>OY728120.1:1486645654-1496205654 GCA_963277665.1 Viscum album
AGTGCTGACTCCCCAGGGTCTGTCCAGCACAACGGTGATCTGTAGGGTCTGCCGTACAACGCCTCGTATGGTGCCATCCTGATGGTGGAGTGGTAGCTGTTGTTGTACGCGAACTCCACCAAGGGTAGGTGGTCCTCCCAGCTGCGACCAAAGTCGAGAACACATGCACAGAGCATGTCCTCGAGTGTTTGTATGGTCATCTCCGTCTGACCATCCGTTTGAGGGTGGAAGGCTGTGCTCAGATGGAGCCGCATCCCGAACGCCTCCTGCAACCCCTTCCAAAGCCGGGAAGTGAAACGAGCATCTCGATCGGAGACGATAGACGATGGCACACCGTGAAGCCGTACGATCTCCGGACGTAAAGACGTCCCAAGCTCTCCACTGATCCCTGCTCTCTGATGGGTAAGAAGTGTGCCGACTTGGTGAGTCGGTCGACAATCACCCAAATGGAGTCGTGACCTCTGGAAGTGCGTGGAAGTCCAGCCACGAAGTCCCATAGATATGCCGTCCCACTTCCACTCCGGGACCTCCAAGGGCTGTACCAAGCCTGCTGGTACTTGATGCTCTGCCTTCACCTACTGGCAGGTGAGGCATCGTGAAACGAACTCTGCCACAGCTTTCTTCAGGCCCGACCACCAGTGCTGTCGTCTGAGATCCTGGTACATCTTCGCCACTCCGGGATGCACCGCCAAGGAGAAGTGTGAAACTCTCTCAGCACCTCCTCTCGTAAAGCGACTGGTACGAAGGTACGTCCTCTGAAAAGGATGTCGTGCTCTGCTCCAAGGGAGAAACCATCAGGCGCCTGACCTAAGGATATCAGTGCACGCCGGGTCACACAGTCAGCGTCCCCACGCTGAGCCTCTCTGACCCGCTGTAGAAGTGGAGGAGAGACTGTGAGAGACTGAAGAAAGGCTTCTCTGTCTCTATCCACGAAGGATATCTGTAAGGAGGCTAGCTGCTCTGTCACCTCCTCAAGTAGCTGAAAGCCCGTCCTCCTGCTGAGGGCATCGGCTACCACGTTCCCCCTTCCCAGGAGTATAGACTATCTCAAAGTCGTAGTCCTGGAGGAACTCAAGCTATCTCCGCTATCTCAGGTTTAGGTCCTTCTGAGAGAAGATATACCTGAGACTCTGGTGGTCAGAAAAGACTGTGAAGCGCTCGCCCATCAGATAGTGCCGCCAAGTCTTCAGAGCGAAGACCACTGCTGCTAACTCCAGGTCATGAGTGTCGTAGTTCTGCTCATGCGGCCTCAACTGACGTGATCCATAGGCGATCACGGCCCGCTCCTACATCAGGACGCACCCGAGTCCAGTCCCTGATGCATCGCAGTAAACTACGTATCCAACTCCCTCCTCAGGCAACCTCAAGATAGGTGCGCTGGTCAACCTCTGCCTCAGCTCCTGAAAGCTCTGCTGACATCTGTCTGACCATACGAAGGGTTTCCCCTTCTTCGTCAACGCTGAGAGTGGTGCCGCAACTCTGGAGAAGTCTGGCACGAATCTCCGATAGTATCCGGCTAGGCCCAAGAAGCTCCGCACCTCTGTCACGCTCTTGGGTGGCTCCCAAGCTAGTACTGCCTCGATCTTCGCGGGATCCACTGCAACTCCTGCCTCAGAGATGAAGTGCCCCAAGAAGTGGACCTCACGTAACCAGAACTGGCACTTTGAGAGCTTACCATAAAGCTGGTGCTCTCAGAGCGTGTCTAGCACAACTTGCAGGTGGTAGGCATGCTCCTCCTCAGTCGTCGAGTATACCAAAATGTCGTCAATGAAGACCACGACAAATCGGTCGAGGTATGGCTGGAAGATCCTGTTCATGAGGCTCATGAACACTGCTGGAGCATTGGTTACGCCGAATGGCATAACCAAGAACTCATAATGGCCATACCGACACCTGAAGGCCGTCTTCTGCACGTCCTCGTCTCGAACTCTGAGCTGATGATAGCCTGACCGGAGGTCTATCTTCGAGAACCACCGCGCTCCCTTGAGCGGATCGAAGAGGTCATCAATCCGTGGCAGCGGATACTTGTTCCTCACTGTCACCTGGTTCAGGCGACGATAGTCGACACACAGTCGCAGGCTCCCGTCCGCCTTCTTGGCGAACAAAATCGGGGAAGCCCAGGGTGAAACACTGGGTCGGATAAACCCCTTGCTCTGCAAGTCCTCCAACTGTACCCGCAGCTCCTGAAGCTCGGCGGGGGCCATCCGATATGCTGGAGTAGATATCGGGGCTGTCCCGGGGTACAAGTCGATGTAAAAGTCTTCCTCTCTACGAGGAGGTAGCCCTGGAACGTCGTTGGGAAAGACGTCCACGTACTGGTCCACCACTGCAGGAAAAGCTGGACTCCGCACGTCCACTGCTCCTAGGATGAGGCTAGCCAACTGATGAGAGATGGGATGCACTCTCCTCCGCGGAAGTCCATCCTGTGCTGCAAAGGTTCCCTTCTCGCCGGTGAAGGTAAACCTGCTCCCGTCGGTGCGAACACATCGCACCTTGCGCCTAAAACAGTCGATCTGGGCATGAACCGTGGATAGCCAATCCATGCCCAAGATGACGTCGTAAGGCCTCGACGCCGCTACAAGGAGATCCCAGCTGAAGCTCTCGCCTCCTAGAGTAAGCTCACACTGCCGGCACCAGTGCGTAATCGTCGAGTCTGCTCCCGTAGGAGTCTCTAGCCATAAGGATCGAGCCAACGGCTCAGTCGGAATCTCCGAGCTCCGAACAAGGGCAGAGGCTATGAAAGAGTGACTCGCTCCTGTGTCTATAAGTACTGCAGCAAGGGTGGAATAGACACAGATCGTACCTCGAATCATATCTGGCATGTCGGGGTCGTAGGCCTCCACTGCCTGGAGCTGGGCCTGTCCCTGCCCGCCAGCTCCCTGTGGTCGAGGTGGCCCTCCTGGTGGTGGTGGGGGTAGAGCCTGGAAGCGTCGCCCACCACCCGCTGCTCGGCCAGCTCCTCTGCCTCGTCCGCCTCCTCCCTGCGGACCGCCACGGTCGACCCTCTACCACTGCCTGGGTGGCCCCTCCACCGTCTGCTGCTCCTCTGATCGGCGAGTCGGGCAGTCACGAGCCACGTGACCCTGCCCGCCGCAGGAGTAGCACAGCCTGCATCTCGGAAGGCTGGCACTCCGCTGTGTGCCCCGCACTGCTGAGCCGGTGTCCTGAGGCCGTCTGCGTGGGGGTCTGGTCTGCCTGGACTCGAGAGTCATCCGTTGGCTACCTGTTGCCGAAGACTCAGCTACCTGCCGCCCTGCGCTAGGTCTCGCCACTGAAGAAGGCTCTGCCAGGAAGCTCTCGATCAGGAGGGCTCGCTCCAGCACTCCCGCCTGGGTCGGAATGCTGAGGGAGATCAGCGACGCCCGAATCTCCTGTCGCAAGCCCTGCTCGAAGGTCCGGGCCCGGAAGAAGGGGTCCCGTACCATGTCGGTCGAGTAGCGAGATAGGTCAGTGAACCTCGCCGCGTACTGAGCGACCGTCATGCTGCCCTGGCGCAGCTGGAGAAGCTCCTGGATGCGCACCGCTCGGAGGGTGGCCGGGACGAACTCAGAGCGGAAGAGGCTCTCGAAGTCCGTTCATAGCAAGGATGCCTCATCGTGAACCTGGAGCATCAAGCTCCACCATCGTCCTGTTGCCGCCTGCAGGAGGCTCGTCGCGAGAATCACCATGAGATCCGCTGGTGTCCTCACTAGCCTAAAGATCCGTACCACCGCATCTAGCCAGTCCTCGGCGGCCTGGGGGTCCGCCTCACCGCGAAACCTGGGCGGTCGCTGGCTCTGAAACTCATGCAGTGCCCTAAGGCGACGTGCATCGTCAGCGTCTGGTACTGGTAGCATCGGTGGCTCGGCGGGTAAAGCTACCGCCGGTGCCACTGCTGGCAAAGGGCCCTGCACCGAGGCCTCGTCGCTCGGTGGGCTGCCGTCGCGCCCTACACTCAGAACCCTAGCTGGCTGTCGTCGCGGGGCCATCCTGAAAAGGAGAACAAGAGCACCACAGTCAGAACAGTATACCTGGTGAGCTGGCACAAGTAATCACAAGGAAAACTAGAGACTTTCATGAAGCAGATCAGTATACCCGGTGAGCTGACACAAGTAATCACAAAGAAAACTTGAAACACACACGCAATCAATGTTTTCATGCATTAAGTCGGAAATCAGGAGTCAGGGTCCTGGTGTACGGATACGTCGGCCGCCGCACCAACACTGGGCTCCCTGAACTGATAACCACACTCAATACACTAAACACTATTGCTTCATATAGAAAGAAAAGACGATCAGAGTCTGCGGTAGAACCGACCACCTCTGATACCAATTTGTCACGACCCGACCTCGGGGCCCGTGCCGTGACTACCCCAAGCCCGCCTTCCATAGGCCAGGGGCTGGCGACTAGCACCAAGGCGTAAAATCCCGGTAAACAGGGAAGGCATTGCCTTTATAAGTAACAACCACCACAGAGTCAGCAAGCGGAAAGTAACTACAAGTGCAGAAAAGTAAAGGGGGCCGGAATACAAGCCCAACTGAAAGTACAACTGAAAAAGTAAAGAACAACAACTGAAGAAAAGATGGCGGCCTCGTGTCGTCCACCGGAAATCCCACCTGAAGGGTGGGTACAGATAGCCTCCAGGCTCCTCGGGTCCCACGTCCGCTCCGAGCACGTCCCGCCCAGTGGTCCACCTCCAGGTACCGTCCTGCTCCACGCCCCAACCGAGATCAGCGTTGTCTGTCGTCTGCATCCAACACAACAAGGTGCGGGCATAGCCCGTGCAGGGGTGAGTATAAGCTACTCAGTAAGGACCCCGAGACCCCCGAAGGTCTCCTGAAATCCACAAAGGATATAGCACAAAAGAAAGATGCAATCACGAAGTAACATCTGACTCGACTTAGGTATATGCCCATACATATACCTAAGTCCCCAATTCTAGCTCTGCTCACGAGCTCAAGAACAACTCAATCCACGTAGGAAAGCAAGACTCAAATCCACAAGGAGAGTAAACTGTAAATCCACAAAGGATAGTTCAACACAAACCACAAAGGAGAGTAACATAAGATTCAGCTCAACCAGGTATACTTTTTCAGATGACGTCAAAGATGATCACTGATCCATCTAAGTCGTCGGACCCACGAAGGATCGATAGGTACTAACCCCCGCAAAAGACCCACACAGGATCGGGCTCACACAGAACCTGTAGGCAGTGGCTCACACAGAACCGGTAGTAAGGACCCACAAAGGATCGGGCTCACACAGAACCTGTAGCACTGATCCACGTAGGATCGCTGAGTGCAGTAGTCGACGCAGTCCACTGAGGATCTCTGTACAGTCGTCGCCGCAGTCCACGAAGTATCTCTGCTCTGCCGTCATCGCAGTCCACTGAGGATCTCTGCTCTGCCGTCGTCGCAGTCCACGGAGGATCTCTGCTCTGTCGTCGAAGTCACAGCCAGCGCTAGGGTTCCCGCACATAGCGAGCTCGTTTAGGAGGGTCCGCTCCACGAGCCGAGAGGCTGATACATCAACTGACACGTAGTCCGAAGTTGATGTATCAAAAAGTTCCGTATCGACAATAGGATCTCAACGCAACAGACGGCACGTCAATCGGACGCCCGGTCTGAGAGTTATTGGCATTTTCGTCCCAGGGGCCCGGTTGGTTTTTAGGGCAAAACCAACCCGACCGTACTCCGCCTGTATCCGATCCTCGGGCGGAGTGTGCCAAAAGTTCCGTCTCACTTAGAGGAAACTACCACAGCTGACGGTACGTCGATCGGACGTCCGTAGCTCAAGTTATGAGCGTTTCCGCTTCGAGGGCCCGGTTGGTTTCGTGTACGAACCAACCCGGCCGAACCCAAAGTATTCCGAAACCTTGAGTATAATATACCGAAACGACCGTATCGATCCAAGGATCGCGTAGCCGCTGATGGTTCGTCATTCGGAGGTCCCAGGCCCCAAATATGGGCAAAAGACCGAAGACGGCCCGAAAACGGGGGTTCTGGGCCCGGGGCGACCCAGCCCGAATCCCCCCCCTTGGGTCGGCCGAACCGGGTCGACCCGAACCGGGTTGACCCGACCCGGCCCGACCCGCCTGGGCCGGGTCCGGTCCGGCCTGGGGGCGGCCCGGCCGACCGGACCGGCCGGCTCGGCTTCGGCCGAGCGGCCGAAGAAACCGCCGCGGGTTTGACCCGCGGCTTGGAGGAACGCGGCCCGCGTGCTGGGTGGCCGGACCGCGGACGCGGTCCGGCGGTTCGCCGCCGCCGCGGCTCGGCCGCGGGGAAGTTTCCGGCGGCGCGCCGGGCGCCGCCGCATCCGGTCGCCGGCGCCGCCGCCGCCTTCCGCGGGCCGCCGGAGTTGCTCCGGTGGCCCGTTTTGCCTCCCGTCTGCGCCATTGCTCCTCCCAGGGGCCGATCTTCACTGCGGGATCAACGGATCGCCCTTGCCGCACGGTTCGTCGTCGTCCGCCAAATCCGCACAACAAAAGATTGGCGGAGGGTTGTCAGGTCTTGTTCGTTAGACCTGCACCCTCCGCGTTAGTCATAAACTCAACGGGAGGAAAAGAAAATAAACAACAACAATTTTAATTAAATTAAAATTGTTCGGAGATCAGGTTCTTATTTTAAAAGAATAAACATGGGAAATAAAATATTCCAACAACCCTTACCTTGTCGTCGTCGGACGTGAGGTCGTCGCGGAATCGCTTGTCGCGGAAGGAGGGGATCGTCGCGTCGTCGCGGAAGAGACGTTCGTCGCGCCGCGGAAAAACGTCGCACCGACGATCTCCGGATCTAGAACAAACGGATTTAATTAATTAAATCCGTTGTCATTGAAATTAAAAAGGGAGAATTAAATGATCCGATTCTCACCTTAGTTGCCGAACGAGGATCGGCCGCGGAAGAAGAGGCGTCGCCGAAGAACGTCGCGGGTAGAGTTTGTCGACGTCGCAGATCACGGTGTGCGTCGTCGAATTCCGGTTCCGGCGTTCTTCGCGTTCTTCGCGTTCTTCGCGTTCTTCGCGCTCTTCGCGGGGAGAGTGGAGGTTTAGAGGATCTCGCACAACAGGAGGATCCTCCAAAATAGACAAGTTTGTCTATTTTATTATTTTGCCAACAAACGCAAAACGCGTAAGTAACGACCCATTAAATTCGTTGAATTAATTCAACGAATGAAACAGCCCATTTAATTCACGAAATAAACCGCCCAATTAAATGGTCTGTTAAGAAATTAAAGAAAACGCGTCAGTTGACTTTTCAGTTACTTTGACGGGTTTTCGCGGGTGCGTTACTTAGCGAAAGAAACGGCGGGGCTCGTGCGGGCCCTGCCTCACAAATATCCTACCAAGAGGGTAGGATATTTCCGGATAGCACCCTATCCGCTTTAACTCAGTTCAAGTGGCTTCCAAGCAGCTTAAGTGAAATAAAATAAAGTTGTCGCACAAATTTTATTTTATTTCTGACTTAAAGCCCCAAAATTTAAAAACCACGTCTGAGCAAACGCAACTCCGGAAGAGGCGTTTCTAAGCAAATACCGGCGCTGCGATTTCATCGGTGCCCTCAGAATTCGATTCCGGGCACCGGTTCAAAAGATAGAAAAACCCGCTCGTCCGTTCACTGAACGTACCCGAGCCAAACTTCGGAAATTGATTCCGGGCACACCGGGCCTCGGAATCAGGTGCCGTCTGAAGCTGCGCTCTTGTAAAATTCCAAAGAAAATTAAGAAAAAAATTTCCTTGAAATTTGTTGGTCTTTACAAGATTCAACCATAATACATATTCTACTAGAATACTCCGTTACATTAGAATATTTTGGATCACACCCCCAATTGAATTTTGTTCTTTACAAAAAATTTCTTTTTCTATCCAGACATCACTAAAATATATTTTTACCTTATAATTGTTATGGAATAGGATACAAGATCTTTTAAAACAATGTTAAAAAATAAAAATAATCCTTTTAAGTTAAACCTTTAATAAAAATTGATAGGCATCATAAAAAATAATAATGGATGTATCGAATCCATAAGATGGTACACCCCACAAATACCAAGAGTTAGATCAAAAATATATTTCATTAAGGTAAATAGGTTTGTTCAATAATTTCTTTATATTATCATAGCATGTCGAGTAATGGTAAATTTAATTTTCATATAGATTTTTAAGGGTGCCATTAATCTTATAGAAAGGAAAGCATAAAATTATAATTCATGCGGAAGAGTATTAGAGACTTTATATATGATGTTTAAAGGTATAAAAAAATTATATTACAAAAAAAATTGTATATAGAAAAAATATATAAATGAAAAATGATGAAATATTGTGTAGAATAGGGGCATTATAAGTCATGTAAAGGTAAAAACTTAGGTTACATAATGGTAAAACAATTAACACAAGATATAAAAGGGTAAATAAAAACATTATAATTTATTTTCATTAAATATAATACAAAAATTCATAGGAAAAAAAATCAATATTAACAATAAAAAACAATAATATTATTTATAAACCCTCATTAATATTTGTAATTATCCGAAATAATAACCAAATAAAGTGGTACATGGAGCCACTCCAAAATCCTTGACAAAATTTTGACACAATCCACATAGCATCATGGGAAAATCAAACCAATCCTAAATAAAAGCCTAATGTCACTGGTTTAGATAGCCTCAAAAACGTGTGATTGTAGTTTATTGTCATGGTTCTCAAACTATCATGTCATGTTGTTTAAGGCCACATTATGATTCTAAATTATGTTTTATTAATAATATTTCATATTAATTCTTTAAAAATGGGCATGATGGATGGATGGGTAACATCGATGGAATTTGAGACCTTATTGAGTATCAAGGCGATGAAATGCGTAAATCATAACTCAAAAAATTTTAATTATTGAATAATGGGATGAAATAGGTATATAGAGAATGATATCAAAAAAAATTATAATAATAGGTTCTACTGTAATGATATTGAGTTGTACGATGATTAGAGAACCTTCCCTTTAGTGTTGTAAAAGTGGGTTTCCATGAAAGAGCCTGAATAATACTTTTCTAATACCATATCATGTATACAAAGAGATATGAATGTTGTTATTTTATAATAATAGTGATGTAACTTCTCTATATACTATTTACATGATAATGTTATTCAATTACATATCCTATCAAAATGTTGCATCAATTTACAGCTATAATGAGAAACATAAATGTTATTAAATTAATCAATAAGATTTTTCCTGTGATCCAGATAGATGATCCCTATGGGATCAAGATGATGTATTCATTTTATGCTATAGAGGATCATAATAATTGAGACTTCTTCATAGGATGTTCATACTTGATGACCTATAGTAGAGGAGTTAATGAGGAAAATCTCACTAATAGGAACAACACATGTTTTGGGTTTCATTGATTATTCCTACCTAAGAGAAAATGTATTGGTCTCCTGACATGATATCATTATTAGTGTGTATCATTTGGATGTTCACTTTGATCAAATTTAAAAATAATTAAATTTATTTTTTTGGTGGGTAACATTTCAATAAGAGTCTCATTCATGGTATAATATTGATCTAACAATCATGGCATGATTTATCACTTCTAATTGGTGAAAGATATATATTAGGTCTAGTTGATCATGACGGTATAACCTTTTTTAAATGTAATCCAATAGTATAATAGGGTAATTTGATCTGGTATTGTTTTGAAACAATAAATAACGAATATAATGATGGTAACACAATATATGTATAATAGTTTATTTGATGTCATGTGATAATAAGATTATATTACAAGGTGTGTGTTATGAGAAGGTTTTCATTGCAATGAATTTACCCTTTCTATTTAAGGGGCCTTGATGTATTGTTATACCCACTCATGGTCTATGAGTGACAGTCACTAATATCAAGATAAAGGCCTATAATTTCACACACATATCATATTAAGATGATTTTCTAATTTAAATGAATTTAATTTTTAGAATCTATGGGCCCCAAAATGGGGGTTTGTTTACGTCTATGTTTAAAATATCACAACTAAATTATTAAATTAAATATTATTCAATATTACAATTATAAATGATGATTTTTAACAATATTTATTCAAAATTTCATAAGAGATTATAAGAAGATATTTTACAAATAAATATTTATTATTTATTGGTCATTAAATATTTTATGGGAGATATTTCTCTAGTTAATGACATGTTTATTAACATGGAACAAAATATTATTTCTAAAATAATGTGGAAATTTAATTTTTCTAATCATGAAACATTAATTAAGTTGGTACTGTCAAACAGGTTTTATTTAGACTGTAAAACTTATTATTGGGATGATGCAAAATTATCAAAAAAAACTAACCATCCCATATAATCCAAAATATTCCCAAATATTAGAAAAATATTTTTACAATGAATTTGAGATCCTCTACATCTTCTCAACCATGTTCTAGAGGGAGAAGATGAAAATAAAGATCCATGGTCTAAGAACCCCCTTATGGATCAAAAGAATTATGATCCAAAGATTTTGGGTATGTTTAAAGATCCCATGATTCTCCTTAGTAGAACATAATATTTTCAAATAAATATACCAGTAAGAATTTGAAGTAGGTGACGATGATCTAGAGTTTCTTAGTTTTGATTCCTTCAAAAAAGGGACTTCAGTGATGATCATAATGATGCTGGATCTCAAAATTGAATTAAGTGTCATGTAGACTTATTTTCATGCTTATTTATTTCACATGAGAACCTCTTGTTGATAACCTAGTGCCTAAAACAACAGTTATGATGTTAAAATTTCTATCTGAAGGGAAAACATTAATTTTATCTACATCCACACTTCTGTTGTTCTCCTGATACCAATAAGTGGTATCAAATAAATCTTGTGATTAATTAAGTCAATGGTTAAATTTAATTTGAATGAATGTAGTTACATTTTGTCAATATAGTCCTACAACCACTTTAAATTACTTATATTGCGGTTGGATGTCCATGATAGGTCCATATAGAAATTTTAAAAAAGGATTTTTATGCTAAACAACCATATATGTATATATATATATATATATTAGCGATGAAGGTGCACAAATCATCGATACAATGATTCAGTGCATCTGGATGTAGAAATATGAAGGTAATGGATGAATTCTTCCAAAATGCGGAATATAAATTAATGAAAAATGTTTTTAAATATTTTTATCATGGTAATCATGTCATGACCCCTCCCACAAAAGATACCTTAATAGTGGTAGATAGATAATGAACCTCTAGTCCACCTCTAGTATGCCCCTGGTAGGAAAATAGACTAGAGGGTATAAAAATAACATGATATAGGAGGCATTACTCTCTATAATAAAATATTATTGGGAGATAAGATTAATCAAACATAAGAAAAACCATGGAATAATATAAAAGAAAGTCAGAAACCTTCCCAAAATTCATTTATAAATAAAACTAACAGAGATTAAAGTATTGAATGTAAATACAAAAAATTAATACTAAAGAAGAAACACAGCAATTATCCAATGATCTCAGCTAGTAATTTTCGTCATGGTATAAATTTACCTCTTAGAAACATGAAAATTATTTTTTATATGTAGGGTGAGTATATATGTATACTCATTAGGAAATCCAAAGTCTATCATTCAAATGTGAAAAGAGAATACTAATGCACCCATGAGAAAAAAATATTACCAAAAAACACCTATACTTGTATACAAACGAAACCCATCATCAATATGGATTACTCACAAATTAACACATCCAAATAATATAACATATTATGAATCATAATGATAAAGGGTACTTCACAGCCCTTTCCTACTAATTGTCCACTCTCCTAACCCTATGAAAAAAATCCTATTACTCCCACCTCTTTCCCATCAAATCACATAAATCCTCACCCATAGACTCCTCAGCCATCACACCAAATATTAACACATCCAAAAATTATTGGGCCGACACATCACACTATATCTCATAATTAGTGTAGTAGCGTATCATGAAAATGAAGGAAATCCACCTCATTCCCTCCTCCTAACATACTCAAACTGCACCATTAACCATCCCATCAAATCTCACCCTAAGACACCTAGGAAATCAATTCTAATCACATCACATCTAGATAAGGAAAATTTTGACTTATCAACATCACATTCCATTCATGTCACCAATTTTTATAAAAGGGAGTAGGGAAAAGTGTGTAGCCAACAATCCATCCACCCCATATGGTGTTGGAAAAAACACACCCATATATATATATATATATATATGTATATATGGGTGTTGGAACATGGTGATCTATGTGGGAAGGGAGATTACAGAAATAAAAAGGCAATATTAAAAGCAATATATATATATATATATATGTAATATCACACATAGAATCCTAACCTACGGATTTGCAACCAGAGTATAAATTAACTCACAAATTTCCCTCACTTTGATACTCACTCTAAATACATAAAAACAAAAAAATGGATAATAAAAAAAACATATTTCTCATTAATTAAATCACATTTCCATATTATCCATCATCAAACCATTTCAATTAAAACATACATTTCATTATACACTTTCCATCCCATTAATTTATATTTTAAACCCCACTATTTAAACCATAAAACAAGGTAATTTTTATCCTTACATTATCTAAAACATGTTAATTACAATAATACACAATAAACTATTGAAAAAAATTACACAATAGGAATAAAAACGTCAACTAGCTAATATTCACATCTACATCCACCTTCCATCACAACACAAACACTTTCACAACCCCACTTCACAATCACACGACAACCACTATCACAACTTCATTATACAACCAAATTACATCCACTTTCCAAGAATCACATCAACATAGACAATCCAAAACACACAACCTCTTCTATAAAAAAATCCAGACCACAAACATAGTGTATTACATTTTAGGCATATGTTATTTCATCCAATTACACTTCAGGATTAAAGGGGCTTCATCACACAAGCCATAAGATCATAGACAATTCAATTAATTAACTAAGTATATGTGATTATGTAATTAAATTTTAATTGATGTCAAAGACAGCACAAATTTAATTCCCAATATAACATCTAAAAAGTGAAATAAAGGACCTCCTAGCCCAAAAACCATAATTTTTTGCAGACGTTTATCCCATAAAATTTCAAAAAAAAACCATATCAACAAGATAAAATATTATTGCATTAAAATTCCCATTATTAAATTAGTTTAACTAATTAATTTATTTTTATTAATTTGGATGAAACCATTTATATATAGACAAACATAAAAACACTCCCACATGATACACATAAGGAATAAATAAAGTAATTTCCACCTTGATGGAGAAAAATGTACATAATTTGATGCTAAAAAAATAGGGGGTGCACACACAAGAAGAACCCGCCAATAGGGAACTTGATACAATTGAATCATAATGGATCCATGACTCCATGGATTGAAATAATAGAAACGTCCCATATCTATAGAATTTAATTCCTAGGGAAAAAGGAAGGATCTTTACTTAGGAATGATTAAATCTGAATCTAATGGGATTTGATATAGTTTAGGTGACCATTTAAGGCATATCTCATCAATTAAAAATGTCATAATCATTTTAAAAAAATTCAGACTATTAATAAATATAATATATAATTATCCTCTGTTATAATGGATTTAAATCCCATTAGTTAAGTCATTAAAGATATTTTTCTTTAAGAAGATTCCAAAAAAGGAAAAGCTGGTAAATATAGAATATAACAGGATTTACTGTGGATCTACCTATACAGATCTACCATTGGGGATCTACCATAGGTTCAATGATCTACCCCCAGCTCATTAATCTGCAAAATGTTTGTTGATCTATCAATATAAATCTACCACCATAGATCTACTATTGTTGATCTATTTCAAATTCATTGATCGACTTCTAGTTTAGTGAGTTACCATGTATTTGGTG
The DNA here is from genome assembly GCA_963277665.1 of Viscum album. Taxonomy (NCBI): domain Eukaryota; kingdom Viridiplantae; phylum Streptophyta; class Magnoliopsida; order Santalales; family Viscaceae; genus Viscum; species Viscum album. Next base: position 1,486,659,590 of record OY728120.1, read on the forward strand.
ATCTTCCAAAATTTCAGTGATCTACCATAAATTTAGTGAACTACTATAAGTATATATTTCTAGAGATATGTTAATGATGATGTACTTCTAATTTAGTAATCTACAGTTAGTTTTGTGATGTACCGCTAGTTCAACGATCTTCCACTTATTCATTTATCTACTACTAGTTATGTGATCTACCAGTAGTTTAGTTGTCTAATCCTAGTTTAGTAATCTATCACCAGTTCAGTGAACTACTACCAGGGATATACCTCCATATTTTTTTCATTTCTTATACACCACTAGGGTGATCTAAAATTGGTGATCTACCATAAGTATCAACCTTAGTCCTCTACAAACATCAATATTCCTCTAAAAACATCGAAAATCCTCCCTTACTTCATCAAAAACATATAGTCTTTCCCTAAACACCTCAACCACCAAATTTATAACAATTTAGTAGGAAGAATGGTCTAGACTATTACAACAAATATCTCTCAAACTATTATCACCCTTGAGAATTAACAACTAACCCGAATGGAATGTGTGATAAAAGTCTGAACAACCATCCCATGAGATACCTACCATGGATCTCGTTACATATAAAAACCACCACAAACCAAAAAATCAATAAAAAATCCACTATTCAACATAAACACTTATAAAACCCTTTCTAACCCTAAATAAAAAATGACCCAAACAACAAACATAAAATTCTCTAGTACACAAATCATGGAATTATATCTCTCATGTGAAGATATTATCCTCTTTGTGAGGAACTAACTCACTCGTATTGTTTCAATTGCATCAAGGTATAAAACATCTCGATTAGGGAACCTGGTTTTCCCTTACTCATATTCATTGAATCATTAATCACATGTCAGGTCAATAATGAATAAGCACGTGTCATGTCAAGTTTTAAGGTCTAAACATCACATCATAAATGAAAAACCAGAAAAATAAAAGTCACTAAAAAACTCCTATTACTAGAATCAAATATTTTTCTAATTATACCAAGTACTCTAATACAGACCACCATGGCTCTATAGAACATTAACCAAATGAATGGTCCATTATATCAACACCTTCTCTCAATGGTCTTGGATACCACTGGTAGCTCCATGAATGTTATGCAATATTTTATATCCCACTCTCCCCTAGTCAATGAAGTGGGATTAAAATTAATGATATCGATGGAGATAAGATATTTAGAAGAGATCATGGATCTACTACAGCTGAGGCATAAGTGAAAATCTATAATCCACCTCTCCAACACTCCCAAAAACCTTGAAGGGCCCTACAAAACTCGATAAGAGATTACTGCCATTACAATGTTATCATTGAACACGTTGATGGAAACATTCAAAAACACATGGTATCCAACCATAAACTCTATGGTTCACCTATAAGGATTAGAATAAAAATTATTGGAATATTTCTATACTTTAATCTTATCTTAAACCAACTGATCCTTTTCTATCCTGATATAGACCACATCTGGACCAAAAACTGCTAACTCCCCATCCTCAGCCTAACCCAATAGGGAACAAAAATAGACGCTCATAGAAATCCTCAAATGGGACCACATAAATAGTTGAGTGATATATTTTGTTATAAAAAAACTCAAACTATAACACCAAATTTTTTTATAGAATCTATTTTCCTAAATAAATTCAATTTATTTGAAAACATACTTTTCACAAAACACATGTTTTAAATCAGCTATGATATACCATTAAATGTTAACATGGATGTTGGAATAGTAATGATACATTTATGAATATTAATTTTTCCATTATAATTTTGAAATGACCTAATAAAGAATTAATAAATTTTATGTATCTTATAAATGAAATTATGATATATTTATATCATGGTAGAGGTAAATAAATGCTTTAAAAATGATTAATTAAGTGTTAATATTTCTGGGAAACGTAAATGTTTATTTATAAATTTATAATTAATATAATGATTTAAAAGAACATTTATTTTCATAAATTTGATTTATAAATTATTATATTTACATGATATAATTATTATATAATTTTTTGAGACCTAAATTAACTTTTCAACGTGCCACAAATTCAGTTATAATACAAAAATCGTTATTCTTCTAATAAATGAAGATTTTAATAAAAAGTAAATTTATCATATTTAGAAAAAAATTCATTTAATGGAGTCGATTTTATATTTATGTACATCAAAAACTAGTTAGTGTAAATTTGTCGGATTTTTCTCAAATTGTATAATTTTATTGAATAGAGAAATATAGTAATATACAGTATTTAACATTATAAGAAAAATACATGAATTTTATAGTCAATATTGATGTATGGATGATTTCAGAAGTACTATATAAAACTATCCTTCTATATTTATTGTATTTAGTCATGTTAATCATCACTATTGAGATTCCTATGATAAAAGACTATTGAATAAAAAAATAAAAAACACCCATATCTCCCTATAAATACCACCCCACCACCTATTCATTATATCCCTTATAGGCCTTGAATAATATATAAATTATTACTTATTATATTCCTAAACATCTTTCGCATTCCAAAAAAGTTGATGGTTATTGGTTGGAGTGGATACTCAAGAGGGGGTGAATTGAGTTCCAATTAAAATTTCTGTTAAAAACTTTATGGTTAAGGAAACCCCCAATTTTAAAAATGGCCCAGTTAATTAAGGAAGTTGAAATATAAATGTTCAACTAGTCCACAGGTTTCTAAAAGGGTGATTAGTCCTCAGATGAATCAGTGTAGAAAACCAAATCAACTTTTTAAAAAAGTATACTGAATTAAAAAAATACACACACTAACCAAAACTAACTATCAAATTGTAAGAAAAACAGTTTTATGTTTTAGAAAATGTAAGAAGTGGATAAAACCAAAACAGAGTGTATGAATATATGCACAATAATGTAAACAAGAGGTTCAGTCTCATGCCGAGACCTAATCCTCTCCACTTGGTGATCACCTGCCATCAAGCAGTTTATATTAAAACTTGATACACATCCTATATCAGGATTTACAATATTTTTCACAAACTGTCAAGGGAACACACCCTCTACCATAGTTCTTCATGGTAAAGAAAAAAAAACAGACCACACATGGTCTCTTCCACAGTTATACATGGGAAACACAGATAATGTGAAGTTCGATGTGAGGATAATAAATATCCTCCAGTTCAAGAATAGGAGACAGTGTGTGATATAAAAAGACTCACAGACTTGTCAAAGATATACAATATGGAAACACAATAGAGCTGTTATGTTGAGAAATAGTTAAAAAGGATTTATGTGTTTGCAGATCAGCTGTTGAATCCTTGGAATGAGAAACATTGATGTTCGAGTCAATATCTGGAATTTGTTTCCAAAATAGAGTATAGAAACTCCAAGTTCTAGCTTTTAGTGTTTTGTTTCTGATGTTGATCAATAGTTGATGAAGTATAGAAGGCAGGAATGAGTTTATCCCATAATGATCTTCATGATGCTTGTGGGTTCAGGATCTTAGTGTTGGATGGTTCAGTTTTTTTGATCTGGCAAGTAAGCCCTATCACACTTCTACTGCAACCTTTTCTTCATGTCCACATATATGTTACACTTCTGGCTTGTATCCTTGATCCTCTTCTTGTTTCCTAGTCTCCGTTTTTATATTTGTGGTTTGAAAATGGTAATGAGTATATCATGTGCAAGCTTTCTCGTACCTCTTACTGTCCACGGTGTTGTCTCCTAAAACGTTTAAAATCATCATTAATTAACGTCATAGCATTTTTTTATCCAATATGACCATTAAAAAAGTATTTAGAAATTGATAGTGTCTGGAAGAATAAGTGTCGGTAGACTGGTAATGGTAGCCTTCATATCAGAAGGCTTCAACAGGTGCTCATCGACATTCTCCAACTATATCCTTTAATAGTATTCTCACACCAGTAATCACGTAATGGTGACCTTGTAGCGGTAACCCTGTAACAGTGACCTTATAGCAGTAACCTTGTAGTGGTGACCATATAGCGATAACCTTGTAACTGTGACCTTGTAGTGGTGACCATATAACAACAACCTTTTATTGGTGACCATGTAGCTATGACCTTGTAATGGTAAGCTTGTAATTGTAACCTTATACATGTAACCTTCTTATGGTGACCTCTGTACTTATATAAATTCTACACTATATGTTTAACTAATCAAGCAGTGATATTGAAGGTATATGAATATTTCTCTATAGGAATGAGAAATGATAATGAAGCATGATTAGAAAATAATGAAGTCATGGCTCTCACTTAAATGAAAACAAGATTGGTATTATTAAAATATGATTTGGGATTATAAAAATATGATTTGGGATTATTAAGACAGGTGATTCCAACAATCTCCTCCTTTTTGATAATCACAAATTATAGCATTGCTAAAAGTTTTGAATCAAGGTAAAACCCATCTGCTAGTGTCATTGAATCAAAATATTTTAGTTTTGAATATTTTTACCCCGTGAGAATGACTTCTCCCCCTTTTCTCCACTTTAATATTTTCTCCCCCTTTGTGATTAACAAAAAGCATACATAACAGAAAAAATTGTGAAAAGAGAGAAGCTTTATTAATAAAACAAGAGTACATTAAAAAAATTGATACGATAATACCTATCAAATAAGACAGTCCACACTCAATCCACATCAGATATACCCATAGGAGCCTTGTCCTTGGTGGTTGAGGATGCAGGTGCTGAAGGTGGAGAGATAGGATGATGGATGGTAGTTAACAAGGTAAGAGGAGCAGCAACAGAAGCATAAATAGACCTCTAGTGAGTAGATCTATGATGAATTGATGTGGTCAATATTCTGATGTCCTGGGTAAGAGTCATCAAAGGTGCAGAACTGGTGGAACCTGAAGCAGCTGAAGAAGTAGGCAGAGAAGGAGGAACTATGATTGGAGTGCAGTCCTCAGAGAGGAAAGGCAAGAGAAGATTCCTGAAGTCTATAATGATACTGCCACCTCTCTCTATAGTAGAAATAAAATCATCATTATTTTCCATGAATTTTTCAAAAGAAGGAGTCAATTATATGGGTCTGCTAACTTGATCCTTAAAGGCCTCAGTGACAGGTGGGACTCTTATGTTTTCCAACAACAACATGAAGTGACCATCCTTGTTATGTGTAACTTCTTGGTTCCGAGAGCCACCGAGAGGTTCCCCGTACCCAGTTGGTCACATGGACTCAATCGCATTTCCCCAGATGCCAGAGGCTACTGACTAGCAGCGAGAGCCTTGGGTGTGATATTTGGGAAACTATGCCCTCATTGTAAGAGTACACATCATAAGAGAAACAATAAACAATAAAAAATAGAGGAAGCGGTAAATATCCAACAATGGTAAACATCAGAAGTCTAAAACAATAAAATGGATGATACACATATATATAAAATGATGCATAATACAAATATCTAGGAAAGGAGCCAAAAAGTCACAATGCTGAATACAAACAACACCAAAAAAAGTACAAAAGAAAAGATAAACAGCTCCACAACATCGCAAGCCTAATCTTGGTACCATGCTGTCCTGCTCCAAAGCAATCAAGTACCCGAAGTCGAAGGGCGCTTTCCCTTGTCTATACCTGCAACAACATAGTTTGTTTGGGCCCAAAAGCCTGACACAGACAGGTTGTGAGACTAAATACCAGTAGGAAACCACCTGATGATCTGTGCCTCACAGTCAGTGAGCATATGGCATGTAATTGTATAGTAAGTAGTAAACAATAACAGTAAACAGCAGGTAGTAACTAGTAAGCAGTAACAGGATGATATGCAACAACAATAAATCCACAGAAACAACAAGTAGAAATGAAGAAAACAACAACCACAACAGGAACCCCTCTGGGAAGTACTCACAACCAGCCCCTGTGGTCCAATCCAAGAAGTACCAACAACCCTCTGGGTAGTTCACTCAGCCTAACCCCTCTGGTTTGGTCATATGAAATTATAAGAATCTCCGGGGAAGCTCGCTCGATCAATTCCGCTTATTGTCTAGGGTAGTCAGGGAATCTCTGAGGAAGATCATGTTGTCTAACCCTCTTATAGCCCCAAGGTCTAGAAACTCTCTGAGGAGCTCACTCGGTCAATCCTCCTATAGTCTCGGGTCTATCAGAGACTCTATATGGAAGCTCACTTAGTCAATTCCTTCTCTAGCCTGAAAAAGTTTAAAAGAAATTTAAACAAAGTAAATACTCTCTGAGGAAGCTCACTCGGTCTACACTCCTATAGTCTATAATATCCAAGACTCTCTGGGAAGCTCACTCAGTCTATCCCACTATAGTATATAATCCCCACGACACTATGACTAAGCTCACTCGGTCTACCCTCTTGCAGTCTATAATATCCAAGACTATCTGTAATGTTCACTCAGTCTATACCTTATAGTTTATAGAACTAGGTTATCACGGTCCCATGCCAATCAATGCATAATAATGCTATAAGGACAAAGTACACCTAAAGAGCTACTTGGCTAACCATTCTACAGAGCAACAAGCATGTCAAGAATATCATTGCATCCTACGGTCACAAGGCGTGGAAAAAAGGTGTAAAAACCAAATGCTAGAATGACCCAAAAGTCGTAACAGAACAAGGCATGTAAAAACTTTCAAGAACATATATTATCCTCATACATGATCAATTTACCTCTACACAAGAAAACAAGCAAGGCAGAAAAACAATAGGGGTGAAACGGTAAATAAGCAGTACCCCGTTCATGGGTATTAGTGGAAATTTGCACATAAAACTCAAAGACTACGAATGTTAAGGCATAGACCACCTACCTTGGTGCTAGTAGATCAATATACTTGATCCACAAGGGTTGATTCTCCATAGAATGGTGTAGATCTATGAAAACGCACAAAATTTCAACCCACGATATCTTGAGAAAGTGGGAAAATCATGGAATGAAACTCAAGAAGAAGGAAGAGCTCACCGTTGTGGTTCCAACACAATCAACATCGGTTGATTCAGAAAATAGATGGAGTCTCAGGGGCTTAGAAGATGTTCGCGGCCATACAGATGCTCCCTGTCGATGAACCTATAGAAGAAGACGATTCTATTGATTATGCATGACCCTAGTCCATTTAATGAAAAAAAAGAAAGTACACGACATGTAATTAGAGAGTACACAACGTGTACTTGGCATTTCCGTACTCTGCTTTAAGCGGCCTCCACATCGCCCTTTCACACTATGTGTGTGGCCCATACACGACCAACACACGGCCTTACACGACACCAAAGAACATGATGTGTACTTTGAAAATTTCTAGATTTTCCTCTTTTTCTCAAAAATGACCAGAAAAGGAAAAACCTACCAAAAATGAAGATCCAGGTTCTTACAAACATCCCCCCTTAAAGAAATTCTTCCCTGAATTTCCCTTGCATGGCGTCAAAGAAGAAACCCCAAACAGCTCCGACCACTGCGTTTGTACATCGGCCTCCCTCCCCCAAGTCTCACCATGTACTCACCCATGCTACCATAGCACCCGTTCCAGAGGAACAACTCGTCCATAGAGAAAAATTGTACTACGATCGACAATCCGACTATGATGCTCCTCAAAAGACGCATCTACTTCGAGCTCGACCTGCTTGGGTTGAAAGACATGAGACGAGTCTGAAAATTAACGTCAGAGCTGAGAGATGTGGAAGATGTCGTGCATAGAACAATACCTTTGAGGTAACTACAACCGATAGGATACGGGCCCAACTTTATCCAACACCTCAAACGGCCCGACATACCGTGGTGAAATCTTACCCTATCTCTGAATCCTCTTGTGTCCCAACCTTGGTGCGACTCACAAAAAAACCTGATCCCCAACCTTAAACTCCTGAGGTCATCTCCGTTGATCAACATAAGACTTATGTCAAGACTGTGATGTATCCATCCTCTTCCAAATCAACTCTATATACTCTGAGGTCTCCTGAACAAGACGAGGTCCCAAAAAAGCTGCCTCTCCTGTCTCCATCCAGCACAAAGGTGATCGACATGACCTATCGTACAAAGCCTTGTAATGTTCCATCTAAGTAGTTGCCTAAAAAATGTTGTTATAGGAAAACTCCACAAGAGGAATATTCTTCTCCCAAGAACCTCCAATGTCTAGAATGCATGCTCGGAGCATATCCTCAGGCACCTGATAGTATGCTGAGACTGGCCATCTATCTGGGGATGATATGTTGTACTAAAAAGTACCTGTGTACCCAAAGCCTTATGAAGCCCCTGCCAGAACCGAGAAGTAAAATGTGCATCCCTGTCTGAAACAATGGAGTGTGGAAGTCCATGAAAACATACAATCTCTCGGATGTACAACCGTCCCAACTAATCAACAATGAAGGTCTCCTTGATCCAAAAGAAGTGAGAAACCTTCGTAATTCTATCGATGAATACTCAAACAACATCATTCCATCAAGGTGAACTCAACAACATGGTCATGAATTCCATCACGACATCGTTCCATTTCCACTTAGGAATTGGTAACTGCTGTAAAAGCCCTGCTGGTCCCTGATTCTCCGCTTTCCTCTGCTGACAAGTAGAACATCTCATGAAAAACCTAGAAAAATCTCTCTTCTTACTTTCCCACTAGTACTGGCGGTGTAGATCACGATACATCTTGGTTATGATAGGATGAACTGTCCAAACTAAGAAATGGAAATCCCGCCTCAGATCCTCATGTATATATACTGGCACCCATGCGCATCCATGGATATGCAAGATCTCATCCTCACCCACTGTCCATCCAAGAAGAGGGTCCTCTCCTGACACACTCTCCCACATGACTAGGCCTTCTGAGTCTGATAGCTGCCTCATCCATATCTGATCAAGAAGTGTAGAGGTAACAACTACAGAAGATATGAATGTCTGTCCTTGTCTGTCATAAACCACCAGATGCATCTCAGAGAATAGAGCCATAAGCTGTCACTCACTGCTGGACTCCTGAACTACCTGTATCTGAGTCCTCCTGCTCAGCGCATCAACAACTATGTTTTCCTTCCTAGGCAAATAGGCAATCTCAAATTCGAAGGACTAAAGATACTTGACCCACCTAAGCTGTCTCAGTTTCGGATCACGCTGAGTGAGGATGTAATTGAGAATCTTGTGGTCGGTAAACACCACAATGTGCTATCCTAGAAGGTAATGTCTCCAAAAACATAAGGGATGAAAAAAAGCTGCCAACTCCAGATCGTGTGTCGGGTAGTTCCCCTCATGTGGCCTCAACTGCCGAGACCCGTACACAACGACTCCATCTCCCTGTATAAGCACAAATCCCAGCCCGATACCTGATGCATCGCAGTAAACAGTATAGCTCTTTCTTGGCTCTGGAAAGACTAGTATCGGTGTTGTCTTCAACCTCCTTTTCAGCACCTAAAAGGCTGTCTCACAAGAATATGACTATAAGAACTTTATCCCTTTCTTGGTCAGTCCTGTCAAAAGTGCTGCTAGGCGTGAAAAGTCCTAAATAAAGAGCCTATAGTATCTAGCCAACCCTAGAAAACTCCACACCTCAAATAAGTTCTTCAGTTGATCCCAAGAAAATAAAGCTCTCAATTTCTCTGGGTCCACTGATACTCCTGCCTTTGAGATGACATGACCCAATAAGTGAGTATGATCTATCCAAAAGTGGCACTTCGAGAGTTTATTATAATGCTGATTCTCTCTCAGTGTACTCAAAATGATCTCAAGATGTGTATCATGGTCATGTCGAGTGTGAGATTAAACCAAGATATCGTCCAAAAAAACCACCATGAAGGAATCCAAGTATGGATGCAACACTCAGTTCATCAGTTCCATAAAAGCTGCTGGCACATTCCTGAGACCGAATGGCATGACCGTATACTCAAATAGACAATACCTACTCCTGAAGGTTGTAAGAGGTACATCTAATGGTCTAACGTGCAAATGATGATAACCAGACATCAAATTGATCTTCGAGAACACTCGGGCTCCTCGAATCTGATCAAAGAGGTAATCGATCCTCGGCAAGGGATATCGGTTCTTGACCGTCTACTGGTTTAGTTTCTGATAATCCACACAAATCCTAAGGGTGTCGTCTTCCTTCTTTGCAAACAGGACAGGCAAACCCCAAGGAGAATTACTGGGTTGGATGAAACCCTTTGCCTGTAACTCCTCCAACTGCTTCTTGAGCTTCTGAAACTCTGGTGTAGCCATCCAATAAGGAGGAATAGACACCGGTGCCACTCCAGGAACAAGCTTAACAGAAAAGTCTACCTCACGATCCCAAGGAAAACTGGAAAAGTCCTCAGGACAGACATCCCTAAAATGATCCACCACTTAAGGAAAGTCTAATTGTGATGTCCCCTAGTAATCCAGATAATGACTAGCAATCTAGGCTGTAACTCCTCCTAGCCCATGATTCTCAAGTAGAGCTCTACCCACCTGGACATCCCACTCTCCTCTATGGAGAAAAGATATTCCATCTGGTGATAAGAAACTCACTCTGCGACGATAGAAGTCGACGAATGCCTAAAAGGGAACTAACTAGACCATTCTGAGAATGAAATCATAGCTTGTCATCTCTAAGACATAGTGGTCCCATAAGAAGTGACACCTAGAAACCTCAATAGGGAACTCTCTGCACCAATGTATGCTAGATATCTTCGTATCCAACGGTGTATCAAGAGTCAACATGTCGGCAGATGAAAAGATACAGATCCCAAGGTTCTCCACAACAGTAACTAGGATAAAGCTATGCGAAGCACTAGTATCAAAAAGAGATGAAGATTAAATAGAGGCTACTAATATTGTTCCTAGAACTGTATAAGGTCCAAGATCCTTCTCCTGAAGGGTCTTATCTACAGTGAATGTCTAGCCTGTACCGCAACCCTATGACCCTAGCTGACTACCCTGAGCGGATCCACTCTGTTGTCTCTGGTAACCTGTTTACTGACCACCATGTCCGCGACCTCCACCTCGGCCCAAAGGGCCGGAAGAACTCTAGTTCCCAGACTGGTGAGACACTGGTGATACATCTCCTGTACGCGAGGTCATAGAAGATCCCCTACTATCAGCCATAGGTGAGAAGATCTGACAAAAACACTAAAGATGGCCCATCTTACTATAATATCGGCACTCCATTGGGTCTCTCTGGCACTGAGGCCTAGTGTGTTGACTCCTCCCACATTGGCAACATACTACCTGGCTACCAGAAGATACACTCCGCTGACTCTGATCTCCTCGAGACAGCTCCCGGTGGTGCCTCTTTCTATCAGAAGGAGGAACACTAGTTCTGGAGGTCGAACCGCCCTAGATCACTGCCCCAGAATCCCTCAAGTTTCACTATATGATCAGAGGCTCGTTGACGATAGATGATATTGAAGTCAACCTGAAGATATTCACATGGGAACAGATCTCTTGCCTACGATTGTCCTCAAACTTCCTAGCATGGAACAACTCATCACCTGCTGGAATCAGCGTGAAGCGCTGCAGCTTGGTAAAACGAGACAAGTACTCCAAAACAGAAAGAGCGCCCTACTCGAGACTCATAAATTCCTGGGCTTGGTCGGCCCTCAAGATCTCCAGATAGAAGTAATCATAGATGATGCGCCGAAACTCACCCCAAGTCATACTATACTAGCGCCTTGACTATGAGATCACCTACCACCACCTCTTGGAAGTGTCTCAGAGCATATAAGTAGAAAGATTTACCCTTTTCTCTGGAGGTATCTCCAAATGCTTGAAGATCATCAGTGTGGCCACTAGCCATGAATTTACAGCCTGGGGTCCTCCATCCCCTGAGAAATTAGGAGGATGCTACTACGGGAAAACCCACGTCAACTCATCCATCGACGGGGCAGGAGGCGGTGCTCCCTAAAACGTCTGCATCATCCTCAAGAAGTCCTCCCTGAACTGCGCATCAGTGATTGAAATATGTATAACTACTGGTGCCAAGGCTGGCACAATATGAGGATTTGAAAGAGGTACCTGATCAGCCATATCTGTTATCTGATCACCTTCTGGCAGCTGATGTATGACCAGAGGATGTCTCAGAGGCATAGCTCTGAAAGATCAAAAGTACTCTTTAGATTAGGATTGTCCAGGACTGAGAACAGAAGAGTACAAAATAGGAACAGGAGAAATAAACACTCAAGTTTACGAAACAGAACTTCATGATATGTATAAAAACTACACGGCATGTTCCTTAAGGCCATTAACATGGGTGTGTACCTTGCCACATCTGGTCGTGTAACACCCCTGACTACATGGTGTGTTGTCCACACACACGGAGTGTACTTGAACTCCATTCGCCTGCCCGAGTCTCCCTACACGGATTACTCACACGGTCCTCTTAACCCTAGACTACACGGCGTGTTCACCAAGGACATGATGTGTACTAGAAAAGGTTTTGGCGACCTGTGTTATTAGTTACATGGCCGACTACATGACTGACCCTTGCGTGGCATGTTCCGAACAAATGCGGTGTGTATAAGAGAGATGACTTCATCCCGTGTTGTTCGTGAAACAGCCAGGTACATAGAATAAGACTACACGACATGTTCATACCCAACACATCGTGTACTACATGAGATTCCCTGACCCACGTTTTTAGTGACACGACAGAGTACACGGCTTACTACAACACGGCGTGTTTCTGAAAACGTTTTCACCACCCCGTGTTTATGCTCACACAGTCAGTGACACAGTTTAAAACTACACGACGTGTAGTCAAGTACAAGCTGTGTAGTCTGGTTTTTATTGGGAAGTAGCTCAGAAACAGCACCGAAGCCGAGAAAACACCGAAAAACAAACATGAAGGTGCCAAATTCTGATCCGTGAGGGCCCATAATTCCCTCGAACCAAAGGATGGAATCTCCTACATATCATATACAAGGGAAAAAGTCAATGATCCACTATGTTCTAATTCATGAGGGTCCATAACACCTTAAGAACCCAAATTTGGTTATCATTTAAGCAAGGCACAATACAAGCAATTCCTCTATCAAACTGAAGGGATTCTATCCAAGAATATATCAGAACATCATGAATAATATACACAATGTCTATCACAACAACATGCAATCGCTAATGCACCATCGATGTCATGGAAAGAATACATGGAATGTGATTTCTAACAAGTGCCTATATGATGCAAGAGATAGGATACCCTCATCTCATCTGGTTGCGATAGAAATATAACCACACTAGCACAACAATAGCAAGACAAGGCATGTGAATCACTCTATGTGAAATAATATCAACCGTAAAATATCAACCAGAAAACTGCAATAGCGAGGTTGATTGGATTTTCCCTATACACGAGTTAGCTACTGCTGGGAATAGATTATTACCATGTACCGAATCCATTTTATCCCTAGATAAAGGCTCCAAATAGTAAATCAAGATAAAATAATCCTCTCTGATACCACTTTTTAACATCCTGGTTCTGGGAGCCACCCAAAGGCTCCCCGAACCCAGTTGGTCACATGGCCTCAAGCGCATTTCCCCAAACACCAGAGGCTGCTGACTAGCAGTGAGGGCCTTGGGTGTGAGAGTGGGGAAACTATGCCCTCATTGGCAGAGTACAGAGTGGAAGAGAAACAATAATCAACAAACAATAGCGGATGCCGTAAATTTCCAACAACGGTAAAAAACAGATGACTAAAACAATAAACTGGAGAACACACATATAAATGAAATGATGCATAATACATATGTCTTGGAAAGCATCCAAACAAGTCACAATTCTGAATACAAGCAGCACCAAAAACAAATACAAAAGAAAATATAAGCATCTCTGCAGCATCACAAGCCTATGATTGGTCCCATACTCTCATACTCTAAAGAAATCAAGTACCTGAAGTCGAAGGGCGTTTTCCCTTGTCTATACCTACAACAAAATAGTCTGTTTGGGCCCAAAAGCATGACCCAAGTAGGTTATGAGACTAAATCCTAGTAGGAAACCACTCGAAGATCTGTGCCTTACAGTAAGTGAGCATATGACTGGTAATAATACAATAAGCAGTAAAAAGTAACAGTAAACCGAAGTTAATAACCAGTAAGTAGTAACAGGATGATATGAAACAGTAATAAATCCACAGAAACAGCAAGAAAAATTGAAGAAAAATGAAACCATAATAGGAACCCCTCTGGGTAGTACCCACATCCATCCCCTCTGGTTCTATCCAAGAAGTACCAACAACCCTATGGGTAGTGCACTCTGCCTAACCCATCTGGTTTGGTCATACAAAATTATATGACTCTCTAGGGAAGCTTGCTTGGTCAATTCCCCTTATATTCTAGGTTATTCAGGGACTCTTTGAGGAAGATCATGCGATCTAACCCTCTCATAGCCCCAAGGTCTAGAAACTCTCTGAGGATCTCACTCGGTCAAACCTCTTATAGTCTCAGGTCTATCACAGACTATCTGTGGAAGCTCACTATGTCATTTCCTTCTGTAGCCTGGTTAGGTTTTAAAGAAATTCAAACAATGTAAAGACTCTATGAGGAAGCTCACTTGGTCTACCCTGTTGTAGTCTATAATATTCAAGACTCTCTGGGAATCTCACTCAATCTATCCCCCTATATACTATAATGTCCAGGACTCCCTGAGGAAGCTCACTCGGTCTACCCCCTGTAGTCTATAATATCCAAGACTCACTGGGAAGTTCACTCGGTATATCCCTTATAGTATATAGAACCCGGTTCACACGGTCCCATGCCAGTCAGTGTATAATAATTCTATAAGGCCAAATTAAACCTAAAAAGATACTTGGATAACTATTATATAGAGAAAAAATTATGTCAAGAATATCATTCCATCCTATGGTCACAAGGCATGGAAAACCGGTTTAACGACTGAAGGCTAGCAAGAAAGAAAGGTTATAATAGAACAAGGCATGGAAAAACACTCAAGCTTAGCTATTATCCTCATAAAAGATCAATTTACCTCTACATAAGCAAAAAATAAAGGAAGGAAAACAACAGGGGAAAAACGGTAAACACGCAATACCCCGTTCATGGGTATTAGTGGAAATTTTCACATAAAACTCAAATACTATGAATGTTAAGGCACATACCACCTACCTTGGTGCTAAGAGATCAATATACATGAACCATGAGGCTTGATTCTACTTAGAACGACATAGATCTTTGAAAATGCATAAACGTTCAACCCACGATATCTCGAGAAAGAGGGAAAATCATGGAATGAAACTAAAGAATAAGGAAGATCTCACTATTGCGGTTCCAACAAAATCGACGACAGTCAATTCAGAAAACAGATATAGGCTCGGGGGCTCGAATGATGTTCACAGTCATACAGATGCTCTCGGTTGAAGAACCTGGAGAAGAAGTCAATTATGTTGATTAGGTGTGACCCTGGTCCTTTTAATGAAAAAAAGAAAGTACATGGAATGCACTTCTGGATTACACAGCATGTACATGGACTTTCCATACTATGATTTAAGCGGCCTCCACGTCGTCCCTACACACCATGTGTGTGGCCCGGACACGGCCAGTACATGGACTTACGTGGAATCAAAGTACATGGCGTGTACTTGGAAAATTTCTTGATTTTCCTCTTTTTCTCAAAAATGACCAGAAAAGGAAAATCATACCTGAAATGAAGATCTGGTTTCTTACATGATGTTTGGTGTACACCCGTTTGTAGTACAAATCAACTTGATCCTTGATGGCTTTCTGATCCCGAGCAGCTTCCCTTAAATAGTTTCCCACAAGATTATGAATTTCCCGAGTGATGGAAATAACCTGAGAATTTGAGGAACTGCCACCTGAGAACTTTTCCTCTTCTTCTCTGAGAATGGTCCTGAAAGCTTCAATGCCAATTGGAGGAGAAGCTGAAGTGGAAGCAGATGTAACTAGGGGAGCCAGAGAGAAGGACACTATTTCATTGAAAGATTTTTTCATCCCACTGATCAGTCTTTTGACATCAACAACTTGCCCTTTCACAAGTTTTTCTATAGATTTCATGAAATACTCAAACACTGTGACCATTTTCTGAACTATACATTTGACATTTTCAAGGTCTCTATCCACCTAAGTCCTTGAATCCATATAATCATCTAGTTTGGCAGTAGACTGTTTCACTGAAACCATAGATTCTACCACCTCTTTTACTTGATTCGGACATTCCTTGACCACTTGTAACATAGCTGAGTGAGAGGTAGACACTATCCTTTCCACTTCATACGTTAAAAGTCCTTTATTAAATACTATTGTTCTTTCTATCTTAGTTTTTTGATCATTAAAGAGTCTCTCCAGGTCTGATTTCAAAGAATCAAGGTCTGACTTTGTCACATGGTCTTGAGGAAAAGAGGTTTTTTGGGGGGAAGAAAGTGAAGTTTGGAACTAAGGGTCTTCTAATAGTCCTATCATCTTCTGAGTCATCATATTCTAGACCCAGTTCCATAAATCCACGGTCCTTAAAAAAGCCTTTAATTTCATGAAAAATAGCAACTAAGTATGTAATAGCAGGTTCCTCCCCATCAATCTGAGCAGTATTCTGATCGACCACATTCATTTCCTCTAGACATCCTTGATCAACTGCAACATCAGGAAGGTTCACTTCAACTTCCACTTCCACCTCAGAATCTTCAACTACTTCCAAGATAGGTCCAGCCTCAACTGAATTAATAGCTTCTTATTTTGATCCACTTTCTACCCTTGCTGTATATCCTATTAGAGAACTAAGACTTAGACATTCCTCTACATTTTCAGTAGCAACTATCTCAAGGTCAGCATGACTTTATTAAAAGTCCTCATCCTCATCTAAGGTTTCTCTAACTTCTCTTAAAACAATTTCTGCCCCTTCTTCTTCACTGGTCTGCTTATCACTGTCCCTTAGGATAACTTCCCTTCTAGGAAATCTCATTGGTGGGATAGTGTCACCAAAGGATACAGTAGTCACACGAGGATTAGAAGGAAGGTCAGGGTCTCTCCTGTTATCTATAGGAGATACCTCTCTTTCTGGCACAACAAAAACTTCTTCTTCTTCATCTGAGTAGGAGGGCTCAGCTTCATCAAGCTTAATACCAGGGTCTCTCTTATTCTTAGGCCTAGTAGGATGAGTCACATGATTAAACTCTTCATACACCTTAGCCTCATCTTTTACCCATCTCTTCATCCATGGATTTTAGTTAATCTTCTTCAGCTTGAAGATTACTTTGGTGATACAATGATTATCTTGTACAACAACATTTTTTTCCTTATCTCTATCAACTCCATTCACTTTCAACATAAGAGATATCAGCTTGGCATGGAAAATAACATTGGATTTGGAACTAGGCATGGTCATATGTTCAAGTTGAATCATCAATAGCCTAATCATTTTAATATTATGTCCATGCTTCAGCAAATACAAAATGAATATGTCCTGATACTTCAAAATAAATAAGTCCCCTCTACTAGGACATATCACATACTTAACAAATTTGAAGAGCAACTTATCCCCTCCTGCCATCTCAACAACAGTGACTTTACTAGGAATTCCAATCCCTGTCAATTTAGGTAAAGGTAATTCATAGGAAAATAACTCACTAGTGGGAGGCACCACTTTTTAGAAATAGTCATAAATTCCATCATGCGGAGTCCTTAAACAATCAGCTCACTTAGTAGAGGAGTAACATAAATTTTCACCATTTACTCTGGAAGTCATCCCCTGCTCATTCTTAGACTGTCCAAATTTCAAATACTCATAGAATTCCATCACCATCTTCGGGTAATAGGGTCCATTGTTGTTTGAAAACCATTCATGCCAGCCCTGAGCTTCTAGTTCCTTAAGCACTAAAGATTGACTCGAAAGCAGCCACTCTAAACTTAATTCCTTCTCAGCTACTATCTCTCTCTTGGATAGATGTGGGGTTAGTACCTTTTCCATTATCTGGCTTCTTCTACTCTATTCGTCTCTAGGTTTCTTAGGATCAAGCATGTCTCCTTCACCACCAACCATAGACCTCTTCAATCTAGCCATTAATCTGGAACAGTTCAAGGTTTCAACAGAGGTTTAGGTTCTAAGATTTTAGAGAAAGAGGTTTGGAGGAGGGTTTGATGTGGATCAAAATGTGGTCTGTGTTCTATTTTTATCATTTAGGGATTGAAAAATAAAACAAATAAAACAAATAAATAATAGTAGAAAAACGTTTCATATTCCAGTTGAGAGAACATAAAATGCAAAGTCCCAGACTTCAAAAGTCTATCGGTAAAGAGGTATATGCAGGGTCTAACAGTGAGATCCTAACAGTGAGGTTCTAACGGTGAGGTTCAAATAGTGAGGTTCAAACAGTGAGGTTCAAACAGTGAGGTTCTAATAGTGAGGTTCGAATAGTGAGGTTCTAATGGTGAGGTTCTAACAGTGAGGTTCTAATGGTGAGGTTCTAATAGTGAGGTTCTAACAGTGAGGTCCAAACATTGAGGTTTTAACAATGAAATATTTATCATAACTAACTCATGTCTGATGTAATTTAACATCTCAAAATTCAAAGGCTTTTTGAATATATTAGCTAATTAGTGTTCAGTACCAAGGAATTCAAGATTGATATCACCCTTTTCAATAATATCTATCAATAAGTGATGTATTACATCAATATTCTTTATTCTATCATGAGATACTGGATTCGTAGAGATGTTAATAGAACTTGTGTTGTCACAGTTTATAGAGACATGTCTATATTGATATCCATAGTCTAGTAAAGTGTGTTTCATCCACATAATTTGAGCACAACAACTACCAACAGCTATTTATTCAGCCTCTGTAGTAGACAATGCAATAGAATTTTGTTTCTTACTACACAACGAATCTTGTGACTTGCCTAAAATGTGACATGTTCCAGAGGTGTTGTTTCTATCTAACTTGCAACTAGGAAAGTCAGTATCTGAATATCTTATTAAATCAAAAGGATGTCCTATTGGATAAAATAGTCCTAAATTTATAGTATAATTGAGATATTTAAAAATCATTTTAATAGCATTTAAATGAGTCTCTTTGAGATTGGCTTGAAATCAATCACACATGCATAAATTAAATATAATATCAGGTTTACTAGAAGTAAGATAAAGTAGACTACCAATCATACCTTTGTAATTGGTTTGATCCACTAGTTCTCCAATTTCATCAGCATCCAATCTGCAAGTGGTACTCATAGGTGTATCACTTCCTTTACTACCATCCAAAACGAAACGTTTTAAAAGATCAATAATATATTTATTTTGCTTTAAAATAATACCATCTTTGTGTTGAAAAATTTGAAATCCAAAGAAAATTTTTAGTTCCCCCATTAAACTCATTTCAAATTCATTTTGCATCGTTGAAAAAAAATCAGTACATATAAGAAGTTTAGAAGATCCCAAAATTATATCATCTACATAAATTTATACTATTAAAACATCTTTTGAAATCCTTTTAATTAAGAGAGTAGGATCTGTTATCCCTTTTGTAAAACCTTTTGAAATAAGAAAATAAATGAGTCTGTCATACCAAGCTCTTGGATCTTTCTTTAGAACATATAAGGCTTTAGACAATTTGAAAACACGATTTGGAAAATGGGGATGTATAAATCCAGGGGGTTGCTCAAAAAATACATATTCATTTATATATCCATTCAGAAATGCTCGTTTGACATCCATTTGATAAAGTTTGAAATTCAAATGAGCTGCATAAGCAAGTAGTATCCTAATGGCTTCTAGTCTAGATACAGGTGTGAAGGTTTCTTCATAGTATATTCCTTATTATTGACTATACCCTCATGCAACTAGTGTAACCTTGTTTCTGAAAATACTTCCAGACTCATCAACATTGTTCCTAAACACCCATTTAGTGCTTATGGTCAATGTGTCCTTAGGTATGTCTACTAGTTCCCAAACTTTGTTTCTTTGAAACTGATTCAATTCTTCTTGCATATCCATAACCCAAAATTCATCATTGATTGCATCATTTATATTTTTAGTTTTAAGCTGTGAAAGAAAAGCTTGATGTTTAACCTGGTTTCTTAGAGAAGCTCTAGTTTGTGTCCCTCGATTTAAATAACCAACTACATCATCTAAAGGATGATTCCTTAGAGTTCTAATACATCAAGAAAGAGTTGAAATAGACTCCTCATGGTTGTTTATTGGTTCAGAATCAATAGGTACAGAGTCCGGAGGATTCCAAGAACTAGTTACTTTTATAGGAGGTTCACTATCATTATCATTAAGATCCAGAATTGACATATCTTCCTCAAGATATTCAAGATAGGTATTGGGTTCATGTGGATCAGTCTCATCAAACTTGACATGAACCAACTATTCCACACATTTGGTTTTCTTATTGAATACTCTACAGGCTTTACTTGAGATTGAGTAACATAGGAAAATTCATTCATCACTTTTTCATGCAAACTTTTAAAGACTATATTTAGTGTTAAGGATAATGAATTTGAAAAAAAAAGTCAAAAGTAATTAACCTTAGGCTTCCTATTGTTCCGAAGCTCATAAGGGGTCATCTTATGAATCAGTCTAATCAAGACTCTATTAATAATTTAACAAGCTGTATTAACAACTTCATCCCAAAAGTAAATGGAAAATCATATTCATTGATAATTGTCCTAGAAATATCTTGAAGAGTCCGATTTCTTCTTTCCACGACTCCATCTTGTTGAGGTGCTCTAGGAGTAGAGAATTTGTGACTATAGCCATTGTGTGATCAATAAGATTCAAACTCTTGATTTTCAAACTCACGACCATGATCACTTCTCAGGATCTTGATCCTAAGTCCACTAATAGTTTTTATAGACTTGGAATATTTGATAAAATAAGAACAAGCTTCACTTTCGTGATCCATAAAATATACCCAAGTGTACCTAAAAAAATCATCTACAAGAACATAAACATAGTTCATCCCATTTAAACTTGAAACTCTTTATGGTCCAAACAAATCCATGTGAACCAACTCAATTAGTTGAGAAGTAGAAACTTTATTCTTTGGTTTGAAAGAAACTTTGTGTTGTTTTCCCTTTTGACCAGTTTTACACACTTTGTTAAGAGGGAATTACAATTTATGTAAGACTCTAACTAAACATTTACTAGTCATTTTTCTAATTGGGTGCACATTAAAAAGTCATAGTCTTCTTTTCCACAACCAAGATTCCTTATGAAACAGATTTAAACAAGAATCATTTTTCTTAGCTAAAGAATCCATATCAACAGCATATACATTCTCATTTCTGAGAGAAGTAAATATTAAATCATTTTTAGAATTAAAAAAATTACATGCATAATTTTCCAACATGAAATTAAAACCATCATCACACAAATGAGAAATACTTAGCAGATTCTATTTTAACCCATCAAAAAAAGTACGATTGAAATTAATACAGTATTAGTGTTACCAATCTGGCCTAATCCAAAGATTTTCCCTTTAAAATTAATATAAAATGTGACATATCCACTGTCAGCTTCAATCAGACTTTGGAAACATGAATAGTCTCTAGTTATATGTCTTGAACATCCACTGTCTAAGTACCATAGAGCTCTACAAGAACTCTTTAGAGAATTTTTTTGGCAAAACAGATTACGCATGTGGTAACTTTGGTACCAAGATTTTCTTGGGTCTAGAGAGGTTAGAAAGTAATACTTTAGGATTCCATACTTGTCTCACAGATTTCCTATAATCAATATATATATTTTGATACATAAACACTTTGTTTGGTCCTTTTGAAAATTGTTTTTCAAGAAATGGTCCAGAACTTGAACTAGCTGAAAATTGTCCATATTTTGGAAAAAAATTGGTTTTAATAAACCTTATCTATCCTGGCTAATATCCTAGACCAGTTGTATATTTTGGGGAAATCTGTTTTCCTAGAAAATGAGTCAAGGTATCTCTACCAACAGTAAATTTTTCATGATCTCTCCTTAATTGTTCATTGGATAATTTGAGTTTTGTATTTTCTTTTTAAAGCTAAGCACATTTTTCTTTCTCAATATCTAGATCCAATTTGTAATTAGTATTTAAATCATATTGTGTTTTAAATAATTTATATTTATCCTTGAGTTCATTAAAAGTATCCTCAAGCATTCTATAGTATTCAAATAGTTCATCCTTAGTCATATTTTCATCATTGTTCGATTCACCTTCATTCCCTGAATAATAATCATTTGGCATAGGGTAATTAGGTGTTACCTCAGGTGATTCTATAATGAAGCACAAGTTGGCATGATTGTTCCTCTCACTATCAGAAGCATCAAATCCACTGGAGCTATCTTCTGAGAACTCTAGGTAGCTTTCATAGCCTTTTAATAATCTTTTCCCTTATCATCATACTTCTTCCTAAATTTCATCGTCGAGTAGTCTGCCATCACATGACCTTTTCATTTACACTCATAACAGATTATTTCATTTTATTTGTCATTCCATTTTCTGTCTTGCTTCAATTTTCCTTTACTATCATACTTTCCCTTTTAGATAAACTTCCTAAAGAATATCTTCTTTCGGTAGAATTTTTTGAATATTCAAGCAAGATGATCCATCTCCTCAACACTATCTGAATCATCACTTGTGGAAGTATCTACAGGATATTGAACTTTTTTTTATCCTTATTATTTGAGGTAGTAGTCTTAATTGATACTTACTTCTTCCTTGGTTCTTTATCTACTTATTGATTTACCTTAATCTCTTCTTCATACAACAGAAGCTTTCCTATTTTTTCCTTCACTGGAAATTTTCAAATGTCACAAGATTCTCAGATAGATACAGAATTCTCTCTCCATCTATCAAGTAGGCATCAAAGAAGTCTCATAATATAGTCCTTTCTATCCACTGGTCTCCCAAGTATACTCATAGTGTTCACTATTTCATTGAACCTGAGATACATTTCACGGATAGGTTCATCAAGCTTCATTTTAAAGTTATCATGTTTAATAGTGTAAGTATTTAATCTCATTTATTTAACATTGGTTGTTACTTCATGAGAAATTGCTAAAGTATACCAAATTTTATATGCAGTTTTACAAGAAGATATTCTATTGAATTCATCATGACCAAGAGAATAGTACAAATCATTTATTTCTTTACAGTTATTGTTATATGTAGCTTTAGTCAACTGAGACCATGTGTCTCTAATAGTAGCAGGTAATGTATGTTGTTCTTCAATTGTGTCCCAGATTTCAGGTCCCATGCTCTCTAGATACATTTTCATTTTCAATTTCCACAGAGCATAGTTATTACCATTAATGAAAGGCGACCTGTTAGTAGCATCATCCTCACCTCTATTTTCCATAGTTACTTAGAATTTAAAGACCTGAAAATTTAGATATGAAATAAATTTTAAGATTTTTAAGATATAACTAAAATCACAGTTAAAATGAATTGAACACTGGATAAAAATTCCTCTATTAGAAAATGTTGGTCAGAGTGGATACTCAAGAGGGGGGTGAATTGGGTTCCAATTAAAATTTTTGTCAAAACAATTATGGTTAAGGAAACCCCCAATTTTAAAAACGACCTAGTTAATTAAGGTAGTATAAATGTAAATATTCAACTGGTTAACAGGTTTCTCAAAGGGTGATTAGTCCTCAGATGAATCAGTGTAGAACACCAAATCACCTTTTGAAACTAGTCTACTGAATTAAACAAATACACACACAAACCAAAACTAACTATCAAAGTGTAATCAAACACGGTTTTATGTTTTAGAAAATTTAAGAAGAGGATAAAATCAAAATATAGTATATGAATATATGCACAACAATGTAAACAAGATGTTCAGTCTGAATCCAAAACCTAATCCTCTCCACTTGGTGATCACCTGCCACCAAGCAGTTTATATTAAAACTTGATACACATCCTGTATCGGGATTTACAACAGTTTTCACAAACTATCCAGGTAACACACCCTTGACCACAATTATTCGTGGGAAATACAAAAAAAATAGACCACACATGGTCTCTTCCACAGTTATATGTGGGAAACATAGATAATGTGAAGTTTGATGTGAGGATAATAAATATCCTCTTGATCAAGCACAGGATATAGTGTGTGATATAAATAGACTCACACACTTCTCAAAGATATACAATAATGAAACACAATAGAGAAGTTATGATGGGAAATATTTTAGTAGGATCTATGTGTTTGCAGATCAGCTCTTGACTCCTTGGAATGAGAAACTTTGAAGTTCGAGTCAATCTCTGGAAGTTGTTTCCAAAACATAGTGTCACAACTCTAGGTTCTAGCTGTTAGTGTTCTGTTTCTGATGTTGATCAAGAGTTGATGAAGCATAGAAGGAAGGAATGAGTTTATTCGAGAATGATCTTCATGAAGCTTGTGGGTTCAGGTTCTTAGTCCTGGATGGTTCATCTTTTTTGATCTGGCAAGTAAGCTCTATCACACATCTCATACAACCCTTTCTTTTTGTCTGCGTATATGTCACACTTATTGTTTGTATCCTAGATCCACTTCTTATTTCATGGTCTCCCTTTTTATATTTGAGGTCCGACAATGGGAATGAGTAGATCACGTGCATGATTTCTCATACCTCGTACTGTCCACTGTATTGTCTCTTGAAACGTTTACTATCAGCATTAATTAATGTCAGAGCATTTATTTTATCAAATATGACTGTAAGAAAAGTATTGAGAAATTGAAAAAGTATGGAAGAATAAGCATCAGTAGACTGGTAATGGTAACCTTCATATCGGTACGCTTCAAATGGTGCTCATCAGCAATCTCCATCTATAACCTTTGATATTATGCTCACACTAGTAACCATGTAACGGTGACCTTGTAGCGGTAACCCTGTAACTGTGACCTTGTAGGAGTAACCTTGTAGTGGTGACCATATAGCGATGGAATTTTAACTATGACCTTGTTGTGGTGACCATTTGACAGTAACCTTTTATCAGTGACCATGCAGCTGTCACCTTGTCATGATAAGCTTGTAACTGAAACCTTATAGCAGTAACCTTGTAACAGTGACCTCTGTACTTAGATAAATGCTGCACTGTAAGTTTAACCAATCAAGCGGTGATATTGAAAGTATATGAATATTACTCCATAGGAATGGGAAATGATATTGAAGCATTATTAGCATAGAATGAAGACATGGCTCTCACTTAAATGAAAACAAGATTTGTGATTATCAAAATATGATTTGAGATTATATAATATAATCTAGGATTATAAAAATATGATTTGGGATTATAAAAATATGATTTGGGATATTATTTGGGATTATAAAAATATGGATTGGGATTATAAAATTATGATTTGGGATTATCAAAATCGGTGAGTCCAATAATGGCCCCAATAAGATACCAAACCCAAGTCACTTAAGGAGATTCTCGAGGAGAAGTAATTCAATATGTAAAATACTCTTTCATTCTATTTTAATTTCATTTATTTTATTATTATCTCCTCACCTCACCTATAAAAAGTTTCATGATAAGTATAGTATCATATATATACTAAAATTTATTTTTTAATGTAATATCCACCATCAAACCTCTTATCCTCTCATTGTTTTCTAAAAATGAAAACACTGTTTTTGATGTGTCGATTAACCACCTTAATAAATGATGAGTTTTCATTTTCCATTAACACTTTCATGGTAGGTCATAAAACCATTATTATAGTTAAATAATATATTTAAATACATATTATATGTTATATAATGTTATACAACCAATATATAAACATGATATTAAATTAAAAAATATAAGTTCACGATGGTTGTAAAACCCACCAAAATAAATTAAATCAATTTCATTAATGTTTTAACAAATGAATAATCCACATACCATATAACCAAATGATATAGAATACTATTTAAACTTATGGAAGTTCATTAAAAAAATTAAATTTCAGTTTTAGATAATTATTTTCATTTTACATGAACATCCATACATTATACAAGGGAATCAATCATGAAACCTTTGAAAACAAACACTCTAGGAATGAGGGAATTAAATTCTATTACTAATCAAAATGAAAATAAATAAACATAATAAATGTATAATAAATAAAATAAATATATAATAGGTTCTATATTTAGTAAATAATGAATCCCATTTTATTATACATGATTTTAATGTGATGAAACCATTCAGACATATGGTTCGGGGTTTCTCATGTCACTTTTATTTTAGTGTGATATGCCTTATTCACCACTTATTTCTTATGTGTGGTGTATGTATACTACCCCATTTATTTATTATCATCATTAATTAAATATTTCATTAAATTTAAATATTTCTTGTATCAGGAATATTATTATTTTATTAGCCGTATACTATTTTTACATTAGCGGTTTGCATTGAATATTATTTTAACTGGGGAAATATTGATAAATATGTATAATATATGTTATATGGATATTTTGATAAATAATATTGAAAATTAATTGACTATATATATGAATATTTTTATTCCATTCATTTATGGGTGGGCCCCATCATTATATATCCCTTCGATGCATCAACAAGTCACTTGAAACAAAATAGTTAGCGACAAACCCTTCACATTCGTTTCTAAGAATAATTAGTTAGGTTTCTACCAAGAGAGTTAAAGCATATTATGAAAGGTATTTACGGTAGTGGTTCATTTTCTAGATTCATTATGTCCAATAATTAATCATTTTTTTCTTTAATTTTTTAGTTATTACTATCCATGAGATATTCACTATGAAAAAAATATATGGATGAATTTTCATTCTCATTTTATTGATTTAATGGAATGTGTTGTTCATATATTTACCTTACCATATTGATTAATCCTTATTTATTATTATTCAATTAATATTGATTTTTGTTTATACTGTTTGTTACCCTTACTGAGAATTTAAGTTCACCCTTTTATTTTTTTCCTCCCCTGGTTATGAAAATGAAATCTTTAAATTAGTGTCAAAGAAGAAATTTATTTTCCACTGTCATGTTCTATTTCAAATACCTATATAATAAATGAAACATTTATGTATCTAGTTTTTCAAGACTACTAATCCAATATTTCCATGGTGATGTGATCTTTTTTATCTTTAACATTATAATTAAATAACCACCAACTATAGACTACTGGGGTTGGGTTTGTCTTAGTTGGTATCATAGTTGGTTTAGTAGAAACTATGAGTAATATTTATTAAATAATAATTAGAATTATAATAATTCCTTATAGTTATTTTTTTAACATAATACTCTAGATTATTAATAACTAATATAGAATGTTCAATTATTTAGTGAAGTCCCCTAAGGAAAGGAAGGGAACCAATATCTATGGAAAATTTAGGGATTTACCCCTAGAGAATGTGAGCATAGTTTGTGTTGGAGATGAGAAGATCATGACCATATTAGTAATTATTACTCAATTTATGATGAATAACCATACTAAATCTATGTTGGATCATTTCATGTGGTAGAAGCCACTATCATCTAATGGGACTATAAATCATGTAGTACCTGAGCAATAGACCAAGTCCCTTGAAATGATATTTTTGATATTGGGATATGATTAAAGGAAAATGGTATTTCTAGTATAATATTAACTCAAGGGTGATTCTAATAAATGGTGTCCATTGATATAGAATACAAAGTTAGAAGATAAAATAGAAGACATAGAATGGTGAAATTTTAAGGCAACATTCTTAAAAAATATTTATCTCATGATAAATGAAATGAAATGGACAGAAAATTTCTTAGTTTAATGAAAAAGGAAGAATATATTATTATAGAGTGTGAGGATATGTTCATAAGACTATCCAGGTATGCTATAGATTACATATGTGATTATGAAAACAAGATTGATCATTTCATTGATGGTCTTAGGACATGTCTCCAAAGAAAACTAGATTCTCAAACATTTTCATCATATGATGAAATTGTAAACAAAATTTCAATAAAATAGAAGATGGATTATCCATATCATATATTTTAAGGTAAAATAAGAGTAGAAAAGGACTTATGATAGACCTGAAGAAGTTAAATCATCAAATATGAATATGGGAAGAAATAAATTCTCATTATGAGAAAATTATAGAAAGGATCATACTAGGAAATTATTAAACTATAAAAAATGGTACATTATTCCAAACAATGTTCCGTGAACAATGGGAATCTACAAAAAAAGAGGCCAAGTAGAGATGTCCAAGATTATGCAGTTACTACCATTGAGGTATAAGTACCCAATGATATGGTAACTGGTATAGTAATACAATCTACACAATTTTTCAAATTCTTCATTTGATTCTAGATCATCACACTCTTTTAGACCTACATAGTTTTACAAAAAAAATTAGATACTTTCATTTTGATTTAATAATACACTTGTCATTAAAAACTCTTTTGTGATGTATAATCATAAGAATGATGTGCCAGGTAGTCCCCATTATGGAATAGAAACGTGATTTATTTTCTGACCTTATATTCATACCTATGAATGAAATTGATATAATCATCATTATGGACTAACTTTCAAAATATGATGTGAAAATTTATTTTATATAGAAGAAAATTATCATTTATGATGAAGATTTAGATTTTATTATATTTATGTAGAAACTTCATCATCAGAATCATATCCAGAACCAACCCCAGTAGATATATTGAATAAATATCTTGTAGAGGGAGATAAAACAACATCTAGGGATGAAAAAGAAAATCTTCAAATTGATGATTTATAAATTGTACAAGATCAAATTTTTGTATTTTATAAGGAATTAACTAGACACCCCAAGATTGTTAGGTTGTGTTTAGCATTGATTTAATCCTTGATGAATACCCAATATCAAATACTCTTTATAGAATTTCTACTATGGAATTAGTAAAGATGAGGAAACAACTATGTTATTTTGTTAATAAGGGATTTATTCTCCATATTATTTATCCTCGGGGTTCCCATTTTCTATATATTAAGAAGAAGTATTGATCCTTGGGGTTGTACAATGAATCTAGAGAAATAAATTATATTACAATAAAGAACAAGTATCCTCCTTCTTGAATTTAGGGTTTATTTGATCTACTTCACATAGATAAATATTTTTCAAAGATTGAACTTATTTCTGGATAGTATCAATTGTTAGTGATGAAGGAATACATTCTGATCAATTTTTTTCACATGAGTTATGGAAAATAAGAGTTTAATGTAATTCCATTTGGATTGACTAATGCTCCATCAATTTTTATGGATCTACTGAACATGATACTCATGGAATATAATTATTATTTTGTTGTTTTATTTATTGATGTTATTTTATTATATTCTAAAACCTATGAAGACCATGAGAGTCATTTGCGTATAATTTTTTATTCTCTCAGGAGTAAAGAGTTATATAATAAATTTAGAAAGTGTGAATTTTTGTTTTAGTAAATTTCTTTTCTTCTACATGTTATCTCTAAGAAAGGAATGTTAGTTAATATTGTGAAGATAATGGTATTCATGGAATGGCCAACACCAATGAACAGAACCAAGGTACATAGATTTTTTAGTTTAGTAGGTTACTATCAGCACTTAATACTTAAATTTTCCTGATTGGATAGCCTATTAACCAATATCACATCAAAAGGGGTCATGTTTTTATGGATAAAATAATGTGTGGAATGTTTAAAATAATTTAAGAGAAGATTAGTCAATGCCCTGATTTTGACTCTACCATTAGTAAATTAAGGGGTTTTGATATATACTGATGCATCAAAGAAATGTTAATGTTGTTTCCTTATACCAAATGATAATGTTATTTCATATGCATAGAGGAAGTTGATGAAACATGAATAGAATTATACAACTCCTGATCTTCACTTAGCATTAGTAATATTTTCTATGAAGATATGAAGACACTATCTATTTGGTAAAAACATTAGATATATATGGATCAAAATAGTTTGAAATATATATTTTCATATAAATCATTCAACATGAGTGAAATATGATATATTGAGTTACTCAAACCATATAATTTCTTAATACACTAACACTAACGATTAGAAAACACAATAGTTGATGAATTGAGTGAGAAATATCATGGATTTATGACGAAGATAAGGATTGATAGAGATATAATTTTAGTGGAATCAGTAAATATGGATATGGAAATTTTTATGGAAATACCAACATCACTCAATTTTCAAATCTTTTCTAAACCTTCTTTACTGGAGAATATAAAAAGTTCTCATTTAGATGATTAGTATTTTCAAAAAAAATTAAAGATACTAAGGATGGAAAATTTGTATAATTTAAGTATAAGGTCATAATTTTAAAATTTGGAAAGGGGTTATGTGTCACATTAATAGCTAATATAAAAATTGATCTATTATATTATTCTCATTGATCAATTCTTTCTATAAACCGTGGTAGTAAAAATATGTATTGAGATCTAAAGAATCATTTTTAGTAGGATAATATTAAGTGGGAAATTTCTAACTCTATGTCAAGATGTCTAGTTTTTCAAGAAGTTAAAGTTGGGAGACATCATCCTAGAGGATTCATGAAAAATATACCTATTCCATTGTGAAATTGGGATGACATTATGATGGAATTTTTCACATGACTACTAAGGACACCTAGAAGGAATGTTGTGCCATGGGTTATTGTTGATCATTTTATTAAATAATCATATTTTGTGCTATAAGTGAATATTTAACCCTTTATAATATAGAAATTTTCTATATAATTGATGTTGTAAAGTTTCAATGTGTACCTCTATCAATTATGTTTTATTGAGATCTCCATATTACATCAAAATTCTGGAAGGGTCTTCAAAAGGCTTTGGATACTAAGATTAATTTGAGTACAAATTACCACCTTAAAACTAATGGAAAGTCTAAAAGAACTATTCAAAAATTGGAAGACAAGCTGATGTCAGGATTACTTGATTTTTGAGGCATCGTGGGTCAGTATTTACCTTTGGTTGAGATTTACTACAATAATATTTTCCATTATATTTTTAAAATGGTACCATATGATGGATTATATGGAAAAAGATTTCATAATACAACTTGTTGGGATGGTTTTGAACTGAGGGAACTTAAAGGATGAGTGATTATTAAATAAACAATGTCAAAATTAAATACAATTAAGGCTTATATCAAATAATATCATATTTGGATAAAAAATTATGTCTAGAGAAAGTATTTATAATATTATGTTGGAGATCTTGTCGTTCTTAAAGTATTTACATGGAAGGGTGCCATAAGTTTCAGTAAAAAGGGACACTAATCCCTAATTACATTGGAAAATTTGATGTTATTGAAAAAATTAGAGATGTAGCTTACCTATTAGCATTGTCACCAAGTGTCTCCAAATTTCACGATGTGTTCCACATGTCATTATTAAAGAAGTACATGCTTGAACCAATGCATTTACTAACCTATGAATAAATATAATTAGAACCCGATTTTTCTTACTATTAATAGGAAATAGGTATTGTTGACACTAGAGAGAAAGTATTTGGAAATCAGATGACTTGACTGGTGACGGTTCATTATAAAAACCATAAAATGGAAGAATCAATGTGGGAACCTAAGGATGTTATGTAGTAGAACTCACCTAACATATTTAAAAGATAATTTTCATGAAAAAAAAATCAAGGATAAATTTTCGAAAGTATGAAATAATATAGCACCTCAATATTTTACATTATATATCTTCTTAAATAATTTCAATTTATTTGATAGATTACGTTTCATGCAACACTAAGCATAAATGAAGTGTGATATACCATTAAATATTATCACAACCATAGGAATAGTTATGAGACCATTAGGAATAGTAATGTGTCCATTAGAATAGTAACCTCTTCTATGAAAATATAAATAAAATTTATGTATCTTATAAATGAAAATATGATTTATTCAGTTCAATTTATGAGTAAAAAAATGTTTTAAGAAATGATATATTATTTTTGTTATTTTTTTGAAATATAAATGTATATTTATAACTTTATAATTAATATAATGATTCAAAAGAAAACTTATTTTCTAAAAATTTATTCAAAAATTAATATTTAGATGTTTTATAATTATAATATAATTTTATGATAAAATAATTAATTTTTTAAAGTTTCATAAAATTGTTTATAATATGAAAATAGTTATTCCTCAAATAAATTATGATTTTAATTAAAAAAAATTATCATATTTAAAAATTTATCTTCATAAACTAGAGTCCATTTTTTAATTCCAAATGATAAAAAATCGTTGGGGTTTATTTTTATGATTTCTCTAAAATAGTAAAATTTTTAATGAATAATTAAATACAGTAATTTATGATATTAAACATTAATAGATAAATAAATGAATTTTTGATTCATTTTTGATATATGGTTGATGTGAAAACCATTATCTCAAGCCTTCCTTATATTGTTACTATTTTTAGTCTTGTGAATAAACACTACTGATAGTCTTGAGAAAAAATAATATACTAATGAATAAAATAATAAAAAAACACCCCTCCCCTCCCCTATAAATACCGACACTCCCCACATCTTCTCCTCAACCCTTATAAGATATGAATATTATCTTAATTCATCCCAATTAAATTACCAAGAATATCCCATATGTCTAGGACCTATTGGCCACATCAAAACACCAAAATGAAGTTCTATAAGTAGGTTCTCAAGGACTAGAAATTCAAGAGGTAAAATCCTCTAACATTCTCTTTTAATTTATTTTCTGTCATTATTATCTCCTCACCCCCTATCAAAACTGGAAGATAAAAAAAATGTTATTTATACAATTATGTTATTATTTTACTGTTATATTCATCCTCAAACCTCTTCTCCACTTCTTTTATTTTAAAATGAAAATATCATCCATGATGTGTCAATTTAACCCCTTTGTGGATGATGAGTTTTCATTCTACATTAAAACCTTCTAGACAAGTCATAAAACAATTTTTTTATTAAATAAGAATTTTTAATACATATTACATGTTATATAATGTTTTGGAATAAATATATAAACATGATAGTAAATAAAATGATATAAGTTCATGATGGTCATAAAAACATCCAAAAATAATTAAATTATTTTCATTAATCATTTATTTAATGAATTATTCTCATACCATATAAAAATGAAATATAAAACAATTTAAACATCTGAAAGTTTATTAATAAAATACAATTTCAATTATATTGAATTATTCTCATTATACATGAACATTCATTCTTGTATACAGGCGAAACGGTCAGCAAAACTAAGAAAACAAACACTCATAGAACGACCGAATTAAACTCTATTACTCATCAAAATAAACATAAAAAAGAATAATAAAAGAATAATAAATGGATAAATTTTTTAATTTTTTATCAATTTATTAATTAATGTATGTAATTTTATTATCCTATATATTAAAGTGAATAATGCATTCATACATAAGGTAAGGGGTTTCTCATCTCACATTTTTTCTTTGAGATATGACTTACTAACCAATTATTTATTGTGTGTAGTGTATGTATACTTCCCCTTTTATTTATGATCATAACTAATTGATTATTTCATTAAATATAAATCGTTCATATATCTTGGATATAATTATTGTTTTATCCATATACCATTTTTACATACCGTGTTTACTTTGAATGTTATTTTAATAAGTGAAATATAGATAAATCTGTATCCTCTACTAAATACAAATATTTTGATAAGGAATATTGTTTGTGAATTAAATCTATGTATGAATGATTCTTTCAGTATTTACAGATTTTTTGGGCCAAAATTATATATACCCTCGAAGTATTGACAATTCTCATGAGACAAAATAGTTGGCCACAAAACCTTCATGTTTTCATCCAATTCAAATTAGATGGGTTTATACACATAGACATAAACATCATTCTAAAAGGTATTAATGGTGGTAATTAATTTTTCAAATACATAAAGTTCAATAAATAATAATTTAATTCATCATTATTAAGTTATTACTATCCATGACATTTTCAATATGACAAAATCTATGGATGCATTTTTCACTCTCATTTTAATGATTGATTGGAATAAATTTTTAGCTATTTACCTTTCCTTATTTGTAATTACTGATTTATTATTCTTCAGTTAATATTGATTCATGTTTCCGTTTCTTGAACCTCATACTAAAAATTAAAGCTCACCCTATTATTTGTTTTCTTCTCACCCTTTTATTTGTTTTCCTTATCTAGATTATTGTGTATGGCGTTTTCTCACAACCAATGGAAGGGTTCATGACCATGATCCAATGATGTCCAAGACACATGCCTACAAATTTTCCTCCAATATCAAGATAGTCAACTCTGTCTTCTCACGCGTTTGAGGGTGGAAAGTAGTGATTATGAGTAACTGAGTTCCAATAACATACCAAAATACCCTCTAGATTAATGTGGTAAAACATTTATCCCAATCCCTAAAAATGGACCTCAGTACACTATAAATTTGAACCACCTCATACATATAACCTTTAAAAAAAACCAAAAACGTTCCCAACTATTTTATCACTAGGAATTGATCTTATTTCATTAAAATTTCTATTATTAGGTAGATAGAATCACAGCCTCCACAATAATGGGGAAACCATACAATGAAATCCATTGAGATGTCATCCCATTTAAACTCAAGAATATCCAACAACTACAATAACCCATAAGGTACATGGTGCTCAAAATGTTCCTATAGAGAAACCAAACACTATGCCATAAACTCTTCTGTTGTTCATTTGATCTTAGGTCCCCAAAAACACTATCCTCACGAAATGGTACATCATTGAAACTCCTAGGTGTACCACTAATTTTTATCTATGAAATTCAAAAAGGACTCCCTCATGAATCTTTATGAGAAAAAAACCACCCATGAAACCTCATATATTTCCAATCATCCTCCAAACATCCCTCTGGAGCCTCACCATGGCCAACACGATCACACATCACCTCTTCCTATGAGTTTACCCATATAGAATCCTCCACCCTACAAATTAAACATGATTTAATAATCATATAAAAAAATAAAACACATCCATTAACCAACCATTCACTTAAGATAAAGGATTAAAACAACTAAATTTCTCTCCAAGAATCCCTAGAATCATTAATATAATTCTTCTGTCAAATTCTACTCAAATTATTTTCCACATCATTCCCTTTTACAATTGTGTAAGAGATCTAATAATTATAATCATTATGGGACTCCATCCACCTCAACTATCATATATTTATATCACACTGAGAAAAGATATACCACAAGATATTGTCATATTTGAAGCAAAAAAAGCGCTCTATAATGAGGTAATATCACAAACAATTTAGCTAAAACACAACCACTAATAGATCTAAACCATGGATGGAATAGTTATTCTCGTGGGAAATAATATACTAGAACTATAATAGATCATAACCTCCTTCTTTATAAACACATATCCTCCTTCCTAGATGGAAATGTTGAAAAACTCCTCAAACAAACCCTCATTGGGAAACAATAGCACTGGAGCACTGACTTACATCAACTTCAAGTAACCATATATAGCCTCACACTATTCATTCCACACAAAATATTGGTCCTTCATATTAAATTCTATCAGTGAGTCATCAAATAGAAATAAATTGATAACAAACCTTAGATAATATCTTGTAAGACCCAAGAAGCTATGGACCTATTCCACATTATTTGGTTCTTCCCATGAAACTACTTCCTCAAACTTCAATGGGTCTATTGTTACACCCTACTAAGACACTACATTCCTTGGGAAATTAACCTATCATGTCCACAACTTACGCATGTAAAAATTTACATCGATCTAATGGTGTAAAAAACATATAAAACTTCAATGATATGGTCATGATGATCCTCCAATGATTTTGAATTGATGAATATGTCATCGATGAACAGAAATATGGAATCATCCAAGAATACATCGAAAAAAGATTTACTGAGCCCCATAAAAACAACAGGTGCATTATTGAAACCAAAAGATAGGAAAACAAACTCAGTGTGCCCATACTAGCACCTTAAGGTAGTCCTCTGGATATCTCTACCCTTCACCCACAACTGGTGATATCCACACTATAGATCGATCATAGAGAACTAACTGGATCTACTTAACTAGTCGAAAATATAAATGATCCTTGGATGATGATCGTGATACTTGATTTTTACCTAGATTAACCTATGGCAGTATACACACATCCTTATACTACCATCTTCCTTCTTGGGAAAAAACCCCTAATCACCCCACTAAGGTACATTGGGATGGTTAAAACCCTTCAACATCAGATCATCTATCGTAACAATCAACTGCCGAAACTCCTAAAGTTCTATTCGAAAATGATCTATTGAAATCCTAGAAGAACTAGGTTGGAAGTATAGGTTGAATTAAACATTTCATTGAGGAGGTAGTGTTATAAAATCCTCCATTAAAACATCTGAAAACATGTCACCAATCCTAGGAACACCCCTAAGATGAGCATATGCTAATTACTCTATCATAAAACAAATAAGGGGATCTTGAAACTATCTTCCCAATTGAAAAACTTGATCATCATGGAAAATAACACAATGTCCATCCCCATAAAAAAATAAGACACTTTCCTTGAAGAAATATATGACTACATGCATAGAATACTACCAATAGATGCCCAAGATGAAATCATACAACTACATCTAAAGGAAGAAATCATCTCAATAGAACTAATTTAGACGCATTATCAGTATAAATCCCCATCACACATAAAAAAACCTAGCCTGGCCTTTGACTAGTGTAGTAAATACCAGGGGAACATGAATACTTACAACATATAGTTCTAGAAAATCTACCTCTATTCTATGAAAATGACCATTCATAACTCATATACCTCTCTACTGAGGGATTCCTCCATGAACATGTTCAGTTAGAGGTCCCTAAACTCAAGGAAAACCATGAGGTCACAATCTATCTCCCACCATACACTCTTTTTTGATCATAATCATACTACCCCTATGACAAGAAGGACCAAATTTGCAGCTTCTATTAAGGATGAAATTGAACCTATCCACCTCAACCAAATTGATCTCTAGTAGACACTATGAACTAATCCTGATGATGTCCATGAAGCCCATAGATGAAACACAGCTGTTATAATTCCCCATGAATAGGATGAAATCCACATGCCTTTTAATTATGGAATTGATCCTACTATTGTCAACTTTTAATTGGACAAAACCTTAAAGGACTTATAGCTTGAGACCAACCACTAATATCTCCACACCTCGTAGAACCCTATTGGCTCCCCTCTCATGATAAACCTCCTCATGAGTAAATCCTCTCGATCACCTCCTCCTTATTCTGAACCTCATGATACATTGGTAATGTAAAAGGAGTAACCACATACTATTTTGAAGAATGGGGTGAATCCTCAATATGTCTAACGTGAGACTCCTCATCAGAAAAAGTAAATGGGTAAAAATGTAGAGGGTCCTTCCACTTGATCCAGATCTACCACACATGCATACTCCCCTAATGAAGGGTGATTACCACGTACCTCATCATATCCATCATAATTGATGAAAGGAACACTACTCCAAACTCTTAATGGAGGTCTACCCATGAAACTTATGCCGGCTACTCACCATGGTACAGTGTCCACCATTGATGTGTATCCCCTATCATTTGTCTAAAATCCATGTGGAACCAATACTCCCTTAGGGATCAGATCAAACTGAAAGAAATATCCAACTCTTCTATCCAATTCAATATCTCTACATTATAAAAACCATCCTAATACCTCCATAAATCCTTCTACAAAAATTAACTCAATTTCCTATTCCACTAATCATCAAACTCAAATGGATCAACCCTCCGGTGATCAAATGGTTTATCCTACTAAACATCCACAATCCAAACCACGTACTAACAACAACTGTGACACATAGTAGAACAGGGAAACAAATATTTCATAAGACTGATAGTATGTAATTTTATTTTGATTCATTTTAACTTTATTTATTTTAACCTCCCAAATAACCCAACTGAAATAGGAACAGAAGTCATCATGATGCATATAACTTTCTTATGTATCTACCCTAGAAGTGGTTTCATGTCACTTGTTCATTGAATAATATTAGTGTTTTGTACTAGGTCATTTGTGGGTGTAAAATATCATGTCATTTCCTGTCTCCCAAGCCTATGTCCTGCACCATGTTCAATTGCCGTTGTTGACTTACCAACCCATGAAATCCTCACTATGCCTTAACCCAAATCAATCCTATCCCTAAACCATATGCACATTGAGACCACTCTTTCACGACCATCTTCAACAAAAGATAATATAATGAAGGGAGAGAGATAATGACCACTGAGTCACATCTCTAGTAGGCCTCGAGTTAGCGACTAGCACTGTGGGAAAGAAATATCATGATATGGGATCCATCACCCTCTATAATAAATATGATGAATAAATAGGATAAAACAATGACAAGAAATTCCATGACATAATTTTAAACGAATTCAAAACTATTCCATAATGAGTGTATAAGTAAAACTAATATGGATAAAGGTATACAATGTAAATACCCACAAGTAAGACAAAATAGTGACATAGAATCAATCCAATGATCCAAGATAATAATATATAGCATGGTCCAGATGGTCCTACTTGAACCATAAAATCAGTTTATATATGTAGGGTGGGCACATAGGTATACTTAGAAGGAAAAATAAATTTCCTCATGAAAATATAAAAAGATCATACTAATCCACACATAAGAAAATAGTATAATAAAAATGAACCTATATAGGAATACTAAGAAAACTCATCCTCACTGTGGGTCACTTTTCCAAATAACACATCGAAATATAATAAGATAATATGAATCATAATGATAAATGGTTCCCCACACCTCCTTCGTGCTAATTTTCTGATATTAGAACCTAATGAAAAACATCCTGGCGCTCCCACCTCTTCTGCATCAAATAACATCACATACCACACATAGAAACTTGGGACATCACATCGCATAGAAACATGCTCAGAAAAACTTGGTACATCATATCACATCATATCTCATTACAAGAGTAGTAGACTATCATGAACATAATGGAAATCATCTTCATGCCCTACTCTTACCATTCACGAGTACCACCATAATTTGTATCATTAGATATAAACTAAAGAAACCTATTCCATTACATCCCAACACATCACATCTAGTTAGCCAAATTTTTTATTTCTATCCATCACATCCTATGAATATACCCAACTCCAGGAACTAGGACCAAGTGGAAGTGGGTAGCTAGCCATCCATCCTCCCCCTTGGGATGTTGGGAAACTCACCCCCATATATATATATATGGTCTTCAGAACTTGGTGCTCGATATGGGAGGTTAATGTATATAAATAATTGGGAATAAGAAATAGTATATATTATATCAAAATCGCAAGCCCAACCAATGAGCTTAAAATAGCTTATCATCCAACTCATGAATTTCCATCACTTTGTTTCTCACTCTTAAAGCCTAAAACCACACCAAAAAACATAAGAAACAACCCTTATGCCTTATTAATTAATTCTCATTTTTATGTTATCCATTATCAAACAATTTTAATTAAAATAGCTTGTTAATTAATCAGTTTTCATTCCATTAATTTATGTTTTACAACAAACCATTTAAATCACACATCCTGTTATAGTTTATCCTTTTGATAGCCTGAACACGTTATTTCTAATACTACTTGGTAAAATATTGAAACACAACACACAATAGGTATCATAACTCAATAAATCAACCAAAAAATCTACTTCCACATTCCATCACATCTCAAACACTTTCATAACCCCACTATATGACCACACCACAACTACCACCAAAACCACACTACACAACAACATAACATCAATTATCCAAAAATCACATCGACACAACACAACACACATACTCTTCTATAAACACATTCAACAGCACACATGAAAAGTTTTCCAGAGTATTTGTATGGTCATTCTTTAAATTCCAATTCTTTAATAAAGGGGTATTATTACATAGGCCATAAGATCCCTGGGAATCCAATTCATTAACCAGGTATACAAGTTTATTTTTTTAAATTTTAAGTGATTTTAATGACCAAAAAAAATTCAATACATAAATCAGATCACGACATTTCATGTAAATAACCTAACTACAAAAATTCTGAACAGAAATTTTACCAATACAATTTCAAAAACAAAATAATATCAACATAGTAGAAATAGTTATTTATTCCACCAAACCTTATTAAATTTATTTAACCAATTAATTTATGTTTATAAACTTTTATGAAACCATTTATGCATAGATAAACATAAGAAACCCTCTCCCATGATAAACATATAAGAGAAATAAATAAATTCTTTCATGGAAGAAAAAATATTTAAAAAATTTATTTCATCCAAAATTGGGGGTGTTCACACTAAAAGAAACCTCCTATTGAAAAATTGATATAAAAATGGCATAAAGTTTCCATGATGCCAAGGGAAGATATACTATGCACCTTACATATGAAGAGAATGTTATCCCGAAGGAATGTGGAAATTTTAATCTCTATAGAATGATTAGATATGAATCTGATGGGATTTGACATGTCTTAACTTCCCATTAATGGTGGATCTCATGAATTCCATATGTGATAATCATTTAACAATTCTCAGGATTTTTAATGAATAGAAGATATAACTATCCATCATTAAAATGAGTTTAAAGTCCATCAATTACGGAAGTAAAACCATTTTGAATAAAAAATATATCAAAAAGGGAAACACTATCAATTTTGGAAAAACTAGATTCACTGTAGATCTACTGACCAAGAT
Organism: Viscum album; assembly: GCA_963277665.1. Lineage (NCBI taxonomy): Eukaryota > Viridiplantae > Streptophyta > Magnoliopsida > Santalales > Viscaceae > Viscum > Viscum album. The sequence goes on from OY728120.1 coordinate 1,486,700,297, forward strand.
ATATTATTGGCGATTTACCACAAGTTTAGTGATCTATTACCAGTTCAGTGATCTACTACTTGTTTAGTGATAAAATAATTATTCCTTGATCTATTACCAGTTTAGTGATACACCATTGGTGATCTACTACCATAAATCTACAGTTAATAATCTTTCACCAGTTCAGTTATATACTGCTAGTTCAGTTATATAACAATATTTTAGTGATCAATTGGAAGTCTAATAATTAAACATTGGTGATATTCGACCATAGATACATTTTTGGTGATCTTATATTAGTTTAGTGATATAATTCCATTTTAGTGATCTATCAACAGTTCAATGATATTCTATTAGTTAAGTGTTCTTTTACTAGTTTAGTGATCTACTACAGGTTTAGTGATCTGACATTGGTGATCTTCCACCAATGATCTAATATTCATGATCTATCAACAAGATTATCTACCATTGTTGATCAACCTTCATGATATACCATCATCCTCTAAAAAAAACTTTTTTCCACTAAACACCTAAAAACTCTTCCATTAATTCACCAAAAACCTCTATAATTTCCCTAATCACATCAACCGCCATATTTCCCACAAATTAGTAGGATGAAATGTTCATTCCATTGAATAGAAAAATCCCCTTGCATCATTGACAAGCCGACTTACCATATTGGAATTGGAGGCATCATCACACATCAAATGGGTGATATGTGATTTTTATGAAAATGGGTTTTAAACGATATATTCAGTTTTACATGGGTTCCACCTTCCAAGCCCTATAAGGGGTGTGCTACAACTGAAACCTTACCCCTATATTTGTCGGCCCAACCTTCCTGGAAAATATAGGCTCAATTAGGGTGCATAACCCCTTTAGGGGAGGGATGTTATTTCATGGAGAGCCTAAAACGCTAGGAAAAATACATAATATATTTAAAAATATTCATAATTTAACAAAAATATTCGGCAGACCAAGCCAGAAATAAAATTTTAATTAAAATTCATTTAATTTTTTTAATTTATAATAAATTCTCTTGATTATAAATATTTTAAATTTTTATTATTATTCTAATTTAATTTATAATGACATATCATTTTATAATTTGACCAATGTATATTGGGGTTTAGTTATTTATTTATTATAATGTGGAATGTTTCTAAGAATTAATTAATATTTTATGGTATGTGCATCATCCCTCCGCCTTATTATATGTATAAGGTTCCGTGAATCCTTGAGAGATATTATTTATAAGTATCCCACATTCCTGATTCCCCTCACCAATTTGAGAGTATTGTTGTATTATGTAAAAGATGAACAAATACACAATTAATTCAATGAATTGTTTAATAACCAGATGCGTTTTTTGATGAATTGGATGTTTTGAGTTCTTCAACTTGATTTACATAAAACTCATGGAGTTACACAATGTGTCTCCATTGATCTATCATCTTCTTTATAGATCAAAAATTATAAAATATCATGATCACATGGTTTATTCATCATATAAATTGTTTATTGTTTTCATGCATGAGTAGTTTATATTCTATCACAAAGAATAATGAAAATGTATACATAGAAAAAAAGGAATTTATATGAAATGAATTATCACTATTTATGCATGGGTATTTTTTCAATTATATTATCACAAGAATGATTAATATTAACAAATTTCCTTCACTAAAAAAAATAAAAAACCCTAAATTACTATTAAATTAAATTACTTCAATCATTTGAATTTCATAAAAACCATTAATACATGGTTCGCTTCAGGTATAGTTGATGGTGTGTTAGGGAGTTCCAATGATGTGGTTGGTTTATATAAAAAATTGGAATCTTACAAATATTCATACCTATTTTGGCATAATTTTAGTGGCATGTGTTGAGAGAATCTAAGTAAAATTGTTATTGTATATAATACTCCACTCAAAAAATCAGTGACCCATGAGTTAATATAGATTGAAATCTAAAGAAAATTTATGAAAATATTACAGTATAGGTGTATGAATATCTTATATTATGAGGATATTTTTTGAATGATCCATGCTAGTATATTATTTAAGAAACAATGAATTATGAATTTAGAATTTGTGGGATGTTATGATTTGATAGAATATTTAGATACATTTAAGATAACAAAATATATAATATCTAATTACCAACAATCACGATAAAAATAATTCAATTCTAAATATCTAATTTATTGAAAGTAGAAATTAATTCTAAAGAAAAACTATGATATTTTTTTTGAATAATAACATATCCAAAATCACATAATTTTCAAGAGTGGTAGAGACACTTGTGCATTGTAATATGATATGAATAGAAATTTTTTCGTTGGAGTCCCCAGTACCAAGTCAACCACCTCATAAACCAAGTGATACTAAAAAGGAAGCTTATAAGAGACTCATATATGACTCATTTGATGTTTGTATCATTATTTATCATCAATATCTACTGATTTTCCAAAAAACATGAAGTAAATTGATAGTTATACCATGTCGTCTCATCTTTGAGAAGTTTTTGAGTTGAAAATGAGGAATGAAATGAATGATATTATTATTAAAATGGACATGTGTGAATTAAAATATGAAATTCATGACGGATCTTAGGCACTGAATATGATATAGTACTTTAATCAATTAACAGAATTGGGATTCAGGTTGAATCATTATGTTTTAATATATCTCACTCTCATATACTTATTAACATGTTACTCTAGTTTAATTGGGCATTATAAAACAAATAGTATTGGGAAAATGGTATGATATCATTTTGGTTTGGTTCTCATGAAAATATGAACTTAAGGAATGATAAATCTCTTTTTATAATATTGAAGAAGAAGCTGAAGAAATCCAATGTGAAATGGATCATGGAATTTGGGACTCTATATGAAACATCATAACAGTCTTATAAATAATAAATTATAAAAAATGGACAGAATAAAAAATGAGGGTATTTTCCTCACATGAAGATGGAAAGGTCACTTGAAGTGAAAAATCTATGAATTTACGAATAGGAAGTGGATTTTATTTCACATATATTCATAATACAGTGTAATATTTATATTTTAACTCTTTGGTGTTAGATACAGTATGACAGTTACCTATTTATATTTAAATATAGGAACCAAGGATGTTTAGAAATATTACATGAGTGAAGTGAATATTTATTTTTAAGATAAGTCTTAACACCAATTTGTGCTGGATAAGATCATTACATTATGATTACTAGTATATAGATTATCATATTGGAAAATAATTATTATTTAGAGCATGTTAACAAAATCATTCCCTGTTTTTCATGTTTATAAAAAATGGGTTTTTATTTCTACTTCAAAATAATGTTATAATGATATACTATATTTAATAATAGATTAATTATACTTGAATTTGAAATGTCCTATATTGGATATTAATTATTAGTATATAATGTAAGACTCAAATTATACCCAATTTTGGAATGATAATTATTGGTCATGTAAATATTAATTAGATTTAAAATTTAATTACATGAAGGGTTTTCAAACACATTATTATATAAAAAATATAGATATTTTAAAATATTTCTTGTTAGGATTAATTTTATAAGTACTCGACCTTAAACATTAAAAAACATGAGTTTTTTTTAGGAAATTACTTTCTTTAACATTTAAGACCATTTTAGGTTTAGATTTTTAAAGAATTAGTTCCTAATTTATAAATATAATCCCACTCTCATCCAATTTGAATAATTCAAAAATAGTATCCATTTATTCCATAATATAAAAAATTCAAAATAATTTTTTTTTACTTTTCATGAAAAATATTTATAATATTCAACTTGACATCCTCCTTTTACATACCCATACATAGACCCTATGAAAACAATTTAAAAAATTGCATGGTAACAAAAATCTCATTAAGGGACATAAAAATAAAGTAAATAATTATTTCATAAAAGAACATGAAAACCCTTGAAAAACACATTCCTCGAAAACATAACATTGTACCCAAAAAAATATCTTTACTTTTGAAAGATCATTTTATTTACCTTTTGAAAAAAATATTCCCATAAAAACTCATTATATAGAAAATAAAACTCATGTAGGTAACTTGGGACATACTCACATACAACCTTTATAAAACCATTATATATTATAATAACCATATGACCAACTTCTAATATAATTATTTAGAGAACAAAATATTTACTCCAAGCATTGGAGAATTATTTAGCTGCACCCATTGTTTATGTTATAATGAGATAAAACTATGTTATAAGGGTGAACCCGTTATTTAGAATTCCCATGGACCACAACATTAATAAAACATTTTAAATATACTTTTTAAAAGTACATTTATTTACAATGAAAAGAGCCTTGTCACTTGAGAAACATATGAATCATAAAATAATTAAATAATAACATTAAGAAACACTTAAAATAAAGAGAATCGATAAAATCATGATATATAATTTCAAAGGGTATATATATAAATATTATAAAGTAATAATGTGTCATAACTACAAAATATGACTTAATGAAAGAAAATTGGTACGAAGTCACCTACCTTGAGTTCAATTCATCATGTATGTCCATTTATTTCTAGAATAATAATATTATGATAATTAGTTACTTTATTTAGAACATTTTCTTGTTTATTATTCCTTTTATGTAACTTATTACCATATTTTATCAATTAATTAATTATTTAACTACATGATGAATGTTTTGAAAATATTCAGAATATGAGTTCAAAATGAATTTGGTATAATGAAAATAGTTAGAGTATCCATTAGTCCCTACTATGTAGAATAATATTAATTAAATTATTTTCATTTTTATAGACCAATTATACTAATAAATTAAACAATTATTTATGGTTATTAAAAATTAACTACATTATAATCATGGATGCAGTAGGTCGTACGTATGCATGAGAAACACTTCAATTTTTTAGTGATCATTTTGGGAAGAAGGTATGTATAATTTTATCTTTTGAAATGTTAATAATAACATTAATATCATTTTATATATTTAAATACACTTATAAATATCATCCATGTGATGTAGTGATGAAAAACGAATCATTTCACTTTGTGGAGGTGATAGTTCACATGTACGCACAAATGATGTTACTATTTTTATTTTCCTATAAAGTAGGAAAATAAATGATACATTATTCTTTATTAATGATATATGTCATCAATATCATATAAAAACATTAATTAATATCATTATAACCACTCTTATGAGGTGGTGATGGGAAACAAATTATATCTGTTCACGAGGTGGTAGTCAGTCATACACAGAAATGATTAACTCTTTTACCATTTGATGAAAATGGAGATGGATTTTGGGGATGATATTAAAATAATAACATATAATAATATTTATGATACTGTCATTATTATTTCATGATGTTTTAATTTTTTTTATTGAAGTAGAATAAAAAATAAAGAGAAACAATTAATTATAAATAATACCTCTTCTTCAGATGGCCTCCTTTGATTAATAACTTAACACCTCTATGGAGGGTGTGATGACTAAAATAAGGGAACTAGAATATGGGGAGATATTATATAATGTTTTTTGGGATGATATTTTCTAAAAAAATGGTTTTTAAAGTATTAAGAAAAGATAAGAAACATTTCCCTTTTATAAGAGGGGAAGGGAACTCTTTGAATTATTCAAAAATATTAAATTAATATAAATTGATTTTCTATTCAAAATAGATCTAAAGTGGTTTATTTAGAAGATATGAGGGTTGATATAGAATCATAAAATGAAATTTAGGCATGTTTTTATTATATTTTTAATCCTTATTTTTTTGTTTTGACACTTATTTGATCCATTTTACTTTTACTATGATATCATGTAATTTACACTTTTCTGGTTAATATAATTACTATAAAATTCCAAACGATCTATAAATTAGTCATTTAAGATATTTTAAAAAATATAAATTTTTTTTGGAATAAATTTAGAATTTTATAAATTTAATATCATTAAAGAAAATATTATTAATTTTAAAATATCAATAGTGTCAATTTTGACACTATTCGTTACATTACTTTTAAAAAAGATCATAAAAACAAGTTAAATTTGAACCAATACATTTAAAAAATAAATAAAATATAAAATATTTATAAATAAATCTTTGATGAACATATTCTTTTCAAATTATATTAATTTAGTATTCTTGGTGTCATATATTTGATATTTCTATAAATTAAACAATTACTCCATGATCATTGTGCAAGTATTTAATGAAATTATTTGTTATCTAAACATAAAAAAACATCGTAAATATAAATATTTTAGCGTTAAAAATAATATTTATAGTTGAACATAAACCGTGTATAACCCCATATTAATAATATTTCACTTGTTAAAAACAAAAGTGTGACAAAATTGACATTTTAAAATAAAATATTATAAATGTCATACTGTAATACAAGTGGCTTCAAAAGGTTATAATTTCATCCAAAGGATTATTTTATTTGACACACACATATTCAGTTAATTTTTTACTTTTTAAGGGTAATTTTATAATAATATTTTTACCCTTCATTACTTGATTTACCCTTAACCATGGCAATGAAAATTACCAAAGTTAATATTTATATTTTTCCAAAAAATAAACAGAAACTATTTACTAAATTTTTATCATATAATACCAAATATGTAATAAATTTTTAAAAAATATAAACACATAATTTTATAAAATTAATTTAAAATCAATCCCCTTGACAAAACGAGAAAAGGGGTTTTAAAAGAAAAAATGTTCAAAATTGAAAAAAAATCTTATTTCCAATTTTAATATAAAATTGATTAAAATGAAAAAAATGGATTAAATGATATTACATTTATATAACTATACATTGAAATAATCATAAATATAAATTAACAATGTAAATTTATTTAGATGATTTTTTTTATTTATAATGCATTATTTTTTCACTATTCATCAAAACATGAATCTTCTCTAAAAAATACATAAAATTTAAAAAAAGTAAAATTTTATATTCATATTTAAAATAATATGATTATTTTTTCATATAGAATATATAAAATTATCAGAAACTAGATTTTTAAAAGTGTTCCATCGAAAGACGGTAAAATTTCTATTTTTGAAAAATACTTCTTTTATGCATAAAATTAGATTTATACTTATATCACGTATAGAAGAAACATAAGATTATTTTTAAAAAATATGAATATATTAAACATATTTCCTTAATATAATACAACTAGAGTAATTTTTTATTTATTTGTATAAAACAAAGTTGTGCAAATTTAAATAATTTTTTGGAAAAACATAGGATTTTATTTAAAAAAGGTGCATACATTTATTTATAATTAATTATTTTAAGAATTATATATAAATGTTTGAAACATATTTTCATAATTTAATTTTATTGTTCATAACCTCCATTCAAATGTATTGGTTATAACAACAACATTTAAATAATAATATTTATTTTTTCTCTTAAACTTGATGTGGTGTATTATGTACTATATCAAAAATAGTATTTCATTTTTGTAAAACCTTGGATTTTACATTCTACCACTTTTTGAAATTTCACCCTCATAACTTTGAATTTTCTCTTGATAACTAAGGGTTTTATTTTCAAAATACCTTTATTGAAATCCCAAAGTGGAAAAAATATTAACAAAAATTCCACCATAATATAAAGGAAGGGAAATATGAAGTTCACCTAGGATAACATATACTTGCGTTCCATGTAAGAAATACTAGAAATGGAAGAAAAAACTCACTATTAAGTTCTGATTGAATATGATAAAAATCATGATCATGTAAAAGTTAACAATAAAAATCCATAAATATATGATTGGTTAGAAGGTCATTTTTATCTTTGTAAGAAATGTATATTGATAATGTTTTGGTTTTTAACAAAATTTTTATAGATTTAATGAATTCTATTAAAAACTAGGATAATAAAATAATAAAATATACTTATATAAAATGAATAGTTTTACTCTTTAATAGAACTCTTTTGCTGAGACGATTATCTTATACATTGAATTTATATCCCAAACCATAATTACCTCAACTTATTTATTCATGATGATTTTTATATCATGACATTTGAAATTTCAACTCCATAAAATTTAATAAAAATATTACAATAACAAAGAACATCCTACCTGGATCATGGTTTCAACTTGATTTCATTTTCTATTTTTTCACGCATATAGAAGTCCATGAATAACAATAAAATATTAGAGCTTCTTTAAAGTACCTTGCATCCTTTTTCTAAATAAACCTCATTTCAGTTGAGTTTTATGGAAGTTTGATGGGAAATAGTTTTTCAAAATCATTTTCAGTGACATATAATTTAAAAACCTCTAATAAAACATGATTTTTTTTAAAATATTCTAACCTAATTTGTTTTCAAACATTCAATCAAGGGTACTTTTGAAGCACCGTGAGTATATGATTGAATAATATATGTAAAAACCAAATATAAATAGTCCATGAAAGGGTCTTATGCTTTTGAATCTTTATCAAAACTATAATATGATTCAAAATATTTTGATAAGGTATAATATCTGAATGTTTATTGTTAATAGTTACCTATTTTGTAAATATGAGAATATTGAGAAAATAGTATTTGATTAAAAACAACCAATGAACCATAATTCTATCATGGTATAAAGGAGGTGTTAGATATTTCATACAACTTTTTTATAGATATATTTATTTTATATAATGTTTGAGAATCATCTATACATGAATTTGAATTAATTATTGAATGTACATCATCATCAAGAGAAATGAATTTTTTTAGATAAACCTCATTCTATTTGTAATTAGCTTTCCCTAATCCGAAGAAGTTATAAAACATGGATTTAAATAAAATTATATATATTGAAACTTGACGTATGTTTATCCAAAATAAAAAATTTATAATGTTTTCTAAATTATTTCACTAATACCAACTATACGGACCTGAACATAAAAATTATATAACCTAGAGTTTTTGTGAATAAATTACATTATTTCGCATTAGGATATTTTGAGGTTTATAGTTTTCATGAATTTAGTTATAATTTATATATAACATCCAACATTCATACGAAGTGGATACATCAAAAATTGTATCCATTTCTTCCATAATATAAATCTTTTAAAATAAAACATGACTTATTTTTCATGAAAAACATTCATAACATTCCAATTGACTTCCCCATTTCTCTAACCCATCAGTATACCCTTTAATTTAAAAAAAGAATATGCGAAAAATCTAATCAGGGGACATAAAAAGTAAAGGAAACTATTAGTTCGGTAAAATCCTGAAAACCCATGGAAGAAACTTTCAGTGAAAACCTGTCTTTTTAACCATAAAGGTAATTATAATTACTTTATAAAGATTATTTATTTTACCTTTTAAATGTAAATAATTCCTATAAAAACTCATTATCTGGAATATAAAATTCATGTAGGTACCTTGGGACATCATCACATAGAACCTTATATTATAGATTATAATAACCATATGAATGACATCCAATATAATACACTAATAAAAAAATCAATTACCAATGCATTAGAGAACTATCTTGGTACACACATTGTTTAAGCTATAATGGGATCACCAGGTTCTATCTTGGAACACCCATCATTTATAACATCCAATAACTATGACATGAATAAATCATTTCAAATATCATTTTAAAAAGTGGATTTTTTTCATGGAAAAAATATCTTATCACTTGAGATACACATGAATCATAAAAACCGTTAATGAATGTCATTGAAAAAAATAATATCATGAGAACATAAAAATTCTTGATATATAATTTCAAATGGGATGCATATATACAATATAAAATAATAAAGGTTCATAATTTTATGATATCTCTCTATAAATGTAAATTGAGACGAAGTCCCTTACCTTGAGACCAATTTGTCATGTATGTCCCTTTATTTCTTGAATAATAAACATATGATAATTATTATTTTTCTTTATAACCTTTTCAGGTTTATTATTCCCTTTATATCACCTATTACCAAGTTATAACAATTAATTAATTATTTAAGTTTAAATTGAATGTTTTGACAATATTTGTTACATGAATCTAAAATGAATTTGGTATAATGCCAATAGTCCAAGTGGTCATTAGTACAACATCTTAATATTAATATTTCTGAAATTGTTATCATTTTTATATATTAATTACACTTTTAAATAAATATATTATCCATGGTTATGAAAAATTAACCATGGTATAATCCCAGAGACGGTAGGCCATATGTACGCATGAGTATGGTTTCCATTTTGTAGTGATAATTTTGGAAAACAAGGTCAGTATTATTTTACCTTTAAAAAAGTATCATAATATAGTTTATATAATATTAAACATTTTCATATACGTATATATATAATCCATGTTATGTGGTGATGAAAAATGAATCAAATCTCTTTGTAGAGGTGATAGTTGACATGTATACCCAAATGAAATTGTCATTAATATCAACCCAGAAAGGTATGAAGATAAATGATATATTATTATTTAATAATGATTGATATTTAATTAATTTCATATATAAAAATTAATTTAATCGTTTTAACCAATCTTATGATATGGTGATGGAAAACGAATTATATCTGTACGTGGGATGGTAGTCAGTTATATGCACAAGCGATTAATTATTTTACCATTAGATCAAAATGGAAATAGATTTCAGTGATTTTATTATCATAAAAATATCATATTATGTTGATGATACTATATTTATTATTTAGTCATGGAGGAAGAAGATTTTAAGGAACTATAAGAATAAATAAAAAATAATAATTAATTCAAAATGATGCCTCTCTATCAGATGAATTCCTTTAATTTTAAAATTGTCACCTCTAAGGAGGCTTTTATTCATAAAAAAATCTTCCATAATGTCATTAGGGATTATAGTATGGTATTTTAGGAGATATTAAATGAAATAAATTGGGTTTTATATTTGATGAAATGTTAATAAGGGCTTCACTTTTATAAGAGATAGGAGGGAAACTATTGAAATTCTTAGAAATTTAAATTATTATAAATTAAATTTCAATTCCCAATGGCTCTAAAATGATTTATTTTAAATATATGATCATTACGGTTAAAAATAAATTCATCCATTTATAATTATAAATTTATAAATATTTTTTTGATCCGCCTTTTTTTTATTTTAACCCATATTTAACCCTTTTTTATCTTCCTATAATATCATATAATTTACATTTTCAGGATAAATATAATTACTAGAAAATTCCAAAACAATAATAAATGAGACATTAATAAAATTTTGATACTTATCCCAGTCATTTGGCCCAAATAGAAATTTTTTTAAATTTAATATCATTTAATAAAATATAATTTCTTTTAATATATCAATAATATCAATTTTGACACTATTCATTACATGAATTTTAAAAATATAATAAAAAGGATAAATTGGAACCAATATTTTAAAATAAAATTAAAATAACAAATTAATCTAAAAAATTATTATGTAGCATTAACCATATTAAAATATCTTTATTTTGGTATTTTTATACCATTTATATGATATTTCATTTAATTAAACAATTACTACATCATCATTATGAAATTCATTGATTTAATTATTTATTATATAAAATTTAAAAATAAATAATCATAATAAATGTAAATATTTTATAATTAAAATTAATTTTTATAGTCTAAAATATCCCATAGGTAACCCCATATTAAAAATTTTAAACTTGTTAAAAACACAAGTGTGACAAAATTGATTTTTCTTTGAATATAATATTATAAATGGAATACTCTCATCCAATTTGATTAAAAATGATATAATTTGGGCATACAGAAGATTTTTGTCATCAAACACTCATCCAATGATACTATGACAAGTTTTAGGGTAATTTTATAATAATTTTTTTACCCTCAATTACTAGATTTACCCACAACTATTGTAATAAAATTTACCAAAGATAATATTCATATTTTTTCAAAAAATAAAAGGGTTATAAGGACCCGACCTTAAACATTACTTAATATCGAATTAAATGAATAATTCACATTAAGGACCTTTTCAGGTTTAGAGTTTTAGAGAATTAGAACATAACTATTACATCTCAAATGATTACAAGGAAGACATATCTTCAAAGTTTACATTTTTTCATAAAATAAAAACTCTTGAAAAAAGGGTCATGTCTAGTTCCATGTTTTAGACAGCATGACTTTTCCTTGATCCCTTCCTTGACCCTATTCATCTTTAAGTCCTGTGAAAACATTTCAAAACATTGGATGGGCATAAAAATCATAGTAAGGGTTATAAAAAAATGAATGAAAACATTTGTTCATAAATACATAAAAAACATGAAATAATTTACTTACCTCATGAAATCATAATATTTATGAAAGTCACATAGAAATCATTAATCCTAAAGGTAACTTGTGGCATCCATATGATACTTACATTGTATCTATCACAGCTACATAAGGAGTTACTTTGGAATACCCATCATAGTATATTCCCTAAATATCATAGGAGAAACATTCACATTTACCTCCGTCACATTACCCAATGCATTGGAGAGCTATCTCAGGCTCACCCACCCTAGGTTTATCACGGAACCACCCGTATACGTAAATAATGACCAAGAACCATAACATGATCATAACACATAACATAAGCATAAAAGAAAGATAAAATTTCCACATTGCAATAATAAAATATCATTTCAAGATATAGAAATAATAAATCCATTCTCAAAATCATTTTCAATACGAAAATACTTAAAAAGAGTATATGGTATTTATTTTTTCCTTTTAAAAACATTTTGTCCTGTTAAGGAAGCCAAAGATCAAATAATACTCGCGGTGGCGGAAAGGTCGTTGTCACTACTTACGTAAAAAAAGAAACATTAAATTTATTTGTTTAGTAAAACACTTCATATAAAAATATTCCATTTGAATAAAATGAAAATTAAAAGGGTTTTGTACACGATAGAAAATAAAGTCATGTATAAAACTAAAAATGCCTCATTGAAAAGAGATTGAGACGAAGTCCCTTACCTCGTGTCCGACTTGACTTGATCGTTCTTTAATCTCCTAAATAATATAATAATGTTAATTTATACTTGTTTAAGAACCTTTTTATGGTTTATTATTCCTTTTATGTCACGTATATCCATGTTATAAACATTATGCAATCATTTAAATTAATAACATTCATTTTGTCGATATTTGGTACTTTAGTTAAAAATGAACACCTTATATTTACAAGTTTTCCATGTGGTCAAAGGTTCATTATATACAGAATGATATTCATGATTTGGATATCATATATATCATATATGTCTAGTATATACAAGTTTTTATAATAGTACATAACATTTAGATGTAAGAAATGAAATGCCCTCTTCATGGAGATGGTAAGCCGTACGTACACATGAACACTACTTTCATTTATATGTCTTATTTTAAAGGAAATAAAACATAATTATACATAGTTATATTATAATTATAGTATAATATCATATATAATATCATTAACTCCATTCTTTATACATCCCACATAAGGCATTAACGAATCAAATCACTTTGAGGGGGCGGTAGTCCGCACTTCCTCAAATGAGATTATCGTATTTACCCACTATGGAAACCATAAAGGAGTTATATAAATAGGAAGTACAAAAGCATAAGGAAATCATAAACATAATATATATCCAATATAAATACAGTGCCATCATAATGGCCACTATGAGATGCAGTAATATGTAATTGAACAATCATCGTTTCGTGAGGCCTTAGTTTTTCATCCACAGAAACATTATATTCTTCCTCCATTATATGGAGGTGTGTTTAACTATAGTTAAAATACTTCTTATAAAAACATCATAGTACATTTAGAATAATGGTTTTGTTACTAAAGAATTTAATAAAAATATTTTAGGGGTTGGAGAAGTAAAATAAAAGAAAACAATTTAAGAGAAACGGTTACCGTTAATTGGGGTAACTCCCTTTGGATTGAACCAAAGGACTTCTTGAAGTTCCTTCTGCCAAAGTTAAGGATTCTAGGAGGAGGAAAGGGATTTTGGGAGCTTAATTGGGAAGATTTTGGATGAGAAAAATGGCTTGAGAGATTTGTGGAATTGGTTAGAAGTGGTCTCCTTTTTTAAGGGAGAGGAGGGGCTCTTAAGGAAAGTGTGAAAAAATTATTTTATTATATAATGATATTTAGTTTCTAAAAGTCCCAAAATCATTATAGTATAAGTAGACTCATGGTCAAAAGAAAATAATCCAATCAGAATTGGACATTTTTTGGATAATATTTTAATCATTATAATATTATTTATTCAAATCATTTATTATTGAGGTAAATACTACATCATTATTGTGTCATGAATAATTTAATTTATTCGATGTCTAAAAATTATAAAAAAAACTATTATGTTGGAAATATCTTTATATTTCCAATGTATATTTATAGGGAAAAATATAATTTTTATATACCCTTCTAAAAATTAATTTACTAAAAGATATTTTCTTTTGTCATATTTTCCTTTTACCTTAAGTTAATTAATCTAAATTGTCATTATCACTCCCAAGTGGCTCAATGGGGTCCCAAAATAGACCCAAAGATGCACATGGTCGTAAATGTCTCAAAAAATAAGGTTTGGACAAGTGTTAAGGTAATTTTGAATTATTATAATATTCTTTTTATCTTAAATTACCCTATTTACCTTTAATTGTGATAAATAAAAGTAAAAAGTTACTATTCAAAAAAAATTATTTTAATCTTATCGAACCAAATTTTACTTCTTGATAACAACCGTGTTTGTCATATTTTCGAAATTCAATTCAAAAAAGTGGTAAAATTTCATTTAAATGAAAAATTCAGTTTTTTAACTACTACTAATTGGTTTCACTATTCATCTAAAATTGATGTTTTTCAGAAAAATACCAAAAATTCTGCCTAAGCATTATTTGATATTCCGAATTAAAAATTGATTTATATTTTTCCAAATTCATAAAATATAAGTCGCATTAATTAATTTAAAAATTAATTTCTGTTGTTAAAATAAATAGCGTGTTTTTAAGAAACAATAACTATCAAAAGATTGATACTTGTTTATGTCAAATTTCAAAGTGAAATTAATTCCAATGACCAAAATTGTATTAAATGGTAAAAATATATTTTAATTTAACTTTAAAACCAACAAAAAGATAATCTAACCATATAAATAAATTATATTAAAAGGCACTTTTGAATTAAAATGCAATATTTTTCACTATTCATTAAAAAATGATCTTTATTAGAAAAATTCCAAAAAATTACCCAATGTAAAATTTGATGTCCCCATTATAAAGAAGTATTTTATTTGGTCAATTAGAATGTATTAAAGTGACCAAAAATATATTTAAAAAGGGTTCTGCATTAAAAGATGATAAATCGTCCTTTTAATGTAAATTATGTTTAAAATTAGATTCATTCACATTTTACGCCTCTAACTTTTTATTTGATAATGTAAATG
Organism: Viscum album; assembly: GCA_963277665.1. Taxonomy (NCBI): domain Eukaryota; kingdom Viridiplantae; phylum Streptophyta; class Magnoliopsida; order Santalales; family Viscaceae; genus Viscum; species Viscum album. The sequence continues at coordinate 1,486,715,795 of OY728120.1, forward strand.
CATTTAACTATCATGTATATTCATATTGTAGTTAGTTTCATTCATTCTCGCCAATACAACAGCTAGGAGTTAACTACCACTTAAAATAATAATATTATATTGTTAGTGTTCAACGTAAGATTTCAAAGAAACCCGTTGTTGCGTATCGGGTACGCTATCGAACATAGAAACCCTTTTAATGTAAAATTTATATTTAATTAAAAAAATTAATAAGTTTGAAAATATCTTATTTTCTATTTACTTGGGATGTTACAAGGGTTCTGTTTAATAAATTTTGAACTTTTGACTCCAAATATGTAATACATTTTTCAAAATTAAAAACAAAAAATTATGTAAAATTAATTTCGAATTAATCCTGTTGATGGAATAAGAAAACTGTTTTTTAAGGAAAAAATGTTAAAAAGTTCACAAAGGCTTCATATCAAATTAAAATTTGAAGTTTATTCTAATGACACAAATTATATTAAATGATAAAAAATTATCTAATTATACATTAAAACAAATACTAAATATAATGTAACTTTGTAAATTATTTATATAAAAAATATGTTTTCAATTAAAATGCCATATTTTTTAAATATTCATCAAAACATGAAACTTCTCCAAAATTATAATAAATTAAACCAATGTAAAATTTGATATTCATATATCAAATAAGAAATTTATTTTTTCGAATTATAATATATAAAGGTTTCAAAAACTAGTTTTTAAAAAATTATGCCATCAAAAGGTGGTAAAATGACCAATTTTTAAAAATACATCATTTATTCATAAAGTTAGATTTTTTTCTTATATCATGTCTAGAAAACACGTCAAATTAATCTTAAACATTATAAGGAATCTATTATATATATTTCATTAATATAATTCAAAAATATTGAATATTTTATTTATTGGAATAAAACATTCTCGTGCACTTTTTAAATATTTTTTTAGAAAAAAAATTTCATTTTAATTTAAAAAGGGATTTACATTCATTTATAATTAATTATTCCCAGAATTATATATACATGTGTAAACCATATTTTCATAATTTAGTTTTTATTCTCCATACCCACTATTCTCTCTTTATCTTGATGTGACATATTATGTACACAATCAAACATAGTATTTATTTTCTAAAAATAAAGGATTTTACTAATATAATTGAGAAAAATTTTAACATTAAATGTGGTAATGCCACATATATTATAGGGCACATTAAATAAAATACATTTGATCTATATGAAGTAAAATATAGAGGAAAGTTTATATATGAGCTTCCATTAATAAATTTAAGAAATTTAATAGTGAAGTGAAGAATATAGTTTGTAAAAAGACAATAGATCCTTAAGAATGGTAAAATGAAAAATATATTTACCATGAATTTGTCAATAATTAAAATATATTGTGGATTTAGTGATTAAACTGACATTTCATCTCACGCATCAAATCCATGATGTATGTAAAAGGTGTATCAATATTTAGTAATATAGGTTTTAGATGTATTTCATCATCCTTTGGATACATGCGTTTCAAAATAGAGGCAATAATCCTTTAACATATGCCAACTATAACTAAAAATTAATATCGTGTGAGATATTACATGAAATAATTACATCATGTCAAAAAATTCTTATATCTAAAATTATACAGTATGTTATGTCTATGTGAATAAGAAAATGGGAATCGTGTAAAAAATAATGTGTATCTCATATAATTATCCTAAATTGTTCATTGTATATTATATGAATCCCTAAGATAGAAAACTTATATTAATATAAAAGACTATATTTCTATAAGAGGTTACATATCTCTATTTTAAATAGTGGGAGAAATATTTTTTGTTGATAAACACAGTGATTGAGATGAAATGGTAGTTGGAATGGGAATAAGTTCCATTAGATATCGTGGAAACGGAAATTTTTAGAGATAGAAACTATATAAGAAATATAAAATGGGAGATAAGTGGTTTTATAATCACCAATTGGGTGAAAAATTATTCAATGAGAATAAGGACGTGATTTCAAATAGTGATATAGTAAGTGAAAGTATGAAAAAATGAAGATATTTTCAAATTTTGAAAAATGGATTCCATGTACCAAAATGAAGTCTGAATTTTGGTAATTTCACTAGATGATGTAAATATAATTAGGTTGGAAATGGTATTATTGTGGGATCTATAATTGGATGATAAATAATTAAATATAATGCATGATTGGTTGTTAAAGTCTTAAGATCTATAAATGTGTTGATGGTTTCGACATGTTTTCACCAATAGAGATTTTAAATTCCATTTTATGTAAAAAAATCATTGTAGCACATCAGGATTATTATATAATTTTTTATGTATCTATTTATGGATAATAGTTGGAATTAAATTATTTAATAATCACTTTTTCATGTGACTATAATAGGACAGGGATCCATTATTTTCTTAGTAAAATCAGCTAATAATATCTGGAAAATAGTTTTTTATTGTCATATTTTGTGATGAAAAGGTTCAAAGAATCTATCCCAAGATTGAATTAATATAGAAACATATGTTATTGGGAACAATATTTGTTAAGTTATATCTATGGGATATGAGGATGAAGTCAAATCATATATACTGATAATTAGTTCACTAATAAATGTGGGAATTGCTCAAGTGTGTAACTCCCACAAAATTGTAACAATTTAAATTTATTTGATTTCATTTTACACATAACACTGAATAATAGTGAATAGTGCTATAATTAAAATATTATCATGGTATCATAGGTGTTATATTGGTGAATATAAATAAAAGTTTCCATATTTAAAAATAAATATGATGATGAAATAGAATAAAGTGGTCGAATTCATCCTTATTAGGATCATTTTTCAGAACTTGGGAAAGAGCTCTCAATAGTTGGGATTTCCTAAAAAAAATCCCAAGACAAATTCTAACAATTCCAACATAAGATTAATTTCCTACTATAAAAAGTCAATATTATAGAAATCCTAATGAGATACATTCTACCTAAATAATAACCTACAATGACTACCATTTCTTATCTCATACATGGTCCTTAGATAGAAATCTTAAGCATTTATATAAGTAAAAGATAAAATTATATAAACTTGTAATTATTAATGCGATAAATTATTTACAGACCACATTTTGTTTTTATGCATTTCAACATTCATTTAAAAGTAAATATGATTTCTACCACATTGAATTTATAAAATTTAATTAATATTTTTATATAACTAATTGAATAATTATTATGAAAAATTATATTTTATGAAAAATTATTTTTAAACATACTTCATTCTTATGAAGTAATTATTTTTAATAAAATATAGACATATATTTTGATAAAATAGTTTTCATATTTTTATTTATCATGTTCAAATGAGACAATAGGGTCAAATTCATTTTTGATAATAAAAATTATTTAACGAGGTAAAATTCTAACTGTCAGGAACCGTCCCCTAGGGCCCGTATCATGACTACCCCAAGCCCGTCCTCCATAGGCCTAGATCTAGAAACTAGCAATGAGTAGGCATATTCCAAAATGGGAAGTAATTTTACTTTAAACTTGTACACACGAACAAAGCTCAAACTGTGGAATGTAAACATAATGTAAACCACAACTTCCGGTGAGACAAATACTGAGGGTACAATGCAAATTAAAATTACAAAGCTGTCAAAATACAAGTCACAAACCCAAAAGGAATGTACAATTTCCATGGTCTATATGATAAGGAACCTACCTAAAGGGTATGTGGGGGGGGGGGGTAGCTACATATAGCCGTAGAAGTACGCCCATCCATCCTGTCTCACTGAACACCACCAGGTCCCGGACAACCAAGGTCTCCATTGAAGCATCAATCAGCTGCATGGAGCACAAAATGTGTGTCCGAAGCTCGTGCAGGGGTGAGTAACAAAATACTCAATAGGGTACCAAAATCACAAAGGAAATACTATAAAGAAATACCACAAAGCAAGACCACAATGAATGACCACAAAACAAAGACAAATCACACACGTTATAACACAGTGTGTATAAATTAATATTTATCATTCGTAAAGTTGAAACATCTCTTAATATTGAGGAACTCATCCATGACGAGACACTAAAGTCTGTTCAGCTACTGGACCACTAAGGTCCACTCATCTTTTAGACAACTGATATTTTCTCGTCTATTGCACAACTAAGGTCCGCTCATCTCTTGGATCTCTGAGGCCTCACTCCTCTGCTGGACCACTGAGGTCCGCTCGTCTGTTGGACCATTGAGGTCCGCTCATCTACTGGACCACTGAGTTCCACTCATCTATTAAACCAATGAGGTACACTAGTCTCCTGAAACATTGAGATATGATCTTATGCTGGACCACTGAGGTCTGGTCATCAGCCAAACCATTGTGGTACACTCTTCTGTTGAACCACTGAGGTATGCTCGTCTGCTGGACCATGGAGGTTCACATGTTTTCTGAACCACTAAGGTGTGCTCATCTTCTAGACTAATGATATTTTCTCATCTTCTTTACCATGGAGGTAAACTTGTCCACTGAACCACTGAGGTATTCTTGTCTGTTGAACCACTAAGGTCTGCTCGTCATATCCTTCATATCACAGCCAGCTATAGGATTCTTGACTCCAGTGTGCTTGATTCTGGGAGAATTTACTCATCAAGACATTATTTGTATCTCAACTATCACAGAGTCCCAATTAGAGTTTTACCAAAGGACCATATTATTGCTATGATCCCAACGCCATAGACGACACATCAAACAGATGCCCTGTCTAAAAGATATTTGAATTTTAGTAAATAGGGATAGGTTGCATCCAGACTCGGTCCAACTTGGAAGGACTTACCCAACAATCCTTGCCCTGGGGTCCCACATGGCCCAACCCATTTTAGCTAACTCTAACTAACCCGGTTGGGTATAGGTAGGCTCATTCCAGCCTGGCCCATTGGGTTTTGTTGACCCATCTCAGTTCCTCCAAGGGTCCAACCCATCGGGTCACCCAACAGCTAGGTTTCCTATCTGTCCTAGTCCACATTGGCATGCCAGTTTCCCCCCCAGCCCAAGCCACATAGTTTCCAGATTCAACCATTCTAGCTCGACACACATCAGCATGCCGACATTTACATAACCAGGGTACTCAGCTACCCGACCCTATCCTCATCCTAGTTAATTTTTGGACTAGTTATTTCCTTTTGGGATGTGCTGCACCCATGTTTAGCCTCATGTCATACAACTGGATGAAACATGCTGCCTCCATTCCACTCGCATGTGGTGCCACACTGGCCTGCGCCAGTGCATCCTCGCAGTCAACCCGTGGTTGAATGCTTGATGCATCACCTGCTGGCGCCATCGTCCTATATCTCTGAGGTCATCACTGGATGCAACCTCCGTTGCCTAAGTGAGATGCTTCCTGCTTACCACTGGCCTCAGTGCCGGAGGCTCCTGCTGACACCACAACTATGTGTTGCGGCCTTTTGTAACTACCACAGTCTCCTCCCACTGCAAAAATTATGTTTTGTAAACATTTATTTCTATTGCAATGTCCTATTACCTCCTATCATAGGCTGATTTACTGATGTGCCATTATAGACCCATCTATATAGAAGATACCTTCACCTTAAAAATCCTTATTCCACTAAGAATATGGATAAAACCAAAATATAAGAGGGGAATGAGTCCCACATATGAACACCCAATGAATGATTCGGATCATTTTCCATTTAGACTCGGATATGTTCTTTTTTGCAGGATCACGAAGAACCAAAAAGTGTGGAATAATTACATTAAAATAGATATCTAATTTTTATCCCACATCATTAACCCTCCCATATAAACGATCAATCTGCATGTTAATTTTTTTTGTTAATTAAACTACATTAATCGTTTAAAAGAAAGAATAGGGAAAATAAATTCACTAAGAAAAGCATCAAAACCCTACCTGGGATAGAAGATTGCTCGAGGATTCTTGTTCACTGTCATCCGTAGTTCTCTGGTCCTAAATTTTCTCCTGATGGGTTTCATTTTCATCATTTGCTTCTCGTTCATTAATTATTGGATTGGTTTCCTTCTTCGTTCATCAGAGTAATTCCAGTGATGTTCGTCAACCATAAATTCAATATTTAATTAATGGAGGAAGATGTGTGCGAATTGTAGAATATCCACCCTACACCATTGATGAGGATCATTAATGGGGTTCAACATCTCATCATGAATGCACCACAATTCTATTGAGTCAGTTCTTAACAAAGAAAAAAATCTAACAAAATGACTTTTTATGTAATTTTATTTTTATTTAGAAAATACTAAAAATTAAATTTCACCCTTGACCCATGCCAGTCGAGGTTAGGCTCTACCTATGGGAAGCATTCCATCATGAGTTCAATGGTACACTTTGATTTCCAATCTACGTTACCCTTTAGGAGTTATTAGGATTTGAAAATAAAATAATTGTTACTCAATTATTTTATTTACATCAAAAAACTACATTCTATTGTTGGATCATTCCAAGTAATGTTAGGCCCTTTTTAGGTGAATTTCGATGCTCTGAGTTCAATGGTGCCCTCATATTTTCAATTCAAGAATAATTTTAAAAGTTAGAAAAATCCTTTTGCATATTTATTTACCGATCATTAAAAATAGTCCAAAAATACATTTCAGCCACTGTTGTCCTAGGAATTACTTGGCATCTTAGATTCTGGTGTTGAAATAATCCCATTTAATTTTTCAAAACAATTCATGGAATTCTGAGGTTTTACATTACCCCCCTTTAGAGATTTATGTCCTCAAAAGACAAAACAAAGTCTATTAAAAAAGATGGGGGTACTAAGCATGAATCTGAGGATCCTGCTCCCACATTCTCTCCTGGAGATTCCGATGCTTCCAACAAACACACACCAGAGGAATTTAACATCCATGAAAGAACCTCTCCCATCTATCCTCTATCTCCATTGGGTACTCCATGAATGTTTCCCCGTCGTCAATCACTAACTCGCTGTGGTCAATGATATGAGAAGGTTCATTCATGTTTCTACTCAACTATGATATGTGGAAGTTGTCGTGCACCCTATCTAACTGCAGTGGTAGATCCATGTAGTATGAGACCTCTCCCACTCTATGCTGCATCAAGAAAGGTCTGATGAACCTCAGAGATAACATACCACCCTGAACAAATCTTTGATTCCCTCTGTGAGGTGAGACCCATAAGAATATGTGGTCCCCCTCTTCAAACTCCAAGGGTCTCTATCACATATCAGAAGAGGTCTTTACTCGGCTCTGTGTTGTCTTCATCCACTCTCGGATGATCTACCATTCTAGAGATACCCAGTACCATCTCTCGACCCATGAATGTTGACTACCTTTGGTATGTCCTACATAATAGTGACATGCCTGGTTGTCTATAGAGTTCCTTGAATGGTGCCATACCGATGGTGGAGTGGAATCAATTTTTGTACAAAAACTCCACCAATGGTAGGTGGTCCGCCAAAATGTGACAAAAATCATGAAAACAAGCATGATGAATTCTCTTCATGGTCTGTATGGTCCACTCCATCTAACCATATATTTGTGGATTAAAGGATGTGCTCAAGTGCAGTAGAGTCCCAAAAACCTCCTGTAATCCTCTACACAACTAGGATGTAAATCATTCATCACGATTTGATACTATAGTAGAAGGGACTCCATGGAGTCAAACTATCTCTTCCATGTAGAGATGTCTTAATCACTGTACTAAACCATAATCTCGAATGGGTAGGAAGTGGGCCTAATTGTTGAGTAAATACATGATAACTAGGATGGTATTGTGCCCTCTAGACGTATGTTGGATTTCAATCATAAAGTCCTTCAATATCTCATCCCACTTCCACTTCGGTACCTTGATGTGTTGTGTCAAACTCGTAGGATCATAGTGGTCAGCCTTTAGTTTCTAACATGTGAGGCATCTCGAGACACACTCTGCCACTTCTTTCTATATACCCGGACACCAATATTGATGTTGGAGGTCTTGGTACATCTTTTACACACCTGGATGTACTTCCAAAGGGGATGTATGGAACTCCCTCAAAGCTTCCTCATGTAATGCTACTGGTAGAATAGTGCGTCCTATGAAAATGATGACGTGCTCCCCACCTTTCTAATATCCATCAAGGGCATTCCCTATAGAAATTTGGGCATGTGTGGTCTCATAACTGGCATCTCCATGTTGCACCTCCCTAACATTCATTAAGAGTGGAGGGGAAACTACCATCGACTGAAGATAAGCTACCCCATCTGTATCCACAAAGTATATCTGAACCGAGGCCAACTACTCTGAGGCCTCATTCAGTAGCAGTGAACTAGATGTTCTACTGAGATCATTTTCCACCACATTTCCCTTCTCAGGAGTATAAACTATCCATATGTCATAGTCTTGGAGGATCTCTAGCCAACTTCGCTATCTAAAATTATGATCATTTTGAGAAAATATATACTTGGGTCACTTGTGATCAGAGTTGATGGTTAATTGTTCACCAATATGGTAGTGTCCTGACATATTTAGTGCATAGAGTACCACTGCCAACTAAAGGTAATGGGTATCATAGTTCTACTCATGTGGTCTCAACTATCTTGAGCCATAAGAAATCACTGATTTCCCCTATATCTGGACACAACCAAACCCAATTCTTGATATTTTACCAAACACTACATAGTTGGTTCCCTCATCTAGAAACCTTAAGATAAGATCACTCATCATGATCTTCCTTAGCTATTGAAAGCTGTATTGGTATCCTTCTATCCATATGAAGGGTTTTACCTTCTTTATCAATGCCATCATGGGTGAAATTACTCTGGAGAAGTAGGGTAAAAAGCTACAATAGTACCCAACAAACCCAAGTAAACTTTGTGCCACAGTAATGCTCTTTGGTGGATCTGAAGAAATATCTGCCTCAAGCTTCACTGGATACACCGCAAATACACCCTTTGAGATGACATATCCAAGTAAGTGGACCATTCATATCCAGAACTCACACATAGAGATATTTCTGTAATGTTTATTATCTCATAGTGTGCCTAGAACCGTCCTCAGGTGTACTGTGTCCTCCTCCTCATATGTTAAATGCACTAAGTTCTAATCAATTAAGGCCACTACCATCCAATCTATGTAGGACTTTTAGACCCTGTTCAAGAGTCCCATAAACAATACTGGGGTGTTCTTTATGCTAAATAGCATCACCAAGTACTCATAGTGGATTTAGAGACATCAGAAAGCTGTCTTCGAGATGTCCCTATATCCTACTCAACACCAGTGATAGCCTCATCTGAGGTCTATTTATGAGAACCATCTTCCTCCCTTTATCTGATCAAAGAGGTCATAAATCCTTATGGGAGGATAATTTTTCTTCAAAGTCTCCTAGTTTAGGCACCAGAAGACAATGAATAACAACCAGCTTTTGTTTTCCTTCTTGAAAAACAACACTAGGGATGACTATGGTGAAACATTTGGGCTTACGAACCAATTCTTCTACTAGAGCCATCCGATATGAAAGTTTAAACATTGATGTTGTCCGAAGGAATAGATCAATACATAATTATACCTCCTCATGTGTTTGGATGGTCAAACATAGCCATCTCATCACCAATCCTTATAGTTGGCTCATAGCTAGAAACTAAATCTTGTCAAGTGGCGCCCTCACTAAGTGGATGACCTGTGTCACTAACTCCATCCAATCCTCAGTGACCTAAGGATTTGTCTCTCACCTAAACCTAGGAGTTATCTATCTCTAGAACTTGTTTAAGGTACTAAGCCTACATATGTCCTCTACTGGTAGTGTCGTTAGTAACTACTGACAAAAGGGTGGTGGTATCGGTGGGACACCGCCCGATGGTAATATCTTGGGAAATGCTCTCAGTACCAGAGCATCATCGCTATGGGGACATCCTCATGGTCATCAACTGGAATCCTGGATGGCTGTCCATGTAGAGTCATCATGAATGGTATAATGATGAACAAAGATTAATCAATTATACCTAGTGAGATGACTCAGACTCAAAATGATCATGATAAAAACACTCAAATATGTGTACAAATAGTGTTTTCACGTACTGAGTTGGAAAGAAAAATTCAGGGTCCTGGTGTATGGATACATCAGTCATGACACACACACTGGACTCCCTAGAAATAAAGGCTAACTTGAGACACTTAATAGTGTTGCGCCATAAATGTTTTTGACTCTTAGTTTTTCTGGTAGAACTGACCTCCTTTGATACCACTTTGTCCAGACCCATCCACCAGGGCCCATGTCTTTAATGCACCATGTCCTCCATCCATAGGCTAGGAGCTGGTGAGTATAACAGAGTAGGAATATCCCAAAAAGGGAAGTCATTTTAATTTAAACCTATACACAGGCACAAAGCTCAACCTGTGCAAAGTAAAAAAAAAATTAAACCACAACAGTCACTAAGAAAACTAAGGAGAGTACAATACAAAATGATAGTACAAAGGGGTGAGAATACCAGCCCAAAACCAAAAAGGAATGTAAAACTAACACAACCCATATCATCAAAACCCTTCTGGAATGGTAGGTGGAGGGTAGCTTCCTATAGCTATAGAAGTATTCCTACATTTCCCATCTCACAGAGCACCACCTGGTCCTAGACCACTAAGGTCTCTATCGATGTGTCATTCACCTACATGGGATACAATAAGATAATTTGAAGCCCATGTAGGGGGAATGACACAATACTTAGATGGGACCCAAAACCACAATGGAGAGACCACAATGAAAGACCACAAAAGAAGGCAAAAAAGAAAAGATAGGTCACACTATGTATAACTAAAAGTTTAGAATGTATGATTTATCAAATGTAAGGATGAAACATCCCGTACTACTAAGGATAACATCCATGATGAGCCAATGAGGTTTGCTCAGCTAATAGACCACTATGGTCTGCTCATATACTAGACCACGAAGATCCACTCATCTGTTGGACCATTGTGGTTTACTCGTCTGTTCGACCACTGAGTATCGGTCGTTTGATGGACCACTGATGTCTGCTCTTCTATTGCACAACTAAGTTATTCTCTTCTTCTAAACCACTGAGGTATGCTCTTCTGCTGGACCACTTAGTTTCACTCATCTTATGAACCACTGAGGTACGCTATTCTGCTGAACTATTGCGGTTTTCTCGTCTGTCAGACCAATGAGGTCTGCTTGTCTGCTAAAAACAACTAAGGTACGATCATCTGTTGGACCAATAAGGTCTTCTTATCTACTGAACCAGTGAGGTATACTTGTCTACTGAATAAATGTGGTATGCTCAAATTTTGGACCACTGAGGCCTACTCTTCATATCCTTCATGTCACAGCTAGCCATAGGATTTCTTCTATCCAATGCACTTGATTCTAGGAGAATCTACTATGAAGGCCCTCAGTAGTATCTTGACTTTCACAGAATCTCTCTTTGAGTATTCCCAAAGGACCATCATATCATAAGGGTCCCAATGCCATAGACAAAAAGTCAATCAGACACTTGGTCTGAATTAGATTGGCATTTTCGTAAATAGGGTCTGGTTGTGTTTGGAACCGATCCAACTATGTTCAGACCGACCTGACAAACTTGGGATAGGGGTCCCATATTGCCCATCCCTTTTTAACCGACCTAACCCAATCCAGTTAGGTTTGGGATAACTCAGATTTGCTTGGTCCATTGGCCTGGCTAATTGGGCTTTACTGGACTCGCCTCGGTTCAACTGTGGGTCCAGCCCGCTGGGTCGCCCTGTGACCCTGTTAGACTTAGTCAGACCGATTCTTTCCAGTCAGGCCGCCCAGCGGCCTAACAACCCATCGGGCCCAGTCTGTATTGGCAAGTTAGTTTTCCTCTATCCCAAGACACCCAACATCCTAGTTCAACCCTTCCAACCTAGTCTGCATCTGCGGTCCGACTTTGTCAAACCAACATGCTCACCAGTCCAACCATATCCACGACCATGTAAATTGATACGCTGGTTCATCCCCACTAGGATGCGGTGTAATAGCATCTAGCCTCACGTCATGTAGCTGACTAAAACTTCCCTCCTCCATTTTGCTCGCACGAGGTTCGACATTGGGCCATACAAGCACATCCTCACAGTCAAGCTGCGGTTGACTACCCAATGTGGCACCCACTGGCACAACCTACCCACATCGCTAAGGCTGTCACTGGCCATGGCCTCTGCTGCCTCTGCATGCAACTATGGCATGCTGCCTCCCACTTGTCGTCAGCCTTGGTGTTTGCAGATCTTACTGCCACCATGAACTTGTGCCGCCACTACCGCAACCATGTGTCGCAGTCTCCTTCCACTACCGCTATCTCCCATGGCCTCCATCCATGGGTCAATGAACCAATGCACCATTATAGTCCCTTATGAACAACATATACTGTCACCACCAAATTCATTCCATCACGAAGAATGGGGATAATTTAATAAGGGGAGAGGGGAAAGATTCACACATATGAACACCCAAAGAATGATCTGGGTATTTGTTAGTTTTGACCTAAATAGGTTCTTGTTTCCTTGATCAAGAATAACCCAAAAGGGAAGAATAACCACAATAAAAAATAACCCCTTTTTATCCTGCATCGTTGACCCTCTCATATGAACGATCGACTCACGTGTTAACTTTTTCATGAGTTAACCCAAATTCATTATTTAAAATAACGGATGAGAAAATGTAATTAACAAAAAAGCATAAAACCCTTAATTGGTAAAGAATATTTCTTGATGATTATCTTTCTTCATCGTCCATCGATCTCCAGTGATAAATCCACTCTCCAAGGGTGTCATCACCAATTTTCGAATCACCGATGTTCGTCATTGGAGAGGTTTCCATCGATGTTCATCAGAGGTATTACAAGGTTGTTCATCAACCCTGAATTACATGTTTAATTAAATAATTGAGATGCATTCACATTGAAGCATCACCACCTTGCTCTATTAATGAGGTTTATTAATGGGATATAGTTTCGCCTCATCACTGCACCACAACGTTGACAATTTTATAAGTAATAAAGAATAAAATCCAAAAATATATATTTTTAAGTTATTTTAATTTTATTATGTAAATTATGAAAATTTACATTCACCCTCGACCCACACCGGTTGTGGTTAGAATCTGCCTAAGGGAAGAACGCCCACACGAGCTCAATATTAATTTTGGATTTCCAATCTAAGTTACCATTTAGAAGTTATAAGGATTCAAAAATAAAATAATTGTTACTCAATTATTTTATTTACGGAGTAAAACTATGTTCAACATTTGGCTCATGCCGACCAAAGTTAGGCCCTTTTATTCAAATCCTAACACTCTTATTTCAACAATATCCTCATTTTATTATCTAGGCACCAATTTAAATTTTAGAAAACCCACTCGCACATTTATTTAATAAAATTTAAAAATAGTTCAAAAATACGTTTCGGCCACTGCAAGCATAAGAAATATGTAGTGGCTTAAAGCCTGGTTTTGAAATAATCCCATTTAATTTTCAAAAATAAATCCATGGAATTTAGGGTTATTACATTAATTACTATGGTAATGGTTAAAGAATTAATTTCAATATATTATTTTTAAGAGTAATATAATTTTATTAAAATAAAATAAACTGATCTATTTTAAATAAGGAATCAAATCATATATATATATATATATTATTAATTAGTGTTTTAAATGAAAATACACTAATAACACTTAATGATTAAAAAGTAATTTTTCAACATAACAATTCTTCTACACATTATTATTTCTTAATTTAAATAAAAATTTATCCATATTTAAATATTTAAATTTATAAAATATAGTCTAGTTTCATATTTCTAATGTTGAAAATTTTTAACTGGGGTGAAAATATATTTTTATTAAAAAAAATTACCATGGTTAAAATTTAATGAATGTTAATTAGGGTTTAAATTGGTTACATAAGATAGCCTGACGTTTTGTAAGATTTCTTTAGATTTAGACTTTAAATAAGACCTTAGTAAGGTTGTAAATACATTCTTTAAAATCTCAAGAAACTTTTCACACCTAAATAATCTAAATCCCATGTGATTCCATTTTTACCCCTCACCAAAAATTGAACTCAAAGAAAAGTCCCACTTTTAACCTATAAAAATTTCTCAGTCACACCCTCTTCTTAAAACACTTATCCTTTAAATTATTCTTAAAGACTATCCCATTTGACCTCTCATATAATCCTCTTCCCATTCAATAATCCTGTGTTTATAACATGTTATCCCAAGACCTCTATTGATAATATGTCTCCAGGAGATGGTTAAAGTTCTCAATGTGAATATTAATCACTCCATAAACGTTTTTTTATGTTTAATACTCCTCAAAACCAATTTAAACATAATAATATAATAATATATGTTTCATTAGTATACTAAAACATAATTAAATTGATGGAATAACTATTTTATACGTTAATTTATTTCCATACATTGAAAAATTATAAGATCGTCCATGTGTATGTGCAGACTAATATCACCATGAAGGATGCCTTTTTTCACTAATGCATTTAATTTTTGGTTATAAATACGTGTTTAATAAATAAATTTAACAATTATGAAATTATATTGGTTCAATAAAGGTTTCTGGTTCATTACACTAATTTTACAATCCTTTGTAAAATGAAAAGGTCACCAAAGTTATGTGCAGACTACTACCACCATGAACGACATTTTCTTTCATCAACACATTATTGTACGGTTTTATAAATAGTTTTTTATTTAAAAATTATTATATTAATTCTATTATAACCTATTTGATATTTAGAAAATATTTCATAAAAATGAAGAATCAATATAATATAATCCCTTGATATTGGTACATTCCAAGAAACAACTTCACCATGGATTTCATCATCAGAAATCATAACCAAAAATACCATGGGATGATAATGGAACATTATAAATAAATAAGAAAATTATTTTCTAATAAATTTAATAATCTTAGAGTGAATAATTTTTTCAAAATAAAGAGAATTTATAACACAATTTTGAAACTCATATAAAACAATCAAGGTTACTAACATCGAGTGATGAAAATAAACAACTAGTAGAGAATGAATTAATAAATAATGGTTACATTTTAAGAGTATAAAAATTAATATACACTAATCAATTTATAAAAAGAGTTATTAATTTTTTTCTTATTTATAATATTTTAAAAAAAATGTTATAAAATTCATGAATTAAGTTAAGGGTTCTTCTCTAAATATTATTTCATTGATATATACTCCATTTTACCCACTTATTTACTCTGTATGGTGTATATAATTCCAATTTAATATATTAAATCATTATTTTAATTATATTCATTATATTTATTGATCAATTTAATGTTCCCTCTTTTAATATAATTTGATTTAAGTGTTACCATGGTTGTAGTATTTTACTTTTCGATACTTATTCTTTTTATCTAGAAACTATTCCCTTTATATCCATATTATTCCACCTTCTAATGTTCAAATTTCTAATTCTTAAATCTAAATATTTATCATTTGTTCACCCATAATATTTATATTTATATTTTTTAATATTAATATTTATTTCTCTTATTATTAATTTTTTAAATAATTATATTTTGAAATATAATTAACATTCATATATTTTATTTTGAACTCCAAATTTATGGGCTTAACCTGAATAATTTTTAAAATTTCATTTATCATGATCTTAATATTTCAAATAATGTCATAAAAATTATTTTTTTCATCTTCTTGATAATTATAATTAAATTAGACTTGTGGATTCATTTATTATTAACTTATTTTTTAAAAAATATAAATGAATATATTATTATAATTTTCTATAGAAATGTATTTTTATCACTCTCTTTGTTAATATTTTTTATGAATATTTCTATCAAGGGTTCTAGTTGTTCGAAATGAATTTATTTTCCATTTTATTTATAATTTTTATTATTAAAAAGGCACCCCAAATGTAAAGGGTATTTATTCTTCTTAATTGAAGATAAATTTTAATTCTCTTTTAAAAGTGTGTTTATATTTTTTAAATGTTTTTAAAATTTTATTATTTTTTATGGGGATATTATATAATGATATCAACTAACTTATTTCTTTCAATTTATTATTGTTATATTATTCCATTTATTCACCGAGGATGTTATTGACATCTATTTTTTTCATTATTTCAATAAAGATGTTTATTGACTTCAATGAAAAGTTTATTATGTATTTTATTTATCATTCAACATATATGAAAATAATTTTACATTTATAAGTGAGTGATGGGTTCTGTAATTATATTTACCAAAAATGAATTGCAGGACCACTAATTTATTAAGGATGTATTCGATGTTGTCATGATGTCTTGTGTAGGCCTAAAAATTTATTAATGATGTCTTGGATGAAATCATTATACTAAGAATAATGTATTGTCTATGGTCATGATGGTATGAATAATTCCTTATAAGTGGCCATAGAGGTAAGAATAATTTATTGGGTGTGGTCATGATTGAAGGACTAATGGCTTTGTTGAGGTCATGATCGTAAAAAAAATTTATTAGTTGAGGTAATGGAAGTAAGAATAATTGTTGGGTTGTGGTAATGATGGTATGAATAATGTCTTGCGAGAATTCATGATAATAAGAATAACGAATTGGTTGTGGTCATCAGGGTAAAAATAATATCATGGATTTGATCAAGATGGTAAGAATTATGTCTTGGTTCTGATCAAGAAAATAACCATGATGTTTTGGTTGTGGGATTGATGATAATTCTTGGGTGTTGGATAAGGATATGACAATAATATTAATATTTACAAAATTATTAATCCCCCACTATTGATAATCTATTATTTATCTAGCTATTATTTACATTTTTATGCCATCCCTTGATTAATTTCTAACTCATGTGTTTATCTATAAGAAATTATTCATTTTATTTATTCCATGAAAATTATTTATTCAATTTTTAGTTCAGGATAAATTATGATATACACTATATATTACTAAGATTTTAATCCCACCCTTCTTTTTTTATATATTTTAAACTGATAAATAGAGAGTAAAGTATGTGACATGTCCATAAGGGCATCATGTGTGCATAGTTTTTGTGGGAGATTTTCAACACTTAATCAAAAATAAGGATTTATTAATCGAATGGAAATAATTATCATGATATGGGAAAGATGAGATTTTTATTTGATAAAATATCTTACAATATATTTGAAACACTAAAAATAAAAGGTCCTTGTTTTTTAAGTGACTCAATAATTTTTTTTGATATTGTAATGATGAATAGTTTTATTTGATCCAAATTTTTTAGTTTCAAGGATGATATATAAATAAATATATTTATTCACACTGGATTCTGGGAGTATATGTGTGGGGTGTTATATTTTATATCAAATAATGGTTTAGCTAACATAAGATGTTATGATGAGTACACGATCTACTTATAAGTAACCATTAATGTGGATATTCTATTTTATTTAAAAAAAGTCATGTTTTTTTAGAAAATACAAATATTCATTAGGTGAATAAATTATTAAGGTTTATATTAATTGGTATGTGTTTTCACATTTAATGGGGATATAGATCAATTTTAATTCTAAATAATATTTTTCAATTAATTTTTGGGTTTACGATATACTATAAAATATCTTGATTTAATAGTAGTAGAAATTTGGACTCGAATATGTCACTGTAAACCACATGGATAAGTTTTAATAAAGGAAAAATCCAAAAATTTTGTAAAATTATAGTGTGTGGTTTATTCAAAATGAAATCCAAGTGTCGATAAAAAAGTGGATATAGGGTCTGACACAAATTCACTTAGGGGTTATAACCCAAAACAATTAGTTGTATAATAAGTCTATCTTTATTTAGTGCATAAGAAGTGTTCTTAGCTTCATACAAGGTCTGACACTGTCGTATTATATGTTTTGGTGATTAATATTATATTTATAAACCATTAAAGGGGATATAAATGGAATTTAATGATTTAATATATAACTAGTTAGGTTATAGAACCAATTAAAAGATGACCATGACTTACCAATATTGAAACTAAGATACTCTTTAGTTAGGTTATACATTTCATTTAAGAGTTACATCTTATAAGATTATAATTTTATTTTTTAGATATTTATTTATTTATATATTATGATAAATAATATTTCGATTATTTAATTTAGTGGTTGAACTATAGAGGAAATTATTTTACAATGGGTTTCATGTGCAATGTGGTGATTTCCCTAATGAAAAATTGAATGTTATATAAGCTGATGTAAGAAACCTTATGGTTATACCTAACCACATATCTAATGTTATTATTATCCTTCAGAACATAGTTTAATTTCAAAACACACCAAATAAAATAAAATTACTGATTCAAATATTTTCATGTAATAAAGAATATATTGGAATGAAGATATTATTTTCGACGTCTCAAGAATGTGGGAAGAAGAGCACAATGAGGTGTCTCAAAAGAACGTGATTTTTTTACAATTTTTTGCAATGGTTGTCATAAGGAAAGAAAATGTTGATGAAAGTTAAAGATTTAAGTTTACATTATATAGGAAAATAATAGTCTTCTAATTCTAAAATAGATAACTAAATTTTTTAAATGAATAGAGTATGGATATTATAAAAAATAATGGTCTCATCCAAGGGGACAATGGAAAGATTATTTAAGCACTACTACTAAAATAGATAATGATAATTAAGGTATACTTATCCTCAACTCTAAATGTTTTGATGTTTTATCATATAATGATTCTATTCACTTAATTATATCAATGAAATTTTTTATGCGTATATAAATCACCACCCCAATGATTTTATATTAAAATATATTAAAAAACATTTAAATTTACGATTATTATATACCATGTGGTTATTTGAGGGAATGTAATTCATGATGAACTTGTTATTCTTCATTTATATGATATTAATATAATTTATTATGTGGTTTAAATTTATCCAAAAAGACTCTATATTAATTACAAAAATAATGAAGTCACATTTCATAACCAATATATATATATGATCATCTATCGATACAAGGTTTACTTTGAGCTCTCTATGAATATTACCATCGTTATACGAGTCTAAATACTCAAGCATGATATGAATATCCAAGTACTACCTATGTTATTAAGGTTAATATGTCATTAAAAATTATATATTGTGTAATAAATATCTTATAGACCCCATATCTATTATCATTTGTAGGTAATAAATAAATAAAATTTGGATACAATTTATTTAAGGGGCTAGAAAATAACACCGTACAAATTGTAATACTTAAAAATTATTATAGAATGTTTTAAATGTAATAAATATGGAATGTGAACCAAATTATAAATAATATATGAGAATTATAAAATAGCATATTAATTTATTTTAATAAATAGAAGTAAACATATTATTAAATAAAAAAAATCATGTTGAATAATTCTTCCCGATGAGGCTAATTTGATCGAGCTCGGTAAGAAGGTAGATTCAAAAGGGTTTTCCCTATACCAAGGCCAAGATGAATTCCAATTATTGTATCTTGAGTGAAATAATTTATATAATAATTTATTCTCATGGATATCAATATGAGATCTATGCTAGAGTAATATACACCTTTGTTGACTAATAGTTCTTATCTCATCCTTAAGTATTATGAAAAGAAATTTAGGGGTTATGTATGTAGATGATTAGATGATATAAATATGTAATTATAAAAATTATAAATTAATTTCAAATCACAATTAACATTATAAATTTATAACTTCAATTAGAAATAGAATTTACTTTTAATGGAAGTCAATTGATAAAATTCAAAAAATATAACAATATAACAAATAAAATAATTTATTGTTTTTAAAAATGTATTTTATTGAAAATTATTTTTATGAATAATTTAAAATTTTATTCAAATTAGTTTTTATTAAATATTTAGGTTTATTAGTTTAAATGGTTTTTATATTTTTAAATAGAATTTTAAAATTCCATATTATTGTATATTTCATTTTTGCATAAAAATTGGTTAATGGGGTAAAAATTTAATTAGCATGATAATGGTAAAATGATTAATTTCAATGAATTATTTTTAAAAGTTATATTCTTCTAAATAAATTAATTAAATTAATATATCAAAATTATTAATTTAATGTAATATATATATATATATATATATTAATACTAATTTAACTAGCAGTTGATATGAAATTACTTTTAGAACACTTAAATATAAAAAACATTTTTCTGTAAAAATAGTTTTTCTATAAATCAAATATTTTAATTTAAAATATTATTTCATAATATCAATTAAAATGATTTGATGAAATGGATTCAATATCTTGATTCAACATTTTCGAATTTTTTTAGGTGGTTCCTTCATCTATTTTTGTTAAAAAAATAAATAACATGGTAAAAACGTAATGATGGTTAATTAGGGTAAAATTGGTAACTCATGGTGGATCAAATTTTGTAATGTTTAGATGAACCACTTACCATATAGAATAATTTTATTGGGTTTTAAATTCAATCCTACATATCTCACCAAACATTCCTTACCTAAATACCTTGTGATTCCATCTTTACACCTTACCTATCATTTAACTCCAATGAAAAGTTCCTCTTTTTCACATATGAAAATAGCTCAATTCCACCCCTTAAAGATGAAGATTTCCTATGAATTATTATTTAAAAAATATCAATTTTAACTCTAATATAATAATCATAGTAATTCATATTACATTAGATAAAATATATTATCCCAATCCATTCATTTCCAAGATGTGTCTAAGAGATGGTTCATGTTCTCAACATGAGTACCAATCACTCCCTATTATTTTTCTTCTTTATCTTCCACCAAAAACCTATATTAACCATAATAATATAAATAAATATATATAATTAGTATATTAAAATTTAAATATACTTATGGAAAAATCATTTTTTACATTCCTTTCTTTCATCTATTTAAAAAATTAAAAGTCTTCCCTTGAATACATATAGACTACCTCCTCCATGAACAACTTCATTTGTTTTTCATCACCACTATGTAGGGATGGTTTTTAAATTGGATATAATTTATAAAACTTATATGTATAACATGATTATATTTTTTTATGAAATGGGGTATTTTATAAATACTCCCATCCTTTGAAAAATGAAAATGTCTCCTATGTTATGTACAAACTACCGCCTCTTTGGATTATAGGATTATTATTTCATCATTGACTTAATGAATTGTTATATAAATAATTGTATAGTTAATCATAATTATAGTATAAATATAATACCTTATTTGATATTAAACATGATGACACAATAATGAATAATCATTATACATTGACACTGATAAATTACCAAAAAAAATTGTCTCTGATTTTATCTTTCTAATTCGTAACTAAAAATATAATGGAATGATATTTTTACTATATAAATAATTAGTAATATTACCTTCTACAACATTATATAATCTTATAATTATAATAATTTTACCAAGGGATGAGAATTGATGCTGCCATTATGAAACATATATGAAGAAATGAAGGTTACTTACATCTATTGTTGAAAATAAACAATAACTCTTTAATGAGTGTACAATGAATCCAGGTAACTGAGGAGTATGAAAGGTAATAGATATTAATAAGGGTTCGTAATGTTTAATTAAATTTTTTATTCTTAATATCGAGGAGGTTAAACCACTTTATTGAAATTCATGATTTAAGGTATGGGTTCTCATATAAATTTTATTTCTTTATAAAATATGTCATATTCATCATTTTTTTTTTATTTTTATGGTGTATATAACATACGTTTCACATATTATATCATTATTTTCAGTGTAGTTTTTTGTATTTTAATTAAAATTTCATGTTATCTCTTTCAAGATCATTTCTTTTAAAATCCACCAAATCTATAATAGTTTCCTTTCTAATATAACTTATTTTTATTCTGGAATATTTTCCTCCATATCCATATTCTTCTACCCACCAATGATTTCATTGATATTTTTAAATCCAAAATAATATTTTTTATGGAAATATTTATATTTATTTATATATATTTTAAAATTTATTTCATATTACTCTTTTAATGATGTGATATTGCATAATGTTATTTTGAAATACTATTCAACTTCATATATCTTATATTTTACTCCATATTTGGGGACCTAGCCTCTATTTATTTTAATAATTCCATTTTTTTAGTTTTTAATTTTGAAATAATTCATTAAAAATTCATCGGTTCATATCCTTGATAATTATATTTAAAGGTGACATATATCTTCAATTTTTATTAACTATGACTTCTTGTACAAAATAATAAAGTAAAATATTTTTAAAAATATTTGAAAAATGAAAACTTTCCATCTTATTTTTTAGTTTTATTTAAAAATATTACCATATATTTTTCCATTTTTTTATAGGAAAATTTATATTGCTAGTTTCTTAGAAACAATTTTCTTATAAGGGTTTCAAAATGAAAATATTACTTCTTTTTCATTATCCATCTTATTTTTTTAAAGTCCATTTAAAATTTTATTTCATCTATGTCATTATCTATTAAATATTATTATCTTCACCAGGGATATTATTTGATCATAAATTGTAATGCCACAAAAAACTTAATTAAGAACCTTGTATTTGATAGCATGTATGCCACACGACAACAAGTGTGTAATGTAATATAATATTCGTACACCTTAAAAAATATTTACTATTTAAAATATATTCTCTATATTTCAAGGCATGAAACACCAAGTTTGCATGAAATGCACACGACACTAATTAAGAATACATCATATTAAACAATGACCTTCCTCTATATCTTGTGATACATGCAAAAGCAACCTTTTTTCGTTGGCTTGTGCTATTTTCAATACTGAGTCTTACTGAGAAAGAATCTGTAATTAAATTTTTTTTAATAAATATAATATGATATAAATTATTTTTTATTAATATTATTGTCTTAAATTTTAAAATATATTTTTTATACAACTTAATCATTGGTTAAAAATAAATTATAAATGAATATAAGAACCAATTGAATATTAAGAGGATGTTTTTCATAGAAAATAATTTTTATGGTTACGAAGCTATTTTACACTAATAGATTAAATTATATAAAATTATCGAGTGATATTAATTTAATAAATATGTTACATATTAAATAAATTATTTTTAATATTAATCCAATATATTTGGTAAGCATAAGGTAAGATCAAACCCAATATTTCACATAATAACCAATTAAGACATTTTCATGGCCTTTTATTGGGGAAACTATTTAAAATTAAAAATTTGAATCATTTATTAATTTAATTTTATGAAATAAAATTTATTTTTTAATTCATAATATCCAAATTATATTCAGGTGAAGTTTTGGGATTTTTCCGAGAAATTTCATTTTTTGATGAATAGTAAAAAATACTGTGTTTTAGTTAAAAACACAATTTTCATTTAAATAATTATTATTGTAAAATTTGATTATATATTTTATTTAATGTAAAATTGGAGAAATTGTATATATATGAATAAAATTTTGTTCATTATAATCAATTTATATTTTTAAATTGAATATAAAAACATAACACTCTTTTCAACATAGTAAAACCAGTTAATGCATCTGTCTAAAGGATTAGAAGTAATCTACATTTTTATTCTTATATGATGTTAATTTTTCAAATAGAACATAAAATATTGTAAAAATATATTATTTTTGGCCTAATAAGACCAAATTAATTTGAAAAATATATATTTGTGAAAGTGATTAAAATTAATTGCAATGATTAAGGTGTAATTAGGCTTAAAAATGGAATAAAACCCTAAGTTTAAGGGACAAAATGAAATAGAAACTTGTAAAAAAGTCATTTTATGGAAATATTTTGGAAATTAAACTTCCATTTATTGGTTTGGGTGGGTTTTTATGACTTTTATCAGGTAATGTCAGGTGCACACGAAACTTCTTTTAAAATATACCAATATAGTAATTTTCTTTCCCTATAAAAGGCCACCATCTAAATCCATTCCTCAAACCTCTAAAACCACTTAGGATCGGCCAAAAACATACCAAATATTATTCCATAATTCATATAAAAGACCTATAATCAACTCATTGGGATGGAACCCTTCCAAAAAATTCTTTTGGTTCAAACAAAAAGAAGTTACCCGAATAAAAGGTAATGTCTTTTCTCAATCTATCTAGTTTCATTTCTATTATAAACCCACGAAAATCTCCTTATACTGTTATTTTATAACAAAAACCAATATCATAAATATACTTGGATTTTTTGATTCTGATATTTTTACCTAATCATATACAGACAAATATCTAAGGGGTAAAAAACATAATGTTTCTGTGTTAGATGAACTACTACCTCACGAAATGATGATTGTTCAATTTTTCCATGCCACCTCTCATGGTGGTCATTATGATAGAAAATATATTTATACATGTTATATATGATATTTATTTTTTATTTATACTCCATTAATCTATTTATTACACATACCTTTAATACATACAATTTTAAGTTAATACAATAACATTTTTTGAGGAAGTGGGGACTACCGCCCCCAAAGCATTGTGATTCTTTCACACTAAACATGGAATGAATAAAGGATAGTTTTAATTAAAAATATGTGACCTATATAACATATATATGATATTCATGACATAATAATATTTCTAGAAACATAATATATATATATCATCTTCTTTATTACCTTTTCACAATCTTTAAAAGAGATAACATCGTTTGTGGATATGCAAACTATCGCCTCCACAACATTATGTGATTACTTTTTACTCACATAATTTTTTATATATGTATATATGATTAAATAATTTCTTATTTATAATATAATTATCTATTAGGAATTATATGTTGTTACTTACATTATTTCCATAATGACCATTGAAAAATGGAAACGTTACTCATGTATACGTATGACCTACCGTCTCCATGATTGTAATGTTAATGAATTTTTTTAACCATATTTAATGATAGATAAAAAATTATAATTGATATATAAATATGATAATTATTTCATGATTATTATTATATATATTTTAAATAATGAACCCTATGACCATAGTTGACCAATAATAGTTTTTTTGATGCATAAACCGAATTTGGTCAAAAACAACGGATTTAATATTAATTGTTTGAGTAGTCATATAATACACGGTAATAAGTGAAATAAAATTAATTATAAACATGAATTATTTTAATCATGTATAAAATTAACATAAGTTTATTATAAATTAGTTTAAAGGCCGTTCACCTGAAAGGAAACGAAAGGTAAGGGATTCTTGTCTCATTTTCATTATGTGAGGCATACGTAATTGTTGTACACCTAATTTTTTATATATGGTATAATTACTGCCACATTGAAATATAATATCATAAAATATATTATCTTCATTGAATTTAAATTTTTTTATTTAAGGATTATTTCCTTTTATATTTCTAGTCAATTTGTTACAACAATAGTAAGGATTACCATATAACTTTTTTACATCTCTGAGATAAATGTATCTTTCCCCACTTACATATTTTTTGGTGTGTACCTACTTCCCATTATGATATATTATATCCTGAATTTATTTTACATTAATGGTATTTAATACTTCCATTTAATCTAATTCTTTCATGAGGATTATGATTTATAAATTCTTCAAAGTTGTATAATACACTTTGGAATATTTAAAAGTTATTTTCCTCAATATTAATCCTAATTATTTTTTAAAGGAATTTCCATCATAAGAATATATGTAACCATTTTTCAATAATACCATTCGTTATTCTCTTGTTATTCATGACTATTTTCAAGTGTTCGTACCATTTTCCCACTCTTTAGTAAAATGATGTGTTTAGAAAATGTTTTTTAGAAATCCCAACATTATATCTCTCTTTAGTTCTAGAACCTATTTTATTCTAAAACCCATGTTTTATTAAAAGGTTTTAAATAATGTTTTTAAAATTATTTGGTAAATAAATACTTTCCTTTTTTTCTTTTACCAATGTTTCAAAGAAATCTTCTTGTCTCTTCCCTAATGAGGTAATTTTTAACCCATTGTCTTATAAAAGGAATATTATTTTTTCTCGTATGACATTTACAGATTCATCCAACGTCATTTCTTTGAAGCACTATTTTCTAGTTTAAATATTTTTTTTAAAAATTATTTAAAAATGTTTTTCAAAATAAAATGATATTTTACTAAATAATATTTTTTAAAAGATAATGTTTTATTTCATCAATGACAGTGACCCTCTATTTTCCTCCACTTGGGTTTCATTCATTGATTCCTTCATTATTATTCCCCTGGATGGCTTATTATTGATTTATCCAAGGATAGTATTCACATTAACTTCCTTTATTTATTTTTTAGTCAACTTGAAATATTAAATCTCTCGTGATAAATGAACATTTAATTTCCCATAAATTAACCATTTAATTTATCATGGATATTACTATTGCCTAAACTATATACCTACTTACATATGGTGACTAATATGACATTTGTTTTATTTTTTTGGGGAAATATTTGTAAATTTGTATTCATTATTAAATAGGGAAATTTGATCAGGAATATTATTTATTTTTATTATTCAATATGAACAATTAATTGGACATGTAGTGATGGGTGGATCCTGTAATTTATATATCTCTTAATGAATTGATAGTTTTTTTTCACGACCCGTCCTCGGGGCCCATGCCGTGACTACCCCAGGCCCGCCTTCCATAGGCCAGGGGCTGGTGACTAGCCCCAAAGGCGTAAATCCCAATAACTGGGAAGGCATTGCCTTTATAAAAGTAAACTAAACACCACAGAGTAAAAGTGGAAGTAATCACTAGGTAAAACTGAATACTAGCAGTTCTGAATGTAAAGGGGGCCGGAAATACAAGCCCAACTGTAAAGTACAAGGTAAAAGACAATATAGCCGGAAGGTAACAAGCCACTCCTGGGTCATCCACCAAGGATCCAACCTGAAGGGTAGGTACAGATAGCGCAACTCCTAGATCGTCCACCACGGATCCTACCTGAAGGGTTGGTACAGATAGCGCAGCTCCTGGATCGTCCACCACGGATCCTACCTGAAGGGTTTGTACAGATAGCGCTGCTCCTGGATCGTCCACCACGGATCCTACCTGAAGGGTAGGTACAGATGGCCTCCACAACACTCTCGCCCGCCAACCTCCTCTGAGTATCATATCGCCATGAAGTACACCTCCGGATACTAACAAGTCGTGAGGTCCACCTCTGGGTACCGTCCAACCCTCAAACACAAGGCCTCTGTCAACGCTGCCCTTCGTCTGCAACCAACACAACTAAGTGTGGGCATAGCCCATGCTGGTGTGAGTATAACGATACTTAGTAGGGACCCCGATACCCTCACGGTCTCACTAAATCCAACAAGGATAACCACAAGGAAGATCTCAATAGATATCCTCTACTTAGGTATATGCCCATACATATACCTAAGTTATCAAGTAACCCATCTCAATCATTAGGAAATACCAAGATTATGAAATCAACGGATAACCACTACCTAGGTATAAGCCCATACATATACCTAAGTTATCAAGTGACCCATCTCAATCATGAGGAAACATAAAGATCATAGACTCAGCTCAAACCAGGATTTTCAATTATCGAAACCGTAACTGCTGAAGAGCCCTGTCTCTGGAGTGTACAGTGATCCTGTGATGACTCCGAGGTACTAACCTAAGACTGTTGAGGTACTCCACCTGTCGAGTACTATGGGCCTGCTGCTACAACCTAGCGCTTCCCACCATGGGTATACCACTACAACCAAGCGCTCCCACTCATAGCCTCCAGAGGTACTCCTTCTATTTAGTACCACGGGTCTGCCGCTACAACCAAGCGCTCCTCCGCCGTGGGTCTTCAGCTACAACCAAGCGCTTCCCACCATGGGTCTGCCACTACAACCAAGAGCTCCCCCTCATAGCCTCCAGAGGTACTCCTTCTGTTGAGTACCGCGGGTCTGCCGCTACATCAAAGCGCTCCTCCGCCGTGGGTCTGCCGTTACAACCAAGAACTCCCCACTAGGATATCCGAAACTCACCGAGTCGAT
The DNA here is from genome assembly GCA_963277665.1 of Viscum album. Lineage (NCBI taxonomy): Eukaryota > Viridiplantae > Streptophyta > Magnoliopsida > Santalales > Viscaceae > Viscum > Viscum album. Next base: position 1,486,743,855 of record OY728120.1, read on the forward strand.
CGATCAGCCCTCATCAAGTCTCAGTCGGCTACACGGTCTCCGTACTCTGCACTCTCGTCTCCGAGAGGGTCTGCTCCACGAGCTACTGTTCAGTACTCCAAGTATCACAAAGTCCCACGAAGAAGTTTCTCAATGGACCGCCTCGTCATAGGGGTCTCAACACAATAGATGATGCATCAATCGGACGCCTGGTCTGTGAGTTATTAGCCTTTTTGTCCCAGGGGTCTGGTTGGTTTCGTGTGCAAACCAACCCGGCCATACTTCAAATGACACTGGTTAATTAAACCGGTCACACCATTGCGATCCATACGAAAAAACACACGAGATGGACTACCCATTGGTCCAAAACAGATAGCCGGTGAGAAAGTTGTGTTTCACTGCAAGACGCACGAACCGAGCCTCGTGGGGCCCACACCTCGACCTCGACATAAATATCCAAAATTGGTCTTGCAACATCCGTCTTAATTCCAGGGTCGCAACCTTGCAGACGGTTCGACATTCCGACACCGTATGAGAGAGATATATCAGAAACAAGATCCCGTAATAATAATAATAACATTATTCGGTGTTTCATGGGCCCGAGCCATGAACCAGAATTTAGTATTCAACATTAGACATGAATCAACTGTATTGATGTCAGGATTACATCTCCACTAACGACAAGCCAAACGGACGTCGCACGAATGAGTTATGGCGGGTCAAAGATTTAATAATATTATTAAATTTATAATTTTCCAAGCGCTTTGGGTACCCAATCCAAAAACCTGAAAAAGACATTCAATATTGGACTTGGAATTTTCATCTTGAAATCAGGGTCGCACCGCCGCAGACGGTTCGTAAAACCGAGGTCGTACGGGGAAGTTGCAGACAAAAATGGGTTTTATCATCAAAAGTAATAACAAAAATATTTTATTATTATTATTATTAATTACTTATTTATTTACTATTCCTAACTCCAAATCAATCCACGTTTTTTTGGAGCCCATCTTGGGTGCTGGAAACATACACCATCAATTAATTCATTTCTTTTTATTATTATATCATCAACATAAACTTTCTCTCTCTAATCTATCAATTCCTTCACGTTTTAGTGCCTCTAACCCAAACCTCCCAACCCTATTAGCCAGCACTTCACGCGGTTTTCTCTTCCGCCCAAAGTCATGCCTTGAACACACATCAAAATGACACCGCCGCATCGCCACTTCCGTGGGTCACTGTATCTTCGTTCAAAACCCGAAAATTGTGACAATCACAGATTCGTGATCCTCGGGTCGAGATCTCCGCATCCGTATGCTCAACATAACATTGAGTTTTTAGCATGCTTAATTATTTGGCGATGAATAATGCATGAGAAATAAAACAGAAAGGTTCACGGTCTATGTGCGGATTGATAACCATATTTGTTTGGCCACCGTCATTGAGATTCAAGAATAAGAGGAATTAACACAAAGATATTTATCATACATAAAAATTAAACCCCTACCTCAATTCAAGAAGGTTGATCACTTGACGAAGGTAGGAGATGCTATCTTTGTTCCGTTGACGTTGTCGTGGGATGACGACGTTGCTTCATCAATGTCGAGAAGGAAGAAGTCGAGGTTAGCGCTAGCGTTCTTTGGGTTCTTCGATGATGGAAAGAAGTCCTCTCGATCCTCCCAAATCCCCTCTCTCAAGACTCTCCCCACTAGAGATTATGCCAACACCCATAATAATAAAGTTTAACAATTTATTAAAGAGTTGGCATAAATATTTCAAGAGAATTTCGAAAATGTGCCAAATAATTAAAAGATGTTTATTTCATTAATGAAGAGGGTTGGCACATTAAATTGAAGGGGTATTAAAGGGGGGTGGGAGAGAGTTATGGGATGATGAGAGGTTGGGGCTCGTGTGGGCCCCACCTATCATATATCAACACATGGGAGGATTTAACTTCCTTAGATATAAATTTGTTTGAACAAATTTATTTAACTCTTCTTAACTGAACTCCAAAATTAATAAAACTCAACCTATTTAAAACGCAACTGCGGTAAGGGTCCCCTTTTGCAATTACCGGCGCTGCGAGTTCATTGGTGCCCTCAGATTTCAATTCCGAGCACCAGTTCAAAAGAAAGAAAAACCCACACGTACGTTTACGTAACGTACCCGAAAAAAAGTTCAGAAAATTATTATCAGTCACCCTCGACCCGCGCCGGTCGAGGTTAGGCTCTGCCTAAGTAAAACACGCCCCAACGAACCCATAGATACTCTCGGATTTTCAATCCGAGTAACCGTTTAGAAGTTATGAATTTTAGAATAAAATAATTGTCACTTAATTATTTTATTTGCGTCCAAAAACTAACTCTTTCTGGTGGCTTGTGCTGGAAAAAGTTAGTATCTGCTTAAATAAAACATGCCATCACCAGTTCAGTAGTGGTCTCAGATTTTTAATCCGAGCTACCGTTTGTGAGTTATAATCATTTGAAAAATAAAATAATTTATTTAATTATTTTATTTACGGTTAAGCCATTTTTGGGATTTCTCATAGGAGGCCCGTGCCAACTAAACTTAAGTCGCACCTAGGGTAATCCTGCTATCCTGAGCGCAACGGTGCCCACTGATTTTTAATCCGGAAACCATTAAAGAGTTACTCCACTTTTTTAGGAAAACTGCTTACGCGCGTTAATTTAAGCTTAACAAAACTTTGGAAAATTATTCCGGGCACACCAGGCCTCAGAATCTGGTGCCGTCTGAAACCGTGCACTCATAAAATTCGAAAGAAATTAAGAAAAAAATTTCCTAGAAATTTCCGGGTCTTTACATTACTCCCACCTCAGGGTTTTACATCCCCGTAATGCTTCAACACACACTAGGGGAAACAAAAAGTGGTACTGAGCACGCATCTGAGCCTTCCGCTCCCATGTGCTCTCATGGAGGTTCCGGTACTCCCTGGGGTTTACTTTTCGCTGACCAAGGAAAACCCATCCCATCATTGTAAGTAAACCCCAACCATTTTCCCAAATTCTGTCAATCCGTGTATGAACTCTGATTGCCCAGTCCATACCCAAACTAACGTCGTAAGGCCTCGACGCTGTCACCAAGAGTTTCCAACCAAAACTCTCACCTCAAGGGTCAGATCACACTTATCGGCGTAAGTGTGTTTATCGAGTCTCCTCTCAATGGTATCTCCAGACGTGAGGGTCAAGTCAATGGTTTTAACCGGAAACTCTAGGTCTGAGACAAGATTCGTGGAAGGAAGGAATGATTGGTACCTATGTCTATTGATATGGCAGCTCGTTGTAGACACAGACCGTACCAAAAATCATTCTTAGATCCCTTGGGTCACACTCTGTGACCGCATGCATCAATTCTCTTCCCCTACCCTCCAGCTCCCTGAGCCTGGCGGGGACTACAAAGACGGGTGGTTGTAACATGTTGAAATGTACACCACCTCATGCTGCACTCTTAGCTCTACTTCCATGTCTGCAACTCTGTAGATTCATCTGTCTTTAACAATTCCTCTTCTTGAAACATTTAACACGCCCAAGTCTCCGAGACTGGCGCCAGTTTCCAGCTTTCCCACTGCTAACCTTCACTGACTGCATCCATTCAGCAAAGAATTCTAAACCAAAAAGGTTCTTTCTTGCACCCTAGCCTAAGTAGGAATGCATAGAGGAGAGGCGCTGGCTCGGATATCCTTAAACACACCACGCTCAGAGGTCCGAGCTCTATAGCACTGATTGAATCGTATTCATCGAGTACCCAAAATGCTCGGTACGCCTCGATGAATACTCAGCTACTGAAACGCTGTCCTTCCGAAGACGTATAAGCTCTAGAAAACTCTCAACCACCTCCTCAAGCCATTCCTTAGCCACCTGTGAGTCAGGTTTGCCTTGGAACTTGAGGGTATCTGATGTTGGAACATGTGTAAGGCAGTAAGCCTACATGTGTCATCTACCAGTACTGTCGGTTGTAATTGTTGACCAACAGGTAGTGATGTATAGCTGACACACTACTCGAAGGAACTATCTGAGGCATCGGTCCACGTACCTAGCCTCATCACTATGCAGACCATCCCCATGGTCATTCACTAGAAAACACTAGTAGCCAAGTCCACCTTCCACTCCACTGATGTCTCAGCTAGGCGGAATACACAAGCAATCGCCTCTAGCTAGTGCTCTGTTGTCTGGGAATCTACCTCGCCTTGTAATGTCGGAGGCCTCTACTTTTGGAACTCATGCAATGTGCTCTGCCAGCATGCATAGTTTTCTAGTGTGGCTGGTGGAATCTGCTCCTCAACAGGTGGTGGGGCTGCTGGTACACCACCAGAGGGTGCCAACCTAGTAAAAAGGGCCCCGCACCAGAGCCTCATCGCTCGGTGGGCCGTCATCGTGTACTATCTCAGAACTCCAAATGACTATCTACATGGAGAAATCCTGAAGAGATACAACACGGTCAAACTATTTATACCTGGTGAGCTGACCTGGTTTGAGCTGACTTTAAAACTTTTGGAAACACACACGCAATCAGTGTTTTTGTGCACAAAGTCGGAAATCAAGAGTCAGGGTCCTGGTGTACGGATACTTCGGCCACCGCACCAACACTGAACTCCCTGAACTGAAAACCACACTCGGTACCCTTAACACTATTTCTTCATAGAAATAAAAAATCAGAGTCCTAAGTTCTACAGTAGAACCGACTCCTCTGATACCAATTTGTCACGACCCGTCCTCGGGGCCCATGCCGTGACTACCCCAAGCCCGCCTTCCATAGACCAGGGCTGGAAACTACCATCAAAGGCGTAAATCCTGATAACTAGGAAGGCATTGCCTTTATAAAAGTAAACTAAACACCACAGAGTACAAGCAGAAGTAATCACTAGGTAATCCTGAATACAAGCAGTGCAGAAAGTAAAGGTGGACAGAAATACAAGCCCAACTGTAAAGTACAAGGTAAAAGAAAAAACAGATGGAAGGTGACAAGCCGCTCCTGGGTCGTCCACCAAGGATCCTACCTAAAGGGTAGGTAAAGATAGCGCAGCTCCAGGATCATCCTCCATGGATCCTACCTAAAGGGTAGGTACAGATAGCGCAGCTCCTGGATTGTCCACCACGAATCCTCCCTGAAGGGTAGGTACAGATAGCCTCCACAACGCTCTCGCCCGTCAACCTCCTCCGAGTATCATCTCGCTGTGAAGTCCACCTCCGGATACTGACTCATCATGAGGTCCACCTCCGGGTACCGTCCAGCCCTCGAACACTCGGCCTCTGTCAATGCTGCCCGTCGTCTGCAACCAACACAACGAAGTGCGGGCATAGCCCATGCAGGGGTGAGTATAACGATACTCAGTAGGGACCCCGAGACCCTACAAGGCCTCACTAAATCCAACAAGGATAACCACAAGGAAGATCTCAATAGATATCCTCTACTTAGGTATATGCCCATACATATACCTAAGTTATCAAGTAACCCATCTCAATCATGAGGAAACACAAAGATTATGAAATCAACGGATAACCACTACCCAGGTATATGCCCATACATATACCTACGTTATCAAGTGACCCATCTCAATCATGAGGAAATACAAAGATCATTGACTCAGCTCAAACTAGGATTTTCAATTATCGAAACCGTAACTGCTGAAGAGCCCCGTCTCTGGAGTGTACAGTGATCCTGTCACGACTCCGAGGTACTAACCTAAGACTGCTAAGGTATTCCACCTGTCGAGTACTATGGGACTGATGCTACAACCAAGAACTTCCCACCATGGGTCTGCCACTACAACCAAGCGCTCCCCCTCTTAGCCTCCATAGGTACTCCTTCTATTGAGTACCGCGGGTCTGCCGCTACAACCAAGCACTCCTCCGCTGTGGGTATGCCGCTACAACCAAGCGCTTCCTACCATGGGTCTGCTGCTACAACCAAGCACTCCCCTTCATAGCCTCCAGAGGTACTCCTTCTATTGAGTACCGCGGGTCTGCCGCTACAACCAAGCACTCCTCCATTGTGGGTCTGCCGCTACAACCAAGCGCTCCCCACTGGACTATCCGAAACTCACCGAGTTGATCGATCAGTCGTCTTCAAGTCTCAGTCGGCTACACGGTCTCCGTACACCGCACGCTCGTATCCAGGAGGTTCCGCTCCATGATCTACTAGTCCATACTCCAAGTATCACAATGTCCCACCAAGAAGTATCTCAAAGGACCGCCTCGTAATAGGGGTCTCAATACAACAGACGGCGCGTCAATCGGACGCCCGGTCTGTGAGTTATTAGCCTTTTCGTCCTAGGGGCCAAGTTGGTTTCATGTGAGAACCAACCTGGCGGTACTTCAAATGACACTGGTTAATTAAACCGGTCACACCATTGCGATCCATACGAAAAAACACACGAGATGGACTACCCATTGGTCCAAAACGGATAGGCAGTGAAAAAGTTGCATTTCACTGCAACACGCGCGAACCGGGCCTCGTGGGGCCCGCGCCTTGACCTTGACATAAATATCCAAAATTGGTCTTGAAACATCCGTCTTAATTCCAGGGTTGCAACCTTGCAGACGGTTCAACATTCCGACACCGTATGAGAGAGATATATCCGAAACAAGATCCTGTAATAATAATAATATTATTATTCGGTGTTTCGTGTGCCCGAGCCATGATATAGAATTTAGTATTCAAAATTAGACTTGAATAGACCATATTGATTTTAGGATTACATCACCACTGACGGAAAGCCAAACGGACGTCGCACGCACTAGTTATGGCGGGTAAAAGATTTAATAATAATATTAAATTTATTATTTTTCGAGTGCTTCTGGTAACCGATCCAAAAACCCGAAAAAGACATTCAATATTAGACTCGGAATGTCCGTCTCAAAATCAGGGTCACAGCACCGCAGACGGTTCGTAAAACTGAGGTCTTACGGGGAAGTTGCAGACAAAAATGTGTTTTATCATCAAAAGTAATAACAACAATATTTTATTATTATTATTAATTACTTATTTATTTACTATTCCTAACTCCAAATCAATCCACGTTTTTTTGGAGCCCCACCATCAATTAATTCCTTTCTTTTTATTATTATATCATCAACTTAAACTTTCTCTCTCCAATCTATCAACTCCTTCACGTTTTAGCACCCCTAACTCAAACCTCCAAACCCTATCAGCCAGCCCTTCACGCTGTTTTCTCTTCCACCCGGAGTCATGCCTTGAACACACGCCAAAATGACACCACCGCGTCACCCCTTCCATGGGTCGCTGTATCTTCGTTCAAAACCTGAAAATTGTGACAATCGCAGATTCGTGATCCTCAGGTCGAGATCTCCGCATTCGTATGCTCAACGTAACATTGAGTTTTTAGCACGCTTAATTATTTGGCGACGAATAATGCACGTTAAATGAAATAGAAAGGTTCGCGGTCTATGTGCGGATCGATAACCATATTTGTTTGGCCACCTTAATTGAGACTCTAGAACAAGAAGAATTAACACGGAGATATTTATCATACTTCAAAATTAAACCCCTACATCAATTCAAGAAGGTTGATCACTTGACGAAGGTAGGAGATGTTATCTTTGTTCCGTTTACGTTGTCACTGGATGATGACATTACTTCGTCAATGTCGAGAAGGTAGAAGTCGAGGTTGGTGCTAGCGTTCTTTGCGTTCTTCGAGGAGGGAAAGAAGTCATATCAATCCTCCCAAATCGCCTCTCTCAAGACTCTCCCCACTAGAGATTATGCCAACAGCCATAATAATAATGTATAACCATTTTTTAAAGAGTTGGCATAAATATTTAAAGAGAATTTCAAAAACGTGCCAAATAATTAAAAGATGTTTAGTTTATTAATGAAGAAGGTTGGCACATTAAAATTAAGGGGTGCCAAAGGGGGGTTGGAGAGAGTTATGGGAAGATGAGAGGTTGGGGCTCGTGTGGGCCCCACCTCTCATATATCCACGCACGGGAGGATTTTACTTCCTTAGATATAAATTTGGTTTAACAAATTTATTTAACTTTTCTTAACTAAACTCCAAAATTAATAAAACTCATCCTGTATAAAACTCAACTCCTGTAAAGGTCCCCTTAAGAAATTACCATCGCTGCAAGTTCATCAGTGCCCTCAGATTTCAATTTCGACCACCAGTTCAAAAGATTGAAAAACATGCACGTATGTTTACTGAATGTACCGAAAAAAATGTTCGGAAAATTATTATCAGTCACCGTCGACCAGCGTCGGTCGAGGTTGGGCTCTGCCTAAGTAAAAAACTCCCCAACGAACCCATTGATACTCTCGGATTTTTAATCCGAGTTACCGTTTAGAAGTTATTTATTTTACAATAAAATAATTGTCACTTAATTATTTTATTTGCGGCCAGAAACTAACTTTTTCTGGTGGCCCGTGCCGGCAAAAGTTAGTATCTTCTTAAATAAAATATGCCATCACAAGTTTAGCAGTGGTCTCAGATTTTTAATCTGAGCTACCATTTGTGAGTTATAAGAAATTGAAAAATAAAATAATTTATTTAATTATTTAATTTACGGTTAAGCCATTTTTGGGATTTCTCATAGGAGGCCCGTGCCGACTAAACTTAAGTCGCACCTAGGGTAATCATGCTATCCTGAGCGCAACGGTACCCTCATATTTCTAATCCGAGCAACCATTCAAAAGATACTCCAACTTTTCAGGAAAACTACTTATGCGCGTTAATTTAAGCTTAACAAAACTTCGGAAAATTATTCTGGGCACACCAGACCTCAGAATCAGTTGCCGTCTGAAACCGCACACTCACAAAATTCAAAAGAAATTAAGAAAAAAAATTTCTTGAAATTTCAGGGTCTTTACATTTTTCATGATACAAACCAATTACACAAATTAAATGCAGGAAAGATTCATATTTTTAAACTATCCATAGGATAGATTTTGACAATAATAGGTCCTCATGTGCCATAGAAATGACATCTATTGAGAAAGTATTACAATCATATTTGTTTCAATTATTTTTTATCCATAAAATTTTGCACCATCATATATATGGATACATCTAATTTCAATTCATTGATTTATGATATGTGTTTTAGTTTCTTACTATTCCATATTTATTTTTCTATATCCAGTTATTTACATGGCATGTGTATTTAGTTATTTACAATTCTATATTGAATATTCACATTGATTTATTATTTCTTCTGCTATATTTTACCCTTTTTGAGAATTTGGGATCACCCTTATTATGTTTCTTTACCAAGGAATCGAAGAAGCATAGTATGAATGAAATGCAGGAATATAATATATGGATTAGAAATATACCCATGTTTTTTATTTTTTTATAAGAAAAAAATATATGTTTTAATTAGTAAATTTTTTTATTGCAATACACATTTATGTATCTAGTTTACCAGGACTACTAAACTGATCAGTCCTTCAAAGATTAATTCCTTGTAATTATTCCAATGTAATGGATAGAAGACAATAGCTTTGGGCTATCTAGGGCTGGGCTACTACAGTTAGAATCATAGGATGTTTTGTAAAATCCTTGGGAATTGGATTTTGGAAAACATAAGTCAGAAAACATAACCTTAGGTAAAATTTGATGAAGTATAGATGAAAAACCAATAATTTTTTAAAGTATAGAATATGTGGGTATTCTTAGAAATACATCCCTGTATAAATAATACAAATGGCCATGGTTCTAGAATAGATTTATTTAGGAGTAACAACTCTAACATGGTGTTCCCAGCTTGTCTCTAGGTAACCTGGTACCAAACAATACGTCTTACTGCACTCTTAGTTTGACACTACTAGGGGATATGCTTAAGACAATCCCTATATTATTTTCCAACCATTATGAAAAATTTGAAAGGATTTTGAAAATGAATAATGACGGTTAATCCCAAGTATATTTAAAAATATGGTGTCAAGATTTAGATATCTTATAGATTATTATACACTTTTCTCACTATGACTATTGTTTCTCACACTATTATTTTTTGTTTTTGTCGACGGCTGAAAGCTGAAAGATTAATGTTAACATCAAACATAAAAGAAAAAAATGGTGAAAATATAACACCAAATGATGATTTTATAGTTTTAAAGAATATCATGTTTATTCCAAATCAATTTTCATGAAATATGATTAACAATATATACCTTTACCAACTCCTGAGCACTCCAAATATGAGAAGGATGGAGGATGATAAGAGCTCTAGTGGTGGAGACAATGTATAAATGAATGATTGACTTTCGAATTCTGATAAGCGTAGAAGGAGACACCCAAAAAAGTCTCTCAATGGAACAAGTAAATTCTTTCTGTGTGGGAAAGGACATAAAGAAAAGGATTATTGAGGATAAAGGAAGAGTATAATTGAAGGAAACGAATCTCATCTTAAGAAATAATTTATAGTTATTTTTCAATAATGTTGGGAACGTGAACTATTCCCAAGTCAATGCCCTATCCTATAGGATAAAATCTAGACCATTGAAGGATCTATGTGTAAATAAGAGGATGATGTGTTCATTTATTGAGGTTGTATTGAAAACCATAGTTAAAATTTTATTAAGTGATTAACCTAATTTCAAGGATTTCCATCATATATATTTTAAAAATTATATAAATATGGTTCATAAAAGGACAAAATATAATCCGAGTGACCACCAATCAAATCCGGTAGGGCCACGAGTCTTGAACCAAAGAACAATGGACGATAAGGGTTTCACACCAAACACTGACCTACACAATGTCATTGTAAACTGTCACGGTTTTTAGTTATACAATTTAACGAAAAAATATTGATGATGAACCTACAGTACACTTTTGAGGATTGGAAATTAATCTATTAACTATATTTAATTGGGGAGATATTTAAAGACAAATAGTAAGACATGTCAGTCTTTTATAGGCATTATGATCTATTAAAAATTTCTTTTAGTTCTACAGTTATATAAAACATCATTATTTATAATTAATTTTGGAGAGTAAATCGATTAATTATAATTTCATCGAAGTACAACCAAAATTTATGATTCCTCATATGATATTGTAACCTATCATGTAAGAATATTTCATTATATTCTAGGTTAGTAAAATAAATAACAAACATTATTAAAATGAATGAGAAATAAAATGTTTTTCTAATACCAAAATTTATATTTTTCCAATTTCCATCAAAAACATCACAAATTTATCGATTTTGAGGCCCTCAAATATTCATTGATCATTTACTTGTTTGGGATTGATGACCACATTCACTCTTTAAAAATATTTATGATTTTCCTCCAATTATATATCTTTTCCTAACACTGATTTTATCATATATATATACCTAGTTACATGGTATTCCATGTGACCATTGTACATTAAATTCTCTATTTTATAGAAGATTACTTATAATCACCCCTCAGGATGTGGGATTTCAAAAAGAGAAAGTATCAAATGATTTATCACCATAATTGAGTTTAAATTTCATGTATGAAATTTAAATAAGATGGGGGAGAATGTGGCACCCCTAAAAAACTAATGTAATAACCTTTTATTCGATATCGTGTATGACATGCGACAAAAATCATGTCATCTAATATAATATCCATATAATTTATAATATATTTACTATTCAAAATATATTCTATATATTTCAACACATGAAACACCAAGTTAGATTAAAATGCACACAACACTGAGTTAGCGTACATCATACAAAACAAAAACATTCTTCTATAGCTTATGTTACCTTAAACCGACCTTCTTTGATGACTTAAACTATATGCAATATCATGTCTTGTTGAGAAAAAACCTATAATTAAAACATTGTTAATTTATATAATAAGATATAATCAAGCCATTATGAAAAATATTAACTAATTTAAGAAAATATATTGTTTATGAAACTAAATCATTGCTTACAAATAAATTATTATTGAATATAAGTACCAATTGAATATTAAAAATATATTTTTTATAGAATACTATTTTTATGTTCACAAAGTAATTTTACCATATTATATTAAATAAATTAAAATTAGTGAGTTATATTAACATAATATATATGTTTCATATAAAATAAATTATTTTTCATATTAATCCACAAGATTTTGTAAGCATAATGTTAGTGAAAACCAAATATTTCACTTAATAACTATTTAAGGCATTTTTACATGCCTTTTAATGGTGAAACTATTTTAAATATTACATTTGAAAAATTTATTAATGGAATTTGATAAAAAAACATAATTTTAAATTTCTAATGTCATAATTATCCATTGGTGAATTTTCTTATTTTTCGGAGAAACTTCATTTTTTGATGAATAGTGATAAATATCGTGTTTTAGTTAAAAAATTCCGTTTTCATCTAAATAATTGTTAATGTAAAATTATATTATAAATTTTTTTTAAATTAAAATTGAATAAATTATATATTTATTAATACAATTCATTTAATTATAATCAATTTAACCGTTTAAATTGAATATAAAAATTTAACAATCTTTTGAACATTTTTCTACTAAAACCAATTGATTTTCCAGTTTGTAAGATTAGAATTAATCATCAATTTTACGCTTATGTGATTTTAATTTTAAAAATAAAACATGAACCATTGTAATAAAGATAATATTTTTGGTCTAATATGGTCAACATAATTTTTCACAAAAATTATTAGTGAAAGTGATTAAAATTAATTATAGTGATTAAGGTGTAATAAGGCTTTAAAATAGACTAAACTCCTTTGTTTAAGGGACCAAATGACCTATCCACGTCTTAAAAAATAATTGGATGGAAATATTTAGTCCATTAACCTTCCATTAATTAATTTTGGTTGTTTTTATGACTTCTATTAGGTAAGAACATGTGCACATGTAACTTCTTTTCAAAAATACCAATAGAGTCCTTTTCCTTCCTTATAAATGGTCCCCAACTCTACCCATTCTTTACACCTCTAAAACCACTTAATATTGGAAAATACCTACAAATATTGTTTCCCATTATTCCTATCCTCAACCTAGATGCAACCCTTTGGGTATAAACCCTTCCAACAAATCCTTTTGGTTCAAAACAAAAGAAGTTACCTGATTAAAAGGTAACATCTTTTCTTAATCTCTCTAGTGTAATTTCCTTTCTATAAACCATTAAATACCCTTATTCTAATAATGTATAACAAAAAAATTGTCTTCAATATACTAGTATGTTTTATGCTGACACTTTAACCTACACTTACACACACCACCATCTACTGGGTAACGAATATAATGTTTCTCTGAATAGTGAACTACTGCCTAAAAAATGATGATTGTTAAGTTTTTCCCTACCGCTTCTCATGGTGGAAATTATGATAGAAAATATATTTATATATGTTTTATATGATATTTATTGGGTATTTATACTACTTTAGTCCTTTTATTACACCTACCTTTAAAGCATTCTATTTTACGTTAATACAATAATATCTTTTGAGGAAGTGTGGACTATCTCCCCCTCAAAGCGTTGTGATTAATTCACACTAAGCATGGAATGTTTAAAGGATTGTTTTAATTAAATATATGAGATGTAAAAAACATATATATGATATTAATTACATAATTATCTTTCTAGAAATATAATATATATATATACATCATCTCATTTATTACCTATTCATAATATTTAAAAGAGATAACTTTGTTTGTGGATGTGTGGAATACCACCTCCTCGACAAGACATGATTAATTTTACATCACATTATTCCTTATATATGTGTTTATCATTAAATAATATTGTATTTATTATATATTTATCATTCTAGAATGATATTTTTTTACTTACCTTCTTTCTATAATTACCATTCAAAAATGGCAACATTAGTCGTTCGTATGTACAACATACCTTCTCCATGATTATGATGTTAATTAATTTTTCAAAACCATATTTAAGGATTGATTTAAAAAAGTAATATTAATGTATAAATATAATAATTATTTTATTGTAATTATTCTGTAGATTTTAGATAATGAACACTTTGACCACAGTTGACCTAAAATAGTTGTTTTGATGCATAAACTGAATTTGGTCAAAAACACTCAATGTAAACTTAATTGTTTGAGTAGTCAAACAAAACATGGTATTACGTGATATAAAATTAATTATAAATTAGAAAAAGGTTCTGAATCAAGTAAAAAAACTAACATAAGTTTATTATAAGTGAATTTAAAGGGCGTTTTACCAAAAGGAAATGCTTGGTAAGGGATTCTTGTCTCATTTTCATTATGAGAGGCATACTTAATTTTTGTACTACTAATTTGTTTTATATAGTGTAATTAATGTTACATTGACATATAATATCATGAATTAAGATATATTATTTGTATTTTGGTTTTTTATTTCAGGATTATTACCTTTGGGTTTTCCCATAAAATAGTTACTATATTTGTAATGATTTCTATCTCACCTTTTTTACATCTGTGTGATAAGTTTCAATTTCACCTCTAACTACTTTTTTTGTGGTGTACCAACATAAAATGTTGATATATTATATAGTTAATTAATTTTACATTCATGGTATTTAATAATTTAAATCAATATTATTCCTTCACATGGATTATGATTTAATAATGTATTATAATGGTATGGGACACTTCTGAATGTTTAAATTCTATTTTCATTAAGTATAATACTGATGATATTTCAATGTAATTTCCATTTGAGGAAATTATATAACCATTTTTTAATAATACCATTCATTATTCTCTCATTATTCATCGCAATTTTTAGGTGTTAGTACCATTTTCTCATTCTTTAGTACTAAAATGTTTTTAGAAAATGTTATTTAAAAAAATGACTTTATATATCTCTTTAGTCTGAGAACCAATTTTGTACTTAAAATAATGTTTTATTAAAATTATTAAAAAAATGTTTTTTAAATGATTTGGTAAAGACATTTTTACCATTTTTTCTTTTACCAAATTTTCAACGGAATTTTCTTTTTCTTTTCCAAATGAGTAATTTTTCTACCATTTTCCCATACAAAAGGAATAGTATTTTTACCTCATATGACATGTATGAATTCATCTGCTAATATTTATTTTAAGCATCTTTTTCATATTTAAGGGGATAATTTTTAATAGAAAAATATTTTCAAATTGTTTTTTTGAAATAAAAGTATATTTTCTTCAAGAATGTTTACTAAAATATAATATTTTATTTCGTCAACAAAAACAACCCTCCATTTTAATCCACTTGGGTTTGCTGTATTGATACCATCCTTATTCTTCCTCGGGATGGTTTATTATTGATTTGTAAAAAGATAATATTCAAATTCACTCCCTTGATTTATTTTCTAGTATTCTTGAAATATTAAATCTCTCATGATAATTGAACATTACATTTCCCCTAAATTATCCATTTCATTTATCATGGATATTACTATTGCCCAAACTATATTCCTACTTACATACAATGTCTACATTAATATTTGTTTTATTATTTTGGAAAATAATGAAAATATGTATTCTTTAATAAATATAGATGTTTGATAAGGCATATTATTTGTTTTTATTATTCAATAGGAAGATTTATTTGGACATGCAGTGAAAGGTGTATCCCAAACATTATATATCTCATTGATTCATAAATAGGTTCTCATGAGACTAACCAGTTGAGGAAAATAAATGGTGGATAGAACCTTCGTTTTAAACTACCTATAGGACAGATCTTGGTAGTAATAGGTCATAATGTTACATAGAAATGACTTCCATTGATAAATAATTACACTCATATTAGTTTCAGTTATTATTCACCCATGAGATTTTGCATTGACATATCTCTGGATACATTTCATTTCAGTTCATTGATTAATGGAATGTGTTTAATTTTCATACCTAGCCATATTTATATTTTATGTATCTATTTATTTACATGTCATATGTTTTTAGTTATTTACCTTTCCATATTGACAATTAACATTGATTTATTATTTATTATGCTATATTTTTCCATTACTGAACATTTGACTTCACCCTTATTCTATTTCTGTCCCTAAGAATACAAGAAGCATACTATGAAAGAAATGAAGGAAGGTAATAGATGGATTGAAGTTATGTCCAATATGTTAATTTTTATATATGAAAAAAATTTGATTTAATTAGTGTTTAAATTTCAAATACAGTACGCATTTATATATCTAGTTTACCAAGACTACTAAAGAGATCTGTCCTTTAGGGCTTTATTCCTTGTAATATTTTCAATGTGGTTGATATCAGGAACTAAATCTTGGATATCTAGGGATAGGTTTCTACATAAAATCCACTTTAATTATATAGATGGATTATTATCTTATTATTCCATTTATTGACAAGAGAAATTATTAACATGCCATATGTTTTTTTCCAATATGAATATTTATTGATTAATATGGAATGTTTATCAGGTATTGTATTGACCATTAGATAAATAATTTATGAATTTTATTTTTTATATATGATCAATTGGTTATTTAATTATATATAACCTCAATGAATCGATAGTTCTAAAGAGAGAAAAAATTATTATTATTTGGTGTAAGGATACCCATTTATTAATTATTTATTGTTTTAGTCATGATAGTCATAATAATGTATTGGTTATAGCCATTATAGTATGAATAATGTCTTTGATATTATCATGTTGGAAAGAATAATGTCTTGGGTTTAGTGATGATGATAATGATAATGTCATATATGCATTCATGATGCTAAGAGTAATCCCTTGGTTGTAGTCATGATAGTAAAAATATCATGTTGGTATCAATCATAACGATATGAATAATGTGTTGGTTATGGTCATGATAGTATGAATATTGAATTGGATATAGTCATAACGGTAAGAATGATTTCATGGATGTAGTATTGAAAATAAGTCTAATTTCTAGGATGCAGCCTTAACGGTAAGATAAATATTATTGGTATTATGCATTGCATCATAATGGAATTAATTAACACTATTCATGTCTTTATTTACATTGTTATGTCATCCTTGTATCTATTTCAATATCCGTTTATTAGTTATATAACATTACTAAAATTATTTATTCCACCATATTATTAAGTCCTTGTTTATTATATGATAGGTTCTAATATTTTTACCCAATAATGGGATTTTGAGCTCATCCTTAACATATTTCAATTTCTTTTGGTTTAAAATAAGAGTAAAAAATATGATATGTCTAGAAGGGTATCATGTGTTGAAAATATTATTGGAGATTATTAATTCTTATTATATAATAATTAATTCTTGGGATAATGGAAAAAATATCCATCATTTATGAAAATAGGAGTTTTGTTAGATAAATTTTCATTTTAACCCTTTAAAACTCTAAAATTAAAAGGGACAAGGTGTGTAATTACCTTAATATTTTTTTGTAAAAATTAATTATTATATTTGGGTTGATTTAATTTTTTTCAATGTTAATATGTAAAATAATTGGTTTTTTTCCACCATATTATAGGATTAGAGGTCCGGGGTATCTTAAATAGATAATTATTTCCATTGTCATAAGAAAAAACACTCTAATATCACATGTATAAGACATAAGAGGTGATTAAAATAACGTTTATACCTCTATATGCTTCAAAAATGGATCTATAAAAAATTTAATTCAATTTACTAAATACGGTTTTCCAATAAATATACTATTATGGGAAAATAATAAATAAATCAAGTATAATTCAATATATAATAATAAAAACTATGTAATTGTACATGAGAAATTATAAAGTTTGTGTACTTGGTTCCTATATAGGAATGAACTCAAGTTATAAGGGGGAGATAAAACTATTCTTCTTATATATCAATTTGATATTGTGTCACATTTTGGGTACGAATATAATCATTATAAGATCACTCAAGAAAGTTTTATCCATATATATAATTACCTATAATATTGTGTTTTTAGATGTAGCTAAAAAACTAGAATAAAATACTCAATGATTTTTTATAGTTCTTGGAATGATACATTGAAAGCACGGTATTATCATCCTTAAAATTATGGTAGAATTAATTTTTTGGTTACAATAACATGAAGATACATAAGAGGGGGTTGAATTGTGTTCTTTTACAAATCTTTACACATTCCAATTTTATCCCTCTTTATATAATATTAATTTTTTCGTAGTTCTATAATATAAAAAAAGTTATGCAGCAGAAAAACATATAATAAGAATAAATTTTGTTTTATTGTTGTTCTTGGAACAATGATACCCTAATCCACTCAGCGAACCCTATTTCACCGAGCTTGGATATTTCCACTTAAAATATAACCTTATCATAAGACCACAACAACTGAGTACAATTATTTGAATCCTTTATAAAATGGATTTTATAGGGCCTTATAGTAATTTTATTGGGAATTGAAATATCTATAGTATTGAATGAGAAGTTGACACTCCACCACGACTGAGATTGGGATGTCTATAGTCTATGAATTCAAGAATAATTAATTTTATTGAGAGACATATAGTGATAATATTTTTAGTAGAAACAAAAACAAAATTGATCCACATATTCATAGATAAAATTATTCATGAATGAGTAAATTTGAGGCGATATTGGTTGAGGATTATTTTTATGATATATAGAAATATATAAATAGTTTCATAAAAAATAGACAAAAATTCAAACAACACATGATCAAGTCTTGTTTATCCCCAAAGTATTTATCTTTATAATATCATAGTCATTATTTTTTTATTCAAATTATATCTATTTCTTTTAAATAATAAAACTATTGGTATTTAACTAGTGAAATTTGATTTTCTTTTAGTAAAATAAATCCAGAAATATCACCTCATAAATCACGAGTTATTTTAATTTCAATTGTTCAAAGAAAATGATTTCATTCTATATAAATTTAAATGGAGTAGTATGTTGAATGTGATAATTTTAATAGATCGTTTAAATTTTTTAAATATATATAATCTTAGAAAGACAATTGTATTAATCTAAGAAAATATCTTAAATTTAAACATTGTATCTAAACAAGTAAAATAAGCAGTAAACAACAATTGTATGGATGAAAATATATGATTATCTTATAAACATTAGGTTTTTAAATGACAAGTATTTTTTATAAATGTAGGTTTTCTTCTAAAAAGTATTGTAACTAATCAATAATTTTACATCAACATAGAATATTTGGTCCATATAATTACATCAAACAAAGTTTTTGAAAACCATATGTTACACTTACTAACATATGGTGTGAAAAGTGTTTCCAAACTACATTAAAACATATACAAACCAAATTAGATAAAAAATATAACCCATAATTGAGAAATTTTTTTCATTAAATTTAATCCTGAAAAACACTTATAGTAATTTATCTATAAAAGGAACAATAATATTCTTTAGCATCAAAATAAATGAAATTCATAGATTATTGTTGAGAAAATACATTCCAAACAATCTCCCCCATTTTGATGATAAAGAAACCCATATATCGAACACTTGTTGGAAAAAAATATGAATGTTAAAAAGAAAATAAAATAGAATTTTATAAAGTATAAAAGAATTTTTTTTCTCATTTAATTTTTAATAAATAGTGGATAAAAAATGTTGGCCAACATAAATGTAATTATTTTAATTATTTAATTCTTTTATTCTCCAGGTTTAATAAATTATTGTGAAAATAATGTTTGTTTACCCAAATTTTATCCCCATTTTTGTGATATCAAAAAGAAAGTATCAAAAATGTTTTAAAACACAGTTAATGTATCTTAAAACTAGTAGTAAGGGTATTATTAAGATAAGAAAAAAATGATTCCTATTTAGTCAATAGAGATGGGAAGATAACAAAAAATAATTAAATACAATACTAAAAAATATATTTCTCTTAAATATGTTTTCTGTGGATTAAAAAAAATTTGAATCAAAATGGTTATGAAGTAGGATTGGATGAGGGAGATTGTCCTGGTTCTGAAGAGGTGTTGGTTGTGTATGAAATGTGAATAATCCAATGAATATCCTTGATCTCTACAGTCATTCCTTAAAAATTATGATTAAAAAGTTCATCCCACTATTACATTGACTACTTTGAGTCATGTTCCATTATTTAAATTTCAATCAGATTGATCATCAAAAACTTAAGAATGGACTCTGCATAATATTTAAACATTATAGAATCTCATATAATTGATTGAGAGTTCCTCTAATACTTGTCTTATTTGATTTTAACCACTCAACAAGATATTTCCCCTTATATAAAAAAACATTTAGTGGGAAACTTTCACATTGATGAATCTATATCCTATCATTTTTGGTAGATATAAGAACATTAGTGGATTTATAAATTATTACTAGATATTGATAAGTGTGATAACTAGACATATAACCCATTTCCATACATGAAAAACTACTTATTGAATTATTCTTACTTCCTAGGTATTTCATTAAAATAAAAAAATTTGACTTTGAAACAAACTATACTTTGAGATTTCAACATGAATAAAAAATTTCTATGTGAAATATATCTAAATATTTTCTCAAAGATGGATTCCTTTGAGGTATATTAAGTTGAGCATGAACCGATTTTAATTTTTCTTATAGAAATATTAAACACATAAATTCAACCAAATATTTTTTTTGTAATTTCCATATCAATGTGAATGTTTGAATTATCTTTATTAATTTGATTATACATGAAATCAAGATCATCTATTTTAGAATTAATAGAATCAGAATATTCAACTTTATTAAATTGATATGGTTGTACAAATTCTATGATATATTGGGAATGAAATTTTTTCATGCCACTGGAAGATTATGACAATAGATAAGGAACATTAGTCTTCTTACCTGATTCACTTGTAGCCTCTTTGAAAGATTCTACAACAACAAAAATTTTCTAATTTTATATTACTTCAATTTATTCAACTAAAAATGAATTCCCTTTCTCATTATATTGAGAAATTTCATTAACTATTCTTTCCGTGAACCTCAACTCATTACTTTTGTCAGTTTTGTATTCTGTTGAAGTAGATGTTACTCCTATGAAAATTGGTTTCTCAATTCCTATATCAGCTTCATATTGTAAGGGAACTTCAGTTTCTTCCCATTTTTAATACATGTAATAAGATGATTACTGTTTTCTTCTTATGATGGTTGTTCATATAAATGACTAAAACTTATTTCAGTAGGTCAATCACAATCATCAACCCTAATTATACAACACATTTCATTAACAAAATACTCTATTCTTAATTCTCCATCTTATTCCCCCTGAAGTCGTATTGATTTCTTAGAATTATGAGTACCTTGCTCCTGATCATGTGAACCCGAACCCGATTATTAATTTTCATTATCACCAACTTGTATTAGATTTTATTTTGATGTGCTGCAAAAGAAACAAAATTTTATTATGTTTTCAATAGAAAAACATTATAATGTTAAAATATAATGGCTAAATGAGTTTCTTGAATCTTATTATTTTTATACAGAATTAGAGAAATATGCCTCTGATATAGAAAAAATATATTCTTTTCTCTTTTTGTAGTAATGAAACATATACATAAGATTATATCTTCTGAAATTGGAAATGATTTCATGTAACATAAAAAAAATTATATGCATATCTAGAAGGAGAAATGTTTCTAACTCATCAATCATGATAATTGTATTTTAATGAATGAATTTGACCAATACATTCAAGATAGCCTTATGATATATGAAAAAAAATATTGTACGAGGGTGGATCCAAAAATAAAATGCATAATGTACTCATATGTGTGCTTCTGATATCCAATAAAATGAATATGAAAATTAATAACCCTTTAATGGGGACATTGAAATATCTTAGCTATTTCAACAAAATAAACTAAAAAATCCATATCATTGACCATTGAGGAGATGGAATCCCTTTTATCTCAAAAACTATACTGGGAATGTTCCATAAATTCTTTTTTATCTATTATAAAAATAAGTAATATTTTTACCATTAAAAATAATTTTTGGACTTAAAAAATATATGTAGATCATTAATAGCAGATTCACTGGAAATAAACACTCAAAATTGGAAGCCTTCCCTTGATTGAATCATCTGTCAGCTCTTGATGTTTTTTGGTGCATATACCCACCCAGTATTCATTGATATATTATATTTTTCATTCCCATTAAATAAAATATGAAGGTTTTAGTTTCAAATTATAGGTTTTGGAAGAGAAATTGAGAGCTCTGAAAGAGTTTTTGAGATACATGGTGAAATAGATAGAAGGTGTTTCTGGTAGTTTTTTTATGTCGGTTCAATTTCCCAAGATAAAATACTCAGAGTAATAATTAAAAAATACAATTTTTAAAAATTCATTTTTTAAAAGTTTAATAAATATTAAATTTGTTAAATATATATTAAACAAAAAGTAGTTTGATATAAAGTAAAACAACTAAATAAATTTAATAAGTAATAAAATAATTATTTAACATAAAATATAAATAAATATAACTTAATAAATTCAAAAAAAAAACAATTGGAATTGCTTTAGTGAAAATATGAGCATGTTCAAATTCAGAACACATTAATTCAAAAGGTATATAAATATTTAGAACACGATCTATTAAAAAATGAGGACTTATATCAGGATTTATAATTCCTAAGTGACTAAAATGATATTTTTAAATATTAATTTCAATAAAATTGTCAAATTAAATTGGAATACTATTGAAATTTAGTTCAAAATATAGTAGTCTATGTTTCATCATTAACACATATGAGAAAAACAATTCCACTAATGATATATTCTACCTCAGCTTTTAGAAAAAACATTGAATGTTTTTTTATGTTTTTCCATGAAACTAAGGAATTCTCTAAAAAGTGTCAGTTTCATAAAGTAATCTTTTTTTCTAACCTAAATCCTTTGAAATGTACATTTGAATATGAGATAAAAATAATCACAAAAGTTTTAATATAATGTGATGATTGAAAAATAGATTCTTTGGAATATATTATTTTTTTAAGAGTAATATTATATTATTCTTTTATATTTTTTTTGAAATCTATCATAATGAAATACAGAATATATAATTAATGGTCTATTGTTAGTATGGTATAGAAAACAACTAATCGGATCTTTATATAAATTTTCTTCAACTGGATTTCCCACTTCATCCAAATCATGATTTTTATTGGTATACGTGATAGTTTTGTATGTGTATAGTTTTAAATTCCAATTTTTTAAATAAATTAATAATTTATATATATTGATTTAGAATATTCCAATAATCTTTTTGATATATTTGAAAATGAGGAATGAAATTTAATTCTCCGATAATATTCAATTTAATTTATTTTTTCATATGTTTTGAAAAATGAATAATTTGTATATTAGTTTATCCAATAATAAAATCATCTACATAAATCAATTCTAATAAAATATCAAAATAGGAAGTATTCATAAAGTGATTAGGATCCACTAATCCTATTGAAAATACATTTTCTATAATAAATAACCTAATATTTTATACTAAGCTCTTGGGGCTCATTTAAGGCCATAAAGAACTTTAATATGTTTAAAACCGAATTAGGTAAATGATGATTTTCAATTATTTGTTAATTTTCAATATAGAATTCTTTAATTAATGATAAATTTAGAATATTTCATTATATCCATATGATATAATTTAAAATTCATATATGATTCATTTGTTTGAAGGATCCTAATTTTGTTCAATATAGAAATAGATTAAGATGATTCATCAAAATCTACTCCATATTCTTTATTATGTTATTTATCTGTTAGTATATCTTTATTTATAGTAATTATTATTTATTAATCTTAATTATTTCTATAAAACCATTTGTGTCCTATTGATAGAGTATTATATGTCTTATCAAACGATTCCCAAATATTTTTTCTTCAAATCTAGTTCTATTCTTAATGCATTGTTATTAACCATGTTCCATCTTCTAATGCTTCAAATATAGTTTTTAGTTATAATTAATTTTGGAACATGGAGAATTACCCTAGATTTATTATATTTTGTTTTACCAACTCTTATATCAATATTTTTAATTATGTGTTCCAAAGGATGGTAGTTTAAGGTTTTACGTTGTTTGTGTAAGACACTTTTAGGTTCACCAATTTTATGTTCTTTTGTATTTCACTAAATTTCATTAAATAATTTTTTATTTTCAGAATTATCTTTAATTTATTCAAGCCTTAAATTGTTTAGATAATTTTAACATAATCCGTTCGATTTTTTTAGATCAAAAGTATCCCTTTCAACAATGTTCACATGAATAGATTCTTCATCTATGTTGAGTTTTTTTATATGCACCATATAAATTTGAATTAAAAAAATATCTTAAAAATATTCATTTATCATATATTTGATCTAATTTACCAATATTTTTATTAGTTTTCAATATATACACCTTCCAACAAATCAATTCAATGTGTTAGACTTTATGGACTTTTTATTCCCTAGATTAAATGTTCTTTTTTAATAAAGGGAATTACTAAATCTATTTTCATGATATGAAAAGGTTTTGTTAATATTATATAAAAAATTTAGGTATGGTGACTATATTAATTCAACGTATTTTTTACGATTTCATGAGTTGAACTATTTATTCTTTCTAAAATTTAATTCTATTGAGGTGTTCCTAGAGTAGAGATAGAATTTTTAATATGAAATTAAGAGTAAAAAGAATTAAAATATTTATTCAAAAATTATCCTCAATGATCAGTTGTCCATGAAATTATTTTGACCTCATTTTTATTTTGAAACATTTTACACAGTCTTACAAAAAATAGTGAAAATTTCAGTTTTACATTTATGAAAATTTAACCATTTAAATTTGGAAAAATAATGAACCAAAAAAACATAATATTTTCTAGCTAATTTTATAACCATTGATAGTTTAAAATTACATATGAATATGTTTTATTGTGTTTTTTATAGAATAAATTTTAATATATTTGAATGATGACTTATGCATAAAAATTTATAAATTTATCAAATTTAATACTAGGTAAATCAAAAACTGAATGTTTTTTAGATAATTTCTATAAACAAAATAAAATTGAATATACTTGTATCTTATTCCAAATACAGTATTATGTTTTATCAGCAAATAAAATATTCACTATTTGTTCACAAAAGGAATTAAGACCTGGTGTATAAATATTTTTAGTTCTGATTTCTTGGAAGTAATGTTGTTTAAATTTAAAAATAGACAAGGAATTATTAGGGAAATCAACATAAAATAAATAAACAATTATTTGAGTGATACATAAAGAATTATTCTTCAACCCATGAAGTTATTGTAAATTTTTGATCAAAAATTATTTTGGGTCTCTAACTTATCCAACTCCATCATTTCTTCCTTTTTCAATATCAATGAATCTAACTAGTCATCTATCTCATTTTTATAAATTATGAAAATTGGAAGTTTCATCACTCTTGTGCCTATGGTATCCAATCTATATATACCATACTTCATATTTTTCAATAACATTCTTCCAAAAAAATGATTAAACTAGAACATGTTTTTGTACTGAAATTTTCATCTGTCTAGCTGTCTTAGTAGCCTAGGATCTGGGAAACTAGATTTGCTTAATTTTTCTGAAATTTATTGGAATCGATTCAGAACTACTACTAAAGACATAATCCATTTTTTTCCACTAAATTATGGATTTATAAAACAATATTTAATAGAATAAAGACCATTAATTCCATAATAAAAATATGTTACTTTTGATATATTGTCAGTTTTAGAACAAGGTAAGAATTAATTTCTATATTATTTTTACTTTTATCCATTACATTAGATTCCATATTTATCAATTTTATGAATATTATTTCCATGAATCATATTTAGATATTCTTCTCCACTGGTTAATATGTTATCTAAAATTTTTAATTTCTATATTTCATTCTATAATAATTTAATTTTTATCATAAACTTTACACTTTGAGGTATATTTTCTTAATTTTTCTTTTAAGCCCACGATTTGTTTAAATTTGTCATTTTTTATATTAAAACATAATAATGAATAATTTTTAGTGATTTAGGTTTTTTTAGTAAAGATTCATACTTTTGTTAAGTCATTGAAAAGTAAATTTATAATTTATCTTTAAAAAAACATTCATAATTAAAAGCATAAATATAGTACTATTTTAACTCTTATAATTCATTACCAGTAAATCACATATTTTCTTTCAGATTTTTTTATATTTTACTAAATAAATTTTATATGTACTAATAGAGTCCTCAAATACACACCATGTGGTCATTATAGATTTTCATTTTTTGTGATCATAATAAGATCCCATAATTATTATCTATTTAATGAAATTTAGATTAAAATATTACATTATAATTTTTTATATTGTTTCAGGTCACAAAGTCCCCCGAGTGCACTCCACTAAAACTCTCACAATATGCTTGGTGATTTTCACTAAACATGAACTCTTTTAGAAGACATCAACAAATGAGTAAATGATGTTTTCACCTTTATAATAAGTCACTTATAGGGCCTTTTAATTTTTGACATGGAACAAAAATATCCATATAAAAGAATTAGTAGATGAAACTACAATATGACTGAGTATGAGCATTTTATACTTTGAGAAGTTAAGATTTATTGATTTGATTGAGAGGTAGATTTGGCTCAAAGTTGAAGCATCAATTTAAATAAAATAGATCACCATCTTAATAGACATATTTCTTCTAGAAATAACTATTCAATAGTGATCTTATTTTTAAATGATCATCATGATATAAATCAATAGACCAATAACTGCAACAAAAATAAATTAATATTTAAACAATACAAGATTGTAACTTGTATTTCCCCAAATTCTATATCTTTGGAATAATACAGACATTTATTATTCATTCAAAGGATATCAATTTTTTGGGATAATATATCTCTCGACATTTATCAAGATAAAATCAATTTGATTTTAGTCAAACTAATTAAAAAATATGTCTTGATAAATCACATGTTATTGGAATTTTAAACATTTAAATCACATTGTTACATCCCACAGAAATATAAATAATTTAATGTGTCAAATATATCCCTTTTAATTTTTCATTTAATAGCATTAAAAATTTATATAGTCACAGTAATGCCTTTGTATAAATCCTTGAATAAATTTTAAATTTAAACTCTATAGTTCAAAAAGTAAAAGGTATGTTTAAATCCAGGAGTATGGTTTACAATTTATTATTATCATAAAAATATTAGGTTGTGGAACCATATATTAGTTTAAAGAATATAGGGTTTCTTATCCAAATTACAGTTCCTGATCCAATGTTTTACAACATTATAGAATATATAATCTATATGATTACTTTAAATATAGGGTTTTAAAACCCTAGGTTATGATTAAAATGATCATATAAAAAGGGTTTATAGACTATATTAAAATATATCATAAAAAAATAGATTAAAACATTAACCACTGAATAAGATAAATTTCCCAAGAAATATAATCCTAAAAAACACTTAAAGTAGTTTTATCATAAAAAACAAGGATATTTGTATGCATAAAAAAAATTCATAGAGTATTGTTGGGTCAATACATTCCCCACAATAATGATAATGGAACTATCCATGATGTCAATGTTATGGAAAATAAAAAAGGTATATGAATAAGGATGTAATATCTTGTTTATTATTACTTGAGGAAATGAATTCATAGTTAACAAAGTATCCATATTGGATAAATCGGTAAGACCAATTACTAAAACCATAACATTATTGATTTATGTTCCAATCATTTCATATCTAATCAGTTCATGGTTTACAATTTGGATCTTGTGAATGTTGGAGTGTTTTAAATGTTGGTTCCCTAGAACCAAAATGAATAGTTCATTTCTTTTAACATAAGATATATATATATATTGTTATTCTTGATTATATATTACCCTAATAGTGTTATGAAATTTGCATATAATATTTACATGGTAATGATAGAGGAAAAAAGTGATATTCCCAAGGGTATAATCACTTATTGATTTTTAATCGTGGAGGTGATGTCACATATAATTGAGTAGCATTATAAGAAATTGTTGTAGGATTAATGATTAATTCAATAACATAATAGAATCATAATCCTATCATATGAGAGATAACAATTTTATGGTTACCAATATGGATCTAATGAATGTGGTATCTTATAAAAGTTAGTTCCCTAAACCTAACATGAAAAAAAATTACCACATAATGTATATATAAATTTATGCTTGATTTTATCTTACCATAACAGTTTTATAACATCTACATACTCTATATTTTAATTTCCTTAGATTACGATTTGTATAAAAATGTTATATAAGTTTCTAGATATAATGATATCCTAGGGATATTGTGATAGTAATATTAAAAACATATCCTATATTCTAGATACATCATTATGATGGGGGAAATAAAATGTTTAATTATTTGATGTTGGGGGATCATAAGCACCGATACTTCATCTAATGAAGTTATCACTTGGTGATCTTGAGTAGAGGATATCATAAGTACATGAATTCCAATAGTAACATCCAAAATTTGGGGAGAAATTGTATGTTCCCATCTATGAGAATGTTTATTGGTCTCTTGACATGATATTATTATGAGTTTATATCATTTAAGCATATACTTTGATGAAATATGAATACAATGAAATTAATGTTCTGGGGAAGGTGACCTGCGATGGGTGTGTTATTGGTGGTATAACATAGATTGAATGATCAAGAATGGATTGGTCACTTCAAATTAGAAGAAGAGATATTTCTTTCCTAGTTTACTAGGATTGTATTACCATTATTAAATCCACAGTGATGATAAAATGAGGAAATTAAATTTGATATGATCATTTAAAGAATTAATAAAATAGTGTAAGGAAGGTGTCATAATATTTTACATTGTGTATTTTCATAGTAGTTTTTCACTTTCAGTACATAACCTTATGCCTTTATGGCCATTAATGTGTTCCTCAATAAAGATCTTGGTCTATGGGTGACACTCACTGCTATAGAGATAAGGGACTAGAGGGTCACACTAAAAGTGTATTTTGAATCTTCTTTAGTTATAATGAATTTGGGTTTTGGACAAGGTGGGACCCATGATGGGGGTTAGGTTAAATCCATGTTTGAAAAATCACATGTAAATGAATAGATTTAGTATTATTTATGATTAGAATTAAAAGTGTTGATTTTATCTACTCTAATCATTATAATGAAACAAGTATAATAAAAGAAAATACTTTTTGAATGAATAATCATTATTCAATTCTTATTAAATATTTTAAATGAGAGATGAGTCATGTAAAGGACTCACATATTATCACATGACATAATATTGATTTTATAGTAAAGTGAAAATATATTTATGAAAATATATTCCCATCCACTAGGTTATAATTGTTTAATATCGATTATTTTGAAGGTTAAACATATTAATGGTCTAAAAGGGAAATTTTCTAAAAGTTTAACCAACATATAATATCATAAATATGCCTAATTTCAATGGGATTGTTACTTTCAGGAATTTGAGTGCATATCCCTATTCACCATGAAGATTTGGAGTGAGAATAAAGATAATGGAGAACCCCTATCAATGAACACCCTCTTGGATCAAATAAATAGTGCTCAAGTGATCCTGTGTATATCAAAAGTTCCTACCATTCTACAAGATATAATTTAGAGTTTAAATATCCATATAATATTAGGATTTTGAATCACGTATGGATTTTCTAGATGGTTTAATCTTAAATTCATCATGAAATGATTTTTAAAAATGACCACGGTGCATATAAATCAAAAAAATCAAAAGACATATCATTTTTATTTTGTTATTAAATATTTCAAATGAGATCCTTAATTTTATAACTAATTTCTTCCAATATTATGTATGATGTTATGATGTCCAAATGATGGAAAAATTTAATTTTACCTACATCCTTTCCCTCCCCTGCACACCTAGTACCAACATATAGGATAAAAACATGAATATAGTTTCAAGGATGAATACTATTTCACCAATATCATTTAAACGAAAAGGTTCCCCTTAGAGTAAAATATTCTTTTTTATAATAGCCTTGAAGGATATTTTATCATCAAAACATATTACGGAATGAAGTAGTCTAATAAAGGAATGGACACTCAAGAAGGTTTTATGAATCCCAAATTTTATACCACCATATATAGAGAATATACCTAGGGTGAAATGAAATAATATGAAATTCCATGAGAACATAAAAAAATGGATATATATAAATTCTTTATTCACATTTTAAAAGACTAGTGAGCCTAGTGAGTTAAACCATAATTTTTTACAAGGAAATATAGCGGTCACCACAATCATTGTGTGTTTTTTCATTATTATTGTAAGGTTATTATAATTAAGAACACTAAGTTAAGGAATTTTAAGGAGATATATATTGGAAAATATATGTTAGGAACTTTATGTAGAAATGTTAAAAAAATCACAACATGAAGGGTGATCCCAATGATACTACGAATCATCTCAAATTGGTGTATATAGTTTAAGGCCATGGTTCTTTGAGTGTTGATAGAGATGGTCCATGACCACCATGATGGGGTTTAAGGGATAATAGCTTCCAAAACCTTTTCAATATGTAATTTTATTTATTTAAATTATTATCAAAAGAATTTGAATTAAGAATATATTATATAAGTCATGTTTTTTAAATGATCAATGATGAAACTAATATGTTGGGTTCCACTATAATTTTATTGAGTTATATGAATAAAATTGGAATTTCTATTTTGTACAAAAACATTCCTTGGTTTTTTAGTTTAGAATATTGTGAAACATATTTCATTAGTACATAGAGTTTTCCTTTAGAGTTGAATACATCCATTACCGATAGACAAAAAATATTTATATTGATTAAAAACACTCAAAAAAATATGTTCAGTTAATAAAGAACTGATATTCTTAATGTAATGGGGTAGTTCTAGCCTTTTACCAACTACAGTAGGTTCCAAATGGACCTTTGTAATGGTGTATAATTGGATTATGATTTTTAGATGGATCCAAAATAATATGGTTAAAACATAGCTGTGTATCCAAATGTAATTGGAATCAATCTATAATTTTTTATTAGGTATCTATATATATCCATATCAAGTGAGTGGGAATATTGGATAGTGTCACTCTAGTGTATGGATGTTAGAAAAATGTCAATGTGAATAGAGATTCCATATATTGGGAGGGAATTAATACAAACTATATCTACAGCTAGAGAGAATATAAGTTATCTGAGAATTAATATATATGTCATAAAATGGAATAAATTCACCCATAGTTATTAGAAAATAAAATATCCATATAGATCTTGATCATATAAAGGAAGGGAATTTTATCTCATTGTTGAATGTAAATCAAGAAATGTTTCAAATTGTGTACCCAAGGAAATGTTTTGGAGCATAGACAGGGTTAGAAATATTATGTAAAGGAAGTTTATTAAAACCAGGATATGATATTTGAGTATAAGAATAATTTCATCCAACCATATGGCTTTGGAAAACAATTATATTCCAGGAACCCTTACATGGATCTGTATCTCATGTAGTGACATTGTGGTCAAGTGAGATTGAACACTCTATGTACATTATGGTTATTTAGTGTAGAACATAAATCACGTAGTTTAATATCATGTGACCAGGACATAATTTTTTTCAATTTCAAGTCGAATGATGTTGACATTTACATGGGGGCATTCTGAAAATTTTAATCACATGGATTGTGATATCACTTTGCCTAATGTCTAGACCCATTGGAGGAAACATGATGTGAGTTTGGGTTCTTAAAAAATAAGATGAAATAAGAACTTGTTTACAGGATTACTATAGGGGATATTGGAATCACTATATATTATATGTATATATGAATATGTCAATATATAGTTCATATTAAATTGGATTTTTTATTCATATAATAAATTAGAAAATGTAGAAGAATATGCACTGAGAAAACCTATATAGACCCACATCACATATATGGGAAAAAGTATCATAAATAATTCATCATGATTAGTTTATTATAAAATGTATACAGCAGACAAGATTTCATAATATTTCTAATCATGAAACAAGAATGTAATACATTTCAATTTAAGCTCATGTCTCTAGGACCATTTTGTTATGTAGCTTAAATTCAAAAAACTATGACATTTGTGAACCCTTCATGATTTTTTCGAGGCCTATGTTTCTAGAGTAAGACAAAAGGATTTTCAAAAATCCTTATAATAAAAAATTTGAGTGCCTATACAAATATTGTGGGGACATGAATTAAGTAACACATAGATCAGATAGAGTGGATTTTTTTGGTCACATGTAACTATATTTAGGGTATATCTAAAGAAGAAGAGATCTAAATTGTGTAATGTTATTACATATGAGAATCTTATTTTCTAGAAAAGGTTAATGGGGAGAGAAGACTATATAGGGGGTTCATATGTTTATCTAGATGACACATGGAATAGGTAAGATTAAATGTATCGAGCCATGAATATAGAAAACCTATATATCTAGGGTAATTGATTAGCTATGTAATTTCTATTAAATCATGTAATTTCAAATAAAATCCTTTCACTTTTACGGATATTTATATAAAATATGAATCTGTGTATATAAATTTGGACATGCATTGTAGGAAAATCTAAAAATATTAAAGTCTTGAAGGATGGACCAGGCATCTTTCAACATTATATCATGTAACAATGTTGTTTTTTTTTCATTTTTATAATAAAATACAATGATATTTTGAAACTATCATGAATTTATAAAGAATATTTCTTAAGAACCCTTTCTTTCGTGAATGTAATGATATGGAATCTATAGATACCCAAGCTTGATGTACATGGACATTACATTAATTTTTCAGAATAATTAATACATGACAAAAATAGAAACCCAAAGACCATATTAGGTTAGTGTCTTTCGAAACACAGAACATAATCATCTAATCATGTTGAAAGATCATCAACATACCCCATAACGATCTTCCCCATTTGTTTTCATACCTAAACCATTTCTTTATATCCTGGGGGAAAGAAAAAATAAAGTGAATGAGATCAAATTCTTAGTAAGGGTAAATATAGAGAAAATAAAACAAAAAATATACATTTGAACGTAATAACATGAACATATAGTTTAAACATCAAAATCTTGTCTCATGAAATAAATCATGGTAGTACGTAAGGCATAGATCATAAAGGAACATTATATATGATGGAATAGAATTTTAATAAAAAATTTAATTGAGGAAAATTAATAAGTACATATTATTATTTACAAATTAGCCAAGGAGGTGCTGCTCATACCATCATAGTGGATAAATTCCATAACTTATCCAGGTTTACGTACCGTTTTGGCCTTGTATTACTGAACCAGATTTACATACCATACTAGTCATTTCTGTCTCATGATATTTAAATATTTACCCAATGCATTGGAGGGAGATATAGGTCCCACCCATCTCATAATGAAATCATTCTTACATGTTCCACAAAATCAAAAATCATTCATCATAGCAAAACCCATGAAATAAAAATGGGTTTCTTAAACATCATTACATCATAACATATTACTTATAAGATAAATGGATCATAAATATAATTCAATATTAATCATAATCAAATAAAAGTAATAATAATTATATAAATATAACCCTATGTCATCTTATATGGAAAATAATTTTGATAAAACCCTTGAAATTAATTCCTTACAAAAATATTCTTTATTCTTTAAAAATGTTTCTTTTATTAAAATGCCATGAAATTTTAATAGAAAAGAAACTATTCAAAAATGAGATTGAACTATTTTAGTGGAATTTTAATGTAAATAAGATAGTAAGAATACTTAAAAATAAATTTATGTTGTATAAGTTAAAAAAAACATTCTCCTCGTACTTTTTCTAGAAAATTGAAAAAAGTAACTCGTATGGTAAACATAAGAAAGATTCCTTTCCTACCATGTAGTAAATGTCAAAAATAGGTAAAAATGATTTAAAACATACATAGAAGAATTTGAAAAATTTTATGAAAAACTTTTTATAAAACATGGACATGGATGATAAATATATCCCCAAAAAATACTTACGTATAAACAGTCTTAGATAAAAATGAGATTGAAAAATTATCACTTAACTTAGGTCCAATTTCTTCTATATGTGTCTAATCCTACTGTATAGTATATTTAAAAATATTATTAACTTATAAAAGATCCATATTAGGATTTATGATATCGTATATGATTCACTTATGACTTTATATTTTCCGTTTATTTGTCAATACCATGATAAAGCAACGTTTTGGGTAATAATTGTCTTATTTATCATACATGTTTGGACTTTTTATTCTTGATATTATTACATAGATAATTATTTAATTAATTCCATAATTTAAAACATGATTTATATATCATGTATATTTAGCATATAAATATATACAATATATTGATAAATGGAATGTAATACACCGTTCATGGAGACAGTAGGTCATACGTACGCATGACCACTATTTTCATTTCCTTATTAAATTGAATAGAAGTAAGTAAATGACACACACAAATATATATCTATATATTATAATTATTATGTAATATATTTCATTATTATTCATTATATATACTATAATCATTCTTGAATGGATAACATGTAGAATGAAGCTCATCATGTCGTGGAGAATGTAAGTCATACATACACATAAGCGATGATATCATTCCAGTAATTGTTGAATGGTATTTTAGTGGATGGTGAATAATATCTCAGAATTAATATTATTTTATAACAATATTATATAGTTATTATTTCCACCATTATATGCATCCATGTAAGGTGGTGGTGAAAAACTGATTATACTATGACGTGGAGAATTAAGACGTACGTATGCACACACGGTGATTTATTTTTTCATACGATATGTAGAAGGTGAAATAGGTTTTTTTAATATTTATATTAAGATATCAGTATATTATTGATACTTATTTCATTACTATATAATTAACCAACTAAATAAGAGGAAGTAGAAGAAGAAAAAAATTTGAAAGAATCGGTAGAAGAGATTACCTCTTCCTCGACTTGCCTCCTTTAAATTTATTCTTAGGGCACTAGACTTTTCCTTTTGAAAAGACCAAAACATATAAAATGTAACTATAGAGTTTGGGAAGATAAAATTTTAGGGGTATTCTGAGCATGAATGCTAAAAAGTTGAGTGAATTAGAGAGGAAGGAGGTTCCCTTTTATAAGAGAGGAGAGGGTTACATTTGGAAAGTTCGTAAATATTAATTTTTTATAAATTCAATTTCGATTTAAAGTTGTCCAAAACATATTTAATTATAAGATAAGATGATTTTGGTTCAAATAACAATCTTCCAATATTATTTTGAATAGTGTTTAATATTTTTTTATCCATATCTATTTGTTTTACCTTAAATTTACCCTTTTTAATCCTACTATGATATCATGTTATTAACACATTGTGGGTTAATGTAATTAGAATATTATGTCAAACAACCCCAAAAAATTTAGTTATGACATATTTTTACTTATATTATCCATTTGGACTAATCTTATATTTTTAAGAATTTAATATCTTTTATTTACCCATTTTATGTTTTAAGTTATGAATTATGTCAATTTTGGATAAGATTCAAACATGATTTTTGTTAAAAATTCATAACTACCTTATTACTTATAAAAAGGAATTAAATCAACACTAAAATGACAGAGATATCCAAAAAAATTATTTTATGAAATAAAAATGTCCAAATTAAATTTATTTTAATATTTATGAACTCATTTATTAGAATCATTAATTAATGAGGTAATCACTACATCCTAATTGTGTCATAAAGAAATATATATATATATATATAATGTCTAAAAACTATAAACCAAATACCATGATGTATGAAATATTTTTGTATTTATAATGAATATTTATATACATATAGATAATTTATATAACCCTCTATTAAAATCGATTTAGTAAAATATATGTGTTTTGGTTATATTTATCTTTACTTTAAATTAATTTTTCTAAATTTTCATTTTCTCATCCAATTGAATCCATGGGGTCCCAAAATCGACCCAAATATTCCCATTGTCGTATGTATCTCATTAAATAGGATTTGAACATGTGTTATGGTAATTTAATGTTATTATTATATTATTTTTTACCCTTATTTTCCGGATTTACCCTTTAACCATGGTAAATAAAATAATTACTGAAGTTACTATTCATAACATCCAATAATAAAAGGTACCTATTGATACAATTTGAACCTTATTATTATAAATATAGAATCATTTTTTTCAAATTAGAAACACAGAAATTACTGTAATTATTTTAAAATTAATCCTGTTATAAAAAAACGGTTTGTTGTTTAAAACATTGCAAAATATTGAAATGTTTTTACATATGAATTCAATGTAAAATTAACTAAAAAAACTTAAATTGTTTTAAACTATAAAAATATATTATATTTAAACATTAAAACCAGTCAATAATATATTTTAACCATATAAACTATTTCGATGAAAAAAAGCTGTTTTCAATAAAAATTTATTGTATTTTCACTATTCATGAAAATATGAAGGTTAATAGAAAAATATCAAAAAAATATCCCAATTAATTTTTTTGTCATAATTACAATGAAGCAGTTTATTTTGTTAAATATAACTTATAAAAGTTTCAAAAACTATATTTAAAATGGGTGCGCCATTTAAAGGCGGTAAAACTGTATTTTTTAAAAAATAATTCTTCTATCCAAAAAATTGACTTTTTTCTCATATCATGTGAAATATGAATGATAATGTTGTATAAAATTCAAAATATGGTTAATATTATTCATAACATCTAGTTTATATAATATTTTAATAATATATCACTGTTTAGTGAAACTCGATATTGCGTACCATGCTAGCTATCGAGGAATTTCACTCTTGTGTGTAATGCATGCCATGTCAGTGTTGAATATAGTGAAAAGTTACTTTGGTGGTGCATATAAAAAAATCCAAAATTAGTTCCATTATACATTGAAAAAATATATATACTCAATGTTGTGTGAAATAAATTCTATCAAAAGAACTTGAAATTTTGTGCAGCACATTCCCAGAATAATGTTGTCTATACTATAAGCTAATTTAATGTTGCATATAGTGCAAGCTAATCTTGGTGTTGTGTAAAATAGAAGACATAAAATATTATATCTCATAAAATCTCAGGGTGTTATATTCTACCCCCTTAAATTCAATTTCTCCCTTAAAATGTTTCATGGTTATAAAATCTTTTCTACTTAAATTTTTCTTTCAAAGAAACCCACATCGTAAAAAGGGATACTATGACATCATTTATAAAATAAAGATAGAAATGTAACTGTTTCCCAAAGCAACTCATCACTAGGTTTCCACATAGGATGACATAATTCAGAATTGAAAACATGGATATGGAAGAGAAATCTAACCATCATGTTCTGATTGATAGTGATAGAGAACAAGGTTTTGAGAAAGTTAACTACTAGAAAGCTATAAATCTATGATTATTTAAGGGAACATATGATTCATCAAGTAAGACGGTACTTGGATAATATTTTTTGTTTTCAAGATCCTTTTCTTAAATTTGATGTATTTTTTCATTAGAAGTAAATACTTACTTGATTTCTTTATTGTTGATCATTCCCTGAACAATTTTCTTTTTCAACTCTTATTTAAATAAATGAAGTTGAATTTTTCATTCTTGGAGAGATAGAACATCATGCGATAGAATAATAGGTCATTCCATCTGTCTCTATCACAAAAATTTTATCACAAGTTATTAAATATAGAAAATTACATCTATGGTGACATTAATCGTATATGGTGCCAAAAATGGACTTATACTTCATCTATCATACTGCTTAATAAAAAAATTCACTTTGACTAACTAGTGACTTCATATAGGCCAATGGTAGGTGATAAAGGCCTATCACACTTCGGTTGTGGGTTTGATTCCTGCAGCCTTGTCCGACATGACGGGTTTCCTCCCATCCCGTGAGTTGTCATATTTCTATAACTATACTATTATAACATTCAATAAATAATATATAAAAAATGTTCTACCCTTAAACAATACCATCTAAGGTCCAACATAATTTATTCCAACCTTTAGGTATATCCAAAATACTTCTATCCAATCTCATAGTACCAAGAAATAAATTACCAAAAATGTCATATAAAAAGCTTATTAATGACATCATTTATGCCCTATATATCATAAGATATATCATGTTTGTCACATTTCAAGAATTTGAATGACTTCGTCATGAATTATATTGAATATTGGTAATAAACTAATTTACCAAATATTGTTATTGAAAACATGCATGTTTCCTTATTCCAAATCATATTGGATATATTCCTTAAGTCTTGAAAATTTGTATACTTCATCCATGAAACATAACCCACATTTCAACAAATCCTTAACTAGTTCCAAGGTAACTAATGTCATCAAACATTTCATTATACAAATATCATTATCTCAGTATCATTCTAATATTAAGGGTTATCCTTCCCTTAGTCATGTGTTTCTTATAAATGTCACCTTCTCATTAAATCAATTTTCTTATCTATTATCACTATTCAAGATATTCTGCAAAATCCATAGTGAATAACTTAAACTGGTAACTCTTAAATAATTCACCATTCATCATTCGTGGATTAAAATATATAAATAATTCAATCCTTCTACTTTAATGGAAGGCATGGAATAAGTCCCTCCTTATCTTAGAGGTAGATCCTTATGTTTGGGCAATGAGTTGGGTAATGCCTATGTTTTCCACAGATGAGACATTGAAATCCAAAACAATTCGTCACTATATAACCCATTTTCCCACAGAGATAACATCTTCCCATCAATTTGATATATTCTTAAAGTTTCTTCTTTCATTATTTTTGATATGTAGGAATCTTAATCTTATTTCCTCTATGTTCCTCACCATGGGAACATTAATGAAATTCCATCTCCTCTTATTTGATTACTTAGGAATACCACTAAATATCACCTTGTTAATCATATACCGTGATTATTGATATGGAATAATCACAATATCATTCATTGTTTTCATCTCACAATTTTGTTTCTCATAGTCAGAAATTTGTTCATCAGATTCAATGTTTAACCAATTCCTTCTAGTTCCCAAAATTGACTAAAAGACAAAAAGAATACTGTGAGAGGAAAAAAAATTTACGAAACCAACATAATCAAGGGGGAGTACGTTCAATATAAAATATCTTATGATTAATCCTAGTTTATTCATGATAATTACATTAATTTCAGGACTGTATCCTATACTTATACATAACCTTAGGGACATACGTAGACAAACCATAGAAATATCTCTAGGAATCTCCCTAATGTTTTTTCATCATAGTTTCCAAGTTTTAATTAAACCTTCACTCTGATACCAAATATAGAGACCAAGGCTTGACGTACATAGAAATTAAATTACTTTTGTAGAATACTTAATAAATGACAAAAAGATATTCGTAATGGTCGTATTAGTTTAGTGTCTTTTTAAACATAGACCATAATCTTCTAATCATCGTGAAAGATCTTCAACATCTCCCAAAAATATATTCCCTTTTTTCCAACCTAAAACAATTCTTTATATCCTGGGGAATGAAATCTTATAAATTTTGATATCAAATGCTTAGTAAGGGTAAACATGGACAAAATAAAACAAACCATATACATTTGAACGTAAAAATAAGAACATAATGTTTAAATATCAGAATCCTATGTCATGAAATAAATCGTGGTAGTATGTAAGGCATGGATCAGAAAGGAACAATAACCATAATAGAATAGGATTGGCATAAAACATGTCATTGTTGGAAACTAATAAGCCCATGTTATGATTTCCATAGTAGCAAAGGTATTGCTTCCAAGACCACTATAGTGGACAAATTCCATTACTAAATTGGGTTTACTTACCATTCTAGATATGTATTACTAAACAAGATTTACCTTCCATACCAGTCATGTCTATCCCATGAGATATAAATCTTTACCCAATGCATTGGAGGGAGATATAGGTCCCAACCATCTCACAATGGAATCATTCTTATATATTCCACAAAACATATATTCTTTATTATATCATAACCCCTAAAATAAAATGGTTTTATTAAACATCATTCCATCACAACATATTCCATATAAAAAAATGGACTTCATAAAAATAATTCTATTATAAACATAATAAAATAAAAGTAATAAAAGGGATATAATCATAACCCTATGTTATCTTAAATGGAAAATAATTTTGATAAAACACTTGAATTTAGTTACTGATGAAAATATATATTCCACATTAGAAATGTTTTATTTTCTCAAAATGTCGTGAAATTTTAATAGAAAAGATCTGAGTTGGAAATAAACATGAAATATTATAGAGGAAGCTTCATAGAAATAATGATTTAATAATACATAAAAATCATTTCATTACATATATGTTAAAAAAACATTTTCCTCATACTTTTACCAAAAAATTAAAAAAGTTCCCCATATGGTAAACAAAAGAAAGATTCCTTTCATACCATTTAGTAAGTAAAAAATGGGTAAAAATGACTTTAAACATACATAGAATAATATTAAACATTTTATGAGAATATTTTTATAAAACATGGACATGGATGATAAATATATCCATAGAAAATACTTACATATAAACATTCTAATATAAAAAATGAGATGAAAAATTATCAATTACCTTAGGTTGGATTTCATCCTTATTTTTCCAAAACTCTTGTATAGTGGGTTTAAAAATATTATAAACCTATAACAGAAACATAATAATATTAATGATATCATATGTGATTCACTTACAACTTTATATTACCTGTTCATTTGTCAATTCAATGTTAGAGCAACATTTATGGTAATAATCGTTTGATTTATCAGACGTGTTTGGACTTGTTATTCTTAATACTATTACCTAGATAATGATTTAATTTCATCTATAAAGTAAAACATTATTTATATATCACATATATTCAGTATATAAATATATATAATAGATCGATAAATTGAATGGAATATACTATTCATTGAGACGTAGGTCATACATATGCATGAACGCTGTTTTTGTTTCCTTATTAAATTGAATGGAACTAAGT
The DNA here is from genome assembly GCA_963277665.1 of Viscum album. Classification (NCBI taxonomy): domain Eukaryota; kingdom Viridiplantae; phylum Streptophyta; class Magnoliopsida; order Santalales; family Viscaceae; genus Viscum; species Viscum album. The sequence goes on from OY728120.1 coordinate 1,486,784,943, forward strand.
AAATAAAATATATTTATAAATAAATCCATAAGAATTATTATTTCACATATTTCATTATTTTTTATTATATATAATTTATAATCTTTTTTAATGGTTAAAATTGACAATAAATCTCATCACATCAGGGAGACGGTAAGCCGTACGTACTCACAAGTGATGATATCATTCACGTAGTGGTTGAACGGTATTGAATTGGATGGTGTATAATTTCTCATAATCAGTAAAATGTTATTATAATCATATATAGTTATTATTTCCATCATAATACTTATCCATGTAAGGTGGTGGTGAAAAACAAATTACACCACGATGTGGAGACCTTATGCCGCACGTACGCACGTGGAGTGATTTCGTTTTTCATAGGATGAATATAAGATAAAATAGGGTTGTTTCATATTTATAATAACATATAAGTATATGTGTGATAATTATGTCATTACTTAATAATGAAACAACTAAATAAGAGGAAGTAGAAGAAGAAATAAATTTTAAATAATCGGTCGAAGAGATTACCTCTTCCTCGACCTGCCTCATTTAAATTTCCTATTAGGGAAGTCAAGTGGGTATTTTGAGAATAAAATAACCTATAGAATGTAACTAGGGGAGTCTAGAAGATAAATTTTCTTGGGTTGGTAGAGGTAGATGGCTCAAAATTGAGTGAAGAGGAGAGGGAGGAGGTTCCCTTTTATAAGAGAGGAGGGGGTACTTTAAGAATGTTCCAAAATATTAATTTATTATAAATCCCATTTTCATTTAAAATGGTCCAAATCATATTAAATTATAATATAAGATTATGTTGGTTTGAATACCCATCATCCAATAACTGTTTTCAATTTTTGAATATTTTTTTATCCTTTTATTTTTGGTTTTACCCTTATTTTACCCTTTTTAATCCTACCGTGATATCATGTTATTTACACATTGTGGGTTAGTGTAATTACCATATAATGTAAAATGACCCCAAAAAAGTTATTTATAATATATTAGGACTTAAATTATCCATTTTAACTAATATTATATTTTAATGTATTTAATATCATTTTATAAACTATTTTATTTTCTAAGTTATGAATTATGTCAATTTTGGATATGATTCGTACATGACTTTTTTAACTATTCATAATAATCTAATTACTTCTAAAAAAATTAAACCATCCATAATATGTCAATGTTATCCAAAAAATTCTTTTATGACATAAAAATAATAAAATTAAATTTATTTTAATATTTATTGACTCATTTATTGGAATCTTTCATTAATTAGGTAATCACTACATCATAATTACGTCATAAATAAATATATTTATCTAATGTATAAAAATTATAAATAAAATATCATGATGTAAGAAATATTTTTATCTTTATAATTAATATTTATATACATAGAGTTCAGTTATATACCAATTTATTAAAATCTATTTAGTAAAAGATATGTGTTTAGGTTATTATTTATCATTACTTTAAATTAATTTTTATAAATTGTCATTTTTCACATCCAAGTGAATTCATGGGGTCCCAAAATCTACCCTAGAATTTACATGGTTGTAAATATCTCATAAAATAGTATTAGAACCTGTGTTAGGGTAATTTAATATTATTATAATATTATTTGTTTACCCTTATTTACTAGATTTACCTTTTAACTATAGTAAATAAATTAATTACTGAAGTTACTATTCCTAATGTCCATAAATAAAAGGTACCAATATACACAATTATTACATTATGATTTAAAATATGGAATCCATTTTTCCAAATCCAAAATACAGAATTCACAGTAATTAATTTAAAATTAATCCTGTTTTCAGAAAAAAAAAATGTGTTTTTGTTTAAAACATTGCAAAAGATTGAAATGTTTTAATATATGAATTCATTGTAAAATTAATGAAAATGACATAAATTGTCTTAAAATATAAAAATTTATTTTATTTATACTTTTAAACCATTCCAAAATATATTTTAACCATATAAATTATTTCGATGAAAAAAGATGTTTTCAATTAGAATTTAGAATATTTTCACTATTCATTATACAATGAATGTTATGAGAAAAATATCAAAAACTTATCCAAAGTAAATTATTATAACCCGATTAAAAATAAGAAGTCTATCTTGTCAAATATATCTTATAAATGTGTCAATAACCAGATTTAAAATGGGCCCACCATCAAAAGGCGGTAAAACTTCCTTTTTTTGAAAAATATTTCTTTTATCTAAAAAATTTATTTTTTCCTCATATCACATGTAAGATGAATGATAATGTTATATAAAATTAAAAATATTGTTAATAAAATTCATAATTGATAGTTTATATAATATTATAATAATATATCCTTTCATTGTGAAACTCGGTATTACGTACCACACAAGCTATTGAGGGAGGTCGCTCTGGCATGTAACACAAGCTATGTCAGTGTTTCATGTAGTGAAAGATTCCTTTGGCGTTGAGTATATCATAATCCAAACTTATTTCATTTTTAAATTGAAGAAAATCTATAATCATTGTTGTGTAAAATGAATTCTTTCAAAATAACTTGAAATTGTGTGCAACACAAACCGAGAATAGTGTTGTGTATACTGTAAGCTAATATAGTGTTTCATATAGTGAAAGATAGTCCTACTGTAGTGTACAACATAAGAAATAAAATAATACATCTCATAAAATATCGAGGTGTTACAGACTATATACATTATGATCCAAGATTAGGCTCTATTGGAGTAGACCTTTTGTATGACGTACAATTCATCCAATTTCAGCTCCTGTTTTGGTGGTTTTTTTACTAGGTGTTAGGGGAGTTCATATATCTAGAACTAATTAAACATATAATAATATGTAATGGAAAATAATTTTATTGAATTCTCATGCAAATTTATTTTGATGAACCACAAGTTTGTTCAATATTTTAAAACCTTTCCCATCTATCTGTGCCAGCATATCCAATTGAATCTAGGACAAATCATCTCCAAAACATTTATTGAAAATAGAAATGAGGTGTCCGGGTAGTTGGACATAAATGGAAAGGAAAAAATATACCCCATGGATTCTTTTGTGTGGTAGTACAAGTTGTGTCACGATAAGACCACAAGAAATATAGTTGTGTATTAGGCCATGAATTATTGTGTATGTCCACAAAATTATTGACTGAATTATACCATGTTTTTATTTTTAATGATATTATATGTTTATTCATTCCTATAAAGTTTTAGGATAAGTCCTTTGTTTGAATATTTTATTCCTGATAAAGGATCATCAATTCATAAGATAAATAACTAGAAATTTTTATCATCTGTATTGTGTAAGGGAAACAAAATATTAATATGATATTAGTATTCATGATATTGATGATATTCGTTTTTATTACCTACTTGAGGGATATAGAATCAACCCCCTTATAGAAGATGATATCATTTGTAAGGATGTCCTCGAACTGGTTGGTTTTAGTTAGGGGATATGGTTTGAAGACATAAATTCCTCATAAAGAAAATATCATGGAGTACCAACTATATATAACAACTCTTGGGGTTGATGGATGGAATTTGAATGTATGCAGATAACATGAATCACCCAAGAGAAATGTATATAATATATCGTCATTGATGGATATAATTAACCATGTATTTAATTTTTTTAATGATCATGGTTCTCAGACAATGGGGATGCCAATATCTGTAGGTAGAAGATTACGGAATGAGGTGGGGCTGAATTTCATTTTAAAATTTAAAATGGATTAAAAGAATAATTTAAAAATTAAATAATTTTGGAAAAATAAATAATGAAATCAATTAAACAAAAGTTGAAAAATTATATTGGATTTTATAAAAACAATATTAATGTAATTAAATCTAAAAAAAAGAACCAAATTTGTGAAATTATATGAATTACTATTAAAAGATGCAATTCTAAAAAGTAAAGATGACAAAAAAATGATATGGTTTTTGACTAAATCCCGATTTGACCTATATTCTATATCCATTGACTCAAGAGGTCTTTTTTATACATCCCTCAATCTCAATAGTGTTTAGTAAATATTCACCTCACATATTTGGTTTTTGATCACCGTCTTGAGCTATGTCTATGTCTATATAACCCATCCCACACATTTAATGGGTGTGAACAACTAGAAAATGGTGGTTGATAAGGGGGGTGTTTTCATTAGGAATACCCATTATAATCCACTATTATATCTCTTTTATGGATGGAATAATATATAGGATAGGATATTTTAGAGAAATATTAGAGATCCATTGAGAATTATAACATTGAAAGCTCTTTTCGATAGAAGATAAATCTAGAACTTCATTGTTGATTTGATCATTGAGAGCACAAAATTGGGATAAGTGATATCACATTTAATAACAATAATCTAAAGGGGTCATTTTATATCTTCCACACTTAATAAAAAGAATATATAATTCAATGGTTATATTGATACAACAATTAACCACATTAAAAGTGTTTTTGACCACATTTAATGCATGATTGTTGAAGCCTATTTGAAACCAGCAGGTACCTAGTAGCTCCCATTAAGTTTCTGGTGGCCTACATAATAGAAGTTATAGAATATCTTCTCTAACCAGATAGTCTACGCACCTACACCATCTATTAAGGGATATTTTGTGGGCTATGGGGATTATTCCCATTCCACTGGACATCTGGGGATACTACACCTGGTGGTAGATTTTATTGTATTGTAACAAAAATAAAAGAGTCCCTTTGAGCCTTGATTTAAGCCTTATTATGTTTCGATTACTTAATTATATAAAAATATAAATTAAACACTTTATAAGAACTAGAAACACATTGAAACATGTTAAAAAATATAATATTGTTTGTAATCATTAAAATAATTCACATCAGGATATAGAAAAAACAATCTTTTTTTAGGATAATATTCAATTTATATAAAAATCATGAATAAAGAGGATGTAAAAGATTAAAAAATAAGTAGCTACCAAATAAACATGAAACAATTTATCCTCATTTGTAATAAATTGAAACAATGTTCTCATCCCAGATGAAATATCATTTTAACTCTATAAAAAACTTCTCCCCCTTTGAGATTATCAAAATAATACTTCAAACATGATGTTTAGAGAGATACAAAATGATAATATAATTTCAAAACAAATTTTAAACAAGATTATAGTTAACATTAAAATAGTAATATAAATTAAATCATGGGTAATTTCAAAAAAACTTCTTCACAATATAAAAAGATAAAATGACCAAACTAAATTTACACTAGGTAAAAACATTTAGGCTAAACTCCAGACAAGAAAATAAAAAATATAATAAATGAACAAAAAAATCCATTTCAAAACTTTTCATTTGAAAATAATGATTTTTATGACCTGCCTAAATATATTAAATGTAATTATTAAATATTCACAAATAATTAAAAAAATCCATGAAATTGATAATTAAAAACATTATTCTAAGAAGAGATATTTTAGATAGATCAATGAAATCATTATTAGATAAGAGAGAGGACAAAATTATGTGTCATTAAAACATACCACCATAAATAAAACAAATAGAGATTAAACAATTTGATACCACCAAGATTATATATTTGATCACAATTCAATACATGTTCTTTTAGTTTATATCATTCAATGAATTGGATAATCAATTTTTCATAATTCCACCATGTAATATATTAGTTTTAGTTCATGTAAAAGACCTATAAGTTACCAAAAATTATTTACTTTTCATAACCTTGAGGGTCAGATAATTTTGGTAAATGATGATTTGGGAATTGAAACTAATTTTGTTCCAAAAACATGGTCTATTAATGATTTAGAGACCCAAAAATTATTAAATTTATTATGGAAATTATAAAAAATGATTTATTGATTTATTACTTATATATAATCAATCTTTTCAATCAAATTCATTTATATGATTCCCATATTTTTGAAAATATTAAATATATTTATTTTGAGAAACACATTAAGAAAATAAGTGGTTTTTATAGAAGCTTCACAAAAATTTAAAAAACAAAACCATAAGTTTCTATTTTAATTCATTGAGAACCAAGTATAATATTAATTCCTTAATAAGATTTGGTGAATCTTGAATGGGTGATTTTGTGGTCTTGGATTTCTATTTTGGAAACATTAACATCATCATTATTTTTTAATTTAAATACCAATTAATAATTTTATTTTGAAAGGATTTTAGTAGTAATTAAAACCTGTTTATGCTTATCATTTAGAATTAGGAAATTAGAATGATGTTTCAATAAATATTTTCTATATTTAACATATGAATTTTCAAGATCCATAAGGGTTATTAAGATTGAAGATCAATAAGGGAATAAAGAAGAATGATAAAAATAATGAGATATTGGAGTACTAACCATGTTACCTTCCTCGTGATTTTCCATGAGTCATAATGGACATTAATAACTAGATTATGATGAATTAATACAAATAAATACATTCAGATAATTCATACCTTTCTTCTTTATTTTAAACGATCAATAAATATATTCAAATCTTCTTTTATATGACCTTTATTGATTCACTCATACAGAGTCACTCCCAAGACATCAATAAGAACATTATTTTCTTCACGATTGAAATGTTTCTTCTTTTTGAAAGTTTTGGTTACTAAATTTACAAGATTTTCAAGATCCCCATTATCATTTGTGTCACTTTTGGAAGAATTTTAATTTATTATTTCGTGAAAATCAATGTTATTTTTTGATTAATTAACCTACATTTCTTATTTAAAAATGTGGGGATTAATTATTATTTCAAATATAATTTTGAATATTTTGTGTTCTTCAACTACCATATTATTTATATCACTAGCTTCTTTAGTAGATTTCAATTTTGGATCCAAAAATTTATATAAAAATCATATGATTTTCTTCTTGACCATTTATATTGATGATTTATCCCTAATAGATTTTCTAAAAATGAAAATTTTAGTGAAAAGTGTAAAGATGATAGTAATATATTTATTTTCATACATATTTAATCCTTAAAAATCATGATAATACAAATCGAATATTGTTTCTTCATAATATTTGTGCATACATGACTGAAATCTAAATTTTTCCAAATATCATAAGGATTTTTTCATGAAGAAAAACTACGGAATTTATTTCTATAAAAAAATTTATGGAATTCATATATTTTTTGTTTAATTATAAAATATAAGTATCGTTTGGAGGCTATTTTTTATTGATTAAATGGTTGGAATATACTAATGGATTACAATTTTTCAACTAGGAAAATAAATACTACCATGAAATATTTACATTCAATTCATCCAATAGCAATATTCAGTTCCATGAAAAATAAGAGAATGTGAGCTGGAATTATATGAAAAAATAAATAGATATATATTTAAAATTGATTAATGACTTGAAAAAAAAAGTAGAGAGAAAAATTAAAATGAATATTTTATTTATATAAATATAAGAAACTCCTTTGATAGTAACTATTGGTATCATTAAATAAACATATTTTTTAAAAAGTGATTTTAAAATAAATAATGAAAACATTTTATTGAAATTTTATATTAACAATAGAAAGAGTTGGTGAATTACCCTATTAAAAATGTAATTGTAATAAATAATTTTTTTGAAAAAACAATTAATTATTTTCAAAAAATAATGATGTAATTTTAATTCATGATTGTTCATAAATTCGATTTGGGTATATAAAAATAATATAAACATAATTACGTAATATAAATGATTAAACTTAATTTATGAAAGTATTAGAAATTATGTTAAATGATAAAATATGGAAAAGTAAAGAAAAAATGAAAAAATTATAAGGAATTTAGAAAAATATTTATGTGATCCCTTACGTCCCTAACCCTTATTTTGATTGTTCTATTATATAAATATGTTAATCTAAATGGTTATAAAGAAAACTATCCTCTGTAATTGTAGCTTCTGATCACCCTATTAACATACTATGACAGCCATGTATACCATAACACATTTTCATAGAGTGTGGACCATTGGAGAATGGTATTTGAGAATAGGGAGGTTTACATTTGTAAAACCTCTAACAAGACTCTAACAAATATCTTTTAAGGGTGATAAACAATAGTGGTTGTAATATTTTAGATAATGGGTAGGTAACCATTTAGAAATAGTATAATGAATTCTCTTTTGATAGAGAAGATAAATATAGTGTTTTTTCATAAATTATATATTTGAAATCACATTGTTTGGAGAAAGGATCACATGGTGAGTATTCAAGGTTCCATGAGGGTCCTTGTATAGCCTCTAAAAGGATGAGAATCATCAATACTTAATCATATGAATTGAATATGAAAAAAGTAACCTTAAATTCATTTTTTGATGCATTAATTGCAATAATGATGAATCATGATCGACAACAAAACATACATGGTAGCCTCCACTGGGTAGCCAGTGGCCTACCGGGCCATGACTACTCATTTTCTACTCTCACTGACTTTCTAGTGAAACATCACAAGCTTATGGATGGACTCCTTATAGATGAGAGGATTCATCAAATTTTGTCAACTATCTAGTGCTACTATATAGGGTAACTGTTGATTCCCAAAAGAAACAAAATTAAAGAGTCCCTTTGATCCTAGATTAAAACCATCTTAAGGATAAATGACTTAATTCCATTTAAACATATAATAAACTCTAGAAAAAAATTTAAATGTGTTAAAAAAGATAGAAAAACTTAAGAGTGTTTGATATCATTAAATTAATTAAGCATATTAAGAGAAATTGTATATATGTTGACTTTTGGAATAAAAGTGATGGTCTCTCCTCAATCAATGAACCTGAGGAAGATTCAATTAAGGAATCTATTATAGGGATGTTTCTAGAAATGTTGACCATATTGAAGGTTGAAATTCCGTTCATGATGTTAAATATGGTCTTTTTGGATCATTATTTTAGAAGAATTATAGATTTATGGTATTCCATTAAGGAATAAAAATGTTTAATTATGGTTCTATTTGTCGATGATATTAGATCACCTTACTCTCGGGTGGCATTCATTTCCTTAAACTATACCATGTTTTTGTTGATGAATTGGTAGACCATCATACAATGTTAAATGTGAATGAATGTCCCATCTGCCAGAGGATTATAGGGTTTTTGTTTCATTATCCAATTCATAGGTATGAGTATTCAATGAATGTTGGATATGAGAGAGAGTTGTCTTGGAATGGAATTCTTCAATCATCCCTTGTACAGAATCATGAACGGGGATTAATTACTATTTTTATGGAATTTATACCATTAAATTATTTAATTAAAAACTATGAATTTAATTTAATGTTTAAGTGGGATACCATTATCTATAGAGACACTTCCAAGAGTATAATAAGGGCATGATATTTTGATACATTATTAGTACAACCATCTGACGGTATGAGGGAATATGGGAAAATTGTGTTTGTTGGAGAGACATGAAGAATTCCCAATATTCCAATTATACAATTGAAAATTTTGATACTATTTCCCACAAGAATATAGACTAACTATTAATGTAAACCTCCAATAAATGGGTAGTTTCATGAATAGATAAAACATATTCCTTAAGAAGCTCTATATTTTTCACTATATTTTTTGGGGTAGGGTGTGAAATAAGAAAATTTATTAATTCCATTCTTCTATCTTCCTTATAAGAAATTAATTAAATATGAAATATTTACAGGATGACTACCCATCATAAAATTCATAAAATTAGCATTGGAATACTTGTGATATATTTAAGTAGATCAATGAAAGAGAAAAAATAAACCTCTTGATTCTATAGGTTGTGGCACAATATCATCACTAATTATATTATTGCAAGGAATTCCTTCTTGATATTTAAGTACTAGGTCTCATTATCCATCATCATTTAATTGTGTGATTATAGACCAGTATTATTTATACAAGAATTATTTTTCAAAAGTATGTAAACAAGAGACCTCTATATGTTTTACATAATTAAGATAGGTAATTTTCCTTAAATCGATGGCATTAAAACTGATGGGTGTGTGGGGTACTACTTCATATCATCAAAATATTATTTAAAATTCTATTTCTATTGACACACAATAGTGAAAACCAAAGTAATTTTGATAGTAAATCAATATAATTACTTATTAATATTCAAGATCATAATTTATAAATTCATATTCACTATTATTATTTTATATGATTTTTCAAACCAATATAATGGAATAGTTTAATTATAAATATTGTTTTGTCTATATATTATATGGTTTTATATAAATTTTTATTTCTAAAAATTGTAAATTTAGTTGGAAAAAGTAAACCATTTTCTATTTCATCATATCAAATATTTATTATGGTGAAATTTTTGTATTTTTCAAAAAATATTAATTTTTAGGAGGATAGTGAGAAATATCAAATTTTATAAAACAAATTATTTCGGTTAGAGTATTTAAAATGTTTCATTCAAATTTTTATTGGATTTAATTTCAAATTAGTCATATGTGACTTCAAAATGAAATTAGTTATATATGATTCAACTTTATTCTTGATTTTGGTATAAATTCATTTTTGGATTAAAAACACATTTTATGAAAAACATTTTTTTCATTGCCTTTTTCACCCTTATATTAAAATGAATTTATAGAAAATAAAAAAATTGAAAATTGAAATATTTATATGATATTTGGAATTATGAGGTTTAAATTTAGTAAAGATTTCAATTTCATTTTTGGTCATAATGTATAGTAACCATGGTAAAACTTTATCACTATAGTAGAGGGTAAAGAAAGTTAATATAGGTTAAATATAAGTTATAAGATCACATATTATGATCCTAACCACTATTTTATTAGAATATTTAGAACCTAATCACCATATTATTTAATTAAGATATATTTACGTCCGCTTTCCCCAATATAAGACATTATATTATTTAAACACATTGATAAACTAGAATAGCGCCACTCCCCTCACTTATTGAAGGAAACCACCTCTCTACACTTATTAAAACACATTAATAAATTTTTATAGACAAATACCAAGTCAAATAACTTCCCTAAATCCCTCCCTACATTCTATATTTCACAAACCAATCTGGTTAAACCATTAACTAGTGACCTGAGCCGGCCTATGAAGAGGCTCAAGAGGTGTTCCTGATCCTTCCAGGTTGTAAACTAGTGTCATGAATCAATAATACACAATTGGGATTGATTTATCCCATGAAAAAAATATAAATAAACAAACAAAACTGATGGAAAAAAAGAATTATCAAATAAATAAAAATAGAATGTACCTCTATGTGACCACATGGGTCACCTCCAACTAAAGAACAATGCTCGTTCAATGGATATTCCAAAACTAAGAAAAACATAAATATGAAAAATGATAAAAAATAGAAGTTACCACTAAGATTCCCAGTAGGAATGAAAATAATAAAAAATAATACATTCCTTAACATTATAGGGAAATTTATTCTTTCTAGTTCGAAAATATGGTACATATAAAATTATGGTTTTCTGTTATTTTAAAAAACATGGAACTAGATTTTATTTATAAGAAAAACAATAATTTTCTATATTTCCAAAATACTTTCTGAACCATGAAGGATGTAATTTAAATAAATTATTTTAAAAGAAAAATTGTGTTGGGATGTTTATTTTCATAAAATGAACAAACGGGCAGTACCACTTTATTAAGAAACTAGGGATCATGAGAAAATAGCATACATGAAAAACAAGAATCATGGTATCATTGGTTCTGGTCAATACTGCCTAGGACAAACTATCAATACAATACCATAATCAATCACTAATGGAACAGGTTATCAACAAACACTTCCAAACAACATAGATACACCCTCACTAGATCAAATGAGGGGTACATCCCATGGAAAGTCATGTTATCTACTCAAAGCCACTAGCTAGCTTGTAACGTAAACTAGTGCCGCAAGTATACCTAGTCTCCTACCTAACTCCCCAGGTCCACCCATGAAAAACAAATGGCAGTGAATTTAATGATGTTATCTTATACATGTATATAATATCTTCAATATATAAAACCAATCCCCATTCTCACCTCAGAACTCCCACCTTAAGAATAAATCTTTTTAATAATAAAAATCAAGACCCTAGCCCATCACGAGGCTCATGTATAATACCTCTCTACCTATACATATACAACATATATCTATATAAAAAGGTAAATTTCATAATGGTAGTTTTCCATTATCACTAAAAAGGTTCAATGTTCCTACTAGGCCTCAAAAGTTCAAAGGAGGAACCTTTCCTTTAGAAAACACATTTTTTCTAAAACCCATCCAATTCCAGAACTATACTCCATCATCGGGAGAACTCATTATTTATTATTAAAAACATTGAAAATTATTTGATCAATAAAATTATCTTTCCAACCGAAAACGAACTTCAAAACATGATAGAAACCAAATTTAATACATGATAAAAACTGAAGGAGATGTTTTGAAATTTTGAGAGAAATTTTTTCCATGGATCACAACAATTATGTAGCATATGAATTTCATTTAACCATAAAAAACCCATGTAAATATCTAGATATTATCGAAATAAATTAATTTTTTTTGGAATTGGGTGAATCTGCCTAAAAAACGGATTCAAATGACGATGGAAACTCAAAATCACCTCTATGATAATCAAGGATAAAAAATAACCACAGAGAACCCTAAATAATCAAAACCCCCAAATTTAGAAACATGGAAACCTAAACCCTGTGTCATAAAAACCATAGGAATAAAATAAAAAATAGAAATGTGGAAGATTAAAGGAAGGAAGAGGGATAAAGAGGAATTACCTTTGAGAATCCACCTCAAATAATGAAGAAACCTTATGATTCCACCATAGAGGATGAAATGAACCGAGAGAAGAGTTGTGGGGAGAGATCCACAGGTTTTTTAGTTGAATGGAGAAATTATAGGGATATTTGGGTTAAAAAAAAGATGGAAATTGTTAAAATAACACCTTCTAATAGGCATGAATGTTTTCATGTTTTTTCAAACAAAATTTAAGACTATGCGCTAACTGTGTGGAAGGCTCTCTCTAAATTTGGAGGAAGTCCCACGATTTTCTAGGTGAGGTTGCATGTCCAAGAACAAATAATTTGACCTTGATAAATCCATTTTCTCTTCTTCATGGTTTGAAAGGGGATGGAATATGGTTTTTAGTAACCATACCCCACCTCTATGCCACCATGATGCCAACCTCAAAACTACCATTTTTCAAAAAAAATAAAAAAAAAACTCGATGAAACCAAATTAGATAAAAAAATAACCAAAATAAAAGGGTTTTTACAAGTTGGGGTGTGGAAATTCTCTCCACCATTAACACATTATTCCCCTGGAATGTCTTGAATGTTTTTTCCAAACAAAAACTCAGGCAAAGAATAAATCCACACAATGAAACTATAAACATGAAAATATAAATGGATTAAAACTAAAAACATTACCAGAACAAAAAATTCCTAAAATCTAAAAAAATATTAATAACAAACTTAAAGAACATATCTTCAATCTAGAGGAAAAACTGGTAAAACTATCGCACCTAATCATTCAAAAAAAAGAACAATGTTCAGAGGCAACAACTCCACACACACTCAAAAAATACAGAACATCCCAACCCAGAATTTAAAATTTTAATAGGAAACTGATTATGGGTCGTTCATGATTTGTAAAAAGATATGTTATAAGAAAAAAATACATTTTTAAAAAATCATCATGGTGGATTTTTGGAAATATGGGGAAAAGGATTGTCCCACTCATAGAATTAAGAAGATATACTTACCATGATCCCTTTCTTAGTCCCCCACCATTTTAGGATTCAGGATATTAAATGATTCCTTAAACTATAATAGGCTCAAAAATTAATATAGGAACTAGGATAAAAGATGAAAAATGAGAAATAATGTGATTTTAAAACCACAAGATTCTAAATCTCCTAAAACTAGATCTCTATTAAGAATAGGAATTCTGGTAGTACATACAAAATCATCCTCTATTCCCAAGAAAGGACCACATCACTATGCTCAACTCCCAAAAAAGAAAACAATTATAGAAAATGAGACACTAAATATAATCTACAGTAATACCATGATTATCCCAATGGGTTATGTGTCCTTAGAAGGGGTTGATTTAGATCCATGTCACTTCCTAGTGAAACCTCATTGTTGATTTCCCAGGCATCCATAGGTATGAAAGCTCTTTAATTATTTTGTACATAATTCTTTCTTATTCCCTATCCTACCCCATTTAAGGAACACCAATATCTAACTCCCAGATGATTTTTGAAAAAATAATCACAAAAGTCACTTCATATCACTTTTAAGCAGTCTATACATAACCCTCTTCCCTCTCCCATTAATAGAGCATCCACCACTGCTCCATGGGATAGGAAAGACATCTATAATCTCTAGACCTCTAGTTATACTAGCTTTGATATGAACATCCTACCTTACTACTTCTTCATATGTTTCATGAAAAGACAGAACCACCTGAAATAGTACCAATCAAAGCCCCTTTTAAAAGAATTTGGCCATCAGAGATCTGTCCTTGGAATTTTCCATATGATATGGAACCAACTCAATGAAACTCCTAGTATACTCTAGGAATGAAATAATTTCTTTCATGATATGTCAGAACTCCATATTCTTTAGTATTCTCATAGGTTCAAAAAAATAATATTAGATGATCAAGGATTTGATGTTTTCCCAAGAATGTACCTTCTATGGTTTGGATAGGTAATCAAACTTCCACCACATATATCCTGATCCTTCTATCATAAAGGTTTAAAATGTTAGTATAAGTGACTTAGGGATATAAATATGGATGAAAATTATCTCAATGATTTGCAACCACTCTTCAAGTATCCTAGTATATGGATGTCCAAAAAAATGAGGAGGTTTTTGGTCATGGAACATCTAAATGAATTATGGATACTCTGGATAACTAGTATTCATATTTAAGAAAAAACAAATGATTGTAGTAAGACTAGATCAACTGATGTTCAAACAATGGAGAAACAAACCAAAAATGATTTTTAGACACCAGCAGATCTCTGGGGTGAACACCATAGAAACAAGAAATAAAAACTAAATCAAAATACATGAAAACCCAAATTCACATATTAATAACAAACTAATATCCTGAAATCAAACACATTCAATACCAAACCAAATATAATAAAATCATGGAGGGTAAAATGGAAATCCCAAACCACAAAATGAAATAATAACTCCACAAAAATTTTCCAAAACAATAAATATCCAAATTTAAACCATTTTCAGGAAAAAAAACTTAAAAAACTAACATTTACAATTGGTACTCCATGAATCCTCACACATCCATACATTCTCACCAACCCAGGCTCACCTCAATATATACCACAACTCATCAAAATGTGTGAGTGTTCATAAGATTACCAAAGGATAAAAATGATAACCCAACTTCGAAAATAATACATTCAACCCTAGCTCCAAAATTCCAACATTTGTTAGATTATTCATTTTATAATACCTTTGAAGACCGAACGTAATTTGATTCAGATTTTTAGAACAATACCTTTTCATTACAAAATTTTAAATTTCTATTTTATAAATTATTTTAAATAAACCAAACATCATTTTAGTATCTAAAATGAATACATTAGATCCAACCCAAATCCACATCATAAATAAAAAATATAATATAGAGACTCAATGAGTAAAAATTCCCAAAACATAAAAAATTGGCTTCTACACATGGGTTTGACACACCTGCTAGTGGATCATATTCCATTATTTTGATCTTACTAGAGGTCAATAGGGGAAGTTACATGGTCTTATCATGATTTTATAGACAATGAAAAGAAGCCAAACATCCCTTTATATTCCTCCATTATAACCATAAAATTCTTGAAAAAAATCATAAGCACTTAAAAAACATAGATAACCTCAAAAACATCAGAGTGAAGAACATAGATTCTAATGAAAAAAAATCTCAGACCAGCCGAAAATTCAAGAATCCTTCTGAATAGGGGGTGTAAGGACATCTACCCTAGTATACTAGATTCGGTTCCCTAAGTTATTACATTGGTATAATTTACAAAAACATTTCATACCTAAGGACCAAACAATTTATTAGTTTTGGTAAATTAGATACATATTTGAACATTACATTATAATTTAAAATTTAAATCACAAGATAGATAATCATTTTAAAATATTGTTAATCTCTTATAATAACCCTACATATTACTCATAAAAATCTTTTGGCATCATAGGGAAAATAAAACATAAGAAATGGGTGTGCACAAATGTACAAAAACGATTAAGTATAGTGGAAGTTCATATAAATCAATAAATGATAATCATCATGGAAAGTTAATTGAATGAATCACATTATAGTTAACTAGTAACTTGTTCGTAGTATTGAAGGAATGAAATGTGATCAAATAAATCCATATAACTAATTTCATGATCTTAGAACTTGACCATTGATTTTTTAACTAAAAGACTAATCACATGGAATAACAATATTGATGGATTACTTAGTTTTGGATGTCTGAACTATCGGGATATATTATCTAGATAGTTACTATCAAAATCAATCCTCTTTCCAATTTATGTGTGCGGGAATAAACCCATTTGATTCATGTCAAGAACTTTAATGAGACAATATAATCCGGATCTATCCTATAAATAGTTTAAAACATATTAGAAACAACCATAAAGGGTTTCTTCAAATGAATTCATCTTGACGCATCGATTATAATACATTAACCAGTCCCATACTCATGTCTTTCATGTCAAAATCATTTCACATATATCGAATAAACGATTAAAAAATATTTTTTAAAAAATAAATGTGTACAATACCATTTTGAATCATTTTAATAATACGAACTCTAATTAAAAAAAATTTAAAAAACATTTAAATTAAATTAGAATAAATAAATTCATTATATGATATATAAAAAGGGATATATGTACACAACATAAAAGATGGTGGGTTTATTCCATCAAAATATGCCTCAATGGAAAGAGATTTAGTCAAATTCCCTTATAAAGATTATATTTTTAATCAAATGAATTGATTATGGTTATTCAATTTAAATCCATATAAAACAAGTATAAATACAATATAAGGTAATCAAAATTTATCTCATCCATAATCTTAGCATGAAAAAATCAACGAAGAATTAGTTTAACCCAACGAATGGGAATTGAGATAAGAAATCCTTTATCACTTTTTATCAGTCAAATTTCATTCCCCATAAATTTATTATCTATCAAAATATACTTTCAATACCATGAAGATGATGAGATTCATGATAATGTTAAATAATTATGTCACAAACCAAGATAGAGTTCCATCCAACCCGACACCTAACCTAGTCAATGGAATGGAGTAAAGGGCATTCAAGATCCCCTAGAGCTGGAATTTAGTTCATGGGTACCAAAAATATACTTTGGAAATGATTACATCCATTTATATAATCATATAAAACCAACAATGCTATCCATCACAATACTTATAACAACAACCAAGCAATGCAAAAAATAGGTTTAGAGTTTTACGACTTTATCAAAAACCAATAGGTAATACAAAATAAATGGACCAATAATGTAATCCCAAAAACCTCCATCCAATAAGAGAGGAATTAGTATCAATCCACCAATAAGAAAATGTGAAATAATTAAAACACTAGATACCATATATACCTTTACTGCCATAACACATCTTGCCTATACCTAGGTCATACATAACAATGTCTACATACACCCAAAGGTGTGTGTAAGGTTTAAAACAAATACATGTTGGATTCTATCCAAAAGAAAGATTCTATTTAGTTACATTAGAATAAAAATCTACATGCATATTTCTATAATAATATTTGAAACATTTCCATGAAAATGTTTTAAAGAACACTATTTAAAGAATCAATTTTAAGGAAAACATTTTAATAAAAATATGTTTTGAGGAAAAAAAATGTACACAACATGTAATGTATGTCGATGATAATAACAACATCATGTAAGTATCATTTAACAGGCTACAACCATGGGAATATCCCTATATATAACTAGAAAAACTGGGACACTACGAACCTTGTACCTCAGTGAACAAAATCCTCCAAATACACTACCAATAGTGTTATCATTTATGATACAATAGAGGGAATCCCATTATAGGGTTTAATGGTCTCCATATTATAATAAAAAACCAATAGTGTTCTCATGCCCAATCCACTAGAGGAGTATTCATCCCATGATCTGAAGGTATCTTATCACATCACATGATTAGTTAGTGTTGTAATTGTCAATACTTCTAGATGAATCTTGCCCCCAACCACTTCAAAATCAACTTGAATTATAGTTATAGATCACACACCTAGAATACCTAGGATCCCCTTTGTGCTCAAATTTTGTTCTACATATAACATAAATAATCACTTTCATATACACAATCCAAGTAACATAATCATACAAATAAATAAACACTTTCATATTTTCACATTAATCCAAAGGTCAAAACTTACATTGAAAGCACCCATTTTAATAAACAAAATCACTTTCCATTTTTCACAAAAAAATAATTTTGACATTAATTCAGCACCACTTTCATAATTTATAAAACTCAATTGAAAGCCCAACAATAAGAAAACATATTAAACTCAACCATTTTAATGGGAATATATCCTTATAAGTTTTTACTCACACTATAGCCATTTCATAACAAGATTCACATCCCATTAAAAATTAAAATACACATTAAAGGTTCAAAACAATGAATCCAACAAGGAAAAAACCCATTTCTCTTCTAAAAATACACATTCAACACATTTTTATCATTAAATCTCTTTAAAAACACATTTCTCGCCTTCTTCATAAGGTATAAAACTCATTTAAGAAAAACCAAATCAAAGAACACATGGGGCATAACCAATTTCATTTAAAAAATCAATTTCTATAAAATGTTAATCTCAAAATCATTCCAAAACATATTTTCACAACACAAATATTCCAAAGAAAACATTTAAGAAACCACAGAAGTATATCAAAATCATATAATAATGTTAAATCATGGAATTACCTATCTCACTCTTGGAAACATATGAAAATCAATGTGAAACCACAACCACCCCACCAAAAGAACTGAGGTCAATACCACATAATGATTGTGGCTCAAGAGATCTAATAAATATTAGAGGAGGTTCCCATGGATTAAATTCTTGAATGGGGAGGATGAGAAATGAATTAGGGTTTAAATAAATGAGAGAGAAAATGTAATTTCCCACTTTTTAATGACCTATACAATTTTTACGATTTTCCAAACTGTGAGGAAACTATGAATCCGTCACTATCAAAGAGAAATAATACACATGGTTTGACAACACCATTTTCTAAAATGTGCACCGACTGGGTGGTCTCTGCTATCCAAAATGAACCTTGGTCACACACTGAACTGGGTGTGGGTGCATAGTTTACCCTAAACCTTATCCACCTATTTTTAATCCCAAAATCTCTATTTTTACCAAAGACTCAAGTAAAACCCCATGGATAAATACCATAATAAAAAATAACAAAATATTACCTCAAAATAAAATCAAGGATGTGATAAATATCCCCACCATGAAAAATTTCCACCCATAGAATGTTAACCCAATTCTTGATAATAGAATAAAAATGAATACTCTTTCTCAGCCCAAGACATCTGATCCCATGTATCATTATCATCACTTCCATTTTTTCAAATAACTCAAAACAATGGAATAGGCATCCCATGAAGAACATCCTCCTGGGAATCCACAATCTGAACTAGCTGTTCAAACATAGAGAAATCGGGCTCCCATTTCAACTCTTCCTAATTCAACACATGAGATAGATCTGGCTTATATCATTTCTATTGAGATCCATGAAACATGTCATGAATTGAAATTAACTAATAAAGAAAATATAACTTATATTTCATCTTACCAACTCCCTTAGAAATTTTTAATGGTCTGACATATCTCAGAATTGTCTTCCATTTATTACCCAAATGATGGTGACCCATGTGATATCACACTTTCAGTAACACCCAAGAACCCACTGAAAACAAAAAATATTGGCAACTCTTATTTGCATATGACTTTTGTGGACTCCACAACAACAACAACTACTGTATAATCAACTTGACTTTATCAGAATTCTCTTACCCAAGGCTTAGTCCCAAAAGGGATGTCTCACCCTCCTCAACCCAACACAATGTGTACTGAAACGAATGACAATTAAGTTCCTCAAAAGGGGCCATTCGATTTGAGAATTGGAAAGAATTGTTATATAGAAACTCAACCATTCCCAAAGGGCTATCCGGTGATCCTTTGAAATCCAACACACATTCCTCTATCATGCCTTCCAAAATTTTTTCTCCCACTCCATCTAACCATCTATTTAATGGTTTTATGTCATGGTCAACTTGGCATGTGACCCCCATTGAATTATTAAGTCCTTCCTAAAACCATGAGGTAAAACAAGGGTCTCTATCTGAAACAATTTCCTAAGAAACACCTTGAAGCCTCACAACATCCAAAACATAAAACCAACCCAACTTATCCACATTGGTGGAATCCATAATTGGAATTGAATGGGCTGATTTTTTATATGATTAATCACTAGACAAATGTAATTCCACCCCCATAGTATATGAGTGAATCCAAAAATTAAATCCATAGTGATATCATCTCTCTTCTAGGTAGGAATATGTAGTGGATGAAAAAATCCATAGGGCCTTTGGAGCTCTGCTATAACCAGCTAACTTGCGTAACATCATGATACAATATTATCTATATCTCACCTCATACCTGGATATAAGAATTATAGACATATGTTATAGTACATCTTAGTATCACTAGGATGAATGGTATATTGATAATGTTGGATATACTACATCACCACCACTTTAATGAAAATAGAACTAATAAACAACCATCAAAGCACAAAAATCCAGCAGGAGATGATGACCATTCAACACAAACCTCCCCACCATTTAAGAACATCATTGAAATATGACAGAACCCATCATTCGTCTACTCTTTCCAAATAAATTCTATAAGGGAACATGTTATCCACACACTAGACAATAACACACACCTCCATTGTTTTCTTTGGTCTTGAGATTAATCTGAGTGAAAATTCCCATCAACATCCACTCATCACTGGAATTTTTCAACTTATACAGTAGCACATTCCTTCAAAAATCATTCACCACAAATTACCTATACATAGTGTGTAGACTATATAAAAATAAAACCCACATAGGTACTCAATCCAATGAAACTGCCTCAAATCCAGATCCTTCTTAGAGAAAATATAGGCTAGGATCTTAAGATATTAATAAGCTACATACTTATCCCCAAAAAGATAATGGCTCCACATATTAAGGGAATTCATGACCAGAAATTACTCTAGGTTATGGGATGAGTAATTAATATTTATGTGGTCAGAGTTTGAGTGAACCATAACCACCACATGCTTGTCCTACATTAGCACACACCCAAGACCTACACCTGTGGTTTCAAAATAGACTGCATATCTTTTTCCAGATTTCAGCATGATAAAAGTTGGGTCAATGTTAAACCACTTCATTAGCTCCTTAAAGGAAACATGAAACTCTCAGCTCCATTTAATCATCACCCCCTTCTAGGTGAGAACCATCATGGATGAAGAAAGTTGGGAGAAATCTCGAGGGAACTGCATGTAATAACCCACCATGCCCAAAATTCTTCAGATTCAAAAACCTTTTTCAGGTGTTCACATGAAATTACTACAGAAGTCTTCTCAGGGTGAACAAGAACCTATTGTTTTGAGATCACATGGCTGGAAAACGTCACGTCCCTAGTCTAGACGTTTCACTTTGAAAACTTTCTATACACACAATGACCCCAATGGGTCCGAAGAAAAATTCTCAAATGCCGCTCATGCTTCTTCTTGGTTATGGAATAGACATTTTACATCATCCAAAAATACCATGATTAAGGAATTGAGATATTGGTGGGATACCCTATTGATGAGTTCCATAAAAACCACTGGTGTATTTTTCAATCCGAAAGGCATGACCAAGTACTTTAAATGTTCATACAGACTTTAAAAGGATATTTTGGGGATATTTACCCCTCTAATTCTAACTTAGTGATACCCATAATGACAATCCAAATTGGAAAACCACCTCACACCCTTAATCCGATAGAAAAGTTAATAAATATAAGGAATAGGTTATTTATTCCCAATAGTTGCCTTATTCAAATTCCAGTAATCGATGAAAAACTAAATATATTCATCGGCCTTTTTCAAAAATTGAGCTGGGGTGGACCAAGGTGAGAATATAGATTCAATTAATCATTTGGATTCCTAATCATACACTTGTTACTCCAATTAGCTTAAACCAATGGGGGCTATATTGTATGAGGGAATAAATATCATCTGGGTTCTCAGAAACATGTCGATAGTTAACTCCACTTCCTAATATGGTG
Source organism: Viscum album (assembly GCA_963277665.1). NCBI lineage: Eukaryota > Viridiplantae > Streptophyta > Magnoliopsida > Santalales > Viscaceae > Viscum > Viscum album. Next base: position 1,486,807,414 of record OY728120.1, read on the forward strand.
GAAAACCTATGAAATCATTTCAAAAAACCTTTCGGAACTCATCCACGATAAGAGGTAATCCACGCTCAGGGGCGTCATCGTTATCCTCCAAAGAGAGTGATGATATCTGGTAAAATGGTTTCCCAATTCTGTAAGTGGATCTCTAGCACGTCCTAACCGAGGATCCCCTTCATCTTGAAGAACCTGGATACATCTATTAGGTTCCAAAAAAATCACTCACTATCTATAAAAATTGAAGTGTTCCTAAAAATTAATGATCCAATTAATAATGAGTATCATGTCAAAGTGTTCTATGTTCAAATCTAGAAAATTACATTCTAGATCAAACCCTGACATGGTGAGTGCACAAGACGGATATCTAAAACCTTTCTCTCACTTCTTAAAAAGAGTCATTATAACAACTCCATCACACAAGGAATAATATTAGTCCGAAAATTTTACTCTCCTATAGGGCATGAATAAATAAAAGAAACTAAAGCACTAGAATCAAACAGATCAAGAACTAAAGATGATGTAATGAGAATGGTACCTAAAATTGTCACATGCCCTACACCTGATTACAATGATGATCAATCCACCACATGAATTTTCCTCTTCTCAGCCTAAGATTTAGAATGACCACTAGCCTATGGCTTTGACCTAAACTACCTCTACATAAAAGATGATCCATACATACTGCCACAACCTCTGAACCAAGAACCTGCTATCCATGATGGTTTTGACTAGGTTATTATCCTTTCGGAAGCTATCGATCCTAAAACACTCTAATATGGGCAATCCACTTTGAGAAATTACATCAAATACACTATAACTCTACATCGATGATAATGCCTGGGTATAGATAATTTTTTGTATCATGTGTCATGCCTTCCCACACTGATGGAACATGATTGAATTAACATCAGAATCCATGTATGAAGACAACAAAGATGGATGGCCAGAACTACCACCGACCTTCCCCTACTTGTCTTGCTTCCTCATCTTTTCAGATGAACTAACTCTACCAACAACTAACGTTTCTCTAGAGAAACTAGATATTATTCCATGATAAATTTCCACAATCATAGCATGATCGACCACTACCTCATAAGTCTTCAACATGAATGAGAAGACCTATGATCAATTTACGGTTGTAACCCAATCTCGATATTTTGAACCTTTGTTTTCTCATTAGAAATGATATTGGGTTTGTACCCAACTAGATCTGTAAATAAGTTAATATATTCCATCACAAATCTATTTCCCTGGTAAAGAACCAAAAACTCCAGAGACCAGGTGAAGGCAAAAATATCAGAACAATACCGCTCATTGAAAATGACTTAAAGTCTTTCCAACCCATCAAATCATGATTTCCATCTTACACCACTGAGTCCCACCACTTACGACTAGTAACTTACAACATGAACAGAGCACATTTCACTCTAATGGCCACATGAGTATCAAGAAAGTCAAGCATCCTCTCTGTCTTCTCAAGACACTCGCATGCTTCTTGTTTTTATGTTCTACCTCATAAGTAAGGATTATTTTTCTTGAGGAACTCCTGATCCTTTTCCTTTCTAAGACCTAGTTTATCATATTTAACCTAAACAGGAATATGTCTCACTCATTTACCCAAGGAATGGACAAACGGAACCACTACTTCCACTAACCTCTAATATATTAGTGAGGAAAAAATATATCTAGCCTACTACAGTGGCTTTATTGGAGGTCTTCAAGGATTAATCATTCTACATCAATGAAAAAAAACATGGAAAAATCCACCAATGAAAAATTATAAATTTTTTACCAACCTCAACAAATCTCAAATAATTACATAAATAAAAAAATAACCAAATGCATCATAATAAAATGTCAACCAAACCACTTCACCCCCACCCAATGTCTATATATAGTCAGTATCTTGTGCATCACACCTATAGGAGAAGTCAAACCAAATCTCAACATCCAGTGGTTACTTAAGTCATGTAATGAGGTGTGTTATCCAAATACCCCATTCAACATGAGAACCTCATGCCCCCAAAATCCAATCTTTGGTCTATCCTGACTCTTTCACCAAAACAATTGACCCAACAAGAGGGTGACATGCTCTGATGCCATTTTTTTTGAAACTATGTCAACGTGTCGTCGAACCTGACACCCGACCCAGTCCGTGAAATGGCCCAAAGGGATTTCCTGACCCCCAATGGTAGGAAATTGGTGTTGGGGTATCAAAAATATACATTCAGAATGGTTTCGCCCATTTATATAATCACAAATATAACTCCTTGAAATTCTAAAGTACAACTTTTTAGTCAATAGTGTTTATGAAATTCAATACTAATTGTCAAAACGGAATATATTAAGTCGATACATTATAATATTAGATAAATACAATATATTATATGTATATTAAGTCATGAAACACTGAATTATATTTTATTTCATGCAATAGAAACCTTCCATGATCAATTACATTACATGCAAGGGAGACCATCCTCAATAGATTGCGTTACAAACAAGTCCAAGTTTCAACAAATAACAAAGTAGTATTAAAATGTTATTATTTAGAATAATATGATATAACATTGCCATTATATTAGAGGTTACTAATTTTATTAATTAACTTATGAAAATTTATTTTTTATATGAATATAAAATTAATTCATTATTAACCATGTAATAAGAAATTAAAATAAAAACAAATTATATATAAAAAGAAATATTATTTTTTTATGCTTACATAGGAGTTTCTTCATAATAAACATAATTATCTAAAATTATTTAATGATTTTAATGAAATGAATATGTTATATATTCAATAAAATATTTTTCATCAATTAGGTTTGATAGGAATAAGATAAGACCAAACCCAATCTCACATATAAAAACCTATATTTTCAAAAGGCAATTTTACTACCTTCTAATAGAGTAGCAATTTAAATTTAAATTTTTACACTTTAATTGATTTAATATTTAAAAATAAACTTTATATTTTAAATTGAAACATAAAAATTATGTTAGGGTGAATTTTTTATATTCTTAAGAAACATATCATTTTTAACGAGTAGTTAAAAATACTGAGTCTTAGTTCAAAACTGTATTTTCATATAATTTATTTATAAGGTTAAATTGTATTATAAATTGGTTTTAATTTTAATTAGACAATATTTTTATCAATAAATCCAATTTATTTCATTTTAATCAATTTCACATTTAAATTTACAATAAAAACATAGAAAACACTCTGATGATTTTTCATTCAAAACCCACATTGTCATCCTGCCCGTGTGATTAAATTTAAATTTAAAATTTTTCACTTATATGATTAAAGTTTTTAAAATTTAATAAATATTTTTAATCATGATAATTTATAATTTATAATAATTCCAGATTTTTTGACCACAAATATTAGTGATAGTGATCAAAATTAATTACAACAATTAATGTTAAATCAAGATTAGTAAGGGATTAAACCTTAAACTTAAGGCCCCAAATGACCTAAAAACATCTGAAAGAGTTATTTGATGTCGATATTTTTACCCAATAATCTCTTGAATTTAAAATTTACTATTATCATATCAACTTTAAACATTAAAAATGTCGGACAAATTCTTTTGTAAAAATATTACAAGAGTGTCACTCCTCCTCCACTGTAAGAGGCCACTACTTCTCCTTATTCCAAACACCTCTCCAAAAACTTATCTCCATACAATATATTCCAAAATATCTTTCCCAAATCCCTCACCTATCACATGAATCCTACATTTAGGCATAAAACATTCAATAAATTCTTTTGGATTAAACCAAAAGGAGTTAACCGTGTTTTAAGTTAATGCTTTATAACAATCACTTTCCATTCAATTACTTCTCCCAAAAAAAATTATTATTCCATGTTAATATAATAACACAAGTATCCTAAATATTCTAGGGTGTTTTAATTATAATGTTTTTACCTAAACATATACACACATCCATAAAATGGGTGATGAACATACTATTAATGCAAATGGCGAACTGCCACCTCACAAAACGACAATTGTTCATTATTCCCTTAACACCTATCATTGTAGTCATTACGATTAAAGATAATATTACATATGTTATATATGATATTTATTATGTATTAAGTCTTAATTAATTATTTTACAAAAAATAACTTTATACTTTCCATTCTATATGAAAATGATAACATCGTTTGTGGAAGTGTGGACTACCGCCCCCTAAAAGTGATGTGATTCATTCACATGATCCATGAAATATATAAAAGATAAATATAATTAAACATAAAATACATAAAAATAATCATTATTATAGTAATTAAATAATCAAAATTCCTAAAAACTAATACATTCCATTTTATTCATTACCCTATCACGCACTTAAAAAGGGATTACGTCATTCACGGTCGTGTGGACTACCGCCTCATCGGCATGATGTGATTCTTATCACATCACAAGAATTATATATATAAGAATTTATGATTATATAACATTGTATTTATGATATAATTATCATTATATAATTATATATTTTTACATACCTTTTTTCAATAATAATTGTTGAAAAATAGGGAACATTACTCATGTGTACCTACAACCTAACATCTCCTTGATTGTAACGTTGATTAATTTTTCATAACCATATTTAATGATTGATTTAAAATTTTAATTGATGTACAAGTTTGATAATTATTTAATTATTATTATTATGGGGATGTTATATAATGACCCCTTCAACCATAGTTTAACAACTAATGTTATTTTTGATACATAATCCAGATTTGGTCAAAACAACCTACAGGAAGATGATTATTTAAATATTTGAATAGAAAATTATAAAAAGTGAAATAAAAGTAGTTATAAACATGAAAAATGATATAAATCAATTAAATAATTAACATTATGTTTTTATTCAATAATATAAAGACACACGAGACAAATTAGACGTGATGTAGATTATTCTAATCTCACTTTTTTACATTCATGAGATAATTGTCATATTCACCAGTTACATATTTTGTGTTTTGTATATACTACCCATTTTTTATATTATATCATTAATAATTTTATCTTAATATAATTTTAAACTATAAATTATTGTTATTAAATCATTTGTATTATGTTTTAAAATGTTTCAAAGTGGTATGGGAAACTTTGGTATATTTAAAGATTATTTTCTGTAATAATAAATTTATTGATTTTTCAATGGTATCCATTAGAGGAATTTATATAACCACAATTAAATAAATCCTTTAATTTTATATCCTATTATTATTCATTAACATTTTCAAGCATTATTACCATTTTACACTCTTTATTACTCAAAATGTTTTAGAAAATGTTTTTTTAAAAACCTGACTTTATTTCTCGCTATAGTCGGAGAACCTTTTTTCTTATAAAAACCATGTTTTATTAAAATGTTTTAAAAAATTCATTTCAAATGTTTTCATGATAAATTTTTTAACCTTTTATCTTTAAACTATTTTTCAATGGAATCGTATTTTTATTTTCATGACAATTCATATTTCAAACTTTTTACCATGAAAATAGAATGTTATTTTACCTCATATAAAAGTTATGAATTTACTCACCATCATTTAATTAATGATTCCAATGAATGTGTAAAAGGATTAATTTTTAAAAAAATTCAAAAGTTATTTTCAATGAAATTTTTTTTCAAAATTATTTATAAAACAAAAGGATTTTTCCTCAAGAAATATTTTAAAATATATTTTATAGTATTTCTATTCATCAATAACAATAACCCATTATTTTTAATCTAATTGGGATTTGTTTTATTGATACCATCCTTATTATTCCTTTGGATGATTTATTATTGATTTTCCCAAGTATAGTATTTAAATTCACATCCTTGACCAAAATTTCAATACCCTTGAAATATTAAATCTCCTATGATCATTGAATATTGAATTTCCTCTTTAATGGTCCATTTCAATTATCATAGATATTACTACTTCCTAAACCATGTAACATTTTATATATGTATTTTAATTTGAATGTTTTTTAATTATTTTGTGAAATATTGATAATTATGTATTCTTTATTCAATATTGATGTTTGATAAGTCATATTATTTATTTTTGTTTTTCGATGTGAGGAATGTTTTGGACTGTAATGAATGGTGGAGCTCAGACTTTATATAGCTCCTCAATGCATAAATATCTTGTCATGAGACAAATAAGATGTTAAAATTAAACCAGTTTATATCCATAGTTTTAAACTATCTTGTGAATTCCCTTGATGGTATAGGTTATCATGTGCCATAGACAGGACATCCTTTAAGAAATAAATTACATTATATTAGTTTCAATTATTATTCATCAAAGAAATTTTGTGTCGATATATCTATGGATACATTTCATTTTCACTTCATTGACTAAGTTTCATGTGTTTTAGTTTCTAACAATTCCATATTTATTTTTCCATATCTAGTTATTTGAATAGAACATGTTTCTAGTTATTACCATTCCATATTGTTTATGCACTTCCATATCGGTTGATTGATTACATGGAATGTGAGTTCAGTTATTTACCATGTCATAAATATGATTCTCATTTATTTGTTATTGTTTTTGATATATTTTTTCCTTACTGACCATTTTACCTCACCATTATTATGTTTTATTCATTAGGAATCCAAGAAGCATACTATGAAAGATATCAAGGGATATACTAGATGGAATAAATTTATCCTTGAAGTTATTTATTTAAAAAGAGGGAAAAAATATGCTGTAATTAGTGTATTAATTTTTAATACAATACTCATCTATGCATCTAGTTGACCAAAAATTCTAAACTCTTGTTCCATTGAGATTGGATTCCTTATAATCCTGCCAATTTAATTAGTATTAAACATTATCTTTGGGAAATTGGGGTCCGGTCTCTTTAGTTGGTTTGAAGTGAAGTTTAATACCAACCTTCAGAACTGGATTTAGGAAACCCTATATTAGAGAAAATAACGTATGATTGAACTTGAGTTTAAGTGTAGAAGAACATCTTATAATCATTGTAAAGTTGCGGGTATACGAGTATTCCTAGGAATACATCATTTTCAGGATACTACAAGTGGATGTAGTTCTGGAATATATGTACCTAGGAGTAACAAATATAACAAGGTTTGTTAGGCCTCACTCAGTTTGGCATGGTACTTGATAATGGGCCTTACTGTGCACCTATTTTGACACTCCCAGGGGATATTCTTAGGATAATTCATATTTTATTTATAACCCTCTATGATGGATTTGATTATATAATGGATGAAATATGTTACGATTAAGGTGAATTAGATTAAAAACATGGTTTCATTGGTTAGAAATCCTAGAAATGATATTTCTGATAATCATTAGACCATGTAAAAAAAATATGTTAAAATATAATGGTTGACGTATTTATGTATTGAGTTTGAGTTGAAAACCTTAGTTAAAAGTTTATCAAGTGATTAAACTTATTTCAAGGATGTACATCATTGTTATTTTTGAAATTATATTAATATAGTTTTATGAAATGAAAACTTGTAAGATAGGTGACAACTAAGGAAATCCAGCAGGGTTGTGGGTCTTGAACCCATGACTGAAGGACAATAAGGGTTTTATGCCAACCACTGATGTACACAATGTTCTTATTATTTTTTCATTGTATTTTTTTTTTAAATTTTTGATGAATATATCTTAATAATAAAAATTAATATCACTTTTAGGGTTAATAGATTATTCTAATAGACATATTGGTTTTGGAAGATAGTTTGAGAACAATAGTTAGACTTGTCACTCTTTTATGGGTCTTAAGATCCTTTATAAATGTATTTTAATGCTTCAGGAATCAAAATTAATTTAGTGTGAATTAGAAAACCGATCAAAGAATAAAAAAAGGATTAAATTATGTTTATAGAAATATAACATGCACATAAATTTGACTATATCCTTATGTAGTAAATTAATTATACAACATTATGAAAATTATTTACAAAAAAATGTTGTCCAAATACCATAATTTATGTTGAACTTATGGTCTCTTAATTCATCAAATATTTATGGATTTAAAACCCTAAAATTTCTATTTATCATTCACTTATTTTTGGTTGATGACCTCATTCACTCACTATAAATATTTATTCTTTTTATTCAATAACATATTTTCAATTTTCACTAAGGTTCTCCTACTTAGAGACCTAGTTACATGGTAGTCCATTGGACTTTTGTTCTTTCATTATTTATTTTCTAGAGAATGTTTTACTAATCCAGATCAATATATTGGATTATGATGTTGGAAAATATCAACAAATATAATACCATGATCAAGTTTAAAATTTTAGGATGCAATTTAATTAAGGAGGGGAGAATTTAACACCCCAAAATTCTAAAGTATAACTTTTTGTTCATTAGTGTTAATGACACACAAAACCAAATGTAAAAAAGCGATATATTAACCTAATACATGATGATATTAAATAAATATAAAATATAATATATCATTTAACGAATGAAACAACATGTTATCTTGAATCACATGCAACAATTTCCTTCCTTGACAGCTTGTGTTACACAAAATAGTGACCTTCTTCAATAGCTTTCATTACACAGAAGACCTAGTTTCAGAAAATACGAATGTATTATTAAAATATTATCATTTAGTATATTATGATATAGTATAAAAATTAGGTTATAGGTTATGAATTTAATTATATAACTTATAAAAATTTATGGTTTATATAAGTATAAAATGAATTCATGGGTTACAAATTAATAAGATCTGAATGTAAGAAGCAATTGGATATTAAAGGAAATATTATCATTTTTATGATTCAAAATGAGTTTTTTCTTAATAAGAATAATTAATTACAATTATTTAATGATTTTAATGAAATAAACATGTTATATATTTAATCAAATAATTTTAATTCATTAGTTTTGATAGGTATAAGAGAAGGACAAACCCAATTTCACATATAAAAACCTATATTTTTATAAAAGAAATTTTACCACCTTTTAATGGAGAACCCATTTTAAATATGAATTTTGACACTTTGATTGATTTTATATTTCGAAATAAATTTCATATTTGAAATATAGATATAAAAATTAGGATATAGAGAGTTTTTTATATTCTTTGGAAACATATCATATGATAATGAATAGATAAAAATGATGAATTATAGTTCGAAACACCTTTTACATAGAATTTATTTATAAGGAAAAATCATATTTTGAATTGGATAAAAAGATTAATTAGTTCTTATTATTATCAATTTTTCAATTTAAGTCATTGGAATTACTTATAATTTGAAATTGACTTTAAAAATATAGCAATCCTTCATATGGTTTTACTTTTAATCCTCGCATTCTCATCCCACTTACATGATTAAATATAAATCAATTTCAGCACCCTATATAATCTTAATTTAGAGAAATGGATTAATTATTAATATCATAAAAATTTATAATTTATATTAATACAAACATTGTTTTGGATAAAATGATTAGTGACATTGATTAAAATTAATTACATCATTTATGGTTAAATTAAGATTAATAAGGGACTAAACCTTAACATTAAGGCCCAAGAAGAACTATAAAATTGTCCAAAAACTATATGATTTCAATATTTATACCCGATAATCTATTGGATCTAAATTTGAAAATGATTTTTTCTACTTGAAACATGAAAAATATGTGAAAATCCGTTTTCAAAATATTACAAGATTGCCACTCCTACACCACTATAAAAGTTCCCCACTTCTCCCCATTCATCACACCCCTCAAACCACATAGGTTTAGACAATATATACCCAAATATCTTAAAAAATCCCTAATATCGACCTTGAATCATAAATTTGGGAATAATTCCATCCAAGGAAGCCCTTTGTCATAAACCAAAAGACGTTTCCTGATTTTTAAGGTAATGCATTCCAACGACTACACTCCATTCAATTACTTATCCATAACATCAAATATTCTTCTTCAATGTTCATATTGAAATTAAATAATCCTTAATATGCTAGGGTATTTTTATTATACGTATTAGATATACATTTACAAAGTCATCCATTTAATGGGTGACATACATACTATTTTGTGAATTGTGAACCACCACCTCACAAAACGATGATAGTTCGTTTTCCATTAACACATCTCATGGTGGTAATTATGTTATAAAATCTATTTATATATTTTATATAAGATATTTATTATGTATTTAATATTATTTAATTATTTTATAACACTTATCTTAATAATTATCATTTTCTATAAAAATGATAATATCGGTGGAGGAATTTTGGACTATTGCCACCTCAAAGAGAAGTGATTCATTCACATGATTCATCGAATGTATAAATGTTATTTATAATTAAAATGAACAGACATAAAAAACATCTATATTATATTAATTAAATAATTAACCATCTGTAAATAAAATACACATCATTTTATTCCTTAACCTTTCACACTTAAAAAAGTGATAACATCGTTTGTGGACGTGTGGATTACCGCCTCCTCAGTACGATGTGATTCCTTTTAAATCAAAAGAAATATATATATAAGTATATATGATTATATAAAATTTTATTTATTATATAATGATAATTATATAAATTTATATTAATACATACCTTATTTCAATAACAATCATTGAAAAATATTGAACTTTACTCATGATTACATATGACCCACCGTATCCATGATTGTGATGTTGATTCCTTTCTCAAAACCATATTTAACAATTTATTGTAAATTTATAATTGATGTTTTGATATTATAATTATGTCCTGATTATTATTCTGGATATGTTATATAATATCCCCTTTGACCATAGTTTACTAACCAATTTTTTTGACCCATAATGTGAATTTGGTCAAAACAGCCGATAAAGACATAAATGTTTATGTAGATGATTAAAAAATAGTAAAGAGTGAAATAAAATTAATTATAAACATAAATATGTTTATCAAGAACGAAAATAATTAACATATGTTTAATATTCCATAATATAAATACATATGAGACATATTAGGTACAAGTTAAGGGATTCTCATCTCAATTTTTACATCTGTGAGATAAATGCCATGTTCACCACATACATCTTTTGTGTGGTGTATCTACTGAACATTTTTTATATTTTATCATTAATTATTTTACATTCATGGTATTTTAAAAATTCAATTAATTTTATTCATTCATGAGGATTATGATTTAAAATTGTTTAATGTGGTATGGGACAATTTGGAATATTTAATGATAATTTTCCACGATAATAATGTTAATGATCTTTAAATGGTATTCTAATTAGAGGAAATTATATGAAAATTGTTTAATAAAACATTTAATTTTATGTACAATAGATATTCATTTCCTTTTTCATGAATTAGGACCCTTTTTCAAATCATTGGTGCTCAAAATATTTTTGAAAATATTTTTAAGAAAACGTGAATTTATTTCTATCTTTAATTAGAGAAAGTATTTACTTTAAAAAATGATATTTTATTTAATTTGTTGAAAACATTATTTTAAAATTATTTAGTAAATAAATTTTTACCCTTTTTTTCTATTACCAAATTTTTCAAAGTAATATTCTTGTCACTTTACTAAGAGTTCATTTTCCATACCATTTTACCATGAAAAATGAATATCCTTTTACCATGTATGGTAAATACGGATTTACTATCCATCAATTATTTGAAGCATCCATTTCATGTCCAAAAGGATTCATTTAATGAATTGTTTTTTGATAATTTATTTTTATTGAAAAGTATTTTCAAATAGTTTTACAAAAAAAAGGATATTTTCTTCAAGAATTATTTTAAAATATATTTTTTAAGTATTTCTATTCGTAAAAAACAAAAAACATTTTTTTTAATCCACTTGGAATTAGTTGTATTGATACCATCCTTATTCTTCTTATGAATGTTTTATTATTGATTAGGACAAGGATAGTATTCACATTAACTGTCATGAATAATTTTTAATTCTCCCTAAAATATTTTATCTCCTATGATCATTGAAAACTGAATTTCCCCTAATTATCCATTTCATTTATAATGGATATTACTATTACCTAAATTGAATTACATTTTACATACAAAGTCTAATTTGATAGTTATTTTATTATTTTGGGAAATATTGCTAATTAAATACTCCTTTATTAAAAATGGATATTTGATAAGTAATATTATTTATTTTTATTATTTGATATGAAGAATTATTCGGACTGTTAATGATTTTTAGAGCCCAGACTTTATATATATCCTTGATTCATCGATAGGTTCTCATGAAAAAATAAGTCGCCCAACTTCAATGGGTTTATTTCCATACTTTTAAACTATATTTTTAAAGGTCTTGAAGGTATAGGTTTTCTTGTTCCTTAGACATGATGTCCATTAAGAAATAATTTCCATCATATTAGTTTTGGTAATTATTCATCCATGATATTTTTTTGTCGATATGTCTATGGATACATTTCATTTTCAATTCTTTGATTAAATGCAACATGTTTTAGTTCCTTACCAATCAATATTTATTTTTCCTTATCTTTTTATTTGAGTAGTATGTGTTTCTATTTATTACTATTATATATTATTTATAAACTTTCTTCTTAGATTATTGAGTATTTGGATTGTGAGTTCAATTATTTACAATTTCATAATTATTATTCTCATTGATTCATTATTTTTTCTTCTATATATTTCTCTTACTAAGAATTTGAGATCACCCTTATTATTTTTCCTTCCCTATGAATCCAATATATGTACTATAAAATATATACAGGGTTTAACAAGAAGGAATAAATATATACTCAATGTTATATATTTAGAAAGAATAAATAACATGTTTAAATTAGTGTATTTATCTTTAATACAAGAAACATTTATGTATCTGGTTTACTAATAATTATTTACTCTCGTTATATAGAGATTTTATTCCTTGTAATCATGCCAATGTAATTAGTAGCAGAAACCATCTCCAAGACTCTAGGTTTGTGTTGCTATAATAAATAACCAATAAGAATAAATATCACAATACTGATAACTATAATCAAATAGGGTACAACATTTTTTAGATTCAGAGCTATACAACTTTAACAAAAACAAAATTGTACTATAATATAATGGGAATAACAAATAAATCCCCAAAATCTCCATTCAATAAGAGGGGAATCACCATCAAGCTTCCACCACCATGACCAGGAAGAAGTGGAACACAAGAAAACAGATCCACCATATCAACCATAACATATATTTCCATTACCATAGTCGTACAAAAAAAAGTCTACATACCCCCAATGGTGTTTATTGGGTCTGAGACAAATCCTATTATGATTCCACCCAATATAATCATTATATTCTATAATATTAGAATAAAAATAAAAAATCATATTTCCCTAAGAAATATTTGAATCATTTCATAATTTTTTTAAGGAATACATTCCTTAAAAACATTTTATGGATATCCTTTTAACAAAATAATTTTCCTAAAATAAAAAATGTATAAATGTTCTACCATATTTTGATTTCTTGAGGCACATCTGATAATCATCATGTCATAAAATAGAATCACAGAAAAATCCCTATAGAAAACTAGCACAAGGGGGAGACTATGAACCTCATATGTCGGTAATCTAAATCCTCCAAATCAACTACCGATAATATTCCCATGCATGTTCCATTAGAGAGGATGCAATCCCAAGGTATAATTGTATTCATATCATAATCCTAAGGAAACATTGTTCCTATGCACAATCCACTAGAGGGTAATTTATCCCAGTGTATAGTGTTCTCTAATCATATCACACATTTATTTAGTGTTGTAATCATCAATCATTTTAGATGAATCTGGGCCTCATCCACTTTCGAATCAAAAAGAATACTAGTTGTAGTTCACCCACCTAGAATATCAGTGATTCCATTTGTGCTCAATTTACATTCCACATATCACATAAATTATCACTTTCATATACACATGCCTATTATCATAATGACCTAAGGAAATCACAACATTCACATTTTCAAATTAATATGGAGATTAAAAATCACATGGAAACCAACCATTTTTATAAACAAAACCACATTCCATTTTCCACACACAAAAAAAGACTTTTGAAATACATTTTCACCACATTCACAATTTATGAAACTAATTTGTAAACAGAAATTTTTTAATAAATATCAAACTAAACCATTTCCAAGGGGGAATCCCCTTTCATGTTCGTACTCACACAAAAACCATTTCAGAACATGATTCACATCCTTTTAACAATTCATAAAAATATTAAAGGATCCCAAAAAATAATCCAATATGAAAAAACAACCCATTTCTCTTGGAAAAATCCACTTTCAATATAGTTTCAACATCAAATATCTTTGAAAACACATTTCACAGCTTCAAAATTTGGAATAAAACACATTTAAGAAACACCACAACAAAGAAAACATTGAGCATGACTACTTTCCTTTAAAAATACTTTTCCAACAAATGTGAATCTCTATACCATTCCAAAATATATTTCACACTACAAAAATATTCCAAATAAAAAATTTAAGAAACCCCAAAATCATATTAAAATAATCTAATAATGTAAAATCCTAGAAACACCTACTTCACCCTTGGAAACATCTGGACATCGATGCGAAAGAACAACATCTTCCCTATAAGATCCTATAAAGGCAAGATCCAAGAATAAGAATCAAGATTACTCCCAGCATCATACTATGGTACTGTCATTAGGTCAAACAACACATTCGAAAATCGAAACTCAAGAAAGAGAGAAGATAAACCATATAATAGTGAGAAATCAAGAGGAAAATGACTTACATGATGATTCCTTGAAGAACTGGGGTCTAAACCCACACAAGGATTGAGACTCAAGAGGTCAAAGAAAGCCTGGAGGAGCCTACCATGGTTAAAAATCCCAATTGATATGGATGGGTGATGAATTAGTGTTTAAATCAAATAGTTAGCAAATGTAATTTCATGTTTTTTAATGACCTAAAACAATCTTTTGGTTTTCCCACATGGTATTCAAAACCATGACACAACTGTGCATCTCTCAATGCCCAAGATAAAAATTCCACAAAATTTTCCCACTCAATTTTCTAAATAGTTCACCAATGGTGTAGTCAAAAATATACATAATGGCTCTTGGCCACATGCTTACCTGGATGGGGTCGCATGGTTCCCCCTAAATATTTTCCAACTGTGTGTCACTAGCTTTAAATCCCAAAATCTTAATTTTCACCAAAAAATCAAGGGGAAACCCATGTATAAATATCAAAATGGAGATAAAATAATATTACCTCAAAATAAAATTACATATGTGACATAAAGGGTAGAACATACACCATACACATGAATTAAGTGGTTAATAAGGCATATATCTCGAGAAAAAAGTGATATTAGAAACCCTTACCTCACCCTTCACTTTAGTGATGTGCACTTTTCATTTGGGTAAAATTTTGTATGTGTTTATAAAATGGAATTATAACTCCAAAGGTGGAATGAAAATGTATTAAAATAAAAACATAATTATAAAATTAACTATATATCATTTTTATTTCTATTATTAGGATGATTCAACTGATAAAATTATAATGATAAACGTGTAGTTTATTTTGGCAGTTTTTCCAAACACCATGAACTAGTTTAAATTTATTTACAATTATGAGTATATATTAGATCTAAAAAATTAATGTGGATGTTATATACCTATTAAATATTATTTAACTAAAATATTAGTTTTATGACAATTCATGAAGGTAGTAATGTGAAAATAATAAAAACATTATTCCAAGAGGCGATTATCGAACATAACATTGAAAATAGTTTTTTTTCATCGAATAATAGGAGTTAATAAATGTGATGGATATAATATGTTACATTACAAATAAAAAAATATAGTATATACATGATTATGTATTTAACATTCCTTAACATTTGATGGTTATTATGAGAATATAGAGGAACAAAATAAAAAAAGAGAGGTGTTTAGAGAAAATTACCTCTTGATTTTCCCCTCCTTGGATGACCCCATGAGGGACATGGATTTCGACATTTGATGAGACCATTAGCAATCGGATGTGGGAAGAGTTATGGGGATTGTTTTCGGGAAAAAATTTGGATCTTTATATCTTTTGAGTCTTAATGGGGTGGGATGAGATAATATTAATACTTAAGGGGAGGTGAGTAAGAACCCGAACCTTCTTTTCAGGTATGTTTTTCCTTTTTCAGGATTTTTTGAGAAAAAAGGGGTATCTGTAAATTTTTGAAGTACACACAGTGTACTTTATTAGTACACACCCTATACTTTGAGGCCACTCAAGGTCGTGTGCTGACCATGTCTTGGCCACACACACAGCCATGTAGGGATGATGTGAAGGCTGCTTAAAGTGGAGGACAAAAAAGCCTAGTACACACTATGTACTCAAAAAGTACACACTGTGTACTTTCTTTTATTCCAATAAATATACCGGGGTCAAGTATTAACCCTAGAAACGTCTTCTTATGAAGCTTCTTCGACCGAGAGTGAGGGTATGACCACAGATCTTCTCTGAGCCCCCGAGCCTTCGTCTGTTCTCTGAATCGTCCGTCGTCGATTTTATTGGAACCCCAGCGGTAAGCTCTTTCTTCTCCTAGAGCTTCATTTTCTAATTCCACTTCTTTTTCATGTTATAGTGGGTTGAAAATTTTGTATGTTTTGATAAATCTACAACGTAATAAGGAGATTCATTCCCCATGGTTCAAGTATATTGATCTTCTAGTATCAAGGTAGGTAGTTTGTGCCTTTCAGTTCAAAGTCATTGATTTTTATGTAGAATTTCATCCAATACCCCAGAATGGGGTATTTCGTGTTTCCTATTTTTCACCTTTTGTATTCCTACAGTTATTGTATTCTTCTGTAGAGGTAATTTGGTTATGTATGAGGAAATTGTTGTACTTGGATGATTTTCCATGCCTTGTCCTATTCCGGACCTTTTGGTCTTGTTCAGCCTATTGGCCATTATACCTGTTTTCCATGCCTTGTGACCATAGGATGGATTTTTCTTCCCTGACATGATTCTTATGCGGTAGACTAGTTATCCAAGTAGGTCTATAGGTTTACTTTGGCCTTATAGAATTAGTATGCACTGACTGGCACGAGGCTGAGAGAACCTGGAGCTATAGACTAGAAGGGGTAGATCGAGCGAGCTTCCTCAGAGAGTTTTGGAATTTATAGACTATAGGGGATAGACCGAGTGAGCTTCCCAGAGAGTCTTGGATATTATAGAATATAGGAGGATAGAACAAGTGAGATTCCTCAGAGAGTCTTGAGCTTTATAGACTCCAAGAGGGTAGTCCAAGTGAGCTTCCTCAGAGAGTCTTTGTTGTTTGAATTTTCTTAAACTATTCCAGGCCATAGGAGGAATTGACCGAGTCACCTTCCACAAAGAGTCTCTGATAGACCTGAGTCTATAAGAAGAATCAACCAAGTGAGCTTCTTCATAGAGTCTCTAGACCTTGGGCTTATAAGGGGATTAGACCGTGTGATCTACCTCAGAGAGTCCCTGACTACCTTAGACTATAATAGGAATTAACTGATCGTGCTTCCTCAGATATTCATATAATTTCATATGAACAAACTAGAGGGGTTAGGATGATTGCACTGCCCAGAGGGTTGTGGGTACTTCTTGGATAGGACTAGAGGGGATGGCTGTGAGTACTTCCCAGAGGAATTCCTATTTATGGCTAGCTATTTGAATCACTACTGCTTGTTTACTATGGATTGTTTAATGTTGTATATCATCCAGATTACTATTACTGTTTGCTATTTACCGAACTATTACCTTCCATATTCTCACTAACTGTTAGGAAAATATCTTTGGGTGGTTGCCTACTAGGATTTAGTTGCACACCCTATTTGGGTCAGGCTTTTGTGCCCAAATAGATTAAATTTTTGCAGGTATAGATAAGGGAAAGAACCCTTGTACTTCAGGTACTTGACTTTCTGTGGAGCTCGAGAGAATGAGACCAAGATATGGCTTGCAATGCTGAGGAGTTATCTGTTTACTATTCTTTTGTACTTGTATTAGTACTGTATTTCGCATTGTGACTTGTTTGGATGCTTTCCTAGACATATATATATCATGCATCATTCTATATATATGTGTGTTCTCCAGTTGTTCATTTTTTTAGTATTCCGCTGTTTTCTTGTGTATGGTTTGTTGACTACTTCCTTTATTGTTTATTGTTTATCTTTTCCACTGGGTACTCTGCCAATGAGGGCATAGTTTACCCACCATCACACCCAAGGCCATTGCTTCTAGTTGGCAGCCTCTCGCGATTGTGGAAATGCGCTTGAGGCCATGTGACCAACTGGGTACGGGGCGCCTCTGGGTGGCTTCCGGAACCGGGGTGTTACCAAGTGGTATCAAAGGAGGAATTATTTTCTCTGGACTTATTGTTTGGAGCCTATATCAAGGGATAGGATGGAATAGGTACTTGGTAATAAGATTTTTCCCAGGTGTAGCTAACCCGTGTACAGGGAAAGGCCATACTACCACATTTATTGAAATTTTACTTGTTTGTAATTTTACAGTTGATATGATTTCACCTTGAGTGACTCACATGATTTGTGCTGTTACTGTTGATATTATTGAGGTTCTATTTCCGTTGCAACCCGATGAGATGAGGGTGTTCCATCTCATGCATCATATAGGAACTTGTTAGAAATCACATGCCATGCATTCCTTCCATGTCATCTAGGATGAATTAGCGATTTCATGTTGTTGTGATAGACGTTGTGTAGATTATTCATGCTATTGTGATAGTTGGCTTGATAGAAATACCTGCAGCATGATAGGGTTTTGTTTTTGTAGATATTTACTGGAATGAAAGACAGATTTTGATTCATGAGGTGTTATGGGCCATCATGAATCGGAATTTGTTGGATCATTGAATTATTTCCCTTGTATATGATATGTAGGAGATTCCAAGCTCTGATTCGCAGGGAGTATGGGCCCTCACAGATCATAATTTGGAACCTTCATGCTTGTTTTCAGTGTTTTCTGGGCTTCAGACCAGTTTCTGAGCTTCTGCCCAGAAAAACTCAGAATACAAGGCATGTACTTTAGGAATACACACTGTGTAGTTTTTAAACTGTGTCACTTACTATGTGGGAAGAAACATGGGATTGTGGGAAATCTTCAGGAACACGCCATGTACGGTAAGTACACACCGTGTTGTGGTGACCATGTGTCTACCTGTGTGACTAATGTCACAGTTGGATAAATATTGACTTTACATGCCGTGTCTTGTTTTCAAATGTTGTTCCCTGTATCCGAAGTACCTAGTCGTGTCATGAACAACATGAGCCAGGGAAAACCTTCAAGTAAACACCATGTTCCCAAGTAGCATGCCGTGTAGAGTGAACCGTGTAGCCAGCCATGTAACTAACAACACGGGTCATTTAAGCCTTTTCTAGTACACAATTTTTGGAGGTCATACATCCCATGTAGTCTTGAATTAAGAGGAACGTGTGGGTTATCCATGTAAGGAGACTCGGGGAGTGGAATAGAGTTCAATTACACGCCCATGTGAGTGGATTTTGAGAACATGCCGTGTAGTTTTTATACGTGCCGTGTAGTAATGTTTTGTAAAACTTGAATGTTTCTTTCTCCTGTTTCACTCATGTACTCTTGTGTTCTATCTTTGATAATATTGAACTAAGGTGTGCTTTTGACCCTTCAGAGTTATGCCACCGAGACGTTCTCATGTAGTACGTCAGCTGCCAGATGGTGATCAGACACTAGATATGGCCTATTAGGGACCTCCTGTAGATCCTCCTGATGTGCCAGCCTTGGCACTAGTGGTTATACTAGTTGCAGGTGCCAATGTGAAATTTAAGGAATATTTTCTGGGGATTATACAGACCTTCTAGGGAGCGCCACCTCCGGCCCCGTCGATGGCAGAGTTGACACAGGTTTTCCAGCAGCAACATCTTTCTACATTCTCAGGGGATGGAGGACCTCAGGCTACAAAGTCATGGATAGAGTCCACACTCAAAATTTTCATGCATATAGAGACAATTCTAGAGAAGAGGGTGAATCTCATGACCTATATACTCCTAGACTCCTCTAAGAGGGGGTGGGAGGTGATCTCATAGTCAGGAGGCCAGCAGGTTATGACTTGGGATGTGTTATGGCACATATTCTACAATTACTTCTACCTGGAGACCTTGAGGGCTGACCGAGCCTAGGAGTATATGAATCTGGAGTAGGGTACTATTTCTATTATGGAGTACTCATCTCGCTTTTCCGAGATGCAACGTTTCACATCGATTCCAGCAGGTGATGAGTTGTTCTTGGCTAGGAAGTTTGAGGATGGTCTTAGGCAGTAGATCCATTCCCAGGTAAACATCTTCAAGTTGACTTCGATATCCTCTATTCTCCACTAAGTTCTGATCACTAAACACAATATAAGGGATTCTAGATCAGTGAGCCAGGGCAATTTGACATTCAGAGTTTTTTTTCCTCCAACTGATAGCAGAAAGCACCGTAGGGAGTCTTCTTGAGGAGATCAGAGTAGGTGGAATGTATCTTTAGGTAGCGAGCTAGTATGATACCAATGCTGGATGAGCGGGAATATTAGGCCTCAATGCCAGAGAGACCCGATGGAGTTCCGATCTTGCAGCAAGATGGGCCATCTTCAGCATTTCTGTCTAATCTTCTCACCAACAGCTGGTGGTAGGGATTCTTCCATGACTCGGCGTACATGAGATGCATCACCAGTTTATCACCAGTCTAGGAACTAGAGTTCTTATTGCAATTCGGGATGAGGTGGAGGTTGTGGTCATGGTGGTCAGCCACCAGGCTACTAGCGACAACAGAGTGGATCAGCTCAGTGTCTTCAGGCAGGGTTGTAGGGCCGCGGTAGAGGCCAGACATTCACTTTGGAGAAGACCCATCAAGAGTAGGATCCCAGACCTTCTATAGTTCTAGGTACAATCTTAGTAGCCTCAGTTTTATCTTCAGCAATTTTCGATACTGGTGCTACGCTTAGTTTTTCTCTGTTGCTGTCATGGAGAGCCTTGGGATCTGCATCTTTCCCTCTGACGATACATTAACTCTAGACACACCGTTGGGGACTAGAACGGTCAGAATAAATTAGTGTAGAGAGTGACCTCTTGATGTTGTAGGGTGTCACTTATTATGGGACCTCTATGTCCTAGAGATGACGAGCTATGATGTCATTCTTGGAATGGACTGCCTAGTTCCCTTCTAGGCAGTCGTTGACTATTATCACCATAGGGTGAGTTTTGTATCACCTGATGGTGGATCCTTTCTTTATTGAGGTGAGTGGGATGTCCACGAAAGTTGTGCATGACCTGAGCATCATTGGATAGGAGGAGTTATAGCCTAGATTGCTAGTCTATATCTTGATGACCAAGGTACTTCATAGTTAGACATTCCTCCAGTGGTGGATCATTTCAAAGATTTATTTCTAGAGGACTTTCCAGGTCTGCTGCTAGTGTGTGAGGTAGACTTCTCGATTGAGAACGTGCTAGGAGTTGCACCGGTGTACATTCATCCTTACAGGAAGGATACACTAGAGTTGCAGGAGCTCAAGAAGTAGTTGTAGGAGTTGCTGGCAAGGTGTATCATCTGACCGTGTACTTCTCCTTGGGCTTCGCCCGTCCTGTTTGCGAAGAAGAAAGATGATACCCTTAGGATTTTTGTGGATTATCATAAGCTAAACTAGTTGATGGTCGAGAACCGATATCCCTTGTCGAGGATCGATTATCTCCTTGATCTACTTCAAGGAGCCCGAGTGTTCTTGAGGATTGACTTGAGACCCGGTTATCATCAGTTGCGTGTTAGACCATCTGATATACCTCTTACAGCCTTTTGGAGTATGTATGGTCTATCCGAGTATATGGTTATGCCATTCGGTCTAACGAACGCACCTGAAGTTTTCATGGAACTGAGGAACAGACTGTTCCATCCATACTTGGATTCGTTCGAAGTGGTTTTCATGGACGACATCTTGGTGTACTGTCACACTCGACACGACCATGCTACCCATCTTGAGATTATTTTGAGTAAAAAGAGAGAGCCTCAGTTATATGATAAGCTCTCTAAATGCAACTATTGGATGGATCAGATTCACTTCTTGGGTCCTGTTATCTTAGAGACAGGTGTATCTGTAGATCCATAGAAATTGAGGGTAGTAGTTTCCTTGGAGTAGCCGAAGAATGTCTTTGAGGTGCGGAGTTTTTTTGGGCTGGCTGGATACTACAAGAATGTTATACAAGGATTTTAATGCCTAGCAGCACTATTGACAGGTCTGACCAAGAAAGGGGTAAAGTTCTTATGTTCAGATTCTTATGAGTCGGCCTTTCAGGAGCTGAAAGGGAGGTTGACATTAGCACCGATACTATTCTTTCTAGAGCCGGGTAAGAGCTATATTTTTTACTACGATGCTTCATGTATCGGGTTGGGAGCCATTATTATGCAAGGAGATAGATTCATTGCATATGGGTCTCGGTAGTTGAGGCTACACGATAGGAATTACCCGACGCATGATCTGGAGTTGGTAGTGGTTGTTCATGCTTTATGCTATTAGAGACATTATCTTCTAAGAGTGCACTTTGGGGTGTTCACCGACCACAAGATTCACAATTACATCTTCACTCAGCATGATATAAATCTGAGATAGCATAGGTGGGTTGAGTATCTTATGTCCTTCGACTTTGAGCTTTCCAATACACCTGAGAAAGGAAATGCAGTGGTTGATGCGCTGAGCAAGAGAACTCAGATTCAGGATGTTCAGGAGGCCAATAGTGAGTGGCAGCTTATGGCTCTATTCTCGGAAATGCATTTGGTGGTGCATGAAAGACAGGGGTAGTTTTTCTATCTTCTGTAGATGTTACCTCTACTCTTCTCGATTAGGTATGAATGAGGTAGTTATCAGACTCCCAAGGCCTATTCTTGCGGGAGAGTGTGTCAGGAAAGGCCCCTCTTTCTGTATAGAAAATGGGTGAGGATGAGATCTTGCATATACAGGGATGTGTATGGGTACCAGACGACATATGTGAGGAGCTAAATCTGGATTTTGATTCCTCAGTTTGGACAGTTCATCCTGACATCACCAAGATGTATCGTGATCCACACCGCCAGTATTGGTGGCCAGGTATGAAGAGAGGTGTTGCTGGTTTTTTCAGGAGGTGTTCCACTTGTCAGCAGATAAAAGTGGGGCATCAGTAACCAACAGGCCTTTTTTCAGTAGTTACCCATTCCAGAGTTTATGTGGAATGAACCCGCGATGGATTTCATGACATGGTTATCGAGGTCTCCTCCAGGGAATGATCAGTATGGATTTTCGTTGACAGACTCACGAAGGTTGCTCACTTCTTGCTGATCTTTGAGACCTTCAGTGTTGATGAGGTAAGACAGTTGTATATCCGAGAGATTGTATGTATTAATGGAGTTCCGAACTCCTTTTTTTCAGATAGGGATGCACGTTTTACATCTTGGTTCTGCCAGGGGCTTCAGAAGGCTTTGGGTACACAAGTACTTCTAAGTACAGCATACCATCCCTAGAAAGATGGCCAATCAGATAATATGATTTAGGTGCTTGAGGATATTCTCCGATCTTACATTCTAGACTTTGGATGTTCTTGGGAGAAGCATATACCTCTTTTGGAGTTTTCCTACAAAAATAGTTTTCAGGTGACTATTCAGATGGCACCTTACGAGGCTTTGTACGTTAGACCATTTCGATCACCATTATGCTGTCTGGAGGAAGGAGAGGCAGCTTTGCTGGGACCTCATCTTGTTCAAGAGACCTCAGAGCAGACATAGTTGATTTAGAAGTGGATGGCTACAACACAGTCATGACAGAAGTCTTATGCTGATCAGTGGAGACGACCTCTAGAGCTCGAGGTTGTGGATCAGTTTTTACTGCGTGTCGCACCAAGGTTGGGACACAAGAGGATTCGAAGATAGGGTAAGCTTTCACCATGGTACATCAAGCCATTTGATGTATTGGTGTGAGTTGGGCCGGTTGCCTATCGGTTGATGTTACCTTAGAGGTACCTGGCTATGCACAACGTCTTCCACATTTCTCAGCTCTGATGTTACTTTTCAAACCTGTCTCATGTTTTTCAACCTGAGGAGGTTGAGCTTGAAGTGGATGCATCATTTTTGGAGCATCCTATTAGGATTGTAGATCGTAGTATGAAGGTTCTCTATAGTCGGTCTGTTCCTCTAGTACGGGTGCTATTGCAGCATGGGTGAGTACATGACGAGACATGGGATAGGGAGGCTGATGTACGATCTCAGTGGCCAGAGTTGTTCGGGGTTTCCTCTTCTATGCCTCTCTATGGAAATTCAAGGACACATTTCTTTATGGGGGGATGTTTGTAATAACCCGTACCTTCTTTTTAGGAATTTTTTTCTTTTTTCTGGAGTTTTGGAGAAAAAAGGAGTTTCTGGAAATTTTTGAAGTACATTTCATGTACTTTAGAAGTACATGCCGATTACTTTGATGCCCCTCAAGGATGTGTGTTGGCCATGTCATGGACACACACACAGACATATAGGGGTGATGTGGAGGCCACTTAAATAGGAGTATGGAAAAGCCTAGTACAAGCCGTGTACTCAAAAATTACACTCCGTGTACTTTTTTTATTAAAGGGACTGGGGTCGCGTGTTAACCCCAGAAACGTCTCCTTCTCCAGCTTCTTTGACCAAGAGTGAGGGTATGGACATGGACCTTCTCCGACCCCCAAGCCTCCGTAAGTTCTCCAAATTGACCACATTCAATTGCGTTGGAAGCGCAGTGGTAAGATCTTCCTTCTCCTAGTACTTTGTTTCCCAATTCCTTCTCTTTTGCAAGTTATTGTGGGTTGTACCTTTTGTGTATTTTCATAGATCTACAACGTTATAATGAGATTCAGGCCATGTGTTTCAAGTATATTGATCTCCTAGTATCATGGTATGTGTTTTGTGCCTTTCGGTGCAAAGTTTTTGTGTTTTATGTGCAATTTCCTCCAATACCCGTGAATGGGGTATTGCACGTGTCTTGTTTTGACCTTATTGTCTTTTTACTTTGATTGTATGCTTGTGTAGAAGTAATTTGTTTATTTATGAGGAAATTTCGGTTCTTGGATGATTTCCATGACTTGTTCTATTTGCTACCATTTGGTCATGTTCATCCTATTAGCCATTATAACTGTTTTCCATGGCTTGTGGTCGTATGATGGATTTCTATTCCCTGACATGTGTGTTATGCTATAGACTGGTAGGCCAAGTAGCTCTGTTGGTTTACATTAGAAATATATCATTAGTATGTGCTGACTGGCATGGGGCCAAGAGAACCTGGTGCTATAGACTATAAGTGTATAGACCGGGTGAGCTTTCTCAGAGAGTTGTGGACATTATAGATTATAGGGGATAGACAGAGTGAGCTTCCATGAGAGTCTTGGATATTTTATACTACAGGAGGATAGATCGAGTGAGCTTCCTCAAAGATTATTGAGTTTTATAGACTCTAGGAGGGTAGACCGAATGAGCTTCCTCAAAGGGTCTTTTTTTTGAATTTCCTTAAACCATTCTAGGCTATAGGAGGAATTGATCGAGTGAGCTTCCTCAGAGAGTATGTGATAGACCTGAGGCTATAGGAGGACTTGACCAAGTGAGCTTTCTCATAGAGTATCTAGACCTTGGGGCTATAAGGGTATAAGATTGCATGATCTACCTCAAAGAGTCCCCAACTACCTTAGACTATATGTTGAATTGACTAAGCGTTCTTCCTCAGAGAGTCTTATAATTTTGTATGACCAAACTAGAGGGGTTAGGCTAAGTGTACTTCCTAGAGGGTTGGGGGTACTTCTTGGATAGGACCAGATAGGATGGATATGAGTACTTACCAGAGGGATTCATGTTTGTGGTTAGATGTTTGATTCACTATTGCTTATTGACTATGGATTGTTTACTATCATGTATCATCCTACTTACTATTACAGTTTACTGTTTACTGTACTATTACCTGCCATATGCTCACTGACTATTAGACACATATCTTTGGGTGGTTACCTACTGGGATTCAGTCTCACACCCTATTTGGGCCATACTTTTGGGCCCAAACAGATTATGTTGTTGCAGGTATAGATAAGGGAAAACGCCCTTCTACTTCAGGTACTTGACTTGCTATGGAGTTGGAGATCATGGGACCAAGCTATGGCTTGCGTTGCTGAGGAGTTATCTGTGTAATTTTCTTTTTTACTTGGTTTATTATGGTATTCCACATTGTGAATTGTTTGGATGATTTCCTATAAATATATGTATCATGCGTCATTCCATATATATGAGTTTTCTCCAAGCGTTCATTGTTTTAGTCTTCCACTATTGGCTTGTGTATGGTTTGTTCACTGCTTTTGTTATTGTTTATTGTTTCTCTTTCCACTGTGTACTCTACAATGAGGGCATAGTTTCCCCACCATCACACCCAAGGCCCTCGCTACTAGTCGGCATCCTCTAGCATTTGGGAAAATGTGCTAGAGGCCATACGACCAACCGGGTACGGGGCGCCTCTGGGTGGCTTCCGGAACCGGGACATTACAAGGTCGGTATATGTGTTTAAAATAGTGATAATTTATATTTCTATCCAACCACTTTGAGGTATCATGAAGTTACATGCCATTGGTTGATAATTTATATTATATTGGATTCTATTGGTCATTAAATTACAAAAAATAACAATTAAATTTCGACGTTTTTAGGTATTTTAAGCCATTAGCTTTTTAACTTTAACATGTTTCATTTTTTACCTATAACATGGTAAATAGTTTTTTTTAAACATGACAAAAAAATTTTACCTAGAAAATAAAATTTATTTTATACCTTACTTGAAAATATGATTCCAAATTTGGAATCTATTTTAAAAAATTCAATTCATAGAATTGGTAAAATTATTTCTAAAATCAATCCCACATACAGAACAAAATTTCGGTTTCTAATGTGAGAATTTCAAAAGTATAAAATGTTATTATATATAATTTCAATGTGAAACTAATTCCAATGAACTAAATTTGATTTATTTTTGTATAATTAAATTAATTATAATTTAAAATAAATTTAAAATATTATATAACTATATAAATAATTTTTTAACATATAGACACAAGTTCTATAAACTAGTACCCGAAGCCGAATGGTCACATAACCTCAAGTATGCATCCCCATATGCTATAGGCTACTAAATAACAATGGAAATATAATATTTATCACGGGTAGAATATATCCTCTTTATCAAAGGTGAAAATTTTCATAAATAAATAAACAATTTCCAAATTATATAACCATAATAAGAATAGTACCAATATCACATGTTGACTAAAACAATAAATACAATATTCAAAACTAAACTATATATATGTCATCCTAAAATGTTCCCAGTGTTTTTATGAAAAACCAAAAATACATAGAGACATTTAAAACTCTCAATTGGGCCTCAAATCACATTTAGTACCTTCATCCCTACTTTATCCCCAATCATCCATATAATATATTACTTTTTCCCATATCGAGTCATGCAACCATGAAATCTATTAGGGTATTGATCATTCAGCTCAAGTAGAGTGTGAGAAAAACTTTGTAGGATATATCTACAAACATATAAAACAATATCCGTTCAAAAATAGTGTCGGTAGTTTATTACAAAAATAATTAAAATTCATAATTAAATAGTAATCACATTATCAATTATTCTTTATTTAACCACATTAATAATTGGGTTCTTATAGGCACCCAAACTCTCAGTACTTATTTTTTCCCATGATGGAGTTTGAAACATTTCACACATAATCCCAAATAAATTAAAATTCATTGGGATATTATTATGAATTCATTTCAATTCATTATCATGGTTAATCAGAACCATGGTCCAATTCCAAATCATGGGAGTAGAAAATTGTGTCTAACACCCCGAGGGTATTTGGATCCTCAGTCCATTTCTGAAAACTCTTAATTACATGTGTATTTTAAGCCTCTGTCCCTATCCAAGAATTTTTATCTCATATGGGAATTGGGAGCCTTAGTCCCTGTCACACACACATTTTACACATATTGGTATTTAGAGCCTCAGTCCCTACCACAAAAACATTTAACACATGTGGGCATTTGGAACCTCAATCCCATTCCTACACACATTTAACACATATGGGTATTTGGAGCCTTATTCCATGTCCCACACACATTTAAAACATATATCATAGTATCACAGATTCACATGTGTCCAAATATCACATTAATTAATTCATAAATTAATTAATGAAATTCAAAATTTTCATAATCACATCTATCCATTAATTAATTCAAAAATTATTTAATCATTGTAATCCCCTCAATAAATATACCCATTAATTGATTACATCCATTCCTATAATTAATTCGATTATTAATTAATCACATAAATCTGTTAAATTAATTCAATAATTAATTGATTATATCAATTCCATTAATGAATTAATTAATTTATTTGTCCCATAATCCCATTAATTAATTAAAAAAATGATATGATTAATTCCATTCCATTAATTAATTAAATAATTAATTGATTCAATTAGAGTCTGAATCAAAATAATAAAAATTAATTAATTCAATAATTAATTTCCCCCAAATCACAATCCCAGCATTTCCAATTTCAATATTCCCTCAAATAATTAATTTAACAATTTAATTAATTCAATAAAGAAAAAATATCTAAATGTATAATATAAATTATTTAATTAAATGCAGATAATTTAAATCCAAAATTTTGGATTTAAATTATAGACCATCTACCTCAATTCTTTTACAAATGCTCATTAATGAAAAACCCCAATTTGAATAGAAGAATGACATAGAAAAACATCTGGATCATAAACACTAAATAAACATTGATAATTAGGATCCCAAAATTCTAGATCTGGATCAAAAAATACTAAATTTTTATATAAAAAATAGAGGATAACACACCTCTAAAATATTAGGGAGAGACAAAATAGGTGAATAAAAACACACTGGATTAGATCCTCTTACTGAGTGGGGTGAAGATAATCAATACACCCTCCAAACCTCCTAAAATTGTGGTCAGGAGGGATTGAAATGCATTCAGGAAGCTCTAAAAAATGTTAGAAAAGGAGTTGTTCTGGGTGGGGGTTGATTTTGGGGTAATTATGGGGTTTGGGTAATTTTAAATCTAATTTTTAGATTAATTAAAACCACCCAGATGGTTTTCTAGGAAGAGGGTTATGTTTCCCCTAACCATGCCCCTTATCCATGAACTTCTTCTAGAGGGGTGCATAGTTTCTAATTTTAGGGTGAATGGTTTTAAAAACTATGTTCCAACTATGAAAACCCTCTCTATCCAAGGTTTTGGGGTTTTCTGGGTCTGGGCACATAGTAAGGGAAAATCATGTGCCAACCACGCACTTCCACTTTTCATCCTTTTTTTCAAAATTTCAACCATATACACCCCAAGGTAAAACCCAAACAAAAATTATTGAACACAACAGAAAAGAGTAACTGTAAATGAGGATGAGAGATACCTAGAAAATTTCGGGATCTTACAATCTCCACACCATATAATATCTCTTCCTCAAGATATACTACCAAGGATCCCTAAAATTTTGAATCAAATGGTCAAACCATAGAGCCCATAATATCCACTTCAGTCTCCCATGTTTCCTCCTAAACATGGCCATGTTACCACAATACACTAATAATAAGCATGGTCTTTCACCAAAACACATTCTCACTGTGATCCAACACAAATATCAAATTCTCCTCAGATGATGTATCTATATCAAGCACAAAATTATCCATATAGATCTCATGATAAGGGTCAAGGTGACACTAACATAGTTGTGAAACATGGAAAACCTCATGAATAACACTATATATCCATGGAAAATCCAATCTATATGCCACTAACCTCATTCTCTCCATAACCTGTAATGGTCTAAAGAACTAGGGTGATATGTTTCCCTCCCTCTAAACCCTATGGTGACCCAATCCTAGACACACCAGAAGGAATACATGATGTCACTCTGTAAACAATAGGGGTTTTCGATGTATATCAGTAAATGAATTTTATCTACTATTAGACATAACCATTTGTTTATTAATCAATAGAACCTGCGTCAATGTCTCCATCATGAGACTCAGTCCCAATTTCTCTAACTCACCTGCTTCCATCCAGCATAGATGTGATTTGAATGGCCTACCATAAATAGCCTCGTATGGTGCCATCTGTATATTTTCATGATAAATTTTGTCATAGTAAAACTCCAATAAATCGAGGTGATTCTCCCGAGACCCAAAAATGTCTAGAACACATGATAATAACATTTCCCCAAGAACCTATAGTATACACTCCAACAACACATCTGTCTATCGGAGGAATGTCATACTCATTAAAACCTATGTACCAAGTTCCTTTTGAAAACCTTACCAAAAGTGAAAATTAAAGGCATTGTTATATCTGAAACTATTGTCTACCGAACTCTGTTTAGATGAACTATCTCCTATACTTTAAAATCTCTCACCTAATCCACTAAGAAATTCTATTTCTTAGGTAATAAATGAACCACCTTTATGAAATGATCCACAATTTCCAAGATAACATTGTTCATTGGATGTTTCACCGGTAGAACCAGTATAAAGTACATGGTCACATCATCCCACTTCCATTTTGAAAAGTGAATTTCTTATAGAAAACCACCAAATCATTTATGCTCAACCTTCACCTTTTGAAAAGTGTAGCATCATGTCCTGAACCCTATTATCTCCCTTATGTCTATCCACAAAAACATTTCGTGTAGGTCACAATACATTTTGGTGACACCTAAATGTATTACTCACTTCCTGGAATGATGCTCACACATCATATCCTCCTATATGCTCATAGGAACAACAACCTGATTCCTTACATATATGATTTCATCCACATGTCTGTTAAAATTGGGAGGTGAATACCCACCTTCATGGATTTCCCTCAAGTTCAAACTTCCCATATCCTCATAATACCTTTCTTGAATCCATCTCAAGAGTGTACATTCAAAGGAAACTGATATGAGAATCATATAGTCTTGATATTGTTGAACTATAACAGGAATCTCAGCCAGTAATTCCATCATCTTCAACTCATCACTAGACCCCAAAACCATCTAAGTCATAATTTTCTTGCTAAAAGTGTTAGAATCATGTTTCCCATTTCCAGGTGTATATTCTAACACCAAATAAAATGACTGAATATACTCATATCACCTCCACTACCGGTGATGCAAATATCACCGCGAAAGGATATAATTAAATCTCTAGTGATATGTATATGGAGTAAATTTTTTTACTAATTGATAATTCCACTAAAACATAACAACATAAATAATAGATTCCAACTTTAGTCCATGAGTAGGGTAGTTCTATTCATGTTGGATCAGTTTCCATAAACCATACACCACTACTTGTTCCCCCTACATCAGCAAAGTTCCAATACCTATCCAATGAGAATCGCAATACACCATATACTCATCATATAGATCAGGTATTATCATCATTGGTGATTATTTCAATGGATTCTTCAAATCCTAGAATGAATTATCACATTATTCTGATCATTATAACTTTACCTCCTCATTTGTGAAGCCTGAAAGAGGTGATATCAAACAATAAAAGTCCTAAATGAATCTTTTGATAATACCCTTCTAACCCTAGAAATTTATGGATATTTAAAACATTATTAGGTTTATCCTAAGAAACTACTTCCTATACTTTCTCTTGGTCTACTAACACACCTTCCTCTGAGGTGATGTGACCCAAAATTTATACCTAATAAATTGAGAACTATCACATATATGGATGACATATAGACGATGATCTATAAGTTTTCTCAAGAAAAGGCCAATATTTTGTCCATGATCATCACGAGTCTTGGAGTACAACATGATTTAAACAAAAAAACTACCAAAAACTAATCCAGGTATGGATGGAATATGTTTTTCATCAATTCTATAAACACTTACAATGTATTTTCCAACCCAAACATAATTGCGATGAACTAAAAATAGTTCATATTGGCTTCTGTATGTAGTCCTTAGTATATCATAAGATACAACTCTCAATTGATGATACCCTGATCTCAAATAAATCTCGGAGAAAACAAAATCCCCTCTTAACTAGTCAAATACATCATCGATTCACGAAATAGGATACCAGTTCTTCATTGTCATTCATTTCAATATCTGATAAGAAACCCAAAAACATAAACTCTCATTATCCTTCTTGGTAAAAAAATATAGAGAACCCCAAGGGTACATACTAGAATGGTTGAATACCTTATTCTATAACCATTCAAGTTGATTATAGAGTTATTGAAGCTTTATTGGTTCCATTCTATATGGTGGAATAGAAACCATCTCATCCCTTAGAATAATCTAAATAAAAAATTCCATATCCCTCTCTAGTGGAATCCCATATATGTCATCGGGAAACACATCAATCAAACTGTCCACTATGGGTGGAAAGACCCCAGGATTCACTCCTTCATCATCTAACAATAGACTAGATACTTGTACTATGAGCTTTTCTATTTTTTGAGTGGTGGGACCTACTCTGCCATCTTGTATATCCCACTCTCCTTGGTGAATATAGGTGTCACCCTTAAGAGATGTAAAATTAACTATTATGGGGAAATAATCAATATGGTCTTGGTATGATACCAACCATTCCATACCCACAGTCATGCCAAATACTAACATTTCTCAGATGTAAATTTCCCACTGAAAATGGTACTTTGCAACCTTAAGAGAACACCCCATACATAAAAAAATTTCTCAATATCATACTCCCAATGGTGTATCTATCATTAATACCCAAAACATGAACTCATCCTCTAGCCATAAAAAATTCAAAAGAATTAATAAATATATGAATTCGAGGAACCAATATCAAAAAAGGCACAAGCTAATGCAAAAGATACATGAATTGTACCTCTCACTATCGATGGTCCAACAACTCTATCCATAAGTGTTGGATGAATGTAATGTAACAATCCAACCCCTATTCCTTATTATGTAGTCTGATATTGCTAAGTTACACCACTATACTTGTAAGGTCGCTTCTAACCTGAAGTACCATATTTACTTTCTCTACTACCATAACCAATAGAACTCTAACTGGCAGAATGATATGGTGAAAAAGATTCCCTTCCCACACTATGGTTATATATATATCCTCTATCAGTACCCATATATTGTGGGTTCCTGTAGAACCTCTATAGATGTCCCATATTTCCATATGATCGGCACCCCACTAGTGGTCCGGGAGAATTTTGATGAAAGTGCCCTGGCCTACCGCACTAGTGGAAAATCACTCGGGTAAGATCCTGAGTAACTGATCCTTCCCCCTAGCCACTCTTATTCCCACTGCTCTATCTAACAATATCATCATGATGCTTTATGCCCTCATAATTCGTACATATTGATCATCCAACAACTACCATATGTGCTACACTATTAGCCTCTCTTATTCCCTCTTGGCTAAGAGAGACTCATCCACCACCTCTACAAAATTCATTAACCAAAAAAGATTAAATTGGGACTTAATCTCACATTTATGTCCATTCATGAAATGTCTCTACATAGCTATCTCATCCCCTACCAATAATAGGGAAAAAACTATAAATATATAATGTGTCTAGCATTATCCATCACAAACATTCTCCCCTAAGTCAACCACATGAACCCAACTTCTCTTTCTGAACTCAACCTCTCAGGATAGATGTGATCCAAGAACTTATCCAATAATGCCTTTCATAACATACCATCATTTTATCCTGTCTTTGTCTAAACAACCCATTAGTTTTATCTGATCCTCACAGAATGTATGCATCCAACATTACCCTCTTCTAAACTAGAGTCTCTAAATTGTAAAGTATTATCTTTATAGATTCAATCCTGAACATAGCTCCATCATATCCACACTCTCTAGTAAAATTTAGAGGGTAATAAAACTGGAACTAACATATCAATTTGTAGATTCTCAAAAAAACCCACACTGGGTATCTTTCCATTAATATCCTGAAAAAAGCGATGTCCTATCAAAACTTCCCACTAACTTCCTCACCCGGCACTATTGCTACATTAGGTTCCACTACTCTTATATTATCTCCATCCATATACTCTTGTCCTCCTCTAAACAATAATTTTCAGGGAGGAATAAATATAAAATTCCAAATACATACTATAGGACGCATTTCACAACATTTACACATTTATGTGGAAAATAATAAGCCATAACAATTAATTTCCCCAAACCCTTCCACACGGTCAAAACCAAGGCGTAGTCACTACCCTTGACCATCCTTCACCTAGGTCCGGGTTGACATGGATCAAACACATTCTCATATTCATATTTCTCATTCAAAATCCCATTTATTCACAATTTTCATCATTTCATCACTTTCAATTTCATATTAATCTCATTTTTCATTTAAATTTCACAAGCAAGGAACAAAAGTTATTGTTCAACAACATACCCAAATCATGTTTTCATGTTCATGTCTAAAATGATGCATGTCATGATAGACTAAAGTGCCTAAAATGATAAATGTATAATAAAATATAATTCCAAATAGGGACATGAGTCAATCTCAATAGTCATTGTAACAACAATTACATCACACAACAAGTTCACCACCCCAAATGAAATAATATTCAATTGTAATAGAAAATAGATATAAAAATACTCCCACCCTGGTTACATGGGTTCTCTTATGTACTTGGGGTAGCTAATCCATTTAAAAAGCTCAGAAAATTCCTAAATCCTCATAGTTTCTTTTCTATCTTTTCCAAATAGTAATAAAATGTAAAAAATAAAGGAAATCACCTCTAATACCACTTTGTGACATCCCAACAAGGGTTCTACACACCAGTTCCCCGAGATGGTTGGTCACATGCCTCAAATGTGACTCCCTATATTCCAGAAAGCTACCAACTAGTAGATTGGGTATAATACCAATCATAGGGATACTATACCCTCTTTATCAACTTTCATAATCATGGTAATAAATATTCAATTTTGAAATGATATAAATATAACTAGAATAGTACCAATATCATATGATGACCAAAAAAAGAAATAAAATATCCAAAACTAAAATGTAGATATATCATACCAATATGTTTTTAATGTCAATATGAAAATCCCATAATAAATAAAGAAACTAAATAATATCATGTAGGACCTGAACTATGTCATGTTCCATCATCCATGCTCCATTCCAAATTATCTGACTAACATATGTTCTTTTCACATATCTAGTTTTAAATCCATGAAATATATTTTGGAATTTGTCTAGAATACCATGTAAGGTGTGATTATAACATATTAGTCCACCACCAGTTGTGTCTAAAACAATATACAATCAATAATAGTGCATGGAGTTGTATAAATAATGAAGTACAATGCGTAATTAAAAAATTATCACAATATCATTTATTCTTTATTTATCTACATAAATTATAAGGTTTCCATGGACACCTGAACTCTCAATACCTACCACATCTCGTATGGAAGTCTGAAACTTGTCACAAATTTAATTCAAAATTCATTCTAATGCAATGGTAAATCATTAAACATTAATTTCAATTCACTATCACGGCTAATTGGAGACATTGTCAAATGCCAAATCATGGTAGTGGAACATCGTGTTTAACACCCTATGGGTATTTGGAGAGTGATTCTATAACCCGCACATCTCTGTTACATGGGTATTTGGAGCTTCGATCCCTATACCATACTTTTTATTGCATACGGGTAATTGGAGCCTCAGTCCCTATCCCACAAAAATTTAAAACATATGGCTATTTGGAACCTCAGTCTTTATCCCGCACACATTTAAAATATATTTTTATTTAGAGGCTCTATCCATATATCAAAAATATATAACAAATATTGTTATTCAGAGACTTACGCCCTATCCCACACTCATTTAAGATATAAATCCCTGTATCAAAAATTCCCATGTGACACAATATCAGATTAATTAATTCGTTAATTAATTAATCAAATAAATAAATATCATAATCACATCTATCCATTAATTAATTCGATTATTTATTAATCATGGAAATCTATTAAATTAAGCATACCATTAATTGATTAAATATTTTCCATTGATTAATTAAATAATTAATTAATCACATCAATCTATTCTATTAATTCAATAATTAATTTATTACATAAATTCCATTAATTAATTCAACAATTGTAATAATCACGTCAATAACATCAGTTAATTCAAAAATTAATTGATTACACACATTCCATTAATTAAGTCAACTATTAATTAATCAATTAATTCAATTTTCTAATGATAATAATAACCCCTAATTAATTCATTAATTAATTATCCCCAAATCACAATACTAATTTTCCCAAATTTTCCAATTCCCATAATTAATTAATTCACCAAATTAATTTAATCATTCAAGAAATAAATTTCTAAATATATAATAGAAATTATTAAATTACATTAAAATGATTGAAATCAAGACATTGGGATTTCAATTATAAACCACCGACCTCATTTCATGGACCTATTCATTTCAAAAAAATCACTAATTTTAATGGAAAAACAACATTGAATGAGATATGGATAATAAACCATAAATCAAGATCAAATAATCACGATCCCAAAATTATAGATCTATATCTCACAATGATTTATTTATATCTTAAAAAATAGAGTATATCTTCCCTCTAAAATATTATGTATATATGGTAGAGAAGAAGAAAACCACACGGGTTTTGATCCTCTTACCAGGTGGGATGTAGATCTTTACTCCACCCATTGAATCACCAATAACAGAGGTCTGGAAGGAAAACAATGCATCTATGAACCTACAAAAATGAGGGAAAACGAGGTGATCCAAGTGGAGGTAAATTTTGGTTTAATTGGGGGGTTTTTATAATTTAAAATCTAATTTTTGGAATAATTAAAACTATGATCACAGTTTGATGGGCCGAGGGGCACGATTTCCCCAAACCCTACGCCTTAACCATGATTATCTTCTAGGGGGTTTACAGTTTCTACTTTTGGTGAACATTGTTTGAAAAACCATTAACCATATAAAACACACCCCTCTTTCTATTGTTTCATGGTTTTCTTGGCAAGGTCACATGGTAAGGGAAAATTGTGCACCAATTGTGCACTACCATATTACTTCCATTTTTCTCTCAAATTTCCACATAAACAATGCCCAAGGTAAAAAAAGTAATTTGTTCAACAAAATACAAAATATTAACTATAAATGATCTCAATACATATCCATAAAATGTTTGTATCTTAAAAAAACATGAAAATGTAATTTTTAATTAATATTCATTATTTTTCACTATTCATCATAAAATGTAACTTATCCAAAAAAAAATAAAATTTTACCCTAAGATAATTTTGTTATTACTATTTGAAAAATGAAATTTTAATTTTTAAATAATACTTATAAAAGTGTCAAAATTTATGTCAAAAACTGGCATGGAATCAAAAGGCAGCAAAAATTCTATTTGAAATACATAGCTTCTTATGCTTAAAATTGTATTTATTTTTATATTAATCCTATCAAACATGTTATATGATGATAAAAAAAATTTATTTAATATATCGTATATAAGATTAATTATGATCCTTCACTAATAGTTACTAATTTAATTTATTTTGAAAAATTCTATTCTGGGAATAAAATAGTTATTTTATAAAAACACATCTTTTATGTTCAATTGGTTAATATTTTTATTTATAATTAATTGGTATCCAATGAATTAATTTTATAAAAATATGTAAAAAATATTTTCATAATTTAGTTAATGTAATTCTATCATTCCATTCCAACAGCTAGGTAATAACAATCATAATTAAATAATAATATTTAATTTTTTATTTGAGCTCAGAGTTATATGTAACATAAGCTCTCAATGAAGTTTAATTTATTTAAGAATATACATACCATAATATATTAGGGTGTAACATTATCCCTTTATTCAATAAATTTCATCCTCTAAATTAAAAATTACACATTGAAAATCAATGGATGATTCATGAAAATACCTTTTTGGGAAACCCACATCATAAATAGGGTTAATTAAATATCCCCTTATTTGGAGAGAAAGGGTAATGAATAGGCATCCAAAAAATTTGGCCCTTGAATAGGATAACATTAGTGGTAAGTGAAAACTAGTACATGGAAGATAAATAAAACAATCATGTTCTAATTAAGAGTGATAGATAACATTTTCATCAAAAAGTATAACATCACAAAACCATAAATCTTTGATGGGTTATAACCAAAATTTATTCCTATATAATAAAATTAAATAAATATCATTTTTCAATACCAATTACTTTACTAGATTTGATGTATTATTTTAATTTCTAGATAAGCAATTGAGAAAATAAACTTAATTGACTTATTTTCAAGTCGTGTCAATAATATTATCCTTTGGATGTGCTTTGATCTACTTCTAATTTATATCTTACACTAGGAAATGGATATTCAAGTTGAATTTTTTATACCTAAAGAACTTTGTGGAAAAATAAGATCCACAATTCATTACTTAAGCCTTTAAATATTTACTAATACCAAAATCGATAGAACATTTTATCAATAAATGTTAATATCTAAAGTTCAACATAGTCCTTTCAATATATAGTTAATCATAGGACTCATCCAAAAAATGTCTATCCAAATTCAAAGAAAAAAATGTAGATTTATTGTCACTAAATTTCTAAAATAAACATAATGTTATATTCTGAAAATAACATAATATAATACTTAATGTCAAATACTACATATATGAAAACATTAGTCACCGTAAAAACATAATAAAAAATTCATGTTTCTATTAATAATATTTCATGTGTATCTAATAAATCCCAACATGTAGTATAACTTGTAAAGATGACATAAACCATCAAATCCCTAACCTCTTTCATAGTCCCCAATAATATCCCATAAAAATATCTTTGTAATTAGTATCTCAACATGAGGTATTTAATGAGGGTTATCTTCCCCAAATGATGTGTTTTCCAAATGATAAACCTGAAAAATAATAACTTCTATTTATACTATTTATCAGATGTTTCCAAATCCTTAAAAATAAGTACTTAGATACAATCCTTATCATTCATAATTATTATTATGAAAATATTCTAAATAGATTAATTTTACAATTTATTTTAGGGATCCAAATATGAAATCATATTACTCACTCTATTTTGGTTGTATTAATATCAAAATATTGACCTTGGTCCCTTAGCTTTTTTAATGGTATATTCACTTGACACTTGGGGAATTTATTTTTTTAGTTCCCCATTTCACAACAATTGAAACATTTAATTTTAATATTTTATATCCCCCCTTTTCTTTATCTTTCTTGGTGTTCCTTTTATCTACCCTTATAAGAAAACTCCCAATACTTTAATGCATTTCATAAAGTAAATATTTATACATTTATATAATATGGGAGAATTCTTCAGTTACAAATAAAAGTTATCCATTAATTGATATACCACCCACTTCTTCTATTTCTTCCCATTGAATCCATAATGCTTGTATAGCTCTTTCTCTATCTAGATTGTATATAAAACTATATCACTGTATGATAAAAATGCTAGAGAAGATAATACCTTCAGTGACATGGCTTAAAAACACAAATTAAATGTTCCATATTTCATTTTGTGTTTCATATATAATCAATATCATTCCTTGATAACCTTTTAAAGGTATTTTCATTCTCTACAACACCCTCTTACTCTATATTCTTTAAACTAAGTAAGTTTCTCTCCATATCATTTTATTTATCATGAGGAAAATATTTATGAAAAAATTTCTCATTAAAATCATTCCATTTCATGAGTTCTATTTCCTCTTACTCTTTTGTTTCTTTGGATCAATGACCACCATTGATCAATATCACCATTGAGAAAATACAATGTAAGTGTGACCTTTACCTTTTCCTTGCATGCTTATGCTAGAAATATATTTTAAAATGACATTATCCATTGGAAATATAGCAGTGGAGTAGTATTTAAACATAAATATTGGGTCTTATTCGAAATTAAATTACCCAACATAGGTGTAGCAAGGTTATTCTTCATAGCCTGAGTAATCTTCCCTGATATGGTTATAACATGATCAGTTCCAACACTAGCTATATTAGCTCATTAGTAGGGAAATCACTACATTGGTCATGAGTATTAATACCCTTATTACTTCTATCTTCCATTTTGAAAAAATTGAATATTCTAGATTAGATCATTAAATTTTGAAATTTTTATAATTAAACATTGGGAAACAAAGATTAAAAAATTTACACATTTGTAATTCCATTATCACAAACATGGTTTATTTGGGATTTTCATCCATTATTACCCTCAAATTATACCATAGGGTTATGTTCCCTAATCAGTATCTTAAAAAATATAGTTTCCAAGGTTTCTAATAAACATAATTTGATACAAACTCGATGGAACTCAACCCTAGTAGCCTTGAGATGGTTCCTTACGTTATTACATTGGAATAGGATATAAGTAATCTCATCTAGAAGGACCAAATAGTTTTGTAATTTTGGTGAACTAGATAAAAATATGAACCATTCATTATAATTGAAAATAATAAACAAAACATAGGTAATAATTTTATAATATTTAAACATCCAATATTAACCCTTTAATTTACTCATAAGAGTCCTTTTTCCATTTTGAGGAAAAATAAAACAGAAGAAAACAGTGAGTTCAAATGCTCTGTAAGGGTTATGTACAATAGAATCTATCATTAATAAAAATGGATAATCAGTATATAAAGTAAAATAACTAAAAAAATATCCAATTATCTAATAACTTTGGAATAATATTAAAAAAATAAAATATGATCAAATTATGCTATATAAATAATCACATCTGCTTTGAACATTACGATAGATGTTCTAAACAATAGGTTAATCACATGGAATAATAATAATGAAGGAATTCATAATTTCAGTCGAATGAAATATTTGGATATATCCTTGAGATATCTACTATAAATATCAATCCTCTTTGATGTTTTTTCTTATGGTTATAAACCCAAACAATTTGGGTCATCACATTTCACAAGACATAAGAACTATACTAAAAAAGGTTTAAAACATTGTGGAAACAAACAAGAAGTGGGTTTTCAACCACTAAATTCATCTTATGAAACTACATATTCATCAAGGGGATTTAGTTATCTATTCCCCAACATGTTTATTTCATTTCCAAAGCATTCCTTATATATCAAATAATCAATACCAAAAGATATATTTAAAACAAACTGTCCCATAAAACACTGAAACATTTGAAAAATAATATACATTATGGAATATAATTTAACAAAAAATAAAATAACATGAGAATAAATAAATTCATTTTATGATATTTATAAGGTCCTATATATATATCATAAAATAAGGTGGTTGTATAACCTCAAAATAAGCATCATTTAAAGGAGATTGAGAAAAAGTCTCTTACAATGATTGCATTATTATTCAAATATATGAATTAAGTGTATTCACTGTAAATCAACATAAAAAAGTTCCAATTCAATATAATTTAATTAAATTCATTTCTTTAATAATAATTTATTGACAAAATCAATTAATTTTAATTTTAACCAAATTAATGGAAGTTGAGTTATGAAGTCCCTTACCACCTTGTAATCAGTCGAATTGCATGCCTCATAAAAGTAATAATTGTCAAAAGATACATTAAATACCGTGAATATAATGATATTATTGATTATGATATATCAAATGGGAGTATATATACCACACATAATGATTAATTGGTAAATAAGGCATATATATCACATAAATAAAAAGTGAGATGAGAAACCCTTTCCTCACGATTCCCTTTAGTAGTTCATACATTAACATCCCATATAGTGGTTTAAAATGTTATTAAATCATTTTAAAACTATATTATTATTTATAATACCTTATTTTATTATTTTATAACATCCCTTTACCCATAAATTAATAATATTTTAGTATTTTCATGGTTTTGGTTGTGTTCTTTTCATGGTTTCATGATCGGTTCATTTGTGTAAAATTATAGATGTTCTTCTAAAATGGGATTAAAAATCCATAAGTAGAATGAAATAGTAATAATTAAATTCATGAATTATAAATTTTTCAATATATCATATTTATTTATTTTATGAGGGTGATTCTTATGATAAAATCTTAATGATAAATGACTAGTTTATTTTGGTGGTTTTCCGAACACCATGAACTGGTATCATTTTATTTACTATTATGTGTATATTTTAGTTCCTGAATTTTAAACATGTTATTATATTCTTATTAGAATATTATTTAACAAA
Organism: Viscum album; assembly: GCA_963277665.1. NCBI lineage: Eukaryota > Viridiplantae > Streptophyta > Magnoliopsida > Santalales > Viscaceae > Viscum > Viscum album. Next base: position 1,486,849,815 of record OY728120.1, read on the forward strand.
AATAATTTTTTATGACCATACATTAAGGTGGTAATGGGAAAAGAAAACAAATATCATTCATGGAGGCAATTAACCTGCATAACTTGGACAATAGTATTATTTATTTGAATAATAGGAGGTATTAAATGGGATTTATATTATATATTCGACTTGAAACATAAAGATATAGTATATAGATTATTATGTATTAATAATTCATTAATTGATGAAGGATATTTGGAGAATGTGGAAGAAGAATATAAAATAAGAGAGGTTTTTTTTCAGAAAATTTCCTTTTTAATATTACCACATTGGAAGACCCCATAAGGACCTTGGATTTTGTCTTTTGGTGATAACATCCACACTTGTATATAGGGAGAGTTGGGAGGATCTATTTGTATTGATATTCTAGTAGCTTCATGTCCTTTGAGTCGAAATGGGGTGGTGACGGGTGATATTTATACTTGAGGAGAGGTGGGTTTATTTGATTAAATTAGTGATTATTTTATATTTAATGACAACCACATTGAGGTGGCATTAATTTAAAAAAAAATTGGATGTAAATTTAAATTTTAGATTCTTTTTAGGTTATAATAATACCTCAAACAACCATAAAATTTTGTAGTTTGTAGTAATTTTAATCCTTTGACTTTTTAACTGTAATATGTTTCAATTTTTTACCAATATTGTGGTAAATATTCTTTACTATACTAAAATTTTTATTTATAAACTTGAAAATGATCTCTATACCCAATTTATACCATAATAATCTAAATAGATTATCCATTTTACAAAATTCAATTCATATAATTGAAAAAATTATATTTAAAATTAATCCCATAGATAAAACGAAAAAGTGTGTTTTTAACGTGAAATGTTCAAAAGTTTGAAATATTTTTATATAAAAATTCAATTGTAAATTTATTAAAATGGAATAATTCTGTTTTATTAATGTTTAATTTATGTAATTATAATTTAAAATAAATTTAAAATATAAATAAAAAATTAAATAAATTAGATGGCAAATCATTTTTCAATGAAAATTTAATATTTTTCAAAATTCTTCAAAGAATGAAAATTATTTCAAATATTCCAAAATATTTCCTTAAAAACATTTTTTATATTATAATTTCAATAATTAACATTATTTTTTTATATAAAACTTATAAAAAGGTAAAATTTTAGTTTTAAAATAGGTTCTCCATCAAAAGGTGGAAACCTACCTTTAAAAATATTTAACTTTTATGCTTAAAATTAGGTTTATTCTTATATTAATCATATAAATATTTATGGATGTATTTTACAAAAACTTACTAGATATTTAATAGATATGTATAATTAGGATATTTTACTGATATTTATTCATTTAATTTATTAAGGTAAAATTTCATTATGGGGACAAAATAGTATTTCAAAAAAACACATCCTTTTGGTTCAATTGGATCTCAATTTTTTTTCCTTTTTATTGGTAACCAATGAATTAATTTTATTAAAATATGTGAATTATATTTATACAATTTATTTAATCTAATTCATTCCACACATTCCAATGTATAGGTGAATACTATCATAATTGAATAATAATATTAAATTGTTTGTTTAAGCTCAGTGTTCTGTGTAACGTAAGCTATAAAAGAAATTGAATTTTTATAATAATGGATATATAGTAAAATCATAGGGTGTGACAAATTTTGATCAAGAACCTACCCAGGAATGACCCATTGAATTATAAAAATATTAGATCAGAACTACCAAACATTTTCAAATAATAAGGGATAAACCAACTCTGATACCATTTTTTCATGAACTAACCAAGGATAACCCCAAACTGATCACCCTATCTAGACTGCCATATGGGACAGGAGGTATCAAAGATCCTCCTAAGCTATAGATTAGAGTTAGGAATCAAGAATATGGATTTGTGAATGAATTAACCCATGAAAAATAAAAAAATAAACAAACAAAACTGATTAATGAAATAATTTAATAAATTAATTATAAAAGATAAATATTATTTGAATTGATAATTTTTAATATGAACAAAATATAATTGAAACATAATTATGAATCCAATGATTAGGATAAAATAGTGTATAATAACAACAATCTTCATGGGATATCAGTTGATGGTCAAGAAAGTCTAGCACAATTGTAACATACCAGGTAAATAAAGAATAAAACATTTTCATATTTATTAATATTTGAGAATAAAATATTAATTTTACTTTAAAGGGGTTGCTATGCTCGATAGCGTACCTGAAATGCAACGAAGAGTTTCTTTGAAATCTTAGGTTGCACACTAGTAATAAAATAATATTATTTTAAATGGTAGTTAACCCATAACTATTGTATTGGCAGTAATGAATAGAAATAACTAAAATATGATTATATATGTTTTCTTTAAATGTTTCTACATTTATCCAATAAAAGATAAAGGCTTAAAATATGAAAAGATTTCATTTTTAGGCATATATACTCTAACATTCACAAAAGGTCGACTTATCGCCTTTTGATGGCGAATCATCTATAAATATAGTTTTGGTAACTCTTATACATTATATAGGACCAAATAAAATTCTTCTTTAGAATCAGGACATCAAAATTTACTTTGTGTAAATTTTTGGTATTTTTCCGATAAAGTTCATTTTTTAATGAATAGTGAAAAATGTTGTATTCTAATTCAAAACCTCTTTTCAATCTAATTTATTTATATGATTAGATTATCATTTGAATTGGTTTTAAAGTTAAATTAGAATATATTTTTACCATTTAATCCAATAGTGGTCATTGATTTAATTTCACTTTGAAATTGGACTTAAACTAGTGTCAGCCTTTTGATACTTATTGTTACATAAAAACACGCTATTTGCTCTGACTGTGGGATTTAATTATTGAATTCATTAATGCAACTTATATGTTTTGAATTTTTTAAAATATAAATCATTTTTTAATTCGGGATATCAAATATAGATTAGGGTGATTTTTTGGTATTTTTATGAAAAACTTCAATTTTTGATGAATAGTGAAACCACTAAGTGGTACTTAAAAAACTGATTTTTAGTTTAAATGAAACTTTACCACTTCAGTGTTTTGAATTTCAAAAATCCAACATACATGGTTGTCATTAAGAAGTAAAATGTGGTTCAATGGGATTAAAATAATTTTTTGGTGAATAGTAACTTTTATGTTTTTTAATCGCGATTAGTGGTAATTAGTGTAGTTTAAGGTAAAAATAATATTTTAATAATATGAGATGAGCTTGACACATGTCCTACCCTTATTGGATTTGTCATGCCCGACCAAGAAAATCCATGGGTCAACTTGGGGACCCCATGGAGCCACTTTGGAAGGAAAATGACATTAATATCTTTTTATTTAATGTAAAAGTAAAAATGACACAAACATGAGTTGTTTTATTAAACCAATTTTTACATGGGGTTATACAAGTCATATTTTTGACTATAAATAGTCATTGGAAAGATAAAACGATTTCCTATATCATATATTTTTTTTTATAATTTTTAGACATTAAATAAAGTAAATTATATTTGGAACCATGATGATGCAGTGATTACCTCATTATTTAACGATTTAAATAAAATGAAAAGATAATGTAAAATATAAGATATAAACTTGTCAAAAACCTATTGGATGGGTATATTTCGAACCCTTATCACATTATCCTCGAATTATATCAATGTGGGACCTTTTAAATCTGAAACTCATTTTAAAATAAAGTAACATTTATTTACTTTCCAAGAGTGCCCCTCCTCTCCTCTTATAAAAGGCCCCCACCACTATCACCTTACCCACACCTCTCAAGCCTTTTGCTCGGCCAACCCTTATCATTATTATTTATTTCCATTAATGTATGAGATAGAAATGAAAGTAGCGTTCATGCGTATGTATGGCTTACCGTCTCCATGAACGGTGCATTTCATTTTTTATCCCCAAATTAAATGTACTAATATAAGTACATATATATAATGGATATATATGATGTATGTTACATCTAAATGATTAATATAATTCTGGAATTAAAATATACATATCTCTTATTTAGTTTTAATTCCATTAATATAACATATAAATGAAAGTAGCATTCATGCGTACGTACGGTTTACCATCTCCATGAACGGTGCATTTCATTTATTACCTCTAAATGATTATGTAATATTATAAATACATGTATATGCTGGATATATATGATATATATGATATCCAAATCATGAATATCATTCTGGATATAATGAACCTTTGACCACATGAACAACATGTAATTATAAGAAGTGCACTTTCGACTTAAGAACCAAATATGGACAAAACAAACATTATTAACATAAATGATTACATAATGTTTATAACAAATCAATAAGTGATATAAGAGGAATAATGAACTTGAAAAAGGTTCATAATCAAGTATAAATTAACTCAAGTTTATTATTCAGGATGTTAAAGAACGATCGAGTCATGTCGGACCCGAGGTAAGGGACTTCGTCTCAATCTCCTTTCATTAAGGCATATTTGGTTTTATACACAAATTTCTTTAATGCGGTGTATAAACCCCTTTGACTATTACTTTTATACAAAAGTAATGTTTCTTTTAACGTACGAGGTGACAACGAACATTTACGCCGCTGTGAGTATTATTTATTCTTTGGCTTCCTCAACAAGCCGTAATGTTTTTAAAATGAAATAAATACCATATACACATTTATGTATTTTGGTATTGAAAATGGTTTTTATAATGGATTTGTTATGTCAATATATTTATGTGATATATTGTGATCAAAGTGTGGAAATGATTTCTTTCCATTATATTTTTTCTATGTCTTATGATTTTATAATGGTACTTGGACATTTTATGGGTGGTTACGTGATAAACCATATGACGGGTGGTTCTGTGAATACCAGGACGTGTGGTTACGTTATAACCTCCAATGCATTGGGTATGGAAGTCGACCATATGGCTATTCCATTAAGTGATATGTGTGGAAGTCGACCGTATGGTTATTCCACTTAAGTATGTTTATGTCCCAAGTTACCTTTATATGTTTTGTGATCTTTATATGGGTTTATGTTAACCTTTTGGTTACAAAAGGGTAAGTAATGATCTTTTATTCAGTGAAGAATTTTTAATACTTCATAAAGGTGAAAAGTATTACTTTGATAAAGTATACATGGTTTACTTGTTGTTTGAAAAACTAACAGTTTTCATTCTTTGTGTATCCCTTACTAAGATTTTTATGCTCACCCCAAGTTTTTTTGAAATGTATTTCAAAGGACTTAATGTGGAATAGGGTCAAGGATGGGATTAGGGGGAAGTCATGCTATCTAAAACATGGAACTGGACATGTTTCTTTTTAAGAGTTTTTATTTTATGTAAACTTAGTTGAAGTGTCTAATTTGTAATCATTTGAAATGTAATAGTTATGTCCTAATTCTCTAAAAATCTAAACCTAAAAATATCCTCAATTGGAATTATTTATTTAATTCAATATTATGTAAGGTTTTAAGGCCGTGGCCTTATAAAAATGGTCTAACTATAGTCCCACAGTCAATATCTTCTGGTATCAGTTATCCAAAAACACTCCCAAATACATGGTGACACCCTCACTAGTTCAACCGAGGGACACATCCCACTGGATGTTAGGATATCTGCTTAGGTCCACTAGCCAATTAGTGGCCTCAACTACTGTAGAGCATGTACCTAGGACCCCCTAACTTCCCATGTCTTTAGATTAAAAAAATAGAGGCGAGTTTAATAAAGCTAGCATATACATCTATATAACAACATTTGTACACCAAACATATCCCCCATTATTCATATGAACTCCCACATTAAACACAACCCCATTTTAATATACAAAATCCAAGGATAGATCCCATCACTAGGAACACATATCAAACCACACATCCATGGGACATACACCATATGTCCATATAAAAAGGGGAATGCCTTAATAAGAGTTTTCTATTCTCATTAAAAAGAGTCAAAGTGACAACTAGACCTCACCATTTCAATGGAAACACTTTTTATTTAGAAAACACATTTCTTCAGAACCTTTACAATTTCAAAACCATAACCATTCATTGTTAAAACAAATTTTTAATCATTAAAACCACTGAATAAATATTTGATCAATAAAAGTATATTTCTAACTGAAAATGGACATAAAAACATGATTGAATCCAAATGAAATAAATGATAAAAACCAAAAGATAATTTTATAATTAAAGAGAGAGCCTATTTACAAGGATCAAAACACTTACATAGAATACAAATTTCATTTAACAATAAACTCCCATGTAAGACATATAGAAGTTATGGAAATAAATTTAAAATCATGAACATTGGGTTAACCTACCTCAAATCTTAATTCTCAGGGAAATGGAAACTCCAAATCACTTATAACAAGATCAATAGTGTGATGTGAACCAAGGATAAAACTAAAATATAAAACCCAAAATTTAAAAAATGGAAACAAGATCCCTAGGCATATAATCCCTATGTAGAAAAGATATAAGAGTAAAGTGGATGAAGAATAATGGAAGAATGATTTGGATGGATTTACTTTGATAATCCTCCTCAAATCAGGAAGAAACTAAAAAATTCAACCATTAAGGAGGATGATAGCCTAGGGGAGAGGCATGTGGAGAGCTCCATGGGTTATCGGGTCAAATGGTGGAAGAATAGGGGGATCTTGGATAAAAATAGCAATTTAAAGTGGTAAATTACCACTAATTAATTGACCTAGAAGACCACATGGTTTAACCACACAATATTCTAGACTGTACACCAACCAAGTGGTCTTGATTGACCCAATGTAAAGGATTTATGTTTTGAACTATGTGGCCTTAAAAGGCCCATTGTCTAGGCTGTATTGTTTGAAAATGGATGGTGAATGGTTTCTACTAACTTTTCCCACCCATGCAGTATCAAGATTCTGAATTAAAAATGAACATTTCTCCAAAACTCTAGGGAAAACATAGAGAATCCAAATTTTGTAAACAAAAATAAATGGGAAATTTGAGGTTGGGAAGTGACACTATAGGTCTTATTATCATGAAAAGACTAACCGATAAGGCATAAGGTTTAACCCGAACGAGGTTTTACAAAGTAGAGGTATACCTCTGAATTGTGTGTTTTTATGTTTATTTGTTCTTACACCTCATTCAAATATTATATAACCATTCTAATATGATAAAATAATTATATTAAATATACTATAATATTATTTTTATTATTTAATCATATATGAAATGAAAACATTTCATGTGAAAACATGTGGACTGCCGCCTCCAATTAGTGATGCATTTTTTCATCACCATCTCACAATTAAGGTTATTAAGAAATATTTAATGAAAATATGTTATATTAATGGAATAATTATGAATATAATAATTTAATATATTTAATATATTTTTACTCATCCATCAATCAGAAAATGATAACCCTAATCATTTATATATTTGGGTTACAACCTCTTCGAAGTGATGGGATTCATTTTTCATGTGTGAATTTCATGAATAGTTTTAAAAGTGTATTTAATTAAAATAATAATAAATATTAAATGATTAATTATATAGATATGATTTAACAATTACCACATTGACTATGTTCAATCCAAAATATTATTTACTCGATTATGAAGTGAAAACCCTCAAAGCATCTGACATGAACTTAACTGATTTAATAACTAAATAAGGCATGCTAATAAGTGAAATAAAAGGCATAATAACAAGGTAATAAAAATATAAAATTTTCAATAAGGTTTATAACAACTATAACTTTATTATATTGGAATGAAAATATATATGTGGTGAGTCAGACTCCGGGAAAGTGCTTTTTCTTTAAAACATTATTTTAAATTATTTTAATATTTTTGTTCTATTTTTCTTCCAGACACATGTTATTTATAAAATGTTTCATGTGTTATATAAATAAATATAAATATATGTAACATTTATTTTTAAAAAACTTTTGATATTAATTATTAATTTTTTAAAATATTTTTTAATATTTTTTAAACATTTTTTTAACAATAGAATGAAATTAATATTTTATTAATGTATTAGACATTAGGTGGATTTACCACTACCATGAGTTTAATTAATTAATATTATTAATTTAAATTTTATTATTTCTATTGAAAAAAATAATATTTCCCTTACATGGGAATTTTTTCATTTTAAGAGTTTTCAACGTGAAATGATTTTTATCCTTATTTATATGTGAAGCCTAAAGTGCTTCGACATATTGTTAAACTGAATACATTATTTAATTTTTCTATATAAATAAAATATTACTTTTTTATGTATTTTATGGTCCATGTAAATTATTCACAATTATTATGGAGCCTAATATTGATCTTCACTGCATTGGGTAAAAATTTTATTCTTTGGGGAATATATATTAATATTAATTGAATATGTTATTTCATTTCTAAGAGTTATTAGAATAGTGATATAAAGGTTATATCCCAATCCACCTACCATAATTTTATATTATTATATATTAGTTTTCATGGATTAATTTGTATTTCTTATGGTTATATGAAGATCAAATTTTTATGTGAAATTTATGCCCCTATTAATGATAAAAGTATATTTTTCACGAATTTTTTTTTCAGTGCTCATTTTTTTCTAGAAAACATATGGACTTGGAGTTCACCATTAATATTTATTATTGTATGTTTTAATAAAATATTTGGGAAGTGATGTTTATTTCTTGTGAAATTAAATGGTTATTTTTGCTCAAGATTGTTTACATAAAATTAAATGTTTATATGGGATTTCTGGAATTTAAAAATGGACTAACAAGTTTATTTATTTTTTAATCCCTTAATGACATTTTTTTACTCATCCCAAGTTATAGTTCTTTCACAAGGCATAAGTTTGAGTTGGAACTATAAAATGATTCATATATCGGACATAAATATTTATAAAAAAAATTGTGTATGTTTTGAATGTAACATGAGTTTTAATTAAAGAATCCTAATTTTATAGAAAAACTTAATAATAAATATATGTGTCTAAATTGTATTATAAGGATTTATATGTTTGATTTTTTATTAATTCTCTAAATTTCTATAGATAATATATCATAAAAATGTATAGAAGTATAATCCTTGTTATAAATATTTTAATTATGGGTTATGTATCTTATGGGTCATTTTAAAAACCTCTTTCTTCATAAAATATTTAAGGTTTCATGTATGTGGAATATCGAGTATCATATGAGATTATTTTAGTCCAATTTTGATATAGTGATATTTTACCATGAAATTGAATAATTTTCAAGTTGTTACTCTAAAAATGAATTTCAAGGGGTTCATGTTTAAGATGTATGTCATGGGATTGTTTAAAAATATATTAGGGTTAAGAATATGATCACATTTGCATTTATATTGGATGAATATGTCATCTACATATAATTTTATAGCCTTCCAAATAGGTGAAACTAATATATCATTCATAGGGAATTGATATATAGTGCTAATTGTATTCATGAAAAAGGGAATTACTCAATTGAATTATACACATTAGGGGGATATTAAGGTAGTATCATCTTTATCTTCAAGTAACATCTAAAATTGGTTGTATCATTAGTACTCATCAATGACGGAGAGGGATTAAAATCCATAACTTTCATCAATATGTATTTTCATGATCATGATTAAGAAATTATCTTTTACACAGTCCCGATTGAGATCTATATAGTAAATGAAAACCGAAATCCTCCATTTTTATTGATAATATCGATATTGGAAAACCATTTATATTATTGAACCGTCCAGGTATTTTTTTCCTTACATCAACTTATAACATGATGTCATGGGTATCATTTATTATCTTATCCACATGTATTGTACAAAAAAACCATGTAATGGTTTTCCACATTATGATTTGACCTAATCATTTTAGTATAACTCTATATGATGAAATATTGGTGTAGTTTCATAGAAGATAGGTATTAACCTATTCTTATAAAGACATGGATGCAATAATAAACATATCCCATTAATATTTCATTGTACCCAGATTTGATTTCCTAAGCTCATAAAATGTTGTTGAGATTCCTTCCCTGAATGTTATAGGGGAATCTCAGAAATTATTTTCCCTTAATTTACTAATCCATTATCTGAGATGAAGGATGTTTAGCCATTTTTAGATATGATTAATGGTTTAGAGGTATCTTTAGATACCAAATATTTATATGAATGGAAATCATTATCAAGGATATGCTAGGTATTTTTTATACTGCACTTTCATGAGTAGTCAATGATATGTAGATAAAAAGATATTGAGTTGATGATATTAAGACATTATTGTCAAGGGAATAAATATATTCACCATTGTTATGTACATATTTTAGAAGGATGGATTTATTAAATAATATTAGTATTATGAAGAAGGGGATGAAAGTTTCCCATACCCATTTCCTCCTCCATATCAAAGGGTGTCGATCTATTTGATTGAAGGTCCATAGTAGTGTGGTTTAAATATTAGTCAAACCATCACTTGAGTAAAGGACATTAGAAGAAAAATTATAGTACATGGAAGCTCGGGTAGACTCTTCCTTGGTTATTTATATGTTCTATATTAGGGTAAATTCATAAACATCATACGACTAGAAGGTATTCATATTCTTTCACAACATGAATGGATTTGGAATGAACTAATTTCTACCAAGATCTAGAGTATTTACCTCGATCTGGTTAATTGAAAATACAAAGTCTTCAATGAGTTCATTCCATGAGTTAGTAGAATCGATTTCTTATCCATTGAGGGATCTGATTCAAATATCATTTCTTGTAATTAGATTCATCCCCTCTATTTTCTTAATATTGAATCAATATGAAACCATGATCTTCTAAGAGGGGACTTTAATGTTATGTCCTAGTGAACAATTACAAATTTTCTGTAAGAGAAAAGTTCTATAAACAGGGTTCTGATCTTTATCATTGAATGGTGTTTTTTCTCACTCATTCCATGCACATGAATAATAAAGATATAATGGGACACATTGACCTCACTATATCTAAAGAATCAATAGTTCTAAGATGGTATGAGATTAATTCCAAAAATATTATTAGTTAAATCCCAATGGAATCAAATTCCATCCAACATTCCAAGGATATACAAGGTCTCGATGATTCCTTTAATAAAAGTCTCTAAATCTTGCACCATGAAGGAGATTAATGTTTGAAACTTAGTGTGAGTTATGTCCATGAGATATTCTTGAGCTATATCAAATTCAATATTATATTTATGTGGGAATAAAAGGGACTCAACAAGTGACTCTCTAAGATCTATAGAAATGTGAAGTTCATCTAGAATTGATGAGTTGAATATCACAATGTACAACTATTTTATGATATCATACTTCCGAGAAATGGGTTTTCACTTCTTATCTATATGAAACTATTTGGCTTGATTCATGGAGGTTTAAGTGGATTATGCTGGTAATTTCTTTTCCTCACAACATTTCTAGGATATTTTCATGGAAATAATATTGGGCTATGTCCACCTCACCTTATTCTGATGAAAAATAGATAATAAAATGATTTCCAGTTAGTCATATCATATAATGAGATCTTAATAGTCTCTAGATAATTAATGAGCGAATCAATTCTCATGGTGAACTCAATGATGTGACATTCTATTTTTTTACAGTTTATATTTCCTTAGCCAATAAATTGAATAAATATTTAAGCCATGATAAACTTTAATTCCATTACCACCTCAGACACTATGACATATTCCATAATTATACGTAATTAATTTATGTTAACAAGTTTTTTATTTATCAAATAAGTGATTTTACAACTAAATTATATTCACAAAACTATATTCCCTCATTTGATCGGACAAAAACTACATAATTCCCCTATGCTGGAGGTTACCCATTTCTACATATATAGATTTGACCATTGTTTTTATGATGTATATGAAGATAAATTAATATTATAGATTGTGTCCTAACATCTATTTGAAGGGAAGTATTTTGTGCGGTCATTTATACTAACTTTATTAGTCTTTTGACCTCCAAAAATTTAACAAAGTTGTTTCCCATTCTGGGAATATCTCTGAAAATTTATATTTTTATAAGGAAAAGGTTTTATTCTTCTCATCCTTTAAAATTAAATTATTACGAACTCTATCTCCCTAATAATGAGGGAATTGTTAATGATTTCATTGTATTGGTGGTGGAACAACATGATATTGGAAGAGTATGGGGGTCAATGTCTGCATAGACCTTTGTTTAAATATAATAGTCTTTTCTTCATCTTTTTTTGACACTCATGGGAATATAAAATTGACTAATATTTAACCTTTATGTGTGAAATAACATCTCCCATCCTTTTGGGGAATTATTTAACCTCTCAAAATCAACTAGGTTACTTCAATGGGTTAGATATTATTTGAAACTCTGAATGGTTTTTCATTATATGGGTCCCTATTAATTAAACATGTTAGAGTTATATATTCATTTAATTGGATAAAATATTCCTTTAGGAAATCAATTTTTTCCTATTCATTCTAAGAGTACTATAAATTCTTGAGAACATGGATCATTGTCTTCTTCGGTATAGAGATGAACTGGTAGAGGAACTGGTGACGAAGGTATTCCCACCCCATAAAAGATCCAAATGATTGGTTGTGATGGGTTTAGGGGATCATCATATGATAATTATTAGAAGAATAAAACCCAAAGAAACATAATATATCACTAAGGTATCAAATATTTTAATTAACATCAATATTGATAATACTTGTGTCGCATTTGAAGTAGCTTCCATCATCTTCTTCTTCGATGGAGTATATTTTATGTGGATTAAAAATTTGGAAAACAATGGATGAATACATCTAAAGAATTAAACTAGGCATGGTATCCCAAAAACTATCTTGAGGATTTCCAAATAATAAAGGGGTTTTTACACCATGTCAACGAGTGATAAAAGAGCATTAGAAACTAAGAGAGCTTTGGTGGGATAGTGAAGTAACCATGGTGACTTCAATAGGAGGGATCAAATCCCTTGAAATAAAAATATTAGAATAGTGTCACTGAATGAAACTTGTAAACCATATATAACATATATATATGTTTATTCAATTTCATATGTTCATTAAACTAATTCAATGAATCATTATGATTTTTCAATCCATTAATAATGGGTTTATAATTAAGGAAATTTAAGTGAGGAGTGTAATGGCCCAGGCTGTTGGAGGTCCTTTACTTAGTAAATATCTGATGGTTGAGGTGTTTTGGGTGGTTTGGGAGGCCATCCAAACTTCTCGGTGAAGTTCGACCCACGGTAGGCCTACCGGTAGCCTTAGCCTACCGGTAATAGGCCTACCGGTAGCTCGGTCTGCCGGTAGCCGCAGCCTACCGGTAGCTCGGTCTACCGGTCGCCACAGCCTATTAATAGCATGGCTTCCGGTAGCTGTGTGACACAGGTAGCTCTCGACTACCGACAGTTGCACCCTACCGGTAGCTCAGCTACCAGTTGCTGTCAGCCACCGGTATCTCTCGACTACCGGTCACTCCAGCCTACTGGTAGCTCGGCTACTGGTCCCTGTGAGCCACTTGTAACTATCGACTACCAGTATCTCCAACCTCCCGGTAGCTCGGCTACCGGTCACTATCAGCAACCAGTAGCTCTCAGCTACCGGTCGCTCTAGCCTACCCCCACGGGTTTTCAAGCAGCGGCTCCTTTTTGCGCATATTGGGTTTTAAACCCTAATTTGACCCCTTCAAGCCTGTTTTAAGTCCCATCAATGCCAATTAATGGCGTTTGATTATGTGAGATACCATAGGTGCATCAGTTTAAACCGCCCCTAAAGGCGAGGACCCCTTTAATGACATGTGGGGCCACGTGGTCAACCCACGACCCCGCTCCTTACACGGTTTCGCGTTCCTATCTCAACCATCCCCGGACCTTATATACTAAAGGGTTCTCCCTAGGTTTCTTTTCTCGATCACCCTATGCTAGGAGTACCATTCATTTAGACGAGCCGCATCAGTATCCATGGAGTTCCACATCCAGGCTTAGCATCGATCATTGATCAACAAGTAGGGTTTCAACTTCATCTCTCCTTTCTATGTTACTTGCAGGGTGGGTATGCTATTGCTTCTGTAGAATAGGATTAACCAAACCTTAATTAAGATAATTAAATAACTCTATGGAATGAAGGGGGGATGTGATAAATGATGCTGCTTTGTTTTATGATCTTCTTTTCTGAATTGTGCGGGCTAATGCCTCCTAAAAATCATGGCTGTTTGTGGTCTTTTTCTGTGCACTAAAAAACCCTTAATGTTAAATTGGTTTGTATTATGGTTCTGAACCCTTTCCATGTAAAGGGATTGGGTTAATTACATAAATCTGGCTGAATAAATTTAAAAGCACCAGGATCAACCCTTTACTGTGATAAACCCGGTTAAAGTACTGTGGTATTGGAATCACGGAGTGTGTTAAATCATTTAAATCTGAAAATATAGGCATGGGACATCTTTTCTTTGGTGGTTGTGGTTGGATTATTTTTCATTCACAGTCATTTGCTGGGTGATGTGGGTGGGTATGGGATCCCCTATTGTTACGGATTCAGTGGTTATGAATTTAAGGCCGGGTGGTTACCTTGACTATATCACGAATTGGGGAGGGATCCTCTGTTTTTGAAAAACAGTTGGCTCCTGGATCTTGGAGACATAGGGATGTATCTTGGTGGGTTTCTTTGGTTCCAGTACTTTGAGGGATCTCCCTTATCCCTTTTGTTGTTGTGACCTTACAAGAGAACTGGGTGTGAATGTTTAAGTTGATGTTTGACCATACTCTTCCCTTGGCTTATGCTTATGCTTGCTAGTTTCCAATGTAGGTGCAAAAATGTATTTTTAAACATTATTACTGAACATGTAAACAAGGATGGGACAAATGGGAGTTGTTTTGGTGTGGGTTGTGACTTGGACATGGTGTTTTTTGTGTTCTTTAGGCTGGATGAATAAAAACCTAAACTGGGTGAGTGCTTGCTACCTATACATAAACTTGTAGTTTTGTGTTTCTTATTCGTGCCCCATCCAAGTTGAGCACTTAGTGCCGAACACCCCCATTTCATGGGGGGGATGTTTTTTCCAACACTTCCATTAGTGGCTGGTTATTAGCTTCTTTCT
Organism: Viscum album; assembly: GCA_963277665.1. Taxonomy (NCBI): domain Eukaryota; kingdom Viridiplantae; phylum Streptophyta; class Magnoliopsida; order Santalales; family Viscaceae; genus Viscum; species Viscum album. Next base: position 1,486,864,966 of record OY728120.1, read on the forward strand.
GCTCCCTTTCCTTGATAGCCCAAGTATCTTCAAGTAGGTTGTGATGGCCTGAAGTCCATTATTAGCCCAAGAATCTTCGGGCAATGTTGTGTTGTGGTTATCCCAGGTGTGTGCAGGAAGGTGGTTTCCCAAGTATCTTCGAGATGAGGCCCAGGTGTCTTCAGGCGTGGCGGCAGTTGTTCTGGCCTAGGTGTTTGTAGGCGTGGTTACGTGTGACAGTTGTGGCCCAGGTGTGTGCGGGCGGGGTTTGGGAGTGGGACTGTGGTGAGGTTGTGGACCAGGTGTGTGCGGGCGGGGTTTGGCTGTGGGACTACGGTGAGGTTGCGTCCCAGGTGTGTGCGGGAAGGGTATGGCAGGGAGACTGCGGTGAGAATGATAGGATTGGTTTGATTCGTAGGATGTCTTCAATAACCCGTGGGAAAGTGGCGCGGGGTACCCAAATATCAATGTTCTTTTACTATACATTACTTGGCATGCATTATTTGGGGAGTTTTCCCTGGAGAGGGTTGGGTGGATAGTTACCTTATTAGGTTTTTGGTTTACTCTTTTTCTCACGGGACTCTAGTACGTTCCCCCACTTGTGGATGAGAGTCTTGGGTTTCCCCTACTGAGTATACTTGTATGATCACCCTACGTATATAAAATTGCTTTCAGGTTTCCAGGAGGACATCGGGGATCGGGCAGGACCATACTAGCTCAGACCTTTGGGGCAGTTGCAGTTGCTATCATTATTTCTTTAGTACTTTACCCTTGTAGTCACTTTGTACTTTGTGGTTTTTACTTTTCGAACATGCATATGGGAATGGTTGCTTTGTATTTTCTTTCACTTCTAGTATTGGTGTTGCGAGACTTACTATCTTATCACCTGATCTTGTTAAAAGAAAAAGGGTAATGCATTACATTTAGTGAGTGATTCTATACCCAGGGAGATGGTCGCCACTCTGGGACCTATTGAAGGCGGGTTTTGGGGGTCATTATCTCTCCTTCAACTTGAAGAAGGAAGGGCTTGGAAATCTGTCGACCCTTCCCTCCATTTGGTGAAGGCAGGTCATGACAGAATTGTATCAAAGGGATGTTTGAGAGATAGGATGGAGTCTGGAGTTAGGCACAGTGAGGATTTCATGGGATGGTAGGGAGATAGTTTTGGGTGACCTTGGTGCATGAATTATGCAAGGGAAGACCGGCTAGGACACAGGATTTTAGGGCCCCCATGATCCGATGCAAGGACTCTGGAACTACCAAACGACCAAGTGAGGCCATGCTGATCGCAGGGTAGAGACCCTTGGAAAGGTACATGCATCATAATGACTTGTGTTCTCATGTTTTTGGGGTGTTTTGGGAATTGGAAATAAATTAGATGTTTAAGAAGTTTCAAAAAAAAACAAATATTCTGAACTACTTGGGCTTAGGAATTCCTTGTTTACCTTGCAGCTATGACACCTAGGAGGTGACCACGTTTGGTGCGGGAGATCAAGGCCCCAGAGACTACATTGGCCAATCGGCAGAGAGCTGATCGGGAGGAGGAGGACGACCAGTGGTAGAAGGCACTTCGGTCCTTCCAGCGACAGACCATCAGGAAGTATGAGGGCAGCACCTCTGACATGAAGACGGAGGGCTGGCTAGAAGATCTGGTGATAGCCTTCGGCCTCATTCGGGCCCCGACTGAGTACTGGGTTCCTCTGGACATTAGCCAGATGCAGGGAGCGGCACGTCAGTGGTGGACGCTTTACCTGGGGGAGAGGAGAGAGATTGAAGTGGCCTGGGCTGATTTTGAGAAGGAGTTCCAGGCGGAATTCCTCTCTTCTACGATGATGGCGGAAAAGAGGCAAGAGCTGCTCTCCCTCCAGAAGGGGAGTATATTGGTAAGGGAGATGGGAATCAAGTTCAAGGACCTCCTATGTTTTTCTCCATACCACTTTCCAGACGAGGAGTCTTGGGCAAGACGTTTAGAGGAGGTGCTCTGACCTCCCTCCAGTATGTCGTTACCCCCTTCACCATGCCGACGTACTTGGAGGTCCAAAAGAAGGCCAAAGTGGTGGAGAGGATGCATGCTCTTGGAGGTGTGACATGAGAGGGGATCCAACTGGGATCATTGAAGGGGAAGGCTATCAGCACCAGGCCACCAGAATCAAGACCCACACAGTTCCGACCAGCAGGAAGCAGGCTGCATTAGTTTCAGTTCCGGTCCCCCGGTCCTCGCCCTTTTCCTTTAGGCCCAAGATCGTGGTGCTTCGTCTGTGGGAGCTATGGACATCTCCGGAGTTAGGGCCCGGATCGAGTACAGTACGGTGGTGGCAGACAACCCTAGCACCCACCCCAGTAGCAGCTTCTAGCTAGGCCTTTCCAGCAGCAGCAGTAGGGGTAGTGAGCTCCCGCTCCTCCGAGGATAGACGTTGCAGGAGGTGGCTGAACTCAAGGTGCTCCTCAGGGACCTCTACTGGGATGGGTTGGGGAGGTGGCCGACCACTGAGAGGTGGAGGATCTGGGTGTGGACAGTTGCAAACCGCGGAGTCAGCAGTTCTAGTAGGGATGAAGGTCGTTCGAGGTACGATCAGTTTGTTTAGAACTCTTGCTTATGCCTTGTTCGATACCAGAGCTTCTCACTCCTTTGTTTCACCCAGTATAGCCCGTACCTTGGGTCTAGATGATGAGAGACTTCCAGTTCCCTGGTGCTGAGTACACCAGTCAGAGGTTAGACCGACTTGTTATATGTTTGTCAAGGATGCAGATTGGTGATAGGGCCACATCACTCGGTCAGAGATCTACTACTGCTACAGATATAGCCATACGATGTCATCCTAGGCATCAACTGATTCTGAGGAAGGGTTGTGTTCTAAGACGTGGGCGGCCGGCGTGTTACCTTCACCAGCGAGTGGAGCAGTCAGAAGGGCAGTAGGCGAGAGAAACCCCTCCTCTCCTTGTTAGCTGAGGTGTTAGTAGAGTCAGTAAATGCTGAAATGGTGGAGGTGCCAGAGATCATCTGTGAGTTCATGGACGTCTTTCCTATGGAGGAGACGACTCTACCCCCTCGATGGGATATCAATTTTGGGATAGAATTGCAGCATGGTGCTCATCCAATTTCTATGGCTCCCTACTGGATTTCACCTTCAGAGCTACGAGAGTTGTGGATTCAGATTGACGATCTAATGAAGAGGGGTTATGTTCGACCAAGTGCATCCTCGTGGGGTGTTCCGGTCTTGTTCGCAAAGAAGGCATATAGTGGTATTAGGTTTTGTATAGACTACAAGAGGCTGAATCAGGTAACAATCAAGAATCGCTACCCTCTTCCGAGGATAGACGATCTTTTCGACCAGCTGAAAGGGGCAGGGTGGTTCTCGAAGATCGACCTGTGGTCTGGGTACCACCAGTTGATGGTAAAGTAGAGTGAAATCCTGGAGACGACCTTTAGGTGCAGATATGGGCACTTCAAGTTCGTGATCATGCCCTTCAGTGTTACGAACTCCTCAATTGTGTACATGGGGCTTATGAACTACAGCTTCTGGGAGTACCTGGATCGGTTCGTAGTTGTGTTAATTGATGACATCCTGATCTATTCAAGATCAGAGGAGGATCACGCAGAACACATGAGGACGGTTTTGGAGGTCCTCCGACAACACTAGCTCTATTTTAAGTTGTTGAAATGCTGATTCTGGACGCGAGAAGTGCACTTCCTTGGGAACGTAGTGTCCGAGAAAGGGGTATCAGTGGACCCATCAAAGGTTGAGGTGGTTGTTTCTTGGGAAGCACCTAATAGGATGGTAGAGGTTCGTAGTTTTCTCAGGCTGGCAGGTTACTACTGGAGGTTCGTACCCAACTTATCTCAAGTTGCGGAACGTTTGACAGCCTTGACCAAGAAGGACCATGTTTTCATGTGGAGTGAGTAGTGCGAGGTAGCCTTCAGCTATCTAAAGGAGAAGTTGGTTAGTACCCCAGGGCAGAGATTACAAGAAGAAGGGGCTGTGTATGAGGTGTTTTGTGAAGCATCAGGTCAAGGCCTTAGATGTGTATTGATGTAGCAGCAAGAAGTGATCTCTTATGGTTCTAGGCAGCTACGCCCTGATGAGCGTAATTATTCCACCCACGGCCTGGAGCTTGCAGCGGTTGTTTTTTCACTAATGTAATGGCGGCATTTCCTCATCGGGGAATTCTTTTTGGTCTTCACAGATCAGAAATGATTGAGGTATATCTTCTCCCAGCGAGACCTAAACTTGCGGTAGTGGAGGTGGATGGAGTTCTTCCAGGATTATGACTTCGAGATTTCCTACACTTCAGGGAAGGGAAATGTAGTTGCTGATTCCTTGAGTAGGAGGTCGCAGAAGGATGTGGTCCGAGAGTCAGCAGACGCCTGGAAGGTGATGGAGGAGTTGGCTGCCTTGCCCCTGAATGTGAGGATGGACCAAGGTAGAGGTTGCCTTTATCAAATGAAAGTGAAGTCATCTCTATTTCAGCAAGTGGATGAGTCTCTGTGGGGAGACCCAGAGTGCGACGTGATGCATGACTGATTTGACCAGAGCAATGCTCCGGGAGGATGGATTGCGGATGGCCAAAACCAGATGCTTTTCCAGGGAAAGATGTTTGTTCTAGAAGCTGTGTGTGGAAAGGTTCTCAGTGAGCTCCACAAATCACCCCTAGAGGTACACCCTGAAGTTTCCAAGATGTACGAGGGCATGAGGAGACTATTCTGGTGGCCTGGAGTAAAGCGAGCAGTGGAAGAGTTTGTGGCCAAGTGCCTAGTGTGTCAGCAGGTGAAGGTTGAACACTACATTCCAGGTGGCCTGCTGTAGTCTTTGGATGTCCCCGAGTTGAAATGGGAGGACATCTCAAAGGATTTAATCATAGGACTACCCAAGGTTCATGGGGGATACAATGCCATCTAGGTGGTAGTGGACCAATTGATAAAGTCAGTCCACTTCCTTGTGATTAAGGAGTCAAGTGCAGAGGACTCTCTAGCACAGAAGTATGTGGAAGAGGTAGTGCGGTTGCATGGAGTCTGAAGTTCCATTGTCTCGGACAGGGATGCATGTTTTAACTAACGAGTCTGGAGGGGTTTGCAGCATGCTTTTGGCACCCAGCTACACCTTAGAACTACTTTACACCCCCAGACAGATGGGCAGACAGAGCGCACCATCCAAACGTTGGAGGATATGCTGTGGGCCTGTATTCTGGACTTTGGGGGAACATGGGTGCGACACTTTCCTCTGGTAGAGTTTTCCTAAAATAATATCCATCACACTACCATTAGCATGGCTCCATTAAAATCCCTATATGGAAGGTCATGTCACTCACCAGTGTGCTGGAATGAGGTTGGGGAAGCATGTGTTCTTGGCTCGGAGGTGGTGCAGAGCAAGACAGAGAAGGTTCAGCTTATATGAGAGAGGATGAAGGTGGCCCAGGACTGAACGAAGTCTTATGTTGATACCAGGAGGAGGCCCTTGGAGTTTGAGGTTGGAGACCATGTGTTCTTGAAGGTCTCCCCTCGGCATGGACAATGAAGGTTCAGCAAGGGGAGTAAGCTTTCTCCCAGGTTCATCGGACCCTTCGATGTGTTGAGGCGGGTTGGAGAAGTGGCTTATCAGCTAAAATTACCACCGCCACTACTGAGGATAGATGACATATTCCATGTTTCCTAGCTCCATCGTTATCTGCACGACGATTCACACATCCTCAACTGGGGAGAGCTAGACATCAAGGAAGACATGGCCTTTGTGGAAAGACCAGTGATGATCAAGGATCGTGAGGAGAAGGTACTTCGTGGGAAAACCATTCCCTTGGTTCGTGTGTTATGGAGACATGGTGGGCTAGAGGAGAGTATGTGGGTGAGGGAATCACAGATGTGTACCCAGTACCCAGATTTGTTTTGAATTTTGTGCTATTCTGTTTATACTTGTTGTGGTGGATCGTTTTAACTTATTGGCTGTGAAATATGTGGTTTTTTCCTCTCTGAATGTGTGTGAAAATTCCTTTCTTTGGGGAGGGGTGGATCAGAACTCTAATCAAGATTCATTAAGGTGGATGTGATTAAACCCGTGCGGGTGAGTCAGTGATACCCAAAGCGGATAGTATCTTGACATGGGGGAAGAGACTCCCCAACCCACAGACTGGGCAGTCTGACATGGTATGTTTCTTGGTTCTTAAGAGAGAGGTGTTTTAGTTAACAATGGGGTTCTCTCCTGAGAGGTATCTTTTGAGGTGGTTGTTCAGACCCTCTCTTTCCTTGTGGGTAATTTTGATTCTCGAGCGCGGGAATAGTTTGATAGGTATCTGATGTAATGGCCCGGGTTGTTGGAGGTCCATTACTTAGTAAAAATATGATGCTTGAGGTGTTCTGGGTGGTCTGGGAGGCCATACCAACTTCTCGGTGAAGTTTGACCCACTATAGGCCTACCGGTAGCCTTAGACTACCGGTAGCAGGCCTACCAGTAGCTCGGTCTACCGGTAGCCGAAGCCTACCAGTATCTCGGTGTACTGGTGGCTACAGCCGACCTGTAGCTCTCGACTACTGGTCGCTGCACCCTACCGGTAGCTCTCGACTACCGGTAGCTGCACCCTACCGGTAGCTCAGCTACGGGTAGCTGTCAGTTACCGATAGCTCTTAGCTAACAGTCGCTCTAGCCTACCCCCACAGGTTTTCCAGCAACGGCTCCTTTTTGCACAAATTGGGTTTTAAACCCTAATTTGACCACTTTAAGCCTATTTTATGGCCCATCAACCCCAATTAATGGCGTTTTATTAAGTGAGATACCCTGGGTGCGTTGGTTTAAACCACCCCTAATGGTGAGGACCCCTTTAATGACGTGTGGGGCTGCATAGTCAACCCACGACCCCGCTCCTTATGCAGTTTCACGTTCTTATCTCAACCTTCCATGACCCTTATAATCTAAAGGGTTCTCCCTAGGTTTCTTTTCTCGATCACCCTGTGCTATGAGTACCCTTCGTTCAGACGAGCTGCATCGGTGTCTGTGGAGTTCCACGTCCAGGCTTAGCATCCATTGTTGATCAACAAGTAGGGTTTCACCTTCGTCTCCCCTTTCTGTGTATCTTTCGGGGTGGGTATGCTATTGCTTCTGTAGAATATGATTATCCAAACCTTAATGAAGATAATGAACAGACTCTAAAGAATGAAGGGGGGGGGGGGGGCTGTGATCGATGATGCTACATTGTTTTATGATCTTCTTTTCTAAATTGTGCTGGCTTACACCTCCTGAATGTCATGGCCGTTGGTGGTATTTCTATGTGCAGTAATGAACCCTTAATGTTGAATTGGTTTTTATTGTGGTTGTGATCCCTTTCTGTCTAAAGGGATTTGGTTAAATACGTAAATAGTGATGGATAAATTTAAAAGCACCAGGATCAACCCTTTTCGGTGATAACCCCGGTTAAAGTATAGCAGAATTGGAATCATGGAGTGTGTTAAATCATTTAAATCTGAAAATACCAGCATGGGCCTGCTTTGCTTTGGTGGTAGTGGTTTGAAAGATTTTCATTAAAGGCCGATTGTTGGGTGATGTGGGTTGGGATGGGATCCCCTCTTGTTATGGATTCAGTGGTTATGAATTTATGGCCGGGTGGTTACCTTGATTATATCACAAATTGGGGAGGGATCCTCTGTTGTTAAAAAACCATTGGCTCTTGGATCTTGGGGACATGGGGCTGTATCTTGGGGTTTTTCTTTGGTTCCAGTAATTTGAGGGTTCTCCCTTATCCCTTTTGTTGTTGTGACCTTACAAGAGAGCTGGGTGTGAATGTTTTAGCTGATGTTTGACTGTAGTCTTCCCTTGGCTTATTCTTATGCTTGCTAGTTTCCTAAGTAGGTGTAGAAACTTATTTTTATACATTATTACCGAACATGTAAATAAGGATGGGACAAATGGGTGTTGGTTTGGTGTGGGTTGTGACTTGGACATGCTGTTGTTTGCGTTCTTTTGGCTGGATGAATAAAAACCTAAAATGGGTGAGTTCTTGCTACCTATACATATACTTGTAGTTTTTGGTTTCTTATTCGTGCCCCACCAAAGTTGAGAACATAGTGCCGAACACCCCCATTTCATGGGGGAGGGTGTTTTTCCCAACACTTCTATTAGTGGCTGGTTATTAGCTCCTTTTTTCTCCTTTTCTCGGATAGCCCAAGTATATTTAGGCAGGCTGTGATAGCCTGAAGTCCATTATTAGCCCAAGAATCTTCGGGCAGGGTTGTCTGGTAGTTAGCCCAGGTGTGTGCGGGTATGTGGTTTCCCAAGTATCTTTGGGGTGAGGCCTAGGTGTCTTCAGTCATGGCGGCAGTTGTTCTGGCCTAGGTGTTTGCAGGCATGGTTACGTGTGACAGTTGTGGCCCAGGTGTGTGCGGGAGGGGTTTGGCAGTGGGACTGCGGTGAGGTTGTGGCCCAGGTGTGTGCCAGTGGGGTTTGGCAGTGGGACTACGGTGAGGTTGTGGCCCAGGTGTGTGCAAGTGGGGTATGGAAATGGGACTTCGGTGAGAATGGCGGGATTGGTTCGATGCGTAGTATCTCTTCAATAACCAGTGGGAAAGTGGCGTGTGGAACCCAAACTTCGATGTGCTTTTACTATACATTACTTGGCTTGCATTATTTGGGGAGTGTGCCTTGGTGAGGTTTGGGTGGATAGTTACCTTGTTAGGTGTTTGGTTTACTCTTTTTTCTCATGGGACTCTAGTATGTTCCCCCACTTTTGCACGAGAGTCATAGGTTTCCCCTACTGAGTATACTTGTATGCTCACCCTACGTATATAAAATTTCTTTCAGCTTTCCAGGAAAACATCGGGGATTGTGGGGGACCATACTAGCTCGGAACTTTGGGGAAGTTGCAGTTGTTTTCTTTCTTTCTTTGGTACTTTACCCTTGTAGTCACTTTGTACTTTGTGGTTTTTACTTTTGGAACATGCATATGGGAATGGTTTCTTTGGCTTTCCTTTCACTTCTAGTTTTGGTGTTGTGAGACTCACTATCTTATCTACCGATCACAATAAAATAAAATGGGTAATGCATTCCATTTAGTGATTGATTTTATACCCTTGGCACTGGTCATCACTCTGAGACCTATTGAAGGTGGGTTTCAGGGGTCATTATCTCTCCTTCAACTTGAAGAAGGATGGGTCTGGCAATCTGCTGACCATTCACTCCTTTTTGTGAGGGCGGGTTGTGACATGGAGGGATGTGGCTGGTGAATGAATCAAATTCATGAATTACAGTGATTTAAGAATATTTTATCCTTTAACAAAACACACCACATATTAGGCCTAAAATATTAGGTACTATCAATTTTAGTGCACAACCAATAATATCCCACATGCACTAAAATCCTAAAAGAAATGTATTCCAGATATCAAAACTCTTTATGAATCTATCAAATTTGTTTTGGATCGGATTTTATCAAACTATATTCACATTATAATAAACATTTTTTCCAAAAAATAATCATCCTATATATTCCTAACTCTGTGAACCTACGTGACATAATAGAATAGAAAAAAGTGTGAAATCCATATTTGATAGATGTAAGCAATGCAAAACCTCTAGAAAATAATAAAGGATACTCAAGCTACTAACGAATCTGATGTGATCTCCCTGAAATGTAATATTTTCTTCATATGATCTTGTAAAACATGATTTATTATACACACCACTTGTTCTCTAATTAAATAACTTTTCCCAGAAATTTAGTTCCCAATAAATATGTAATTTAGTAAACTTATATAAGTAAACTCATCTTTTCTTGATTCTCTGATATAGACTGACCAGGTTGATAAATTCATAAAATTTTATTCATCTAATAGTTGAGCACCTCACATGCCCATCATACAAATAGTTGACTAGATTATATGTCACACAATTTGAAAAATACCCTCTTTTTTGTTCTCTAACTGAGGATATGATCAACAACTTACCCAGCCACCCCCAGATTAAAAATCCCTTTTTTTTCCTATCAAAAGTAAGGTTTTTTTAACGTATCTCCTTATAGGTATCTCATCAACCTCGGGTAATGAGAATTAATAATAATCACAACCCTATGTATATTTATTATCTTATGACATTTCATGATATATACAATAACATCCATTCGATGTAATTAGTCACTTATTATTACTTCATGAATCAATTCACTATATCTTATAAAAAACCCCTTTTTAATGAGTATAATATTCAATTATTTATAATTTAAAAATATATCCACAACCCATAAAAATCCATAGTGACCATTATTTAAGGAAAATTTAATCTTTTATAATGAGTTGATATCAACATTTAACCATTCATGATATGTAAAATGAAACACAAGTAAATGAATAATAAATATAGGTTTCCTTTATTAAAATATCATTACACATAGAAAATAATTAAAACTAATGTCACAAATATTTAACACCTCTATATTACAGATGACCCTCATATCGTTTCTATAGTAGTGGTTATATAATTGGATCCAATACATTTTTAACTTCAACAACACAGTAGATATTTAAATTTCCTATCTCAATTATTGCTCAAAATAGATAGTATTATAGAAGGATGTGTTTGGTAATTTAGTGATAATTGGGTTCTAGTTCATGAAACATAGCTTTATTATTATCATTGAGAAACTCTATTACTCTTTGAATGTTGGGAACCACCTTATGTTCAAAGATGAACTTCCTAATCAAAAAACACCATTCATTGTATTTGATGTGGTGATGTGCCCTTACATTATTGTTTAGACTAATATACAATCTTTTTTAACTCTTCAAAGAAATATTTACACTATTTATGAAAGAAACATAATAATATTAAGGTTTCATATAATCTATATAGGTTTAGAAACATGAATTTCTGTAACATTTCACATAGATATCATCCTACCCTCTAAATAACAAGAACATATCCTTAGTCCTTCTCAAGTACATAATAATTATCTTCATTTAAATCCAATTAAACTCTCTAGGATAGGATGGGTATCTACTAGTCATACATTGAAAATAGGCGACATCGATCCAAGTATTCAAAATAGCATACATGATAAATCCTTTAAAAGTTGCATAAGGGATCCTATCAATACTGTCAAATTTTTAAAAGGATATTGGATCTTCCAAATATTTGTGCAATGAAATAATGGTAAAGATAACTTCATGGATTTTTCCGTGAATAACCACATTACAATTTTCCATTATTTCAATTTTTACCTAGTTTGATCAACCTCTTATATCTATCTCTATAGATACTTATAAATTATATATGTTGTAAAATTGGATACAGATGATTGAAAAAGATTAGTAATTTTTGATTATGATATCATGTAAATAGTGAGTTACATATGATTTATTCTTACTATTGTAGTGTTGATAATTATATTCCCACAATTTACGTAGTAATTAATTTTTATTCTTTGATGTATCAAAATGTTATAACATTTATCATCTTTAATGTGAACATTGGGATACTATGACTAAAATCAAAATTATATGTAATGTGCTCTAGGTGCATCATACTGATCCAACATAATCAATTTTTTACTATCAGGTTCCAGGGCTCATAATCATTGAAGCATTATCTCATAAATTTCACAATTGGAGATAATGAGAAAATGATATCACAATTATTGAAGTGCCAATAGGAACACCATATGTTTCAGGTGTAATTAGTTGTTCATATTCTTAACACATGTATTAGTATCTCAACTTGAGATCATTATAATTGTGTGGCATTTTATTAGGAAATTTTCTGCAAGATGAAATCCAAGATATTTAATTCTTGGCGATCTAGTTTAAATTGAATACATTATTAGTTTAAGGATACTGATTGAATGATCAAGACAAGAATTTTAACTTCCAAATTAAAGAGATATCATAGGCCTAGATGACCAAGATAGTAGCACATTTATTAAATCCATGTATGTTGTTGATGGAGGTATTCACATTTGGAAAATTCAAGAAATCATAAATAAAGGATAATTACATGAAATTTGAATCCTGGTGTATACGACATCATGTGATAAATGGAATATATTTCACGCCATGTGTTCATAGAGGGGAGACTATTTAATTGAAAAACCATATCTCCATAGTGGAAATGATGTGGTATTGGATACCTCTCTTGGTTTGGGGGTATTACTCGCTTCTATCTTGATATAGTAGTAAAGGGTCACATAAAAACTATATATAGAAGCTTGAGAAATTAAATTTAATTAGTGTTTAGGATATGGTTAGACCTAAACTATAGAACAAGTAATGTTTATGTTTAAAAGTTCATAATAAATACATAAAATCAATACAATTTGTTTGTTGAATAATAATAATTTAATTTATTCACTCAATATATTCATAATTTATTAAGTGAATACAAATAAAATATCTTCAAATGAATATTTATAATTAAAGGTTCATTAAAAAAAATTGGGGTTATTTTAGATGAGTTATTCAGCCATAAATTTATCCCATAACAATATTTTCATGTCACATGAAAGTGATATGTTACTTATAAAATTTTCAACATGTTCACTAGGTTATATTTGTAGAATATGGTTAAATTTTAAAGGTTTAGTTTACTGCATGTACAAAGTGAAATTTTCCAAAATTAACCCCTCCTATATAAATAAACATAAGAAAGTATCTAGAATCATATCTCTCCACTTGAATTATCTCTCATAACAAGATGCCTCTCATTTTTAAGAGTGACAATATTGTATTTTGGGTACCTGATCGAAGGATGGCTTCCCATGTCATTGTATTTGTGTTTCCGCAATCATGAAAATGTTGATGATCCAGTAAATACCAAAATCTAGAACTTGGAGTATGTAGACTAATGATAGAAAAGATTTTTTATTATGAGGAGATGATATAGTGGGTTCATAATTTAGTTTCTTTAAATGATGATCTCTTAAAGTAAATGAAATCTATGTTCAATGAAAATCGAATGAGGAACATTTTCAATTTTAGTTTATTATTTTAATTTTAACTTTATATGATAAATTAATTAAAACTCGATCCTCATACTATAATGTGGATGTGGTTATGTTGTAGATGATGTAATGATTTTGATCAAAAGGTAATATTTTTAATTTTTTGGGTATTAGTGCTTTCTCTATGTGCTCGATACCAAGAATATGTCGGCATCTTCAAAAATTAAATTCAATGAGAATAATTGACACAAAATATTCATGTATTCTAGAGTTAGAATATCATGTATAATATTTATTATGTACTCCACATAAAATATCATAAAACTAATACACTCTCAAAAATCAACTTATATAAATAAGAATCATCCATGTTCTTGATTAAACCAAAAAATTTTACTACATCATCAAAAATGATATTCCATCTTAGAGAAGCTTACTTAATTACATAAATGGATCATTTCAACATAAATTACATAAAAGTCTTAATTATAATTTTTGAATCCATTTAGCTGTATCATTAAAAAGTCTCTGACTAAGTTAACTTAAATCAAATTGGTTTTTAAATTCATTTTATTTATCTCACACTCAATATTAGTTATTATAGAAAGATATATCTAATTGGACATGATAATCCAAACCACTTAAAAAGTTTCTTCATAATTAATACTAGAAAATGTTTATATTTTTTCAACTATGTGTGATATATAAGTATATAATATACCATCCATTTTAGATTTCTAGAAAAATATTCCCCTTGTTTCCCATGGGTATCACCGCATTAGTTCTACGCATTATGTTCTAAAAATTTTTATTATACAAGGAATCTACTTCAGATTCCATGTACTTGAACAATTTATCAAAATTAAAACTCTTTATTTACTTATTTTAAAATGTTTTTTAATCTCTATTTAATATTACATCATCTTTATTTTCCATTAGAAATTCGTATCTCTCATGTTATTGAAGAATCCTACCTGAATATTGAGGTTCATTGTAACGCCCCGACCCTAATTACCTAGAGTCGGTGCATTATTATATAACATTGGCATGATCATGAGATAGATCAAGTCTCGAAAGACCGATTAGTTTAGTAGCCTTGGAATAACTAGATACATCCATAAATTTTTACATTACATCAAAAAAAAACATCTTGTCTTCATATCCCCTCATACTATCCCTGCAGGTCATTCATAAATTACTTCTTCATAATCCTGGGAAAAATAAAACATTGAAAGGGGTGAGCTCGGATGCTCAGTAAGGATAACATTATAGCAGAAGCTTTCATAAATAAGCATAAACACTTAAGGCAATTTATAACTAAAACAAAAGCCTTTTAAATTTAAACTTCAGCATAAAATGGCGAAGGTAAAATGAAATAATGCCATTTACTTACTCACATGGATATTCTACTAGTCGAATGATCACATGCAATATCAATAACCACTTTCATAATGATGGAATGCATAATGCCAGACTATCATAACCACATAGCCAAGGCCTCGTGCCAAGACTACAAATAAGATTTTGCCAAGGCCTTGTGCCAAGACACTAGTTTGTCTCATGAGACCTACCGATGCATCGAGGAGCTATAGCGGGCTCCACCCGTCACTTATTAAGTCCAATTCATTCCTCATATGAACAAGTTTAAACATAACATAAACATTCGTATTGAAACTAGCATACGAAATGTCAATACTTTTACCACAAACCTTGAATGGTTTAAAAATAGCACATCCACAGTCAAACATAACTCATTCGATACAATATGGAAGATTGTATTGTATCACATTAACCTCAATCAAGAATAATGAAGGATGTTGACATAGATGAAAATAATCATCAAAACTATTTGAGAGAAATATCCCCCTTTTCTTGAAAACATTTAAAAGTCACACTATTTGTCAAAAAGCCATTTAAAAATAGATTTTTGAATCAAAGTGTCCCATACCACTTTGAAACTTTTTAAAAGGATTTTTAATTTTAAAACTTTAATGTCCATGTAAATAAATCCTTAAAACCATTTTTAAAATATGGACATTAATGAGCATGATTTAGAAGAATAATTCTTTAAAACATTTTAAAATGGTATTTTGGTTAGAGTTTCTAACCAAAAGAGAGACACTTGAATACAAATAATTGAGGTAATCAAAACATTGTAATATCATGAGAATAAAGGAATTCATGATATACTATGTCAAAGTACATTATATACACCACATAAAAGTGATTTGGTGTATATCATCAAATAAGTCTCAATGGAATGTAAATTGAGATGAAATCTCTCATAAAGGTTGTATCCTTTGGTTAAGGATAAATCAACGACATAATTATGTGTGACAAATATAAATACACTAAATATGATTGGATATTCAGTGTAAATCAATAAAAGTATATTCACACATATTCTTGTAAAAACAATACCAACGAATTTGATGTTTAACTCAACAAATGGAGAATGAGTTAAAATTACTCTTATCAAATTCATATCAATGAATTGAGAATTATCAATGGAGTGATTATGTGTATCAAACTTATATCCACAGGAAGGGGAGTGTAAATTATGACATAATCAAATGAATAGTGATTCCACACATAATCTTGGGGTAATATAATCAATGAAATATGCGTAAAGCCAAATGAGTGGAAATTGAAATCTCAAATTCCCTTATTGATTAGGTAACTTAAGAAACAAACACCCATGAAAGAAATATCATACCATGATGATGTAAATACCCATAAAATAAAGTATATTACACAATTAATACAATCATGGGTAGTACACATACACCACATGCAATAATTAAGTGGTGATCAATGGAATTCTCACGGAATTAAAAGTGAGACAAGAAACCCCTTACCACGTTAATCAACTGAGTCGCATGGCCAAAAGTTAATAACCACCAAATTATTTACAGAATAACATGAATATAAAGTGAATCAAGATAATATATATCAAATGTAAGTACACAATACACCACTTTCAATAATTTAGTAGCGAACAATGGAAATCTCACGGAATTGAAAGTGAGATAAGAGAATCCCTTACTTTGTACTTTTTCCTTGGTCGATGGTAGGTTTACCTCCTGTATAATGGTGAAATAATTGTTATTGAATAATACAAGAATCATTTACTTTAATATGATATCATATATGATCTTTTAACATTGATTTGTTAATAATATCTTAGTATTAACGCCGTTTCGGGTGTTAACTTACTCATTTTCTTTTATATGTTTTGTTACATAAGTCATGTTTGTTGTATCTTATTCATATCCAGAATGATATCAAGTCCTTAAACATCATTTTTAAATCATTAAATGATAATTATACTTGAATGGATACGATGGATAATGAATCTCATCGCGTTCGTGGAGACGGTAGTCCGTACGTACGCACGAACGCTACTTCCATTTAATTTTTTATTTTAAAAGAATAGAATCCAAATGATACATAGGTATATTAATATTCCAGTATAATATAATATTTTATATATGTTACTTAAGTTCATTAACACCATCCTTTATACGTTCCATGTGTGGTATGAACGAGTCATATCATTTTAAGGGGGCGGTAGTCCGCACTTCCTCAAATGAAATTATCGTATGTATATACGACATGAAACGAATAATGGTATGAAATAAAATGGAATTACAGAAGCTTATATATAAAATATATATCATTAATATAATATTTAATTACAGTTCCATCATAATGGCCACCATGAGAGGCGGTAAGATGTTTTTGAACAATCATCGTTTCGTGAGGCGTTAGTTTGCCATCCACAGAAACATTATGTTCATCATCCATTAGATGGAGTTGTGTGTATGTGTAGTTTGAATACTTCTTATAACAACATCCTAGTATATTTAGGATACTGGTGTTGTTACAAAATAAGGGAAATAAAAAGAGTTTGGGGGTTGAAGAAGCAAAATAAATGAAAATAATTTAAGAGAAATCGTTACCTTTAATTTAGGTAACTCACTTTGGTTGGAACCAAAGGACTTGTTGAAATGCTTTCTGCCTAAGTGGAAGCTTCAAGGAGGAGGAGAGGGATGTGGGGAGCTTAGTTGGGCAGAGTTTGGACGAGCCAAGTTTCTTGAGAGGTGTGAGGAAATGAGAAGGAGGAGTGCCCTTTTATAAGAGGGGTGAGGGGCACCTTTGGAAAAGCTAGAAATATTAATTTATAATAAATTCATATTCGGTTTCCAATGGCTCCAAAGTTGACTATTCAAAGGTTGAGGTGGGGATAGGTCGAAAACAACTCATCCAATAGAATTTAGACAGGTTTGGGTACTTATAGTAACCTTATCTTTAAGTATTAACTCTAAGTTAATTAGTTTCACTTTTACAATGTCTCTTTTTATTTTTATATAATATGGTTAATAAACTTACTATATACATCCAAAAGACCCCCAAGTGGTCCATTAATGATTAACCTATCATAATATAAGTCTCTTGGCCGAACCTTAGATTTTTAGGAATTTAATATCAATTAATAATATAATATTTGTTTTAAGAACTCTTTTATGTCAATTTTGACACTATTCACTAGTTGATTTTTGTGAAACTCATAACAGATTGATTACTTCGAAAAAATTCAAATAAATCAATCCTAATATATCATATTATCCTAGAAAATTTGTTTAATTCATTAAAAGGTTCATATTATAATTATTTGGGTATTTATAATATCAATTATGTTAATTTTTTACTATTTTAGTAATTACTGCATCATCATTGTGTCATAAATAAAATAACTTTTTTAATGTCAAAAAATTATAAATAAAATATAATTATGTAGGAAATATTTTTAGCTTTCTAATGAATATTTATAATCTAAAATCCAGCATATATAACCCTATGTAACAATTGTTTTTCTAAACGATATATGCTTGTGTCATTTTTGTATTCATTTTAACTTAATTAATATAAAGTGTCATTATCACTTACAAGTGGATCCATGGGGTCCCCAAATTGACCCAAAGATGCCCATGGTCGACCATGTATCAACCAATAGGGTTAAGACACATTTGAGGGTAATTTATTATTATTATAATATTATTTTTTTAACCCTTATTTACCGGATTTACCCTTAACCATGGTAAATAAAATATTTACCGCAGTAATTATTCAAAATGTCTAAAAATAAAAGTTACATATTTACACAATTTGGACATCCTGATTCCAAATATGGAATCCATTTTTCTAAATTCAAAACACAGAAGTGGCAGAAATTAATTTAAAATTAATTCCCGCTGTCAAAACAAAAAGCGTGTTTTTAAGAGATAATAACTATCAACAGATTGACACTTGTTTATGTTCGGTTTAATTGTAAAATTATGTCCAATGACCAACATTATATTAAATGGTAAAAATATATTCTAAATATACTTTAAAACCACTCAAATTCACAATTTATCACTATTAATTATTTTGATTAAAAAAGTTGTTTTTAATTAAAATTTAGTAATTTTCACTATTCATCAAAATATGAAAGTTATCCGAAAAGTACCAAAATTTCACCTTAGGCTAAATTCGATATTCCGAATCCAAAAATGAAGTCTATTTTGAAATATAAAATATATATAATTTCAAAAAGTAGGTATTACTATTCATAACGGCTAGTTTGATTGGTTGTGGTGTGTTAAAATCTCGAAGTTGCGTACAATGCACGTCATTGCATTATTCGAAAGGAAACATACCGAGGAAGCTTGGGGTGTTACATTCTCCCCTCCTTCAATAAATTGCGTCCTCGCAATTTTTAAAATTTTTCTTGGGAATATAATGGAAAGTCCCACATCGGGAAAAGAGTCAATAAAACTATCACTTTAAAAGAAAGAAAGAGAGGTATAAGGGTCATCCAAGATAACCCATACTAGGATTCCATGTAAGAAAACATAGATATGGATGATAAACTAAGTGTCAAGTTCTGATGGAGAGGGATAGAAATCATGATCAGGAGAAAGTTAACAATGAGAAAACCACAAACTTGTGTTGGGACAAACGACCATTAGTCTCCTAGTAGGAAAGTAAACGGACAACATTTTTTTTTAAGTTACATTACATAAGGAAGAGTAATTCATTTATGATATTGACTAAGAACATTATGAGATATACTTACATTTTAAGTAGATTTTCATTCTTTAATAAATTTCCACCACTAACTCATTTTTTTTAAACGATGAGTATTCAAGAAGACTTGGTCACACTGGAAGAGATAGAATAAACTTCTATAGAATCACATGATCCATGAAGGATAAACCATATATTTACATTGTCTTTGAAGATTAATCAAAACCAAAATGGTCAGTGAATGATCTAATGATCCCCCAAAATGATATTCATTGAGATAAATATGCACTAATCTTAATTTCTAAAATTAAACCAACAATACCCCAAAGTTAAATAGATACCATTCAATAACCAATTGTCCTTAAAATCCTTTAATATAATTCAAACTAATATTGAAACCCAAAACATAGAAGAATTTGATTATGTAGTCTCCCATGTTAAATTGTATCTCCAAATGACATCAGATACTCTTAAAGTCACATACTCAAAAGTAATTAACCTAATCACATATTCTCTATTGTAGGTTAATCATTTCCATAAATAAACCAAATCACTATAAATCCACAATAAAAACGTAGATAAAAATCTATCATTACTCCACAAATGAAACCCCATAGTATTCTATTTTCCATGGGCATATAGTGTTCCCAACAAAGCGAACATCTTCCAAAATAACATTTATCACTTAATCACCAAATCATTTTCCTATACCAAGGTTATTATTTTGATATGAAATAAGAACCCAAATCAACTTATTATTGATCAATAAAATCATTTAACTAAAAAAAAGTCACACTAACCAGGGACATCACGTAGTCCAGTGGTAGGCGATAAATCCCAATCGCACTTTGGTTGTGGGTTCGATTCCCATAGCTTTGTCCGACGCGACGGGTTGTCACACGGTCTACGTGTTATCCTTTTTCAAAAACTATATTTTATAATATTGCCAAAATGTGATAAATTCCTCCAAATACTATATCATAAATTTAACCACAAATGTTATATCATACCTTGAATCTTCATCCCAAATTAGAATAACTTATAATTCTCTCAAACCCCAATGATCATATAAATCCAAATGGTTATTTATACCCATATCCACAAGAGAAGAGACAATTCTTCCTCAAATATCATTCTCACATGGCAAACTGCGGGGTTAAAAATACAAGAGAAAATTATTTCATAGTAAACCCATCAACAAGGAGTGCTAATACTTTTTAAACATTTCTCCAACCATTTATTCCCACATAGCTTCTTATTTGACCAAGAAAATATCATATAGAATAGGACATTCACTCGGGTAATGGCCAGGTCCCCTACATTTACGGCAAATGACTGTAAATGGACTCTTGGGACCATTTTTATCTTCTTCCATAGTACTCTTCATTTTTCTTCGGAAATTCTTTACTTTATGTCCTTCCTTCCCGCACGTAAAACATTTCGTTGTCCCATTGAGACACTTTCCTGGGTGTCTCTTTCCACATTTCCTGCAGGATGAAAATTGAGGGTTCTTTTCTCCATGGTCTCCATTGCTGGAGCTCTTATCATTTATCACCTTTCTCTTCCTTGTTGAGTCTGGGAGTTGGTTAATATATATGTTGTTGATCATATTTTTGGAAAACTGATTTGGCATAAAGACGATATCTTTTATGCCTATCAACATTCCATTTTGTTGCTCATTTCCACCACCGTTCCCATCTTGTACATCATTCTCAAAGTCACTATGACTTCCTTGGAATCCAGTCATTGACTAAAACCATAAAGCATTGTGTGAGTAATAGTAGTCGTAAAATCATTTAGAGATTAAAATGTCACCATATTCTCAATTTGAAACATATTAGGATTAACCAAGGTCATTTACTCTCATCTTATATATATATTACTTAAATTGGTTTGTAAAGAAAATGTAAATTATCCTAAGCATATCCCCCGGGAGTGTCGTAACCAAGAGTGCAGCAAGACCCGTTGTCGTGCACCAGTTCCCGTTCGAGTCTAGCTCAAATAGGTGTTTTCGGGTTTTACCCCTAGGTACATCTGTGCCAGAGCCGCCTCTACCTGCTCGTATCCAGACAGGGATATATTGCTCGGAAAACTCACAAAATCTCTACAATACCAAAATTCTAGGAAGTTCTTTTATACTAATCCTCAAAGTTCATCTTAGGTCTACGTGCTCTAATCAGAGTTTATCTAAATCTAGCTACCAAGGTTTGTACTAAACTTCCTCTGATACCAACTGTAACGCCCCGACCCTAATTACCTAGAGTCGGTGCATTATTACATAACATTGGCATGATCATGAGAAAGATCAAGTCTCGAAAGACTGATTAGTTTAGTAGCCTTGGAATAACTAGATACATCCATAAATTTTTACATTACATCAAAAAAAAACATCTTGTCTTCATATCCCCTCATACTATCCCTGCAGGTCATTCATAAATTACTTCTTCATAATCCTGGGAAAAATAAAACATTGAAAGGGGTGAGCTCGGATGCTCAGTAAGGATAACATTATAGCAGAAGCTTTCATAAATAAGCATAAACACTTAAGGCAATTTATAACTAAAACAAAAGCCTTTTAAATTTAAACTTCAGCATAAAATGGCGAAGGTAAAATGAAATAATGCCATTTACTTACTCACATGGATATTCTACTAGTCGAATGATCACATGCAATATCAATAACCACTTTCATAATGATGGAATGCATAATGCCAGACTATCATAACCACATAGCCAAGGCCTCGTGCCAAGACTACAAATAAGATTTTGCCAAGGCCTTGTGCCAAGACACTAGTTTGTCTCATGAGACCTACTGATGCATCGAGGAGCTATAGCGGGCTCCAACCGTCACTTATTAAGTCCAATGCATTCCTCATATGAACAAGTTTAAACATAACATAAACATTCGTATTGAAACTAGCATACGAAATGTCAATACTTTTACCACAAACCTTGAATGGTTTAAAAATAGCACATCCACAGTCAAACATAACTCATTCGATACAATATGGAAGATTGTATTGTATCACATTAACCTCAATCAAGAATAATGAAGGATGTTGACATAGATGAAAATAATCATCAAAACTATTTGAGAGAAATATCCCCCTTTTCTTGAAAACATTTAAAAGTCACACTATTTGTCAAAAAGCCATTTAAAAATAGATTTTTGAATCAAAGTGTCCCATACCACTTTGAAACTTTTTAAAAGGATTTTTAATTTTAAAACTTTAATGTCCATATAAATAAATCCTTAAAACCATTTTTAAAATATGGACATTAATGAGCATGATTTAGAAGAATAATTCTTTAAAACATTTTAAAATGGTATTTTGGTTAGAGTTTCTAACCAAAAGAGAGACACTTGAATACAAATAATTGAGGTAATCAAAACATTGTAATATCATGAGAATAAAGGAATTCATGATATACTATGTCAAAGTACATTATATACACCACATAAAAGTGATTTGGTGTATATCATCAAATAAGTCTCAATGGAATGTAAATTGAGATGAAATCTCTCATAAAGGTTGTATCCTTTGGTTAAGGATAAATCAACGACATAATTATGTGTGACAAATATAAATACACTAAATATGATTGGATATTCAGTGTAAATCAATAAAAGTATATTCACACATATTCTTGTAAAAACAATACCAACGAATTGGATGTTTAACTCAACAAATGGAGAATGAGTTAAAATTACTCTTATCAAATTCATATCAATGAATTGAGAATTATCAATGGAGTGATTATGTGTATCAAACTTATATACACAGGAAGGGGAGTGGAAATTATGACATAATCAAATGAATAGTGATTCCACACATAATCTTGGGGTAATATAATCAATGAAATATGCGTAAAGCCAAATGAGTGGAAATTGAAATCTCAAATTCCCTTATTGATTAGGTAACTTAAGAAACAAACACCCATGAAAGAAATATCATACCATGATGATGTAAATACCCATAAAATAAAGTATATTACACAATGAATACAATCATGGGTAGTACACATACACAACATGCAATAATTAAGTGGTGATCAATGGAATTCTCACGGAATTAAAAGTGAGACAAGAAACCCCTTACCACGTTAATCAACTGAGTCGCATGGCCAAAAGTTAATAACAACCAAATGATTTACAGAATAACATGAATATAAAGTGAATCATGATAATATATATCAAATGGAAGTACACAATACACCACTTTCAATAATTTAGTAGCGAACAATGGAAATCTCACGGAATTGAAAGTGAGATAAGAGAATCCCATACTTTGTACTTTTTCCTTGGTCGATGGTAGGTTTACCTCCTGTATAATGGTGAAATAATTGTTATTGAATAATACAAGAATCATTTACTTTAATATGATATCATATATGATCTTTTAACATTGATTTGTTAATAATATCTTAGTATTAACGCCGTTTCGGGTGTTAACTTACTCATTTTCTTTTATATGTTTTGTTACATAAGTCATGTTTGTTGTATCTTATTCATATCCAGAATGATATCAAGCCCTTAAACATCATTTTTAAATCATTAAATGATAATTATACTTGAATGGATACGATGGATAATGAATCTCATCACGTTCGTGGAGACGGTAGTCCGTACGTACGCACGAACGCTACTTCCATTTAATTTTTTATTTTAAAAGAATCGAATCCAAATGATACATAGGTATATTACTATTCCAGTATAATATAATATTTTATATATGTTACTTAAGTTCATTAACACCATCCTTTATACGTTCCATGTGTGGTATGAACGAGTCATATCATTTTAAGGGGGCGGTAGTCCGCACTTCCTCAAATGAAATTATCGTATGTATATACGACATGAAACGAATAATGGTATGAAATAAAATAGAATTACAGAAGCTTATATATAAAATATATATCATTAATATCATATTTAATTACAGTTCCATCATAATGGCCACCATGAGAGGCGGTAAGATGTTTTTGAACAATCATCGTTTCGTGAGGCGTTAGTTTGCCATCCACAGAAACATTATGTTCATCATCCATTAGATGGAGTTGTGTGTATGTGTAGTTTGAATACTTCTTATAACAACATCCTATTATATTTAGGATACTGGTGTTGTTACAAAATAAGGGAAATAAAAAGAGTTTGGGGGTTGAAGAAGCAAAATAAATGAAAATAATTTAAGAGAAATCGTTACCTTTAATTTAGGTAACTCACTTTGGTTGGAACCAAAGGACTTGTTGAAATGCTTTCTGCATAAGGGGAAGCTTCAAGGAGGAGGAGAGGGATGTGGGGAGATTAGTTGGGCAGAGTTTGGACGAGCCAAGTTGCTTGAGAGGTGTGAGGAAATGAGAAGGAGGAGTGCCCTTTTATAAGAGGGGTGAGGGGCACCTTTGGAAAAGCTAGAAATATTAATTTATAATAAATTCATATTCGGTTTCCAATGGCTCAAAAGTTGACTATTCAAAGGTTGAGGTGGGGATAGGTCGAAAACAACTCATCCAATAGAATTTAGACAGGTTTGGATACTTATAGTAACCTTATCTTTAAGTATTAACTCTAAGTTAATTAGTTTCACTTTTACAATGTCTCTTGGTATTTTTATATAATATGGTTAATAAACTTACTATATACATCCAAAAGACCCCCAAGTGGTCCATTAATGATTAACCTATCATAATATAAGTCTCTTGGCCGAACCTTAGATTTTTAGGAATTTAATATCAATTAATAATATAATATTTGTTTTAAGAACTCTTTTATGTCAATTTTGACACTATTCACTAGTTGATTTTTGTGAAACTCATAACAGATTGATTACTTCGAAAAAAGTCAAATAAATCAATCCTAATATTTCATATTATCCTAGAAAATTTGTTTAATTCATTAAAAGTTTCATATTATAATTATTTGGGTATTTATAATATCAATTATGTTAATTTTTTACTATTTTAGTAATTACTGCATCATCATTGTGTCATAAATAAAATAAATTTTTTAATGTCAAAAAATTATAAATAAAATATAATTATGTAGGAAATCCTTTTAGCTTTCTAATGAATATTTATAATCTAAAAGCCAGCATATATAACCCTATGTAACAATTGTTTTGCTAAAAGATATATGCTTGTGTCATTTTTGTATTCATTTTAACTTAATTAATATAAAGTGTCATTATCACTTACAAGTGGATCCATGGGGTCCCCAAATTGACCCAAAGATGCCCATGGTCGACCATGTATCAACCAATAGGGTTAAGACACATTTTAGGGTAATTTAGTATTATTATAATATTATTTATTTTAACCCTTATTTACCGGATTTACCCTTAACCATGGTAAATAAAATATTTACCGCAGTAATTATTCAAAATGTCTAAAAATAAAAGTTACCTATTTACACAATTTGGACATCCTGATTCCAAATATGGAATCCATTTTTCTAAATTCAAAACACAGAAGTGGCAGAAATTAATTTAAAATTAATTCCCGCTGTCAAAACAAAAAGCGTGTTTTTAAGAGATAATAACTATCAAAAGATTGACACTTGTTTATGTTCGGTTTAATTGTAAAATTATGTCCAATGACCAACATTATATTAAATGGTAAAAATATATTCTAAATATACTTTAAAACCACTCAAATTCACAATTTATCACTATTAATTATTTTGATTAAAAAAGTTGTTTTTAATTAAAATTTAGTAATTTTCACTATTCATCAAAATATGAAAGTTATCCGAAAAGTACCAAAATTTCACCTTAGGCTAAATTCGATATTCCGAATCCAAAAATGAAGTCCATTTTGAAATATAAAATATATATAATTTCAAAAATTAGGTATTACTATTCATAACGGCTAGTTTGATTGGTTGTGGTGTGTTAAAATCTCGAAGTTGCGTACAATGCACGTCATTGCATTATTCGAAAGGAAACATACCGAGGAAGCTTGGGGTGTTACATTCATGTTTAAATTAATTTGGTTATTTTTCCATAAATAGTTTTAGAATCATCTCAACCATCACCTTAGAAACACATCATGTTTTTTGATTTTAAAAATATTAAATTTCAAAATTCCACCCACTAAATCTATGATGGAAATATTCCTTCCCAAAAAATAGATAATTTTGAGACATTAAATTTATTCATTGTAGGATTTTGGAAATAATGTCTCTTATTTTCCTTAGGATAACCAAAAATATCATTTCTATGATTTATAGTCTAGATTATCATAATCTAATAACGATACGATTGAATATTATGCAAAAATCATTATAAAATAAATAATGGGACATTTTCCAATCCATATAAAATACGGTGTCTTCATGAATACTTATGATAGAATATGGTTAAGTAGAAATGAAACATATTCCGAAAAATAACCCTAGAATAAAATAGAAATGTATCAATGAAGAATCATTAATCAAACCATGTCTAATGAGGTATGATTTTCTTTTCAAGTGCATGATTCTATTTTGATGTTTCAAGTCAAGTGTGTTTTGAAATAATTCCACACTCTTTTTCATTATAAATTAAATATTGGATACAATATTTACCACCTCGATCATATTGAAGAATCTTAATACATTTTTCTAGATGATTTTTAATTCCTTCTGAAACTATTTTAATATTTGAGAATATTTATTCTTGTGTATCATTAGATACACATATCCATAAAAATAAAACACATCAGTAATTTTATGAATGTGTCTGAAACCTCCAACTTCTTGAATACATAATGTCCTATATATGTCACTATGTATAAGATCAAATAATACACTATCCATTTATCCTTTTTTTACTATAGGGATCCTTTTACATATTGTCCAAAAAACAAAGGATCACAATTGTTAAAAGATTCATAATTGAATGTTTCTAATAATACATATTTGCGGTGTATTATGATTTT
Source organism: Viscum album (assembly GCA_963277665.1). Classification (NCBI taxonomy): domain Eukaryota; kingdom Viridiplantae; phylum Streptophyta; class Magnoliopsida; order Santalales; family Viscaceae; genus Viscum; species Viscum album. The sequence continues at coordinate 1,486,891,837 of OY728120.1, forward strand.
TTTTCTCATTTATATGTCAAAAATGAAAATACCAATGGTGGGTGGGATGAGAATCGACTTGAAAATTTTAATTTTAAATTTTATAAAGATGATTATCTATGTCTCAAATGAATAAACTGTAACTTATATTTTTATTACCACAAAACATTACATTATTTGGACCCACACAATTGGATGAGTACAGTCTTGAAATGTTCGGATTTTGAAAGAATATTATGAATAGTACTTTACCATTATTTCATTATAAAAGTATTATTAGTTTACTCTAAATAATATGCATATTAAATTTATAAGAGTTACATATTGTGAAATAATTATCTAATAATGGTTTATTCATTTGTATGTTCTTTATTACAAAGATTTAGTTTTTTATTCCATATTTTATCAACCATGTTAATGTGTTCACACTATATTAATATGAGAATATTTTTACAACACCCAAATTTCGGTTATTTACCCAAATTAGAATCTAAGTACATTAACAACGATTTCAATGAATATTATCAATAAGTTATATAAACTCTTTATGTAATGTTTTATAACTTTATGATACTGAAAATCTATATATACACAATCCTAGATCCATAGCCATCCAACCCCCAACTATTTAGAACATGGCCTAATCTTCTATCTAAGTGGGGATTCCATCCCAGAGTCCCTATACTCAAGGATATGTTACTCAAGGGAGAATCTAATTAACAATAATTCGGAAAACTAATATTCATAATCATTGCTCTAAATATATTCTTAAGACCATAAATATAAATAAAACTAAGGTCAAGGTAGACATAAACTAAATCTTATAGAGTTACACTTAGCATGAAATATGCGGATGAATTTTGTAGATGCAATTTATACATAAATTTTTATACAAAATATTCTTATTCCATAAAAAAATAATTTAACATATATATTGAGGAAATTATTATGTAAATATAAATTTTATTTATTTCACAAAATATAATACATACATATGAACTATTACTATTTAATTATTCAATGTAAAATAAAATTTTATTATGTCTACAAATAATAATTTATAACTAATTTATAAACCATAAATCAATTTATAAAAACAAATATACATTTAACGACCACTATAGAATACACCTTGTTTTAGTCTATAAATGGTTCTAATTCTAGATATTCCAACATTATAATGTATGTTTTTTGTGGTTCATGGTCAAATTCTAAGACAAAACACTTTTGTATAGAATATGATGGAATTTTTAAGATTATAGTGAATTCCTATAAAGGTTCAATATGATCATAACCCAGATGATTTCATGTAATTATGAATGGAAAAGTACAGATATAATTCTTATAGGTGATCCACTTATCAATAGACTACAGTATGGTGATGATAATTTTGCTGTTTTTTATGGTCACCACATCATCATAAGTGACACTACTTCTTGGTGATAATATATGCTCTTTGAAAATTGAATATTCAATTATTTTATTCATTAAAGATTATAAATATGATACTATTTTTGGTTTTTAGGGTATTATTGTATGATAATTGACAGTAGATGTAAACACAAAAATATCCTAATATATCATCATGGAGTCAAAACATTCAAGGAACTTCAAAACAGAGAATAAAAATATCTTGTGTCCAGTATCCCCCAAATTCTTATTATTTGATGAAGTATGTGTGTTGATGATAACTATAACAAAAATATGGATTCCTATATTTAATGTATTACACTTTCATCATGATCCCATAATGTTACTCAAAGATCCCCATACATTGAAGGGATACTAGTACCACCCCAATATGTGATGAATAGAGCATCAAAAACAAATTGAGCTTTAGTTGTCTGGGGATACAACCATGTTGTTCTCAAAATAATGGATCACATCCCAATATATTTCCTTCCTCGATCTGTATAATTTAATAAAACACATAAACCATATAAAAAATATCAACCTAATTATATTCCCCTTTAGAAATTACATCGATCCAATTCAATGAATTTCCATGCCTTCTTAAATCCATTCATAATGTATTTCTATCTAATTAAAGATTATGGTGGAGTTTCATCGTAGTTTCATGCATTATAGTAATTCAAAACATTGTTATCAAGGTTGTGTTATCATCAACTACAACATCCATGGCTTAGGCTATAACATGGAGGAGCTGACCATTTCCGTTTACACCAAACCATTTGTTATACCATTAAAATATTAGCCCTTCCAAAGTCTTCATGTATAATCAGAGGACCAATATATCATTTTTTTCAAGTTCTCCCATCATAGGTCCAAATAAATACAAAGAAGTACATTTTATAGTATTCATGGTCACCAATTCCATTGAAATTTAAAAATGTAGGGTTTTGAAAATTTTATGGATGAAGAGTCACATCCACCCACTCAAGATATGGTATCATTTCTAGTAACACTATCACTTTTATCGATTAAAAACACACATTTTATTTCAAAAGGACTCAATAGAGTCTATGTATTTGGAAGGAAATTCCCATATCCAGACCCTCAATTATAGGTTATTCATAGATTCTAACATGGTTATATTTCCTATGTGAACTATTTTTATGAATTTTGACTCAGCCATGTGTAACTTTCATAATATGGAATTGGTTACTCCCCTAGTGGAGTTAATTATTCATAGTCCTAAATGTCAAGGATTAGATACACAATTTTTACAGACCCAGTGCATTTTGGTTTGTTGTAATCATCCCCCATGGGTTGGGATATTTTTTCATATTAAGGAGGATTCATCTAAAGAGATGTATAAGTCCCCATATAGATGTTATATTACATAGGAATATCTTCCCTATGTAATTTTGAATAGAGTCTCTTTAACTCTTCCTACTCAACTTTATAATTAGAGATACATTCCATAATGTGATGTGACCCATATACCATATGTTATTATTGTTTTATTGATGTATCCATACCTTTCCCATTTTATTTGGATAAATATCAGCTGCTAGGTGGATGTAGGATATTTTAAGGGACTCCCAAATTTTGAATATAACATGGATATTGGATAAAATAACATTCATCAAGTACCTTTATGTGGATCGTATTTGAAATAGTGTCCGTCTCCCCATGTTCTTCTACATCAACAACATTCTACGAATTATATTTGAAGCCACCATTCATGACATTCTCTAATTCATAGTACGATTCAGGGATTATATCCTCATTAGAAGAGTAGAGGGATTTATGATGTTTTGAGCATTTATCATGGTAAAAATCATAATATTAAATAGGATTCAGCTTCATAGTGAATGGTTTTGTCATACCAACTGTTCAAGGATTCATATTATCCCCTTGATGTTCTCATGGATATGATCTGTAGAGGTTAATTTGAAGGGATTCCTTAACAACATTCATTGAATTCATTCCCAATGATAAGGAATGTTCACATAGTGGAAACAATTTTGGGAAATGTTCCTATGGAGATCTTCCTAATCTATAAAAGACCAAATTATACATGGGATGAGGTGGTAATAATTCCCTGAGAACTATTTTTCATGGGATGACTATTATATTACCCCATTACATATTGGACCCACTGGGGATTTGATGATTCAAGTTTGGTGCTAGTTGTAAATATTCATCTACCTATTTTGTTTATGGCTACTCTAATAATGATAATTAGGTGATATCTATGACATCCTTCTCAAATTCGAATGCTTTAACCTTATCATGCCATTGATATAGAACTTGTTTGATGTGTGAGATTCTCACTACTATGGTTTATCTTGCAATTATAGTATTTTACTTCCTTAGGCATGGGGCACACTCAAATATTTTAGAATCCTGATGTAATATTATATCAATGGATTACTATGACTGATTGTGCCATTTATGGTCCTTAGAAATAGATATATTATACTACACTAACCAGAAAATACATGAAAACCCCATGTCTAAGATTTGACTTTAGGTAATGTTGGTTAATGTATCTCACATCAGTAGACATTACTAGTCATTGAGTGGAGTGAAATATATTTCCCCATGTTAAACCCATAATCAATTATGAAAGTGGGGTGGTACATAAAAAATTTCCTAGAAAATGACTATTAATCTTATATAGTATGCATATCTAAGGTCTCTATATTGTTTCTCTGACCTTGGATGTCCTATAATTGAGAGGTCAGACAATTAAGAGAAGAGTAAGAGATCATATATCACTTTTTTGTGATTGTTATACTCTCCATATAAAAAATATTTCACATTGATTTGGTAGTGTGTCATCAATAAATTAAGGAATATATATTACATGAAATCATTTATGAAAGCATTTTGTATTCCGTATTGGAAAGTGGTTATTTGCTAGAATATAACTAGGATATTATAATCATCGAGTTTTTCACACAGAAACATGAAATTATCCTAATTATTATTAAGGTATTAATCTATATGTTCTAAAAAAATGGTAATTTCCCAATAGAATTATCATGGGGAGAAAGACTATTTATAATATCACCATCAACATCAACGAACATGCAGTGTTGGGGAGGCATATATGATGATCATCAACCTAAATCACCCATATCTAGGGGGTGAAACACTGTCTATGAATGGTGATGCTCTGGGCTTGGATGATCTAACCATTCCAATTTCCCCCAAATATAAGGGTTTCCTTGAAGTAACATTATCATTTAGAGAAACTTCATGTTGGTTAGATGGACCATTGTAGGGAGAAACTCTTCAATGAACACCCTATAGAGGAGTTAAATGGTTGTCTTCCTAATATCTATTATTTAAAATAACTCCATTCTAGATTTTTGTTTTTTTTGCAGGGATGACTTCTAAAGAATATACCCTGTGGAGGACCTCTAGGATTGATGATCTTTTTTCCATGGGTATGATCATTTTGGTTTCCAATATTTGGTGAATTAGAAAGGGAGTGACCTCTTTACATGTTTTCCATCAGGTCATATGGAGTAATTCCAAGAATGGTTCCTTAGGGAGGGACTATAATGTTTTTGGTTATAGTAATGTGGGGAGGACCTCCATTATTGTTTTTTCCATCTCCTAGTGATGAAGAGTCAATAGATTATTGAGCTTCCATTTACAGAGACTATGGAATTTCAAGAATATTAGTGCCAATTAAGGTAGGATCATTGTCCTGTATCTAATTTGTATGTTTCCCAAGATGTGATATTCAAGATTCAAGGGATGTCTTATTTGGGATATAACCTAAATAATGATTGAATTCACGTAATATGGGAAATGACCCTTAGGTTAATGAATCATCATAGGTGATATTTTACACAACATTAGATAAACCTATTACTTTCCTAGATATATTGTAAAATATTTGAGTGTATTTCATAACAATAATTATTGGAATGTGAGCCCATTTTTCATCTTTGGTCATTGTTATAATATGCTAATATAACTCTTAGGTGATGTTAGGGCTATTTGCTTGCTTCTCTATGGGTTCCACTGAGATATACTAATATGATTAATACACATGGAAATGAATATATGATTACCCCTATATTAGTACAAGAATATATTATTGATCTTATCTAGTGATAGTAGGATTATAGGCCAATTGGAGAGTGATTTTCTATGTATGATGGAGATCTCCTATGATTTCCATTGAGACATGCATATTCACTGAAGTGAGTGTCCCTAAATATTGGAAAAACCCCATTATAATTGGAATATGTGCCTAACACACATGTCATTAATAGATTCCATGTTTAATTATTTTAAAAATAATCTTATAACTATCAAAATAGTAGTAGTGTATCAATCCCAAGGTAAGGATGTAAATGTGGTTGTGTAACGAAATATTTAATAATAATACCGATTTAAAGTATGGATGAAAATAGTTTTGTTTACTTTTAATTTTTTATCTATTCAAATGAAAAATGTTGTTTCCATTTTATGTTCAACGGTGGAAGATGACCTACCATTAGAGATTTACAATGGTGGAAAATGACCTACATTTGGATGAATCCTTATGGTTGTATTCTAGAGACACCCAAAGGATGTGTCACTAATTTTATTAAACACTAAGAACAATGGTCAATTTTTTTTGAATTTATTTATAAATAAAATTAAAAATGAAGTAGTAGTTTTTTTAGATCTATATGAGTCAAGTGGTGATAATAAATATTATCAAGAACTATTAGAAATATAGGATGTGATAGACTAATATGGAGAGAAAATAAAGGAATTTAAATAATCTTGGATAAATGGATTAATTGTTTGAAGAAGAAAAAATTGAATTTTGAATCTTAGAAAAGGGATTGATTAAGAAGTCTCCAAGATATTATAATATAAAAATTGACGAATCTTATATTTCACCACTTCCAGAAATATCAAAAATCAAATGATTTGGAAAAAATAGAAATTAGAAAAAATCCCATACTTTATTTTCAATGTTTACAAAAATTTTAAAGAAGTGAAACAATTTTTCAAATTCCAGAATTAATGTCACCGATCAATTCTAAATGTTGAATTTTTTTATATTTGAATATGATTAAATATAAAACACTATAGATAAAAATCCCTATGCCAAAATATTACCCAAGAATAATATTCATATCAAATTTATAGAAAAGAAATCAATTAAAACTAATGAAAGGAATTTAAAATGATGGAGAAAGAAATCTCCTTCTAAAATGAACATAAACAATGATGTTTTTACTTTTCGATACTACTCATCCTCATTGGTCCTAAATGATATTCCTCGATCTCATGATCTCTCTCCATAAAATAAATAATGTGAATGTTTTATCTCACATTCTCTCCTCCATCTTTTAAACTCAATCATTCACCCATTCACCATTAACAGCACTCACCGACTTAGTTATACATTTCCTCATTCACTGAACACATGGAATTGTTCACCCAGAAATGGTCACCTTTACTAGACTTGAGGAGTGTCTTCTAATACCCACAACCAAACCGTGTTCATTTTGTTGAAAATGCACTAGGTCACATTTTCAGTTTGATTCTGAAAATTGCAAAAAAATTATTAGACAATTATTTTTTAAAAAATTACCTTTATAAAAAAATAATTAATTTTATTATCATTTATTAAATTATTAAAAAGTATACATAAAGATAAACTTATTATAAAATTATAAATTTATATTAAAACCTAAAATTAAATAAATATATATATTTCATCATATTATTGTTATCCTATTTATTTTTAAAATATTTTAATTATTTTATTAAATTTTATTAATATATTTATTTTAAATTATTATTTTTATCAATTTATTTATAAATTTTTAATTAAATTATTATCATTATTTTAATTTATTAATTTATTTGTAGTATTATTATTTTATTTTTATGTTATAATGTTTTCGTTAAAGCATTATGTGTCTTTGCCTTTCCCACTAGGAGATCAGCCTATATTGGGAAAGATGCTCTAGTGTAGTGGTCTCATCATTTTCATGAGTGGTTCAGAGGTTTCATAGAACAATCGTTCTTCTTTGATTACAGTAAGATCATTGTTTAGTTGAGGTGATGTCCAGCTCTAATTCCTCAAGATTATCAAATTTTACTGAAGACCAAATCTTTGGCGATGTCTTCAAATGGTGGGTTTTGGGTGAGTTATAGGCGAGGAAAGCAGCGGAGCACTAGAGACCTTGAGATCAGGTGTTTAAGCTTCATCAAATTGGTGGTATGATCGATGAGGTATAATTGGAAATGGTGAAGACATCACTGGATCAATAGGGTTTCATCTAAAACAGGTTTCCAGCAACATTCAATGGTCTGATTGAACATATATGGTTGGAGGTTGATTCCTTTGATGAATAGATTGGTCAGTTTCAGATCTGGTGATGAAGGTGTGCTTAGATTCATATTTTTGGATGATACAAGTGTGGTTTCTGGTGGGTTTCATCTTCAGATAATTAGGTGTCATCCAATTCAACATGTTGGGGGTTTGGGTTCTCTATCGATGGGGTCAACTTCGTCTGATTCGATATGGTTTGGCTTTAATTGCATGTCTCAAATATAGGTGTGGTGGATCTTCATAAAGATGTGGTGGCTTTAATTGAAGATACATATTTGACAGGGCTCCTCCAGGATTAGTGACCAGCGATAATATAGTTTTATTTCTCTATGGATTAATGTGTTGGTTGTTGATGAAGGCATGAAGTCGGTGGTGGTTCAATTTGGAGGAAGAAAATGCTTCTCTATTTTTCTACTACAAGGTGTGATATTATTTGTGCTCTATTTTCTACGACGAGATGTAGATGTAGAAAAATTTGGAAGTAGGGATGAAACACTTATCAATAAATAAACAATAAAAATAAAAATTAATATAAATATTAAAAAATTAAAAATAACATTACAAAAAATTAAAAACAACTTAAATTATTTCTTTTATTGAAACTCAAATTTTAAAATTTAATTAATTAAGTAAATGGAATATAAATTAAAAAAATGGTACTAAACATTTTAACATAAACATTAATTAACTTCAAAAAAAATTCTAATGAATTAATTCATTTATTCTATGAATTATTATTAGAAATAAAAAACTAGATCCAAAAGGGTGAAAATTACAAATAAAAATATATTATTTATTATAATTTTAAAATTGTTTTCAAATATATTAAATTATAATATATACATTATATTAAATAAAATTTTACTTAATTTAAAAAAAGTTACCATTTTAAAAATATTTACAGAATTGTTAAAAATCCCAATAAATCTGAAACAATTGAAATTAATACTCGACATGGAAATTAGTTATTAAATATATAGATCCTAAAAAGAAAATAAATAATAATTTGAAATCAATAATAAAAAATTTAACAAAAAAATGAATGATTAATAAATATTGAAATCTCAAAAAAGTTTAATTATATGACATTTTAAAAATAATTGATTAATTAATTCAATAAAATCATAATTAAATGTGGTCGAAAAAAACTTAGTTGAAGGCCACATTAGATTCCCTCATACATAATAATTGATTTTCTACAAGAAATTTATAATCAATTTCAATGGGAAATATTAAATCTAAAAATCAATTAACTGTAATACCACAGAGAATTGTTTAATAAAAATTGATTTCCCCAAATGAACACTTCAATGAGGAAATTGCAAATGTCCTATTAAATGAATGAAGCTATGGTTCCAGATTAATTACTATTATAACAAAATTATTTATTTTTTTAAATAATTAATTGAATTTAACAATCATAAAATTAAATTTAACTGAGACTTATATACATCTCTTTACCTCTATGTAAAAAACCATATTTAAATATCACATAAATGATTTAGACATAACCGAATGGAAGAGTGGGATTAATAAATACCTGAACGAATAAATAACTCATCATACTGTTTTAGGTAAAATATAAAATAATTAATGAAAAAAAGAAACAAGGAAATCCTATATTATGATTTTCATTTCATAGCTAATGTAAATTCATATATTATAATTTTGATTCAATTTAATATATTTTAACTCAAGTAAGGTTTTTAAAATGTGTCTCAAAAATATTTCCATGAAAATATTATTTCAAGAGGATAGGAAATTTTTTAATCATATAAATACTTTGACTAATTACGTTGTAACCCTTTAAATGTGGCTTAATATATTTCAATTTTTTTTTGAAATTTTGACCCACTGAAAATGAAGAGAAAAACATAAAAATTAATCTATTTTGTGAAATTTTAATGGGATATGATGGATTCAAATTAAATCTTTTATTATCGCATATAAAGACCAACTCCCCGACACATAAAACCGAATGTTTTCATAAAATTGTTAATTCTAAGGTTGAAGGAAAAATACTAGAATCCATTTTCAAAATTTATTTTAAATTTCAAAAATTTAATTATATGTTTAAGGGTACCAATAGTTAAAATAATATAATGTTTTCCATAATAAATATTTTATAACATATTCAAATGAAATAAAATTATTTCACAGTGACAATAATTTTTCCATTAAGTTCAAAAATTATCTTTTTAAATATTGATTAGATAATGAATTGGGTGTAACAAAGTTTCAATATTTGATTCAATTTCATCTTCTGTAGAATAGAAAAATTGTTTGTTAAACACCCAACAAAGATAGATTTAGTCACTTAAAAGAAACCAGCTAGGGTATTACTCCTCCAAAATTGAATTCATTCATCGAATTGATTTAAAAATAAAATAAGTACAATTTTCAAGAGTGTCATGGGTGAAAAAGAATAATAAAGAAGAGTAAAATCTTTATATAGAAATAAAACACTCCCTTGATTAATGAAGGTATCTCATTTGAGGGAGGGTCCAATATGAATCTTCTTGTAAATTGAGAAAAAAAGTGTAATCATCTTTTCTATAAACATCTCAGCAAGAAAATTATTTAAGAAAAGTAAGGAGGAAGACCCAGATCATAAATCCAGCAGAAATAGGGAGCATATGATATCGGACATCATCAAATTATTCCCAATAAAAATGATAAAATCATGGAAAAACTATGGGTTGACTCCCATGAAGAACTAAATTTTTAGTCATTAGTTAGTCTTTATATAAAAAATAGTATTCAAGAATGATGATGGAATTGAATACCTTTGGAATCCTTTAACAATAGAGTGTGATTGTTTGACTATTCACCCACATTGGTCTATTTTCTTTCCCAACAATTTCAAAAGATCTAATTTTTAACACTCTAAAAATAGTTAAAATCCCATATCACATGGATTTCAATTTATTAGGAAGGAACATAACTTTGAAATTAAAGAGAAGAACCTTCTATCTAGATTTGAATTCTCTATTTAGAATTATAGAATCAGGAAATACCAAGGAACTCTTATTGTAAATATTATCATTGTCATCAGACTATCTCTTAATCTCATCCAACACACTATGTTCTAGTAGCCTCCTCCCTCCAACATTCTTAAAATAAAATTTTAAATTCTTTATATCCCAATAAGACATGTGTTTCAACTCCAATGGTGAATGAAATCATTTTCCAAATAACAACCTGTTTGGAGACCTAAAAATTGGGGTTTTAAAATTTTATCTAGGCCCTAAATGACTCATCTAATTTGAAAGAAAAATACTTACTAAATTTAGAGTTATTTTTCCCTAAAATCTATTTCAATTGTATTTTTGAAATTTCAACCTCTCTTCTAGATTGGGGATGGTATGAAGTACCAGTTATATTAGAAGAACCATATTTCTATATTAAATAATTGAATTTTTAGTTTCTAAAATATGTTCCATTAACTATGATGGAAGCAATAGGAAAACAAGATATGGATATGATTTTTATTTTGATGAAATTTATTCCACTACTTGATTAATTGTTTGTCAGTTATACATCCTCAACCGACTTTGATGCATAGTTAACAACTTCTGAAATTTATTAATTCCTATGAGATGATTAGAATGGACCAATACAATATAATCCCAAAATTTAAAAAATTTCTATTTCCATAATTCCTTTTTGAGGTAACTCGTATTTTCTTCAAACAATACCATGCTTCTAGAATCTATCATAAGCCACTACAAATCTCTTAGGATTATTGAATAAATGGGTCTAGTAAAATCCCTAGTAAAAGAATTTTTGGACTATCCTCTCTCCACAATGATTACCTCCATAAGGTGAGGAGTGATAGTTATATATAATTGATAGAATTTATTATCGTAGTATACAATTTTTTAATATCCCCTCAGAACATATCCTAAATATCAATGGGCCATCCCACAAATTTTATTTATTCTTTGAAATGAAATTAGTTCATTGGTTTTTTTAAAAATACATAGGAAGGACACTTGATACCAGAAAGTTAGGAAAGTTTTCAAACTAGAAAAAATGCTTAAAATTGATAGTGATAATTGTCACTTCAGGTAAAGAAGAATATACCTCCCTTATAAATTCACATTTGGAATTAGAAAACATAGAAATATGATCTGCAACTATATTCTTATACCCCTATTTTACTATAATATCTATTTCAAAGACTTACTACAATAGAATCCACCTAACAAGTCTATGTTTAGAACCCTAGTTAGAGAAAAGAATCATTATGGTAGAATTTTATGTAATGATTATGTCTTTGGATCGCAAAAGGAACTGCCTATATTTTTCTAGAGAAAAAACTAGATTTAAAACTCATTCTATATAGGTGTGTAATTTCATTGTGATTCCTCTAGTAGTATATTGTCATAATAAACCACATGTAACAGCTTTGTCTATTATGTCCTACAATAGTTCTAATAGCCATAAAACTTGAACCACACATTATTTCAATGGGTAATTTCTGATTAGTTACAATTATAATGGGAGATAAAGAGAGTTTTCCCATAATAAAATTAAATGATCCCAGAAAAGTTTTATCAAAGAGGTGCATATTTAACTAGAAAAGAACTTATTTTTTTAGTAATTTTGTAATATTATTTTATAAACCTTTGGTAAAAATAGGTATTCCCTAAGAATATTATTAAACAATTAACTTTTTTTAAGGTTTAATTTTTTTTAAAATCTTGAATCTTGGATGTGATGTCCTATAATCCTTTTTTAATCACATTATTTCTTAAAACTATACCTACAGTGACCATAAACTGTAATTTAACCTAGTTTAAAACTATATTGGTCTCTAAATAGTTTTCTAAAACCAATTCCATATTTTGAAATTAGGTCTCAAAAGTGATACCAACAATGGAGAAGTTGTCCATGAATACCTAAATGATCACCACTGTCATATTTGAAATAATATCCATTATATATATATAAGGTAGGAAACACACCACATAATCTAAAGATCATCCACTGATTGGAACATATTCCATAGGGGCATGTGAATGTATTTTTTCCTTGATAATCTAGGTCTATAGGGACCAGGTTGAAACCATAATTTCCATCCTGAAAATAGAAGAATGCATTCCCTACAATCCTCTAAAGAATTTTATGTAAGAATGGAATTGGAAGAAGATTCATCCTAGTGGTTTAATTGACATTTTTACAATCTATATAGAGTCTCCATTTTTTTCTTTTATCGCTTGATTTTTTTTATTTTTTCATTATTGACTATAGTGAACCATCCTTTTTCTAGATTACATAGACCTGATTGACCCAAGAACTATCAGATATTGGATATATAATAATGGTTCCAATATCTTGATAACATATTATCTCACAAAGTTATTTATATTTGGGTCTATTCTCCATTTTAATTTGACTCTTCATTTTTGGTATGCTCCCATAGTGATATTGTGCTTGCAAAATGAAAGATTAATTCCTTTGATATCATCTATGCACAATCTAATTAATTTTTTATATTTTGTGATAACAACTAAATTTTTTTTACGTCTTTATTACCTTTTAGTTCAGAATAAATTATTTATAGAAGTGTTGAATTTTCACATAAAAATGAATATTTTAGGTATTTTGGGAGCAGTTTTAGTTGTAGTATGGGTCATTCTTCACATGAATGAATGCCCTTGGTCATAGGAGGACCAAGATCTTTGACCTGTTTCTTAAAAGGAGTTTGAAAATTTGAATCATTTGGAATTTTATTATCTTGTTTATGATTTACTCAAAACACAATATGATAATTCTATAAAATAATAAAATATATTTACCAAGGAAGAATCATCCAGTTGTTAAATTATTTATCCCCCAACAAAATAAAATTTTTCTGTAGTGTTTGTAAAAATAGAATCAGCCATAAGTTATCTTAATAATTCATTAGTTCATAAATAGAGTTTTCATTTTCCACATGAGTCTTGATAGTATAGACAATATTACAATTTAATTCAAGAAGATTTTCTAGATCCTCAATTTGAAAAGATTCAACAGTGTTTCAAATATCCTTTTTCTCTTATAAATTTATTTATTCAACCGAATATTTTTTTTAGATTCATATTAATTTTGAAGTAAATTTTCATCTTATAATATAAGGACCTAGCCTTAAACATCACTTAATCTTGAGTTACATCAAGAATACATGTTGAATATTTTTTCATGTTTAGAGTTTTAGAGAATTAGATCATAAAACATGCATTACATTCCACATTTAAACAAAGTGGTTACATAAAAAATAGTACTCATTTTTCCCATCAATAGAATCATATTTAAAATAAAACATGTATTCTTTCTTGACACTTCCTTGACACTATCATCACATCAAGTACCTTTCCCTTGACCTGTTAAAAACATTTCAAAAACTTGGTATGAGCATAAAAAGCTTAGTAAGGGATATAAAAGTATGAAATGAAAACATTTGTCCATGTATGAAATCGTACTTTACTCATAAATCATAATCAATTTAACATACCTCATCAAATCATGAATAAATCATAGAAATCATAAGATATAAAGGTAACTTGAGGCATTCATAACATTCTTACGTAGGGAGTAACCCTCTTGGTTAGGTTTGGAATACCCATCATAGTATATTCCCTAAATATTTTCAGAGAAACCTTAACATTTAACTCCTTCACGTTACCCAATGCATTGGAGAGCTATATCAGGCTCACCTGCCCTTAGTTTATCATGGAACCACCCGTCTTCATAACAATTCCCAAGAACCATAACATAATCATATCACATAAAACATGCATAAAGGAAACATAAAATTTCAACATTTCAATCACAAGATATCAATACAAAAAATTGATATAATAAAAACATTATGAATACCATTTTCAATACCAAAATAAAAGAAAAGTAAAACATGGTATTTATTTTTCATTTAAAAAAGTCATGGCTTGTAGAGGAAGTCAAAACTCAAATATTGGTCATGGTGGCAGAGAAGTCGTTGTCGCCGCATACATACGACACAAACATTCCCTTTTGTCATTTAGTAAAACTCTTCATATAAAAAAGATTCCTTTTGGATAAACATAAAAGTCAAAGGGGTTTATACACCGTATAAAAGAAGGTTGTGTATAAAACAATATATGCCTCAATGAAATGAGATTGAGACGAAGTCCCATACCTCAGGTCCGACTTGACTCGATCGTTATTTAACGTCCTGAATAATAAACTTGAGTTAATTTATACTCGAATAAGAACCTCTTTCAAGTTCATTATTCCTTTTATATCACTTATTACCATGTTATTAACACTATGTAATTATTTATGTTAATAATGGTCGTTTTGTCGATCATTGGTACTTGCGTAAAAAATAAACTCTTTATAATTACAAGTTGTTCATGTGGTAAAATATCCATTATATCAAGAATTATATTCAGGATTTAGATATCATATATATCATATATATCCAGTATATACATGAATTTATAATATTACAAAATCATTTAGAGGTAAGAATTGAAATGCACCATTCATGAAGACGGTAAGTCGTACGTACGCATGAATGCTACTTTCCTTTCTATTTCTTAATTAATGGAGTGAAATAATAATGATATAAAGGGATATCATAATTCCAGTATAATATCATATATAATATCCTTAAATTTATCCTATATACATACCACATATGGTGTTAACGAATCAAATCACTTTGAGGGGGCGGTAGTCCGCACTTCCTAAAATGAAGATATAGCGTTTACCCATAATGGAAACCATAAAGGTATGCCATAAATGAAAAATACAGAAGCTTAAGTAAAACAAAAAAAAATATGATATATCATATATAAATATAGTGTCATCTTAATGGCCACCTTTGAAGGTGTTAGAAGAATATTGAACAATCATCGTTTCGTGAGGCAGAAATTCGCCATCCACAAAAACAGTATGCTCTTTAACCATTAGATGAAGGTGTGTGTAGGTGTAGCTCAAATCCTTCTTATAACAACATCATAGTATATTTAAGATACTGTTTTTTTACAAAGGAAAATAATAAAAAGAGTTTAGGGGGTTGGAGAAGCAAAATAAAACATAAGAACACAAGAGAAAACACTACCTTTAAAACGGGTAACTCTTTTTGATTTGAGCTCAAAGGCTTCTTTGGGAAGACTTCTGCCCGAATTGAGGCTTCTAGGAGTAATAGAGGTATGTGGAGAGACAAAATGAGAAGGGTTTGGATGAGCCAACGGTTTGAGAGGTGTGGGTAAGGTGGTAGAGGAGGGGGCCTTTTATAAGAGGAGAGGAGGGGCACTCTTGGAAAGTTATTAAAGGTTACTTTATTATAAACTTCTTTTCAGATTTAAAAGGTCACAAAATTATATATTTCAAGGATAAGGTGATAAGAGTTCGAAATACACCCATACAATAGGTTTTTGACATGTTTAGGTCTTATATTTTACATTATCTTTTCATTTTATTTAAATCATTAAATAATGAAGTAATCACTGCATCATCATGGTGTCATAAATAATTTAATTTATTTAATGTCTAAAAATTATAAAAAAAACTATCATGATGTAGGAAATAGTTTTATATTTCTAATGAATATTTATAGTAAAATATATGTCTTGTATAACCCCATTTAAAAATTGTTTTAGTAAAACAACTCATGTTTGTGACATTTTCATTTTAACTTTAAATAAAAAGTTATTATTGTCATTTTCCTACCAAAGTGGCTCCATGGGGTCCCCAAGTCGATCCATGGATTTTACTGGTCTTCCATGACACATCCAATAAGAAGGGGATATGTGTCTAGGTCATTTCATATTATTAAAAGATTATTTTTACCTTAAACTTCACTAATTACCTCGAATTGCGATTAAAACATAAAAGTTACTATTCACCAAAACATTATTTTAATCCCATTGAACCAAATTTTACTTCTTAATGACAACCATTTATGTTTGATTTTTGAAAATAAAAACACAAAGGTGGAAAAATTTCATTTAAATGAAAAATCAGTTTTTTTAAGTACCACTTAGTGGTTTCATTATTCATCAAAAATTGAAGCTTTTCAGAAAAATACCAAAACATCACCCTCAGCTATATTTGATATTCCGAATTCAAAAATGATGTCTATTTTAAAAAATTCAAAACATATAAGTTACATTAATTAATTTATTAATTAATTCCCGCTGTCAAAACAAATAGCGTGTTTTTATGAAATAATATGTATCAAAAGATTGACATTAGTTTAAGTCCAATTTCAAGGTGAAATTAATTCAAACGACCACTATTGGATTAAATGGTAAAAATGTATTCTAATTTCACATTAAAACCAATAAAAAATATAATCTAATCATATAAATAAATTAGATTAAAAAGTGGTTTTGAATTAAAATACAACATTTTTCACTATTCATTAAAAAATGAACTTTATCGAAAAAATACGAAAAATTTACACAAAGTAAATTTTGATGTCCCGATTCTAATGAATAATTTTATTTGGTACAATATAATGTATAAGAGTGACCAAAACTATATTTAACAAGGGTTCTCCATCAAAAGGCGATAGTTCGACTTTTTAGTGAATATTAGAGTATCTATGCCTAAAATTGAATTCTTTTCGTATTTTAAGCCTTTATCCTGTATTGGATAAACATAAAACCAGTTAACAAACATATATAATAATATTTTAGTTATTTATGTTCATTCCCTCCAATACAACGGCTACGTGTTAACTACCATTTAAAATAATATTATTTTATTACTAGTGTGCAACGTAAGATTTCAAAGAAACTCGTTGTTGCGTATTGGGAATGCTATCGAACATAGAAACACATTTAAAGTAAAATTAATATTTAATTCATAAATATTAATAAATATGAATATTATTTATTCTTTATTTACCTGGGATGTTACATATAAAGACTCTTCCCGAGAGTATTTTTTAGAGAATGTTGGTTCTATTAATAAAATTTATAACCATTGAACACTTATTGTTATTCTCAAAATTCAGAGATCATTTTACCCTTATATTCATATATAATAGATCTACCGGTGGCCAATAATGGCCTACCTAAAATGATGGACACCTCTTGGCCACCCTCCATATCTTACACTCAGAATTCATCAAGTATAAATAGCATCCCAACATTAACTAGAATATCATCTAAACATCCTATAGGATGTGTGAATGAATGATCAGAAATATATAGTATGATAGTGGTCGATAGATGTTCACCAAATTATAACTATTAAAATAGTGAGAAATAGAGCAGGTTAATACTGGCACCTAATTCACACACACTGTTCAGTTGCCTATTATTCTATAAACTTTAGTTATTGAAAATTATAGTTGGATATATAATCTTGAGAGTTATTTTATTTTGAACAAAAAAACAACACTCTAAATTGAGGATTTATGTAATGAATTATTCCCGAGTTTTTTAATTGAAACATTATTTTTAATATATTTTAAATAAATAAGTAATTTGTAATAAAAGATTGGATGAAATCTATACTCACTTGGAGCTTGGTCAGATTCCTTGAGAACTGAATAAGTCCATCATTTTCCTAATTCTTGGGTTTTAATTTTTTTTGGGAATGGAATGCATGGGTCATAGTTCCTATGAACATAAGGAACATCCTTATTATCATTAAAAACATTATCATTCCAATTATTAATTTTATGTTCATAAACTTTTAAAATAGTTTTTATGTGAAAGATTAATATTTTCTTCATTTTTGGATTTCTCAAATCATTTCAATTTTTTTTATAATCCATTTTTTATTTCTAGATTATATCCATTTTCAATTTTGGCACTTCTAAATTCAATTGATGATCTAATTAAGAATTTAAACAACATCTTGTGAAAAATCCATGACATTTTAATGAGTGTTTATTTTACTTGTGCTAGGAAGCTTACCCTTATCACCAGATGGCATGTGTCTAGTTAATTTTACTGTTTGTAATTCTTCATTTTGAATTCATTAATCAGATTTAGCTTTATTAGATTCATGTTGTTGTTTTTTGAATCAATATTATATTCTTTTGAGTCAAATATTTTTAACATTTGGCCTATTTTCCCCCCATTTCCCCCTCAAAATTCCATTGGGAATAGGAAGGATCACCCCTCTGTTGGTTTTGGAATTGTTGTCAAGTTTTCTTTTGGTAATGGGGGTTAAAGTTTTTGTTATAATTCCATATTCCTTCTAGTATAAATTAGGATGGTTCTGATATCCTTGTTTGTAATTTTTAGAAAGGTTATCATCTTTTATTAGAATCCATGGACCATAATTATAAAAATAGAATTTTCTTTTATGGTTGGATTGTATATTTTTTTTAAAAACATTATGACACTTGAGATATGTTTTGGTTTTAGAAGACCACTTGGTTGGAACTTTTTTTTATCATTTTGGTTCCTTAAAGACTGGGGTTGGTCATTTATTTCAGCAAGTTGGTCATCTAAATCTACCCCTAAATGATTATTATATTCAATTCTATTCAATCTCTCCCTTCCCATGTTTATGTGTTGGAAATTCAATGAATGGTTCTTGAAAATACTTCCCAATTAACCGTCATTATTTTAATTACAAATACACATAGTATATTGGTAAATATGATTCTAAGAAAAAGAGGAAGATCATTTATAGAATGTGTTGATGATAACATGTGATAGTAGTTAATGATGAGGAATCTTTTTTTGAAGTTCACTAGATTTATTTGAATACACATGAAAGGATTCCCCATGATCTTGAAAGAAACTTGTTATTTTGGTTCTCAATGAAGATTTACATATTTTAGGGAAAAACATCATAAAAAAGAACATATAAACAAGTTCTTAGTTTTCAAAGTTATTTTCATCAAGACCCGGGAACCTATTTTGAGTCTTCCTACTAAGGAAAAATGGATACACAATCATTCTCAATTCCTTCTCACTATATAATTGATGATTTAATTGTGGTACTATATTATAGACATCACTAATGAAGATCAAAAAGAATTTATTAGAAATCCCATTAAAACTAATAAACAGTAAAATGTTGGACTATTTTCATTCATAATTCATTGATATTTGGGAATTTGTAACTGATGATGGGTTTCTTGACACTTAAGAGAGTTGAAATTCCCTCACCGCATGCCTTTCATTAATTTTATTATAGAAATAGGGTTATTTTTTGGATTATTTTCAGTCATTCTCTCACCTACTTTTCCGTTTAATTTTTTTTTCTTTTTAAGATCACTCAAAAGTTTATCTATATTAGGTTTTAAAGGATCTAATATATCTTTCGATGATCTTGTGCTCATGAAGCAGGTAGTAACATATGAAATTCATCCCAAATAGTAAGAAAATTCCCTGAAATAATTAGTGGTTACTAACTGAATGATACTAAAATAGTCAGTAAATAGAAAAAAAGGATTGCGAAATGGAAATTAAATAGATGTTTTCAATTTAGATTATTTAAAATATATATACAATTTTTTTAAATAACATTTTTTTTCTATGAAACATTTGTTGCATGAAGACCTCCACAGTGACGACGCTAAAAACATGACACCCACATCATTAATATATTCATAGTTTAATTATTTATATACACTTACTAGAACTCATACAGTAGATTTAGGGTATTTAAATAAAGAGAGGTTTGTAAATGTGAATGTCTAATAAAAATTTTCAAAACAAGACCAATGTAAATAGTGGATGAAAATATGTTTGTTTACATTTAATTTTTTAAACTATTCTAATGTAATAGTTTTTTACCATTGTATGTTCAATGGTGGAATATTACCTATCATCGGGGATTCCCAATGGTGGAAAATTACATACCATTGAATGAAGTCCAATAGTAGTAGAACTAAAACACATGAAGGATGTGTACCTAATTTTCAAAAATAGGAATTGTAAAAGTATTTTTTTAAATTTATATTTTTTCTTTAATTTATTATGAAATACAATTGAAAATGAAAAATTATTATTTTTCAATTATATAGGAAAAGAGATGATAATAGAAATGAAGAAAAAATGGTTGAAACATATATTGTGAAAGACTGATCAAGATAAAGACATGGTGAATTTAACATAACTTGTTTAAATAGGTTTAATCCTTTATAAAAACATAATTGAATATATAATCTTGAAAAAGTGTTCAGTTAATATCCCTATCTAGGAGATTAAGATAAGAAAAATAATGGATATTGGATTTATCCCCTTAAAAAACATAAAAAAACAAATGGTTCTAAATAAATTGAATATATAAACAATCTCTTTGATTATTTCAAAGTATTGAAAAAGATTTCAAGAAGCGCGACACAATTTATTGAATTGTAGAATTGATCTCGCTGATCGATTCAAAAATTTTAAATTTTTATTAATGAAGTTTCATAAAGATAAAACCCAATAGTTGAAAATCCCCAAGTATAGAAATAACTCAAGAATCATGTAAAAGTAAATTATAAACATATAACTCCATTAAAACTAACTAAAGTAATTGAAAATTAAGGATAAAGAATTATCCCTTTAAAAGTGTCACAAACAATGCTTCTAAAACTCTGCTTCGCTTCCTACCCTCCTCAGTCCCAAAAGTTTTACCTTTATCTATCGGTCTCATTCCCTTTGATATAGAATGTGAATGATGTATCTCTCTCACTGACCTATAGGTTTTATCCTTTTTCATTCACCCACTCTACACTAACGACACACACCAACTTAGTTCCACCTTCTCCCATTCACCAAACTAATTTAATTGATCACCACCTACACTGGACTTGAGGAATGTCTTATATCCACCTTAAGAAACTCACATGCAGTTTTCTAGAAATGCATGAGGTCACGTTTTTTTTTTGATTTTGTAAATTTAAAACAATCAATAATTAGTCAATTATTATTTGCAAAAAATTACATTTCTAATAAATATATAATATTATTATAATTAATACAATTTTTAACAAGTAAATATAAATATAAATATAAACTATGTGTGCTTTATAAGTATATAATATACCATCCATTTTGTTTTTATTAAAAAAATCCACTTGTTCCCCATGGGTCTCACCCCATTAGTTGCATCCACAATGTTCTAAACTTGTTTACTGTACTTTCAATCCACTTCAGATTCCATGTTCTTGAAAAATTTATCCAAATTAAAACACTTGATGGACTTATTTTAAAATGATGGTTCATATCTAATTATTATTACATTTTCCTAATTTTCCATGAGAATTTCATATCTCTCATGTTCTTGATGAATCATACCATAACATCAAGGTTATTGTTTAAATTAAGTCGGTTATTATTCTATAAATCTTTTTAGAATCAACTCAACCAAAACCTAAAAAAAACATCATTTTTGTAGATTTTAAACTTCTTGAATTTTAAAATTCATCTCACTAACTCGAGGATTTATATATTCTTTCCCATAAACTATAAAAAATCTAAGTACAATAACTTTATTTTTAGTAGGATTTTAGAAATAGTTTCTCTTCATTTCCTTAGGGTAACAAAAAATAATCATTTCTTTGATTTATTGTCCAGATTATCATAATATAATTACCATTTGATTAAATATTATCCAAAAATAATTATGAAATATATAATGGAACATTTCATAATCAATAAAAAATATGGTGTCTTTAGGAATACATATGACTGAATATGGTTTAGTATAAATGCAACATCTTCCTAAGCATAACCCCAGAATAAAATAGGGAAGTATCATTGATGAATAATTAATCAAACCATTTATAATGACGTATTATTTTCTATTCAAATACAAGTTTATTTTATGATGTTCATGTTAGGTGATTTGTGAAATAATTCCATAATCCATTTCATTATAAATGAAATCATAGATAAAATATTTACCACCTCGACCATATTGAAGGATCTTAGTACATTTTTCTAGAAGATTTTTTACTTTCTTCGGAAAATATTTGAATTTGTCAAACTATTTATACTTTTGAATCTTTAGATACAGATATCCATTAAAATAAAAGTATTCAGTAATTTTATGGAACTTTCTAAAACAAAAAATTCATTGAATACACATTATCCCACATATGTCACTATGTATAAGATCAAATAATCCACTATCCCTTTATCATTTTTTACTAAAGGGATCCTTTTTCATTTTATTAGAAAAATAAAGGATCATTATTCTTAAACGATTCATAATTGACTATTTATAATATTCTATATTTGTGGTATCTTTAGATGTTTTTCTTATTTATATGACAAAGAAAAAATTCCAATGGTCTGTGGGATGAGAATCAACCCAAAAATTTTAATCCCAAATTTTATAAAGATGAATATCTATGTCTTTAATGTATAAACTATCATTTATATTTTTTATAATATAAATAATTACATTATTATATATAGAAAAGCATATTTACTTAATATATAATGAAAATCTCTTCTTTTTAGAATAATATAAAAAAAAATCCATTTATTATTTGAACATAAAACAAATATCCAATTATACTATTAATCCCCCTGGTAAAATAATATTGTAAGTGTAGACATATAATGAAATGAATCTTTCTCAATTAACTGCAAGATGATATACTTCACCATTCATCAATTCCCTCATATCTATGAGTCATTTTTTATTTGCATAAATGTGTGATTCACACCGAGTATCAAAATCCCATGATTTAGTGTTGGTGGGATGTATTTCTGAAACATTAAAAATTAGATGCTTAGAATGATTATCCTTGTGAACACATATATACTGCAGATACCAATCTCTAACTCTTTTATAGGTCATATTAACCTGTTATCTCAGCTTGACTCTTAATTAGTAAGACATAATCAGAAACAAAAATATATTTGTGGTTGTTTATCATTCTTTATATCTTATCGTCCATAACAATTCATGAATGTTCCCCCACTAAAATTGATAACCCTATACATTATAACTATTTAGTGATCCAATATAAATATTTAACTATTTAATTATTATACTTTTCCATTCAGATCACCGCTTAATTATTTTGGTTTGGAATCATCCCATCATATGAGTTATGATTCTTGAATAGTTGAGTGTGTTACTCTTTTCCCAAATCCATCTTTCTACACAATCTCAGATCTATTCCTCGAGTAACATTCCCATGTGTTTCCTAGATAATTTTCACTCAAATAAAATGAAAATAACAAGCCAATAAAAGAAAATCCACAAACACCTTTCATTGGGAGAACCTATGTAAGGATGACCTATTATCATTCTTTACTTTCTTTCCATACACAAGAAAATCCAGAAGTGTCTACGTCATTAGTACCGACCTGGTTGGATGAGTACAATCTTGAAATGTTCTGATTTTGAAGGAATATTATTCATAGTGTTTTACCATGATTTCATCTTAAAAATATGATATGTTTCACATAAATAATATTCAAATAAAATTTATAAGAATTACATATTATGAAATATTTATCATAACATGGTTTATTCCTTTGTGTGTTCTATAATACAAAGATTTATTTTTTTATTCCCTATTTTTCAACCATATGAATGTGTTCATACAATATTATTATGATAATATTTACACAACACCCACATTTCTATTATTTACCAAAAATAGAAGCCTTTTATATTTATGCATATTTAAATGAATCTTATTAATAAGGTACATAAAATCATCATGTAATGGTTTATAACTGTATCATATTGACAATAAATATATACACAATCCGAAATCTGTATGCATCCAACCCCCAACTTTCTAGAACTTAGAATAACCCTCTAGTCTAGTGTGAAATCCATCCCAAAGTCACAATACTCAAGTATATGTTACTCAAGGGGGAATCCATTTAATAATAATTTGAAAACATAATATTAATAATAATTTCTCTCAAACTATTCTTATGCTCAAAACCCTAAAGAAAAATGAGGTTAAGGAAGATATAAACTAAATCTTATATTGTTACACTTAGCATGAAATTTGTGGATCAATTTTCTAGATGAAATTTATTTCATAAATTTTAATACACTATTTTATTTTCCATAAAAAATTAATTTTAAATGAAATTTTGGAAATAATTATGTAAATAGAAATTTTATTTATTTGAAAAAATATTATACAAACATATGAACTATTCATACTTAATTATGAAATATAAAATAAAATTTTATAATGTCTACAAATAATCATTTATACCTATTTTATAAACAATAAATCATTTTTAAAAAAATATATATTTAAAAAACACCATGTAATACAGCATTTTTAGTCCTTAAATGGTGTTAGTTTTGGATAAGACAACATTATAATGTAATTTTATGTTTTTAAAGGTCAAATTCTCAGAAGAAACATGTTTGTATAGCATAGGTGGGAATTTTTTGGACTAGAGTGCATTCCTATAAAGGATAAATATGATCATAACCAAGATGAGTTCTTGTAATTGTGCACGAAAAGGTTCCTAGATAATTTTTATAGTTAAAACACTACTCCATATAATAAAATATGGTTATGGTAATTTTTTTTGTTTTTTATGGTCACCACATCATCATTAGTGACACAGTGTCATGGTAATAATATATGTAATTTCAAAATTGACGATTCAAATGTTTTGTTCTTTGAAGATCCTAAATATGATACTATTTATGGGTTTTATGGGATTATAAAATGATAATTTATAGGGTATGTAAACCCAAACATAATATAAAATATCATCAAGGAGTCAAAACATGCAAGTAACATCCAAACAAGGAACAACAATATCATGTGTCCAGTATCCCCCAAATTTTTATTCTTTGATGAATTATGTTGGTTGATGATAACTAGAACAAAAATATGGATTCCTACAAAAAATGGATTACACTTATGTCATGATACCATAATTTTTCTTAGGGATCCCTATACATTGAAGGGAATCTAGTACCATCCCAATAAGTGATAAATAGATCATCAAGGAAAAATAGAGCATCATTTATCTAGGGAAACAACCATGCTGTTTTAAAAAAAGGACCACATCCAAATATATTTCATTACTCAATGTGTATAATTTAATAAAACACATCAACCATATAAAAAATATACATAATTATATTTATAATAGAAATTCCATTGATCCAATTCAATGAATTTTCATGCCTTGTTAAATCCATTCATAAGGTGTTTGTAACTAATTAAAGCTGGTGGAGGAGTTACATGTTTGTTTCAAGCATCATAATAATTCCAAACATTACAATCAAGGATATGTTATCATTAACTATAACACCCCATGGCTTTGGCTATAACCTAGAGGTGATGACCATTTTCGTTTACACCAATGCATTTGTTATACCATTAAAATATTGGTCATTCCAAAGTCGTCATGGATAATCTGAGGATCACTCTATCTTTTTTTTTCATGTTCCCCCATCATGGGTTAACATTAACAAAAAATAATATTTGATATTATTCATGGTCTCTAATTACATTGATATTTTGGAATGTAGGGTTCCAAAAATTTGATGGATGAGGAGTCACATCCACCCACACAAGATATGGCTTCAATTCTAGTAACACTGTCACTTTTATCCCTTAAAAAACATATATTTGATTGGAAAAGGAAAAAATGGGGTCAATTGAATCGTGAAGGACTTAACCATAGGCAGATCCTTGAGTATAGGTTATGGGTAGATCTGAAGATGGTTAGATTTCCTATGTCAATAATTTATAATATGTATGACTCAGCCTAGTTTAACATTCATAACATGGAAATTGTTACTCCCCTAGTAGAGTAATTCTTTATAGTCCTCAATTTAAAATTTTAGAGACACCATTTTTATGGATCCAATGTATTTTTTTTGTAATATTCCCCCATAGGATGAGAGATTTTCTCATACAAAGGAGTATTCATTTAAATAGATGTATTAGTCCCCATATCAGTGTTATATTTAGCAGGAATATTTTCCCTAGTTGTTTTGAATTGAGTCACTTTAACTCTTCCTACTCAACTTCATATTTAGAGAGAAATTCCATAATGGGATGGTACCAAACTACCTTAGGTTATTATTGGCCTATTGATGTATCCATACCTTTCCTGTTTTAATTGGATAAATCTCAGAAGCTAGGTGGCAGTTGGATATTTGTAGGTACTCCCAAATTTTGAATATGACATTAAAGTCACGTAAAATTGTATTTATCAAGTACCTAAATGTGGAACTTATTTTAAATAGTTTCATTATCATCGTACTATTATAAATCAACATCATTCTATGTATTATTATTTAGGCCGAAATTCATGACATTCAAAAATTCATATTATGATTAAGGGATTATATCCTTATTAGAATGGAAGATGGATTTATAATGTTTTGAGTATTTATCGTGATAATAATCATAATATTTCATGGGATTAAACTTTATAGTGAATTGGTTTTGCTTACAACCCTTTCGAGGATTCATATTCTACCCCAGATGTTGTCATGGAAGTGATCTATAGAGGGTAATTTGAAAGGATTCTAAAACAACATTCATCGAATTCATTCCCAATGAAGAAGAAGGTTCACACAATGTAAGAAATTTTGTCATTGTTCCTATGGAGAGCCTCACAATCAAGAATAGAAATAATTATATAGAGGATGAGGGGGTAATAATTCCCCTAGAGCTTTTGGTTCGGGTTGAATATTCTCTTACCCCAATACATATTGGACCCACTAGGGATTTGTTGATTCAGGTTTGGTGATAGTTGTAAAACATACTCTACCTATTTGGGTTGTGGCTACTCTAATAATTAAAATAAGGAGATAGCTATCCCATAATTCTTAACATTTAATTATTTAACATTATAATGCACTAGATATATAACTTGTTTGAGGTGTGAAATTCTAACAACTACTGTTTATCTAGAAATTATAGTCTTTTACTTCCTTAGTCATGGGGAACACAAAAATATTTTTTAATATTTAGGTATGATTATTTCAATGGATTGATAATGTTGAGTTGGATATTTATGGGCATTAGAGATAGATATATTATACTACACTAACGAGAAAATTCTTGAAAACTCCATGTCCATGATTTAGCATGAGGTAATGATAGTTACTGTTTTTCACATCAATGGACTCTTCTAGTCATTGAGTGGAGTGAAATATGATCCCCCATGTTCAACCAATAATAAACTATTCTTGTGAGGTGGTACATGAAAAATTTCCTAAAATGACCTTTAAACTAATACATTATATGTATTTGATATCTCTATATTGTTTCTCTGACAATTGATGTCATGTAATAGAGAGGCAATACAATTACGAAAAGAGTAAGAGATCACTAATCACTTTTAAGTGGTTGGTATACTCTACATAGAAAAAAATATTTCACTTTTATTTGTTAGCATGTCATCATTAAATTAAGGCATATATATTTTATAAAATAATTTATCAAGGACTTTTTTATTCCATATTGGGATGTGGTTATTGGATAGAATACTTTTAGGATATTATAATCATTGAGTTTTTTTACACAGAACCCTGGTTTTATCTTCATTATTATTAAAATATTAATCTGTATGATCTGACAGAAATTTTAATTTCCCAATAGAATTATCAATGGGAGAAAGAGTATTTATAATATCACCATCAATATCAATGAACATGCAGTGTTTGGGAGGAATATATGGTGACCATCAACCTTAATCACCCAATTATAGGATGGTGAAATAGTATCTATGAATGATGATGCTCTGGGCTTGGATGATCTCACCTTTTCAAGTGCCCCCAAATATGGGGGTGTCCTTTAAGTAACATTAGTATTTCGATAAA
Source organism: Viscum album (assembly GCA_963277665.1). NCBI lineage: Eukaryota > Viridiplantae > Streptophyta > Magnoliopsida > Santalales > Viscaceae > Viscum > Viscum album. The sequence goes on from OY728120.1 coordinate 1,486,920,311, forward strand.
CTTCATATTGGTGAGATAAACCACTTTTAGGTAGAAAATATTCAATGAACACCCTAGGGAGTACTTAAATGGTTGTCTTCATAATCTCTATTATGTTGAAGAACTCTTTTCTAGATTGTTGTTTATTTACAGGGATGACTTCTAAAAAATATACCCTGAGGAGGACATCTAGGGTTGATGACCTTGTTTTATGGGTATGACCATTGTGGTTGCTAATATCTGATTAATTAGAAAGTGGGTGTCCTCTTTATGAGTTTACCATCAGGTCGTATGGATGAATTCCAAGAAGGTCTTCCTAGGTAGGACCTATAATGTTTTTTGTCATAGTAATGGGGGGAGGACCTCCATGATTGATGCTGCCATCTCCTAGTGTTGAAGAGTTGATAGATTATTGAGCTTCCATTTACACATAATATGTTAATTTAAGAATACATTTCTAATTAAGGTAGAAGCATCTTCCTTCCCCTAATTTTTATATTTTCCTAGATTAGAACTTCTGAATTCAATGGATGGGTGATTGGGGATAGAACCTCAGAAATGACTGAATTCGTGTAATGTGGTAAATGTCCGTCATGTTAATGAATCATCATAGGTGATATTTTACAAAACACCAAACATGAATATTACATTCTTGGATATATTGTAAAATATTTTAGTTTATTTCATAACAATAAGTATATAAATGTGTCCCAATTTTTTATCTTTGGTCATTGTCGGAATATGATGGTATAACTCTTTGGTGATAATAGGGATATTATCTTGCTTCTCGATGGGTGCCACTAAGATATAATGAGAGGATTTATATACATGGAAATGAATATATGATTATACCTATATCATTACTAGAATATATTATTGATATTATATCGAGATAGATTGAATGTAGACCCACTGCAGAGTGATTTTCTAAGTATGTTGGAGAGATCTTGTGATGTTCATTGAGACATGCATCTGTACTTATGTGATTGTCCCAAAATTTCGGAAAACCCCGATTAAAATTAGAATATGTCCCTGGTACAAATTTCATTCATAGATTCCTAGTTAAATTATTTCCAAACTCGTACTGTAACTAATAAAATGGAAGTAGTGTATCAAACCCAAGGGAAGGATGTAAATGTGATCGTGTAACTAAAAATTCAAAAATAATACCAATGTATACTATGGATGAAAATATATTTGTTTAATTTTAATTTTTTATCAATTCAATTGAAAAATAATTTCTCCATTTTATGTTTAATGGTTCTAGATGACCGACCATTGGATATTTTTTATAGTGTAAAATAACCTACTTCTGGAAGAAGTCCTATGGTGGCATTTAAGAAACACCCAAAGGATGTGTCCTTAATTATATAAAAAACTAAGATTAATGGTCAATTTTTTTGAATTTATATATAAATACATTTGAAAATGAAGCAGTAATTTGTTTTGATCTTGATGAGTCAAGCAGTGATAATAAAAATTATGAACAACTAGTAGAAATAGAGGTTGTGATAGACTAATCAAGGGAGAAATTAAGGTAATTGAAACTAATTGGTATAAATGGGTTAAATATTTGAAGAAAACTTAATTGAATTTATAATCATGGAAAAGGGTTTCGTTAAGAAGAAACTCATATATATTATAATATGAAAATGGATGGATCTTATAGTTCACCACTTCATGAAATATCAAAAATCAAATGATTTTAAAAAAATAGTAATCAAAAAACAATCTCAATGTATCTTTTTGATGGTTGAAGAAATGTAAAAGTAGTTTGGAACAATTTTTTTAATTCCAGAATTGATGCCACTGATATATTCTAAAAAATGATCTTTTGTGAATAAGTTTATATATAAAACCCTATAGTTAAAAATCCCTCATCAAAATTATTACCCATGAATAATTTTCATATCAAATTGAATGAAAAATTTTCAATTACAACTACAGAAATGGATTAAAAATAAAGGATAAAGAAATATCCTTCTAAAATGATCATAAAAAATGATATTAAAACTTTATCCTACTCCCCATCCACCTCATTCCTAAATGTTATTTCTCAATATCATGCCCCCTCTCCATAAAATCCATAATGTGAAATTTGTATCTCCCATTATTTCCTCCAGGTTTTAACCTCTTTCGTTCACCCATTCAACACTAACAGCACAAACCGAATTAGTTATACATTTTCTCATTCACTGAACACATGGCATTATTCACCCATAAATAACCACCTTCACTAGACTCGAGCAGTGTCTTCTATCCGCCATAGGAAAACCCATGTTCATTTTTCAGAAACTCCACTCTGTCGCGTATTCTGTTTGATTTTAAAAATTGAAAAAAAGTAATTAGACAATTATAACTAAAAAAATAACCCTTATAAAAATCTATAATATTATTATCATTATTAAAAATTATAAACAAGTAAACATAAATAAAAATATATTATAAAATTATAAATTGATATTAAAAACTATAACTAAATAAATAAAAAAAATTCATCATATTATTATTATCATATTTATTTTTAAAATATTTTAATATTTATATTAAATTTTATTTATATGTTTATTTTAAATTATTATTTTTATTAATTTAATTATTTTTATTTTTATTAAATTATTATCATTATATAAATTAATTAATTTATTATTTGTATTCTTATTTTATTTTTATATTATATTTTTTTCATTAAATCATTGTGTGTCCTATCCTTTCCTAGGAGGGGCACAACCTCAATAGGGAATGATGCTCCAGTGTGGTGGTCTCATCATTTGCATGAGTGGTTCCGAGGTAGCAGTGCACAATCATTCTACTTTTACCACAAGAAGTTCATTGTTCAGTTGAGGTGATATCCATCTCTAATTCCTCGATATCAAAAACTTTGACTCAAGACCTATGCCTCGTTGATGTCTTTGAATGGTGGGTTTTGGGTGAGTTATTGGCCAAGAAAGTTGTGGAGCACTCACAATATTGAGATTAGGTGATGAAGATTCATCAAATAGGGGGTATGATCCATATGGTATACTTGGAAATGTTGATGACATTAATGGATCAGTAGGATTTATTCTAGAAAAAGGTTTCTATAAACATTAAATGGACAAATTGAAAAGATATGGTTGGAGGTTGATTCATTTTAAGATGAGATCAACATGTTCTAGATCTGATGATGAATGTGAGCTTAGATTCAGATTTTTGGATGAACCATGTGTGGTTTAAGGTGTGTTTATTCTTGATAAAATTATGGTATTATCATATTCAACATGTTGGTGGTTTGGGTACTCCATATTCTTTGTCAACTTCATCTAATTCGATAGGGATTTTCATGAATTTCATTACTTGAAAATAGGTGTGGTGACACTTCCTCAAGAAGTGGTGGAATTCATTGAAGATATATATTTTAAGAGGCTCCTCCATGATTAGTGACTAGATACTACATATTTTTCTTGCTCTATAGTAGCATGTGATGGTTGTTGATGAAGGCAAGAAGTTGGTAGGGGCTCGTTTTGGCAGTAGAAAATTCTTCTCTATTTTTCTACTACAAGTTGTTCTTGTATTTGTGATCAATTTTTCTACGATGAGGCGTAGCTGTAGAAAATGGTGAAAGTTGGAATGAAACACTTAAAAATAATAATAGATAAATATTAAAATTAATATAAATATTATAAAATTAAAATCAACATAATTAAAATTTAAAAACTACTTAAAATTTTTATTTTAGTGAAACTCAAATTTAAAAATTTAATTAATTAAAAAAATTAATAATTAATTAAAAAATTACATTTTTTTTTAAAATAAAAATTAATTAAAGTAAAAAAATTAAAATGCTATTCAATTAATTAATTTATTGTATGAACTATTAATTTAAATATAAAATTAAATTCAAAAGGGTGAACATTATTACTAAAAATATATTATTTATAATAATTTTAAAATTGTATTCCAATATATTAAATTACTAATATATACATTATATTAATTAAAAGTTTACTTAATTAAATAAAATGTATCATTTTAAAAATATTAACAGAATTTTTTAAATCCCCATTATATTAGAAACAATTGAAATTAATATTCTACAATGAACCTAGAAATTAAATATATAGAACCTAAAAAATAAAATAAATAATAATTTTATGTCAATAATATTAAATTTAACATAAAAATTGAAATATTAATAAACATTAAAACTACAACAAAAGTTAAATTTTATGATATTTTAGAATCTATTGAGTAATTAATTCCATAGAATCATTATTAATTATTGGGGAAAACACTCAATTGAAGGCCACATTATATTCCCTCATACATAATCATTGATTTTCCTGAAGCGATTTATAATCAATTTCAATTAGAAATAATAAATCTCAAAATTAATTAACTATAATTCCACAAAAAAATTGATTAATAAAAAATGATTTCCTAGAAATGAACCCTTTAATGATAAAAGTGTAAAGGTCCTCTTAAGAGAATAAATATATTTTAGGATTAGTAACTATTATAAAAAAAATATTTATTTTAAAAAAATTAATTGAATTTAACAAACATAAACATGAATTTAACTGAGACTTACATACATCTCTTTACCTCTAAAGGAGCAACCATATATAAATATCACTTAAATAATTTATACATGACTGAAATGAAGAGTGGGTTTAATAAATACATGAAGGAATAAATTACTCATCAAATAGTTTTAGGTAAAAGTTAAAAAAATGAATAAAAAATAAAAACCTCAACCTAGATTAGGATTTTCATTTCCTTGTTAATGTAAATTCATATCTTATAATTTTGATTAAAATTAAAATATATTCACACAATGAAGGTTTTATAAATGCGTCTCAAAAATATTACCATGAAAATATAATTTCAAAAGGATAGGAAAGTTTTTTAATGAAATAAATATATGGGGTAATTAAGTTGTAATCCTTTAAATGTGGCTTAATATGTTTCAAAAATATGAAAAATTTTGAGCCACTGAAAATGAAAAGAGAAAAATCGAAAGAAACTGATTTTGAGAAATATTAATGGGATATAATGGGTTCAAATTAAAGAATTGATTATCCCATATAAAGACTATCTCCCCCACACATAAAACCAAATTTTTTCCTAAATTTTGAATTCCATGGTGGAAAGAAAAATACTAGAATTAATTTTTCAAAATTGATTTTCAATTTCAACAATTTAATTATATATTTTTGTGTACCAATATTTTAAATAAGATAATTTTTTCACAATAAAAAATTAACAACATATTCAAATGCATTAAAATTATTTCATAGTGATAATAATTATTCAATTATGTTCAAATATTATTATATTAAATATTGAGTTTATAATAAATTCGGTGTAAGAATGTTAGAATATTTGATTCAATTAAACCTTCTATAGAATAGAAAAATGTATTGTTAAACCCCTAAAAAAGATAAATTTACTCACATAAAAGATAAAAGTTAAGATATTACTCCCCCATAAATGATTTCATACAACGAATAAATTTAAAAATCAAAGAAGTACAATTTTTTGGAGTATCATGGGTGAAAAACAATAATAAAGAAGATTAAAATCTTGATTCATAAATAATAAACTCCCTATATTAATGAAGGTTACTCATTTGAGGGAGGGTCTAGCATGCAGATTCTTGTAAATTGAGAAAAAATGGGAAATCATCTCTTATATAAACCTCACATCAGGAAAATTATTTATGAAAAAATAACCAGGAAGACCCATATTATAAATCCAATAGAAATATGGAGCATAAGATAGTGGAAATCAACATATTATTCTTAAAAGAAAACGATAAAATATGGGGAAGACCATAGGTTGACTCCCATGAAGCACTAAATTTTTATTCATTAGTTAGAATTTAAGTGAAAATTAGGTTTAAAGCATGAATATGTAATCTAATCCCTTTGGATTCCTTTAAAAATAGAGTTTGATTCTTTGACAATTCACCCAAATTGGTCTATTTTCTTTCCCAATAATTTCAACAACTCTATTTTTTAACACTCTCAAAATAGATGAAGGCATAGATCGTAATGATTTCAATTTATTGGGAAAGAATATACATTTTAAATTAAAGATAATGACCTTATATCGAGACTTAAATTCTATATTTTTAATTACATAATCATGAAACACCATGTAACTGGCATTATAAATCTTATCAATATCATAACACTATCTCTTAATCTCAATAAAAACACTATGTTCTAGTATCCTCCTATCTCCAACATTCTTAAAATAAAATTTTAAACCATTTATATCCCAATAAGACTTCTGTTGCAACTCCAATGGTAAATGAAATCATTTTCCAAATAACAGCCTATATAGAGACCTAAAAATTGGTGTTTTGAAAGTAGTTTTTTAGGCCAAGAATTTCTCATATAATTTCAAAGAAAAATCCTCACTAAATTTAGAGACACATTTCTCTAAGATCTATTTCAATTCTCTTTTTGAAATTTATACATCTCTACTAGATTGGGGATGATTGGATGTTCAGTTTATTTAGGAAGAACCATATCTCTACATAAAAACAATAAATTTTTAGTTCCAAAATTGGGTTCCATTATCTATGATGGAATCTACAGGAAAACCAAATCTAGATAATAATTTAATTTTGAGGAATTTTAATACACTACATTAGTATTTATTGGGTAGTTCTACAACCTCAACCAACTATGATTCATAGTCAATAACTACTAAAATTTATAAATTCCTCTAAGATGATGGGAATAGACCCATACAATATAATCCCAAAATTTCAACACGATCTATTTCCAGAATACCTTTTGGAGGTAACACCTATTTTATTTGAACAATACCATGATTCTGGAATCTATCATAGACCACTACAAAGATCTTAGGATTCTCTAATAAATGGGGCCAATAAAATCCATCATGAAAATCTTTTTAGACCATACCCTATATATCAAAGTGTTGTATCCCTATTTTATTATGGTCCCATCAAAATATATCCTAAATATCAAAGGGTCATCACTCAAATTTTGTTTATGCTCTGAAATGAACTAATTTCTTTAGTTTTGTGATAAATATATAGGAAGAAAACTTTTTACCAGAACATTTGAAAAGTCTTCATAATATAAAAACAGCTTAAAAGAGATAGTGAGAATTTTCTCATTGGGAAAGGAAGAATATACCTACCTTACAAATTCACAGTGGGTATTAGAAAATATAAAAATATGATCTGCAATTATATTCTCATATCCCCATTTTAAATTAATCTCTATATCAAACACTTACTGCAATAGAATCCACCTAACAAGTATAGGTTTCTAATATTATTTTGATAAAAGAATAATTACAGTAGAATGGTCTGTAATTATTATTATTTTGGATCCTAAAAGGTACTACCTAAATTTTTCTAAAGAAAAAACTAGATTTAAAAATCATTTTTATAGGTGTGTAATTACATTGTGATTTTATAACATTCTTTTATCCTAATAAACCGCATGCAACCCATATATCTATTATGTCCTATGATAGTAGAAATATCCCTAAAACTTTAATCACACATTATTTCAATTGGTAATTTCGGATCAGGTGCAGTTTTAATGGGACATGAAAAGAGTATTTCTTTTAAAAAATAAACAATCCCAAACCATTTTTATCAAGTAGAAATAGTCCATCTTTAACCAGAAAAGAAAGAAATTGTTTACTAATTTCTAAAAATTATTTTATAAACCATCTGTAAAAAAAGGAATTCCCTAAGAATATTATCAAACAATTATCGTTTTAAAAATATGTAAATGTTTGAATAAGTTGATTCTTGGAAGTGCTGACTTCAAGATCCTACTTAGATGCCTTTTTTCTTAGAACAATACCTCTAGTTACCATAAAAAATAATTTAGCCTAGTTTAAAACTATATTGGTCCCTAATTTTTTTTTCTAAAACCAATTCTATATTACTAAAATAGGTGAAAAATTTGATAAGGAAAATGGAGAAGTTTTGCATGAATAACTAAATGATCATCACTATCATATTTGAATTAAAATCCATTATATATCTCTAAAAGGTAGGAAACACACCGCATAATCCAAATATCATCCACTAATAGGAACATATTCCATAGGGGCATGTTAATGTAGTTTTCTATTGATACATTAGAGATATATGGTTCAAGATGTAACCAGAATTACCATCTCGAACGAATGCATACCCTGCAATCCTCTCAATCATTTTATGTTTTACAACCTAATATCTCACAATGTAATTTATATTTGGGTGTATTCTACTTTTTAATTCAACTATTGGTTTGTGGTATGTTCCTATAACAATATTGTGCATTAAAAATAAAGTCTCAATTCATTTGATATCAGCTATGGAAAATCCAATTAATGTTTTATATTTCATGATAATACCTAAAAAATCATCCTGATTACCTTTTAGTTCAGCATAAATTATTGTCTCAAGTGTTGAATTTTCACATAAAAATGAATATTTTAGGTATTTTGGGAGTATTTTTAGCTATAATGGGGGTGATGTTTCACAAGATTGAATTCCCATGGCCCTAGTAGGACCAATATCTTAGACATGTTTTTTATAAGGAGTTTGAAAAATTGAATGATTCAGAATTTTATTATCTAGTTTATAATTTCGATACAATTCAATATCATAATTCTATATAATAATAAAATATATTTACCAAGGTTGAATCATCAAGTTATTAAATTATCTCTCCCTCAACCATATAAAATTGGTCAGTAGTGTTTGTAATAGTAGAATTAGCCTCAAGTTATATTAATAATTCATTATGTTCATAAATAGAGGATACATATCCAACTTGACTCTTGATAGTATGAAAAATATTACAATCCAATTCTAGAAAATAATATATATCATCACATTGAAATGATTCAATGGTATTTAAAAGATCATTTTTAACTTCCAAATTGATTTATTCATCCAAAGATTTTTTAGATTCATCTAAATTTTCATGTCATGTTTCTGCTTCTAAAGACTCCACCCTAGAACAGTTTTTATATAATGTTGGTTCTCTTAAAAAATTTATATAAATTAACTCTTATTATTATTCCAAAAATTCAGAGATCATTTTACCCTTACAAGCATCTATAACAACTCTACCAATTTCCATTAAGGGCCTACCTAGAATAATGGACACCACCTCACTGCACTCTATATCTAACACTAAGAATTCAGGTTGTAGAAATAGCATGCCAAAACCAACTAGAAGATCATATAACCTTCCTATAGGATTTGTGAATGAATGATATGAAAACTATAGGGTGATAGTGGTTGGTATATGTTCACCCAACTCTAACTATAGAAATAGTGACAAAGGGAGCAGGTTAATACTAGCACCTAATTCACGCAAACTGTTCAGTTAACGATTATTCAATAAACTATAGGTATTGAAAATTATGCTAGGATACTTAATCAGGGGAGGAATTTTATTTTTAACAAAAAAACAATCATAATTGAGGCTTTATGTAAACGATTATCCAAGAGTTTTTTGATTGAAACATTATTTTTAATAGATTTTAAATACGAAGTAATTTTAAAAAAGGCTTGGATGAAAGGTATATTCACATGGAGCTTTGTCAAATTCCTAGGAACTGAATAAGTCTATCCTTTTTCTAACTCTTGGGTTTTAATATTTTTTGGCAAAGGAATGGGTGGGTCATAGTTACTAATAATGTAAGGCAAATTCCCTATATCATTAAAGACATTCTCCTTCATTTTATTAATTTTATGTTTAGAAAAATATGAAAATATTTTTTATGTGATAAATTAATATTTTCTTCATTTTTAAGATTTCTCTCATCATTTCTATATTTTTTGTAAATCTAATTTTTATATCCAGATTTTCTCCTTTTTCATTTTTAAATATTAAAATTATTTTCAAGAACTAATTCATAATATAAACCACATATTTTGACAAAATCTATGATATTTTACCAAGGGTTTACATTAGTTTTGCTAGTACTCTAACCCTTATCCTTAGATTTCATGTATCAATCCAATTGGCCTATTTTTACTTCATTATTTTGAATTCATGAATCAACTTCGGCTTTATTAGATTCATTTTTTTCTTTTTTTAGTCAAACTTAGCTTATATTGAGTCAAATATTTTTAACATTTGTCCCATTTTGTTCACCGCCTTCTCATAAAAATTCCATTGGGAATTTAAAGGATAACCCCTCTATTGGTTTTGGAATTTTTGTCTATGATGGTTTTCCTAATGAGGGATTGAAGGTTTTATATTAATTACTTATTCCTTCTAGGTTAAATTTGGATGGTTTTGATATCCTTGGTTGTAATTGTTTTAAAGAGGATCATATTTTATTAGCATCCTTGGACCATAATTAAAAAAATTACAATTTTCTTTCAGGTTTTGATTGTAAAATTTTTGAAACTACTTCATTATGACCCTATAGATCTCTTTTGTTTTTATAAGACCACTTCATTGGAACTTTGTCTTGAATTTTGGTTCATTAATGATTTGAGTTGGACTTTTATTTCAGCTAGTTAGTTATCCAAATCTACCCCTGAACCATTATTATTTTTAGTTCTATTCACTCTTTTCATTCCAATGTTTTTGTGTTGGGAATTTAAAAAATGTTTATTGAAAATATTTCTCAATTCCCCGTCAGTCTTATAATTATAATTAACCCATGTGTATTTTTCAATAATATTCTAACCAGAATTGGAAAATCATTTTTTAAAGGTTTCCAAGATAAAATGTGATAGTAGTTAATGATGTGGAAACTTTTTAAGAAGTTCACTAGATCGATTTGAAGCCTCATGAAAGGATTTTCCAAGCTCTTGATAGAAACTTGTTAATTTGGTTCTCAATGAACCATTACGTATTCAAGGGTAAAATTTCACCACGATGTAGATATAAACAATATCTTTGTTTTCAAAGTTATTTTAATCTAGATTGAAGAACCAGTTTTGATAATTCCTACTATATAAAAATGGATACACACACATAATCAATCCCTCCTCACTATGTCCTCGAAGTTGTAATTGTTTCACTATATTGTAGATGTCACTAATGAAGATCAGTGATCCTTTAATAGAGATCCCAATAAAATGTGTAAAAATTAAAATGTTCGACAATTTTAGTTCATAATTCATGGATTTATGGGAATTTCTAACTTATGATGGGTTTCTTAACACTTAAAAGAGTTGAAATTCTCTGATCCCATCCTACCCATTAATTTCACTATTGAAATATAGTTAATTTTTTTTGATTATTTTCAGGGATTCATTCACCTATTTTTTCAATTTATTTTTTTTCTTTTTAAGAGAACTTATATGTTTATCAATATTGGGTTTTAAAGGCACTAATCTATCATTCGATGTTCTAGTGATCATGATGCAGGTAGTAACATATAAAATTCAGCACAAATAGTAAATATATTCCCTGAAACAAGTAGTGGATACACATTGAATGATAATAAAATAATAAACAAATTTGAAAAAAAGCCTCTGAAACATAATTTAAATTGCTGTTTTCAACTTCAATTATTTTATAAAATATATACGATTTTTTTTAAAATAATTTTTTTTCTTTGAAAAATCGGTTGCATGAAGCCCTCTCCAGTAATGACGCTAAAAACATGACACCCTCATCATTCATTTGTGCCTAGTTCAATTATTTATAAACTCTTATTAGAACTCATACTGTGGAGGTAGGGTATCTAAATAAAGAGCAGTTTGTAAATGTTATTTTGTAATCAAAAGTTTTTGAACAATACCATAGTAAATAGTGTATGAAAATATGTTTCTTTACATATATTTTTTTTAACTATTCTTGTGAAATATCTTATTACTATTGGATGTTCATTGGTGGAAGATGGCCTAACATGGAAGATTACCAATGGTGGAAAATGACCTACCATTGAATTAATTCCAATAGTGGTAGTACAGAAATACATGGAGGATGTGTACGTAATTTTTTAAAATAGAAATAGTAAAAATTGTTTTCAAAATCTAGTTTTGTTGTTGTTCTTTTAATGAAATGCATTTGAAAATGAATTAGATATTTTTAGAACTATATAAGGCAATTAGTGATAATAAAAATGAAGAAGAATTTGTAGAATCATAGATTGTGAAAGACTGATCAAGACATAGACTTGGGAAATTTAGCCTAAGTTCTTTAAATGGGTATAATCATTCACAAAAAAATAATTTAATATAGAATTTTGAAAAAGTGTTTGGTTAATATCCCTCTCCAAGAGATTAATACCTGAAAAATAATTGATATTGGAGTTCTACGCTTCAAGAAACATAAAAAAGAAAATAGTTTTGATGAAATTAAATATAGGAACAATCTCTTTGATTATTTTTGAGGATTTTAAAAAACATTCATGAAGCATGATTCAGTTTATTTAATTCAAGAATTTATCTCATAGATTCATTCAAATAATATAAAATTTGTACTTATAAATTACGTTAAAGATATAATTCATTAGTTGAAAATCCCCAATTATAGAAATTACCCAAGAATCAATTATAAATCAATTATAAACATATAATTCAATTACAACTAACCAATTTAATTGAAAATTAAGGGGAAATAAATATCCATATGAAGGTATCACAAAAAATGCTACAGAAACTCTACTATTCTCCTTGTCCTCCTCAGTCCAAAAAGTTCTATCTTTATATATCTATCTCACTCCCTAAGATCTAGAACTTGAATGATGTGTCAACCTCACTCACCTATTTATTTTATCCTCTTTCATTCTCCCATTCCAAAGTAAAGATGTACACCTACTTAATTTCAAATTCTCCCATTTACCAAACATATGGAACTAACCACCACCAATACTAGACTTGAGGAATGTCTTATACCCACAGTAATAAACCCACTTTCAATTTTTTTGAAAATGCACAAGGTCATGTTTTTAGCATAATTATTTAAATTGAAAAGAAAAAACAATTACTCAATTATTATTAACAAAAAATTACTTTTGTAAAAATATATAATATTATTATAAGTTACAAAATTATTAAAAAGTAAATATAAATATAAACTTACTAATAATGATATAATTTTTATTTATAAAATGATTATTTTATAAATATAAAAATTTTACGATTTTTTATTTTTAAATAAATTTTTTAATTTCATTTATTAATTTATATTTATTAATTTTTAATAATAATAGTATTTTTATTCTGGTATTTATTATTATTTTAATTATTTAATTTTTATTATTATTATTTGTATTTGTATTATTATTTTATTTTTATATTATATTTATTCCTTTAAACCATTGTGGCTATTATTGTTTGGTAGGAGGAGCCCAACCTTTATTGGGAAGATGCTCGATTGTAGTGGGCTTAACATTCACTAGCATGGTTCAAAGGCTACAATGTGCACTCGTTCGGCTTCAATCGCATACAGATCATGGATCAGTGGAGGTGAGCATGTTCTCCAATTCATCAAGATCATCATCTTTAATTCAAGTCCCATGCTTCGAGGTTGGCTTCGAACAGTGGGGTTTGGGTGAGTTGCATGCTCTAAGTGAAACAGAACAACAATGTCTTTGATATTAGGTGATGAAGATTCATCAAATCCATTGTAAGATCCACATGGAATTCTTGGAAATGGAGAGGATAGTGGTGTCTTGGTATGGTTTCATTCAACGGAAGTTGTCTTCAACCTTCAACAGACCAGTTGAATAGATATGGTCAGAGGTCGATTTCTTCAATGTCAAGATTGGTTAGTTCCAGATCTGGTTCAATATGTCGGAACATTGGGTGCTCTATCTATGGCATTGGCTTCGTCCAATTCAATAGGGTTCAACATTAATCACTAGTAACAAATCCAGGTGTGGATGTAGCCGTCCTCTAATTATATACCACCAGGTGTGGTGGTTGCAAATGTTGGATGTAGGGCTGCAACACATAATAAAAAATAAAAAATTATAATTAACATTATTATAAATATTAAAACAATAAATCTGAAATATTAAAAACTAGAACTAATTAAATTATTTATTAAAATGAATCAAATTAAAAAAAATTATCAATTAAAAAAATTAGAGTAACTGAATGATTAACTAAAAGAAAAAATGGTTACTAAAAATTAAAAACTAAAAAATCATTAAAATACCTAAATTAAAATTCAAATAAATTAATTAATTTAATGATCAAATTGTAAATTTAAAGAAAAATTTAAATTCAAAAGAGTTAAATTACTTTTGAAAATAGATTAATTATAAAAATTATAATCTATTGTTAAAATATATTAAAATAAAAAAATAAAAATTAAATAAATGCTTCTGTAATTAAATTATCATTGATTTTGTGAAAATATAAACAAAATATATAAAAAAAATAAATCAAAAACAACTAAAATTAATATTCTACAATACAACTATAAATTATATATATTTAAACTAAAAAGAGAAATAAATAATAATTTTACTGCAATAGTAGAAAATTTAAAAATTAATATATTTAACAGTGAAACACAAAAGATAAATTATATACCATTTTGGACACAATTGATTAATTAAATCAATAGACTCCAAATGAAAAGATGTGAAAAAACACTCAATTAAAAGCTATATCCAAGCCTAATATGGTTCATCATTATTCAATTGAATATTCTAGCAATCCTCTTAAATATTTGAAGGAATATGGGGCCACATATAAGTAGCAATCACTATATATGAATGATCACTTTTGATGGTGGGATCATGAATATGGGTTTTATGCCAAGTGATCATTAAAATATAGTAATTTATGTCCACCATTTCCACTATAAGGATGTCCTTGAATATTTTCAATATATGAGTAGCCATATGAACATTCCCTTTAATTTTATTCAAGATATGCTAATGGTATTTTTTGTAAAAATGATAATATGGGTTCACCCTTCATTGGGAATGGGTATATGTTCCTACTATAATCCTCTTCTTGTCATCAAAATATGCTGAAAGGAGTTATTTATGGTCAAAAATATGGGCTTCCTCCCTCTTGGAAGAAAAAATGTGTTGGAAGACTTGTTGAGAGAGACGATAAATATATTCTCTCATCAAGGATTCTATCATTATGTGATTATGGGATTCATCTATGGGAATACATATACTATTCTATTACTAATGGAATTTTATCCATGGTGAGACATCCTCTATGGAACTATGTTTTGGATGCCCTGGGTAGTTTCTTTATGGTTGACTGTGAAAAAAATATTTATGGGTTTGGGTCATGCCAAATTGGTGATGATAAAAAAAAAGTGTAAAGATCCCTCTTTGGATTCTCCAAAATAATATCACAGATGTGGTTATCCTACTCCAACTCGTTAATATAAGTTAATAAGTCATTATTTCACTCATGGGATAGGCTCCCAATGTGGTTGGAAGTGACCACTGGCACCATTGAATATGCCCTCATTCATTATTTGTGGGATGGTGGATGGGGATTCAATTCTCTAGGTCACTAATGAGCTACCTCTATGGCCGAGATAGTTCCATTAAGGTTATACTCTCTTAATAATGAATTTAACACCTACCAATGGAGGCACTGTATCAGCAAAAAAATCTTTTCTATCATTCGACTGATCATGTTTATCGTGAATATGGATAATTTATTGTGTTCAGGTTAATGGGAATTTTTCCAAAATTTATATGAGGGAAGTAATTGTATCACACAATCCTAATTCATGGTAGTGAATTATATGTTTCCATTCCATTAGATTGATGGAATTTATTACTGGTGTTCTAGAAAGTCATCTATAAAGGATAAAAAACCAAAAACATGAATCATTTTAATATATCATCATAATTAATTTTATTTTAAGTTCATCATATTCATGATTAAAAATTCACATCAAGTGCACCATTTTGTTTCAGATACATACATAACTCGTCGCTGGTTTTGTCCTAGGTCAGACCTACTTTCCATAGGTAGGTGGTCAATATGGAATCAACCAACACGTGGGTTGAGCAGATTGGGGGTGGTATCGTGTCACCCTTTATGTTGGAATTATTTCATAATAAAAGCCTCTATTATAGATTTAAGGCATGTTCATGAAACATTACAAAATCCAAATGTTGGATGAGTTACCTATGTGATAGTGATTATATTTAACCTATATGTTAATATGAACATATATACATATCATAGGTTCTCCATCGATGGTAGAATTTGTATGAATCAGAGGTTCCCCATTGATGATACCATCTTTAAATATCATATTTTTTCTATCTTCTTTTTAAAAATTAGTGACTCTATGTTTAAAATATATAGAGTTGGGAACCCTAGATATTATCAAAATCTAGGGTGGAAATAAGAATGATGTGATTAGGATTAGGCCGCTAGGATGTTCTTTCTACATATCCCCATCCATGGAATTAAAACCCACCTTTTTCAGTTCCACTTAATGGGGAAATCATATATATTATAGTTGTGTGACAATGAACAATGTGGTTCCCTTTAGTGTTGTGAATCAATGAAAAATTATATGAATTTTAAATTCTTATATAGTTGAATAACATGATAAATGATCCTAGAAATAGTTAGTGTGTGCATTATGCATGACTGTCCCTTTTATGATTACCCAATATATTAGTAACTAGACAAGAGAAGGTGAAATGGGTTAGAAGGAGAATGTAACTCTACTAATAATGAATCATATGGTTCATAACGAAATGTTTCCTAACTAGGATGAATGATTCTACCCATAAGGAATACTTCCTAGTGAGGATATGTGACTCATAGGGAGTATGGCCCCATGAAGACATGGTTTTGGATGTTGTGTTTGAACCACAATGAGGTGTATGACATATCATGATTAATATATATTAAATTCAGTATATATCTAGTTACATAGTATACGGTTGTGTTTTGAGACCATAATATGTAGTTTAATGTCATGCAGTAAGGATGTTTTCATCATGTAAGGGAAGACAAAAAATGATCATGTGAGGCTTATACATGGGCGACCCAATGTTTTCTAACCTCGTCAGTGACTTTTGTGAAGGTTAGAATGTTTGAGTCTTCACTTGATAGGAGTCCCATGAGATAATTTTTGGGGATTACACTTAATTAGAGTCCCAAATATAAGTTTCCACATCGCACCTCATGAGGGATAGACAAGGAAGTATGACTAGACAAATGGTGGGTATAAAATCATTGGAATAATATTGGGGATTTTTCATAAGTTTTATTTTATGGATATCCCTAGATCATTGAACAATCCTGGTGATGAAATTAATAATGTGAATATGGTTGGTTCATATACCAAGTTATGTATCCATATATTCATGACCCATTGATTTGACCTAGGAGGTCAACTCAAAACATGAGTAGTTAGGAAGAGAATGTTATGTCTGTATATGTTTCATCAGTATCTTAATGACAGGGGAACTCAATTACAATCAAATACATAACAAGGGTGAAAACAATTGGTGGAAAAATGGGATATGACTTTTATTAATGGAATATATGATCAAAAAAGGTGCACCCTATTGTGCACGAATTGATGATTTTTCTGGGGAGGTTGGGTTTGAGGCCTTACTCGAATAGGGTTTCCATTAATCTGACCCTTCCAAAAATGTGGTAGAGGAATTTAAATATATTATTACAACCCATATAGATGAATTGGGTGGAGAAAAGGATATATGTACATACAAGGTTAAACATATCTGATTATACAACTATGAACAATGTTGATTCTGATTCCCTTTATAGGGAGACCTAGGAAGCCCCTTTCATGGAAATGATCTCGTCTACAAAATAGATTCTACATGTTTTCATGCAATGACAACTCCTCTTTGGATGGAGATATAGACTATTATACAATCCAGTATGGTTTTAAATTAATGATTGGCCATATAACTGGATCAAAGAAGATACCATATAATTATACTAGTTGGTGTCCTATTAAATGCATGTTTTTAGTGAAATTATTTTGAAGGGTATAATGTAGTGTGACTAATAATACTAAGAAGGATTCATGAATATATATTAAATCTATAATATAGTCTCACAATCGGAAATAATCCCATAAAAAAGACTTAGATAAGTTTGACCTCCCATCATATCAACCAACACACATCCTAAAGTGCAATTAGAAAAGTCCTAGTCAATACCTTTCATTGAAAAGATGGTATATGATTGAAATAATTCGTTCATCAGTTTGGAATATGTCATAAATAGTGTTTTTTTCTTCTTATCTCTTCTCAATGGGCCAATATATTTTTTCCTTGGCCCTTTCATCTCATATATTTCAGGTGTGACAGTTTTTGAATTCATATTGCTTATACTTTTACCCATGAATGGTAGGGAGTAAAAAATATTATTGTTGAGATAAGTGAGACAACCTCATGTAATTTAGAAATTTAATATTATATACCATTATTTTATTTTAAATATATTGGGAGGTTTCTAGTGTTTAATATATTTTTGGTATTTTTTGATATATAGCTATATATGAAGTAGGTTGTATAGAGATATAACTCACTCATGACCAGATTAGTGTTTTTAGTGAGCTGTAGCTATAGATTGTGGGTTCACATGTCATGATATGTTGGTTTATTCATATATAATGGCCTTTCCTTTGAGAAATTTGAAATGGGGGCAGGATAGCACCCTAAAAGGGGAGGTCACACCATAACTAGAACAAACCATTTGGGCTATTTTCTATGTATGTGTCACTAACAGGTTTCACACTACTTAGGAATAACTATGGGGTGGTTATACTATCATGATGTAAGGTCTCAACATGTCCTAAATATAGGAATATATCCTTTCATTTTTTTTCAGAATGCAAGAAACGTTGTAATAGGAGAGGTCGCACCAGGATTTTTCGTTACACATTTTTTTTTGAATTTCCACATATACCTCTATTTTATTTTATGAGTTTCTATGACTATTTTCCTTCTATTAAATTTTAATAATGTTGGTATGTCTAATAATTATCTCCCCTACTCCTAGCTTCCATGGATTCTCCTCTTTGATTCCAAGAGGTTTTAAAAAGACTCACACTCATTTATTCTTCTCATATTCATCCTTACTCCTTCCCCCTTGGTTTTCCTTTATCATATTAACCATAATCACTATATGGTTTGAATTTAGGGTTTATATTGTGTCAAATTAGGGGGATTTAGGTGTTTATTGATTTTATCTTCCATTTATTGATAATGTTTTTTCTACATAGTTAAAGGCTATGTGTTGGGAGTGGTCCCCTCTTGATAGAAGTATTTGCCTTTATAGAATTCCTTTATTCAATATTTCATGATATTATTTTCATTTAAAAATTCATTATATATAGAGATATATCTATATATAAGGACATTAGAAGATCATAATGAATTATCTTGATTTTCAATACTCTTCCTCATGGATTCGTAAAAGGATTTTAGTAACTAATTTAAGACTAAAATGCTGTATTCCATGTGTTTGTGAAAATGTACATGAGGATTTCCTGAAATGATTTTGAGCAAAAATGAATATTTTTATACTTATTTTGTTTTATAAAGGATGTAACCCATGTTTAGTGAGTCATTTTAAACTAATGTGCTGTTTAATCATTTATGTGACATCAAATATAGAAAAATTGTCTTCTCAAAGTGTTTATTGTAGTTTGGTTTTCACATATATTTTTATGGTTTTCCAAATTATATGAAAGGGACTATTTTAAACATTATAAAATAAATTACCCAAAGTTTTTGTGACACCCTCATTGGTTCCAAATGTGACTATTACCCTTCAATGGGACGTGAATTGATTATAATTATTTTGGATGTGTATGATGTGAAAATGTTGTTTCTCAAGATGATGTTAGGGATGTTATGAGGTAAATTATGATTCTATTTTAATTAATTATTTATTTATGGGAACTGTTTTGTTGATTTCTCACTTCCCCATTATTATATATAATGGGGACCTAAAGAATATAATAGAGAAATTTATTTTACTTCATACTAATACAGATTATGAACTAATAAGTTCCCTTTTATTGATTTAGCTTTTTCCAATGGAAGGCCCTAATAAGTGTGATTTAAAGTAATATTATTTAAGGGTTATGTAAAATTTTAAATTGTTCTATAACTAGTGATTTGGATTATATTGTTCCCTATCCATGGAAAAACTATTTGTGATAGAGAATTTGGTGTCCATATTGTTAGAAATTAAAGATTATCCTAACAGAATATTCCATATTTATATTCCAAGACAACCTCACATTAGGACCTAAGGTTTTTCCCATGATACTTATTTATTTGATAAGGACATCATCTATGGGATTTCAGTTATGCCCATTATGTGCATTCCCCTTATTTTGGAATAGTGTCCCCTTTAACATTATTGTTTTCTTCATTTATTATACATCAAGATATTATGGTTCCCATTGTCTATATTTATTCAATATTTTTTCGAATATTACTTATCAAACATTTTTTGGATGGGAAGATTTATGAAATGTTTTGATTGAAGGAATATGGATCTATTTTAATTATGAAAATTTTAATGTCCATCTTCTCAATGGTTTTAAAAAAAATAAAGTATTAAATTGTGGATTTTAAACCATTGGTATAGAAATGGGTTTTAAAAGATATAATTAAATAGAGGATTGATTTATTTTTATGGGTTTGAACTTTTTGATTTGAAACAGGAAGGTGTTTCATTTTCAAAAAATGGTTTTCATTGGTTTTTTAGAAAATGAGTATGTGTGATACTTATTTCATTATGCCTTATATATGGAAAATCATAATTTCTATATAAGTTCAAAGTATATTTTTTTTTAAAATTTTTTGTACTATATTTTGTACCCATTGGTGAAATATTATTGGGCACATTTAGTTCACACCTTCCCACATACACAAATGTGTGTGTGTGTGGATCTCACAATTTTTTAGTGGCACCCAGTTTTAATCTTACCTAGAATATTCTTTTTGGGTTTTTATGTATGTTTTAGATTTGGTGAGTGACTATGGGTCACAAATACATTTTCATGTGGTGGATCAGGTTGTTAATTTAAATTTGTAAAGTGTATGTATCGATCAATACAGAAATATTTATTTTTTTATTATGCTTTTGTTGTATGTTAAGCTCAATCTGGTTGTTTATTATTATGTATTTCCATGTATAATAATAATAATTTAATTTATTATTTATTGTGGGATACCTTTTTGTTTATGCTATGTTTGGCGTGTTTATTTATTTTTTATATGTTTTTTCCAAATGATTGGAATTCAAATATATAAAAGCACCATATTTGAATATTGGCAGGTTTTCCATAATTATTATAGATATTTGAAGGTAAAAATATTCCCAAGTGGGTATTTTTTATTCCAAACAACATTTTTCCAACTTGTGGGGAATGACAACTCCATTTAGGACCTATGGGAGATCAACTCAGGTGACAAGCCAGGTCGACCCAATCATGTTCATTATTGGATGAAAAAACTAATACCATCCAAAGTTATATGATAACATTATGAAATAAATATGTACTTTATAATGAATTTCCTCAAGGATAATGGCTTTTAATATTTATTTTTTAAAAATTAGTTGTTTTTACAATATTTTAATACTATTTTATTATATATTTATCCTATAAATTACACATATGCATATATTTTATTAATATTAATATTATTAAATATATATATTATTTAAAATTTTATTATTTATTATTTTCTATTTTTTATATTATGTATTAAAAATATATATTTTATTTATATTAGATATTTTATTTATTTTTATTTTAAAAAATTATGATTTAGAAAATATTATTAATATTAGTATATAACTATTATTTAATAGTAACACTAGTATAATAATAATTATTATTTATTAATATAAAATTTTATTTGTATATTATTTATTATGATTAATCTCATATTAACATAAATATCTATTATATATATATGAATTATTATTTTAGTATATATTTATTTATTAGTATTAATTTAGTAATAATTGTTGTTAGTATAATTCACACACACACACATGTATACATATATATTAAATGTCATAAAATTAGAAAATTAGCTTAATCAAATTTTTGATATCTAATATATATATATATATATATATATATATATATATCACTATTAGTATTTATATTTATATTTATATTTATAGCCAATGTGGTGGTGCCTATGTTATACCACACCCTTCTTTGCATCCAAGCAGTTGGGGGTTAAACCCCTAACTACCCATGTTTGGGTCATTTTCGCAAGCAATGTAGTAATCGAGAAAATCCAATGGCAATGAAACTATAAGAATGGTGAGTACTATAGTAGGAAATGTTGCACTTATAGGTATTATGAATGTATTATTCAATGAAGTTAAATTTTCAAAAAAACAATCATTTGAGGAAATAAAAAGAGCATTGAAAGCATATGTAATTTGAACCATAAATTTATATGGTCTAAAAGGAATCCATATTTAAAGGCCCTGATGTTTTAAGGCCTTCAACCTGTGTATTGTCTTAGCCTATGGTTTGTTTAAGGCTTCCCTTTCATCCTAGTTAAAAATTAGTTTTATTTCAAAATAAATGGTTCATGAACCCAAATTGTTTTGATTTATATTTATAAGTATATTTATTAATAAATAACAATTAATTTTTCATATTTATATTTATTTAACACATGTTTATTAATATTAATTGTAATATCAATAATTTATCATAAATAATTTAATAATAATATTTTTTATTTGATTATCATTATAATTAACATTAGTATAAATATAGAATATAAATTAATATATATATATATATATATAAATCTCAACATGAGTACATTATTATTAATCTTATTAATATTTATTGAAATTAAATGTTTTCATATGTCTAATATATATATTATTTATTTGAATAATTATATTGTAAATATATTGATTTTAACTTTGTATCTATAATAATTATTTATAGATTAGTAATTACTTATTTTCACATATTTTTTAATAATATTTTAAAATTATTATTAATGTATTATATTTAATCATATTTTATTAGGGGAAAAAGTGGAAACTCAGCCAACCATGAAATTGTAGCCAAGGGGGAAATTTTCTTTTAAAATGGAACTGAAAAAAGGATTTTTACAAGTATATGGGTTTTGATTAACTATTCTAAAAAATAGGGTGGATTTTTATGAAGGAGTTTGAAAACATTCCCACTCATTGCATTCATCGAAAACTTTTCAATGAAGGAATTTTCTTGGAAAGAAGATTTTATGACATCATTTGGAAGAAGTTTCTTTCTTGAATAGAGCCTTTACAGATTTTTTTCAATGATGGAACTTTCCCACCAAGAACAATTGTTGAGTGTTTTAAAAAGAAGAAATCTTATTATTTGGAAAATTTCAGTTTTATTTATATTTATTGGAAATTTTTTATATAAATATAACCAAATAATAAAATTTAATTATTTTTTCATTTAAAATTCATAATAATAAAATATTTTAAAAATATTAAAATCCATAAAAAACCACTCAATTTATCCTTTAATAGGGGAATGGCCTTACTAAAAATTTAATATTTTTAATGTGGGAATATGGTTCATCTTTAAAAAAAATTAAAATAACCATATTTTACTATTATAACATATTAATAATGTAAACTGGCATACCTTAGGGACAAGCCAATGGTCATGAAAAATTATTAAAAAATAATGGTTTTAATTTTACAAATATTGACGATGGAAGAATCCTTAATACTAAATGATTTTTCATAAAAAAGGGGATGTATCCAAAGAATACACCACAGATAGACAATATGTACACCATAGTGATGTCTTCTTAAATGGTGTGTGACACCATGATGACGTTATGTTTGCAACAGTATATTTAGTGCTCTTAGTTTTCCATGGGACATCGTGAAGGTGAAATAATATTTTTCTTGATAGATTTCACCTGGAAGGTATAATCCATCTCTATACAAATATTTTCTAGCTTTTATATCTGGAAATTTGAATCGTTAAGACGACTCATCCCATTTGAATAATTTTTTCTCACCGAATGGGGATTTCCCCCTCAAAATACCTTAATTATGAAACTATTTCTTAGTCATGGGTTCTTTTTAAGTGATCTAGAATGGAAGGGTGGGTTCTGTATTGAAATGTTTCTTCTTAATAAAGTAATCGAGGGAGGTGCTATTCTAGAAAGCACCTTTCTTGAAACATTTTCTTTAATAACGAGCTTTATTTTTAGGAAAGCGCCTTCCTTTCAATGTTTTTTAAATTTTTTAGAAAATTTTCTGTTGATATATATAGAGAAATAATCTAAAAAATTAAACATTGTTTTACTATTTTTATTTTGTTGTTACATTTAATTCAATTATTCTTAATATGTTAAACTAATTATCAAAAAACCCCCCTTTTATACGGGTAAACTGCTTTATAAATTTTCCATATTTTTTATGTCATATAAAAACACCAGTTTAATAACAACAAATGATTAATAAATTTTTAATAATAACACATGATTGATAATAAATAATTAATCATAATTCATTATTAATACTTAATTATTATTTGAATATATAATTACTTGAAATTAATAATATTTTCTTGATATTTTAAAATAAGTATTTAAATTAATAATATAATTATTAATAATAAAAATAGATAAATTTAATGATTATTTGAATAATAATAATGCAATTAATAAAATAATAACAATATAATTAATAAAAAAAATTCAATAATAATAGTTTTTATTATTAATAATATTACTTCCAAAAAAATGATTTTTTTCATGTAAATTATTTTCTCTATTAAATTTAATTATCAATAATTTAATTATTATTATCAATTAAATATGGTAATATATGCACTAAAATTCTAATTAAATACATTCATCAAAGGATTTGACCACAGAGAATAATGTAAGGATAAAAAAATCATGATAATAATAAATTCTTAATAATAATGTTATTATTAAAAATCCATGACAATGAAGTCATGATAATAGGTTAATTATAATAATATTATTAATAATAATTTCATGGCCCAAAATCCCAAGGATCAAATAATAAAAGATAGTAATGTTAATATAAATTTTAAATGATAATAATATCATGCCAATTATTCCATGATAAAACATATTTTCCTCAAAAAATAATAATAAAACATTCACTTTACAGAAAAACAAATTCTACAGAAAAATTTATATTGATAGCGGTTAAATTTTTGAAGACCAATGTTTTTTTAAATTAAAATTATTTTATCAAAACATTTTATCTGAAGTTAATTTTTTTATTTTTAATCAATGTTTCAAAATTTATTTATATTTAATTTATATTTTATAATTTATAGGACATCAATGATACCTACTCGACACATTATTATTTTTCATGTAGGCTAATTTTGATTATTATAAAATAAAAAATACATCTACAATTTAAATGAAACTTAAAACATTGATTCAAAATATAAAAAATAGATTAAAATAAAAAAAATCATAAATTTAAAAAAACAAAACTAATTTACATGACACAAAAATTATTGGTTAAAAGAAAAAATATTACATTGGAAACATTTTATACGCAAAAAAATATTGGATAAATAAAATTTATATTAAATTTAAAACATTGACTATATAATGAATAATTAACTAAAAATAAAAGTAGTGAAATTAAATAATTTCAAAAACAATTACAGAAAAAATGTTCTATGAAAAAATAATTTATTAGTACAAATGTTTGTTTCAAAACCCCAATATTTTGTGTAATTGAAATTATTTTGCCAAAATTATTTTTAGTAAATTATATTAATTTTTAATTTTTTAATTCCTTTATTCAATGTTACAAATTTTATTTTTATTACATTTAATTTTTATAATTTATAGGCTTTAAAAGTAAACTATTTTAAACATTATTTCATTTTATGTTACTGGATTTAGAGGCTTATTAAATAAAAACAATGAATAAAATATAAATAATGCATAAAACATGTATTAAACATATAAAATGACTAAAATAAAAATTAATTTCGTAAATAAGAAAAAACGAAATTTATTTTCATGAAATAAACATTATTGATTGAAAATATAACATTAATCAAAATAATATTTACACTTAAAATATAGTTCAATTAAAATCGAAATTATATTTAAAACATTGAATATCTATATATATTAGTGATTGGAAAATAAAAGGAATTTTAAAAAAATAATATAAAAAAATTAATTTACACAAAAAATGTTTAGTGTAAAAGTAATTTATAATTACAAATGTTATGTTTTGTAAAAACAATATTTTATGCCATTGAAATTATTTATCATCAATTATTTTTAAAAATATATTTTAATTTTTATTTATTTTTGAAAAGTCTAGTAAATGCTTTATATTTTATTTATAATTTATATTTTCTAGTCTTTCAAATTCGCATACTTGAAACATTGTAACATTTTATATTGGTCACTTTGTATGACTATAAAATATATAATGTAAGTAAAAATAATTTTGAAACATAAAACATTGAATAAGAATATGAAAATAATTTTAGTGTAATATATTTTCAGAAATATAATAGGCCAAAATCAATTTACATGACAAAAAATTTATTGTCAAAAAACATATAATTAATTCCAAAAATTTATGCACATAATATATATATAAATAATATAACACTGTCACAAAATATGGCAAGATAAGCGCTTCCATTTATCAGTGCTAGCTAAAAGCAGCGATAAATGTGACCTTTGTCAATGCTAAAAAAATCGCTGATAAAGAGCACATTTATCAGTGCTAACAACAGTGTTGAAAAAAATTCTTAATAAAAAATATTATTAATTTATATAAAATTATTATATTAATATTCAAAAAACGTTTATTTTTATACATTAAATAAAAAACAAATGTTTATTATTAATATATTTTTTAATAATTCAAAAATATATATATATATATATAATGTTTTAATTAAAAAAATTA
Source organism: Viscum album (assembly GCA_963277665.1). Taxonomy (NCBI): domain Eukaryota; kingdom Viridiplantae; phylum Streptophyta; class Magnoliopsida; order Santalales; family Viscaceae; genus Viscum; species Viscum album. Next base: position 1,486,947,174 of record OY728120.1, read on the forward strand.
TTTCTAATACTATAAATATAAATATATATATAATTAATTAATTATAAGATTAAAATAAATTGCATTACATAATAAATATATTTATTACATTTATTAAATTTTTTAGAGATTTTTTAGATTTTTATTTATTAGATTTATTAGATTAATTTATCAAATCATTATATTTATTATATTTTTCATAATTAATATATTTAATATATATATTTTGTTTATAATTATATAATACTTTTCAATATATATTTTTATAATTAAAATTATTGATTATATATGTTTTTTCCAATGAATTTGTTCAATGAATATATTGATCATGCATATATATATGTTATGTATCATGCATGAATGTTCATTTATACATTACATCAAGTTTTCTATTGATGTGGTATATTGATTAATTCATAATGTTACCCATATGAACTATATATGTTCTAAAAAATGTACTTATAAAATTACATTAAATATATTTAAATAATAAATATATTTTATTATATTTTTAAATATATATATATAAACACTTTTGGAATAAATTCATAATTATAATTATAAATTTATAAATAATTATTAAATTATAGATATATTATTATAGTTTTATTAACATACATATTAACAATGATATACCAATATTTAAAAATATATACTATTTATAGTAATAAATATAACTCTAAGAAATAAATATATACATATATATGTAAATAATTATAGAATTATAATAAAAATATTTATTATAATACTTATAAAGTTATGAATATATAATTAAATAGATATATTTATAAATATATAAAAATATTTATAAATAAATACAAATAAATTCTTTTTATTTAAATATTTATTTAATTGGTTGTGAAATTGTTCTGATAACAATGTCCTTTATCAATGCTAAAATTATAGTACTGATAAAGGTATGTTTTATCAGTGATTTTTATTTTATCACTGATAAAACATACCTTTATCACTACTTTAACTGTCACTGATAATGGTTCTAGGAGGTTGTAAAAATAACCCTAACATGCTCCTCTTCCCTCGCACCCATTCAAGACTTCACGGAAGCTGACCCCTGTGACGTTGAGCCCTCCTCCACTGCAACCCCTCCTCCATCGCGACCCCTCCTCATCTATGTCCCCTCCTCCTCCTCCTCCTCTACCGCTGATTTCTCCTCCTCCTCCTCATACATAAACTCATCATCCTCTTCCACCACTGCTGCCTCCTCCTCCTCCTCCTCCACCACCTCCTTATCCTCATCCTCCTTACATGACCCCCTTGTCCACCTGACCTGCTCCGACGCACCCTCCTCATTCGATGACTATCCATGTAGCCTCATCTACATCATACAGATTCCCCCCGGTGAGTCTCTATTGGGGTTTCCCTGGTTTCCATGTGGTGTGCGGGTTTGGGGGATTTTTTCTTCTAATTATTGGTATATCATTGAGTTTTTCGGGAGTTCATCTTCTAATTGTCCGTATATCATTGTGTTTTGGGGGATTTTTTAATCTAATTGTTGTTATATCTTTTGATTATGCTTTTCCACTCTTTGATTATTATTGTTTAATATTATTTATTGTTTTCCTTCGGTGGAGATTCTTATTAGATATATTCCATTTCCTTTATTTTTTATTACCTTTATTTACATTTATTTTCAATGAACTACTCTTAATTTTGTTATCTTTTTTATCATACAAAAATCGGGAGAGATATTCATATTTAGAGAGTGTTTACTAGATTTGGAAATTATCAAATTGGTTGAATGGTTCCATGACACTTATTCTATGTTTTAATAAATTTATATCCCCTCTAAATTTGATTATTTTTATTTTGATAATTAATTATTCCTCTATAAGTTTATAGTTTATTATTCTTTATTATAGTGGATATGATTATTAGATAAATTCATACCCCCTATAAATTTATATGGTTGTTCTATAACTTATGTTTCTACATTTTCTTTATACCAACATAGAACTATTCTAACTATTTATACCATCCTACATGCTAATTTTGGATAGATCCTACCTTTATGCTTGGTCGACAACCTCTATGATGGATAACTTCCCTAGTAGTGTCTATCTCTTAGAGTTGTACAATATTTTAGCTTTATCTTCTTTTCTTAAATTCTAGAGTATTGAGTTATATAACAGTAACACCCTTTAAAGAAAAACATGCTAGACTCATCTATCTACTTTTTAATATTCCCTTAGTAATGTCCAAAAATATTATATAATCCCCAATGAATTTATTTTTATTTTCCATATAAATTTAATTGGAAGTAATCGGCATTTATTCCATGGAAAAAGGTATATCTTTAATCCTCTTTTAATATTCACAATTCATCACACATAATACTTAATGTATTAGTAACTCATATAATTGTGTCGATAAGATTGGGCTCTCAAACATACTTCCAAATTATCGTTCTCTATTATATATTGACATCAAGCTTTCTAAAACATCATTTTTATTGGAAAAAAATACCAAAAAAATTATTTTGGTCTCAACGACCACATATTGGTATTATCACATATAAAAAATAAATAGAAGAATAAAATACATAAGGGCTCTATTCCATCCCCAAACCTCGCTAAGGTTATACAAACACCCATCAATCTACCTAGCCCGATTCTCACACTTGTTGAAAATTAGGAAATAGTCATGGGTTATGAAAGTGGTTATAGACCACTTGGATAGGGATATAGTTTATATCCACTATCCGGACACCCATGGTTGTTATCCTAGTTTCCATAGCCCACTAACTATATCTATAGTCAGACATTTTAGTACTGTAGACAATGCTTGTGGATGTAGTCCTTATTATAGGGAACCTATAACTGTGGTTTGTAACCTTTTCTATAGGGAATCAAATTCCATGGGTGGACCATAGACATAGGTATATCCAGCTATGGTTTATGAATGTGGTCATATAATTTGAAATATTAAACAAAATGATGATATTTGATCTTAGGACCACATCTCTAACTTTTGTAAGACTTTTTCAATAAGCTAAAATGAACTATCGTTATAAATATATACAAATCTATATATCAACATATATAAATACATGTTTGTGTGTGTGTATAATATTTTATAACTATAATAATTAAACTTTTAGAAAAGAAAAATGGGAATGGATTACAAAACCTTTGTCCATAGTCCATATCATCTGTGGTCATAAGTGTTATAGGAAAGTCCTACCACCACTATATATATGGATCATGGCATTAGGACTTTACCATTTCCTTCCCATGAAAAAATTCCTTTGGCCATAGTCCATATCAACTCACAAACCTGTTATACCACCATTAAAAGTTATGTAACATGGTTATGATAACCTAAAAAAAGGAGATCGCATGTGGTGCCTTGTCATTGGAAAAAGCCTATTTCTGGGTTGTGCCACTTGGTGAATAAAATGAATGGGGTTTTTATTCATGCCATAGTATGGTTAAAGTTATATATTAAAGAGTTACACTATCCTTAAAAATTGAGGATTATTTAGTGCATATCCATGTCAAACTCTTCTATTTTAAAGAATAACATAGGGTGGGATTCAAAGGTGAAAGGGGGAAGTTGAACTAATTTTTCAAATGGAAATGGATTCCATGAAATAGTGAATATTCTAAATCATAGAGGTTGTTCTTGTGGAATTTTTGGGGAAATATGGTGTGGAATATAGTTTTCATGGTTCTAGTTATTTTTTAATAGTTTTTTCATTAGTTGTGGCATGATGTCTTATAATGTGGAGCTCGCACAGTTCTTCCAATTTTTTTTATTTAACTGTGGAGGGTGTGAGGGATTAGAGGTTATTGTGTAGTGATGAACAATGCATCGTAGAACCTTTCCCCTAGATTATATGATCTCATTTTTGACCATGAAAGTGGATTCTAGATGTGTTTTTACCAGGAACCATTGGGGTGTGTCCTTATCTTTTGTTTCGTAGTTCTTTCCCATTTGGAACCCATTGTGGCATGGCCCTATGTGTTGTGTTATAATGCATGTTTTCCATGATTGTCATAGTGTAGTGTTGTGATCCATGTCTTGTTCTTTCTTATAATTTTTTCCTTTCAGATTAATTTTACTTGATGCTTGGATGCTTGATTCAACACTTCTAATTGAACCTCATGATTGAATAACACAATTGACCTAAATATAATTACTTAAACCAACCTCATTCTAATGAAAAATATACAAAAAATATTTATACACACTGCCACATAATCATTTCCATCAACATATCTACCTCATTCAGCCCCCAAAATTATTATTTACAAATTCCACATCACTTGTTAATATATGATTAATGAAACCAAACCAATTAAGATTAAATGAGGTTTGTAAGATATTTACTATTAGTTTCTGATGACTACATCACACACTAGGTTCAACAAACATTACGACCATACAAATGAGGAAATCCTAAGTAGTGACTAATCTCATTTCCAATCTATAAAATATTTATCCTATATGATACTATTAGGACCCACCCCATAGTAATTCAAGTGGAGTTGGGAATATATTAGTGTCTGACCCCCCCCCCCCAATATTATATAAATGGACATGGGTTACTTACAATTGGAAATGTAATGATATGGCCCAGGATGGTATCCTAACCAACCAACTGACTTGACTTTCCACAAACCTAATAGGCACTCATGATCCTTACAGGGTAGCTATGATCCCATCAAAATAAGAAACAATTAATGTGGAATATTTTACCTCTAAATTTTAGTAAATTAAAAATGATCTTTCTCCTGAAAATCAAACATGTCCCATTCATAAGTTGAACATATATGAAAATATTTGATACACTAAAAATAAATAAACAGGAAGCATATATCATAGAAGGAAAATAAAATCCCACTATTGACCAATAAAACTGTTTAACCAGACATGAACCATCCCAAATTCTCATGTGACAAATTTTGGATAGGTATAAAAAATGAGTACTCATTTTATGTTTTCTTTTAAGTTGGAAATATCCTATATCATGTGACTCTCCTCTGCTGTGAACGCACCTTGAACGCATGATGAATGACACCTTCACGGTGAGTTTTATACTCTTACTCATTAGTTTCCTCTTGTTTTCAGGTTATTACTCTTTGATATTGATGGTTATTTTGTTAATGGTTTGGGATAAATTCCCCACTGAAAACCGTGATCTTTGGCGGTCCTTTTTTGCACACTAAATTAATTTCATATTGGTTGGTTCCTGTTGAACATCTGAATATATAAATTGGTAATTTATGTATACATGGATAATTAATTAATAGACCATAATGATAAAACATATGTGATTATCCCTGAATTAACAAGAAAAATTGAATAAGGGATGCTTTTTATAATCTGAAAATTTGTTTGTTCGATTTTTATTGTCTTGAGATTATGAGCACGATTGTGTTTTTGTATGGAGTTTCAGTTTTTTTCATGATTGGTATTCTATTTTTTCCCTGTTTTAGTTCCTCCACCATGTAATATCAGTCCAAAAATTACCCATTTCAATAGAACCACCACTTTTTTACGAGTAAAATTCCCCTGAATATTAGAAAACCAGTTCACAAGAGAACTATATGGGACACGTTATGGACACCATAGTCAAATAAACATATAAACACTTGTAATGAATCTTTCCACCCACAAGAACTATATGGATAATCATACCATCTATTAGTTTAGAACCACAATTCTTGACTCGACACATTATGTTTCTAGAGAAACACTAAAAAATAGGTTTACAACAATGCATTAAGATCGAATGTGGGATACTAAAACATTCTAGTGCAAAGAACTCTCATAGCTAGTCCCACTGATCAGGTGGTTGGGAAGATGGGTGTGATCTACTTAGGTCCTGAGTAATGCTTGGAGAGGTAGGGGTATTGTTTGAAATGGCTGTTTCCATTGAATATAGTTGGATGATGACCCTAGTTGAACATCTTTTGTGTAATTATTTTGTTAAATATTAATATTTCTAAATCAAATAGGATGAATATGAATAAATAATGGATGAATTCTAATAAGTTGATAAAAGAGTATAAATATGGAATGAAATAGTTTATATTGTTTCAACCAGATCATGTATATGACCCTTATCAAATTCTTTTACCATGTTTATGCTATTTTTATTCAAGAGAAATTTGTCCAAAGGAGTTGTAAGAACAATTGATCTATCATGGAATAGATTGAAGTCATAAATGTTAGAATAAACATGGTAAAAACCAATGTAGTTAGTGGCTGGATTACCACTATTTTTTATGGACCATCTGATATGATTACAAACATGAACAATGAAGATGACCGTGTGGAGGATTTGATCACAGATGTGAATGATGATGAAGATCGTATTGATGAAATGACAAGGATAGTTGAAGATGAATTTCATGATTGCCCAAATTCTTTTGAGAAGATAAAGAGTTGTAAAAAGATGCCATTTTATGCTAGTTTCACTAAATATACATAATTTTCATCCATATTGAAGCTGTATAATATGAAATCGGGTAATGGGTGGAGTGATGAAAAGTTTTGTGGAACTTCATTCTCTCATGAATGACATGCTCTAGGAAGATAATGAGCTCCCATGCTGAACCTACGATGCCAAATGAATGTCGTGCTCGATGGGTATGAACTATAAAATAATACATGCCTACTTGAATGGCTTCATACTATTTCTCAAGGACCACAAATCACTTAATTAATACCCAAATTGTGGTGCTTCTCGATAGAGGAAAGACTAATCCAGTCCAATGAAAGTTGTATGGTACTTTCCAATCATTCCAAGGTTTAGGCCCCTATATGTAAGTGATGATATTGCAAGAAAATTAACATGCAATGTAGATACAAGAATTTAATATAGGAAACTACATCACCCTACATACTCTCCTCAGGCGAAGTGAATTTTCCATGAGTATCCTGAATTTGGAAAGAAGATGAGAAACCTTCATCTAGTGTTATCTACATATGGAGTGAATCATTTTGGTTTTCAAAGAAGCACTCATTGTAAATGGATGTTTATGTTGGTAAATTATAACTTACCACTGTGGTTATGGGTAAAAAGAAAATACATCCTGTTATCTATGCTTATATCAGGACTGAAACAACTTGGTAATGATATTGATTTTTATTTTGATCCATTATTCAAGGTTTTGAAATTATGGTAGGATTTAGGTGTTATGTTGTATGATTCTTAAAAAATGAACATTTAAATTTGAGAGCCATGTTGTATGGGATGATAAATGACTTTCCTACTTATGGAAATTTTTTTAGGATATAGCATTAAAGGAAATCAATGGTTTATCATTTACAAATAAGGTACATAGTCAATTAGGATGAAACATTCATCAAAAACTGATTTTCTATGATATCATAGATTTCTACCCTGATGAAATAAGTACCGATCTGGGAAGACATAATTTGATGGATGTTCAGAAGTTTGTATAACACCGTCTCCACTAAGAGGTGATCAATAGTTTGAGGAAGTAAAATATGTGGACACTAGTTTTGGTAAATTTTTTTAAAAGAGAATACGAAAACTGGTTGGAAAAAGAGATCAGTTTTTTTGAACTACCATACTAGAATTTTTTGTATGTCAGAAATTTTCTTGATGTTATGCATATTAAAAAAAGTATGTGGTAATGTCATAAAAATATTTCTAAATTCACCTAAAAAAACAAAATATGGAATTAAGTCTAGGTTGGACATTGTTGGGATGGGAATATGATAAGATTTAGCACCATTGAAGGGTGAAAAATAAACATTTCTTCCTCCTATAGCTTATACTCTTTTCAGGAAGGAGAGATATCATTTTTGGAACTTCTTGAATGAAATAAAGGTTTCAGAGGGGTATTCATAAAATATCAAGAACATCATGTCAATGAATGATTTAAAGATAAATGATCTGAAATCACTTGACTTCCATTTTTTGGTGAAAGATCAAAATCCCAAAGCTTTAAATATCATTTTTTCAAGAATTCCCACCATACATTAATGAATCTATGATTCTTATTGAATGCAATATGCATAAAGTTATAGACCCGGTGAATTTTCCTATTATGGAAAGAGAAATTGACGTCATATTATTTGAATTTGAAATGTTATTCCCACCGTCATTTTTTGATATAATGGTTCATTTGATGGTTCACTTGGTGAGAGAGAGTTGACTATGTTACCTTGTATATTATAGATGGATGTACCACATTGAATGGTATATAATGATTTTGAATGGGTATGTAATAAATCAAATTTTTCCTAAGGGTTGTATTGGAGAGTTATATATTGTTTAGGAAGGTGTTTAATTCTGTACCGAATACCTATCGGGTGTGGAAATCATTGGCCTAACGAAATCTCATCACACTGGGAGGCTTGAGGGCGAAATAATTTCAAGTAGAGAGGTTGTCACAATCAATATTATTGATTAGGAGTAGGCTAACCTTTACATTGTTTATAACAGTTTCAATGTTGACCCATATGTTGAAATAGAAAAATAAATTCTTAAGCATTTGAATCCATCTAGGGATGAAAAATTGATATCAGATACACATAATAGAAAGATTATAGTATGGTTTTGAGACCATATTTTTAAGAATCTGGATGAAAATTCATTCTCAATTTCAGAACTAATTCGATGGATACCTGCAGGGCCATGTGCGTATGTATTATATTATAATCCTTATGTAGTTAAGGGTTATAAATTCTATAATAATGAACATGTTGAAGATATTACCAAGCAGAATAGTTGGGTTACACTTGTGGGTGAAGCGATGCATGTATCCGTTGTTAAGGAAAAAATTCCAATTTATGAGAATATGTCATACTTTGACATTATCAAATAAATATGGGAGTTGGAATATACAAAATTATAAGTACCGATTTTTCAATGCAAGTGGGTTGATAACAGGATTGATGTTAAAATAGATGAATTGGGATTCTTGAAAGTTTATTTTAGAAAGGGGATACAAAAGAATTTTTTATAATGTAATCACATGAAATACAAGTATTTTATGTTCCAGATCCCGCAAACCAAAACTGGTCACTTGTTCTGTTATTGACCAAACAAACTGAAGGGTTAGATGAAAATTCAATGGAGGTGGACCCTTTCATTGGGAATTGTAAATAATTTTGCAGTGGTCCCAATCAGTGTTTGGTATGTTAGAAGAGACAATAATGAAGGGATTCACATCGTCGATAGAGGGATCAAATCTCTTCAACTTTAAAAAAAATTCAATAATCATGTAATTTTTTATTGTAATATACATTGTGTTACCTTATGTTATTATCTATTTAATGTTGCTTTTATGTAATCAAATTTAAATGCTAAACCAATTCTGTAGATAATGACTTCTGCACCTGCTAATGCACCCAATCCTGAGGCACAATAGGTCTCTCTACCTACTACTGCAGGTCCCTGTGCAGAGGAACAACAAGCTTCTAAACCTGCTGCTGCTGGTTCCAGTGTTGAGGTACAACTGGGTTCTTAATATGTTTCTACTGGTCCTACTGCTGATGCTAGCACTGTAACACCCCAAGCTTCCACGATCCGTTTCCCTTCGAATAATGCAATGACGTTCATTATACGCAACTTCGAGATTCTAACACACCACAACCAATCAAACTAGCCATTATGAATAGTAATACCTAATTTTTAAAATTTTAGAAATTTTATCTCTCAAAATGGACATCATTTTTGGATTTTGAGTATCTAATTTAGCCTAAGGTGAAATTTTGGTACTTTTTGGATAAATTTAATATTTTCATGAATAGTGAAAATTACTAAATTTTAATTAAAAACAACTTTTTTAATCAAATTAATTAATAGTGATAAATTATGAATTTGAGTGGTTTTAAAGTATAATTAGAATAAATTTTTACCTTTTTATCCAATGGTGTTCATTAGAATTAATTTCACTTTGAAATTGGACATAAACAATCGTCAATCTTTTGATATATATTGTTTCTTAAAAACACCCTATTTGTTGTTACAATGGGAATTAATTATAAAATTAATTAATGAAACTTTAATGTTTGGAATTTTGTAAAATAGACATCATTTTTGAATTCGGAATATCAATTATAGACTAGGGTGAAATTTTGGCATTGTTCTGAAGAACTTCAATTTTTGCTGAATAGTGAAATTACTAAGTGGTAGTTAAAAAACTGAATTTTTTATAAAACATAATTTTACCGCTTCTGTGATTGGAATTTCAAAAATCTGAGAGACACGGTTAATATCAAGAAGTAAAATGTGGTTGAATGAGATGAAAATAATTTTTGGTGAATAATAACTTTTTACTTTTATTTACCACGGTTAAAAGTAAATATGGTAATTAAGGGTAAAAATGATATTAATATTACCCTAACACATGTCCTAATTCTATTGGACAAGTATATTTCGACCAAAAACAACCTTAGGAATAAAATATTTTCATTTAGGTCCACTTTGATTAGATTAGGTCATTTATTATTATTTAATTTATAGAAGAGTTAAAAGAGTTAAAATCAAAGTTTATTTACTAAAACATTTTTAATATATGGTTACATATAAGATAAATTCGATTGTAAATATTCATTAGAAATATAATACTATTTAATACATAATTATTGTTTATTTATAATTTTTATACATTAAATAATTTAATATATTTATGACACAATGATGATGCAGTAATTACCATAATAGTGAAAAATTAAAATAATTGATATTATAACTATCCAAATAAATATAATTTAAGACTTTTAATGAATTAAAATAATTTTATAGGATAATATGACATATTAGGATTGATTTAAGTGAATTTTTTTGAAGTAATCATTCTGTTATGAGTTTCACAAAAATCAACTATTGAATAGTGTCAAAATTGACATAAAAGAGTTTCTAAAACAAATATTATATTATTAATTGATATTAAATTCCTAAAAATCTAATTTTCGGCCAAGAGACTTATATCATGATATGTATATCATTAATGAACCACTTGGGGGTCGCTGGGATGTATATAGTAAGTTTATTAACTATATTATATAAAAATACAAAGTGACATGGTAAATGTCAAACTAATTAACTAAGAGTTAAAACTAAACGATAATGTTAATATAGTAACCCAAACCTGTCTAAATTATATTGGTTGAATGGTTTGTGACCTACCCCCACCTTAACCTTTGAATAATAAACTTTTGAGCCATTAGAAACCGAATATGAATTTATTATAAATTAATATTTCTAGCTTTTCCAAAGGTTCCCATTACCCCTCTTATAAAAGGGTACACCTCCTTCTCATTTCTCCACACCTTCAAAGCCTTTTGGTTCTACCAAACCCTACCCAAATACTCTCTCAACTTCCCTAAATACAGCTAAGAGGCCTTATTTTGATCAGAAATCCAACCTAAGGAGCCCTTTTGATCAAATCAAAAGAAAGAACCCGAAGAAGAGGTAATGTTTTCACTACAACTTTTCAAGTTCCTTTCTTCTTCCACTTCTTCTTTCTTTGTTATTAAAATTCTGAAATAATAACTCCAGTATCTTATATATACTTTGATGTTATTATAAATATGGTAAAACCATATTCATTATTCTATCCACCCTTTGGATAACATGTCACCATACGTGCGTACGTACAGCTTACCGTCTCCACGTCGTTGTGTAATTGCAATTCAATAAATTATATTTGGATCAGTATAATAATGATGTATATTTCATTTAAAAAATAAATATAAAATGATAATGATTCTGTATATATAATATACCATCCAATTATATATTATTTTAATATCAAAAGAAATATATTGTCGCTCGTGAGCACGTACAGACTACAGTCTCCACGAACATGATGAGATTCATTCTCCATCATATCTATTCACGTGTAATTATCATTTTATGATTTAAAAATAATGCTTAAGAACTTGATATAATTCTTGATATGAATAAGATAAAACCTATCCATGACAAACATGGCTTACGTAAAAAAACATATAAAATAAAACGAGTAATTTAACACCCGAAACGACGATAATTCTAAGATATTATTAACAAATCAATGTTAAAAAATCATATATGATATCATATTAATTCATATGATTATTTTATAATTAAATAACAAATATTTAACCATTATATAGTAGGTTAACCTACCGTCGACCAAGGATAAAGTACAAAGTAAGGGGTTTCTTATCTCACTCTTAATTTCATGAGAATTCCATTGTTCACCACTTTTTTATTACATCTGGTGTATGTGTACTACCCGTAATTGTATTAATTGTGTATTATACTTTAATTCATGGGTATATACATCATAATTTTATGATCCTTATTTCATGGGTGTATGTTTCGTATGTTACCTTATCGATAAGGGAATTCGAAATTTAAATTTCCACTCATTTGGCTTTACGCGTATTTCATTGATTATATTACTCTAAGATTATGTGTGGAATCACTATTCATTTTATTATGTCATAATTTCCACTCCCTTTACTGTGGATATAATTTTGATACACATAATCACTCCATTGATAATTTCTCAAGTCATTGATATGAATTTGATAAGAGTAATTTTAACTCATTCTCCATTTGTTGAGTTAAACATCAAATTCGTTGGTGTTGTTTTTACAAGAATATGTGTGAATGTCCTTTGATTGTTTTACACTGAATATCCAATAATATTTAGTGTATTTATATTTTTCACACATAATTATTTCATTGATTTATCCTTAACCTAAGGATACGGCCTTTATGAGATATTTCATCTCAATTTACATTCCATTGAGACTTCTTTGTTGTTATACAGTAAATCACTTTTATGTGGTGTATATAATGTACTTTGACATAGTATATCATGAATTACTTTATTCTCATGATATTACAATGTTTTTATTACCTCAATTATTTGTATTCAAGTGTCTCTCTTTTGGTTAGAAACGCTAACTAAAATACCATTTTTAAATGTTTTAAAGACTTATTCTTCTAAATCTTTCTCATTAATGTCCATGTTTTAAAAATGGTTTTAAGTATTTATATATATGGAAATTAATGTTTTAAAATTAAAACTCCTTTTAAATGTTTCAAAGTGGTATGGTACACTTTGATTCAAAAATCTATTTTTAAACGGCTTCATGAAAAATAGTGTGACTTTTAAATGTTTTCAAGAAAAGGGGGATATTTATCTCAAATAGTTTTGACGGTTATTTTCATCTATGTCAATATCATTCATTATTATCGATTGAGGTACAATACAATCTTCCATATTGTATCGAATGAGTTATGTTTGACTTTGGATGTGCTATTTTTTATACCATTCATGGTTTGTGGTTAAAGTATTGACATTTTGTATGCTAGTTTTAATACGAATGTTTATGTTATGTTTACACCTATTCATATAAGGAATGCATTGGACTTAATAAGTGACGGGTGGAGCCCGCTATAGCTCCTCGATGCATCGGTAGGTCTCATGAGACAAACTAGTGTCCTGGAACAAGGCCTTGGCAAAATCTTATTTGTAGTCTTGGCACGAGGCCTTGGCTATGTGGTTATGATAGTCTGACATTATGCATTCCATCATTATGAAAGTGGTTATTGATATTTCATGTGATCATTAGACTAGTAGAATATCAATGTGAGTATGTAAATGGCATTATTTTATTTTATCTTTGCCATTTTATGCTGATGTTCATGTTTAAAAGGCTTTTATTTTAGTTATAAACTGCCTTAAGTGCTTATGCTTATCTATGAAATCTTCTGCTATAATGTTATCCTTACTGAGCATCTGAGCTCACCCCTTTAAATGTTTTATTTTTCCCAGGATTATGAAGAAGTAATTTATGAATGACATGCAGGGTTAGTTCGAAGGGATATGAAGACAAGATGTTTTTTTATGACGTAATGAAAAACTTTATGATTGTATCTTGTGTTTCCAAGGCCACTAAACTAATCAGTCATTCGAGACTTGATCTTTCTTGTGATCATGCCAATGATATGTAACAAGGCACCGACTCTAGGTAACTGGGGTCGGGGCGTTACAGTTGGTATCAGAGGATGTTTATTACAAACCTTGGAAGCTAGATTTAGATAAACTCTGATTATAGCACGTAGACCTAAGATGAACTTTGAGGATTAGTATAGAATAACTTCCTAGAATTTTGGTATTTTAGAGATTTTGTGAGTTTTCTGAGCAATACATCCTTGTCTGGATACGAGCAGGTAGAGGCGGCTCTAGCACAGATGTACCAAGGGGTAAAACCCGAAAACACCACTTTGAGCTAGACTTGAACGAGAACTGGTGCATGACAGCGGGCCTTGCTGCACTCTTGGTTACGACACTCCTGGGGGATATTCTTAGGATAATTTACATTTTCTTTACAAACTGATTTAAGGTATTATATATATAAGATGAGAGTAAATGACCTTAGTTAATCCTAATGTGTTTCAAATTGAGAATATGGTGACATTTTAATCTCTAAATTATTTAATGACTACTATTACTCACACAATGCCTTCTGGTTTTAGTCAATGGCTGGATTCCAAGGAAGTCATAGTGACTTTGAGAATGATGTACAAGGTGGGAACGGTGGTATCAATGAGCAACAAAATAGAATTTTGATAGGCATAAAAGATATCATCTTTATGAAAAATCAATTTTCCAAAAATATGATCAACAATATATATATTAACCAATTACCGGACTCAACAAAGAATAGAAAGGTGATGAATGATAAGAGCTCCAGTAGTGGAGACCATGGAGAAAGAAATCCTCAATTTCCATCATGCAGGAAATGTGGAAGGAGACACCCAGGAAAGTGTCTCAATGGTACAAAGAAATGCTTTACATGCGGGAAGGAAGGACATAAAGTGAAGAATTGCCGAAGAAAAATGAAGAGTACTATAGAAGAAGATAAAAATTGTCCCAAGAATCCATTTACAGTCATTTGCTGTAAATCTAGGGGACCTGTCCATTACCCGAGTGAATGTACTATTCTATAGGATATTTTCTTGGTCAGAGAAGAAGCTATGTGGAAATAAATGGTTGGATAAATGTTTAAAAATTATTTGTGATCCTTTTTGATGGGTTTACTTTTGAATAATTTTCTCTTGTATTTGTAACCCTAAAGTTTGCCATGTGAGAATGATATTTATGGAAAAATTATCTTTTCTCTTGTGGATATAGTTATAAATAACCATTTGGTTTTATATGATCATCAGGTTTGAGGCAATTACAAATTATTATAATTTGGGATGAAAATGAAAGGTATGAGATAAAATTTGTGGTTAAATTATGTTATGGTTATTTTGAGGAATTTATCTCATTTTGGTAATGTTATAAAATATAGTTTTTGAAAATGGACAACACGTAGACCGTGTGACAACTCGTCGCGTCAGACAAAGCTGTGGGAATCAAACCCACAACTAAAGTGAGATTGGGATTTATTGCCTACCACTGGACTATGGGAAGTCCCTAGTTAGTGTGACTATTATTTTTAGTTAAATGATTTTATTGATTAATAATAATTTGATTTGGGATCTTATGTCTTATCAAATGAATACCCTTATTATAGGAAAATGATTTGGTGATTAAGTGATAAATGTTATTTTGGAAGTTGTTTGGTTTGGTGTGAACACTATATGCCCAAGGAAAATAGAATAGTATTGGATTTCATTTGAGGGGTAATGGTGGATTTTTATCTATGTTTTTATTTTCGGTTTATAATGATTTGGGTTATTTATGGAAATGATTAGGTTAATTACTTTTAAGTATGTGACTTTAAGAGTAATTAATGTCATTTGGAGATACAATTTACCGTGGAAGACTACATTCTTAATAAGTTTTGTTTTTCAATATTAGTTTTGATTATATTGAAGGATTTTAAGGAAAATTGATTATTTAATGGAATTTATTTAACTTTGGGGTATTGTTGGTTTAATTTTGGAAATTAAGATTAGTGTTTATTTCTCTCAAGGAATATCCTTTTGGGGGATCATTAGATCTTATACTAACCATTTTGGGTTTGATTAATCTCTAAAGACAATGTAAATATATAGTTCATACTGCATGGATCATGTGATTCTATAGAAGTTTATTCTAGCTCTTCCAGTGTGACCAAGTCTTCTTGAATACTCATCATTTAAAAAAAATGAGTTAGTGGTGGAAATTTATTAAGGAATGAAACTATACTTAAAATTTAAGTATATATCTTTATATTCTTATACAATATCATAAATGAATTCCTCATCCTTAAGTAATGTAAATTAAAAAAAAATGTTGTCAGTTTACTTTCCTACTATGAGACTAATGGCCGTTTGTCCCAACACAAGTTTGTGGTTTTCTTATTGTTAACTTTCTCTTGATCATGATTTCTATCCCTCTCCATCAGAACTTGACACTTAGTTTATCATCCATATCCATGTTTTCCTACATGGAATCTGAGTATGGGTTATCTTGGTTGACCTTTATATCTCTCTTTCTTTCTTTTAAAGTGATAGTTTTATTGACTCTTTTTCCGATATGGGACATTACATTATATTCCCAAGAATAATTTTAAAAATTTTGAGGATGCAATTTATTGAAGTAGGGGAGAATGTAACACCCCAAGCTTCCACGGTACGTTTCCCTTCGAATAATGCAATGACGTTCATTGTACACAACTTCAAGATTCTAACACACCACAACCAATAAAACTAGCCATTATGAATAGTAATACCTACTTTTTAAAATTTTAGAAATTTTATCTCTCAAAATGGACTTCATTTTTGGATTTGGAGTATCGAATTTATCCTAAGGTGAATTTTTGGTACTTTTCGGATAACATTAATATTTTGATGAATATTGAAAATTACTAAATTTTATTAAAAACAACTTTCTTAATCAAAATAATTAATAGTGATAAATTATGAATTTGAGTTGATTTAATGTATAATTAGAATATATTTTTTACCTTTTCATCTAATGGTGTTCATTATAATTAATTTCACTTTGAAATTGGACATAAACATTTGTCAATCTTTTGATATATATTGTTTCTTAAAAACACGCTATTTTTTGTGAAAACAGGAATTAATTATAAAATTATTTAATGCAACTTTTATGTTTGGAATTTTGTAAAATAGAAATCATTTTTGAATTTGGAATATCAATTATAGCCTAGGGTGAAATTTTGGCATTGTTCTGAAGAACTTCAATTTTTGATGAATAGTGAAACTACTAAGTGGTAGTTAAAAAACTGAATTTTTCATAAAACTTAATTTTACCGCTTCTGTGATTGGAATTTCGAAAATACAAGAGACACGGTTAATATCAAGAAGAAAAATGTGGTTCAATGAGATGAAAATAATTTTTGGTGTATAGTAACTTTTTACTTTTATTTACCACGGTTAAAAGTAAATAGGGTAATTAAGGGTAAAAATGATATTAATATTACCCTAACACATGTCCTAATTCTATTGGAAAAGTTTACCTAGACCAAAAACAACCTTATGAATATAATATTATCATTTAGGTCCACTTTGATTAGATTAGGACATTTATTATTATTTAATTCAAAGAAGAGTTAAAAGAGTTAAAATCAAAGTTTATTTAATAAAACATTTTTAATATAGGGTTACACATAATATAAATTCGATTTTAAATATTCATTAGAAAGAAAATACGATTTCCTAATAATGATATCTTATTTATAATTTTTAGACATTAAATAATTTCATATATCTATGACACAATGATGATGCAATAATTACCATAATAGTGTAAATTAAACTAATTGATATTATAAATATTGAAATAAATATAATTTAAGACTTTTAATGAATTAAACTAATTTTCTAGGATAATATGACATATTAGGATTTATTTAATTTAATTTTTTCGAAGTAATCATTCTATTATGAGTTTCAAAAACATCAACTATTCAATAGTGTCAAAATTGACATAAAAGAGTTTTTAAAACAAATATTATATTATTAATTGATATTAAATTCCTAAAAATCTATGTTTCGGCCAAGAGACTTATATCATGATAGGTATATCATTAATGGACCATTTTGAGGTCTCTTGAATGTATATAGTAAGTATGATAACTATTTAATATAAAAATACAAATTGACATGGTAAATTTCAAACTAATTAACTAAGAGTTAAAACTAAACGATAAGGTTAATATAGTAACCCAAACCTATCTAAATTCTATTGGTTTAATGGTTTTAGACCTATCCCCACCTTAAACTTTGAATAATAAACTTTTTATCCATTAGAAACCGAATATGAATTTATTATAAATTAATATTTCTAGCTTTTCCAAAGGTGCCCCTCACCCTTCTTATAAAAGGGAACTCCTCCTTCTCATTTCTCCACACCTTCAAAGCCTTTTGGTTCGGCCAAACCCTACCCAAATACTCTCTCAACTTCCCTAACTACAACCTAGAGGACTTAGTTTGATCAGAAAGCCAACCTTAGGAGCCCTTTTGTTCAAATCAAAAGGAAGATCCCGTAGAAGAGGTAATGTTTTCACCACCCCTTTTCAAGTTCCTTTCTTCTTCCACTTCTTCTTTATTTGTTATTACCATTATTAAATAATAAATCCTTTATCTTATATATAATTTTATGTTACTATAAATATGCTACAACCATATTCAGTATTCTATCCACCCTTTGAATAACATGTCACCATACGTGCGTACGTACGGCTTACCGTCTCGACGTCGTGGTGTAATTGTTATTCAATACCTTATTATTTGGATGGGTATAATAATGATGTATAATTCATGTAAAAAATAAATATAAAATGATAATTATTATATATATATAATATACCATCGAATTATATATTATTTTTATATCAAAAGAATGATATTATCGCTCGTGCGTACGTACGGACTACCGTCTCCACGAATGCGATGAGATTCATTCTCCATCATATCCATTCAAGTATAATTATCATTTGATGATTTAAAAATAATGTTTACAAACTTGATATCATTATAGATATGAATATGATACAACATACACATGACAAACATGGCTTACATAACAGAACATATAAAAGAAAATGAGTAAGTTAACACCCGAAATGACGATAATTCTAAGATATTATTAACAAATCAATGTTAAAAAATCATATATGATATCATATTAATGAATATGATTCTTGTATAATTAAATTACAATTATTTTACCATTATAAAGGAGGTTAACCTACCATCTACCAGGGAAAAAGTACAAAGTAAGGGGTTTCTTATCTCACTCTTAATTTCGTGAGAATTCCATTGTTCACCACTTATTTATTACATGTGGTGTATGTGTACTACCCTTAATTGTATTCATTTTGTATTATACTTTAATTCATGGGTATATAAATCATAATTGTATGATCTTTCTTTCATGGGTTTATGTTTAGAATGTTACCTAATCGATAAGGGAATTCGAAATTTCAATTTCCACTCATTTGGCTTTACACATATTTCATTGATTATATTACTCTAAGATTATGTGTGGAATCACTATTCATTTGATTATGTCGTAATTTCCACTCCCTTTCCCGTGGATATACTTTTGATACACATAATCACTCCATTGATAATTTATCAAGTCATTGATATGAATTTGATAAGAGTAATTTTAACTCATTCTCCATTTGTTGCGTTAATCATCCAATTCATTGGTGTTGTTTTTACAAGAATATGTGTGAATGTCCTTTGATTGTTTTAAAATTAATATCCAATCATATTTAGTGTATTTATATTTTTCACACATAATTATTTCGTTGATTTATCCTTAACCTAAGGATATGTCCTTTATGAGAGATTTCATCTCAATTTACATTCCATTGAGACTTCTTTGTTGTTATACACCAAATCACTTTTATGTGGTGTATATAATGTACTTTGACATAGTATATCATGAATTACATTATTCTCATGATTTTAAAATGTTTTTATTACCTCAATTATTTGTATTCAAGTGTCTCTCTTTTGGTTATAAACTCTAACTAAAATACCATTTTTAAATGTTTTAAAGACATATTCTTCTAAATCTTTCCCATTAATGTTTATGTTTTAAAAATTGTTTTAAGTATTTATTTATATGGACATTAAATTATTAAAATTTAAACTCCTTTTAAATTTTTCAAAGTGGTATGGGACACTTTGATTCAAAAATCTATTTTTAAACGGCTTCTTGACAAATAGTGTGACTTTTATATGTTTTCAAGAAAAGGGGGATATTTATCTCAAATAGTTTTGATGGTTATTTTTATCTATGTCAATATCATTCATTATTATCGTTTGAGGTATAATAAAATCTTTTATATTGTATCGAATGAGTTAGGTTTGATTGTGGATGTGCTATTTTTTATTCCATTCATGGTTTGTGGATAAAGTATTGAAATTTCGTATGCTAGTTTTAATATGAATGTTTATGTTATGTTTAAACATGTTCATATGAGGAATGCATTGGACTTAATAAGTGATGGGTGGAGCCCGCTATAGCTCCTCGATGCATCAGTAGGTCTCATGTGACAAACTAGTTTCTTGGCACAAGGCCTTGGCAAAATCTTATTTGTAGTCTTGGCACGAGGCCTTGGCTATGTTGTTATGATTGCCTGGAATTATGCATTCCATCATCATGAAAGTGGTTATTGATATTGCATGTGATCATTCGACTAGTATAATATCCATGTGAGTAAGTAAATGGGATTATTTTATTTTATCTTTTCCATTTTATGCTTAAGTTCAAGTTTAAAAGGCTTTTGTTTTAGTTATAAACTGCCTTCATTGTTTATGCTTATCTATGAAAGCTTCTGCTATAATGTTATCCTTACTGAGCATATGAGCTCACCCCTTTCAATTTTTTATATTTCCCAGGATTATAAAGAAGTAATTTATGAATGAACTAAAGGTTTAGTATGAGGGGATATGAAGACAAGATGTTTTTTTTATTATGTAATGAAAAACATTATCATTGTATTTAGTGTTTCCAAGGCTACTAAACTAATCGGTCATTCAAGATTTGATCTTTCTTGTGATCTTGCCAATGTTATGTAATAATGCACCGACTCTGGGTAACTGGGGTCGGGGAGTTACAAGCACTCTGTAGGAACATAATGATGATGTTGAAACTGAGGAAATTATAGGAAATGAAAACCTAGTGGTGCAAAAAAACAAGAGCGCTGACGTTTGACTATGTTATCCAAAATCCTTCTGGAAAAAAGAAAAAGGTATCAAATTTGAGGTTTTATGGAATAAGAGAAGCCAACATGTAAACCCAAATAAATCCATCTTTAGTTGCTACATTGGAATCTTCACTCAAAAATGCATGCCAATTGATGTATAGTCATGTCACCATGTTTTTATCGGGCTTAAGACACTATTGTGGAAAGAGATTATGGTAAAATTATGATTTGATTTCTTTAATTTTTTAAAATAAACTAAAGGTCTAAAACATTGAATTATTTTACATTTTACATGGTAGATTTCATTTATAGTATATGTATTTCAAATGAAAAATGTATTAATATTTGCTGGAGGGATTCATAGAGGCTTATGCCCAATTTTAACAAAATATCTACTTAATGATGATGAAGGGAAAATCAAGCCGCACCCACATCCTCTTTTTTCACACTTGATATGCCAATCATTGTGGGATGCATTTAGAAGGAATCTTGCTAAGCAGACTTTTCTGGTAAATTGTATGTTTTAATACATTGTTTGACTTTTTTTGTATTCATCAATCTGATTTATAGTTTTTTATTTTTGAAACATCAAATAAGTGCTGAAAATAAGTAATGGGTAGCAAAACCAGAATACACCTACCATAAAGAAAGGATTGGGTACCCTTAAAATGAGAAAAAATTGGTATATAATTTAAATCTACCATATTTCTTTTATGTGAAATAAAACAACACTATAACCATGTTCCTCTTTTTACCTGTAGATTGATGAATCAAAATTGAAATATACTTCAATCCCATTAAATGTGCTATGGAAGGAGTCTCATGTAAATAAATAGGGGATACTGATAGATGAAATCACACATAAAATGTGGCAAACATCTGTAAGTATGACATAACATCAATTTTTTTTTCAAATCTCTATTACATAAAAATGATTACTTATTTTCTTATATTTTCTATATTACATAGTCACATGAATCAAAAACAACCACACCTGTTGACGACAAACTTTCAACATCCTTGAAGCATGAAGAATAGTCTGGTCGCATCAGAGTAGCGGGTTTAGGGGTGAAACTCCATACATATTTTCGTAATGAAAAACAACTGAAGGATCAAACTGAGAAAATGAAAAAGATGAGAGAAACAGTAGCTATATTTCAAGAATAATTACCGCACCGAAGGGAGATAATATCAAGTTTGATGGGGGAGGAAAATAGAATAAACAACTCAAGATCCACTAGTGTGCGAAGATCGTGCCCCACCCCCACACGATTTGATGTGAGTAATTCCCCTAAAATCCTAACAAAGTTCGGGGAATAAATGTTCTAATAATTTCTTTTGTGAAATTTGAATCACATAGGCATTGATACATTTCTTGTACTAATATTATACAGGATGAAAAGACTGTGATTTATATCTATCAACTCCCACCTATCACCTTGTAGTGAGGGCTACGGTGTTCAATATTCAGAATGACATAATACAGAAGATATCAATTCAAAAGGATCATATCAGAGTGTCGATTACCAATGAACATTAGCTGTGTACTGAGCTACACATTCGAAATGATGATGAAGAGATTCATATGGTTGAAAAAGTGGTTGGAAAATTCATCCCATGGCCGTAAATTCTTGTAAAAATACATTTTGACAAGGAGGTATTCATTTCCAATTTATTTTCAAGATGAACCTTTAAAATTTAATGAAAAAAGGTCTGAACCAATGAATTTTATTACTGGACAACAAAGAGAATTTGGTGAAATGAAATATCATCTCAAAACATTCTCAGGGATCAACCAACTGATCGAAATGATCTACTTAGAGGACTTTCACCCCACCGGTTCTATATAAACATTTAATATCATTGTAGGATCATGTGGATACAAATTTTATAAATGAAAATACTAACACAATTGATTTTGAATGAAATATGTATGTAGGGGATTAAATTGATTACATCAGTGCTGAAAATATAAATGAAATCCTCAAGTATGAATGACTAGGTGCCTCAATTTTAAATATATATACGAGGTATGCTTTCATGATTTGATTTTACAAAATTTTTTATACTATAATAATTATGACTAAATATATTTAATATTTTTCTTAAGAGTATATATGAAAAAAATTGAAGGTATATCCCCATGAAAAAAATTTGAACCTGATAGTCCTCACATCACTTCTTCAAAATAATAAATAAATTCAGATAAATAGGGTGTAGTAATTTTATCCCTGTTAAAATAATTTGAACAAAATTACGGATGACAGACTCTTTTTAATACCAATGGTGCAGGGGTAAAACTATAAAATTTAATCATATCAACTATATTTTCTTTCATTCATTACATATCTGATTTTGTGTTTTTAGGCAGCATTAGATGCTCATTGCAATTAAATTGGATACTCAAAATATTTATTTTCTCTATTAAATGCATGGATATCTAACAAACTGACCACACATGATAGTGTTTTTCAATTTTCAATACACAAGATCCAACATCTTAGAACTAAACATCATGTTATATAAATTATATTATCTTTTATTGAGGATTCTATTCTGATAGGGTGGTGAATCAATTACGTAAACTTCTTGGAATATATCTAGGGCCTAAGGATAAGAATCCCATGAGATATAAAACTAGATAAGTATCATGGTATATATAATAATATTGCACTATCTAAACACATATCAAAACAAATTAATTATTTTTATCAATGTTTCTGCAGTTTCCAATACAAAAAAACGAAATGGACTGTGGTTATTATGTTTTTAAATTTATGAAATAGATCATATTTCTACAACAAACTAACATCCTTGAAGAGGTATTTTTTAAAATAATTACTAGTTTATTTTAAATATTTTTTAATCCTTTGTGTGTTTATATTATTTTAGTACTACCA
The DNA here is from genome assembly GCA_963277665.1 of Viscum album. Classification (NCBI taxonomy): domain Eukaryota; kingdom Viridiplantae; phylum Streptophyta; class Magnoliopsida; order Santalales; family Viscaceae; genus Viscum; species Viscum album. The sequence continues at coordinate 1,486,971,188 of OY728120.1, forward strand.
TAACTATTGTAAAAGCTCCTATTCAAAAGATAATATAGATGTTTTTAGAAATGAATGGGAAAAATACCTAATGGAAGATTGTACAAAAATATGATGAGGGTGAATTCCTACTACTTATGTTATCCTTATATGATCATTGATATCTCCATTGTTTACACTTATTGAGCATCTATGATCACCCTTTCTTATGTTTCATACCCTTAGGTTATGAAGAATGGGTTTATAAATGAATGGTCTTTTTAGTAAAGAATATTTTAATGAGCGACTCTTATGAACCAGTTCATTATGTTTCCATGCTTCAAAAATCACTGGACCTAAACTATTATGGTATGGATCATTTATATTATGTATTTTGGTCATTTTTGTGGTTGTATCTACTTATGTAGTGTGTTGGAAGATTATTAGTTGTACATAAATAATAAATTTAATAACAAAACTAAGGATTAATAACTACTGTTGGTTAATTACTGCTTGTCATAGCATCTGATATGAACTTCTAATCCAACATCCACATGATTCTCTCACCGGACACCATATCAATGATATCATCATTGAACTTTATCTTTTACTTCTCTTCCTGTTCCCATTTACTAGGTAAATTGGTTTAGTAAGAGAAAGAAAAGTGAATGATGAATGATGATATCATAGAGAAGTTGGTAGATGCGAACATCAGGGGTAGCTAGATCAGAAGTTCAGATTAGATGTTACGCTAAGAAGTAGTTAACCAATAGTAGTGAAGTGCACAAAGAATCATTAGTTTTGTTATTAGCATATATCTGGTTAAAAGAAACCCTTTGGAAAGATGTAAATGTAATGTTATGATATAGTAACTCCATTTTATCATAAAATTTTATAATAAAATGTTGATTTGATTTTAATTATTCCTTACAGGGTTCATTTATTTTAGAATATTTCTATCAATGTGACATGTCTTTGCAAGAAAAGCAATGATGATGTGTCTGCTCAATCACAGAGGTAATTTTAATGTTTCTATAGTAAAATCATTGTCTATAAAATTAATGTGTTGTTTTATATTTATGTTTAGTTTATTTCTTTTATGTTTGAAATATTAGTCTACTCATATGTGATATTAATGTATGAAATTTTTAGGCCATTATAGTTGGTATCAGAGTAACTGAGCTATTTAAAATTGAGAAAATGAATTTAGTTGTTTTGATACTTTAGGTAGATGATCCATAAGTCATTTTAAATGTGTAGGAATTAACCCCACCTCAATAGGACAAACGATGTGACTGATTTGACTCAAACTACCTATTTTTATTTAAAATTGACAATAATTTTAGAAAAAAACAAAAGTGACAAATTGGAAACCAAGAAAAAATATTTATAATGTTTTGATACTTTTGGAAAACTATCCATAATCCATTTGTGACACGTTAAAATAGACCACAACATAATTAAAATCTCAATGAGACTGGTATGACCAAAAGTGTCTCTTTTTTATTTAAAATTGAAATTAATTTTATAAAAAAACACATGTGACATACTAAAAAATGAGCAACCATATTCAGATTGTTTTGTTTCTTTGGGAAAAATGATCCATGAGTCATTTGCGATGTGTATGAATCAATCACACCTCAATATGAAGCATGGTGTGACCGGTATGGTAAAAGTGTATGTTATCAGTTTAAAAATGACAGTTTAGCTCACAAAGTTTCACTCACTGGAAACTAGGAAAACCCGATCCAATTGTATTCTTAATTTAGGATAACAAATAATAAGTTTTTATGAAACATATGAAGCAGTCTAATATCAATCCAACCCACAATGCGACTGATATGACTGAAAATGTTTGTTTCCAGTTTAAAATGAAATTTTAGTAAAAACCCAACTAACATAGAAAAAACTGATAGAACACAGTCAGATTGTTTTGATACATTAGGAAAACAATCAATAAGTCATTTTTGACATGTAGGAATCGACCGAACCTCAATTATACATACATTGCAGATGGTATGACTCAAAGTGTCTCTTTTTATTTAAAATTGACATTAATTTTGGAGAAAAACACAAGTGACATACTAAAAACCGATCAACCACATTTGGATAGTTTTAAAATTTTAGGACAATGATCCTTGAGTCATTTGTGACATGTAAAAATCAACCGCACCACAATCCAATGCATGGTTTGACCGATATGGATAAATTTTTATGTTATCAGTTAGAAATTAAAATTTTAGCTGAAAAAATGTCACTTAATAAAAACCAAGAAAACCCACTCCATTTGTCTTCTTAATTTTGGATAATTATTCCTAGGTTCATTATGACATATATGGCATAGTCTCTTATCAAAAAAATTCACGATGTGACTATAATGACATTAAATGTGTGCTTCCAGTTTAAAATGATATGTTAGTAAAAATAACGCAACTAACATACTACAAACTGAGAAAAAAACATTCATATTATTTTGATACTTAAGGAAAATGATCCATAAGTCATATTGACATGTAGGAATCGACTACACCTTAATTAAATTCACAAAGTGAATGGTATGAATCAAAGTGTGTTTTTATTTAAAATTGACATTAATTTAAAAAATGGTGACATACAGAAAACAGAGAAACATCATTCGGATTGTTGTGATACTTTAAGAAATTGATCTATGAGTCATTTTTGATTTTTATGAATCAACCAAACCTCAATATGATGCACAGGGTTACTAATATAAATCCAAATATGTGATTTAAATTTGATATTAATTTTAGTAAAAGAAAAAGTGACCTACTCAAAATCGAGAAAATCCACTTGGATTGTTTCAATATTTTTAAACAATGATATATGACTCATTTGTAATGTGTAGGAACACACCTCAATATGAATTACAGTGTGACTTGTATAAATCCAAATGTTTATTTTTTTATTAAAAATTTCCATTTTATTTAATTTTTTTGAATGAGGCATGAGACCCATTAAATTATGAAAGATAGAAAAGTAAAAAAGTGAAAAAAGTACAAAAATGAGGAGGATGAAAACTAACTAACAAAAAAACAAATCCAAATTCATCTCAGCAAACTCAAGAGAAAGTTCTCATACTATGATAAGAGGATCTTCCGCCATGGTCACGAGGGTGGTGACCCCTTCAACATGTTTTTACAGGAACCCATGGTCCATCACAGTCATCTGAGTTTATAATATCTCCATCTCCCTTTGTTGCGTTCACAGAAGGTGCACCACAATCTTTCACATTTTTTAGAATCCATTAAATCAAATGGAATTTGAGTGCATACCTTCATGTTATCCGTTTCTTTAAAATGATGAATAGGTGGAAATTCTTCATTCCCCTTACTATCCAAGCCATGCACTAGTGCCAAGGGTATATTAGAGTTTCCATACATCCCCATTCATATTTATCATATGGGGAGGCTAAAACAAGGGTTGGAGCCGACCCTTTTCCATGAGGGACATATGATTTGGGAATGCTACAAGAAACTGAGGCAGAAGGAGTATCATAAAATCATTTTCCCTATATAAATTTTTGAGTCAGCATCAGGTGTAATCATATCCTTCAACTGGGTAGGGGATACTTTGGATGGGAGAGCACCTCCAGTTCTGCTCTTTGGAAAATAGACATAATCTATCTTATCCTTCCCATTGCGATTCATATCATATATTATCATTTGTTCATGCCATATGATGCGGTCCACTACCTCATGGGAGAATCATTCCAGGGTCATTTGACTATCCTCTGAGTCGTCAACAGCCTAGTCATCATACAGACCTCTGGATGTCATGTCCATGAAAGAAACAATGTCTTTATGTTCACTATCACCCAAATCATTCCAAGAGTTTGCGAGTTTGTCTTGACTAGTCAAGATAGTAGTACACAATGTACTATCACAATTTTGAGCAACATTCCTAGACTACGAACCTTCTTGGATTTCTTTTTCCAGACGAGTGCAATCTAAAATGCGGCCACCCTTATCATGCAATGAGATAGAAACATGATTAATTGTACAGAACGATGGATTTATGATAGGAGGTGGAACTACTCTAACATTTACATTCCCCTCTACCTCATTATGAAGTGAAAAACTCTGGTATCTTCTTGTATAGTGATCTAACTCATGTCCCTTCAGATGAAATTCCGGAAAAATCATTTTCATCTATAGTCCAAGGTAGTATGACCAATAACAACACATTCTTCACAAAAGAGGGTCATTTTTTCATATTCCACTCTAATATTAATATCATCACGTGGAGTAGAAAGAACAATATTATCAATCCTTGGAATAATCAGATCAATCTATACTAGAATATGACAAAAAAGGCCAAAATATACTATTTATGTGGCATTTTCCATCCATATGTGGACTCCAAATGCAGATAAGATATAAAATAAAATTTCTAGATGCCATAGGTTCCAGTTTAAGACAAGCATTTGTTACCCAAACCTTGGAATATGTCTCTTTGAAATCAGAAAGGTTGAAATTTAGGTGTCAGTCATGTAATATCAATGTTTCTGGCCTTAAATTGATCAAACCAGTGCTCCAAGATTTCCATTTCAAGTTTGCAGAAGGAAAAAAAATGAGAAAAAACCCACGGCCTAAAGAAACACATAAAAAATCAGCAAACCTCCAAATGGTTGTAGGCTGGTTAACATGATCTACAACATTCCATAGTTTCATTCATTTTGATAAGTTGATTCGAGCCATTATAGAGAAGTTCCCAAGATCTAACATTTTTTCAGTAGTGTCGTTAGATGCTAAGATATGGGTCATTCTGCCTTTTTGGATAATATGTTGCAGTGTCCGGTCACTAAAATCTGCAAAAAAATCGACAGTGGAACCCGCGAAGGCTGTAAGGTTCCATTTGTCTTTCCCCTCAGTGTACCTTGAATGGTTTCCTTGATGTACGACCACTCAAATGGAATCACAGGTATATATATTTCGACTTCTATGGTTTTGTGTTGTAGTGTGTCCACTAGCAGAAAATTGAGCAAGGGAGTCCTGATCGTCCATACATCAATATTTTCTATAATTTTATTAATTTATTCATTCATATTAATGATTAATTTATGGCATTATTTTATTACTAACAAAATATTTGTTTTCTTTATAAAGGTGGAGTTTTTTTCTTGAGTTCAGATGCTTTGTTCAAGAACTAAAACCATGGACAACAAGTTTTGTGAGTGGATCAAAGATGCCAAATGATGAAACATTAATGTTTTTAACTATTTGTTTGATAATTGTAATTGTAACCTTGTTAAACAATGTTTGAAATGTATATAGTAGTGTGTGTTTTTTTGTATTCATGTTGTCATGTAAATTTTTATTGCATTGTTTGCGAAACTCTTGTGTGGGCTATTTTGTTATTCTATGCTTTGTTCATGTACATGTGTTGTTTTCTGGAGTTGTGATGGTGCGGGGTGTGCTCTTAAATAAAAGACACATCCCCAATAGCTAGGCCTTTATCATCACTATTTTGACTACTCATAATGTCCCTTTTTAGCAGTGCTAATTAATCTCTAATAAATTGGTCCTTTATGAATGCTAATAATATTATTGATATAGGTGGACCTTTATCCATGCTAAAAGTGAACTGATAATGGGGGAAAACGTTATAATAATTTTTTGTGTGCATAAGGAACCCCCTTTATTAGTTCTTTTTTAGAATTATTAAAGGGGACCTCCTTTATTTTATCCATGATTAACAATGTTTTTCTTGCACTGTTAGAAGCAGGTTTTAGTGCTTTTAAAATCCTTATTTGTAGTAGTGTAATATTAGTGAAATGTAAAACATTAATTGTATAAAATAAATTAATTGAAAATAAAAATGAATTTCGAAAGAACAATAAAGAAATTTAACTTTCCAAAAAATTATCTTCTAGAAATTTTTATTAGTACAAAAGTTATGTTTTGAAAAACATTTATTATATACAATTGAAATTGGTATTGATAAATTATTTTTAAGAAATTATTTTCATTTTCAATTATATTTTATATGTTTACTCGGTGTTTAGAATTTTAATCTTCCACTAGGTATCACTAATATTTCTATGGAAATGGTACACATTAGATGGTCCAATATTATTTTACCTCTATATATATTAGGTTCTTGGTGGTACAATTACATTAAACACACACACTTACCACAGACGCCGACTGGAAAGGTAGTCCATAGACCCCTCAAGGGATAAATCACCCATCAAGGCTTATTTATTTAGTATATGAACCAAAGGCCTAGTGGGACAAAACCCATTACAAGGACCAAGTGTCGACAATATAGCCCAAAGACCAAGTGTCGCATCGTGCCTGCATCATCCCCATGTCACTGCTTTCCTACATCATCCCTGCATCACCGCCTGCCTACCTACATCATTCCTACATCACTACTTGCAAGTGGAAATTCACTCCCACCCAGATTAGAACCTAGCTGTGATATTGAATCATGAGGAAAATAGATTGTGACTAACATAAATAAAAAACATATATTTTCATTATTAAGGGACAAATTGATGAGTATAGAGAATTTTATATTAGTTTTTAATGAAATCAGCGCTAATAAATTAATTAACATGTGATTTAACTAAGGGGAGCTTCCAAACAACGAGTGTGAAGAACCTCATTTCAAAGTCTCGGGTTCTTGACCTCCATGCCCCATTCAATGAGGGGTATGCAAACAAATTTACAAGGAGGAATAACAACCATACTTTTTAAAATTGATGCACTCAAAATGAAGTTTCTTATATACTATTTATGGTTTTACAAAGATAAATTGTCAATATATATGCCAGTTATGTGTAGAAAAGTATTGTTATGATCATTCCATTCACTATGGAGTGTGTACCTTCAATGAATAAGGAAACCACTATTAATGAACTAAACTTTTTAGCGATTCTTCTATAAATTTACTTTATGTATAAAACATTGGGTCTGCAAAAAAAATATATAATTACAATATAATTGAATGATATCTTTCATTCCATGATATTGATTTTTGTCTTATTATGCATCTTCCTTTGATCAATAATGTTATTTCTAACGAGAATATAAGAATTTTAAAGTTGAAAATTTTACCTTTCATTTTTCTATTGTTTCTCAAGATGTCTCTGAGTTCCTCTTTTTTAGTAGTTATCCCATAGTAGTGGGTAATTAAATCATCACCCTAAAATAGATATTATGGATTCCTGAGACCAAATACAACTTTTATCAGATGGAGATTACCTGCTCAATAACCATTGTAATGGACTTACTGACTAAAAATTAATTTTTTTTATTAAGAAACACTTTTAAGGAAAAAGAGAGAAACCAATGAAAGTTACACCCAAAAATCATCCTCATACAAACCTTTAGAAACATCCTACTCACTCTTAGAGTCGATATCTGAATCCTCAGGCATGAGACTAGATTGGCGGCAAAAGGAGGGAGTGTGCATCCTGCCTGCCACCTCTTGCTTATAGAAGACCTTCGAGGGAACACCAATATTGGGTTGTTCTCTTGCTTGTCCTTGCATTTTTGGCTTTCGAATCGTCTGGGTGTCATCTCCAAGGGTACCAAGCTGATTATGAGCAGCCATAGGTGCATCCAATTCAACATTATCCCCCATGTCACTAGTCTTAGTGTAGTCCCCAGTAGAACCAACAAAATTAATGACATTCTTTTTGATGGTAGGTTTAGCCACCACACCATGCACAAAATTAGCATAGGACGGTCTAGCAACCCCCAAAAAAATACTGATGACATTACCTTTATTATCACCACTCAGTGCCTTCGGAACAAAGGAGGGAGCAAGTGAAACCGAACCTGGTAGACTAGAAGTAGAGAGGGGTTTGTCAAGTCTCGACATGGTTGTATCCCATTGGACGTCTCGGGGGGAGTGATGACCACCTGAATGTGGACTCATATTTCCACTATATGGAGGGGTTCCATCAACCATTGGGACCATGGGGGCAAGGGGGTCTATTTTCTGAGCTGCTGATCCCTTGCGACCCCTCCTCCCACATCGAGAGAAAAAATATGTCCAATGGCTTTGTCGATAGCAAAGAGAACAAAAGACAAATGTTTCCTCATAATGAATGTGCTACCAAAAACTAGACATACCTTCCACCTCGAGATAAATATTTTTTTGGAGAGGCTCCGATAGGTCCATTTCGATGTAAAGGTGAGAATAACAAAGTTGTTTCATGGAAAGAGAATGATCATCAATCCGAAGAAAACAACCAATATTGTCACCAATAGCATTAAGAACAGATGGTTTTTTAAAGGGGAGTGGAATACGTGGAAGTCGAATCCACACCGTTGTATGCATTCAGTCTAGACCGCAATCGAAATCAACTCTCCAATGGAAGAGAAGGAATTGTCTGTTATCACACAGGCGTGATTCTGACGACCAGGCACAAGAGAAATCCTCATCAGAAAACAGATGAATGCTCAGGTGCCGGCGATCTAAGGTCCCAACTGCTGCTCGGAAACGAAGACCCCTTGTCGAGTTGATGAAACCTTCAAAAACTTCTGGTGAAGGTCGCTAAACACAAAAACTTTCCACAAGCATCCTAGAATGAAAAGTTGCAGCATTCTGAAACTCAGAGGCAGAAATACAAAGTGTCGGGGAGCCCTTAAATGCAGATCATTCCATCAGTGAAAAATGAATTGGGGGAATGGATGGTAGAACCGGGGAATTGACGGCATGGGGAAGAGTCCGCGGAAGATCCGAACCGAACAAAAGTAGGGGAATCGTTGGCCTGACCTCCCCACATGTAGTGGCACCTCCATCTCTGTTGACTGGATTTGTCATGTCTGGGAACCATCATCCAAAGGATCCCACCGTAGGGTTCCACTCCACCACATTCTGGTCCCCCCGTCCCGTCCCGAGGCGGTTCCGAGCCAAGGTAGGTGCCGCAGGTTCTTCTGCAACCTCCCACTCTGAAGCTGTAGCCTCCTGCTCATCCTCCCGGCACGTCATCAAATGTCGTCACGCCGCGTTAGGGTTCTGAGTTGGGGAAGGCGCCGCGTTAGGGTTCTGTAGCCTCCTGCTCATCCTCCGAAGCCCGCTGCCCAGAGAAAATTTATTTAAGGTCCTTACTCAAGTATTCTTCTATGAAGAAAAAAATGATAATATTAAATGATTTACCTTTCATGACACAACATGATAAACTAAATTATCCACAAGGCACTCCATTCACAAAAAAAAGAGACATTGGTTGCTTCAAAACATGATCTTGTCCAACTTATTAATGACATAAAAATATATACAACACCTGAAAGAGGAAGTCACCGTCAAAGATGTCATGGTACATATTTATGTTAATATTTAGAGAAATTTTACTCCTCATTCAGGCCTTCAATAAGTGGTTAATGAATTATAATTATTAGAAAGGAAAATCCAAGATCATTATTCCATGAATGAATGAAAATTGGTTTTCTAGATTCATCCTTATAGTTATGGAATAGATATTGATGTATGTATCTCATTCAAAATAATGTAAATTCTATTGGGAAATGCTATAAGACTAAATTGGTAATGAGGTTTAGGTAATTCCACATTATGTAATAGAACCATAAAATGAAAATTTATTAATTTAGGAATGACCCATTTATAAATAATTTTTAAACTATGATCATGTTGTCTTTATAGATGATATCACAAAAAACATAGAAGAATATATTAGTTAAGACATCAGACCTTGGTGTACTAGAGGGATTGGGAGAGAAAACTACATGCCTCACCTATTACAAGTCTGAAAAATTTGTGCTAATAATTTTGTTCAAATTCTTCATTAACTTTAATGATCCAATCCTACTATTCTTGAGATATAACCCTCTCATCCAGATTGAAAAAATCATTGTAAAATCCAAATATGTGATATCTAATATTAGTTTTTACCAATATGAAAGATTCAACATACCTCAAAAAAGTGATAAAATTCTTATCCTTTCTCAAATTTTTTATGTATATTAAAGAATGAGGTGTTTGAATACCCCTCTTTGATCCATTTCACCCTGATTTGTTTCTTTCATTATCCATTTATTTTAATAATGGAATTGAGTTATGAGGATAAATACACCTCCATATTCTATGTAATTGAATTTAAATTCACATTATGGATTTATTTAATTTCAACCAACTTCTTTTATAGGGCCTCAATCTAATTTTCAATACTGGTAAAAGACTATTTATAATAAGTCTTAGGATTGTCATTAATTTTTTTAATTTTCAAATGAAACCATAAAGATCATTGGCCCAAGCACTACATGACCACACATTTTGAAATAATTTCACAAAAGTAGTGTTTATTATCCTTTCATTATTGAATCTAAGATTATAAGCACATATTTACCTTACCTTAAAGAGATATGAAATTGTATAGTGATGATCTAACTTGAGCTTCACTGGAGTCTATGAATGAACTTATGATCATTCTTCCAAACCTTGATGTTGATATGAATTTATTTTTATTCACATGGAGAGCCACTTACACTTATTCATATAGGTCGACACACTCCTTGAATTCCTTAATCCCTATAAAAGTACCATTATCGATGGATTTATTATTTTGAGAACCATGTTTATAAAATAAAAGTATTCATACCTGGTGACTATTAATATCATAGACAAAGGGTCACTTCAAACATATTTCCTCAATGATTACCTTGTATGTCATAATTTTTTATTGATGTTGATAACATTAAAAACATAATATTTTTCAGTTATTGATACCCAGAATTGTTTAATTGTAGAAGAGTGGTTTTTTATGCCTAGAAGTTCATATCTCAAGGATTTGAAGTGTAAAAATTGAAGGAGCTCAAATGATCCATTGTAACTATGATCCCAATAATTAATGTTTTATGATTTCCAATGGATTGGTTTTACCTCCATAAAAATTAAAAAATAGGGTCATCATCATTTACAATTCATAGATTTTTATTTCCTTCCACATGAAAGTAAATTTTTAATACATGAAGATCCGTTTTTCCCACCCATATTCCTAGTAGAGGAAGAATCCACATTATTTCTAGTGGTTAGTTATCCCGTTTTCATGCCACTGGGAACAAAATTCTTTTCCACTGAAAAAGTATAGTTATTTTTATCAGTCAATGTGATTTTATTTTTTTGGGAACCCCCATTATCCTATATAGAATCCATGGAAGCATCTTTCTTGGATATGGTAAGTTTATGATAATCCATGGACAAAATTTCTTTTGAAGAATTAGGGGCATCTGCACCTTCCCAGTCACCCCATTAGGGAGTTGTGGTGCAATCCCATTTTCAACTTAAGTGAAATGGTCCTCTTGCATTAGAGGTATATATATATTATGTATATAAAATTAGGAGAGGGTAATTATTCCTTTTAAACTAGATCATTTCAATCCTCACCATACATAAACTCATCCCTTATAAGAGGTCTACACAATCAGTTTCTATTTTTGATATGGATGAAGGAATCAAAGGAATACCACGGTCTCCCCGTAAATCTGTCCCTTATTTGTCACAATATTTTCAATGGATGGGATATCCTACTCATAACTAACTATCACTTTACCATTCCACATGAAAAATATTATTAAGGTAATGGGGTCTGTAACATTATGTTTCATTACAATAGTTCTCTTGTGATCCCTAAGAACCCTAGTTGGTGACCTAAAAGTCCATGGATTCTCCCCTAGAGCCTATCCATATCTCATTAGGGGTCATTGCACCATGACCTTGTACTTGAGTTACTTTTTCACTTCCCCATTTTCCTTATGAATTTGAGGACCATAATTCTTTAACTATTATTTTTTAACAATCGAAAAACTCAAAACTACTTTCCCAACAAGCTTACACTACTCAAAAATGGTGGAATGACCTCATACCCCATGTCAATTACGATCTAATTTTCATGGACTATGATCATTGAATTATTCAACATGGTTTAATTAGATAAAATTAAACCATTAAACATTAATAATATATTATTTTACATTAAATGGTATTCTAATCTATTTCATTAGTGCACCAATAAAATATTCAATGTTGTTTAATATATTAGGATGAAAAAACATCAAACCAAGACCATGGATTCAAACTGAGATATAATAATTTTTTTTTGGTTGTTAGGGTTGAAGCTAATTTCTAATGTTAGAGATGCTTAAAACTACATAGATGATATTATTAATGATAAATTACTATGAAGTGGTTCATTGTATCACAAATTAAAAACAAAATGGAAGTATCACATCCCAATTGGAACAATTTTCCAATTATCAAATCCCAAAATCGGAGTTAGTATTATATTCAATTCTACCATATTCAAGGGTTTACCTCCCTGATCACATGTTAGATGAAAATTTAGGGAGAATCTAAAGATCTTAAGCCTTTCCATTAATGCATCCTAATTAAAAATTATTATCAATATACTAACATCTGTTCTAAAAACATGTGATTCACGCATGGCATGATTTGAAGATTTATCTTCCCCATTAGAGACATTATATAAGATTTACATAAAGGAGACCCATCTTTCTAACAGATTTCATGGATTATAAGATTTATCTAGGTATTCTTTTGAGTCTATTTTAGGATGATTTGGTTCTATGAAAGATCTAGAAGTCAGATAGTAAAACGAAAACTATAGATTCAAATAATTGTTACAAGTGAGTCGCCATGAGAGAATGATTCAAGAAAATATATGATCCTAACACATTAATTATAATAATTTAATAAATAAATAAATTAAAATATCAGTTAAATTAATAATTAATCATCACTCTAAATAGTATGTACTAATTATAACTAGTTATTAATTACATAAATAATCAATTTATTTAATTAATAAGAAAAAATTATAAAAAAATTTAATTAAAAATATTTAAAAATATTTATTAATAATAATGTAATTAATAATGTTAAAAATATGAATTTTAAATGATTTTAAATAAATAATAAATAATAATGTAAATAATAATTTATATTATTTAAATGGGTGTAAACTAATAAACACAAACCCACTCACCAATGTAATTAATAATAATAACAACTATTATTATTATGAATTTTTGAAGGTGTTGGATGCCGCAATAAATGAAAGAACTGACAATCCTAGACCAACAATTATAATTCATACCCTCTATAATGGTTGACCCACTAAAAATATATCCTTTTCCAATTTTAATGTCTAGAGGGATCTCCATTTGATGACTCAAAGGCCCCTGCATCCTACACTTGTGTCACTGTCTATTTAATCATTACCTAGCTTGACACACTTAATTGTGTCACCACCTATGCCATGGGCCATAAATTTCCCCATATGTTACACTTAAGGGAGGTGACCATGATGTGAACTCATGTTAAATGAAAAATTACAACGGGGGGTGACATTACCAATTAAGAAAGCCCCCAATTATATAATAATTATATGATTATTAATAATAATTAATTATATAATTTATAATTATTATGTATAATTATTAATAATAATGTAATTAGTGACATAGTGAATACGATTATTAAAAATATTAAATAAATTACTAAAATAGTTAAAAATAAAGACATTTAATAATTTCTAAAGTAATTTGGTAAAATAATAATGTAATTAAAAGTCTAATTAATAATTTACGAAAAAAATATAATTAAAAAGGTATTGGTACTTGGTGAATAATGGTAATGATATTACCACTCAAACTAATACTTATTCCTGCAAGGATGAGTTATGTAGCTGAACCATCCCGGATTCCTTGTTCCTTGGGTGTTGCTTCTTCATAGGTAGGAAGTGGTGATCACCCTTGTTTACTATATGGATCAAATAACGGGACACATCAAGAGTGAGGTGGGGAAAATTTATTGAATTATATGAAACAGGTTGGGCTAGATGAGGTAGGGGAGTCTCTTGGATGGAAAACAATCTCTGATGTTGTGGTGGACAATAGAGGATTTCAGTTTGTGCCTCTTAGGGAATGTAGATCTAGTCAAAACCTAGATCTCTAAAATCATGATATTGTAGAATCAAATATTTTTGGCACACTTGAATCTGTCTATGAGGATCCAATGAATGACACAAATGATTCTTATCTGTTGATTGATGTACAATATATTAAGACAGATCTTGAAATACCTTAATTATTATAGGTGAGTTAGGAACCCAAAAGGAATTGTTCGGGTATGTGGGAATGTTATTGGGATGTAGCGTAGGGGAATGGAAGAAATACCAGGTCTAAAACCCATCTTATGATGGAGAAAAAAATGGTTAAGTAGATGTAAACTACGATTCTCAATCAAAAACCATTGTAATTGGAGTGGGAATCTGCTGATGATTGTGATGGTTCTAATTAAGGTTTTAGGGATGATACTAATCTACGTGATCAATAGCTTTCTCACATGGATGAGCAATTGTCTTTTTGTTTGACTCCATACTTTCATCTACTTGTCTATTATCTTTTCTTAATTTATAATAAATGGATAGAAGTACTCTACTTATAGATATACATTTTAGTACAAAATAATTGGTAATGACAACAATAATATAATTAATAATAGTTTTTATGAAATTATATTTTCAATGTATTTATCAATAGCTAATAATATGTTCCCATAACTTCAATTTAATATCAAGAGAATAAAAAAATTATTATATCTCATTTTTATTTTTAGATAAAGGGAATAGCATTCATCTAGAATGATAATAATTCCTTGTGGAATGGTGGTTTTACAGAAATGGTATTTCAAGTATTTTCAGACATCATTAATCTGGATGTGGAAAGATTAGTTACTAGCTTCTTTTATAGTGGATCTATTCCATGAGGTATAATTTTTCAATTATACACTATTATCCCCATGTCTAAAAATTCAAGATAGTTTTATCTTTTTAGGCATGTAGCGCATTCCAAAACATTTTTTAATGTCATAATAGAGTTTTTTCTAATAGACATAATTAGTGGATAAAAAGCTATTTCTCAAAATCAATTTGGTTTCATTAATAGAAGAAGAATCCAGGATTGTCTCATCATTTCCTCAAAGTTTCAATCTGTATAGAAATCCCACCAGGTCTAGATGTTAGGAATGACTTTGATACCATAAGCTCAGATATTATATTAATAATTTTAAGAGTGATTAAATTATTTAAAGGGTTCATTAATTAAATTATAACCCTTTAATCTCGTATTAGAATTTATATTATTCTAAATGGATCCTTAAAGGGACACTTTTTATGTAATTGTATTGTTAGGAATGGTGATCATATTTCAACTATTATATTTACTATTTCATAGGATTATATTTAAAGATATATTATCCAAATGGATAATGATCAGAATATTAATGTGATAAAATCTGAAAGTGGTTTTGATTCATGCTCCCACTTATTATATGTAAATGATAGTATTATGTTTTATAGGGGGTACATAAAGAATATCAAAATGGTTAAGAGAATATTCAAACATTATGAAGAGGCCTTGGGTAATGCATCATATAGGTTAAGTATTTTAATAACTTTTTATAGAACATTATAAATTCTCATAAGGAACTAATTATCAACTATCATTGTTTCATGGAGGGTGTAATTTCATAAATGTATATGGGGGTCCTTATGTTTTGTGGGAGGCCACAGTTTAATCAATTCTATGATGTTTTTTGATCCATTAAAGACTAGATATTTAAATGGAAAGGAAAATACCAATCAATGGATGAGAGGATATTCTTATTTTAATAACATTTTTTAAATGAGTTTTTGTGAACTTTTATGTTTTATAAATGGACATATGAAATTTGTAATGGACTTAATATGTATATCAAAATCATTTTTTTGGAGTGGTTGTATTTATAAGAAGTGTCTTCTCAATTACTCTTGGAAGGAATTTTAAAAATCCATAAGATTTGTGGGTTGAGGTATAACAAATATATTAAACTAAAAAAAGTGTATTCAGGTTAATTTTATATGAATGATTCTAAGTGAAAAACCTGGAATGTACTATTTTTTAATGTTAGTATAAATAATTTACATAATGCAGAAAATTATCCCTATTTTAATTCATCAATCTAGCCCAATCAAAGGTAGACACACTGACGAATTATGATTCACTCTATATGGTATGTGAATAGGTTCTATAATATAATTTTTCAGAATTATAATTAGATTGAATTCCCCATAATTTGTCGGGTTAGAAAAAAACAACAATGGTGATCATGATATTTTTATAAATAATTCCTTGGTAGTAAATATTAAGGAATTACCACCTATGTTTTAACTAGTCAAAAATAACATCTCATTTATAAAAACTATTGATATTATGACCTAGAATATTTTTAGGGAATGAGTACTCAAAATAATGACACACTATCTTTTCACTATTGGAATGAATAATAGATATTTTTATTGTCTTAAAAATACCATAATTAATATATTAAGCCATCTAAATCATTACTAATTTAGATTATTCTTAAAATATTCTTACCAAATGATGGAATAATATAATATTTTGGATTTACATCATTCTCTATCTATATGTTTTTCATATCAAGCACCGAGGATGTTGGTTTCTTGTTGTTGATCTATAACTCATTCAAATATATCTAAAATATTATCTCTAATGTAAGATCCAGACCATTCTCGTAGGTATTTCCCTGATTAAATTTTATGTTAACTCCCTTAAATATGGTTAGTGAAATGATCCACAAGAATATGAGTGGACTCAGGGGGTTTAGGACATGAAAAATGAAGTAAATTGGCTATGATGATTATGGTTAGTGGTTTACATGTAGTTCGTACATATCGTGTGACTTATCCATGCAGCTTATAGGGGGATGGTGCACTATTGACAATCCATGAAAGGGGATCCTGTAAACTATTCAATATTGGATAGATCCAAACACATCATCTCTACATAATTTAGATAGCTATGTAGGTTCCTCATGAAACTATGTGACCAAGGATCCTTCTAGGAGAGAGGGTGACACATGGTCGGTCCTCGGTTTGGCCTATAGTGAATCTGAACTGTGAACCACATGAAAAGGGTGAATTTATCATCCCCACCCATTGAGATTTAATTTGTTTGACCCAATTTTCCTCCCCTATCCATCTCCTTCATTTTGAATTAGGAATCTAGAGCTTCCCTGTCTTCGAAGGGCCATTCTCCCTCAATTTTGAGTCATTTGATGTGTTGTTGGGTGAATATAAAATACTTAGGTGATTCCACCACTCCTATTTCTTCTATTTTATATAATAGGCATTGTATAAATTTTATTCCCTTTATGAGTCTCATAAAACCTTATTTTCTTATATAATAAATTTTTGGACATTGAATTTTGTTTGACTTAGAATCAAGGGTTATGGCTAAGAAATAATTTTTCTATGGACATGAGGTAGATGGTCTAAAAGTATATCCCATAGTCATGATTCGTCAATTTATGTGTATATGTATGTGATTTAATTTCATTTTTATGTGTATTTTTTTCCTTGGTATAAATGTTAAATTGGGAGTCTAAATGATATAATGGACCCGTCATGATCCATGTTGGCTCCATTGAGGATGATTAGACTAGAATTATGGTCACCCATGGGGTCAGCCAATCACTTGAATAAGATAGCGAAACTATTAAATGATTAAATTAAGGGTTTATTGGATTAAACTAATGGAAATTATTATACTAAATTTATTTAGAATAAAATGGCTATTGAGTTTTAATTTGAATAAGATAAATTAATTACAACTTGTAATGGTGTGAATGCGATGAATGGTTAAAAGGTACTGGACTTGTGATTAAATAAAATCAAATGGGTGAAAAATGATTATAATTTAGTTGAATTATTAAATGATCTATTTATAGAGACAAAGAACATGTTGTGTTTAATGAACCACAAAACTATGATAAATTAATAGGTTCACCTGTTTTATATTTTTAATGAATAAATTCAATTATTTTGACATATAAAAATGTGACTAATAGTTAGTGGGATGTAGTATGGATTCTTATATCTCTAGGGTAGGAGAGAATAATGCCATAGGTGCCTCTATTCATAGTAGATCTCCGAGAAATGACTTATGGTTATAACTCTAAGGGTATGGACATGTCATTCCATATCATGTTTGTATTAGTTGGGCATGGCATTTTAAATCCTGGTTGGATACTCAGATAGGTGCTCCTTGACTTCCAACGTATGATCCATTTGACACATGGTTAATATGATATACATGGTATGAATAAGGTTTTGTGAGAATTGGTAATACCTTAATATAAGAATAATGATGACTGATTTAAATATTGTTAAATGATGAATCTAGGGTCTTATGTATTTATTATTTACTGTACTCCAAGATATATTTTATTAGATTGGATATTATTTTAATCACTATTGGTGGTGGTCCATTGAGTTGTACTCACACCCTTCTCGGACCATTTTGGGGTATCTAAGAAGACTTCATGATTGCATGTAAGGACTAGGGAAAGGGACCTATGCAAGATGGTAAATTTTGTGTTCATGACAGAGCATTGATGGATGAACTAGACATGATATCAGAAATCATTTGGTGAATTTTAAGCATATATTATTTTTGGGTTTCTAGTGTAACATTACTCTAGTGGCATGGCATGACATATTTTATTTTATTGTTTTTTTGGTACTTCCTCATTTAAGAAATTAGGTATGTGATTTTGTGGTATTTATTAGTATTGAATATCGATTGTTTTATTTATTTTGTTGGTTTACTCTATTAAATGGGGTATAGTACGCACCTAATATCCATTATACCCTCACTGTTAGTGGAAATACTTTGGAATATGAGGCAACACACTTGAGTTCATGTGGTGTACCATATTGAGGAACTAGATATAGTGTCACCTTGGCCAAGGAGTTACAAAGTTTTATAAGAGGATTTTTATTTGCACATAATTTATTAATTGGGAAATGTAAAAATGAGATTCTGATATACCAGGCCTTGGAAATGATCTCGGGTATGAGAGTAGCTATCCCATGTGCGAGGGAAAACCCAAGTATGTAGGGTGGGAATAATTTTACTAATATTCTCTTGTAACAATTGTATGTTTTTTAAATTTTGTTATTCCAGATGTTGTGTGATGTTATTAATTTCTAAGACTTTACTTTTGGCCCGGTACTGCATGAGTTTTGTGTATCCATGTATAATTTTAGGAAAATATGAATATATGTTCCATTAATCATGTTAAGAACACACAGAAATTTAGTTGTGGTTGGTTAATGGTATTTAAGAACACATTTAGCCTCTATTGGGGTTTTAAATAATTGATGTATAAAAAAAGTTTTAGTTTTTAAATTTTATTGATTTTAAAATTAAATGACTCACTAATAGTTCCTTATAAAGAGTTTCAAATGGTCTTAATTGTGAATTGTTGAAATTGAATAATGAAAATGGTTCCTAAATGAGAAATATATTTGTTTCTATAAGTGAAATGTTCAAAAAATGAGTCTAATGAAAGGGTTTTGATTATATAATATTAATTTACCCCATATTTACCATATAAAAGGATATTTGTGGTTGAGGGTAGAAATGGTGTAATATTTGTAGCTATTGTGATTGTGTATATGGGGTAATTTTTCTGACGAGATGTTATTATTTTTTTGCAAAAATGCGGGGACCATATATTATGTGTTTTAAGTCGTGTGTTTGGAATTGAATAGAGATGACACCATTATGAGATTTACCAGTTGGGAGATGAGAGGATGTCACAAATAATGATCTTTTGATAGTGGGACGAGATCCCCTTTTGGTTCTAGATAATATTCAAGAATATCACTTTTGTGATAAATTCACTCATTTTTTGATGTTTATAAAGTGAGACATAGGGCAGGCTGCATCATGTATGTTCGACCTAACTAGGGAGTTTCTCCTTCAAAAACCTCAAACATTTTTTGGAGAGGGTGGCCCTTAGGTAGATGAGATATATATTTAATCCATCCCTTCAATTCTGTACAAATTAGTGACCCATCCTGAGAAAATATTTATCTTGGAAACATATATGTTATAGGTATTATTTAAGTATTGGTGGGATATATGTGATTTGGATGAGCATATTGAGGCCATGGAATTGAAAGAACATTCCAAATAATATCTTTTATCACTTTTACCAGGATACCTTGAGATAGGGGAAAGATGAATAATTTATGTTCTTGACTGATGGAATAATGACCATGATGTATTATTCTTAATAATTTACATATTTATAGCTTCTTGCTCCAATTTGGACAAGAGATGAGGTGGGTATGGTGAGGTTATTTATGGAAGTAATACAATGCGAGATCAAGTCCCAAGTAAACATATTTCATTTGAAGAGGTCAAACGAGGTAGTAGACTAAGTTCTCATATATAAAGGGAACCTAATTAATGATTCTAGTGGTAAAAAGACTGCTTTACATGGGAGATCTAGAGGTATATCATATGATTTTAGGATGTTTAGTTATAAAAATTTATACAAATGTGGAAAAGAAAATGTATCCATTTAGAAGGAACTATTTATCAAAGATGTAATTTAGTCCTATTGCATCTGTTTATAAAACGGTTTCTCATTCAAGGTTAGTGTTGTCAACCACTAGTGGAATATTGAGAATCCTACATGATACTTTAGATAAAGATGTTTTTTTGGAACCAATAGTAAGTGGGTAGTGGTGGATGATCTAGGAAATCATAGTGCAATGGTTGGGGGTCTACTACACCATATTTGTTAGGTATAATAAAGAACTCATACCAGATCTTAAGGTAGAGGGGTAGATCAAATTTATTTGGATTATCCTGCACTTGGGGGTGGGTTGGATAGACCATCAACACTTTAACGTATGATTCTTATATATTCAATTCATTATACCGATTTATTTGATACAAGTGAATCAAATTCAGTTATATATACTCATTTTGTGAACGTTTTGGGGTCTATCATTGGAATATATGTTTGGGGTTTTTGTAAATTTACACACCACTAGGGGAAAAAGTAAGAAGAATCTAGAAATGTAAGGAGTGTTCTATCTATATTAATGGGTATTGTCTCATTTGGGACTTGTAAATTATTGAGATGTCATTTTTTTACCTAATACTAGGGATGGACTGGTTGGTTACATAGCGGGATCACATTGATTTTTATGGTTAGAGATTGAGATTAAAATATCCTAAAGCTGACACTTATGTCCATTTAGGGGAATGAAATATTTTGTCAGTACATGGATGAAATGTTCTTGTACAATTGGGTGAGCTCATAGTCTGGGATATGATTGATTTGTTGGATGATTAGGGAGTGGCATATAATGTCATTTATCCTATGGTGTATTGGTTTTAGGATTTTTTCCCCATTAATTCTCTGAGCTTCCACCAAAGAGTGGGGTTGAGATCACAATTGATTTGATGCCTCCATCTGAGGAAATTTATGTTCCACCACATAGGATGACTCCAAAAAAGATTCAAGTATATTAAAATCAGTTGGAGGAATTAGAGAATAAATGGTCTATTATTCCATGTACGTCACTACTGGGATGTCTAATTTTGTTTTTAAAGAATGATTTTGAAATGATTTGGTTTTGTGTTTATTATTGGAGTTGAATCAGATAAAAGTTATGAATTGATATCCACTTACATGTATTTATCACCTTTCTAACCATTTAAAATATATTTATACATTCTCCAAAATTAATCTATGTTTTGTGTATCACCAGATGAGGGTTATTCCTTTTGATATATTGTGGACTTCATTTAGGATCATGTATGGTATTTATAAGTTCATATTAATTCCACTTGGGTTAAAAAACATCTAAAATTTTTACGGCCCTGATGAACTGAAACATTCACCTTTTCCTTGATTAGTTTATGTTTGTTTATGAAGATAAAATCATGGTGTACTCTGAGACTCAAGATGATTATGCTACACATCTTGATATAATCTTGAGTACACTAAGATAGAATGAAATATACACTAAGCATTATATGTGTCCTATATGGATTGATAAAGAAGAATTCCTTGGACATATAATGTTTGAGTAGGTTTTTCAATGGATGCAGAGAAGGTTACATAAGTTGTATCTTGGGTGAACCCCTTGATTGTTTTTGAAATATGATGATTTTTGTGTTTGGTGGGTTATTATTTAAGGTTAATCAAAGAATTTTTCACTTGGAAGCTCCACATTCGGGATGGAATAAGAAGGGTATAATATTGGAGTGGTCTGAAGAACATGATAATGATTTTATAAGATGAAGAAATGCTTGACCACTACATAGATCGTGATCATACCTAACATGGGGACGGTTTTTAACTAATTTTGGGACACATCTGGGATTGGAATTGGGGATGTATTTATGTAGGTGGATGAAATCATGGAATATGTATGATGACAGTTAAGGTCGCATGAATGGAAATATCCCACACATGATCTCTTATTGACCGTAGTGGTCTATGAATGGAAATGTTGGAGGAATTATCTTGTGTGTGCATTGTTTTTTTATAAAAACTATAAAATAATTAATTATATATTTTCCCTATGTGATTTTAACATTCAGAAGTAGTGATAGGTTGATTAAATGTTGTATTTTGACATTGAGTTATCTTATACACTGGGGAAAGGAAATAGTTTTTCATATTTCTTCTACAGAATAGCCTAGATTGAAGAAGTTCAGGAGTCTAGTTCCTTGTTTAGGATGATGATTTTGTTTTATAAGATGAATTTAGGGGGTTGGGAGTAGCATGAGATAATGACACTAATATCATTGTCTATTGATTCATCTCTTCTGAATCATTTTAATATAAGGAAATATGTGGATTCATAATATCTAGATTTATTTAGGAATTGTTTTGATGGTGTGGATATAACTTTTAATAGGACTGTTGATGAGAATGAGATTATTCACACCTGGGGCCATATTATTGTGACTAATTGTATGTGGGGAGAGATGATGGGTGATATTCCTGATTTAAAGTTATCAGTGCACCCTGGTTTTACCAAAATGTACCATGATTTTTTTCAATAGTATTGGAAACGAATAATGAAAAAACATATTGTAGATTTAATGATGTGATTCAACATATTTTAATAAGTGAAGACCAAGTATTTGTATCCTGGTTGTTTTTAACATCCATTTTCCATATCTGGATGGAATTTGGATGATGTTATCATGGATTTTGTGGTACATATCCTGATGACGTCTCAAAATAATGTTTCAATTTGGATGATTGAAGATTATATGACTATGGAATAATATTTATTTCCAATTCAAGATACATTAATTGTGGACCAACTTGGTGAATTATTTTTGTGGATGGAATTACATTTTCATGGGGTAATATTTTCTATAGTTTCAAATTCTGATCCTCATTTTACTTCATGATTGTTTAACGTGTTTCCAAATGTTTTGGGTACTAAAGTATTTTTGAGTACAACATTTCACCCATAGTAAGATGGGAAATTAGAACATACTATTCAGGTGATAAGGGATATATTAAGGGAATGTGTTATGGACATTGGTAGAATATTGGATAAGAACTTAACACTCTTTGTGTTCTCCTATAAAAATATTTATAAAGTGAATATTCATTTGGTTCCATATGAAGAACTCTATAGTAGGCCATGTAGATATTAGTTATGTTAGATAGATTTAGGGGAATCAAAGGATTTGGGACCGAGTCTCTAAAAAGATACATCATAGTTGGTTCGACTAAATCAAAAGTTTATGACTTTGGATCAGAGTAGATATAAGTCATATGTTGATTAGCCTCATTAAACTATTGAGTTTATAGTGGTTGAGCATGTATTACCTTGATTTCTTCAAAGATTAGATCACCAACCTCTTTAGAATCAATTAAGGTTAACACCCATGTATCTTGGGTCAATTGAGATCATGGAGTGGATCATACTGGTATCATACCGATTGGATCTTCCACAAAAGTATAGTGGTATGCATGATGATTTTCATGTGACACAGCTTCATTAGTATCACCCTCACCCTTCTAATAATATTGGTCAAGATGATGTTTATCATTAGACTTATCGGTTCTTTATGTATCATCTAGTTCTTATTATGGATCGCGGTAATAATTTTTTGTAGGGTAGGACTGTGTTGTTGGTCTGATTTTTGTGGAATAATAGTAATTTTAAGTAGGAAACCAAGGGGATGGAGGAGGATATGTGATCTTAGTGGCTCAATTTTTTTCCATGGAGACCTAGAGATCCTCAGGAGTGGGGATCTAGGATGATCTATTATTGGGTGTGGAGGATGTTTGATACCAAACATTTGAGGAGGTACATCCTTGTTTATAATTTGGTTTAAATACCATTAATATTTTTAATGAAATGCTTCCTGATTATATGAGAGGAATTGAGGTTGGTATTTCGGTCTGTAAAATGAAAAAGGAAGAAAAACAGCTATACTATTCCGGGAGCATATGCTACACACTATTAGTACCAACCGTGGTCATTAACCGTGCAACCTATAGGGGGTGCATGGTTGAAAACCATGAATGGGGATCCTATAAACTACGGGTTTTTAGAAATATATAAACAGAAAAGATCCACACATTTTTAAAAATCATCCAGTCAACCTTGGATACTATACAACCCAAGCCCCATTTTAGACCAATCGTGTCACACAATAGGCACTGGGTTTGACCAATCATGTATCCAAACCATGTGAATAATAAAATGAAGGAATTTCCGAACTTTTCCCTGTGATATCAATGGTTATTAATTTATTTTATTACCACATCAACCTATAAAAATAGGAGTTATGAACCAAGAGTCTCCCCTATTCTAGGGATCATTCTCTCTCAATTCTAAGTGATATAAAGTTTTTATGGTTTAGAATCAAAGCTCTAGGTTAGCATATCACTCATCTTTATTCTATTTTCTAAAAGAGTCCATGCGTAATTTTTTTTCTCTTTCAGCAGCCTCGATACCCTTATTTTCCATAATATTCTATGTTTGGGATTTGATGGTAGTCTATATTCAAATAATGCAGTAAGGTTAAGAAATTGTTCAATAATGAACTTGAGTTATTATTCTCTAAGTATATCACAAAGTATTTAATAATTAATTTTTTTGCGTTTGTTCGGGAATTGGTGTCGTTATCGTATGAATTTTTATCCATTTTATGAAATTTTAAATTCGGTGTCTTAATGATATGATTGACCCATCATAATCCTTGTTGGATCTATTTAGGATGATTAGAATAGACTTATTTTCACCCATGGGGGGATCCAGTCCTTTGAATTGGAGAATTGACTATTTAAATAATGAAATGATGGTTTCTGATGATTAAAAAAACTGAAATGATGTTAGTACATTGAAATGGTATCAAAATGGTATTTGTCATATCATGAATGAGGTAAATGAGATATGTATTGTAAATGAATGAATTTGATGAATGGTTAAAAGGGCTTGGCCTTGAGGTTAAATGACACGAAATGGGTGAAAACTGCTTGTAATGTGCAAGGATGATTAAATGGGATAACTATAGAAAATGAGAACATGTTGAGTGCCATAAAACATGGAAATGGGATAAATGAAAAGTAAACCTATGTTATATTTTTCAATGAAAATGGTAATTAATGTTGACCTTCAGAAAATGTGACTAAAGTTTGGGGTCATGTTGGGCTATTGCTCCACTCTCTTGGACTGGCTATAATGATGCTCCAGTTGCTGCAATGTGTAATAGTTTTGGAGAAGGGATCGATACTCCAAACTGAAAGGGTATGGATATGAAATTCAATATCATGGTTCAGATAGTTATACATTACATTATAAATCATGCTGGGATACTTAGACTAAAACTCTTTATTTTACAACCTATGACCCCTTTCACACAAGGATCACATAAATAGCATGGGTTGAAGTATGATTGATGAAAATGTGTAAAACATGGAACTAAAATAAAATTTATTGATTTAAAAATTTATAAATGATAAAACCAAGTTATTTTTCTATCATCATTATTTTTTGTACCCTTGAAAATACTTTATTAGACTAGATATTGTTTTATACACTATCTATGGTGTCCTATTGAGTTGTATTCACACATTTCATGGGCCGCCATTAGGTACCTGGGTTGAATTCATGATTAGAGGTCGAGATACTGACAAGGAACATATACTAGGTGGTAGATTATAGCTTCACGACAGAGTAAATATAAGGGATCTAGACTTGATTTTCGGACCTATTTGGGTATTTTATGCATGTAAAATAATGCATTTTCTTATGGGACATGAGACTTCTAAAATGGAATATTATAGAGTTCTGGTTTTTGGTAATTACTCATTTTGGGAATGTGGAATATTTTTTGTTGTATTTGTTACTATTTATTGTCAATGATTATTTGCATTTTAGATATTTTATTACTCTTGTAAAGTGTATATAATTTCCCTACAAAATCCATTATACATGTGCTACTTGTCAACAGCCTCTTGCATATGGGGAGGATCATTTTCAGTCACGTAGTGAACCATATTGGGGAACATGATATATTGGACCCCGGGTTGGGATATTTCATTTAATCAAATTAAAGTGAAGGAAATCCATTATTGAATCTTTAACGAGATTTTGAATTCTCATAGAAAAATTTTAGTCACAATGAAATTGGAAAATTTAATATATAATTTTGGGTTTAAATCATATTGTAACATATTTAATTATATAATTATATATATATATATAGGAAACTTCAATTAGATATTTAATGTTTCACCTCATTAAAATATTCATGGGGTAAAATCTAACTTAAAATTAACTTCCCAGAAACACCATTTGATAATTCCCAATATGAAACATATTAGGAATTGAACTAATTTTAAAAAAAAGAATTTGGATTAATTAGTATATCATTGAAACCACTAATAGAAATGGGTAAAAATAAAAATCTATGGTGTGTTGAAGGGAAATCCATAAGAGTTTTTATATATTCGTACCTTTAGGATTAATTATTGGTATATGGTGGGATTGTTTTACAGTTTCCATGGTTACACTATTTCACTTGATGTGGGGATTCTTGGAGTTATTAAGGTCCTAAAAATTGTTAAGTATCCTGAATGGAGGAATTTATTGTTGGGTTATGACTCAACATGTGACATGAAAATAATTAATAAAAATAATATCAATAATTATTGGTACTTACTTCCAAAAAATGGAAGAATGTTCTAGAGACCTCAACTCATTCAACATGGTGGCCACATACACCTTCAGTAAAACTAATTATATAGATTATCTCAACAAAGGAGTGTGATATAAATCATCGGTGTGTATGTATTTTGTTCCATGGTACTTTCATGCTATGGAGGAAGGAGAGAAATGTAAATATCATGTATTAATATTAATATTTTTATTTTTTCTGGTATTAATTTAATTGGTCAATTAGTTTTATCCTTCGACACCCTTTTCTAATTTTATAATTAAAAAAACTTGTAATTAAATTAAAATATACATAAATATATAATAATTATAAATGTAGTAAGTAAAATAGTTT
The DNA here is from genome assembly GCA_963277665.1 of Viscum album. NCBI lineage: Eukaryota > Viridiplantae > Streptophyta > Magnoliopsida > Santalales > Viscaceae > Viscum > Viscum album. The sequence continues at coordinate 1,486,998,580 of OY728120.1, forward strand.
TATATGTATTAAAAATCCAATAATTATAATATAAAAATTAATTTTATTAATGATAAACAATCATTCATGAACATATATATTATGTTTAAAAAATCTATATTTAAAGGGTATGATTTTAAACAGAAGTTATTTGTGATAATTAAATTATATTTGTGTTTTCAATTTGTGAGAAATTTGTTTTATTTTGAGTTATTTTTAATTTATAAAGACAATTTCAAAAATTTCACATTCATTTCCTTTTTACTATTTATTTTATAATATTTCAATTTCATCAAATTCAATAAAACTAATAAATAAATATTTTTACTAAAACAACATTGTTTGGGATCATTTAAATATTAATGTTTGTTATTTTTTGGGAAATTATTTTTTATTTTCACTAAATTTTTTATTTTTTAAGTCAATATTTCTATTTAATTTAGGTTTTATTATTATTTGATATTTTAAATGTCTTTAAACTCACATACGTGAAATTTTTCATAATTATTATTGTTATATTTTGTAAAAATGTCATTTTATGTTATTTCAATTAATAGTTTTTACTATTTTTGTGAAAATATTTTTATTTGGAATAGTTTTTTATGTATATAGAAATTTTTTTAAATTTCATATATATTGTATCAGTAAATTATATTTTAGTAGCTTTCTAGTTTCCCAACTACAAAAAACAATTTATATAGAAATGTTTTTTTGAAAGAACATTGTTTTAGGACATTTAAAATTTCCTAGAAATTTAGTTTCTCAGAAATTATATATATGTTCTATTAATATTTGTGTTTTAAGAATATGTTATAATTTTTTATTATTTTGTATTTCTTGTTCAAATTTTTTATGATTTTAATGTCACCAAAATACTATTTTTTAATGATAAATGATATGTTTTGAAATATCATCATTTTATTATTTAAATTGTGTTTATATTTTATTTTCATGAAATTGTATTTTTAAATTTTCTAGTAAATGTTCTAAATTTAATTTAGATGTTATTTTTTGGTTTTATTTTATTAGTTTTCATAGTCTCATAAGTGAAATATTATTCTACTTCAAGAATGTGACTTTGAAAAAATATAATACATAAATATTCAAATAAAAAAAATAATTGTAAGACATTTATTATAGATATAAAATTTAAATTAATTTTTTATGAAACTAGTAAACATAAAATAATTAAAATAACCCATGATGTTGCTGTTTTAGAACATGCTATTTGTATTTGAAAATCCTTTTCTCATCTTGAAGGTATGTAGGGGATGATAAGTTTCTTTGGAACTCAATTTAATACTATTGAAACCCATAATTAGCTAGATATGGTTTTGGACCCTATGTAGGATGGGTTTCATATATCCTTAGTGAAATAGGATGAATGGGTAGTTCAATCAAATATTCATATGAAGATAAAGAAGCTAGTGCCATAGGATTACATGGATGGTGAGTGGTAGATGTAATTTGTAAAGATGTATTTATATATACTCTAACCTAGGGTATGTAGGATAACCAATATTATGGTGAATATATATATGAATAATCATACAATTAAATCATTAAACAACATTATGTGGAACACGACCTCTAAAAGGAGAATTAAATGATAAATACTAATGTTTAGGAAGGAAAAATGAAGATGGTTAATACTTTTTCTAAGAGAATAAAGTTAAAAAAGTTTTCCCCCTTCACTATATCTTATTAGGGAAGATTTACTTCTATTTTAGAATAGGGAAAGGGGGGTGAGGTTGAATTTTGAACTCCTGCCAAGATTGTTCAAACTCCATTGTAGCTTGCTTGAATTGCCCAGTAGGCCTCAAACAAAGAGGACATTAGAAGATATTTGTATTTCATACCACCATTAATGATGATACCTAAACTAGTATCCTCTAATACCATTAAATGGGAAATATATAATGATATATATGGTATTATGGATGAAAAGTTGGTTCATAAACTATGGTCCCTACAAATGATAGGATGCCACCTATTCAACCCGAAAGCGATCCTTCCAATGAACCATTGTTAATGTTGGGTTTTAATGATAGTTATTCTCTCTAATCCAATTATATTATATCAATGATAATGATGTTAATGTTCAGTTGGATAAAAGTGGCAATGATGTGACCCTTAAATTTGGGTAAAAGACATGTGTGGGTTTTATCGAAAAAATATTTTGTAGCTATTACATACTAGAGTAGACATGTTGGTTCTAGTGGAAAATAAACTAGTTTTGATTATTTCACCTCCAATCATAGATCATCTAATTCATAAGTATTAAAATAAAGTTATAATAATTTAAATATCACAGTATATATAGACACATCTTTTCTAGCTCGCATAATGAGGATTATAACTCTAAAAAATAACTATTTTTATAATAAATATCTTGGTTTCCACATCAAATTACTTTTTCATGATTGATTTAATATATTATTTTTTTAATAAATATGTTTTTTAGAATTTTGATAATTATTTATAAGTTATATTGGAGAAATTATCCAATAAAGTTATTCTTTTTATTTCTAGTAATTATGATATATTTTATGATGAGGTTACTAATGATCAAGTGAATGTGTGAAAACTACCAAAAATTGGAGAAGGGTAACATGACCATGTGGTTGTTGAGCACATAGATATTTTCATAAACTAATTGAAATACTAATTATATAATTATTTTTTATTCTAAACTAATTTAATAGTCAAAAATTAAATTTCAATTTTTATTATTATGAATGAAGTTATTAATTAATTAATTTTTTATTTTTTATTTTTTATACCTGTTTTAAAACTATATAACTAATTTTATTAAAAATTATCTTTATTTTATACTATTACATATTATATTAATAAAAATTATAATGATATTATTAATTATGTGGCTATTATTTTTTCCATTCCTCTTTTGGGTATCCTTTGTGTAATAGATAACGGGGAATCACAACTGGATATAGGAAAAAGGCTTGGGATATTATTATATTATATCCTAAATATTTTATAGCCTCTCTAACTTTATAATTTAAATTTTATCCTACCCTTAACACTCAGGGGTAAAATTTACAATATTCTAATAGACCATCCAATGAGTATAGATAAATGAATTTGGATGTGGAGTATGCAAAGGAAGAGGCTAATAAAACTATAGACATGGAAGGCATAATAACCCATTGAATATAAATAATAAAACCTGAATTTTATTTTATTTTAGTATTTATTATAAGTTGGGGAGGTTCATATTATTTTCTTGTGAGGTGAATTGGTGTTTGGTATCCTTGTTTTAGCTTCCTTATCCTTGAATATTTATTGTTTATATGTTGAACTTCAACCATTTTTGGTGTTTTTATTAAAATTATTAATTATTTTATAGTAATGTGGGTCCATGACTTTGAGAAGGAGTGTTCTAATTTGGAGACGTTGTTTCAATTTACATGGGGTGATGTTTGTTGCATCCTGGTGGTCATTATTGGTCCACTCTTTCTAATCATGTAACCAACCTTCAACAAGTTGCGAGTTCATTTGAAAAAAATATACCATGGGTTTGGGTTTAAAAATCAATGGTTCATGTAATTATTTTTTTAGGACATTATTAAATGTACCTACTTTTAGCTATATTATAAATTTATTTCATATTTAATTTTAACTATAATATTTAATGCATTACTAATTATAACATGGTAATTAATTATTAATAATAATTAATAATTTTAAAATTAATTATGTCATCATTTTATTAGTTACATGATTTATGAATATAGTAAGTTTTTAGATCCCCTCTCTATGATTTGATGGTGAATTGGGTTGTTGGGCATGATGAAGTCGAATCTCGACTATAACTTCAATCTAGTGAAGGTATTTTTTCGTCCATTTAATAAATATTATATTTTTGTTAATTCATTATTGATTCTAGAGTACTCAATTCCATTGAATTGGTATAGAAGGTGTTAGAAAAAGATCGTGATTGACTCTTATCTAATACAAGGGTTGTTTTTCAACTTCTAAAAATATTTAATCAAAAATAATGGTTCCCTTGAAATTATTGAATCCAATAAAATTGATATTGAATTTATTCTAGAGGAATTAAACTTCTTGATACTATTTATTATAATTAATCTATCAAATTATCACTGTTGGACGCTAGAAGAAATATGAAAATGAAATGTCTACTTTTTTTTCTTTGATGGATGGTGTATTGTATCAATTTATATGGGTAAATTATATATCAATTTCCCCTATAATGATATAATGTATAAATCATGGGATCTCAACTCCATTAAACATAATCCCATAACTTCAAAAATATCGGTGTGGTACCCTTTGTTCAATACATCAAGGGATGCTAACTTATTTACAAAAAAATTTGTTTGAATTCATTTCCATGTTGGTGTTTTTATCATTCCCAAATCCTATGGGATGTTTCATATGCCATGAAAATCCTAAAAATAATAGATTATGAGACTGAGAAGAATCCCCTTGATAAATTTTTGAGGGTTTTTAAAGGTTGATATCTAAAATCTTTGAAACTATATTTTTTATTTCTTCTAATATTAGAATTGTGTCATCGATTAAATTATAAATAATTCCTGATTTATGTATGAAATAATTTTTAGGCATATTATGGAAAAATATCATAAGAACCTTTCCTGCTATAATATCGAGAAACTTTTATACTTGGTTGATAATTAAAAGTCTAAAATTTGTGTGGATGGAAGTTTAAATTCTATTAAGGATATATTTATTAGATTGGGTGTTCCATTGACTATGAGGGAAATAGTGAAATATAGTGAGGTATCCTTTATTTTTTTTCTTGGAATATATGCTATTTTTCAAACTATTACTAGTGGTTGTTCAAGTTTAGTGTATAAGAATAGATACTCTCTATTTGATACATCCTGGTAGGTTAGAGGGATTATTGGATTTCACGATGACCAAGATTTATATGAGACTCCATTATATACAATTTGATATAACCCTTTCACTACTGTTGGTGTAAATTATTCAAATTATAATGACCAATCTTTTGGGAGTAATGTAAAAGACACTACTGACTTGTAGGAAGAACTCGTTATGCACTCCAACTCATAATGTGATAAAGTCCATTGATTATGCTAGATTAGTTCAAATCTAGGTAAATTATGATTCTATCAATAAAATGTTGGGATGGATATGAATTATAACATAATATAAGGGAATAGAAGTGGAAACTACCCTAGAAGGATTCATCCCACTAATTTGAACATAGATAAAGAGAATGTTTAGCTCTATGACGCATGTTTTGATAAAACTGTGAATTAGAAGGAGGATTAGATTCCATCCAACAGTTCTAGAGGAATTGATTCTATGCATAGTGTCCTATACCATCATACGCAGAGTGATGATTTGGTTGGAACCAAACATGAATTGGTTGATTCAAATAATGTTTCATGTGGGTTCTCCTCTACTAGAACTATGTATGCCAGTGGGTCACCATCTGATTATAAGAAAGATTCTTTATCAATGGTAGAATCAATGGGGAGGAATGAACTTGAAACTACTTAATAATAGTTTATAGGATCATGGAATATAGTTTGTGAACCAATGAGCTGGACCAATAGTATCCATCCATATACTTGGACTTCTTCACATGGAAATATATTGCAAGTTCCCAGGATTACTGGTGATCTACTTGTTCATGCAAGATCTGGGGTATCACAGGGAATAAATTAATATCTTAAGACTGATCCATGAAAACATTGGTAATATAGGGATTCATAGGATGGGAAGTCTGTGAGGAAACCATAGGCTGAAAATCAGTCTCCTATATCTATAACAAAAAAATGAAATGTTTTGGGTGGAAATTTTTTCTATATGTGACATTTACAGTGCACCTAACAATAGTGAGTCCTACCTTTCAGTGGATACAAATTAATGTAGTAAGTAAAATGTCATAGAATGGTTATCTCTTAAATATTACCATAAATAAATAAATTAAGTTTGTTTGAATATTCATTATTGGTTTATGGAAACAAAGGTTTAAGTCATATCTATTCTTAATAATGATTATTTGAACCATCTTAGTGGACTATATAAGTACTATTTAGATACATAGAGTTGAAATAGTGTATAGTTATAAGACATAAATCCATTGGATATGTCTAGGGAATATGGGAATCTCATGATGATAAACTAGATTTAATGACTACATGAAGTGGGAGAAGTGTCTATCTAGTTGAAAAATCATCTAGGTTCATGGTCCTATCTAAGGAGGATGCTTGAATACTTGTATCCCATAAGGAAACTGATTAAAAATAACATAGGGCCTAAATATATAGATAATATGGACACCCACATAATAGAGGTGGTAGAAGAATATGTTAATTTGTTCTACTTCATGTAGTTCTTTTCTCATTTTGTTATTTTGGTGGTTTTGTTCCACTTGATTTCACTCACAAACCCCTTTTACTCTCTCTCTATCTATTTGTGCATTTGGCTGTGTCTTCTAATAAATATTACTGGGTTGATGGGAGTGGGTCTCTAAATTAACAGTTCATATCATTTAAAATTATATATTACATATATAAATTATTAATTTTTAAAAATTATTTCTAATTTTCATATTAATTAAATTATTAATTACATTATTATCCAATATTAATTTTTTATTAATTATTAATTATTACTTATTAATTATTATTTCATTATAATACATGTATTAGTTTAATTAATATTAATATTTATATTTTATAAAATTGTAAATTAATATTAACTATATTTTCAATTAATGAAATTAATGTTAATTAATAGTGTAATTACATTACTAATTAACATATAGATTAGTTATTATTTTTTAATTTTTCTTATTCATGTCATGACTAAATTATTATTATAATTTAGATACTATTAATAATAAATTATTTTTATTTTAATGTGGTCTCAAAGGGGGACTTCAATCCAATATTTAATATTTGGAATGTAGGATAATGAAAACATCTATATAAAAGGAGTCCTTTGGGGGGGGGGGGGTTATGATAGAAAACATTTGTTGAACGTAATTTAAAAAAAATTGATTAAAATTTTGTTTTATGTGTGTGTATGTTTCTGTTTGTGTATATATATATATATAATGGATCAAAAATAATTAAAAAAAAATATAAGTCATGAAACTAGATGGATCCTTCTTGGAATGTTTTTCCAAGAATTTACTGAGAGGGAGAGCACTTAATCTTATAAGAAATATAGCTCCCACAAAATAGTTTTCCATAACTGTTATAATCATATTATTTTATTACTAAATTATTTTTAGATGGGTTTCAGTTACTCCTAGGGAATAGTAGAAGAAAATTAGGTTGTGTTTTTGGGTAGAATAGATAAAATGAAGAATAAGAATAAAATATCATCATAGTCAATAATAGAATATTTCATAGTTCATACGGAGTTGGTTGGAAGGTTCTTCTACACTAAACTATACACCTTCAATATTACCCAATCAGACCATTTTTAGGGAAGTTCATTGATGTAGGAGTAATCTCCACATGACTATTTTTGAAATCAATATATATATATTTTTTATAGATGAATGACGGTTCGTTTGATAAGATAAATTTTTAAAAATGGGTAAGTAATTCCCATATCCTATCACATATTTGGACAATGAAGATTCTGGGGTGCAACAGAAGTGGTTGGAATCATGACCAAAAACTGATATTCCTCAAATTCAAAAGAATTATCCTCATATATTGATGAATAAAAACCCCACAATCCATGAGAAATGATCATCAGTATTCTGAAACAACCCAATCCATACATCTATAAAACATCGGATCGATCACGTGACACACTTGCAATGTGTTCCCAATCTCTTTAGTGTGGAGATAAGATCTATAAAATAATATTTATTCAATGGGTATATTTTTTTCTCCAAAAATATTTATTTAGAAACATTTTAAATTATACTAAAATTTAGGTTTGAGCCATCAATAAGTTGTATATACACACAAAGTCAAATTATAAGAGAAACCAAATAAAAATATATTTATTATGTAACTAGACATAACAGAATATAAAGAATTAAATCCCTTAGATTAAACTACAAATACTTCACATCACTGTAGTTACATTTCCCATTATTAACCACCAAATATATAATGTGACCAAAAAATTACCATAAATAAAATCGGTAAAAGATCTATAGGGATGATTTGATAAAAAAATATAAATAAAAAACTATATAACTGACATACCTCTATATAAATATGCATTTCATTATCAAAAACCAAACGATCATCACTCGAAGAAATGTTTTCAACCTAGAAATAAAATAAAAATGATATAAATGTATATAGTCATGGGAATAAAAATTATTAGCAGACAACCTTCCTCGATACAAAATTTTTACCCATTAATTTAAAATCCACATTCCTGTTGGTTTTGAATACATAGTTAAAAAGAGAGTTTTTTTATTTCAAAATAAAATATGATAGTACACCTTTAAAATTTATTAAATATTTTTTCTTATTCTTTTAAAATAAAAAAATCACATACAAAATATTTCATCGACCTAGGTCAATATTATTGAAAACCCATCTGGATTTTTTTAAAGTTGGTTTAAAAAGAAAAATCCCTTCCTCAAAATCATTTTATCCTTTAAAAAATCATGAGAGGAAAACAACATGATTTCATTGTTTATAAAAGGAAGCTATCCATTTCAATTAAATATTTATTTAAAAAGAATAAATACTTATATAATTAATAAAATTGAAATAGTACCACAAATGTAACCGTCTCGCATATATCCATAATGGGTAAAATACATAGATCATAAAATATTAGTTGGAACTATAGTAACTCGTATAAAAATCATGATCTAGTCTAGATGAAATTTCATTCACATGATAAAAACTATGGAAAACATGACTCTAACCTAGTGTGGGTAGTGTCACCTATCCAAGGCACCACATCCAACAATCTTATGACATGGCCTTGTGGTGTGGAATCACCCGTTCGCAAAACCAAGACCCAGATTTGACTACTATCATCTATGTAAAGTTAAATAAACTAAATGAGATACTTAAAATACCCTTACCCTATTAGATACCTAGCTTTATATGTTCTTTACCCATTTCATGGAGGTGTCTATTTTTTTAAAAAAATTCTTTTCATCAAACTATTACAAGAAATTAAATTCATCAAATATAACATGCCTATTTAATACATTTCATTTTCCAATCCAAGGGGAAAATATTTTAAATGCCCAAATTATATATCATAAATCATCATAACTATGCTAACATATTGTTATCTAATTAAAACAATCATTTCAAAAAACAATCCAAACAAAAAAATACAACCAAGCCTTTATAATTTATTTTTAATCTATTTTGAGTCTCATTTAGATAATTTAGTTCAATGATGTACATTGAATTCTTATAATTGTCCTCATCTTATAACCATATATACTGGAATACACATATATATTTCCCTTACAGATTTTTTTTTCATATTTACATATGAATTTTTACACACACATGCACAATGATATATGTACGTCTACTCATTTATATGTTCGCAACAATTACATACCTAAAAAAGTTTTAAACCCCTTAATTTTTTATTCAAAATAATTTATTAAATAAATTATTAAAACATGGAATTTCAATTATTTCTTGAAATTAGTATTAAAAAATTGTATCCATTTAGGAATTCACTATAAAAATAATAACACTATTTAGAATCACACAACTCATTTTTATGGTACAGTTGGGTAATTTAAAAATACGAAGTGTTCATGATAGTTGATGAAATTTTTAAAATCATTTGTTTCAATATAAATCCATTTTCATTCATTTAAAACTAATTTAAATCCATTCTTTCATCCCAGAAATTTGATCAAAATATTCAATACAATTATCGAAATTCCAAAACATTAATTAAAAGAAAATGAAATCAATGGTTCTAAAATTGAAGAGGCGATAATGTGGAACACCAAACTATAACTCATTTCTTTGGATATAAGGAACCAAAAAATAATAAAAAAATAACATAGAAACTGAAAGAAGGAATGAAGAACATAAAAAAATAAAATAACCTTCATAAAAAATCCATCAATAAGAAAAATCATACCAGAATTGACCATGGTTTTGGGCCATGGTGCATTCTGAAAGAGGGAGGGATAGAAGGAGGAAGTGGATAGAGATGAAGAATTTGTAAGAGTAGGGAAACCATTTACTAAGACATGAAATGCTAGAATCTATGATATGAGTGGATATTATATAGATGGGTTATTTTCATCGATAGGTATCTCTACTATGTCATGCGGGAGGAAGTGTGAGATTAGGGAGGGGTTCTGTTTTAGGAGAAAAGGACATAGGGTAAATAATCAATTTGTTTTCAAATTTATGGAAACTACATATGGTTTGGCTGTGTGGTTGTGAAAACTAAGCTTCAATGTTATTCCCAATTATATTCCATCAAGGAACCCCCATTTTTTTAAAAAAATAATTGAAAAACTATGAACCTACCATGAAAAAAACCACTGTCAAACTATTAACATGATTTCGTAGTGGGCACATGGTTTTTACTAACTATGTGTAACCTATGTTCCACTTCAAAAAGGTTAAATAATTAAATTCCAAATTGGATCAACCATAAATTTTTTGAAAAAAATTAAAAAATGGAAAAAATATATGGAATACTAAAATAAGTGGGGATTGAGTTGGGAGAATAATACACAAAATACAACTTTATAAACCATTAAGGTCATGAAAAATAGAAAAAAGTAATAGAAAGGTATCCTGTCCCAAAAAAAAATCTTTTCTCAAAGAAAAAACTCTACGCCAATTCAAAATTATTCAAAACATCCAAACAAGCGTAATTCATAACTACCGAAATCACACCCAAAAATTAAGAAAGGATCAACAACATTGAGACCCATGTGGGACTACCCACCATTTAAAGACTAATTTAGCATGGTGGTCCCACATGATAAATCACTTGGAAGGAACCCCACCAAACATGACACAAACATCACAAAAAAATAACCCAAACTAGTCACACGATTAATGAACATTTCTTGATCCCACTAATCATCTTCAGATCCTAAATGCACAAATCACACCTAAATAATTGAAAAAAGTATTATGGGTAAGGGAACCATATTGAATCCACACACCATTTATGGATCTTAAATTGGGGTTAAAAAATAAAATTTCATTTAAAAGGAACTACTTCCGACCAAATCCAAAAGCCTAAAACGAATGTCTCAATAAAACTATTATTCACAATTCTATAATAGAGGATTTACTCTGAATGTTCATATTATGGATTAATAATTTTAAAATATAATAAATCATTATAAGAACCCAAATAAAATCAGAAGAAAAATATCTCCAATCCACTCACTGAAAAATTGAGGGTTCAACCATAAGCATACTCCATCAAACCTCATGGGCTCAAACCATGGGTTAAAGAACATGGGTAGCCAAGGATTAGTTACCCCGAAAACCACATTTGGTGATCAAAAAACTAAAACTAACTAAATAAATTTTAAAAACTAGATTATTCTACACCAATATTAGTAACGTAATAAACCCAATCAAGGTTTGTCACATTCCAAATATACCTGATAGAAATATCAACAACACAATATCTAGTAAATCATCAATGGAACAATTCCCATAAAAATGTACATTCAAAAAAATAAATCCTTTCACTCCTGAAGAAACAACCAAGTGAAACACCAAGGCATGAACAAAAAGACTCATCTTTCTAAAAACCCAGATATGAGATTCTCATTTACTCAAAAATGAAAGAGAAATTCATGGGAGGAAAACATTATATATTAGGAAAATCAAGAACCCCAATCAACAACAATAAAATAAAATATTCTATGATCCAGAATCAAATAATAAATCAAAATAACAACTCAATTGATTAAATCAAAAACACTATATAATAAAGTTGAGTCACCTAATAATTAAAAATCCCCTTTTATATTTTTTTAAATCACAAACATAAATTTTAAAATTTTAAAACATCACCTGAAAATACATTTTAAAATATTAATGTTCTTTAAGGAAATATTTTATTATTTTCTATATACCAATTTCATTTTTATTTATTTATAAAAACATGCTTTTAATATTATAAAAATAGATTTCATTCTCCAAAAAAAAATCAAAACATTACCCAAGGATTCCATAATAAAAAAAAATTTAAATACTAAAATCCAATTTAAAATCATTTTAGAGACCCAATACCATTTTCAAATAATTCCTTTAAAACTAAATTTCTTCACATATAATACCTTAATCAAATATCAAAACTAAATCATCATCATTTAAAATAATTCAAAATATTAATTTCTAATTAAAAAAACCTTTTAAAAAATTTTCTTCTTCCAATCATTTTTCTTTTTAGATAGCCACACACCAACCAAATTCCAATCAATAACATCACACAAAGGCCAAAAATTCTTTAAAAGGGAATGGAGGTTCTGTAGGACATGGCCACATGGTATATCAGGCTATGTGCCAATTGTGAAATTTCAACTAAAACTGAAAGTTAACCATGCACTTGTTCTCAAAATAGTATTTTAGGCCCTGTGTGAACACATCATGAAGTAGAATCAACTTCCATTATCAATCCTAAAACAAATAAATTTATAATATATAACCAAAATAAATACCATAATCCAAATTCATATCCTAAATTCTTATGGAATCGTAGGTTTTATTATGAGTGGTAGTGATTAAGAACCAATCCCTATGCTATGTACTAAGTCCTAAAAATCATACAAAAATATAACTGACATATTACTTAAAAATGGATTCTCTGGAACCTTGAATAATATGAGAACCTATAACTCGTTAAAATATTTTCAGATAACAACTTAATCAATCCATTCATATGATTCCCATGATTGCCCGTGACACACCTGATAAGCAGTTTTGATCACCCTGGGGTGGTGAAAATTGATACAGCATCTGATTTAATAAGTGGAATCTATTTTTTCTCATAAAATTTGTCTTAAGAAAAAATTAAATATACCAAAATATTGGAATTAACAGTTTTCAAGTTATAAATCCCCACCAAATTAAATAACATGATAAAATAATATAGTGAAATTTTGGAAAGCTAGAATATATAGAAGATGAAAAATAAATAAATCCCACAACTCACCATCCCAAACCATATTCTATAAAAAACTATAATTCCCCTTGTATTATCTATATATACATTTAAATTCACTAATAACCACTACTAAATGTCATAAAAGTACCATATGGTAGATATGATAATGAATGCTAAATGATGTAACAAATTGACATTACTTTATTTGACTCCGTGATTCACCATATGAAGCTTCAGAAAAACACATCAATAATAGTCATTAACTGAGGAAAACCCTAAAACTAATATATATATATATATATATTCATGAGAGTATGAGTTCCCTATAGGCCCCACCAGCTTTTTGACAAGCTTAACCATTAATTAAATTATAATTTTCATAATGTTTTTAGAAATACAATTAAAAAATAGGATTTTAATTTCAAAATATAAACCAATAATATATTTTAACCATTAAAAAAATTCATTTCAATTTTATTTTGAATGAGAAAATAATTTTGAAAATGATTCATCATCCTAAAACACTATAACAGAATTGACCCAATTCTCCCTCAAATTTTCAAGACAGGTCACTATATAACCTCAAGTATTCCTTCCCATATGCCACTGGATAATGAATAGAAGTGACTGTCAATGGAATATAGTGGGGGGACTACACCCACTACGATATTGTAGAAATAAAAAATGAAACAAGAAAACCCCATAAATTATATAACACCAGAAGATAATAAATGAATAAAAAAGAACAAAATATAATAAATCATTCAATACCTTTTTTAATAAAATTTTTCTCATGTTAAAATTCATACAAAAAAACCTAATTAAAATAGATTCTCTAAAATATAATCTCCAAAACCCAATCTCATACACCATACATAATATTGTCTCTATGCTCTAGTCTCATCTTGTAAAAAACCCATCAACCACAAGGCCCCTTTCTCTTCTCCATACCTGCTTCTATGAATTCTACACTGGTACAAATTGATTCACTAACAATGAGTGTGTAAAACTGAGTAGGCCAACACCCATTGTGTATAAAAAATTCCATGCTAAAAGAATAGTCCGCACAATAATATGATAATTAACAGATTTAATTCATAAATTAATTTACAACATCAAATAACCCACTAAACCTTGATCTCTGGATTGAAACCTAGGGTTAAACAATACCTACATCAGCTCAATTTTAGATGTCTTTTTGAACAATCACCAAAAAATGAAAATGTTTCTCAACCTCAGGAATTATGTAACATCCTGTCTCACCCCCAAACGTAATGTAATTTTACATCTCACCCTCGGGCATTAATAATTGATACTGCATGAATTCCCTGATAGACCCACATACATGTTCCTAGGGGAAAATTCCATGTCTATAACAACTTAATTAATGATATAACAAGTTATTTTCATGTTTATTAACTGTAATTAGATAGTTATATCCAATATAATATTATTTAGTAATTTTTTAAATAAAAAGGGAAATATATTTAATTATGCAATTTTATTATGCAATTTTGTTTAAAATTTTAGTATCTAAATTTTATAATAATAATTTTAAATAAATAATTTAATTTTTTAAATATTTCTATAAAAATTATCTTAGGGTGAAATATTGGATTTTATCATAAAATATTGGGTTTTCGGTGAATAGTAAAAAAATCCCTATTATTTGTAAAAATGTCATTTCTTTTTAATAAATTAAATTATTTAAAAATACCATAATGTAATTAATATAATATAAATAAACATAAGTAATCATATGGTATATTTATTATAATAAATTTATTTTAAAGAGAATTAGATTGTATTTTAGTTCAAGATTATTTTTGGGTTTAAAAATGACAATTTTAAGCAAACTATTTTTAAAGTGCATAATGCTTATCCATTGTTATAATTTAAAATTAACCAAAACTAGAATTGAATTAAAAGAAATTTAAATGTCATATAACAAGATATATTATATTAAATTCAAATAATGAATATTACTAGTCATAGAGTTAATATAAACTAGTCATTTTCTTTATTGATTCCCATCATGGAAACCATATTTTTCTTCGTGCTTGTGAGTTTAATTTTAAATAAAATTATATCACTTATTTGAATTGGATTTGGTAAAATTGATTCCATTTTTTGAAATATCATAATTTATATTCTCTATTATTTTAAAACTAATATTCACTCTTACTGAATATTTATAACAATAAAGAACCTGTACCATAGTTAATGGAAATGCTAATTTACTAGTTGGTTAAACTAAAAAGATAAATGTTAAAATGAACATAAAAATGTCTAAAATATTTTTTTATACTTTCATGTAATAATTTCTTATTTTGGATAATTATCATTTTCTTATCCCTTTGGAATGTAAAAAATGTACGTACACCTTTTTTCATAAATTAATAGTGTTCCACTCACCTCACTTAAAAAAGGCCACCCCACTTCACTACTCATCAAACAGTCAAAGATCTTTAGAAAATAAACTACCTACCAAAAAAACTTATTTACTAAAATAGATGATGGATATATATTACTTGGATAATTAAAAAATTTTATGTTGTATTTTGGTTCTAACCAAAAGAAGTTGTTTGAAAAAGTGGTATCACATTTAATATAGCATGTTTATTTAATTTCTTATTCAAACGCCATCAAATATTCATAAATTATTATTATATAATAAAACCAATATATAAAATATAATAATATGTAAATTTATAATTTTATAACATAAATACATCTCGAATTCTATAAAATTGAAGAAAAAATAACCATTCATGTGTGTGGTAGACAACCACCTTGTGAACTGGAATCATTCACTTTTCATTATTACCTCTAACAGACTGTTATAATAATAGATTTAATATATATATATATATATATATGAGTGAGTGTGTTTTATATTTTAAAAATAATTATACTTATATAATTATGATATCATTTATACCACTTACATTCCATTCATTGGAGGATAAGATATTGACGCTCGTTGGTTGTTATGGGGGACTATTGCCTCACGAAGTGATGTGATTCATTTTTCAAAAATGATTTTCATTTGAATGTAATTACAACAATGTTATTGAATTTATGGGACATAATATTAATATTTGTGAAAAATTAATCATTGTTAAATTATAATAGATCATTATGATTCATACCATTCACACATTTAAATATGATAATGTTGTTGATGCATACATGTGGACTACCGTCTCCACGAAATAATGTGATTCTATTTTACTCACAATAGAACATGTATGGCATATTTAAGTATATTTCATTAAATAATATATTATATATTATATTATGATAATTCTATAACGTTAAAATATAATATACGTATTTTCCACAATGACATTGAAAAATAGAAATGTTTCTCATGTGTATATACGAACTACCGTATCAATGATCGTAAAATAGTTTATTTTTCATGAATGAGGATGACACTTCTAATGGAGAAATGCACGAAGCTTCGGTGGAGAGCATAGACTAGAGGCTGGGAGACAATGTCAAACCACCTTGGAAATTTCTCCTACTGATGATTGGCGGCCCCCTTTGATGGAGTGTAATACTCCAGTCCAGAATATAGGAATTAACACAGAGTTTACTGTAGCTACTTTAAGGGAGCGAGCTGGAATTGGAAGGGAGGATTTGTGGGGAGGGAAAGGGAACATGAGTGGTCCAGTTGGTCGATCCTTTAGTGATGTTGTTAAAAGTGGGAATCAGATGAAAACCACAACTGATGGACCTTTGTCTGCAACTCCAAGAAGAAGGCCAAGGAAGGAATTCTCATTTCTTCTGACGCTGATGCGGACTAGATATTTATCAAAGCGGAACAATGATGTGACTTTGGCTTTTAAAAAGGGTAGCAAGACCCAAAAGGCTCCCTCAGATCAATCTGTTCTGGAACAGCTTTGTAGCCGGGTTCAAAGTGGACGTTTTTGGAGGAATCCAGAATGGGAATCAGCTACTGGTGAAGAGGATGCCTTCTTGGGATGTGGAGATGAATCCGGTTTTTATGATGTGTATGTCTATATTGTTTTATGGCGTCTGACTTGTCTTTGGTTGTATGTTTGGCTTCCAGAACCCATAAACAGGCTTCTAGAAATGAAAAAAAATGAATTGGAGGTCATAAAACTATTTCATTATTATTATAAAAAGTACAACTAAAACATAACAAACATAAATATTTCATGATTATTATTCTGGAGATTTTTAAATAAGGACTTTTTGACTAATAGTGAATATAGTGATTCCATTTTGGACAAAAAATCAATAAACCATAGAAACATTTGATGTAAACTTAATTAATTAGGTAATTGTATATGACATTGTAATAAGTGTAATAAATGGAATAATAAACCTAAAAAGGGTTTTATTTTTTGTAAATAATTAATATATTTTTATTATTTAGCAATATAATGAATGAACATGATGAATAAAACTCGAGGTAAGGGACTTCATCTAAATTTCCATTCATTGAATCATATTTTTTTATTATGCACAAATAATATTTTTTGAGGTTTATATACAACAATATTTAAATGTAATATAATAAATTTATCTATTCTAATGATATTTTATGTTTTTAAATTTTATTATTTCATTGAGTTATGAATCAAATATTTCCAAAATAGTAAGGGAATTTTTATAAAAAAAACTTCTTTTAATGTTTTCTTTAAAACTCTATTTCTTATCAATTTAAATGTTTGTAAAATTATTTTATTTATGTAATTATATTTAATTGAGAGTTTCATAATGTAAATATCAATCTTTATTTCATTTTTTCAAAATTGTTTTTCTTTATACAGAATTTTTTAGTTTCATAGCTAATGATTAATTAAATTTTCCATTTAAATGTCTAAAATTACAACAAATTTTATCTCTTCCATAACCATTTTTTTATGCAGGAAAACAATTAAAATATTTCATGTTGCCTTTAATAAAAACCCAGTTTTTTTATTCTTGTTTTTTGGTATTGAATTTTACATAAAATGAAATGGTATTTTGATATTGAATATTGGTTTCTAAAAGGAAAGGGTATTTTAATATATGAATGTTCTTTCCATAAATGATTAAATGTATTTTTCTAATGTTTTGTGTAAAAAATGTTCTTGAATAAATTTTTTTAATAATTATATAGTACTTGAAAATTATATGAGACATTATTGATCTTGATACACCTTATATGTTGGGTGTGCCTAGATAGCGTTGAGTAGACTCGATATATGTTATATAATTTGTGCATCTAGATAGAATTGGGAGAGGTTGATATAACTTATATTATGGGTGTGCCTAGATAGTGCTACAATGAATTGGGTCTCACTCATTTTCTTAATAGGAAATAATGAGGGAGTTCATAGAGGGTTTTTAAAACTACATAAAATGTTCTTCTTCTAATAATGGATATGATTCCTCTTAGTTTTTTAATTATATTTTACAATATAAGAACATAAAAAATCCATAAAATACTTTATAATTTTGAACATCATGTATTGATATGAACTAATATAAATAGTAATGGTAATGGGAAATAAAACACATAATAAAGACCAACAGTACATTGTTTCATTAATTAATAAGTTTATAATTAGTTTAAATCAGCACCCAATATCATACCGAATATTAAAATGGGATGAAAATGGAGGATATAAATTTTCAATATAAAATTATGGACTGATTCAATCCTCTATAACCATTTCACCCATGAAGATCGACATAATAGAAGAACAAATAGTTAGAAATATGGTATTAATTTCATAAATGATATTAAACCTTATTTCAAATCGATATGAATAGTGAATTGTAAGAATTATGGTTTATTTATAGGGAAATATTATCATTATCTTTAATGATTTCCATCAAATAAAGTTTAATGAAATTATATCCATTGGCCAATATAATAGTTTGTCGTTATTTTTGTTGGTTACGTCGATGAATTTAAATGATCATCAAGATTATTTAATAAGAAAAATATTATTATTTTTGAGTAGTATAAATATATTAATTTAAAATATGATTTATTTTTAATTTTTAAATAAATATTTATATCATGAAATAATATTATAAAATTATTTGTAAATGATAATTTTTTTTAATGAATCCAGGTTTTCTATTACTAATTGTTAGAATGTTGATTCTATTCAATTGTAAATTTTCATTAATCTAATGATTTAATTAAAATAAAAAATAATCTTAAATAGAGAATTTTTTTCATGAAATAAATTTCAATTTTATACTCCATATTCTAAATTTATATTAGGTCTATTTTTTTGTGAATTTTCTGACAAATTGGAATTTTTGGCCAAAAGGTGAAAATTTAGAGTTTATAATCACCGTTATTTTATGATATAATTATTATGTGAGAATGATTAAAAATTTAATGAAGTTTTTTTATCAATCAAAATTTCATTTAATAAAAACAAAAATTAATTTATAAATATCAAATTTTCATATGAAATTTATACTGTATTTTTTAACATAAAAATGGAATTTTTAAATAATATTCATTTTCTAGATTCTGAAAATTATTAGGATTCTTAAAAGGCTTGGTTCAAAAAATTTATGGCCATTAAAATACAAACACTTTATCTAAATAATTAATTATCCATAATTTTATATCTCGATTCACCCACAAGTGGTTGGGATATATGACAAAATAGTCAATATTAAATCCTTTAAAACCCACACATCCTCAGGTATAAATAAAACCCATTATCCCTACCTATACACAAAATATTCATATAAAATTATGTTATGGTTATTTTATCTCTGAAATAGTACAGAAATGTTACGCTCAAGGTGTTAGGGTTTCACCATCAAGTTTATGGAAGCAAATCTCTAAGTTAAGAGATCTCGTTCTCTTCTTTTCAACTGAAGCTTCTTGTTTGTATTTAGCCTTTGAATATTAATTTTATATGTATTAAAGACTCTATAAATGTAACTATATTATTAAATTTATGATATTATAATTAGATATCACTAATCCCTTATTTTTTTAACCTTTACCTAAGCTATTACTATGCCAAAATTAATCAAGGGGTCCTCCCTTTATCCTCTTTAATCGACACGTAATTTATGTAATTAATTTTATATTCCAATTTCTATTGATGGGAAATGATTTTATACATCCATATTACTTCTATTATGATGTAAAAATAATGAGTTACCCTTTACACTATCATTAATATCCGCCATGATTCATTGTGTATCCCCATTTTTCTTCCAAAATTGTCCTTCATTTTTTCCCTACCATGCTATTATTCAAGAACCCTCCCTCCATTATGCCCCCTAATTCCAAAATATTTTGGATGGGTTATTTTATTACATATCCCTCACACCGTCCTTTTTAATTCAAAGTGAATAGAGTCCCGTTTCTATCTCATTAAACAATTTTATGATTCTTTTAGTATTGTCTTTTTTGCAACCAAAATTTCACTATGATTTTCCATGCTGAGAATATGTAAAGGGTATAGTCATACCCATTTACACTCAAGGGTATTCACCAATATGAACATATACATATTTTATTGGTTCACCCATGTATTTAACCTCACTCCTCAATCATTGGGTTAAAATTGATGAAATGCATTCCTATTTATATGATATATGTGGAACACTTATGCATGTATGTGATATGATTTTTTGGGTTCACCCAAATAGTACTCTAAAGCATTGGGTAATTTTTAAATCTCATGAAATTATATTTATAGTTCATGCTAGGATATCATAATAACACTATGTTTTTATTTATTAATGTTTAACCATAACTTATTCTTATAATTTCATGTTTGATGTTATTTCCAGGTTCTCATGTTACATTTATAATATCACATTATACCAGATCTCATTGTTCCTAATTATAAAATTAAACTATTATGTTACACTATTATTACTCCTTAACCATGTGTATTTATTGAACCTATTCTATGAATTATTTATTCCCTTACTGTGCTTTATATCCCACCCCTTTTGTATGAATGTCCCTAGGTTATCTCGTGCAGTTTGAAATCGGTTGTTGAATATTAGAATATTGTTAGGGAATTTTTCAATATTGTTGTTTTAAAATTTTAAAAATTTTATGTTCTATGTACTTAATTACCCACAAAATAGGCTTCTATATATTATTGTTTTTACTATGTTTTATATTATGTAATAAATCATGAATTAGTCTGTAATAATTCTAAAGATTTTCATAGTTGGTAATAGAGGAAAGTATACATATGCTTCAGATTTTAATTTCAAAATAATATAGAATGCTTTATGGATAATACTAAACCTAATAATACATCAAAAAAATTTCTAAGGTATAGAGTAACTGGATTCTATGTAAATAAATCCATGTATAGATAAAAAAGTGTATGTGGCCCTGGAAAAGATATACCTAGGGTAACTATCCTAAAAACACTGTATTGGGCTCGACTCGATGGGGAACTAGTCCCCAAAAACTACCTTACTACACACATAGTTTTACACTTTCCGGGCATATCCTTTTGTAAATTATGAATATCATTACAATCCATTATTATGTGAAAAGTTCCCATAATTGTTTATCTTAAGAAATATAGCTTTGATAGCTTAGATAGAATTCTATAAACTCAAAAGTTAAGAAATATATTTAATTTATGATGTATTTCATTAATTTTAATGGTATCCCATTTATGTGTTAAATAGATTTATGGTAATCCTACCAAATTTTACAATTATATTAGTCCATTGAGGGAAATAAAAGGTAATTAAAAATGTTATAATTTAGTTAATGATAATTAATTTCATGTTTTTAATTATTCATTTCATGAAATAAAAAATCAATTATTAGATTAAAGGAAAGAACAATTTTAATATAGTATTATCCCTTTTGAATGATTAAATCCTTAATATTATTATAAAATTTAGTTTTAATTATTTTTAATGTTTTTAAAATATACAAAATACCTATAAAAAATATTTGATCTATCAAACACCTTTTTATTTCTCCATAATTTTTATTGTTCATGGGGACTTTAAAATATGATTTCAAATGCTTAATTCTATCATGTTTATCGAAAAAGGAAAAAACACCAAGGGATTGACCATTTATATATTGAAATATCAGACATCATATGAAAGGATTAATTAAATATCAGTAATGTTAAATAATACACTAACATTTTGAATTAAGTGTACCATTCAATTCGGGAAAATTGTGTGGATGTAATTTCATTATGGTGAAGGAATGTGATGAATTGAAATTGTTCTCATTTTAATAATAGATATCATAACCCTCAATTGTTTTTTGTTTTAAAATATAAAAATATATATATAAATATAAATTTCATAATAATATTGAAAATTATGTGTTGATATGAACTAGTACATGTTGTAATAGTAAAGGGAAAGAAAACACAAACCAGAAACCAACAACAATTTACATAAAAAATTAATAAGATTACATTTAGTCTAAAAAAACAATGAATATCATACAAAATTTTAAAATATAAATACAAATTGGGGATAAATAATGAAATATAAAAATCTAGGCCACTCTGATCCCCTATTACCATTTTACCCATGAACATCATTATAATAGAAGAACATAGAGTTATTATTACAATATTCATTTTTAGAAGAGATATTGAACATTTTTTAATCCATGTGATTAGTGAAGTTTAATAATGATGGTGTATCTATAGGAAAATATGATCATTAGCCTTTATATTTTACAACTAATATATTTTTCAACATTATGACCATTAGTTAATAAAAATAGTTTTTCATTATTGTTTTTGGTCATGTGAACACATTTAAATGATTATCAATATTATTTAATAAGAAAACATTATTTATTTCTTGATACTATAAAAGTTTTATATTAAAAAAAAATTTATATGGAAGTATTAAATATTTTTTTGTTAAATAATATTATAAAATTACTTTTAATTGATAATAAATTTTAGTTAGACCCAAAGTAATTTTTATAACATTTAGAAAGGTGTTTTTATATTAAATTGTTAACATTCATTAAAAAAATTATTTATATAAAATATAAACATTATCATATTAATATAATGTTTCTATGAAAAAAAATAATTTTTGAATCAGAACATCAAATTTATCTTAGAATTGTTCTGAGAATTTTTTTACAATGTTGATTTTATGGTGAAACAATGGAAATGCCACTTTATGAGAACTTTGAATTTATGACATCATTACTCCTCCATCATGATTAAAAATTCTATGAGACATTTTTATCAATTAAAATTGAATTAAATAAGTTTAAAATTGAATTTATCAACTTCAAATTTGATTATTAATATATACTTTATTTTTTAACCAAAAAATGGATTTTTGAAATAAAATTCATTTTTTGGATTCTGTACATTCATTGGATTGGATATAAGGATTGGTTCTATTTATAAAGACCTTTTTAATCTTTATAAACTCTCCAAATCATTAATTAGCTTGTAAATTGGTTGGAATTCAATATACCCCAAAGTGGTTGGCTAATATGATAAAATAATCGATATTTAATCATTTAACACGCACCACTCCACAAGGATAAATACCACCCATGAACATTCTCTCTCCACTAAAAATTAAAAATACATTATGTTATATTTATTTTACCACCAATATAGCCTCTCTATGGATCAATAATGTTTTTAGGGTTCCACCCTTATGTTTTAGGAAGAAAACCTTCATGGTAGGGGATCTCTTTCAATTATTTTCAATTCATTATCCATCTTTATATTTAGCCTTTGAATCTAAATTTTATATGTTTTAGACACTACAAAAATTTTCCTTTACTACCCAATTTATTTTCTGATAATTGGAGATCATTTATCCCATTTTATTATAACCATTACCAAAGTTGTTACTATATTGAAATTTAGTAAAGGACCCAACCAGTCTCCTCTTTATCCAAGCACTTTATTTAAGAAATGAATTTTTTATTAAATTCTATTGGTGGGATATTAATTTCTACATACATATTCCTTCCCTTAAGATTTTAAAATAATTTTTTACCCCTATAACTCTCATTAATCTCTCCCATGATTCAATATGTACCAATGTAATACTAACAAAATTATCCTTGGATTTTCCCTAAAAAAAATTTATTCAAGAACCCTCCTTGTACTATGAATATTAATTCTTAAAGGATCACATTGTATTATGTTCAAACGTATCCATCATACATTCATTTTTTATATCCATGTCCTTATATACCCCTTTCAATATTATTAAACAATTTTCTTAATATTTAATTATTTTTGTTATGCTGTTAAAATATCTCTATGATTTTCCATTCTCGAAAATTTGTAATGTTTTTACTATACCCATTTCCACTCAGGGGTAATACCTTATATTCTACTATAATTATATAATTTTAGATATCCATGTATGTAAACTCAATCCAAAATCAGGGGGTTTAAAAGTTATGAAATTCATTCTTTTGTTATATGATATATGTGGAAGACTTATTAATATACATGATACCCTCAAATACAGATCCAACCGACTATGTAATGAATTAATCTAATGAAATTTCATGTATAGTGAATAGGAGGTTGCCATAATAACACTATGATTCAATTTATTTTTGGGTAACATTGATTGTTTTTATTTCAAATTTAATGTTGTTTCCACATTCTCATGTTACCTTTATGTTATGATGTTATACAATGCCTCATTTTTCATGAATATGCTGCCCACCTCTTATGTTAGATTATTATGCCTCATGTAAAAAATGTATTTATTTACCATAATCCATGATATATTAATTTCTAAAATGGACTTTATATCTCCCACCTTTCACATGTATGTCCCCAATTTATCTCATGAAGTTTTAAATAAGTGGTAGAATATTAGAAGCATGATATAGAAGTTTTCAATAGTGCTGTTTTATCCATGAAAAAGATGATGTCATATGGAACTAATTCCCAAACACACTAGGATTATTGATCATATGGGGTTTAATAAGTTTTATTTTATGTAATTAATCACTAATTAATATTTAATAAATGCAATAGTCTCATAGTTTTTCACATGGATTTTAATGGGATCCAATTATATCTCACACATTTCTATAATTTTATACTTTATATTTTAAGCAGGGTTTTAATTTTTAATATTATATGATTTATTTATTTTATTTGAGAAATAAATTTCTGTGGTTTTCATGTGAAAATAATTATTTCCTTCACTCAATGAACATTTAGATAAATGTAAAACATTTTAGGCATTTTCATGTTTTTCACTTGACTAACATGCTTCTTCTTTTTATTTCCCTTACAGAGTTTTTTTTCTCATCCCGCATTTTTAAAATAATTTTCACATGGTTTATTGATGGGTAAGGGAAAGGAAGATGTCAGTTTTAATGTCAAAAATATTTTCTTGTAAAATAAGTCATATTTTATTTTAAATGAATTGAATTAGGAAAAAATGGTAACCCATTTCATGTGTCAACATTGTATATATATGGGTTTTTTGAGAATAGTTATGACCTAGATATCTAAATCTCTAAGCCTAAAATATATTTTTGAATTGAAGAATGTTATTTCTATTCATTATACACTAGAATATGTATTATTTTTGGTTGAGTCCCTATCTTTGGAATCAGAATAATGTTTACATAATTTTAGAGGTTAACATAATGTTAATATCATGAACTTGAAAGATTTTTATTTATGGTTTAGTTTATATGATATATAAATTTAATATTACCGTGTTTCTTCATCTAAGATGTTTCTGTTTAGAATGGTTTTCTGTAGAGGAAACCTAAAAGCTGTAGTTTGATGGAACTGAGAGGAAAAAGTCCTTCCAAGTCAGCATCCAATGATGGTTATAATTGGAACAATTTTTTTTGTACTAAGGGATCATTTGATAAATGATAAAAATGGTTATGGAATCCATGATAGGGTTCAGATGGATCTACCATAGATAAACATGTTAGTAGTGGAACATTTTATTAGAAAAAATCCCCAATAATTTATTTGATAATCTGACCTATAGTAGTTGAAGGATGGATCAATTCCCCACATAAGATATTTGATGCTATACGGTGTTCATAAAAATTAAAGATAAATCTTTTCAAAAATCATTTTTTAGGATAAATCAGATAAATCAATTTACATGGGGAGTTTAACCATAGGTTTATTTAAGTGAGAGATTAAATGCCTCCCAATAACCAATATTGAATTAAGGCTTCAATCAAGGTAAGATAAAGTGAATATCATTTAAGTCACATATTTAATTTTAAATTTATTATGCTATAATACAGTGAAATATTATGAAACTATTATCTCTTTGTTTGGTTTTTCAATTTTCGAGTTCTCACTCAACATATAATGGTGATTTTCACCCTAATAATTTTTTTTCAGTCCAGGTGATGATGATCGATGGTGGTTTGTGGTTAAGAATATTTTTGAGAAATATGATATTGATTACATGTAATGGTACTCCTTTAAGAACAATTTTCTTGAGAAATATTTCTCTATGTTTTTTAGCTATGGATAGAGAAAAAATATTGATAATTTAGGAAAAAATAAAAATATTTTATGGATGTGAATAAAGAAAACCCCACATGATTTTTCAAGTATGTGATATATTTTATTCCGAACACTAATTATAAAATTAATAGATTTTAATCAGGGTAAAATCCATGTTTAGAAAGAGATTTGGATTTATGGAAATTTAAATATTAGTAGGATATAGTTTTTTGTGCAAAAAAATTATAAATAGATTTCTTCAAAAACATATGTTCCTTGAGACACCAATATAAAGAATGTTTCAAGGTGGTGGTCAATATAGAAGCACCAATAAAATATTTATGGTTGTATTCCCCCAAAATTACCCATGTCTAGTAAAATGAATTTCATATAATATTTGGATGGATGTGGAAGTGTTTCTAATGTGGTCAATTCATTCATTGGTCTTGTGAGTGTAAACAAAAGAGTCATAAACAAAAAATAATAATATGGTTACTAATAGCTATACAATACTGAGGTATTTTAGTTTTAATGAGTTGAGTCATTTTGTTAACATGTGTCTGAAGTTAATTTCACTGGATAGAAATCGTCATGATCAGAAATAAAATGTTGTAACAATGTCATTTTTTACTACTAAAACTGATGCTAGACATTGATATAATGTTCTGAAAAGTATGATACTTATTTATTAAAATTATTCCGGTTATTTTTCTAATTATGGATCTTTATATTCATTATTTTATGATAAATTTTCCTTTAAAATGGAAACATCACCAAAAATAATTATGCTATAAAATTTGGTGAAAACTCCATGCGGAAATATTTATACAACACCGATTTATAAGAATCTATCTATTTTTCTTAGTGGAATGGTATTTCCTAAAAATATACATTAAATACCTCTAATAGAGTTTAATATCATTTTAGGGGTGGATTGGATTTTATTTTACCATCTTGAGATTGATTTTAGATATAAGAATGTTATCTTTAATGATATTATGAATTTGATAACGTACTAATAATTTGATAAAATAGTTAGAGATGGCAGTTAAAATAACTTGGCTCATATGGGTGAAAAGAAATAAACAATTAAAATTAGTGATGTTTTGGTAGTGAATTAATACCAGGATTTATTTCCTGATGATTTTCTTAGATTTATTCCTTATGTTTAGGTGTATTTTAATATTTACGTAAAGCTTGATGAAAAGAATATTTTCTAAAACGCCTTGTCATATTACTCAAGAAAAACCTTTATAATTAAAAATAAATTATAGGATTTCTCAAATAAAAGATTCATTTGAACATGTGACTCACCATGGGGTTGTCTAATTTTTTTGTTAAAAAAATATTGTTCAATGGGAATATTCATTGATTATTGAGCCTTTGAATACATAATTATTAGAACAAAATATTTTTTTCCTCATATCAATGACTTTTTTATCATCTCAAGGGAGATCATAATTTTGGAAGGGTTATATATGGTATGGGAACAATTAACTGAATGTGATGGAGGATGTCATTCCAAAGATATTGTTTCAAAAAAATATGTACATTATGGGGTTGTAGTTGTGTCTTTTGGGTTGTCTAGTGAAATTGAAGTATTTAAGGACCATAAGAATTTATTTTTCCATCATTTGATGGATAAATTTTTTGATCTTTTTATAAAGGTTATTTTGGTATATTATAATAATAAGGAGGAACATGAAATTCAAATAAGTATTGTATTGAAAACCTTAAAAAAAATTAATAATACAAAAAATATAATATGTGTTAATTTTGGTAAAAAATTTTATTACCTTTGGAATATTTTTTCTTAATATAGAATAAATACATACCCTCCTAAAATAAGAAGATGAATAATGGCCAAGACTAAAATATATCATTAAGATTCTTAGTTTTTTTTAGATTATTAGGTTACTACTGACTGGTTTTTTAAAACAATTCTTGGTTGTCTAGAACACTAACTATGTTAACTAAAAAAGGAGTTAAATTAATCTTGAAAAATAATGTTATAATTATTTTTAAGAACTAAAAATAAGATTAGTGATTTCCCTAGTATAGGAAATTCTTTATAAAAGTTATGAATCATTAAACTATACTGATATGTCATTTATGGTACTTTGTTGATTTTTGATGCAGAATGGTCAAGTAGTTTATAATTCTTAATGTTTGTTGAAACCTCATGATTAAAATAACCTAACGCATGATATGAAATTATCTAGAACAATTTTTTTTAAAAAAAAATTTGAGGTATCATTTTTTAAGTAAACTGTTAAATGTATACTAGTCATAAATGTTTGAATTATATATTTAATCAAAAATAATTAAAAATGATACAATTAATTTGGATAGAACAGATCAAGGATTATTATTTCATGAATAATTACCCTCAGGGAATAGAAATCATTGTGGATGATGGTTTGAGTTATAAAACAATGATGAATTTACTATTTTATATTTGAAACAGGAACCTAGGGATAATGATTTGATGAATTTTTGAAGAGTAGTTATGGATTCAGTGACATACTCTTTTATTATTGTTTCACTATAATAATAAAAAATTGAATTAATTATGGATGAATAGAAGTAGGATTGTGATTTTCAAGAAAAGATATAATCTATTATTATTTACATGTTTGAAAAGATTGATTTTGAATAAAAGGTTTAATAAAATTTACAAAGAGACTTTGTGTGTTGTGTGATTCCATGATGAAGGGATAATTTTTTAGTTATGTTCATAGTTCTCCATTTTCCATTCTTCTAAGTAGTACTATGATATAAAAATATCTTCTAGATTATATTTGATGAGATAGAATGAAAAGTGATATTGTTGATAATATAATGATTTTTTTATTTTTCATTTTTTTAAATAATAATGTAAATTAATGAAGGTAATTCTTCATCCATTTCAATTTCCAAAGTGAAAATAGTAAAATATATACACGGATTTTATGGTTGTATTTCTAAAGAAATATCTAGGTAACAATTATATTTGGTGTACTATTGATTGATCAATTTTTTTTCACATTTACTTCCCATTTGAGATACTATGTATTTGGATCATCTCTATCTATTGTATCAAAAAGATATAGTCATGTTACATGGCGTTCTTATATCAAATGTATTTGACCGTGATCCAAAGTTTACATCAATGTTTTTTAATGAATATCAGAAGTCTATAGGTACTGAATTAAATTTCATTATAACTTTTAATCCTCAAACAAATGGAAAATTAGAGATGATGATTCATAACTAGTGATATATGCTTCATTAGTTTTAAAAGGACATCTAGGGAATTTCACATCAAAATATTTATCTGGTTTATTTTTCTTATAATAAATGTATTCATTCTAGAATACATACAAATGATTTTGATGAATTATATTGAAAGTGTTTTTAGAAACTATATTTTTGGGACAATGATGAAGAAATTAAGTTAATGGTACAAAATATTTCATTGAAAATAGATGATAAGTTATATCATATTTAGTAAAATTTGAGGATCATTTAGATAAGGTAAAGAAGTTATTTTGATAACTTGATGTAGGATAATTATTTTGAGGCATGTGATCCTCTTTTTATTAAAATATCACCATGGAAAATTTGTGTGTGTTTTGATAAAAAGGGATAGTTGTGTTCACATTTATTTTAAATAGATTAAATCCTATAGAAATATAGATCAGTTACAAACTGATTGTATTTTCCTTCGATTTAATCCCAAGTACACAACTTATTTCAGGTTTCAATGTTAAGGAATTATGTTCTATATTCATCACTATCTTTGAGCATCTATATAGTTTTTTTGGAAGATAAAATTACTTGTGAGGAACATTAAATTACGATTCTAGACTATAGAGGGGATTTTTTGTGGAAATAATAATTCACCATGTTATGGTTTAATGGAAAACCCATATTTTCTAAGATGTAACATAGAAATATGAAAATTCTATGATGGAAAGATATTTCCACTCGTTTAATAAATGAAAAAAATTGGGAGGGACAATTTAAAAAGGAGTATTAATGTAAAAACCAATGAAATGATATAATAAATATTTTTTTGTTTATTATTATGAATTAGATAGTTATATTCATTATAAAAAAATTATCTAATTTTCTAAATAAAAAAGGAAATAGTCTTAATTAAACCCTATTATTATAATGTTTTATATAAAAGTTTAATTTATAAATTTCATATTTTTAATATTTTAAAAAAAATATTATATTTTAAAACATAATATGAAAGTTAACATTGGGTGAAATAATGGGATCTTTTAGAATATATTTTTTTTGATTGAAAAGTGAAAAATTACATTTTTTTGAAAAATAATAATTTATTCTCAATAAATCACGAAATTTTAAAAGAAAATTATTCTAAAAATATTATTTAACATAACATAATTATTATGTAGTTACATATAATCCAATTTATTTCTTTTTTATCAACTTTATATTAGAATTTAGTGTTACTTTATTTTCGGGATTGAAAACCATTTTTTTAAGAAAAATGTTTTAGAAGGCATAATGTTTCTGCATTTCAATTAATTAAAAACCCCATATTGAAGAATATTTTAAATGAAATTTCTAAATTATATATTAATAAATATTAAATATAATTCATATAATTATTATTGTAGTCATAGAGTTAATATAAATTGATTTTTGGATGAAAAAAGTACTTCTTGAAAACCCACTTTTTTTCATCACACCTACATGTCTAATTTAACATAATTTTATTCCATGTATTTTAATATAGTTTTTATGAATTGATTAAATGTTTATAATTAGTGTAATTTATTTTATCTGATAAGGTTAACTAATTTTTTTCAAAATGAATTGTGAAAATATAAAAAATTATTTTCTCTAGTTGAGGTAAAAATGGATTTATGAGGGTGTTAAACTAAAAGGATAATAGATAAAATGACATAAAAACATGTCTAAAATCTATTTTATGGCCATATTGATACGTTAAAATCTCTAATCATTGATAATGTTCCATTTTGGATCCGTTTAAGATGTGCAAAAGGTGGGTAAACGTTTTTTTAGAAATTAAAGTTAGCAAGTCACCTTAATTATAAAATGTCCACCCCTCCCCTATCCTCTTCACACATTAAAATACATATCGTTCTACCAATAACTACCCATTTAGATTCTTTAAATTCCTTAAAAAAGACTTATAATTAATATTTTGATGATAAATCCATCCGAAGAAAAATTTTGGTGCTAACCTAAAGTGTTTTTCCAAAAAATTGGTATTGTGATTAACTGAGCGTCGTTATTTTATTTCTACTTCAAAACCCTTGAAATCATATTCAGTTATTATTATATTATAATAATATTGTATAAAATATAATTAAATATATTATTCTATTAATTTAATAACCAAAATATATCTCCTCTTTTATCAAATGTGAAATGAAATCATCATTCATATGTTCGACGAACTACAGCCTTGCGAACCAAAATCATTCGTTCATTATCATCACCTTTGATGGATTTTTATAATGATATATTTTACATATATTAACATATAATATATTTTTAACATAATTATACTTATTTTAATATGATATCACATATAAATTATTACTTCTTATTCTAGTGGAGGGATCTGACAGTATCACTTGCAAGTGTGAAGGACTTCCGTCTCACGAAGTGATATGATTCATTTTTCACTAACTCTATTTTTGGATGGTAATAAGGAAAAATTTATTGAAAATATTCTAAATTATTATAATATTCATGAAATACTACTCATTTTTTAAATATATTATGTCAATTTCTTTTTTACCTTTCAACTCAGGTAAAATTATAATGTCGTTCGTGTGTAAGTGTGGGATACCGCCTGTACAAAGCAATGTGATTATTTTTTCAGAACAAACTCACAAGTAAGATATATATAGGTATATTTAATGAAATAATACAATATTTCTTATATTATGATCATTCTATAAAGAAAAATATTAATTCCCTCCTTTCTATAATGATCTTTGTTAAATGTAAATGTTACTATTGTGTATGTATAAGAAATTGTATCAAAGATCATAACATTGTTCATTTTTCATACGCATATTTCGAGATTTGTTTAAAATTTATAATTGTTGTATAAATATTATAAATATTTTTTTATTATTATTCTAGATATTTTTAAATAATTACCTCTTTGAATAATCGTCAACCTACCAAATTCATATTTATCATAAAAGACCAAAATTGTCAAATCATCTAACATAAAATTAATAGATCATGTAATTGTATATTGAAAAGTAATAAGTAAAATTAAAGGAATAATTAAATTGAAAATGTTTTTTAGGAAAATAAATAATTAACATAATTCTATTATTCATTATGATAATGTATATGTGCGATGAATCAAACGATAGGTAAGGGGCTTCGTTTCAATTTTTGTTTGTTGAGGAGTATTTTGATGTTATGCACCAATATTCTTTTATGTGTAATACATAAAACACCTTATACGTGTTATACGATGAAATTTGTATCTTATATTGTAATTTAATGTTTTTTTCTATTATTAATTCATGGGTCTTATCATTCAAATGATTCTATGTAGGTAATTGAATATTCATTAAAAATAGACTTTTAATGTGTTTGTTCAAACTAAATTTCTCTTCCATGGAATTTTTTTTAAAATTATTTTATGAATTTAATTTTAGAGAAATGGTATATTAATAAAAGATATTTGGGAAGTTATTTCAATTATTTCCAAAAATCTATGTAAGGTATTTTTGAAATTCATTAACAACGAAACAAGGAATGTTATATTTTAATAAAAACATAAAAAATAAATTTTCCCACCATTGAAACCATTATCTAGATTTTAGAATCCTTAAAAATATTTATTTTTTTCCCCAAAAAATAACCCATTCAATTATTTTGGTATTTCATAATTGAAATGGGGTTTTAAAAGAAAATAGAATTTTGGTTGTGAAATGGGTTATTAAAAGAAAATAGTGTTTTGATATTAAGATGTGTTTTTCATATAGTTCTAAATGGGGTTTTCAAATGATTTATGATGAAAAACGTGTAATTTTTTTTTCATGACACAGTACTTGAGAATTATATGATAAGTAAGTGATCCTAATATAGCTTATATGATGGGTTCTGATAGATAATGTCGTCTGATCTCTATATAGCTTATAAAATAGGTTCACCCAGATAGCACTGAGTGAGCAGAAAAGAGATTATATGATGGGTGAACCCAAATAGTTCTCCAAATAATTGGGTAATTTACCTTTTCTCAACATGATATAAGGATGGATTTTATAGAGGGTTTTCCATTGGATTTTTCTGGGAATTAGATAGTTTAAAACCATATTTTGAAGGAGTTATTTATGTAATGATCTACTCTCCAAAAAAGTGTTTTGATTTTATTTCCATGGGTTTAAAGGATTTATATGAGCCAAATGTCTGTGTGTTTTTAATGTGATAATTATTTATTTAATTCTATTAAAGAAAATTGAGATAAATTTATAATATTTCATTAGTATCCATTGTTTTCACATGAAAATAATACTTTATTTTTTATGTCCTTTAATATTTTTTTGTTCTCATCCAAATTTTTTTAAACGTTTTTATCAAGGTTTAAGGATGGTTAATGGAATTTTGGAAGTCATTTTTAATGTGGCGAAGATTATCCTAGAAAATTAATAGTTTCTATTTTAAAAAATTAATATTTTTTTAAAAAATATATACTAATTAGAAGTGACCACATTTTATATATATGGGTTTGTTATATAATAGTTATGTCCAAGATATACCAAAATATAAACATAAAATATCATTGGATTTGGAAGAAAGTTAACTATTATATAAAGACAGTAGAATATGAAATTTTTAATGTTGGGTCCCTATTATACCAAGAGGAAAAGTAACATTGGACCTAGTGAAAATTACCATGAAAGGGACACTTAAATGTTGAGAGGACATTATACTCTTTATGAATTCCCATTATAGTGTGGAGTTATAAATTCAAAAACAAAATCAACATGATCCAATGTATTCTTACTTTTTGAAACATTCCATACATGTTAAAATAATCCATATTGGAAATTTCTGTCTAATTGAAAATTATCAAAATAACTTTAGTTACAGGATATTATACCTTCTATCCAAAAATAGTTTCCTACCTGTATACATAAGAGGAGAGAATTACCATTATCATACCAATGTACCTATTAAACAAATAATTTTATTAATTCAATTGAATATTACAATTATTCTAATTTTCCCCTTCACATGTTAGTTATAAATTTAAAAATCATATCATTTATCTAATTCCAATTTTATGCCTTTTAACAACTTACCTTCAAAGAGATTAATTAATAGGCCAATTAAACCAATTCACATTTAAGACAATTCAAATTTTTATGCAAAAAAATATATAATTTCCAATTCAATATTAGGCCCTAGGGTCAAAAGTTCCATGTTCAAACTTTAGGTCATGTGTAGGAACATGTTTTGGGTGGCCACATGTAATGGTCTCAATTATAATAGACCCAATGGGATTTTTAAGAGGTACATTTATAATTATTTAATATATATAAGTTAATTCCATTCAATATAAGTCACACACATTTCATGAATTGAACAATAACAAATGCTTCTCATACAAGAAATAAATGGTACAACTTAGAGAGATGTTTTAGACTATAAACCTCAAATTCATAATGAATATTCTCATGATTTATCATATAACCAACACAGAAAATAGTGATCCCATATTTATAGTGATGGACACGATACATCATATCTAGAATGATATGATTCAAGCAAAAATAAAGGGGATTTTATAGAAACCCAGAGAGACTAACCATTTTAAGGTGTCTTGGTCAAAGAATAGATCATATGCTGAAGGAGTGTTGTTGGAGAAGTAATAAGAAAGTTTATGAACACATCAAAATAATTAATCTAGTGTTACAATCAAAGTGGAGGTTAGTTATAAATTAAATTGTGTTTATTGGTGTAGAAAATTCAATTCCACCCCAAATTGTACTTTATAAACCTGATTCCACTGGCTGGATGAGGAGACTCCTAAAAAATTCATGTTCTTACATGAATCCATCGAATAGATATTGGGTCTCAACTACGAGCTGGTGGGACCCTTGTTGGAATATTGTGCTTCTTCCTTACCCATCAACTAGCCAAATGGAACCACAGCCGCTCGTATGATTCATCCCACATCTGGCCTCACTATCATGGATTCATCAAACACTTTGAAACCTCTAAAACATCATCTTATACAATAAAGAAGAATCATTTATGAAATTGAATATTGTTCTACATAATTATAGAGAGAAGATTCATGTAGAAGAGAGAGATCCTCTAACCTCCCAACCATATAAAAACTCACCCCTGAGTTATGTTCCCAAGCATCACTGAGAGGTATTGATTAAAATTTTGGGCCAGTGTGCCTATATAACAATCTAACTCTCCCATGTACCCTCTTAGACTCACC
This sequence comes from Viscum album, assembly GCA_963277665.1. Classification (NCBI taxonomy): domain Eukaryota; kingdom Viridiplantae; phylum Streptophyta; class Magnoliopsida; order Santalales; family Viscaceae; genus Viscum; species Viscum album. The sequence continues at coordinate 1,487,034,598 of OY728120.1, forward strand.
CATGCTACAATTTTACTCTCACTAGTGGAATGGTATTCCCTCATAGATTTTTCTCACTATGTTCTATGATTCAAATCAGATGCTCTAAAAGGATGAATCATTATCAAACTCAATATCATTGACATTTATCATGTGAGATGGGTGATGGTGATATCTATGAAGTTGTGACATATTAAACACATTATATATGGAACTATAACACTTTTCAATATCCAATTGTAATGCCAGTCGAACTACCATTTACACCAATTCAAATGAATGAAACAAACAAGGTGATTGATTTCGTGGATTTTATAAATAACATTAAATAATCCTAAGAGACACACAAAGATAAAACTAATGACTCAACTAAAACTCACAGGTCTGTCTTTGATAGATATCATAATATTTAGTCCTTCTCTTCATGGGTAACAATTCATTCTATATCAACCAAATATTATTAGAAGTATCTTGTATTATACTTGGTCTAACAAATACTAAATCACACACCACTATGTAACAATGTAGAGAAAAAATTAAATTCAATATATTTCCTTGAAAGGTTTCATTTGGATTAATACATAGAATTTATTATTATATGTGAACTCAAAGTGTTCCAAATGATGATCCTAAAGACCATAAAAATCCGGAAGACAAGATTGAAACATATATTGTGGAATATGAATCTTCTATGACCAATAGAATATGTATTGTAAGATATTATCAACAGAAACTATATTATTAACTCCTTATAAAAGACTATCCCAAAACATGACATGAAATAGGGATCTATATTTGAAATGATACTCCTTAGAGTACTATGTAATCAAACTATCGTCTGCACATAGAGATTACATAGATCATCTATGGTGAACGTCTTCATTAGATGATCCCTGATCACCCATACTACATCAATTTTATATGGATTCATTGTTAATATTTTCATGTACTCCATTGTGATATCATTCCACTTTCAATAAAGAAAGGCCAAATCCAGCAACAATCTAGTAGGCTACTAGTGATTGGCCTTCACCAGCTGATAGGTGAAATATTATGCCACAAAGCATACAATCAATTTATCCATCCCAATAAACAAATATTTTTTATAATAAATATGATATGTCTTTATAATATAGGTATGTGAAACCCATTTAGATGCATGTGATTTCTCTATGAACTCCTCATGAAAACACATAGGAGCACAGGTATGACCATGGGAAATATGAACCTCATCGCTACAAAGATACAAACCAGATGGTTACAACCCACCATATATTATATCTCATTAGGATAAACCATATAGAATATATAACTCTTTGTATTAATCTTATCTAGTATAATGAGAAAGAAATATGTTGATGGAAATGTATATCACCCTAATAACTATAAGGACTCAGCCTTAAACATTACATAATATAGCTATGTCAACTATATGTCACTTATTTACAATACATAATATATTTTTGATTTAGATTTGTACAAAGTTATAAAAAAAATAATACATATCAACTAAAAATCATACAATGTGGGTTCCATTAAAACAGTATCCATTTCATCCAAAACATAAAATTTTAACACAAAACAACAACATGATTTCTTTGACAAAACATTATAAAATTTAAATTGACTTCCTTAGTTTTCTTACACATCCTTATAACCTATGAAAAATATTTAAAATCATGGGATGAGAATAAAAATCTTATTAAGGGATATAAAAATAAGGGAAGAAACCATCAGTCCCAGAAAACATATAAGCATATGAAATCATTTTCACAAAGAGATAATGCTCACCCTTATGTACGTTCTTTGTGAAACATGATATTTTCATAAAACATTAAAGAACATATGTAAAACCATAAAGGTATATTTGGGAATTACATAGTAGTATTGTAACCCTCATGAATACCTTATGATTTGTAACCCACATGGATTCCTTACAGTGTTACCCTCACGACTACCATTTATTGTAACCATCACAGTTACACTTGGAGTAACCATACGACTGACCTCCATCATAAACATACCCAATGCATTGGAGGGAGATACAAGTTCAACCCTTGATCATAAATAATTCTCAAAAACCAAAGCATAATCATAAAATATGAATAATTTCTTGAAAAAATTGGTTTTGAATGTTGTAAAATAGAATTTTAAAAGATAACTTTTAAATAAATTCCCTTTAAAATATCATATAATTGAAGTTATAATTGATAGAATGATATTAATATGTGTATACATTATAAATACACGTAATAAAACATTTTAGGAATTAAATTCATTTCGAAAATGATCTTAGTACCATATAATTAATGAAATAGTATGTTAACCCAAATAATGGAAACCATGTTAATAATTTCTTTACCTCAAGTTTGTCTTACCTAAAATATGTTTATGCATATGATATAATGGTTAAAAGAGTATTATTAGTATTTTACAATATCATATTCATGTTTATAACACCTTATATAATCATTTTATAACATCATTCGACCCATTTATAAATACTATTTTTTGTCATTTCCATTATTTTAGGTGTGTGATTCACATGATTTTCATGGTTGGTTTGTAAAAGATATTCTTATCGAATGGAAGTGAAACTCCATAAGTGGAAAAAAATGGTGTTAATATGTTCCCGTAATATTAAATGATTACATAAATCATTTTGGTTATACGGTTTGAGGATGAATCATTAGATAAATCATTAGTGATATTTATTTAGTTCATTTTGGTGGTTCATCGATAATCATGAACTTGTTTCATCATATAATATTAATATTATACATAAATGTTAATTTTAGAACATAATAGAGGTTATATGAAACACTTTACAAAATTTTTTGACAATTAAATTTGTTTTATAGACAACTATGAAGGAATTTATGGAAATTTAATACACATCGTCCACGATCTGGGTAAATTTACACATCACAATGATGTTTTTATTTTTAGGATAAGAGGAAGTGGAGGGTGCGGGTGGTATTTATAGTGATTGTGAGGGAGTTTTAAATTAATAACAAACCACACCTCATTAGTGGAATTAGAAAAACCTCAGGCTTGCCAAGGTTTATTCCCATGGTAATGGCCACTTGGGACACATCATACCATATTTTAATCCTCTTGAGTCAACCTAAATGATTACATCATTATTATATCATTATGATGTCATCAGACACACTGAAAAATTATAAATATATTTTTACTATTTATAAAAAATCGACTTTCTCATAAAAATCCAAAAAATTCAACATAATGATTTTTAGACATGTAGAATTCAATAATAAACTCCATTTTTTAAAATAATTTTCTAAAAAATATTTGTTTAATTTTTAAAAAAATCATAATTTATTCTAAAAATAACAATTAAGAAAAAGTAATTCATTTTATATCACCTTGAAAATTTGTTCAAAATCTCATTATCATATAACCTTAAGAAAATAATATAATAATATGAGTTACTATTCATTAGGATCATATAAATTTTCATATTAATATTAATAATGGTGTGCTACTATTCACCAAAAAACTAGTTGGTTATATTAGCCTCCCACTAATATACTAATCAATGACGAATATGTCTGTTTTTCAAAATTTGAATAATAGAAGTGGCCAAATTATTTTTAATGTCTAGTTTATAACTATCTCATTAAAAAAATTCATTATGTATAGATTTAGTGTTTCATGAATTTCAATTTATTTTCAAAACCATGGCATGTTACATTCTCCCCTCCTTCTGAAAATTGAATCCTCGTAATTTTATTTAATTATTAAAAAATTGAGGGTACCTTTACCTTATAGAATTTTTAGATTCCGATGTTTCTTTTTCAATAATGCAGTTTCTCCACCCAACCATTACCTAGGGGATTACATTATTCAACAATTCTTGTTCTCTTTGACTAAAAATTTGAACAATTTTATCTTCATAAGAAAGGTTTTCTTCTAGGTGAACTGTTTCTAGGAACAAAACATTATATGAATTTGGAACATACCTTTTTATGATAGAAACATTAAAAACATTTTTTTCCTAAGATAAACACGTAGGAAAAGATAATCGACGGGCAGATGGTCTAACTTTCTACAAGATATCATAAGGTCTAATGAACCATGTACTTTGATTTAATTTCTTAGAAAAACACAAAACACTTTTCCATGCTGAGATTGTATGAAAAACATGATCAACTACCTCAAAAGAAAAGTATTTCCTCATGTTATCTACATACATTTTCTGTCTACTATATGTTATCCCCATGTGTTGTTTGATCATCTTCACTTTCTCAGCAACATCCTCTACTAATTATGATCCCATCATATTACTTTCCATGAATTCATCCCAAAATACTAGAGTTCAACACCGCTTCCCATATATTTCCTCAAAAAGTTACATCTATATACTACAATGAAAACTGTTATTGTAAGAAAATTAAAATAAAGAAATATGATGATCCCAACATCCGTAGTAATCCATTGAACAAGATTGACGCATATCCTACAATGTCTGAATCATCCATTTTTACTTCCCATCTGATTGAGGATCAAAATATATAATGAAATTTAATTCAATTCCGAATGATTTCGGAAGGCCTTTCCAAAAGATAGAAGTGATCCTAGGATCACGGTAAGATACAATGGAAATAAGAACTCCATGTAACCTAAAATTAAATTTGAGATACAATCAAGAAATATGATCCAAATACATAGCATCTCAAATAGGAAGGAATTGAGAAGATTTAGTCAGTCAGTCAACAATAATACAGATTGTATTTTTACCTCGATAAGTCTTTTGTAGTCCCACAACAATTTCCATGGATATATTTTCCCTTTTCTACTATGTCACTGGTAAAGGATGAAGCATCATATTAGGTAAATTCTACTCTGCTGTATCCTATTGATATGTCAATCATTCCATAGTAAAATCAGTAATATCTCTTTTTATTCCATCCCACTAGTAATACTCTAAAAAGGACTATATATATTATAGTACTTCCAAGATGAACTGAAAATGGAGAAATACAAGCTTTTCACAACAACTCTTTCTTTATCTAAGAATCACATGGCACACACAATATTTTTTACAAATCTCAAAACACAATATTTATCAGAGTTAAATTCAAAAAAAAACATGCCCATTTTAACCAACTTTACCTTTTTCTGTAGATCCCCATCAAACTTCAACACTTGCATAATTCTGTCTGATAAAGTTGAATATTCTAGAACCTAAAAAAACAATGGAATTTCCCACATTGATAGATTTTAAAACAAAATTCATCAAATCAATAATAAAACGGTCTTATTCCATCCATTACATAGTTAATAATGTATGATTTCATTGAATCAATTCATCATCCACATTATTTTATTTTCTAAGGTGGTAATTGAACATTAAATAATAATCATTTATCAATTAAATCCATTTTCTCAGCCTCATGTATAATTCCTTCTAAGTAAATATATTCTTTATACTTTTATAGTGAGTATATATTTCACATTTGGCTTCGTATAAATGAGGCCTCCAAATTTTCAAAGAAAAACCCACAACCTCTTATTCATAATAATGTGTGGGATAACTTAACTCATGACGTATTAGTTGTCTTAAAGAATTATTATTTACCTGGTCATTCTGAATCATAACACAATGAAGTCCCTTTAGTGAAGCATCACTATAGATGAAAAATTCACCATTTCTGGAAGATAGGGTCAAAATTGGAGAATTCACCAATATTCTTTTCAATTCCTGAAAGAAATCAAAAAATTGTTTTTTCCAGATGAATTAAACTCCTTTTTTTGTTAACCTTGTAATTGGATAAGATATCCCTACAATGTTTTCAACAAAACTATGGTAATAGTCTTCCAGACCAAGAAAACTACAAATATGGGTTATATTTGTGAGTCATCTCCATTCTTCAAAAACTTTTGTTTTAGTAGGATCAATAGTTATAAAATATTTAGATATAACGTGTCCAAGTAAATAAATTTTTTGCAACCGAAATTCACAGTTACTAAATTTACCATACATATTCTTTCCATTTAAGGTTTTCAAAACAACCCTTAAATGTTTTCTATGCTTCTCTTTAACTCTAGAATATAATATAATTTCATAAAAACACACCTACAAAATTATCCATAAACCCATGGAATATTATATTCATAAGATCCTTGAATACAAAAGGTGAAATAATTAACCCAAATGGCTTATTATAAAATTAATAATGACCATATCTAGATTGAAAAGATGTTTTTGGACTGTCATCCTCCTTCACCTTCTGCCGATGGAACCCGGATCACAAGTCAATCATCGAAAAATACTGAGATTACTGGACCTGATCATAAAATTCATCAATTTGAGGTAAATGATACTTATTCTTAACAGTAATTTTATTAAAATATCTATAATCAATGAAAAGTCACATGGAAACATCTTTCCTTTTAACAACCAAAATAGCAGCTCATTATGGTAAAGTGGTAGGATGAATGAATCATTTTACCTGGAAAATCCTCTAACTGATTTTTCAATTCAAGAAGTTCTATTGAGCCATTTGATATGGTGGTCTTGAAATTGAATTATCTTCATGAACTGTGTCAATTTTGAATTAAACTTCACGATCAGGTATAACATCGGGTAACTCATTAGATAAACATCAATGTATTAATTTAGATATGGAACATCACTAATATGAATAGTTCCCTTATTTTCAACAACACGAGAATGATAAATATCTCTTCCAACATTCATCAATTTTATAGCTTCCAATTAAGTTATCTATTGCATAGGTTTTTTCTTGTATACAAACAGAAACCCTTTTTTAAACAACTTGTTTGTATCTATAATCAACAATAGAATTATAAATAGAAAGATAATTCACACCCAGAATGACGTTAAACTCTACTAAGGGGAAAACAGAAATGTTTGAAGTCATGACTTTCCATAGATAACGATAAGAAGATCCTTAAAATGTATTTTTTTGTTCTGACATTTCCCCTGGTGTTTTAATAATAACCTCTGGTCTCATTTGTTGAGGTGATATTTCCAATTTAAAAAAAACATTCTAAAAAATAATAGAATATGTAGACCCCATATCAAACAAGAATTTATAAAAATCTAATTAAACAGAACATGTGCCTATTACTAATCCCTTGGATAGCCTGAAATATGCTGACATAGTCACAATGAATCTCAATACACCTTTATGATTACAGTTTATCTTCATTCCATCACTCAAATCATTCTTTGGGAAGTCCTTTTCCTAATTACCCATCTCACCTCATTTGAAAAACATTATTGTTTTCTTAACAGGATTAATATTAGGATCATTTTAATTAAATTATCCAGAAATATTTCCAAACATACAACATCAAAATATATTCCAATTTTGTTAAGTCATTACCCAGGGTCCTTTTTACCACACTTTTCAAAAATAGGAATCAAAATTTTCTTTCCATCATATTTCTTTTATTGATTCTTACCCATCACTTACCATTTGGACAACATTTTCCAATTTTTCTCAACATTTGCATGATCCTTAATGAACTCCATTTCTAACCTCTTAGCACATCATACAAGTTTATCATATCTTTTTAATTATTTATAGTCCAATTCCCTTCAATACATTGGCTTCAATCCTACATAAAAAGTGTTTATTTTTCTATCCGGATCTATAATACAATTTGGAGCATACCTCACCAGTCAGGTGAAGTTTTCTTTACACAAAGCCGCTAAATCTTCCAAATTTTTCCTCGATTTAGGGAATTTCTTCTCTATCCTATGTCTAACCACCTTAGGAAAATATTTTCCAACAAAAACACATTTTAATTTATACCACTATAGTAATTTAATATCCTCTCTATCTCTGATATTCATAACCATAGACCACCACTGATCAGATTTACCATTAAAAAAATAAATGGAAAGACTAACCTTTTGAAAATATAAACATTCCATAACATTGAATATATTTTGAAGGTATTTAATCCATTCTTCATCCACTAATGGGTCGGAAGATGTACTAAAAGCTGGTGGGTTTTTCCTCATTAAATGTTCCACTATCATCATGTTCCTTTATGGTAGCTCCAGTTGCTCAGATGATGGATGCCACCACCATTTATTTCCTGCATCAGCTGAGCAATTACTATCACAAACTGCTCAGTTCCAATTCCCACCATTCCCAGTTGCGGATTCGGAAAGATGTCAGCCACTTGGTTCCTTCCATCTTCAACCTCCCTGTTTCTTCTGCAGAAAACCATTCTGAACAAAAATATCACAGATTAAGAAACATGGTAATATTTAAATAAAATACCATTTCAACATAAAAATACGGTAAAAATCATTTATATAATTATATTAACATCATTGTAACCCTTAAAGTTATATAAACCATGCTCATATATCAACTATAAGGACCCGACATTAAAAAATACATAATCTAGCTATGTCAAATAGATTTAATTTCTTCACAATAACATAGATCTTTTCGATTTATAATTTTAGAATGTTTGGAAAAAACTCATAAATATCAACCCAAAAGCATACAAAGTGTGTACTATTAAAATAGTATCTATTTCTTCAAAAAAAATTACAAAAAATAACCACAATATTTCATTAAAAAAAATCAAAACATTGAACTTGAATTCCTTCTTTCTATTTCATAAACATATAACCTTTGAAAAAATATCAAAAGCATGTGATTATCATAAAATTTTTAGTAAGGGATATTTAAGGAAGGAAAGAAACCATTAGTCCATGAAAACAAAGTAGCATATGAAATCATTTTCACAAAGAAATACTTCTCACCCTTATATATTTACTTTGCGAAGGACGATATTTCCATAAAACAATAGAGAATATATATAAAACCATCAATATATCTTTGGTAATTACTTAATAATATTTTATATCTAATATCTACATTATTATTTTTAAGCATCACAACTACCTTAAAATGTTACCCTCACGTCAACCTTATGGTGTAACCATCATAGTTACACGTGAGATAACCATATATCCAACCTCCAACATACACATACACAATGTATTAGAGGGAGATATAGGTACCGCAATTCAATATAAAAGATTCCCAAAAATATAGAACCTATTCATAAAGCATGAATAATTTCAAAAAACATTTCTTTTAAATTTTGTAAAATTGAATTTTAAAAGAGAATTTTAAATGAAAAATCCCCTTACAAATATAATATAATTGAAGTTACAATTGATAGAATTAAATGAATATGTGTATACATTTTAAATACACCTGAAACAACATAATTTGAATAAAATTAGTTATCCAGATTATCTTAGTACCATATAATTATTTAAATATATGTTTAACCCAACGAATGGAAATTGGGTTAAGAATTCCCTTACCATAGGGTTTTGTTACATAAAAATTGTTTTAAACACTTGTATAATTGATAAAATAGCGTTCTTAATAATTTAAAAAATTATATTCTTGTTTAAAACACCTTATATGATCATTTTATAACATCATTCGATCCATTTATAAATATTATTTTGTTATTTCCATTGTTTTGGGTGTGTGCTTCACATGATTTCCATGGTCTTTTCATAAAGTATTTTCTTATCGAATGGAAGAGATACTCCAGAATTGGAACAAAATGGTGATTATATGTTTCTTGAATATTAAATTATGCCATTAATCATTCAGGTTTTAGTGTTTGAGGGTGAATCATTAGATAAATCATTAGTGATATTTGTTTAGATTATTTTGGATGTTTATCAATAGTCACAAACTTGTTTCAATATATACCTTTATTATTATGTGTATATGTTAATTCAAGAACATAAGAGAGGTCATATCATGAACGTTACAAAGTGTTTTAACCAATAAAAAGGGTCTAGAAAAAGATATGAATGATGTAAAGGAAATTGGAAACACATCGTTCATGATGTCATTAAATCGACACATCACGGATGATGTTTTTAGATTTAGAATAAGAGGAAGAGGGGGGTGAGTGTGGTATTTATAGTGATGGTGAGGAAGCCTTTTAAAAAATTTCAAAGGATAGATCATTAGTGGTATTTTCAAAACTATGGGTGTTCCCATGGTATTGGAAACTTTGGACACCATATATCCTATTTTAATCCATAAGAGTTGACCAAATAGATTACATAATTATTATATCATTATGATGTCATCAAACACAAAAAAAAACATACAACTATATTTTTACAATTCACTGAGAATTCAACTATCTCAGAAAAATCCCAAAAAAAATAACCTTAACAATTTTTAAATACGCAGAATTCAAAAATGAACACCTTTTTTTGAAAATAATTTTCTAAATATGATTAAACTATTTTTTAAATAAAATTGTAATTTATTTGAAATTTTTTTAACAACCATAACTCATTTAATATCACCTTGAAAAATTAATCCAGATCTAATTATCTTATAACCTTATGAAAATAAAATAATAATATGATTTTCTATTTATAAGGATAATATTACTATTTATAAGAGTATGTATCTATTCACCAAAAAACAAGTTGGTTATATCAGACTCAAAACCACATACTAATCACAACTGCATATATTCATTTTTAGAAATACAAATAATAAAAGAAAAAAAATTATGTTTAACAACTAGTTAATAACTATCTTTTTGAAACAAAATTTCATTATGTAGGGATTCAGTATTTCATGCAGTTCAATTTACTTTAAAGACTATGAGGTGTTACAATGGACATTGAACATCCTCATGCATATATTAAAAGAGTTCCATCAGTCAACCGTCATTAAAGGATACATGCACTGACTATGACTGAATATTACCATTAATGACATTGAGATTTAAATTTAAATAACAACCCAATATTTGAAGGTATGTTATATTCAATACCTCATGTTCCACGCAACACCTTCTTGGATTGTGTAACACGCAAGATTGTGTTTCTACGAAACAACACTTTGTCATTAAAACTATTTAAATGATATATTTAAAACTTATCAATTAAATATAGTAACATAAATAGTAATAATAAATTTATAAATTTCATTTACTATTTTTTCAGATAAATAAATCATATTTAAAATGAATTTTATAAGTTTCTGTAAAATAGTTATATGGCTAGAAATTCTATTTTCTTAAAGGAACTAATATTTATGTCAATCCGTGTACAATGATAAAATTAATTTTAGATACTCTAAGAAATTTAATTTGGTAAAATAGACTTAATTTTTTAATTCTAAATATCAAAATTATCATAGGGAGAATTTTATTATCTTTATGAAAACATTCAATTTTTTATGAATAGTTAAAACACTGCATTATTGTTAAAAGGAGACCTTTTCATTTAATTAATTATTTTACCTTAAAGTGATTTAAATGTTAGAATATATAAATAATACATATATTAATCCAAGGAAGGTTATTGTAATCATTTTTATAACATAATTTGATATAAAAATTCCTTGATTTTTTTTAACGTCTTTCTACCCACCTTCTTGCCACATTTGCAGATTACCATTAAAAGTAATTTTACCACATCTCTCAATTGAATTTCTAAAAATATACATACTTCATTGTAATCGGTATGAAAATTTTATTTTTATAGGATCAAACTAATTTTTTAGTGAATAAAATTTTTTTAATTTTATTTACCATAGTTAAAGGAAAATAGGGTAATTAAATGTAAAAATAATATTATAATAATACAAAATAACCCTAAAACATGAAATAATTTCATTGGATAACTTTTTTTAGACCTAAATAACTATTAGGTAAAAAATATGATCATTTTTAATCCCGTTTTGTTATATTATGATATTTATTATATTTTATTTAAAGAAGAGTTAAAAGTATCATATTCAAATTTTAATAACTAAATAATTTTTAATATATGGATATACATAAGAAAAATTCTACTATAAGTAGTCATTAAAATTTTAATAAATTAATAAAAATAATGGTAATTTATTTATAATTTTTAGACATTAAATAATTTAATTTAATTGTTACACAATGATGATGCAATAATTTATTTATTAATGGGAAAATCAAATTAATGATATTAATAGTATTATGATAAATATATTTTGACATAATTAGTGACAACAAAAAAATTTATAGAAAACATAGACATTTTAGTAAAATATTCTAATTATTTTTTGGAAGTTATCAAACTGGTTTGATATTTTTAAAATTTCAAATATTGAATAGTATTAACATTGAAATAAATGATACTTTAAAAAAATTATTTTATTAAATGATATAAATGTAATAAAAAATAAGGTTCAGAAAAATAACTTCTGTAGTGTTTCATTTGACATAAATTATCCACACAAGAATCTTTTTCCATTTTATAGTAACTATATTAACCCTATAGTGTAAAAATACAAGAAGACGCGGTATATGTTAGACTCTTTAAATATGGGTTAAATCCAAAAGATAAGGTTAATTTTACGAACTAAAGAAGTCTCAAATTCATTTTATGTGTGTATTTAAACTCATAATCATTTTACCCTATAAATAAATCACTTTCAATCAATTTGAAACTGAAAATAAATTTATAATAAATTAATATTTTTAAACTTTCCTAGAGTTCCCCTCACCTCTCCTATAAAGGGTCTCTTCTCTTTATCATTAATTGACAGATCCAAATCCATTTGGATCAGCCAAAACCTACCAATTTCCTCTATCAACCACTGTAAATTCTTCTTGGAGGCCATAATTTGGTCTGAAATCTAACTTATTGAGTCATTTTGTGAATGTCAAAAGGAGACACTCGAAGAAGTTGAAATTGTTTTACCGATTCAATTCATTTTTTCACTACTTCCCCATCCTATTATTTTACAATATAAAGTAATAAATCTAGAATATAATATATTTTGATATTTTTTTATTATTATGGGACAAAAATATTCAGTATTTTACCCATCCTATAGAAAAACATATCACCATGCGTGCGTACGTACGACATACCGTCTCTAGACCGTGCTGTAAACTGTTTTTCCTGTACACATTATATGTATGGGTATATTGATGAATATGATGGATTTTAATAATAAACATCACATGATATTATTTCAGTAAAATTCATATGCCATAAAACTCCTACCATTTAACCATTAAGTAAATGATATAATTGCTCGTGCGTATATACAGCTTACCGTCTCCACGAAGCGACACAATTCATCTACCATGTTCAGCATCCATGAATGACTATAAAAATAAATATTATCAATTAGTATGAAATATATGAAATAATAATGATACTTCAATAATATAAATATAAATATGTATTTACTTGTATGTAATTCAATTAGTTATATTCAATATGATAAGAAAACAGAAACAACCTTCATGGGTACGTATGACCTACCATCTCCATGAACAGTGTATTCCATTTCATTTATATATCTATTATATATATTTATATTCTTAATATACATAAGATATATAAATCATGTTATATATTCTTTAATAAAGTAAATCTTGATCTATGAAATACAATCAAGAATCCCATGTCAAAACACATGCTATGAAGAAAATGATTATTACCCAAAATTTTTCTTTGACAAGGAAATTATTAATAAACAGGTTATATAGAGTCACAAATGATTCATATATAATATCCTAAATATTATTATTATTTTGGTAGAAGTTAATAATATTTTTAAAACCATTATAAAAGAGTTTCAGACACGTACAAAATGTATCAGACCAATGGTAATGGAATTTCATCTCACTTTTAATTTTTTAGGGATATAATTTTTTTTCACCACCTGTGTCTTCTGTGTGGGGTAGGTACATACCCTATTATATTTGATATCATGAATATATTTCTCTTCATGGTATTTAAATATTATTTTTATGATATTCATCTTATTATATAAATGTTCAAAGTGGTATGGGATGATTTTAATGTTTAAAGAATTAACCCTTTCTCCATTTCAATATTATTGATATTATTTTACATAAATATATATATCTATATAAATGTATTATAAAGGAAATTTAATTTCTATTTCTAATTTCATTCAAATTATCAAAAAAATTAATCTTTTGAAGGATTATTTTAGGCTTATTTTCAAAATCTCATTATTATTTGAGGTTTTTATATATAAGTATCTACTGGGCCATATTTATAATATGTGTCCTTGTTTCATAAAATGTAATTAAACATATTATTGAAAATTTCTAAAATTAATTTTTACCCATGTTTGAATTTTTATAAAACATTTTGAAAGGAATCGTTCCTTATTTTTCAGAATGATGTACTTATGTCCTTTTCGACAAATTAAGGAAGAATGTTTTTAACTTATGTGAAATGAGCGATTGTTTTCCGCTGTTACGACACCTTAATATTTTTTACATTCACTTATAATATTACATGTTTATTTTAAAAATAATTTTTTTTCTTTTATAAGTGCAAAAATTATAAAATATTTCCTACAAGAAAGGATATATCTCTCAAAGTGTTTTAATAATTTTATAATATCATTTTGATCTATGTCAACATCATTGTTGGATTTTATTCTTAATTGAGATTGATTTATTATGATACAATATTACAAATTGTATTGAATGGTTTTTGATATCTCTGAAAATATATGTGCTATTTTAATACAATTCAGGTTTTATGGTTAATGTATTGACATTTTGTATACTTTTTTTAATACAGATGTGTATGTTATGTTTCACCTGTTTCGTATGAGGACTGTATTGGACTTATTACATGATGGGTGGGAATGGATAAATCCTCTCAATTCATCATATTTTCTAATGAGAAAAACTAATTTGGAGTCTTTCTAGAGTTTTACCCCTATGGACTTGGAACAAGGCCTTAATGGTATGTTCGATGTGATTTTTCAACTAGTAGAATATCCATGTGTTTGTTTAAATAAAACTATTTTATTTATTATATCCATATTACGCTGAATATTTTTTTATAGGCTTGTGTTTTTGTTTTGTACATTACATAAAATTTTATTATTATTTATGAATGCTTTTTCTATATTGTTTATCTTTACTGAGCATCTGATATCATCCCTTTCATTTGTTTTATTTTCCCAAGATTCTAAGGACTTTTTAAGATTGATATGAAGGGTTAATCAAGGATAATAATGGTCCTCTCAAATAATTAAACATTTTGAATTTTATTCTTTTAATTTAAATGTAATATAAATTTATGTTATATATTTTCTTTTACATCTAAATCGATCGGTCATTTGGGGTTTGATTCCTTGTAATCATGACATTGTATTAAAATAATGCACTAACTCCGAGATTCTGGAATTGGGGTGTAATAGTTAGTATCATAGTAATTTTATAAATAAACCTATAAATGGATTTAGAAAACATAGAATAGGTATTGGAATCCTTTGATATAATTTGAGGATAAGTATAGGGGAACATCCCAAAAATTTGGTAATTTAGAGATTATGTGGGTATTCATAGAAAATACATTTCTATCTAGACACTACAAGTGGATGTGGTTCTGGCACATATGTACCTGAGAGTAATAACTCTGAAAAGGTGTTCTGGGCTTGACACGGGGTAACATAGTACCCAAAAATGGGCCGTACTGTGCACCTAGTTTGACACACTTGGCGGACATGCTTAGGATAATTCATATTTTATTTACACACCATTATGATGGATTTATTAGTAAATATGTCCCCAAAGAAACCATTTTTATGATTATGAGACTTGATACATGTAAATATTCATTTAATTATTATAATTTTCTAATTTTTGGATTACACATTATGATATGATCTGACCTAGGGTATGTCATCATTTAGAAATGGCACCCAGTAAAAGGAATGAGAACTCCACCAGTACAAATGATCCAAAGAGTAATAAGGATCATATATTTCATGGTCTTAATCTAACATTTAGAAAGAAAATAGTCTCCCATGTATTCTCATCATATGATGAAATAGTATCATGTGTTTATAAGATAAGTAAATAATTATCCGAGTCTGATGGATATAAAGGAAATCAATAGAAGAAGAGGATGTAACAGAAAAATCAGGATAAAGGGAATAAGGGAAAGATGGATTTTCCCACATGTGATAACTAAGGAAATAATCAACATGATAAATGATTTAAGGGAATGGAATTTTGTTATAAGTATAGAAAAAAATGAAACCATGTTCATGATTGTAAGGGTACAAAAAATTCATCCAATGTACAAAGCTTCGTCTGTAAGGAGATGAGACACTATGAGAATAAATGTCCCAATCGTCAAAGTATACCCCGAATGATGCTATTGAATAATACTCATGTTATGATACAACTACAGATAAATATGAATGATTTATTTTCTTATGTTGTTATTGTTGAATTATTTCATTTGATTATTGTATCAATGATGTAATTGTTATATGATGTATAAAAACAAATAAGGATTGTACTACAATACTGTTTCATTATGTTTTTGAGATTGTATGGTACCAAGTAAAGTAACACAGTTGCAAGTTATTTTTTTTGCAAAATATATAGTTAAGGGAATGATAAACTTTAATATATATATGATAATGGTTTTTGAATAAATAGATGATTGATTTGGATAAAGTATATTAGATATTATTGACCACTTGGGAACTAAATAATTTTCTATTTATTCCATCATTGATGGAGTTTACAGCATTTTTTCATTTAAGTTGTATATCTAGTATTCTGTGTTTTACATAAGGAATAAGGTAGCATAGACATATTAAATATGGTTTTTATGAAAATTCAGGGAATTTCCATGTTTTTTGAGAATATACGATTAATTTATTCACAAACATTTTATGTGACAAAAAAGATCTTCATTATGTTATGTGACCTTCCTTATAGATTTTCAGATAGTTAGTTTGGATAGAAGTATTTTGGATAAGTCTAATGGTTGGAATAGATTAAGGTGGATATTGGATTGTATTTTCTATGGTTAAAAAGATTAATAATATATTTTTTGGACTGCTATAAAAATTTAGTTTTAAGAAAGGACCACCCACAAGTTAGGTGAAAACCCATTGCATCGGACAAAGTTGTGAGAATCGTACCCACAACTGAAGTGCGATAAGGCTTTATCCCCTACCACTAGCCTACGTGATGTACTGGATTTTATAATGTAGTTTTTTATTTAAATGTTATGAAATATGAATTATTAATTCATTTCTTAACCTTATACGATTAAAATTAATAAAATATGTTTTGATTTTTATTATCTTTTGGAGAGAAATATAAGTTTGTGGTAGAAATTAGTTAAAGGATAGAACTCTACTTATCCAATACGTATGCTGTCTTTTATTATTATTTATGAATTAAATTAATTCTTAAAATCTAGGGAAAAGATTTTAAAACAAAAAAATTTCTCTGTGAACATTCTTTTGCAATGAGTTATATAGTCTATTGGATCAACACATATTTATAGCAATCTGATTGTTAACAATCTCCTAATAATATTCTCTATCACTCTTCATCAGAACTTGGAGGTTAATTTTTCTTTCAATTTCATGTTATCCTACATAGAGAACTAGTATTTTTTTATCTTTGGTGACCTTCTTAATTCTCATTCTATATTTTAAAATTGAGGTCTCATTAATCCTTTTCCGATGTGGGATTTCAATAATGAAATTGTGAAAAGTCCAACCCATAGTTTTCAATTTTGAGTCTAAATTTCCAGGATGATATTTATTTAAGGAGGGGAGAATGTAACGCGATAATATTTCATGGTACATTATCTTCAATAGCTTATGTTTCACTGAAAACTGGCTTGGTTTTTGTAACACACAAGATTGAGTTTCTTGTGAAACAACACTTTTGTTTTAAAATTATTTGAATGATATATATATATAACCTATCCATTAAATCTAGTCATATAAACAGTAATAGATATTTTTGAAATTTTTTTTATAATTTTTTCAGATAAACAATACATATTTAATTTGAATGGTATATGTTTCTGTAAAATAGTTATATGTTTGGAAATACTATTTTTTTTAAAGGAACTACTTTTTATGTCCTCTTGTGAACGAAGATAAAACTAATTTTAGAAAATCTTAGGAATTAAAATTTTTTAAAATAGACTTCATTTTTGAATTCAGAATATCAAAAATAGCTTAGAGATATTTTTTAGAATTTTTCAGAAAACCTTCAATTTTTGATGAATAGTGAAAACACTACATTTTTGTTAAAAACAAGACTTTTTTCCATTAAATAATTATTTAGCTTTAAAATGATATTAATGTTACATTATATAAATAAGGCATATATTATTCCAATGTACATCATTATAATCATTTTTTTAATAGAATTAGATAAAAAAATTCCTTGAACATTTTTTAATGTCTTTTTACCCGCCTTCTAGCCACTTTTGCAGATTAGCAAGAAGCAAAATTTTACCACTTTTGTGAATTTAATTTCAAAAAATGGACATACAAGGTTGTAATTTTTATGAAAAATTTGGATCAATGGTATCAAAAAAATTTTATTCCAAATAGTAACTTTTGAATTTTATTTACCACTGTTAAATATAAATATGGCAATTAAAGGTAAACATAATATTATAATAATATAAAATTACACAAACACTTGTCCTAACTCCATTGGATAAATATGATTCAAACAAAAACATTATTAGGTAAAAAATATGATCATTTTTATGAAACTTGTGATAGATTACGATATTTTTTATTTAAAGAAGAGCCAAAAGTGTCATAAGAGAATTTTAATAACTACATCATTTTTAATATTGGGTTATACATAAGATAAATTATAATATAAACATTTATTATAGATATATTAAATTTATCTAAATCATGTAAATTTATTTATAATGTTTATACATTAATAATTAAATTAAATATTGACGTAATGATGATGCAATAATTTATTTTTTAAAGGAAGAATCAAATAAAACATTTTAATAATATTACTATAAATATAATTTTACTTGTTTAATGGCATCCACTGATTTTACTGATAACTTATAAATGATAGTGACATATTTTATGTATTGGTGTGAAGTTATCTTTTGGGTTTGATATTTTTGAAAATTCAAATATTGAATATTATTAAAATTGACAGAAATGATACATTAAAAAAATTATTAAATAATATAAAAGTCATTAAAATATACGGTTTGGATAACTAACTTTTATAGTGTTATATATTTCATAAAATATCCACTTAAGGTTAATATTTCAATTTATAGTAACAATATTAACCCTATAGTATAAAAATACAAGAAGACATGGTAAGATATAAATTGTTTAACTAACGGAAAAATCTCAAATATAAGGTTAATTTTATAACCTAATCATGTATAAAATTCATTGGTTAATGGGATTACAACATATTATCATATTATAATTGAAATCAACCAGTTTTTATTTATTTTAAACAGAAAATAAATTTATAATAAATTAGTATTTTAAACATTTTCCTAAAGATTCTCTTAGCTCTCTTATAAAAGGTAACTTCTCAGTATATTTAATTCACCCCTTTAAAGACATTTTCCTCTGAAAAAACAATAAATTTTCTCTCCCAACCGACCTCAATTAATACTACAGGCCATTCATTGGGTTTATATCCACACAACACTGTCCTTTTGGGAAAATCAAAAGGATACACTTGAAGAAGTGATACTTGTTTTTCCAATTAAATTCAGTAACTTTTCTTATTCTACTTACTCTACCTACTTTGTTTCCAAACTAAATAAATAACTCCAGAATATAATATATTATTAGATTTTATTATTATTATGAGATATCCTTATTCCTCCTTTTACTCGTCCTATTAAAAAATATCACCATGCGTGGGTACATACGACTTATGGTCTCCACACGAGGGTGTAGACTGTTTTTTATGTACATGTTACTTATATGTGTAAAATAAGGAATATAAAGGATGTAAATAATATATATAACATGATATTGTTTCTTTAAAATTCATATTCCATCAAATTACATACCATTTAACCATTAAGGAAATTATATCGTGACTCGTGTGTACGTAAGGCTTACCGTCTCCACGACGCGATGAGATTTAGCTTCCATGTTCACCATCCAAGAATGATTATAAAAATATATATTATGAATAAGTATTAAATATATTGAATAATAATTCCACTAGAATATTATATATGTGTTTATTTTCATATATTTAATTCACATACTTCCATTCGATGTGATAATAAAATGGAAATCGTGTTCATGCGTACGTATGATCTACCATCTCCATGAACAGTGTATTCCATTTCATTTATGTATCTAATATATATATATAAATATATTTAATATATATTATTTATAAATCATTTTATAAATTCTTTATGTATGTGAATCCTATTTTTTGGACACGTACAGAAAGTATGAGACCTAAGGTAAGAGGAATTCATCTCACTTTTAATTTTCATGTGATATAAGCCATTTTCACCACATTTTCCTTGTGGGTGGGGTTTTTATGGACCCTAATCTATTTTATATGATGAATAATTGTATCTTAATTTTATTTTATGATTAATTTGAATATATTGAGATTATTATTTAAATTTTCAATGTGGTATAGGACACTTTTAAGGTTTAAAGAATGGATCCTTTGTTCGTTTCAATATTCTTAATATTAGTTTACAAAACCAATAATTTGGATATAATAGGATTACAAAAGCGATTTCTTTGTATATTATTCTATTAGTTAAAATGTTTTTGAAAATGAATCTTTTAATGTTTTTTTTAAGGTTAAATTTCATAATCTCATTATTATCCAAGGTTTTTTATTTGTATGTATCTACTGGGTCATCATTATCATCCATTTCCATGTTTCATAAAATCTATTTAAAACTATTATCAACAATTGTATAAAGTCATTTTTACCCATTTTTAACTTTTTAATTTTTTTTTTGAATTAAATTTTCCATCATTTTATAAAGAAGGTACTTTAAGATGTTTTTGAAAAATTATGGAAGAATGTTTTTTACTAATACGGTGTGAGCATCAATTTTATGCCATTTTGACACCTTAACACTTAGAAGTTTCCCTTATAACCATAAAAGGTTACTTAAAAATGAAATATTTTTTTTATAGTTTCACTAATTTTAAAATATATCAAAGAATAAAAAATATATCTCTCTCAAAGAGTTTTAATAGTTTTATTAGATTATTTTCGACTATATCAACATCCTTGTTGGATTTTATTCTGAATAAAGAGTGATTTCTTAAGATAGAACCTTCCATATTGTATTGAATGGTTTATGATATGTTTGAATACAGATATTATATTTTACTACCATTTATGGTTTATTGTTAATGTTTTAACATTTCATATTCTAGTTTCAATATGAATGTTTATGTTATGTTTTACCCTTTTCATAAGAGGAATTTATTGGACTTATTAAGTGATGGTTGGAGATCATTATATCCCCTTGATGCATCTATTGTCATAATGACTCAACCAAATTAGATTTTTTAATAATTTATTAACTATATTGTCTTGGAATGAGGCATTGACAGTATGTCTGAGATTATATATTCCCTTATTATGAGATTAATTATTGGTATTAAATGTGATTATTCAACTAGTAGAATATCCTTGAGAATGTTTAAATTGAATTATTTTATTTATGTGTTCCATATTATTCTTAATATTATGTTTATATGGCTTGTGTGTTGGTTTTATACTTCCTAAAAATATTATAATTATTTATGAAAGCTTCTACTATATTGTTTAACTCACTGAGCATCTAAACTCACCCCTTTATTATATTTTATATTCCGAGGTTTCCAAGAAGTTTTTTATGGTTGATACATAGGGTTAAGATTGGATAATAATGATATTCGAAAATAATTATGCACATTTCAATTTATGGTTTGAATTTTAATGTAAATTAATGTATGTAATCTATTTTCTATGACTACTAAACTGATCCTTCATTTAGGATTCGATTCCTTGTAACCATGACAATGTTTTAAAAAAATTGTTGTCTCCAACATCCTATGATCGAGGAATTACAATTTCCTTTTCCAATAGTATTTTCTATCTCAAATTCAATTTACTACAGATACCCACCCTGCCTCCTTTTAAAGAGATTTATGACCCATTGTGAAAATATTTAATTTAGGTTCTTGTCATCTGTGTACACCAAAACCGCTCTCTAAATTGATAATATAACTGTAGACTCATGTCGGGTACCACTATAATTAACTCAGAATCATTAGTAGGATAAATTTTCCCATGTAGTGTTAACTATCTGGAGACATACGCCGGACCACAATCCTACTGCATTTGATGTTTTCAAAGGCCATATCCTAATTCATCAAACAAATGTCCTCCTTACCCAGCTGAAGTAATGTGAGGATTATTATTGAGACAAACCAACTCTAAATTTTCTAAAATCATTATTTGATTAATATTACTAAGTATGATTCACCCATTTCATGGTTAGAGAAGAAATTTGTGCTTCTTGATGGGATAATTCATCGATAAATCACTGTTAATAGCCTACTTAACCTGGAGAGTTCTATGTCTCGAAGATGTTCTAGGTTCATTCCTAGGATATTGAGGCTACTACATTTTAAGAGTCCATAGACACTAAAACCTCTAAGTTAGTATGTCCTATGAATTCTACATTGTCGATAAAGTATAAAACATTTAGATAGATTACAATCTATCCAATTATCACACTATGTTCCAAGGAGTAGGTCATGTTTTTTATAATGATCCTATCTAGAATATGATAACTTCATGATTTCCTCTTTGAAAATTAAAATGAACTGATCCAGAAATGGATGGAATTCATGATTCATCATGATTTTTTATTCCAATAGGTTGTTCATAAAACTAAATTATATTAAAATGAATTTTTTAGGCCATACCTACTCCTAAAAGAAATCTGTAAATCTTATATTTCACACCCTCATCATGTGGTTCCTTGACCTATGGTCATTCTTGTAGAAAATATGAGAACATAATCCAGAAGTCATTGAGAAATTTGATACATATAAAGGGATACCTATTATTTACTATTATCTAGTTCATCCTTAATAATATATATATATATATAATAACAACGTCTCACAATCCTTGTTGGTGAAAAACATTGGAGAACCACACTTGGATGTAATAGGCTATATGAGCCCCAGAGATTCTGAATCTTCTAACTAAACATTCAACTATAGAATTCACATTGATTCCATCATATAAGGTGGGATAAAAATGGTTGTGGATCTTGAAACCTATTGAATATTTAACATGATCTCTCACGTAGGTAGTTAGCTACAGAAATCCCCGGGATATATGTTCTGAACCTATTGGACTATTGGAGTAAAAATACTCAGCCACAACTCACCATCATCTAGAACAACGTTTTCTTCTAGGGATCTAAGGAAATCCAATCTAATTTGAATTAGTCCTTCATGACCAGATTGAATATCTCATTCACCAAGATAGACACAATTTCCCCCTTATAGAGATATAAATGTAACTGTAAATTGACAATAATTTATATGAGTATGTTACCAAATAAGCCAATCCGTACTAATAATCTAGTTAAATATTTCTATTTCCAGCACAAATAGCCCTTAAAGACAATTATTACCACTATTTTAATGATAAATATGTTAAAACATTGGATAAACTATAATAACACCCCAACCAGGGCATTTTTGTTCATTAATATCCCAACCCAACCTTGGATGGGGCTCGAGCCACAACAACACCAAGACAACATCCATAGTCTAGGGGAAGTGACTAGAACTGAAGGCGCAAAAAACTCAGGGGGGTGATTTCCTAAGAAACTATCCACACACACACACACAACCAACTCAATGAATAAGTGAATAGGGAAAAAGGGAAAAAAGAAACAATACTGCAATATAAAAACACAAAAGTGCATCAACCTCTAAACAATACATGTATAGAAAGGTAAACTGAATGGTAAAGGGGGAAAATCAAAAACCCAACCAGAAGAGTGCCATAACCTAGAAACTGGCAGAAAACTAAATTAGTTGGGATATCCCCACTCCTAAATCCTAATAAATGACCACCACACGTGGTCCAAGCCCCCCATATCCCTAGATCCTTTGAAGTCATGATCAACCTGCCTTTCCTATTAAAGGGAACACAATGTGAGGGAAAATCCCAAGCATGGTTGAGCATAATGATTCTCAGTAGGATGCTATGAAGTCTCAGGGGAGGAACAAGAGAATTACTGATGATGGATACAGTAGAGAGAAAAAGGTACAATAAAAGAATATTATAATGGAGTGTAGAATAACCCATCAAAAAAGTGATGTAATCTGGTCTAAACACAATGAGATAAAAATCCTGAGAAGATGAACTTATCATCGAGTCTCCGCAAAATATTGCAGGAGAGTACTCTCCTAACCATAAGAATCTAGACCTGAAAAGCACATGGAATACCCCACATGTCTTCACCTCTCTTAGAAGGAGAGTAACCAAAACCCAGGAAGTGGGTACTGTAAATAAAATATATAAATATGATTATTCATGAATCCTAAATAAGAGAGTAAGGGGATATCCATATCACAACTTATCCAAATAAAGAGTAGGAAATAGATCCATAAGTAACCACCATAGATGCCTTGCATCCCATGCATCTACCCTAAACTACGTGTGAAAGGGATCCAATCACCACACCTTGATACTCTTCACTTTTGATGGCACTATCTCACCCACGTGGTTTTAGGTCGCGTCACAAGGATGTGTATTTGAGTTAAAAGCACGTATCATAAACCAGAGTCCTAAGGTATGTTAAATCACTTCTTTCCACTAAACCTCACAGTTGAAAGATCATGTCACAATGTTGAGGATCTTTGTCGAGCCCTACTGGGGGATGACACTCATCATCATGTATTCATGCCCTAGTACATCAGGGGGGATTAAACAACCATAAGACGATGCGGACCGACTTACCAACCTAGTTGGAGGGTACTTCCTGGAAAGAGTCATCTATGGAACCCACTACCCAACCCATCTAGAGGGAATTTCAGAACAACCATTGAGGATCACATCCCAACCCAACTAGAGGTATACATGAAACTACCATCTGGGACCACATCCTAGCCCAGCTAGAGGTAAACAAATAACTAACATTGTGGACCACTTCCTGGCACAACTGGAGGTAACCACATAACGTCCGTCAGGTTCCACTACCCAGCCTTGTTGGAGGTAAACTTGGAACTAATCTGGCCATCCCTAATGAATGTTACCTCTCATAAAATCATTGAGGAACTCTAGCCATCCCTGGTGTATGGTAACTCTCAGAAATCACCAAGGATCATCGACTATCCCATCTAGATAGTACCTCTTAGGAATCACAAATGAACACTGGCCATCACTAGAGGATGGTATCTCTCAGACGAACTCCACTGTAGTCATCGAGTGCCACCCAGATAGGCGTCACACCCAGAACATATCACATCATTACGCATTAGCCTCTACAGTGGTCACCATCACATTCTACATGAAAAAACACTCTGGATAGGCTATACGAATGCCAAAATCCAAGTCCAAAAGAAAGAGATGTGAGATGTAGAATATTCATAAAGTGGTACATCGCATGTGTGGGGACCACACATCGTTTGCTCACACCTCATCAGTTGACCATGTACAGAACCATTCTTTAGATCTAAACTATGAACAATTACCCCTAGGCATGTTTATTTACTCCTAGATTACATAACACACCTAGTCAAATGGTCGATGAGTGCATGATGATCATCGTCGGTCCGTAGGGCCAAAATGTGTTATTATGTTGGAAAACATCATCAAATGGCTCAAGAACATTTGACCACATCTCTTCATACATTTTCTCCACTCTCATAAGAGTCAAGGATGACCCATGTCATGGGTTCTCATCGAACACATTAAAAGGATCGTCCACTAATATTCCTTCATGTTTCCACATTTAATGAGAACCCGAATAAGTCTTGTCACATCCAAACATACCACACCATTGTGATCCTTTCAAAAACACACACAAGGAGAACCATTTATTCCCCCAAAATGAAGATCTAATGGAAAAGTTGTTATTCTCCACATTTTGCTCGAAGGGCATCCTACGGGGACCATGCGTTATTCCTAAAACAATATATATGAATGGTTCAATTGATATGATCTTGAAAAATACATTAAAGAGACTAATTATTTTTCTTAAATGGATAACTGGTAAAAAAAATATTTCACCACAAAGAGGGTGAACCAGGTCTCATGGGGCTTGTAGCCTGTCCTTGTTTTAAAAAAACCCAAATGTTGTCTTGATAATTCTATATTAAGGCCAGGGTCATGGCCCTAATGACGACATGTCAATGGGACCTCCCATTTAGAAGATAAGTCTAAAACACGATTTTGGAATAATAATAATTTAATTATTATAATTAAATCTAAGTGTCTCATGAATATGAACAACAAAATCATGTAATAAAAGTCCCAAACTAACCATAAAGGATTCACCTCTATTTAAGGGATTCATGTCCATAGAAAACATGTCGAATAGACATGCACTTTAGAAGAAATGAGAATTTAAAAGATCTCCATCAAAATTGGGCTAGTTCGGACCAAACAAGCTAGACCCACTCTTACTGGGCCAACCTGGTTCAGATAGCCCGCTCTGGATCACCAGAAGATGGTCCAATCACGGGTCTTTCTCATTATACCATGGCCTGGCCAACCTTCCATGGCCCGGCACACCGACTTGGCCCATGGTACATATACAAAAACTGACCGATCAACCAACCGGTCTTCCTCGAGTCACCCCAACAACATTGAACCCGCATAACGTTGGTCGCTATCAGCTCTGAGTCCTTTAGTCCCCTGCTTAACTGCCCTGGCGACCTGCAATCCATCATGCTGCCTAGTGAACTATGTTCACCTGTCCGCTCACCTCTAATCATGCCCCATTACCTTCCACCTCACTGCCCACCTTCGGTCAGCTCTCCAGCCAAGGATGCTCCAACTTTCCTACCTCTGCGACAGTTGCTCGCCGCCGCTGCCACCAGACTTGCTCTAGTGGTACCATCCTCAGTCCACTGCGACTTCAACATTCATCTTATTTCAAAATCGAAAACTATTATGGGATCATTAAAATGATATAAACATACATCATAATATCTCTCAATGATCTATTGAAGATTTGATTCAACCCAAATTAAACACTGAAGAACCCGATGAACAGGCGAAGTATAAGATGAAAACAAATTATTTTCCACAACGATTTATGACCGTGTTAGTGCGACCATCAATGATGATAAATGAAATTGTGAAAATTTATTACAACAAATAGAATATCAATTTAGACTTCAATCAGAGGTTCGAAGTAATGAAATCCTACCTTGAAATATTAGTTAAGCATTAAAGATGTGGTCTTCAGGATCTAACACTGATTTGCTAAGGTTTTTGAAAATGTTTCTCTTCAACTCAATGAAGAATAATGAAGAATAGATTATAGAGGGGTGGTATTATTTTAGAGAGAGATGAATTAGTAGATAAACCTATTCTTCTCCATAATCCTATATTTATAGGTTTCCTGCTCAGTGAGAAATTTTAATCCACAACACCCTCTCATTTTATCTCGCACCCAGGAAAAACAACCCTTTCTGAACTCAACAATAGTCTCTAATTTCCATTCCAAGTCCCCGTTTGAATGTTATATTTCCTGAAATTTGGGGTAAAATAATTACCTTTAATTATAAATTTTTTCATGGATATAATTTTCCACAGGAGTCTCATGCTGATGAAATTTATGCCCCACCGAGGGTAAATAATGGGTTCCAGACTCAATGATGGCCTCCTAGTTTTAATCTGAGCTATATTTTAAGTGTTATCTCACTTTCACATTATTTATAGTATAAAAAGACTTAATATTTTTTTATAATTTATTTTGGGAACATAGGGAATCTCATGGACGTTACCATGCTGACACAAAATGAGAACCAAAGGGATGGTTCATCCTCATAAGTTATTCTCATGATGA
Organism: Viscum album; assembly: GCA_963277665.1. NCBI lineage: Eukaryota > Viridiplantae > Streptophyta > Magnoliopsida > Santalales > Viscaceae > Viscum > Viscum album. The sequence goes on from OY728120.1 coordinate 1,487,062,511, forward strand.
TGATGTTCATTGTAACATGCACAACCCACCTCAACAGAGACATGTGGGAGACATCATGTGCTCGCTCCCACTACTGGGGGTTGGCCAAGGCAGTAGGCAACTTCTCCATTTCTTTGAATAGTAACGAACCGCCTGAAGAGACTTGAGGGATGGTTTGCCACCACGGCCGATCCTCAACATCCTACGTCATGACAACAGTCACAGTTTGTACTTAGAATAAGGTCCTATAATTCCCTAATTTAAAATATCAATATAAAAAAACTCCCATTGATATCTGTTCATGTTAGATTTCAACGTTGATGTCTCACAACCGAGACTCTCTTACAGGATCCAAAGGTAACAGAGTTGACACCATCGACCATAGAAAAAATATAGCCCCAGCTCCAGTAGGGTCAGCTATGAGGAAGATTACTACTCGAAAACATCCCGCAATAGGCAAGACAAAGGCTTCGTTCTAAGGGAATCCAATACAACATTTCCTGTTCCGGAAGTATTCAATATCTCAATGTTTTAGTCCTGTAGGTAGTTCAACCAGCTTCGCTACCTGTGGTATAGATCTCTCTAGATAACGATGTACCCGAGACTATGGTGGTCTGTGAAAACCACAAAGCACTCTCCTAGAAGGTTACATTTTCTCATTCTTAAGGAAAATACTACTTCTTCAAGAACAATATAGTAAGTCATGTTGTTATGTTCATTGGGTCTCCATTACCTCAACCTGTACTTGATTAATGTAGTATCAAGAATGATGTTGAGCACACAAGGTAAAAATTAACAAGGTAGGTGAGTAAACTCATCCAACAATAAGTGTCTAGATAAAGAAAGCACCTGGAACACCCCACACATATTTTCCCATCTTGAAAGGAGAGTAATCTCCAAAATAGAATCTCTACTGATCCCACTTGTGGAATTCCCTGCATGTTGGGAAAAAATCCATCGTTGTGTCCTCTAAGTGTGTTTTGGGTGTCATTGTGTTTTTTGACAATGCCAGATGACTACGATTGAGTGTGTTTGGGGTTTTCCATAGATGGGTTTTATGGTTGAAAAATTTCCTAGTGTTCGCTAAATTTTTGGGCCAGCAAAATCAGGAATTTGTGTTTAGAAATGTATGGTTTTCTTTGTAGGACCGGATGGTGTTAAGAATGGTGCCCAAAATTTGAAAAGGAAGAGAAATGTGGAGCCCTATACATGGATCATTTAACTTGTCTGGAAAGGGTACTCGGCTGCGTACCAGACAGCAGGAACAGTTTGCAGGAGCGGTTCAGGAAACCAAAAATGGTTCACAGAAGATGGATGTGTGGTACACAGATGGAATTTCATCGACAAAGAAGATCAACCGCATAGGTGAAAATGTAGTATGCATACCATGTATGGAAAATGGTTCTCTATAAGGATTGTGATTCGCAGCGGAAGGAGGATCTTTATGTGGTGGATCGCAGTTTTAATAAATCATTGAATAGAAGATATTGAGGATATAATTTCCTATATAAGAATAACTAATCCCACCGATTAAGAGCGAGATTTAATGTCATTAGAGAACATCTTTTTGATCTAAAAATTCGGAAAATTCTGAAGGAAGTTTGTGAGAGATAATTCCACAAAGACTGTAGTGGTTCACGTGGAAGAAATTATTTAAAATGTTTTTTTGGTAGACTATATCCACCAAAGGATGAGGTACACAAATGAGGAAGGCCGAGTGCATAGGTGGTTAGTGAAGGTAGTCTGTCAATAAAGAACATTTCATGGACATAGGGGTTTCGTAGAGGTGGTACGCGATAAAAATGGATGAGGTGGTCTGTGGATGAAGGGAGGTGCGCAGAAGCAGTAGCATTACACACAGGAGGTGTTCCACCTACCAAATATGGTACTTAGTACATTGGAGAATAAGGTGGTTCACTATTTTCAAAATCAAGCTTGTGAAAAATTTAAATTTGATTGAGAAAGTATTTTATGGTACCATGGAGTACTTGGGAAGGTGGAATTCATCTAAGGGTGAAAAATGAACTTCAAAAGAGTATCTACTTATAGTTGAGGATGCAGGAATTCATGAAAATGAAGGGACATACATGTATATGAACATTGTTTGACCTAAAAGTTGATAAACTGTCTAGGGATTCCTTTCCAAGAGTAGTGAGTGTAGGAAAAGGATGATGGTGACCCTTTCCATGGGTAGTGAGCCAGAGAAAGAGGCATAGGGAGTGACCCTTGGAAATTCATTGAGCAGACCCTAAACCTTGTAATGAGAGTGAGCATAATCTTAGATGATCTAGCACAAACATTGTACTCATTACTGGATGTGATCCTTAGTGAATTTGGTACGTCAGCACATCGTTGTAGTATGATCCTTGGACGTATCCCAATAAGGTTAAACCATATAAAAATCATTGTGTCCTATTCATGATTTCTTATTTGTTTATATACTACTATGCGAGGAAGAGATAATCGAGTTTTTTTAACAATAATACAAGATACAAAGGGGCATAAGTTTTAATCAGTCATACCTTGATTCACCCACACCCTCGTAGGGTATTTGAACTAGTGGACCTAACAATTGGTATCAGAGGGAATGGTTGAATGTTAGTTGTTTTCTCCCAAGAAGTAGAAATGGAGGTGGTCAACCATAAAAGAATTCTGATCATTAATGGAAAAAGAAATTCAAACTGTGGAATAATTGAATTCATCATTACTTTCGATTAGTATGGATGGATGTCTTCACAGAATCTATGCATCAAATATCAGCTATCATAAATAGTGGTGCATTATTAGAAGCTAAAAGAAGATAATTGGATTTTGATGATAAATGGATCAATGATTTATGGGGATTCCTATAAAATGCAATTTATACAAAGGTGATGTGCAGTAAACCATCACAGGAAATGTGGGTAATATTATTGAACATTTATGAGGGAGAAACAATAGTCAAAGAATCCACTCTATAGGTTCTATGGAACAATTATGAGGATCTTAAAATGAATCCCAATGAGACTATTGATTCATTATTGGATAGGATAAATATTATTTTGGAATACATGAAGGGTCTTGGAGATTTCATTTAAGATATAAATATTGAAAAATGTATACTGAGGAAACCTCCACCATAGTTCAATCTGAATGTTTCAGTGTTGGAAGGAAAAGACCTGAAAGAGATGGCACATGATAACCTACACAGTACTCCTGTATCATATGAAATGACAATCAATGATAATGATGTAGTAGAAAAGGGGAAGTCTATGGAAGTGGAATTCAAGTCCAGGAATAACCACTTTTTTGAAGATAGTCCTTAAGAGGACAATATTGATGATTTCATGTCATTTCTATCCTCCAATCTACAAAGTTGAAAATGGAAGTTTAAAGGTAAACTTACATTTTCATGATTTTGATGCGGAAATATTTTGAATTTTTCAGCAAAGTGTCCTATGATGATTGATGATTCAAATGAAGAAAATGAGGAAATTCTCTAAAAGAAGTATCAATCAAATGAGAAAGGGAGGAGAAGTAGTTGGAGAATGTTCTTCAAAAAGAAGAATCTGCTATCAAAATCAGATGGATGTTCAGAAGAATCTAAGGAAGAATAGTTGGAGGACTTATAAGATCATAAAATAGATTCTTTGGTGGAATTTTTCATAAATTCATTAACAACAAAAAAAATTCAAAATGAAGATGGAGAAATTGACGGAAGAGTTGATCTTTAGGCAGAATTAAAAGCTACCCTTGAAGAGGTAGATATTTTGAGAGAGAAAAAAGATAAAAAAAGTTGTTTGTGATTCCAAAATCTATATAAAGTAGCATGTAGAAGTGATTTATGAGCTGAATGTAGAAATTAAAAAGCAAAGGCCTTCAATGCCAGAAATCCCAGAAATGGTGGTTGAGTATATACTCAAAAATTGAATAACAAAAAATACAAATTGATAGTTTGAATGAAACTAGAAAAGATCAAATGAAATGTATTGAACAACTAGAAGAAGAGTTCATCAGTCTGCGACAAACAATTGAATATCATGAGAAACTACCAACTCTTAGTTTGAATTCATGAAAGAAGATCATACAAGAAAAAGATAAGATGAGATTTGAGTAGTGTGTTCCATCAGAACAGAAGCAACAATCAATTCTGAATGATAAGGCTGGTATGGGGATTGATCTAAAACAAAAATAGTTATGATCCAAGTCAAAACACAAGAACCCATACTAAAATTTATGATTGATTTGGGTACGAAACAGAATTAGAAGATTTAGAGAACCCAATACACAACTACTGGTGCATCATTACCATATAATAATGTACCTCACATAAGATGGTATTGTTTTGGTAAGATGGGACACTCTCAAAATGTATGTTCCATAAAAAAGAAGAACCAATGAGAGTAAGACCAACGTAGGTGTTCATACAGAGCTCAAAATTCCAGGTCATCATTTCATGGTCATTGTTTTATGTGTAAAGGATTCGGACACATGGAAATATATTTCACATCAACAATGTAGAGGAATGTGTCCAGGAAGACTAAATTTATTCACAAGAAGCAGCCAAGTGTATCATCAAAAGAGATGAAAATTCAAAATCAATTTTTAGCTGTACAGGTTGAAGATAGATCATCATATACTAAGAAAGATCAAGATTATCATTCCATGTCAGATATGAAGTCAAATACTTGGGACAAAAAGAAAATTAAAGAGCAGGTAGTGGATGCAGAAATTGCTTTCATGAAATCTGATCGAACTGGGATATTGACCATTGATACTGTACGCACACCCCATTTGATGGTAAATAAGGATATAGTGACCAGAATTAGGTATGATAGATAAGTTATTATAAGATTTGGTAATGATGAGGGATTTAAAATTATCGGTTTAGGATAATCCATGATTGGAGGAGAAGATATGAAATGAGAAGATGTATTGGTTGTGGAGGGGATAAGTCACAACATGATTAGTGTTAGTCAATTGTGTGACTCTGGACATTCCATAAGTTATTGTAAGAAATTATGTATCATTAAAAAAAATATAGTGCTGTTGTGTTGCAAGTAAAGAGTACAAAAGGGAATGTCTACCTCGTGAGTGGAGAAGAAGATATGTGCTTTCAATCTAAGGATGAAGAAAAAAAGTTATGTTATAAGCATCTTAGACACATAAGCCAAGCATCCTTGGATGATTTGGTGAAATATGATGCTTCTTAGAATCTTCATATATTACCACATGATCGTAATAAAACATTCAATTCCTTTCAACAAGGGAAGATCATTTAATTGACATATAAAACCATGGAACAATATTCAACATGATTGATTTCGTTGGTGCATATTGATGTGTGTGGGCCAATGTCACCAAGGTCTATTGATGGGAGGAGATAGTATGTTCTCTTAATTTATGATTATAATAGAATGGCATGGGTTTCAATAATCACCCAAAAGTTTGAAGTGTTCAGTTGCACAACAAGATATCGACTAGAATGTGAAAAGATACTTTGTCAAAAAATTCAGATGATTTGAATAGATAATGGAACAGAGATCCCAAGTATCCAAGTGGAAGATTATCTCATGAAACATGGGATAAGGCATCATGTTTCAACAGTAATAACTCCATAGAAGAATTTATTTATTGAGAGAAGCAATAGGATTGTGAACAACATGGCTAGAATGATGATCATTGAGAACGATATTCCAGAGTTGTTTTGGAAGGAGTTAGTGATGAAAACATTCTACCCATAAAATAGTGGCTTATTATGCCCAAAAGAAGATAAGATTACATATGAGCTGTGTTATGGAAGGAATCCATCATTGAAATACTTTTGGGTTTTTGTAAGTAAGTGTTTCTTTATCAATAAGGAGAAACATAGGATGTTTTAATCTTGTGGATTTGAAGGATTATTTCTTATTTACTGAAAGAAAAGAAAAGAATATAAATTCTTCAATAAGAGGATAGGAAAATAGTTGAATGTAATGATGTGTATATAGTTGAGAATGAATCGAATCTTCAGCAAATACATGATCAGACTCAGGAGGATAGTGATGAAGACAAGAGCAGGCCAGGAGATTCTCCAGCTCTAGAGGTTGATTTAAAAGAAGACTCATGTGATGGGAACAAATAAGTGTCTTCCAAGAGACCAGCGACAAGAGATGAAATTGATATGCAGAACATAATTGTTGATCAAACACCACCAGTACTGATAAAAATGTTAAAGTCTCTACAAAAAGTAGCATACTTATCACAAGTTGATCCCAAATGATTTGATGAAGAAGTTGGAGATGATAATTAGGTTCAGGAAATGAATGAAGAGCTTGACCAAATTGAGAATAATCAGACATGTGAAATTGATTTAGTTCTAGATGTCAAGAAAATAATAGGAAAAAAATGGGTCTTTCTCAAAAAAAAAAGAGAATAAATATGATGTTTTTATTTGAAATAATGCATGTCTGGTGTGAAAAGGGCACTCTTAGATTTTATGTTATTGGTGATAATTAGATGTTTGCACCTTTTGCAAGGATGGAGACATTCAGATTATTATTGGCCATAGCTATGAAATGAAATTTTAATGTGTTTCAAATGAATTTCAATTCATCAATTTTGAATGGAGTTCTAGAAGGAGAAGTCTACATTGGGCAACCGAATGGTTTTATCATTCATGAAGATGGGAATAGATTTTTTATCTAAGGAAAGCATTATATGGATTGAATAAAGCAGCAAGATCATGGTATTGAAGGCTTGATCAGTTTCTAAAGAAACATAGATTCTAGTTTGGTGGAGTTGATTATAATATATATTTCAACAATGACAGAAGTCAGAGGATGATGATGTTGGATTATGTCGATGACATAATCATTGGTGGATTAGATGATGCTCAATGCAGGTAGTTTTTTGAATACATGAAAAGTGAGTTCGAAATTTTTATGATTGGGGAGTTGACATTTTTTTCTTAGCTTATAGGTGACATAAGGAATAAATAGAACATTTATTTCTCAATATAAATATGACAAGTAGGTTTTGAGAAGGTTTATAATTGATAATTCCAAAGAGATGACGACCATGATTGCTACCTGAATGAAACTATCACCTGATGAGGAATGAAAGGTAGTTAATACCACATAATATAGGAATTTCATTTGAAGTCCATTGTATGTGAAAGAGACAAGGACTGATATTGTGTTTTCCACATGCTAAGAAGAAAAGTATCAAATCAATCCAAAGGTGAGCCACATGATTTTAGTAAAAATAAATCTTCAGTATATCAAGGGCTTAGTGAATTTTGTTCTAATGTATAATGAAAATTCTCAACCAGTGTTATTGGGATATACAAATGAATATTTGGTCAGTTCAACAGATGATAGGAAATCGACATCAGGAGGTTACTTTTATCTTGGAGGGTTGTGTATTTCTTCTTTAAGTAAGAAAAGAGATTTCATTTCATTGAGCACTACAGAAGCTGAATACATTGCAGCTACTCAATATTTCATGCAACTATTTTGGATGAAGAAACAACTTGATGATATGGTAATTGAAGTAAAATATCAAATATGAATCCATTATAATAAATAAAGTTCTATAAATCTTAGAAAAAATCATGTCCTTCACCCAAGGACAAATAAAATTGAAATAAAATATCTTTCTATCAAGGAGAAGGTGAGAAAAGACTTTTGATGTTGGATTATGTGCCTACAAAACAACAGGTTGCAAACATTATGACAAAGGCCTTATCCAAAGAAGAATTTGAAAGGCATCAACTGGAAATAAGAGTCTAGTATACATCCAGCACTTGAAAAAGTGTGGATATGGGTCCCCCTCTCCCCGAGGTATGCTATGTTTTTTCCTAATGTACTTATATGTGTTCTTTACCCTCTTGTAGACAACCTTGACATGCCCTTCAGGTTTGTTGAAAAGGGGAAATAATGTGTGACTATTCCTAGGGGAGAAAAGAAATAATGATAATCTATTAAGTGGAGCAGTGAGATAGGGGGAGTTGAAGCTGAGATAAAGGTATTTGGAAGAGCTATTATATAGGGGGAGTATTAAACCTGATGAATCTTGATGTGATCGATCAAAGATTTGTTATCACGAAAGTAGAGGTTTGTGATTAAAGATGTTTATTGGAATCAGAATGGTATAAAATTTAGTTAATAGCATTGAGATGATACATTAATGAACATTTCGTTATACTCTAGTTTCTCATGCTGAGCCTGGCTCCTATTGGCTCGGAGTATATGGTGGGTAAATCCATGATCACTATCTTAATCACATAATGTGAATGGTGGCTAATGATGGATGGATTTTTAATGTGGTATCAAAATGAGAAGAATTTTTATGATAAGGGTTGTCAAAAAACTCAAAGGGGGAGATTTATGAGAAAAAAATACATCTATGTGTCCTCTCGATGTGTTTTGGGAGTGATTATTTTTGTTGACAAAGCCAGATGACCACGAATGAGTATGGTTGGTGTTTCCCGAAGATAGGTTTTCAAGGTGGCATAATTTCCTAGCCTTTTCTAAATTTTTGAGCCTCAAAAATAGGAATTTATGTTCGGAAATGAATGTTTTTATTCATAGGATTGGACTGTGTGATGAATGGTCAACAATATTGGGAAAGGAAGAGAAATGAGGAACTTGGGACATGGATCATTTACTATGTAAGGGAAGGGTATATGGCCGCGTACAAGGCAGAGGGAGTGGTACGTGGGAGTGGTTCGAGAAACTGAAATTGTTTTTTGGTGGAAGGAAGTGTGGTACGCGGATGGCTTTTCATTAGTATAGGAGATAACTATATAGGAGAAAATGTTGTACACAGACTATGAAGGAAAAATAGTTCGCTTGAAGGATTGTGGTTCGTGGCAGCATGAAGATCGGTATGCGGTAGATAAAAGATTTTATAATTATTGGATTAGAGGATATTTCAGATATCGTTTCCAATATTTGAATCTTTTATACCACTGATTAAGATAGGGATTGAATATCATTAGAGAATATCTTTTTGATTTGGGAATTCGGTAATGTCTGAAGAAAGTTCTTGTGGCATAATTCTATGCAGTCTGAAGTGGTTCACACGGAAGAAATTCCACCAAATTTTCTTGGGGGAGACTATATCCCATAAAGGATGTGGTATGTGGAGGAGGAATACCTGATATGTAGGTGGTTAGCGAAGGTAGTTCGTGAACATAGAATCGTTCATAGACGTAGGGTGATTCACAAAGGCAGTCTGCAAATAGAGAAAAGTTTGAGGACAATAGGGGTTTTGTAGAGGCGGTATAGGATAGAGAAGGTGGAGGTGGCCCAAGGACAAAGGGAGGTTCGTGGAAGTGGTAGCGCTATGTGCATGAGGTGTTATACATACCAAACCCAGCACATAGTATGCAGGAGAAGTATTTGGTTCAATATTTTCACAAGCAAGCTTGCGAAAGCATCAAATCAGTTTGCGAAAGTATTTTATGGTAAGTAGCAGTACTAAAGAAGGTGGACTTCATCTATGGGTAAAAAAGGAACTTTGACATAGCATCTTCATGTAGTTTAGGATGTAGAAATTCATGAAAATAAAGGGATCTATATGTCCATAAACTCGAGTTGACCTACATGTTGACAAATTGTGTGTGGATTCCATTCCAAGGAAGGGAAGGTGGGAAAAAGTAGACGGTTACCCATTCCACCAGTGGTGAGCTAGAGAAAGAGGCATAGGGAGTGACCCTTGGGAATGTAGTGAGTAGACCCTAAACCCTGATAAGGTAGTGAGCCTAGTCATAGAAGATCTATCCCAAACATTATACTCAATATTGGCTATGAGCCTTAGTGAATTTGGTACATCGGAACATCGCCATTGTATGATCCTTGGACGTAGCCGAGTAGGGGTGAACCAAGTAAAAATAAATATTTCATGTCCATGATTTCGTAACGGTTAATATATTTCTATTGGAGGATGAGATAATTGAGTTTTTTTAACAAAAATACAATATAAAAAGGGGATGAATTTTTAATCTATCATACCGTGATTCACCCCCCTCTCAGGGTATTCGACTTAGTGGACCAAACACATAAAAAGAGGTTCAAGAAGAAAAAATCCACTATAAATACCAGGACCTACTCCGACACTCCACTACACAACTCTACCTTGAATGCACAGGTTGTAGGGATTCTTACACCACACCTCGATATTATACGCTTTGGGTGGAAATGACTCACCCTCACTATTTTTCTCACGTAACAAAAATGCATCTCGGTGGAGGAAGGACACCTCTTTATCATGAATTCATGGTTATGTTGAACAACACCCAAAACATGGTTACATCAATGCCCCATGTCACCCTGGTATAACCTCAAGCAATGAGCCAGGAGAGAAGATTACTTCACACAGTGTCTAACAAGTTCTACCAAAAAAGGTAGAAAAAGGCACAAGTCATACCTCTTATCATCTAATTCTTTGTAGGATCATAGACATAAAAATTTTGCGGTTTTCCATGGCCCTAGCTTCCAACTTCTTGATCCAGACATTGGCCTTCTGGAAGGGGTGGAAATAACTCAAAACGCCATCCCCCCCTCAGCTTCATTCTTATCCTTTTCTAGAACCACCACCCTAGGTACCACTCTTATCATGTCGTTGTCTCTTCCATGGTGGTCCCCTTACGACCTGCGAAGTGTTACCAACACATTTGGTTGGGTAGTATCGTACCAAGTGACCTCACCCATCAAAATAATAAAACTAGCCCTCGCTTGGCTGTTGCCACACTCTGCACTAATTCAGCCCCATACGACTACATTCATGATACGGATTATAGGGTAGCATTCTATGTCAATATCTTATAAAATGATGGAAAATAGCTGCAAAACACCTTTCAAATATGTTTTTCTCGCTGCCACAACAAGGAATATGGGATCCCTCTGACAGAAATCCCTTCTTCAGAAGCACCTTCTCCATCACCCTAGCATAGTTGGGAATGTACAAGGGTACTCTGATAACAAAAATCTCTCTGCGAAGTCCCTTCTCAAACATCAGTGCTTGTAAGTTGTCATCAAAGAGAATGTCTAGAGCGTAGTGTGTAATTTCATTGAACCTAGTTTCATACTTAGTCACCATCATCCCTCACTACTAAAACTGATGGTTCCCCTAATGTTTAAAAGAGACCAAATAAGATGGGTTGTAATCCTCACAATATAGCTGTTGGAAATCATCCCTTGAGAGACCTGACTTGTTCTGCACCCAAGAAACCAAGTTTCACCAATGTCATGCTCCTAAATGGACAAGGTTGGATTCCAAATCCACCATCTGATCTATCAGTGTCTGCAGAATCTGGAAGAGTTGAACCGTTGAATCTATACAAACATCTGTTATTGGAGGGTCTGGCATACCGTGGAACATCAACGGTCTGTGGTGATGGATCATTCGAAGTGTGCAAAACCTGAACATGTACTCAGCCCTCTATGTTAGGGTTTTCTGATGCTCAACAGGTTGTTATTCTTATTTGTGCTCACTAATAGAAAGGGTCTCGCAAGTTGGTTCTTGAACTGAGGCCTCATTTCTCAACGGATTGTCATCACAAATTAGAGTTGGTATCCTAGATGACGGTCATTATGAAGGCATCATGGATGTTATAAAGGAGTACCATAATCTGATTAGAATATATATATATATATATATATAATCCTATATATATATCAACAAAAAAGGGATCTAACTCCAGAAGTATAGTCAAAGAATCAATCTTATATGACACATGTACCATTGTTCCCTGCCACTAGTGTCTCAGGGTGCCGAGTTGATAATTGGATAATCAGGGTCCCGGTGAATGGATATGTTGGCCACCTATACAATCACTGGGCTCCCTATAACGAATGATTCTCTAAAGAAACATGAACACAGTTTCCCAAAACCCAACCAAGAACATTTTTTAGAAACATTCTAACAACATCCCAAGGGTTAAACAACCTCGGATACCGCTTTGTCACGACCCAACCTGGGGCATGGCTCTCCCTAAAACTATCCAAATCCCGTTGGATTTGGTGGACTAGAACAAAATTTTTTTACATTATTCGTTAATAAATACCTTATCACATTTTTGTTGTTCTTCTACTTGGAAATGCATGTGATAATGTCCTAATGATAGCTATTTCATTAAAGGATCATAGCATATCCCTACTATGATGAGAACCCAGACGTTCCATAACACTCCTCTAAAATATATGTTCTATGGCTGGATGATGTTATTTTTGGGACAAATATAATACAGGACATTAGGGGTGAGGACTCATAAAACATTGAGGCACCTTATCATGTTGTGCGCCCTTTGTAATGTCTATGAGGATATAATGAAAACGAGACCCGCCGGTAGGAAATCCACATTTCATAGTGTCATAGGATGTTCCTATCTACGAACGTGTGTATTGGTCCTTAAACTTTATGATTATTATTAATGGGTATTACAACTCACTCACTTAGATATATTGATGAAAATTGTGACGACACATTGTTCGTAGTGAGGTAGGTTACATTGGGTGCATCACGAGTGATATTGCATTTATAGATAATGCGAGAAATGATTTTTCCCTTTAGTTCCATAACGAAAGTAGATATCATAGGCCTTTTTATGGAATTGAGATAGCCTAAATAAATCCATGGCCATGTTGAAGAATGGGAAAGTTCAATTCAGGAATGTCAAAGAAATAATAATTGAGCACATGAGTTTATGACACTAGTATCCAACCTGATTGATTCGAGATATAATGAAAGAGGGATTACATTTCACAGTAAGCATTTGTAGGAGGTGACACGTCATTGCGGTGTTAACTTCATTCTCTATGGTTTCCTTGCAATGTGGCTAGATGCTAACCTTGGAAATTAGGTAGGCTCCACCTAATTCTACTAAGAAAGAGGCCTAGAGGGTCACACACTAAGTTTGTCAAGGAATCTCAGTTAAATATTAATTTAACAAGTTGAATAAATATTATTCCTCACTGTAGTTTAATAATTATTAAAGGATGCCCGATCACATTTATTTCGACACTAGTTATTAAAGAGAATATATTTTGGGTGAATACTTTATTTATTAGCGAGTAATGCAGTGATATTTATTTGAGAATTAAATAGTCATTATTCAAGGTCTAATAAATTTGGTGGTGGAAATTAAGAAAAAATGAAAATAAAAGTACATGCCATGTACATTAATATATAAACACCATGTAGTTTTTCTAAGAATTTATTAAAAATAATATTTTTTATTTAATTAAATAATATTAGGTGTAATTCGTTGGGTACATGTTAAGTAATAATAATAGTCAACTATTATTATTAGACATGGGGTATTACTAAGAATTAAATGAAATGAATAAATGATTTCATGTAATTAATTCATTTTATTATTCTATATAATTAAAACTTACAATTATATATTTCTCATTAGCCTATACATTTTGAGTGGTTGTTCACAACAGATTTGGAAAATCTCTCAAGCCAAGAGATAATTCTTTTTCCACCAAGTACTCTCTCAAACTATGAGAGAGAGATCCACCTCCACCGAATCAAGGAGATCGAAGGCGAACATCGCAAGAAAATGCTCTTCTACGCTAGCACCTGAAGATCCCTCCAGCAATATCCAGAGATACATGGAGCATGTGTGGATCACTGGTAGAGGAATCCTACACTTGGATTTTACGATGTAATGACGGATCACATCAGATCATGATCCGAGACATCAATGAAGAAATAATTCCTTCAATGTAATTCTTGTTAATTAATTAAACTAATTATAAAAAACATATGATGATCCACTATAAGGATATAAACACCCCTCTTTATTTTTCGTTCTTCACTCTATTCTAAAGATCCGGTATTTTATTATCGTGATAGATCTAGGATTGATCATTGTTAACGCTAAAATTCAAGTTGGGTACACCCACCAACGCGCTTCTGCTGTGCCCGGAACCAACAAGTGGTATTAGAGGGAGTCCTATCGTTGATTATAATTATTTAGTTTTTCATTGTTGATTTACACATTTAATAATTTAGTTGTTTCAATTCGTGTTAATTGTTCTTTAAATATAAATCTATAGATCTATTCCTCCTCTCTCGTTTCTCATTCACCTTACAAAAATGAATTTTTCTTTTAATTTTGATTAAAATAATATAGAGGATCTCATTAAGAGGTTCCAAAAGTTACAGGATGTACAAAACCAGAATACACGGAATGTATTCAGAAGTACAAGCCATGATGTATAGGTTTAATGCATTGGACTGGTCCCCCAAATCAGGCATTGTTAATGAAACCTATCAATGTATTCAAGAATCAGTGTGTTGACTAGGAACATGTGGAACATGGTTTCTGGATTACATGTTGTGTGGCCCATAGAATACAACATGCAATCCCTTTGGGATAGGGTTGGACCATGTACTGCGTACACAGCTTGCCCGACTAGAAACTATTTAATTCATATACTACACGGCGTGTGTCCCAATGAACTCACTGTGTACTCTGAAAATTTCTGATGTATATCTACACACCATGTCCCTGAGCATGTACATCAGATGGATGGTGAACAAAAGTACATTCCATGCGGTCGGAACTACACGCCATGTACACATCCAAATTACACATATTTATTAAAATTTATTATTATATTATACAAACCCTTGAGATGTGTACCATAGTGCAGGTGTAAAGCTGAGGCACAACATGTGATGTGTGTTTTATATATGTGTGTTTAATTTAACATCTTTGTAATGCTCATTTCTACTCATTGAGTAGTTACGAATAGGAATTCACTGGGTTGCCTCCATGTTACAAGTTATGTACAAAGATAATTTTAAATAATATAATTTTTTTTAAATTATGATGGATGAGAATCTCATGGAAATTCAGAAAAGGATTTATGATAGAATGATTGATTAAATAAATATAATTAATCGATTAATGCATCATTTATCTTAAGCAATAATGATTAAATAATTGAATAATAGTTTTATTTATGTGTAAATATAGTTTCATGCAAGGATGATCCTGAGCTAGACCAAGACATTTGTTTGTGAATGGTTTCATTAAATTTATTTATATAAATTATATTTCTGGCCTGTGAGCCTTCTCGTCATTAATATGTAGGGCCGGTGCACCCAAGGTTTATTTTCTGTAAAACACCATTTTACCCATCACCTGCATGTGAGATAAAATCATATGTAATGTATAGAGCTCCTAAGCTAGTGGAGGCGGCTCACGTTATGATCCAAGGTGAAACAAATCCAAGAAGATACAAAGGTGGACTGGTGGAAAGCTGCAAACATGAACCTAAAAGGTTCAAGGTGTTTCTCCCATAGGTATTGGGTTAGCTTATCAACCTCTAGATAAACTAACCAATAGAACAAGATCATGATCATACCATTTATTTTATTTCAATCAGTTTTATGGTTTATTTATTGTGGGTGTGTTGTAACGACCACACAATTAATGAATTAAACAAGCATGCAAGATTGAACTAAAATAAGACCGTCTTATACATAAAATATTATATTATACATGGTTAATCACTTAATTATATCCCACATAATATTTAAAAGCATTTAATAAAAAATAATTAAATTTAAATTTACATATAAGGATAAATTCCCTCAAAGAAATATTAAGTCTTTATAGCCTTCCATAATCATAGTTAGAATCGAACTATAGTTCAAAGTGCTTGACAAACCCTAGTTTGGGTGATTTCAATTATCAAGGAATTCTAATTCATGGTTTAGGGTTGACATGACTTGGTTTGGATCAAGAGTTGACTACCACAGAAGGACTTGGTGTGACCAAGAGGCAAAGGATGAGAAATCCAAAATAAAAGGATTTCAGGATTGGGGAGTCCACTCAATGGATCAAGAAGCTGTGAGTTAATGCAGTTGGCATTTGGAATGCCTACCTAAAACCCTTCAAGTTTCCTGACCAACACTAGTTGGGGTAATGAAAAGGGAAATATAGATCCTTTCCACTTGAATATTTAGGCAATAGAATATTTTAATGTCAATGGTCAGGTGTATTGGATTTCTATAAAATAGTCGGAGACTAATAAGTATTAATTTATTTCTTTTTCTTAGTTTTATCATAATAAAGTACTAAAACATTTCTCATATTAATTTTTGTAATTAGAAAGAATATAACTTCAAACATATCATTGTGAACCACAGTCGATAAGGACAACCTTCTCACTGGCACCAATTTCCAATAGTGGGAGAGGTGTTTATGCGTCATCCTTCTCCAAGAGAGGAAATTGTTTGTGCTGGAAGAGCTTGTTCCAGTTGCACCTAGGATAGAGGCCTGTGATGAGGACCTATCTCTTTATATGAAACATATAGATGATTCCACAGATGTCCAATGTTTCATGAAATCGGCCATTTCTAATGATCTCTTGAAGAAACATGAAAACATGGATCCATATAGCATGATGTCTAACCTTAAGGATCTCTACCAAGAGAAGGTGAGACAGGAGAGATATAAGATCTCCAACGCTTTAATGACAAACAATATTGGAGGTTTGTGCCAGCTAGGCCTCATTTAGTCAAGCTAATTGGATACATTTAACACCTTGACATCTTAGGGATTGAGTTCTCAGATGAGTTGTGTACGAATCTCATCCTATCATCACTGCCCAAGACCTTCTTGAGCTTTATTGTCAACTCTAACATGAGAAACAATGAGAAGATTCTATCGGAACTTCTAACCATAATTCCTCAGGTATATAAGGACATAGGGCATGAAAAACCCGCTACCCTTATGGTGAATAAGAAAAGGAATGACAAGGAAAAGGGGCCAAGGATTTAAAAAAGGTTTGAAGCCCTAGAGCATCATCCCTCCAAGAAGGGGAATATCGAGAGGCATGGAAATGAATGGGAGGTGGTATGGTTACCATATGGAAATAATGTACACTAGAAGTGGAACTACACCTAGAAGCGTGGGGATGCTAAATGTGAATTCGTTATCAAGTGTAATCTTCCCATTTCTACACATTGGGTATTTGATACAGCTTGTGGGGCTCACATCTATATTCAAATTTAGGAACCAAGTTGATTTAGAAATATTTCCAGAGGAGAGGTGGATCTCCAAGCTGCCAATGGAACGTGGCTATCAATGTTATCCATTGGAAATTACCACCTCTCATTCACTATTAGGATGATTTTGAATTTACTTTACTGTTATTATGTGCTTAGTGTAACCAAAAACATAATTTTTGTATCATGATTGGATATGGATCGATTTATTTTCACATTTGGAAATAAGGGTTTCTTACTTTATAAGAACAAAATCTATTAGGGTATGGCGCATTTAAGTAATGGATTGTATGTATTCAATTACAAAAACCAAGTGTTGTAAAATGATAATGAAACAAACTAACATGACTCATACATCACCCAGTTGTGGCATCACCATCTCAGTCATATAAACAAGAAGCGCTTGACAATGCTCTTCCAAGATGGCTATTTAGACTCTACTGAGAAAAAACCACTTGATAGATGTTACGCTTGTTTTCAAGGTAAAATGACAAAGTTTCCTTTTGGTGGACTGGGTGAAAGGGCCACATAGTTTCTAGGATTGGTGTACATGGATGTGTGTGGACCATTTTTAGTAGAATCTAGAGGTTGATATTCTTACTTCCTTACTTTTATTGATGATTTAAGTAGATATGGATATTTACACTTAATGAGGTATAAGTGATATTCCTTAGAGAAATTTAAGGAATTCAATAATGAAGTAGATATTCAACTTGGTATGAAGATAAATAAGCTTTGATCGGATCAAGGTGGAGAATATATGAACCAAGAGTTCATCGATCTTCTATCGGAGTCTGGGATTCTATCTCAGATAACTTCTCCTCGTACACCATAGTGGAATGGTGTTTGTGAAAGGAGGAACCATACCTTGTTGGACATGGTGAGGTTGATGATGTGTCATGTATATCTTCTATTATCATTTTTGGGATATTCATTACAAACTATAGCATACACATTAAACCGAGTACCAACTAAGGTGGAAAATGGAATTCCCTCAGATTTATGAAATGGAAAGAAACCCATTTTGTTTCACACAGGTGTATGGGGATGTGTGGAATTTGTTAAGGCATTCTCAGGAAATAATCTAGCACCCTTGGGAATGAAGTGTATCTTTATAGGATATCCCAAGAAAATTAAAGGATATTACCTATATAACCCTTCAGACAAGAAAGTGAATGTCTCTAGAGAATCCGTCTTTCTTGAGAGGGAACACAACCTCATAGAGGATTGTGGGAGAAAGATTTACTTCAACGAAGTTGATGCTCAAGATACATAGGAGTTGGTACAAAAAAAAAGTTCCACAAGTCCCTGTAGAAGATTATCCAGAAACACATGTACTGCGTAGGAGCTCAAGAGAGGTAAGAGAATGAGAGAGATTTGGGTTCCTAGTCACTGAGGATGGTGAATCATTATTGTTGGACAATGATGAACTTCTCTACTATAAGGAAGTAATAGAAATCTCAGAAGATTAAAGATGGCTAGAGGCTATTAATTCTGAGATGGATTCCATGTATCAGAACTAGGTCTGTGTTCTGGTCGATGATCCAGTTGATGTAATGCCTATTGGATGAAAATGTGTATTCAAGAGAAAACTGGACATGGAAGGTCAAGTTGCACCTATAAAGCAAGGCTAGTGGCTAAAGGATTCAGATAGCTTCAAGGAATTGACTATGATGAAACAATCTCACCAGTTTCCATTTTTAAATCCATAAGAATCATATATTCCATAGCAGCTTAACATGACTATGAGATTTGGAAAATGGATTTCAAACCAACATTCCTTAACTGAAACCTTTAGGAAGATTTCTAAATGACACAACTAGAAGGGTTTGTGACACCATGTGAAGTCAAATGGGTTTGTAATTTGTAGAAATCTATTTATGGATTAAAGCAAGCATCCTGGTCGTGGAACATTTGATTTAATTAATCCATAAAATAATTTGGTTTCATTAATATTGAATGTGAGCCATGTGTTTATAAGCGGTTTAATGGGGATGTGGTCGTTATACTTGTATTATATGTTGATGGCATATTGCTTATTGGAAATGATATACCAATACTATAGTCAGTTATGGACTGGTTGAACAAGTGTTTCTCTATGAGAGACATGGGTGAAGCAGCCTACATTATAGGGATCAAGAACATTCATGATAGACCCAAGAGGATTTCTGGACTAAGTCAGGGTACATACACTGACCTGATACTAAAGAGATTTAGTATGGAACAATCCAAGAGAGGATTGGTTCTAGTGTCACAAGGCCTACATATTTATAATAAAATGTGTCCTCAGACACAACATGAGTCCGATGTAATGAGTAAGATCCCATACACTACGGCTATAGGACCCATCATGTATGCCATGTTATGTACCAGGCTTGATGTTGCCTGTACACTGAACATGGTAGGCAGATTTCAAGAAGATCCAGGAGAACTACATTGGACTATTGTCAAGAATATCCTTATTTATATGAGAATAACTAAGGATAGGTTCCTAGTGTATGGAGGAGACGAGGATCTTGTCATCAGAGGTTATGCTGGGGTGGGTTTTTAGATGGATTAGAATGATCTGAAGTCGCAATCTGGAAATGTTTTCTATTTCAATGGAGGAGCTGTGAGCTGGAAGAGTTCAATGAAACCAGTTCTCACCGATTATATAGCAGAGATTGAATATATAGTGCCTTCTTATGTAGCTAAGTAAGACATCTAGATTCATAACGTTGTCCAAAAGGTGGATGTGGTGCCTAGAATTAAAGATCCTATCATGTTGTACTGTGATAATACAACAGTGGTGGATCTTGCAAATGAACCAAGGTCACATCAACGGACAAATCACATACTCTGAAATTATCTCCTCTTGAGGGATTTATATCAATGGGGTGATGTTATAGTGAGAAAAGTGTCCACAGAAGAGAACGTGGCAGACCCCATGACTAAAGGCCTATCTCAGCAGAAACATGAATATCATGTGAGAGCTAGCGGGTTAAATGTTGTTAGTAGTTGGCTCTAGTCCAAGTGGGAGTCTGTTTGAGTTGGTGTCTAAGAACCAATTTTTTTTTACTTTATTCATTAATAAAAACCATAGACCGTCTTGATTGTTCTTTTTCATGACAATTCATGTGATAATGTCCTAAGGATAGCTATTTCATTAAAGGGTCATAGCAGATCCCAACTTTTATGAGACCCCAGAAGTTCCATAACACTGTTCTTCAATATATGTTCTATGGATGGATTATGCTATTTGAGGGACACAAATAATATATGCTATTAGGTGTGAGGACTCATAATACATTGCAGCACCTTCTCATGGTGTGCTCCCTTGGTAATGTGCAGGAGGATATTAAGAGAACAAGAACTGCCAGTAGGAAATCCACATTTCATATTGTCATTGGATGTTCCTATCAGCGGATGTGTGTATTGGTCCTTAGACTTTAAGATTATTATTAATGGGTATTAAAAATTGTTCACTTAGATGTATTGATAAAAACTGTGATGAAACACTGTTTGCAAAGAGGTGGGTTATGTTGCATGTGTGAGGGATATTACATTAATAGAAAATTCCAGAAATGATTTTCCTTTATATTCTATAATGGACATAGATATATTATTCCCTTTAATGGAATTGAAATTTACTTAATAAATCCATTTCCATGGTGAGGAATGGGCAAGTTAAATTCTAGAATGTCAAAGAAATAATAATCAAGCACATGGGTTGATGGCACTAGCATGTAACCCACTTGATTTGAGATATCCTGACCAAGGGATTACATTACACAGTAAGCATTCACATGAGGTGACATGTCATTGCAGCATTAACTTCTTTCTCTATGGGTGCCTTGGCATTTTTCTAGATGTTAACCATGGAATTTAGGTTGGCTTCATCTAATGCCACTACGAAGGTGTCCTAGAGGGTCACACACTTATTGTGTCCAATTATCTCAATTAAATATCAATTTAACAAGTTGAATAAAGATTATTCCTGACTATCATTTAATAATTATTCAAGGATGCCTAATAAAATTTAATTAGACACTAGTAATTCAAGAGAATATAATTTAGGCAAAAAAATATATTTATTAGTGAGTAATGTAGTGATATTTATCTGAGAAATAAAAAGTCATTCTTCAAGGTCTAAAAAATTTGGTGGAGGAAATTATGAAAAATGGAAAATAAAAGTACACGTCAGGTATATTAATATATACACGCCGTGTAGTTTTTTTTCAGAATTTATGAGAAAGATTATTATTTATTTAATTAAATAATATTAGCTATAATTTTCTGAGCTCTTTTCAAGTAATAATAATTGTCAACTATTATTATTAGACATGGGTTATTACTAAGAATTAAATGAAATGAATAAATGATTACGAGTAATTTATTCATTTTATTATTCTATGTAAAAAATCCCAATTATATATTTTTCATTAGCCTAGCCATTTTGAGTGGTTGTGCAGAAAAAATTTGGAAAATCTCTCATGCCAAGAGAGAATTATTTTTCCACCAAGAATTCTCTCATGCTACGAGAGAGAGATCCACCTCCACTGGTTCAAGGTGATCGAAGGTGGACATCGTAAGCGAAGGCTCTTCTGCGCTAGCACCCAGACACCCCTTCAGCTATTTCCAAAGATATATAAAGCATGTGTGGATCACCGCTAGAGGAACCCTACACATGGATTCTATGATGCAATGTAGGATCAAATTGGATCGTCACCAGAGACATCAACGAAGAAATAATTTCATAAAGTAATTATTATCAATTAATTAAATTAATTATAACCAACATATGATGATCCTCTCTATGGTTCTAGGACTCCTCTATTTATTTTTTGTTTTTCATTTTATTCCGATGATCTGGAATTTTATTATCGTGAAAGATCATGGATTGGTCACTATTAACTCTATAATTCTAGTTGGGTACACCCTCCAAGGTGCTTCCATTTTTCCTGGAACCTATAAAGCCTCCCTTCATACGCCAGAGGGTGGCGAGTCGCACTGAAGGCACGAGAAACTCGAGGAGTCCATTTCCAAAGAACCTTTAGACCCACACAATTCCAAATCAATGGAAAAGTGAAGAGATAAAAGGAACAGAGTATACAATACTGCTATATAAAACCCCAAACATGCATCGACCTCTATACTGTACAATATAGAAAATTAAACTGAAAGGTAAATGGGAAAATACACACCCAACTAGAAAACTAGCAAAACCTGGAAATTTTTGGAAATGTAAAGCAGTTGGGAGATCCCCAATCCAGCATCCCAAGTCACGACCACAACAATTAGTCCAAGAACCCCATATCCCTAGATCCATTGATGTTGCAATCAAACTATCTGTCTTCTGCATGGGAACACCAAGTGTTGGAAAATCCCCAGAAGGTTTGAGTATAAAGGTACTCTGTAGGATGACCCAAAGCCTCAGTGGACCAGCAAGAGATTTGCTGAATTTCAGAGCAATAGAGAAAATAATGTATTTTAAAGGAATATAGTAAAAGAGTGAATCTCATCCCAACAAAGGATTGAAGTATGATTTTCCATACACAGGGAGATAGAAACAGTGATAAAATGAAATTCTCATTTAGTCTTTAAAACCTATAGAGAGAGAGTGCTCTTCACACCACGATAACATAGATACGAAAAGTATGTGGCATACCCCAAGCACCTCACCTTTCCTAGAATTAGTGTAACCAAATCCCACAAAGTACATACTAGAAATAGAATAAATAAATATTCTCAGTTAGGAAACCCAAAAGAGAGAATAAGGGGATCTCTATATCACAACAAAGACAATGAAATAGTATCCAAATGATCAATAATTAACCACCATTGATACCTAGCATCGCATGTATATACCATGAACTACAAGTCAAGGGGGCTCAATCAATAGACCATTATACTATCTTCTTTGGGAGAAACTGTCTCGCCCTCACATTTTTAGGTCGCATCACAAGGATGCATCTTGGTGGGAAAAGCACTCATTTTCCTTGAGAGTCCAAAGGTATGTCAAAGAACATATCATCACTATAATACATAGTCAATTGATCATGTCTCAAAGTAATGGATCCAATCCCAGCCTTGCTGGAGGATTCCAATCATCATTGGGTATCCGTGACAATGTACGTCAAAGGGAATCATCACTAGAAATTTGATGGGGACCCAATACCCAGCCCATTTAGAGGGATCTGCCCAAAAATAGTCATTGATAGGGCCCACTACCCAGCCTGCCTGAAGGGAAGCCTCGAACTTCCATCAGAAACCACTTCCTAGCCTAATAGGAGGTAAACCAAGAACGACTATTGGGGACAACTACCAAGTCTAGTTGGATGTAAACTAAGAACTTCCATTGGGGATCACTTCCCAAACTATCTAGAGGTAAACCTAGAACTACCATCAGTGACCACTTCCCACCCTAACTGGAGGCATACCCGAAACTGCTCTGGCTATCCTTATTGGATGGTACCTCTTAGAAAAGTATCTAGGAACTTTGACCACCCCTATTGGATGGTACCACTCGAAAATAATCGAGGAACACTGGAAATCCTTGATTTATGGGACCTCTTTGAATGCCCCATGGAACACTGACAATCCCAGCTTGATGTTTTCTCTTGGAAGAACGCCACTGTAGTCATTGGGTGTCAACCCAGATAGGTGTAACACTTGGAACATCCCACATTGTAATTTTTAAGCCACTATAGAGGGCACTGTCGTATTCTACGTGAACAAAACATAGGATAGGCTAATCTCATGTCAAAATCTAAGTCCAAAAGAATGATATATGAGATATAGAAGATTCATAAAGTGGTACATAATGCGTGTGCAGACCATACATCGTGTGGCCACTCCTCATGTCCTGGATATGTCCCTAAACATTCTTAAGAACAAAACATTGAACAATTATGCCTAGGAATGATTGCATACATTCAGAGTACACTGCCCACCAAGTCATAAGGACGATGATAGGACGACACTCATCGTTGATCCAGAGGGCCAAAGGTGTAATTGCACTGGAACACCTCCTCAAACGACTCAAGAACATTTTACCACATCCTTTCATACATATTCTATACTCTCACAAGAGTTGAGGTTAACCCAAGATGTGTGTTCTATTCAAACACAACAAAAGAATCTTCCACAAATATTCCTTTATGTTTCCACCTTTAATGAGATTGCGAATAAACATTCTCACATCCAAATATATCACACCATTTTGATTTTACCGAAAGACACAGAAGATTGCCTATTTATTTACCCCAAATAGACATTCGATGTAAAATTCATAAGTCTCTGCACCACACATTAAGGACGTCTTGTGGGGCCCACACATCAGTCCAAAAACAGTTTATATATATCCCGCCACTGTGATCCTCTAGAAAAAACACAAGAAATGGACTACTCATTTTTTCAAAATAAATAACTGGTGAAAACATTTCATTTCACCCCGAAGCATGGGAAATATGCCTCATGGGGTGCACAACCTACCCTTGGTTTAAAAAAACCTAAATGTATTCAGAAAAATTATGAATAAAGTCCATGGTTGTGCTACTGCTAATGGGGCATCAAACAGAACTCCCATTTAGAAGTTAAGTTGAAAAGAAGATTTTTGAATATTAATAATTAAATTATTAATATTAATTTAATGTGTCTCTTGAAACCAAAAAAACAAATCAAGTACTAAATGTAATGAAATGATATTAAATTATCCGCATATATTAGAGTGTTTTGTGGCCACAGATGGAACGTTAAACAGACACACAATTTCGAATAAATGATCATTTAAAGGATCTCAGTCCAAAATGGGTAGTCCAGCACAAACTGGATTGACCCCCTCCTCCTAGGTAGGCCCACCAAGGTTGTCCTAATCTAGATCACAGAACCCTAGCCTTGCCAGAAATCTGAGATATTCAACCACGGCCCGGCCAACCTGCGTGGCCCAAAACCCATCTGTTGACACTGACCTGCCAAGCGACTGGTCTTCCTGTCATCCCTCCACCAACACGTGACCCATGTCACGTGGGTTGAAGGTTGTTTATGGTCCCCATGTCACCTTCCTATCCACCCTAGTGACCCATCATCCTCCACTCTACCCGACGACTCTTGCTCGCATGTCTACTCACCTCCAGTGGTGTCGTAGCGCCAGACAACTCATCACATAGCTCTGGTCTGCTTTCCAGCCATACTGCACTGTTGCACTGCCCTCCACGACCACCATATGCCAAATGCTCCTGCCACTATCGACTGGACTTTCTTTAGGGGTCCCTTATTTGGACCACCATGAATCCACCACTAGTCTGATTTCAAAATTGAAATCTATTCTGGGATCCTCAGATCAAGCCCTTCACAAACCCAAATCTCACATAATTATCCATTGAAGATTCGACATGTCCAAGATTAAACCCCCAAGAACATGAAAAAACTGAAGAGAACACGACAACAAAAAGTTATTTTCAATATGTATTTGTGTCCTTGTTAGCGTGTCCATCAATTATGATAAAAGAAACAATGGAAAAATTTAACAACAAACAAATTTTGAATTAAAACATCAATTGGTGGTTTAAATGAAAGAAATTATACTTCGAAAGATTCGTTTAGCAATGGAGATGTGATAATCACACTCCATCCATGATTCACCAAAGTTTTGGTGTAAATCACTCCCAGATTAGATAAATAATTATGAAGAATATCTAAGAGTGAGAGGGAGAGGGAGATGTTTGTAGAGAGATATGAATTAAGTGCTAACCCTAATCAGTCGCCTTAATACTCTATTTATAGGGATACCACTCATCCAAAATCCAAATCCGTTGTGCCCACACATTTTATGTGATTCTGAGGAAAAACACCTCATTTAGAACCCAAAGGCAGTCTTATATTTCCATTTTGAGTCCCCATACAAAATTTATATATCACTACATCAGGGGTAAAATAACTATGTTTAATTATGAATCTACCCCTGGATAGTGTTTTCCACTGGAGTCCCACACTGATGAAAGTTAGGCCCCACCTATGGTAAACATTGTATTATAGAATCAACTATGGCCTTATATTTCTAATCTGATCTACTATTTAAGGGTTATCCAATATTTGTTGTGTGAACATTATAAAAACACTTAATATTTTTTTTTATAATTTATTCTAGGAACACCGGGCCATAGAATTTCACGTCATCTCAGCACCTAACTCTGGAAATACATGTAGAAATATTTCAAAGTCTTACTAGGTGAAAACTAGGTCTCTATAATTAACCCATATACACATTCTACATAAAAACCCAAGTAATTCAAAAATTGAGAAGATATAATGAAATGTGATTCCCAAATATGAAATAAATCATAGCAATGGTTAGATGCCATAATGACTATACCTATGACATAGTGAGGTCCTACATCCTAACAAGTAGGAATACACTATATGGAATGTAGCTAACCCATCCATATACCATGGGATATTTATTTACTCCAATGTGGTGCTCCATCTTTCTTATACATCTACACAATTTTAGAGTACCATGTCCCCTACCTCAGATTGAGTGACAGTTATAACTCTAGCTAGCTATCTACTAAGGTGCACCTAAGCCCAATTCGAACTCTAGTTCTTACAAAGATCCTCTTACACCACTTGACTAATAAGGGATCCTATAAAACCCCTATACATGGACCTTCATACCATACAAATGAAATTCCATAGTTGAGAAAGGACACTATAATTTCATGGATCCAGACCTACCAAAATTGAATCATTTTTCCTTGTCATGGTCTAAAGAAGGGTTTCCATGTAACAAACCAATGTTTTATTAATAGAATTCCCTTCTTATAATTATTCCCTATATTATAATCATATTTGGATGAATAATGAAATATAATGATACTAAATACTATGTGACCATGAAACATTGTTTTTCCACTTCTATGTTTTGAATTTTGAAAATCCGACAAACATGGTTGTGTTCAAGATGATTTTTTAGCATAATAAAACAAAAATATTTTTTGATGAATAGTAACCTACCATTATGAATAGTAACCTACCCTTATGAATAGTAACATGACCTTTATGAATAGTATATCATCAAAAATAATAGTAACATTACCTATAAGTAATTAAATAAACTTAAGGCAACTTATATGTGATAATTTGACCATAGTAAAAGTAATGGTATTTTTGTAAGTCAGAAATAATTAACTATAATTAATAAATTATCAAGAAAATTTATTTTCTTAAAATTTGTTCATAAATTAACAAATATATTTCTTCTAGATTCATGATAAATTTATAAGACATCATGTAAATTTTCAAAGCATTATTAAATGAGTTTCAATTATAAAAACTATTTTTTCAAGTAAATTGTGATTTAAATTATATATAAAATTAATCATATATAGAAATTTATTTTTGAAAAATGGACTTAATTTTTGGATTCTAAACATCGAAAAAAGGTAGGGGTAATGTTTTGTGATTTTTCTAAACTGATTAAAATTTTGATGAATAGTAAAATGCCATAATTTTCAAAATAAGCTAAATAAGCTAATTATAGAGTCATGTATGATGTTATGATTATTTAAGCCCAATTTTTTCAGGATCACATTATAAAATTACTATTCATGGTCATGGAAGACTCACTATTTCTTTTGTTTTGTGTAAATAATAAATTAATGAATTCTATATTGAGAAATCCCCTCTCCCCTCCATTATAAATACCTCCTTCACACCCTCATTTCCTCACACCTCTCAAGCTTCAAGCCTTGCATAACTCGGAAAAAGAATCTTCCATAGACCCCCCCCCCATGTGAAAGAGCTTCTGGTCTTATCAAATACAAATCCTAGGACCCTTAAGGGGGATCTCAAAAGGAGGATTCAAGAGGTAATTTCTCCCCATCTTCTCCTTTAATTCCCTTTCAGTTTCATGTTCTTTTCTCATTCTCTCCCCACCTATCGTTGTCCAAATGGTACGGTAACCCCAGTATAATACATATAATAGAATGTTATGATACTAATTGGATATTATACAATCCAACCCCCTCCTCCCCTTCCTTTAATTTTATAAAAGAAAACATTTTTTGTGAGGTGTTAATCTATCACCTTCAAGAATGACATGTTTTCTTTTTTCATTTCTACCTTCGGATCTGGTCATGAAACAATTTTTATGGTTGAAATAGAATATCTTATATGTATTGATTCCTATTTAATGTTCTTTATCTGACTTACATACATATTTCTAAATTATTAATAAAAACAAGTTCATTGTGGTCGAGAAATCGCACAAATTAACTCAAACAATCATCATTTAATTTTTATCTAATGAGTCATCCACATGAAATACAATGTAATTCATTATAAGATCTTCTTAACTTCTTTAATAAAATTATTTACAAGGAACATATGATCTGGGTGTTTATCCATGTTTTACATGAACTTCAATTCATGAATACATGTGAATCGCTCAAGAAAACCATAAATCGAACATTCCTGAACAATGTTTTTAAACTCAATAACTTATAAAAAGGCTCATAAAATACCATAATGAAACCAAAATGACAACTATTCATGTATAAAATGTTTTTTAATTTATAATTAATTAATATAATTTCATTATACATAATATTAATGAGGTGGAAGCGTTTCGGATATATGGTGATGGGAAATTCTCAAACCCAACTTTCATTCTTCGGGTTCACCCTCTTTCACTCATTTTTGATGTGGTTACACCTTAAAAATCTTTTGTTAAACATTTTGATTCATTTTTTTAGATATAAATGTTTTTAACTAGTATTTATGTCAAACCATTTGTTTTCCAAAATAACTTTTCTTTTAAGAACACACCTTTTTCTTTTCATTCAAGATTGATGGTTCTTGTAACATGTATGTTTTTTACTCTTTCATTTGGGAACCCAATGTTTATGAATGAGTTCTTATGATATGAAACCCATTAATTTTCATGGGATAGTTATGTTCAATTTTTTTATATGTTCATTGTGGAATACAAGATAAATGATAAGGTCATGATGTGACGGGTGCTCCCGGAATTATATAGCACAATATGAATGTTTCTTTGTGACGGGTGGAACTCGAATTATACCGCACTCCAATGCATTAGGTAATGTAAAGAATCTAATTATTAAATGAAAAATGATGTGTGAACAATATTCTAGATTTTTTCACAAGTATGTGTTGTAGTTAACCACTAAGAAACGATGTTTCATTTTTTATGCATTTCCACATTTGATGTCTTTTATTAATGATTCCCTCATGTTCAAGATTCTTTAACTATGTTATGATTATGATCTCCCCATGATATATTATTCTTATCCATCCCCTTAATGGGCTTCTAGCTCAACACATTTGATGTATTTCCTCAGGTGTCTACCTGTACTAAAAAGTGGTCAAGTTCCAGTAATAAGCTAGAGAAGAAGAAATTGAATAAATGATTATGCTTGTTTTTTTAATTGTTATGTATGGTCCTAGTTTTTCCAAGACACCAAACCTTTGGATCCTCTATGTGTAATAATATTATGTTATTTTTATTTAAAATGATTTAATATTAATGGAAGAAATGGTTGTGTCTCTATAGTTGGTATCCGAGGAATGGTTTAGTTAGTTTTGTAATTAGGATTACTGAACCCTAAAGAAATCCACTAGTATGAGACTAAGTAAAAATATGCACACAAGAATCTTAAAATAGGGATCCCATATGTTATGATTTTAGTATAAATTGTTTAAATGAATAAGTTGTTCATGAATTTTTGACTTATGTTTTATTCTAACCTTCTCCATTTTAGAAAATTGTGGGAACCCAAAGAAATCGGGCCAACAACTTATGCGAGGGCCAATGCAATGATTTCCCGAACGACATCCCCAATGATTTGGGAGGTGGAGTTCAGAACTTCATGGTGATGCTTACCCAACTATTACAGGTTACGAACAATAACAATAATAATGGGGAACGTCCTCCTTCACCAAGGTGGGAGAAATTAGCTATCGAATATTTTATGAGGTAACGACCACCGACATTTAGTGGATCTTCTGATCCACTAGTTTCAAAGCTGTGGGTCAACTCCATGGAGAAGATATTTTTTGTGCATCACCATTCCGAGATGGATAAGGAGACTCCAATCGTTTATCATCTAGATGGAGAGGCTGATCAATGGTGGGCTTTGATTAAGAACACTAAGCCAAGGGATGAATTTGAAGAGATAGAATGGGAAGACTTTAAGATCACATTTCTTAAAAAATGTTTCCCAAGAACAGTTTTCACAATGATGTAGAGATTATTTATAGAGATCAAGCATAAAGAAGGAGAATCTATCAAAACCCATGAATCTAATTTCACCATGCTTTCAAGGTTGGTTTTGGGTTTTTTATCAACAATGATAACAAGATTGATAGATTATTTAGTGGATTAAAACAACACATTCAAAAGGCTCTTGAAATTCGAGACATTGGGATTTATGAAGAAGTTGTTCGGTGTTCTCTCAAAGTGGAGATGGGGTTTGGAGAATGGTCCCATAACTATGGTGATAAGAAATGAAAGATGGAGTTTCAAGACATAGGATCTAATGACAAAGGTGGGAAGAAAAATCAATGACCCACATGTCAAAAATGTGGAATGTTTCACCATGGGAACTGCCTCAAAGGGATGGGGATGTTATTCAAGTGTGGTAAAGAAGGATACCATGCTCAAGAGTACCAAAAATACATGAAAATGAAGGAGAATGTAGTTGATGAAAGGAGAGAACCACCAATTGTTCAATTCTACAACTGTAGGGAGATAGGGTACAATGCTAGCAAGTGTAATAAACGTCAAGTTCTCGAGGGTAATCAATGTCAGTATCCACCAAATACAAAGGTACAAGGGATTTCTTATGCCATCACTACCATGGAAGAGGAGCAAGATAAGGAAGTCATACCAGGTACACTTCCTATTCACTCAATAATGGAAAAATTCTTATTTGATTCATGTTCTACACATTCCATTATATCATGAATGTTTTCTAGAATTACTGAATAAAAGCTCCAAAACCTTGAAGTAGAGATATCTGTAAAAACACCAAGTGGTGAAATCATTGCAACCCATGTGTTCAACTATTTTCTTATTGGTGTATGTGGGAAGATTCTTCCAACGAATCTTGTAATACTTTCTTTAGTGGAATTCGATGCTATAATGGGAATGTATTGGCTCTTATTATATCGAGCACATATCAACTATTAGGAAAAGGAAATATCTTTTCATATTCTGAAGCATCCCATACACCTCTACAAATGAAAGGTAGATCATTAATGTCCTTTTAAAAGTCCTTAAATGGTGTTTCTGTT
The DNA here is from genome assembly GCA_963277665.1 of Viscum album. NCBI lineage: Eukaryota > Viridiplantae > Streptophyta > Magnoliopsida > Santalales > Viscaceae > Viscum > Viscum album. The sequence goes on from OY728120.1 coordinate 1,487,093,783, forward strand.
GATTCCCTGTGATAAAGCATACCTCTCCCAAATGGTTAGGTCCAAGGAATGTTCCAACATTGGAGAAATGCCTATCGTGAGGGAATACTGTGATGTATTTCTTGAAGAGTTGCTTGGAATTCCCCCGGATCATGAGGTAGAGTTTTCAATTGAACTCATACCCGAAGCAACTCCAATCTCAAAGTGTCCCAATAGGATGGATCCTATCGAACTGTAAGAGTTAAAGAAGTGGCTGCAAAATCATTTTGAAAAAGGGTTCAGACGCGCTAGTGAATCACCTTGGGGTGCACCAGTGCTCTTTGTAAAGAAGAAGGATAGAACAATGTGACTGTGTATGGATAATCAGGAACTCAATAAGATCGCCATAATGAAAAAGTATCCACTTCCAAGGATTGATGACTTGTTCATCCAGTTAAGAGGATCTCAATACTTCTCAAAGGTGGATCTTCCTTCTAGAAATCATCAGCTAAAGGTGAAGAAGGAAGATATTCAGAAGACTGCCTTCCGTACAAGGTATGGGCACTATGAGTTTCTGGTGATGCCCTTCAGACATACTAATTCCCCTGAAATCTTCATGGATTTGATGAATAGAGTCTTTATACATTACCTCAACAAATTTTTGATAGTTTTTATCGATGATATTTTCATTAAATCCTAGAGTAAGGAGGAACATGAATAACATCTAAGACTAGTATTGGAGACATTGAGAAAGGAGAAGTTGTACAGAAAGTTCACATAGATGAAGCAAGTCACGTTTTTGGGACATGTGATCACAAGTGAGGGAATTTATGTGGATCCTTAAAAAACAAAGGTGATTGAGGAATGGCCCAGGCCCTCTAGTGTCATCGAAATCCACTGTTTTCTTGGATTAGCTGGGTACTACTGACGTTTTGTGAGAAACTTCTCACGATTGTCAAGCCCGCTAACTAAATTAACATGTAAAGGGGTAATGTGTGTCTGGAAAGAAGAATGTGAGGGAAGCATCAAGGAGCTAAAGAGTTGTTTGATCACATCCCTCGTACTCACACAACCAAAAAGAGGAGGATGTTTTTTCATATATAGTGATGCTTCAAAGAAAGGCTTGGGGTGTGTACTCATGAAAAATAATACTGTGATAGCCTACACCTCACGACAGTTGAAGATCCATGAGCAGAACTACCCAATTCATGTTCTAGAGATTCCAGTTTTGATTTTTGACTTGAAAATCTAGCAGCACTACTGTTATTGCGAGAATTGTGACATATACACCGACCACAAGAGCCTAAAGTACATATTCACAAAAAATGAGCTGAACATGAGTCAACAGAGATGGTTAGAGGTAATCAAGGATTATGATTACTATATTCACTATCATTATAGAAGGGTGAATAAGGTAGATGATGCTCTAAGTAGAAAAGAACCTTCTACTCAATCCATGTATTGGATTAAAGAAGACCCTATATTATTGGATATGCAAAGGATGGATTTAGAAATCATAAGGGTAGGGGATACATCCTACCTTGCCCAAATTATTGAGAAATAATCCATCCAAGAGAATATTAAGGAAGCACAATGGGTTAATGTGGAGATAAAAAAGAGGGTGAATGAAGTATTTGAAGGGAAGCTGCAAGAGTTCCATATCAACGATGATGGTGTGATTTGGTTTGGAATGCGGCTTTGTGTGCCTTAATCACCCGAGATAAAGAAGGGTCTATTGGACAATGAACATAGCTCAACGTTACCTATCCATCCTGGGAGTACCAAGATGTACAGTGATCTCTGAGAACACTTCTAGTGGGATAACATGAAAAAAGAGATCATGGAATTTATCTCAAGTTGTTCGATATGTCCACAAGTTAAAGAAGACCGACAAATGTCAAAAGGTTTGATGCAACCATTTCCTATACCCTTGTGGAAATGGGAGAATGTTACTATGGACATTTTCATGGGTCTCCTGATGACGTCAAAGGGAAATAATGTGTTATCTGTTGTGGTTGACCGACTCACCAAGACTTCCCATTTTATCACTATTCGGGAAGACCTCTTACTTAAACTACTTGCAAAGATATATGTTAATGAAGTGGTGAGACTGTAAGGATTTCCTCTCTCGATTGTCTCCAATTGTGATCTAAGGTTCACATATAAATTCTGGAGGATCCTTCAACTTGCTTTGAGTACTAAATTAAATTTCATCATGGCCTATCACCCCCAAACTGATAGCCAATCAAAAAGGACTATTCAGACCCTTGAAGATATGCTAAGAGCCTGGTCTCTAGAATTCAATGTTGGATGGGATCAGAATCCCCCATTGGTTGAGTTCTGATGTAACAATATCTTCCACTTGAGTATTAAGATTAATCCATATAATGCTTTGTATGGAATGTGATGTAGAAGTCCAACCTGTTGGGATGAAGTTGGAGAAAGAAAGTTACTTGGACCCCATCTTGTGGAAGAGATGACAAAGAAGGTTCATGTCATCTAAAAACACCTCAAATCTTCACAGAGTCAGAAAAAGAGCTACACTGACAACCGTCGAAGGGACTTGAAGTTTGACGTTGGATATGAAGTATTCCTTCAAACATCACCATGTAAGAGAGTGATGCGGTTTGGAAAGACTAGGACGTTAATCCCATGGCATGTTGGCCCCTTTGTGATCCCTTAACGCATAAGAGATGTGGACTATCATCTTGCACTTCGACCAATTATGGATCAAGTTCATGATGTGTTTCACATATCACTCTTGAGAGAGTACATACCTGATCCATCACATGTACAGAACTCAGAGGTTGTACTACTGGAATATGATCTCTTCTATGAGAAGAAGCCAGCACTACAGGAAAACGGCCGTTATGCGACGGTTTTAAAAACTGCCGCTAATTGTTTTTCGGGCCGCTATTTCACAGTGTTTTTTTCGCAGCGATTTAAAAACCACCGCGAAATCTATTAAGTTTTTTTTGAAATATTTTCAAGGATTAGCGGGGGGTTTTTTAAAAAACCACCACGAAACCACTGTGAAATTAAAGTAAAAAAATAAAAAAACATGAGAAACCCTGAAATCACTAAAACGACCATAACATTTGATCTGGCTGTCCATTGGAGCACCACGACCAGTCAAATCAAAGCTCATGAAGAGAACTAGAGGCACGTATAATCAAAACCGTGAGATGGTTTAAGGTGCGAATGATATGAGTGTTATAATAAAGTTAAAAAAAGCTCTCTAACTTCAAACGACCATAACATTAGCTCCAGGTGTCCGTTTGAGCTCTACCACATATCAAATTGAAGCCAGCGAAGAGAGCTACACACAAGTTCGACAGTTTCGACCCTGAAAACTCCTCCAAAGGCCTCCAAAACCCCATTTCCGCCACCAGTGCCCCGTTGAACTTGATTTCAAATGGACCTAACTTTTGATCCGCATATCAGTTCAGACTCCTCCACCTCCCAGATCATAGTTCGTTCCATGAGCTTCAGTTTGACTGGTCGCAGCGCCCACATGGGTTCCTGGACCATATGCTATGGACTTTTTAGTGGGTATCTAGTTTGTTATATTTTTCGATGCCTCGTTTCTATCACCCGTTCCCCATAAGTTTTTTCAAATGGTCGTAACTTCCGATCTGCCGGTCCATTTGGTCTCTTTCACCTATCAGCTCAAAGATCATTTCAGGATCTTTGATTTGACTGGTCATGGATCTGGATTGAACTCTCAGATCATATGTTATCTCTATTAATATGAGTCCAATGATTTTTCCACTTTATGACCGTTTGGACGGGTTTTAACGGTTGCTCCATTTATTACTATTTAATTGGGTTTCCATGACTTGTTAACTTTATCAATGGTTTTTTGTGGGTTATTATGATGATTACGTTGCATTCTTAAGGGGTTTTCTAGAGTTATCATGAGTTTTCATGCATTCTCATGCTTTCTAATGCTTCTTTCTTCATGCTTCTCCATATGTTATCATGTGTTTTCATAATTTTTCATCCCTTATCACGCCTTTTCGTACTTTTCATGTGTTTCATTTATTATTTATTATTTATTATCTATTATTTATTATTTATAATATACTTTAATTTATTTATTATCTATTTTTTGTTTTTGGTTATTTCTTATTTCTTATTTATATTTATTTATTTGTTATTTGTTATTTATTATTTATTATTTATTATTTATTATTTATTATTTATTATTTATTATTATTAATCATAATATTTGTTACTGGTTATTTATTATATATTATATATTATATATTATTATTAATAATAACATATTATATATTATATATTTTTTATTTTTTATTTTTTATTTATTATTTATTATTTATTGTTTATTATTTCTTATTTCTTATTTCTTATTTCTTATTTTGTATTTAATATTTAATATTTAATATTTAATATTTAATATTTATTATTTATTGTTAATTATTATTACATGTTGTTATTATTATTATCTATTATTTTTTATTTTCTATTTATTATATATTATATATTATATATTATATATTATATATTATTTGTTATTTGTTATTTATTATTTATTTACTTATAATTATTAATTATGTGTTATTTATTATTATTTATTATTTATTATTTATTATTTATTATTATTTATTATTATTTATTATTATTTGTTATTTGTTATATATTATTATTTATTGATTTTTATTTATCATATATTATTATATATTATTATATATTATTATATATTATATATTATATACTATTTATTATTTGTTATTTGTTATATGTTATTTATTATTTATTACTTTTTATTTATTATTTATTATTTGTTATTAGTTATTTATTATTTATTGTCCATTGTTTATTATTTATTATTTTTTATTGTTATTTATTATTTATTATTTATTATTTATTATTTATTTATTACTTATTATTTATAATTTATTATTTAATTATTAATTATTAATTATTATTATTTTTTATTTTTTATTTATTATTTATTATTTATTATTTATTATTTATTATTTACTATCTATTATTATTTATTATTTATTATTTATTATAGATGTATTATTATCATTTATTAATTGTTGTTTATTATTTATTATTTATTTAATTTTAATTATTAATTATTGTTATTTATTATTATTATTATTTATTATTTATTACTTATTATTTATTATATATTATTAAGTATTTAGTATTTATTATCTTGTATTTATTATTTATTATTTGTTATTTGTTATAATTTATAATTTATAATTTATAATTTATAATTTATCATTTATAATTTTTTATTTTTTATTTTTTATTTACTATTAATTATTATTCGTTATTTATTATTTATTGTTTATTATTAGTTATTATTTAATATTTAATATTTAATATTTATTATTATTTATTATTTATTATTTGTAATTTATTATTATATATTGTTTCTTATTTATTATTTATTACTATTTATTATTTATTATTTATTATTATTTATTATTAGTTAATATTTCATATTAATTATTTATTATTATTTATTATTTATTATTATTTATTATTTATTATTTATTATTTATTATTTATTCTCTATTCTTTATTCTTTTAATTTCGAAATTTTATTATTTTATTTTCATAATTTTATAATTTATGTAAATATTATTATAATATATTTGTTATTTATTATAATAAATAGTAACTAATAATAAATAACTCAATAAAGAACTAATAAATCAATAATTATTAATTATTAATTTTGGTTATTAATTATTGATTATTGCTTATTTTTTAATTATTATTGAGTTTATATCTATTAGTTATGTATTTTTTTCAATTAGTATATATAAGTATATTAAATTCTGTTTATTAACCACACGACGAGCTTGCTAGATTGGTAAAGTCTTTGGAAAATATGCAAGAGGTTAGGGGTTCAAATCTCAACAAACACAAACGTTCTATGAGGGTTTTAAAAACTGCCGCGATTAGTTTCCTGACATACAATTTAGAGGCGTTTTTTCAAAACCGCCGCCAATCGATTTAGCGACGGTTTAAATAGCCATGAAATGGAAAAAAAACTGCCGCTAAATCCGTATTTTTCCGTAGTGCAGTAGAGATTCTGGACAGGAGATATAAGGTTCTACAAAACAATACAACCTACCTTGTTACAGTGCTGTGAAGGAACCATTAGTTTGAAAAGGATACATGGGAGCTGGAGGAGGTGATGAAGGAGAACTTCCCTCACCTGTTTGTGTAAACAAAATTTCAAGGGAAAAATTTCATAAGGGGGGAAGAATGTGATGACCAAATGTTTTATTAATGGAATTCCCTTCTTATAATTATTCCCTATATTATAATTAAATTAGTAATAACATTGAAATATCATGATACTAAATATTATGTGACCATTAAACATAATTTTTCAACTTATATGTTTTGAATTTTTAAAATCTCACATACATGGTTGTGTTCAAGATGATTTTTTGAGTATAATAAACCAAAAATAATTTTTGGTGAATATTAACCTACCCTTATGAATGGTAAAAACCCTTATGATTAGTAATATGACCATTATGAATAGTAAATCGTCCAAAATATTAGTAACCTTACTTATAAATAATTAAATAAAATTAAGGCATCTTATAAATGACAATTTGACCATAGTAAAAGTAACAGTATTTTTGTGAGTCATAAATAATTTATTATAATTAATAAATTAAAAATAAAATGTATTTTCTTAAAATTTGTTCATAAATTAACATATCCATGTCTTCTAGATTTAATACAATTTTATAATAACTCAACTAGTTTTTGAAAGCATTATAAAATCAGTTTTAATTTTAAAAATAGATTTTTTCTTGTAAATTTTGATTTTAAATAATTATTTAATTAATCATATTTAGAAATTTATTTTTGAAAAATGGACATCATTTTCGGATTCTATACATCTGAAAATGGCAGTGGTGAATTTTTGGGATTTTTCTGAAATGCATGAATTTTTGATGAATAGTAAAATGCCATAGTTTACAAAATAAGCTAAATTAGCTAATCATAGAGTCATGTATTATGTATTGATGATGTAAGACCACTTGTTTTGGTACAAAATGATAAAAATGCAATTCTGGGTCATGGAAGAGTCACAATTTCTTTATCCTATTGGGAAATAATAAATTAATGAATTCTATTTTGAAAATCCCCTCTCCCCTCAACTATAAATACCTCCCTTCACACCCTCATTTCCTCACACCTCTTAAGCTTCAATCCTTGTATAAAATATGCCAAAGAGTTAATTTCTCTCCCTCTTCTCATTTAATTCCATTCCAATTTCCAGTTCTTTTCTCATTCTCTCCCCACATATCTTTTTCCAAATTGTATGGTAACTCCAGTATCATACATATACTAGAATGTTATGATTCAAATGGGATATTATACCATCCAACACCCTTCTCCTATTACATTTATTTTATAAAATAAAACATTGTTCATCAGGTGTTAATCTATCACCTTCAAGAATGACATGTTTTATTTTTTAATTTCTACCTTCAGATCTGGTCAGGAAAACAATTTTATGGTTGAACCAGAATATGTTATATGTATTAAGTCCTATTTAATGTTCTGGAACTAACTTATGTACATATTACAAAATGATTAATCAAAACAAGTTATTTGTGGTCAAAAAACCGCCCAAATTAAGTCAAACAGTCTTCATTTAATTTTTATTTAATGATTCATCCACATGGAATACAATGTAATTCATTTTAAAATGTTTTTAACTTGTTTAATATAATTATTAAAATGGAATATATGTTCTGGGTGTTTATCCATGTTCTACACAAACTTCAATTCACGAATAAAAGTGAAACACTCCAGAAAACCATAGAAACGAACATTACCGAACAATGTTTTTAAACCCAATAACTTATCAAAAGGCCCATAAAATAACATAATGAAACCAAAATTACCAGTATTCTTGTATAAATGGTTTTGGAATTTTTAATTAATGAATATAATGTCATTATACAGGACATTAAAGCGAAGTAAGTGTTCAGATATAAGGTAAGGATAAATTCATGAACCTAACATTCATCTTTCAGGTAATCCCTCTATCACTCCTTTTGGATATGGTTACTACTTAAAAACCTTTTGTCCATAATTTCCTTTCCTTTTCTGGGATATACATGTTTTTCAATGGTATTTATATCAAACAAATTTTTTTTCCAAAAGAACTTTCTTTTAGGAAAACACGTTGTACTTCTCATTCATGATTGACAGTTCTTGTAACATGTATGTCATTCCCTCTTTCCTTTAGGAAGCTACTATTTATGATTGTGTTCTTATGAGATGAAACCCATTACTTTTAATGGTTTATTTATGTTCATTTTTGTTATATGTTCATTGTGGCATGCATGATAAATTATATTGTTATGATGTAATAGGTGCGCCCGAAATTATATAGCGCAATATGAATGTTTCAATGTGACAGGTGCACCCAGAATTATACCGCGCTCCAATGCATTGAGTAAAGTTATGAATCTCAGGAGTAAATCTAAAATGATGTGTGAAAAAGATTCTAGCATTGTTCACAAGTATGTGTGGTAGTTAACCACTAAGACATGATGTTTCATTTTTTTATGCATTTCCACATTTCAAGTCTTTTATTAAAAATTCCATCATGTTCACGATTCTTTGCCTATGTTATGATTATGCTCACTCCATGATATATTGTTCTTGTCTGTCCCCTTAATGGGATACTATATCACCCCTTTTGATGTATATCCCCAGGTGGCTACATGTACTAAGGAGAGTTCATGTGTCAGTAAGAATCTTGAGAATAAGAAGTTGAATAAATGTTTATGCTTGATGTTGTAATTGTTATGTATGGTCCAAGTTTTCCCAAGACACTAAACCTTTGGATCACCTATGTGTAATACTATTATGTTATTTATATTCAAAATGATGTAATAGAAATCTAAGAAAAGGCTAGATCGCTATATTTTACCACTTTAGATTATCTCCCCTCTATTTACTTGGTGAAAAATATAATAAAAAAAATTCTTTCTTATTGAACAAGATACCCTTGATCATCTTGGTGAAAAATCATTCCTAGTACATATGGCTTCCTTTAGGCCCCTTCAGTGATGAGAGCCCGATTCTTCATTTTAGAGAAGTTTTTGTAGAGAAAATTTATCACCTATTATCTGATCTCATATCGAAGCCCACCTAGCATGTGCTTCACCCTATAAATTTCATATACTACCAAATTAGGATAAAAGTAGTATAGGTCTTTTAAAATTATAATGTAGTCCAGAAATAAAACGATCCCTGGCATCATTTCCATGTTCTACAAATATATTTCATCCCTCAACATATATTGTTAAAATTGAGATAGGAAGACCACCTCAATGTAATTATATTTCAGATAATCTTTCTATCTAAGTTTCTCTAAGAATTTCCATAGGTTTATGGAATTTTCTCATATCATATAAGTAGAAATTTTCACCATATTTCCCAACTAAGTCTCTAGGTGTTTAAATATCAGCTCGATAGACTTGGTCCATAACTTAACTACCTTAGTTCCTCCATATATAGTGAACATGTGAGGGTTATATATTTTTAGATCTCTATTCAAACTCTCAATCAAAGACACAACATGATTTGTATCCCTATCGATATATCACATGAACCAATGAAAACAGTCAAGAAGTTGATCAATACTCTGTTTTACCAGAGCTGCAGAATTTTTTGACTCAACTAATTGAGGTTTTTATTTGATACCACTCTCCTAATCCTCAACTCCGTAATAATATAAATTCAATTAATATTAAAAGATAAACACACTCATCCTATTCTAGAATACATAACAAAATAAAACTCGTAAAATTTATAGGAATGTATTCTCAAATTTATTGTTTAAATTTATATGTATGCCTAAAACATCTTTGTATAAAAAATATTTTCATTTTATTTATATTACATAAACTAAATTTACATTTTCCAACTTTTAAAAATTTTATTGTATAATTTTTTCATATTTGGAATCATAAAATTTAAATTTGTTAACAATTTAAACATTATTTTTGGACATAATGACATGATACCATAGTAAATGTTTATCACCATAGTAAGGGTTAAGTGGTTTTAATTAGGGGGTTAAACTAAGGTACAAGGATTCAAATATCATGAAAAAAATGTATAAATGTTACTGTATGTGTGTTTTTAGAAACCCCCTAACCCTATTATAGAAAATATTTTACCTATTAAACACATAAACTTGAGAGATAATTTTATTTTTTCTTATCATTATGATTATTTACAAATGTGACATTCCTGTAATAACCCAAATTTTTCAATGGAATCCATTATTATAATTATGTCATATAATAACATGGAGTCCCAATACAATGAACTAATAAGTACAATGTGACATTTATACATAAGTTTTTCACTTTTGTGTTTTTAATTTCAGAAAATGGTCATATACAATTGTGATCAGTAAGAGATTCAGAGTCTGATAATAAAAAAATAATTTTTGATGAATAGTATCATACCCTTATGAAGAGTAGAATACCTTTATGAAAAGTAAATAATAGTAATGAATAGAAAATTTGGAAATATATAAACTTCCCCCATTAATGTAAAAAAACAATTTATACATCTTAAAAGTGAAAAATGATCATAGTATAAGAATTAGTATTTTTTTATATCAAAAATATTTTATTTACAATTTTATATTTAATTTAATAATTTAAAATGGAAATATATCATCATAAAATTTATTCATAAAATTTTTACATTATTTTCTAATTGTTATAAGATAAATTTATGGGACCTTGATTAATTTTAATGGTGTTATAAAACGAGTTATAGTTTTAAGGATGATTTTGACGAATAAATTATGATTTTATTTCAAAATTGAATTAAAAATATTTTGAAAAATATTTTCAAAAAATAGAGTTCATTTTTGAATTCTACATGTTGAAAAAAGTTTAGGGTAATTTTTTAGGATTTTTCTAAAATAAATGAATTTTTGTGAATAGTAGAAATACAGTTTTGAGTTTTCGGTATATATGATGGCATCATAATGATGTAATAGTTTATAAAAATTTCGAGAAGACATTTTTATAGTAAAATAAGATATTATGTGTCCCATGTGACTAATAACATTTACCAATACCATGGGAAAGCCCATGGTTTTACAAAAACCACTAATGTGATGTTTTTTAAATTAAAAAAAAACATTCTTTCTCTTTTACTGTAAATACCCACTCATCCATTCGTTTTATTTCATTAAAAATCCTTCATCCTCAAATATCTGGTGTTTCACCTCCCTATTATCCCTCCCAAGGTTTCCTCAGGCCACCATGGTCCCAACATTCATGTTTTAGGAGCCAGTCCTCACGGTAAGGGGACCTTTCACCCTTCTCTTTTTGTCAACACCTCTTTTATGTTATCTCATTAAATTTCCATTCTCCTATGTTGGGGTTTGTTATTTGGAATCATTATTACTACCCTTTTGTTTTCCATATTATTATATACCCTATTTTCTATCATAAATTCATTTTATGAAATTTTATGAGACGTCGTTAGGATGCCAAATTTTCATAAGGGATCTCTAAACTTTTCTTTCATTTTAAAGTTCATCTCTTTTCTTTTTGTTACCTCATATCATTTTTTCAAAATTTTGTGTTGACTCTAGAAACTTACACATAATGTATTTTTTTCATGCTATAGGAATAATTATTCATCATCTGTGACTTATTTTTTATATATACTAAAATGAAATTACCATCCAAGATGTACTAATTTACAACATTCATGGACAATGGGATTTCAATTTATTTTATTGTCTACAATTATGGTCATGAAACTATTTAATGATTCAATTATACTATAATATATTTATTATGTCTCATCTTTTCTTATGGAATACTTTTGTACACAAGGTTTTGATTAATAAATGGAAAGATGTTCCTTGTTGTCAAAAATTGCCAGTTAACCTAAACGATTATCATTATATAATTTATATAATGATTCATCTTCATGGAAAGTAATCAAATAGAATTTACAATCATGTAACCTCCTAAATTTTTAATAATAACATATAACCCAAATTCTGTACAATCATCCCAATTTAACAAGATTCATCTAACATGAATATCTGAGAACTAATCATTATAACCAAGGAAACAAACTGACCCGGACAATGAAATTGAACATCATAACCAATCAAAAGGTTATGCATGAACTCAAACAGGTTTTAATAAATGATTATAATATAAAATAGGTTATGAAATTATTAATTAATTAATTTAATTTGATTATTCTGGTCCCTAATTTGATGTGGAGAACACCATCAGACTTATGTTAAGGGATTCTACCCGAAACACCTTATTTTTTAGGGTTTCTATGTCAATCCATTCACTAAAAATAAAGTGTATTTTGTTTTAATGAACAATATGTAATTTTTTTGTATTCCCTAAACTCATGTTTCAAGATCCATCCATCATCCTCTTTCTGTGATATACATGTGTGTAAGTGACTCCCTTCATAATTCATCCCGATAAGCCAACCTATTTTAAGGGAACATCCCATATTCTTACCCCATTTCAAGTGAACTCTATCCTATGTTTTAAGAAAACCATGCCTTTATAAAATATTCTCTTTAATTATGAATATCTTCTTGGTTCAATTCAATTTTTATATAAAAGATTTTCCTCTTTTCTATTCTAAATGCTCTATAGTATTTTCCTTAAAACAACAAAAAAATGTTTTAATGCTAATGTTTCTGAAAAACATTTTTTATATGTTGCCACATCTGTTTGAAATCACTTGCCATTTTAAATTATTATTTTACCTTATGAACATCCATGTCTGTTCTAATCCTTTTTTTCAAGGATACTTTTTTGTTACACCAATTGGTTATGCATTATGTAATGATTGTGGTACCGAATTCTTTTAGTGGGTACCCTTCTATTTATGTATGGTTGATTATGTATGATTATTCATGTGGAAAAAATATTCATAAAAATGTTGATATGGGTACACCCAGATATTTCTTCAATTCATTGGGTAAAGTTAAGTCTCATGAGATGTGATGTGAATCATGATTGAAAATTATCCTTGACCCATACTACTATGGGAAAGGACATTGGCAGTTAGCCTTGACTCATACTAAAGACATGTTTTATGTTTCTGCCACATTTATATGATTCCATGTTTATATGATCCGATTTTTATATATTTTGATTCCATATATTCCATGCATTTTATATCATTACGTCATGCCTCATAACTCATCTTCTTAAGATTTATTCTTATGTTCGTTTCCTTATTGGGATTTTTAGCCCATCACATTGTTCATATGTTTCCCCAAGATATCCTATGTAAAGGTATGAGCACAATGTAAGTTAGGAGCTCATTTTTTAGATTATATAAATAAGTTTTTTTAGCCCCATGTTTTATGTTTTATGTACCTACTTTTCAAAGACACTAGAATTCAGGATATTTGGATTTTACTATGAAGTATATTTACGCTAAAAATCATGTAATGTTATATGTAAAAGGCTAGGGTCTCTATAGTTGGTATAAAATAGAGGTTGGTCTCATTATTTTTGGAGATTAGGAATAGATAAAATTTGTAGGAACCTTATGCAAGAGATAAAGAATAAGAAAACATCCCTAAATTTTGGTAAGTATAGAGTAAGTGGTTTATCAAGAAAATACGTCCTAGTATAGATACAAACTAGTAGAGGAGGATCTGGAATAGATATACCTTGGATTGAAAAATCCAATAAGGAGTTTTGGGCTTGACCTAGGGTATCCTGCTAAATGACAATAGGCCTTGATTCACTCTTGTTATTGACACTCCGAGGGACATTCCTTGGAAATTTATGAGCTTGATACAAACCATTATTAAGGAAAAAACCCATAAGAATATACAATAAGAAATAGATCTAGGATAACCTAGATTGAAACATAAGGAATCAAAGGTTAGTATATACTTCTCCTTTAAAAGAATATCCTTTATGTTCAAAAGTTTCCTTTTCTATGTTTAATAATAATGTATTCAAGCCTCTAATGGTAAGTTGGTTTTCTTAGTTAATGGTGGGAAATATAAGAACACGTTTCAATAATCAATGTGAAAGGGAATGTGAAGAATGTCCCAATGATATGCCTGATATTATGGGAATCAGTGCTCAAAACATCATGAATGTACTTGCTCAGTTGGCTCATGTTATGAATAATATATAACATGAATCATGTGGAACTCCCTCCTTATCCCATATGAGAGAAAGTAGTTGTAGAATACTTCATGTGACAAGGACCTCCCATGTTTAGTGGATCTTTTGATCCCTTCCTCATAGAACAGTGGATTAACTCTATTTAAAAGATATTCTATGTCCTCCAGGGATCGGAAGAAGAGAAATTTTACTGGTGGTCAATCATTTTGATGGGGAAGATTATTAGTGGTAGACACTGATCAATAATATAATGTCCCAAGGGGAAATTGATTTCATGGATTTAGGTGAATTCAAGAGGATTTTTTTAATTAAATATTTTCCTCTAAACCTCATTCTCAAGATAAAAAAAGAGTTTCTCGGAGTCAAGAAGGAGGAAGATGAGTCTATTGAGGCGTATGAAGCAGACTTACAAGGCTTGAAAGGTACACCTCCGGCTTGGTCATGATCACCAAAAGCGAGGAGGATTGCTTATTTAACGAGCTAAAGCTGAGTCTATGGAATGTGGTGGTGATTCGATACTTCGACTATTATGAGGAGATTTTATGTTGTGCCCTCAAGGTTGAAAAGGATATTGGAGACTCTTAGTGGTCCTGTGGACCCAGTGATAAGAAGAAAAAATTTAAGAACATCATGGGTAGTTCATTAGAAAAATACCAGCATTGAAAGAATCATAAATATCCTTCTTGTAAAAGTTGAGGGAATAATCATCATGGGTACTATTTACAGGGAACCAATATTTTCTTTAAATGTGGAAAGTTTGGTCATCTGGCTAAAAATTGCCGAAGAAATATGAAAAATCATGCTAATGTGGAAGAAGAAAGCAAGTAGCAAATCAATGGTCAGCCAACGGTGTAGTGTTAAATTTACAAGAAGCATGGGAATTATAAAAAAAATTCTCTAAGCCAAGGGTTGTCAGTGGAAATCAATAATAACCTCCAAAGAAACAATGAAGGGTTTATGTTATCACTACTACTGAGGTGGAGTCGGACAATGATGTGGTGACAGGTATGCTAGTTATTCATTCAATAATAGCGAGCATTCTATTTTCTTCTGGTTCTATTCATTCTTTCATATATATTTTTTAGTATAACTATTCAACCATGACATAAAAATTTGGAGGAAGAGTTTTCTTTGGGAATAGCGAATAGGGAAATTATTTTTTCCACAGTTTATAACTCATCCTAGGTTAACATTTGTGGACTGAACCTCCCAGAAAATATCATCATACTTCCTTTAGTGGAGATAGATGCAATCTTGGTCATGGATTGTGTATCTTTATATAAGGCCAATATCAACTGTTGGGATGGGAAGATCACTCTTCACATCCCATAGAATCCTGTGATTCTTAATATGTGTAAGGAAAAAAGATGAATCTCCTTTAGAATCATCATCTTATGTGTGGATATTTTTGCCTTTTGAGAAATAATATCTATCTCAAATGATTGAGATAAAGGGGAGAATCATGCTTGAAGACATTTTCATAGTGGGGGATTACACTGATGTATTCCCTAAATAGTTACTTGGTATTCCTCTTAATCGAGAGGTTGAGATCTCAATTGAACTTATCCACAGACCTCTACCTATCTCAAGGACACCTTACTAGATGGCCACTATAGAGCTGGAAGATCTGAAGAAGCAGTTACAATAGAATCTAGAGAAGGGGTTTTTTTACGCCCATGTGTTTCACTATGGGGTGCGCCAGTACACCTTGTCAAGAATAAGGATGGATCAATGCATCTCTGCATTTATTATTGTGAGATCAACAAAATTACAATAAATAAAAAGTATCCGCTTCCATGGATAGATTTCTACTTCGATCAGCTTTGTTGGGAATTTTTTTTCTCTAAGGTGGACCTTCATTCGGGATATCACCAATTAATGGAGATGAAGGAAGATATTCCCAAGAATGCCTTTCGAATGAGATATGGAAACTATGAGTTCAAAGTGATGCCCTTCCGACTCACTAATTCTCTATACATTTTCATGAATTTAATGAATAGAGTCATTAAAGATTACCTCAAGAACTTTGTGGTAGTCTTTATTGATGATATTCTGATATACTTCATGAGAAAGGAGGAACATGAGGAGTATTTTAATACTATTTTAAAGACTATAACAAGGGATATGTTGAATGAAAAGTAAAATAAATGTGAGTTCTAGATAGAGGAGGTATCATTCTTGTGTCATGTTATCACCAGCAAAGGGATATCTGTGGACCCTTCCAAGACCAATGCAATTGATGAGTGCCCCAGGATTACTTCTATAATGGAGATCCACAACTTTCTGGGTTAGGCTGGGTATTATTGATGATTTTTGAAGTTCTTTTGATGATTTTAAAACCCAATGACCAAGATGAAATGGAAGGGAGTAAAGTTTTTTTGGACTCGGGATGTGAATACTGTTTCAAGGATTTGAAAAATTGGCTAATCACTACGCTAGAACTCACACTCCCAACAAGTGGAGAACTTTTTTTGTTGTATAATGATGATTCTATGAATTTATTAGGATCTTTGCAGATGATAAATGATAAAGTTTTATCCTATTATTCAAGTCATCTGACCTCTTTGAGAAAAACTATAATTTTCTTGATTTGGAGTTTCCAGCTATGATATTTGCATTAAAAATCTTGCGGTATTATCTTTATGAGGAGAAGTGTGAGATATTTACTAATTATAATACTCTCAAATACTTATTTACACAAATTGAGCTTAATATGTGATAGTGAAGATGGATATAGCTCATCATGGATTTTGACTGCTCAATCCACTACCATCATGGTAAGGAAAATAAGGTGGAAGATGCTCTAAGTATAAAGGATCATGCGTCTTTATCAATGAAGAGAATTGAAAAGGATTTAATCTTCCTAGATTTTCAAAGGATGGGCATGGAAATCATTAAGGTACGAACACAATAAATCCTTTATGAAATGATTTCTCAACCATCTCTCTTGGAGAAAATAAAGGATGCTCATTGTAAGGATGTGGAACTTCTGAAAAGGGTGGAAGCTATCAGTAGTGGGAAATCCTCTGAGTTCATAATTGATGAGGACAAATTTGTATGATTTTGGTCACGATTATGTGCACCATCCCATCCAGAGATAAAGAAGGAGCATCTAAATAACACACATATTGTAACCTTCTCTATCCACCCAGGGAGAAAAAAGATGTATTGAGATTCCAAAAGAACTTCTGGTGGGACAATATGAAAAGTGAGATTGCTAAATATACAAGAAAGTGCCTTGTATGTCAACAAGGGAAGGATAGAAGTCAGAATTATAAGGGTATGATGCAACCACTACCCATAAGAAAATTTTATTTAGAGAACACCACCATAGACTTTGTCACTGGACTTATAAGGACATCCAGAGGAAATAATGCTATATGGGTTTTTGTGGATTGTCTAACGAAGACAACTCACTTTATCCCAATTTAGGAGGACTTATAATTAGATCAACTTACTTGGATATATATATATATATCAAATAAGTGGTAATTTTTCATAGATTACCACTATCTACTGTATCTAATCGTGATCTTAGATTCACCTCGCAGTTTTAGAAAAGTCTTCAACATTCTCTAAGCACTGAACTGAACATCAGTACGACCTCTCATTCTCAAAATGATGGATAATATGAGTGAACTATTCAAACACTGGAAGATATGTTGAGATCATGTTGTATGCACTTTAAATGAGGATTTGATCAACATCTTTTGTTGGTTGAATTCTCCTACAAAAAAAGTTTTGACTCGAGCATCCGAATGGAACCAAATGAATCTCTTTATGAGAAAAGGTGAAGAACACCGGTGTGTTGGGAGGATGTAAGTGAGCATAATATTATAGGAACTGAAATGGTTAATGAAATGGTGGAGAAGGTGAAAAGCTTTTGGCATCACATCAAGGTATCCCAAAGTCCAAAAACGTGTTATAGAGACAATCGTCGATGAGTCCATGGGTTCAAAGTCTGAGACATGGTATTTCTATGCATATCTCTGTGGAAGAAGGTCCTGAGGTTTGGAAAGAAAGGGAAGTTATGTACCAGGTACATCGGCCCCTTTGAGATCCTCGACCAAGTCAGAGTTGTGGCTAATCGACTAGCACTTCCAACTACCATGTCCAAAATATAGGATGTCTTTCAAGTATAAGTCTTAAGGATGTACATACTAGACTCTTCACATGTACTCTCCACAGAGGTGGTACAGTTGAAGGATGATCTTTCTTTCGAGGTTAAGCCTTTGAATATCACGGATCATAGAGATAATGTTCAACATTACAACACTACTCACCTTGGTAAGGTACTATAGCCGAACCATAAGTCTGAGGAGGCAACATGGGAACTGGAGGATTCAATGAAGGAAAAGTAACTGGGCCTGTTTTTGGCCTAGAATGTAGACTGAAATTTTGAGGGTGAAATTTCTTAAGGGGGGAAAATGTAACGAACCAATGTTTCCAATGAAATATCTTCTTATAATTATGTCATATAATGACATGGATTCACAACAAAATGAACTACTAAGTACTATCTGAACATTAAACATAAGTTTGTCACTTGTTTGTTTCTAATTTCAAAAAACGGTAATCTACAATTGTGATTAGAAAGTGATCTGGAGTATGATAAAACCAAAATAATTTTTAATGAATAGTAATAGACACTTATGAATTGTATATTACCTTTATTAATAGTAATGAATAGAAAATCATCCAACAAAATAGAAACTTCACTCATGAATGTAAAAATACAATTTATACATCTTAAAAGTGAAAAAACAATCATTGTATAAGAATTAGTTATTTTCTATGTCAAAAATATGTAATTTACATTTTTAAATTAAATTTATTAATTTAAAATGGAAATATATTTTTATAAAATTTAATCACAAAATTTTAATTTATTGTTTTATGGTTAAAATTTAATTTTATTGGACGTTGATTAATTTTTAATGGTTTTATGAAACGAGTTATAGTTTTGATGTTGATTTTGTTGAATAAATTATGATTTTATTTAAAAAATAAATAGAAAATTTTTAGAAAATTATTTTCAAAAAATGGAGTTCAGGTTTTAAATTTTCACATTGAGAAATGGTTTTGGTGATTTTTTTTTATTTTTCTAAAATACTTGATTTTTTTCGAGAACAGTAAAAATAAAATTTTTGAGTTTTTGGTATATTTGATGACATCATAATGACATAATAATTAATAAAAATATCAGGTAGTCCTATGTATAGTAAAATAAGGTTTTACGTGTCCCAAGTGGCTAATACCAGGGGAAAATACCATGGGCAAGCCCATGGTTTTACAAAATCCACTAATTAGGTGTCTTTTTAAATTAATAAAAACATTCTCTCTCTTTTACTATAAGTACCCAATCATCCATTAATTTTATTTCATTAAAAACTCCTCATCCTAGAAGATTATGTATTTCAACTCCCTAGTATCCCTAACAAGGTGTCCTCAAGTGCCCAAGGTCCCAACCGTCATGTTTTCGAAGCTACTCCACAATGTAAGGGAATCATTCACCCTCCTCTTTTTGTCAACACTTCTTTTATATTATCTCTTTAAATTTCCATTCTCATAAGTTGGGGTTTGATATTTTGTATCACTATTAATATAATTTTGTTTTCCATATGATTATATTCCCTATAATCTCTCATCAATTCATTTTATGAAATTTTAAGTAATGTCGTTAGGCTGTCGAATTTTGATAAGGGATCTCTAAACTTTTCTTTCATTTTTAAGTTCATATCTTTTCTTTTTCTTTACTTGTATCATATTATATAAATTTTGTGATGAATATATTACCTTACATGAACTGGATTTTTTCATGAAAAATGAATAATTATTCATCATTTATACATTATTTTTATATATATACTAAAATGAAAGTACAATCCGAGATGTGCTAATTTACCACATTCATGGACGATGGGTTTTTAATTTCTGTTATAGTCTTCAATTCTTGTCATGAAAAAATTTTAATGGTTAAAATAGAAAATATTATATGTATTATATCTCATATATGGTTCTTTAATCCTATTGTAAACAAGGTTTTTATTAATAAAACAAATCATGTTCTATGTGGTCAAAAATCTCCAATTAACCCGAACGATTATCAGTAAAAATTTTCTATAATGATTCATCTTCATAGAACGTAACCAAATGGAATATACAATCATGTAACATCCTGTATTTTCACTAATAACATAAAACACCAATTTTGGACCATCATACTGATTTTAAAATAATATTCATACATGAATATAAGTGTACAGATCATTTGAACCAAAGAAACCAATGAACCCGAACAATGAAATTGAACCCTGTAACCAATCAAAAGGTTATGAATGAACTCAAAAAGATTTTAACAAATAATTTTCACATATATGAGGTTCTTTAATTGTTAAATAATTTACTTATTTTTATTATTCATGTTATTAATATCAAGTGGAGAACACCATCAGACTTAACGTAAGGGATTCTACCCGAACCACCTTTATTCCTTTGGGTTGCTCTATCATTCATTTCACTCAAAATAATTTGTATATTATTTTTATAAACAAATTAAAAAATCTGTTTATATGAACCACACTCCTAATTCAATATCCAAACATCATCTTCTTACATGGATAAAATGTTTTTTTATGTGATTCCCTCCTTAATTCATCCTGATAAGCAAACCTATTTTAAGGGAACATCCGTAATTCTTACCCAATTTCATGTTCACTGTTTACTATGTTTTAATACACCATTATATTTAAAAAATCAATCATTTTATTATGATCACCTTATTTTCTAAATTATGGTTTTTTATAAAACATTTTACATTTTTCTATTTTAAAATGTCAGAAGTATTTTCCTTAAAACTGCAAAAAAATGTTTTAATGAAATTATTTATCAAAAACATTTCCTATATGTTGTAACTTCTGTTTTTCATCGCCTACCATGTTATTTTCATATTATACCATATGAAATTACTTTTCAATTCTAATCTCTTTCTTTCATGAAAACTTTCCTGATATGCCCATTGGTTATGCTATATGTCATGATTTTGGTACCCAATTCTATCCATGGGCACCCTTCTATTTATGTATGGCTGATAATGTATGATTATTCATGTGACAAACATATTCCATAAAATGTTGAGATGGGTGTGCCTATATATTGCTACAATGAATTGGGTAAAGTTAAGTCTCATGAGATGCGATGTGAAATGGGATTTGTAGTTAGCCTTGACCCATACTACTATGGGAAATGAGATTGGCACTTAGCCTTGACTCATATTAAAGACATGTTTTAGGATTCTCCCACAATTATATGATTCCATGTTTATATGATCAAATGTTTATATTTTATAATTCCATATGTTCCATTCTTTTTATATCATCATGTCATTCCTTGTAACTCATGTGCTAAAGCTTTATTTTTTATGTTCATTTCCTTATTGCGATTTTTAGCTCATCCCTTTGTTCATATGTTTTCCCAGGATATCTTATTAAGAGGTATGAGCACAATGAAAAATAGGAGCTCATTATGGAGATTAAATAAAGAAATTTTTAATCCCCATGTTTTATGTTTTATGTTTTATGTACCTAGTTTTCAGTGACACTAGACTTCCCGATCCATGGCTTGTACGATGATGCATATTTATGCTTAAAATCATGTAATTTTATATGTAAAAGGCTAGGGTTTCTATAATTCATATCACCTAAAAAAGGATCTATTGAACTCCTCACAATTTCACACTCATTGAGAAAATTATCTCAAAAACACCTTACCTAAAACCCTAATGAATAATCCAATCCACATTCTAGTGATTTTGGTATCATCAAAGGACCACTTTTGGAATTCATAAACCACTTAGTAATGGTTCCTCCCAACAATCTTGGTGAGAAAATTTAAATTCTCATTTTTTTCCTTTCAACACTAATCATCTATCCTCTAAATCTATCATTCCCTTTCAAAAATATTAATATTAAAATAATTAATGTTATTAAATTTTGTTATGTTAATGAGATTCTAATTATCAACCTTACTCTCTCCATTTCTAAAATAAATAAAATGTTTCCTAGGTCATGTGTGGACTACCGCTTACATGGACATGACGCTCAATGTTTTACACATCCTTTCATGAAAATATATAAAAGATGTATTTAATGGAAAATATGATATTTATGATGTAATTATTTAAATATAATTAAAAAAAATTATATACCTTCCTTCCCAACCATTCATTAGAAAATATAAATGTTTCTTGTGGGTACAAGAGGACAACCACCTTCATGAAAGAATGATTTCATTTTACATCACCATATAAATTATATGGTTATAAAAATGTGTATAATTTAGAAATATGATATTTATAAGATTATTATTTTTTGGTAATATTTTTTCCCTTTTCATTAATAATATTGACAACAAATGTTCATTTAATCACCTAACACTAGTAGACATAGTTATTTTCAAAATTTGAATCTATCTATTATGATATAAAAGTTTATGTTAATATAATGAACAATTAAATTTTAATCTATAATTATAGATATGATCAACTCATATACCAAATTTGATAACCATAACTATCTCAATGAAATAAAGAAAGGATGGTAAAATGACTAAAACATATTGTCGTTATTAAAAGAAAATAATTAGTTACTTTGTAATGAATGAATATAATGTATTAATATAAAAGGTAATAAACAATAATACATATCTAAAATAAATTATTAATTAATATTATTTTATTATATAGCATTTTATTATTTTTTTGAGCAAGAAGGGATTCTAGGTAAGTGTTCTTGGTTTCAATTTCAATTCTTTGAGATTTGTTTTATGATATACATATAATTTTATTTGTTATAGTGTACTTACTACCTTATTTTTTCGTATATTTTAAAATATTTATAATTTTTTTGAATTACAATTCAATTTAATTTTTTTAATTTCTTTTTAATTTGATTAATATAATTTCGTAGCAGTAAGGGTTTCTTAGATAAAACATCATTATTTAAAAAATGTTTCTAATTACGGAATTATTTACATTATGTAGTTTATATACATCCTCTATTAAATATATTATATTTTGAAATGCTATATAATAAGGTTAATTACTGTTTTATCTCACGTTCTCTCCTTCATAAGTTTTTAATTTTATGTGTCAAAAAATACATTAATTTTTATTTTACAATATCAATTTTATCATGTTTGTTAATGGTTCAATTAACATATGTGGACTTTTATATTATTTATCCTATAAACCCATATAATTTTTTATACTATCATTATTTTTGGGGGTTTTAAGAAGTAATTTTTTTACCTCTCTCTGATACTCAAATCATCCAAATGAATGTCTATAACAAAATATGACCTTATTTCTCGTTTTGGGTTATTAGTATTTTTTATTTAAGTCCATATTCATTATTTTTATTCAAAAATGATCTGTTATATGTAGAAATTATTATTTATGTTGAATTTATATTAAATTTGACTTTATATTCAATATTTTTAATGGAATCCATTTAATTTTTTCCATTAAATCCATTTTTAACAATCTTTCTAAATATATGAGAATGTGGTTTTTTAATTTGTTCATTGTGAATCAATTTTCATTCATTCATGATCATTAATCATAAATTATATTTCCATAAATGATTTCATGATTTTAAAAGATAAATATATTCCAATTGTTCTATGAATTTTAATATTTTAGAAGACTTAATAATGTGATTTCATTTCACTTATGTATATTTTTGTTATTATCTCCACATTTGTTAAAATTAATTATTTTTCTTCTCAATATATTAGTTGGGTATGAATACTATTATACCTTAGTGGGATCCCTTGGGTAAAATGTAAATATATGTTAACATCCTAAATTTTTTGTAAAGTATTTTTTTGGTTTCCTATAAATAACATCCATGTATAGATTAAAATAAGTGGGCGTAGACTTTGGAAAAAACGAACATAGGGGATATATACCTAAAAAGGTTGGTTTATTGTTAAATCAATCTTAACTCAGTGAAAAACTAGTTATCCTAAGATCACACCTTAGTTTACCATCCTAGATGATATTATTTCAATATTTAATATGCTTCATTATGAACCATTATGCACACAATATAAAATGACCCAACACTAAATATTTTTTAAGATACCATTAGAATGACTTAAGTAAACCATGTATTCAAAATATTATATTCACATATGATAATATCATTAAATGTTTCTTATTATTTTTTTGGGTATTTGTTTTAATGATAGCACTTTTATTTAATATCTTGAGGGCTTAAGATAAAATCATAAGGATGTTTTTATAAAAATTATTTCATTACCATGGTTTTATTAAGATATTATATAAATATGATCGATTTCAAGTTCATGAGTGTTTACCATGAATCCTTACTCTTATTTTGTTATGAATTGATGGTTTTCTTTCCTCCTTTATAAATTTTATTTCATTCCTCACATTGTTTAAAAGGATTATGTTATAGTTAACTATCCATCTCTCAATTGAATTTATTTTCCCCTTTTATATTCATTTTTCTTAATATCCTAGGCGTATTCTATATATATTATATTAATAACTTAATGATATTTAAATTACTCTATATGGTTTGAACACCATACAAATTGAAGGTTTTTTACAAAGAAATTTATTTAATTTATAGAGTAGGTAATTAATCATAACCTATTTACTTTTAATTTTTAAATAGATACATACTAATTTATAAAGCATGTTGATTATTATTTTTATTCATTTCAATAATTTTATGAATGAAATTGAAAAACTTATTGATTGGAGGGGCCTATAAATATATAGATTCTTAATGCATTTGTAGGTCTTATGAGGATTTTTTTTACATTTTTGGCATATGTCTTAAATGTTTATTTAAAATATATTAGCATGAGGCATTTAATATAACAATATGATATAAAAAATTATGATTTCGATAATTATAAAAAAATATTGATTATATAGTGATTATTTATATTCTAAATCTATCTAGGGACTTATTTCTTACACATATTTCTTATAAAATATTATATTATTATTTATTGTGGATACGTTTATCATGAAATCATTATTATGTGATACCTTCCACTGTATGTTAATCTTTATCGATAATTTTAGATCACCCATTATTAGGTTTCCATTTAGCATGTTTATTAATAATTGTAACATTAATTATATTCCTACATGAGTAATATGTGTGTAGAATATTTTCAGACACATTTAGGACTTCTTATGTAATAAGAAAATCTAGGTAAAATAGGAAAAATCTACATTGGGTGATAAAAATGTGGGTTTTGAATCTATCTAGTAAGATATATAACTTTATGATATTAGAATGACATAAAAACAATGACTTTATATTTCCAAATATGATAAACTCATTGGCTTATTGTTGTGAACATAACCATTTAACTAAAATTGAAAAGTAATGTTTAAACAACTAATAACTTCTTACTAATATCAACAAAAAATAATTAATAACTTTAAAATAAATGAAAATAAAATATTATCATAAAAATTAATAAACATTATTAACTTTATGATATAAATAATTAATGAATCTTTCTATTATACATGATTTTAAAATAGTTTCAAGAAGGAGGGGACTTACAGTAAAGTTCTCCTAGTTTCATTTTCATTTCCTCGAAACATACTTTATTATTTATATCTAATGTTCATTAAAATGGAATACATACTTCACTATTGTTTTATAACTTATTAGATAATTTATAATTATTTTTAATTAATCTTACATTTATTTCTTTTCAATTTCGCTGGTCTTTGAATAATTTTTTTATTTGAAAGGTTTTCTTTCTCATAATGTCTTTCCTTAAAGAATATTTTGTTTTTCTAACCTTCTTTATTTTATATGTTTTATATACAACATCCTAAAAATTTTAAATCCTAAATTTCTTATTATAAATTTAATTTAATGTTATATTTCATGTTCTCTATTTATTTTTATAATAATTTAAATGTCACAGAATCCATAATGGTTTTTTATTTGAAACATTTACTTCAATATATTGGAAATTTTTATAAGACACTTCCTCTTACTCTTCCATGTCTATATTAATTATTATCGATTAAGAATTTTCTTATCAAAGACCAATTATTTATTAAGGTCAATTACTGCTAACCTTGTCTTTGATTTCAAAATCTTAAAA
Organism: Viscum album; assembly: GCA_963277665.1. Lineage (NCBI taxonomy): Eukaryota > Viridiplantae > Streptophyta > Magnoliopsida > Santalales > Viscaceae > Viscum > Viscum album. Next base: position 1,487,120,116 of record OY728120.1, read on the forward strand.
AGAATATTTTTTTATTTCTTGGAACAAGTCATTTTGGACTTTAATTACAAAAGTTGAAACATAATGTTTTTTAAATGACTCCAATGTGAACAAATTTCCCAATTTTCATGATCGGTCATCATAATTATGCCTCCCATATATGATTCATCAATTTTTTTAAAAAATAAACCCATATTTAAATTTTTGTGTAAATTTTCATTTTAATAGTAAATGATAATGTATTGGAAGAATTAATAAAATGATTTCATTCCACCTGTATATATATTTTATGATCACACTCCACATTACATATCATTGTATTTATTTATTTCAATTGATTAATTATTAATGGAAATTAGGGATAGCATATATTAGTGGAATACCTTGGGATAAATTGAAATACATGATAACATCCAATAATTTCATTAATGTGTGTGTGACTTCGTAGAAATAACATCACTCTCTAGATACAGACATGTACATAAAAGATCTTGTATTGATCCACATGGCGTTAACTACTTTAAAAAATTTTGGTTAATTGTTAAATCTATATTGACATGGATCATTATTAGTGGGCCAAACAATAAGACAAGTTTGTCATTCGTAGGGGATATTCCATGCCTAATACATAAGCTCATTTATAACCCATAGTGAATGATTTGAATATATAGATTTCAATTTACGTATTCTATCACTCTTCGTCCCTATCTAGACATTAATTTTCACCTTCATGTGCATATCCTTTAATATCAAGGATTTATTTCTGTTATTGAATTAACCAAATACCCTTACTGATATAATGTAAAAAAATTATAATTCATACTACTAGTTGATTTATATTCACATAGAGATACACTTTCTTGTATACCCATTAATCTGCTATGTGTTTATATCATGTTTTGACTAATGATGGATTTATGAACTTTTTTCATGTCTATGTGGAAGCCATGTATGTTTATTGGTTATAATATATGTTGGTAGGTGATCAAGGATTCTATCACATATATGGACTGGGGAAATATTGGGGGTCAATATATTTTTTATCCTTTATGGATACTTATTTATTAGTAAAGGAAAATAACTATGCATGATATTCTTAGACATTTCTTATATATAATGATTGAATTCGACAAAATTACTGATATATTGGTCCAAAAAATATATATCCCCATGATTCATTGTTAGGTATCATTAGACAACCTATTTTTTCTATTTTGAATACACTTTATCGATTTATATAAAATATCTTAGCACAAGGCTTTGACAGTAAGAGTATTATGTTTGTATTAATACATTACAACCTTATGAAATTAGTTACTATTACACATGTGATTATTTAAAGTGTTTTCATACCTAGAAATATCAAATGCCTATTTTATAAGTTATTATTAAGTAATTTATAATTATTGATTCAAGTAAAATTTATCATTTCATGATTATTCATTCATAAATTCCACTACAATCCAATACATTCAGAGAATTTGAGCTAACAATTTTATGTTTATATATCCATAAGTTATATTGAAGGTTATTATTTATTATATTTCTAGAAGGAAGTCATTTCTAGATAATATTGTGAGATATAATGAAGAATTATAGTAATATATCTAAAATTTAGTACTATGGGTAAATTTTTCTATTTATTAGAAAGATATGAATTTTGCAAGATGAATTTTTTCCTAATTCTATAAGTACATAAACCTAAAATATCATGTGTATATTAGTGACTAAATTTTATTTATTATATTTTAATTAAGGATTTATATGTTTGAGTCTCATAGTTTGGTATAAAATCAAATTTTTATTGTTTATGTTTTCAACTGTAGAATAATTAATTAAAATGGTGGAGGAGGATAATTTGAATCTAATCGTGGATTGTTTTCTTGAAGGAGGGATCCCCATGAATTGAGTGTATCATCTCTAGAATCTTTTGGGAGAAAAATTTTTAACAACAAAGAAAGGGTTAGAGAATGAAATAACGAATAATTTATAAACCTATTATTAGTGAATAAATTATTGTACAAGGGACCTTATTATTTAATTAATCCTTGGTGAACACCATTTATAAATAATTACTTGACATGATCTTAAATGACATATAAATTAATACTTGAATATTTAATAAATAAACTAAACATTATTCAAATAATATTTCATATATCATTTCTCACCATATCAATACAATCAGTCTACCAGTATTCCTTTGTATTTATCAAACCCTCAATATGGACTATCTATTTGATGAAATAAAAATCGCTACATTATTTTCTAAAAAATAAATATATATTTTATTTAATGAAACATTTAAAAAAAATTATGTATTCAACTAACTTATTTTTTCTTGGATAATCAGTGGATGAATATTCACAATAAAAAACATGAATAATACATAATACACATACAGTAATAAAATTTATTAAATATTTTAAATTCGTATGGATTCAAACTACGATTCTGGGAATACTTGGTGTGTGACCCTCTAAGATAATTTCTTATTGCGATTAGGTTGAACCACCTAAAATCCATGGTTATCATCTTGGAACCTTCTCTCATATCTATAGATAATGATGTTGATTTCACTTTGAAATACAGTGTCCTACAAATATATGAAGTGTAATATAATCACATTATCATGATATCTCTAATCAAGTAGGTTTCACACTAGTCATTAATCCATGTTCTCGATGAATTGTTTCATTAAAATTATGGAAATGAACATTCTGATATAATTCCAATTTAATGGACTTACATAGATAGTTCCATTATCATAATATGGAATGTGGTATCAACATTCATTAATTAACATGAGGGAATAGTCCTTCCTCACATTATTCATTAATGAAATATCATATATGATCCACCCACATATCCAACCTAACTATAATAATATGTTTTATTGAGATAAAAAATTAAAGTACTTGAGTCGTGATATGAATTAATAGTAATCATAAAATTCAAGGATAATTTACCAAATCTATGATTGGATTATCCAGTGACACATATAAATTATTATTTCTTAATGGAATTTTAAGATCTCATAACCTCATTTAATTAGATCATCGATGATGAACTCTATCATAATTGTCAATGTGTTATGAAACCAATACCACAAATAGCATTTTTTCCTTTGTGTCACATAAAATTCAATTATATTTACCTGAACATATATTTAAGAATACTATCATTTCATTATATGTACACATCATAGCATGAAACTGTGGTTTTATGTGGGATTTTCTACTGTGGAATAGATTTTGCTCACTACGTTGCCATTTTCACTTTTACCTAAAACTCACAATGGTTCCCCAATCCATATCTAGGCATGGACCTAGTTTCCAAAGGATGGTGTTCATCTAGTTTTTCAAGTCCAGTGACTCATGGGAACTCACATTTGTAAAAAGGATGGGAGGTTTGGCTAATCACACCCTGGGGGGGGATTTTTGCATACTCTGATACTCTCTTATTGATTTAATAGATGTATTTGAAACTCTCTCTAATCTCAATGTGAGACTGGATACCCTATAAATGGATATAGGTTAACTATATTTTATGTGAAATATGCTAAGATCTAATTGGTGAATCCATCTATATGTGTCTGAGGCTCTTCATCATTTTCTACTATTGAGCAGTTTCTTATATTCTGAAACCATATTGCCAAGAGTTTCGGGAAATGCTCTCTCTTATGGAGATAGTTGGTATTCTGAGGATGGTATTGGGCCATTATGAGGAATCCTACATATCCTGGTTGTTATAGGAATCAAAACCCACACAGTTTGGTTGATCTGTGCAGTTTAACATCAGGTGGTAAAGAAAAATATAGGGGTTGTCATAATGATAAATATTTAAGCTTGAGTATGGAAGATACGTCCTATGTATCCAAGTTATTATAGGAATAAATGTTCACATAGATCTTTTCTATCAGGACTTATACATTAAGGCTACACTAGTGAATTGGTGTTTGATTCAAATTGGGGTGTTCATCACATCCCCCTATGCCCATTGTGATCTATGCTAATTTTGATAAAAAATGGGGAGGGCATGATTAGCCTATGGATATGGGATCCACTTATTGGGGAGGTCCTTGTAGTGTTCTATATAAATTAAAGGCCTTTAGGGAGGTGTCCTATATATCAAAGTTATTTTGGGAATGAGAGTCCTCTTAGTACTCTATATGTTGGGGCTTACATGATATGGCTTTCATGAAGAATGCATATATGGTGCATGATGAGTTGTTCATTTCATCCCCCTAAGCCCACGTGATCCATGATCATTGGGAGAAACAAGGGGAAGTGTATAATCTGTATCATGTTATATAATTATGGGACTTGCATATTGGGGCAGTCCTTGGAGTGATTCATACAGAGATTAGTTATTTAGGGAAGTGTCCTTTGCATCTCAGTTATGGTGGTAATCAGACTCCTCATAGTTGCCTTTATGTTGGGTCTTACGCACTGAGGATTCCCTAACAAAAGAGGATTTAGTTCCTAATGAGGTTTTTGTTTTATCCCCTTAAGGCCACGTGATCCACGCTCCTTGTGGGAAACAAGGGGAAGTGCATGATAAACATCATTGCATATGAATATCAATCCATAATATAGGGGATTCCTATGGAGTGTTTGACATAAAGATTAGTCCTTTAGGGAGGAATCCTACATATCCCTGTCATGGATGGAATCAGAGTCCTCATATTTATTTTTATGCAGGGGCTTACAAGATGAGACTTCCCTAACCAATGAAAATTTTGTAACTAAAGAGTTGTTCGTTTCAACCCCCTAAGCCCATGTGAGCCATGCACATTTTGAGAAACAAGGGGGAGTGAATGATTAGCATTATGGAATATGGATATGGGATCTGCATATCTGGGTAGTCCTTGTGGAATTAGATATGGAGCTCAGGTCTTTGAGGAGAAGTCCTATGTATCCTAGTTATGGTGGGAATTAGTGTCCTCATAGTTATCTTTATGTTTAGGTTTACACACTAAGGATTCCCTGGTGAACAGAACATGTTATCTAGAGGGTGTCGCATAACCCTGTTGGCATACACTATAGGTCATCACTTGACCTGGATCGACACAAATGGTGGGTGTCAGATCTATGGTGGCGTGGACTGAGGAGTGTTGTGTGTATTATCTGAAAACTCAGAGGTCATCATGAGACCAGGCTGACAAGTTTGGGGGTGTCACATATCATAGATGACACCTCAGGAAGACATCGTGGGACTAGGATGACACATCAGAGGGGTACACCATGAGAGTTGGATTTTCATGTCCATATGTTTCGACATGACATTTTTTACATGAGTGGGTGTCTTTATATGAGTCAGGTAGTGCATCCTAAAGATGATTCAATTCCGAGGTGACAAATCCTAAGGCTTCAAATGATCCATGTGGTCCCTATAAAGGGTTCCTAAGACATTTATTGACATGTTTGAAACACTCTTAATATCCCAAAAGACATTTCAATGGGATCTCATGAAGCCAAGGTGGAATAACTTGGTACCATAGCATGTTCTTGATAAGAACATGTGAATCAAAAAGAGGGCATTGATCATGTACTATTCTTGTTTCATTCACATTGAATCCTGATTATTTCATCCTTGTATTGGGACTACCTTGGTTTGGTTCATTGTTAGTTTGATTGGGTCTCATGTTATCTAGAGGACATGATAAATGGTCTCCGCATGTCTCATCATAAGTCCTTCATGTGACTTTTATTGATTATGTGGAGGCCTTTATGAATGGTGCATGACTGCTTTGGTGGTCCATCGGTGTATTACCTGGTGGTATGTCGACCAGTCACATGATCATATGTCTAAAAAGCCCAGAGTCAAAGCTTTGATATGCATATCATTGGGCTGGGTCCAAATATCAATCATTCATTCAACTAACCAATGAACTAAACAACCCTTTTTCGGAGTTGGAGTAGATAATTTATAGATTTATCCATCCAAGTACCCACTAGTTTGTGTGTGCCATTTGGTTCAAGTCCAGGATGGAGTTTATGTGGGGTCTGGCATTACATGGTTTTACGAGTCTCTATGGTGGAGCATGTCATGGGTGCCACCTGATTTTCAGTAGCTCAATGTCCATCACCCCTTTATCAAATTATTATTGAATATTGAAGATTTACGATTTGAAGGACATCCATTTCTTCATGTCGAAATTTCCAAGGGTATTCATGAGATCCAAATGACTGTCGGAAGGAAATCATGAGTCATTGGATGGATTTTCTTTGGGTCTCACAGGACCACACCTATGGTGAACTGGGCACATCACATGCCATTCAACCACTATGCACCCCGTTATCCTTTTCCATTATTATCTCCCTTAGTTTATGTGATAATGGTCGGGAGTCATGTGAGATTGCATATATGGTACAAATGGTGTTTCCTCTATTTTTCAGAGATGTGTCACATGAAAAATATGAGTCTTATGGTGGTGAGTGAACGTTCCATGAAAAAATCAATATGTTTGACCTTAGAGTTCCCCAATGTTTCTTGGACATGGTCAAGGCCTTTTGTACAGTGATGAAAACATGCTATTGGGACCTTGTGAGATGCATTGGATCAGTATTCAAGGACTCGTGGTGCATCACTTGTTTCAAAGGATATGCATCGCATGTATTTTAGTGAACGAGAACACCACTAGCCTCCTCTATTTTGATTCCTAGTGATTTATGTAACATGATTTGGGAGGAATTAGCATTTGAGCATGTAAAATATATGATTTTTACTCAATAATATAGTGTTTCCTCACATTATTAATATTTATCATATGAGAGTGAACATGTATATTGCAGAAGAACCATGAGATTGTCCATAGGGAACCATGGTGTTTTCCAGACACACTCGGAGGCTTCCATGTGGTGCAGTTGACGAGCTGATGGGGTTTTGTGAGATACACAAAATAGGTTTTGGCATGTCTTGTGTCTTCAAGGGATTTACTCATGCCTTCCAGAGACTGTGAACCCCTCTCACCTTCCCATACTTATCTTTTTTTCTATGTGATGCATTTTAAAAGATATTTCTTGATGGATTGGACATCATGTCTAGATTTTATTCTTCCCAATGATGACTTGGTGCATGAACTCAATGGAAAAATGGGGTATCTTCTTTTTAATGTCACTTCCATTGATTTTTAATGGAGTCTGGATAGTTTTCCAGTTTCTTAAAAATGAAAAACCACGATGCCTGGGGTATTCTTATCCAGATATCACTAGTCCACCACTGCTGAACAAGGGTGCTCATTATGGAGGGCTCTACGAGACATTCTTTGGGATAGGCTCCTTACATGGATACTTCACGTGACCATGGAATGGTCACTCAATCATGATTTTTTAACCACATTTTTATTACTTTCTCTTGTGGGGAAGATAATATCCATATTCAGATTTTTCTTCCTTTATGATTTTTTTAATTCCTATTTGGAGGGGAAAAAAAATTCCCCCCTTGGGAGTGATGTCTGAAGGGATAAAACTCAGTCCTAAGGGAAACTAAATTCCCTCTAGAGTCCTCAGTGGTCTCGCAAACTCATGATTCTGGGTGACGTTTAGTCTACTAGGTGGCTTTTAGTGTTCCCTAAACTGCCTATATATAGGGGATGGAGGAGGAGGAAATTTCATTCCACCAGCCACCTCCTTCTCCATATTGGTCCTTCTACTACTTGTTGCAAGACCATGACATGAACCCGGATCGTGATCCCTACCCATGAGTCTATACTGTGAGTCCCGATTTTGATCCATGCTCAAGTGCAAGACTAATTTCTTCATAGACACTAATCTATCTCAACCTTAGACTATGATTTGGTAATTATTTAAACATAGATATTTTCCATGAGGTCTTTTTGAGTTCCACCGGCTCAGACTCTCGGTCGATTCACGTGACTATTTCTTGGTCATTTGAACGTAAACCACCAAGGAGGTCATGCATCATGCTTAGTGACTCATAGGGGTTATGTGCCCTGTGAGTCTTCAGGAGAGCAGGTGGTTTTCAAACTATTTGATGTGGCTCACCAATGTATGGCTAGGTCATGTGTTATTCATGATTCCATTGGGGTATTTTCATACCTTTATTTTTTTTCAAGACATTATATTTTTCTTCAAACATGTTCCACTTACCTATTTTTTAGATGGCTTCTGGATCTTATCAAGGTTTGTTGGCTACGGAAAATCAGAGGGCCATGATTCCTAGAAATCAAAATTCCAATCACCACTATCCTTTTCATACTAATATTGAGATTTTGTGGATGTTAATTTCACCCATCATACAAGATTATCCACTTCTAACTGACATCCATTGTTTGAGTTCGGTCTAGTGGATGATGTAGTTATTCCATCCCAAGAATGTAATCTATCATCTTGTTGGGTGTTTAGTTCTTCAGACTACGTTCAGATGATAATGACCATGGACGGTCAGTTGTAAACTACCCAACCATAAGGATTGTCCAATCTACTCACCAAATCCCCCTAAGCACATATTTTCATTAACTATCCAAATACCCTAATCATATCTATTCAATCAGATTTTCTTCTTCTCTAAATGCTCTTAGTGGTGGGTGGTACTGAATGTGGGACCTTCACCCCTGTGGAAACATCTCCGATAAATGGTTATAGAAATCCTAGGTTTGAAAAAGATCCATGTATTTTTTTGATGATCTATAAAGGGTTCATCTTTATGGAGTAGTTTGGATATCTCATTTCATCATCTACCACAAGCCAGACCTCCTCTGAGAAATGATCAACCACTGGTGCCTTAAGACAAACACATTACACCTTCCTCATAGTGAGGTGGGTATCAACATGTGGGATATCTATTAGTTCAGTGGAATCCATCATATTGGAGAGATTTATGATGAGTTTCACCCTATTAAATGTTTTTGGGAAGATCATTTATAGACTCTGATTTTAGATAAATATATTCTCTTCCTCAAGATGAATAAACTGGGGAGAGAGCTGGAACTACACTCACTTATCTCCTTCACCGACTGGATCAAAATATTTATTTGTAATAGTGGGTTCCAACCGAGCATCATTCTCCCTCATCGTTGTCCCTACCAGAAAGTTCACAATGATGATGGATCATATTGGTCCACTCTAGAAGTTAGGAATCAGGATTCAAGGGGTTATTCGGTGAACCTAGAGGTTTCTCCAAACCATAGCTAAAAGGTTTTCTTTCCATGTTTCTAATCTGGTTTCTCTTCCCACCATGGGATGTGCACTCCCGCATTCGCATTAGCACCCAGGTGATGGAGGAATGACTTGAAGCTGGGTGATGTCTTAACATGGCAGTACCATTCCTTCAACGCCATTACCGATATCCAGCAATTAAACACTTCCTATAGAATTGGTGGCCCCCTTAAGTTGTGGATTAGTTGGATAGGGGATAACATTAGTTGCTACGAGTACTAAAAGACATCATAGATTCTAGACCGTATATCCTACCCAATATTTATTTATGTTCTTGGAGTTGTGTTGATGTCCCTAACCCCTACAGAGGTTAAAGTTTTTCCACGTCGATCTGACAGTTTTGACTTCTCTATCCAATTCATGCTTGCAGGTTTAGTAATTTATTATGGTACTAGATCTCTCAATGAGAGATCTTATATGGTTTCCCTTTAGGATTGGGTCCTTGTAACTAGTGTTGATGAGCTTATTATCTTTGAATCGTACTATCTACATCAGTTTTATTGAAAATTTGGTTGTGTGAAAAGGGTATACCCCATTCCCTTCTCTAGTGTCATTGGGGAAAAATATCCTTTAACCATCCTAAAATTTTGGAAGACACAATCTCATGAAGACACTGGTGCTGTGATTATATTTCCACCTACTGATAATCCTTCTTTCCACAGCAAGGATTATTCCTAGGCTTGGATGATGGCTTTTCTTAAGGGTGTATTGGGACATCCATTCCATCATGTGAACATGACTCATGCATTACCTACTCATCTATTCATGGCATCGATAGATCCAATCATAGATTTGGGAAAGTTGTCTTGGAAACAAACTCTCTCATATGATAGATGTTCAGATAGTGGACCATATTTTGTTGAAGAAATTAGTTCTCCCATGTAGGATACAGATGATTCGCATGATTAATGAGCGGAATTTGGTGCCTTATCTCCTATTTAATCATTTATTTAACTGTTTAGTGATCATTTTTTCATACCTAATTCATCAGATTCTAAGGCTTGATCATGAAGTATGTTGGTTTGGGAGCACATCCAGGCATTTATTTTTGAGACCTCACTTGAGACATTATATCATTAAGGGGAGCGGCATCTCTAAATATTCTATGATCTGGTGGAAGATGATTTTTATCAACATACTCTATTAATAATTATACTACAGATTATTCTAACCTAGAGCGACATGGCTGAACATGAGATGATATTTCATGATTTTTCAAATGAGGCATCCCTCTCCCACCAATTGAAAGAGGCAATGGAGGCACTATAAAAGGGTTCTAAACTATCATCTTTATTGCAAGACCACCTGGAATCTGGGATGGTGAAGATATGGATGCATAAATAGATGATTTCTCAGTTAATTTAGAATCATTCATCATCATCTACTTCATTATCCAATGCTCAAAAGAGGGTTGAAGAGATAACTACTCTATTTAATGTTCTCCATCCTATGGAAAACGTGGAGGAAGTAAGGATATCTACCCTTAAATGCTTGATTAATGTGTCCTGCAAAAACCCTTTCCCAGTGTGCTAGTGTTGATGATAATCTTTTTATATAATTCAGTTTATTTCATCAAAAACCATACTTTTTCACTAATCCCCATTTTTTGTTTAGTTTTTATGGAGAGACTCCAAAATGTAGAGATTCCTCCTTTTTTTCTATACAATGAATGGACAAGTTTAGTTTACTATCCAATCTTCTTCTTCATATTATACTTTATGACCTAGTTTCTTTAGGAATTGTATTAATGGACCATCTCTTGGATTGCGATATATGAGAATGAATGTTTGATGGGCGGGGAAATCATCGGGTTGGAAATAAGTCCTGAAGGATGAGTACATTTCATATCCACAGAGAGCATCTTGAGTGTGATAGAGATGTATAGCAAGCCTCATAACAACTGTCACATGCTTTGGTTTAGGGTCTTTAAATAGGAAAACATGTTTATTTAATTTGGGATATTGATATTAGACCTTTATGGAATTTGGGTTTGGTAGGCTAGATATGACTCAAAAAACAATGGGGTGCGGAGATCATCCATGGTACTGACAGGGCTCACGAGGATATGAGTTTCTTTTATGTAAAGGGGGAGATGCTATTGGGTCGTCTGTTAGGTCCCTTGTGTATCAGAAACATGGCCAGATAAATCTAATCCCCACTCTTCTTCTAGGGTTATAGAAGATTCATGGGATCAATATGGTTGAGGGTGAAATACTAGTGAAATTATGTGCACTAGGATAGTTCAGATGTGGGTAACATAAATCCAAACCCAAAAGAATGAGTCGAATGATACAGAACTCGGTTGGCATTTCGGGTTTCCCCTTCACACTATAGGGTGTGAAGTTCCTCCATAGTGTTGATGAGGCTCACAAGGATTAAGAGAACCTTCTAGGTTGGACAGGATGTCCTCGTTCATTGGGTTTGAGCCCTTATGCGTCGGTAGCATGACTGTGTGGAGAGATAGCTATTCCTTTACAGGGGATATGAAATATTTGAGAAGGCTCAAACATCATGATGAAGTTGTTGGATATGGAAGTAAGGCTATCTTGGAAGGGATCTGGCACATAGGGAAACATAGCTCATAATTGGACAGCTTGAGCCCTAATACTTGTGGTTTCAAATCATGATGTTTGAGCCATCAAAATGATCAATAATTAAGGGTTGCATTCTGGCTTTGAGAATGGGTACAAAAAATTGTGATGCCACATTGAGGATATCATATCTTCTGGGATAATCAGATATAGAGATTGTAAATCATAGTCCAAATCGCTCAGACCATGGGGAAGGTTTGGGATAGTCACCATCGAGGGAAACTATAACACAATGGGGTGCTGGTTTCTACTGTGATGTTTTCAGGATCAGAAGAATTTATAATCCCTTTACACCAGGACATGGTTTCTCTAGTTGGTGGGTCTAAGTTATCGTATAAATAGCATGGATAAGTGGAGAGATGACTTGAGATTATTTAGATCATGAAGTGGTATATATAAAAAATGTGAGATCTAAGAAGTTTTTAAGAACCCTAAAATCTATTCCACCACCTATCGAACATATTCACACAATGAGGAGGTGTGGAGAATCGTTTCACTCATATTTTCCTAGACAAGGGTGTCTGGTGAGTATAGCATGGATTTTATTAGGGCTACATAATAGACCCTATGAGATTTATACCTTATTTTCTTGTTGTCACATCCCGACCAATCTAACCACTATACTGGTGGCTGGGCCGGTGGGTCACGTGACCTCAAGCACGTCTCCCCGTGCACAAGAGGCTGCTGACTAGCATTGAGGGTCTTAGAATGTCATTTTGGGGAGACTATACCCTCTTATCAGAGTTTTATATGGGTATTATCAAAGTATAAAGAAAAAACAAAAGTGGAAGTAGTATGATAACAGTTGAAAAAATAGTGGAAGACAAATAGTAGTCATTTTATTAAAATGTCCAATGTAAATTATGCAATAGATGAATGCATGTTATGAAAGTACAACTATGAAAGTGATAAAAAATACATCATTCTATACATATCAATAAGGAAGTAAATTAAAAATGACTCAAAACCCCGAGGGAGATCTCCTCACGCATCCTAGGCTTCCGCTCGGTCATCTACTCCTATCACCCAAGTACATGCAAGTAACACAAACCTGTAACCAAATTGTATCTTCTCGGGTACCCCAGTGTAATGGCAGCCCAAGTTGGGTAAGAGATATAAATCATAGTCGGTTGGGACCATTGGTGTCTACCCAAAATCCATACATTCAATAAATAATTTAAATAGTGGTAAATCTTGCATAAATAAATCAGTACAATGTAACTATACACTCAAGTACCTAGTTCAACCCTTAGCTGGTGTCTGAACCTGCATTATAAATTTTTCATGCATACAAAACAGTTGTTACACATTCATTTTAATTTATCAATTATTCAAACCTCATTAAATTATGAATGTCTTGAGATCTGGCCTAATCCCATCATCCCCCGTATAAGTCACTCACAACAGATGTCTCTAATGACCATCTATGAAATCAAAGTAAAGAATGAATTTCAAACTTGTTCTTTAGGTTGGGTATCGTGTCATAAGATATTCAGTTTAATCTTTCAAGTACTATGTCTGAACCCATCCACTATAAATATTGATTTCCCCAATTCATAAACATGTCTAAATCCTCTCCCATTTTTAATTTACCAATCATAACAACGCATCATATTTCATTAACAATTTAATTCAAATAATGTACAACAAATTGGACCCACATTCCAATGACAATTAATGGGTGTATAACGTCATGTCTAGCACCCTCATGAGTATCTGGAGCATCAGTCCTTTTCTCACACCCCCTGGGTATTTGGAGCATCAGTCCCTATTCCATAAATGAGAATTTACTTGCTTGCTGGGTGTAGAACGCCATATCTAGCACCCCATGAGTATTTTGAGCAACAGTCCCTGTCTCACAGACCCTTAATCCATAATACATACATATATATATATATATCATGGGTGAATAATGTCATTTCTAGCACCCTGTGAGTATTTGGAGCATGATTACCTATCTCACAACCCATTTATCAACCTTACATTGATATAAGTCATGTCTATAATGTCATGTATAACACCCAAAATCATCTTTATTAATTAATTCATAAATTAATTAACCAAGTCCGTTAATTAGTTAAATGACTAATTAACAACATAAATTTCCTATAATTTAATTCCCTAATAAATCAACCCTTTAAAATCTCATCATTAAATAATCAATTAACCAATTAGTTATTCCTGTTCACAAAAGTACAACATGATAATTAACTCAACATTTAATTATCCCAAATTATCATTCATTTACATTGGAAATTAATTTACAAATTAATTATCCTTATATCTCATAAAACCTTAAAACTTCACCAAAAGTAATTAATTCCCACAAATAATTTTCTTATTTATTTTCCATTCATCACAATCATTTAATTAATTCATAAATTATATTCATGCATGCCTATTAATTAATTAAAAAATTAATTAATTTAATCACATCACATTAACCAATTCTGTAATGGATTAACCATTCTAAAAATTATTATGTAATAATTAATCTACCCATTAATTATACCCAAATAACTATTCAACTTTTTATAATTATCATGTCAAGTAATTATACCATATTAACAATTTCCAATATTCAATCAATGCCAATATTTCCAAATTGAAATCTTGAAAAGTAATCCATACTTTAATTATCAACACTCATTAATTAATTCACAATAAGGTGAATCACATTAAATCCATTCAGGAAATATAATGAGTATACCCAGTCATTTTCTTTACCTTTAGTGGAGGGGTTTTATTACAAAAATGTGACATTGTAATTTAACAAAACATTTACTGTTAATAAAAATTCAATCTAGCCTTATAGTAAAATTTATCAAATGTAGTAAATAAACAACTATTGTGTTTTACTTACTTAAAGAAATGTTGAGAACCCTACCACATTAAATTTTTCTGAGCAAAAGATTCATAACTCAACTATGTTCTGTTCACGTAAACGCACCTCAACAAAAAATCACGTGTATCTGGAATTAATAATTGCACCATAAAAACATTAATTATAACCCATAAATTTTGTGAAGAGGGCCAACAGACACCCCAAATATTACCCACAACACAAAAACACCATATACATCAAAATCATGAGGTATAAAAAAAATAACAGGTTTAAACCCTTACACAAATACGGTGGTGATGAACTGAAACAGTGCCGAAACTCTTTTCCATTTGCGGTGGTAGTTGAAAAACAGACCAACAGGTCTAGAGGAGCCCATTTAACAACCCTAGAACCTAGGAATCATGGAAACCCAATTAAACCCATGTTTTAGGGTTTTTTCCTTGCATACATGGTGAGGGAGGAGCCAAATATGTGACGTGAATCATGAAATACATGCCAATAGACTCACCTTGATGAGGTGGACAAGACTTGTGAAGACACTGGAAGGATTCATCATGCAGGAGTAGCCTGGTTTAAGGTGTGTAGCATGCCTCATAGGGGGCCTGGTGTGGGTTGCATGGCTCATGCAGTGCGGCTCCTCCTTTCAATCACATCCCTCAATCATCTAATTAATACCCTATTAAACTAATAGATTTAACCTAATAATAATAATAATAAAACTATATTATCCTTATCATTTATTATTTTACACCCCTATTAGGTAAAACAAAATAATTCATTAACACATCAAAATAATTAAATTCTCTATAAAAAATTTAATTAAATAAAAAATCTAACTCATTTATTTAATTAATTATCTCAAAATGAATTAATTAAATAAAACCCCACATGAAAATGATTAATTAAATCCTTTTTAACCAAATATTTAATTAAAAAAATTTATTTCACCCAAAATAATTAAATTCATCATTAACTTGAATTTTATTAAATTAAACCTAATGTAACACCCCGAGCATCCACAATACGCTTCTCTCTCAATAATGCAATAGCTTGCATTGTACGCATGTTCGATATTCTAACACACTACGACCAATCAAAATAGATATTAGGAATAGTAATACCCACTTTTTTGAAATTATATATATTTTATATTTCAAAATTGACTTCATTTTTTCATTTGAAATATCGAAATTAGCCTAGGTTGAATTTTTGGTATTTTTCTGAGAACATCCAATTTTTTATGGATAGTATAAAATTCTTAAAAACAACTTTTTTAATCAAAATAATTTATAGTGATAAATTATAATATTGAGGGGTTTTCAAATATAATTTGATTATATTTTTACCATTTTATCCAATGGTGGTCATTAGAATTAATTTCACTTTGAAATTGGACATATACAATTGTCAATCTTTTGATATATATTGTTTCTTAAAAACACGCTATTTGTGTGATAGCGGAAATTAATTATAAAATTATTTAATGAAACATATATTTTTGGAATTTTGTAAAATAGGCATCATTTTTAAATTCGGGATATCAATTATAGCTTAGGGTGAAATTTTGGCATTGTTCTGAAAAACATCAATTTTTGATGAATAGTGATACCACTAAGTGGTAGTTAAAAAACCGATTTTTCGTTTAAAGGAAACATTACCACTTCTGTGATTTGATTTTCAAAAATCCGACTTACATGGTTGTCATTAGGAAGTAAAATGTGGTTCAATGGGATTAAAATAATTTTTTGGTGAATAGTAACTTTTATGTTTAATTAATCGCGATTGAAGGTAATTAGTGAAATTTAAGGTAAAAATGATATTATAAAAATATGAAAATACCCTTACACTTGTCCTAACCCTATTGGATGAGTCATGGCCGACCAATACAATCCATGGGTCAGCTTGGGGACCCCATGGAGCCTCTTTGGTAGGAAAATGACATTAAAAACGTTTTATTAAATATTAAAATAAAAATGTCACAAACAAGAGTTATTTTACTAAAAAAATTTAAAAGGGGTTATAAAATTCATATGTTTGACTATAAATATTCATTAGAAAGATAAAAATATATCCTACATCATGATATTTTTTTTATAATTTTTAGACATTAAATAAATTAAATTATTTATGACACCATGATGATGCAGCGATTACGTCATTATTTAATGATTTAAATAAAATGAAAAGATAATGTAAAATATAAGACCTAAACATGTCAAAACCCTATTGGATGGATGGATTTCGAACTCATATAATATTATACTCGAAATATATAATTTTTGGACCTTTTAAATCCGAAAATCATTTTATAATAATGTAACCTTTTATTACATTCCAAGAGTGCCCCTCCTCTCCTATTAAAAAAGGCCCCCACCTCTCCCACCTTAAAAACACCTCTCAAGCCTTTGGCTCAGCAAAACCCGGCCCATTTTGTCTCTCCACATCCCACTATTACTCTTAGAAGCCTCACTTTGGGCAGAAGTCTTCCCAAGGAAGCCTTTGAGCACAAATCAAAAAGAGTTACCCGTTTTAAAGGTAGTGTTTTCTCTTGTGTTCTTATGTTTTATTTTGCTTCTCCAACCCCATAAACTATTTTTATTCATTCCTTTTGTAAGAAAAACAGTATCCTCAATATACTAGGATGTTTTTATAAAACGGATTCACGCTACACTTACACACACCTACATCTAATGGTTAATGAACATACTGTTTCTGTGGATGACGAATTTCTGCCTCACAAAACGATGATTGTTCAACACTCATATAACATCGTAAAAGGTGGCCATTAAGATGAAACTATTTATATATACGATATATATTATGTTTATGTTTTCCTCATTCCTCTGTATTTCTCAATTATGGAATACCTTTATGATTTTCATTATGGTTAAACGCGATAATTTCATTTTAGGGAGTGCGGACTACCGCCCACTCAAAGTTATTTGAATCGTTAATGCCATATGTGGGATGTATAAAGGATGGAGTAAATGATATTATATCAGATATTATAATGGAATTATAATATACCTTTATATAATTATTATTTCATTTCATTAAATACGAAATAGGAATGAAAGTAGCATTCATGCGTACGTACGGCTTACCGTCTCCATGAACGGTGCATTTCATTTCTTACCTCTAAATGTTACGTAATATTATAAATGCATGTATATACTGGATATAGAGGATATATATGATATCTACATCATGAATATAATTCTGGAGATAATGGATATTCTACCACATAAACAACTTGTAATTATAAGAAGTTTATTGTTGACTCAAGTACCAAAGATCGACAAAACGACAGTTATTAACTTAAATGACTACATAAATTTCGTAACATTGTAATAAGTGATATAAAATGGATAATGAACTTGAATAAGGTTCTTAAGAAAGTAGAGATTAACTCTAGTTTATTATTTAGGAGGTTAAAGAGTGGTCGAGTCAAGTCGGACACGAGGTAAGGGAACTTCTTAACCCCATTTCAATTCTTTGGGTTAATCTCCTACTTTCAAATTATGTCATGATATTAATAGCTCCTATTTTGTATTTATAAATTCTTTATGTGTACTTATAGTGAATAAACATAATAGATATATTTTATTTAAGAAATCATCTTTGTAGGGGACTTCGTCTCAATCTCCATTCATTGAGGCATATTCTATTTTATACACAAATTTCTCCTATATGGTGTATAAACCCCTTTGACTTTTACTTTTATTCAGAAGGAATATTTTTATATGAAGCATTTTTACTAAATGAAAAAGGAATGTTTTTTTATTAGGTATGCGGTGACAACGACTTCCTCGTCGTCGTGACCATTATTTGAGTTTCGGATTCCCTTACAAGCCATAACTTTTGTTAAATGATAAATAAATACCAATTTTTTCTTTTATTTTATTTTTGTTATTGACAATGGTTTTATTATATCAATTTATTTATTGATATCTTGTGATTGAAATGTGGAAATATTATGTTTCCTTTATTAATGTTTTATGTGATACAATTATGTTATGGTTAATGATGTGTTTAAACCTGTTCATATGAGGAATGCATTGGACTTAATAAGTGACGGGTGGATCCCGCTATAGCTCCTTGATGCATCGGCAGGTCTCATGAGACAAACTAGTGTCTTGGAACGAGGCCTTGACAAAATCTTATATGTAGTCTTGGCACGAGGCCTTGGATACGTGGTTATGATAGTCTGGCATTATGTATTCCATCATTATGAAAGTGGTTATTGATATTTCATGTGATTATTCGACCAGTAGAATAACCTTGTGAATAAGTAAATGGCATTATTTCATTTCACTTTCGCCATATTATGCTGAAGTTCATGTTTAATAGGCTTTTGTTTAGTTATACATTGCCTTAATTGTTTATGTTTATTTATGAAAGATTCCGCTATATTGTTATCCTTACTGAGCACCTGAGATCACCCATTTCAATGTTTTAATTTTTTTTCCAGGATGTGAAGAAGTATGTTATGAATGACCTGTAGGGATAGTCTGAAGGGGATATGGGTGTGGACTATGGAGACAATGTTATTGTAGTTTTTCACTTTATGATGTAATGTAACATTTATGAATGTATCTAGTGTTTCCAAGGTGACTAAACTATTCGTTCTTTCGAGACTTGATCTTTTGTGATCATGTCAATGTTACGCAATAATACACCGACTCTGGGTAACTAGGGTCGGGGCATTACACTTGGTATTAGAGGCAGATTAGTACTAACCTTGGAAGCTAGATTTAGATAAACTCTGATTAGAGCACATCACACTAAGATAGAATTTTAGGATTAGTATAGAAGAACTTCCTATAATTTTGGTATTATCGAGATTTTGTGAGTTTTCAGAGCAATACATCCCTATCTAGATACGAGCAAGTAGAGGTGGATCTAGCATAGATGTACCTTGGGGTAAAACCCAAAAACACCGCTTTGAGCTAGACTCGAATGGGAACTGGTGCACGACCACGGGCCTTACTGCACTCTTGGTTATGACACTCCCAGGGGATATGCTTAGGATAATTCTAATTTTCGTTACGAACCACTATAAAGGGTAATTAGTTTAAACATCCTCAAAGAATTTTTTTTTGTGATTATGGATTATATCCATAAATATTGAAATTTATGTTAAGTGTTTTTCAAGTTTGGAATTATGTATTTTGATTCATAAATTAATCTAGTTAATTCCATTGTTTAGAAATGGCACCTAGTGGGAGGAATGGAAACAGTATCAATGCACGCACTCCATGTAGGTATTTCCCTCCTACTCAAGATAATTATTGTGGAGCTGGTAATACAACTGGTGCTGATCATCTAATCACTATACTGGGACAACTCACTCAGGTTATTAATAATAACCTTACTCGTATGGAGCACCCTAATCTACAACATGGAGGATCAATGTTAGACCACTTCATGAGACAACAACCACCAACATTTAATGGGGGTACAAATCCCTTAGTAGCTGATCAATGGATAAATTCCTTAGAAAAAATATTCCATGCCTTGGGGAGTAGTGAAAGGGAAAAGGTTATCATGGCAGTTTACCGCCTCACTGGAGATGCTGATCAATGGTGGTCATTGATTCAAAACACAAAGGAAGATGATGAAGTATCAAGTATTGAATGGAGGGAGTTTAAGGAAATTTTATTAGAAAAATACTTTCCACATGACCATCGAGCAGATATGGAAAGGAAATTTCTGAGTTTGAGGCTGAAGGAGGATGAGAATGTCACAAAGTATGAGGCTAACTTTACAAGGTTAGTGAGGCATGCTCCAGATTATATACGTAACCCATGAAGTAAGATTGAACATTTCTTTGATGGGTTAAAACCATTTCTCCATTGAGCATTAGTATCACAATCTCTCTCAACGTATGAAGATATTGTATCATGTGCTGTCAAGACAAAAAAGGAATTCTCTAAGTCTTATGACAACAAAGTAAAGCAAGAGAAGAAGAGAATGGTAGAACAAGAGACAGATAAAGGGAAAAAGGGAAAGAATGATTTTACATTATGCGATAATTGGGGGACGAATCGCCCTGGTACTTAGATAAAAGGAATGGGATTTTGTTATAAATGTGGAGAAAAAGGTCACCAGGCTCATGATTACAAGGTAAAGAAAGAGGCTATCAATGTTGAATGCTACAATTTTAGGGAAATGGGGCATTATTCAAATGAATGTCATAAGCGTCAGTGAAACTTACCTCAGAAAATGCCAAGGGATCAAGGACAATCTTCTGCTGTTACTACAGTTGAAGTGGAATAATTAATGTATTTGTGCATTTGGACTCAAGGATTATATTCTGGTTATAAGAATAATGTGATATATAAAAGGATTGTACTGCAATACTTTTTTTTCATTAAGGTTTTAATATGATGAAGGTAATCATATTTTTATATGTGACAATAAGAGAAACTTTACTTTGTTTGATGAATCTGATGAAACAAATGATTTTGGAATTTAAAAACCTTTTAGAGAAAGTCTGGACAAAGGTATTTTGGATTACTATAAAGGTTGGAATGGATTAAGTTGAACTTTGGATAGTATTGTTTAAGGTTAAAACATTTATGAATATTATTTTTCAAATATTATAATACTATAGGTTTAGGAAAAAGGACAACCTATCGCGTCGGACAAAGCTGTAGGAATCAAACCCACAACTATAGTGTGACATGCCTTGATTACCTACCACTAGCCTATAGGAAGTCCCTGGTTATTACAAAAAAGTTTTCCTAATCTAAATGGTATGTGATAAAATTAAGATAATTAGTATATTTCTGAGTTCTATTACCATTTGGAGTGAAAGATGGGTTTGTGGTAAAAATTTATTGAAGAATGATAGTCTACAAGACAGGTAAGTATATTTCCTTACGTTCTTAGTAAATCTCCAAAATAAATTCCTCAATTTTATAAAAGGTAACTTAAAACAAAAACTTTGTCGGTTATCTTTTCCAACTGGGGTTTCAATGATCATTTAACCATTCACAAGTTTGTGATTTTCTTTTGGTTAACTTTCTCCTAATCCTGTTTTCTACAGCTCTCCATCACACCTTGATGGTTTGTTTTTCCTCTATATCTATATTTTCATATAATCCTAGTATTGGATATCTCAGTTGACCTTTGTATTTCTCTTTCTTTCTTTTAATGTTATATTTTTATTAACCCTATTTTTGATGTCGGTTTTCCACAAAGGTATTTTATATTTTCAACCTTTTATTTTTAAAGAAAAATTTCTAATTGCGAGGATGAAATTTATTGAATGAGTGGAGAATGTAACACCCCGAGCTTCCACGATACGCTTCTCTCTCAGTAATGCAATAGCTTACATTGTACGCAAGTTCAAGATTCTAACACACTACGACCAATCAAAATATACATTATAAATTGTAATACCCACTTTATTGAAATTATATATTTATATTATATTTCAAAATGGACTTCATTTTTTGATTTGGAATATCGAAATTAGCCTAGATTGAATTTTTGGTATTTTTCTGAGAACTTCCAATTTTTTATGAATAGTAAAAAATACTTAAAAAAAACTTTTTTAATCAAAATAATTTACAGTGATAAATTATAATATTGAGTGGTTTTAAAATATAATTAGAATAAATTTTTACCTTTTTATCCAATGGTGATTATTATAATTAATTTCTCTTTGAAATTGGACATATACAATTCTCAATATTTTAATATATATTGTTTCTCAAAAACACGCTATTTGTTGTGACAGTGAAAATTAATTATAAAATTAATTAATGAAACTTATATGTTTGGAATTTTTTAAAATAGGCATCATTTTTGAATTCGGAATATCAATTATAGCTTAGGGTGAAATTTTGGCATTGTTCTAAGAAACTTCAATTTTTGATGAATAGTGAAACTACTAAGTGGTAGTTAAAAAATTGATTTTTCGTTTAAATGAACATTACCACTTATGTGATTTGATTTTCAAAAATCAGACATACATGGTTGTCATTAGAATTTAAAATGTGGTTCAATAAGATTAAAATAATTTTTTGGTGAATAGTAACTTTTAAGTTTAATTAATCGTGATTAAAGGTAATTAGTGATATTTAAGGTAAAAATGATATTATAAAAAAATGAAAATACCATTACACTTGTCCTACCCCTATTTTATGAGTCATGGGAGACCTGTACAATCCATTTTTCAACTTGGGTAGCCCATGGAGCCACTTTGGAAGGAAAATGACATTAAAAACGTTTTATTTAATGTCAAAATAAAAATGTCAAAAACATGAGTAGTTTTACAAAAACAATATTTAAATAAGGTTATACAAGTCATATTTCTGACTATAAATATTCATTAGAAAGATAAAAATATTTCCCACATCATGATATTTTTTTATAATTTCTAGACATTAAATAAATTAAATTATTTATGACACCATGATGATGCAGCGATACCTCATTATTTAACGATTTAAATAAAATGAAAAGATAATGTAAAATCTAAGACCTACTCAAGTAAAAAACCTATTGTATGGGTGGATTTAAAACTCTTATCACCTTATACTAGAAATATATAATTTTGGGACCTTTTAAATCCTAAAATCATTTTATAATAAAGTAAGCTTTTATAACTTTCCAAGAGTGCCCCTCCTCTCCTCTTATAAAAGGCCCCCACCTCTACCACCATACCCACACCTCTCAAGCCTTTGTCTCGGCCAAACCATTCCCATTTTGTCTCTCCACGTCACACTATTACTCCTAGAAGACTCACTTTGGGAAGAATTCTTACCAAGGAATCCATTAATCTCAAATCAAAAAGAGTTACATGTTTTAAAGGCAGTGTTTTCTCTTGTGTTCTTATGTTTTATTTTGCTTCTCCAATCCCCTAAACTCTTTTTATTCATTTCTTTTGTAACAACACCAGTATCCTCAATATACTAGGATGTTTTACTAAGAAGTATTAGAGCTACACATACACACACCTACATCTAATGGTTAAAGAACATACTGTTTCTGTGGATGGAGAATTTCTGCCTCACGAAACGATGATTGTTCAACACTAATATAACATCTTCAAAGGTGGCCATTAAGATGACACTATTTATATATAGGATATATATTATGTTTATGTTTTACTTTTGATTATTTATTTCTCAATTATGGCATACCTTTATGATTTCCCTTATGGGTAAACGCGATAATTTCATTTTAGGAAGTGCGGACTACCGCCCCCTCAAAGTGATTTGAATCGTTAATGCCATATGTGGGATGTATAAAGGATGGACTAAATGATATTATATAGGATATTATACTGGAATTATAATATAACTTTATATCATTATTATTTCATTTCATTAAATACGAAATATGAATGAAATTAGCGTTCATGCATACGTACGGCTTACCGTCTCCATGAACGGTGCATTTCATTTCTTACCTCTAAATGTTATGTAATATTACAAATGCATGTATATACTGTATATATAGGATATATATGATATATACATCATGAATATAATTCTGGAGATAATGGATATTCTACCACATAAACAACTTCTAATTATAAGAAGTTTATTGTTGACTCAAGTACCAAAGATCGACAAAACGACCGTTTTTAACTTAAATGACTATATAATTTTTGTAACAATGTAATAAGTGACATAAAAGGGATAATGAACTTGAAGAAGTTTCTTAAGAAAGTAGATATTTACTCTAGTTTATTATTCAGGAGGTTAAAGAGTGGTCGAGTCATGTCGGACACGAGGTAAGGGAACTTCTTAACCCAATTTCCATTCTTTGGGTTAATCTCCTACTTTCAAATTATGCCATGATATTATTATATCCTATCATGTATTTGTACTTTCTTTATGTGTACTTATAGTGAATACACATAATAGATCTATTTTATTTAAAAATGATTTTTGTAGGGGACTTAGTTTTAATCTCCATTCATTGAGGCATATTCTATTTTATACACAAATTTCTCCTATACGGTGTATAAACCCCTTTGACTTTTACTTTTATTCAAAAGGAATCTTTTTATACGAAGCATTTTTACTAAACGACAAAAGGAATGTCTTTTTCTTACGTATGCGGCAACAACGACTTCCCCGCCTCCGTGACCATTATTTGAGATTTGGCTTCCTTTACAAGCCATAACTTTTTTTAGATGAGAAATAAATACCAAGTTTTACTTTTCTTTTATTTTGGTATTGAAAATGGTTTTATTATATCAATTTTTTTGTATTGATATCTTGTGATTGAAATGTGGAAATGTTATGTTTCCTTTATGCATGTTTTATGTGACACAATTATGTTATGGTTTATGATATATTTAAACCTATTCATATGAGGAATGCATTGGACTTAATAAGTGATGGGTGGAGCCCGCTATAGCTCCTCAATGCATCGGCAGGTCTCATGCGACAAACTAGTGTCTTAGCATGAGGCCTTGACAAAATCTTATTTGTAGTCTTGGCATGAGGCCTTGTCTACATGGTTATGATAGTTTGGTATTATGCATTCCATCATTATGAAAGTGGTTATTGATATTGCATGTGATTTTTCAACCAGCAGAATAACCATGTGAATAAGTAAATGGCATTATTTCATTTTACTTTCACCATATTATGCTGAAGTTCATGTTTAATAGGCTTTTGTTTAGTTATTCATTGCCTTAAATGTTTATGTTTATTTATGAAAGCTTCCCCTATATTGTTATCCTTACTAAGAATCCGAGCTCACCCCTTTCAATGTTATAATTTTTTTTCAGGATGTGATTAAGTATTTTATGAATGACCTGCAGGGATAATCTGAAGGGGATATGGGTGTGGACTATGGAGACTATGTTATTGTAGTTTTTCACTTTATGATTTAATGTAAAATTTATGAATTTATCTAGTGTTTCCAAGGATAATATACTATTCGGTCTTTTGAGACTTGATCTTTTGTGATCATGCCAATTTTACGCAATAATGCACCGACTCTGGGTAACTGGGGTCGGGGTGTCACATCCAGCTCCGCATTTATTACTCATTTAATATTAACATTAAATATTATCATTATTTAATAACATACAAATCCTCATTTAAGAATCATTTATTTTTACAATTTAATATTACCAATCATTGATAACACCCAACTCCTCCTTTACATGTCATTTAATTAAATTATGACAACTTTAATTTAATTAAATGAAACCCCCAACTACTCATTTAATTAAATTCATTTCATGCTTAAATTAAATAAAAGAAACCTCCATAATAGTAACCATCATTTATATTATCATCTAATAAATATGATTCTTCGATAAAACCAAAAAATCCCCAATACAAATCATTTAATTAAATTACATTTAACTAAATTTAATTAAATGACACCACTATTTCAAAAAAATTAATTAAATCCCCATTTTCATTGGATTTAATTGAAAACCCCCAAAATCCATTATTATTATTATTCATAATAATAATAAAAACCATAATTAATAATAATTATTATACTCATAAAACCATAATAATAATAATAACATTATTATTATTATTCAACCTTATTTAAAACCCAACACCTCTATTAAATAAAAACTATTATTTATTAATTATGAAACTCCATATCTAATTAAATGCATCTTCATTAAATCTAAAACTCATTATTTATTTTCACAAAACTGTTACACATTCTTTAATTAAATTTTTCATTGAGATACCCAAATGCCACATTAATTTCACACAAATGTTACACAACATTAATCATGTAAATAAAATATTTTAACATCAAAAAATTTAAGACCCCATAATATTAATAAAATTATTATTATTAACATATTATTATATTTAAACACAAATAGTCAATTTAATATTATTTAATTAAAATAAATATAATATTAAACTGGGATACATATACAGGTTGGACCACAACCATGTGCAGCCCATGCAGATCCATTAATGTGGAATTTTTTGGATCTGATGCTCTCAAGAAACGTCGGGACACCTGTGAAAATTATCAGGTATTCACCGAAGTCTCAAAACAACACCTTTATGTGTTTCAAATCTCAAAATAATGTTTGAGATCTCAGTTTAAAAACCTACCCATCGATAAATTTTTTTTAAACAATTATATTTAAAACTGGTTCAAAACACATGATCATACAATATACCCACCTTAAAAACTTCTTTCCCCCAATAAGCCATTAGAAACTGTTACAACATCTACTGAGCTACCAAGGTTGAGAAAATTTTCCATTTGAAAACCCACATTACATTTCCAAAAAAAACAAAAGTAATTTTAACTAAAACCTAACCCCCCAACAACTTAATTCATTAAAACCCATGATAAATCTTATTTTACCATTGAAACAACAAAAAAAAAGATTATATTGGAGGTCATTACATGGACCTAATTAAATAAAAAGGTCGAATCTCTACCGACCAATAGAAACTGGTTCCACCTGATTTCCTAGAAATACATTACGGCCCCAAAAACAATCACTCACCCTTAATCTAGCAATGTTCCTTTAAAAAAATATTACATCACCAACTGCATTTACACCTATGTCCTTACCCTAAATTAGGTGACATTACCAAGTGAATAAATTAATTGTCTATTTAAAAAAAATTAAGTTACCCAACATGAATGAAGGCATAGCCCAAATAAACCACGCATCCCACGTACAACTGAGATAAAAACCACTCATCAAGCCCAAACCCATGTAAAATATTGTCATGGAATAATACCAACACTATTTTAGTGACTCCATGAAAAGGTAAAGATAGGGGACATGATTGTCTCATTCAAAAGAGCACACTAATAGAATACCAATGTCTCTAAAAGATTAGTTGAACTACTACTAGGTGACTATGTTCAAAAAGCCTGGCATTACCTGCCGACATGTTAACCGAAATCAATGTGACGCTACCCACCATAGGATTTTCCATGTCATCATAAGAAAAGACCATCCACTAACCCACATGCTGTTTTATAACACATTAATGCATGCGTGACATGATCCTTGAATCCTGATCACCATGTCAAACATGGATCATAAAAGTTGTTACTTAAATCAATCAGCTTTCTATAACACCAGAGTCCCAATAAGTCATCCTAAGAAGTGGGACAAACTTACATTAACAACATAGAAAATTCTAAGGGTACTACCTACCATGGGTTATCCCCTTAAAAATCATAAATGTTGACCTGATCTCTAGGTCATGCAATTCCAAAATCACTTGGCTGACAAGACCCTTTTTCATTTTATCCATTTTAATTAATTCATATCAAACATTGAATATTTGAATTAATTTCAACAAACCCACAAGTACATCTTCACAACAAGTCACATGGTTTTTTAATCAAAACCACACATGAGAAATAGGAATTCTATAACAAAAATCTTCTTTAAGTATTTCACATAGAGTGTTATCAAAATATAAACAAGAAATTTATAATCTAAATTGATTTTACAAAAAAAAGTGACCTCTAAGGGTCCCATTTATTCAATCTAGGTTCTTTAAAAAGGAAACAAAAAAATAGTACATTTCAATCAAAACTCAATTTTGTTTTTCTTTTATAACCTTTTTTCAATATACTATGGTTATATAATAAAGGTTAATGAACATGGGTGGTCAACTATCAATCAATAAGGAACTAATATACCTTATCAATGTTATTTGGATCACATTTATTACAATAAACATTCATTTAACATTTCAATGTTAGCAGCCCATTCACACATCAAAACATCTATAGAATGTTATCAAAAATAGTATCACAATAGCATGCTATAACACAGAAGTATGGAACAAAAACAAAACATTCTAATAAATGAGACAATATGGCATATAATCACTAAATCGTGTTAAATGTATCACTTAAAAATACTATCTAAAGATCAATGCTAAAACAGATCAAAACATGGCATTGCATCGAAGGCACACAATCCAAATTAGAATTCATTCTACTAATGCGACTACATGTTATGATATATATTCATGTCATGTAAATCTCTAAGTGCCAAATATGATGAATATAATAAAACTCCCATACCATGTCAGGTCAAGGAAAAATTTCAAAATATTCATAATCAATATTCATTGAAATATACACCAGTCCCTCAAGGTGAAATCATATCAAATGTAACTTCAGAAATTAAAAACATCAACTCCAATCCAGGGCCACTTGGTCATTTCTTGTATGTTGGGTAATCAGTCCCAAGAACGATTATTAACCCAAGTAGTGAAATATTCCTAGTCTCCTGTCTACCAACCCCAAAACAACAAGGCAAAGGAAAAGAACCCTCTGATACCACTTTGTAAAGTCTTGACATGGATCACCACAAAACTAGTGGCCAGACCTGTGGGTCACATGACCTCAAGCGTGTCCCCCCATACACCAAAGGATGTCGACTCATAGTGAGAGTCTCATAAGGTGATAGTGGGGATAATATAACCTCTTATCAGAGTTTAAATTAGTATTATAATAGTATAAACAATAGACTAAAGTTGAATCAGTAGGATAACAATTGACTAAATAGTAGACGAGAAATAGTATTCATTTTATAAAAGTGGCCGATGCCAATTACACAATAGATGAATGCATGTTATGGTAGTAAAACTATGAAATTGATAAACAATACATCATGAATTACATATAAATAATGAAATAAATAATAAATGACCCAAAAACCCAAGGGTGATCTCTTCGAGCATCCTGATCTTCCGCTCATTCCTCTTATCCTATCTCCCAAGTATATTCAAACAACACAACCCTGCTACCAAAAAGTATTTACTCGGTTACCCCAGTGCAATGGCAGGCCGAGTAGGGTTTGAGATATAAATCTCACTAGGTTGGGAAAACTATAGTCTACCCAAAATTTAGACATTCGATAAATTATTTAAATAATGTGAAAGCAAGAAAGAATAAATCACTACAATGTAACTATACACTCAAGTGCCCGCTTTAGCCCATGGCGGGTGTCTGAACCAGCACTATTCATTTCTCAAGAATACACAATAGTGATTAAAGATTAATTTTATATTATAAATTATTCAAACCTAGTCAAATTATTAAAGTCTCAAGATCTGGCATAAGACAGATATCCCCCATATAAGTCACTCACGATAGATATCTCTAAAGACTATCTATGAAAACCAAGTAGAGACTAAATTTCAAGCTTGTTATTTGTCCTGGATATCGTTTCATAAGATATTATATTTGACATTTCAAGTACTATGTCCAAACCCGTCCACAAAAAATAGTGATTCGATCCATGTTCTGTCCATTAAATAGTGATTCACCCAATTCATTAACTTGTCTGAACACATTCTCATATTCAATTCACAAATCATAACATCACATCGTCATTAATAAACCATTTAATTAAAATCATGTATTAATAATTGGACCCACAGTCTAATGTCAATTAATAGATGTAGAATGTAATTTATAGAACCCTAGTGAGTATTTGGAGAATCAGTCCTTGTCTCACAACCCATGGGTATTTGGAGCATTAGTGACTGTCCCACAAAAGATATTTTTCATTCATGTTAGGTGTAGAACACAATGTCTAGAACCATGTGAGTATTTGGAGAATCATTCCATGTCTCACAACCCATTTATCAATCACATGAACACAGACAAAAAAACACACAAATATATATATATATATATATATATATCATGGGTGCAGAATGTCATGTCTAGCACCCCGTGAGTATTTGGAGCATCATTACCATCTCACAACCCATTTATCAAACATAGATGTATATAAATAATGTCTAGAATATCATGTCTAACATCCAAAATCCTCTTTATTAATTAATTAAAAAATTAGTTAATCAATTCCATTTATTAGTTCAATAACTAATTAACAACGTCAATTTCCTGTTATTTAATTCCCCAATCAATCAACCCTTTAAAATATAAAAAATTAATTATTAATTAACCAATAAATTATTCTAGTTCCAAAATTTCAACTTTTAAATTAAATAAACATTTAATTATCCCAACTTCTCATTCATTTACATTGGTAATTTATTCACCAATTAATTATATTTATCTCTCATTAAAATTTACAACCTGACAAAAAATAATGAATTCACATAAATAATTATCTTATTTATTCTCCATCTGTCACAATCATTTAATTAATTCAGAAATTAAATTAGTATATAATAATTATTTAATTAAATGATTTATTAATTTAATCATATCACATTAACCAATTCTGTAATTGATTAACCATTGTCAAAATTTTTATGTAATAATTAATCTAGACATTAATTATTCTTGAATTACAATTCTTCTTTTCATAATTATCATGTCAAGTAATTATCCCATATTAATAATTTCTAATATTAAATCAAAGCCAATATTTCTAAATTCACTTATTTATATGAAATCCACCCCTTAATTATCCACACTCATTAATTTATTCACAATAAATTGATTCACATTAAATCCATTGAAGATATATAATGAGTATACTCGTTCATTATCTGCACCTTAGGTGGAGGGGTTTTATTACAAAAATCTAACATTGTAATTAAACAAAACATTTATTGTCATTAAAAATTCAATCCATCCTTGTAGGAAAATTTTTTAAAAGCAGATATTAAAAAAAAATTATGTTTTTCTTATTTAAAGCAAGGTTGAGAACCCTAACTCAATGAATTTGGCTGATCCAAAGCTTCATAACACAACTATGATCCATTCGTGTACACACACCTCAAAAGAAAAGCACGCGTATCTGGAATTTATCGTCGCACCTAACTACCATTAATAGGCATCCATAAATTGTGCGACAGGGAACCAAAAATATTAATTGAAAAACCAAAACACAATAATCATCGAAA
Source organism: Viscum album (assembly GCA_963277665.1). Classification (NCBI taxonomy): domain Eukaryota; kingdom Viridiplantae; phylum Streptophyta; class Magnoliopsida; order Santalales; family Viscaceae; genus Viscum; species Viscum album. The sequence continues at coordinate 1,487,151,548 of OY728120.1, forward strand.
TCATTGGTTGTGAAACCAAATAATGTGTTTAAACCATTACCTAAATACAACGATGATGAACCAAAACTGATCCAAAATGCTTCGCCCTTGGTGGAAATAGTCAAAATACAGACCCATTGGTCTAGAGGATCCCATTGCACAACCCTAGAACCTAAGAAACAAGGAATCCCAATTAAACCTGAGCCTTAGGGTTTCAACCAGGAAAATAGGGTGATGGATGAGGCATACAGTTGATACGAATAACAAAACACACACCAACAGACTCACCTTGACGAGGCGGACATGACTCATGAAGACATCATAAGGATTCTTCGTGTGGAGATGAGCCTGGTTGAAGGTGTATAGTGTGCCTCATAGGGGGCCTGGTGCGGGTCACATGACTCATGCAGTGCACCTCCTCCAATCAATAACCTCCCTCAATCATCTAATTAATACGATACTAAACTAATAGATTTAATATAATAATAATAATTATTATATTATTATACTTATCATTAATTATTTTACACCCCTATTAGGTAGAACCCAATACATCATTTACACATCAAAATAATTAAATTTTCTGCAAAAAAATTTAATTGAATATAAAATATAACTCATTTATTTAATTAATTATCTCAACATTAATTAATAAAATAAAACCCCCGCTTCCCAACAATTAATTAAAATCATTTTAACCATAAATTTAATTTAAAACCCCTCCATTTCACATTAATTAATTAAATTCCTCATTACCTTTAATTAAATTAAATTAAACCAAACTCCACATTTATTCCCTATTTAATATTACCATGTAATATTATCATTATTTAATAACCTCCAACTCCTCATTTAAGCATCATTAAATATTACCATTTAATATTACCAATCATTAATAGCTCCCAACTTCTCATTTACAAGTCATTAAATTAAATTATCAAAAATTTAATTTAATTAAATGAAACACCCAAAAACTCATTTAATTAAATTAATATCTACCTCAAATTAAAAAAATGGAACCACATTAATAATATCTATCATTTTTATTATCATCTAATAAAATTATTATTTGATATATCCCAGAAATCCACACTATACATCATTTAATTAAATTCTGTTTAACTGAATTTAATTAAATACAACCAGTATTTCACAATAATAAATTAAATACCAATTTTCCTTGGATTTAAATAAAAAAATCCCAAAACCCATTATTATTATTCTCAATTATAACAATAACAACCATAATTAATAATAATAATCATACTCATAAAACCATAATAATAATAATCACATCATTATTATTATTTAACCTTAGATAAAACCCAACACCTCTATTGAATAAAAATGATTCATTATTAATTCCCAAACTCTTTATCTAATTAAACTCATATTCATTAAATCTGAAACTCCACATTTAATTTCACATAATTGTTACTCCAAATTTAATTACAAATTTCATTAAGCTTCCCAAAAGACACATTAATTTCACACAAATGTTACACCCCAATAATCATTTAATTAAAAAATTTTAACATCCAAATAATTTATGACACCATAATAATAATAATAATAACATTATTATTATTAACAAATTCATCAATTTAAACACAAATAACCTATTTAATAATAATTAATTAAAATAAATATAATATTAAACTGGGGAAGCTACATGGGTTGGACTGTAACCAAGCATAGCCAGTGCAGATCCATTAAGGTGGACTTTTCAAGATCCGGTGCTCCCAAGACTTGTCGTGACACCTGTGAAAATTATAGAGTATTAACAAAAGTCCTAAAACATCTTTTTGTGTTCCAACACTCACAATAATGTTATAGAAATAGTTTAAAAACTGACCCTTCGATAAATGGATTTTTTTAAAGCATCGTATTTAAACTTGGTTAAAAAACAAAATAATTTACACTTGTTCCCTTATTTTTTCCTAATCTCTGAATGTGGAGAGTTTAGAATGAAGAGACATGACTTTTTCTCAGGCCGCCCTTTGCGAGATATTGACCTGACATGTTTTTTGTCTCATTATTTTTTAGTTTAAGGTCATTTAATTTGGACTATTATGTTCTAGAGTTTATGGTCATACATCTTTGACCAAGGTGTGAGCAGTTTATGGTACTTCCACATGGACACAGTTTGAATATGTTACATAAGAGGCTCATTAGGATAACAAGGGTCATGAGTACTCCAATATCCCACCGAGCAGGTGGTGGAGGTGTCTTAAATCATGGATTAAGGTTATCAGGTCTTGAGTGAGGATATGGAAAAATCATTTCGGGGATAACCTATAACACAATGGGGTACTAGGTTCCACCTTTGTTATATTAGGCTCACAAAAATCATAAATTTTTTTGCATCGGTCCCATATGTCTCTATTTGGTGGGTTTTGGCCCTCACATCAATATCATGGCCAAATATAGAGACCTCTTTTCTTCTTCAAGGGATGTGAATGGTTTGCGAGGTCCTGAGACACTTGATACATGATGTGTGGAAAATGGATTGAGGTGATTAATATGATGATAGAGGAACTATGTTCTCTATATGCCTAGGGTAAAGATCTTATGGTCCTTTGATAAGGAGGGGTGATTGATGATGATCTACACAGTTTGTCTTCATATAGTGGGGATGTACTTCAATACCGTTTAATTTCTTATGGTAAGGATGAACATCTATATAGTTTAACATCTTGTGGGGAGGAATCCTCCATACAGTTTAACATCATGTGATAAGGATGTGAGAACTAACATGAAAGATGTTAATATTACAGCCGATCCCTAGGATGAGGACTTGGGTGTCACTGCATATCCCATAGGAAATCGAATTAAGACACACATACTTCTTGGATGATTTCATGTAGTATAATTACTTACGATAAGAAAAAAATACAACCCACTGTGAATTGATGGGGACATTTATATCAGTGCAGTTTAACATAGTACAGTAATGAAATGAGAACCGACATGAAAGGTGGTATTGATGAAAATATGGTCAAGTATAAGAATATGGGTATCACTATGTGTCACATGGGAATGAGAATAATGTTACATGTTGTTATTGATGGACTACGCAGTTTAACATCATGCAACCAGGACTTACTTCCATGCATTTTATCTTCATGCATTAAGGAAGATGTGGCACAGTTTGATGTTGTGATGTAGGGACATATGGGGATAGTTTAGGGTCATGTCATTCAGATTGTAATATGAAGTCCCTAATGGAGATATGTAATGTGGTTTAATGAAGTGAGCTGACTTGATTGGAGACAAAAGAGGTCTCAGCCACACAACATATCTTTCTAATAGAACTAAACACAATGTGACCAAAGGAATTTATACCCATGACTATGCTTGATGAATAAATGAATGGGTGTCACTACGTATCTCTTGAGGGTGAAAATCAACCCACAGATAGTTGTGAGAGTTTCATGCAGTTTAACATAATATAGTTAGGATGTATTTCCATACATTTTAACCTTGTGAAGTAAGGATAAAGGTGGAATGACATGAATTAATGGGGATGGTGCAATTGGTATTTTAGGTGGATGTTCATGTGTCACTATATATTATATTATGATAGGAATCAGACCACACATTGTTCATAAAGGACTGTGAAATTTAACTTCATGCAGTAAGGACTTAGTTCCATGTATTTTAACGTCATACGGTAAGGATGGAGGTGGGGGAACAAGGACCCAAAGGGGATATGCAAGGAATGATAAATAAAACCCCATGTGAATGAAGTTCATAGAGATCTACACCATTCTATACATCCCTGAATGGGGTTCAGGTGAAGAGGCATAAAAGAAGGTAGGGTTTGTGGTACTTGGTGATGGACATGAGGATTAAATTCCTGGTCATTCCTATGTTTCCAACATGGGTGGCAATAAAGCTACACATATTTCTTGAAGCACCATTTAGTTTAATATAATGTGTAATGGAAAACTTTCCATGAAGTTTAATGTAATGCAGTAAGGATGTGGGTCTCCTAATGTGTGTGGAGATGGATTTCATGGGTCCGTGTAGTTTTATGTCATGTGGTAAGGTAATTGGTTCACCCAATGTGAAAGGAAGATAATCCTATGGATGGGCCCATAATCAGGTGTTGGGGAGTCACTATGTATATTTTAATTATATGAATCAAGCCATACATACTTATTAGGGTTCCATCATAGTAGGAGACTGACACCCATGATGGTATTTCTTTCGGACGAGGTCTACATGAACGTATAGTTTCATGTCACGTGGGGAACATCATCCTACATTTTAATATCATATAGTGAAGAATCATTCCATACCCATTGCCTCCTTGAATTTAGGATGATAACATGCTCATCTTGAGACTTCACTATATATTTTGTGTAGGGAATCCCTTACGAGAATTCCTAAGCTCATGTGATCTATGCTTTGTGTTAGAAACAATGACTAATAAGGGTCCCTTCCATTATTCAATGGCATGGAGGATAGGATATGATTATTTTATATTGAGTGGTGGCTAGGCAAATATATATTATCAAGGCATACCAACATATCACATTGAAAATGAGAATCAAGCTGTATGTAATTCTAGAGAGACTGTATAGTTCAACGCCATGCAGTAAGGATGTGCCCACACACTTTATTATCATGTGAGAGACAATCCATGCAGTTTAATGTCATGTGTCAAGGAAAAATATGGTACTTAAACCAATATGGATTCCTTATTTCTGGTGATTATGAAAATTATTTCTTGATAAATCTCGCATTGGTTGTGGGTGTGACATGGTACCCATTCATGGTGGCCATCAAATAGGATCCATTATGATAGACCTTATGTGTGGTGTAAGGTCCCTCCCCCTTGGGATCCAATTTCAATGGATTATTTCCAAGTATAATTGGGGTTATGAGAGATATCAATGGTTCTCCCTGGAGGAATGAATGGAGGCAAACCGTTTTATTGAAGGATTGTGCTATTCCGTTATGGTGAACCTCAAGGTTTTGTAGAGTGTGAAACCTCTTGTCATATAGCTTCTCCAAATCAGCCAGCCATTTTCCCTCTTGTTCATCATCTGATAATTTACTAAAAATGGATTTCCATAGTGAGAAAAGCTGGACCTCTATGAGAAGCACTACCTCGACCCCATATACCAACGAGTATGGCATCGCTTGTGTAGTAGTATGTGTGGGGGTACAGTAGGCGCATAAACCATGGAAGAGTTTTTCTGGGAAAGAATTATTATCCTATTTTACCATGTTCTGGAGTATATTCAATAGGGTTTATCGAAGGACTCTATATATCCATTTTCTATCACATGATAGGGATATGAGTGATTGGAGAAGATATCGATTTTAGTAAGGATGTACTTGACCTACTTTGTGGTGGTTGAGGAATATGCCCCCATGGCATCCATCCCCAAAATGATGAATAGACAAGAATATATATCTGTGTGTTGTAATTTTAGGGGTTTATCGATGAATTTTTCTTGAATCTAGCATGGATGACATTTTCTGGTGAATTCCACACAGTCTTATATCATGGTCTTCTAGTAATACCCCAACCTTCTAATTTGGTGGGAGAGCCATGTTCAAGATTGGTAGGAACCATAGGATCCTATGTGGACTTATTCCATGACGAAGAAGATTTCAACTTCTTCTATGAACCAATGGATAATTACACTGAATCCATGCTTTTATAGGATTTTATAATCATTTGTGTTGTCCTAATGGTGATGTTTGATTCCAGATGATAGATCTATTTCTTTTTTAATTTGATCTTCAAGAGAGTTTTGCCCAGAAGATAGCTGATTATAGGCTCCTTCCACCCAGAGGAGGTTCCTAGTTCATCACGTTTTGTGGAAGTTTTGACGTGATTGATCTCATCATATCACATATGTTGATCAATGAGACCATTATTTGATGTGTTATGATGAAGGTTTCTTCCTCTTGATCAGGTTCTACCAAGATGACTGTTGCATTGGATAGTGCTTAGGCACGATCATTTAGTGATTGAGGGATATAATTCAATGTGGAATCACAGGGGAACACCATCCATAGTCTCAAGAAATATCTATTAAGTGGGGATACTTCTTCCTTCTTGATGGAATATTTTCTGTGGATCTTCTTTATCACCTATTCTGAATACCCTTTGATATTCATGTAGGTTGTGTGGTACTATAAATATTTTTCCAACTCAGTGATGAGGGCTTGGTATTCATCTTTTTTGTTCGTGCAACCATTGTACAGTGAAAAATAGTAGGGAAGAATTGGATTATCTAGAGACACAAATATAACATGTAGACCAACACAATGGAGCTTTGGGTTTTCCATTCTTGTACCGATAATAATTTTGGAGGCACTATGAACACACATATCCCATGTATGGGGAGTTTCATGGGAATAGAAGAACTATTATATTGGGATATTTGTGTCCTTCAGTGTATTTTCTAGAGAAGTATGTGCACCTTGGTAGTGATCCAGAGCATTCCCTTTTACTGAATTTTGGGATATTAACTGGATGAAGTATTTCTGTAGAATAACTACCCATTGATCCATGAACCCATTCAAAAAAGGGAATACAAGGATATAATTGAGTGGGTTGATATGAAAGAATATATAGACCTCATGGTGCTTCAAGTAAAGCCTTAGATTTTTCATTGTGAAGAAGAGCGCATGGAGGTTCTTTTAGGAATCATAATATCTGGTCTTAGTACCCAACATAGTTTGGATAAAGTAGTAAAAATTATTCCCAATCCCCACATCATTATTATATGTGAGGAGGGCCCCTAGTGAGTGTTCCATGGTGGCCACATATAAGATTATTGGCCTCCCTTCTACTGGTGGAATCAATATTGGAGGGTGTAGTTTATACATCTTGGGATTTTTTGAAATATTTTTTATGATCATTATCACATTGGTAGGAGACCCCCTTCTTCATTAGCCTCGTGAAGGGTAGGGATTTACAATCCAGGTTGGTTATCTATTATTGAATGTAGGAGAGGTTCCCATTGTTCCCCATTCTTTATTTCTGATTTCTGATATTGAAATTTCTAATATAACACTAGTATTCCTCGGGTCTACCTCAATACTAGGGTGGAAAACAAAAAAATAGAAGAATTTACCTGATGTTACCCCAAAATCTCACTTTAGTGGATTCTTCTTTAGAGTATGCTGTTGCAACTGGTTGAAGATTTCTTGGAGACCCATAAAGTGATCACATAACTATTGAGATTTGATGACTAGGTCATTGACATAACACTTGAAAATCCATCCCAAGAATGAACTAAAGATGTGATGCATAGCACACGCATATATAGCACCTACATTCACTAATCCAAAGGTTATAACCTAGTAGTATTAGATTTCCTAGGGTGCCCTGAAGACGTTTGCTTCATCATCCTCAGGGGCCATATTGATATGATTGTTCCCCAATTACCCATATATGGAGGAATGGGCTTTGAAGATAGTATTTTCATCGATCAAGATTTATGTGATTAAAAATGTGAATTAATCCTTAAAAAATGATGATTAAGTTATCTGATGTCAATATAGACCCTAATATTCCCATTCTTTTTCATGATGGGGATGATGTTGTAAATCCATTTTGGGTATTTCACTTCTCAGACAATGTTGGTGTTGATCAACATATCAAATTGCACATCCACATTTGTGGAATGATAGGGGTTTATTCTTCTAGATTCCTTCTTGAAGCCCTGATGCTCTCTAGGTAGTCTGAGATGGTGTGCAGAAACATCTAGATTCAATCTACGGATTTTTGTGTAGTTTCGGAAAAAACATATTAGTGTTGATTCAGGAATATGATACACATCTCCTGATCTTCAAGGGGCGTAGTGGCACTAATCAAGGAATGTCGTGGGTATTTCTTTGTCCCTAGGATTATCTTCTTGAGATCATCTGTGATGGTAGGAACACATTCCTTGAATGTTGGAGGTGATTTTTTGAGATCATCTTTTTCATCATAATTTTTCGAGTCTATAGGGATAATATCAGACGAGGATGGTAGTTTGGGGGCCTATCAGTCAATATCAGATGAATTTTTTAGAGAATAGGAGAGGTGTGGACCTGTATGAGTAGGATTCCTATTTCAACCAGGTTTACGGGGAGAACATAATCCTCATCAAGAATGCTCTAGGGATCTACAAGGGCGGACCCTAAAATATTGGGGGTGGAAACCTGTATAACATCATCCATTATCAGCTACTTTCCTCATTTCTTATAGAATTATACTTCTATCAATATGTCTCTGTATGTGTCGAAGGGGGAATTTCCACCATGAATTATTTTGGATATACCGTTGATGGGGGTATTTCAAACATTGATGGATTGTTTATTGTACTGTCGAGTGGCTATGGTGCCAGCGTCATCTAAGAAATACATTATATATGGTGTCTTTCAAGATAATTAAGAACTCATGTTCATATATAAGCTCCCCAAATTGGGTATCTAGCTTATTCTTTCTACGAATTATTTTCTCATGGTATTCTTACCCTTGGATGGTTAGATTTATAGGGGATAAGTCCCCTTCTCCATACACCAAATGTCATAGTGTTCGAGATAGTATGAGATTTATCCTAGATCCATTTTTAGATCAAAAAACTTTGGAAATTGATGTTGTTGAGTTCTCTTGAGACATACAAGGATCTGAATTGTCCATAGATAGACTCCACTTGATCTTGATTAGTGAATGAGATGGGGACATGGCATCATAAGGATATGGTCTTCTGTTGATAGACCTCATCGGTAGAAACTTATGTCTCAAATTTCTATGGGTTTTAGAGGGATTAAACAATTTCCTCCCTTAGTTCACTTGAATGACCAAGCACATATATGATGGAGATCATGGATAGGGACAAAACTATATGTTTTAAAAAATCATTATTTTGTGCCAGAGGACGCCATTTACAGGTATGGGGATGATCCTGGGCATGAAGCTCATGAGATTGTGTGTTTGAGGTTGATTGACTTGGGACATGTGAGGATATTGAGGGAGTATCCAACCCCAATGTCATACGTTGCACTAGCCTTCCCCATTTCCTAGGTTGATCAGGTTGAACCCACTTTATTATGACATGCATAAAAATCCAGTGTGGGAGACTATTGGAGGGTTATGAGTCACCTCCCTACCACTTTTGAGACTTCTGGAGTGTTTTTCAATGATTCTATGCTATTTATGGGTTATCTGTTGGGATATGATTAGGATAATGACTCTGACCATATCCACATTTTCCCCTATATCCTCTTCTTCAGCACATGTGGCCTCTCATTCCCCTATTATATCTAGGAAACCCATATTCATGGGAAAAATAATCATCTGAGAATGGGTTTACCAAGTGTATGGTGTTGAAAGAACCGAATATGAACTCTTCACCTGATGAGGATTCCTTTTTGTAGGTTCGTTCCGGAGCTATAGATGTTTTAGGAAAAAATATGCAATAGTTAGAGTTTTATTTGGAGTAGAATATGAGTCTTCCTATTATTTTTCTTCCTACTTTTGGTGGTCACACCCACCCATGGGAGGTACATTATAATTCCCCATTTTTGGTTGTGGAACTGTTTTGAGTTTGAGTAACTATTCCTTGAAGGATCTATGGTCTTAATCAACTGTTTTATGAGTCATCCTATTGTCAAAATTTTGTACTTACATGATAGGAACATTCTTCCATCCTTCCACTTCCTCTAACTGAGAAATTGTCATGAAAGCCTCTTGTTTTGGATAATTATCTAATTTCACCTATTCAGAGTCAATCATGCCTTGAAGGTTATCCTTAAAGACAAAATATTTTTGGATATTATAACCCAGGCTTCTTATGGAAAGAGAAGAAATCGGGATAGTCAGTGAGGTTGACATCACCGAGCTTCTTGGGTGTGGTAGTGTGAGCAGGTTGATTTACCTAGTTTCTAAGAAGTATACCAGGACCTGATCATTTCAAATGGAGTACACCATGTTCATTCGTTCAGGAAATCGTGGGTGGGCCATGTTTCTCTGTGGTTCCGAATGAGGGTGATTCTATGGAAATCATCAGTTTTTAGGTGGTTTTGGACAATTCATAGCTTTCATGGATACTTGGAATGTTGTGGTCATGAGGGATAAATATTTATCATCCTCTCTTCTTGGTTTTTTACTTGTACTGTAAGAGTGGGTCATGACTTAGATTTGGTTTTTTGAAAAGCCTCTTCAAGATACTATGTTGTTTTAGAAAACTATCTGAAATCCACATTGATATTTCATTAGGATTAGGGGTGTTTGTAACACATACCTATTATTTTAAGCACAATGTTCCCAAAGATGTTCCTATGGTAGAGGGATGTTGAGAAAATAGGTCAAACCCTTCAAACATTCTATAAATTTGGACTCCCTCTCATTCTTGAGCATCCGGTAGTTCATCAGGTTAAAGATCATCATCTTCCTCAGCACTGAGCTGAATTGGTAAAGGAATTGATGATGAAGGTTCCTAATATTGTGATAGATCGTATGGATAGAATTTTATACTAGATGAAGGCTGGAAATGTAAATGTCTATATAAAACACCTCAACTTGGTCGCCTTCCTGCTGATCCTGAGGACCCATCATCGGCCTGCATCGAGACATGAATTTTTTGAGATATTGATGAGTATTTATTACATTATTGAAGGTGGAAAATGTAGGATTTCCAAAGTTGGAAAGAGTTAGGGTATCAACTAACCATTTGGGATATGGATTCTTCTCATGCTTCATTGGTGCACGTCATCCTTCCATGGATTACATCCGAGTAATTAGGGATTCAATGATAGTGAGAAAATCTAGAGGCACTATTACTTAAGATGCCACCCATTTATAGGGAGTAGTTGGGGGACAATAAGGTGGCCCCACATTCATCTCCCACTAATACTCTATTTTTATTATGATTATAGAGTTTTCCTAGATAGGGAGAGGCTGTCGCTGTAGTGAGGTGAGGTCCTGATCATTTCTGGCTTCATTTTTTATATGAATTTGTTGTCTAGACCTAGAGACAATTTAATATTCATACATTTATATAGTTGGTGGATCTAAAATATGAGGGAGAATATTCTCCTCTGGCTTGAGATGATTCTCAGTAAGAATATTTCCCCTAAGTAACTCCTCATTGAGCTGCTAGAGAGCTCGTATTTCCATCATATATTGCGAAAATTTATCTTTCAAAGATGGAAACCTAAGAATGGTCACTCCTATCCCTTTATATTTAGGGATTCTCTTCTGATGAGATGGTAACTTGATATTTGGTAGGGCTAAATTTTGGATCCTTCATGGATTCAGTGTGTGTGAACCCTCATATAGTGAATCAAAATCACCCTCCTCCTAGGGTATGCCATCCCTATTTCAACCCTCTAAAACTAGGACATGATGAATTTACACCATTTAAATAGTGAAAATGTTCAAATATGCATATAAATCAATGGTTTTGGGCAATTATCTTCCACGAGGCATACTGATTCTGGTTGGCCTTCATTAGTGTCTTTATTCATACCCTTAGCCTTATTGGGCAATTTTGGTTTGAGCCCCTAATGGGGCGTGATTTCATTCACCATACCCTCTTTCACTATTAGTTTATGAATGGTGACCTTTTGGAAATTTCAAGCTAGGTTTATGGAATGAGCGACAACTAGAAATGTTTTTTCTTGCTATGGTAGGATCTTGTGGGATTCCAACTTTTGATCTCATCCTCCCAACCTAGGGAATACTTATTCCATCTGTGGTGCCGATGGTTATAAAAATTCCCCCAGCCCTATGGGTTGGGGTCTATCTGGGGTTTTCAGTAGACATTAATATGTAGTTGTCCCTATCTTGTTGGGGCTGAGGTGATGTAGAATATACACTAATGGCTCCCTTCCCTTTTCCATGGATAAAGAATTTGGAGATGAAAAATTAGATATAAATTCCCCCAACCCTGTGTGATGGGGTTATCCTATGAATTCTATAAGCACGTCTTGAATTTTCATAGGAAATGATGACCTGAGGGGTGGAGGAAATGGAAAATGTTCTCCTAGACTAGGGGGTCAAGTCCATTCTTGTATGACTTCTATGGTAGCTACTACTTCATTCCCTATGATGTGGCATAGTTGGGATTCCCTGAGAGATGGGTGTGATGGCAGCCCATGATGAGGATCATTCCTTGTGGGTAGTGGTCCAAGAGATCTCAATTTCGATCTCTATGTTTGGAATGTCAACATATTATCTTGAGGGGACCTATTTGAAGTCATTCAGGCTATCCTCTCTTCCTGTCTGTGATGTCTAGGAATTGTTGGAGTAGGGGAATTCTTTTATAGTGACAAACTAGATCAAGCATTTCATAGTCACATGTCATCACTAGAGGCTATAACAGTGTAGGATGATGTGTCCTAGGGGATGTTTTGTTCCAAGGGAGATGAAAAGTGTAACACTCTATAATGTCATTGTCCATGAATTCGGATGCCTGACGTGGCATCAATGATTCGCTATCAAAGTGTTGTGATGCAATGTCGGAAAGAATATTGAAAATTTGGGATCATATTTTTGGGTTTTAGATCATGAAGTATTGGGATAGCCCCTAGGTTGAGTAGGAAAAAGAGTATCCTACTGGTCCAAAGGTGACACTCAAATCCAGATTAAGAGATATTTGGACCCTTCGGTCACTAATGAGTAGATGACATATTATGGAATGGATTAGGATTGAAATCCTTTTTAGATCATCGGGGATCTCATAGCTAGATGTTCTGAGGGTCCAGAACATGAGGGGGGTTTGTTTGTATATAACTCTCTCTATATGTCAATTTTACCCTATCATTTTTTTAGACGTACATGCCTCCATCCAGCCATACCATAGAAGTGGATTATAATACACGCCTACTGACAGGAGCGGAGTGCTGTTGGGTGCAGATAGGGAACTATACATAGTTAACACTGATGTTTTGAGAACCTCTTTATACGAAGGTTTCAGTTTTTGGTTCAACACTCTATATGGAGGTTTCTAGAAAAATAAAGTATTGAATTTCCCATTGGAGATATCACTGTGTGGAGGTTGACCATGGTAGATTTTAGGAGTAGAGTCCCTATAATCCATATCCACATTAACACCAGGAGGACTATCGAGGTACGAAACTTATCATACTTTTACTTTAATAGAATATTCGACAGACTATTGTAGTGTTGACAGTGTGTCTCAAACAACCTCAAGGACACTGACATTGAGAAGAATAGAAATATGAGACAAGTTATATGATGTGGTCAGAGTATACCAACTTTCCCTTCATGTTTGTGTAGGGATATGGGATTCCTATATAAAGGTTGTTGGAAGTGGTATATAACCATTTGGTACTGTGGGGATATGATCCAACTACTATGGATATGTGAAAATATGTCAATATGCTGTCACATTGTCGATAGGTATATGATATTGTCCTGATTCATGTGACACTATCACTTGGTGAGCATCATTCAAGATAGTGGTATGGGCCTGATATTGAGCCTTTGGGATATGAAGCTAGTTTTTAATGGTAGTAGTATGAGCCTGGCCTACGTCATGCACCAATATCACCTGGTTATCCTTGGTTTGTTCAAGAATATACACATATTTTGAATATGAATTCCCTATCAAAATTAACTGACTGACTTCCAGAATTGGAGAAAGAATATGATCAACCTATTCTATTTCCTTGGAATGTCATTAACGCAATTGTTCATTGGTAGAAGTATGAATATAAACCTTTCTTTTTTAATATTTTGTATCTTGCTGAGAAAATTTAGTGACAGGAATATGAGCCTTTCCTAAGACTTGTGCCACTCTCACATGGTTACCCTCATCTAGAACAGGAATATGGGCCCAATCACAGTCCTTCGGATTATACCATAGGAATTATTTTATTGGTATATTACCCTATCCAGAGGCTTGTGCTTCTCTCAACATGTTTTCCCTGGTTGGAATAGGATTATATGGGTTGTAGGATGCCTTTCCCTTCATCGAGATATACCGATAATCCTCCCGGGAAGAAGAAAGAATGTGTTACTTTTCATGTATAACAACTAGATCATGATGATCAGACTGTTGAGTCATTCTAGTTTTAGTGTTGTGGGTATGTTCCTATCCCTTGATCTAAAATAGTTCTAGAATATGTCATTGAAGTTATTCAACTATTTCTAAAATGTATTGGAATTTTAGAAAAGTGTGTGCTGGGATATATGACCACGTGTTTTCTGTCTCCATGACCTTTTGATAGTTATCTTCCATTGATGTGGGGATGTGTTCCCACATTTTTCGTTCATGTGTAGTTAGGATATGTCGCTGGGATTCTTCCATGGGGGTAGAAGAATGAGGTTCCCCCATGTTTTCTATGGGAATACACCCATAGATTAGTTCTGGGTGAGCCGGGATATGAGCCTGCTGGTTGGTCCCTTCCAGAGTATACTGGCGAACACTATCAGCAGGAGTAGGGATTTTTTACCTTTCCCTGGTATCTAGTGGACTTCCTCTCCAATGAGTCTCTATTGGTGGATCCCTTGTGTGGTTATCCATGGTGGCTATCTGTTGGAAAGTACCCTAATCTAGCAGCTGATAGGTACTAGTATGATGATATTGGCGATGAAAATTAGTTGGAACCATCATTGAAATTTCCAAAAATATAAGGATTCAAGATCTGCCCCCCTGATCCACCTTCATCAGGTATGGAAGGTGGTGGTTTTCATGCTCATGGTCTAGTCTCCTGAAGCGATTGGTTTTGGCGATGGGGGAAACATGTTTAGAGGAAACTTTCATCGAGTGACATGGATTTGTCAGCTGCCGTTCTTGTAATGTCAAGTGAGTGACTTCTATAGTCCGGATTGTACCATATCTATGGTACTCTTGAATCATCATTTTTTCTACCTACTACTAGAGATGTTTGGTTGGTGTTACCATTTTACAACCAGTGGGGGTCACAACAATAGTTGATGTACTAGAATAAGTGATGGAAGATGAAGAAATTCTCTCGGGTCGGGAGTCTGAAATCATTTTGAAAAAAAGAAAAAATTATAAAAATTTGTTCCTCATCATAGAAATAATAATTCTCAATTATATATTCATGGTTAAAACAATTTTCTTTCATTCCATTTCCATCCATTCTACTCACATGGACTTGTTCAAAACTAGTATGAAATTACAAGATTCCCAATTTATGATGGTATTACTACATTTTTTATGATTGTTTTACAATGAAAAGTATAAAATGAGGTTCAAACCAAGCCTATCAGGGTTATCTGGGTATAAGGGTTTCACAACATGGCTTGATGAATTATAACCCATCTTTAAGTTTCTAGTGGGATTCGTGTCATATTTTTCACTTTTGTTTACATATGGGGAAAAATGGAATTGTCCGATGGATTATAACCAGGTCATTTTTTATTTTATATATTCACACCGGGTTCACCATTTTTGTTTCATGTCGGGTTTTGGGGGCCAAATGGATTCTTATCATTGAATTATCATTGTCACATATCCCTAAAACACCCAAAAACTCCCATATCCATAGCTGGGAATAGACATTACTTCCGAAGGCTAGTGATCATTTGGTTTTTTAGGCCCAGTGAATCTTGGGGACTCGCATTGGATAAGGAGATGACAGTTAGACTCATTAGACCATCTTGGGGGGATTTTTTTGCATACTCCAGGAGTCTCATAAAGATTTAAGTAATGTTCATGAATCTCTTCCAAATCCTGAGGTAGTACCGATTACTCTTTTATGTGCAAGAAATAAGGATCTCTTCTGTGATTCCATCTTTATGTATCTGTGGTGCCTTCTAAATTTCTAGTAATGAGAAGTTTCTTCTATGCTGAAACCATATGATCCAGTGTTTTGGGATATTTCCCATCTTATGGATATGGCTGGTATTCTGAGCATGTGATTGAGCCATTATGAGGTTTCCTACGTATCTTGGTTATTGCATGAATCAAAACCCACATAGTTTGGTTGATCTGTTTAATTTAACATCATGTTGTCCAGCCTAATATTTGGCATATCGAAATTCCAAATATTTGAGCTTGGGCCTGGAAGATAAATCTAATTTATCCTAGTTATGAAGGGAATTGGTGTTTTTTAGATCTTTTTTATTAGGACTTATACACTGAGGCTTCCCTGGTGAATGGGTGTTTGATGACAAATGAGGTGCTCGTCACATCCTACTATGCCCATGTGATCCATGATCATTGTGATAAACAAGGGGGAGTTCATGATTATACTTATAGAATATGGATATGGGATCTTCATATTGGGGAATTCCATGGAGTGTTTGATATAGATCTCTGGTTTTTAAAGAGGAATTCTTCGTATCTCAGTTATGGTGGGAATCATAGTCCATTGATTTCACTTTATGTTGGGGCATACGTGCTGAGGCATCCCAGACGAATGAGGATTTAGTTCCCGATGAGGTGTTTTTTGCAAACCCCTAATCCCATGCGAGCCATTATCATTGGGAGAATCACGGGGGAGTTTATGATCAACATAATGACATATGAATATGGGACCTGCTCATTAGGGCAGTCCTTAGAGTGTTTGATATAGTTATCAGGCTGTTTGGGAGGTGTCCTACATATCTTAGTTATAGAGAGAATCAGAATCCTTGTAGATCTTTTTATGTTGGGACTTACAAGATGAGGATTCACTAATTAAGGAGGACTCAGTGTATGATGAGGTGTTCCTTACATCCCCCTAATCCCATGTGATCCATGATCATTGTAAGAAACATGGGGGAGTGTAGGATCTGCATCATGGAATATGGATATGGGACCTACATATTGGGACATTCTTTGGAGTGTTTGACATGGAGATCTGGATTTTAGGGAGGTAGCTTATGTACACTAGTTGTGGAGTTAATTAGAGTAATAATTTTTCTCTTTTTATTGGTGATTACATGTTGAGGCTACCCGGATGAATGAGGACTTGGAACCACATGAGGGGTTTGTTGTATTCCCCATAATCCCACATGGTCCAAGCTCATTCTGAGAAACAATTGGCTGTTCGTGATAAACATCATGCCATATAGATATCAGACCTATATATTAGGGATGTCCTTGGGTAATTAGATATTAATCTAAGGCCATTGAGGGGGAATCCAACATATCTTAATTAGGGGGGAATCAGAGTCCGTGTAGTTCTCTTTATGTTGGGGATTATAGGCTGAGGCTATCCTAGTGAATGGAAATTCTTATCTTAAAGGTGTCACATTCCCCTATTAGAATACCCTAAAGGTAATAATGTGGCCTAGATGGACACATGTGGAGGGTGTCATGAGATCCATGGTGGTATGGTTTTAGGGGTGTCGAGTGTATTTTCTGACACCATAGGGGGGGTCGCGAGACCCAACTGATACGTCTAAGGGGAAGGAATTAAATATCCTAGTTGACACCTCAGGAATATATTGTGTGACTAGGACGACATGTCTGGGGGGGAAGCCTGAAGAGAAAGATTTTCATTTCTAGATGTGTCAGCGAGACTCAACTTCCTTGAGTGGGTGTCATTATATTAGTTAGGATGTGAATCCAAAGGACATCGAATGTCCATGGAGAAGAACCCAAAGGGTTCACATGATACAATTGGATTATGAAAAAGGGCCATACAATCTTTCTTGTCAGGTCCTAAGAATTATTAATATCCCAGATGACATGTTGAAGGGATGTCATAAGGTTTGGGTTGTGCGACTTGGCATCGTCACGTGTTCTTGATTGACTCATGCAAAGCATGCGGAGGTCTGTGATCATGTCTTCCACTTGGGTATTACACTATGAATCCAAGTTTTTCTCCATGTTATTTTAATTTCCTTGGTTTGGTTTAGGGTCAGTTGTTTTTGGGTTTCACATTATCTCGAGGACATGTGATTTGGCCTTCATATGTCTCTCCAACAGTCCTTCACATAATATTTTATTAATCATGTGGAGGTCTTGATTCGTGGAACATGACATTACTAGTGGTCCACTAGCGTATTACCTAGTGATACATTGACAAGTGGCATGATCAGATGTGTGCAGAAGCCTGGAGTCTAAGTGCCAATGTGCATGGAGGCAGTCTGGGTCCAGTTTTCAATCATTCGATCAACCAACCATTAGACTAACCAATCCTTTTTCCGAGTTGGAGTAATGAATTTAAAGGTATAGGTATATGCGTAATCACCAGTTTTTGTGGGTCATTTGGCATGATACTAGTCTAGAGTTGGCACATTGTCATGTGTTTCATGGTTTCACGAGTCTCTATGGTGGACTACATCAAGTGTGCCGCCTGATTTTCAGTGGTCAAAAGTCCATCAGTTCTATTTTGGATTATTTCCAACTATTGAAGAAATGCACATAAAAGTAATGCTATGTCGTCATGTCGATGTTTCAAAGGGTCATCGCGAGATTCAAACAACTATTAGAAGGAATTCACGAGTCCATGGACGGCTTTTATTAGGGTCCTTTGGGACAACGTTGAGGGTGTGTTGGGCGTATCACATACACTTCAATGACAGAAAACCCTTCTATCCTTCTCATTTACTGTTTCCATTATTTTATGGGATGAAGGATAGGAGTAATGTGATATTCTATGAATGGTACTAATTTTATTTACTCTATTGTTTTTAGAGAAACATTGTATAAAAATTATGGATCTCATAGTGGTGCATTAACATTCTGTGGAAAAATCTATATGTTTTACCTTAGAGCACCCCAAAGTTTCTTGGACATGGGAATGGCCTTCCATGCAGCAAGGCTAACTAGCCAGAGGGACTTTAAGAGACATACCAAGTTGTTAATCCGATACTCAGGGTGTGTTGCGTTTCATTAGGGGCACACATCTCATGTCTTTTAGTGACAAATGACACCACTCTCCTCCTCCAGGTTTATTCCCTTTTTATGCGATAAGAGCTAGGAGGTATTCGAGTTTACTCAAGTAATATCTATGAATTTTACTTGATTTTCTAGGGGTGTATCAGATGATTAATATGAATATTATGAGAGTGCACAAGTGTATTGTGGAAAAAACCATGTGTCTGTCCGTAGGGTGTTGCGGAGTTGTCCAGACAAACCTGTAGGCTTCCAAGTGGTGTGACCGATGAGTCGAAAGGGTTTCATGAGACACAACAGATATGTTGTAGTGCATCACATTTAGTTTGGTGTGCATCACATGTCTTCTAGAGACTATGAAACATCCCTCCTTACCCTAGTTATTACATTCATTCTTTGTGGGGAAGGATCATAAATCTTGCAAGATGGCTTTGAAATCATCTAGGGATTTTATTCTTCCCAATTATGACCTGGAACATGATCTCTATGACCATCAAGGGTCTCTCTCTTGGAATATACATTCCCTTCATTTGAAAAGGATTCCATATCCTTTTTCCGGTACCTTCAAATGACAAACCACACGTCCTAGGGGATGCTTAACCAAATTTCACCACTCAGCCATTGGTGAACAATGGTTCTCGTTGAGGAGGGATCCTAGGGTTAGTAGCCTTACATGGAGACTTCACGTAACCTTTTAAGGGTCACTCAGTCATGAGTCTTTAACTTTTCTCTTCTTCCTTTCTCTTTTAGGGAAGATAATTTCCACTTTTGGATGTCTCTTCCTTTATGGTTTTGTGGATGGCTATTTGGCAGGCATCAAAAATTATCATGACCTTTTAGTGTGAAAATTATACTAAAAAAATTAACACATACAATTTCAATCATAATAATAATAATCATAATTTGATATTAAAATTATTATTACTCAAAGAATAATAATATATGAAATCATTTTGTACATATAATTTTGTTCTTGGGCACCAAATCATATAGAATCCAATTTTCACAACTAAAAAATGCCAACAACATTTAATCCTCTCTCTCTCACTCTTATGATGTTCATGATTATGCTAAGATAATTATTTATCTTTGGGTCTACTATATTGTATTATATGGATTATCTACTAATTTCTCACCGCCTTTTGAAAAATCCCCCCAATAGGAGATCCTTTTAAAGTATGTGCTTCATCCATTTATATGAACAAAGATCCATTGTGAGAGCCACAAATATAGTATTATCATAATGTAATGTGATGGAATATTTGTTTTTGGGAAACATGTCAATATATTATAATCACTATAATATCTTAACTATTTATTTATCTACATAAAAACGAAAAATATACTAATATTCCACTAAAGAATTCGAAAAAAAAGCTACTCTAAAGAATATTAACCATGTCCATAAATACATAAAATGTCATTCATCTAATTGATAAGAACATCACATGTCCCATATCTATGTAGTTGATAAAATCATATGTGAATATACTAAAAAGGGACATGGTTTATTTATCCTAGTTCAACGATGGTTCAAATTCCATTTCTTTTCATACATGTGGACAAATCTCATCTTGGTTGTTCTCTAAATGTTGAGATGTTCAACAACATACTCAACCACCAACTAATTGTCTATTTTTATAAATTTACTTGGGTAACTAGGGAATAAATGTATGATGGTTCCCATAATATGTATGTCACCAAAATTTTTTGATCATGATTGATAATAAACATACACCTCTATGTATTACAATATCTTCTTAACATTCCATGAGATATAAATTAGTGGATTGATCCGACTAATATATATCTACCTATTACCAATTAAATCAATCCTTTGTACCTCACATACCAATAAATGTTTTAGTAAAATAATATATTAATGTTAATATTTTAATTTTATCACAACCCCTAATACTCAGTGATGATCTTGTTTAGGGAAAACCCAGAGTCATACTTTGAGGGGATATTATCACTATACAATTCTAATAAAATAAATTTTTACACACATTAATGAATGATAATTGAAAATTTCCTCTATTATAATGACGTGATATATTTAAAAAAATAATATCAATATCTCAAGTATATTATACCAAGATATTAAAAATGACCCTCAAATTTTTTGTGATTATTTTTTTGTTAAGGGATTTGATATAGCCACCTCAGTAGCCACTCAACTAACGATTACATTTCCCCACTCAAAAATATCTCACATGATATAGTATTTGAGAATTATTGAGATAAGGTTTTCCTATCCTAGGAATAGTACTCATTGTTTTCATAATATAGATCAGTTTCAACGAATATTATAGGCTCCTGACTATGTTTGGAAATGAACAAATTAATTTAAACAACATCATTTATAGCATCTGATGCTACGATATACTTTTTCTTTGTTGTCAAATATGATATGGTGCATTTCCTAAAACTATTCAAACCTATATCTCCACCAATTAGTGAGAAATAAAATCCATATTGAGATTTCATATCAAATTTACTATATTAAATACTATCATCCAAGTAACCCTTTAGAAAAATCCCTTCCTCTCCTCTAAATGATAAGAATATATCCTTAGTCATTTATATCTAATTGAGTATTTTATTCATAGAAATACAATGTATCTATCAATTATTATATTTTCATCCACCTGATATGTTAATAAATACGTTATATATGGTTGATTACACTGCATGGAATATATGATAGATCATATTTTGGACACCTAAGGAATCTTATCCATCTATTTTAAATACTTATAATTATCACGACTCTTATTAAGTTTAATTCTATATAAAACACTTGATGTTGAATTCATAGAGATATCCAGGTTAAATATCATCATAATTTTACTAATATATGATTCCAAACTCAGTTCATGAAACCTTTTAGATATATCTCTATAGGACTTCATACTTAGTCTGTAGGTAGCTATACCAATGTATTTCATTAAGAAATATTTACACAATAATTATGTTAATGAGTGAAGTGTTGGATCTTGATTATTGATATGTATTTTTTGACTAAATTCAATATCATAAATTTTATGAAATTCCCATTAGAGAAATTATATACATAGTAACCATCTATGTTCTTTATGAAACTAACCACTTTGATTACATCATTATACTAAATATTCAAAATTTGGGAAGCTTTATTTAGTCCTTAAATGGAATCTTGCGGCAAGAAAACTTTTTTTATCACATTTTGAAAATTAAAACCCTTCGGTTGAGTCATATATAGTCCCTTAGCTAAATTCCCATTATGGAATCTGGTTTTGACATCAATTTAAAATATCTCAGTATCATAATGATCTTTTAGGGTAGAAAAATATGAATATATTTTATCATCACAATAAAGGAAAAATATACTCAAAGACAATACTATGATTTTTATACATTTATCCACAATGCATGCTTTATAGGTATACACTCAAAAACCATGCCATTTTTCATGTACTAAACTCAATTTCACCCTAAGGGTATTACCCCATTAGATTAATCTACCAATTTCAAAATATTGGTTGGGTATATAGAGAACATGTTATATTCCTTGACGTTTTCCAATTTCTCTGAATCATAACTCTAAATGAACTCATTGAAAGTGTTAGGATTATCACCTTTTAACATTTCTACATCATAATTTTATCTGTGATATCCAGTTCTCACTAGATCATGACTAATCCTTCTAGTCCTTCAAGGCTTTGGTGTAAATTTATTATTTTCTTCCTCTAAAATTCTTTGTGGAACTATCTCAACTTCTATCTTAGGAGAACTTCCTATTTTTTGGTATTAAAATTATACATGTTTAAATTTCATCCCACTAACCACATGAATCATCTGTTCCCTCTCATTGAAAATGTCTTGCCTTACCACATACAATTTTTGTTTAGTAGGGTTATAAATATATTATATTTTAGTTTTTTTTAGTATAATAAAAAATATATGCATTTTCATGATTTGGTTTCATTTTTATCATAATATAAACAACAAACATAATCTCCACAACCCCAAATATTTATATATGAAATATTTGGATTTTCATAGTCCATTTCTTATATAGTGTCTTTATTGCTTCTTTAGATGATTTTGAAGTAAGGGTGAAATAGTTTCTAGAGAATCACCTTAGAATGAGATAGGATGGACACAATGTCTCATCATTGATCAAACCTTGTACAACATAGGATGATTCATCCTTTTAGACACACAATTAAATTGTGGTGTTCTTGGAGGATTGAGTTGGGAAACAATTCCACAATCTCATTGATGAGTTATAAATTCTCCTCATAATTATGCTCCACGCCACTGTGGTTAGAGGAATTTTATACATATTCATAATAGATTAAATATTTAATTCTGAAACTGTTTGAACTTTTCAAATGATTCATAGTGGTTTTTCATTAGAAAGACATATCAATACTCTTTATATTCAAATGTAAATGTGAAACAACACCTTAAATTATATTATTCATATGTGATCATTACTCCACATACATCACTATGAATGTGATTTAATATACCACTATCCCTCTATCCCTTTATCCCAAAATGTTACATTGTCATTTTTTCAAAAAACATGATTAAGAATTATAATCTTATTAATATTCAACTCGGTCCAACAATCCATCTCTATATTGTATTTTATTGTGTTTCTAAATTATGGATCCATGAAAATAGATTCCAAATGATGGTGGGATTATAATCAAACCTAGCCTTCTTATTATTAGAATTATAAACATGATTTTCCATATCAATAATACAAAAACATTTATTAAACTCCTAGACCGTAAAAAATTTCGTCCTAATATCATAAAAAATTATTCTACTTAATTATTAATGGTAATCTCCTATTTTACATAAAATATACATAAATAAGATTCTTATTTATTTTATGATCATAAGACCCATTTTTCAATTCTAAGAGAAATATAATTGTTAAAGTTAGATCATAGGTTCTGAAATCTAATTATGTAACTCTCAATCCATTACCAACAGGAAGATCTACTTCACCATTAATTTTTACCTCCCAATATATGAGTCATTTTTTTCAACACAAATGTGTTAAACACACATGGAATCTAAAAATTTTGAATCATATTTTGTGGAATTAATCTAAAAAATAGTCACCCCGAAGTACTATGAATTTTTCTTATTGATAAAATTTTTCAATCCCAAATATTAATAATTAACTATATTATATATCATACCTATTAGTGATCCCTATATGATTGTGATTAAGTATTAAATAACAAAAAATAATGACATATGAGTGAGCGAGTATCATGTTTTTTATATTTTTATTAGGTAATTTAAATTAAATTTCTCCCACTAATATGATGAACCTAGAAATCATATACATTTAGTGATCCAAGACCAATTTTTATCACCAATTACATAGTTTTTTCAGCTAAACAATTAATGATTATTTTAACGAGGTATCGTCCCAATCACAATAGTTATTATTCTTGAATAGTTTACCAGATACCAAATAATATAAACCCATATTGGGGGTAAAATAAACTATATTACTATAGTATCCTAAGTGTTGGGGCTTCCTAGATAACTCTAAAAAGAGAAACACTAAGTATATTAAAAAATTATAATCAAGGGATAATCATGATAAGCTTTACCTGCCCACGAGATCACAAAATGTAACATACGCCTTTCATTATGTACACAAGATCATCTAGGGTAATCATTCTAAGAAAAAAATAATGAGTTACAAAATTGGGGCTCTGATATGTAATATTTTGGATGGAATCTCACACATACTATTTTATGGTTTTTTTATTTAAGGCCTCACTGATTTCATATACCTCATATACATAATAAATTCATAACTATTACATATTATGAAACAATTATCTTCATATGTTTTATTAATTTTGTTGTATGCATGATTCTAATGATTTTGTCTTAGAAAAATTATTCCAAACACAAAATTAATGTGGTCAAACCACATCTATGTGTAACCCTTCACACAAGTGAAACATTTTTGACACTCAGTGAGAAATAGAATTATTGTTTATATATAAATATCCAAATTCTTATCATGAATAAGGTATATGAACCATTTAGGTAAAATCATAGAGTTAAATTAAATTTAAAAACTGCACATTATTAATCCTAAAGTGATAGATAACTAACCCCATCTTATTTTCTAACAAGGAATAGTCTTTTAGGACAATAGGTTGTCCAACCCAAGTCCCACTTCCAGGGAACACATTACTCAAGATGGAATTAAATAAATGATATCATTAACACCTAATATTTACAAAATATACTCAATAATATTTCAAATTCTCATAATTATTATTATAATCCAAGTTCATCATAGAAAAAAAATAAATTTTATGATATCAAACCTAGAATGACATGAAAGGCTCTATCTGAGAAGGAGTTCAAGAGTTAAATAATATCTTACTAAATATTAACATCAAATAAATTATATTCTAATCATGAATAATATAGGAATTTAATAAAAAAATAAACTTATTATTTTTTTAAAAGAAGAAAAATTTATTAAAAATTCATAAAAAAAGAATTATAACCATTTTATAAATTATCTAAAAACTGAATATAACCATTTTACATAGAAGAAATTAGAAATATAATGTTTTATTATCAGTATAAGTTATTTCAAAAATTATAATTTCCATCATCCAAATCCTTTTGATATGGCCTAAATAATATCTTTAAACATGTTTTAAATTTTAATTTGAATAATTTAAAATTAATCAATTATGATCAGTTAAAAATTATAAATATAAAGAAATTTATATTTAAACCTTATAAATTATTAGCCTTTATAAATTATTTCTCTATATTTATAAATAAATTTTTTATTTCAAGATCATATGATATGCCTTATAATTTGAAAAGGATATTTTTAATACTATCATATTTTATTTTCAAAATATTTTAAATGTTTTAAAAAATATAATTAATTATAAATAATTTATAATTAAATTGTTTTTAAACATTATAAAAATTTGAATATCCAAAAATATCATTTATAATGATTTATTAATATTTTATAAACCATTTAAATCCAAATTTTGAAAATAATTATTTAAATCCTTTTATGATTCCCAATGACTTAAAAACATCTTGTTGACCAACCTTTGGTAATTTTTCCATTAAAGAAGCACCATGTTCATCAATACGTAATGTTTTCCATGAATTTTCCGTTTCTGGATAATCCAATGAATAAATTCCAAGATCATCACTACTACATTGTGTTAGTGACCTGGGAATTTTGTAGTCACTATAGCTCTACCCTAGGAACCTACAATCCCTGGGGATGGTACTAATTTTTGGTTTCTTAAATCAAATATGTTTTAATCTTGAATAAAAACACTATAACACCCCTTATTGTTTTTGAAAATATAGTGATCTTAGGCAATGGATGTGAACCCAAAACATAGATGATTCTTTATCGATGTTTAAAACATTAATGAAATTTAAAAATTATAGAAAAATGGAATTCCTCACATTCCTGAACATGAGTGGCTCCAACTGTACGAGGCTGGCCAATAGAGGAGGTTTGGTCTTGGATTTAGATGGTTCTATCATTTTTTCATTCAACACTCCCTTCGAACAGAGCCATTCTGTTTAGGTGAAGGCCTTGACTCTCCTTGCAGGAATTAGCCTCTGTAAACAGAAGAATATGACCTTGGTAGTGGTTGAAGTGGATTCGATCATCCTCTATGAGTCTTTGAATGGTATCATAAGGATACCGTGATCAATATTTTATACTATAAGAAAGAACCAAAGGATTATCAAAATCCAGGTGAGTATCCATCACACCATGAGGGAGGGCTACAAGGTTGCCAATTTTATGCCTTCTCAATCTTCTATTCCTTCATAAATTATTGTTTTTTTAGAATTTGATTTCATTTCCCCTAGAGGGGGTGAGAATTTTTAGGGGGTTCCCTTGGCGTACATCACTTCAGGACACCATTACATTCTACCTTTCAACTTGTTTTTTCATTATGCATTTAATAAAATAATTATTTTTAAGATGATCACTATGATTAGAAAACAATGAAATCCTAATTCTAATGAGAATAATTTGACTCAATAATCTATAAATTTTTTGAGATAACCCCCAAATACTCAATGAAGTACCCGTACATTTGTTTAGTAACAAATATTTTTTTTAATGCAACAAAATCTTGAATGGATTATGAACAATTCATAGTAATTAGAAACATGCATAAGAGATGATCAAACATTATTTTATATCCACCATTGACACTCTTTGTGGAATTATGTGGGATAAACATAAGAAATTATTGAAGTTTCATCGATTGACACTCAAATTTCACACCTTTTGGAGCATAAATTATGTGATGAGTTCAATTAATTATGTATGGCTCCCATAAATGTACAAACTACTTGGTTGGTGACCTATGAAAATGTGAGGGGGAAGAAGGTGGAACAAAACATGCATTACATGCATGCTAATCCAATGTGGGTGTTGACCACATCTTCAAATGAAACACTATTGCTTGGTGGATACCAAATTAGGGTATATACAACACTCCATATACCCAATCATCTAGACTAGATATGTCTATTTTCTAACTGAATCTCTAATATGGAATGTGGATAATTAAATGGAGATCTCATATCTCACATGTCTCACATTCTCATGATAAAGATCATGAATGTGTTGAAAAATTCTATATGCATTAAATTACTCATGTTTCATCAAGAGATCACTATATATATATGATATCATGGAAAACTAGACATATACCACATCATCAAGGTGTCTAGGTAGTGAGCGTTTCAAGACACATTTTTCCTCAGATTCTAAATTTGATCATAAATATTATTTTTTTTATTTCAGGTGTTTATGATGGGTAAAATGTTCAATTTTACCTTGTTATATGGTCTTAGATAATTTTTATGACCATAATATTTGTCCCAGAATAGGGTTTTACCCTATTACATGTGTGTGGGGGAATTCTGAGCAGTTTGAGTTTGGGAATAATTTTTAATATTTTAATAACTAAATATTAAAATATTCATGAAAAGTTTGGGGGAGATATATTATTAACGAAGTGTGAGATTATGATTATTAATCATTTTTTGAGTCAGCAATTGGGGGTTTTCCTTGATAGGGTATAATCCCACTTTGGGTTCTAGGACTCATGACATGTATTAAAGGGTAATTAATTAATTAATTATGAGACACCCCCACCATTTGGTATTTTCACACATGGTACGATGTTGGAGAGGGTGTTTACTATTTTTGGTGGCTAGAATAAGAGGTAAGGGGCAAGGACATTCCAAAAAACTTCATTGATTGTGGATATCAAGACTATATCGAGTTTCAATATATTTTGGGAGTGGATTTGCACCTGAAACAGTAATATTTACACTATGATTTAACAAATTTTTTTATTTTTATATCCAAACCAATGGATATTATTTTTTATGTTTTATATCCTATTTTTGACTGCTATGGATCTCATTGGGTCAATATTAGGTAAATATGGGGAAAATAATGATTTTTGGGAGGTTCACTGGGGCTCATGTTTGGAAACCCTAACTACATTGCATGTGGTTTTATGAAAACATTCAATGTGTTATTCCCATTCAGGGAGGACATAATTTTTAAAAGAACACATTGTGTGCTACCTGTATACTTCATTATGTTTTACATGTCCATGTGATGGATCATTACTGTGTGGCCATGTAGCAGGGTAGATGAATGTTTTGAACATTACACCATGTACTGGAAGTACACGTTGTGTAGTGGAACATCGGTGTGTGGATGAGTATGATATAAGACCCCCATATAAGGGGAAATGGAAATGTTTAAGTATAGAGATAAATTTCATGTATGATATGGTTATATTACTAGTAAAAAGTTAGATCCTATATAGGTTATGGCCATGTAGTTGTACATGAACAAACCCCATGCGAGCCATGAAATGTATATGTACATGGGAAGTTTTGTGGTTTTCTATTATACACTACGTACTAAAGGTATACATCATGTACTACCTATATGATACACTTTTTAGGGTTTTCTGTGATTTTGTTCCCCATAGTCAGACTGAGACACAAGAGGGATCCATTTTTGTTTTTTTCCTTGTAAGATATAATGGTGAAATCCTACTAGAGTTTAATGGAGTTTAAATGGATGTTCTGGATAACTTATGTTTTTATAGAGATTATATTCCTCCATAATGTGGGTTCAAATTTATTATATGAGTGTGGATCATGAGGTGACTTGAGTGTGGCTTAAGATAATTATTGGAGGATGTAGCATGAATCTATTGGAGACCTCGATTAGTGTTTAAATGGGATCATACATGGTTAGAAGGACGAGTTTGGGACTTATGATGGTAGATAGGATGGGTATGAAATCCAACCTAGTGTGAATAGGAAAGGGTTTGGGAATGTGGACAACCACCTTAAGAGGATTTATGTATCATCTCATGTTTTATGCAGTAGTAAATTTTTGGGGAAATTTAATTTTTTTTGCAGTTACTTGATGGGTTGTTTTTAAAATCAGGCATTGAAATGTTTTTCTATGAGTTTAAATAATCCAATTTTCTATTTTTTGACTTCAAAGGTTCAAGAAGTCCCATGGGTGTGTCAACATGTTTCAAGAGCAGTGAGCTTCGAAAATAAAAAGTCTCAGTGGGTCTGATAGTGGCACACAGTTTGTCTAAATCCATTCTACACACAGCACAAAACAGTGCGATGTGTCTTTCTTAAATAAATTAAATGAATAAAATTAAATAATTATGTTATAAATAAATTAAGTTGAAATAAATGTGAAATAATAAAATAATTTTTTTCTTAATAATAATAATAATAATATTATTATTATTATTATTATTATTATTATTTTAGGACATGTGTTGAAAAAACCCAGCAGGGACACTCCTCCTTATAAACTATGCACAATCCCCCAAGATCCTCTCAACCGGTAGTGTGTGACACCATCCTCTGGATCCTTGTTTTTCATCGATCATCCACTCTTTCCTTCCAATCTCTTATTTGATTCATCAAGGTAAGGCCTTACTCTCTTTATCCTATATATTTCCAAGATTATTATTTCTCTCCTGTCACCTTATATGGTTCAACTGAAACCCTATGTAAAGGATTTACTAATTTTGGTCCATTCTTTAGTTTTAGGGTATATATATGGTCTCTTGAGAACCTATTTTCTGTGTTTCAGCATCTGCCGCTGTAGGCAAAGTGGATTTGGTTCTTTTCGGTTCATTTTCACCATCCAAGGTGAGGTTTTCTTTCCACTACTTGGTTTAATCAAGTTAATTTAGTGTCTTTAATATTTTTTTGAGTTTCTAGCGTCTTCTCATAATGCTTTGGTCCTTTATTAAGTGTTTTGAGTTATTAATAATTTATATAGTGTTTTTGACTACCTGTGAAGGCCTGATTTCATATACATAGGTATGTATATATATAATTCTTATACATATTCCATTATGGATTGAGGTATATTTAATTTGTATTAAAGGATATATATATATATATACATATTTAAATGTATGTGTGTGCAAGTGTGGGGATGTTTTGAGCTGTCTCTAATGAATTTTTCAACTGCCATGTGTTTTTCTTTGTATACTCTTCAATGTAGGATCCCTATCCATGCCCATTTAATTCAATAATTATTTAAATTTAATTTAGATACTCTCATAATTAAACTTTTATGTATTAAATTGTATTTATTGAATAATATTTTTGGGATTGATAAATGTCTTTTTGAAAAACATATCATGGTTTTATAATAAAATCCCTCTAACAGAGGTGCTCTATCTGTGAAAACTCATAGTGATAGTTTGTTTCTGTTTTTCTTGCATGGTCTTCCTCTTAAGGTAGGATCCAATTCAGTTTCCCCCCCTTTAAATTTATGTATTTCATAATTGCATTACTTTTTAATTTCATTGATTTATATTTGCACTCAATTCTTTTTAGAATAAATGATAAATATAATTAAATTATTATTTTGATAAATCAATGTTTGGTTTTTTTAAAAACCATCAAACAGATGTGTATTTTCTTCTAAGATAATAATAAGTGATTAGACTATTATTACAGTTGCATTATATAATTTGTGATTCCACATCCTTTTTATTTGATATATCAAGTAGATTGTTTAGCACATGGTATCTTTTGTGTTATTAAATGGAGTGTCCCTCCTGTATATAAATGATAAGTGAGCTAAAGTTTCCTATAAGTGCTTGGCCAATTTCCTAAAATTTAATGACAGGGACCTCTCCTAATATTATTTTCTATTGAACCAAGAACCTCATAAGTGTTTGTATTGCTTCATAAATAGATTTTTTAAATGTAGATAATTTACCAACTGTAAATGGGGCCATCTTGGTGCCTTTCTACCCCTTTTTAATAAATTGTGATGATCCTTAGTTTTTCAGCATGATAATATTATTTCACAGTATGAAATTATATATATCTATATGCCTTAAATTTTGAAATTCCTTTCCTAATGGATCACTTGATGTGGGATGGGTGAGGACATGGTTTCAATATTAATGAATCATGGATGGACTCTCATGCTATGGTGGTTATACCATAACACACCAAGGGAAATGATTTGGATTTCCAAGAAAGGGATTCCCAGGTGGTTTACTATACTACTGAGTGAAATTGGTTACCTAGGTGAGATACTGTGGAATGAACTATTGGAAAGATGGACATGCCTTGCCTGGGGTGTTACTCAGTCATATTGTGATAATCCTTGGATGGGCTCAGTGTCAGCATGCCTCGAGTGAGAATATGGTCACCTTATGGATCGCTTGGGATAGACTCAGTGGTATTGGATTATATCAGATGTATTGTAGATATACTTGGTATTCTTATTAGATCTCCATAGATGGGCTCAGACTCCAGTATAAGCTGTGATATATTCTTTTATGGTTTCACTTATTGTTAATTATTTTACTCATGTCATTATGAATAGATTATTAGATTTTTCCTTGATATGTTTACTTAATGGATTGTTGTATTATATATATGACTTGCCTTTTTGTGTATGACTTTCATGATGTGGGTCACTTGATATGGACTATGTGAGAACATTGTTTCCATATTAGGGACTAATGGATAGACTCCCATGCTTACGTGGTTACACCACGATGCACTAGGGGTGTTGATTTGGATTACCAGGTGTGGGATTACTAGGAATATTATTACACTCTTGAGTGATACCAGTTACCTTAGGGAGAAATCATGGTTGGACCCATTAGAAATGCGGATATTCTATGATATATCGGATTATTAGTCCCCTATGTCTAATAACTGGGAAAAACTTAGAGTAACTATACCTTGAGTGATAATTGGGATTCATTTGGGTTTTCTTGGATGGACTAAATGTTATTGGATTTTTGGATGTTCCCATTGCGACAATTGGGATTCTTTTCAAATCACCTTGGATGGGAATGGGATTCTACCACTAGATATGACATATTTGAATGATTGATTGTTTTCTCTTATGAGATTCATCATTTAGAATTTTTTTAAGCATTTTGTGAAATCAATAGATTCTTTATGCTTATTAATTTTCTTTCTCATGTGTTGACATGGAAATGAGACCCCTAGCTAGGGAAAAAGATTGCAAGAATAATTTTTCTCATTTCCCTATTTACACTGCATATTTTATATGTATTATGACATTCATAGGTTCCTCATCTCTGATATCCACCATAGGTCAATGTATGTGGTATGGGATGGGGGTCCGTTTAGGAACCGAGACCAAGGTGTTGTCGTTTTTACTTTTTATTTCTCTATGCTTACTTTATATGGAACACTGACTTATTTTATATTAAACTATATGGATTGGGATAGCCACTTGTGGTGCCAACCTAATGTGATTGATGTCTCACACCCTGTTTGGGGCACCATTTCACTGGGGTATCCGAGCTTTCCTACATTCTTTTAGGTTTTTGGACTCATTTTTTTCGCTACACTAATTTTCTTATATATGGGATTTTGGATTATAGGATCGAGCTGATGCTCAAGATGCTCATGAAACTAGTCATTTTGTATATTTTATTTATTACATTGAATGGCTATTTTATTTATTCTTGAATTCATTTGTAGAATCATATTTTTATATACATTTGGTAAATTTTCAATGGCCATATATTAAATTAGATTTTTATTTTTCTATCACTCTTTTATACTTTTATTTATGAATATTTTATTCTTTTTGATATCCATTATTGTTACACTATGGTGGTACATTGATATATTTGGGAATATTCTTCCCATAGACAAAACCTAGGTTTTTATATTATTTGGTATCCTCTGTCATTTAGGGAGGTGCGCTTGAGGTCATGTTGTAACACCCCGAGCTTCCACGATACGCTTCTCATTCAATAATGCAATAGCTTGCATTGTACGCAACTTCGAGTTCTAAAACACCGCGACTAATCAAAGTAGCCGTTATGAATAGTAATAACCACTTTTTAAAATTATAGGAATTTTATATTTCAAAATGGACTTCATTTTTTTATTCTTAATACCGAAATTATCCAAAGTTGAATTTTTTGTAATTTTCTGAGAACATCCAAAATTTTATGAATAGTGAAAAATACATAAAACAACTTTTTTAATCAAAATAATTTATAGTGATAAGTTATACTATTGAGTGGTTTTAAAGTATAATTATAATATATATTTACCATTTTATCCAATGGTGGTCATTAGAATTAATTTAACATTGAAATTGGACATAAACAATTGCCAATCTTTTGATATAAATTGTTTCTTAAAACACGCTATTTGTTGTGAAAGCGGGAATTAATTATAAAATTAATTAATGCAACTTATATGTTTGGAATTTTGTAAAATAGACATCATTTTTGAATTCAGAATATCAATTATAGCTTAGGGTGAAATTTTGGCTTTGTTCTGAAAAACATCAATTTTTGATGAATAGTGAAACCACTAAGTGGTAGTTAAATAACTGATTTTTCATTTAAATGAAATATTACCACTTCTGTGATTTGATTTTCAAAAATCTGACATACATGGTTGTCATTAAGAATTAAAATGTGGTTCAATGAGATTAAAATAAATTTTTGGTGAATAGTAACTTTTAAGTTCTTAATCGCGATAAGAGGTAATTAGTGTAGTTTATTGAACAAATAATGTTTTAATAATATGAGATGAGCATGAAACTTGTCCTACTCCTATTGGATGAGTCATGGCCGACCATGACAACCCATGGGTCAACTAGGGGACCCCATGGATCCACTTTAGTTGGAAAATGACATTAATATATATTTATTTAATGTTAAAATTAAATTGACACAAACATAAGTTTTTTTACTAAAACAATTTTTAAGTGGGGTTACACAAGTCCAAATTTTTATTATAAATATTCATTAGAAAGATAAAATGATTTCCTACATCATAGTTGTTTTTTATAATTTTTAGACATTAAATAAATTAAATTATTTATGACATCATTATGATGCAGCGATGACCTCATTATTTAACGATTTTAATAAAATGAAAAGATAATGTAAAATCCAAGGCTTATACTTGTCCAAAGACTATTGGATGGGTAGATTTCGAACCCTTATCACCTTATACACTAATTATATAAGTGTGGGACCTTTTTAATCCGAAAAGCATTGTGTAATAATGTAACATTTCAATCTTTCCAAAAGAGCCCCTCCTCTCCACTTATAAAAGGCCCCCACCTCTCCCACCTCATTCACACCTTCAAGCCATTTGGCTCGGCCAACCTCTGCCCAAATACTCTCCCAACTTCCCTCTCTTACTCCTAGAATCCTCACTTTGGGTAGAACTCTTCCCAAGTATGCCTTTGGCTCATATCAAAAAGAGTTACCCAATTTTGAAGAGGTTAAAGAACGGTCGAATCAAGTCGGACATAAGGTAAGGGAACTTCTTAACCCAACTTCCATTCTTTGGGTTAATCTCCAACTTTCAAATTGTGTCATGATATTATTATGTATTATTTTGTATTTTTACTTTCTTTATGTGTACCTATAGTGAATACACATAATAGATCTATTTTATTTTAAAAATGATCTTTTTATGGACTTCATCTCAATCTTCTTTCATTGAGGCATATTTGGTTTTATACACAACTTTCTTTTATACGGTGTATAAACCCCTTTTAGTTTTACGTTTATTCAAAAGGAATATTTTTATACGAAGCGTTTTACTAAACGACAAAATGGGAATTTTTTTCTTTCCGTACATATGTGGCGACAACGACTTCTCCACCGTCGTGACAATTATTTGAGTTTCGGCTTCCTCTAGAAGCCATCATTTTTTTAATGAAAAATAAATACAAAGTTTTAACTTTATTTTATTTTGGTATTGAAAATGGTTTTGAAAGCGTTTGTATCAATGTGTTGTATTGATTTCTTGTGACTGAAATGTGGAAATTTTATGTTTCCTTTATGCATGTTTTATGTGATATGATTATGTTATGGTTTATGATATGTTTAAACCTATTCATATGAGGAATGTATTGGATTTAATAAGTGACGGGTGGAGCCCGCTATAGCTCCTCGATGCATCGGTAGGTATCATGAGACAACTAGACGTGGAATTGGCCGAGGCCCTTTCCCAATTTGATTTATGGTTTTGGCCGAGGCCTTAATCATTTTAGACGTCTTGGCCGAGGCCATGACAAAATGTTTCAGAATGTCTGGCATTATACATTCCCTCATTATGAAAGTGGTTATTGATATTGCATGTGATTATTCGACCAGTAGAATATCCATGTGAAGAAGTGAATGGCATTATCTCATTTTACTTTTGCCATATTATGTTGAAGTTCAAGTTTAAAAGGCTTTTGTTTAAGTTATACATTGCCTTAAATGTTTATGCTTATTGATGAAAGCTTCCGTATATTGTTATCCTTACTGAGCATCTGAGCTCACCCCTTTCAATGTTTTAATATTTTTCCAGGATGTGAAGAAGTATTTTATGAATGACCTGTAGGGGTAGTCAGAAAGGGATATGATTGTGGACTATGATGACAATGTTATTGTAGTTTGTTTACTTTTTGATGTAATGAAAGACTTATGAATGTATCTAGTGTTTCCAAGGCTACTAAACTAATAGGTCTTTCGAGACTTGATCTTTTGTGATCATGCCAATGTTACGAAGTAACGCACCGACTCTGGGTAGCTGGGGTGGGGGCGTTACAGTTGGTATCAGAGGCAGTTTAGTACTAACCTTGGAAGCTAGATTTAGATAAACTCTGATTAGAGCACATAGACCAAAGATAGACTTTGAGGATTAGTATAGAATAGCTTCCTAGAATTTTGGTATTATAGAGATGTTGTGAGTTTTCCGAGCAATACATCCCTGTCTGGATACGAGCACGTAGAGGCGGCTCTGGAACAGATGTACCTAGGGGTAAAACCCGAAAACACTGCTTTGAGCTAGACTCAAATGGGAACTGGTGCACAACAACGGGCCTTGCTGCACTCTTGGTTACGACACTCCTGAGGGATTTGCTTAGGATAATTCTCATTTTCTTTACAAACCATTATGTAGGGTTTATGTGTATATACTTCCTCAAAGAAAACATTCTTATGATTATGGATTATATCCATAAACCGTTCAATTTACATTA
This sequence comes from Viscum album, assembly GCA_963277665.1. Classification (NCBI taxonomy): domain Eukaryota; kingdom Viridiplantae; phylum Streptophyta; class Magnoliopsida; order Santalales; family Viscaceae; genus Viscum; species Viscum album. The sequence goes on from OY728120.1 coordinate 1,487,187,941, forward strand.
ATTATTTTAAAAGTTTGGAATTATTCATTGTAATTCATAAACTAACCTAGTTTATGCCATTGTATAGAAATGGCGCCCAGTAGAAGGAATGTGAACTCCAGCAATACGTATGATCCAAAGAGTAAGAAGGATCGTATCATTCACGGTATTAAGACAACATTTCGAAGGGAAATAGTCTCCCATGTGTTCTCAACATATGAATAAATAGTATCATGTGTTAATAAGATAAGTAAAGAATTCTCTGAGTCCTATGGCTTTGAAGCGAAGCAAGAGACGAAAGGGATGGAAGAGAGAATGATGGATAAAGGGATGAGGGGAAAGAAGAATTTTCCAATATGTGGTAATTGTGGGAAGAAACATCATGGAACTTTCCTAAAGGGAATGGGAGTTTGTTATAAGTGTAGAGAAAAAGGACACAAAGTGCGTGACTGCAAGGGTAAGAAAATGGTTTCAAATGTATAATGCTTCTTCTGCAAGGATTGGGGATACAATTCAAACCAATGTCCAAATCAATAGAGTATGCCCCAAGTGATGTTATTGGATAATAATCAAGTTATGATACTACCACAGATGAGGAGTAATGATTAGATTTCTTATGTTGTTATTAAAGAATTTTGTAATTTGAGTGTTGTATCAATGATGTACTGGTTATAATAATTATGGAGTATATAAGGATTGTACTGCAGTACTATTTCATCAAGGACTTGAGATTGTGTGGAACCAAGAAAAGTGACTCCACAGTAGGTTAAAATTTTGGAAAATATATGGTTGAGAGAAAGATAAACCATAATATGGTTCTGATACTGAGATTGTGATTTTGTAATAGGACGTGATTGATTTGGATAAATTATATTGGATATACTTAACTTCCTTGAAACAGATTGATGTTTTGTATACATTTTTGGATAGAAGGAGTATATCTAGTATTCTATAAGGAATAAGGTATCATGGTAATTCAGTATGTTTAAAAAGAATACATGATGAAGGTGTTCACATGTTGTTATGTGGGAAAAGGATCTTCATTATGTTTACCTTCCTTATAAAATTTGGACTGTGAGTTGGACAGAAGTATTTTGGATAACTATAAACGTTGGAGTGGATTCAGTTGATATTTGGATAGTATTGTTCAAGGTTAAAGCATTTATGAAGATTATTTTTGGAATATTATGATACTATAGTTTTAGGAAAAGGACAACCTGCAGGGTGGGGCATAACCCGTCGCGTCGGACAAAGCTGCAGGAATCGAACCCACAACCATAGTGCGACAGGCCTTTATTTCCTACCACTATCCTACAGGAAGTCCCTGGTTATTACAAAATAATTTTACTAATCTAAATGGTATGTGTTAACATTTGGAACCTTATACAATTAGGATAAGTATAATATTTTTGAGTTCTATTATCTTTTTGAGTGAAAGATGAGTTGAAGGTTGAAACTCTAATTGTCAAGCATAAATATATATATACCTATCTCTTATTCAATGAATAAATTAATTCTTAAACTTTAGTAAAGGGATATTAAAACCAAAAAAATGTGTTATCCTAATACCTTTCCTCTTGTTGAACTGATGATATTTTAAATCAACATAGATTGAAGGCTTTGAGGCCCTCAATTTGACAGATGATTGTGATTGATGACCTCAATCACTCCCTACAAATATTTACGTTTTTCCTCTAATTATATGTCTCTAATTGCCACTAATGTTCTCCTTATCGAGATCATAATTTGGTGGTGACTTTCTTATTTCCATTTCCCTCTTATTAAGACTAAATATTATTAACCTTATTTCTGATGTGGGTTTTCCACAAAGGTATTTTCTATTTTCAACCTTTTATTTTCCATGAAAAATTTCAAATTGCGAGGACGAAATTTATTGAAGGAGGGTAGAATGTAACACCCCGAGCTTCCACGATACGCTTCTCATTCAATAATGCAATAGCTTGCATTGTACGCAACTTCGAGTTCTAAAACACCGCGACTAATCAAAGTAGCCGTTATGAATAGTAATAACCACTTTTTAAAATTATAGGAATTTTATATTTCAAAATGGACTTCATTTTTGTATTCGTAATACCGAAATTATCCAAAGTTGAATTTTTTGTAATTTTCTGAGAACTTCCAAATTTTTATGAATAGTGAAAAATACATAAAACAACTTTTTTAATCAAAATAATTTATAGTGATAAGTTATACTATTGAGTGGTTTTAATGTATAATTAGAATATATATTTACCATTTTATCCAATGGTGGTCATTAGAATTAATTTAACATTGAAATTGGACATAAACAATTGCCAATCTTTTGATATAAATTGTTTCTTAAAACACGCTATTTGTTGTGACAGCGGGAATTAATTATAAAATTAATTAATGCAACTTATATGTTTGGAATTTTTTAAAATAGAAATCATTTTTGAATTCGGAATATCAATTATATCTTAGGGTGAAATTTTGGCTTTGTTCTGAAAAACATCAATTTTTGATGAATAGTGAAACCACTAAGTGGTAGTTAAATAACTGATTTTTCATTTAAATGAAATATTACCACTTCTGTGATTTGATTTTCAAAAATCCGACATACATGGTTTTCATTAAGAAGTAAAATGTGGTTCAATGAGATTAAAATAAATTTTTTGTGAATAGTAACTTTTAAGTTCTTAATCGCGATTAGAGGTAATTAGTGTAGTTTAAGGTACAAATAATGTTTTAATAATATGAGATGAGCATGAAACTTGTCCTACTCCTATTGTATGAGTCATGGCCGATCAAGACAACCCATGGGTCAACTAGGGGACCCCATGGAGCCACTTTAGTTGGAAAATGACATTAATATATATTTATTTAATGTTAAAATTAAATTGACACAAACATGAGTTTTTTTACTAAAACAATTTTTAAGTGGGGTTACACAAGTCCAAAGTTTTATTATAAATATTCATTAGAAAGATAAAAAGATTTCCTAAATCATAGTATTTTTTTTATAATTTTTAGACATTAAATAAATTAAATTATTTATGACATCATTATGATGCAGCGATGACATCATTATTTAACGATTTTAATAAAATGAAAAGATAATGTAAAATCCAAGGCTTACACATGTCCAAAGACTATTGGATGGGTAGATTTAGAACCCTTATCACCTTATCCATGAATTATATAAGTGTGGGACCTTTAGAATCCGAAAAGCATTGTGTAATAATGTAACATTTCAATCTTTCCAAAAGTGCCCCTCCTCTCCACTTATAAAAGGCCCCCACCTCTCCCACTTCATTCACACCTTCAAGCCATTTGGCTCGGCCAACCTCTGCCCAAATACTCTCCCAACTTACCTCTATTACTCCTAGAAGCCTCACTTTGGGAAGAAATCTTCCCAAGGAAGCCTTTGGCTCAAATCAAAAAGAGTTACCCAATTTTGAGGAGGTTAAAGAACGGTCGAATCAAGTCGGACACAAGGTAAGGGAACTTCTTAACCCAACTTCCATTCTTTTGGTTAATCTCCAACTTTCAAATTGTGTCATGATATTATTATGTATTATTTTGTATTTTTACTTTCTTTATGTGTACCTATAGTGAATACACATAATAGATTTATTTTATTTTAAAAATGATCATTTTATGGACTTCGTCTCAATCTTCTTTCATTGAGGCATATTTGGTTTTATACAAAACTTTCTTTTATACGGTGTATAAACCCCTTTTACTTTTACGTTTATTCAAAAGGAATCTTTTTATACGAAGCGTTTTACTAAACGACAAAAAGGGAATGTTTTTCTTTCCGTACATATGCGGCGACAACGACTTCTCCACCGTCGTGACCATTATTTGAGTTTCGACTTCCTCTACAAGCCATCATTTTTTTTAATGAAAAATAAATACAAAGTTTTAACTTTATTTTATTTTGGTATTGAAAATGGTTTTGAAAGCGTTTTTATCAATGTGTTGTATTGATATCTTGTGATTGAAATGTGGAAATGTTATGTTTCCTTTATGCATGTTTTATGTGATACGATTATGTTATGGTTTATGATATGTTTAAACCTATTCATATGAGGAATGTATTGGACTTAATAAGTGACGGGTGGAGCCCGCTATAGCTCCTCGATGCATCGGTAGGTCTCATGAGACAACTAGACGTGGAATTGGCCGAGGCCCTTTCCCAATTTGATTTATGGTTTTGGCCGAGGCCTTAATCATTTTAGACGTCTTGGCCAAGGCCTTGACAAAATGTTTCATAATGTCTGGCATTATACATTCCCTCATTATAAATGTGGTTATTGATATTGCATGTGATTATTCGACCAGTAGAATATCCATGTGAAGAAGTGAATGGCATTATCTCATTTTACTTTTGCCATATTATGTTGAAGTTCAAGTTTAAAAGGCTTTTGTTTTAGTTATACATTGCCTTAAATGTTTATGCTTATTGATGAAAGCTTCTGCTACATTGTTATCCTTACTGAGCATCAGATCTCACCCTTTCAATGTTTTAATATTTTTCCAGGATGTGAAGAAGTATTTTATGAATGACCTGCAGGGGTAGTCAGAAAGGGATATGAATGTGGACTATGAAGACCATGTTATTGTAGTTTGTTTACTTTTTGATGTAATGAAAGACTTATGAATGTATCTAGTGTTTCCAAGGCTACTAAACTAATAGGTCTTTCGAGACTTGATCTTTTGTGATCATGCCAATGTTACGAAGTAACGCACCGACTCTGGGTAGCTGGGGTGGGGGCGTTACAGTTGGTATCAGAGGCAGTTTAGTACTAACCTTGGAAGCTAGATTTAGATGAACTCTGATTAGAGGACATAGACCAAAGATAGACTTTGAGGATTAGTATAGAAGAGCTTCCTAGAATTTTGGTATTATAGAGATGTTGTGAGTTTTCCGAGCAATACATCCCTGTCTGGATACGAGCAGGTAGAGGCAGCTCTGGAAAAGATGTACCTAGGGGTAAAACCCAAAAACACCGCTTTGAGCTAGACTCAAACGGGAACTGGTGCACGACAACGGGCCTTGCTGCACTCTTGGTTACGACACTCCTGAGGGATTTGCTTAGGATAATTCTCATTTTATTTACAAACCATTATGTAGGGTTTATGAGTATATACTTCCTCAAAGAAAACATTCTTATGATTATGGATTATATCCATAAACCGTTCAATTTACATTAAGTATTTTAAAAGTTTGGAATTATTCATTGTAATTCATAAACTAACCTAGTTTATGCCATTGTATAGAAATGGCGCCCAGTAGAAGGAATGTGAACTCCAGCAATACGTATGATCCAAAGAGTAAGAAGGATCGTATCTTTCACGGTATTAAGCCAACATTTAGAAGGGAAATAGTCTCCCATGTGTTCTCAACATATGAATAAATAGTATCATGTGTTAATAAGATAAGTAAAGAATTCTCTGAGTCCAATGGCTTTGAAGCGAAGCAAGAGACGAAAGGGATGGAAGAGAGAATGATGGATAAAGGGATGAGGGGAAAGAAGAATTTTCCAATATGTGGTAATTGTGGGAAGAAACATCATGGAACTTGCCTAAAGGGAATGGGAGTTTGTTATAAGTGTAGAGAAAAAGGACACAAAGTGTGTGACTGCAAGGGTAAGAAAATGGTTTCAAATGTACAATGCTTCTTATGCAAGGATTGGGGAAACTACGCAAACCAATTTCCAAATCAGCAGAGTATGCCCCAAGTGATGTTATTGGATAATAATCATGTTATGATACTACCACAGATGAGGAGTAATGATTAGAGTTCTTATGTTGTTATTAAAGAATTTTGTAATTTGAGTGTTGTATCAATGACTTACTGGTTATAATAATTATGGAGTATATAAGAATTGTACTGCAGTACTATTTCATCAAGGACTTGAGATTGTGTGGAACCAAGAAAAGTGACTCCACAGTAGGTTAAATTTTTGGAAAATATATGGTTGAGAGAAAGATAAACCATAATATGGTTCTGATACTGAGATTGTGATTTTGTAATAGGACGTGATTGATTTGGATAAATTATATTGGATATACTTAACTTCCTTGAAACTGATTGATGTTTTGTATACATTTTTGGATAGAAGGTGTATATCTAGTATTCTATAAGGAATAAGGGATCATGGTAATTCAGTATGTTTAAAAAGAATACATGATGAAGGTGTTCACATGTTGTTACGTGGGAAAAAGGATCTTCATTATGTTTACCTTCCTTATAAAATTTGGACTGTGAGTTGGACAGAAGTATTTTGGATAAATATAAAGGTTGGAGTGGATTAAGTTGATATTTGGATAGTATAGTTTAAGGTTAAAGCATTTATGAAGATTATTTTTGGAATATTATGATACTATAGTTTTAGGAAAAGGACAACCTGCAGGGTGGGGCATAACCCGTCGCGTGGGACAAAGCTGCAGGAATCGAACCCATAACCACAGTGCGACATGCCTTTATTTCCTACCACTATCCTACAGGAAGTCCCTGGTTATTACAAAATAATTTTACTAATCTAAATGGTATGTGTTAACATTTGGAACCTTATACAATTAGGATAAGTATAATATTTTTGAGTTCTATTATCTTTTTGAGTGAAAGATGAGTTGAAGGTTGAAACTCTAATTGTCAAGCATAAATATATATATACCTATCTCTTATTCAATGAATAAATTAATTCTTAAACTTTAGTAAAGGGATATTGAAACAAAAAAAATGTGTTATCCTAATACCTTATGTCTTGTTGAACTGATGATATTTTAAATCAACATAGATTGAAGGCTTTGAGGCCCTCAATTTGACATATGATTGTGATTGATGACCTCAATCACTCCCTACAAATATTTACGTTTTTCCTCCAATTATATTTCTCTAATTTCCACTAATTTTCTCCTTATCGAGATCATAATTTGGTGGTGACTTTCTTATTTCCATTTACCTCTTATTAAGACTAAATTTTATTAACCTTATTTCCGATGTGGGTTTTCCACAAAGGTATTTTCTATTTTCAACCTTTTATTTTCCAAGAAAAATTTCAAATTGCGAGGACGCAATTTATTAAAACAGGGGAGAATGTAACACCCCGAGCTTCCACGATACGCTTCTCATTCAATAATGCAATAGCTTGCATTGTACGCAACTTCGAGTTCTAAAACACCGCGACTAATCAAAGTAGCCATTATGAATAGTAATAACCACTTTTTAAAATTATAGGAATTTTATATTTCAAAATGGACTTCATTTTTGTATTCGTAATACCGAAATTATCCAAAGTTGAATTTTTTGTAATTTTCTGAGAACTTCCAAATTTTTATGAATAGTGAAAAATACATAAAAAAACATTTTTAATCAAAATAATTTATAGTGATAAGTTATACTATTGAGTGGTTTTAAATTATAATTAGAATATATATTTACCATTTTATCCAATGGTGGTCATTAGAATTAATTTAACATTGAAATTGGACATAAACAATTGCCAATATTTTGATATAAATTGTTTCTTAAAACACGCTATTTGTTGTGACAGCAGGAATTAATTATAAAATTAATTAATTCAACTTATATGTTTGGAATTTTGTAAAATAGACATCATTTTTTGATTCGGAATATCAATTATAGCTTAGGGTGAAATTTTGGCTTAGTTCGGAAAAACTTCAATTTTTGATGAATAGTGAAACCACTAAGTGGTAGTTAAATAACTGATTTTTCATTTAAATGAAATATTACCACTTCTATGATTTGATTTTAAAAAATCCGACATACATGGTTTTCATTAAGAAGTAAAATGTGGTTCAATGAGATTAAAATAAATTTTTGGTGAATAGTAACTTTTAAGTTCTTAATCGCGATTAGAGGTAATTATTGTAGTTTAAGGTACAAATAATGTTTTAATAATATGAGATGAGCATGACACTTGTCCTACTCCTATTGGATGAGTCATGGCCGACCAATACAACCCATGGGTCAACTAGGGGACCCCATGGAGCCACTTTAGTTGGAAAATGACATTAATATATATTTATTTAATGTTAAAATTAAATTGACACAAACATGAGTTTTTTTACTAAAACAATTTTTAAGTGGGGTTACACAAGTCCAAATTTTTATTATAAATATTAATTAGAAAGCTAAAAAGATTTCCTACATCATAGTATTTTTTTATAATTTTTAGACATTAAATAAATTAAATTAATTATGACATCATTATGATGCAGCGATGACCTCATTATTTAACGATTTTAATAAAATGAAAAGATAATGTAAACTCCAAGGCTTACACTTGTCCAAAGACTATTGGATGGGTAGATTTCGAACCCTTATCACCTTATCCACGAATTATATATGTGTGGGACCTTTAGAATCCGAAAATCATTGTGTAATAATGTAACATTTCAATCTTTCCAAAAGAGTCCCTCCTCTCCACTTATAAAAGGCCCCCACCTCTCCCACCTCATTCAAACCTTCAAGCCATTTGGCTCGGCCAACCTCTGCCCAAATACTCTCCCAACTTCCCTCTATTACTCCTAGAAGCCTCACTTTGGGCAGAACTCTTCCCAAGGAAGCCTTTGGCTCAAATCAAAAAGAGTTACCCGATTTTGAGGAGGTTAAAGAACGGTCGAATCAAGTCGGACACAAGGTAAGGGAACTTCTTAACCCAACTTCCATTCTTTGGGTTAATCTCCAAATTTCAAATTGTGTCATGATATTATTATGTATTATTTTGTATTTTTACTTTCTTTATGTGTACCTATAGTGAATACACATAATAGATCTATTTTATTTTAAAAATGATCTTTTTAGGGACTTCGTCTCAATCTTCTTTCATTGAGGCATATTTGGTTTTATACACAACTTTCTTTTATACGGTGTATAAACCCCTTTGACTTTTACGTTTATTCAAAAGGAATCTTTTTATACGAAGCGTTTTACTAAACGACAAAAAGGGAATGTTTTTCTTTCCATACATATGCGGCGACAACGGCTTCTCCACCGTCGTGACCATTATTTGAGTTTCGGCTTCCTCTACAAGCCATCATTTTTTTTAATGAAAAATAAATACAAAGTTTTAACTTTATTTTATTTTGGTATTGAAAATGGTTTTGAAAGCGTTTTTATCAATGTGTTGTATTGATATCTTGTGATTGAAATGTGGAAATGTTATGTTTCCTTTATGCATGTTTTATGTGATACAATTATGTTATGGTTTATGATATGTTTAAACCTATTCATATGTGGAATGTATTAGACTTAATAAGTGACGGGTGGAGACCGATATAGCTCCTCGATGCATCGGTAGGTCTCATGAGACAACTAGACGTGGAATTGGCCGAGGCCCTTTCCCAATTTGATATATGGTTTTGGCCGAGGCCTTAATCATTTTAGACGTCTTGGCCGAGGCCTTGACAAAATATTTCAGAATGTCAGTCATTATACATTCCCTCATTATGAAAGTGGTTATTGATATTTCATGTGATTATTCGACCAGTAGAATATCCATGTGAAGAAGTGAATGGCATTATCTCATTTTACTTTTGCCATATTATGTTGAAGTTCATGTTTAAAAGGCTTTTGTTTTAGTTATACATTGCCTTAAATGTTTATGATTATTGATGAAAGCTTCTGCTATATTGTTATCCTTACTGAGCATCTGAGCTCACCCCTTTCAATGTTTTAATATTTTTCCAGGATGTGAAGAAGTATTTTATGAATGACCTGCAGGGGTAGTCAGAAAGGGATATGATTGTGGACTATGAAGACCATGTTATTGTAGTTTGTTTACTTTTTGATGTAATGAAAGACTTATGAATGTATCTAGTGTTTCCAAGGCTACTAAACTAATCGGTCTTTCGAGACTTGATCTTTTTTGATCATGCCAATGTTACGAAGTAACGCACCGACTCTGGGTAGCTGGGGTCGTGGCGTTACACATGTGGCAGCCGATTAGGCTATTATTTTGATGGTAAGCTCAGCTGGGATGTTACAAAGTTCTATTAGTGCTTATTTTTTTCCTTTGTATTGATGTTTAGGGATATTATATTGAAGATTTTTATTTTTTTGGTTCCTGTTCAACAATAATTCTTGGGACTGATCACCCCATGTATGGGAAAATAACCAAGTGTCTAGGGATGTGACTGATGTTTCTACTATTAATTATTACAATAGATATTATTTCTCCTTGAGTGAATGGAGTACATTCTTCTAGTTATTGATTTATAGAATTTTATGTATTTTCTCTTGGCCTAGTATGGTATGGATGAAGAATTACAAGCATCATAATAGGCACATATAAAATTCACATGTCATGAAAATTACATGACATGTAGCTACATTTATAGTATTAATTTTTATTTGATTCTATTACTTGAGTGTTATGACATGATTTTTTATGTCCATCAAAATGTTTAGATTTATACATGTTTAGTTAATTAATTATCATCCCTTCCTATTTCTATTCCATGTTTCTATGTTCATAACAAGTAACACTATGTTAACTTCTTATAAAACTAGCTTTTTTTTAATGTTTAATTGTTGGAATGTGCTATAATTATTGTTTGTGATTAATGGGATCCAATAATCAATTTATAGAGGTTTATGGGAAATCCATAATTTGGGTGATGGAATCCCATATTACCATTATATAAATATGAGCATGTGTTATATTTAAAATGGTTTTACACATGAAGGATTTTGAATTTTAAATGAACCATTTAACTATGTAAATTCTCAACTAGAATCATGTAGGCCATTTGTGGAATATTTCTTATGAAATGAACCATTTTGGTGATTAAAATATTTTATAATTGAGAAACTTCTATTGGGGTTCTTTCTCAAGAACACAGGTTGGCTTAGTGTGACCCTTATTGGATGCTTTGTCTATTAAAAGAAATTTATTTTGATAAATTGACTAATTATGATGGGATTTCATTTAATGTTTAATTATTTAAAAATGTATTTTTATTATACTTTCCTTTTTTCTTTGACGTCCTATATTAAAACATGTAAATTTTTACATATCAAGTGTGAATTAAATATAATGGATTTAAAATAGAACCAATTGCCATTCCCTTATTTTAAACCTTCATATAAGGGTTGTGTAACATTTTATTTGAGTTTTGTTAGAATGGAAACATAAACATTTTCGGGGAAATTTCCATTTTAGTAATGGATTAGATAATCAAATTTGGAGCCTAGTGACTTTTTTGGGTGTGAACTCATTATGGTTTGACACCTTCATCACTTGTAAGGGACTGGCCGATAGTATGTAGTATCTTTAGAGTTTCAGTTCCTTAATAAATATTGTGGCCTCACTATGGTTTGGTACAATTTGGGCACCATTTCCCTTGTAGAACTCTTACCTTATAAATGAACCCCTTTTTCGGAAAAGTGGTCATGGTATTCTAGACATTTATTTCAAGATAGAGCATCATTAAATGTTTGTTTTAGTAGGTCAGACATACCTCAGGCATGGCCATCTACTTTATAGGACATTTTTTCATATTTTCTCCACAATTATGGATGACTTGATACATCATCATTGGAGATAAAAGTCATCTTAATTTTATTTAACCTTGGGGTAGTATGTTTCCATGTACACAGTTCCATCAAGTGCCAAATGTTGTAATGAACTAGATTAGTTCAGTGTAATTGTTATGCCTTGTGTTGTTAAATACATTCTGGGTCATCTTTGCAGAATAGTGACTTATGCATTAAAGGAATAAAAAATTATTCCCAATGCTCGAGATGATTTCTTAGAGACTCGGGTGTTTTTGACATTATAGTCCATTTTTTTACATTTATTTAAAATTCTAGATGTGTGTGAGTGTGGCTCATAGGATCATTATGTTTACGTTTAAGATCTGTCTGGCCCATCATGCTTTAGAGTGGCAAGATTTGATATTCTTTTAATGAATCAGTCACTCCTAGGGTGGGGTGCATCTTGTTAGTTCCCTTAAGTGTCATTCCATTCACGTAAAAGGAACACAATAAAGGTGGAAGACATAGAAATGGTCAGTTTTGCTTAAATTACTACACTAATGCTTTTAAAATCTATTGATCTTGTTGGGTTCTTCTCTTTTGATGTTCAACACTGGATACAAGGTTGTTATCAAGGCATGGTCATTCAAAGTGACCATTGAGTTCCCAAAATGGAAGTCCCTGGAATGATACTCAGACCCTAGTTGTTTCCATTAACTCAACCTCCCGGAAGATGCTACTCTTGGCCTATCCAATTATCTATTTTGGATGGTTTGGATTATTACTAATGTATGTATTGTTATCAGGGAGTTTGAACTACATAGGTTAGTTTCTCGGACTATATTTTTTTAAATTCGAGGTTATTCTAGAATTATTGTGAGGCTTATAGTTAATTTTATTAAAAGGTCATGACAATTCAAGTGGGTTTTATCAGAGTTATACCCTTGTTTGTGTTTTGGAATGAATGTTTAAAAATGATCAGGTGATGTTTTGACAAAGGAAAATCACCAAAATTCATGTATGGGATTCAGAAAAATTATTCATTTAAAATGTAGGGTTCCATGGGATAAGGAATCACCATTTAGAATGAATTGCATTGACCTCCTGAGTACATAATTCTTGAGAATGGTCAGCCAAAGGTGGTTTGACCCATTCCCTCTATTCTATGATAATGGTCACAGTTGAGTTGATAGATTTATCATCTTGGTACCACACTATGAGTGTCATCAAAACTCATAGGTGTGTTATTTATAGGAAACAACATTAGTAGGGATGCCATGTATCAGAGTTTTCCCATTCTAAATCAATGACCAATGATGGGGATCAGCATTAGCTAAATTATTAATGAGATGATGACATGATCAGGTTTCTACCTAAAGAGTCTTAGGTAAGCACAATTTCAGTATTTTGGTTATTTAATGAGCACAAACTTGGATCTGGATAACGTAAGTTCAAGGTGCTTGAAATGTACTTGAAGTTGTTTTGGGTGTTTCAAACACAATGTGATCACTAGAATGAGAATTGATGACCCTTGTAGGTTGGTTGATGTGTACTTTGCTCTTAAAATATTTTCTTGGATGAGAAGTTCTACGGTGGGGAGATTATAACAACCCTTGTTTTAAGTAGAGGGGAAATTTTGGGAAAATTTTAATTTTTTTGGTAATTACTTGATGATCAATTTTTAGAACTAGTTTTTTGAATGTTTTATCATTATTTAGAACCCTTATAAGCATTTTTTGGACTTTAAAGAAGGTATGAGATGTCCCCTAGGTGTCATCGAGTTTTGGGAGCACTAGTCTTGGAAAATCAAAAGACTTGGTGGGTCTGATAGGGGCACATAGTTTTTCTAAAACCATGTGACTCTCAACATCAAATCATGCGATGTTTATTTCTTAAATAAATTAAATTAAAAAAAATTAAGACATAAATAATTTTGATGGAAATTAATGTGAAATAAGAATATAAATAATTTTGTTAATAATAGTATTATTATTATTATTTTAGGTTATGTGTTAAGAAAACCCAAGGAGGACCTCTCCTCTTGGTGACCCATGTATGATCCCCCTAGTGATTTTTGGCCTGAAGTGTGTGGCCACATCCTCTTTCTCCTTGTTCCTAATCGATCTTCCACCATTTCCTTTTGATCTATTCTTAAATTCGTCAAGGTAAGGCCTTCTGTTCCTTATCCTCTTTATTTATTAGCCAATTTTTTCTATATCGTCACTCTACATCAATTGGTCGAACCCCTATGTAATGGGTTAACTGTTTTTGGTTTCCTATTTGGTTGGTAGGGTATGTAGAGGGTCTATCGGGACACTATTGTGTGAGTTCTAGCATGCTTCACCGAAGTCGAAGCAGTTTTGGTTCATTTTGGTCCACTTTAGCCATCTCAGGTGAGGTTTTCTTCCAATTTTAAGGTTTTGTTCAGTTAAATTTGGGTCTTTAATGTTTTTTTGAGTCCCAAACATTTTATATGGGTGATTTAGTCCTTTCTGTAGTGTTTCATGTTCTTAATAAATTTTATAGGGAATTTGAACATCTATAAAGGATTTCACTCATATACATAGGTATGTATATATATATATATATATATTCCTTGTACATATTCCCTCATGGAGTAGGGAATATGTGATTTGGATTAAAGTATTTATGTGGGGATGTTTTTAGTTTCAACAAACAATTTTTTTCAAGTGCAAAGTGTTCAGCTTGGTCTACTGTTTGTGGTAGGATCCCTATCCTTTCAACATTAATTCAATAATTCTTTAAATTTATTTAATTTCCCACTTAATAATGACCTTTTATAATGAAATTTAATTCTGGAATATGATTTTTTTATGATAAATGTTTTCTGATAAACATTTTTTTGGTTTTATTATAAAACTCTTCTAATAGAGGTGCACTATTTGTGAAAACTCATAGTGATAGTTTATATTTATTTACCTTTATTTTCCTACCTCTGGAGGTAAGATCCCATTCCTCTTACCCTTTTAAATTCAAGAATATCTTAGTTAAGTTCTTTCTCAATTTCCATTATTTTTATTAGTGGTGAATGAGTGTTAGATTAAATGTAAAATGTAATTAAATTAATTTTTTGACAAATCAATGTAATGTTTTTATAATAATCCCCCCTAATAGAGGTGTGTTGTATTATACTAAAAAATTCATTGATTATAATTTTATGCTTATTTTATTATAGTATTGATGAGTCCTTATTCATTTTCTTTGATATATGAATTGGCATGTTTAACACATGGTTTCTTTTGTGTTATTAAATGGAGTTTCCTTTTTTATATAAATTTTAAATGATCTAGAGTTACCTCTCTGTCCATAGAATATTTTATAAAATTGAATGACATAGGCCACTCCTAAACTAATTTTCTAATGAACCAAGCACCTCCAAATTTTTTTGTTTGTTTCATAATAGGATTTTCCCATGTTGGTAAATTCCCAAAAGTACATAGAACCATCTAGGGGCCTTTCATCCCATTTTTAATAAATTTTCCTGAGTGTCAGCTTATGTGTATAATATGTTTATTTAATGGAATGCAATTATATATATATATCTGTGTGTGTGTGTGTGTGTGTATTCCCTGGTTTTTTATATGCCTTTCTTGATGGATTAATTGTTGCTGGCTAGGTGAGGAAATGGGTTCCTTCTTAAGGACTCATGGAAGAAATATCTTACTCAAGTGGTTATACCACGATGCACCAAGGGAGATGATTTATCTCGCTAGGAGAGGGATTCACGAGTGATTTGATACATTTCTGAGTGAAACTAGTTCCCTGGTGGAGAAATCATGGATGATACTATCGTAACTGTAGATACAAAATTCCTTAGGTGATACTAGGTCATCTAGTGAGATGCTTTGGATGGAAACAAAGTCACCATGACTTGGGGGATACTTGGGACTCCTTACTGATTACCAAGGATAGACTAGGAGGTATTGGATTATATCAGTTGTTCTTTAGAAATACATGGGATTCTTTTTAGATCACCATGGATAGGCTAATACTCCTTTATAATATCTATGAATTCTTTTATGGTTTCACTTTATGATTCATTATTTTACCCTACTTGTTATGAATAGATTGTTAACTTTTTTCATGATATTTTTACATAATGGAAAGATATATTATATATATTCCTCACCTTGTTTTATGTACCATGGCTAATGTGGTTTATTTGATATGGTCTGGGTGAAAATATGGGTTCCATATTAAGGACTCTTGGATAGACTCCCATGATTGGGTATTTATACACTAATGTGTCAGGGGTGACACATCGGTTTTCTTGGTGAGGGATTCCTAGGTGGTTTATTATACTCCTGATTGATACTAGTTCCCGAGGGGAGAAACCATTGATGGAAAAAATAGAAATAATTCTATTCCATTATATAGTTAATACTCGGTCCCCGATGTGTGATACCTAGGACTAACTTAGAGTCACCATGCATCGATTGATATATGGGAATCATTTGGGTCACCGTGAACAGACTTGGTGATATTGGATTATTGGATATTCCCATTATGACAGTTGGGATTATTTTAAGATCTCCTTGGACATGAACACGACTCCACCACTATATTTGAAGGATTTGAATGATTAATTATTTTCACTTATGAAATGAATTGTTTATCATTGTTATGTTCCCTTTGTGATATCTCTTGATTCTTATTTTTTTACAATTTTTCTTTCTCATGTTTTTACATGGATATGAGACCCCATTCTAAAAAAATCTTGAGGGAATGTTTTTTCTATTTTCCTTGTTTACATTGAATGGTGTTTTATGTGTTATTTATTTTACAGGTACCACCATTCTGATATCTTTCTTAGGCCAAAGTAGGTGGTTTGGGGTAGGGGTTTTCTAGGAACCTGGACCTAGGTGTTTTCTTTTTTACTTGTTTTTTTCTATATGATTATTATATATGAAACACTATATTAATTTATATTTCATTATTTGGATTGGGATAGATTCCATTGGTGTTGATCTACTGTGATTTATGTCTCACACACTGCTTGGGTCACCATTTCCCTAGGGTACATGAGAATTCATACATGCTTGTAGGTATTTGGATTCATTTATTATTTTATACTGCTTTTCATGAATGCAAGAGTTAGAAGTATTGCATTGAGATGATTCTCAAGATTCTCATCGAGCTGGTCATTGGACAATTTTTCATTATTATATTGTATTGATATTTTATTTCTTACTACAAGTTCATTTACCATAATTCTTCATAAATACACTATGTAAATCGGAATTTTTCATCTATTATATTCAATTTATATTATTATTCCACTATTTTTTCCTTTTATTTTTTATGCTTCTAATAATGTCTGACATTCATTATTATTGTACCAATATGTGACTTTGTTCTATGAGGTAATCGTCTTGCTATTGACACAACCAATGCCATCACTCTTAGTTGGAAGCCTCTGGCATTTGGGTAGATGTTATTGAGGTCATGTGATGACAGTCTGACAACAAGTTTGATAGTAAGATATGCCAGGATGTTACAATTTACTCCCATTATGTCCTATGAGTCTATGAAAAGTTTTTACTGGGTTCTAGGATTTTTGATCTCTAAAATATGGGCTTATGGAATGAGAGTTTGGTTATTATATAGGATTGAGTGATGGTTCACTATTTTAGAGCGCCACATCTAAGGATCTAAAGAGGGATATCTTTTTTTATGTGTTGAAGAAGTGGTCCAACTAGGTTATCAATTGTAAGGAAGAACCTCATTGGGTTCTTCTATTTGGGTTGTAATGGTTTAGGGTGTTCCCTTCAGACTAAAAATAATTCCTGAGCCGATGTGGATGGGATGTTTAAGATATTTATGTGTGTTTGGTCATCCATTGTTATTTTTCTCTATTTATAAATGATGATGTTTGGTTTATGCCTATGGGGATATTTTCAAATGGTTGATATTCCTTATTTGGGATCCTAGTTTAGTGATAATGGATTCCATTATTTAGATGGTTGGTCATGATGATCCATAGGTATAGTCTCATATATCAGACATGTTACTATACATCTGAGGCATCAAGATCTGGAATGGTTGATCAATAGATATGGTTACTGATGTCAGACAAGGATCTCCACATATGAGGTTAATAGTGTTAAACAAGATGTTCCCCATTTATGGTCTCAGATGTATGAAAGAACACTCCACATCCAAGGTTGGGTAGGATGCTCATGATGCTCCATTCCTGTATGATATAACATTGGACAAGATGATCCATATTGGTAGTGATATTTTTATAACTTTACTACTAGATCAAGGGTCCATGCATGTTTATTTTCACCTAACTGATATGATGGACATGAAAATTCCCATTTGTTGTTGATATTTTAGACTAAGGTTACATGAATGAGTAGGATACAATATATATATTTTTCAAACTGAGGGAACAAATAATGATAATATAATACATGGTTTGAATTCTATAGTGACACTATGGATATTAGTGGAATCCCATTTTAAATATGATATAGAACCAATTCTCTAGGAGCTATCTTTACAATACATGAGTTATGGGATAGGTCTATATTTTGGGTTTTTTTCAGGTGTTATCAATGGATGAGTTAATGATAATGATGCTTCTAGGTACCAAGTAATAGATAATGGGTAATTTTATGATGTTTGTTTTGGGCATCCATGGTTTTGACTACCAGATGTTATTTGGGATTAATGGCCTTAGATATTTGATCAGAGACACCATAGTGTTGGTTAATGCATGTTTTTTTATCATATTTATAAACCTAAGGATCAATTAGGATTAAATTTGTATTTGTTTTAATTTTTTTATTGATTTAATAAGAATATTTCATGAACATTGACTTATAGAAGTAGGGTAATGGTTCACAATTGGGGGTGGCCTGCTGAGATTTATTTCTCACCCCTATACATGCACCATAGCATGCATGAAGATCTTATGTAAACTTTCAATTTGATAATGATTGAAAAATGGATAGAGATAAGTTCTATGATTTAATAATTGAGTATTTTTCTCTTATTGAGTCTGATGATTTGGCTGAATCATACCAATAAGGTATATGTGGGTACGTATGTGATTAATTTCAACGCTGGAAGTAGAGCCTGCTGTATTTATTTTTCAATTTTAAATTTCATATTTTTGATCGGCCTAGAGAGAAATCAATATTGTATGTATGGAATGACTATTTGGTCCATTAATATATTTCATTTTATTATTTCATTCTTACAATTGATTTTAACATCTCTTTCTATATACTCACATGTGTAAGATTTTTTGTTATTTAATTATTTTTTTACTCTCTAATATGGGGGTATGTAGCCTCTGGTGTATAAGGAGGAAATATTATGGTCTCATAGTGGACTGGATTGGGGAACCAGTTTAGTGGAATCTGGTCTATGTCATTACAATGTTGTTTTAGAGCATTTACTTTCCTATTACATACATGATATATGATACACCCCTTTCCTCTGCTACACAAGTGTCAAAATAAATCATTGGCCTCTCACAAATAGGCAAAGGCCCAAAAATCCCTTACAAAGCATCCAATCCGAACTAAATGTGCATCACCCAAGGTTAACTCATAAGAGTGGTAACTTGAGTTTTGTATTCTTTTGGGCTTGTGATGAATAGTTAAATTCATCAGATTTCTAACAATGGTGCAAGATGGGTGAAACCTAGTATGAGTTTTTGGTGTGTTTCATGCCTTTTTAGAAAGTGAACTTGTGTGAATTAGTACATCACACATCTTGTTGCTTTCAAGAAGGGATGTTCAATTCATGTGCATAGCCCTTGTATTGATTAAGATGGTAATTTTTCATGGTGGTAATGAACTGGATCCGGAGCACATGAGGTGTTCATGGTTTAGTGGTTAGGGATTATGAGATAGGTTTTCATGATACATGATGAGTGGAAGTTGGAATCAGGTTTTATGGATGGTTTACAAGAGGTAGTTTAATTATTATGTTATAATGGGGTCATGGAGGCACATACTCATTGTGACACACTATGTCTTGGTTTGTGGATGGGGTACATTAGAAATTTATTTCTTGATGATTTAGTTGTATTGGAATACATGGCTTTGTAGAGTATATTTTTGGGTGTGATGAGAGGAATATGGGAATGGTGACCCAATCCCATCGTTGTATAACTAGGATGTTTCCAGAATGGATGAGTTTTTGGTTATATTCATCAATGATGGATTAGTTTAATCCCTATCTAGATTTGATCATTACCAATATATTAGCGTAATCTTAAATATGCCAAGAGAGTGTCAAATATACACTTAGCTATATATATGTGACATTGGAATGATAAAGGGAATCTGAGGAGGCTTCACTCAAGGATCAGTGTAGGTGATGACGTATGGTGGGAGTGCACAATCAGTTATCTATATATTAGGTCCTAATGAAGGATCAGAATTCAGGGAGTACTATGGGTTCCTGTGTTCTATTTTAGGAATGGAAAATAGTTGTAGTTTGGTATTGTAGATCTTGGGGAATGAGACAACCTTTTTTAGTTCAATGTTTTAAGAAAAATTACAGTGAAGGTCTAAGATTTTGTATTCAGTTCTATAGAAAATATATGGATATTTCTATAGTAGAGAGTATCAAATCAGTTACAGTAATGTGTCTCCCATGTGGGTAGGGATAAGGATGTATGAATAACATCTTTGATCAGGTCAGTGAACTAATATCGATGTGTTTCTGCAGCGGACTCCAATGGTGAGATTTTTTTTGGATAAAAACCAATCATTATAGGTTGAGTTTTATAATGGGAAAAATCCTGAGTGTAATGATGGTCTATGGATGTTTTTGTTACATTTTAGGATGATGGTTGAAATTTTTCACTGTCTGGATAAATTATTGATTGTCCCAAGTGGAAAATTTAACATTGATGGGTTATATGCCTTAACATTAGGGTTATGTTGATGAACATGGTTGTCAACCTAATGTAGAACAGAATATGGCGATAATGAGTTGAAAACATTGGTGGGTTATGATGTGTGGTTGGAGGACCACTATGGATTCTTTAGGATGACCAGTTTTATGGTGGGAGTTGGTAAAGAACTATGTTTCCCCAAATTCCTATTTTTTGTAAAAAAATTATTTTTTACTTTTATATTCTTATGATGTGTAATTTGGTGGTTTTTCCTATGGAATTATATTTTAGATAATCTTTATGATATGCATTGTTGGTACGAGAATAAGGATTTTATCATAGGATAAGAGTTTGGTAGGATTCCATATTTTTCGTGTTTTGGAGGAATATTTAATATTTAATTAATTTATTATTAAATTATTAACCCATGTTCATGTGGAGATATCTTGTGAATGGAGTAAAAAATTGAGATTTTAACTCTTTGTTTTAGTTTAAAATGAGGTCTTTTCACATGGTGAGGTATAAAACCATTTGGGTTCAAGAAATTCGGGAGAAAATTAAAGGGTTAATTAATTAATTAATTAATTATGAGACTCCCCTAATTTGGGACTTCCCTTGTACAATATGAAGGTGGAAAGGGAATCTTCCTCATGCGGAGGATGAGTTGAGATGGATTGGGGAAGGATATCCCACTAAACATCTTCCCTGGTCGTGATTGAGACTGGATCAAGGTGAAACGACTTTCAAGATCATATATGGACCTGAATCACCAGCTTTTACGCCACATGGTAGGATAGTTAATGAGTTTTATTCGCTAATATTGACAGATTAATGGTTTTTATATTTTAAAGATTTTTTATGACTTTAAATGTCCCTTTAGGGGTTGATATAAGAATAATTAGGGAAAATGGGGGTTTTATGAGGTTTCCAAGGGCTTCCCAATCAGAAACCACCACTACATGGTGTGTGTTTTAATAACACATTCCATTCTTTATTACCATTTAGGGAAGATTTACTTTTTATATGTATACATTTTGTACTTTGTGTATACATAATATATTTATTCATGGCCATGTGACAGAGCATTGATATGTGGCCACATAATTAGAAATATGATGTTTTAGAACTAAAAAAATTATACTTGGTGCACAATATCTGTAGTGTAACATGGGTAAGTATCTAGGTATATTGGAAGGGACTCCATGTAAGGGGGATACAGCCTTGTGGATGCACACATCATGGCCCCAAGTATGATAGTATATAGGCAAATACCATGTATGTTTCGGCCTTATAGTGGTACATGACCCGACACCATGTGAGATATGATATATAGAAGTGCATGGGTAAAAAGGAGGTTTTGTAAGACATGTTTTATATTGGGCGTACATTCCATATACTTCCCATTTGTTTCCCTTTTTATGGATTTGGTTGATTTTTTGAATTGGAAAGGGAATGGTACAGATGAGGAGTCCATTTTTATAATTATTCTTTATAGAAAATTATGGTGGAACCATTGGGCTGTCTTAAGGACTTATAAGGGTTGATTTGGTTAATGAATGTTATTATAGAGATGTTTTCCTACAAAAACTACAATCAAATGTCTCTAGAGAGTGAGTCATGGGATGCGACCCAAGCTAGGGTCATGAGAATGATTGGAGGACGTTGAATTATTTAGTTGGTGAGCCTGATGGGTGTTGGAATGAAATTTTACTTGGTTATAAGGATTGAGTTAAGAATATGGGTGGTGGATAGTTTGGTTGTATGGGCCAACATTTTGTGACTTCTAAAAGGGTTGAGATTTTTTCCACCCCCTTATAGGTATTTCTTACCTTTGAGGCATGAGAGGTGATGAGATACTAGAGACTGTGTTACAGGATGTATGACCTATAAGATTTGGGTGGAGTATTTAGATCATGGTTTTAAACAAGTATTGGATGAGGGTTTTCCACTATTTGGGTTCTGGATGTTAAGATCCAAATTGGGATACCTCTATTTATGTGTTTACCCAGTGGTTCAAGTGAGTTTCTAATTGATTTAATAACCAAGAGGGGGAGATTTTTTTGGTGGAAATGGTTATGTGTGTGATCACGATACCTAATTCAATGTGTAAGATGCTGGAACATATATGTTGGTGATAGGTATGGGTATTTA
The DNA here is from genome assembly GCA_963277665.1 of Viscum album. Lineage (NCBI taxonomy): Eukaryota > Viridiplantae > Streptophyta > Magnoliopsida > Santalales > Viscaceae > Viscum > Viscum album. Next base: position 1,487,210,443 of record OY728120.1, read on the forward strand.
GTCATACCTTGTGTTGTTTACCTTTTTGTGATGGATGAGACTCAGTTTATGCCTATCTGGTTATTGTGATATGTTTGTGCTACATTGTTTTGAATACTAGTTCAATGATATGGGACTCAATCATTGAGAGGGTTGGTATTGATTATCCATAAGTATTCATCTTGATTTTAGACATGTATCTCCACATCCAAGGCATAGATAATGGAACGGAAGATCCATGGATATGGTTTCCAATGTCTGACATGGTGTTGTATATCTCCAGTTGATCAAGTTGGAAATGATGTTCCCTATGCGAGGTCCTATATTTCTAACATGACTCTACACATACGAGGCTAGGAAGGATGTATTTTATGCATCATTCCAATATGATATTTTGTTATAAAAGATTCTCTATATTGGTAAAAATAAACTTTTATTGTTTGGGTGTAGGATTGAGGTTCTTGGAGTTTTGATTTTTAAATAGCTGAGATGGTGGACATGATGACCTCCATGTGTGGTTGAGATGACAAACTGAGGTACCATATATATCTGGTGTTAGAATAAGGATATGAACACTGACAGTGAACTCTATGGGTTTGATCCAAAGTGATGATTTGGGTAGTGATGGAACATCATTTTGAATAATATGTAAGATCGATAAACCATTTATGGTCTTTATGATAAATGGGTTACATGATTATATTATGTTTTTGATTTGTTCATATTTTTATCATGGAATGAGTTCCTGAGAGTGATGCATCTATGTATGATATAATATATAGCGAGTAATGTTTTGATGTTTGGCTTGGAATGCTATGGATATAGTGTTCACATGTTATTTGGGATGCACTCTCATAGATACTTGCTCAGAGAAACCCCAACATTGCACAATGTATGTATGGTCTATCAATGTATTAGACCCAATGTGGGATGATAGTCTAATTTGAATTTATTTCAGTTATTTTTTAACTAGGATAATCATATTTCATTATCTTTCAGTTATGAAAACAAGTTAATTGTTCACCATTGGGGGTGGCTTACTGTGATTTATTTCTCAACCACTATACATGTACCTTGGTGTTCATATACCTATTATGTATGAATTTAGGTTGAGAAAAGACCATGATGGATAATATGAAGGCCCATGATTTCATAATTAGGTTGGTTTCTCATTTGGGGTCGAATAATTGGGATGTATTATCATGAAAGGGTATTGGATATCAGGTCTCTCACATGGATCAAAGTTGGTAGTAGAGCCTAATGTAATTATTCCCTAATTTGTATGATGTTTAGTTATTTACATCTTACTATGCACTGTAATATGGTTATATAGTATCCTCATAGTTCAACCATTGACCCCCTTTTAGTTATAATCCTATTACATTTGATAAGGAAGACATGAGGTCTCATGGGAAACTTTCTGGAGAATCAATTTTGTTGGATCTCGGTCTTGAAATTATCCAAAGAGTTCCTCCCTAAATTCTCCTTTACCAGGCTATTTTGGGTAATGGGTCTCCAAAAAATATAATTTCCTTTCATGGAATAGTATAACACACATATTCTTATACCATTCCATGAAATTTGAGTTGGTGAGGTTATCATTCACTAATATTTATCGTTTTGATAAAGTAAATATTGTATTGATTTCTAAATGTATAATAAGATATTTTTTGTACATTATATGGAATAAAAAATACATAACAAAAAATAAATTTATTATTCTAAAACTATTTTATCAAAACCCAACATCCCTTATCATTTGTTCTGGAATATCTGATCACATTGATATTAGAGTTGTATTGATCAATATTTCACTTCTTAGAACCCATAAATATTCTTTGTAATTTTTTCGAAGGTTTTCATATAGGGATTACATTACAACTAAAGTAACTCATGGATCCTTAATCCTTTGAGTGTACTTCTGAATCATATAATACAAGACTCATATTTCCCTGAAGCATTCCAATTAGTTTCATAAAGTCCCATGGTGGAGATCAACCCTTAATGAGTACATGGTTAAGTCAACCCACAAATCATGTTCGAAATTCCCTAATTATTGAAATCACCCAAGTTGTGGTTGGTCAAGTGCACTAAACTATGGATTTATTTCAACAAACATATAAAAATTATTGTATAAATTAATATTTTATTTGTAGGATTTTATCATTATTATTAAATTCCATATTTAATCTTATTGTAATTATGTTAATACGAAGTCGATATTAATTGAGTGATTAACCTTGTGTAGATAAAATTTATGTATAATTTGATTTATTTAACTCCATATTTCATTCTAATAAATTATTTTATTTATTGAAAAATCAACCATAAAAAATTATGTATACAACAAATTGAAATAAAATATGTAAAACAGAATGTTAATGGGATTTTATATCACTTGGTTTATCTATTGGTGAAAGAAAAAGCCTTTACCCTAAGGAGAAAACTATAGGAACCATTCCTGGTTAGAGTTTAAATAATCCACTTATGCTTTGATGTACCAATAAGGTTGATTTAACCTCAATTCTAGATTTTCTCCACATCATATTTCCTAGGAGCTCCAACCATTACATACACTTTTACTCACATATAAGTGAGGGGATCCAATGGAATGGTTAAGTGGGTTTACATATATGATACCATAGGCACATTGGTCCTACATAGTACATAAGAGGGGAAAACACCTATACCATACTTTTAATTTTATAATTATAATTTTAAATGAAAATAATCAAATATACTAGAAAGTATAAGATCTTAATCATCCATACATGAAAAAATTTAAAAAATGGAAACTATTTATCATTCACTTCATTTATTTCAATATTATTTTTTTATATATGTTTGAATTAATTCAAATGATTAATTTATTAATTAATTAATTAATCTTAATATATTTATATATTTATGGTCTTGGAGATTCCCCTCATTTTTGGAAACATGTCTGGTAAATAGATTCACCAATATTTTTAGAGAATTAAAAGGAATTAAAATATACTTTATTAATTATGAAAAACGTTTTACATTGTAAAAACACTATATTCCATTCTGGTAATTTAGTTTTAAGGAAATAATTACAATTTTAATGTACCTTAATTATATTCATTACTAGTTGAATATATGACATGTACTAACATGATACACACTAAATTTATCTATTTCCGCATGTTAGTGATATACAGCTAGGGAAATTGATTGTGAAATAGATGAAATAAATTATGGGGTAAATGTGGTTCATTCTAAATAAATATTATTTTTTCTTTAAATTTCCCAATTATTATTCCCACACATTTTGTATGGATACATGATGCATATTTTACCATGTAGATTTTGTGAAATTCCCTTTGAAAACCCATAAACTATTTATCATGTACACTTACTATAGACCATGTTTTAGGAAAAACCATGTGCCAGTATAAATAGTCAATACTCAGTGATTAATTACACAACCCATGATGATCTATATGAAAATTCATGTATATTACAACCTATCATAATTTTTTGAACTTTAGTACATGATTTGTTTATTTTTAGTTACATAGTGCATGATCAAATAAACTAAACATAACCTCCACCACTTCCTAATGAAATATATTATCATTATTAACCTCTTATTAACCTATTTAAGATCATAGGAAACTTGAAAAAATTATGTTTAATTATTAAAATATGTTAATTGAATATCAAATTAAAGAATTAATAAGGCGAAAATAAAAATGAAAAAAAAACATATAAAATCATTCCTTGAATAATGGATAATTATAAATTTGGGACACACTGATATTTTCATGAATATTATTACACATATTCAAATGTTTTTCAATTGGTATTCTGAAATAGATCAATTTATTATTCAATGGTGGAAATTTCGACATAATGAATTAAAATTAATTTATTTTAATAAATAATGTTGATTTATTTGAATAACAAACACTGAATTTTGGATATTAATTTTATTTATGAAATTTTGATGGATATTTTTATAATTGTTTTGAAATAATGTTAATTATTTAAATAGGTTAAAAAATTGGACAAGCTGGATATCCCTCAACTTATGGCTAGATAGCCACCTAGCCAGCCCGAAAAGGGTCGGTCGGCTAGGACAACCACCAGAATAACCCACCGAACTAGTGAGGGGGCATGGCCTATGGGAGGTGCTTTGAGCTTTGAATTGGCCTAGGGCCACATGGACCATGTAGTGTGGTCTATCTTGATCATATTTTGTGTGCATGTGTACAAGGATACAATCCCTAAAGTATACTTATAATCTCGAGATGCGGAACATTTACCAATAAATGAGAGAGGTCCTCTTGAAAACCACAAAATGATCACTCGTGAGGCTGAAAATAAATAAATTCCAAAATATGGGTATTATTTTTTCGACAATACAATGAAATAAGTTGGTGGCCATGATCATACAGATCATGTGAAACTCGAGATGAAACATATCTCAGGACCTATTTATGGTCATACATATGGTCATGGGAAACACATTTTATTTGGATGTCAGCAACGAAGGCCCTTAGACAAGTTTTTCTACTCTCACAAAGTTGATATGGACAATCATTGACCATGCTCCGGTAGCTGGATAAGCTCCCCCAAGTATCATTAATTGTAAACCAGCGGATTCCCAAATAACCATAAAAAACATTCAAAATAAGATTAATGTATATAAAATATGGGAGTCTCATACAGTCATAAAACTTATATGATGGATCACTAATGAGGAGAATGGTTTTCCTCAAAAAAAACATAGTAATCTTAAAAAACCACAAGGACATTTTAAAATAAAAAAGGGAAAAAGGGTAGAAGGTGGGATTCTATTGTTGTCTTAAAAATCACACAAACAACCATTGTCAATCTTCAAGAAACCACAATCACCCATTGACATCTACACATCTTATAACGAATGATTTAAAGACATTCACCCTCATCATGAAATGGGACTATGGAATGTCTAGGTGACCTCGTGCTCCCTCTTTGGCTCCATAAGGGAAAAAATTGAATTTCCCATGAAATAATTACTCATCTCCACAAGACCGTTAATGTTTTCCATGGAGCATCACATATAGGTTGGGTTTTTTTTGACAACACTCTTATAGCCTCATGATATTGCCATCCATTATTATATAAGTAAATGAAACAAAAAGGGTACTTATGGGAGCCTCTTGTGGCCATAAATTTCACCCGATGCACCTAGGATATCCCTTGAATAGTATCACAAGACCCCTTAACAAACCATTCTTACATCACGAAGGGCCCAATGAAAATCCATATTTTTCTCATGAGAAGTCCCAGAAAAGTTGTATAAGGTAATGTGGAGTCCTTTTCATAGATTCCAAAATCCTTTAAAGGCCCTTGAATATGTCAGTTTGAAAATATGAATGTCCCTTGGAAAACCCAAATGAGAAAAAATTACCCATTAATTGTAAATATATGTGGAATTGATTATATGGGCTCAGAATTGCTGAAAACAAGGAAATTCCCCCAAGATGACATACAAAATGAATAGAAAATGATCGTGATGCTGAAGTCCTCCACTTACTCCATCCAAGATCTATGGGATAAAAATTGTGAATAGAGGAGACCAAATTGGGTGGTGAGGACTATAAATAACCCACAACAACATGAAAAAGGAGTAATAAGACAGAATGATAGGGAAATCATTGGAACCTCGCACTGACTCACATAGGCATCAGTGAAAATTCTTTAGAGTAGCTCATATCATGACTAGGATGTTTTCCATTAGGTAATATCTCGTGAACAACTAGATCGTCTGTGAAACATTTATAGACTCTTGACACGATCACTTTTAGATCATATGAATGAATTATAGAGGGTCACGCAAAGGGAGCCCCAGATATTTAATATGACCCAGGAGACTTAAAATTAGATAAAACTAAACAAATCTGAGGCAAAAGAAATAAATTGAAGGAGAAAATACTAAAATAAAGAGAATAATGTGAATAACAAATATGCTAATCCTCAAGAACTTCTTGTGAACCATCCATGACTTGCCATAATATATATTCATGATTCTAAGATCCCCCAATGATGCTTGGGATACTATTTGGATCACGTGATGTCCTCTTTTCATATTAAATAATGTCACATCCCCCCTTGATCATGCATCCCTAGTCTCTTGAAGTACTCTTAGAACACCCTACTAACCATGAAGTGTCTTTTAGACATGTTGCCCGACTCATATGATGGAACAATCACATTTTATCACAGTCTCGTGATATCCGTTGGGAATGTAAATTGCCTCTGTCGACTCCCTTTAGGAATTATATCCAGATCTCATGATTACATTCAGTCTTCTCTACCTGGATCATGTGTCACCCTGCAAACTTGTCGTATTTTGTCTTATGATGACCTCAAAATTTTTCTTCCAAAATTTTCAATAACATTAGGTCCAGTCAATTAGATCATGTGACGCCCTCTGGAAATTTTATCCTGGATCTTGTGATATCTTCCATGATAATCTAGGTAGGTCTCACGATGTCCTCCAAATAAGTCAGCATTGATCATGTGATGATATTTATAAATTCTATCCAGATTATGAGACATTCCTTATATAAATCAACTAGATCAGGCGATTTTATTTGGAAATGTTAGTAAGAAATTCAATGACATTTAAATAATACTGTAACACCCCAAGATTTCATAGTACGGTATATCTTCAAAGTAATTCAATAACTTGCACTACATGCAACACCTAGTTCAAGCGCACCCGGACATACCAAACTAGCCGTTCAAAAGCGGTTATGAATATTATTGACTGAATTTTGAACTATATATATTCCTTATGATTTTATAATTCATATTATTAGTTTCTTAGACATAATGTAAGAACAAATTCATTTTTTAGCAAAAAAGAAGTATTTTAAAAAAATGCACTTTTACCACCTTTTAATGGTGAACCATTTTTAGATCCAATATTTGAAACATTTATATATTAAATTTGACAAAATAAACATCTTCAATAGAATCATGACATAAAAATTTAGTGTCAACAAATTTCTGGTGTTTTTCTGATAACTTTCATATTTGGGTGAATGGTGAAAAATACTATATTTTAACAGAAAACAACTTTTTTAATATAAATAATTTATAGTGTTAAATTATACATTTTAATGTTTTTGAAGTATAAATAGAATATATTTTTAACATTTAATCAATTTTTGGTCATTGTAAGTAATTTCACTTTGAAATTTGACATAAACAAGTGTCAATCTTTTGCAAGTTATTATTTCTTAAAAATACGCCTTTTAGTTTCGACATTGGGAATTAATATTATATTGATAAATGCAACATATATGTTTTGAATTTGGTAAAATAAACTTCATTTTTGAATTTGGAATATCAAAATTATCTTAGGGTAAATTTTTGGAATTTTTCTGAAAACTTTTAATTTTTGATAAATAGGGAAAAACACAGAGTTAGAGTTTAAAACCAAATTATGATTTAAATAATTATTTATTTTATTTAAATTTATTTTAGGTCAAAATAGATACTTAATAATTATATAAGTTCAATATAATTCCTTTGAGTCAGTTTATAATAATTTTATATATATAAAAATCTTATTGAACTTTTCACCGTCTTTTACCCACCTCCTAGGAGAATTAGTAAATTCACATGAAACATAATTTTACGGCTTCTGTGAGTTGAATTTAGAAAATCCAAGAGACACAGTTAATATCAAGGAGTAAAATGTGGTTCAATAAGATAAAAATAATTTTTTGTGAATAATAACTTTTTACTTTTATTTACCACAGTTAAAATTAATATGGTAATTAAGGGTAAAAATGATATTATTATTACCCTAAAACATGTCCTAATTCTATTGGATAAGTGTAATTCGACCAAAAAAACCATAGGAGTAAAATATGACCCTTTAGGTCCACTTGTATTAGATTAATACATTTATTATTATTTAATATAAAGAAGAGTTAAAAGAGTTAAAGTCAAAGTTTAATAACTAAATCATTTTTAATATAGTGTTATATATAAGATAAATTCAACTATAAATATTCATTAAAAATCTAATAGGATTTCCTAAAAAATGAATTTTATTTTTAATTTTTAGAGATTAAAAAATTAAATTTATTAATGACATAATGATGATGCAGTAATTACCTTATTAATTAAAGAATCAAATAAATTGTATTATAAATATAAAAATAAATATAATTTAATGGTTTTTAGGATGTAAACAAATTTTATAGGGGAATATTACATGCTAGAGATGATTCAATTTATCTTGTTCGAAGTAATCAAGTTGTGATGACTTTCAAAAAAACAAAATACCAAATAGTGTCAAAATTTACATAAATTAATATTTAAAAAAATACTATATTATTGGTTGATATAACATTCCCAAAAATGTAAGGTTCGGACAAAGGACTTAAATAATATTATATATGTCTTTAATGATCCAATTTAGGTTCTCTTGGATGTTTAATGTAAGTTTATTAACCATATAGAGTAAGAATACAACAAGACATGGTAAACGTTAAACTATTTATCTAAGAGTTAAATCTAAAAGATAAGGTTAAAATGATAACCTAAACATGTCTAAAACATATTATTTGAGATTATTTTAACCGATAACTACATAAGTATCTAAATAAATTCATTTGGAACCATTATAAAATGAATATTATTGTATAATAAATTAATAATTTAATATTTTCCTAAAGTGACCCTCACCCCTCTTATAATAGAGAACTTCCCATTATCTCATAATCACATCTCCAAAGCCATTTGGCTCGCCCAAAACCTACCCATATATCCTCCAAAATTTCCTCACTTAATCCTAGAGGCATTAGTTTTATCAGAAATCCAACCTAAGGGGCCCTTTTGATGAAATCAAAAGGAAGAACCCGAAGAAGAGGTAAATATTTCATCACCCCATTCAAGTTTTCTTCTTCTTCCACATCCTCTTTATTTTTTGTTTCCATTATAAAATAGTAAATTCAGTATGTTATATATACTGTGATGTTATTATAAATATGTAACAAATATATTAATTATTCTATCCATCTTATGAATGATAATCTCACCAAGTGTGGGTACGTACGACTTACCGTCTCCACGTCGGGGTGTAATTTGTTATTCATCACTAAGTTATTTGGATGGATATAATGAGGACTAATATGTATATAAATAATTAAAATAACATGATAATGTCTCTGTTAAATTAATATACCATCCAATTATAATCCTTTAAGGAAATTATATTGTCGCTCGTGCATACATAAGGATTACCGTCTCCACGACGCGATGAGATTCATTTCCACGATCACCATTCATCGACGATTATAAAAATATATATTACTAATAAGTATTTAATATATGACATAATAATTCTAATGGAGACATATATATAAATATTTACTTAAATATATCTTATTCACTTAGGTTCGTTCAATACGATATGAAAATAGAAACAGTGTTTATGCACACGTACGGACTACCATCTCCCCAAACGGTGATTTTCATTTCATATATATGTTTATTATAAATATTTATATTCAAACTATATATGATATATAAATCATGTTTTATATTCTGTATGTAATTAAAACTTGGTCTAAGTGATACAATCAAGAGTAACATGTTAAAACACATATGATAATGAAAGCGATTATTACCCGAAATATTAATTTAACATGAAAATTATTTTTAAATGGGCAGTATAAAGTCATAAAGGAATCATGCATGATTTCATAAATATTAATATTGTTCTGGAATAATTTAATAATATACTATGATCTTCATATAGGAGGTTGAACATAACCTCGTCTAAAGGAAAGTGCAAGGTAATGGTTATTTCCTCAATCTCATTATTACCTGAGATTGTTCATATGTAAGTATTTTATGGGACATACTTATCATAGATACCCATATTTCATAAAAATGTTTTCAAAAGGAATATTTTATGGTTTTATGGGAGGGTCTATTTTACTAGATCATCATGTTAAATGTTTTAAAATTTTTCTTTCAAAACCCTTTTAATTAATGTCCATAATTCAAAACGATTTTAAGGATTCATTCACATAGAAATGATTGTTTTGAAATGATAAATGTTTTCAAAAGTTTCAAAGTAGTATGTGAATCTTTGATTTAAAAATATCTTCTAAATGACTTCCTTTATAAATTGTGATACTTATAAATGATTTTATGAAAAGGGGTATTTCTCTCAAAGAGTATTACAGATCATTTTCATCTATGTTAACAACCTTTTATGGGTTTTAAACATGTTTGAAGTTTATTTATTATGATACAAATATTTCATATTTTATAGAAGGTTTTGTGATATATTTGAATATGGATTGTTTATTTTTATACAATTCATGGTTTATGGATAAAGTATTGAAATTTAGTATGCTAGTTTTAATAATAATGTTTATGTAATGTTTCAACCATATCATATGAGGAATGTATTGGACATAGTAAGTGATAAGTGGAGCCCACTATAGCTCCTCGATGCATAGGTAGGTCTCAAGAGATAATTAGACATGTAATTGGCCGAGGCCTTTCCCATTTTGATATATGGTTTTTGCCGAGGCCATAATCATTTTTAGACGTCTTGGCCAAGCCCTTGACAAAATGTTTCAGAATGTATGGCATTATACATTCCCTCATTATGAAAATGATATTGATGGTTCCTATGGTTAGTTGACTAGTATAATACCCTTGATTATGTTTTATTATGGAAAGATTTACTCAGCTTATATTCCTGCAATAAAAGTATTCATGTTTACTATTGGTAAAGGCATGTGGTTTCAATTATTCACCATGCTTAATATTTATGTTATATTCCATTGTATTGCTTACCCTTACTGAGTGTTTGAGCTCACCCCTTTCTATGTTTTATTTATCCCAAGATTACAAGAAGTGTATTGTGAATGATATGCAGGGTTAATTTAAAAGAGAATAATGGTGTTCACAAAGATACATTTATGTTGGGTTTTATTTTCTAATGTGTAATGTAACATTCATGTATGTAATCTATTTTTTGAGACATCTTAAAGGATCGGTCCATAGGGACTTGATTTCTTGAAATCATGCCAATGTATTAAAATAATGCACCAACTCTAGGAAACTGGGGTCGGGGCATTACAGTTGGTATCAGAGGAAGTTTAGCAATAACCTTGGAAACTAGATTTAGATAAACTCTGATTAGAGCACATAGACCTAAGATAGTATTTGAGGATTAGTATAGAATTACTTCATATAATTTTTGTAATGTAGAGATTTTGTGAGTTTTCTAAGAAAATACATTACTGTCTGGATACGAGCAGGTAGAGGTGTCTCTAGCATAGATGTACCTAGGGGTAAAACCCAAAAACACCGCTTTGAGCTAGACTTGAACCGGAACTGGTGTACGAAAATGGTCTTTGCTACACTCCTGGTTACGACACTCCTGGGGGATATCATTAGGATAATTTTCATTTTATTTACAAATCATTATAAAGGATTTATGTGTATATACCTCCTCAAAGAATTTTTTTTGTCATAATGGATTTTTCAATAAACTATTAAATTTACAATAGGTATTTTACAAGTTTCGAATTATTCATTTCAATATATAAACAAACCTAGTGTATGCCATTGTTCAGAAATGGCGCCCAGTAGAAGGAATGTGAACTCCAACAATACTTATGATCCAAAGAGTAAGAAGGATCATATATTTCATGGTGTTAAGAAAAAATTTATAAGGGAAATAGTCTCCCATGTATTCTCTACATATGAAGAAATTGTTTCATGTGTTAATAAGATAAGTAAATAATTCATTGAGTTCTATGGATTTTAAGGGAAGCATGAGAAGAAAAGGATGGAAGAGTGAAATATGGATAAGGGGAAGAGGGAAAGAATAATTTTCCCATATGTTATAATTGTGGAATGAATCACCTTGGTAAATTTTCGAAGGGAATGGGAGTTTTTTATAGCTGTGGAGAAAAAGGACATCATGTAAGTGATTTCAAGGGTAAGAAAAAATGTTTCAAATGTACAATGCTTCATTTACAAGGAATTGGGACACTACGAGGATCAATGTCTCAATCATCCGAGTATACCTTAAATGATTCTATTGTATAATTATATAGTTATGATACAAACTCATGTGAAGATGAATGAAAAGTGTTCTAATGTTGTTATTATAGAATTTTTCCATTTGAGTGTTGTATCCATAGTATACTAGTTATATTAATTATGGAGATATATAATGATTATACTATAGTACTATTTTATTAAGGATTTGAGATTATATGGTTCTAAGAAAAGTGACTTAATGGAAAGCTACAATTTTTGTAAAATACATGGTTGAAGGAAAGGTAATCCTTAATATGGTCCTGATAATGAGGTAGTGATTTTGGAATAATAGATGGTTGATTTGGATAAATTATATTGGATATTCTTGACTTCCTTGAAACTGATTAATGATTTGTGTATTCCATGATTGTTGGAGTTTACAAAAAAAATTTGGATAGAAGGAGTATATCCAGTAGTCTATAAGGAATAATGGAGCATGAATGTAATCAATATGGTTTTATGGTAATTCAAGATTTAGCGGTGTTTTAAAAAAATACATGATGAAGGTGTTCACATGTTATTACATGGCGAAAAAGATCTTCATTGTGTTTACCTTCCTTATATATTTTGGACTATGGGTTTTGAAATAAGTATTTTGGATAATTCTATAGGTTTGTATGGATTATGTTTGAAATTGGATACTATTGTTAAGGTTATTTTTGGATTTTTTATACAAAAGACAATACACAGACCATGTGAAAACCCGTAACATCGACGAAATCTAAGAGAATCAAACCCACAACCATAGTGCAATTGGGATTTATCACCTACCACTAGAGTATGTGATGTCCTGGATTTTATAATGTAGTTTCTTTTTTAAAAGGTCTGATAGGTGAGTTATAAATTGATTATTTTTGGAACCCCATATGATTAGGATAAATAAAATATTCTTTTTGAAATCTGTTGGAGTGAAAGATGTTTTTGTAGAAGGAATTAGTTAAAGGATTTAACTCTACTTGTCACGTATATATATATATATATTCACCTATTATGCTTTGATTAAATTAATTATTAAACATTACTTAAGGGACTTCATCATAATCTCATTTCATTGAGGCATCCTTTGATTTCTAAATGACTTTATTTTACATGGTGTATAAAACCCTTTGACTTTTCATTTCTAGGGGAATCTGTTTCGATGAAGCGTTTTACTAAATGACAAATAAAAAGGAATGTTTTTTTAATGTAAGCAGTGACAACGACCTTTCCGCCACCGTGAGTTTTATTTGATATTTGGCTTCCTTAAGAAGCCAAAAAATTTTTTTGAAAGAAAATAAATACCATACACACTTTTAACGTATTTTGGGATTCAAAATGGTTTTGGTAATAGATTTGTTATGCCAATATATTTAAATGATATATTTTTATTAATGACTTCAATCACTCCTTATAAATATTTATGTTTTTCCTTCAATTTTGTGTCTCTAATTGCCTCTAATGTTCTCCTAATCGAGATCATAATTTGGTAGTGACCCTTGCATTTCCCTTTTCCTAACATTAAGACTAAATTTTAGTAACCCAATTTCTGATGTGGGTTTTCCCACAAAGGTATTTTCTATTTTCAACCTTTTATTTTCGAAGAAAAATTTTAAATTGCAAGGAAGTAATTTATTAAAGGAGGGATGAATTTAACACCCCAATATTTCACAGTATGTTAGATCTTCAAAGTAATTCAATAACTTGCACTACATGTAACACTGAGTTCAAGCACACCACGACTTACCAAACTAGCCGTTCAAAAGAGGTTATGAATAGTATTAACTGAATTTTGAACTTTATATAATCCTTATAGTTTTAGAATCCATATTTTGAGTTTCTTAGATATAATGTAAGAACAAATTCATTTTTTTATATAAAAGAAGTATTTTTCAAAAAATGCACTTTTACTACCTTTTAATGGTGAACCCTTTTTAAATCCAATATTTGGAACTTTTATATCTTAAATTTGAAAAAATAAACATCTTAAATAGAATCGGGCCATAAGAATTTCGTTTTAATAAATTTTTGTTGTTTTTATGAAAAACTTCATATTTGGGTGAATAGTGAAAAATACTATATTTTAACCAATATTAACTCTTTTAATCAAAATAATTTATAGTGTTAAATTATACATTTTAATTCTTTAGAAGTATAAATAGATTATATTTTTACCATTTAATCCAATCCTGGTCATTGTAAGTATTATCACTTGGAGATTGGACACAAACTAGTGTCAATCTTTTGATAGTTATTGTTTCTCAAAAATACGTCTTTTGGTTTTGACAACATGAATTAATACTAAATTAATAAATGAAACTTCTATGTTTAGAATTTGGTAAAATAGAATTCATTTTTTAATTTGGAATATCAAAATTATCTTAGGGTTTATTTTTTGAATTTTTTTGAAAGCTTTTAATTTTTTATTAATAGTGAAAAACACCGAGTTATAGTTTAAACCTGAATTTTTATTTAAATAATTATTTATTTTATTTAAATTTATTTTAGGTTAAAATAGATACATAATACCTATATATGTTCAATGTAATTCATTGGAGTCAGTTTATAATAATTTTAGATATATAAAAATCTTATTGACCTTTTCACCTTCTTTTACCCACCTCCTAGGAGAATTTGTAAATTCACATAAAACGTAATTTCACTGCTTCTGTGAGTTGATTTTAAAAATAAATGAGACACGATTAATATCAAGGAGTAAAATTTGGTTCAATAAGATAAAAGTAATTTTTTAGTGAATAGTAACTTTTTACTTTTATTTACCACAGTTAGAAGTAAATAGGGTAATTAAGTGTAAAAATGATATTATTATTACCGTAAAAAATGCCCTAATTCAATTGGATAAGTGTAATTCGACCAAAAACTACCATAGGAATAAAATATGACCCTTTAGTTCCAATAGGATTATATTAGACATTTATTATTATTTTATTTAAAAAGAGTTAAAAGAGTTAAAATCAAAGATTAATAACTAAACCATTTTTAATATAGGGTTATAAATAAGATAGATTCGACTACAAATATTCATTATAAATATAATATTATTTCCTATATAGTGGTATTTTATTTATAATTTTTAGAGATTAGATAATTAAATTTATTAATGACACAATGATGATGTATGAATTACCTTATTAATGAAAGAATCAAATAAATGGTATTATAAATATTAAAATAAATATAATTTAAAAAATTTTATGAAATAAACGAATTTCCAAGGTGAATAATACATGTTAGGGATGATTCAATGTATCTTTTTAGAAATAATCAAGTAGTGATTACTTTCAAAAAAACAAAATACCAAATAATGTCAAAATTGACATAAATTAATATTTAAAACAAATACTATATTATTGGTTGATATATTGTTCAGAAAAAATATAAGGTTAGGCAAAAGGACTTAAATAATATTATATATGTCATTAACGAACCACTTTGGGTTCTTTTGGAAGTTTACAGTATATTTATTAAACATATAGAGTAAGAATACAATAAGACATGGTAAAAGCTAAACTATTTGACCATGAGTTAAATATAAAAGATAAGGTCAAAATGGTAACATAAACTTCTCTAAAACCTATTGGTTGAGATTATTTCGACCCATAACCACCTAATTCTCGAAATAAATTCATTTGGAACCATTATAAACCTAATATTATTGTATAATAAATTTATACGTTAATCTTTTCCTGAAGTGACCCTCACCCCTCTTATAAAAGAAAACTTCCCTTTCTCTCAAAATCACATCTCCAAAGCCATTTGGCTGGGCCAAACCCTTAAAAAATATCCTACCAACATTCCTCAATTTATTATAGAGGCTTTAGTTTTATCAGAAAGCTAGCCTAAGGAGATCTTTTGATCAAATAAAAATGAAGAACCCAAAGAAGAGGTAAATATTTCATCCCCTCTTTTAGGTTATTTTCTTCTTCCACTTCATCTTTATTTTTTGTTTCCATTATAGAATAATAAATTCAGAATCTTATATATACTATGATGTTATTATAAATATTTCACAACTATATTCTTTATTCAATCCATCTTATGAATGATAATGTCACCATGTGTGCCTACGTACAGTTTACCATCTCTACACCGTGGTGGAATTTGTTATTCAACAGTATGTTATTTGGATGGATATAATGATGAGTAATATGTATATAAATAATGAAAATAAAATTCTAATGTCTCTGTAAAATTAATATAACTTCCAATTCTATAACTTTATGAAAATAATATTGTTGCTCGTGCATACGTACGGATTACCGTCTCCACGACGCGATGAGATTCATTTCCATGATCACCATTCATCGACGATTATAAAAAAATATATTACTAAAAAGAATGAAATATATGACATAATAATTCTATTGGATATATATATATATATATATTTACTTACATATATCTTATTCACATAGTTCTGTTCAATACGATATGAAAACAGAAACAACATTTATGCGTACGTACATACTACCGTCTCCATAAATGGTGTTTTTCATTTCATATATATGTTTATTATAAATATTTATATTCTAAATATATATGATATATAAATAATGTGTTATATTCTGGATGTATTTAAATCCTGTTCTAAGTGATACAATCAAGAGTAACAAGTTAAAACACGTATGATAAAGAAATAGATTATTACCCAAAATATTAATTTAACATGGAAATTATTAATAAATGGGTAGTATAATGTCATGAATGAATCATGTGTGATATCATAAATATTAATATGGTTCTAGTATAATTTAATAACATACTACGATCTTCATACAGGAGGATAGATGTACCCTCGACTAAAGAAATGTTCAATGTAAGGGTCATTTCCTCAATCTCATTATTATCTGAGATTGTTCATGTGTAAGTATTTTCTGGGACATACTTATCATAGATACCCATATTTCATAAAAATGTTTTCAAAAGAAATATTTTAAGGTCTTATGGGAGGTTCCATTTAACTAGATATTCATGTTAAATGTTTTAAAAATTTATCTTTCTAAACCCTTTTAATTAATGTCCATATTTTCAAAATGATTTTAAGGATTTATTAAAATTGACATGAATGTTTTGAAATGATCACTATTTTCAAAATATTCAAAGTGGTATGGGAAACTTTGATTTAAAAATATATTTTAAATGAGTTCCTTTATAAATTGTGAGACTTAAAAGTGATTTCTTGAAAAAGGGGTATTTCTCTCAAAGATTTTTACATATCATTATCATCTATGTCAACAACCTTTGATGGATTTTAAACTTGTTTAAAGTTGATTTATTATGACACAAATATTTCATATTGTATCGAAGTTTTGTTGATATATTTGACTGTGGATGTGTTAATTTTATACCATTCATGGTTTATGGATAAATCATTGACATTTCATATTCTAGTTTTAATACAAATGTTTATGTAATGTTTCAACATTTTCATATGAGGAATGTATTGGACATAGTATGAGACGGGTGGAGCCCGCTATAGCTCCTCGATTCATCGGTAGGTCTCATGTTACAATTAGACATGGAATTGTCCAAGGCCTTTCCCAATTTCATTTATGGTTTTGGCCGAGGCCTTAATCATTTTTAGACGTCTTGGGTAAGGCCTTGACAAAATGTTTCAGAATAACCGGAATTATACATGCCCTCATTATGAAAATAATATTAATGGTTCATGTGGTCATTTGACTAGTAGAATACCCATGATTATGTTTTATTATGGCAATATTTACTCAGCTCAAATTCCTGCCATAAAATTATTCAAGTTTATTATTGGTAATGGAATGTGGTTTCAATTTTTCACCATGCTTAATATTTATGCTATCTTTTGCTGTATTGCTTCCCCTTACTGAGCGTTTGAGCTCACCCCTTTCTATGTTTTATTTTGTGAAGGATTCCAAGAAGTTTATTGTGAATGATACGCAGGGTTAAGCTAAAAGGGAATAGTGGTGTTTGCAAATATTCATTTATGTTGTGTTTTATTTTATAATGTGTAATGTAATGTTCATGTATGTAATATATTTTCCAAAACTGCTAAATGAATCGGTCCTTCGGGACTTGATTCCTTGCAATAATTCCAATGTATTAAAATAATGCACTGACTCTAGGCAACTGGGATCAGGGCGTTACATATACAACCAAGGTATGTGGGGTGTGCATAAACACATGTCTAGCAGACCAGAAGACCATGTCAATCGAGAATCCATAGACTTTATATCCTTTTTAATCGTCAGTGTGTAGTCCCGAACATGAAGGGAAACATTAGAGTCTAAGACCAAACTAATGAAACTTTTATGAGTATGATTAGTGTAGTAGCCTAGATATATAGGATTCATTTCTAAGGCATGATATACGGACTGAATATCTAATGAGAAGTCCAAACATGAATCTATCTATAGTGAGACTTATAACATGTTATAATGTTTTTATCACACCAATAATGGATCATGTGGGCTTATGTATTTCTAATAGTCATAAAATTCACATCAGGAATCACCACAAGCCATTAGAATCTCATAATGTAATCCCTAATTAGTGGAATGATATAAACATCCCCTATATATGGGAATCTACCCCGATTATAGTCCTAAGGACCTGAATAAACTACTAGAAATATATTTTCTATAATAACCAAGATATATAGTATGATTTCCTAAGTACATAGTGCTAATATTATCCCATATTAATGTGATTTCCCACCAATCTCCAAAATTTCTAGCATTGAGACCCAATCATTACAATGGTATGATCATTTTATATCAACTGTTAGTGGACTGAAAAAGGAAAAAACTATGGTAAATCAGATTCTTCTATAACAAGATATATAAGATTTATCATTGAGTCTTGATCTCATGTATCTATTGCCTGAGTTCCTACACATATGACTTTTCTGTATGATGCTAAACTACACTGGTTTGAAGAACTATGTGAGTTTTTTGTTAAAATAAATATGATATATAGAATAAATCATAACGGATTAATCCCCCCCTCAAAATGTTAACCAACTCCCTATATGGCATCAAATTCTAATTTTATTGGTTATTCAGATTCATCACATAATCAATAATTCATAACAAGGAAATTGATGAAGAACTATAGATAGCTATAGAAGGATCCAATAATGAGTTCCCCTTCTTCTACACTACATAACATTGGTTAACAGATGATCATTTTTTTAGTTTAACCTATCTAATATCTTGATTATATAGAGATTCTATAACTTATATTAAAACTATAAGAGTCTTGGAGTAAGGAACAACTCCCCTGAAGGGAGCAATGTGCCTGAACTCCCATCCTCACAGCCAATATGAGTTCATGAGTTCCATTAGGTAAAAAAACACAATGGACCACCTACCTTTGGAAGCTAGTTCAAAAACCAGTTATGGATGTTGGAACTATTGGGAGATTCTAGTGAGGACTAATTAATTGGTAAACCTGATTTGAGAGATTGAGTAAGGAATTTAACCCACCCTAATAAAACAATAAGGACAATCGTATCTACATCAGTCACGGATGAAATCAAATGGTGAATCTAATGTGAATATCTCAAATAAAAAATTACTGGGTTATTATCCACCAGGAAAATTTGTTTTCCTATTATAAGAAACTAAAAAAGGTGAACCCAATGTGAATCTTTCAAATAGAAGAACGATTGGTCAATTGTATGTTGGGAAAATTTGCTAGCATATCAAACAAAGTTGACAAGAATAACATAAATTTTACTACTAATCCTCTATAACTGTGGATCCCATGAAATAATTCCATACATTCTTCTTCAATTCCACATGAGATGAATGGATGGATTGGGAATGAAAAGAAAATTTTGTTAACCATGAATGTCTGATTAAACACAAAAGTCCAAATATTTTTTACTAATTGATGGTATTGTTCCTTATTTTCTTCATTACTATAGATAATTAACTCATCAAAAAAATCTTGGTTCAATATAATGTCTTCATCTAGTGACTATTTTTGAAAATAACCTACGTTTACAACCTCTGTTGGTCGCAAAATGATCTCACAAAGCAAACAACTTAAAAATTAGATGGAGAAACAAATTATCTAGGGATATTGTCAACATGGAAAATACAAAAAATGTAAAAACATCCCATGAGTTCCCTATGTATTGATACTTATGAGTCTAATAAATTTTTAGAAAGCTAAAACTTATCTTATTTCCCACATAACCACAACTAATTGCTTCAAGAGCCTATCCACAAACCACGAAAATCACCAAATTCACTATTTGATGAGGGTGGAAGAGGGAGTCAAATACTAATCCCTTCATGTTCAAGAGCCACTGAGGAGGGATCCAGTCAACTATTGTCGCTAGAAACTTCCTACCGATAGCCACCACTCACCTACTGAGGGTACCACCCACCATATTTTCCCCTCTAACTCCCATGCATGGGATATAAGGGAGACACATTGGGTGAGGAAGGTTCTGGATTACCATGAGTGGGAATATATCCCTACTCCCATTGATGATGTATTCTAGTAGAATATGGTAGTCAAAACCATGCATGCTCATATCCCTGCTCAATTGAAACAACTCTGTAGTTATATACTTGTAGTAGGCATGTGGGAGGCACATATCCCTACCCCAGGCATGAAATCCATCAGCATATTCTAGTATCTCAAGTAGGAAAAAAGTGGTATCATATACTTGTATCAATCAAATATATATTATAGTACATTGTGGTGATAGAAATTGTTCAATCTTTTATCCCTATGCACAATTTAATAGAATGAGGATATATCATAGAAATATATGAAGTACTCTACTGGAATATTTTAGAATTGGTACAGATACAGAGACATCCACATATTAAAATCCCCACATCCATGGTTGCTTAAAACTATGATCATTATGATAAATTGGTTTCTCTATATCAAGAAAACATTTTTTTCTCCAATTTTTGAGGATTATCTGTATATTCTAGTAATGTGAGAGGAATAAGACTGGTATCAAATTCCCATTCCAACTAGGGATCACTATGTGAGAGTAGAACGTGCCATGGGACAAGGGAAAATTCCTGTTGAAAATGTTTTTTGGAAAATTCCAATGACTTAGAATTGGGATCATATCCCTATTCTGGATGGAGCTCACTATTTGATAAGGGAACATGTCATGGGTTAGGCTCATATTCTTATCAATGAAGACTGAAATTTGACTCAAAAGGCCTTGGATGAAGCCTGATCCCTGTTCTAGATGGGGATCACCAAGTGAGAATAGAACATTCCTCATGATATTCTCATCTTCCTATCAGTGAATATTCCTGGAATATTCCTATAAATTATAGGATCTAGGTGTATATTCCATCATCCACTATTGAATGACTACATAAGAATCCTTCCAAGGTAATATAGGACAAGGCACATATACCTTCTAAAATTTCGTAGGTCTGTCGGAATATTCTATTGGTAAATTCATATAAGGACTAGAATCATATTCTTATTCTAAATGGGGCTCACTAGGTGAGAATGAAACATTCTTCAATGTAGGCTCATATCCCCACATCAAAGGACGTGAATCATATTTCAAAGGACTAGGATCGTGTTCATACTCACATTCTAACCAAGGCTTACCACGTGAGAATGGAACATGCCTCATGACAGGCTCATATTCTTTTCAATAATGAATAAAATCATTGGAATATTATAGTATCTTACTAGAAGTGGGATCATACTCCAACAACACCATACAATTATAAAGAAGGTCAGGAAACCGTTATGTAGCTAGATCATATCCCAATACAACTATAATAGGAAAGTCAACATATTCCAACCATAATGCATGATAAGGATCATATCCATAATATTCATAATTCTAGTATCCATGTGGTTTTTTAAGACACATTCTCAAAACTCCAACAGTTCTTTAACTCATAAACTGAAATAGAATATGATCATTATTGTGATATCTCTCTTCAAGGTCATTTGGAGATGGATCATTGGATTCCTACTCCTAACATACACCTTGGAAAAAATCCACATTGTGATAACTCTCATAGATAAATAAATCCCCCCCCATTCCCAGACATCTTTGTATGGAGAGGTATCCAAAACATAGATAACTTTTATAGATAGGTTATCTAAAAATTGAAGACATCTACATTTAGTTCCCCATCAGCTTCAAGAATCCCTCAATTCCAATTAGTAGGTGACCCCAAGAAAAATATTCTATGTTCTAATTATATGAAGTTGCATAAATATGATTTAAGAGAAGTTATAAATTTACATATGAAGAATGTTATCTGGAAAAGACCTCCCAATCATGTTCTCAACCCTTTCCACTTCTGACTATGAGGTCCTAAATGAGATAGAAAATTTGTTAATGCTTTATCTCTGCCAAAATATATGGAGATAATTATTAGTAACTGAAGGCTATACATCTCCTCTATCCATGATATGATTATCCCCTTAATCTCATTAATACACTCAATTGTTAGTTTGATAAGGATACCTTTTTCTTGGCATGAAACCTAGGAGTGGAAGAGCCTAAAAAATTCCTACATATTTTTTTTCACCACGTCGCAACAACCATCCACTAAAAAATTTCTCAAGCCTCTCCCTATATTCATATCTAAGGATACAAAAATATAAAACATTTCATTTCACTATGTCTTTGGGAAATAAGGTCCCTTTAGATATAGTTTCTTATAAAGTCCAAACATCTGGTGAATTTATAGGACCAGGTAATGTGGGAGTTTGTTGGTCACTACAACTGGAAGACGTCGCTTCAAAGATATCCAGAAATCAGGATCAGTGGGAGTTGATATCCCATAAGAATTAGAAATGGTCCACTAAAAGAAATGAGAATGCATTTCATACAAAAAAGATAAAGTTATGATCAACCAGAAAACATCTGATAAAGAATTATTCCAATCATGGGCTGCCACTACACCCAGCGCCTATGTGATCACAACTATGCCTCATTAAACAGACCACATTTGCATCTTTCATTGTATCCATCCCTGAATGGAACCAAGACAACAGGTTTGGGGAATAAATTCTTCCTCATCCACCTATTGGATAATAAATTATAAAGAGTATTCAAGACCTATCATCAGAAACTGAAAAAAAAACCCCATCCCACTAGGTTGGGTTAATTTATATCTCTATCACCATCACCAAGTTCATCATCCCCTGAGATGGTTATGGGGAAATCAATGGTGATATCAGATCGACCCCATACTGATGGTCTATGGGAATTTATTTCCCAATTTCCATCTATGGAGTCATCAATCCCTAGAATGGAATCATCAGATCCTCTACAACAGGATCAGTTAATTCCAAATATTGTACCAAATAACCCTTATCCCATAGGGATGGAAGCCTTTTGAGCATCATAATTATTATATAGAGAATCGGTATTCACCTTCTTATGAGGTAAATATCAATAGCCAGCATCCCAATTATTCCACCCTATATAAGAACAAACACATATATTTGGGGATTTTTCAGCGATCATGACAAAAAATACCTCAATATCATTACTCATAAGACAGTATTGGACAAGCGTACAATGAAAGTGGAAGTCTCCTTCGGGGTTAGAATCCAAAAAATACTAATCTGGGTAAA
Source organism: Viscum album (assembly GCA_963277665.1). Taxonomy (NCBI): domain Eukaryota; kingdom Viridiplantae; phylum Streptophyta; class Magnoliopsida; order Santalales; family Viscaceae; genus Viscum; species Viscum album. The sequence goes on from OY728120.1 coordinate 1,487,234,098, forward strand.
GGATAAAATAAATTACTTGAATAAGTTAGTTAATAATCATCCTTTTTCATCAAAAGTAATGGGAAAACCAATATTTCTCGATATACCAATGTAAATTTTATCATTGTCAACATGAAATACACCATGGATCAAGTCAAAAATTTAGAGGGTTGGAACATGGAAAACCTACCTAGAGGGGAGGGTGAATTAGATTGACCCACTATGGCTACAAACCCCTGGAAAAAAGAAGGATAAAAATATGAAACCTTCGAATATTGAGTTTCCACATCACCCGAGGAACACTAACAATGAAAAATAAAAATCCATGTCCACATCGCAATCACCAACTAGAAAAGTTTAAATTACTTCTATAGAGGAATAGTTGTCACACATGAGAGTGAGATTCAAACTCTCAAACAACACAATAAAGGGATACTCAGGGAAATATTCCTTCATGGTATTGTCTTCAGAAAAAGATGAATGTTCTCTATCCCATAGATGATCCTCTATCACATGTAATATCTATGTGTTAGTTTGGCTTCAGATCCTGGAATCTAGTCCACAAAAATGAGAAAGTATAAAGTGATCATGAATTCCCTTTTGTTTCTATGAAGACATCTCATATTCTAGGGATAACATTCAATCATAAGACTAATCGATGATTTGTGGGAGATGAAGGTAGGACCACCTCATCGATCCCAACCTACTCCCTATAGATGGGAGGTGGCTCAAATAGTATTTCACCCAATGATGCATAATGAAATTGAGTGCCTAGATCCTCAAATGGAAGCCATTGAAATGTGATGTTCACCTATGAATCCTAAGATTAATCCATATCTGGAGTGGGTGGAAGAAAATATTTTACCACTTAATTTCATAAATACTGCATTCTCAATCATTGAAGATGATGGTGACCCAAGAAACATATACCATACTTCTTATCTTGATGTTGGTTGATTATGGGACATCAATATCAATATGAGGCAACAAAGATGAGGTTCTTTGTACAATCTCTAATAAGGCTATCCTTTTTTATGTACAATAGTTTTTCACTACGATCCATTGTCAGTTTGGAATACCTTATTCATAAATTCCTTAATCAGTGCACCACTGTGATGAGGAAAATGACAATTTTAATCCTAATTGACAAAAAAAACTGTGGAAATGAGAGGGTTTATAATTTCATACCCTGATATAAAGCATTAACCTGTTCACTTAGCATCCCTCTATTGTAGAAGAAACTACTATAATTCTATGTTGAGAATATCTATTGTGTGTTGTATATGCCTCTAATAAATTCATGCATCTGTATAGGTTATCTAATTTTATAGAAATAAAAATATATTTTGAAGATTCCAGTTACAGGATAGGATCCAAATATCAACTCATGCATTAAGCATTGGAAAAAAGGATTGCCAAGGGAGAAGATGTAGTTCTCACTAACAATCTAGAAACAGTTACCATCCAAGCCCCTAAAAAGGCCACAAACCACCTAACACCTCCTTTCAAGCAGAGAAAACTAGGAAAGTTCCCTCATCCAGAAGAATATAGATTTTTTGGTTTCTTGGGATTTGACTAAAATATGATTAATGCATAAACCATCTAAAATTAATAAAGCTCTAGTCATTTATTGGAATCCATGGATAATAACCTTCTCAAGAAACTGCATCAAAGAATTCCGGATGATGTCAACCTCAATGAACATCGTTACTATTTCACTTTATATAGAATTTTGGGTCATAAAATCTAGGACTTATTCATTTTCACATATTTTCTTCAAGGTACAGTAAATTTCCTAAATATGGTGTTAGATAATTCATTAGTGCAAGTTTCCTACTAAAAAATTTCTCAGTCATAAGAAGAAGGTGTTTTTCAAAAAGTTCTATCCAAGCATGATAGGAAGTTCCAAAAAGGATTGACTCAAAAAATAGTTTATCAAGATCATGATATCCTAAGACCACAGGTGTTTATATTTGAAATGGATCCACTACAATTGAAGGTGATATCAGATATATCTCATAAAGGCACACATGACCATTAGAATTAGGAAGAAATATAATTGGAGTCAGATTATTCTCTAACCGAAGATATAACTCTTGCAGATTTCATCCCTGTAACATCCATTACAGAGGCAGTGGCCCACAAAAAGGAACCCTCATCAAATGATGTGCTCATATTTTGATCGATAATTTTGATACACATGTAATATCCCTTATTTGGTAATGAATATTCCTTATAATATGTTTTCCATACACATAATGAGGGAGTGAGAGGTTGTATACATAAGATCTGATGATATTGGTGATAGAACTAGCATGGATGGACCAAATATTTTGGTCACATCACCACATATAATATATATGTAACTGAGACACAAGACACTCCAAAAATCCTATAAAAACATGGTGTTTTATCAAAACATTTCAATGGTCATCAACACCCATTTTTCTTGCATAAAGTCCCACTTTGGTTTTAATTATCTGATCATCCTAGGCAACATGGAAATCTGGAATAACCTATTCTACTGGAATAATCTTCTCCCACAACCTAATCACAAGAACTAAGACCATCCACCTCAAATACATTGATTCCTTATCCACATGTCCATGAGAAACCCCACCTCTTGGAGTGATGACCACTTTCTCAAAAGTATGACATTCTAAAATTGATTTTGATTGTCCCATCAAAGATCACTACCCTAAATGTTCTCCACATTTAAAAATATATCAAAGAGGAACACATTAAAGACCTCCAAATCCAACATGAAATTGAGATAAAAGTTTCTACATCCAAGGATTGTCTAATGGAGACCATGTAAGTATAATTGAATGTCACATTATCATTTACTAATAAGGATAAAGAATATATCATCCGTGTACACATAAGACCCCTATATGTTTTGAAAAGATTCAATTATAAAAATATATTAAGGTATCTAATTGAAAATGTATCCAGGATCAATTAGACACCTTAATATATATATATATATATTAATTAGTTTAGCTCACTGATAAGGAAAATGACAATAGTCAGCTTGAATAACTACAAACAATGTGAAATGAGAGGTTTTATAACTTCATTTCCAGATGGAAAGGTTTAAAATATTGACTTAGAATCAGTTTATCATGGAATCAAATGATGGAACCATGTGATGAAAATGTCCTGTGTGAGTTGCAGACACATTTGATTGAATGTAGTATATAGGCTTGTTCTGCGATTTCATAGAATTTACAACACAGTTGGAATACTCCATTTAGCAGACCTGGTCCCAATATAAACTCACACCCTAAACATAACAATAAAGGATTGGTAAGGAAGAATATTAAACATTCACTATCAAGCTCTCAAAAATTACCATCCTAACCCCTTGGAAGGTCCCAAACAACCCAACAACTTCTTTCGAGTAGAGACAACTAAGAATGTAACCTCATACAGAAGCATAGAGAATTCACGATTTCCCTGGATTTGAGCAATGGATGAATAAGTCATAAAAATACTTAAGTGAATAATTCCTTAGTAATTTCTTATAAACCATGGACAAAAACCTTCTTAATATTCTATATCAATTAAATCTAGATGATGTCAACCTCAATGAACATCTCCACTATATCACTTTCCATATATGTCTGCATCGTAATATCCCTGACTACTTCATAATAAAATATTTCCTTCAAGGCTTGGTAAATTTCATAAAGGTGGAATTAGATATTTTCTAAGAGCATGTTTCATACATAATTATTTCCATGTTAGAATAATAAAGTGATTTTCTAAAATATCTGGCCAAGCATGAGAGGAATTTTGACAAATGGGTGACTCGAAAAAATAATTGACCAATATCATGCCACCCTAAGAGAACGGAAATGTAGTACAAAAATATCTCTGCTACCAAAAAGGAGATATTAGATATGTCACTTGAAGGAGGACATTAACATTCAATGTATGAAGAAATAGAATATGAGTCATATTATTCTCCAATACAATCTATAACTCCAGTTGATTTCACCTCTATAATATCCAATGTACAGGCACAACCCCACCAAAAAGAACCCTAATCGAATGAAGATATATTCTTTGGTTCTATAAATGAAATACACCTAGAATAACCCTTATTTGATAATGAACATTCCTTATAAATTTTGTTTTACACAAATAATCCAGGAAGGAGAGACTATATGCATAGAATCCAAGGATACAAGGGATAAAAAAAGCATGGGTTGACACAATATTTTGGCCACATCCCCAAATATGAAATATATAAAACTGAGACACATGTAAAGGAAATCTAGAAAGACTAGAACATATATAGAGTTCTCTGAAAACCATATAATGTTCATTAAAACACTTTTTTTTTGCATGAACTCATTATGGGGGTTCAATTATTCGATCATACCAGGTAATAGAGAAATCCGGAACATTCTGCTCCACTGGAAGAATATTTTTTCGAGGTCTTAGCATAAGAACCAGGACAATACAACTCAAATACCCTAATTCTTTATCCACATTTCCATGATAAACCCAACCTCATGGAGTGATGACCTTCTTCGCAAATTTATGACATTCTAAAATAGTATTCTATTATCCCATCAAAGATCTCAATCATCAATCTGTTCCATATTTCAAAATTACTGATACTATAACTCATTAAAGTCCTCCAAATACCACATGAATTTGAGATAAAAGTCTCTACATACACGATTTGTTGAATGGACACCATGTATGTATAATATCTTGTCACATTCTTGTTTACAAAGAATAATCAGGAATAGATCATCCAGGGACACATCGATGTAAAAGTTGGCATACTACATGGTGATTATACCCCCATTTCTACTTGTGAATCCACATATGCTGAAGTATGAATCTATAAAATGGGGGGGGGGACTAATGGTGAATGAGGATATACAGGTTTCATCTCCTAATGGCTTGGGGAATTCCCCTTAAACACCCTAGTGTTTTGTCGATAGTAACTGTGTTCTCCCTATAAATCTAGATAAAGTGATAGACATTGTCTTAGTGATCCAATATATTCATGTCCCCAAAGAAAATAAAAAAAGGAATTTATCTCCGACATCTCCCTATTAGGAATCGAGATGTAGGGGATGATAATTCCTCTTCTCATGGCCTCTCTCAACTCTATTTTTATAGAGAACCCCCCATATTTCAATCATTATCAGAAACTATCTCCATGGAAATAGAAGTGGGATAAGATGACGAAGATCCTAGGAATTCTCCTCCAATAAAAGATGAGGGAATATCCATCACCAATGATGATCCTAGGAAGGTAAATATGGGAACAAAAGAACACTCACTACCTACACTGATTATTTTATCCATGTCCCTCAAATAGAAAGAGTTGTACATTTCATTTATAAAGAGACATGTATATGTGTTTTCTTAGAAGTATACATAAATTTATGGAATGAATCTAGATGTTTTTACACACCATATCAACTTAAATAATGATAATAGAAGTTTTAATAAGGTATCTAGTCGGATTCAACCCTCTCATGGAACAAATATATAGGTAGATTTTGAATAATGGACCAAATACTAGTTTATATGAGACTCTAAATACCAAATATGGATTTCCAAAATCACTCATATCAAGAAATAGAACATGAATATTAGGGTCTTCCTCAATTTCAGAGACATTGATTCACACTTCCAAAAAGTTGATTTCCCATTTCAGATTATAGAAATCTTGATCAATGTAATATCTAGATTCCAATCCCTGTATTTAATGGATGGGTACTCAAGATACCATAAAATAGATATTCCCTCTAAATATGAAGAACCACATCCTTCAGAGTTCCTCCAGAGATATTTTTATATCAGTTCATGCCCTTTGGAATTAAAAATGCTCGATCCACTTATCAAGGGGAAATACATCATATCCTTAATTCATTCCTATAAAGGATAAATGAATGTTACATTGAAACCCTAGTGGTCAAATATAAACAACGATGTGATCACATCAGGGATGTTCAATTAATCATTAAAAAATGAAACAACATAGTCTATACAAGAATTTGTTGAAATGTGGTTTTGGGGTAAACTCATGGATGTTCCTTGGCATTGTGGTATTCCATCATTGTATCTAGGTTTACCTAGAACGGATTAGTGCTATTTTAGCAATGTCACCCCCCATAAACATAATGAATTAAAGGATATCCAAAGAAAAAAATCATATATTTGGTGTTTTATATCCAATATGGATGGAAAATCCCTAATCTCTTCTTGGATAATGAAGAAGGGAATCACATATCAATTGGATGATGACATGAAAGAAGAATTCAAATGTCTTAAATAGTTTTTAATACACAAACTAGTTCAGATGCCTTTGGCAGAGGGCAGGATATTCATCATAAATGATTCCATGATGTAATTCTCAATGGGTATGCTCCTCATATAGAAAAATGATATGCAGAGAAAGAACAATCATTACTAACTCATCCAAACAATTATAGGTATCGAGTCCCAATGCACTAATGTGGAGAAGAACATCCTTTCACTCATCTTCTTAAAGCATAAGACGATGCATTACTTGAATGACCATGAATTCCATCTAGTCTCTAATATTAATTTTCTCATGTACATACATTTTTTCTATGTTGATAGGGTGGTTGGCCTGATGCGTGGTTATTTTGTGGTAATATGACATTCATTTTGTATCACAAAAATCTGAAATAGGGCATTCCATGGATGATTTCCCTGAAACATATCATGACCTGTATAATACGTCAGTGAAAAATGTACATCAATATTGTTTGGTCTTCTATTCCCACAAAACTCCCCAGATATGGGAGATGCATTTTTATGGCACCTCTGAAAGAGTTATTTGGAAGCGGATGGAAACTTTGAGACAAAATAGAGTTGTCTTAGGGAAAGTATTTTTATCTCTAGAAAAATAAATCTTTCCTAAACATTATCACTATTCAAATCCATCATAAATAATGAGGCTAAATACCAAGCCCTTATCACTGGCTTGGAACTGTCGCCATATCTGTAAATAGCCTAACATAAAATAAATGAAAATTCAAATCCGATGATAATGAAAATCAATAATGAATATTCCATCAGAAAGGAAGTACTGATTTCTCTAAATGGATATGTTAGTGGACTAATGGAAGAGTTACATTATGATCCCATATTGCATCATGCCCACCAATCACAGAATTATCACATTGATGCATTAAATAATGTGGCTATAGTCCTAGGTAACCCTAATTAGGAGGAAGGATTCTTATACATCACACAGAAAAATAAAGGTTTCGTCAATCATTATCAACAATATGGATGAAATAAATCAATTCCACACCACCCCAAATAATTATGAACTGTTATCCACTATTGGATGGATGGTGCCCATAATCAGGTGTATCTGAAATAGGACTCTCCTAATAGACCGAGCTGTATGGGAACATATTTCGAAATGTGGAACGAAATTTACCACATAGGATGGTAAAAAATAATAAAAATAATTCTATAAGGTAGGAATTTATGGAATCATCCATCGGTTCATATTATAAGGAATGATTTACAGGGTTAGAGAAGAAGTCCACATGGGCTCTTGTAATGATCATCATTCTGGGACCAGGCTCTACCACCAAATCATGAAGTGGGGCTATTAATAAAAAACCATGAAACAAGATAGTGTGGAATTTATCACAAATTGTCAAGCATTCCATATCCATTAAAAATTCATCCATTTTGGCCTATAATTTATTTATACTATTAAATTTCCATTGATATTTGGTGTTTGGGGAATGGTTATTATGGGGCCATATCCCTTAGCTTCATATAAGGCGTTTAAGTATATCCTTACTTAGAAATACTTCTTTTCCAAATGGTATGATGAAATAAATCTCAAATAAGTCAATATGAAGAATATATTCTACTTTGTAAAGTCTCGTATCAACACTAGGTTCAGGGTCCCTCACCCAATAATGAAAGATAATGACTCCAACTTCTTCTCTACAGAGTTGATGAAATTGTTCTAGGAGTACAATATCAAGTATAATCACTCATCTAAGTATCATGAAATGGAAAATGGATAGATATATTCCGATAATATTACTTTGTTAAATATACTCTAAAATGTGGGGAAGAAGGATATGATGTACCACTTCACGTACTGGTACACAAGAAATTCCATAATTATTGGCTTACAGGACCAAGGGAGTATTTCCCATATAATTCCAGGTACCATTGTCCCAAATTATTGTTTATAAATAGCTCTCAGATTAGGATAAATTGAAAAAGTGTCTAGAATAATTGGAGTGGCTCAATGTGAACTATTTTTGACCATTGAAAAAACATTAAGCCCATCCAAATATGATCGTATGAGCCATTTATAATATGGATCAACTCTATTCATTCATCTAATGATGACTAGGTTGGCTCTCAGAACCCCAATTATACCAGGGAAGAATCCTCTGAGGATGGAACCAAAAAGGGAATGACCTTACATCATAAATAATTTCCATCAAAATGGATCTTACGCACTGTCCACAATGGATGAGGAGCATGTTACACCACCCAAAAATGTGAGGTCTCATAAGTAATACATTGCATAGCAATCTTCAATCAATATTCATATAATCAAGACTTTAAACCACATGATATCCCACATACTAACCAGATGTTGATAAACTGTTGGGATTCATCCCCAATGGAAGATTTTAAACAAAATGGAATCTATCATCCTAGGAAACAAGATGTTACTGCACAACATCTCAAGTCCAATAAGTAAGAAATTAAACTACACAACAATCCTTGGAAATAATGCATGACATTAAAATACATTGAAAAATTCCTTACTACATGATGTAAAATTGCCTGGATCCATGAGATATATATTCATCAACATTGGGTGATCATCATCCTTACTAAATATGTTATACTACATAGATGATGTCCTTGCTGGATGGAATTAAACTACATGGTTATAATAAATCTGTATATGTCTTGATTCACATTTAGATAATATACATAGGGACACCTCGATCCTATATCTTGGAATATCCACCACATGACGAGAAATTCCCATGTCCTATCCATCATTTTCTCTAAATGGTGGGGGGAACCCTTTCCATTTCTTGTTTCTCATGTAGAGCGTAGATTGTGTATGTAATGGAACTATAGTAATGGATTCCATGTACAAACAGAGAATAATATCTCATGACAGGATCATGGGGGTCCTTAATTCAATACTGTTAAAGGCATACCATTAGTCCTCCACATATGATGTTTGAAATACACGGTTGATGTCCCTTTCTTGATATAAAACTGCACAGTCCTATGGACCTCACCTGAGAGGACCACTTTTTTGGTGTTGGTCCCCATCCACACCTCCATTAACTAACTACACATGACTTGATTCCTAACATTTCAATAATCATAGTGAAACATGGATCATAAATCCTGAGTCTAGTTACAACAATTATATGAAATCCACCCCCTGAGTATAGGTCCAACATTCATAGGAACCTATTTCCTCAACAACTATGTATGTATTTATTCATATTACTACTGAATAGATACAATACCTAGTTTTATATCCATATGTCTCGCCAAAATACCCATTTTCATTTTCATAAGATAACATCCATGTTGCACGACATTGAAAAGGTTGTTCCCTCATGAACTACACGTTGTTTGATTCCTATCATCACATGATATGTAGTGAACCCCAAATCTCCAATTAGAGGCCCAAATATAATAAACAACTGGAGTAATTCCCACATCACGGTATGGTTCTGAACTATGTAGAGTTATTCCCATTTATGAACTATGTTTGGCTTGATTCCTACCATCATAAGATACATAGTGATGCATGGATCTCCAGTCCTAGGTCCAAATAAAAAAATAAATAAAAATAAATGTGCCCCACTAACATAGTGTATAATCCATAAAAAGAAAAAATTTCTACAAATGAGTCAAATATACGTACTTCCTGACCACACATGTAAAATATCATACACAAATTTACATGTCGATTCCCACATCCTTACCACATGATGTAAAATAGAAAGGAAGTAATTATGGTCACATGACATAAATACTGCACAAAAAATGTCTTAATTGCATGAAGATAAACTATAATGAAGCAAGTATGTCCCTACTATATAATTTCAAACTATATATACCGTAATCCACTATAATATTTTATCAAAGGACCATAACATCCTTACCTGGGCTTGCTAGAGTATGGGGTGCTTCTCCAATATTTTAAGAGCCACAATCCATTAATAAATCATCATTTATTAAGAAACTCAATTTTCCTAAATACTTTAATAGATGTTGGAAAAAGATACATGGCTTCAAGAGACCCTTTATTTGAATATGCATGTATTCCTATGGATCCAGAATATGCACCTATGGTTTTCAACCATATTAATCACTCTCTAAAAATGGATTTTGGATCCTAGTGAGCCCTGACATCACCATGGTAGAAATCAACATGTCAGTGTGTTTGGGGCCATTCCACATATTATTTTCACATATCAATAATCAATACATAAGAACCTTGATCCCTGATTTGAAATATTTTCATATCCCCCTCAGAATAATAATGGGGTACTCTTGACCATGGGAATTCTAATTATGATCTCATACCTCATCCCCAATATTTGGTCTATATGAATCACAACCTTAAACATCATAAAAATCAGTAAAATATGTATGACCTTGAAATCTTTCCTATAATGGTCCCAAGAGCAAGACCCTAAATAGCTAGGGAATGTGGAACAAAACTTGCCAGGTTGAAAACCTGAAAAGGGTGGCTTAAGAGAATGTGAATAATTCTCTCCCTAAACATTCCATACCTATATTTTATGAAAAATTATGGCACAAATAAATATGTTATAAATTTCATAGGGCCTACACTGTTTCCCTAGCATATGCCAATAAATTCTCTATAGACCCCTTCTTCTGGAAAAATTTGTGGTAATGATTTTTGACATCTTTTCAATGTGAGAATATGTTCTCTATGAAATGACACCACTTTTTTGGATCTCAAAACCTTTTTGGATATTACACATTCCACAAATCACTGTTCCAAATTTGAGTGACCTGGGTAAACACAATCTTCCATGACCCTTAGAAATAAAAACACAGCTTTAGGTGGTACTTTGTTTAACTATGCATATATACCTATGGTTCCTGCATATAAACCTATGATCATTAACCAAATGTGTAACTCATTAAAAATGGATTTTCAATAAATATGAGCTCCAACATCATTGTGGTAGAACACATCACGTGGGTGCGCTATGGTAAATTCCTGGAATTGTTGTTTCATACCATCCTAAGGACCTGAGCACTTTGGAAAATGATTTACAATTCCTACACCAAAATATTCATGTATATTTGACATCCCTTATGTTTTGTCACGTTTTTTTACCCATTTCCAAACATCTATGTGACGCTCTATTATCAATCCTTTAATGTCTTTCACCACATGATTCGAAACCACATGGATGAGGGATTGAGCTTCATAATTAAAAACGGTATTTCTCTAGGGATCCATAACCCTTTCTTGATAGATTTTTTCTTTACCCATCCTCATAAATTGGATGTTTGAGTCTTAAAAAATCATTCATGGACCTCAGAAATGAGTGGATACTTTCTTTTCTAGGCCATGCAACCGACTCATAGAGGATTTGACCTACCAACTAAAGGAATCTCCTCCTTTTAGTAAAGTTAATTCAATGGATATATTCAAACAATAGAAAAATGAACATGAAACTTTGATTTCAGAGTCTAATACGAAGTCCCCTAGCATTCACAAGCATGCCATTAACACTCATCGTATACCTACTAATAGGAAGGAATGAAATTAGAAAATTCCAGTGCTTCCTGAATGTGAATTGGGTGAATTGAATTCTAGACTCCAAATGACTACACCAACTGGAGAACATGGCACTTCTCGTGACACAAATCCCCTTGATATTCACAAAACTGAGGATAGAAACATGCATGCTTCCAATCAGGGAATTATTATCATAATGTAGACCAAACAGAACTACAAATCTTCTTCTTTTGATATGTTTTTCACACCCATTAATCTGAACTCATGTGATGATAATGGAATACATCAGTCTAGTGCTATAGATTCCCCAAAGGTTATACAGTACTTTCTAATCGTAGATGTTAATATTTCCAATACTCTCATACCTAACTAGAATGAGGAGAATTTGATTGAAAGTAAAAGTAGCCCATTTTATTTTGATAAATACCACACAGTACACACATTGCATTTCAATTTATGATGCTTCTATGCCTAATACTGACCTACCTATCCTGAATGAGAAACCAATGACTAAAAACAAAAGTCAACTTATTTCTCATTCTAATACAAAAATGTGGGACCTAATATCTATTCATAATATTGTAGGTACTACTAATAGTCACTCAATTTCATCTATGAGAAAGCAGGAAATGAAAACCTACCCGATTAAGGCTAAAACACCTAGAAGATCATCTAGAAAGAAGGGAATTAAAAATAAGATATTAGGGGGATCCAACCCCAAAATTAGGTTTTAATGAATATTTTTTTGGACTTGTTAGGGTATAGAAAACCAGGACACCTTTATAGTCTTCAAAAGGTTAATCAATACTCATTATTATAAATTATTTTCAATTTCTGAACCAAAAATTAGTTTTTTGTCGATTTTTACATCTATTCCAATTTGGTAATAATTTTTTTGGAGCATGTAAAAACTATTCATCTATTGAATCTCTTTGGATCTTTACTCATTCTTCTTTATAGAATGTTAATAATTTTAATATTTCTGAGAAGTTATTTAATTTTATTTTATATTTGATCACTCACACATTTATTGTTCATTTATCTATTCTATGAATAGATAACATAAGAGGATACCCCTTCACCATGATCTATCATGCCTTAGAAATAACATTCAGGACCCCTATTTTGTGTTGGGTATCTTTAATGCCATCCTTTCACCATGTGAGAAAATGGGATAATCACACTCCACCAGTTCTTCAAGGGAACTCAAAGACTCTATTTAGGATAACAATCTAATTGAAATTAATCACACTAGAGACAAGTTTACACAATATAGAAAAGATTACAATAGGGTGGTTTCTAAAAAAATTAGATAGGGCTTTTAAAAATGTTTCAGCCCTTGATAAATGGGGCACCATATGTAGTGTCACCCTTCTTAAACTTAATTCAAACCACCATCCTATCCTGGTCAATTCCTCCTTGAATGACACTATGCATATTTACTCTTTAGATTTAAAATATATTCTTCATCATGTACTGATTGTGTTAACATTATAAAAAATTCATGGTCTTATAAAAAAATTGCAATGATAATTTTTCCAGTACCATCAAATTAAATAATTTAATACATGTTCTGAAGGATTATTGTAGATCCAAATCTCAGAGAATTAACAATGAAATCATTCTTTTTAAAGAGTAACTTACCCAACTCTAGAACACTAATTCTTGTACTAGTTTATTTTTTGGATCCTCAACATGGAATAAATATTAATTAAGAAACTTGTTTCCATTTTCACCTTCAAATAAAAAAATAAAAAACAAATTTTAAAAAATAAAAGGATTATTGATGGTGATAGAATTACTGAATTCTACAATTCCATTCAAATAACTAGGAAATATTTTAGACAACTATCCTACCATAGAGATAGATACAACCTTATTGGTATTGAAGATAGTATTTCTAATCATTTTGTTGCTTCCTTTGAAAATATTTTCAATGTGGTTGATGTTAATAAAGACCTTTTTCCTTATGTCATTTCGGTGGTGGTGAATGAAGATGAAAAATAATTTATCAACAGTATTCCCCTTAACAAAATATTAAGAGACACCGTATTTATCATAAATTCAAGAATTTCACTGATATATGATGGTTTCAATATTGTCTTTTATCAGCAATTTTGGGATGTTATTTGAGCTGATGTTTTGGGATTTGTTAGGAATTTGTGTTATATGGGTATTATCTCTCTTGGTCTAAAATCTCAATTCCACTCCTTAATATCTAATGTGGAGAATGCTTCAAAAATTCATATCTTCAGACCCACTTCCCTTATTAATACTATTTATAGAATAATCACCAAGCTTCTTTCCAATAGAAATTCTTCTATCATCAAAAAAATTGTCTCCTGGAACCAATTTGGTTTTGTTAATGGAAGATCCATCCAAGATTGTTTTTTTTCCTTTCCTCAAAATGCACTAATTTGTTAGATAATTCTAGTATGGGTGGAAGTTTTTCCACCAAACATGATATTCAAAAATATTTTGAATACATGTATTGGAATATTTTTGTCAAATTTCAATAGAATATTGGTTTTAATGAATCTTTCATCAATAAAATTAAAATTCTTTTTAATTCAGCCTACATTTCAATAAATGTAAATGGATCTCCTAGGGGTTACTTTAAATGCACTAATGGTGTATGATAGGGTGAAACCCTCTATACAAGTGTTATCTAAATTTCTGAAGATTACCTTAGTAGATTACTCACTTTTCTTGTAGATCAGAAAAAGCTTAAAAAGATTCATGATTATAGGAATTTGAATTCTTTTATGCATTTATTTTATAAAGATGAAATCATCCTTTCTCTACAAGGAGATAAATGAAATATCAATAATCTCAAATGTGACCTTTTTCCATATGAAGATAATTCTAGAAAAACTATCAGTTAGAGAAAATCCAACACCTTTTTAGGGAAAATGTTTCTTTCTAACATAAAATCCAATATTATCAAGATGATAGGAATTAAAGAAGGATCTATTCACTTCACTTATATCGGTGTGCCCATATTTTAGGGTAGACTATTTCTATTTAATTTATTTCTACTGTTGACTAAATCCTCCACCTACCCACCTCATGTAAAGGTAAATCCCTCTCTCTGGTTGGCATGATCTATCTTATAAAATCCACGATTATCTCTTCAAGGGTCTACTCAGTGATGGTTTATAATTGGCCTATCAGTATTTTAAAAAATGAATGTTTCCATAAAAAAAATTTTGTGGAGTGGAAGAATTATTGAAAGAAAACTAGTGACTATTCCCGGGTCTACCAGTTACATGAATTTGGATAAAGGTAGTCTTGATATCAAAAATCTCAAATTTTTTAATGATGCCTTATAGGACAGACTCTCTTGGAACCTTCTATTTAATAAATCGAATTCTCATTCCTTCTTCAGAAACTGATTTATTAACAAATCAAAAAATGTAAATTTAAATTATATAATCTCCACCATTTTTAGTTCATTTATTAATTCATTTTCTAACAATAAGTCTAAAATCATATGGATGTTGAACATAGAATATTATTTGAACTTCTAGCTTGAGAACTGGACTAGTTCTCCACTCATTTCAATGGTTCCCCCATTTATCCACCTGAGAAAACCAATAATACTATTAAAGATATGTTAATCTCTCAAGTACTTATCATACCAGAAAATAATATGTAGGACGTTGATAACTATCCCTTTTCCAATGTTGATAATTTTTTAATTTGGGAACCTACTCAAAATAGCATTCTTGACTCAATTTTTTTATGAAAATAATTTTAGTAATTTTGACAACAAAATGGGATGAAAAAAATTGATAAATTATGGTTAAATCCCCTGAGATTCATGGTTTTTCAGCATATTATGCAGAAAAGTGTTCCAACAGACACTTGCTTTAAATCATTACAGATTCATCTTTTCCCTAAATTGCATCTTTGTAATCAACGTATTGAAGACATTAACCGGCTGTTTCTATATTGTGCTAAAGCCACAGCTCTTTAAAATTATGACTTTGATCTTTTTGAGTGTAGGTGATTACTTCACGACTCAATCAACTCTCAAGTCCAACATTGTGTGGATATGATGTCCTCTTCTCAAATAAAGAATCTCTTCATAACTATTGTAGCTGAGTTTATAAATGTGATATGGTAAAATAGAAATTATCATATTAATTACAATGGATCATTTATCTCTAATTTAGTAAAAATGATAATCCTCATTTCCATTCAAGTAGACGACTTGATTCAGAAGGGCCTTTGTAATAGCAAAGTTAGAGACTTTGGTATTCTATGTCAGCTTGTTGTGAAGGGTATCTATCCTCATCAAAAACTCACTCTTAATGTTTTTTGGAAAGCTCCACCCCAATGATAGATTAATTTCAATGTTGACCATGCATCTAAAGGAAACATAGTTCCCCCAGGTGGTTGTGAAATCTTCAAAAACTAATATGGGCAGACTCTAGGGTATATTTACAGAAACTATGGAGTTTCATCTTCTTTGGAAGATTAAATTAAGGTAGAGATTTATTCTATTTTATTTTCAAAGAAACATGGTTGGAATAGTATCTATATTGAAAGAGATTTATCGACTATTGTTCATGATCTTCAGAATGGAATAGTGCACCATGCATATCCTCTTATTTCACATTTGATGGACTGTCTACATTCAGTTATTGATATTAGATATATAGTCACTCATAACTTTTGTGAATCAAACAAGGCTGCAGATGGACTTGCAAATATGTCACTCAATCATGACATAACCCTGTTGAACAAACTCCCTATTTATTTACTTTCTATTTATGATAGGTATTGTAAAAAATTCCATATTTCAGACTCCTATAATCCGTTTCTTTAATAAATTTATTTTTTTTCTTTGGATAAAACACAACTTTAATAAAAAAGTGTAGAGAAACCCATGTTGGAAAATTCTACTGACGCATAAGGTCTATAACCTACCAACCATAATAACTTACTCCTTAGAGGAAATGATATCTAATCCTCATGATCCATGGAAACAAAATAGAATAAATTAACACCCTAGAGTTTTTTAGTCATCCTTGTAATATATGCACCATATTTTCTAATCATTAATCAGGTTTGAACTTAATGACCCTACCCTAAAATGATTGAAGTTATGATAAAAAATACCCTATAATAAATCAATATAAGGTCCAAGCTAAAATACACTAAAATACATCGATTGTTGGTCCAAGAAAAAAAGACCCTAAACTACAATAGTATAAGTTCCATGCTTAAAGACCCGAAACTATAGTTATAGAATGTATGTGATAAAAACCCTAAACTAAAGCAGTAGAAGGTCTGAGCTAGAAGAACATAATCTATAATAATTGAATTTCGGATCAAAAAGTCCCTAAAGTACAGTGATAGATGTTATAAGATAAAAGAACATAAACTAAAGTTGTAGAAGGTTTGAGCTAAAATATACTAAACTGTAGATATAGAACATATGATCTAAAAGACAATAAAATAAATCAAAAAAATGATTTAGTATGCAGTAATGGGAGAGCATGTAAAGGCTGGAATATGGCCTTGTAAAAAATATTTCCACTCTTTCAAAGCCTATCTTTATTGGAAAATGATAAATCCCTCTCCCTCTAGGACATACATTCAACCCAATTATCCTTTTGTGAACCAAGTAATATCAAGATTGCTTGGGATGATATATCAGTCAGGAATATCATGTTTGTGGGAGGTCGGGATAATTTCTCATGAAGAATCTATTATAATTTAATTGTTCTGATATGAGCAGTCATGCTTTCATTCTATTATGAAAAGGATGGGTATCATTGGTGATTAAAATAATATATGATCAGATTAATGTTATTTATATCATGAATAAAAAAATGGACAACAACATGGATGGTTCTGAAATATCATTCATTTATAGTGTGTAATAGGAGGAATATATTCATTTTATAGTCTCTCCAAGAATCTCATCAGTGAAATAATGCATATCAATGGTTTAACTACAATAATATTTGTTCCACTAAGCTGGATTTATCATCAAGATTCTTGTGAGAAGCATCTATTTAATGCTAGAGTACCACACTTCCAGCCTCTTCTACTACTTCTCCAAGATAGAGAGTCTTAACTAATGTAGTCAACTCCTCGACTGTCTTTTGAGTATTTTCCAATGATTATGATTTTATTGAAAGTTAAAACCTCTTATGGGCTATGATTTACTCAAATATCCATATTTTCATGGTCTAGTAATCCATGTGGGATTTCAATTTAGATATAAACTAGAGACTTTGTTCTTGTGCATAAAATGTCTCCTTCATCTATATAGAAAGGGGATCCTCATCATCAATATCATAGAAACCCCTCTCATTAGTGGCCAAATCAGGCAGAGTTAAGATAATTTTATTAATGATTTCATACAATTCATGTCGATCAAAATTATCATCCCCAAATTCATTAAATAGCTGACAAAGGAATTCCCCGTGACCAAGAAATTTTTCAAAATGAGTCTCAGTAATAATGGAATGATTCTTATACAAGATAATCCTACATCATGTCTAAGATTCAATGATTGATGGGATGTGTTTTCCAAAATAGAAAAAATCCAACTTATCTGGAAATTAAATAAGAGAGGAGGCTCCATTTAACCTCCCCTCAATAGATGAATCACTCATCTCTTGTGATGAAGGGATTATTTCCTTGATGTGACCAGTCCCACTATTGGGATGGTTATCTCCAGGATGAGGGAATTTCCTTAAAGTCTCTTCCAAGTCATTAATGAACACCATCATTAACACTAACATAGGGATTGAAGAGAAATATGGCTTATCCACATGATGATTTTTTTCCCTTGCATGCCCCCAAGATTGTATTCTACCTAACCCTATGCATAATTATTAGTGAGAAATTCAGGAACATCAAAGAATGAAAAAAATGATATCCACATCAGTGTCTTCGTGTGCCAACATCATCCAAAACTAGTAGGTGATCCTAGGGTGTCTCTCTCCTTACAAACTAGAAAAAGGCGAAGGGGAGACCATTTGGGTACAACTGAACTGACCAGAAAACCGATATGGTGTATATGGCATGCATATGATCAGCTCATCCGTCCTAGCTATAATAACCCCATCCTGAAGGGAGATCATCGACTACCTTTAGTCGAGAGATCCTTTTCCATTGTTAATGATCATCCTAGTCAGTGCAGGATAAGTGGTCAAACAAAATCTATTAGATTGAATCAAAACATATGTAACCTCATCAGATATTAATGAAATAGAACCAACCCTAGATATTTTTGGCAAACTGGGCTGATAGAATGAATCAGTGATCCTAGTGGAATTTTAGTGTTTATAATAAGGTAAATTTTCCCCTATCTATCGAAATAAAAAATAGTTAGGGACACTAATCCTATAAGAGATTCTGCCTTGTTGAATATGGCCCAATAGTTGGTAATGTCATGAAATGTCATCATTTTCAGATTAAGTCATTATCCTTCCAGTAGCTATGGTACCATTACCAACATACTAAATAGGATTCCAAAACACGTGTCCCCTACTATGAAATGCCACCCATTAAGAAACACAGCCACAAATCCCACCAACCTATGGTTTGAATGGATCTATGAAATCACTTTATATCCCAAAGATTTATTATCTCCAGCTTCTAAAATGGACTAATATGGGCCAAAAATTTCATCAACTTAATGGTAAGGGCATCAATGGTGGTGTATAGTAGTTTTCCTTACCCAATTGTGATAAATAAAAATGTTGATCTAGTAATTTTTTGAGATAAGAATGGAAATAGTAAGCTCCATTCATAGATTCTCATTCACAATGGTGAGCATGTCCCTATAAAATATTTGGGTCTGGAAAGGATCATTCTAGTAAACTACAGTATGGAGGAAGTCATCGTACATCTCTCCGAGTGGGAGTTTCCCACTAAGTTGGTAGATATACCATAAGGTGATTCAATTTTTTTACATTGAATTAATGAAATGAGTTGGTGTTAGGGAACCAAAGGATATTCAGTAATCGAATAAGATAAAGCTTACAATAAATAATAAATTTTGAAATCTATATAAATTCATAAAGATGGACCCTATATAACTGGTTAGTGAACTCTAAGACGTTATGCCTGACTAAGAATAGCCATGCCCATTCATCAAAAAATTAGTACAAGGACAAATATCACATTTTGAGCTTCTTCCTCCACTAGGTTTATTCATAGTAGATATTAAGATACTTGAGTAACATTGAGAAATAGGTTGATAATATAAATCTCAACCATCCAGACCCAAGGGAGTGATTTAAATATATAATACAACCCTTAGGATCACGAAATAACCAGCCAACCATCCTAAAAATTCTCATCATAATACTTTAAAGATAAGATGACACTCAGTAAGATGGTAGATTAAAGTCTGAAAGTGGAATGAAAAAATCATCAAATAAGCCCAACCTATATAGAGGAAGTTGATGTGATAAAGTATAAATTTGAAACTCAAATGGAAGAAACTGTTTTAGTATCATATTATCAGAATGTATTCAATTTTTATTGTCAGTATTATAGTTTCTAGAAATCATGGCCCTTTTATCCGCCATAGAAGATGAAATTTGATGAGTATTGGATGCCATATGAGAAAAACTAGGTGGAATATGTCATATAGACAAAATAAAATATTTCCAAAAAGAAAGTAATAAATAGGTATCATCAGGATCATTACATGAATAAGAAAATGCATTCACGAATCACATAAATAAACATGAATGGCCTGAATCCTAAAGATCTTGTGAATAATATAAACCCATAAGGCACCATACATACCGCATGACCCCTTTAACACTCATGATTTCATGACATTGAAATTGTCACATGAGTCACATGATAGTAAAATGGTGTTTTGATCAAGCCAACAGATCCAGAGATACCCTTAAATAAATAATGCATCCCTAAAGAAAAAGTTAAAACAATTACTGAAGATAGGAATATAGATTGATTCTTGCAGGTTCCTGGATGATGAGGTCCTATAATTTAGATCTAGAAGAAGATATTTATGGTGAGGTTTCGTGATGGGTTCTTATGATGAGGATACATGATGGAAGTATGGTGGGAGAGATCTCGATAAATGAGTGGCTGGTGAATGAATCCCTCTCCGCTCCCATATTTATAGGTAATCCTATGGAATAACAAACGTTACTTGAAAGACCAAGCATTTTTCAAGACATCGATTGGTGAAAACACTAATGACTCAGGTGGGAAATTACATTCCTTAAAACAAAGCCCCTTTCTCTATAGATGTTTCTTCTAGAGGGTAATTATTTAATTTCCTCGAAATGAGTATCAGTGAATCTTAAAAGAAATAAATACCTAAATATGGGTAATAGTTTCCCCACAAATAAAATAAAGACTATGGTGGCCATGCCCAAACAGAATGCATGAACCCCTTTGAGAGACACGATCACATGAACTTTAGAATATCATAAAAATGGTCATGTTAGGAACATATCATGATGAATGCACCCATAAAGTCCCTTTAATAAGTCCTTCTACTCTAGTGAAGGCATTTTTAAAAATATTTGGTCACACGACATCACCTAGATATGATCTACAAGGTCACGCAGCTTGTAAATCGCTGGACACCTGAGGAACCAACAAAATATATTTTGTATATAGGGGGGAAATTTAAAAAAAGGGATAACCATGTTGTATTAAAACTCACATGACAAGTCATTGATAGAGCGCTGTCGTGGGCACCCTCAAATGATTAGTGTAATTTGGGGTACTTAGGTGCAGTAGAGTGGCAGACCAAGGTCGTCTCTTAAAGGAAGAAGTGAATTTAATAAATTATTAGAGGTATTCTAAAAATAAAATAAAAGAGAATAAAACAAAAAAACACTACTTTAAAGGATTGGGGTTTTTTGTAGTTTATGAATCTAGAAGAAGTTTTCTGGAAGAATATTGTATAATTTTTTTGTTTTTAGTTTTGAAATGATGTTCGATTAAAATGACACAACAAAAAGATGTCTTTTTTAGAAAATATTTAAAAGGTGTAATCGATCTAACTCTACCTCTTCACTTTATTATTAATCATTATCATGTAGATACAAATTCACTTAATTATGATCCCTTAATTTGTTAAATCCCGAAACCTATAAGAATTAACTTTACCACGAAGATGATGTGAATTTAACCCTAGGCTAACTTCGGAACATGCAATCGCAGCACCCTGCTTTGATTGATGTTCTAAGATTAGCTTATGGTCAGTGGTAAATTAAGGCTCATATCCATTCATGAAATGATGATTAATTGTGTTTAGGGATTATATTTGAACTCTACAAATTTATCCCGTGTGGTCTTGTATTACCGATTAAGATCGCGCTCTCACAATTTACACAAAATCCCGACCTCGCGTGTTTTTGTTTTAATTGATCAATTGCTTGCTTAGTTGATTTTAATTTAAAAACTCAATTCATGGATCATATTATGTGAATTATAGTAGCTCATTTATTAAAAATAAATGAATGAAAAAGGATAGAGGTCGATCGATTACTAAAAATAACTACTCTTCCATGGGTGGCGTAATCATCGTAGAAGCGTTTTGCATGTGCAAAGGTTTAAAATGGTTATAACCCAATAAAGCTTCTACTCAAGAATTACAGCCCAATTAGGAATATTAAGAGAAGAATAAATTTAAACAAAACAGAAGAAAAGAGAATAAATAAAATAAGAACAAAGAAGTTTATTACATAAACAAAATCATTACAACATGAAGTAGAAGAAGAAGGCTTCGTCGAAGGGATCCTTGTTTCAAGAGATACCCTTATTGAAATGGTTGGAGAATTGGAGTGGATCCACTTCTCCTCTGCCCTAAACTTCCCAATTCACGTCACAACCCCTCCAAATGATAAAAACTCCAATTTATAGAGGGGAGGGGAGGAGAGGTTACAAGTGGTTTCAAGTGTGAATGTGGAAATTCGGCCAATTTTTTTAATGAAAATATCACCGCCCATTTGACCACCAAAACCCGTGAATTGGACGGCCGTCCAGAAGGATCAAATGTGAGGATATGAGTTCTCTATCTCCTCTCCAATGTTGGGCTCAATAAAAGCCCATATGTAGGAGTTATGGCGGAAATACAGAAGCTTATCCATTCTGGCGAGTCCAGCCCAGCTTTGACTTCATGGCCCAATTACTCCATTAAAATGCATTCTTCTGATCTAGTGTCCTGAATAAAAGTTGTAGATAATTAGGTTAGGAAAACTTTTAAAAAATTTAAAATTCAAATAATAAATATAAAAATATTTATATTCGAAATACTACAGTACACTATTAAGGGTAAAACTGGAATTTTCACCAAATTTTCAAATGAATGATCAAATCCCAAATATTTTATAAATAAACATATTTAACACAATGTGAGGAAATTATATCATTTATTATCAATGAAATATTCAATAAAACAGTGTTTTATCAACTCCCCCACACTTACTCTTTTGCACAATTGGGCAAAACCTCATATCAAGTAAACATCAATATCAAATCAATACCAAATTTAAAACACATATCCTTAAGATCAATCAATTTCACACCAAGAATCAAAAGATATCATGCCTCATAAAAAACCTTATTTCAAGTTCTCCATTTATATCATTCAATATATTTCCACTTCATTTATCCGCCCATGCAAAAAACACCTACCTCGCTTGAATTTTCTCTCATCACTCAAATATCAATTTTTTTGCAATGTCTTTCTCATCCAAACTCATAAAAGGGTCACCATAGGCTTGATAGATTCCTACATCGCTACCTGATGTGAGTCAAGGACATATGTTTATCATGAGGACTTTTCAGGGTTGTTCTGTGGCTTTCGGTTGGTAGGATTAAGATGTGAAAAACTCTGAGGCTGAATGAGGAGGGCTTGAATATTTTGAAGCAAAATTGCATTAATCTAATTTTCACTTTAATATGGTCTTCTCTTCAATCCCCATAGTATCAATTCAGCTCCATCATCATGAAAAGTCATGAATGTTTTACATCATTCATCATTTCAGCATAAAAATGTCAATCTTCTCAAACATGATGTTCTTGAATGCTCCAGATGGGCACGACTTTCCACCTCAATTAGAAGCTCCAGAAAAGGCACAGCTTCACTTGTCATGAAAGCTCCAGAAAAGGCCCAGCTTTAAATATGTTGACTTTATTTAGCAGAAAACACATCTCGTCAAAATTTAATTTTCCACCCAAAGTATCACATAATGTGGTGGCACAACACAAGATAGCTTCCCCCACACTTAAGCTCAACTAGATTATGCAATTTCACTTCAAGAGTTGGTTGGATAGGGAAAATTGGCTTGTAATGTGGCTTAACCTAACAGGATATGCATGGATTCTAAGGGATACAAGGATTAAATAATAAAGGTAGGCCATTAAAAAAATATTCTTTGAAACATGGGCTTTAATACCAAACAAATGCCTCAATCATTTAAACATAAGTACCTCAAACCCTCAAGTTTGGACAGGAATAAATCAAATTCTGGTTAAGTCAAGCATGGTTTGGTTCTCTCAAGAAGTGAGGTGAATGTAAAGAATATGAAAATAATGGTTTAGAAGCCTCACAGGAAAGTGATTTCAAATATAAAGACAGTGAGATTGGCATGGGATTCAAAATTCAGCGTAATTTTCATGAAATTACGAAATATTTGAACTTGAAACAAAGTCATTTCAGCAATCATTTAATCTTAGTTTCAAGGGGTAAATTGTTTCACTTATTGATATGGATTTAAAAATGGTGATGAGAATCATTTCAGCTCAAAATGTTTCAAAAACACACAGAAAATTGTAAAATAAACACACAAAATTTGAAAAGCACACAATATTTTTTTGGTTTTTTTTGAACAGGAAAGAAATTGAAATTACTAAACTAAAAGGTTCCCTCCCCCACACTTAAAATATGCATTGTCCTCAATGTGAACCTATGAGATGATATATGCACATGAAATGAAGAATTTTTAAATAGGACAAATAATATAAAAGTGAAAGGGTTAGGAACAGCCTGATGTGCTCAAGTGATGATGGGGTAATGCAGTGTGATAAAATCCACTATATTAGTAGGAAGTCCCTCAATGTATCTCTTCAAACGTTGCCCATTGACTGTAAAGATCCTTCCAGTGTCCTCTTGTGTGATCTCCACTGCTCCAGAAGGAAAAACATTAGTCACAACATAAGGACCTAACCATCTGGAACGCAACTTACCAGGCATCAGCTTCAGTCGTGAACTGTAGAGAAGGACTTTTTCTCCAACATGAAACACCCTTTGTTGGATCATTTTGTCATGAGATGCTTTTGATCATTCATTGTAGAGCCTTGAGTTCTCATATGAGGATAATCTAATCTCCTCAAGCTCTTGAATTTGCAGCTTCCTTTGGATTCCAGCTTGGGCCAAATCCATGTTGCATTTCTTTATAGCCCAATAAGCCTGATGCTCGACTTCCACTGGGAGATGACATGCTTTCCCAAAAACAATCCGAAATGGGGACATACCAATTGGGGTCTTGTATGCTGTTCTATAAGCCCACAATGCATCATCCAAGCGCTTGCTCCAATCCTTCCTATTTGGCTGCACAGTTTCTCTAATATTTGTTTAAACTCACGATTTGAAACCTCATCCTGACCATTTATTTGGGGGTGGTATGGTGTTGATGTTTTGTGTGTCACCCCATACTTTCGAATGAGGGAAGCAAAATTCCTATTGCAAAAGTGTTTCCCTTGGTCACTGATGATGGCCTTTGGTACTCCAAACCTACAGAAAATTTGAGCCTAGAAAAAATCCACAACAACATGAGAATCGTCAGTCCTAGTGGCCTTGGCCTCCACCCATTTACTCACATAATCAACAGCAACCAAAATATACAAAAATCCAAATGAACTAGGAAAATGAACCATTAATTCGATGCCCTATACAACAAAAATCTCACAAAATAGTATGGGTTGTTGGGGAATCTCATGTCTCCTAGAAATGTTCCCAGTGTTTTGGCAACGAGAGCATGAATTAAAAAACAAATGGGCATCATGGAACAAGCTAGGCCAATATAATCCAGAGTCCAAAACCTTCCTAGCTGTCCGTTGGGGTCCAAAGTATCCACCACAAGCAAGTGTATGACAGAAATGCAAAACAGACTCAAACTCATGATCGGGAACACACCTCCTAATTACTTGGTCACTACACATGCGCCAGAGGTAAGGATCATCCCACACATAATACCTAGACTCACTTTTTAAATTTTGGACTTGATGCTTCTTCAAATTTACTGGGATTTCAGAGGCAACAATGTAATTAACTAAATCAGCATACCAAGGATGCTTACCTGAGATGGTATAGAGATGCTCATCAGGGAAAGTGTCCCGAAGTGGTACCTGGTCCAAGTTGTCACCCTCTAGTGTGTGAGTAAGCCTACTCATGTGGTCTTCCACCAAATTCTCTGACCCCTTCTTGTCCTTTATCTCAAGGTCAAACTCTTGAAGAAGGAGCATCCAAAAGATAAGTCGTGGCTTTGCATCTGGCTTCTTCAGGAGGTACCTCAAAGCTGCATGGTCAGAAAAAACAACTACTTTGGAGCCCAATAAATATGAAAGGAATTTATCTAAAGCAAATATGACAACAAGAAACTCCTTTTCCGTGTTTGTGTAGTTTGATTGGGCTGAATCCAATATCCTTGATTCATAATCAATCACATGTGAACGTCTTTCCACCCTCTAAGATAAGACAGCTCCAACCGCGAAGTTGGAGGCGTCACACATAAGCTCAAATGGAAGGTCCCACTGTGGGGGCTGTATGATAGGTGGAGTGGTCAGACACTTCCTTATCTCATCAAAGGAAGTCCTACAAGAATCATCAAACACAAAATCAGAATCTTTTTGAAGTAATCGTGACATAGGAAGAGCAATCTTACAAAAATCTTTGATGAACCGCCGATAAAATCATGCATGCCCTAGGAAAGATCTGACATCACGCACAGATGAAGGATAGGGTAAGGATGAAATAATGTCTACCTTAGATCTATCAACCTCTATCCCATGTTTTGACACCACATTCCCTAAGACAATGCCATGCTCTACCATAAAATGACACTTTCACTGTTCTGGACCAGATTCTTCTCAATACAACGATTCAACACCTTGCCCAAACTACTTAGACATTCATCAAATGAAGACCCTTACACTGTAAAATCATCCATAAATACATCCAGGCAGGTCACAATAAAATCAGAAAAAATACTCACCATACATCTCTGGAAGGTACCTGGGGCGTTGCAAAGTCCAAATGGCATCCTCCGGTAGGAAATTGTGCCAAAGGGACAGGTGAATGTAGTCTTCTCCTGATCCTATGGAGCTATAGGAACCTGAAAATATCCAGAAAATCCATCCAAGAAACAATAGTGTGTTTTCCCAGCTAGTCTCTCGAGCATTTGATCAATAAATGGGAGGGGGAAATGGTCCTTGTGAGTGGTCTGATTTAGTTTCCTATAATCAATACACACATGCCAACTATTTTGCACCCTCATTGGAACTAAATCATCTTTCTCATTTTTAGCAACAGTAAAACCAGTTTTCTTAGGCACAACCTGAATTGGACTTACCCACTGAGAATCTGAAATGGGAAAGATTATACCTGCCTCGTGAAATTTCTCAACTTATTTTTTAACAACTTCCAGGAGGGTGGGATTGAGTCTCCTTTGTGGTCGTCTCACCGATTTAGCCCCATCCTCCAAGAGAATCCTATGCATGCAAATGGAGGGTCTAATACCTGATATGTCATCCAAGGTCCACCCAATCGCCCTGATGTTCTCCCTCAAAATATTCAAAATCTTTTCTTCATGTTCAAAAGGGAGATTGTTAGCAATGATAACAGGTAATCTCTCACCACTAAACAAGTATGGGTATTTCAGATTTGGTGGCAATGGATTGAGTTCTAATGAAGGAGGGTGTAGTATGGATGGAGACAATGAAGGAACCGAAATATGTGCACAAAGAGCATCGGTATCAGAATATACATCATCAAAATTAGAGAATAAAGCATCAAATCCATCAGCATACTCTATAGCCATGTCATAATCAGAGTTCACATGAACAAGATCAGAATATGAATCCATTTCAAAATAAAATCTTAGAGAGTCTTGTTCATTAGAAACAGGTGTGGAAGTTCTCTTAGACATTAAACCAGAACCAATACACATAATCTCCCTAAGCATAGGACAATCAAAATCCATGGAGTTTTTACTTGGTCGTTCAAAATGGGAGATAAAAAAAAGAAGAATGGTCCTCAGAGGGGTACTTCATGGAATCCATAACATTAAATATCACAAATTCATCCCCAAATTCCATGGAAAGTGTACCCTCATTGACATTTATGATTGTTTTTGCAGTTTTGAGGAAGGGCCTACCTAAGATAATGGGGGCATGAGAACTTACCTGATCATCCTCCACGTTAAGAACATAGAAATCCACTGGAAAGATCATGTCTCTTACCCGGACAAGTACATCCTCAAGGACTCCCACTGGATATGCCATAGCTCTATTCTCCAATTGCACCACTACTCTTGTTGGCTTCAACTCACCAACCTGCAAGGAAGAGAATACAGAGTGAGGCATCACATTTATTGAAGCTCCTAAATAACAAAGAGCCTCAGAGAAGTGCAACTCCCCTATGGTACATGGGATGGTGAATGTCCCGAGATCCTTGCAATTTGTTGGCATTGCTAGATTTGGTGTAATGAGTGCCGAGACATTCATTCCAAGGATGATCCTCTCATTCCCCTTGAGCCCTCTTCGATTGGTACAAAGTTCTTTTAAGAATTTCGCATACCTTGGAATTTGCTTAATGGATTAAAGTAGAGGAATGTTGATCTCCACACGCTTGAATGTGTCCAAAACCTCCTTTTCCATTGCTTCTTCAACCATCTTCTTAGTTTGAACAACCCTATTTGGAAAAGGAAGGGGTTTAGGAGGTACATCATCAATCTTTTTCTTACATTTATCTTTCTCCTTGGATTGCTC
Source organism: Viscum album (assembly GCA_963277665.1). Taxonomy (NCBI): domain Eukaryota; kingdom Viridiplantae; phylum Streptophyta; class Magnoliopsida; order Santalales; family Viscaceae; genus Viscum; species Viscum album. The sequence goes on from OY728120.1 coordinate 1,487,262,902, forward strand.
ATCAGTTGGTATGGAATGCGGCTTCTCTAGAGTTGAGGTGAATCCCGGTGGAATGGTAGGTATAAATGTATCATTCATTTGCTTCCCACTTCTCAATGTGATGGAACTAACATTCCCCTTTAGATTTGGAGTGGGTTGGGAAGGTAGATTTTCAGAATTCTTACTTACAAGTTCATGGAGGGCGGTGGCAATCTGGCTCATTTGAGTCTTCAACTCCCTCAGCTCCGAAATTTGACTCTTCAGCTCATTAGGTTGATTAAGAACAATTTGCTTCAAAAGATCATCAGTATTAGAATCTACCTTTGGTGGAGGATTCCCTTGTTTCTGACTTGCTGATGCTTGGGCTTCAAATCTCCTTTGGGGTTATTGGAAACCCTGCTGGTAAGGCGGAGGCTGCTGGAAGATTGGTTAAAAAGGGGGCCTTTTTTGTTGTCCAGAGCCATACCTCATATCTGACTGATCTTTCCACCCTTGGTTGTATACTGTATTGAACTTCTTTTGGGGATATGGTTGTTGTTGTTGCGGCTGAAATGGTCTCCCAGGGAATACTGCTGCACAATCTTTTGTCTCTTGTAGTTGTGGGAAACAATCTGTTGGGTGGCTTGTCTCAGTGAAAATGCCACAGGGCCTTGAAGGAGGGGGTTGGGATGTCTTTTGAGCCAATGCAATCTGCCTCACCATAGATGTCAATTCTTCTAACTTAGTATCAATCAAATGACTTTCAAGAGAAGAAGGGCTTACTTGATGTACTCCTCGAACATGTGGTGTACCTCAATCACCAAATTGTTGGTAATTTTGGGCCATCTTGTCGATCAATGCACGTGTGGCTGCTGGTGTCTTGTCCACCAATGCTCCTCCAGATGCAGCATCCACCATGCTCCTCTCCATGGGTGTGAGTCCTTCGTAGAAGTATTGTATCAGGAGTTGCTCACTGATTTGGTGATGCGGACAACTTGCACACAACTTCTTGAATCTCTCCCAATACTCATACATTGACTCCCCTTGTGCTTGCTTGATCCCCGAGATCTCCTTACAAATGGAAGTGGTCCTTGATGCTGGAAAAAATCTCTTCAAGAAAAGACGTTTCAAATCGTTCCAACAAGTTACATCTTCGGGTTGTAAATAATACATCCAGTCTTTTGCAGCTCCATCAAGTGAGAATGGGAATGCTCTTAATTTGATTTGATCTTCAGAAACATTTCTTGGTTTTAGGGTTGATCAAACCACATTAAATTCTTTCAAATGTTTATTTGGATCCTTACCTGAGAGTCCATGAAACTTTGGAAGTAACTGAATTAACCCAGATTTTAGTTGAAAGTCCGATTCAAGATTTGGGTATGCAATACAATTTGGTTGATAGTTAATATCAGGTGCAGCCAATTCTCGAATGGTTCTATTAAGTTCATTTACATTGTTTTCAGCCATTGGTTCCTCTTTTATGATTGAATTTGAATAGATTCCAATTTCAATGTTTCCAGAAGAGAGGAATTCACCAACTGGTTGAATATTGAAACTTCCCGTAGACTGAGAATTTCTGATTCAAGCCCTAAGGCTACGTTAAATCTCAGGGTCAAGATCTAAGAGATCTTTGGGATTCGTTCATGTCATAGATCAAATAAAAATGAAAAGAAAGAAAGTGGACCATAGTAAAATAAAAATGAGAAGTTTGAGTTGATGGTCCGAAAAGAAGTAGATGAAAATAAAAGAAGAAGAAGAAAAATCAGATTGGGTAAAGAAGGAAGAAAGAAGAGAGGAAGAGAATAAAATGTAAAATAAAATAAATACCTCTAATTGGTTGAAATAATTACTTACCTCCCTGGCAACGGCGCCAATTTGATAGAGCACTATCGTGGGTGCCCTAAAATGATTAGTGTAATTTGGGGTACTTAGGTCCAGCAGAGTGGCTGACCAAGGTCGTCTCTCAAAGGAGGAAGTAAATTTAACAACTTATTAGAGGTATTCTAAAAATAAAATAAAAGAGAATAAAATAAAAACACTACTTTAAAGGATTGGAGTTTGTTGTAGTTTATGAATCTAGAAGTAGTTTTCTGGAAGAATATTGTATAATTTTTTTTGTTTTTAGTTTTGAAATGAAGTTCGATTAAAATGACACAACAAAAAGATGTTTTTTAGACAATATTTAAAAGGCGTAATCGATCTAACTCTACCTCTTCAATTTATTATTAATCATTATCATGTAGATTAAAATTCACTTAATTATGATCCCTTAATTTTTTAAATCCCGAACCCTACGAGAATTAACTTTACCACAAAGATGATGTGAATTTAACCCTAGGCTAACTTCGGAACATGCAATCGCAGCACCCTGCTTTGATTTATGTTCTAAGATTAGCTTATGGTCAGTGGTAAATTAAGGCTCATATAAATTCTGTAAATGAGGATGAATTGTGTTTAGGGATTATATTTTAACTCTACAAACTTATCCCGTGTGGTCTTGTATTACCGATTAAGATCGCGCTCTCACAATTTTCACAAAATCCCGACCTCGCGTGTTTTTGTGTTAATTGTTCAATTGCTTGCTTAGTTTCTTGTAATTTAAAAACAAAATTCATGGATCATATTATGTGAATTACAGTAGCTCATTGATTCAAAATTAATTAATGAAAATGGATAGAGGTCGATCGATTACTAAAAATAACTACTTTTCCATGGGTGGCGTAATCATCGTAGAAGCGTTTTGCATGTGGAAAGGTTTAAAATGGGTATAACCCAATAACGCTTCTACTCAAGAATTCCAGCCCAATTAGGAAGATTAAGAGAAGAATAAATTTAAACAAAACAGAAGAAAAGAGAAGAAATAAAAGAATAACAAACAACTTCATTAAATAAACAAAATCATTACAACATGAAGGAGAAGAAGAAGGCTTCGTCGAAGGGATCCTTGCTTCAAGAGCTACCCTTATTGAAATGGTTGGATAATTGGAGTGGATCCACTTCTCCTCTGCCCTCAACCTCCCAATGCACGTCCCAACCCCTCCAAATTAGAAAAACTCCAATTTATATAGGGGAGGGGAGGAGAGGTTACAAGTAGATTCAAGTGTGAATGTGGAAATTCGGACAAATATTTTAATGCAAATTTCACAGCCCATTTGACCACCAAAACGCGTTAATTTTCTGGCCTTACAGAAGGATCAAATGTGCGGATATGGGACCTCTATCTCCTATCCAAATTTGGGCTCAATAAAAGCCCATATGTAGGCGTTATGTCCGAAATACAGAAGCTTATCCATTCTGGCGAGTCCAGCCCAGCTTTGACTTTATGGCCCAATTACTCCATTAAAATGCATTCTTTTGATCTAGTGTCCTGAATAAAAGTTGTATATAATTAAGTTAGGAACCCTTTTACTAAATTTATAATTCCAATAATATATATAAAAATATTTATATTCGAAATACTATAGTGCACTATTAAAGGTAAAACTGGAATTTTCACCAAATTTTCAAATGAATGATCAAATCCCAAATATTTTATAAATTAACATATTTAACACAATGTGAGGAAATTATATCATTTATTATCAATGAAATATTCAATAAAATAGTGTGTTATCAGTCATCAATGAGGAGAATGGTTTTCCATGATAACACTTGGAAAAGCTCATGAAACCCCCAAAGAATTTTTAATATAAACAATGTTAATAAAAATGGGAGACAGAGGGAGAATATTTTGGTCATAAAAATAACTTGAAATGCCCCTAACGATCCTCAAGAAACCATAAGAAACCAGTGACATGTCTATATCATCTTGTGAAAGACTGTTGGAATGTTATCCTCATCACATTAATGGACTTGAAAGTATTAGGGTGCCCTCAGACTACCTTTTTGGATTCATAAATAAAAATCAATTGATTTTACAAGGAAATGATTGTACATCTCCACATGACTTTTTTTGGGTCATGTGATACATCACCAATAGGTAGCTTGATTACCTTTGAGAACACTCATAAAAACATGTGATATACAAAACATTTATAAAATAAAAAAGGGAATAATGAATGGGAATGGAGGGAGCCTCACAAAGTCATAAAACTCACATGATGAACCTAGGATGTTTGAAAAATGGTCTCACAACACCCCTAGACAAGACGGTCTGATATCATGAAGACCCCCTAACAAGCCATCCTTATCACATGATAATTCCAATAAAATACACTTAAGATAATGAGAAGGCCTTTTTATAGGCACCATAATCTCAAGAAGTACCTTGGACACATCAGTATGAAAATATGAATGTACCTAGGCATGAACACATGATAAAACAAGACAAATTAATCATAAATAAATGAGGCATTGATGGTCTAGTATCATGATCTCAAAAAATTAGGTGATTTCATGTGATAATCTATGGAAAGACAAGTAAAATGTGTGATGCTGATGAACTCCATTGATTCTACCTTTTATCATTATGTAACGTGCCACACAATATGGTGAACAAATGGGGTGGAAAGGCTTTTGAATATCCAACCCCATAATGAAAAAGGAGGTTAAAGAAAGATGGAATGTGGAATCCTTGTAACCTCACACTAATTCATCTACATATCAATTAATATTTCATAGAGTGGATGATCTTGTGACCTAGATTTTTTTACATTAGGAATGAGCTAGAGAACAATAGGGGTGTCCAAGAATCATGCATAGTAACTCAGTATGTTCACTCATAGATTACAGAAAGTGCTTTTAGTGGGTCATGTGAAGTGTATACCACAAATTTTCTAAGAATCATGACACTCAAAATAAGATAAAACTAAAAAAATATAAGTAATAAAAAATAGGATCCTGGAATAATGACAAAAGATGGGAGGTTTATGGGAAGAACACATACGCTGATCCTCATGCGCTTTTCATGAACCACACAATATGTGAGATAACACTGGGTCTTATTTCTTAGATCTCATTATTCTCAATTGCTATACTATTTGGATAATGTGATGTCAATAAACATATCAAATAATGTCACATGGTTATCCCCCCCATTAATGCAACCCTACTCTTGTGAATCCCTCCGGGTTCTCTATAAAAACAATGTGATGTCCTTTATATGTGTTTCATGACATATATTATTGAACCAACACATGTTATATGAGTCTCAAAATAGAACCAAGGAATGTTAAATATCTCTCACAATGCACTCAGGGACTCCCACTAGATCCAATAATGAAATTCATTAATGTTAACCTGGATCATATGTCACCCTCAAAAAATGTCTTATTTAAACTCATGATTCCATATAAGTGTATCATCCCACTTTCATGTTGATTTTTGGGTTAGTTAGCGGGATCATGCAACACACTCTTGGAATATTATCTATGATAATGTGTTGGATTCCCCAATCAAACAGACATGTCTCTCAATGTCCTCCAGATAATTCATCCTTGGTTATGATTCAACCGTACTACATGCTATCCATATTATGTTATGTACCTTAGAAAAAACAATTGGTTCATGTTAATGTCTTTAGATAAGTCAGGGATACATTTTTTAACATGTTTAATAGTTGAATATGGAATATCGAGTTGACAATAAACACATCATAGGATGAAAATTAGGCTTGATCAATTGTGCGTCCGAAGACCTGAAAACCTTGTCTATCATTATTCTTCAATCCAAAAACCAGAAAGGAAATGTTGGTGTGTAATCCCCAAAAAAATTATCTATGATGTCTTCGGTTCCAATATTTATTAGTATGTGTAGGAAACCATTAAAGGGACAGATATATATAAGGAATATCCAAAGGATATTCCCATCATTAAATACTTTCATCCATATAAAATGATAGTAACTACTAGTAATACCTTTTTTCTCACACCGAGAATGGATCACATGGTCATAGTGAATTATAATATTCATAACATTTTCAAAATGAATATCTATCATCCCTATAACTCTTAGAATAAAATCCTCAATGAGTGGTATGATATTACCACCTTCCATATAAGGGAATCGACCTTTATTCTACTCTTTAGAGTGTTAAGGATTTAGGAGAACTATGATTCCTGCAATAATCAAGATATTTAGGATTCCTTCCAAAGGATCGAGCTCAAATAGGCACCCACTTCAGTGTGAGTCCCCTCATGTCCTCAAAATTTCAACCATTGGCACCCAATAATTCCCATGGGATTATCATTCTACATCATCAACCAGTGGACAAAAAAATTATAGTAACTTTGATTCTTTTTATAAACCATATAAATAGGGTTTCTTTTCAATATTTGATCTCAAATATTTGATGTGTGAGTTCCCAAACATATTTTAATTCCACATCATGAAAAAATGCACGGGTTTAATTAACTATGTGGAATTTGATTCCTTTAATAAGAAAGATACAAAGGATGTGTCATAATGGCTCAATCTCCTCTTTGGAATATTAATTTCCTCCTTGAATTCACAAAAAATCATTGTTAATATTTATAAGTATTCATAACATGTACCTAAATTCATTACTAGTAAATCTATTGGGAACCTCAGATACAAAGAAATGTGGTCAATAATGAGATACCCATCTTAGTCTATACCTAAAAGGGGTTAACCTATTTTCATTTTTAGGTTAACCTATCTCTTATCTTGATTTTTAAGAGATTCATGGTCATATCATAAACATATTAGGGTTCCCTAGAGTAGGAAACAATACCCCCCAAAAGGGTGTGATGAGCCCAACCTCCTATACTCTCAAAACATTTGAGTTCCTATGTGTTGTTGGGATTTAAATCCCAATGGCCTACCTACCTGTAGAATTCCAGTCCATAACTTATTATGGATGTGGTAACCATTGGGAGTTTGTATAGAAAACTAAAAAAAAGTAAACATGATGTGAGATATTGAGAGAAGGAATTGAACCCACCATAATCAAACCATAAAGACAATCCCATCCACATTATTCCTTGATGGGAGAAAACCCCATCACTATTTTCGATGTTGGATGACCTCTTATGGTCACATATTAAATTAAAATAAATTATGTTATTCCACCTTGGCCATGAAACCCATGGTGTTCGAACAGAACCCTATACTATCATAATCCACTATAGCTCCTTGATGGCCAATTTTCTAAAACATCAAATGTGGGAAATGCCAGGGCTAACAAAAAATAATGTCTAGGTCAAGCTGAGAATCATTTATGATGCCTTCAAACCACCCAAGATCACCTATGGAGCCCTTTACTACCACCATGTACATAATGGAATTTTATTTTGATATAAATTACCACTATGAATTCCAATTTGTTCCATTATAGAGTATCTACAATGATCAATTTCAAACCCCCCATATGATTACTAGGAATCATAAATAGAGGAAGGAGGACCAATCCACCACTGCTTTATTGAAAAAATAATAAAGTACTTGACTACACCAATGGAACCATGGGATAAAGTGTACACTAAGAATTATTTTGAATATGTGATGTAATATTAGACAATAGATACATGAAGAATCATCTAAATAGGATATGATAAGCCTTATGAGGAAAAAATGGATACTTGTGAGATAAAGGGAGTTCAATGATTGTATATGTGATCTAAAATTAAGACAAAAGTATATATGATCAACCATTGATCAGTTGATAGATGTGATCTATGGTTGAGGAAAAATAGATATTAAAAAATTCCACCATGTATAATGTTACATTGAATATACAATCATATGGAAGACTGAGGTAGTGAAATTATTTAATGAATCAGACTAGAAGAATTACGTGTTGGTAGATAAGGAAGAACCACAGAGAAATGGTACATATGACCATCCTTTATGAAATTGGTTGATGTTCTATAACGATAGATCTTCGCATCAATGATTAATACTTGGAATGGTGAACCATTTATCAATGTGTATGGATGAGTTACTATGGAAAATAATGACTGAGAAGTAGATTAAAACTCAATAAAGTTAATAGAGAATCAATGGAAGAAGGAAATGTTGTACTACTATTGAACACTGATGTTATATAATGGTGATTCCTGGGGGTGAGTGTCTCATCCATGATCGCAGCACCATTAGAAAAATAAAATTCAGGATCTAGAGACATGCTATATTTTTTTACTATTAATCCTTGGATGTTTTCCGAATCATTATATGATATTTATTATTCCATTAATATCATTTATAACCCTATATTTGTATATTTTAAAATAGATAAATTGATGACCTCAAGAGTTGTTATCCAACTAGAAAATAGATACACTATTTTTTCCACAAGAGCTTTTGAGTTTGTGTTAGTCTGTGTTGAAGGACTTATTTTTCCGGAAAATTATTGTGTTCTCACCATGTAGGAAGATAAATAACCAATGAATTATCCCATTATATTTGGAATAATATTCCAAAACATCTCTTAGGTGATCTTTAATTTACACGATGGAACCCTGACCCTGGAGCTGGGAGACAGAAAGTTGAACTTTAATGTTCTTAACTCCAAGAAGAACCCTTCAAACAATTATCCAGTCTTGGAAATTTTCATTGAAGAAGGTATTGATACTATTTATTATTCAGGTATTGATATACAAATATTAGTTTAATGAGATAACCTTTTTATTGAAAAAACTAGCGAACAATCGAATAATCCAAAATCTAGAAAATTTTTATTTAAATTTCATAAGGAAACAAACTTTTAATTATTTTATAATTTTCTGGAGGAAACTAATATGATACAATTTAATAATGAAATTCAAGATTTTAAAGTAAGGAATTTAAATTCAATATCACCCCTAGAACAACCCCCAAAACTATAATTAATGCCTCTCCGATGTGATTTAAATAATTTATATCTTATAAAAGGTTAGTAATTACCAATTACAATAGAAAACTATCTATCAAAAGACAAAGATAAAATTTTAATTGGCATTAATCTCTAATCCATATGGTGGATTCTCAGAGGATACCATGTATGTAAACCCAGAAATTGTTCCCACATAATTTTACAATAAGAGTACTTCCAATCAATTTGGATTCCCTAGAGAAGACATAAACCAACCATCATGAAGGCTGTTAAAAAAGGTATTGAAAGTATATTTGAATAATGCATCATTTTCCAAATTTATGACTCATACTGGATCTTTTACATTCACATGGTTCACAAAAAAAATGAATAACCATTATGGAAGAATTTAACAACTGATTAATTCCTTTAAGAGTTTAAAACAGTTGGTGGGTATGCATTTACTATGGAAATAAAATCTTAGTCACCTGAAAAAACCACATCCCTATCCCATTCATTGAAAAAAAAAATGATATAAAGAATAGGGGTTAAGACACAATACTACTTTTTGTATGGTTTTATGGATATTTTCATGTACCAATTGTAATGACCAAGAATTTTATCAATGAAATTTCCCTTCTTTTAATTATGTAACGTGATATAAAGCACCAAAATAACATTAAAAAATGAATAAAATGTAATCCCCATAAATAATGGATGATAAAATATATAGAGTATAAAACTATAAGAATTTATAATATTAAAGTGGGAAAATAAATAAATAATAAGATAATATGAGTAGGATAATTTGGATCTCCATAATCCACTAGAATCACTTCACTTTGGAAGAAATATGTAGAAATAAAATGTAATATAATAATTAATTATTATTTATGAAGGAGAAAGAATATATATTTATATAAACTTGAGATAATATAGATGTGAATCTAGAATGACTGGAATAATAGGTATTTATAGGTAGTAGTATACTCGTGGGACCATTATATATTTAGCCAATGGAATAGTAATCTGACCATTATGGTAGTATCCTGACCGTTGGAATAGTAATGTTACCATTTGGAATAGTAATATGAGAGTTATAATAGTAACCACACAATTGGAAATGTAAAATAATATTTCTGTATAATATTAAATGAAAATGTAATATATTTAAACCAGGGTACAATAAAATAAATTAATTGAAAATGATAAATTAAGTGGTTGTATTTTTTTAACAAATAAATGTTTTAATATCACATTTATAATAAAAATATTGAATTAAAATAAATTTTATTTATATAAAATGTATTTATAAATTAATAATAAGTTTTTCATAATCATAAGATAAAATTATGACACCATAAGTAAATTTTCAAAGGGAAATAAAATTGAATATAATATATGAATCATTAATTTCCAAATAAAGGAGGATATTATTGGGAAATTTAATTTCTCATAATAAAAAAGTTATATTAACAAAATGGATTCTATTTTGGAGTCTACACATTGAAAATGGTCTGGTTTATTTTTTGGGATTTTTATAATGTAGTTGAATATTTTCGAATAGTGAAATATGGTAATTTATGATATTTAATATTATAATAAAAATACATTAATTTTGGAGTCATGGATGATGTAATCACCCATTAGTTCAACCTCACATGAAATGGTTACTATATATAGTCACATGAATCAACACTATTGATAGTCTTGATATAAATAAAATAACTAATAAATAAAATATTCAAAACACCCCTCTCCTCCTCTTATAAATGTCATCGCTCACCGCCCCTTCTGCTCACACCTTATATGACTTCACACATTCCAAGTCTCTAAAAAACTATCTTCTCTAGAGTCTCTCAATGTCCATGTGTTAATGGTTCCACCAAAATACTAATTAAAAGTACAATAATATGGTCATCCAGAATATTACATTTAAGAGGGAAAAATAACCATCTTTCCCTTTAAATTATTTCTTTCATATATGACATCATCACCCCTATCTAAAGTCGAATATTAAATCTAGTATCATATATATTGGAATTTTTTATTTTGTTAATGTAATTTCAATCATCCAATCTAATCCCTTCTCCTTTTATTCAATGAAACGAAACCATTGTCCAAATTAGGGTGGTTTATCGTCTCTATGGATTATGAGTTTTCATGTTCCATAACAACCTTCATTGATATTTAAAAATCTATTATTATGATTAAATCAGAATTTAATAAGTATGTTATAAAATATTTAATGTTTTGGAATATATATAGACATTATATCAAATAAAATTTAACTATTACATAACTCATATTAAAACAATAAAAATAATCCAAGGAAATAAATAAATTGTTTTTATTCAAAGGATCATCCCCATGTTTGAAGAAAAATGATATATGGGACTATTAAAACATTTTTAATTACATTAATAACTTTTAATTTAACTTATTTTTTTATTTCCTTTTGTTTTTAAGCCCGATAATTATATACAAGTGAACGTACCGTGAAAAAAATGAAATAAACGCTCACGATACAACGAAATTGAACTCTTTTACCTCCTCAAAGTGGAAAAAATGAACATAATATTATTATAATAAATGAAATATATTTGTAAGAGGTTATATACTAATTAATTAAGTAATATAATATTATTATCCCTAAAATTATTTGGAAGTGCATAACACATTTACCCACAAGGTAAAAGCTCACTCTAAACCTATATATTTCCAATGGGTTACATTTTCCCTATTTGTTCATCAAGTTATCTATCTATTCATCCTATATAATTATTCAATACTATGTATAAATTTTCAAAACACTTTAATATATCTAATTTTATTTTCCTTTTATCAGAAAAAACATGTTTAAAAGGTTTCCTTCTCAATTCCACTTTATAAGAAAACCCAATTAAAAGGGAGAATCTCAGTTTCATACCCTTTTCCATGAACACAACAAAAATTGATTTATTACACCATTATTTAACTAAAATCAATAATTTTATAATTAAATCATTATTTATTGCATTTTTTATTTATATAAATATTTTCCCCTATCCTCTACTAATAGCCAGTATTCTTGTCCCTAAAACTATGATTAAGTGGAATATTTATAAACATAACTAGCAAACATTATTCATGAATTCAATTTATCAAAAAATAAATATTCATGATCTATTGTTATTTTTACTTTAAAATTTTACAAGAATGATTTAATCCATTATATCATTTATACCATTATGATAAGCCCTTTAATTTTTCATTATAGCATGATTACAAAACCCATTAAATTCCATGGGTAACCCTTGTGGTTATTCCTTAGGTTTCATTTATTTGTATAGTACACAAATGCGTGTACATGTCTTGATAATCCATTATGGGAACTTTTCCACGCAGTGATATCACATTATTAGTTATCCATGATTCATGTTTATGTCAAGTTATGTGTTTTTTCTACATTCATTTATTTCCAAGATCATATAAATCCATGTTCTATTTTTTATTTCTATATATTTTTATTCATTATCCATACTTTTTATTTTATCATGTTTTTTCTTTTAACTCTTGTGCTAGGTTATTTTCCCATCTTTATTCCCTTATTTGGATTTTTAGAACATTCCTTTAGTCTATATACTCCCCATGTTATCCTATGAGGTTATATGTTCTCAAAGGGAGCTAGGATCTCATTATAGAGATAAATAAAATATGTTTTATTCTATTTTTAGGTTTTCTAATTATGTCCCTAGTCTTCCAATGAAACTGTATTGGTCATTCCATTGTTTTTATTTGATGAATAATTATGTTTATAATCATGTCATAAAATGTGTAAAATTAAATATTAACTATTTTTAGTATCAAAGGATTGTCTATATATTTTTCATTATTAGAACTAGAAAAACTAAATAAAACCCCTATGTATAATTATATCAATGTGGATAAACTCTATTGAAACTAGGGAATCATATATTAGTATATAATTTAATTTTATATACTTATCTTTCTATGTTAATAGTTGGATTTTTATATGATCATTAGATAATTATGCAATCCCTTTAATTTTATTTTTTTATAATGGAAGGAAATAGGAGAACCCATTCCATAAACAAAGTGGTAGGAAATGTAATGAGTTTCCTAACAAGATGTCAAACTAGATGGGAATTAGGGATTAGAAAATCATGAATTTACTGGATCATTTGGATCAAGATATGAATAGTAACATAAATCATTTTCAACAACCTTCTTCTCAATTGGAAGATAATACTATGGTTGAATATATTTTGAAAAAAGGCCACATATAATTAGTGGATCTTATGAAATCTCATCAAGGAATAATATATTAAATCTATTGATAAGATATTTTCTATCCTCCAATTCATATAAGAATAAAATGTCATTTTGGTGGTCTATTATTTTGTTGGGGAAGCTGATCAATTCTGGATAATGATAAAGAACAATATTTGTATAGAGAAAATTTAATCCATGTTTTTTGAATTATTCAATCAAATATGTTTCATTAAATATTTTCCCTAAACACTCTATATTATTATTGAGAGATATTTCCTCAGAATAAAATAAAAGGAAGATGATTCTATCAGGGTGTATGAGGAAAACATAAAAAGGCTTTCATGATACACTTATTGGTTTTTCATTAACACGAAAAAAATGTGGATTATATCTATTGTATATTATTGGAAAGATTAAAAAAATACATGGTGATTCATGACATGGAATGATAGGAGGATATTTCCCACAGTTCCCTTTAGGATTAGTAGGATATTGGAGACTATCTATGGTTTCATTATCTTAGAGATAAAAAGTGGAAAATTTAATTTAATATGGGAGGATAAAAAAATAAATACTATAGAGGAATGAAAACACAAAATCCCACATATCAATAGTGTGAGAAGAATCATCCTAGGAATTTTCTAAATGGAATTGGGAAATGATACAAAATTGTAAAATAGGGGAATAATGACAATCATTGTCAAAGTGATATGTAGGACTACACTAATAAGGATGAATAATGGAATGTTCTGACAAACACTCAACTAGTAGTATGATGTATCAACTCTAAGTAACACATGAATTAAGTGAACAGATTCCATGATCCAAGGGTTCCCAGGGAAAATAAAAAAATAAAAACATCTATGGTAGTATAGAAGATAATATTTTTTCACTACCACTAAGCTGTATGATGATAGTGATGTGGTAACCAGAATGATAATTATACATTTAATAATAGAAAATGGACTTTTTGATTCAGTTTTTACACATTATTTCATTTTTTTGAAGTTCAGTAGAACTATTTAGACAAAACCAAAAAATATGAAGGTTATTTTATCCATGAGAATTAATAATTTACAGTGACCTAGGATAAAAATTCAAGGATGTTACTTCATTTTATATTTATATTCATCACATTAAAAAAATACATTCCCAAGTACTGTAATAGTTTGGTGTCTTTAGAAACATGGAAAAACTATCCCCTATCATGGTAAAAGATCTCCAACATCTACCTTAATTATATTCCCCTTGTGTACTCCTATATAAAACCATTATTCATAACCTGATGAATAGAAACATAAGAAAAGGGTGAGATCAGATGTTTAGTAGGGGGAAAAAGGGAGATATGTAAGCATAACATGTGCATAAGTGTATGAGAACATGATTTTATAATTACAATATCATACCGAGAATATTAAAGATAAAAAATGAATCATTGAATAAATATTGGATGTTTATAGGACATTAATCATAAGGAAATCGAATAACATGAGTCATGAGTGCATAAAATTGGCCTAAGATATAGAATTGTGGCACAGACATAAACTTATAGAACTATTAATATCATTGAATATAAACAGGTTCAATCATTATATAATGTACATGAAACTAGGCCCTCACATAAACTTATGGACATGTAACCGTGACCATGCATAAAAATTTGAAAATGTAATCAAGTTAATAGATAAACAAATTGACATGAAACCAGGTTAATGAATAACACTCAGAACATATAATCAAGTCCACCTATAAAATTATAGATATATAATCATGTTCAAAAATACAATTATTAACATATAAATATGTACATGAAAAACTATAATAACATGTAACCAGGTTATCACATAACATTATGAACATGTAATCAAGTTTACACATTAATATATGGACACAGAAACATGTCTTTTCATAATATTTTGAACATGTAATGAAGTTTTCACATAATACTATGAACATGTACTCAGCTTCATGCATAACATATATATTCATGTCTCATCTATCATTACAAAATTCATTAGAGGTGGATATAGGCACCACATGTATGATGATTAAATCATACATACATGTGCCATAATATCATACAAATAATCATATCCTAACCCATGAAATGAAATGGGTATCATAAATATCTCATCATATATTCTCCCATTGAAAAGAGACATGTTTCATAATCATTTTATCATATCATTACTCATGCAAACAAGCAGGTTTCATCACCATATAACACACCGAGGGGGAAACGATTTTCTAAAAATGGAAATAAAAATCCTAAAACACTCAAATAATGATTTATAATGGTGAACGTGGATCATATCCTCATCAAATCATAAATTATATCAAAGGATGATATATACTTTGGAGAAGGATTTTGACAGATCAGTTGGGTAATTTCCTAAGGAAAAAAATATTTCTTTGAAAATATCTTTTTTTAAACATGTTACATTTTCAAAATTCTTTTATTTGAAAATAATATTTGAAAAATGATAAAGTAATATTTGAAATATAATTTAAAACATTTCTTTTGGTAAATATAATTTCTTCCATGAAAAATGTTTTTTTTTAAAATAAATAATTTTGAAAACATTTTTCATTGAAAATAACTTTCAAAACATTAAAAGGGATATTTGAAAACAATTAGTAACATTATTTAAAACACACTATATCATTGAAATAATTTAACCTAATAATGATATGAAAATATCATTTAAAAACATTTTTGAATTTTTTTTGAGAAAATTTCTTTTGAATAAAATAAATTTTCGACCGAAGAGAGAAATTGAAGAGTATTTTCATAAAAACACTTTCTTAGTTTTCTTATGTACCAATGAGTGAAAAAATTTTACCATTACATTAATATATAATTAATAATCATTGTAGATAAAAATTAGTAATATTTATTTAGATATGGATCATACTAATTCATCAATTGAAACATAATCATAAAAAATCTTGTTAAATGATGAGATTGTAGCGAGAAACTCTTACCACTTTGGTAAATTTGGATCATAATTCCCATGATATAATAACAATAACTAAAGCTTAAAATATTATTAATATTATTATATTCAATATAAAACATTTAAAATATAATTATATACACCTCTTAAAAGTATATAGGTTCATAAAATAACATGTGTCTCAAAGAAGGAAAATTGAGAAACAATGACTTTACCAACTTGGAATGTTTTGAACCATAAGCCCCATGAAAGAGAGATCATGATATGGATATTTAAATTACCAAAATCTTAATAATATGAACTAAATAATACATTCTTAGTCAGTATATATTCTCAAAAAATTAAACAAGTGTTAAATATGACATAAGTATAGATTAAATGAAAGTGACATAGGAAATATCCAAACTACATGAGTAAAATTTAAATCATGTTATCTGCGAATGAATAACATCCATGTAAAAATTTAATATCATGAAATAAAGGGAGTTAATTATATAAAAATTCATAGGTTAATAAATACACCACAAAACAATAATAAGTTGTTAATATATAATATATCTCACGTAAATAAAATTGAGACATGAAAACCAATACCTTAAGTGTTGACTTTATTTTAAAAATTCAAAACTCTGGTATTCTGAATATTAGTTTACTATTAATATACCAAATAAACATATTCTTTTATATAATACCATATATGACACTATAATAACTTAATTTTATCCATTTATGAAGAATTTCATATTAAACTTATGTTTCAGGTAATAAACACTTTGTCTTTCATATATTTTTTGACATGTTATTAATTAGAACATGATTTCATCATATAATGAATTAAAAAATATATATATATATATTTATCATACATATTCTTTATTTATGTATTAATAATAATAAATATAATATATAAATATTTAATGGAATACACCATTCATTAATTCTGAAGGCCATATGTACGTATGAACGTTGTTTTCATTATTATTGTTGTATTGAAAAAAAGAAAGTAAATGAAATATAATTATATATGCATATGCATATCATATAACTAATATATATATATATATATATTATTTCATATATATCATATACATTTACTAGAACCATACAAAATATTCCATGTAAAGTGTGGATGAATCTCATCGCTTTGATAATGTGGTTGTCCACACGTCCACTAACGAAAAAAATAATATTACATTAAATAAAGATAATGAATGTATGTTTTTTATAATAATTGAAAAAATGTAAAGGATTTATATATATAACTTATATAATATAAAAATAGAAAGTCTATCATTATTCCCAACCATGAAAGGTGGTAATGTAAGAATAAACAACATCAGCTTGTGAGGGTGTACTGGGCCATACACAAAAATGATGATTGTGTATCCCATTTGATGGAAGTTCGTTTTGGTTTAGGTATAAAAATTAGCATAAAAACTTATATGTATATTAAGGATAATTTTTATATTATATAATAATGTAATAATAATAATTAATGTTGTGTACAAAGCAATAAAATAAAATTACATGTTTAAGAACGTTACCACCTCTTAAGTTAACTCTTTTTGGTTTTCAACGTATGACTAATTTGGTTTGATTTCATTCCATTTTTTGGATTATAGGATTATATTAATGAATTTTGGAGATTATATTTCTTGTTTATTTATGATACAAAGGGTATGATAGGTTTGATGAAGAGAGGTGGGGTGGGATGAGGGCCCTTTTATAGTGGATGATGAGTGGAATTCTTGAATATATAAAAAGGTAAACACTATTGGGAAGTCTCCCTTACGTAATGTACCTAAAATAATGGTAAATTTTAAATAAATGGTCAGAATATTTACAAAAAATGGATTTGGGATATGTTTATAGGCATATTTTCTACTAATCATAAAGTTTAACAATGACAAAAAATTGGTTTTACCCTAATCTTTTAATTAATTTGAATTACTTAAACAAATCATTTTTGTAAGACCCTAAAATGAATTTCATGGAAATTATAAATTATTCGGATTCCAATTATTCAATCCAGTTTTACATTTAATATACACTATATTTTATGAAATTAATCTAAAATTAATTCGTCATACGGGATGAGACAATAGGTTTTTAAAGTGAAATTGTCAAAAGATTGAATTGTTTTTATTTTCAATTTCAATGTGAAATTATTTTCAATGAAATTAATTGTATACATATATTTAAAATTTATTTATATATACTTTAAAACCTAATTATGACATTATTTAACTATATTAATAAATTATTTTAAATTTTATTTTTCAATTAAAATTCCGCATTTTCACTCTTCATTAAAAATGAAACATCTTAGAAAAATACCAAAAATTATTCCAAAGTAAATTTTAATCTTATTATTTGAAAAATTAAGTTTATTTCTTAAAAAATAATCATATAAGTTTAAAATATTAATTTTAAAACAAGTTTTATATTAAACTGCGACAAATCCACCTTTTAGAAATATATTACTTTTTATGCCTAAAATTGGATTTGTTCTTATTTTATACCTATAAAACATTTTGGATGATGGTAAATTCATCTGAATTTATAAATATAATTTGTATCTATCTCTAATATTAATTAATTTAATTTATTAGGATAAAATTATTTTGTGGTCAAAAAAATTATTTTTTTAAAAAATTTCTTCCTTCATATTCAATTTGTTTTTTCATCTCTGATTAAATGATTAAAAAATAATTCATTCAATAAAATTGTGAAAACCATAGTTTTATCATTTTTTATATTATTCGTGTATTTTATTACAATAGTTAGGTGATCAATTAAATAATATTTTAATAATAAAATATATAGTATATTGTAGTTCAGTAAAAATAGATCTTGTGTGAAATAAATGCTATCAAAGGAACTAGAAATTTTATGTAACAAAATAAAAACATAGAGTTGGTTGAATAAAAATAAATCTACATGTTTTCGGTAGTGCAATCATGACTTGGTGTAGTGAATAAAGTAATCTTAACATGGTCTAGCGTGCAATATAGGCCAAAAAACAAGTTTAATTTATTCAAAAAAATTAATTAATAAAAATACTAGGGGATGCATTCTGGTAAGAACCCGGTTTTCACTGTGAAAGACTTTGGAATATTCTTGATGATATTCTAGAGCAGCGTCTTCAGACAGCGTGCGATTCTGAGCCCCGGAGTGGCCGGAATTAAATTTTCAGTGCGTTCACACTGGAGATGCCAAATAAATGGGATAACTCCTAAACAGTGATCAGGATTGGAGATCCGAGTGTACGTATGGGTCCGGAATGGGGTTTTTACCCTAGAAACGACATAAAACTTGTCAGTGCGGGATGTTTGGACCCCTCGCCCGCTCTCGGAACGTTAAACGGATAAATAAATAAATTAATTTATTTGTTTAATTATTAAACTCGAGTATCTCTTAAATGGTGTCTCGGATTGGAAAACCGAGGGCACCGTTGAGTTTGGAGCGTATCGTTTACCCTAGGAGGGGTATAAGTTTTACGGGCGCGGGTCGTCTGTGAAAATGGCCCCAGGGAAGTTTTCATAATTTAGCGGCTTCGGACGTTAAATTTTATAACATCCAAACGGAAGCTCAGAATCAAATTCTGAGACCACCGTTGTGCTCAGGAGGTGGTGTTTACCCTAGGAGAGGCTTAACCTCGACCCGGATGATGGTTTGGGTTCGGACCGACGGGCGGGTGGTTAAGCGTTTTCTATTTAAACGCTTAACTCATCCCATTCCTCCCCTCTTCTCCCCTGGCGCCAGCAGCTCCCCACAGCGAAGGAGGAAGCTCCCCTTCATCATCTCCTCCTCTCCAGCAAGGCGCGGCTTTGACGGATCACGTCAAAGCTTCGGGCGAAGCCCATTGAGGTAGGATTTGTCGTTTGCATTTTCCTTTCACCACACCTACTTCGAGCTCAAATATTTGTATCGAAACTCGGTCGGATTATCGAGAAACCCCCATGGTTGCGTAGTATAGTTTTTTATCTCTCCAACGCATTTTTTCGAAATCAAAATCCAAGCTCGGAGGAGGTCGGGGTTGATCACCGAAGTTTGTGGGTCTTCCAGGCGGCGCAGGCGGATGGCGGGGCAGCGAAGGCGCTTGGCGCGGCAACGGGGTGCTCGGTCGGTGGCGTGGGTGTATAGTGGAGCAGCCAGGTCAGGCCGGGGTGCGGAGGACCTTCAGCAGCGGGGGAGGCTGGCGCCAGGCGGAGCGCCTCGGCGCACCGACGGGTCGCCAGGGAGCGGCGACCCCGGCGTTGTGACGCGCAACCCCTGCGGCGACAATGACCCGCATCGCGTGGGTCTTCACGCGGCCTGCGCACGAACCGCGTGTCCACGACTGACTGCGCGGCTAAGCCGCGGACGGGCCTAGGCCGGTCCAGCCCCAGGGGCCTTGCCCCCTTGGTGTTCGGACACCCGTATTTTCTGCTACGGGTGTCCGTTTTGAGTGTCGTCTACGGTGGTGGAACTGTATCGATGAGGCGGACTTTTTGAGATGGTTTCGGGAATTTTTAATTCTAGAAATGAGGGGCCTCAGAGGCGCAACGTGTCTTTAAGAGAAATGTCGTTTTTTCAGGAATCTTGTTTTGAGCAGCGCAGACGCATCCGATGTCCGTTTTGAGTACCGTCAGTTGCGTTGGGACCCTGGCATCGAGGCGGAGCTTTCCAGGATGATTTAAGGTGTTGAGGCCGAAGTTGAGGCATGGACCCCATGGCCCGTCTTTCGAGTTGCGTGCAGCTTTTAGCGACTTTCTCCTCAGACATCTGTTCGGTACGTGCGAGCAGTCGATGTTGGGTGTTTTTCCGAGGGCATCGCGTTGGCGCAGTCAGCCCGTTGTAATTCCACATGATGGTGCAGGGCCCACGAGGGCCGTTTGGGCATCGACGGTGATTTACCATCTTTATCACCGGGCGACCGTTTTGGACATGTGAATAGTCCATCTTGTGTGCTTTTTCGAGAGGATATCAGCAGTGCGATCCGTTCGTTGAGTTTCGGGACCGGGTTGCGGGTCCCACGTGGCACCACTCATTGCGGTGCGGCAGAACGCATCTTTTTCTTCGGATATACGTTTCACTCATGTGAGTTGTGCTTTTGACGTGTTTTCCCGAGGGGATCGCATCTGTGCGATGCGCCTGACTGTTTTCGGGGCCGAGTCTCAGGTTCATGGGACGCCGTTCGGGCGGGAGGTAGTGTTGGCGACTTTTCTGTCAGATATCCGTTGGAGGTGAGTATGTAGTCGATCTCGCATGTTTTTCCGTGAGGATTACAATGGTGTGGTCCGTTGGGTTGTGCGGATCCTCTTGTGAGATCTTGTGAAATGTGGAAATGTGAAGGTGCCTTGGGGGCGGTTCTTCTACTATATTTGTAGCGGACCCTTGGCGTGTGATTGCGTACACTCCCACGTGAGTGAAGTAATGCTTGAATAGATGTGGTTGTATGTGCCCCAGTCGTTGATGTGGCAAGTTGGAAATGTTACGTCACGCCTTCGCATTGACGTTGGGTGCCGTGTGCACGATAGCCCTTGGGCTAAAGATGTGGTATACTCTGGGAGTATACGAGAGCGCTTGGAGGTACGTGTGGTTTGTACCTGAGACGTTTGTGCGCTCAGTAGGGGTTGAGATGGGGCCACAAGTTGTGTGAGCCCCACATGCGTGTTGGGTTATGGTTTACATACTTTGACCTCTCGCGACGTAGAGGGTCCCTCTATGCTAGTTTATTTGGCTAGTAGGGTCGAGTGGTCTCCCCCTGGTTTTGTTCTCGATGGATTGGTCTGTAGCAGTGCTAGTGACACCCAGTGATGGAACAGACTCAGAACCTCTTTTGAGGGAGTTGTTCTGGAGCTGGGTGGTTGCGCGATACCCACTACCTGTTCGGTTGTCAAGTGGTGTACCCTCCAGTAGAGATGGCTAGAGCAGTTCTGAGTTCTACCCTCCAACGGGGCTGGGTAGTGGGTTACTCATCGACTCCTTCAGGTTTACCCTCCAGTAGGGCTGGGCAGTGGGTTTCTCACTGACTTCTAGGGTTTACCCTCCAGCAGAGACTGGGAAGTGGGTCACCCAACACACTTTGGGTCTACCCTCCAACAGAGACTGGGCAGTGGGTCACCCGGTGACATCTTAGGATCTACCCTCCAGCAGGGTTGGGCAGTGGGTCGCCCGTCGTCCAGTTCCAGGTTTACCCTCTAGCAAGGTTGGGCAGTGGGTCGCCTGTCGACTTATTCCAGGTCTACCCTCCAGCAAGGCGGGGCAGTGGGTTACCTATCGTCTTATTCCAGGTCTACCCTCCAGTGGGGCTGGACAGTGGGTCGCTGGATGATGTGTTATGGTCTACACTCCAGCGGATCTGGGCAGTGGGTCGCCGGATTATGTCTTATGGTTTACCCTCTTGTAAGGATGGGCAGTAGGTCACCTGATATCTGGTTATGAATTACCCTCCAGTAGGGCTGGGCAGTGGGACACCTATTGGCATTCTAGGCTCAGTCGTTTTTACTAGGCTAGCATGTGGCATTCCTTTGTGATTACTGGAGCGGGACCCTTGGTTATACGGGTCAGTGTTGTGATGACTTTGACTTTGAGAATACCTCTCGACTGCAGGGCAGTGAAGAGGTGTGGTTTGACTTTCCCTAGAACTCTCAAGTACGAGGGGAACTTTCCCCACTAAGACGCGTTCTTGTGATGCGATCTAAAACCGTGTGGGCGAGTTAGTTCCACCCAAAGCGGATAGTGTCGAGGTGCGGTGATTGAGCCCCTTGGCTTGTGGTTTAGGGCAGACGTGCAGGATCCTGGGCATTGATGGAGTTTACTTCTGGGACTATTGGCTACTCTTTTTCTTGGGCTGATCTACGGGATGGAGATCCCCTTACGACGTTTTTCGGGCTTTCTACTAAGCATAAGAATATGTATATATCTTGGATCCAGTACCCACTTCTTGGGTTTGGTTACTCTCCTTCCAGGAGGGGCGAAGACACGTGGGGTATGACACGTGCTTTCTGTGTCTAGCTTCTCGTGGTTGGACGAGTCTACTCTCCTGCTATACGTAGCGAAGACTCGACGAGAAGTTCATATTCTCACTGTTTCCAGCTCCTTGTGTTTGGAAGAGTCTATCTTCTTTCTCTTGTTGTGTTGAGCTGGACTCTTACTATTCTCTTTACTGCACTCTCGGTTGTACTTCTCTACTTTTCTCTGTTCGTTCAACTGATCACCCCTTTGTTACCTCCTTTGTTGCTCCCTCAAGTCTTCGGGGTATTATACTGAGTATTTTTATACTCACCCCTGCTTGGGCTTTTCACGCACTTGGTGTGCCCTTGTTGACGACGAACGGGTGGAGCCTGACTTCAGTGGATCGTAAGAGCATGGGAGCTTGGTCCACGTGCGGTGGTCATGGCCGAGATCCAGGTGGGAGACCCGTCAGGTGTTTCCTTTTTTTAGCCTGTTGCCGGGATGTGGCACTTTTCTGATTGGGTGCATGTTTTCCCGCTTTACCTTTCAGTGTACCTTCATCTTTCTTTGTAATCGTAGAGGTCGATGCACTTTTTGGTTTATTTATAGCAGTTTCCCTTTACTTTTATTTTTACTCTGCACTTTTTCATTGAGTGTGTTGCGTGTGTGTGTGTACATGTGCTTAGGCAAAGGCCTCCCCGAGTTATTGTGCCTTCAACGCTGGTCTCCAGCCCCTGACCTATGGAGGCGGGCCTGGGGTAGTTGCACCTCGAGCCCGGGTAGGGTCGGGTCATGACAATGTGGTATCAGAGGTGGTTCATTCCTTGGGACGCTGTTCAGACATCCCTAAAATTAAAGGAACTGGTTGGGATTTAGGGAAACAATGTTAATGTGTCTCGAGAGTGGCTCTCAGGCCAGGGAGTCCAGTGATGGTGCGGCGGCCGACGTATCCATTCACCAGGACCTTGATAACCCGCTTGTCGACTCGAAATGCTGAGACACTTGTTGCAGTGAAAATTTGATTGTGCATCACATAGGATTGAGTCTTGACAGTCCTTCTTGAGTCAGCTTCCCATAGTTGTTATTGTTGGTATATACATTATGCTCATCTGACCGCGAAACTCCTTAATAATATTCAGGATTTCTCTGCGAAGACAACCAGGCAAGATTCCAGTTTTAGTGTGTGACGACGACCCTGTGAGCTAAGAGGCCACAGTCCAGGACCCATCATGTGATCCCTTTCTCCGGGTGGGCCGGTAGCAGCACCCCCACCTATTGAGCAACAAATAGTTTCAACAGATCAGGCTGAGCTTGAGCGCAGGTTGAGCATGCTCTGTGAGTTCCAGTGGAAGAGACCGCTATGGTTTAGTGGTGATCCAGACCCTCAGGCAGTAGAGGATTGGCTCGAGGCGGTGGTTCGCCTTTTCAGGCTTGTTCAGACGCCGACAGATCAGAGAGTGGCTTTGGCATCCAGCCTTTTCTGTGGATTGTTTGGCGTTGGTGGAGTCTGGTGACTCAGCTTCTTGACGAGTTGTCACTTTCGTGGGGTAACTTCCAGTTATTGTTCTGTGAGGAGTTTTTCCCCTCCTGATTGTGCTCCATTCGGATTCAGGAGCTCCTGTAGTTTCAACAGGGAGGGATGACAGTGGCCGAGTACGTAGCTAGTTTTGCAGAACGTGCACACGTCTACCCGGACATGGTCCATGACGACAATATCCGAGCGCGAAAGTTTGAGTAGGGTCTCTGCCGGGAGATTCATTCTGTCCTAGTACCCTTGGGCATTTCCACTTATTCTGAGGTGCTAGAGAAATCATTGGTGACTGAGAGCTTCTTGTCATGTTTTGCGATTGGTAGTGGCAGTGGGTGTGACGAAGCCAGGATGTCTGTTGTAGCTAGCAGGCATGGGAGGAGAGGACCTCAATGCAGGTGGCCTTCCAACTGCCGGTTTCGGAGACGTGGTCGTATACCCCTGTGGCGAAAAGGCGCAGGGCCTTAGCCGAGGATGCCCTTCCGTGAGTGGATCCCGAGCCGTGGTCGTACACTACAGTGGTGCCAGAGGGCACAAGGGCAGCCCAGAGAGCGATGGGGTTATGCTTGTGACAGGTAATATCACTTGGCACGAGACTTCCTGACCCGAGTTGTTGGGAGCTTCGAGCAGGCAGCAGGCGCACCACTACGGAAGAGGCAGCGCCATGATCAGAGTAGTACCCAGAGAGGTGGTACTAGCGGATGAGCGGGAGGAGCTGGTAGTGGGGGACGACATTACGAGGTCTTCCCATCACCACTAGGTGGTTCACGTCAGGCTCCAAGAGCTGACAGTTGGGACCGCGAATAGCCGTGAGTTTTGGATGTCTACGATCCTGCGGAGCATGAGGTGATGAGAGGTACCCCTTGAGACTCTTCTACTTCTTGCCGTATAATTTTTAGACTCTGTGCGTGGAATTCTTTCCTCCCTTCTCCTTTCTTGAGGTGCTACCAGGGTGGCGCGTGGCGTCGGTGTAACCCTGTGTTGGTATGATAAAAAGGTGTGAGACCTTTTCCTTTAGTCGATGGTGTTGACTCCTTCGTTTCCCGAGCGTGTAAGAGAGTATTGGTTGTGAGAAATCGACAGTGAAACCTTGCATGACCAGATATCCTTGGGTGTTTCATCATATGGATATTCTGATGGACGGAATCACTGGGCCTTGTTCCAGGTGCGGGCGGTGATTCCAGTCGCGGTGTGCTACGTAAGGGTTTGACCGGGGATGTGAGCTACCCCCGTCGGCCTTCGGGCTATTTGATACCATGCAAAGGGATGGCGAGGTTCCCTACCACCTTGCCCTAACCCCAAAGTCTGGAGTGGGTGCACGACATCGGCAAGGGCCGACCTCGCATGAACGGATCAATCCTTTGGTCCGTGTGCAGTGACGCAGAGCTGTGCGTGGGTTCTTCAAGGTATGGGAAAGCCAGGTGTGGGCTTAGTACCCTGTGTTTCTCCCTAGTTTTGCTTTTCGGGGACGAAAACCATAAAGGAGGGAATGATTTATGAACCCGATTTTTGCTGGGAAAGACTTTGGAATACTCTTGATGATAATCCAGAGCAGTGACTTCAGACGGCGTGCGATTCCGAGCCCCGGAGTGGCCGGAATTAAATTTTAAGTGTGTTCACACTGAGGATGAAAAATAAATGGGATAAATCCAAAAAGGTTATCAGGATCGGAGATCCGAGTGTACGGATGGGTCCGGAATGGGGTGTTTACCCTTGGAACGACATAAAACGAGTCGGTGCAGGATTTTTGGACCCCTTGCCCGCTCCCGGATCGTTAAACGGATAAATTAATAAATTTATTTATTTGTTTAATGATTAAACTAGATTATCTCTTAAACAGTGGCTTGTATTGGAGAAATGAGGGCACCGTTGAGTTCGGAGCATGTTGTTTACCCTAGGAGGGTTATAAGTTTTGCGGGCACGAGCCTTCTCTGAAAAATGGCCCTAGGGGCGTTTTCGTAATTTAGCGGCTTCGGATGTTAAATTTTATAACTTCGAAATGGAAGCTTAGAATCAAATTCTGAGACCACCTTTGTGCTCAGGAGGTGGTGTTTACCCTAGGGGAGGCTTAACCTTGACCTTGCTGAGGGTTCGGGTTCGGTCCGACGGGCGAGGGGGGGGGGTGTTAAGTGTTTTCTATTTAAACGCTTAACTCATCCCCTTCCTCCCCTCTTCTCCCCTGGCGTAAGGAGCTCCCCACAGCGAAGGAGGAAGCTCCCCTTCATTGTCTCCTCCTCTCCGGCAAGGCGCGGCTCCGACAGATCACGACGAAGCTTCGGGTGAATACCATCGAGGTAGGATTTGTCGTTTGCATTTTCCATTCACCGCACCTACTTCAAGCTCAAATATTTGTATCGAAACTCTGTCGGATTATCGAGAAAAACCCATGGTTGCGTAGTAGAGTTTTTTATCTCTCCAACTCATTTTTTTGGAATCAAAATCCGAGCTCGGAGGAGGCCAGGGTTGATCCCCGAAGTTTGCGAGTCTTCCAGGCGGCACAGGCGGATGGCGGGGCGGCGGAGGCGCTTGGCGCGACAGCGGGGTGCTCGGTTGGCGGCATGGGTGTCTGGTGGAGCGACCAGGCCAGGCCGGGGCGCGGTGGGCCTTCAGCAGCGGGGGAGGCTGGCGCCAGGCGGAGCGCTTTGGCGCGCCGGCGGGTCGCCAGGGAGCGGCGACCCCAGTGTCGCGCCGCGCGACCCCTGCTGCGACAAAGACCCGCGCCGCGCGGGTCTTCCCGCGGTCCGCGCACGGACCGTGTGTCCGCGTCTGGCCGCGCGGCTAAGCCGCGGGCCGGCCCAGGCCGGTCCAGCCACAGTGGCCTTTCCCCCGTGGTGTTCAGACACCCGTATTTTCCGCTACAGGTGTCCGTTTTGAGTGCCGTCTGCAGCGGTGGAACTGTATCGACGAGGCATAATTTTTGAGCTATTTTTGGGAATTTTTAATTCCCGAAATGGGGGGCCTCGGTGGCGTGATTTGTCATTTAGAGAAATATCATTTTTCCGGGAATCTTGTTTTGAGCGGCGCAGATGCATCCGACGTCCGTTTTGAGTGTCGTCAGTTGTGTTGGGACCCTGGCATCGAGGCGGAGCTTTCCAGGGTGGTTTCAGGTGTTGAGGCCGAAGTTGAGGTGCGAGCCCCATGACCTGTCTTTCGAGCTGCGTGCATCTTTTAGCGACTTTTTCCTCGGACGTCCGTTCGAGGCGTGCAAGCAGTCAATGTTGGGTGTATTTCGGAGGGCATTGCATTGGCGCAGTCTGCCCGCTGTAATTCTGCTCGATGGTGCGGGGCCCACGAGGGTCGTTTGGGCGTCGACGGTGATTTTCCATCTTTATTATCAGGCAACTTTTTTGGACAAGTGAATAGTCCATCTTGTGTGCCTTTTTGTGAGGATCGCAACGGTGCGATCCGTTCGTTGAGTTTCGGGACCAGGTTGCAGGTCCCACGTCGCACCGCTCATGTGCGGTGTGCCAGAATGCATCTTTTTCTTCGGATATCCATTGCACTCAAGTGAGTAGTGCTTTTGACGTGTTTTCCCGAGGGGATTGCATCGGTGTGATGCGCCTGACTGTTTTCGGGGCCGAGTCACGGGTTCATGGGACGTCGTTCGGGCGTGAGGCGGTGTTGGTGACTTTTCTGTCAGATATCCATTAGAGGCAAGTAAGTAGTCGATCTCGCGTGTTTTCCACGAGGAATACAACGGTGTGGTCCATTGGTTTGTGCGGAGCCTCTTGCACGATTTTGTGAAATGTGGAAATGTGAAGGTGCCCTGGGGGCGATTCTTCTACTATGTTTGTAGCGGACCCTTGGCATGTGATCGCGTACACTCCCGTGTGAGTGAAGTAATGCTTGAATAGACGTGGTTGTCCGTGCCCCAGTCATTGAGGCAGAAAGTTGGAAATGTTACATCACTCCTTCTCATTGACGTTGGGTGCCATGTGCACGACATCCCTTGGGCTGAAGACGTGGTATACTCTGGGAGTATACGAGAGCGATTGGAGGTACGTGTGGTTTGTACCTGAGATGTTTGTGCACTCGGTTGGGGTTGAGATGGGGCCACATGTTGTGTGGGCCCCACGTTCGTGCTGGGTTCTGCTTTAGGTACTTTGACCTGTCGTGATGTAGAGGGTCCCTCTGTGCTCGTTTTTTTGGCCAATAGGGTCGAGTGGTGTCCCCCTGGTTTTGTTCTCGATGGATTGGCTGGTAGCAGTGCTAGTGACACCCAGTGATGGAACAGGTGCAGAAGCTCATTTGGGTGAGTTTTTCTGGAGTTGGGTGGTTTCACGATACCCACTATGTGTTCGGTTGGCCAGTGGTGTACCCTCTTGTAGAGATGGCTATAGCAGTTCTGAGTTCTACCCTCCAGCGGGGATGGGCAGTGGGTTACTCATCGACTCCTTCAGGTTTACCCTCCAGAAGGGTGGGCAGTGGGTTTCTCACTGACTTCTAGGGTTTACCCTCCAGCAGAGACTGGGCAGTGGGTCACCAGACACACTTTGGGTCTACCCTCCAGCAGAGACTGGGCAGCGCGTCACCCGACGACCTCTTAGGGTCTACCCTCCAGCAGGGCTGGGCAGTGGGTCGCCCGTCGTCCAGTTCTAGGTTTACCGTCCAGCACGGCTAGGCAGTGGGTCTCCTGTCGACTTATTCCAGGTCTACCCTCCAGCAATGCGAGGCAGTGGGTCGCCTATCGACTTATTCTAGGTCTACCCTCCAGGGGGGCTGGGCAATGGGTCGCCGGATGATGTGTTATGGTCTACCCTCCAGCGGGGCTGGGCAGTGGGTCACCAGATGATGTATTATGGTTTACCCTCCAACAAGGCTCGGAAGTGGGTCACCTGATATATGGTTATGAATTACCCTCTAGCAGGACTGGGCAGTGGGACACCTGTTGGCATTCCAGACTCAGTCCTTTCTACTAGGCTAGCCTGTGGCTTTCCTCCGTGATTTCTGGAGTGGGACCCTTGGTTGTACGGGTCAGTGTTGTGACGACTTTGACTTCGAGAATACCTCTCAACTGCGGGGCAGTGACGTGTTGTGGTTTGAAATTCCCTAGAACTCTCAAGTACGAGGGTCACTTTCCCCAACAAGACGCATTCTTGTGAAGCGATCTAAAACCGTGCGGGCTAGTCAGTGCCTCGCAAAGGGGATAGTGTCGAGGTGCGGTGATTGAGCCCCATGGATTGTGGTTCGGGGAAGACATGCGGGATGCTGGGCATCGATGGAGTTTACTTCTCTGACTATTGGCTACTCGTTTTCTTGGGCTGAGCTACGGGATGGAGATCCCCTTACGACGTTGTTTGGGATTCCTACTGAGCATAAGGATATGTATATACCTTGGTTCTGGTACCCACTTCTTGGGTTCGGTTACTCTCCTTCCAAGAGGGGTGAAGATGCGCGGGGTATGCCATGTGCTTTCCGTGTCCAGCTTCTCGTTGTTGGAAGAGTCTACTCTCCTACTATAGGTAGCGAAGACTCGACAGTAACTTTATATTCTCACTGTTTCTGGCTCCTTGTGTTTGGAAGAGTCTATCTTCTTTATCTTGTTGGGTTGAGCGGGACTCTTACTGTTCTCTTTACTGCACTCTCGGTTGTACTTCTCTACTATTCTCTGTTCGCTCTACTGCTCACCCCTTCGGTACCTCCTTTTTTGCTCCCTCGAGTCTTCGGGGTATCCTACATAGTATTTTTATACTCACCTCTGCTTGGGCTTTTCCCACACTTGGTGTCCCCTTACTGACGATGGACAGGTGGAGCGTTACTTCAGTGGAGCGTAAGAGCTTGGCAGCTTGGTCCGCGTGCGGTGGTTGTGGTTGGGTTCCAGGTGGGAGACCCGTCAGCTGTTTCCTTTTTGTTTACCTGTTGTCGGGTTGTGACACTTTTCTGATTGGGTGCATGTTTCGCCCCCTTTACCTTTCAGTGTACCTTCATCTTTCTTTGTACTTGTAGAGGTCGATGCACTTTGTGGTTTATTTATAGCAGTTTCCCTTTACTTTTCTTTGTACCCTGCACTTTTTCATTGAGAGTGCTGCGCGTGTGTGTGTACAGGTGATTAGACAAAGGCCTCCCCGAGTTATTGTGCCTTCGGCGCTGGTCTCCTGCCGCTGGCCTATAGAGGCGGGCCTGGGGTAGTTGCGGCTCGAGCCCAGGTAGGGTCGGGTCGTGACAAAGTGGTATTAGAGGTGTTTCATTCCTTGGGACACCGTTCGAACATCCCTAAAATAAAAGGTACTGGTTGGGATTTAGGGAAAAAATGTTAATGTGTCTCGAGAGCGGCTCTCAAGCCAGGGAGTCCAGTGATGGTGGGGCGGCCGACGTATCCATTCACCCGGACCTTGATAACCCGCTTGTCGACTCGGCATGCTGAGACACTTGTTGTAGGGAAAATTTGTTTGTGCATCACATAGGATTGAGTCTTGACTATCCATCTTGAGCCAGCTCCCCATCGTTGTTGTTGTTGGTATATACATTATGCTCATCTGACCGCGACACTCCGTGATAATATTCAGGATGTCTCCGCGAATACAGCTAGCCAAGATGCCAACTTTAGTGCGTGAAGACGACCCTGTGAGCTACAAGGCCACATTACAGGACCCATCATGCGAGCCCTTTCTCCGGGTGGGCCAGTAGCAGCACCCCCACCTGTTGAGCAACATATAGTTTCAGCAGATCAGGCTGAGCTTGAGCGCAGGTTGAGCGCACTCTGTGAGTTCCAACGGCAGAGACCGCTGAGGTTCAATGGTGAGACAGACCCTCAGGCAGCAGAGGTTTGGCTCGAGGCGGTGGTTTCCCTTTTCAGGCTTGTGTTGACACCGACAGATCGGAGAGTGGCTTTGGCTGCCAGCCTTTTCTGTGGATCGGTTCGCATTGGTGGAGTCTTGTCACTCAGCTTCTTGACGAGTCGTCGATTTCATGGGGAAACTTCTATTAGTTGTTCCGTGAGGAGTTTTTCCCCTCTTGCTTGCGCTCCATTAGGATTCAAGATCTCCTGCAGTTTTAGTAGGTAGGGATGATGGAGGCCGATTACGCGACAAGTTTTGTAGTACGTGCACGCGTTTACCCGGACATGATCCGTGACGACAACATTAGAGCGTGGATGTTTGAGCAGGGTCTCTGCCAAGAGATGCGTGTTGTCATAGTACCCTTGGGAATTTCCACTTATTCCGAGGTGCTAGAGCAATCGTTGGTGACTGAGAGGTTCCTGTCATGTTTTGCGGTTGGTAGTGGCAGTGGGCATGACGAAGCTGGGACGTCTTCCGTAGCAAGCAGGCGCCGGAGGACAGGACCTCGATGTAGGTGGCCTTTCCACGGCCGGTATCCGAGACATGGTCGTATACCACTGTGGAGAAAAGTCACAGGGCCTCATCTGAGGATGACCTTCCATGAGTGGATCTTGGGTCTTGGTCGTACACCACAGTGGTGCCAGAGGGCACAAGGGAATCCCAGAGAGCGCCGGAGTTATGCTTGTGACGGGCAAGATCACTTGGCATGAGACTGCCCGACCTGAGTTGCTTGGAGCTTCGGGCAGGCAGTAGGTGCACCACCATGGAACAGGCAGCGCCGTGATCAGAGTAGTTCCCAGAGAGGTGGTACTAGCAGAGGAGCGGTAGGAGCTGGTAGTGGGGGATGGATTTACGAGGTCTTCCCATCACCACTAGGTGGTTCAAGTCAGGCTGCAGGAACTGACAGTTGGGACTGCGGATAGTCGCGAGTTTTGTATGTCTATGATCCTGCAGATCATGAGGTGATGAGAGGTACCCCTTGTGAATCTTCTACTTCTTGCAGTAGAATTGTTAAACTCTATGTGTGGAATTCTTTCCTCCCTGCGCCTTTCTTGAGGTGTTACCAGGGTGGCACGGGGCCTCAGTGTAACCCTGTGTTGGTATGATAAAAAGGTGTGAGACCTTTTCCTTTAGTTGATGGTGTTGACTCCTTCGCTTCCCGAGCATGTAATAGAGTCTTGGTTGCGATACATCGATAGTGAAACCTTTCATGAACAGATATCTTTTGGTGTTTCACCATATGGATATTCTGAAGGAGGGAATCACCGGGCCTTGTTCCAGGTGCGGGTGGTGATTCCAGTCGCGGCGTGCGATGTAAGGGTTTGACCGGGGAGGTGAGCTACCCCTGATGGCCTTCGGGAAGTTTGAGACCGTGCAAAGGTATGGCGAGGTTCCCTACCACCTTTCCCTAACCCAAAAGTCTGGAGTGGGTGCACGACATCCGCAAAGGCCGACCTCGCGTGAACGGATCAATCCTTTGGTCCGTGTGCGGTGACGCAGAGCTATGCCTGGGTTCTTCTGGGTATGGGAAATCCAGGTGTGGGATTATTACCATGTGTTGCTCTCTAGTTTTGCTTTTAGTTAATGAAATGCTTGAAGGAGGGAATTATTTAGGAACACGGTTTTCACTGTGAAAGACTTTTCAATATTATTGATGATATTCCAGAGCAGCGCCTTCGGACGGCGTACGATTCCGTGCCCCGGAGTGGCCGGAATTAAATATTCAGTGTGTTCAAACTGGAGACACCAAATAAATGGGATAACTACTAAACGGAGATCAGGATCGGAGATCCGAGTGTACGGATGGGTCCGGAATGGGGTGTTTACCGTAGGAACAACATAAAACATGCCGGCGCGGGATGTTTGGACCCCTTGCCCGCTCCCGGAACGTTAAACGGATAAATTAATTAATTAATTTATTCGTTTAATTATTAAACTCGAGTATCTCTTGAACTATGGATCGGATTGGAAAATCGAGGGCACCGTTGAGTTCGGAGCATGTCGTTTACCCTAGGAGGGGTATATGTTTTGCGAGCGTGGGCCATCAGTGAAAAATGGCCCCAGGGGAGTTTTTGTAATTTAGCGGCTACAGACGTTAAATTTTATTACTTCAAAACGGAAGCTCAGAATCAAATTCTGAGACCACTTTTGTGCTCAGGAGGTGGTGTTTACCCTAGGGGATTCTTAACATCGACCCTGCTAAGGGTTCGGGTTCGGACTGATGGGCGGGTGTTTAAGCGTTTTCTATTTAAACGCTTAACTCGTCCCCTTCCTACCCTCTTCTCCCCTGGTGCCAGAAGCTCCCCATAGCGAAGGAGGAAGCTCCCCTTCATCATCTCCTCCTCTCCGGCAAGGCGCGGCTTCGACAGATCACGGTGAAGCTTCGGGCGAAGCCCATCGAGGTAGGATTTGTCGTTTGCATTTTCCTTTCACCGCACCTACTTTGAGCTCAAATATTTGTATCGAAACTCTGTCGGATTATCGAGAAAATACCATGGTTGCATAGTAGAGTTCTATATCTCCACAACAAATTTTTTCAGAATCAAAATCCGAGCTTGGAAGAGGCCGGGGTTGATCACCGAAGTTTGCGGGTCTTCCAGGCGGCGGAGGCGGATGGCGGGGCGGTGGAGGCGCTTGGCGTGGCTGCGGGGCATGCGGGCGGCGGTGTGGGTGTCAGGTGGAGCGGCCAGGCGAGGTCGGGGCATGGCGGACATTTAGCAGTGGGGGAGTCTGGCGCCTAGCGGAGCGCCTCGGCTGCCGGCGGGTCGCCAGGGAGCGGCAACCCCGGGGTCGCGGCGCGTGACCCCTACGGCGAGAAAGACCCACGCCTCGCGGGTCTTCACGCGGTCCGCGCATAGACCGCGTGTCCGTGGCGGGCCGCGCGGCTAAGCCGCGGGCCGGCCCAGGCTGGTCCAACCCCAGGGGCCTTGCCCCCTTGGTGTTCGGACACCTGTATTTTCCGATACGGGTGTCCGTTTTGAGTGCTGTCTGCGGCGGTGGAACTATATCAACGAGGCGGACTTTTTGAGATGGTTTCGGGAAATTTTAATTCCCAAAACGAGGGGCCTCAGAGGCGCGACATGTCTTTAAGAGAAATTTCATTTTTCTAGGAATCTTGTTTTGAGCGGCACGGACGCATCTGACGTCCGTTTTGAGTGCCGTCAGTTGCGTTGGGACCCTGGCATCGAGGCGGAGCTTTCCATGGTGGTTTCAGGCATTGAGGCCGAATTTGAGGTTCAGGCCCCACTGCCCGTCTTTCAAGCTGTGTGCAGCTTTTAGCGACATTTTGCTCGGATGTCCGTTTGGGGTGTGTGAGCAGTCGATGTTGGATGTTTTTTCAAGGGCATCGCGTTGGTGCAGTCTGCCCGCTGTAATTCCGCACGATGGTGCGGGGGCCACGAGGGCCGTTTGGGCGTCGACGGTGATTTTCCATCTTTATCACCGGGAGACCGTTTTGGACAAGTGAATAGCCCATCTTGTGTGCTTTTTCGAGATGATTGCAACGGTGCGATCCATTTATTGAGTTTCGAGGCCGGGTTGCGGGTCCCACGTGGCACAACTTGTGTGTGGTGTGCCAGAATGCATCTTTTTCTCTGGATATCAGTTGCACTCATGTGAGTAGTTCTTTTGACGTGTTTTCCCAAGGGTATCACATCAGTGCGATGCGCCTGACTGTTTTCGTGGCCGAGTCTCGGGTTCATGGGATGCCGTTCGGGTGTGAGGCGGTGTTGGTGACTTTTCCATCAGATATCTGTTGGAGACGAGTAAGTAGTCGATCTCGTGTGTTTTTCCGCGAGTATTACAATGGTGTGGTCCGTTGGATTGTGCGGAGCCTCTTGCGTGATCTTGTGAAATTTGAAAATGTGAAGGTGCCCCGGGGGCGGTTCTTCTACTATGTTTGTAGCGGACCCTTGGCATTTGATCGCGTACACTCCCGTGTGAGTAAAGTAATGCTTGAATAGATGTGGTTGTCCATTCCCCAGTCTTTGTGGCGGCATGTTGGAAATGTTACGCCACGCCTTCACGTTGACGTTGGGTGCCGTGTGCACGATAGCCCTTGGACTAAAGACGTGGTATACTATGGGATTATACGAGAGCGCTTGAAGGTACGTGTGGTTTGTACCTGAGACGTTTGTGCGCTCGCTTGGGGTTGTGATGGGTCCACACGTTGTGTTGGACCCACGTGCGTGCTGGGTTTTGATTTATGTACTTTGACGTCTCGTGACGTAGAGGGTCCCTCTGTGCTCATTTGTTTGGCAATCAAGGTTGAGTGGTCTCCCCTGATTTCGTTCCCAATGGATTGTCCGGTAGTGGTGCTAGTGACAACCAGTGACGGAACAGGCGCAAAACCTCTTTTGGGTGAGTTGTTCTGGAGTTGGGTGGTTGTGTGATACCCACTACGTGTTCGGTTGGCCAGTGGTGTGCCCTCCAGTAGAGATGGCTAGAGCAGTTCTGAGTTCTACCCTCCAGCGGGGCTGGGCAGTGGGTTACTCATCGACTCCTTTGGGTTTACCCTCCAGCAGGGCTGGGCAGTGGGTTTCTCACTGACTTCTAGGGTTTACCCTCCAGTAGAGACTGGGAAGTGGGTCACCCGACACACTTTGGGTCTACCCTCCAGCAGAGACTGGGCAGTGGGTCACCCGACGACCTCATAGGGTCTACTCTCCAGCAGGGCTGGGTAGTGGGTCGCCCGTCATCTAGTTCCAGGTTTACCCTCCAGCAAGGCTGGGCAGTGGGTCGTCTGTCGACTTATTCCAGGTCTACCCTACAGCAAGGCTGGGTAGTGGGTCGCCTATTGACTTATTCTAGGTCTACCCTCTAGTGGGGCTAGGCAGTGGGTCGCCGTATGATGTGTTATGGTCTACTCTCCAGTGGGGCTAGGCAGTGGGTCGCCGGATGATGTCTTATGGTTTACCCTCCAGCAGGGTTGGGCAGTGGGTGACTCAATATTTGGTTATGAATTAACCTCCTATAGGGCTGGGCAGTGGGACACCTATTGGCATTCTAGGCTCTGTCCTTCCTACTAGGCTAGCCTGTGGCTTTCCTCCGTGATTACTGGAGCGGGACCCTTGGTTGTACGGGTCAGTGTTCTGACGACTTTGACATCGGGAATACCTCTCGACTTCGGGGCAGTGACGTGGTGTGGATTGACTTTCCCTATAACTCTCAAGTACGTGGGGCACTTTCCCCACCAAGATGTGTTCTTATCAGGCGATCCAAAACCGTGCGGGTGAGTCAGTGTCGTCCAAAGCGGATAGTGTCGAGGTGTGGTGATTGAGCCCCTTGGCTTGCAGTTTGGGGCAGACGTGCGGGATGCTGTGCATCGATGGAGTTTACTTCTAGGACTGTTGGCTACACATTTTCTTGGGCTGAGATACGGGATGGAGATCCCCTTTCAACGTTGTTCGGGCTTCTTGCTGAGCGTAAGGATATGTATATACATTGGTTCTGGTACCCACTTCTTGGGTTTGGTTACTCTCCTTCCAGGAGGGGCATAGACACGCAGGGTGTTCCACGTGCTTTCTGTGTCTAGCTTCTCGTGTTTGGACGAGTCTAATCTCCTGCTATAGGTAGCAATGACTCAACAAGAATTTCATCTTCTTACCATTTCCTGCTCCTTGTGTCTGGAAGAGTCAATCTTCTTTCTCTTGTTGGGTTGAGCTAAACTCTTACTGTTCTCTTTACTGCACTCTCAGTTATACTTCTCTACTTTTCTCTGTTCTCTCTACTACTCACCCCTTCGGTACCTCCTTTGTTTCTCCCTCCAGCCTTCGGGGTATCCTACTGAGTATTTTTATACTCACCCCTGCTTGGCCTTTGCCCGCACTTGGTGTTCCCTTGCAGATGACGGACAGGTGGAGCGTGACATTAGTGGAGTGTAAGAGCTTGGGAGCGTGGTCCGCGTGCGGTGGTCGTGGCCAGGTTCCAGGTGGGAGTCCCATCATCTGTTTCCTTTTTTGCCTACCTGTTGCCGGGTTGTGGCACTTTTCTGATTGGGCATGTGTTTTGCTCCCTTTACCTTTCAGTGTACCTTCAACATTCTTTGTACTTTTAGAGGTCGATGCACTTTGTGGTTTATTTATAGTAGTTTCCCTTTACTTTACTTTTTTACTCTGTACTTTTTCATTGAGTGTGTTGTGTTTGTGTGTGTACAGGATCTTAGGCAAAGGCCTCCCTGAGTTATTATGCCTTTGGCGCTGGTCGCTAGCCCCTGGCCTATGGAGGCGGGCCTGGGGTAGTTGAGGCTCGAGCCCGGGTAGGGTCGGGTCATGACAATTCTACACCCATGAAAATAAATATCCCCTTAAAAATTCAGATAGGTTAAAAAAAATTTAATACATGAAATTTAATTTCCACGAAATCCACATCTAAAAAATATACACTAAAACATCCACTAAAAAAATAAAGTTCAAAACATAATGGTTACCCATAATTACTCACAACAAGGATTCCACATAAGAGAACATTTGTGGGAATGGGAAATTGTATATATAATTAATGAATAAATAATTATATTACATGATTTAAGTTATTGATCATAATCAAGTGAATGATTAGTTAAATGTTAAGGGTTACAATACCATAAATTTGTGATGATTTATAAAATTATCAATCCAATAGAAATGATGGTATTAAGATATATCTTATACAAAGTCCTTTTCCTATAGTTTAGAAATTCAATTACTGTTATGAACATAAATAAATATAATAACTTCATTTCAATCCTTTTTATATGAAAAATCTTACCATTTGGTTTTTCCTTTCTCTATTTCTACTTCATCTCTTACTCAATGAAATGAAGGTGAATTTTTCATTCCTGAAGTATAAAAAGATCCTTAGGTGGAATGATAAATCACACCACTTGTATTTAGTTTACAAAACAAATTTTTTTAAGTATAGGTTATCCAATATGAATAAATATTCATATGGTGTGAAATTACATCTAATGTTTATATTAAAATTTCCATAAATTTTTAACCTTATTTCACATAAAAAAGATGAAAATTCCAACCATTAGAAAGAAAGTCAATATATTTTACAAAATCAGTTTAACATTGATCCCCTATATATTATAGTGTTGCTCTTGGTTTTCACAATATAAACATGGGAATACCATTATCTAGTTTTCTATTGAAACACGGTAATAACATGAATTACAATAAAACCTTATTGAAAACATGCATGATTTCTTATTCTAATGACCATTGGATACATTACTTAAATTTAAAAGATGTTGTAAACTTCATCATTAACAAAATAGAAATTTTTTTCAACAAATCCATATTCAGTTCCATGTTTATCAATACTATGTAATTTACATTATCCATATTAATCATCTCTTTATCCAAGAAAAACAGAATTTTCTCAACACCAGGAACACTTTAAGGGGTACCTTCCCTTAGAAAAATCATCACAATTACAATAAATAAAATTTCTTTGTCATTATAACCATTCAACATATACATTTAAAGAAAAAAAGAAAAAATATACCTCATGATTCATTTTACATAATTCTGGAATTCTAAGACATATACACTCCAATCATCCTAAATTATTCTTAAACCATTACTTAGGATTCATCATATTCTTCCTTAACAACCATTTCCTATAATATGGAATATGAATCTTGTATTATGGTTACTCAACCTTAATTTCATCATTTTTTATATATTTCATGTAGAAAATACTATTAGAGAAACCCATACCATGCACATATCATTCACATTCTCATTATCTTTAGAATAATAACCAATACCAAAGCCTCATTCCTGATTCTCTTCATGATATTTCCACATATGACATCAATTTACATAATTGTTATTCTTTAAAACTATGAAACATTCAATGTTATCAATATATCTTTTAAAAACCTCTATTTTCTAAGACTAAAATGAATAGTGTGACCAACAAATATCATAGTAGAAAATAATAGAACACTTAAAAATTACTTATAGGATGCCTAAATCATAACACCATGGATTATCTTTAGAGACATCCGTCAACTTGTCCATATAAATATATCTATTGAAATCAATAAATATTTCACATCATAGTTTCTAATATATGACTAAAAATTTAGTTTGATACCAATTATAGATACCCAGGCATAACAAAAATGGATATTACATCATTTTTGATGAATAATAAAAACATTGAAAAAATAGATTCCCAAAGACTTTAATAGTTTAGCATCTCTGGAAACATTGAAACATAATATTTTATCATGGTGAATGATCATCAACATCTGCCTAAATTTTTTTTCTCTTTAGTACTCCTACATAAAACCCTTTTACATAACACGGGGAAAGGAAACATAAGAAGGGATGATCTTAGATTCTATGTAAGGGTAAGAAAGGGAGATATATAATAATAATATGAGAATATATGTATAAGAGCATGATCGTATCATTATAAGATCACTCCTTGTAAAACAAATATTATAAAAATGAATCATGGTATAATTATTGGAAGTTCATAAAAAATCAATCATAAACAAATCAAAGAACATGAGTCATGATAGCATAACACTTCCATAAGATATACACTTATGGAATAGACATCATCTTATAACACTGTGGACATGCATAAATAGAAATAGGTTCAATCATTATTCTAGGGACATGACATCATGACCTCATATAAAGTTATGTCCATGAAACAAGGTCCATGAATAACATTGTGAACATGTAATCAGGATCCCATACAACAATGTGAAAATGAAATTCGGTTCCCATATAAACATATAGAAATTAATCCAAGTCTATGAATAACATTATAAACATGTAATCAGGTCTACACATAAAATTGTTAACATGTAATCAGGTTCATGCATAAACATATGTATATGAAAATAGGTCCATGCATAACATTTTGAACATGTAATTAGGTTATCGAATAAAATTATGAAAAAGTAATTAGGTGATTTCATAAAAAAATGGAAACAAATCTAGGTCCATTCATAAAATTGTGATAATTTAATCAGGTCCACTCACAACATTGTGAATATGTAATCAGGTTCACTCATACATTATAAACATTAATTCATCAATTGTTACTCGATGTATTTGGAGGGTGATATAGGTACCACCCATCTCATAATGAAATCATACATATGTGTGACAAAATATCAAAAAAATAATCATATTATAACCCATGAAATGAAATCGGTATCATAAAATTTCATCATATTATGACCTGTGAAAAAATGACAGGTTTCATATTCATTTCTTCATATTATTACTGATGAAAAGAAGCTAGTTTCATAAGAATATTACCTGTGTAAGAGAAATATATTTCATAAGAAAATTTTCATAAAAACATAAAAAATTTAATGAATGAATAAAATGGTGACCTTGGATTATATCCCTAGTAAAGCATAAACTATATCAAAGGATGATATCTTATATAGATAAATATTTGGAATAATCACATGAAACATTTCATAATGAAAATAATCATTCATTGAAAATCATATTTTTGAAACTTTGATTATTTTCAAAATCCTTTTATTTTAGATGAAAAACTGACAAAATATTAAAAGAAAACTATTATAAGTCATTTAAAACATTTCATTAGGGAAATATAATTTCTTATTTTCAATTTTATTAGACATAAATTACATTGAAAACATTTTTTTAAATAACCATGAAAACCAATAATGAAATTTTTAAAAACCAGTATAAACACTATTTATAATATAAAACATATTTGAAATTATTTTCCTTAAATATTATATTAATATGTAATTTAACAAGATTTATTTAAAACATTTTTACAATTTTTTTTGAATAAAACATATTTCTTACTGAAGAGAGAAGTAGGGTCATATTTTCCTAAAAAACACATTATTTATTATATTAAGTACCATATATTCCAAAAATTCTGCCATTAATTTAATATATTATGAATAACCGTAGGAAAAGAATCTTCATATGATTTTATGAGATATGTATCATAAGACTACATCAATGGAAGCACAATCATAAACAATCTTAATAAATGATGAGATTTTATAAATAAACTCTTACAACTTGGTAAATATTTATAAATAATCCTCATGAGAGAATAAAATTACATGAAGTTTAAAATATCCAAAAAAAATAACTATATTTCTGATACAACATGTAAAAAGAAAATATATACACTTTGTAAATTAATATAGCTACATAACATAACATGTTCAATTTGAGACAAAATAACTTTATCAAATTTGCAACTTTTGAAGCATAAACCCCATGTAATAGAGATAATCGAACTGATATTTAAATAACCATAAATAAATGGGTAGAAACCAAATAATGCATTCATGTTCCTTATATAGACCATAAAAAATAAAGAAGTTGTGAATATGGCATATGTTTCGATGAAATAAAAGTGAGACTTGTAATAACCTTACTAAATGGGTAAAATTTAAATTATGATCCACAAGAATGAATAAAATATATTTTAAATTTTATAATCATTAAATAAATTAAATTCATGATATAAAATTTAATAGGTCATTATATATACAA
The DNA here is from genome assembly GCA_963277665.1 of Viscum album. Taxonomy (NCBI): domain Eukaryota; kingdom Viridiplantae; phylum Streptophyta; class Magnoliopsida; order Santalales; family Viscaceae; genus Viscum; species Viscum album. The sequence continues at coordinate 1,487,304,604 of OY728120.1, forward strand.
CACAATAATAATAAGTGGTGAATAGAGCATATGTCTCAGAGAAAAGAAATGTGAGATGAGAAAACCCTTACATTAAGTCTTGACTTTCTTTGTAAACGTTCAAACTTACTTTATAAAAAATATAATATTATTGTAAAAAAAATTAAATTATTTTTATATATAATACCATATATTATTCTATAATTATTTTTTATTACCTATTTAATAACTATTTCATGTTAAATGTTTTTCCGGGTAATAACTGCTTTCTTTTTCATATATGTTTTGTCATGTTATTTTAAATACTCTTAATTAGATAAGAATCATTTTATTGTGAAAATGTAAAAATGATTTAAATTTCAATTATATTCATTAGATAAGATTTATAATATTCTATATAATATATAAATATGAAAGTTAACACAACATTCAATGAGAGAGTAGGTTGTACGTACGTATGAATACTTTTTCGGTTTTTCATATTTTACTGAATGAAATAAAGTAAATGACCTATATTTAAATATGTATTAATATTATTTTAACATATAAATATTTTTTCTTATATATATATACATATGTATTTACTAAAAACATCCATAGTAAATTCAACATAATGTGTGATGGAATCATGTTACATTGGGGAGGTAGTTGTCCAGAAAACCACAGTTAGTGTTATTGTTTTACAAAAATAGAAATCATGAAGGTATGTGTTATATAACAATTCAAAAATAATAAATAAGTTATAAATAAAATATATTACATATTAAAATAGTATTCCCATCATTATTTCGAACACATAATGTTGGTAATGGAGAATTAATGACATCTGTTTGGGAGGCTGTAGTCAGTCGTACACCTGAATGATGATTGTGTACACCATTTGATGGAACTATGTAGGTTTAGGTAGAATACATAACATAAAAACAACTAAAATTATTATGGATAATAAAGATATTATATAATCATGAAATAATAAAAATTTAGTGGGTGGATAAAGAAATAAAATAAATGATCTTGTTGAAGAACATTATCTCTTCTTCGGGTAACTCTTTTTTGTTTTCACCAAAGAACTTTATTGGTTTGATTTATGAAAAAATATGGGATATTAGTTGTGATAAGAGAATTTGTGAGCTTATTTTGGACGGTTTTGGATGATATAAAGGGAACAATATGGGTGATGATGTCAGGGGGGTCAGTTCCCTTTTATTATGGATGAGGAGTAACATTCTTATAAATATAAAAATGATAGACACTGTTTGGAAGTATACCTTAAATAATGTTCTTAAAATAATTTTCCATTTTTAATAAAATTGACGATATGGTAAAAATATTTTCATACAATGGTTTTGGGACATTTTTTTAGGTTATTTATCAACTTAAGAAAACGTCTCAACACTTAGTAAACTCATTTTTACCCTAATCAATGTCATTAATTGTAATTACATTTGATAATATTTCTAATAAAAAAACTGTGCTTAACAAAAAATAAATTATAAATTGTTCTGATTCCACGTATTTAATCCATTTCATATAATTCTTAACACAAAAGATCCTAAAATTAATTTAAAATGAATCCTGCCGAAGGGACGTTACCATCTACTTTTAAGGATAAAATGTTCAAATGGTTAAAATGTTTTTATATACAATTTCAATGTGAATTTGATTAAAATAACAAAAAATATATTAATATATTTATTATTTATCTAAATATACTTTAAAACAAAATAAAAAAATTCTTTTCCTTTATAAATAAATTAGGACAAAATCTATTTTTCAATTAAAATATTTTTCACTAGTATTCAAAAAAGATGAAACTACTCAGAAAAATTACCGAAAATATCTGAAAATTAAATTTCAATATTCCCATTTCAAAAATAAAGAATATTTTTTCAAATAAAAATTATATAATTTTCCAAATATCATTTAAAAACATGTATTCCATTAAAATTGTGAAAAAATGAATTTTAGAAATGTACATTTTTTTATTAATAAAATTGGATTTGTTATTATTTTTTGCCTATAAAACTTAATAAATGAATGAAAGAAGATTTTAATGAATCTAAAATATATAAATTTTAGTAATATCTCTCACTAATAGTGATTAATTTAATTATTTTTTCTTAAACACCATTGTGGGAGTAAAAATAATGTTTTCATAAAATTACTTCATTTATATTCAATTGGTTTTTATTTTCATTTCAAATAAATTTATCACCAAAAAAATATTTTTATAAACTTGTTTATACCTTAGTTTTATAATTTATTTAATCATATCCAATTCACCCATTCCAAATATTAGTGGTGATTGTTAAAATATTTTAATAAAAATATTAATATTATATAGCGCTTTGGTTAAACTCGGTCTTGCATCTAATAAAAGATATTGAAAGAGCTCATTATTATATGTTACAAAGGTCAAACATAGTATTTAGTGTACTAAAATCGAATCTATGTGTTTCATGTAGTAAATGAATGTATAGTTTTAGTGTATAAAGAAATCATAACTTGGGGTAGCGTGAATTGCAATCCAGCAGTGAAATTTGATTTATTCGTAAACAATTATTTTATAAAAATTCATGGTACTACAAAATGGGTTAATTATCTAATATAAAGTATTTAAATACTCAAAATTCTATGTTTTTTTATTTAACCTTCATTTAGTATATTTTTATTCCTTATTGGGCATGTATTTATTATCATTATAAAAATCTAATGTTTACTGTCGGAAAAGGGTGATAAGTCAACACATGTTGAGGCATTATCCAATTAGGTAAACATATAATGATGAGGATGGAAACCCTTTGGAATATTCATCACAATAATTTATACTATTTACTTATGAGAAATCATATATAGTTAATATTATTGAGACAAAGAAGATGACCATGTGTGAAGGCATGCCCATTGTGAGGGACTGCACAGATGTTTTCCCTAAACATTTTCATCGTCTACCTCTTGGATGATAGGATGATTTATCTATACGAAATTTTTATAAATATGTTACCATATAATATAGTCCTTATAGGATAGCCACTAATGAGTTTAAAATATAGAATAAGTAGTTATAAGATAATCTGGACACAAGTTTTATATACCGGAATGCTTCACCGTGGGCTACTCCATTCCTCTTTTTTCAAGAAACAATATTGGATAAATGTTTCTTTTAAATGGTTATATTAATTTAAAAAATCATCTTAAAGAAAAATTATCCCCTTACACATATTTATTAAATCTTCGATCAACTATATGAGGCCATGTATTTCACTATTGTGGACGTTCGACTAGTATATCACTAATTATAGGTGGAGAAAGAACATATTCACAATACTGCATTTTGAATAATATAGGGAAATTATGAATTCCAATTGATTACATTTTAGAATAACTAATTATACATAAATATTCATGGAATTAATGAATATATTCCTTATTGATTAACACAAATTTTTTTTGGTCATATATATAGATGATATTTTGATAATCTCCAAGAGCATGGAGGAGCATGAGGATTATTTGATACGGTGATATATAATTTTTGGAGGAAAAAAAATTAATTGTAATGTAAATGTGATTTATTGAGGGAGTAAGTATCAATCATGTGACATACTATCACTAGTACAAAGATATTTGTGGACCCTCTAAGATAAAGGTATTGATGTGGTGGACCAGACCAGTATCAATTATGGAGATCCATAGTTTACATGGTCTAGCTGGGTATTAATAATGATTTTTGAGAAAAATGTCATGATTTTTTAACTCAATAACCATGATGAATCAGAATGGAGTAAAGTTGGTTTGGACTAGTGAATATGAATACTTATTTATTTAATTAAAAAATAGACTGATCAGGACACCAGAACTTATGCAACTTATAGGTGCGGAACTCTTTCTAAAATATAATGATGTGCAAATGAAGGGATTATGTAGTGTAATAATGAAAAAGAGATAAAGATATAGCATTCTCTAGAAATAAGTTGGAGATAATTAGAAAAACTATCCAACACAATATTTAGATTTGGAAGCTATAATCTTCCTGCATAAAAATCTGGAGGCATTATCTCTTTTGGGGAGAAAGGTGTTATATACACTGATCCCAAGATCCTAAAATTTATATTCACATATAAGTATATTAATATTTAATAGTTAATATGGTTATAACTAATCAATTATTATGACTTCCCCATCTAATACCATACTAGTAATGAAAATAAAGTGAATGATTCTCTAAATAGAAATGATATGGTAAATATATCTATGATGATAATTGAGAAGGATCCAATATTCCTAGGATTTAAATGGATGGACATTGGATTCAAAAAGGATGAAACATCATCATTCCATTTTCGAATGAATTTTTAACTATCCCATTTAGAGAAGGTAAATGACTATCAAATAGAAGATATAGAAATTTATAAGAAGTTGGAAGCTATTCAAAAAGGTAAATCCTCAGGGAAAAATTGATGAGGAAGAAGCTATAAGATTTGGGTTATGACTATGGGTACCACAAAATATTGAGATAAATAAAATGATTTTGAATTATGTTCAAATATAAAACTTCTCCATCCACCCATGGAATAAAAATATTCCTCAAGATCTACAAAAGAAAAATTTGTGGTAAAATATGAATAAAGAGATAACAGAGAAAACATCAACGTTTTTGGTATTTCAACAATTGAAGGATGAATGTGAAATGTATAAGGGTATTATACAGCCGTTATCCATACCTACATATACATGGGAAAATGATACCATTGAATTTTTCATTTGACATATGATGACATCAAGAGGAAACAATCTAATATAAGATGTTGTGGATCATCTAAAAAAGAGTTATCACTTTAGCACAATTAGATAGTGCTTCAAACATGCTCAAAATTTAATAATACATATCATAGATGTGGTGAGGATTCACGGAGTACCATTTTTTATTGTATCCAATCGAGATAGAAGATTTAATTCCATTTTTTGAAAATTCTACATTATGTAATAAACACTAAGCTGAAATTAATTATATATTATCCCCTCCAGACTAATGTCTAGTCTGAGTGAATATTTCTACATTGGATGATATGTTCAGGGCACGCTCAGTGGACATTAATGGAGGATGTGATCAAAATATCCCATTGGTAATGTTGTATTACAAAATTGGTTTCCAATCCCGAATTCAAATGACTATATATGTATCCCTTTATGGGAAATAGTGAATAAATCTGGAATTTTAGGACTATGTTTATGAATTTAATCTACTAAGGCCAACAATTTTCACAAAAATGGTAGAAAATGATAAGAAAATTAAGTATCAAATGAGGTATTCCAAAAAATCAAATAAGATCTTTTTAGATGATCATAGATGGTACCTGTAGGTTTATATTGGATATAAGGTATTTCTACACTTATCATTAGAAAAGAGAGTCATGAGATTTGGGAAGAATATAAAGCTAGGTTACAGGTAAATCACCCCTATGAGATTCTTGATCGTGTTAGAGAAGTGGCATATTCTCTGGAACATCCACTATATATTTCTAAAGTACATGATATATTCATCATATACCTTTGGAAAAATTACATACATCATCCCTTGTATGTAATAAATCATTACATGTTTTGTAACATATCTATAGACACAATATTAAATGAAATGGAACTACTTCACAATGGTTGTTATAACTGTGGAAATGAACTAACCACATAATGATAATGTTTTTACTCAATGAAACAACCCAATGTTAAAAAATTGAGATTTGGTACCCTTTAAATATATATAAGTACATGAATACCATGCCATTTCATATATTATTTTTCATTTACATTACTAAATAAAATCCTTAATTGTATAAAATTGAATGTTCCATGAAACCATGACACTAACTCTCCCATAACCACAAAAGTTGACATTAAAAATCCTGAAAATATCCCTAAAAATTTAAAACAATTATAATATATAAAATATAATTGCAAGAGGTCTCGAATAAATAAATTAAGTAATATAATTTGATTATATGGTACATAAAGTGACTGTGCAGATCACATTCAGATACAGGGCAAGATATCACTCCAAACATCCATACTTCCTATGGGATACATTTTCCCACATTTTTTCTCTATTTATCTATCATTTCATCTTATGTTATTATCAAATATTTTGTATAAATGTTATAAAAATATATTTAAATATCAATTAATCTAAATTTTTTGAGGAAATACTTGTTTTAAAAGGAATACTTCTCAATTCCTCTCGATAAGTAGACCTGATTGAAAGGGTACTTCTCAGTTCATAACCCCTTTTTATGTATAATATCCATATTATTTTAGACACTATTATTTTTATAAAATAACTAATTTTATAATGAAAATAAGTTTTACTTAATTTATTATTTTATATAAATAATTATTCTCTTATCATATTTAATGAATTATTATTGTTTTTCTCAAAAATAGGTTTAATTAGAACATTTCTAAATATACCAATAAAAATCTATTCATGTGTTCCATTTATTTGGAAAAAAATTATTTTTGATATATTTTTATATTTATAATATATTTTCCAAATATATATTTAAACCCATATTTCATGGATACAATTATGATATTCCCTTTGAGATTTTCGTATGAAATGATAATGAAATCCATTTCATTCCATGGGTAACCCTTATGATTTTTCCTTCTGTTTGATTTATTTTTGTGCAATACATATTCATGTACATGTTATTATGGGTGACCCCAGATAATTATACAATGCATTGGTTACTATTTTTTCTATTGATTCATTATGTCTAGAATTATAGAGTAAATCCAATCCATTATTCGATAATTCCTAACATGGGATATCATCTTTCTAGTTATACTTTAATCATGTTTACGTTGTGTTATGTGTTGCTACCACGTTACACTATTTCCATGATTATGTCATTCCACTTTCTATATTTAATGGCACTATATATCTTTAACAAGGAATTATTTTTAGGGTATCCTGTTAAGCCCTTTAAATAATATGTAATGTTTCCATTAAATTTTTATTCCCCTCCTGGGAGTTTTTTTTTCATGAAGCATGCAAGGGTACTATCTAACCCAACACCCTTTCCGATTCATGACATATCCAGAAGGGAGTTCCCAATCCCAACAGGATAGAAACTAGTTCTTGGGAATCAACAAAATACACATTGGGAATGATTTCATCAATTTATTGTATAAAAAACAACCAATATTAATATACATCATAATAACTAATAACCACAACCAAATGAGATATAATAATTTTAAGATTATAGGTTTTAAAAATTAAACCAAAACCAAAATCACTAAAATTGAATGGAGACCACAAACTCACCCCAAAACCACCATTTAACAAGAGGGACATCACCCTCAAGGCACAACCATCAACACCTGCAAGAAGAGGAACACTACCAACCAGATCTACCATCACCTCCATGATACAACTTTCCTTTACGTTCTTCAAACATAATGAAGTCTACATACACCCAAAGGCATAAGTAGGTTGTGAGAAAAAGAAAAATATGATTCCACCCGAAAGAAATATTTTATTATAAACCATTATTTGAAAAATCAACATTAACATTTTCATAAGAATATTGAAAATAGTTCTATGAAAACAATTAAGGGAAAATTACACTTTCATGTCTCCTTCTAATCGCAACCATGATTCCATATAACTCAGGGCAACTAGATAGTATTCCAATGTAGTATTTTCTCTTGAAAACCGACATTCAATATTGGCTATTAAAACACTTTCAAATGAGGCACAAATTCCATATCGTCCCAATTCAACACATTATACTGATCCGGGTTATGCAATTTCATCCATGAAACTTGAAACACGTCCGGAATTGATATCTACTAAGAGGGATAATTTAATCAATATGCCACTTTACCAACTCACTTGGTAATATTAAATGTTCCAACCTAAATAGTTGTTAGCTTCCCTTTCTTACCCAAATAACAGTGATCCAAGTGATGACCACATTTAGAAACATCCGGTCACACACAAAAATATCAAATTCTTGGTGCCTCTATTCAATATAAGATATGAAATGACTCTACGATGTTAACAACCACTACCTGATCAATTTGAATTTTCAAAACATCACTTCCAAAAGGCTCAGTCCTAACACTAAGGTCTCACCCACCTCTTCCCAAAACAATGATGACCAATAATGCTGACCACAATCCACATAAAAATGATCCATTCAAATTGAATATTGGTAACTATTTTATATACAAACTCAACTAGTCCCAGTGGATATCCAATGAACCCATGAAATCTAACACACATTTCAAAGGCATGTCTATCAAAATTTGATTTTCGTGCTCTATTTAATGATCCGTTTGAGGGAGGTATGCCATGATTAAGTTTTCAGTTACAACATCATCTTCTAAAGGCCTTCTAAAATCCACGATGTAAAATGGGGTTAACTATCCGAAACATTTACCAAGGTAAAACCATGAAACCTCATAACCTGCTAAACATACAACCAACCCAAATAATCCACTTCAGATGAATCATATATTGTAATGAATTGGGATGATATTTTTATATATGCAATCACCAACAAAATATTATTCCTCCACTATGGTGTATGAGGATTGAAAACAATAAAATCCATTGAAATATCAACCCACTTCCCGGTAGGAATAGGTAGTGGATGAAGCAATCCATAGGGACTTTGGCATTCTACATTAACATTATCACTTGTAGAACACTACAATACAAATTCAACTATCTCCCACCTATGACATGGACACCCACCAAACATAATAAAACATCTTGGTAGTACTGTGACGAACAACCCACTGAGATTGGTGGATATCCCACATCACCACATTCTCTAGTGAACACGACACCAAAAAATGTCTCTTGAAGCAGATAGATCCCCAAAGAGACAATGTCCATTAGAATGGTGTCTCCCCAACATTTAGGAATTTCATAGAAAATTTCCACAACTAACCACTCACCTGTTCTTTCCAAATAATCTATATACGAGAAGGTTTCAACTAAAAACAGGCTAAGAAAAAACAATCACTATGTTTATTGGTCTCCAAGTGTATCTGGAAAAAATCCCAATCAATGTCCACTCATCACTAAAATCTTTCAATGAATGCACAGGAACATTTCTACTTAAATCATCTACCACAAAATTACCCTTACCTTGGGTATAGACTATATCAAAATCAAAACCCTAAAGATACACACCCCAATAAAATTTTCTCAAATTCAAATTTTTCTTGGTGAGAATGTAGGATAAACTATTATGATCTGAATATATGAAAAATTTATCCCTAAAAATGAAATGATTCCATGTATTTAAGGACTGAATTACCACTATTGAGTCCAAGTCATGGGTTTTAATATTCTTTTTATTTGGTTAGAGATGGCGTGAACCATAATCCACAACATGGTTATCCTACCTCAACAAACACCTAATACCCATACCTGAGGCGTCAAAATAGACCACATATCCCCTTCCAAATTCTAGAACGATCAAAAATTGGGTCTTGGTAAACCATGATGTTATCTCATCAAAGGACTCATGACATTTTAAGCTCCATCCAAACATTACCTCTTTCCTGGTAAGTGTTTTCATGGATGAATAAATTTGAGAGAAATATCAAATGAACCACTTGTAAAATCCTTCTAAGCCCAAAAAATGACTTCATCTTAAAAACATTCTATGGCTTTTCCAATGACATAACTTATGTAATCTTATAGTGGCCTAGAGAAACCCCTCGTCCCAAGATCACCTGACCTAGGAACTTCACCTCAATATTCCAGAAGTTGTACTTAGAAAGATTCTCATTGAGACAAGGATCCTGAATGGTTCCAAACACAATTTTAAAATGTCACTCATTCTCCCCCTTGGTACCTAAAAATACCCTGATTTCATCAATGAATACCATAAAAAATAAATCAAGATATTTATAGAACAACATTTTCATGAGTGTAAAAAATACTAATGGATAATTTTTCTACCTAAAAGGCATGAACAAGTACTCAAAGTCGTCATACATTCTTAACATATCTTTTTTTAAAACATCATCCTCTCTAACTCTGACTTGGGGATATATAGAATGGATATCAATCATAGAAAAACACTTTTCCCCTTTAAGAGGACTAAAATGGACATCAACATGAAGAAAATTGTGCTAGTTCTTGATTGTTAATGTCTTCAGTTTCTGATAATTTATGCCCAACTAGGAAGATTAATGAACCATTTTCAAAAACCTGAACTTGGAGGCCCAAGGTGAGATTCTTAGGGTTAATATATCCCATAGATTTCAATTTTTCAAGTTTTACCATTAATTCCCTCACATTCGTGGGGGGCAATAAGGTATGATGGAAGATATATCATCTACATTTTTGATGCCAAATCAATAGAGAAATCCAAATCTAGATATAGAGGAATACACATGAAATCATTTAGAAATACCTTAGGGAAATCATCCACCATAGAAGGTAATTTAACCTCAGGAGAACCATCATCAACTTCCTACATGAGTGATGAGATCTGATAAACATGGTTTCCCCAAATCATACCTGGATGTCCAAAAAAACATGATCTAGGAATCCATTCAGTTTAAAAAGCATGGGTAATTTCATCAGGTTCCGTAAAAATCACTCACCTCCTATAAAAAATGATGTGAACATGGAAATGAACCTTCCAATACATACCTAGGATCATGTCATAAAGGTCCTTTTCAAAAACTAGAAAATACCATCCCATCTCGACCCCTGATATAGTGAGTTCACATGATGGAAACATGAAACCCTTCTCCTACTTCGTACCAAGAGGCATTAAAAACTCCATCGCATACAACATAGGATCTGTTAGCAACATTGACATATCCATATGATGGGAATAGAAAAAAAAACATGAAGAACCAATATCAAACACAATAATAACTAAATATTATTTAATAATAAATTTACCTTAAACTATCATAAGACCTGCACATGATTCCATCAATGCTCATTCCATGACATGAAGTTTCCTTGTCTCTACCTAAGCCTTAGAATGACCCCTAAATTGTGGCTTTATCCTAAACAAACTCTACCAAAAATATGATCTACTACTACTTCCATGACCTCTAAATCAATATCCCACTATCTTGGAAGGTTCTACTTGGGATGAAATACCTTTGGAAGATATAGATCTCGTAGGAATCTGATATGGTCATTCCATCCTACAAAACTGCTACATGTCCCCCATGGATCCACACTAATGGAAAGGTCAAGGTGGATATGAACATTCTGATCGCATATTCCCTACCTTCTGACATAGATGGAACATAACTAACCTATATTTGGATCCACAAATGAGGTAAGCTAATAATGATGTCCTGAACTACCACTTCCATTTTCCCAATCTCATCCCACTTACTATTATTTTTAGATGAAATGCCATAGCGCACTGCTGACACTGCAATAGAGAAACCTGAATTTCTATTACATTCAATTTCTACTATCATGGAATTATATACCACCTTAGAATATGTTTTCATCTTAAAAAAGATGAAATTAGATCATATCTCTATCCACAACCCCATCTCAAAATTTTGATCCTTCTGATTCTAATTGAAAACCACCTCATGTCCATTTTAAACAAACTCTAAAAGGAGGTTCGAATACTCCCTCACATTCTGGTCACCCTAGATGAGCTAAAAACACTCCATGGAATGTAGTGGTAGCTAAAATATCTTGGATATAGTGCTCATTCATGATGAACATAAATTCTTTCCAACTCACTGCCTCATGCTTCCAAGCTTTCACCACTAAGTCCCACCACTTCTGGATGGGAAATTCCCTAAAAAATAAGGCACACGTCACTCTAACTTCCTCATAAGTATCAAGAAACTCAAACATCCTCTATATCTCCTCAAGACACTCCTAACCACTTCACATGGACAACATAAAGAACGAGTTCCCTTTATCTCTAAAAAATTGTTGAGGGAGAACCCTCTCTAACCACTTCACATGGGCACACATGAAGTATTCGAGGGGGGATCTTTCTACAACAAGCAATAACCATAATTGAAACCATAAATAAAACCATTCTAAAAATTTCAACCAATAACAAAAAATAAAAACACTTCCATAAATCAAAATTCAATAGAATATATAATAATAAAAATACTAACCAAATCACTCAACCCCACCCATTTTCCATATAATGTCTTCATCCTATATTCATCACCCGAAGGAGAACTGAAACCATATCCCAACATCCCATGGAAACTCAAGTCCTATCATGAGGTGTATTATCCCGAAACCCCACTCACAACCTGAACCTAAATCCTCGACAGTCCAAGATCCGATCTATCTGGTCTAATTCAAAATAAACTACCCTCAAAAGAGTGTATACTCCTTTGATATAAAATTTTCTTGAACCAAGATGGGGTTCCATCCAAGCAGACACCCGATATAATTAATGGCATGGACCAAAGACTAATCTTAATCCCCATGAGATAGAACCTAGTGATTGGGATTCAACAAATACACTTTGGGAATGATTTCACAAATTGATATAATCCAAAAAAATAACATGCATCAAAATGAATAATAACCACAACCAAATGAGATACAAACTTTTTTAAATTCTTGGTTTTACAAAATTAACCAAAACTGAAAGCACTACAACGGAATGGAAAAGAATCAATTATGCCAAAATCTTCCATGTCACAAGATTGACCTCAACCTAAATCCACCACCATCAACACCTTAAAGAAGTGGAACACTAGAAACCAGATCCACCATCACCACCATGACACATATTTCCTTTACCTGGGTCATACATAAAAAAACTACATAAACCCAAAGTTGTTTGTAGGATTTCATAACCTCCTCCCTCCAATGATGCCCCCCCTGAGCTTATAATAGGAAAAGGGAGATAACGACCCCCCGAGTCCCGCATTCAGTAGGCCCTGGGGTGCTGACCAGCCTCAAGGGTATAAAAATCTCACAAAAATTGGAGGAATTACCCTTTATATAGTAACCATGAATGGAAGATACGATGTATCTACCTCAGAAAACACCAAAACATATATATCAAAGAATAAAAAATCCATATAACATGCATGTTTAAAGTAAATATGCTATGAATATAATGAAAAACTCCAATTTGAATACCAAAAGAACAAATCTAAGCAGCGACACAACAACTATCCTAATCACTAGGATATTAGGGTCCAACACGGTTCACAAAATCTCCCTAGAAACCTAACTATATTTTTATATATGCAGGGTGAGTATATAAGTATACTCAGTAGAAAAATCCAAATACACTCATGCACAAGTGAGAGAAGCATAATGATGCCCCAATGAGAAAATAGAAGAAACTCCAAATCACATAATAAGGTAAACTATCCACCCCAACCTCAACAAGGCACACTCACCAAATAATGATATTAAAGTAATGTAAAATAGTAAGAAAATTAATGATAGGGTAACCCAAAAAACATGCCACTGGTCAACTGCTCATCCCAAATGGAGAATGTCCAGATGCTACCACGCTCTTCCCCAATCCCCACTATTATAACCTACCCTCGCACACCTAGGCCACATACCACATCACATCCCACACATAGACACCTAGACCACAAACCACAAACTCATCTCAAATACACTTGGGAAAGCACTACATATCACTTCCTAAATAAACCAGGGATGCACACCTCACCTGTAGACACTTGGGGATTAAAACTACAAGAAATCCTACTTGAAGAATCTTGGGATACCAATTCATAGAAAAGAGAGAAGTGAAGATCTAACTACCATCCATCCATTCTCCTAGGGGGATGTTGGGAAAAAATCATCCCCCATGATATGGGGGTGTTCAACAAATAGTTTTCAACTAGGGTGGGTGCATTTAAAAATCACAAGGAACTACAATTATATAAATACAGGTATCAAACACTCAACCCAAACTATGGGTTTCCAAATAACCAACAAGCCCACACAAAACTATCCTTGTTGTGGCCTCTAATGGACAAAAATAATTATCCACATAATAAATACATAACCCCGGAACAAATTGTTGATTCCATACCTACCTGATAATCTACCATACACAACACATACTATAAGGGAAAGGTAACCATTCCATCCAATTCCAATGAAAAACTGAGAAAGAAGTACTAGGGTAAATGAATCCACTGAACACCCATTCCTAATATAACAGTCTTTGAAAAATCTAAGGAATCTCCTAAGAATGGTAACACCATACATCTTTAAAATCATCCCTCTCAAAATATCCTCGATATCCTCACTGTACGAATAGAACCACATCCCGCAACCACAACAAAACTCAACCTGGATGCAGTCCCACTACACAAGAATTCCATTCCCAGAAACCATATCACACCCTAGATGAAGAACCACTATTCAACAAGTTCATCCATTACAAAGTCAATCAATCTCGCAACCTAAGATACTGTTTCACTATTAAACCATCCACATAAAATGCCATGCTCCCAACAGAAGCACCACACAAACCGTAAAAAGAAAAAGACAAAAAAGATCCACAAAGAGCACACATCCACACCAGAATTGGAAAATGGTATTTGGATTTTACACATTCAATCATTAATTCCACATTTAAAATTGGGGCTATCATAGAAGATGTTTAATCCCATGACCTTAAATTATTTAACTAGGTAAACATGATTAATCGATTTCAAAATTCCAGTTTTCAAGAGGGGATACATAACACGTGTAAAGAATCACCTGTGTGCAAACAATGACAACCAATTTCCATGATTTTTATAAGGCATAAAATTCACAATATGGATCCAAGATAACATATAAAACAAAAAAAGTGTCATCCCCATCTTCCCAGCCCTGAATTTATTAATAAGGTAGCCAAGTTCTTTTTCATAACATGTTCGTTCATCATCATAACACCCTTAATTAAGATTTGGATTCAACTATATTCAAAAATAGACCAGATTTTACCCACCCTGCATGATACACAATTAAAATAGGGATGAAATAATTCATACCTCGAAGAACATACATTCAACAACTCCACCATATGCAAAAACAGGGGTCACATAAACTGTAGGATACTCCCCGGAAGACTAAATACAAATGACACAACACAACATATGACTCCACGGGAAAAAAAATATTAGGGAGAACTAAGAGAAAAAATAAAACACACTTGGAATAATGGAACTCAGCTTAGAATAGCTGGATCTTATATCAATGGAAGGGAGAAGTTTCAACTGACATTAATGTAGGATCATGATAAAGATTATGCAGATGAACTATTTCAATGTTCTGGGAGTGTTATTATATAATTAATATCCATTAAATACACTTATAAACATTCCAACAAGGTTTTAAGCTTTCTTTACGTCAAATGTAACAATAGGGGAGAAACTGGAGAAACTGGGAAAATTGGAAATAACAAACTGATGGGTGAGTCACCGATAGTGAGTCACTGACGCCTGACTCACCGATAAAAGCCACTGATGTGAATCAATGACATGGGTCACCGATGTGACCCACCAATAGTGAGTCACCAATTTTACTCAAAGAAACCACTCACTAAAAACTGTCCTACCGAGACCTGACTTACTAACGCCATGATCTTATGACACCCTGACCTACAGACACCCTAACCTACCGATTCAATGATCTACCTATAATTTGACATACCAACGTGAGCTGTGGATATTAAATACCGATATGATCTAAACTCACGACTACTGATGGAAAAACAGTAATTTTGGAAGACTCTTGAAATGAGATACTACTGCTTCCCAGAACACCCCAAACCCCGGCTTTTGACCAAGTAGTGGACCGGGGAGGTTAAGGGCATTACATCATATACCTATCTAACTATTCATTCCCTCAATAATTCAAAACAAACGAAAGAATAAAGAGGGGTCTGAAAAATACACCTGTAAGACACTAATCAAGGATAAACCAAGATGTCTTGTTCCAAAGATGGAGTGATACCTCAACATCCAATAAAAGATCCTCCCACATCTTCTAACCAAAAAAACCACACAACCACCAAAAACAGATATTAACCAAACTAACTGGACACATGAATTTGGGAATTACTTCATCCATGTCAAGATACTATCCACATTGGGTGGTACTCACTTGAATTCAGATGTTTAATCTCATAATAATTAATATGTATCAATTATTAATCACGACTTCCCCTCTCCTATGTCGGGAAGTTATTATACATTATAGGAAAAATAAAAAAAACTCATTTCATTGAGAACAAGGTTCAAGCATTACATTATAAAGAAAACAGGACAAGAAAAGGTCAAAAGAACTCCTGGTATTGGGTACACATCTATATATCCCTTTCTCATTATGGCCACCATGAATCCATAACACATGAGCCAATGGAATGTTCCATCCTTGAAGAACCTTCTCCTGATGATCTTGGATCTCCACTGGACACTCACGAATGTTGCATCCTCCCTGATATCCAACTCTTCCCAATCAATGACTTGAGAGTCATCGTAAAGATATTAACGAAGATGGGAGACATGAAAGGAATAATGAATCCTCTATAAATTTGGTGGCAACCCCAACTTGTATTCCACCTATCCTACTCATCCCAACACCTCAAAATGTCTGATGAACCCGAGAGAGATTTTTCCCCATCATCCAATCCTTGACAACCCACGGTGATGGGAAACCTTCAAGAACATGTGGTCTCCAACTTCAAACTCCAAGGGCCTAATCCTATGATTAGAATACAACTTCTATCGATCAAGTGAGACCTTCATCCTATCATGGAAAAGATGCACCTTATCAGTTGTACTCCACATCACATACGGACCAAAAACAGTTGCCTCCCCGACTTTGGTCCATCACAAAGCTGAAGGACATTGTCTGTTGTGCAGGGCCTAGAACGAATCCATAGAAATTGAAGAGTGATAGCTATTATAGTAAGAAATCTATACCAATGGAAAGTGTCACACCCAAGACCCACCAAAATACAATATGAAATCTCATAGCATTTCCTCCATAATCTAGAAGGTCATTTATGTCTGTCCATATGTCTGATGGTGAAAAGTAGTGTTGAGTCATAACTGAGTTCCAAAAGCATGATGAAATACCTTACAAATTCATGATATAAAATGTGACTCCCAAGATTATAAAATGGTCCTTAAAACCCCATCCATCCTCACTACCTCATCCATATACCTTATCTCCAACGAATCAATTGTTCTTGACTGCTTAATCGCTAATAATTGAGTTGATTTTGTCAGTCTACCCACCACTACCTAGATATCATCACAAATTCGCTAATACCTATGTAATCCTTTGATGAAATACATCAATATGTCGCCCACATCCACTAGGGGACTTCTAGGGGATGTAAAAAACAATCGAGAACACAGTGCTCAACCTTCACCTACTGGCACACTATGAACTTTCCCACAAACTCCGACACTACCAGCTTTATCATGGGGCACCAAAACTGTTCCCCCAAGACACAATACATCTTGGAATCTCTTGGGGTGTCCCAATAGGGATGATATATGGAAATCATTGAGAATTCATGTGTACATTTCAACTAGAACAAGAATATTATCATGCAATAAAATCTGATTATGACCATCCTTTGAACATCATTCCAGAGAAGCACCCATGAAAATGTGATCACAGATCACCTTCACCCCTGAGACTCCCCACTGAGACTCCTCCACCTTCTGCCTTAGATATGACTATACAATTATCTAGAAAATAGAACCTCTTCCACCAACCATTTCAGCATCTATGTAAATTGAATCCAACTCCTCCATCTCCCTCCAAGAATCCATAGAATCTCTAACTACCCACTTATGTTACTTCCAACTCAAGGTATCATCCAAAAAATTCTCCTTTCATGAGGTGCAAGAGATCTCAAAATCATAATCCTAGAGAAAATCCATACACCACCACTATATTAATTTCATGTCTCACTGAGAAAATATTTAATTCATGATCTCTTGATCTGTGAGGACCACAAAGCGCAACCCAATGAAGTAATTCCACCACAACATCAATGCAAAAAAGACCGATACTAGCTTTAGATAATGGGTTTCATAGTTACATTCATGGGGACATAACTACCGAGACCCATAAGAGATCAATCCTTATTATTAAATCATCACACACTCCAAGCCTAAAAGGAAAGCATCACAAAACACCTCGATCTTTACACCTTACTCTAGAAATCAGAGCACTGGTCACCGAACAAAATCCCCCACTAATAGCCTAATGTTTCTTAGTACTTATTTATCCATACAATAGATTGGCCTTTTTTGGTTCTATCAACCAATATATCTACAACATGAGATAAATTGGGTACAAATCTCCGGTAATAGCACAAATGAACTAAGAAAGACGAAATCTTCTACCGCATTCTTATGTTCTACACTTGAAACAACTACCCCAAACATCAGCAGGTCCACTGCTACACCCTGGTGAGACACCATATGCCCAAGAAAGTTGACCTACAATGTCCTAAAAATACACTTAGACAAAATTCCATAGAGCTGATGACATCAACAAACCTCCATGAGAGTTCTGATATGATCGATATGGTCCTCCACTGACTTCGAGTAAATAAGGATTTCATCGATGAACACGATGAAAAACCGGTCTAGGAACTAATGAAAGATAGGGTTCATAAGACCCATAGAGACCGCTGGTATATCCATAACATAGAATGGCCTAACCACAAACTCTATGTACCCATATCTGCACTAGAAATTAGACTTTAGGATATCATCCTCCTTCACCCTCAACTGGTGAAATAAAGACTATATATTGATCATAGAGTACCAACATTCTCCCCTTAGCTGTTGGATAATATCATCTATCCTTAGTAGAGGGTGATATTTCTTGAACACTACATGATTCTACCAATGGTAGTCTATACACAGCCTTAGACCACCATCTTCCTTCAATTAAGAGTAGACTGAAGCACCCCACAGTGACACACTGGGCAGGATATATCCCTTCGTCATAATATCATTAATGTTTATAATTTCTCCTACATCTCAAAAGGTTGAACCTTATAAGGAGCCATCAAAATAGAAGAAGCACAATGCTATAAGTATATCCTAAAATCAATGTCATGTTGAGGGGGTAGATTCAAAATCTCATCAAGAAAAGCATCAATGAACTCCCCAACAACTCTGGGAACCCCAACCATCTCAACATCCAAAAACTCCACTGACATCTTGTCCAACAATGAAAGAATAGGTTTCCCACGCTGACTATCAATTAGAAACATCCTCTAGAAAACTAAAGCAAAATGGTACCATACATGTCTGAAAACCTGAGTACTCTTATTAAGAAGTCGATAACAAAACACACAGATTATTAGAATTAGATTCTAAGGGTGACATCATATGGTTACATCGGTAATAGGAAAATATCCTGATAAGATTGATATGGCCACAACGTTAGTCTATATCCTCAACAAACATCATGCAAGCTGGTCTGACCTTTGATTAGCGTACTCAACACCAGTGGCATAAAAATCCTATCTATGTCATTTCCTAGAGCATGGGATAAAATATGTTATATAGGGGAGTTAAAATATCCTGAATCAAATAGGGCACAAAAAATAGTAATTTTTTTAAAGGTTGGTGCTGAAGCCTCAATTTATTACTAATGTAAAGACCTCTATAGACTGGGTATAGGGTGACCCATTACATAGCCTAAAGGCCCAGTGCCAAGTGGCCTGCATACAGGGCTAGAAAGACCATTTTTTGGCCCAAAGGACCCCTTGGTGAATAGTACTGCTACCGTACCCGCACAGCTACAGTACTTGCTACAGTACTGCCGCCACTGTAATGCTACCATTGCTACAGTCGCCGCTACTACAGTACTGCTACAGTGCTGCTACAGTACCCTGATATAGTACTCGGGAATCCATAACTTCTCGGATTTGATCCTGGGTCTTTTGGATGGAAGGCAAGAGCCTGAACAACTAGGGTACATGCTCGTTGGCACAAACAATAGTACTAAACAAGATGATCGTACCTTGAATGATCTCTGACTCCGTTGGAACTGCTAACTCTATGGAATACAACTGACGACGCCTAGATCCTCTACCTCTCTTATATCGACTACCTTATTGTCCATTTTCATGTCGAGGTCCTTGAGGAGCACCCTGAGGTCGGCCTCCACCACCTCCTTCTCACCTCGGTGAAGCATGAACCTATTATCCCAGATAATTAAAAGTCTTGGATAGAATATTCTACTGAGGCGGGCACTGAACCTGCCCACCTCCCCCATATAGAGCTCCAAATGGGAGCTGACATTAATGGTTTACTCAAACACTACATGTGAAACACCTCATTCCCATTCCTATAGAAGAATCCTGAGGACCATAAGGTTGAAACTGAAACTGATGGGGTTGACTCCCCGTTTACTGAAACCTCAAACGCCCCGGTGCCTGAGACCTTCTACTGGAAGCTTTTCCCTTCATAGAACCTTACTAGATCCCTTATAATGGTAGACCTCCTCATGATTGCATCATCTCAACCACTTACAAATTCTTCTGGACGTCTAGGTATGGCCTCAAGGTGAATGGAGTAAGTACATACTAGAGGAAAGGACAGAGTGCCTCATATATGCGGCTTGCCTAAGAATCCTCATCTAGAAAGGGATCCAGATAAAAGCGAAGGAGACCGTTGAACATGATCTCTGGTTCCCATATCGACAAAATACACTTCTAGAGGGAGTGTAGCTCCTATCACTTCTCATCCTTCATGGTCGAAGAAATGAATTCGGCTTAGAACTCATTTTCAAAATTAACTCAAAGAACATCAGCGTCCCTTATGTCCCATAGGGGAAGCGTAAACCACTAACGTGTAGCTCCCCTCTTCTAACTAATGGCCAATGGATCCCAGTACTTCATCGAAGCCTAAATCGGGCTGAATTTGATTACTATATTATCTTGTCTACCCTCTCTCCCTCTCTATTTATCTGAAACATTGCCTTCATACATTCCTAGAGTCTGAACCTAGAATGAATGAAGAATCTTCTACAACTGATCATCCTCCCCCACTGGGTCAACCATTCATCGGTCGACCAAGTTATCCTGTTGGGCCTCCACTTATCATTCCACATGAGGACAATGATCAAGTGCCATAGACAAAAAATTAAACAGGGGACTCTTATGCTCGAGTAGTATGTAATATATTTATGATTCATTTTTACTGAGTGATTATTTTAATTTCCTATAAACATTGAAAAAAACTAGAACACAATTCATCATGATGCATGTATTTTTCCTAAGTTATACACCCAAAAAACTATGTATCCTCGCTTGGTTGTTCGGTAAGCTCGGAATATTTTCATTGGACCACAACGGGGGGGGGGGGGGGGGCTAACATATTATGTCCTAACCAGTTTCCCCTGGACTATGTCATGTACCAAGAACACCTAACACTCTTTCCATACCATCCCATGCAATCCTTACCATTCCTAGAACCTAACTCCATCCTATCGATCAACCATCACCTATGATATCATTCTTTCATGATCCCCTCCCTCCAAATATTCCTCTCCAAATATGGAAATAGAGAAAGAGACATATCACCACCCCCGAGTCCTGCCTCCAGTAGGCCCTAGTGTGGAGACCATCACCAAGGGTATACAAATCACATAAAATGGGAGGAATTATCATTTTTATAGTAATGAAGATCGAGATATCATATGTATCAACTTAAAAACAACTCCAAGACATATATATATATATATATATAATATAATGAAAAATCCATCCCAGATGCATGTTTAATGTAAAACTGACGGGATTACAATAAAAAATTCCAAAGTAAATAAGAAAAAGAACAAAGCTATGTAGTGAGCCAAAAAATATCCCGAAACATGAGCAAGTAGGGTCAAGAATGGTCCACATATTCACATAAGAAACAAGAAAATAGTTTTATATATGTTGGGTATACATATATTTAATCTTAGTTGGAAAATTAAAGTCACTTGTGCACAAGTGGGAGAAGCATAAAAATGCCGCTGTGAAAATAAAACAAACACTCAAAAGCACATAACAAGGTATATTATCCACCCCATCCATACCAAGGTATAATCACCTAATAATTAAATTCAGGTAAAGTAAATTAGTAAGCACATCGATGATAGGGTACCCCACACCCCATCCCTATAGATAACTCATTATCTTGGATGGCGAACATCCTGAAACTACCAAAATCTTCCACAGGACCCACTACCACAACATACCCGCAAACACATGGGCCACATACCACATCACATCCCACCCATAGATACATGGACCACAAACCAAAACATAATCCAAAAGACACTTGGGAAAACACTACAAATATTTTCCCAAAGACACCTAGGAAGAACACCTCACCAACAAACACTTGGACCACACAACCAAACCACAACCTGCCTGATGAATCTTGATATACTAATGACTTGAAGAGGGAGTAGAGAAGACCCAATAACCATCTTTCCATCCTCCAACTAGGATGTATGAAAAAACACCCTCCCACATGAAATTGGGGGTTTTCAACACAAGATTCTACAAGTATATAAATATAGGTATCAGTCACTCAGCCAAACCTATGGGTTTGAAAACAACCAACCATCCCAAAGAAATATCCCTTGATTCTATCTCAAATGCATAACTAAGGCCATAAATAATCTTAATTCATAACCCCATCCATAATTATTGATTACATACCTACCTGAGAAACTACAAAACACTGTAGACATTATAAGGGTGAAGTTACCATACCAACCAATATAAAACCCCAATAGAGAAAGAAGGACCAGGGTGAAAAAATGCACTCTAACACCTATTCCTAATAGACTGATATCTAGAAAATATGGGATAAACACCCATGAAAGGTAACAACATCATTCATAAAAATCATCCATCCCAAACCATTTTCGACAACCCTTCTACAAGATGACCACCACATCCTGTAACAACAACAAAAAACTCAACCATGATGCAATACCATTGCACAAAAAGACTATGAAAAACAACCACAACACAACTTAGATAAACAACCAGTATTAAAAAATTTCATCCATTCCATAATCAATAAATATCTCAATTTCAGAAATAATTTCACCCTCAAAACCATCTACACATACCATCTTTCTCTCAACTGTCGCACCACACAAACTATACAACACACAAGACAAAAAATATCCACACACAACACACAACCACAACAAACAAGGAAAATTTTATTTATATTTAACACATTCATTCATTAATTGCACATTGATAAAATATGTGTTATCACATAAACAGTTTTATTATTGGGTATCCATTTATTTAACCCGGAATACGTGGTTAATAAATTTCATAATTCCAGAGTTCAATGTGGGATATAGAACAAGTGAAAAGAATCACCCTTTTGAAAAAAAGTCCACCAATGTCCATGATTTGTTTAAGGAATACGACTCACAATATGTATCAAAGATAACATATAAACAACATAAACATCCTCATCATCATCCTAGAAAATCATTTATTACTAAGATAGCTAAAACAGTTATCATAACAGGTATGTTCATCTTTATAAAACCCTTAATTAAGATTTGGATTCGACCATATTCACAATGTCACATGGGTTTACCCAACCTGCATGATAAAAATTTAAAGAGATACAATGGAATTCCTACCACAATGAATCGATGTTCAACATATCCACTTTGTGTCGAAAAATGGTCTCATGAAAATAGTAAGAGACTCAAAGTAAGATTGAATTTGAATGCCACATCACAATAAACAACTCTGTGGGGAATAAAACCTCTGGCTAAACCAATAGAAAATGAAAACACACTAGGAAGAGTAAATATCATCTTAGAAGAGACAAATCCAATATCAATAGAAGAGAGTAGATTCAAGGTCCATTAAGGTAGGCTTATGATCAAGATTATCTAGTTTGACTTTTTCAATATTTCAAGAGTGTTAATATATTATGGATATAATTAATATAATTTCAAATTACCATAGAAAATCTCAAAATGGGGTTAAACTTTGTTTGTATAAAATAAAACATAAGAGGGTACAAACTGGAAAAACTAGGAAATGTGGAACTGACACACTGATGTGTGAGTCACCAAAAGTGAGTCCTCCACACCTGAATCTCCAATGTGAATCACCAACACGAGTCAGTGACAGGACCCACAAACAACAAGTCATTGACATGAGTAACCCATGCCACTCATCGAAACCCAGCCAACCGACGCCCGACTTACTGATGCCCGACTTACTGATTCCTGACCTTCTGATGCCCTAATAAATCGATGCCCTGACCTGTCGATGCCCTGGAGTACCGACACCTTGATATACTGAAGCCATGAATTACTAACATGAGATACCAACACGAGCTACCGATGTGACCCACAGATGAAAAAACTAGAATTTTTGTTTACTCTTGAAACAAGCTACTGAAGCCTTCCAGAACACCCCAAACAATGGATTTTGACAAAGTAATGGAATGGGGATGTCCGGGCCAATAAATAGGGTGTGATAAAAAGAAATGTAGGATTCCACCCCAAAAATATTCTATACAATAACATTAAAAGAAAATATAAATTCAAATTTCTATAATAATATGGGAAACATTTCAAATAATATTTTTAAGGAAAACATTCTCAAGAAATAACTTGTAAGAAAAACATTTTTTACAAATATTATTTCTTGTAATAAGAATTTACACAATCTCTACTATATAAAAACATCTTGAAATACATCCAATTATAATCATGTCACAAGAGAGAACCATGGGAAAATCTCTACAAGTATCTTGCAAAATTAGGATCCTATGAACCTCATACCCCAAAGATCAAAATCCATAAACTAAGCTACCAATAAAATCATCGTACATGAGCCACTAGAGGGGAGTCAATTGAATGTTCAAGTGGTCTCTATATCATAATAAAAACCCTCCAACGTTCCCTTTCATGGCCCACTATAGAGGAGTCAATCATAAGTTTTAGTGTTCTTTGATCATACCACGCGTTTAATTAGTGTTGTAATCCTCAATCCTGCTAGATGAATCTGGGCATCGACCACGTTAAATAAACTTGCATACTAGTTCTAGTTCACCAATTTAGATACCTGAGATTCAGTTTATGCTCACATTTCACTTCACAAATCACGTAAATCATCTCATTCAAATACATATACCAACAATCAAAAAAAACATAATGAAACCACTAGATTCAATTTTCCACATTGATATAATGATCAAAATCCACATGGAAACCATTATTTTACATAAATAAAACCACTTTACATTTCTTATGTAGACCAAAACCATTTAAAAATAAATTTCTCACCTCTTTAATAATTTATAAAACACATTTTAAAATGCAACAAGAAGAACACATGTTAAATCCATCCATTTACAAGGGTAAAGCCCCTTAAAAATTCATTAACACATCAAAACCATTTTTAGAACATGCTTCACATCACCTTCAAATTTTGAAGACATATTTCGGGGTCACAACAATGAAACCAATATACAATAAATACATTTATCTTTGAAAACACACATTAAACGCATTTTCATATTTATATCTCAATCAAAACACATTTCAACCCTTTCAAACAAGGCATAAAACATACTCAAGAAACACCACAATAAATAACACATGAAGCATAACCAATTTACTTTAGAAAACCCATTTTGAACATAAGGGCAACTCAAAATTTTTCAAAAACATGTCTATCGCCACAAAAATAATCCATTAAACACATTTAAATAGTCATAAATGTATGAAAAACTCATCTTAATATATAAAATCATGGAACCCCTAACCTCAAACTTGTAAAATTCTAAAATATAATGCAAAACCACAACAACCCCAAAAAATACCCTATAAAGGAAATATTTAACAACAACCAACATGATTTCACTCATCAACATAAGATCATACTCTCTTTAACAACCAGGTAAAAAAGGAAAACCCATGAAATATGGAAGAAAATCATAGAATAAGGGAGAGATCAAGGGATAAATGATGTACATAATGATACTGTGAAGTTACCACCCCAAACCACCCCAAAGTTGGAGGTCCAAGGGATCAATGTAACATCCCAGTTCCGAGAGCCGCCAAGAGGTGCCTTGTACGTAGTTGTTCACATGGCCTTAAGAGAATTTCCTCGAATTCCAAAGGATACTGAATAGAAGAAAGGGCCATGGGTGTGATAGTGGGGAAACTATGCCTTCATTGGAAGAGTAACACGGTAGAAATAACAGATATACAATAGCAGAAGCAGTAAAATCATGAAATATGTAAACAGTGGAATTAATAAGAAACTGGAGCACACAAAAATATATATAATTGATGCATGATACATATGTCTAGGAAAGAATCCAAACAAATCACAATGTTGGAATACAATACTAAACCAAAGTACAATGAAAATCAAGTAAAAAGCTCCACAGTATCACGAGCCTCAGCTTGGTCCCATGTGCCCCAGCTCCATAATAATTAAGTATGTAAAGTAGAAGTGTGTTTTACCTTATCTATACCTACAAAAATATAATCAGTTTGGGCCCAAAAGCATGACCCAAATAGAGTGTGAGACTAACTTCAGTAGGAAACCACCAAAAGATCAGTTCCTAACAATCAGTGAATAAATATGGCAAAAAATAAACAAAAAAGCAGTAAATAAGGAAACCCACATAATAACTATCCTACGAATTCAATTTCATTAATTTTTAAAAAAGGTAAGAAAATAATCAAAAAAAGGTAACCCTATGGGAAGTACTCATAGCCTAACCCCTATGGTTCAACCAAAAAAACACATGCAACCCTCTGGGAACTACTAACAGTTTAACCCCTCTATTTCATCTTTAGCGAAGACACTCTGAGGAAGAACTCACCTTCAATTCCCATTGTGGTATTATATCAGTAAATGATAGGCACTCTGAGGAAGCACTCAACAACCAATTCCCCCTATGGCCCATATCTAGGAAACTACAGACACTCTGAGGGAGAACAAATTCTATCCCCCATATTGTCTCGCAATGTAATAGTAAAACAAACACTCTGGAGAACCACTCAATGACCATTATCCCAATGGTCTACTACACCAGGTCCTCACGACCCTGTGTAAGTCAGTCATGGACAATGATATGTGACATTTAAATTAAACCTCGTGAACTACTTGGATAAAAAATCTATAGCTTATCATAGCATGTCAGATAATAATAACTCCATTCTAAAAATACTAGGCATGGAAAGAAAGCAGCATCCTAACAATAAAGGCTAGAGAAAATAGTAAAAAACAAGAAAACATGGGAAAACATCCATATCTAGGAAATGATAACCCTATTCTAAAACTACTAACCTCTATCCAATCATTCAAGGAATAATAAGAAAATAAAAGGGGTAAATAAATAAATAGGCAGTACCTAGAACATGGGTATAGGGAACTTTTGCACATATAACACAAAGAATAACTACAGAAAGGCACAAAGAACCTACATCGGCAATGTGAGATCGATATACGTGAACCTTAGGCCTTGAATTTCCCATAAATTCCATAGATCTTCAAAAAAATTAAAAACATTCAACTGAGGATAACTCGTGAGAGAGGAGAAATCAGGATATGCTATTCAAGAAGAAGGGATAACTCATTGATTTGATTCCAACACAATTTATGGAGTTCGAATTCAATAACTGATGGGAAGTTGGGGTCTCAGAGAAGATCCATGGTTGTACGAAGGCTCCATGATGAGACAGATGAAGAAGATGTGTGTTCTGTCAATTAGACCCGACCCCTGTCCATTTAATGAAATAAAAAGAAAGTACATGGTGTGTTCCTTAAAAGTATATGGAATGTACATACCTTTTCTATCCTCCACATTATGTGGTCTCTTGGTCACCACACATGACCATGTACTCGGCCATTACACAGCCAGTACACAACCACCTGTGGAAACCGGGTACACGATGTGTACATAATAGTACACGGCCTATACCCCTGAAATTTCCGAAAACTCCACTTTCTCTAAAAAACAATCAGAAATGAAAAACATACCTAAAATGAAGATCCGGGTTATTACAAACTTCCCCCTTTAAATAAATTTTCCCCTAAATTTCCCTAGAAAGGCCGCGTAGAAGAAAAATCCTCAAAAATATCTGGGCACTACGATTTTACATCAGCCTCTCTCTCCCAAGTCTCATTCTGTACTCGCCCTTGCTTCCATATCACTTGTACCAGAGGAACAGAACATCCACATGTAAGCATCACACTTCAGTAAAAAATCTAGAGAGGATTCTCTTTGAAGGATACATCCATCTTTAACTGAACCTCCTCAGGTTGGAAAACATGAGATGGGTCTGAGAAGTAACATCAAAGCTAAGAAACATGGATGACATCGTTAATAGCCCAGTACCTCTGAGGTAACTACAACCAATAAGAAACTGGCCCAACTCCCTCCAACACCTAAAACGACCTGACATACCTTGGCAAAAGCTTACACTATCTCCTAATCCTCCTGTGTCCCAACCTCGGTGTGACAAGTAGAAAAACCAGGCCCCTGACCTTGAACTCCAAAGGTCATCCCCTTCGATCAACATAAGACTCATGTCTTGACGGTGCAAGCGCAATCCTCTTATGAATCATCTTTATATGCTCTGTGGTCTCCTGGAGAAGGTGAGGTCCTAGCATAGCTGCCTCTCCTACCCCTAGCCAGTATAATGGTGATCAACATGGCCTTCCATGAAAACCCTCATAAGGTTCCATCCGATTAGTTTCATGAAAACTATTAATGTAGGAAAACTGTATAATAGGTATATGTTTCCCCTCAAACCTCAAAAATCAAGGATGCATGCTCGAAGAATTTCCTCAATAACCAGAATTGTACACTCAGACTTGCCATCTGTATGGGGATGGTAAGTTGTAATTAGATGTAAATGTGTACCCAAAGCCCTCTAACGTTGCTGCTAGACTCGAGATGTAAAATGGGAGTCCCAGTCTGAAAAATGGATTGAGGAACCCCATGTAAATCGACAACTACTTAGATGTACATCCTTCATAACTCATCTACACTGAAGGTCTCCTTAATCAGCAAGTAGTGGGCTACCATCATGAGTATATCAATGAAAACCCATTCTGCATCATTCCCTTGAGGTGACTTTGGTAAACCTGTCACAAAATCCATTGCAACATCATTCCACTTCCAGTTGGGAATGGTTAACTGCTGTAAAAGCCCTGCTGGTCGCTGATGCTCCGCCATCACCACCTGACAGGTGGAACACCTCATGAAAAAAACCATCAACATCTCCCTTCATACCTAGCCACCAATACTAATGGTGTAGATCTCGATACATCTTGATTACATCAAGATGAACTTCACAAACTAAGGAATGAAAGTCTCACATAAGCTCCTCATGTATTTGTGGTGGCATGCACATGTGTCCATGAAAATTCAAGAACTCATCCTCACCTACTGTCCATCTAGGAATAGGGTCCTCTCCTAAAAAACTCTCCCATAGGACTAGCCTTTCACATTCTGATAGCTACCGCGTTCGCACCCGATCAAGTAGAGTAGTGGTAACAACCACAAAAGAAAGTGACGTCTACCCCTGTCTGTCGTGCACCTCCGAATACATCTCAGAGAATAGATCCATAAGCTTTAAATCATTGATGTCCTCATGAAGAACCTGTATATGAGTCCTCCTACTCAAAACATCAACATAGTGTTTCCTTTCCTAAGCATGTAGGCAAGTTCAATGAAATAGGACTGAAGGTACTCAACCCAACTTCGTTGTCTCAAATTCCTATCACACTGAGTAATGATATACTTGAGACTATTTTGTTTGTTGAAAAACAAAAAATGATCTCCCAGAAGATAATGTCTCCAACATCATAAAGCATGAACAACTGCAGCCAGCTCGAGATCGTGCATCAGATAGTTCTTCTCATGTTTCCTCAACTACCAAGACCAGTACACAATTACTCATTCTCTATGCCAAAGAACTGCTCCCCACCTGATACCTGATGCAACCCAATATATAGTATAGTTGTTGCCCGAATTTAGAAATTCTATTATTGGTGCTGATGTAAACCTCCATTTCATCTCCTAAAAGTCTGACTTGCAAGTATCTAACCAAAAGTACTTCACACTATTCTTAGTCAGGCCCATCAGTGTCACTGCTAAGCATGAAAATTATTGTATAAAATGACTGTAGTAACTATCCAGGACGAGAAAACTTCATACCTCAAAGACATTCATTGGATACTCCTAGTAAACAACTACTCTCACTTTCTCTGGATCTATTGATACTCTTATCTCTGAGAAACATGACCCATGAAGTGAATATGGTCCATCCAAAAGTGGAATTTTATGATCTTAACATATAAAAAATGTTCTCTCAATGTACTCAAAACTATCTCAAGATGGGTGGAATGGCCGGGTCGAGTGTGAAAATACACCAAGATATCATCCACAGAGACTACCACAAAAGAATCCAAGTATGGACGGAACACTCGGTTAATCAGTTCCATAACGACTGCAGTCACGTTCCTGAGTCCGAATGACATAACCACATAATATTATAGACCATACCTGCTCTGAAAGGCTGTAATAGGTATATCAGATGGTCTAACTCACAACTATTGGAAACCAAATCTCCATTCAATCGTTGAGAACACCTGGACCCCTAAAATCTAATCAAAGAGATCATCAATCCTTTGTAAGGGATATCAGTTCTTGATTGTCAACTGGTTCATCTTTCAATAATCCACACAATGTCTTAGGGTATCGTCCACCATCTTTACAAATATGACACGCGAACCCCATGTCGAAGTTTTTGGTCAGATGAAACCATTTTCTTGAAACTCCTCCAATTTCTTCTTGAGCTCCATCAACATAGGGGTAGCCATCTTATAAGGAGGAATGAAAATTATTGACACTCCTGGAACAAGATCAATAGAAAAGTACACCTCTCAATATGGAGGAAAACCTGAATATTCCTCTAGAAATACATTCCTGAAATGATCCACCACTAGAGGAAAGTACATCTATGAAGTCACCTTGTCATCCAGATATAGACTAGAAATATAAGCAGTAACACCTCCCAAACCATGATTATCGATATCTGCTCGGGTTGCCTAAACATCCCACTCACTATTAAGAAGAAATGATATGCCCTATAGTGTTTTGAAACTCCCCCTACGATGATAGAAATTGATAACTTCCTGGAAGGAAACTAACCTGTCCATTCCAATAATGACATCATATCCTATCATCTCTAGGATATAGAGTTCCCAAAAGAAGTGACACCCACCAACCTCTAGAGGGAACTCCTTGAACTATTATACTCTAGCTGTACTTGTCCCCAACAAAGTGTCTAATGTCAAGATATCAGGAGAAGAAAAGTTATAGATCCGAAGGCTCCCTACGATAACAGCAACAAATATAAAGATATGGGAAGCCCAGTATTGAAGAGAGAAGAAGCTAAAACTACAGAAACTAGGATCGTATATTGAATAGTAGAAGGTCCAGGATCCTTATCCTATTGGGTCTGCTATACTAAAAATGTCGGACCTGCACCGCAATCTTATGACCCTAGATGAACTCCCTAGGCTCATCCTCCCTATAATCGCTGAAAGCCTGGCGACTGGCTATAACGGTCGCAACCTCCACCTAGGCCTGAACGATAAGAATATCTCCAAATCCCATACTAGTGAGAAACTAGTACCTTTTCTACTGAACGACGAGTCATAGAAGAACCCATGCCCCCTACTGGTGGTGAGAAGATTTGACAACTGTTATGAAGATGACCCATCATGCAGCAAGATCAGAAATCCTCTAGGTCTCTCAAGTAATGTGTCATTGTATTCCCAACCCTTTCACACTTGTATCATACCACCTGGCTACCTGGAGGTGCATCCCGCCTACTCGGATGTCCACATGTAGTCTCCAGGTGGCACTTCCTACTATTTACCAGAGAAGTACTTACTCTGGTTGTGGAATTGCTCTGGCACACAGCGTTAGAATCCCTCAGGTTACGCTTCACGATCAACGCCTGGTTGACTATAGAAGATTTTGTAGTCAACCTGATGATGTTCACCTGAGCCCGAATATCCTGACTGAGAAAATCCTCAAACATCCATGCTAGGAATAACTAATATCCCCCTAGAAAGGGTGTAAATATCTTTAGCTCCGTGAAGTGAGGGGAATTATCCATGACTGAAAGAGTACCCTTCCAAAAACTCATGAACTCTCAGGCTCGATCGGCCCTCAAGGTCTCTAGGTAGAAGTAGTCATAGAAGGTATGCAGAAACTCATCCCACACCATAACCTGCTAGCGTCCCACCTATGAGATCACATCGCACCATCTATTGGAAGAATTACAAAGAATATACGTAGTGAGCTTGACCCTCCTCTCCATAGGTTTCTCCAAATTCATGAAGATAGAAAGCATGCCTTCTAACCAAGGCTCTATAGCCTGAGGTCCTCTTTCCCCTATAAAGGTGCAAGGTTGCTGCGGCTGGAAAACTCTCATCAATTTTTCCATTGACTGGGTAGGATTCAATGCTCCCTCGAAGGACTGCATGAACCTCATAAAGCCCTCTCTGAATTGTGTATCCGTACTAGTGTCTAGAATAATGGACTGTGCCAAGACTGGCACAACTGGAGGATCTGCTGGTAGTTCCTGATCTACCATGTCTGGTGTCTGATCACTACCCTGCTACAAGAGGTCAACCAGAGGACATCTCGGTGGCATGTCACTTGAATGTTAAGCACACTCCTTTGATCAAGATTACCAAGGACCGAAACTCATAAGCGTAAGAAGAGAACAAGATAAAGAAAGCATTCATGTTTTCTAAAACATGGATTCATGGAATATATAATGCCTACACAACATGTTACCTTAAGCCTTTACATGGGTGTGTACTTTTTCCAACCCAAGTCGTGTAACACCCCATACACATGACATGTTTCCGTAACACACGATGTGTAATTGAATCCTCTTACCCTGCCTGAGTTATCATATATGACTAAGCCACCATGTTCCCCTAGAACAAAACTACCCGACGTGTTAATCCCAAACACGATGTGTGCTAGACGAACATCACAGTCCCATGTTGTTTGTTACATGGTTGGTTACACGATTGACTCCACATGGCGTGTTTATTCCAGACACAACATGTACTGAAAGGATTCCACCATACCGTGTGGTTTGTTATACGACCAGAGACAAGGGTGATAATGAACGACATGTTCAAGCTTGACACAACATGTAGAACCAATGTTTTATCCATCTGTGTCGTTAGTCACACGAGTGGACACATGGTCTATTCAACATGGAGTGTACATCTAGTACATGATGTTTCCCACAAACGAATTCCCAACCCTGTGTCTCATCCCACACAGCTAGTGACACAGTTAGAGACAACATGGAATATACATATTTTACCCAACATTTACTTAAGAAAAACAGTTCCTTCCCAAATATAAGGGCACATTCCATCTATTCATCATTATACATCATGTATTCTGGGTTTTTCTAGATAGTAAGCCTCATAAGCTACTCCAGAACCCATAAAAACACTGAAACAAACATTAAATAACCAAATTCTAATCTGTGAGGCCCCATACTCCTCGATAATCAATGCTTGGCATCTTATACATGTCATATTCAATGAAAAACAATACAATGATCCAAAAATTTGGATCCATGAGGGCCCATAAAACCTAAGGAACCAAAGATTGGTGTCCATTCAAACTAAAAATTACACAAAAAAATACCTTATCATAAAGCCGGTATTCTGTCAAGGAATCTATTACTACATCATTCATATCTAGCACAAAATCTATCACAACAACATGGAATCACTAATTCTACTTTAATGACATGGCATAAATACATGACATGATATCTCTATAATGTTCTTATATGATGCATGAGATGGAATACCCTCATTTTATCAAGTTGTAATAGAAATATAACCTCAATAACATAAATGATAACATCACAATACATGCGAATCACCCAATGGTGAAATAAAATCAACAATAAAAGTGAAAAACCAGAATAATTGCAATAACGAGGTAAATTCGAATTTCCCTATACAGGAGTTATCTGCTCATGGGAAAAACATTTTACCAAGTACCTATTTTATCCAATCACTAGATATATTCTCCAAAAATTATGTTAAGAAGAAAAAAACCTCCTCTAATACCACTTTGTAATGTCTTTGTTCCAGGAGCCTCCCAAGGGTGGCCCGTATTAGGTTGGTCACATGGACTCAAGCATATTTCCCCAAACACTAGAGGCTATTGACTAGTAGTGAGGGCTTTGAGTGTGATAGTGGGGAAAATATGTCCCCATTGGCAGAGTAACATAGGGGAAATAACAAATATACAATAGTTGAAGAAGTAGAAGCGTGAAATAAGTAATTAATGAAAATAATAAGAAAATGGAGCACATATATAAATATAAATAAGGCATGATACATATGTCTAGGAAAGTATCCGAACAAATAACAATGCTAGAATACAATACTAAAATAAAGTACAAGGAAAATCAAGTAAACAGCTCCACAGAATTACAAGCCTTAGCTTGGTCCCATGCACAACATCTCCAAAGTAATCAAGTACATAAAATAGAAGGGTGTCTTCCCTTATCTATACGTACTGTAATATAATTTGTTTGGGCCCAAAATCCTGACCCTAACAGGGTGTGAGACTAATCCCAGTTGGAAACCACCCAATGATCTATGCCTAATTGTTAGTGAATTTATATGTCAGGTAATAAAAAAATGAATTATTAAACAAGGAATTACAGATAATAACAATCCTACGAATTCAATTGCCTTTTTTTATAAACCATGTAAGAAGCTAATCAAAAGCAGGTAACCCTTTGGGTAGTACTCATAGCCTAACCCCTTTGGTTCAACCAAACTAACACATGAAACTCTCTGGGAAGTACAAACAATCTAAAACCTCTAGCTTAGCTTTACAAATACACTCTGATGAAGCACTCACTGTCAATTTCCCATGTGGTATCATATCATGTAACTAATTGGCACTCTGAGGAAGCACTCATCTCCCAATTCCCCCTATAACCCATATTAAGGAAACTAAAGACACTTTGAGGGAGAAAAAAGTCCACCCCATATGGTTTCATAATTTAATAGTAAAATAGTTACTCTAGAGAAGCCCTCAACGTCTATTATCCCAATGGTCTACTAACCCTAGTTCTCATGGACCTGTGTAAGTCAGTCATGCACAATGATATTTGGCAGCCAAAGTAAACCTCAAGAACCACTTGGCTAAACAATCTATAGCATTTCATAACATGCCAGATAATAATCACTCCATCCTGACAATACTATGCATGGAAAGCAAGCAGAAACATAACAGGCTAAGCTAGACCAAACGATCACAAACAATAAAACATGGGAAAAAAATCCACAGCATGGCAAAGATAATCCTATTATCATACAATTATCCTCTATCCAATCAAACAAGGCATACTAGTAAAATACAAAGGGTAAAACCATAAACACACAATACCCCGAATGATGGTATTGGGAACTTTTGAACCTATAACTCAAAGACTAACAATGGAAAGGAACCAACCACCTACCTTGGTGTCGTGAGATCGATATTTGTGAAACTCAGGACTTGAATCTCCTTATAATGCCATAGATCTATAAAATTGTTAAAAACATTCAACCGAGGATAAATCGTGAGAGGGGAGAAATCATGAGATGTTGTTCAAGAAGAAGGGATAACTCACCAATACAATTCTAATGCAATATAAGGAGTTTGAATCAGAGAATGGACAGTGAGTAGTGGTTTGGAGAAGATCTGCAGCCATATGGATGCTCCTGGACAAGACAAACGAAGAAGAAGTGTATTCTGTCAATTAGACGCGACCCCAGTCTATTTAATGAAATAAAAGAAAGTACACAGAGTGTTATTTAGAAGTTCATGGTATGTACATCCTTTTCCAGTCTCAACATTAGGTAGCCTATAGGTCACCACAGACAGCCTTGTACTCGGCTGTTACGTAACCAGTACATAGTCACCCATGGAAACCAGGTACACTACATGTACATTAAAGTGCATGGCGTATACTCTTGAAATTTTTAGAAACTCCTCTTTTCCCCAAAACAATGAGAAAAGAAAAATATACTTAAAAGGAATATCTGAGTTCTTATAATAAAGAAGAAGAGAGAGGGGGTCCTAAGATAAAAATACCATGTGTGAGTATAAATTGGAAGAATTATTTATAAAATTGAAGAAGGGGAAAATGTAAATTTCCTCATTTTAATGATTTGGATAGGTCACAAAGTATTCTGCATGGTTTCATAAAATGTGTGGAAATCACATACCCCTCATTGTCCAAGAGGAACATGCCATATGGTTATCTGGAACATGTTTCCAAACCATGCACCATCAGTTTGGTTGCAGATATAAAAAATGTACACTTGCCACACAGTTTCTTGGGTGAAGGCACATGGTTTTTCCAAACCATGGGCCAACCATGTGCCACATACTATAATTCCCAAAATATAGTTTTTCACCGAAAACTCATAGTTAATCCCAAGGATAAATTCCTTACCAAAACAAAAACAAATGAATACTGGAAAAAAATTCCTTAATGTGACATTTTATTTCATCCCTTTTTTTTACGTACTACCTAGGTTATATAATGAATTTATAAGAGCTCAAATGGATTTTGTAGTTCATTATGGAGATAGATAAAAATTAGGTTTATTCTATATTATTGTTTTCTAATTACATGGATAGTCTTAAAAAAGAAATGGACTTTTCAATCCATGGTTTATAATTTTTGGCTAATTATGCTTAAATCATATAATAATATATGTAAAATTATGGCATCTCTATATCAATTTCCATATAATATAATAAAATAAAAATAATTTAATTATACATTTGGGAAATTTTATTATAATTGGATGCCATTTTAATTATGATTTGATATATATAAATTTCATAGGTGTAGGGTAAGAATTTTTTTGGATCACATTGAGGAATTCCGGTAGGTTTTTATAAAAAACATAATGGTTTTTGGAATCATTTTTGATCATTTGTTAATGAAACTATATAGGATTTTGAAAACATACATAAAAATAATTATTTTGTTGAACATTGTGAAGTGTAACATTATGGTTTATAAATGGATTCTGATGGGTCATATCATTTCACAAAAAGGCATTGAGGTGGAATAGTTTATATTTTATATGATTAATTATTTTTCATATCCAACCAGTGTAAGAGAAATAAGATCATTTTTATGAAATGGAAGATTTTATAAAATATTCTTCATGGTCTTTATTAAGATTTACCATCCTATTTCAGGAATATTTTTAAAAGATAAGGATTTTTATTTCAATGATAATTGTAGGGATTCAATAGATGAGTTGAAAGAAATTATGATTACCCCACCAATTTTTGCAACATCTAGGTAGGAATAACCAATTTGAGTTGATCTGTGATGCAAGAAACCATGTTGTTGGAGTAGTAATCTCCAATATAATTGAAGGAAGACCTAAAATCATAAAATATTGTTTAATAAGTTATCTAAAAATTAGGTGGAATATTAACTAAGAATACTCCCCTACAATGCTGAAATAAAAATCATAGAATTGATCCCACACAATTATCACATACCTAGTGAACAACACTACATAATGGAAGGTGAAGTACCATTTTATGTATATATATTAAATTATATCA
Source organism: Viscum album (assembly GCA_963277665.1). NCBI lineage: Eukaryota > Viridiplantae > Streptophyta > Magnoliopsida > Santalales > Viscaceae > Viscum > Viscum album. Next base: position 1,487,342,317 of record OY728120.1, read on the forward strand.
CCCGATATCAGTTACCTTATCACCTTAACATTCATAAAAACACATTCTTATTGATATAACTAGATTTTATATTTGTGGGAGTATATTTATTTGTAAAATCTATGATGATCAGGTCATAAGAAAATGCTTACCTACCGGTGAAATAGAATATTTCTATGATTATTTTCACCAACATTTTTGCAGAGACTAATTTGGGATTCAAATAATATATATAATATTCATGGAATCTAGAATTGATTTTCAAAATTTATTAAATTATGATCATGAATACTTAAATTTTTTTTCAAGTATCTATATTCTAGAAATATTTCCAAAAGATAGGAGGTACATAAAAAACCCATCATTTCATCTAAAATAATTAAAGTATTGGGTATGATTTTTAGGACTCATTCCATTTTTTTTAAGATTTTTATATTTTCATTTTAGTAGTTTATGTTTCAAAATTGGTGGAAGATATGTCCACTAAAATAGATGTCTCAATGGTTTTATATATTTTTGTCATGTTAAAAAATTATTATAGGTTTAGAGTGGTAAGGACCATCACCAGTGAACCATGGAATAATTTTTTTCTATATAAATATGTATTCCATGACTTAGAATTATGGGGTACATCAAAAAAACTTACACCCTACCATCCTCAGAGAAATGGAAAATATGAATTGTCTAACAAGAATATTAAAAGTATCTTGGAGGAAATGGTTAAACCTAATTGGAAGTATTAAAGATAAAGGATTGAAGATAAAATATGGTAATTCTGGGTTTACTATAAGAAACACATATGTATGATCCCCCACTGGTTTTTTTATATTTATCATTTATAATGGATATGGAGACCCATAAATATTGGGTCATAAAAATTGAAATTGGATTTGGAGAGTGTTGAACATGAGATAAAACACTAGTTACAAGAAATGTATGAAATAAAGAAAGGGTATTTTTGAAACTCATGAATTTATAAATATTAAGTAAGAGTGTAAAATGAACAATTATTTCAGAGGAGAGGCTATTAAAAACTAACGAAATTACAAAGGGATAACCAGAGTAGCACTTGAAAAATTTATTCAGAAAAATACTTCCCTACAAGGATATCATGTTTAATCTAAAATTACATACTAAATTTTATGTTGGGTAAGAATTTTTATATGTGTGAAGGACCTTTTAAAATTACTAATTTCTATCCCTTTGGATCCATTCAACCTAATGAGGAATAATAAGGAAACCCATTCTCTTTTAGTGAAAGAGGTTGAAAATGTTCTACAGGAAACAACCTCAAGAACTAGTGAAGGAACACCCTCTTCTCTAACTGATCTAATGATTTATTCCCATGAGCGTAGGTAGATCCATAAAAATTAATCAAATTATATTATTTTAGTAAATATTATATTTTTTGATCTTATGATTTCATAGATTAGGATAGTATCATATCTTCCATTTATCCCATGTTCTTTAATAGATTTTCTCTTACACTAGAATGAGTATTTTTATTGGACCACCATGAAGTAAGTCAACAAACCCCCAAAATCTAATAAGGATGTAGAAAAAAATATTTTTGGGAATATATAGTTTATTCTGTCATTATTTATGTTTATAGAATCTAGCATGCTTCTAAAAATCTATTTTAAAAAGGAAATTCTAGAAGCTATGAAAAACATAAAACTACATGCACATTATTGGAATTTATTATTTACTTCATATATATTAGATAAATAATTTTCTCGAGTACCCTATTATGTGATGTGTTAGATTTCAATGGTAATGAGATCAGATGATTAAGGTGTATAATTGAGTCATTTGAGTGAGGCAAAAATATTGAAATAATGACTCATAATTTGAGGGAATTTTTTGATAATGTAAATGAAATTTCCCTACACATTATTCAAAAATTGATGTTTTGAAATTTATGTCAATTTATTTTTTATTATTATTAATTCTATACGTTATTGTACCAAAATTTTATATCCATTACTGGTAGGATTTATAGAATAAGTACTTTATATTTTCCCTTGAGCATATTTCTGGTGTGATCTTGGGTAATTCCACATACTGTTACTTTAATTGGAAGTTTTCAAATATTATGACTGTGTAAAAACACATTTAAAAATATTGAGGAATTAATATTAATAATCTCTTATCCTTGATATAACCATTTACATTATTCATTTTAGCCTATATATACTGAGATGAACCTGATAGAGATGAGCCATATTTCAAGTCATTTTTATCCATTCCAACCCTCCTCATAATATTTTTCCTTATTATTTATGAAAATATAGAGTGGGGGTTATTAAATTCATGATATTAAGGATCAAATTGTTTCTAAGTAAAAAGTTATGGGGGAAATTTGTGGGTACTTATAATGGGTTTTTATCCATATATTAAACATTCATTGTTTTCTATTTTTAATAAAAATGAAAAAAAAATTAATGAAAAAAATATTTGAATGGGTTGTGACTTGGTAGAGTCAAAATATACCATTACTAGACTTATGATATTTATTATATGTGGTTAAGTTGTGGAAATATTGTTTATTCAATGAATGATTTTTGAAAAATTAGAAAAAATATCTAAAAACATTTGTTGAAAAAAGAGAGTAAACTAAGTTGAGAAAATTGAATAAGGTTCACTTAATTGTTATTATTTCATTATTAATGACTTTACATCAAGTTTAAAAAGTGTTAGTTGTTATTTTTATGGGGTAATTTAATTTAGATTTTAATTTAGAAATAAATCATTATACATTAAGAGATAAAACTCCTTTTAGAGCCTTAATTTTTAACTACCCATTCCTACCAAATTTACGTCTAAGATTAATTGGAACTTTTATTTAAATTCCTCAAGATTTCATGGGACATTTGTCTTTTTAAATTAGATACATTAGTTCCTCTACATTTTTATGGATAAGGAGTATGTTTTAATGACATGAACATAACTCTACAAGAATTTATATCCCGTGTGATCAGTAAAAAGATCCAAAAGTGAGGTAAATAATTATTTGGAATGTTTAATAATAATGAATAAAGAAACAATAATTGATGAGAATATAAGATAAATCATTTTCAATAACAAATAATTAAAATATTAAAACATATTGTTACATAGAAATTTGTCGAATTGAATTTATATTCTATTTGTAACATGAAAATTTCATTTTACATTGATAATTAATTTAGGTTATTATTTTGAAATTTCAAAATTTGTATAATTGGGGTCCTATGGAATTCGATGTTGAGATTTATGCTTGAGGACTCAAATAGTTTATGTCCGGGGTATTTGACACACCAATATTTTCATGAATTTTTTTTAATATATTCTAATGTTTTGAATGGGTTTCAATATATATTCCTATATTGTTCAATATTTTATTCAAAATTGGGAAATGTCAAGTAATGATTTAGAATATCTTTATTTGAATAATGAATGTTTAATTTATGATATTAAATTTATTTAAGATATTTTTATTTATAATTTATTTTGTTTTTTGAAATTATTTTAATTATTCTAATAGGATCAAAAATTGGCTAAGCTGGCTAGCCTTCAACTAGTGGACATCAAGGCACTTAGCCTGCCCAAAAAAGTGGTCAGCAAGGCATTCCATCCACTAGTAGATCATTATGAAATGGAAATGGATGGTGGAATATGGGAGTATCTAAGGGCATTGATTGGGACTAGGTGTATAGAGGTTGTGTGGTGTGTTGAAACCCTGTCATGATTGTGTTTGTGTGTGTGTACCGAGAGCCCATACCATGGGTATGATATTGTTTTAGGGATTTGGAACATTTAATAACAAATGCGAGAGGCCCGTAATCCATATTTCATATGTGGTACTTCCCTACATGGTTGTGGTTCATCTTAAATAAAATGATACCATAGCAGCTCAACCACGTGACTCCTTGTGCCCAGACACATCCTGACACTATCCTCTTCCACAATTTCAACTTAATATCAAACCTAGATCATCTTAAACTCTACCATTGTAAAACTAGTGTGGAGATTGAGATCAATCTGAGATGATATTTTCTAGCCTTGAAACCACCTAGGACCTCGTCTGCATCACTAAAATACACCCTTTTACCACCACTAAAGAGGTGCCCGATCCAACCAGCCCCTATGAATCCCAATTTTTTCATCGAGGAGTTTCTACCATGATCAGTCATGGAGCCTAATAAACCACCATGATTATTAAATAGTGGAAAGAGGCATGAACCACCATGGTTAGGTTGAGACAATCTAGAATATCTCAACTGCACTGCTGGAACCATGAGAGGATGTATGCAACTAGGAAGAGTTTAGATACACGAATCATAATTAGAAAATTGTTAATTTAGGGGAACAATAATATAGATATAAGAATCCTCTTAAAGAAAAATGGATATATGAAAGATTATGCGAGTGTCACCGAATGTAGATGTGGTCTAACATTGATACAATGGTTCGCATTACCTTTTATCAAGACAATAATAGATGTGATACTCCATTGATGAATATTTCATTTAAAAATAGGCTGTTATGCATTATTTTCCCTCAAAGTTATAGAATAGGATATGGCCAAGGGAGTGGAATTATTTGATGACGTACCTTGGAAAAACTATATGTTGATAGAGGAAGAATCAATGTTTTGGAATGGAATATGTGATCTAACATCATGAAAAGTCTAGATATGCACCATGATATATCATGGAAATTTTGATGGATCTTTGGAATGGTGGAACATATAGGAATATGTGTTAATGATGTAATATGGAAAATAATGAATGTTTATTAGAGGAGAACATAAGGATGTTCATTTAGAATATCCGGAAAAAATCATATTTCTTACTACCATTGAGAATAGTTAGTAGATCATTGAAATAGTAATATCTACAATTAGACATTCCACCAGTAGAGTCCTAAACCCAGGAGGATGAACTGATATGATCCTTGTAAAATGGATAAGTGACACCTTGAAGGAACTGGTTTTCATCGGTAAATGAAGTATGTATGCTATATGTTGAATGATATATATTCAATGGTCAATTTTTTATACCGTAGTTTATATTAATATTTTATTGTGCTACCATAACTATGGAATTTGAGTCAACTCTAAAATTTGGAAACGACCATTAATTTAGTATATTTAATGTTCCATATATAAAAAAATATATTCTACATTTAAAATTTTTTACAAAGATACTAATGAGAGAGATAAAGAGATTACTTCCCTTTATAAATACTAGAATTTTGTTTCACTTTGGGGGATCGAAGAATCAAAGGATCAAGAGCAGACTAAATCAATATCCTCTAAATTTTCTATTTGTTATTTTCATTATATTTATAATTAATTCTATTGATTCTACCTCTATTATTTCCTCTGTTATGTAGGGGTAGTAACCGTATGTTTTTTTGGTGAAGTTTAGGGGATCATGTGTGATTCTTGAGTCCTGGTTTTCTTCAAATTCTTAAAACTCAATTTTATTTGTTAAATGGGTTTCAATTATTTATTTGCGAATTAAAATTGAATATGATTTTGTATTTATTTCAAATATAAATTTTTAAATTTTCTTTATTAATAAATTTATTCACCCTTTTCATTGTTTTGGATTACACTAATTTGGTGATCAATTCATGTTATAATGTGCCTAAAAACTTGTGGAAGAAATAAGGGACTAATTTTTAATTTTATGATAATCATAACCGGATTTTTTATTTCCTAGGTGATCAAAAAGAGAACCATTATGACTTTCAAAAATTGTAAGGATACTAGTACAAACAGAGAAATTGTGTGGATGGTTTTTTTATTTTCTATCAAAATTAATTAACGGTGAAAAAGTTTTAATGAAAGTTTATCCATCCACTAAATAACTTAATAAATTACAAGGATTCATTTTAAATGTACTATGATAGAATTAAAAAATGAATCCATTCCTAAAACCAACCACTTTTCTATTATCCAAACTTAACAAAGCATATTTCCTCACTTCCTAGTCATAAAAATATAATTATTTTATTTACATTTTGCACATATAACAACTAAATTAAAAAAATTCTCTCTAGAGATGAAATTGTTCAATACTATTAATACACCCATAGGGGGAAGATAGATAAATTTTTATACGCCCATGAAAAATGATTTTCATATAGTATGTAATCAATCAGATACTATATAATGGTCCTATGGCGCAATGGATGTAGTTAGTCAAATGACTAACATTGGAAATTATTCAAAATATCCGGATTTATCATCTGAACATGAATAATAGAGACACCAAAATCCATCATATGAGATCAAGGCATACAATTAATTTCTAATTTAAGAAAATATAGAATTATCCCATGTTGAAATTCAGTCTTCATTTATGAAATAGATGAATAAATTTCACTGTATCATCATTATTTTATAATATTCAAGGGTTTACTTCTTATGGATGTTATCCACACATGAAATACGAACCTTTGAATGTCAAAGTAGTAAGAACCAGCTGTTATAATTATAGATTATAACACTTGAATATTTCATTATTTCTCAACATAATATTGAATTTTATGGGGAATGATTTGTTGAGATGTTGAGGAAGGATAATTGATCCCCATTCATGAGGGCGTTCTAGAAGAATTTCACTCATGGTATTGAATGAATTCTCTCAGAAATAACTATTCCCAAGGATTGTAATATAAACTCTAGGTGTTTTAAATTAAATAATATTGTATTTATATACCTAGGGTTGTTGAATAAATAATTGAACATTCACCATTATTATCCTATTAATTCTCAATTAACCCCATTAATAATAATAATAATATTATTATTATTTACATAACATGCCCCAAACTCATTGATAATTTTTTTAATATAATCAATAAATAAATCAACACTAATTCAAATGATATTTAATCATTCATTTCTCATCGGTTCATTAATATCATCCCACTAATCCTCCTTAAAATACAATAGAACGGGAATATTGAATATTTTTTTTTACATAAAACTATCACTGCATTATTCCCCAATATGTATATAAATATTATTTATACAGAAATAGATAATAAATATTTATCATATATTTAACTCACCAATATTAACTTTAATAAATATTAAAGAAATATTTGTGATCAACTGAACAAGATTAATAATTGAACCATATACGAGAATAATAAATATTTAACAAAATAAATTCTTATATATTTATCTAAGCATCTGGATTCACATTGTTTTTTACATTCCTCACCCCTTTCTCAATGACATTAGGAAGAACAACCTAATGTACAAGGTTAGTGTCTAATAACAAACCAATTAATTCATAAAGAAATAAGATAATGTCTCAAGGATATATAACTTACTATGAATGTAAACTATGTAATATAATCCAATTATCATGATATCTCTAATATTATTGGATATAATGTAAGATTATTAAACTATGTCATTGATGTTTTATTTAATTTACATTAATGAAATAAAAATTCTAATAAAATTCCATGGCCATGAACTTAATCAAGAAGGTCCATTTCAATCAAAGGGTTTAAGAAATAAACTTCTTTAAGATAGGAAAAATTCTTATATGAATTATTCATTAATATAATATCAGTCATGGTGAACCTGATGTATACCTCATTGCGATCATTTTTCATTAAAAACATTCATCAATACATCAAGTTATATAACTCATGGTATGTATTAACAATGATATTAATATCTATGAATCATTATAGACATGCAGAAATAGAAACATATAATGGAACATATAAATGCAGATTTCATATTGAAAGGTCATGTTACGATACCCACCATTAATGTTATTACCATGGACTAACTTTATGATAAAAAGCCTAAATGATTTATGATTCCATAATCCTGATATCATTTTTCATTTGTGTCCCATATAATGAAATCATCCATCAATAGAAAATATATTTAATAATACTATCATTTCACTTATAAGTTATTATCATATTAAGGATTTTCCTTGACCTTTCATAGGGACAAGTACACATAGGACAATATCACACACAATGTTACAATGAAGTATAATCATGATGTGATAAGTACATTATTAATATTAAAAAATAATGAATACAATAAATCAGAAATTATATAGATGTTTGTTGTAGGGAACAAACTGGATTATGTCCTTGGGTTGTCTATAAGCATCCTACCTCACTTGGGAATTCCTTACATAACCCTTTCTGGTCATCTTTGTTTACATAGTTGATGTATGCATATCTTCTATGTGTAGATTCATATAATGGATGATATGTATGCGTATCTTTATATTTTACCTGTACAATGTTTCATGTGAAATTATATTTCAATATATTCTTCAACAAGTTAGTACTAGTTGACAGGAATTATTGGTTACGCCCCATGGTAGAAAAGTGGTTATTTCATCCATAGTTCCTATAAATACAAAGAAAATTCCATATTTTCAAAAAATTACACTAATGAAATATTTTATTTTCAATAGTGAAAAACCACCACCCACCTAATAACGATTATAATCCCTTAGTTTTTACGCCTCGGTCTAGTTATTGGGAATCATTCTAGAGATGTTTTAGTGGATAATTTCATTTGTTGTTATGATATCTGAGTAAGTTACATTATAATATAGAATAATATAATGGTAATGATAGTAGTGAGGATATATCATTTTTGGCACATAGGATGTAATCCATAAAAAACCAATCCATCATAATTATAGTGGAATATTGAGTTAATGGGGATAGTTTGAGATTAATTTTGAATCTAACATCATGTAAATCCTATTACATTGAGTCTTAAATAGAATAAATTAGAACTTATACATTTTCAAAGGTTGTATTACAAAACATATTTTGTAATTTCATGTGCTTGGTTACCTTACAATTGGAATCACTAAAAAAATTATGTAAACTGACACATCAATAAATAATTTTCATTTTAATACATATTTATTAGTGATGTTTTGATCAATATAATTAAATACATTTAATCAATTATATTATAATTTCGGTTTGAATTATTTTAGTTAGCTAATGTATTTATAATAAACATTTAATGTATATTTTTAAAAGTTTTTAACTAAGATTAAAATCATAAGATATCTTTTAAAAATAACTAAATAAGGGAGGGGATGGGATTAAAAATTAATTATTACAATGAAAATTTAAATTCATAGTTTTCATATTCAAGGAAGGTATATTTAATGAGATCTTATGCCTAAATATATATATTTTTGTGAATGGACACCATCAAACGTTTTATGAAGGAGTTGATTAATATGCTTCACTTTCTAGAGCTCTGGTTGACCCATAATCCCTTGTTAGGCTATGATAGTTACTTTAATTCAAATGAAATGTGGTTTTTCTATAATAAAAATAAAAAATGAAAAATAACAAAAATTAAAAAACCATTTATAAACTAGGGGTTTGTTTTTACTCATGAGTACTTGGAGATAGTGGATAACACCCATCATATATTCGAAATTATCTAGAATTTGATGAAATATTAGGCCCACTAGGACCCCTGTATGCTTATAGTAGTCATTAAATAATGAGTGGATGTTATGGTTGAGAAGGAGTATTATTGTCTTATATGAAATGGTTTCCCGAAATTATTATATTAGTAGTTCTATACTAGTACACATTACTATGTTAAATCAAACAAATTTATGGAGTTAAAATATGGGAGACTATTATTATTGAAATACACTATTATATATATTGATTTTATTAATTTTTATACCTATGTGAGTGGGGGTATAGAAGATAAATATTAGAGGTTTTAGAACAGTTTTTAGGAACCATTTTAGGATGGAATGATTATTTTCATTCTTTCTAATTTTTATTAGATTTTGAAAAAGTATTTATTTGATTATAAAAGTTGTAAAGTATGTTTGGGAGTAGGTTATTATCTTATAGGGAAAAACATGTGAGGGGTTTTCTAATGGGTGGATGTGACATTAGGAAGATTTGAGGAAGGTTAAATCATATCAATGTACTTACATTAGAAGTAGTATTTATAATCATAACAAATAAATACATCTAATTATATTCTACCAATGTAGGTGTATAGTGTATTAAAAGTTTGGTTTATAATATAATGTTATAAAATCTAAATTATATCAGTAATTTTGATATATATATATATTTTTTACAAAAGAAATTATTCATAATGTCCCAAAAAAATTGATCTCAATCGACTAAGGGATCAGAATATTAGTTTGATGGGTAGTGATGGCCAATTATTAGATCATTGTTAAATTAGAATATTAAATACCAAATATAGTAACCTTAGTGTCCAAACTTGGGATTTCTCCTTAGTTGTTTCAACTCAATAATTTTTTCTTTGTAGGGGTTTACCATTGTTATATTTTGAGGATTTTAATTATTCAATAGTAATTAAAAGAGAATAGTTTTTAAAAAATTGGATAAATAAATTTGTAAATGTATTGAATGTACACCAAACTAAATCACCCATGTTCACCTTATCATTGTTTTTTAAGATTTTAATATTATTACTTCCCATTGTGATTATTCAATACAATTACTCATTTATACATTTTTTGGTTTATAGGTCTCCAACACTTACCCACAAATAATTATATTAAATATCATTCTCCATTTGTGTATTGGTAGGTTCATTAGCTATCTTTTTAACATCCCCCAAACCTACAACAATTGAATCACTATGATTTTAGATTGATTGATTTTAGGATTAAAATATCTATGTCATAGTATGTCTAAACAACACAAGGTATAAAAAACCAACACAATATCAATAATTCTTTCAACAAGTATGATATAAGTTTGATGATTTCAATAGGGTATGCATTAATTCATAAAAAATGAAAAAAGGGAATAAGATGGTCAATATGAGAAAACATTTTCACCCACCACTCCTCAATATAATGAAAATCATTGATTTTTATGTAATGAAAAAAATGGTAAGTGTTTAATAACTTGAACACAATATAAAAAATATGGAATTTTCTCTACCTAATGAATGTGTTATCCTCTGATTTTATGGAGAGTGATTATAATATGGGAGATAAAATCTAAACAAGAAAATGAAAAATAAAAGAAGTTAATAAAATGAATTAGATGAAATGTTGAAGAGGACAATAAAATAATTGTAAAACTACACTACAGGCCATGAAAAATGAAAACATATAATAATATATTACCTATTTTAGTAACTATTAATTTAAATAAATTATTTTACAATAGATAAATGATGCAACTTAATTTATAAAGACACCTATTATTCTAAATGATTTTTTACATAACTCACTTTATTATTATTTTTATTAATTGTAAATAATTATGTTAATAGAATTTGTTGGTAAAAAAATCGACGATTAGTTAATAACATCCAAAAAAATTAAGAAACTATAAGGAAGATTAATTTAATTATTTAAGGATGAAAAATGATATGTTGATATTTAAATTGTATATTAAATATGTTTTATTTAAATATTAAAATTTTAAATTAAATAATTTTAGTCTTTTAAAATGTAATTCATTTTTCGAGTAACCATATTGAAATTTTCATTGAATGTTTTTAAGATTTATATAAAATGATTGATATTTTGGTGAACCATGAAAAATAATTGTTTTAAAAATACAATAATTTTTATGACATCATCAAAATATTTGAATGAATGAAAAATGAATAGAACATTTCAATAAGAATTTTTTTCTAATTATTGAAATATAAAATTAATAAATTTTTTACTTCATAAATCTATTCATGAAATTTGAAAAGAAATTTTATGTTTTATTTTAATAAAAGAATGGTTTTGGGTCCCTTTATTTTATTAAGAATTTACAAGGTCATATTCAGTAATATACTGGTTTTAAAAACCCATAAACCAATATTTATAATTTTTAAACCAATTAATTTCATGGGTACCAACTTTATTCAAGATATTCTGGAAAATTCTTTTTATGATTAAAAATACATTTATTTAAAAGAAAATTTTCATTTCATTTTTCATAGTGATATTAAATTTAAATTTTATCACCTCTAAAAGTAAAATATTTTAATAAATATTCATATTAGGATTCAATATATTCCAATTTTTAAAAAATGTAAATTTCATTTTTTGTTGTTAAGAGAATTTTCCAATGAAAGATTTGGTCACCACTGTATGGGTTAAAAGGGAGTTAAAAAAATGTATAATTATTAAAATGTTACTAAAAAATATCTAAATTTGGTATTATTAATGGATTTAAATAATCCATAATTCTATCATAAATTTTTTTCTACTATATTCCACTTAACCATGAGAAAAACAATTATATTATCTAAAAGTTAATAATATTTACAAAGGTGCCACTCATCTCACCTGTAAAGGAAAACCTCTACTCCACAAGAATCTTATCTGAAAAAAACTATAATAAACCAATCATAAACACTCTTCTACGCATGTTATATTGTAAGGTCTCACCAAAGAACCTCTCTTGGAAGACATAAACCACATAGTAAAGGAGACATCCAATATGTTTCGTGAGAACATATATTTATCTTTTCTCATTTTTATTTAATTCATCTTCCACCTTTAAATATATCCCACCCATTAAAATAAAATAAGGTTTTTATAATCAATTTAATAATGATTTTATTATTTTAGAATATTTTAGAGGAAAGAATATAAGCTGTATCCCATTAACTAAATATTATATTTATGTAATAATTAGGAATTAGTAAATATAAACTATTATCTACCATCCTTCTCTCCCATTTATTATAAAACAGAATAGTCACTCATGTGTATATATGGATTAACGTCTCTAGTAATGATGATTTTTTTCCAATAATATCAATGTATATATGGGTTTAAAAATATATTTAATGTATAAATATGAAATTAAGATCATGATTAATATTTTGTAAATAATATTTTCAATATTTATTAATTAAATTAATAATAAATTTCTTTTTAGTCACTTAAAATTACAATAATTAGACATTTTAATAATTTGAATATATCTATTAAGATATATAACATTTTACTACTAGAATGATTGATAATTTATAACACATTTTATAGATTATGATCTCATGTACATAATGTGATCCTTAGTACCATTTAACAAAAATTGAGAAATAATGGTTAAAATAATAACATATGATGGAAAATATTAATAGAAAATAAGTAATAACTAAGTAATTATTAAACCAAAAAGATCAATATAATTGGTAATAAACCTGAATAAGAATCTAAGATAAATTATTAAATAATATTTTTTTATTATAAAGGATGTTTACACTTTTTGAGAAAGAAAGTATTGAAGGTAAGGGTTTCATGGTCTCAATTTCAATTTCTTAATACATAATTTATCTTATTAATCTAATTTTCATTAACATGGTGTACATATTTCCATATTGACTTCATATACCATAAATAAATTTTTATTATTTGGAGTTACACTTCCATTTAGGTTTTCCATTTCCTTTTACATTAATAAGAACATTTTCTCAGCTGTATGTTTTCCTGTCTCATAATTTTGTTCTTCTATACAAGTTTTTTGGAAACCAATATTATTATATATGGTGTATACACTTACACCATGACATGTTATACAATAATTTTTCCATTATTAAAGGTGTTTTAAGTTGTATTTCAAATTATATATTTAAATGTGTTTTAATTTAAATGCCTCAATAGTCAATTGGGGTTTCTCTTGAAAACCATTATATTAATAGTTTTAAAGATTTTATATAAATATTTGTCTTCCACTAACAAATTTTTAAAATTTAATTAATAATACATATCTCCAAAATTTATTGATTTCATTAGGTTAATTTTTATTAACATTTTATTTCATGTCCAAATTTTAAAAAGAATATTTTTACCATTTCCCAAACAATTCATTTTTTTAACATTCATTAAAAAATTATGAAAATGATGTTATTCTTAAATTTCTTCCCTGCGAATGAATTTTCCAATTATAATAACTTTTTATCACAATTTTTCTTAAATTCTATGTTTATATGGGTTTTAAATGGACTTTATATTTCATTTTATGTTAATTTTATATTTTAAAAGTAATTGTTTTTTTCTATGAAAAATTAATGAATGGATTTAATTACATGGAGGTATATGTAATTCATACACTCCCCATTTATTATCATAATATTATTTTGCTTATTGGATTAAATATAATATAAAATTAGGACTAAAATTAATTTTTGGAATTCCTATGGATAATTCAAAATATAGTTTAAAACCTTGAATTTCATAATTATTATTTTTAATTTATTTCACCAGAGTCTAAAACGTATATAAAAAATTTGATATAGTATCTAGAATAGATTCATCATGAGCTGATAGTATTGAAATATTTTTTTTGAGTATAAATACATTCTTCACTTGAAGAACACCTATTGGGAAGAACCTCACCCTTTGTTAGACACCTATGGTGGAAATTATTTTGATAATTCACATTATTCATTATGAATGATAATAAAGTATTTAAATATATTAATTTTCAATTTATGTTCTCTATCACTATTCAACCATATTTTGACATTAATTTATCACTTTATTTCATTAGAGATTAATATAACATATTTATATATATCATTTACATTATTTAATAAACTATATACATTTTATTTATACTATATAAATAACCTATAATTCATATTATTATTTAATGTGTCTTTATTTAGAGAGTAACATTCATAAATACCCGTTTATATACCATTTGTCAATAATTTTACTGAAATTTATGGATTTATGAATTTCTTAATTTTTATGTGTCACCGATTTATATAGCGTGGTCATGATAAATACTGAAAGGTGACGGTAGAATTTATTCCATTTATTGACAAAATAAATATTAAAAAACAATAATTTTTTATTATTTTATGGATATTAACTGATTACTAAGGAACTAATATTATGTAAATTATTCTAACTCATTATTTTCTAATGATGAATGTGTCATAATTAATTAGTAATGGATGGAGACTAGAATTTTATATCTCTTTGATGCATCAGTATGTATCATAAATCAAACTATTTTGGGTATTCCATGTATTCCTACATATTTATTTAAAATTTTCCAACAAAAGTCCTTAAATATAATTTTAAGATGTTTATAATTTTGAATTTCATCAGTATGTGGTGATATATTAATTCCAAATTGACTATTTAAAATGTTATAATACCTATGTATATATTTTACGAACAAGTTAAATTGGAATATTTGGTAATTATTTAATTCATCGATACTAATCAGGTTGTGATTATTCTATAATCGCATCCATCATATGGTGTCCCTTTCTAAGAATTTTTTACCTCACCACGTTTAATATTTCTATTTACATATGTTATGAATTATATTAAAACTAATTTTATTTCAAGCATATTATTGAACATGAATATTTTAATTGATTATGTTGACAACTTTTTAATGAATAATAAACTCTATGTATGGTAGAAAAAATTCCCTTTATGAGGGAAATAAGTGGGGTTTGTTAGGTAATAGTTCTTTTTAGTTACCTAATTATATAAAATTAAAACAATCTTATGAATATAAGTGAATCTATATTTGGTTATTATACTTTAATTATAGATGTTTATGTTTGGGTTGTGTGATTTCTTACTGAAGTCATAATGTAATGTACATGTTTTCAGCATTATATCCTAGAGTGCCGCCTTTGGGAGTCCCACTAGTATCAGTAAAGTGTTTTGAAATTTTTTTATATATAAAAGTTATCTATTTATAGAATTTTTTCAGTTAAAAATCACATAATGGGTTTTTTTGAAAGGTCTATCATAATTTCAATGGTATATATAACATTTTTAGGTCTTATCAGATTCAATTTTTAGATGGTTAATGATATTTAGGAGATATTTATTGGGTTTTTAGAAGAATACATTATTGTGTTATATATTAAAAAATGAGTTCATATTTTAAGTTTAATTGGTACAATGTGATAAATTATTTTTTGGGAACTTTTTTTAGAATAATAGATAACATAAGTGATTTGTGTGTAATTTTATATCATGGGTATTTCTAATATTTTGGTGTAGAATAATATATTTTCATGAGGATATATTTCCTTGACTTTTGGGTTAATTATATAATAATGGAGGTTTTAATGACTATAGATGTTCAATAACTTTTTAGATTAACATTTTGGTGATTTTGTATAAAAATGAAAATAATTCATTTTTTTGGTTTTTAAAATTTTTCAGCATGTTTCTTAATAGTTTTTTGATTTAGTTATATCTAACTGATTTATGTTTAACATTGAGAGTAATTACTATTATTTTGAAGATTAATATAATAATTATTCACATGAAGGTTTATTAATATTGAAGATTATTCTAACTTATGTGAATAGTTTTGTTTTTAGAAAACAGGTGGACATTAGAGGAAAAAATTTTCATTCATATATTGATCGTATGATTCAGTAAAATTATAATTTTATGCTTCAATAATAAAAAATTATTTATTTTATTAATTATATTAATATGAGATAAATTAGTGGTGGAAAGAAATACAATTCAAACAAATCTATGTAATTACTCTTATAGGATGAATCAAAATAATGTATGTATTCTTTCCCAAATTAAAGAATGGATATATATTAATTTTTTAAAACACTATTTATTCTATAAGATTTTTTTTATAAAAAAATAATTTTTATTAACGTTAATAATTATAAATAATTATATAAATGGAATTATTGGACAAAATTAAAGGGTTGATAAATTAATAACATCAATGAAATAATTAATCCACTATAATGAATTTAAATTTAATTTTATGTGGATAAATAATTTTTTTGTCTAAAAACATTTATTTAAATGTATATGAAACATTTTTTATTTTAAAGTTAAAATTTTAAATTTAATAATTTGAGTTTTATAACCAAAATAATTTATTAATTTTATCATTAAATATTTTGATTATAGTAAATTTTTGTATTTTTTATAAATTGTTGGTTTTTGGTGAATAATAAAAAATACATTTTTGTAAATACTAACACCTTAATGAAATCATCCCCAAATAATAATGTCCAGAAAGTTTGTGAAATATTTTATAAACCATATGTTTTTAAAGTCTTAAAATAAAAAATATTAAAATACTTTGATATATTTAAAAATACATGATTGTAATTTTTATACAAAAAGCCATTTTTTATTCTAATAAATGAACCATTTTTATCATTTTTGTAAATTAAATGCTTACATGGTTAAATTTGATTTTGGATTGTTTTTAATGTCAAATAAAAATATTTTGTTTATTCATAACATAATAAATTTCATGGGGATCAATTCTGTAAATTATCTCATTGTAAATTGATTTTATGGCTTAAAAGGAATTTTTGTAAAATTATATTTCAATCCATTTTGTGAGGTAATAATGAAAGTAAAGATTACCAAATCCTGTAATTTATTCGGGTAAAATGTTTTTAATATTTGGAATATATATATTATAATTTTTTAAAAATTCAAATTTTATTTTTGGTCATAAATATAACTGGCCTTGTTAAAATCTGATCTTGATGGTAATGGTTAAAAGGGGTTGATGAAGATGTTAAACTATGAAACAAGGTTTTAAATATTATTAAAACAATCCTTAATTTATTTTTATTAGTTTTTATATACCCTCCATTACCCAATACTATTTTTTTCAATCTTGGTTCCACTTGACCATGAGAATTACAATTATATTATTTTAATGTTAAGAGTATTTATAAAGTTTCCAATAATCTCTCCTATAAATGGGACCCTTTACTCACTCACTTTTTCACTCTCTTTGAAGATCCTCGATCAAATAAAGTCTATCAAAACACTTACCCAAAAAATTTAAAACATCCTAGATCTTCCTTCCTCATCAAAAGGAAACTCTTTGAAGTATGAATCCTCTACTAATATGGCCTCCCAATAAGTAGTGTGAGAAAGTTTAAATATATTTTTTCAATTAAATTTTTTTCTTATATATATAATAAATATAACATAATCATCACAATAAAATGAAATTATTATAATTAATTAAGCAAATATTTATTATGTTTATGGGATACCAATTTTCATCCTTGCTCATAAATTTTTCTAAAATAATTCAAATGTCTCCTCTGTTATGTGCCTACCTCTACCTCCCCAGATAATATACTTTATTTATATTCCCAAAAACTCATGCCCGATCATAAAATATTTATTTAATGAATAAATATTTTATTTATTTTATAACTGTAAATCAATAAAAAAGTACATTAACCACCTTCATTCAATCCAATTCATTAGAAAATATAAATATTTCTCATGTTTATGGGTGGACTACCACCTATACAGATGATGAATTTGATTTTCCATCACATCATAAAAATGATGGTCCTAAAAATTTAATTAATGTATTTATATCAAATTTAAATAATGATTAATGTTCCAGAAATATTATTTGGAAATTATATTAAATATATTAATAATTAATTTTCATTTAATCACTAAAAACTAGTATACCAAGTCATTTTTATAATTTGAATATATTTATGGATATATAACATCATGAAATAAGAATGATAAATAAATTATAAATCTAGAATTTTTGATATGATGAACTTATGAAAATTATTTTATGACCAAAAGCATTTCATTGAAATAGTGAATGATTAGATAAACTAAGAACTACTGATGGCCAATATTAATAGTAAATAAGTAATAATTTTTTTTAATTTAACATAAAAAATTATCAAAATGTGTAAAAAACGAAAATAAGATGAAGAATTAAATAATTAAGAACTATTTTTTATTATACATAAAGCTAAAATATATCTGAGTATGATGGGATTCAAGTAACAAGTTTCTTTATCCCAATTCGAATTTCATAAGATATATTTTATGATATGAATCTAATGATATTTAACATAGTTTACTTACTATACAATTCATTTATTATATCATAAAAAAATTATTTCAAATTACCATTTAATTTATAATTTTCATTTCCTTGGCATATGATTCATACATTTCCTTAGATATAACGTTTCATGTCTCATAATTTCCTTCATTGAGATATGATTTATTTTATACACATAATTTATTTTATGTGTTTTAAATAATATCACTATGAGATTTTATATAATGATTTTATCTTTTTACCTCGAATTTATTATTATATTTTAGGATCCCTCTATAAAGGTGATTTAATTTTAATGTTAAAAAATTCTAAAGTGTTATTTGTTTTAAATATTTAATTTATTTATTTTGAAGTGTTCAAAATAATCTTTCAATTCTATTTAAATGTTATTTATTTTTAATCTTTGAATTTATTATATATAATTCAATTACTCATAAGGTCAATTTTTGTAAACATTTATTTTTTATTTATATTTTTAAAATAAATATTTTTTTAGTTTTCTAAAAAATTGTTTTTTGAGTTTCTATTAAAAATAGTGAAATTTCTTATATGTATTCTGTGTGAACCTAATTTTCCTTCATCATGACCAGTGTCTATAGTTAAACTTTATTTAGGTGTTTACTTAATTTTTTTTAATGTAAAACCACAATTCATTTTTTTTTTCAATTTTTTATTTTCAAAATAATGGTTAATGTTTTTAAATAATTAATAAATGGATTTAATTTCACTTAAATATTTTTTTTCTTAAAATACTTATTTTTTATCATAAAAGCTATATATTTTTTATATTTAAATATTTATTGAATTTAGGACAAGAATACATTAGTTGAATCACTAGGGAGAAATTTAAATATAAGTTAGCGTTGTTTTTTTCGAAAAAAAAATTTGAGTGGCTTCCTAGAAATAACATTATTATCTTGAAACAATCAATTGGATGCAGGCTCTAATATAAATATACCATAGGTAAATAACACTATTTTTTTGTTAATGCAATCATCACTTTTTGAACAACTAGTGGTCCAAACGTCACACCTAGTTGGTACTCTTGTGGGATTGGTTTTTTATATTTCACATGATTATTTATGCACAATAACGAAAGTTTTAAATATATTAATTATTAATTTATGTTATTTATCACAAATAATACCTCTCTTTACATTAATTTTCTTCTCCATGTAGATGTAATTTAATAACATGGAATTATGATGTATCCTTCCTATTATTGACTAAATCATATACCCTTTTACCTATACTAGGTAAAGGTCAAATATATCATATTATTATATAGAGGGAATTTAATTATTATGTTACATTATTGGATAATCATTTATTTAATATTGGTCTATTATGTTAGAAATAATGAATTTTTTCATGTTCTTGTAGCACCCATGTTTCTATATTTAGAAGATAATGTTGATGAGTAACCCAGGATGTTGTTACATTTATTAACAGGAAAAATATGAAAATACATATATTTATCATTCCTTTATGAATAATAATTTATCAGTGATTAAATTTCCTTATTTATGGTATACATTCTCATTAATTTCATACAATTAATGCATAATAATTAACTATTGATAGGTGGGGCCTAAAATTATATAATCTA
This sequence comes from Viscum album, assembly GCA_963277665.1. Classification (NCBI taxonomy): domain Eukaryota; kingdom Viridiplantae; phylum Streptophyta; class Magnoliopsida; order Santalales; family Viscaceae; genus Viscum; species Viscum album. Next base: position 1,487,362,760 of record OY728120.1, read on the forward strand.
TCAATTGAGCAGCAGGTATCATATGGAAAAATAGTCTGGTTATTCTGTGTATTAGTATATATTAATTTAAAATTTCTAGTAATAAGGTATTTATGATTTGATTAATATGTCAATAATTATTAATTCCACCATTTTTTGGTCATTTATTTATTCTGAAGTGAAATTTTAAATTTGTTCTGTTATATATGGCTATATATCATGAAATATTTATTTTAGAATTTGTGATTATTATTTTATACTCCAATAATTATTATAAAATGATTTTTCTATGGTAGTATCTGTTGTAATCCTACCATTATTCAGAATTTCACATCACCACTTATTATGTTTCCATATACCAAGGTTAGGAAGAAGTGTAATACCAATGATATTTCTAGAACAATATTATGTGTAGTGATTTTTTATGATGTTGAAGACATAATATAGAATGAAAAAATCTTAGTATAGTGGAAAAATGTATAATGGCTGAGAATGATATAGGTTTTTTTAGGTTATATATTTTCATAATTATCCAAATATGTAAACGAAAAATGTTCTTAGTTATGTATGTGAGTCAATATTTTTAATTATAATTTAATTGGGCATATTTAAGTTCGTGTTGTGTGAGTTGGTATAAAATAAAAATGTAATGTAACTGTATCCATCACATTATTTGATAGAGAAAATCTAGGGAATCACAATTGGTATCAATATAGGGTTTAGGTAACATTAGAGATCTAGATTTTATCTATCATAGAAAATTTATGAGTTATAAGTATCATCATTGGTTGATATGTTTAATTTTAATAATAATTTCAAAGAAAAAATAACATTATTGAGGTCTTATGTGATTTGATTTTATGATGATTAATGATATTTTTGAGGTATTTATCAGGATATAGGATGAACACATTATAGGGGTGTATATTAATATTTTCTTTGGTATGTGATGGTAAATTAGGGTAGTTGGATAATTTATTTTTTGGGAATATAAGATGATTAAATTGATAAGTATGTGGACAGAAGAATAATATGATGTTTTAGTGATTCATGATATTTGGGGGAAGATCTAAAAAATTTAAGAGTATATATTTACATTATTTTGGTATTAGGATATTGTATGGCCTATTTTTAATTATAATCAAGGATTAATTGCATTTAAGATGAATATTTAGTAATTTTTTGATGAAAATGATGTTATATAACTATGTTTTTTAGGTTTGAAAATTAGTCAAGTATATTTTGAAGAAATTTGGGTTTAGTTATAACTAGAACAATTTTAGTTGAAAATTGGGTTTTATTATTGAATGTTTGAAGTGAAAATTATTAATTCTTCACTTGAAGGTTTATTTATGATGATTATTGTCTGATTTTGTTCTAATAATTCTTTTTTTAGTAAATTTCTTGAGATGGGAAAAGTAAATTGTCATTATTTTATGGATTTTATAACTCATTAAAAGATTATTTTTGTGATTCAGTCATGAAAAATTTTCATTAATTATTAATTATGTCAAATATGGGATGAATAAAATGTGGAAAAATGGTAAAAAACTACCTTGGGATGACATTAACTAAATTTGATGAATGGAAATCATGTAATTATATTTTCTCATGCTATTTACCTCAATAATACAAAATAATTCATCAGACTCAAGAGAAAAGTTGATATGTATATTGATTGGTTTATGGAAAATGACTCTCATCTATCATAGAATATCTTTCGAATCAATATATGAGTCTTATAATATAAAATACATGGATTTAAGAATATTTAATGAATAAAAACTAAGATTCCTATTAGTAACATTGAAATTACATTTCCTGATAATGTAATCATATGATATTATACTGATTAAATATGTATAAATTATGGTTTGAACAAATTTAAATTGATAGGATTAAATTTATTTGGTAGAGGTGCATGATACACTCTATTTTTATACATATTAAATTAAATAATTATTTTAGAATTGAGAAATGATAAATTTCATTTGTATAAAGAGTATTTATTATAAAAGAATTATTTTTATAAAAGATAAATTTTTTATTCATGTTATTATTTTTACGGGGGATATAAATATAATGTATTGGTGAAATTAAAGTTATTATAAATTAATAACATCAATGAAATAATCATGCAACTATATAGAAAATAAATTTAATCACTTACATTTAAATAATAGGGTATCGTTTAAACACATTATATTATTTAATATTATAATTTTTTAAATTGAAATTGAAATTAATTTTTTTTTAATTTTATTTTAATGTAATTAAATTAGTTTTTAATTCATTTTATCCAAATAAGCTCACAACGATTTGTTAGACATAACTAAGAAGGTTGTTTTTTGGGTGAATCCGGAAAAATATATTTTATACAAATAGACTCACTTTTATGTAATCATCATGATATAATAATGGAATAAAATAATACAAAATTTTTAAGAATAAATATATGTTTTAGGATTAAAAAATAAAATCAAATATTTTTAGTTCAATTTATAAATATAGGGTTAAAATGATGAAAACTAATAGATGATTTATTATAATAACAGAACTATTTTTATCCATTTATTAAATCATGTATTTATAAAAAAAAAATCAGTTTTGTATATGTTTTAAATTAAAATAACCTTCTTTTCATATTAATAAACTGATAAATTTCAATGGGATCAAATCTACACATGATTTTTGTGTAATTTCCATTATTCTCAAAAAAAGGAATTTTTTTAAATTTTATTTAATTTTTTCATACTTTTATAAAAAGTAGATTTTTCCACCACTATAAATGAAATATTTTTAAAATTGTTTGCATATATGGAATCTGAATAATCAATTTTTTGAATAAGGCTAGTTTTTCAAAAAATAAGTTACAAAGGAAAAACATTATCACCAGGGCCTTAATATAAAATACATTTAATGTGACAAATGTCAATCATCTAAAATTTACAACTAAGATTATAATAAAATTATTTTTATTAAATTAAAATAACATTTAAAAATTTCATAATTTATTTTTTCACTTATAAAATTGCAAACATAGAATATTTGTTTTTCATATTTGTGATTGTAACAACCCTTTTTTTTTTGAAATATTTTTACAAAATAATTTAATCACTTTGATATTTTTCATTTCACAAAATACTGAATATCACATTTGTTATATGAAAAAAACTGTGTTTGGGATGTGTTATTTTTAACTCCAATTTGATATTACACTACATGAAACACATATATTAGAAACTGCTATATGAATTACTATTCTTGTCAGGTGTTACATAACACATAGTTCTTTAGATAACATACACTACAACTAATACCGAGTTTTACCGAACAATAATATATTACTTAAGTATTAGTACTTAATATAACAAGATTTAATCTAGCCATGAAATTAGAGGTTATTAATAACATTAACTAAATTATGAAAATATAAGATTTATAATATGTAATTTTTTATCAATTAATAACAAATTAAAATATATAAGAAAATATTATAAAGAAAATCGTTTTACTATTTATTATCAAAAAGTCTTTTAGTCTTAATAGTTTTATTTATTAAAGTTTTTCAATTATATTAATGAAATATTTGTGTTACTTATACATTCAATTTTCTCTATATTCATATAATTTATTTTATAGGCAGAAGATAAGAACCAACCAAATTTAATGAATAAAACCCTATATTTTTAAAATGGTAATTTTATCACCTGGGAACAGAGAACCCAATTTAAATAAAATTTTAACACTTTTATATAATATATTTTACAAACAAAAAATTATTATTTAAAACCATAATATATAAATTTAATTTGGTTAAATTTATGATATTGTTTCGATGAGTTTCATGTTTTAATAAATAGTAAAACAATACTTAATATTAATTGAATAAAAAGTTCCATAAAAAATTTATAATGATAAAATATATTTTTGATTTTTTTAAATGTTACGTTAGATAAAATTTTAATCATTTAATATAATATAGGTCATTAGAATTAATTTTCATTGATATTAATTAAAAAACAATTCAATCTTTTTCTTGATTAAAATTTAATAACCCTTTTTCTCACCCAGAAAAAGGGATTACATTTACATTAATTATTGTAACTTATATTTTTTTTAATTTTTTAAAATTGATTCCATATTTGTAATAAGAGATCCCAAATTATGTAAATATATTTCATTCACTTTTGGTCACTATGAATAGTAACTTTAGTAATTTTTTATAAACACGGAAAATAGTAAATTGTGTAATGAAGGTAAAGAAATAATATTTTAAATAAAATAAAATCACCTTAAAACTTGTACAAATATCATTATATGAGTGGGTATCTACCAAAATAAACCTTGGGAATAAATTATACCATTATTATGCCACTTGGATTAGAGTAATACATATACTATATATTATTTAATGAAATGATATAATTTTCAGTCTCATATTTCCAATTGATACACCAATTTTAATATAGGGTAACACAGAATAAAAATTAGACTATAAAGAGTCATTTGAAATTTTAAATGTTTTAATTTATCATGGTAAATTATTTTTAACTTTTAGTAAATAAATATAAATTATAAAGGCTTCTCTAATGATGATGTAGGAATTTTTTTAATTAATTGAAATAGGAAATAAATGATATTTAAAATATTAAAAATATAAGTTTATATAATTAATGAAATTGAATAATATGTTGGAAAAATTTTACACTATAGTAATGAGTTAATGTTTTTGGTTCTATGATATCTTACAAGGACCTGTCCATTAACATTATATAATCTAGTTAATTCCACTAGAATACAGTTATTACATTCCCAAAGATCATAAGAGATTTGAATTTTAAAGAATTATGAAATAATTCATACAATTAAAACCACAATCATAAGAAGCATAAAATACTAAAAATTTTCCACTTATTCCATAATACAATTTTTTCAACAAAATATGATATCCCTTTATGAAAATGTTCCATGAAATTTATCATGACTTATTAGTTTCTCTTTATAATCCTTAAAACAAGTGAATAACATATTAAAATATACGATAAGAACAAAAAATTAGTATGGGATATAATATTAAATGAACTGTTAGACCATGAATACTTATTAACATATGAAATCAATTCCCCAAAGACTTAATTTTCACCCATAAACTATCATATAATTACATTATAATAACATGTGATTTGTATAAATCCTAGAAAACATAAATAAAACCATATAAGTAACTTGGGGAATTACATATTTATAATTTTAACCCTTTTAGTTACCATATAATTTATAACCCTCATGACTAAATAACAATATAAGATTCATGTCTACCTTATGTTGTAAACCTCACATCTACCGTTTGGTGTATCTATTGGAATTACCCTTGGAGTAACCATACAATCGACGTCCAACATAAACATACCCAATATTTTAGAAGGAGATATAGGTCCCAACCATAATACTTAATAATTTAAAAGGACTATAATATAATCATAAAACCTGAAAATTTTTGTTATAAAAACATTACTTTTTTATTTTCTAAAAAATAGAAAATTAATAGGAGATTTTTAAATAAAATTCCCTTACCACTAGTTTGTATTACATCAAATGTGTTCAAACTTCTTATATAATGGTTTAAATAGTGTTATTAATAAATTAAAGAACCATATTAATATTTATAAACCACTATATGATAAAATTTGTTTACATATTTACACTCTTTTATTAGTAATATTTCTTTTATTTTCAATGTTTTATGTTCATTTATTTCAATGTTTCCATGGTTAGTTCAGTATGTATTTTATTGACGAATGGATAGAAAACACCATATGTGGAATGAAATACAGTAAATATGTTTCCAAAATTTTAAATTATACCATATATCGTTTTTTCTAATACAAGGATGAATCATTATATAAAACATTAATGATAAAATTTTGGTTTATTTTGGGTGGGTTTTTTCCAACCATCATAAATTAGTTTCATCTTATTTAATGTTGTGGTTATAAATTAGTTCTTGGAAATTAAAAATTTTATTATATAAATAATAAAAAACGTTATTATAATAATAATGGTTTTATGTCCATCCTTGATGGTGGTAAATAAAATTAAAAATACAACATCCACAAAGGCATGGAATCAACATGGAACAGACGATGCTATAATATTGTAGAATAAATTGAGAAGGGGAGAGTTTTGATGATGTATATAAAATTAATGCAATAAAATTATAGTATATTTAAGATACATGAGTTGTTATTTCATTATAATTATTGTCATTTAGGAGAGAATAATAAAATTAACTAAATAAAAATGAAAAATAAGAGAAAATGAATGTGGATTTTACCTCTTGATTTATTTTCCATGAGAAACATTTTATGTCCCTTGGTTTCATACTTTTGTTGAGAACAGAAGGTCATGGATGTGGTGAATATTCCTGAGAGGGGAATTGGGTAGAAATTATAAAAACGTAAAGTCTTTGAGGTGTAATGAGAAGGGGTGCTGAGGGGTGGTATTTATAGTGAAGGGGAGGGTTGTTTTTTGATTATTTAATTATAAGTAAATTATTTTTGGTTTAAGACTATTAATAGTTTATAAATTATCACTAATATATTAAAATGATGAAGGTGAATTAGATATTAAATTTATTACATCTGTGATAACTCATACAACATTTTATTTATCTAATAATGTATATATATCACAAATTATTATATTTTACTAATTAGGAAAAAATCAACAATTTCCAAAACATTCCAAAAAATAACCGTTATCATATTTAATAGGTATAATTCAAAAAGAACTTTATTTTAAAAAAATAATTTTATAAAAATGAATAATTTATCTTTTCATTGAAATCATCATTTCTATGAAAAAAATACCAATTTTAAAATTATAACTGATTTTTATTCACATTGAAAAATTATTTAAGGTCCCCTAAAATTATATTATAATCATAAGAAGACATGAAATTAATTTATGAATATATTTTCTGATGTTAAATTTTCATTGAAATCGCTTTATTAATTCATAAATTGTAATTAAGAATTTCTATTTCAAAAAATTACAAATAAATAATTTATGAGTTTTAAGACATTTATTCATAAAATCCATGATATAAATATATCATATATTGACTAATAAAACCAATAAATTTTATTTATACATTCAGAGGTGTGATTATTATTTTATTAGTATAAATTCATTAATTTATATAAATATCACTTATTTCATTATAATTTTTTGATTACTTTTACTTTTTCATTCTGTAACGAAAAAAATTATTTTATAAGCACCTGGGTTGTCACATTCTCCCATAATTCAGGAACTTTCTTCCACACAATTTTTATTTACTTATAAAACATGTGGGTATACATTTCGAACATAACATTTTCATGTTCCCATATTTCTTCTTCAACCATGTGGTTTTTCCACAAAACCATAACCTAATGAATTACCTAATCCGCAATACATTCTCTCTAAAATCAAGAATCTGAAATGGATTTTCCTTATAAGAAGGGTTTTATTATAGGGGATCGGGCTCCTCCACATTCTAGGGTTTCCATGGCTTGATCATGGCCTCAGACCCCTTCCCTCCCCCTCCTAAGAGGGTGTGGGGTCGCTCGGGATCGCTTCCCTCCAGTCTGTTTGCTCCTCTCACAAACCTGGCGGAGCTCCCGTCATTCCCTGCAATCAATCTCGCCCCCAAAGTCCCCTCGTTGGTTGAGGGACTCCCGAAGCTCTTGGTTATGGGTAAGGAGTGCTCGGATGCTATGGATATCCATAAGAACTCTCTGGTGGCCCACTTTGGTCGGAATCACCCTTCCATTGACGCCTTCACCTGATTTTCCTTCGAGTCATGGGGTTTGAGTCACCACGCTATTTTTTGGATTCTGGACCCTCGACACCTCTTGAATCGCTTTGCGACTGAAGAAGACCTTATCTCCGCCAGGACGGCCAACAAATGCAACTACAACGGAGCTCATTTCTTCTTCTTCTGATGGTCCTACCAATTTCATTTGAGGCGCGATCCTCCGATGGCTCCAATTTGGGTAAGATTCCCCCGTCTTCCACTTCGGTTCCAAAACCCCTCCATACTTTTGATGCTTGGTAATATGGTGGGTAGGTTCCTTTGTTTTGACGACTTCTCCTGATCCCTCTACCATCCAATTTCTCCGTGGATATGTGTGGAGGTCGATGTTTCCAAACCACCAGTAGAGTTTGTGTGGATTGAGATTGAGAATGAGTACCAGATTAAACAGAGGGTTAGTTTTGATTATTGGACCGATTTCTGTTGCTCCTGTGGTCATCTGGGTCATCTTTAATAGGTTTGTAGGTGTGGTCAAGGAGGTGATTCCTCAGGTATAATCAGCAGAGGTGAGTCAAAGGTTACTGCTAACATGAAATCATATGCGGGTGTTGTATACTCCTCTATGAGTTGCAATCAGGAAGCAGCTGGAGATAAAGGGGGCCACTCCATCTCATCCCCAGTGCACGAGAAAGTACCCCCAAGGAATGGTATAAGAATTCTTGGACTAGAATCTCTGAGGAAGGGAGAAATCTCTCTCCTGCAATTGCCTCATAGTATGGATGGGGCTGAGGCTAATGGGGAATGGATTATGGTAAAACACCAGAAGGGCAAGGATAGGGTCCATCTAATGCGGATGAATCAGACTCAGATGAGCCCCCTCAGTCTCCCCCAGTGATGGCAGTAGAGGATAAAATCTAGAGGATCTCACATGATAGGATGTCAAAAGGGAAGCTAAAGCTTATTGATGTTGGAGACTATTCAGTTCATATGGGAAGGAAGACCAGGACTCAGAGAGATTACTCATACCTTCCCAAACCAATGACTACCCAAGCAACTAGAAAAGGATTACACTTTGGGGAGCTTGACCAACCACCCTTCCCTGACAAGGTGGAGTAGTTTAAATGTGACAAGCATGAGGATCCTAACCAGTCAAGGGTCACAGGGGCATCGAAGGATGTACATGAGGAGACAAGGAAGGAGGAGGTGGACCTAGAGCTTCTCCTATATTCTTTAGAAGAGATAGTGGATAATCATTTTACTGTCAACATTACAAAGGAGGAAGCTGATAGAATGTATGCCAGATCACTGAAAGTTGACCTTAATGAAGAGCAAGCGAGATGGATCAGTAGGCAAGACTGGATCTTGGCTCATGGAATCAATGAGAAGAAGATAAACCTGGATGAATACATTCAGACTTGGGATAAAATGGCCGACCACTTCTAGGATCTCATCAAAGACAACCCCGATTCAATGGGAACTTCAATAGCATGAAGCGTACATAGGGTGCTTAATTCAAAAAATTTAAAGTTATTTTGGAACAGTTCGATAACCTCTTATGAGATTTGACATGTGGCTGGCTTGTAATATGGTTTTCTCACTTTCCCTCAAAGTGACCTCTTTTATAAAAATTTAAATTGCAAGTGGGTTGTATTATAGGGTAAGTAAATCTAGGATCAAAACTTGAGATGAATCTAACACATACTTTCTTAACTTTGAATCCTAAAAAATATTGGTTACCATAGATAAACTAGAAGGTAATGTTACTTGTTTGGAAAATTCCCCAACATTCTCTAGGATTTCATAAGGCCCCATATACCGTTGACATAACTTTCATTTCTTTCCAAACAACATTAAAATTTTTAATGGAATGATTTCATGGAAAACATGATCACATTCCTTGAATGAAAAGTTTGTGCTCATGTTATCTGCATAGATTATCTACATACTCTGAGATTTCCTCTTCTGTTGCTGGATCATCATCACTTCCTCAGCCACTTCATCTAATAATTCTGGTCCAATAAACATCCACTACCAGAATTCATTCCAAAATGCTTGATTTTGACACCACTTTGCATATAATTCCTCAAATATAACACCCCCAGATTTGATAGTATGTTATCTCTTTAAAGTAATTCAATAACTTGCATTACATGCAACACCAAGTTTGAGCACACCACGACTTACCAAACTAGATGTTCAAAAAGTGTTTAGGAATAGTATTAACTGAATTTTGAATTTTATATACTCCATAAAATTTTAGAACCCATATTATGTGTTTCTTAGACATAATATAAGAACAAAATCATTTTTTCAGAAAAAAGAAGTATTATTCAAAAAATAAAATTTTAACACCTTTTAATAGAGAACCCTTTTAAAAACCAATATTTGACAATTTTATATATTAAATTTAATGAAATTAAATTATTCTATAGAAGTTGGAGTTAAAATTTTATTTTGGATAAATTTTTGGTACTATTGTAATATTTTTATATTTTAATGAATAGAAAAAATACCAAATTTTAATTACCAACAACTTTTTTAATCGAAATAATTTATTGTTTTAAATTAAGAATTTTAATGGTGTGTAAGTGTAATTAGATTATATATTTAAATTTAATACATTTTCAGTCGTTATAAGTAATTTCATATTTAAATTTTACATAAACACATGTATATCTTTTGATAATTTTTACTTTTTAAAAACCAACTTTTTGGTTTTTACAATGGGAATTAATATTAAATTAATTGATGAAAATTATATATTTTGAATTTCGTAGAATAGAATTCATTTACGAATTTGTAATATTAAAATTATCTTAGGGTGTATTTTTGGTATTTTCTGAAAACTTTCATTTTTTGATTAATTGTGAAAAACTCTACATTATTGTTTTAAACAGACTTTTTATTTAAAAAATTATTTATTTTATTTAAAAATATTTTTAGTCAAAATAGATATATAATACCTATATAATTTCAATGTAATTCATTACATTCATTTTATAATTAAATTAGATATATAAAATTTTATTGAACTTTTCAATGTCTTTTACCCACCTTCTAGGAACATTTTCAAATTTGCATAAAACATAATTTAACCACTTCTGTGAATTGAATTTCAAAAATCTGAGAAACATGTTTGACATCAGTTAGTTTAATGTGGTTCAATATGATGAAAATAATTTATGCTGAACAGTAACTTTTGACTTTTATTTACCACAATTAAAAGTAAACAGGGCAATTAAAGGTAAAAATGATATTATAATTACCCTAAAACATGTAATAATTCTATTGAATAAGTGTATTTTGACCAAAATATACCATAGGACAAAATTAAGATTCTTTTTGAAAGAGTTGGATTAGATTATGACATTTATTATATTTTATTTAAATAAGTGTTAAAAGTGTTAAATTCAAATTTTATTAACTAAACAATTATTAATATAGGGTTACACATAATATAAATTCGACTATAAATATTAATTAGAAATATAAAAATATTTCCTACCTAATTTTATTTTAATTATTATTTTGAGGGATTAAATAACTAAATTTATTAATGACATAATGATTATGTAGTAATTACTTTATCAATGAAAGATTAAAATAATTGATATTATAAATATAAAAATAAATGTTAATTGAGGATTTTAATTCCATCGAAGAATTTTCAAGATTATTATTACATGTTAGGGTTGATTTTTTTTTGAAGTGATAAATTTTTTATGACTTTAACAAAAACAAAATGCCAAATAGGTACAAAATTGACATAAATGAGTTTTTAAAACTAATACTATATTATTAATTAATGTAACATTTATAAAAATCTATGGATCAACCAAATGAATTATATAAGGTTAGATATATCAATAATGAACCACTTTGGGTTTTCTTGGCTGTTTATAGTAAGTTTATTAACCATTTATTATAATAATACAAGAGGACATGGTAAAAGGTGAACAATTTGACTAAGAGATAAATATAAAATATGGGGTTAATATGGTGACATAAACGTTTCTAAAACTTATTGTTTCAGAGTATTTTGACCCATCCCCACCTTAGCTACAAAATTAATCAATTTGGAGCCATTAGAAACCGAAAATTATTTTATAATAAAATGATATTTCAAACATTTCCTAAATTGACCCTCACCTCACTTAGGAAAGGGTACTTCCCCTTATCTAAAAATCACATATCCAAACCAATTTGGCTGAGCCAAACCCTACCCAAATCTCCTCCCAACATCCCTCACTTAACCCTAATGGAATTATCTTGATAATAATGCCAAAAAAACATCCATTTTATTCACATCAAAAGATAACACCCAATAAATGGGTAATTATTTTATTACATCTTTTAAAGTTCATTTCTTCTTCCACTTTCTATTTAATTGTTATTTACATACCAAAATAATAACCCTAGTACCTTATACATACTATTATTTTATTATAAATATGGTACAACCATACTAAATATTCTATCCAACAATTGAATGATAATGTCACTATATGTGCGTCCGTACAACTTACTATCTCCACGCCGTGGTGTAATTTATTATTCAACACTATGTTATTTGGATGGATATAATGATGAGAAATATGTATATAAATATTTAAAATAAAATGCTAATTTATCTGTAAAATTAATATAAAATCCAATTCTACACCTTTTAATCATTAATGAAATGATATCGTTTCTCATGTGTATGTACAGATTACTATCTTCACGACGCAATGAGATTCATTTCCATGTTCACCATACAACAACAATAATAAAAATATATATTATTAATAAGTATGTAATATATGACAAAATAATTCTACTAGATATATATATCTGTGTGTGTGTGTGTACATACATATATCTTATCGACTTCTATTTAAAATGACAAGAAAATAGAAACAACGTTTATGCATACGTATGACCTACCGTCTCCATAAACGGTGTTTTCCATTTCATATATCTATCTATTATACATATTTATATTATAAATAGATATGATATAAAAATCTTTTTTATATTTTGGAAGTATTTAATTCATGATCTAAATGATATGATAAATAATAACTAGGTAAAACATGTACGATAAAGAAAGTGATTATTACTCTAAATGTAAATTTAACATGGAAATTATTATTAAATGGGTAGTTTAAAGTCATAAATGAATCATGTATGATATAATAAATATTAATATGGTTCTGTTACAATTTAATAACATACTATTGTCATTATATAAGAGGTTAAACATACCCTCAACCAAAGGAAAGTGAAATGTAAAGTTTAATTCCTCAATCAAATTATTATTTGACATTGGTTATGGGTAAGTATTTACAGGGAAATTTTGATCATCCATATCTGTGATTCATTAAATGTTTTCATAATGAATATTTTAAGGTATTTTGGAATGGACTCATTATCAGGATCAATTTATTAAATGTATTAACAATTTTTTTTATAATTTTTTTTTGTTAATGTCCTTGTTTTCTAACATATTTTAAGGATTTATTTATATGGACATGATTGTTTTAAAATGATAATTTCTTTAAAAAGATTCGAAGTGGTATGAGACACTTTGATTCAAAAATCACTTTCAAATGACTTCTATTATAAATTTGTTACTTTTAAATGATTTCAGATAAATGGATATTTATCTCAAAAAGATTTACTGATCATTTAAAACTATGTTTGCATTAATTTATGAATGTTATTCTTGATTAAGGTTGATTTATTATAATAAAGTATTCCACATTGTATCGAATGAGTTAAAATTTGTTTGAATGTGGATGTTCTATGTTTATACCCTTCATGATTTGAGGTTGATGTATTTACATTTTATATTCTAGTTTTAATATGAATGTTTATGTTATGATTCAACATTATCACATGAGAAATGAAATGGAATTAGTAAGAGATGGGTGGGGGAAGCTATAGCCCCTCGATTCATTAGTAGATCTAATGAGACAAACAAGTGTCATGGCATAAGTCCTTGAAAAAAATATATTTTTAGTCTTGACATGAGGCCTTGACTACATGGTAATGATGTCTAGCATTAGACATTACCTTATTAGGAAATTAATTAATACATGTAATTGTTTTACTAGTATAATATACATGTGTATATTTATATGGTAATGTTTGATTTATTTTAACCATATTGTTTTCATGTTTATTTTTAAAAGTCTTTTTTTCATTAAAAATCTTGCTTTAAAATTTTACAGCTTAAGCAAAATTATTTACCATTACCATGAATCTGAGATCACCTATTTATTATGTTTTGTTTTCCAATGATTCCAAGAAGTGAATTATGTTTTATATACAGTTTAATCTTGGAGAATAATGGAGTTCTAAATGGATTATTTATGTTTTGTTTTATGTTTTAATTTGTAATGTAACATTCAAGTATATAATCTACTTTCCAATACTTCTAAACAGATATGTCTTTCGGAACATGATCCCTTATAGTCATACCAATTAATTAAAATAATGCACCAGATCTGGAATTTTGGGGTGGGGTGTTATAGTTGGCATTAGAGAATGTTTAGTACCAACCTTGGAATATTGATTTATAAAAACATTGATTAGATAAAATTACCCTATGATAGACTTTTTGGAGTAGTATAGAAGAAGTTCCTAGAATTTTTGTAATGTATAGATTTTGTGTATTTTCTAAGAAATACATCTATGACTAGATAAGAGAAGGTAGAGGAGGCTCTGGCATTGATATACATTGGAGTGAAAACATTGACAAGGAGTTTTGTTCTTGAACCCGGGGTATCTTGGTACATGAAAATGGGCCTTTCTGCAATCTTGGTTACAATAATGTTGAGGGATATGGTTAGGGTACTTCACATTTTCTTTACAAGAAATTATGAAGGATTTAAGAGTGAATACTTCCTAAAAGAACATTTTTTTATTATTATAGATTATATGCATAATCTTTTCAATTTAAATTAGGTATTTTACATGTTTGAAATTATGAATTGAGATTCTTAAACTAACCTACTATTAGACATTATATTTAAATGGAACCTAGTAGAAGGAATGCAAACTCCAGCAGTACGCATGATCCTAAGAGTAAAATGAATCATAACTTTCATGGTATTTAGACAAAATTTATAAGGGAAATAGTATCCTAAATATTCTCATCATATGAAGAAATAATATCATTTGTTAATTAGAAAAATTAAGAATTATCTGAGTTCTATAGATTTGAAAAGAAGAAAAGGAAGAAAAGGATGGTAGAGAGAAAGATAGATAAAGTGAAGAGGGGAAAGAAGGATTTTCCCATATGTTATAACTGTTGAATGAGTAACCATGGTAAATACTTGAAGGGAATGAGATTTTGTTATAAGTTTGGATAAAAAGGACACCAAGGACATGATTCGAAGGGTAAGAAAAAGGTTTCAAATGTACAATTATTCATCTACAAGGAGTTGGGACACTACACGAATCAATGTCCAAATCATCTGTGTATGCACCAAATAATCCTATTGGATAATAATCAAGTTATGATACTACCATAGATAAAGAAGAATGGCTACTGTTCTTATGTTGTTATTAGATAATTATTTCATATGAGTGTTGTATTAATGATGTATTGGTTATATGAATTATGGAAATAAATAAGGATTGTACTGTAGTACTATTTCATTGAGGATTTGAGATTATATGTTTCTAAGAAAAGAGACTCAATTGAAAGTTAAATTATTTGAAAAATACGTGGTCGAAGGAAAGAAAAACCTTAATATTGTTCTGATACTGAAGTAGTGATATTGGAATAATATATGATTGATTTGGATAGATTATATTTGATATTCTTAACTACCTTGAACCAAAATAATTGTTTAATTATTCTATTATTGTTGGAGTTTACAACATTTTTTTATATAAGGAGTATATCCCATATTATATAAGGAATAAGGGAGAATAAATGTAATAAATAAGGTTTTTTTGGTAATCCAGGGTGTTACCATGTTTAAAAAGAATACATGATGATGGTATTCAAATGTTATCACATGGAAAAATATATCTTCATTTTTTTTACATTCCATATAAATTTTTGACTGTGAGTTTGGACATAAGTATATTGGATAAGTCTAAAGTATAGAATGGACTAGATACTATTGTTAAGGTTAAATTATTTCATAAGATTATTTTTTGATTATTATAAAAAGGAAAACCCAGAGGTCATTTGACAACCTGTTGCTTCCGGTAAGGCCTCGAGACTTAAACCCGCAACCGAAGGGTGACCAGGGTGAATCACCTACCACTTGCCTACGTGATGTCCTACTTTTTGAAATTTAGTTTTTTCAAATAGTCTAACAAATAAATTATAAATTCATTATTTTTTGAACACTATACGGTTTGGATAAATAGATTTTTTGGATTATTTTATCTTTTGGAGTAAAAGATGAGTATGTGAAAAGAATTAGTTGAATGATTAAACTCTACTTGTCAAGTATATATTTTTACCTCTTAATCTATGAATAAATCAATTCTTAAAATTTAGGGAAGGGATATTAAAACCAAAAGTGTGTTCTCGTAATACCTTATGTTGTTTTGAACTGATGATATTTTAATTCATCATAGACTGGCGGCTTTGAGGCCCTCAAATTTATATTTCATTGTGATTGATGACCTCAATCACTCCCTATAAATATTTACATTTTCCTTTAATTATGGGTCTCTAATTTCCACCAATGTTATTCTAATCGAGATCTTAATATGATGGTTATATTTTTATTACCCATTCCCTCTTATTAAGACAAAATTTTATTAACCCAATTTCTGATAAGGGTTTTTCACAAAAGTTTTTTTCTATTTATTAACCTATTATTTTTGAAAAACAATTTAATATTTGAAGGACGCAATACATTGAGGGATGGGAGAATGTAACAACCCATTATTTCATAGTAGGTTGTCTCTTCAAAGTAATTCAATAACTTGCGCTACACGCAACACCGAGTTCGAGCGCACCACGACATATGAAACATGCAGTTAAAAAAGTGGGTATGAATAGTATTAACTAAATTTTGAATTTTATTACTCCATATAATATTAGAATCCATATTATAGGTTTCATAGACATAATATAAGAAAAAATCTATTTTTTCAGATAAATGAGGTATTTTTAAAAAAATTATATTTTACCATCTTTTAATGGTGAAAAACTTTTAAAACCCATGTCAGACACTTTTATATATAAAATATAATGAAATTAAATTCTTCTTTAGAATTAGGACAAAAAAATTTATCTAGGAATTTTTTTTCACTTTTCTGATAACTTTCATATTTTGAAGAATATTGAAAAATATGAAATTTTAATTGAAAACAAATTTTTTAATGGAAATAATCTATTATTTTAAATTATGATTTTTAATGGTTTAGAATTATAATTAGAATATATTTTTATCATTTAATACAATATAGGTCATTATATTTAATTTCACATTTAAATTTGACATAAACACATGTCAATCTTTTAATAGTTTTTTATTTTAAAAAAACCACATTTTGGTTTTGACAATGAGAATTAATTTTAAATTAATTAATGGTACTTCATTGTTTTGAATATGGTAAAATAAAATGAATTTTGGAATTCAGAATATCAAAATTAGCTTAGGATGAATATTTTCTATTTTTCTAAAAACATTTAATTTTTGATGAATAGTGAAAAACACAGGGTTATTGGTTAAAACTGAATTTTTTTAAATAATTATTTTTTATATTTAAAATTATTTTAAGTCGAAATCGATATATAATACCTATTTATGTTCGATTTAAGTCATTGGATTCATTTTCTAATAAAATTCAATTTATAAAATTTTATTGAACTTTTTAACGTCTTTTACTCAGATTCTAGGAACATTTGCAAATTTTCATAAAAACAAATTTTACCACTTCTATGAATTGAATTTCAAAAATATTAGAGACATGGTTGGAATGAGTAAGTAAAATGTGGTTCAATAAGTTGAAAATAATTTTTGGTGAAGTGTAACTTTGGAATTTTATTTATCATGGTTAAAAGTAAATAGGATAATTAAAGGTAAAAATGATATTGTAATTACCCTAACACATGTCCTAATTATACTGGATAAGTTTATTTTGACCAAAATCAATCCTAGGACAAAATTAAGAATATTTTTGATCCATTTGGGTAAGATTAAGACATTTATTATATATTATTTAATAAAGTGTTAAAAGTGATAAATTCAAATTTTATTAACTAAACAATTTTTCTTATATGGAAATACATAAGATAAATTCCACTATAAATATAAAAATATTTCCAACATAATGTTATTTTATTTATAATTTTTAGAGATTAAATAATTACATTTATTTATGACACAATGATGATAGAGTAATTACATTATCAATGAAAGATTAAAATAATTGATATTATAAATATAAAAATTAATATAAATTGAGGCTTTGTATGACATAAAAGATTTTCTAGGTTAATATTACATGATAGGGTTGATTAAATAATTCTTTTATGTGATAAAGTTTTAATGACTTTATCATAAATGAAATACCAAATAGTGTCAAAATTCACATAAATGTGTTTTTAAAATGAAAACTATATTATTAATTGATATAATATTTATAAAAATATAAAGTTCATCCAAAAGACTAATATAAGGTTAAATATATAAATAATTAACCAGTTTTGTCTTGATTGTATTTTTATTTTATTTTTATTAACGCATTATTATAATAATACAAGAGGACATGGTAAAAGATAAACTATTTAACTAAGAGTTAAATCTAGAAATAGGGTTAATATTGTGAATTAAACTTGTCTAAAACCAATAGGATGAGAGGATTTAAAATCATCCCCACCTAAGATTATAAATAAATCAATTTTGATCCTATAGAAAATGAAAATTATTTTGAATGAAATAATATTTCAAACTTTTCCTAAAGTGACCCTCACCTCTCTTATAAAAGGGTATTTCCCCTTCTCTCAAAATCTCACCTCCAAAGCAATTTGACTCAGAAACAAACTTCCCAAATATCCTCCAAAAATCTATCAATTCAACCTAATGTTCTTTAATTTGGTATATATCCAATATATTAATCACTTTTATTCAAATCAAAAGGACACACCAAAAGAAGAGGTAATTATTTTATCATCTCTTTCAAAGTTCATTTCTTCTTACACTTTCTCTTTCATTGGTATTTACATACCTAAATTATAAATCAGCACCATCTAAATAATATTATGTTAATATAAATATGGTATAACCATACTCAATATTATATCCATCCCATGAATTATAATGTCACTATGCGTGCGTGTGTGCGACTTACCGTCTCTATGTTGTAGTGTAATTTGTTATTCAATACTATGTTATTTGGATGAATATAATATTGAGTAATACACATATAAATAATGAAAATAAAATTTCAATTTATCAGTACAATTAATATACCAGCCAATTCCACACCATTTAATCATTTAGATGATGATATCGTCGCTCGTGTGTACGTATGGATTACAGTCTCCACTGTTGGGACCAGGTTGAATGAAGATGAAAGTTTGAAGAGTTAGCTTTTGCAGGGTGTTGTATTTTGTTGTCAAAGGCGATAAATCAATTCATTGTGTAGAAGGATCATAAATCAGACGATGCTTTGCTGGTATGTATTTCACACAAATCATGAGTTAGGAGAACTTGTGATGCAAGCCTTATGAAGGAAAGGGGGAGAAATGATGATGCCAGTCATATAATGTTGTGATTGGAAGGAATGATTCTGCTGGAAGATGGGAAAGATTCAGTTCCCATTGCAACTCTGACGATGCTTAAGCTGATCTATCAAAGGATAAATATCACGACAGTGGGATTCGTGATAAGAGCAGAATAATGGTTATGGGAAGCAGTAAAGAGATAAAATGGCAAAGCAATAGACAATCTGGGGATGGCAGAAAAGCACAGTTTAAGGTGGCGCCGTTTTCCAGTGTTTGCCAAATTTTAGGGCCTGAAAATCGGGAGATGAAGAAATGTGCTTGGCAATGGATGTTGCACATAAGATTGAAGATGGTTTATACGTGAAAAAGAGTTACTCAAGGTCAGAACGTTGAAAAATGACAAAGGAATGGAGTGCGCGGAAATTTAGGCATGTTTCGCGCAAAAATAAAGTGGTGCGCGCAATCTCTACGGGATGCGCGAAATAGTAGCCGGTTGCGCGAAAAATATGCGGGATGCGCGAAATATCGGCATGGTGCGCGAAATTGAGGAATGAAGTTTTCGCGCAAATGATGGTTCGAGATCAGAAGATCAAAAATTGGCAAAGGCATAAAATGCGCAAAATATTGGAGCAATGCGCGAAATCTGATGTTGCAGGAAAGATTGGGTTTGCGCGCAATATGGAATGCGGTGCGGAATTTTGCGCGCAATTGGTGCTTCATGCTTAGAAGGATAAAAAATGGAAAAGGCATGAGGTGCGCGAAATATTGAAGCATGGCGCGAAATATGAAGTTTCATTAAAGAGTTTTTACGCGCATGGAGGAGGTTTTACGCGCGGATTAGTGTTTTTCGCGCGGGTTCAAAAATGCCTATAAATATGAGGCTAACCCTTGTTAGTTGTTAATGCTCGACACTTAGAAGAAATCCCGAGCTCTGGTGCGCGTAAATTATACGCTAAGTGAGTTGTGCGAAAAGAGGAAAAGTTGCGCTTAAAAGGAAAGTTGCGCGAATACGTTTTTCGCGCCAAAAGGGAATTTTATGCGCAAGCCATTTGAATTGCGCGCAAGGCACCCTAAAGGCTGCGCGAAATATTTTGGGTCTTCGCACGTATTCAGTTGTGCACGAGAGAGTTCTTACCGGCTTCTGGGTAAGAAAGTGAAGATTTATACTTCGGAGAATACATCTGTTTAATTGTAAAGAAGCACTGAAACATTGTGTTATCCTATTTGTGCCAAGAGGGAGCACACGCACTATTGGATTGTTTTCAAAGTGCTGCACGAGTGTAAGGGTATATCGTACTCGTTGTATTCCACATCAAAGGATTGTTTTCTAGTGGATTGTGTGGTACTGGATTATTTCTGTACCATACCAAGGACGTAGCTACTCTTGTTGAGTAGTGAACCTTGTAAATCTTGTGTTCCTATGGATGTGTGTGTTTAGAAGGGAAGAATCTCTTTAATAGGGGGCGAAGGTTGTTTCAAAAAGGGGAAACTTAAAAAGAAAAAGATATCACTGATTCACCCCCTCCCCCTCTCAGTGATACTTGGATCCTAATTGGGAACTTCATCCACGATGTGATGAGATTCATTTCCATGTTCACCATTCAACATTTATTATAAAAATATATATTATTAATAAGTATGTAATATATGATATAATAATTCTACTGGATATATATATATATACTTACATATATCTTATTGACTTAATTCCATTCAAAACGATATGAAAATATAAACACCGCTTATGCTTACGTATAGCCTACCGCCCCAATAAATGGTGTTTTCCATTTCATATCTCTATCTAATAAATATTTATATTCGTAATATATATGATATATAAATCATGTTTTATATTCTGGAAGTATTTAAATTATGATCTAAAAGTTACGATCAAGAATAACAAGTTAAAACACTTACGATAAAGAAAGCGATTATTACCAGAAATGTTATTTTACCATGGAAATAATTATAAAATGGGTAGTATAAAGTCATAAATGAATCATTTATGATATAATAAATATGAATATGGTTCTGGTATAATTTATTAACATACTATGGTCATTATATAAGAGGTTAAACATACCATTGACCAAAGGAAAGAGCAAGTTAAGAGTTAATTCCTCAATCTCATTATTATTTGAGATTATTTATGTGTAAGTATTTACTGTGAAATTTTTATCATCCATGTCCATGATTCATAATTTTTTTTCATAATTAATATTTTATGTTTTTTTGGAATGGACTATTTTTCTAGATCATAATTATAAATGTTTTAATTTTTTTGTAAATCATTTTAGTTAATGTCCCTGTTTCCAAAATGGTTTTAAGGATTTATTTATATGGACATGATTGTTTTAAAATATGAATTCCACTCAAAAGTTTCAAAGTGGTATGAGACAAATTGATTCAAAATTCACTTTTAAATTACATCATTTATAAATTTTTTACTTTAAAATGATTTCACCAAATGGATATTTCTTTCAAAAAGTTTTACTGATCATTTTCAAATTTTTCAACATTCTTTTATAGATATTATTCTCGATTAAGGAAGATTTTTTACAATAAAATCTTCCATATTGTATCTAATAAGTTATGATATGTTAGACTGTGGATGTTCTATTTTTATACTCTTCATGATTTATGGTTTAATTATTTACATTTTATATACTAGTTTTAATATGATTATTTATGTTATGTTTCTGCATTTTCATATGAGGAATGCAGTGGACTAAGTTAGTGAAAGGTGGGGTCCTCTATAACCAATTGATGCATCGGTAGGTCTCATGAGACAAACTAGTGTCTAGTCCCAAGGCCTGGAAATTTTTTTCCCTCCTCACATGAGGCCTTGACTATGTGGTAATGATGTCCAGCTTTAGTCATTCCCTCATTATGAAATTAATTATTACATGGGATTATTTGACTAATAAAATATCAACGTGAATGTTTATATTCTAATGTTTGATTTTTGTTCTCTATATTATGTTCATGTTCATGTTTAAAATGTTTTTGTTTTCATTACACATCTTGCCTTAAAGATTTATGGATTCTCTTAAATTATTTACCCTTACTTAGAATTTGAGCTCACACATTTCTTATGTTTTTTCCTCGGATTCCAAGAGGTGTATTATGTTTGATATGTAGGGTTAAGCTAGGGGAATATTGGAGTTCTCAATGTATTATTTATGTTGTGTTTTATGTTTGAATGTGTAATATGACATTCATGTATTTATTCTATTTTCCAATACTACTAAACTGATAAGTCCTTCGGGACTTGATTCCTTGTAATCATACCAATGTATTAAAATAATGCATCGGCTCCAGGCTTCGGGGTTAGGGCGTTAGATCAAAAGGTTCCATTTGTATATTGAAATAAGAAATTTTATTATATGAAAACTCAACTAAAAAAATATATTGATCCCAATATCCCGGTATTCCTTTGAATAGTTACATAAAATGTATTCTATGTTCTAAATTATTTTCATGGAATATCCATTTGATTGGGGATGAGAGGAAATTCTATAACATAATTCAATTCCCAACAACTTCTGATGATTTTTCCATATTCTATAAGTGAACATTGGATCCTTGTTAGATATAATGGAGAGAGAAAATCCATGTAAGCTAGCTATATCCTTTAGTTATAATCATTAAAACTAATCTATTGAAATAATAAATCTAAAAGAAAGAAAATGTGTAAATTTAGTCAATCGATCAACAATGAACCAAACCACATTATTACATCGATACATCTCAGGTAGTCCCACTAAAAAAATCAATGGATATATTTATGCGTTTAACTATGGCATTGGTAAAGGCTGAACCATCTCCATTTATAGTATTCTCACTTACTTAACCTATTTACAAGTCCAAAAATTCATTATATATTCAAAAATATCTATATTAATACAAACAAACAACTAATACAGTTGATGATTTATATATATCTTAGCGCTGTGAGGGTGAACTAAAAATGGTGAACTATGAGTTTTACGTAACAACCATTTCTTCATTTTTTAATCATAAGGTACACATAATATCTTCCCAAATCGAAAAATACAATCTTTATCAACATTAAATTCAGGAAAATTACCAATTTTCACCAATTATACATTTTTATTTAACTCACTATCTTCTTTAATTTCTTGCATAATTCTTTCGAACAATGATAACTTCACTAAACCCTAATACAAAATAGGTAATTTCTTACACCAACAACTTTCAAGACAAAATTAATCAAATCATAAACAAAGTGTTCATGCTCAAAATATAACAAGGTTAATGATGCATTTTTTTTACCTCAATGAATCCACCACTTTTTTTCTAGGATAGTAATTGACCATGAAATCGAAACAATTTATTAGTTCTAGACAACTTCTTTGCCTCATGTTCAATTCCATATATGTAAATATACACTTTAAACTTTTATAGTAAATATATATTTCACATTTAGCTCCGTCTAAATGACACCTAAAAATTTTTAAATTGAAAACTATTGTTGATAATTCCAAATCACGTGTTGGATAATTTAACTTTTGGGGTTTCAATTGGGTTGACGCATAACAAATAACTGGACCATTTTCATCAGAACACAGCCAAGTCCCTTCAATGGCATCAATGCAGATGAAAAAGTAACAGTTTATAGAAGGTAGGGCAAAAAATAAACCCTTCACTAATCTTTCTTCTATTACAAAGAACAAAAATCACACTCTTCTTACAAAATAAATATAAAACATTTTCATGTCAACTTAGTAAGATGGCTAGATAACAATGGATTTTTTTAACAAACCTTTGGCAATATCCGACTAAACCATGAAAACGATGAACCCCAGTGACAATTTATTGTTCTTTATTATTCATCAATCACTTTTTTGGGGGATCAATAGTCATTCTATCCTTATTTACACTGTTCTCGAGATAATATTTTTTTTTTCAACCAAAAATCACATTAGATAAATATCTAAAAAACTCATTTTATCTGAGATCCTACTGAAAAATACTTATTTGTTTTTCATGTTATTCACAACATTTTGAAAGCACCAAAATATAATTAATAAAACTAAAAAAACTTATCCAAATATTCATAGAATATTTTACTCAAATGATCCATAAATAAAGTAGGAGAAGTTTTCAAGACAAAGGGTTTAAAAATAAAATCATAATGAACATATATAGTACAGAATGTTATTTTAATAATTCCATACTCCTTATCCTACATTTGATGGTACCCAGATATCATGTCAATCATGGAAAAATACTTAGCTCCCTAGTGGTGATCAAACAACTCATCGATATGAGGAAATGGATAATTATTCTAAATTATAATGTTATTCAAAGCTCTATAATAAATCAAAATTATCATAGAGTTGTATTTCATTCTAATTAACAAATTATGAGCACCCCATGGTGATGTTCTAGGATGAATGAAAGCTTTATCAAGAAACACATGGAATTGGGGTTTTTAGTTCCAAATGTTCCACTTGATACATTCGATAAATGGTTTTGAAATTGCCTTAGAATTAGGAACTATGAAAATAATAAATTCAACTTCCCAATCAGGTATAAAACAAGAAATATCATTATGAAAGATATCCAAGTATTAATTTACCACTCTCACATCATTAATCTAAATAGTTCCCTTATTTTCAATAATATATTAAAGATAATTTTCATTTCCATCTTCTAACAATTTCTCATATTCCAAATATGTTTGCAATGGTTTGGATTCATTCTTGTTTATAATCTAAAAATATTTCTAAAAAACAAATTCTTTTTATCAATAATCAATCATAGTGTTATTAAGAAAATGTAAATCCATCCATAGAAAAATATTAAACTATTCTAAGGGAAAAGGACATGTATTGTGGTTAATGGCATTCTATTTGAAATAATAGGATGATTCCTAAAATGTAACAGTAATTTAATGTTTCCCCCTCATGATTTTACAATAAGTTATGATTTCATTCTATGACGTGATTTTTCAAATATACCAAAAAATTTATCAAAAATAAATGAATGTTTTCAACCACATATCAAATAAGACAATAAAAATATATTTAAAAAAATGTACTTGAAACCATTTTATTGGATATCCCAACATCTACAGACATAGTTGAAAAGGATTTCACTATACCTTTCTACTTATAATTGGATATTTTTCTGTCATTAAAGTCATTCATTGGGAAGGAAATTTCATATTTCCCCATATCACCACATTTAATGCACTTTAGAATTACCTAATCAAAATTAAACATACCATCACCATGTTATTTTTAATTTTAATATCATGCTTTATGCCCAAAATTAACCCATAAAAACAATTCTTGGGTTTTTTAAGGAATTACACAGGGAAATTATTACCAAAAATCCCACAAAATTAAATTTACAATTTATTAGCATTATATTTATTTGTTGGATTCTTCACCATTTTCTATCATCTAGATGTTTTATTCTTTTTTTCAAAGTATATCTAATCATAAAAAACTCCAATTATACCCTATTATCCAATCAAAAAATTTCTTCACAAATATTGAATTCAGGATATGAAAATTCCCTTTTGATATCTGGTATTAAATATTGAGTAAAAATGATTGATTTTATGATCATGATCTCAAATAATATTGTGGGAAATACATGCAATTGTGGTGAAGTTTACTTCATATAAAAACACAAAATCTCCATCATTTTTTTCGATTCAAGAAATTTATTTTTAATACAAATTCGAAAAACCTTAGGAAAATATTTTTCATTTAAATGAATCATAAATTCTTCCCATTCTAAGGCCTTAATCTCCTCTCTATCTCTAGTATTCATGACCATTGACCACCACTAGGAAACTTCACCATCAAAACAAGTAATATAAAGATAAACCATTTGATTAGATTCACATTATATGTCATAAAATATCTATTAAAGGAATTTAATACACCCTTTCTGTTCTAATGGATCATAATATCCATTCAAAGAAGATGAGTTTTTATAAATTGTTCCACAATCATCATGTTTCTTGTGGTAGCCCTGATTGTTTTCTTGTATGGATGTTGTCGCCATTTATAGACTACACCAATCAAGACATTACTATCACTAATATATTGGTTCCAATTCCCACCATTTAAGGTTGTGGATTCAGATACATATCATCCTCACAGTTCCTTCCTACTTTATATTCCCTATATATTCTGCAAAAAACCATTCTGAACAAACTTATCATAGATGAAGAAACATGGTAATCATTGAATGCAATATCTTTTAAAAATAGCAATACTGTAAAAATAATTTATGGTATTCTATTAACATCATCCAATCCCATAAAGTTAACTATTCCATTCTCTGATACCCACTATAAAGACCTGACCATTAATAATACATAATCTCAATAATTCAACTAGAGTACACTTGTATCATGCCAAATTATGTTATAATTATAGAGCATTAGATGATTAGGAAATGATTCCTATATATCAACCCATAATAATAAAAATTGGATACTAGGAAAAAAATAACGATTTCTTCCATAATAAAAAAGTTTTTAATAAAACACAAGTTATCTTCAGGAAATTTTTTAACAACATTCATCGTGGCTTATTTATTTCACTAAATAATAAATAATTAGAACATTTGATTTTTTGAAACATGGGATGAGAAAAAAACATAGTAAGGGACATAAAATTAAAGGAACTATTAATACATGAATACTTATAAACTTATGAAATCATTTTCAGAAATACTTACTTCTCACCCATAAATTATCATTCAATTACTTAGTAAAAACAAGATATTTCTATAAGAAAATAAAAAATAAAATTAAAACCATATAGGTATTATGGTGCATTAATAAATTATAATTTTAAAACTCATAGTTACTATATCATTTTTATCCCTTATTTCAACCTTACAATGTAATCCTCAAAAATACCTTATGATGTAACCCCATGGAAATCATATAGTGTAACCATCATAGTTACACTTTGAGTAACCAAAAGATCAACCTCCAATATGAACATAACTAATGCATTTATGGAAGATATAGGTCACACAATTCATTATAGAAAATTCCCATGAACACGAAAATAATCAAAAAACATGAAAATTATCATTATAAAAATATTCACTTTTAATTTTTTAAAGAAATAGAAATTGAAAAGAGGATTTTTAATGAAAATTCCCTTACCTCAGGTTTATCTATAAGGACCAAGACTTAAACATTACATAATCTTTAATTATGTAAACAATTCCCATTGAGAATTTTTTCGGGTTTAGAGTTTTAGAGAATTAGATCATAACATATACATAAGAACTTCAATATTACATGTAGACACTTCTTCTGAGTATCAAATTTTTTTCATAAAATAAAAACAATTAAAAAAAAGAAACATGTTTAGTTCCATGTTTTTATCATCATGAATTTTCCTTGAACCCTTCCTTGAACCTATTCTACTTTATGTCTTTTGAAAAAATTTCAAAAACATAGGATGAGCCTAAAAATACCATTAAGGGATACAAAAAGATGGAAAACTATTAGTTTTATTCAAAACAACAAAAAAAACCATGAATACTTTGTCATAAGTAATACATTTTAACATTATGAAGTTGTAAATAATATTCATTGAGTAAAATCACAACACATTCTGTTTCATAACCAAAATATGACCATAAAACCAATATAAATAACACGTAACATATAAAGGTAACTTGTGACATAATCATAGTTAAATGGAATTACCATACAGTCGACTTACACACATATCACTAAATAGAATAGCCTGAGTGTCTAAATCCATACCCAATACATTGGATGAAATAATGTCAGCACCCATCCTGTCATATCATAGAACCACCTATCATTTGGTTTATCACACTACCACATGTCAAATTTCCAAGAACCATTATTAATTTATTACACATAAAATATTTCAAATATAAACATTTCACTAATAACATTTCATATTCAATCACAAGAAATCATTCCAAGATATTTAAATAATGACTCCATTTCTAAAAAAATTCAATAAACAATGACCCAAAAATATAATAAGGGATTTCTTTTTCATTTTAAAAAAACATTATGGCCTATTGAGGAAGTCAAATATAGATTACTGCGGTAGAGAGTTCATTATCTCCATAAATGTTAAAAAACATCTTTTGGTTTTTTAGTAAAATGCATTGAAAAAAAATCCCCTTGAATGAAATTAAAATTCAAAGAGGTTTTTTTGAAAATATTAATATAAATTTATATATAAATCAAGATATGACTCAATGAAAAGAGATTGAGACGAAGTCCCTTACCTCGTGTCCAACTAGACTCGTTTTTTCATTAATTATCTGGATAATGAAATTAATTTAATTTATATATGATTAAGAAACTTTTTCGTGTTTATAATTCATTTATTTTACCTTATTACCTTTCTATAACAATTACTTAATTGTTTGAGTTCATATTGTACATTTTGTCGATGTTCTGAACTTGATTCATAAATGAACATGTTATAATTACAAATTTTCAATGTGGTCAAAGTTATATAATCTCATGAATGATATTTATGATTTAGATATCATATATATCATATATATCCATTATATATGTATTTATAATTGTACATATTATTTTGTTATATGAAAATGAAATGCACCGTTCGTAGAGACGGTATGTTGTACGAAGGCATGGACACTATTTTCATTTTATTTTTTCATTTTTAAAGGAATGATACCAAATGATAAATAGTTATATTTTTATTCCACTATAATATCATATTTTATATACATTACATAATTTCATTAACACTATCCATTATAAATTCCACATATGGTATGAACGACTTATATGACTTTGAGCAGTCAGTAGTCCACACTTCCTCAAATGAAATTATCGTGTTTACCCAATATTGAAACCATAAAGTTATGATAAA
The DNA here is from genome assembly GCA_963277665.1 of Viscum album. Lineage (NCBI taxonomy): Eukaryota > Viridiplantae > Streptophyta > Magnoliopsida > Santalales > Viscaceae > Viscum > Viscum album. The sequence continues at coordinate 1,487,392,131 of OY728120.1, forward strand.
AATGAAAAATAAAGAACATTAGAGAAAATTTAAATTTAATATATATCTCATATAAATATAGTTCAATTTTTTTGGCCACCATAAGTGGCGGTATGAGATAATTTAACAATATTCGTTTCGTGATGTAGTAGTTTGTCGTCCACAGAAACAGTTTATTCATATACATTAGATAGAGATATTTGGATATTTAGATTGAATCCTTATCATATCAACAAAATATTATAATGAGTTAAATTTTGTTGTCATATAATAAAATAATATGAAAATCATATTGAGTGAAGAAGTAAAATAATAGAAGAGAACTTGAAGGAAGATGTTACCTTAAAATCGGGTAACTCCCTTCAGTTTGAACCAAAAGGATTTATTGAAGTGCCTTATGCCTATGTTAAGGATTCTAGGTGGAATATATGGTTGTTGGGAGCTTATTTGGGATGATGTTTCACAATACAAGGGGGCGTGAGAGATGTGAGTAATTGTTAGAGGAGATGGCTTTTTATAAGGGGGGAGAGGCTCTTTAGGAATGCTTCAAAATATTATTTTATTATAAACTAAATTTAGATTTCAAAAGGTCTAAACACATTTAATTAGACGATAATGTGATTATTGTTCCAAATACTCTTATCTAATGGTTTTTAGACAAGTTTATAGCATAAAATTAATGTTATCTTTTAGCATTAACCTTTAGTTAACAAATTTAACCTTTGCCATGTCCTCTTCTATATTCATACTACAAGGTTAGTATGTTTAATATAAAATGAAAAGAGACCCAAAATAGATTATTAATTACATTTGGAGAATTATATATATAATTTAGATAAATATTAGATTTTTATAACTATTATATCCTTCAGTAATATTATATTAATTTTAAAAACTCATTTATGTCAATTTATTAACTATTCATATCATGACTTTAAAAAACCTTTAAAACAAGATTCTTTTAAACAAACTACATTAATCCAATTATAAAAAGTTATAGTTATCCATAAAATTCGTGTATGGAATAAAACTATTAAAAATAAATTTATTTTAGTATTTATAATCTCATTTATTTGAAACACTCATTAATGAGGTAATAATTACATCATCATTATGTCACAAATTAATTTTGGTATTTGATGTCTAAAAATTATAAATAAAATAAAATGATGTAGGAAATATTTTTATCATTCCAATTACTATTTATAGTTGAAGGTAATTTTTATATAACCCTATATGAATATTTTTTTAACAAAATATATATTTTTTGTTACATTTTCCTTAACCTTAAATTAATTTTTAGAGCCATTTTCACTTACAAGTGACTCCTTGGGGTTTCAAAATCGACTAAAAGACTACCATGGGCTAAACTTTATCATACAATATCATTAGAAAACAAGTTTGGGTAATTTAATATTATCATAATATTATGTTTTACCCTTATTTACCATATTTACCCTTTAACCATGGAAAATAAAATATTTAGTGAAGTTACTATTAATAATGTATAAAATTAAAAGTTACATATTTACCCAATTAGGACCTCCTAATTGAAAATATGGAATGTATTTTTCCAAATTCAAAACATAGAAGTTTCAGAAATTAATTTAAAATTAATTCCCATTGTCAAAACACAAAAAGCGTGTTTTTAACAAATAATAACTATCAAAAGATTGACATTTATTTTTTTCCGAATTCGAATTGAAATTACTTCCAAAGACCAAAATTGGATTAAATTGTGAAAATATAATCTAATTAAACATTACAACCAATTATAAAGAAAATCAATCCATAAGGGTAAATTATATTAAAATGCAGTTTTGAATTAAAATGCGGTATTTTTTACTATTCATTAAAAAATGATCATTATCAGAAAAATACCAAAATTTCATCCAAAGTATATTCGGATGTACTAATTATAAATAAGTATTTTATTTTGTCAAATAAAACATATAAATGTTACAAAAACTTCATTTAAAAAGGGTTCACTATCAAAAGGCGCAAAATCGACCTTTTAATGAATATTAGAATATTTATGCTTAAAATTGGATTCATTCCCATTTTATGCCTCTAACTTCTATTGGATAAAGGTAAATACATTTAACAAACATGTACAATCATATTTTAGTTAGTTCTATTCATTACTGTCAATACAACGGCTAGGTGTTAACTACCATTTAGATTAATATTATATTATTATTTTTCAGTATGACTCAACATTGTGTGCTACATAAGACTTTAGAGAAACTCATTGTTGTGTGTCGGGTACACCATCGAACATAGAATTCCATTTAAAGTAAAATTAATATTTTATTAAAAAATATTAATGAATATGAAAATATCATATCTTTTATATAACTTAGATGTCGCATCCTTCCTCCCTTTTGGAAATTGCGTCCTCATAATTTAAAAATTGTGCTCGAAAACTTCCTCAAAAATCCCACAACAGAAAGAGAGTCAGTAAAATTATCACTTTATGCGAACGAAAGAGAATTTCAAAGGTCAACTGAGATAAACCATACTAAGATTCCATGAAAACATGGATTTGGAGGAGAAACTAAGTGTCAATTTATGATGGATAGTGATAGAAAACACGATCAGGGGAAATTTAACAACTTGAAAACCACAAACTAATGATAAGTTAAACGGTCTTTGATTCCCAGTAAGAAAAGTAAACAGAAAAATATTTTTTTTTTAATTTCCATTTCAAAATTTTGAAGAATTTATATATGAGATTGAATAAGGAAATATATAAATATACTTACTTTTCAAGTAGAGTTTCATCCTTTAATGAGTTACTACAAAAAACTCATCTTTTCTCCAAACTATAAGTATTCAAGATTACTTGGTCAAACCTAAAGCCCCTGAATCACCTTCTTGAGAATAACATGATCCAAAAAATATAAACCATATATTTTCCCTTTCTATATACATTATCAAAAAAACAAAATGGTTCGTACAAGATCAAATAATCCCCCAAAAGGAAAACCCTTTATAAAAATAAATAGTACTCTTTGTTGGATCGAATATATAGATATGTATGTCTATTATATGGAACAATACAAGAGGGGGGGTGAATTTTAGGTTTAAAAACCTTTAAGTTTTAGCACTTAAGAGATTAGTTTAAAAGGTCTTAAACTAATACAAGTACAAACACCCACAATTGTATAGAATATAAGAGGTATGATGTAATGTAAAACTAATGAAATGTAAAACAATTGTATTCAAGATGAACACAATAATCATAGTAATATAAAGATGAATGATTCTACCTTAAATCGTGTAGAATCAATCAATACAATATGTAATAGAATAAATGTAATTGTAACAATTATAAATGTATAAGAGATAGAAAAGGAAACAAAAACAATTTCTTTTCTAATACAATTAGCAGCGGAAAAGTAAAAGTATTACAATTCTTTTAACCCAAAGATAAGGGTTATCCTTACACCTAGGATAAAAGGTCTGTCTCACCAACACCTTGGTGAGCCCTCGATAAAATGATAAGACTGTCTGTATGCCTATCCCCGACAGCCCTCGATACGATGATCAGAACGTCCATCTGCCTATCCCTGGCAGCCCTCGATACGATGATCAACACGTCTATCTGCCTATCCCCGGCAGCCCTCGATTTTGTAGGTAATGGGCACCTCTATCTTTCAATTGCTTGAAAGCACTCGATAAGATGATCGGACGCACAAAGCAGATGAGAGAAGTCACAGCATCTCTCTCTAGAATCTTGAGCAAAGTATCACAGTTGTATCACGCTTTTTTCTATCAACTCTCAGCTTCAAATGACCTTCTATTTATAGGCCTCAGGTTCCAATGGACACATCCCATCCAACGGTCATATTTCTCTAAAAAACTCCGAGGTACTTGGACACCTGGCATTATAACGGTCATACTGAAACTGAAAGCACGACATCGTTTTGATTAGTTTGTAACTAACTCAACGACATCGTATTGGTTAGAACAAGATATATGAATAAGGTAAGAATTAGTACAATTTATAATGAAGCATGTGTTTTTGGAAAAGTTCCAACACAAGTATGTAATGAAAAATATGAGAAGCAGAGTCAATGCAATTTTCATATCAGTACGATCAGCTTGTTCAGTACGATCAGCGTGGTTAGTACGATCAACATGATTAGTACGATCAGCATGATCAGTACGATCAGCATGTTCAGTACGATCAGCATGTTCAGTACGATCAGCATGTTCAGTACGATCATTTTGTTCAGCACGATCAGCATGTTCAGTACGATCATTATGTTTAGTACGATCAGTATGTTCAGTACGATCATTATGGTCAGTATGATATGATAGACAAGGTTAGTACGATTAATAAGACATTTGTGATTTCCAAAACAAAATATAGAAGTCAAAAAAGGACTTTTGACTCAACAATCTCCCCCTTTTTGGAAAGCACAATACACAAAGTAAATATAACAAGAAATACTTATCTCCCCCTTAGTTATTGGAAACTCTTCTGAATAAGATATTTGAATACAACTAACTCCCCCTTAGGTTTACTTTCCTAAGGATTTTATTAGTAGATTTTCCTTAAGAGTGTTGTAAAACATTATACCCCTTTGTAAACATTCTCCCCCTTTGTGATCTTCAAAAAGAAAGGGGTAAAGTTTAATGGTCTGAAAGATTTAGAAAATATACACAAGACAATGGATAAAAGAGATTTCATTACGATAACAATCAACACCAAACCTGAGAACAAATACAAGTCACTTGTTTTCTCTTTTTTTCTCCTTTTTGATCAACTCATGAAGAACCGCCTTCATCTTTTTAATCTCCTTCATGTATTCAGAAATAGCATCACCCTGAGTACTGAGAAGCTCTTGTTGGTCCGCAAAAATTTGATCTTGATTCTTGATAGTCTCCTCCTGGACTCTGATAACTTCTTCAAGGGTATCAATTCTATTTTGCAGATTCTTGTTATCTTTGGATAACACAGAATTTTGTTTCTTTAACAAAACCATTTCATCCTTAAAAGATGAAACTTTCGAGAATTCGGATTGTAAATCATTCATTCTCTCTTGCAAATCTTTCACTGAAGGAACATCGGCTCTTTGAGAAGACAAAAGATTCTACCTTTCAACCATTTCTCTATCAAGCTTATAGAAATAAATTGAAAGCTCATTTGATAACCTTCTTATATCTTCAATGGCTATCTCGTGATCATTGATTGAGCTCTCTTTTTTGTATGACCACTTGGTCATATTGTTGCAGGACTTCTTACGAGCAACTGAACTTTCTGAAAGAACTTTCAAATCGGCTTCAACTGAAAAAACATTCTTTCTTAATTCTTTTATAGAGCCAAACTTCTTCTTTTGATTCTCAGTAATGAAATCAATCTTCCCTTCAAGCCTAGGGAAATATGGAATTGTCTTCTTAACCCTTCTCAAAACATGGACAATGTAATCACTCTTCTTGAGAGAGATTGTATGCTCTGAATCAGTATCTTCATCGTACGAAGCCAGTTCAATTGATTTGCTTGAATCTATAACTGGATGTTTTCCTTTTTCTTTATCTTTCTACTTTCTTTCTTCTTCCTCTTTATCACAAATGACAACAACTTTATCAGTGTGAGAGTATTGAGCACCTTTCTTTTCTTGAGACGAAATTCTATCCGGAGTTTCAGAAGATTCAAAAGGTTCTTGATCGACATGAGGGATTTGTTGAACCCCTTCACCTAGCTTTTGAACCAATTCCTCCTAACTCTTCTTTGAATTCTGAAGGAATTCTAAAATAAAATATCCTTATTCTTCTTCCACTTCTTCTATGTTTCCCATCATTTGTTTTCCTTTTTCTTTCTCAGGAAGGCTCTGTACGATGGGTTCATGATGCACTTCTTCCACCAGTTGAGCACTAGCATCTTCAACTGCTTTCAAGACTTTAGAGACATCAAATTCCTGTGATTTTCTTTTCAAAAGAACCTTCTTCTTCTTTTCATCCTGAAGGGTTTCTTCAACCCTTATTCTTTCTGCAAAAGCCTCAGCCGGTTCAAGACCGAACTTTGGATCACCTTCCTTTCTCTATTCCTTATCCTTTCTCTATTTGGATACAACCTCATTACTGTACCTTGGCTTCTTCTTAGGCTTTGAACTGGTTTGCGGATCAAACATTTGAGTAACACCAGTAGATTAAATGTCTTTGGATGGCATAGGTGACGATTGATTCTAAGCCAATTCAGCTTCTACATCTCTAACAAAAAGTTTTGAATTCTGGTCAAAACAAACATTTAAATTCTTCATATTACTTTTGCTAATCCAAGAGGGATTCAAATATATGGGATTTACTTTCAAAGGAATGTTACAAAACATCACACATTCAAGAATGAACTTCGTAAGGATGGCTGGATACATAATCATTTGGGAGTTAATCCCTCCTATCTTGACATTCTTTATGGTTTCAAAAACATACCCCATGAGATTTACTTTTCTCATATTAACAAGATAGTCAAGCATAAATATATCAGAAACTTTCAGAGTTTCTCTATCCCCTTTCCTTAGAATAAGAAAACCTTGAATCCATAAATTGACAAACTGATTGTCCGTAGAAAGATGAGACACTTTCCTTTTCTCTTCATTAATAACAAACACAGACTTTTCAACACTTTCTCTATTAAACGTACCAACTTCCTCCGGTAGTTTATGAGATGGACAAAAAGAATCCCCTTCTATTGGGACATTCAGAAAATGAGCTACTTGTTTTACAGACATAGACAACTTTCTGTCATACACAGCAAAATTGATAGTCATGTCTTTGTCGAAAGATACGGTTTTATAAAATTGAAAAACTTCATCAAAGAGAACCGGATCTTGAGAAACCGGTCTTTCGACACAGAAATTCTCCCATCCTTGAAACAAAATGATTCTTCTGATTGTGGAATCATACAAATCCAAAAGTCCCGAGAAACTAACCTTTCTCTATTAAAGTCTTTCTCTGTAAAATTCTTTGAAGACATTTCGGCAGGATTTTTATCAGAGGATTGAGACATAAAGGTGATGCCGATGAAAGTTTGTAAGATGATTTAAAACCGGTGGAGCAGGGCTTCGCCTCAAAATCTGAAAAACCAATGTGGGTTTTGGGAGGGGGGGCTATTTATAGGCGATAAAGGGGTGACCGTTGATATTCTAAAGTCAAGATTAGAGGAAATAAGATCAAAGGTTAGGATTTAAAGAGATAAGAAAAAAATAAAAGAAATAAAAAGTACCTGTCAGAGATTGTAAGGTGAATGTTGGTTTTAGTAGTCCAAAATAAAACACAATCGTACGAAGAAAAAAAACATGCTGATGAGAAATAAATTCATTACCATGAATTGACAATCCGATGGAAAACTAACTTGTTAGCATAGACATGCCGATGGAAAAAAATCTTGTTACCATGAACTGTCAATACAATGGAAAACAATCTTGTTATCTTGAACTGACAATACGATGGAAAACAATCTCGTTACCATCATCGGTCGATACAATGGAAAAGAAAATCATTACCATCATCGTTCGATATGATGGAAAAGAAAATCATTACCATCACTGGTCGATACGATGGAAATGAAAATCATTACCATCATCGGTCGATACGAAAAAAAAAAATCAATGATATGATAAAACTGTTAATACGATAAACAGAAAAGATCAATGATACGATAAAAAAAAACATAAAAAACAAATGTCCTCCCCCTTTCAAAAGTAGTTTTTTAATGTTAGGAGAATTTTAAAACATGAAGTAGATATGAATGATTATTTTGATGTAATCATTCCTAGCTTCTGTTTTATAAACTCAAATCTATCGGATGGTAATGGCTTTGTAAAAATGTCAGCAAGTTGTTCTTGTGTTATGATAAATTGTAGAATAATATCTCCTTTTTGTGTGTGATCTCTAAGAAAGTGATGCCTAACATCTATGTGTTTTGCACGAGAGTGGTGTGCTGGGTTCTTACTAAGAGCTATGACACTTGTATTATCAAAAAGAATTTGAGTTTTGGAGAAACTCAATCCATAGTCAGTGAGTGTGTGCTGCATCTACAATACATGAGCACATCAACTTCCAGCTACTACATATTCAGCTTCAGCAGTGGATAGTGCTACTGAGTTTTGTTTCTTGCATGACCAAGAAACCAGAGAATCTCTTAAGAAATGACATTTTCCAGATGTAATTTTACTTATCCATTCTACAACCACCAAAGTCAGCATCTGAAAAACGTTTTAAAACAAAAACATTCCCAGAAGAGTAAAAAAGACCGAAATCCATAGTGCCTTTTAAATACCGAAAGATTCTCTTTACGGATTTTAAATGAGACTCTTTTGGATTAGATTGATATCTTGCACATAAGCATACAGAAAATAGTATGTCGGGTCGACTAGCTGTCAAGTATAGAAAACTTCCTATCATACCTCTAAAGATTGTTTGATCTATGGGTTTCCCAGTTTCATCATGATCAAGTGTATTTGAGGTACCGATTGGAGTGCTAATACTTTTAGTTTTGTCATATCCATACTTTTTGAGTAAATCTTTTATATACTTATGTTGAGATATATATGTTCCTTATGGTTTTTTTGAGAAATTTGAAAACCTAAAAAGAATGTTAACTCATCCATCATACTCATTTCAAACTCATATTTCATTAAATTTGCAAAAGAATCAGTTAAAGATTTCTGAGTTGATCCAAATATGATGTCATCAACATAGATTTGAACAATCAAAACATTTTTGTTTTCCACTTTTATAAAAAGGTTTGGATCGATTGTACCTTTTGTATAATTGTTTTGTAAAATAAATCTTGTAAGTCTATCATACCATGCTCTAGGGGCTTGTTTAAGACCATATAGAGCCTTGGTAAGTTTAAAAACATGATCAGGATGTTTTGGGTCTTGAAAACCAGGAGGTTGTTCAAAAAAAACTTCTTCTTGAACAAAACCATTTAGAAAAGCACATTTGACATCCATTTGAAATAGTTTGAAATTAAAATATGCTGAAAAGGCTAATAGAATACGAATAGATTCAAGTCTAGCTACAGGAGCATATGTTTCTTCATAGTCTATTCCCTCTTGTTGATTATAGCCTTTAAAAACAAGTCTTTCTTTATTTCTTACAATGATTCCATTTTCATCACATTTGTTTCTGAAAACCCATTTTACACCAATTACAGTTGTTTCTTTAGGTCTATCAACTATAGTCCAGACTTGATTCCTTTCAAATTCATTTAGTTCATCTTGCATTGCTTTGATCTAATCATAATCATCGAAGGCCTCACTTGGACTTTTAGGTTCAAATTGGGAAAGAAAAGCAAGATTTTCTATTTCATTTCTTAAGGAATTTCTGGTCCTTACAGGTTGATTTACATCACCAATGATGTTATCACTAGGGTGATTCCTCAGAAACAACTGATTTGGGTTTTGTAAAACCTGTTCATCAACATATGGTAGAAAATCTTCTATGGTAAATGTTTCAGGAATACTTCCTTGAACATTTTCCTTATCAGAGTGATCTTCTAGTAATGGTTGATAAACATTTTTAGAAAACACATCCAAGGATGTAAGATTGGGTTGGTTGAAAACAAAAGGATCAGTTTCAACAAATTTTACATGTACTATTTCCTCAACAATACAAGTGTTTTTATTGAAAACACTATAAGCCTTTGAAGTTGTAGAATAGCCTAGAAATATTCCTTCATCAGATTTTGGTGCAAATTTGTGTAGATTATCTTTTGTATTCAGAATGAATACTTTGCATCCAAAAACATTGAAGTATGAAACTTTAGGTTTTCGGCTAGTCCATAACTCATAAAGGGTTTTATTAAGAAATGGTCTCTTTAAAACATGATTTATTGTAGAACAGGCAGTACTAACAGCTTCACCCCAAAAGTGATTAGCAATTGAGTATTCACTCAACATGGTTCGAGTCATTTCCTGAAGAATACGATTTCTTCTTTCAATAACACCATTTTGCTGAGGAGTTCTTGGATATAAGAAATTGTGAGTAATACCTTTCTTACTACAAAAAGTTTCAAAATCAGAATTTTGAAATTCACCACCATGATCACTATGAATAGTTATCAATGTTCGGTTTTTCTCATTTTTAACTTGGTCTCTAAATGTTTTGAAATAGGAAAAGGCTTCAGATTTCTTTGTGAGAAAGTAGACCCATGTAAATCTAGTAAAGTCATCAACTAAAACAAATACATAGTATTTTCCTCCAATGCTTCCAGATGGTGAAGGACCAAAAATATCCATATGAACTAGCTTTAATGCATTAGCAGTTGAAACTTTATTAATTGATTTAAAGCTAGTTTTATGTTGCTTGCCAAATTGAAATGGATCACAGACTTTTGAAGAAGCATATCTAAGGTCCGGTAGCCCCTTCAGAAGTCTTTTCATTGAGAGTTTACTAAGGTTTCTCAGATTACAGTGTCCTAGTCCCCTATGCCATTGCCATGATTGGTCTTCTATTGCACTTAAGCAGGGTATGTTTTGGCTCCTATGGTCTTCTAAGTTAATAGTGTAAACATCCTCTTGCCTATGGGAAGATAGAATGAACTCATCCTTGGAATTGTGTACTAGGCACTTATCATTTCTAAAATTCACAAGGTAACATTCATCACATAATTGACTTATGCTGATGAGATTGTGCCTAAGACCATTAACAAACAAAACATTTGAGATAAGAACTTTTCCAAGAAAAACGATATTACCTATACCAACAATCATTCCTTGATCATTATCTCCGAAGGTAACTTTTCGACCTTTTGTTTTGATAATCTTTTCAAAGAGATCTTTGTTTCCAATCATGTGTCGAGAACAACCACTATCCATGTACCAAATTTTCTTATTTGTACACTTCTCATTATCCTAAAAAAGAAACAATTAGATTTTCAGAATCCAAACTTTTTTGGATCCAGAAGGTTTAGATAAAAGAATCTTAGGAATCCACATTTGTTTTGCAAAATGAGCTTTATGAAGCCCTAAAGATTGTGTTTTCTTAAGAGAACAATCTCTTCTCCAGTGTCCACCACATTGACACTTGGAACAGAAAGTGTTTTTTTGAGGAACAAAATAGTTATTGCTAAAAACAGGTTTGGAATAAGTATAACCAAGACCAGAACGATTTCTCAAAGGTCTAATTTGAGATTACATCCTGTCAAAGTTTTCCTTTCCATGAGTAAAGTTTGAAAAACATTTCTTCAATGATAAAATCTCCGACTTTAGTTTCAAAACCAAATTCATATTTTCTAAAACATTTGAATTTGAAATAGAGTTTGGCTTTAAAATATTTTTCTTAGAAATTACAGTTTCAAGATCCTTAGAAAGTTTATCCTTATCGGATTTAACTTTCTCAAGGGTTTTTAAAATACTTTCAAAATCAGAAGTTTTCACATCACGATCTTTAGAAAGATCTGATACTTCTTTTGTCAAGATTTAAATTCTAGAATTTTCTTTCTCAAGCTTCTTCTTGAGTTTAGAATTCTCATTTTCAAGTAATTTAGAAAATCTAGATACTTCTTCAAAAGTAGGTAAAGTATCATCTTCTGATTATGAAGATTCTTCATATGAAGATTCATAATATCTATTATTATTATAATTTTCATTCAAAGAGACATTTGTAATGGCTTCAGCATTATGTACCTTATCCATGAGACAATGATCTTTAATTGGTAATCTGGATAAGAGTCCAATATTCCTTTGTCCCGAGGACTCAAATTCTAAAGAATCTTCTGAAGAATCACTACCACTTGCACTCCACATATCATTTTCTTTTAAGACTTTCTTTTTCTTATAAAACCTTTTCTTGTTTCTTTGAGAGTGTTTCTCCTTTTTGTCTTTCCTTTTTAGTAAAGGTCAATCCGGCCTTATATGTCCTGCTTTCTTACATTCATAACAAGTTACCTCTGAATCTTTCTTATCCTTCCTATCTTTCTTTTTGAATCTATATTGAAAGTATTTCGTTCCCATAATCTTGTTCATACTTCAAGCAAGATTGTTCAACTCATTATCTGAAAGATCACAATCACTTGAATCAGATAATAAATTCTTGGCTTTGGATCTTGTAAGCCTTTCAGACATTTTAGCTTTAGATACAAAGGCTACACTTCCATTCCCATTCTTTTTCTAGTTGAAATCAGCATCTCTCTTCATTCTTATCCCGTGCTGTAAAAGAGTTCCAAAGAGTTCATCTAGAGAAATCTGAGAAACTTTTCTGTTTTCATCAATAGCTTTCCTTTTTGACTCCAATTCATTTGGAATTATATCTATAATCTTATCAACTAGAGATTCATCATCAAGACCTTTTTCACCCATAGACTATAAGTTGTTGACAATTTTCATAAACCCTTGTTTCACTTTACATACTGGCTCTCCATAAGGAAAAACAATTCCATGATACTCAGCTCGAAGCATTGCTCTCCTTGTTTCTATAACCTTGGATGTACCAAAATGAGTGACTTCTAATTTCTTCCAAATACAGTTGGCTGCTTCACATGAAGATATCTGACTATATATATTCATGGTCATAGAGCATAATAGAGTATTTCGAACCTTGTAATTCAGTTGATATTCTTGCTTCTCTTGGTTGGTGAAAGTACTGACTTCTTTGTTTGGAATTTTGTAACCTCCAGTAAGCATTATAAAATTTTCTACACCGGTATTGATAACAAAAGTCTTCATACGATCTCTCTAGTACTCATAATCATTCCCATAAAAGATTGGTGGTCTAGAAGGACTCAGATTGTCTATTGACCCAATATTCATTCCTGCCATCTAATACAACAAAAAAACATTTCCACTCCACACATTAGTGTAGTATGTTTTTAAAAAATATGAAAGAAACAAAGCTAGTAATACAAATCAATGGAAAACCTCCTCTGATACCAATTGTTGGATCGAATATATAGATATGTGTGTCTATTATATGGAACAATACAAGAGGGGGGGTGAATTGTAGGTTTAAAAACCTTTAAGTTTTAGCACTTAAGAGATTATTTTAAAAGGTCTTAAACTAATACAAGTACAAACACCCACATTTGTATTGAATATAAGAGGTATGATTTATGTAAAACTAATGATATGTAAAACAATTGTATTCAAGATGAACACAATAATTAGAGTAATATAAAGATGAATGATTCTACCTTAAAGCGTATAGAATCAATCAATACAATATGTAATAGAATGAATGTAATAGAAACAATTACAAATGTATAAGAGATAGAAAAGTAAACAAAAGAAATTTCCTTTCGAATACAATTAGCAGCAAAAAAGTAAAAGTATTACAATTCATTTAACCTAAAGAGAAGGGTTATCCTAAAACCTAGGATAAAAGGTCTGTCTCACCAACACCGTGGTGATCCCTTGATACGATGATCGGATTGTCTCTCTGCCTATCCCCGGCAGCCCTCGATACGATGATCGGAACATCTGTCTGCCTATCCATGGCAGCCCTCGATACGATAATCGGAACGTCTGTCTGCCTATCCCCGGCAGCCCTCGATTTTTAGGTAATCGGCACCTCTGTCTTTCAATTTCTTGAAAGCCCTCGATACGATGATCGAACGCACAAAGCAGATGAGAGAAGTCACAACATCTCTCTCTAGAATCATGAACAAAGTATCACAGTTTTATCACGCTTGTTTTTTTCTATCTACTATCAGCTTCAAATGACCTCTTATTTTTAGGCCTCGGGTTCCAACGGTCACATCTCCTCCAACGGTCATATTTCTCTGAAAAACTCGGAGGGACTTGGACACCTGGCATTATAACGGTCATATTGAAACCGAAAGCATGACATCGTTTTGATTAGTTTGTAACTAACTCAACGACATCGTATTGGTTAGAAAAAGATATATGAATACGATAAACAAGATTACGATTTATAATTAAGAATGTGTTTTTGACAAAGTACCAACACAAGTATGTAATGAAAGATATGAGAAGAAGAGTCAATGAAATTTTCATATTCAGTACGATCAACTTGTTCAGTATGATCAGCGTTGTTTAAACGATCAGCATGATCAGTACGATCAGCATGATCAGTACGATCAGCATGATCAGTACGATCAGCATGACCAGTACGATCAGTATGATCAGTACGATCAGCATGTTCAGTACGATCAGCATGTTCAGTACGATCAGCATGTTCATTATGATCAATATGTTCAGTACGATCGGCATGTTCAGTACGATCATTATGTTCTGTATGATCAGCATGTTCAGTACGATCATTATGGTCAGTACGATACGATAGACAAGGTTAGTACGATTAATAAGACATTTTTGATTTCCAAAACAAAACATAGAAGTCAAAAAAGGACTTTTGACTCAGCACTCTTAATCTCTAAAATTTATCAAACAGTTCCCAAAGTTATACCAAGATCATTTAATAAACAATTTTCCTTAAAATTCTTCAATATGATGCAAACTATGTCTGAAACCCAAAATTCTGAAGGATTTGATCACATAGTCTTCCATAATAATGATAAAATTTATCTCTAAATAACATCAAATTCTGTTAAAGTCTCACACTGAAAATTAAATTAACCTAATCACATATTCTATATGGTAGGTTAATCATTTTCCAAATTAACCCAATTTGCCATATGTCGACAATAAAATATATTATTCAAAAATTAAATTTCAACTATTTATCCAAAAATGAAACTTCATAGTATTCTATTTTTCATTGTCATATTGTGTTTCCCCAAAAGAGAGAACATCTTCCAAAATAACCTTTATCACTTATTCATCAAGTCATTTTCCTATACTACAGATATCCATTTGATAAAACATTAGTTCCCAAAATAATCTTATTCATTATCCAAAAAATAATTTAACAAAAAACCATTAGTCATACTAACTAGGGTCTCTTCTTAGGATAGTGGTAGGTGATGAACCCTTGGCGCCCTTCGATTCTGGGTTCCATTCCTGCGGCCATACATGAAGTGTCATTTTTTAACCAATATTGGGGTTCTCAATTTTTATAAAACTGTAAAATAACACTAACATGATTTAAACTCAATGGTTGTCTTATACCTCTCATTTTCATCCTAATTCATAATGTCCTCAATATCATAATTCATGAATTCTTATATATAGTGACATTTTTAACCTCTATAAAATAACACTATTCCCAAAGAAAGAACATAATACCTTGATCATGGTGTCCACTCAGTTCCATCATCATCTGGTTCACATAGAATGATGGTCCATGCATTGAAACAATGATTTACAAATCCTTCAAAATCATCATCTTCCTTTATCAAAATACACCTCGTATAACTTGGATCATAAGGGTGTTCACATACAAATTTTTTTAAAAAATAATCAGGTATGGCATATAATGTCAAAACATCTAATAAAACGTTAGTTTTATAAAACAGTTGGACAGAGTTTTAATTTAAAATTTCATTAAACTGTCCTTTCAAAATACCATAAGTATGTGCTAAATCTCTATAATTTTAAGAAATATATATAGGTTTCTCAATGATCTCACTCTTCAGTACCTTTTTCCAAATCATAATATGCTTCAAAATCATAGGATAAGGTAAAATATTTTAAAATGCCGTGAAAATATTTACCTTTCTTAAGAAAAAATATGATTTGATTAATTACAACGCATGATCCACGATGGTATCTAGGTATAGAAGAGGTGTTTGATATCTTAAATAGTTGCTTACAAGTGAGATGTTTGTTTGAGAATGTTTCAGAATCTTCTGGACATGACTTTTCCATAATTATAGCAATCATGTAATCATGAAGAGATAGGAATGTTGTTTGAGATCCTCCACCTTCCATTTTTAGCAAACTTTAATTGATATAAAAATGTTACAAAATAAGGATTTAACTTACGAAGTATTCTTAGATACTAACCATGTGTCTAAAAAACACATATTCTCTAATGTTGTCTAAACCGACTTCTGATACAAACTGTAAGGACCCACCATTAAATATTACATAATGTTTAATTTAGATATTAATTTACACTGAGGATTTTTTAGGTTTATAGTTTTATATAATTAGGTCATTACATGTACATAACATCTTTAATATTATATATAGACACATCTACTCAGTATCTATTTTTTCATAAAATAAAAAATGTTAACAGAAAAACATGTTTAGTTTCATGTTTCAATCATCATGAATTTTCAATGATCCCATCCATGTCCCTATTCAACATTATGTCTTGTGAAAAACATTTCAAAAACATGGTATTAGAATAAAAACCTAAGTAATGGATACACAATGATGGAAAAAATGTTACTTTTTCCAAACAACAAGTAAACCATGAATAATTTATCATAATTAATACATTTCAACTTTATGAAGTAGTAAATACTCTTCAATGAATAAAATTTCATTACATACCCTTTTAAAATAGAAATATTAACATAAAACCCATATAAAGAACACATAACCAATAATGGTAACTTGGGACATAAACATACTTAAATGGAATGACCATACAGTCGACTTCAACACATATCACTAAATGGAATAGACATACGGCTGACTTCCATACCCAATTCATTGGAGGTAATAACATAACCACCCGTCCTAGTTTATCATAGCACCACCCATCATTTGGTTTATCATGTAATCACCCACCAAATTTCAAAGTACTATTATAAAATCATAATATAAAATATATAGTAAATATAAACATTTCACTAATAACATTTAATTTGCAATCACAACAAACAATTTCAATATATTTATATAATCAATGAATTTCAAAAACCATTTTCAATATGAAAACACCATAAAACCAAATAATGGGTATCTTTTAAATTTTTAAAAATATTAAGGCTTAAAGAGGAAGCAAAATAATGAATACGGTAGTGAAGAGGACATTGTTTCTGCAAATGTTAAAAAACATTCGTTTGTCATTTTTTTAATTGATTCATAGAAACAATATTTAATCTGAATGATTTTAAAATTTAAAGAAGTTTATTATATAGTGTATAAAAGAAAGTCATATATAAATAAAAGTATGCCTCAATGAATTTATATTGAGGTGAGGTCCCTTACCGCATGTCCAACATGACACGTTCTTTATTTAATTTCCAGAATAATTAAATTAAGTAAATTTAAACTTACATAAGTACCTTTTTCATCTTTATTATTCATTTTATGTCACTCATTAACTTTCTATAAAAATTAGTTAATTATTTTAGTACATATTGGACATTTTGTCGATGTTTTGAACATGAGTAAAAAATGAACATGTGATAATTACAAACTATCCATGTGGTCAAAATTCCATTATCTCCATAGTGATCTTCATGATTTAGATATAATATATATCATATATATCCACTATATATATGTATTTATAATATTCTATATCATTTGGATATATTAAAATGAAATGCACCATTCCTGGAGACGGCAAGTCGTACGAATGCAAGAACGCTACTTTCATTTCATTTTTTTCATTTTTAAAGGAATGAAAACCAAATGACACATATTTATACTATTATTCCTATATAATATCATATTTTATATAAATTACATAATTTCATTAACACCATCCTTTATATGTTCCTTGTATTGTATGAACGATTCATATCACATTGAGGGGGCGGTAGTCCGCACATCTTAAAATGAAATTATCATATTTTCCCATTATGGAACCATAAGGTATGATATAAATGGAAAATAAAGAAGCATATAGAGAATATAAATATAATATATATCTCATATAAATATAGATACATCTTAATGTCCACTATAAGAGGCGGTATAAGATAACTGAAAATAGTTGTTTTCAAAGGCAGTAGTTCACCGTCTACCGAAACAGTATGTTTGTATCCATTAAATGGAGTGTGTGGAAGTGTAGTTAGAATCCATCTCATAAAATAAGTAGTATAAAAAATATATTAGTGTATTTAGGTAAACAAATATTAGGAATAGCATAGGTAGTGATGAAGTAAAATAGAAGAAGAGAACTTGAGGGAAGACTTTACGTTTTAGTCGAGTAACTACCTTTGGTTTGAACCAAAAGGATTTGTTGAAGTGCATTTTTAATAAATTAAGGATTCTAGGAGGAATATAGTGATGTTTTAAGATTATTTGGGTAATGTTGGGATGAGCTAATGGGGCTTGAAAGGTGTGATTAATTGATAGAGGTGATGGATTTTTATAAGGGGGAGAAGGGGCTCTTAAGGAATGTTTGAAAATAATTTTTTATTATAAATGAAATTTAGATTTCAAAAGGTTACTAACTCATTTAATTCGATGGTAAGGTTAGTGTTGTTATGAATCCTTCCATCCAATGGTTTTTTGACAATAATTGGGAAAAAATTGACCTTATCTTTTAGTTTTAACTTTTAGTTAAATAATTTATCATTTATAATGTCTTCTTGTATATTCATACTATTTAGCTAATGTATTTACTTTAAAATGACAAGATAACCAAAATGGATAATTAATGGAATTTTTAAAATTTTATATTTAATTTGTCTGAATATTATATTTTTAGTACTATCTTATCATTTAATAAAATAGTTTTCATTTTAACTACACATTTATTTCATTTTATAAAATTTTCATATCAAGACTTTAACAAAAACGAATATCAAAATGATTATTTCGAAAAAACTACCTTAATAAAAATATAACCTCTTATAATAATCCATAAAATTGGTGGATGGCTTGAAAGGTTTCAAAATAAATTTATTTTAAAATTTATAATTTCATTTGTTTGAAAAATTTATTAACCAGGTAATCATTACATCATCATTGTGGCATAAATAAATTTATTTATTTTATGTCTAAAAATTATAAATAAAATACCATGATATATGAAATAGTTTTATCTTTACAATGAATATTTATATATTAATATAACTCTTATATAACACCATATAAAAATTCATTAACAAAAAGATATTTGTTTATGTTACATTTTCCTTAACATTAAATTAATTTTTATGTAGTGTCATTTTTACATACAACTGGCTCCATGGGGTCCCAAAATGGACCCAATGATTCCCATGGTTGAAACTTTATCATAAAATTGGATTAGTACATGTGTTAGGGTAATTTAATATTATTATATTATTATTTTTTACCGTTATTTACCAGATTTACCCTTTAATCATGGTAAAAAAAATATCTTCTGAAATTACTATTCATAATATCTAAAAAAACGTTTCCTATTTACACATTTTGGACCTATTGATTAAAAATATGGAATCAAATTTTCCAATTTCATAACACAGAAGTTGTAGAAATTAATTTAAAATTTATTCTCATTTCCAAAAATAAAAAGTTTGTTTTGAAGAAATAATAACTATCAAAATTTATATCCAATTTCACTGGTAAATTATTTCCACTGAAAAAAATTCGATTAAATGGTAAATATATAAGCTAATTAAACTTAAAAACTAATTAAAAGGATAATATAACCATATAAATAAATTATATTAAAATGAATTTTTGAATTAAAATGTAGAATTTTTCAGTATTCTTTTAAAAAATTAACATTTTCAGAAAAATACCAAAATTTGGTCCAATGTAAATTTTGATGTAACGATTCAAAAAAAGATTTTAATTTTTTCAAATAGAACATATAATAGTGACTAAAACTAGATATTAAAATTTTTCTCCATCAAAAGGTGATAAATCGGCAGTTTTATGAATATTAGAGTATTTATGCTTAAAATTGGATTTTTTTCACATTCAAAGCCTCTAACTTCTACTGGATAAAGGTAAATAAATTCTAAAAACATGTATAATAGTATTTTACTTTGTTCTATTCATTCCCACCAATACAATAGTTAGGTGTTATCTACTATATAAAGTAATATTATATTATTATTTTTCAGTATCACTCAGATTTGTGTGCAACATAAGACTTCGAAGAAACCGATTGTTGTGTGTCAAGTATGACATTGAACATAGTGTTCCCTTAAATGTAGAATAAATATTTTATTTACAAATGTTAAAAAATGTCAAAATATCTTATCCTTTATTTTCTAGGGATGTTATATTATCTTACTTAAAATGTTGTGTAATGGTTTAATAATTGTTATTAATATATTAAAGAACAATATTAATACTTATAATTCATTATATGAACTTATTATAAAATCTTTACACCCATTTATCGATAATATTTTGTTATTTTCCTTTGTTTGGGTGCATTTATTTCATAGTTTTCGTGGTTGGTTCATTGTGGATTTTCTTGTAGAATGGAAGCCAAACTATTGAAGTTGAATAAAATTATATTAATATGTTTCTATAATTTAAAATAATATAAAATATCATTTTATATTATGATATGGGAATGATTCATTTGATAAAAAATTAATGGTAAAAGTTTGGTACATTTTTGGGGGATTTTTATGACCATCACAAACTCGTTTCATTTTTTTTATGTTTTGTCTATAAATTAGTTCTATATAATTAATATAGTAATAATATAAATATTAAAATTTTATTTAACCCTAATAATGGTTTTCTTACCAGATTTTATGTTTTTAAAAGAAAAATAAAATATGATGTCTATGATGGTGGTGAATCGACATGTCATGGATGATGCTATAATTTTCTAGAATAAGAGGAGAAGAGGAGTTTTCTGATGATGGATATTCCGTTAATATAATAAAATTTTATTATATTAATTTTATTAGAGTACCCATGTAACTTTTATTAGAAGATTTGAAAAGATAATAAGAAAATAATTGAAATTGATAAAAAAAGAAATGAAAATGAAAGGTGATTTTACCTTTTGAAATCTTTTCCATGAGAACCTCCTTAAGGACCATGGTTTTGGCCTTTTGGTCAGACCATAAGGGCTTGAATATGGGGAATGGGCTTGGGTTGTTAATTGGGAAGAAATGAAACATGTTTAAAGGATTTGAGTTGTTAATAGAATGGGTGGTGAGGGTTGGTATTTGTAGTGGAGAAGAGAGGTGTTCTTTATTATTATATATATTATTCTATTATTTCACTCATGACTATGAGTAATTTGAGAATTATAACTAAATATATTAATAAAATAATGTATTTTTATATATTATGGTTTTTACATTATAAAAACTCATGTAATAGTATATTTAACTTATAATGTATAAACATCATAAATGATCATATTTCACTATTCACAAAATAAATTATCTATTTCTAAGAAATCCAAAAAAGTCACCCTTATAATTTTTTGGAAGCGTAGAATAGAAAAATAAATTCTATTTTATGAAAATAATTTTTTAAATATGATATATGCTGATTTTAATTAAAATCATCATTTATTTGAGAAAATACTAATTTTAAATTTATAAAAAATATTATAACACTTTGAATAATAAATTAAGGCCTCAAAAAATTGTCTTATAAAAATAATAAATCAAGACAATATTTTATGAAACTATTTCATGATGATAAATTTAATTTTAAATCAATATATAAATTATTAAATTTTAAATGAACAATTATATTTCTCTGAGATTACTAATACTTAACTAATAGTTTTAAAAAAAATTATTCACTTATTCTATGATATAGGTATTTCAATTTTTCACTAATATAATACATAAATTTTATTTATATACATTCATAGGTGATGTTACTATACTATTATTATATATACCTCAATTCTTATAATTATAAATTATTTCATTAAAATTTATATTGAATTTTACTATTTAATTCTAGAATGAACTAAATTATATTATAATTACCTATGTAGTAAAATTTCAGGTTGTTATGATATTTCTAAAAATTAAAATAATGAATTGTGTCTAAATAGTTAATAATGATATTTTTCAAAATAATTACTTTATTAAATAATTTAAAAATCATAAAAATATTAAATATGTTCAATGATATGAGATATGGTCAAAAATATAATTACTTGACCGTTGGTGGTCCAATTAAAACATTATATGTAAAAATTACACTCTATTAACATTGAAAAAAATTATCGTAGTAAAAATTAAAATAGGTTAACAAAGGGTTAATAAAAAAGATAAGGTTTAGAATTACATGAAAACCTATCCAAAATATATTGGTTGAGGAGATTAAAAAAATATCACATATTATATCCACATAGATTTAAATTTATATTAATTTGGATTGATATTGAATTTATTATAAAATAAAAATTTGAGAGATTCAAAAATTTTCTCTCCCCTTTATTATTAAAGGGAACCACAACTCTTTTATTCACACCTCTAAAGCCATTTTAATCATAATAAATCCCCCCATGTATCCTCATAAATTCCACCTAGTAACCCTATAGTCCATAATTTTGGAATAAATGTAACCAAATAAGTCCTTTTATGAAAATTAAAATGGGATACCCATAGAAGAGGCAACGTTCATCAACAAACGTTGTTATTTTATTTGTTTCTTGAACCCCATCAATTATTTATATTTTTGGTTTATGTAATTAACAACATATCTAAAATATAAAGATACAGTTTTATATTAAGTTTTACACCTACACATTCAGACACTTCTATCTAATGGGTAACAAACTTACAATTCGTATGTACGGTAGATTTCCGCCTCACGAAATGATGATTGTTGATTTTTCCATACCTACATTTCATGGTGGGAATTAAGATGGAAACATTATTTTTTAGGATATATATTATATTTATGAAATAATTATAATTCTATAATTATGATATCATATATAACATTTTTACCGTCTAATATTTCTGCATATGATAATGTCGATCATGCATACGTATGACTTACCATCTCCACAAAAAAATGTGATCCGTTATTCATCTATATTTCACATGGATGGTCATAAGGATTTATTTAATGCATATATATGATTTGTATGAATTTTATAATTATTATAGATTTATAATATGTCATATAATCTCATTATTTTTAACTTGAAAAGAAATTTAAAACCACATTTATGCATACGAACTGTTTACCGTATCCAGGAATGTTGTATTTTATTTTCTTTCTCCAACTACTATAAATCAAGATTAATATATATATATATATATATTGAATATATATATATATATTATATTTATATCTTGAAGATCATCCTAGAGATGATTAGATCATGATATATTAACGAGGACTAATGATAAAAATTCAAAACATGATTGAAAAACAAAGTGGTTTTTCCCGAGAAATAAACATAACATGGATTTGTTAAAAAGAGAGTTATTTAATGTCTTAAAAAAAGTATATGGTATTAAATACATGAATTTGTATATGTGGTAGATTTATAATAAACATATATTTATTATATTAGAGTGTTTAATATGTGTGAAGGAAGTGAAGACTTAATGTAATTGAATTTTATCTCAGTTTTTTTACTTTTGTGAGATACAAGCCTTATTCAGAACTCATTTATTTTTTTAGTGTATATATTTCCAATGAATTTATTTTGTTATTATTAAAAATAAATTTATAGGTATTATAGTATCAATTCTATGATCCTTTTTTCATGTGTTTTATGGTTCAAAAGTAACCAAATTGTTCAAGTAATTTGTTATCATTTAGACATCTTAAAGAATCATGTTTTTATGCACTTATGTTATTTTACATAGTGTATATGACTCAAAATGATAGGTTATATCATGGATTTCATTATTTATAATGATATTTTAGGCTTTATATAAATTTATATTATTTCATGGGGGGTATGATTCAATGATTCCATGTGGTAAGAGTTCATTGAAACAATCTCATAATTAATCGAGATTATTTATGATTATGCTTTTATTGATGAAATATTGTGATCCATATCTCAATAATTATCAGGAAGTTTCATCATGTTTGGTTATTTATGATTTATTTATGTATTTTTAACATTTCTCCACTCTTTGGTACTTCTTGTAACAAATGAAATACTTTAATGAAAATTCAATCTCATTTCTCGATTCGGTTAAAAATAAATTTTATTATAAAAGCCAAGATTTCAAAAATGTTTATAAAGTCATTATATTAAGATAATTTTATTGTAAAATTGTTTTTTTCGTGTTTTGAAATATTACTTTATATTTTTCAATACTATTTTGAAAGGAAAATTATTTCAAAAATGTTAAATGATTTTAAATTTTTTTCAAAGAAGAAAGGATATCTTCCTCAAGAAATGATTTTGAAAGATATTTCAAAAATTATTTCCCATATAATATTAAATTCAGTGATGTTACTCATGCCTTTTTGAGAATATGATCTATGGTTCAATTCAATTTATTTATTTGAATGGTTTATGTTTTTATGGAATAAAATTCAGGAAAAATGTTTCTCGTTCATAGGTTATATGATATGAAATTTGTTTCTCATTCATGGGTTATATGTATATAAAACAATCATATTTCCATAGGTTAATAATTGATTAAATGATTATGAAACCGGTCACCCTTCCTCATGTTACGATAAGATTAAAAGTTTATGATATTTGTTTCATTTCATGGTTATCTAATAAATAATTTTTATTATCTTATGGCACACTTAAGTATGATTTCATTATGAGATTAGTGGGACATATATACATATCTAATTCATTGGTAAAATATTGATAACTCATAAGGTATATATGTTATGAATGAATCAAATTTCTTGCTCACAATTCTATGTATAAAAATTGTTTTCATTTCCATAATTTTAGGTTTTTAGCTAGTTTTCATGTCCATATGTCAATGAATGGGTCCGATTTGATTTCATTAATTTAATGAGATAATCTATATCTATTTGTAAATGATCAAAAAGGTACATTTTTATGTGTTAGGCATAGTTTCATGCCTTATTTATAAACTTGTTGATTATGTTTTTTATTCATTTATGATTCGTCTATTTTGAAATGAAATAATTTTTTCATGACTCCATTAAATGGTATTTGATATGAATAGTATGATTATATATTGTTAATATCAGGATTTAATACCCTTATTTTCATGATTATGCTTATGTACATTCCTTTACTACCCTTATTGAGCATCTGAGCTCACCCTTTTTAAAGATTTCTTTTTCCTATTATATAAATAATCTTTTTTAAGAAGGGGTACTAAAGGGGAATATAATTATAGTAATAATTAAACATATTTCACCAGACTAGAAGTTTGTGCTCCTTGTTTCTAAAGGCTCTAAATTAATATGGCCTTTATGCTTATTTTAGTGAAAGGTATGAAATATTTTGAAAAATGATGTAATATCCATGTATGAAATTACTAGGTCATAATAGATTGTATTAGATTAAAGGTTTAGTCAACCTTATTAAATTAAGATAAGAAAACATTATTCAGGTCCTTATGAATATTTATAATTATATATCTCGGTATATCTCTAATAACAGGCTTAAGGTGACATATATTTAAATGTAGGTGCCATGATTTTGGCATAATGTTAGAAATTTTTTATTATTCTGACTTTTTATGATATGATAAGTGTTTCCCACTATATTTTTTTAGTAGAAACTAGAAGAAATATGGTTAACATAGAATTTTCCTCATGTGTAAAGTAAGGATATTATGAAAATAGATGTCATAAGTGTAAATATCATGAACATAATTAGGATACTAGTACAGTATTTGTTATACTGATGAAAATAAAGAGACCAAAAATGTCATGTGAAAGGTATGGGTTGTTCTATGTTTTGTTTTTCAATAAAAATAATAATAATGATTAGTTTGAGGTTGAGGTACCTTAAGAAATGATTCATATTTCATATTATTGGAATGAATAAGATGATGAATTATAATTAATGGTTTAATAATGAAGATGGATGATTGAAATGTATATTTATTTGAATTTAAATATTATGTTATACAAATCATGAAATACATAAGTATTTATAGTATAGGTTTTTCATTAAGTATTGAAAACTATATGTTTAATAGCGATAAAGTCATAGAAAATTTATTTAATATAATGGTGATATTAATGGGAAACATAATATTATGAGAAATAAAACCAATAATATGTTCCTAATGTTTAGGTAATGATATTTTTTTAAAGATATGTTGGATTATAATGAGTACATTGGACAATATTGATGACCATGTAACTAAAAAATGATTACTTAATAAATTGGGTTATGCTAACATAGATGTAGTTCAATATATTTTGGTACTTATGGAATTTGTCCAATAAACATTAGAATGATGAAGAATTCATATTTTCAATAATGACATATATTAATTTATGTTATTACCATGTGTTAAGAGAATACTAGATAAAGGTATTCACATGTTTTGTATGTGACCAATATGAGTTACTTAATGACATATGGGGGTCAATTCTATGTTTTTTTTGAGAAAATTAGTGTCCTTGTTTATAATGTTTTGGACTTTAATATTTTAGAAGTTTTTCAAGGTTAATCAATTTTGAAATGGTCTATTTTAAAATTTGAATGAGGTTTTAGAGATTAATGTTTTATCTCACCATATCTGGATTTACGCATATTGGATAACATGTTCTAAATGTTTGTTGTGATAAAGACAGAAGGAATGATCTATCATTATATTTATGGATCTCAAGATCTTCTAATGTTTCAGGAATAAAAAATTCAACTTCATTTATTGGAATAATTGATGAAGGGTAACTTGATCAATGAAAAATAAAGGGTGAAGTTGTCCAAAAATCAAGTATATCCCCTTTTGAAAATTATTCAACTTTTGGAAAATGATGTTGATTTTTTTTCATTTTGTCATTATAATTTTTGATATCAATGACCTCTTTTATTCTACATTAGTTTATGGTTTTGTGATTGTTAACATTATTTGTATAACCCACATTTTTTAATTAATGATATTTATCAATTTTTATGATTATTCATGCTTTTCATCCAAGACCAAATCATCAACTATGTTGTCCAACGTATAAACCTAGTTATGAATTACTTTCAGTAACCATTATTTTGAAACTTTTCCTTTTTAAAAGGAAGTTGTAGAATTCATTTATTCAATGTGGGTTTCTATTAAAGGAACATTAAATTATTAAACCTTAGATAACCTAGATCAATTTTTTGGGTAAAATTAATTTTAGGGAGGGGAGAATGTAATCCAAAAAATATTGTGAAATATCTTTTCAAATTAATTTAATATTTTTTCTATTTTTCATTTCATGCAATAATAAATATAGCTTTCATTATAAAAACACTATGATTGGCTTGAGATATACAGAACACCAAGTTGATATTGCACTACACACAACACTAATATTATCTTCTAATATAGACAATACTATTCTTGTCCAGTTTTATAGAATGATGATTTCTTTTGGTACATTTCATTACATGTAATACCGAGTTTTAAAAAACAATAATATATGATTAAAATATTATTATTTAATATAATAG
Organism: Viscum album; assembly: GCA_963277665.1. Taxonomy (NCBI): domain Eukaryota; kingdom Viridiplantae; phylum Streptophyta; class Magnoliopsida; order Santalales; family Viscaceae; genus Viscum; species Viscum album. The sequence continues at coordinate 1,487,419,401 of OY728120.1, forward strand.
GATATAACTTAGAATTTATATTAGTAATAATTAATAATACTAAATAACGTATTAAAATATAACATTTATAATATATAATTGGTTTCAAATTAATTAGAGATGAAAATATATAACAATTGATTCTAAACGAAAAGGTTTTATTTTTATTTTTCCAATGTGATTTATTATAATAATTAAATTAATTATAATTAGTCAATAAAATTAAGGAAATACAAATGATACGTAGTAAATAAAGTATATTTTATATTCATCCAATATATTTTTTAGGAAAAAGATAAAAACCAACCCAATATTATACATAAAAACCTATATCTTTCAAAAGGGTAATTTCATCCGATTTTAAAGAAGAACCCATTTTAAATCCAATTTTTTTAAAATTTTATATATTTTATTTGAAAAAAATAAACTATTTATTTTAAATCATAATTTAAAAAATTAAATTTTGTTTAATTTTGTGTATTTGTTTTGATATGTTTCAGGTTTTGATGAATACTTCAAAAAAATATAAATTATAATTGAAAAAAAAATCATCAAAATAATTTAGTGTGTTAAATTATATTTTTGATTGAATTTAAAGTATAAGAATACAAGTTTTTTTTTCAATTAATCTATTATAGATAATTTTAACTAAATATACCACGAAATTAGATATAAAATGTTTCATTATATTCTATGTTTTATCTTTAATAACCCACTTTCTCACCCCATTAGAGGGATTAATTTTATTTTAATTACACAAACATATTTGTTTTTAATTTTAAATAATATATTCCATATTTTGAATCATAGGATACAAATTATAAAAATAAGTTCCTATTTTTTTTTGAAATTAAAAATAACAATCTTAGTAATTTTTTATTAATAAGGTAAAAGGTAAATACAATATTTAAGGTTAAAAATATAATATTTTATATAATATAAAAATACCCTAAAATAAGTCCTAATTTCATTGGATGGGTTTTTTTAACAAAATAATCTTTGTGACGAAATTATAACCATTTTAATCAACTCTTATAAGAGTAAGGGATTTATAATATTTTATTAGATGAAAAGTTATAGATGTGATACTCATACATTAAATAACTATATCATTTTTAATATTGGGATATATATAATATAAATTATAATATCAAAGTCATTTGAAATATAATTTTTTTTCCTTACCATGGTAATTTATTTTTAATTTTTTGAAATAAATAAATACCTTAAAGGCTTATATAATGAGGGTGTAGTAATTATTTAATTAATTGAAATAACAAATAAATGATTTTCAAAATATTAAAATAAATATAATTTGATCTAATTAATTTTACCCAAAAATTTTATAGACACATTCAAAATGTTACATCTTAATTAATGTAATTGGTTCGAATATATCATGTGGTTATGATATTTTTTAAAAGACAAATAACGAATAGTCTCAAATCCTACAATAATGATATTTTATGATTATAATATTTTTTAAAATTATTTAAAAAAAGTAAATATATCAAATAAAGTCCATTGTATTATATATGGTCAAAATTATCATTAATTTACTATTTATTATAAAATTTACAATTTATAAGTAAAAATTACATTCTCTTAAAATTAAAAAAATAGTTCGCATTGTTAAAATTAAAATATTTTCACTAATGGTAAATAAAAATATATTTTTTAAAATTACATGAAACCCAATATTAAATTTATTGGTTGAATATATTATAAAATTATTTTTTTATATATTTTAATAAGAGGACCTTTTGAAGTATTTTTATAGATATTGAAGTTATTATAAAATAATATTTTCGGAGTTTCCAAAAGTGCCCATTCATTCTCTTATAAAAGGGAACCTCTACTTCTATTTTATTCAAACCTATAAAGAGATTTGTCTAGAAAAAAATAAACCCTCTATTATAAAAAAATTCTTAACTTAATCCAAGAGGAATTAATTTGGGTATAAGGCGAATAAGAGAATTCATTTTTTGAAAATCATAATGGGATACCAAAAGGATAGGTAACATTCATTGATGAATGTGTTTGTTTTATTAATTTTTTGAACCCCATAAATTATTTTTATTTAATGATTATTTAATAACCCAATTATCCTAAATATACTGATAGGTTTTTATATTAATATTTCATCCAACAATTTTACACACTTCAATCTATTGGGTAATAAACAATTCATTTATGTGTATGGCATATTTTCCCCTCACAAAACGATGATTTTTTGTCTTTTATTTACCACTTATCATGGTGGTAATTATGATATAAATGATATTTTTTAATATTTTTTATATTTATGACATAATAATTATTTAATAATAATATCATATCTACCCATTTAATCATCTAATCTTTTTGGAAATGATAATGTCACTCATGCGTACGTGTGGATTACTATTTCCATGATACGATGTGATTTTATTTTCCTCTATATTTCACATGGATGTTAATAATTATTAATTTTATCAGTATATATGATAAATATGATATAAAAATTATTATATAATAATAATATATCATATAAATTCCTTCATTTTAACCTGACAAAAAAATTAAAACACATTCATGCGTATATACATCCCACCGTCTCCATGAAGATTGTATTTTATTTTCTATCTCCAACTATTACGAATCACAATTAATAAATATATAATTAATATATATATATATATGATATTTATATAATTTTTATTATTTTATATATAATGAAATAATTATCTATCTAAGAGGACTAATGATAAGAAGTTAAAACATGAATGATTAAAAAAGTGGTTATTTCCCAAGATAGAACATTAACATGGAATTCATAAAAAGAGAGTAATATTAAGTCATAAGTAAATAATATATGTTATTAAATACTTGAATTTTTTTATGCGTTTTTTATAATAAAAATACCTTATATACATGTGTTTGTTATGTTTCTAAAGGAAATCAAGACTTATTGTAAGGGAATTTCAACTAACTTTTTATTTCCTAGAGATACATGTATTATTCAAAATTAATTTATTTTCAATGGAGTATATACTACCCATTAATCTGTTCTATGATTCATATAATTAAATTTATGGTTATTTACATATCCATTTTATGATATTACTTTCACAGGTTTTATGCTTCAAAAGATGCCAAATTGATAAAGTAATTTTGTCTCAATTTACCTTCTTTGAGACACATGTTTCATTATGAAACTATGTTCTTTTATGACGTGTATATGCTTCAAATTGATAGGTTATGTCATTAATATTCTTCATTTTCAGGATATGTTATTATACATGTTATTTCATTTCTTACAAGGGTAGTATGATTCAATGTTACCCAGTAGTAAGAATTTATTAAAATAATATTGTCATTTACTGAGATTATTTATGATTTTTCTTTCATTGATAAAATATTATGACCCATCACTAATGGATACTCATTAATTTTCTTATACTACGGTTAATCATGATTTATTAATGTATTGGTACCATTTTTTACTTTATTTTGTATTTGGATAGTTAATAAATTTTTTAAGAAATTTTTTAAGATAATTCAATCTCATTTCTCTTTTTGATCGAAAAGTGGTTTTACTAAAAAATATTTTTTTGAAAAATTGTTTTTAAAAAAACAATTAATGTTAATTTTCATAGAAAATGGGTTTTTAAATTGTTTTATGTATTTTATTTACTATTTTTATTTTATTATACATATTTTTAATGTAATTTTTATTATAAGTGTTTTATCTTTTAAAAATTAATTTACAAATAAGATATGATATTTCCCTCAAGAAATGTTTTTAAAAGATCATTAAAAATTATTTCCCATTAAGATGATTTCCATTTTGTGTTACTCATTCCTTATTGTGAATATTATCCAAGGATCCATTCAATATATATCTCTGAAAAATTTATTTTTTATGGAAAAACATTTATGAAAACCATTTCACTTTCATGAGTTATATGTTTTTGAAGTCTATTTCTCATTAATCAGTTATATGTCTAGGAAACCAGATTTTTTATAGGATATAATTCGATGAAAAGATTATGAAACCCTAATATTTTACATATTTTGGAATAAGATTACATGTTTATGATGTCCATTTCATTTAATGGGATATGTTATGAATAATTTTTACAATGTTGTGGAGAATGTATGTATGATTTCATAATGATATGGACAGGGCCTATATATCTCTACATGGCATTGGATAAATATGTGTAACTCATGAGGTATATATGTTATGTGTGAACCATATTTCATCTTCACAATTCATTTCATGGACCTATTTTTCATATCCGTAATGTTTTGTATAGAACAATTTTTCATTTCCATAAGTTTCTGCAAGGTCCGGATTTCATGTCCTTTCTTCAATGAGTAAAAATGTTACTATTTATACATGTTCAAAATTTTACAAGTTTATGTGTATGATATAATTTCATAACTTATGTTAATTTTATGATCTCATTTATTATGTTCCTTTATTCTCTTATGAACAAAGTCTTTTTAACTACCATTATTTATGCCATGACTCATGTATACGATATTTGAAATGAATAGTAAGATTTTATAATGATATTATCATATTCTCATAACCTTATGTTTATTATCATGTTATTGGATCTTCCTTTATTACCCTTATATATCATATGAACTCACCCTTTTTTAGTAACTCTTTTCCCCAGTTTATAAAGAATGGTTTTTGCTTCAGGTACTAATGAGGAAGATCATTATTGGAAACATTAAAGTTATTTCACCAGACTAGATGTATGTGTTCCATGTTTCTAAAGGCACTAAAGTAATATGGTGTTTGGGTATGTTTTATTATAACTTATGAAATGTTCTACAAGAATTATGTAATATCCATGCATAAAAATATTGGGCACTTATAGTTAATAAAAACCATCAAAAAAACCATTATAATGTTTAAGAAATATAAGGATTAGCCATTTTGTGTTCACTCTTTCTCTTTACAACAATTAGTTATCTCTTACATGGTGAACCATAATTCTTCATTCTTTGATCTTCCCACATCTAATCTCTGTCATCTATCTATAACCCCATATTTGACCATCATCCATTGTAATCCATTGATATTATGAAATTTACTCCATATTCCATCCCTAATTTTCCTAATCCTACACCATCTTCAGTATCTTCATTATAATGGTTGTGGTTTTTATTACGTCTTATAATATATTTTTTATCATCCTTTTCAGTTTGAAGAATACAATTTTTTGGGATAATCAACAAATTACACATGTTAACATGTTCAAAATATATATTTATATTTCTCCAAATATTTTCCATAGGTTTTTAATATAATTTTATTTTGATACATTTTTATAACCTCTATGATTATCAATTTTTTTAATTTTTTTTATTTTTATTTTCTTGGATATTTTTTATTTTTTGATATATTTTGGTTCATTAAAGTTATTTTTTTTGAACAAATGATCATTCCTATGAATATAAGAAAAAATTATTCATAGTAAATAATTTTAGCTTCAATATTATTTTATATTCAAAATATGATTTATTTTTTATAATTTATATTAAATTTAAATATATGAATTGATTATTTCAAAATATCACCAAAAGATTGAATTTAGTCACCACATGCAGTATTAATTTATAATTCATTTTAATTTTTGAAAATTTAATTAATAGATTAAATATTTAAATTTTAATGTTATGATTATATCTTACTGATATACATTTTACATGACATATTTTTTGATTTAAAAAACACTAAATATAATTTAAAATGGCAATGTGGTAATTCATTCTCATTAACATCATTTCATTTTAAATAATTTAAAATCATAATTGTTTTTTCATATATATTTATATAAAATTAATTCATATAAAATTATGAATAAACAAATTAGAAAATAATTTAAAAGATAAAAATTTGTGACCCTCTGTTTTCCATGAAATAAACTAAAATATAACTAGATATATATTTGGAGCCACATAATGAGATGACATTCTATTCTGAGGCCTGATCTTCCCAGAAATAATTATATTAAAATAATAAATATATTTTATATTATAGGTATGTAGTTTCTTAATAAAAATGAGATAAATATTAAATAGAAAATCATAGCATAAATATGTGTCCACAATTGAGTCTATAATGTGAGGTTTTCTTATGTAAAACCTAACATTCGTCAGCACGGGGTGTCTGAAAAAACTCAGCCCGGATCGGGTGTGTTAAGATAAATAAATAATTGAATTTATTTATTTAATTTCAGATAACTATTTATTCTCCCCTTAAATACACAATTGTGGTAGGATCTTTAGGGTTAACTTCCTAACGTTGGGATTTTCTTGAGGTGTGTTCTTCAACCAATCAATAGTGAATCAAAATTTGATGTTAACGAAACTCTAAATCCATGTATATCGAGATGGTGAAAATTCAGTGACTCTTACTATTTTTTTTCGAGTGGGTTATTTAGTGAATAATTATAAAAAACTATATAGGGATCAAAAAAATTTGGATTTCCACTGCAGATTAAATTGTGGAGAATTATCAAATTTCTTCTTTGATCTTCATTCGAATTGAGATATTGAATTTTACTCAATACATAATAGAATTTTTTATTCAATTTTTTATTACCTAGAATATCCTTGAATGTGTTCATTTTCTAGGAAAACATAGAATAATGATCGCTCATCATTTTTTGGTGCCTTTATCCCAACGATTTTTCATGTTCTTCAATATTAGACCATGTGGTCACAATTAAACATTACTGGGTGGAACCAAGCTTGATGCAACCCCTAGATTCGTAATATATTAGTGTGAGATAAATTGATCATCAATCAAGGACGTAAATAAAATTATTTGTGGTATATGGGGAAATACACAATATAATTTTCTATCACATGATGTTAAAGGAGTACCATTGTATATGACATGCAGTAATGTATGTATGTCTTCATACAGGTGAATTTTGAATCAAATTCCAAGCCACCAGATTCATGGAAATGACAAATGGGGGCCTCATCTGCCAATTTTTGGGGGTCCAGATGTGATATATGTGGTTATAAGGCTATATATAGTGTTCTCTGGAATAGATTTGTAGATATTTGAGACACCCAACTACACATCATGTAGTTCCGAAGAAGATACACCATGTAGTCTAATTTATGTGGCAGCTAGGGTTTCACTCAGAGTGAAATATGACATGTCATGTGGCTAAGAAATATGAATTGTATCTATTTCAAGGAAGAAAAGCCATGTGGCAGGAGCATACAAGCAGGACCTTGTGTAGAAGGACACACCTTGTACCGAACTTCATAGTCATGGGAAGACTTACACAAACATGGATAAGAGGTTGAGAAAGACCCTCAATGGTTGAGGCATAAGATGTAGTTCACCTAAATTCTATGTAGTTAAAAATGTGTAGTGATACATGTATAGATTGGGACATGTCACTACTGAGAAGTGGGACTAAATTCTGGGCGGGTCCCCTTACACATCGTGTACCCCTTCTTTCCATGTGAAGAAATTTCAATCTCTCATATCTCCTTTGATTGGAATTATATTTGGTAATGTTTGTAGACTTTCTTAAGGGTCGTTATATGTTTAAAACAATGGATACATCCTAATAATATTTTGGGATAGGATGTGAGTTGTTTTGGGCGTGAAGCTTATTTATGCAAGGATCAAAAATGTCAGTCTTGAGGATGCATAATCCTAGAGATTAGAGCGGAGCCCTCCAGCTAGGCTGGGAATGGGTCCCCAATCAACTATTAGAGTGGAACCCTGCTCGTAGTATAATTAAGGGGGAATCTACCTATCCACTATGTTTCACCCTCCTAAAGAGTCATGATATTGGTCATCAGTCACTAGAGTGGAACCCTAAAACTGGGCTGGGAATGGGTCCTCAACTATTTGAGGGGACCCCCTACAAGGAAGGACATGAGTCATCTATAATCTATACAAGAGTGAAACCCAACTGATAGGAAGGTAATTAGTCCTCTATCTACTATCTGATTGGAAACATCCTATTATATCAGGGTGTGGGTCCTCGATGATAAGATTGGAACCCTCTAGCTAGGTAGTTCATGGGTCATCTACTAAATATTAGAGTGTCACCCTCTAGATGGGATGTGCATTGGTCCTCTACTAATTAGTTGAATGCTACCCTCAAACTAGGACATGGAATGTGTCCTATAAATATCTATTTATTGGATCCATCATATTGTTCTGTGACATGGGTCATCAACTTGTAGATTGTGGCCCTTCGATTATGCTTCATAGTGGCAAGGAATTTCTTGATTTGGATGTCTCTTAAAACATATGTGCAAGATGTTGGGAATCATTGATGGATTTATAGAAATTTTGGGACTCTTTTCCTCCACTAGTCTGTGAGATGGACATCCTCCATCTCTCAAATTTTATTATCTTTGGTTTGAGCATATAAACATATATATTTTTCCATGTTTCTAGATTTGAACTCCCACGATTTGGGTTAAACTATCTTTTGTCCATATATTCATTTCATATCTATTACTAGTCACCATTTAACATTCAAGGTTCTGTACAAGGTGTTAATATACACACCCCTCCATGGGATTTTCATGAATATGACATGTCCTATGAAGAATAAGGATAGATCAACAATGATAACAAAAGATCTTAAGGATACGTTGTGCATTGGACCATGTACAGTGGTCAGAACATGTAGATTTGGAGCTGGATCTCCCAAAATTTACTTCTCATATTTTTATAGATTGGGAAATCTTTCTATTTGGTAATGTATTTTATACTTTAATTTTTAGTGTATACAATCATAATCTTGTACAATATATAGGGTTTTAATGCATTTTTATACTATAAATATTGGATCATTTTATTATTATTCCACCACACATATACCTTTCACGAAAGATTAGTATCAGAGCTATTTCTATCAATGTAATGGTGTTTAATTTAATCACCTTACATGGATTTGGTTGGGATTTCGGGTGACAATTTCAATATGAACTGACTGCGGATTTCAAGTTTGGTAATCGAGTGTTCGTGTGGTGGTTGACGTATCAATTCAACAGGACCATGAAGAACTACTTGTCAACTCAATATATTGAGACATGGGTTGTAGGTATAAAATGGAAGATGAATTATATGAGATTGATTCATTGATTGTACTTCATGATTTAGATCCCCACTACGTATATATTCTAATCTAGCCATGGTACATTTTGATTTAATTATTCATGATTCCTCCATGATGACAGGTAGACATGGTACGAATTATTTATTGTGATGACGATACAATCAGATTGGATACACTTGTTTAGGGTTAATCCCCTAAGATCCTTCCTTAAGGTGGATATATAATACCACTACCACATGTGAAGTATCAAATCCAACCAACAGACCAGGGTGAGGATGCATGCATTCATAGCACACTTTTCATGTTCCTACGATAAAGGCCAATGAGTTTTTATTGTAATACATATCCCTTGGACAATGATGTTTAGAAATTGACATGGAGAAGATAGATGAAGTAATTTCTTGAGATCCACCGAAAGGTGGGTCTTAGGTGTAGTGTGCTCTTGGCATGGATGGGTACTACAAAAATATTGTTGAATAATTTTCTAGGATTATAGTCCCTCTGACCACTTGAATGAGGAAAGGGTAGTTGTTTACCAAGACTAAGTAGTGTAAGAGGGTCGTTTTGGAGTTAATGTTGAGACTGATGAGGGGTCCTATTTTGAGATTATCGAAGGAGGTTTTGGGGTAATTAGTGTATTGTGATACAAAATTAGCTAGGATCAGTTATGTGTTGATTCATAGATATGTAGTTATTGCACATGGGGTTAATATGTTGATAACCCATGAGTAAAACTACGTGACGCAGCACCTAGATCTGGTTGTGGTAGTCTTCATTATGAGGATGTGGTGAAATTAGCTTCTAGGAGATAATTGTGTGGTTTACTCATTCCATCAGTGTTTCAAGTATTTATTCATATAGAGTTGCATGAACCTAAGATACTGACTATAGTTGGATTTCATGTAGGACTATGGATTTCAGATCGTCTATACTCCTAAAAAGGAAAACAAAGATTTATTTTCCCTTATTAGGATATCTCATGCTCATTTAGTGCAGGAGGCTTCTAAGAAGTCGACTTTCTTGTAGCTTACCCTGGTTGAGTAGGACATCAAAAATTGTATTTAGTCGATGGTTTTGACTTCTCCACTTCTCAAGCATGTGAGAGAGTCCCAGTCAAGGGACATAAACTATGAAGCCTTACATCACCATATATCCTTAGGGCAATCACCCAATGAATTTTCTGAAGGTTAGAATAACATTATCATTTTTCGAGTATGGTTGGTTATCCTAGTGACGATATAGAAGGAGGTGATGAGGGAGTTCCACACATATCCTTAAGATATTCATACTCTTGTATGAGAAGATTTAAAAATACCATCAACATTAGTTTTTGTGGAATTCCATGTGATAGAGCCTAGCTAATTTCATCTCTGGTTGCCCCACCTCTCAACATATGAATGTTGAGAAATAGGTTTCGAAAGGATTATTGCCTCACCATGAGATCATGGAGTATAAATGGTATAGAATTTACAGGGACATTATGATAGGGATTCTACTGATTTAGAGTGTCCCTGATTCCATCTCGGTGATAGATTACCAACTCATGAGTTCATCACAATTCATTGCAATCATGAAGAAGAGTAAGGTGGTGAGATTGGGGTATTTTTACGTATGGAAGATTTTTCTCATTTATGAGGTTTCCTAAACTATTATCTATCATCATGTTTTTTGTGTCATTTCATGCTTATGGAAAGGCTTGTGGAGGAATTTGGGACCCATATTAAGAGGAATATAGTGTTTTATACCAAGAAAGATAGGCAGACTATGCACACCATCTAGGTGCTGGAGAATATTAGAAGGAATTTTAGGTTTGACATTTTCCGAAGTTGAGCGGATCACATTATATTAGTATAGTTTTAATACAACAATACCTACGACTCTAATATTGGAATGGGAAATTTTTTGTCCCTATATATGGGACACTATGGGTAAAACATATTCCAGATAGAGATCAGAGAATCATTTTACTTGTGTCTAGAGATGGTGTAGGTGATGAAGGAAAAGTTCCCGGTCATCTGTTAGTGGATACGTATGGCCCTTAGTAGGAATAAATCTTATAAAAATCGATGAAATAGGCCCTTAGAGTTTGAGCATGGATACCACATTTTCCTTAGAGACTCCCAAAGATGTGGATTTTGATGATTCTTATATAGAGTCATGATATCCATGAAATCCATTGGGACATTTGAGACTATGTAGTGGGTTGGAGAGGTTTGTTACTACCCTTTCCTACCCCCACAATCAGATCCAGAGCACAACATTATTCATGTGTCGTAGCTGAGGTGATACATGCTTGAACCCATGCATGTTTTTGACATGGGAGAGACAGAAAAAGAGGATGGAACGACTTTTGTAGTGAACCTGATGTCATTTTAGGGTCAACAAGAAGGGATATTTTGTTGATGGACCATTCCCCTAGTTCATGGGTTGTGGAAACAAAGAAACGTTCAAAAGAGATCATGATATATGGAGAGCTAGATGCAGGATCATAATCCCTAGATTTTTTTTCCTATTTTTTCTTTTTTGGGGATGATAATATTGAGCATGGAATGATATATAGTCCATTTTCTTTTGCATGAAATAATTTGAAATACTTATAGATATATCTTTAGATCGAGGCTCTCAGAAGGTGTGTTATTTTGTGGAATTTTATTCCTAGAATTAATTTTATAAAAATAATAAATATATTTTATATTACACAAGAATTGTTTTTTAAATATAATTGCATAACACTTAAACAAAATATCATATCAGAAATATGATACCAAAAGTGTGTCTATAATGTTATGATTAACCAAGGAATTTCCAGAAATAGGTTAGTGTGGGGAGCTTGGAATAAAAAAGTCATGGGTGGGTGAGATTGGATAAATAAATATCTAAAATTATTTATGGAATTTGACTAAATGAATTACTTTCCACTTAAATACACTATTATGGAAGGATCTCTAGGGTTATCCGCATAACCCTAGGATTATCCTGAGGTGAATTCTTACACATCTAATTGTGGAATCATGATCTGACATTGACAAATCTCTAGATCCTTGGATATTCAGACGATACGAACAAAACGAACTATATACTACATTATATATCACATTATTTGGTGAAGAATGATTCAAACCTAGAAAGGACACATAAATTTATGTATTCATCAGTTTTTATGAAATTATTGATCACTATCAAATCGTTCATTTATCTATGTTAGAATTGATTCTTTTCATGTGCCCAAATACATATTTAAATTGTTTATACAATTTTTTGTCACCCTAAATATCCCCATTTATTTTTGTTAGACAACAAATCATGGAAAAGTATCCTTTAAAACTGCTTAGGTTACTTCCTACTAATTATTCTTCTTGTTTTTTATCATTGAACCGTGAGGTTGTTATTTGACAAAACATGGCGGGACCGAGCCCGATCAGACACCTGAATTTATTAAATATTAGTGTGTGATGAATTTTGGATGAATTATGCAATATGAATGGATAAATCGTGATTTTTTTGATCTGGTGAGGTAGAAGGATCACCACGCTAATTGATGGGAGGTGTTGTGCATATGAATTTATATGAGTGAATTAGGAATCCAATTTTAGGAAACCAAATAGATAGAAATCATAAAAAGAGGCCTCTTCCACCGATTTAGGATTCCTAGAGGTTAGATTCAAGGAGAATAATTTATATATAGAGTGTCGATGAACGGATTTGGGGATATTTAAAAAACCTCACTACATGATGTGTAGTTTTAAAAAAACAAGCTATGTAGTTTGATTTCTGAGGTGGAAGGGGTTTCTCATAGAGTTAAATTTTATAAATTGTGTGGATGGGCCACATGATGTGTATCTCTCTATGTGTAGACAATATATTTGGATGGATCACATACGAAGGAGCTCATGTGTAAGGTCATTTTGCATACTGAAGTACATGAATGTGAGAATACTTACACATATATGACCAGAAGCACATGCTAGTTCCCGAGTGGATGATGCTTGATATATAGTCAACCAACACATGGTGTAGTGATACATGTGTTGAGATCCATGTTTTAATAGGGACATATATAGTTAGATAATTGGTACCACACATCGTTTGGGTCCCCTTACACTTTGGTCACCCCTTCTTTCCGTGTGAGGAAACTTCACCCTCTCATATATCATTTAATGGACTCATATTTTTTTACTAAAAGTAGCATATCCTGAGTGATTTTATACATAAAACTTGAAGGTGGGACCCATAGTGTTTTTTAGATATGATGTAGGACATTCTGGGTGCCACCCTTATTTAGACGATGCTTGATGATAGTAGAGATAAATTGGGATCATTAAAGAGATCAATATGGAACCCTCTAGCGAGGCTGGTCATGGGTCTTCAATTGAAAATTAGAGTTCCACCCTCTTACTAAAATAGGAAATGGGTAAAATATATATCTAGTAATTGGATACCGCATACAGAGTCATTGTATGTGTCCTTGATCATGAAAGTGGATGCCTCTAGATGGGCAGTGAATGGGTCCTAGACTGGGAGAGTGAAACCCTTCTTCTAGGTAGGTCATGTGTCCAAATCTTCTAAACTAGAGTGGTAACCTCATGTTAGGAAGGTAATAGATCCTCTATCAAAATTCTATGTGTAATCCTCCTGTGATTTCATGGTATGGTTCCTCAATAATTAGAGTGGAACCATCTAGCTGAGTTGGGAATTAGTCCACTACCAACATTAGAGTGGAATCCTCCAGCATGGCTATGCATGGGTCCTCTACTAATTACATTATTGGAAGCCTCATACTATGATAGGGAATGATTCATATAGTTATATACTAAGTGGAAAACTCTTATTGTACCAGGGAATGGGTCATATTCATAGAGATCTTGAACCATCGACCATGTGGGGGAGTCGCGAGTTGGTGATTCACTTTTATTTATTTTCAAAAAAACATGAAAGATGTTGGGATTCATTATTGGTCTTCCAGAACTGTTGGGTCACTTTTCATGGGTTAGGATGTGTGATAGAGATAACCCTTCTCTCTCATTTGGTTTTATTTGAGTTGATAATATATATATATATAGGTATGTGTATATGTATCCTTGTTATTTTATTTTTACTCTATTACATTGCGTTGATCTATATTATATTTATCTATTTATATATTGTCTCTTACTCCTCCTCCTTCATCTTCAATTCATCCTAGTCGGTATATATATACTCACCCTACATGGGATTTTACAGAACATATCATGTCTTATATAGATGATGGACATGTTAGTTATGATTTCATGTGAGGATATTGATACTTGGTTTATTGGAGCAGGTATGCCTGTCAAAGCATGGTGATCAGGAGCCCAGCTCTGTTGGTATTTAGATTTCCATTTTTTCCAGTTTGGGAAATCATTATGGTTGGCTCTGTATTTTATCCTTTACATTTCTATTTTTACAATCATACTCTCCAGAACCCTAGTGGTTATTTCATGCATTGTTTTTACCATGATATCACATATTTTTTTATTATTCCTATGTACTTCATTATTGAGAAGATCGGGTGTATTTGTAAGGTTACTTTGGGAAAAGGCCTCTCATGTTAGATATTCACTTCAACACATCAAACAATCCCTTGTCATATGGATGTGAGACTTAGGTACTTGCGGCTCGAGCCCCATCGGGTCAGGTAGTGAAATAAAATATAATCTTTATGATTTTTTTAAAACTTCTAATAATTTAAATATTTTTTATAATTAATATGTTTTTGTTTATGTTATTTTTTTAAATTATTATTTTTATATTCAATTATTTATTTTTTATTTAATGTTTTAAATTTCAATTTTTATTTTTTAAACTATATAATTTTGTTTTAAAAATATTTCAATATATAATGAACAATGATAGGTAAACAGTTTGTCTTTTTTTTGTATTGTAATTAATAAAAGTGATTATGAATTTATATTTCAAAATAAAGTCACATATATTTAATACCATATATTGGTTATCGATGATAAGGAAATTTTTTTTGTAACTAAAAATGAGTAATTGATGAATAAAAATTATTGGTTGATTCATATTTATAATTTATAAAATTATATTTTTGAATAAATGAACAAATTTTCAATCCATTCAAGAAATGTTTAATTATGAGAACACATCAAAGAAGAGATGTTAATGATCATTTAATTTTTAATGGTTTTAATTTGAGATAAAACCATTCAATTTGGAATGTTGATATTTAAAGAAATAAATAAATAATTATGATAGATATTTATGAGATAATAGTTTGGATCCAATTAGAGAAACGATTTGTGATATTTTCTGTGGTTGAAATTGAGAAAACACCATTGATTCTATAATTATATAGTGATGATAAAAATTCATTGTACCATATTTAGATTAAATTTAAATTTCTAAAAATTATTTTAAGACTAGTGAACTGGAAATATAAGGATAGATGTGGTTATACGTGTTTTAAAAAATTCATATAGTTGTTGATAGAAATACATCCGAAGTATAATGATATTTTAGATTCAAATTATAATGAAAACCATATTGTACCCAGTGGAATGATATTATAAGAAGATGCATTGATACAAAATGGAAATGTGTTATGTTGGAATAAATATGAATATATTTTAGAGTGTTCCAAATATTGGATATCCTGATATATGTTTAATGAAAAATAAAAATATGATTAATTTATTAAAACAATTACCCAGACTACCATTAAGTAACTTTGGTATCATCTTATAATTCCACACATGAATCATATATTTTTAAAATTAAAATAATTAAAATATGTTAATATGTAATATATATTATCAATTATCTAATTGAAACTGATGACATCCATATGATTTTCCCCAATAAATGAAAATTGGTCAACAATTTCCTAAATTTGGAAGTTAAGGTAGAACTCATAGACATGTGTTGTTCATAGATGAAATGTATCCATATAACTATATTGGTTGCAAACATACTTCATGTAATTATTTTTGTAATTTAGAACTAATCTCAATATTTTTTTATGAAGTGGAAATATATAATGTTTAGTTTAATTATTCCTAAGTAAATTATGGAAATGATATTGATGTTTACTTATTACCATAAATTAATGATTTTAAATCATTAACGGTGGAAGGAATTATAATTTAGGATTCCCATAAAAAATAATATATTCAATTCCATGTAATGAATATGTTTACTATAAAAAATATCCTAGAAGATGGAAAATTTTCAAGATTTAGTTTAGAGGGGAAAATTGTTTTTCCAAAATGTGTTGAAGGGAATCTATTTTTTAAATTACAACACAGGAGGAAAATATGGAATATGGGTCATATAATTTTTTTATCTATGGTACACTATTATAAATGATTAAAAGAGTAATTCAAAGGCTTTCAGAAATTTTGTATCCCTATAAATCATTTCTGAAATTTTTAATATTTCGAGAGGGTGAGAAACCAAGATGATATGTTTGGAAGGAATAAATAATAATTTAATTATGAAAAAAAATTCATGAAATGATCTATATTTTTTGAGGATATATTTTACAAATATCATGTGCTCAGACAATACATTTATGTGATTCATGTTGATAATAATATTTATGACATTTTGATTGGTATATAATTAGATATTAAATGAAATACAATGGATAGTTTCAATACTATATTGGATTTATGGTTAATGGGAATAGAATTAAATTTATCTCCCAAACCTAAAAAAACAAGTACAATCACCTTATTCTATTCATAAATTATCAATGAATGATAAAACCATTTTTTTTAATTTCCCCCATAGTATCAATGTGACTCAGGGTTATTATTCAATTGTAAAAAAATTGCCTTTCTAAAATATTTTAAATCAATAAGAATATAACATCATAATTATCATGCTATAATGAAAATTCACCTATAAAATAAATTGTGTTGTATACTACTCATTCAAGTCCAAATAAGCATCATAAAGGTGTTTTATTTTTTAATTCTATTTTTAATGAAGTGATGTATCTAAATTCATTGAACTATTTATATAAAAATTATTTTTATATAATTTATTTTATAGGAATTTAATTTCTAATTTTTTTTATAATATGGTGAATTTAATGGTTTATTTTATGTAGGAATGAATCCTTTTTATCGTGTATATCTATGTTGGATGTATCCTTTTGAAATGAATATAATTATGTTGAAGAGGAATGTAATGATTAAATATTAGAGAAACACCCACATTTTTGAAAAGTGTATTTCAATGGAGTTCGAAATGTTTTATACAAACTACTTGTATATAGGTTAGAATGTTAATTTTCCTACATCTCACCATGACCTTGTTAGTTTTGGGGGGAAGGAGATATTTGGTTTGAAAATAAATGCATTTCATAGTGAATAAATAAAGAGAGTATATTTATGTAGCTTTAATAACATATATGATACTCATCTATATAAAATATCACATATTAATATTTTAAAATAGAATTATCTTAAGAAGATGGATATATGTGTACAAAATGACCATAACAGAAAAATAATTCATTGGTTTAAAGATACCATTCATGGTTGATCCAATGTGTTAGATTCATTAAGATGATTATATAAAGACCCTTGTGTATGTTTGATAACATGATACATGTATGAAATTAATGATTATACATTATATAACATGGATAAGGACAAAAAACTGTACAATATACTAACTATGTATTACTGTTTACTAAAGAAACAAATATTTCTGTGAAAATGTAAAAAACCCAATCTCAGTGTAAAGTGTGTATTACATAGTTATTGAAGAAATATGGGGGATTAATTAACTTTAACTTATAGATTTTTTCATTAAACAATTAATATGTTGTTAGTAATAACAATTTTATAAATGATGACTTCAGAAGGACACTAGTAAATCTAAATTGATAAGAAGAAAGAAATAATCCTTATATCATATAAATAAAAGAAAAAACTTTTATAAGTGTCTTTTTTAGTTAAATGTTCATTTATAAACTATTTATAAATGGGAAAAATAGTTTGTTGGTGATAAATAAACATGAAGCTAATTGTGAATTATTTTAGATCACCACATATATAGAAATATTATCAATGTTTCTTTCTGACCTTGTTGCAAACATGGTTTGTTCTATATGGAATGACCATGTGGAAGGAATATGGGAAAATAGAACTTAAGTAATATCGTAACAGTACATGTAACATGTATTTATATATATCTTAACTTTTCAAGCAGGTCAAATTGGGAGATATATAATTTTTAATTATCAATTTTTACTTAAGATATATATTTTAACAAATATGAAAAAAATTATTCATTTGATAATTTTTTTTGTTTGTATCATTTTCAAATTTTTCAATATTATATATAACTATTGACTTTCAATAAAGTTTTTCTTAGGACTATTTTATAAATCTATATTATATTTTTTTTCAAAAGTGTTGAATACGTTCCTGTTATTATTTTTGTTATTAATGTTTTTAGTTGAGTTTTTTTATTGTGTCATTTCCCAATTATTATTAAAATCTATTTGTAATAGTTAAATTATAATTATCTTTTGAAAGAATTTCTTTTATTTAAATAATTTATTATGTCATAATTTCATTCAAATTTTATTTATAATTTCAGTTTACTACTTTAATGAATATGAAAAATAATGTGTTTTTTTTCAGTTTTTTTACTTTTTATTTAGTAAATTATCAATTCATATTTAAAAATGTATTTAAAATTTGGACACATAATGTAATTTAATAATTATTTTTTAATTGTATTTATAGAATAATATTTGATGAAATATGTGTTTCAATTCCATCTTATAAAGAGGCCCCTACAAAAACTTCAATTGAGGATCCTCTTTATCATTATTAACTAGAGTCTTATACTTCCTTAGGGATATAGAAATATTATTGGATAGGTAAACATGGTAGTACAAGTGTACCAAGATTATAACACGATCACAGTTCAAACTATTGTATATGAATTATCTTTATTTATAAGGGTAATCTATGGTGTCATAAGTCAAAATAATTTCTTAGTTTTGATTCAATTCATGATAGATAAAATGATAGCATATTGATTTCTTATTAAAGAAGTGTAAAAAATGTGATAATAGTTCAATAGTGAAAGATAATTTTGGAAATATTTTGTGTTATTATTTTAATTATCATGAAATTTTTTCTAATAAGTTTTTTAATTCCCTTATGATAACGTATAATACACCTAACATTATTTAACTCTGAAAGAAATTTTATCATTTTTCCACTGGGATATTGAGGTATTTTAAATAAATAGTAACATTGTATTTTATTTTTTGTGAAAGAAAAATTGAAAATCCAAGTGATATATTTTATTTTATAGATGAAGATATATTGATGTAATTTATTGAATATAGATTAAAGAAAACATTTTTCCTTAGAGTAACATAATTTTTTTGATGTTTTTATATATAATCCCTAAAAAAATATTAAATATTTTTTGTCCATAATTAACAAGAAATAATTCTATTTCATCATGTAATTAAATCCAAATCATATACACTTATACTTTTTAGAATGGATAGTATCCTTTATTGAAATAGAAATGTTGAGAAATTTCATATTTAGAGAGATGATTCTCCTGGAATTATAGTGACTGAACAACCTCCCACCACTAAGACATTGAAAATAGAAGAGCAGACTGATGATTAAATAGAGAAATATATCTTAAAAAATAATATAGGTTTGTATGTCATATGATAACATGTATTACTTTAATTTTTCCATTTTTTAGACACTTTATAATTTTATATTAACTATTAATATCTTCAAATATTCTATAATGAAATCCCAAGAGAAAAAGAGAACATATGGGGCATTCTTACCTGAGGATGTGATTGATATTTTAGTTACTACATTAAACCCCAAAGTTTCACACAAGTATACAAGGTAGGTGTATCAACTAAGAAATTTCATGGTCTTAAAAGAACTTCTTCATGTGAGGATATATTTAATTGAAAAATAGGCTTGTTGGAGGAAAATGTTTTGTGGATGGGTGCAATGATGGAGAAGAGGAATAGAGCATCAGTATAATAATTTATTATTTTTATGTAGAGATAATATTAAGGTGAATAAGACATTCTACCTCCGTCCAAATATCTCACTCCTCCACCTCTAAATGCTTATCCCACTCATATAACTCATCATCTAAAACATCTCATATACTGTGAGTTATATTTTAGGGTTCACCAGTATAATATAATATAAAATGACATTATATATTATATTTGGGGACATCTTATATCATTAGAATATGGATATGAATCAATATATAATTATAGTAAAAGATGTTATAGATGCATCAAATAGTGTAAAGACCCCAACCTTGTAGCTAGAAGTCGATTCGTAACATCATTAAGTTGGCATAATAACAAGGATGATGCATATTTAAGGACTGAATAATTTAGTAGATTTTTAAAACCAAAAAATATATAATTTTTAAATGACAACATGAAATTAAATACAACATAGAAACTCCTTTAGAAACATAGTCCTATATTAACCCTACAAGTCATTCATAATACACAACTTCCAACCCTAGGTAAAAATAAAACATAAGAAATGGGTGATATTATATTCATATTAAGGGTAAGTAATACAACAGAATATATTATAAACATAAACTTTTAGAAAAAGAGAATAACTTAAAACACATGCCTTTAACATATAATCATTAATAAAATACGGAAAGAATAATAGTTTATTAAATAATTACATATAAATAATCACATGAGAATGAAACATAACTATTGATGTTATAAAATTAAAATAATCACATTGATTATCAATTAATAACTTCATAATTAGCTAATTCATAATTCTGGACTTTATAATCAAACCATTGAGGCCTTGGCCAAGAAAGATAATGATAAAAGGTTAAGGTTTTGACTAAATCCAAATCTATTTTGTCTCATGAAATAGAATGATGAATTATTAAGCTATAGAAGGCCCCAAACACAACATATGAAGTATAATTAATTTATAATATGAATGGAATTAAACATAAACACTATATATGGATGAAATTTAAATAACATTCCCCAAACAATAAACATAATCACTAACCATTCTCAGGAATATGGTGAATGGTGTCAAGATTGAAAATACATAGTCAAATAAATCATAAGCAATTTAATAAAATTTAGGAGATGATATCACTGAATATTTAAAATAGTTAATAATTATATTATACCTAGTAATTTTAAATAGATGACCATTAACTAATAAACTCATTATGCAATTCTACAGAGAAGTACCCTTTTATCTTTTCCAAGATGAGTTCTTTTGGAAAAATTATTTTATTTATCATAATTATATAATAAAAAATGAAAAAAATATAGTTTTTAATGAAAAATTAGTGATTTTTTAAAATACGTGTGTTTTAAAATAGATTATTTATGGTACTTGAGAATTTGTAACAAATCGAGAAGTATCCTTTAATTTGGCTTGAATATTAAAAAGAATAGAGAGTGGAATATTGTCAAACATGTATTTCCCCATAAACGAAGGATGAAATGATCGTGATACATGTGTTTGGAAAATGGAAATAGGATATAAAATAAATATATAAGAGTAAATAATAATTTAATTGTTAGAAAGATTAAGAATGAGTATCCATAATAGAAAATGGTTGTTCAAGTAGAATCCCCTACCTAATGTCTAAAATTGTTCTACACTTGCACTTAATATTCTAAAAAATTAAACTATATACATTGATAATTTAACTAATAACCCATTACATAATAATATTACTTGTTATAATTTTATTTAGTTCATTTATGGTTTTTTGATGAGTTATAATATTCAATTCCTTCATTCAGGAGTGTTCGTTTCCATGATTTTAATGGTTGATTCACTTGTAATCTTGTATGATAGATCATGTAAAATTGAAATAATTCTACAGAATTGAAATAATATGTTATTAATGAACATATATAATATGTAATTGTCTTATATATATATTTTTTATATATGAGGACGATTCATTAGATAGAACTTTAGCAATAATCTTTTATATTATTTTTTTAGGTTTTTTGATCACTATGTCCAAATTTTCTCTTATTAATTATTATAATGTATATGTACTCGTTCCAAGATACAAAATAAAATATAATTTTTATAATAAATAAAAATTTAACACTAATTAGGGTTTTATAACTATCCTTGAGTGCGGTAATGTAAAATGAATTCACATTATACACAATGGTGATAAATCGGCACATCACAGACGATGTTGAGGGGGAGGAGGATGGGTTTGATGATCGATCATCCATTAAAATAAAAAACATTATAGTAAATATAATATAATGGAGTTATCAGGCATGATTATATAGAATATGTAAGTATGGAATAAGAATAAAATAATGTAAAAGAAATTAAAAGAGGGAGAAAAAGGAATTACCTCTTGAATTCTTCTCCATGATAAACTCTTTAAGGAACATTGGAATGGACTGTTGGTGATACATTGAAGGCCAAAATGTGGGTTAGATGTTTTTGGAGAGTAAATGTAAAGAATATAATCACAATTCATGACTTTTTATGTTTTAAGTGAAGTGGTGGGGAGGGGTGGTATTCATAGTGGAGGAGAGGGGTGTTTTTTTGATGTTTTTAATAATTAGTTTTATTATGTTGGATAAAGACTGTTAATAGTTTGAGAATTATCACTAAATATACTTAATAATGTTGGGATGTTCAAGATTAGGGTTCTTATATCATTCATGAATCATGTAATAGTTTATTTATCTAATAATGTACAAATACCGTAAATTACAATATTTCAATATTCACAAAAATTAAACTACTTCAAAAAAATCCAAATAAATAATCGTATCAATTTTTTATGTGCAGACTTTAAAATTGATCTCCATTTCATGAAGATAATTTTACGAATATAAGAAAATTATATTTTTAATTAAATTCTTTATTTCTTAAAAAATACCAATTTAAAAAGTATGACTTATTTTATGACCGTTAAAAAATAATTTGAGGTCTCATAAAAATATTGTATAATAATATAAAAAAATATAAATTATTTTCTGAATATATTATTTGAGAAAAAATTATTTATTATAATAATTAAAACATTGAAAATAAATATTTATATTTTACAAAAATACTAACACTGATTTTATTGTTTCTAAAATATTTATTTACATAATACATTATTTAAATATGAAATATTTTCATTTATAAGATATCAAAATTTTATCTAATCTTTCATAGGTCAGTTTACTATAATATTGTTCATACTTCTATTCCTAATGTTTAACTTACTATTTGAATAGTCATATTTAATAGTACATTATAGTTTTAAATTCAGTGTTACATGAAGCATAAACTATCAATGATCTGAAATTTTACACGTCATTTCATAAAATCGTGGGTTTTACATTCTCCCCTCCTACAATAATTTCATCCTAAATATTTCAAAAATGTGACCTCTTAAATAATTTTGGGTTGTTTTTCATCATAAATTCAATGGGTCCCCTCATCACATCTTCAATTTGGTGATTTTCCAAGGTTCCTTTACCAATCAAGTCACCTTATTCCACAAAAATACCTCTATTGGGTCTAGATTCTAGATATTCTCTTCATTGTAAGATAAATTTGGTTTTAAATCTCTTCCTTAAATAATAAGTACATGTGTTGGGTATGGTAGTTACATCCTTAACGATGATATGAGCAACACATTGTGTACTTTTAAAAGGCTAGGTGGCATTTCCCAATGATAAGCCACAACTACAATTCACTATAGAATTTCAAAATGTCCACTGTACATGGGGAATAGTTACCCTTTCATTACAGATCATATAAAACCATTCCATATAGATACTTTCTAGAAAACATGATATCACACTTGAAATTTATAATCCCTCCATCAATTATCATTATATATTTTTTTCCAATATTTCACTGATTTGATTTGTGTTTGAATAGTATTTACCTTTGATTCCATTTCCTCTATTTGTTTTGGGCCTACACGCTCCAATTTTCCATCATAATCATGAAAAGATGGTGTATGTAATCTCTTTCCATAAATATCTTCATATAATTCAATTTGAATACTTGATTGGAAACTGTTACTGTAGGAAAAAAACTACCAAAGGTAAATACAAATCATACATACCTTGTCATTCATGTGAGCATGATCTCAACATGTCTTCAAATTTTTTGAATGGTTCTTTTAGACTACACTTCATTTTAAGGGTTGTAAGATGTAATCAAATAAAGCTCATTATCTAAATATTTTTTAATAATATTCCAAAATATTGATTTATATCATGGATAAAGAATAGAAAAAAAGAATGAGGTGATCCATGAAGCCTTAAAACATCATTAATATAGACTCATTCAAGGAGTCCCAATGGAAAAACTCACTTATTGTGAGGAAATGTGCTCATTTGGAATGTTGATCAACAACTACCCTTATTGGAACATTATTTATTTATTTATTGGTAATCAAGAAAAAATCAATTTTTATGCCATTCCACTTCAATGTAGGAATAAGAAGAGGTTTCATGAATTCTCTAATATGCTGTCTTTTATCATACATCTATTGATACAATAAACATCATCATGCCTAATAATAAATATCCCTCTTCATATTATGCAACCAAAAATTTCCCATCAAATATCTATACATCATGGTGTTAATTGGGTGTATAGATAAATTCAACCTATGAGCATCATCTAAAAATTGTATTTTTTCCTCCTGTATAGAGGGAACACAATGTGTCTTCCCAAATTTTAGAATTCCTTCCTAATACTTGAATTCTATTAAATTTTATTCATTCACTTATTTAATTTTCCTTTGATAATTATCATCTTCAGTTTGAGAACATATATACCTTTCTAATATATACAGTTGGGACGAAAATGGAAAAAGTATTGATGCTTCACCTAGATTGATAATTCTCATATCCATATTTTCTAAATCTATGTACACAAGGTCCTTGTATATCGTCATCTTGTTCTGAAATCCATCATACTTCCCTCTCAATGCACTGAATACCTTATTCTTTTTCTATAGGAGGTATTGTATTGAATAATCAAAATCATTGAGTAGCCTGAGCCATCAAATTTTCTTCATGTTGAGTAATTTTTGTGAGAAGATATATTTCAAAATATTTTGATCTGTTATATGTCACATATTTCACCATAGAGATAGTTTCTCCATTATTTTAGAACAAGTGTGATTGTTACTAACTCAATATCATGAATTTCAAAGTTCTAGTCCAGAATTTTTAATTACCTTGATACACAATAAATAACTTTATCATTATCATAATCATAATTATTTATATATTTAAATGTCATGGAATCATACACAGAAAAAAATACAATGATAAATATGGGGAAAATAAAAAGTGTTTTCCAAGACCATCCCCTGTTACATAATGTTTCTCTCTGGACATAAAAAAGGTGATCTTGTGGAATATGTGACACTAGTGCCTTGAGTTTCTATTGATTTTATGTGGTCTGAAACCATACTACCCTCATGATATGTGTAATATACCTGAGAATTCCTGCTAAGAAAACCTATCCACAATCAGATAATGTATGAAATGATCCATGAGATAATACATCTTATCTTTATATAATTTTGTAGAGTGATTATTTCCATTCTACCTCTACTAGATCAATGTTCCTCTCCTAGAATAGGTTTATTGCTATGAACATAGCCATTGATTTTAACTAGACAGAGTGACCATCACTAAATTAAGATATAAATTCCTAGATAACATCTCCAATGGATTCATTTACAATACACCGTTCATGTATTCAAGGATACTTGATACATATATTTTTTTTTTGAGACTTGTAACTTGAGGGATCCAATATACAAAATTCCGCTATGAATTTCCATTTAACAGATGTGCCGGAGAGGATCCCACCTAGAATGGTAACAATAACAGAGTGTCACAATAATTTTTATAAAGAATTATCATATAATGCATTAGGTTCTTCATTATAATAAAAAAAATCCCCGTCACAGACACCTCCTCATGGTTAAACATATTTCTTTCAGTCTAGATACACCAACAACCAGTGATTAATTTCATATTCCTTGCCATTATTTCCGTACATGCGTCACCAAAACCATGAAACCAATAGTCCAATTAATACATATTGTAACTATTTTTATATATAGAAGTAATATACCTAAATTATTTCATTATCACACACACCTATGCCCCTTCAGAAAATAAGTGGTCAAATCTTTCCTAGATAAGAGATCTATCATTTTACATAAAGACAAAACCATGTCCTTTCTTTGATGCATCACTATAAATCACAACTCAACTATTAAATGATGGTAGAGTCAATATTGGATAATTAAGTAATCTCCCATTAAATTAATCAAAAAATTCTTCATATTTTATCCATTTGAACACAACCACATTATTAATATTCTTGGTTAATGGGTTAGATAATCTGGAAAAATACAGAACAAGACAGTAACAGTAAAATTATAAACCAATGAACGTATATACCTCATTTATGTTCAATGGTCTTGGCCATTCTTAGAATAATCATAGGATCAACTGATATTTTATCCTTAAAGACAATATGACCATGCAAAGAAACTATTTTTATCCATAATTCACACATGATAAAGTTCCCATATAACTATTTTCTTCTAATAGTCTCAAGAACTTCAATAAAGTGGTTCTCATTGTCCTCATAGATTTAAGAATATATCCCGATATAATTATTAAATAAAATAAACAAATTTCTAGGATATTTCTTGAACACTCTATTCATTATATCCATAAAAAAGTGTGTTCATCAGTCAGCCAAAATAGAATTACTAAAAACAACTAATATCGATAACTGGTTTGAAATGCTATCATTAGAATATATTTCGTCCTCACATGAAATAATTGATTTCTAGATCTAATGTCAATCTTCAAAAAATATTGAAATCAATGATGTTGAAAAAATAAATCATCAATGAGTTGAAGAGTATACTTGTTCATTATTTAATAGCATTGATTTATCTATAATCAAAGCATATCCTCATAAGTCCGTCTTTCTTCATGAAAAAGTGATTAGGGGATCCCCATGGATAAAAACTACTGTGAATGAATCCATTATCACTCAATTCCTCAAGTTTTTTTTCGCCATTACTACATCTATGGTGTCTATTCAATTAAGTGTCTTTAATATAGGTCTCTCACCAGGGTTTAAATCAATAGAGAACACAAAATCCCTCTCTGAATGATTTCTTGGTAAATACATTGGAAATATGTCAATATATTATTTCATAATATTATCATATTCAATTTGAAGATTTATTAACTCATCCATAGATTATGCCTCTTCTTCCTCCCCATTAATTCCATTTAGAATGTATTTTGGAGGTGAATCAATATATAATTAACATGATGATGTTTCCCCACTAAAGATGAGAAATTACATTCCTTCATGATAAATATTAATTTCATTCTCCTAAAAAAAATATTTGGGTTGTATTTCAAAATTCAATCCATACTAAGGATTATATAAAAATCAACCATAGTGTGGATGATAAAATCATCAATTAGAGATTGTTTATTTGTCATAATATAAACTACTCGACCCATATTTCTGGTAATAAGGATTCCATTATGAGACATTACTAGAAAATCCATTTTTAAGTTGAATTTGGTTGTGTCTATATATTAATGAATATTTGGATGATAGAAAGGAATCTGATTATCCAAAATGAAAAAATTATTTAGAAAAATTTGAGTATATGATTAAAGAACCCACCACCACATTTTTAGATACTTCAACCTCAGTAGTTTTTATCACATAATCATGGTCTTATTCCCTTTAAATATTATAGATAATGTTTCCATGAAAATAAGGACAATAATTTTCATAATGACTCTTATATTTACAATTACAGAATTAAAAATTTGAAGTTTCTTTCACTCTATTTCAATCAATGGCTTGGTGTCATTTTTCTCCACACTTGTAACATAATCCTTTTCATTTTAAGTAGGAACCAGAGTGTTTCCTTCCAAATGTATCATACATTGGAAAATTACATTATTTATTCTTAAATTTATCCATTAATTTCTCTACCACCCTATTATTCTCTTTTTCCCTTCATGTTAGAAGACTTATATATTTATTTTGTTTTTATGATAGAACATGAGACAATAACTTCATATGATGAGAAATTATTGATTACTACATCCCTTTAGGGGACTGATTCTATATTATATATGAATGGATCAATCATTCTCTTTAGATTACATATATAGTCTATAACATGATTTTATAACCTTATAAATTTTGATTTATAATTGTCAACATATTTATTTCCTTTTTGTTTTAGACTAAACAATTTCCTCTACATATCAATTCCATGTTTTTAATTTCTTCCTCCTCCTTTTAGTTTTGAGTAAATCACCACCACTAATACACATCTCTTTAGATATGATAAATAGCCATGAAAACCTTCTTCCTCTCATTATATCCCATTGAAAGAAATATATTCTCTATTGAACTTATCCACTGCTCAAATATAAATGGGTTTTTAATACCATTGAATGAAAACACTTCTATCACATAAATCGGTCTAACATTGTGCCTCCATGTTGTGGATCATGTATAAGGCCCCATCCTTAAACCTTACTTAATCTTGAGTTAATACAAGATTACAGATTGAGGATCTTTCCAGGTTTAGAGTTTTAGAGAATTAGATCATAAAACTTGCATCACATTCCACATTTAAAAAAAGTAGTTACATAAAGATAGTATTCATTTTTTCCATCAACGGAATCATATTGAAAATAAAACATGGATTCTTTCTTGACACTCCCTTGACACTATCATCATATCTTGTACCTTTCCCTTGACCTGTGAAAAAAATTTCAAAAAAAAGATGGGATGAGTATAAAAAAGCTCAGTAAGGGATATAAAAATATGGAAAGGAAACATGATTTCAAATATACATAAGAATGAAATCATACTTTACCCATAAAACTTAGGCACTTTAACATACCTCATCAAATCATGAATAAATCATATAAATCATAATACATAAAAGGTAACTAAACAAATCATGAATAAATCATATAAATCATAATACATAAAAGGTAACTTGAGGCATTAATAACATTCTTACGTAGGGATCAACCATCTTAGTTACGTTTGGAATAACCACAATAGTATATTCCCTAAATCTCTTCAGATAAACCTTAATGTTTCACTCCTTCACGTTCCCAATGCATTGGAGAGCTATATCGGGCTCACCCGCCCTTTGTTTATCAGGAAACCACCCGTATTCATAATAATCCCCAAGAACCATAACATAATCGTATCACATAAAACCTACATAAAGGAAACATAACATTTCCACATTTCAATAACATAGTGATATAATAAAAACATTATCAAAACCATTTTAAATACGAAAATAAAAAAAAGTAAAACATGGTATTTATTTTTCTTTTAAAATGAATGTATGGCTTGTAGAGGAAGCCGAAACTCAAATAATGGTCACGGCAGCGGAGAAGTCATTGTCACCGCATACGTATGACAAAAAAATTACCTTTTGTCATTTAGTAAACGCTTCTTAGAAAAAAATATTCCTTTTGAATAAAAGTAAAAGTAAAAGTGGTTTATACACCATATAAAAGAAAGTTGTGTATAAAATAAAATACTCCTCAATGAAAGGAGATTGAGACGAAGTCCCATACAAAGACGGTATCCTTGAATCAAGGATGAATCAATTACATAACTATGTGTGACAAACGAATACATGAAATATAAGTGGGTATTAAGTGTAATAAAATCAGAGTACATTCACACATAACAATAGTACGACATATTCAAGGAGTATAAGTTTATCTCGAAGACTCAAAATTGGGTTAAGAAGTTCCCTTGCAAAAATTCGACAGCCTAACGGCGTCACTTCAAAATTCAGAAAAAGAGTTGATGATAGATAAAAAGGGTATCTCATAACTTGGTCATAAAATTTACATCAATAAGGATATATAAGAAAATATCCCAACATAATATTATGTTAATTAAAAGACATAACAAAATAAGTCTTTTAAAAAGAGGAGGGTGAAAGGTTTCCTTACCGACTTGGGTAACTTTCGAAACGTACACCCCATTGAAGAAGGATCATACAATGAATATGTAAATACCCATAAATGAAATTATATTACACAAAGAGTATAATAATGGTAATTACATCCTCCAATCAAAGGAAATTGTGGCAAATGTAGCATAAATCTTACGAGACTAAAGTGAGCTGAAAAATCCCTTATGAAAACTTGGCAGCCTAACGACGCCACTTACAACTTCCAAAATGGATTGATGAGAGAAAATAGGGTCTCTTGTAATATGAACATAATAAGTACTGTATGAGTAATACAAAAGAACATCCCAATAATAAGAAAGATGATCTTAAAAGTAATGACATAAAAGAGTGTACTTAAAAAGAAAGAGAGGGGTAGGATCCCTTACCTCAAGTCCAACTTGTCTTGTTCGTTTCCTTATATTCCTGAATAATAAACATTTGTCAATTTATAATTGATTAAGGACCTAATTTAAAGATTATTATTTAGTTCATATCACATATTTTAATGTTATAATAATTTGTTAATAATATGAGTTCATATCAGACGTTTTTGTCGATGTTTGGTACATGAGTCAAAAATTGAACTTGTTGGAAAATAATTTTCCATGTAGTTATAGGTACATCATATCCAGAATAGTATTGAGGTTTTAAATGTCATATATATCCAGTATATATTCATTTTATACTATTCCATATCATTTGGAGATAAAAATTAAAAGAACCGTTCATGGAGACGGTAGGCCGTACGTATGCATGACCGCTACTTTCATTTTTTGTAATATTAATGGAATTAAAAAAAATGAGATATATATATATGTTATAACTCCAGAATGATATACATAATTTAGATGTAATATTATATATATATATATCCATTATATATATGTACTTATAATAGTACATAACATTTTGAGATATGAAATGAAATGTACCGTTCATGGAGACGGTAAGCCGTACGTACGCATGAACGCTACTTTCATTTCTATTTCATATTTTATAGAATGGAATCATAATGATATAAAGGTATATTATAATTCCAGTATAATATAATATATAATACCATTAATTACATCCTTTATACATCCCACATATGGCATTAACGAATCAAATCACTTTGAGGGGGCGGTAGTCCGCACTTCCTAAAATGAAGATATCGCGTTTACTCATAATGGTAACCATAGAGAATATGCCATAAATGAAATATAAATAAGCTTAAGTAAAACATAAAAAAATTATATATAATATATAAATATAGTGACATATTAATGTCCACCTTTGAAGGTGTTATATGAGTGTTGAACAATCATCGTTTCGTGAGGCAGAAGTTCGCCATCCACGGAAACAGTATGTTCTTTAACCATTAGATGTAGGTTTCTGTAAGATTAGCTTCAATACTTCTTATAAAAACATCCTAGTATATGGAATATACTGGTGTTGTTACAAAAGAAATTAATAAAAAGAGTTTAGGGGGTTGGAGAAGCAAAATAAAACAAAGGGACTCAAGTGAAGACATTACCTTAAAATCGGGTAACTCCCTTTGGTTTGAGCTCAAAGGCTTCCTTGGGTAGTCTTCTGCCCAAAGAGAGGCTTCAAGGAGTTATAGAGGGATGTGGAGAGACAAAATGGGTAGGGGTTGTCTGTGTAAAAATCTTTGGAAGTGTGGGTAAGGAGGTAGAGGTGGGGGCCTTTTATAAGAGGAGAGGAGGGGCACTTTTGGAAAGTAGAGAAATGTTACTTTATTTTAGAATGAGTTTCAGATTTTAATGGTCCCACATTGATGTGTTTCGATGATAAGGTGATAAGGGTTTGAAATCCACCCATCCAATAGGTTTTGGACATGTCTAGGTCTTATATTTTACATTATCTTTCCATTTTATTTAAATCGTTAAATAATGAGGTCATCGCTGCATCATCATGATGTCATAAATAATTTAATTTATTTAATGTCTAAAAATTATAAAAAAAAATCTATGATGTAGAAAATCTTTTTAGATTTCCAATGAATATGTATAGTAAAAATTATGACTTGTATAACCCCATGTAAAAATAGTTTTAGTTAAACAACTCATGTTTGTGACATTTTAATTTTAACATTAAATAAAAAGGTATTTATGTCATTTTCCAACCAAAGTGGCTCCATGGGGTCCCCAAGTTGACCCATGGATTTTTTTGGTCGGCCATGACTCATGTAATGTGGGTAGGACATGTGTCTAGGTTATTTAATATTATTAAAACATTATTTTTACCTTAAACTACACTAATTACCTCTAATCGCGATTAAAAACATAATAAGTTACTATTCACCAAAAAATTATTTTAATCCCATTGAACCACATTTTACTTCTTAATGACAACCATGTATGTCGGATTTTTGAAATTCAAAACACATAGGTGGTAAATTTTCATTTAAATGAAAAATTAGTTTCTTATGTACCACTTAGTGGTTTCACTATTCATAAAAAATTGATGTTTTCCAGAAAAAACCAAAACTTCACCGTAAGATATATCTGATTTTATGAATTAAAAAATGATATCTATTTTAAAAAATTCAAAACATATAAGTTGAATTAATTAATTTAATAATTAATTCCCACTGTCAGAGCAAATAGCGTGTTTTTATGAAACAATAAGTATCAAAAGATTGACACTAGTTTATGTCCAATTTCAAAATAAAATTAATTCCAACGACCACTATTGGATTAAATGGTAAAAATATATTCTAATATAACTTTAAAATAAATTCAAAAGATAATATAATCATATAAATAAATTAGATTAAAAACTGGTTTTGAATTAAAATACAACATTTTTCACTATTCATTAAAAAATGAACTTTATTGGAAAGATACCAAAAAATTACACAAAGTAAATTCTGATGTCCCGAGTTTAAAGAAGAATTTTATTTTTTCAATAACAACACATAAAATTGTCAAAAAGTGGATTTAAAAGAGGCTCTCCATCAAAAGGCTGTTAATCGACCTTTTAAAGAATATTAGAATGTTTATGCTTAAAATTGGATTCATTCGCATTTTTAATCCTCTAACATTTATTGAAAAAAGTAAAAATACTTGACAAACATATATAATCATTTTTTAATTAGTTCGGTTCATTCCCTCCATCACAAAATTTAGGCGTTAACTACTATTTAAAATAATATTATTTTATTATTAGAGTGCAACGTAAGATTTCCAAGAAACTCATTGTTGCGTGTTGGGTACGCCATCGAGCATAGCGTCCCCTTTAAAGTTATATTAATATTTTATTCACAAATATGGATAAATGTGAAAATGTCATACTCTTTACTTACCTGGGGTGTTACATCATGATCCTCCAATCATGTAATGTTATTATTCATAACCTGAGTAAGTTTTCCCAATATAGTTATATGTTGATCATCTATAGTAGTATATCCTACCACAACAGAATTAGCTTTTATAGAAGGGATATACCTACATGGGATATGTTTATTGATATGGTTTCCATTCCATCTACTAGGAATCATTTCTAAATAATGACATTCAATAAATTAGGTTATAATT
The DNA here is from genome assembly GCA_963277665.1 of Viscum album. NCBI lineage: Eukaryota > Viridiplantae > Streptophyta > Magnoliopsida > Santalales > Viscaceae > Viscum > Viscum album. The sequence goes on from OY728120.1 coordinate 1,487,453,116, forward strand.
CATAATTTTAAACTAGAAAAATAGTTAACCTAAATTAAAATTTTAGGAATATATAATCTCATATTCAAAAACATGGTTTCATTGGGGACATATTTACTTTTAAATCATCCATAATTATATGTAATGAAATTTTGAATTATTCTATGAATATCCCCAGGGAGTCTCAAATAAAGTGAATAATAAATCCCATTTTCATGTACAGGGTTATGTCAAGTCATACTCGATGCACCTTGTCGGGGTTGTTACCCCTAGGTACATCTGTTCCATGACCAAATCCACTTATAATATACAGACATGGATGTATTTATATGAAGACACAAATATTCCCAGCATTAATGAATTTATAATATTTTAATATATTTTTATCCTCAACATATATTTTAGGGTTAGGTTCCCTTATATATGTTTTCTAAATATTGTTTCCAAGTATTCTAACAAACTTCCTCTGTTACAAACAATAAATACCCCAACCCTAGTATCCCAGAGCTGGTGCCTTAATCAATTACATTATTATAATAAACAAATAAGATAAATACTGATGAAACAAATTGTTTTGTAGCTTTGGAAAACCATATAAAACCAAAAAAAATTACATTAAATTACGAAATGAAAATGAAAATAAAACTCCATTGGAAACACCAATAATGTCCTAGATTATCCCTATATGTCATTTATAATACCCATATTCGCACCCTTTAGAAAAATAAAAAATAAATAAGGGGTGAAATCAGGTTCTCAATCAAGGTAAGTAATGTAGGGGAGGATAATATAAACATGAAAAATAATTCAAGGATAATAACTAAAAACACATCCGTTTAAAACATAATCTTAAGCATAATATGGACGGAATAAAAGCCGATTAAAAAATTATATATAATGTATAACATTAGAGTGAAACAAAACCATATATATTCTATTATTATAATAATAACATGGATGTTTAATTACTAATATCTTAATGAAAGAATTTATAATTCAAGACATTATAAATATACATTTGAGGCCTCGACCAAGACATCGGAAAATAAATGGTTAAGGCCTCAGCCCAATCCATATATGTTTAATCTGATGGGACCTACCGATAAATAGAGGGGCTATAGGAATCCCAAACCATAAAATACTATGTCCGAAGAATTTCACATATGAATGGGTGATTCATAAACACCATATACCTATGAAAAGTAAATAAATTTACCCAAACAGTAAATGTAATCACTAAGAAGTCAGGGTAATATGGTGAATGGTGTCAAGATTAAGAATCCACATTCAAAAAAATAATAAACCATTAAATAATATATGGTTGATGATATCATATAATATTAATCCCCATCAAGAATAATATTTAACATAGTTTTTTAAAATGGATGAAAATATTCTAATAAAATCGTTGTGTAATTCTTGGGAGAAATACACTTTCTACTTTTCAAAAAGGATTTGTTTTTTGGAAATATCAATTGAAAATGTCATAATTATGGTATAAAACAAAACAAAATATATGTTTCATGAAAAAAATAGTGGTTTTATAAAAACAATGGTGTCTTAAAATATATTATGTATAAGACATGAGAATGGTTATGTAATCAAGAAGTTCCTTTAAATCAGGCTTGTGTATCAGGAATAATGGAAAAGGGAACCCTATAAAAGATGTATTTACCTATAAAAAATATGAAATTATATAGATACATGATTTTGGAAAATATAAATAGTATGTATAAGTATTAAATTAAAATAAGTACTAATCACATTGAAGAAAATATTAAGAAAGCGTAACCCGAATGAAAAATAGAGGTTTGCATAGAATCCCTTACATTATGTACAAAAGTGTACTACACTTGTGATTAATGTTGAGTATAATGATATGAAATTAATTAATAAATTATTTTAGAATATATTAAAAATATTTTTGATTTATTATTATTTTATTTAGTTTATAATTGATTCACTTGTATACATGTTTGAAAGATCTTGTAAAATGGAAATAATTACCAGGAATTGATATTATATATTACTAATTACAATAAAGAATATTTAATTTTCTTATATATTTTTTATACATATCTGTATGAATAATTTTATAGAACTTTAATGACAATAATTTAAATTATTTTGGTGTTTTTTGATCGTCTTGAACTAGTTTTGATTACTTATTAATATAATGTATATTTATTATTTTAGAATGACAAAAATCATATAATAGGTAAAATAAAATATTTTTAACTATAATTAATTAATATAACCAGCCTTGAATGTGTTAATTGAAAATGAAGTCACATATTCCATAATGTTGGAAAATCAGTACATCAAAAATGATGGTTTCATTTTTAGAATAGAAGGATGAGGAGAAGGGGTTTGATTATGCATCATCCATTAACATAATAAAATTTTTGTATATATATTATAATAGAGTTATCATGCATTTTTTATAGAATAATTAAGTATAATATACAAAAAAAATAAAATAATTTTTTTTAAAGAGAACTAAAAAGGGTTTACTTCTTGAATTCTTATCCTTAAAAACCTTCTTGTAGAACTTTGATATGTTATTTTGGTGATACCGGAAATAAAAGAACATGTGGGAGATGTTTAGGAGAGGTTGTGAGAAAATATAAATAAGTTTTAAGGATTTTTAAGTGTGAGGAGAAGATGTGGTGAGGGGTAGTATTTATAATGGAGGATGCGGTGTTTTTTATTATTTTAATCATTAGTTAATTATTTTGTCTCAAGAATATGAATAGTTTGATAATTATCATTAAGAAAACTTAATAATGAATGAATTTTATTGATTTTGGTTCTTATATCATTCATGACTCAAGTAATATTCTATTCATATTATAATGTATATATATATATATCATAAATTACTATATTTCACTACTCACATACAATTCAACTATTTCAAAAAAAATCAAAAAAAATCACCATAACCATTTTTTGACATGTATTATTAAAACATAAACTCTATTATTTTAATATATTTTTATAAATAAGTCTAATTTATTTTTTAATTAAAATCAATACATATTTTAAAAATATTAATATTAAAATTATAACCAGTTTTATGACACTTTGAATAATTAATGAAGGTGTCATAAATTTTTTTATAACATTAGGAAAAAAAATATTAATTTTTGAATATATATTATGAATATAATTTTTATTTAAAATTTTTATATTAATTATTTATTTATTTTTCAATAATTATGTTTTACAAAAATACAAACACTTAATTTATCATTTTTAAAACATTAAATTACTTTTTCTAGTTTGTAAATATACAATATTTTAATTTATAAGATACCAAAACTGTAGTTATAATTGATTAGGTTATTTTACTATTCTATTTCACATAATAATATTTGTAATGATCACATTACAATTCCCACGATCATATTTAATTGTATAATATCGTTTTAAACATGTTTTTTCGTGAAGTAGAAAATATCAAAGATATTAAATTTTAGAATATACATAACATAAAATATTGGGGTGTTAAAAATAGAGTAATATTAATTATATATGATTCATTTATCATTTCAAAGTGTATATAATTTTTCTTCTTTATCCATATAGACTTGTCTGATAACATTTGATTGAGGTATGCATATATTATAATTTTAATTTTTCATATTGGTGTTAAATTTTTTAATATTTAATATATCTAAATATATGTGTGTGTACAAGTTTATTAAATTTAATGAATTCTCTTATGGAATTTAAAAACATGTTGATGTCCCTTTGAATTCAGATACTTATTTTCCTAAAGTGATTAGTAAATAGTCCAGATTAGAATCTTTTTCACTGAATGTTAAAAATCTTATAATGGATTTTGATTTTTGTTCTCAATATCAATATTATGTTTTGTAAAAGGTATATTATGAAGCATGTAAAATTATAACTATTTGGTTTGAAGGTGATAAAAATATTTTTCATGTAAATCAATTATAATATTTCATTAAAGTATATAAATATGATTATTTTAACTTAATAATTAATTTTTTTATTAGGAAACATATACACTTAGTAATTAATATGATAAAACATCAATTTTGGATTCTAGGAAACATATTTTATTTCTCTAAAAACAATGAAAATAAAGGATGCAAAATTAATTTTATATTTCATGGATATTTCAGAACATTATAATTTAGTGTTGGATGTTTCCTTAACATAATAGGTATGAATCATGAATGCAATAATTTTTTATTTATATTATTTTAAAAAAAAATTACATTATATTTTTTTATATTAGTTTTCAATTGAATATTGAAGTTTTTATCCAAAAGAAATGATGAATTACCAGATTCCCTCCAAACCTGGTGACATGTGAGAAAACATTAATGGATTATTTTAGATGTATGTTTGATTTCTTGAATAATTTAATATTATAATAACATTTGATATTAAATCATATAAATTTTTTTATAACTATATATGGGATAAATATAATGTGTCAATTGGAATGTAGAAAATAGAAATAAAATATTATTCTATATTGTTAACACCATTTGTAATTATAAAAATTTAGTAGATATATGAAATATGATTGTTAATTAAAAATATCTTACCAAATATAATTATAACTATCAAGGACTAAAAGATTGTGAATAATATGTTTTGAGATTTATTTTTTATAATATTAAAAATAAGTATTTTATAAAATTAGATAAGGTAATGCATTAGTATAAAAATTATTTTAAAATTTCTTCTCATTATGATAAAAATATATGTAGAATACTTCACTTTTAATTTGTTGGTTTTAGGATTATTTCCCATGTACTAGAAAAGATTTATATCATATATGTGGAGCATATGTGAATAGTTTTTGACGAATAATTTGACTGTATTTTAATTCTTTTTTAATATAGTTTGTTATGTTAATACTTCAATGTGTATAAATGATATAACACTAAAAAGGATTGTGAAGTAAATATTTTTTAGGAAATTTTATTTATGTTTTTGTATTTTCTATTTTATTTGATCTATTACAGGTTGGGAATATTGTATATCCAAAAATATTTTTTATAAAAATCGTGTTTTTACAAAAATTATTGTGTAAAATATGTAATATCCTATTTAGCCATATTTTTAATGATAGTAAATTAATAGTACTATTATAAAACTTTGATAGAGTGTGAATTTTCTTAAAAGTTTATTTTTATGGTTTTTATAATAACATACCTAAAAAATATTTTCAACATTTCCTACAATAAATGATCTAAATAAATACATATAAAAACTCTTATAAATATTAAACTAATTAACTGATATAAAAAACAATAAAAAATGAGGAGGAATCCACATTTCTTCATTATTATTGTAATGGTTAAAAGGGGTTACTTAGGGGGTTAAACAATGGGATAATGCATAAAATATCTCCAAATAATATCAATATTTTATTTTTTAAGTGGATTTTGACAGTAAATTATCCTGGCTAAAAATTTTAGGTTACTTGGAGATACTTGAAATTGATAAAGTCATATATATTAATTTAATGTTAATAATATTTAAAAATGCTCCACTCCTCTCACCAATAAATGGAAACCTACATCCACTCAATTTTCAATACTCTTTTAGAATAATAGAAAAAATGATACTATCAAAACCCTTTCCCAACACACTTTTCCACATAATATAACTTTTATCCTCATAAATGTGATACTCCTTGAAGTCATAATTCAGTTAGTAAATGAGCCTCCCAATAAGTAACGTGAGAACTCTAAATTATATTTTTTCATTCCAATATTATAATATTTCCTCCTCAAAATATATTCTAACCATTATAATATAATACCATATATAAAATTAGTGTACTAAAATTTTATTATGATAATGGTATTACAATTATCTATATTCCTCTTAACATCTCTATTACAAAGGAACTTTCAACCATGTTTCGTGCAAACTACCACCTACATGGATGGTGAATATTATTTTTCATCGCATCCTTTAAAGATGAGTAATGAATCATTTATTTATTAACCAAATATTAATGTTTTTACAAAGTTTTTAATATATATAAATAATGTAGTATATACCATCCTTCTATCCCATTCATTAGAAAATGAAAAATCTCTCGATTTTATGTGCAGACTTCCAACTTCACTAATGATGAATTTCATATTTCACAATCTCATAATATTCAAGGTCCTATAAAAGTACGAAATGAATTAATATTATTTTTATAATATTATTAATAATTTTTTTGGATTATTTTTCTCTTAAATTTATAATATTATAAATAAATGGTAATTTAATTTCTAAAAAAAGTGCACAATTCTATATTCATAATTTGAATCTACATATAAAGATATATATTAATATTATAATAAAATGATAAGTTAACTATCAATCTAAAATTCTAAACATAATGAAAACACGGTCATAATGTTATAAATAATAATATTTCAAAAAAATATTGAAACAATGAATAAACTTCTAATAATTCATTATATATATTAAAATAAAAATGTAATAAATATTCAATAGAGGAACATAAATGACTAATATATATTGTAATAAACATAAGTAGGGTTTTGAATTAAATAATTAAATAATATTAGTTTATTATACATGAAATTAAATTGTGTCTTCGAAATTGGGTACTCATAGAAAGGCATTATTGGTCTCAATTTCAATTCATTGTGAAATATTTTAAGATATATATATAATATTCTTTGTAAAGGTGTAAATAAATTCCTATTAATTTATTATAATTCAATAAATTATTTATTATTTATAATTACATGTCAATTTATGTTTCACCATTTCATGGTCTGTGATGCATATATTTTATTTACCGTAAGGTTCTTGTCTAATAATTTCATTCATTGGGATATATATTTTCTTATGCACTTATTTTATCTAAAATGTTTTATATAATACCTATTTGAAAATTTATATCATGATTTTATATATATTAATGGTTTTTAAGATTTTTATTTCTTTTTCTCACTTTAATGGGGTATTAAATTGAATGTTATAAAAATCATAAAGTGTTTCCCCTTAAAATAATTAAATTAAAAGTGTTGATGTTTTTATATGACTCTTTTTACTCCATTTCTATATTTTTATTATGAATTTGTAATATTTTTATATATAAATAAATTATATATTAGGGTCAATTAATCATATATTTTCATTCTACTTCTAATTTTAAAAATCAATCTTCTTAACATTTTACAAAAAAGTTATTTTTACCTTCTTTACAAAAGTTTATAAACAATGTTTTCTGAAAATTTCTTCCATGTGAGAAAATTTTAACATTTTCATGAGAATTGTTCATAATTAATCTTTACATTCATGTTTTATTGGTTTTTAATTAAAATCCTATTTCTATTATTCTAGTATTTTTTCACTATGAAAATAAATTATCATGTGTTAAAAGAATTAATTGCGTAATTTATTTCTACCAATGAATATTTTAATCTTCCATAACACATTTATGATCATAAAATTTATTTATTCTTATGGTTTAATTGTAATTGAAAATTAGGAATATAATAGATTATTATAATTTGTTAATATGAATATAAGTATTGGTTAACATCCTAAAATCTATTTAAAGTAAAATATTTGTGACATCCATGTAATACAATGCATATATAGATATTAAAATGTGGATATAAGATTAGGATTAAATTTATATTGGGTTAAGTACCCCAAAAAATTTGGCTGAGAGTATTAATACAATATTATATAAGTGAATAACTAGTTGTCCTAATAGTAAACATAGTTTCATAGTTCTATAATATATGCTTTAGATATTTTACATGCCTTTTATGAATAATAATAAAGGATTAAAATTTATTATTTTTCATCTTATGATTTTTATCACATTTTATCTTACTCATAACATTAATTTTATCATTCATTAACATGCCTTTTAGTATAATTTATTTTTGTTATGTCATTTCCATAATTTATTAAACCTTATACCCATGATCTATAGTGTAAATTCCAGTTAATTAGTATTTATTTTTAAGGGTATTTTCTAAGAGAGTTACATTATAAGATTCCCATTTAATTACCGTGGGTTACCATATTATGACTATTGATGGATTTCAAATTATTTTTATTTTCCAATTGAAGACATGTATATTACTTAGGCATGATATGTGCGAAAAGGGGACATGAGATGTGATTGAATTTATTGACTGGGTAGATATTGGAAACCCATATATTCTTTATTCCATTGTGGATATTTATTATTTATGAATCCATGTTGATTATGTATTGTATTCTTTATAATTAATTTTATATGATTAATGTGTGGGACAAATGTAGTGATGCATATGACATATAATTATATGTCCTTTCATTTCATTCATACAACTCATGAGAAAAACTAGTTTTGATATTTGGAACATTTAAACCTATTAATTTTAAATTTCATTGCATGATGATTTGATTGGAAAGTTTATTTGCACTAAATTATTCATTCCATCATTATGTGGATAGATACTTTTTCACATGTGAATAAATATAAATATTTTTTCATCTATTGATACATTTCATGGAATAGTTAATTTTAAATATTTTATTATGATTTATTTCTTCTATATTTGTCACACCTAATTATTTTATGATCACATCCAATGTAATCTGACCCTTACTGAGAATTTGATCTCACCCCTTCTTATGTTTTCATTTACCTAGGTAATGAATAAGGGTTATATGAATGATATTTCTAGAATATTGTTTTGTGTACAATTTTTTTTGAGATGTTGAAGAATTATGATAGAATATAAATATCTTAGTATACTCAAAAAAAATGTCTATTGGTTGAGAATGATATAGTGTTTGTTTTGTAATAGTTATTCCTAATTTCCAAAATCAATATACCTAAATGAAATTTGTTATGTAAGTGAATTATTAAATTTTTAATGATATTATAATTATAAATGTTTAATTTTGGGTTCTGCGAGTTGGTATCAATAACAAAATGTAATGTATGTTTTTTAGCCCCAGATCTAGGAGTGTCGGTCCAAGGGGATACATTAGTATCTAGAAACCTACATATAGGAGACCTAAATCCTGTTAAATATATAGTTATAAAGGTACGGGAGGTTGATTAAATATTGTTTTTGTTTTTTTTTAAAACTAATAATTTAAAAAAAAAATATTTCATTATATTGGTATTTTATGGGGATATATTATAAAGGAAGATATATTTTTGGGGGCCTCATAGAACCTTCTCTACCCACATGAAACATAATTTCATATATTTATATTTTGATAAAAATAATAATTATTATTGTTATTAATATTTTGCATATATTTTATTAAATATATAATTAGAGTCACTAAGTCATATTTTCTCAATAGTTTTTTATTTTTTTTATTTCAGTTTAACAATCAGTTTCAATAATTACGATCATAGATCCCAAAGGTCTATAGGCTGGATTTCTAATGGAATATAAATTATATTATTCTTGGGATCCCCATTTTTTCACTCATCGAATCTTCAAATGGTTACCAAATCCCTAATGGGCTATAGGCTGGATTTCTAATGGAATATAGTCTTTGGGAGTTCAATCCAAATGACAATTTAAAACATGCATTGGCCAAGAGCTTGGGAGAATATGAGAAAAAACCCTAATTATTGGAATTAGATTCCACTATGGGACACAAATATGGGTTTAATATATGTATTTTAATCCTTTACAAATTAGGATATTGGATTGGTTACTCATATACCAATGAATTTAATCAAAAATGTGAGGTGATGAGGGAAAATGTATATATCAAATTTTATCTATTATTCTGTTATCTATTTATGATTATCTAGTTTATACCCATGTATGGGAAATATGTAATTTGTTGGTAACCATGGAGGTGATTGGTGTATTGGAGATTAGATTGGACTTTAAATAGGAATCCTACGTATCTAATTAGAATAGGAAACAAACCCCACATAGTTCATTTGTTTCTAGTATATAGTTTATAATACCAATAAATTATTCCTTGAAAATCATTGAAATCAATTTTTGATCCTAGACAATTTTTGAAAAACTTTTTTTAACCACATTAAAAAAGATCAATGTACAAATTAAAAGGGAAACAATTTTATTCAAAAAAATAGTTTTTTAGGCTTTCAAAGGATTATTCAAATAAATTTTAATAACGGTGGATAAATACATACATGCCAAACATTCAAGTTTCACTGTAAAAATGTTAGGAATGTTACTTAATCATAAAAATAAAATAATATTCCTTTTTAAAAATATATTTTGAAAAAAGAAAAAACATGGTAGAAAATGAAATTTTTAGATCATAGGAGAATAGTATGAAATTTGTTAAAACATTTTTAGAAAACATGGTTTTGAAAGAACACATATTTCTGACCGAAATGAAAAACAAATTCAGATTTTAATTGAAATATTTTCTTATTTATATTAGACACTAAAGAGTGTAATAATGGTAAAATTACTTGTATATAAAATTAATTTAAAAAGGGAAAGAAAATTCTTGTTTTTTATTGAGAGATGAATCAAAAGAGTTTATTAGTGGAAGTATAATCATTAACAATCTAGATAAGCAATGATATTATTGTATCAAACCGTCACAACATTGGTAAAATTTAATAAAAATTAAATGGAAATAATAACATCACATGAAGATTAAAATATCATGAAAATAATGACATTAAATATATAACATTTCAAAGGATGTATATACACCTCAAAAATAATTTGTTCATAACATGGCATGTGTCTCAAAGAAATAAAATTAAGACAAAATTACTTTACGGATTTAGTAACTTCTCAAAAAAACGTGAAAAAATATCATAATATGGATACGTAAATACCCATAGATTTAATTATAAAAGTACTAGAAAACATCCATGGGTAGTACAGACACCACATATAAAAAATTGGATGTGAACCTGGCTTTTCTCTCATTGAAAATAAAATCGAGACGTGGAAACCCAATCCTTATGTCTTTATATTATAAGTAAATGATCAAACCTCATGTATAATAAATAGAATAATATTATAAATCTAACATAGAATCTTATTCTTATATCTAATACCATATATTTTTTTATTATGATTTTATATTACTTTTTTATTAACTATTCTATGTTAACATTATGTTTTAGGCAATATCAACGTTGTTTTTCATTTATGTTTTGACTTTTAATTCTTCATCCTCCTACATGGATCATGATTTATATATTTAATGAATATAAATAATGATATATATATATATATATATTGTTGGGAAAAAATCCCTCATGACATCATTGAAGCATTTTTGAGGTGATTGTGTCTGTTGACAAAGTGGAAAACTGTGCTATGATTGTTGACAAAGAAAACCATAAAGAGACTTGCGCGCCGATGACTTGCACGCCATGATGAGACTTGCACGTCGATGCCTTGGAAGCTTGAGAACTTGTGCTCCTGTGGTTTTTCAATATTAGAAGATCAAAATATAGCAAAGTAAAGTGGTTCGCGCATGTTTGGAATTAGGTCGTGCAACTAACTTATAGAAGATGTGACCTGCGTGCCGAGACATGCATGCCGAGAAGGGAGTTGCGTGTCATCACGAAGGGGTGGTCAAATTGCCTATAAATACCAGACCACCCCTCCTCATTCTTTACCGGAGTTCAAAAATTTGAGAAATCAGAGCTCCCATCGCGCAGGTGTGGAAGTCGCGTAAGTGGTGGTGTGTCGCGCAAGTGGGACGTACGCGCCAGAGTAGGAAGTTGCATGCCAAGGGTGAGTTGCACACCTGAGGTGGTTTAGGTGAGGAAGGAAGTGAGTCGCACATGTTTTTAGTTGAAGAAGCCTGAGTTGTGCAAGTAGTTGATGAAGACATGTGTGCCCGTTGTGACTTGCGCGCTGATACTTGCGCACTGAGATTGACTTGCGTTCCAAGTAAGGTTTATTTCCAGCAGTGATTTTCTGGCTGCATGGAAGCTGGAAGTTTTCCCAATACCTTAGGTCCAAAGAGATATTCATCTACAGGTGAAAGTTGTACTTCAACAGAACATCTACATACAGAGTAAGATGCATTCATTCATTCAAATTAAGAGACCGACAGTTCTATAAACTGTCAGTGGATCCTTTCCAGATCAATGAGCAATGGGAGAGGAAGAAGGTGATCCTCTCCACCGGAAGTGATCTAGAGAGAGAGAAGCAGGGAGGGACACTTGGGAAAGCAGTGAGCTGACCCTAAATCTTATAAAGGCAGTGAGCCTGGGATAGAGTGACTGTACTCGAACCTTGTATCCACAGATAGTGAAGTTTAGAGGAATTTGGTACGAACGGAAACTTTCTGAAGTATGCTCCTTGGACGTATCCCAGTGAGGGTGAACCAAGTAAAAATATCTATTTCCTATTCATGATTCAATTTCTGTTTACATTGTGCAATAGGAAAGAGAGAGAATAGTGATTTTCATAACAGCGAAACAAGATCAGAACGGGCGTTAATTTTAAAATTAGACATACCCCGATTCACCCCCCCCCCCTCTTAGGGTATTCAGCCTTGTGGACCTAACAATTGGTATCATAGGGAAAGGTTGATAGTAGTTCTTCTCTCAATTAATGTCACTAATCATAAAGGGATTCTGATCTTCGATGGAAACAATTTTCACCTATGGAATAATCGGATGTAACACTACTTCCGATATTTAGGAATGGATGTGTTCACAGTAGCAATGCATGGTATAACGGGAGACATCAACAGTGGTGCATTATCAGAAGATGAGCATAGAGAGATGGATGTTGATGACAACGTTATCAATTCCTTAGGGGGAGCCCTATCCAATCCTATATATTCAATGTTCATGTCTTGAAAAACGTCACATTACATGTGGGAAAAACTTTTGAATATATATGAAGGGGATACAATGATGGATGAGGGCAAGCTGCAAGTGTTCTAGAAAAAGTATGAAGATCTGAGAATGAACCTGAATGAGCCTGTTGATGCATTATTGGACAAGGTAAATTCTTTGGTAGAAGACATGTGGGGTCTTTGAGAAATTATCGAATATATAAAAATTGTGAAGGGCATATTGAGAAAACTTCCACCTCGGTTCAATCTGAAAGTTTCTGTTTTGGAAGATAAATACCCAAAAGAACTGACATTGGATAACCTGCACAGCACTCTTGTTGCATATCAAATGAGAAATGATGATAATGATGCTGTGGAAAAGGGGAAATCCAAAGAAGTGGCATTCAAGTCCATGAAGAAGCTAACCATTGAAGATTCTCAAGAAGAAGAAGAGATAGATGAGGTGATGTTATTCCTTTCTTCAAATCTGCAAAGATGAAGAGAAAAGTTTAAAGGGAAACTTCCACTAGCATGCTTTCGATGTGGAATGGTTGGTCATCTTGCGGAAAGATTCCCCAAGAAGTTTCAAGATAACGATAATAATGATAATGAAGTTGAAATTCCCAAGAAGAAGACTTCAACGTTTGTGAAAGGGAAGAAACAATTAAATAGAAATTTCTTCACGAAGAAGAATCTTCTTTCACAATAATTTGAATGATAATATGAGTCTGAGGATGAAGAGGTTGAGTAGATAAAAATTTGTAGAGATCGTGGGGTAAATGCCTTGGTGGCGATTGTTGGTATTTCTCAGAAAAATGAAGAAGCTGACGCTGAAGAAGAAGAAGAAATTGAAGGGAGAGTTGATATAGAAGCCGAATTGGAAGCAGCTCTTGAGGAGATAGATATTTAGAGAGACAAAACGTAGAAGTCTAATAAAGTGGTTCGTGATTCCAAACTCTATATGCAACAACTGGATAAAGAAAATTCTGAGCTGTTAGAAGAAATTGAAAAACGAAAATCCTCAACAACAGAGAGCTCATAAAACAGTATTGGGCATAAGCTTAAAATTGAGGAACAAAAGAAGGAAATTGATGGTTTGACTAACACAAGAAAGGTTCAGGTCAGACGTATCAAAGAGCTCAAAGAAGAAGTGGTCAATCTGTGATGAAAAATGAAGGATCAAGAAAAACTGTTGACCCCCAATGTGATATCAGAAAAGCATTCCATTCATAAGAGAAAGAAGTTGAAATAGGAGGCTCATAGTTCAGAACGAGTGAAGTAGAAAGAAATCACAATTTCTAAGGTAGATTCAGGGCTTGATAAGAAACAAAAATTTGTGGTAGTTGATGTTAGACCGCAAGCACCCATACCGAAATTGAAGGATGATTTGGGCACAAAATAGAATCAGAATATTCATAGATCCCAAATGGAAAATCATAGTGCTGGAGTAACATGAGGAAATTCAACCTATATCAGGTGTTATTGTTATGAGAAGATGGTAGATTCACAGTATGTGTGTTCCATAGCCAAGATATATAGAAGGGAACAATAACATAGATGAAAGCCAAAAAGAGAACAATTTTCCCAAACATATTTCGAAAGACACTGTTTTTGGTGGGAAGGAATTGGACATATGGCTAGGTACTGTACTTCGACCATACAGAGAAATGAGCCCAAGAAGAATCAAAACATTCACAAGTAACAGATCAATAAACCCACAGGTGAGTTAGAAATGTAGAATAGATTTTCAGATTTACAAGATGAAGTTGGCCCATCATACTCTGAGAAAGAACAGACGTATCAATCTATGCCGAGTGGGAAGGAAAAGCTTTGGACCAAGAACAAGAAACAAGAAAAGGCAGTAGTTGCAGAAATTTCCCATAAAGCTTCAGATCGTTCAGGAATATGGATCCTTGACAGTGGTTGCCCATCCCATATGACAGGGAACAAGGATCTAATTAAAAACATAAAATAGGACAATGAAGGAGTTTTCAAGTTTGGGAATGATGAAGGGATGAAGATTGTTGGTTCCAGAAAGGACAAATTTGGGGGAAAAGAAATAAGACGTGTTGATGTCTTGGTAGTAGAGGGGCTTATTCATAACTTACTCAGTGTCAGTCAATTATGTGACTCTGGACACTCTATTTGATTAACCAAGAAGATGTGTGTTGTGAAAGAAAAATATGGAGCAGGTGTTCTACAAGGAAAAAGGACAAAGGGAAATCTTTACCTTATAAGTGGGGAAGAAGATTTGTGTCTTTTATCCAGAGAGGAAGAAAACTAGTTGTGGCATAAGCGACGTGGTCACCTATGTCAACCATCCAGGGAAGATCTGGTAAAATGTGATATTGCTAGAGACCTTTCAAAACTATCACGTGATCGTACTAATACATGTGATGCTTGTCAACAAGGGAAGATCATCAGAAATACATATAGGCCAAAGGAACAGAAATCAACTAGAGTGCTTTAATTGGTGCATGCTAATGTATGTGGACCTGTCTCACCACGAGCCATAAATGGAAAAAGTTACTATGTTCTTTTCATTTATGATTATATCAGAATGGCTTGGGTATTTTTCATTATCCATAAGACAGAGGTGTTCAGTTGTATCAAGCAGTATAGGAGGGAATCAGAAAGGATGCTTGGGCAGAAAATTCTGAAGTTTCATACTGATAACGGAACGGAATTCACAAACAGTCAAGTCTAAGACTATCTTGAGAAACATGGAATAAGTCATCAAGATTCATCAGTGACAACTCCCCAATGGAATAGAGTGGTTCAAAAGAGAAATCGGATCATCAACAACATGGCCATAATGATGCTTATTGATAAAGACCTACCAGAGAAATTTTGGAATGAAGCAGTTTTGACATCGGTCTAGGTTTCGAACAGGTCTCTGTTGTGTCCGAAGCAAGGGAAGACTCCTTATGAACCGTGGTACGAAAAGAATCCAACATTGAAATACTTTCGGATCTTTGGAAGTGAGTGTTTCATTCTAAACAATGAAAATAACAGGAAGTTTGAGGCATGAGGAGATGAGGGGATATTCCTTGGCTACTTAGGGAAAAGAAATGCATATAAATTCTTCAACAAGAGCCTGGGTAAAATTGATGAGAGCAGTGATGTCGCTATAGTCGAAAATGAACAGAATACTCAACGACCTAGTGAACAGTTTCTAGATGAAAGTGATGATGAGGTAAGTGACACCGGGGGAGTAGAAGTGGTAGAGGTTGACTCAAAAGAAGATACTGATGATGAACAAGAAAGGGTCAAGTCTGTTTCTGTAAGGAAGCCAAAGAGTTGATCTGGAATTGTTAGGCGGAATATCATTAGTGATCAGACAGCTCCAGTTCAGACTCGAAGAATGAAGTTATTACATCAAACAACTTTTTTATCTCAGGTGGAGCTGAAATGTTTTTCCGATGCAGCTGAAGATGAAAACTAGGTTCAGTCTATGAATGAAGAGCTTGATCAAATCGAGAAGAACCAGACTTAGGAGATTGTTTTGAGGCCAGCAGACAAGAATGTCATCATGACTAAATGGGTCTATCACCAAAATATGAATGAAGATGGAACTTTAATTTGAAACAAAGCACAGATAGTGTGCCAGGGATACTCCCAGATAGAGGGAATAGATGTAGATGAGACATTTGCAACGGTTGCAAAGCTAGAGACAATCAGATTATTTTTGGCCATAGCAGTGCAAAGAAAGTTCAAAGTGTTCCAGATGGACGTGAAGTCTACATTTCTAAATGTGGTTCTAGAAGAAGAGGTGTACATTGACCAGCTAGATGGTTTTCTTTTTCATGTGGATGAGAACAAATTTTGTAGGTTGAAGAAGGCATTGTATGGGCTGAAACAAGCACCAAGAGCATGGTACTCAAGGCTTGATCAGTACTTGAAGAAGCTTGGTTTCTAGCGTGGTAGAGTTGAATACAATCTCTATTTCAACAACAATAGTAATAAAAGGATAATGGTGTTGGTCTATGTAGATGACATAATATTTGGTGGATCTGATAAAGCTCAGTGTAGATAGTTTTCTGAATTCATGAAACATGAGTTTGAAATGTCAATGATTGGAGAGCTAATGTTTTTCCTTGGTATACTGGTGACACAAGGAAGTAATGGAACATTCATTTCTCAATCCAAATATGCCAAGGAGGTGTTAAGAAGGTTTGGTATGGAAAATTCCAAGAGTATCAAAACTCTGGTTGCTACCTGGATGAAATTATCAAAAGATGAGGATGGGGAGGTAGTTAATATCACATAATACAGGAAAATTATTGTAAGTTTGTTATACATGACCGCGACAAGGCCTGATATTGTTTTCGCCACATGCCAAGCAGCGAGATATCAGAGTAATCCCAAGGAAAGTCACAAGCTTGCAGTGAAAAGAATACTTCAGTATATCAAGGGCACGGTGGACTTCGGCTTGACATATAATGATAAATATCAGACAGAGCTATTGGGATATACTGATGCAGACTGGGCCGGTTCAGCGGATAACAGGAAATCAATATCTCAAGGTGCATTCTATCTTGGAGGACTATGTATTTCTTGGTTAAGTAAGAAGCATGATTTCATTTCATTAAGCACCACAAAAGCTGAGTATATTCCGGCCACTCAAGCATGAACACTGTTATTGTGGATGAAATAGTAGCTTGAAGATATGGGAGTTGAATTAAAGTCTATGATCAGAATCCAGTGTGATAACTCAAGTTCCATAAATCATAGCAAAAATCCCATCCATCACTCAAGGACAAAGCACATTGAGATGAAGTATCATTTTATCAAAGAGAAGGTTGAGTAGGGAATCGTGAAGTTGGCATATGTGCCTATAGAACTATAGGTTGTAGACATTCTAACAAAGGCCTTACCTAAGGAAGCATTTGACAGACATTGACTGGATCTGGGAGTTCAGTCGACTGCCCGCACTTGAAATTGTGTGGATGTGAAACAACCACCCCCTATACATGAGTTATGAAGTGTTTTCCATAATGTGTTGATGTGTTCTCTACTCTGTTACAAACTACAAAGGAGTGACCTTTGGGTTCGTTGACAAAGGGGGAGAAAATAGTGTTTGTTCAAAGGGGAAATAGTGGGGAGATTTGATAAATCATGAATGATATGGGGAGAATCTTATAGGTGGAGCAGCCAGATAGGGGGAGTTACAGCTAGTTGAACGTGCTTAGCCAGAGCATAGCTTGAACAACACAGGAAATAAGGATAAAGAGGTTTTGAAGCTAACAATTGATGAAGCTGTGAACAGAAAGGAGGAGCGTTTCAAATCAGACGATGCTAGAAGTGATAGATCAATGAATAGATATCACGACAACAGAGGATCGTGATAAAAGAAAAAGAGAGATGTTGGAATGTGGTAAGAATATTTCCAATAATTGGTATCAGTTTGATAAAAATTGGTATCAATTTGGTGTCAACAATGGATTTCAGAGATGAAGTGATTCATTGATAATCTATTCATTTACTCTTGTTTCTCACGTCGAGCATTGCTCATGTGGGCTTAGAGTATGTGTTGATTAAATCCTTGATCGCTATCAGAATCGCAATGAGGCGAATGGTGGCTAAAGAATCAATGATGTATCCTTTTATGGAAGTGTTTTCAAAAAACCCAAAGGGGGATATTGTTGGGAAAAAATCCCTCATGACTTCATTAAAGCATTTTTGATATGATTGTGTTTGTTGACAAAGTGGAAAACTGTGCTGTGATTGTTGAAAATGAATACCATGACATACAAGTTTGTTGACAAAGGGGATTTCATTGTTGAATGTCACTTTCAAGAGATGTGGTCAACAATCCATGTTTGATTCAAGAATGCCGATAAAGGAATGAATGATCTGGAGGCAGCAAAGGGATAAGTGTCGTGAAAGTATTGGTGGTGTCGCACAGATAACTTGCGCGCTGTGAAGAGACTTGCACGCCGATGCCTTGGAAGCTTGAGAACTTGCGCGCCTGTGGTTTTTCAAGATCAGAAGATCAAAATATTTCAATGTAATGAGGTTCGCGTATGTTTGGAATTAGGTCCCGCAAGTGACTTGTAGGTGAAGAGACATGCACTTCGAGACCTGCGCGCCGAGGAGAGAGTTGCGCGCCGTCGTGCAGGGGTGGTCAAATTGCCTATAAATACCAGACCACCACTCTTCATTCATTAATGGAGTTCAACACTTAGAAAAATCAGAGCTCCTGTCACACAAGTGTGGAATTCGTGCAAGTGGTGGTGTGTCATGCAAGTGGGACTTGCATGCCAGAGTATGAAGTTGCGCGCCAAGGGTGAGTTGCGCACCTGAGGTGGTTTAGGCGAGGAAGGAAGTGAGTCACGCCGGTTTTGAGTTGAAGAATCTTGAGTCGCGCATGTAGTTGACGTGGACTTGCACGCTAGTTGTGACTTGCGTACCGATAATTGCATGCTAAGTAAGGTTTATTTCCAGTAGTGATTTTCGGGCGGCGTGGAAGTTGGAAGTTTTCCCGATACCTTCGGTGAAAAGAGATATTCATCTATGGGTGAATGATATACTTTAACAGAGAATATACATACTGCGGAAGATGCATTCATTCATGCAAATGAAGAGATCTATAGGTCTATAAACTGTGAGTGGATCCTTTCTAGAGTAGTGAGAAAAGGAAGAGGAAGATGGTGATCCTCTCCACCGGCAATGATCCAGAGAGAGAGAAACAGTGAGTGACCCTTGGGAAAGCAGTGAGCTAACCCTAAATCTTGTAAAGGAAGTGTTCCTGGGACAAAGTGATGGTACCCATACCTAGTATCCACAGCTAGTGAAGTTTTATGGAATTTTCTATGACCGGCAACTTGTCGGCGTATGCTCTTTGGACGTAGCCCAGTGAGGCTGAACCAAGTAAAAATCGATGCGTATTGTTCATGCTTTAATTTATGTTTACATTGTGCAACCGGAATGAGACAGAAGAGTGTTTTTCTTAACAGCGAAACATGATCAGAACGGGAGTTAATTTTAAAATTAGTTATACCCTGATTCACCCCCCTCTCAAGGTATTCAGCCTTGTGGACCTAACATATATATCATAAAAATTCAATATATTAATCTTTATAACAATCTATAAATGATAGGTATATGAAATGAAATACACCGTTCAGGGAGATGGTAGGCCATACCTACGCATGGACACTGCTTCTATTCTCTAGTCATATTTAAAGAAATATTGTAACTAAAATATTTGTGTATATATATATGTAATAATTAAATTATAGTTATTATATAATATATATAAAATAATTTTACAAAAATCTTCCTTAATACATTTGATGTATAGTGTGAATGATTCACAAATCTTGGAGGAGGCGATAGTCCACACATCCACCAATGAAGTTAACATATTCAAAAAACTAGAAATCACGATGATATGATATATATAATAATTATACAAGAAAAAACTAAAAAATAAAAATCATATATACAATATTAAAATTTATTTTCTATCCTAATTCCTAACCATGGGATGTGGGAAAGGAAAAATGAACAATATAATTTCATGATGCAGTTGTTTTCCATACACAAGAATAATAAGTTCATTACCCATTATATATAAGTGTCTGTAAGTATTCGTATAAAACCTAGAATACAAATATATTAGTATATTTTGGATAATTATGTAATTATATGATCATGGAATAAGTATATTTGATGATTTGGTGGATAATGAAAACAAAACAAAGGAGCAACTGTAGGATATTTCCCAGTATTTGGGAAACTCCTCCTTGTTTGCATCGAGGGATTCCATGGATTTCTTTTTTCTGAAGATATGATTATAGGATAAAGGGTGGATTTTGAGGATATTATCTCATCATATTTTGGTTTATCCTATAGAATTTAGGTTAGTGAATAGAACGGATGGTTGAGTTCATTTTTATAGTGGAGGAGGATTGGATTTCTTGTAATTTTTTTAAAAAGGAATACAACCCACATTTTTCCTATGAATAGTGGCTCCAATAATTAACTAATTTAGAAAAAAGTATTTATATGGTGTAAATATATATATAATGTATTTTAGACATGTTACTATGTCTTTTATGAAATTATGTGTAATGTTTAGTTCTTTATTAAGCTAATTTTCTCTTCAATCATTATAATTAATTTTAATTACATTCACTATTATTTTTTTGTCAAAAACCGAGTTGAAAAAAATTTAAATTACATACTATTTTGACTCCAAACTTGGAAACAATTTTCCAAATTCCGAATATATAATTCTCATAAATTAATTCAAATTTAAACCCACAAACGATATTAAAATGCAGGATTTTAATGTAAAAATGTTCAAATACTTTCTACATTTTATATACAATTTCAAAGTTAAATTGATTCAAATTAACATAAATGGAATAATTTATTTATAAAATATATAATTTAATTTTAATGAAAATAAAAAACATATTTTATCCATATAAATAAATAAAAAAAATTTCATTAAATTTCAGTATTATTCACTATTCATTAAAAAATTAATCTTATTTAAAAAATTCAGCCAACTTTTTTCGGATATTATTATTCCAATAATGAATTTTATTTTTTCCTAGAAAAATTTCAAATGTGTCAAAAATTATATTTAAAATGGGTTCCCTTTTAAATTATACTAATATTATCTTTTAGAAAAATATACATTTTATTCACAAAATTGGATTATTCTTATAATATACCGATCAAATATTTTGGAAGAGAATAAAAAAAAATTGAAATTATAAATTATAAAAGTTATTTAAAGCATTAATAAAAGTATTTTGTTTATTTTCTTGACATAAAAATATCTTTGTACACGGAAAAATAGTTTTCATAGAAAATTAATTAATTAATTTTAAAATTGTTCTTACATTCACATTTACAATTTTATTACCAAAAGATTAATTTTATATAATAGTTTATATCATATTTTAACAATTTAGTTAGTCTTGAAAAACATTCATTCATAATTCTAGGTGGAAACTATAATAATAGTTTAATAATAATATTAATAGTATCTTATAGTTCAGTAATAATCAACCTTACCTCTAACACAAGCTATCAATGAGACTCAAATTCATGTGCAATATATGAAGAACATTGTTTTTCATGTTCTAAAATCCAATAAATGTGTTTTATGAATCCCAATATTGACATGGTTTTGCATATAATGCAGTCCTCACTTAGCGCATTCATATAAAAATATGTATTCAGGGTTTCACTAAATGTTAAATATCAAAATATCAAATTAATTGGAAAAAAATATCTCAAAAAATCTTTGGGTGTTAAATTTTACCCCCATTAAAATGAATTTCTCCCTTAAAATTCGTCTTGTTTATCAAAGGTTCAATACTTGAATGTTCCTTTCATAGAAACCCACTCGGAAAAAATAAATACTCAAACATCCTCTAAAATGGTAATGTCAATAACATAATTGTTACCCGAAGTAGAATATAACTAAGTTCCCATATAATATAACATACGTGGGAAGTGAAAACATGGACATGGAGTGAAATCTAATAAATGTGATGTGGAGTGATAGAGAAAAAGGATAGAAGAAATTTAATTATCACAATGTTATGATTCTTTGATGATCTAAGTGGTTAATTGTTTTATTGGAAATAATGGAACCGGGGTAAAATTTATGGTTTCTATACCATTTTGTTAAAGATAATTAATTTTAATGAATTCATATAATTACATAATTTTAGGGCAACCTTAACATTTATTGTTCCTTTATTAACATCTAATTCTTCTCTTATTCCATTAATTTATGGTTAATTATTCATTTCTGAAGCATTAATATATCCTGAGATCTATTAAAATAATGATCGGTCATTGCATCTATATTTATCACAACAAATATTTTATCAAAAGTTATCAAATTTAAATAAATAATTATAAGGAAATATAATAATTTAACATAAACCATTCAATAAATTAGTAAACTTATAACCATTGAAATGTATAGAAGACCAAAACATTTTAAATAAGGTCTATAAGTGTCCAAAAAACTAGTTATCATTATTTACTTATATATCATAAAGTAGATCATAGTGTTCTCATATCAAAAACGTTAGTACCTTCAACATGTATTACGTTGGAACATGGTGATAACATGAATATCACAAATCTTTATTAAAATATTTGTGTTCACTTATTGTAATGTTTATAGGATATATTTATGAATACAAAAAATGTAGTAATCTTCAACAATGATAGCATACATCTCTTGTCAACAAGTCCTTAATTAGTTCCAAAGAGGTCCATATCATATGATTTAATTATTCATATCCAACATATATTTTCCCAAACAACATTATCATAACATAATGTATATATTAAGGGTTATCTTTCCCTTAATAACGTGTTATCATGGATATTAGCATCCCATTAAATCACTTTTCTAGTCCATTGGAACCATTTGTCATATTCATATAAATCCTTAGTAAAAACACATAAACTGAAAAATCCTTATGTATTTCACCATTTATATTACACAATTCATGAATCAATGTATATAAAAACAATAATTATTCAACTTCATCATTAATCCATAAAAAATCTACCACATCATATTACTTAATACCTCTTTCCTTTCACATTTCACCTATAGTCTCATCATCATTAGAAATATAACCATTACTCATACCACCATTCATATTCTCTTTAGGAGAATTCCACTTAGGACATCGATTTTCATAATGAGCATTTATTCCACATTTTAATAAATTAACCATAAATGACATCTTAAGGAGCCAATATTCTCACCCATTTCATTAACCAAACCCTTTATTTTTCCTTTACAGTTTCTTACTTTAGGACCTTCTTTTATAACATCTAAACTTATTATTGTTCCTCTAATAAATTAACTTAGGTGATTCTTTCACATTCCTAACACAAATGAAACAGAATATTATTTAATTCCTAGTCTCCATTACACAAATTCTTAGGGAAATCCTTCATTCTCTTCCTTGGTGAGTCTGAGAGTTGCTTGAGGTTCATGTTGTTAATCATGTTATGTGAAAACTAATTTGGAATGATCACAACATCCTTCACTCCAACAATCATCCCATTTTACTTCTCAACAGAAACTATTACCTAACATTCTATAACAATCATTTTACTTATGATTACCACCACTGATTAAACTATAAATCGTAGTTTTAGTATCACTTATCATATTTGAAGGCCACATAATCATGAAAAAAATTTCTTATAGGATGTCTAAATCATGAAACTGAATTCTATTATCTATGAAGAAATGGGTTTATCCTAGTTTATTCATATTAATTATCTATTTAAATAATTTATTATTGATTGTAATGAATTTTGGAATTCTAAAAGTATATCCTCTTGGAGTGCCAAACTAGGAAAGAAACACGGTCTGTGGTCATACACCAGTTGGAAATCAAGTCTAGATTAATATGGCTTTTTAGGTTCCCCTTATGCATATCTATTTTAATTCACATCCACTTTTAGAATCAAGACCAGGATGTATTTCTAGGAAACCACTCACTCTATCCTTTACTAAAACTCGAATACATTTTCCTAAATAGTAACTCATCATTATAATTATCATTAGAGGCATACCTAGTACTATAATTATAAATAAACCTAGGGATCTCACTAAATATTTTTTATCCTAATATATAATGTTTTATTATACATTTCCATTGATATTAACTTTTGAAACCAAGGGTTAATATACATGGATATTTCATAATGTTTTATGAATATTCATCACATTACAACTGTACATTCTCAAGGACAATAATAGTTTAATATCTTTTGAAACATTGGACAAAATATTCTAACTTGGTGAAAGATCCTCAATTTTCCCCCAATGATATTACCCTTTTGAAAATCTACTTAAATCATTTCTTCATAACAAATAGAGAGGAACCATAAGGAAGGGGTGTGTTTAAATTCCTAGTAATGGATTATAAAGTAAATATGTAGGCATAACATGAACAGATGTGCATAAGAACATGATCCTAACATTTTAAGATCATACCCTACATATCAATGATCAGAAACACCCAACATGGAAAAATATATTTGATGTTCATATAACTTTAATAAAAACTTAATCAAGAACTTGAACTATCTGTGTATATAATAACAATAAAAAAAAGAATTTATGGGAATAATATAAAAATGTAATATAATTCTAAATAAGTAATGGATCATTTCAAAAAACATATTTGAGAACCTCATAGGAACTTCAGTTAATAGGTAGGACACACCACCAAGCCTAGTTGTAGTCATTTCCTCCTAAGGGATTCGGTTTCCCCATCTTCTCATACTCGATCGAGTTTACACATCTTCCCATATTGGATCACGTTTCCCAACCATCCATTGTGAATAAATCTTGTATAATTTATTCCCATCATTATCATAGTGGATATAATTATTTATCCTATGTAATGGAGGGATATATATGTCCCACACAACAAATAATTAAATCATAAATACATTTACCACAAAATCATTAGCTATCATACCTTAACCAGTGAAATGAAATTGGTGTCATAAACATATAGTTATATCCTAACAAGTTAAAAAAGATAGGTTTCATATTTGTTTCATCAAACTATATCCCATGAATAGAAGTGATTTTCATAATCATATTTCCCATGAAAATAGGATGGTTTCATAATATTATAACCCATGAAAGAGAAACAGGTTTCCAAAAAATCATGCCATAAAAACCTAAACCATTTAGATAATTAATATTAATTATATCCTTTGATCATATCTCAAGTAAAGCATAAAGTATAACTAGTGATGTCATATTATATGGATAAGGATTTTGAAGTATTACATGGAGCACTACTTTTTAAAACATATTAAATTTTAGAAAACTATATCTTTTAATCCACCTTGAAAACATATGATGGAAGAATTTAAATTATTTTAAAAAAATTTCTTGAGGGAAATATATTTTATGATTTAAAATAACTCTCTTTAAAAAATAATGCATTTTGAAAACCATTTTTTTGAAAATAATTTTGAAAAATTATAATGGATGCATGATAATAACTTGAAACCAATTTTTCTTAAAAACTTATAAAAGAATCATAAAATAATTTTAATTTTTCTTAAACACAAAACATTTATGAAAACCATTTTCTTTTAAAATATCATTGAAACTATTAAATAAAGCTTGGGGAATAATTTTAAATTGTTCTTATACATAAAACTTTTTTGAAAATCCTTTTCATTGTAAAATAATTTAAAAACAATGAAGGTTGATCTTATAAGAAAAAAAAATTCTTAAGAAAAAATAATCTTTTAAAGATTAAAAGTATGCATAAAATAATTAATATCATGATGAAGGATAAATCCATACATTCAAAATATTCCTTTTTCATCTTAAAATTTTTAGAAAAGTGAGTTAATTAAAAAAATAAAAAGAATAATAATTTTTGAATCCCATTTTGTTAAAAAGTTAAAACATAGTTAAAAATATGTTTCATAGATCATAGGATAATAGTATAACATTTTTGAATTCATTTTTAGAAATCATGATTTAGAATGAACATATATATCTGAATGAATGGGAAAATAATGTCATATTTTCATAAAACCTTTTTCATAAATATCTTAATTAAAAATGAGGGAAAAAATAGAACCATTACTTAGATATAACATTAATAACCAATTTTTATGAAAATTTTGTAGAGTTATTGAGATATGGAACATATTATTTCATCAATGGAATCATAATTATAAACAATCTTGATAAACTATGAGATTATACTAATAAATCATTACCACTTTAGTAACATTGAATAATAATAAAATAAATATATTAAAATTATAGTAAGAATTAAATATATTTAAAATAATAATATTCAATATATAACATATAAAAGGAATTATAAAACCTCCTAGAAAATTATAGTTTCAAAAAATGGCATGTTTCTTAAAAAATGAAAATTGAGAAAAAAATTCATTATTGATTTGGTAAAATTTGAGACATAAAACACATGAAATAAATATCATCATATTGATATATAAATATACATAATTATAATTATAATAATCCTATAATACATCCATTCTATTTTTAAAAACCACATATAATAAATATGATGTGAATATGGCTTGTGCCTCTCAAAAAAAAGTGATATGTGGAAATACATACCTTATCCCTTGACATTCGTCATACACGTTCGAAACTCTTATATTAAAAATATGTGATTGTTATAAATATAACACATAACCATATTATTATATATAATATTATAATTATTTTACTATGACTTTATATTACCCATTTATTAATAATTCCAGGTCAATGTTATGTTTTGGGTAATATATGCGATGTTTTTCATATATGATTTGACTTGTTACTCTTGATACTATTAATTATATAAAGATTTATTTATTTAAATAATTTAAATAATTATTTATATATCATACATATTCAGTATAAATATAATTATAATAATCAATAAAATATTAGTATATCAAATTGAATACACAATTATTGGAGATAGTTTGTCGTACGTCTGCATGAATGTTGTTTCTGTTTTATTATCGTATTAAAAGAAAGAACGTAATTAAAATATATGTATATATATGAATATATATAAAAAAATTACAGTATAATAATTATTTCATATATATTTCTTGAAATTTCAATAAAATCATCATTAATACATTCCTTGTAAAGTGTGAATGAATCAAAATGCATTAAGAAAACTGTATTCCACTAACCGTCAAACGAAGTTATTTTAAAATTAATTTCTTTATTTTCTAATAGTTCTTAAATTTTTTTATAATAAATGATAAATAGATGATTCGTTTTATATGAAAGTGTAAATAATATTTTCATAATTTACTTAATCTTATTCACAAATTC
This sequence comes from Viscum album, assembly GCA_963277665.1. Classification (NCBI taxonomy): domain Eukaryota; kingdom Viridiplantae; phylum Streptophyta; class Magnoliopsida; order Santalales; family Viscaceae; genus Viscum; species Viscum album. The sequence continues at coordinate 1,487,480,756 of OY728120.1, forward strand.
CATTCCAGTGGGTTGGTGTTAGTAATAACAATATTTGAATAATGATATTAATAGAATCTTGTAGTTTGATTAAAAAAAAGTTATTTCAGGTAACAAAAGATATAAAAAACACTCAGAATTGTGTATAATAAAAGACCAACATAGTCTTTCATGTACTAAATTCAAATATATTCATGTATTATAGCACAATATTTTCTTGGTGTTGCATATAAATCATGCCACACATAGTGCTTTCATATTAAGAAAGCTATATTTGGTGTTGAATGAAATTTAAAATATAAAAATTTGATATTAGTTTGAGAAATAATAATTCACAAATTCCTAGGGTTTTATATTAAATTCATGAGGAAATGATGTAAATCAGGGAATTTGAATATTTATTATAGGGATCGATCCTTAGGGATGTGTTTTTTATCCAATTAGGATAGCAATCAGATCCCACAATGTTTGGATTGTGGGTGTCTATGTCATAAAATGTTTGAAAATAGTGTTTTTGAGTGGGTATTATAAATTTATTGATACCCTAAGATACCTCATTGGGAGAATGAAACATTGAATTATGAATATATTTAATCTGGCTTATATCCCAAAGAAATACCATATTATTGGAAACCATATTCAGATATAGGTTCAAACATTATATGTCTCTAAGCCCACATGACTCATCCGTGGTGTGATAAACAAGAGATTATAGAATATTGGATTCATTTACTAAGATCCTACGACTAAATTGAATAGGTAATACACATTTAAATTTCAATTGTATTTCACTAAAATTATCAGGATGAACATGTTTTGGATCTCAGGCCTTAGGAAGGAATCCAATATTTATAGTTCGTAATAGGAATCAGACTCCCCATTGAATATTTTTTTCTAAACCAAAGGGTGGGTGAGGAAATAAAATCAATACTCATGAGTGTTGTTTCTCTAGTTATTTTAAAAATTTTCAAATTATTCAGGACAGACGCCATGGTGAAGGCCCATGTATGATCCCACCCCTCATCAATTGATATACAAGGAAGGATGATGGAATAATATAAGTATTCATATCCAATAAGCCAGAGTATTTTAAATATAGAGGGACCAAATCCAAGGTGGATTACCAAGTCACAAATTTATTCTTTTTCCTCAAATGTATAAAGAGACAAATAATAATTATATTCACTTGATAGAAAAAGAGGGATACATACCATGTAATGTCTATTGAATATGTATTTATGGAATAAACACCCTTTCGAGGTAAAGAGGGTTTCAAGAGTTCATTAACCTAATCCAACTTGAGAACTCCCGATATAAAGGCATTTCTTGGGAAAAGGATCATAGCTAGGGATTCTCATGGAACATGTCTAAGTGTTCCTTCCTAAAAAATATTTCTTCTCCTTGGTTATCTTCCTAATAAGTCTAACATGTCTAAGGGTGTCTACCAGACAAGGCTGACTTGTCCAAGTGTTTCTACCATATCTACCTGACATTTCTCAAGGGTACTCTCAATCATTGAACTGATCTCACAAACAGTATGATCTCACTATGTTATAAAAGTTTGTTGTTTTGATTAGGTTAAAATGTCTATGTTAAATCATATGATCAAGCCAACATGTCGAATGGAATTCACATGAGAAATATTTTCATGTATAAAGTTATTTGCAAGATCAGTGATGACATATGTTCCCAAGATCATAAGGTTGTCACACTATTAGGTCCCATGAAATGTTTTAGATCACATTCAAGACTAAGGTCACGTGTCCAAGGGTTTTAGTGTCAGGTCTGTGGCCTCATATGGGAATCCCAATACCTTTTAGGAGTCATGAGATCTTATATTTCCTCTAAATGAATAATTCTAAATGGGAAAGCATTTTCATGAATGAGGGTTCATAGATGAGGGTTCATGTCAAGGTTATATAATCTAGGGTTATTTTTGAAATAATAGTGCATGAACATGGGTTCACATGTATATCAAGGATACATGTCAGTGAAAGTTCACATGATAAGGGTGCATATGAGATCGTGATCTTATGGGACTCAGGTGATGGGTTCTACAGATAGGATCTCGTATATAAGTCTATGGTTCTTTCCTAATGGATTCTAATTGACCCATACTAAAAAATAGTTTCTCATCCTTTATACATAAATAATTACATGTATGTTAATAGTAGGAGTATACATTTGAGGGTTCATAACATATGCTAAAAGAATACATCACCTGACTAATGAGTAGTCATTTGCTAATGTGACTAGAGGGTGTCCACATGAAGAAATGGAATGGCATTTAATTGATCGTGTGATCACATGAACTCAATAGGATCTCCCAAAGTGTTCTTATGGAAGTGACCCATGATTACATGGATATTATCCACATGGTATCATTTCTTTCTCATGCATCTCTTTCACCTCACCTACGTGTCCTTTAAAATATGATGGAAAGGGATAATATAGTAAAAAAATTCAATATAAGTCTATTATATTATCAGGGATGGTTTTATGTTCACTTACTTAATGTGAATGTGTTGTATCATCATGGAACCAAAGATATAAGTTCTTATCCCACGTATGAAACACGGGGGTATATATTCAGTCTAATGATGATTTCATTGGGGAATTCACATGATTGGCTGCACTTGATCATGATTTTCATGATCAAAGGATAATTAGGTAGAATGTTTCTTAAAAAAGGCATAGTGATTCATACTGAAGTGCATTGTGTTGCATTTGTTGTCAATGAGGCATGAAGTTGTCTTGGAATGAATGGATGTCAAGGAGTCAAGATGTGAATGTCAAAGGATGTGATAGTGATGGTGAGGAATGGAGAATGGCCATGGTACTAAGAGGCATGTCACTTAGGAGATTCACTAAGTGGTATTGGAAATTGTGGTTGAAACATTCTCCATGTTACATCAGACGATTGTGGATCTGTTCTTTAAGTTCATAGAACTTGTATCTTGATGATACAATGTCACAACAATATTTGAAGACCATGCATTGTATTGACAATGCATGAGGAGGTGAAGAAGATCCATCCACAAGTCCTAAGTGGATGAAGTGAGCTGAAGAAGCCCATGCACTATCTCTTAGTGCATGTGAATCAGAAGAAGATCCAACTTGATCTCTGATTAGATCAATGAAGCACATTGGAGATTTTATGTTGATTCAAGCATTCGGTTGATGGAGAACCTTCAAGAATTCACTCCTAAGTAATAAATAAATGATGAGGATGAATGGAGGAATTCTTAAGAAGAAGAAGAATAGAGATGGGAAGAAGAAGGCTTGAATGGCACTTGGTTTGGCAATTTGTATATGGAGTACATTGTTTTTATACAAAGGATTCATTCATGCCTTTGCCAAAAAATTGGCCAGCCAAGGCACCTTGGGGGTTCAACCCCAAGGCATGGGCAATAGGGCACCACGCCCGGGGGAACCCGTGGGGCGAGCCAGGGCGGCAGGGCGCACCCAAGACACCACATGGGCGCCAGGGGCACGCCCGGAGGAGCGCGACGGGGGCATAGGAGCGCGCCCGAGTGTCAGAGCATGCATAGGGTGGGCGCATAGCGCGCCCGCAGGAGCAGAGGTGGGCGCAAGAGCGCGCCCGCAGAGAGAACCCGGTGCGGGGCGGCACCGGGAGGGGAGAAGTTCAACTGGCGTGTTCAGGCAGCGCCAGGGTAATAAAGCGGGGATAATTCGCGGGCCGTTTCGATGTGGGATGCGCATTTTTCACCCGGAGCGAATCCTGGCCGTCCGTCTCATCGCGCGCTCGATCCACGCCGCACGATTCATCTCCGCGGAAATGATCAAATCCTGGCCGTCGCGCATCACGATCCGACGGCTCCCGACTCGTCTTCCACCTCGAGCTCGAGCCGAAGCCTCCCGCGAAGCCGCCGCTGAACCAGTGCCTCCCGACGACAGAATTTGAGTATCCGGCCACCTCCGATCAAACCAAAGTGTCCATTGGAATCGTCTGAGCATACCGAACACAACCATGCCTTAAAATGAGCATGCATGCTACCAGATGATGAATTCGATGAAGGCCGAAGCAAACCGAAGGTGCGAGGCCACTCGGGTGTTCATGTTTTGCATGGATAGACCTAAACAGAGGCCGTGCATGCGTTATAAATCGCATGCATGAGGAGGAAGAAAATAATAAAATAAGCCGCGGTGAAACAGAGGAGAAAAACAAGATTTTGGAAATCTTGAAAACACGATATATTCGGGAGTTTGAATTTATATCCCACGCGGATGAACCGAGGCCCTCTGCCTATATAAAGAGAGGTCGAGACCTCTGAATTGCTGTTGATCCATGGTTGAAAATCCGAAGTCCCGTGAGAAGCCTCTGCCTCGCGAAGAAGAAGCCCCGTGCAAGTTTACTTGCACGGCTGGAGTCCCTTGCGCGCAACTTCTTTGCGCGACAAGAAGAAGGAGGAGGAGGGGATCCATGTGCGCACCTCTTGCGCGACAGGAAGGAGCCGAGCCGCATATTTGCGCGCTCGAGACTCTTTCCCTCTCTGCCCGCGGACTTGCGCGGCAGGAGGTGTTTGCGCGGCCCTTGCGGCTTGGCACCTTGCGCGGTGAGGCAGTGGAGAAGATCCTTGCCGCTTGACCCTTGCATGCCACCTGAATTGCACCTTGAGGACTTGTGCGCCTCCTTTTAGGCAGGAGAAGATCCGAGGTCGAGACTTGTGCATAAGGAGGAAGACCACACTTTGAGTGTGTTTTAGAATTGGAGAAGGCCCTACGGGCAGTATCTTGTGCAAAGTGGGAGAACACCCTATGGGATGATTGAATTTGGGCAGTGTGTGTGCAAAGTGGATAACCCAAGCCGTAGCCTTGTGTGGGTGAAGTGAAGACCACACCTTAGTGTGTGTGTGCAAGATTGAAGAACCACCTATGGGTTAAGTGTGTGCAACAACAATAAGAACATGCCAAGATTAAGTGTGTGCAAAAACAGAAGAGGACCCGAGGCTTTCATGCCTCGTGTGTGAACAAAGAAAAGGCAGTAGCCTTGTGTGTGTGCAACAAGAAGAGGAGGAGGCCATCTCATGTGTGTGCTAAAGTGAAACAATTGTGTGCAAATTAAAGAAGTGGCCGAACCTAGGTGTGTGCACTAAAAAGTGTATACACATTAAAAGAAGAAGAAGAAGTTCCACACTAAAGTAAAACACACTTCTAAGTGTGTGAACAATTTGGATAAAGTGTGTGAAGTTCAGTGAAGGTGTGTGCTTAAAAGAATTACACCCTTTAAGGGTTTATTGCACCAAGAGGAGAAAGAGGAGAGTGCATGCATGCATGCATGCACATGCACACGTGAACAAAGATAAATCAGGCTGTGTGCATCTGAGTTGTGAGACTGGACCAGACCGAAGATAAAGATATCAGTTGTCTGAGCATTCAGTAGTTGAAGAGAGAAGCCAGGTCATCCTGAAGAAGGAGATAAAGCCTGAGCTAGACGAGAAGCCCTGATCAACCACAAGTGATCAGAAGAGAAGAGCAAGGCCAGCAGCCTTTATCCCAGGCTGCTGAAGTTACTTGAAGAACCTAAAGAGGAGAAGAGCTACTCGTGCGACTCGAGGAGCCAGGAGAAGACGCTGTGGGACTCAGGGAGAAGAAGTCTTCAGTGGGATTCTGGATCAGGCCAGTGGGACTCTGGTAACACTGTGGGACGCAGTATAAAGACCCTCCTGTGGGACTCAGGAGAGATACAGTGGGACTCTGTATCAACCATTGTAATACTAACAGATTATAATGGGAGAATCCATGCTGGGAGAGCATGGCAAGGATGTAGGCCTTTGGTGTCGAACCTTGTAAATCCTTGTGTCCTATGCCTTTTCATTACTGCATCATTCGGGAAAGGTTGAGAGATACAAGAAGAGTGGATCGAGGCTTTAACCAGCCATAGAGGTTTAATTGATAAGAATCAATTAGTAAAAAGTTTTAAGGGGTCACTGATTCACCCCCTCCCCCTCTCAGTGATTCACACTGATCTGGGCACTTCAATTGGTATCAGAGGGAGGTTACCTCTAAAAAGATCCAAGAGAGTCTATATGGAGTGCAGATTTGAGGAAATGAGTGACCAGCCTCAAATGGAGATATCTGCCAAGACTCAGAAAAATAGAAAGAAGAAACAGGCCAAGAAGATGAAGAAGAAGGTTGCTGCAATCAGAGAAACTCCTTCTATGGAAAGAAATGTGAAAGTCACATCAGATGACAATTCCTTTTATCATTCTTCTGATGAAGCCTGCTCTAGCTGTGATGAAGACGGAAGAGACAATGATCTTCTAGATGCAATCAAATATCTTCAGAAGAGAGTCCCAAAGGAAGTTGCAATGTGTATAGCTACAGGCCTCCTTGATCTTCAAGAAGAAAAATTACAGCTAGAAGATGAAGCCAATTCTCTGGAAGTCCAATTGGCAAAAAGGGTTGGCATAACCAACACTCTCAGAAAGCTGGTGAAGGCTAAAGATGAAATCGTTTCTCTTTGCAATGAAAGATATGAAGACACTACTGAAGAATTGCAAAGAAGCCTTTCTGAGAAAGAATTCTTTAAGACAGTGGTCAAAGATATTTTCCATGCACTGGAAAAGAGGCACAAAGTTTCAATGAATGTCAGAGATGCTCAACTTGAAGACAAAGTAAACAGGGTGAAGGAGCTTGACAATTCATTACAAGAAATGAAGAAGGTGCATGATGACCAGATGAAGCAACTGGAAGAGAAATGGGAAGGAAAGCTAAGAACAGTTGAGGATGAGAAGAACTCCCTCAACATGAAGTGTTTAGAACTAGAGGTGATATTGAAAAATCTGCAATCACCCAAAGCTGAATCCTCCCAGTCAGCTAAAAGAAGAAATGTTGCCACTCAAGTGAGCTTTGAGAAGGATGATTCTAAAAGAAAGACATCCTCTAATAAAAGGGCAACATCTTCTAGAAAGAAGGTACCATCCATACCATCTTGTACTGATGCTTCTAATTGTGTTTTCACAAAAAGTGCAGGATGGAAGAATAATTCCAAACAAATATGGATGAAGACAGTAAAGAAGCAGAGCTCTCCTGAAACAGCACAACAGGTCAAGAAAAGTACCCTACAATCAGAAGGACTGAAGAGGTCAAGATTCGTGGGACAATGCTGGTGTTGTAACAAGTATGGGCATTGTGCAAAGGATTGTTGGTACAATCCACTGAATTCCAAAGCACAGAGGAAGCCCATGCCTAGGGGGAGCAAGCCAGAAGAAAAGAAGCAGCATCCACAGGTCCAGAGACATCTGTTTACTGCTAACAGATTTGGATTACTTGACAACATCTGGGATGGTTGCAAAAGTGGTCAAAAGAATGATACATGTCAATCTCCAACTGTATCCAAAGCTGGAATGAAGAAAAGATCACAGAACCTGGCTCAGAAGGAATCCTTGGGAAGCAAGAATAAGAAATTGGAAGATGCTCCCAAGAAGATTATGAAAAAGGAAGATAAGTCCTTGGAATTCAAATCCAAGAAGGGTGATTCATCAAGAAGAGCCACCAAGAAGACATGCTTCTACTGTGGAAAGAAAGGTCATACCATGGATATTTGCAAACAAGCCATGGAAATCAATAGAAGCCCACTGAACTCAAACAGACAATCAATCCAAAAGTAGCAGAAGGGATTGATTGAAAATAAGTTGCCTAAGAAAGGTAGCTTAACAGCATCAAAAGAACCATGTGGAACTTCCAGAACTAGGGCCACTCTTCCAAATGATTTACTTGTCATATGGCCACATCAGTTGCAACTTGCCAGAGAACTACAAAGAGTTGAAGATGAAGCTCTGGCAATTGCTAAAGAAAAAGGGAAGAAGAAGGTTTCACATGAAGATGTTTTGAGAACCACACCAGCACAATCATCAATGAAGATCAAATGTGCAAGTGTGAAGACTGGTGAAAATGGGACATCTCGGTTGAGAGAATCTTCTCAACCTTGTTGTTCACATTGATGAACCAAGGAGGTTCCATCTTATTCCCTTATACTATTGGTATTTACATGTGCTGACATTGCAGGGAATTGAAGATGATGATCATTCTCAACTGGAGGATGGTTTGGACAAAATGGAGTGCACCCCTTGAGGGGGAGCCAATCTGAAGAAGATGATGTTCTAAAATTAATATCATCTTGAGAAAGTAGATGAATGGGGGAGCTTTATCTTTGCACCTGAACTTTCTAATGAGTTTTGTGAAGTATGTGCAGGATTTAGCAATTCATTGTTATATCTAAAAAATTTCAAACCCCTGAAGCATGATCTCACATGTATAGTGAATGTTGGACAGCATTGAGTACCTTGGTTACATCACTCTTGTTTTCTACACCGGGTTAGCCCAAGTAGACTTAGAGCTGATTTACTAAAGGTTCTTTGCTAAAGAGAACATGTGACATCATCCCTCTCTTAGTGATTTTTTTTTCAAGAAGATGCTATTCGAAGGGAGGAAGAGATTTTTGAAAAAATGAACCACACCACACCTTTGCATTTGATTGCCAATAAGGGGGAAAAAATATTGGCACACATATTGACCCATTCATATGTGCTGAAGTGGTGTATTGACAACAAATACAAAGGGGGAGATTGAAGTGCATTGTGTTGCATTTGTTGTCAATGAGGCATGAAGTTGTCTTGGAATGAATGGATGTAAAGGAGTCAAGATGTGAATGTCAAAGGATGTGATAGTGATGGTGAGGAATGGAGAATGGCCATGGTACTAAGAGGCATGTCACTTAGGAGATTCACTAAGTGGTATTGGAAATTGTGGTTGAAACATTCTCCATGTTACATCAGACGATTGTGGAGCTGTTCTTTAAGTTCATAGAAATGTATCTTGATGATACAATGTCACAACAATATTTGAAGACCATGCATTGTATTGACAATGCATGAGGAGGTGAAGAAGATCCATCCACAAGTCCTAAGTGGATTATGTGAGCTGAAGAAGCCCATGCACTATCTCTTAGTGCATGTGAATCAGAAGAAGATCCAACTTGATCTCTGATTAGATCAATGAAGCACATTGGAGATTTTATGTTGATTCAAGCGTTCGGTTGATGGAGAACCTTCAAGAATTCACTCCTAAGTAATAAATAAATGTTGAGGATGAATGGAGGAATTCTTAAGAAGAAGAAGAATAGAGATGGGAAGAAGAAGGCTTGAATGGCACTTGGTTTGGCAATTTGTATATGGAGTACTTTGTTTTTATACAAAGGATTCATTCATGCCTTTGCCAAAAAATTGGCCAGCCAAGGCACCTTGGGGGTTCAACCCCAAGGCATGGGCACTAGGGCACCACGCCCGGGGGAACCCATGGGGCGAGCCAGGGCGGCAGGGCGCACCCAAGACACCACATGGGCGCCAGGGGCACGCCCGGAGGAGTGCGACGGGGGCGTAGGAGCGCGCCCGAGTGTCAGAGCATGCATAGGGTGGGCGCATAGCGCGCCCGCAGGAGCAGAGGTGGGCGCAAGAGCGCGCCCGCAGAGAGAACCCGGTGCGGGGCGGCACCGGGAGGGGAGAAGTTCAACTGGCGTGTTCAGGCAGCGCCAGGGTAATAAAGAGGGGAGAATTCACGGGCCGTTTCGATGTGGGACGCACATTTTTCACCCGGAGCGAATCCTGGCCGTCCGTCTCATTGCGCGCTCGATCCACGCCGCACGATTCATCTCCGCGGAAATGATCAAATCCTGGCCGTCGCGCATCACGATCCGACGGCTCCCGGCTCGTCTTCCACCTCGAGCTCGAGCCGAAGCCTCCCGCGAAGCCGCCGCTGAACCAGTGCCTCCCGACGACAGAATTTGAGTATCCGGCCACCTCCGATCAAACCAAAGTGTCCATTGGAATCGTCTGAGCATACCGAACACAACCATGCCTTAAAATGAGCATGCATGCTACCAGATGATGAATTCGATGAAGGCCGAAGCAAACCGAAGGTGCGAGGCCACTCGGGTGTTCATGTTTTGCATGGATAGACCTAAACAGAGGCCGTGCATGCGTTATAAATCGCATGCACGAGGAGGAAGAAAATAATAAAAGAAGCCGCGGTGAAACAGAGGAGCAAAACAAGATTTTGGAAATCTTGAAAACCCGAGATATTCGGGAGTTTGAATTTATATCCCACGCGGATGAACCGAGGCCCTCTGCCTATATAAAGAGAGGCCGAGACCTCTGAATTGCTGCTGATCCTTGGTTGAAAATCCGAAGTCCCGTGAGAAGCCTCTGCCTCGCGAAGAAGAAGCCCCGTGCAAGTTTACTTGCACGGCTGGAGTCCCTTGCGCGCAACTTCTTTGCACGACAAGAAGGAAGAGGAGGAGGGGATCCCTGTGCGCACATCTTGCGCGACAGGAAGGAGCTGAGCCGCATATTTGCGCGCTCGAGACTCTTGCCCTCTCTGCCCGCGGACTTGCGCGGCAGGAGGTGTTTGCGCGGCCCTTGCGGCTTGGCGCCTTGCGCGGTGAGGCAGTGGAGAAGATCCTTGCCGCTTGACCCTTGCATGCCACCTGAATTGCACCTTGAGGACTTCTGCGCCTCCTTTTAGGCAGGAGAAGATCCGAGGTCGAGACTTGTGCATAAGGAGGAAGACCACACTTTGAGTGTGTTTTAGAATTGGAGAAGGCCCTACGGGCAGTAGCTTGTGCAAAGTGAGAGAACACCCTATGGGATGATTGAATTTGGGCAGTGTGTGTGCAAAGTGGATAACCCAAGCCGTAGCCTTGTGTGGGTGAAGTGAAGACCACACCTTAGTGTGTGTGTGTGCAAGATTGAAGAACCACCTATGGGTTAAGTGTGTGCAACAACAATAAGAACATGCCAAGATTAAGTGTGTGCAAAAACAGAAGAGGACCCGAGGCTTTCATGCCTCGTGTGTGAACAAAGAAAAGGCAGTAGCCTTGTGTGTGTGCAACAAGAAGAGGAGGAGGCCATCTCATGTGTGTGCTAAAGTGAAACAATTGTGTGCAAATTAAAGAAGTGGCCGAACCTAGGTGTGTGCACTAAAAAGTGTATACACATTAGAAGAAGAAGAAGAAGTTCCACACTAAAGTAAAACACACTTCTATGTGTGTGAACAATTTGGATAAAGTGTGTGAAGTTTAGTGAAGGTGTGTGCTTAAAAGAATTACACCCTTTAAGGGTTTATTGCACCAAGAGGAGAAAGAGGAGAGTGCATGCATGCATGCATGCACATGCACACGTGAACAAAGATAAATCAGGCTGTGTGCATCTGAGTTGTGAGACTGGACCAGACCGAAGATAAAGATATCAGTTGTCTGAGCATTCAGTAGTTGAAGAGAGAAGCCAGGTCATCCTGAAGAAGGAGATAAAGCCTGAGCTGGACGAGAAGCCCTGATCAACCACAAGTGATCAGAAGAGAAGAGCAAGGCCAGCAGCCTTTATCCCAGGCTGCTGAAGTTACTTGAAGAACTTAAAGAGGAGAAGAGCTACTCGTGCGACTCGAGGAGCCAGGAGAAGACCCTGTGGGACTCAGGGAGAAGAAGTCTTCAGTGGGATTCTGGAGCAGGCCAGTGGGACTCTGGTAACACTGTGGGACGCAGTATAAAGACCCTCCTGTGGGACTCAGGAGAGATACAGTGGGACTCTGTATCGACCATTGTAATACTAATAGATTATAATGGGAGAATCCATGCTGGGAGAGCATGGCAAGGATGTAGGCCTTTGGTGCCGAACCTTGTAAATCATTGTGTCTTATGCCTTTTCATTACTGCATCATTCGGGAAAGGTTGAGAGTTACAAGAAGAGTGGATCGAGGCTTTAACCAGCCATAGAGGTTTAATTGATAAGAATCAATTAGTAACAAGTTTTAAGGGGTCACTGATTCACCCCCTCCCCCTCTCATTGATTCACACTGATCTGGGCACTTCACATACAATGAGGTTAATCCATAGATACCTCACAAAAAATCTTACAAGAAGGATTTAAGGGGAAAACATGATAACATAGAGTTCGTCACCTGATCTCTTTGAGTGATTCATTTGATTGTGAAACCTTTCAAAGTAAAAATTATTGACAACCCCTGATGTGTTCACTTGTTGGATGATGTAAATGATGAATGGTTCATTTAACAAGATATACACTATTTTTCAGGTCATCCTTGTGATGTCACTATGTGATCTCATGATCATCACCACTTGATCACGATATCCTCATTCTATGCCACGATATCTTCATGTGGTTCATGTGATTGGATCGTTTTATCATTCCTTAGAAGTATCATGTTATTACAACGATCCCATAGTGTCTTGGGCTTCTCCAAAGAAAACCCTTTGATCCCCATAGGTTGTAGATGGTGAAAATTTTGTAAAATTTATATCTTATTGAACACATGATTCATGTTATTGGCCACATGATCACACTATATCATTATTATATTCAATGATGATCATCAACATGTCTTCATGAAAGGTTTCATGTTCTCGTGATGGAATGGTAAATATCTGCAATCATTATCATAACCCAGAAAACATAAATTTATGGTATATTGTTACTTTTTCTCATGATATCATAAAATAATAGTTTAGTTATCCAATTGATGACAAGCATGTGAAAATAAATCACATTTTTGGAATCAAAATTTCTATCATGATTTCTTTATGTCACCATGATCATTGGAGAGGAATGGACCAAATCATGAAAGATATTAGACTACTATGATCTACTATCTTGGTTATGAACATATATCCTTAAAGTATGGGAGGATTAAGACAATGGATATAGTCTAACTAGACATTAGAGTCTGTAAAATATCATGTGTGCTTCATGGAATTATATTGGGGGAGTTGGAATGTGGAGCATTAAGTAGAGGTTGAAGATGATGTAGGATTGTGGTCGAGTGGCTGAGATTGATTGGATGAGATGACATATTTTCTATAAATGGTTTTTAATTGGTGAACAATACCTATTTACTATTTTTTTCATAGAATAGAATTTTCACTATCTGGAACCAATTAATAAGACTCACCAAGAAATATTTCTATCAATACATCACTGTGGTTTAGTACCTAGAAAAAAAATCACTCATACCCTCACCGACAATGCCACATCCCGGTGTGGCCTACCATAGAAGCTTCGAGGTGATTTTAAAATGCTTTGTGTATAACTTTACACACATAGGTTACTATTCCAACCCACCACCTACCTCCTACGCTTGATACATGTTTTGTATCTTATGAATTGTTTAGGAAACTCTTTCATGTTCCCTAGTTGAGCTGGTTAGTTAGTTAGCCCTGGTGGTGATTTTTTGGCAAAGGTAATACACATAAAATACATATAATAAATTTTATGTAATATATGGGAAATAAAGGCCCAAATATGTGGCATTATAAAATGATTCCCAATCCAAAGCCTTTATTTTGAATAAATAATTATTTTTTCCATGTTCTTTACCCATCTCTAATATCTGATAAAAAAGTTATTGGTACAAATTTATTGGATCCAACAAATTACCCCCATATAATTTGATTCTCATGAATTTTTATTAATTAATTTCTATGGTAAATGTTTATCACTTTTTTGTATACTTGATCATATTATAGTATTTGATGAACCCAATGAGGTTCAATAAAAGTGTATTAAATGAGGGTCATTTGAGAACCATCATGAAGAGAATCTCAATAGAAGGTGCGGGCATTACCCAAAAAGATAACCTATTGATTGATGATATGATTAATAATATGATGAATTTTTTTTTACAACATGATTAAACTTAAATTTATGGGTAGCCATCCCGAATTGGAGAATGGATACAAATTCCTAGAATTGAGGGGGAATAGAATTCTGGTAGGGTCTAAGATAAGGAACATATACATCACTAAATATCAAAATGGAATTGAAAAAATCTATATATAGTTATTAAATTTATTCTTGTAATAGTCAAGATCATATATAGGATATATAAATTCTGGTATTAATAACACCATTGACGAGTTTCCAATTGATATCTAGATTGGTCATTTAAGAGGGGATTTCATTATTTTATGATATAATCATGGGTAATAAGGCATGTTTCATTCCGGGTATTTAACATATTCGTATATCATGTTACATTCTTTTCTATTATAATATTATTATGATCCTACATGATTAATCATGTCTCTTAGATTTTCATGAAATGATCAGCCTTAACACCCTTAGATGAGCGCTATTAAATGGAAATTCATCTTACATTTTTCCAATATCTATGGACCTAGGAATAATATATTGATTTTTTTAGGGATGTATTGTGGTAATTACCCAATTTAAGTCTCATATATTTTATCCATAACTTATTCGAACTCCATTCTGGGAGATTCAAAGTAGGTATTAACTCGGCTTCTATTCAGGCATCACTTTATGGATTTTTTCCCAAACAAGTTCTGTTCCTTTTCAATTTCATATTTTCACAGTGTTTCAAAGAACATGAATATTACTTGTCCATCCATAAAATAATTGACTTTTTACTAATTTTAAAATTGTGGGATTTCAAACTGGAGATAATTGGGTCTCTTTCATTTGATAGTTTAATGAAATGAATGTCAAACTAGTGCATTATTGTAGTTTAGGGTCACCCAGATCAAACCGTATGTTGTTTCAGTATAGAGTCTTGTAGCTCAGACATATTGGGAGATATAATTTTTTATTGAAAATCATGGAACATTTTATTACAATAGTTTAGGGGATTCTAGCTAGAAAATTCCATAGAGTGTTATTAAGGATGAGAATTCATAATGGGTTCTAACACACTATATCCCTTAAAAGATGGATAATTAAGATGGGTTAAAATTCCCCCACATAATTCGAAGGATGGATATCCATAAAGGGTTCTAGCACCCACCTCTTTTAAAGGATGGATATTAATGAATGGTTCCAACAACATATATCATTTAAAGGATGAATTTAAATGAAGTGTTTGAACACCCTACATCCTCAGTAGAGAGGGATTTTTATTTAGTGGATTATTTTTAGGGATATCAACTCCACTTGAAAATTTGGAATATGAGAAAAAAATCATTTCATTAGGATTTTGAATCAGAGGTGATGAGATGGGGTATTAATTCTGGGAATGATCACAAAATAATCTAATGTTTGGAGTTCTTCTGTGATGTTTTTGGGGCTCATGAGGATTGGATGACCTTTCCTACAAGGAGGAGTGTTAAATACCAAGTATGTAATGAATAATAAATATAGTTATCTATGTCTATTTATGAATTAGAAACTGTTTTAGAGGCTTAAAATGAGAATAAATCCAACCTAAAGCATGAAATACTCTAATATTTTTTAAAGATTGTTTTTCCGCCATTTATGGAAATCCATTTTTAAATATATATTTTGAAAATATTATAAGCTATATTTATCAAAATAAACTTATTAATTATTATTGGGACATTGAAATTTACTTTGGATAAATTTCTGGTATTTTTCTGATAATGTTCATTTTTAATGAATAGTGAAAAGTGTTGTATTTTAATTCAAAACCCCTTTTTAATCTAATTTATTTATATAGTAATATTATCTTTTTAATTAGTTTAAAGTGATATTAGAATATATTGTTACCATTTAATCCAATGGTGGTCGTTGGAATTAATATCACTTTGAGATTGGACATAAACGAGTGTCAATCTTTTGAAAGGTATTGTTTCTTAAAAGCACGCTATTTGTTCTAACAGCGGGAATTAATGATTAAATTAATTATTGTAACTTATATGTTTTTAATTTTTTAAAATAGACATCATTTTTGAATTTGTAATATCAAATATTTCTTATGGTGATGTTTTGGTATTTTTCTGAAAAACTTCAATTTTTGATGAATAGTGAAACCACTTAGTGGTACTTAAAAAAACTGATTTTTCGTTTAAATGAAATTTTACCACCTCTGTGTTTTGAATTTAAAAATTCCGACATACATGGTTGTCATTATGAAGTAAAATTTGGTTCAATGTGATTAAAATAATTTTTTGGAGAATAGTAACTTTTATGTTTTTAATCGCGATTAGAGGTAATTAGTGTAGTTTAAGGTAAAAATAATGTTTTAATAATATGAAATGACCATGACACATGTCCTACCCTTATTCGATGTTTCATTCAATACCAATAATACCCATGGGTCGATTTTTGGGACCCCATGGAGCCACATGGGTAAGATAATGACATTAATGCCTTTTATTTAAAGTAAAAGTAAAAATGACACAAACATGTATTATTTTTCTAAAACAATTTTTACATGGGGTTATACAAGTCATATTTTTAACTATAAATATTCATTGGAAATCTAAAAAGATTTCCTACATCATAGTATTTTTTTATAATTTTTAGACATTAAATAAAGTAAATTATTTATGATATCATGATGACGCAGCGATTACCTCATTATTTAACGATATAAATAAAATGAAAAGATAATGTAATCTCTATCAACTAAACATGTCAAAAACCTATTAGATGAGTATATTTCAAACCCTTATCACTCAAAATACATCATTGTGGGACCTTTAAAATTTTAAAAGCATTTGATAATGAAGTAAAAATTTATACCTTTCCAAGAGTGCAGCTCCTCTCCTCTTATAAAGGCCCCCACCTCTACCACCTTACCCACACCTATCAAGACTTTGGATAGGCCAAAACCAGCCCATTTTGTCTCTAAAAATCCCTCTCTTACTCCTAGAAGCCTCACTTTTGGTAGAAGTCTTCCCAAGGAAACCATTGAGCTCAAATCAAAAAGAATTAACCGTTTTAAAGGTAGTGTTTTATCTTGTGTCCTTATGTTTTATTTTGCTTCTCCAACCCCCTAAAATATTTTTATTCCTTTATTTTGTAACAAAATAAGTTTCATAAATATACTAATATGTTGTTATGAGAAGGATTAGATCTACACTTACAAACACCTTCATCTAATGGTTAAAGAGCATACTGTTTCTGTGGATGGCGAATTTCTGCCTCACGAAATGATGATTGTTCAACACTCATATAACACCTTAAAAGGTGGCCATTAAGATGTAATTATATTTATATATGATATATAATATGCTTATTTTTTACATAATCTTATGTATTTTTCATTTATGGAATACCTTTATGGTTTCCATTATGGGTAAACTGGATATCTTCATTTTAGGAAGTGCGGACTACCACCCCCTCAAAGAGATTTGATTCGTTAATACCATATGTGGTACTTATAAAGTATAGATTTAATGATATTATATATGATACCATACTGTAATTTATCAATATTTTTTAATTTCATTAAATATGAAATATAAATGGATGTAGCGTTCATGTGTACATACGACTTACCGTCTCCCTGAACGGTGCATTTCATTTCTTACCTCGAAATGTTATGTAATATTATAAATGCATGTATATAATGGATATATATGATATATATGATATCTACATAACGAATATAATTCTGGATATAATGGATATTTTACCCCATTAACAACTTGTAATTACAAGAAGTTTATTTTTGACTCAAGTACCCAGGGTCAACAAAACGACCATTATTATCCTAAATAATTACATAGTGTTCATCACATAGTAATAAGTGATATAAAAGGAATAATGAACTTGAAAAAGGTTCTTAATAAAGTAGAAATTAACTCATGTTTATTATTCAGGAGGTTAAAGAATGATCAAGTCAAGTCGGACACGAGTTAACGGAATCCGTCTCAATCTCCTTTCATTAAGGCATATTTAGTTTTATACACAACCTTCTTTTATATGATGTATAAACCCCTTTGACTTTTACATTTATCCCAATGGAATCTTTTATATAAAAAGCATTTTACTAAACAACAAAAGGGAATGTTTTTGTCTTACGTATGAAGCGACAACGACTTCTCCGCTGCCGTGACCATTATTTGAGTTTCGGCTTCCTCTACAAGCCACACATTTTTTTAACTGAAAAATAAATACCTTGTTTTACTTTTCTTTTATTTTGGTATTGAAAATGGTTTTCATAATGTTTTTGTTATATTAATGTGTTGTGTTGATATCTTGTGATTGAAATGTGGAAATGTTATGTTTCCTTTATGCATGTTTTTTGTGATATTATTCTGTTATGGTCTTGGGTATTTTATAAAGATGGGTGGTTCCGTAATAAACTATGCGCGGGTGAGCCCGATATAGCACTCCAATGAATTGGGTAACGTGAAGGAGTTAAACGTTAAGGTTTATCTGAAGATATTTAGGGAATATACTGTGATGGGTATTCCAAACGTAACTAAGAGGGTTACTCCCTTTGCAAGAATGTTATAAATTCCTCAAATTACCTTTATGTCTTATGATTTCTGTGATTTATTCATGATTTGATGAGGTATGTTAAACTGATTATGTTTTATGAGTAAAGTATGATTTCATACATAGAAAAATGTTTTAACTTCATACTTTTATATCCCTTACTAAGCTTTTTATGGTCATCCCAAGTTTTTATAATGTTTTTCATAGGTCAAGGGAAAGGTACATGATGTGATGATCGTGTCAAGGAAGTTTCAAGAAAGAATCAATGTTTTATTTTAAATATGATTTCGTTGATGGGAAAAATTAGTATTATCTTTTATGTAACCACTTTGTTTAAATATAGAATGTAATGCATGTTTTATGATCTAATTTTCTAAAACTCTAAACCTGAAAAGATCCTCAACATGTATTCTTAATGTAACTAAAGATTAAGTGATGTTTATGGCTGGGGCTTTATAGTTGGTATCAGAGGTCGGTTTAGATAACTTTAGGAGTTATAATTCTATTAAATTATTATCCAAAAAAAAATTCATGGTCAAATTAAAATGATATTGCATTCAAGGATTACCATGTCGCTTCATCTACGACATTTTTGTTCAGAATGGTTTTACACAGAGGTAATTGGGAAGCAGTGCTAGGAAGGCATACAGAAGAAAATGACCCTTCAAATCAGCATCCTGAGATGGTTGGAATTGGAACTGAATAGTTTTTTGCAGTAATGGTACAGTTGACTCAAGCGATAAATGGTGGTGGTATCCATGCATGAGATCAGCCAGATCAATCGCAGAGGAACATGTCAGTGGTGGAACATCTCATGAGGCAAAATCCCCCATCATTCAGAGGATCATATGACCCTGTGCTAGTTGAAGTGTGGATTAATGCACTGGAGAATATTTTCGATGTCATGGGGTGTTCAGACAATCAAAAGGTTAGTCTTTCTATTTACCGTTTGGAGGTTTAAGTAGATATTCCGAAGAACACATTTTGTACAAGATATAGCCATTATGAATTTGTAGTAATGCCTTTTGGTCTAACCAATTCACCTGCTGTATTCATGGACCTTATGAATAGAATTTTACATGAGTTCTAGGATAAGTTTGTGGTTGTTTTCATTGATGATATTTTGGAGTTTTCTAAAAGTAAAGAGGAGCATGAAAGACATTTAAGGGTTATTTTGCAAACCATAAAAGAATATAAATTTTATGGGAAATTCAGGAAGTGTGAGTTTTTGTTGCAAAAAATTTCTTTCCTTGGTCATATTGTTTCTAAAGAAGGGATAAATGTTGATCCTGCAAAAACAAAGGTTGTTGAAGAATGGACAAGACCCACAAATGTAACAGATATTCGTAGCTTCCTTGGTTTGGAATGCTATTACTGAAGGTTTGTTAGAAATTTTTCACAGCTATCTAGTCCAATGACTAAGCTAACTCAGAAGGGTGTTAAGTTTATCTGGAAAAAAGAATGTGATGATTGTTTTCAGGAACTAGAAAGAGGATTGGTGGTTGCTCCAGTTTTGGCACTACCTTCCAGGAATAGTGAGTTTGTTATCTACAGCGATGCTTCATTGAAAGGACTTTGTTGTGTTCTAATGCAGAATGATCAGGTAATTGCTTATGCTTCACGTCAGTTGAAAACTCATGAGGTAAATTACCCTACACATGATTTGGAATTAGCTTCTGTTGTTTTCGCTTTAAAAATTTAGAGGCATTATTTGTATGGTGTAAAGTGTGAAATATATACCGATCACAAATGTTTAAAGTATATATTAACTCAAGAAGAATTGAACATGAAATAGAGGATATGGCTAGAATTGATCAAGGATTATAATTGTACAATTCATTACCATCCGGGAAAAGAAAATAACGTGGCTAATGCATTGAGTCGAAAGAGTAATGCTTCATTAACGATGTTGCATTTGGAACGTGATCTTTTGGTTAAGTATTTGATGAACTTTGGCATAAAAGTTGTTGGTGCAGGATGTCCTTCTATTTTGTTTTAGGTATCAGTGAAATCTTCTCTAATAGACATAATCAAGCAAGAACAGAAGCAAGACAACGAGTTGCAGAAAAAGGTAGAGATGGTTCAGAAGGGTATGTTTCCTGAATTCAACATTGATAATGATTTTGTTTTGAGATTTTGGATGAGATTTTGTGTGCCTTGTGATTCACAATTGAAGAGAGAGTTGATATGTGAAGCTCATAGTTCTCCGTTTTCAGTTCATCTAGGCAGTACTAAGATGTATAGAGATCTACGGGAGTATTACTGGTGGGATGGAATGAAAACGGCTATTGCTGATTTTACTGTGAAGTGTTTGACATGTCAACAGGTTAAAGCAGAGCAGCAGTTATCGAATGTGATGCTTCAGCCTTTACCAGTGCTAGAGTGGAAATGGGAAAATATATCCATGGACTTTGTTGTGAGATTACCGAAGACATCTCGAGGTAATAATGCAATCTGGGTTATTGTTGATCGCTTGACTCAATATGCTCATTTCCTTGCTATACGAGATAATTTTTCCCTAGATCAAAATTCTCATTTGCATCTTAAAGAGATAGTTAGGTGACATAGAGTTCCCCTCTTCGTTGTATCAGATCATGATCCCAGGTTTACTTCTAACTTTTGGAAAGGCCTTCGGAAGTCATTGGGTACTGAGTTAAATTTTTGTACAGCTTTTCATCCTCAATCAGATGGGCAGTTAGAACGAAAAACTCAGAATTTGGAAGATATGATACGTTCTTGTTCGATGGATTATCAGGGAAGTTGGGACCAACATCTTTCTTTTGTTGAATTTTCTTATAATAATAGTTTTCATTCCAGTATACAGATGGCACTATTTGAGGCGTTATATGGGAAGCGGTGTCGAACTCCAGCTTTCTGGGATGAAGTGGGTGAAAGGAAGTTGATGGGACCATAATTGGTAGAAGCGTTGGAAAAAAGTTCAGTAGATTCAGAAACACATGAGAATAGATCAGACCAGCCAGATGAGTTATGCGGAAAACAGGAGGACGGATCTCTTTTTTGAGGTAGGTGATCATGTTTTTCTCAAAGTCTCACCATGGAAAAGTGTGATGCAATTTTGTAAGAAAGGAAAGTTGAGTCCAAGGTTCATTGGACCATATGAAATTCTGGAGAGAGTTGGATCAGTTGCATACCGAGTGGCTTTACCTCCGAGTTTATCTCAGGTACATAATGTTTTCCATTTTTCAATGTTAAGGATGTACATGCCAGATCCATCTCATGTTTTGAGTCTAGAGAAAGTTCAGTTGGAAGAGAATATCTCTTATAAAGAACAACCAGTCAAGATTCTTGACCAAATGGAGAAAGTGTGGCAAAATAATTTAATTCACGAGGTAAAGGTTTTTTGGAAAAACCATATGGTTGAAGAGGCAACGTGGGAATCTGGAAATGCAATGAGGGATAAATACCCCCACTTATTCGATAAGTAAATAAATTGTAGGGACGCAATTTTCTAAAGGAGGGAAGGATGTAAAATTCCAAGTTAGTAATGACTACTATATATAGTTATATATGTCTATTTATGAATTAAATAATGTTTTAGAGGCTTAAAATGAGAATAAATCCAACCTAAATCATGAAATACTCTAATATTTTTAAAAAGATTGTTTTACAGCCTTTTGATGGTAAACCATTTTTAAATCTATATTTTTACAATTTTATAAGCTACATTTGTCCAAATAAACTTATTCTTTATAATTGGGTAATTTAAATTTACTTTGGATAAATTTCTGGTATTTTTATGATAATGTTCATTTTTTAATGAATAGTGAAAAGTGTTGTATTTTAATTCAAAACCTCTTTTTAATCTAATTTATTTATATAGTTAGATTATCTTTTCAATTGGTTTCAAAGTGAAATTAGAATATATTTTTACCATTTAATCCAATGGTGGTAATTGTATTTAATATCACTTGGAGATTGGACATAAATGAGTGTCAATCTTTTGAAAGGTATTGTTTCTTAAAAACACGCCATTTGTTCTGATAGCGAAAATTAATTATTGAATTAATTATTGTAACTTATATTTTTTTTATTTTTTTAAAATATATATCATTTTTGAATTAGGAATATAAAATATATCTTAGGGTGAATTTTTGTATTTTTCTGAAAAACATCAATTTTTGATGAATAGTGAAACCACTATGTGGTACTTATAAAAACTGATTTTTCATTTAAATGAAATTTTACCACCTCTGTGTTTTGAATTTCAAAAATCTTACATACATGGTTTTAATTATGAAGTAAAATGTGGTTCAAAGGGATTAAATTAATTTTTTGGGGAATAATAACTTTTAAGTTTTTAATCGTGATTAGAGGTAATTAGTGTTGTTTAAGGTAGAAATAATGATTTAATAATATTTAATGACCTTAACACATGTCCTAACATTATTGTATGTGTCATGGCCGACCCATAAAACCCATGGGTCTATTTTTGGGACCCCATAGAGCAACTTGGGTAAGATAATGACATTAATGCCTTTTATTTAAAGTAAAAGTAAAAATGATAGAAACAACATTGTTTTACTAAAAAAAATTTACATGGGGTTATACAAGTCTGATTTTTGACTATAAATAGTAATTGGAATTCTAAAAAGATTTCCTACATCATATTATTTGTTTTATAATTTTTAGACATTAAATAAAGTAAATTATTTTTGACATCATGATGATGCAGTGATTACCTCATTATTTAAAAATTTAAATAAAATGAAAAGATAATGTAAAATATAAGAACTACACATGTCAAAAACCTATTGGATGAGTATATTTAGAACCCTTATCAGCTTATACACAAAATAAATCAATGTGGGACCTTTAAAATCCGAAACTCATTTGATAATAAAGTAACATTTTATACCTTTCCAAGTGTGCCCCTCCTCTCATCTTATAAAAGGCCCCCACCTCTACCACTTTACCCACACCTCTCAAGCCTTTGGCTCAGACAACCCCTGACCATTTTGTCTCCCCAAATCCCTCTCTTACTCCAAGAAGCCTCACATTTGGCATTAATTCTTCCCAAGGAAGCCATTGAGCTCAAATCAAAAAGAGTTACCCATTTTAAAGGTAGTGTTTTCTCTTGTGTTCTTATGTTTTATTTTGCTTCTCCAACCCCCTAAAATCTTTTTATTCCTTTATTTTGTAACAAAACCAGTATCATCAATATACTAGGATGTTGTTATTATAAGTATTAGATCTACACTTACACACACCTTCATCTAATGGTTAAAGAGCATAGTGTTTCTATGGATGGCGAATTTCTACCTCACGAAATGATGATTGTTCAAAACTCATATAATACCTTAAAAGGTGGCCATTAATATGTCACTATATTTATATATTATATATAATATGTTTATGTTTTACTTAATCTTCTTTATTTTTCATTTATGGAATACCTTTATGGTTTCCATTATGGGTAAACGCGATATCTTCATTTTAGGAAGTGCGGACTACCGCCCCCTCAAAGTGATTTGATTCGTTAATACCATATGTGGTACATATAAAGGATAGATTTAATGATATTATATATGATACCATACTGGAATGTATCATTATGTTTTAATTACATTAAATATGTAACTGAAATGGAAGTAGCGTTCATGCGTACGTACGACTTACCGTCTCCATGAAGGGTGTATTTCATTTCTTACCTCTAAATGTTATGTAATATTATAAATGGATTTATATAATGGATATATATGATATATATGATATCTACATAATGAATATAATTCTATATATAATGGATGTTTTACCCCATGAACAGCTTGTAATTAAAAGAAGTCTTTTTTTGACTCAAGTACCCAGGGTCGACAAAATGACCATTATTATCCTAAATAATTACATAGTGTTCATAAAATGTTAAAAAGTGATATAAAAGGAATAATGAACGTGAAAAAGGTTCTTCAGAAATTATAAATTATCTCAATTTTATTATTCAGGAGGTTAAAGAACGATCGAGTCAAGTCGGATACGAGGTAAGGGAATACGTCTCAATCTCCTTTCATTGAGGCATATTTTGTTTTATACACAACCTTATTTTATACGGTGTATAAAACCCTTTGACTTTTACATTATCCAAAAGGAATATTTTTTATATGAAGCGTTTTCCTAAAAGAAAAAAGGGAATGTTTTTGTCGTACATATGCGGCGAAAATGACTTCTCCACCACCGTGACCATTATTTGAGTTTCGGCTTCCTCTACAAGCCATACCTTTTTTTAAATGAAAAATAAATACCATCTTTTAATTTTCTTTTATTTTGGTAGTGAAAATGGATTTCATAATGTTTTTATTATATCAATATGTTGTTTTAATATCTTGTGATTGAAATATGGAAATGTTATGTTTCCTTTATGCATGTTTTATGTGATACGATTATGTTATGGTTCTTGGGCATTGTTATGAAGATGGGTGGTTCCGTGATAAAATAAGGGTGGTTGAGCCCGATATAGCTCTCCAAAGCATTGGGTAACGGGAAACAGTTAAACGTTAAGGTTTTTCTGAAGAGATTTAGGGAATATACTGTGATGGGTATTCCAAACGTAACCAAGTGGGTTACTCCCTATGTTAGAATGTTATTAATGCCTTAAGTTACCTTTATGTCTTATGATTTCTATGATTTATTCATGATTTGATGAGGTATGGTAAAGTGATTACGTTTTATGAGTTAAGTATGATTTCATACATGGACTAAAGTTTTCATTTCGTAATTTTATATCCCTTACTGAGCTTTTTATACTCATCCCATGTTTCTGAAAAGTTTTTCCCTGGTCAAGGGAATGGTACATGATTTGATGATAATGTCAAGGAAGTGTCCAGAAAGAATCTTCGTTTTATTTTAAATATGATTCCGTTGATGTGAAAAATGAGTACTATATTTTATGTAACCACTTTGTTTAAATGTGGAATGTAATGCATGTTTTATGATTTCTCTAAAACTCTAAACCTGAAAACATCCTCAACATGTATACTTGATGTAACTCAAGATTAAGTGATGTTTAAGGCTGGGGCCTTATAAGGAGAAACTTCTATTTGATGGTTCATGGTCCCTTATGCATGATACTATATGGTATTATAAGGAAGATAATAAATAATGTTCCCCAATCATTCTCATGGGCTATGAAATATTCCTGAATATTGAAACATTTCGATGATGGAATGGGATATGGATAAAAAGGCTCCCTAAAAAGGATTTCAGATCCCTCAGGTAGTAATTTATTTTGATCATGATGGTTAGGGCCCACAGAATTTTGGTTTAGGTCAAGTGACAAGGGCCATCAAATCATTCAAGTACGGTGTACCACATTACTACTTTTAGAATTGGTATAATATTTGGTGATGTAATGTAAAGGATTTCAAATCAACTTTAATGTTCTTGTCAGGGGAATTTCAAATCATGACCAAGGAGTATTAGATTCAATTGAAAATTAAGTCCAATGGGTATAGTTCGACCATTAGAAATGGTGGAAACCATATTCACACATTGTCATAGAAATTGCTCATGGATTTAAGGGGTACTTCTACTCCAAGACTATGATATTCCTTAGGAATAATCTCTTAGGTAGTGTTTTATTTATTAAATAATCCAAGAAAGGTCCCTTTTAATCACCCAATCACTTTTATCAACACACAACATTGGTGAACTAAGAGATATGACTCATGGATCTGGGGTTCTAGGATAATTTTATTAATTTAATGAATTAGTGAGTGTCAACTTAGAAGAACAATACATGAAGGTGATTTGTGGAAAATGAAATAATTTAAATGGTTTAGATAACCCAAAAAAATTGATTACATAGTGTGGAATACATCATCATGATGAGGATATGTGAAAATAATTTCTTTAACTTTTTCCTAGATATAGGACTCCAACGAGCATGAATCTACTTTTATTTAGGCAAAAAATTGGGCTACACATATTTTTTTCCTTTATTATTTAGGATCTATAATTTTTTTTAAACCTTAACATTGATGATTTTAGCTTATAGAGACTTGAATTTTACTTATTTTTCCCTATGATAGTTCCCAGACATATAGGTATTTAATTATATTCAACTGGAAGTTTAGGGCCTTGTGATTTGGACATTAATTCCTAATGATTATGGTCATACAACATTGACCATAGTTCATAAAATTAAATTCCATCATGCACATTCAATTAGTATCAATAGAGGGTAAAACAAAAACCCAATTATGAATCCCAAGGTCAAGAAATCTCTAACACCCTCTTGAGTAGGAGATGAGAATGAGGTAAATTCTTGCTGAAAATTCTCAAATATTGAGTAATGGTTTGAGATGTTTATGAAGAAGATGATTGAAAATAACATAATTGAGTCATGTTTTGATATTACAATTTCAGGGATAAAAAGTATTACATGACTCTTTTAATAAGGGTAAAATATCAATGGTTGATCGGTCTATGGAACTATTGCAGATTAGACTCATACATGGTCAAATAGAGGGAACATGTCTCCTTTTTAATGGTAATGGATGATTTGTATAAATTTAGATTATCATGAAATGAGGACTGATTTTGGAATTGAGGTTACCTGTATGATTAAGGAAACACAACCAAATTTTGTCGACCATGGTCTGGCTATTGGGGTACCTTGATTAATGGTGAAGATGGAAGATGGTATACATGGTTAAACATAGTGCAGTAGGGATTTTCATATCATGTAGTTTAACAACATATTATAAGGATGTGATTATGGTATAGTTTAACATAATTCGACAAAAACTTCCTCAATTAATTTTAAAAATTATTTTAAAGATCTGTGTACAAATTTTGAATTATTAAGGATAACCTTAAAGATAACCTATACTTGTTGAGGTAATTTTTATGGGGGAGTTATATTTTATCACTCCATAGGATTACTTATGGGTAATAAAATTCACAAGTCTAATTATCATAGATATAATTGAAGCATTAATAAGCCACATAAAGATATATTTTATATGTTATAAAATTGAGTCTATATGAATCAGCCATCTATAAATACATTAAGGTCATATAAGGTAAATATAATCTTAGAAGCATAATAAATTCCAGTGTATAAACTTTCATTGTTGTCCATTGGAATTTTTTAGGGATTGAAATCATGCCAAAATTTTATCTTTTATAAAAATCCCTCTATGTAGATTTAGTACATACATGAAAGGGTGGAGGAAATATTTTATTTTATTTGGTTGGGTCTATGATATAATGATCTTATCATTCAATAAAAATCATGCGATAATAGGAATCAAATCAGACATATTTTTGATATGGTTCCCCACATAGATCTAACTTGTATTTTGGTAGGGGAATTTCGATTTAGTCCACGAACAATATTTTAAAGGATTCCTTTGCATGTACCAAAACAATATTTGATAAAGGAGAAATAATTTCTTCCCTAGGGCATGTCTTTTGTGGATATGAGTTATCACATCACAAGTACCAATAATTTATTTATATGGTATTTTTTCGAATTCACGACTAGGCTTAGTGATGGGTGGTATGAGAATCACTACATATCCTATAAGTAAATAAATCTAGCCATATAAATTTATTGAGAAGTTAATGGCCCTTCTACATAGATCTAAATATTATGTATGGTTGATCGACATGTTACTCCTAAAAGAGAAGACACACACTTTTGTTTGGGTTCATTATCTCATACTATTGAAGGTATTGTTTAGGTGATGGGATCTCATGCTAGGAGAGTGTTTCACTAGTTGGGTAATCATTACATTCTCATATCTAATGGAGGTTTCTAGCTTACAATATAGATCATGAATTGGGGAAGACCTCTATAGTGGTATATTAGTGGATGAGTCTCGGAAACAATACCATAAGAATGATTAGGAATCAAAATAGGTTAGGAATAATAAAACACGCAGTTCTTATAATATAATATTCCAGGAAAATATTGAGCTTATTCAAAAGGAAGGAGGGATTTATTTTTTTAAATGTTACGGCTTGACCTAAGACATTGGATTTAGGAATCAACACCTATGTAAAAAAAATGAGAATTTATAAACTTTTAGTTCTTATCTAAAAGACATCCAACATTAAAATAGATCACATATAAGGATGGTGTAATTTTTATTTTCCATTAGAGTAACATAACATTATGGTCAGCTAAAGGGTAATTTACGTGGATTGAGATCATATTTTGGGAAATGGAATTTCTATATTTATTTCTTGTATGGGGATGAGACCCTCAAACCTATAAAAATGGTTCTGATATGGACATTTTCACATATTTTACCCATGGATCATGATCACATAAAGGTACTGGGTCCTATAAAATGTCCCCCTCTATAAAATTTTATGTCATGTAGGGTGGAAAATATTTCATGTAGTTTATCATCATGAGAACATGAAAGATAACTAAGAGGAATGAAAAACATGAGGTATTTAGGTATTTATATGAGATTGATACCCAAGAATGAAAGTGTGTAAGGATATTATGTTATAATCCAACCTTGATAATGGGTATGATTCAAATATGGGTAACATTGAGAAAATTTGAATCTAATTAAAAATTTGGGCTATGGGAAATTTAAATCATAATGCAAGAATATATATGTAAATAGGAGATGAAGATTAGTGGTTATACTTCCATAATTAATAATTGAGGTATCCCATATTCCATGATGTTTATACATTTTATACTAGTTTGAGAAGGTATTTTCTTATTGGATGACAATATGTAGTAGGGAAAAGCTCTGAGGCCTCGTGTTATGCACTATTGAACCCTAGTGCATTATATTCAGATCAAATAGTCCATGATACATATTTTCTATGGGTAGAACCAAGATTACATAGAATTAAGTTCCATGAGGTTCCAATACACTCATGGAATTGGTTTTTATTATCTCAGATATCAAAGATATGGCATTGTTTCATCTAAATGTAATATTCAATGAGTGTTAGAGTACACTAAAGGTAATTCCATCATGTATTGAAGATATTTTTATGGAAGATAAAAAACTCAACTTTTATGTACCCAACCTTTAGGGGATGACCTGTTTATAGTGAGGAGCTACCATCATATAGTTTAAAATCATATAACAAGGATTGTGTTATATGGTTAGACATTATAAAACTATGATGTGGTTCTCGATCTATGGACAGAATACTCTTTGATCAAACTACTCAGAGCATATTTTCAGGTTCCCTAAGATCAAATCAAGCACTACAAGAGAAACAATATGCTAATGGGTATTCAATTAATCCGTGTAATATTTAATGAAAAATAATATATGTGGTATTTAAAATTCAGTTTAAGTCAAAATCCAAAAAAAATATTCTCATCGAGGAAAATAGATTGGGGTGGTGAGAATTCAAAAGTATATCTAAAATGGATGATCCATCCATCACTATATATCCTTTAATGATGGGAATCAAGATATACGTACATCATATTTCCAAAGACACCCAACATATATTTAATGCATACATAGAGAGGGTAAATATATTTTATTATATATATTTTTCATTGTGGAATGGGATTGGATTAGAAAACATTCATGTCGTTATGTATCATGTGGGAAAGAAAAATCATGCCACACATAGTTTTAGGGAAAGAACCCTTCAACATTTAAGCCATATACAAGGCGGGGGTATTTTTTATTCTGAGTGGGATTATGATTTTAGTTCCATATATCTCTATGTATCTTATGGAAATATGTATCAAGACACATGTTGTTCTTATATGGAAAATTCCCTTCACATTTCTTACCTATACACATGTGGGATTTACTTTTATATAGTGGTTGGGTCCTATATTCTTGATCCTGGAATCAATGTATATTATGTAGAAATAGGGATCAATCCTCACATAGTTCATATATGAAAATTCTCTATGGTTGTCTAACACATACATTAAAAGGGGAAATATTCCTTTTATATTATGGATAGTACACTGTTTTTAGATCATGTTGTCACTATGAATCTTTTGGTAACATTAATTTATCCATATGTATTACTTATAAAAAAAATTACCACCACAGGTCTGATCGATGCATAGAGATAAGATATTTTCATTTATATTACAGGTAGGCCTAGGATTTCTTATCCAAGAATCAATATATATCATGTCTTTATAGGAATCAATCCACAAATATTTATTATTATGAAGTTGTGTTTTTTATATTCATCATATCCAAATTTATGAATGAAGGCATAAACAACAAATTCATTCTTGATTCCTCTTGGATGTGGGAATTTTAATGAAATAAATAATGTCTTTAAATTTTAATATATCTTATTATTATTTAGTGATTTGTGGGATTATGATCCTATTATTTTAGAATGGTCCCCTGGAGGTAAATGGGACCTTTCTACGGGGATTAAAGGATCCATCTCTCAGGTGTTGTGTTATTCACCACTAAATCCTAACAGGGTTCCTTTAGGATCTAAAACCCACATAGGTCACAAAAAATTTGGAATAATGTTATTCACTAATAATCCTATTAGGGTTCCTTAAGGTCTTTTCAGTCCCTATTACTAATATTCCAAAAGGGGGAACAAGGAAGATGTGGTCTCAAGGTCCATGAAATGCCAAGAGAATATTCACATAAGGAATCCGGTAATTTAGAAATGAAAATTGGGTAAGGAGTTTTTTTGCAGGAAAAGGGGGTGTCTAATTGGATTTAAGAACTCATGGATGTTGGGTATTTATTAAAGATACATACCTTGAGATGAAAGGGTATAAAAATTCAATGTTATAATATTTGATTTAATTATCAATGGTTACTATATTATCTAAATAAAAATAGATTGACTATTTATCTGAACCATATCATTTGGATGGTTCAAACAACTATTAAATATTCCTAAATATCCTTTTACATAAATCGAACACATTGTACAAAAAACTATTTAAATATCCTAATGATCCTTATAAGGATTGTGGGAAATGTTGTTTTTCAACATGATGAATTTATCTTTATTTCTCAAAATGAATTTTTTTTTATTTCGTATCATTCATGCCTCCTCACCATCACAAAAGAGTTGAATTCTCTCATAAATATCCCTAGAAAATGATTGACCTAAATGGGGATGTATCTTATTTGTAGAAGTGTTTGAGGAATATTACCAAAAAAATGGTTATAAAGCAATGAGGAGTAACATCAAGGGTATTCGAGTTCTCCTGAATAAGTGGGTTATGAAATGTATAAATAATAAACAAAGAAAAAGTAAATCAATTAGACAAGAATATTGGTGGGTACAGGTCTACTATTAATAATGGTGAAAGATTATATCCCATACAGTAAAGAAAATAGCTCCTAAATATATTGGGGACATCTCATTTAGGACAAAAAAATTACATAGGAACAATATCTAAGGCATTGAATTTTTTTTTCACTTGAATCTAAGTGTAGTAACATTGGATTTTCTTTTCCATGATACCAATTTTGAATAAGGGAGCCAAAATTATATGCGATCAAGGTCCATGGGGTTCTAAAAGAATTTTATCAACTCAAGTAATTGGTTGGTAATAACTCAGATATTGAAGATATGAAGTCGTTTCGTGGATAATATAATAATCAATATTTGTTTTTGAACCCTAAAGTTATTTCAACATGTATATAACACATTTTCAAGGGAAAAGGTCTAAAACATGAAATTCCTGAGTACATAGTTATCAATTGGTTGATCTATTGGGCATAAAGACCTCATATTGTGTAGTTTAATGTTTTGTGATAATAATGTTTCCATGTTGTTTAAAATCATGAAACGTAGATTTGGTTTCATGTATAGTACACCTGAAAATATAAGAGACTAGGGTGGAATTATAGGATCTCTAATCTCTATTAATTCATGATCTGCATGATAAACTAAAGACTAACCGACAATCGATTAAGCTATGTGAGAGTTCATGATAAATAATATGTGGATATGTTCAAATATTAATGTGGAATTGAGCCTCTACATGGATTTGGAAATCATAGAAGGACATGGTAGGATTGATGAAACTCATGGATGGGCATTAAATAGAGGATCTAAGAACAACTCTATATCATTTGACAAAATGAATTAGGCTATTTTTAGTTATTAGAAATAAATATCCTTGTATATGTATAGATCATATGAAAGGAGGGGGAAATTTTTTTCGTTGTCTCTGTAATTTTATATGGAGGTTGGGAAAAATATTTGATATCTATAAAAAAATACATATCCTATGGTAATAGGATTCAAGAAACATTTAGTTCCAATTAGAGAATTCATTGAATAGTTTTGACCGATATGAAAGGTAATGGGCATTTTTTATCATGGATGGAGTCAAAATTTGTGACCTAGGCATCAATATGTATCCAAGGGTAATATGAATTGATCCAAATATTATTATTATTTATTAAACATTTGCATCAAGGTATGACCCATACACATGGATGTGGAATTTTTTATATATTATAGTTTGACATAGTATATGAGATTTGTGTTTCATTATATTTCATATTGTGAAATAAATAGTTTATTTATGTTACCCATTATGCAGTTTTGGATCACACATAGGTATGTGGGAACATAATTTTCTCTTCTTTACAGATACAGAAAATGTAATTTGAATCTCTAATGAAGTGGCATCATAGATTTAAAATGAAAGAAACCTACCATGGATTAAGTTTTAGAGAAACAAATGGAGGACTATATTACCCTCATATAGGGCTATGGGAATTAACTACACATGGGTAAGTGAATCACTATAGTGAAAACCTTTTACATTATTCTTGATCACACATAAGAGGAGATGAATGATCCATATGTAAACCAGTGTCTGGAAGTTTATGGTCTTGCGACCAGAACCTTGTCATTATTTTTAACATTATGTGACCAGGATGTGGTTGGGAATACTCCTCTATCTCGTCATAAAAAATACTTCACTTCACTACACCTTCTTCCAACTATGTTAGGGATTTTATAATGTATTATGTTTAACTATATATTGTTAAACCTAGTGTTATGAGGACTTCTCAATATGAATGTGGGTTGAGAAGGGAAGTATTTTTTGTCTGGGTATGATATAACCATGGGGATGCTTCCTATGGAGGATGTTCTGAATAAGATTCTAGTAATACATATCTATACTCCCATGAGGATGAATATCATTGTATTTTTTACATATACATTGATTAGATATTCAACTAATGCATTATTTTTTTCAATGATATGTTGTAAAAACTCAAGGACACTAGAATTAAGAGGATCCTGACTTTGAGCCTTTACCTGTGACATTGATAGAATATCCTGACATGCCCTTTGGGGTTGAGAAGGAATGTGGTCCTGATGTGTGAAAGTCACCAGAATATGATGATGACTATATGTTATTGATAGAATGTGATCCCACAAATAATAATATTTTGGAGTATTCTAGTTAGATTTTGTATTTCTTGTGAGAATGGGACACAACTTTTGGGTAGTTGTTTGGATATTCCATTAAACCATGGTTTAAGAAGGTGTGTGAGTCTTGTTTGAATATGAATTCCTCATCAAAATAGGCCAAGGGACCTCGTTAATGGGATAAAGGATAAGGTCTTCCATATATATATAATTTGCAGGAGACGGATCAGTCTTTCATGAGGGGGAGTGAGAGTATTATGCTGGTCATTTTCCATTGGTTTATTGCATCATCATTCAATGATATAAATGTGATCCAATCCTTAGGCTATTACCAAAATAATTTGAATAACCCTAGTTGTAATTTTTTTATGAATTTAGTAAGCATTATCTTATAGAGTACACCTCTGTATTTCATTTATTGGATTATGTTCTCTTCCTAATGTGGTTGCCCAACTAATTTTTAGAACCCTAGTTACAGTAGAGATATAATCCCGGTATTGGGACTCTCTATATACTAGAATATTCTAGTAATCCTCATTGATGGAAGTAAGAATATGTGCACCCTACAGAGTAACCACATTTTCTTTTTTATCACGGTGATAAGCTTCTCTAGTTTTTGTGATTGGAATGTGTTCCAATCCTTGTATCATAATCATATTATAATGGGGAAGAACCCATGTCATTTCCAAAAGGCATCACCACATCAGAAGGGTTTTTATATAGATATAGTCCAACAAGATCATGGTTTCTAAGATATTTAGGACAATGTATTTGATTAGAGAGGTTATATATGCACAATTTTATCCTCCTCATTCCATCAGAATCTGTTTATGGGAGTTATGCATGGGGGCTTGGATATGTTCATGCTCTATTTCTTCTACCATGATATAATTATAGATTTTTTTGAGAATGCACATATATGTACTGAAAACCGATTTAAAATGGAATATTTCAGCAGGATTTATCAATGGTGGTATGATTATGAGCCTAATCTATGTGGTCTATTGATTTTCATACCTAATGAGATCTTCTTACTGCCTATATATATGTATCGATGATGGAAACCTATCAGTTGACACCCTTAGTAGGGGGATGAGGTGCATTAGTGGATCTATGATATCATGGGGAAGGATATTATACTATATTAGTGTCTGTTAATAACAATTTCATTAACTATCTAATACTAATGTAATCTCCAAAAAAAATTCTTTCACAATGTTTAAATTCCAGTAACATGGATGTGTTTCATGTTGTTTAACATCATATGGTAAAGATGATATATTTTACATTAAACTCTTGGAACAATGAAATATTCATAATTTTTAACTTCATATAATTAGGACATTATCATGTTTTTAAATTTCATTTAATTATGAAATTTCCCATAATTTTATCATTTTGAGACTAGGAAGTTTTTATATAGTTTAACATCATGAAACTATATTGTTTTGTGACATAACTTGTCATGAGGGTGTGTTTTTGTGATGGGTTGAGGATGAATCATATGCATGATTCATGAGATTTTGGATTCTCTAACTATATAAATTCATTAATTATAAGCGTCAATATACTTTTAATACAGATAAATAATTCTTCAATCATTTTCCCTAAGAAATAATGGTATGGACAATAGTTGAGGTGGTAATTCTGGGCAATCTCCCATGGTCCAAGAGACCTTGGGAGCCTACTAGTTTCATATTGTAGTGATAATTTTGAGTATATATATATTTGATTAGGAATTGTGGAATATAACTTTTTTCATATAGTAATCAGTGACTATATTATATATGCTTCTAAATCCATTATTTAAGGTCAATAAAACTCTATATTGTATGGACACATTGTTAGTTTTTGGGGAACTTGTTATCAAATCCTCTTAACTCTTCCTCGTTTTTATTCCTCATTATTGGGAGTTTTACAAAATCATTCTCCCCTAATAGTTGAAATACCTAGATACATTCTTTGGTTGGAATGAATATATCAATATTTATATATCATCAATAATTGCATGAATATGATTATTTTATTATGTACCTATTTTCCTACACTATAATTTGTTCAATGGTATGGTCAAGAGTGTGGTCTATGGTTGCCTGATCTACTTCAATTTTTGGAAAGGATTTGATGCATTGGGGTTTCTAGATAATGATGAGGCTTCTTGTAGATTGGAGGAACCAAACTATCATGGATACCCTATGGAAACTACTATGGTTGTATGGTATCTAGAGTGAACATGGGGAGGGGTGGAAAATATAGAAATCGCCCCAAACATGTGGGTAGGGTGTCATGAAAATATGGTAATTCCCACTTCCTTTTAGGTTGGGGTGAGGTGAGAAAATAATTGGATTTCAATAAAATTGGTGATAAAGAATATATAAATTCATAATCCCTTGGGGTTGAGAACTTCACGATAATAAGGACTTATATATGAATGTTATGATATTCCATTCATACTAATAGATCTGTGAATAATTAAAAAAATTAATTCATATAAAAAATAATTATTTTTTTGGAGTTGATCAATCTGTTATTATATAGAAATTTCCTTGTAATCCTTTTGGGATGAGCTGGAAGAATTTATGAAAACATCATTTCATATGTCAAAGATAGGATGGGTAGATGAGGAAGGGAGAGTCAACGTGGACTGTAAATAATGAACTAGCTTATACCATTAAGCATATGGTGTCTCAACATTTCACTATTAAAAATCAAAATGGTTGATAATGAATTATCTGGATACATGGATTATTTTCTTGAGCACATTTTCTCCAATGTTGGGTGTGGAATATTGGCCAACCTATAGTTCCTCAAACAATTTTAGATTACAACAATGAACCTCCTCATGAATTTTCTAAATTAGATTATGTGGAATGTCCCAAAATCTACTTGATATCATGTTCACGGAGATAAAGGTGGATTAGTTCTCCTTTTTAATGGATTATCATATATAATTGGATGATTCCCAATGAGATGTTTGGTAGGATGGTTCATGTTGTATCATTTGGGGGGAGGTGAATCCTGTATTCGAGATGATTCTAGGGTTAAAAATTAAAAAAATGACCCCAGAACTATGTGATGGGGTTCTCCATTATATTGTATAGTCATTAAGGCTAGTTGTCATGTTGTATGATGCTCATTTCTTGTGAAAATTTCGGATTGATTATGTGATTCTATTAAGATATGTTATGGGCCTAAAATATGTTGTCATTGGTCGAGATATTGGCCAGGTCTAGAGATTCTATTATTAGATACCCTAGATGTGATCTCCCCTTAAACACCCCAGTTAGCGTGGTTTGGGTATGAATAAATTACTTGGCAACATCCTATGGAACTCGGGTCACAAGTTGATGATAATGAAAATACTAGATATGATCCCTCCTAAAAAGATCATAAGTGGTCGGGTCAGCGTAGTGATTTTCCCCATCTAATACACCTAGACAGGGATGGTATATAATGCCTATCTCTAGGTATATCTTCCGAATGTTGAAGAATGTAGACATCAGGGAAACCTTCACTTCTCTGACATGTCGGGTGAATGATGGACCATGTTGCATCATCATTAGATGGATATCATGTGCTTCCACAAAAGTAGGGATGGAGCAACTAAAATGATACGCCAGAACCACAAATTTCACCAACAGTACTAAAAAATAGTCTTTTAAATGCGTTGGCCTTCATAAAAAATGTATTATTTTTCCAAAAAAAATATACCTTTATCAGTGCTTTTTATAACACTGATAAAGTTAAATCACCTTTTTAGCACTGGTAATGTATATTCACTTTTTCAACACTAATAAAGGTCACAAATAAAAATAAATATTAATAAATTATTTAGAATATTAAAAAATTAAATATTTTATTAATTAAATATTTATGGATATAAATGAAATTTTTTGATAAACATATATATAAATTATAAAAACTAATAAATAGTATATATGTAATATATAGATACATAAAATAAATAGAATGAAATAAATAAACTAATTAAAATAGAGATGAGAAAATTAAGAAATATATTTATAATTTTATTAATTAAATAGTTATTGATATAAATGAATAAATTTAATATACAAATACAAATATTATAAATATAAATAAATTTTATTTTTTATAGATATATAAAATAAATAAATTGTAATAACTAAAAAATGAATAAATTTGATAATTATTTAGAAATGTGTTAATTAAAAATAATAATAAAAATGAATATTCTTAATATATACATATATTAATTATAAATAGTAAAAATTAATATATATTACATATAATTATTTAAAATGAATAACCTGTACTAATTAAAATCATATTAATGAATTATTCATTTTTAATGATTTTATACATAATTAGTAGTTAATACATTTAGTATAGAAACATATTAAAATATATATATAAATGAATATATTATTTCCTAAAATATGATTTATATAAAATAAAATATTTATGATTTACATTAAATAAGACATAATTAGTTGAAGGGTGGATTATAAATAAAAAAGAATATTAATTAAAAATACTTTCTAATTTCATCAAGTGGTTGATATAATTGAATGTCGTTTGATGTTTGAATTTAATAAATATAAAATGTGTTTTACATTGTTTTCACATATGTATATGTAATTAATTTATTTTTATATTCAACTCCCATAAAAAATATTTACGTAATTAATGAAATCTTATATAGAAATACATACACCAAATATTTTTATAAATTTTCCAAATTTTATTATTCATTTTATAATTTCATTACAACATGATACATTTAATATATTATTTCTTTAATCTATAACTTTGATTCATTTTATTTAAATGTTGTTACAATTAGTTATTAATTAATTTTATAAATTTTTTATAAATTATTATTTTATTTTTTTTGGAATTTAATCATTTTCTATTATTTATTTTTTATATAGTTATTTTCTATATTTTATTATTTCGATTATTTATTCATCTTTATTTTATTATAAGTCTATATTTTTTTAATAATTTATATTCAATTAATAAAATATATCCATTTTTCAACACTTTTATTATTTATTAGTGTTTAATTATTCAATTAAACTCATTTTTACCATACTTGCATTTAATATTATATATTCATTAATAATTTTAAAAATATACTTATAAATAAATATTTACTAATAAATAAATAAATACATTTGATTTTAATATAATTATAAACCTATATATTTATAATTATATATAAATAAATATTATTTTTTAATATTACTTACATAATTATTAATATATAGTTATATATATTAATAATTATAAAATTATAATAAAATTATATAAATAATTTATATATTTACTATATTTGTATTTTATTTATACATATTAAATATATAAATATATATACTTATATAATTAAATATAATGAAACAAATATAAAAATATAAAAATATTTTATTTTAAAAAACTATTTAATGAATTATAAAAAAATAATTATGTATTAAAATAATTATAAAATAATAACAAATATATTTAAATAATGAATATATTTATTTTACTTGTATTCATATATAATCATTAAATATATATATGTAATTACATAAATATATATAATGATATAAATATATTTATAACTATAAAAAATAATATAAATATATTTACATATTAATTAATAAATGTATATTTACTGTATTTAAGAAATTTTATATTTTTAATCATAAATAAAAAATATATTTTTATATAAAGGTATTTATATAATTATAAATAATTAAATAGTTAAAACATTATAATATATAATTATATAAATATATAAATATGTTGACTTTTTATTAATAATTATAATTCAAATTAATTTACCAATGATTAAATTTTTACTCTGATGAATATTTCTTTTATCGGTGCATATTAATTTAGCACTGATAAATAGTTTCTTTATAAACACTTTTATGAAAGCAATGATAAAAGTGTCCCCAGCCTATTTAAAGAACACTAAAAGTGGTTTTATATTAATGATTCCATAATCTTTATGTGTAATCATCCGTTTGTTGTTTCTCATCTGCCTTGAATCCATGATCCAATCAAGGCTCGAATCAAGGCTCAAACAAATCCAAGGATCAAACGAATCAAGGCTCGAATGAATCAATGAACGAATGAATCCACATCTAAAATGAATCTACGATTTGGCGATATATAAAAATTATCTCAGGTTATTCAAATCATCAATCCAATGAATGTTATTTTCCCCTCATCCTCACATGTTTATTTCTTGTTTGGTGATATTTTTTTTGCATTTTTTTCATTATCACTTTCTATTCCTTACATTTTTTCCACCATGGTTCAACCATATCTTTCACTTCTTCTTCAAGCCCTATACTCACTATTTATGAAGGTTTTCATCAACTATAAAATCTATTGTTAGGTTTATTTGTTATTTATATGTTACCTAATTTGTTGCATGTTCTTGGTTGTTTGAAATCACTCTCTCTAAAATTATAATTTCTATTTAGGATAAATTAAATTTAAAACTTCTTTTCACTCAATGTTTTGAAGGTATTTTTATTGATTTCAAATTGGGTTCTATTGTATTTGGAATTGTTTATCTTCGTTCAATGGATAAATTATATTTTTGATCAATATATTATTTAGGATGGTTTTGAAAACGAAATTTGGTGTTTTAAAATTATTTGATGTTGTTTATGAAATCTATTTTTGTGGTGTTGTCAAAGGTGTATTGAGTCATGAGTCTTGGAGATATGAATTGTGAGGTACATATGTAGAGCCTTACCACTTTATAGGCATGGTGATCTAACTGTGGAATACCAATGCCATGTTCCTCACATTTCATTCTTCCAAGCGATCAAGATCAAGGTGCAAAAGTGGAGGGTCTACCAAAAAACATTTACCAAATTAATGTTTCTTTAATAAATACATCATAAAAAATATATATTTAATTTAAAAATATTTTTTAGTTGTAATTAATTCACTAGATTTTAATTCATGACATTATATAGTATTGATATAAAAAAATTTATAATATTATGTTATATATATATATATATAGTGTTAAATGTCATTTCATGTGCAATATATTGTAAAATTAACTGTTAAATATTGTTTTACAATAAAATTTTATTTTATGGGGAATTTATATAATTAATTACTATATAATTAAATTTTTACATTGTTTTTATCATATTTATAATCTAATTAAATATTTTATGTTCCATGTTGGATACGTCAAACATTTATTTAATTGTTTATAACATATTTTCCACTGAATTGATATTTTGTGTAGTATTTTTATTTTATATTATAAATATATGTGTAATATTTTAAGGGTTATTATCAAAATATGGGAATCATACATCTAAAATTTATTAATTATAGTAATATTGTATTTTGTTAAATAACAATATAACTATTTGGAATAAGGATTTGAAAATTATATAAGGGGTGAAATTTGACTTTTTTTTGTTAACATAATAAAATATGATAATTAAATTGTGAAATACTCTAACATAATATAAATATGATATCATACATATTTATTAATGTTTGAATATACAGATTATGTTCTACATTAATTATCATTTTACAAAATATTATAGTGGAGCATTAACGGAGTTAATAGGGTACTATATGTGGAGGGAATCACTTGAGATAATGGAATTTTAAAATACTTTACAATTAATTACATTGGATTTGACTCTCCCCACTTATAAATACACATCCCCACTTCAAATTTATTAAATGGTGATTCTAAATTCCTCCCTTTAATGATCTATCAAATATTATCTCCCATATATTTTTCTTGAATCATTAATATTTTTGTGGTTGGAAGAGATAATGAAAGCCAAGAATTTCAGGAAATTTGAGGGTTCATATACAAATCCCATTCTCTTACAATAGTGATTTGTTTAATAAAATAACTATTAAATTCAAATTTTATAATCTTTTATCATTATAACCTTTCCCATTATATCCCTATTAATGTATTTCGTATGATGGATTATTCATTTAGTATCAAAATTCAGCTTTGAAAAGCCATTGTTACGCTGTAATAGGGATTCCTAATCTATCACAATTAATTTATAATTACAGATCATTTATTATTCTATGTTTTTAACTTCCATTTAATAAATTTATATGGTTATATTTTTTGTATACAATTAAATTATTTTATGTGAGATGTTATTCAGTCCACCTCATCAATCCATTTTGCAAATCTATTACCTTGTTGAGGTAATAGTTCCATAATCTCAATTCATTCCAAATGGTTTTTATATTATCGTAGTCTTCCTTAATCATCAATAGAATTTTATTCAATACATAAAAATCAATAATATAACCATCCATTTCATGTGTTTTTCATGATATATCAATTACTGATTCTCATTATTCCCTTTCTCCAATAAATTTTCATGGAAATGTAACGAATTTTCCATCCTCTCTTTTCATTATAAATAACATGATATTTTTTGAAAGTGTCTGAAAATAAATTATTACATGATTTCATGAATAATATTTAATTTTAATATCACCCCCAAAAAACTTTATCTAGGAGGTATTATATATTTACTCTATTTATATAATTTTCCAAGTCCACAACATATAAATTTCATATATTTCAGTTCATTTCTGTTTAATTTAAATCTTTTTATTTTATAATAAATTATTTTATAAAATTAATTTTTATGATTATAAATGTTTTTATTTAGTATTATATAATAATTTGAGTCTATTATAAATTCTATATTACCAATTCTATCCCATATTTTACTTCTCATAATCTTTTACCACAGTAATGTAGTCTATAGAATGAAACTCCATTACCCATATTCTTATAAACCCTTGATTATATGTAATTGGAAGATATTTAAAGGTATTGAACCAACATGGGATTTTTCATTTCATCATAATGGACATTTATGATTCACATTAAAAAAATAGTCATCAAAATTTTCACATGTCTCTAGGGTAGAATTTGGGGGAATATAGTTCAAAATGGGTGTCCCATTTTATTGTAGGGGTGAATTCAAATTTTTTAATTAACATAAAAATTTCACATATATAGAGAATTATTTATTGTTTAATTTATAGTATGTTACCATTGGTATCTATATCTACCATGTATACATAAATGAGACAAAAAAATTCCATTCAAATGACACTACTAAGTACCATGATGAAAAGGTTACCTTTAGCATATTCCATGGAAAGTGTTTTAAACATTTAATTTACTTTTAAGGTTTTATTAATAATATTTTAAGAGTTTTCAAATGTTGCAAACCATTTATATATAAAATAAGGTTCTTATCGAATTATATGTTTTGAAAAAAACTTCTTGATTCTCATGTCAAATTTTTTAAAAAATACATTTGAAGTGGTGTTTTAGAAATCTAAAAAGAATAATTTTGAATTTTGAATGGGTTTTTGGGATGAGATTTGAAATTTTATTTAAGATTTGGGGAATTAAAAATTTATTTGGAGAAAACTTCTATCATCATCAACATTATCTCCCAAAAAGACATTATTCCCTTTTTATTTTTGAGACTCACCCCCATTTCTTCTATAGATGCATGTGCATTGGATGAACTAATCTATTCAGTAGTCATACCAAAAAAGGTATTGGTGATCATTTTATATGAATTCAGAGGATAACACCTTAAAGAGTGGAGTAATGTTTTTATTAAATTTAATATCACAATTCCATAATAGCATACTAATATTATTTTAAATGTTTATATTTTTGGTTCCCTTAATTAGAATTATTTGTTGAATACACCTTTGATAATGAATTTATTATTTGTATTTAATTATATTTTACCCAACATAGATATTTTATAAACTTATAGAGATTGATATGACTCAAAATTTGATACATGTTGTTCGTTTGACAAAATATTATGAAGATG
The DNA here is from genome assembly GCA_963277665.1 of Viscum album. Lineage (NCBI taxonomy): Eukaryota > Viridiplantae > Streptophyta > Magnoliopsida > Santalales > Viscaceae > Viscum > Viscum album. The sequence goes on from OY728120.1 coordinate 1,487,524,191, forward strand.
GATTTAATGTGTTGAGAATGTTTTAAACAGATCATGAAAACGATGCTTCTCACTTCCTTGGTCCATGATTATGATGTTTTTATTCATGAAAAAAGTCTATAAGAGTTGTAAAAAGATATTATTTTTCACAAAATAAATATGATCAATAAATATTGGACTAAATATGGGGAAACACTGAACATTCCCATCAATTTTGATAATACTACTATTTAAGGATCATTTTATATGAATATTTGGGTAAATGATGATAGTGATCACATGGATGAAATGATAAAGGAAATTTTTGAGAATTCAAATAGCTATATGAAGAGACCATTTTATACTGGTTTTACTAAATACACTGCATGGACTTCTGTATTGATGTTAAATAATTCCAAAGCTAGAAACATATGCAGAAACATTGGCATTAAATAATTATTTCTTATCATGAATTATATGATATACGAAGAAAACGAACCTAAATTTTAAACATATAATGATAAATTAATTCAAATTTTAATGGGAAGTATCTCTAAAAAAATACATTCTGGTCCAAATTACATCATATAGTTTTGTAAGGATCATGAATCACTCATAAAATTCTACATGTGTTGGAAGGATTGATAAAAGAAAAATGAATCTTATACTTTGAAAGAATTATTTTACATTCATATAATTCCAAGATTTAGAAGACTATATTCTTATCTAGAAACGATAATATAGTTAAAATGGAATTTAGATACCAGACTTAATTATTAGAACTTACATCATCCAATAGATTATCCTGGACATGAGCCTCAGCCCAGTTGGTGAGGACTTGGTAGGTTCATCTAGGAGACCTGAGATCAAATTCGGGAAGAGGCATATTTTTTTTGTTACTGTAGCTTCTACTATAGCAGAATTGTAGCAGTCAATGAAGTAGGTATTGTTCGGTACTGTAAAAGTTGGAACTATTCATCCATTTGGGCCTCTAGGCCACTGGTTTGGGCCTCTGGTCCTACAAGGATTTCGGGCCACCCAAGTCCTTTGGTCCTGTTGATTCTCATGGCCTTCGGGCCACATTAAGGCCTTAGGGCCACCCTAAGGCCATTGAGACACTTGATTTCCGATGTACCAGTTTGAATACAAGGAACAAGGTGTCAGATGATGATTCAGGGAAGGCACATCCACTAGAGTTGAGCTAACCAACTTTGGAAGAATGAGACGGTACGGATTTTACATCTTTACCAGGCTTGTGTTTCATTTCATAGGACATCTATCATACTAGCCTTGTGATGGTGGAGTGTTGATATAATGATATATGATGGGGAGGAGCAGTTTGAATTTTTCTTGTCTGGGTAATTCCCTCTAAGACCTATGGGTCATGTAATTGTCTCTAATCCTTCGGGCCTTGTAAGGGTTCCACCTCACCCTTTAAAAGGTGGATTATTAAAATAATATAAAATCAAGGCCTTTGGGCCATTCCAAACAATAGATTATCCTAAGTGGAAAAAAATTTATGACATGCATCATAAATTTATAAATTTTTGGATAAGCATTTGTCTTGATTTATAAATAGATTTAATAAATCCTTTTGGTATATTGAGTAGTACACATAGTACATGGCACATCATGTTGATAAATTATAATTTTTCACCGTTTTTGTGCATAATGTGAAAATAAATTAGTTTGTATATAATTATATATAGTCTAAAGAAACCTATTAATGATATTGATGTATGTTTGGCTCTATTGGTCGATGCTCTAAAATTAATGTGGGATACAGGTGTCAAGCTCTATGATGTTCATATAAGAAAAAGATTCACACTGAGTTCCATGTTGTATTTGATGATAAATGATTTTCCTTATTATAGAAATTTTTCAAGATATAACATTAATGGAATGTCGGGGTGTCCTATTTGTGAAGAATTCCCACACCCAATTCAAATGATACTTTCCTCAATAACTATGTTTTTAGGTTATCATAAAACATTAACTCAAAGTCATAAATAATAATTATGGATGAAAAAAATCAATGGGAATACACACCATGAAACACCACCATATCCACTAATAGGTGATCAACAGTTTATTAATGTAAATGACATTTATTTTATTTTTGATAAACCAATTTCGAAAAACCGTATTAAATCACTTTGGAAGAATTTATTAATTTTTATTTACTTTTTTATTTGAATATTTTGTATGTCATAAATTTTCATGATTCCATGAATATAGAGAAATTATATTTGATAATGTTATTGGTACATTACTAAATGTTCATGAAAAAATGAAAGATGGAAAAAAGGATAGGTTGAACCTTATTGAAAAGGGGATATGAGAAGAGTTAGCTCTGTTAAAGGGTTTAGGGTGGATGTTTCATTCTCACATAGCTTACATAATATCAAGACAAGAAAAATTGCAAACTGATATTTTTCTTAATGGTTTAGAAGTTCCATAAGTGTAATCAAAAAATAAAAATAATGGCATTTAAATGTATAATTTGATGCTATAAAGACTAAAATCATGTGACTGTCATTTTTTGATGAATCATTTGATGACCTTTTATTTTCCTTAAATTCACCCTAAAAATGTATGACATAAATTAACATGACCATTATTCTTTTTCAATGCTATAGGTAGTATATTTATAAACCCTATGATGTTTCCAATCAGGAAAAAGGAGGTTGAAGTCATATTATGTGAATTAGATATGTTCATCCCATTACCATTAATTGATATAATGGTCTGCCTAATGGTTCACATGGTTAAAGAGATTAAACTATGTTGTCTAGTCCATTAAAGATGGGTGTACATTATTAAATGGAATACATATATTTCAAAAGACGTTTTTCAAGAATTGATGTAGGACATAATGTTTAATTGTACAATGATATGTTTTTAATGAAGATGTTGAATCATGTACCCATTACCTATTAGATTTTGATAACATCAGTTTACCAAATTCTTGTTACAACGTATGCCTTATGAGAAATTAGATTTCCAGAAGAGATGTTGTTACAATTACCATAACAAAGCGGGAGAAAGAAAACAATTATATATTATATAATATTGAATATTTTTACCTATATTTTCATCCTCAGAATTCTATTCCTAGAAAAATTAATCCATCAAGGGATGAAATATGGATATCAAATTCACAAAATAAATAGTTTATAAGATGGTTCCAATTGCAAATTTAGAAGGAGTTATCTACAAATATGAATTCAATTTCAAAATGACTTTGATGTCAATCTAGGGGACCAAACTCAAATATTATATCTTAAAATAGTTTTATAATCAATGTATATATATACAATAAAAATGAACATGATGACATCAGTACAATGAAAAAATAATAGATCTACACATAGGGATAAATTGATGGTCATATCTATTTCAAAGTATAGAAATCGAATTAAATAGGATATGTAATATTATAGTATTATAAAGAAAATATACAATATGTATAATAAAACATTTCAAGTGATTAATTTCCATTTCAAATGAATTGAAAAAAATATTTTATTTAAATTTTATGAAATGTGCATAATGAAGGTTTATTTTAGTGTACCAGGGTAAAGGGATCCATTCATAATTGAATCACACGAATTTCATTTATTTTGTGTCTCAGAGAGAAAAAACAAGAATTGGTAGGTTGTCCTACTAATGACTAAAACTGTTATATGGTAAGATGAAAATTCAATTGAGAATGATCCATTCATTGGGATATCACAAATTTTTCATAATATTCCCAATATAGATAAACACCTTGTACATTATAGGGGACCATAAAGTGTGGATTTGGATTCTTGATAGAGGATCTAAATCCATTCAAACTATAAAAAAAGGAAATAGTTTTAAATGAGAATGCTAAATTGTTTTTTAATATAAATTTTTCTTCTTCATAATTTTATATGTTCTCTCCTACAAAAACATAATCTAAGATAAATTTATAAATTATCATCAAGACAATGTATTCTGCACATGTTGATGTTACCAATTCTGGGTAAGAACAGACGATTGATGTTGAAAAAATATAATTATAATTTGATCAACAACACATTGATAAAAACAATCTAAAACATTGCAAAATCATAGTGTTTAACAAAATTATTGAGGAAGAATTAAGGGTGTAAAAATTTGAGGTTGGCTCAAATCAACATGGCCAATATGTTGACCCTAACACATCAAATTCCATTTGTTATGATGGGGTCTCTACACTAATGAATGGGAAGATTGAAATAAATTCATAGCACCACATCTAACCTGGAATGATGGAAACCGTTTGGAAGGTTATGATGGGAATGTTATCATATACATTCCCAATTTTACTGGAAAATATATATAATGAAATGTTCATTTAATTTTCATTATTCCATACAGAGTACATTTAATTTAGAATACTTATTCGATAAATATTTCTTAATGGAATATGGAAAAGCCAATAAAATCTTCTGAACTATTCTTAATGAGTTACATTGCAGGGATTATGAAGGAAATGTAAATCTTTACCATCTAGATCATTATGTTCACGTTATAAAGCACATAACATGAATGATTTCATTAGTCGTTGTGATGAGAAAATCATTTCAGGTGCATTATAGTTGATAATATATTATTTGAAATTATTAATTTTATCCAATATGATAAAAAAAATTATATAATAATAAAAGAGTTATAAAAATAAATATTGTGAATTTAAAAAAAATGTACAACTATTGTAAAAAAAATTACAGGGGCACTCTCCAGTAGATAAGTAGTTGGTATGTATTTCAAATCAACAATAAATTTATTTTGTAATATGAAATAAAATATTTTACTTGTTTATATACATATTGATGATTCAATACATGATTCCACTCCCATCCCATCTCTTGAATTGTGGAAGGAGGATCATATATATATAGGGTAAAATAAATGCGGAAAACACAAAAGTAGTATTGGAAGCATGTTCTGTAACATCTCTAGTATTTATGGAATAATAAATTTTTATATGTATTAATACATTGTTAATTTTATATTAATTTTAGTTTAAATGGGGAACTATGTACAATAGCATACCTGACATGCAAAAGTGGTTTTCTATGAAATCTTATATGGCAAACAACACTGAGTTATACTGAAAAAATATTACTATAATAATATTATTATTTTAAATCATAGTTAATGTCTAATAATTGTATTAGTGGGAATGTAAATAATTAACTATATTATGATTTTAAATATTTTTTATATGTATTTACATAAAACCAATAAAATTTAGAGGCATAAAATGATAATGAATCCAATTTTGAGCATAAAATACTCTAATATTTTTTAAAGGTCATTTTACCACCTTTTGATGGAGAACCCTTATTAAAGATTGTTTTGGTCTCTTTCATATTTTATATTTGATATAATAAAATTACCATTTAAATTGGGACATCAATATTTACATCGACTGAAATTTTGGTATTTTTCTGATAAAATCCACTATTTTATGAATAGTGAAAACTTCTCCATTTTAATTCAAAACATCATTTTCATCTAATTTATTTATATAGTAAGATTGTTATTATAATTCGTTTCAAAGTGTAATGGGATTAGTATTTCTTATTTAATCCAATTATGGTGATTGGAGGATATTTCACATTTAAAATGGACATAAACACATGTTAATATTTTGATAGTTTTTACTTATTAAAAACTTGTTTTCTGGTTTTGCCAATGAGAATTAATTGTAAATTAATTACTACAATATCTGTGTTTAGAATTTGGAAAAACTGTTTCCATATTTGGAATCAAAAGGTCCATATTTTCTAGATAATTCCATTTTATTTTTGGAAATTAGGAATATTATCTTTAGTAATTATTTTACTTACCATGGTTAAAGAGTAAATTAGGTAGATAAAAGTAAAAAAATAATATTATAATAATATAAAACATCCATAAAATATATCTGAATCCTTTTTTAGATATTCCTAACAATGATCATATTTGGTTTTATTTTAGGACTCCATGGTTCCACTTGGATGAGATAATGACCTTTTATAATATTTAACAGAATGAAAAGGGAAATATAACATTAACATAGATCTCCAAACTAAAACAATTTTAGTTTTATTTAAATAAATGATAACATAGACAATAAATATTCATTAGAAATTAAAAAATATTTCCTACATCATAGTATTTTATTATAAATTTTATACATTAAATAAATAAATTTATTTATGGCACAATGATGATGCAATGATTACCTTATTAATGAGGTATTCAAATAAATGTCATTTTCAATATTGAAATAAATGTAATTTAAACATTTTGATAACATAAGATAAAATTTGGATGACATTAATTTGTCAGGGATGATTTAATGTCTTTTTTTCTATGGAATAATGTTATTATGACCTTAATATAAATCAATTACAAAATAGTGTCAAAATTGACATAAATGAGTTTTTAAAACATATACTATTTTATTAAACGATATAATAGTAATAAAAAAATATTCATCCAAATGAAATATATAATGTTTATAATTTCATTAAGTATCACATTTTGGTCCACTTGGAATCTTATAGTATCTATAGTAACTATATATTATGAAAATACAAAAAAGACATGGTACAAATTAATGTTTTTAAGTAAGGGTTAATGCTACAAGATAAGGTTAATTTTGAGACCTAAACATGTATACAACCTATTGTTTGAGAGGATTCTAACACATCCTAATATTATCCTAGAATTATATAACTTTTTATCTATTATAATTCTAAATTAAATTTATAATAAAATAAAATTTCAATAGTTTTTTAAAGGGCCCCTACTCCATCTTATAAAAGGCCACCACCTAAACCCACATACACACACTTCTCAATACCATTAGATCATCAAAATTATACTCAAATAAGATCCCAAAATCCCTAATTCACTACTATCTACATTACCTTTGGAATAAATCAATTTAATGAATCCTTTTGGCTCAAATAAAAATAGAGTTACCAAATTTAGAGGTAACATATTCTCTCAAACTCCTTTCATTTATTTTCTTCTTCCAACAAACTAAACTCTATTTATTCCTTTATTTTATAACAAAACCAATATCCAAAACATAATAGGATGTTGTTAGTAAATGGTTTCTATCTATACTTACAAAAAAATCTATCTAATGGATATAGAACATACCGTTTTTATGTATGATAAATTACTGCCTCACAAAATGATGTTTGTTCACTTTTCTCCTACCACCACTCATGGTGTCCATTATGATGAAATTTTATTTATATATTTTAAATATTATATTTATATTTTCTTTATTCTGCTATAATATTTATTTATAACATACCTTTATGCTTTCCTTAATGTGTAACTACAATAATTTTATTAGAGGAAGTGTGGACTACCACCCCCTCAAAGTTATATGACTCGTTCATGCCAATCATTGAATGTATAAATGATAGAGTTAATGAAATTATGTAACATATATAACATATATATTATACTAGAATTATAATATACCTGGTATCATATATTTTTCATTCCATTAATATGATAACAAAATGAACTAAGCATCCATGTGTACGTACGACTTATCGTCTCCATGAATGGTACATTTAATTTATTATGTCCAAATAATATAGACATAATAAATACATATAAACTGGATATATATGATATTTAAATCAGGAATACTAATATTTTTTATTTTATTTACCTTTGAATATGTGAAAATGTAACATCAAAACAAGTTCATTTTCGACTCAAGTACCGAATATCAACAAAACAACAAATATGAACGTAGATAATTATTAAATTTTAATAACAGGGTTATAAGTGATATAAAAGGAATAAAAAATTGTAAAGGGTTCTAAATCAAGTAAAATTTAATCTATGTTTACTATTTAGGAACATAATTACTGAATGTGAAGAGTCCGGCTCATAGTAAGAAAAACATTAACTCAACCTCATTTCTTTGAGTTAAATATCTGTGTCATTGGTTTTGTTCTACCAAGAACATGCGTGAAAGATCTAAAATTGTTTTACACAAAATATCCAATTATAATGAGTGTATTTATATTTTTGACACTTAATTATTTCATTTATTAATCTTTAATATGATGATATGATCTTTGTAAGGGACTTCTTCTTGATCTCCATTCATTGAGGCATTTTTTTATGTTATACACCACCTTCTTTTATACAGTGTATAATAAACCCAGTTGACTTTTAATTTCTCTCAAAGGGAATCTTTTTTCTACAAATAGTTTTAATAAAAGTCAAAAGGGAATGTTTTTAATGTATGTAGCGACAATGAATCCTCCACCTCCATACACATTATTTGATATTTGGCTTCCTTTATAAGCCTCACTTTTTTAAAGGAACAGAAATAAATTATTCTCTTTTTGGGTGTTTTGGTGTTGAAAATGGTTTTGAATGTGGATTTAGTATTTCAATATCTTTAAATTATCTCTTGAGATTGAAAATCACATTTAATGAGTGAAATGTTGATAATTAAAATTTCTTATGTGTAATGATTATATAATGGTACTTTGATCTTGGTCGGGTGGTTAGGTGATAAACAAAAGAAAGGTGGTTATGTGATAAAACAATGACAAGTGGTTATGTGATAAAACAAAGATGTTTGGTTCTGTGATAATCAATGGATGGTTGGTTACATTATATCCAATAATTAATTGGGTATGGAAGTCAGTCGTATGGCTATTTCATTTAGTGATATTTGTGGAAATCAACTGTTTGGTTATTTTATTTAATTATGTTTATCTCCCAAGATAACATTATATTTCATATGCTTCTTTATATGGGGCCATGGTAATCTTTTGGATAAAAAAATGGCATTCAATGAGCTTATATTCAGTAAACTATATTTACTACTTCATAAAGATAATATGTATTACATTATGATAAAGTAATCAGGGTTGTCATGTAATACTAAGATAAATAGTTTTTATTCCTTTTGTATCCCTTACTAGGATATTTATGGTCATAAAATGTTTTGAAAATTTTTTCCCCATGAAATAACAATGAATAGAGTCAAGTATGGGATAATGGAAAATTCAATTTGTTTAAAAGTGAAACGATACCATGTTTTTTAATTAGTTTTTGTTTTATGAAAAAAATACACAGTGAGTAGAAGAGTATAATTGTATGATTTAAGTTTCTATATATGATTTTTGGCCTAATTCTCTAAAACTCTAAACATTAAAATATCCTCAAATGGAATTAAATCCAATTGTTGACTTATTTCATGATTGAGTAATGTTTAGTGTTGGGGCCCTATATTTGGAATCATATGATGGTTTAGAGAAAGTTGGGTATTAGTATGTTTTCATAAGAGAGGGTGATATCACAATGTGTTTATAATGTTATGTTATATAATAAGATAAATGTCTTATAAACACATTTTTAGGATTTATGATATAAAATATTAGGGTGACTAATTGTATTTTTGGAGACATTCACCTTTGATGAAAGTATGGGTTTGGAAGTTTTAGTATATAAAATGTGTGGAATGAGATGACCTTTGAGGTAAAAATATTTTATGGTTATTTGGTAGTAATTTATATCATTTTTAAGAATGTTATTATAATGATATATTTTTTGAAAAATGAAAATTCTTAGGATGGGTGACTACATGTCGCGTCAGACAAGCCCACAAGAATAAAACCCACCAACGAAAGGTGACAAGGGCGCATTGCCTACCATAGGCCTATAAGATGTCCATAGTTAGAATGAATATTTATTTTTTTCAAAATGATATTATTTATCAATAAAAAGTTTTTTGGGAGATATATATCTTATCTAATGGATATCCTTGTTATTGGAAAATCATTTGTGGATTACATGATAAATGTTATTTTGGAAGATGTTGCCTATTTTATGAACCATATATTCCTATTGAAAATACAATACTATTGGATTTTATTTGATTAGTAATGGTTGAATTATATTGTGGATGAATATATTTTTTTATTGTGATGTTTGGGTGAATCAGGTTATTTATGGAAATTATTAACCTAAGATAGAAAATATTTGAATATTGTAATTAATTTTAGTACAAGATATTAAGAGTGAATTATTTTAATTGGAGATACATGTTAAATTTTATCTATGAAGATTATGTGATCAAATCCTTATGAATTTTGGGATTCAATGTTAGTTGGATTATTTTGAGGAATTTTACTGTAATGTTTTAACGTATCTATGTAGAACATGGGTATTACCATTGAATTATGTAGATTAAAAGTGGTACATCTCTTTATAAAGGATTACACTTTTTCAGGATAATCGGATATTTTAATAACCATTTTGGTTTTAGTTAATGATTCATGATATGATTAATAGATAGTTAACATTTCATTTTTTAGGTGATTCTCTATAAGTTCATTCTTGTACTTTATGTGTTACCAATTCATCTCAAATAATCATTATTTGGAGAAAAGAAAAGTTTGTGGTAGAAATTTATAAAAAGATGAAAATCAACATTTCGTGTATGTATATTTCCATATAATCATATTTTAATTTTAAAAATAATACCTAAAAAATATGAAAAAGCTATTAATACGAAAAAATTTTCCATTTACATTTACTACTGTGAAATCAATGACTGTTTAACCCATCACATGTTTGTGGTTTTTTGATTGTTACCTTTCTCCAGATCATGTTTGGTATCACTCTGAATCAGAACATTATGGTGAGTTTTCCTTTTCATATAATTGTTTGCCAACGTGGAACCCCAGTTTGTGTTATCTCAAGTGACTTTTGTAGTTAAATTTCTATCATTTAAAGTGGTAGTTCATTAATTCTTTTTCTGATGTGGATTTTTCAATGATGTTACCAATCCTAATTTAAAAATTGCAAGGACCCAATTTCTAAAAGGGGGAATAATGTAACATCCAAGGTATATATATAATAATAAATTTTCATATTTATTAATATTCATGACTTGTTTATTAATTTATTTTCAATGGTTCATTATGTACGATAGCATAACTGACATTCAATAGAGGTATTCTACGAAATCTTACGTTGCACCCAAAACTGAGTTATACAAAACTAATAATGCAATAATAATTTTATTATTTTAAATGGTAGTTAACTTATAGCCATTATATTAGAAAAAATGAACATAATTAATAATATAGTGATTTTAAATATTTTTTAATTGGATATGCCTTTATCCAATGATTTTTAGAGGCTTAAAATGGGAATGGATCCAATTTTAAGCATAAAATATTATAATATAATTAAAATGTCATTTAACAACAATTTGATAGAGTAAAATTTTTATCAATAGTTTTTTCACATTTATAAGTTCTATTTTACAAATTAAAAATCTTCTTTAGAATCATAACATCATAATTTTCTTCAGTTGAAATTTTGTATTTTTATGATAAAATTCATATTTTTATTAATAATAAAGAATACTGCATTTTAAATCAAAACTACATTTTCATATAATTTATTTACATAGTTAGATTATAAATTAATGTGTTTTATGGTTTAATTAGATTATTTTTTTTCATTTAATCTTATAATGGTCATTGGAAGTAATTTCACTTTTAAATTGGACATAAACACATTTCAATATTTTGATAGTTTTTACTTCTTAAAACCCCATTTTTTGGTTTTGACGATGGGAATTAATTTTAAATTAATTGATACAAATTCTATAAATTGAATTTGAAAAAATGGATTCCATATTTTGAATCATAATATCCAAATTTCATAATAGGACCCTTTTATTTTTGGATATTATGAATTGTAACTTCTGTAAAGTTTTTTATTTACCATGGTTAAAGGGTAAATCATATAAATAAGGGTATAAAATAATACAATAATAATATAAAACTATCCTAAAATGTGTACTAATCCTACTGAATGAGATATGGCCGACCATGATCTTCTTTGTATTGATTTTATGACCCCATGGAGCCTCTTGGGGTGATATAATTACCTTTTATAATATTTAACTTAAAGAAAATGGAAATATAACATAAACATGTATCTACTAACTAAAAAAAATTAATCTGGTTTATATAAATGATATCATAGACTATAAAAATTAATTAGAGTTCTAAAAATATTTCCTACACTACTATTTCTTATTCATAATTAATAAACATTAAATAAATAAATTTATTTATGACCAAATGAGGATGTAATGATAACCATTTTAATTAAATCTTGAAATAAATGACATTCTAAATATTAAAATAAATTGAATTTAAATATTTTGATTTCATACACAAATTTTTTAAATGAAATTCACATGTTAGGGATGAGTTACTTCCTTCAGATAGAAGGGATCAAGTTGTTATGACATTAACAAAAATCAATTACTAAATATTGTCAAAATTGATATAAATGTGGTTTTAAAACATATATTTTTTTTTAAATGATATAATATTCCTAAAAATATAATATTCATCCAAATAATTATTTAATTCAAAAATTACATTAATTAACGACTTGTGGTTATATTCCCATTTTACAGTAAATATAGTAACTATATATTATTAAAATACAAGAAGAAATGGTAAGAGTTAATGTTTTTATCTATTGGTTAAAGCTAAAAAATAAGGTTAATTTGGAGACATAAAGTTGTATAAAACTGATTTTTTAAAATTATTCCTACAAATCCTAATATTATCCTCTAATTATATGATTTTGGAACTTTTATAATTCCAAAATCAATTTATAATAAATTAATATTTCAAGGAATTTCTAAAGTTCACCTCTTCCATCTTATAAAAGGCCACCTCCAGTACTCACTTTCAGAAACCTCTCAAGCACCTTCGATCATAAAATGTTGCTCATATATGCTCCCAAAATCCCACACTTCCTCCTATAATTATTAACTTGGACATAAGGATGTTGAATAAAGCCTTTTGGCTCAACTCAAAAGGAGTTACCCGACTTAGAGGTAACACATTTTCCAAGATCCATTAGTTTATATTATTTGTCCAACCCCATAATATCTATTTATTAAATTATTTTATAACAAAAAAAAGTATTCACAATATAATATGGTGTTTTAAATAAAATATTTTTACCTAAACTTATACATACCTCCATCTAATATATATATAACATATTTTTTCTATGTAATGCAAACTATTGTCTCACGAAACAATGATTATTCAATTTTCTCCAACCACCTCTCATGGGGGCCATTTTGATGGAACTATATTTATATATGATATATATTATATTTATATTGACTATATTCTTCGGTAATTTTTTTTACAACATACTTTTATGCTTTCAATAATGTATAAATACGATAATTTCATTTCAGAAGTTGTGGACTACCACCCATCAAAGTGATCTGAATCATTCATGCCACACAAGGAATGTATAAATAACGGATTTGATAAACTTATGTAACATATATAACATAGATATTATAATTGAATTATTATATACCAATGTATCATTTATTTTTCATTACCTTAATATGAAAAATAAATGAAAGTTGCATCCATGCGTACGTATGGCCTACCATCTCCATGAACGGTGCATTCCATTTATTATATCCATATATGATGGAAATAATCAATAAATATATACTTGATATATATCATATTTAATTCTTTAATAATAATATTCTAGAGATGATGGACTTCTGAATACATGTACATGTATGATGAAAACATGTTCATTTTCGACTCAAGTACAAAATATTGAAAAAACGAACAATATGATATTAAATAATTCTATAATTTCATTAACATGTTAATAAGTGATATAAATAGAATAATAAACATGAAATAGGTTCTCAAGAATGTAAAAAATAACTGATATTTATTATTTAGGAGCATAACGATTGAACTTGATAAATCAAGATTAATTTTAGGAAATTCATAACTCAACCTCATTTCATTAAGTTAAATATCCACGTAATTGGTATTGTTTTACAAAGAATATGTGTAAATGACCTATGATTGTTTAACAATATATATAAATTATATTGAGTAAATCTATATTTTTCACACATAATTATGTCTTTGATTTATCCATAATCTAATGATATGATCTTGGTAAGGGACTTTCTCTCAGTCTCATTTAATTGAGGAATATTTTGATGTTATAAACCACATTCTTTTATAATGTGTATAATAAAACCCATTGGTATTTAATTTCATTCAATGAAATCATTTTTCGATGAAGATTTTTAATAAATTTCAAAAAGTAATGTTTTTAATGTATGGGGAGACAATGACTCTTCCTCCGCCATACCCGTTATTTAATATTTTTCATCCTCTATAAGCCTCAATATTTTGAAAATGAAAATAGATCCCTTTTTCCCTTTTTGGGTGTTTTGGTGTTGAAAATTGTTAGGAAAGTGGATTTACTATTTCAGCATCCTGAAATTATCTATTGTGATTGGAAATGAATTTTAATATGTAAAATGTTCATAATTGAAATATTTTATGTGTTGTGATTATATAATGGTTCCTGGAAATTTGATGCATGGTTATGTGATAAACCAAATATAGGTGGTCCTCTGATAAAACTACAATGAGATTTTATGTGATAAACCAAATATGGGTGGTTTCGTGATAAACCAAAGATGGTTGGTTATGTTATAACCTCCAATGCATTGGGAATAGAGGTTTGATGTATGGCTATTACATTTAGTGATATGTGTGTATGTTGACCGTATATTTATTCCATTTAATTATGTTAATGTCCCAATCAATCATTATATGTTATATGTTTCTTTCTATGGGTATATGGAAATCTTATGCTTAAGAAAAGGGTATGAAATGACCTTATATTTAGTAAAGTGTATTTACTACTTATTTAAGGAGTAAGGTATTACTTTATGATAAACTATTCATGGTTTTCATGTTTTAATCTAGGACTAATTGCTTTCCTTCCTTGTGTATCCCTTACTGTGCATTTTATCCTCATCACAAGTTTTGAAATGTTCTTAAGATGAATTAAACATGAATAGAGTCATGTATGTGATAAAAGAAAATCCATAATGTTTAAACATGAAAAAATAACTTGTTTTTTTTAAAGAGTTTTTGTTTTATAAAAAATTTATAGTGAGCAGAAGTGTATACAAATAATATATATGTTGCTATGTTTGTGTTATAGACTAATTCACTAAAAATATACACCTAAAAAGATCCTCAATGTTAATTAATGTAAATTTTAGACGAATCTCATGACTAAGTAATGTTTAAGGATGAGGACAAATAGGTTCCAGTATGAAATAATTGTAATTCCCTATTCCCTATTTTATTATTTTTTTGAATAACTATTAATGTTAAAATGATTTTCATATGGTTGATACAACGAAATCTACAATGAAAATAGTGTAAGGAAAACTACATTTAGTATTTTTGAAGTAGCTGTAATAATATGGCTGTGTTAGAGGATTAGGTTTTGGCGTGTCTCCTCAAAAATATTTTGAGAAGAAAAAACCACAAGATGATACTTATATGATGATGAATAATTTTTTAAAAAAAGTATATTCTTTTCAACATATCATTCTCTAGTCTAGTTTGGTAGATAAACATATGAGAAATCATCAATGTGAACTAAGGGTAGAACAAAGGTCCACACATAGATAACCAAATGACCATGTTAGCATTGGGTATCCCCTCAATCACATACCATACCAGTGGTATTCAATTTTTTCATTACACATTCACCTAAATGTAAATCAAACAGCTTCAAAAAACATTATATTATTAAAATTTTGTAGGGAAATGTTGTTTGTGATTTCTATATGTCACTACCAACACATTTTATTTTTGTGATGGGTATGGTGTATAATAGACCAGGAGAAAATATAAATAATATATAACTCCCAGAATGTCACATGATATTGGGTATTGATGTAGCTCATGATCTTACAGCTGAGTTGACTGTTCTACTTGATGATCTAGATAATACAACGGTCAATGATTCTATTGGAATTTTTATAGCATAACTACATAATATTATAATGATACATGAGGTATGTATTTAAAAAAGATTTTGAAAAACCTATATTAGTTGATAAATTTTTTTTTTGAGGTATGGTATTATAGTTTGACAAAGCGATGAGGAAATATATAGTCAAATCAATATAATCTAGTAAATCAAACATTAATTCTAAATGACCTTCATGGAGTACTGTATTCTTTCCAGATCCAAATAAAAATTTATAACCTATTACAACATCATGAAGTGACCACAATTAAAGATAAAAATATGTCTTAAATTCCATATTGAGGATAAAAAATTTAGAATTATTTATAGATATAGTGGCTTTTTGAGTATGAGATTAAAAGGTTTGAATAGTTGGGAGTCTCAATTGTGAATACAGAAATAAAATCAATTTTCTTAGTAGTTCTTTCAAAATAGTGATACAATATGTTCATTAATGTTTATAATTATTCATATTTTATAATTTCATTTATATCACTAATATATAAGGTGAAAATCATGTGAATAGAGATTTGGATCAATAATTCCAATATCATTTGTAATCATGAAACTTATTTGGTGATGGAAGAAATTTATAAGAGGAAAAATAAGTTTTATGAGGTGTTTGAGAAAAAATTATAGAGAACATACTCTTTTTATTCCTATAATTAAATTTTAAAAACTACAACATGATCAAATATTATATATATACATCTGTTTTAATTATTTTTTATTTAATTATAACTATATTATAATTATAGTAAATCTGAAGACCCCAAATATATATTTATTTTGGATATAATTCATGGATATCCAAAAAACTTCCACACATGTTGTGTATTGTGAATTTCTAATATAAGTAAATGAAAACTTTATAGACAAAAATCTAATTATATATTTTAGTATGTGTTTTAAATTTTTTTTGATATGATAGAAAGGTCACTAATATATAGGACAATTCATGGAATGAAGTTGGTGAATGATCAACAAAATATTTTGTATTACTTCAAATAGAAACATATTAGAGTATATATTGAAATATTTGACAATAAAATCATATTAAAAAAATTAACTTATTTTGGTAATTTTTTTATAGTGCTTGAAGTAAGATAATGGAAAAGATTTTGGATATTTGGTTTGGAAATTTATGAGAGAGATCAAAAAGTTTGAAAATACTAGTATCACTAAATAATAAATTTACAAATGTAATTTAAAACTTCATTAAAAATATTTATTTTTTGTTTTTATTGTCAATAATTTCTCATTATTTACATGATTTCCCACAACCTTCATACAGAAAAGATGAAATTATTTTTTTGGAGATGGGTGGGTAGTGTTCATGGTGTCAATGTTTTTCCTAGAAAAATATTTAGGTGATTTGTAGTTATGTTTGTTATATAGTATGGGCTATAACTGTAGAAATAAATTATGGGTGTAAATAAATAGTATCATAATAACTATATATTATTTTTTATATATTCCTCAAGGATAAATATAATGGTGGAAATAAATTTTTTTAGTAGCACTATCCTAAAAATAATACAATGATTGGGAAATTGTGGAGGCGAAGGAATAAGCTGAGATAGAGATAGTGTCTGAGTTATGGGAGGAGTTTGAAGCCAAGGTATTGGAGGTGGAAGAGGCAAAGAACATGGTGGAGGGGGGATGAAGTGCTGGAATATGAATAATGAAATTATTTGGAAAGAGTATAGTAGGGATCATAACAAGATTGTGTTTGAGAACAATTATTGAAATGTGTGCACAATAATTTTCAGTTATGATAAGATCCATTGTCCATGTTTTTTAGGTTTCTTATTTGGAAAATATTTTCCACCAATTTTTTAAGTGATCTTGTAGGTGAGCTTAAGTGGAGAATTTTATTCAAAAAAACCTATTATTTTTTCAAAATGATCATCATAGGATACAATTCTAGTAACCACACTCTATTTTCTATCAAATATTATCGAGGTGTGAAAACCCCCTCAATAAGAATAAACTGAAAAAATAGAATTGTTTTCTTGCCCATTATTTATATACATAACAAATAAAGGGTCTTAGTAGTATACAATAACCCAAATAATAATAGGTTCAATATTATTATAAAGATATTTCCACTTATAAGATATGGATTCATAATCTATAAATTCCATAATTGATGTAAATTCCATACAAAATTTATAAAACTTATAATTTGAATATTAGTAATAAAACAAGTGTGGAAAAATGCGTGCATGCATGCATACATAAAATTTAAGGATAATTCATTATTCTATGAGAAAATTTCATTCATTTTCATAAGGATAAAGAGATATAATAAGCTTTAATGACCTCACACATTCTAGATATAAAGAAGAAAAATGTAAAGAAAAACAATTATGAAACATTACAATATGTTGACATATACCTACCCAATAGAATCTAGCTAGTTATAATGTAGTGGTGGAAATAGTAACATGAGAGTCATACAACAACAATCCAATCATCAAAAATGTATATAATCTTGCTCAAATATTTGAATAACTATTTGTATAGTCATCCAACGATGGTAGTAGGTGTATGAAAGGACTATTAGAGTACCACCACCATTGAGAGATCAAGTTTATTGAGGAGGTCAGGTGTCAAAGGAAACATTGTATCAAATGAAAAGAAACCTCTTAATGGATAAATCCATGAATATTAAAATCCTACTTCATATGAAATAATAAGGAACTAAAAATCAAATCAAAGAACCCTTCTAAATTGATGCAAATACCATGATAAAAAAATCCATTATTGGGTTAAAAAAATGTAATGCATTCATTGAAATTACTAATATTTCATTTTTTCTTATGATGTTCATATAATGACTTGATTAACCAACAACCAATATACTGATATCATTGTTGAAACATAATCCAAATAACATTGAACACCATATGTAAGCATAAATGATTAAGTAATTATTTATAACACGTTAATAAGTGAAAAAGGGAAGAATAGATTTCAATAAGGATATTATTAATGTAAATAATTATCGTATTAATGTTATTCAGTAATATAAATAATGAGTGTGATGAAACGAATTTGTACTGAAGAAATTTGTCTCAATTTACTATCATTAATGAATAATTTAATATTATGGTTCTACAATAGTATATGATATTTATATAATGACCTTTTAAAAATTTACATCATTAATTTATCTAATAGCATGATATTTAATGTTATTTAATTTTATTATTTAATGTGGAATTAGTTACAAATATTTCCATACTGGTATGAGACTTTCCAAAAATCAAACATCCCCTTTTAATGTTTTCCTTTAAAATCTATTTCTCTTCTATTTAAATTTTTTTATAATGGGATTATGAATGTAATAAAAAATACATGAGAGTATTGTAATGGAAATTTCTTACTCCCATTCATTGTTTTGAAAAAAGGAATCATTTTATGTAATTGTTGACATTCATTATAAACATCAAAAAGAATGTTTTATTTTCATCGATATAGTAAAAACAACTTTAATTCCACCACAACCATTATTTTATGTATATAATCCTTTACATGATTTCATTATTTATTCAAATAAAAACCCTATTTCTATTTTTCTAGTACATTGGAACAAAAAATTATTTTTTAATTGAAATGGGTACTTTTGTTTTGAAAATGTGGGTTTTCAAGAAAAGGGTATTTTTTTATCGAAAATATTTTTTCATAAGGTCTTAAAAGTTATTTTCAAATGATTCATCATGAAAACGTCTGAGAATAAAATACAATATTCATGATATTTTACTTGACAATTTTTTGAGAAATGGGTGAGCCTGATACAACTATTATGATGGGTGCACCCATCTTTTGTTGGGTGAGCTCAATATAGATTATTTGACAAGTGCACAATAAAAACACAGTGTGAGCCCGACATAGATAATACGATGTGTGAACATAGATTGTAGTATTATTCACTTGGTAAAGTTCCTTGTCTTAATGTCAAATAAGTATGGTGTTACCAAAGGGTGGGATAAATTTATTTTTGATATGGGTTCAAAACAGGGTTTGAATGTGATGATCTAAGCTCCCAAAAATTGTTTCAATTTCTTAGTAATAATTTTGATAACTTTTTTGGTTATTTTTTTTAATTTTTATGTGAACGGATTTATTTAATTCGATCAAATATCATTGACATAAATCTAAATCACATCATGGTTTTTTGTTTTTTTTCACTAGACAGACAAACATTTTTCTAGTTCCCACAGGGAGATTTTTTTTCTCATATCATGTTTTAAAAATGATTTCCAAAGGGGTATTTGATGGTTATGTTTAAAAATAATTCATGTTGAAATTCCTGAAAATATTCCCTAGAAAGAAATCACGATTTATTTTAATATTTTATATTATAGGAAAATTGATTATGATATTAAGTATTCTCATTATATATATGGGATCTTTATGTAACTGTTATGACATAGATCTCTAAAAAAATAATAAAATATATTTGGGAAGTTAAGGAAGTTTTTATAGTTTAAGGACCCTAGAATACAAAATGTTGAACCTCAGACTCTATAGATTTTATTAATGAAAGAATTAGATAACCATAGTGGTTAAGACAATGTTAATATAATTCGCATGAAAGATTTTACTTAATGTTAATGATAAAATGATAATATAATTTAAGATTACTATGTTTCATTATCTATAATATTTCAATTTAGAATGGGTTTCAATAGATAAAACATAAAACATTTAGTGTGATGGCACTGAGAAGAAAATATCCTTCCAAATAAGCTTTATGAGATGATTGTAAGTATAAGTGAATAATTTTTTTGATAGATCATTTGGCATATGATTTAAATGGTGTTGGTATTCATGTTAGGGAGTATCTTGATCTACAACATAAGAACATGTCATTAGTGGATAACTTCATGAGATAATATCCCTCATAATTACGAAGGTCATTATACACTTTGGTAGATGAATGATGGATCGACTACATAGGTAAGGTATTTGAAGTTAATGGATGTTATAATGGTCAAATTATCACCCCTTAAATTTAACATTTTTATGGTGGATCTTATCACTAGTGGTATTTAGTTAAAAATAAATAATATAAAGATGATCATGATGATATGGAATATAAAAAATTTAATAATAATTGTGTAGAATAATATTTCTCAAAGAATTTTTTCACTCACGATGGGGAAAAAATCCAAGGGATTATAAAAAAAAATAATCAGTATGTAACTGCATATGAAGAAAACATCAAAATATTGGCTAGGTATGTGAAATAAATTATTTGGTAAAAATATTATAAAATAATTTTTTGGAGTGGGTTTAAATAATGTTTTAAAGGATATATTTCCACAAAATAAGTTAAATGTAATGAAAATCATTATTTTATTTCTGAGAAAATTTTAAATTTTGTTTTCTAACATGAAATTTCATCAAGATAAAAATGTTAATAAAAAGTTAAGGTAAAATGAAACAAAAAAGAAACCAGCTAATAAGTCAATAGGTTAGAACCCAAAATGTTCCATGTATAGTAAATTACCAATTAATGAATGTTTTATAGGATATGGAATGTGTTCCTAGTGTGGTAAATTAGGTCACAGGGCCCACAGTTGTAAAAAAAATACATGAATATTTAGTGAATTGGGCAACCATTATCCATACAATCATGAGGTTTTTTTGTTCCTACGATTTGGGTCATTTTTATAATATGTTTCGAGAGTTAGTATAATAATATATAAATCATCTTGAATAGAAATATAAAGGTGTAACAAATTTATTTACAACTACTATAGTTCATGTTAGACTATTAAATTAAGTGATTATTGGTATGATACATGTTTATTTAAATTATTCCAATATCTTATTTGAATTTAAATCTTTACATCCTATAATTTAGGGGAAATTTTCAGTTAAATAGGTAATATCACCACATGAATAGATCATATATTTTTTTAAATCCTTGGGTGGAAATATTAAAGAAAAAATGATTTACTATAATCTCCATATCGTTTATTAGTGGAATGGTGTATCTTTGAAATCATGTTTTACTTCCCATAGTAGATTTCTATTTCATTATTTGGTTGTATTGGACTTTATTTTTCCATTATATGATATATTGAAATTATAAAAATGTTATGCTCAAGGATTTCATGTAATTGAGAATGTACCAAGATGTTGAGAAATTATTAGAGATGGATATGAAAGTCACTATGTTATGTCATTGAAAAGATAGAAATGGATCAAATTAGTAATGTTCTAGTAGTGAATAAATAATTGGATTTATTTCTTAATTATTTTCTTGGTGTTATTCCTGATCAGGAGGATGAGTTTATAGTTTACATAGTGATTGATGTTATTCTTATTTTTAAAGCCTTATCTAATGTCAAAAGTAGAAATTTTAGAATTTAAAATGAAATTTCATAAGTTTTTAAATAGTGGGTTCATTCAACCTAGAACATAACCATGAGGTGTTCCTATTTTATGGTTAAAAATAAATATTTCTTATTGATATTTTTTATTGATTATCAGGAATTTAATAGAAATAATATTAAAAAAATATTCATTTCCTTATATTAATTATTTGTCTAATCAACTATATGGAGTTGAGTATTTATTTAATTTCGAACTATGGTCTTGGTACCATCATCTGAAAGAGAACGATGGTGAAATTCCATAGATATATTTTAAGAATTGATATATGAATTATGATTTTATGGTCATCCCCTTTAGGTTGTCTAATATACCTTTTTCTTATGTAGACCATATGAATAGAGTTTTCCCAGAGTTATGGAAAAATATTTTGGTTGTTTTTATTGAAGACATTTTGGAATATTATAAAACTAATGAGGAACTATAATGTCAAGCAACGATTGTATATAAATACATGAATGAAAGAAAACTCTATTGAAAATTTTGGAAGTGTGAATTTTGCTTTCAAAAAATTTCATTCCATAAGTAAATTGTTTCTGATGATATTATAAATATTTAGAATTATACAAAAAGGTTTTTTAAGAGTTGAAAACATCCAAAAAATCATGGAGATTAATAGTTTTAATGGATTAGCATATTAACAAATGGATTGTTAATATATTTCCTTATAAAACCCAAATATGAATTATATTAATTTGGATAAAATAAATCAATATTTTTTTGGTAAACTAAAAATAAGATTTTGGAATTCCCCATTTTGTCCATGCCTTCGAAAATTAGCAATTTTCCATCTAATGTTATTTTTCATTAAATGGAATTTCATATTTTCGAAACATAATGATTATTTAATTTCATATAATTCACATAAGTTGAATCCACATGATTTATGTTAACATAGACATGATATGAATTTAGATCCTACTGTTTTTTCATATTTTTGGAATAAATTGTAAAATATATAGAGATTATAATAGTTTTATACATATATTATATAAGAAATAATTTAATATGAGACATAAGATATGGATGATACTGATTAAGGACTATGATTGCTTGACTAATTACCATCATATAAAATTAAATAATGTCATTTATTATTGGATTCAGGAAATTAATGTTGCATTAACCACGTTACATTTAGAACAGAAAAATTGTTTACAGATTTGATGAATTTTTTCCTAAAATATATTAATGTGGGGATATCCTGTATTTTATTTTAGGTTCAGGATAGTCGATTCAATAAAAAATAATTATACAAGATCATAAATAATATATCACTTTGCAAGAAAAGGTACAATCTATTAATAATGGTATGTTTTTTGAGTGCAACATTCATAAATAATGTTTTATCTTATTTAGAAATATATTATGTTTGCTCTGTGATTCCTTGTTAAAGAGAGGGTTATTGAGTGAATCTAATAGTTCTCTATTTTATGTTCATCTAGAAAACAGTAATATAAATAGATATATTTAGGAGTGTTATAATTGGGATGCAATGAAAGGATATATGACAGATTTTACCATGAAATGTTTGATTGATCATCAGTTTAAAGTAGAATTACACTTATTGAATAGAATGATTAAATCATTTCCAAAGCTGGATGGGACATGGGAAAATATATCCATGGATTTTAGGTTTGAACTACCAATGAAATCAATAGAATATTCAATTTGGATTATTTTTTTTTATTAATAAAATAAACATATATCTTTCCTATTCGAGATAAAACAACTATAGATCATTTTTCTATAATGTATCTAATTGAGATAACTAGGTTACATGAACTTCCTCTATTTATTGTATCAAACCATGATATCAGGTTCACAACTAATTTTTGGGATGGAATTTTGAAATATTTTAGTAATAGATTGCATTTTAAAATAAATTTTTATCATCATTCTAATGGATAGTAAGAGTGAATAATTAAGAACATTGAAGATATTCCTAATTATTATTAATTGGATTACTAGTGATGTTGGTATCAACATTTTTTATATTTTGGATTTCTTTGAAAAAAAATTCATCCCAGAATAAATATGGATCCATTTGGGGAATTATATGGAAAGTAGTGTCAAATTCAATCTTTTTTGTGATGAAGTACTAGAAAAGATGTTTATGGTACCAAATATGGTAGAGTAAATGTATTAAATGGTATACATGATTCAAAAAAATACAGGGATAACTCAAAGTAAGTAGAAAATTTATTGGGATGTCCAGAGGAACGATGATTATTTTGAGGTAGGTGATCATGTTTCTTCATAATGAATATCTGGGGAAATAAGTGATACATTTTGATAAAAAGAAAAATGAAAGTCTATAGATCATTAAAAAATATTGAATAATGGAGAATGTCAGATATGTTTCCTACTAAGTGGATTTGACTGAAATTTTATCCCCGGTGTACAATGTTTTTCATGTTTTAATATTTAAAAAAAATGTTCTAGATTCATCCCATGTTTTGATGAATCATTTTTTTAGTTTCCAAGATAACCTTACATATGAGGAATATTCAATTTTTATTATTGACTACAGGGATAAAGTGTTGCAAAAAAATTTTATTCACCAGGTTAATTTCTTATGAAATAATCACATGGTTGACGAAGAGACATGGGGATATGAAAAGTCTGTTAAAGAAAGATATACCCACTTGTTCAATAACTTAATAAATTTGTGAGGATGCAATTTAAAAAATGCATAGATTGTAACAAAATACTGAATTATATAATAAATAATTTTCATGTTTATTAATATGATTTATATTTTTATATTCATTATTAAAATACCAAGTAATTTTTTAAATCCCAAAGATAATCATTTCAAATAAACTCTCTTATCATAAAGTAATATTTATAAGATTAATTTCAAATTTTTATATTATTATTTCAAATAAAATATCATTTTTTAATCAAAATTTCAAAATTTTATAAGGGTGAAATTTTGGTATTTTTTTGGAAAATACTTATTTTATCAGCATAGTGAAAAATACCATTTCTTTGTAAAAATGTCATTTAATTTCAATAAATTAATTAATTTCAAAGTATCATTTTGTTTTTAATTTTATAAAAAGTATTTATTTATTTTTTATTTATATTTAATCCAATTATTTTATTTTTTAATTTTTTTTATTTTAAATTATGTTTTTTTTGTATAAAAACCAGATTTTTTGAATAACATTATTTATGTGCATAATGATTCTCCCTTTAAATAAATTAAATATACACATAATTATGAATAATTTAAATGAATTTTTTTAGAATATATATAAAAAATTATTAATTTAAATTACCATAATTATTATTAATAGTCATAGCGTTAATATTAAATCTTTATTTGTTTGAAAAATTGACTTCTTGAATAACCAAATTTTTATCGCTCCTTTAGGTTTTATATTAAATGAAATTATGAAACCACTATGAATTTAATATGATTAAATTGATTCCATATTTTTAATTATCAAAAAATTTAATATCTTAAAAAGTGATATTAATTTTTTTCATAATGAATATTGAATACTGTGAAAATATGTTACTATGGTTAATGTAAAAATAGATTCTCTTGGGGTTGAACTACAATGATAAGCATTAAAATGAACTAAAATATCTCAAAAATATATTTTATGTACATATATAGACCATAAAATTCTTAATTATTGGTAACAACAATTTTCTGATCCATGTAGTATGTGAGAAACACAGGTACACCTTTTTCGATTCCAAAAATGGAATGTGTGCCACTCACCTCACTCATAAAATTATACCCTTATTTTATCCCCTTCCGACATTATAATAAATTTGGATAATCAAATACATACCAAAATTCATTCCTATATTATCTTATAATGAAACAGTGCCCCAGTTTAAATAATAAATCCATCCTCTGAATGATTTTGTACTTACATATGGCGGTTATCTGAAAAAGAGGTATCATTCTTAACTGAGCATTTTTATTTTTTTATCTTCCACCTCCATCAAATATTTTCCAATTATTATTATAAAATAATACCTCAATGTTCAATATATTTGAATGTTATTTTTTAATAGAATAACACAGATCCATATCCTTACCATTTAAATAGAGAATTAAATCCTCATTCTTATGTACAGAATATTGTCGCCCAATGAACCATTGTCATTTGTTTTTCACCATCACCATACACATTTTGTAATAATAATGGATTAAAATTATTTATATTATATTTTTAAAATAATAATACTTCAATAATTATTTTATCACGTATTAATTATTAATTTACATTCTCTGGAGATATGATGTCGTCACTCCTGTGCAGGGGACTACTCCCTCGGGAAGATATGCAAGTCATTTTTCACCGACTCTTTTAATAGATGGAAATAAATATAAATTTAATGATTATATTTGACATGAATATAACATTATTGACATATTTATAAATCTGAGTAGATAATATATCATTTTCTTTATTACCATTCCACACATTGAAAAATGACATTGTTGTTTTGGCGTATGTGTGGACTACTACTTCCACAAGTAAATGTTAAAGTTGTTTCATAACTAAATAATTTTTATGATATATATAATTATATTTAATTAAATATTATTTAATTTTTTAAATAAATTAAATTATTTAAATATAAAATATTTTTTACAAAAATTCCAAATTTATTTTTGAAGAATGGAAATGTTACTCATGCATATGTGCACCCTACCATATCAATGATCATAACATCACTCATTTTTCCTAGAAATATATATTTAATGATTTAAAAATTATTAATAATATATAAATATGATAAATATTTATTTTTTATTTTCTGTATATTTTTAAATAATGACTACATTCACCAATAATCATTCTACAGAATTTCTTTTTGAAACAAAATCCAAATATTATATAAACATTAGCCATAAACATAACTTATTAAGTAATTTTATAGGAAATTATATTGTGATAAATAAAATTAATAATAAGAAAGAATAATTAGGTTATAAGAGATAATAATAAAAAGAAGTTTATTATTTTTGGATTATAAAAAAATTAATGCGATGAACTAAACACATTGTAAGATACTTTATCTCAATTTCCTTTCATTGAGGAATACATTGATGTTATGTGCCTATATTATTTTATGAGGTCTTTTTAAAAACCCTTTGATATTTTTTTCCATAAATTTTTTTATTATAAAGATATTTAATTTTTTTGAATCTAATTATTTCATATGGATTAGAATTCAGATGTTTCCAATGTTTTAATGAAATTTTTGTTAAAAAACATCTTTTAATGTTTTTCTTAAAATGATCTTTTTCTTCAATATCCATGTTTTTAAAATTATTAAAAAAAATTATTATTTTGAAATGATAATTTAATAAATGTTATTTTTTTATTTCTTCCATTTTTTTCAATAAGGTATCTTTTTATGGAATGGTGGACTTTCTTTACAAAAGTTAAATGAAATGATCTATTTTAATGTGTACAAAAACATTTAATTTTCCTTCTATCGTAACCATTATTTAATGTTTGGATTCCTCTAAAATAATTCATGATTTCTAAACTGAAAGACCATTGTTCACTCTCTTGGGTCTATAGGTATTGAAAATGAAGTTCAAAAAGAAAACGTAATTTTGGGATTTAAATGGGGTTTTAAATGAATGGGGGTTTTTAACCATCTGTATGTTTTTTCTTATGCATTTAAAAGTGTTTCATAATTTTTTTAGGGGGAAATTGTTCAAGAATGAAATGTGTAACATCCCGAACAAGGATGACTGTAACTGGATCCCCATTTTCTATTTCCACATGAACTCAAGCATGCCTCCTCATATGATAGAGGCTTCTATGTAGTAGTATGAGTCTAATAGATCATGTGGGAAGAATATAACCTCATTACAAGAAAAACCCATGGTAGAAAACATGTTAAATAACGGAAAAAGAAAAAAATAAACCAAAAAATCATTACATACCATTACCTAATAGGTACAAAACACAACCAAAAATAATTATACCACGTCATGCTAACAGTACCAAATGATTATAAAACATAAATTAAGAAAAATAGTTAAATCCCCAAAATGGGTTCTGAATCCAAGTCTTGATTCCTATCCATGCATTATCGATGCCAAAATTTGCTCCCTGGAAATGGTTCATTTCTCAATTCCTTACCTTTAACTAAGAAATATACTCAAAGGCCTAATGGATTCCTAATAAGTGTGTGAGTATAGATCACTCGGCCACCACCAATGGTGTCTACAAAATATATAGTCTAAACATACAATTCGTTAAAAAAATGACATGTTAAAAAAATACCACTCGAGTGTCAATTACTATGCATAAGTGAGTAAGTTATGTTCCCTATCTCACTAGGGATAAAAATTTCATAAAAAATTACATTAAACTTACCTTGGAGCCTTGATCTAGCTAGTCTCATCAAATGAATATCTTAGGGGAATATATCCTTAGTTACCTTCATTAACCAATAAATTATACAGTTAGTGTTTAGAGTGTCACTCTATCCCAACCCATTTGAGTGGATCCCCATATCTAATACCCTATAACTACCAAGCCATGTGAACATGATTATTTATACATTTACCACTTATGAAATAACACATACCATATACAACCAATACACATAACATATAAAATTCATATTTCATAAAACATATTAAATATTATCAATCCTTAACCCATTATAACTTTTTCCATTTACATAGCAAGGTACATTTAACCCATTTCTCTTTCTATCCCAAACACCATTTTATATACTCAATAATCACCATACATTATCACATTTATCATATTCATCAATTACTATGAATTATCCCATTTAACACATTCAATAAGTTACAAGTATTTAACCATTTTACATGGTCATAATTTTATAATCATTAACCCACTTATTTAATTTGACTACAATTAATATGTAATTTATCTCAATTAGTACATCTTAGCCAACCCATTAAATTTAAAGCTAAACAAGACCTTATACCATTATCAATTTATAGAAAAAATATCAATATTCCATTTTATTCTCAACTAACATATCAACATGTTCATCATGGTATCTACATTATCACAAGTCAATTATATGAAAAACACTAAATTTTTCAATGTTCAGTATTGATGGAACACCCCTTGGGTGGAACTAAAGAGGTATAGACAATCTCAATGTATCCCACAGGGATCATTAGGGGTTTAATTATTCATTTAGTCAACCATTTTACAAAATTCATTTAAAGGAATCAAATTCCCTACAAGAGAGAACCATTTACCCAATCACACATGCATAAATAAACATTATGAAATTGGGATATAACTTTTAGTCCACATACATCATATCTAAATATGAAAGCTTACTTAACCATAGCCTTTGATAATGATTTAAGATTCCCTTGAATACACAGCCTATGATCCACTATAAAAAGATGGTTTTAGGCCTTCAATAGAAGGGAAAAAACAACAATAAATGATTTAAACAATAAATGTGTTTACATAATACGATCTTTGATCTGTACACAATGACACTCCAAATGGCATATAATCAATGGATATTTACTCTTGGGATGACTTGGTCATTTTGTCTCATCACAAGTTCTTGAATAAGATAAAAATGAAGGAAATTTGGACGGAACACTTAAAATCCTAATGGGTAAAATGGTAAAAATACACTTTTAAAGGGACACATGGTTTGGCCGCATAGTTTCCCAAACCATACACTAACTGTGTGCCTTACACTTTCTTTGAGGGTTTCATATAACACTATAACTTGGGGATTCCACATGGTTTAAAGAAAATTATAACACCCACGTTGAATGGATCTCTCTAAAACTATATTGTTTGGATTTCCCCCTTTCATAGTTTACATAACCATTCCCCTACTCTTAACTAGAATGGTTTGGGTGCACAGTTACCTCTAACCATGCTCAAAATCTACAACGTTAACAACATATTTATCTTCCCTTTTATTTTGTGTCCCTAACCCCTAGGACACCCCTGAGCATCCTCATATAATAATTAATAATTCCACTAACCAAATTTAAGTGATTCATGTAAAATTTAAATAGGGACATAACTCCATGAAGTTTGGGATCTTACGACCTCCGCACCTTATAACGACTCATTCATGAGTCGTGCTTCCCAGAATCAATGAGCCTCCAAAATTTAGAGATTTGGCCACTGAGCACACATATATGACTCTCTATCATAATTCTATTCCCGAACATTAACATGCTTCCACAAAACATGATCCAATGGTAAAATCATTCCTTACATGAATTTCTCAGTATGAACCACTATACACCTAAGTGATCCTCAAATTGTGCATCAGGCATAAGATCAAACCCCTTAAAATAAATCACATGAGATGGGACAGGGTGATACTTACAAAGTTGTGACATATAAAAAACATCATATATACCTCTATACCATTTTGGAAGAGACAATCAGAACAACTGAGTTTGATCCTCTTTGAAATATCATATTTCCCCACGTACTGGGGCACCAACATTCCCTTTTTCCGAATTCAATGGTGACCCAACCATGGAAACACCAGAAGAAACATATTAACACCCACAAAAAATTCAATAGGTCTATGATGGTAATCTACATTAGACATCTACCTACACTAACCTATTTACAAATTTTTATATATCAAATGTACGTTTTCTAACATTTCCTGTATGAGTCTCAATTCTAACAATTCTGAATACTAAGCTTCAATCCAACACCATAGAGATCTGCATGATCAATAATAAAGTGCCTAAAATGATTCCATCTAAATAAAATACTGGCAACTGTTTTTAGAGAAAAACTCAACCAGTTCTATATGATTTTACCAAGGTCAACCAATGTCTAGGATAAAATCTCTCAACATTTCCTCAAGTACATGAATAATATGTTTTGATTTCCCGTATTTCTAAAATTGAATTCTCAAACTAAAAAAGAAATGGTTACCAAGAACCATCTATAATCACTATGAAAAGAGTGAAATTAAGTACATATTATGATCCAAAACTATAGTGTGAGGTTCCCCACAAGATTTCATTACCTCTTGAACATGCAACTCAACCAACCGATCTATAGTGAAATTCAATTTAATTTCTATGAAATGACTCACCCCAGCTAAATGAATGACTACCACCAATATCACATCATTCTTTTTAGCTTTCCTCAAAAGAACTACCAAAAAATCCATCTTCAAATCATCCAATTTAAATTCTAGAATGGGTAATGGATGTAACAAACTAGTTGACCATTGATGTTCATCCTTCACCTGGTATCATGTAATGCATCACACTACAATACCTAAAGCCTATTTCTTCATATATGGCCACTAATACTACCTATGAAGATCCTGATACATTTTTTCCAAATCATGATGCACTTCCCACATTGAAGAATAAAACACATGCTTCAACTACTATTGCATACATGTTGAGACAACCACAAGGCTGAAAACATAAATGATCCCATCATCTGTAATGCTTCAACACGAAAGTGACTACTCAACATTAAAAACATCCCACAAAGCCAAACATTCTATATCCATATACTTCATTTCCTTAATCCAGACCAGAAATGTGGAATCAACTTCCATAGAAGCATGGGTCATATACCCTTGGGCATCTTGCACCTTCATATGCATCTCAGAAAATAGTGTCCTCGTCATCTACTCCAAACATGATTCCTAAACATTTTAATTTTTAGCCTTCCAAATCAAATCATCTATAACATTTTTTCCATTTCCTAGGTTGTAAACTAGCTCATTGTCAATGGATTTCATGTATTCAACCCATATTCCCTGATAAAGATTCAAATCATGCCAATAGAATATGTAATTAAGGATTTTATGATCTAGATACACTATAAATTATAACCCCGACAAGTAATGCCACCAATATTTTAATTCTTGAAGCACTGCTTCCAATTCAAGATCATGAATAGAGAAATTTCTTTTATCAGGCCTCAACCTTCATGATTCGTACACCATAAAAAGACAATCATATATCAAAACTACCACAATATCAACACTATATGCATTGAAAAACAATGTATATATCTTACCTGGATCAAGGTACGATCAGAATTAATGTTTTTTTCAACAACATCTTTAATTCTGGAATGGCATTCTCACATGTTCCTAGAAACTAAATCATGATTCCCTTCTAAGTTAGGCCCGAAAGGGGTGATACCAAATGAGAAAACTTTTTAGTGAACCATTGATAATATCAAAACCAAACTATAAAATTTTGGACATAATTTTTTTTGGATTCTCATATGCGAAAACTACCCGTAATATCTCCAAGTCAATGGACACACCATCCTCTGAGATGATGTGTCCTAAGAAATGAACCTTGAAAATCTAGAAATGAAATTTTATCCACTAGGAATGTTACCAATTATATCTCAGTGTACACATGATGGTGTTAATATATGTGGAATTACCTTCATTAATTTTGGAGTACACTATGTTTTCATCTACTAAAATAACATCAAACAGGTCCAGTTGTAGGTGACATATTCTGTTTATCAGGGCTATAAACACTATTAGTGCATTGGTAAACCCATATGACATAACAAAAAAACTATTACAACCCATACATTCTTTTTAAAGAATTCCAAGGTATATCTTAAGATCTCAATCTTAGATTAGGAAATTATAATATCAAATAAATGTTAGGGAACAAGGATGAATCCTTTATTGAGTAAAATAAATAATTTATCCGTGTTTTAGTGTATCCTTTATTAACAATAATCTAATTCAACTTCTTTTAATAGTCAAATAGTTGTAAGGATCTGTCAGGTTTCATGGAAAAACACACTGGAGCTCCCTAAGGTGATGTACTCGGATGAATAAGCCCCTTATTATTCAGATCCTAAAAGGGAGTTATATTTTTATAGAGCTCTGTTTGTGCCATTCTATATGGGGGAATAGAAAATGGATTTTCTCTCTATAGTAACTCTATCATTAACAGAACAATCTTCTCAGGTAGAAGCCTCGATAAGTCATTAGGAAAAAAAATCCTTTAACTGATCCACCATAGTTTGTAAGGAAATTTGTTCTAATACCTCATAATGATGCATGAGACCGAAAACATGTCCTATGAGTTCACCAAACTACTAAAAAACTAGCCCATCCTATCCTGGTCAAACATCACATTCACCACAATGGAAATATGAGTCTCCATCAAGAAATGTGATCATCACCCAATGATGGTAAAAAATTATATTGGAATTGTATAAATCTATCCATTCCACAAAAATCATATAAAAACCCCACATATCAAGAACAAAGAACTCCCATAGGAAAAGGTACCCACCAACCTCAAGCACACACCCCTTAAATTTCCTAGTATTTTCATCTTGCATCCCAAATGGTGTATCAATTGTCCTTCCTGAATTTCCCAAAGGCCTTTGTTTTTATTGATTTTTGATAATCCCCCATTCATGGGATGAGGGGGAACTCATACAAGGCCCGTGGGCTTTGTGATTACATAGACCATAGGCTTAAGAGACATTACATTACCCAAAGGACTTAGGGACTTCAAATAGACTATAACTACAAGGAGTTTCCCCTCCCCAACATTTGCATCTTGATGGTAGCTCTCCTCCTTTTCATGGCCATCTGTATAAGATTCTCATGCAAGAACATGCTTGTATCAATGGCATAGCCATACCCTCTCATTCTTCCAAATCCATTGGTTCTTCTCTGGTTAGTAAGTCTACTCTGAATCCTCCTCTAGGGATACTCCTTCTTTGTAGAGTCTTTCTGGGGAAACTGTATGTGGCCCAAAGGCCTTGAAGTGGCCCGAAGACCTTAATAGTGGCCCGAAGGCCTTAAAGACTCCAATACCAAACTGGTGGCCCATGGTGAATTGTTCTAGATACTATAGTAGAGAACAGTACCAGCTACAATACCAGTATAGTGCTCTCTATAGTACTGCTATAGTGTCTTCTACAATACCTTCTTTATTACTACTACAATACTCGGAAATATGCATCCTACTTTTGTTGAAGCTAGGTCTCATGGATGCACTTAATAATACCTCAACAACTGGGATGAGGCTCCTATGCATCAATCATCATGGAATGATAGATAAATTCGCCTTTTGGAACAAACTTGGAAAAAATGAGTTGATATAAAAGAGTGTGTGACACATGTATCAAATAAAGAACTAGAAATCCTAGAAGCCATAAGAATAGTACCTTGACCTGTTGATGGTCTCTCCTCACCACCACTATGTCTAGACATAAATTGCTAAGGCTAGCCTACCCCTATACTCTAGGACCTAGTCAAGTTCCATAGTGTGCCACTACCCTTCTATTATGGACACTCTCTCCACAAAGTACTATGCCCACCCACTCTATAGTTTTAGATAGTTGATATTAAACTCCCTACTTGATATAAAGTAACCAAAACCCTTCCTTATTTTTTCATTTTGTCTCGATCCTCTATCTATACCCATCTATCAAGAGTTCCTATGGATCATCTATACATTACCCATTTTTCTGCATGATCAGTACTCTTCTAGTGGGTGGGGGCATTGACCCCTCAAGTTTCATGGACTTCCACACTGATAGAAAAACACCCAGTCATCATCCTAACAGGATGATCCTATATTCTAACAACTCTACACAATAATTTCTTGCCGAATATTTCCAAATGGATGCTTCCTCCCCTTATAAGTTTCACCATTGGTCTGTCCAATTAGAACTAGATGCCCACCACATAAAGCCTACATCACATTCCCTTTTGAAATATGTTCTGAATCCAACACTTCTTCTAAACTATGTAAATGGAATATTTTCACTTTCTACATACTCTCATATCTATGTATTTCTAGAAAACAACTTTCCGTAGGGGCCTCATCCCATGCCAAACTCGATAAAAGATATCCAAGTCCATGAAGCAGCACACATAATCCCTCACTAATATAGTTAGCTATGTCACACTCATAGACTATGCAACCTACTCATTTATTGAATTCTCCCAATATTAGTGTTCAAGAGAATTTTCCTATAGGTCCATCCATAGTATACCATTTTCCTACTACATCTCTACCATTATATTTCACTTATTCTTCACGAGTCCCCCCACAATATATATATACTACCAACTTGACTCTATTCTATAATGAAGTCTCCAAGTGATTGAAAATTGTTAGGTTGGACTCTATCCAGAACTCAAAAACTTTGGGTACACCCTCTCGAGAAAATGAATGATGGTGTTTCTACATAAACTCTCTAGTCAGATCGATTTTACTTGGAAAGACCATCCTTAGGTCCCATTCCACAATCTATATAAATTGATCAATTTTATCATTGAATTTATCATCTACTCTATTACACAAGATCACTGGTTTCACTCTAACCATTTCTATAAGGGAATTATCAGTGACATCCTCTTGTCTCCCAACTGACACACATTGTCATTGTGGAATTTACCTATAATGAGTAACACAATTCTTATAACACAGAGCATAAATATCCCATAGTTTTCATAAAATATTGTTATTGACTATCCATAAACAACCCATTTCTCAAACATTATACCCACATACATCATCACCTCTAGAACACAACCCTCGACCTTCCGTATAATGGGTCATGGATAACATGGGGTAAACCAACATATATAGTCACACGTATTTCATTAGACACCATTTTGAAACCATTTAAACAATCACGACATAAATCAATCCTATTAGATATATCTCCCATTTCACATATTATTTCACATAACATGTTAAATAATTCACATACTTCATTAATTAAAACTGGTTAACCATTAGTTAACATTATTTCCATTTACCAATTTTCATCATCTTTTTTAGACACCATTTTCCTCCACATTTCAACATGTTAAAGGAATCTTACATGTCATGTCCCACACACCCATCCCATGTGTGATATCATGATTCATTCCACCTATATCCCTAGGTTCCTATATTGATCCATGAATTAAAAACCTCATGTTGTTATTGCCAAGAAAAATATATCATAAAGGTATATCATAACACTATAATTGCATCACCCAATGGTGAAATATTATTCAGATACAGAAACACATATCAAGAACAATAATCCCAAATCTAGGAACATGGTTTTACCTCATAAATGGGTTATCAGCTCCAATATAAATGCTCATTTCCAAGGCTCGTCATATCAAAATATTCTATCTACCATCCCCAGATAGTAAGGAATATAAAAGATAATTGTTAATTCCACTTTCTAATGTCCTTAACCTAGAATCCCCTAACAGGTGCCCTAATATGGGTCAACAAATGATCTTATGCACACCTCCTCATATGCCAGAGGTTGATGACTTGTAATGACGGTATAATATATCATGTGGGGGGACTATACTCACTTTACCTAAGTAATCCATAGAATAAAAAATGTTAAATAATGGATACAATAATCCAAAAACATGCATTACTAACCATTCGAAAATATGGGACAAAACACAACCAACAATCGCTATACCATGTGACGCTAATAGTTCCAAAACTGATGAGAACCCAAAATAATTAAAATAGCTAAATCCCAAAAATGGTTATTGACTCCATGTATAGATCCTAATAAATGCACAACCTAAGACCAACTCCAATCCCTAGAATAAATCAATTTCCATTTTTCTGACATGTAACAAACAAATATCCTCGGGTATGTAATGGAGGCCCGAGCAGGGTGTGAGTACAACTATGTAGGACACCACAAAAAGTGTCTAAAAAATATACAGTCCAAACTAATAGTTTATGAAAAAAATAAATAAATGAAACTACTACACATTTAAACTTTAAACATGCACAAAAGGCTTTCAACATCTGTAATAAATGTTGTTAATCATAGTTCTGATAAGGGAAGTCCCCTTTAAAAGTGATTATTTTTGTGCTAATAAAAGACCAATTGGTTGCAATGTGCTGTTAAAATATTAGCACACATAGAAAAAACATGTAATTTAAATCAATTATATATACATTTAATTGACATCATGGATATAAAATTTCATTCCACATTATATACAAAAAAACACTACTATATACATCTCAAAAAAAATTTATAATTACATTTAAAATTATCGATCAATCATTTAAAAACATTAATATATTATCATTTGACACCCATGATCCCATTATAGAAATGTCCACCCATGTTATGAATTTCAAAAAAATTCATCTCAACCTGAAAAAATTATTTCTCCTATATAAGAAAGAATGTATTATGTTAGTAATAATATAATTAAATTAATTAAAGATTAATATGACATAATACATTAATAGAATGACAATTTTTAATAAAAAACACATAAAGAGTGATACCAGAAACAAAATGAATTATATTGACATGTGGTACATTACAACATGTCACAAATGATTCAGAGATCATATTCATAATGTAGAAAAATAATACGAATGTTTTTTCTATGTTTTGAGTATGTTAGTTTTTCTTTTAAAAAAATTATTGTCTATTTTAAATAATGATACATTTTGAGTTATATCGGTCACACCATACATCATATTGAGGTGAAGTCAATTCCTAAAAATCACAAATTATTGATGGGTAAATATCATAAATTACAAAAATAATTCAAATTCATTTTCTTAGTTTTTAGTATGGTAGTTGTTTTTTTTATAAAAATGTTATTTCAAAATGGAAACATACATTTTGAGTCATACCAGTTTCATTGTGTGTCAGTTTAATGTGAGACTGCTTCATACATGAAAACATGACCTATAAATCACTTCCACGAGTTATCAAGATGATCATATCACATTTTCATGCTTTTTAGTCGGGGACACGTTTTGAAATAAAATGACATTTTTGAATGGATAATGGATAATTTGAGTCATACCAATCACACAATGTGTCTTATTTAGCTGTGGTTTTTTCTTATACAATAAAAATGACTCATGGATAATTTTCCTAATGTATGAAAACAATATGAATTCATTTTCCCTATTTTCTATAGGTCACTAGTTTTTATCACCTAAATTAATGATATTTTTAAATAAAAAGAATCACTTGGAGTCCGAATGGTCACACTGTGTGTCATATCGGTGTGTAGTTGATCCTACGTTTCCCAAATGTCTCATAGACTATTTTCTAATGGGCCTTTTTCCTATAATATCAAGTTAATCTGAATGTGTTTTCATAGTTTTCATTCTCCATCATATTCTTATTACTAAAATTAATGTCACTTTTACATAAAAATATACACACTTAGTTATACTGGACATAAAGTGAATCATATTGACTGTTCCTTTATTTCTACACATAAAAATTACTTGTAGATTGTTTTCCAAATGCATCAAAACAATATTAATTAATTTTCTCATTTTTTTAGTATTCCGGTTCTGTTTTTTTTATTAAAATGAGATTTTAATCTAAAAACAAGCATTTTAAGTAATATCATCCTCATTGTGTGTTATTTCGATGTGATACAACTTCATAGTTTTCCCAAATGAGTTATGAATAAATGGCTTAAATTATCATGAAAATCAGAGCATGTATTCTTGGTTTTATGTGAGGGACATATTTCTAACAAAAAATGTTATTTTTAAATAGATAATAGACACTTCGATACATAATGGCCAAACTATGTGTCATATTGAGGTTCGATTGAATCATACACATTAAAATGACTCATGGATCATTTTACTAAACTCTCAAAAAAGTAAAAATGTGTTTTCTAATTTTTGAGTAGGTCACCTATTCATTTTTACAAAAATTAATGATAATTTTAAATAAAAAGACACACTTGGAGACATACTAGTCACACCATGCATCGTATCGAGGTGTGGTTGACTTCAACACTTCACAAATGGATCATTAATAATTTTTGGTAAAATATAATAAATCATAATATGTTTGATCAGTTTTCATTATGACACTTGTTCTTTTTTCTAAAATTATAGTCAATTTAAAATAAAAAAAGACACCATGATTTATAGAAGTCACATCGTGCATCATATTAAACATTAGTTGATATATATATGTTACAAATGACATATATATCATTTTCCTAATGTAAGAAAACAATCCTAAAGAATTTTTTAGTTTTCAGTATGCTAGTTGTTTTTTTACTAAAATGAAATTTTAAACAACAAATAGTCTTTTTGAGTCAAACTGGTCTCATTGTGTATCAGATTTAAATGCGACTCATTCCTACACATCACAAATTAATTATGAATTATTTTCCAAAATTATCAAGACACTCCGACCAGATTTTCTTTTTTTTTTATGAGAGAAACATTTTAAATTATGTATTCAAACATTTAATTTAGATATTGTTAATGTAGTATATGGAAAAAATATGATGAGGAGAAACATAGTATATTAATAATAACATTATATATTCATTGAATTAGGAGTTGTAGCCTCAGTGTCCAATCTCTCACAAGTATGAGTAGCTTCGAACAAACCACTCTAAATCGAATAAAGGAATCAAACTATATAAGAAATAAATTATTATGATAATAACATTAAAAATAGTTAAATTAAACATAAATATGAAAATATTCACAACATATATGGATGTCACAACTTTATTTTAATTTTGTATATTCTTCCATGAAGTATTCTTCCCTTTCATCTCTATGAAAATATATATCCTCTTATGAATATTAGCCTTTTAGATACTTCTTGTATTAATAAAAAAACATAAATACACAAAGGATTAATAAATATATTAATTTTAATCTTAAATATCTTCCAACACACCACTTCAGGGATGATTGTTTTTTATGGAATATGATTCTCTCATAAATTTACAAATATAATAACTGCAAACTTTTCTGTTTGTTTATTTTGAACACTGTATAAACATTGAACAGAATTAGTAATTTGTTTTTATAAGTGTTTGGATTTTGAAATATTATTATATATATCCATATTCATATACAGTCATGGATGTTTTTATGTTTCACATTCTTATCTGAAATCCACATTCCTTGTTTTTCACAATATAGATGCACTATCCTATCAAAATTAAACACTCATTAAAACATATTATAAATTATATAACATGGTTTTTAGTTCTAAAATTATAAATTTAGTGTGGTAAAAATTGACAAACTCAAGCATGTGTTGTCTCTTTTTGGGATATCCATTCATTAAATCCATGAAATAAATCTTTTCAGTATCCAAGTTCACGAAAATGAGTATACAATGGTGCCTAAAAACAAAAAAAAAGTAATAAGTAATTAATGAAATGAAAATATATTTGATATGATTAAATTGTATAGTATTACCCCTATATTTTTGGTATTAATAATATTATATCATCCAAATGTTTTTGTTCAAATGATTTGACCAGTTCTCCCACTATTTCATTATTTTTGTTGGATTCTGTTTTTTGTAGTTCTATAGAGGAGATGTGGGGACTAGCAATTCAAAATTTGTTTCATAGGGAAATACCTTCAACTATTTTTCATATATAATACTACCAAAAATATGAAATGTATTTATTTAATATTATGATACTATATTATCTTTTGGAAAATCAAATAAGGAATTCATAGCTCATGTATAAATTTTCAACTAAGGTTCCAAGATTATCATATTCTAGGATTTCACAAACATTCTCAACACTGATGAAGTCTTCAAATTTCTCTCCAATAATATTTTATTCCAAACAAACTTTGTGACCACAACCATTTTTTAACTTTTTATCCAAGTGAACCTTTGCAGATATAAAATAAAGATATAGAATGAGTGGGGTAAATGTTATTTTGGAAGACATTTTCGATGAGTTGGTCGATCCATTAGATGGTTTGGAGTTAGTATTTCATTTTAAACTATTCCCTTTGTTGGATTGAAATATCATTCATCATTTTAAAAAAAATTCTTTTATTAATAATGTTTCATCTTAAAAAATAATTTTTAAAAATGAATACCTTGTTGTTGACTAGTTTTTTACAAGATGCGACAGCCATACGATGAATATTACATCATCTTGTGTAATGTTTGAATATCTTCCTCATCAATAGGAATAGGTAGCTTGGCAATCAGATCATGGTCTATTCTAATCAACACTCTCACCTAGCCTTTTTGAAGTGGACTTTGGTGTAGCATTCCATTTTATATATTGAACATTGTATCCCTTACTACATGGTTAATGGTGGGTGTTGATAGATATAAATCACAATCATTGTCACCATGTAGAAAATAATTACATAAAAGGCATCAGTGACTGTCTGATTCACATTTTAGAAAAATAACTATTAGAACATTGATTACCATGGCCAACATAGTTCTTTGAGGGGAATGGATCTCCTCAAAGCCAGTGGGGGTGGGGGAGTGGGTCATTAAGGAATGTTTTTTTCTTGAGTTTTTTGTTATCTTTTCTTCCCCCAAATAAAAGTTTTCAATATCTCTCAATGATATTGAAATTGTTATTTAATGGTATATAGTCTTTATCTCTTATGATTCATTTCTTCAACTTGATCCCCTTCTTTTTTTTCTCAAAATATGTTCATGTTTTCACCCCAAAACTCATACCTTTAATGTGGCCGTACTATTCTTGCTCCTTCATGGCCACCGAGAGTACAAGTTCATCCCGTATAGGTGTTGCTGATTCATTTGAGTATGTTAAATATAAAATACAAGAAAATAAGTAATAATTATTAGGTAATAGATATTGAAATATTTTTTTAATCTCAAACATATACATTTTTTCCAAATTTTGTTTATTTTCATCTATTAGCTTCTTATCTTTACATAAAAATGCATTCTTCCATATGAAATATTGTGGGATGGATGTGGCTTTGGATATGGATTCATCAATATATATATAAATAGAATACGTAATTAAGATATTTTTTCATGTCACATAAAGTTTTTATGCAAGATTTAAAATACACACCATTTTTTTCGAGTGAGGTTTATCACATCTTTTCTTTAGCGTATTGGTACATTGGTTTTGATACCCATTATTTATTTTTAGCACTAAAATGTTGTTTCATAAATAAAAATTGTTATTAAATGTGATGAATAGACGTATCACTATAAAACATATTACTAACCCCAATAAACCTGGAAAGACACATATGTACTATGGTCAGTAAACACATCAATGCTTCTTGGGGTATCAAGTGTTCATAGACAATTGGTGGTTGAGGGTATATTTTTCCATTAGTATCTTTAAGACGTTGTCGCATTATATTTTTTTGGTACCATCTATGAATCCTTCCATTAAGAATTCAAACATTTTTCCTGTGGGGGTCATTTACTATAAATACACTCTGCAAGGGTTGATAAGTGTAAGTGAATGATTCATTATTTTATTATTTCATTAAATAATTGAATGATATCATAATGTTACCATAATCACATCCCACATCAGGTTCTTAATCCTGAGCACAATGTGGCTTTATGTATATACCTCAACTGGCATGTGTTTCTAAGTGATGATTCCAATGTAAATACTAAGCATTAATTTTTTGGGGTTAACATGCTATCCCCATGCATTCAATATAACCTTATATTTCATTATTTCGAATTTTTCTTAATGGTTTTTTCTAATGCCATCAAACAATGAAAATCATGTTTTTTGTCACCGGCCCTTCAAATCCTACTATTTCCTTAGATTCAACATCGTTAACATGTTTCTCTAAAGAGGTTGGATCGGAATGTACATATAGTAATTTTACCTCAATACTAGAAGCACCAATATGTTGAGAAACCTATTTTTCCATAGGATTGAGAGCACCAGCACATGCTGAACTGAATTCTTCCATTTCATAGAAACCAATTATAGGATGAGAGACATGTTATTCCTTGAGATTAGAAGTACCAACACATATATAATTCATTATTGGAATAAGTGGTTTAATATTTAATTTAGAGTATGTAAATGCAACAATGAATGGATAATAACATGAGGAAACACGATGTATATTACAACAAAAAATATTACCTAATTATCGAACTATATTTTTTTATGGATGATATTATTTAACCCCTCCATCGACTATCCAAATCCCTTAATTTTTGTCTTCTATGACATAAAATACCATCTACATTTGGAGCACTGTGAAATTATTATGACGTCCCAATGAATGGATCATCCTCAGGTGACTTTTCATATGACCCATCTGTGGTTTGGATTGATAATAGAACAATTGACCAATTTCCTTTTCTGGGTTCTGGAAGATAAAATAATTGTACTTCTAATGATTCCATTATATATAGATTTTCATTATACCCTTTCTTAATGAAATCAACATTCATAAATCCCAATTCATCTCTTTTAATAGCATAGCTTTTATCAGCCCACTTTCGTTGAATAATCGACACTTGGAATGTTGTATAATCTAACTCTCATATTTTGATGATTATTACATAGTATGAAATATTTGTGTAAATTGGATTTATTTCATGTGTAGAAGAAACATTCAACTCTTTATCCATATATGTAACTCTTCTATTTTTCAAGGTATTATCTTCATCATGTAAATTTATATAGAACGTGTAACCATTAATTACAAAATCATTGTATGATAGTACGTACACAACTGTTCCTCTTGCTAAAAATCGAATTAATTCTAATTTGAATGTATATTATCATCATACTCATTAAACATATGGTCTAAAAACCATCCAATAAACTATGGATTATGTGTATTTGATATCAATCTTTCCACCCTACCTTGATTCAAATGCATTGTAATTTATTTATGGGATTCAACAAATGGGAATCCTCCAAACTATTATAAAAAATGAAAAGGTGGTCCTTCCCCCAATGTAATGTCCTGGACCTCTCTTGTCTATTGCCTTGTTAAAATATGGCATTTGAGATGTTCTTAGTAGTCAAGGTGACTAATTTGAACAATATTAAAAAAATTGTATTTTATAAATAGTTTTTTTAGAATGGTGACTCACAATGCTGACTTACGAATTATGAATCTATGAATATTTTCTCACCATATTATGACTATCCATATAGTCAAATTGTAGCTCATAGAACAGTGACTCATTGAATGGTAGCTCACCAAACAGTTGCTCCACGAACAGTGAATCCCGGATTGGTGACTCACTAAGTGATGACATGATGAATAGTATCTCACTGAAAGGTCACTCATCCAATGGTGAGTCCTCAAATGGTTACTCTCCTAATAGCGAGTCATCCAACAGTGACTCAACCAATCATGACTTATCCAATGATAACTCCTTCAATGGTAAGTCATGAACGAGGCTTCCAATTTCTAACAGTTTAACCC
Organism: Viscum album; assembly: GCA_963277665.1. Taxonomy (NCBI): domain Eukaryota; kingdom Viridiplantae; phylum Streptophyta; class Magnoliopsida; order Santalales; family Viscaceae; genus Viscum; species Viscum album. The sequence continues at coordinate 1,487,568,685 of OY728120.1, forward strand.
CATTAATGTTATCATTCACAAAAAACCAATACATATCTTTATGATAAGGGATGTAAGGGCGACTCAAAGCCCATAACTCTTATATTAATATTCATATGGGTTCTGGGGCATTTACTGGTTCAAAACATGTAATCTTGACCAGATCCTCTTTTAATGGAAAATTTAAAATGTATGAAAACTGTTACCCCATTTATATTTTCAAAATTATGTGACACATTATTCTATTGTTCTTCATTCTTGTTTTTCCATAGTACATGATGCCCAGAGTTCTTCCTCCTGTAAGAATTGGGTGTTTTTTAGTATCACTATATCGTGTTCCCCTTAATATTCTTATTACAGTATTCTCACCCGTTGTTTTGGTTCAACTAGGTAGTGTTGACATATCTTTAAAAAAGGTTTGTTCTACCTACGTTCTTCTAGGATCCTCAATATGTTTCCATCAATTTCTCCTTACCATGTGTTGGAATGTGATATCCATGTTTCTAATAGACCTTTCTCTGTTGTTGGTTGGTGAAATGGTGTTGTGGCTTCCTCAGTTGGATGCAGACTTTTCAAGAGAATAGATCATGATCCATTGTGTTGTAGAATTCTCATAAAAAAATATTGAAGACATTTTGAGGTAGTTAATTTTTTTTCTCTATTATTTATGTGTAACAATAGAGATATCATGAATTATTCATTTGGATCAAAACGAAATTGATATAATAAATATTTGAACCAGATTAATGAATTGGCATTGATCACAAAGAGATATTGTTTCATTATACCATGATAATGATTCACCAATTCATTTTCTAAAGAGTTTGATATTTATTATTTGATTTATTAGGCATGTAATTCTTGATGGAAAATGGTAAATAACATATAACTTGATTAATTATAAATTCATTGTATAAAAGATTAAATAAGAATGTTAATAAAAATAGTTGTTGTTATTGTGATATGATGATAACCAAATGGATGCAGTTATGCATGAATAATTTAATTGGTTATGGAAGCTTAAACATGTTGAATCTTTTGGATAAATGAATTAAAGTCATTTTAAATTAATTGTTTAATTAATTTGTGATAGCTTGAGAATCTTATATCTAAGGTTTCTCGTAGTTCGAACCTATGAAAATGAATTGGTTAATTGAAGATGGAATAATTACTAGTTGTATGAATAAAATATAATTCCATTATCAGGAATGATTTCTCTTGCTTTTTGTAAAGGACACATTCCTTATGTTTTGGAGTCGTGGGTGGTCTTTGTTTGTGAAGGCTAAATGCCTTCCTTTAGGTCTAAGAGACAGTTTCTAAGTTGGTTTCCTACTACTTTTGATGTGATGTGGGAAAGAGATGGATGAGACTCGATGGCTTTTGTGTTATGTGGGGGAAGGTATTTCTAGTGGTTTTTGTAGAAAGAGTTGATAACTATAGTGGCAAGATGCATCGGTTTATACATGTGGTTGTTGGGGAGGACACCAGAGATGATGAAATGGGTTAAAGTTGGGCTTACCCATTGATATAAAAGTTGGATTCTTATTTAAACCTTTGTTTTTTATCTACTTTACTTTCCCCACTACTTGAGGAAGCTAGTTTGTCTTACTCTTCTTCTAAAGGAGGCGATGATGAATAGGGTATACCACTTTCTTTTTGTGTTTAGATTCATGATGATTGATGGGTCTACACACCTACTATATGTGGAAATGACTCGATGGATTTCCCATATATTCACCATGGTGAGCCCCTTTTGTTTCATATCATGTATTGTTTTCCCATAATACATGTAAATATAGAAATATGGATATTACTAATGTGGTTAAATAATGTATAATTTTTTAACCCATAGAGTTGGAGCATGATAGGATGTAATGATGAGGTGGTGATTATGAGATGTTTGGAATCGGTTTAGTTATGTCTAGAGGGCATGAATCATCATTGGGATACTAATTAAAGGTAATTTGGGATTTCTAATTTGTTAAATAATTGATAAATATATAATTAATGTAATTTTCAATTGATTAAAAGGGATTAAGTAACATAATGAAGCTCTTTAAAATGAGTGTGGTCTTGTAGGATATTTAATCTTAGTAGTGGAAGCTGGCAGTCCAAGAGATGTTATATGTAGTTTAGTCTGAGACAAGGAGTTTCCAATACAGTGGTTGTGAGCTAAATTATATCATGTAATTTTTGTGTTTCAATAAACTACTCTACTTTTTTGGTTAGGGAAAGAGAAACCTTATTGATTATGAGCCCTAGAGGGTGTTTTTCCAGATTCATAGTAGGAGGATAGATGGGTGACTACCCCCTTTGACCCTACACTCATCTCTTGGAAGTTACATCTGTTAGTAGGCATGGAACATATTTTTTCCCCATATATGTGTGTAGAGGGCTGTAATAACTAATGGTTTTTTCACCCCATATATTCTGGATATTGTTTCATGTGGACTACTATAGGTGTATTGTGTATAGTCTATGATGGAATTAGGACACTGAGTCACCGTATAAACTATAATGGATTGATGGGTAATACTTGATGTATGATTCATGCTGTAGGAGATGTGGTTTCTCCTGGTAACTACCTAGTTACTTTTGGTTATGTGGATGTAGAAGTTATGTTTTATTAGGTGTGTGTTATTCTGTTTCACACAGGTGTCTTTGGGTTAGCCTTTTTTGAGAGAGATGCTTAGGACATGCGCCCTTAGGGAAAAGTGGAAAACCAGTGGAGAATTTATAGAATGGTACCATTGATATTCATTATTATATAATATTTTGTTCATATTTCTTTAGTTTTCCTTTATTATTTTTGAATGAGAGGCTCTAGGGAGGATCATTCTGAGTATAATTTTATACTCACACTACATTTATGTATTATTTTTTAAATCAATTTGGATATTGTTGGAGATCAGGCTAATTACTACTATCTTGTGGGTTGTAGGAGCTATTTCGGCTTCGCAGTCACTACCGTCATTACCATTATTTTGGTACATACGGTTTTGTTTTTAGTTGTAGTAGTTCTTGTATGACTATACATTTGTGTTCTTGGTTTTATTTTATATTTTAGTCTGAGAAGTAGTTGGATTGTTTTGATCATATCTCTCTCTTCCACATGTGTTTCTCTTCAAGTGAAATTCCCCCCATCAGCATGTTTATTTTACCATTGGAGCTATTCGCCATCTCGGGGCCTACAACTGGAAAGACATGGGGGTTCACTATCTCTCTTCTCACATTTTAGGCCTAGGAGGGGTACACATTGTGGGAAGGGGGTCATGACAGATTGGTATCAATTTTTTGGTTGGGTGAAAAGATGGAGTTGGAATTAGGCCCTGGTGAGGTTTCGTGGGGTTTTAGGGAAATAATGTATGCTATGTATAGAAATCATTTAAAACATGGGTGATTGGCTAAGACAAAAGTATTTTGGACCCCCTATTGTCTGATGCAGGGATCTTTAAGCTTATAACAACTACTAAATGGGGAGAAACTGGCTTCTGGTTAGTGGATAAGGAAAGGGACATTCATCGTTATTATTTACACCTATCTTTGAATGGGTATAACATTGTAAAGGATAACCTAAAATGAATTAAATACAAAAATAAATTAATGTTATATTTTTCTATATTCTAGGTTTAGGTTATATAAAATTTTTTCATTTTTTTGGTATGGCTCCTTGATGAGGTCCTCATCAGGAATGCATAGAATATATCTAGAAGGTTTCACCAACATATCTTCGTAGATTTAAGGTTGATGAAAATGAATCATGGTGGAGGAACCTATGAGAGTTTCATTACCAGAGTCTGTAGAAGAACAATGAATCCATTTTAGATGTAGTCACAAAATAATGTATTGAGGAGGTCGAAATAGATTTTATTTCAATCCATTTTTAGATAGAGTACTGGGTATCATTGGTTGTGACGATGTTGTGTGGGGCAGCGAGGTAGTGGTGGTTCTTCTTTCGTGGGGATAAAAAGGAGTCATAGTTTCAGTTGAGAAGTTACCAGACCAATTCATGGGGGAGGTTATTTCATCAAACATTAAGGTAACTAGTTTCTAGGATATGGTTACCCTTTTCTAGGGGATCTCTAGTGTTCTAGAGTTAGGGATCTGTTTAAGAATCATTCTGCAACATTCCTTGGACCTGTATCTAGAGGAGGAGGCTAGAGAGACACATTTTTAATAGGATTTTTGTCTATAGATTTAGTGCCATGTCACCCCATTTATACTGATGACATGTCATGAGGTGCCTATGAGGTTGGAGGTCATCGAGAGGATGTTATCCAGAACTATATAGATATGATTGGGGAGTCATCAGGATGCCTCATAAAGAAGTGTTGTGGTCCAAGGTTCCGAGATTATAGTGATGAATTTTTTTCAATTAGCTGTTGGTAGGCCCCAATCATCATTATCTAATATCTCTAGGGAGTCAGGTCTCATTCCTATAACAATGGATCAGTTGCTTTTATTTATTTTGGAGGCCAAGGTCATCAGCAATAAGAGTGACTGACCTTTCTATAAAGTCAACGTGTTCTTGTTTTTCTAGTACAGGTTCTTCTGTTGAGCTAATTCCAGCCAAGAAAACAATAACAGGTCGAACCAGCTTTGGAACAGTATAGTGAATATTGGTTATATAGAGGAAAACCCTGGGATGCAACCCATCATCAGATAAATGATCATAAACATCCAGGAGTTTTTCATCATTGTCAAAGAGTTTTTGGATCAGATCATTGTTAGATTCATGCATTAGCGTTTCTAATGCTAGGTGAACCAAACGTCCGTTGAGGAACCAATTTATTTTTTTATACTTAGGTTCTTTTATTCCTTGTTGGATTTAGGAGAGACATACTCCTTCATATCACCTTCCCTTTTCCATTCCATGGGAGATGAGGTAGAGTGGCTTCCAGTTCCTTTGGTATTGACTACACCCATTGGAGGACAAGTTGACTTGTATGAAGTATGTTGATGTTGTGAGATATTTGTTAGGCAACACCACTGTTGAGGAGATTTCCTACGTTTATGAATAAAACTATAATATTTCATCCTTAACATCTATTGGTTTTAGTCATTGTAGCCTATCGTGGATTCATTCTAGAAGAAGGTGGTGTTAATTGATGTTGATGGAGAGATATTAGTTTTTTTCAATGAGAAAAACACATGGATGGGTTAGAGGCGTATTCCTTCCTTATCATCCTTGATGGCTGGTATGATGATTAATTCATCAAATGTTCAACCGTCAACATTTCCTAGGGTTACAGAAGATTACTCTAATGTATTTACATAAGTGGTTATAGAATTACCCCCTCAATAGGAGAAAATGTTTAGGATCAAGCTATAGTCAGGTGTGTCTCATATCCTGATATTTCCATATATGATGGTTCCTTCAGTGTTTCAGGAGTAGTCTATATAACTTGATGGTCTATTAATGTGCAGTTTTGTTTAGGCAAGTGTGTTAATGTGGGGTGATGCAGTTTTGTTCATGAAAGAAGGCTGATGGTAGTTAGTGGTTTTGTGTCAATTATTTACACTTGAATGAAGTGATAGTGAATAAAAACTACCCTCTTCTATTGATTGATGATTTATTTGATCATATAAAGGGTGAAAGTTGGTTCTTGATGATATATTTATAGTTAGGATATCATCAGATTCTTGTAAAGGATGGGGATATCCTGAATATTTATTTTTTCATATTTTGGGAATGGTAAGTTCATTGTGATGTTTTTCGATGTGAAGGATGCTCAAACATTGTTAATGGGGTTTTTGAATGCTATATTTCATGTGTTTCGAGATAATTTCATGGTGGTTTTCATTTTTTACATCCTTATGTACATTACATCTAAGGAGGATGATGTGGGACATCTACATTCAATTTTGGGAGTTCTTCTTCATCTGATATCTTTTGGGAGGTTAACAAAGTTATGTTTTGGGCCTAACAAGTCTGTTTCATTGGGTATGTTGTATCTATGTAGGGATTATCTGAGGATCAATGTATGGTAGAAGTATTTGTGTCTTAATAATCCCCCAAAATAGTTACACAGGTGAAATGATTCCTTGGGTGTGAAGGCTATTACCAGAGGTTCATGGATGATTTCTCTCAAGATGTGACTCCACTTACAGCATTTAACATATAGGATCAGGTGTTCATGTGGAAAATTTAATGTCTGATGACTTTAGAGCATCTGATGGTGATGTTTTTTAGTGCTCCAATTATTAGTCTGCCAATAGAAGGAGTTTATTATGAGGATTTCTATGATGCTTCACATCTTGGGTTTCTCTATTTTTTGATAATTTTGAAATCTGTCATTTCTTATAGATCTTGTAAGTTATGTCCCAATGAGAATTAAAATTCCACCCATGATATCAAGTTGGAATAAGTGGTTTTTTCTTCAAATTTTTGGATACATTTCATTATTGGCATGCATTTTGTGGTCTTCACCAATCATAATATCATGGGGTACATTTTCTCCCATTGTGACATCAACCAGCATCAATGTCGGTGATTGAGTTATTATATGATTACAACATCAAGATTTCTTATAAACCTAAAAAAGGCAATGTTGTGTTCGATGAATTGAGCATGAAGTAGTGCAAAGATGTAGTGTGTGAATCAGTTGATTCTTGTATAGTTATATAAGAATTTTCACCATTGAATTTGGATATGGGAGAAGTTGGGGATAGAGGATGTCTTTTTTAGATGACGGTGATGTCATATCTAGTGCAGCAAGTAGAGGAATTCCAGTTGGGGGATCCTGAGGAGGAGGTCTAAAGAGAATGATTTATTTTTGGTAAGGCCCATGATGGTTAGTCTGAGGATTAACAACACATATTGTTGTTTTAGTGAATAATTTATTTTATTTTTAGATTTACAAGATGGTTCTCAAAAAGTTCCAAATTTCACGCTTAGAAGTATATCTATGAGTGGTGAATATGTACCGAGCCTTGAGATAAAAATTTTTGTTTCCTGGGTTGATGTGTGTAGTTTCTAAGTTTTTGTCTCAGTTTTCGGTCTTCTACAAGATGAAGTTCAAGCACTACAATACAGGTATCTCTAGCCATTATATGTTCCTTAGTTGAAGTGGGAGGACATATCAATGTAATTTTTACTAGTTTACCTCGATATAAGGGATGATATGATATTATATGGGTGGTAGAGGATTGGTTTTAAAATTCATCCTACATTATACTGATCAATGAGTCAATGAAAATGGAGGTTTTGTCAAGGAAGTATATGGAGGAGGCGTTGAGTCTCCACAGAGTTCTGAGGATGATCATTCATTATCGAGATCCTAATTTTACCTTTAGGCTATGGAGAGGTATTAAACATACTTTGGGTTCTCAATTATTCCTTATCACTGATTTTAGTCCACATACGGATGATCAGATAGAAAGGAAAATCTATAATCTTGAAGACAAGGACTCTTTCACCCTAGATTCTGGTGGTTTGTCAATGAGGAACCTGCCCATGGTAGATTTCCCTTACATTAATTTTTTTCATTCCACCATTGGTATGTTTTCATTTCAAGCCCTATATGGCCGAAAATTAAATTATATATTGATCTAGAATGGGGTCATCGAGTTATAATTTCTCATTCCAGAATTGGAACATAATATGATATAGATGGTTCATGAGATTCACGAGCAGATGTAGACCGCAAAATATCATCATAAATCTTATTTTTATCATAGGTTGAGAGCTCTAGTGTTTTACATTGGGGGTCACAAGATTCTAATGTTGTCTAACCAACATAGAAAGCGATGGTTTGGTCTTTAGAGTAATCTTTCACCCTAAATTGTGGGGTCTTTGGAGGTTTTGGCTTGTTTTTGAGTCATGACGCATCAGGTAGCACTTCCACTAAGGATGAGCCAAATAAAAAATGTGTTCCATGTATCTCAGATCTTTCATTATCTTCATGACGATACTCACATCATTGATTGAGGTGAGATTTATGTTAATGATTATGAGACTTTTTAGGACCCGTCTATAGAGATATAGGAACTTCAGGAAAAGGTTTTGTGTAGGCATGTTATCCCCTTAGTTTTTGTCTTATGGCCACACTATGGCATATAGGATTGTACTTAGGAATGTGAGTTGTAGATATATGCTATGTACCATGATCCTTTTTATGTTTAGAAATTATCTTCTAAATTTATTCCTTTAGTGGTGGTATACCATTTTAATTATGAGATACCTTTCTCCTGTTTCTTTTTGTGTCTTTCTCTCTTTTGAGTGGTATCTATCATGGGAGAGTGTTTAGGAGTTGTTTGTGGTTGTCGTGTCATTTCACATTGTTCCTTGAGGAGGTGATTGAGCTCCAATAGTGGTGGTAGATCTATTATTGTCATCCTTATTTATATTAATTTAAATTATTTTAACCCTCCTAATTTATCAATTTTTTCTTATTTAGATCAATTTTGGATTTATTGTGTGGTTCGAGAAAAAATGGGGATTATTTTATTTTGTAATTTTAACATATTTTAATAATGAGGTTATTTTGGGAATAAAATTAAAATTATTATACAAATTTGAGTGAATTTTATATAGGATTTAATGTTAAATTTACCTCAACTTTGTCTTTTAGAGAAAGATCTGATTCAAACATCATGAGGCCTGAATAAAATAAATCAATTTGAAATGTTTTTTAGTCTAACCGTGTGGAACCCACCACCATAACAAAAGAATAAATATATCTACACACCTCTGATAGAGTTTACTCCACATTTATATGGAATATGACTCAAATAAGCATCTATATAATGAATATTATAGAGTTATTCAATCATTAATGGGACCATTTTATGTTATACATTAAAGGAATAATTCTGGAATACTATTCCAAAAAAGTTTGACATAGTATTTATTAAATAACTCATACATCCGAGGGAAACAAATTCTGATGATTTTAGTAGGAAAACAAAAAAAAATATGAAAGACATTAATGAAGGATTAAACATTTGAATCATCAATTTAATGGGATAAAAATAAGAAAACATTTGGAGGATATATTCTAACCTATAAAAAGGAGTAGATCAACTCTTTTCAAAATCATTCCATCTCATTACTTATGATGCACCAATGAGGCGATCTCCACCAAGGGATTCCATCCACAAATCTCCCCTTTTCATATTCAATTTTTTGTTTTCTTAATTTTTTTTAGTTTTCAAATTTAATTTATATTTCTTTCAAATTCAGGCGTTGTTTTTATTTTTGTGTCCAACTTCTTCACCCTTATTTTTCATCCATTTTTTTAATCTTTTCTTTAATACATCTAATATTACCATATGGGACTCTTGTACTCTTTATCATGAGTAAATGACCCAAGTAAAACCTAGGTAGTAATCGTGTTGTTGAACCTGAGATTTTTTTATTATTTGAAATTATATGTATAATTTATAGTGGGTGTAATCCACATTATTTTTTTCAAATTCTTATCTTCTTAATCTTCAACCATTTTCCTTCATTGATGAGGTCAATAGAGGGTGTTTTTGGCGATATCTAGGTAGTGTTTTCATTTATAGCTACTATAGATTGAGTAGAGAACACATACCATAGAGTGTTTTCACTAATAATATTTTAGCTTGTCAATCATGGTGATCCCAGAATATTCTCTCAAGAGAACATCCTTTCTTCTCTAATTCCTTTCTATTTGGAATTTTTTGTTCATTAGAATTTAATTTTTCATTTCATTTACTTAAATAATTTCCATTCATTTAATATAACATAAAACAACAAAAAAATTAGTTCTTCAATGAATTAGATTATGTAGGTAAACAATTTGAGAAAGCACCCCAAGCGAGACAACCCTGGTCCACTATAGTGATGTACTTGGAAAACCTCAAAAATACTTATTTTAGATATCCTACAGCAGGAATGTGGGAAAAATATTGTATTTTTCAGAGATCTAATAGCTTTTTACTCAAATTTTTATATTTTTACATTTTAGATAGTTTTAATTATTTCCCAAAAAACCTAATTTTTTCCATGATGTTTTGAAATGACTGTTTTTTCAATTCATGGATCTTTTACCCATATGGGAAAGAACATATTTTTGACTCACCCTTATCCATGGTGGATGATGTTTCTATTGTTTTTAGATATGTGATGAAATTTTTGATATCAAATAATGGGGAGAAAGCATTCAAAGAATTCATATTTTATCTAAGTGAGGACATGAAAAAACAAATTCATTAAGAAATAGCTTGGTAACTAACTGAGTTCTCTGATTACTTCTCAAAATTTTACCAAGTTGGGAAGATCCAAAATTAGTACCCCTTAGTCTCCTATATTTTTTCAACTAGATCCTTGAAATATTGGAGCCTTACAACATATCTCCCTCAACTATTGCTCAACTCCAAGAGGTGTATTCTTATGAAGATCAGATTCAAGTTGAGCCAACATAGGGAGATGATATATTATTGAATTAAAAGACATTTTATTTTGTGAAACTAATTTGAGTGTCACTCATAATAATTTTGAATTTTAAGATTTAACCAACTTGTATGATGCCTGGGAGGAAGATGATGACAATGAACATGCACCTATTGAGGAAAAATTAGAGTTCCTAGACATAAAGAACACTTTCTTGATGGGGTAAAATACTATATCCTAGTAGCTCTATCTGAGGAACCAAATCAAGAAGATATATACATTACGTCAAATTTGGAGCTAACACTTTACGTATTGGAAGATACTGTATATATATCAACAAAATAGGATTATGCATACTTAATCTTACCCCCACCATGAAAGATGTACCTAATTGTGATGGGGGGAATCTAGTGTACTCTATCACTAGATCATTCATTTCCAAAAATGATGGTGTGGATTCAAAAAAAATCAAAATGTGGTAGTTCATGTCAAAGAGGACCCAAACACCATCAGACATTAGATAATACCTAGAACTGCCTTCTAGAGGTTGTACAAATTCAGGTCCCACATGGAGGGATCATACCAATATTTATCATTAAATAAATTCTAGGAATTTAAATTTAAATTTCTTTTTTTAGATTAGTCCAGGACATATCCCACTTAGTATTTTAATTTTTAAATAAATTTCATTATCCTTATGTTTAATTAAGTGATTTTATTTTATAGGCTCGTGATTGATGAAGTAATCCCTAAACATTGGGTGAAGAGGACTGAAGATTTATTTCGAGAGTAGATCACTTTTTATGATTATATTTTAAGATCCTTACATTTTTTTGGTCTAAAACATGTTTTTTGCTTTAATAATAAGAATTTCATTCACAAAATTGAATTATGATTTACTCAACTAATATAGGATAATTATGTTTCATAGGAATCATGGGATTGCATGTTTGAGATTTTAGTGTTCATTTGATTAAATGACTAAAATTAGGAACAAAAACATTAATGTGAAGAATTTATATTGAAATGAGGACTCATGATTTGAATGAATTAATTTATTCTTGAAAATTAAATTTACAAACCATTTTTCATGATTTGATTTTTCTGAAATTCAGGTGAATTGATTTATTATAATTACCCATGATTTCAGGTATTCTCTAAATAATATCTCTCATTTATAAGAGGATTTATATAAAATATATTTTCAATTTTATCTTGATCATATTTCTTGAGTGATCATGGGACATGTCACCAAGTAGAACATGAATTTGAACTTTTCAATGCTATTACTGTGCAAAAACACATTTAAAATGAATGAGGAATCTTTGGAAAACCCACATATCCTTAAAATACTACCTTTATATCTATCCTTCTTTAGCCCATATATACCTTGAATTATATTTATATGGATGAGACATGTTTATAGAAATTTTTATCAATTAATACCCAACTGTTAGTTTTTACATGATATTTTAATGTGGACATGTGTTGATAAATAGATTCATGGTGGAAGGGATGATATACATTGTATGGAAGAATTTTGGGGTGTTATTTTGTATAATGAGAAAATTTAATTTGATTCATTCTTGTAATATTTATGGATTTTCCCCTCAGGAAAAAAAACTAGAATAAAATAAAAACAACAGGTTTTAATTTGGGAATAAAAATAACCATTAATATTCCAATTTTTATCATATGTTGTTTGGGGTTTTATTTGAGGTTTATTTTAATCATAAACATTGAAAAAAATGAATAAAATTATTAAAATTTCACGATCATGAACAAATAATTGAACATGATTTTCATTGAACATGATCTTACATTGAGTTTTAGGGATGTCGGTGTTGATACTTTGAAGGGGCTAATTTCATTACAGTTTTATTTTTTATTTCATTCATTGTACTTAAGAGACAAGTCACCACCTTGATCCATAATTTTTATGGAAAAAAATCAATCCAACCTGATGTGTCAGAGTCATTTAACCTTTATTGTATTTCCTCAATATTTTATGTTATTTTTGTTTTCACAAAGTGGAAAAAGTAGTTCCTTTACAAGCATATTAATACGGAGCATGTTTCCATGATATGTTAATAACACCACCTGAATTGTATCATTAGATATTATATAAAAGATTCATGTGAGGAATAATAATTAGGTAAGATTAATAATAATGAATTAAAGAGCATGAATGAATGAAAGGAAAGGTTCCATAATTTATCCAAAGGAAAAAAACTAAAATGAATTATTTTATTGTTCATTTGATAAATGATAAATTATATTGATATTTTATGTGTATTTTTTTAATTTTTTATTAGACATTTAATTTTTTTTTTGATTTTATTAGTTAGGAATTTTAATATTGAAAACATGTTTTTCATCTGAATTTCAATGTTGAGATTTTATGCTTGAGGACAAGCATGGTTTATGTGGGTGAGAATTTATAGATCAAATATTTTCCATCTTTTTATATTAATTTATATTATTTGAACACTCATTATTTATCAATTTGATTTTATTTGGATTAATTTTGGATTTATGATTTGTTTTGAGAAAAAAATGTGAAAATTGCTTAATTCAGGATTTTTAATAGTTTATAATCAAAGGGGTTTTTTGGGAATAACATTTAAACTATTATTAGAATTTGAGTTATTTTTTTGGATTGTGTGTTAAATTTTATCCAACATTTTTTTCTAGGGAAAGAGCCAATTTTACCATCATGAGACCCAAAAAAATCAGTCAAGTTGAAAAGTTATCCGGGAAGACATGGTGGACCAACATCCATAAACGAATAATAAATAACTCTACACACCACCAACTGAGGTTATTATACCTGGATATGAAAGAGGACCCATAGAATCTTATATACAAGTTTTTTTATGTAGTTTTATACTCATTAATGGGTCTATTTTATGTTATACATTCAAGGAATAATTCTGGAATTCTAAGATAGAAAATGTTAGTATCAGTATTTATTACATAAATCCAACATCCAATGAAAAATAAATCATAAATTTTTATGTTAAATGCAAAAAAAATTATGAAAAACATTTATGAAGGATTAAAAGCTTGAATCTTACACTAATTTGGTCACAATAGTGAAATATTTTGGAGGAGAAATAATGGTCAATAAACGGAGGAGAGCTCCTCCACCATAAACCATTCCATTTCATTCCATTTTACTCCTTCCATGGAACAAAGGATGAGTTCTCCACTGATGTAGGCTATCCAAAAATCTACCCATTTTCTTCTTAAATTTTTTGTTTTATTTATTTATTTAGTTTTCAATTGTAATTTATAATTCTAATAAATTCAATCATAGTTCTTATTGTTGTGTCTATCTTCTTCACCAATATTTTCATTCATTCATTATTATTATTCTCTTTCTTTCACCCAATATTTCCATCATGAACTCTAATACCCATGATCATGAGTTATTGACCCAAAGAATATCTCAAGGGAGTAATCATGTTGTTGAACCTGAGAACATTTTTTGGATCTTTTATTAGTTAATTTTAAGGATAATTTATTTAGGGTGTAATCCTCATTATGGTTGTATAATGTTTTACTTCTTAATCTATAGACATTTTCCCTCAATTTATGAGGTTAATGGAAAATATTATTTGTGGTCTCTAAGTTGAATTTTCATTCATAACATGGGTAGATTGAGGTGATAACACATATGATGGAGTATGTTCAAAAAGATGATATAAAGCTGGTTAATGAATGTACCCCCAAAAAATAATCTTAGGGGAACATCCTTTCTTCTCTATTTCCATCCTATTTAAAATTTCATTTTATTTATAATATAAATATTCATTTCATTTACTTTATTGAATTCAATTTTTTATTAAACAGAATCCTAAATAAATTATTTCTTAGGTTAATAAGATTATATAGATGAAAAAACTGAGAAATTTACTCCAGTGAGAAGACCTTGGTCAACAACTTTTCTACACTAGGAAAACATAAAAAAATACAATTTCTCTACACCATATAATATGCATGTGTTAGGTGGTAGGAACCTTAGGAGGTATCTCTTAGGGTGCTTGTTTGGACCTCTTTTTCTATTTCCTCTTTATGTTGGTTTTGGATTATCGAGGATGAGAATAGTTTGAGAGGTATTTGATGATATGATCAGGACCACTTTAATCCATTCCTTTGTTAAAATATGGTGTTTGATGTTTTTTTGGATGTCAAGGAGACTTATTTAAAGACATTTCTAAAATTCCCCGTTTTGTGAATAGTGATTCTGTAATGGTGACTCACAATGTTGACTCATGTATAGTATCTCAAAAAACTAAAGATCAATAAATAGTGACTCACTAAGTGGTGACACATTTAATGTTAGCTCAATGAATTATGTCTCACTGAATGGTAGCTCACCAAATGGTGACTCACAAAATGGTGACTCTCCAAATGGTATCTTACTGAACGGTGACTCACTGAACGATGACTCATCAAAGGTGAGTCATAGAATGGTAAAACATCCAATGATGAATCCTCCAATGGTTAATCATCCAATTTAAATTCAACCAATGGTGAATCATCCAATTGAGACTCATCCAATAGTGACTCATCCAATGGTGATCCATCAACAGTGTTTCCAGTTTCCTACAGTTTCTACCCTTTAACATTATCAATGTTTTAAAACACATTCAAACCCTAGTAATAACGTATTTAAGGCTGCTTTATACCCCATAACTCGCATATTATGTTTCCTAAGACATTAAGAGGCGTTACTCAGTCAGAACACATAATCTTGAGCAGATCATTTTTTAATGGAAAATCTAAACTATATCTAAACCACTACTCCATCTATATTTCCAAAATGCCAAGATACATTCCCCCCTTTTTATTAGTTATTTTTTTCGTCAGTATGGTATATCAAGAGTTATTCCCCTCTTAAGAGTCATGTGTTATGTTGTATCCTTGGATTGTGTTCCCCATGGAGTTTTTTATAGAGCATGTACACCCTCTATTTTGGTGAAACCGGGATGTTTCGATCAATCATTGATTAATAGTATGTTATACATTATTTCATCTAGGATACACAATATTTTCCCTCTCATTTCTACATTCAATGTGATTTATAGTGATCACAATTTTTATAATAGAGCTTTCTTGGTTTTTGGTAGGTGCAGTGTGTCACAACATCCTCAGGTGGATGTGGTCATAGCAGTAGAGGTGATCATGATCTGTTTTGTTATCCCATCATAATTAAAATAATTTTGAAGACATTTTTATATAGGGGATTCATTTCTTTAATTTTTATTTACTTTTAACCATATTGATATAATGAATTATCTATTTTGATTGAAATTAAGTTGAAAAAATAAATATTTGAACCGCATTAATGAATTTGTATTGATCGCATAACAATTTTTTTTCTTCATAACATGTTAACGGTTTGCCTCTCGAGTTTATAGATAGTTTTATATCTATTATTTTATTTATTTGGCATGTTTTTCATGATGAAAATTGGAAATGAACTTAAATCCATGATTAATTTTAAATTTATTTTCTAAAGGATTAAAGAATCATGTTAATGAATTCAATTGTTGTTATTCTGATTTGATGATAATAAAATGGATCCATTTATTCATATTTAATTGAATGGGTTAACAAACCTAAATAATGTAAATTCTTATCAATAAATGAATTTTAACCATGTTATATTTAATGTTTAATTAATTTTGGATAGCTTGAGAAGCTTGTTTCTTAGGTTTCCAATAGTTGTAACTTATGATAACGAATCAGTTAATTCATAATAGAATATAACATAATTTTATGAGTATAATATAATTACTTTGTTGAGAATAAGTTTCCTACATTCTTTTAAAGGTTGAGTACCTTATGTTTTTGAGCCTTGAGAGCTCATTATTTGTGAAGGATAAATGACTTGATTTGGGGATAAGAGCTCATTGTTATGTGTGTTTCATACTCTTGTGATGTGATGTGACCTTGGGAAGTCTGAGCCTAGATGGCTATTGTGGTATGTGGGGATAAAGATTCCCAGTGGTTGTTGTGGCAATAATTAATGCCTAGAGTGGCGCGATACATTAGATTATGCATGTGGGTGTCAGGGCGCACAATAAAGATGGTGCAACTAGTTGAATTTGGTCTTACCCATTAATGTTAAAGTTGGATTCTTATTGAATATATTATTTTTTAATCTACTTTACATTCTCCACTTCATGAGGAAGTTGGATTTTCATACTCTCCTCCCCAAATAGGTGAAGAATCATGGGGTATGACACATTCTTTCTATTTTTTTCTTCTAATGGATGGATGCCTCTACCCTACAACTATAGTTGAAAAAGACATTATGGGTATCCTATCTACTCACAATGTTCCACCCCTTATGTTTGTTATCATAAAAAAATTCTGAGAATACCTAGAAAAAATGAAATATGTATTGATTTAATGTTATCTATAAATGAATAATCTGTTAATCAATGGGGATAGAGCCTTCTCTGATGCAATACAAAGGTTGTGATATTGGGAAGTCATAGACTCAGTTTGGTAATACCTTGAGGAAATGTATATTCATTAAGATACTTCTAAAAGGTAATGTGGGATTTTTTAAAGGTTAATTAATTGTTAAACAATTAATTAACATAACATAAAATTTATTTAAATTGATGAATTAACTCAACAAAGATCTTTAAAAAGGTTGTGGGATTATAAGATATCTAGTCTTAGTAGTAGCAGTTTGGAGTTTGAGAGACGTTAGCAACAATTGAGTTTGATACTATGAGTTTCCCATAGTGTGGTTGTGAGCTATATTATATCTTATACATTTTGTGTTTCTATACGCTAATCCACCATTTCAGTTAGGGAAATTGACACACTGTGGATTCTAATCCCTAGGGGTTTTCCTCATATATGGGTATAGATGGATGTAATGGATTGTCATTATATCCCACATATATTCTGGATATTGTTTTTTATGGAATACTATAGATGTAACGTGTATAGGTTGTGATGGCTTCAAGATCCTTACTTGTTGTATGGGAATTAATGGTTTGGGGTATAACTCCTGATGTACGATACATGCTATGTGGGTTATGGTGGATCCTGAAAACTACCATTTTATGTTTCTCAATCTATATGTGGTGGTTTTGATACATGAGGTGCATATTGTGGTGCTTCACCTATGTATATTTAGGCTTGCCATTTTAGAGATAGATTCTTAGGATTTGTGGCAATGGGTTAAAGCAAAAATCTGGTTGGGGAAGTTGTAGTGGGATACCCTTGATATTCATTATTATTTAATATTTTCATGTCTACGATACTTGGTGAGAGTGGCCATGGTGAGGTTGGGAACTTAGTGTACCTATTTTGGTGATGATTTAGTTTAGGATTATTTCAATACTTCTTCATAAGAGGCTTTGGGGAGGATCCTACTATGTTTACAATTATACTCACACTATATTAATATATAATTTTTCAGGTTAGTTAGAGTTGGTTGTAGATCTAGCATGTTACTGCTATATTGTGTGTTGTATGAGTTATTTGGGATTCGTGGTCGCAATCTTCTTTACCTTTCCTTTAGTACATGCATTTTATCCTCTTTTTTTGTAGTATTTAACAAAAGAAAATACATTTTTTTTTGTAAATGGGTTTCTTTAATATTATAGTATGATAATTAGTTTTTTGGTGTCTATCTTATCTCTCTCTCCTACATGTGTCTCTCTAAGTGGATAATGGATCTCTTATAAATATTTATTATACCCTTGGGGACAGTCTCCATCCTAAGACCTACTAGAGTCGGGACTCGGCATGTCACTACCTCTCTTCCCCCATTGCTCGCCTCGGTGGGGTACACATTCTGGTGAGAGGGTTGTGCCACCTAACTCTAATATTTATTGTGAATACATCTCTTCTAGAAATTCCTTCACCCCCAAAGACACCTCATGTGATGAGATTTCAGTAGACCAATGATTTCGACAATGGATAGGTATTCAATACATAATTAAATTTCATCCTGAAAAATATATCGCTCCTAAATACAAACCTCTAGCTATCATTAATTTTTGACATTCCCTTTAAAAATCATCTTATATCACTCAATATGGTAGATCCATATATAGAGTACATGATGACATCGTCGAATCACTCTCATCAGGTGAACCATCAAATTAACCATCATAGCATAAAATGTTTGGGGGAAGAACATTTTCAATTCAAAAAATGTGAATTCAATTTCTCCTTCAATAGTTAGCAATTTTTGTCGAGTCTATAACTATTTTACAAATAGATTTTATGAATAAAATAAGTTTAGTTAATTTACGAAATACATTATTGAAAATGAGGCAATATAAAGATATAGGAATTTGATCTTGAATCAAAACATAGAAGTCATGTTATTTCAGACCATTTACATTTAACTCATTTATTGAAATGATGTTGATGATATTAAATAAATACCCGTGTTAAACAATGCATCATTCAATAGGTGAAAAAACTTATATCTCTCCTCCCTAGAGAGAATGTAAGCATCTGGATGAAGAAATTTTATTCTCCCTTCACTGGCACCAATTCTTCTCATATTCCCATGTCAACCATGTCCAACCATGTCTTAATTACTTCCTTTGTTTTCTGGGTGCATTTAGAAATGCTCCAATGACACTATCAACTACATTTTTCAACATTTATAACATAAAGAAAATGTATGATGTATAGAACATTCTAGTATGGTAATTAAAATAACTGTTCACTTTTTCCAACTAGTTTTCGTAATGTTTTCCGAAAATGGTTTTCCAAAAGAAGTGTCCACATATTTTACTTTATCAAACAGTATATCAACTATTAGTGTATACGATGCCAAACGTTCTTTTGATCTACTATTTAATGATGTTGTCCATGATCGGTACACATGTCGTCGAGGTATAAATCTTTAATGTCCTTAAAACACAAATTTGAATGAATTTTTAAACCTAATATACTTTTTACCTTGTTTGAAAATAGGTCACCCTTGAGTTCCTCTAATAGTATATCCTAAAACATTTTCATTAGCAGTAAATTATGTTATCATCCCATACAACATGGATCTCAAAATGAATAAGGATATTGATGAATTTGTAGCTCGATGCAAGTTATGCCAACAAGGTTAAATGAAATAAGTCTATGTTAACAATAAAAACATTTCCCATACTAGTAACCAAATGAGAAAACATAATAATGTATTTCATTATAAAACTCACAAAGAAATAATAACACAACACTCCATCTTAATAGTAGTAATTTACATAATAATGTTGGTTCATTTCATTGATATCATGGAAGATTCATATCTTGAAAAAATCTCTATGATATACCTAAGTGAATTGGTAATACTACATTGAGTTACACTCTTCATTATATCGTATAGATATCTATGATTTTATGCATTATTATAGAAAAGTCATCCATATGCAACAGATATCGAGTAGATTTTTGGTAATTATTATTACCATCAAATATAAATTTATTCTAATATATCCATTCAATATATAGAGGATATTTTGAGATCATGATAATTGGATTCCCAAAGATGATGGGATTATCCCATACCCATAATGGAGTTCTCATTTAACAATATATACAACTATGGATTTCAAATGCAACCCTATGAGGCTTTTTAAGTGAGTAGATTTCAGACTCCTACAAACTCTAATAAAGGAGGGGAGAGGAAGATTTTGGGAATATATATTATCCAAGAGATAACTATAATGGATTAATCAATTCACTATTATATGAAATCTACAAAAACTATAGCAAAAATATATATAGGGAGTCATTGATGAGACCCTTAGTTTGAGGTTAAAGATAAGGTTTTCCTTTTTATATCACCATATAAGAAATTAATGAGTTTTAGGATGAAGGAAAATCTTATTACTATATAAATTATCCCATTTGAGATCCTCAATCTCTATAGAGAGGCATCCAATCAATTTGAAATCCCACCTATCCTATCCAAGTACATGATGTGTTACACATATCCCTTATGTAGATGTACATACCCGACCTCTCACATGTTCTGAATCCCATGGTGGTACCCTGGGAGAAATTTCTTACTTAGGAGGTGAGATAGATGAAGCTCATAGATCAAGGACACAATGTTCAAAGAAACAAGACTACTCTCCCAGTAAAAGTGTTTTTGTGGAACCATAATTTTGTTTAAGACAAATGGGAACCATGAGTGGAAATGAGTTTAGAGTTCCAAAAACATTTTACTGTATGAAATGAAATTTTATTTGATATATTTATTATTGTGGTAAGAATGAAACTAAAATTTTTTTAGAAATTTAATAACCATTTTTAATGAATAAATGGAATATTATTTTGTATAGATATATAAATCATATGCACTACACTAGTTATTTTACACCATTATAAAATAATGATAGTGGATTTTAAAAACCCATTATACATCTTAACCAATTGTAATTTAGTTGTTTTATATTTTAAATAAAGATTGTTAAATATATGTGGTCATGATAAAGTATTATTGACACATATGGATGATGTTATGACCTTAACTAGTTGAATTTGTTCCACATGAATATCAAATATCAAAGATTCTGAAAGAATGAAACAATTAAGGTTTTTCCCTTCACCAAAACTGTGATCTGTTTCAATAACTAAAGCTCATGGTAAGAAATTTGAAGGAGAATATAATTGTTGTAAACATCACAACCCAAACCATATTCACCAATCCATTTTAATAGTTCAACACCCTTAAACACAATAACCATATAGTTTTTACTGGTGAAATAAGTGTTTATGTATCTATAAACTATTAATATGAATTTTTATAAGTTCCATTTCATTTAAATATGAATTAATTTTTTATTTTTAATAATACAATATAAATTATTATACAATGGGCCAGAGAAAATTTATATTTCGATACGATGAAATCAGAATTTTCATTATGGGACAAATGTATTCTCAATTAAGAAACTCTTGTGACAAATACAATATTTTTAAAAATCATTGTTATATTAAAATATTATTAATATTAATTAATTATTTTTTAATTTAATGATAATATATTTTAATGAGTAATATTATAATTTTTATGATGTTATAAAAGTTCACTTTATTATAAAAACAAGTATTTTTTATTAAATTAGTATTTTTATTAAAAATTGAAAATTCTGATATTTAGTAAATTATTGAGATAAAAAAGAAAAATATTTTTGAAATTATAATGTTAAAATTAGCCGCTGGGGATTTTCTTATATCTTTCTAATATATTCGAATTTTTGGGAAAAAAATTGAATATCTTTTAAATATATTGAATATATTATAGAATAATATTAACCAATAAGTTGAGTAATAATTTTTATAAATGGTATACACTATTAAATATTAGTTCCCATTTTATTTTATACTTTTTATGATGTTTAATAATTTATATAATTCTTTTGAAGCCTCCAAACAATATATTATATTTTTAGGTTTAAAATCCATTCATCTTGATCATGACTCAATTCAGTATCACTTGTTGTATTATTTAATATTTTTTAGATCATATTATTATAAAATATTGTAAAACACTTCTCATTTGTAGAAACCATGGGAAAAATCTTGGGATGGTTTGTTGTTTGGAACATTTTATCTTATAGAGTCTAAAACATAAGTTTATAAATTTATAAATAATTACACTCCATTTTTCTACAAAAACACACCCATCATCTCACTAATCATTTTTTAATTACTATTTATAAATATGATCCATAACCTCTCCCTCTCAATATGTAACCCATAGTGTTCCCATTTTCTTAATAATCCCCACTAAATGTTTTAGAAGTTTTGTATGATGGTATGGAAATCTTTCCTCCACCACTTTATTCGAGAACATTTTTCTAATTATTCCATTTGATTTCGAATAGGACATGATGGAATTTGTTTTTAAACATACATGATAAGTTATTTAGGATTTATATTAAATGATAGACAAACTTTAACATTCATTAAACCCTTATATTAATTGTTATGTATACCTGTTATTCTACTAAAATTATCGAGTGAATTTCCATGAAAAAAAATTCGTAGAGAATACCCATATACATTTAATCTCACGGGTATTCACCCAAATTCACCTATCCTTAATTTAATTTTTAATTCCATGTATTTAACACACACTCCTTTATCATGTGATTAAAAGTTATGATAGAATTATTATATTTTATGATCCATGTGGCACACATATGCATGTATTTTTATATGAAAGTGATGAGTATCCCTATAATTATTTCCCTCCAATTAATTGCGAAATGTATTTATCACATAGGCACCTTGTTTGGTGTATGGTAGGATATCCTAAGAACAATATTATATGATTTATATGTGATTATTCATGACTTAAGTTTATGATATTATGTTTTATGATGTTGATAAAATCCTATGTTTCCTTGATGTTATTATTTTATTTCATGCCTCAATGCTCATGATTATTATTTTCACACATTAGTTCCCTATTAATACATACCTCTAAAAAAATTTATTGAATTTATCATGTAATTATTTAAATACTTTCTTACTGGGCATGATATCTGGCACATTTCTTATGTACATTCCCGGGTTATCCCCATAAATTTTAAAATAGACAATAAATTTTAAGAACATGTAATGATGTTTTAAATAATGTTGTTTTATACCTATTTCATGTAATTGTATATTATATCAATTTACCCAAATAAATGAACACTCTTGATCTTTTGGGATTATATAATGTGATTCACTATCTAGTAAATCATGAATTAATTGGTATTAAATATATATTTTCATAGTTGAGGAGATGTGCCTAGCTGGAGAAATAAAAGAAGAGAAAATCATGGGTTATTCAACACCATACTAGGGAGGTTATACTACTATATGTTTTTAGACCTAGTATAGTGGGAATAATCACATCTTATGAACATATTAACCTAGAGAGTCCTGTTTATATGGTAACACATGGAACCTCTATAATTTTTTCATGAAGACATCATTGGGAGGCACAGGTAAGGAAGTTGGGAAGAATGAATCTTCGAGGTCTAGGTTGGGGGGTTGAGGGGGGACTCTCATGGTATTTAGGGTACTATGGGAGGATCTATTTTCATTTATATGTTTTTAGATACGAAATCATGAATATAACTTCCCTACTCATGGTAGAAAGATAACAATTGTGGATCCAACATTTAATAATTGGGATCAATATCTCTTTTATGAAATATTTTTCATCCACATAGAATATTCGGGCTAATGGGGTTTTTCTCCTTTGGAGAAATATAACTAAAATTGAGTAATTAGTTTGAGTACCGGCATAATTTTTACTTGGATATACCATATGCACTCTTAAAAGTAAATGTAGTTATAGATTCTCTTAGTAGTAAATTGGAGGAACTGGGAATAAATAAATTATAAGTGGAAAACTAGATGGTAATTGCATAGTGTAAAATTATATGGTTGTGTATATGGATTAGTGGGATATAAAATTGTATCCCTCAGTTGTCACTTCCTAAATTATGGAATGAGTGATGGCTGACCAAGAATATGATATGGACTTTCAGGTGAAGTGGGAACAACTGGGGTAATGTTCTAGTGTGTTCTTTAGACGAGAATGACATAATTAAAATTAATAAGAGATTTATAGTCCCCAACAATAAGAGGGAATAGTTGATGATATACTCTTAGGATACACATTGGGAGGTATATCTAGGAGGAACATAGAATTAATGTGTCATGAGATCCATTTTGGGTCTCTGAACAAGAAGGAATATGTTACAAAGTTTTAATCCTATTATCTTGCCTATCATAGAGTAAATTTAGAACAACTATTACTAAGTGAATTTTTGAAATGTATTTTAGTCCCCATTTAGAAGTGTAATATTGTTTTGATGTACATTTTTGAATGGATACCCAGGACATGGAAGAGTTGAGATGCATTGTGGGTAGCGTTTGAATGGATGATGAACATTTTAAACTTATTTCCAATTTGTGAAACCCTTAATGTGGATGGGTTAAATAAGATTATTTTAAGATATAGTGTGATTGTATGTAGTTCCAATGAGTACTATTTCAGCTCATGATGAATGCTTAACATCATATTATATGAAAGGAATAATGAGGTTATTTGGATCAAATCTATAGCTAATCACAACATAAAACCCATAGATAAATGTACATTCCTAGAGGAAAATGTGAATTAAGACGGATATGTATAGATATTTTAATGGTTAATGGTATGACCATCTAAGATTGGTTGATTCAATTTACAATAATTTTCTTCAATATTTAATTCATTAGGCTCCATTTTTGGAAAATTATGGTCAACTATGTCATTTATCGATGTGTTGGTTTGTGAGGGGATGCTTTTTAATGACTAGGTTGTGCCTAGTGAGGAGACATCTGAATAGGCATATTTTATTCAATGGATTTTGGGTGCCAATCATATTTTACAATTTTCATATATCGATTAATGGTTATGACCCTTGGATGGAATTATTGGTGACCAAGTATTCTAGTTTGTTTGACCATGGATAGGAAAATAATATATTTGGATGTAGTGAATGATATTACCATGGTCTGTGGAACCATTGAAGATCATTAAACGTATTGGGATATGGTCACAACGGTTGGAACATCTTGCATGACAATGGGGAATGCAGAACATGTTTCTTGTGTTGTAGATATACCAGTATGCATTTGAACAGAGACTTGTGTTTAATAGAGAAGATGTGTAGTTTGGGGAATATACTTAAAATGGGGAATGACTAATGAAAATGTTTGATCTATGATAAAAGGACATTTAAAACAGTAAAATTACTCTTTTTTGAGTGCGGTGGAAGCATAAACATATCCTAGAGGGTAATTAGTGGTGTGAATCCAAATTGTTGGCTCAGTAGCATCATTTGTTCAAGAAGGAATCCTAAAATGCTTGTAAAATAATAGAACTACTTTAATGTGTGGGTTTGTTATGAAACATATTTATAATCCATGCCATTTTTTTATTTTCATATTATATTCAAGAGATTTGAGAAATGGATTGTGGAGTTTTTGACATGGGGAGATTCTATATTGTTTTTGGAAATTTTAGAAGTGGTTTTGAGGGTATACAATAAACTAAAAATTACTAGAAAACATAAGTATTTCTATTGTAATTTCATAGTTAAGTATTTATGAAATAATGGAATTCACATGGTTGCAGCATAGTTTATAAAACTATATGGACCAAGAATGTGACATGGATTATGGCCGGAAAATGGCTGAAGTACTGTTGGTTCTTGGTTTCGTAAAATATGAGACCATAACATGAACACAAGGATAATTAATTTGAAATTATCATTTTTTATCTTGAAAAATACCCAAAATCCCTCTATATTACTCATAAAACATGATATATCTTTCCAAGATACTTCTTTATGTCATTTTATTGATTTCAATTCTTTTGCAATTTGATTCTCGTAGATCTGGAGTTGTTGGACCATGGAATCAATGGTATATCTCTATTGTGTTCTTTATCACCATGGACTTCTCCTATTATCATAAGAGGAACCCTATAATAGATCCACCTTATATAGATTCGTGTTTGATAATATGATTTAATAATTTTTTTCATCATTGATGGAAAAAATCCTATATCATCCATATTTTCTACTTTTTTCTTATCAAATTTTAGGTCTATTTGTGGTTAAAATATTTATTTGATAAGACCGAATATGTCTTAAACCATGTTATTTCCACAATTTTGCATAAAAAATGTAAAATCTTATTTTTTAAATTTTGATTCTTGATTCTAGGTATATCATGTGTACGTTTTGATTTGGGTGGTGGTTTTGGACACTATTATTCTTTAGTTATGATGTTTGTAGCACGAAATGAATTTTGTGTAAATATGAGTCTATTAAATTGAATAAGTTTCACATATATATATAAGTACTCTTTTATATGAATTTATTGGAATGTGGGTAAATTTGTCGCCCTGTGAGAATTACACTTTATTAATTTGACATACTCTTATAATTATATGGTTGTTATCCATCGATGAGTTGTTAGATTCATGAAATTAATTTTGTCATGTGCTTGAATTATATTGTGGAAACCCTTTGGGAGATGGTTGTTTCATTGAATTATTTTCTTATGCGTTATTATTATATGGTTACAACCCATCGATGAGATAGATGATTCATGGTTTAGATTGTGCTATTAGTGTTGATAACTATATCAAAACAAACATTTCAACTGAAATTTGTTCCCGGAATAAAATTTCTCCACATATAATATCACACTTAAAAACTATAAATAAAATTAACAAATTTAATATCATTAATAAATATAATTACATTATTTATCTAATAAACTAAATAAAATTCCAAACATTACAACTAAAAAGAAAATATAATAGAAATGTTAAATGGTAAAATAAGGATCACCCCAATCAGTTGAAATCATCACTCCCATAAAAAATAAAATTAAAATAACACAATATAATAGAAATGTTAAATGGTAAAATAAGGATCACCCTAATCGGTTTAAATCATCACTCCCACAAAAATTTAAATAAAAATAACACAATATATTAGTAAACTAATCAATATCCTAATAAACCAAAATGTAACCTTAGGGTTGAATAGTAGTGAATTTTGAGTGAAATAATGATGTGGTATTTATAGGGTATATGGGGAAATGTGACCATTGGGAATCAATTTTTATATGAACATTGGTCAAATTTGACCATTTTCAATATGACCCTTAGTAAACAAGATCATTGGAAACCATACCCTAGGATTATAAGTTTACCATTATAATTAAGGTTTTTATGTAGTAAGGAAAATGGAAAAATTATAGAAAAGGAAGAATTGATGGCCTCAACCAGTTGACTTGTACCATTTTAAGCCCATTTGTCTTAACTTGTGTGGGAGGTAGTGTCATTTGGGTCCTACCTTGGCCAAGCCAAATCCAATATCCATCAAATGAAAATTGATAAAAATCATCTATGGTAGAATATCATGTTAGTTGATATTACCACTTGGTCACGGTTATCCATGTCAACCCATGAACGTATGACCATCACACACCCTATTCTTAGGTAATATAATATTGTGATAAGGGGTTACATGTCCAGGCCTTATTTATGTAAATTTTCATTCTTTTTTTATAATCCAAATATTTATACCATATATTCCATTTCAAAATAGTTTTTCTAATAAAATATATTTGTAATTGATGTAAATTTTATAAAATGATCTCTTGACACAAATAAACCATAATTGTTTTTATAAAAAATAGTCATTTTTAAAATAAAAAATCATTTTGAATAATATTTATTCTACTTAGATAGTTTTTTATAATATTAATTATTAAATATAAAGGTTAAATGAATTTTATAATGCCCTAGAAAAGTTTTATAATTGTGAGAAATTTGAGTGTGTTACAAAAACTACTATTTTTTAGTTGATATGGGTTTTTATATTTAAAAGACAATGTTTCCTGATTAAAAATGTATTTAGATAAAATAATTTTATTTAAATTAGATCTTCAAAATTAGGTTAGTATTAATTTATAATAATTTTCTAAAATACATTGTTTTTTCATGAATAGTAAAAAAAATATTGGGTTTTCATTATATTTTATGACTTCATATTTAGGTCATATTGATGTAACAATTAATTAAACACAATACCTGACCTAAAATAAGTTATTTTTTTAATATTAATAATTTAAATATATTTTATTCTGTTTCAAAATCTATAAGAGACTTTCTAAAGTTTAACAAAGAAAATTTGGTTTTTAAAAACATTACATTGTGGAATATTTACATTTCCATTAAAAAAGAATTAGTAAAAATAGTGTTCGGTTTGGGTGTATTAAAATATATTAACATTTGACCAGAATTTCTAAATCCATGAAAAAACAATGGGTAATACAATGGTTTTTCATTTTCTACAAACTAGATTTCCATGAACTGTATTTGGAAATAATTAAAAAATTCATTCATATTTTCTATAAATTCCTAGAAATTTCAACACTCCCCTCGAATAATCATCAATTATATATGATGTTTTAGAAATTTGTCCTCTCCAAAAGTCCCCCCATGGTTTCATCATTCCCCCAAGGTTCCAATCCTCAATTCATTGTAGTAACTCTTCAATTTAAGGGAAATATCCACTTCTCTATCCATTCATGTTTCCTTTTCAGGTTATATGTCTTCAAATTTCCAAACTAAGATATTTTTTCCACATTATATTATCCCATTACTTTAAAAATAACATTTTTGGAATGGTATACCCTCTTTCTACCTCATTATACACTTTTCTAAATTCATGTTTTATACCCATCATGCTGAAGAATTTACAAATCAAATTTCCCTACATTACATAACAAATTCTCTTTTCCTTTTATTTGAATACCCAAACCTATTTTATTTTCCATGGGTAATAAAAATGATATAAATATGACTTGTATTTTTTTATTTTTGTATATAAAGCTCACATTTTATTTACATATTAAAAATGATACAATTATCATGTTATTAAAAACTATTTAATGCCATGATTTTGATATGAGACTCATTAATTATTATTTTCCATGGATTATTAACTAAATTTTTTTTGTTAGATATGGGGATCACATGAAATTAATATACACAAACATTTTACCATGATATCACATCAATTCATAAGCAAAAGTACTTTTCCTTTGGATACAACATGTTTTACGATACTTTGTTAAATAACCTTAGTAATTTCCATTTACGACACCTTGGTGATAAAACTTTATGATATTTTAATTAATGTATCATTTAAATGTCTTAACAACATCTTCATGTTATGATTCATGTCATTTTATTTCTGATAATTCTATTATTCAAGATTTATTTTTATGTATCATGTTCTTATTAATATGTGCCACAATGACAAGCTAATGTGTCTTACATATTCTCGTATTGGGATTCATGGTCACCCTATTCCTTCAGTGTATGTCCCTAGGATATGATATGTAGTAAATGTAAAATAGGATGAATTCGAAGAGAAATTTTTCAACTGGATTTAGAATAATCTATTATGATTTGATGTATTATGTATCTTATTAATAAGAAGCTAAACATTAATATATATCTAATTTTTAACATGTAATTAAATATTATTTAATAAATAGGTAGTATTACATAATTAGTATGAGTGGACTATTTAGCTATGTTTGGAAATTAATATATGAAAACATTAGGAAGAACCCTTGTGAGAAGTCCAAAAATAAGAATACATCATAGTAATTTTGTGAGTGTTATGTGTTTTCATACAAAATAATCCCTATCTAGATATTATAAGTGGATGTCGCTCAAGAATTGATGTACCTTGGGGTGATACATATAAACAAATAATTGAGGTTAACTATAATAAAAATGGATACAAAACAATGGGCCTTTTAGGTCAACTAGTTTGACACTCTCGAGGGACATGTTTGGTTAATCAAAATCTTTTTATGAACCAATATGAAAGATTTATTGAATGTTTTATTATTATTAAAGTATATTAATAACATTTATAAGAATTATTTTTTATGGTATAAAATCATTTTATAATTATAAGATTCATAAAAGTAACAATTTCCTCACTAAGGTTTTCTTCAGTAAGAAAAATTTCCGGAAATGGGAGGGGTAACAAAAATTATGAGGGCAATAGACAATGAACTAATGAAGTTATAATGGAAGATGTAATGGAAAACATCAAGAGGATTATTAATTGACTAACTCAATTTGTGAAAAATAACTTGAATCATGTCAAGAGACCATATTAAACTATAAGGGAATAACATTCGATTGAATCCCTTATGGGTCAACGACCCCCATATTTTAATAGATCTATCGACCGAATGATTGTTGAAAAGTGGGTAATATCTGTAGAAAATATATTTTTTATACTCCATTGATCATAGAAATATAAATTCAACCTAGAAGAATAATTCATATAAGTAGAAGCCGATTAGTGGTGGACATAGATTAAAACATGAATCCAAGAAGGAATTATGATGTTATGGTGTGGGAATAGTTTTGGGAAATATTTTTCAAAAACTATTTTCCTCATTAGATGTGAAAAAATATATAAGTTTATTGAATTGAGTTAGAAAGAATTCGAATAAATTTTATGATATGAGATGATTATTATAATAATTTCTCTATAAACCACAATATTATTTAGGGATCTTAAGGGTAAGTATGATGCATTAATTTGTGGGTTGAGACACCACCAATGGTGGAATTTATAAAATTGAGTCTATAAAATCTATGGGGAGATAGTATGACATTATATAAAGGATTAAATATAGTTTATATAGACACATTGGTCACATTGGTTGACTGAAAAGAAGAGAAAATAGTGGCATGCTCAGGGAACAACATTGATCGCAGAAGAGGATGAAAGAACATGCAATTTCCTACATGAAACAATTTTGGGAAGTAGAATTTGGGGGAGCTTCTTTCTTGGGATTGGAATATTCTATTAGTGTGGATTAAATTTTCCATATATCTTAAAATGGTCATGGTGAGGTGAAGCCTCAAATTCACAACACTTGTAATAAAGGGTAGATGGTGAAACCCAACTAGAAGTTCAGTGATTCAAGTGTAGAAACCTGGGTTACATTTTGAATCAATTCCCAAAACAAAATATAATAAAGGGGAACCATCATCAACCTAAAAATATTTCAGGGGATCATAGATTGGAATTTTCTATCATGTTTGATAAAGTGGACGTTCCAAATGGAGTGGTAGAAGGTAAACTCTATGTTCTCTAAAGGATAGAAAATACTTTTTTTATTTTGGTTCAAC
This sequence comes from Viscum album, assembly GCA_963277665.1. NCBI lineage: Eukaryota > Viridiplantae > Streptophyta > Magnoliopsida > Santalales > Viscaceae > Viscum > Viscum album. Next base: position 1,487,599,821 of record OY728120.1, read on the forward strand.
ACATTCTATTATTTCATCCACGTTTCAAAATAATATAAAATCATTAACTACACTTATAGATGTAGAGTGATCAATCAAGACACATGGAGGTATTATCTTACCATTAATAGTGTTTAAAAATTCTTTTATTATGTTTGGTTAGTTGAATCTCATCACAAATATAGTAGTCATTCCCATGGTGGAATTCAAAAATACACTATGGATGGACTTGGTCCCCCGATAAAATTCTATGATCAACTGTATAATAATGTATATTTAGGAACTATTGAATTGAAAACATATAGTAATTTTTAAATGGGGAGATATCTAAAACATATATTTTTCTAGAACCACCCCTATATCCTTATTTATAGATTTAATAGGTGAAGAGGTATAAGGAAATGAAACTATAATGATAGGGAATGTTTTGATATTTCATGAATATATTATGTTATTTCCTAATGATCTACATTGAATTACACTAGAAAGATAGGTGCGGTTCCCTATTAAACTCATACCTGAATCCCTGACAATATCAAATACCCCATATAGAATGGAAAATATTGAGTTATAAGAATTAAAGAAACAACTTCATGAACTTATAGTGGAGGGATTTATCTAACCATGTTTGTCTCATTAGGGACCACCTATGAACATTCTGAATATTAAGGATGGATAAATGAGGCTCTGTGTTGATTATAGAGAACATTATAATATCATAGAGAAGAACAAGAACCATATCTCAAGGATTGAGGATTTATTAGATCAGTTACATAGATCTAATTTAGTTCCCAAGATTGACCTTTGATCTAGGTATTATCATTTGAGGGTGAATAAATAATATATTCCAAATAATCCTTTTCAAATAGGATATAGACATTTTGAGTTTGTTTTTATTCCTTTAATATTGAGTAGTTCTCCTTTAATACTTTTGGATATAATTTAATAGAGTCATTGAGAACTAATTTGTTAAATTCGTGGTTGTTTTTACTGATGATATTATAATATAATCAAAATTTATCAAGGAGCATGAAGATCAAAAAAGGGATGCATTGTGAACTTTATGGAAGGAGAAGCTATTTGGAAAATTCATAAAATGTGAATTATAGTAATAACAAGATGAATTCCCAGGGAAAATTGTAACCAATAAATTAATATCAATAAAACATGAGAATATGATGGTTGTAGATGAGTGTACTCATAAATCAATACTAATTAAGAATCATAGATTCATTGATATAATAGTATATTATAATATTCTTATGAAAACAAATCCTAAGTTTATAATACACTAATGTTGGTTACTCAAAAAAAGATAAGTTCATCTAGAAAAAGGAGTTTTAAGAATTTATTCATGAATATAAGAAGATATTTTTTATTTCAACAACATTAAAACTATGCATTTTTTAGAAGGATTTTTTATTTATTGTGATGCTTCTCATAAAGGGATTGGGTGTATCCTTAATCAAAATTATACAGAGATTTCTTGCATCTTGATGGTTAAATCCTTTTTAGTATAACTATATTATGTATGACCTAGAGCTAGATTCAATTATTATTTCTCTAAAAATATAGAGGTACTATCTTTATTGAGAGAAATATGATATATACACAAAGTACCAATGGTTGAATTATATTTTAACACAAAATTACTCGAAAATGAGACAAAGGATATTGATATAACATTATAAAGACTATGAAAATTGAATTCATTATCACCCTAGATGAGTAAACAATGTAACTGATTCATTAAATAAGAAAGACACTTTTGGTTTGGAAATGATGAGGATCTAAGGATATCCTTTGATTAAGGATCTAGTAAATTTAGAAATGAGAATCATATGAGAATGCCTATCATCAACCCTATCCCAAATGAATTCTTATAACATACCAATATTTTTATAGAGAGATCTTGATCTCGTTTTTATGTATTTTTTTCCTTTTATTTGGTAATAGTTTATTTGAGTCATGTCAGGGGTGCATTTGGGTGATATTTTGATGTTTTTGGAGGGGTTTTGGGCAGTGCATGGGTGGCGCACAATTTTCCCAAAAAATTATCTCTACCATAGAAAACTATAAAACCCTATATAAAGAGTAATTAATTTTTTTGGAATAGTTTTTAATACCATGAACCCCTCAAGAGTAACAGTGTAACCCCACAATAAAAAAACAATTACGGTGCACATTTTGAGAAAATGTGCCCCTTGACATAGGAAAATATGTTTATGGGATTTAATCCTCTGAAAATTAGTTATAAAATCCCCAAACCCCAAAAAATTCAAAATATTTAGACCCAACTACACCACAAATGTTTTTTATCAATTTTGGAAGATTCTGGATGGATTCCAATTACTTGAATACTCTATTCATAATGAATCGAAGACCATATTAGAGAATCTTCACCTCTCTCAGTAAGAGATTATAATCCTAATTGGTTTACTCCCTATATTTAGTATTTATATTTTATTTTTAAGGGTTTCATTACTCTATTGGAAGTGGATATATATATATATAGGTTTTAGTATATAATAATCCATTTAGTTTGGATCATGGTTTTGGATCTATATCTAATACATCATTGTGCAATTTAATATTCTACTTGTTTTTGGGGATTTCTTTTGTCAACAGTCCATCAAAAACATGATATAGTTTTCTAAATTACAAATCCCCAAGTATTGATTACAATGTTTTGTAATGGATATTTGAAAAATAAATTTCCATTTTTTTCAATCATATCTTGAATTGGATTAATTAATTGATCGATTAATTAATGGAAATATGGGATTATGAAATTTTGGGGAAACGAGAATATGAAATAGGTTAATTAATGGGATTTTGAAATTGGTTAATTAATGGTATTATTAATTAATTAACATTGAGAATTATGAGATGGCTATCTTTATCGTAATGGGTTATGGATATCGATGTTGAAAATGGTTCAATGGTAAATTTTTCATATTATTCCATGTGAATAATGTTTTGAACCATGGTTTTTTTGATAATTGAAATGGTATCTAGGAAATTATGTTATAAAATGGGGTTTAATTTTTATTATCCTTGATTTATGAGAATTCTATGATATATGTGTGACTGATTGATATTTGAGTGTGGGACAAAAATTGAATCTCCATATACCCATATGTGATTTAATGATATATGATTGTGTGATTAAAACTGATGCTACAAATACCCCAATGTGACTTATGATGACATGTGGGGTGTGAGATAGGGACTGATTCTCCAAATACTCATGGGGTACTAGTCATGGCCTTCTTGGATCAAAATGTTGTCATTAAAATATGGTTCCAAGTAGACGTGATATTAAATTAAAACAAAATGGATTTTGAAAGCCCTTGATATAATGAATTTTTATTCCTTAGGTCATACAGTTCAAAACCTAGAATGGGCTGGAGAAGGTATTTATTTGTTCGGTGTCCTCATGAACCCATGGTAAAATGTTTTTAAATAAAGAATAATTGAATATATTAATGATTTACCTTATAGATTATAGTTCATTCTTCGTAAAAATACATACAATGTTATTTAATGGGTATTTTTAAGATGCCATTAGTGGTGGTCTATTAAGTAGTACTCACACCGTACTCAGGATACTTGAATGGTACCTGAATATACTTCATGTTTTTAGGACAACATAAGTGAACATCCCTATGTTATATGGAGGAGACTGGATGGATCATGGATGAGGGAACTAGTCATGATGTCGGGAACTGATAGAGTTTTTATTGTCTTTAATTTTTGGTTATTCATTGAAACGTTGAACATACTTTTTCATGTAATAGTTTTTACATTACATAGTATATCATTTCTATTTTGGATCACATGTGATACTAGTTTATTTTTTTATGGAATTGATTCATGTTGTTCGGTATTTTATTTCGGCTATTTGGTGGTTACTTACATTATTTTACAATTTTTTAAAGGTTATAGTGTCCCCCAATTATAAATACTAGCCCATTGCTACTAATCATTAACCTTTGGTGTCTGGTGATGTGCGCCTGAGGTTGTATAACAGATAGGCTCAGGACATCAGTATGTCACAACCATGCCAGGATGTTACAATTTCTCAAACATTTTTACTAGATAATATCATGAAATATCATACAGAATATCCTTTATTATAAAATAAGATAGAGTATGTGAAGAATGTGATGATTCTCGAGTACAATATTGATAAAGAAGGTATAATGAAAATTCCCACAAGGCTATCTGTTCCATCTGTCCCAGAGATAATGAAGGACCTGATTGATGAAGCTCATCACTCTATATTTTTTATACATCAGGGAATTTTTGAAATGTATAGGGACCATCATGTTCATTATTGGTGGGATAATATGAAAATGGATGTTGCCGACTACAAAACAAGGTGATTGATTTGTCAACAAGTGAAAGTGGGGTGAAAACATCTAAAAGTTGTATTGGAACCACTACTCACACCTTCATGGATGTGTGAATATATCACTATAAAAATAATAATTAATATCTTAAGAAAATCCCATAGAAATAATTCCTAATGTGTTATAATGGATCAAATCACCAAGACTACCCATTTCATCTCGATTAAGGTAGATTTTCCTCTACACCAATATCCCAAGATTAATGTAAAATGGTGAGGTTGTGTGGGGTTCCACTTTTTAACATTTTGGATCATTATCCAAGGATAACATATAAATTATGAAGATTTATTCAACGCGATCTTAGTACTGAATTTGATTTTAAAATAGCCTCTCACCCCTAGATAATATCCCCTCTGAAAGTACTATTCAAATAAATGAAGTTATAAAGGGAACAAGCTCAAGGGAATTTAAAGGTGGATGGGATCATCACCTATCATTAGATGAGTTCTCATTAAATAATAGCATCTACTCGAGTATTCAATTGCAACCATATAATGATCTATATTGGAAGCAATATTGAACTCATATATGTTAGGATTATGTTTCTTTGAGAACGATACTTGGTTTTGATCAAAAGTAAGATATAATAACCAAGTTTCATGTCCTCCAATAATATATAATGGATTTTCAGAGTTAGATGAAAATCTATGATTACAAGCATCAATGGGACATGGGTTTTGATGTAGTAGTTAAAGTTTTCATTTTGATATCAACATAGAAGAGTGGCATGTGATATTTGAAGATAGGGAAGCTTATCCCTCGGAACAGTGGCCCATTTTAATTTCGTGATTGCATAGTATGAGTGGCCTATCAATTGTTATTCCAAAAAAAATATTTCCCTTATTCATGTTATATTACTTTTAAATCTCTTGAGAAATTACATACCTAGTCCATCACATTTACTAAATCAAGAGTTAGACTAACTAGAACAATACATCTCTTATGCGGAGCAGATCTTGGAGATAATTAACTATATAGACAAGGTTCAATGCAACAAGACTACCCACCTCATCAATATGTTGTGGAGGAAACATAAATTTAAATAATAAACATGGGAACTAGAAGAGAAAATGAGATAAATTACCCTCACCTTCTCTTAGTTAAGACGGGGAGTTGAAATTTCAACAATGAAATTTCATAAGGGGAAGAATGTAATGAAATGAAATTTTTATATGATATTTGTTTCCTGAATATGTTTGTGTTATATTTAAAGATATATATAAAATAATATATCAAAAATGACCAAATCTATTATCATAACAAATGATAATTACCATAGTAATCTATAAAACCTATTAAAATTACAAACATAACAGTTGGAAAAAATATAAAATAATATTTTCTTTTTGAAAAAATAAGGATCAAACCAATCTGATAAAATCATTACTCACAAAAAAAAGATATGGTAACTAATTTTTTTTTAGTAAACATATACCCGTCTGAAGAAATTAAAATATAACCTTAAGGAAAAATTGTAGTAAATTTAGAGTTAAAGAATGAAGTTGTATTTATATGGTATAAAAGGTAATGTGACTATTGGGATTCAACCCATATATAATTATTGGACAATAGGACTACTATTCAATTTGAATTTTGGTAGCTATAACATTGGATGAAAATTTTAGGATTATAATTAGTTTTTATAAGTAGTAATCAAAAGAGATAATTAATATAGAATTAATAATTGATGGTCTCAACTTATAGAGTCATGCCATTTGGAGCGCAGTTTCCCACACTTGGGAGGTAGGTAGCATCCCTAGGGTTTTCCCATGAACAAGCCCAATATGATCTTTGAAATTTGATTTTGGATTGAAAATATATACGGGATAGGTTATATTAATTGGATATTACTTGTTGGTTCATGTTAACTGATCCACCCCATAGAACTACGACCACCACACACCTAACTATTAGGGGATATTATAGTGTAATAAGGGTAAATTTTCCCCATACATAGTCCATTAAAGTGTAATTTCATATGAATAAATAAATTATTATTCCATAAATTCCCTTTAATAATAGGTTTTCTTAAGAAAATACATATTTAATTGGGATGAATCTTAAAAAGTGATTTCTAGAAACAAATAAAACATAATTTCCCTTTAGAAAAGATATTTGTTTTCATAATAAATCAGGGTACATTGAATAATATTTATTTTCAGTAAATAATATTTTAAAATCATATAATTTATATATAAATTTTAATATAATTTTATAATTTCCTAAGAAATTTTTATAAATGATAGAAATTTGAATGTTCTTTAGAAACTACTATTTTTAAATAAATAAATATTTTTAAAATGTAAAAGATTATATATCCCTATATAGAAAAATATTTATAAAAAATAAATATTATTTTAAAATTTATCATGTTGAAATTATGTAACGGTTAATTTATCATAATTATCTGAAATAAATTATTTTTTAATGAATGTTAAAAAAAATAAAATTTCGGTTTTCGATATATTTTAAGACATCTAAGTTATTTCATATGGATTTAATAATTAATTAAACATAGTAAATGACCTAAAATATCTAATTTTAATAATATTAGGTGTTTTTATATATTTTAATTAATTTCTAAAACTATATATGTATTTTAAATGTCTAAAATGGAAATTTTGATTTTAAAAACATTAATTTTTGGAATCATTATTTTTCTATACCATAAAAAATCATAACAAATGGTGTTCTATTCCGGTGGATTAAAATATGATAAAATGAGACTAATCATCTAGAACCGTGATCATAAAATATTTTAAAACAATTGGTTTTTTTCCAAAACATATATTTTGAAGATTTGTATTTGGAAATTATTAAAAAAATCCTCCAATTTATAATGAAATATCCACCAATTTCACCATTACCTTCACTTTGAATCCATTAAACAAAATTTAGTGGGGTTTTCAACACCCATGGAGTCCTATTAAGGATTCCTCTGGCCCCCAGATTTCTAATCCTGAATACATAGGAGTTACTCTTCATGGTTATCGAAATCTCCACTTCACTTTCCATTCATAATTAATTTTTTGTGGTGTGTCTTATAATTATCAAAGAAATATCTTCTTTCCATAATCTATAATCACATTACTATAAGAATATTGTCTTATGAATGCAATACCCTTTTACCCTCTCATTTTACCCTTTCTCTAGAACTATGTTTTATTATCATCATGTAGCTGAATTTACTTCTCTAATTTCTCTATTTTACATGATAAATTATATCTTACTTTTTATTTCAACAACCAAACCAATTTTATTATAAATGGGTATTCCAAAATAGGTAAACATGAAATTTTTATTAAGGTATTTACATATAAGAAACTCAAATTTCCTTTGCTGTGTTAAAAATTATGTAATGGTCAAGTAATTATGTTCTTCTGTGCCCTATGATTTTGAGAAAAAACAAATTCATTATTCTCCATATGTTATTTATGGAACAATTTGTCCTAATCTATTTGGATCAAGCGAAATTAATTCATATTATGGGTCCACCCTGATAGTTCACTAATGCATTGCGTAAAAAATTTAATATCTAGATATGACATATTTAATGATATTTTGATGAATAACCTTGGAAATTTTCATTTACAATAACTTGGTGATAAAACATGGTGATATTCAAGTGAATATATCATTTAAATTGTGTAGCAACATTTCCATGTTATGATTCATGTTCTTATTATTATGATATGCCTCTTTTTGAAGCCCTATTTTTATGCCTCATGTTCTTATAGATATATCTAATTATAATACACTTTATGTCTTTCTTTCTTATTCCCTTATTTGGAATCTTGCACAACCCTTCCCCCGATGTAATCCCCTAGGATATGATATGTAGTAAAAGTAACATTTTATAGACCCTAGAATTTGTATTTCAAGTCAATTCATTTGAATGGATTTTGTTTTCAAAAATTATATATCTTACTTCCATAAATCTAATTGTTAAATGATCCTTTGTTTTTACAATCTAAGGAAATGTTATTTAATAAAATGTTAGGATTAAATAATTATATTATATCCATCGATCACAACATGGGTGAGTTTTGGAATAATTTATCCCTCACTATCAGATTAGGTGATTGACAAGACATGATTAACCCTGTGACATAGAGCATAAGTCTTTTGAACTTGGTTTTGTGGAAGCCCAGTTAACATTTGATGAACTTTCTAGATGCATGTTTAATTGTGTATTTATTAACCTTCATTGCATGAAACATAACATATGCATGTTTTAGATATGGTAATAATTTTCAAGTGGTGCACTACTAGAATTTATTCTAACACATTGAATGGGAATCACAATACAAATTAATAATTTATGTAAATAAATTTAGTTAAGGGAATCTACCCTATAAGAAGTTGTTGATTAGGGAGAGTTTGGTGAACTGAGGTAATTCTAGAATAGACGTTGAGATCTTTTTCTATATGGCCTCATTTTATATCTATTATTCATGTTTCTTTATTGATCTTTCACAAATAGAGATCCCATTTACTTCATATTTCTATTATATTTTATTCATTTTAGTGTGGATAACGTATTTTTTTCTTTTGTTTTATTGATGTCGGTGTTTTTGATATAGTTATGTTATCACTTTAACAGTATTATTTGACTATTGGACATCAATCATTGAGTTCCCCTATAGTACCTCTCATTCCCTCATCACTAGTCACCAGTCCATGGAATACAAATAGATGTGCATGAGGTCATGTGGCATTATGACCTGAATTGTATGATTCGGGATGAGTGTTACAAAATCCATAGAAATTCAAGAACCCAAAAAATCCAAATAGACATCATTTTTACAATAGATGAGCTCTCTTAGGCCCCATCATCCATTATAAATTTTTAATTACAATAATTATTTTATTGGTTTCTATTTTTAGTGGAAATGCATTGCCCAAGAGTGGATTGATGGTGGACCTAGTTTTGTGAAATCATACACATCAGGTTCACCATTTTTGATACTTTTCTAATGGGTTTGATTATGTAATTAGTGGTTTTGTATCCCCGAGGAACCTTCTTTATGATGTTTTGTGATTATTGGGGTGATTTTACAATGATTATTAAGAACTCACATTGGTCGAGAGGATGAGAGTTCAGGATCATCACAAACTTTTGGGGGGAATTATTTCTAATTATAGTACTCTCTTATAGATTTATGGTATGTTCATGAATCCTTCATTAATTCCAAATAATTTATTGGGTCACCCATGAATTAACAACCAATTCATATTACATGTGGAATAGATAATCATCATTATGTTTCCCAGCTTCTTCATCAATGAATATATCTATATGTAATCAAGGTTATATATTAATGGTATTTTTTTGTGTACTAATTAATGATTTTTTGTCATTATTATGATGATACTAGTGTATAATCCATGTAATGGGGACCCCAAGAATGTATCATCATCTAAGGAGAGATGAATTGTTTTGATGTTTTGATTAGACCCATGAGATGGGATTACTACATATCCTTGTAAAAGGAATTATAACCCATGTAGTTTGGATCCACTTAATGGAATACAACAAACCTTTTAAGGCCATTTTACAAGGACCTCACCATGTAGTTTAGCATAATTTTTCAAGGAAATCATGGGGAAATATTCCTAGTCAATGTTTGGAGTGGGGATTATTTCAAAGGATCCCAAGGAACATTGAATGGATACAAATTTCTCGATTCAATTAGACCCTACTGGGAATGTGGCCTTAAGAGAGTAGTACAGATTTGGGTTATACTATTTTGTCCATAGTGAGGCTTGCTACAAGTACCATTTAAGTGAAAATAAAATCCCAAATAGGTTTTTTATAATGAAATATGCCTATGGAGTCCCTTGGATCTATCTTTTAGTGGTTTATGGCTCTTTGAGATGATTATGTTGGGGACTATTCCTGAAGAGGATTCCCTTATTGTGTTTGGGGCCATGAGGAGTGACTTGAGCCATGGTTATTTAGGGGTATGGTCTCGGGATTAAAAATAAAGAGGATTCCCTAATGACATTAAGTTTAATTTTTTAGGGGTTACTCATAAAAAGTATTCCCTAGGTGAATGAGTATGGTTTTGTTGCGTATTACACCTAGGGAGGATAACTGGAGGTTGGATTTTTGGGATTACTCATGAGGAGGTATCACTGATTAGTTGGGGATTAAACATTGAATGATGCACAAATGGACTATTATCATGTGGATTTCATGACCACCATCAACCTCTATGTCCATGTGATCGATGATAAGTCTGAGAAATAAGAGGAAATTGAAGACTATGGGGACCACAAAATGCACTTTTCCTAAAGGTTGGATTTCATGGTTTATTCATAAGGATGCATGATTGGTTGGGTAATACACATTTAATGGGGCCCATTGATATGTTTAATCAAGTATTACTCCGATGTAGTATTCTTATATTATGTATGGTGTGGGGCGTATACCAAGTAGGAGGCTCATGGGTTTAGTTGGTGACTACACATGGAATGATGGCCATGGGATTAGTTGGGACATACACATGGAATGATGTTCTTGGGTTTTAGGATAATGGGGATTTCAAGACTAATGTTAACCTCTAATCTCTCTTGAGTCATTACTATATTGTTGAACAATAGGAAGCATAATATTATGGAACCCACATGACCTTCTTTTCACTAAAGCTGTGTGGATGACCCTGAAGAGGAACGCTTGTTGGGGAACTTTACTGGAAGGAAAATGGAATAATTGGAGGAAGATCCTCTACCAAAAAATACATATCTCTAAGTGGAAGAAATGGTCGTGGATATCATCTATGCCCAAAATTAATGAATATTCATTTTCGAATATGAGAAACAAGATGAAGTAGAGGATCAATAAAATAACACACATATCATCCTCCTCTCATGAAAGATGATAGCGAGGCAGGTGAAAAAGATGGACTTGGATGAAATGATTTCCTTTCCAATTTTAAATCTTGGATAGTTAGATATAACAAACCATATGAACATGGCCCTCCAAAAGTAAGGAGGTAAAATATTTCATTCTCCTTCAAGTTTGGGTAGGGGAATACTTCAGGATAGATTCCCTAAAATTGGTTCTAGGGGAAGACTGGAGGAACTCATTCAATGTACCCCCACCAAAAACCAGAGGCCCCAAGTTTTAGACAATATAAATGGATTAATTAGTCCTCCCCTTATTCTAGATACTAGAGGGAGGGTTCCAAAAAACATAACCAAGGGTTGGGGTCCTCATGACATAGGGAATACATACTCACATTCACCCTAGAGGAATCTACCTATCATATAGGAAAAGTGTGAGAATCCTATATTTGAGGGAATGAATAACCAAAAGGGAGACAAAACGGTTTAACTCTTTTCATATTATTGCATTTCTGGAGGCTCTAGTTGATATTTAAACATTGTCTCTCTCTTACAAGGTTTCCAAAAGAATAGAATACCTACAATTGGTTTCTTGGGTGAGGGATCAAACAAGGTCTTGCACATTTCTTGGTTTATAATGTATAGATTCATCTCATAAGGAATGTGATGAATTAGAATTACTTCATGCAAGGGTGTATAGTACTAAATTAGTTAGATATTACTTTTTCCATGAATCACCTAGGTAACAACACTTGGTCAATGCTTTAGCATATGAAATAGGGGTCTCCTCTTGTGGTCCTATATGAGGATCACACAGATACCTTTTTTGAGAAGGGGCCTCAAATTTGAGGTTTTACACTTGTGTATAAGCGGTTCTTCTATAGGATTCCATTGTTTTAGACCCATAAGAGAAATTTATCTCCCTAATTCCCCTTCATTATGTCTTATATCAGGTTTGGGAAATCTACATGAGGAATTTTTGGAGACATTGGTGAAGTAGTTGTGTGACCTGAGATTAAAGGCTTCAAACCATTTTCAATTTGTCCAAATAAGGATCCCAAGGGTTTTATTTATAAGAAAATAATGTACACTAGTCGAATGTGGTCATCTTCATAGGTCTCAGACATAGGTGCAAATCACAGCTACCATATGTAGATGGTGTGAGTAGGTGGATTGTGTAGGGGAGGTTGTGCCTTCCATACTGTGCATATGGTGTGTGTTTCTTCTTGGGTGAACTCGATGGTACATACCATATTGTATGTTCCCCACTCAACCCTAATCATGATCACTAATAGGAATCTGTCAATAACCATGATTATAGTCCCTTTACTACCATTACTTACCTCAAAGAAAATGGACAGTCACTTTGTTAACATTTTTGGGTGGGTCAAGGATGTATTGGTTGTGAAACACTAAAATCCCATTTCCACTTTTTCCTACATAAAGCTTTATTTCTAAACAAAATCCACATTTTTTGTCTAAGTGAAGATAACATCATTAATTTGGAAGAAAATTATATGGATCCAAATTCAAAGTATCAATAAAAATCCCTCTATTGAATTAAATTTTCACACAATGAAAAGAATCTAGTTTTAGGGTAACCATAGGGTACATTGATGCATTCCAAAATAATTATCTTTGTATTAGATCAACCTTAACTTTGGAATGATTATATAATTTTTATCTAAGTCATGGGTCATGGAGAGATTAATTATAATGTAACTAGGGTCATATGGATAACACTACAAACATTGTTCCTTATTATTTCCTCATCCTAAACATTTTTTTCCTATGTACAACCTGAGGATGACTTAGTAGGTGGGACATGGATTTAACATATTCATCCATTTTCATTTATTCATCCTAAATATTTTTTTTCCATTTTTCCTTACTTGTTTTTTTAACTAAACCATGTGACGTATATGTCTAGAAAAATGATACTAATTTTTTTTTCTAGAATTCCCTTTGTAGTCTTCAAATATGGTGAGTACTATGTCTCTTTTTGTGGGATGTTTAACATCATCAAATCTATGAAAATTTGGCTTCTGGTTTTGGGAGAAAATATTTGACAATAGGTTCTAAAGTGATGACACAAACAATGCTTTTTCAAAAATGATTTTTTGACATTCATTAATTACATAATGGATAATTTTTTGAAATTATTTTGTTGTTTTAAAATCCAAAATATATGTAAGAATAGAGTATGTATATCTTGAGAATGACTTTACCAGTGGTTGAAAACCCCATTTGGTGGGATTATTTTTTCAAATCCTTCAGGGGTGTGTTACTACATTTTTAATAGTGTATTAATTATGTTGACAAACCCATTTTGTGGAAGACATTATGCGATGCCATCCGGGGTGTGTTACAACATAGTGTAGAAAAGGATTTCTCCAGAATTACAACATTCTATTGATGATGGTCTATGCTAGTATGTGGAGATTAAAATTTCTCAAGAACATGATGGGTGATTTTTTCAAAGGGAAAATGAATGAAAATTAAGATTGAATCTCTATTGGTGTTTTCCTTAAATAGGAAAGTTATATTTTATGAACCTGAAAGATATGAAGAAGGGTACATTTTCATAAATGAACGAGGTCCAGGGGAAGGTGTATCTATGGAAAGGATTGAAGTATAATGAAATTTAATGTTGGTGTTGAGTCAATAAGGTTTTCCTTATGACTTTTCCATTCCTTCTTGTTTTGAAAATCACAAACACCTTATCTTTAGAAAAATCGCTTTTATAAGAAAAATCGTTTTCTTAAGGAAAATTGATTTTATAAGAAAAACTGATTTCATAAGGAAAATTGATTTTATAAGGAAATTCGCTTTCATAAGAAAAATTATCCCTATCATATTTTCATCCATATTTTTCTTAAGTATGAGATTCGGATTCATTTTCTCAGAATCGTTGAAACTTGGTTATTAAGCATTCTGTGTTAGGATTCGGATTCTGGATAAGAACTATAAGGAAGTTTCATTCCGAAATCCGAATATGAACTTTGACTAAGTTCTATTCCAGATTCGTGATACGAATTCTGAAGAAGAATTCTCATTACGAATTCTAATGAAGAAATCTCATTGCGAAATCTCATTATGAATTCTAATGAAGAATTCTCATTATGAATTCTAATAAACAAATCTCATTCCGAATTCCCATTACGAATTCTGATAAATAATTCTCATTACGAATTCTGATGACGAATTCTCATTACGAATTCTGATGACGAATTCTAATTACGAATCCTTATGATGAATTCTCATTACGATTTCTGATGACGAATTCCTATTCCGAATTCTCATTCCGAATTCACCTATTAAACAGAATTTGAGTATCTTTGTTTTATACACTCTGAATTAATTCAGACTCCGAAAAATATCTTTGTTAGACTCCGAACTTTTATATTGCTTACACTTCTAAAATTTGTCTACTCTTATTATTTTCATTACACTCCTAAACCTTTACTCCGAAGCGTTCATTCCGAACCTTTGAGTCAGAATTAAAACGATGTCGTACATTCTGTTACACTTGTTTTGTTATAAAACGATGTTGTCTGTTTTGTTATAAACTAACCGTTGTCTAAGTGACACGTGTACAGGTCCCTCCGATCTTTAAGGAAAATATGACCGTTGGAGAAGGATCCGACCTTACCTATAAATAGGAGCTCATTTGAAAGAGCTCATGATTGATGATTTTGATGATACTGATGACAGATAAACAACTTGGTTTTGTGCATACATGCTGTTGAAGTGAATTCTAGAGAGAGAGGCTCTTATTAACTCTCAAAGCTTCGTGCGACTCCAAATGTTGGTGATTACATTCGAGGGCTTCCGGGGATAGGAAGATAGAGGTGCCGACTACCTTGAAGTTCGAGGGCTTCTTTGCTGAGGAAGACAGAGGTTGCTAACTACCTTGAAGTTGAGGGCTTGTGGGGATAGAAAGACAGAGACTTCGATCTTCGTATCGAGGGCTTACCTTGGTGTGGGTAAGACAAACTTGCTTGAAAGTATAAATCAAGGGACCTTTATCCAAGGTTGTTGGATACCCTTCTCTTTGGGTTAATAGACTTATATCTTGTTACTTGTAGTATTACTACTTGTTTATATTCCGCTGCATTTTGTAATATAAGGAAAGTATAACTTTCTTATACTTCCTTATTTGTACTCTGTTTCATTTAGATTCTATACGCTTTAAGGTAGAATCTCATATTGTAATCTTTTGTTAAGTTTCAATTTCCGGAACCATATTTCCGGAACCCTCATTCGGAATCTCTTTCCTAGTTTGCATTCGGTGTTAAGAGGTGTTTTGAATTTTCTTAGTTTAACTTTGTTAAACTTAGCCCTTTCCTTTTCTTAAGGAAAATATAGTTATTCTTAACTAACTTTAAAGGTTCCAAAGGAATTTTTAAAGTATACAATTCACCCCCCTCTTGTATATTGAGCATCTATATCACTATTTCGATCCTACAATTGGTATCAGAGGTTAGAAACCACTTACTCTATACCAATCTTACATTTGGTATCAGAGCAGGTCTCTGAAATACTTGTACTCACATACAAGTTTTTCTTGCTCACTTTTTCATTCCGAATTTCCATTCCGAACTTTTCTCATTCCGAAATTTGTTATTACGATTCTTTGCTACTAACAAGGTTCTATGCAATGTTATTTTAAGTATGGAAGGAATTAATGTTGGATCAATTGCTAATCTGAATCCTACAAGACCACTCATATTTGATGGTAATGACTATGAGTACTGGAGAGATCGTATGAAGACCTTTGTTATCAATACTGGAGTAGACAACTTTGTTATGCTTACTGGTGATTATAAAATTCATGACAAGGAAGTCAGATCTTTTACTAATCACGAAAAGCAAGAATATCAACTAAACTATAAGGTACGCAACACTTTACTATGTTCAATGACCAGAAATATATATAGCCAAATTTCTTCTTGTGAAGCAGATAACTGTATATGGAAAAAGTTTGAGGTTACACACTTTGGAACTTCTAAGGTGATTGAGACTAGAAGAGCTATGATTAGAGCTGAATATCATGGCTTCAATTTTCCTTATGGAGAACCTATCTGTAAAGTTCAACAAAGATTTATGACTATTGTCAACAGTCTATAATATATGGGAGAGAAAGGTGTAGATGATGATGCTCTTGTGGATAAAATAATTGATATTATGCCCAACGAGTGGGAATCCATGAGAAAATATATAGATGAGAACTGGAAGGTCACTCAAATTACTCTTGATGAATTATTTGGAACTCTTCTACAACATGAAACCAGAATGAAGAGAGATGCTGACAACATCAAGAAGAAGAATGGAAATGGTACTGTTGCTTTTACTACAACTTCAAATCAGATGAAAGCTAAGACTCCTGAGAGAGTAACCAGATCCAAGTCTAAGAAAGTTATTTTCCAGTCCGAATCAAGTGAGAGTGAAGTTTCAGAAAATGAATTAGCAAATCTTGCTCGAAGGATGAACAAGATAGCTGGACAGAGAAATTTTCAATCTAAGTATAAGAAAAAGGACAGGAAAGATAAAAAAGATAGAGAAGTTAATTGTTATGAATGTAAAAGAGCTGGACATATTAGACCAGATTGCCCTATGCTCAAAAAGAAAGGAAGGAAAGACATTCAGACAGGAACAAGAAGAAGTATTATAAAGCGAAAGCTAAGAAAGTTCTGAAAGCTAATGACACCTGGAGTGCCAGTGGTGGTGACTCTTCAGATGAATCTTCTGATTATGAATCTTCAGGACAGAAGAATCTTTGTCTTATAGCCAGATTACCTATTGATAATCATTGTCTTATGGCTAAGGTATGAAATGCCGAATCATTGACCAATGTTTCTTTAAATTCTAATGATAGTAAGTTTTATAACTCTTCTGATGAAGAATCATCTTCTGATGAGGAAAATACTTTACCTACATATGAAGAAGTCTCTAGGTTTGCTGAAATTCTTGAGATTAAGAATTCCAAACTCAATAAGAAACTTGATAAAGCAAACTCTAGGAATTCTATTTTTACAAAAGAGATATCAGATCTTTCTAAAGATCTTGATAAGAAAAATACTGATTTTAAAAATATTTCAAAAAATCTTGACGAAGTAATTTCTGAGAAGAACAAACTTTCTAAAGAATTAGAAAAAGTAATTTCTAAGAAAAATGTTTTCGAGCCTAACTCTAGTTCTAAAACTAATGATTTTGAGGATAAGAACTTGGTTGTAAAACTCAAGTCCAAAATATTTTCCTTAAAGAAGTGTTTATCAAACTTTACCCATGGTAAGGAAAATTTTGATAAGATGTATTCCCAAATACGACCTTTAAGAAATAAATCCGGATTTGGTTATACCCATGAAAAACCAATTTTTAGTAACAATTATTTTGTTCCTCAATGTGCCCCATTTTGTACCAAGTGTCAATGTGGTGGTCACTGGGCAAAGAATTGTTCCTTAAACAAAATCCAATCTCTAGGATTTCACAAAGCTTACTTTTCTAAGAAAATGTGGGTTCCTAAAATTTTATTGTCTGGAAATCTCGGATCCAAACAAGTTTGGATTCCGAAAGTCTAATTTTCTTCTTGATTTCAGGATAATAAAGAAAGTACCAGCAACAACACATGGTACATGGATAGTGGATGTTCCCGGCACATGACTGGTAACAAAAGCATTTTTGAAATGATTATCAAAACGAAAGGTGGAAAGGTAACTTTCGGAGACAATGCAAAGGGAGAGATTGTTGGTATTTGTAATATTGTTTTTCTTGGTAAAACCTTGATTTCAAATGTTCTTTTTGTTAAGGGTCTTAAGCACAACCTCATTAGCATAAGTCAGTTATGTGATGAAGGTTACCTTGTGAATTTTAGGAATGATAAGTGTTTAGTTCACAATTCCAAGGAAGAATTTATTCTCTCAGCCAATAGGCAAAGGAATGTCTACACTTTGAACCTAGAAGATCTCAGGAGTCCAGATTTACCTTGCTTAAGTGCAATAGAAGATCATTCCTGGTTATGGCAAAGAAGATTAGGACATTGTAATATTAGAAACCTATGTAAAATCTCTAAGAAGAAACTAGTTAAGGATCTACCGGAGCTTATATTTGATTCTTCTAAAGTTTGTGATCCTTGTCAATATTGCAAGCAACATAAATCTAGTTTTAAGTCAATCGGTGAAGTCTCAAAAACCAATGCATTACAGTTAGTGCACATGGATCTTTTTGGCCCTACACAAACTGGAAGTATTGGAGGCAAATACTATGTATTTGTTCTAGTTGATGATTACACCAGATTTACTTGGGTCTATTTTCTAGAAAAGAAATCTGAATCTTTCTCATATTTCAAAAGTTTTAGAGCTCACTTTAAAAATGAGAAAAACCTTCCATTGAAAACTATTCATAGTGATCATGGAGGAGAATTTCAAAATTCTTATTTTGAAACTTTTTGTAGTAAGAAAGGAATTACTCATAATTTTTCAGCACCTAGAACTCCTCAACAGAATGGTGTAGTTGAAAGAAGAAATAGAATTCTTCAAGAAATAACTAGAACCATGTTGAGTGAATATTCTATTGCTAGACATTTCTGGGCTGAAGCTGTAATTACTGCTTGTTATACTATAAATTGAGTTTTGATTAGACCTTTTCTTAATAAAACTCCTTATGAGTTATGGAATGGTAGAAAACCAAGACTTTCCTACTTCAAGGTTTTTGGTAGCAAAGTATTCATTTTGAATACTAAAGATAACTTACATAAATTCGCACCAAAATCAGATGAAGGAATTTTCTTAGGATATTCCACAACCTCTAAGGATTATAGAGTTTTTAATAAAAACACTTGCACTGTTGTGGAAACAGTACATGTAAAATTTGATGAGTCAGATCCTTTTGTTTTTAAACCATCTCAACTTACATCCCTGGATGTGTTTTCAAAAACTGATTTTCAACCTTTGATAGAAGAACCTTCTGATAAGGATAATGTTCTAGACGATACTTCTGAAACATTTACACCAGAAGACTTTCTACCCTATGTTGATGAACAGGTTTTACAAAACCCAAATCAGGTGTTTCTTAAGAATCATCCCAGTGATAGTATCATTGGTGATGTAAACCAACCTGTAAGGACTAGAAGTTACTTAAGAAATGAAGTAGAACATCTAGCATTTCTTTCCCAATTAGAACCTAAAAGCACTGATGAAGCTTTAGGTGATGATGATTGGATCAAAGCAATGCAAGATGAACTAAATGAATTCGAAAGGAATAAAGTCTGGACCTTGGTTGAAAGACCTAAGGAAACCTCTGTTATTGGAGTAAAATGGGTTTTCACAAATAAATGTGATGAAAATGGAGTCATTGTTAGAAATAAAGCTAGAATTTTTTCTAAAGGCTATAATCAGCAAGAAGGAATAGACTATGAAGAAACCTATGCTCCAGTAGCTAGACTTGAATCTATCCGTATTCTACTTGCCTTTGCAGCATTCTTTAATTTCAAACTTTTCCAAATGGATGTGAAATGTGCTTTTCTTAACGGTTATGTTCAAGAGGAAGTTTTTGTTGAACAACCTCCTGGCTTTGAAGATACAAAACATCCTGATCATGTTTTTAGACTTACCAAAGCCTTGTATGGTCTTAAACAAGCCCCACGAGCATGGTATGATAGACTTACTGGATTTTTTCTTCAAAACAACTATGTTAAGGGAAATGTAGATCCAACCCTTTTTATAAAGAAAGATAAGAAAAATGTTTTGATTGATCAAATTTATGTTGATGACATTATATTTGGTTCAACTCCGCAATCTTTGACTAACTCTTTTGCAAGTCTAATGAAATATGAGTTTGAAATGAGTATGATGGGTGAGTTAACATTTTTCCTTGGTTTTCAAATTTCTCAAATACCAGAAGGAACCTACATATCTCAACATAAGTATATTAAAGATCTTCTTAAAAAGTATTTTTATGACAACACTAAGAGTATAAGTACTCTCATTGGTACCTCAAACTCTTTAGATCTTGACGAAGCTGGGAAACCAGTAGATCAAACATCATTTAGAGGTATGATAGGAAGTCTAATTTACATAATATCTAGTCGACCAGACTTAATGTTTTCAGTATGCTTATGTGAAAGATATCAATCCAATCCAAAGGAATCTCACTTAAAGGCAGTAAAAAGAATTTTTCGCTACCTTAAGGGAACCATGGATCTAGGATTATTTTATACTACTGGAAATGATTTTGTTCTAAAAAGCTTTTCTGATGCTGACTTTGGTGGATTTAGAATGGATAGAAAAAGTACATCTGGAACTTGTCATTTCTTAGGAGATTCTTTAGTTTCTTGGTCCTACAAGAAGCAACATTCTATAGCATTGTCCACTGCTGAAGCTGAA
Source organism: Viscum album (assembly GCA_963277665.1). Lineage (NCBI taxonomy): Eukaryota > Viridiplantae > Streptophyta > Magnoliopsida > Santalales > Viscaceae > Viscum > Viscum album. Next base: position 1,487,620,447 of record OY728120.1, read on the forward strand.
TATGTAGCAGCTGGAAGTTGTTGTGCACAAGTGTTGTGGATGCAACACACACTCACAGACTATGGCCTGAGTTTTTCTAAAACTCAAATTTTTTGTGATAACACGAGTGCCATTGCTCTCAGTAAGAACCCTTCACATCACTCCCGTGCAAAAAACATAGATATTAGGCATCACTTTCTTAGGGATCACACACTTAAAGGAGATATCATTCTTCAGTTTATCGGAACGCAAGAACAACTTGCTGATATTTTCACAAAATCTTTGCCTTCTGATAGATTTGAATATATTAAACAGAAGATAGGAATGATAACCATAAGGTAATATTTCTTAATTAACTTTTTGTTGAAAAAGTCTCCTTATAGTAATAAACTCCTTTTCATAGGGGGAGTAAATTTGTTTGTTGGTTTAATTAATTCTTTTTTAGTATGTTTTCAAACTTTTCGGAAAGAAGATTTCTGGAATGGAATTTCTGGAACTACAATTTTTCACATTGTACATTCTCGTACAGAATACTTCTGGAATGGAAGTGTTCGTATTAAACATTTCCGGAATGCAAAATTATGTACTGGCAGTTTCATAACCAGATTTTTTTACCGATTTTTTTTCGTAATGTGTTTTTCATATTGACTTTTTCGTACTGTGTTTTTTCGTACTGTGATTGTTTTCCGCAGTAAATCTTTGGGAACTTTTTATAATAAAGTTTTCTTTAACCATCTTTTTATATTATCCATTACGAATAATCCTCCTCAGCCAATCTGAAAGGTATGATTTCCCTACTCAAGTTTTCGTATTCATATTTTACTTGCTGGAATTTTCTTGTACTATGTTTTCGGATTATAGTTTTCTTAATACTTTGTCTTAATAAAAACCTCAAAAAGATCGGATTCAAGTTTTCAACCATCAGATCTGATCTCAGCTCATTCTAACCGTTAGATCAACCAAGGAAGTCGAACCGTCATCTCTTTGCCTATATAAAGGGGACCCAAATACTCGTCCCACATCGATCTCAAGCTCTCGCATCCTGAATCTCTACCTCTCTGATTTAAGGCCGTTCCGAACTTCAGTTTTCTCCGTTCCGAACATCTCAGAGGATTACAGATCCGAATGTCTGCGGAGTTAGCATCTCAAGAAATGTCATCCACTAAGCCTATTTCGCAATGGTTAGTTTACAGAGAAAGGTTAGTCCATCCGGATTTCATCAACAACTATGATTCCCTTATTTCAAAGAACATTAAGTTGAATGGATGGGAAGATGTTGCGGGGTCAAAAACCGTGAACCAAGATGAAGTGTATTCAGACCTACTTGTTGAGTTATATGAATCAGTTTCCTTCTTTAAGGAAGATAATAGGGAGAAGTTCTCTTTTAAGTCTTATGGCAAGACTTACAAGCTTTCTCACACCAAGGCTGCAAGCTTGGTAGGGTTGTCTTATGAATGAGAAGCCGAATTTATTTCGCATGTGTTGCCGGACTCTAAGGGTAGCTTCGACAAGGAAAAATCCTTAGAAACTCTCGGACTGGCTGATGATAAGGCTCCGAAGATTGCCAGTTTATCTACAAATTTCTAGATTCTGGAGTTATTGGGGCAAGGACTTACCGTACCAAGGAAATGTGATAATGATAGCTTGAAGAAAAGTGAGATCTATATCTTAGATTTCCTGAAAAATCTAAGGAAGTTTAACTTTATGAAGCACATTCTTATTACTATTGAAAATTTGAAGAAAGGAAATCTGAGAGCTTAGATTATTATGTATCCAGCAATCCTCTCCAAGTTAATTGTTCTGTGCCTTGAGTCTTTCAAGGAGGCTTGCAAATCTAAGCCAAGAGTTTGCAAGATCATGCTGGTCAGCGATGGTACTCTTAAGAGGATGAATGTGGCTTTCAACAAGGAAACTGGTGAGTTCTTCGATTTGCCAAATCAAGAAGAAGCGGCTCCGAAGGCTGCTGAACCGGAATCATCTAAACCAGTCAGAAAGAGAAAGCTGAAAGAAGTGGAAGTACAAGCAGAGAATCCTAAGGCTAAGGAAGTTCATTCCGCACCTCCAAAGCCAAAGAAGAAGAAAGCCTATCCTGATGAGGTTGTTATGAAGTGGGGAGTAGATAAAGAAAAAAGGAAAGAAGGGGATCTGCAGTTCGGATTAGACCCTGCGGAGGCTAAGGCCTTGAAGGAGAAAACTGCGGATGAACTTGAAAAACAAACAAAGGAGAAGAATCTCAAGAAAAAGATGACAGAAGCTGAGGCAGTCCAAGCGTTGTTAAAGTTTAATGAAATAGTATCCGGAAGCATCCCAGTTCGGAGATCTTTCTCCCTGGAATCTCTACCTGAGACACCAGGAAGAAACCTTGATTTTCCGGAAGAGACTACAGCTAAGCATGTTGAGAAAATCAAGCAGATTCAGCAAGTGGGTGATGAAGTAGAAGTCGCTGAAGGAAGTGGTGAAACATGAGATCTTTTGAAACAAGTAGATGATTATAAAGGATCACCTTCGGAACACTTATCACTCCGAACTTCTGAAGCTAAATCTTCGAAGCTAGTTACTCCAGCAATGGAAGAAGAGAAAGGAGAAGAAGAAGTTACTTATCACGGAGAAGAAGAACATCTTTACTTGATGTTGCTCAGAAGGAAATCGTAGGGGTTCGTGTTCAGGAAGTCGTTGATGAAGAAGATAATGTTGTTCAAGTTTTTGATAGTGAGAAGAGAACTCCGGAACAGGATTCAATTCCAGAAAAAGACAAGGGAAAGAAAATTCTTGCTGATACTCCGAGCTCAGAAGTGAGGAAGAGGAAGGAAGTTGGTAGCTCTTCAAAGAGAAAGATTGAACTTGTTGAAGAAGAAATTTCTCCAAGAAAAGTTTTAGATTCGGAGTCATCCTCGTTGGGGCATGACTTTGTTGTTCAGTCCTTAAATAAGTTGGTGGGAACCATTCCGACCTTCTCAAGTATTGACTCTAGATGTCAGATGCTCCAACATGCGTTGAATCCGAAAACTGACTCCGTATCTTTGGTTATGGACAAGTGCGTTGAGATTGAAGTTCAGTTCAAAACCTTCTTTGTTGGTTACAAAGCTCATAGAAATTCTTGCAAGAGGATGACAAATTGGTCGAAGAAAACTATGGAAGAGATGAGGTTATTCGATGAGTTTCAAGACAATGTTAAAGATGCTTTTGAGACCGAGGACAAGAAGATAAATGAGTTAACTCCATCCTTTTAAGAGAAGTTGACAGAAGAAAAGAACTTCCGGATTCAAGAAGTAAGATATCTGAATGGGAAGCTGAATTCCGTTTCTCAAAACTGGAAGATTGAAAGGGATCATCGGATTGATTTTGAAGAAAGGATGAAGGCTCAGGAAGAAAAGATGAAAGCTCAGGAAGAAAAGCTGAAAGCCTAGGAAGAAAAAATTGAAGCTCAGTCTGCAAGAATAGTTGTCTTAGAGAAGCAAGCTGAAGAAGATCATTAAGACCTGAAGAAGATCAATACTATTCTAAAGGGGCTCATGTCGAAGGAAAAATATCCGAAATAACAAAATCCGATCTTTTTGTTGTATTCTTTTTGTTGCTGAAATTTCAAATTTAATGAAAGTCGTGCTTGTCGTTTCTATTGTTTTCATTACTAATTTTTCAGGTACTTTGTTAATTTTTCCATTCCCTTCAATTCTTTTTGAAAATCACAAATGGGGAGAAGGAAAAGATCCTTAAGAAAAAGAAGAACTCTAATAAGAGTTTATCAAAGGGGGAGAAGAAAAAGATCCTTAAGAAAAAGAAAAACTCTAATAAGAGTTTGTTTAAGGGGGAGCTTTTTCATTAAAGAAGACATTCTTATCTATCACTCCGGAAATCTGAATACGATCCTTAGAGTTTCAAAGCCTAAAGGGGAGTTAGTCGTATTCATCAATATCCTTAAAGCAAAGGGAGATAAGCCTTAATGATTTTCTTTCTTCTTAGAATTTCTTATTCGTAAGGATGTTTGTGCTTTCCAAAAAGGGGGAGATTATTGAGTCAATAAGGTTTTCCTTATGACTTTTCCATTCCTTCTTATTTTGAAAATCACAAACACCTTATCTTTAGAAAAATTGCTTTTATAAGAAAAATCGTTTTCTTAAGGAAAATTGCTTTTATAAGAAAAACTGCTTTCTTAAGGAAAATTGCTTTTATAAGGAAATTCGCTTTCATACGAAAAATTATCCTTATCATATTTTCATCCATATTTTTCTTAAGTATGAGATTCAGATTCATTTTCTCGGAATCATTGAAACTTTGTTATTAAGCATTCTGTTTTAGGATTCAGATTCTGGATAAGAACTATAAGGAAGTTTCATTCCGAATTCCGGATATGAACTCTGACTAAGTTCTATTCCAGATTCAGGATACGAATTCTGAAGAAGAATTCTCATTACGAATTCTAATGAAGAAATCTCATTCCAAATTCTCATTACGAATTCTAATGAAGAATTCTCATTACGAATTCTAATGAAGAAATCTCATTTTGAATTCCCATTACGAATTCTGATGAAGAATTCTCATTACGAATTCTGATGACGAATTCTCATTACGAATTCTGATGACGAATTCTCATTACGAATCCTTATGATAAATTCTCATTACGATTTCTGATGACGAATTCCTATTCCGAATTCTCATTCCAAATCCACCAATTAAACAGAATTTGAGTATCTTTATTTTATACACTCTGAATTAATTCAGACTCCGAAAAATATCTTTGTTAGACTCTGAACTTTTATATTTCATACACTTCTAAAATTTTTCTACTCTTATTATTTTCATTACACTCCAAACCTTTACTCCGAAGTGTTCATTCCAAACCATTGAGTCAGAATTAAAATGATGTTGTACATTCTGTTACACTTGTTTTGTTATAAAATGATGTCTTCTGTTTTGTTATAAACTAACCATTGTCTAAGTGACACGTGTACAGGTCCCTCCGATCTTTTAGGAAAATATGACCGTTGGAGAAGGAGCCGACCTTACCTATAAATAGGATCTCATTTGAAAGAGCTCATGATTGATGATTTTGATGATACTGATGACAGATGAACAACTTGGTTTTGTGCATACATGTTGTTGAAGTGAATTCTAGAGAGAGAGGCTCTTATTAACACTCAAAGCTTCATGCGACTCCGAATGTTGGTGATTACATTCGAGGGCTTCCGGGGATAGGAAGACAGAGGTGCCGACTACCTTGATGTTCAAGGGCTTCCTTACTGAGGAAGATAGAGGTTGCCAACTACCTTGAAGTTGAGGGCTTGCGGGGATAGAAAGACAGAGACTCCGATCTTCGTATCGAGGGCTTACCCTGGTGTGGGTAAGACAGACTTGCTTGAAAGTATAAATCAAGGGACCTTTATCCAAGGTTGTTGGATACCCTTCTCTTTGGGTTAAAAGACTTATATCTTGTTACTTGTAGTTTTACTACTTGTTTATATTCCACTGAATTTTGTAATATAAGGAAAGTATAACTTTCTTATACTTCATTATTTGTACTCTGTTTCATTTAGATTCTATACGCTTTAAGGTAGAATCTCATATTGTAATGTTTTGTTAAGTTTCAATTTCCGGAACCATATTTCTGGAACCCTCATTCGGAATCTCTTTCCTAATTTGCATTCGGTGTTAAGAGGTGTTGTGAATTTCCTTAGTTTAACTTTGTTAAACCTAGCCCTTTCCTTTGCTTAAGGAAAACATAGTTATTCTTAACTAACTTTAAAGGTTCCAAATGAATTTTTAAAGTATAAAATTCACCCCCCCCCCCTCTTGTATATTGAGCATCTACATCACTATTTCGATCCTACAATTGGTATCATGGGTTGGAAACCTCTTACTCTATACCGATCTTACAGTTGGGTTACTAGAAAATTTTCCATGTAGTTTAATGTCTTATGATGAGGGTATTTTTTTATAGTTTAACATCTTGTGACTAGTACGTTATCAGATGCAGTTTAAAGGCATATATAATATAAATTATTCTATAATGTATGAATTCATGTTGAAAAATAATTATACCATGTAGGTTAAAGTCATACTATAGGGACAAAATTGGGGTGGTAATTTAATGTAATTATATATGAATAATGGATTAAAGATTCCCCCATTCTTGGTAATATTTCTTATAATGTACCATCAAATTCAGGTATGTGGACTAGGATACAATAAGTTGTAATCTGGGTATTTCTATATTTGAGGAGTGGTACGGGGAAATTGATGATGGAGATAGAGTTTTTTTCTCCTAAGGATGAAATTTCCACTGATTGAAAAGATAATTTTGTGGTATAATTTGTGCAGACAAAACTAGGGTGTGTTATAACATAGTCAATACTAGAACCCATTGGATGAAAAATATTTTTTGTGGGATACTTTATGAAAATTGATGTAGGTTGTGTTACAGTATAATTCGTAAGGTATTTTTTCAAGAATAATGACATTCTATTCTTGATGGCCAAATGATGCTTATGAAGAATTATATTTCCTTGGGTAAACAGTCTGTCTAGTAGAAGGAATGTAGATGAATATGGGATGAGATTTTTTATGTTAAAATTAACCAATAATTGAAGGAAAATGATTTTTATGGTGGTATGCCACAATAATGTGAAATATGGTTCCTCATGTTTTATGTTATACACCTAGGAACATATAATTATGGAAACAATAGGTGATATGTTCCCTACAAGAACAAGATCATTCATTTATTTTTTAGAAATGAGGGAGGAAATCATTTACCACAGACTTGTTGGTTTTATGATCATGAGAAATGATGTGAGAGAAATATGAAAGGGATGACCAAATATTGAGTTTGAAAAATGGGTTCCAACATAATGTCATCAATGATTGTTATGATAGAAGAGGTTTCTCCCAATATAGAAGTTACTGTTGGTTGTGAAAAAAATTCTATGGGATATTTTATGAAAAGTAAAATGGGAAGTATTACTTCAATGTCAAATATTGGAATCCTTTTTCTAAAAAACAATTTTTTGGGATACATTATACATCGACAATATAGGTTTTTCATAGCATGGTGGGATAGTGGTGTCCTTATGTATTATAAATTCTATTACCATGAAATGGATAAAAATTTTGAAGATCCAAAAGTATCAATGAGTAGGTGTATAAAATGTGAATGTCTTATGTCAAAGTACAAAGGGGTCTTTTGGAATGAAATTTTAAATGTCATGTAGAGTTTGTTTCTTATATTTGACTCATATATAAAAAGGGTATATATATTTCATCAGTGGACCCCCTAATGAGGGCACCCAAATTAAAATATCATCTAAAGATCTTTATTCATATTCAAGAAAGGGGGAATCTTTATTTAACTAGTGGTTGGGAATAAAAAACGAGGCCTAGACGTCACTATGTATCCCATTATAATGAGAATCAAGCCTTACATAGTACTATAACAAACATCCACATGCTTATTGAATTCATGTGCCAAGGAAATGGTGAATGTTTGTGAATACTAGATCATGCCTAGGGGGAGACCTGATATTGTATCCTCTCTAGAAGATCAAGAATATAAATGGGTAATTGGGGGAATTTTCTATATAATGATCTATCTAAGGTTGTGATTGAAGATCTGAATGTAATAGAGTATCTCATTGTAATGATAATTAGTCCACACAATGTTCTCGGGGAAATCAAGATGTTTTTAGATGAAATTAGGGAATTTGGTGTTCCTTTTATGTTTTTTACTTCTAGAACCACGATAACACCAATGTGATTTGATATTCTTTACATACAAAGGGTATCTTTACCAAAACTCTTATGCTCACTTGAATTATGATTGGTGTGAGAAACAAGGAGGAGAAGAGTTTTATTCCACAACATAATGGCTATAAAAGTGAAGAATATGGGCATTTAGATTCTATGGTTGTTGGTCCAGAAGAAATGATACCAGAATCACTTTGTAAATCATTAGGATGAGAATAAATTCATATGTTGTCTTTGAAATCTCATTTATTTTAACTTCATGTAGTGAGGATAAAAATGAACCATCATTAATAAAAGAAAATGTTATTGTTGGAACTGATATTAGAGATCTGAAATCCAATATATATATCACTCGAGAAAGAATGAATCCACACATAGTTAGAGAAGAACCAATTCTGTTAATTCTCATGCTGAACTTATATAGTCTTCCTAAAAAGGAATGTGGGATTGTGGCAGGACCAAGGGTAAACCCCATGTATCGCTACATATCTTCTCAGAGCAAATATCATGACCAAAGTAGTTATTGAAAATTAATCCTTGAATCAATCAGGAAATGATGTAGGGAAATGGATTTTATTTTTTTTGGGAGGACCATTGATTAGATATTCAAGAATAACTACATATATCATTGGAATTATGGTCAAGCCACACATAGTTCTTGAAAAATCATGCAATTTATCATCATTCCATGAAGTTGTTTACCATGTAGTTTAACATTTGTTTTCATGGTGTGGATCACCTCATGTGAAATAAATATTCTAGGTTGAATAGTATATAGGATCCAAGAATCACAATGTATATTATTTTAGCAAGATTCAATCTACATATATTTCTTTAAAATTATACCCCACGTCAATCAAGCATTAAAATGGGAAAAGGGCTATTTTTTTGGGTTTCCCAAAATGATGGTTGGGCCCAAAAAAATGATGTCCAGGCATCACTATGCATATCATTATAATTAGAATCAAGCCATATTTTATGAAATAGTTATCTATGTATATATTATTCTTAAACATGTAAAATGTGCGGATAAATTTCTTTAATCATATTTGGACCCAATGTGGGAGGTTTGGGAATCACTAAATAACTCATCAAAATTAGAATCAAGCCACAAATTGTTCTTGGAATGCTCATGTAGTTTATTGTTTTGAAATGATGATGTTGGACATGTATTTTTATGTCTATAGTGAGAAAGAAATAATTTTTGGATTTAAACACATAACAAGATCCCAAGTTTCGTTGTGGAGTGGGGCATATTCATTAGAGTTACTCCTAATTTATTTATCTTTTCCTTCCTAGATGGAATCTCAACATTATGAGAGGTTAGAGGGATTCCATTTGGACATAAAAATGAGATGGAGGGCATTATTTAAGGTACCAAGGTTACTATCTCAACTCGTTGAATTTTTAGGGGTTTTTTAACATCGATTGAGGGGAAAATTAACCATTTAGATTAATGTCATAGTTTGGGAAGGAATGAAATATTTCCATTTTAGGTTATATGACTAAGTCCATATGTCGTGTAGTTTATCCTTGTGATATATGGATGATGATTCGATGAAGTTTAACATCATTCAGTACAAATATTGTTTCATGATTTTTAAGGTCATACAATAAAGATTAACTATACTATTTAGTGTCTTGCATCTTGGATGTGTGGTCATGTGGTTACATGAAATATTTATTTTGGAAATTTACATTGTCTCGGGAAATAATGATCTCTCCATATAATGATATAATAGAATAATTTCTATTGGAGTGGACCATGTGTATTGAGTAAGTTCCTTCCCATTTGTTCATGTTTTTGGGACTTTCATCATGGTATCATTAGAGTCCTAAGGAATATTATCCCTTCTTCATAGAGGAATGAACTAAGGCTTACCTTTTTCTTAAAGGCTCGCACTATCTAATTTTTATAGACATACATGTAATGAATGGTGTGAAATATTCTCTTGTATAGTTACTCTATTTCATCCAGTCACTTAAGTGATTCCTCATATATGGATAGTTGATCACATATGGAAACATAGAGCAGTGGAAATTAGAAATCAATAGGAAGTACTGCTTCCATTCCACATACCTGTGAGTATGGGGTTGGTCATGTGGTCGTATGGGTTTTAGTTCGATAATCCCATAAGTAATTCAAGATATTTTTAGGTCATGACTTTTAATCTTTGTCCACCATCTTATATAATATGTTTTACATTGTCTTTTTAATGTCCTCTATCAGTATGTTAGCTACTTCACGATAGCATGATAAATGGTAGGATTTGATATTACACTCATGATATAACTTCTCCACCCCATTAGAATTGATATTGATGTATTTTTTTCATTTATATTGTGTCAGGGACACCAAATATTGTATTAATGATTCCTTTCATGAAGCTGAAAATTCCATAAGCCTCTAAATCTTTGACGGTTACAGACATAGCCAATCTAGAGATGAAATTGGTAGTAGTTAATATGTAGTCGAACATCTTATCTATAGAGGGAGGGTATGGCCCCATAACATCAATTTTTCATATAAAAAATGCCTTGGAGTATTTGGTTGTATATAGAAACTACGGGTGTTAGTGGATGAAATTGGAATTTACTTGATTAGAATGACATTTTTGTGTGAATTTATTGAAATATTTTATGATAGTGGTCTAGTAGTACACGCGCCTTTGGATATGGTTGGAAATATTATATCTGTATTGGTGGCCACCATTGGATCGGGTGTGTAGTTCATTAATTATTATAGTGGTTTTTTCTCTCTCAATATATCTGAGGAGGACTCCAACAAAGCCTCTTTTATAGAGGAAATTTTAGTGATCTAGGCCATAATAAAGAATGATATTGACTTGTTGTTGTCAGACTTCGGTCCTTTAAAGGACTATCAAGTGGGTGTAATCCATGTTGATGTTATCCTAGGATTATAATTATCCACCCACTTGTAGGATCATATGGTTCAGGGATAGTAATAAATTCTTTGATCTCCATTGTTCTGACTCAACATAAAGGTGAGAACATTTAGTGATGAGAAATTTTAATTACCATTTCATCTTAGTTTCGATATACCAGAGATGTAGCTACATTCACTAATTCATCTTCCTAGGTGTTCTAGGAACGTTGTATGTGAGTTAATGTTGGATCTAAGGGTAATTTTACCAACAACCATAAAAACCATTCAATTAGGTGATTATCTGTTCTTTTTTAAAAGAATAACCCATGTTGGTATTTTTAATGAAAAACTATAAATAACCTCTCACCTCTAGGTGGACCACCTATATTTGATGTTCTATTTCTAGGACTTTAATAAGGGACTATTATTCTGCCTCTTTATTGATGAATCCTTCTGATCATAGGAATGAGTATGGTAAGGCAACCATCACTAGGGAATTGATAATGATCCCTAACATGAATTTTATGAGTTTAGTGTATTAAATTACACTCCCCATTATTACCCTATATCCCCATCAATGTACAGTTCCCACATTTGTGGTCACGTTGAATTGATAGTATCTCTTCATTATAAAATTTAGTATTAATGATTTTTTTCAATAGACTAGTGTTCTACAAGTAAATTTCCCATGGAATGACATTTCAATACATTCTAAGTCACAAATTTTATATCGAACTTATTTATAATAACTTCCCATCATGCCAGAAGTCCTACCAACATAAGAGTGTTGATGATATATTAGAGAGGGTTATTATAAGATAGCAATTGGGAATTGTGGTGATTCATGTATTACCTTAGTTTCTGTATAGAAATGATTAATTTTTTGTTACACTTCTCGATATCTGAATAATTATTATCAAAATCTATCATGGTTAATATGAGATAACACAGGAGGTTTTCATTTCCATTATTATTATTTTTTACAAGGAAGACTCATATTCATTTATACAGAGCTATGACATAAAGGATGAGCATATTTCCCCCAATGGATGGCATTAACACTAGTGGAATAAAGATCTACTTCATGAGTAATTTATATTCTTTCTAACAATCATTGGTCCACTAATATATGACCCAATTTTCAATAGATTTTTGAAGGTAATAACGTGTATGTGAGGTTGGTTATGATGGAATTAAAGTTGTCCAAGTTTCCTAGAATTCTTCTCAACCTTTTTTCAGTATTTTGGAGGTGACATGATAAGGATAATTTTTTTCTCAGTTTCTTAATCAATATCATAATGGCATAAAATTTATCCAAGAAATAACCATTAGGTTAACCAAAAATAACATTTTAAGAGGTTCATATTTTGGATTTGTCATTGTAGCTTGATGAAGATGGTCTCTAGGTTATCCGTGTGGTCATATCATTGATGAGATTTAACCAATAAATCATCAATGTATAATTCAACAATCATAACCATGAAGGGTATGATGATACATTGAATGGTATGTTGGTATGTGAAACTAGAATTATTCAATACAAATGGAATTAAATAATAGAATAATACTCCCTTTGGGGCTGTTAATTTGGTTTCTTATTCATCTTCTAGGTCCATCCCAACTTGGTTATAACCTATACAGTTATTTGTGAAGGAGTGGGACTGATTATCAATCGATGAATTATTTAGGTGTTCTGTGATTGCAATAATTAAATAATCCTTCAAAAAGGGATAATTTAGATATCTAAATTTAATGAAAACTTTGATATTATAATTTTTTCCCCATAGGATCAATGATGCCCATCCATTTTTGATATTGTACCTCTCAGAAGTTGTTAGTCTTGCTGTGTTGGTCCTATTTAGCCTCAATTTGAGGCATGTGTCAGGTGTGTCCTTCTATCTTTCAGCTTCTATCTATAATGGTATTATGGAAAGAAAAATTGATGGGTGGACACTTTAGGTTCATGGAATATTTTCTCCAAGAAATTCTAGGAAAACATGGATGGAAGTTTCTTTAGGAAGTAATTATACACCTCATGTTCTTCAGATGTCATGGGTGTACTAATCAAAATGGGTCTTGGATCTTCTTCTCTAAACATATTTACCACATTCATCTCATCAATGGTTGTTGGGACACCATAATAAAATTCTAGAGGGGAATCCCTAGTTTCTTCATATTCTTCCTCTTCCCCATGATATGAATATTTTTCCATATCCCTGGAGTTAATAGATGAATAAAATTTCTTAGAGTTGGTGTAGGAGTTGACGTTTGGTCACCCGAAGGATCAAGTAACTGTTTAAGTTTCACATTCTTTTATGGGGCATTTTTGGAGCACATAATATGGGATGTTGTAATGAGAATGATTATATTAATTTTTTCCCATTGAATTTTCAAATTATTAAATCCAAACTGAGGGATCATGGTTTTTTTTGGATCACATGTGATGGAATGTAGACACATTCATCTAGGAATCAATCAAAATTTGGAGAGTTTACAACAACTCTCATGCTATCAGGCTCAGTTATCATAACATACAATAGGAAATTTTTGGAATGTGTTCTTGAATATGGGTCCATCCCTTTAGTTTTCATGATGGTAAACTTGTACTCTACACTGAACTTCATGAAATGATTATCTCGAATCATCTCGAGAACTTTTGGGGAATTGATCTGAGAGACATTATTATACATGGAATGTTTCCATTTATTATGGTATAATATTACATCAATATGTTGTGAATAATATTGTTTTAATTGTAATTTTCACCATAAATATAAAATTTGAATATTTACAGAATATTTGAGGCATTGGTGGTACGATGAGGGGATATGTGAATGCTGATGTAGCCATGGTCTTCCATGTAGAACCATTAATTTCATATCCTTTTTAACACCCATGAATTCTGTGTCATAGATGAGATCCCTGAACCGATTATTGAGTTTGATTCCACCAGGAGAATTTTTTCCTTCATTTCAAAACCTCGTAACAATATAGTGGATGGGTGAAATTGGGATTATTTCGAACCAATTTGATGAAGTGTTCATATTGGGAAGAGGTAGACTCCTGGTCTATTTTCAATGAAATCTTATCAGATATCAATTTCATTTATCCTTATAGGTATATAAAAGGTAATGATGTTTCGATGTTTAATGGATTACACATTCCACGTCATTGAAATAGGTGACTATTTAAAATTCTACAGGATTATTCTCTGCCCGATACACTTCATCTTCAGTACCAAAAAATTAATATTTTTAGGGATCAATAAGGCTTCTATGAGTGCTTCCTCGATGTATATTGATAGACTCAAAACATATATGATTTAAAAACCGGTGGAAACTATGGTTAATTCCTGGAAAACAACATAAATATGGTCTAATGGTCTATGTTTCCCACCATGGTTATTTTCTATCACAGATTATTTATGATTTAATGTACTAGATGTATATAGATCATCACTGAGAATTGGTGATGAAGGTACTTCCTATGTTAGAGGATAAGGCCTGCTAGATCTATATACAAATCAAGATTTTTTAGGTGATGAAATATTCTCTAAATGATCTTCTAGGATGATCATGTTAGGGTAGACCCAGTCATGTCAGGGGGAATATCCCTACCTCTGCTGATATAATTGGAGATCTCTCCCACTAGTTTCAACCATGTATATGGTTTGAGTTGGGGAAAGGTTAAAGTAGTTACTTCTAAAACAACCATGTCTTCCCCAACATTCAAGACTCTTATGACCTCTTCCCCCAATTACCCAATCAAGTGAAATGAATTTTCGTTTATATTCATGCTCACCATCCAATAAGGGATCCATTAAGTGAATTACCTTAATGGAATAGAATATTAACTCCTAATTTGAAGAATATCTCTCCATGTGTGTTGTCTCTTATTGTACCATTTGTTGGGGTAGTGCCAATTATTTTGAGATTATCGACAAAAAGTATGCTAATGTCAAGGGTAACTTTTACATTGACAAATGTTCATGTTTCTAATCTTTTTGTTTCTCTTCTATACATGTATATTTTTAGAAGACATGATTTTAGTGGCTAAACATTTGATGAAGTTGGTAGTGTTGTAGTGAAAGTGGCTAGAGACAAATTTAGATAATGAAACTATGCTTTAAGGATATCATTATTTTGGTTGATCATTGTTATGATCATCTAGTCAAAAAACTTTTGAGTACCCTTATTGTTAACTTCATTCCATTAATTCTCCTCCTCTATATTAGTAGTAGTGACACACCCTACCTGAGAAGGAATATTTTTCCACTTCACTTTCTTTGAGTGAAACATCATTTATAGGATTTCATTAAAAAACACTCTAGAATTTGGTTCTATAGTATTTTATGGAAGGATAAATATTTAAAGATATATTCATTACAATATTTGTTGGGAATCCTCCTCTTTGTAAATATGATGAAATTTTTTTCCAATGCAGATATGAAATAGTTATTGTCTTCATCATACTAAAATGATTAGAACTTGTTTTTTATCTCAAAAAACTATTTTATTCCCTTCACTCTTTGATCAACCATATGGGGTAGATATGTTTGATAATGATTAAGAGGAGGAAACATATGATAAGGTGAAGTTTTGGAGTTAGATCATGAACATGTCCATGATTAAGTGTAATAGTAGTAATATTAGTTTTCCCTGTACTCCATCATTGAGATAGTGGAATTACTTGAGAAATTTCCTGATTCTCTATAATGGTGTCCTCAAATCTTTGAGAAATTAAATAAATGTATTGAAACCATCCTATGTATTCTACAAAAATTAGTGATTCAGGAAACACATCAATATGATTATCTATAAATTTGGGAAACAAGTATTACTAACGGAGACATATGTTTAAGGATTATTCCAACCCATTCCACCCAAAAAAGAAATACGTAATCCGTTTATTTACCCACTATTTTTAGTTTGAGAAATCAAAGAATTTTTTCTTCAATAGTGCCTAGTAGAACTAGAATTGAAAATCATGAGGAAGGCCATCCCATCCCCTAATTGACTGATTATGCAATCTAGTGTACCATACAAATGATGGTCCCTAGTTTTATTTAACAAAGAAGCTTATTTTCACTGCCTTTTATTATTTAGAGGTCCATATAATGGGATCATAGTGGGAGAAGAAATGTTTTAGATGAAATTCTAGGTTTCCTATTAAAAATGGGTAATATTGGGATCCCAAGTTTTAGCAAAGTAATAATAAAATCTACACATTCGAGATAAGGATTATTTTCTAGTTCTATCATCACTCACCATTCCTTTTTGGATTCTAGTCGTTCAATGACTAAGTCATGAGTATTCACGAGCCCTCAAGGAATCTATGGCGATTCGAGAGATTGGGAAGGTGTAGTAGCTAGTTGGTACTTTGATGCTGTCACCACTGGTATTTTATATTGGTAGCCCATGGGGGAAGGCTTATAAGGATGTGTCTGGCCTCATTCAAAATTTACACCCCTTAGAAGGATTTCCCAATCCACTACTGCAGGATCCAAATAAATTGGTGGTTGGTATTTAATGTTGAGGTGGTACTCTAGTTCCACTTTTGTTTCTGTGATGAACCCTCCCTAATAAGGTACACCATTTGAGAGTGTGAGTTGAGTATCTTCTTATAGATTATGATCATTAGAATGACAACCATGGATTAGTTATTCAATGAGACTCCTTAATTCATTCAATTCATTCTCCCATAAAAAATCATTCCTCATGTAAAAGGGGAATGGCTTCTTTAGAAGGTAGGTGAGAAAAAATATGACCCTTTATATTTTATTTTTTGGATGACTTTTTAGGAGGTAATTATATATTATTGGAAGGAATTCCTAGATACAGGGAATGTTTTTGGTTCATGGTACACACACCTTCTTAAAGTATTTTTGATTGGACCGCATTAGGAACCACAGTTTTTTCTTCTGAATCCACACTAAATTAGCCTCATGTAGTATTAGGTTTCAGGGGAAGGTATTACTGGAATTACTTGATTTTTAATGTATGGTAGGCACTAAATTTGTGCCATTTAGAGACTACCTTTTTCTATGCCCTCCTTAGGGCCTCATCCTCTCATTTGTTAGTTATCTAGGATATTTTGGATGGACGATGATCTAAATGGAATCCCTTGATAGTTTAGTCCTAAGAGTTCACCATGTGGGTACTGGGTCATTGGAAGGAATGAAGTGGGAGGATATATTTTGTGGTGTTTCTCCTAGTCAAGATATGACTAACATTCACTAATGTGGGTGTTGTTGAGTTGGAATATCAGTCAACCCTCGGGGTTGGGGTTCTTCCCATTCCACAATCAGAACTCACTAGTCATGGTTTTACTACCTCAATGGTTGTGTTAGAAAGGCCCCATTCTATGTGGTAAGGGGTTGTTCCTAAAAAAAAGATTCTACTACAGTGGACGAGCTTCTAATTTTCAACATTTTGTTTTATCATGGGTTGGGTTCATCATTTGGTATGCCCTCGAATCACCCACTTCCAAATATCATTGCGATGTTTATGATATTTTCTCTATATGAAGAGGTAAATCCCAAAAGAGGGAATATTTATTGATATTTTATGATTCTTGATGGAAAATTGTATCAATAAAATACTCTCTTCCGGACCTATGTTGATGGGAGTCGGACCACATTTGTTTTTGTTGAGAACAACATTAGTGGTGGGAATGGAATTTTTTCTGAAGCTAGGATGAAGCTATGACATTGTATTATACTAATTTCAGAAGTATTTTCTTATTAGGGAGGGTGGTGAAATTTAAAACTCTATGTGAACCCATCCTCTAATATGAACACCAAACATGGCATCCTTTTCTATTTTTCGCATGATTTTTACAACACTATGGCATGCATGTAAAAGAGCTCCTTGTTATCTCTTCAGATGTTGTACAAACAGGAGAGCCACCAAGTAAATTTTTCATTTCATCCCTCTTATTAACATGATGTTACATTGATACTCATCATATGATAATATTATTTCTCTTTAAATGATGAATAGTTTTCCATATATTTAGGTAGATGTCGTACACACAATCTTTAGAAATCATTAGGATTACCATATTATGGGGTTGATAAGGGCCATAACATAACTGATATTTCAACTTTTCCCAGTTGTTTCCACATGTTGATAATGTCATATTAATATTTTTTTAGAGGATATTATACCTTATCTGACAATAATGGATGCTTTTTGAGGAATTTATCATAAGAAAAATGGTTAGTAGGGACTTCCTCTGTTACACTAGAATGTAGTTGGACCAAGGGTGACTTAGCTAATGACCATTTCATTGGGATATATTCCATTTGAGAAAGAATATAACTTACCAAATTCATTGAATTAGACATTAATGTTCTTGTTTTCCAATGATCATCATGGTAGGAGGTATTTCTCATTACAACATTTCCAAGGGGACGACCCTTCTAACAATGTGAAATACTACTATGAAGAGAACTATCATGGGGAGTTCCATCATATGGAGGACTACCATGACGAATTATAGTAAGAGGAAGACCCTCTTAGTGCTTGATATTCTGGAAATGTGGTGGGCTAGTGTTTCTCCCATCAAGGGATGGGCTCTTAAGATCAATCAAATTATCATCATGAACCAAGACTTCATGGTAAAGTGTCTAAGGAGGACCTTTTGAATTACGATTATTTCCCCAGTAACATTGTTACATGATGATTGGATCTTGAGATATCATATATAATCCTCTTTGTGTTTCTAGAACTCTAAAATTGAGTAGAGTGGGATCAAAAATTAGATCTCTATTCTTTAGTTTTCTTTGGTGAGGCTTATTTTTTTCTGTATTTTGAGAAATTGGGACACTTTCTTAGGGAAGTGGTATTCATGTGTTGTGTAGTTTTTAACTAGATTATATGTTTCCTTATAAATTTTACGATATGCTTCTGGTATTATGGCGTGGTTTGTTCCTACCATGGAGTGGCCATTGAAATGGGATTATTACCATCTATTGTAATGGGTGTATTATCCCAATAAAAATTTCAGTTTATCATTTGGGGGTTTTCCCCCAACCCCTCATAGATGATTTCAAATTTGTTTGTCTACTATGGGGTGGCATACTGATGAACCACCCCATTCGGGGAGGATAGAGTTGTGTTCCCATCACCCTAAAACTAATTTTATCACCATTATGATATCCTAGAAACTATGTAAGATGTGGGAAGGGATTTTCATCATCCTTTTCACCATTATTAGGATATTCTTGGTGACATCAATGTTTAGAATGCAGATATATAGCCATTATTAATCTAGGGAAGGTGTATATGCTTGTTTCTATCCTCTATTTCCTACCTGTGGATACTGAAAGCACTCGTATGAGAGGGTTGAGTGTTGGATATTCTCCCCATTCATCACTGGGACATTAAAACAGGTTTCTATGAGAGTTTTCATACAAAAGTGATTGATGGCCTAGTGAATGTACGTTGGTGAGCGTTTTTTCATGTGGTTTTCTTCTAAAAAATGTTGCAGGATTTCATAATATCTTCCAAATGATTCTGACGGTAAGCTTGATTAGTGCATGAAGATGTATGTTGATGCTCATATTTTTCAATTGGATTTAAATGGTGGTATTCCTTGACTGACTCCAAGAATGTCTATTATCAAGATGAATTAAGGTGGGAGGGTTCATGTTTATGCTAACAGTTTTCCACCAAATTTGGTTGGTGGTATTATATGAATGGTATAGGCGGTCAACACTGATCCTTGTTGATCAGTTGTTATCCTCAGTCAGTTGTCTTGAACACCAATTTTTGGTTGACCTTGTCCAGATGGTCTAGGATGACACCCTCGTCACATAGAGGCTTTAATACCATGAAGTATTAGACACAGCGATTGTTGTAAGGTGACCTTTGGGGGGAAACATATGCCTTATAGATAAGGCCATTTGTAGCCCCCTCATCCACATATCTAAGATATCGGAGGGAATGGTTGTATCACTTCAACAATAAACTCCTGATATATTTGATTATGAAAGTTGATCTAATATATTTCAGGAACCCTTCTGGTCACTGACAATATGATTGGTGGGGCTTTATGTGCTGGAGGGCATGTCAAGTGGTCTCTAGAGTATGGATTGTGCCATACTCCAAGTACTCCAAGACCAATTCATATGAGATTCAATGTTAAAAATTCCGGGTTGGTGATAGCATCCTCTACTGGGAAGAATATCCAACAAGAGAAGTAGTATAGGTATACATTGGTGAATCTTGAAAGTAGTCCATTCGATTGAAGAGTTTTTTAAGATAAATTTCATAGAAATATGACAAACACAAATAAGAAAACCTAGTCAAAGTACATATCATTTGAATGAATACTATCATGATTTATTGTCTTGTTTATCTATCTCCAAATTTTTCTAGTGAAATGGGCCTAACTAGTGGGTCAAACAATCATATTGGTTATGGATAGGCATTAGGATCACAGTTTCTTTGTTTCCAGTAGAAATGAATCACCTGATAATGTATTATGGGAGGGCTGAGTTTTATACAATAATACAGGTTGGTTTCAAAATTTTGAAATTGTTTACAGTGGGATTTTTCCTGGAATTTGAAGCACCTAGTGGTTCTATATCCATGAGGTACCTACTTTCAAAGGGTAAGCATCCATTAGAGAGTTTTTCCTATGATGCTTAAGAACTCACATTAGTAGATAATATTAGAGGTTAGGGTCCTCACACAACTTTTGGGATAACTTTTCCTAATTCTGGTACAATCTTATGATTTATGATATGTTCATTAATAATTAATTAATTACCAATTATGACATAGTTCAAGATTGAATTAACAGTCAATTATTTATACTTGTGTAATAAATAATCTTCTGTATGTATTTGGGTTTCTTCAGCAATTGATATATCCCTATGTATCTATGTTTTTCCATTAATGGTATCCTCTCAGGTACTAATTAGATATTTTTTGTTTATTATTGTGATGATGATGGTATTTTATCCATGTACTGGAGAACTCTACTGTGTATCTTCATCCAGGTAGACATTATTTGTTTTTTTGGGATCATACCCAAGAGACGGGCTTCCTACTTGTCCATGTGAAAGGAATATGAACCAATGTAGTCTGATGCCATATAACGAGACACATAATACCTTTTAATGTCATTTTATAAGGAAAAAAGCATCCAGTTTGGTGTCATGCAGAAAAGGGATCTATGAGAAAGGTTCCTATTAAATTTTTGGTGTGAACTTATGCTGAAGAAACCCAGGGAACCAGGAAGGGATATGCATTTCTAGGTTGAATTATACACTATTATGAATGTGTAGTAGAGAGAGTTGGGTTGATTTGGGATGATGGGTTTGGACCTAAGGGAGGCTTCCTATTGTCTAATATCTCAAAGAATCAGTGCCCATGTTGATGTTTTATAAGGACCTATGCCTATGGAGTTTCTTGGACTTGTCTCATAGTGGATTATGTCCCTTTGAGAGGATTATGTTGGGGCTTATTCTTGAAGAGGATTCCTTTTTTGATTTTGGTTCCATGAGGAGTGACTTGACCCATGGTCTTTTGGGGTTATGTTTTTGGGATAACACTTAAAGAGGATTCCCTAGATATTTTATGAATCAGTTTGTTATCATATTACTCCTAAAAAGGATTCCCTAGGTGAATGATTATGGTTTGGTTGTGGATTACTCTCGATTATGATGCCAAATGGTTGGATTCTAGGGATTATTCATAAGGATTCTTCTATAATTGATTAGGTAATACACTATGAATTTGGACCAAAAGTTTTAGGATCTTGTGGTTTCCAAGAACACTGTATAACATTAAGACTATTGGAGAAATGATCACTATGAGAAATAAAAGGAAATAAAATATTTGATTGATCACACAATCCACTTTTCTTCAAAATTGGATTTCAAGGCTTATTCGTCAGGAGAATTCCTTGATGGATTGAGGTTTACTCATTGAATGAGTCCCATGGATGAGTTTGATCAAGATGTAATCCTAAAATATATTTCTATAATATGGATGGCTTGGGCCTTATAATAAGTAGGATTCCCATGTGGTTAGTTAGGGATTAAAAATGGAATGATTCTCATGGTTCTTGTTGTGTCTTACAAATGGAATGATGCTCGTGGGTTTGGGGATCTTGTGGATGTCATGACCACCTTCAACCACTATGCCCATGTGAGTCATTCTCGGTCTGAGAAATAATAGGAATTAGATGATTTAGGAATCCTCATGATCTTATTTTCCCAAAGGATGGATACATGACCCTGAGGAGCCATGCCTATATAGGCACTATGATGGAAGGTGAAATAAATATTCAGAATAAGACCCCTACCAAAATAAGTATCTTGGTGTGTGGATATTGTGGTAATCTATACCCTCTAATCTAAAAAATCATGAATTGTCACGCTCGAATATGGGAAACCAAAGGAATGTGAATATCCAGAAAAGCACACAATTGTCATCCTACATTGGTGGGAGATTATGGGGTGAAAGAAGAAGGAAAAGGACTTGGAGGCACTCATTCATTCTCCCATTTCGTATCCTAGATTGTCATATTTGACTAATCGTATGGACACAACCCATAGAGAGAAAGAAGGATCAATATTGAAGCCTCCCAAAAGAAAGGATATGGGATTTCCACATGGGGATGTCTTGAAATAAGTTTTGATGGAAGAGAGAAGGCTCTAATTCCATGTCTCCCCATGTAGAACTAGAGGCCCCGATTCTCAAAGACCAGAAGGGGAGGGATGATTCCTCAACCTTATTTGTGAGACAAGGGGGTGGGTGTCCCTTGCACTTCTCCAAGGATCGGGGTCCTCATGACCAAGGGAATGTAAACTCAAATGCATCTCGGGGACCCTACCCATAATTTAGGATAATTACTAGAAACCTCTGACTGAAGTAATTCCTATATATTTGGGAGACATGATGGAGTGCCTCTTCCCATGGGTTTTAAAGTATATAGGCTTTGCGGGAGGTTTAAACATTGACCCTATATGAGAAGGGATAGATAAGAAGAGTATATTTTCCCTTGGTGGAATGGAGAGGCCTCAAATATGGGCTCCCACTAGTCTTTGTTTAGAGGTTAGAGGTTCATAGCATAACATCTGTAAGGAACTGAAAGTGCTTCTTGCAGGGGTTATAGGCTTGAAAAAGTTGCATATGCCTTGGAAAATGAACCAAATAGGAACAAAACGAGTGAGGCTTTATTCTCAGCACCCAAGGTCTCTTAAGGTGGTCCTAGATAAGGCTCTTGTGGGTCCCTATTTTGGAAAGGGGCCACGTGCGGGTTGTTTTCCATGAGAGATAAGAGGTCCTCATGTAGGTGTCAAGAGTTTCAAACCCTAAAGAGAACTTGATCTCACTAATTCTCCTTTATCCTTTCTTTTATTAGGTTTTGGGGAGCTACCTGATGTATTTTTAGACACCTTGATGAAAGGGCTATGTGACAATATCTTGGGGGATTCTTCTAATTTTGTAGTTGTGCAAATGTAGGGCTAAATTGTCCAATTTATTGGAAAATAGGGGCCCCTGGTCGAAGGAGGTTGTCTACGAAAGTCCCAGGCGTAGGTGTTCTTCATTGGTACCTCATTTTGGGGTGACCTTCCAGTTAATTTCATACTAGTTGTTTGTACAAGTTCCTCTTGCTGATGTGGATGTGCCTTCTAGGCTGTATAGGTGGTGTTCATGGGTGGTCGGTGTAGGTTCCTAGATGAACTCACTGCTCCATTCATTTAGGGCAGCACCCCCACACCACTGGTCAAGATCGCTATCACACTTTGACCCCAACCCTTTGGTTCATTCCCCTCACTACCATCACTGACCCCCATGACAAATGGAGAGTTTCACTATGACCTTTTTAGGTCAGGTCGACGATGTTTTAGTTCGCAATGAATAGAAATGCCATCTCCTCTTTTTTGTAGCATTAAGACACATTTCTACTCAAAATGAACATTTGGTGTCTAAGTGAGGATAAGACCATTAATTATAGTACAAGGTGCATGAATCATATTTCATAATGTCAAAAGTTAGTAATTATATTACAAATTATTAAATTTTTAATTTTTAATTTTTATTTAGTAATTATTCTAATTATGAATTTTTTCTAATTATTAAAATACCATCAATTAATTACTATATTTTTTTACTATTTAATTGATATTTCATATTAAGTATATTATTAATCCTTATTTAATAATTTTATTATATATATTATATACTTAATAAATAATTTATTATTAGTTAATGATTATTAATAATTAATTATTGTATTTATTTAGTTATCTAAAAAATTACTAATTGATAATAATTTTGTTAATAGGTAATTATTTAACATATGTAATCAAATTACTAAATTTTATATTAATTACTAATTAAAATTTTAATAAATAAATAATAATTATATTTGTAGTTATTAATTAATAATATTATTATTATATATTATCAATAATTATTAATTATATTATCAATTATTTATTGCTTAACTATTTATTACTTATACAGTTAGAAAATAATATTAAATAAAAATAATAAAAAATAAAATTATGAACATCTTATAACAAAATAAATGAAATAAATATATAAAAATTCTATATATAGACAAGATAATTAATAATATTACGCATAACTAATAACACAAAATATTAATAAAAACGAATAAGAGAATCATTTTAATCAAATGAATATGAAATATATCAGAATTTGGGGGGGGTGAAACACTATTAGTTACATAATAAAATATTTTAAATTACCAAAAAACCAAATATAAACTCCATTTTTCTCAAAATTATTTTCCTTATGATATATATTGAAAATAGAGTGATTTGATTGTTCTCTATATCAAAATTGGACATCCATGGTGAATACTTTATTTTTATCATAGCTTCATCATGAAAGTCTCACATAGTATCTCAAGACCCAATCAATAGTATGATTTTTTTACATTTTGGTATTAATATATTAGCATTAAACTAGGATCCTAGTGTCGCAAATAGATTGTTAATCTAAACCCACACATAAAATCTATTAAAGAAATATTATTTAAGACTAAAAATTATATATTTTATCAATTATATAAATAATAATAATAATATTTTTAATGTATTAAGAAATTAAATTGCATTTAATGTAGGTAGGTAACGGTCCATGATGGCCAATAATTGTTTTTACAACCTCCCTTATCACTAATATTGGGAATCATATTTCATATAAATTCATTTCAATAAAAATGAAATCTAATATTTTTTCAGTTGGAGGCCTCCTCATGGATTATTTTTCTTTACTAGATTGTTTCCACATGTATGGGTGAGATATTTGGAGAATCCCATGAATATTCATTGAGAACATTCAATTCATCTGTTTTACACTATTACACCCCCAAATCCCTGTCTTTACTTTTACTTTGATGCCATTTCTCAAAAACATAATACTAGATTTATTTTCTTGTACAATGACATAACTGTTTTGCCAAGAAAGGGAGAGATTAACCAAATAAATATCCATACACAATAATTTCATCCATAAATACCTCTATGAATGTTTTATGTAAATCAAAAAAATATACTCACCGTGTATCAAGGGATGGAACATGGGATTTTAAAATTTTTAAATAGCATTCATTAGTATCAAAATTTAACAAATGAGTAAGTTAATTTTTTTTCTCTTATCTATTATCTAAAATACAAAACATAAAATTCCTAGATAAAGAATATAATGAAAAATAGTTTTTCATACCCATATGTATATAATATTTTTAATTAATTAATGGAAGAGATAAATGTTTTTAATATGTTGACTATGTTTGTTTCCAATAATCTATTTACACTCCAAAAATATTTTTCGCTAGAACTAGAACAGAATCATTATTTTAATTTTTAACAATATCAAAACCACTTTTCTTTGGAATAACCTATACATGTCTTTCCCATTCGTAGTAAATTGTGGTATAAATAACACATGATTCATGTAAAATTTCCATCACATTCTTTAAAACTTCTAATTGTTTTTGTTTAAGTTTTATTTGTGGCTACCTAACTAGTTTTTTTCCATCATCCAAAATAATATTATGCATGAAAATAGACAAGATAACACCTTGGATACTTGATAAGGTCCATCAAATTTCCCTCACATTTTCCATCAAAATATGTATTTTTTATGTCTTTATTTTCAAGGAAATTATTAGATATAATTATTATCAATTTTTCATTTTTCAATAGGAATAAATTTTTTAAATTTGGGGGAAATGACATTAGTTGTAGTTTTGGAGGGTTCGATTTTGATTGAAATATCATGGGAATTGAGATATGTGTATATGAATGATGGGATCAGAATATTCATCTTCAAAATTCATGATAATTCCTCAAATCCGACTGTAATATCATTATCTATGTAACTTTCAAGAAGTACATGCCACAAATTAGAATAAGAATATATAATAAATCTGAATATAGACTACCTTGGTCATGGTAAATTAGTGCATAAGGGTTTTGAAACATCATTTCAATCCCCAATACATAAAATCTATCTAATCATAAAATTATACAGACATGGAAAAAAATTCAAATTAAATTTTGTGTAATAATTACAAGATGGTACAAATTGGGATATAACTGGTGAAGAATGGTCCTCTGAGGCTTATTCCATTTAGTCTAAAATATTACATCTTATGATATCATCATTACACTTCAGATATAGAGTACCCTTAAATATTTTTTTGACTGTACTATAATTTTTAAGGATTGATCATCCAATAAATATGGGAGAATGATAAATTATTTGGCCATTATAAATATTAAAAACCTAAAAATTAGTTGGAAATATCATTTCTCTCTTTCCAGAATAAAGACACTACTAGAAATATGACCTTTCCCAACACTTCTATACCAACGGTTTGTAAAAATCGTTGGTATAGGTCCCCTTAACCAGCGTTTTGGCCAAACCATTGGGAAAAGTCCACTTTGTGGCCACTTTTTCCAATGGTTTTCCAAAACTATTGGGAAAGGGTATGGATTTACCAACGGTTTGGCCAAACCATTGGGAAACATATACTTTGAGGCCACTTTCCCAACGGTTTGTCTAAACCGTTGGGAAACGTCCCCCATATACTGACATTGCTCCAAAAATCAAAGGCCTCATACCAACGGTTTTGACAACCGTTGGTATAGGTCCTTTGATTTTTTATCAAATCTTCTAACCGAGAACATTATATAAATCAAACATTAAAATAATTAAGATAATATATATATATATATATGAAATTATGTTCACAAAAGTCATGTTAGGTTAGTGGTTAAGTCATTGAAAGATAAACTAGAGGTCCTAGGATCCATTCCCACAGAATGAATTTTTTTGAAATACATATACCAACGGTTTTATGGAAGCATTGGTATAGATTTTCTTATTACTTATACCAAAGATTTTCAAAACCATTGGTATAGGATTATACCAACAGTTTTCCTAAAACTGTTGGTATAGACCTATCCCACCAGCTTACTTGCCTATAGTTCTCTAAACTGTTGGTATAGGCTATACCAACGGTTTGGAGGCCTATACCAACAGTTTCAAACCGTTGGTATAGGTTAGTTTTCCAGTAGTGAGAACTCCTCAAGGACTTCTACTAGTTATGTAGTGTCCCTATTTGGATTATTTCAACACCACCCTCATCAGAATAATCATACCGACCTGTAATGAAGTGAAAATAGAGTGATCTGGGACATTAATAGAGGATTCTGAATCACATAAAGCATCACTGAAATGTGAATCCACTATAGTTCATATTATAGTAAATTTCTTGGGATCCATAACATTATACGTATTGTGAGGAGTTTAGAGTTATTCCTCCCAAGGATGAAACACTCATATCCCATTAGACTATTTTTATTTTTACATGGTTCCTTCAATAATATGTTATTACAAAGGATTTCATTTATTTCTTCATGTAAAGGTATGTTCTCCTCAACATTCATTAATTTATGTAAAATCTATTTATTTCTTCAAGTAGAGGTATGTTAACCTCAACTTTCATTAATTTATGTAAAATATATTTTTGGAATTACTTTTTATCCATATTATTGGGTTTTACAACTCTATTTGAAATGGAAGGTTTTTATAAGGAAAATCATCAATATTTTTATAACCTTTTTCATTATACATTGGATTATCATAATATTTTATTAAATTTTGTTTCTCTAAATCCTTGGTGAATCCAACTTAATATATTTAAGTATATTTCAAAATATTTTTACTTCACATTAATCATTGTGATGGAACTATCATTCCCAATTAATTTGGATTTAGTTGGAAAGTAAATTCTTCATACTTCATTTTATGCAATGATATTTGAATATTTTTTCATTTTTGAAATCAGTTGATAATTCATTACAATATATTTAAATTTTTTTCATATTGTTTAAATAGAAATTAATATTTAATATAGATAATAAAATCAATTTTAATGGATTCGATGATATGTAGGATGCCCCATAATGAATGATAAGTCAAGTATCAAGTTCATGGATCAAAATTTGAGAAACTATAAAAATTAATATAAATTTAAATAAACAATAACTATTAAAATTATGAAATACCTCATCATGATGTTAAATATTTATGAATCCTTGACATGATATGATTCCATGAAAAATAAATCCTAGTTAATAAGAATTAAAATTCATGGTGTGACACCCCTCTCATGTTCTGAAACTGTCTAATGTAAAATTCTTGATATAATTTTTTAAAAATTATTTACTTGTATCAACATTAATATCACTCATATCCCTTGTGATTGATCTAGAAAAAATAACTGAATTAATTTTTGGAATTTAATTAAACCATTATTGTATGTTTATAAATAAATAAAATGCAAGGTTATGGATGCAAAGGTATCAATGAATGGAACTCAACTCTGATTATGATGTTTTATGATTTTACAAAGTCTTCCACCAGGAATCTCTACCATGTCATCATTATTTATTTTCTTCACTCATCCCCACCCATGTCTATGATTAGGGGTAACTCTCCCTATTTTAAGGGATAATGTAAATAATTGGTGAGGGTCTGTGTGAATTATGTTTTTCTTGTTCGTGTTTCCATTATTGCATTCATGTTTTATTCATCCAATATTTCTCTTTTAAATTTTATGAACATTGAAAATGTGTTTAAAAAAGTATAAATAAATTCATAAAACTATCATCTTGAGTTCCACATCTTGATTGAAAAATATTGGATGATCATGTTTAAAAAAGGTTTCACAACACTTAATTTATCAACAAACGTAATGGAATGCCTATACGAAAAGGGGAATTTAATGAAATAAAAAAGGGATACTGATGAAATGGTTATTATTAATCTCTACAATGAAAAATAAAATAAAATTTAAATTATAAATTATAAATTTAATATCACAGAAAAAAAAGAATTTATATGATCTAGAACATTCTCTCAGACTGATAATTTTAAACTCTTTCATATCCCTCGTTCTTGATTAGTACTAATCAATCATATAAAAATTTCTATAATACACTTGTATCCTCCCATAGGTGAGACGTGTAACATACCATTTAAAAAATTTGTTTAATTTTAAATTTTATTGTTTGTGTTTTTTAATAATTAATTGGATTATCCTCTATGGAAATAATGATGACCTATGGGCAGTAAAAAAATTCAGGTTGTTACTAGGGATGGTGAAAAATGATATTTATAACTATAAAATATTTTATATTCTTAATCTATTTTTTTTTTAAAAATTAGGGATCAAGCTATAATTTTACACAAAATATCTTATACAAAACCACTATACCAGTTAAAATGGAAAAGAAATCCATGAATCAAACACCTAAGATAAACAAATTTTAATGAAACAAAAATTATAGAATGACATAGATTGTTTGGTACACAACCATCATGAATCTAGTGGTTTCTAAGAAATAAATATAGGTCTATATATGCTTATAGATTATGGGACACCCTAAAATATAGGACATCAAGAGAGAATTATTATCACACATGTTTTATAAAACCCCTTTGAGGTCAAATTGACTTTTATGCGAATGATCTCGAATACTATTGAATTTCTATGACTACCTCACAAGGATACAAACTCAAAATTTGTGATATTTATTTAATGTTGTGAAAATTTTAAAATTAAAACCTTTTAATATTATTTGTTTAGATTTTTTAATTTCATAGTTTCATTAAAAAATTAATATTGGGAATGGATTCAATAGTTTCCATCAAATTTCATCATGACTATTGAGGAGTTGGAAAGAAAATTTCTCACTCTAATATGTACCCATTCAAAATCAATATATATCATTCTAAATATTGTAAAATTAAGAAATTTTATCATTAATAACTTTAGAGGACATGGGATTAATTAGAGGATTTAATTAAGATATTCTCAAATCAATTAACTGAAATATGAAAATCAATTAAAAAATCCCACAAATGGTTATTTTAGTGATATAGGTCAATAGCATATATTTTATATGGTGGATCATTTTTCCAGAAAAATAAAAATGAGGGATATAATTTACAAAATAAAATTGTGGGTAATAAATTCCAATAGTAATTTGAATGCACAAATAGAATATATATCCATGTGGAAATAAATAATGAATAATTTGGGGCTAAGAATAAAGTTATGATGAAATAATGGATAGGCTGATATTCCAAAAAAAATAGCAAGGTATTTTCATATGGGAAGTAAACAATGTCAAATATAATAATGATAAAAAACATCCCAATTGGCTATCACAACAACAACAAGGATATGTTTATCAGAAACACACAATAGGACTTCAATCTCAAGAAATAACATATCTCTTGAGACAAATCCACACACTGGTGGAATTTTTTGAAGGGTTCATCTGTACTATGGGAATTATTTTCGACAAAAAAAACATGTACTCAATTAGTCAATGATGGGTAATTATGGAGCTAAGGGATGACTCTATATACTATAACTATGAATGATGTAACCTAAAATTACATATTAATATATTTTTTGAAGAAAAAAATCAACATAGATAGTGATGAGTAGAACCGTGACACCAAAAATTAAACCCACAATTATATTTTCATTAAATCACCCTAAAAAGAAATATAAAATAGAATAAAACATGAACTATTCCATGAAAAAATAGAAAAATGGGTTGAAAGTCCGGCATATGGGATGTAAAATGGAATAATTAAAAACCCATTGTTAATAAAAAATAATGAAGATATGTATCACCACTATTTATGATGATACATCCATTTCTATAAATTTTACAACAATTTAAACATGAAATAAAGAAATTTAAATTTAAAGAATGCCCTAAAATATTTCATATCAATATCTTTTTTACATAATCTATCTGAAATATGAAGACGTACACAAAAAATATGAATGTGAAATTATAAAACTAAAGTAAAATGAAGGAAATATAGTCATCGTCTTCATAGGAGAGTGGATGGAAGTAGTATGAATGGATCTCTCTAACAAGAAATGGGACCCATGTATATTTTCAGTTCCTATAAATATTAGGTGTAATAATAATTTGAATACACTATAAGACAATCATTCACATGTAAACATTATTTCATATAAAAACTATAAATATTTTGGTTTTACAAAAGATGGATATCACAAGAGTTAAACTCTATATGAAAGATTAAAACAAGAAATATCTCAAAATAATAATTGAATATATCATAGTCATATGTAAAAATCATATCAATGATTGTATTTTTATGTTCTTAAAAAGGAAGAAGACGAGACACCTATCATCATGGGAAGACCATTCCCTGATATCGAAAGAGCATTCATAGATTTTCAATGTGGTAAAATTTACAAAATAGATCATAGCATGAATCCAAGGTTCAATATTTATCATGCAATTATTAATTTCAATATGGAAGATGATTAATTGGATGTGGAAAACATGATTAAATTTTAATATGTTAATTTATGTCAAAAATTAAATGTTGTAGTCATAGTTCCAGAGAATTTAAGAAGTGGAGTTGGTAAGAAGATGAAAATAAATATTTGAGACAAAATTGAAGATGTAATAGGAGTAGCCAATATCCCCTATTTTTATGAGGGCTATTATATATGGCAGTTATATGATAACAAATTTAGTTTTTTAGTATTAAAGAAACACTAGGTTTTTTAGTAAAATGGTAGTATAAAAGTTATTTACCAAAGTAAGAGTAAATTTGTATTTAGAACAAGAAAAATGGGCCCACCTAGAATGATAGGTCACAATTATAGTTGTTTGTTGATCCAGACCTTGTAAAATCATTCTATCTTGATCACTTAATATAATAAGTAATTGGATAGAGCCAATGGTTCTAAACAAAATTACATTGGGGAGTAAAAAATGTATTTATCATTATTTGGGGTAAGACACGTTGTCACAAATTTATTTTTATTTCACTAGAAAGGGATTTTATTTCAATTAATTTTATTCTTTTCTTTTTAACCCAAATGAAAGAAAAAGAACGAATAATGAATGAATCTGAAGACAATTCTTGTAGGTGATTCACTTCAACAAACCAAAGTTCATGTCACAAACCTAGATCAATAAAACCTGCATAAGATAAAAATAATTATTGGAAGTTGTGAGCTATTGTTCAAAATTTCAAAATCATAGTGTGAGTTTTAATTTTATTGTGTTCTATTACTCCCTTATATCCATTATTTTAACTTTTAATTCAATAAAATACTTTCCCCAAATTGGAATTTTTCTTTATAAATAAATATTGGAAAAAAATTTAATATCTTGAGTAATGTTATTATAATTTTTTATCCCTTATTAGCATTAATTAATTTTATTTTGACGAGTAAAATTCATTATAAAAATATTAGGAAATTTTTCGGCCAAAATGAAAAATAATTTATTTCAAATGAAATTTGGGGTTCATGCATTACATGATTCTATATAAAAAAATTAATTTAAAAAAATATAGGATTTTAATGTCACAATATAATTTTTTTTTTAATTTATCATTTAAATATTATATTAGTATCATTTTCCTTTAATTTTATGAAATAAATGTCTTTTTATTTAATATTGATAAATAAGATTATTTATTAAAAACTATCATTCATTTCATTTACAAACCCAAATTCTATTGTTGGATTAGTATTAAAATTTAATGAGTAAATTTTTATTAACAATATTCCAGTAAAATTTATTGGAATTAAAATTATACTTTAACTTGGAGAAAGAAAAATTATTATTAAAATGAAATATTTCTAAAAAACCATTTTCACCATGTTTTGTGTGTTTAGTTTTAAATTAAATTATTCCACTTATGTGCATTGAATTTGATAAAATTTATTTCTTATTTTAAATAATAATATTTAATATTATTTAATAATGTCCCAATAAATGCATCTCATAAAAAAATTAAAACCCATAACAATTGTTACATGGTTAAGGTTAAAACATAATTTCCTTGCGGTGGGGGGTTTAACTAAAGTGATAATTTTTAGAATGACCTAAAAACTTCTGAAAAACCTATTTTGTTGGAAATACATATACCATGTATCTCCAAATATTAATAAATGGTTAATTTTGGGTCAATTTATATTTATTAGGATGTTACTATATTTTCATATTTTTAAAAATTCCATTTGTGTCCTCCCCTAACTAAGAAAAGGAAACCACTCTCCTATTTCTATAAACTTAAATAGCTTTTTGGATAGGTAATTTTCTACCCAAATACATTCTTTAAATCCCTCTTATATTCTAGAGGCCTGATATTGATAATAAAACAATCCAAGGAATTTTATATTTATAAAACTAAAAAGACTGTTCAAAGAAGATGCATTGTTCTTAACCAAGACTTTTCATTTAATTTCATCTTATACATCCTTAAAATATTATTAAAAAATATTTAAATAAATTTAAATTTATCTAATTTATATTAAGGTGTTTTTTGTTAATATATTTTTCTATGTCCATATCCACTTCCATCAAATGTGAAAAAGAAACACATTTCATGTAACACCCCAAGCTTCCTCGGTATGTTTCCTTTCGAATAATGCAATGACGTGCATTGTACGCAACTTCGAGATTTTAACACACCACAACCAATCAAACTAGCCGTTATGAATAGTAATACCTACTTTTTGAAATTATATATATTTTATATTTCAAAATGGACTTCATTTTTGGATTCGGAATATCGAATTTAGCCTAAGGTGAAATTTTGGTACTTTTCGGATAACTTTCATATTTTGATGAATAGTGAAAATTACTAAATTTTAATTAAAAACAACTTTTTTAATCAAAATAATTAATAGTGATAAATTGTGAATTTGAGTGGTTTTAAAGTATATTTAGAATATATTTTTACCATTTAATATAATGTTGGTCATTGGACATAATTTTACAATTAAACCGAACATAAACAAGTGTCAATCTTTTGATAGTTATTATCTCTTAAAAACACGCTTTTTGTTTTGACAGCGGGAATTAATTTTAAATTAATTTCTGCCACTTCTGTGTTTTGAATTTAGAAAAATGGATTCCATATTTGGAATCAGGATTTCCAAATTGTGTAAATAGGTAACTTTTATTTTTAGACATTTTGAATAATTACTGCGGTAAATATTTTATTTACCATGGTTAAGGGTAAATCCGGTAAATAAGGGTTAAAAAAATAATATTATAATAATACTAAATTACCCTAAAATGTGTCTTAACCCTATTGGTTGATACATGGTCGACCATGGGCATCTTTGGGTCAATTTGGGGACCCCATGGATCCACTTGTAAGTGATAATGACACTTTATATTAATTAAGTTAAAATGAATACAAAAATGACACAAGCATATATCTTTTAGCAAAACAATTGTTACATAGGGTTATATATGCTGGATTTTAGATTATAAATATTCATTAGAAATATAAAAAGATTTCCGACATAATTATATTTTATTTATAATTTTTTTACATTAAAAAATTTATTTTATTTATGACACAATGATGATGCAGTAATTACTAAAATAGTAAAAAATTAACATAATTGATATTATAAATACCCAAATAATTATAATATGAAACTTTTGATGAATTAAACAAATTTTCTAGGATAATATGATATATTAGGATTGATTTATTTGACTTTGTTCGAAGTAATCAATCTGTTATGAGTTTCACAAAAATCAACTAGTGAATAGTGTCAAAATTGACATAAAAGAGTTCTTAAAACAAATATTATATTATTAATTGATATTAAATTCCTAAAAATCTAAGGTTCGGCCAAGAGACTTATATTATGATAGGTTAATCATTAATGGACCACTTGGGGGTCTTTTGTATGTATATAGTAAGTTTATTAACCATATTATAAAAAATACAAAGAGACATTGTAAAAGTGAAACTAATTAACTTAGAGTTAATACTTAAAGATAAGGTTACTATAAGTACCCAAACCTGTCTAAATTCTATTGGATGAGTTGTTTTCGACCTATCCCCACCTCAACCTTTGAATAGTCAACTTTGGAGCCATTGGAAACCGAATATGAATTTATTATAAATTAATATTTCTAGCTTTTCCAAAGGTGCCCCTCACCCCTCTTATAAAAGGGCACTCCTCCTTCTCATTTCCTCACACCTCTCAAGCAACTTGGCTCGTCAAAACTCTGCCCAACTAAGCTCCCCACATCCCTCTCCTCCTCCTTGAAGCTTCCCCTTAGGCAGAAAGCATTTCAACAAGTCCTTTGGTTCCAACCAAAGTGAGTTACCTAAATTAAAGGTAACGATTTCTCTTAAATTATTTTCATTTATTTTGCTTCTTCAACCCCCAAACTCTTTTTATTTCCCTTATTTTGTAACTACACCAGTATCCTAATTATACTAGGATGTTGTTATAAGAAGTATTCAAACTACACATACACACAACTCCATCTAATGGATGATGAACATAATGTTTCTGTGGATGGAAAACTAACGCCTCACGAAACGATGATTTTTCAAAAACATCTTACCGCCTCTCATGGTGGCCATTATGATGGAACTGTAATTAAATATGATATTAATGATATATATTTTATATATAAGCTTCTGTAATTCCATTTTATTTCATACCATTATTCGTTTCATGTCGTATATACATATGATAATTTCATTTGAGGAAGTGCGGACTACCGCCCCCTTAAAATGATATGACTCGTTCATACCACACATGGAACGTATAAAGGATGGTGTTAATGAACTTAAGTAACATATATAAAATATTATATTATACTGGAATAGTAATATACCTATGTATCATTTGGATTCGATTCTTTTAAAATAAAAAAATTAAATGGAAGTAGCGTTCGTGCGTACGTACGGACTACCGTCTCCACGAACGCGATGAGATTCATTATCCATCGTATCCATTCAAGTATAATTATCATTTAATGATTTAAAAATGATGTTTAAGGACTTGATATCATTCTGGATATGAATAAGATACAACAAACATGACTTATGTAACAAAACATATAAAAGAAAATGAGTAAGTTAACACCCGAAACGGCGTTAATACTAAGATATTATTAACAAATCAATGTTAAAAGATCATATATGATATCATATTAAAGTAAATGATTCTTGTATTATTCAATAACAATTATTTCACCATTATACAGGAGGTAAACCTACCATCGACCATGGAAAAAGTACAAAGTAAGGGATTCTCTTATCTCACTTTCAATTCCGTGAGATTTCCATTGTTCGCTACTAAATTATTGAAAGTGGTGTATTGTGTACTTCCATTTGATATATATTATCATGATTCACTTTATATTCATGTTATTCTGTAAATCATTTGGTGGTTATTAACTTTTGGCCATGCGACTCAGTTGATTAACGTGGTAAGGGATTTTCTTGTCTCACTTTTAATTCCGTGAGAATTCCATTGATCACCACTTAATTATTGCATGTGGTGTATGTGTACTACCCATGATTGTATTCATTGTGTAATATACTTTATTTTATGGGTATTTACATCATCATGGTATGATATTTCTTTCATGGGTGTTTGTTTCTTAAGTTACCTAATCAATAAGGGAATTTGAAATTTCAATTTCCACTCATTTGGCTTTACGCATATTTCATTGATTATATTACCCCAAGATTATGTGTGGAATCACTATTCATTTGATTATGTCATAATTTCCACTCCCCTTCCTATGGATATAAGTTTGATACACATAATCACTCCATTGATAATTCTCAATTCATTGATATGAATTTGATAAGAGTAATTTTAACTCATTCTCCATTTGTTGAGTTAAACATCCAATTCGTTGGTATTGTTTTTACAAGAATATGTGTGAATATACTTTTATTGATTTACACTGAATATCCAATAATATTTAGTGTATTTATATTTGTCACACATAATTATGTTGTTGATTTATCCTTAACCAAAGGATACAACCTTTATGAGAGATTTCATCTCAATTTACATTCCATTGAGACTTATTTGATGATATACACCGAATCACTTTTATGTGGTGTATATAATGTACTTTGACATAGTATATCATGAATTCATTTATTCTCATGATATTACAATGTTTTGATTACCTCAATTATTTGTATTCAAGTGTCTCTCTTTTGGTTAGAAACTCTAACCAAAATACCATTTTAAAATGTTTTAAAGAATTATTCTTCTAAATCATGCTCATTAATGTCCATATTTTAAAAATGGTGTTAAGGATTTATTTATATGGACATTAAAGTTTTAAAATTAAAAATCCTTTTAAAAAGTTTCAAAGTGGTATGGGACACTTTGATTCAAAAATCTATTTTTAAATGGATTTTTGACAAATAGTGTGACTTTTAAATGTTTTCAAGAAAAGGGGGATATTTCTCTCAAATAGTTTTGATGATTATTTTCATCTATGTCAACATCCTTCATTATTCTTGATTTAGGTTAATGTGATACAATACAATCTTCCATATTGTATCGAATGAGTTATGTTTGACTGTGGATGTGCTATTTTTAAACCATTCAAGGTTTGTGGTAAAAGTATTGACATTTCGTATGCTAGTTTCAATACGAATGTTTATGTTATGTTTAAACTTGTTCTTATGAGGAATGCATTGGACTTAATAAGTGACGGGTGGAGCCCGCTATATCTCCTCGATGCATCGGTAGGTCTCATGAGACAAACTAGTGTCTTGGCACAAGGCCTTGGCAAAATCTTATTTGTAGTCTTGGCACGAGGCCTTGGCTATGTGGTTATGATAGTCTGGCATTATGCATTCCATCATTATGAAAGTGGTTATTGATATTGCATGTGATCATTCGACTAGTAGAATATCCATGTGAGTAAGTAAATGGCATTATTTCATTTTACCTTCTCCATTTTATGCTGAAGTTTAAATTTAAAAGGCTTTTGTTTTAGTTATAAATTGCCTTAAGTGTTTATGCTTATTTATGAAAGCTTCTGCTATAATGTTATCCTTACTGAGCATCCGAGCTCACCCCTTTCAATGTTTTATTTTTCCCAGGATTATGAAGAAGTAATTTATGAATGACCTGCAGGGATAGTATGAGGGGATATGAAGACAAGATGTTTTTTTTTGATGTAATGCAAAAATTTATGGATGTATCTTGTTATTCCAAGGCTACTAAACTAATCGGTCTTTCGAGACTTGATCTTTCTCATGATCATTCCAATGTTATGTAATAATGCACCGACTCTAGGTAATTAGGGTCGGGGCGTTACAGTTGGTATCAGAGGATGTTTAGTACAAACCTTGGTAGCTAGATTTAGATAAACTCTGATTAGAGCACGTAGACCTAAGATGAACTTTGAGGATTAGTATAAAAGAACTTCCTAGAATTTTGGTATTGTAGAGATTTTGTGAGTTTTCCGAGAAATATATCCCTTTCTGGATACGAGCAGGTAGAGGCGGCTCTGGCACAGATGTACCTAGGGGTAAAACCCGAAAACACCGCTTTGAGATAGACTCGAACGGGAACTGGTGCACGACAACGGGCCTTGCTGCACACTTGGTTACGACACTCCCGGGGGATATGCTTAGGATAATTTACATTTTCTTTACAAACCAATTTAAGTAATATATATATAAGATGAGAGTAAATGACCTTGGTTAATCCTAATATGTTTCAAATTGAGAATATGGTGACATTTTAATCTCTAAATGATTTTACGACTACTATTACTCACACAATGCTTTATGGTTTTAGTCAATGACTGGATTCCAAGGAAGTCATAGTGACTTTGAGAATGATGTACAAGATGGGAACGGTGGTGGCAATGAGCAACAAAATGGAATGTTGATAGGCATAAAAGATATCGTCTTTATGCCAAATCAGTTTTCCAAAAATATGATCAACAACATATATATTAACCAACTCCCAGACTCAACAAGGAAGAGAAAGGTGATAAATGATAAGAGCTCCAGCAATGGAGACCATGGAGAAAAGAACCCTCAATTTTCATCTTGCAGGAAATGTGGAAAGAGACACCCAGGAAAGTTTCTCAATGGGACAACGAAATGTTTTACGTGCGGGAAGGAAGGACATAAAGTAAAGAATTGCCGAAGAAAAATGAAGAGTACTATGGAAGAAGATAAAAATGGTCCCAAGAGTCCATTTACAGTCATTTGCCGTAAATGTAGGGGACCTGGCCATTACCCGAGTGAATGTCCTATTCTATAGGATATTTTCTTGGTCAAAGAAGAAGCTATGTGGGAATAAATGGTTGGAGAAATGTTTAAAAAGTATTAGCACTCCTTGTTGATGGGTTTACTATGAAATAATTTTCTCTTGTATTTTTAACCCCGCAGTTTGCCATGTGAGAATGATATTTGAGGAAGAATTGTCTCTTCTCTTGTGGATATGGGTATAAATAACCATTTGGATTTATATGATCATTGGGGTTTGAGAGAATTATAAGTTATTCTAATTTGGGATGAAGATTCAAGGTATGATATAACATTTGTGGTTAAATTTATGATATAGTATTTGGAGGAATTTATCACATTTTGGCAATATTATAAAATATAGTTTTTGAAAAAGGACAACACATAGACCGTGTGACAACCCGTCACGTCGGACAAAGCTATGGGAATCGAACCCACAACCAAAGTGCGATTGGGATTTATCGCCTACCACTGGACTACGTGAAGTCCCTGGTTAGTGTGACTTTTTTTTAGTTAAATGATTTTATTGATCAATAATAAGTTGATTTGGGTTCTTATTTCATATCAAAAGAATACCCTTGGTATAGGAAAATGATTTGGTGATTAAGTGATAAATGTTATTTTGGAAGATGTTCGCTTTGTTGGGAACACTATATGCCCAAGGAAAATAGAATACTATGGGGTTTCATTTGTGGAGTAATGATAGATTTTTATCTACGTTTTTATTGTGGATTTATAGTGATTTGGGTTATTTATGGAAATGATTAACCTACAATAGAGAATATGTGATTAGGTTAATTACTTTTGAGTATGTGACTTTAAGAGTATCTGATGTCATTCGGAGATACAATTTAACATGGGAGACTACATAATCAAATTCTTCTATGTTTTGGGTTTCAATATTAGTTTGAATTATATTAAAGGATTTTAAGGACAATTGGTTATTGAATGGTATCTATTTAACTTTGGGGTATTGTTTGTTTAATTTTAGAAATTAAGATTAGTGCATATTTATCTCAATGAATATCATTTTGGGGGATCATTAGATCATTCACTGACCATTTTGGTTTTGATTAATCTTCAAAGACAATGTAAATATATGGTTTATCCTTCATGGATCATGTGATTCTATAGAAGTTTATTCTATCTCTTCCAGTGTGACCAAGTCTTCTTGAATACTCATCGTTTAAAAAAAATGAGTTAGTGGTGGAAATTTATTAAAGAATGAAAATCTACTTAAAATGTAAGTATATCTCATAATATTCTTAGTCAATATCATAAATGAATTACTCTTCCTTATGTAATGTAACTTAAAAAAAATGTTGTCCGTTTACTTTCCTACTAGGAGACTAATGGTCGTTTGTCCCAACACAAGTTTGTGGTTTTCTCATTGTTAACTTTCTCCTGATCATGATTTCTATCCCTCTCCATCAGAACTTGACACTTAGTTTATCATCCATATCCATGTTTTCTTACATGGAATCCTAGTATGGGTTATCTTGGATGACCCTTATACCTCTCTTTCTTTCTTTTAAAGTGATAGTTTTATTGACTCTTTTTCCGATGTGGGACTTTCCATTATATTGCCAAGCAAGATTTTAAAAATTGCGAGGACGCAATTTATTGAAGGAGGGGAGAATGTAACACCCCAATCTTCCTCGGTATGTTTCCTTTCGAATAATGCAACGACGTGCATTGTACGCAACTTCGAGATTTTAACACACCACAACCAATCAAACTAGCCGTTATGAATAGTAATACCTACTTTTTGAAATTATATATATTTTATATTTCAAAATGGACTTCATTTTTGGATTCGGAATATCGAATTTAGCCTAAGGTGAAATTTTGGTACTTTTCGGATAACTTTCATATTTTGATGAATAGTGAAAATTACTAAATTTTAATTAAAAACAAATTTTTTAATCAAAATAATTAATAGTGATAAATTGTGAATTTGAGTGGTTTTAAAGTATATTTAGAATATATTTTTACCATTTAATATAATGTTGGTCATTGGACATAATTTTACAATTAAACCGAACATAAACAAGTGTCAATCTTTTGATAGTTATTATCTCTTAAAAACACGCTTTTTGTTTTGACAGCGGGAATTAATTTTAAATTAATTTCTGCCACTTCTGTGTTTTGAATTTAGAAAAATGGATTCCATATTTGGAATCAGGATGTCCAAATTGTGTAAATAGGTAACTTTTATTTTTAGACATTTTGAATAATTACTGCGGTAAATATTTTATTTACCATGGTTAAGGGTAAATCCGGTAAATAAGGGTTAAAAAAATAAAATTATAATAATACTAAATTACAATAAAATGTGTCTTAACCCTATTGGTTGATACATGGTCGACCATGGGCATCTTTTGGTCAATTTGGGGACCCCATGGATCCACTTGTAAGTGATAATGACACTTTATATTAATTAAGTTAAAATGAATACAAAAATGACACAAGCATATATCTTTTAGCAAAACAATTGTTACATAGGGTTATATATGCTGGATTTTAGATTATAAATATTCATTAGAAAGTTAAAACGATTTCGTACATAATTATATTTTATTTATAATTTTTTGACATTAAAAAAGTTATTTTATTTATGACACAATGATGATGCAGTAATTACTAAAATAGTAAAAAATTAACATAATTGATATTATAAATACCCAAATAATTATAATATGAAACTTTTAATGAATTAAACAAATTTTCTAAGATAATATGATATATTAGGATTGATTTATTTGACTTTGTTCGAAGTAATCAATCTGTTATGAGTTTCACAAAAATCAACTAGTGAATAGTGTCAAAATTGACATAAAAGAGTTCTTAAAACAAATATTATATTATTAATTGATATTAAATTCCTAAAAATCTAAGGTTCGGCCAAGAGACTTATATTATGATAGGTTAATCATTAATGTACCACTTGGGGGTCTTTTGGATGTATATAGTAAGTTTATTAACCATATTATATAAAAATACAAAGAGACATTGTAAAAGTGAAACTAATTAACTTAGAGTTAATACTTAAAGATAAGGTTACTATAAGTACCCAAACCTGTCTAAATTCTATTGGATGAGTTGTTTTCGACCTATCCCCACCTCAACCTTTGAATAGTAAACTTTGGAGCCATTGGAAACCGAATATGAATTTATTATAAATTAATATTTCTAGCTTTTCCAAAGGTGCCCCTCACCCCTCTTATAAAAGGGCACTCCTCCTTCTCATTTCCTCACACCTCTCAAGCAACTTGGATCGTCCAAACTCTGCCCAACTAATCTCCCCACATCCCTCTCCTCCTCCTTGAAGCTTCCCCTTAGGCAGAAAGCATTTCAACAAGTCCTTTTGTTCCAACCAAAGTGAGTTACCTAAATTAAAGGTAACGATTTCTCTTAAATTATTTTCATTTATTTTGCTTCTTCAACCCCCAAACTCTTTTTATTTCCCTTATTTTGTAACAACACCAGTATCCTAAATATACTAGGATGTTGTTATAAGAAGTATTCAAACTACACATACACACAACTCCATCTAATGGATGATGACCATAATGTTTCTGTGGATGGAAAACTAACGCCTCACGAAACGATGATTGTTCAAAAACATCTTACCGCCTCTCATGGTGGCCATTATGATGGAACTGTAATTAAATATGATATTAATGATATATATTTTATATATAAGCTTCTGTAATTCCATTTTATTTCATACCATTATTCGTTTCAGGTCGTATATACATACGATAATTTCATTTGAGGAAGTGCGGACTACCGCCCCCTTAAAATGATATGACTCGTTCATACCACACATGGAACGTATAAAGGATGGTGTTAATGAACTTAAGTAACATATATAAAATATTATATTATACTGGAATAGTAATATACCTATGTATCATTTGGATTCGATTCTTTTAAAATAAAAAAATTAAATGGAAGTAGCGTTCGTGCGTACGTACGGACTACCGTCTCCACGAACGCGATGAGATTCATTATACATCGTATCCATTCAAGTATAATTATCATTTAATGATTTTAAAATGATGTTTAAGGACTTGATATCATTCTGGATATGAATAAGATACAACAAACATGACTTATGTAACAAAACATATAAAAGAAAATGAGTAAGTTAACACCCGAAACGGCGTTAATACTAAGAAATTATTAACAAATCAATGTTAAAAGATCATATATGATATCATATTAAAGTAAATGATTCTTGTATTATTCAATAACAATTATTTCACCATTATACAGGAGGTAAACCTACCATCGACCAAGGAAAAAGTACAAAGTAAGGGATTCTCTTATCTCACTTTCAATTCCGTGAGATTTCCATTGTTCGCTACTAAATTATTGAAAGTGGTGTATTGTGTACTTACATTTGATATATATTATAATGATTCACTTTATATTCATGTTATTCTGTAAATAATTTGGTGGTTATTAACTTTTGGCCATGCGACTCAGTTGATTAACGTGGTAAGGGATTTTCTTGTCTCACTTTTAATTCCGTGAGAATTCCATTGATCACCACTTAATTATTGCATGTGGTGTATGTGTACTACCCATGATTGTATTCATTGTGTAATATACTTTATTTTATGGGTATTTACATCATCATGGTATGATATTTCTTTCATGGGTGTTTGTTTCTTAAGTTACCTAATCAATAAGGGAATTTGAGATTTCAATTTCCACTCATTTGGCTTTACGCATATTTCATTGATTATATTACCCCAAGATTATGTGTGGAATCACTATTCATTTGATTATGTCATAATTTCCACTCCCCTTCCTGTGGATATAAGTTTGATACACATAATCACTCCATTGATAATTCTCAATTCATTGATATGAATTTGATAAGAGTAATTTTAACTCATTCTCCATTTGTTGAGTTAAACATCCAATTCGTTGGTATTGTTTTTACAAGAATATGTGTGAATATACTTTTATTGATTTACACTGAATATCCAATCATATTTAGTGTATTTATATTTGTCACACATAATTATGTTGTTGATTTATCCTTAACCAAAGGATACAACCTTTATGAGAGATTTCATCTCAATTTACATTCCATTGAGACTTATTTGATGATATACACCAAATCACTTTTATGTGGTGTATATAATGTACTTTGACATAGTATATCATGAATTCCTTTATTCTCATGATATTACAATGTTTTGATTACCTCAATTATTTGTATTCAAGTGTCTCTCTTTTGGTTAGAAACTCTAACCAAAATACCATTTTAAAATGTTTTAAAGAATTATTCTTCTAAATCATGCTCATTAATGTCCATATTTTAAAAATGGTTTTAAGGATTTATTTATATGGACAT
This sequence comes from Viscum album, assembly GCA_963277665.1. Lineage (NCBI taxonomy): Eukaryota > Viridiplantae > Streptophyta > Magnoliopsida > Santalales > Viscaceae > Viscum > Viscum album. The sequence continues at coordinate 1,487,665,073 of OY728120.1, forward strand.
TAAAGTTTTAAAATTAAAAATCCTTTTAAAAAGTTTCAAAGTGGTATGGGACACTTTGATTCAAAAAACTATTTTTAAATGGCTTTTTGACAAATAGTGTGACTTTTAAATGTTTTCAAGAAAAGGGGGATATTTCTCTCAAATAGTTTTGATGATTATTTTCATCTATGTCAACATCCTTCATTATTCTTGATTGAGGTTAATGTGATACAATACAATCTTCCATATTGTATCGAATGAGTTATGTTTGACTGTGGATGTGCTATTTTTAAACCATTCAAAGTTTGTGGTAAAAGTATTGACATTTCGTATGCTAGTTTCAATACGAATGTTTATGTTATGTTTAAACTTGTTCATATGAGGAATGCATTGGACTTAATAAGTGACGGGTGGATCCCGCTATAGCTCCTCGATGCATCGGTAGGTCTCATGAGACAAACTAGTGTCTTGGCACAAGGCCTTGGCAAAATCTTATTTGTAGTCTTGGCACGAGGCCTTGGCTATGTGGTTATGATAGTCTGGCATTATGCATTCCATCATTATGAAAGTGGTTATTGATATTTCATGTGATCATTCGACTAGTAGAATATCCATGTGAGTAAGTAAATGGCATTATTTCATTTTACCTTCGCCATTTTATGCTGAAGTTTAAATTTAAAAGGCTTTTGTTTTAGTTATAAATTGCCTTAAGTGTTTATGCTTATTTATGAAAGCTTCTGCTATAATGTTATCCTTACTGAGCATCCGAGCTCACCCCTTTCAATGTTTTATTTTTCCCAGGATTATGAAGAAGTAATTTATGAATGACCTGCAGGGATAGTATGAGGGGATATGAAGACAAGATGTTTTTTTTGATGTAATGTAAAAATTTATGGATGTATCTTTTTATTCCAAGGCTACTAAACTAATCGGTCTTTCGAGACTTGATCTTTCTCATGATGATGCCAATGTTATGTAATAATGCACCGAATCTAGGTAATTAGGGTCGGGGCGTTACATTTCATGTGTACAGCGGGCAACTGCCTCACAAACTGATATAATTTTTTTCCCATCACTAAATTTCATGAAAGGTTATAATGATGGAATTATTATGTTTATATTCTATTAATGAGATTATTATAATAATTTCATTCTTATTTATGATATTTTTTTTTACAATTTCCATCACTTAGAAATGACAAGGTCGTTCATGAAATCTTTTATATTACCACATCCATGATGTCATGTGTATCATTTTTCAAGACCACATCACATGGATTATAAATATAAGTGTATTTAAAGATATAATATTACATTAATCATATAATATTAATTATTTTAAGATAAAATAATACTTTTCTTCTTTTGATTAAGATTATTCAAATATGGAATCGTTATACAAGTGTACATTCTGCCTATCTTTTCCATGATACTAATTAATTAATGTTTCATTATAATATTAAAAGGTTTATTTAAAATTTATAGTTAATATATAAAAAATATTAATATAAATTAATTATTATATTAGATTTGATGGGATATGGGATAATTATACCATATTCATATTACCAATGTCATTTCGGACATATGATCGGAATATTGTCACAGAATCGGATGCGAACAGAAATGATTTTGTTAATGTAAGTAACAACATAATAAATAATATAAAAATAATAAAAAACTATAAAACTTTTATTATAAATTTATATATTTAACATAATTTTTTTATTTTTTGGAGATAATTGATATACATGATGAGTCTGACTTGTGGTAAGGGACATTATGTCTTAAAATCCTAATTTTGAATGTTTAAAAGATTTATTTTTTAAATATTTTTCTTCCATGTACATATGATTAAAATTATTTTATGGATTTATTTATGTGGAAATATATTAATTATGTTGGATGTTTTATAAATATTTATACATAACTCAGATGTAATTCAAAAGAAATATTTTTACTTATTTTTCATGTAATGTTTTGACAAAAAGGAAAAAGGATTATTTTATTTAAACATATATGATTTCAAATGATTTCCCTAACCGATTAATTGTTATTTTGTGTTTATATTAAATTTAAATATTTCATTTTTTTCTTAATATAAAAACTCTCATTCCCTTGGTTTAGGTATTTTAAAAAATGGTTTCCTATTGAATTGATATTGCTATATCTAGAAAAAAAATATCGGTATAAGGAAATATTTTTATAAGTATGATGATGGGAATGGATGATGTATTGTATATTTATGTCATGGTTCTTTACTATGTTTTATGATCAAGTTTGATGAAGATATATCTACGTGTGACCGTTGATCCTGATATGGCACATGATGACGGGTGAGCAAGATATGGATCTCCAATGAATTAGGACTATGGTTGGAGTTAAATTGAAATGTTTACCAATAGAGATTATAGGAATATGACATATAGGTCATTACCTCTGTAAGGGTGATTTTCAAAGTGATATAGAGATTATTTTTTTATTTTCTTCATTATTAATATATTATTTCTATATGTTTTTAGATAAATCATTTTATTTTATAGGGTATTATAATGAGATTTTGATTAAATTGATGTTTTTGATACTTATTATGGGTGCAATGAATAACATATCATGATATATTCAAGACTGAAATAAACCATTTATGGGTGTTATTTTTCCATTAATATATCTAATAATATTTTTATGAAAATATGTTGTTGGATATGTCAATTTTAGTGGTAAGAAAATAAATAGTTGAAACTCATTTTTTTAAAAGACCAATTTTTATGAATATTAATGGATTAATAGATTTCCTTGTTCCTTTTGTAGATGTCCCTTACCGAGGTTTATTTATCATCCCATTTTATTACTAAAAATTCCCAAGGTTTACAGATATATAGGTATAAGGATGAGGTCATGATGAATATGGTGAAGGCATGTCCTAAAAAGACTACTTTTATAAAATAAAACACCTGTATTATATGAATAGTGGATACTATGTGTAATTTTCTTCCTTTTTATGTAATATTAATTAATTACAGGGTCATTAAAAAATTTTCCAAAATTCTAATATATAAATATCCTCAAAATTTATGATATTGAATTATTCATGTAAAACCCATGATTAGGTAATGTTTATAGCTGATCCCTTATAAAAACACTACTAAGTATTATCATCATTACATGCATTAACTTTTATTTCCACGGAATTTAAATGATACAAGTGGGTGATTAATAATCAGATATAAACATGGGGATATATGTTTAGGTAATCATTATTTGGTAAACATGTAATGTTTTTTTGAAATATATTTCTGAAACCATTTGTGTTATAAAATTATGAAATTTATAAAAAAAAATATTATTAGTTTGAATTCCCATGGGTAATTATCAATGTAATATGTTCTTATACATGAAATTTTATATAATCATAATATCATTATAATTTTCATTATTTTATATTCATATAGACTTAGGAATACATTATTCTAGAACTTGCGTGAAATATTTTTGAATCCTTGATTATAATAATTAACAATCAATATGAAAAAGGTATATTTTTTATCCCTATATCATTTAAGAAGTTTACATTCATACATATTAAGTTATTAAAATCATCAAATATATTTTTTAGAGAATATAAGCATTAAAATCCTATCTTTTCCATTCCTATAATACTCTATGTATTTTTCATCAATATCTAAAAAATGAGTGTGGGTGAAATGATTCCATAGTGTAAGGGATGTGTATATAGAAATATATATATATGGTGTTGTTTTATTAAGATATTGGAAAGGTATATAAATATTCATTAATTTTAATTTTTCCCATAACATTTTGAAAAACTAAAAATATAAAATATAAAATCAAAATACATGTTCTATTTTGGAGGTTCAAAAAGAATTATTTACTTGACCAATGATTCTTATCATTTTGGGTCTGTTTGGTGGATTTGAAACTTTAAAAAACTAAACATTTCAAAAAATATATAAAATAAAATAATATATGGTCACATAATTCATTATACTTCACTGATTCATGACCTTGATTTTTTTAATAAATTATTGGAAATTTCATTTTTAAGGGATAAGATTTTACTATGGTTTTTTAGTCATGTAATATAATTTTTGGAACAAAATACTTATTGGAAATTATTTATTTCACATAAATACCCACACACTTTGAAGAATCATCATAATTTTATCCTAACAGTGAACCTATCATGGTTAAATGTGATTTTTTTGTATAATGTGGGGAAATTAGATTCATTGAAATTAGACGGTAAGTAGCATGGGTTGAGGTATTAGAAAATATTCCTTTATATTTTTACATTGATTAATGAATGAAAATAATTCAAATTGATGTAAAATGAAAGTGGCATGAAAATTTATTATGAATTGAGAAAAGTTAACAAAATATATGAGAATAATGGTAAATTAAATTTGAGAAACTAAAATACATTATTGACATGTTTTTTTAAAAAATAACGTGTTGATGAAATTTTGTTATTCTATGCTTGAATTTTAATTTACCCATTTGACTAATATTTTTAATTTACATTGATATTTTAATATTTGTAGAGTGAGTATACATTGTAATTTTCTATAATTTCATACTTGTGTACAAGCATGAGTTTTTTTTAAAGTGATTTGATAAAGGCATTTCATTTATACATATTTAAATATAAAAATTTATTGACTTTGTAATTAAATTGTTATTTATTTCTAATATATTTAATGATGTTTTTTATATTTTTTAGGAGAATATTAAATATAATATATAATATTATAATCAAAATAATATGTAATTCATGATACCTAGGATGTCTTATGATGTATGAAAAGTCAAGGCATAAGTTCATGGAACAGAATTGAATATTCTAATGGAAATAAAGAAAAAAATATGTATTAAAATCACTATTAATGTCCTAAAATGACTATAATGGTGTGGAAATATTCTGTAATTCATTATGGGATAGAAATAAATTAAAATTTTAAATCAATGAAGAATTATAAAAATTCATGGTGCGACACCCGCTGTCACACTGTGAAATGATCTATTAGAAAATTCCATTTTTTATTATTGTATATATAAGATTGATTTACAAATTCATTTCACTTGTTACCCTTGTTATTCACCAAGACACATTGAGTGAATGAATTTAAATAATTTAGGATTCCCGTGATACATTTTCAACTATAAATACATGTATAGGTTTAAGCTACAATGTCATCAAAGAATGAATCCTAGCCCTAATTAGAAACTGATGTGTTTCAATAGAGTCATATACTAGTATATTATAATTTTATATTTGGGTTTCTACAATAAAGTTTTATTCATAAAATAATTTAATTTTCATTTTATAAGCACTATTAATGTGAATAAGAAAGTAAAAATGTAATACATAATTTGATCATCTCATGTTCTACGTGAACATTTTATAATTTTAGATGATCTTGTTAAAAATGTGTTGAGATACTTAATTCATTATTAACACTAGGTAATTGACAATATGAAAATGGGAATTTACATGATGAGGAAGGAGTATGATTCCCAATAATCATATTCCTCTCATTTCTTACAACAATCCTTTAAAATAAGTTTATCTTCAAAATTCACTAGCACACAATCTCAGAATATAAAAATTCGAACAAAAATCCCTTGTTGATTATCAAAAACAATTTCTTCTATCTTTTTCATTATAATCTCAATTAATCTATTAAAAATTCCTAAAATAAAATTGTATCATCTCACAGGTTCATACTAAGACATACCATTTACTACATTAATTTAATCAATAATTGTATTTTTTGATTTTTTTATGAATTACTAAATTTTATTAGATATCATAGAATTAAAGATACCATATGAGAGATTTGTTTTATAAATATCATCAGTACAAATTCATAGAGTGCAGTAGGTAGTTAGATTATATTCCTTTTAAAATCTCTTAACATAATACCCAAAAACATTATCTCATTATATTTATTAATAAACTATCTTTTCAAAAAAAAACATCGATATTAGAGTTTAACTTTGGTTGGGATGACTCATATTTCTATTGGATTAGATATTCATGGGTGTCAGATATTTTCTGGGGTTGTTAAACACCATGATAATAATTATGGGGATACTATCTAATTTTTAAAAATAGATATTATTTTACTATTCTATAGGATACGCAATACATGAATGATCTATCAAATAATGATTTTATGTTGAATCAAAGGGATCGTACATCTTCTAGGGAGGTGGTTGTTGCTGCAGATGATATGGTCTACATGGGTAGACACTAGAACTCTTATCTATTACATCAATATGAAGTAAAAAATTTGTAGAGTTGTTGGGTATAGTCTAAATTCAATATGGGTAATAAGGAGTAGCAAGTTATTTCTTTTAACACAAAGTAATTTGTCTCCCTAGAGAAGTAAATTTTTCTAAATTATTATCAATTAAATTATATTTATTAATCTTAGAAAATATGGAGTGTCCTTATATGAAAAATATCATACCTGATTCAATGAGTGGTTTAAAGTTATATTCTATATTATCAATAAATTTACATTTAACTAAATGTGACTTGTCTGCCAATTCTCCTAAAACCATAACATCCACCATGACTGTCTTTATAGGTGTGAGGAATTCATAGAATTATTTCATGAGGTATTTCCCACAGATTTATTGATGTAGATTACATTCAAACAATTTATTTAATTTTAATAGTACAAAAAATTTTATCCATATAATTATCCTTGATCCTAGATATACCTTTCCAAGTGGAAGTAGTTTTTCATGTTGAAAAAATATATTTCAAAAAAATAATTTTTAAATCACTTTAATATATTAACTCTGGAGGATGTAAATAAAAAATCTAATCATTTATTATTCCACTGAGTTATAATGGGAATGATTTTAGTTTGATTTTTTCTTTATATTAATTAATTTTTGTACACCTATGAAAATTAGTTTTAATTAACTCAATTATCTAAATATTCCTTATCACAAAACACCAAAATTTAGGTGATCTGTGATATAATATAAAAATATTATTTAAATATTATTATTATAACATAGATGATAAATTAGTCATTTGAATTGTATCAAAAATATTATAAAACAAATTTATAAATTTTTTATATTTTGAGCATATATTGATTAATGATTAATAAATATGTACTCAATTTTTATTAAATACATTTAATGACTAATAAATATGTTTTCTTCAAAAAAGTACATTTTTTTATTTTTTTAAATTTAATTATTATTTACTTCTACCAATATTAATAAATTTATTTTTGGGAATGAATAAAATTTATAAAATGAAGATATAAATATTATCCTCATTTGAATTTTTTGGATTTTTCAATAATGATTTATTTTGGTTTGAATAGTAAAAAGGATTATATTTTTAAATTGTTATTTATTTTCATTAAATCATGTAATTAAAAAGTAACATTTCTTATTTTATGTTGATGTTTAAAAATAATATTTTAACTATAATTAATTTATTTAATTTTATAATAATCATCATTATAATTGATTTTGGTATATGTTCTTTTCTGGCCTTAAAAACACATTATAATAAAAATTGTATTTATGGAGAAAAATGTGTTTTATGATAATAAATTTAATAAATCGCTATTTATTTAAAATAATAATGAAATTTACAGGATATTAATATTCATGTAGGTATTTTATTTTTTATCTAATAGTTTTTCCAATGCATGGAATAAATGTAAATTTTGTTGAATGCTTTAAAATGAATTTTTCTAAACAATGTTTTCATCACGCTTTGAAACTTATTTTTAAGTATATTTCTAATATTATTAAAACATTAATATTTTAAAATTTATTCCATATTTTGAAACATAATAATTTATATAATTCAATTAGTAAAAATATTTTAGATTATAATGAAAGTTAAAAATAGAAAAAAAATTATACAGCGGTTAAAAATATAATAGGTTTACTAAGAAGATGGTGGTTAAATAATATATAAAGTTATTAGAGACACATAAAAATTTTAAATCTTATCGTTATATGGTATTTCAACTTTATGTTTTACAACCTTACATTACTTTTCCATTTTCATCCACATTAACATGCATGTGAACACATATTTTTGAAAAATTTGTTTTCATATTTCATGTGGGTCCCTCCCCTCAGTTATAAATTGGTTCTTTATCTCTTATATTATTCATAATATTAGAGAAATCAAGCTCAGAAATGACCTCACCAAAAAACTACCTCAATTCCCTTCAATAATTCATGGTCTTCTAGTCTTCTCCTATGATGACTAAGAATTCTAAAGTTGTAATCCCTTCCAGGTCTTTCAATAAGAGGTAATCATCTATAATAATTTTTCAATGTGTATTTATTGTTATAATATATATATAGATATTTTATCAATACTAAAATAATTTTTCAATTTATTTTAATATACTTATATACAATTTTGATTATGGGAAAACCAATTTCCACCTCTCTTCACTCCCATGGAAAATGAAAGCATTACTAATGTGTATCGATGACCTACGATCTCCATATAGCAGTGTAATTTTTTTCACCAATAGTGTGATTGGATTGGTATAGAAATTTAAATAATTAAGGCATAAAATATTTTAAAAATAATTATTATGTTTTATATAAAATGTATCAATTATATTCTAACCCTTCCACCAGTTGAAAATGACAATATTGATCATGTGTACATGTGAAATACCACCTCAATGATGCAATGTGACACATTTTTCAATTTATAAATTCATGGATCATTATAAAAATTACTATGATGAATATATATAATATTTATATCATGATTAACATTATGTAGATATGGATCTATCCTCAATATGAAAGAACTAAAACTACCAAACCAAAACATACATGAAAAACATAATTGGAAACAAGAAAAAACTATGATTTTAATGATGAATTATAAATAAATTATTGAGAAAATATTATAAGTGGATAATGTATGATATTATAAGTATATATATGGATATTTTAATGAATAAAAATAAATAATATTTTATTTTATATGATGTTTAAATCTTATATGAACCTTCGTCTGACGTGTGGTAATGGTTTCTCGACTAACATTAATTTAGGACCGACATATGCTATACTCTACTCATGTTAAATTTTTATGTTGTATATACATTCTATTTTGATATATAATGTTATGAATATTTTTATATTCATGGTTTACAATTTTTTGTTAAAAGTTATTTCATTCATGAAGGTTGTGGAAGAAAAGTTACCAAATTATAAGGTTTTATTGCCCAATCAAATTGTTATTCATAATTATTTATTTACATGTTATTATTATGGAAATTATAAGATAATTAAATGTTAACCCCCATATATTTTATTATCATGTGGTTATATCTATAAATTTTTCTTTTATTCCCTTCATTTTATTCTTTCTATGTACTCAAATGTATTAAAAAAAAATTTCATGAAAAATAGAATTTCATTATTCGGTATGGAAAATTTTTCTTCCATGTAAGTATTTTAATTTAAAAATTATGAAGAATGTATTTATAATTTACAAAATATTATTAATTGAATTTATTCCCATGATTTAATTTTTATAAAAAGTATTTATAACAATGTTTCTTTTGATCTTCCAATCCATTTATTCTTTAACAAATTTATGAATGGGATCAATTTCTAATGTACACTTCAACAATGAATTTTATGCCAATATAAATTTTAGAAAAATATCAAATTTTAATATTAAATGGTAATTTTAATTGAGAATCATATTTATAATATTTTGATAATATTTATATTCTAATTTTCTGTTTTAAAGGGTATTTTCATTAAGAAATATTCTAGTGACCTTCTAGAAGTATTTTTGTTATTTTAAGTTCTTTTAAGGATTCATATGACTTAATGGGGAAACAGATTAATGATATCATCCACCATATTAATCTATATGTATTATGATCATGTTTATCTAGATATTGACATGTAAAAAAATTATTATTTTGAATGTTACTTATTAATCATGTTTATTATGTTGATTATTAATTGAATGATCATTCGATCCTTTCTTATGATGAATGAATTTGACTTTTCTGAGAATAGGTGGGGGCCTCTATAGATAGCCCATTGGTGAATTGGTATGTCTCATAGGAAAACTATCTTGGTTATTTATTGGTACATGCCAAATTATTTATGGTGTGTTGGAATAAGGCCATGATTTTTTTATTATAATGTCTTCAAATAAGCACATAAGGATATGATTATGATTTATTTAACTATATATTATATATAAATGAATTAAATTAGTATTAACCAAGTTATTATTTATGTTACTATGTCATCCATTTATATATTCTCTTATTATATTACATTTCATATGCAATTTTTTATTATTTGTTATCGCAAAAATATTATTAATTCTTTATTTATTATATGATATCATTTATTTTAGTTTTTTCTTACTATGAATGTATGATCAAATATTATTATGTTTTACAGTCCATAGGATACTTAGATTTTATATATGAAGGATTTCAAGGATAAACTTGAAGAAATAATAAATATATTTGTTTAATTTTCTATCGTATTTCATATTTTCAACTATGATTTGATAATAATGTATATTTCACATCTCCTGATACTATTATACTATTTGATCATTTTTTATGAATTCATTGATATCTTTTTTCATGTATTAATATAACCATATTCTCCATGTTATTGTAGTTGGAACATTACATTTGGAATCAATGAAAGTTCACTATAAACCCTGGGTACTCGATTTTGGAGAACATATATTAGAGAACATAACTCCATGATAGAATATGAGTATAAGTATATATATAAGATTATATTTTAATGTTTTATTAAATTTTATATTTCATAAATTTTTAATGAATTATATTCCTATATTGATACTATCATGTGAATGAGACTATGGAACAAATTAACCTAAGAATAACAACTCTAAATAGGGAAGATAGAGTATTAACATGAACATATCCACAGCATGATGACTAGTCAAATGAATTCACACCAAAATTGACACTCCATATTGACATGATTTAGATGAATCAAACACTATATATAGACCACAATAAAATATTAAGAAATATTATTATAATTTCACAATATTCACAAAGATACTAATATTATTATTTTGGGATTGGTTATGTATATATTTTCAATTTAGGTTATATATTGAAGTAGATTTATAATTATACACTATTAATCATAATGATATGATATACTCTAGGATGTGAAATTACTTCGAAATTGAATCCAATTTAAGGAATTGAAATATTTTCAATACTCGAAAACAATGCAGTGGTGTACCTCAAAAAAAATGTCAACATGACTAGTAATGAATCTATGAGTCATGAGTTTATTAGGAGGGTTAAATTATGTTATGAAAAATAAAATTTCCCATATGGTATAACCTTTTTTGTAACATCAATATCCATTGATGTTGGACAACATCATGTATCAATAAAATCGAACCAGTAATTGAACTAATAATCTTTTGATAGCTGAATTGTAGAACAAGTACCCTATAAATATATTTATATCTTTGAGATGTAATTAATTAGAGAATAGTATTTTGGATGTTCTCAATTCAATGGAAGATAATGAATAATGTTTTTCATTGAGTCAAATAATAGATGAGGATAATGATATAGAGATAATGTAAATGAATACATTGAAGGAGATATTCTTTAAAAACATCCTTCCTCCTGAGAAATAAGTTGACATTGAAATAAAATTAATTAAATTAATAGAAAATTATGTGAAATTTTTTGTTCAGTATCTGTTAAACATTATTGGATTATAATTTTTTTCTAAATACAAAATTCTGAAAGTAAGATTAACATTTTCATTGATAGGATTTTGTTAAGATTCTAAGGGGCACTAGTCTGTCATGAATTTTAATCATGTAATGATTTGGAATAAAGTTCCATCCGGATAGAAAATTTTTCATATAATGATATTATTTTCAATATAAATTAAGATAGTATGTGGATTAATTATCACAAAAAAATAAATAATGTAAAGTAAATAAAGGGAAGGAAGGAAATCCCAACATGTTAAAAATATTGACAGAAAAACTATGGAATTTTTTAAAAGGGAAAAAGTCTTTAATTAACATTTGGGGATAAATTTATTCTACCATGTGAATTAATGGGAAATAAAGAAGTGATCAATATCCATTATCTCAACTCTATGGATATGTGGAATTATAATAATCAATTCCTTAAGTGTTAATAGAATTTATCTGAGATTTTTCTAATGGGTCGAGGAAATTATTATAAAATTAGTACACATGAAGTTGAAATCTATTATTTTTTTATGATATGTACATTAATCTTGAACCCATGTTTTATTTTATTCCATGTGAACCTGATCTTATATTATTCATTTAAATTGAACCATCCCATGATATGCTGAGGAAATAATTTACTATTAATAAACCTAGTAGGAATCTAGGTATAATATATTGAGTTATCTCAATTGTGATTAAAAAATATGTAATAGTATTAAACTTGGTTATTATATCATTTTTTATTTAAAATATTCCTAATTCTTGGAGATAATTTTTTTAGGTTTTAGAATTTTTAGAAAAACTGTAAAATAGTCTTTTCTAACCTTTTGTAATTATTATACAGTGGTAAAAGAATTATAAAATTTAGATTAGTGTTTTATTTATGTTTTAAGAATTAATTTATTAATTTTTTCCAAGAAATTTTATTCTAATTATGTATATTCTTTACATTTTTTAATACCTTTTTTTATACATGTAAAATAATTTTTATTTATTTTACTAACCATATTGTAATGCACCAGTATTTATTTTTAATATTTTATTTCTGAATAAATGTGTGATTAATTGTATTATATTATTGGGAGAAACCATCTAAAATTTATCTCATTAATAAATATCATTACATTTTTTAGCTATATGACCATTGAAAATGGAAACCATTATAATTAAAAAACTATAAAATAATAAATATAAGATGTGAAACTATATATTTCCCCAATATACTAGAATCATTGCCTTACAACCTACAATATAGAAATTAAACAAAATATTAGTAATCCAATCAACATTTTAGAAAATGAAAATAAGTAGCATTGGGAGGAATTGTACTAATTATTTACTGAAGGAATTATATGATATTTGTAGTAGGTAATTTGACCAATGAAATAGTAACCCGGCCTTTGGGAAAAGTAATATGACCATTTGAATTAGTAAGATGCTAGTTGTAGTAGTAATTTTAACTCAAAATAATAAATTGTGATATAAATAATATTTATTATAGTGACCTGATCCTAGAAATCCTGATGTTGGTGTATACTTCTTTTACATTAGAATTATTAAAAGGATTAGAATATTGAAGTACCAAAGATATCAGTAGTCTTTGTAAACTTTATATATACACCAGTCTTGTATTCCAAATAAATACATTAATTATAAAATATTTTTCCTTTTAATTAATAATAAATTTATTCTAACTAGCATATCATTGCTTATAATTATTAGTTTAAAAATTTTATTCATAGGGAAAGAAAATAAAATATGGGTTGGATCAAATGATAAGTAAGGGTTAATTATAGAGGAAGAAAGTTTGAATGAATTATTATTATAAATATGTAAACGTTGAAACAAAACACACATTCCATAAAATCAACAAACCAAATGGATAAAAAAATATAGAAATGTAATAACTAAAAACACATGAATTTAAAATATCTAGACATGGAATAATAAATATAGAATGGAAAATAACTAAAGCACATGTAATTACATCAATTAATAGATAATGATGTGCATCTATAGATATGTCGATGAAAAATTTCAGGGTACCTTTAACATCAAGACCTTTCACAAGAAAATTTAGCATACTAGTTAAAAACACATATAAGGAAATCTAACTGACTTGTCCTACAAGACTAATGATTTAAATAGGTGATATATATAAATGATCACCACCCATTTAATACCACTCAATATCATTCCTCATATATCTAATAATATATTTGATAATGTCCCTTATCAAATATTTTTATGGGGATGAAGATATAGATTTATCAATATATTCCCTATTAATAAAATATCTGTTAAGTTCACACCATTTGTAAAAATTATTTACGATTTAGGAAGTAAAAATATCCATGATAAATAATATGAAAAATTATGGGAAATTCAATGTGTAATGATCCAAAAAAATTGAATATTTCATGGGGAATAACAGAAGATTCGTGGTTGTGAATTCCAATAATATCTTTGGTCAAACAAATTATAAACAATCATGAGGAATAATAAGGATGATATGAATAAAACATATTGATGTGGAGTAAAAATAAAACATTTTTTAAAGAATGAAGTTATTATAAAAATATCATTCAAAAACAATATTGATAAAACAGTAATTTTTTTTTGAGAAAACATTTTAAAAATCCATTTAATTGAGAATAAATTTTCAAAATATTTTCGTAAAAGTATCATTTAAAATGGAATGGAAGTTTCATATAATTTATTATGGGTAAATATGTGCACATCGTACAAGGTAAAAATAACATTCTGTTTTGCTAGATAAAATGTTAAAAAAGTTCCATGTGCAGCAAGAGAAAAGAAAATTCCATTAACAACAATTGTGAAAGAAAAAAAGTATACCATTTTCATTATTTAATCATTTCGGAATGGATCAACAATTTTAAAGGACCGTTTTTGTAATCCATATTTTTATAATAATAATGGTTCTCTGACTAAAAGAGAAATGAAGTATGGTTTTCTTAAAAACAGTTTAAAAAAATTGAGTAAAAAAGGCTATGATAATGGTGCTATTGATTATAAAAATCCATAAATAACTCTAGGATAATAAAATTATATGATTTATTTAAAAATTATTCAAAAATACACTTTTATGGAAATCTATATGTATAAAATCTCGAACAAAATGATATTGTGAAGTAAACCCTTGAAAAGACCATAACATTGATGTGAGAAAAAATAAATCAATGGATAATGTGTATAAAATTTATAGATTCCAAAAATAAGTTTTCATACAAAAAATACATTGAAAATTTATTACACACATAATCTTAGAATATTAAGGACAACCTTGAAGTAATATAACCCAATGAAATGGAATCAGGTAATGAAATTCATTACCACTAGGTAACTATAATCAAAAATTCAATTATAAGAAATAATTAAAATTGAAAGTCAAAATAAAATAAATGTAAACAAATTAATTATATAATATATAAAAATTGCAATTATATTTACTCCAAAAATAGGTTAGTGATGAATATGAAATCTATTTCATTGATGTAAAAAGTTAGATGAAAATCACTTACCTTGGGTATCCTTTTTGGAGAACATCTGTAAAATTCTTGTATAAATATTTTTACCATGTAAATACCTTATACCAAAACCGAAATCATATTCATAATATCATATATTAATATATTATAATATATTATTAAAAATTTGAAAATAGTTTTTCATTATTTTCACTATTTTGGGTGTTAAGTACCTAGTTTGTCAATTATGTTTAACATGTTCTTTTTGTTTATATTACATATATAATAATTTCATAATCTACAAAATTTAAGCCATGATTTAAATATCATGAATATAAAATATATATGTTTTTATAATAATCCATAATATTAGGAGATAAGAAATGGGATGCATCATTCATGGAGAAGGTTGGTCGTTCATATGCATGAATGCTACTTTATTTAGTTTTTGGAGTAAAATAAAGAATAGTAAATTATATATATTTATATTATAATTAAATAATAATGTTTATTTCATATAGGTATATTGAATCCATAAATTATACATTCCATTTATAGAGTGAATGAATCATGTCGCTTTGAGGAGGAAGTAGTCAACACGACCACAACTGATGTTATTGTTTTTACAGAAAATGAAAAGCATAAGGGTTTGTGTTATATAAGAATTAATTAACACAAATGAAATTATAAATATCAAATATATCATACATAAATATAATATCCATTATAATTCCAAACCATGAGAGATGGTAAATGAAATATGAATGAAATCATTTTGTGAGGTGGAAATTTACCGTACACTAAAATTGTGAGTTCATTACACATTACATGGATGTGTGTGTTATTGTAGGTATAACCCTTAGAATAAATATATAATAATATATTTAAAATATTATTTTTATTACATAATATTTGAATACGAATATTTTAAGGGTTGTAAAATGAACATAAATCAAAAAAACATGAGTAAGGATGTTTCCTATACTTTGGGTAACTTCTTTTGGTTTATAAGAAAGTGATTCTTGGATGGATTAATGAATATATATATATTCACTTATCAGGAGGGCAAGAAATTTGTGGAACTATCTTGGATGACCGTGTTCAATCCAAAGTGGCTTGAGAGGTGGGATAAAGTTAGAGGGGTGAGTTCCTTTTATAGTGGAGGATAGGTGATATTATGGTATATTTTGGAAAGGAAAATTTCGACCACATTTTACCTATGACTTGTGTCTCCAATAATAAAAAACATTCAGGGAAACATTTTATAGTGTTGAAATGTTTCCATAAAATGTATTTTTGAAATGTTTATAGGTCATTTTTTCCTTCAAGTTTAGGGTTTATTCACTTCATAATCTAATCTTTCTCTTAATCGATGTAATTAATTTTAATCACATTCACTAATATTTTTGGTAAAAGAATAATATGACTGTATTTTACATTATATAATATTTTTTTAAATATGGAATCAATTTATCCAAATTTCAATCAAAAAATTCATAGTAATTAATTTAAATTTAATCCTATAGATGACATGACAAACCTGTTTTTAATGTAAAAAAGTTCAAACATTTTCAATGTTTTTATATTCATTTTAAATGTGAACATAATTAAACTAAAATAACTTATACTAAATGATATAAAATTTACCTAATTAAACTTTAAAAACAATCAAAAAAATTATTTAACCATATAAATGAATTAGAAGAAAAAAAATTTTGATTATAAATTATGTATTCTTCACTATTCATCAAAAAAAAAATTATAGAAAAATAAAAAAAATTCACCTATCATAATTTTTAAGTTTAAATTCAAAATATTAGGTTCATTAAGACATATAAAATTTAAAAATGTGAAAAAATAAATTTATTATTGGTTTTCCATTAAAATATTGTAAAATTCCCATTAAACAAATATAGGTTTTAGACATAACATTGAATTTGTTATCATATTCTGACTATAAAATCAAATGGATGAAGTTAAAAAATATTTTATTAAATATATAAAATATTAATTTCATTAATAAAATTCAATAATTTAAATTAATTTAATATATTTGGATAAAACAACTTTTTGATTGTAAAAAGATTTCTTTTATATTGAATTAGTTTTTATATTCATTGAAAATTAATTGGTAACCCATAAATAAATTTTATATTTGAGGAAACCATATATTTTTAAAAATTATATTATACTATTAAAAAATACTTACATAAATTTTTGGTTATATATTATTATATTAATTAATAATTTCTTAATAATATATTGTTGTTTGGTAAAACTCTGCCTTGAATGTAATGTAATCCATCAAAGAAATTTTTGTTGTGGGTGGTGAAAGATAACTTGGTATTGCGTGCATTGAATGTTATCATATATTAAATTTATTTAAAATATTAAATATATTTTAATTTCTTGGGATATTGTATTTCCTTACATTCTTGGGGTTTCTTGTCATACATGCTATCAAATATAATGTTCTTACATTAGAATCTTTGGTTTTTACATTCTTCTCACCTTTAATAAATTATATCCTCATATTTTATGCTCGATCTTGGTAATAAAAAGTTTTATTTTTACTATATTGAAATAACCCATCTTGAAAAGGGATCTTAATACATCATATAGAGAAGAGATAATGGGAATTACAAAGTTCACATGGTCTACTGTGTAACTAGGTCTCTATGTAGGGGAACATTATTGGAAAGTGGATATAGGTACATGGAGAAAAAACTGTAAATATTTATCAGGAGTGATTAAAGTCATCCATAAAAAAGGTGAATGATAAATATAATATTGAGGGTCTCAAAGATATAAGTCCTCAATGATTGAAAAGGCCATCAGTTCAATAATAACTATTGTACTAGGAAAATATTTTTTTGATAATTTTTATAATGTTGAGTAATTATTTTACTACCTATGAATATATTTAAATATAATCACACAACATATTTATATAAAAATAATTTTAATAATTTTATTATTATTTGATCAATATATAATTCATCCATTACTTCATGAAATTGATATCCAATAATTTACTTTTATTCATGGAGAAATAAAATACACTTGTATAGGGTCATAAGGCCCATAAAAGAGTAACAAGTATAAATAATTATCACTATCAATTCTAAAAATCCAAAATGGTTAAAACATTAATATCTAAACTTAAAATGTAGCACTATTTGTTCAACATTAATATTTATTTTTTAAATAGTTTAATAAAAAATCAATGATATATTGACCATGACATCTGGTAGGCTAGTGGTAGGCATGAAACACTTTTCATCCTTCAGTTATGGGTTGTTGTCTTGCAACCCTACTTGATTTTATTTGTTATAAACCTACGTACCGGTTTTCATATTATAAAACCATATTAAAATAATTTACTATATAAATAAGATGTATATCCTTAAAATAAGTTTGGGCACTAAATATCCTTTTTTACTTTGGTTTTCAATACATACACAATTCCGAAATACTTCATCCATTTATTTCCACATAGTTCATTACTTGGTCTACTGTTCAACCATGGACATTAATTTTCATTATATTTTCAAATACTTTATAAAGGTTTGTAATAAAAATTGGAATTATTCTATGTGTATCCCACATGAGTGTCAAATAATGTGTGAAGTGAGGACCATTTTTGTGTACCAGGTTACGCTCAAGTCAGGCATAATGCACCATTTCTGAGTTGTTACCCCTAGATACAAAAATTCTAGAACCACATCCACTTTTAGTTTCTAGATAGGGATGTATTCCTAGTAATACCCTCATAATATATACCTTACCAAAATTATAGAAATTTATTCTATACTAATCCTAAAATTATATGTTAGGGATTTGTTTTTTAATCTATTCATTCCAAAATTTATTTTCCATGTTTTTTACTAAAATTCCTCTGATTCAAACTATAGGGACTCAATCCTTGGAAGTAGGAACCTAGTGTCTACTACCATTACATTTAAATTATTAAAAGGAGTAAAATACTTAAGGGTCAACGTCTTTTGTAGTCTTGGTAAACTAGATACTTACATGAGTCTTGTATTTTAAATAAACAAATTAAATACAACATAAATTATTTCTTTTTAGGATAACAATTTAATTACATATAAAATATCATTTCATATATTTCTTAGTATAGTTCTTTGATTTATAGGGAAAGTAAATAAAAAAAGGGTGATCTCAAATGCTCAGTTAGGGTTAAGTATAAGAATATCAATAATGAATAAATGAGAATAATAACTATGACAAGGGAACAACATAACTCACATTTCATTAAATCAATAAAAATAATAGATAAAAAATATGGAAAGGTAATAAGAAAAAACAAAATTCATTCCAATAACTATATAAGGAATAATCAATATGGAAAGGAAAATACCAGAAACACATTCTAGTAAATAAATGAACAAAAAATAAAATAAATCCATATATATGTCGACAAAACATATCATGGGTAAATAATATATCATTCTAAATGATGGAAATGATTAATTAATGTACTTCATGTTTCTTATGTACGTGATACCATTGTTTTCAATCCCTTCAATAAGATGGTTTAGAATATTATCTAAGATCCCATATAAGTCTTTCCAACGGACTCGGCCTTGAGACTATCAACACATCGAGGGGATATATATAACTGAGCCCTACCCATGTTTTCCCATCCAAATAATTTCTCATATATTGAATAATCCATTTAACCATTTCCCTTTTCAAGTATTTATATCGATTAGAATATATAGATGTATGAATATTTCCAGAGTTAATGAAATAAATTTCAAGTATACAACTTATGTAAAAAATGTAATATGGTTTAAGTAATAAAAATATCCATGATAAACGATAAAGATAATTAGGGGAAATTAAAGGTCCAATTATCATATAAAATTAAATGTTTTAATGGGATTAACAATGGACTCAAGGTAGTGAATGTTAATACTCTCCTTCAAAAATGAATTGATAAACCATCTATAGGAAGAATATGGATAGTATCAATAAAATAAATCACAATTGGAGTAAAAATAAAGGGTTTTTTTCATAAAAGAATTGAAATATTATAAAACTATCATTTAAAAGCATTTTTAGGAAAATATTATTTTTAATTTTAATAAACATTTTAAAAAAGTATGCATTGAAAACAAATTTTCAAAATAATTTTCATAAAACTATCATTTTAAACTTACAAAGGGGTCTTCTATAAAATGATAGAGGGTTAATCTAAACATTTCATACAAGGTAAAAAAATAATATTCTATTTTCAAGGTAAAAATGATTGAAAAGTTACCTATTTAGTGTGTGAAAATAAGATTCCATTAAGAAAATAAAAGAAAAAATGGAATAAATTTCATCAAAATCTCATTTTTTTAAGTTTAAAACATTTTTGAATAAAATTTTAGAATACAATATTTTTAGATGAAAACAAGTTCTCTAACTTGAAGAGAAATTAAATTGGGTTTTGTAAAAAAAATTAATAAAACATTTTGTGTACCAAAGAGTGCAAAATCGGTACTATTAAATGGAAAAGAATACGAAGAATAATAGTACAAAACATTAAAAGTATTATTAAACAATGATTCCATAATTTCCTATGATGGAAATTAATATGTAATCAATCCTAAACAATATGTGATTGTGAATTAAACACTTGAAAAGACTATAATATTGATGTGAGAATCAATAAATGGATTGATTATTTTTATAAAATGTAAATCTATATAAAAAATATAAATAAAATAATAAATCATAAACATTTATTACACAAATAATCTTATAATATTAATGATAATGAGAAAGTAATAAACCCCAATGAAAAGGAATCAGGTTTTGAAATTCTTTACTAATTGGTAAATTTTAACTCAAATACTTATATAATAAATATAAAAAATTTAAAAACAAAATTTAATTAATATAAAAAATCAGGTTATAATATATCAAATTGGGAACTAGATACACCACACATTAGAACTAAGAGGGTAATATGACATTTATTTCACAATTGTAAAAAAGGGAGATGAAAATCCCTTACCATGTGTTTTTTCGAGATAAAAATTTTATAAATTGTTTTATAATGTTTTCAATTATGTAAAAAAATTATACCATAACCATAATTATATTTATGGTACTATTTATTGACTTCTAATAGTATCTTATTACCCATTTGTTAATAATCATTCATTAATTTCACTATTTTGGGTGTTAAATGACTAGTTTCTCGAGTTGGTTTTAACTTGTTTCTTTTGTTCCTATTATCTAGATCTTTATTTAATCATATTCAGAATGTAAAATATGATTTAGATATCATATATATTCAGTATATTATTTTTAATTAATTTATAATATTCTCATAGAAGAAATGAAATGCATCGTTAATGGAGCGGGTAGGCCGTATGTACACAAGAAACTACTTTAATTTTTTTCTTTATTAAATGAAAAAAATTATAAATAGCTATATTATAATTCCAATATCATATTTATGTCATATATTTAATATATTTTAATTAATAAACTCTTTATACCCTCCAATCATTGCAAGAAGAAAATCACATCGCTTTTAGGAGGTGGTATTCCATATATCCACAAATAATGTTATCATATTAACATGAAATGGAATGAATAAGGGTATGGGATATATAAAAATTAATTCCCCATAAATACATTATAAATATAATATATATCACTTATAATCACCATTTACATCATAATTCGCCACCATGAGAGGTGGTAAAGACAAAACGATCTTCATCGATTTGTGAGGTGGCAGTTCGATGCACACATAAACGGTAACTTTCTTAGCCATTAAATAGATGTTTTAATAAGTGTGTAAAATTCTCACCCAGGTTCCAAAAATTGGTCCCCCTACCTAATTGTTCACATTCCCTAAGGCAGGTCTCCCCAAACATGAGAGGCTTTTGACTAGCAGAGAGGGTATAATATCAATTTTTGGGAGACTATACCCACTTTTATTAGAGTAATAAACCATAAAAAAGAATAAGAAATGAAGAATTAATAACATGTTACCATGGAATGAATAATCCAGTATCACATGATTACTAAAAATTGAAATACCATATTAAAATGTAAATATTAGATATTCCATGCTAATGTATGTTCCACGTGTCAAAATGAAAACCCGAAAGTAAAAACACTATCAAATCCAAAGTGGGTCCCAAACCATGTCTAGTTCCCCTAACCATGAACCATACCAAATTAGAAATATATTATAGGTCATTTCCCTTATCATATTATATAAACATGAAGTATATTTGGGTATCGATCAGGCAGCTCGAGTCTGGTGTGAGTACAACTCAGTATTCAAACTCGAACGATGTATAAAAAAAATCCAGTCAAAACACTATATGAAATTTTATAAAAAATGAAATTCATGTAATAATGTGAAAAATTAACATTTATTCATTTATCCTTTATTTAACCATATAATCTACTATGTTTATAGGAAAACCCAATCCATAAAACCTACATTGGCCCATTCTAGTGATTGAGCCGTATCACATAGTCAATTCAAAATTTCATTATAACACCCAGTCTACCATTATCCTTCTCAATTCAAATCATAATGTGGAAAATTGGAACTACGGTCCAATGCCAACATTTTTGGACTTGGTCACCTTGCCTAGAACTTTATGGAATTTTGACAAAGTATACATTGTCCCACCAATAAATATCAATTTATCACTATGGTATTTTTATGTATTAGTCCTCATCCGATAACTGAATATCAATTTTTCACTATGGGATTTTGATGGGCAAAGCTTTTTCCCACACATAACTATCACACTATCACATGTATCATAATTCACATATATCATAATGTCACGTCAAAAATTATTAATCAACATTTATCATCTAACCACATTTA
Organism: Viscum album; assembly: GCA_963277665.1. Classification (NCBI taxonomy): domain Eukaryota; kingdom Viridiplantae; phylum Streptophyta; class Magnoliopsida; order Santalales; family Viscaceae; genus Viscum; species Viscum album. The sequence goes on from OY728120.1 coordinate 1,487,688,213, forward strand.
AAAGTCACAATTACTATTAATTAATTTACCAATTAATTAATCCAACTCACAATATCAATATTTCAAATATTTAATTAATCAATTAGTTATAAAGATTTCATAAAAATTATATTTCAATAATCAATTCAATAATTAATTATCTTAAAATTAAAATTTTAATAATCTCAAAAAAATTCTTTATTTAATTCAAAAATTAATTAATAGAATTTAATCTTCTCAATATTCCATAATTAATTCAATAATTAATTATTGTTAATTTCATTCACTTAATTATTTATCTCAAAAAATTAATCTATTAAATTAAGAAACTCAATTTATAAAAAAGACTTATAAATTCTATAATACCATACACGTAATTGAAATCATTACTATGAGATCTAAATAATATACCACATTACTACAGTCATCGACGAATTATCACCCAGTAGGGAGACCTAGTTTTAAAGAGATCAATTAAGAACATGGAAAAGAACACGGTCTAGCTCTGAAACCTAAATCTACTATCAAACGACACATGATCTCTTCAATCTGGATCTATATCCCACAATATTAAATCTAGAATCATCATGTATAGATCCATATTCATCAAAATAGGGGATAAACACCCAAAAAAAGAATTAGATATGAACGGGAGAGAGAGGGAGAGATGAGAAATCATTCAAGATGAATCCACATTTTCAAAGATGTTCAGATCTGCCACTAGTCTTTGAATTTACATGAATGGAGGTCATACGACCATTGAATCTTTTTTGGGGGCTATAAAATTGAATAAAATCAATTTTTTGTTGATTTTGAGAATTTGGGGTTATGAGACATGTGTTTGGTAATTATTTTAATAAAATTTGGGTTATTAAAATCCTTTAGGTGCATTTTGGTACTCTGGTTTCACAGTTTCCCCAATCCTTTACCATAAAATTGTTACTCTTCTAAGGGGGTGCACAGTTTCTCCATTTAAGGCCCACGGTTTAACATACCAGGTTCTAGCCATGAAAAACCCGTATATCATTGGTTTCATGGTTTTTTTGGGTAGGGAGGATGGTTAGGGAGAACCGTGTGCCAATCATAAATGACACAATTTCATTTATTTTCTCAAAATGTTCACCCAAATGGACCCAAGGTAAAACACAAATAAAATTTACTCAATAATTAGAAAATAAGTACTTGTAAATAAGAAAAATAAATTTTTAGAAAATGTTGGGCTTCAAAATTCTTTTATTTTTATAACAGCTCATCATCAAGCTATACTCCCAAGAATAATTAAGATTCTGAGTCAAAAAGGATGGTCCATTGTGACTATATATTTGATTCTCTCTCCTATAATTCCTCCAGAACATGCCCATTTTTCCATAATACATGAACTATTATCCTAATATTTCCTCATAGTAAGTTCTCAATGTGATCCACTACAGATATCATATTCCCCTTAAATGATGAATTTATCTCAAACTCAATCTCATCCACATCGATCTTAGGAGAATAGTTGGGGTGATACCATTGAAGTTGTGACACATGGAAAACATCATGCAAAGCACTTAATTTATATAGAAGAGCTAATTGGTACACCACTAACCTGATTCTCTCCACAACCATATATGGTCTAATGAACCTAGGTGATAATTTTCCAAATCGTTGAATCATGTGGTGACCTAATCTTGGAGACACCCAAAGGAATACATGATCACCCTCTAAAAAATCTAGTGGTCATAGAAATATTTCAATTTACTATTTGTTTCTACTCTAAGATATATCCATATTCTTTTAATTCATTTGAACCTACTCTGATGTGTCCTGTATGAGACATAGTCCAAATAAATCTAACATAACTACATCTATCTAACATAAAGGATGGCTGGATGTCCAACTATAAAGATCTTTTTTTGGTTCCATTAGAAAAGTTTGATGAAAAATGTTGTTATAGGAAAACTACACTAGTTCGATGTGATTCTCACAAGATCCACTAAAGTCATGAAAATATTCTCATAGCATATACTCATTAACTGAAATAGTACACTCCAATTGTCGATATGTCCATGGGTGGAAATCCAAAATCAACAAAATCTATATATCCAACAACTTATGTAATCCCTGCTAGAAGAGAGAAGTAAAATTATTTTCATGGTCTTAAACAATTGAATGTGTCACCCTATGTAGCTAGAATATCTCCTTAAAAAAATTAACTCCCAACTGGTTAACTGAATTAGTGTCTCGTATAGGAAAAATGTGCACTACCATTGTTAATTAGTACACAAACACCCAGATGACATCATTTTTTAGGCATCCTTTAATGAACAACAAAAAAATTCATGGTCACATAATCCCACATCAATTCTACAATGGAAAATTGATTCAACAATCCATCAGGTCATCGATACACATCCTTCACCAACTAACAGTTCTAGCATCGTGTAATAAGCCCTACTATCACATTTATCATTCTAGATCACCAAAACTGTAGACATATTTCATGGTTCATTTTTGTCACACCAGGATGTACAACATACTTAGAGGCATGAGCCTCACACATCAATTCCACCCACATAAACAACAACCCTATTCCCATCATATTCAACCTCATCCTAATATATGTTCCAATCAAAAGGTGACTTTTCACATTTAAGGATTTTCCTCAAGGTGAAAACCTCTAGATCCTCACATTTACTATCCCGAAACCTTCTCGAAAGTGTATAATTCACTGATACTAATACCATATTAATCTGTTCCTAACACTCCTGATCCAAAATGTGCATCTTAGCTAGAAGATTCATCGTCTTCCACTTAGCACTAGACTATTGAACATGTCAAGTCTATGTTTTCCATCTCAACGCATCATGAACTGGATTCCTATTCCAAGAATATATACTAGCTCAAAATCAAATGATTACATATACTCTAATCACCTACATTGATGTAGATTTAAATATTTCAATTAAAATATTTACTCTAATCTCTTTTGATATGTATGAATAGTATGCTTTTATACCAATTGATAATTTCTCTAACAAATTAATGTTTGCACTACTACATAAAACATGAGGTCTTGTGTAGGGTAATTCCATTCATTAGGACTCACATTCCAAGACCTATATTCCACAACAAGATCTCCCTCTACTAACACTAATACAATCCCTATGCCAAAATCATCACAAAAAATTATTTAATTCTCACCTGGATCACTTTGGATCAAGATCTGTGCTGATTTCAAGTCCTTCTTCTTCTCCTAGAAAGAATTTTCACATGATAAAAACCATTAATACTTTAATAAATTTTTGGTCAAGACCAAAAGAAGAAATTAAATATGGGAAAAGTATAAAAAACCACCAATAATATCTAACTAATCCTAGAAAGATTTAAATATCCAAAACATTCTCGGAATGCTCCGAAGAAAGAACATTATAAACCATATTTCTCCCCACTAACACAACTTCCTATGAGATGATATGACCAATGATGTGTACTCAATTAATTCATAACTAACAATTAGATAGCTTTTCATATAGATTATTCTCTCTCTCTCAGTGTACATTAAATGATGTCCTGATATTGTGCATGATTGTCATGACTCTTTGAGTACCAAATGATTTAATAAAAAAACTAACAATTGATAATCTACATACTGTGGTAAAATTATGTTCAATAGGTACATGAACACTAATGGTTCCTTCATCAACCAAAATGAAATTATAATGAAATAATATAGGGTTCTTCTGAATGTAGTTCGAGGTATATTAGATGTACAGACTCTCAAATGACGATACCCGGATCTAAAGTAGATCTTGGAGAAAACACAACCTCCCTTAAAATAGTTAAATAGTTCATTGATATATAGAAGAGGATACCAAATAATCATTTTTAACTAGTTTATCTTTTGATAATAAAAACACAAGAATATAATCCCACATGCCTTCACTGGAAATAACTAAAGGGAACCCCCAGGTGACATCCTTAGAAGGATAAATCCCTTATCTTCCAACTCATCCATTTGGGTCTCAATATACGGATTCTCTTCCAATTCCATTCTATATGGTGGAATATAAATTGGAATAGACATATGAATAATATCAACATTAAATTAAATATCTCCATTAGTTGGAAGTACTGAGAAGTATTTTGGAATCATATCACAAAAAAATTCTACTATGTATGGATAAAAATATTGATTTTCACCTCCATCATCCACTAATAGACTAGACATCTTAGTTGTGATCTCTCCCAGTTTATAATGAATTAGACCGAATCAGCCTGCCTTGATATCCCACTATCCATGGTGAATATATTTTTTACCCATAAGAGATGTAAAAGTCACTCTTATGTGTTAATAATAAATATGGGATCGATAAGATACTAACCATTCTATACCTAGAATTAGTTCAATGCATGACATAACTAGGATATTAATATCACATAGAAAATGATACTCTCCGACCTCAATAGAACATCCATTAAAAAATAGATATATCTTGATCATACCCCACACTCTTTATCTATCTGCATAACCATGCTAAAAGATTCCACATCCAGACTCAAACTATTTACAAGTTATGCAGAAATAAATGAATGTGGGGCACTAGTATAAAATAATGAACTTTCAAGTGTTGTATTTATAAGAATAGTTCCTCTCACTATTGAAGTTATAGAATATCTATCAACCAGTGTGGGATAAAATATAGGAAAAAATCATGCCCCTATTCCCCATGATGTAGTCAAACTCCTCTAATATCCATAACTTTATTGATATGGGCACTATTTTTTAGAATTACTAAATCCACTATATCTGATGCCACAACTATAAGAACTCAAGCTACTAAATGATTATGGTGTAGAAGATCTCATCCCCATACAGTATTTTTTGATAGCTACTCTATCTACCCATGTACGTAATGAGTTTAATCTGAATCTCTATAGATAGAGAATCCCAATGCAGTCTCATAACTCTACCAATTGTCGGGGGAACTGTCTCTAGAAGAGTCTTGGCCTACCACATCGATGATAGATCACTCGAGAAGGGAATAATTTAACTAATCCCTTTGAAAGGAGACTTTTCATTAGTCTTTTGTTACTAATATTATAATAACATCACACCCTAATCTTAGAAGTTGAACATCATGATCATGGAGAAGAAACCACTTATCTACCACTAAAAGCCTATTTCAGGATCCCAATAGGTTTGAGATCCTGATTCACCACACCATAAAACTTCTTCATCTGATATATATTTACGTGAGACTAAATCTCGCATTTAACCCATTCTAAATTCACTTTTCCAAAGTAGCCTCATCTTCTAAAAATGTTGGATCAAAGAATTGAAAATTAGTAAAGCATCCAGTGTTGTCCATCAAATACACACTCCCTTGAGACAATCTCATAAACTCAGCTTCTCACTCCTATAATTGTGTGTCTCGATAAATGGTATCATAAAATATCCCTTTAATGTTCATCCACTCCATGTTTTCCATATTTCCATCCTTATTTTAGATGTCACACCATCACTTCTCTTGAGAACATAATAAGTATTCTTCCAGTTAGACTCCCATCTCACCAGGAGTCTCTAAGTGATCATGTATAGTCTAGACAAACTCAATCAAATACTATGCTACCTATGGTACCCCCTCTATATTTGATGTTGGAGGGTGCGACAACTAGAACTGTCACATTATATAATACATGATATTCCCAACCTTCCCTACGACTCTTTCTATTAAATGTAATATGTGAGAGAAATTCTCTCAGAGATGCTCTCTAACTTCCTCACCTAGTACTATCGGTGCCTCATGTTCAACCACTGGAGGGTCATCCCTATCCATTTCCTCTTTTTGGACTGTCAATAAGAATAATCATGGAGAAATTATCTTATAATTACATATACACACCTTATTACATTTTTTAAAATATAAACACATTTATAAGAAACACTATATGTCACAAAAAAATCCTCGATGAAAAACCCTGCCACATGGTCAAAACCGAGGTGCTATTACTACCCATAACCATCATACACCGATATCATGTTTTGAAAAAGGGTAAAAACATTTAAATTTCCAAATTTCATTAGAATCCTATTTATCCACATCTTGTGTTATTTAAAAAAAATTAGTTTCACATTAAGTACCTTTTTCAGTTCAAAATTCCCAATCTTGGAAAAATAATTTAGTGTTCAGAAATAAATACAAAAAAATAATTTACTCTGTGTGCCTAAAATGTTGAATTCCACAAACCAATCCTCATTTTCTAAAATGATGCTGGCATAGTCAACTATCATTCCATTCTAGGAAAATATTCCAATATCTGAAAATCTCAACCTCAATTTTCACATAATAAAAGTGGTGCATCATCTAAGGTTAACTAATATTCAACTATAACAACAAAAATCAATAACAGCAATCTCACCCTAGGTACTTTGGTCCTCCTCGATAAATTGGTTAGCTACACCAATGCATGATCTCATAACCTAAACACTAATATTCATATTCTCCTCTCTATCTTTACAATGTAGTAAGATAAAGGAAAAGGAAATAAAAGTCTTGAAATACCAAATTATAATATCTCAACCCATGTTCCACACACCAGTTCCCCAAGATACTCTGTCACATTACATTAGAAAGACCTCCCCATATTTTAGAGGTTGCATACTTGTAGTGAGGGTCTAATATCGATCATAGGGAGTCTATACCATCTCTTATTAGATTATTACACTAGCAAAAAAAAGGAAACAAAGAAAAAATATCATATAAGCATAACATGAATAATCTAGTATCACAAGATGACCAAAACTAGAAATATAATATCAAAACTAAATAGTAGATACTCCATGATAAATTATGTTCCACATTTCAAAATGCAGTCCAAAATGTAAATACACTGACTAATCCCAAGTGGGTCCCAACCAACGTCTGGTTCCCCCATCCCTACTCCATCCTAAATCCGTAATCAAAAACATGTCATTTAGCCTTATCATATGCCATAAATATGATGTCTATTCAGGTACTGATATGGAAACCCATGTAGGGGTGAGTATAACTCAATAGGCAACCACCAATGACATCTAAAAAAATAATGTTAAAACACTATTTATATTAGTATGATGAATGAAATACAAGTATTAAATTTAAAATTTTACATTTACTCATTTAGCTATCATTTAACCAAATAAACCATCAAGTTCGTGAGGACACCCAATCCATGATATTACTATGTACTTTGCAGAATTCTGAACCATATCACATAATCAACTCACAATTTCATTAAAAAACATGGGATTTCATTATCCATTTCAATTCAATCCATAATTTAACTAATTAGGACAATGTTCTATTGAAATTATTTTTGGTCTAGTTCTCAATGCCTTCGACCCCATGGGCTTTTTATGTAGTAGATCTTGTCCCACACATGTGTATCAACTTATCACTATGGTATTTTGAGGAAACATTCTTTTTCCACACATGAATATCAATTTATCAGTATGGGATTTTGACCCAATAAGTATTATCCCACACATGAGTATCAAAAAATCACATATATAGCAATTCCCATATATGATAATGCCATATGAAAGATGGTTATTCAACGTTAATTAACTTATCAAATTTAACAATAACAATTCCCATTAATTAATTTATCTATTATTTAATCCAACTAATAATTTCAATATTTTGAAGAATTAATTAACAAATTAATTATACCAATATAAAAAGTATCTTAAGATCAATAATTTATATTAATTAATTCATCAATTAATTAATAAAATATAAAAATTTCAATGTCTCATAATTAATTAAACATTTAATTATTCATCAAATCCAAAAATTCCATACTTTACATAATTAATTAAATAATTAATTATTCTCAAATTCACTCACTTAATTAATTAAATAAAAAATATATTTAAATTAATTAGGAAACCAATTTGATAAATAAGAAATATATATTCTATAATTTTGTACATGTAATTGAAATCATGACTTTGGGATTTTAAAAATAATCCACCTACATTAATTTGCTGATGAACGATCCCACAATAGAGGACCCAAATTTGAAGTGGATAAATCAAGAATACGACCAAGAACACCATCTAGATATGAAACATAAATCAATGGTCAATAAAAACAAGATTAATTAAATCTAGATCTATATCCAACAAAACTAGATATATATTAAACAAATATTGATATATATCCTTTAAAATAGATGATAACATCAATAAAATGAATTGAAGAAGTGGGGGAGTGAGAGGAGAAAACAATCAGGAAGAAATAATGCACCTGAAGACATACATAACTACCAACTAGTTTTTAAATCTCTAAGAACGGTGGTCAAACAACCTAGGAATTCACATAGGAGGCTCTCAAATCAGGAAAAATAATTATGGGACGAGATATGGAATTTGATGTTATAAGATGGGGTATTTGGAAGAAATTTAGTAAAATTTGAGGGATTGGAATCTTGTATGAAAATTTTCCTACTCAAGTTACACATTTTCCCTTAACCATGGGCCTAATTATATACCTCTTCAATATGGGGAACCGTTTCTCCTTTAAGGGTGCATGGTATAAAAAACTGTGCACCAGTGATGCAAAACCACTTCATCTAGGGTTACAAAATTTTCTGGGATAGGGAACATGATTAGGGAAAACCATGAGTCAAACAATATCTACCATATTTGTTTAATTTTTATCAAATTTTTCACCCAATCAGTCGTCAAGGTAAACCCCAAAATAAATGTACTCAACACAAGGAAAAAAGAGTACCATTAAATGGGCTGAAGATATCTCGATATAAGGTCGAGTTTTAAAAATAGTAATTCATACCCATTGAATAATAACATCTCAGTATATTGAGGATATCAGTCTAATTATATAATCATTGAGTATAAATATTTAAGGGGGTGGAGATTAAAAATATAGAAAAAGAGCTTAAAGAAGGATCTTACCTGTTCACTGTTTAAATCCTATTGATTTTCACCAATCGGTGTCCTTGAATGGATTAATTTCGAAAGGGAGGATTCTAGGATGAGGGGAGGGATGTTGAAGATCTACATGGGAAGATCATGGTAGATCAAAACTGTCTTGAGAGGTGTGAATAAGTGGGAGGGGTTATTATCTTTTTATAGTGGAGGAGTGGGATTCTTATAAATTTTAAAAAATGGTATTCCACCCATGTTTTTCTAATGAAAAGTGGCTCAACTAGTGAACCAAATTCGTTACAAGGGACTTTATTGTATAAATATGGCCATCAAATGGAATTTTGATAAGTTTCTAGGTCATTTTGAAACATAAGATTATGTTTTAGTTTACTATTAAGAAACTTTTTCTCTTAATCACTATAATTAATTGTAATCACATTCACTAATTTTATTGGTTAAAAAATAAGTTGAATATATTAAAAATTATAAATTATGGTGATTTAAAATATGGAATCCATTTTTTCAAATTCCAATTAGAGAAGTGGCAGAAAATAATTTTCATTTAATCTTACAAATGGGATGACAATGTAGGTTTTTAAAGAAAAAATGATCAAATGTTTCTTAGGTTTTTATATTCAATTTTAAAGAGAAATTGATTCCAATTATCTAATTTAGAATAATTTAAATAAAATTTACCTATTTAAACTTTAAATATATTTTAAAATATAATTTAACCTTTTAAATGAATTAAATGAAAAAGCAGTTTTGAATTAAAATTCTGTTTTAGTTACTATTATTAAAAAATCACACCATATAGAAAACTACCAAAATTTCACTATAACCTCATTTTTCTAAAATTAAAAAATTAGGTCTATTTTTACATAGAAAATTTAGAAAATAGACAATATTAAGATTTATAATAGTTTCTTCATTAAAATATGGAAAAAGTGACTTTAAAAAAATTTATGTTTTTATACTTAATGTTGGGTTTGTTGTAATATTATTTCTAAAATATGAATTAGATTATTATTTATAATATTTTATTCAGTATATAATACATATTTTTCATTAATATAATTAACTAATAGGAATAAATTTTATTTATTAGGATAAACCACCTTTGAGAGCATAAACACATTTTCCCTTATATTGAATTTTTTTCATATCCTTTTCTAATTAACTGGTAACCAACGTATTCATTTTAAATTTGTGTAAAATATATACTTTCAAAAGTAAGTTAATAATATTTAGAACATCTAATTTAATACCTATGTTATATCTTATTATATTAAATAATAATGTTTTAATAATATATTATTGTTCTGTAAAAATATGTCTTCTGTGTAACTTAAGCTATCACGGGAACATGCTCTTTTGTGAGACACAAGATAAATTAGTATTTTGTGAATTTCAAGCTATATTATTGATTGATTTTTTTAATAGTGGTTATTATATTGTTAAGTCCCTATACATTTTATTCCCTTAAGCGCTTGGTGTTTCAAGACATACATGATATTAAATACAATGTCCCTAAAATAGAATATCTGAGAGTTACATTTATGATTCTTAATCAATGTAAATATAAATATTATAACTAATATCATGGTTAAAAACTAAAATAAAATATAATAGCATTTTTAATGAACAAAATTTTGATGTACTTTAGAAAATTATAATTTTGATAATAAAAATTAAAATTACTTATTATTGAAATTCATTTTTATAAAATCAATACCATTTTTTGAATCATAATTTTGAAATCTTACAATGGGTACTTATAGATAATTTTTGAAAATTCATTAATTTTTGGGTTAATAGTAAAAAAAATATAGTTTTTCTCAGTACCATTATGTTATAAATTACATGATTCCTATGCTAATAATTAAATAATCATTTGTAGAGCTTTTGGTTCATCCAAGAAAATTTAATTTCATTAAATATTCATTAAAATATAATAATCCCAATTTCTGAGCCTAAATTTTTTTCCCAAAACCTAAAGTAAAAAATGTCAACCCTTAACTAGCAATATTTCTTTTTGTCATCATCTATTTTTAATAAAAATAATAAATTCTAATTTTAGTGTGGATTAATTTATCAAAAAAACATATAATAATGATATATGATTTTTGTTATAAAAAAATCATTATTAAATGTTTTAAAATTGATATAATATTTTATTATAGATTTTATTCTAAAAATACCTCTCCTCAAGTATAAATAACCCCTCTTCCTCCACATTGAAAACTATCCCACCCTCACAATCCAAATAAAATTTTCTGCCCAAATACTAATTCTCAATAGAATTAGAATACATATGGTTGTTCTAGAGTAATCCAACACCCAGCATCATGGGTGTTTTCATATCTTATAAGATAAGCTACACCAAGGATTAAGAATGTTTTGATTAAGTTTTATGTTCTTTGTATTTTATTTATTTTTAACAACCCCTTTCAAAACCAATCATTATAAGATTAATTAGGTATTTTTTTTAATATTTTATTAATTATGTTAACCTACTTAATTTTTTTTATTTAATATAAATATAAATTTCAAACGTCCCTTTCTCTCTCTCTCCTAAAAAAGTACCATCAAAGTTCAGTTAACCACCTACAGGGACATTTTCATTTCAACACTTATAACTATAATCATGGATGGATATTATTAATTACAAAATAAATATAAAATTTTAATCACATTTAATATTGAATTTTATAACGAATTATACTACTTTGATCAAAAATAGGGAAATCAAAAAAACATTGGAAATTTTAATGGAAACATGATATAAAAAGAATCAGGGTTTTACAATGGAAATTATAAAATAGAATCCAATAATTATTATTTGTAAATAGTTGGATAAATGAAGATAATTAAATTTAATAATAACATTATAATAACTCTTTGTTGATTATCCAGGGGGCAGAAAAGAAATAAAATTAGGAATGAGTTATTTTAAGGGGGTTCTCGAACCTAACTATCATTGGGGTTTACTTATTTTACATAAAATTTGGAAATAATATTACATTAATGTTTCTTTAATTAAATGTCATTATTATTCCATTTTCGTTTATGGATATAAATTCTCCCACCATTATTTTTATTCCATGTACATTGATTTTTCAAAAAATTATTTTTTTCCATGAAAAATCAGAAACTTCTCATTTGTTGTTTATTTTCCAAAGAAAAATGATCATTAATTACAAAGAATTATGTCTTATTATAATTTTTAGAACCCAATATTTATTTATGAATTTATTACATATGTAATCATTATGAAACTCATTACTTTCCATGATTTATTTCATGACTAGGATTGTTATATGTTATTTGTGGAATGGGTGGTTATGCAAATATTATGATGTGATATGTGGGACCAAAAATATATTTACCTAAAATGAATTGGGTAATGGGATTTAGGTTACTAGATAATGCATATGATGTGTGAAGATGATGATATCGTTTTTCAAAATGATGATGTTATGATTATGAATATTTCTTGTTCTTGAACATGATACTTGCTTTGTTTGTAACTATGTGTGGTAATTTAACATTATGAGATGATATTTCATTTTTATAAATTTACACATTCCATGAATTTTTCAGGTCATTCCATCATGATTATGATGATGATCCTATTATTATTATGTGATGATAATGAATATTCTCACCTAGGTTATATATATTAATGACACTTATTCCTACACTTATTGGGCTTTTAGCTCAAACATATCTTTGATGTATATCCTTATGTTACTATATATACTAAAGATAACATGAGCTACCATATATTTAAAGAATACGGATTTAAATAAATGTATTTGTTTTATTATGTAAATGTGACACTTGATCTGAATTTTATGAAGATTCTAAACCTTTTCAATCCCTAAATATATAATTATTATTTTATTCATCATTAAAATTATTTATTAAAAAAGAAAATAATGAATGGTCAATATAGTTGGCATTAGATTTATAGTTTATTGAATTTGGAAATTATGATTAGAAAAACGTATTCAAAACCCATAGGATAAGGCTAAGTGTTTGTAAACAACTACCAATACTTTTTCATAAAAGAGTTAAATATAAGGATCCCATATGATACTCATTTAGATTTTATTGTGATAATTAATAAATTATTTATTTAAGATGTGTTAAATTATTTTTTGATTAAACCTTAAATATTTTATAAAATGGTGTAAACCAAGAGAAACAAGGACAAAAACCCATATGAGGTATAATCAAATGGTTTTCTAAATGACATTGCCAATTCCATGGGAGGGTAGGTTCAAAACATTACATAAATTTATACCCAGATATTTATAACTATGAAAAATAAACTAAACCATGTTGAATTTCTTCCTCCTCCCCACAAGGATAGTCATTTTAATGAGACTATTATGTGACAAAACCCACCAATGTTTTGTGTATTATCTGGTTCAATTTTCATGGAATAATGGGTTAACATAAAGGACATGAGCTTTTATTCACTATATTACTATGATTAAGAGAAGTTGACCCTTGTTTTCAATCCTAACAATTATTGAAAAATAGATAAATTATTTAGTGGATTAAACCCACACCTTGTAAAGGCTCTATAAATATGAGAATTTGACAGTTATGAAGAAGTTGATTGATGTGGTCTCAAATTAGAGTTGGAGATTTTATTTTGGAAATTTATTTATAGTGATAAGAAGGGAATAATGGTGTTATAAGATGGTTGTTCAGTTAGGAAAAGAAGAAAGAGGATCTAACTACTTACATCTCAAAAATATGGGAAGAAATAGAAAAATAATTTCATCAATGGGATTGGGGAACGCTTTTAGTGTTATAGAGAAGGTTAAAAAGCTCCTAAATGTCATAGAGACATGAAGGAGATGGCCAACATAATTGAGGAAAGGAAAGAACCTCCTATGGAAGCACTCACAGTTCAATTCTTGAATAATAGGGAGTAAGGGAGCTATAGAATCAAATTAAATACATTGTGGGTCCTTGAGAGTAAACATCATCAATAATCACCACTGAATAATTATTAGAATAAATCTTATTTCATAACTATAGTTTAAGTGGAGTTTGAAAATGATGTCTTAAAATATACCCTTCCTATTCACCAAAGAATGAAAAATGTTTTGTTTAATTCTGGTTCTATGCATTAATTTATATCCAAAAAATTTTAGAATAGTTCAATAGAAGATCCAATACCTTGAAGTGGATATATATACTAAAAATGCATAATTTTATGATCATTAATACATATGTATAATAATTTTATCCTATTAACATATGTCTTGGTGTAATTCGATGCTATATTAGGCATGTAATGGCTCTCATTATATAAATACTACATTAAATTTTAGGAAAATTAAATCTTATTTCATATTTCAATCCACCCAATGATCCTCTACAAATGAAATAATTTTCATGCATCACATTTAAAAATTACATCTGTTATGTTAGTAATGATTCCCTTTGAAGAAGAATACCTTTCCAAAATGTTTGAGTTAGTTGAAGGTATCAACCTGGAGGAGAATTCTAATTGTAAAAGAATACATTGATTTATTTACCGAAGAGTTACCTTGACTTACCCCGGACAATGAAGTACATTTCTCTCTATAAATTATACTCTTATCAACTCCTATCATTAAGTTATCCAATAAGATGGCTGTGATTGAATTGCAGTAGATAATGAAGCATAAGAAGTGTAATTTTGTTGAAGGGTTTATAAGACCTAGTGCATAATAGTAGGGTGTTCATGTTCTCTTTATAATGAAAAAAGATCAATCACTAAGGTTGTGTGTTGATTAATGGGAGCCTAATACAATCACCAAAAAGAACAATTATATCATACCAATGATTAACGACTTGTTTGATCAACTACAAGAATCCTATTACTTTTTAAAGGTTGATATTTATTTTTTCATATCATCAACTAAAGGTGAATAATGAGGATTTTTAGAATGCTTCATTCCATAAATGTTATGGAAATTTTGATATCATAGTGACTCCCTTTGGACAAACAAATTATCCTAAAATATTCATGGATTTGATCCATATAAATTTTAAAGACTTCCTCAAAAAATTAATTTATTGTGTTTGTAAATGATATTCCAATTTACCAAAACAGTATGTATTAAGATGAACAGAATATAAGGATTGTTCTATAGAAATTAAGGATCGATAAAATGTATGATAAGATAATTTTTTTTAATATTTTTATAAAAATTATATCCTTGGGGCATGTGATCACAAGTGGGAGAATTTATATGAATCAGTCAAAGAAAATGAAAATTGTTGAATGAACCACACCAAATAGTGTCAATTTTTTTGTTTTCACTGATTATTAGGGTAATACTGATTTTTTTTATGAATTTTATAAGGTTTTTCTAGCCCTATAACTATGTAAATTGGGAAAAGGGGTAAAATATGTACGGATGGAATAATGAGAAGAATGATTTAAGTAGCACAAGAAGAGGCTAATAACTACTTATTTTATTAAACAACCATTTTATGGAAAACGTTTTTTGATACAGAATGGTTATTCAAAGAAATTATTGGGTTGTTTACTCATGGAGAATGAAAATTTTATATCTTATCCCTTAGAAAATATGAATATCCTTGTGAACAAATACCTGAAAAATGTTTTTTAGTTAGCTGCTCTGTTCTTTTACTTGATGATTATGTGGCCCAATATCTATGGTGATAATTGTGAGATATATACCAATATTATGATACTAAATTATATATTCACACAAAATAAGTTCAATATTAATCATGTATGATTTTTGGAGATATTCTGGGTCCATTATTTCTCTACCCACTACTGTCTAGGAATGTTGGAAAAGGTAACTAAAGATATTCACAAAAAAGAACCCGATGCTAAATCCATGATTCAGATTGATAAATACCCTACCTTTATAAATATAAAATGTTTTGATTTGGAAATCATAGCGGTATGGAATACATCCATCATTTCACAATTTATTTCCTGACTATCAATTAAAGTGAAGATCAAGGATCCATAAAGGGGTGATCAGGATCTAAAAAAGAAGGTGAATGTAGTAAATAAAATGAGGAAACCTGAGTTCTAAATTAATGGTGATTATGTGATTATATTTGGAATGAGGATTTATGTTCCTTTATCAATTGATATAAAGAAGAAGATATTGGATAATACAAATAGCTCATCTTTCACTATCTGTATTTGAAGTACCCAGACATTTTGTGATATTAAAGGGAACTTCTTGTGGGACAACATGAAGTAGGGTATTATAGATTATATATCAAGTAACATGATATGTAAGATAAATAATGAAGAGTAACATAATTATAAATAGATAATGAAGCCATATCTTATAACCTCACCGAAATGGAAAGTAATTTTTCACTAGTTTACTAAATACATATAGTGGAAAAAATGTGATACGGGTCATGTTAGATCAAATAAAAAAGGATGCCAACTTCACTAACATTGGAAATGATTTCTCACTAGAACAAATTACCACGATATATATCATGAAGGTTGTGAGGATACATGGGATTCAACATTTTATCATCTCTGATCATTATCCAATTATCACATCTAAATTTTGTAAATGTATTCGACATGATTTGAGAACTTAATTGATTTTTAGTACATCCTATTACTTCCGAAATGATGTCCAATCTGAATGGATTTTTTAGACACTTAAGAAAATCATAAGAGATTTCTCAATAGATTTTAAAGTAGGATGGGATATAACTATCCAATTGGTTTAGTTATTATTTAACAACAGATTCCACTAATGTATTCAAGTAGCTCTATATGAATAATTTTATGCGAAGCAATGTTGACCTCCAACTTGTTTGGATAATATTTTCTAAATAAAGCTACTTGAATATGACCTAGTGAAATAGGAAATAGATATGTTTATGTATATCCCAAAATATATAAAATATACTCTGAGTTAGTATAAGATCAATACTAACAACAATAAAAAAACTTTGATCATGATGTTGAAGAAAATATCTTTTCTAATTATCACCTTGAAAGCGATTCATGTAGTCTCAAAAGAAAATTAATCTTAGCCCAAGGTACATTATACCCTTTCATTTCAATGATCACGTGGTAGTAGTATCCTATCATCTTTTACTTTCAAAATTTATGTCTTAATCTTATGGAGTTTTCATAATATCCCACCTGATGAGGTACATCAATTATTCATCACATGTAATGAATCTAAATGTGGAATAAAAATAAAATGACCCCTCATATGAAGAGTTCATGGTGAAGATATTAAACCATATAGACAATGTTATATGAAAAAAAACACATCATTTCAATGTGTTCTGGAGGAATCATAAGTAGGAAGAGGTTACAAGGGAACCAGAGGAAAAATTAAATAGAAGTACCCCCACCAATACTCAACTGGTAGTTTGAGTTGAAAATTTGAAGTGGAAATTTATATAGGGAAAAACGGTAATGCCCCATTATTTATTAGTAATATTATATTCATGAATAAATGTGTGATTTATTATATTACATAATAAATAGAATTTTTTTCTCATTAATAAATATCATTACATTAGTCATCTAAAAACCCAATGAAAATGCGAAACATTGCAATTGGATAAAAATTAAAAAATCAAGAATCTAAAATTGGTAAATATAGATCTACCCAATCTACTAGAATAATTACGCCATAATCCGACACCATAAAAAGGAAAGAAAATATTAATAAACAAATCAACATCTAGTAAAAGTATATTATATAACCTTGGGAGTATTTTTAATGAATGTTATGCAAACAAATAATGTGATATTTATTAGAGTTAATATGACCATTAAAATAGTGACATGACTTTTAGGAAAGGAAACCTTACCTTTGATAATAGTAATCTGACTGTTCGAATATAATTTTACCTAAATAAAATATATACTTACATTAATAATTCTTATGATGATTAATTTATCAAAATATAAATATTACAGAAAATATCATGATTAAAAATCTCAATGAAAATATGATTCAATTTTAAATAAACTATATTTCTATGTATTTCATAAAAAATATATTTTTTATATAAAAAAATAGTTTATAAATTTATTTTAATAAAATGTATATAATTTTCAAAATTTGAACATCTGAATTTTCTAAGAGTGATTTTTTTGTAATATTACTAAATTTTTCAATTTTCATGGGAATAGACAAAATTAAGTTTTTGGCTTTACTAGTGTATCATAAATTACATCATTAAAGATTTAATAATTATCTAATCATGTATATAACATTACTTTTTGTCAAAAAAGTTTTTATTTCTTAAATTATTTATTAAAATACCATATAATTAATTTTCAATCCTAATAACCTTTTTTCAAAACCAAAAGTCAAAATTGGTCGCTCGAAATAAAATTTTGTTTACGCATTCATCTGTAACTATATATTTGAATTTGAAGTATAAAAAGTATTAAAATATTAAAACCAATTTTTTACATTGATATGTGATTTATATAGTCAAAAACTCCTCCAAAAAGTTTGAAATTTGAAATAATATTTTATTCATTATTTAATTATAAAAGTACCCCTATCTAAATGTATAAATATCTCCTCCCCTCCCCTTGGAAAACCACTCCTCCCTAACATACCAAATATATGTTTCATCCCAAATCCTCCCTTCTAATCCCTTTAGAAGACCATGGGACGTTCGGTAGTATTCAGACTCCTAGAATTGATGGATTTTTGAAGTCACCCAAGAGAATCTACACTGATGATTCAGTAAATATCAATAAACTCATCTATTTTTTTAATATCATTATTTTTTTGAAAAATCCTTCCAAAAAGACATATATGATTAATCTGGAAGTATTTTCAACTTATAATATTGATCTTAACTTAATAAAAATATCCTATTTACTATATATTAAAATTTCAAAATTCCCTTTCCCAATCTCTTGACAATGTCCCATCAAAAGTGAGCTAACCACATACAGAGAATTTTACTTATCAACACATATAAAAATTATCATTGATGGATATTAATAATTATATTTAATATAAAGAAATTTAATTACATGTATAATAATCATCTAGAATTAATTTAATAACATTGAAAAAACACTGAAATCCAAACAAAACCAAAAAATTTAATGAAATGATTATATCAAAAAATTCACATTTAAAAAATGAAATTATATAATATAATTAAAAAATAATAATTGATAAAGAGTCAAAAAATTAACATAATTCATTTTGTAAATTTTTTCTTTAATCCTATTTTTATTATTCATGGGGAGAAAAATCAATAAAATAAAGTGTGACTTAAGGTAAAGGGGTCCTTAAGTCCAACTCTATTTCTTTTGGATTTCCCTATCACAAATTAATTTTAGTAAGAATCATATAATAATTTTATTTAAATATTATTTCATTACTCTTCCCTCTCCATTCATCTATATACAGGATTCCACCTAAATTTTATGCCAAATAAAATTATTTTCTAAAAATGTCTTTTATTTGAATAAAAATCTTTAACTCCTTCAATGTTCTTCCATACCCATTGAATATAAATATTTCATTAAATATTAGGATATACATTTTTCTTTGTAAAACCCAAAATCTTAATCATTGAATTAATCTCTACGAAATCCTTATAAAACTCATTACATTTTTTGGGTTATTTCATTAATACAATTGTAATATGTTCTATGTTTGATGCATGATCATGTAAACATTATGATGTAAAGGGTGGACTAGGAATTATCTAGCACTCCAATTCATTTAGTAATATAATTTATATCATAAGATAGTGTAAATTTTTCATGAACATGATTCTCTCTATTTTGAAAATAATGATTTTATGATTATGATCATATATTATGCGTGAACATAATATAGCTTCATTCACAACAATGTGTGTTATTTTACCCATATAATTTTTTCTTATTTTGATTATTGCCACATTACATGAATTTTAAAAATGTTTCCATCATGATTATGATGATGATCCGATGATTATTATGTCATGATGATGATTATTGTCAACCACTTTATGTTGATTCATGACCCCTTTTTTCCTCTATTTGGGCTTTTAGAACACCCATTTATATGATGCATATCCTTAGGTAACTACATGTAATAAAGAGAATGTGAGATAATATAAGAATAAATTAGAAGGATTTAAATAAATTTTTAGGTTATATTATGTAAAATTGATGTATCAACCAAATTTTCCCAAGATAATAAACCTTTAAATTCTCGAATATATAACTATTAGGTTGTTTATATTCCAAATCATATAATAATTATTTATAAAATGAAGGGTCACTATACTTGTATTGTATTAATGGTTTGTTTTTTTCTTAAACCATGAAAAAATAATCCTTTTCCTTAATTATTATAGTCATATTTTAAAATAGAATGAAATACCTTGTATAAAATTTATAGAATGTTGAATAAAATAAAGTAATTATATTATATTTTTTCTCTTTCGTGATTGTAAAATATTGTCTCAACTACAGGAAAATGATTTGGGATAAAAATTATATCCTTTTACCACTAATTTCTGATTAATTGGCAGCCTTCATTATCTGATATTGACTATAAGGTTTTTGTTAATTAACCTTCTCATGATCATGTTCTTTAGGAATCTTTATTATTCCTTAGATTTTATTATTTGTTATAAATTTCCATATTTTAACATCCAAATATTATTCACCTTATATGGCATGAATGGATCAAAGTCATTCTTTTTTATTGATTTTTGATAACCCCCTATCATGGGATGATGGGAATCCCTTACAAATCCCATAGGCTTAAGAGATTACATAGCTTGTAGGCTTAAGAGACATTAAATTACAAAAAAGTCATAGGGAATTAAACCAGACTATAACTATAAGGAATTGTATATTTTCTTCCATTTTAGGTAATATCTTATCCCTCTTCCCCTTTCTGAGGATGTTTTGTTACCCCATTGTACGATGTTGGTTTTCATACAAGGAATTTTCAAATATTAATACCATTCGTATTGAGATAATAATATTAATGAAGTAATTAATTTATTGGGGGGGAAGACTGTTACACCCTGAAAAATTACATTAAAAGAATATAATCCATGATATCATTTTTAACATACAGCTTCAAACAATATGAGAAGTACTGTACAGTATAAAAATATAATTTAAATGTGACCATTATAACCTAGACGATCCATTTTTGGACTTAATATGAAAAATAATTATGAATAAAATACCAAGGTCTTGTATTGTACAAATATATTGTTTAAATTCTAATGAATATTTAATCAAGTTTCTATAAACACAATTTTTGATTCAAAAACATGTTTTCTTAAAAATTATTTTTTATTATAACTTGTGAGTGGAAATTATAAATAATTTAAAACACGATGATGTATTTTTTAAATAAATTAATATTAATTTTTAAATAATCATGTCAATTTTTTCATATATTTATTTATTATTATTTTTTTAAAAATTGTTTATTTCTCATTGAAGAGTAAAAAGGCAGATTTTTATTAATCCATAATCTTTTTCAATAAATAAATTAATTAAGTCGTACCGTTATTTTTATATATATATTAATATAATAGATTAATAATTTAATTATAAATAATATAAACAATTAAATATTCATAAATATTATAATTTATTTTGGTGTATATTTTTTGGGGCATGAAAATAATTTTTTATAAATACTTTTTTATATGTGCACAATGTGTTTTTAAATCAATATGTTAAATAAATAACTTTTTATTGGTAATTTAAATTAAATTTATAAAATAAATATTTTCAATAAATATTTTAATATTCATATAATTTTTTTCACAATGTAGGGAATGAATGTAATTTCAGTTATTTTTCTTACCATTTTTTCCCTATAAATTGTTTTCATTGCATTATGCACAATTTTATTAAAATTAATTTTATCCTATTTTATAATTTGATTATTTTTATTATGGATTAAATATTTGGGTTTATTCTAATTAAAAATAATTCAATAGGGTAAAATTTATTTTTAATCATCAATAATAGTCAATCCAATGAATGTTTGTTACCATAATTATGGTAAAAATGGGTTTGTCGAGGGGTTTGAACTGAGTGATATGGTTTATAATTCAATTTAAATTTTAAAATTATTATTTCATGAAGATATTTTGGCCATATATTATCCTAAAGTCTATTTATTGAAAATTTAGATACACTTTCACATGGAAGGGACCTTATATTATTTTAACATTTTAGACAATTCCCTGTATATAACTCCCTTCACTTATAAATGGGAACCACATCTCCTCCATTATTCACAGTCACTGAGAAAAATTTATCAATAATCGAATACTGAAAAATATTCATATATTCCATCAATTATGTATTGTTTGTCGTTTCATTTACTCACATTATCCTATTAAGGATTAAGGCGAAAGTGAATAGATGTCTCCTATGAAGATGTAATCCTCGTTACCGACTTTTTCAAAAAAAATATTTATTCTAATAATTTATATTAATATATTTTATCAAACATATAATAGTAACACTAATATATTAAATAAAATTATATTTTATTATGATTATAAGAAAACTCTTTTTATGTATTTTTTATCCTATGGAAAATAAAACATTGCCTCTGTGTTTGTATGGTCTACCGTCTCTACATAATGTTGTAATTGATTTTTATCACCAATTTTCATTGGTGATTATAAATATTGATATAATGAAAATATATATGACATTAATAGTATAATTATTAATTGATAAATATAAAAAATCATTTATCTTCATAATATTCCACTTATGAAAAATTGGAATCATCTCTTATTCTCACATGTGGACAACCACATACACAATGAAATGCCATTAACTTTTCATGTAATCTAATAATTTACCACTATAAATATGTATATAAATAATATATATTATATTTATTTAATTATTAAAATTATTTATATGTTGAAACCAAAAGAAATAAGCTAGGACATATACCGCCAAGATAGACCTTTCACGAAAAATGGAAGAGTTGACACAACAAAAATACAATATTAATATTGAAATATGATAAAATGTGTATTGAAATGGTTAATTTTATAAATATATGATATTATAAGTTGGTGTTTTTTATCTTATTGATTAAAATGAAATATAAATTTATTATGTAGGTGGTTATAAAAATAAAAAAATTAACTCAGAATTTTGTTAATGGTCCATCCTTCTACTTTTATTTATGTGAGAGCTATGTCATATTCAAATGTTACGCCATTTTTTGTTGTGAAAATAATACTCATATGATATTTTTTATAATAAAGATATATATATTAATGATAATTAATGTCTCATTTAAAGATATTTGTTTCTTGGGGTTTATGATTTATTGGATTCTAACATGGTAAGAGTTCATTTCCCAATTTTATCCATATTGTTGATTATTTATGTGGAAGTTTCTAGTGGGAGAATAATATGGTTATTTGATCTCAAGACACATTTATTTTATTATCATCTAGTAATTTTTTCAAATTGAATGTTATCCATTAATTTTACAATTTATATATAATAAATAGAATGTAATTATGTTTTTAAGAAAACCTGCCATTTTTCCTATTCAATCAATAGTCTATTTCTTCCATGTCCATATTTTAATTTAAAATAAATCAGAAATTTTATAAATATTTGACAATGAATGATGAAAAATATTTTACCCTTATTTTATTTTCTTTAATAATTCTTTATAAGTATTCTTCTTTTCATTTTATGAATAAGTTTCTTTTAAACCAATCTGTAAACAAAATCATCGTTTTAACGTACCCCACTTGAATGAGCAGTTGAATGTGAATGGGAAATATGAATAAATAAGAGGGTTAGAGGAGAGAGTTGAATTGTATTCCTCTAAATTCATGATAAGAATATAAAATGCCTCTGGAGATTAACATGATTCTTTATTTCTCTCTTAAATGAGAGTAAACATTAGAAAATAAAAATCGAAAAACAACAAAATGATGTATAATGGTTCAAGTCGAATAGATAACTTTGTATACTCCACCAATTTTATCTCCATTATCATGGTGATTTCCAATTTAATTTTTATTTACTAATAAATTCATAAACTAATTACAGGAAGATGATACCATATAAGAAATATTTTGTACGATCTTTTTTTCATTTTTAAGGTACCACAAAATCCACAACATACAATGAGAATATGAAACGCTGCTAATTACTGAGTATGAACAACCAATACTCTTAAAATTTAATGGATTATTATGTATATGTTGAAACAACATTAACACATAGTTTTATAAATAACTATTAGTTTTAAATGATCATTAATTAAACAGAACAATAATAAAATATAAATCAATACAAAACATGATTTCATTACAAAATGATATGGAAAACATGACAAATATAATTGAAAAAGTTTTTATACAACGTATAACTTTGATAATTCCTTTTTTGAACTACATTAAAGGATTTAAAATGATTTACATAAGTAGAAAAAATAGTCGATCAAACAAATAAGCATTAAAACTTGTATTTCTCCATATTGTGATTCTAAAGAAAATAACACATTATTATTTTCAAACATACATTTATTTCGTAAGAAAAACAAATAATATCTACAACAGATGAATATTTTATAATTTATCATTCTGAAATAACTCTTTAGTGTCCTAGAGCTCTAGAAATATCTCTTGATAAATTATAAACATTTAAATTCATAACATTCAAAGAGATTCATAAATTTCAATAAAAGTATGAAAAATTTAATTTGATGAATAAGAGCTATTGAAATGGTATTCAATTATATCTAAATTGATATTAAATTTTATTTATATCATCATAGAAATCAGGGAAATAAAACATATCTAAAAAACAACATATTTACCTATGTCAAACCTAGGGTTTTCATGTAGAAACACACTCAACAAGTATGATTTATAGTGTACAATTTATTAAAAATTTATGAATAATGAACAATTTATTTTATCTGGTAATCTATAGTGACATCATAATGTTAGGTTTATAATCCATACATTAATTCAAAATGTAGGGTATAAAAACCATACATCCTTTTTAAAATTTAGGGTATGAACTATATTTCATTATCACTTATAAAACACATCAGAGAAACATTTACATTAAAAAATCAAATATCATCCCATGGGTTAAAGAATGAATATTATTATATAATAAAAATTATTATTCCATAATTTAATATTTAGGAATCCACATAATGTATCATCATTAACGACATAAATGATAGTGTTTTTAGCATAAAAATAAAAAATAAATTGACAAATTTTTTGAATGTTCACATTCTCAAAAATATCCACCATTTTAACAATCAAAAAACCCATATAAAAAATATTGATATTAAAAAATAAGAAATAAAATATAACAAAAATGTGAATAAATAAATTTGAAGAAACATTCTTCCTCAAAAAATCGAGTAATTTTTATTTATAAATATCTCCCTTAAATTTTTAAAGATACCAAATTCCATACATTTTTAATTTTTTTCCCAAAAAAAGTATCTTTATAAAATAATATTTTCCTATAAAAGTTTTTCTTATAAATTTCCCATTATTTTCTCCCCTTTTGGGGCATATAAAATTAAAAAATAGAGTAATTAATTTTTAACAAAAAGAAAAAAAATCAACAAATAATATATAAACTATGAAAAAATAGAAAAGAAAAAAAAAATATTTAGAAAATTAGTTTGCATTGAATATGGACATGATTTGGAGGTGAAAAAGAATATGAATTTTTGTATGGATTAATAGTTCATCTACACAAACTAAACATTGATCTCTTTCACTCACAATAGTTATAAATCTTGATAGATATTCTATTCCCCTTTAAAAATATGCAGATCATTAAACTAGTCATGATGAAAAGAAATTTTTAACAAAAATTATTTTATTTCACTAAGAACCAATTTAGTAACAAATTCTTATTTCAGTGAATCCATTTGACTTGGAATATCTATTTGAAATTCATTGAATGCCACTTTAGAAATTGATCCTTCCTATAAACTTTGATAATTTATTTGGATTGTATCAAAAATATTTTTCAAAATAAAATATTTTTCAATATCGTATATGATTATATATATGCTATTAGATCATCAGGAAACTTTTATACTTCTTCATTTTAAATATAAAACATTGGAAAAAATATACAGTGGATATTCCAACATTAATTACTTGAGTATATTAAACGTCTATTTCTTATAAACCCTTAATTTCTATATATTTTCTATTATATTTTTCAATGAAATCTTTAACAAATAAGAATAACTATTCTCTAAAATAATTACCTTTCATTTTAGATATTGAAAAATATTTCACGAATATTGAAGTTATATTTTTCATCATACTGATCAGACTGTTTTTTAGATGTACTTGATTTTGGTATTTCAAATAAGGAATATATATGGTTTGAGAGGGTTCAAGAATAATGTTCTATGGTTTTAAAGGTTATGAATATTTGTTTCATTATGATTTTTTCATGTGGTATTTTAGTTTATCATGTCAAAATATTTATTAATCATTTCAAATTTTTATTTTAAAAATACATTTTATTACATAGTAAAAATATTTCGAATGATAACATTAAGTAAAGGAATAATATTTCTATTAAAAAATTTAAAATAATGTTTTTAAAAAATGAAGGATTAAATTAGGAATATGCATCATTATCAACCTTTTTCTATTCATATTATTTTAATTTAATATTTTAATGTTCAAAAAACTCAACCTAAATTATAAATATCTTAAGAGAAAAATAGAAAAAAAATGTTTATATGGATCTAAATATTTTAGAAATTTTGTTTTATATATTCATATAAAATTAAATAATATTGTAATAAGGGTTATGTATAATGTAATAACAAGTAAAACATATTAATGTATAACATAAAATAATAGATTAAGAATTGTTTTAACAAGTTAAGAATAGGGATTAAAAATTTTATATCTCCTTATATAAAATAGTTATTTCTACTTAATCTAATATTAAAATTAAAATGAAATATTTCCAAGATTAATAGTTCCGACATTATGAATTTTCCATTGAAATAGTAACATAATAAATTTCTATAATCATTAAGGTACCACTAAATATATTAATTATTTATTCTAGTGCTTCTTACTTACAATATGTCAAATACAAATGCCTTTTGGAACCAATATTCTTTTTGGATTTACATCATTATCATTCAAGTTTTAGTTGACTAAATATGTTTGTTTTATATATAAATTCTTTAATTTAATTTCAATAATTATAAAAAATAATAATAATTATTAATACCTAAAAAATGTTGTTTTTTATAATATATTCCATTTCTATAATGTCCATTTATGAGAGAATAAATACATTCAATAGCTAACATTCTTTTTTTATCAGAACTAGGATCAAAATAATTATTATATAATTTTGTATTTTCTCTATTACTAGCTATAACATGTATGCCTAAGTGAATTTTAGTTTTTCCAAGAATTTTAATTAAATAGTATTATCCATTAATTAATATGATTGAATATGTTTTTAATATTTACTTCTTATAAGTGTTCCATAACTTCTTTTCATTAAAAAATACCATAAAATTAGTATTTTAAATTTTATATATGTTTTGCTATGAATTTATTATTATTATAATAAGTATCATAATATTTTCTATGTAATATATCTTCCATATTTAAATAATAAAATTTTTCATCAAGCATAAAAAATTATTTATTATGTTCATAATAAGAAAAAAAATTAATTCAAGAATATAAGTGTTAAAATATTGTATCTCATTAGAATAAGCCACAAATCATAGATTTACAATTTTATTTCCATGATCACCTTTATAGTGTTTAGTAGGATCATCCCTTGAATCAGATGTAACACTCTAGTTGGTTAAATTTTCCTTATTTATTATTTTATAATCATCTTACTTTTGTGATTTAGTTAAATTATAAATTCGATGACATTTCTCCTTACATTCATTACATTTATAATCATTATTCCTTCACTTCATATTGTTTGGTAATTTTCCAAATCTATTATCAATATTTGATAAATCATTGGTTGAATCTAGAGAACATGAATTAGATGATTCGTCTATTTTAGTTATAAGGGAATAATATTCCTTTTAATAGAAATTTTAATTTTATGTTTATATTTCATTTCAAATTAATACATTATTAAGGTACCCAAAATTTATTTCAATATCAATTTTGAGAGCATAGTTGACTGGAAAATAGTAACAGATACTCAATTTTACTTGGAGGGTTAAAATATGAGAATTTTTAAAGATTGATCAGATTCTTTAATTGAATATCCCATGGTATAAGGCCCTTTGAAAACATTGGTCAATCTTAAATTCGTCTAAGTGATTAATTCACCATAATACATTATGAAATTTTTTAATTTAAATGTTACATTATTACATCTTAATTTCCTATCGTTGACAATTCCTTCATATGAAATAGTTATATTTTTCCATATCACATAGGTAGTAGAACATTTAGGTTCAAGATTAATTTCAACTATTCCAAGTTAATAGAAAAATCATTCATTTCTCTCAAATTAAGATCATTTTCTCTTTATATATCATCATTTCATTTTCCAAGTCCATCTTTCAGAATTTCGTATGGTTTAACAAAATTTAAATAAACTCCTATTCTATAATTTTTTAAATATATAATCATGTGTGCCTTCGAGAATATATAATTTAGTCCATTAAAAAAATGTACAAGAATCATAAACAGAATATATCTAATATTTTTCACTCATAATTAGATTTATATGGATCATAAACACTGAATTTTTTGAGTTGAAGAAAATATATCATCTTGAATCTTTTTTATAATATCATTTTATCCCACTGGATAGAAACAACCAAATATTATTGTTTTTTCAAAAAAAACCAATGGATATTTTTCCCAGAAGCTTGTTAATATTTTTAATCATTAAATGGAAGGGTTTTTTTGAAAAATAAATAATAAAATATAGAACATCATTTGTTACAAATTATTAGGTCATAATTGAAAATCAAGATGCAAGGGGTATTAGGTTCCTTTAAAACTTGATCGAAACTAAAAAAACCTCCTGATATTAAAATCACTCATTCATTCTCTCTTAAATATTAGGAAGTTAGAGAATAAAAGAAATAGTAATGAATATAATGATGTATAATGGTTCAGGGAACAAAGGACCCATATTATACTCGACCAACACACTCTAGATGAGCATGGTGATTTTCAATTGTATGTTCTTTTACTAGGGACTTATACAATTGAATATAGTCAACTGACACCTTATAATAAGTATTTTACAAGGAATTATGGTTCTTTTACATTGAATAAAAATTTAAACAACTTAGTATGAGATGAATAAACTACACTAATGACAGAGTATGTGGGTTTTGATTCCATTCACATGGACACATAGGAATTCCATCTTATTTGCCTAATTATTATATGAAAAAAAAACTTCCATATCCCTGGATGAGAGTAAAATATAGATCACCTCACCATAGGGATAAAACTAACATTTTAATGATAGATAATATAATAATAATTGATCCCTATAAGAAGAGACACCATTAAAGAAGAATGGTAGATACATAAAAATCGCTCCATTGATGGAGAACCTCAGATACATATAGATGATTCTAAAACCCTTCCGGTTAATAATTAATTCTTAATTTAGGCTGATCCACATTATTATTGGGATCGAAATATGGATTCATGAACATATCGTAAACCTATACAAGAGTATTAAAAAGGAAATAGTTACCGCCAAAATGGTCTGATGATCCTGATATACCATCTTCTCAACCAATGTGAGATATTAAGTATTATTGGACCTATTTCCCAATGATTTCATGCCATTTGAAAAGATATCCTTGAATCACCATGGATATGATAATTGTTGGGTGTTTCATGCTTCCTAAAAAACCCCCATTTTAAACTGACCCATCAAAAGTAAGTGTGAGATAATAGTGGTGAACATGATATGGATGATTGTGAAATATTTACCCACAAAAAATAAACCATAAAATTATGGGAATGAATGACTCATTATTTAAAAAAATGGTGGAACAATGTGAATTCTTAATCAATGTGGTGGTGTTACCCCACAAAAGGCCCCTTCCATTGTTAAAATGTATAAGGAATAAAAAAATGGTTGATGACACATGTGTTAATTTAAGAGATTCTACTTTTATAGGGCGTTCTTATGTGCTTAAATCACGCATATTATAAGACATATTCCTCGTGAATATATTCATTCCAATGGTCTCTCAAAATTTTATTTTTGAAGCATGAATTAGGCACTACACATTCCAGGTCAATGACTAAATAGAAGATGCCAACTCCCATCCCGCTTCTTTAAAACTAGGTTTCAAATGCATTGGTTTGGGTATTTCAAAAAAATGGTACTCTCCTAACTTGGGAGGCATATTCAAAGGATATTCATTATATAAATCCCTACCATCCATTCACTCAATGATAGTCAAATTTCGTGAAATAGACATCCTTAATACCCATGTCAAGTTATATCAGGAGATTATATCAAGAAAGTGATAAAGAGTAACTCACATAACTTAATAGGGATGATTGAGTTGTCCTTCAGTCATCAACATAGAAACATGGGGTCCCACCCAGGGCCCCATGCTAGTAATATTCATAGCCAACACCATATGATGCAACATTCCTCATTATGAAGTGGATAATTCCCCATAGGCCCTATCCAATTTCATATAGGCCCAAGTCCCTAGGGAGACATGTAGGGGGTGATAATCAAATAGTCTCAAACATGCCATTATCTTGTTCCCGTAAAAAACACACTTATCAAATATAGTGTAAAACTATAGGTAGATGTGAATTATTGTTCATTCACATCAAGTGCACTAAAAAAATGGTGATAATTAAGGGGAAGGTTTAAAATATTCAGATTTATATCAAGACCTCAAGGGAAATATGGTTGAAATTGGATGAACTACTTAATGAATATCAATTACACATCAAGGAAACATTGAAATTCAAAACCAAAAACATGATTGGGAATATATTCACATCACTGCCAAGGATGTTTCTCAACACATCCTTCTAATTATAGAATGTTGAACATCAATTCTTATACATAGACTAAATACCTTCCAGGGTGTGAACTCATAAATTGAAAAAAAAGAAAGGATTTAAGATCTTAAATCCACATCTCTAAGTTGTGTGATGCATATACATAATAGAATGTTCATGCAAGATCAAACATGCATCCCTACACTTTTCCAAAAAAGGTCATTGACAATATTTTTTGATAAATGGAAAATAGGATCGAGCAAAAATACCAATCCCAGCTAGTGGAAACTGATCCACTCTAGTGGCCACTCTATGGTATGTGTTAGGTTCACTATGTTAGATACCCTAAAAGGGGGGTGAATCAGGGTATAAAATATTAAAACAAATTCCCCTATTGATCTTGTTTCACTGTTAAGAAAAACTCTCTTCTCTCTCTTTCCTGTAGAAAAGTATTAACATAAATTAAACCATCCACATGACATAATATTTTTTACTTGGTTCACCCTCACTTCTCTATGTTCAAGGAGCATACACCGGTGATTTGTTGATGTACCGAATCCACTAGAAGTGACCTGCTATTCAAAATGTTCATAGCAGACTCACTATCCCTCAGAGTTTACTACCAATCAAGATTTCAATGCTCACTCCTCTCTCAAATGAAGTGTGCTCATGGTATTTTAGAAGACTCACTCATAGTTAAAAAACTTATAGGTCCCATAATTTTCACAAATGAATTCATATTACTCTGTATGTAGCTACTCTATTGATGTCGAACATTCACCCACAGATGAATATCACTTTTCACTCTGTGCACTGGGAAATACTCCAACTTTGACACATCCATAGAATGCTTGGCATGCTTCTCTATCCTTGACATGGTTCTCCAATCCCTAACATGATTCTCTATCCTTTGGAAAGATTTTCCAATCCTAGCATTCATGTTTCACATAACCACATTCACAAAAATCCATTCTTTAACCCAAACCTTGGGCGATTCTCCCCCTTTTATGCCTAATCCAATATTGGCATGCAACTATCAACTGAAGTGTAGCCACTGAATATCTTTATACTTGTGCAACCAAACCACCACATGTGTGTCCAAACCACCTGTGCGACTAGATCATGAATTTTATGTAAGTTTTGAGATTCATTAAAAATGAGTAGGAGTATACCTATATTTATAATCATTTTGGGTACCCTGATCACTATAGGCATGTCTCCTCCCATCGTGCAAGTCCAACCACCTTAGCCTCTGTCACCCTAGTCACCTTGCTCACCCAAACCCAAACATGGGCACTCCTATTTATTTTTCCTTATTTGGATATACTAATCATGAAAAACATATGGCGCACAACTATCTAAGACTCCAAGACACTGCCATGTAGTTCCATTTTCCAAACACACTTTTCAACATATGTCAATTTTGAGGCATATAAAATTGGCAAACACTGGAAAACGATGCAATCATGTATCTTCTCTTTTTGTACCGTATCCAGATCGTCCACTCCTTTTTCAAGGTTCTTCATTCAATTATGATCAATCTACAACAATTCTTGAACTTGAAAACTCAACATGTATACCCCCATCGTCAACAAAAATGAACATCATGGTCTGCTTTGTCAACAAACACAACAAGGAGGCCCACGTTGTCAACAAACAAAATCACCTCAAAAATGATTCAATGGTACCTTAAGTTTTTTTTCGCCAGAATTTCCTACTTTGGGTTTGTTGACAAGTTTTATAATAAAATGAACCTGCATTAATGCATCATCCACCATTCACCTCTTACGATTCTGATAGTGATCAAGGATTCACTCAACACATACTCTAAGCCCACATGAGGAATGCTCAGCATGAGAAACAAGGGAATATGAAAATTTATTCAATGAATCACTTCATTTATGACACCAATTGTTGATACCAAACTGATATCAATTATAGATTGATATAAACCTTCTAACACCATTCCCATCCCACTCTTCTTATTTTACCACGATCCTCATCTATCATGATATCTATTCTTTGATCGATCACTTCTAGGATTATCATATTTAATATTATCCTTCTAAAAATCATGGGTTCTTGTGTTGTCCAAGATAAAATATGAATGATCCCTTCAAAACCCAAAAAAATATTTCCATGTTTCTCCCTCTATCATCTTATTTACCTAACTTGATTAACTCCCCCAATCTCAATGCTCCACCTATTAGTGTCTCCATGTGTCATTGAAAAATACATTGTATCCCTTCTATAGCCACATTTTTTCCCATTTATAAGTCACTATTTCTCCCCCATTTTAAATGAACCCACGTTTCACTCCTCTGTGGCCTGCAAATGATTATAGAGAATAGATTAATATAGTATGAAAAACACACCATACCATAGGGAGAGGGGGTGGGGCCTCATATGCACACATGTTCATGTGAGGGAAGTTGACTGGACTACCATAACCATCTGATTTGTCTCAAAATCTTCCTTCGGTAATGCCTTTTTTAGAATTACATATACTTTTAGCTCTTTTTCCACATACTCCAACTTCACTAGCCCTTTCTCCACTTTCTCCTTGAAAAAATGATATTTTATATCAATGTTCTTTGTCCTTGAGTGTTGGACTGTATTTTTTCTAAGATTGATAGCACTAGAGTTATCACACTGGATTCTGATTAGAGACTTCACTTCAACTCTCATATCATCAAGATTCTACTTTATCAATAATAACTATGTGAATTCTTGAGTGGCCGCAATATACTCAGCTTCTACGGTGCTTAATTAAATGCAATTTTTCTTCTTTCTTATCCAATCAATACAAAATCCACCAATATAGAATGCAGATATTAATGTTGATTTCTTGTTATCCACAAAACCGGTCCAATCTACATCATTATATCGTAATAACTTTGACTATTATTTTTTATTATATGTCAAGTCGATGTCCAATGTTCCCTTGATATACTGAAGAATTTTTTTAACATCAAGAATGGGTATTTCCTTGGGATTACTTTGATATTGCTCTTCTTGGCATGCGGAAAAAAATACCAAGTCTTATCACTATTAGGTATAGTGAAATCCAAATAATATTCTTATATAATGTGATATTAACTACCTTTCTATCATAATATTTCGATAATTTCATTCGGTTAGCAATCGGAGTCTTCACCTCCATTGAATTTTCCATTCCAAATATTCTCGGAACCTCTTTGGCATATTTTAATTGAAAAATGTAAGTGTCATTCCTTTCCTGTGACAACAGTAATCCACAAAAAAATTTCAGCAATCCAATCATTGACATTTTGAACTCACTTTTCATGAATTTGGAAAATGGTCTGCACTGAGATTCATCAAATCCACACAATATTAGGTCATCGATAGAAACTAGCACCATAATTCTTTGACTACTTTCATAGTGGAAATATAGATTATAATCAACTCCACCATGCTGAAATCCAAGAATCTTAAAATACTTATCATGTCATGAGTTCCTAGCTTTTGGTTATTATTTTATCCCATAGAATTCCTACTTCACCTGAAAATCTTTGTTATCATCCTCAGGAATTAGAAAAACATCTAGCTACTCGATATATAATTATTCCTTTAGAAACCCATTCAAGAATGCATATTTGACATCCATATAGAACACTTTGAACTTTTGTTACACTATAATGGAAAGGAATAATCTGATTGTCTTCATCCTTGCAACCGATGAAAATGTCTCATCGATATCTTTTCCCACAATTTGGGAGTATCATTTTCACACTAGTCATGCAATGTTTTGAATCACTATTCCATCTTCATTCATATTATTAAGATAGACCCATTTAGTCTCGATGAAATTCTTATCTTCAATCCTCAAAATAGTCTCCCATGTATGATTCTTCTCAATCTAGTCTAGTTCTATATTCATCACCTCAACCCAGTTGTCATCTTCAGCAGCATCAGCAAAAAAAATTCGGTTCAAGATAAGATAAAAGAGATGTATGCTGTAATGACATCATTATTCTTGTTGGAACTTGAATAGTCATATCACCAATGATATTTTTACTATCAAATTCCGCTCAACTCATTGGATTCATTGTAGAAACATACTTAAATTATTCTTGATCATTGTCAGTATCTACTTCTGAGTCAACATCTATTACTTTTCCACCCCCTGTGTTACTTTCCTCTTCATCACTTTCATCATGAAATCGTTCACCTTCCTATTGAATTCTCCCTTCAATCTATACTACAGTGACATATTTTCTCGTAACTACTTTTACCATCCTTTTTAAAATAATATTTATGCATTTTTTTCTTGAGTAGCCAAGTAATATCCCTTCATCTCCACGTGACTCAAATTTCATTTGTTTTCCCATGTTGAGAATTAAGCCTTTACTTCCAAATATTATAAAGTATTTCAATATGGGGTTATTTCCATACCACATCCCATATGGAGTCTTTCCTTCCTTCGAACAGAATAGAGCTCTATTAGAAATGTAGACTGATTTCAACACTGCTTCCATTCAGAGCCTCTTTGAGGGGTATTTTTCTATAAGCATCATTTTTCCATGTTTTTGATGATCTGGTTTATCCTTTCAACCACTCTATTCTGTTGGAATGTTCTTACTAAATAAACTTGATTCCTTATTCCGTGTCTCTCTGGAGAGTGTTCCACTTGACAGTTTTTGAATTTTGTACCATTTTCGTTACAAAACTTCATAATTTTCTACCCAAGAATCCTTTAAAATTTCTTTCGATATTGTTTTAGGAAGCTGAAGACATCAAACTTATGCACAATTATGAATACCCGTTCCAATCTGATATAGTAATCAATGAAGAGAACATAGTACCTTTTCCCATCTATGTCTCTTGGTGAGATATGTCCATAAACAATATCATGCACCAATTTGAGCACTCTTGTTGACTTTTGTTCCTCTTTTTTGTATGTATTTGTGATGATCTTCCCTTGTTGACATGCATCGCATATATGAGTATATTCTCGTGATAGTATAGGTAGGTCTCAAGCTATATTTTACTTAACTTGATCATCCATGGATTGTTAGCATATATGACTAAGTCTCTTATGCCACAACTTTTTTTTCTTCCTCTCTAGATAAAAATCATATATCTTCTTCCCCACTTAAAATGTTTAGATTTCCATTTGTCCTTTTTCCATATAGGAAAAATGCACAATATTTTCCATTAATGACTCAAAACTTCTTGATAAATCTAATAGAGTTTCCAGGGTCCCATAGTTGACTGACATTGAGTAAGTTCTGACTGAGGCCTTCCACTACCAAGACATCTGCACGTCTCATTTCTATTCCCCCAAACCCAGCTTTTCCTGATCCAATTATCATTAGGCCTTCATCATTTCTAAACATAAAAACTCGTTTTTCATATTTTATTCCTACAACCAGATAATTTTTTCCTATCATGTGATATGTGCAACCACTGTCAATGATCCGTACACCAGAACAGTTCGATGCTTTAAGGGAAATTTCAACATCCACTGCCTTCTGTTCTCTCTTCTTCTTATTCCATATTATACTATTCAGATTCATCATAGAAAGATTCTCCTAATATTTCTCAAAGTATATTAGGATGAATTTATCTTGTAATTCTACAAATATATTTTTCATTTTAATCTTACTTATTGGTTTATTGATCTTCTACTTGCCAACATTTTGATTATGTTGTCGAACAATCCTCTATATGTTCAATATGTAGTATCTATCCATGGTCCCAAATTTTCCACACCAAAAGAATATTCTTTCTAAATATGTTCAAGAGAACCATTCCCTGTTTGGATTCCATCTTTTTTCATATTCCCTTTGGTATCTTTTGGCTATAGAAAAAACATTTTGTTAGTATCCCAACATTCCACGGCAATAACACCAAATAAAAGGTGTATTCCTACTTGTCACATCTTTACTGCCAACTTTTCCTTGGGTTTATTCAATTTTCAAATTTTTCATTGTTCCCACATCAATTTTCATTTTAGGAATCGGCAATTGCAGTCTGACTTCAACCATGAATTATTTCTATTTCTGGTCAAGATTTACACCAATCTTAACATCTGAGATCGATTTATGCTTCTTTCCTGCTGAACTTCTAGTCGCCTCTTTCATATTTTAAGTCTTTTTAATGATCTTATTTCCCAATTTCACATTGGGGGTCAATATTTCTTTTTAATCCATTAATTTTCATCACATACTGACAACTTATTCATCAATTTTTTCAATACTCTTCACTTGATATTTAACTTTTCTATTAAATTCATCAATTTCCCTTTTGTATTCATCAATCATCAGCTTATGTCCATCAACCTTTTTTATGCTATCATGCTTGGAAGAATTAATGTTTAAAACTTCATTTACTAGCTTAGATATCTCTTCTTTGAGTTGATGCATGTAGAGTTTTCCCTCTAGGACAACCTTGTTGGATTTGTTTTTCCCCGAACATATATCTCTTCAAGAGATACTTGTAATTCAAAATCCATGTAAACTCTTCCTTCAACTTCTTCTTCTTATTCGTCAAATTTGGTTTCATCCCATTTCTTGGAACTCAGTAAAACTGCCATCATAGAATTATCTCCATGATCTCTTCAGTTTTCTATCCCTTCAACCTCCTTAACCTCAGACTCATCTGAACTGTATCATTCTTTTGAAATAAGGTTCTTCTTCTTAAGGAAATTTTTGTTGATCTATTTATTTTCCTTTTACATAGGCTGAATACTTATTCTTGAGAATTTTTACTTCACCAACATCATTTTCTTCTTGGAAATTTTTGGGGAACCCTGTCACAATATGTCAAACCTTTCCACATTGAAAATAATCAAGGGGAAGTTTCCCTTTAAATGTTCTATTTTTTCTTTGAAGGTTTTAGGAGAGGAATGGAATCCCCACATAAGTCTCATATTCTTCCTGAGGGTCTTAAATATTGATCTTCGTCATGGCATTAAATACCACCTATTTGGATTTACCCTTTTCCACATCATCATTGTCAACTTTTTCATTTCATATGATACAAGGGTACTATGCAAGTTATCCAGTGTCAGCTTTTTGGATCCCTGTCTTCTAATACTAAAACCATGGGATTGAAGTGAGGTGGATGTTTCCTCAAGATTCACTTCACAATAATTATGTCTTCAATGACATCCCCAAGGCATCACATGTCTTCTACTACAACATTTACCCTGTCAAATAATGCCTCAACAGACTCATTCATGCTCATTCTAAGATCTTCAACCTTGTTCCATAACGCTTGCAGCTTTGCTTCTATGAACTTTGTATCTCCTTCATAAATATTCAATAGATTTTCCCACATGGAATGTGAGGTTTTTAATGATATCACCAATGTATAGATAGAATTTTATAGGCCTCCCCCAAAATCATTGATTCCCTTGGTGTCTGTGTCCAATTCTCCTTGCTCAGCTTCCGATAATGAACCACTATTAATATCGGCTATTACACCATGCATTGTAGCTATGAACACATCCATTCCCAAAGATCACAAGTAATGCTACATCTTATTCTTCCATAGCTAAAAATTGTTCCCGTCAAATATTGAAATCCGTTTATGATCAATGATTCCCATTTGGGAGAGAACCACTGATATTAACATTTCCCTCTAATACCAATTGATATGTTCAATTTTTTAGATACCCTAAGAGGGGTGGGGGTGAGTCAGGGTATGATAGGTTAAAACAACTACCCCTATAAGACTTTTTTTGTGGTTAATAAACCCTGTCTTCTCTCTCTTTCATATATAAAAGTATAGAAATAAATTAAACCATGCATAGGACATAGTAATTTTTTTCATTCACCCTCACATGGCTACGTCCACAAAGCATAAACTAGTGATGTGCTAATGTACTGAATCCAAAAAACAGTGTACTTTTGTTTACATTGTTTGGAGCAGACTCACTATCCCTCTGAGATTACAACCAATCATAATTTGAATGCTCACCGCTCTCTCAACTAAAGTGTGCTCACTGATTTTTTAGAAAACCTACTCATAGTTAATAGACTTGTAGGTCCATTCATTATACAAAATTAATGCATTTTACTCTATATGTAGATGCTCTATTGACGTCCATCATTCACCCATAGATGAATCTCGATTTTCACCATGTGCACCGAGAAATCCTCTTTCTTTTGTGCAGCCCTAGAATGACAGGTGAGATTCTCTAGGATTGGTTCACTTCTCCAATGACTGGAACACTTCTCTATTCTTTTTCAAACATCCCCAATCCAGGCACCAAAGTGTCACCTAATCACTTGTTCCACACTCCCTTCTCGAACACCAAACATGGGTGAATCTCATCCATTTTTTGCCAAACCAATATTGGTGCACAACTATCAACCATCACGCAAATTCTAAATATCTTTATACTTGTGTGACCAAACCACCACATGTGTGACCAAACCACAATTGCGACTAGAACATGAATTTTCACAAATCATTGAGCTTCATTAAAAATTAGGAGGGCTATCCTTCT
Source organism: Viscum album (assembly GCA_963277665.1). NCBI lineage: Eukaryota > Viridiplantae > Streptophyta > Magnoliopsida > Santalales > Viscaceae > Viscum > Viscum album. The sequence continues at coordinate 1,487,727,638 of OY728120.1, forward strand.
ATTTATATACATTTTGGGTAACCTGAGCGTTGTGCGCTTGTCTCCTCCCATCGTGCAATTCCAACCCCCTTCGCCTCTATAACCCTAGTCACCTTGCCTGCCTAAAAAAACATGGGCGCCCCTATTTTTTCCATATTTGGATGTTCTAATCCAGAAAATCATATGGTACACAACATTACACGCCTCCAAGACACTTTCACGCAAGTCCCTTCTCCCAAAACTCTTTTCTCAATTTGTTAATTTTGAGGCCCAAAAAATCAGAAAACACTGGAAAACGGTGTTACCTTGTATCTTCTCTTTTCGTAAAGCTTCCAGATCATCCACTCTTTTTTGAGGTTCTTCTTTCTATCATGGATTGTGAAAAATTTCTCTTTAACTTGAAACATAACTATGTAAACCCCGTTGTTAACAAAAATGAACATCGTGGTCTTCTTTGTCAGCAAACACAACATAGAGGCACACTTTTTCAACAAACATAATCACCTTAAATTGATTCATTGATAACTTAATGGGTTTTTTCCCAAAAGTATGAATATATACCTTATGGAATTCAACAATCTTACTGACATATCCTAGAAGCACCACATGAGCCATCGGAACATGCACCTACATATGAAGTCCATCAACAAGTGGTCCTTGTTACCCATAAGAGAGTGCCTAAAAATAAAGTGTTTCGAAAGAGATAGTAAAATAAAGAGGATACTCATAACCCATCTCTACTAGAGAATATATTTCTCATTTCAATTAATCAACTATAAATGGTGGATCATAATCTTAACTATCCATTATAGTAATATGAAAGTGATAGTAGTTGTTGTGAAGGTCCTCCCTACCACATTTTTACCAAAAGCTCTAGAGGTCCTCCCCATAGCATCTACCATGATGGATTAATTTGTGGGAACAGAATAATAGATCCTAAAATATAATATTCTAATGAAAGTTATGATATACCTCATCATGGATGATGATCAAATAATAATAATGTCCTCCCATTTCAATTGTCATCCATGAAGGTCTGATGTAGGATTTATGCGGCAAAAATCCTCCCTATAGTCAGATGTAGATCTATGATGACAATCCTCTAAAATTTGGAATCCACTACAAAGGTAGTCCCCAAAATGGCATTTCATTTCAAAAATAATTCCCCCCTTGCAGAGTCAATTTTATGAAATCCCCCATAATCTCAGGTTCATGGAAATATGAGGCATGTCTTTCTAGATACCCTATCGATAAAAAGTGACATCATTTCTCATAAAAAAATATGAGCTAATGCAAAAAAAACATCCTCTAAACCACCTCTTGACTATTTACATCACAATGAGACACCTATTAGCCCCACTTTTTACAAAATAAATAGTCTTGTTCTCAAGTTGGGATGTTAAAGTATAGGAATATTTGTAATATGAACAATATGATATATTGATTGTGAGATGAAAATTGGCTAAAGATGATATAACTATCAAGTTATGTCCACCTTCGACTTATTATTTAAACATTTAAGAGGAACTTATAGAAGAATGTGTGCACAACATTCATTTGAATCTCTAGAAAACTCACCACCACATGAATGAAAATTTCATTCTTTAAAATGGGTTTGCAGATCATTTAAAAATATTGAGGGATATTTGTAATCAAATAGAATGTGAATCTATTCTATCTACACGACACCAAAAATATGAGAAGTGGTAGCAATATCTTCAGTTGGTATGTCTTAATGCCATATATGAGTTTATTCATCTAATTATTGATGCCCCACCTATGGTTCATATCGTAAGATGGGTTGACATGGATATTTTCATTTAACCCTGAACCATGTTTAGAAGAACCACTTAGTAGTGAAATCCTATAATTTCATTACACAATGGAGGGAATTAATTATGACCCCCAATCAGGAAAGATGGAAACCTCAACAATAATATTCCCTGAATAAGTCTCAATAGCATTAGGATCTATGAATTAAATCTTTAGAAAAACTCCTAAACCATGAAATAAATAACATTAAGAAACATTCTCACCATGGTGAGGTTAAATATTAAGAACTAAAAACATCCTCTGACCCAAGTCGTTCATCTATATTCCTGATTTTTATCCCAACTATTTATCTATCATATATTCAACAGATAAATAGAGATGTGGTTGTAGAACTAGAGACTATAGTATAGGATCTGCACTATCCCACAGGGATGGGGGAATTTTTAGCACAAAATACCCCTCTAAGGATGAAAAAAATCGTCCTAAGGCATAATAAAAAAAGGAATTATTGAAATCCCTACCTACTATGTTGGGGGAATTTTTACCTCAACCACCCCTTCAATGGAAGTCCATCGTTCCTTATCTAGGGTGGACAAAAAAGGTAAGGTCACTTATTTTGTTCCATATCATTATCCATTCCACCAAAATGATAGGGTATGACAATGTTGCATATACATTCCCTCTAAGTAACTCTTTTCTTAGAAGCTCAAAGATGATTCTAGATAGGAAGCAAGAGGTCAATCCGTGGGAGAAAAAACCCTCCTATTTTTCTACATTCCGTGCAGATCCTTCAATGAATTACATAGGTGCAAACATTGTGGATTTCAATCCTATAGAAGGCATAAACATGATGTTGATATAGAGGTAAAAATTTATGATGGTTTGATATAGATTATGGTCACAATGAGACAATGAGGAGGTGTCTATACCCATAACTCGAGAATCTCCCTCAATTTGGGTACTCCCTTAACCAATCCCATTTTCCTCCTCAGTGAACCTCAAACAATGAAAAGGGTAAAGGAATGGTTGTATACAACCAGCCTCCTTATTTTTAGGAAATTGATATCCTCCATCTCAAATAATTATTATGTTAGTATGAAGAAAAAATGAAGGAGTTAGGGAGAATATAAACTGAATTTCTCCAAGTTAATATTTCAAAAAAAATTGATCTAGTGGAAGATCCACAAATTGCACATCTAATCGGTGTACCACACTAACAAGGGTTCATCCTTATGACTGAAGAAGGGGGAAGAAATCCACCCAACTCAGTTTATGGACTTTCATTTTTCAAAGAACCCAATATGGGAATATATAAAGACTTCCCCCATTAGGGAAATAACATGAATGGATTTGTGAAAACCTTCAAAAGATGTCCTTGAATGGATATCATCCACAAATAATGATAGAGCCGACACACCAGATCCTACATATTGTCACACCTATCAATTTTCTCTCTCAACCACACAATTATAAGGAGATTATCAAAACCATAGATTCATTTAGAGCTCATTTGGATGATTTGGAGGAATGGAATACACTAGTATAGATAGAAAAAAATAGTTAAACTAAATAGGTGGCCAACACTCATCCCCTTCCAAATTTTGAGAGTTCTAATTTTTAGATATTAAATTCCTCAGGTGACCCAAAACAACATTTGAAAAAAATTTCAACCCATAGTGTCCCCATGATGGGAACATCCATGTAACAATATGTAGTGAAACTCAGATGCTTCATTGGAACCTTATAAGGGACGGTATTCATATGGTAAATTAGTTTTCCTGTTCGGTCAAACCTCGGATGGGAAGACCTCCCTAGATATTTCATTTTTCAATTTATCCTAGTGGTAAAATGAAGAAAATATTTGAACACTCAAATAGTTAATTTTAAGATAATGATAGAGTCTCAGATATCATTTCTTGGTAGAAAGGGTTTACCTACTCCCTTAACCTATAGATTTCCCAAGAAAATATTCTATATATTTTCATAGAGAACCTCCATGATGAGCTACAAACACAAATCATCCCAGTGATATCTATAGTTAGGTTTCTGGATTTCATTATAATTTCTCAATGAATAGAAGATTCCATCCAACATTCTAATCTAAAATGATGCAATAATCTTCAAGTTCCAAAGAATAGTGTATGAAAGTTGGGGGAAGATTTTTTTTATAAATAAGGAAGCCTATCTATCATCCCCAACTCAAAACCCACACCATTTCATGTATCATCCTTAGGTGTCAACCAAAACCCTCAACACAATCTAATGAGTGGAGGGGGACCAGAAAAATCCAATTTCAGGAATAAAGGATTAAGGATTACATGTATTGATATGATCAGGTATATAAATAGTTTAAATATGGTATCTTTAATAATTTTCTTCACCTACCAGAGGGACGAACACATGAATAGTTAGGTCTGGATGATAGGCTTGATTATTTTCCATTACAAAATTTTCTAGGACACGCCATTTAGGTATACTTCAAGTTCAATGAATACCTGAAAAAAATGGTGGACTGTTGGCATGTAAAGTTGGGAAAGTTGACAACACTAGTAGAGTGTGTTTTCAATAATGGACCTATGTAAGGGGGTGAGTGGAAGGAGTTTATCAACATAAGGGAATATAAGTTTAATTGTAGGATAAATCTAATGAAAATTATCCAAACTCATGGTATTCACAAAACATAATTGAAACAACCATCAACCCCCTCCCATCACCTTCCACTACAACACTATAGATGTCATTGAAACCAAAAACCTCTAATTACAATCCTATCAAAAAAGGAATGGTTGGAAAGGTAGGGAGAAAATAATGTAGGATGAACCTGCATCAAGGCCACTATTTAAATTGACTCCCTCTAACTTTATGCCTTCAAATATGAAACAACAGTAACTGCTTTGTCAAATGATGTTGCCAAAAACTGTCATCTAAATATAATCCTCATCAGTTGAGGACATAATCATTTGTTCCATTAATGTAATTCCTTTAATGGATATATTCCTTGATTATGAGTTAGGATAGGAACCCGAATTTTCTCCAACTATTTGGGAAACTAGACAAAGAGGTTGTAGGACTCATGGATACTAGGGACGGTGTAATCATGGGATGAACAATAATTTTATCCATGACCCTACATGGACTATCAATGTTGTGGAAACTCATAGAAGAGACCTTCAATGAATCCAAAAGGTGTAGGAAAACCCCATTAAATTTGAAAAAAAATCCCCTTGACCCAATCACTGTAGAATGTTAAAGGAAGGGGTATGGGTATGGGTGTAAGATCCCCCATGGAAGGTAGAAAAGCCTATTTGGAATAACCCACCAAGGAAAGAATCTCATAAAATATTTTTTTGAGGGTTTTTCCAACTAAGTCAAATAATCCACCTGTATAAGTCATTTGTAGGATAATCCACACATTAGGAAGTGCATTCCATTAGACCATAAGTATGATATCATGACATATTTATCCTTGCTACTAGTCAAGATATCAATCTTGGTTGCCAGGATCATATGGAAAAACTTTAAGGAAGAAATCCTAGAGGATTTTCTAAGCCCCTAGGGGCTTAAAGCTGAGGTTTCCACAGATGAAATATATCATATAGAAAATTATCATAAGGAATGTCACAAGTTATCTTATTTATATATCAATATGAAGACACCATTATACAAGTACACTTCACATGTTATACATGATTGGTAAGATAAACAATGTCAATATCCACAATGCTTTCCTGGAATATGTCTCTAGATATAATCTCATTCCTATATGAACACTTCATCTGTTGGGATAAAATTATTATGTCCTAGAAACATCCACCTTGAGACTATAATTCTATAAAAATCTGAGAAAAATCCACTAGGTCAAATCAAGATCATGGTATAATATGGAGACATCATAGCTGAGTAATAATTTGGGGTTTTTCGTAATAATACAACCTTCAAGGTATTACTAGGAAGGCCATGTTTTCTTCAGCATGAGAAAATACCCTAATTATACCATAAATTCATTAAATATTCCATTAATGAAAAAATCAGGATGTTTCACACCGATAAGGCCCCATTCGAATCCTTTGAGTTTCATTAGATCGATGTAGGATTCTATTTTAGGGAAGGGAAACATACCTTGGTTGATAATGTTATTTTAGTCGCTACCCAAAACTCTATGGAAAGGATCCAGAATAAACCCACCAAATATCTCAGTGAATAATACATGTTATAAATTAACCAGGACCAACATGAGATTTCAAATTTCAATACATATTCAAAATTCCATATGATATTAGTTTTGAAAACTATGTATAGTAGTTTTGATAAGTTTTCTAACTCCCCAGACAATGGTGAATTCTCAGATGAAGATTCCTTCATTCAATCCCTAAAGATCCAAGAGATCCCAGCCTCAATATCTAAGAAATAAGAGGTTTATATCACCTAATGAGGATGAATTAACCCATTTTACTACCCTTACTCGATCCTCTAAAAAATTTAATTGAAATAATATGAATTGAGTTGGGTCCTGTGAAGTTTCTTCATCTGGTGAATGTCATGATAATGAAACCTCTCCTAAATTAGTAGAGATAACACCATAACTTCCCACATATGGAAGACAAGGAAGAAGATGAATATGACTACGAAGAAGTGTAGGAGAACATTAGAGACACCCCTCATTTATTTTTGGATGGTGTATCTACCATAATTGATTAAAAAAATTAAATTAATAAGGGTAATAATGAAAACCCTTAACCTAGTTTTATCTATGAAGCCAAATGTCCTAAAGATAATGATGTATATACCTCCTTCTTGAAGCCTCGTCAAGATGTGTTCAACTGAAACTACATATAAATACTAGGCCTAGACCCTGTAGTGGCAACTCAAAACTTGGGCATACCATAGGTCTAGTGGGGCTATAAATAAGAAGTAAGAAGGATTCACCTGATACACACTTCAATAATTGAAATTGAATTTGTTATATAATCAGATAAAAAATCATTTCAGATTTCAAATATCAAAAGTGGATGGATAACATACCCCATATCAAGAAAATGAATGAGAAAACTAATATTTAATTGATTTCATAGATATCAATTGGCTGTACAGGAATGTTGGTTTTCCAATCCTGATAATAGTACTAATGATTAATGTGACAACAAGATACCTTTCCCTCTTATTCAGGGATGGGTATTCGGGAAACAATCAAATTAGAATGTCCCTAGATGATGAATAATCCACCACCCTAAGGCACCATTGGGATTATTTTTTTATTGGGAAATTCTATTTCTCTTGAAGAATGTTGGTACTTCCAACCAACGCACCATGTGTTTCTTCTTCAAACTCCTCTTGTGGATGTTTTTTGAATTCTACATCGGCGATTTGTGATATAATCTCAATAGTTAACTAAAAAACAAACTGATATAGAAATAATATTTAACAAACTGTGACGTAATATCCTATAAATAATCCCCCTGAAGTGTCCTTTCTGTATTACCTATGGAAAATTACTTCCCTTCATCGAATTCCATAAGGTGATCAAAGTCGTTTGAAAGAAGGAAATGTATATCCTATTGCATGAATCCTCCCTAATTCATCATAGAGCTAGGATAAATTTATGAAATCTTAGCCTATATTCAGTTCCTTATAGCCAAACATATAGGAAAATTCATTTCATTCACCAGGTTGATGAAAATAAGGGATACATATTAGTGGAATGATAATTTTTAGGAAGCATTTAACTACCTCAAAAATTATATCATATGACTTATATTGATAAAGATGTCTATCAAATGAGGAATTTTCATTTTTTATGTGACATCCATAGAGAAATCATTAGGTAACTTCTCCATGAAATAGAATGAATCTAGTAGAAAAAAATACTTTTATTAGCTCAGTCAAACCATGGTCGATACTGAGACTTTTCATTTCGATATAGAGAAGAGTTGTCTAGAACTAATCATTGGGGTTCAAAAACTGAGACACTACCTGTAGAATCACAAGATTCATTTGGTCTCTCATAAAAACCCACCGAAATAAATTCTCAACTATCAGATTTAACTAGGTGTCAATCACAGTGGGTGGTCAATTTTCATCATTTTTAGTTGCAGTTTATTTCAAAAAAATATATTAAAGGACATGAATTAACAGACATTCTAGAATTGTCATATCACATCTAAAATGAGTTCATTGGATGATGAATTCCAGGATAAAGATTTGTTATATGTTAAAGAGGCCCCAAAATGTGGTAGATATATGTTGACAATGCGTCTAGAATCCTAACAAGCAAGAGGATGGAAGATCTCATGATCAACAAAGTGGGGTTGAGAGTAGTGCTCATATCTCCAAAATGAAATTCATACCTTACTCCTATCTATTATCAAAAGATTGAAAAGAAAGTAGAATATATGGATATCATTGTAGGGATAGAACTTGATCTTCATGTACATGTAAATCACATGATAGTAAAAGGTGATTCATAATTCGTCATTAATCAGGTAAACATAGACTATTCCATAAAAAAGGTAGTGTAAATCCCACTACTAAACCACATTCTAAGAGTAATGGTGGAATTCCCTTTGGAACTGACATTAACTCACATATTTTGCACACAAAATTTCCATGCTAAAGAATTGGAAAATGTATCCACAAATATAGTTGATCCAGATAGGGATTAAAATTCATCATCATTAGGCATCACACAATGGTCTCACCATCAGTTAGAGCTTACATGTCAGAGATCAATAAGAATAGTCCCATCCCTAAATTTTATAGTCCTACCACTAGCTGGATGGCACCCATTATGGACTACCTTCAATATGGAGAGCTCCCATGAGACATAATCGGGAAATAGAAAATCTGGAGGTGTTCAATTAACATTTTTCTATATGATATCACGGATCATAAAAATCTCCAATTATTGTAGGGACTTGATGGGTTCAGTCATTGGTGCGTTGATAGATATGACACTGCTTTGATCAGGAAGGAAGTGAATAATAGAGCTTGTGGAAGCCCCCATCTAGGGTTCAATATTTCTCTTCAAATCTAGAGGCGCGGGCACTACTTTCCCACTATGTCATAGGATTGCTCAATATTCACCAAAAAGTGAAATTCTATCTAGTTTCATTCCTACTTCAATAACCAACCTCTAGGGTTGCTGCATAAAACCCACAAAAACCCTAATATTTATTTCAAATTTATAAATGTTTTATTATATAATATTACACTTAATTCAACCTGAAAGATCAAGAAGTGTATTGTATTTTAGAATTAGGTACATTTCATAATAACTATAAATATGAAACACATCAACATTATTTAAAAAATCATGAACATGATCATTGTATTCCAAGGATATTAAAACTGCATGCAATATCTTGGGGACATACATAAGAAATTTGTGATCTAAAAATAAAATAAATGGAATAGTCATGGAATAAAGGAAAACATGTTATAAAATAGGAACATCAATGGCGAATAATAGAATCATGAACAATTAGGAATGATCTAGAATGATAATCATAACATGAGAAATGTGGAAATAAATTAGTATATTGCATCATAAACATAGATCAAGGACAACTGCCAAGATATCATAATGGAAGAAATTCCATAATGGAATATGGTTCACTCCCTTTCCCAACATGACTTCTCATAACAACAAACATTACCCAATTCATTGGAGTGCTATATAATTCTGAGAAAACCCAACACATTCATTTAATTATAATTCTTAAGAATTCCATAAAGATCATAATATAAGAAATAATTTTATAATCGAATTTCATTCCATGAACATAGAGTGTGGAATAAATAAATGAAATTTCCAAGTGAAAGACCTGAATATCCTGAAGGCCTTATTTTTTATTTATTTTTGATAACCCCCTTTCAAGGGAAAAGGGGGAACCCTTATAAGGCCCATAGGATTAGATATTACATGAACCGTAGGTCTTAATAAATATACATACTATACATGGAACTCCTCCTCCCAGCATTTTCCTCGTTATATCAGATCTCCACATTCGCATGGCTGTTCGGCTAGGCTTCCCATGCAGGCATAGGCTGGACCCGATGGAAATTCCATACCCTCTCTTTATGAAAAATCCTCTTAGCTTCTGCTCTGGTGAATGTGCCAGCTCTGAATCCCCATCTGTAGTATACTCCTTGTAGAGTCTTTCTGATCATTTAAGAACAATATTTAGGGGCCCAAAGGCCTTATGGTTGACTGACAGCCTTTAGGTGCCCCAAAGGCCTTGAGGTGGATTGAAAGCCTTATTGGCCCGAAGTCCATGGGTGGCTTGAAGGCCTTAACGGACCCGAGGCCAAAACCGGTGGCACGAAATCCCAAACAGATGAATTGTTCTAGCTACTATAGTAAGGAACATTGTCTACTATTGGGTTTGCTACAGTTTCTACTACAGTGCCAACAACAGTACTACATAATGGCATTACATAAAAATTAAAAAATGGTTGATGAGAGTGAAAGGGTAATATCATGATTTTTAAATAAAATAGTCTATAATAGGGACATAGAGAGAGAATACCTATATAAGGAATTGTAAATATAAGGCATAATATAATAACGAACCTGGAATAATGAAGAGAGGGTTGGGATCACTTACATGATTCCTTGACCCTGAATGGTGGGGAGTAGCTTCTTGAATGCTTGGCGGACAATTATGTGGACTAAATTGTGGGGAGGGTAGAGTATGTACATGATCCTTAGATTTTGTTTTATGATTAAGGCGATCTCGGGTGGGTTTATATGGGAAATGAGTGGGGATTTCAATATTATTTTACAAACATTTTTTTGGATGCTATATAATAAAATAACCCAAACTATAAAAACATCTGATGGTTTTTCCAACATGTTATTCCAAATGGGGGTATTTCATTATTTTACAAGGACAAGGGCATGAATTGGTAAAATAATTCCCTTCCTATGTGGAGTTGAGACATACTCTTAAATAAATGATTTTAAAACCTCGAAATATATTAATGGTTTTGGAGGAATCATAATTGATTTAAAAAATAGATAAAATAAACCAAAAATCTAATTATTTTCAAGAGGAAAATATATTTTGTTTTTGATTCCTTTTATATAATTTATTACATAACTTTAGGGTCATTACGATGTCATAATACACAATGTATATTTATATGGTATTTAATTTATTTTAAAAAATTCACGAGTCTTAGAAAATTTTAAAAAATTTATTATTGGATAACTTCAACATTCTGATTCCAAAAATAATATTCATTTTAACTAAATTATTTTCAATATATTTCAATTTTATATTTTAAAATAAAATTTATATTTATTAATAAATGATGTGTTTTTTTAATAATAGTTTTTAAACTCTTATAAAAATTATAGTTGACTTCATAAAAATTTTATGATCATTTATATTAAATAAAAAATGATTAAATAATAATGTTTTATTAAAATATTTTTTAGTTTCAAAAATCCATTAATTCGTCAAAATAAATTCCATAATTTAATATGAATATTACCCAAAAATTATATTTTTGTTTTATTGTATCAAAATAAAAAACATTTATAACCTAACAATAATAAGATGAAAATATAATCCTTATTATATAAAAAATGAACATAATCATATTTTTAGGGTCCAGACTCATATCCCGTTAAAGAACTAAATATTCCCAAAGAATATGAATTGCGAAAATGAAATTTTCGTAGGGTGTTTAGATGTACATGGTATGGGCCATGATCTCGATAAGCTTGAACTTCTCCCATAAACAGTTTCACTCATCCATAAATTGTTGGATCTCATCTTGGTATTGGACAATGGAAAAGAGCATTGATTCTATCTCCCTTGGAATATCTAATTAATGGGATTCATAGGTTTTTCTCTTACTAGTTAAGGCAATCAGTCCCTTTTTTATGTCAATTAGATTTGTTAAAACCATATATTTATACAAACCATGTGTTCACTATTCAATTTCTTTTTAATCGATGGTAATGTTTCTTAATGGTCATTTAACAATGATAGGATATAATAAAAATAAAATATTTCTAGTGTTTTCTATAACCATATTACATAATATGGCATTTAATTAAATCAAATGGGAAATTTTATTTATAGTAGTTCGAGTAAATAAAATCTTCCCCCTTTAAGAAAATTCATCCTAAAAATCTTCATTTCCAGCACAAAAATAGGTGAGGGTAACATAATTTCATCAATTCCTCTAGTTATCATATCTCTTATTCAAGCATGTGGTTTCACCACATAACATTTTCATGACCCGTCCCCCGGGGCTTGTGTCATGATGACCCAAACCCGACTCCTGAAGGCTAGGGGCTTGTGACTATCTCCGAAGTCATCAACCTACAAGTGGGAGGCATCTTCTTGAGTTCCTATACACACACACACCCAAAAAAGTCTCACACATATAAAATAGAACATGTATCACTAAAAAATCTGACTACATGTACAACTAATATTGGTGGGCCCAAATACAAACCCAACAAAATAACTAAAAAATGAAAAATAAAAAAAGGAAGATCTAATGGCCATCCTAAAAAAACACACCTGATCTTGATAGTAGTGTAGCTACTGGAAACCAAAGTATAACATCCTATCCACCCGAACCTACTTGTTCCTGCCTTGTTCTAGGCTACCATGTCCACCTTCGTAGCGTCTATTTGTCATGTCTCCATGTGCACCACTAGGTCCTAGTCCACCAAAGTATTTATTGAACTGTCGATCATATGATCCAGAATAAACATGTTTGGTTGAATCCCATGTAGAGGTGATTAACAAAAGACTTATTAGAGACCCCAAAAAAAATTATAGACCACATAGTACTCCCCAATGTAAAGCACAAAGCACAAGACATCTCACACTCGGTATGCATTTAGAGTAGTGATAGAAGAATAATAAGTCATATAATTGAACACCATATATGCTAGAAAAATCCTCCACTATTGAGTACATTGGACAAGCCAAGTCACACATAAGTACTTCCCACCATCCTTGGACTTCTTAGTTATACCTCTTAATCACGTACAGTGGGCCTTCAAAGTTACACTGAAGTGCATCAAACTAATCTAGGCCAACTGAGGTACTCATTTAAGTTGTGTTCCATGGGCCTACAAGGTAACAATGAAGTTCTTCCCACTATGGTCCTAAAAATTCACAAATAATTGATTCTCACTGATCCATAGTTGAGTCGCATTGAGTTGAAAGTCATCAGTCCTCACGTCTCAGCCAACAGAAATGTTCTGTAAAAAGTGCTCTTGGGAGATCCTCTCCTCAAGCCATTAATCGCATCTCAAATTCAATGAAACTCACAATATATCATTTTTAATGATCCACCTCTTCATGATAGACCCAATTCCTCAAACTTCTCATCAATCAGACATATGGTTTGCATGATTTGCGTGTTTTAGTCAATAGGGGATGGTACGGTCTGGGCCTAGTCCGACCCGGTCAGACGGTCCCCAACAACCTGACCCAGGGGTCCCACATACCCTTATCTAAATTTGACTAACTATACCTGACATTGTTTGGTTCTGAATTGGTATGCTCTGGGCTTCATTGGACCTAGCCTGGTTTGGACGAGGGTCTAGCCGGCCAGGTCACCCGGTGACATGGTCTCATCCGGCCTAATCTGGAGGGAACATGTCTATTTTTTCAAGTGCAGGTCTAGCCCATCGGCATGGTTCTGGACCACTGGGTGTGGGACCATCTCGGCCCACTGGCTGGGGGATCGGCCCGCCAACTGAGGCCCAGTCTTCCAGAGGTGGACCAGTGGTGCACCTAGCCGGGACACTGCATCCATCCACATCCAGAACCCTACTAGCCTGTGTGAAACCACAGGGGCCTCCCCTCTCCATGCGGCTGACATGGGCCGATCGGCATCGGTAGCCCCATCTGCGAGAAACATGAGTTGCTCTAGTTGTCCGATTTCTGATCCATCTACGCCTATGGGCCTCTTGGGTTGTCTTCGTCACCACAATGGTATCAGACACTCCATGCTGCCTTTTAGGAAAATCGGTTCATAAGGAGCACACATGCGGAAGCATCCAGGCCTTTTTTCATGTCGGACAACGCTCTCTACATTAGAATTTTTAAAACTGGGGAAGCTCGAGGGAGATATTCTATCATAGAAAAATATAATGAAATCTCAGGTAGAGAATCCCGTATATAAAGTTACACTCCCACATAAATGCATGATTCCTGGGTCAACCTATTCTTGGATTGATCTGTGTACTTCATTTCTAGAAAATAATGGGTAAGAACATAAAAATAAAACAAGTCAAACCACTTTGACATTCATTTCCACAAAATTATGCCTTCGAGGATTGAAGACGTCAGCATCGTTCTTTTCTTCTGGATCCATTCTTCAATGTGCATCAAAGATATTTGACATTTTCCAGAATTTTTCATTCTACATTGGAGAGGAAGTTCATTGGAGGTTAATCAGAGAATACTCATAGTTTAATTGCTCATTCCACAAAAGCTTAAAAAAAATAAAAGGAAAACATGTCGCTACATTTTTGTTATGCTACAATGTTTCATCGTTATGTTGTTTTATTTATGAAACAGTGATGATGTTACACATCATTATATTTTTATTACGTTGTGAGTTAATGATCCATTAATGAGACTCATTAATTCACCTTGTCACTTCACCGCATCATCATCATCTGCCACTCAACAGATGAGAAAAGAAAATAAAGTAACTTTTTAAAAGTATTTTATTATTTTCCGAAATGTACAAAAATGAACTGTCTAATTTGGCCATAGTCGGATGATGTTATGTCCATTTTTGGAGAATTCCCTAACTATGATCTCAATAGTGCCCATATATTTTCAATCCGAGCACCGGTTCAAAAGATAGAAAATCTTTCTCGCTCGTTTACTGAATGTACCTTAACAAAATCTTTTTTTGGGCTTTCCAGGCCTTATAATCACATACCGTCCAATGGTGTAGACTCAGAATAATTTTATATATCTAGAAAAATTACATAGAATATCTAAGACTATATTGTCCCCTCATTAGGGATTTACATCCCCAAAACCCAAAACAAAAAATAATCAAACAGATGGGGGTAATGAGAAAGAATCTGATCCTCCCACTCCCATGTGCTCTCTAGGAGATTCTCGTGCTACAAACAAACTCACACTAGAGGAATCGACAACCCACGTAGGACCCACTACGGTTGATCCTCTATCTCCACTGGGAACTCCATAAACATCTCTCCAACATCGATGTCCATCTCACCCCAGTCAATGACATGCGATGGACCATGCATGTACTTCCTCATCTACGACATAGGGAAAACATCATGAACCTCATGAATCTATGGGGGGAGTTGGGTGGTATGCTGCCTTTCCAACACTTCTAAGGATCTAAAATTTTCCAACAATTCTCAATGATATCTTGCCACCCCAGCCGAATATTCTCAATCCTCGTTGGCGTGAAACTCGAAGAAAAACATGATCACCATCCTCAAACTCCAAAGGTCTCTGTCTTGTATCAGTATAAGGCTTCTTCCTACTCTGTTCAGTCCTCATCTACTATTGGATGATACCCACCTTCTTAATGGTATCATATACCATCTCCGGACCCATTCATGTTGAATCCCCTGGGTTTGTCAAGTATAGGGGTGATTTGTAGGGCCACTCGTACAAGGACTAAAATAGTGTCTTTCCAATGGTGGAGTGATAGCTGTTGTTTTTGGTAAACTCCACCGGTAGAAGTTGGTCCTCCTAAATGTGACCAAAATCCAAGATGAAATCATTTAGCATTTCTTACATGTCCTATATGGTTTTCTCCATCTGACCATATGTTTTTGGATGGAAAGTTGTGCTCAAGTGCTGATGTTCCCCAAATTCCTCCTATAATCTCCTACATAGCTGGGATGTAAGGCGACTATCATGATATGAGACGATCATCCAAGGCACCCCATGAAGTCGTACTATCTCCTAGATGTAGAGGGGTCCCAAGCCATCTATGGTTCCCTACACATGGATGGGTATAAAGTCAGTTGACATTGTGAGTTTGTCAACAATCACCCAGATAGAGTCATGGCCCATGGATGTGTGTGGTAACCCCATCAAAAATTCATTTGTGATAACATCCCATTTCCAATCTGGTACCTCGAGTGGTTGGGATAATCCTACTCGAACCTAATGTTCAGCTTTCACTTGCTGACTATTGGGGCATCATGAAACAAACTAATCCACCGCTTTCTTCATCCCCAGCCAACAGTACTAACATTGAAGGTCCTCATACATCTTCGGCACTCTAGGATATACCACCAAGGGGGACTCCTGGAACTTCCTCATCACCTCCTCCCACAATGTCACTAGAACAACAGTGCACCGTCTGAAAAGGATGACATGCCCTCTACCTTTTTAATATCCATCAGGAGACTGCCATAAGGATAACTGAGCACATTGGGCCTCACAGCCAAAATCCACCAGTTGTGCCTCCCCGACTCACTATAATAGAGAGGGAATAAAATTCATCAACTAAAGGTATGCAGCTTCACCATCATCCATGAAGGATATCTGTATCGCATCCAACTGCTTTGTTGCCTCACTCAGTAGTTGCATACGAGTCCTCCTACTCAGCACATCTGCCACCACATTCCACTTTCCAGAAGTATGGACTATAAAAAATTCATAGTCATGGGGTAACTCTAGCCATCGTTTTTGTATCAGGTTTTGGTTCTTCTGGGGAATATATATCTAAGACACTTGGGGTTGAATTAAATCCTAAACCTTTCACCCATCATGTTTTTCCACCACAACTTCAAAGAAAAGCCACTATTACTATCTCTAGGTCATGGTTCACATAGTTCTACTCATGATTTCTCAACTACCATGAGCGGTAGGAGATAATTAATCACTCCTAGATAAGGACATAACCTAATTTGGCCCTTGGTGTATTGTAGTAAACTACAGACCAAACACCCTCTTCTTGTACTTTCAAGATGGGGGAAATAGTTAGTCTCCAACTCAGCTCTTGGAAACTATGCTAAAAGTTTTCCATCCACATGAAGGGATGTTTGTTCCATGTCAAATTCGATAAGGGTGCTTCTACATTGGAAGTTTTGGGCACAAACCTCTAGTAGTAACCATCCACCCACAAGAATCACCACACCTCAGTTACGCTCTTACGCAGCTCCCAAGAAATCACCGCCTCTATCTATGCTGGATCCACTGCAACTCCGGCCTTTGAGAGGATTTTTTTGAGAGAGTGTACTTACTGAATCAAAAACAGACACTTCGAGAGCTTTCCATAAATTTGGTGCTCTTAGAGTATATACAAGACTATTTGTAGGTGTGTAGCTGCTTCTTCTCTGACACCGAGTACACCAAGATGTCTTCAATGAAGACTCCAACAAACCAGTCAAACTGAGGCTTTAAAATCCTATTCTCGAGTCCCATAAACTCTGTTGGGACGTTGGTCATTCCTAAAGGCAACACCATTAACTCATAGTGGCCATACCGGCACCTGAAGATTGTCTTCGGTATATCCTCATCATGTACCCAGAGCTGGTGATAACATGATATAAGGTCTATCTTTGAGAACCACTTCACCCCCATAAGCTAGTCAAAGAGATCATTGATTCTCAAAAGTGGATACTTGTTCTTCACGTTCACCTGGTTCAGGCACCAGAAGACCCTGTAAAACCTCAAACTCCCATCTGACTTCTTGGAAATAAGAAATAGGGAATCTCATTGTGAATTCATGGGTCTTGTGAACCACATCTTTCACAAGTCCTCTAGCTGTAGACTCAACTCACAAAGCTCCACAGGATCCATCCAATATGCTGATGTGGATATTGGTGCCATCTCCTTGTATAGGTAAATGAAAAATTCTACCTCCCTCTGAGGAGGTAGTCTCGTAACATCCTCAAGAAAAAAATCCTCATACTCATCCACCACTACTGGAAAACATAGAATCCTCTCATCCACTACACAGAGGGTGAGGCTACCGAAAAGGAGAGTAATCAGCTACACCCTCCTCCGAGAAATTCTTCAATGTGCTACCAAGGTCCCCTTCTCGCCAGTGAAGGAAAGCATCATCCCATATTCCCAGACACACCACACTGTACAACTAAAATAGGCGATTTGATCAGGGACTATGGATAAATTGTCCATACCTATGATAACATCATAAGGCCTCAACACCACAACTATGAGATCCCGCTAAATCTCTCTCCTCTTGGAGTAATCTCACATAGCTGGAACTACTGGGTAATCATAAAATCGCCTCCCATGTAAGTCTCAAGCCATAAGGATCGAGACAACGACTCTAACGGAGTCTCCGAGCTACAAACAAGAGTTGTGGAAAGGAAGGAGTGACTAAAACCTGTGTCTAAAAAAGTGAATCTAGGGTGGAGAAGACACATACCATATCTCAGATGATTTATGGTGCACCATGGCCATAAGCCTCTATATCTTGAAATTGTGCTCTTGCATGTCTTCCTGATCCCTGAGGTCAGGGTGGACCACCTAGGGGTGGTGGCGGTAACACCTCAAACCATCACCCACTGTCTGCTACTTAGCATGTTCCCCTGCCACATCCGCTACCCTGCAGACCACCTCAAACAAATCACTACCTATGACTCAGCTATAACAACCCAATATTTTATGAGAATTATTCTTTTTAATTTCATTGATGTCTTGTGTTGTACGCTACACCAAAATTATCTTCTACTATACGCAACACCGTATTAGCATGTAGTATACGCAACACTATTCTTGGCTCGTGTTACACACAATTTCATGTTCATTTTATAGAAATTATTATATGCATCATTATGTATAGATTTTTTTTAATGTATAAATGATATAAGTTTTGATTATTTTATAATCAACAACAAAGGGAGCTCGCACAACACAAATCCTTGAATTGGCATGAATTACACGCAATCGCGACCCTTCTTGATAGCGTGTGTTGTACGCATTACTGGGTTTCACTAAACGATGATATATTGTTATAATATTATTATGAACTTGTTGTTATGAATAGTAGTATCTAAATTTTGAATTTTATGGAATTATAATTCATCTTACACATTTTATATTACATGGTATGAGAACAAAATAAATATTTCGGCTAAAATAAGTATTTTTCAACAAATGCAGTTTTGCCACATTTTGATGGTGCACCCACATTAAATTGAGTTTATGACATGTTTATAAGTTTAATTTGAAAAATAAAATCCTTATTTGTAATCAGGATATAAAAATTTACTATGGATAAAATTTTCATATTATTCTGATAACTTTCATATTTTAATGAACAGTAAAAACACGCTACATTTTAATTAAAAACAACTTTTTCATCGCAATAATTTTTGTGGATAAATTATAATATTGAATGATTTTAAAGTATAAATAGAATATATTTTTATCATTTAATATAATTTATGTCATCACCATTAATTTTATATTGAATTCATAGAAAAAAAAATTTCAATCTTTGGCAATGTTTTAACTTTTAAAACCCATCTTCTTAACAACGGGATTAATTTTAAATTAATTACTGAGTCTTCAATGATTTGAATTTTTAAAAATGGATTAAATATTTGAATTAAGTGGGTCTAAATTATTTTAATATTATTTTTTTGATATTATGAATAGTAACTACGATAATTTTTATTTACTATAGTTAATGGTAAATCAGATAATTAAGGGTACAAATAAGATTATAAAATTACCCTAACACCTGAAAAAATTCTAAGGGATGCCTAAAAGTAGACCCATATCACCTAAGGGTTGTAATAGATTCATTTTATGGACATTGGACATTGAAAATAATTTAATTATTATTAAAATCAAAGAAAGTGACAACATGTCACTCTCTTAAATCTGTTAGTATAATAATTTTAATTTTGTGTTAAACATCATGAAACATCAAACATGAATAGTGTACAGATATATAATAAAATTATCTACATCATTTGAATTTATTTATAATTTTTAGGGATTATATAATTATCATTAAAGGTGACACAATAGTGATGTTGAAATTATTTTATTGATTGAAATATCAAATAAATGGTTTTGAAAATATTAAAATAAATATTATATGAACTATTTAATGTGCTCATATAATTTTCTAGATAATTATGACATGTTATGAATCTATTAAAGCTTTTAGTTCGAACATATCTTCTGTGTGTATTTTATTTAAACTCAAATAAATGAATATTGTCAAAATTGACACTATTGTTATTTTATAAAAAACAATAATATAAAATTGATTAAAAATCACAAAAATATTTAGAAATTATAAATTAAAATTTATATGGTCTAAAATGTCATAAATAATCCAATTATGGACAATTCACAACACATAAGTAATCATTTTTAACAATTTAAAATTTAGAATCTTATAATGACAAATAAAATTGAATACATTAAATAAGGATAAATCTGGTTGATAATGTTTAAAAGAAATTACCAACATGTATAAATTTTATTGGTGGATGATATTACAACCCTATCTCACCTAAGACCGGATTTGAGTCATTTGGGAAGTTTTTAACTGGGTTTTGAATTTATTATAAATTAATATTTCTGAGGTTTCGAAAGGTGCCCCTCTCCTCCCTTATAAAAGGGCACCTCCCCCTCTTCTCTTTACACAATTTTGAGCCTCCAAGCTCATCCAAACCCTGAAAATTTCCCTTATAAACTTCCCTATAAACAATATAGTGGTTCTGGTCTCCTCAAAAGACCAACTCTAGTGCCTTAAGTGGAGGTTAAGAAGAGGTGCGTCAAAGAAGATGTAATATCCTTTACCGATTCTTTCCAATTTATTTCTTCTTCAACTTCTTCTTCATTATAATTTTCATCATAAATTAATAACATAAGTATCACTAATATACTAATATGTTGTTATAAATATGAAATAACTCTATTTCATCTTCTATTCATCCTACGGAAAATGAAATCACTACATGTGTGTACGTACGGAATACCGTCTCCACGCCGTGGTGTAATCTATTTTCCACCACCACCTTACATGGATGGGTATAATGGTGTAAATAAATAACAATATATTATTATGGTAAATTGATATTGATTATGAAATATTATACATACACTTCAATACAATTCCACGATCATGGGAATGATATCATTGCTCGTCCGTACGTACGGACTACCGTCTCCACGAACGCGATGAGATTCATTTTCCATGATTAACTATTCAAGTATGATTATAAAGTATATATAATAAATAATAATGAAAGATATTAAATAATAATTATACTGTATTTATGTACATATATGCTTCATTTACTTAATTCCATTTAATTCATTAAGGAAATGAAAATAGCATTCATGCATACGTACGACCTACTGTCTCCATGAACGGTGTATTTCATTCCAATTATCAATCTATCATATATATTTATATACTGAATATATATTATATATAAATAATGTTTTAAATTCTAGAATTAAGAAAATATGGATATAAGTAATAATATCAAGAACAATATGTCGAAACACGTATGATAAATGAAACGATTTTACCAAAATCACTTCTTTAACATGGAATTTACAAATGAACGGGTAATATAAAGTCATAAGTGAACCATATATGATATCATAACAATTAATATTATTGTATAATATGTAAATGAAATTATTTAAATAATTATACAGGAGGTTCAGATACCTATGAAGCATATTAGACATAAGGTAAGGGAAAATCTCACAATATCATTTTTTTCCGAGATTGTTTATACTTCAGAATTTAGTTGGAAATATTTATAATCTACATCAATGTTTCCATAATATGTAATAATATTTATATCCTCCTAAAAATTTTTCAATAAAATTTTACCTATTGGTGAATTTTTAGTAAAATATATGAAAGGAATCTTTTGTCATTTTCAGTACGACAGACTTTTTGACTTTTCCGGTAAAAGTACGAGAAGAATGTTTTTTTAACTTATACGGCATGAACAGATTTTTACGGTTTCAGAATGCCTAATTATCATGAAGATTATTCTATAATTCTTCATGATTATTTTCAACAAAATACTTTTATTATAAAATTTCATTGCATTTTGAGAAAATAATATTATTTTGGAGAAGAAATGATATTTTCCTCAAGAATTCATTTCAAGTGTTTTATCAAAACTATTTTCCTTTTAAGATGACATTATTAAGTATTTTTATGTTTCAAGTATAATGTATCTATTATTTACATGGTTTTATTTTTCTTATGATGAAATTATATCCATTTATTTTATAGGGATTATGTTATGATGGGATGATATTTATGAAGCCCATTTTTATTCTTTGGGTTATGATGAATATATGTTTATGTTGTGAAACAAGTAAGAATGATTTAATTATGAGATGGGTGGGACCTATATCTCCCTCCAATGAAATGGGTAAAGATTTATATCTCATGAGGTAGACATGGATGGAACGATACGTTAATCCAGTTCAGTTATACAAGACTAGAACGAAGAGTGAAATCGAT
The DNA here is from genome assembly GCA_963277665.1 of Viscum album. Classification (NCBI taxonomy): domain Eukaryota; kingdom Viridiplantae; phylum Streptophyta; class Magnoliopsida; order Santalales; family Viscaceae; genus Viscum; species Viscum album. The sequence goes on from OY728120.1 coordinate 1,487,749,865, forward strand.
TCAGAATGGGACTTTATCCACTAAGATGGTCTTGGCAGCAATGCATTGGATACAATGGAAATCATATCGAGTTCTTAACAGTTTTCCACAATTAAATGTTTTATTCCAATTCTCTTTTATCATGGTTTATGTTCTATTATGATATATTCCTTACGTACTACCAAGATTTATGTCTTTTCTCAAAATTTTTATGTTTAGATTTTATGTTCAAGTTTTTGCATTCAAATGTTTATGGATTGTTTTATGTTCTCTATTTTTACCCTTATTGAGCATTTGAGCTCACCCTTTTTATTTTTTCTTTTCTCCAGGATATAAAGAAAAGTTTTAGGTAAGAAAACAAAAGGGGAAGAACTTTATGGGAGATGTTGAAGATCTTTAACAATGATTAGAAGATTGTGTTCTGAGTTTCCAAAGACACTAAACTATTATGATCCTTGAGTGTTGGTTTTTGTTATGTGTTAAGTATTCCAAAAAAGTAATGTAATGTCCAAGTACGTTAGGTTTGGGGTCTCTACAGTTGGTATCATAAGAATGGTTTAGTTAACCATCGGAAACTAGGATGTGAAAACTTTAGTGAGATCTCTAGAGATATTTCTATTGTATGTATAGGGATGTTCCTATGTTTATGTATAAGTATGGGTTACAGTCCTAGAATTATGATAACGATCGTGAATAACCTATGATTAAACCAAAGTTGTTAGAGAGTGAATGTACTCCCCTTGATTATGTTGTTTTCCTATTATGATTTTTTCCTCTCACACTATTCTTTTTTGGTTTTAGAAAATGGCTAGAAATAAGAAGATTCACGATAATGGAGGATATGATTGACAATGGAATGAAATTCTTCATGAGCAACCAAATGAAACGGGATTTGGAAGTCCAAACATCATTTTTATTCCTAATCAGAAATCTCATAATATGATCAATAATCTCAACTTTGGTAGGTTTCCTGACTCAGCTAATAAGAGAAAGAAGGAGTTTCATGATGATCATAGAGGAAAGAATGGTAAACTTTCATCATGTAAATCATGCTGTAAGAGGCATCAGGGAGAATGTTTCAATGGAACTAGAGGTTGATTTGGGTGTGTAAAAGAAGGACACAAAGCCAGTAATTGTAAAGGAAAAGGTTCAGTTAACACCATGGACAATGATAATGTTATTTCTAAGACATCAAAAATGGTTAAATGTTTTAAATGTGGAATTTACGGGCTTTATACAAACCAATTCTCTAAGGGAAAATTTCATGAAGAGAATCAGCATGGTCATATGGGTAATATTTATGTTGATGATAATGAAGAGACTATAAATGATATATGAGATGAAAAAATGATGAAGATCAGTCATTGGTGTAAGAAGGTAGTGGAATGATTGTATATTATCAAGAATAATGTACGGTACTATGGAATAAAGAAAAATATAAGTATTGTTACACTATTGTCTTTCCTTGAGTTTTTGAAAGTATAGGATGAATGGTACCGGTAACCATGAAATTTTATTCAAATATTTTTGGAAGGTAGATGATATGTGCATAATTAAAGGATAAGGAGATAATGATATGTTTGATAGATTTAATGAGCTAATGATTGGAATAAGGATAATGTGATATCATGATTTGAGTATACAGATTTTTGGGATTTTGGTATGTAAAAAGAGTTAACTTTTGAAAACATTCATGTCTTCACTAAGGTTCAATGGGAATTAATTTTTCAAGAGAATACATGATTAATGAATTCACATGTTTAGAATGTGACAAACATGATATATATATCTTATGATATATGGGAGATAAATGATTGTATTCAATGTTTGGTAGATGAACTTTCTAGTAATCGTTTTATTTATACTATGATATTGAAAAGAAGTATTTTGGATAAACATAAATATTAGAATAGATTATGTTCGACATCAGATAGTACTGTTTAAGGCTATAACTTTTTGTTATGTTATAATAGTATAGTTTTAAAAAAAGGACAACTCGTCATGCCGGACAAGGTTGCGAGAATCAAACCCACAACCGAAGTGCGACAGGACTTTATCGCCTACCACGGGCCTATAGGAAGCCCCATGTTAGTAGAAACTAGTTTTATTTTATTAAGCAGGATGATAGTTGAATTATAAGTCCAGTGTGGAACCATATCCGATTAATCTCACCATAGATGGAAATATGTATATAAAATTTGATAACTTATGTTTGAGACAGATGGATTGACCTATCATTCTATCACGTGATCTACTAAAACGTCACGAAAGACAAATTCAACTTCATTTCTTTAAGAGATAAAGTGGAAATTGTTCAAGGCACGAGCAATGTTGAGATTGTACCAGTTTCAAGTAAGTATTTCCATTAAGTCAAAAATTCTTCAACATTTGGGAACTGGTATTGAAAACAAAAAATGTTGTCCTAGTGATCAAATATCTGATGAATCAGATGGTACCTTAGATCATCACAAATGATATTGTGACTAGTGGACTTTTTTCATATCCCTACACTCTACCACTCTCCATCAGAACTTGACTGTTAGATTTCTCTTCCATTTCTATATTTTCACATTTTTCTCCTATGTGGGAACCCAAGTGATGAGTTACTTTGGGTATCCATTTTGATTCTAAAATTCATTTTTTAAAATTAAGTTTTAGAATTCCATTTTATGATGTGGGTTTCTATGACAGAAACATTCAAGTAGTAAACCATTTATAACCCCGACGCATTTCGAGGGTGTAATTCATTTTAAGGGGGTAGAATGTAATAACCCAAGATTTTATGAGAATTATTCATTTTAATTTCATTGATCTATTTTGGTGTACACTACACCAAAATCAGCTTATGCTATACGCAACATTGTATTAGCTTGCAGTATACGCAACACTATTCTTGGCTCGTGTTACACACAATTTCAATATCGTTTTGTAGAAATTATTCTATGAAACATTATGTATAGATTTGGTTTAATTTATAAATGATATAATTTTTGACTATTTTATATGAAACAACAAAGGGAGCTTGCACTACACGCAACATTTACTTGGCTTGCATTACATGCAATCGCGACCTTCCTCGATAGCGTCTGTAGTACGCAATATCAGGTTTGACTAAATAATGATATATTGTTATAATATTATTATAAACTAAACGTTATGAATATTAGTATCTAAATTTTGAATTTTATGACATTATAATTCATCTTACACATTTTATATAACATGGTATGTGAACAAAATAAAATTTTCAGGTAAAATAAGTATTTTTCAAAAAGTGCAGTTTTGTCGACTTTAGATGGTGCACCCACATTAAATTTATATTTTGTCATGTTTTTAAGCTCCATTTGAAAAAATAAAATTACTCATTGGAATTAGGATATAAAAAAATACATTGGATAATTTTTTCATATTATTCTGATAACTTTCATATTTTAATGAATAGTAAAAACCCGATATATTTTAATTAAAAACAACTTTTTTCATCGCAATAATTTATATGGTTAAATTATAATATTGAATGGTTTTAAAGTATAAATAGAATATATTTTTACCATTTAATATAATTTATGTCAATACCATTAATTTTATATTGAATTTATACGGAAAAACATTTCATTCATTGGTAATGTTTTAACTTTTAAAACCCGTTTTCTTAACAACATGAATAATTTTAAATTAATTACTACAACTTCTGCATTTTGAATTTTAAAAAATGGATTCCATATATTAATTAAGTGGTTCCAAATTATTTTAATAGGTTACTTTTATTTTTTTGATATTATGAATAGTAACTACGGTAATTTTTATTTACTGTAGTTAATGGTAAATCAGGTAATTAAGGGTACAAATAAGATTATAAAATTACCCTAAAACCTGACAAAATTCTATTGGATGACTAGAGGTAGACCCATATCACCTAAGGGTTGGAAAATATTCATTTTATAGACTTTTAATCATAAACATAATTTAATTATTATTAAACCCAAAGAAAGTGACAAGATGTCACTCTCTTAAATATTATAAGTATAATAATTTTAATATAGTAATAAACATCATGAAACATCAGATATGAATAGAATCCATAAATCTAATAAATTTATCTACATAATTTTAATTTATTTAGAATTTTTAGGGATTAAATAATTATCATTAAAGGTGACACAATAGTGATGTTGAAATTATTTTATTGATTGAAATATCAAATAAATGGTTTTAAAAATATTAAAATTAATATTATATGAACTATTTAAGGTTCTACACTAATTTTATAGTTAACTATGAAATTTGAATTATCTATTAAAGCTTTTATTTCGAACATATCATCTGGGTGGATTTTATTTAAATTCAAATAAATGAATAGTGTCAAAATTGACCCTATTGTTATTTTATAAAAATAACATAATATAAAATTGTTTAAAAATCAGAAAAATATTTAACAATTATAAATTAAAATATATATGTTATAAAATTTCATAAAAAATCTAGTTATTCACAATTCAAAACCCATAAGTACTTATTTATAAAAATTTAAAATTTAGAATCTTATAACCACAAATAAAATTAAATAGATTAAATAGGGATAAATCAAGTTGATAATGTTTAAAATAAATTACCCACATTTATAAATTTTTTTGGTTGATGATATTACAACCCTATATCATCTAATTTTGTATTTGAGTCATTTTTGAAGTTTTTAAGTGGGGTTTGAATTTATTATAAATTAATATTTTTGAGGTTTCCAAAGGTGCCCCTCTCCTCCCTTATAAAAGGGCACCTCCTCCCTCTTCTCTTTACACTATTTTGATCCTTAAATCTCGGCCAACCCCTGCCAATTTTCCTTCTCAACTTCCCTAGAAACATTATAGATGTTATGGTCTCCTCAAAAGACCAACTCTAGTGCCTTAATAAGAGGTTAAGAAGAGGCGCATCATAGAAGAGGTAATATCCTTTAACGATTCTTTCTAATTTATTTCTTCTTATACTTGTTATTATTTATTTTTTTCATTATAAATTAATAAAATCAGAATCACTCATATACTGATATGTTATTATAAATATGAAACAAACCTATTTCATCTTCTATCCATCTTACGGAAAACGAAATCACTGCGCGTGCGTACGTACAGAATACTGTCTCCACGCCATGGTGTAATCTATTTTCCACCACCACTTTACGTTTATGTGAATAATGGTGTAAATAAATAACTATATATAATTATTTTAAAGTTATATTGATTCTTAAATATTATACATACACTTCAATAAAATTCCACGATCATGGGAATGATATCATCGCTCGTGCGTATATACGAACTACCGTCTCCATGAACGCGATGAGATTCATTTTCCATGATTAACCATTCAAGTAAGATTATAAAGTATATATAATAAATAATCATGAAATATATTACATAATAATGATTCTGTATTTATATACATATATCTTTCATTTACTTAATTCCATTTAATTCAATAAGGAAACGACAACAGCGTTCATGCATACGTACGTCCTACCGTCTCCATGAACGGTGTATTTCATTCCATTTAACGATCTATCATATATATTTATATAATGAATATATATTATATATAAATCATGTTTTACATTATGGAAGTAATTAAATCAGGATATAGGTAATAATATCAAGAATAACATGTCGAAAAAATGTACGATAAATGAAAAGATTTTATCCAAAACGCTGCTTTAATATGGAATTTACAAATGAACGGGTAATATAAAGTAATAAGTGAAACATATATATGATATAATAACAATGAATATGATTCTGTAATATTTCAATGAAATTATTTAAATCATTATACAGGAGGTTTGGATACATACGAACCATATCAGACATAAGGTAAGGGAAAATCTCACAATCTCATTTTTATCCGAGATTATTTATACTTCAGAATTTACTGGGGCATATTTATCATCCACATACATGTTTCTTCAATATGTAATATTATTTCTATCCTCCTTATATTTTTTAAATCCAATTTTACCTATTTTGTAATTTTTAGTAAAAGATATGAATGGAATCTTTTGTCGTTTTCAGTACGAGAGACTTTTTGACTTTTCCTGCAAAAGTATATGGAGAATGTTTTTTTAACTTATAGGACATGAAAATATTTTTACCGTTTCATAATGCCTAGTCTTCATGAATCTTATTTTATAATTATTCATGATTATTTTCAAAAAAAATCATTTTTGTTTAAAATTTCATTGCATTTTCAGAAAAGAAAATGATTTTGAAGAAGAAAGGATATTTTCCTCAAGAATTCATTTCAAGTGTTTTATCAAAAATATTTTCCATCTAAGAAGAAATTATTAAGTATGTTTATGTTTCAAGTATAATGTATCTATTATTTACATGGTTTAATTTTTCTTCTGATGAAATTATATCCATTTATTTTATATGGATTATATTATGATGGGATGATGTTTATGAAACCCATTTTTATTCTTTGGGTTTTGATGAATGCTTTATGTTTATGTTGTGGAACAAGTAAGAATGATTTAATTATGAGATGGGTGGGACCTATATCTCCCTCAAATGAATTTGGTAAAGATTTATATCTCATGATATAGATATGGATGGAATGGTAAGTTAATCTGATTCTGTGATACAGGACTAGAACGAGGAGTGAACTCGATTCAAAAAGGAACTTTTTCCACTAAGATGGTCTTGGCAGCAATGCCTTGGCTACTATGGAAATCATATAAATTTATTAATGTTTTTCCACATTACATGTTTTATTCCCCTTATATTATATCATGATTGATTTTCCATTATGATATATGCCTTACGTACTTCCAAGATTTTTGTCTTTGCTCAAGATTTTGATGTTTAGATTTTATATTCAAGATTTTGCATTCAAATGTTTATGGATTGTTTTATGTTCTCTATGTTTACCCTTAATGATCATTTGAGCTCACCCTTTTTATGTTTTATTTTCCCCAGGATATAAAGAAAGTTTTGAGGTACGAAAAAAAGGGGAAGATCTTTATGGGAGATTTTGAAGATCTTTCACCATGATTAGAAGATTGTGTTCTGAGTTTCCAAAGACACTAAATTATTACAATCCTTGAGTGTTGGTTTTTGTTATGTATTAAGTATTCCGGAAAAGTAATTTAATGTCTATGTACGTTAGGTTTGTGGTATCTACATCAGTGGTACCCCAACTATCTACTGGTCATCTGGATAATGGGTCAGTTAGTCACCAACCATGTGTCCATGCCCGTCACACAAGAAGAAAAGCAAGATTCCCGACTGACTCCTTCTAGTCTGGGAGCCCTGTACTGCCCACCCTAAGTCCTGGAATCATCCTCTAAATGACCTATCCTTCTTGGGCCCTTTATTTTGTTGTTTGTTTCCTGAAAAAGACTCCTCCACCTGGGGTCTGTAGGTTACTCTAGCTGTGGGTGCCTGCTCTTCAGGGAAGTTCTATACTAGAAGTTCTTTTTACTACACCCCAGCCTGAGTAAGGATTCATAAAGACAAAAATGACACACTAATATCTTGCCTAAGTCCATTCTCAAAGGATTGATATATAATGAATGGTTATTAGTTTATATATGTCGAGTAGTGAGAATGCTCAGTGAACCACAGTGAGTACTCAACCACCATCATGCTGCCCTGTTTTAAGTGAAGTTTCTCCTGAATTCACATAGAGTGCAAGGTCACAAACAAAAAACTCCTCCTAGAAAATCCACTCTATTTCATCCTATGTGAGGGTTACCTCATAGTAAATCTGGGTGTTCAAGTTCCACCATCTCCATGACGATCCCTACAGAAAGATCGCTTCTTAGATAGATATTTGGTGAGGAGGTGTCCTCACTAAGTAAAAGACACATGTAACTACCTCTTGACAGTCCTCAGTGACCTGAGGATCGGTAACTCCCCTGAACCTAGGAGTTCTATTTCTCTGAAACTCATGTAGGTCATTGATCCCCCACAAGTTATCTATCAGGACCGCTGATAGTAGATGTTGACCATCTAGTGGTGGTAGCACTGGGGTGCCACCCAGTAGGGCCATCTCTAGAATTGGTCTCTAAACGGATTCCTCGTCACTAAGAGGGTTATTTTCATGACCTTATATTGAGACCCTGGCTGGTCATCTACATGGATACATCCTGATATAGATCAAGATGTATGATCACACAATGATTCACTATTTCATTTTCACCATTACATCACTGTGCTAAAATTGTTTTATATTGAAAATTATAAAACTAAAAACATATAAAATTCCATGTTTAAATAATTTATTTTTTCTTTATCACTATTAAAAAGAATATTTTTACTTATTATTATGATTCCATAGAAGGAGGAGGTGATTTGGTGGACCCATGATGATGTCCATGAAAAATGGGCAATACTGGTCAAGATCCATGCACACTAGCAGACTCATACACACACTTATCCAGAACTGTGTATCCAAAAGTGCTGACATTTTATGGTCTAGTCCAAAATGCATTTGTCTACATTTCATCTGATGGTACCAAAGACTTATTCTACCATCTATTGGCCCAACCGACCATATTTGTTTTTTCATAAAATTGAATCTACATGAAGTCAAAAGTGGTGTGTTGTGATATTTCCATATCTCAGGATCTAGTAGTTAAAATTATGCCAAAAAATCATTGGAAGAAGGCAAGATGTGGGGATGAAACTTTTTTATTTTACCCAAATCAAGATAAGACTTTATAGAGGTCAAAACCCAAGTGACAAATGGTTTTATGAAATCTTTGTGCTGAAAACCACCTTCCCATTTTCTTATAAATTGGAACCTTGGGATCCCCATTTGTAAGTTATACCAGGAGGAAAATATTTGGTATTTTGGAGACCCAAAAGAGTACTCTCATCATCCAAGGAGTTTTGTAGTCCCATATACTCATATGGGGATCAAGGATGAAGGTGAAGTTCCACCCGAACTTCCTCCTCCTCAAGATGTAGAGCTAAATGGCGAACGGTCATTTCGAGGGAGCTACACACACTTGGGAAGGAGTTCCAGAACTTTTTAATCTACTGGTTTTGTGTATTTTTTTGGATAAACATTTCACTTATTTCATATCTTGATGTGATTCACCTCTTATTGTATTTCTATTGATAAAATTAACTAAAACACTTTCTATTTCATCAACGATTGGGTTGAGACTTCAAGTGGGAATCTAGTGTTGTTCCGATTGGACAAGATAAGAGTCTTATTTAACTCACACATATATAATATTGCAGTATGATTTGGTAGCATTTATTCTCTATTATTGACACCCAAACCTTGACAACATGATTATTGTGTCAAGAGGTGGTTCTTTGAACATCATTTATGAGGAAACAGGGATGTAGAGATCATGACAACCCTCAACCAATGGATTCTGTTAAACCATGTGTATTTTTCAGAATGATGAACTCACCAAGATGTGTAGTGAACTTGGAGTGATCTCCTTATCTCATAATTCTAAAATATCACTTTTATTTATCAACTATTAAACTCTTTAAATCAAGTCATTTTCTTTGAATTATTTTAAAACCACCTATCTTTTAGTACATCTTATTAAAAACACACACTCTAAACCCACCAAATCTCCTTGATAGATGATCTAGGGTCTTTTATACACAATAAATAATCATTATAAAAGTTATAAATTTGATGTTTCATTGCAGATTAGTCAAATTTTGGCACCATTTCCATGGAGTTCTTTGGTTTTAATTAGTGTATTTTTTAATATATTTGTAATTTTTGTGAATATTTATTTGTTTTATATTAAATTTTTACCTATATATTTGTTTTATAATTTAATTCTTGTGTCTTTTTGGTTCATGAAGCTTTCTAATTATGTAGATTTACATCCTTTCAAACCCAAACTAATAGAAACTTCTAAGAGTTGTGAGGAAATATTTCTAGGACTAACCTATAACCAACCCTTTAGGCAAGAACCATACTATCCATCCAATCTTGGGTGTAAGGAAAAAAATCCTACAGGCAAGAGGGGTATTCAAACCAACCTAAATAACCATGGAACCAACCGAGGAAGAGTAGTCAACCACCACCACCTGGAAATCCTCAGCCACAATAATGGTATTTCCAACAAACCCCTCCAAAACTAGAGCCTGGCATCAAAGACATGATGAAACAAATGGCTGCCAACAATATCCAATTCCAACTAACCACCCAAGATGCCATAAAAGACCTAAAACCCCAATTAGTCCAGCTTGCCAACTCGGTGGGGGAAATCCAAATCCATGATTTAGGTAAACTACATTTTAAACCAATCGTAAACACTTGATATAAATGAAATATCAGTTCCATCACCCTTTGGAGTAGAAAGAAACTAAAAAACCAAATTACCCCTTCAATAGAGTCATCCCCTACTAAGGAAACCACCATCCCAACTACTACAAATGTTGAAAATGAGGTAGAACCTCGTCCTGAGAGAATCCCCTCAAAAGGAAAGAGTGTATCTATTGATGAGTCATCAAGCCCAACAATCCCTCTTCCATTTCCAAAAAGGGCCACACGACCTTGAAAACAAAATGAAATAGAATGCGATAAGGAAATTTGAGAGACTTTAAAAAAAGTGCAAGTAAGCATTTCCTTGATTGATGCAGTGAAACAAATTCCATGATATTACAAGTTTTTAAAAAAGATGTGTACACGCCAAAGGAGACTTCGAGGTGATGAGAAAGCCAGCTTGGGGAGGAATGTTTCACCATTTATAGAGCGATCACTTCCCACCAAATGCAATTATCCCGAAACATTATCAAATTTATAATCCATAGGGGAGTATTCTTTTTCTAATGATATGTTTGATTTAGGTGCTTCTATAAATGTGACGCCTCACCTTTTTTACGCTACATTGCAGGTTGGGAAACTGTAGCCCACTAGAATTATTGTTCAATTGGCTAACTAGAGTATCGCACACCCCTCTGGTGAGTTAGAGGATGTTCCTGGGAGGGTTAAAAATTTAATTTTTCCTTCTGACTTTTATGTTCTTTAAATGGAGGATGATAGGATTAATGGACATTCCCCGATTATATTGAGGTGACCCTTATTAAAATCCACTGAAACCATAATTAATGTACCCAATGGTACATTATCTATGGGGTTTGGTGGTGAAATTGTGGACATCAATATCCTAGATGGCATGAAGCACCCCTTAGAATAACATTCCTCTCTCTCTGTTAATTATATAGATGTACTCCCTTCCCTTGAAAAATTTAATTTCATTCCCCTGATACCATTTATGATATTTCATCATTGATTGAAATTATATGAAATTATTCATGCAATGATTGTCGTAGTGTATTAGAAAAATTTCCTCGATGTCTGTTAATTGATAATTTTTAGAACACTAAGGATCAAATGACCATCGATGATACTGCAAAACTTGTAAAAGCTCATTCCACATCATAGGATGATACCATTGAGTGGTTAGATGAGACCAATGACCTCTCACTTTCACACACACTCCCATAAATACAAAATCCACCAAAATTGGAACTAAAACAATTGCCTCATGATTTAAATTATTCATATCTTGATAATGGAAACAAGTTTCCCTTCATCATTTCTAGTTTACTCCCTCTTGAGCATGAATTGAGACTTCTTGAACTTTTGAGGGAGTATTGAAAATATTTGGGATGGACACTGGTTGAGAATCCTAGTATTATCCCATCAACTTGTACACATCATATTTTATTAAATGATGAGGCTAAACTTGTGAGGCGGGCACAACGTCGACTGAAACCAAACCTCCTAGAAGTTGTGAAAAATAGGGTTACAAAATTATTGGCTTCTGGAATCATTTAACCCATCTATGATAACCAATGGGTCAGTCCTGTTCTAGTATTTCCTAAAACAACTAGCCTTACAGTAATCAAAAGTGAAGTCAATGAATTGATTCCAACTCGTGTGCGGAATAGTTTGTGGGTCTGCATAGACAATCGCCTATTAAACCAATACACTAGGAAGAACCATTTCTCATTTGCATTAATTGACCAAATTCAAGAGAGGCTAGTGGGTAAGTCTCAATAATATTTCCTTGATGGGAATTATAGATAATTTTAGATCCATATTTCCACTGAGGATCAGGAAAAGACTACCCTCACTTTCCCCTTTCGCACATCTTCATATTGGAGGATGCCATTTGGTCGGTGAAATGATCCTGGTACTTTACAGTGATGTATGGTTAGTATTTTTTTGGATTATATGGATAATTGCATAGATGTTTTCATTGATGATTTCACTATTTATAGATCCTCTATTTATGAATGTTTGATTAGTCATGGTTTAGTCCTACGTTGTTGTATTGATAAGAATCTTATAATAAATTATAATAAATTCCATTTAATGGTGTGATAAGGTTTGGTTTTGGGGCATTTCATTTATGGGTATGATATCCAAGTAGATAAATCAAATGTTGAATTCATTTCTTTCTTACCATTCCCCAACAATATATGGGATGTTTGGTCTTTCCTAGGTCATGATGGATTTTACAGCCATTTCATTATTGACTTAAGTTAGATTTCACTCCTACTCTCCTGGTTACTCTAAAAAGAAATAGAATTTGTTTTTGATAATGAATGTGAGAAATATTTTAATAAGTTAAAATGGAGTCTCACGCCACCCCTAGTAATCCAACAACCTCAGTGGGATTTTCTATTTGAGCTCATGTGTGATGCCTCTAACTATGCAGTTGGGGATGTCTTGTCCAAATGGGTCGACTAATCACCACATGTCATTTCCTATGTCTCACATAAATTGGACCCTACCCTAGAAAACTACACCACAACTGAAAAAGAATTCCCTTCCATAGAAGTTTCCTTGGATAAATTTATATCATTTCTTTTAGGGTCCAAAGTCATTGTATTCTCCAACCACCCATCCCTCTGGTATCTTCTTATGATACCAAAAGATAAACCATGCCTCTTTCAATGGAATCTCCTCCTTAAAAAATTCAATCTAGAAATTAGAGATAAAAAATTTGCAGAGAATGTGGTGGCTGACCATATCAGTAGGATCCACCCATCAACAGACATTGACCCATCTCCCTATATTCCTATAAATGAAATGTTTCTAGATGAGAAACTTTACTGAGTTCAATATGTTATTCTATGGTATGAAAAAATTGTAAATTATTTCGTAGAATCTTGTATTCCTACTGATTTCAACAAAAACCCGGATGACTGTCTAAAATAAGAGTCGCTTTGGTACATTTTGGTTGACCCATACCTCTGGCACACATGTAGTGATCACATCCTTAGGCATTGTGTTCCCTATAGCGAGTTTCACTCTTTCCATATGTTCTGCCACACTCTTTCTTGTGGGGCCCAAATTGGTCCCCAACAGACAACTCAGAAGTTCCCCGATTCTAGTATATTTGGCCCACATTGTTTTGGGATGCCAATGACTTCTATTAATCATGTCCTCAATGTCATAGAATGGGTAATGTCTCTAAAAGAAATCATATATCGCAAAAACCCTTGCTCTTCCATGTCGTTTTTTATGTTTGGGGTATTGACTTTATGAGACCATTACCCAATTCATTTGGTAACATGTATATTATTTTGGCAATGGATTATGATTCCAAATGGGTAGAGGCACAATCTCCAAGGACTGATAATTCTAAGGCAGTTGTAGAATTTTTCAAAACCAAAATTTTCTGTAGTTTTGGATTACCTAGGTTCATCATCAGTGACCAGGGTTCTCATTTCTCTAATCAAATTATGCATTCACTTTTTCTTCAGTATGGGTTCAGTCATAGAGTGTCTAATTCATATCACGCATGGACCAATGGTCAAGCCAAGGTGTCAAATATAGAGGTGAAAAAGATTCTTGAAAAACCTGTTCAACCCAATAGAAAATATTAGAGTATTACACTTGATGATTCATTATGGGAATAATTTAATGCTTTCAAAACATCCATTGGAATGTCACCCTGTCTCCTTGTGTTTGGAATGATTTTCCACCTGCCTGTTGAAATTGATCACCGGGACTACTGGGCCATAAAACAATGAAAATCTAATTTTTCTAGTGCAGGCACCCAAAGGAAGTTGAAAATTCAAGAGATGGAGGAAATGAGAAGAGATGAATAAAATAACTATAGGATTTATAAGGAGTGAACCATGCCTGCCCACGACTGTCTCATCCTTCATAATTAGTTCCAAATGGGGAGGAAGGTCCTCCTCTATAATTCAATGTTGTAGTGGCATCCAGGTAAGAATTGTTCATGCTGGTTTGGACTATACAATGTTACTAACATCTCTCCATTTGGTGTTGTCCTGGTTAAAAATGATTAAACTAGGTACACCTTCACAGTTAATGGGCAGTGACTAAAGCACTTCCACGAAACACTTTCGGAGTCCCCGATAGTGGAACTCTAAGTTCAAGAATTAGTCTACGAATGAAACCCACCAAGTTTTATCCTTCCTACTATCATTATATTTTTACAATGAGGATACTGCACACTCTAGGTGTGGGTGGATGGATATATTCCTAGGTTAGTTTGGAATTTTCATTATCTTTCTTCGTTTTCTGTTTTTTTCTTAATGAATAGTATTTTTTTCCTTTCCCCCTTTCTCTCTAACTCCCCTTTGTGCCGGAATATGACATTTTTTTATTCCCATTTTATCGTGGAAAATTATGCCCATTTAATCATTGAAGTAATTGAAAATACTTGTGGAATTTCTATATTTCATGTTGTTTTAAAAATCAATTTTTTTTGATGAAATATGCATTTCCGCAAGAATTCAATACTATTGTATGACTTTCTTTTGAAATTTAGATCTTTGACGATGATATAAATGGTTGTATCATTTTGAAACCTTTGAGAATAATGATTCTCATTTTGTGAATAGTTTAAAGAAAAAATGTGTCACTTAATCCCTCCACACATTTTTTTCACCCAATAATGATGTATGAACATTTCTTACTTAATAGAAGGTAAATATAATTTAGTTATATTTTTATCTACATTCCAAAATCTTTTTTCCATTTGTTCGTTCCTTATCTAATCTATTTCATTACTGTACCAAATTGACCTATCTGTGTTTAAATGTTATCCGAATGTTGAATGCCCTCAAAAAAATAAAATAAAATAAAATAACAGTTGTATATTGGGAATGTCAAAATCCACCCTTAATCAACCTTTGATCTTGATATAACTATAACAATTAGTGTCATAAGGATATCAACCATGGGTTGGGATAATAATGTGAGATTTGTTCCAAGTGTAACTTTTGAAAAATTAATAAATGAGGGGAGTTAAGAAATGTACAACATATGGGGATATCTAGGTCAGGATCTTATGGTTTAACATCAAGGAATGCTTAGATGAGTGGGCCTTGAAATTTGATTGAAATTTATATGGGGCATGTTCCGTGGAAAGGATCTTTTAAGTAGACAATTATCAAAATAACTTATATTTACTCAATGAAAAGTGGAAAGAATAGCATGAAATGGTTGTCATAGACACACATGGAGAAATAGTGACCTGATTAACTTTTGAATTATTTTCTTTGATAGGTATCATGCATCTCTTGGAATTTCATTTGGATACAATTTTTGAGATGTATTTTTCAATGATGATTGAGAGTAACTCCTCCGATGTGATTTTTTTCTTTGATCATATTTGTATCAGGACATAAATTTTCATTGAATGTTAAATATTTATGAAGTTGGAAATATATACATGCATAATTTTTGGAATTATGAGTTTTCCCAGGAGTGAAAATTTTTAGGTGTGAGGGAGTGATCTCACCGTGATTCACTGTTTCATTTTCACCCTTACACTCCAATGCTAAACTTGTTTTATTTTAAAAACTATTAAAATAATAACAAATTGAATTCCATATTTAAATCATTTATTTTGTGTTTATCAATGAAAAAAAGGGAAATTCTACTTGTTTTGATGATTCCATTTTAGGAGGAGGTGATTTGGAGGACCCATGATTATGTCCAAGAAAAATGAGCCAAACTACGTAAGATCCGTGCACACCAGCGGACTCATCCACACACTGATCCTGAACAATGCATCAAAATTGGTTGAACGTTTGTGGGCTGGTCAAAAATGTGTTTTTCTACATTTCATCTAAAGGAACCCAATACACATTTAGATATCTAGTTTCCCGACCTACCTGATCATTTCAGCACACCAAATTTGCATGAAGTCAAAATTGGTTTGTTGTGATCTATCCATATCTTAGGCTCTAGTTGTCCAAATTTTTTCCTAACATTCAATGGAGAAATCCAAGAGGTGGGCATAAAATTTTTTTATTTTCCCCAAAGCGAGATAAGGATATCTAGAGTTAGAAACCCATGTGGCAAGTGGTTTTAAGAAATCTATGTTCTCAAAACCACTTTCCAATTTTCCTATAAAATGACACCTTGGGCTCCCCATTTGTAAGTTTCACCATGAGGCAAAGATCTGGTATATTGGAGACCCTAAGGTGTCCTCTTATCATCCATGGAGTTCTGGTAGACCCTATCCTCATAGGAGGATCAATTATGAAGGTGACTTTCCACCTAAGCTTCCTCCTCCTCCCAATGTTAAGCTAAACGGTGGAAGGTCATTTCGAGGGAGGCAGACACACATGGTTGAGAGTTCCCGCACTTTTTATTCTACTTGTATGGGGTAATCTGTGTGATAAATATTTCACTTATTTCTTATACTGACATGATCTCCTTTGAATGCATTTCTATTTTTAAAATTATGTGAAACACAATTTATTTCAACACTGATTTGGTTGAGATTTCAAGTGGGAATATTGGGTTGTTCTGATCGGACAAGACAAGAGTCCTATTTATCTCCCACATATATAAGATTTCAGTATGATTTTGTGGCTTTTAATCTCTATGATTGACACCCAAACCTTGAAAACATGATTGTTGTGTCAAATGGTGGTTCATTGAGCATCATTTAAAAGGCAAGACAGTAGTTGAGATCTTGAAAATCCTCAACAAAATGATTCTATTAAACCATGTGTATTATTTAGAATAATGAACTCCACAAGATGTGTAGTGAACTTGAAATAATCTCCTTATCTCAAAATTCTAAAACAACACTTTTATTTATAAACTATTAAAGCCTTTAAATCAAGTCATTTTCATCAAAATGTTTTAAAACCACCCCTCTTTTAGTACTTTTTATTTAAAATGCACACTCGAAACCTAAAAACACTCCTTGAGAGATGAACTAGGTTCTTCCCTAGACTATAAATCAAATTTATAAGTATAATATATTTGACATGTCACAAATTTGCAGTCAATGTACCACAATTAGAATTTTATACATCGTGACATGATGTTTACTCAAAAGAAGAGAAGGAGACACTTATGAAACCAGTGATTCCACATATAGAGTCAAAAAGATGAATTTAGTGTCATGGTGTATGGATACGTTGACCACCACACCAACAATGGACTCCCCTAATCTGAAAGTCAAACTTGGTACACATAACACTATTTCCCCAAAATTAAAAAAGTAGACTCTTGGTATTTTTAGTAGGACTGACTGTCCTTTGATACCACTTTATCAGAAATCGTACCCCAGGGCCAGTGTCGTGACTACCTCAATCCCGCCTCCCAAATGCCAGGGGCTGGCGACTAGCACTGAAGGCGTCAACCTGCATGTTGGAGGCATTTTCCTGAGTACTTATACACACACACACACACCCATCCAAGTCCTACACACCGAAAAAGGAACAAATATCACTAAAAAATCTGAGTACATGTAAAACAAATAAAAGTGGGACCGAATAAAAAAACCTAAAAAAAGAAATGAATACAGAAAAATACAAAAAGGAAGCTTTGATGGACATCCGTGGACAACCCCACTGGATCATGAGATTAGTGCATACACAAGAATCCAAAGTAGAAATCCATGCTCACCCGATCCTACTGGGCTCTTCTTGGTCAAATGATGCCAAGTCCACCATCATATCATTCATCGTTCATATCTCTATCAGCTCCTCTGGGTCCTGGTCCACCCAAGTCTCTATCGAAAAATCGATCATCTGCACTAGACACAACACATGCAGGCGAAGCCCATGTAATACTGCATATCAAAATACATAGTTGGGACCCAAAAAAAGGAAAAACCAAATAGAAACCCCCAATGTAAATCATGATGCACAAGACATATCACACTAGGTATACAGTTAGGGTAGGGATTGAAGAATCATCAGTCACATCATTGAAAACCCCATCTATTGTAGAACTCCTCCTCTATTGAGTAATGTTATCCTTACAAGTCACACAAAAGTTCTTCCCACTAACCATGGACTACTTAGGTAAAAATCCTCATCATGCACTGTGGGATGAAAAGTCACACAGAATTGCTTCGCACTAATCGTGGCCAACTAAGGCACTCCTCCTCATCACATACCATGGGACTAAAAATTATTAAAGAAGTGTTTCCCACCCTGGACCTGCAAAGTCACCCATAATGTACTTCCCACTAGGCCATAGTCGAGTCACATGAAGTCGAAAGTCCGTAGTCTTCAGGCCTCATCCAACCGTAGGGTTTCGTACATAGGGATCTAGTGAGAACCTATCCTCATGCTATTCATCGCATCTCAACATCCATTAAAAAAATATATATCATGGAAAAATATATACATCATCAAGGGGGTCCCAATTCCACAAAAAACACTTCAATTAGATGTGAGGATTGTAATATACAGGTGTTTTAATAAACAGGGTCTGGTTGCGTTTCAGCCCGGTCCCAACCGATCAGGCCAACCATACCAACCCGGCCTAGGGTTACTATATAACTTGTCTAAATTTGAATCACTCAAATTGAAATGGTTCAGGTCTGAGTCGGTCTTGTCTGTCCTGGCCTAGCCTGGCCTGTGGGTCTGTCCCCAAGGGGTTCGTTGGACCCACCCTAGTTTGGCCGAGGGTCTATCCCGCCGGGTCGCCTGAGAACACAATCTCATCTGTCCTGGCCAGAAGAGAATGGTTCCAGGCTTCCAGTGGGGGTCCATCTTACTTGATGTGGGAATGGCCCGGTGTGCATGGGACTGGCCCACACGATTGGATCGCTGGGCAGCGGGATTGGCCCGTTGGGCGCGAGACCGGCCCGCTAGTTGGGGGATCAACCCGGTCCCCCAAAGGTGGACTGGTTGTGCACCTGGCTGGGACACGGCATCAGGTCGTGTCAGGATCCTTGCTACCCGGTGGCATGCTATCGGGCCTCTCTCTTACCACAGTTGAGAGACTGTGGCACCATCTAGTCTCAATGTCCTATACATGGGCCACCCCTCCACAAGGCACCTTGCCTAGTGCCTCGTCACCCCATAGTTGTTGCAGTCAGTCAGTCGTGGCCACCTTCTTCCACTACGCCCAAACTTCCTCTAGTGAGGCTGATGAGGGACAACCGCCTCCTCTTCCATGGTTCTGGTTGGCACTACCCCCTCCACATGGTCGGCGGGGGCTAGCTGACGCCTCCGGTTATTGGCACTAGCACACTGGAAGCACCATCTGTGTTCCACCGGAGTTGCTGTGGTGGTAATTTTTCCAATATGTCTATGCCTATGGGACTCTTGGGTCGTTGCTGTCATTTTGATGGTCTTAGACACTCCTTTCTACCATTTTTTACAATTCTTTCATAAAGATAGAATATACAAATGGGTCCTGACATTTGTTCGTGTCATCCCACACCATCCACATTAGATGTTTTGAAACTGAGGATGCTCGGGGGAGATTTTCAATCGTAGGAAAAGATAAACTAATCTTAGATAAAGAATCCACCAAATAATGTTTCCCTCCCACCTAAACACATGATTCACTTGTCAATCTATTTGTGGGTTGATCCACATTCATTGTTTCTATAAAATAATGGGGATGAACATAAAAATAAAACAACTCCTACCGATTTTACTTTCATTACCACATCATTACATCTTCAAGGTATTAAGATGTTGATGTCGTTCGTTTATTACAGCATTTTTCATCGATGTGCGTCGAATATGCTTCAACTTTATCAGTTTTCTTCTTTCTTTGTTTGAGAGGAAGTTCATCATAGGTCATTCATAAAATCCTCACAGTTTAATTCCTCCATCCTCCAATGTGTCAACAAAAATAAAAGGAAATCATGTCGCAATGTTTCTATTATACTACAAAGTTGCGTCATTATACAATTTCATTTATGAAACAGTGTCGATGTTACACATCATTAAATAATTGTTACACTAGGTGTTAATGAGCCATTAATGAGGCTCATCAATTCACCTCGTCGCAGCACCAAAGAACTCCCTTACATTGCTCAATAGATGAGAAATGTAAATAAAATAAATTTTTTATTTTAATTTATTGTTTTCCTAAAATTCCAATAATATAAGTTCTCATTCGGCTGTTAATGGACAATATTAAGTCTACTCTAGGATAATCCCAGTGTTTAGAGTTCAATAGTTCCCTCTAATTTTTGATCCATGCACCAGTTCAAATGTTAAAAAATCTCATTAGCACGTTTTATGAACAAACCCTAAAAAAAGTTCAAAATTCCATTCATGGCTCTCTAGTCCTTGGAATCACATGTTTTTAGAGTGTATGGTCTCATAATAATTCCATATAATAAAAAACTTACACTGAATTTTTGAGACATTACAACATTGACCAAGTGAATTTTTCTATTTTATAGGACATAGGCTCTATAATCTAATATCTTAACCATCTCCTCATAATTAGAATGTTCGTTCTCTAATGGTTCTACCACTGGGTTGAGTAAATATGAGGGGTTTATAGGAAATTTGTAAATAGGGATACATATAATACATTATGTACTTTATATAGGTTTGGAGGGAGTTCTAGTCAGTATGACACCACTATGATGCAATAAAGGATATCAAACGGGATGATGTATCTTGGACTAATCTTTCCATTATTCCCAGAGATCATCACATTATTACATCTAGATATGTGTAAGGAAACCATGTCTCATACATCAAACACTAGGTCTCATCGATGTTTGTCACCACATCACTTCTGTAAAATTAGACCAGCCTTGATGTGCTACCGAATAGTTGAAAAAATTTCACCATTTCCTCAAGCATTTTAGGACCTAGTGGTTTTTTTGCAAGTTCATACCATAATGCAGTTGTTCTACACCTCTTCTTATAAAGGGCTTTATAGGGAGCCATTTTTATGTTCGAATGGAAAATATTGTTTTAGGAGAACTCGACTAGAGGAAGATGTTGGTACCATACATCTTTAAAGTCCATTGAATAATATGACTACATATATTCCGGTTTCTGAATTGTATGATCAAATTAGCCATAATTTTTAAGATGATCAGCCATTTTGAAATTATGAGCAGTTTGTAGAGCATATTGGATACTTTTATAGAACATGATGATGAATCAAAAATCTCGTTTGGATACAATCAATAGTGTTACTCCATGTATCCTTAACAATTATCTTATGTATATATTTACATGTTTATCCATTGATAACTCCTCATAAATTGAGATAATGTGAGATGTCATTATAAAGAGATCTATAACAACCCATATATAATTTATTCCCCTTGATATATTCAGATGTCCTGTGAATATTTCCATTGTGATTTTTCCCATTTCCATAATGGTATGGATAATTTTTGCATCATCCCATTAGACTTGTGACTTCCAACCATTACATGATGAAATGCTATGAATTTTGATGTTTATTTACTGATCTCATTCTTTAAGTTTTCCCACCAATAGTTCTCTCAGATATCTCAATATATCATTGTACTTCCTAGGGAATAGATAATGCAAAACTGTGTGCATCATCAACTGGTTCCTTATTTAACTCATAATTTTATGGTGCACATAGTCATGGCCCAAATATCATATCTCATTGTTTATTTACATTAAACAATTAGGATTTCCCTTTTCTTATAGTTTAAACTTCTTTATAATTGAAACACCATTTCTCTATGCATAGTTTATCTTCTCCTAAAGGGATATATGAGAAATCATATGTTAAAGGATTGATTATTTTTCTTCTATTATGATTCCCATGTCCAGCTTTTCCAATTATAAGATGATAATATCCCTCTAAATTATCATCAATGATAGAATTTATTGATCTTTTATACTTTCATCATCTGTAACTTTTTCTCCTTCCCATGATGGTAGTGTATTGAGAAGTCGTGGCCCTTGATTATCTCTAACAATCTTCATTGGTGAATATTAATCTCTTTCTATGTGAATATATATTTGAGGTTTTTGTGATCCATATATATTTAACAATTTTCCCCAAAGAGATAATATCATCACATTATCAATTAAAAGATCATTTCATCCATCTCTAGGTCATGTTTTGGGTTGTTCTATTCCGGAAAATTCAACTTCCTTGATGCATAGGATGTAAATTTCTCAATTTTCAATAACACATAACCCAATCCCATCTTCAAAGTGTCACTAAACACCAAAAAAATTTAACTGTAGGTGGTTTGTGTGAGAATAGGTGAAATGATAATTCTCCTTTTTAACTCCAACAATCTCTCTTCACATTCATCATTCCACGAAAATACGACTCTCTTCTGACATATCATGGTTAGATGGTTTTAAAATTGCATTAAATTTATAAAAAATACATGATAGTAACAAAATAATCTGATGAATCTATATATATCTATCATAGATGTTGGAGTCTTCCATATTTCAATTTATTCTATTTTTCAATGGTGCATAGATATCCCACTGCATATGTTGATATGCCTCAAGAATGATACATCCTTCAACAAAAACTCACATTTTTTTACTCTGAATAATGATCCTCCTTTCGTAATGTCTTTATCACAATTCTCAAAATCTCTCCAAGAACCTCATTGGCTTTGGAGACATTATCAGTATCATCTCTAATGAATATGACAAATTTTTCAAGGAAATCTTTAAATACTCTATTAGTTATTCCCAGGAATTATTCTAGGGCATTAGTTAGTCCAAATTTCATTACTGTGAAATCGTAGTTCTTGCACCATGTAATAAAATTTTTCTTGGGGATATCCTCATTCCTCACCCTAAATTGGTATTATCATGACTATAGATCCACCTTTGAGAAGTATTATGATCCACATAGCTTATTGAAAATATCATAAATACGTGGAAGAGAACAATGGTACATTATCA
Organism: Viscum album; assembly: GCA_963277665.1. Classification (NCBI taxonomy): domain Eukaryota; kingdom Viridiplantae; phylum Streptophyta; class Magnoliopsida; order Santalales; family Viscaceae; genus Viscum; species Viscum album. The sequence continues at coordinate 1,487,772,964 of OY728120.1, forward strand.
TGATCTTTTTAATCTCACAATAATCAATGAAAAAGCACATTAATGCATCCCTTTTCTTAATAAACATGGTTGGTTCACCTCATGGTTACACACTTGGGCATATAAACCCTTTATCCAATTTATTTTTTAGTTTTTTTTTCATCTCCTCAAGTTATAAAACAACTATTCTATATAGTGTCTGAAATAATGGTATTTCCCTTGTTATAAAATCGATTTAAAATTCAAACTACAAGCTAGGATTAAGGATAAGATATTCCATGGGAAACAAATTAGTTTATTCCCTCACAATCAGTATGTCATCGAGAATGATTCTTTACATAGACTCAATAATTAGATCTAGATACAATTTTTCAAAGAGAAATAATATTTATACTTGATATGTGGGTACTAAGGAAGGCTCATCCTCCTCCTTTCATTTTCATAAAATCAGGGGTTGATTCATAATAGAGAGATTAATTTCATTCCTATGACAATTTATATGAGGCATATAAAGGGGAAGATAATTTATTCCATGATATGAATCAAATTCCACCAAATAGAGCCTGACAATGTTCTATGGGATGTTCATCATGAACATTTTATAGTGCTGGAGTTATATACATGGGATGCAATAATTTCCCAATTTTCCTTTTTAGATGAAAACTCTACTTCCATGCTTTGAAAAAGTGATTGAATAATTAAACAAACAATTCATGAAAATATGGAATTCAAAAAACATGAATCAAAATAAATGTTCGCTACTCTTGAATGAATAAAAACAATACCATTCACTACTTTGTTGTCAGTTTCCACCTTAGTGGTTGTGAGGGAAAAGGCTAAACCTTTCTACCTAGGAGGTTGTTGGTTTTCTCCGATAACCATATCCCAACGTCATTGATTTGAAAACTTCCATGGTTCCTTTTATTTCATGTAATGAAAAATGTGTTGAGGGTTGGCCGGAGCATTCCTTTCCTCCATTTCATTAGAAAATTTCTCATATTTTCATTCATTGTCTTGGTTGCCTTTTTTCCCAAACCTAAATCATTTACTCACCCCTTAGGAAATTTCTTGGGTGCTTCTTTACACAGTTTTGAAATAAAGGATGTGGAAATTTATTAGCACCATTATAATTTTCTGTCACACCTCCATAATAAAAATCCTCTTTTTTATTATTATCATTTTAATACCCTTGAGATTCACTAATCTCCATTTTTATGTTTAAAGAAAATTAGAAAATTTCAATATAACTTTAAATGTCACAGATCACCATGGATTTTTATAGACTAGGTTTTATCCCACTAATGAAGTCATTAACCTTTCATTCAGGGTTGATGGCAATGCCAAAGGATTATCATTCAATTATTTTGAAATATTTCTTGTACGCCTGGATGGATTCATCATCTTTTCTCTTGAGGGAAATGATATCCATTTCCATTTTATGACTTAGTGTTCAATGAAAATATATATTTAAAAACATTTTTTAGATTCCCATCAACCCCAAGACGTGTATCTCTTTATTAGGATTTGAATTCTTTATCAATGAACCCCACTGATCAAATTCTCCCTCAATAAGATAAATAGTTAGTAGAACCTTATTTTGTTTTGAACATTAAAGGATGGAGAATATCTTATCAAAGTATTTGATCCATTTTTTCATGTTTATGGGATATGATCATCCAATGAATGTCAAAGGACTTTTCTCTATAAAGGACTTAATCGTAGCTTGTTCTCTAATAGGGGTATGTGGATGCTCTTCCTCATGAGGGTTTCTATTTAGAACCTGAGTCAACCTAGAATGTGTCTTTATGATTTTCAGGATTCCAACTTCGGTCAGGTTGGGTATGTCATTGGGGTAGTCAGTAAATTTCCCTTCAATATGATTTTTCACCCATTTCTTCCTATTTTCGGCCACTATATAGAATGAAATGAAAATTAGGGATGTGTTTTTTAAACTATTACCGACAAAAATGGGAAATCTAAGAAAATTAATGGGATAACATGTGTATTACATGTATTTTAATAACATATGAATTTCTAGGATATAATCTATATTATCCATGATCTATTTCTTAACATATACTCTAGTCATTTTTTAATCCCAAAATAAAGCGTTGTAATGAGATTATGAAATCACCAAATAATATCCCACAAGAGTGTCAAAAAATGGTTGGTGTAAGGCCCGTTATCATGTACCAGGTTACACTGAGTCAGGCCAACACACCAAGTTGGAGTTGTTACCCCTAGGTACATTTGTTCCAGTACCATATCCACTTTTATTATCTTGATAGAGATGTATAAGAACATCAATTAAAAAATAAAAAATAAGTATTAATGATATACAAAGGGGTATCCCATACTTTTTATATAAAATGGGAAGTAATAGGGTCATGGAAATACATATCCCAACATAATTAACTAAAAATATATTACATAAGATAATAAATAAAATTATATAAATAAAAAAAATTGAGGAACCCTTACTTCATTGTGTGACTCTAAATTCATAAGAGGAGATTCTTAAGAGCATCGGGTAACCATATGAGGAATATAGAGAGTGGGAAAAGTGTAAGGGTGTTCTGAAATTATAATGAGAGATGTGGAATGGGGACATCGGCGGTTATATATAGGAAATGAGTGTGGATTTCTTTATTAATTTACAAGCATAGGATTTTTATTCTATGTAATAAAATAAGAAAAAACATAAACATTCCCATGGTATTTCCCATGGTTTTGTCCAAATGGGATTGTCTTTAATTATTTTATAATTCTAGGGGTTTAAATTAACTAAATAATTACCATTATTATATGGAGGTGAGTCATACTCTTAATGAAATGATTTTAAAACCTGGAAATATTTTAATTGTTTTCGAGGATACAAAATAGATTTATAAAATAAATCTAATAAAAATAAAATCTCATTATTTCAAATATAAAATATGTAATATCTCGTGGATAACATTAATTGTATTTACTAAATCACTTTTGGGTCATTATGATGCCATTATACATATATTATATTTATACGGTATTTAATATTTACCCAAAAATTTGATTGTTTTATAAAACTATGAAAAGTTAACTATAGGATATTTTTAATTTTCTAATTCCCAAAATATTATTCATTTAATCTAAATAATTTTATAAATATTAGATTTTTTTAATTTTAATTTGAAATTGATATTTATTAAGAATTTATTTTATAATATCAGTTTTCAAACCATTATAAAAATTTTATTTTACATCATAAGAACTATACGATAATTTATATTTAATAAAAATAATTTAATATTAATAATTTATTAAAATAATATTTATTTTTAAATAACCATTAATTCATCAAAATTAATTCCTTAATTTAATTTGAATATTACCCAAAAATATTATTTTTATTTTATTTTATCAAAATAAATATACTTTATAAAGTAAAAGTTACAGTATGAAAATATATTAATTATTCTATAAAAAATAATCTATATAATAATATTACTAGAGTCATGATAAATGTCCCATTAATACACCATAAAATACCCTATGATCTTGGTGAATGATAATGAGATTTTCATGGGGTAGTTCAACATACATGGTTCGTTCGCTGTTCTCAATGAGCCTGAACTTCTCTCAGAAATGGTTTTTATCATACATAAGTTGATGGATATCATCTAGGAATTGCTTAGGGGAAATTATCAGTGTTGTTATATCCCTCAGAAACTCCAATAAATGGGCTTCAGAGGGTATAATCATAATGGTTAATGCCATCACTTCCTTTTTCTTTGTAAATTGGAATTATTAAAACCTGATAATTACACAAACCATGTTATTATGATTGAATAGATATTTTATAAATGGTTAATATTCGTAACATTCATTTAAATCTGAGAGCATATATTGAAAATAGTGAGGGAATGGGTTTTCCATTACCACCTTACATAATAATACATTTAATTAAATCAGTAGAGAAATTTTATTTATAACAGTTTGGGTCGCTACACAAACAAATAGTCCTATACATTTTCAATATGGGGAAAGGATGACGTGGGACCAAATCCTCCCCCTATTTTAATGCATTTCATGTACATTATTACTGCAACTGAGCACTTTTATAATGTGGGTCAATGTTGGACCCTCAAATAGTCTAGGGAAAAGAAAATTTTTAGCTTCATGAAAACAAACATCATCACCATATTTTTTTTTAAATCATACAATATTGATGGGAAATGGAACCAATATCTATATTAATAAATTTGAGAAGCTACATAAGGATAGTGACATCATGTCCAAAAATTCATCCCACTTCCATGCAGTGGATAATGGACGTATAGAGGAATTCAACAAGAACTAATCAAATAAACTCTAGAAGATTGTAGATAAAGGAAAAAATTATTTAATGTACATGATCCAAGATTCCTTGTGGGATTACCAGACTATGTCCCACACCACCACATAGGTCTTCCCATACTCATTAGCATATGGGAAAGAGGAGGTCCTTCCCATCCAAGATCAATTTACCTCACTCCTTATTGCTATATGCTGTTAGTTATCCACTGATGAGAAATCCCAAAATTAGATATATGAATAGGAAAGGTAGGAAAAGAAGATATTTCATACCCTTCATCATTTGTAAGTCCAGCAAAAATGGAATGCAAAAGCATTCAATAAAAGGTTTTCCTATGATCATTCCTCGAGTGAGTATTGGAATTGGTCCTAAGGACTCTGATGATACTTAGAATGAAACATAAAAATTTGGATCCACGGTGGGTGATACACTATTCAATTCACATTGTATACTCCAATGGAGCATATAAAATGATCTCAATGAATTGGAAGCTTTCCATGGCCACCACCAATGTAAGGATCTTGAATAAGTATTTCATATAATCACATGACCATTGTACTGATCGCATGATGTTAAATTTCACATTAAATAATCTCACCTACAAGATGTTAAACTACATAGTCAGTATTTATCTCATGTCCTGAAAAATAATCACAACATTGTCTACATCCCATGAAAATGAACTTCTCGAGAACAAAATCCTCTCGAGAACAAAATCCTCATTGTATGATGCTAAACTACACATCACCATATTTTTATCACCAGATTGGACATCACCCCCGACATCGATCATCAACATGAAATATTCAATAACTCTATTTTAATTGATTACTATCATTATAAGATATGTAGTGGAACCTATAAATATTACATTAGGACTAGTTGAAAATTTTCCACCATTCATAAGATAATTTAAAACAGAACTTGGCCTCAATGAATCATTTATAATCATAATTTTGTTTCACGCTGGAAGAAAAATTATCTTTCACTTAACAAAAAGTCACTATCATTCTGGTCATCAGATACTAAAGGTCATAGTTGTCCTCATCCAACTAACAATATTCTTTACAGGAACTGTATACGTGGGAAATATGGATAAAATACACTTGTACCTAAGTGAGAATCAAATCCGCATATAGAATATTTTAATTTAAGAACTATATGTATTCTGATTTCTATCCATCGAAGGATATTTTGTGATTCCTAGATCTCTACACATGGGAACTCGGACATGAATATAATTTTTCCCCTATTGGGTGAACTATTTTCTCACCGTTTGACATTAAATTTCATTGTGAATGTCCTTATTGCATTAAATTAAACTAGATGGTTCATTAAGATATATTTGTGGTATGATTCTACATCTGATGGGACATGTACATATTCTCGAACCATATATCAGGGTCCCAATAGAGAATTATGAGAAAACCCCCTCTAATATATAACAACAAAATGCACATAGGTGAATCCGAATTGGATCATTCTATTTACATTTCTGTTTCAATTAAAATTTCATCCCTCTTTACATGACTCATATTTCTATATAGAATATTGTTCAGAACTATCCATGGATTTATTCCTATGAACCTGAGTTTCATAGTGATTCCAAATTCTCTAATATTGGGTATAGTCAGAACAATCATTACAACCAATGAAAATTCACCTCTCCCGTTGTATGGGTTAGACCTACTCAAAGAGCCAGTTCTAGAATAACTAACAGCTTGATTATCATTTTAATGAGATATTTGGAGATGATGGGATGTTACATCAATTAATAAATATCTATGTTATAAAAAATCAATTTTATATGATATTTAGGGATTATTGGATATTATCAAGGTCTAAATGATTATTATGTACTCAATCACATTCCATCCATTAATAAAAATCTATGTCATGTGTAAGTTGGGATCTCCATAATATTTATCTATCCATTAGTGATGAATGTACAAAATCCTAAGGAAACCTTTGTTTGACTATGAACAATATTCCATGGTTGGTTCTTCATAATATTACCATAACGAAAGGCCTCTCAACCAAAGGAAAATTTCTCCGAAGTGGAGGCTTATTATATCTCTATAACAAAAATTGGTAGTTTTGTTCCATATCATTTATTAAGATCCAATAACACCGAGAATCATGGTTTTAACTTTATTTTCCCCTGACATTCATGTTATGTTAGAAAACCCTATATTGATGTTCCTTATTATTACTCAACATTCCCATGACATATGGTCGTATTCATACAACATAAAAATGAAATACCCAGTGTCGTATTCACTATGTAATGCTAAACTAAATGTATTATGTTCTTGTTACATGAATCTAAACTGAACGATGAATAAGAACTATGTCAGGATTGATTCCTATTGTCACATGATACATAGTGACTCCCATATCCACATTTCTGGGTCCATCTAAAACATATAAATGTATCTTATCTTCTTGTATATAGGTACGACCACTACATGTTTCATTTAAACAAGAACTATATATGGAATGATTCTTGTTTTGAGGGGATATATTGTGACTCCGATATCTTATATCTATGTCCAAAAACAATAAAAAAATTTCCCCTGCTCCCCTATACATGAGCTATATCAAATTACAGGTGAACAAAATACATATTACCCCTTTCTTGAACCCATATTCAACGGAAAATTCCCCTTCCCCACATAAGAGTTCAATTGATGTTTGTGGAATCATTCCTATAATAGTATGACTATTGATTCTCATTTTGATGAGATATGTTGTCACATATGAATATTATTTCTTAGGAGAAACTATAACAAAAAGATTCTGTCACGACCCGTCCTCGGGGCCCGTCTCGTGACAACCCCAAGCCCGCCTTCCATAGGCCAGGGGCTGGCGACCAGCACCAAGGCATAAATCCCGGTAAAAAGGCAAGGCATTGCCTTTGTAAAGTAAACAAGCACCACAGAGTAAGAAAGTGGAAAAGTAAACACTAAGTAAAAACTGGTACAACAGTAAGTGCGGAAAGTAAAAAGGGGCCGGAAATACAAGCCCAACTGTAAAGTACAGCTCGAAAGGGAAAACAACAACTGTAAAGTAAAGCTGCTACGCTGAGCTGTCCACTAGAAATCCCACCTGAAGGGTGGGTACAGATAGCTCCACTGCTCCTCGGGTCCCGCCGTCCACTCCGAGTACGTCCCGCCCAGTGGTCCACCTCTAGGTACCGTTCTGCTCTGCTAGCCTCAACCACGATCAACGTTGTCCGTCGTCTGCAACCAACACAACGTAGTGCGGGCATAGCCCGTGCAGGGGTGAGTATAAGCTACTCAGTAGGGACCCCGAGACCCCCGAAGGTCTCCCAAAATCCACAAAGGATAAACCACAAAGGAAAGATACAATCACGAAGTAACAACCAACACTGCTTAGGTATATTCTCATACATATACCTAAGTCATCAATTCTAATACGCTCCAACCTCCGAGCCCAAGTATAACCAAGTCCACACAGGAAAGTATTCGTATTCCACACAGGAAATCAAAACGTAATCCACACAGGAAAGCACAACACAATCCACACAGGAAAACAATCAGGATTCAGCTCACACAGGTATAATTCTTCGAAGACGATAGAGATGATCACTGATCCATCTAAGCCGTCGGACCCACAAAGGATCGATAGGTACTAACCCCTGCAATGACCCACACAGGATCGGTAGAAAACTAACCCCCGTAAAGACCCACACAGGATCAGACCCACACAGGATCGGTAGCACTGATCCACATAGGATCGCTGAGTGCTGTAGTCGTCGTCGTCGAATCCACTGAGGATCTCTGCACAGTCGTCGTCGCAGTCACAGTAGTAGTCGCAGCCAGCACTAGGGTTCCCGCACACAGCAAGCTCGTTCGGGAGGGTCCGCTCCACAAGTCGAGAGGCTGATACATCAACTGTCAAAAAATACCAGAGTTGATGTATCCAAAAGTTCAGTATCGTCAACACGAACTCAACGTCGCAGACGGCGCGTCAATCGGACGCCCAGTCTTAGAGTTATTGGCTTTTTCGTCCCAGGGGCCCAGTTGGTTTTTAAGTCAAAACCATCCCGACCATACTCCACCTGCATCCAAACCGTAGGCGGAGTAAGCCAAAAGATCCGTCTCACTAAGAGGAACTCAACAAAGTTGACGGCACGTCAATCATACGTCTGTAGCTCAATATATGAGCGTTTCCGCTCCGAGGGCCCGGTTAGTTTCGTGTACGAACCAACCCAGCCGAACTCAAAGTATTCTGAAACCTTGAGTGCGATATGTTGAAACGACTGTCTCGATCCAAGGATCTCATCGCTGCTGACGGCGCGTCGTCTGGAGTTCCGTAGCCCGAGTTATGCGCAATTGAACCCAATCAATCTGAAAACGGGGGTTTCGGGCCCGGACCGACCTGGCCCGAGACCCCCTAGTCGGCCCAGCCCGGCTGGGTGTGGCCCAGCATGGCGCGGCCCGGCACGGCGCGGCCCGGCGGCCCGACGACCCGCGTGCTGGGCACGCTGGCCGGCAGCTCGTCCAAAACGGCTGATCCGTTTTGGTGGCTCGCGCACGGGGGGGGGGGGGGGGGGGGGGGGCATTCCCCCTCGGTTCATTCGAAACTGCGGCCCCTTAATGGTGTCGTTTACTGCTGCCGGCTAGGGGAATTTAATTCCCCCAGTTATCCATGTCTGTCCGGTTCCTGCACCACGGGACCGGCGTCGGCCGGTCCCCTTCCACCACCGATGTCGGCGGCCCGATGCCGGCCGCCGGTCACCCCGCTCCGCCGCGGCCCGGTGTTGGCCGTGGCCCTTGTCGTCCGGCGCAGTGTGACGGCACCGCGCCTCTCCGCCGCGGCCCCACTCCGGCCGCAGCGTCTTCAGTTTTCTTCGACGCGGTGCGACGACGTCCTATCCTTGAATTTCTTTCCACTACGCGGCGCGAGGGTGTCGTGCATATCTTCTGCTTGAAACCGCGTGGTGTGATGGCACCACGCTTCCTCGTACCAACCACAAAGAAACCAACACGAAAATTAAGGAGGAGGGTCGGCCGTGTTTGTGTGGTCCGATCCCCTCGTTTTATTCAATAACATTTTGATTTAATCCTCTAAGATCAACAAGTTGGTGTACACGAACAGTTAAATAAATAAAAACCCCTACCTCGGTTTAGGAATGGTGTTCGTCAACGACCAGTGGAAGACGAGCGTCGCGGAGGTCGGGCACCGCGGAAAAAGAACATCGACGTCGCGAAGCGAGTATTCGAAGTCATTGACGGCGATTTCATTGCGGGAAACCATCGCGGAGGAGACATCGCGAAAGAAGAACGTCGCGTCGCGGATATAGCGTCGCGGAAGAACTGTGTTCTTCGGCGGAGAAGTTCTTCGTTGAAGAACGGTGTTCTTCGTGTTCTTCGTCGAGGTTGAAGAAGATGAAGAATGATTGTCAATCCTCTCAAGGTGGAAAAAGAAACTAACCAAAATAAAATATGTCCAAGCCTTATTTTATTTACACATCCTAACCTCTTTTAATTTCAAGAGTTTGAAATTAAGTAACTCATCTTAATTAATAACACAAGATGTCAAATTAATTAGAGTGGAGTTATTGGGGAGTTTAAGGGAAGTTGAAGTGTTAGGGCTTGTGTGGGCCCCACCACACTTTATCCTCTCAAGGGAGGTTATGTGGATGTGGGCCCCACCTGTAACACCCTTTGGGAGGAAATAACCAAAAAGGTTAAAAATAAATTGTGTTCCACAATTTATTTAACTTCTTCTAATTCCCCCCAAAACTAACTCTCATACCGCATAAAACGCAACCTCAAAAAAGGTGTCCTTAAGCGAATACCGGTGTTGCGAGTTCATCGGTGCCCTCGAAATTCGATTCCGGGTACCAGTCCAAAAGTTAGAAATTCCCGCTCGTTTGTTCACTGAACGTACCCGAGCCAAACTTCGGAAATTGATTCCGGGCACACCGAGCCTCGGAATCAGGTGCCGTCAGAAACCGCGTTCTTTTAAAATTCTAAAGAAAATTAAGAAACAATTTCCCTTGAATTTTACGGGTCTTTATATTACTCCCACCTTAGGGCTTTACATCCCTGTAAAGATACAACAAAACTAGGGAAACAAATGAGGGTACTAAGCACGCATCTGAGCCTCCCGCTACCAAGTTCTCTCTTGGAGGTTCCCGTGCTGCCATCTGATGCGCACTAGAGGAATCGACCGTACATGTAGGACCCACTCCTGTCGATCCTCAATCTCCACCGGGACCTCCGTAAAAGTCGCCCCATCGTCAACGTCAAGCTCCCCATGGTCAATGATGTGCGTCGGGTCGTGCACGTATCTCCTCAGCTGAGATACGTGGAAGACGTCGTGCACCCGGTGCAACTGAGGTGGTAGAGCTAGATGATAAGCCACCTCGCCAATCCTACTGAGGAGCTAGAATGGTCCGATGAAGTGCGGAGATAACTTGCTGCCTCGGCCAAATCTCCATAAACCACGTCGAGGTGAGACACGCCAGAAGACTTGGTCTCCATCCTCAAACTCCAGTGGCCTCCGCCTCCTGTCAGCGTATGACTTCTTCCTGCTCTGAGTTTTCTTCATCTGCTCCTGGATGACCTGGACCTTCTCTGTCGTGGCCTAGACCATCTCTGGTCCCACAACTGCTGACTCCCCAGGGTCTGTCCAACACAAAGGAGATCTGCAAGGTTGGCCGTACAATTCCTCGTATGGTTCCATTCCAATGGTGGAGTGGTAGCTGTTGTTGTACGCGAACTCCACTAAGGGTAGGTGGTCCTCCCAGCTACGACCAAAGTCGAGGAAACATGCGCGGAGCATGTCCTCGAGAGTCTGAATGGTCCTCTCCGTCTGACCATCCGTCTGAGGGTGAAAGGCTGTGCTCAGACGTAGCTGCGTTCCGAACGCCTCCTGCAATCACTTTCAAAGCCGGGATGTAAAGCGAGAATCTTGATCGGAGACGATAGATTATGGCACACCATGAAGCCGCACAATCTCCTAAACGTAAAGTCGTCCCAAGCTCTCCACTGAGACCTGCTCTCTGATGGGTAAGAAGTGAGCCGACTTGGTGAGTTGGTCGACAATCACCCAGATGGAGTCGTGACCTCTGGAAGTGTGTGGAAGTCCATTCATGAAGTCCCTAGATATGCGGTCCCACTTCCACTCCGGAATCTCCAAGGGCTGTACCAAGCCTGCTCGTACCTGGTGCTCAGCCTTCACCTGCTGGCAGGTGAGGCATCGAGAAATGAACTCTGCCAAAGCCTTCTTCATGCCTGGCCACCAGTGCTGTCATCTAAGATCCTGGTACATCATCGCCACTCCGGGGTTTACCGCCAAGGGAGAAGTGTGAAACTCTCTTAGCACCTCCTCCTGTAAAGCAACTGGTACCAAGGTACGTCCTCTGAAATAGATATTGTGCTCTGCTCCAAAGGAGAAACCATTAGGTGTCTGTCCTGAGGATATCTGTGCACGCTGCATCTCACAGTCGGTGTCCCCATGTTGTGCCTCTCTGACTCGCTGCAGTAGTGGAGGAGTGACTGTGAGAGATTGAAGGAAGGTTGTCCCATCTCTATCCATGAAGGATATCTGCAAAGCGGCTAGTTGCTCTCTCGCCTCCTCAAGTAGTTGAATGCCCATCCTCCTGCTGAGGGCATCGGCTACTACGTTCCCCTTCCCAGGAGTATAGACTATTTCAAAGTCATAGTCCTGGAGGAACTCGAGCCATTGCCGCTGTCTCAGGTTTAGGTCCTTCTGAGAGAAGATGTACCTGAGACTCTGATTGTTAGAAAAGACTGTAAAGCGCTCGCCCATCAGGTAGTGTCTCCATGTCTTCAGAGCGAAGACCACTACTGTTAACTCCTAGTCATGGGTAGCGTAGTTCTGCTAATGCGGCCTCAATTGTTGTGATCCATAGGTGATCACTGCCCGCTCCTGCATCAGGACACAACCGAGTCCGGTCCCTGATGCATCACAGTAGACTACGCACCCTACTCCCTCCTCAGGCAACCTCAAGATAGGTGCACTGGTCAATCTCTGTCTTAGCTCCTGGAAGCTCTGCTTACATCTGTCTGACCACACGAAGGGTTTTCCCTTCTTCGTCAAAGCTGAGATTGGTTCCGCAACTCTAGAGAAGTCTGGCACGAATCTCCGGTAGTATCTGGCTAGACCCAAGAAACTCCACACCTCTGTCACGCTCCTGGGTGGCTCCCAAGCTAACACTGCCTCGATCTTCGCAGGATCCACTGCAACTCCCGCCTCAGAGATGACGTGTCCCAAGAAGTGGACCTCATGTATCCAGAACTGGCACTTTGAGAGCTTACCATAAAGTTGGTGCTCTCAGAGTGTGTCTAGTACAACCCACAAGTGGTAGACGTGCTCCTCCTCAGTCGTCGAGTAGATCAAAATGTCTTCGATGAAGACCACGACAAATCGATTGAGGTATTGCTGGAAGATCCTATTCATGAGGGCCATGAACACTGCTGGAGCATTGGTTACGCCGAATGGCATAACCAAGAACTCATAGTGGCCATACTGACATCTGAAGGTTGTCTTTTGCATGTCCTCATCTCTAACTCTGAGCTGATGATAGCCTGACCTGAGGTCTATCTTCAAGAACCACCGTGCTCCCTTGAGCTGATCAAAGAGGTCATCAATCCTCGGTAGCGGATACTTGTTCCTCACTGTCACTTGGTTCAGGCGATGATAATAGACACACAGTCGGAAGCTCCCATCTGCCTTCTTGGCGAACAATATCGGGGAAGCCCAGGGTGAAACAATGGGTCGGATGAACCCCTTGCCCTACAAGTCCTCCAACTGTACCCGTATCTCTCGAAGCTCGGCGGGGGCCATACGATATGATGGAGTCGATATCGGGGCTGTCCCATGGTACAAGTCAATATAAAAGTCTACCTCTCTGCGATGAGGTAACCCTTGGACGTCGTCGGGAAAACCGTCCGCAAACTGATCCACCACTGCAGGAAAACCAGGACTCTGCACGTCAACTGCTCCTAGGATGAGGCTAGTCAACTAATGAGTGATGGGTTGTCCTCTCCTCTGAGGAAGTCCATCCTATACTGCAAAGGATCCCATCTCACCAGTGAAGGTGAACCTGCTCCCGTCGGTGCGTACATATCGCACCTTGCGCCTAAAACAGTTAATATGTGCATGGACCGTAGATAACCAATCCATGACCAAGATGACATCGTAAGGCCTCGACGCTACTACAAGAAGTTCCCAGCCAAAGCTCTCGCCTCCAAGAGTAATCTCACACTGCAGGAACCAGTGCGTAATCGTCGAGTCTGCTCCCGTAGGAGTCTCTAGTCGTAAGGATCGAGCCAATGGCTCTATCAGAATCTCCGAGCTCCGAACAAGGGAAGCGGCTATGAAAGAGTGACTTGCTCCTGTGTTTATAAGTTATGCAGAAAGGGTGGAATAGACACAGATAGTACCTCGAATAATCTCGGGCGTGCCGTGGTAATAGGCCTCTGCTTCCTGGAGTTGTGCCTGTATCTGCCTGCCAGCTCCCTGTGGTCGGGGTGGACCTCCTGGTGGTGGTGGTTGTAGAGCCTCAAAGCGTCTCCCACCACCTGCTGGTCGGCCAGCTCCTCTTCCTCGTCCGCCTCCTCCCTGTGGATCCCCATGGTCGATCCTCTACCTCTGCCTTGGTGGTCCCTCAACTGTCTGCTGCTCCTCGGCACAGCGAGTCGGGCAATCACGAGCCATGTGGCCCTGCCCGCCGCACAAGTAGCACTGTCTGCCTCTCGAAAGACTGGCTCCACGCTGTGTGCCCCGCACTACTGAACCAGTATCCTGAGGTCGTCTGCCTGAGGGTCTGGTCTGACTAGTCCCATGAGTCATCCGTCGGCTGCCTGCTGTAGAAGACTCTGCTACGTGCCGCCCAGCGGTGGGTCTCGGCGCTGGTGTAGACTCAGCAAGAAAACTCTATATCAAAAGGGCCAGCTCCAGTACTCCTGTCTGAGTCGGAATTCTAAGGGAGATAAGCGATGTCCTGATCTCGTGTCTCAATCCCTACTCAAAGGTCCGGTCCCGGAAGAATGGGTCTTGTACCATGTCGGTCGAGTAGCGCAAGAGATCGGTAAATCTCACCGAGTACTGAGTGACCGTCATGCTGCCATACCGCAGCTGAAGAAGCTCCTGAATGTGCACCACACGGAGGGTGGCTGGGACGAACTCTGAGCGAAAGAGGCTCTCAAAGTCCATCCAAAGTAGAGATTCCTCATCGTGCACCTGGAGCATCAAACTCCACCATCGGCCCACTGCTGCGTGAAGTAGGCTGGCAGCAAGGTTCACCATGAGGTCTGTTGGTGTCCTCACTAACCAAAACACACGTACCACTGCCTCCAGCCAGTCCTCAGCAGCCTGGGGGTCCGTCTCCCCATGGAACCTAGGTGGTTGCTGGCGCTGGAACGCATGCAGTGCACTAAGGCGACATGCATCGTCAGTGGCTGGTGCTGGATGTATCGGTGGCTCGGCGGTTAGAGCTACCGCCAGTGCCACTGCTAACAAAGGGCCCTGCACCGAGGCCTCGTCGCTCGGTGGGCTGTCGTCACGCTCAACTCTCAAAACCCTAGCTGGAAGCCGTCGTGGGGCCATCCTGAAAAGGAAATAGGTGCGCCACGGTCAGAACAGTATACCTGGTGAGCTGATACAATGTAATCACAAAGAAAACTTGAAACACACATGCAATCAATGTTTTTGTGCATTAAGTCGGAAATCAGAAGTCAGGGTCCTGGTGTACGGATACGTTGGCCGCCGCACCAACACTGGACTCTCTAGACTGATAACCACACTCAATAAAGTAAACACTAATTCTTCATATAGAAAAGATCAGAGTTCGCAGTAGAACTGAACTCCTCTGATACAAATTTGTCACGACATGTCCTCGGGGCCCGTGCCGTGACTACCACAATCCCGCCTTCCATAGGCCAGGGGCTGGCGACCTGCACCAAGGCGTAAATCCTGGTAAAAAGGGAAGGCATTGCCTTTGTAAAGTAAACAATCACCACAGAGTAAGCAAGTGGAAAAGTAAACACTAAGTAAAAACTGGTACAATAGTAAGTGAGGAAAGTAAAAAGGGGCCGGAAATACAAGCCCAACTGAAAAGTATAACTCGAAAGGGAAAACAACAACTGTAAAGTAAAGCCACTACACCGATCTGTCCACTGGAAATCCCACCTGAAGTGTGGGTACAGATAGCTCCACTGCTCCTCGGGTCCCGCCGTCCACTCCGAGTACGTCCCGCCCAGTGGTCTACCTCCAGGTACCGTCCTGCTCTGCTAGCCTCAACCACGATCAACAATGTCCGTCGTCTACAACCAACACAACATAGTGCGGGCATAGCCCGTGCAGGGGTGAGTATAAGATACTCAGTAGGGACCCCAAGACCCCCGAAGGTCTCCCAAAATCCACAAAGGATAAACCACAATGGAAAGATACAATCATGAAGAAACAACCGACACTGCTTATGTATATGCCCATACATATACCTAAGTCATCAATTCCAAAATGCTCCAACCTCCGAGCCCAAGTATAACCCAGTCCACATAGGAAAGTATTCGTATTCCACACAGGAAAGCAAAACGTAATCCACACAGCATAGAACAACACAACCCACACAGGAAAGCAATCAGGATTCAGCTCACACAGGTATAATTCTTCGAAGACGATAGAGATGATCACTGATCCATCTAAGCCATTGGACCCACAAAGGATCGATAGGTACTAACCCCCGCAATGACCCACACAGGATCGGTAGGAAACTAACCCCCCGCAAAGACCCACACAGGATCAGACCCACACAAGATCTGTAGGCACTGGCTCACACAGAACCGCTGACAGCTGACCCACATAGGATCGGACCCACACAGGATCGGTAGCACTGATCCACATAGGATCGCTGAGTGTTGTAGTTGTCATCGTCGAATCCACTGAGGATCTCTGTACAGTCGTCGTCGCAGTCACAGTAGTAGTTGCAGCCAGCACTAGGGTTCCCGCACACAGCAAGCTCGTTCGGGAGGGTCCGCTCCACGAGCCGAGAGGCTGATACATCAAATATCACAAAGTCCAGAGATGATGTATCCAAAAGTTCCGTATCGTCAACAGGAACTCAACGTCGCAGACGGCGCGTCAATCGGACGCCCGGTCTGAGAGTTATTGGCTTTTTCGTCCCAGGGGCCCGGTTTGTTTTTAAGGCAAAACCATCCCGACCGTACCCCACCTATGTCCAAACCTCAGGTGGAGTAATCCAAAAGATCCGTCTCACTAAGAGTAACTCAAAAAAGTTGACAACACGTCAATCAGACGTCCGTACCTCAAGATATGAGTGTTTCCGCTCCGAGGGCCCGGTTGGTTTCGTGTACGAACCAACCCGGCTGAACACAAAGTATTCCAAAACCTTGAGTGCGATATGTCGAAACGACTGTCTCGATCCAAGGATCTCATCGCTGCTGGCGGCGCGTTGTTTGGAGGTCCGTAGCCCGAGTTATGGGAAATTGAACCCAATCAATCCGAAAACGGGGGTTTTGGGCCCGAGACCGACCCGGCCCGAGACCCCCCGGTCGGCCCGGACCGGGTCGACCCACCCCGGGTCCGGGTCGGCCCGGCCCAGCTCGGCGCGGCCCGGCGGCCCGGCAACCTGCGCGCTGGCCGGCAGCTCGGCCAAAACGGCTGAGCCGTTTTGGCGGCTCGCGCACGGGGGGGGGGGGGGGGGCGCTGCCCCCTCGGTTCGTTCGAAACCGCAACCCCTTAATGGGGCCGCTTGCTACTGCTGGCCGAGGGAATTTAACTCCCCCGGTTCTCCTTGTCCGGTCGGCCCGCCATGGCTGGCCGGTTCATGCACCACGGGACCGGCGTCGGCCGGTCCCCTTCCAGCACCGACGCCGACGGCCCGATGCTGGCCCCCGGTCACCATGCTCTGCCGCGGCCCGGAGTCAGCCACGGCCCGGCTCCGGCCGCGGCGTCTTCGGTTTTCTTCGACGCGGCACGATCACGTCGCGTCCTTGAATTTCTTTCTACGGCGCGGCGCGACGGTTCCGTACATATCTTCCGCATGAAACCGCGTGGTGCGATGGCACCACGCTTCCTCGTACCAACCACAAAGAAACCAATACGAAAATTAAGGAGGAGGGTTGGCTATGTTTTTTTGGTCCGACCCCCTCATGTTATTCAATAACATTTGGATTTAATCCTCAAAGATCAACAAGTTGGTATACATGAATAATTAAATAAATAAAAACCCCCTACCTCGGTTCAGGAACGGTGTTCGTCAACGACCCGTGGAAGACGAGCGTCGCGGAGGTCGGGCGCCGCGGAAAAAGAACATCGACGTCGCGAAGTGAGGATTCAAAGTCGTTGACGGCGATTTTGTCGCAGGAAACCGTCGCAGAAGAGACGTTACGGAAGAAGAACGTCGCGTCACGGATACAGCGTCGTGGAAGAACCGTGTTCTTCGGCAGAGAAGTTCTTCATTGAAGAATGGTGTTCTTCGCGTTCTTCGTCGAGGATGAAGAAGATGAATAATGCTTCTCAATCCTCTCAAGGTGGAAAAAGAAACTAACCAAAATAAAATAAGTCCAAGCCTTATTTTATATACACATCCTAACCTCTATGAATTTCAAGAGTTTGAAATTAAGTAACTCATCTTAATTAATAACACAAGTTTTCAAATTAATTAGAGTGGAGTTATTGGGGATTTTAAGGGAAGTTGAAGAGTTAGGGCTCGTGTGGGCCCCACCACACTTTATCCTCTCAAGGGAGGTTATGTGGATGTGGTCCCCACCTGTAACTCCTTTTGGGAGGAAATAACCAACAAGGTTAAAAATAAATTGTGTTCCACAATTTATTTAACTTCTTCAAATTCCCCCAAAACTAACTCTCATCCCGCATAAAACGCAACCTCGGAAAAGGTCTCCCTAAGCGAATACCGGCATTGCGAGTTCATCGGTGCCCTTGGAATTCGATTCTGGGTACCGGTCCAAAAGTTAGAAATTCTCACTCGTTCGTTCACTGAACGTACCCGAGCCAAACTTCGGAAATTGATTCCGGGAACACCGGGCCTCGGAATCAGGTGCCGTTAGAAACCGCGTTCTTGAAAAATTCCAAAGAAAATTAAGAAAAAATTTCCCTTGAATTTTACGGGTCATTACAGATTCCTTCGAGTGTATGGGTCAGAACTGCATGGGTAATATGTCACTTCCTATTCATGGTGAATTTTTAAATGAAATCCTACTTTCATATTCACAAACATTCATTTCACAAACCAAACACTTTGTTTGGGAAATTCTAAATCACTATAAACCTCCATGTCTATCAAAAGTGGTGGTTCAGTTTTTTGAGGATACCCTTTTTTACTATGCCCAAAATTCTCTAGTTGGCTATAAAATAGTCAACCACAAAAAAAGGATTTTCATTAAAAGAAGTTTCATCCTCAAGAGGGGACACTTATATCTTCTTACTATTGATGTTTGTTTTCATTCCACATATCTCCATGGATTCAAAACCCCCTAGATAATATATTACATGCTTTCTCTATCATTATTGAAGATATTGTAAAATTTTGGGATAGATTACTATGAGATGGGAAATTCAGTTATCTCTCTATGGAAGGCAAGTGACCTTAAATTATAGGCATCAAAATAACTTATTGTAAGAAATTATTTTTCATGGTCCATGTCCAAGATGAATTATATTAAACTACACAGTGCTCTGAACCTTTTTTTCATAAGCTAAATTTAGGTACGCATGATTCTTCATTCAGGTCCAGTGACGATAAAGATTCCCTCATCATTTTTAGATATCATTCCCTTGAAAAGACACCCTTCATGAACATTAGAAGTATGATTTCTCACAAGCTACCTACCCATTAAAATTTTTGGGTCAATGTCATAAGGAATCCTTTGTTTTTCTATTCAAAATATTACCTAGTTGGATCAACATGAGTTTCCGACAATAAGGGTCTGTCAACCAGAGGAAATGTTTCCTTCAATAGTGGCATCCCTATCTCTGGGAACCATGATAACATCATGATAGAAGCAAATTTTATAGTCAATCCTCGTATACTTGTCCCATATAATGAATAATATATATAAATAACAACATAATGGTCTAAAATTAACCATTTATGTTAAAAAAATATTGGAATAAACTCATCTCAAAAAACCTATTGGGGTCAGCACATAATGATTCATGGTCAATGAAGGCCACCCTAAACCAGTTATAGAATTAGTTTGGAATACCAGAAATTAAAATAAAAAATATATACAAAATACACACTAGGTAGGAAACCTACAAAGGGAACCCTATATAAAATATGAGACCCACGTCGTTAAACCTATACTTATCATAGTTCAAGTAAAAAAATTGAGCAGACAAAGGAAAAAAGAACAAAACATGTCATGTAAAAACTCCAAAATGTTTATCCAATGTAAAATTCATGTCACACACACTAATCCTAATCCATAGTGAACTTAGTCCAAAATTAGGGTGGTAGAAGAAAGAAAATAAAATTGTAGGGTTTTTTATATAACTGTAGAAATAGTCCAAACAATGCTCATTAAATCCCTTAGATCATGAAAATATTAGATCACTATATTATTATATCAACCGGAATATCCTAGGTTGTTATTGAAGTTGATATCCAGTGATGAAACCATTTAGTTTACCTAGAATATTATTTTTAAAAACCCAGAGAAAATTATAATTTATTAGAATAATCGGATAAGATAAATGATTAGTATTGGAGGTAAAAAAATTCATTTATTTGTATAAAGATAATGGAGTATCATACACATATAAGGGTATCTCCATAAAATATATAAGAAAAATGTAAGATATTTGAAATTAGTACAATAAAATTTGGCATTCATTAGTCAGATGATTGCATAATTCCTGACGTGATCCGTCACTAGCCCGCTAGAGGCTGGTTGTTTTCATGGATTCAGATTCAACCGTGGGGTTCATTTTTATAAAAAAATCAATCTATTTTTGACCTATATGTTTGGAAGATCAAAATAAAATAGCTTTTTAGGAAATATGTGCCTTTAAACTAGCTGTGTGAATATCTAATTCTTGAAGCTCTATAGTTGGGGGCATAATTCAATCATAAAATGGCGCTTCTTTAGCAATCATGGGATTCAATTCCGAAGTAGTATAATTTAGATATTATTAATGATGATTGGAATAATTAAATAGGATAAGATCACATTAGTAGGAAACTGGCACTTCTCAATCATTGAGAAATAGGTTTATGTGGAAATGCAACAGACAGTAATCAAACACACCTACACCAATGACAAGGAAGTGTTGAATGATGATTTCCATATAATCCAAAATCTCTATAAAGGAAGTCTCTATAATGATGGTGAAAATTTGACATGAGGACCACTTCCATATAGCCCAGTTTTCCGATAGCAACACTAGGATTCGTTACATTCCCAGTTACTTATACGGGAGCTAAACTTACAAGATTAGAATCCAATGGTGGAATATCTAATACTATTCCACTAAGACCAGACTCAATAAGGTTTCCAATAGTGTCAACTAAATATGTGCATTTCACACTACTCCCCACTAAATGTCAATGTGAGAATACATCTCCCATAGAATGATTATAATAACAGGATGAACATATTTCTCTAACAAAAATAGGTAGTGACTATATAATAAGCAATGAACTGGGAGTGGAAATTGGTTGATCTATTAATCTAACTAGCTTCCCCAACACCCCATCTATATATTTATCCCCCCAGGATTCGGCACACCCCATGATATGTTAGTCGAAGATCTCAAGGGAGGTAAAAGGATTATCTGAACACAATCCTATTGTGTCATTATTGATCGTAATTGATGAATAATGACTAGGTATGATTTATTTAAAATTTTAGTTTTAGGTATAGATGAAACATATTGGGGGAATCCAAATTGTTGTGAAAACCACTAAGGATTATACAGTTCACAAAAGGTTACCCCATAAAACTGATTAGTTAGAAACTCATCTTGTAATGATATAAAGTTGGATCACTCTTCCAATGAACCACCACCATTAACTAGAACAACTTCATGGGGTGATGAATATGGAGTAAAGGAAAACAAATAGAAATAATTTAATAGCTCAAAATTCCATCAATTCCTAGGGATGTTTGGAAATCAACCGCAATGTTGAGAAACCCAAGGAAAAAGTAGAAGGGGAATTTTTTAAGTATAAAAATATTTATGTAATTGATAATTTTCATCCACCCAAAAACATAAGATTTGAAAAGTCATACTATGGTGATACATGGATCATACCTCTTGTATTTTACCCATAAATTCATAAATACGAGTAAGGGTGGGAACAACCATGTTAAAAGTTTTTCCCTCCACCAATATTTTAACCATCATCATGTCAAAAACTCATACACTGGTAAAAATATCATGAAATTAAAATATGCATCCTCTCAAAACCAATAAAAAAATAATTCTAGTCTAATATCTAGGTGTACATTTGGGATGATTTTGTAACCCCTGGTAGTATGTTGGAATGCGTTAAGTGTGTCCTAATAAGATCTCCTGAAACCTTGTGACTATTGAGTTGGATGATTCTATATATATTTAACATTTATCCTTGCATTTCTAGCCTTCAAGAACAATCTTATCAAATCTATGAATGGAATCAGTGATCATGTATAGAGGTGATTACCAAGAGACTTCTCTACCATGATAATTAGGTCTTTATCTAATGGATATAGCCTCTTGGTTTATTCCCATGTATTAGATACATGTTGGAACTCATCATACATATTACAGTGAATGGAGATTCTCTCTAATTGTAAGACATCCTATAAGATGACCCTGAATTCCCCATGTGATAAGTGGAAGGAGATGGTTTTTGAACACTAATAAATTATCCATTAAGGAATCATATCGTTCATTAAATAATAAAAAAATTGTGAAACCCATACTTCCTAGTATAAGAGGATGACCTTCCATTTATTATGTAATTCCATGAAATTTTGGTCCACCTAGAATGCCCAAGTCCTTTCATATAAGAAACTCCCTCAAGAATGAAAGTCCAACTTGGAGCTCCACACTCCATTGGAGCCACCATGTGATTGGTTGAAAATGAAAAAATAATATTGAATGGTGGATGGAAAGGATACTTCATTTCTATATTGGTTTCTTTGATTAAAAATGGAATCACTCAAAATATATATTTTTTCATATCTTGACTTGGAAATTATCTACCTTAATGTAGGGATGTTTAGTTTATCAAGGTACAAGGATGCCTCAAGGTAAGAATATGGATGATTCAAATCAACCAATGGGATTGTATAATCATCCTAAATTCCAAATTTTTACTGAGATAATTATTTTAAATAGGTAATTACAAACCCCTAGAAAAATAGGATTGTTTATAATACCATCCCAAGGGATGATGTGATGTCGATGATCATCACCAATTTTCTCAACAATGTTGGTTCTTATATTAATCACAATCCTTGAATTGGTATACATATCTATTTTATCCCTATAACATGATCTAGAAAATTATATGATTTTCCTTAATAGTGATCATAGAAATATTCACAATCTGTATGTTCCTTTACCTTCAAAATCATTTTTCTTCTAACCATGACTCCATGAGGTTCTAAAGTCTATGAGGTACTTGATCTATGAGGTGTTTGGATAGTAAGAACGTTTTTCTTTGGGGTACTTGGTTCTCAGTCCATTGGGAACTTAGTCCATGATTAAATAACCATTATATCTAGTCAGTATAAAGAATTACCATTCACAAATGGTGACTTCATGTCCACGGAATGTTCACCCATAAAATAGATCACCATGCAGGAGAAACTCAGTGGTGAATAGTTCAAGAATTGAAAGGTCACATATAGCACTTGGTAAAAGATAAATGACCTCGGTCCCCCATATTATATGAATGGTTCCTCCCATAGATCCATATATAGGACAAATATCTTCATCAGAATGAGATCATTATAATTCCGATAAGAACCCATTCTGATGGGGGAATTAATTGTGTCCTTAAAACTCTATATATATATAGCAATGAATTTGATGAATTTTTTTTGTGGGTAAAAAATATGACAAAAATATGAAGAAAATTATCAAGGGAGATGAAACCATAATTGAGGGCGATGTACTTTATAGTAAAAATAGCTTTGCGGATCGCCACTCTATATGGTGTCAGCCACTCCATGAGGTGTCCCCCAAATGAAATCGTTTATGGGATGAGACTGTATTTTTGATGTCTTAAAATAAATTAAATTGTTTTTAGGCATAGATAATGATTTATTCCATCCCAAAAGAACATTCCTCATAAATGAAAATCCATTTTTTTATATTGATGGGGTTTTCTTCCTCTTGTGAATGAAATCATTCTTAGTATGTGCATTCCTTAATGTTCAACAAAGAATAAATCCCCACAACCAATCAGGAAATTCAAGCTATCTAGATTTCATGTTCCCCTATTGTTATATAGATATCCCTAAATGGGAGCCATATAAAAAGAAGAAGAGACTCAAGTAAGATCTGAGAATCAGAGGAGCATTTAGAGAGATACATTTATTCCTAGTAGGAAAACCCACCACATAACATTATGGAAGAAGATAAATTCATCCAACCTTCTGTAAACCTAAAAAACCTATCTGCACACCATCCCGTGAGGTGTAGGTGGATGGACTCTTTAGGGAACCTCACCCCACAAAGTAAAATTATATCTAAAAGGATCACTTCCCTATATGGAAAAATGATATGAGAGAGGATCTCGATCCCATAAAGCAACACACAATATAGGTGGAACCTTACCCTACATTGAAAAACCATATGTAGGTGGACCTATTCCCATGAAGAAAAATACTATACAAATTAAACCCTCACCTGTGTACAAACATGATCTGCAGATGAAACCCAAACCTGTATAAGAAAATGCTATGTGGAATGGGGAATCCTAGGGAATTATACGCTTTGGGTCTAATAACTTCCCTTCGTTGTACCATCAGGCCCCACTTTGCACCCACTGTCAACCATTCCAACAACATCCGACTAAGGCCTATAACAAATTCAATCAATATTTATGATATATTTATCATGAAACTCATATTTTCTTCCGGAGTCTACATAAAAATGGTCGGTGGAGTTCTATTGGTAAAATCTTTGACAATAAAGATAGTTACAATGTCTTGAAGTCCACATTCCCATGGTAATGTTGGTCCCTAATTCGCAGGTTCTCACATAGACCTCCCCATTTTGGATGGGGAGAGGGGGGATCAAACATTCTTTTCCATTTGACAATTAATGTCACACCTTCTTCTATTTTATAGGAACCATAAGGGCATCCCTCTGAGATTAAGCCTCAAGTATTTCTTGAGTGAGGCAGAACTATTTTTACACGTCTCTTTCACAGTACATAGGTGGATAGATAACCAAATGTGACTATCCTAGTTACCAAAATAATGGATGGGAGATGGGAACATTGAAATCCCTCTCTCATTCAGTGGTCATAGTCTATGAGTGCATGGGAGTGGATGAGAATCACATCATATTCCTTCCCTCACCCAGTGGGTTACAAAATCCACACACTAGTGGGCAATATAGATCATGTGATATTCAGATCTATGGTTTCTAATTTTTTGTCCCACTAAGAATTACTCACATGGGCATAGAGGATATTTGAAATCATGAAAATTTTATGATCTTAGTACTCAAACTGGATTCCTTAAAATTGTAATCCCCTATCAAAACACCCTAAGTTGAAATCTCCCTAACAGTTCTAGAAACATGGGCCACATATTCAATATAAACCCTAACCATACAAAATTGGAATCCTCTTGACTGTAATTCCCAACCACATGATTCGATGGCCATCCTTTATAGCTATAAGCCCCAACACATTTCAAACTACATGGGATTTGATTCACAGCTGTTGTACATAGTAATCAATTCTAAGGTCCAAACCCAACACAAAAATTTACCAAAATATTCCCTAGTCTATATTCCTAAATAGGTCATATAAAACCTAGAGGTCCATATTCAATTAAGTTCCCTTTCGTCAAAATAATTATTATTTCATATCCTAGTATGATCATTCCCCAATATTGGAGGCCATATCTCTTCCAGGTATCGTAGGTCATCTCATCCTAAATCCAATAACATCATTGACTAGGTGCCTTATTCCAAGGAATCCATTTAGAATTACATTAAATAAAATGGATTGTTCCTCATCACACAAATTTAAAAGGTTATGTTTCCATATAAGTATAATAGAAATTCATGTTTTCTTATTCATTTCATAAGGATATATAGGAATCCCAACTTATGTGTCTGATCCAAATGTAAAAAAATCTAAATACTTGGTGAATAGTAAATCTCAGAGTGCCTCACTATATGTCTTAAAACAAACATCGCAATGATAAATATTATAAAAATAAATTATCCTTTTATGAAAAGGCACCATTGATAGAAAAACTTAAATAAATACAAATCTATACACTTATAGAGAACCTTGGATATATAAAGAGGATTATGAACCCATGCATTTTCATAATTGATAATCAATTCAGTGTTACCCATGTCATACTTGGGAATGGAAAAAGGATTCCCAAACATATATTAAATATTGAATAGAATCATGGAATAGCCAATATTTCCCCATTAAAGGGGGTGATAACCATGGAATACCATCCTCTTGACCAATGTGCGTTCATAAATATTGATAGACAAGTAAACCAACGAGTGTCATCCTTTTGAAAGTCGGTCCATGAGTTATCACAGATGTGAGAACCATTGGGTGTTTATGGTTCTATAAACAAACACCAGTAGAAACCAAACCATTAAATGTGAGAGAAATATTATAATGTTTGACTTGATACAAATGATGGTGAAATATTCAATGTTAATGATCAATCATATCAGTACTGGGTGCCATGATTGTTTTTTCAAAAACAAATTTAAAAATGGATTTATTAGATAGTGATAGGGAAAACACTAGGTAGATGATTAAAAAATATTGTATCCAATGTGAAAATATCATATGTTTTTCTAAGATATAGAAAAATATTAAAATTGATATATATTTGCAGTCAAAATAGTCAAACGGACAAAAATGGATTAAAATATATAGGACTCCAAAGTATAACTCTGAAGGTAATGACACATTCTATTTTTCAAACTCATTCCTATTTTATTAAATGAAAAATATTATACGTATATAAAATGAACATCTTGGTACTTATCTTGTAGTTAAAACTCATTATATATTGAAACCCAATTCGTCTCCACTTATTACATCATTATTTTAATAGTAATTATATATGAAATGTGAACAATGAATTTTAAAGGCTTTTTTATTTTGAAGACTATGTGCATAAAAATGGAAAATCGAAGTATAATAAAAAATAAATTTATTTTTCTTCCATAACAGGACCTTAACTCCCTTTTAGATCCTGTAGATTCATTTTATAACCTATGTAATACATAGATAAAAGGGATGGGCTATAAATCCTGGTTAGTGAATAAGCAAGGAATGGAAGCATATAATAAGAGTCAATGAAAAAACATGAAAACATAAAAGGCATGTAAAATGAATAAACATGGTATGGAATATCATAAAATACATGGAATCATGTGATAAAGTAAATATAGGAATTTGGAAAAAACATATATTATGACATAAACATAACTCAAGTCAAACTACCATGATGTTATCACATGGTGGACAAACTCCACTAATTGATTTGGTTTACACCCTAATCCCATACATGAAATCTATTGAGAATAAATATTACCCAATTAATTGGATCGGTATCTTGGTAAAACCATTATAATAGTTTCCTTCTTATGTGTTCCACATAAAGAATAAAACATTTGGAACAGACATAAGGGATTACCATGGAAAGAAATGGGTTTTCTAATCATGTCATAAGGAATAACAAAAGGTAAAATCATAATCTTGTCTATAAAAGATTGGATTTAAATCATAAATGGAAATTAATAAGGTATATTGATCATATTTTTTGAAACTTTTTTATAATTTATGTGAAATCATGTAAAAATAGTGATTATGTATCTTTGGAAATGTGCCTCTTTAACACTATTTTTGGGAATAGAATAATGTTCATTTGAAGAAGAATTAAGAAGAATCTTTTTAATAAAATAAAAAATGAACTAAAAAAGTATTTAATAACAAAATGAGTGATTTAATAAAAATATTGGTGGATTAAAATATTTTATTGAGTGTACATGATAATGGTTATGAAACTGAGAAGTCCCCTTAAAGTAGGAATTCTTATCAAAAAGAATTACGAATAGAACCATTTAAAAAATATATTTCCACATCAAATAATGATGAATTAAACAAGAAAAACATATTTATAAGATATACATAGAATTTAAAACATATAAATAATAATAAATAATAATTACATTTTTCTTAAGAGAGAAAATGGTTTAACTAATTGAAAAAATTGAGGTTTACTGTATTCCCTTACTGGATGTTGGGATGCATTCATTACTTGCACTTAATGATATGGATAATAAAATTATATTCATTAATTTTCTAATTTATAACATATTATAATTTTTTTACTATTACATTTTTAATGTTCATTTATGTCCATTTATATGTGTTATAGAGTTCAATTTCACTATTCTGTGAGCGTTTATTTCTTGATTTCATGGTTAGTTAACTAATGTATATTTATGGATGTTCATTGAAATTGTGTATAGTACCCCATAAGTGAAATTGTATGGTATTAATTCATGTCTATTATTTTATTTGTTCACGTGTATGTTTTTTCTTTCTCATATGAGGATGATTCATTTAATGAAACGTCAATGATAAATGTTTATTTTTTCAATTTTAAGAACATAATGAACAATTATCATTTCATATATTACAATATTTATATTTTTATTCATGGAAAATATATAACTTATAATATACATATTAATATCTTATTTTACCATAATAATGGTTTTATTACCAGACGTCAAAGTAGAAATAGAAAATGAAAACTTGTTATCCATGAAGGTGATGAATTGAAATATCATGGATAATGTTTTCATTTTTAGAATAAAAGTAGAATGGAAGAGATATTATGATGTATATTACATTAACATAATAAAATTATAGTATATATATTACAATGGAGTAATCATTACACTTTGGATATAGGATGTGAGGATGGGGGAATAAAATAATAGAAATTAAAAGAGAAGAATTGAGGATTTGGCCTCTAGAATGTTGATGCATTAAAGACCTCTTAAATCGCTTTAGTTTTGTATATTTTAGATATTAGAACATGTTTTAAATTGGAAAATTATTTGGAATGGAATTTGATATAATATTGACAAGATATAATTATTAAAAGGTGTAATGAAATGGGGTTGTGAGGGGTGGTATTTATAGGGGGAGGAGAGGGTTTTTTTATTATTATATTCATTATTTAATTATTTTTTCTAATGAAAAACAAATAGAGTTTATTCAAATAAATAAGTATTGTAAATGGTTTTGTATGGTTTTAAAATATGGGTTCCTACAAAATCCAAACATCATTCATGGCTAAAATAAATCTTATAATGTTAAATACATAAAATTATGAGGCTTCGATATTAAACAATAATTAAACTACTTTATAAAAATATAAAAAATACACCGCAAATATTTTCTAAACTGCAGAATAAAAAATGGAAACCATTTTATAAACATAATTTTTTAAATATGTTAAATTTACTTTTTAAATAAAATCAACAATTATTTCAGAAAAAACTAATTATAATATTATAATCAATTTTATGACCCATAAATAATTAATTATGTTTTAATAAAACAACCCTATAATTAAAATAACAAAAATTATTAATTTCTAGAATGTTTTTTATGAAAATAAGTTTTATTTTAAATCAATATATTAAATATAAAATTTTAAATAAATATTTACATTTTATAAAAATACCATCAATTAATTTATTATTATTAAAAAGATTATTTAACTATAATATGATATAATAATATCATATTTTTGTTTATAAGATATCTAAATTATATATATACATTTTATGGTGATTTTAGTATTCTAATGGAAAGATAATTGTTCCTAATGATAAGATTATTATTCGAATCATCATGTTAATATTACAATAGTATAGGTTACTTATATTCTATTAATATGAATTATTTCATTCATTTTTCATTCACATATGAAATTTCTCTCTTGAAACTTTATTTGATTAACTCAGGTTAAAATTGGTAAGGTTATTTCTCTATCAGCACATCCCCCAATTCCCATGTTGCGTCTTTATACTTATTGTTTTTCCATAATACCTTGACCGGGTGAGTGGACATTTTTGTAAAAAAATATCTCAACAGTTATATAACTTCATGGGATTCTCCTTATAAGAGGGGTCATTTTTCAACTATACCACCTATGAATTCAGCGCATGTTAGGGATATGGTATACACTTTTCAAAGAGGTATTCATGGAATACATCATATACTGTATACATGGTTGGTGGAATTTCAAGTAGATAGAATACATATCTAGCACAATCAGGAATTTTGATGGGGCCAATGTACATATGACATAGAATTCCATTCATATGAAATCTCATGAATCATTTCCATTATTTTTTGAAGAGAACTTGATTTTCACAGTCCTCAAACTCTATGTATCATTGAATATTATCTTCACTGCTATTTTTTTAACTTTGGGAAACCCAGATATGATACCGGATGGTCATTAGCATTTATGTCATTTCCTCAACCATTTTTTGTCACAATAGCCAACATTCACTGACTTAATTCCTACTTAACGGTATTTGATATATCATTCCATAAATGGTTTAATTAGGAGCCATATGTATTATAGGGTAAAACTATTTTTGTATGAGAACTTGAACAGTGGAATATAATGGTATTATCCTCCATTTAAGTCCCTGAATAGGCTCTCAACTTTTCTTCAAGTGTTTTAATTTTCCACTTAGATTGGAAATCATTTTGGGAATTATAAGACATACTAAAGTTTATTTATATATTTAGAGGATATTAGAGAATTTTCCAAATTTTGGAATAAAATATTGGATCTTGATTAGAAATAATTTATAATGGTACACTATATAACCTCACAAATTCACTAATGTATATATGTACAAGTTGATCAAGTTAGAAGTCATCTAAAATTGTTATAAAGTGAGTTGTCATTATAAGATAATCCACAATTAACCATATTAAATTTCTTCCTATGGATGTATTTAGATATTCATTTATAAAGTCCATAGTTATGTATTCCTATTTCCTTGAAGGTATTTTAAATGTCTTCCTCATCCAATTATAATTTTTCGTTTCAGCCTTAACTTTCTAACATTCCAAAAACATTGATTTATATTCTTTGTTTTCCTTCATAATTTTTTTGACCAATAGTTCTCTCATAGATCTTGATACATCATTGTGATCCCTAGGTCGATAGATAATGGCGAGTTATGTGCATCATTGAAAATAATCCGCTTTATATCGGGATCTGATTTTACATATAGTCCTCATAAAAATATTATTACTCAGTCCTCATCAGTTTTAATCTATGTGGATTTCCCCATTTTTAAATCCTCCACATTCTTTTAAATTTCCAAATCATATCTTTTATTAATATTTATCCTCCCCATATGGTATATTTGAGAAATTATTTTATAATAGAATGAGGGTGCTCATTGCTTTATGATTTTCATGTAAATCCTTTCAAATTCTAAGAATATTAGATTCCTCCCAATTCTTATCACTAATAACGATACGTGGTACAATTTACATAATGAATATTCCGATTTATTCCCTTTTACCTAGTGGTAGTGGATAGAGTAGTCATAATCCTTAATATGTTCTAACCATATTCACTGGAACATATTATCCTCTTTATATGTGAATATACATTTGAGGATTATATGATCATTATACATCCTAAATTTATACTTATAAAGATAATGTTTCCAAACATAAAACATGAAGATCAAAACCACTAACTCCATATCCTGTGAGGGGTAGTTTTTTTAATGAAAATTCAAATTCCTTGAGGTATAATATATCACTTTATCATTCTTTATCAGTACATAACCAAATAACTAATATTAAGAATCACTATCTATAAAAAAATATTTCCACATATGTCTGTGTTGAAAGTACAGATGTAGTGAGAAGCTTTGTTTTCAAATAATTAAAGCAATATTCACATTCACTAGTCTAAAAAAACATTACTCCCTTTCAAGTCAACTTGGTTAGTGGGTTTGAAAATTATGAGAATTTCCTCACAAATCATCATTAATACCCATCTAGACTAAGTAAACTATGTATATATATATTATAGTTGTCAGTCAGGGACACTCCACGATTTCCTTTTTTAAAGGGGTCAATATATATCCATTTGCTGGTGATAACAAGCCACTATAATTATACACCCTTCATCCAGAACTAACAGTTACTATGAATTTCGTATATATTATCCCTTCATAATTTCCTAAACATTGTATTCAAATGGTCACCATTTTACTCCATGATCTTTTAGTATTTCAAAATGTAAACTATAAATACTACCAAGAATTTTTCAAGGTAATCACTAATGAATCTTTACATTATGTCCAGGAAAATTATTTTAGAATTACTGATTCCAAATAGAATCAATATGAACTCAACGTGTCCAAACCTACTTTGAATTTAAGTCTTGGTAATATCATCCTTATTCACCATTAATTGGTGATATCCTAAATGATAGTCAACCAGAGAGAAATACATGGAAACACATAGCCGAACGAACATGTGATCTATCATTGTTAAGGGATAATTGTTCATTATCATGGTTTTATTGAGCCCAATATAATCAATACATAGACACATTGATGCATCATTCTTCTTGTCGAAGAGAACTCATGCACCCCATGGTGAAGAATTAGGTCAAATAAAACCCTTGTCCACATTCTTTTGTAAGTTCTTATTCATTTCATCCATCTCAATGGTGGAAATTCTTTAAGGAGTCTTTGATATGGGAAGAGATCTAGGTATTATATCAATATAGAACTCAACCTCTTGTCTAGGATGAAAACTCAGTAATTATTTTGGTAATGAATTAGTGAAGTCCCTAACAATTAGAATGTATTCATGCTTGATATTATCTTTTTTCTCAATCATTTGTGCTTGAAATTATTTCTCATCGTGAAATAATATCCACAATTGAGATGACGATTCTATAGATGATTCATCATACTCCTTACACTAGTAGAGTATTGGGGGATGCCTTGGGATGTGAGTAGTGATATATTATTCTCTATAGTTGATTTTTTATATGCATAAATATTTCTAATCCATTGCCAATATATCATAAAATTATATAAAATGGTGAAATAAAAGATTTTTTATGTCTTTTAATCCAAAACAATTAAATCGATATGACTCATACACTTCAGATGGAATTATTTCACCATTTGATGTTGTCATGATAACTCAACCTTAAAAGTTTTAAGTGAAATTTGAATAGCTATATTAAACATTTGATATATAAAATAATGTAGAAAACTTGAATCAAATAGGTCATTTTCTATTCATGAATGAATAAAAAGCGTACCATTCACCACATCATTGTCAGGATCCAACTCAGTAGTAGTGATAGTATTTTCCCTTCCATGATAGCTTAGAGGTTGTTGTTTTTTATTTCCTATATAAACCCTTCGAATATGGAATTTTCTCATATAATAACAATGTTCCCTATATGTTAAACCACTCACTATAGGATGAGTGTTTATTAGAACCTTATTTTATTCATCCGCATGGCCAGAAATCTCCAAATTCCTTCAGTAAAAATTATATTTATTCCCCTCTCTTACACAATTTAAGCATCTCATGGTTCCCGATAGATAGTTCCTTGAATGATTCTTCACACACTTTTTACATGTAGGATGTTGGATTTTCTATACATTATGGGATTTAGGTGTTGATCCTCACATATTAAACTCCATTTTCTTCTTTTATTTCAAATCCCATGAGAAGAAAGTGAGTCACCAATCTCTATCACATCCCTTAGGGAACATCAAATAGTACCCCCATAGTTGTAAAAGTATATAATTTCCATGGATCTTTATAAACATATATTTATTCCTCCAATGAAGTTATCCCCTTGATATTAGTTTTAATGAAAATGAAAGTGGTGTATCAGTTAACTATTGTAATTTCTTCCACATATATGCCGATAGATTAATCTTTATTTTTCATGAGTTCATGGAAGTCCCTATCCATCTTAAGATGGAGAGTTCAAGGAAAATAGTTATTGAAAAATATTTTCTTCAATCCTTCTTAATCTGTGGAATAAATTTCATCCCATGAAATTTTGTTTTTGATCTGTTTCCACCACTTGTCATTAACCCCATAAAAATGATAAACCACTGGAACAAATTTCTCTTCTTCTAAGAAATAAATGGAAAATAGTATCTAATCAGTGTATTTAATACAATTTTGAAAGATGAAGTGATCAGAATATCCAATATAGATAATAGATCTTTTACACATAAATTATATGATCTCAACATTCCCTTTCTTAGGAGAATTAAGGAGTTCCACAGGATTCGAAATGATATTCATAACATGAGCTAGTTGAGCCAGTATATAAAATTGGTTTTGGGATCCCATTCCCATTATGTTTAGAATCTCATTATGGAAATTGTCACATTACATATCCCAATGATTATTGGAATGGGTTCTCTAATTTCCCACAATTAATTGAGAAATTAAAAAATACAATTAGGAGGCTTGAAGACTTATCTAAAAATGAAATAATTATCCTATAAGTAGAAAAATATTAATAAAAATTATTTTTACTAAATTTTTGTTTCCCATGTTTTAAAATAGGTTATTCATTGTGTTATAATTATCCCTATGGTTTTTACTAATGTTTAATAGTATTAATACACATAAGTAAATACACCATCCTATAATTCTTAATATATAAACCCTATCATTTTACACTGATTATTTCATGATTTTAAACATAATGATCTATAAATTAAAAATCTGTGGATGTAAAGCCAATATTTCTTGAAGGACTAAGTGCATAAAATAAAATAAATTAATAAAATAAAAAAAATATTATTATTAATCATTCATAATTATCACCTAACTTCCTTTGAGCTCCTACATCTATATAGGATAACCTTAGGAATACATAGACAGAAGGGATGAGATAAAAATCCTAGTAAGTGAGTAAGAATAGAATATAAGAATAACATTTGAGTCAAAGGATTAACATTATAACTTAATATGAATGAAACAAAAAAACATATATATGTATATAATATAAAATAAGGAATCTTACAACCATTGAAATATAAAACTGTGCAATCAACATATAACATGACATAAACTTGTGTCTAGAAAAACTTCTAAGATGGTATCACACGGTTGAAAAAGTCCCATAATGGATTTATTTTACTCTATAACCATAGCCATGATATCTCAAGAGACTGAAAATTGACCAATTAATTAGAGAATTATATGGGAACACCTATTATTACCAACTAATCCATATGTTTACCACATAAATAACAAAACATTTGGAATATCATAAGGGTAACATTTGGAGTGAAATGAGTTTTCTATTCATGCTCTAAGGAATAACCAAAGGGCATATCATAATGGTGTCAAAGAAATAATGGATCCAAATCACACATGGACATTAATAAGGAAAATTAATAATATATCATGATAAAATATGTCATAATTAAGTGAAAAAATGGGAATATAATGATATGGTTTTATAGGAAATGTGCTGCTTTAACATGGTTTTAGAAAAATGAATAAATTGTCTTTCAAGAGAAATTAGGCCTAATTGTTTCCACAAACCGATAAATGAACTAAAATATAATTTTAAGATAAAATGAGTGATTTTTTTAAAATATTGGAGGTTTAAAATATTTATTGGAGTGTACATGAAAATAGGTAACAAAGAAATAAGTCCCCTTTAATCGGGCTTGCTTTTCAAGGGGGATTATGAAAAGAACCTTTTTTAAACCTGTATTTTCCCAGGAAAGAAATATGAATAAAAAATTATAAATATAAATTGAACATAAAAATAGATTTTAGAATAATTATATACGATTAAAGAATTATCATAGTGAGGTAAAGATATAGAAATCTTAACTTGAGGAAAAAGTGGAGGTTTATAGAGAGTTCTTACCTTATGTCTGAATGCATTCTAAACCCAAACATAATGTTTATATAATCAAATTAGATTACTTAATTACACAATTAAAAAAATATTATATATGTATTTATTTATTTTAATTTTATTATCATTATTTATGGTCACTTTGACCAGTTAGAGAGTTCAATTTTGTCATTCCAGGATAGTTCGTTTCACTGTCTCATGGTCGGTTAACATTTGTATATTTGAGGATGCTCTTGTATAGAAAGAATATTATTACAGAAGTGGAATAATATGTTATTAATGTACTTATGTATTTTTTAATAGTCCCATATATAATTTTTATTTATGGTATAAGGATTATTTATTTGATAAAACATTAATGATAAATGTTTAGTTTATCATTGGTGTTTTTTAAGACCATCATGAACTAGTATCATTTTACATAATATCAGGCATATATATTAGTTCCAGAAAATTAAATAAGTTATAATATAAATATTAAAATACTATATAACTATTATAATGGATTTATAACTATAATTGAAGGTGTTCATGGAATAAAAAATCCAAGCATCCACAAAGGTGGTGAATTGAGATATCACAGATGACATTTTCATTTTTAAAATAAATGGTGATGAGATAAAATATGATGATGGTTTTTCCATTTAAAAAAATAAAATCATAGAATATATATGATATTATTATTATAAATATGCTTTGGATAGGGTATGTGAGGATGAGATATGAAAAGAACAAATAAATAAATAAGGAATTAGGATATTTTACCTTGAATGATGTCTCCTAGAGAAGCTTCACAAGGAACATGGATTTGGCCTTTTTTTTGAGACCATAAGATATTTTTTGTGAGGAAGTGTATTTGACATTGAATTTGGAAGAATATTGATGTAAAGACCCGTAAAATTCAAGGGAAATTTTTTCTTAATTTTCTTTGGAATTTTACAAGATCGCGGTTTCTGACGGCACCTGATTCCGAGGCCCGGAGTGCCCGGAATTAATTTCCGAAGTTTGGCTCGGGTACGTTCAGTGAACGAACGAGCGGGAATTTCTAACTTCTGATCCAATGCTCGGAATTGAAATCCGAGGACACCGATGAACTCGCAGCACCGATTTCGCTTAAGGAGACCTTTTCCGAAGTTGCGTTTATTGCGGGATGAAAGTTAGTTTTTGGGAGAATTATAAGAAGTTAAATAAAAATGTGGAACACATTTTTTTTTCTTTCTTGTTTGTTAACTCCTCTCAAAGGAAGTTAGGGGTGGGACCCACACCCACTTAACCTCCCTTGAGAGGATTAAGTGTGGCGGGGCCCACACGAACCCCAACTTTTCATCTCCTCTCAAAACTCCCTTAACTCCCCTTTTTAAATGAATTTGACAACTTAGCTTATTAATTGGGTTGAGTTGTTTAAATCTTTTTCAAACCTTCGAATTTCAATAGGATTGGTTGAGTAAATAAAATAAGCTCTTAGCTTATTTTATTTGGTTAGAATTCTCTAGCCTCTTGAGAGTTTTGAATCCTTCTCCTTCTTCTTATTATTCTTCTTCTTCTTCTTCAAGCTTGACGAAGAACGCGAAGAACCTTCGAGCTCCGACGAAGAACGCCGCTCCTCTCGTCTTCGTGGCCGGTTGTCTCCGAAGATCAATGACGTCTTCTGTGTCAACGAAAGGGAACGCCGCTTCCTCCTCGGACTTCCTTCGTCGGCTTACAAAGATTCGCCAACGACGTACCTCTTTGGGCGTACCTCTTCGTCAACAGTTTGACGAACGATTACCGTGACGCCCGACCTCCGTGACGTTGTCTTCCGCAGGTCGTTGACGATCATCGATCTTGAAACCAAGGTAGGGGTTTTTTGTGGATTATTTTATTTACTCTCGTTCTTGGATTTAGCATGATAATCTTGTGGATAAATATTTGAGGGTTATCATCTAACGAGAGGGGGGTCGGACCGCAAAAACACGGCCGAATCCCCCCTCCTTTGTTCGTGATTATTATTATTTTTCTTGTGGATGATGAGATGGCGTGGTGCCGTCGCACCGCGCGGGAATTCGCACGGTTGTATTGCGCGACGCCGTCGCGCCACGCCCTGGAAGGATCATCATGAACGTGACGCCGTCGCGCCACATCGAAGAAAATCGAAGGCGCCGCGGCTGGAGCGGGGCCGCGGCGGAAGGGCGCGGCGCCGTCGCACCGTGCCGGACGACAAACACCGCGGCCAGTTCCAGGCCGCGGTGGGACGAAAAGACCGGCGGCTCACCGGGCCTCCGGTGTCGGAAGCCGGAAGGGGACCGGCTTTGCCGGTCCATTGAAGAAGAACCGGCCGGCCAGGTGGGCCGGCCGGAAGGGAAAAACCGGGGGAATTTAATTCCCCCGGCCATCACAAATGCCCCCCCATTTATGAGGGGGGCGGTTTCTTTTAGGGGGGCAGGCGGCCCCCCCCCGTTTCCCTCAAGGCAGGACCCCACGAGGGGGGCCGGTTCTCCAAAGGCGCGGCTCTTATGCCACGCCGCCAGTATGTAAAGCAGCGGGGGCTTAGCCCCCCGCGCGTGGCACCAAGCGGCACCAGGCCGCGCCGCCGCCGGCCGGGCCGCGCCGCCGTGCCAGACCGTGCCGCCGCGCCGGACCGCGCCGCCACGCCGGCCCGGACACGGACCCCCCATTTTCGAATCGTTTTCGGTCCTTTGGCCATAACTTGAGCTACGGACCTCCGATTGATGAACCGTCAGCGGAATTGCGATCCTTGGATCGAGACGGTCGATTCGGTATATCGCACTCAAAGTTTTGGAATACTTTGAGTTCGTCCGGGTTGGTTCGTTCACGAATCCAACCGGGCCCTCGGAGCGGAAACGCTCATATCTTGAGTTACGAACGTCCGATTGACGTGTCGTCCGCTTTGTTGTGTTCCTCTTAGTGAGACGGGTCTTTTGTCATACTCCGCCCGAGGTTTGGACGCAGGTGGAGTACGGTCGGGTTGGTTTTTCCTTAAAAACCAACTGGGCCCCTGGGACGAAAAAGCCAATAACTCTCAGACCGGGCGTCCGATCGACGCGCTGTCTGTTGCGTTGAGTTCCTGTTGACGATACGGAACTTTTGGATACATCAACTCTGGACATTGTGATAGTTGATGTATCAGCCTCTCGGCTCGTTGAGCGGACCCTCCTGAACGAGATTGTTGTGTGCAGGAACCCTAGTGCTGGCTGCGACTGCGACTGTTACTGTGACTGCTACTACTGCTACTACTACTGTGACTACAATGACGACAGTACAGAGATCCTGTGTGGATTTGATGACGACTACAGCACTCAGCGATCCTACGTGGATCAGTGCTATAGGTCCTATGTGGGCCCGATCCTGTGTGGGTCTTTGCGCTCAACGGTCTTGTGTGAACCAGCGCCTACAGGTCCTGTGTGGGCCCGATCCTGTGTGGGTCTTTGCGGGGGTTAGTTACCTATCGATCCTTCGTGGGTCTGACGACGTAGATGGATCATAGATCAACTTTATCGTCTTTCGAAGATGTATACCTGTGTGAGCTGAATCCTGTTGCTTTCCTGTGTGGATTGTGATGTGCTATCTTGTGTGGATTACGTTTTTCTTTCCTGTGTGGAATACGTTTACTTTCCTGTGTGGACTGAGTTGTACTTGGGCTCGGAGGTTGGAGCGTATTTGAAATTGATGACTTAGGTATATGTATGGGCATATAACTAAGCAGTGTCGGTTGTTACTTTGTGATTGTACCTTTCTTTGTGATTTATCCTTTGTGGATTTTGAGAGACCTTCAGGGGTCTTGGGGTCCCTACTGAGTAGCTTATACTCACCCCTGCACGGGCTATGCCAGCACTACGTTATGTTGGTTACAGACGAAGGGAAACGTTGATCTTGGCAGAGGCTTGCAGAGCAGGATGGTACCTGGAGGTGGACCACTAGGCGGGAGGTGTGCGGCGTGGACGACGGGACCCGTGGAGCAGTGGAGCTATCTGTACCCATCCTTCAGGTGGGATCTCCAGTGGTCAGCTTGGTGTAGCGGCTTTTACTTACAGTTGCTGTTTTCCCTTTCGAGTTGTACTTTACTTTCAGTTTGGGTTTGTATACTCGCCCATTTACTTTTCCGCACTTTCTGTTGTACTCTGTTTTTACTTAGTGTTTACTTTCCGCTTGCTTACTCTGTGGTGTTTGTTTACTTTACAAAGGCAATTCCTTCCCTTTTTACCGGGATTTACGCCTTGGTGCTAGTCGCCAGCCCCTGGCCTATGGAAGGCGGGCTTGGGGTAGTCACGGTACGGACCCCTAGGGCGGGTCGTGACAATAGACAAGATTTAATTCATATAAGGCTTTAAGATATGGGGCATTGACAGGTGATTTTTATAGGGGAGGAGATGGGTGTTTTGATTATTATATTAATCAGTTTTTCGATTTGGTTAAAGAATATAAATTGTATTGATTAATTTCACTAAATATAGTAATTTTTTAGTGATATTTATAAAAAACGGGTGATTAAATTAGCCTTATACTATCAGTTACTAAATAGTCATATAATTTTAAATAACAAAAAATATTTTATTTCACTATTCACAAAAATTCAACTATTTTAGAAAAATCACAAAAATTAACCATAACAGTTTCATAATTTCCAGACATAAAAATAGAATGAATTAAAGGAATATGATTTTATAAATATCCAAAATTTATTTTTATATATAAGATTACAAATTATTCGAGAAAAAAGATATTTTCATTTTATAATCGATTTTATAAACCATCGAAAAATTAATTATGATCACATAAAATTATCCTATAATTATAATAAAACATATTCTTAATTTATTATTCTATTTTATGATAATAAATTTTATTTTAAATAATTATATTAGTTATATAATTTTATAACATTATTTACATTTTACCAAAACACCAACACTTAATTTTTCATTATTAAAAGAATTATTTACATATATTATGAAATAAATAAATTTACCTTTTTTTCCTATGATATCTAAATTTTATTTATACTTTCATAGGTTTGGTTACTATTTTAATGACTATATTACTATTCCTAATGATCATATTACTATTCTAATGGTTAGGTTACTATTGTAATGGTTTATATTCATTAATTTCTATAAAAACATCATATTTCAATCATTATTATTTAAAATAAACTTCCTCTCAATGATATATATAGTTTCATATTTAAAAGTAATATTATTTTATTAAAATAATTCTTTATTTCCATAGATTTTTTCATGAGTTTTTTTATTCGGGTGTAACATGTAGTTTCAAATTTTCCTATTATTATTATTTTATTTTCTACTTATTACCCCAATGTTATATTTTGAATTATTATTGGTTTGTTTGATGACTAATTTCTCATTCATAATTTATGAGAAATTTTTTTTAATGGGTTATCTATGTTATATATGTGTTTTATGACATACGAAGTGACATTCCATTGATATAAATCCAGGTTATTAAATTTATGTCAAATTGATCCTGAAATATTGCATGATAGATCACAAATATTTGAATTCTGAACAATCAAAGAGAGTTGTAAATTCTTTTTATAAATAGGAATGATTCAATCTATTAAACAAGATACTGTTTGTATGAATTTAATATACCTTAAAAAGTTATTTAATTATTGTATGACCATTTTAGAAATCAAAAAAAAACCATAATACAAAACATTATTTTTATTGAAGTCAAGAATAGGGTTTTTTGACGTAATAGTAAACACAAAAAAATGTATGATTGGTAGAATACAATGGATTACAAAGATATGGATAACGAACCATATGTCTATTCCTCAAATGTAGGGATTCTATAAAAGTTAGGTTTTCTAATGCATTCTTTTATTCCATGTTTAGGGTATAGGAGCCATACATATTCTATAAAATGTTGGTTATGAACATTTTATCCAAATTAGTTATAAATAGTATCTTGAATAATTTTACATTAAGAATTAAAATATCCACAAATGAGTTAAAAGACTGAATAATCTTTATAATATAAATAAATATTATAGTTATTAAGATACTCAATTTATCATAATTTCACATAATAAGAAATATAATTGTGGGTGTTTGTGAACATCAAAACCAAAAATAAATAAATGAAATTTTAGAATAAACACATGTTCAGAATCAGTTTTCCCATAGTCACGAATACTCTTTTAATTTAATATTATATTATTGTTTTCTAGGGTTACTTTCAATGTAATTTTTATTTTAATATTTTGTAATTTTATAGATTTTAAATAAGGAATTTAATGTATGAATAAAGAATTTTCTTTAATAAATAGTTTACAAATATTTTATAGGTATTTTCACATTTGTAAAAAATAAATAAATAAATCCAATGATTTACTAAAGATATAATTTAATGTTACCATCTACCATATTTCTCTAGATAGATATTGATTAGGTCTCTCTTTTAAGGACCAAAACATTTATTAATAAAAATTCTTCTTGATCTAATTAAATTTCATATTTTGTAAAATGGTTATATGAAATATATTCACATCCTTTGTTTAATGTTTTTGTTTTTAAAATACTTTTATTATTTTTTTAGATTATTAATATAGCCATTGAACAATTATAACATAATTAGTATAGATATATGGCCTTTACATATCCAAATTACACAGAAAAAGGAAGCGATGACCTCATCTTGTAGACTTTTCCCAATACGAATCCAATTTTTTGGAGCTTGGAAAGGGAGTATCATCATTGGGCTTCACTCTTGACCAAGACCAATCTAATATTCAACAAGTTAATCATGAATGGAACCACCTACAGATGAAGTGGAATTTAATAGATATTACCACCCAAGGGATGTTATTTCAGTCGCCCAAAGAGTCTATCACCATCAAACATCATACCCTTAGGTCTAATGCGGATTTAATAAGAGGTTATGTAATAAGACCCTAGAACTATTATTATTTGAATTATTTTTGTATAGAGTAAATAATATACTTTAATTTTATTATTGTTACTTTTTAAGTAAATTTTAAGGCACAAATAGTATTTTTAGTTAATATTCAAATTCTATTGAGAACCCTAATTTGATGAATTAATGGATTTCGTAATTAAATAATATTTTTATAAAATATTATTACTAAATTAATTATTTCTAAATATAAATTATCGTATAATTTTAGCGATTTCAATTGTATTTTTTATTAACATTGGAAAAATGGTTTTCCAAAAACCCATGATATTTCAATAAATGTCGATTTTTTTAAAGACAAAACTCACATATTTTGAAAATTATTTAGATAAAATGAATATTATTTTTGGAATCATGATGTAAAAATTATCCAATGGTAGTTTTTTCATAATATTTTGAGACAGTCAAATTTTTGGGAAAAAATTAAATATCAATTAAATATATAAGGTGTTTTACGGCATCATAATGACCCAATAGTGATGTAATAAAATAATATAAAAGGGTTATTTGGAAAATATATATTTTTTCTTTAAAATAATTATTTTTTAGGTTTTTTTGGAATAATTTTATGGTGCCTTAGTGTACCCTCGAAGACATAAAATACATGATCTTTTTAAAATGATTTTCTTGAAAGTGTGACTCACCTACACATAAGAAATCCTAATATTTTATTAAGTATGACCATTTTACATTCAAAATAATTATTTCCACCCCTATTTGTAGAAAATAATGGGAAAAAACCATG
Source organism: Viscum album (assembly GCA_963277665.1). Taxonomy (NCBI): domain Eukaryota; kingdom Viridiplantae; phylum Streptophyta; class Magnoliopsida; order Santalales; family Viscaceae; genus Viscum; species Viscum album. Next base: position 1,487,816,156 of record OY728120.1, read on the forward strand.
GTATTGTTTGTGGTTTTTATTAGTTTAATGTATAGTGTCCACAACCAAAATAATAAATAATTATGTCTCCTTTCAATATAAACCCCCCCAAATCTCCCTTTAATCTTCACTAAATCCATTTGGATCTTGACCAAACTCTGACCTACTCTCTATATAATCCCCCCAAGGAACCCCAATCTCTTTATAAACCTCTCTCAAACCTATCTCAAGGCATTGGTATCACACTTCCAAGTAATGGATCCTCACATTCCTTCCTGCCTTATTTATTTCCATGTTTCCTTATACTGTTATGCAATTTTATTTTCAATTATAAATGATGTGGTATGATTTTTCACCTCCCATATACTTTTTTACTTATGTTTTAATAATGAGATAACCATTTCCCTCTCATTAATTCCTCTCATGTACACATGTTACCATGGTGAAATTCCATAAGGGATTTCTCTCTCCTCATTTACATTCAAGAAATTATTTTATATTATGCCTCTAAATTTTGTTACATATATTGGGATATTATACTTCATGACCCCCTTAATATAAATTTCAAGTATAAATTATGAGAGACACTTTTCTCTCTCATCAACCCATTTTATGATTTCTATTTGGTGTCATTATGCTGTTAAAGTTACACAAAATTTCCATGCCAAAATCATCATGTAAGAAGATACCATACCCATTTCTCTATTAAGGGAATTCACCTTTATGAACATGTTCTTTTTGATTTAGTACATAAGTTTATTTATTCCATATCTCTTATTCAGGGAACAAGTTATGATGTATAATCAATCCCTGTTGTATGATCTATGTGGCCCACTTATGCATGGAATGAAATGATTATGAATGGTGCGCCCTGATAGTGCCCCAATGCATTAGGTAAATAATATTATCATGATAATTAATGTTAAATGAGTTTTTACAAATCATAATTCATGTTTAATGAGGTTTTATTCATGATCCATGTGCAATGAGCCTTATCTCATGCTAAAATCATGTTAAATGTTGTTTCCACATCTCCATGTTATGATAATCATGCCATATCATGCCTTTATGTTCATGTTTCCCTTATGCTCCATTGATATTCCTATTTCCTAACATGTATTTTATTATTCATGCTGTTTATTTTTTACTACCTTACCAGGATTTATAGCTCACCCTTTTCATAGGTATGTCCCCTGGTTATCCCATACAATTATAAGTACGAAAAAATATTGTGGTTATGTAAAAGAGGTTTTCAATAAAGATATGTATTTCATGTTTTAAGTTGTTATGTAATGTTCCATGGCCCCAATGACAATATACCTCTCGATAGTTGTATAATGTTCGAGTTTATTTAATAAATCATGTTTATGTTTTTAATAAGGAGCAGGGTTGTTATAGTTGGTATCAGAGGATAGTTTTAGTTATTTTGGGGATTAGAATTAGAAAACCATAGTGAAAGCCTTAGAGATAAAACTATGTATAATAAAAATATCCCAATATTTTGGTGAGTATAGAGTAATTGGTTTATCTATAAAATAAATTTCTGTCTGGATATGAACAAGAATAGGTGGATATGGAAAAGATGTATATAGGGGTAAAACCTGAAAATATGGCTTTGAGATAGACTTGAACAGGAACTAGTGCATGAAAATAGGCTTTGGTGAAGTCTAGGTTATGATACTCCTGGGGGATATGCATGGGTAAATTCATAATCATATTATGAACCATTATTAAGGGAATAAAAAAATTCCCCAAAGAATATATATTGGGATGTAAATCATGGATAACATAGATCAGAAGAATACAAATTCATAAGTTAAGGAATTAAATGTAATTTTTATGTTATCCCTTTGTTTTTTTGAATTCCCCTTTATGTGTTAACATTTACATTCTTTTTATTCCAGACAACGTCCATTAATAAGATCACTTGGGCTGACAACCGATGCGAGGATCAATGTGATGACAGTTCCAATGAGATGCCCAATCTAATGGGAGTAGAAATCGTAAACTTTATCACGATACTCTCTAAGTTAAATAAGTTTTTGAATTGAAACATGGTTTTAGAGGAACGTCCCCCCCCCATGAAAGAAGAAGTTGCAATAGATAGCTTCATGAGAAAAAGGCCTCATAATTTTAATGTATCATTTGATCCCTTAATCACTAAAAAATGGTTCAACCCCATTGCGTAAATCATCTCCATCCTTCAATATTCTGAACACGAGATAGTTCTTTAGGATTATTATCATATGGTGGGTGAATTTGATCAATGGTGGACATTGAAAAAAAATACAAAGCATGAGGAAGATATTGAGGCATTGGAATGGAAGGATTTTTAGAAAATTATTTTGCAAAAAAAATTTCCACGCACCCTCTGATTTAAAGTGGAAACGGGCTTCCTTTACCTCATGGAAAAAGACAAAGAATCCATCGAAGCATATGAGTAAAACTTCACAAGGATTTCATGATACACCTCTTGCTTTTTCATTTTCCCTACAAGAATGGTTTAACGATTCTTTGGTGGGAAAAAATCTATCCTATGGGAATCCCTAGAAATATGTGTCTTTGATATTTTTGACGAAAATTTGTAATGTGCCCTCAATGATGAAATGGAGATTGAAAAATCTCAGAAGTATCATGGAGATAATAAGCATAAGGTGGAATTTAATTCTAGAAATCTGATTGATAAATACAATAGTACTAAGAAATTCCATCACCCCACATGCCAAATGTGTGGAAAGAAGAACTCCCGAAATTGCCTGAAGGGGATGAGGAACTGATTTAGGTGTGGAAGAGAATGGCACATTGGCATTAACTATCGACAATAAAAACACACTACTGCAATATAAGAGAAGAATGATCCATTTCACCCTCAATGAATTTTCAATTTCTTCAACTACAATGAACCTAGGAACTTCAAAAACTTGTTCCCTATGCCAAGAAATTTTGGAGGAAACCAATAGCCTTAAAGGTAGAATGGGTGAGATGTCTCCCTCACTGCCATAGAAACAAACCCCAAAAATGAAGTGGTGATAGGTATGTTGGTTATTAATTCAAAAATAGTGAATTTTCCATTTGATTTTTGTTATATGGATTTTTTATATCCCAAATTTTTAGTAGAACAATCCCAATACTGGCACAAATCATGGAAGTAAAGATGTTGGTGAGAACAAAAAATGGGGAAATCATTGTGTCCCATGAATATAACACCTACCCTCTCACAATTTTTAGATTTAAATTCCTGAAGAAATTTTTCATAATCCCTCTAATATAATTTGATTGAATTCATGGCATGGATTGGCTTTCCCTATATAGAGACAAAATAAATTTCCTTAAGAGGGAAATCACTCTCTATATAGAGAATAAACCTCCAATTCTATACAAGTGCATGGAGTATGATGAATTTTTGTAGCACCATCATATCAAGAATGGATATTACTACCCTATGAGAATGTGTATCCTTCTCAAATTATTATGTCTATGGAAGCAACCACCCTTGAAGGCATGCCTATTATGGGAGAATTTGCTGAAGTGTTTCCTGAGGAATTTCATACTCTTCCTCCAAGAAGGGATATTTAATTATCAATTGATCTTATACCTGGGGAATTTCCAATATCCCAGACTCTATATAGAATGGCTATTCTAATGCATGAGGAGTCAAAGAAACAACATTAAAAGAATCCTGATAGAGGGTTTATGTGCCCAATTTCTTCACCATGGGGTGCACCAGTCCTCTTCATCAATAAGAAGGATCAGTCAATGTGACATTGAATTGATTATCATGATCTCAAAAAAATAATGATAAAGAACAAGTTTCCTCAGACCCGAATTGATGACTTGTTCGATCAAGTACATGGAGCACAATAGTTCTCCAAGGTGAATCTACGGTCAGGATATTACTAAGGGTGAAGAAGGGGGAAATCCCCAAGACAACTTTTCGTACAAGGTACAGGCACTATGAATTCATAGTAATGCCTTTCAGACTCGTTAATCCTCTAGTAATATTCATGGAAATGATTAATATAATTTTTAGATATTATGTTGAATAATGTTTCTTAGTATTTATAGACTATAATTTAATATAATTCAAAACCATGTAGGAGCATCAGGGGAATCTAAGCACTGTACTAGAGACCTTCTGAAAGGATAAGCTCTATTAAAAGTATTGAAAGTGTTAGTTATGGTTGATGGAGGTCTCATTAATGAGTCCTATCTTCCCAATAAATGGGATATGTTTATATCCCTGAAGTAAAAAATGCAATTTGGTGATGGATGAGGCCAACATTTATGACAGATATCCACAACATCCATGGGTTTGCTGGATATTATAAACAATTTGTTAGAAATTTATAAAAATTTTCAAACCCTCTTACCATGATAACTCGGATGGGAGTCAAATTTTCTTGGAGTGATGAATGTGATGACGGTACCAAGGATTTGAAAATGAGGCTTATCACTATGATCGTGCTCACACTACCCACAAGTAGAGAACGTTTTGTGGTATTTTGTGATGCTTTCAAGAAAATACTTGGTTATGTTTTGATGAAAAGTGACAAAGGCATTTCCTTTTCTTCAATGGAATTGAATGTTCACGAGCAAAAATATCCAACACATTATCTAGAGTTTGATATAGTAATCCTCACTTTGAATATTTGACAGCATTACCACATTGGGTAGAAGTGTGAAATATATACGGATCACAAAATCCTCAAGTATATATTCACACAGAAAAACTGGAATATTCCCCAAAGAATATGGTTAGATTGGATCAATGAATATGACTTCTCAATTCACTTTCATCCGAGGAAAGCAAATAAAGTGGTAGATGCTCTATGTAGGATGGTCCCAACGATTATATCATTAATGTGAATTGAAAAGGATCAAATATTTTTATATTTGATGAATATGTACATGGGAATCATAAATAATGGAACATCATATATCCATTCACAAATGATTGCTCAACCATCCCTATTGGAAAGGTTAAATGATGCTCCAAAGGATGATGTGGGAATTCAGAAGAATGTGGAAACTATTAGAAAATAGAAATCCTTGGAGGTCAATTTTAATGAATAAGGAATTGTGATATTAGGGTCAAGACTATGTGTTCCATCAAATATATATTTAAATAAAGAACTACTGGATGATTCACATAGTTAAAATTTCTCCATTCACTAAGGAAACATAATGATGTATCGAGATCTTCGAGAGCATTATTGGTCGGATAACATAAAGAAGGATATCACTAAGTATACATCAATTTTCCGGGTATGTTGGAATGTGAAGGCTGAGAGGCATAAGTCTTTGGGGTTGATGCAATCATTACATATACAAATATGGAAATGAGAGAGAATCACCATGGACTTTGTCCATGGACATTGGAATAAATCTAAAGGAAACAATTACATCTAGGTTGTTTTGGATTGTCTTACAAAGACTACACACTTCATTGGATTTAGGAAGTATTTCTCATTGGATCAACTAGAAATGATATACATCAGAGAAGTTTTAAGGCTATATATAAAACCATTATCGATGGTATCCGATCACGATTCAAGATTCACCTCTATGTTCTGGAAGAGTCTCTAACACTCTCTAAATATTGAGATGAACTTTAGTATGGCTTATCGTCCTCAAACGGATGTCCAATATGAGTTTACTATCAAAATATTGAGGACATGGTGATAGCATTCTCAATGAACTTCAAAAGAGGTTGTGATCAACATCTTCATTTGGTTGAGTTCTCGTGAAATAACAGTTTACACTCAATCATCCAAATGGATCCTTTTGAAGCCCTTTATGGGAAGAGGTTCAGAACACCGACATGTTGGGATGAATTTGAGGAGAAAAAACTCCTAGGTAAAGATATTTTTTAACAAATAGAGGACATGTTTAATACCATCCATCAGAAAATTATGGTTGTTGGGAGTTGAATAAAGATCCTTGATGATAATCATCGATGAGACCTAAATTTTGATGGTGGAGACATGTTATTCCTCCAAATATCACTGTGGAAGAGACTTATGAGAATTGGGAATAAGGTAAAACTTATTCTAAGGCACGTAATCTCTTTTGAGATCCTACATCGCATTAGAGTAGTGGCCTATAGGCTACCACTCCCACCGAACCAATCTCAAGTACATGATGTATTCCATGTGTTGCTTTTGAGTAAATACATACCTGACCCACCACATGTACTCAATCTAGAGATGGTAACATTTTAGAATGACCTCTCCAATTAATATAAGATGGTGAAGATATTAGATCTAAGGGAAAAAGTCCTACAAAATAAGACAATGCACCTTGTAAAAGTGTTGTCGAGAAACCTCATTTTTGAAGAAGAAATATGAGAACCTGAGGAACTGATGAGGCAGAGTTACCCACATCTATTTTATTAGTGGAAAAGAAAATTTTGGGGGTGAAATTTCTTTACCGGGGAAGATTGTAATAACCCAAAATTTTCTAAATTAAAATTCTTCCAGATCAACTGAAATGTCATGTTTTGTAAAATGGTTTAATAAAACAAATGCACTTCCTTGGTTTTATGTTTTTGATTTTAAAATACCAATAATAACTGTTACAATTTCTAATATAGCTATTGAATAGTGATCACATGATTAGTATAAATATAAGGAATTAAAAATAAAATTTACTTAGATAAAGGGAAGGATGGCCTCATCTAGTAGAATTGATACATAAGAAGCCAATTTTTCAAAGATCAGAAAGTGGGTAGCCTCACTGGGCATTGCTCTTGACCAAGGCCATGCTGAGATTCAACACATTAAGCTTGAACGGAACCACTTATGGGAATAGTGGAAGTTAAAAGATATTACCACCAAAACGATGCTATCTGAGCCGCTCCAAGATTCAATCACCATTTCACACCTTACCCTTAGGTATTATGTAGGTGTTATAAGGAGATATATAACAATACACTAGAACTTTGATTATGTGCATTATTTGTGTATATAATAATTAATATACATTCATTTTATTATTTTTACTTTGTAAGTAATGTTTAAAGTAGATATAGTATTTTTAGTTAATATTCAAATTCAATTGGGAAATCTATAATGATTAATTAATGAATTTTTCAATTAAATAAAATATTAATAATATATTCTTACTAAATTAATATTTATTAAATAAAAATTATCGTATTATTTTTATGAATATAATTGTAATTGTTTTATGGTTTGGAAACTGTTTTTTTCAAACCCCACGAATTTTCAAGAAGTGTCAGTTATTATTTTAAAAGTGAAAATTAACTTATTTTAAAAACTATTTAGATAAGATTTATATTATTATTGGAATCAGGATTTCAAAATTATCCAAGAGTGAATTTTTCATAGTTATTTAAGATAGTCAAATTTTTGGATAAACATTAAATACCGTTTAAATATATTTTTTGTTTTATGACATCTTAATGACCCAATAGTGATTTAATAAAATAATTTAAATGGGTTATTAGGCCAATATATGTATTAACATTCAAATAATGTGATTTTATATTTTTTGATAAATTTTATGGTTCCTTAGTGGACCCTCCAAGACTTATAAAATATTTTATCTTTTTAAAATGATTTACTTGGGAGTGTGACTCACCTCCACATTAACAAGACTAATATTTTAAAATGGTTGGACATTGTCCTTATGAAATAATGTTTTCCACTACCCTTTGGAAAAAACCATTGGCATAAATAATTTAATGGTTTTTGGTTTTTATTAGATTAATCGGAAGTGTCCAAAACCTAAATATTAAAGAATTCCCTCTCCTTTCCTTTATAAAGCCAATAAATATTCCATTCCTCTTCACTCAAACCACTTGGAGCTCTAAAAACCTCTACCCTCATCTCTCTAGAATCCTCCCAAGGTTCCCTAATCTCCCAGGAAGCCTCTCTCATGCCTCTCCCAAGACATTAGGATTACACTTCCTTGTAAGGGGTCCTCACTTTCCCTCCTTATTTATGTCAATGTTTCCTTATATTTTTATGACCTTTTATTTTCAAAAAAATATGGGGTATGATTTAAAACTTCCCATATACTTCCCTACTTATTTTTTAGTGATCATAGACCCCTTTCTCTCTCATTAATTCCTATCATTTACACCCGTTTCCATGATGAAATTCATTACGAGATTTCTCTCTCCTCATTTACATTCAAACAATTATTTTATATAATGCATATGAATTCTATTACATATGTTGGGATATTATATTACATTAATAACTTACTAACCATTTCACTTATAACTAAGGAGATTCATTTTTCTCTCTCATCAACCCATTTTATGACTCTTATTTGACGTCGTTATGCTTCCAAAGTTACACAAAGATTTCCATGCAAAAATCATCATTTAAGTAAATACCATACCAATTTCTCTATCAAGTGAACTCAACAATACACACATATAATTGTTGATTGAGGAAAAATATTTATGTATTCCACATCTTTTATTCGTGGAATAAATTATGATGTATATTGAATCCATGTTGTATGATCTATTTTGTACACTTATACATGAAATGAAATGATTAATAAGGGTACACCCTAATAGTGATCCAATACATTGGGTAAAGAATAGTATTATGATAAATCATGAGTAATGAGTATTTACTCATTCTAATTACAGTGCAATGAGGTTTAACATTGTCTCCATGTGCAATGATCCTTAGATTATGCTAACATCACGTTAATTGTTGTTTCCACATCTCCATGTTATGATAATCATGCTATATCAGGATGTTATGTTCATATTTCCCTTATTATCCATTGATATGCCTATTTTCTAACATGTATTGTATATTTTAGGTTATTCTTTATTTACTCCCTTACTGCGCTTTATAGCTCACCCTTTTCTTATGTATGTCTTCAGGTTATCTCATTCAATGCAATATATGATGGAATGTTGTGGTCATGTAAAATATGTTTTTTTAATGTTTATTTAATCTTTTTAGTTTCTATGTAATGTTCCTAATCCCCAAAGACACTAGACCACTTGATCCTCAGTGTTGTATTATGTGAAAAAGTATGTAATAGAAAATGTTTAGGTGTTTCATAAAGAGCAGGGTAGTTATACCTATAGAATTATATAAGGAAAATAATAACATTTAATATGATTTTCTTTCTATATGAATTTTTGTGTTAATTACATATTTATTTTTAATCATTTTAGAAAAATAATTAATTTATTTGACATAATATGTCAATAGTTGGGACTTGCTATATATATCCTCTCAATGCATTAGTAGGTCTAATGAGAGATACTAGACTAGGTATTCAGTGCATATCTCCCCAATTTTCTAAGTTGTGTTAGAATGAGGCCTTGATGGTGTTTTTATAATGTCTTGGAACAATACATTGATGGTTTGATTATGCTATCTAAAATTATTAATTCCATAATTATGAAATATTTTTGTTTATCCAAATTATAATTAGTGTTATTGTTCCATCTATAGATATATCCACCATTTTGATATTATTTATATGGAATGTTTTATTATTATTATATGTATTATATTATTAATTCTATATTTATTCAATGAATGTTTTTTTATTTTTTCCCTTACTAAGAATCAGATACAAAATTTTCTTTTTCATTATTTTCCATAGGATACTAAGATGGGATCTAGGAATGAATTATGGGAGACGATATGACAATTAAAAATTTTCTCAATATAATTTCTAGATGTATTTAATGTTTTCAAATGTAATTTTAGAATAAAATATATATCACATTTTTCAAGAAAACGAAGATATTTTATCCTTTGTGAAGTGATATATTTTATATAATTCCAATGTTGTATGTTAAAATTTTTTGGATTTTTTAGAGTCAGTATTTGTTGGTTTCATTGTCGATAAAATAACATTAAATTTTTTTACATGTTTTTTGGGATCCTCACAAATGTGTACATAAAATTTTGGATGATGGATCATCAATGATGCTTTTAATTCCAATTCTGATTCTATTTTTTTTGTATACAAAACAAGATGGTTTATAATTATTTACTATTGAAACCAATTTCTATGCAGTTTAATAATGTTAATTGTTATATTATTTTCAACTATTGTATATTGTTTTATGTTCAATTCATATGTTCCATCCATTTCAATTCTAGAGAATAGATAAATTATACAAAAGGGTGAATTTTGAAACATCTCCTAGAATGAGACTATATGCATTAATATATATGTGCATTTTTTTCTTAGGGTATAGATCAATGATATCCTCATGATGGGATTATGATATAATTATATAAAAAGGGAGAAATATATGTAGAATGTAAAATAATATTAAGAATATTGATTTGGTGATATATGGAAAAAAATTTAAAGTGGAAAGAAGGAAATATATTCAAATATGAAAATAAATATATAAAACTAATGAAATAACTCTAATTAGTTGAATAAAAATACTTCTTGGTTGTAAAAATTAATTTGAATAGCATTGTCATGAGTTCCCTTAAAATATTTTTAGTTAAGGTTGATAGGTGTGGATGTGTGGATAAGAAAGTTAATTAGCTCAAGGTGGTGGAATTTATAATTACTTATCATAGTTACTATTAAAATAAAATATTATAAATAAAATACTAATATGGATGAGGGTTAGTTTGAATGAATTTTTATGAGATTTTATTATGACCATGTTTTTTAAAATTTTCTTGGAAAAATGAAATAGATATAACCCAAAATATCAAGTAATTATTTATAATTATAATTTAAATTGTTACTTATATGTCTATTTCAGGTATATATTTTAATGTTTTAAATGTGTTGATTTTGTAAATTGTTGAATAAACCTACCATTTTTGGAATGAATTGAGTTGTTTTATTATTTTTGGATGGAAACAAAAATGACTTGTGAAGAACTAATGGAAAGGGGAGGAAATATGAGCTAAATGACCATTCGAACCCTGAGCTTATATCACAGTGCAACAAAGGATATTGAATATTAAGAGGAGCTCGAAAACAGAATAATAATTGACAACACGTTAGGTGACACAAGTACACGCCGTGATCATTTCAAGTGAAACAGACCACATAGAACATGTTATGATGATGGAACTTGTTGTGAACATCATGTACCCATCGTGTACCACTAGTAAACGACCTGAAAATAGTCAAACCATAGTACGATGTTTCCATGGATTCAATGCGGCGGAGGAAAAACTATATCTTGAGTACATGTTGTGTACCCCAAGTACACGTCGTGTAGGAATAATCAAACAGAGAAAAAAACAACATGGGCCGCAGGATTTAGATGAGTTTTCATATAAAAAGAGGCCTATGTCCACCCTTCCAAGACACTCTAGGGCTTATGCAGCCAAGGAAAATTGAAGGATTTATTCCAGACCAAGGGTGATGATGTGGAGCTCTTCATAGCTGCCATTCTTCTGTAGGTAACCATGTTTCTTGCTCTAAACATGATCAAGTAGTCTCTTAGTGTTGAGTGACGTGATCATAGGATGATGTGTGCATAGGGATTATTTTCATTATTTCATTCTTATTTTGGATTTTTGAAAACTACTCATTCAATTCCAATTCATCTTCTTTTTGTATTGCATGATCATTATTGAGGTTTAAATTTGTTTAATTTATTGTATAAATTAATCACCTTAGATTGTGTATGACCATAACGCAACCTATTCTGGTTTTGTTTAAATACAGTTTTGGGACAACTAGTTTTGTATTCTAACTAAGTAGATAACCCTTCAAAAGGAGGAAAACAAAATTAGGGTATGGTAAAAGACCACAAAACCCTTCTAACAAAATTCTGACACAAAAAATTAATAAACCCATATTCAATGAAATCCCTACCACACGATCCGGAAAATAAATTAGCCTATATGTCTCTTATCTTGATTCAAAACCCAATTAATCCAACTATTTTTTAAATTTTCATGAAAAAAACTATCAAATTTCAATTTATGTTTCCTTAATTAATATAGAACTTTTGGATCATCCCTATGGTTTCTACACATGGACACACCAAGTACTACACATTGAGTAAGGATTTTCTATGTTTTATAAATTTTGGTATTTCATACCACCATAGGGAATAAGTAAATACCTTAGGGGATATCATTACTCCTCTAAAATAATAATAAAAAATATTTTAAGTCAAAAACCCTAATTTTTTTAATATGATAATAAGGAATGGAAACATTTAAACCCATGGCTAACACCTTAATGAGAAATTGAAGAACCTTGCATTCCTTGTTATTAAAAAGTGATATTATGTTCTATGGTATGATATTGAAAAATAAACACACTCTAGTTGTGAATAATTTATTTTTTTAACTATATTTTAATTCTAAAAATTCATTCCATGTTTTTTTGTTTCATCGATTAGGATTTCAATATCACAATTCACAGATTACTCGATGCCACGTGTGATGTTTTACTATTTGGGTTAATTAATAAATTGAAATATCAAATAATTTTCATTAATATATTAAATAAAATTTATTTATTTTATTAAATTTAAATTAATAAATTGAATATTTTGTAAAATAGATCAATTACTATAAAATTTTTCATCAATTGGGTGGATGGGTCATCATAAAAATGTGTTTCAAAGAAATTATTTAAATTTAATATCTAATTATGTTTAGATGATTAGATTAAATCCAAAAATAAGTTTTTTATATAAAAATATAAATAAAAATTTATAATATAAATTGAATAAAAATAGATAATTTATTATAAGAGAAAACAATACATCACAAAAGTGGCTGATAAGAGTGTTATGAACGAGATTTTTTCATAGGAGATTACCTCCTCCAATAGATTTTTTTTATTGAGATGTGTAACATATCATCTCATACAATTCCTCTATTATATTTCCAACCATTTCAAGTGAAAAAAATACACAATTATAATGATGATAAAGGTATTGGTTTATAAGTTCTTACATGTATAAATGGAAAATTGATCGAAATCTTTTAATCAAACCTTCACAAAATATTTTACTAAAAAATTCATTAATTATTATCCTTCTAGATGGATTATTTTCTTAGAATGATATTCTCTATATATTTTATAAAACTAATCCCAATCCATGAATAAATAGATATTACATGGAATAAAAGTTGATTTTGTGTACCTGTTGATGATTACAATCCATAGTTGTATTTATAGCCCATTTTCTCCCATAAAATTTAATATCCAAAATGGTAACCAAACTGAAAAATATTTAACATTTAGTTTATAATACATCCAAAAAATATTAAATCCCTATAATTCCTAAAATATAGTTATTTTTAAAATATAATATTGGGCTGAAATGTGTTAAGAATTCAATTTTCATCAAATTTTCAAAATCATGGTATAATCCCATGTTTTCTAAAAGAACACATATCCAACATGGTGTGGGTATAACATATAATATATCATAAATAAAATATTTAATAATAATTTATTTAATAAAATATTATGGTGGAATTTACTTTAGAAATATAGATTATGCATGAGAATATACAACTAGTTATTTATCTTCATTGTGGTGTAGCCAATGTGAAAGATTTGTCATGATATTTTGAATTTTTCATAGGGTTAATAACCATAACATGTAGTAGTCATGTCAGGGTATAGATTCATCTCATTATCCCTATGTGGGCTTGTAATTTCAATTATTAATTTTAGGAATGGATCCCCCACTTGAAGATCATCTACAATCAGTATTTCACCCATTACCACATACTAGGATAAGATCCTATAAACATGGATTAGATAAATTCATTATTTAACCCATTAAAGTGGTAATGGAATATTATATTTTTGGAGTAGGTATTTATCATATCTAAGATGCCAATGGGTTGGAGAACCTCCACTGGATATGATATTATTTCCCACCTACATTGGGAACTGTGATCCCCTATTATGGATTCTATGCAGAATAATGGGTTGTTTTTTTGGGAATATTGAGTGTTTTTTTGATGGTATGACATTGATGGTCAAAGAAATTTTGTATTCTCTTAACTAGTGTGTGTGATTCAGTGGTGATAGAACTATTAATAGATTCTGGTCCTAATGTAGTAGGTATAAAGGCTATGTAGTGTGATATTCTTTGATGATTTTGACTCCTTAAGAACCCATTAGTATAAATTGAATTAATATTTATTTTTTATATATACTTTAGAATTCATGGTATTGTAGCAACATTGAGCGTCCATACTTGATAGTGATATTGTGACAATAAAAGGTTAAAGATAGGAGAGATGATAATTCTATGTATTTACCTAATTTGTCAAGTAGTTAATGATATATAGTATATCATTCATTTTCATTCATCTAGTAACTCATTAGGATAATATGCCTTGATATGACTTGGTGTTATAGCTATCCAAATTTACAACCTACTTGATAAGTCTAATACTAGTATTGAAGTTAAATGTTGTTCTTTTTATTTTGTGTTGTGTTTTCTAGGTGTCCTACTTGGTTTGTTTATAATAACCCTTCCCTGGGAATTTTTCTCACTACTGTTTTGTCTGTACAGATGAGTCATTGATTCAAAGTTGTTCTAGGATGACCTGAATATAGCATGGATTAATCATCGATAATTCATGGTGATACCTTTGGATGAATTAGGGATTATGGTAGTTTATGAAGGTGGTGGTGGAATCTATGACTATAATTTGATATAGGAATACTTTTAGTATGGAGGGGGATATACATCCTTTTTGTTTTAAAATCATATCAGTTGAACTTTTTCCCGGGAACCCAATTTCTATATTGTACTTGTTAATTTTTTTCTAATGCATTAATTTTAGTTTACTTCAGTTTAGTTGATTATATATATCTTGGTGGTAATTTGAATTATTGTTTTGTATTGGAGATGTTTTTTATTGGTTTCAATAATATATTGACTATAATGTTTTTATGTATTCCTATTGATTTCTAGAAACCATCCATAGGCATATTTAAGGTGAAGTTTTGTCGATACTATTTGCATAAATTTTGCTTACATGGGGTCGTGATAGGTTGGGTCTTGTCCTGAATTATTTTATAAATTAGTTTGATATAGTAATTATAATTGGTTCAATGATACCCCCATTATCATAACTTTATATTAGAAATAATAGAGAGGTTGTGTGTGTGAGATAATAAGAACCATAAACATGGGACATAATAAACCATAATCAGGTAAGTCTCATTAAAAAAAATCTTTTGTTATTTATTTATATTTATAAAATGTGTTTGTTTTAGATATATTTGTTTCATAAGAAAGGGAAAAAAATGAAAAGTAAAAAATTGTCAATATTGATTCACCCCTCTCTTAGTATTTTCAATATTTTCAAGTGATCCCAAAAACTGTAATTGGAATCCTGATCTTCTCTCAAGATCATTCTTGACATCATTATGGACTACGAAAAAAGATTCAATAACAATGGAGTTCCATGTTTATTTGAAATTAATGGTATGTTATCTATCTCTCTTTGAAATTAAGTCTTTTATTCTCTAAAAGTGTTTACATTACCAAGTGAGAAAAATATAGGTTATTTTTCATATGTCAAAACTTTTAAAAGAATGGAAAAGATAAAAAATTAATTGTTTACCTTTTAATCTGATAAATACCTAACAGTATTGATAATATATAAAACTATTAATAAAATATAAACATTGAATAATTGAATTTATTAAGTAGATAAAAGGAATGAGATTTTTTTTAAATATTATAGAATTATATTTAAGGATTTGAGAATTAAATAAGAACATTAAATTGAGGATTCCTTCACCAATGAAAATATGATTTCTATAATGGTAGAATGAAATAGAGAAACTCTTAGTGAATCCCAAATCCTGATGAAAAATATGATAATTATTTAAATAAAATTTAATTCAAGAATACAAACTATTGAATTGAATGATCATGTTAACTTTTTATTTGATCAATTTCATAACCCTTTGATCAATTGTTATTTGAGATGAGTGATTTCTCTAAAAATAAATGTTGAAAAGGATAGATATATCATTTTCTATGTTTTTAGGAATTTTATGATTAAATACATTATTGTTGTCTCTGTTAAAGAATAATATAATTAATTATTTAATTGGATCCTGTCATTATTATCATGAATCATTAAAGGTAGGGGAGGTACATATTAATGTAAAGTTCCATTAAAATGTTTTGATTTTGGAAAAATTGATCAATTTTTACCAAGTGTACTTTAAGAATGTGAAATGAATATGAAAATGATGATGTAATTAAGATACACATTAATCAATTATTTTACAATAATAGAAACTGTAATCTATCATGTGGAATGAAGAATATTTCACCAAATTACTTCTTAGAAAAGATGAAATCTCATGAATAAGGTTTCATAGAAATCACATAAAGCTAGAGTGATGAGGAAAATCACAACGAAACACCATAAAAATTTCTCATGGAACAAAAATAGAAATTAAGCTCACATAGTGGATGACCATAAAAATTGTGGAGTGCTTCTATTAAAAATGAGACAAAAAATTATTACACCATGATAATTGAAAATAAGTTATTTTTACTGCGGATTTAGAGGATGATAGTTGAAAATTCATATCTGGATAAAAAAATTGATGAAATAAAATATAAACAGATTTAAAAAGAAAATATAGTCTGTGATGTTTAAAAGATAACAATTATTAATTTTAAGAACTAGTAGATAATTTATTATATGAATTCCACTATCAACCTTATTGTTAAAGAGGTTGAATGTTTAAAAATGAAAATTGTGGAAGATGATATTCTAAGGTAAAAACTACTACAAAAAGTTTTTAAGAGGCAAAAATTTTCACTCAAGTTATTTTTAACTGTTATTATAAATAATATTACCATATTTTATAAAAAATAATATGTGAAAAATAAATGGTTTATCAGTTCATTATCTGTTATTAAATGAATAATATTAAAAAAAATTATTTTTCTATATCGGTATTTTTATAACCGATGAAAACACCCATTCTCTCTTGTCTGTTACAAGATAATTGAAAATGAAAATCATTAAATTATTTATTAAAATATAAAATGATTCATTTTTTTCATTCGATATCATGTAAGTATTCATTTTTCTCCCACAAAGTCAACCAAAACCCTTCACTCATCAATACGATTTCCTCAAATCACTTTTAGTTGGAATTTTCCACAGTTTTCAACCCTCAACTATCAATGACTGCCACTTTCTTATTTTATACATCATCATTAAATGTAAGTCCCCTTCTAATTTCTTCACATTAAAATATATACATTTTGTTTATTTATTATTTAAATTTTCCTTATATCTATTATATGAGTTAATTAACAAATATTATCTTATGATACTTTAATTGAATAATATATTCCGCCAAATAAATTTGAAATTAATTCACTTTATTTATTTCAAATTCTAATTATATGAGAACATAAAGTATTTTTTAAATTGATTTATGATTTTTTTATATTCAGATTTGATTAAATGAATAATTGAGGGAATTTTGTAATATATATAGTTAATTTACATATAAATCTCTACCTATGTTAAGTGTTTATCTACATTATGAATGATTTTTTTAGGGTGTAATATATTATAGAGTATTGATGACATATATTTATATAATCAACATGATCTCACAATATTTTATATTTTTTGAAGCATTTATAATAATGGGATATGTTAATAATTATACTTCTATATATATAATATGTCTTAATTATTTTATTTGATAAATATTTTGTGGTATTTTTTATTTTATTTTTTGAATTTAAATTTGAATTTAAATTTCAAAAAATTATTACTTTTCTATTCAATGCTATAAATTTTATAAATATAACAATGAGCCAAATATAGAATAATCCACACCAAACAAGTGATGAATATGAAGAATATTATGATTCATTTTTAGAATTTTCTATAGAAAATATTATAAATAATGAAGTATATTTGGTCTGAGGCTGAAAAAATTTAAATATAAATTATTTGGAAAAAAGAGAAATAAATAATTCATCTAATTTTTCATGGTATCAGTCCATGTTATAACCCTTGTATTTAGCCTGGAGAAACTAAGAAAAAATCAAGATCTATTGATGATGATGATTTTCAAGATGATAAGCTGAATCAAATTAATGAAGTGATACATGAAATTATTGTAAATGTAATTGAGGAAGAATATATATTTATGTGTCTATATAGTGATACATCAAACCCACTGTATCTACGATTTATGGGATTTATAGTTTTATAAATATTGTTAAGAATTATTAAATTCTTGGATAAAAATTGATGGAGTTAAAAGATTTTTTGTTTAGTTTTTATAACTATTTAAAGACATTCTTTTTTAAGACAATGATCTTCTAGAATCACATAATAATGAGAAGAAATAGTATGCCTAATGGTTCTGGTGTATAAAAAGATACTTTACAAGATGAATTACTATGTGTTATATTTGAAATAATGAAATATTTTATAAGAGTTCACAAAATGGGGGACCTCATAAAATATATTGAAGGTAAAATAATAGGCTAATTTATCCATTATATACACTCACTCTAAATCTTATCTTCCTATAATTCAGCTTTAGAAATATTTATTTTAAAATTTTAATAATGAAAAAATATATGAGTAGGAATATATATGAGGGGATATTTGAAGAAATTTTACATCAACCAATAGATACTCCATAATGGAATAAAATTTATCAATTGATTCCTATATTTAGAAAATATATTTTAAATATCAAAGTTGGACTACACATAGACATAATGAATCCTTATAAATGACTTTGTAGAAAACATAGTTAAAAAACGTATTTTAATTGTTATCTAAAACTTAACTCTTGAAATTTTTATGAAAAATGAATATATAATGTTGAGTATATTAAATTGTTTTACCACAACTGACTGCAAATGATATTGATATATTTTTATATGAATTAATGGGTTATTGGAATCATTTGGAGAGGAAGGTTTTAGAGTTAATTATTCTTATAAAAAATAATCTAAATAAAAATATTATGTTCACTATAAATTATTTCCTAGCATATTTATATTTAATATAATATAGTATTAAGGGGAATCATTCTTATCTAATCTATGAATGATGGACATCAAATTATCTACTACAACATAGGATAAAAACAACACACATTGGACATTATAATTTTTTGTCTATGGATAACTATTTTTGATAATTATGGAAAGTCATTAAATGCCTCTAAATCATTTTTTATGTTCCCAAAACATTTCTTCCCTATTTATTATTTTGAACTAGTGAAAAATGTAGTTTTCAAATTCTTAAATATGCAAAAATAAAAAATTGATAGAAATATTTGGAAGAAATGATCAATAATTTTTGAGCATCCACATTTTGATATATCATTTGTTCTTAAATAAATTTTATTTTTAATACATTATAATAACAATATATGTGGCAGTATTATTGAAACATTATTATATAATAATGGAATGACTGTACATGGGTTAAATTAATGCTTAGACTAACCCCCAATGGTAATACATTTATAGTTATCTCACACTCCCAATGGATAATAACCATAAAAACCTATAATATATCATACATTATCAAATATTGATAAAGTAATAATAATAACATCAATGTGTCGTATGGTTATTATAAATATAAAAAAATTGGGTTATTAAATATTTTATGGTGAATGGAAAAAAGTCTCATGAATTTTTTGCCTTGTGAAAAAAATCATACCATTTTCATTTTATGGAATATTCATCATTAATTTAAAAATGAATATCTGGATTGATTCATATTTATTATATTAAATTTACTTAAAAGTGGTTTGTTTGAATGAATTTGATAATTATGAGAGTGATGTAGTTCATATACAATGTTAACAATATATGTATTTGCCTCCATCATTTTTTGATATCATAAATCATTTAATTGTTCATTAGGTGAAGGACATAAATTTATAAAGACATGTATAACTATGTTAGATGTATCCTTTTGAATGGAATATTAAAATATTATAGGGATATATTAAAAATCCTTGTCAACCTAAATCCTCTAGTGTTGATAAGTTTTTTTCTGAAGTGGATTCTGAGTTTTTTCTAGGCTACATGATTACAGTAGAGTACATTATTGTACCAACATATCATAATGAATGATTAAATTATTTGGTATAGGTTATTTTTAGAGTCAATGAAAATCATTGATAGATGATCAGATAAAAATGGTATATATATATATACATCCTTAATATTGTGGATAATGCTTAACCATATACAACATTACAAATAAATGAGTCAAAATAATTTTTCCAAAGTAGAATGATATGTGAAATTTCAATGATAATAACAAATAAAATATTTGTAGTTTAAGGAATACATTATTAGTAGATAGGATGAATAAAAAACAATGAGTTGGTTAGTGGGAAGTCTAATATTGAATTTGATAACCTAATCTATGTATAACATTAATAGATAAGCATTTCATACAAATTATCATGATAATATAGTTCCATTTCATAAATGTATTGTATTGGTTTTTGCATAAGAAATTATTCTTTCTTTTTTTAAGTAAAAATACAAATTTCTATGCCTAGTTCATATTAGGGAGTCATTGAAAAAAATTTGGAGGATTATTACATTAAATATTTAGTAATAATTTTAACAATAAAAGGATTTTTAGTGACAACAATTTCTGAAAAATGAATTCAATATGAAACTAGGTAAATTGAATAGTCTAGATTACATATTTTATCATTTTAACAAATAATCTCTAGAAAAAATATCTATATTCATAATCTATAAATTATGTAATGCGAAATTGTTTTGTAAGGAAAAATAGTGTTTTTATTATGAAAAACTAGACGATGATGCCAATTTATATGAGATCCCAACATCGAGGGAAACATTATTCAAGTGTATTAATATCCATACTATAGACATGGATGGTAATATATGAAAAATTAGGAGGAATTAATTTGGGAAAAAACACTCTAGTACTTTTATTATATTACAGGTAAAATAAATTTAGTTCATTTCTTAATTTTTTGAATTTAAAAAAATATTAGATATATATGCTTTAATTTTTTTTACTGAAACCAAAAATTATAAATAATATGTTAAATTATTGTTTTGGTACAGTTTAATTTTATTGTATTATATTTCAACTATCCAACATTATATTTAACTATTTGATTTGTATTAATTTTTTTACATAATAATTTTCTCTTTTTTCCATATCATTTTTTTCACAAATATTATCTGTATTTTTTTAATATTTTATAATAATAATGAATACGATAAATAATATCTATATTATTATTTTTAATATTTTTTAACTCCTCTAATGAATATAATAATTAAGGGTTTGTTTAATTTTATTTTTTATTTTTTCTCATTTTAAAATTAGTATGCAAGATTTTTTTTAATAATTTTTATTTTCAATTATTAATTCCATCCTAAATCTCATTAATGATGTTATAATTTTAGTTAACAAATTTTGAAAAATATGAGTAAAAATGATTTTAGTTTAGTGTAATTTTACATTGGATATTTATTCATATTTTATCTAATTTTATAATTAATAGATGGATTTGTATATTTTTGTTTTAAATAACTTTTACATTGATTTATAGTATAATTTAAAATTAATCATTTGGGGGACTTGTAGCATCTAGGGAGGATCTTGTACATAAATATGATAAGGATCCATCTTATACTTATGCATTGGAGCCATTTACATCCATTGGAGTAGAAAATAAGTTCATGGTTCATAAAAATGGAAGCCAATTTTTAACAAAATTATTAGTTTATAATAGTAATGACCATGTGATTCTGATTGAGAATTATGATAGTGATATTAATAGTGGTCAAAATTATAGAAAAATAAAGCATTAATTACAGTGAAATATTTCTCAAATGTTATTATTTCTATTTTTTATTTAAGTAGTTTCGATAAACCAATAATATCATAATAATGGGAGAAAATTATTGTAAGATCATTTGTTATTATTTTATATATCGTTATTTTTTTCCTAATATAGGTGTTCCATTCTTATTAACTGACTCATGATATGACTAATAATAGAGAAGTTGGTAAGAAATTGTTAAATTTAGTAACTATGAGATGGAGGAATTTTAAATCAACACCAAAATTAGATTTCAGTTTTTGGGAAAGTCAAAATAAAAATATTTTTGATATATATCCATTTAAATATAATGATTCATGGAATATGTTTCTAGAAATTAGTTGAAATGAATTGTTTTCAGCAACTGTAATATGAAAAATAATTTTTTACATGGGTAATATTATTGATAGTGTCATAAATACACTTTTAAATTAAATTTGTGATAGTATGAAATTATATATGGGGATACAGCCCATTTTCCAGCACTGATGTTTGTTTTATCTTAGTTACACATTGCATTTAATCAAGTTATTATTTTTTGGAAAAGGGGATGATATATTATAAAAATTCGAAAAACCTACATATATTTGAATGTTATTATTATTCTTGTATTCTGGGTATCAAATTACATTTTATAATAATTTTGTTGAAAATAATATGTAACTAAAAAGTATACTATTGAAAAAATCCCAAGGGGGTGATTTTTTAAGAAATTGGAGAGAATGCTGATTTTTTTTAAATAATATTGAATTAAATATATCTGATCATATAATATGATTTTAAATGAATGAATTTAGTTGTGGTTATGTCCAGAATCCTATGGATGATATTTAGATGTTCTATGGTTATTTGATGAAGTTCTAAGTTCATATGAAAAATATTTTTTTGGAATCATTGAAAGGGAATTGTGAATATCCCATAGATTAAGCTTTAAAAAAGAACATGAACTCATATATCAATATATATGACATATATTTCATGATATGTATTATATATAAATGGATACATAAGATTTTATATGTGATATTTTACTTTTTTTTATGATTTTTATGATCTTACATGGGATGCATAAAATGTTTCTAAGGGTATATAATATATTACAGAGTATACATACGTAGAAAATTATCATACAAAATATTCTCAAAAATGTTTCATGTGATAAAATAGATAATTATATTAACAGATATGATCCTTTATGATCATTCAAATGATTAACTAATTGATTTTTGATACTATGTATGACACATCGGTTTGTTATATATGATTAATTTCAGCTTTCATGTGAATCAGAATACATATATGATATGATTTTCTCTATTCATCGAATAATAAAATGAACAATAGTTCAAAAAATTATGATTCAAACTATATTTCCATTGAGATGTGGAGAAGAATATTATTCCAACTATTGGGGTTTCACAACAAAATAATTCATTTCATGAGAGCATAGACACATGGGATTACAAAATTCAAGTTTAATGGGAACCATCTTAAATATTTTGTAAAAATTAATAATTATAGTAGTTTATAATTGTGGATAATTTGATAATATTAATTTTTTTGAATGATAAGACATGAAAATTTTGAAATAAATGTACGAGTTTCATTTTTAATGTTATTCAATATTGAACATTATTCTAAAACTATAGTTTTTTATTTAAATAAATATTTACATGGAGTTTTTTTCACATTTATCTTAGTTATAGTTTCAATTAATTTACCTATTCTAGAAATGGAATCCAAGATTTTCAAGGGATATGAATAAAAATGATATAATGTTTTTAAATTTATTGAGGTTATATGATTGAAAAAATTGTTAGAGTGTGATACATGATAATTTTGTTTGAATAAAAGATATTTATAGGAAAACCCACCATGATTACTATATAGTAAATGAGAAATAAGATCATTTTTGTTTATACAATCAGTTTCTTTTGATTTTGTCTGGGGATCATTCATAAAATATTTTATTTATTTTTTATATTCATGTTTGGTGCCTATATAAACTGGATATTCCCAATATTTTGTGTAGTTTCAAGGAAACACCCTTACATGTAGATTGATATTGATTAAAATAAATATTTTTGATGGGGCCAAATCATACCCTATTTATTTATCTATTTTGGAATAAAAAACTCATAAATTTTTTTATTATTATCTTTACTTATATTTTTTCATCATGGGAATTTGAGTGTTATATACTAAATATGCAAGATAGAAATTTGAAAGAAGTATCAACACAAGTTCACCCATGTCTCATGGATTTCATATTTTCATGTGATCATTATTTGAAATTTTTGTATAATCCTACATAAAATATTATGATGTTCTCTAAAGAGGTATTTTCTTCCCCATAGTTACCTCAGTTTGTTTGACTATCACCACAACTTTCATAGAGGTGTTTTGAACCAAAAAACATTTTATAGGGATAATGTGAGCTCAAATTAAATTTGAATTATAAATATAAATGGATTTACCTAAACAATTAGATCTTATAAAAATAGAAATAATGTTATCATAAGTAATTATCCACTCCATTAAGAGGATATATGTTGAGATTTTTTAATATAACTTCCACCTGAGTCTATTATTCAAAATCCAAGATGTCATCGAGGGTAGGCACATCTTCATCTTCTTCATCATCATCCAATGAAAAATAATAATTCTATTATTTTAGTGATAAAATTTAATAATTTATTAATAATTTTATATTGATTATAATTAAAAGGAAAATAATATATAGTCATGTAAAATCCATTAATATTGTCAACTAGAAATAGAAATTTTTCTGGTAATTCTATGGGAGGATACTAGACAGTATTGGGGGTGAATTGTTTATTCTACATCTCTTACTTCCGTATTTGTGAAGACCATTGGAATTGGTTTCTTAATCTTCTTATTTTCTTCATTATTAAATGAATAATTTGTTGGTGGGTGTCATTTGGACCATCATTTCAATAATATCCTTTTTATATTTTTTAATCTCAAAAATATATTCCTAAAAAATTTATTCAGAGTGATAAATTTTATTAACTAGTAGCTCAGGGGTATATGAAGTAAACATTTATTGCGCGTGTTGTCATATTAATATCCTCCAATCCATCCATTGTGATTCAACATTGTTTTTTATGGTTTATACCATTTGATTTTTTTTTTAAAATTCAAATGAATGGTGATAATGTGGTTAATGCCAAATATTTTAGGTCAATACCAAGTATACATACTCAATATTAATTTCAAAGACCATATTTAAATGAGCATAAATATTTTTTTCAATTATAGGTAAAATGGATCACTTTTCATTATTTCTTCATTTAGTGGAAAATAGAGAAGGGAAATAGTATAAACCAAACAAAGTAAAACACATGTTTTCTCAAATATGATTATATTATAACTCCTAAATCGATCATTTATAGTAATGATCTAAAAGTAAATGAGTTCCTTACATTTTGTTTCTTAAAAAATAAATATTTCAAATAAAAAATGAGTATCATTATTGGCCAACTCAAGGTTGTATCTTGGGAATAATATAAATTATAATTTTCAATTCCTATATTTTGGTAACTTATTATTTTTTGGATATTTATTATTTAAACGTGACTAAAAGAGAATGTTTATAAAAATGGAATTCATTACACATAGAAATAGTGAAATGAATTTGAAAACAATATTGAATGGAAAATAAAATAAATACCCTAGGTTTACTCTATCATTGTTTTTTTTAGTTTTTAATTTGATTCATTCCTAATATGAGCATCCAATTACATTGACCCTACACATATCTTTGTTTTTGGGTAATAAGTCTTTGACACTTACCAAATGATAATTATTATTAATTACATCTATTTTCATATTAATTGTTTGGTTTATTCCCCAACCAAGTGATTTATATTGATCCTACCATAAAAAACACATGAATCCTAATTTGATTCATTATATGATCTAAAAATCAATGTTATAAAAATAATTCCTAATGAATAGTCGAAAAAAAGGATACCATATTAATAATCCTTCTCCAAAACCATTATATCACTAGAAACAAATGGGTTTTTTTAGATAAATTTTGAAGGGTTAACATTGATTATTAAAAAACCACTTTAATTGAAATGTTGAAAATTTACATTTGATGTTAGTTGTTTTAACCAACACTCAAGATATTTATTAACATTAACTTCTTCAAAAGATGATTATAATTATATATTAATTTTATTAATATTAATAGAGTTTCAATACCTACATTATAAAAAAACTTGAATATTATTTTCATCATTGGTTACTAGATAAACTACATAGAAAAACATTCTTAAAATAATATTAAATGAAACATGTAACCCAGTACCAGTATTAGTAGTTAAAATAAAAAACCATGGAAGAATATATTTTCAGTCAGATCAATACATTGAATTTGATTTATTTTTTTAAAATATTACAACACCTTTACACTTTCATTTTAAACCTAAAATTAAATATTATAGACTAAAATTCAATCAAACCTATAAATTATTCCACCAATATTAATTTAATAGTAATAAAATAATCGTTAATATAATCCTGATGGTCACCTAAAATAAAAAAAATATAAATGAACTTATATATAACATATATTTTCAATAAAATGATAAAATAAAAAATGGTTCTAATAAAATCATTCATTGTGGAATTTTATACATGTTTCGGTCAATATTATTACAATCATATATCTCATAAAGAAATATATACCATCCATTTCACATTCTTCATTAAAAAAAATCTATTTTAATTTATTGTTTCTATTTAAAAATACATTTAATGTATATGTAAATTTTTTTAATTATAAATTAGTTTACCTTAACTTGCTCATGTGTGGAATGTTTTTTCATCTTTCATATTAACAGTATATCATAAACTGATACCTTATTTGAAAATGATATATTTGAAAGAAAAGTGAAATTTATTTTGAAAAATAAATACCCATATAATAAAACATATATCTTCAATATAAACATTCATGATTTCTCCCTTGAATCTGTATAAGGAACAAAACCAATAATTCATATTTTCTTTTTGAAAACTATAAAAATTATCCAAAGGATACAAATATTTAAAAAATATAAAACTAGTGAATGTTAGTATTGGAGAAATAAAAAATATATATGTTTGTACCTATAATGATAAGGAAACATTAAAAAATTGATTTCATAATTCTTTAATAAATAAAAAATATAATCTTTTTATTCATCATAATCCATCATCCTCACATGTGGATAAATAAATTTTGTGTCACAGAAACTATGGAATAGTTTTTTTCATTGATATCAAAAATTGTATAAATATATCTAATAAAAAAAATATTCTTTTATATATATCAAATTGAAGTAAGTATAATTTATATTATAATCAACATACATATAAAAACTTTCATCACTTGGTTTCCTTACATATCTGACGTAACAATCTCAATGATATGTTTTTTTAAAAATAAAAATAAGAATAATGGGTCTGAACATTATAGTATTTGTTAAATACCCATACTTATCCAACAACTAAGTTTCATTTCATGATAATTTATAAAACAGAATTGTATCTACAGTCAATGTGTCTTCAACATATTTTTTTATTTAATAAATGTTTTTCAACCATAATTTATTCATTAAATACACACACAAACACGAAGATATATATATATATATATATAAATTAAATATAAATTAAAGCAAATATGACACCAAAATGAAATAAATTCTATAATATATGCATACCTCAATGGTAAGTCATGGAAGAAGATGAAATATCCACAATTAAATTTTTTGAAGAGTATGTCCCACTATAAAATAACTACATATTGGGAATTGTACTCTAGAAGATGTATCCACAGTATCTAGTACTATTACCCTATGATGATCCATCTCAATCTTCAAATAACATAAAATATCCCAAATAAAATATTTCATCCCATATGCTACAATATGTTATAGGGGATTCTCATAACATAAGTCATAGTATACGTGGATATAATGATGTTTAGTAAAAAAATACCATGATCCTGGGTATCTTTGTAATAGGAGTAAAACAAATCCATAAAAGCAGGTCAATGAATAAAATCTCATGAAAATCACATTAAAAATTTATTTATATTTTTAAATTTAAAAAACATATATAAAATATCCATATAGATATGAAGAAATAAAAATATGATTAAAACATCATTGATGACTATAAAACAATTTTGAAATATTTTTTTAAAAAAAATATTGATTTAGAAACATTAAAAACAATAAAAACTCGAAAACACTAAAATATAAAAAAATTTATGTAGTATAATGCTCCCTCAAATGAACGTTGTTCTATAATAAAAATAACTGATTAATGAGTTGAATGTCAGAATATCTATAAAAAGGATATAGAATAAGATATCTGTAAGAAATGGTGATTCCATGGTATATAGTAATGATGAGAAGTAGTAAATGATGAAGTATAAAACATGAGTTTTAAAATACCATATCATATATATATATACACACCAAATAGATCCTAATGAAAATACCAATAAAATACCAATAAAAAATTATTGAAGAAAGGAATTGTCAAAAATAGGCCTGAATATAACTCAATATATACGACAAACTATGGGTCACCACCAAAAAAGATATAACATTGACATCATCATACAGAACAATGGAAAATTATCGATCAACACATTTTATCATCTTTGTTGTATATAGCCTTTTACTAGAACTCAAGGTATTATCTATCATCCCAATATAGTTCTTTAGAGGATTCACTACTATAGAAATATGTGAAGATAACCATTCCTAAAATAGGAAGAGCATCCAACAACTCTCATATATATCTCCAAAGGGAATCCATATATCTCAATAGGTTGATGATAGACCACATAAGGGATTCTAAATACTATCTATCACACACATCAATAGTGATTCAAGAATCATTGGATTGAGTTATAGAAATTTCTCCAACATTAAGAGTGAGGGAGAAATATAGATATTAATCAATCAACATAAATGAGTTTTCACTCTATTACATTTAAAAACCATGTAAATTTACTTTTCTAATAACACATATAAACCAAAAATACCCAATAGAATAGAAAAATGGGGGATGGTATATTGGGGAGAAAAATATCTTGAGAAACATATCGATAAATTATAAAAAGAGAACTAACCCCACACGCTTATTAATCACATGATGGATGTATATAATTATAATTACGATCCAGTATCAATTAAAAATATGATATCATTAAATATATTATAATGTATTTTGAAATTTTAATTTTAATTTTCTCTGATAAATAAAATAATAAATAAAGTGGTAAATTTATAAATTTTAAAAGTATTTTTAATTATGTATTGAAATATTAATAAAACCAATTTTTTCATTAAGAAAAAAAGATTAATAAATGAACTGAATATAAAATAATGAAATAATTATAAAATAATGATAATTTAAAACAAATAATAACAACCTAGAATGTAAATAATAATAGTTTTTGATAATGAAATGATTCATTTAGAATATATTTTTTTGTATACATAAAAATAATGAATGAAAGATATTAATAATATCTAAATATAAAAAAGTTAAAAACTAGAATAAATTGAATATTCAAAGGATAATATATTATAATGATAAAAAAGTATTAAATTAAGGTTTAGTAATTAAAAATACAAACATTAAAATATGATCCCACATAGAAACATTGATCCCCAAAAAATGGGATTATACAATATTTTCAAATACATGATTAAAAATAATTCAAAATTTGACAAAATAAATATGATATTAAATAAATTTCAAACATAAAATTGAAAATTTATTTACTTCCCATATAAAATAATTCTAAAATAAAATGTATTTCTGTTATATCTAATTATTTTGTATAAAATAAATACTTCTCATAAAAACTTGATTCAAGATTCATATATGAAACAATAAATGATATCTTATTGTTATTTATTGATAATAAAACCATTATGAAACGCATTGTGCCACTCCATCCCATATTCCAAACATCCAAAAAATGTTATAGGTCATTAAACATCACATATGATCCAATAAATGTTATCTAATCATTATATTGAACAATTTTTTATAATTAAAAATAAATTCCACCAATTGTTAAACAACCTAATGAAAATAAGTGAATTATAGATTTTCTGATGGGTAGATATTTTTATAGTGTCTTTGGTTCATATACCCATATACTGCCACTATCCTTATCAATATTTGATAAAATAATGTGGCTATACTAGATGAATGAAAATTTAACTCCTAACTAACACATGATTAAAGAACCAAAATTATTATATTGAATAATTATTTAAGCACTAAGAGTACTTCTAGTAAATATTTATATACACACCAATAATTACTCCATGAATAAAAAATTATTTGTTATTTTAGGCTGAAAAAATAGAAAGGTATATATTTAATAGAGGATTCAGGATGTGGTTGATGGTGGATGAGGGATTATAAAATGGGTTTAATATCATGGTTCTATTTTGGATGATGTTTTATAATGGTTCTTAAGGATAGATAATGGCTACGTTACGAAAGCATGAAAGTTAGGGTCACACAATTAGGAGAAATAAAAAACGTAAAGCATGGAATAATGAAAATCATTAACAATACTGATATTGTTATAAAATATTTAATTTTTTCTAATGGCCTTTATTTTATAATAGACCCGAAAATCTAGTTTTCAAAGTTGGTTTTAAGATACTTAACATTGGTAAAATTTTGATCATGCCCTTTATAAAAAAACCAATATCCAAATATTTATCACATTGTTTTTATATAACTGATGTGAAAAATATGTTATCAAAAATGAATTTTTCAATAGGGTATTTTGGAAAAATTCATGATAGGTGGTGTTGATGCATAAAATAAATTGATGTTGGAAAATATAGTTAACAGGGGAATCCTTTTTTACCAATATCTTTTTCTTCTCAAGATTTACCCCACTTATATATGTAATGATTTCAAATAAAAGTCTGTATATGTAGAAATAAAGATAGAAAACAATTAATCTCCCCCTTGGGTCTACCTAGTGAATGGGTAAGAATATCATTTGAATTATAATGAGATTTATGGGGTATAAATTTTGAAATATAAATGAAATTTTATAAATAAAATATTGTAATGAAAATATTGTAAACACCATTTTAATCATAAAACAACAATATGATCCACTGAAAATGGAAATAATATACTAATCCTGTTAGTTGTAATAATCCCTAAAATGCATTATAGTAACCTTGAATATATTTAGATACATAGTTAGAATGATTCCTTCATGATTATTCTTCATTACTGTATGGTTTTCAGATTGATGGGTGAGATACATGGATGATTCCATAGATATTATTTGGGACCCATCCTCAATCATTGTTTCATCCTTTATTCAATTCTATAATAGTTTTAATTACATATCCATGACTGAGTGGCACATGAAAATTTATCTTAGGCATTAAATGATTTCATAAACAATGAAAACTAAAAAAATTAGTTTTAGGTGGCCATATTCATGTTCTATGTACCTTATGAGGGTATCAGATGGTTTCATTGGGTATTTATGATTGTTAGAAATTATCCTAGAGTATTCATGTGCCTTCCCTTAATGATTTTAATGGTTTTAATGATTTATAATTACCATTTCATGTATTTTAAACTTCACCTTCATGTACCCTCACCCCCTTTAGATTATTGTTTATAAACCCAAATCTCACATCAATTTCATTATGGAATGGTTTCTGTAATAAAATCTTGGATGGGATACTCATCCCATAACTAATATATTATAGGATGGAACCTAAAAATTGATTATCTGTTTGTGTAGGAATATATGTAATGGATAATAGGATCCTGATAAAGTGTATCATAGCTATGGAGTAGAACATGTCTAGTATGGGTGCCCCAAAAATGTTTTTCAATTGTAATTGGGGTATGATTAAAGTGTATAGATCAATATATCATTTTTTTTGAAATAAATCCTTTTATTGAAGGCCAGAATATGTGTATCAGTATTGAGGAAAAGCATTAATGTAAATTATTTTTAGATTAGAGGGGTTATCATTATTGTGGAGTCCATTATGTGTATTCATTGGAATACATAAAGAATTTTTGGGTGAAAACAAAAAACCAAAAACATTATCCTTAAGGAATAGTTTTTTACATATAATGATTAATTAGATACCCCACTTATAAAAAAATAGTTTTGTATTAAATACTAGAAATTCATATGTGTTGAAAATGGAATTTATAGGTCACAAGAAAGTATCCTTTCAATGTAGGGTATAATAATAAATCTCGGAGTAGTGTCAGAAAAAATGTTGGATGACTTATAGGCTTCTATGGAATACTCATCCAATCACAAAATGGTTTTAGGATGAATCCTAATAATGTATTACGTGTTGTTCTTGGAAGGTCTCATATCAAGGAAAGTATCATGTTATTTGGTTTTAAAGCCATGGTGTATCCATTCTATGATGTGGGTAGAATATTCCCAAACATGTTTGAAAATGATAGTCATGGGTTTGTTAGAACATGTGGATCTGTGGTGGATCAATGTGTAAAAAAACATCTTGAATTAAATGGTCAGTAGGTGTATCCCTAGGATGATGAAAAATAATATTGAATGATGTGTGGATATAATATATTTTCATTAATGGGGATTACTAGTGGTATATTCTTTTGTTTTAATGGAAGAATTATGGGAAAAAACCCGAATAAAAAATTGATTTTCCTAAATAATTTTGACTAATATATAATCATGATGGTTTAATCCTTCAATCAATATTTTGTTTTAGGCAGGAACTTTAGAATGGATTATTTATTGGCCATAGAAGTTTTTGTTTTGTGGAAAGGATCCTAACACATAATGACTGTTCAAACAGGTTTAATCAATTCTATCATGCATGATGCACTATTTTAGCATGAACATCTTCTTAAAATGTATTAAAATCATTATTTTAGTGTTTAGTTTTATATTTTGATTCCATGATACCTATATCTAAAATAATTCATGTGTGTAGAATCAGGATTTATTTTTTCTACATACAGGAATAGAACTATAGATTCAATATGGATGCAAAACTACTACACATTGTAATAAATTATAGAACTGTGAAAATGGTTTCATTAGTGGTTCATTGTATATATAGGATAAATCTCTAGTCATTTATGTGAAATTAGTAGAACCTTGAAAGGAACTATGTTTTTATAAATCAAGTGACTGTTTACTGATATTTCATTACAAAAACAATATTATTGGGAAAAATTTTTAATTCATCTACTAGGGTTTGGAAAAAAAATTAAGTAAATAGTGTAGTGCTTAATGTATTTTAGAAAATAGTTCTCTAGTTACATGAATATTTTAACACAAGATAAATACGACTACTTACATGAATTACAATCATGATAGAACCCACATTTTAAAAAAAATTGTGGTTTCTTCAGTGGATGTCCTTTAATGAAGCCTTAAATACTCCAACAAGCATATTCAAAAAATTTACATGCTAGCCATTTTTATGAAAAAGGTTCTGGAGTTTGGCTAGAATGATGCTACCAAAATTTAAGGAAAAATAAAGAACATTCCTGAGAAGGAGAGAAGACGTTAACTACGAAGGAAATTTCCTCATGCAGGTAAGAAAAATACAAATGATTAGAACATGGGTCATCCCCACAATCCTTATTTGATATATCATCAACAGATTCCCATTTTGATATGTGAAATTCTAGATGAAAATCCCATAGTATAGTTCCTTGAGTTTAATTTTCTCAAGAGTGAGATCCTTTAAAGAAGTCATGGAAGACCGACCACAACCATCCTAGTCATCTCTACCACATCCTTGTCCATGTTTCTTTAGATGTTGACCTCACTTCCAGGTTTTTTTACAATACCCCTCTTGTTCAGTGATAGACTGCTCCATAGAGTCATTAATGACTCTTGAAGAATCATCCACCATATATTTCACCCTAGTTTCATTCTCAATAAACTCTATTCTTTACACAATAGGTTATGGATGCTCATCAGTAAATTTTATGCTAATAAACTCAGTGGATTTTGGATCAACCTCATCTAAACCTCCCTCTGCTACATTATTCTCCATAGAAACAATATCAAACTATAATTTCTTTTTATGAGTACAGAAAATATCTAGAATAGATTTAAACCTTCTTTCACTCACCTGGTGACACCTGGAATGTATCCAGAGGTCCCATCAGCTGGCTGTCCTACCCCTTCACTTCCATTTCCACAATGAAACACCTTATAATGATCCCTCTTATCTATTAAACCATTCTTTGTAAAATCATCCACCTATGTAGCTTGAAATATTTTTCCATGCCTAGTATCATCGTTTGAGGTTGTTGCAACCCAATCCTGATTGCCCCCACCATTATTTGTGGCATCAATTTTATGTTCCTTCAAAAACATCATTGAATATTTCTCTCAAAAGGATATAATGTCACAAATAACAGATTTACTAGAAATAAAAATTTCATTCCCAATAACCATTATGTTTTAATTTTTTTTTGTAATTTTATCATACAAAACATGATCCACAAAATTGGAATTCAAATCAACCATTACCAAAAAATGGAATAGCGTCCAATTATCATCGTCTCTGTTTCTTTTTGAATTCTAATTGGAATTCCAATTGATATTTCAATATCATAAAGTATCATAAGATTCCATTAAATCTAGTTAAGACAATAAACCCTTACACAATATTGGACAGAACACTGACGAACATCAAGTGGATTAACGTTACCATCCCATTCGTGGATATGAATAATAACAAGTTTGATAAAAATTAATCTGAATCCACCTGTCCACAACTTCAACACATCAAATTATAAGATCATGTGAACAAATCTATGTCCCAAATAAATGAACTTCTAGGATGAGAACCCTTAATTTTTCGAGATCCGATCAATTGAATCTTCAATTTTCAGTAGAGTGGCACCATTAGGTATAATTAGACAAGAAATTATTAAGTTTTCACCTATTTTTACATGCATTGAAATATCTGACAGGTCTATCGTGATATTTGAAAATTTTCATTTCTAACAGCTAGGAGGGACATCCAAACCCTTGTATACCCAAAAAAAGAGCTTTTCTGCCACATGAAGAAACACAATTTTTTCACTATAGGCAGCAGTTGTAAAAACCCATGTATCCGGAAAATATTTTTGTGTCATGATGCACCCCGCATAAATAATTAAAAGTACCTTCCTAAAAAATTTATTTACATGTTTATGTTTTAAAGGTGGAGGTTAATTGGTATCTCGAAAGCCTTATTTTTTATCCCGAAGAACCAATATATTTTACTGCCCTAAAGGCCCATGAAATGTGACCCAAATACCTTTATCAAAATCCCATATTATTATTGAACACTAATATTCATGCCCCCACCCCTTTAATTGGATGATTCATGTATAATTATAGTTAAGATAATTCATCCAAGATCACATCTCATCTTGCATGTTCAAATGGAAAAAGATTGTCTCAGTATGGTAGTATTTATCATTTGAGCTCAACAATCAATTCCAAATTCACTTATATCTTACACCATTTTAATTGGTCTGCAACACCCCCTTTCTCTTTTGATAGGTACATTCTAAACCATGACATGAATTTTTTTTTCATTGTCTGGGTATAGCCAAGAAAGAATTTTTGAGATGCCAATGAAGATGATGTTTGAGATTTATTGCAATATCAACATAAAAAACCTATTCATTCGGCAGTTTGTGGGGGATTTACATGATGTTTAGTATGGTTATAGAACATGTGAATCCT
Source organism: Viscum album (assembly GCA_963277665.1). Taxonomy (NCBI): domain Eukaryota; kingdom Viridiplantae; phylum Streptophyta; class Magnoliopsida; order Santalales; family Viscaceae; genus Viscum; species Viscum album. The sequence goes on from OY728120.1 coordinate 1,487,851,776, forward strand.
GATTATAATAATTATTTTTTTCATCAACTTATGGGTTTTTTGTAATTTTTTAGAATTCTCAAATGCAAGATGTGTAATTGGGTTACACGTCGGGTAAATATCCAATAGTTGTATTTTAGAAGTCATCCTCGATGATCTCTCTTTTCATCCTCTATAGATTTCATTTCTCTTGAAACTAAATTGGGGAGAGACCCCTAATTCCATTGAATTGTTGTGTTCTTGAAAAATTTATGGAAATTGTTGAATTTTAAATTAGTGAATTTAAATTGTGAAATAAGTTTGCTGTAAAATTTTGAAAAGTAATTTTTTTCAAATTGATTTCAAATTGAATTTTAAAAAAATGGATTAAAATGTATTTTATAGGAACCATTGTGTTATATTATGGAAAAGGGAATGTTTTGGATTAAAAACCCATGTTGTGTTTTTTGAACAAAATTGGAATATTTGAAATAGATAATGGGATGAAATGTATTTTAAATATTTTGAAAATAAATTTCCCATCATTATTTTTATACTAGAGAACATGTAATACTTAGGTATTTATTGAGTTATTTGGATGAATATTTATGATATAAAATCTTACAAAATATAAATCAATCATGTGACATCACATAGGAAATGGTGACATGTACTATTTTGATAGAGATAAAAGATTCATATGTACATGTTGCAATGTCACGGTGAGTATGGAATCCCTAACGCTAGGAACTATCATACCTTCTTAGGAATATGACTATGTTTCGAAGTTTTTTGATATTCATATGAAAATATTCTATTATTGGGAAATTTTTTTACATGAATTAAAATTTATATTAAATTATTTATATAATAGTTTTTTATTTTAACGCTTGGTTTGAATTATTTCCATCATTTGAAATTTATTCCATTATTTGAAATGTAAAGAATGATTTGTTTAAATATTCTTATAAAATATCAAACCACGTTATTTGAAAATATAAAGGTCTTTATTTGGTTAATTAATTGTTTTTATTATTATGGAATCCTTGTTGATACCCTAATGAGAATTTATCTCACACTCTACATGTGTCTTCTGGTGTTTTTAGATTATCTCCTTTCATGTTTGAGAATGGTTAAAGCACTACTTTGAGGTGGTTCTAGTTGTCGATCTGTGGACATTGAGAGTAGTGCCTATTGGGGATTTAGATGTTCTTTTTGGGTTTTCTAGTACTTTTCTCTCTTAAATTAGTCTGTTTTATACCTATTTTAATTCAAATACACCTATCCCAGTGGAGTTTTATTTTTTTCATGTTGTCTTTTTTATCATGCTTCCTTCATGTTTGTAGAAAATTTGTTCCCACTCTCATTTTGTATGATGTTGAGAACTAGTCTCCACCTCATGGGGATAGGATAAACTTTCAATCTATGTTAGGACTGACTTGGTTATCAGGTTACTAGGGTACTTGGGATAGTTCTTGAAAAATTGGTATTGTAAGTTTAGGTTGAGTTTCTTTCCTATATGTTAGTGTGCATTTGTGTATTTTTATTAGGACTTATGATGTAGTTTTGATTGAGTTCCAACCCACCACTCACCATAATGAGCCTTAAGTCACCAGTGTTTTTTGGGAATGATCACTTGGTGATTATTTCCATAAAACATCATACTTTTTAGATGGGAATATTAAAATCAAAATCATGTTTTTCTATCTATTGGGATTAATTTTCCTATTGCACTATTTTAGTGTTAATATGTTGTCTTCTTGGTTGTTTATTAATGTTCTGTAGAATCATGCTTACAAGACGATTTATGAATCAGATATATGAAGAAGCTGATACTAAAGCTCTGTGATTGAATCCTCTCTTGGACCTAAATATTTTTAATATAATTATGTGTACAATCCATTCCCTGGGATAGGTACAACCACTGGTTCCCATTTATTCCTGAGCTGGGGAACCATAATGGGATGATATTCAGAATCATTCTTAGGAGGTCCTTTATTAGAATCGAACATTATTCAAGGGATCAACTAATCTTTATGATGTTGAGTAATGATTGAGAAGGATCGAGCATTAATTTGGGTTCATGGAGACACATGATGAAATCAAGGTGATGTGGGAATCCTTCATGTTGTAAGGAATGACTAGGAGATTTTTGGACATAATAGAAACTGAAAAAAACATAAGGTCATATAATGGAAATATTTCTATTCTCATTTTACAAAATAGTTCTTCCAAAGTCATTTATGTTGTCTATTATTAAAGATTATTTCAAACATGAGTAGGCTGGAAGGACCATGACATAGTATGCAAATATTTTTGCAGAGCAAGTTCAGTTTTCACTAGAGATAGTATCAAATGGGAATATAAAGACTAAATGATACAAGTTGGGATATTAATAGGATATTCATTTTCCATTTTTCTTACTGATTCTTACTTATTATGCTGATGTGATTGATAGAGAACTAATGGACGAAATGGATCTTCCTAGCATTTTAGGGTAATTAGGAGTTTTTTTATCTCCTAATGACAACATGGATTCATTTAAAGGGTAGTGGAATCATGATGATCCTTTTAGTGGTTCTAGACAAAAGGTTCATTCCAAGCCTCATATAATGTCATCCAGTGGTCATATGATTTTCTACCAGTGTGGAAATATTGAAAATTCAAAGTGGGTTTTCAATGATACATCCATGAATTATAGCTCATGCAGATATTTGGGTCAATTGTAGAGGTAGTTACATATCTCTGACACTCCGTATATTGGAACATAATTATCAAATCCTTATATAACTATGACGCAATCAGATGATTCACTTACAAAAGTGTTCAAGCTATAGAAATCTGGAATGAAGATTCTTGACATAGTGGAGGAGTCTCTAAATGAAGAAGATATAGGTCCCTTGACATTGATAGGTACCATTACTATGGAATAAACATTAGTGACTGCTTTATTTGATATTGGTGTAACTCATTCGTCTATTTAAACTCATATAATGGTTCTATTAAATATTCTTATAGAAATTTTATCATTAGAAGATGATATTACTAAACTCCTTGGTATAGAGAGAGGGGAGGGTCTTCATTTTCCCTCTTGTGTTTTATCTTTATCGTATGTCGAGCTTGATTGGATTTTTCTGGTTCTTAACATGAAACCTGTTGAATTTATATTTTGGATGTATTGGCTCATTATCATTAAATATATGATTTATTTTTATATTTTATGAGTCTCCTTTACTATAGCCAAGTGTACATTACATGACATTCAAGGAGAATGGGAGGCATAGCCGAGCAGTGTCATAAATTCTAATCTAGAGTTGGGGAAAGTGAAATCATTGTTTTCCATTAATATAGAGTGGGAATATTTTGGTAGGGATCTCTCTCTATAGGTCATTGGGTTTCTCAATGTGTTTTCTTTCTAACTTATCTTGTCATCCACCATTAAGGGAGGTAGATTTTTATATTGACTTAGTTCTAGGCATTCAACCAATTTCTATTCCTCAATACAGCATGTGTCCAACTGAAATGAAATATCTAAAGACTCATTTGGATGAACTTATATTGAAAGTCTTGGTACTCCCTAGTGGTTCACCTTGGGTACCATCATATCTCTTTCATAATAATTTTAATAGTACACATAGCCTTTATTTTGATTACTAAAATATCAATCGAGTGATAGTCAAGAACAGGTATCTATTTCTATAGAGATATAATCTGTTTGATTATTTTAAGGGGAAGAGTGGTTCTCAAAGATTGATATTCGATATGGTAATCATCAGTTGAGGATAAAAGAATCTTACATCTAGAAAAAGTCTGGTAAAAGTATGTACAAATTTTATTAATAACTTTTTATGGCCTTTGGTCAAACCAATTATCTTGCAGTATTTACTGATTTTATGAACATTATTTCCAATGAGTATCTTGATACCTTCATGGTTGTCTTTGTGGATGAAATTATGGTATATTATATGTTTGGGGAGGGTCATGTACATCATTTGAGAACAGTTCAGAGATTTCTAGAAATTTATCAACATTATGTAAGGAATTAGAAATATGATTTATATATTCATGAATTTAACTTCATGAGAGATGTGGTCTTTGAACATATGAAATTAGATGATCCTAGGATGGTAATAGATATTCTAACATTACAACAACCGTAAATATTTTTCATGATTCGAAGCTTCTTGGGTGTAGCTGGATATTATCACAGATCTGTGAAAGACTTTTCAAAGTTGGATTCAACATTGAATACTCTAACTATAAATGGAGTAATGTTTATTTGGGATCTAATATGTTATATTTTCTTTTTAGATGAAATTCCTTTTGACTACATAAATAGTGTTGATCCTTTCAATGTTTCTGCAATGCTATGTGGTCTTCTAAGATGAACCAGATTTATGATTGGGATTAATTCTTATAAAAGGTTATTAGGTTGTTTCATATGGCTCTCATCATCTTAGGGAACATGAGAATAATTATTTGACCATGTCCTTGAACATGAAGTTGTGATTCATGTGCTTAATAGTTGGTAGAATTACCTTTTATATAGAATGGTTTACCATGTATTCAAACAACCAGATATTGAGTTATAACTTCTCTAAAAAAATATATAAATATTCTCCTAAGGCATTGGGTGGAATTCCTACAGTATTTTGATTTGTAATTTTCCAATACCTTGGAGAAAGGTATTATTGTTGTCAATCCTATAAGCATGAATCTTATAACCTAGGAAGTAAAGGAATCATCAGAATAATGGAACTTGATTGATCTTTTTTCACAGTTTCATATTAGAGTATAGGAATTAAGGGTCAAGGTTTCATTGTCTAGTGTTTAGTTGAAATCCCCTATTCTCAAATTGAATATTCAGGATCAAAATCTAGATGATGCGTTCAATATAATTAGATACTCTCTTAATGGTGGGGAGATTGTGTTTTATAGGTAATTGTACAAAGAAGGAATTCAATTCTCTTATAGCCGATTTGAAGTAATGTCTTTGGTAAGAAAAGATGTAATTGGGGACCATAATTGTTCCTAGTGGGAACGGAAATCAGGATACATAAGTTTGTTCAATGATATGTGGTGGAAATTCTAGTGTCCATGTACGAGATGAGATATTGATAAAAAAAATTATTATTGTTGTGTGTGGAAAAAGTTCAAGGACAAGAAGAAAAAACTGTCGGGTCTTCTGAAACCACTTCTGGTACCTAAATGGAAGTGGGATGGGTTATCTATGGAATTTTTGGGTGGGATAATATGTAACCAATGAAATAAAAATTTGATATGGGTTATGATCAATCAGTTGACAAAATCATTACACTTTCTACCCATTAACGATACAAAAATTTATGGAGTTTTGAAATCTCTCTGTGAAAGAGATTATTAATTTTCACAATGTTCCATCTGCTATAGTTTTTAATAGGGATCATTGGTTCATTTATCTTTTTTTTAGAGGCCCTAAGAAAGAGCGTAGATCTCACATCCATTTGAGTACGGAATACCATCTTCAATCAGATTTTTAGATATAATGAGCTATACAAATTCTTGAGGATATTATTCCCACTTCTGTTCGAGACTTTTGTGGATCATGGGATTATCAATTGGGGATGGTTGAGTTTTATTATTATAAATTTTACCATTACATGATCATAATGGACCCCTTTGAGGCCTTGTATAAATGACCTCCCATAACTCCATTATGTTGGTCAGAGATGGGTAAATGTTCTTTGGTTGTACTAATCCTGTTCCAAGATACACCAATAATTTTTTTTATTTGTCAAACAATGTTGACTGCACAATGTTCATATAACTCTTATGATTATCGTTGTTTTATAACACTGAAATTATATGTTTGTTACTTGGTATTCTGGAAAGGTTCACCTCATTTGGGTCATCAGCAACTTGGGAGGCTTGGGAAGAATTCTAATTGTTTTATGGGACATTATGATGTTTCTTACTTGGTGTGAAAAGAGGATTATTGGTTAGAACTTCCACCATAGCTGACATTGATGAATAACACATTCCATGAATTCTAATATCATAAGTATCTATCTGATCCATTCCATGTTCTGATATGGAGTGATCATGAGGGTAGGTATGATTTATCCGTGAAGGAACAGAAAATTAGGATAATTGATTTTCAAACCATGGTTCGTTATTGGAATTTGATACCTTTGGTTCATGTACAATGGTAGCATACTTATTATTCTCATGAGACATGCGAGCATGAGGCACTGATGAGAGAGAAGTGGCATAACATTTTTGATATGGAAGCTTCTTGAACTGATTTAGTGGGATTTAATGTTTTTATGGAGGGAAATGTGTAACATCACATTACTCTTCTGATAGGTTTGTTAAAAGAAATTATTTGGGTTTCCTTTTTCATTATCTGGGTAGGGTCAAGAAGGAATTGGTAAGGTACCTATAATGGGGATGTCAAAGATTAGATGGTTTGTTACTATAAAAAATTTCTCATTCTAATGTCTACTAGGGATTTACATTCCGCGTGATATGGTTACACGATGTGCGAATCTAAATGATAATAAATCTGATTTCTATCAAAAGGGGATTGGTTTTCAATGTTTTTGGTAACATTCAATTACATGCTGTGTAATTTAGTTACGCATCATGTAAAGTCCCAATGGTTCTTTTTAATAGGAATCCTAGATTATTTCCCTTTTAATATTATGTATATTTCATTACAGTATAACCAAGATCCATTCCTAGGAGAATTTTGAGCCTTAAAACAATTCTGAGTTGTTTTAATCAGTGATTTATCGTTGTTGAGGTTGTTGTGTGACTCACTGAGTGAGAGTTCACCCTATCCCTTTTCCCCTTTATCTCTTCCTCATTGGATTTTGATATATCATCTTAGGATTGATGGACCTAGAACTCGTGTTTTTTAATATTGTCTCTTGGTTGAGTTCAAAGATCTTCTACCCCATCATTCTAATTGGTGGTTTCTTTTGCAGTGTGTTTCGGTGAAAGGTATGTGCTTCTGTTAAGCTGGCCATATTTTATTTAACCCTAATTATGTAAATTAATTCAAAATTTTAATTTAAATTCATTTTCTTCAAACTTATGTCAATTCATTTATTAAAAAAACAATTCCATTAAATTGTGGAATTTTGGTATGGCTTGATATTAGTGAAACACCCCCAATCCAGTGAATTGGGGAGTGTTTGAGAAATTGATTGAAATTGGTAAATTTTAAACTATTGAATTCAAATTGGGAATTTTTTTATAGGAAATGGTGGAAATTAATTTTATGAAATTGATTTCAAAATTTATGTGATAAAAATTGATTAAAATGGGTTTGATTGGAAGTTTCAGGTTTTATCATGAAAAAGGGAATGTTTTGGATTAAAAACCTCAGTTATGATTTTTGAGTGGAATTGGAATATTCGAAAAGGATAATGGGATGAATTTTATTTTAAATACTTTTAAAATAAATTTCACATCATTATTTTTGTAATATAGAACATGAAAGACTTAGGTATTTAGTGAGATATTTGGATGCCACTTTATAATTTAAAACATTCCAAGAAAACAAATGAAGCATGATGCATCCCAAAGGAAATGGTGACAATGAGTCCGCTTTGGAATATGTTAAAAGATGATTATGTACATGTTGTTATGTCACCATGAGTGTGGGTTCCCTCTAAATGGGAACTATTGTAACTTCTTAGGCTTATACCAATTTTTCGTTCTTCATTTTATTTAAAATGAAATAATCCATTGTTGTGAAATGTCTTATATGCCTTTAGATTTATAAAAACTATTTTATGTAAAATGTGTTTATTTATTCCATTTGTTTAATGTATTTTTGTCATTTTAAATGTATTCCATATTTTTAAATGTAAATCATGATTGGTTTATATTTCATTTTGAAATTTCAAACCTATTTATTTAAATAGTTAAACCGATTTATTTGGTTGATTAAATATTGGAATCAATTATGGAATCCTTGGTGATACCCTATTAGGATTATAGATCACACCGTATCTATTCCTTCAAGTGTTTTTAGATTATCTCCTTCCAATTTTGATCTAGGGTAAAGCACCACTTGGAAGAGGACATAGATATTGATTCTTAGAATCATAGAGTTGTGTCCTTTGGGACATGGCCTATTCCTTCAGTTCTTTTGGAACTTTTATGTAGTACTTACTGTTCTTTTATAATATTTTTACTTCTGGTACACTTTAACCAGTGGATTTCTTCATTTATTCATAATTTATTATTATCTTTCTTCAGTGATGTTTTAGAAAAATTCAGTCCCAATTTAGTATTTTATGATGTTGGGTGTTATTCCCAACCCTTGGGGATTGAGAATTCCCTTAAGTCTATGTCAGGATCGGCTCATTTATTAGGTTACTAGGTTACCAGGGTACCTAGACTAGTTCATGAAATCATTTATTATAATAATTAAATGGATGTAACGTAAAATCATGATTTTTTTTTATAAGAGATCATGTCATAAATGAATGATTATCGCTCTCCCTTAATGTGTGGGAGTTAAACTGATATATTTATATGTCCCATGTATCAAGCTTCTAATTAATTTTATTAATGAACTTATTTTAAATTCCTGTAGAATTTAATTAGAAAGAAAAACAAGTTTTTTTCTTTTTAATTCCACAATAATATACTGGCTAATGGATAGAAATATATGTTATCTTATTTCGATAGTCTGGATTGAAATCCATGATATATTTGACTATGTTTTTCAACACATGCAAATAGTACACCCTGACTGACCAATACTGGTGGGTTTTCTTGATTAGAGGTGTTTTAAATAACTGTAATACCAATTAAAATCTATTATTTAAACCAGGGGGTATTTTAGTATTTGTAATCAAGAAGTGGTTGTTTGAATTTTGTAGTGTTGATTTAGAAAATGTTCATTTTTTCAATGTTAGTAGTGTTTTTCCATACATTTATTTGCAGTTCTTATCAAAAAAAATTATACTTAATGAATACTAGAAATATATATGAACTTCACGTAAATAATGATTTGTTGGTTTTACTTAAAGGTATGTTAAAAAAGAGATCTAAAAAAATATTTTGAAAATTAATTACAAAAAAATGCTTCTAATATATATATTGTCAATTATTTGTTGAATTGGATTATTGAAATCATCTCTAAAAATTTAAAATAATAAAAATTAAAATAAAATTAAATTTCAAAAAATAAGGGATACATCCAATATATATATTACACATAGGAATATCATAACATGTCAAAAAACATAAGTTATAAAATCATTCGTCATGAAGAAAACTTATGTCCATTATACTCCCTCAACCCATAATGTTCATCTCTCTTCCTCTACTGCATCTGATCACCTTATTAGTAAGTATCATTATAATTGAAAATTAGAGTACCACTATCATCTAAAAAACTATATTTAATTAAAAATAAGTGAAAAAATAAATTAAATTTATAGAATAATCCATGAAATGTTTTGTCCACACCAAAAAATATATGAACCATCACAGATGTAACTAATATTTTTTATGGACTATAACACTCAAACTCATGCCCAATATGAAAAATTATCACCAAAAAATACCAAAAACTATATATTTTAAAAAAGAAACATTAAAAATAATAGGCAAAAAATATGTACATAATTTTTCACATAAATTTTGATAATTTTTATTCAGAAAAATAACATTTCTGAAAAAAAAAGATATATGTTGTCTAACATATCAATTATGGAATGATTATATGAAAATATTCCGTGAAATTTTAAATCTATTTTCAGTGATAAGAATTTAAAAAACTAATGTTTCCAATTTAATATGTGATTCAACACTTATGGCATGAAAAATATGAGTTTATAATAATATAAGTCTCAATATCTTATTATCCATTAATAGGAATATAATTTTATAGAAATGATACCTTTTTTTAAAATTTTGTGAACAAAACTAATAATTAATTTCAAAATATAACTACCATATAGAATGAGTAAAGGTTCAATTTTCAATTCATTATATTCAATTAATGTAATCGTAAAACCAAATAATTAATTCAATCTAGTTATTTTCCAATTTTGGAGTGTAAAATCACGAATATCCCTAAAAATACAACGTAATATATATGAAATTCACACAAAATAATGAATCAAATTCAAACCTATCAAAATTACAAAATCTTATCACTATTTATAACCAAAAATCATAATTATATATAATGAAAAGGTTAAACATTCATAATTTAATTTTTCATAAAAACCAAAAATCCTAAATTTACATTGAATATATCCTTGGTGATTATATTAAGGGTGTTCAAAACCAAATGAAAATTAGAATTCAACATCATAGATACATGTTTTCAGAAGTTTAACTCAAAATATTGAAAACCATTTTCATAAAAAAGAGTGGGTGAATTCAATGAATGGAGAGCTAAATTAGATTGTGAAGAATTAGATGTGACAAATTTTTTCAATATTGAAAGGTAAAAATTAATTTGTATAATTTTTTTTGAAATAAACTCAATGATAAAGTGTTGTCATTATCTAAGAAATATTTTAATATTTTCAAGAACTATTAACAGATAAATATAATAGACATTTATGATCCAATCTGTCCCACGAGAAGGTTGGATATATTATTAAATTTTCATTTAATCATATCCTACAAAATGAATAGTATTTTAAATATATATATTCAAGAAGATTTATTGAATGATTATTGAGATACAGAAGAGGATATTGAGTAACTGGAATGTTTTTTGGTTGATAATGTTTCTAATAACCTTAAAAAATTAAAAAGTGGTATCTATGGGTTGAAACCTACCCATAATTCATTGTATTCAATGTTTCATTTCTATATTAGTATTATGAAATTTAATAAAGGAAAGGTATAAAAACATATATTTATGGAAAATCATCACTTAGTGGTATATACAACATACTTTAACAAGTTAAGGACATTAATTTGAATCAACATATTATAAAATTAATTAACTTTGGATAATTATTGAAAGAAAAAAATATTAATAAAATGATAATAAATTAATTCAAATTTTTAAATAATTTAAATAAATTTAATTAATTTTTATAGATCAACCAATAATTATATAATATGGTTGAAATTATATCAGAAAAAATTTCACTTTTTTAAGTAAAACATTGAATAATTCACTCTTTTGATAAACACTTAAATGCCAATAACATACATTTCAACAAGATTTCTAGTTTCATAATTATTAATAGTATTACTTTATTTTCTAAAATTGATTATTTTGTTTGAGGAATACTTATTTACACCCTCAAAACCATACTCTTTTTAATATTCCCCATTACAGTTTTAAAATACTAAAAATTCGTTTTTTATCACATTGAGAAAACATCAACTTAGATTTACATGGAATTAGATTCTTCATTTAAAAAATTAATCTATAGTTTTTATAACAAGTTTTCATGGAAATGAAAATCTTTTTTCTGTTTTTGAATCTTTCATACATTTTTTTGAAGAAATTGATTTCATAAAAAACTATTTATTTTTTCATTTTGATAACTTCCCAAATCAAATTGATGTAATATCAACTTATACAAAACATAAATAATTAAAATACAGTTTTCCAAAAATTTATTGTTAATTTTACATTCCTATCTATATATTTTACCATTATATAAATTTTTAAAGTTTAAAAATAATAAATTTATTTATTTTTCATCATTAGAAAACATAAACTCATATTGATGTGGATTCAATTTCTAAATTTTATAGATCAATATATGGTTGTTTTACTATATTTTAAAAGGAATCATAGGTAATTTGGTATGTTTTTCCCAAGATTAATGTTTTTTATGACTTTTGTATGACTACCAATAGATTATTTAATTATTTCAGGAATACCATATGCCATATAGATGTGTCTTCTACTAGTAAATGTAAAATAAAATTAAAAGATAATTTTACATTGATTTTTTGTAAATATTATATTTTATATGGGATTTATCATTAAATGTTCATTTTATATTTCTAAAATAATAAAAATGTATTTTTTCATCATCCCGAGAAAACATATACTCGTATTGATTTGTCAAAAATTTCAATAGTTACCATATAAATCAATGGTTTTTTACTATGATTTCATTGAAATATTATATTGTTTTCTTGGGTTTTAACTGATTTCACATATTTATAATTCCTTTTAATGTTTAAATACTACTTATTCAGGCTTTTAAATCCCACCACATTTGAAATTGATGTGTCTTCTTCTCTTATAGAACAAAAAAATTTAGAATATTTTTTTCCACTGATTTCATGTAAATCTGGAAATATTATTTATTATATGACATATTAAATGCATGATTTTGACTTAAAAAAATTATTCAATTTGGGGAATAATAAACATAACTCAAATAAAATTTAAGTGGCTTCAACTATTTTGTATCTCAAATCATGCTATAGTAGTTTCATTATAATTTTATGAACATATAATGACTATTTTTATTTTTTTAAACCATAAGACATTAATTTAAATAATTTTTTTTGTTATATATCGTTCATTTTATCATTTTCATCAGACCACATTTCATATAGATGTTTTGTATACATAAAAAAATAAAATATAAATAAAAGATTATTTTTTAATTATTTTTTGTGAATCTAACATCATTTTAGTTGGTTTATTTCATTATTAAAATTTTAAAATATAAAAATACTTAGAATGTGTTTTGGATCATTATAAAAAAAAATTAAACTAATTTATGTGGAATCCGCTTCTAAATTTCAAAAATCAAAATATCATTTTTTCAATATGATTTCAAAAAATTACTATATCAATTTCTTAGTTTTGACTCCAGAATTCATCCTTTAAACAACTTCAATATCTATAAAAACTATTTATTCAATTATTTTGATCAGAACACAAGTTAAATTGATGATCCTTCGACTCATAAGCCACAAAAATTTAATTATTTTTTAGGTGTAAGAGTAAATAATATTTCAAAATGACATGATGTTTTATCAGAATGATAGAATAAACAATTTTTTATGTCCAAAATTAATAAAATGAGGCATAAAAATTGACGAACCCTCAACTCATTTTGATGAACTTATATATAAAGGCTTCGTAATCCCTAGTTTGTCACATTGGGTTCCATGAGATATCTTTGATAATAATTCTAACGGTTCACATAGCCTTTATTTTGATTACTAAAATGTAAATCAATTGATGGTCAAGAACAAGTATCTATTTCCATAGAGATATAATCTATTCAATTATTTTAAAGTGAAAAATTAATTCTCAAAGATTTATATTTGATATGGTAATCATCATTTGAGGATAAAAGAATCTAAAATCTAGAAAAAATCTTATCAAAGTAGGTACAACCATTATTAATACCTTTTTCGGACCATTGGTCAAACCAATTATCTTGTAGTATTTATAGATTCTATGAACATTATTTTCCACGAGTATCTTCATACCTTCATTAGTGTCTTTGTGGATGAAATTCTGGTATAATCTATGTTTTAGGAGGATCATTTTCATCATTTGAGAATAGTTCTAAGATTTCTGAATAATTATCGACATTATGTAAAGAATTCAATATATGATTTATATATTCGGGAATTTGAATTCATGGGAGATGTGTTGTTAGAACATATGAAATCAGATGATCCTAGGATGGTAAAAGATGTTCTGATATTACAACTACTGCAAATATTTTTCCTGATTTGAAGCCTCTTGGGTGTAGCTAGATATTATCATAGATCTGTAAAAGACTTATCAAATTAGGATTCACCGTTGAATAATATAACTATAAAGGGAGCAACTTTTTATTTGGGTTAAAATATGTTAGATTTTTTTTTGAGATAAAATGCCTTTTGATTACAGAGATGGTGTTGGTCCTTCCAATGTATATGAAAGGCTATGTCGTCTTCTATGATGAATCAATATTATGATTTGGATTAATTCTTATAAAAGTTTATTAGGTTGTTTCTTATGGATCTCATCATCTTAGGGAACATGATAATAATTATTTGACCAATGACCTTGAACGTGATGTTGTGATTCATTTTCTTAATAGTTGGTAGAATTACCTTTATGGAGAATGGTTTACCATATATTCATACCCCAAGATATTGAGTTATATATTCTCTAAAAAATATTTAAATATTCTCATTACGCATTGGGTTGAATTCCAAAAGTATTTTTATTCAGAAATTTACAATACCTAGGAGAAAGGGATTTTTGTTGTTGATCCTATAAGCATGAATCTTCCAACCCAAGAAGTAAAGGAATCGTCAAAATAATGGAACTTGATGGTTCTCTTTTCACAGTTTCATATTAGAGTCTATAAATTAAGGGTCAAGGTTTCATTGTCTAGTGTTTATTTGAAATCCACTATTCTCAAATTGATTGTTCAAGAAAAATATAATGATTATGAGTTCATTAGCATTAGAGACTCTCTTAATGGAGGGGAGACTATGTTTTATTGGTAATTGTCCAAAGAGGGAATTCAATTCTCTTATAGCCGATTTGAGGAAACGTCTTTGGTGATTAAATTTGTAATTGGGGACCATCATTGTACCTAGTGAGAAGTAAAATCAGGATTCATAAGGATGTTCAATGATATGTGGTGGAAATTCTCGTGGCCATGTATGAGACGGGACATTGCTAAATTTTTCTCTTATTGTTATATGTAGAAAAAGTTCAAGGACAAGAAGAAAAAAATTTAGGGTATTTTTCAACCACTTTTGGTCCCTTAATGGAAGTGGTTTGGGTTATCTATATAATTTTTGGTTGGGATTATATGTACCAAAAGAAAGAAAAATGTCATATGGGTTATGATCAATCAGTTGACAAAATCATCACACTTTCAACCCATTAATGATACAACCAAAGTTGGGGAGTTTTTAAATCTCTATGTGTAATAGATTATAAATAACCACAGAGCTCCTCCTGCTATAGTTTTTGATTGGGATCATTTGTTCACTTCTATCTTTTTTAGAGTCTCTAAGAAGGCACTTAGATCTCACGTCCATTTGAGTATGGAATACCATCTTCAATCAGATTGTTAGATATAATGAGTTATAAAAATTCATAAGGATATTATTTCCACTTGTGTTTGAGACTTTTTTGGATCTTGGGATGAGGAATTGGGGCAGGTTGAGTTTTATTATAACAACAGTTACCATTCCATGATCATAATAGACCCCTTTGAGGCCTTGTATAAATGACCTGTTATATCTCTATTATCTTGGTCGTAGATGGGTGAATGTTCTTTGGTTATACCAAGATTAGTTCAAAAAACACCAATGTTATTTTTTATTCATCAAACAATGTTGATTCCACAATGTTAATATAACTCTTATGATTATCATTGTTGTATACCATTGGAATTATAAGTTTGTTACCAGTTAATCTGGAAAGTTTTACCTTGGTTGGGTCATCAGCAACATGGGAGGCTTGTGAAGCATTATAACTGTTTTATGGGACATTATGAGGTCTCTTACTTGGTGTGAAAAGAGGATTATCGGTTCGAACATTCACCATAGATGATTTTTATGCAAAACACATTCCATGTATTGCAACATCACAAGTATCTATCTGATCCATATCAGGTTTTAATATGGAGTGATTTTAAGGGGAGGTATGATTTATCCATGAATAAATGGACAATTAGGATAGTTTATTATAAACCCAAGGTTCCTTGTGGGAATTTGATACCTTTGGTTCATGTAATATGGTAGCATAGTTATTATTCTCATGATACATGGGATCATGAGGCACTGATGAGAGAGAAGTGGCATAATATTTTTAATATGGAAGTTTATTGAATTGATTTAGTGGGATATAATGATTTTATGGAGGGGAATGTCTAACATCCCATTACTCTTCTGATATGTTTGTTATAAAAAATTATCCGGGTTACCTTTTTCATTGTCTGGGTAGGTTCAAGAATGAATTGGTAAGGTACCTATAATGGTGATGCTAGAGATTAGATGGTATGTTACTATAAAAAATGATCATTCTAGTGTCCACTATGGATTTAAATTCCACGTGGTATGGTTACACTATGTGGAAATCTAAATGATAATAAATTTGATTTCTATCAAAAGGTAATAGGTTTTAAATAATTTTGGGAACATTCAATTACATTTTGAGTAGTTTGATTACACATCATGTAAAGTCACAATGGTTCTTTTTAATAGTAATCCTAGATTATTTCCCTTGTCATATTATTTATATTTCATTATAGTATAACCAAGATCCATTCCTAGGAGAATTTGGAGCCCTAAAACCCTTCCGAGTTGTTTTAATCGGCGATTGATCATCGTTGTGGTTGTTGTGTGACTCAGTGAGTGAGAGTTTGACCTATGTCTATTCCTATTTATCTCTTCCTCATTGGATTTTGATATATCATCTTTGGATTGATGGACCTAAAACTCATGTTGTTTAATCTTGTCTCTTGGTTGAGTTCCGTGATCTTCTACACCATCATTCTAATTGGTGGTTTCCTTTGTGATGTGTTTCTGTGAAAGGTAAGTGGTTATGTTAGGCTGGTCATAATTGATTTAACCTTAATTATGTGAATTAATTTCTAATTTCAAATTTGAATTCATTTTCTTGAAACTTATTTCAATTCATTTATTAAAAAACAATTCCATTAAATTAGGGAATTTGGGTTTGGCTCGATATTGGGGAAACACCCCAAATCCAGTGAATTGGGGTGTGTTTGAGAAATTGATGGAAATTGGTAAATTTTATACTATTGAAATCAAATTGGGAAATTTTTTTATAGAAAAATTTTGAAATTTATTTGATGAAATTGATTTCAAAATTTATTTGATAAAAATGGATTAAAATAGGTTTGATAGGACGATTTAGGTTTTATCTTAGAAAAGGGTGTGTTTTGGAATAAAAACCTCAGTTATTGTTTTTGAATGGAATTGGAATATTTAAAAAGGAGAATGGGATGAATTTTATTTTAAATATGTTTAAAATAAATTTCACATCATTATTTTTGTAACATAGCACATGCAAGCCTTATGAATTTTTTGAGATATTTTGACGGAACTTTATGATTTAAAACGTTCCAAAAAACAGATAAATCATGTTGAATCCCTTAGGAATTGGTAACGATGAGTCCTCTTTGGAGTGTGTTAAAAGTGGATTATGTACATGTTGTTATGTCATCATGAGTGTGGGTTCCCTCTAAATGGTAACTATTGTAACTTCTTAGGCTTATGAACATGTTTCCTTATTGTTTTTATTTAAAATGAAAAAAACAATTTTTGTTAACCACTTTATATGCCTTCAGGTTTATAGAAACTATTTTATATAAAATTCTTTTATTTATTCCATTATTTAATGTATTTTTGTCATTTTAAATGTATTCCATATTTTTAAATGTAAATTATTATTTGCTTAATTTTTATTTTGAAATCCCAAACCTATTAATTTAAAAATTTAAACCTCTTTATTTGGTTGATGAAATGTTTTCCTATATTATGGAATCCATGGTGATACCCTATTAATATTTTAGATCAGACCCTATTTTTTCTTTTAGGTGTTTTTATATTATCTCCTTCCAATTTTGAGCTAGGGTAAAGCACCACTTGGAAGAGGACATTGCTGTTGATTCTTGGACACCGAGAGTTATGTTCGTTGTGACAGGGGATATTATATTATTTTTTTGGTAATTTTATGTAGTACATCTGGTCGTTTAATAATAGTTTTACTTCTTGGACACTTAATTTAGAGGATTTTATTTTTCATAATGTCTTATTATCATTCTTGGGTGATGTTTTGGAAAAATTCATTCCCGATTTAGTTTTTTATGATGTCGGGTGCTATTCTCCAACCCTTGGGGATTGAGAATTCCCTTTGGGATATGTCAAGATCGGATGATTTATTAGGTTAACAGGGTACCTAGTATGGTTCATGAAATTGGTTATTATAATTATTAACTGGATGGAATGTAATATAATAAACTTTATTTACATTAGATTATATCATAAATGAATGATTATCACTCTCCCTTAATGTATGGAAGCTAAACTGATATATTTATATGGCCCTTATCTCAATATTCTATATAATTTTATAAATGAACTTATTTTACATTCCTCTAGAGTTTTCCTGGAAACATAAACGAGTTTATTTTCTTTCTGAATGCCACACTAATAGACTGACTCATGGATAGAAATATATTTTTTCTTATTTTGATAGTCTGGATAGAAATACATGATACATTTGACTATGTTTTTAAACACATGAAAATAGTACACCAAGACCAACCAATACTGGTGGGTTTTCTCAATTAGAGGTTCTTTAAAGAACTGGAATACAAATTAAAATCTATTATTTAAAAAATGGTGTATTTTATTATTTGAAAATCAAGAAGTTGTGGTATGAATTTTGTAGCGGTGATTTAGAAAATGTTCATTTTTTCTGTTTTAACAGTGTTTTTCCATACATTTATTAGCAGGTCTTATAATAAAATTTTATATTTAATAAATACTATAAAAATATAATAACTTCATTTCAATAATGTTGTGTTGGTTTCATTTAAAGGTAATTTAAAAAAAGGATCTAAATAAAAATATTTTGAAAATGAATTACAAAAAACACTACTGTTAATATATATATTGTCCATTATTTTTGGAATTGGATTATTAAAATCATCTCTAAAAATTTAAAATAATAAAAATTATAATAAAATTAAATTTCAAAAAAATAAGGGATACATCCAATATATATTAAACATATGAATATCATAACATGTCAAAAAATATATGTTATAAAACAATTCATCATGAAGAAAACATAAAATCAATATACACCCTCAACTCATCATGTACATCTCTCTACCTCCACTACATCTGACCACCTTTCTTGTAAGGATCATTATAAATGAAAATTATAGTATCACTATCATATAAAAAACTATATGTAAGTTAAAATACATGAAAAAATAAATTATAATTATACAAGAATCCAAGAAATGTTTTATCAACACCACAAAACAAAAAAACCACCACACATTTAACTAATATTTTTTGTGGACCATAACACTCAAAATCATGCCCAATATGAATATTTATCACCAAGAATAAAAAATTATATTTTAATAATGGAACATTAAAAATAATAGGAAAAAAATATATATATAATTTTTCACATAAATTTTGAAATTTTTTATTCAGAAAAATAACATTTTTAAAAAACAAGTGATATGTTATCTAACATGTAAATTATGAAATAATTATATGAAAAGTTTCAATGAAATTTTACATCCAATTTCACTAAGAGGAATTTGAAATATTAATTTTTCCAATTTAATATGTGATTCAACACTTATGGCATGAAAAATATGACGTTATAATAATATAAGTCTCAATATATCATTATCCATTAATATGAATATAATTTTATAGAAAGGATACCTTCATCTAAAATTTGGTGAATAAACCTAATAATTAATTTCAAAATATAACTACTTGTTTGATTGAGTAAAGGTTTAATTTTAAATTCACAATATTCAATTAATGTAACCATCAAACCTAATAATTAATTATTTCTAGTTAGTGTCCAATTTTGGAGTGTAAAATCATGAATATCCCTTAAAATATAATGTCATATATTTGAAATTCACTAAAACTAATGAATCAAATTGAAACCTATCAAAATTAAACATCTTATCACTATTTCTACCTAAAATCATAATGAAATATAATGAAAAGGTTAAACATTCATAATTTAATTTTTAATAAAAACCAACAATCATAAATTTATATTGAATATATCCTTGGTGATTATATTGAGGGTGTTTAAAACTAAATGAAAATTATAATTCAACATCACCAAAACATGTTTTCCTAAGATTAACTCAAAATATTGAAAACCATTTTCAGAAAAAAGAATTGGTGAATGCAAGGACTCGATTGATAAATTATATTGAGAAGAATTAGATATGATAATTTTTTTCAATATTTAAGGTGAAAAAATCATTTGTATAATTCTTTTTAAAATAGCCTCAATGATAAAGTGGTGTCTTTAGGTAAGAAATATTTTAATATTTTCAAGAACTATTAACACGTTAATATAATAGATATTTATGATCCATTCTGACCCACTAGAAGGATGGACATATTATTAAATTCTTATTTAATCATATCTTATATAATGAATAATATTTTTAAAATAGATATTAAATAAGATTTATTGAATGTGGATTGAGATACAGAAGACGATATTGAGTAACTGGATAGGTTTTTGGTTGATAATGTTTCTAATAACCTTAAAAAATTAAAATTTGTATCTGTTGGTTGAAACCTACCAATAAGTCTTCGTATTCAAAGTTTCATTTCTATATTAGTATTTGAAAATTTAAGATAGGAAAGTTATAAAAACATATATGTAAAGAAAACCAGCACACTGTGGTATATAAAATATACTTCAACTAGTCAAGGACACTAATTTGAATCAATAGATTATAAAATTTATTACCTTAGTATAATTATTGAAAGAAAAAAATATTAATCAAAAGATTATATATTAATTCATAATTTTATATAATTTAATAAATTTTGATTAATTTTTTTAAATCAACTAATACATATATAATATGTTATTCACTCTCTTTTATAAACACTTCAATGTAATGAACATATATTTCAACAACATATCTAGTTTCATAATTATTAATTGAATTACTCTCTTATCTCAAATTGATTATTTTTTTTGAGGAATATTTCGTTACACCCTCAAAACCATACTCCTTTTCATATTCACCATTAGAGTTTTAAAATACTAAAAATTAATTTTTTATCACATTGAGAAAATGTCAACTTGGATTGACATGGAATTACTTTCATCATTTAAAAAATTAATATATAGTTCTTTTACCAATTTTTCATGGATATGAAAAACCTTGTTCCATGTTTGAATCTTCGATTCATTTTTTTGATGAAATTTATAACATAAAAAACTATTTATTCAGTCATTCTGAGAGCTCCACAAATCAAATTGATGTAATATCTACTTATGAAAAACATAAATAATTAAAATAAAATTTTCCGATAATTTAATGTTAATTTTACATTCCTATCTGTATATTCTACCATTTTACAAATGTTTACTGTTTAAAAATAATAAAATTATTTATTTCTCATTATTAGAAAACATAAACTCATATAGATATGGTGTCAATTTCTAAATTTTATAGATCAATATATGGTTGATTTACAATTATTTAAAATTGATCATAGGCCATTTGGTATGTTTTTTGCCATGAATAATTATGTTATGACTTTCATATCCCTAAAAATAGCTTATTTAATTATTTCATTAAAACCATATGTCACATGTATTTGTGGTCTACTAGTACGTGAAAAATGAAATTAAAAGATATTTTTATGTATATTTTCTATAAATATAATATTTTACATGGTATTGATCTTTAAATGTACATTTTATATTTTTAAAATAATAAAAATGTATTTTTGATCATCCTGTGAAAACCTGAACACGTATTGATGTGTCAAAAATTTCAATAGTTCCAAAATAAATCAATGGTTTTTTACTATGATTTCATGGAAATATTATATTGTTTTCTTTAGTTTGAACTTATTTCACATATTTATAATACCTTTTCATCTTTAAATACTACGTATTTAGTTAGTTAAATCCCACCACATGTGAGATTTATGTGTCTTCTTCTCTTACAGAACATAAATTATTAAAACATTGTTTCCCATTGATTTCCTGTCAATATGGAATTATTATTTATGGTTTGACATATTAAATGCATGATTTTGACTTAAAAAATAATAATTCATTTTTGGTAATCCTAAAAATTACTCAACTAAAATTGAAGTGGCTTCAATTAATACATATATCAAATCAAGGTACAATAGTTTTACAATAATTTCATGAGATTCTAATGCCTATTTTTATGTTTTAAAACCATAAGAAAATATTTTAAATAATTTTTTTTCATTATATATCTTTCATTTTGTCATTTTGAGTAAACCACATGTCATATAGATGATTCGTATACATAAAAAATATAACTAAAATACAATTTTTAATGATTTTATGTGAATATAACTTCGTTTTAGTTGGTTTAGACCATTATTTACATTTTACAATCTAAAAAAACATAGAATGTGTTTTGGGTAATCATAAGAAAAATTTTAATTTGATTTATGTGGAATCAACTTTAGATTTTCATAAATAAAAATATCATTTTTCAATATGATTTCACAAAATTACTATGTAATTTTGAAGGTTTTGACTCCATAATTCATCCTTTCAATGACTTCAATATCTATAAAAAGTATTTATTCAATTATTCTGATCATACTCCATTTTAAATTGATGAACCTTCAACTCATAATCCACAAATTTTGTTTAAATTATTTTTTCATATGATTTTAGATCAATCTAAAATTATTATCTTTGGTTTTGAACTTTATAAGCAAGATTTGGAATTTTAGAAAAAAAATATATTCATTTTCGATCATCCTTATACAACATAAGCATGGATTGATGTGGGTCATTTTATATACTTCTAAAATAAACATATGGTTATTTAATATTATTTAATGTAAATTATATGTTGATTAATTGGGTTTAAACCTAGTAATCAGTTTTTTGATGAAATATTTATCCTTAAAACTGATAACATATTCGTTGTTTTAGACCACATAAAACATATATTTTAGTTTTAAAATAACAAAACATGTTATTGAAGATAAATTACTGGTTTACAACAAGTATAAACATTTGCTAATTTACCTATCAATGTAAGTTTAAAATAGATTTGTATATCAAAGTAATAGCAGCGGAATATGAATTATATATAGAGTGCATATGACATAAATTAAAATTCATAGCAGATAAATCCAAGAGGTTCAGTCTCAAGCCGGGACTTAGTCTTCTCAAACAATTTATATAAATTTGATCCACACCCTGGATCGGGGTTAACAATAGTGCAAGACTGTCCAGGCCACACAGGGACCTCTACCACAATTCTTTATAGGAAACAAAAACAAGACCAGGCCACATAAGGACCTCTTCCACAATTGGCGTGGGTAAACAAGAGTAAACAAATTTGGTTGGAGGATTTTTATATCCTCAAGTTCTGCACCGGAGTCAGTGTGTGTGTAAGATATACACATTACACACACTGCAAAAAAATTTAAGTAAAAAAATCACTAATAGAGAATGTATCAGAGTTTAGAAAGCTCTTGTGATTGGTAGTGAAGGTTTGGACTCGTTGGATTTATTAGAGATGTTAATGAGTCCTTCTATGGTTTTCCTGTTGAAAACATAGTATTGTGGTTCAGCTTGATGTCCTTCACAAGTGAGTGTGTTCTCTAATTTCTAGTGTTCTTTGTGTGTACTTCAGTAGAGATGGATTTCATGCATGAGAGTTCTTTTGAGATTTTAAATATGCCTCCTTCAACTGCTTCGTGTGTTCTCCCTTTTCGTATGTATATTCATGGAAGAAATCTATCTTTATGCCTTTTCACAAGTGCACTTTTACTACAGCTTGATCATCCTTTTATTCCACGAGCTCCGGCAGTGGAAATGATTTCCTTTTCACAGGTACGTGGTATGGTCTCCTGACATGCCAATAACTAACATTAAATATAATTAATTGCATTAAAAACATCAAATATGACCATTGGAATTAAATAATAGTTTATAGAAATTCAAAGAGTTTTCATGACTATCGATGAGTAATGAGAATGGTGAGTCACTTTGAATCTGCATCAGTTTTGGTGGTAGCAGCATTGGTGTCTCGGCATCAGTGTCTCAGCATCAAAGACTTAGCATCAGTTTTGGTGACTCATTGATCATCGGTATCAGTGACTCATTGAACATCGGTATCGGTGACTCATGATCGGTAGATCTTTAGACCTTTGGTGGCCATCAGTGCCATCGTTGTCATCGGTGCGACTGTTCATCATTGGTGCGACGGTTCATCATTGATGCAACCATTCATCATCGGTGCGACCGTTCATCCTCGGTGCGACCGTTCGTCATCGGTGAGACCGTTCGTCATCGGTGCGACCGTTCGTCATCAGTGCGACCATTCATCATCGGTGCGACCGTTCATCATCGGTGCGACCGTTCATCATCGGTGCGACCGTTCATCATCGGTGCGACCGGAAAATAACTAACGGTGAGTCCAGACAAGGAATTCTCACAAAGTTTCTGTTCAATCCAGAATACTTCTAAGTCAACCGTAAACATACATTAACATAGATAAACATATGTAGATATGATTTAAATATATATGAACAGATTTAGAACAATTTGAACAAAATACTAAATGGAAATAATTAAAACTAAGATTTTTTATTATTAAAATAACCATTTTATAGAGAGTTAAACAATCTCCCCCTTTTTGATAATAAAAAATTAGTTACATAATTGAAGAGAGCATATAGTATGTCAGTCAGTATGCTCCCCCTATAAAAAAGAATATATGCCAAAAGAAAAAACATGGTTAGAATAGGAACCAGAACATATATATTAATGAGGCATTCTCCCCATATAATATAAATCAGATAAAACAATTTATTCTCCCCTTTCAGCAGTTCTCCCCCTGTGTATATGTACGCATGTAGTAAATAGTGAAGCACATTCAGTTCACCCACTCATATGCATGATCTATGAGCTTTCTGATTTCTCCCTGATTTCTCCCCCTTTAGAATTATCAATAAGAATAGAGAAGGAAGATAAGAAAGAAGAATCCATAGAAAAATAAGGTTTATAAATGAGTACACAAAAATCACATACAAAAGTGATGAAACAAAAAATATAGGAAATAGACACCCTATCAAAAAGTGACAGATACAACTATTTATCAAGGTGAAATGGAGGTTTTCCATTGGAAATGTGAGGAATGGATGGTCCAGACAGTGGTTGGGTTGGAGGTGGAACTGGCCAGATGGAGAAAGGAGGCATGAGAGCTCGAGCTGGACGAACTGTGGGTTCCAAGGTGACCTTTTGCGGAGAAGGTCTTGTTGAAGGTTGATGTTGAAAGACTGGTCGAATACTGGAGAGAGCTTGAGAAATAGACATCTAACCGAGAGCAAAATCTGATGATTGCAGAGACTTATTAGTAGGAAAAAAAATGGCTTTGTATTGCACATAAAGGTAGGGTTTGAGTAAATTGATGAAGTCCTGAATGACTTCTCCACCGTACTTCATAGCCTTTTCAAAATCATCCTAATTCTGCATGATATTTTCCAAAGTGGGGGTAAAATCTTTTAACTGCTAAACTTGAGCTTTAAATGTTTGAGTAACTGGAGGAAGTCTCAAATTGTCAGCAAGTACTTTAAAATGAGGATTCAACTCATTCTTTGTGTAGATATTATAGAAATAATGATATACATCCTCCTTAATCTCCTTTTGAGCCTTTGTAGCATCAGCTGAATACAACTATACCATTTTATGCACAAGATCACTATGTTATTTCATCCTTTTTAGAGAATCTAAATCTAAAATCTTCCCAAGAGCTTCCATCTCTTCTCTAACAATATCACTTAAAGTGTCTTTTTCACGACCAGTGATCTTGGTCACCTTGGCATTGCCTGCCAGAGCAACAACTTGAGTGATCTCATCTTTTAACTTCCTCAAATCTACTTTCTTCAAATGTTCTATCAAATTTCTTAACACTTCCATCATACTAGAGATGGTTGTCGTGAACTCTCCTGATAGAGAAACAAGATTGCTGCCTAACTCTATGGGTGTTTGATTTAAAGAGGTAATATGCCTATCAATCGACTCAATATAATTCCATAGGTCTGGTTTGGTAAGGCTTACCAATTTTTAATCCAAATCATCCATAGCAGCATCGGATAAAGTCAAAGGAGAAGGAGCAGGAATATGAGATAACTCATCTTTCACAGTCTCCCAAACAGCTTGAATCAATTCAACCTTGAATCTATCAAAATCTGACTGTGAAACTGTAGGATCAGGTCTACCATAAGACACTGAAGGACCAGGTCTTACATTTTTTCTTTGCAAAAACTCGGCAACTAATTTAGCCTTAACTGAATCACTTATGCCAACGAGATCCATTTCTACACATTCTTCTTCCTCTGGGTTATCTAATCCCAGAATAACAAGACTTGTATTTTCTTCCCATGCGGATTTTCATGAAGGGAACATAGGTTTCACAAACTGAGCTCGTCCAGAATTTTCAGGAAGGACTTCCCCATCCCCATTACTCTCCAACTATTCTATCCTCTCAGCCTCAGGGAAATTTTATTGTTCAATTGGTTGGGGTTGAGGACTATCTTGGATCACTTTCAAACCTTCTATAGGTAGTGTATCAGCATCATCAGCATCACCACCATCACTATCACTGCCACCACTACCACCATCACCATCAGCATCACTCTCATCTCCATCATTGCCTTAATCATCATCATCATCATTAACTGATCTCTCACTTGGACTGTCTGTACTTCCGGATTCATACTCCTCAGAAGTTGATTCATCAGAATCACCTTCTTCTTCATCATCTAAAAAGGGTTCAATCTCTGTTAATTTGAGAGGAAGGATTTTTGAACCAAATTACATCCTTCTTTTCTCCAGTCTAACAGTATCAGGATCACTCCTCCTATCAGGAGATGATTCTTCCTCTTCTTCAGCATTCAGATTCTCATCAGCTTCTTCTTCTTCTGTTCCTTTCTTACTATATTCACCAGTTTCCTTAGGAACTAATTCTTCCTCTTCTTCATCCAAATAAATCACTTCCTCACCAGGTTTCAAACTTGGATCTCTTATCTCTTTCGGTCTCCTTGGATGATTAGTAGGATTTAAGGACTCATATAACTTTTCTTCATCAGCAAAATAATATTTCTTCCACGGGTTCCAATTGATTTCCATCCCATTATAGATAACTTTGTCGAAAGAAAATCTAATTGATGAGATACACTTATCTCCATCATCGACACAGCCCAATAAATTCAACATGGCAGAAATCTGTTTAGAATAAAATAGAGTAGTAGCTTTCTTTGAAGGTCATATCATCTTAATAATATGCTCGGCAAAATATCTACACAGATTGATCTTTTCACCATTCAACAAAAGGAATAGCAGAAACACATCTTGATACTTCACTAAATAAAAATCACCTTTTCTAGTACATATTTGATGTAGAATAAATTTAAACAGGATTCTATTCTCACCATCCAACTCATCAGTAGTCATCCTTCGTGATTCAGACTTTCTAGTAATAAACTCAAGGGCTAGCTCATAAGAAAAGTAATCA
Source organism: Viscum album (assembly GCA_963277665.1). NCBI lineage: Eukaryota > Viridiplantae > Streptophyta > Magnoliopsida > Santalales > Viscaceae > Viscum > Viscum album. The sequence goes on from OY728120.1 coordinate 1,487,878,997, forward strand.
GCTGTGGGAGGAATATTACCATAATAGTATTCATATATTCCATTGTGAGGTACTCCTAGACATTCAACCCACTTATTTGATGAAAAAATAACCTTTTCCCTTTTACTATAGAAGATAATCTCGCATCCTCTACTCCATCCAAAACAATATATAGGTTCAAATAGAACTCATGCACCAGCTTCGGGTAATATATTCTGTCATTATTACAGAACCACTCCTTACAGCCTTGCCTTTCCAATACTTTCAAGAGAATGGACTTGCTAGATAAAACCCATTCTGAACATATTTCCTTTTCAGGTATAACTTCTCGTTTTTCTAGCTTCAGGTTCACAAACCTCTGCGTCATACAACTCGACTCAACTCGAGCACCATTGACGGGGGAAGTTCCTTCAGATTTCTTGCCCTGCCTATTTTCCTTTTCCATTCTAAGGTTTGAGACAATCGATAGGTTTGGAAAGATTCAAAAGGATCAGGTTACAGAGAAGAGAAGAGAGAGATCGGCGGGAAATGGAAGGTCAACAGTCTTTGGAGAATGAAATAGTCGCGTGTCATTATTTGTATCATTTAGGGTTACAAATAATAAAATATCGATTAAGTAAAATAGCATCGTTTTATACAGACAACAATGATTTAAAAAAAAGTACAACCCAATTGGTAGCACTAATCGACTTGAGAGATCGGTTTGACAGATTGGTTTGACAGATCAGTTTCACAGATTGGTTTTACAGATCGGTTTTACAGATCGGTTTCACAGATTGGTTTCACATATTGGTTTGACTGATGGGTTTCACAGATCGGTTTGAAAAATCGGATTCACAGATCTATCATACTTAACACTTGTTTAATAAAATATAACCTTTCAAAACTTAAGGGCTTGGTGAAAATTTCATCTAATTGATATACAGTACCTATAAACTCAAGAGTAATATCACCTTTTTGGTAGTGATCTCTCAAAAAGTGATGTCTGACATAAATGTGTTTAGTTCTAGTGTGAGACACAGGGTTCTTTGAAATGTTAATTTCACTAGTGTTATCGCAGTTAATTGAAACATGAATAAAATCATACCCCTAGTTCAAAAGAGTGTGTTTCATCCTCAGAACTTGTGTACAACAACTAACAACAACTATATACTCTACTTCAGCAGTAGAAAAAGCTAAAGAATTTTTCTTTTTACTACACCAAGATACTAAGGATTTTCCCAATAAATGACATGTTCCAGATGTGCTTTTTCTGTCCAACTTGCAACCATAAAAGTCAGCATCTGAATAACTCATTAACTCAAAGGATTTTCCTTTTGGGTAAAAAAACCTAAGTTTACAGTGTGTTTAAGATACTTAAAAATTAATTTAATAGCAAGAAAATGAGATTCTTTTGGATTAGCTTAAAGTCTTTCACACATACATATAATAAACATAATATCTGGTCAACTAGAAATAATGAAAAGTAAGCTTCCAATCATACATCTATAATTTGTTTGATCCACTAGTTTCCCAGTATCATCTACATCCAATTTACATACTCTACTCATAGGAGTATAACTTTCCTTAATACTATCCAAACCAAAAACGTTTTAAAAGATCCATTGTATTTTTACATTGATTCAAAATAATAACATTTTCATTTTGGAAAACATGAAATCCAAGAAAATATTTGAGTTCTCCCATTAAACTCATTTCAAATTCATTTTGCATACTCTTTGAAATATATGTACAAAAGGAGTGTTTAGAAGATCCAAAAATAATATCATCAAAATAGATTTGTACTACTAAAACATCTTTAGAAATTCTTTTAATAAAAAGATTTGGATCATCAATCACTTTAGTAAAACTTTTTGAAGTAAGAAAATTACTAATTCTATCATACCAAGCTCTAGGATCTTGTTTTAATCCATATAAGGATTTAGAAAGTTTAAAAACTCGATTTGGAAAATTAGGATTAGTAAATCCAGGTGGTAGTTAAATGAAAACATCTTCGACATTAAAACCATTTAGAAAAGCACTTTTAACATCCATTTGATATAACTTGAAATTCAGATGAGCAGCACAGGCAAGTAGAATTATGATAGCATATAATCTAGCTATAGGTGCAAATCTTTCTTCATATTCTATACCTTCTTCTTGACTATATCCTTGTGCAACTAATCTAGCTTTGTTTCTAACTATGTTTCCAGAGTCATCATCTTTGTTTCTAAAAACCCATTTAGTGTCTATTGTTAAAGTGTCCTTAGGGCCTGTCAACTAATTCCTAGACTTTGTTTCTTTCAAATTGATTTAAATCTTCTTGCATAGACATTACCCAAAATTCATCATTGATAGCATCATTGAAATTTTTAGGTTCTATTTGTGAAAGAAAGTCTTGATTTTCAACCTGGTTTCTTAGAGAAGCTCTAGTCTGTGTCCCTCTATCAAGATTACCAAAAACTGCATCTAAAGGATGATTCTTTAGAATCCTATTTGATCTAGTAAAGGTAGGACTAGAAATTTTAGGTTCATTTCCAAGTTTAGGTTCTATAGAAGTAGATTCTGGATTATGTCCATAAATGGATGTTTTTACAGCAGGTTCATTGATTTTATCATTAATATTCTGAATAGATAGATTTTCAGCAAGATTTTGAAGAAAGGTTTTAGGCTCATGTTGATCAGTTTCATCAACATGATGTGAATAGATTCTTCCACACATTTGGTTCTTTTGTTAAATACTCTATAGGCTTTTCTAGTTAAATAATAACCAATAAAAATTCCTTCATCACTCTTAGAAGAAAATTTGTTAAGATTATCCTTTGTATTAAGAATAAAAACATTGCAGCCAAAGACTCTAATGTAACCATATTTGGGTTTTCGGTTATTCCATAATTCATATGGGGTCTTCTTAAGAACATGTCTAATCATGACTCTATTAATAATATAGCAATATTTATTCACAGCATTAGCCCAAAAGTAAACAGGTAGGTCATACTCATTAAGCATGGTTCATGCTATTTCTTGAATGGTTATATTCCTTCTTTATACTACACCATTCTGCTGAGGTGTCCTAGGAGAAGAAAAATTGTTACTATAGCTATTGTGTGAGCAATAAGATTCAATATCTTGATTTTAAAACTCACATCCATGATCACTCCTTAGAGTTTTAATCTTAAGTCCACTAAGGTTTTCTACATATTTGGAGTATTTGATAAAGTATGAACAAGCTTCACTTTTGTGAGCCAAGAAGTATACACAAGTATATCTAGAAAAGCCATCTACTAGGACATAGACATAGTGCATATCATTTCAAATTGAAACTCTAGAAGGTCCAAACAAGTCCATTTGAACCAACTTGAGAGGTTGAGAAGTTGAGACATCTTTCTTTGATTTAAAAGAAACATTAGGTTTCTTTCCCTTTTGACAGGGATTACAAACTTTGTCATTTGGGAATTCAAGGTAGGTAGGTCTCTAACCAAGTTTTTCCTAGTCCGTTTTCTAATTGAATAGATGTTTTAGTGTCCGTATCTTCTATTCCAAAGACAAGCCTCTTTATGAAAAGCAGTTAAGAAAGTAACATTTTGTTTGACTAAAGAATTCAAATCAACAGCAAAAATATTTTCATTTCTCAAGGCAGAGAACACTGAAACATTTTTAGAGTTAAAAACATCACAGGAATCATTTTCAAATTTTCCATTAAAACCATCATCACACAATTGATAAATACATAACAGGTTATACTTAAGTCCATCAACAAATAAAACGTTAGAAATCAAAACTGAATCAGTGTTACCAATTTGGCCTAGGCCAATGATTTTTCCTTTAGAATTACCACCAAAGGTGACATGGCCTCCATCAATCTTTATTAAGATTTTAATGCAATAATAATCTATATAAATGTGTCTCGAACATCCATTGTCCATGTACCATACCTTTCTGTGAGAACTCTTCAAGCAGGTTTCCTACAAAACAGATTTAGATGGAAAAAGACTTTGGTACCCAGATCTTCTTGGGTCCAGAAAGGTTAAAAATCAAAGATTTAGGTACCCATATTTGTCTTATGTGTTTCATATAATTTATAGAATCAATAGATATTGAAATATAAACTTTATTTGATCTATAACTATATGAATAACTAGTTTAAGCATATGAATTTCTAGAACTGGAGTAAGCATAATTTTGTCCAGACTTAGGAATAAATCGAGTATTAGTGAACTGTCTCTGTCCAGGTTGGTATCCCAAACCAATAGCATATTTTGGTGCTACTTTCTTTCCTAAAATTTGAGTTATATTATCCTTTCCCTATTTTAATTTTTCTAAGTCCTTTCTAAGTTTCTCATTAGACATTTTTAGTTCAGTATTTTCCTTTATCGGTTGAGAATTATTTTCCTTTTCTTCATCAAGAATAGATTTAACATTGGCAGTAAGAGCATTTTATTTCTTTAATGACTTATACTTGTCCTTGAATTCATTAAATGCTTCTTCTAGCATGTTACAATATTCAAATAGTTCTTCACTAGACATGTTTTCAGATTCATAATCTATTCCAGAATAATACTCATTTAGTATAGGGGAAAAATGTACCTCAGAGGTATTGGTCATGAAGCACATGTTGGCATGATTCTATTCAGAATCAGTGATTTTAGATTCACTTGTGATATCTTCTGAAGCACTCCAAGTAGCTTTCATTTCATTCTTGTACTTATTGTCCTTGTTGTCATATTTCTTTTTGAACTTAAATTTTGGATAGTTCTCTTTAATGTGACCTTTCCTTTTGCATTCATAGCAGAAAACTTCATCATTCTTGTCAGGTTTTTTTCAATCCTTTTTCCTATGTACCTTATTGTTATACCTTCCTTTGTAGATTGATTTTCTAAAGAATATCTTCTTCCTATAAAACTTCTTGAATATCCGGGCTATTTGTTCCATCTCTACATCACTGTCAGAGTCTGAATCTTCACTTGTTGAACTTTCAGCTTGTATTTGAACATTTTTTTTTGTCCTTGTTCCCTGAAGTAGTAGATTTAAAAGCTACAGAATTCCTTTTAGGTTCATTATATTCTTCCTTATTCACCTTGAGTTCTTCTTTATACATCATAAGCTTACCAATATTCTCTTTGACTGGTAGTTTTCTTATGTCACGTGATTCTCTAATTAAGACAGAAGTGTCTCTCCATCGATCTAGTAGACATCTTAATATCCTCATGATTTGTTCCTTAGTAGTGACATCTCTTCCAAGAGTGATCATGGTATTTACAATCTCATTGAACCTGAGATACATGTCATAGATAGGTTCATCAGTCTTCATTTTAAAATTATCATATTCAATAGTATATGAATTCAATCTCATTTCTTTAACATTAGTTGTTCCTTCATGAGAAACACTCAATCTATCCCATATTTCATGGGCAGTTTTACAGGAAGATATTCTATTGAACACTTCATCTCCCAAAGCACAATACAGATCATTCATATCTTTACAATTTTTATTGTAAGCTATCTTAGTAGATTCATCCCAAGTAGTTCTATCAGTTGATGGAATCTTATATTCAGTTTCAATAGTAGTCCAGATATCAAATCCCATACTTTCTAAATGAATTTTCATTTTTAGTTTCCACTGGGCATAATTTTTACCATTACAGAAAGGTGGCATGTTGGTAGCAACACCTTCTTTTCTATTATCCATAACTAGATGTTATAAAATAGTATTAAAGATATAAAATTTAGAACTAATAGAAATTTAAGATCATTAATGGTGGAACTAGAATCATAGTTGAAAAGTAGAAAGTTTTGAAAACTTGTATTAATAAAAACAACCACTGATACCAAATTTTGGTCAGAGTGGATACTCAAGAGGGGGGGTGAATTGAGTTCCAATTAAAATTTCTGTTAAAAAGGTTTCTCTTAAAAACCCCAATTTAAAAACAAAGTTAAACTGTAGTGAATTTATACATATTGTAAACATTAAATTAGCTTCTTAATGATTGATTAGATCTCAGTCCATTTGATCACAGGATTAAATTAGCTTTTGAAGATAACTTACTGGTTTACAACAAGTATAAACACTTGATAATTTAACTATCAGTGTAACTTTAAAATAGATTTGTATTTCAAAGTAATAGCAGTGGAATATGAATTATATATTGAGTATTTATGAATTAAATTAAAATGCACAGCAGATGTAACCAAGAGGTTCAGTCTCAAGCCGAGACATAGTCCTCACAAAAAATTTATATAAATTTGATCCACACCCTAGATCGGTGTTAACAACAGTGCAAGACTATCCAGGCCACAAAGGGACCTCTATCACAGTTCTTCATGGGAAATAAATACAATGGTCGGACCTCTTCCACAGTTGTCGTGGTTAAACAAGAGTAAACAAATTTGGTTTGACGATTTTGATATCCTCCAGTTCAGCACAAGAGTTAGTGTCTGTGTAAGATATACAGAGTACACACACTTCTAGAAAATGTAACTAAAACAATCACTAAGAGAGAATTTATCAGAGTTTAGAAATCTCTAGTGATTGGTAGTGCAGGTCTAGACTTGTTGGATTTAGTAGAGATGCTTCTGAGTCCTTCTATGGTTTTGCTATTGAAAACAGAGTATTGTGGTTCAGCTTGATGTCCTTCACAAGTGAGTGTGTTCTCTGATTTCCATTTTTCTTTGTGTGTTCTTCAGTAGTGCTGGATTTCATGCATGAGAGTTCATTTTAGATTTTGCAAATGCCTCCTTCAGCTCCTTCGTGTGTTCTCTGTTTTAGTATGTATATTCATGGAAGAATTCTCTCTTTATGCCTTTTCACAGGCTCACTTTTACTGCAGCTCAATCTTCCTTTTATTGCACAAGCTCCAGAAATGGGAATGATTATCTTTTCATAGGTACGAGGTACGGTCTCCTGACATTCCAACAACTAACATTAAATATCATTAATTGCATTAAAATCATCCAATATGACCATTGGAATTAAATAAGAGTTTATAGAAATTCAAAGAGTTTTCATGACTATCGGTGAGTCATGAGATCGATGAGTCACTTTGAATCTCCATCGGCTTCGGTGGCATCAGCATCAGTGTCTTAGCATTGGTGTCTCAGCATCGGTGTCTCAGCATCAGTGTCTCAGCATCGGCATCAGTGACTCATTGATCATCGGTATCAATGACTCATTGAACATTAGTATCAGGGACTCAGGATCGGTAGCTCTTTAGTCCTTCAGTAGCCATCGATGTGACCGTTGACATCGGTGCGACCATTCACCATTGGTGCGACGGTTCATCATCAGTGTGACTATTCATCATCAGTGCGACAGTTCATCATCTGTGAGACCATTCATCATCAGTGCGACTGTTCATCATCAGTGCCACCGTTCATCATCGGTGCGACCGTGCATCATCGGTGTGACCGTTTATCATCGATGCGACCGTTCATCATCGGTGCGACCTTTCATCATCAATGTGACCATTCATCATTGGTGCGACCATTCATCATCGGTGCAACTGTTCATCATCGGTGCGACCATTCATCATCGGTGTGGCCGTTCATCATCGGTGTGACCATTCATCATCGGTGCGATCATAAAATAACTAATGCTGAGTCAATACAAGGAATTATGAAAAAGTCTCTGCTCAATCCAGAATACTTCTAGGTCAACTGTAAACATACATTAACATAGATAAACGTATGTATATTTGATTTAAATATATATAAACTCATTTAGAACAATTTGAACAAAAGACTACATGGAAAAAAATTAAACTAAGATTTGTGATTTTTAAAATAACCATTTTACAGAGAGTTCAACACATGTAATTGATAATAAAAAAGGAAACCTAATCTTGGATTAATGTGGTGTCAACTCATATATTCAATAAATAATTTATGTGGTCTTAATATGATTTAATCAAAATACTAGGAATTTATATTGGTTTTTACCCTAAGATAAAAATTTAAAACATTTCTTATTTTTTAAAACATTTTATTTAATCATTCTAAGGAAACCAAAATACAGATTCAAGTATCATATGCTCATAAACGCGAAAAATAAATAAAAAAATTCCTCACGATTTTTTTTGTTAATATAACATTTTTTATAGAGTGTTACCACTACCTACATATTTTAGAGTTTTAAAATACTAAAAATAGTATTTGGTAATCCTAAGAAAACCTCAACACCAATTGTTGGGGTGTGATCATCAAATTTTAAAAAATAAATATATAGTTAATTTTTATAATTCTAAGGGTATGTCATTTTATGGGTTTTGACCCTACAATGCAAGTTTTTATTGGCTTTTTTTACATTAATTTTTTTATGGTTGTGGCCGAAGCCTCATTTTATTAATTTTTTACTTTAAAAATTGTTTATTCTATCATTCTGAAAAAAACTCATGTCATTGTGAAATATTATCTACTATTTAGTTAATTTTTGGTTATTTTCTTTTTTTCATTAGACACATGTTTTAGATTTCTAAAATTCTAATTTTATTTGTTATCTAAATTAAATATTAACTAGGATTGAAAAGGCGTTAGTTTCTACACTTAGAAATGGAATCTATTTTTAATTTACTATGATTTCATGGAAATAATATGTAATTTTCATGGGTTTGACCCTACCTAATTTAGGTTTTTAATGAATTTTTAGTGTTTTAAAACATTTTATTCAATCATTCAGAGAAATGGACACATCATATTTTCATTTTTCTTATTAAAGGAGTAAAATATAATTAGAAAATAGGTTTCCTATGATTTCATGTTAGTGAAACATATTTTATATAGTTTTTATTATCAAAAACATCATTTTGAATTTGAAAATATGATTAGTTAATATTCAATCATCATTTGCAATCATTAACATGGATTAATGTTGAACTATTTTCAATATTTTAAAAATCATTCGATGGTGTTTTAATGGGATTTGATGAAAAAATTTACTCATTTACTTATTTTTGAACCACTGAAACTAGTTTTTAATTACCTTCTTATAATTAAAACTCATAATTAGTTATTTTAAGCATGATAGACATTTGATTTTCATGCTTCTGATCAAACACATCAAAAATAAATAAAAATTTTCTTCTGGATTTCTTTTTATTCTAATTATATATTATATGGTTTTGATCACTACACACACATTTAATGGATAAAATTAATCAAAAGGAATTTCTAATCATCCTGAGAAAACCTCAACTCAAATTTACATTGATTTAATTTATATATTTAAAATTTTTAATCTAGGATGGTTTCCCTTTTTTTAATGAATATACGAGGTTATTTTATTTGTTTTATCCAAATCAAATATGTTTTAAAATACTTTTATATATTTTAAAAAATATTAATTAATTCAATGTACACCAAAAATAATTTTGATATTTCATATTCTCAGACATGTCAAAAATAATTTCAAGATAGTTTTCATTTGATTTTAGGCCAATATGAATTTTATTTCTATGGATTTGTTTATTACCCACACATTTTAGTGTTTTAAAATATTAAAAATGTGTCATCAGTCAACATAATAATATAAGAACTCGCATTTCCATGGAATCTGGTTATAAAATTTTAAAAAATATATGGTCTTATTAATATTATTTTAGAGAAATAACTGTTATTTTTGTTTATTTTAATCTCCTCAAACATGTTTTAATGACTTTAAAATCATAAAAACTTTTTATTCTATCATTCCAAGCACACCGAACGTCATATTGAAATTTCATTTACTTGTACAAAATAAATAATAATTAAAATACTTTTTACTAATATTTAATGTTAATATGTGGTCATTTTATATGTTTTGAAACATTATATTCATGTTTTAGAGTTTTATGATACTTAAAATGTTTTTAGTCATATAAATAAATCCTCAACATAGATTGATGTGGTGAATGTTATATGATTAAAAAAATATTTTTTTATTTATATTCATTTATTGGATATCCTAAGTAATTTTTTAGCTTTTACCCTCAGATATAAATTTTTAAAAGAATTTATATAATTGAAAACAATATATTCAATTATTATGATACAAAACGTTAGATTGACATGTTTTTTCCCAAACACAATAAAAATAATTTTAAGATAATTTTACTATCCTTATATGTTGTATATGTAATTATCTTATATGGTATTTAAATTTTAACACAATTTTTAGAGTATTAAAATAATAAACATGTGTTTTTGGACATCCAAAGAAAAATTTACATCATATTTTTACAGAGTCAAATTCTATATTTAAAAAATCAATATAAAATTGTTTTATTATGATTTTATTGAGATAATTGGATTTTTTTTCTTGGTATTTACCACCTCATTATGTTTCTAAATACACCCACTTAATAAAGATTTTTTATTCGGTAATTCTAAGAATAACTTATGTCATATTCATGTCTCATTTACCATACACATAAAAATTAATTATATGATAGTAATTTTGGAATTCAGGTTAATTTGAAAATTTTTTCAATAGTTATTCTCATTACACAAATGTTTTAGTTTTTCAAAGCACTCTTTAGTTATCCTAATAGAACGTCAACTCAGATTGATGTGGCGTGAGTTTTTATATTTTAAAAACAATTAATACATGTTATACATTAATTTTATTGAAATTGTAGTCTAATTAAATACATTTGACCTATGAAACAAATTTTTAAAAAAATTATTATGTTTTAAAAATTCTTATTATGACTGTATGAGCACACCACATGATTATTTGAGGCATTGAATACTTGTATGAATAATACTAATTCAAGTTGTGTTTTATAATGATTTCACATTATTCGAAGGCTGATTGATTTTCTTTTGAAAAATAAATACATGTTTTAGAGTTTTAAAACACTAAAAAATTAGTTTTAGTCATCCCATGAAAATAAAATCACAGAACAACATGGTGTCAGTTTTTCGATTTCTAAATTCATTCAATGGGTTTTTATCTTTCATTTCTATGAAATTCAATGTTGTTCTCTTAGTTCTGATCCTTTGATGCACAATTTTAAATATGTTGATTTATTTAAAAATTTGTCATTTAGTCATTACAAGGACATGAAAATTCATAATGAGGTTCTTCCTATTAATACACATAAAAAATAATTCAAAAACAATTTTCTAATGATTTTACTTTATTAGGATAATTATATGATTTTTTTTTGTGTTTCAAATACTATAAAATGTAATTTTTTATGAATTCGGAAGACAAATTAAAAAAATATAAATATTGTTCAAAATAATAAAAAAAAAATATTATTTTTATTTTATTATTTCATAGAAATTTGAGGCCATCTTCATTTTTCCCCCAAAACAAGTCTATACATACTCGATTATCATTTAAAACTACTTATGCAGTCATTCCTAGTACACAACATTTCATATGGATGTGAGTTGTTCTTTTGAACATCAAAAATAAATTAAATGTTTTTTTCTTTGATTTCACATTATTTTAAGTTAATTTGATTCATTTTTACCATTACACACGCAATTTGGGGTTTTAAAATTATTTTTCTATCATCTAAAGAAAATCAGAATACATAGTGACATGATGTCAGTTAATAACTATTTTAAAATATATATATGTTTTTCCCTATGATTTCAGGAAAATATAGGTTCATTTATATGGGTTTAAACCCATGAACAATGTTTTTAATTCCTTTTATAAATTATAAAACCACTTTTTTAGTAATTAAAAAATAATAAAATTTTAATAGAGGGACCAAATTTCTATTCCTTTAATAAATAATCCAAAGACATATTTTCTACGATATCATGTCACTCTAAGGTCATTTTATATTTTTTTAACCATTACATCGACATTGTAGAGTTTTAAAAATAAAAAAAATGCTTTTTATAACACTTTTAAGACATAAAATTATATATTAATGATATTAATTGTCTCTTAGAACTAATAATTTATTATTTTAAAATAATATGAGTCTCTATATCACCTTTTCCATCACTATGAATCTAAATTTTCTTAATTGATACCATTTTTATAAGGTTTCATAATTTTTTTTAAATCCGTTCTTAGTTTTTATATCACACACTTTTTTTCTCTAATTCACAACTATATAAATCAAAGATAAAAATCATCTCACATTACCCCAATTCCCACAGAATGGTAATTCCACACTATGTTACAACATCATTCAATCTATATGGAAAATAGTTGTTATCACATGTTATGGATTTTTTTATGGTTCACCAATATAGTACGGGTTATAAGGCCAAAACAATCGTGACAGATGTTCTTGTTATACATGGAAATTAAAAAATTATGTCATTTTCCACATCTATTTAGTAATGACCATGTGTTTACCTATATGAGTCATGTTCTCTCAGATTTTTATTCTACCACATAATTTACTTATGTGTTTTCTAATCAATAAAACTACTAAAACCCCACTATATGTAGTAGTATTAAATGAAGGAGGTGTCCAACCTAACACATTTTATTGAATAGGCCAAGATCCCACCCCTTAGACACACTCAGAATAATCCTTCCCTAAAATCAAAGGTACTTCATCTTTCTTTGATACTCTTGATGATTGTGTAGGGTTCACAACCAAATAATAATTAATTTTATTATATTAATAAAAAATTATAATTAATTATTTTCTTTTAAAAATAAAATTGAATTAAAATGATAATTATTTACTCTACTATCTCTGAAAGGATCATTCATGAAACTTTATCAGGTATCCAGTAAACATTAATCCATAAAATTATTCATGAAACTCGATGACCTAAACATGGAACCCTAATAAAATTATATATATATATATATATCAGGTTATATAAATACATTTATTTATAATAAAATAATATATATTGAAATTAGTAAAAATAGCAAAGATTTATCATTCTTCAAAATATTCTATACCCCTTCAATATGTGGATTGACTTTTTTGGACGAATAACATTAGTTATTAAAATAACTCAATGTAAAAATAGAAAAATTAATAAAAAGTATAATAATGTTTATTTAATGTTATTATGTTATTTTAAAATGTGAAAAAAAATCAGGATACACATCACTATTAATATCAATAAACGACTTCAACTTCTCATAAGAAAAGCCTGCAATCTATTTCTCATGAATCTGTCAAGTGCTCTAAGAGGCATCATTGATCTCAACCCATAAATCCACTTAAATCCTCTTAATTAATTTTCCATTTCTAATGGTTAATGGGAGTTAAATAGTTCTAGTGTTATTAAAATTTTAAATATATCTAGAAATAAAAAATTAAAACTTTTTATGTATAATATTAATTTGACTAATTACATTTAATCTAATATTTATTGATTATATGAATATTATTTCCAATATTTTGTCATAAAACACCACATTATTATAATCTATGATAATCTACCTCTAATAATTATTATTAATAGGAAGGATAATTTTTTCACAAGAAATATTTCAATTAATATATATATATAAATAATAGTAGTATCTTAAGTGGGAAACCTAAACTCATAAAATGGAATAATAATTTTAAATTTTTCTAGGTCTCATTTATCTTTATTATTCATATATGTATCTATTTTGTTATTATTTTTTTCCAAAAAACATAATCAAATATCTAATAAAAATATATTTTTTTTTAATGACTTGCATACATATAATGAAAACACAGCGATATAGCCTTGGTAGAGGAGTGGAAAACTAATATACTTCTATTGGTGTATCGAATAGTGGGTTGACAGTAGCGTATAGGGTAGACAGTGGCTTTCTAAAAGTATTTGTTATAATAGAATCACTTGTATGCACTAAAGGTGATTGTACTGATGGTGTGATTTTAAATGATAGTCAACTAGGATCTCAAAAAAATCATTATCATCATTATGAAATTTCAAAAAAAAATTAAATATTTTAAATGTACAAAAAATATGAAGAAAAATAATTCAAAAACATTAAATAAAAAACAAATATAATATATATATATGAAACATATATTGAGGTGAAATTATAACACAACATCATTTAAAATTTATACATTCAATAATATTCATCATCATTGTCCACATTATTACCAACCTACATTGAAAACTTTATATCCTTATTTTAACCCCTCATTCATGTTATATTTTATTAATATTTATAGGTAAAAGCAGTGATTTTTTTGGTTGATGATGTTCTAATACACAAATTACCAATTGGAGTTCATTTCATATATTAAACATGTATCACTATTTTATGTGTAAAAAACTATAACCTTTAGGTAATATATTATCTATATGATAAAAACATCTTCCAATATGAGTTTTTGATAAATGGATCATGATTTCTATGACCACAAGTATGGATAATGTTAATTGAGTTGAAAGAAGTAAAATGTAATGCGTCATTTATTATAACCAAGTCAATACTGACACCCTTTTATTTTAATTTGGCAACTGTAAATTTACCATGACTATTTAATATAAAGATACCAAAAATATTTCCATAGTATCACCCCAAAAAAGGGTAAAAACACCACTATATTGAGTTTCATGCCTTCTTCATGATTAATTAAAAAATACACGAGGTCACAAATATTGTAGTCATAACATATCTTAGAATGACATAGTGGATCTTTATCCAAAAACAATAAATCATTTGAAATTTCATCAATATTTTCAGAATTCAATTTTTGCAGGATAATATATGTGGTATTAATTTTATCCTAAAAAAAGTAAATATTATGAATATAAGTATGTACTAACATGATGGGTAAAGCATTAAGTAATATCCTTGTAATATAATTGGTTCATTTTACCTAATTTCAAGATCATCCTCTTCATGTATTCTTTGTTCAAATGATAAATAATTCAACAAATTGACCTAAAATATATCTATTGACTGTAATATGTCAATTTTCTTATATATACTCTCATTTTGGTGGTGAAAAATTCAGGCCCATTCCAACTTTCCTTCCTATTGTTAGAAATGATGACGATAGTATATTGAGATTTAAATTATTAGAGATGCCATAAACACATATAAAAAATTTAATTTAGTCCCAATTCCATCCAAATACATATAATAAAATATCATAAACACATAGTTTTTGTAACTTTCTATAATAAATCCTTATTTTTTTGCTTTATTCCTCACAGATGACATTAAATGAATTAGGTGATAAAACAAATATAAAAAATATATTAAGGAAAATATATAATTAGTTGATAAAATTGAATTACGAAATGAAAATAGAAATTATATTAACATACATCTAAATTGGATACAACCATTGATAGTGTACCAATAATATAAATTTACCTTTCCTAATAAAATGAGTATTCAAATGAATCATTACAGTGGAAAATGAAAAGGAAATAACATTTATCAATGAAAAAGTCTCAACACAAGTATTTCATGAATATTTTCATGCTCATTTTAAAAAATAGTTTTCTCAAAAAGATCTATGAATAGGGTGAAAAACTAAACGTGAACTACAATTGATTTTTATGCAGTGTATTGAATAATTCCAAGGGTAACAAATACTCCCCTAGAATAAGTGAGTCCTGAATTTTGAATCCGTATAACATTAAATGTTATTACATGCCTCGAATTTCTAATCAAATATCGATATGTAACATTTACATTCTCTAGTATTAAGTAATATTACTTTTTCATGGGTTTTCATTGTAATAAAAACTAGATGATACCTTAAATCTTCATTTTTACACAAAAAAATTATATTCATTACCTCTAAATCCAAATGCGTGTAAAGGTGATCCTCCAATATAACTTGTTAAGAAATTTCAAAATTCAATTCTCATGGAATTCATTCTAAATATGAATTTAATCAATATTATTATATTGAAAATAAAATTTACTCTAAGTATATTTGAAAAATAAAATCATTTTCTTATCCTTATGTGTTCATAAAACATAAATTTTATACCATGTACTCATAACCCATTATTTAAACTTATTACACATCCCATATTCAATAGTTAAATTCCTTAACTATCATAAGATTTATGATGTAGATAATAACTTTTAGAACCTTCTCAATGTAATATATCCGTTGAATATTTTCTTTTTAAACCTGGATTTGTTATTTGAATTAATAAATCAGGGATGAACCATAAAGCACTATTTTAAACCACATAGAATCCATTATGGGTTAAAATCAAAATTATAATTTTTGAAACATAAATTTTTATGATTTTTCCAACTAGATAATATTCATAGTCTATGAAATTCAATAATTTTCTATATTAAAGAACCAATAATTTTTATTTTTATTTATCCTAGATACTTTTAATGATTCCATGACATCATCCCATAATTCTAAGAATTATATAATTATTGGATGATGGTCTATATCAATTTAATTTCTTGGTGTTTTATTCCTCATAATAATATTTGAAATAATAAAATAATTCTTCTTTATAAATATTTATGAAGGTAGATTATAGGGGATAAAAATAAGATTTCATGTTATATAATTATTATATATATTACTAGAAGGGTTAAATACATTCTATTTGAATCCCTAATGAATTTTCTTAGCATCATAAGAAAAAATTGGATATAATGAATCAACCACCTCCCAGAAAGTTGATTCTTTTTGTGGTCTCATCAAATCATTATGGATACCATCAAAATGATGTCACTTCATGGGAGTTTTCTTCCTATATTTCTCCATGGTGCTACAATCTATTTTAATATTACTAAAATTCATTTATATCTATTAAATATATGAAATATTATGATTTCTTCTTTATTATACTCTTCTCTCCAATATAGATTGAAATAACTTTTCATGAATTTATATCTTTATAATTAAGGGTATCTTTGTTAACTATTTTATAAATCTCAAATAATGATATAATGAGCTTAAAATCACCATATAAACCAAGAAAAAACAATAAAATCATAGAAATTTCATTTTCTGAAATTCCATATAGATACATGATATGATAAAACTTGAGTGGAAAAGAAAAAATTGAACACCTGTCTCTCCCTTCATACAATTATTAATTTCCTTCATTATCCAATTCAGAAAACACATATTTTTTATCATTTATTTTATACTTATGATTATTATTATTAGGAAAAAATAATAATATTATTGATGTATTAAAATAAAATATATTATATCTTGTAAAACCAAATGATTCATTTATCAATATGGACTGAATTCTCCTCTAATGGGTCTCATTACGATACATTTATTGTGTTATCACTACAATAACCTTTCATAGCATTTTATTGAACATGAAAAATAAAAAGTACTCATCAAGAATCAAAATCATTCAATATCATGTCTTTGTATACATATTTCATATTCAACTATCTTATTTATTTATTATCAAGGAGCAAATATATTTGTTTTAGAATCCAATGATCGATTTTAAATTTCATAATCTAAAAATTATTCTAATTACATTGTATAATGAAGAGTATTCTGAATGAATTTATATAATTTTTATCCATATAGTTTTGATTTCCAATCTTCTCCTAATGAAATGAATAATAATAATATAAATTCTTAATAAAGAATTTATAGTTATTTATTAACACAAAAGGAGAATAAATAATTTCATTAAAAAAATTATTTTGGTAAGAAAACCCAGTTTAAAAAAAGATGAAAAATGAATTAAAATGATCAATACAAAATTTTAAAATTAGAATAATAATTTTATATTGCTATAATATTAAAATAATAATTGATTATTACAACCCCTTTATCATTAAATTGAGGGGTTGGGTATGTTTTTTATGGAATAATCCTAGAGAGTTGAGGTGATGGATTCTGATGAGAAAGTGGCGGTGATAAGTGAGTAGGTTATGTAATGGATACATGTTCGACTGTTTTTTTTTCAGTTCGTGGGGTTTGAAAGATCACGCAACTGTTGGCCTTCTCGAAAGCAGGCACTTGATGATCCGCTTTGCGTCTGAGGGTGATAGGATCCAAGACTGGTCCAGTGCTCCTCGTATATGCAACGACTCTTTCTTCTTCTTGTTCAGATGGTCATAGGAATTTATTATGAAGTGGTACTCTCCTTCTATGCAGTTTTGGTTAGTTTTCCTAATCTTCCTCTCCCTTTTCATAATCCTTCTATCATTCGAATTCTTGGTAATTATGTTGGATGATTTCTATGCTCGGATAGCAGAACTCGGGTTGTTTTCCACCCGGTCTCTCCACGAATATGTGTTGAAGTGGATGTTTCAAAGGGCCAAGTTCCTTTTGTGTGAATTGTTGTAGGTGAAGAATTTCAGTTTAAGAAACCTGTTGTCTTTGAGCCATGGGTTTATTTTGGCTCCTCGTGCAACAAACTTGGGCATCAGAAGAAAGTGTGCAGGAGGGGTCTGAGAAATATATTTAGGGGAAGGAGGTAGAGGGGCCGGTATATCTTGATTCAGCTCCCTCCCTGCTTCTAAGTGTGACAATCCATGCAATAATATCCAAGGGCCAAGAGTTAAGGACATTTTTGCAAGGTTGCATAATTATTTAGGTGCTCCCAATTTGAAATAACGGTCCTTAGGAGGTCCCTACTCCATAAATTCTCTCTCCTTTAGTGAGACGGTTAAGGGAGGAATGGTGAATCCTGGCCAGGTAACTAAGAAACATTCAGTCTAGGGTGGTGCAGGTATTATAGCTAAAAGAAGGGTTCTTGGGGAGATACAAAACATGAGCAACAAGGGGGTAGTGTCTCCACAACACTGGGTGCATGTCCTTTGAAAATATCCTATGTCTATCTTGATACATAATAGTTTCTCAGGACTGAACCAGGCTGGGAAGGAGATTGTGGACTCTAAAGGATAGAAAAGCATCATCCCAAGATAGAAGTGAAAGCAGACTAGTTAGAGGCACACGAACGATGAGGAATATAGTGAAATAGAAGGGGATTCTCACCATACATGTTCTACAATCAAGTCAATTTTGTGGGAATTGGATCAAGGAAAGGGAAATAAGGAATCATCATGACTGGGAATTTCTCGGTCATCAAGGGGGAGAAAAAACTCATACCCCGTAAGGATTATTCAGACACCCCAAAGACAATAGTCACTAGATCATTAGGTAAGGAAGCGTGTAAGAGTGAAGGAGTTGTACTGCAAGGTCCTACATCGACGACAGGTGTGGATCTGTCCTCTAGCATGACGAGTAAGCAGAATCACTCAACTGCCATGGAATGTGCTAAGGTGAAGGAGTGATCGGGGATAAATGGAGGCCTGGACAAAGATGCAAGACAATAAAAAGTACGGTGGGTGGAAAACCAGATAGAAGATTTAACTTTTGAGGTTGGAACGGTGGGGATGGTGGGGGAGCAGGATAAAAGTGGTGGTGCTCCATTGGTGACTACTGCTGGTTCACAGCATGTAGATAGTATAGAGGCCACAGACAAGATTGTGGACCTCCTTATGAATTCTAATGAAGAGATGTTGGATAATGACTTAACCATTCAATCTTACATAGAGGATGTAGAAAGGATGATCAGATTTCTAATGCAAGTGGATACAAACATGGAACATAGCAGATGGATTGAGAAACAATTTCAAATTCTGACGAGAGGCTTTGATGATAAGAAGTTAACAGTGGAGGAGTTATTAAAGAAAAGGGACAAACTGGCCCAACATTTTGGAAGACATTCTCAAAGACGGCCAGAACAATGAGTTAACAGATTTATCATGGATACTATTTAGGGAGGTCGCACCTAATAAGTTTAACTTAGCCTTTAAAGGTTTTGTTTTGTGATACTGAATTTAATGCTTCTAGTTGTACTTGATGGTTTCCAACTTTTTCCAAAAAGTGTTTTAATAAAAAATTAACTTAGTAGTAAATAGCGTTTTTAGTGAACTACACTCCTTCTAGAGAAGTGCACATGAAAAATATTTAAGAAAACTAGTTCATATCTTGATTGTGATATCTATTACAACCTAATTTTATCTTTTTTTTGTTTATAGAAATATAAATTTTCATTAAGGGATATGTACACCATCAATTCTGATCCTGGATAAAAAAAATATTTAGGATCATTTTCGTACTAAAAAATAATTTGATTCAATGGAAAATAGTATCATAGATCTAATTTTTACCAAAAATCATTTGTGATGTATTAATACATAGGTATTTGATTATATACATCAATATCAAATTTATCTGGCCATAGGTCAATTTGTTCAAGGGTAATATTAATAGTGTGGTAATAGGAGAAGCATTACTATTGGGATGAGGTAGTATTTCAAAAATACACCATGCCATTATCATTAACACTTTTGTGTTATTTTCTAAAAATATAATTAATTTGGATGAAGATTTGTTGGCCACCACATATTCCACTGAGTATCGTAACAAACAAAACTGAAACAAAATTATTATTGAAATAGAATCAATACAAGATATTACTTTCTTTGAAGATGTCCATTAGATAGAACCATTGATAATAATAATTAATATAATTACATTTCTTAAAAATTATAATGAATTCATGTGAGGGTTGTTAATATTTATATGGAAGGAAATACATTGTCTAGGACTCTCTTGTCAATAGTCATGTAAGACATATTATTTAATTGGTCAAGCACACTTTCTATCAATTTTATTTATTTACATAAGAAAAATTTGAACTAGAATAAGAATATGATTCCATATTGAAATTTTAGTATATATTTTTCCAAAACCGACATTAAGAGAAATTAATAAAAATACACACACACAGACACTACTCCCTCATTCAATCATCAAAATGTTTCCATAAACCTTAATTGGTGTGTCATAAAAATCTCATCCCCACTTTATAAGTGTTAATATTCCTTATTAGATTTAATTTTTTTAATTTATTTTCATATTTTCTCATATACATTGCATAATTCCCCCTCAACCTTTGATCCATTTGGCCAATAAATCACCCTTTTATTTAATTCATTATAGTTACACCATAATTGTATTTCATATCTATTTAGTTTAATACTAATTAATTTATAGAAAAATGAAGTTCTTAAATCAGTATCTAGAGTCTCTTTATAGTATAATTGCAGGATGAGTATCTATATTATTATTTTTTATTTTCTTATTTTTTTAAATATTATGAAGTGGTTTTTTGTTATGAATTTGTTTATGATTTTTTTATATATACATTTTTTCCGATAATAAATTTTTTATTATAATTAATTTGGTATATTAATTTATTATTCATTATAAATTGTTTTTTTACTCTGATATAATTTTGTTGAAATTAGATTTTTTTAATTTAAAATTGTTTATATTTATATCTTTTATCATCAATGTTTTATAGTAATTATTTTTGATAATTAGATAAAAATAAATAAATTTTAATAATGAGTTCTTAAATACTAGGGATTGGAGGATTATATTGAAAGCTGATATTTATATAAAAGAGGATACATATTTTAGTATTGATTTGGATGATATGATATTACATATTATAAGATCATATATCAAGCGATGAACCTTTTTTTATAACTATATTGAATTCTAGAAACTCCTCTAAAGAAGGAATAGAAAATGATTTCCAATTAATTTCTATAATTGGTTGTATTGATTAAATATGTAATAAAAAATTTTAATTTATATTTCTATTATATAGTTTTACATTTTAAATTTTAATGTTTTATTATATATTTAATTGTTTATATGTTTTAATAAAATAAACTTTAATATTTTGATCTTTCTTCATTAACGAACCCTAATTTGGTAAATGTAAAATCATCCATTGATGAATATGAAAAAAGGAGTAAAAAATATCTTGTAATTTTCTAAAAAAAATTGAAATGTAAGTTATAATTTTCTTTCCATGCATAAAGTGTTTGAATATGGTACTGTTAAATTCCATAGAAGTAAATATAAATTTGATTTTATATGGTAGTAATCATAAATATACATGTTGGATTTATCATGGTTAAATAATTTAATATGAAACATAATTTTTTTGAATATATTCAGTATTGGACTATCGACCATATTAATAAATTAATTAATGATTAAGGCATTTTAACCAATGAAAAAATAAGAATTGTTGAATTATTGTATTGAGAAACTGAGAAGTCAATATTATTAAGTTTTAAGAAATTTACGGTGTTATCAATAGTGCTAAGATTTGTTAATATGAAAACAATATATGGGAATAGTGCTAATAGATTCATCCACTCACTTTAACTTTTAAAATATCTACTTCTAAAAGGCATGAGGATTCCAGATTCCAACTATAAGAAAAAGAAAAAACTATGTCCAATGGGATTGGTGTATAAAAATACATATACACTCCCCAATAGTTGTTTGTTGTATAGGATTTAATATGTATGTTTATCAGAATATATTACATGTGGGATATCATGATATAATATGAATGAAAAATTCAACTCTTATTCATTCTGAAGAACTATGGCCAAACCTCTAGATAATGAAATTTGACATATTTATAAAATAATTCATTTAAAGATGTGTTTGTAAATTAAATTGATACAAAAAACAAATTATATAGTAAATATGTGTTCATATCTAATTGAAACTTCTGTTTCCCTACCATTTTATGAAGATGGAGGTGACTTGAGAAAAAAATTCCTAATTTTGGAAGTGATGATAGAATTCTCATTATGGAACTATACATAGATAAAATTAATCCATATCAGAAGCTTACTAGACATCATAATTTTTAACTTTGTATGATAGTAGTTTACATAATTTCCCCGATTTATATTTTTGATAAAAAAATATATGTTATGATGATATCATTGACTTATAGGCCAAAACAACTTTAAAATGATATTCATGGGTATCTTTCACTATTGGTTGATGACTTGAAATATCAATGGGTGGCATGTGTTACAATTTTCAATTTATAGAATAAAGAATAATTTATTTTTCATGTTATGATATAGTTCATTATATATAAATTTCATGAATATAGAAAAATATCTATATATATTATGTTAAGGGACACTACTACAAAAATGGGCAAGGGAAGTGCCACCTTTTATCAGTGCTATGTAAAAAAGCACTGATAATTGTAATTCTTTATCAGTGCTAATTAAAAGGGCTGATAAAGGTTCCCTTTATCAGTGGATTTATAATGCTGATAAAGATATACCTTTAACAACGCTTTTCTAGCACTGATAAAACCATAGTCCCATTTTATAAAATGGGGTGCATAGTGCCCTCTGTTTATCGTGCCCTCAAACCCTCATGAGACTATACCCCTATGGAAACTCCCCCCCCCCCGGATCATCTCTTTTCCAGACCTCTTCCACCACTACCCTAATCCACCGCCACTTACCTACTCTCTCACCGCTAGCCCTACTCCATCACCACTAGCCCTACTCTGCTGTGAACCCTAATCCTTATCCTCCACCTAGAACCCCCTCCATAGATCCTCCACCCTACGAACCCTACTTCTCCTCCTCCACGCTGGACCCTACTCCCTACGAACCATACTTCAAGTGTTTTGGATTCCTTCTAATGAGGTTAGATTCTCAGCTTCCCATATTTTATATTTGGTGATTTCTACACTCATCCGCATCTGGTTCCTTTGGTTCTTATTCTTATATTCATTATGGTGGTTTATTTTGGTTTGGTTTTGGTTGTTTTGTGTGTTGGGGCTATGTTTTTAGGTCGCATTCTATCAAAAATGCATGAAGTGATTAATTTTATTCCAAGTGAATTGTTTATTAATTATAGGGTTTTGTTAAGTTATTTTCATGATTATGATTATTTTAAACAGTCTATTATAAATGTGTGTAGTAAGAAGGAGAAAATAGGTTGATAGATTTTTTATGGATTTAAGAATGGAGGCATGGGGTTATGAAGTTGTTTTGTTATTAGAGGGTTTAATATTGATGATTTCATAGGAATATAATATTTTGTAATGTATAATTAATTGTTATTTTAGTTTATAAGTGTTTGGGTATATATGATTCTTTTAGTGTGGAAGAGTATCCCTTAGTTTTGGTAAGTTATTTAATTTTTTACAATAAATTTATTAATTTTGATGCTTATACATGTTGAAACATTATCATGGTAAAGTGCACAAGAAGTAGAAAGAGACTTGGGATAGAGTGTTGTCAAACTTCAATAGTAGTATGTGTTGATGTTTATTGTCTAGGTGTTGGGTCCTAAGGATAAGAATTGGCTAGAATTAGTTGAGGTGGTTTTTGAATTTGAAAATATTCTATCACATTTATGGGTTTCTTTAGTAGTGGGATTACTTTTAAGGGTGTCTTGAGAATGACAGAAGGAAAGTCATTTTCAGTCAAAATTTGTTTTAGGAAGAGTATTATTCCCAAGATATAGAAGTATGAGTGTATGAAGAATATCATGGAATTCAATAATGTTGGATACAGTTTTCATTCCCTTGTGATTCACATCTCGGAATTGATGGTCAAGTTTTTAGAACACTTGGTTGATGAATAAACAAAATCCTGTAATTTTGAGTCATCTTTGAGGTTAAGGATTCTAAGTAAGGTTGTGAGTTTATGTTTGAGGTTTTGGTTGTAGATGAGGGATTGTGATGAAGTTATCTGGAGTGGTTTTCATTGAGTTTCTTAAAAGTATAAATATGTTGCCTTGAATTGTGGTCCTAATGGAATGAGGAATAAGGGAGTGATGATATTTTCTAGATGTTGGGTGGGGATTATGACCTTGGTTGAGTATCTCTGGGTGTACCATAACAATATATTTGATCTATTTCAAAGGCGATGTAGTGGGGAATCTGTAGTATGAGTCCCCATGATTCATGGTGTTTCTTGGTTTCAGCATGGTGTAGTTTTATTTAGTCGAGTGGTCATGTTTTAGTTGATAAAATTTTGGGATGTGGTGAGTTTGGTTTGAGAGTCTAGGCATGATTATGTCCTGAGTTATTGACCTCATCCCTTTATTAACCAATACCCTCTTTCAATTGATACTAAAATAATAAGTTTAATTATTTTCAATGGAATTATTTATCTCTCTTTACCTTCAAATTCATGTTAAAATATGAATTTTATTGAGATGGTTTGTGTTTTTGTCAAAATTCAATGATTCATAAGAAAAAAACGGATGCATATTTCTATTTCACTGAAATGGATGTGAATTTTTCTAATCTAAAGTTCATGGTTTTGGGATATAATTTATTTATTAAATTAACTTCAAATTTTTTTTCAATATTATGATAGGTATTAACATTTAGTGAGAGGAGGTTTGATAGAATTTATGTTCACTAACCTCAATTTTCTATTTCATATGTTAATTTGGGTTACAAAACCTTTGATATTACATAGTAATTTTGGATAATCCTAGGTTATTTGTCCCCCCTGCGAACCCATTTGTGTTTGGAAATGTATCTACTATATTAGTTTTCTCATCAAAATTGCATACTTGTTTTCAATTTATTTGAGATTAGTCATTAGTTTTGGGATGTTTAATGTGATTATTTTTATATTAATGAGTTGTATGGTTGGGGTGGTTAAAACGATGTTTAATGTTTTAATGCAAGGTTGTTGGGTGCTAGAACTATTGGTAAGGGGGTTGGAAAGTGTGTTGATTTTGGTGGGGGTTCTATCTTGGTTCTGTTGATTTCCAAATCTTTATTGGAAATGGTTAGGCTCTATTAATCTCTATTTTTAAAAGGAATTGGTTCCCTTATACTATATTTGGAAGTATTTTTTGTGTATTTTAATCATAAATATTAATAATTGAGATTCAAATAGGATGAAGATGAATAATGATTAGATGGATGCTAATCATTTGACCATAGAGTTTGAGAATGGAGTAAAAGAGTTCATCAAGTTTTCAAAGGATCACGCAAAGGATCCTTCTCAAATCATTTTTTCATGTTTACATTGTTGTTATTCTAGACTAATTACTCCAGAGGAGATGGAAGAACATTTGATATGTCACAGAATAGATCAGAGTTATAAATGTGGGAATAAACATGGATAAAAACTGAATATAGCTATTGGTTGGGATAAAACTACATTTTATGCATCATAAGATATGATTACATATATGGATAATGAAGAAGACCGTATAGAGGATGTGATTATAGATGTCAATGATGATGATGATCGTATTCAAAAAATGACAAGGAAAGTTGAAGATGAACTCCGTGATTGCCCAAAACTGTTTGAGAAGTTAAAGAGTTGTGAAGAAGATGTCATTGTGTGATGGTTGCACTAAATTTATAGTATTGTTAGCTGTACTAAAGTTGTATAAATTAATCCCAGGAAACTGATGGAGTGATGTCAGTTTTACGGAACTACTTTCTCTCTTGAATGACATGATCCCGGAAGATACTGAAGATCCAAGATAGAAATATAAAGCTAAATGAATGCTACACTCGATTGGTATGATTTCATAAAGAATACATGCTTTCCTGAAAGATTGTATATTTTTTAAAGGATAAAAAATCACTTATAAAATGCCAAAAGTGTGGTGATTCTCATTAAAATAAAGATGAATCGAGTCCTATGAAAGTTTTATGGTACTTTCCAATCATTCTAATGATTAGGCATCTATATGGAAGTGAAGAAACCGCAAGACAATTATTGTGTCGTGAAAATAAAAGAAATAAATATGGGAAATTGCATCACTCAGCCGACTCTCCTCAATGGAAGAGAATTGATCATGAGTATCCTGAATTTGAAAATGAGATGAGAAACCTTCATCTTGCATTATCTACAGATTGAGTGAATCATTTTGTTTTAAACATGCACTCACAATACATGGCCAGTTATATTGGTAAATTATAACATTCCACCCTGGTTATGCATGAAATGGAAATTCATCATGTTATCTATGCTTATATCAAGACCAAGACAACCTAGTAACGTTAATGATGTTTAGTTGGCTCCTTTGATCGAGGATCTGAATTTATTGTGGGATTCAGGTGTTATTTTGTATGATGCTTCTAAAAGTGAATACTTCGTGTTGAGAGGGATGATGTATGGGATGAAAAATTATTTCCCTGCTTATGGAAATTTTTCAGGTCATAGAATTAAAGGAACTCAAGGGTGTTCCATGTCTAAAAAAGATACGGAATCAATTAGGTTGAAACATTCATTTAAATCTGTGTTTCAAGGACATCGTAGATTTCTACCCCGTCGGAATAAGTATTGATCTTAGACGACATCATTCAATGGAATTTTAGAACAATGAACAACACTATCTCCACTAACAAGTGATCAGCTATCTGATAAAGTAAAATAATTGAACACTGATTTTGTTACACCATTTTCAAAAAGTATTACAAAAATCAGTTGGAAAAAGAGATCAGTTTTTTTGAATTACCATACTAGAATTTTATGTATGTCAGAACTTTTCTTGAGGTGATGCATGTGGAAAAAAAATGTATGTGACGGTGTTATTGAAACCTTTTTAAATGCCCCTGGAAAAACAAAGGATTGAATTAAGGATAGTATGGACATGGTTGACTTGGGAATATGAGAAGAGTTGGCTCCCGTGAAGGGTGAAAATAGAATGTTTCTTCCTCTAACTGCTTACACTCTAGCCAAAGATGAGAGATATTAGTTTTGCAACTTCTTCAATGATGTAAAGTTTCCAGAGTGCTATTCAACATATATCAAGAACATTGTGTCAATTAATGATTCAAAGTTAAAAGGTTTGAAATCAAATGACTACCATGTTTTGATGCAATATTTAATTCATGTTGATTTGCATTGCATTTTTTTCAAGAATGTTCATCATACATTAACCAAACATTGTTTCTTTTTCAAAGATATATGCAGCAATGTTTTAGACCCAGTGAAATTTCAATCTATGCAAAAATAAATTGTCATCATATTATGTGAATTATAAATGTTCTTCCCATAATCACTCTTTGATATGATGGTTCATTTGATGGTTCACTTGGTGATAGAGATTCAACATTGTGGTCCTGTGTACTATAAATGGATGTAACATGTTGAACGGTATATGAATATTTTGAAAGGGTATGTCAAAAATCTACGTTATCCAAAGGGTTGTATTGAGGAGTGATATATTGTTGAGGAAGCCATTCAATTCTGTACCGAATACCTATCTGATGTGGAAAGAATTGGTATCCAGAAATATCATCACACTAGACGCATTGAGGGTGAGGGAATTTCTGGAAGAGATATTGTGACAATCAATATTACAAATCGGGAGCAGGACAACCTTTATGTTTTGCATAATAGTTGGGAGGTTTCTCCATATATTGAAACCCAAAAAAAAATTCTTATGAAGTTGAATCCATAAAGGACTGAAAATGGATATCAAATACGCAAAATCACCAGCTTATAGGATGGTTTTGGGACCATATATTTATGGAGTTAAATGAAAATCTGAATTCAATTTCAGGAAGACTTCAATGGGTAGGTGCCAGTTCAAGTGTGTATGTATCATGTTATAATGGTTATAAATTCTATAAAGATGAACCTGATGAAGATAGTACCATGAGAAATAGTGGAGTTACACTTGTGGCTGAATCGATGCATGTTTCTGGTAGTGAGGAATGAAATCCAATATATGTGAATATGTCATACTTTGGCATTATCAAACAAATATGGGAGTAGGATTATATGACATTCCAATTTCTAATTTTTCAATGCAAATGGTTTGATAACAACAGTGGTGTTAAAATATATGAATTGCGATTTGTGAATGATGATCTTAGTAAAGAAGGGTAAAAATATGAATAGTTTATAATGGAATCACAAGAGGTACAGGTATTTTATGTTCCATATATCACAAACTGAAGGTTTTTTATTGTACAGTTATCATCCAAACCCACTGAAGGGTTTGATGGAAATTCAATTTAGGATGATCCTTTCAGTGTTATGTCGCAATAATTTCATAGCAGACACAATGTAGATGACATTTTTATGTTATAGGAGACCAAAATAATGGGATTTTGATTATTTATATAGGTTTCAAATCCCTTCGTCCTTTAAAAAAAAGAGAGTTCAATAAATAGGATATATTTTTTTGTAAAATAGATATTTTTATCTCATGTTATTATATTATCATTACTAAATTTATATAATATAAATTACATGTTCAACAAATTTTGCAGATAATGACATCTGCACATTCTGGTGATCCTAGCCTCGAGGCTGAACAAGTCTCTCAAGCTGCTATTGCTGCTCACTGTGCAGAGCAACAACAAGTTTTTGAACCTATTACTGCTCCTAGTGTTGAGGTCCAAAAACCATCAACACATGTCATTGTTACCATTCCAGATGAATATATTGATGATGTTGATATCGATGAAATGGTCTGGGATGAAGGAGTGACATCGCAGAAAACACAGGTGTATTTTTGTTTAATGGTGTCATCCAAACTTTTTAAAGAGAAAAGTGAAGGCATAAAATTTGATGTCAGATGGAATGCATGACGACAACATGTGAATCCCAATAAGGCTATGTTTAGTAGTTATATTGGAATTTTTACTCAGCAATGCGTGCCTATTGACATAGATTCATGGAATCATGTTGTGTCCGGGATGAAGTATGTTATTTGGGAGGAAATTACAGTAACATTATTATATTATTTGATTAATTTACTAGAAAATAATATAATGTTATAGTTTCTTACTCTTCTCAATCCCTAGTAGAGTAAATTTATAGTATATTATTCACACAATATTTATATACTAAGGCATGCATGATGTAGTCATCATGGTTTTCAAACTATTTTAACAAAATGTCACCTGAAAGATTCCAATGGTAATATAAACATGCACCCACCCCTTGTCTATGCTCACTTGATATCCTAAGATGCATGGGATTTATTTATTGGCCACTGTGAGGATGAGAAGTTTCATGTACATTGTGGCAAAAAATACACTATTTGAGGATACGTGTATTCATCACTTTGATTTTCAATATTTCATTTATGAAACAGAAACTCAGTACTGAAAATAAGGAATGTTCCTCAAAACCAACATACCCCTATTATAAAGTAATGAGGGGGTACACATCAACAGAAATTAAAATGGTACATATTTTAAATAAAATGAAATATTGTTCTATGCCAAGAAACAACATCATAATTATCTTTCTATATTAATATGTATATTGATGAGTCTAAATCCAAAGACACTTCCATCCCACGTCATGTGCTATGAAAGGAGGCTTGTGTGAATAAGGATGGGAAGACAGTAGATGAAAACACACAAAAATTGTGGAAAATATGTGTGATTATGACGTGATAATTTTTTTTTTAAATTTCGATTACATAATAATAATTACTTATTTTTTGATATCTGATAGTCACAGAAATCTACTACTCCTATAGTTGATGCAGATCTATTATAAATGGATTTGACCCGGGGAAAAAATATGGTTTTTTCAGAGGTGTGGGGTTTGGGGTGACACACCATATATATTTTTATAAAAAAACAAACAGATGATAAAAATGAAGAAATAAAACAAATGAGTGAAAGACTAGAAACTCTTGAAGAACAATTTCAATGGAAGGGAGAGTTTCTAGCAACTTTTATGTGTAAGAAGCAAGGAGAAGACACAACTCATGAACAATCAGCCTGTGAAGATCTGGCCCCACCCCCCACCATCTCTGTGGTGATCCATTCCCCTTAAAAAGCTATCTTATCTAGGGTAATCAATATTCTAATAATTGTTCCCATGAAATGTGAATCAGAAAAACATTACTACTTTTCCTGTACTGATCTTCTACATGGTGATAATTACTGTGATTTATATATTTCAAAACTCACCCACTACTGGAATCTAATGTTTTCACAATGGATATATATCAACTATTTCATCAATCTGTTTCTATACTATAAAAAGGAAACATTTTCCAATAGTTTTTTCAAACTATTAGCAATGTGAAAATATATTTAATATTTCCCAATGGTTTGAAAAAATAGTTGGAAAATATTTATTTTCACTAACATATACCAATGGTTTTAATAAAATGATGATAAAGAGAGTCTTTCCCAATGGTTTTTAAAAACTTTTGGGAATGTTTTCCCCCAAATACCCAGCACCCCAGCTCCCACTCACCCAGTTGCTGACCCTAATCCAGAGCTCCTCCCAAAGTTTTCTCCACAGTGAAACTCCTTCCTGCCATAGATCCATCTTCAAACAAACAAATTTTTATTAATATACTTCAAATTAGTAAGTGTTACCTTATTTTTAATGTTATCCATCTATTTTTTCTATTTCTGGTTTTCATTTTGGCTAAAAAAGAGTTCATGCAGTCTATGGAGTATTGAACCCTTTGATTTGTTTTCTATTTTTTGTTCTACACTTAAATCATGCTAAAGGGTTTGTTTTTTGGGGTGATATGGTAGTTTCTATGGACATTAGTTTATTTTAAAATTGGATTTGGATTTTGTATTTATAGTTTTTGTTCAAGGAATAAAGGAATGGGTACTGATATTCAGGATGAATTGGCATTGGTTGGGGGATGGATTGGAATTGTGAACACCCCCCCCCCACACACACACCCTTGGACAACCCCACCCCCCACCCCCTGGACACCCCCATTGGACAGCCCCCCACCCCGTGCACCCACCGGGACACCCCCACACTCCCTAGACACCCCTCACCTCCCATGTACATCCCACCCCTGGACACCCCCACCCTTTGGATAGCCCCCTCCACCCCCACCCCCTAGACACCCCCACCCCCTGGGACACCCCACCCTTTGGATAGCCCCCTCCCGCCACCCCCCAGGACTCCCACACACCCACCCTCCATGTCCACCCCTCACCACCCCATGGACACCTCCTTATGGATACCCCCCCCCCCCCCACCACCACCCCTAGACACCCCCACCCCCTGGACACCCTCCACCCCTTGGACGCCCCCCACCCCACCCCCCTTAGAGACCCCCCCTGGACACCACCACACCTCCTAGACACCACCGCACCTCATAAGTTCATGGCCCAATTTTGAAATTGTAATTAACAATGTAGTTGATTTCCCCATTCCCCAATGACATTTTCTATGTGACCCATAGAGCCTTATAAATTGAATATGCCATGTTTTGATAAATTAAATTTCTCATGTTTTGATAAATTGAATTTGTCATGTTTTGATAAATTTAATTTTTTATGTTTTGAGAAATTGAATGGGTTGTTTGGAATAAAATGGATAATGCATGATGGTTGGACTTTTTTAATGAATAAAATGATTTTAAATAAAAATGCCCTATGGGGGGATGCAGGAGGGGTAGGGGGTTTTCCAGGTGTGGGGGGTTGTCTAGGTGGGGGGGTGGGTTGTCCAGGAAGGTAGGGGCTGCAGGGGGAAGGGGCTATAGGGGTGTGAGGGAGGGGGTATGGGCTGCCCAAGGAGGGGTGTGGGATATCCAAGGGGGTTCAGGGTGGAGTGTCTGGGTGGGGTTGGAGGTTGTGGGGTGTCTAGGGAGGGGGTGGGTGGTCCATGTTGGGGTGGTGAGGGTGGGCTGTCCTGGTGGGGGTGGGGGAGAGATGTCCATGTTGGGGGTGGCGGGGGGTGGGTTGTTTGGGTGGGGTGGGGGTGGGTTGTCCAGGTGGGGGATCTATCTTGGTGGGGGGCTACAGGGGAGGGGTGTGGGATGTCTAGATATGGGGTGGGCTATCGAGGGGGGGGGGCGTGGGCGGTCTAGGTGGGGCTAGTGCTGGGCAATCCAGGGGCTGTTGGGTGGGGGGGGTAGAGGCTATAGGGGAGGAGTGTGGGTTGTCCAGGGAGGGGGTGGGCTATCTAGGGGTGGTGGTGGGTGGGCTATACAAGTGTGGGGGGCTCTCAAGTGGTTGTGGGTTCTCTAAATAGGGTGGGGTGGGATGTTCAGGTGGGGAGGGGGTGTTGGTTGTCTAGGGAGGGGGGAGGGGCATGTTGTCCAGGTGTGGTGGGGGTGTCCAGGTAGGGTGGGTGTAAGGGGATTTAGGGGTGTGGGGGTGAGGGCTGTCTTGGGAGGGGGTGTGTTGTCCACTCTAATAATATATAAAGAAATCAAATCAAAAATAACCAATGTATCGTTGCTTTCACACGTTAAGCCTTTTTTTGAAGTTCCATATCAACACTCACTCTTTCCATTCCGAGAAGAAGTGATATCTACAAGTAAATATCACTCAGGTTCTTATCCACTATCTATATTGATCTCATAAAAATTTAACATTCATACTACTCTGTATCACCTAATGATATAACAAGTCTCATACTCATATGAGTAGTGTCCCATCAAAAAATGGCCCATGAAATCCAATCCACGTATGATACTTGGTGGTGTGTTTACAATTGGTTGTGTAGTGATTTATATTTATGATATTCATGGTTTACACCAACAGTCTTCTCAGTTATCATTGATAGGCTTGAAATTAGGATACAATTGGACAATGATTGGATTTTACGACCCTAGTTTGGGGGTGGACATCCCCCACCCTCTTGGACAGCGCCCCCCCCCCCCTCCACCTCCCCCTGGACACCCCCCTGGACAGCACTTCCACCCCATGGATAGCCCAACCACCCCCGAAGAAATCCCTGCCACCCCCATGGATAGCCTGCCCACCCCCCCCCCCCCGTGGACAGCCCACCCACCCCCTGGACAGCCTCGCCACCCTTGTATACAGCTTGAACGCCCACCCCGTACCCCACCAAGATATCCCCACCACCCCCTAGACATCTCGCCCATCCCCTGGACACCTCGTACCCCCTGGATAGACCCCACCCCTGGAAAGCCCCCAGCACACCCCCCCCCTTACCCCCCTGTACAGCCCTACCACCCCCGTGGACAGCCTTCCAACCCCCTGCACACCTCATACCCCCATGGATAGCCCCACCCAACCCTTGTGGACAGTTCTCCCACCCTCGTGTTCACCATGTACCCCTGGACAACCCTTCCACCCCCGTGGACAGCCCGACCACCCACCACGTACCCCCTGGATATCCCCGCCACCCCCTGGACAACCCTCCCACCCCCTAGACACCTCTTACCCCATGGAGAGCCTCCCCCCCCCCACCCCATGGACTCCCTGACCCTGCTGGATATCCCAACCACCCCCGTGGAAATCCCTCCCACTTCCCTGGGCACCCTTCACCCACCTGGATAGACCCCCCACTCCACCCCCATGGACTACCTACCCACCACCCTGGACACCACATACCCCCTGGAAAATCCTACCACCCTCATGGAGAGCCCACCTCGCACCCCCATGGATAGCCCTGCCACCCCCTGGACTACTTTCCCACCCTCTGGACACCCCGCTCACCCCACTGGACACCTTTTACCCCCCCCCCCAGACAGCCCCCCCCCACCCCCATGAAATCCACCCAACCCTAGGACACCCCCGACCCCCTTGGACATCCCTCGAACCCCCATGGATATCCTGCCCACCCCCTAGACACCATGTACCCCACTGGACCCCCCCCCCCCCACCCCTATGGACAGCTCGCCCACCTGAACACCCCAACCCCCCTAGACAACCCCTCCACCACTGGACACCTCTGACCCCCTTGGAAAGCCCCACCCCCCCCCCCAGAACACCCCGCCCCCCTGGACACCCCCACCCCCTTGGGTAATGTGTGTGATCACTCAAATAATCTACTAAAATATATAATTTCTTCGATATAAAATTTACTCAACTCCTGAAAAATTATCTTCTACAAGTGTGCATAATCTTGTACACTCATGTATAGTTCATCAAAGATATTTTGTTATAAATATAGTATTTTTTTCATTTATATTATGAT
This sequence comes from Viscum album, assembly GCA_963277665.1. Lineage (NCBI taxonomy): Eukaryota > Viridiplantae > Streptophyta > Magnoliopsida > Santalales > Viscaceae > Viscum > Viscum album. Next base: position 1,487,913,546 of record OY728120.1, read on the forward strand.
TCTCATATAGATTAGTGTGTCAGTTATGGTTTCATATAAATTGAACAATTCTTGTTTACATAAATATATTTTTGATGAAACATCAATCTTATTTAATTGATTTTGACGAAATGACTTATAACAAATTTTTTTACAAAATGGATTGAAGTTGGATGTATGAAACTGATCAGATCTCAATTAATTTTCAAAACAATTTCGAGAGCTTTTTAGATTTTTCATTTCAAAATGCTTCTGATAGAGGTCACATACACTTCCCCTATTACAATTGTATTGGAAGACCTTGGTTGTTCTGTGAATAAGTTAGTTATCACATAACCAAATATGTTTTTCAAGCAAACTACTAGTGTGGTTTCACAATGGGGAGAAAATAAAATCTCAAATTACTGATGAACGAAATGAGAGGACTGGATTAGATAATTTTTTATATGACTGGTTTCCATTTATTCATGATCATGAAAAAAAGGATTCCGACGCAAGAAGATTTCGATATGAGCACACATGATGAATATAATAAAAATGTTGGTGTTTTTAGGGTGAAAAAATTGAATGATGCTGCCAAAACTCAAGTATATCAATAATGAAGTAAAATGTAAAGGCTGGTATTTTTAATCCAATTATTTCATAGGAAAACTATGTATGGGATTTCTAATACTTCCATCGATTACATTCTTTCCTTCTTGAAGGAATTACTTCCAAATGATGCAGATATTCCCTCAAACCACTATAAGGCATGAAAGTCAGTTAAGGAACTTGGATTTTCAAGAAGAAAAATTCATGATTTCTCGAATTATTGAAGTTTATTCTTGGAGGAAAATGCTGAACAAAATGATTGAATTAAATGTAGAACATCCCGCTAGAAGCCAAAAGATGATGGAAAACCATTTTGTGTGCCACATAAAATAATGTGGCAGTTTCCATTGATCCACAGACTCTAGAATCTTTTTATGTCTGTTGAAATATCAATAAAAATGTGATGGCATGATATTGAGATAAATAAGACTAATTATGAGTCGGTTCAACATGAAAATGGATTTTTATGGCAGAGATTTGAAGCTCAATATCCGGATTTTGCAGCTGACGTGCGTAATGTGAGGTTTGGTCTTTCATGATACGGTTTTAATCCGTTTTGGCATATGCTTACATTGCACAACACATGGCCAGTTTATATACACATTTATTATCTTCCACCATGTTTGTGTATGAATGAATCTCTCACTTTCATGAGTATACTCATATCAGTCCCTTTTGATTGTAACAATTATATAGACGTATACATGCAACATTTAATAAAATATTTTCAACTTATTTGTGATGTGGTTGTGCACACATATGATGCATGTTCGAAAGAAACATTTCATATATGTGCTTCTCTTATGTGGATGATCAATGATTTTCCTACTTATGCAATGACATCTCGATGGAGAACAGAGGGAAAACTATCATGTCCTATTTTTATGATGAATACACGATCTAGAAGACTAAAACATCATTGTAGTTTTAGTTTTTTGGTAAATTGACGATTCATTCCAATGGACCATCCATATAGAAATAATAATTAAAGATTTGAAAATACCATGGTGACTGATGATACACCTCAGAATATGTATGGAACTGATGTGCATAATGAATCGAAAGATTTCAGTTTTTCATTTGAGAAGGGTTAAATGAAATTTGGAAAGAGAAAGAATGTTTCCACTGAAACCTGTTACAATTGGAAGAAGAGAGGTATCTGTTTTTATTTTATTTATTGGTCAACCAATTTTTTATGTCATTTCTTAGATGCAATGCACATTGAAAAAAACATGTGAAATGAAGAATTCAATTCTTCTAAATGTTAAGGGAAATAAAAAAAAGATGATTTACGGTCTCGGCGTGGCTTAATGGATTGGGGCATCAGACTAGAATTGCATCCAGTGCGTATTAGTGAAAATAAATGAAAAGTTCCATGTGATTTTTATGTGATGACACCTAAAAAATAATTCTGGAAGTAATAGATATTATTAATGTTCCTGATGTCTATTCAATCAACATATCCAAATGGGTCAATAGAAGAGATTTAAAGATAAAATTTTTTTAGTCTCATTATTATCACATCCTTCTACATGAGTTGATTTTAATATCAATTCATTATATTTTTTCCAATAATGTAAGTGTGGTTGTTATTTAGTTGTGCTATTTTTTTAGATAACTTTGTGATAAAATGTTTTCCATGTCTTTCTTGAGAAAAATGTTTGCAGATGCCCCATTAATTTTGTGTGAGTTAGAGAAAATAATTACTCCACCATTTTTCACAAGCATGCTACATCTGACAGTCCATTTTCCAACTGAAATAATTCTTAGATGACATGTTTCTTTTTAGTTGATGTATCCAAATATAAGAAATATGTACATATTAATGTCTTCTGTCTGTAATAGAAATCATCTCGAAGGTTCTATCATGAACAGTTTCTTGGCTCAAGAATGTATAGATCTCGGCTGTATGTATTTGTCAGATCTTACTACAAGAATGAACAGACCAATGAGAAATGAAGAAGAATATTGTGAGTAAATTGAACCCAATTTTCTCTCACTTACTAAAACATGAGGAATTCCGGGATCACATACATTGACAACATTAAGCCTTGAAGAGCGGTAGATGACACATTGTACAGTTTTGTTCAACTGTGATTTTTTGACAACTATATATTGTAAGTAAATTCAATATGTATATCTTATATATATATATATATGTGTTAATATATTCCTATTTTTATCTAAAGGGAACATAAATATATGATAAATAGAAATCATCTTTCATTATCTTTGAGAAGGAGGGAGACATTTCATAGGAAAGAGTTTTCTGCTAGGTTAAAATTGATGGTAATAATATTACTATTTAAAATAATAATAAAATATTTAATTAAGGTTAATATTTATTTATATTTCATGTAATGAGTTTGCCTACTGACTCTGTCTCTGTGGAAATAAGATATTTGGATTTTGGTCCTAATACTGTTGTTCGTGACTATAAATCAATTGTTATCAATGGGTACCGATTTATTATCATTGAACGAGCAAAGAACATGAGAACACAATATGATGGTGTTATGGTTACTTCCACAATAGATTATTATTCTAGTGCATCAGATATTAGACCGAGATTTGAAAATGTAAGTTATTATGGAGTTTTTGAAAAAATAATAATATTAGATTATTATTCTCATGGACGAGTCACGATGATGAAATGTCATTGGTTTGATTTGATGATGAGGCAGGCCACATTTATTAATGATTTTGGATTTCGATTAATTGATATGACTTGCAATCTTATCTACTGATGAACTGTATGTATTAGAATCAATGGATAAAAATGTTTTTTATGTCAAATACAATCTTTGACATGAATTTGGTGTCATAATTAAAGTAATTCCAAGAAATATTTTTTATTATACTGATGATGGAATTGAAACCATCCCTACTGCCATTGGAAATGATCCATTTATTACTTTTTATAGCCTTGATAGCTTAATTGTCAGTGTTGACTGTGAACCTGAAGTTGTGGTGGAAAATATATAAAATCATCCATACATGTTCTCGATTCATTTGGTTTACCTCGTCTTGGGCTATTAAGGTAAGTAATATTCAAATTTATTAAATATTTATTACAAATATGTTGTATTTGACTAGACCGTTATGTGAATTTTCAATGCTTATTGGTTGCAATTTTATTTGAATTGCATTTTAAAATTTGGAATTGAACTGTATTCAAACCTACAAAATGAAAATTTCTAACTTAGTGAAAATGTAAATGTATCAACTGTGATTTGAATAAAATTTGTAAACCTCTAAGACCTATATTTAACATTTTACTAGGTAATTAACATGAGGGTTTGTATTCTTCTTCAAAACATGTATTGTAACCTCCATCATCTACCTGGGCAAAAGAAATTAAATTTTTCCATAATTTTGACAACCGCTTTACCCCTTATCAATCTGGTAGAATCAATGTTCCATGATTTTAATAAATTTATGACACTTAGTAAATAACAATCCTTCTAAAAATTAAATTTCTTTATTAAATATTGTATGATTTATTAACTTCATTATATATCTGTCCAAGCTCCCCTAAAACAATGGATAGTTTAATTATCCCTGAATCCTCCTATTCCCTCTCATTTATTTTTTTTTTGGGTTACACATTAGTTCTAATTTTCTATTTACATACATATTTGTTTTCAAATGCAGGAAATGAAACCAATGGAAGAGAGGTGATGAAAAAATATTGTGGAAAACAATCATCGCATGACTGAGCTAGGCATTCCACCACTAGTGCTTGCATTGAGTATTTTATTTCAAATATATTTATTTAAATAATATATAATGTAATGTGGTTAATTTTTTTTAAACATTTTTTTCGGATCCACCTATTAAGAGAATGTTATTTGATTATTAGCCTAGTAGTGTTCCAATTACTCAGGGTGTTCGTACGATGGGGGTTGTACAAGAGCTAGACGATCTTGTCGGTGTACCCGATTAGACCCTACCCCTCCCACTAACAAACCATCCATCCCACATTCATATCCCGGTGTTCCATTAGGGAAACACAGGATATTTAGGCCCCCCCATGTTTTCACCACCCTTTACATCTGAGCCTCCTCACCCATCTGTACCATATCTGATTATGATTCCCACTCCCCATCCAGTGTTCGACCAGCTATCCATGTCATCTTTTTTTACTTCTACTTCCTTCGCTCCACGATTTTATATTTCATCTTTTTCAACTCATGCTCCGCCAATGTCTATCCCTATAGAGAATACATTGGGACACACTCCATCTGTATAGGGTGTTCCTTCAGTTTATGTGGATCCAGTGGCTCCCATTGATCAGACTACCGCAAGTATACTGATACAACCTGAAAAAAAAATTACACCATTATTTATTTTTATTATAACATTTATTGATAAAATATTTGTTTTTCTCTCATAATAGTTACATATACTGATAGGATGTTGGTGTGAGTTAATATATGCATGCCTGTAGTGTGGAACAACCGCACGCAGTTGATGTTGGACTACAATGAAGATAGTGAAATGATTGAAAAATCAGGGCAGCAATGTCGGATTTTTTTGGCGACGCTTGCCAAATACTCTTATATCATTCATGTCTGCCCACTCTCATAGAGACAGATGCCAAATTAAGTCAAGGATAATTTCTGGTCAAAGATATGGGTATAAAAATCTACTTTATTTTATGAAATATATTATTTTTTGTATTTATATTAATTAATATTTTGGTGTCAGCTACGGTTTAATTTCTCTGATGGTGAGGGCACACGGCCACCACGTCTAAAGGATTTAGGAAAGCATTGGAGAGATTATAAGCACGAGCTATACATTTTTTGGTGTGCTAGAGTGGGAACGTAGTTAGAGTTGGTCCTTTTCGTGGATGATTTTCCATTAGAATAGTACAGACATATGATTACTCATTGGATGACTTTCCATTTATGGTATTAGTCACATTAGAGGTATTTAAATAAAAAATATCATGTTTTTCATTAATAATATTTATTGAATTTTATTTAGCATTCATCAAAAAAATAAAATATATATTGATGCTAAAAAATACATCCACACATTGGGATGTACTATGATTCTAGATCATGAGAGGCAAAAGGTATGTCAGTTTATAATTTTTCTTTACAAATTGAACTTTCTATTGCTACCTCCATAATTTATTCGATTGATAGTGTTGTTATATAATTTTAGTTATACAATTAATTATTGGTATCCTATTTATAATTATGTTTTCCTATATTCAACGTCATTTTAGAGGAATAAATTGAATATAAGAGGATATGTTCCTCAAGAAAAACTGTTTTTCTCTAGTAGAAGGAAGAAATATGGAAGTGTGGTTAATGAACAAACTCAATAGAAAATAGTAAGTTTTAATTAGTAGATTTAAAATTTTAATCTAAATTTTGTAACTTAATAATCTATTTTATTTGAAACAGTCTTCTTTAGAGGCCCTTGATGCCTAGGAACCTAACAATTTTGGGCCAAAGGATCACTTACATCAGGTGTTGGGAGTTGAGAACCTAGGTAGAGTACACTTCCAACCTGGGAAGAGTATAGTTTTGATGAGGTATTTTCCCTCCTCAGGTATGAGTTATAGTTCCACTAAGATCCAAAAGGTTATGGCACAAGAAGAACATATTGAAAAAGGGTCCATAGAGATGGTAGAATAGTCTGTTAGGGAAAACACAGCATTTATGAAACTGATGGAAGTTTTACATCCAACACTTCCACCAGAGGCCATCATAGCTTGTGATGATTATATTTCATAAATGTCTTATATATATGGTGAACCAAGAGGATGTTCTAGTGGAGGTCAATACGATGGTGAGCTGGAGGCTGAGGCGGGGGAGGAGAAGGCTGAGGTGGAGGTTGAGGTGGAGGAGGAGGGTGAGGAGGAGGGCGAGGCAGAGAAGGAGGGAGATGCGGAGACTGAGGCTAAGTACGAGGGAGAGGAGGAGGGCATTGAGGAGGGTGGGGTTGATGATGAGTAAGATGACGAGGATGAGGGTGAGGATAATGATGACGGTGATGATAGTGATGGTGATGAGGGACAGATTGATCCATTACATTTTTGACTGATATTACAAACCTTTGATGTTTATTGATTTGCTGTTCCAGGAAATATGTGTGATTAGGTAGGTCATATAAAATTTATTTTTTATCTATAAATAATAAAACTTGACTTCATGATTTGTTGTGACTGATTCACCCCTCCCCTAGATATCCCCCACCCTCGTGGATAGCCCGTCCACCCCCTGGACACCCTGTACCCCTCTGGACAGCCCCGCCACCCCCTGGACAGCCCGCCCACCCCTAGACAGCCCCACCCACCACCTCGATAGCCCTGACCACCCCCTGGATAGACCACCCACCCCCATGGATAGCCCCTTCTCTTGTGGACACCCCTTACCCCCCTGGACAGCTCTACCCACCCCCTGGATAGCCCTGCTAGCCCTGGACAGCCCCCCCCCCCCCACCTCTATGGATAGCCCGCCCACCTCTGTGGATACCCCACCCACCCCCTTGGACACCATGTACCCCCCTGGATAGCCCCAACACCCTCATGGAATACCCACCCACCACCTAGACACCCCATACCCCCTGGACAGCCCCGCACCACCCCCCACCCCCTTGTACCCCTGGACTACCCCTCCCATCCCCTGGACACCCCATACCCCCCTGGACGCCCCCAACCCCTGTGGATAGCCCCTCCCACCCCCTGTACACCCCCTTCCCCCATGACAGCCTTCCCTACCCCCGAGACAACATGCCCACCCCCTGGACACCCCCGACCCCGTGGACACCTCATACCCCCTGGACAGCCCCGCAACCCTCATGGACAGTCCACCCACTCCACTGGACACCCTATACCCCATGGACTGCCCCCCCCCATAGATAACCCACCCACCCCCGTGGACTGCCCGCCCACCCCCTAGACACCCCCGACCCCCCCCCCCCGATAGCCCGCCCACCCCCTTGCACATCCCATCCCCTCGTAGATAGCCCCCACCCCCGTACATAGCCCACTAACCCACCTGGACACCCCTACCCCCCCCCCCCCCGTAGACAGCCTTCCCACTCCCCTGGACACCCCTACCCCTTGGACGGTCATGCCACCCCTATGGACAACCCTCCCACCCCACCCCCCCCCCTGGACACCCCGTACCCCCTACACAGCCCCACCCACCCCCCTAGACACCCCCTAACCCCCTAGAACCCCCCATGGGGACAACCCCACTGAACATCCTGGACAGCCCTTCCACCCCTGTGGACTGCCCCCCCCCCCCACCCCTGGAATGCCCCCCAACCCTATGTATTATAGGTTTTCTAAGAACTCAAAGATCCCATTAATCATAGATACAAACTTAATTGCCTTTTATTATCCTTGATCACCAATAAAAAATAGTGGATGGTATTTTAGAAACTCCCATATATAACAAATTATCTATGAAGAAAATGGTTATTCCACTTCCAAAAGAGTTTGAGTAGAGACCAAGACTAAGAAGACAATAGCTGGATCACAAGAATGACTACCAAAGATACCCCCTTATAGAATTTTTGATTCATTTATAGTGGTAACATTATTAAGAATTGTCAAAAACAAAACCATTAGTATAATAATATGATGTTCTAAAACAAGGGACACAAAATCACAAACACCATAAAGATACATCATAAATAATTATTCATAAAACCATTTCAAAATCACATATTTGTGACTTCCTTCTATTTAGAAAGCCCCTATGGTGTATAAAAATCTATTTTAAGGTGTCATTTCAACAATAATATAGTATTTTTTCCAATAATAATAATTGAATCCATTTCCTAATAAACAAATCCCCCTTCCTACCATACTCACCAAAATCATTCATTTCTTCCTAAAGAGACACATACAATTGAAACAAACACTCTTCCAAAACCATTTTAAGAATTCCCATCATCTTAAAATCCATGAAATTCATTCCATTAAAACCATTATAGCCCCCCACCCTTGGGACACCACCCCAACCCCTGGACACCACCCCACCCCCCCCCCCCCCTCACCACCCTAGAGGGCCCCACCACTAACCCCCTAAATGCCACCACCCCTCCTAGACACCACCCCACCACCACCCGGACCCCCCCCCCCACCCAAGACACCCCCACCCCCATGGACAGCCACCCCCACCCTCTGGACATCACCCCACACCCTTGGACCCCCCAACCCCCTGGACCTCCCCAACCCTCCTAGACACCACCCCACCCCCTGGACACCCCCCACCCCCTGGACACCCCCACCACAAGAAATCCACCCCAACTCTTGGACACCACACCCTGGAAACCCCCATGGACACCCCCCCACCCCACCACCACCCTGGGTACCCCCTGGACACCCCCCACAACCCACTGGATAGCCCCCATCCCTAGACAGCACCCCACCCCCTAGACACCACCCCACCACCTGGACACCCCCCACCCCCCTGGACACCCCCACCCCTAGGGACCGCCACACCCACCCCACTAGACACCACCCCACCGCCCTTGAACAACCTCCCCCCCCAACCCCCTGGACCCCCCCTGGACACCACCCCACCCCCTGGACACCCCCACCCCATAGACACCCCCACCCCCCGGGACACCACCCCACCCCCTGGACACCCCCACCCCCTAGTCACCCCACCCCCTCGACAGCCCCACCCTCTAGAAAGCCCCCAACCCCCTAGACACCACCCCACCCCCTGGACACCACCCCACCCCCTGGACACCACCCCACCCCCTGGACACCACCACACCCCCTGGACACACCCATGTAAATCCCCCCCCCCCAACACACTGGACAGCCCCCCCCCCCCCCCCCCCCCCGCCACCACCACAATAGATAGTACACCCCCCCTGGACTCCACCATCCCCCCAGACACCACCACCCCATGGACACCCTATACCCCCATGGACAGCCAACCCAAACCTCTGAACAGCCCCCCTTCCAACCCCTTGAATTCTGAATTGAATTCATTATGTATTCAATTAACTTATGAATTATTTGTTAACGCTGTATGGGTATAGTTGTTGTATGTGTATACTTGTTTTAATTACCTTATGAATTATATGATAATTTGGTATGTATGTAGAGGGTAATTAAATACAGAGTTAGAGGTCTTCAGATTTATGTATGAATTATGTGTTGGATGAATTCAATATGAATTCAAACATAATTCTTTATGAATTCATATATAATTCTTTATGTATTATGCATGTATACTTTTTAATAGTGTATTGTGTTACTTATTGTATGAGTATGTATTATGTAGGTATTCTGTTGTGTATGAATTTTGCAAGCCTGGTGGAATTTCTGCAGCTGCACAGGGGGAGGCCCACAAGCTGGCTTGTTGCAGGTGCAAAAAGGACATGCCAATGGTTTACAACTATTGGAATATGTGTAAAATTAAAACTTATTCCAACGGTTTTATGTAAACTGTTGGTATAAGTGTATTCCAATAGTATTAAACCATTGGCATAGATAAGTTTTCTTCATATTTACCAAAGGTTTGTGGGAAACTGTTGGTAAATTCTATACCAATGGTTTTGTAAACCATTTGTATAGAGAGAATTATTGTTATTACCTATGGTTTACAACCATTGGTAAACATTTAAACCAACGGTTTACTAAAACTATTGGTATATACTATATTTTTTAGACATATCCCAATGGTTCTCATAAAATTTTTGTGATATGTTTATCCCTATGGCTCAAGACCTAATATTTTGGACACCCTTTGGTATAGTTTATACCAATGGTTGTCCATCCTTTACAAATGGTTTTAAACCATTGGTAAAGATAAAATTTCCAGTACTGACCTATCACCTTGTAGTGAGGGATATGGTGTTCAACATTCCAGAGGAAAAGATGAATAATAGACCACTTCCAATAGATCATCTAAAAGTGATGATTATTGTAGCTCATGAGCCAAATGGAGAGCTACCTATTCCAATTAATTAAGATGATATTCATTCGGTCAAAAAGGCTTTTGGGACATTCATAGCATGGCTGTCACAACTTGTAAGAGTACATGTGGATAAGAGGTATTTATTTCCATTCTTTTCAAGATAAACATTTTATAATTAATAAAAAAAGATTTGAACCAATAAATGTTATTATAGACAAAGAAAGGGAAGAGGGTGACAAGAAACATGGGCTCAAAAGCATCTAAAGGATTGACCAACTGATACAAAAGATCGACTGAAATTATAATTACACCACCTATTACATATCCACGTTTACTATCAAAGATGAATCATTGGATACGGAGCTGAAAAGTGGTATTATTCATATAGTTGTTTCTGAAGAAAAAAATATAGGGAGAGGAAATTAAAGATTACGTTGTTGCTAAAAATGTAAATGAAATCCTTGAATATAGTTGGCTAGGAATCATAGTTGTAAATTTATATATGAGGTATGTTTTCATTAATTGATTTTATAAAAGGTGATATAATGTGCTAATAATGATTAAATTCATTTTATATTATTGGAAGATGTGTATATGAAAATTAGTTGAAGGGATTTCCCCATGAGCCAAAATTCGGACTCATTAGTCATCATACCCCATCTACACAACTTAAAAAATTAGAGCCATCAATATGGGATGAAATAGTGAAAGGTTTACTGAAAACATTTGAATACAGGATTACAGATGACAGACTCTTCCTAATACCAACCATGCAGGTGTAAAACTCTAAGATTAAATAATATCAATTATATTTTCACTTATTTCATTAAATATTCCTTTTTGTGTTTTTAGGCAACATTGGTTGCTAATTTCGATGAACTTGGATACTCTGAAGGTTTATTTTATGGATTCAATGCAAGGATATCCAACAAACTGACCACACATGATGGAGTTTGTGAATCTATAAGACACTACATCCTACATTTTAGGTCTAAACATCAAGTTATATAATTTATAATATCTTTTACTAATTATTTTTTTATTATAGGGTGGTGTATCAATATATTTTAAAAATAGAATGAGGACAAGGGCTGAGCATAGGGATAATAACATGTACTACGTTTGGACAAGTATCAGGGTATATATAATAAAATTTTACAATCCAAACACATATAAAAACAAATTACTTATTTTCTTAATGATAAAAGTTTTTGCGGTGTCCAAAACAAACAAATGATAAAGATTGCGGTTATTATGTTTGTAAACTTGTGAGAGATATTGTTTTTCATCAAAAAACTAGTATCCCTAAAGAGGTATTTTAAAAAAACTACTATTTCATTTAAATTATTTATTTATTATTTATTTATATAGTTTTTAGTACGACTCTCACTATATAAAAGCCTCATATTCACAAGAAGATGTATATTTGTTCAGAAATGAGTGGTCCGTATACGTGATGGAAGATTGTTCATCATGAAGATCTGACTTGGGGATGTGTACATTAGGAGGACATTATTGAGAGGGGTTCATGAAGTTAAAAAGTAGAAACATTTTTGTATGTAAATGTTTGTAAGAAAATTTTAATTGTTATTAAATAAAACATTTGTTCTCTAATGAGTCATTTTTTCATTTTAACAGATGAAATGAACCAGTAATATGCAAGAATGATATACTACTTTTATTTGGGCACTTGATAATAAAATCTAGTAAAATCTCCAAAATACCTTCATATCACGCAGGCCCACTCACATTAAAAGAAAAGATGAGTAAACATCTCCACCATAAATTGATTTCAGTATGGGCATCAATATACCAAACGGATTCCCATGCATTGAACATTTTCATTGGTAGAAATTGTATGTTTTTTGATTATCCAAAAAAAGAAAATGTAGATTTTTGGATCCTCCTTCCTCTATAGGGTCTCCCCCCACCATATCCATGTTTTCAATTTAGGGGAATGATCCATGGGTCATTTGTGATGTGTAATAGTCAACCCTACCTCAATCTGAGGCATGGTCTGACAGGTATCACTCAAAGTTTCTCTCTTTTGTTTAAAATGGACATAATTTTAAGTGAAAACTATAATTAATATAAGGAAAACAAACCAAAAACATTTGTAATTTTTTTATACTTTAGTCTAAAGAGGCACTGGTCATGTGTGATGTGTAGGAATCAACCTCACCTCAATCCGCGACATGATGTGGCAGATATCACTCAAAGTGTCTCTTTTTTTTAAATGGACATAATTTTTATGTGAAAACAACAACTGACATACGGAAAACCAATCAAACTCTTTGGGATTGTATTGATACTTTAGTAGAATGATCCGTGGATAATTATTTATGTGTAATATTCATCCCTACCTCAATACGAGTCACGGTGTGGCTGGTATGACTCAAAGTGTCTCCCTTTCTTTTAAAATGGACAGAATTTTAAGTGAAAACAACCACTGACATACGAAAAACTAACCAAAAGCATTGAGATTATTTTTATACCCTAGGAAAATGATACTTGGGTCATGTGTGACATGTACGAGTCATCCTCACCTCATTCTAAGACATGGTGTGTCCAGTATTACTCAAAGTGCCTCTCTTTTGTTTAAAATGGACATAATTTTTAATTGAAAACAACAAATAATGTCTGGAAAACAAACCAAACTCATTCATATTGTATTGATAATTTAGGAAAATGATCCATCGGTCATGTGTGACATGTATTAGTCAACTACACCTCAATCTAAGGCACTGTGTTGCTGGTATGACTCAATGTGTCTCTCTTTTGTTTGAAATGGATAGAATTTTAAGTGAAAACAAACACTAACGCATGGAAAACCAACCAAACGCATTCATATTATGTTTATAATTTAGGTAAATGACCCATGGGTCATGTGTGACGTGTAACAGTCAACCCCGCCTCAATTCGTGGCATGGTGTGTTTGGTATCACTCAAAGAGTTTCTCTTTAGTTTAAAATGGACATAATTTTAAGTGGCAACAACAACTGACATACGGAAAAGTGACCAAATTAATTTGGATTGTGTTGATACTTCATGAAAACAATCCATATGTCATTTTTGACATGTAAGAGTCAACCTTGCCTCAATCTAAGGCATAGTGTGACCGTTATCACTCAAAGTGTCTCTATTTTTCAAAAATGGACATAATTTTTAAGTGAAAACAACCACTAATGTATAGAATACCGACCAAACTAATTCATAATGTGATAATACTTTATGAAAATGAATCCTGGGTCATTTTTGGTGTGTATGAGTCAACCCTACCTCAATCGAAGGCACGGTGTATCCGGTATCACTCAATGTGTCTCTCGTTTGTTTAAAATGGACATAATTTTAAGTGAAAACAATAACTGACGTACACAAAAGTGACAAATGCATTTGGATTATTTAGATACATTTTTAGAATGATAACTGGGTCATTTTTGACCTTTATGAGTCATCCCCGCATAAACTCAAGGCATGGTGTGACCGGTATCACTCAATGTGTCTCTCTTTTGTTTAAAATGGACATAATTTTATTTGAAAACAACCACTTCCGTATGGAAAACTAACCAAAAGAAATCATATTGTGTTAATACATTAGGAAAATTATCCATTTTTCATGGGTGAGGTGTAAGAGTAAACCCCTGCCTCAATACAAGGCATAGTGTGGCCGGTATCACTCAGATTTTCTCTCTTTTGTTTAAAATGGACATAATTTTAAGTGAAAACTACAACTAATGTATAGGAAACCTACTAAATGCATTAGGATTTTTTTGATCCTTTAGGATAACGATAAATGGGTTATTTTTGATGTGAATAAGTCAACCCCAACTCTATCTGAGGAACGGTATGGCTAGTATCACTCAAAGTGAGTCTCTTTTGTTTGAAATGGACAGAATTTTTAGTGAAAAAAACCACTACCATATGGAAAACCCAAAAAACACATTCATATTGTGTTGATAACTTATTCAAACAATAAATTCTCCATGTGATACATGTAATAGTAAACCATTCCACAATATGAGGCACAGTGTGGCTAGTATCACTCATATTGTCTATCTTTTGTTTAAAATGGGCAAAAAAGTTAATTGAAAACAAAAACTAACATATGGAAAACAGACCAAACTCATTAGGATTCTGTTGATACTTTAGTATAAAAATTCATGGGTCATTTTGGATGTGTAAGAGTCAATATCTCCACAATCTGAGGCACGGTGAGGCCGGTTTCACTCAAAGTGTCTCTATTTTGATTAAAATGTACTGAATTTTAAGTGAAAACAACCACTGACGTACAGAAAACATAGCAGACACATTCAGATTGTGTTCATACTTTATTATAATGATCCATTGGTCATGTTTGATATGTATGAGTCATAAAATCATCAATTTGAGGCATGGTGTGGCTGGTATCACTCAAAGTGTCTCTCTTTTGTTTAGAATGGATAGAATTGTAAGGGGAAACAACAACTGAATTAAGGAAAAGCCACCAAAAACATTCAGATTGTGTTGATACTACAGTATAACTATCCATGGGTCAATTTTGACGTGTATGCGTCAACCCATCCTCAATATGAGGCACAGTGTGACCGGTATCACTCAATGTGTCACTGTTTTTGTTTAAAATGGATAGAATTTTAAGTGAAAACAACCACTGGCATATGGAAAACTGACCAAACACATGTTTAATGTGTAGATAATTTAGGCCAATGATCCATGGGTCATGTGTGAAATTTAAGAGTCAACCTCACCACAATATGAGGCAAGGTGTGGTATTTATCACTCATAGTGTCTCTCTTTTGTTTAAAATGGGCAGAATTTTTAAGCGAAAACAACAACTGACATACGGAAATGATTCCAAATGATTTCAGATTGTGTTGATACATTAGTATAATGATCCATGAGTCATTTTTTAAATTTAAGGTTCAACCCCTATTCAATCTAATGCACGGTGTGGCCGTTATCACTCAAAGTGTCTCTCTTTTGTTTAAAATGGGTTGAATTTTAAGTGAAAACAACCACTGACATACAGAAAACTGACCAAACAAATTCAGATTGTGTTGATACACTATGCCAATGATCCATGGGTAATTTTTTACCTGTAAGTGTAAGCCCCGATTCAATCTGAGGCACGGTGTAGCTGGTATCAATCAATGTTTTTCTCTATTTTTTAAAATGGACATAATTTTTAAGTGAAAACAACAACTAACATACAGAAAACTGAACAAATGCATTCGGATTGTATTGATACTATACAAGAATGATACATCGGCCTTTTTTGATGTGTATGAGTTAAAACTGCCTCAATCCAAGGGACGTTGTGGCTGGTACCAATCAAAGTGTCTCTCTTTTGTTTAAAATGGACATAATTTTTAATTGAAAACCACCACTGACGTACGGAAAACCAACCAAATGAATTTATATTGTGTTTATAATTTAGAACAATGATCCATGGGTCATTTTTGACATGTAAGAATCAACGTCGCCTCAATCTGAGGCTCAGTGGGGCTGGTATCTCTCAAAGTGTCCCTCTTTTGTTTAAAATGGACAGAATTTTAAGTGAAAACAACAACTGACATACGGGAAAACAACCAAACAAATTAATATTGTGTTGATACATTAGGAGAATGATCCAAGGGTAATTTTTGATGTTTAATATTCAATCCCGCCTCAATCTAAGGAATGATGTGACCGGTATCACTCAAAGTGTCTCTCTTTTGTTTTAAATAAACAGAATTTTAAGTGAAAACAACCACAGACGTACGGAAAATTTACCTATCACATTAAGATTATGTTGATAATATATTCCAATGATCAATTTTTCATTTTTTTTATGTGTAATATTCAACCATTCATTATTCTGAGGCACGATGTGGCCGGTATCACTCAGATTCTCTCTCTTTTGTTTAAAATGGACATAATTTTTAAATAAAAACAAAAATTGACATATGAAAAACCAACAAAAACCATTCTCATTTTGTTGATACTTTAGTAGAACAATCCATGGGTCATTTTTGACGTGTATGAGTAAACCCTGCATCATTCCAAGGCATGGTGTGGCTATTATCACTCAAAGTGTTTCTGTTTTGTTACAAATGGACAGTATTTTATGTGAAAACAAACATTGACGTACGGAAAACCAACCAAATGCATTGATATTTTGTTGATACTTTATTATGAAGATACATGGGTCTTGTGTGATGTGTAAGATTCAACCCCTCCTCAATCTGAAGCATGGTGTAGACGGTATCACTCAAAGTGTCTCTATTTTGTGTAAAATAGACATAATTTTAAGTGAGAACAATAACTGGCCAAAAGAAAAATGACCAAACACATTCATATTTTTTTGATACTTTAGGAGAATTATACATGGGTTCTTTTTGACATGTACGAGTCATCCTCTCTTCAATATGAGGCATAGTATGGCTGGTATCACTATAAGTGTCTCTCTTTTGTTTAAAATGGACATAATTTTTAAGTGAAAACAACCACTAATGTATGGAAAATTGACCAAAAACTTTCGGATTGTCTTGTTACATTAGGAAAACAATCCATTAGTCATTTTTAATGTGTAAGATTCACATCTACCTCAATCTGAGGCAGGTTGTGGCTGGTATCACTCAATGTGTCTCTCTTTTTTTTTAAATGGACAGAATTTTAAGAGAAAACAATAACTGACATTCTAAAAAGTAACCAAATGCATTTGGATTGTGTTGATAATTTAGTAGAAAAATACATGTGTAATTTTTTATGAGTAAGAGTGAACCCCACATAAATCTGAGGCACAGTGTGACCGGTATCACTCAAAGTGTCTCTCTTTTGTTTAAAATGGACAGAATTTTAAGTGAAAACAACCCCTGATGTACGAAAAACTGACCAAACGCATTTAGATTATGTTGGTACTTTAGCAATAATATCCATGGGTCATGTGTGATGATTACGAGTCATCCCCACCTCAACCACCAACATACGTAAAACCTACCAACACATTCTCATGTATTTCTTAATCAAATTTTTCTTAAGGTTCTAACATTGAACAATCTCTCTATATTTTATCTTAGGAAATGTAAGATATCATTTGGATGAGATAGTATTTAATGGAACCTTTTTATAATCATAATTAATTATTAGTATATCACATTAGGTATGGATTTTTCCCATACTTTGATCCCAACATGACTACCACTGCATATTTTATCTGTGTGAACTACTTGTTTGATATACTGATTTTTTAGCAAGTGTTGTTTCGGTGTGCTGTAGCAGAATTTCATGTTACACTAGGAAAGGAATTTATCAGTGCTCAAAAAATCACTGATAAAGGGATCCTTTATCAGTTTTAAACAATCAATGATAAAGGATCACT
This sequence comes from Viscum album, assembly GCA_963277665.1. Lineage (NCBI taxonomy): Eukaryota > Viridiplantae > Streptophyta > Magnoliopsida > Santalales > Viscaceae > Viscum > Viscum album. The sequence continues at coordinate 1,487,931,381 of OY728120.1, forward strand.
TTATCATCAATAAACAAGTGCTGACAAAGGATCACTTTATCTGTGCTAAACAAGTGCTGATAAAGGACCCCTTTTTCAGTGAGTTTTCATCACTAATAAAGGAACACCTTACGAGTTCTCTTTTATCACTAATAAAGGATCTCTTTATCAATATTTTTTTATCACTGATAATTGGTACCTCCCCCCCCCCATCAGGGCTGAGCTTTACAGTGCTTTTTTAGTACCGTTCAAGCCCGTTTTGAGCGTTGATAAATCTTGTTTTTATAGTTGTGGGACATAGAAATTATCTAATTTGAGAATAATAAAATTAATATTATTAGTTACAAAATGTAAGAGAGAAAATTTATGAAGGAAATAAAATATTCTTATGAATTACTCATCCTTATAAATAATTGAAAAATAAATTTATTGGTTTTATATTGATAATATCTCTGATAATTGTTTGTATCTCAAGAATATTACTAGAAGTTAAAAAATAATTATTTCTCATTCAAAAAAAAATTGATTTTGAGGTCGCCAAAAAAATTAATTATAAGAAATGATCTAACTTATTCAACTTAAAAATTGATTTGGTGTTATAAATATTATGACAAACAAATGAAATAGTTTTATTTGAATATTTTTTATATTAAAGGAGTGAAAAAATATGGATTGCATGTATGATTACACATAAAATCTATGAGAATATGTTTAGAGTTATATTCTTTTATGAAATGATGTAGAAAATATTTACTTCCCAATTTTTAAAATATTATGAATGAGTGAGATAATGAATTATTTTAAATGTTATCATCATTATAAGTAACAATTGGGTATTCCTCAAATATGATGAATTTGGTTCCATTGAAGGATTTAATATTAAGAGGTATGAAATATCATGACTATCATGTATTGATGAAACAACTTCTACGGGCCACACTACATTGTATATTAAATATAACTATCATAAATCCAATCATCTAGATATATTAATTTTTCAAATACATTTAATTAAAATACATGGATTAGAAATTTTTTGAAGCCTTGGAGAATAAATATAACATTATAGTTATTTATCAATAAAATTATTTCCTAGAAACATTATATGATATAATGGTAAATTTGGTTTTTTATTCAGTGATAGATATATGAATATTTGGGAAAAAATATTTACATTCTATGTAATCTTTTGAAAAATATATGAAAATTTTGAAGAGATGTGTTAAAAATAATCATAAATTAGAGGCTTTGATTATTCAAAACAGTATATCATAAGAGGTTAATATGTTTTTTAGTAATTAATCATAAAAAGTAGAGCATTTTTTTTTCTATACGTCTCAATATTTTAAAAAATATCGTGAAGGTACAAGGATTCAATGATTATAGGTGATGTTATTTCCATGTGAGGAAGTGATATAAGAACATTTATAAATTTTCCACTACACAAATGAGGTTCAGATATATATATATATCATCACATTTATGAAGATTAAATGAAAAATATATTAAATCAAAAGAAAAGTAGATTATTTGTGAATATAAAAAATGAATTTGATTTTGGGTTTAAAGATAAATTCAAAACAAATTTATTTGTATCAAAAATATTTAGCTGGTTATCTAGGGAACCATATATTAATCTGGTCACATGGCCTAGTTTTTTATAATGGTTAGAAATTTTACACATAAAATTAGTATGAAAAGTGTAAAGATCCAAATAATGGTGTCATAGTCATCAATGAATCCATACTTTTTCAAGTTAAAATTAAAAAATAACCAATTTCAGAATCAAGTACATTTTATAATGTTCAGTGGGATATGGGTGACATTGATTAAACTAAATTATGTGTAACAGTGTTTTATTATAACTTGGATTACTATAAAAGTAGTGTGAAACATTATGATTATGGATTTACAATCATAAATTTTAAATAAATTAGTCTATAAGAGAAACCATTTGTCATAGTGTAACATGTGGAGTAGATATTTTTTTTTTATTCACCCATTAAGTGAACTATGTCCATCATTTTTCAAGGGAAATTATTTCAGTTGTTCGATGAGAATGATGATTATTTTTTGGATTTATGTGATGTTTCATCATCTATTATAAAATTTCTAGATGATAACCATCAATATAACATGGAAATATTCTATCCTACATGAAATTTTCTTATTTAGGGGATATGGAAAAACACTAAGTCACACTCTTAATTATTCAACAAAATTTATATAATTATTTTTTGTAATGTATACATTTAAAAAACCATTTTTTAAAATTTTGAGGTAAAAATCCACATATATATTTTTCATTTTTTATATTGTTTTAAATTTCATATACAATAGTTTAACTTATACATTTAGTGGTTGAGAAAAAAAATGATCATTACACAATTGTAAAATTTACACATAAAAAAAAATTAACTGTAATATTGAAATTTATAAATGTAGATCATTTCAACCATTTCATAAATATTTTTTATATTTATTAGTTTATGTTTCATATAGTTTAGTTAAGAATAATAAATCCTAACATTTTTTTGTGAATCTTATAAATGTACGAAAACTATTTTTCCATATTATATTTGTGTATTTATTGTTTTTAGATGTTTATTTTTCTAATAATATAAAGGTACATAAAATATAACTGAATCAACATATTTAAATGACAGAAATAATAGTAGAGGATAGTTTATTGAAGATCATTTAATTTTTTATTATTCTACAATTAAGAATTTTATTAGTAATATTTTTTTTAATAAAAATTATTTGTTAGACTCTATGTGATTCTACATTGATAATATCTTCTTCTTTTTCATCTAAATAGAACACTACTATTAGAGTTGATAAAAATTATATTACATCATCATCAAAACATTTAATTTCTAAAAGAGTGACGCTGATTAAAAATGAATTTGGTTTGGTTAATAACCCAAAAAGCCCCAATTCAATGTAGTTTTAGTGCTATAAAATTAATTAGAGAAACTAGATGATTAAAATTTTACATCATAATAATAATTACATAAATAACATGATGAACAAGAAACTATGGTATTCTTTAAATATAAAATATATCAATTGAATTTTGTAATTTAATTCCTAAGTTATAAAATAATTTATATGACTAATATATAAATTATTAAATTATTAATGATATTCCATTTTTATATAATAAAATTAACTATGATATGTTTCTATCTTTAGCGGTTGTTCGATTGAGGTATATTAAAAAAAATTGGAAATAAATAATGTTCTTACAAATTAATTGAATAAAAACCCTTTACTTATGTATGAGGTTTTAGATTTAGGGAAATGGGTTGCATTTTTTTAGCGGACATGATAAATAAGTTATGGTATTGTAGTTATTGGATATTAATATTTATTGTTTACTGAAAAATGACATATTTATTTTGTTTTCTGTAACCAGCCTCTATGATATATCACTTATGGATCTAGTTTCAGAATGTATAACCTCCGACATTATAATGTTGAGGGAATCATTAAGTGGAGGAAAATGATTATATAATTGTAAGATTGATTAAGAGATAAATCTCTTAGAAACTAAGATGATTCCCAAGTTGTCCCTCCATCTCCCCACTTTCCACTAATAAATTGAAATGGTGAAAATGGGAGAGAATAAAATTTTTCTTATGGATATATCTAAATATGTTACTACAAAATTGATTAAAAATAAATTTTATTTTTATTGAATGTTATTATTATTTTTATTATTAGCACCAATATACCATTTTAACATATAATTTTTGGAAGAAATTATGTAGACAGAGATACATGAGACATAACCTAGAGGCCAGGATGGATATACTTCTTTAAGAAGTGATGAACATCTCTTCCACATAAAATAATATGGGGAAGCTGTTAGTATTAGAAATTGTTTTCTTCATCTATTTACCAAATTGAGGGATGTAGAAATGGATTCCATTAGACACTAAGTGTAAGACCTAAAATAGTTAATCAATGGTCAAATTAAATCGGTTATGGATGATATGAATGCTCAAATTATGAGATATTCATACCCTTTTCATCAAATATACTCAGATCCTTCACCTACTCATTTCGACATGAACTTGTACAATGATTTGTTTGCTAGGGATCCCCATGTATATATTATAAAATTCAATCTAGTAAATATTTTTGGGGCTTATGTACATTATAAACCTATACAGTTGGGGCAGGTAACTCTAAAATATTGATGTGTAACTCCAAAAATGTATATAACTTGTTAAATTAGAAACTTGTATAAATATTTAAATAATTTGAATATTATAAATTCCACACCATATCATTCAATAAATATTATATAACAGTATAATAACTTATAATTATAGTATAATTAAGTTAAAAATATTACTTTTCAAAATACATAAATTCCCAATGTTAGAAGAAAATCACATTCTTCATCAATAAATCAACCACGTAAAACCATTTCATTCCAACTATTATTTTCTTTTGAAATTCTAAATTTTTAAAATTATCTATTTTTTTTTCTCTTATGTACTAGATAGACAGTTCATGAATGGATGTAAATAAATTAATTTTATTGAAATGAATGTGGGTTGGGGGTGGTAGTTGCACAAGTGAATTGGTGAAGAGGATTGGTGACCCACACTACTATTTATAGGACATTGTGGGTTGGCTCTTCAAAAATATTTGATCCAAAGTAACTCAATGAAACCATTTCCATAACCAATATTTTATAAAAGTCATTAAAATATTTTACATTTATCATAAAAAATTATTATTTTTATATATCATCCATCATTATTATCCCAAAATGAAACTATAAAGTTTTGAATATTTTCAAAACATTGAAAAATTATAAATATGTAAATATAAATAAGTATAAAGTAAAAAAATATAGTAGAGACTAAATATTAAAAAAATTACTAGAAAAAAATTTTAACTTTATTTTTCAATTTTTATCTGGTATAATTTTTCTGTGTTTTTGATAAAAAAATTTTGATGTGACATTTTTGGAACAAAAACTTTTCTAGAATTTTTTTATGAATTTCCATAAAATAAAAAACATGGAATATATTTCCTCTATACAAATGATTATCATATAAAATAAGGTTTCTAAAAAATTATATATTTAAGAAACCTAAATATTTATGATAAAAAAATAAGAAAATTAAAATTTTAAGGTAATAAAAAATTTAGAATACAAAAAATTTAAGAATACTAAAATTTTTTAAAAAATAAACAAAAATTATAAAAACAAAAAATTTATGAAAACATAAAATATAAGAAAACAAAAAAAATTTATGAATTCTAAAAATTCAAGAAAACTAATAATTTAATAAAATTAAAAAATTTAATAAAACAAAAAATTATAAAAATAAAAAAATTATGAAAAAATATGAAAACTAGAAAATTAAAATAAATATAAACAATTAATGAAATAAATCAACAAGACTGAAAATTTTATGAAAATGAAAAATTTCTAGAAGATAAATATTTTTTAAAAATCTAAAATTTATGAAAACAAGATTTTTTAAATAAATTATCATTTATATACTATGAATTTGGAAAGAAGTTTTTTACTATATGAATATTGGTAAATGAGAGGTAGATATGAATTATTATTTTTTATTTACTATTCCAAGATTATGTTTAATGTATTCAAACATATTAGAATTTAGGTGAACTGTAAAAATATCAATGAGTTGTTGACACACTCTGATGGTTTATAAAATAATATCTCATTTCAGTGTGTGATCTTAAAGGAAATGGTTTCTTATATCTATATGTTTTAATAATGAGTGAGGTGATAGTTATTACATAATGTAATGGCACTTCTATTATCATAGAAAATCATAGTTTTACTAAAACATTCACAAAATTCATCAAGTTTGTGTTGCATCCACCACACCTGGGAACAATGACATCTATCCACCACATATTCTTATTTAGTAGTGGAATGTGGTAATGAATGTTTTTTCGTAAAGGACCAAGAAACAAAATATTATCATAAGAATTGAAAATTTATAAGTGTTATTTTTTCTCCATTTTACATCAACCAAAGTCAACATCTGAAATAAAGAATAGACTAAAATCACTTCCAAAAGAATAAAGTAGTCCCAGATCTATAGTTCCATTATGATAATGGAAAACCCATTTTACATATTTAAGGTGGGATTCATTTGTATTTTCCAGATATATTTCACATGAGCCTATAAAAACATTATGTAGGGTCATATTTCTATAAGATAAAGAAATTACCAATTATTCCACTAAAAATATTTTGGTAATTTGGTTTTACAGATTCATTAAGGTTGAAAGCATTGGATTAGTTGACTGATGTACTTATACTTTAAGTATTTATATAATCCAAATTTCATTTTAATATATTTTAAGTAATTATTATAAGATATAAAAGGTCCTTCTATTTTCTGTGAGATTTGAAAACCAATAAAATAAGTACTATTACCCATCTTTTTCATCTCAAACTTATTTTTTCATATTTCTTATAAATGAATCAAAAAGATATTTTTTTATGTGGCCTAATAATAATGCCATCTATATAATCTTTTACATTGATATTATCCTTAAAAACTATTTTAGTAAAATGATTTAGATCTATATCACCCTTAATTGTTTTTGTAACAAATAAATTGTTATCCTATCATACTAGACTCTAAGATATTTTTATGTCCACAAAGGGCCTTAGTATGTCTATAAATAAGATCCAGTGGGTTTTTCATATCAATAAAAGATGGATATTGTACTTAAAAATCTTTATCTATATATATTATAACAAAATAACACCTGGAAACCATTTGAAAATGATTAAAATTTAGAAATTCATTATATGCTAAAAGAATAAGAATAACATAAAGTTAAAATAATATAGATTATGTTTTGTGAAAGTATATTCCTTATTTATATGTATATCCCATTTAAAAAATTCTAGATTTATTTATGACTTACACTCCATTTTCATAAAATTTATTTTAAAATAACCTTTTTACACCAATTGCATTTGAATCTTTATGATGATTGACCAATTTTTGAACATTAATCCTCTCAAAATAGTTAAGTTCATCATTCATATCGTTCATCCTATCATCACCACCTAAAACCTCATTTTGATTCTTGGGGTCATATTAGGATAAAAATCAACAACGTTCAATTTCATTTCATAAAATACTTTTAGTTTTCACTACATGATCAACATTAATAGTGATATTATAACTATGATTATTCCTTGGGATTAATTGAATACATGAATTTGTAAAAATATGTCTGTCGATAATAGGTTTAATATAATTAATATGGTAAAACATCAAAAAAATATTCCTTATATATTCTCTGTTGAGAAGTGAATTCCAACATGGACAGAAAATCATTTTTCAAAATAACATCCAAAGCCATGGTTTGATATTTTGTGAAAACTAAATGAACTATATAATCAAATTAAATATGTTCAGATTCATCTATAATAATTTTTTTATTAAAAACTTAACAAGACATATATGTGATGTAGTATCCATGATAAATTCTATCATCTTATTTTGGAATGAATTTATGAAAATTATCATTGGTCTTCATAATAAATATACTATATTCAAAACAATTATGTCATTTTTTTGGATTTCTTCCCCTACAGAACTCATAAAGAGTTTTATTAATATGAGGTTTTGACTAAATAAATTTTTGAAGTAAGACAATAAATATTATCTATATTAAACCAAATTTTTTATTAATTGTGTATTCCATCAACATGGTTCTAGTAATATCCTGATGAATTATATTTATTCTTTCAACCAAACCATTTTTCTATGAATTTCAAGTTACTGAGATATTATTTGTTAAACATTTTTTAATATGAAAATTTTAAAAAACTTCATTTACATAATCTCCCCTCTAATCACTATGAATATTTATTAATTTTATATTTTTTCTATTTTTTAACACGTGTTAGAGATGTTTTAAAAAATAAAAAAGATCTATTATTTTTTTATAAAATTGACCCTTGTATATCTAGTGTATCCATCAACTAAAACATTAACATAGTATTTTCTAAAAATACTTTAAGTCTTCATACTACCAAATAATTCAACATTAACTTACAATAAATCATCTAATGTAAAATATTAACTAATATATTTGAAACATTAATTATGTTCCTCCAAAATTCGAAAAGGATTAAAAATTCAATTTGAATTATAATTTAGATTTATTATATCTCTAACAAGTCCTTTTTTTGAAAATTTATCTAATGTTATAATATTCTAGTGTCATAAACATTTATTCCATAATTGAGATTTATCATACATTGCATTGGGGGAAGATTGATCATTGATCCTAAGGTATTTTAAGTTAAGGGTGTATAAATTATCATTCTTATCAGTAGAAACAATAATTTAATCATATAAACTATGAATAGTACATTTATCATTCTTGATGTCCACCATATTACTCTGATCGCATTATTTTTATATTCGAATATAGTTTTGTTTAAATCCTATAAAATACAAAACATTTTAAATTAAGGATTTTCAATGAAGAAGGAAATTAATCATACCATTAATTTCTCCTTATGGGTTTTCACCAAAAGTGACTTTTCAAGATTTCCTATTAACAATATTATAGAAGAATTAATTATTTACATTAAATTAATTGGAATATCCACTATTACATTATCTGGGGATGTTTTTGTTGGAAAACATCCTCTTTTCCTAAAATTAAGAAAAATCAAATTTTGGTACGCAAACTATCATGGGATTAGAATCATTAGATAAATTTTTTTTTGGAAACCAAAACTATTAAACATTTTAATGACTAATATTTTCAAATTATATATAAAAATAAGATTTATGACATCCTAAATATTTAACTCTATTTAAATAAAAAATTTCCTTCCAATTTAAAATACATTGACATTTAGTACAAAACGATATAGTTTTTAAGAAAAAAATTTATTTTGGAAATGTAGTTTGAATTAGAAAAACCAATTGCTGACACATTCCTACCAATTTTGATTCATCTATACATATTTTCCAATTTTTTAATTAAATTAATCTATGATATAAATTTCAATAGGATAAAAATTGTAGAGTTTATTTAGATAAATAAACAACAATTACTTTTTGATGTAATGTATTTGTATTTTTTCAATTCTATTAAAAGAATTTACTTTTATAAATTATATTATTCTAATTATCTATAATTATTTGAGATTTTAGATGTATATTTTTAAATTATTAAATTTTCATTGAAAAAAAATTCTATATCAAAATTATGTATTTTTTAAACATTAATATTATTTCTAACAAATTTAGAAACTTATAAAGTTAGTCAAATATAGTTAAGGTAATATCCTCTGATACTGATTTATAGTATTCATATAATGATACACATTTTTTTCATTTTATTAATCTGGATAATTTTCAATCAAAGTAATGTTTGATAAGGTTTTATCAAATAAATGTTGTATGAATCAATTTAGTTTCTTTAGAATTTATACTAGAAAATCGATATTCTTCTGAATATCACATTCACTATCTAAAAATTCATTGAATAAACCTATCTTCCACATTCACTAAAAGTGTTAGAATCATATAGAATTTTATGACTATTTTTCGTATAAATTTGTAGATTTTCTATTTAATCGATAATCATGATTATTTATTTCCCTAAATAAGGACTTGGATACAAGACATCAGATAGAAAGGATTTGGAGGTCTAAAATAATGAAACCTAATTGTATCCCCTAATACAAAGGATTTCCCCACAAGGTTCAAAGAGGTTTTGTTATTAAAGATGATCACATTATACTCTTGGACCTCCATTGATGCTAAATAATCATCGACCCAGTTACCCTCACCCCAGGTGGAAGAAATTTCCATATTGTCACTTATGTAATTAGCACATCTTTACATGAAATAGATAATTATACAGGGAATGGTACCATTGAATTGCAATGTGTTTCCGATATTTTTTTAGTTTGTTTCCACACATGCAAGGACAATATGTCTTTGATTGCATAGTTATAGAATAGTAAGCCTAGACATTGCTTGGCTAAGAGTGAGTTTCCATAATAAATGTTAGTAGATATGATAGGGATGACCAAAAACTTTTAACCCTAAACCACTCCTCCACCTTTCATGAATCCCTTGGTAGAGGAGCCATCTATGGTCAGTTTGGGGCCTGATGGGTGGGGGATCATTTCAAAATAATAATTTTTCTAATTTCTATGTTTCATATTATTCTTATAAGTGAATCTAAAATACTTTTTTAGAATAATCATTTGTTTTATCTTGGATATTTGTAAAAGATAATTCTTACACTGTTTAGAACAAATACATTCAATCTCAACTCCAATAATATTATTTTTAAAATATTTATAAAATTTCTCTATAGAATAAATTTTAAATGAAACATTTAATGTAGAATAGAATGATACTCCACAATTTCACTTTTTTTTCTTTTTCATCATCTATTTCCATTCATCCTTCATATATCATATGAGTTCTTATCAAATCTTCCTATACTATATTCATAATTTTCATTGTATCATGAAGATATTATATTTTTTATTCAAATTATCCGTTATTATTTTCAATGATATTATCAAATAAAATTTCATGAGTAATAACATTATCACTAAGATATTTTAAGCTATTTACAATCATCATGAACATTTGATCCATGTTTACAACAGATTCCCCTCATACGATATAAAAAACTTGATAGTATTCTCTCTATATAGATCTTTTTGTTTTAATATATTTCGGTGTTCCAAAGTATATAATGTCATTTGTTTCTAAACACTATTTGTTTATTCACATGTTTATTTATAAGTATATATATTTGGATTCATATAAGTCATTGAAGTATTTCTAACTCTTTAATTTAGATAATATGCTAACATCCCTAGATTAGTAAATGTGGAAACATATTGGTTCAAAAATATGATAACTTCTTGTTGGAATATCAAATTTATCTACCCCGTTGTTGATAAAAATATTTTCAATTGGTCTTCTAATTTTTCCTAATAAACATCATAAAAACATGGAGGACTTCTAAAATTTAGATTCTCTACAACTCTAACATTAAAAACTTTCACCACTATAAATGTAGGAATACAATTTTTATTATACATGTTAGTGTAAAATTGTTTATAAAATTTGTCGACAAAAAAACAAAAACACGTAAACATGAATGAATATAATGTTATCAATGATTTAATATAACATTCTTCTTATCCCTAGAATACCTCAATCAAAACCGATCAGCTAAAGTGCATATAATAAAATAAGTTTTTTATGGAATTTATTATCAACACACGGATTATATAAAACTGAAAAAATATTTAATGATTATAATTTGATTGAATGAAATAATATGTTGTACAAATATATAATGAATATTTAAATCAATTGATTTAAAAATTTAATTAACTCTCTCTACTTTGAATACTCTATTTTTATGAAAATATCGAACGATAATATTCAATGATTCTCTGAGTTGTCTGTAATAGATTCAATAAAAATCCTCCATCTCATGGAATGTTCAGTACATAAATCTTCCAATGGTAACTTTTTTAGCATCATTAAAATGTTATAAAATATTATTTTTTATATAGTACACATTTTTTTATTTTTTGATAGATATTAATATTTATGTGAAATAAGAATCATCATTTGAGAGTTTTTACAATGTTTTATATAGAGATTATATCTTCTTATGTATAAAGAATGTCTTAGAGGACAAAACAGTGGATGTTTTTCTGGAGATAATTAATATAAACTATGTGTTAGAAATTTTAAAGAACATAATTTTATGAAATCTTAAGTGATCAATTAGATGTGAATTTTATATTTCCTTATAATTAAAGTGTTTCATATGATTATAAATATCATATAATTAATATATAATGTTCGACTAAAAGATAACATATGATTAACCAATTTTATCTGATTAACAAATTTAATCCGATTAATAAGTATCATTTGATTAAAAAATATATTCTAGTTATTTCTTCTTTCTACATATGGTAAAAATATATTTGTTATAAAAAATCATTCTAAAACATTAGGATGTATAAATTTAAAAAATCAAGGTATATAAGAAAGAATTTTGTGATTTTAATAAACGATAGAAAGTGATAAAAGTATAAATTTCTAATCAGTAGATATGATTAATAGTATTATGGTTTTATACATGATTTATAATAAAAATATATTTTTTTTACTGTAGGTTCAAAAAAGTAAATTAATGTTGGGGCTTGGGGTAAGGGATTTGTTTCTCCCATTTATTTCTTTGGGACACATGCCATGTACACCTCTCATTTCTTTGGTGTGGTGTATATATATCCCATGAGTGTCTTAAATGATTGTTCTCTTGAATAATATGGGATAAACATACCCATATATGGTTTTGTATTTTAGTGTCCTTATTATTCAATTTTTAACAATGTGGTAAGTGTTTTCACGTTACAACCCCATTATTTATCAAGGATATTTATGATTAAGTTTACAATGATGAAATACTATTATATACCTCTAATGAAACTCATTAATTTTCTTATCTTATTATTATTTATTGATAATAATTATTTTCTTTTCTTTTTCCTCCATTTATGTACACAATATTCATAATGAATATTTTTATGAAAAAACCTAATTTATTTAACACTTTGGTCGCTATTTATTTCTCTCCCATATTCATGTTTTCTAAAAAAAATTTAAAAAATGTTTTTAATATTCTATAATTATTTTTTTAATAAATTTGGAAACATTTTTTAATTTTTATAAAATTTTAAAAAATAAATCATCTTAAAAATTTTCAAACAAGTGTTTTTTGTCTATTAGCTAAAAATTTAAATGAATATTCATATTAGCATTTTTTGCCTGAATAAAATTCCCATCCATCATAACAACTAAATGATTTAATTTAATGTGTTATTTATATGATACTAAGGTTATTTTGGAATAAAATATTTTCTTTAATATTTGGTAATATTTTTTATTTTATTGAATTGATATTAAAATGGATCGGATTTTTTCCTCATGAAATTATTTTAGTGATCATTTGAAATCATTTTCCATATAATATCTAATCCTTGGATGTTTCATAAGCTTGAATGGGTATATTATTCAATGATACCATCCATATTCATTATCTTAATGATTTATGATTATAATAAAATGATGTTTATGAAACCCATTTATTTTCTAAGGGGTATGCTATGCTGGCATGATTATAGAACCCACTTTCTTTCCTGGGATATGATATGATAAAAATTTTAAAATTTGGTAGGGCACATTTTTATGGATTACTTTATATGATGGTTGGGAGAAGAATGATATATCATTAAAATTCATTAGTTAATTATACATATCTGATGAGATAAACAAGACTGGAATGGGGAGTTAACACAGTTCAATAAGGAACTTTGTCATGTATGATAGTATTGGGTGTGAACCGTGAATACTATGATAGTTTGTGTGTGAAAACATTCCACAATGATAGACTCAGGAATTATCTTTGACTACTAAGGAAATTATTTTTTGTGTTAACAGGTACCCCGCAATTCTATGTATTATTTCCATGTTATGCTTCCATTTTACATATTCATTGATTGCATTGTGATTCATGTCTTATAAACTACTAATTGTTATACCACGAATCATGATTATGAACATTCATATGTTGTGTATGCTTTTAAAATGATAACATCATGTTTTGATAACCATATTCTCATGTTATAATTATTTGATCTTTGATACCTTTATTGTTTAACCTCACTATCATTCAGAGCTCAACCTTTCTTATGGTTCCATTCTCTAGGTTATGAAGAAAGGTATTAGGTTTGATGTATGTATGAAGGGTGATAGTTATTACGGACATAGTGTTTGAATATTTTGTTTACTTAAGAACTGTTTGTTCTTGTATCGATGTTTCTAATGACAGCAAACCTATATGTTTCTATCTTGGATTATTATGTTTTATAAGGAATATTCTTCTATTAATATGTGATATCTATGTATGAAATTTTTGAATCTCTATATATATAATTAATTATATAATTTAAAATAGTTTTTTTGATTTATATAACTAATGATTCAATTAATTATTATTAATATTTAATTATTTTTTAATAAGAAAAATACAATATATATTGTTTGTAACAATATATATTTATATATATATATTAAGAATTATAAATCCATTTTAAAAAAATAATTAAAATATATACTCTTAATTTTATATTTTTATAAAAAATAATTTACAATTGGAAATCTTATATAGATTTATATTTTTGTAGTTAATAAAATCATTATAACATTAATTTATCTATATTGCTTGAAATTTAATAATTTAGTATTACTTCAAATATCAATAATAGTAAATTTAATAGGAATTATTAATATATTAAAAATAATCCTTTTCTACATTGAAAAATAGTTTTATGCATTTTAACATAAGTAGGAATTTTTATAATATTAAATATTTTTTTCAATTTTATAACAAATGAATATCTTGAAATGATATTGAAATAATGAAATATAATTAATAATAATAACATTTGTATAATTAATTTTATACATATGTAAATAATTATTAAATATTTTTAAATATTTTTTATTGAAATATAATTTTAAATATATTTGTGTATATTTATAAATCTATATATAGTAATAAGTATTTACTCATTTATATATTAAATAAATCTATTAAAACTGAAATATAATTTTTAACTATTAATGGTATATAATAGAAAAATATTTTAATTATTCTTATTACTTTTTTATATTTTGGATTTAACTTTTTGTATATACAAATATTTATGAATAGAATTATACATTTATATAACAGATAATATTAGAAAATTTTTTTCATTTATATATATAATAATGTTTTTTTATGATAATTAATAGCTTTTCTATATCATGCTAGTGGCACTTAAAAATCAGGTGTTTTCATCACTAACCACAACACTGAAAATTTTACATATTTTAGTAATAATGTTAGTGCTCATAAAGTTATAACAATTATGTATAAGGTTAAAAACCATGAATATCTCTTGTTAAATATTTTGTATTAATCTACTGACTCTTATGTATCAGGTTCTTATTTGTGAAAATAATAAAAATTATAAGTATTACATATATCAATATAAATTAAATACTAATTTATTAATTCTTATGTTATTAGCATTGGTAAAATCTTCAATTATTAGTGATACTTAGTACGAGCAGATAAAAATAATACTACCATTATAATAGAACCACAACCATCCACATAATCGGGCCTATTTGTTTAGAAATCTGTTGAACTCATATTCAATTTCTTCCCCTTAAATCATTTTGTAAATTATTTAACAAAAAAATGAATTGTATGTCATCATCGTACAACCTGATGTGTTTTTAGTGATTTTTGGATTGTTTTTCATGTGAAATGGTTCACCACAAAATCACACCACCTCATTATAATCCTTTACACATTATAATTTTGGGATGACTTATATTTCATATTTTTTATTAAATGAGTCATAGAGTATCATATACATGATTTTTTAATTGAAATTTCATATTGAATGGTGTTTCTATAATACTGTTATAAATGAATATTTTAAACAATTTGGATAATTAAAAACCAATGGTTTTCTGGAAAGTAATAAAAATGGTTGCAGGATTCAAATTTTTTGTGTGTAAGTATTTTAAGGTAAATTATCTATAATTAATAAGGTCATGTCTAGTTTTTTTAAGGAATATCTTTTAGAATTTATAGTTTTCAACAAAAAATTTGATTAATGATTAATTATTTATGAATAGAGGAATTATATTTAGGGGTTTTATGGCTTATTTTAGTTTTTTATTTAAAATGAAACATTATTTATTTTCAAAAAAAAAAATTAAAGATATTTAATAATCGATTTGGGATGAATTTTTGTTTGATTTAATTGATTTATAACTCTTTTAAATATTAATATGGGTTTTCCTAGTATGTTTTAATGGATGTGTTTATTTGAATGTAATTGTATAATATTTCATGGTTATATGTTTTTTATGTTTCATGTTCATAAAAAATAAAATATTTAATTTTGATCATTATGTAATATAATAAAATATAGATATTGGGTTCATAATTGATGATATTTACTAATAAATAGTTACCCATGTAAGGTATTTAGTATGGAATTTCTTGCATCTAAATCATACCCTTAAAAATATAATCAAAGGAAAAAAATATTTCAATGGAACTATTTATGAAAAATATTTATAAAACTATATTTTACTTATATATATATATTTTATTCATTTAAAACATAATTTTTAATTATTTTTTCAAAATATTAGATTCTATGGCAAGTAATTATCTACTAATAGTTACCATATTTAAAGAGTGGAATGTTATACATTATTATTATTATTATTATAGTTAATGCCGAGACTTTGTATTAGAGGGGACAAAAAAGAACCAAATATATTATTTTTAAATTTTTTTTAAAAAAAATTATTTTCATCCGCTAAATTTTAGGAGATTAAATGAGAATGAATCCAATTTCGTGTATAAAATACTGAAATATTTTTAAATGGTAGTTTTACCAGCATTTGACGGAGAACCGTATTAAAATCTAATATTTCTTAGTTTTATTTATTCTATTTGACAAAGTAAACTTTTTTGGAATAGGGAAATAAAGATATAGATTGGATAAAATTTTAGGATTTTTTTTATAATAGTCATATTATAATGAATAATGAAAAAATACAACATTATAATTCAAAACACCATTTTCATCAAAAAAAAATTTATTGAAAGATTATCATTTGAATTTGTTTCAAAGTATATTTAGATTAGGTTTTTATAATTTAATCCAATTTTAGTCATTATAGGTAATATCACATTGAAATTTGATATAAATATATGTTAATATTTTTTGGTTTTTACTTTTTTAAAAACCCATTTTAAAATTTTGACCATGAGAATTAATTTTAAATTAATTACTAAAACATATGTTTTTTTTAAATTAAAAAAATGGAGTCCATGTTTTCAATTATAAGTTCCGAATTATGTAAATAGATCCATTTTATTTTTGCATAGGATTAATAGTAAATTTTGTAATTGTTTTTATTTACCACAGTTAAAGGGTAAGTCATGTAAATAAGGGTAAAAATAATATTAATATAATATAAAACTACCCTAACACTTGTCCTATTACTATTTTATGTGATACATTTGTGCACTACAACCCTTGTGATGAACATTTGGCCTTAGGATGACACTTGGGTGTGATTATGACACTTATTTGTTTTAATTTAATACAAATGAAAATATGTTGTAAACACATATATTATTAATAAAACTATTTTAATATGGGATTATATAATAGATCACTTTTACTGTAAATATTCATCAGAAATATCATAATATTTCCTACATCATGGTATTTTATTTATAATTTTTAAAAATTAAATAAATAAATTTAATTATGACTCAATAATGATGGAATAAAAGACTTATTAATGATGGAATCAAATAAACTCTAATAAAAATATTAAAATAATATTATTTGAAAACAATTATGTCATCCAAGATTTTTCTAGGTGAATATGAAATTTTTTAAGACTACTAAATAGTTCTTTTCGAGGTTATATCTCTTTATAGATATTATATAAATCCAAAAAAATTAATAATTTTAAAATTAACATAATTAATGCTTTATAGAAACCATAGTTCATTAAATTATATAAAAAATATTTTAAAATAAAAAGTGACTATGAGATGGTAAAAAGATAATTATGTGTAAAATTATTGTTTATTTAACCCATATAATTATTATTAACACACTCTTAATAATTTAAAATATTGTTACCACAATTAAAATTTACAAAGAATAACTAAGTGTAAACTAAAAAGAGAAGGTTTAAAATAAAATCAATACATGTCTAAAAAATATTGTATGAAATTATTTAGACCTATACCAAATTTATTTTATACATATCTCATTTTAGGGCATTTTTAATAGAAAAATTAATTTAAATTAATTTAATAATTTATTATTTTCCAAGGGTTCCCCTTCCCTCTCCTATAAAAAGGTACCCTCTCTTCTCTAATACCCAAACATAAATTAAACATTGGTTATACCATTACATACCAAAAACTATTGATATAATCCCTCTCCACATTATTAGGGCATTATTTTAGGTACAACACTATTCTTAAAGGTGCTAAGGTGTTCTTTAAAGGTGATTAACTGAAGAAGAGTTATCCTTATTTTAAGAGTTTCAATTTAATTTATTCATCGACTTCTTTTAAATATATTTCAAAAAATATAAAATAATAACTATAGTATCATAAAAATACTGAGATTTTATAATGTTAATATCATCCCCTAAATCTGTCTCTACTTCCATCAAATGGGAAATGAATTAATCGTTCATGCATATGTGTGATTTATCACCTCAATGAACCCGTTTAGTTCATTTTACATTATTATCTATCAATATTGGTAATATTATGGAATTAATATTCATATATGATATTAATGACATATTTTTAATTTTTAAGGAATAATATTGAAATTATTTTCTGACCTACCATGAACATTAATACAATAATGTCGTTCGTGCGTACATCTGAATTATCGCCTCCATGAAGCGATGTGAATCTTTTTTATTCACCACATCACTTATATGATATATATATATAAGTATATTTTAATTAATATTATGATGATAATAATATAACTGTCATTATACAAAGATTAAATAATAATTACCTTATACCCATAATGATCAATGAAAAATGAAAACGTTTCTCATGCATATATACGACCTAACATTTCCATGAATATAACATTGTTCATTTTTCATAACCATAAATTATGGATTCATTGAAAAATTAGGATTAATATATAAATGATATGATTATTTAATGAATAATATTTCAGTGATGATGGACTTATGACCACATGGACTAGTGACATTAAAACCTTTTTTATTTTTGACTCAAGTACTAAATATTGACAAAACATCTGATATGAAGACCAATAATTATATAATTTTTATAAAATGATAATAATTGATATAAAATAAATAATAAACGTTAAAAACTTTCTCAATATATTAGAAATTAACCTATGTTTATTATTTATAAATAACATAGAACATACGAGACATATCAGACTCAAGGCAAGGGACTTCATCTCAATCTCCTTTCATTAAGGAATATTTTAATAATATACACCCCCGTATTTTATACATTGTATAATAAAACATTAGAAAATTAATTTCATCCAATTGTTTTCAAAATTGAATCTTTTTTATATGAAGCCTTTCGCTAAACCAAAAAAAATAATTTTTTACCAAATGGGGAAAAATAACTCCTCTTCCAATATAACTATTATTTGATATTTGGCTTCCTATATAAGCCTTAATTTTTTTAAATTGAATAGGAAATACCCTATTCCCTTTTTCATTGTTTTGGTATTCAAAATTGATTTTAATGTTAATTTACTATTTTAATATCTTGAAATTATTTCATGCGATTACAAATAAAATTTTGTAAGTGTAATGATGAAAATTGCAATATTTTATGTGTTATGATTATATAATGGTACTTAGACATTAGACGGGTGGCTCTATGATAATCTTAAGATGGGTGGTTACGTGAAAAACCAAATATGTGTGTTTCAATGTTAATTCAAGGATGGGTGGTTATGTTATAACCTCTAACGCATTGTGTATGGATGTTTATGGTATGGATATTCCATTTAGTGATATGTTTGGAAGTTGACCATATGGTTATTCCATTTTTGTATGATTATTTCCCAAGTTACCTTTATATGTTACTTGTTTCTTTCTATGAGATTTAAGGAAATCTATTCATTTCAAAATATGTAGTAAATGGGATTATATTTGGTGATGTGTATTTACTACTTCTTAATGGGGGAAATATTACTTTCTGGTATAGTATTCATGGTTTTAATGTTTTTTTAAGACTAATAGTTTTCCTTCTTTGTATATCCCTTATATAGATATTGATTCTCATCCCATGTTTTAAAATTATTTTCAAAAAAATTAAAGAATAATAGAGTCTATGATGGATCGATGAAAATTTATGTAGTTTAAAAAAAATAAAACTATGTTTCTTTTTAAATGATTCTTTGTTTTATAATAAATTTAATAGTTATTAGAATTGTCTAAATTATAATATTCAAGTTATTATGAATGATTTACAGCCAAATTCTATAAAGATCTAAAATTTAAAATATCGTCAAAGTAAAATAATGTTGAAATATTGACTTAACTCAAGATTGTGTATTGTTTAAGGTCGGGGCCTTATAGTGAGTACCATAGGATGGTTTAGACAACTTTATATGTTAGGGTGATATTTATGTATATGTTAGAAGTTATATATAACCACAATGGTAAGAATAATCTAACGATTTATAGTTATTTTAGATAAATTTAATGGTATTTAGATAATGTGAGTAAGTATATATTAGTATTTATCTTCCTTATAATATAGTACATGATGATTTTATTGATATACTCACACTAAACTTTTTTGTTTTAGAAAATTTTTGGATATAGTGGGCTCCAATGTAAAATTGATTGTGAAGGAAAATATGGTGGTTCTATGAATGATCAACCAAATGAAATGGGAGCTTCAGTGAGAACTCTCTTGGTTAATCTAAAACAACTATTAGGAGTCTTGATTAACCGCGGGAACCATAGTTAGTTTTCTAATGCATCATATATGAGAGAAATTGATGCCTATGGGAGTTCAGGTAAGGATCATAAAGGTAAGAATATACAAGAACATATGTGTTATGTATGTGGAAGGAAACACCTAGGAAAATATACCAAAGGGAAGGGAAGGTTTTATATATATGGTAATGAAGTTCATAATGTAATATCCATCCATGGAAAAAAAGTATTAAGTTAACTTCCGAAAAGGGATATAAATTCTTTCTGAGTTATCAATTGAATGTTTTAAATGTGAGGAGTCTGGTCATTATTAACATAGGTGTCCGACAATGAACATTTCGGAATGGGATCAGTAGGACTATACAAATATATTTTTAGAAATACAGAGTTATATTCCATCTAAATGTAAGGTAACTAAAAATGACCTATGAATTATATGGCTTATTTCATGTCTCATGTGTTTTTCATTTTTGAATATGAGAACATGATTCACGTTTATGTTTCTAAGAAATAATTATTAAGAAATAATATAGAAAATCATCATTATAGGATCATGATGAACACTGAATGATTATTTTTTTACATATAATGGATTCAAGAGTTATAGAAAATTGTGTGACGATGAAGTGTTTAAAAGCATTAATACTCTTTTGATGATGGGATTACTTGGGAATAATTTATTCCAGTATGTGTAACACATATGTTTTTTATGTGAAAATTATTTTTGATGAAGAACTATCTCTTCTTATGTGGACATAATTACAAATGTGTAGATAAAAATTAGGGTTTAAATGATCTTTTATTTTGAGGTAATTACATTTCGAGTTTTAAAATGAAATATATTAGATACACAATGAGGTTAAAACATGTTATGGTTTTTTTAGGATTCTCTCCCATTATAGAAATATTATAAGAATTATATAGTTTTAGAAAAAGGAAATGTCATAGGAAGGGTTAAAATTGATCACGTTCGACAAGGTCATGGGAAACAATCCCACAACCAATGGGTGACATGGATTTATCACCTACCACTAGCATACGTGAAGTTGATAGTTATTAGGTTTTTTTCTTTTTAGTTAAATGATATTATGGATTATGAATAAGTTGATTTATGAGGAATATATATTTTTTAATATATAACCATGGGTTGGAAAATTAATAGATGATTATGTGATTAAAGTTATTTTAGAAGACGTTCATAATTTTGAGAACCCTATATGATTATTTTAAATAAAATACTATGTGGATTTAACGTAGGAGTAATTGTTGAATTATATTATGGAAGATTATATGATTTTATTGTGGATTTATAGTTATTTGGATTGTTTATGGAAATTATTAAACTATCAATGAGAATATGTTATTAGAAAATTACTTTTTTGTATGAGATTATAAGAGTTATTTATGGAGATAAATGTTAAAACTTATTATGTAAGATAATGTGTTCAAATCCTTCTGAACATTGGGTTTCACTCTTAATTTTGAATATTTTGAGGAATTTTGAGGACATTTTTTTGAATGTTCTATGTAGAACAAGGGTATTACTGTTAAATTTTAGAGATTTAAAGTAGTCCTTCTCCTTATAAAGGGTTATTAATCTTGGGGGAATTATCTAATATTATACTAACACTATTGGTTTTGGTTAATGTCTAAAGTCATGTGAAATATATAGATCATATTTTATGGTTTTTGTGATTCTATTGATGTTGATTCTAGTGCTTCATGTGTGAAAACATTATCTTAAATACTCATTCTTTGAAAGAAAAATATGATTTTTGGTGGAAATTTATTAAGGTATGAAACACTACATGTCATGTAAGTATATTTCCTTATTTTATCATTCTATGTAGAAAAGGAATTCCTCAACATTATTTAAATAAACGTAAAACTAAAAAAATCCATTTACTTTCCCACCATGTAATCAATGACATTTTAACCAATCACAAATCTTTAGTTTTGTGATTGTTAATTTTCTCTTGATCATGTTTTCTATCTACCTCCATTAGAACATGACAGTTAGTTTTTCTTATATATCACTATTTTCTTACATGTAGTCCTAGTATCTGTAATCTCATGTGAACATCAAACATTATTTTCATTATATTAAAGTGGAATTTTTGTTAATACTGTTTCCGATGTGGGATTTCAATAAAGGTATTTTTTAAATTCATACCTTAGTAACCGGTCCAAAATTAAAATTGTGATGATTCAATTTCAAAAAGGGGTGAGAATGTCACATAAAAGGTGATTATACAATAAGTATTTTTCATAAATATTAATACTTATGAAATGGATATTATTTTTTTTAAATTTTACACCATGTGAGATATCGTACCCAACACGCAACACTAGGTTTCTCCAAAATCATAAATTGCACACAAGACTCTGTTATACCGAAAAATAATACAATATTATTATTATCATTATAGTTAATCTCTAGTAATTGTATCAGAGGGAATTAATAGAAAAACTATATGATGTTTATGCGTGTTTATTAAAAAACATTTCTTTAAACCAATAAAATTTTGAGGCTTAAAACAAGAATAAATAAAATGCTATGCAAAAAAAACTATAATATTTTTAAAAGATAGTTTTTATACATTTTGATGGAGAACCTGTAAATACTATTCCACAATTTCTCGGATATGGTGCCTTATTATAATTCATTTGAATAATTACAAGAATATTGTCTACCTAAGGAATTAATGGTTTAGTAGATTTGGGAATCCAAATACATACATAAGTAAACATTACAACATTAAATAGAATACAACATATGAGTTTTATTGGGAACATACACAACATTGTGTTTATCACTACAGGCCATTCATAAAAAATTTCTTCATGTATTGAGAAAATGAAACATAAGAAATGGGTGAGATTAAATACACAGTAAGATTATGAAATGCAACTTAATATAACACAATCATTATCCATAGGCATGGTTAATAATTGAAAACACATTCCTTCGAAAATAATAAACTTGAACACATTTTGGAAAGAATATGAGCGGAGTAAATATTGAAACAATAAAACATAATCATGGGTATTCTGCTAGTAAAATAACCACATGAACTATGAATTTATAGATTCATAATGACGGAAATTAATATTCCTAAAATTATGAAACATATCATCAAGGCCTCAGCCAAGACATTTAGAAATGATTAAGTCCTCAACCAAAACCATATCAAAAAATGGGAAAGGCCTTAAGCAAGCCCATATCTATTTGTCTATTAAGGCCTAATGAGGCATATAGGGGCTATAATGGGTCCCAAAAGTCACATAATAATTCTAATTCATTCATTATATGAACAAGGATAAAAATAAACAACATATACATTCATATCGAAACTAACAAATGAAATGTAAATAACTTTCCCTGAACATTAAACTTAAACAATAACCATTCTTAGTAAATTGGTATATGGTTGTAGGATACCACATCCACAGTAAAACTAGTCATAAACCAATCAATTAAATATATTAGATTACATCATTCATAAGAATCAAAAAGAGTGTTGAAATAGATGAAGATACACTTATGAAATCATCGAGTAATTCTTGAAATAAATACTCTTTCACTTTAAAAAGAAGAGATATTTTGGAAAAGTATTTGTATAAATCCAAAATTGAAGAAATTTTATATTTTCACAATTAAATGAGTGATTTTTTTAATGAAAATGGTTTCTAAAAATATATTATATAATTCCTTGGAAAATATGTATGAATTTGAGAAATTGAAATGGGCTTGTATTTCAGAATGAATTTGGAAAGTTCCTTTTAAAATGTGTGACTTCCCATAAAATAAAGAAGGATTCTAGTTGGTAAAAATATATAGAACACTAAAAAACAATTTATGAGGAGTATATAATCTTTCATAAGATCTTTTTTGGTGTTAGTAGAAAATAAAAGTAACTCCAAAAAAATGGTTGTTCGGGTGGAAAACACTAACCATAGGTATGAATGTTATGATCTGGACCTTATAGACCAGGAATATGAAATTAGACTCATTAATAACTAAATTAAGAACATATTATACTTTTATTTAGTTTATCATATTTTTTTAGTTCATTTATATTCTTATAGATATGTTATAATATAGAATTGTTTCATTCTGAAGTGTTCTTTTTCTTGATTTTCATAATCGGTTCACTTGTTTTTAAGAATTGGAGTTCGTGTGGAATAGATGTAAATATCAAAAACTGAATTTAAATATTATTTATTAATATAAATAGGTTTTAATGGTCATTTATTTCATTTTTTACACGCCATGTGGATGAATCATTGGATGAAATAATAATGACAATCACTTAGATTATTTTAGCGGTATTTTGATTATTAGGAACCATATTGGTCATATGATGTAATATTATGTATATATACTGGTAAATAAATATTTAATAGGTTGTAATAAATATATTATATCCTGTTGAACCCATAAAAATGGTTTCATGAATATTATTGAAGGGGAAATGGAAAAATGAAACTTCGTCTTTCATGATGGTTGTAAATTGAAACCTCATGGACGATAGTTTTGTTTTTAAAATAAAATAGATAGAGAGTAAGGATATTGATGTTGGTTCATTAATTCAAATGATATAATTATAGTATATATATGATAATGGAGTTATCATGGAAATTTAATAGAGGTTTATAGTAGAGGATTACAATAGAAAGGAACTTGAAACAAAATTGAGAGAAATAGAATGTGAATTTACCTATTGAATCCACCTCCTTGATAATCTCTTTAAGGGAAGGGGTTTTGGACATTTGGTAAGACCAAGATCTCATGGAAGTGGTGAGTGACTAGAAAATGTTATTTGGTAAGAACATTTTGGAGCTTAAATTCTTAGAGGAGTGAATATAAGAGGGAGTGAGGGGGTATAGTAGTGGAGAGGAGGGTTTTCCCATTATTTTAATCATTATTTTATTATTTTGTCAAAGACAACCAATAGTGTTGATTCATGTGACCCATAATAGTAATAATCTCTTGAGAGTTTCATCCTACTGGGCCTACATAAGACTTATATCACATATGACCCATTAAATTATGTATTTAGAATTTATGGTAAATTGTCATATTTTAATATGTTCCCAAAACTAAAGAATTTTTGAAAAATCTAAAAAAAATTCATCAACCATTTTTTGACGTATAGAATTCAAAAATGAAATCCATTTTTTGAAAATCATTTTCTAAATATTTGTAATTTTTTTAAGTAAACTCATAATTTATTAAAAAAAACTTTAAAAATATAAATCATTTCATAACACCTTGAGAAATTAATCAAGGTCCCATAAAATTATCTTATAACAATAAAACAACAAAGTAAAAATTTATTATTAAATTTTATGAAAATAAATTTCCATCTAAAATTATTAAATTAATATAAAAATTATAATTAATATATTTTTGACATAAAAATATACAAATACTTATTGTATGTTCATTTTTTCACATATCCGATGGCTAAATTGTATTTATACACACATGGGTGATGTTTCTATTTTTTTGGCCGAATTATTATTCATTACTATTCATAAGGGTATGTTACTCTTCAACAAAAACTATTTTTTCTTATTATACTCTAAATATATTACTAAATTCAATTTTGTATGTTTGTTTTTGAAAATTAAAATCACAAAGGTCGTAAAATTTTGATTACTAGCAAGGTTATATCAAATTGGTGTTATGTAGAGACTCAATGTTTCATGAATGCAATGTTAAATTTATTTTCAAAAACTTGGTGTGTTATATTATCCCCTCCTTAAAAAAATTTCATCATCAAAAATATCAGAATGTTACCTCACAAAATGATTTGGGTAGTTTTTCATTATAAGCTCCTCAGGCTCCCATATTGCCTCTTCGATTTTATAATTTTTTCAAATTATCTTTACTAGTTCAATCATCCGATTACTCAAAAAAATTTATTTAGTGTCTAGAATATGTATAGGATCTTCATAGAAAGGTAATTCTAGTTCCAAATATATACCTTCATACGTGTGGATATACATTGGGTATGGAATGTAATTTCTCATAAATGAGACATGGCACACATTTTTACTTTAGACAGGACCGGTGGCGTAGCCAAAAAATATGAAACATCTCCAATTCTCTGTAAATTTTCATGGAGGGTGAGGTAACTATGGCTCAGTTTCCCTTTCTTCCCAAATATTATAACAACCTTCCATAAAGATAATTTTAAGAAAACATGATCTCCCACTTGAAACTCCAAATCCTTCCTTTAATTTTTAGAATATATTTTTTGTCTACTTTGACATACTTTGATCTGGACTTGAATAGTCTTTACCTTTTTTGTTTTTTCCTCCATAAGATTTAGTACCATAAGCCTATATTCTCCAAATTCATCCCAAGAAGTTGGTGTGCATCATATCTTTCTATACAATGATTCATATGGTGCCATTTGAATACCTCAATGGAAACTATAATTGTAGGAAAACTCCACTAAAGGAAACTATTCATCCCATATACCATGA
The DNA here is from genome assembly GCA_963277665.1 of Viscum album. Classification (NCBI taxonomy): domain Eukaryota; kingdom Viridiplantae; phylum Streptophyta; class Magnoliopsida; order Santalales; family Viscaceae; genus Viscum; species Viscum album. The sequence continues at coordinate 1,487,958,539 of OY728120.1, forward strand.
AAGTAAATTTATCATTGTATCAACATGTCTTCTATGGTTGGGATCATCATTTCGGATTACTCATTAGTTTGTGGGTGATAAGCAGTACTTAATTGAAGCCCAGTATGCAAATTCTTCTGAATAATTTCCAAAATTTAGATTTAAATCATGGATCATAATCTGAAACAATTGAGATAGTTTCTCTAAGAAAATCTAATAACATTATTAACATAGATTTGTGTTAGGAGCTCTAGTGGAAAATCTTCCCTTGTATAGAGGAAATGTGTAGATTTCGAATGTATATCACAATTACCCATATCACATCATTCTTCCTTGATGTTTTGGGTAATCCAACGAAAAAAATAAATGGTGATTTCATCTCATTTCCCTATAAGAATTGGTATATGTTTCATTATTCCTCTAGGATTTTGACATCCAGGCTTTACTTTCTTATAGACTAGGCTTCTTGATACATAATCAGCAATTTCCCACTTCTTATTGTCCCATGAGAAATCTTCCTTCAAATCTATATAATTTTTAGTGCTCTTTGGATGTATCCAGAAATTCAATCCATGAGCATCATCAAATAACTCCCTTTTCACCTTAGTTATATAGGGAACACATTTTCTCTTCCCAAATTTCATAAATCCATCTTCACACACATATTTAGTCAACTTCCCATCTTTCATAACATTAATTTTATTTTAAATATTCTCATCAAGAGACTATGAATCTTTAATTCATTCAAAAAAATATGGTTGGGAAATCATTTAAAAAATTAGTGAGGTTTCATCGTCTTTGCTAATTCTCATATCCATCCTCCCAAGATCCATGTACAAAGTATCCTTGTCAATCCTAATTTTATTGATAACTCCATGATAATTCTTTCTCAATGCATCGACTACCTTATTTTCCTTTCCTAGTTGGTAGTATATGGAAAAATAATTTTCATTGAGTAGTTTGATCCATTTCCTTTGAAAGATGTTTAGTTATTTATATGGGAAGATGTACTTCATAATTTAGTAATCTATATATATAACACATTTTTCATAATAGAGATAATGTCTCTATATCATCAGCGCAATGATTATAACTTCTAACTCAAGATCATTTTTAGGATAGTTTTTTTTCATGAATTATTAACTCCCTTGATGCATAGGCAATAAATATATCATTTTAAATAATGAAAAAACCAAGTCCTTTATTTGATGCATCACTATATATCACAAACCAATCATTACCTAATTATATTGTTAGGATAAGAGCATTCACTAATCTTCTCTTCAATGCCTCAAATCATTCCTCGCGTTCCTTTTTCTATATGAACTTAAACCCATTACGTGTATTCTTGGTCATTAGGTTGTCCAAACGGGTGATGTTCAGAATGAAATACCGATAATAACCATCTAAACCAATAAACCTATGTACCTTAGTTATCTAAATTAGATTAGGATAGTCTTTCGTATCCATTATCTTCACAGGAGAAATAGATATTCCATACTTATAGACAATGTGTCCATGAACGAAAACTGATTGAAGCCAAAATTTACACTTTTTAAACATCCCATATAATTTATTTCATCTAAGAGTCTTTAGAATATTAAAAAATTGATTTTCATGATCCTCATAGATTTTGGATTATACCAATGTATCATCAGTAAATACCACCACTAAGTCATCAAGATATTCCTTGAAATCACTATTCATTATATCTATAAAAACAGAGGGTGCATTAGTCAGTCGAAAAGGAATTACTGTAAACTCATAATGCCTATACCTAGTTCGAAATGCTGTTTTTGGAATGTCTTCCTTACCAGAAACTGATTATATCAATATCGAAGGTAAATCTTCAAAAAAAAATTAATCTCCATGATGTTTATCAAATAAATCCTCAATGAATGTCCCTGTAGTCAATTCATAACCTAAAAGATCCATCTTTCTTCTTATCAAAATAAGTCGAGGCTCCCCATAGAGAAACATTAGGATGAATAAATACATTATCACTCAATTCCACTAATTTCTTCTTCAATTACACTAATTAGATAGTGGTCATTCTATAAGAGATCATTGATATATGCCTTTAATCATGAATTATGTCAATAGAAAATTCAATTTTCCACTCTGGAGGATGGCCAGGTAAATCCTCCGGAAACACATAAACATATTTTTACATAATAGTTATGTCTTCTATTTCAACATTACTTTCCTCACCCATAGTTATTGCATTATCTGCCTCCCCAATAATTCAATTCATTATAGCAACTAGGGTGGATCTATATGAGAAATAGATGGTGATGTCACTGCTCTTAAGATTTGGGTTTCCACATGATCTTAAAAAACTGTAACCTCTTCCATCTTGATATAAATTCTCACATCATGGTTCGAAAGACCATCAATACTGAGGATTATATCAATTCAATCATGGTTATGATAATAAAATTAGAAAATAAATCATGTTTATATACCATAATGGGAAATTCCTGACAAAACTTTGTTACAATGATACTTCCCTTTGGAGTTATGACTAAAAACTCCATCACGAAGTCAAATTGCAAATATCTATTTTTCTTGGAAAACTGTGAATATATTAAAAAGGCGATGATCCAGAATCTAGTAATGTATTGGCTATGTTTGAGGTCATGATTAAAGTACCTCACACTATGTCAATAGGAGCATCAATATTAGATGTTGTGATGGCATAAGCTTGTCTCTACTCCCTTGGTCTTTTCTTTGGAACCTTTCGTTGAATATTTGGATAATAATTATCACAGTGTCCCATATCCCAAAAATTATAACCTTGACCATTAATATCTTCCTTTACCCTTGTGATCACTAGTAATATGGCCTTCCTATCCACACTTTTAGCACTCCCATTTTCCTTTTAAGTAGACAATAGGGTGCTTCCTTCATCAGTTATCATAGGGTGGAAATTCAAAACATCCCCTCTTTACCACTTAGTTATTCCTTTTTCCAGATTTTTTAGTAGACCTCTTATTCTCTTTCATTCTTTTAAAGTCATAATACATAAAAAATTATATCTTTTTATTAATGGCACTTAATACTATATATTCATATGATTAGAAAAATTTAGAGAATATATCCCTGCAAAGTAATGTTTTTAAACCATCAAATAATTGGTCAATATTTCTCTTTGGATTATGTATGTAGTCTATAACATGCCTTTCTATAATTGTAGAGTTAGATTCATACTTGGAAACATATGTATCATCCTTTTACATCTGATTCAAGAATTTAATTTCCATATCCCCTTGTTTTTCATGGAGAAATTATTTTTATAGGAAGATTTACATAAAATCTTCCCATTCCATATCTTCTATTTATTTCTCCTCCTTTTTGATTTGGATTAACGACCACCACTGATCTGCCTCACCCGATAGATGATAAACTACCTTGAAAACCTTCTCTCTTTATATATATCCCAAAGTGAGAAATACATTCTCTAATAAACTTATTAACTACTCAACTACATATGGGATTGTAGTCCCTTTTAATGATGTAGGCTATTGTCACGTATAGTGATCCAATATAGCTCTTATAATTTTGAATCTAGATCCTCTATATGGGTAAGGTTATTGTTCAAAACCTGAGTAAGATTTACTAGTATGGTTATAAGTTTCTCTGTACCAATCACAACTCATGATCCAACATCATTATCTTGCATATGAGGGAAATTACTACATGGGATACACGTGTTCATGTAGTTTCTATTCCATACACTTGGCACAATTTCTAAATAATGGAATACACTAGATTATATTATGAATCATAATGTGTAGTCTCAACTTACTAGAATACATGGAATAAATTAAAATCATATGCATGGATAATCAGATCATCCTAAACATGGTTTCTTTGAGGAGAAATTTACATTTAAATCATTCATTGTAACTTGAAAAGAAAATTTGAATTATCCTAAGAATATCCGCTAGGAGTATCAAACTAGGTGCGCAGTAAGGCCAATTTTCATGTACCAGTATACCCCATGTCATTACCTAAACACTTTGTCAGAGTTTTCATGCATAGGTATATCTGTCCCAAAACCACGTCCACTTGTAGTATCGAGATAGGGATTTATTTACTTGAAATATCAACATAATTTATTCCTTACCAATATACTAGGATGTTCTTGTAGGATTATCCTCAAAGACTATCTTTAGGATTTGTTCCCAAATATATGTTTTCTAAATCTAGTTTCCATGTTTTCTACTAAACTTATTTTGATACCAACTACAATAACCCAACCATGGTTTCTTGGATCTGGTGCCTTATTACATTACATTGGTGTAATTATAAGAATGTATTATCTTGATGGAATGAATAGTTTAGTAGATTTGGAAATATAGAAACATACATAATTTCAACAATACAACTTGAAATTATATACAACATATATATTTTATTGGGAACATCCACAACTATATGTTTATCTATGCAGTTCATTCATAATAAACTTATTCATGTTCAGAAAAAATGTAGCAGAAGAACGGGGTGAGCTCAAATGCCATTAAGTGTAATCAATACCTTGTAATATAACATAAACAAAAACATTATTCATGGTGAGTAATTGAAAACACATTCCTTTGAAAATATAAAAACTAGAACACCTTATGGAAGTAATATGAGAGAAATAAATATTTATACAATAAAACATAATAATGGGTATTATACTAGTCGAATAACAACATGAACTATGAATTTATAGATTCATAATGTGGAAAATGCATATGGCGAACATTATGAAACATACCGTGAAGTCCTTGGCTAAGACATATGAAAATTATTAAGACCACGGCCAAAACCATATCTCAAAATGGGAAATGGTTTGGCCAAGACCATATCTATTTTTTCATGATACTTATTGATGCATTGAGGAGATTTAACAAGACACACCCATCACATAATAATTCCACTTCATTCATTATATGAAAGTTAATAATCATAACAAACATATACATTCATATTGAAACTAACATATGAAATTTCAATAACTTTCCCCATATATTAAACTTAAACACTATCCGTTTGGAGTAAATTGGTGAATGTTTTTAGGATTGAAAATCCATAGTCGAACTAGTCATAAACCATTAAATTAAATATGGTAGATGAAATGATACATAATAATCAAAAAAACCTGTTGAAATAGATGGAGATACTCTTATAAAATAAACGAGTAATTATTGAGATAAATACTCTTTTACTTTGGAAACAAGATTTATTTTGTAAAAGTATTTTTATAAAACCAGAATTGAATTAAGATATTATTTCTATAATAAAATGAGTGATATTAGTGATATAATGGTTACAAAAAACATTTTATTTAGTTTCCATGATAATATTTAATAATTTTATAAATACTCGTGAAACGAGCTTGTATTTCAGAAAGAATTTTTATAAATCCTTTTAAAATGTCTGAATCCCCATAAAAAAGGACTCTGGTTGGTAACATTATATATAACAGTCCAACATAATTTATAAGGAATAAATAATAGTACATATGATCATAATTGAGGTAATTAGATAATAAATGTAACCTAAATGAAAATGGAGGTTAGGCTGGAAAACCCTAACCTTATGTATAAATGTTCAACTCTTGACCATATTGTCCTGAAATATAAAGTTAGATTTGTTAATAATATAATTAATAAAATATTAGACATATGATTATTTTATAATAATTTTTTTAGTTTTTTTATGTTCTTATTGATTTGTTATTTTATTGAATTCTGTCATTCCTGAGTGTTTGTTTTCTTGATTTTTATTATCAGTTCACTTGTTTTTAAGTAATGGATTTCATGGAGAATGGATGTAAATCTATATAATTGAATTTAAATTTTATTTATGAACAAACATAGTTGTTAATGTATGTTTATATAATTTGGTTACATGTCATGAGGATTGAATCATTAGATGAAATATTAATTACAATTACTTAGATTATTTTATCAGTATTTTTATTATTAAGAACTATTATGGTCATATGATTTAATATTGTGCACATATACAGGTTCTAAAATATTAAATAGGGTATAATTAATATATTATATTTTTCCCAACCATAAAAATTATTTCATGACCATTATTTAAGGGGAAATTGAATAATGAGACATCTTTATCCACGAAGGTTGTAAATTGGCACCTCACGGGCGATGATTTTGTTTATAAAATAAAAGAGAGAGGGTAAGGATATTGATGGTGGTTATTAAATTCTCATAATATAATTATATTATATAGATTATACAGGATTTATCATGGTTATTTATACATAGGATGTTAGGATAGGATAAAAATAGAAAAGATATAGTATTTAAATGGAAAGAAATAGAATGTGAATTTACCTCTTGAATCCGCCTCCTAGAGAGTCTCTTTGAGTGAAGGGGTTTTGGTCTTTTGGCTAGACCAAGATCACCTGTACATGGGGAGGGACTAGGGATGGGTATTTGGTATGAACTTTTAGTAACTTCATGGCTTATAGGAGTGAAAAGAAGAGGGGGTGAGGGGGTATAGTGGAGGAGAGGAGGGTTTTCCCAATATTTTAATCATTATTTTATTATTATTTTCAAATACAACCAGTAGTGTAGATTCATATAACCAGTAATAGTAATATGTGCATTAGAGTTCGAACCTAGTGGGATTACATTAGCCTTACATCACTTATGACCCAATAAATCATGTATTTAGCGGTTATCATAAATTATCATATTTTACTATTCGTACAAATTTCATGTATTTTAGAAAAATCCCAAAAATTTAACACAAACCAATTTTCAATATATAGAATTTAAAAATTAAAACAATTTTATGAAAATAATTTTATAAATGTTTTTAATCTAAATTTTTAAATAAACTCATAATTTATTTCAAAAAAACAACTTTAAAATTATAACTCATTTTATAACACCATTATAAATTAATCAAGGTCCCATAAAATTATTTAATAACCATAATACAATAAAGTAATAATTTATGATTAAATTTTATAAAAAAAATTTCCATTTTAAATTGGTAAATTAATTAGTAAATTTTAATTAAAATATTTATGAAATAAAAAAATACCAATACTTATACTATGATTTTCTTTTCAATTATAAGATATCTAAATTGTATTTATACACTCATGGTCGATGTTTCTATATTTTGGCAGATTTACTAGTCATTATTATTCTTTATTATTAATATGTTAATGTAACTATTTTTCAAAAATAATGTTTTTATGAGACATTAAATATCCTATGGAAGGAAACTGTATATGTCAGTTTATCAAAATTCAAATCATTGAGGACATAAAATTAGTTTTACTAGATAGTTTATATCAAAGTGGTGTTTTGTAGAGACTCAGTGTTTCATGCATTCAATATTAATTTTTTTAAAACATAGAGTGTTATAGTACCCTTTTTAAATATAATTTTTTTCACTTTTAGATGTTATATTTGACAAAATAAACCGCTTATTTGGAATATGAACATTAAATTTTACTTTGGATGAAATTTTGGTATTTTTATGATAAAATCCATATTTTAATGAATATTGTAAAAAATATGGCATTTTAATTTAGAAATTTCTTTTGATCTAATTTATTTCCATCAATATATTATCATTTTATTGTATTTAAAATAAAATTTAGATTATTTTTTTGGCATTTAATCTAATTTTGGTCCTTGGATGTAATTTAACTTTTAAATTTGATATAAACACATGTAAATCTATTGATTGTTTTTTATTTTAAAAGACCCATTTTCTGATTTTGAAAACATGAATTAATTTAAAATTAATTATTGCAAATTATGTGCCTAGAATTTGGAAAAATAGATTCTATATTTTTAATTAGATGGTCCAAATTATTTAATAGTTGCCTTTTATTTTGGGACATGATGAATAGTAACTTTAGTAATAATTTTTATTTATCATGGTTAAAGGTAAAATCTGGTATGTAAGTGTAAAAATAATCTTTTAGAAATATTTAACTACCCTAACACTTATCTTAATCCTATCATACGAGATATGTCTTACCAATACAAACCTTGGGATGAAAATTTGGCCTTTGAAATCCCCTTGGGTGTGATTATGACATTTATAGATCTTAATTTGATGTTAATTGGAATATATTATAAACATATATCTTCTTGCTAAAACAATTTTAATATTGGTTTTATAAGTGATCTCTTCGACTTTAAATAGTCATTATAAATATAAAAATATTTTATATATCATAGTATATTATTTATAATTCATATACATAAATAAATAAATTTAATTTTGACCCAAAGATGATGGAATAATAGATTTAATAATGAAGTAATCAAATAAATGATATTATAAATATTAAAATAAATATTTTATTACATTATTTTTGTAATACACGATATTTATAGGTAAATATGTCATGTTATAAGACTATAAATTGGTTTTTGTTCTGTTATATCTTTTTCTATGTTTTATTTAAATTCAATGAAATGAATATTGTGAAAATTGGAATAATTGATGTTTTATATCTATATTAATTTATTAAATTTTTTAAATATCATAATAAATAAATTAAAAAAAATTTAATATGATAGTGTATAAAAGTTTTTAATTTTTCAATTATGAGAAATTTACCCCATATAAGTAAAATTATTATCCTCTTAATAATTAAAATGGTGTTACCGTAATTAAAATTAAAAGAGTGTGTTTAAGGCTAAACCAAAAATATAAGGTTTAAAATAAAATCAATACGTGTATAAAAATTATGGTATGAGAGGATATTGAACTATCCTCAAATTATCATATAAATATCTCATGTTAGAGCATTTTTAATAAAAAAAATTATTTATGATCATTTAATAATTTAAGTGTTTCCAAGGGCGTCCCTTCCCTCTTCTATAAAAAGGTATCATCTATTATCTAATACTAATTCTTCAAGAACCCTTTGTATCATCCAATACCTACCTAAACTTATACCTAAAATCCATACCCACAATATTTAGGCCTTATTTTAGGTATAATGCCCTTATTATATGTGTTACGGTGTTCTTAAATAGTGATCAACCAAAGAATAGGTATAAATATTTTTAATACATTCTATTTTATTTCTTCTTCCACCTCCATTAAATATTCTTATTCAAAGATGAAATACTAAATCCAGTATCATCTATATATGTAGATTTTATGACGTTCATATCATCCCCTAAATCCATCTCTACTTCCATCAAAAGGGAAATAAATTAATTGTTCTTGTGTACGTGTGAATTATCACCTCCACGAACTGTTTTTGTTCGTTTTCCATTACCATACATAAAAATCATTAATAATGATGGAATTAATATTAATATGTGATACTAATGAAATATTTATAATTTTAAAAGAATAATATTTCAATTTTTTTGTTAACTTCCATCCACATAATAACAATAATGTCGTTTGTGCGTACGTGTGAACTATCACCTCCACTATGCGATGTGAATATTTTTTATTCCTAAAATCACTTATAAGGTATATATATATAAGTATATTATAATTATTATTATGATTATAATAATATTATAATAATTTTTTAATGATAAAATATTAATTACCTTATTTCCATAATGATCAATGAAGAATAACAACGTTACTCATGCATACGTACGACCTAACATCTCCATGAATAAAATATTATTCATTTTCCATAACCATAATTAATGGTTTTATTAAAAAATTATGATTAATGTTTAAAAGAAATTACTGTATCATGAATAATATTCTATATATTATGGAATCTTTGCCACATGGACTAGTGACCTCAAAACCATGTTCATTATTGACTCAAGTAATATCGACAAAACACCCAATATAAACATAAATAATTAATAAATTTTTAAACATGGAAATAAGTTATATAAAATGAATAAAAAACAATAAAAATTTTCTCATGTAATTATGAATTAATCTAAGATTATTATTCAAGAAGAATAATGAGAATCCGATGCAAGTCAGACACAAATTAAGGGACTTAGTCTCAATCTCAACCATTGAGTCATATTTTGATAATATACACCTCTTTATTTTATATGGTGTATAATCAAACCATTGAATTTAAATTTAATTAAAAGTTTTTCAAAATGGAATAATTTTTATTTGATGTGTTTTACTAAATTACAATGGAATGTTTTTAATGTATGCGGAAACAACGACTTCTCAACCGCCATAACCGTTATTTGATATTTGGTTTCCTCTATAAGCCTTATTGTTTTTCAAATGAAAAAAATAAATAACTTATTTCATTTTTGGGAGTTTTGTTATTTAAAATGGATTTTAATGTTAATTTACTATTTCAATATATTGAAATTATTTCTTGTGATTTCAAATGAAATTTTATGAGTGAAATGTTGAAAATTGAAATCTTTTATGTGTTATGATTATATATTGGTATGTGGACATTTTATGGGTGGTTATGTAGTAAACCAAAGATGGTTGGATACATGATAAACCAAATATGGGTGGTTCAATAGTCCAAGGATTTTGGGTTACTTTATAACCTCCAATGTCTTTGTTATTGAAGTCATCTGTTTAGCTATTCAATTTTGTGATATCTGTGGAAGTCGACCGTATGGTTATTCCATTTAAATATGATTATGTCCCAAGTTAGATTTATAGGTTAGATGTTTTATTCTATGAGTTTTAAGGTAATATATTTATTAAAAAAATTTAAAAAACTGATATTATCTTAGATGCAGTTTATTTACTACATTTTAATAGTGAAAAGTATTACATTATGATAAATTATTCACGGTTTTCATGATTTTTTTAAACTAATAGTTTTCTTTCTTTGTGTGTCCCTTAAAAATCATTTTATGCTCATACTATGTTTTGAAATGTCATTTATATGATTTTTAAAATAATATAGTCAAGGATGCATGAAGGAATAGTTATAAAGTTTAAACATGATTCAAAACCATGTTTCTTTTTAAATATATTTTTTATAAAAAATTTGATATTGTATAGAAGTGTCTAATTTGTAATTTTAAAGTTGTTATTTATGAGTTATGGCCTAATTCTATAAATCTATAAAATTGAAAAGATCTTAAAATTGAAAAAACTTTAAATTTTTTACTTAACTCCAAATTTATTAATGTTTATGGTAAGGGTCTTATAATAACACCATAAGTATGTATAGAGTTTTATATTTAATTTCACAAAACAATATAGTTTATGAATACCAATATCTTAAAGAAAAAAATAATCACTATTTTACTTAGTTATACCTAACAATCACTGAAACACATTAGCACCATGATTATGTATTTTCCAGTGACATATAATTCATTCAGGTTTTAGTGTAAATAAATGACTTACATTATAATTAAAAAAATAGAATTAATGGAATCCTATACTAAGGTGTATTGGAATAATTAAAATAATATATTTACTAAATAAATTCAGGTAAACTAAAAGGGATCAAGATAACAAAAAATAAATATAAGAAAAACATTAATCTCTTTACTTTACCTGAGTTCCACAATAGGTTAACAGATGTTTTTCTTAATCAGAATAATGTAAAGTGATATAAACTGCACATGAAAAAACACCTTGTTTAATAGATATTGATACAATTATGATATTTATAATTTTATTAATCATAATAATATAAAAACTTATTCATGTATGTGATTAGAAAACTCCAGTACACATTATGATTTCATATAATATAGAATTATATAATAGGAAACCATGCTTTATATCCCTTATATAACTAATCATGAATAAAAGGAAAATATAAAACAGTTTTTCCTTAACAAAATTCATTAAGAAATAATAAAATACATATAAAATATTAAATGATAAATAAAATAAATATTACAAAAAAAACATTATAACATACATGAATATAATTATAGAAATAAAATATTAATGTGGAGATAATAAATACATTAGTTAAAATGACCATTTCACAAGGTGTTAAAAATGGTTTTTAAAAATATTTAAATGAAAAACCATGGATAAATTTCCTTAAATTATTCACAAAAAACATTATCTTTAAATAAAAAAATTTTATTGATTAAAAACTCATTCAAATTATATTAATTCATTTAAAATAATATTATCATTGATACCAAATAAATCTAATATATATATAAACAGTAATTTATAATTATTATTTCAAAATTATACATTATATAATTTACACATGTTATAAATTTATACATTATAATCATACCTTCTATATTTTTTTCTTTATAATCAATATGAATATTATAGAACTAAAAAATATGGATATGAATAAAAAATTGATGGCTGTCAATTGTATAATAAAATAAATTGAGGATTTTGTTAAATAATTTATCATGTATGAAATAGTGTAAGAAATAACCCTTCTGATTTCATTTATCTATTTTTACGTTTTTTATTCCTGATGAATTTATAAAAATGACATGAAATTATAGTTGATCTTTCCTAGAATAGATTGTTGACATAATTTTATGAATAAAATAGATAGTAATGGAATATATCATGTGATTGGAATAACACTATTGTTTATATATGAATTGGTATGACTAAAAATTTTATCCCAACAATGTTAAATAATTATATTGGGTTGTGAATAATGGTATGAATAATTAAAACAATTTCCTCTATAGATCATGTTTAAACATTAAATAAAACAGTCTTCTCTCTTCATACAATAGTAGAGATTTTTTTGAGAATTAAAACATGATCATGACCCAAAAATATTAATTGGTCCACCCTCACTAAGATACATACAAGGATATTACAAATATATTGTGTATATATACCAAATAAACTAAATATCATTAAAAATACAAGATTCGTAGCTAACTCACTATCCCAACTATTTCAAATCCAATTATAATTTTAAATCTCACTACTCTCTCAGTGGATGTTTGGTCACTACTCCATCAGATGAATATTTCTTCCTTATGAAACACTTATGAACTGTTTCACATGGGACTGTTCCACGATGTCCAATTTTCAAACTATATATGAAATAAACTACACTATGTAGTGATTTTCCTGTGGGTAGAACCTTCACAAAGTATTTCTACAACATCTAGAACATCCTAAGTCCCTTCAAGACCTACCTTACACCACATTACACCGGTGCTTCATTGAAGGAATATTCTTCACGGACAACCTGTACTTCATAGGAGGCTAATGATTCATGACCCTTTTGTCTTTTTGAGAAATAGTTCCCCATAATCAACTTCTATGAACTGTATTTTTAAACTATAAAAACAATGTACTTGTTTCATATATTTTCTCCCTCATGATAAACTTTTTACATGGATGAATTCCTCCAATAATTATTTTGTATAACGAAATTCTCTATTCCAAATGATGCGATTAGTGTCTTTTATATTGCTAGAGTAATCCTGGAGAACCCTATAATCCCAATATTTAAAATCTACGTTGTGGATAATCCTTCACCATATACTAAACTTGTTATATAGTCTAAATAAAAAATTTATTCCCTTGTGGTGCCCTTAAAGTAAAGTCATCATCCAGAAAAATATTCACAGTGACTATTAATTCACTATCTTTAACCAAAAATGATGATCCACTCCTTAACTGATCTTTGTATATGGTTCCCATAAATCATAACCCTTTACAATGTCTATAATTCACCTCCTTACATCCATAACAACCACCTTATGGTTTGTAGACTATTTTATGATCTAAAACAAGAGATAAATTATGGAGAATATATTTTTTATCTTGGATATTTTTCCAAATAACTTTTCAATAATCTCTTTGGAAATCTATAAATGACCTTATAAACTGGCTTTCACAAAAACACAATCAACCAAGAAACACTATAAAATAACATTGAGTTCATTATTACAAACAATATCTCCCATTGGGTTTTCTCAAAAATCTTCACATTTTGATAAAATGTTAAATCTCCTTCAATATTCAATCAAAATTCACTTCCTATGATTCTGATATAGATCAAAGATCTAATCAACTCACACTCTAATACCACATGATAAATGCTCAAAATGATAAACCAAAATACCATCGAAGGTTCATAAATGAATTACTACCTTCAAAAAATAGCCAACAACATTAATCATGAACCTTATATTTCAGGATTTGTAAACATTGATTGATTTTCTTTAACATCATTAGATTCATAACTCCCCCTATTCATCACCATATTGAGAACTCCCCTACTAATCTTCTCCCACAACCATTAAACTCTCTCCTATATTAATTAATATATTTTATCCTCTTATATAATGTACTGGAAGGTCACTTCTTTGTGACTTCATATTTGTAAAGAGAATAAAAAAAAATAAGAGAAAAACACACCACATCTTAGGGAGACTTGGTCCCACATCCACACTTTTTCAAGTGTGGGGAGAAAAATTAACTCCAATATCTAGTAAATGATTCTAAAAAATATATATCTGTAAGGCCCTCATCATAATGTTTTAACCAATTGTTTTATAGGAACATACTCTAACTTCAAATGCCCATGTTCTACCTTTTCCTAGAAAAATCATAATTTTTTTCAATATTCCATATTCATGAGTGATGGAATTTATTTTATATATATGTATAGCACTTTAATTTCGGTAACTGATTTCGATGAAATAATTCACTTCAACCCCCATTTCATTATGTTGTTTCTCCAACCATAGTAATTATTTTCATGCTTTAGTAGTCACAATATTTTCAGCATCTATGGTGGTAGATTATATGCATTAATGTTTCTTTCTTATCCATAAAATACACAATACACTGAGATAGAGTTCACCACCTAACATTAATTTTCTATCATATGATAATGTGACCTAATCCACATTATTATAGCCCAATAAATCCTACTGTGATTTTCCATAATATAGAATACTAAAACCCACCATTCCCATGATATACAGAATTATAGATTTTAATAAATGTATGTGGAGTTATTTTTCACATTTATTGATATCTAACTACTTTTTATGTGGTACTTACTATATCAGATCATATACTAATTATGTACAATAGAATAACAATGATCAAAATATGTTATGTGATATTAACCATTTTACCTTCATAATCCTATCATTTATTCAACTAGGTAGCTACCAAATTTGTCATGTCCTTAGAGTTATCCATTCCAAATCTTCGAAGTATCTTCATAGATTAATTGGACGGAGAAGATAATATTACATTACTTCAATGTGGAACCTGTAGATATAATAAAAGGACAGTTCACTAATCATATTCATTTTCAACTAATTTTTTTTGAAATTTAACAAAATGGATTGTGCTATATTTTATCCACTATAAATTATTTCTTCAATATATAATATCAACATTAACCTTTGTTTTCTATCATTGATGAATAATAAATTTTAATTAGTTCCACCATGCTAAAAACTAAGCTTCTTAACATCCTTATTGACCATTTAATACCTTTCTCTCAGTGATTAATTTAACCCATATAGTTTCCTCCTCAGTTTATAAAAAAAATTTCTCATCATTATGAATGAGAAAACCATCTGGATACTTGATATTCACATATTTTTTTAGAAACCCATTCTGAGAATCTTACATGATATCCATCTAGAAAAAGTTCAATATTATTTTCACTATTATATCCAAGTAAAACCTAATTGTATCTGGCCCCACAATAGGTGAAAACATTTCATCAACATCGATGAGCTCTAACTTGGAGTTCCACTTTAAAACAAGTTGGGATTTCTTTTGAATCACTCTTCCATCTTTATTTATTTTATTTTGGAATACCCATTTGATCTTGATATCATTCTTATCTACTAGTCTCGAAACAATATCCCATGTCTAATTATTTTCAATTTTTTCATGTTCCACTTTCATTTATTGAACCCAAATCTAATCTCTTAGTAATTCTTGAACCACTTTAACTCTACCTACGATAAGAAAGATCCTTTGTTAGAGTCCTCATCAAGCTTCTCTGCACTAGCACTATCAGATAACCCATTATGTATTATATATGAATTTCATCTAATATCATTGGTATCTATTCAGATATAGGTTTATTTTAATCCATTTAAATATCTTAATCTTTTTATAAGTCCGCCTCTGTTATTGGAACTCCCCATGAGATTATTATCTCTTCATCACTATCCTCTTAAAACTATTCTTGTATTTACAAAATATTATACTCATTTTCTATCACATCCACATCATTACATTCTAATAATATTCCCAGTCACTTATTGAAACATTATTAAGTTTTTTTCATGAGTATCCAATAGATATCCATATATCTCCAGTAGATTCGAACATCATGTGTTTTTCCTAATTGAGGATTAGACACTTACTTCTGAAAACTCAAATTTACTTCAACATAGGCATATTTCTATAAAATATATCATATAGAGCCTTCTCATACATTCTACATAATAAGGATATATTTGATATGTATATAGATTTCATCACTTCTTCTATTGAGAACTATTTTTGGAGTGTCTTTCTTAATGATAATTGTTCTATCAGTGTAGTTGATAATCTAATTTCACCTCTCATGAACTAAATTTTATTATGGATTTTTAAATTTCAAAACATGATGAATAATCCCATCTTCCACTAGTTAATCCTCCACATGGCCCTATTGGAACTCTATTACATTATCTTTTAAGAACATCCTTTTTTCAATATGTCAACTTTTCAAATTCCTTTCAATAATGTATTATGCAATTCAATACCTCAAAATTGTGAATATTGGTTATTGAAACACATTCCATTATACTAAAATGACCAATGTAGAGAATATAATATCTCATCCCATCAATATATCATGGTTATGTTTGTCTGCATGCATCAATATTCACCACCTCACGAATTTTTTTTCACCATTTCTGTATTTACTTATATGTCTTCTCATTGATCATCCCTTCTTGATAAGAATCACACATATAGGTATGATCACGTGATAAGTTAGGGAGATAACGAGCAATATCTCATTTCACCATATCTTCCTTTTTGTTTGGATCCAATGACCATGACATTTATGTCATAACTTATTTTATACATCCTTGTATAGAAACCAGATATCTTATACTTTACTCATAATGTAATATTCCCCTTCATATTCATTATCAGTAAAAAAACTGCACCGCCTTTTTCCATATTGTTATATAATTTATTATAAAATATTATGGAATGTCATAAGTCACACAATTGACTAACACATATAATCTTGTGACTTAGACCCTAAACAATGAATACATATTCATATATCATGTCGTTTCCCTCACACATGGATTTTTCCCTACCAGTAATCATTAGTTCTTCCTCATTACTGAATCCTATAACATATTCCTTGTTATATAATATTCCTATAACCATATCCTTATTTCTTCCAATATAGGAGGTGAATCCACTATCAATGATCCATATTCCAATGCAATATTCCACTTCAAAATTAATCTCTACAACCAATGAATGTTCATATCCTTTATTTCTAATCCATGTCCTTAACTGATATTCTTGATCATGATTAGAGTATGATGGAACACATTCACCTTTTAATGTTGAAAAATTATTTTCAATTTCTAGATAACATTATGATTCCTTTTGTAATTTCTTATGACCACCTCTAGTAATTTTTGGATCATTCCCTAGTTTAGTTATTGTATAATACATGGATATGTGACCAAATACTCCACACTAGAAACATTCACCATCAAATGATATACAAGAATATTGATCTCTGTTTAGCAGTTTATATAAGGCCCCAGCCTTAAACCTTGCTTAATCTTGAATTATTACAAGATTACACATTGAGGATCTTTTCGGGTTTAGAGTTTTAGAGAATTAGATCATAAAACTTGCATTACATTCCACATATAAACAAAGTGGTTACATAAAGTTAGTATTCTTCATTCCCATCAATGGAAACACATTTAAAATAAAACATGGATTATTTCTTGACACATCCTTGACTCTATCATCTTATCATGTACCTTTCCCTTGACCTGTGAAAAACATTTCAAAAACTTGGGATGAGCATAAAAACTCAGTATGGGTTATAAAAAAACATGGAAAGGAAACATGATTTCATATATACATAAGAATGAAATCATACTTTACCCATAAAACATAGGCACTTTAACATACCTCATAAAATGATGAATAAATCATAGAAATCATAAGACATAAAGGTAACTTGAGGCATTCATAACATTCTTACGTAGGGAGTAACCCTCTTGGTTACATTTGGAATACCCATCACAGTATATTCCATAAAATATCTTCAGAGAAACCTTAACGTTTCACTCCTTCGCGTTACCCAATGCATTGGAGAGCTATAACGGGCTCACCCGCCCTTAGTTTATCACAGAACCACCCGTCTTCATAATAATGCCCAAGAACCATAACATAATCATATCACATAAAACATGCATAAAGGAAACATAAAATTTCCACATTTCAATCACGAGATATCAATACAAAACATTGATATAAAAACATTATGAAAACCATTTTCAATACCAAAATAAAAGAAAAGTAAAACATGGTATTTATTTTTCTTTTAAAAAGAAGGTATGGCTTGTAGAGGAAGCCGAAACTCAAATAACGGTCACGACGGTGGAGAAGTCATTGTCTCCGCATACGTACGACAAAAACATTCCCTTTTTTCGTTTAGTAAACGCTTCGTATAAAAAATATTCCTTTTGAATAAACGTAAAAGTAAAAGTGGTTTATACACCGTATAAAAGAAAGTTGTGTATAAAATAAAATATGCCTCAACGAAAGGAGATTGAGACGAAGTCCCATACCTCATATCCGACTTTACCCGACCGTTCTTTAATCTCCTGAATAATAAACTTGAGTTAATCTATACTTGCATATTAATCTTTTTCAAGTTCATTATTCCTTTTATACCATGTTATGAACATCATGTAATCAGTTAAGTTAATAATGTTCATTTTGTCGGTATTTGGTTCTTAAGTCAAAAATAGACTTCTTACACTTACATGTTGTTAATTTGGTCAAAGGTTCATTATATCCAGAATGTTATTCATGATGTAGATATCATATATGTCATATATATCCAGTACATACATGCATTTATAATATTACATAATCATTTAGAGGTAAGAAATGAAATGCACCGTTCATGGAGACGGTAAGCCGTACGTACGCATAAACGCTACTTTCATTTCTATTTCGTATTTTATAGAATGGAATCATAATGATATAAAGGTATATTATAATTCCAGTATAATATCATATATAATATCATATTTCCATCCTTTATATGTCCCAAATATGGTATTTAACGAATCAAATCACTTTGAGGGGGCGGTAGTCCGCACTTCCTAAAATGAAGATATCGTGTTTACCCATAATGGAAACCATAAAGGTATGACCAAAATGAAAAAATCAAAAGCTTAAGGGAAACATAAACATATTAGATATCATATATAAAAATAGTGAAATCATAATGGCCACCTTTGAAGGTGTTAAATGAGTATTGAGCAATCATCGTTTCGGGAGGCAGAATTTCGCCATCCACGGAAACCGTATGTTCTTTAACCATTTGATGTAGTTGTGTAAGAGTGTAGCTCAAATAAATCTTATAACAACATCCTACAATATTGAAGATACTGGTGTTGTTACAAAAGAAGTAAATAAAAAGATTTTAGGGGGTTGGAGAAGCAAAATAAAACAAATGAACATGAGAGAATGAATTACCTTTAAAAGTGTAACTCCTTTTGATTTGAGCCTAAAGGCTTCCTTTGAAAGGATTCTGCCCAAAGGGAATCCTCTAGGATGAGTAGAGGGATGTGGAGAGAGTAAATGGGCAGGGGTTGGCCGAGCCAAAGGTTTGAGGAGTGTGTGAAATGAGGTAGAGGTGGGGGCCTTTTATAAGAGGAGAGGAGGGGCACTTTTGGAAAGTAAAAAAATATTACTTTATTTGAAAATGTGTTTCGGTTTCAAAAGGTCCCACATTGATATAATTCGTGGATAAGGTGATAAGGGTTCGAAATCCACTCATCCAATTAGTTTTGGACATGTGTAGTTCATATATTTTATATTATCTTTCCATTTTATTTAAATCGTCAAATAATGATGTCATCGTTGCATCATTATTATGTCATAAATAATTTAATTTATTTAATGTCTAAAAATCATAAAAAAAATACTATGATGTAGGAAATCGTTTTATCTTTCCAATGACTATTTATAATAAAAAATATGATCTTTATAACCCCATGTAAAAATTGTTTTCGTAAAACATATTATGTTTGTGTCATTTTTACTTTTACATTAAATAAAAAGCTATTTATGTCATTTCCCAACCAAAGTGGATCCATGGGGTCCCCAAGTTGACCCATGGCTTTTCTTGGTCGGCCAGGACACAACCAATAAGGTTGAGACATGTGTCTAGGTCATTTCCTATTATTAAATCATTATTTATACCTTAAACTACCCTAATTACCACTAATCGCAATTAAGAACTTAATAAGTTACTATTCACCAAAAAATTATTTTAATCTCATTGAACCACATTTTACTTCTTAATGAAAACCATGTATGTCGGTTTTTCAAAATTCAATACACATTAGTTGTAAACTTTCATTTAACTGAAAAATCAGTTTGCTTGATTACCACTTAGTGGTTTCACTATTCATCAAAAATTTAAGTTTTTCAGAAAATTACCAAAAATTCACCCTAAGCTATATTTGATATTCTGAATTCGAAAATGAAGTCTATTTTACAAAATTCAAATCATATAAGTCACATTAATTAATTTAATAATTAATTCCCGCTACCAGAGCAAATAGCGTGTTTTTACAAAATAATAAGTATCAAAAGATTGACACCAGTTTAAGTCTAATTCCAAAGTGAAATTGATTCCAATGACCACCATTGGATAAAATGGTAACTCCTTTTGATTTGAGCCTAAAGGCTTCCTTTGAAAGGATTATGCCCAAAGGGAATCCTCTAGGATGAGGAGAGGGATGTGGAGAAGGTAAACGGGTAGGGGTAGGCCGAGCCAAAGGCTTGAGGTGTGTGTGAAATGAGGTAGAGGTGGGGGCCTTTTATAAGAGGAGAGGAGGGGCACTTTTGGAAAGTAAAAAAATATTACTTTATTTGAAATTTGTTTCGGTTTCAAAAGGTCCCACATTGATATAATTCGTTGATAAGGTGATAAGGATTCGAAATACACTCATCAAATTGGTTTTGGCCATGTTTAGTTCATAGATTTTACATTGTCTTTCCATTTTATTTAAATCGTCAAATAATGATGTCATCGATGCATCATTATTATGTCATAACTAATTTAATTTATTTAATGTCTAAAAATCATAAAAAAAATACTATGATGTAGGAAATCTTTTTAGCTTTCCAATGACTATTTATAATCAAAAATCAGATCTTTATAATTCCATGTAAAAATTGTTTTCGTAAAACATATTATGTTTGTGTCATTTTTACTTTTACATTAAATAAAAAGTTATTTATGTCATTTCCCAACCAAAATGTCTCCATGGGGTCCCCAAGTTTACCCATGGCTTTTCTTGGTCGGCCATGACACAACCAATAAGGTTGGGACATGTGTTTAGGTCATTTCATATTATTAAAGCATTATTTATACCTTAAACTACACTAATTACCACTAATCGCGATTAAAAACTTAATAAGTTACTATTCACCAAAAAATTATTTTAATCTCATTGAACCAAATTTTACTTCTTAATGACAACCATGCATGTCGGATTTTCAAAATTCAATACACATTAGTGGTAAACTTTCATTTAACTGAAAAATCAGTTTGCTTGATTACCACTTAGTGGTTTCACTATTCATCAAAAATTGAAGTTTTTCAGAAAATTACCAAAAATTCACCCTAAGCTATATTTGATATTCCGAATTCAAAAATGAAGTCTATTTTACAAAATTCAAATCATATAAGTCACATTAATTAATTTAATAATTAATTCCCGCTGCCAGAGCAAATAGCGTGTTTTTACAAAATAATAAGTATCAAAAGATTGACACCAGTTTAAGTCTAATTCCAAAGTGAAATTGATTCCAATGACCACCATTGGATAAAATGGTAAAAATATATTCTAATTTCACTTAAAAACCAATTCAAAACATTATCTAATCATATAAATAAATTAGATTAAAAAGCAGTTTTGATGTAAAATGCAGTATTTTTCACTATTCATTAAAAAATGAACATTGTCAGAAAAATACCAAAAATTCACACAAGGTAAATTTTGATGTCCCAATCATAAAGAATAAGTTTATTTTGACAAACATAGTTTATAAAATTGTCAAAATATAGATTCAAAAATGGTTTGCCATCAAAAGGCACTAAAACAATCTTTTAAGAATATTAGTGTATTCCATGCATAAGATTGTATTTATTTTCATTTTAAGCCTCTATAACACTATCTTAATCATTAATAGACATTGATAAAAATATCTATTATTCATTACTTACTTGGGATGTTACATCCTTCCCCCCTTTAGAAAATTGCGTCCCCACAATTTATTTACTTATCGAATAAATGGGGGTACTTATCCCTCATTGAATTTTCAGATTCCCATGTTGCCTCTTCAATCATGTGGTTTTTCCACAAAACCTTTACCTGGTGAATCACCTTATTCCGTAACACTTGCTCCCTGTGGTCAAGAATCTGGACCGGTTGTTCCTCATAAGATAGGTTCTCTTCCAGCTGAACTACCTCTGGACTCAAAACATGAGATGGATCTGGCATATACTTTCTCAACATCGAAACATGAAAAACATTGTGTACCTGAGATAAACTCGGAGGTAAAGCCACTCGGTATGCAACTGATCCAACTCTCTCCAGAATTTCGTATGGTCCAACAAACCTTGGAATCAACTTTCCTTTCTTACCAAATCTCATCACACTTTTCCAAAGAGAAACCTTGAGAAAAACATGATCACCTACCTCAAAAGATAGATCCTTCCTCCGGTTATCCGCATAACTCTTCTGCCTGCTCTGAGCTGTTCTCATGTGTTTCTGAATCAGTTGAACTTTTTCTGCCATCTCTTCTACCAATTCTGGTCCCATCAACTTCCTTTCACCCACTTCATCCTAGAAAGCTGGAGTTCGACACCGCTTCCCATACAATGCCTGAAATGGTGCCATCTGTATACTAGAATGGAAAATGTTATTATATGAAAATTCAACCAAAGAAAGATGTTGGTCCCAACTTCCCTGATAATCCATAGAACAAGCTCGTAGCATATCCTCCAATGTCTGAATTGTTCGTTCTGACTGCCCATCTGATTGAGGATGAAAAGTTGTACTAAAATTTAATTCAGTACCCAACGACTTCTGAAGGCCTTTCCAAAAGTTAGAAGTAAACCTGGGATCACGATCCGATACAATGGAGAGAGGAACTCCAGGTAACCTGAATATCTCTTTAAGATACAAACGGGAAAGTTGATCAAGATAGAAAGTATCTCGTATAGCAAGGAAATGAGAAGATTTGGTCAAGCGATCAACAATAACCCAGATTGCATTATTACCTCGAGATGTCTTTGGTAATCCAACAACAAAGTCCATGGATATATTCTCCCATTTCCACTCTGGCACTGGTAAAGGCTGAAGTATCCCTTTCGGTAACTGCCGCTCTTCTTTAACCTGCTGACAAGTCAAACACTTCACAGTAAAATCAGCAATGTCTCTTTTCATTCCATCCCACCAGTAATACTCCCGCAGATCTCTATACATCTTAGTACTGCCCGGATGAACTGAAAACGGAGAACTATGAGCTTCACATAACAACTCTCTCTTAAACTGTGAATCACAAGGCACACACAATCTCTTCCCAAATCTCAAAACACAATCATTGTCAATATTGAATTCAGGCAACTAATCTTTCTGAACCAGCTCTACCTTTTTCTGAAACTCACTATCTTGCTTCTATGCTTGCTTGATTCTATCTGATAGAGATTATCTCACTGATACCTGAAACAAAACAGAAGGACTTCCTGCACCAACAACTTCTATGCCAAAGTTCATCAAATCGTTAACCAAAGTATCACGTTCCAAACGCAACATTGTTAATGAAGCATTACTTTTTCGACTCAAAGCATCAGCCACTTTATTTGCTTTTCCCGGATGGTAATGAATTGTACAATAATAATCCTTGATTAATTCTAGCCATCTCCTTTGTCTCATGTTTAACTCTTTCTGAGTGAATATATACTTTTAACTTTTGTGATCGGTATATATTTCACACTTTACTCCATACAAATGATGCCTCCAAATTTTTAAAGCAAAAACAACAGCAGCTAATTCCAAATCATGTATAGGGTAGTTTACCTCAGGAGTTTTCAACTGTCGTGAAGCTTAAGAAATTACCTGATCATTCTGCATTAGGACACAACCAAGTCCTTTCAATGAAGCATCACTGTATATAACAAACTCACCATTCCTGGAAGGTAGTGCCAAAACTGGATCATTCACCAATCTTCTTTTCAATTCCCGAAAACAATCATCACATTCTTTTTTCCAGATAAACTTAACACCCTTCTGAGTTAGCTTAGTCATTGGACTAGATAACCGTGAAAAATTTCTAACAAACCTTCGGTAATAGCCCGCCAAACCAAGGAAGCTACGAATCTCAGTTACATTTATGGGTCTTGGCCATTCTTCCACTACTTTCGTTTTTGCAGGATCAACAGTTATTCCATCTTTAGAAACAATGTGACCAAGGAAAGAAATTTGTTGCAACCAAAACTCACACTTGCTGAATTTCCCATACAGTTTCTTTTCTTTTAAGGTTTGCAAGATAACCCTTAAATGTCTTTCAGGCTCTTCTTTACTTTTAGAAAACACCAAAATATCATCAATGAAAACCACCACAAACTTATCCAAGAACTCATGGAAAATTCTATTCATTAAGTCCATGAATACAACAAGTGCATTGGTTTGCCCAAAAGGCATTACTACAAATTCATAATGGCCATATCTCGTACGGAACGCAGTCTTCGGAATATCTTCCTCCTTTACCTTCAGCTGATGGTACCCCGATCTCAAGTCAATCTTTGAAAAAAACTGAACTCCCTGGAGTTGATCAAACAAATCATCGATATGAGGCAAAGGATATTTGTTCTTAACAGTGATATTATTCAAGGCTCTATAATCAATTCAAAGTCTCATAGAACCATCTTTCTTTCTAACAAATAAAACAGGAGAACCCAATGGTGATGTGCTAGGTCTAATGAAACCTTTCTCTAATAAATCTTGCAATTGCTCCTTAAACTCTAAAAGTTCAATTTGTGCCATTCGATAAGGGGGTTTTGAAATTGGCTTAGCATCAGGAACTAATTCAACAGTAAACTCAACTTCCCGATCTGGTATTATTCCAGGCAACTCATCAGGAAAAACATCAGGATACTCATTTACCACTGGAACATCATTAATCTGAACAGTTCCTTTATTTTCAACGACGTGTGAAAGGTAACATTCATTTCCATCTTTTACAAGTTTCTTGGCCTCTTGATATGTTATCAAAAGTTAGGGTTCATTCTTGCAAACAAACTGAAAGTCTTTCTGAAAAGAAACTTCTTTAGCTCTATATTCAATCTTATCATGGTAAATAGAGAGCCAATCCATACCCAGGATAACGTCAAACTCTACTAGAGGTAGAACAATAAGGTTTTCAAGTAGGTTCTTTCCACAGATAAGGATAGGAATATTCTTATAAATTCTTTTTGCCTCAACATTTCCCCCAGGTGTTTTTACCAAAAGTTCAGGAGTCATTTCTTGAGATGGTATTCCCATTTTACTAGAAAAGGTTTCAGAGATGAAAGAATGTGTAGACCCCGAATCAAACAACACACTAGCATAATCTGAAAAAACAAAAAAAGTACATGATACCACTTCATTTGATGGCCCGACATCTGCTGAAGTAGTTGAAAAGGATTTCACCACCCCTTTCTGCTTGTAGTCTAACTGCTTCCCATCACTCAAGCTCTTTGTCGGACACTCGTTTGCATAGTGACCCATCTCATTGCACTTATAACATTTCACTAACTGTAAATCAAATTTGTTCTTACCTTCACCTTGATCCTTTTCAGTGCAATCACGAGCCTTATGTCCCATCTTACCACATCGGTAGCACTTTCCAGAATTCAGAATACATTCCCCAGCATGCCTTTTGCCACATCTATCACAAACTGGAAACTTAGTTCTCTTACCATCAGACTTTTTTGAAGAATTCTTACCTTTCTCCTGCCACCTCGGTCTCTTCTTCTGCTGGTTGTTATAGAACACTTGGTCATCGGAAAACTCTATTTCCACCTTCTTAGCACATCGAACAATCTTTTCATAACTTTTAAACTCACGAGAAGCTAATTCCCTTCGATACTTTGGCTTTAATCCTGAGTAAAAACGATTGATTTTACTATCAAGGTCCCAGATAAAATTT
This sequence comes from Viscum album, assembly GCA_963277665.1. Taxonomy (NCBI): domain Eukaryota; kingdom Viridiplantae; phylum Streptophyta; class Magnoliopsida; order Santalales; family Viscaceae; genus Viscum; species Viscum album. Next base: position 1,487,984,921 of record OY728120.1, read on the forward strand.
GGAGCATACCTTGCCAATTGAGTGAACCATTCTTCATAGGCAGCCACTGAGTCTTCCTCTTTCCTCAATTCCAAGAATTGATTTTCCATCCTAAGTCAAACAGCCTTAGGAAAATACTTCTCAAGAAACATACCTTTGAATTCATCCCAGTCAAGAGCATCAATCTCATCGGCGTCCCTGATATTTTTAACCATAGACCACCACAGATCTGCTTCACCCTCCAAACGGTAAATAGCAAGACTAACCGTTTGATTGTCTGAACACCCCATGACATCAAAAATCTTCTCCAGTGCTTTAATCCACCCTTCAGCTAGCACAGGGTCAGATGATCCTCTGAATGATGGTTGATGTTTCCTCATGAAATGTTCCACCATTGACATGTTCCTCTGCGGTTGATCTGGCTGATCTCGTGCATGGATACCACCACCATTTATCGCTTGAGTCAACTGCGCCATCACTGCAACATACTGTTCAGTTCCAATTCCGACCATTTCTGGATGCTGATTCGGAAGGTTATTTCCTTCTGTATGCCTTCCTAGCACTGCTTCCATGTTTCCTCTGTGGAAAACCATTCTGAACAAACATGTCTTAGATGAAGCTACATGGTAATCTTTAAATGCTATATCATTTCGAAAAAAAAAATATTTTTGGATAATCATTTAATAGAATTCTAACTCCTAAAGCTATCTAAACCAACCTCTGATACCAACTATAAGGCCCTTGCCTTAAACCTTGCTTAATCTTGAATTATTACAATATTACACATTGAGGATCTTTTCGGGTTTAGAGTTTTAGAGAATTAGATCATAAAACATGCATTACATTCCACATATAAACAAAGTGGTTACATAAAGTTAGTATTCTTCATTCCCATCAATGGAAACACATTTAAAATAAAACATGGATTATTTCTTGACACATCCTTGACTCTATCATCTTATCATGTACCTTTCCCTTGACCTGTGAAAAACATTTCAAAAACTTGGGATGGGCATAAAAACTCAGTATGGGTTATAAAAAAAATATGGAAAGGAAACATGATTTCATATATACATAAGAAAGAAATCATACTTTACCCATAAAACATAGGCACTTTAAAATACCTCATAAAATCATGAATAAATCATAGAAATCATAAGACATAAAGGTAACTTGAGGCATTCATAACATTCTTACGTAGGGAGTAACCCTCTTGGTTACATTTGGAATACCCATCACAGTATATTCCCTAAAATCTCTTCGGAGAAACCTTAACATTTCACTCCTTCGCGTTACCCAATGCATTGGAGAGCTATAACGGGCTCACCCGCCCTAAGTTTATCACGGAACCACCCGTCTTCATAATAATGCCCAAGAACCATAACATAATCATATCACATAAAACATGCATAAAGGAAACATAAAATTTCCACATTTCAATCACGAGATATCAATACAACACATTGATATAAAAACATTATGAAAACCATTTTCAATACCAAAATAAAAGAAAAGTAAAACATGGTATTTATTTTTCTTTTAAAAAGAAGGTATGGCTTGTAGAGGAAGCCAAAACTCAAATAACGGTCACGACGGCAGAGAAGTCGTTGTCGCCGCATACATACGACAAAAACATTCCCTTTTGTCGTTTAGTAAATGCTACATATAAAAAAGATTCCTTTTGAATAAATGTAAAATTCAATGTGGTTTATACACCGTATAAAAGAAAGTTGTGTATAAAATAAAATATGCCTCAACGAAAGGAGATTGAGACGAAGTCCCATACCTCCTATCCGACTTGACCCGACCGTTCTTTAATCTCCTGAATAATAAACTTGAGTTAATCTATACTTGATTATGAATCCTTTTCAAGTTCATTATTCCATTTATACCATGTTATGAACATCATGTAATCAGTTAAGTTAATGATGTTCATTTTGTCGGTATTTGGTTCTTAAGTCAAAAATAGACTTCTTACACATACATGTTGTTAATTTGGTCAAAGGTTCATTATATAGAGAATGGTATTCATGATGTAGATATCATATATGTCATATATATCCAGTACATACATGCATTTATAATATTACATAATCATTTAGAGGTAAGAAATGAAATGCACCGTTCATGGAGACGGTAAGCCGTACGTACGCATGAACGCTACTTTCATTTTTATTTCATATTTTATAGAATGGAATCATAATGATATAAAGGTATATTATAATTCCAGTATAATATCATATATAATATCATAGTTCCATCCTTTATATGTCCCACATATGGTATTTAACGAATCAAATCACTTTGAGGGGGCGGTAGTCCGCACTTCCTAAAATGAAGATATCGTGTTTACCCATAATGGAAACCATAAAGGTATGCCCAAAATGAAAAAAAACAGAATCTTAAGGGAAATATAAACATATTATATATCATATATAAAAATAGTGACATCATAATGGCCACCTTTGAAGGTGTTAAATGAGTATTGAACAATCATCATTTCAGGAGGCAGAATTTCTCCCTCCACGGAAACCGTATGTTCTTTAACCATTTGATGTAGTTGTGTGAGATTGTAGCTCAAATAAATCTTATAACAACATCCTAGTATATTGAAGATAATGGTGTTGTTACAAAAGAAGTAAATAAAAAGAGTTTAGGGGGTTGGAGAAGCAAAATAAAACAAATGAACATGAGATAATGAATTACCTTTAAAAGTGTAACTCCTTTTGATTTGAGCCTAAAGGCTTCCTTTGAAAGGATTCTGCCCAAAGGGAATCCTCTAGGATGAGGAGAGGGATGTGTAGAGAGTAAATGGGCAGGGGTTGGCCGATCCAAAGGCTTTAGGAGAGTGTGAAATGAGGTAGAGGAGGGGGCCTTTTATAAGAGGAGAGGAGGGGCACTTTTGGAAAGTAAAGAAATATTACTTTATTTGAAAATGTGTTTCGGTTTCAAAAGGTCCCACATTGATATAATTAGTGGATAAGGTGATAAGGGTTCGCAATCCACTCATCCAATTGGTTTTGGACATGTGTAGTTCATAGATTTTATATTATCTTCCCATTTTATTTAAATCGTCAAATAATGATGTCATCGCTGCATCATTATTATGTCATAAATAATTTAATTTAATGTCTAAAAATCATAAAAAAAATACTATGATGTAGGAAATATTTTTATATTTCCAATGACTATTTATAATAAAAAATATTATCTTTATAACCCCATGTAAAAATTGTTTTCGTAAAACATATTATGTTTGTGTCATTTTTACTTTTATATTAAATAAAAATCTATTTATGTCATTTCCCAACCAAAGTGGATCCATGGGGTCCCCAAGTTGACCCATGGCTTGTCTTGGTCGGCCATGACACAACCAATAAGGTTGGGACATGTTTCTAGGTCATTTCCTATTATTAAAGCATTATTTATACCTTAAACTACCCTAATTACCACTAATCGCAATTTAGAACTTAATAAGTTACTATTCACCAAAAAATTATTTTAATCTCATTGAACCAAATTTTAGTTCTTAATGACAACCATGTATGTCGGTTTTTCAAAATTCAATACACATTAGTGGTAAACTTTCATTTAACTGAAAAATCAGTTTGCTTGATTACCACTTAGTGGTTTCACTATTCATCAAAAATTGAAGTTTTTTAGAAAATTACCAAAAATTCAGACTAAGCTATATTTGATATTCTGAATTCAAAAATGAAGTCTATTTTACAAAATTCAAATCATATAAGTCACATTAATTAATTTAATAATTAATTCCCGCTGCCAGAGCAAATAGCGTGTTTTTACAAAATAATAAGTATCAAAAGATTGACACCAGTTTAAGTCTAATTCCAAAGTGAAATTGATTCCAATGACCACCATTGGATAAAATGGTAAAAATATATTCTAATTTCACTTAAAAACCAATTCAAAACATTATCTAATCATATAAATAAATTAGATTAAAAAGCAGTTTTGATGTAAAATGCAGTATTTTTCACTATTCATTAAAAAATGAACATTGTCAGAAAAATACCAAAAATTCACACAAGGTAAATTTTGATGTCCCAATCATAAAGAATAAGTTTATTTTGACAAAAATAGTTTATAAAATTTTCAAAATATAGATTCAAAAATGGTTTGCCATCAAAAGGCACTAAAACAATCTTTTAAGAATATTAGTGTATTCCATGCATAAGATTGTATTTATTTTCATTTTAAGCCTCTATAACACTATCTTAATCATTAATAGACATTGATAAAAATATCTATTATTCATTACTTACTTGGGATGTTACTGTTTATGTTCATCGTTTTCTCATATGTACATCTTGGATATGGAAAAAATTATGATTGTCCCATCATTACACAAGAATAACATCTAATGTGGGGTGCATTTCTATGTTTCACTAATGCACTACAGGTTATAACCTAGGATATTTTGATTGTTTCAATCTGATTTATACACGAATCAATATTCAAATTCATAGTGGGTTCTTCTGGTAAACAACTAAAATTACTTCAAAAAAATTTAGATTAATCCCCATACTATCAATATCATTATAATCTATCAGTTTCTTCTCTTGAATTCCTATTACTATTTCACTATAATTTCTAATTATACTTTTCTATTTTTTGTATCCGTTGTATCATTAATCGTTATATACAAGACCTTATTATGATATTTTACCATTATTCATAGGTTGAAAACCTCCTCCTCAAGCTCTTTGATGTGTTTGACTCAATCTTTTATGCTGTGATTCAGACTATTAACAATTTTATTTTATTATTAAATATTCAACATATACTCTATTTATTTTTCTATTTTTTATATCTTTTCATATTTAGGAACTACAATTTTAGCATCTATCATAATCTTACCTTCTATATAATGTTTCATATAGAATTTATATTTATTAAAAATCCTATTGGATTTCATTGTTTTAGCACCAAAAACATCTATCTATTCATCCATAGCATCTAATTATATCTTATGGTCTAGTCTTCATTCAAATTATCCAAATTCATTTTATCTTTCATCCCTTTTTAGGAATTTCTGATAATTATCCCATAACATTTTCATCATGATCTTTACAGTCCTACAACTCTAAGGACTTGGATTCTTATAAACTATCATATTATTTTGAAATCATATTATTCTTTTTGATGAAATTTCTATTTGTACTTCTCTTACCTTTCATATTGGCTAACAGAATCTTCTCTATAATTTCACAATCATCCTCATTATCACCACAAAACTTCTTTCAACACTTTTCATCAAGAATTTTAATCTCTCTATATAAAAATAACGAAATTTCATGTTTCCCTTCAATCATACCTCCTCTAATTTGCATATATTAGGGGAATAATTACATAAAATAGTCAATAATGTCTTCCTCTTAAATATATTCAATAGTGAGGTTGTTTAGAGCTTTGAATTCTACTTCTTTGGACATCCCCTTAACCACAAGATCGTTACAATCATTTATCATCTCCTATGTGACAAGAATACTGTACAAGATATCAAGTGACATCTACTTAGGATCCTTATTCAAAAGTATCCATAATTTGGGATCGAAACAATGTTGAAACCTTCTCAGGATTCACTTAATGAAATTTAAAACTCTGATAAATTTCAATACTATTGATGTATTCCACAATAACATTAATAGATCAATTAAGGAATCTACCAACTTATTGGGGAGTGTTATCATGTTCCCATATCTATTCCCTGGAACATGAAACTTTTCTTCCCATAATTTTGAATCACTGTCATATATATTTAGAAGCATTCCCCACATAACATGTTATCACTTATATGAAATCACATTCATATAATTTTTTTGGGATAAAGATCACCCTAAGACATTTATTCCATTGGAATAAACATATAATTATCTATGTTCCAATAATAATAATAAATTACTATAATTGTTGGTATAAATATAAAAGATTGAATCTATATAAACATTTATACCCAACTATCTAATGAATTGTTACATCATAGCCTTCTATAGCGGAAATTTTTTTTCATCGAAGATCAGAATACCATTTGGATTAATAGATTCCATTTCATCAATTGAGAGAGAACCAATGACATTCAAACATTCCTTATAGTAAATATTGTTATCCCAATTGGGTTAAATACTAGGGTGGTGAATCTAGGAATAACATATTAAAACAACTGTCACTTTGGATATTTTTTATTCATAAAAAAAATACTCTTCTATCTCTTCCTCATATCAAAGAATAATATGTGAATTAAAAACTATCATTAAACACAAAATTTACTTGCTTCACCTTAAGTCAGTTTTATCTAAGGATCATACAATGAAAATGTAAATAGTACCCAATATACTAAAATTCAATTCCAATGAAACTTTAAGAGCAGACTCACTATCCATTGGTGTTTACAACCAATCACAATTTTAATGCTCACTAATATTTCAACTGAAGAGTGGTCGATGATCCTTTATATAAATCATTTGTCATACTAAAAAACCTCCAAATTTTTAAACACAAATAGTATTCCATGATGTTATGTTTTCACCCTATATACTAATTTTTTTCACGACATGGCTATTGCCTTGTGTAGAGACCCATTGAGAACTATTTATACTACTTCCAAAACATCCTAAATACTTCTAATAACTACCCTTAATCGTGTACTGTTATTTCTTCATGGAATACATCTACATCATGGACCACCACTACTTCACATATTTCTAATTCATCCCAACCCCATTTCCTTTGCACTTTATAGTTTCTTACAAACTAATTCTATGAAAATTCTTTATGAATTGTCTTAAAAAAGTACATCCTTCACAGAATTTATCCCTCTTAAACCACATCAGATATGGTCAAATTCATTCAATTAAAATATTATTCAACAAAATTCTTTTTTTCTATTGATGTGATTAGGGTCCTTTATATTGGGAAATAAATACATAAAAACTTAGGAATCATAATTACCAAAATATTGTTTATGGTTGACTCTTCACCATGTAATGAACATTCATTACGGTCCACATAAAAAATTTACTCCCTTTGTGTTCCCTATATTTTTTTCCTTATTTACAAAAGAAAATATAAATTTGATGACTATTAAATCACTATCTTCAACCAAAAATGATGAGCCTCCCATGAAATGATCTTGATATATAGTTTGAATTGCATATAACCCATTATGGTGGGAATAATTCACCTAATTATGTCCACAAAAAATTTATTTACTATCAAAAAACCCTTTTGTGGTCCATATAGCAAGCTGCTATATGGAATCCTTTTGTTTTCCATAAATCAAAATCCTAATTTTAATGCCCAGAAATTTGTAAAACACAAGAAAATGACACCACAATGCATACACACATTTATATACCACCTTTAGAGCATCCATTAATTTTTTAAGATATTTATAAACATATCTTCTCAAAAATATATTCAAAACTCCACAACAGACCATGGAAACCTCCATTGTTAACAAATACAATCATCCTAAAAACGCTTCAAAGTGACCATGAGAGAGTTTTTCCCAAAAAAACATTAATTGATGAAGGAAATTATATTGAGTAAATTACAATATAAATTAAAGATGAGTTTTATGATTGTGTGATGATATTTAAGAATATAATGATTTGTGAAAAGATAACATTGCATGTTATTTTTTATAATTATTAAACATTGTCGACCATACTAAATAAATATAAATTATATGGTCAAAATCGTTGGAGAGAAATCATAGTAATAAAACTACACTCACTCTATTATGATATGTTACTAGAAGATACTGAGATTCCTTGTTAGACATATCATTCGAAATGAATGTTATGTTAAATGGGGATGATCATTGAAAGAATAAATTCCTTTCTAAATGACTATATATTGTTTCATATGGTATATTAATCACTTCCGTAAACAACCAAAGTTTTGTGAACCTCATTTAAATGAAGATAAATAAATAGCTTTAATAGTTTTATGGTATTTAAAAAGATTACATCATTTTTATAGTTATATGGAAGTGAAGATACAATACGACAATTGAAATAACATTGAAATATAATAATTCATGATTTGAAACATCAGTTCCCATAAAACTCTCTTATGTAAATCAAAATTGATTATACATATCCTAAATTTAAAATATGATTATAAGAGAAAATATTTCACTATATAGAGAAGGTATGAACCCATTTGGTGTACAAATTACTACTCATTAGACAAGGATAGTTATGTAGGAAAATTTTTACATCCCGCCATTGTTATATGTGAAGTTCCCAATCATTATGTTGTATCTATTTATATCAGGAACAAAAAACCTGATAATGAACGTAATTTTTATTTGTATCCATTGATCGATAATCATAAATTATTGTGTATTTCAAGTATTACGTTTTACAATTCTTATATTAATAATGAATTCATGTTGAGACATTTGTTTTTATTGATGAAAAATCGCATTCCTACTTAGGTTAAAAATTAGGATATAGAATTATAGAATTGTTAGGATATCCAATTTATGAAGAAGGTGCACACCTTGAATGATTGAAACATTGAAAAAAAGGAAATTCAACCTTGGAAATTTTAAACTTTACACTAATGATGTAAATTCTAATCAGGGAATACACCATTTGATGGGAATTAAAAATAAGGTAAAACAAAATATTTACTAAAATAATGAATAGCTTTTGAAATTAATGTATATTTTCACTAATTTAGTAAAATGTTTTAGAAAAATATCATGAAAATTAGTGAAAAATAGATAATTTTTTAATAATTATCATATTCATTTTTTTACATTAGGATTTTTTTCTAAGAAATGAATATATATTTTTCTACATAGTTCCAATAAATTGTTACAAAAATGAATCTATAAAAAATATCGCATTAATTTTAGGTAAGAAATGATTAATATGGGTATAATGAAAGTGTTTGTGCAAAATAATGGTGAATTGTGGAATTTTATTCCACTAATTACTCATACTCTTCCTAAGTAAGATGGATTTTAGTTTTTCAAATTAATTAATGGTGTACATTTTCTATAGAGTTTTTCATAATACATTAAGTATACCTTTTAAATAATTTATTTGAAGATGAATGGATTAATATCATAATAATGTCATGCTTTAATTTGATATTTAATTCATGTGGATTTATGTTTCATACTACATAAAATGTTAGAAAAAAATTAATTAGGATTATCATCATTTTCCTAGATATATGAAAAAAATTATAGATGAAAAAATGTATCCAACTATGGAAAAGTAAATTGGAATCATATTTTATAATCTATATATTTTATTCCCACTATAATTATTTTCTATAATGGTTGACTTGTTTAGAAAGATGTTTCTATGTGGTAAGGAATATTATAGATGAATGTACCCTATTAAAGATAAAATAAATATTTTGAAAGTTTATTTAAATATTAAAAGTAATATATAAGGTTTTATTATAGACTGATATATTTTTTATAAATCTAATTAATTTATTTTAAATTATTGGTATGATGTGGATGAAATTAATCTCTAAAAAATTCTCCATATTAACAACCATATGGGTGAAGGAATTTTTAGAAGTGGTATTATCACAATTACTATTATAGAGTATTATTAGACTCACCTTTATGTTTTATATGACATTATAGAGGTTTTTCCATATGAAGAAATGTAGAATTTAACTATAAGATATTTTAATAATAAAAGGGATTGAAAATGGATATCAAATACACATAATGAATGGATAATTTGATGGGTTTGAAAATAATGAGTTTCAGAGTTATCTATAAATCCAAATTCAATTTAATAACAACGTTTATTTATATCAATAGGATAAAATAAGTTTATATAGTCTTATAATGCTTATATATATAATAGTTAAACATTTTATATAATGGAAAACAATGAAAAATTATGGATTAAAAATAGTAGAGCTATACTTATGTTGGAAGAAATGCATATACCTTGTACTAATGATTGAAGTCCAATTTATATAAATATTTCATAATTGTGAACTATAAAAAAATTTGTAGTTGGACTATAAAAATTCTAATTATTGATAATTTGATGAAAATGGGGTGAAAATGGGGTTATATTTAAAATCAATTAATTAGGATTCAAGAAGTGAAATTTACTGAGGAAGAGTTTGAGAGTGATTTATTTTTAATGGCATCATAAGATGTACAAGTAAAATATAACCCATTCCCTACATAGAAAAATTGTTCAACTGTTATATTAACAAATAAAAAAACTACAAGGGTTGATGAAACTTCCACTGATGATTGACCTTTTATTTGGTTATAATAATCTTTTTATAGTGCTCCTAACTTATTTGTTGTCTTAAATGTTATAGGGGACCATAAGTAGGGGATATGATACATTATAGAGAGTTAAAATCTTTTCAACTATAAAAGAATAACATAATAGTTCAATGTATATGTTAAAATACTAGGATTATTTTTTTCAATATACAATGTGGTTTATTGTAATATTATGTTTTCACTAATATATTTATTTAATCTAAATTAAATATAAAACTACTTATGTAGATAATTGATATTTCACTTTCTAATGATAGAAATCCTATGTAATAACATATTTGTAATTTTGAATTTTAGAAAATGATAGATGGTAAACAATATATGGTCAAAAAAATAAAAAACAATTGAAATAAGATGGTTCTAGTAAAACTTATTAAGGCTAGACTTTAATATAAAAGTGTCAAGTTTGGATGGTGAGCATGTGGTCAACCTATTAACCCCAAAAAATGAATTTTTATTAATTAACTTATAGTCAAAACTAGAATTCACATTTCAATTGATATATATAAATATATATGTTGAATAACATAGTGCATGCATTGAATTAAATAATTTAGAATCACTTTACATTTATATAATGATATAATTCTGCTATTTTATAAAAAATAAAATAGGAAAACATTTATTTATTCTTAATTATCCCTTAAAGATTAAATTTATATTAGATGAATTTCAGATGTAAATAATACCGTCCACTAAAAAGGAATATTGAGGATTTCAAAAAATTATTAAAAAATCATCTTAGGGATGAAAAGGAAATGTAAAAAACCCACCCACTAGTTAAATATGATCATATCATAAACAATGAAACATCAAATTCTTTCATTGGCCTTAAATAATAAGAATCATTTAAGGTACATTGTAATTGTTAATATTTTATTAGACATTACATGTATTAATATCATTGATTCATAATTGTTAATTTATGATAATGAAAGTGAGTTTAGAAAATGAATAGTTTGTATTGAAGTAACAATAAACATAACATAAAGAAATGATGATGTACACATCACTTAAACAAAAAAATTATGTATTTTTAATATATTTTATATTATTCCTCTTATATAAAACATCAATATAATTTTTTTTTAATTTACTTTTAGATTGATGAATTAAAATATCAATAATATTTTATCCAATATCTTATCTTATAGAAGTAGTAATCTATAAAAAGTATAAAATAGTAGAATAAAACACACAATGTATAGAAATAATTTATAATTATATAATAATAGAAATTTATTTGGTTTTATAATAGTATTATATAACATTAAATACATAATTTACCATATTTTTTCTAGTTTAAATAGAATATTTGTTTCTAATATTCCCAATGATTTACTGATATTAGTGGGATTAAAATTTATAGAATAGTATTGTCATGTTAGAGGTGTTGGTTTTGTAGTGTCATCATGAGAATATTTTGATAGGAAAATTACAAAGGGGGTTGTGATAATTAAATCAAAAATATTTAGGTATAGATATATTCTCTAAAAATATATTTCTTGAATGGATTATGTGATAAAACCATTTCATTATAGGTATTGAAAAAAATAATTAAAATTACAAAAAACATAACATAAAAAGAAACCCCTAGTTTTGAGGCTATTCATTCCATTCAAAGGAATACCATAACTAAGGTAATTTATTTTTTATGAAAATGTTGGAAAATAGGAATAAAAAACTATTGATAAACTTCTTATACTAAAATTATATAAAAACAAATTGATAGTGATTCATATCTTTCCTCACAAACTAATATCTTTATTGTGAGAGATAGAGTGTAATATTTTGAAGGTGATATTATATAGAAAAAATTCCAAAATACCAAATGAGAGTATGGATTCGCAAATATCATGATATAAGCACGGAACTACATATTTCCCATGATGATCTTGATTCTTATGTGGTTAAACATGTGATTTTAGCCTTCATAGAATAAATATTTAATCAAAAAATTATATATGATGATAATAAGGTGTTACCTATCGAATTTATTTTATATAAAAACCCATTATAAATAAAATTGAAAATTTCCAAACTATAGTATGTTATTATAGAAGGATAATCAAAAGTGGAAGCATAAAGTTGAGTTAAGTGAGTTTAAGTGACATACAAATAGATAAAAGGGATATTGTAAGAGTATGTGTAACACCAAATGAATTTCCACATTTTAAAACTTTATATGTTGATGATGATAAAACATTCCAACATAAATATATATCTATCATAATATATAAAGAAAAAATGAGTTTATATGACATTATTTTCATTATTATACCTATGAAAGTAAATGAAATTCTCAAAAATTAATGGTCAAGATACTTAGTTATGAATGTGTAAATATCGTATATTTTCATTAATTTTTTATTAAATATTTATCTATTATGGTAATTATATTTTAACAATATTAATCATTTTTAAATTATTTATGTCACACCATTTTAAAAAAGAAGACCTCACATATAAATTTTTTGGATTTGTTAGGCCTATTCTTAGTTCCATAGATAAAACATTAATAGATGAAGATGTTATTTTAGTAAGAGAAAACAACGTTTCAAGAAAAATTGAAAATAAAATAATAGATGATGGTTTCATTTGAATATCAAAAATTTAAGGGTAAAAATTTAAACTCTCATCAAATAAAAATTACTTTAATTCCATTCATTTCCTATTTCTGTTTTCCTTTTTATGAATTATAGGGTTCTCATCGTGATCAGTTTTAATGCAATAATGATATATTTTTGGATCCAATATATTTATATCCATTAAATAATCCATAGATGATTCCCATTATGAATTTATAATTTAATATATTTAAAATTTATAAATAATAATCATAGAAAAATTTGTATATTATATTTTAACAAGAAAATTTTTATATTGCGATTTTATTAATGTTTCATTCAAAACATGGTATAAGGTAGACCAAGGAACATAATATACCTACCAGTCTCTAAAATAGGATATGTATTAAGGTATTTATAAATATATTTCACTATAATATATATATATTACTTATTTTTCTCAATGTTTATGTATTTTTTGAAATATAAAAATAGATATTATTATGGTAAATATTTTTGTAAATTTATGAAATATATCACGTTATATCAAAAAAACTAGAATCTCCAAAGAGTTATTTCTAAATAAAATTGAAATTTAATTTAAAATATTTATTAATTAATTATTTATCTATATTTTTGAGGACTACCAGGACTGTCGATTATTTATATATTCAAATATGAAAATACATTTTTTATGCATGATTCTTAAACATAAATTGAATCATAAAGTTTAAATATATGATGAAGTGTTAATTTCCTCTCAGATTTTAGTTTTGTTATTCTTTATAGGTAATTATTAGGTGTTTTTTCAACTTCATATTTTGTAAATATATTTATATTTTTTTAGAGTAATGGTGATAGACATTAGAATTGAATGGTTTCATTATATGTGAGAATAATTTGAAATACACAGAGTTTTAAATTATAAATCTATTTATTAATATTTTTATGGAGGTGAAATTAATAGATTAAGTTATTTAAAAATATAATTTTTATTATTTAGGATTATTCCTGAAATTTTATGGAGATATTAATGTAGATTTTTCTAATATGATTTAAATTAGATGGATAAAATTGATAACAGATTAATATGTTCTTTTTTATCATAATATAATATTAAAATTTATGTTTATAGTTTTTAATACTATTATTAGACATTCTATTCTCTAAGTTATGGAGTATTTTCCCTTGATGATATATCATAAAAAAATAAGCATAGTTGGGTAAGATTCATGACTTAGCTAAAGTCAACTAGAAACAAAACCCTTCCCAACTCAATGTAAGGCCTGAAGCTCATTCATTGTCTCTAAGGGATAGTGATATACAGCATGGTACAAAAAACACTCACATGGTTTGAATAATTCACATTAGATTAATAATAAAAAAATCAATGGAATCAACCATGAGTCTAACATGGTTCATAAAATCTTTGGACTTCTAAATATATGAAATAAATAGATTTTAAACAAAGATACAACCAAACATTTAATAAGATATAAAAATAATTGAATCACATTCAAAAAAATATAATATCCATAACAAAAACGTCACATAGTCCAGACAATTTGAAACCAAAAATATAGATATGTTGTTATATTAAATGGATTACACATATATTTCTAAAAAGTAAACGAAAACCTAAAACCTCATAGCCTGGTCTCCTATTTGGGACCTATGGTCACTCACCACATCCTAACTCATCCATCAAAAAACTATAATGAGAAACAACCAATATACAATAATATCCTATGAATTTGAACGAAAATGATAAGGACATGTATATGAATCAATTAGTTAGTAGGGTGTGAGATAATATTTCATATTAGGATCCCTCTATAACATTAATAAAATTCCATTTCATCAAAAATTCCATAAATTATGTTTGAAATATAATTTGACAATAGGGGTTACAATTGATAATGTGTAAGTAAATTAATTTTCCAATATTTTATCCAAAATTTATACATCATTTCATTTTATATAAAACAATTGGAAACATCATTTAAATTTTGAAATCATTAAACCAAGGTAATAGAGAAATTTGATTTATTGAAAAAATATAAAAAATTACTCTACACAATTTAAATTTTTCTCAATAATTCCATTAAAAGAATAACCATTTTCCATATTTTATTTTGAAAACAATCCTTAAAATAAAATTTTAAATTCCGTTTTGGAAATAAACCCAAATATGAATTGTGGATATTTAAACTCAATAGGGAACCATAATGTGTAGAATAATAATAAGAATAAACTATGATAACATAGATGGTTCTATAATGTTAGGTAATAATAAGGGGATAAGAATAGATAAAAATTGGGAATACCATGAATGGAATCATTAACAAGGAACAAAACATCTTGGGAGCTGAATTCAAACATGAGAGGATCCTATAAAATATTCAAGTGGTACCAACTATCACTATATATTGCATTCAAAACAAATATACACTCTTGAGTCACTCTAATTGTCTGAACATGATACTCACATAGAGAGGTTATAGAATACAATTGGGGGATACTAGCTAGTTTATAATATAATATTATATATTATTAACATATATCACTCAAATATCGACCTACATTTACCTTGAAATTAATCATGTGGATGTTCAAAATTAATTAATCAAGTGATAAATACATTTCAACAACAATGAAACAATAAAATAAATATCATTTCACCTTCATCACCATCTAATTATATTTCCAAAATCACATGTTCAAATAAGTGTTAATTAATAAATAAATAAACTACTAGTAATGACATAGTCTATACAAGGAATCACATATAACAAGGGACTCAATCTGAGAGTATCTCAATATCAAGTAATCTACTTTTCCTAATGTGAAAAACAATCCTTCGAAACCAACATTGAATATCATGATATTTTAACACACATTGAATACTAAAACATTATTGTATCCTTTATAAATAATTTTTAAAACAAACACATCTTTAAAATCCTCAAAAATCAAAAGGACCCAAATTCAACATAATTGTTTTTGAAAATGGAAAATAAACACCCATTTAAAAATGAAATAAATTAAATAAAATTCTCCATATTTTCAAATTAAGCTACACATAAACACAAATTTAAAATCATTAATTTCACTTATAAATACATTAGAACATTTAAATGCTTAAACAGCATGAGAAAACCAATATTTTTATAATCAAGAACAAAAACAAAACTCAAAACATTTCATGCCTAGGGTATGAATAAATGAAACCACTTCAAGAGCCCATAGAGGGTAAAATATTTTCTATATAAGTTGATAATAAAATATTTATAATAAAATAAAAATTTCATTATATGTCAAACAAAATAATTTAATAGAATCACCAACAGTTTCGAAGATAAATCAACATGATATTAATAATGAAAGTCATGATTGGAAAGAATAATGTGTACTAAAATTAATAAAAACTAAATTATCTATTTTAGATAAACCTAAATTCTAAATCTAACTCACATAATTACTGGGGTTTTGAGTTAACATGAAACCTAATGGGAATGGAATAATTGATAGAATGGGTTGAAAAAAGAGGTGATTTACATTAAAAATCACATTGAAACTATGTTGAAAGACCTTGACCCCATGAATGGAAAATGGGGTAATCTTCAAGATATCTCCTATATGTTAAAAAAAATTAAATTGAAGGATGGATATGGGAAAATGAGATAAAATCTTTTTGGGAAAAATTTTACATTTCATTTTTTTAATAAATCTGATCAGGTTGCATAGTTTGAACCCATCATTTACTAAACTATACAATCACCTTATAAAAAACATAATTTATTAACCGAATTTTGTTTTTACTTTATTAAATTGTAATAAGATACAAAATATCATGTAAAGAAGGATATATTAGTTTTATAGTGTTGAATAACATGACTCAAGAATCATTCCATTATTTTTCTAAAATTGTTATCTATAAAATATCCAAAGAAAACATTTGGAAACATTGAAACTCAATTAAATATAACTTCATATCCTAGGGAAAGGAAAAAATAATATTGAGGTCACCATGTTAGTAATGTTTACATACAATGGATACTATCATGAGTTACAAAAATATAATAAGTATGGAAAGGTAGAAAACTCAAACCACTTTACTATTATTCAATAACATGATAATAACATGAATCCATAGATAATATCAAAGTACTAACAAAATGGATAATAATAACTAAATTCTCAATGAAGAAAATTCATAATTTTGGATGTTAGGATTTTTTACATCATGTTGTATTTTATATCATGTCATTGAAAAAAGACTGTTTAAACTATGTGTATGTATACACTAAATAATTATTAAAATTGTTTGACCAATAGGTTATTCAAATGAGACTTGTTCATACATTGATGGATTATCTATAAATAGTCTCACACAATATTTCATGTCAAATGAATTCCTTTTATATTGAATGCTCAATTTTATTTATAAATAGTATGCATTATCAAAAAAATATCCATATAGGGGAAATGATATGTAATATTAATATATTATAATCCAATAAAATAAAATTTAATGTAAAACACAAAATATATAAATGGTATACAATTTATAGAATAAGAATATCCATGAAACAAATAATATGGATATTTACGAGATATTTAAGTTGTAGAGATAAATTCATTTGCAATATATAGTTTGTAATAAATTATTATATTTTAGAGAATAAAATAAAATGAATGAATGAAATTAAAATATTTTTCATTAAATAGATTTATTTTTAAAAAAATTGAAAACATGTCTATGTTGTTAAATATGGTAAAACAGTTTTATCGGTAGGAATGTCCATTAACGTGGAATTTGTTAAAAAGAAGACATTCATTTTCAATTTTTATAAAGAATGACGAAAATGAAAATTTTGGAAGGCATTAGAAATAATCCAGTAAAACAATGTAAAATTGTATGGATAAAATAAAATTTACATAAAAATCATTTTGGTAAAATAAAACGATGTATGCAAAAAAAATTGAAATATATAAACGTGTATGAAAAATATTCCCATTCAAAAATATAGAAAAGATTGGTTTTTCTATTGAAAAATTAATTTCTTGAATCAAGTGGAAGAGAGATAAAATGATTAAAAATATAAGTAATATTAAAATATATAAATATCATATGAATAAATATACATTGTTATAATGATATATTATATTATTCCTTCAATAAAAAATGGAAGAAAACATATAATAATTAGATTTTAAAATAAATTAATACATATTTTGTAACATTTATTGTGTAACCCATTGATAAAGAATAATGATTTGAAACATTAATAATCATAAGTATATATTCATGTAAGAAAAACTATAGGGGTATTATAGACACAACATAATGTAAATAGGTTCATAATACAAAATATACTTCAATGGAGTGGACATTGAAATTAAATCCCTTACCTAACACAACATTATTATTGATTGTGTTATAACCTCATGTATACTTTTTTAAAGAATTTTCAAAATTTATACTAATTTTCTATACATATTTATAATATATTATATTATCCACTTATAACATATTATCAACCATTCATCGATATTTTTCATTATTATTATTTAATCAAAGGTTAAATACATAGTTTTGCCATGTATGTTCTATAAAAAATGATTCAGTTTAAGTTAATAGGATTCAGATTAATCATATATAAAATTAATTTAATTTTATAAATATAATATTTGTTTAATATATTAATTTTTATAATTATTAATGAATTTTTTACAATTAAAATGAATATCATGGCTTTGTGGAGATGGTATGCCAAACGTATGAACAAGAGATGTTATTATATATTAATGGTATAAATGGTAATGAAGTAGATGATAAATTAATATTATATAATAAATATTATAAAATAATTATCATATATATTAATTGGTCCAATCAATATTACTATAAATTTTAGTTGATGATGTTAAATAAATTACATCGTTTTACATGGCGATATTCATTTCTACACACGAACGATGATTTATTCTGCATTTGATAGTGAAGGATATGGATGAATATTATGAAATAAATAAAATATAATCTTAATATATGCAATATATTGTTGTTAATATATTGTATTATTTAGGACATAATTGATGGTGGTATAATAATATTTTAAAAAAAAAGATCTTCTTTAAGATGATTACATTCTCTTAGAGAAAATTTCTTTATATCTATTTTTAAGGACCCTTGGGTTTGTATTTTTATAATTCCATCACATATAGAATGTATTAAATAATTTTGGGAGGAATTTTTATAGGCATTGGTTTTGATAATTGGATCATGTTCAGTGAATAAGTGAGGGAAGGAGGTTCCCTTTTATAATTAAGGTATGTGATAAACATATAATTTTTATGGTTTTAAAATATTATTAAGTAATATTTTTGAACAATGGATGAAAAACTAATCACATTAGAATATGATAATCTAAATTTGATAATTTATCCCATAAATTAGTTTTAGTTATGTTCTTATTTCATTTAACTCTTATTTTATAGATTTTCCCACATAGAAACCCATTAAGACCCTAACCGTGGAAGTTAATTTTTAAAATTTTTAATATTCATTATGATAAAAAACTATTATTTATTCATTATTAAACATTTATTAGTAATATTTAAAATATTTAATCCATTTTATAAAATTAAATTCATATATGTGGTGGAATTTAATTTAAAAACCCCACAAAAGTTGATGAAAATTACTTTCAAGAATGCATTTTTCAAGTATAATGTTGTCCTACATTAACTGTTTCTTTTGTAATAAAAATTATATGATTTTAAATTAAAATTTATAGATATTTTCTATATATATAAAATTTAAATAAATCATCATTAATTATTATTTTACCAAATTATAATGGAAAGACATTAAGAATTTGAAAACATTTTTCTGAAAAATATATTTGTTCTCTCCAAATGATCTAATCATTTTTTATAAAAAAATGATAATAAATAAGTGATTAATTGAAAATATTATTACATATTATTTTATGTAAATATTCAATTATTTAAATAATAAATTTTTAAATATTCATAAAATAGTATTTTTAAGGGATCTTTCAAAAACTCCAATGACTATTTCAACAAAGTAATTTCCAAATCAATATTTATCCAATAAATTAGCAATTGTTGTTCCATAAAATATTTGAATGTGAATTTTATTATAATTTTAATCAATTTCACTAAAAATAATTGAATATTTAGTGACAAATTCTTCCCTATATAACGTTCTAGGGTTATTATATCGGTATATCACTTCATTTTAGATGAATTTTTTATATATTAAATAAATACATGCCTGAGGACCATAATTGTTTAGTGTCTTTGGAAACCTAGAATAAAATCTTCTAACTAATGGAATTCTCTTCAATGATTCACAAAAATATCTTCCCCATTAATATCTATACTTAAAACCATTCTTCATAACCTGGGGAAAGTAAACATAAGAAAGAGGTAATCTTAGATGTTCAGTAAGGTTAAAAAAAATGAGATAGGTAAGCTTTACATGAGTATAAGGGTATGTGAACTTGAGAATAACATTTTACAATACTACCTTTCATATTAAAGAGCTTCTAAATGAGTTTGGGAATAAATATTCACTATTAATAAGATATTAAACATAAGTGAATCAAGATAATAATACATGAAATCATAGAATTGGAATAATACATGGAATTTTTTGTAGATAAATTAGCATATAGAATGATTTTCATAGTAGTCAAGGCATCATTGTCAATGAAATAAAAGTAGTATATATTCAGTCCCCATACTATATTGGTAGTCATTGTTCATTCCCATAACTATCTCTATAGTCATGGTTCAGTACTAATACCATCCTGGTAGTTATGGTTCACTCCCATGGTCATCTTAGAAGTCAGGTTTCACACCCAAGACCACCGTACCAGGTAATGTCCTCTAGTGATCTGATTTCACTACCCATTCCAGCCATGTTTATCTAATGAGATATAAATCATTACACAAAAACTTTGGGGAAGATATAGGTCCCACCCATATCATAATTAAATCATACATTCAAGTTACACAAAATCATTAACAATTATATCATAATCCCTGAAATTATATAGTTGTCACAAAAATAAAATCATCTCATAACATATAGAAAAAGGGATAATTTTCAATATACTTTCATCAAATCATAACTCGTGATAGGATGTCAGTTACACAAGAATATAACCCATTAAAGTAAAATGGGTTTCATAAATATATAACCTATGATATAGAAACTAGTTTCATAAAAATAATCTAATAGAAACATAAACCATTAAGAGAATGTATATGAATGAATATTTTAGATAATTTTCCCAAAAAGGAAAGAGTAACACCAAAAAATGATATCATAGATCCAAAATAATTATGTAATATCCATTCTAAAAATTTATTAAGAAACATATCATTTCATATATGAATTTTTTTTAAACATAAATCCTTTTGAAACCCATTTTATTTAAAAACATATTAAAGAAGCTTGATTACCTATATACAACCTTTTCCCATGAAAATATTTTAGAAAAATTAATATGAAATATTTGAAAAAACTTTGAAAAAAACAGCCATCAAATCATATAAAATAAGATTGAAAAAAATTTGATAGCCTTTTTCATTAAAAACTTATAAAATTATATTGGAGAAATTTTGATAACCATTTTTCCTAAGAACATATAATAGAAATTGTTAAACATTTTACAAAATATTTTCTATGAAAATAATCTAAAACATATAAATAATAATTGAAAATGTTTTTTAAAATACTTTTTGTTGATATTAATATGAAAAAAACAAAAAAGTATCAAGAAAAAATTAAATAATATTCATTGATAATAACCTTTTGAAAACATATAATTAACATTTTGAAAATAAAATAAAAGAATTTTAAAGCATGAAATATTATTTTAATTTTTTTATTTGAACATTACATTAACAAAATTTATTTTCAAGAAGAATAGAGAAAATTTTAATTAAAGATAATATTTTAATTGTACAATAAATTCATTAAAGGATTTATTGTCATGACAGTGTTTAAATTCGTACATGTCAAACATTATATTTGTGCTGTAAAATGTTTCAAAAAGATCCTTAAATAGATAAAAAAACATTATTAAAATTTTAAAATCTCTTTTTGTTTAATAGGAAAAACCTAGGTAGATTTTTATTTTAAATAGAATTTGATAATGGTAAAACATTTTTGAAAACATTTTTATAAAACATAGTTTTTAAGAAACATAAAAATCAAACCGAAAGGATAAATAGTGCTAGATTTTCGTAAAAACATTTTATTATTTTTCTTAAGTTCCAAAGAGTATGAAAATAGTACTATTACATTAATATATAATCAATAAACATATTTTAAGAAACTTATTAAGTGATATTGAGATATGGATTATAATATTTCATCTATGGAAGTGTAATCATAAACAATCTTTATAAACAATGAGATTGTAGAAATAAACTATTACTACTTCGGTAACATTGAATCATGAAACCCATGAAAATATAAAAATAAATGAATATAAAAATTTATTTAAAATAAATATAATATTTATATAACATGTTATTAGTTATAACATGGACCTCATAGAAAAATATAGGTTTATAATAATGTGTGTACCTCAAAGAAGGAAAATTGAGACAAATTTAGTTTACCAATTTGGTAGCATTTTATCCTTAAAACCCATTAATGAAAGATCTTAAAATAGATATTTAAATAACCATAAATTTATTTTTATGAGTCATATAATACATTTATGGTTCTTATATACCACATATAAGAAAATATTTGGTGAACATTGCTTTTTTCTCAGAGAAAATAAATGTGAAATGAGAAAACCCTTACCTTAAGTACTGAATTTCATTGTACACATTAAAAACTCTTGTATACTAAATATATTCTTATTATAAATCAACCAAATAACCATATTATTCTATCTCATTCTATATTTTATTTTTATGACTCTATATTACTCGTTTATTAACAAATATATATTAATGTTACATTCTGGATAATATCTTCTTTGTTTTTTATATTTGTTTTGTCTTGTGATTCTTGATCCTCTTACTTATAATAAATTATTTATTTATAAAATTTAATTAATTATATATATATATCATAAAAATTATTTATATATTTATTTATAATAATCTATAAAATAAATAAAAATTAAATGGAATACCCCATTCATGGAGATGGTAGACCTTACATACCCATGAATGTTATTTCTATTTAATTATATTTTCGGTAGAAATAAAGTAAATGACAGATATGTATATATATATTACAATATAATATCTTTATTATTTCATATATAACATATAAATTTACTAAACTCGTCCTTAATATGTTCCATGTAAAGTTTGAATGAATCACATCTCTTTGAGGAGGCAATAATCCACACGTCCAAAAACGAAGTTATCATATTTACACAAAATTTAATGCGTGAAATTAATATTTATATAAAAATTATAAAATATGGAATAAACCATAAATTTCCTATTTATCTTAAAAAATATAGTTTCAATCCTAATTGTTAACCATGAGATGTGGTAATGGAAAATTGAACAACATCGTTTCATGATCCGGCAGTTCATCATAGACAAGAATGGTACGTTCGTTACTCATTAGACAGATGTGTGTATAATTATAACTAAAATTATTATAATAATAATATATATGTATATTTAGGATACTAATGATATTATATAAACATTTAATAAAAAAATTTATTGGGGTGGATAATGAAAATAAAATAGAGTACCTTGAGGATGGATGTTACATCTTCTTTGGGTAACACCATTTGGTTTGCACCAAAGGGCTTTATTGGATGGATTTATGACCAAATTGAGGATTAAAGTATTGAAAGATTAATTTTTTTAGGTTCTTTGAGCAGATTTTGTTCCTTAAAAATTAAAAAAAAAATATGGGAATAATTTCGATTGTTGAGTGCTTTTATATAGTGGAAGACTAAAATTATTGTAAATTTTTAAAAAATGAATTATACCCATGTTCATCAAATTAACATTGGCTCCAATAATGGACCAAATTCAATTAAAGATAGTATATGGTATAAATATTGAAATTAAGTGGATTTTTTAGAATTTCATAGGTCATTTTGGTACTTAAGTTTAATGTTTATTTCCTTATTAAGAAACTATTTTTCTTAATCGTTATAATTAATTTAAATTACATTCCAAAATATTTTTTTGACAAAAAATATGTTGAAAATATTTGAAATTATATATAATTTTGATTAAAAATATGGAATCCATTTCTAAAAATTCTAATTAGAGAAGTGGAAGACATTGATTCAAATTGAATCCTATAGATGATACGATTGAAAGGGTTTTTGATGTAAAAATGTGAAAATGTTTGGTTAAATTTTATATCCAATATCAATGTGAAATTAAATCCAATGAACTAAATTAGATTAATTTATGTATAATTAAACTAATTTAACTTTATAAAAAATTAAAAAAAATATCCTTATAAATAAATTATTACACATAAGAATTTTGAATTAAAATTCAGTATTATTAACAATTCATCAAAAAAGAAACTTCACAAAAAAATAATGAAAATTTACCATAATATAATTTATATTTTATTATATAAAAAAAATTAATTAAAATTTATATATTTTTAAAAAAATCAAATTTAAAATGGGTTCTCCATTAAAAGCCTATAAAATTTCATTTTATAAAAATAAAACATTATATTTATAAAATCGTATTTATTCATACATTTAAAATATATTGGATGAGTATCAAAAATAATAATTGACAATATAATATATATATATATTATTGTAAACATTAATAAAAAACATTTTTTTTTAATTATTTATTTATTTATTTTCATAGAAAACTAGTTCTCTTATAAAATAAATTTCTTCATTCCCAAGTTTTTTTTTAATTTTATTTATAACAAATTAACAACCAAAGGGTTCCTTTTATATTCATGTGTAGATAATATTTTCACAATTTTGATAATATTATTTGTATCTTCTATCACAATGTCTAGGTGGTATCTATAATAATATTCTAATAATAATATTAATAATATATTGTCGTTCGACAAAAACTCAAACTTGCATGTTATGAAAGTTATCGAAGGGACTCAATATTGTGGGTAATACAAGACAAAAATAGTTTTATATGTAATGAAATATAATCTATGTGTTTTATATGGTAAAATATTAACTTTTGGTTGGGTATAATTCAAGACAAACATAGTGATTTTATATATAAAAATTCTATATTCATTGTTTTTTGAAATGAAAAATATTATCAGATTTAATTATTTATAAAAAAATTCACAAAATCTAGATTTGTTACATTCTACCCCGAATAAAATGAATTTTCCCTTAAAATTTGTATATGTTATCAAACGTTTAATACATGAAATTTTCATTAATAGAAACCTGAATAGTAAAAAAATAATAAAAAAACTTCCTCTAAAAAGGGAATGTTCTCAACATAATAGTTACCCAATGTAACACATAACTAGGTTTCCGCAATGGATAACATAGTTGGATAGTGTAAATATGGACATGGAAAAAGTTGTAAATATTTATCGGGAGTGATTGAGGTCATCAATAAAAATAAGTGAAAGGATCAATGGAAGGTTGAGGCCATTGAAGTTATAAATTAGTGATTATTTAAAACTATTAAACCCAAATTAAGCTATTAGGAAATCATTTTATTCTTATATCATTTTCATAATGTTGAGGAATTTTTATGAAAATATATACTTTCATGATTTCAGGATAACCCCAAACTTTCTTGTTCCTTGACCAATTTCCTCTTCATCTATTATTCTAAGATATAATGGTGAATTTTTCAATTCCAATGAATTATAAAATCATGAGGTCTATTAATATATTGATAGTTCATTCCATAAATCATACTAGAATCGTTATCACAATTTATCAAATATAGATAAACCCATATATGGTAAGATAATACTTTATTATCTAAAACCTCATTCGAAGCTTAACAAAAATAATTCCACAAATGGTTACACTTATAACAATTTTGGATGATGAAAATATACAACATTAGAATTAATGTCAGAAAATCATCTTAACATTGATCCCACATATATCAAAAATTATCTCTTAGTAGTCACATTCCAAGAATCTGAATAACATAGTTTTATATTCCTGTAGAAAATGGTAATATACTAAATTACTATAAATACTGAAAAAATGAATTATTTATTATTCCTAATATTCCTGGATATATTCTATAAATTTAACAAGTTGTAAACTTCATCCATGATTACATTGAACACATTTAAACAAATCAATAATCAGATCTAATGTAATCATGATTATCCAATTTACATTATCCATATCAATCATAACTTTATCCAAGAAAAACATAATTTTATCAACATCAGGGACACATTAAAGGTTACATTCCTTTAAGGAAAATATCACTTTTCTATTAGATAACATTTCGTGTTAATATGAACCATTAAATATATAATTTTTAAATCCAAAAGGTGAAACATGTACTTCATGATTCTTATAACGTAATTCTTGAATTCCAATACACATATAATTCAATCATCCAACATTACTCTTAAACCATTATGTAGGCACCTTCAACTAATCTCTTAACACCCCTTTCAGAGAAGATGAGATTTAAATAAACTCTTGAGGTCCTAAACCTCTATCTAATCACACTTCTTACATTTAATGAAAATAATACTATAATAATATCACATACATTTCACATTCCATTTATAGTATATGTTTTTTCATTAATATAACCAATACTCACGGACCTTCCTAATTATCTTCATTAAATTTTCACATAAGAAATCTATTTTCATCATGCGCATAGTTTCCACATATGAAAAAATCAATGTTAACCTAGTTCATTTTATTTCCCTTTATTAACTAAAACTAGAAATTATAGGGTGATAAACACTTATCATAGCACAAAACCATAGAGTCAGGAATAATTACTTATAGGAAGTCTCAATAACGACACCAAATTCAATAATATGTGACACCCTAGGTTTATCCAAGGATATTCATAGTCATATTTTATTAAAATACTTCATGAAGGTTCATAAATAGTTCATGAATTCCCAAAGAATATACCTCTACATTGTCAAACTAGGTGTGCGATGAGACCCATTATCATGAACCATGTTACGCTCTAGTCAGTGCGGAGGCAACTTTTAAATGATGATACACCTAGGTTCATCTATTATAGATCCACATAAACTTTTTCTATTTTCATAGGGATGTATTTATTGGAATCCACTAATTCTATCCATTACCAAAATTACTTGAAATTTTCTTTTTTTTTTATCCTAGGACTTATACTTAGTCATGTCTTTAGGGTGCTCACTATGGCTTTCTCATCCTAGTTCCAAAATATTAAATAAAACTATTATTTTATACCAAATAAAACAACCCATTATTAACATACATTGATATTACATAATTTTAGATGAATATTCATCATATTAAAAAAAATACATGTATGGCGACCATAATAGTTGAGTGTATTTTGAATCATGGAATAAAATATCCTTCCTCGGGGAAATATCTTAAATATTTCTTAAAAATATCATCCCATTTAGTAAATCTACTTAATAAAATTATTCATAACGTTAGGAAAGGAAACATAAGAATGGAAGGACCTTCGATTTTCTGTAAGAGAAAACAATGGAGATACATAAACATAACATGATAATAAGGGTATGAGAACATGATAATAACATTTCATGACTATACTCAACATATCAAGACCATATACATGAATCAAGGAGGAAACATTATAATTTCATAATACATGAATCATAAGGTAATAAAAATCATAATTCATGATATAATAACGTAGGAATAAGACAAGGAATTTTTTGCAGACATATAATAATACAAAATTATTTCCATAGTAGTCAATGCATCACTGACAAGGCCGCCTTAGTAGTATAGATTCACTCACCATACCATATTGGTGGTCATAGTTCATTCCCATGACCATATTATTATTCTAGGTTCACCCCCAATACCATATCTTCCATCACAGATCACTGTCATGACCATCTTATTAGTCAACATTCACTCCAAAGACAATCTTAGCCAAAAACAATCTTTTACTAAACCAAGTTCAATCCACATTCCATCTATGTATATCTTATGACATATAAATATTTACCCAATTTATTGGTGGTAGATTTATATACCATCTATATCATAATTAAATCATACATATGTGTTCAAGAAAATAAAATAAATCATATCATAAACCATTAAATTAAATGGGTATCATAAACCTGTGATCATATAATAACCCATGGAAGAAGTGAAAGGTTTCATAATGATTTCATGAATTCATAACCCATGAATGGAAGTGGGTTTCATAACTATATAACCATTGAAAGAGAAACATGTTTCTTAAACATATAATCATAAGAAGAGAAACAAATTTTGGAGAAATTATCTCATAAAAACATAATCTATTGTGAGGGGGAACATGAATGGAACCATGAGATATCTCTCCTATAAGTGCATGAGTAACACCAACAGAATCCATTTTATATGGAATATAATTTGGAAATATACTTTAAAACCATTTATTGAGGAAAATATCCTTTCATCATGGAAATATTTTTATTTATACATAATTCATTTTCTAAACGTTTTTCTTTGAAAACATATTAACGATGCTTGAATACATTTTGAAAACCATTTTATTTTAAAATATCTTTGAAAGCATATATATAAAGCATTACAAAAAAAATTTAATAATTTTTCCATGAAAATAAAAAATAATAATATTGAAAATAATTTGAAAACTATTTTACTTGAAAACTTATAATATATGATTTAAATATTTTGAAATCCACATTCCTTAAAAACATATAATATAATATTAAAAACATTTTGAAAGACTTCATTTTTAAAATAATATAGAACATATAAAAAAATATTGAAATCTTTTTTGAAAATATTTATCACTAATAATTATTATAAAAGTTATAAATTCCTATTTTAAATAATTAAAATCCTTTTATTTGAATATAACCTCTCTTAAACATACAAGCAAATCTTGGAAAATCTTTTGAAAATCTTTTTAAACATATATTATTTTTTTAAAAAAAATCCTTAAAAATATATTTAAAAAAATGAATAATAATAATATTAGTTAAAACAATTCATAAAAATGAATCTTTTAAACATTCAAAGGAAGTATTAATTGAATTATTTTCATTATGGAAGATAAATATATATGTACGGAACATTACATTTTCCCTATAAATAGTATGGAAAAGCAACTCGACCCGAAAATGAAATGAAGTTTAATTTTATAAAAAAACGTTTTATTTAAAATGTAAAACATGGGATAAAATGCATTTAAGTACCATTGGATAATGCTAGAATAATTTTTAAGTCATTTTTAGAATAATTCCTTTTGAAAGAACCCAGATATTCGAACAAAAGGAGAAATAAATTCCAATTTTCATAAAAACATTTTCATTATTATGTTAAGTAAAAAAGAAGGTACAAATGTTTCCAATAAACGAATATATCATCGGTAAAAATTGGATAATAATATTTATGACTATATTGATATATGGAACATTATATTTCAATAATGGAAGCATAATCATAAAAAATCCTGATAAATAGTGAGATTATAGCAATAAAATGATACAACTTTGGTTACATTGAATCAAAATCCCAATGAAGGACTAAAATTTCGTGATCATTAAAATATCCTGAAAATAATGATATTCATTATATAATATTTGAATGGGAATTATATACACCACATAAAAAAATATAGATGGATAACATGGTGTGTATCTCAAAGAAGGAAAATTGAGACAAATTTTTTTTACAGATTTCGTAACTTTTGAGCCATAAACCCCATTTAAGAATAATAAAAAATGGATATATAAATACCCATAAATTTATTTATATAAATCATATAACACATTAATGGGAATTATATAACACAGATAATAAAATAGTATTTTAAAATGTCTTATGTCCCACAGAAAATAAAAGTGAGATGAGAAAACCCTTACCTTATGTCTTGACTTCCTTTCTAAACATTAAAAAATACTATGTAATAAATATATTGTTATGATAAATATTCAATAAAACCATATTATTATATATAATACAATAAATTATTTTTTTACAACTTTATACTATCTGTTTACTAACAACACCATGTTCATATTTCATTTTGAGTAATATCTTATTTTTTAGTATATGTTTTGGCTTGTTATTCTTGAATCCCTTACATAGTAAATATTTCAATAATTTTAAGAATTATAATCATGATATAATTATCATATAAATTAATTTTATATTTATTTAAAATAATCTATAATATATTGAAATGTGAAATGGAATACATTGTTCCTTGAGATGGTAGACCGTACATCCGCTTGAATGTTGTTTCCATTTAATAATCTATTTGAATGAATGGTTTTAAATGAAATATATGTATATATATATATATTATCATGTTATAATCATTATTATTTAATATATAACATATAGATTTACTACAACCATCCTTAATACATTTCATGTCATGTGTGATCAAATCACATCACTATGAGGAGGCAGTTTTCCACACATCCACAACCGAAGTTGTCATATTTAATGAAAATGGAATTCTTCAAGTTAAGTTTTATATAGTAACTAATGATGCATAAATAAATAATTAATATAATATATATCATTTCAAATATAGTATCTATCATAATTCACAACCATGATTGGTGGTAATGGAATAATGAATAACTTCATTTCGTGAGGCGGTAGTTCACCATACATAAGAACAATAAGTTTGTTACCCGTTAGATGGAAGTGTGGGAAATTGTAGGTTCAACCCATAGAATTAAAACATATAATTATATTTTAGATAATTACGTTGTTATATAATCATGTAAAGATAATATTTTATGTGGTGAAAAACAATAAACAAATGATCTTGTGGAAGGATGTTACGTCTTCTTTGGGTAACTCCTTTTGGTTTCTTCCAAAGGGATTCCTTGGATGGATTTATTCAAAATTTGAGGATTAAATGATAATGGTATGGATTTAAGGATATTTTTTCTTAATTTTATTGGGCATAAAAATTTCTTGAAATGTGTTATGTATTGGGATCGGTGAGTGCATTTTTATAGTGGAGAAGTGACATTCTTGTAAATATTTGAAAATGGAATTACACATATGTTTTTTCTATGAAAAATGACTCAAATAATGAAACTATTTTTATAAAATATATTTTAGGGTCTAAATATTTCAATGAAATGTAATTTGGAAAAGTTTCTAGGTCATTTATTCACTTTAGAGTAAGGTATAGTTCCATATGAAGCTAATTTTAATATTAATCCCTGTAATTATATTTAATTACATTCAGTAATATTATTTTCAAAAACTATTCTATACATATTTTAAAATATATATTATTCTAATTCGTAATATGGAATCCATTTTTCTAAATTACAATCATAGAAGAGGTGGAAATTAACTCAAATTTAATCTATAAATGGGATGACAAACTTGGTTTTTAAAGTAAAAAATATTCAAAATTTTGGTATGTTTTTATATCAAATTTCACTTTTAAATTTATTAAAATGACCTAAATTTTATTAATTGATTTATAGTTTATTTAATTTAATTTTAATAAGAATCAAAAATAATAATAATTTATATTTATAAATAAATTTGGAAAAATTTAGTTTTTAATTAAAATTCATAATTATTCATTATTCACCAAAAAATGAAACTTCATAGAAAAATACAAAAAAAATCACAAAAATATAATTTTTAGGGAAAAACTTCAAAAATAAAGTTATTTTTTCCAAATAAAATTTATAATAATCAAAATGTTCATATTTAAATTGGGTTTTCATTAAATGGCAGTAAAATTACCATTTAGAAAAATACATCTTTTTATTCAGAAAATGAGATTTATTCTTACCATTTAAGTCTATTGGGTGAGTATAAAACATAATGATTAATATATAATATTTAAATTTTACTGAAATAAATCAACAATTTTTTTTAAATTATGCAGAAAAAATTGTATTTGTACATAGAAAAGTTGTTTTCCTAGAAAATGAATTTCTCAATTTTCAAATAGTTATTTCTTTCATTTTGGAATAATTTAAAAACAAATGATTTATTTTATAAAAATTTTTAGATAATATTTTCACAATTTAGTTAATATTATTCATAACTTCCATTCCAATGGATAAGTGGTATCTATAGAAATATTTAGTAATCATATTGTTAATATATTATAGTTTAGTAAAACATGGACTTATGTGTTATAAAATCTATCAAAGGGACTCAGTATTCTGTGTAATATAAGACAAACACAGTTTTGTGTATACCTATTTATAATCTATGTTTTTTTGCCTATGTATAACATTGTTCTTTGTATAATGCAAGGAAAACATAGTTCTTTTATATATGAAAAATCTATATTCTTTTTTTGTGAAATAAAAAATATATAATGATTAAACAAATTAAAAAAATATTAATTCAAAAAATTATGAGGTGATAAACCCTCCCTGAAAAATTTCATCCACATTATCATTGATATTACCTTCTAAAAAATGAGTGTAGTAATTAATCATATTATCCTCTGGTTCCCACATTTCTTTCTCTATTTTATAATTTATCTAAAGTACCTTTACCGACCAAATCCTCCAATTCCTAAAGATATATTATCTAGTGGCTTGGATTTATATAAAATATTCATAGTATGAAATATCAGATTTAAAATATATTTATTCAGACATGAGAACACGCATTTGTTTTAGAATCTACTTCCTTAACAATTAATTATTGAACACATAATATACTTTAGAGAGGATCAGTTGCATTTTTAAAGGTAATCCATTATTACATTTTTTCTATAGAATTTAAAAAGTTCCATTATAAATGGTGATAAATTTTACTTTCTTATAGAACCATATAACATCCTTTTAGAGAGTTGCGTTCTATAAAATGTGTTTTGCCACATTAAATTTGTAATCCTTCCTTCAGTTACTCATATATTCTGTTTTCATTTTTTTGTGATAAGTTAATATGAGTATGAATAGTATTTACCATTATTATTGTCTCCGCAACATGATTGGAGACTTCATGATTCTTTTCAAAAACATCATCTTAATCAGTTAGAGTATGATATCTCCGGACATATATTTCTTTATATGGTGAAATTTTAATTTATGAGTGGAAGCTATTTTAATTTGACAACTCCATCAAATGAAAATATTGATCCCACATTAAACCCCCCAGTATATTATAGTATATTACTTTAAAGAAAAGTTAGATATATATGGTAGTATGTTCTACATGAAACTCCATGTTTTTAAATGAATATTTATGAATTCTGTAGGATACACAATAAGAAAATGAGAGCCTAAATGACCTAGAAAATATATTATTTAAATATGAATGTAATAACCAAAACATTGAATAATATGGTAATAGGTTTATCTGAATTATGATATATATATATATATATATAAATAAAAATTTAATGATAAATTATTATTAAATAATCATTCAAATTTTTAGTAAAGCCTTTTTATGCTTCAAAATACATTTTCATCAAAAATGCATTTATTTTACATTACTAATTGGAAATTGTAATTAATTTATACTAATTTTAGAGATATTAGTTTATAAAAAATAATATTCATTTTAAAATAATAATATAAAATTAATATTGATATGAAATTTTGAGATTTTTCTTAAAAGGTTGAATTTTGAGTGAATGGTGAAAAATACTGATTTTTGAACCACGGTTATGTCTTTTCATTAAATAAAGTAAATTTAATGTCATATTATGATTTTAATTTTTGTCAATGTAACTAATTTATTACATAGTTATATGTAAAATATTTAATTATTTTTTATTATTCATTATACGACTTTACATATAAGTTTACATTTACGCTTAACAACTCAATTTTCTGAAAACTATTTTCAAATTCAGAATGTTCATCCAATTAAATTAATTAAAATAATTAAAAATGATGAATGATTTAAATTAAATTTATGAATTATATTTTTAAATATATAAATTTAGATCCATCTCATTATGATTAGTCACCATATAGTTAATATAAGACCATCTTAATCGTGAAAAATGTATTTCATAAAAACCTATTTTCAACACATCTGTAAGTTATATTTTCAATTAAATTCATCCAGTTATATATAATAATTTTGTAAAAATTTATTCTATATTTTAAATCATAGTAATATATATTATATAATATATCCACCTTAATTTTTCTTTATAATGAATAATGAAAACAATTAAAATATTTTACCATTGGAAAGGTGAAAACGGGTTTACCATGTGGTTAAACTAAGATTATAAGTGTTTAAATGACATAAAACGTGTCTAAATACTATTATATAGAAATATTTTTATCTTATGAAAAATAAAGATTGATAATAAGAAATTTGGATACCTATAGAATATTAAAACTAGGGGTATTATGTATTCTATTCAAAAAAATCCATGTGTGTCCTCTTTAATATTTAAAAGGGATCTCTCTCCCCTCAATTCATCACAACTCTCAAGACATTTTTCTAGGACAATACCTAAAAAAATACCTCCCCAAAATTATTATCCACATTATATATGTTCTTATCATCCCCAAATGAAAACCCTAGGGTCCATAATAAGATATTAGAAGGAGGTTCTTCTGAGTGAATTTAATTTTCCGCACTAAACACATTCATTTTAATTTCATCCACCAAAAATTATTTCTTAAAATTTAAAATATAATAAAAATATTAACTAAAATGTATCAATATGCTGTTATTTTTATGGAATAATATTTATCTATATTCTTCTCCATCAAATGGAAAATAAATCCATCACTAATGTGTATCGAAGAATACAGCCTCGTGAACGGATGTAATATGTTTTCAATCACTAACTCACATGGATAGTCATAAAGATGGAAATAATGAATATATATAATTTATTTTAATTTATTTTAATTCTAGAAATTTAATATATCATCCACTTATTTACCCTTTCTCTCATTAAATGAGTGATATCATCGCTTGTACGTACGTACGACATATCATCTCCAACAAGGATGTGACTCATTTTACTTGTCCAACATTCACGATTTATTATAAAAAACAATAATACAAGTAAATGTTTTATTTAAAACATTAATATCATTATATATATGGTTTAACTGTATACTATACACAATAACTTGTACTTAAAGAAAATAATATGCTTGGTAAAACAATTCTATTAATACAAGAAACACTAATAATAATAAAATAGTCTTACTGAAATAGTTGTAATTTTATTATAGGATCATATATGATATTAAAAATATTAATATTCTTATTTTAAAAACTGATAAAATCATAAAATACATTAATAGGTTGTTATAGTTTATTCATCTAAAAAGAAGCGTGAGGTAAGGGAGTTTGTCTCGATTTCATTTCACTATGGCTTATTATATTGTTATGCACCTAGAATCATTTATATAGTTTATATTATAAACATTTTAAATGAAATTTAATTAATAATTCATACTTTTTTTATTTCAATTTTAATTTTGAATAATTTCATGAAATGGGATTTGAATTTTTGTATTACCAAGTCGTAAGGAATTTAAATTCTCAATTTATTTTCATTAGGTTATATTATTTCATCATTTTTATTAATATAATAATATTATATTTGTAAATAATTTTCATTTTAATATGATATATTTAAACTTTTTTATGTTTATTTAAATATGATACACTTAATAAATTCATTTAACAATTCTCAAGTCCATATTATGATCATTGTAAGGGATGTTGGTCTCAATGTCTCCTCTTTGAAAAATATATTATTTTATAAACCTATGTAATTTAATGAGTTTTATATAATTACCCATTGATATATTATATCATTTATATCATTATTTTCATGGCATTAAATGATTCACTTTATGTAATTACTTTTATGGGGCTTAGGAATAAATTGTTACCAAATTGGTTAGTGATTTATATTTCATTATCATTTTAAACAGGATTATTTATGCTTGAATTTTATTTGATGGAAATTTTTTGATCATTTTAAAATAAAACTCTTTAATTATATTATACTATTTATATTCATGGGTTTTTAATGAAATTGTACCATTTTCATCTCATTTGATACTTAAAATGATGGAGAAAAATATTCTAATAAAATTTGACTTCATTTCTCTCCCCTGATAAAAATCTACTACTCCCAAATCCATTATTTATAAAAATGTATACTAGTTTTTTAATATTATTAATTAGATTAATTTTTATTTATAATTGGTTTAATAAAATATAAATCAAAAAAATATTCCAAACATTTTCCAAATAATATTCTTTTTACTTTTCTAATAAAAATGTGAATGGAATCATTATTTTTAACATACTTGTTGTGAATGGAACCATCCACCATTCTAAACACTAATTTATATTATTCACATATTAAAATTATATAAGAATATTTTCAATTAATGATTATTTAAATTATGTAAATTTCTAGTTTTTAATAGTGGTTTTCATGTTAAAAATGGAAATTTTAAAAAAAAAATTAATGATCTTTCCATGGTACTTCAATTATTCAACAATAAGGAATAAAAATATTGAATAAATTCTACCAGGGATATGTAGTAATGAGACTAACCTAATTCATTATTAGTATGATTAAAGATAATTTTCACAAGAGAAATTATTTCTATCACATTTCATAATTAATTTTCTTGATCATTACATTTCCATATAAATATTTTCATTCATGTGATCATTATACCTTAAATTTCACCTAAATTTCAATATTCTCAATCATGGATATTCTTATTACAAAAACAATATATCATTCTTTATTTGTAGATTTAAATGTAATGTTATTTAAATATAATTATAAATACATGGTATTTTTTAATTCAATACATACATTTATTGATAATTCTTATTGTTTATGAATTTAATTAATAATTTGATATATGAAGAATGATTTATGATTATTGTTATGCTAGCGCCCCAAAATTATATATCCTCTTGATGCATCGATATTATCATGAGATTAATAAGTATTATAAAATTAAATTTCTGTTAAAAATAGTTTTATAACATATTATGAAAGGTCTTGACGATATATATATCCTGATGTTTTAGATCACGACATACAATATTGATCATTTCCTTCATTATGAATTTAGTGATTATTTTCCATGAGATTAGTTTGTTGATATTATACGTGGATTATTATTTTTCTCATGTTATTTATAAAATGTAATGTGTGTTTAGATATTTACTTTTCCATATGGATTATATATTATCTAAAGATGGTATTCAAGTTATAGATTTAATGGAATATGTGTTATGATATTTAACATTCCATATTGATTATACTTTATCTAAACTTGAATTTCATATTATTTTTTAAATTCTATTCTTGTTAAAATATTTACCTTACCATTTTTATTATTCATTAATTATTATTCTGTATTTATACATGATGGACTCCACATTATGTAACTCTTACTTAGAAAATGTGCTCAAAATTATTTTTTTTCCTCTTCCTATGATTTGAGGAAGAAATATTTGAATTAGTTCAATGATAAAATTTTGTTTACATTCACTATGTTGTATATAATTTTTTAAAATGTAATAAAATAGTCAAATATATATCTAGTGTACTAGGACAACTAAAATATTTATTCCATTGGGATGAAATATCTTGTTATTTCCAAAATGTAATAAATTTACCACCTGCTATGGGCTACTAGATTTAGGGTATTTGTAGTTGGTATTAGATAATTTTTAGTTGAAACATTGATAATTAAGTTTTTTAAAGCATATATTAGTGAAACAAAATCTATGATAGACATATAGAATAAGTATATAATAACATTCTATGGTTTTAGTGAGGAATATGTTATGTGATTTTCATTGTAAAAAATCCCAATATGGATACATCATGTTGTCATGGTTGTAACAATTTTATATTTATGGGTAATAACTTCAAAAATCACTCATTTGGATTTGAATCGATAGTCACCTGTGGTATGACAACGGGACTTACAATACACATGGTTTTATTCTCTTGGTAATTATCATTGGATAATTTAAATTTTTATTAGAAACAATTTTGAAGGAGTTTAATATATGATGACAATGAATGAAAGATGTTAAAAAAATGCATTGGGAAGGTATGTATAAGGTTGATCATATTTTTAAAGGGATATATTCCCCATTTTAATATTTTTATGATGGGAATATAAAATGATTAAGTTTATTTTTTGAAAACATTTATGGGAATAAATCTCATTGGTTTTTTATATGTTTTAATGAAAATGATATCTCGAAAACTATGGTTTTATATTTTATGGAGATAATTTCAATGGTATTGAAAACTACAATTGTTTAATAAGATCATTCATGTTAATTTATTAGTATTTTAAAAAAGTATAATTTTTTTATGAAAAAAATAAGTCGTATAGATTAACCTTGAGGTTATAAAAAGTTATTTGATGAGTAATGTTTTTATTAGGATTTTTATCATATGTTTTTGGAATTTTATAAGAATTATAATAGTATTGTTTTAAAAAATGGAAAACTATCATACATGGTAAAAACCCATCACATCGGATGATAATTCAAGGCATGAACCCAAGATCAAACGATGATATGGGTGCAACACCTACAAGTAGCCTATTTGGTATTCTGGTTAATATGACATTTCTTTTACATAAAAATTTTGATAGATAAATGTTCTGTTAAACCTTGGTTTAACTATTGAGGCTCAGTTATTAATATTTTTTCGATAAATTTTGAAAATTATTTGGGATTTGATAAATATTTAGAGACAAACGGAAGGTCATGTCTCTCTTTTATGGATCTTAAGATCTGTCAAAAGATAATTTTATTTCTTTATACATAATATATTAAATATTATATATTCATTCTGGGGATTAAAATTTGATGTTAAAATTTTTCAATCAACATCCAAATGAAGATATCATTGTTATGAAATATAATGTTAGAAATTATATATATTTTCATTTGTAATTTCATATTAACAATTAATCAAATGTTTAAAAGTATCTTCAATAAATAATGATATTTGTTATCTTTATAACTGATGAATGGAAGGTCATTTAACTCATCACATATATATGGTTTTGGTGTAGTTGAATTTATTTTGATCATTACCTTTCTTAAGATCAATGATCTATATAACTCTCCATAATTATTTATTCTTTTCTCCCATGTTAAAATTTTAAATTCATATAAATTTTCTCTTAAATGGAGTCCTAGTTATGTACCTTTTCAGATGACCATTATATTTCACTTTATATTATTTAACAATATGCCTGGTTGTCCCTCTTTTTATGTGGGTTTTCAGCAAAGTAATTTTCAAATATCAAACCCACAATTTTTTAGGTTATGTTTAAATTGGGAAGATGTAATTTATTGAAGGAGGGAAGGAAAATAATTTTTCAATATGACCATCCTAACCTAAATATTTAATTAGAATGTATTAAATGGATTAAACAAATTATGATATATATATATACATATATATTAATTAATCCACAAAATTTTTTAAATAAATTAATAAAAAATAATCATGTAAATTTTTAATAGATTCATGTAATGATTAAACATCAATCAAAAAATAATTTTTAATATGACTGTTATAAAATAGCCTTTGAATTAAAATGTACTATAATTGTTAACCAAATTATTATATATATATATATATATATTAATTAATCAAAAAAATTATTGAAAAATTCATAGTAAATTTTTACTCAATTTTTTAATAGAGTCGTGTAATTCTTAAAAATGTGTTTTCATCAAAGATGGTTTTATATTACATTTTATTTTCTAAAATTAGAATTAATTTATAAAAATTTTATAAGCATTATTTTATAAAAATAATATATAAATATTATGTCATGTTGAACTTTTTGGATTTTTTGTAAACAATGATTTTTCAATGAATAATGAAAATACTAATTTTTCAAATAATGTTATTTATTTTCATTAAATTGTGTAATTTTAAAGTCCCAT
Source organism: Viscum album (assembly GCA_963277665.1). NCBI lineage: Eukaryota > Viridiplantae > Streptophyta > Magnoliopsida > Santalales > Viscaceae > Viscum > Viscum album. Next base: position 1,488,024,898 of record OY728120.1, read on the forward strand.
TATTCATTTAATTTTTATATATAAGGAATAATGTATATTTAATTATATTTAAAATAATTATTTACATTTGGATCATATTTATTCCAGATATCGTTATAATTTTTTTAGGCTTAAAAATATTTCCTAAATATTGTTCATAAATGAATAATTTTCCTTCAATTAAATTAATTAAAATAATATTTAGTTACAAATGGTATAGATGAATTTTTTTATTATTATCTAAATATATGAATTTAAATCCATATCATGATTATTACTAGTCATATAGCTAATATATAATCATCTTATACTAGAAAAAATGAATTTCATAAAAACATGTTTTTAACACATCTACAGGTTTCATTTTAATTTAAATTCTACAACATCTATGTATTTAATTTTGTAGAATTTTATCCATTTTTAAAATAATTATTCTTTATATTAAATAATATGGTCAAATTTTTGTTTTAATAATTAATATTGAAAATAATCAAAATATATTTCTACGCTTAAGGATAAAATCAGTTCACTGGGGGTTGAAAAAAGAAGATAAGGAAAAAATTGACCTAAAATAATTTCAAAATCTTATTTCATGGCCATATTTTGAACTTATGATATAAAATTTTAATCAATGATAAATTCTAGAGACTTTTTCGTTTTAAAAACCTATGTATCATTTGTTCAATTTAAAAATTCTATGTGTGTCCTCCACAAATATAAAGTGGAACTCCCTCCACTATATAATTCAAAAATCTCAAGCTATTTAGATAGATAAATCCCAACAAAAATCCATCTGAAAATACTTATTAAAAATCAAGATGTATTTTTATTCCCATAATTCCATCACTATGGTCTTTAATAAGAAATCTAAAGGTGGTTCTTCTACGAGAAGGTAATTGAATTCACTACACTCATTCATTTTAATTATTCTTGTTCCACATTCAATTATGTATTAACAATTACAGTTTAATAAAATCAGTATCTGACATATACTAATATTTTATTTTATTTATCAAATAACATTTAAAATTCTCATCCTCTATCAAATGGGAAACAAATCCATCACTTATGTGTATGGAAGACTACTATCATGTGAAATGACGTAATTTGACTTCCATCACCGACTCAAATGGATAGTCATAATAATGTAAATAATGAACATATATAAAACATATTATATGATATTAATTCTGAAATATTAATATACCATACATTTACATAGCCTTTCCAAAATTATGGGAATAATATCATCACTTATGTGTACATACGACCAAATATCTCCAAAAAGTTATGTGAATAATTTTACATGTCTGGAATTAAAAATTAATATAATGAATCCAATAAGTAAATATTTTATTTATAGCATCAATATCATTCATTAAATTATGTATCAATATCTTATATTCATGAACCATAACTCTCATGATAAATCTAAAATTAGAAAATATGGAAATGAACACCTGAAACAATAATAATAATAATAAAATTTTAATGAAGGGGTGGTAAGAATATATAATAGGATCATGTATCATATTAAAAAAGTAATTTATTTCTATAATAAATTATTAAATTTATTAAAACCATTATAAATTATTTTAGAGCACATTCAACAAAAAATAATTGTGAGGTATGGGATTTTATCTCCATTTATTTTTATTGGGGCATATAGTAATGTTATGTACCTAATTTCCATTATATGGTGTAAATACTACAACTTTTATATTTAATATCAAAAATACAATATAATTTATTTAATTATATGTTTCAATTTTAATTCATTCATCTATGGGTATTTGACGTGATGGTTTTCATGTGGTAATGAATATCAGAACTCATTTTGTTTTCATTTGGTTATATTACTTCATTTTCATTGGTATTATAAGATTATATGTGCAAGGTATTCTGATTATCTTATTTTTAATTCCACATGTTTTGTTTGGATTGAAACAATATACACATAATCGATTTATTTAATAATTCCAAGATCAATGTTATGATCATTGTAAGGGCTGGTCGTCTCAAATTATCTTCTACAGTATATAAGTTATGTTATACACCTATATCCTTTTATGATATGTATTTTATACCACTTTGATATATTATATCTGGAATATATTTTTATTCATTGTTGCAAATTATTTAGTTTATCTAATTTATTTCATGGGGATTACAATTCAAATGTCACTACAGTGGTAAGAGATTTACATTTCAATCTCATTTTAATAAATATTGTTTATTATTTAATTTACGTTGAGGTAAATTATTAATTCAATGTCCAAAACCCCTTTAGTTTTAATCTACTCATTTTATTCATGATGTTTTTATATAATTGTTTTTTATTAATCTAATTAGTTCTTAAAATGATTGAGAAAATATTTTAAATATAATACAAATTCATTTCTCTATATAGTTGAAAATCACTTTCTTCTAAATCAATGTCATCAAAAAAATTAAAAATTATTTTACTATGATTTTTTAATTTCATAATTTTCCATAATTTTATTTTTTTTATTTTTTTAAAAATAAATCATTCAGTCATTTTTCAAACAAGTTACATTTTACTTTTCACACAAAAATCATAAATTCTTCTTTTTGCTAACATACTCTACACGAACATAACTTCCCCCCATCATAACCAATCATTTTTTAAGCTCAATTTACATATTTATGATTTCAGTTCCAAGTGAATCTTTTCCATAATATTTTTGAAATTTAATATTTATAAAAATAATTTTCAAAGTGAAAAGTGTGGTTTACAGAAAACGTTTTTTAATGAAATATTATTTGAAAATATATTCATCAACAAAAATAAACCCATATTTTAAATATACTAGAGTTGTGATATATTGAAATGATCCCTTCCTTATAATTTCTTGAGATGTTTTATGATCAGTTTTTCTAGGGAACAAATTGAATCTCTTTCTTGATTAATTTTTGTGGTCATTAAATTTCCTCTGAAGTATTCACATTATTTTGATTTTTAGACATTTTATTTCCCCTAAATATCTATATTATTTATCATATATATTATTATTACATATATTATATATCATTTCAATGAAATAAATTCAAAATGAACATTCAAACCCAATTGGAATAAAAATGGGGATATAAACTCTATGTTTTATAATTCTCTTTAGTAGATCAAGTAAAATTTTAGGCCACTTTATTTCCTGAATATTTAATGGAATAATTTTTGAGATAAAGAGTATCATGATGATCACAATATCTTTTACAATAATCAGTTTAAATTCTAGCAGTTCCCCTATCATTTATGGGTTTTATAATTTTTTCTACAAGACGTATTGGAATTTCATATAGGCTGATATTTTTAAACTCGTCACCTCTTTATTCATTATAGGTTATCTTCCTTCTATTCTTAATGATAATTTTATATCCATTATTAAAAATGCTAATAATTCTATGGAAATTAGTATTTCAAGACTATTTCTATTTTTAACATGATATATAAGTTCAATAGAAAAAATATTTCTAAAAGGATTGCTTCTATTTCTATCATGTTCATCTCCTGAAATAAATTTTGTTTTGTTAAAGGTAGTTTTATCAAATATTTTACTATCTTAACTTCTTTGGGTCTCAAAATTATCAAAAAGTATAATAGGAATGGTAAAATAGATTTTATTCTTGAAATGAAGATGCATTTTGAGGCAATTTTTTTTAATTTCATTTAAAAATTTCTTCAGAGTTTTGGTTTCAACTGCACATTCATTGGTTTCATGAATCCCACTTTGGATCAACTCATATATGAATGCTCATTGGTGGATCTACTAAGGGTTATTCCTTGTTCTATTAAGTGTTTAGGAAGTTTTACCATATTTGATCTATTTAATTCTCTATTTTATAAATATTACATTAATCGTCTCCATTCTCATTAGGTGGATCAATTTAATCTCTAACCCATTCATTAATATTGGGGAATTTTCACATATACACATCTTCTTTATATAGATGAAATCATTGTCTTCATAAAATGATATAATAGTAACATTCATAATCATAAGGATATTATCCACCATTATGATAATTCATAAGGGAAATATATTAGTTGGGAAAAATATATTGTTTATTTTGGGAAGGTATTTACGTTGTTTCCTAAATATATAATTTAAATGGAAATTAAAATAATTGATGGCTCTTTAAACTTAAATTTTAATGGTGGTCTACTCTTTTGAGTTCATCTAAAGGCTTCTTACATTAATCACCTTTCCAATCAGATCAAAAATCAACTTTCATTCAAGAAGGTAAAGGCACTTTCAATGGGAGGACACATTTACTTTATCATGTCTATTATTCACTCAAATATTTTTCACTCCATTATGGTATATATATGTCCCACCAGGATGATCAAGAGCTTAAATTTCTAAATTAAAATTTTATTTGGAATGGAATTATTCTTAAATAGATTATGGTTATGATCCCTTTGAAAAAAAGATGTGTTCCTTTCTCTAGTGGTGGCATCGGGATCAACAATAGTAATCCTTTTAATGGTTCCCTGCATGCGAGATTCACTTGGAATCTGATCAAATGTATCTCTAATTCTTTTCAATTTTATAGAAAAGTATTTCTGGTGAGATTGACACAGTGGAAATCCAATATCATGGATTCATCTCTCTAGACCGCCATCATGTTCTATACTAATATGTTATGAATTTATCTAGATTATTTGTTAGAAAATTCTCCAATATCATGTTTTGGTTAGGTAATTGGATTTTGAGTCATTTAATTTTGCAATTCTGACCTTTCAAATCAATTTCCCAACTCCCAAATCTCAATTAAATTCTTCTTCAATGATCCTCCTTCGAATTCATAGACTAATGTTTTGGAAATCATAATAGATTATTCCTTTTCTCCCCATGGCAATGTTATCATCTAGGAACATGCCAAAAGTGGAATTATAAAAACCACTATTTATTAAAAAAAATAATCTATGGATTATAATCATGATTTTGATTAGATTCATCATTATAGAAAAGACTATATCTAGCCATCAATATTCACTCTGACATGGGGTCTCTCTCAAAATAGTCTTATGATATTTTCATGCTTACAAGGATTCGGTGTTTCCTTATATTTTGAGTGTCGCCTCAATAACCAGTATTGTAAAAAAATCATTCTATAATTTCTCACATGTATAATGATTTTATCTCTCTCTAATGTCCTCTTTGACATGTTCTATATTTCGAGGCCAATAGATTATTCGATCATCTTGATGATTCAATGGCGGCCTAGGTATACCTCACCATAGCTTGATACTCTCTATCATGTGGTTGTGGTTGAATTGATTCACCTAATTAGGGAGGGATGTATCAAATTGATTCAGTTCCATGCCATTTTAAGTTATCAATCGTCTATTTTAGGTATTATTATTTCTATTCTCGATTTAAGTGTTCTTTATAACAGTTTATGCTATAAAACTATTAATTATTTAAATATTATAGGAGACTTGTTATTATGGGGAATTTTAATCCACATTCTGGTACATTCATGTTTTTCGAGCTACCCCCACTTGAAAGATGGATTTAAATTAAATCAAATGGTGTCTCAAAAAAATTTCATAATAGATGTGGATTTTTTCATCATGTTCTTTTCATTATTTTACTTGTATTTTTTTATGGTTCATGTTTTATGGAAAGTCACATGAATATTAAATTGTTGGAGTGATCAATTAGGTCTCTCTTTAAATATCATAATATAAGAGTAATCTTTGTCTTGAATGTAATTTTGATGCTATTTGATAAATCTATCATAGAATCTTAGAGATCGATAGGTATAATTAATGATTATTTTCTTTGGTCTCAATTACTTCATCATGCATTCTTATTGAGGGTAAAATCATGTGGTGTATGGTCTATCCAACAAAGGTGTTGACAAGAATCTCACATGGATGGATAGTCTTCCTTCTAATTTAATTTATTTTTTTCAAAGATATTGTTATAAAATCCTAGAATTCACACTAAATTAGTTGATTTTATTTTTAATAAATTTGAATTGGCCACTTTGGACCGGGAAACCTCTAAAAACTAACGGTTGGGGGCCAGAATTATATAACCCCTCGATACATCAACAATCTCATGAGGTGAGTTAGTATCCCAATATTAAATCAGCTTTTACTCATAGTTTTAATCCATCGTGTCAAACGTATTGGTGGTAATGATATTATGATATCTTATATCATAATTTCCAATATTAAGAATTTATTTAATTAAGAATTCAGTTATTATTATCCTTGAGATTATTGTATTGATATTGTCTATGGATGAATTTTCTTATCATATTATTGATTAAATTACAAGTTTTTTCACTTATTTACCATTCCATATCGATAATTCCTTATCCAAACATGATTTTATAATAATTTACTAAATTTAATGTGTGTTATGATATTTACATTTTCATATTTATGACACCTTATCTAAACATGGTTGTCAAGTTATTGATTAAAATGAACATGTGTTTAGATATTTACCTTATCCTAATTATTATTCCTTAATGATTATGATTTATTTATTCATTATATAATTTTCATTACGTAACTCTCACTGAGTGTTTGAGTTTACCCTTATTTTTTTCTTTTTATTAGGATATAAAGAATGAATATTTGAATGATTTCATAGATGAAGAATTTTTTTATATTAACTTTGTTTTATTTAATTTTTTCAGATTCAATCCAATGATCATTTATGTATATAGTTTAAAAATTGTATAAAACTATTTTTCCCTTTGGGATGTGATCACTTGTATCTAACACCAATGTAATAAAGTATCCTTTGACTCTAGGCTACCAGGTATGGGGTCATTACACCAAAAACATTTAATGTCAAGTATAAATGAAATCAACATGTATTATAATTTTTGAATAGTAATTTTGGACTATCCATAGGATTTAGTTTGATAGTTAATGATCAAATTATGCTCAGTATCAAGAGCCTTTAAAAGGATTTTCTTGAAATTTGATGCAAATAATGGATATTGATAGGTCATAATTTAAATAGGTGTTCTTTGATGTCTTAAAACACTATTAATAAAAAGTTGTGTAAGTTTAAATTTTTTTATTTATTCTATTATATAATGGAAATGTACATATTTGGTAAAGAATTCATTAATAACCCATAATTCACCATTATTTATAGGTTTATTTAGTAATATAGTGATAAATTCCACAATATTGTTATCCCATTTCCATTTAGGAATGTATAGTGGTTGCATGAATCATCTATAATGTGGTATTTCTACCTTCAACTATTGAATAACCAACCATCATAATACATAATCATCAATTTCCCACATTATATTATACTACCCAAAAAAATTCTTAACAGTCCAAACATCTTTTTACTACCATAGTGTATTGAGAAATTCAAAGCATGAGAATCATCCAATGATTCCATTTTTATATTAGAATAGATGGAATTCATATACTCTTTTCAACTAATATAAAACCAAATTTATACAAAAAATCTACCAATTTCCCATTATTCATTTCATTAATTTCATTTTGGAAATTTTCATCACCGAGCTAAAAACATTGTATCTTTTCAAATAATTATTTTTTAGAAATTACTTTGAAAATGATTGACAGTTTCCCTTCTATTAGAATTACCAGATTCATGTTCACGAAATCTATGAGAATAATATCTCTATAAATCCTAATTTTGGTATGGATTCCAGGTTATTTAGTAGTCAAAGAATCCTGAATATTATATTCCATTTGAGGCTATAGCTTATTTAACAATCATATTCTTTGAGTAGCTAAATCCATTAAATTTGCCTCATGATGAGCTCTTTTTTTTGATATTATGTAATTAAAACTATCATGTTCTATGAATATATCCATTCTTTTTTTAGATATAATTCATTCAATTTGTCAATGAAAATATTATAGTATCCAAATCAAGATAATGGGTTTTATCATCTTGTTTCTATGTCTTTAACGACCTTGATGCAAAAGAAATTAAATTACCATTCTACATATAGACACAACAATGTACATTCTTAAATGGATTAGAATAAATAATAAATTCAAATTTTTTTATTTTAGAGTAAAAATAATAATAATTGACCAATCACCTCTACAATTACACAAAAAATTATTCCCATTCCTTTTTATATGTGAACATAACTTCTTTTAAAAATATTATTGGTTAGTAGGTTATCCAATTAAGTAAATTTCCATTAAAATTGAAATTGAAAAATACCAAAACCATAAAACTACATAACTATATTTTGTTTATTGCTATATTTGATTCTTTTATTTCAATTTTATTTATATTATTTACTAAGATTCCTTCCTTGGAGACAATATGGTCATGATAAGAATCTTGCGAAAGCTGGAATTCACACTTCCCAAATTTCCCATATAATTCTTTTCCTATATGGGTCTCAAGAACCATCCTCAAGTGATTATCATGGTCCTCATAGTATTTACCTTACAACAAGATTTCATCATTAAATACCATAACAAAAATATCATGACTTTCCTATAAAACTATTTTCATTGGATTTTTAAATTAAAATATATGATTAGTCAATCGAAAATGAATTACTATGAACTTTTAATTTCAATACCTTGTACGAAACAATATCATCACAATGACATTATTGATTCTCACTTTTGAGGAGACCCGAAATGAATGTCAATATTTGAATAATTTTGTGCTACATGAAGTTGATCGAATAATTCAGTGATGCAATGCTGAGGATACTTTTTCATTATCATAATAAAAGTGACATACATATAATCAATACAAATCTAGATAGATCAATCTTTGTTATCTAAAATAATAATAGGGGATACCCAAGGATAAACACAAGGGTGTATAATTCCATCATAAAAAAACTTACATTTTTTTTATCTTCTTCGCTAATTCCATATTTTCCCTTCTATTGAGTGAAATTGATATTGGTCTTGTATGAGTGATTAAATCAATAGAAAACTAAACTATATGCTATGGTGGATACAAAAGCAATTCCTTAATAAATACAACAATGTATTCATGTACAACAGGTACATTATTAATATGAGGAACAACTTTTCATCCATAGATTGTGTCTTCAATTATTCTCTAAGAATATTGTTTCGAAGAGCTACAGGAGGTGGATATGGACATTAACCAGAATATGATGTCTCCCCATTTAATATAATTAATTTTATATCTTAATCACAAATCATAATTTCCTTCATTTTCAAATAAATATTTTTATTATATTTTGAAATATAATTAATAATAATAATTTAATTTAATTCAACAATAATTATAATAATATGTATACATATATGGAATTTTTTGGTTTCATAATGGGAATTGACTAACATGTCAGTGTTGTGATCATATTTCTACATATATTCTTGAATGAAATCCCCTTTCCTATGAAACATGGTAAATAAAAAATGTTTCTTTTGAACCTGGATGATATACAAGTTTGTGAGGTTATAGAATCCAATAAATTATTAGATAAATTTGAGATATTAGTTATATTACCTACGACCACATCATTATAAATTTCAACCTCATCTATAATGATCACATAATCAGGCCCATCTACACTCACCCTATTTTGAAATAAGTTCCCTTGATCCTTAGGACATCAGTCTGAATATTTCCTGATTTCATTATAGTCGAAGAACTAGATAATAGTGATATCTATATTTCACTTACATTCCTTATCCATTTCACCCTTATCTATGAACATTTTTCAAACTCCCATTCCCTTAAATAATTTCCATTGATTTTTATGTCTATAATTCTCACATGATTAAAATTTCTTTGTTTTCCTCATATTCTTTGACGAGTTCCCCATTTTCTTGTGGTAAATCCAACATCATAATTTCATGTTTTTTCCATGATGATATAGGATCTAGAAAATTAAGTCACTTTTTTTATGGAACATAATACCATTTCATCATATGTAGATTTTTCTTGAGAAACCATTTCAATTTTAAGGATTCACTATTGAAGTTCAATGAAATGGTCAATATTACTTTCTGTGTTACATATGTAATCCATAGTTTACATGTATATAAATTTTAATTTAGCCTCAAACTACACACAACCTTCTTATTCCTTTTCCTTTATTCTATGGAATATTATCTTCATTTCAGTTCATTTCTAACAGGGAAAATATTTTTGGATGATTATTTATTTAAAATATAACAATTCTATATGTTCTATTTTTTCTTCTTCCTTGGTATTCTTGATCACTGACCACCATTTATTTTCATAAAATATATGTAAATTTAATTTCAATATAAACCTTTTCCATTCATCACATCCCAATTTTATCAATATCATTTTAGTGGATTTAATCCATTTCTCATCTACCACATGATAAAATGTTCCACTAAATGGTAGAGGCTTCCGTCACATAAAATGATCCAATCAAGGTTTAATATGTCACAAAACATATTTTTTATCAATATATATAATATTAGAAGTTATAACCTCATCCATCTTCCTTAATATGGCAATGGTATTATCAGTTCCAATGACAGTTGTAAAGGACTGTTCATCATGGAAAATTCTACATTGTCTATGACTATTGATAAGATTCTTTTTTCCGATACGTATTTATACATAATGGAATATATAAGATTATCTTATAAAAATATGAATTTAAATCACAATATATTATTCAAAATCTAGTGTAACATTGAACATAAATTGAAAATTATTTCATTTTTAATATCAAAATCATAAAAATTGTTTCTTTAGGGACATATTTTTATCATAAATGTTTTTAAAAATATTTCTATATGGGATTTAATTAAAATTTTAATTATCCCAAGAATATCCCCCTACTGTGTTCGAAATAGTGAAAATTAATTTCACATTCACCATGTAATAGATTAATAGTGAAGATATACTTGACCATGTATTTTTAGAGTTATTACCCCTAGACACTTATGTTCCAAAACAATGTACACTTATAGTATCATTTCAGGTATGTGTTCCCTTGAAAACTATATAATATTGACCATACCAAACAATTTATGATATTTTACAAAAAAATTATATACCCTAAATTTTTATCATATATTTATGCTTCATAATCTATATTTTCTTAAACCTAGTTTCTGAGGATTCTATTATACATTCTATGGTACCAACATTAGCAACCATAAAATTTATAAACCAATACCAATATATAAATTATAAAATTGGAATAATGTATAAGGAATCACATCACCAAGGATAGATCAGTGTTCTAGTATTTAATAACTAGATATAAACATACTTCCTTTATTATATAGAAAATAAAATGTGAAACATGAAAAAGAAAAACGTTCATTATACTTCAAAATCATTCAAATATTCAATAATCATATCTTCATCAAAGGAAAAAAATAAGGGTGTTCCCAAATAATATCTTAGGGGAACATAGAGTGGATAATATATTTACTAAATATGGAATATCCAATATAAAAAGGATGATAATTGAAAAAAAAATACCATTTAATCAATAAATAGTTCATGAAATGAATCCATGGATAATAATAATGTAGTAATATCATGGATAATAATAAATAAGTTCCCAATAAAGGAAATGTGTAATATTGGACATAGTATTCTAATATATCAGGATATCTTTTTCGATGCTTACGTTTTCAAAGACACCCTAAACTATAGGAATATATAAACTACGACTGTAACACCTTGACCCTGGTTACCTAGTGTTAGTGAATTATTACATAACATTGGCATGATCATAAGGGATCATGTCCTGAAAGACCGATCAGTTTAGTAGCATTGGAATTACTAGATACAAACATAAGTTTTACATTACATCATGAGATAAAAACAAAAATACCATTATTTCCCCTTTTAATACACTTATATCCCATAGCATATCCCTAAAGGTCAACCAAAAAATACTTCTTCACATTCTAGGAAAAATAAAACATTAAAATAGGTTATCTCAGATGCTCAATAAGGATAACAACATACCAGAAAATTTCATAATTAAGAATAAAAATTTAAGTCAATGTATAAGACTAAAACATAAGCCTTTTAAACATAAACATCAGCATAATATGGAAAATATATATCAAATAATGCAATTTAATTATTCATGTTGATATTCTACTATTTGAATAATCACATGCAATATCTATATCCAATTTCATAATTATTGAATGCATAATGCTAGACTTCATAACCACATAGTCAAGGCCTCATGACAAGACTACAAATAAGATTTTGTCAAGTCCTTATGCCAAGATATTAGTTTGTATCATGAGACCTACTGATGCATTGAGGAGATATTGTGGGTTCCACCCGTCACTTACTAAGTCCAATGCATTCCTCATATGAAAAGATTAAAACATAACATAAACATTCGTATTAAAACTAGCATATGATATGTTAATACTTTAACCATAAATAATGAATGGTTTAAAAATAACACATTCATAGTCAAATATATCACAAAAACTTTAATACAATATGGAATATTATATCATAATAAATCAACTTCAAACAAGTGTAAAATCAATCAAAGGATGTTGACATAGATGAAATCAAAACTATTTGAGAGAAATATCTCTTTCTATTTTGAAATCATTTAAAAGTCACATTTTTTTAGAAGAAAACAGTTATTTTGAAAATATTCTTATAATATTTTTAGGGAATCTTAGAAGGTTTTATAATGATGGAAAATAGTCTCTCCCTATATAATTTAAAAAACATTGTTTCCTTAATTTGGTTGAAAAGGTTGTAAAGGACCTCTTTTAGAAAATGACGGAAAGATTACATTATAAATATTTTATAAAAAATCAAAAAAGGGTATAAATTAATTTAACCCATAGTCTAGGAAATATTAAAAATGGTTTGAAATAAATTTTTAAGAAATATGGATGTGATTGATAAAGAGTTCCTAGTAGATACTCATGTATAAACAACTACAGATAACGAAGAGATTGTAGAATTAACCCTTGCCTTGTACATTTCCTTGATCGATGGGTATGTTAACTTCCTATATAATAGTTAAATCATTGTTATTTTATTATACCAGAACCATGTACATAAATATGATATCATATATGATCCTCTAATATTTCTTTATTAATAATATTTCAGTAGTATCATTGTTTTGGATGTTAATTGATTCATTTTACTTTATATGTTTTGTTACATAAGGAATGTTTGTTATGTATAGGATGTATTTGATTCATATAAACAATGATATTATGTTCTTAAAAATTATTTTTAACCATAAATTTAAAATTATTCATGAATGGTTATGATGGGGAATTTATTTCATCGCGTTCGTGGAGACAGTAATTTGTACATAAACACAAGCGAAAATATCATTCAATTGAAGGTGAAATAGTCTGTAATTGGATGGTATATCATATGTACATAATCATTAAATTGTTATATTTATTATTTAAATCAGTTATAATAATTATTATACCCATCGAAATAATTATGGGTTTGAATAACAATCTACACCATAAAGTGGAGACGGTAAGTTGTACGTATGCACGTACGGTGACTTGTCATTCATAGGATGAATAGAATAATTAATATGGTTGTACCATATTTATAATAACATAAAATTTTGTATAATATAATGTATTTATTATTTTTGAATGTAAATAACAAATAAAGAGGAAGTGGAAGAAGAAAAGAACTTTGAAAGAGGTGGTGAAATTATTACCTCTTCTTTGAGTGTTTTCTTTTGAGTTTATCAAAAGGGAACCTTAGGGTGGATTTCTGATAAAAGTAAGGCCTCTAGATTAAATTTAGGGTATTTGGGAGGGCATATGAGTATGTTTTGGCCAAGCCAAATGTCTTTGCAGGTGTGATTTTGTGATAAGTTGAAGTACCCTTTTATAAGAGAGGTTAGGGTCACTTTAGGAAAAGCTTGAAATATTACTTTATTATACATTCATATTCGGTTTATAATGGCTCCAAAATTATTTATTTTGAGTGTAAGGTTTTTATGGGTCTAAAAACTCTTAAGAAATATGTTTTAGATAGGTTTAGGTCACCATAGTAACATTATCTATTAGATTTAACTCTTAGTTAAATAGTTTAACATTTAACATCTATTCTTGTATTATTATAATAAATGGTTAATAAAATTACTATAATAAGCCAATAAAACCCCAAGTGGTTAATTTTTAATATATATAAACATATATATTTTCTTTTTCCAAGCTTTATATTTTTATGAATATTATATCAATTAATAATATAGTATTATTTTTAAATCATTAATTTCAATTTTGACACTATTTGGAATTTTGTTTTTGTAAAAGTCATAACAACTTGATTAATTCAAATAAAATTTATATAATCAACCCCAATATGTCATATTAACCTAGATAATTAGTGTAATTCATTATAATTCTCAATTTACATTTATTTGGATATTTATAATATGAATTATTCTAATATTTCATTAATAAGTTAATTACTGCATCATCATTGTGTAATAATTAAATTTAAGTATTTAGTGTCCAAAAATTATAAATAAAATTCAATTCTATAGGAAATATTTTTTCATTTTTATTTTATATTTATATTATAATTTATCTTATGTATAACCCTAAATTAAAAATGGTTTAGTTATTAAGCTTTGAATTTAACACTTTTAACTCTTCTATAAATAAAATAATAATTAATGTCCTAATCTAATCCAAGTGGGTCAAAAATATCATATTTTATTTATAAGGATGATTTTGGTCGAAATAAACTTGTCCAATAGAATTAGTACATGTGTTATGGTAATTATCATATTATTTTTTACATTAATTACCCTGTTTACTTTTAACCGTTGTAAATAAAATTCAAAACTTACTATTCACAAAAAATTATTTTCATCTTATCGAACCACATTTTACTTACTGATATCAACAATTTCTATCATATTTTTTAAATTAAATTCACATATGCAATAAAATTATGTTTTATCCAAATTTGCAAATGCGCCTAGAAGGTGGGTAAAAGACGATAAAAAGTTAAATACAATTTTATATGTCTAATATTAATTTAAAATGACTTGAATAAATTACATTTAACATATATAGGTATTTTCTAACTATTTTGATAAAAAATAAATTTAAATAAAATAAATAATTATTTAAATTAAAATTTGGTTTTAAACAATATCGTTGTGTTTTCACTATTCATCAAAAATTTAATGTTTTTTGAAAAATACTAAAAATTCACCCTAAGATAATTTTAATATTAAAAACCTAAAAATGAATTCCATTTTGAAAAATAAAATTTATAAAAATTCAAAAAGTGGTTATTACTATTCATAACAGCTTGTTTGATTTGTCGTGGTGTGCTAAAACTCCAAGTTCCGTACCGCACAAGCTATTTTATTATTCAAAGGGAAACGTATTATGGAAGCTTGGGGTGTTACATTATTCCCTCCTTCAAACAATTTATTCATTTAAATTTCTAGAATAATATTGTGTAAAATTATTTGGATGGTTCTACATCATATGTTCTTCAGGTTCCCATGTTGCCTCTTCCATCTTATCATTTATCCATTGAACTTTCACCAGACTAGTCGTCCGGTTTCTCAACACTTGTTCTTTGGTATCAAGAATTCTAATAGGCTCTTTACCATAAGATAGGTCGGGTTCCAGTTCAATTTCTTCATAGGTGAGTACATGTGTCAGGTCAGGTATGTATTTTCCTAACAGTGATACTTGGAACACATCATGAACTTTGGAGAGACATGGCGGCATTTCCAAACGATAAGCTACAACTCCAATTCATTCTAGAATTTTGAAAGGTCTGATGTACCTAGGACTCAATTTACCCTTATTACCAAATTGTATAACACCCTTCCATGGAGATACCTTCAAGAAAACATGATCTCTTACTTGAAATCCCAAATCCTTCCTTCGATTATCAGCATAGATTTTTTTCCTACTTTGAGCATCATTTATGTGGGTTTGGATAACCTTCACATTTTCTATTGTTTCCTCAACAATTTCTAGGCCTACGAGTTTTCCTTCACCAACATCATCCCAAAAAGTTGGTGTGCGACATCATTTTCCATATAACGCTTCATATGGTGCCGTATGAATACTTGAATGGAAGCTGTTGTTATAAGAAAATTATTCCAGAGTTAAATACTGATCCCATATACTATGAAAACAAAGTGAGAAAAGATCTCAACATGTCTTCTAAGGTTTGAATAGTCCATTATGAATTTCCATCAGTTTTTGGGTGGTAGGCAGTACTTAAATGAAGTTCAATATCTAGGTCTATCTGAAGCCATTTCTAGAATCTTGATTTAAAATGAGGATCATGATTAGAAACAATCGATAGGGGTACTCCATGAAGTCTTAAAGATTCATTAATATATAGTCTTGTTAAATGTTTAGGTTGTATATCTTCTCTTATAGAAAGAAAATGTGCTGACTTGGTTAGATGGTCAATAATGACCCATATTTAATCATTCCTTCTAAGAGTCTCTGGTAGCCCCATGACAAAATCCATTGTAATATCATCCCATTTCAACTCAGGTATGGGAAGAGCTTTCCTGACTCCTATAGGATTTTGTCTTCCAACCTTTACATGCTGAAAAACCATATATCTTGACACAAAATTAGCAATATCCCTTTTCATGTTGTTCCACCAAAAATGATCCTTCAAATCTCTATACATCTTAGTGCTAACAGGGTGTATAGAGAAATTGGAGCTATGAGCATCATCCAACAATTCCATTTTTAGATCAGGTATATCAGGAATACAAAGTATCTTCCCAAATTTCAAAATTCAATCTTCACATATGAAGTCAATCAATCTCCAATCATTCACAGCTTTAATTTTTCTTTTGAAACTACTTATCATCAGTCTGAGAACTTTTTATCCTTTCTAGTAAACATGTATTGGCATCCATTTGAAAAATTATTATTGTTTCACCTTCCATGATTATTCCCATATCCATATTTATTATATAAATGAACATAAGATCACTTTCAACTCCTATCTTGTTCACAACTCCATGATCTGTTCTGTTCAAAGAATCTTCCTACTTATTTACCTTCCCCGAGTGGTAGTGTATAGTGAAATAATAATCTTTGAGTATATCTATCCATCAACTTTGAATCTTGTTGAGTTATTTTTGTCAGAAAATATACATCAAGCTCTTGTGATCGATATATATCTCACATTTTTCACCATAGAGATAGTGTCCCCAAATAATTAAAGAAAATATTACAGCTACTAACTCAATATCATGAGTGGGAAAGTTTTTTCATTAATTTTTAGCTATCTTGATGAAATGGAAATAACTCTATCCTTCTGCATAAGGACACAACCGATTCCTTTCTTTGAAGCATCACTATAAATAACAAACCCATCATTCCCTAATGGTAGAATCAATATAGGAGCATTGACTAATATTCTATTTAGTTCTTCAAAAACTTCTTCACAATATTTTTTCCAATCAAATGTAATACCTTTACATGTGAACTTGGTTAATGGGTTAGCCAATCAGTCAAAATTATGAATGAAGAATCAATAATAACCTGCTAAACCAATAAAATGGTGTACCTTAGTTATAATTATCAGTGCTGGACATTCTTCGATTGCCTTGGTCTTTGAAGGATCAACATATATTCTATCCTTAGAGATAATATGGCCAAGAAAAAGAAATATCTTGAAGCCATAATTCACACTTTCTAAACATCCCATATAATTCATTTCTTCTGAGGTTTTTCTGAATAGTGTGCAATTTATTTTCATGATATCCATAGCTTTTTGAGTAATCTAAGATATAAT
The DNA here is from genome assembly GCA_963277665.1 of Viscum album. Lineage (NCBI taxonomy): Eukaryota > Viridiplantae > Streptophyta > Magnoliopsida > Santalales > Viscaceae > Viscum > Viscum album. The sequence goes on from OY728120.1 coordinate 1,488,042,648, forward strand.
TAATAAATACCACTAAAAATTGATCAATATATTCCTTGAAAACTCTATTCATTAGATCCTTGAAAACAAAGGTAGCATTAGTCATTCCAAAATTCATTACTATAAACTCATAATTCCCATACCAAGTTTGAAATGTTGTTTTTGAAATGTATTCCTTTTTCACACACAACTGATGATATCCAGATTGAAGGTCAATCTTTGAAAAATATTGTGCTCCATGAAGTTGGTCGAATAAATCATCAATTTGAGGTAGGGGATGCTTGTTCTTTATTGTTATCGAATTTATCTCCCTGTATTCAATACACAACATCAAAGATCCATCTTTCTTCTTAACAAAAAGAACAGGGGCTACCCATGGGGAAACACTAGGGTGAATAAATACCTTATTACTCAATTCCTTTATGTGTTTCTTTAGTTCCAATATTTCCATAGTGTCTATTATATAATGGGTCTTTGATATGGGCCATGAACAAGAAATTAAATCAATGGAAAACTCAATTAATCATTCTGGAGGATGTCTAGGTAAATCCTCTAGAAACACATGAACATATTCTTGCATAATAAGTACATCCTCTATTTGAAAATTCTTTTCCTCAACCGTAGTTATTTCATTTTATTCCACCCTAATAATTGAATTTATTAGAGCTACTGGGGGTGGATCTATATAAGAATCAAGTGGTGGAATTTTTTCTCTAATGATAAGGTACTCCTTATCATCATCGAAAAATGTAACCGCCTTCTTCTTACAATAATATTTCACATCACGGTCTAAAATCCAATCCATTCTGAGGATTATAAAAAACTCAATCATGGGTATGATGATGTGATCAGCTGGTAAATAAAATTTATATACTCTAATGGAAACTAATTCACAAAACTTTGTTGCAATGATACTTCCCTTAAGAATTTTGACTGACAAATACCTTGTTAAATAAAATTGGAAATATCAATTTTTTTAAAAAAAAACTAGGAAGATATGAAACAATACGATGATCTAGAATCAAATAAATCATTGGATAAACTTGAGGAAACCATTAAATTATATACCACCATGTCTTTCAGAGCTTCAACCTCAATGGTAGTGATCGTATAAGCTTGGCCTTTCTCCCTTATCATTTTCTAAGGTATGTTTTCATAGCACATAAGAAATTAATTTTCATAATGCCCCATTTCTCTACAATTGTATCATTAAATATTGAATACCTCTTTTTTCCCTTACAATCATGAGCTTGGTGGCCTTTTTCACCACACTTGTAACAGACTCTCATTCCCTTCAGGCAAGTACTAGGGTATTTCTTCCCACATTTATCATAAGATGGATATTAAAATATTCCCTGGTTCCCCTTATTTCCATTTCCAGAGTGTTCATCAGATCTCTTCTTCTCTTTCTTTTCTTTAAAGTCATAAGACTTAGTGAATTTTTTTTCTGTCTTGATAGAACATGAGACAAAATATTCGTATAATAAGAAGGATTGTGAGACTAATACTAGATGGATAAATGGTTTTAACCAATCAAAAATCTATCAATATTACTCCTTGGATTACGTATATAATCTTCTGCATGGATTGCTAACCGTGTAAAGTTATCCTCATCCATTGCGATATTCTCATCCTCTTTTTTCCTCAGACTCAGAAATTGTCTTTCCATATCCACTAGAGGGTCATGTAGAAATTATTTTTCTAAAAAAAGATCTTTAAACTTCATCCATTTCATACTTGATTCTTCTTCATCCTCCATTTTTTTGTGAATTAATTGCCACCATTGATCTGCATCTCTTGTGAGGTGACAAACTGCCATGACAACGTTTTCACATTCCCTACTCCCCAAAGAATGAAATATTTTCTCTAAGAAACATATCTATTGCTCAGCTACAAATGGATTTATAGTCCCATTGAATGCTGGTGGTTTTTTCCACATGAAGCGGTCTAACATTGATCATCCATGTTGTGGATCAGGGTTCTCCATACGGGTAAGGTTTTTTTTAAAAGGTAATGATTTGGTCAAAGACCAAAGCACAAATTATTATTAAAAAAGCAAGAAAGTTGCAAGAGTCTGAAATAGGGGATTTTTTTACAATCTCTATCAAAGAGTTCAAATAAATCTGCAGGCAGGGAGTCCATCCAAGTCATCCGCTGGTTAACTCCTTTGTTGGCAAGAGCATCAGCGACGGAGTTTGCCTCACTGTAAGTATGGGTGGCGATATAATCAATCCTGTGGAGCTAGTTAAGGCAGTTCATCCAACGTGAAGTATGCTTCCAGGACAGATGAGTGCTGTCATTCCATATGGAATGATTGATGGTGGATGAATCACTCTCAATCCATAGTTTCCTCCAACCTCTTTGAAGAGAAAAATCAACAGCATGGATGACACCCAGCAGTTCCGCCTCCAGCAATGAAGAGTGACCACATCCAACAAAGAAACAGCCCTGACACTGGCCAGCAACGTCTCTAAAAATAGCACCGCAACTGGCAGGACCTGGATTTCCTTTTGATGCACCATCAACATTAACATTGATCCATCCCTACATTGGAGCCTGCCAGAAAACCCCGAAGGTGCATTTTGGCTTTGGATAATTTCCAGGAACACGGAGACGGCGAAGGATCTCAAAGTCTCCAACTGAGTTGTTGCAGTAATATTTTTGAATAAAATCAGCTTCCTGGATTTCCACAAGGATCCGAGATTTTCCTGCATTGAGATTAAAATAATGATTTTTATGAATGAGATCGTTTCTAACATACCAGATCTCATGAATGAGCTCTGCCACTGCCGCCAACCAGATGTTGTTGATCTGCAAAGAAAAATCAGATCTAGTGCAGTTTATTAGAAACAAAGAAATAGAATCAGTAAAAGAGAATCTGTAATTGAAAATATCAGAGACAAAATTCCATAATGCAGAGGTTGTCACACAAGACAGGAAAAGATGATTTGCATCCTCCCTGTGTTGGTTGCATAAGTGGCATTTAGAACAAAGATGGATCCCAAAATTTTGGATAATAGTATCAGTAGGAAATCTATTATGGGAAATACGCCATATAAGGGTGAGCCTGAAGGGTTTAATCCAAGGTTTATTGAACTGACTTACCCAACTATAACTAGAATCAAAGTTAGAGAAATTCTGCTTATAAAATCTTTTGGAGTCTAGGACACCATTAGGGGCAGGTTCCCAAACCAGGAAATCACCATCAGGAGAGAAAGAATGGTTATCAATGATTTCCATAATATTATCTGGGAGATCATGACGATGAAATTGAAGAACACCTTTTATAGATTGATTAGTTTCCTCAGGAGTATGACTAGAAGGTAACAAAGTTATCAAGGGGTTATCATACCATATACCACAGCAAAAGTTAATAGAAGAGTTAACACAAACCATCCATCTAGAATTCTCCATGATCTTATGATAAGAGTCCCTAATAGATGGCCAGATGGAAGAATTAATGAAATTGAGATTCCCTTTCAAAAGATTAGAAAGAAATCTGTGATACAGAATGTTAGTGGCTTTAGAAGGGGAATTAAACAGCTCCACTATAATTATCTTGAGTAGGAGGTCAATCCCTACATGTATTACGTGCATTGATATGGTTTCCATTCCTTCCATTAAATTACATACAGTAGATTAGTTTATGAATCCCAATATATAATTCCAAATTTTTAAAACACATAACATAAATTGAGCAGTTTATGTATATAATCCATAATCATAAAAATGTTTTCTTTGAGTAATTATTTACTAATAAATCCTTCATAATGGGTTGTAAAGAAAATGTGAATTATCCTACTCATATCCCCAAGGAGTGTCATAACCAAGAGTGTAATGAGGCCCATTTCCATGTACCAAGATACCCCAGGGCAAGCTCGAAACTCTTTGTCAGAGTTTTCACTCCTTGGTACATCTGGTCTAGAGCCACCTCTACCAACTCGTATCCAGACAGGGGTGTATTTCTTGTAAGACTCACAAAATCTCTACATTACCAGAATTCTAGGAAGTTATTCTATACTAATCCTAAAATTTTATCATAGGGCAATGTTCTCTAATCAAAGTTTTTATAAATCTAGCTTCCAAGGTTTGTACTAAACTTCTGTGATACCAAATGTAATTCCCCAACCCTAGTTACCCATATTTAGTGCATTATTACTTAACATTGTCATGATCACAAGGGATCATGTCCCGAAAGACCGATCAGTCTAGTAGCGTTGGAATTACAAGATACAAACATAAGTTTTATATTACATCATGGGAAAAACAACAACAACATTTTGTCCCCTTTGAAGACACTAATATCCATTAGCCTGTCCCTACAGGTTAACCATAAAATACTACTTCAAATCCTAGGAAAAATAAAACTTAGAAAGGGGTGATCTCAGATACTCAGTAAGGATAACAATCTAAAGGAAACATTCATAAATAAGAATAAACATTTAAGGAAATTTATAATACTAAAACATAAGCCTTTTAAACTTAAACTTCAGTATAATATGGAAAATATAAATCATATAATTTCATTTACTAATTCACCTGGATATTCTACTAGTCGAATAATCACATCCAATATAAATATCCAATTTCATAATGATGGAATGCATAATGTCAGACTTTATAACCACATAGTCAAGGTCTCATTCCAAGACTACAAATAAGATTTGGTCAAGAACTTGTGCCAAGACACTTGTTTGTCTCATGAGACTTACTGATGCATCGAGGAGCTATAGCAGGCTACACTCATCACTTACTAAGTCCAATGCATTCCTCATATGAAAATATTGAAATATAACATAAACATTCATATTAAAACTAGCATAAAAAATGTTAATACTTTAACCATAAACCATGAATGCTATAAAAATACAAAATCCATATCCAAACATATCACAAAACCAATAATATAATATGGAATATTGTGTCATAATAAATCAACTTCAAACAATCGTAAAATTCATCAAAGGATGTTGCCGTAGATGAAATCTGAACTATTGGAGAAAATATATCATTCTATTTTAAAACCATATAAAAGTCACATAATTATAGAAGAAAACATTTATTTTGAAAATATTCTTATAAGATTGTAAGGGAAGTTTTGAAGGTGTTATAAAGGTGAAAATAGCTTCACTTGTCATATAAGTTAAAAACAATCTTTCTATAATTTTGTCTAAAATGTCATAAAGGACCTTGTTTGGAAGATGGAGGAAATTTAACTTTATAAATATTTTATAAAATGTAAAACAAGGGTATAAATAACTTTAACCTATAATATAGGAAATAATAAAAATGTTTTGAAATGCATTTTTAAGAAACACAAATGTGGATGATAAAGAGGTCCTAGTAGAAACTCACATATAAACAACCTCAGATAATGAAGAAATTGTAGAATTAACCCTTACCTTATACTTTTCCTTGATCGAGGGTATGTTAACATCCAATATAATAGTTAAATTATTGTTATTAAATTATACAAGAACCAAATACATAAATAAGATATCATATAAGATCATATAATATTTCATTGTTAATAATATTTTTCTAGTATCATTGTTTTTGAAGTTATGTCACGACTCGTCCTCGGGGCCCGTGTCGTGACTACCCCAAGCCCGCCTTCCATAGGCCAAGGGCTGGTGACTAGCACCAAAGGCGTAAATCCCGATAACTGAAAGGAATTTCCTTTATAAATCGTAAACACATCCAACCAGGGTTCAAGAAGAAGTAAAACACTGAGTATAAAAAGAAGTGTTGAAAAGTAAATGGGCCAGAATACAAACCCAACGGAAAAGTACAGCTACAACTGAACAAAAGTACAACAGAAAAGAAAACAGCTAGAAGATAGAAATATCTCTTGGGTTGTCCACCTCAGATCCTACCTGAAAGCTAGGTACAGATAGCGTAGCTCCAGGATCATCCACCATGGATCCTACCTAAAGGGTAGGTACAGATTGCTTCCTCAATGCTCTCACCTGTCACCTCTTCTGAGTACCGTCTCATTGTGAATTCCACCTCTGGGTACTGACTCGTCGAAAGTTCCACCTTCGGGTACCATCCAGTCCTCACACACTCGGTCTCTGTCAGCATTGTCCATTGTCTGCTTCCAACACAACGAGGTGCGGGCATAGCCCGCGTAGGGGTGAGTATAAAAATACTCAGTAGGGACCCTGAGACCCTCAAGGTCTCACTAAATCCAACAAGGATAACCACAAAGAAATTTCTCAACAGATAACCCTTACTTAGGTATAAGCCTATACTTATACCTAAGTTATCATGTAACCCATCTCAGCCACGAGGTATCACATATATATGAAGTCGACAGATAACCACTACTTAGGTTTATTCCCATACATATACGTATGTTATCAAGTAACCCATCTCAATCATGAGGAAAACACAAAGGTCATTGACTCAGCTCAAACCATGATTTTATTCATGATGTTGAAACTACGGTTGCTGGAGAACTCCTCCTCTGTCGGGTACAGTGGTCCTGTCATGACTCCGTGGTGCTACTCTCTAACCTTAGACTACTGAGGTACTCCTCCTATTGTGTACCGCACCACCGCACCCAAACATAGTAGTGCTCCACGCCATCGGTCTCCCACCCAAACACAGTAGTGGTTCCCCTAATATCCTATTGAGGTACACCTCCTGTTGAGTATCGCGGTTCTACTGCCAACTACCAGGTGCTCCGTCTATCATGGTTTTACCGCCAATTACTAAGCGCTCGGTCCACTGGGCTAGTTGACTCACTCCAAGTCAAATCGGTCAAGCAGTTGTCATGTCTATAGCTACTAGGTCTCCACACTCCTTACGCTCGTCTCTGGGAGGGTCCGCTCCACGAACTGCTAGTCGATACTACAAGTATCACAAAATTCCACAAGTATGTATCAAAAAGGACCATCTCGATCCAAGTATCCCTACTCAACCGACGGAGCATCGATCGGAGTTCTTTAGCCCAAGTTATGGGCATTTGAACGGATCTGTCTGAAAGTAGGGGGTTCGGGCCCAGTCCGACCCGGCCCGATACCCCCTGGGTTGACCCGGCCCGGCACGCCGCTGGGCATGGCACGGCCTAGCCCGGCCGGTTGAGGCTCGGCCATCATGACCGAGTGGACGCGAAGCAGGGGGGTCGGCCCCTCATCGCGAATTACCACCAACGGTGCCAGCTGGTGCTTCCACGCCATCATCCTGGGATCCCGCGCGGCCACGGGATCCATTGCCTCGTCGTAGCGGCACAGCCATGGCAGGTCTTCTCCGGTGGCGCGCTGGGGAGCCGCCTCCTCCTCCAGTCTCCAGCACCACCACGCCAGCGACCCCGCCTCCTTGAGGTTCTGCGGGCCCCCGGAGTTTCTCCGGTGGTCCAATTAAACTTTTGTCTGTGCTGGCGATTATCTCGGGTCCCATACTTTACTATGAATACCTCAAATCATTGTTGTGGTCCCGTTTCATTATCGTCGTCATTCCGCGCACCGACAACAATCTACGGAGGGTTTTCGGGCTGTGTTTGTTCAGCCCGCACCCTCCACATCAGGTGTTACCAATTGGAAAATATCAACACATGATTTCAACAACTAACAAGGAACAATTTTAATCAATTAAAATTGAACCTAATTCCCAACAAAACTCCCGTAATTAAATCTTCCGATTCCAAAAATAAAAACATTCGTGGATCAACTTGATAATGAGTTGATCCGTGTTCTTTGTTTAGAAGGAAACATTCACAAGAATATTAACATTCTAAAATCAAACCCCTACCTAGGGAAAGATCCACAGTAGTCGAGTATCGTTGATGATGGTGATGCGAAAGAGGGGTCATCGGCTCATTGACTTCGATGCAAGAAATGAGATGAAGGTGACGTCAGTTGTGGGCAAGTTCCCCACGTCGGTGTCTCCTCCCTTACTATGGAGGAAGAAGAAGTTCAAAAAAATTGCTTCACATCCTTCAGGTCGTGAAGCGTTCTCCGTGTTGTGGAGTGTTCTTCTCCGGATTTATCCTCCGTCGATAGAAGAGCGGGGTTCTTCTAATTCTCTAGAGGTTTCCCAACAAAATATTTTCTAAGGAAAATATTTAGAATAGATCTCTCCCATATTAAAGAAGATCCAGGAAAAACTAATTAATTTCAACACTCAAAATAAATTAATTAAGTGAATCACCTAATTGACTTATCATGTGTTGGAAAAATTAATTAGAGAGAGAAGAAGGTGAAAGGTTATTTTAAAAAATTCAAAATTGAGTGGTTGTTCAATTAAATGAATAGGAGTTAATGGGGAGGTCAAGGGGGTTAAAGGGAAGTTGAAGTGTTGGGGATTTGTGTGGACCCCACCACCTTTGGTCATACCCTCTCATGGGAAGCTAGGCGGGGAGTGGACCCACCTGCAACTTCTCTATGGAGAAATTAACATCCACTTAAAATAAATTGTAACACTACAATTTTTTTAAGACTTATCGAATCCCCAAAAATTAACTACCTCATGCGACAAAACACAACTACGCTTAAGATCCCCTTAAACAATTACCAGTGCTGCGAGTTCATCGGTGCCCTCGGATTTCAATTCCGGGCACCAATTCAAAAGATAGAAAACCCTGCTCGTTCGTTCACTGAACGTACCTGAGATAAACTTCGAAAATTGATTCCGGGCACACCGGGCCTCAGAATCTAGTGCCGTCAGAAACCGCGCACTCGCCAAATTCCAAAGAAATTAAGAAAAAAAATTCCTTCAAATTTCGGGGTCTTTACATTACGCCTACCTTAGGTTTTTACATCCTCATAAATCTACAACACAAAACTAGGGAAACCAAAGGAGGTATTGGGCATGCATCTGAGCCTTCCGCTCCCATGTTCTCTCCTAGGGGATCCCGTGCTACCAGCAAAAGCGCACAAGAGGTATAGACCATCCCCATAGGACCCACTCCTGTCGATCCTCAACCTCTACTGGAACCCTGTGAAAGTCACCCTATCATCGATTTCCTCTCTCCATTGGTCGATGATATGTGAAGGATCATGCGCGTATCTCCTCAGCTGAGATACGTGGATGACATCATGCACCCAGTGCAACTAAGGTGGAAATTTCAAGTTGTAAACCACCTCGCCTACCCTTTTAAGGACCTAGAATGGTCTGTTCAACCTCAGATATAACTTTTCTCCTCAGCCACGTCTTTGTAAACCTCATCAAGGTGAGACTCGTAGAAGGACGTGGACGCCATCCTCGAACTCTAGAGGCCTCCATTTTCTAATCAGAACTGAAACTCAAAACTCCTGCTGCCACAAGGTTAATTTTGACCAACTCAAAAGTGATCAGCCGCACCCTCCTTTGCATGAGTTTGTCCCGTGCTACCTGGGGTTTCCTTTTTTCCGACCAAGGAAAACCCATTCCAATGTTGTAGGTAAGCCACAACCTTTTGGCCTAATACAGTCAATCTGTGTCTAAACTGTGGATCCAATCCATACTCAGACCAACGTCGTAAGGCCTCGACAATGCCACCAAGAGGTTCTAACTGAAACTATCACCTCATGGGTCAGATCACACTATCAGTGTAAGTTTGATTATTGAGTCTCCTCCCAAAGGTATCTCCAGACATGAGGCTCTAGTCAATGGTTTTGACCAGAAACTCTAAGTCTGGGACACGATTCGTCAGAGTAAAGAATGACTCATATCAATTTCTATTGTTACGGCTGCTAGAAGTGGACACAGACTATCCCTCAAATCATTCTTAGAGCTATTGGGTCACACTCCTTAACCGCATGCAGCCGCTCTCTTCCCCTGCCCTCGAGCTCCCTAAGCCTGGCAGGGACAACAAAGGTGGGTGGTTGTAACATGTCGAAATATACACCACCACACGCTTCTCTTCTAGCTCTTCTTCCCACGTCCGCTGCTCTACAGATTCATCTGTCCTTGATGCTTCTTCTTCTTGAAACATTTTACACGCCCGAGTCTCTGAGACTTGCGCCAGCTTCCTATTTCTTACTGCACTGTGCAGTCTTCATCTGCTCTGGGATGATTTTCACCTTCTCCATCATATATCGTACCATCTTTGGTCCGTGAGAAGTTTTCCGACGTGGTAATTAGTTCAATGACCCCCCTTCTTCGCCTACGATCTGTAAAAGATGCTAATATTTCTCCTTTGCTGAAAAGAGAAATCTAGTCTCATCCCCTGGATGAACCACATTCTTTGCCTAATACAGTCAGTCCTGACATGAACGGTACTATTTCATTCCATGGATGACATCATAAGGCCTCGACGTTACTAGCAAGAGATCCAACCGTCAGTCTTGCCTCTAAGGGTCGAGTGACACTGTCAGCATCAATGTGAGGTCACTGGGTCTCCTCCAGTAGAAATCTTGAAAGTGAGGGTCAAGTCAAAAGTTTTAACCTAGACCTCTCAGTATCAACCAAACAAAAGGACAAGAAAGTAAACATCACAACAATAAGTGTCTTTTATTACTGCAGCTCTAGGTACAAAGACAAAAATTCAACAACAACATGGAACTTGAAGCACTAAGAACAAAAAGGCATCCACTAGTTTCACTCGTGTCCACCTGCTTCTGGAGCTCCACTGCCTTGTCCACTGCTCCGCTGTTTCTGAAGCACTCGCCACTGCTTCTGTCTCAGTGGCTCCTCCAATGCCTACAGATCAACTGCATGGGGATTCAGGCAGTCACGTGCCATGTGACCCTTCCTACCGCATGCATAACACTTCCTGCTCCTCGTATGGATGGATCTCTTTCTACCCTTGGTGCCTCGCACTACCGAACCTAAAACCCGAGGAGGCATACATGTTGGCCTGGTCCTCTTGGACCTTTGCATCATCAGTCTCCTGCCTACAGATGACTCGAATACTGACGAAAAACCCTACGGCAAGGGCAGAATCTCCTGAGCATTCTCAGAGTGTACAATCGTTGGTATAAACTCTACTCTGAAGAAGGTCTTGAAGTCTCCACAGGTAAAGGTCGTCCTGTCGAAAAACTAGAACATGTGTCTCCACCACCTCTCAACTGCTCCCTCGAAGAGGCTAACATCTAGGTACTCCATCAAGTCTACAAGTGTCCCAGTTGTGTGGAGAGTTCATACTACAAAATTCAGCCAGTGTCCAGCCATCTGAAAATCTTACTCTCCACAAAACCTCGGAGGCCTCTGATGCTAGAAGTCATGCATCGCGCTCAAGCAGTGTGCACTCTCTTCTGGTGTCTCAACTGGTGGAGGTCCATGTACTGAGGCCTCACTACTCGGTGGGCTATCATTGCACTCCCCACTCGGTACCCATACTTTCTGACTATGTGAAGACATCATGAAAGAAACAGACGTGACACGGTCAAATGATTATACCTGGTGAGCTGACCTGGTTTGACCTAATTTTAAAGAAACTTTTGAAAATACACACACAATCATTGTTTTCGTGCATTGAGTCGGAAACTATTAGTTAGGGTCCTGGTGTATGGATACTTCAGCCACCTGCACCAACACTAGACTCCCTGAACTGAAGACCAAACTTAGTACCCTTAACACTATTGCTTCACAGAAAAGAAATATCAGAGTCCTAGGTTCTGCGGTAGAACCGACTCCTCTGACACTAATTTGTCATAACCCATCCTCGGGGCCCGTGTCGTGACTACCACAAGCCTGCCTTCCATAGGCCAGGGGTTGGAGACTAGCACCAAAGGCGTAAATCCCGATAACTAAGAAGGAATTTCCTTTATAAATCATAAACACATCCAACCAGGGTACAAGCAGAAGTAAAACACTAAGTACAAAAAGAGGTGCTGAAAAGTAAATGGGCCAGAATACAAACCCAACTGAAAAGTACAGCTACAACTGAATGAAATTACAACAGAAAAGACAACAGCTTGAAGACAAAAATAGCTCCTGGGTCGTCCACCTCAAATCCTACCTGAAGGGTAGGTACAGATAGCATAGCTCTTGGATTGTCCACCATGGATCCTACCTGAAGGGTAGGTACAGATAGCCTCATCAACCCTCTCTCCCGTCACCTCCTCCAAGTACCGTCTCGTTGTGAAGTCCACCTCTGGGTATTGACTCGTCTTAAGGTCCACCTCCGGGTACCGTCCAGTCCTCGTACACTCAGTCTCTGTCAGCGCTGTCTGTCGTCTGCATCCAACAAAATGAGGTGCAGGCATACCCTATACAGTGGTGAGTACAACGATACTCAGTAGAGACCCCAAGACCCTCAAGGTCTCACTAAATCCAACAAGGATAATCACAGAGAAAGTTATCAACATATAACCCTTACATAGGTATAAGCTCATAATTACACCTAAGTTATCATGTAACCCATCTCAGCCACGAGGTATCAAACAAATATGAAGTCCACGGATAACTACTACTTAGGTATATGCCCATACCTATACGTAAGTTATCAAGTAACCCATTTCAATCATGAGTAAAACACAAAGGTCATTGACTCAGCACAAACCAGGGTTTTATTCATGATGTCAAAACCACGGTTGTTGGAGAACACATCCTCTGTCAGGTACAGTGGTCCTGTCATGACTCTGATGTGCTACTCACTAACCTTAGACTATTGAGGTACTGCTCCTGTCGAGTACCGTGGGTCCGCACCCAAACATATTAGTGCTCCCCGCCAGGGGTATGCCACCCAAACATAGTAGAGGTTCCCCTAATAGCATACAGAGGTACTCCTCCTATCGAGTACCATGGGTCTGCTTCCAACTACCAGGCACTCTGTCTGTCGTGGGTCTGCCGCCAAATACCGGGCGCTCCATCCGCTGGGCTAGTCGACTCACTCCAAGTCAAATCGGTCAAGCAGTTGTTAGGTCTACAGCTACATGGTCTCCGCACTCCGCACGCTCATCTCCGAGAGGGTCCGCTCCATGAGCTACTGGTCGATACTCAAAGTATCACAAAGTCCCACAAAAAAGTATCACAAAGGACCACCTCGTCAGAGGGGTCTCAATGCATTAGACGACACATCAATCGGACGCCCGGTCTGTGGGTTATTTTCCTTTTCATCCCAGGGGGGGGCGGTTGGTTTCGTGTACGAATCAACCTGACTGTATCTCAACTGTGCCATAAACTCTCATGGGGTATACTCATAGGGACTGTTTCTCAATTTTATTTCCAATGCCACTGACGGTTCGTCAAACGGACGTCTGGTCTGAAATTTAACGGCTTTTCTGTTCTAGGGGCCTGGTTGGATTTCGTGTACAATCCAACCCAGCCATACTCCAACAATGTCCAAACCTCGGGTGAAGTATACCAAAAGATCTGTCTCAGATAAAGGAATCCAAAAAATTTGACGGCACATCAATCGGATGTCAGAAGTTCAAGTTATAAGTGTTTCTGCTCCGAGGGCACGGTTGGTTTTGTATTCGAACCAACCCCGCCATAACAAAAGTTCACATAAAACTTGAGTGTAATATACCAAAATGACCATCTCGATCCATGGATCCATACGCAACTGACGGTGCATCGATCGGGGTTCTGTATCCCAAGCTATGGGCGTTTGAACGGATCTGTCCGAAAGTAGGGGGTTCGGGCCCGATCCGTCCCGGCCCGATACCCCCTGGGTCGGCCCGAACCAGGTCGACCCGACCCAGGTCCGGGTCTGGCCCAGTTGGGCGCAGCCCGGCCCGCCGCTGGGAGGGGCCTGGCCCAGCTGGCGTGGCCCGGCCAGATGCTGGCGTCCCGGCCCTGCCGGTTGAGGCTCGGCCAGCGAGGCTGAGCGGACGCGAAGCGGGGGGGGCTCGGCCCCTTGCCGCTAATTGCCACCGGCAGTGCCAGCTGGTGCCGCCCCGCCATCGTCCTGGGATCGCGTGTGGTCGTGGGATTCATCGCCTCACTGCCGCGGCACAACAACGGCGTGTCTTCTCCAGCGGCGCGTTGGGGCGCCGCTGCGCCGGCGACCTGTGTCGCCTTGAGGTTCCGTAGGCCACCGGAGTTGCTCCGATGGTCCGATTCAACTTTCATCTGCGCCGACGATTATCTCGGGTCCTGTACTTTACTAAGAAGACCTCAAATCATTTTTGCGGTCCCGTTTCATTGTCGTCATCATTCCACGCACCAAAAACAATCTACGGAGGGTTTTCAGGCCGTGTTTGTTCAGCCCGCACCCTCCGCGTTAGGTGTTATCAATTGGCAATAATCAACCCATGATTTCAACAACAAACAAGGCACAATTTTAATCAATTAAAATTGAACCTAATTCCCAAAAAAATTCCCATAATTTAATATTCCCATTTCGAAAATAAAAACATTCACAGATCAACTTGATAATGATTTGATCAACATTCTTTGTTTAGAAGGAAACATTCATGAGAATATTAACATTCAAAAATCAAACCCCTACCTTGGGAAAGTTCCGCGGTAGCTGATTATCTTGGATGATGGTGATGCGAAAGAGGGGTCGTCGGCTCGTTGACGTCGATGCAAGGGATGAGATGAAGGTGAAGACGGTCGTTGGCGAGTTCCCCATGTCGGTGTCTCTTCCCTTGCCACAGTGGAAGAATAATTTTGAAGAAATTGCTTCACGTCCTTCAGGTCGTGGAGCTTTCTTCGTGTCGTGGAGTGTTCTTCGCCGGATTTATCCTCCATCGAGAGAAGAGTGGTGTTCTTCTAATTGTCCCGCGTTTTCCCCACAAAATATTTTCTAAGGAAAATATTTAGAATAGATCTATCCCATATTAAAGAAGATCCATGAAAAACTAATTAATTTCAACACTCAAAATAAATAAATTAAGTGAATCACCTAATTAACTTATCATGGGTTGGAAAAATTAATTAGAGAGAAAATAAGGTGAAAGGTTATTTAAAAATTTTAAAAGTGAGGGGTTGTCCAATTAAATGAAGAGGAGTTAATGGGGAGGTAAAGGGGGTTAAAGGGAAGGAGAAGGGTTGGGGTTTCGTGCGGACCCCACCACCCTTGGTCATACCCTCTCATGGGATATTAGGTGGGGTGTGGACCCACCTCCAACTTCTCTATGGAGAAATTTACTTCCACTTAAAATAAATTGTAACACTAAAATTTATTTAAGACTTATCGAATCCCTAACAATTAACTACCTCATGCAACAAAACAGAACTGCACTTAAGGTCCCCTTAAACAATTACTGGCATTGCGAGTTCATCGGTGCCCTCGGATTTCAATTCCGAGCACCGGTTCAAAAGATAGAAAACCCTGCTTATTCGTTCATTGAACCTATCTGAGCTAAACTTCAGAAATTTATTCTGGGCACACTGGGCCTCAGAATCATGTGCCATCCAAAACTACGCACTCACAAAATTCCAATGAAATTAAGAAAAAAAATTCCTTGAAATTTCCGGGTCTTTACATGTTAACTGATTCATTTTCCTTAATATGTTTTGTTACGTAAATAATTTTTGTTATGGATAGTATTTTTTTGATTCATATCCTGGATGATATTATGTTCTTAAACATTATTTTTAACTATAAATTTACAATTATTCTTCAATGGTTACGATGGGGAATTAATTTTATCGCATTCGTGGAGACGGTAATCTGTATGTACGCATGAGTGACAATATCAATAAATTGAAGGTGAAATCTTATGTAATTGGATTTTATATCATATATAAATAATCCTTAACATGTTATATTTATTATTTACATCAATTATACATATTATTATACCCATCCAAATAATGAAGTGTTGTAATAACAAACTACACTATAACGTGGAGACAGTAATCCGTACATACGCATGTATGGTGAATTGTCATTCAGATGATGGATAGAATAAAGAATGTGGTTATAACATACTTATAATAACATCATAGTATGTATAAGTTATTGGATTTATTATTTTGGTATGGAAACAATAAAGAAAGAGTAAGTGGAATAAGAAAAGAACTTTGAAAGAGGTGGTGAAATTATTACCTATTCTTCAGGTGTTTTCTTTCGAGATTATCAATAGGGCTCCATAAGTTGGATTTATGATCAAATTAAGGCCTCTGGGTAGAACTGAGAGTAGTTGGGAGGATATCTGAGTAGGTTTTGGCCGAGACAAATAGCTTTGGATGTGTGATTTTGAGAGAAGGGGAAGTATTCTTTTATAAGAGAGGTGAGTGTCACTTTAGGAAAATCTTGAAGCATTATTTTATTATACAATCATATTGGATTTATAATGGCTACAAAAATATTTACTTCGAGGCTAAGGTGGGTATGGGTGGAAAAAATCACAACCAATAGGTTTTATATAATTTTAGGTCACCATATTAACCTTATCATTTAGATTTAACTCTTAATTAAATAGTTTAATTTTTACCATGTATTCTTGTATTATTATAATAAATGGTTAATAAAATTACCATAAAAAGACAAGATAATCCAAAGTGGTTAATTATTAACATATATAACTTTATCTATGTCCTTTGGCCAAATCTTATATTTTTTGGAAAATTATATCAATTAATAATATAGTATTAGTTGTATAAACTTATTTATGTCAATTTTGACACTATTTGGAATTTTGTTTTTGTGAAAGTCATAAAAACTTGATTACTTCTAATAAAATTTATTTAATATACCTTAAAATTTCATATTAACCTATAAAATTATTTTAATTCCTCATAAGTCTCAATTTATATTTATTTGTATATTTATAATATCATTTATTTTAATATTTCATTAATAAGGTAATTACTACATCATCATTGTGTCATAATTAAATTTAATTATTTAATGTATAAAAATTATAAATAATATAAAATTATGTCAGAAATATTTTTATATTTATAATAAATATTTATAGTAAAATTTATCTTATGTATAACCCTATATTAAAAATGGTCTAGTTATTAAACTTTGAATATAAAACTTTTAACTCTTCTTTAAATAAAACAATAATAAATGTCATAATCTAATCCTCAAGGGATAAAAGGGTCATATTTTATTCCTAAGGTTGAATTTGGGGGAAATTGACTTATCCAATAGAATTAGGACAAGTTTTATGGTAATTATAATATCATTTTTAACTTTAATTACCCTATTTACTTTTAATTGTGGTAAATAAAAGTCAAAACTTACTATTCAAAAAAATTATCTTCTTCTTATTGAACAACATTTTACATATTGATATAATCTATGTCTCTTTGATTTTTTAAATTCAATTCCTAGAAGCGGTAAAATTATGTTTTATGAAAATTTGCACATGCGCCTTGAAGGAGGGTAAAAGACGGTAAAAAGTACAATAAAATTTTATATGTCTAAAATTATTATAAAATGACATTAATGAATTAAATTTAACTTATATAGGTATTTATATATATATTTTTACTTAAAATAAATTTAAATAAAATAAATAACTATTTAAATAAAAATTCTGTTTTAAACAATATCCCAGTGTTTTTCACTATTCATCAAAAATTAAAAGTTTTCAGAAAAATACCAAAAGTTCGACCTATGTTAATATATATATTCCAAACCCAAAAATTATGTCTATATTGAAAAATAAAATTCATAAAAATTCCAAAAGTGGGTATTAATATTCATAACGGCTAGTTTGATTTGTCGTGGTGTGCTAAAACTCCATGTTGCGTATTGCGCAAGCTATTGCATTATTCAAAGGGAAACGTACCGTGGAAGGTTGGGGTGTTACAAAAATTTCATTTAATACGTCTTCCACTATGGTTTGTCTCATGAGACATGTTGATGCATCAAGGGGCTATCTATAACTAGTCTCACCAATTACTGCATGTCTAATTCATTCCTCATATATTAATTGATCAATTTAATTCATATATAGTATGCCTTGTCAAAAAATATATTTAATTGATTAATGATAGAAGATATCAATATATTACATTCCAATTAAATAACATTAATAATAAAACACCTTATGAATAAATTTTATATGACTTATAAAATATGAGTATCCATGATATAATTAATTTGTAGGTTTAAGAGAGTTTGATTTCTAAAACCATTAAATCTTTTTGAAGAATATAATTATCATAAAATTTTTATGGAAGTTGGAATTTCCATGAACATCTGCTAGGTCCACTAGGATAGATACCCTAAGAGGGTGGGTGAATCAGGGTATGACAGTTTAAAACAACTGCCCCTTTTGATCTTGTTTTATTGTTAGGCAAAACCCTCTTCTCTCTCCTTCCCGATGCAGAGTATGAATAAAACTCAAAGCATGCACAAGGCACAGGGATTTTTACTTGGTTCGACCTCATTGGGCTACATCCAAGGAGCATAAACATGCATTGTTCTAATGTACCAATTCCAATATATGTGCACTGCTATTTACAAGTTAGAAGTGGACTCACTGTCCCTCCTGGTTTACAACCACTCACAATTTGAGAACTCACTACTTTCTCAACTGAAGTGAGCTCACTGCTTCTTCAAAAGATCAAATCACAGTTTATAGACCTTCAGGTCTCTCCATTACCACTAATGAATGCATCCTCAAATGTATGTAGATTCTCTATTGAAGTCCAAATTTCATCCACTGATGAATACCCCTTTTCCCATGAACACTGGGAAATTCCTTTGGAACAACCTTCGCAAAGCACCCTACTTCGTGAGGCTGTTAATTTCACAAAGCTCAAACAAGCCATCACGAAGCTCCTACCTTTTCATGAAGAACACTCATGAATCACTTTCACGAAGCACTCTCGCAAACCTCAAGTCATCACAGAGCGACTTCCCTTGTGAAGATTGTTGAGCCAACGCGGACCTCACAACTTTCGTGGAGCTAAATAAGCCACCGAGAAGCTTTTCTTTTGCGAAGCACACTACCTTCGTGAACCACCTTCTCGAACCTAGAGAAAAATATTTTCTCTATAAACTCTCTCTTCTCTTATAATTCTCTTGAAGGGGTTGAGGCCTATTTATAGGAGATTCCACTGACCCTCAAAATTTTCATTCGAAGTCAACGCCACATCAACTCAAATCGTGAAGCTCTGATGTTCCTGCCGATATTCTTTCAAAATCACAAAGCACCATGGAAATTTTCCGATCTCAGAGCTTGAAGTTATCGTGGAGCATCACTGTCAATCCCTACAGTCCTTCACCACGAAGCTCCCTCGCAAAGCCCTTCACCTCCACGATGCGCTTCAATACTGTCGTTCACGAAACTTGACTTAATCGCGATGAATCGCCGCCATCATTTTTTGGGTCTTCGAGAACTCCAATCCATGAAGAATATATTCATGAAATTCAGGCATTTTCCATATTTAAATATGATCTTCAAGGATATCCACTTTTCACGATGCTCACCAAACTCCGAATTTTGGACCCCAAAAATTTGGCAAACACTGGAAAATGGCGCCACCTTGTACTGCCCTTTTGTACCTCCTCCAGATTGTATATTCCTTTTTCATGGTTCTTTGTCAACATGGATTTTCAACAACATCTCTGGAACTTGACAATTTACCATGGAAACCTTCTTTGTCAGCAAACACAATCAACCCAAAAATAATGCAATGATAACTTGAGTGATTTTTTCCCAACAACATCATATACATTAAAAATAAAAAATTACTTCTGAATGTTTATAAAGATATTAAAAATGAAACATTAGTGAAATATTAGAGAGACTAATTTAAATCCATGTAAAAATAATATATTGCATAATATTTCCTTAAAAAATATATGTGTAAATATAAAGGACATTAATTAATTTTCTATGAAAAATATAGTTATCAAAGAGAAGTATATCCTATCTAAAAGATAAATTATATTAGTTTTTTATTTTAGACATTTCTTTTTTGATAAAGTAACAAAGAGGGGAAAATAAAGGAAAATATAATGAAAATACTTAAATATTTAGTATATAAACCTGATAGATTTTTGGAAGGATATATTATAAGATTCCTTCTTATAAAACTATAAGAAACCCCATATTATTGAGATTATAAAACAATTAACACCTCACAAAAGGATTTTAAAATATAATAAATTAAAAGTGTAATTGTGAATGAAAAAATTTTCATCTATAGTAAATATATATTAACATTTAATGACTCAAGTGTTCATTACATATACTAAATAAAATTAAATCTGTGAAAAATCTAAAATATGGTTTAATGGAGTGGAAATTTTGACAAACTCCCTTACATCATGATTCCACAATGTTGGACATGGTTTAAACATATAGTTAATGGTGTAAATTTTTTTATTAATTTATTAATAAACCATATATATATACTATATGATTCATATATGTCATATTACCACATGTTTTTTGATAATGTTTCATTATTATTTTTATTTTAGGTGTTAACTACTTCTTTTTTACTTGAATAATTTATCATGGTTGTTCTTTTTCATGAAAATATTTTATAGATTCATAATATACATAATTATATTAATTATCTAAATATAGTATTAATTTATTATATATAGTTTTTGAATCGTTCTAGAAATATAGACAAGGAAATTTAATCACATTACTTCATGGAGATGGTATATCACACGTATGCATGAGCAAAATTATCATTTATTAATGGGGGAAAGTGTATATAAATAGATGATATACCAAATTATTATAATCAATATTATTTCATAGTTATAATATTTATTCATTTGTTCCTTTATTATGACTATCCATGTTAGTCAGTGATGGAAAATAATTTTCGTCAATTTGTGAGGTTGTAGTCTTCAAAACACATGAGTGATGGTTTTTTTCCAATTTGATACAGAAGAAGATGGATAAATGTTATAAATTCATCTTAATTAAATATAATTAAATGGGATAAATTTTCATTATAATATTTTAATTTTTATGAAAAAATTATATCTAGTAAAAAAATTGGTAAAACATAAACATATTTACTTAGAAGATTGTCATACCCTATAGAAACCCCATTTGGCTGTCTTCTTAATGACTGTAAGGTTAGTCTTTTGGGAAGAAACAAACCACTATAAATTTGTTAATAATTTTTCTGAGAGAATTTTAGAGGGGTTTTTTATATTAATATTTTTTGATGTGTGATGAATTATGGGGAGGAGCTTTATTTTTACAATTAAGGTGAGTAACACACATGTTAATTTTCATTGTTTTAAAATATTATTTATTCATATAATTTAATAAATGGATCGAAATTTTCTAAAATTTAAATTTTACTAGGTAAATGACTAAATTTAACAAATAAATTTGGTTTAGGAATGTTTTTATTTAAATAAACCAATATATTATTATTTTAACCCCTTAGTAGGAACATTTTGAACAAAATTATTGTAAGAAAATTTTTTAGTTTTCAATTATTCATAAATAAATTGTTCTAATGGATAATTTCAAAAAATTATTCTTGGATTATTTTCACCAAGTATGTTCAAAATCATTATTCATCGTATCAGAATAGAATTTTTTCCCTTAAAATATAAAAAAAATTGTAGTATAATATTATAGAATTTTAACTTACTATAATTGATGATTATATGTCACATACCTTGTACCTCAGACTATATAATATCATCTATACCATACGATTTAATAGAAAGGTTTTTGAAACAATACAAAACTATGTCTGCCCCACTTCACTAAATCTTCCAAACTACACACAATTTTCTCATATGATTTTTTAGACCACGATCAAGTACTGTTCAAGGAATCCAATGTATATTGTTTTCTTCTAGACTTCTATAAATTTCTACGTGGGCATGTGATTACTATGAAACACTAATAAAGCCTTTACATGTGTTTTCAAGATTGATTCACCATTGAATATATGGTTTAAGACACACTTACAGATAAAAATACCTTAACTATGAAACAATGTGAAACTTCAAAAAAATTAAAAGCTTAAAAATGTAGAAAAAAACCTACTTTTATAACATTTAACAAAATAGTGACCTTGGGGTGTCAAAATATTCCCCACCATGCCACATATAGATCCAAAAAAATCATTGATAAATGGTAAAATATAATGTAATATAAGAAAAACTACACACAAATGTATGTGGTGGGTGGATAGATGAAAATTTTCAAAAGATCCCTAGATATAGGAATATCAGTCCTTCCTTGGAACAAAATGATTCATCGTAAATATTCAACATAAACAAACTGATTTATCATATATCATTAGATCTACTCTCTACATAACCAAAATGTAACAAAGGTTCACTGGGATCGAAAACTATAATGTCCTATAACATGACTCCCCACAATTTATAAATCATTTAAAACAGTATGATATAACACACATATTTGTAAAGGACATATCAATATGGAAAAACAAATACCGATAAAATACCCATGTAAATAGTGATCCTCCATGAATTAAAATTTGCTACCCAAGAATCGAATTATAAATTCACTAATGAAATCATAATAAAAATATATACCAAGATATCCTATGATAATGTAATTATCAACATCATTTTATAAATATATAAAATGGATACACAAACTAAAATCATGGATCAACAAAAAATCACAAATGTTTCTTACCAGAATATAGAATCTAAAGGAGATAGAAACTAAGGACATCACTCAAGGAACACCCACCATAGTGAACCAAAAAACTAAAACAAGGAAATATTTGGTTCATGATATAATCTATTGTATAACATTTCCTAGCTACCCATGAAGCTACCCAATGATATCCATGAAAAACTCATCAAAAACCAAATCACATCACATGAATATCATTATAAAACTTCTTTAATAATCATAAAAATTGGCATTCCATGAGAGTAACCCCAAAATAACCAAAATACAACCACAAACAATTAAAGATGAATCCATATAATTAACTCCAAATAATTGATAACGTATGATTTCATCAATTTGAAATCCCAAAGATTCTAACCATCCAACTACAAATTTCACCTGAGAATTATTATTTAATCATTTCGATGTATAAAATTCATGATGATGAGAAATATGGGGGCATAAATAACTAGTTGATGTAGATTTCTTGAAAGTGGGAATAGAGTGCCCATGTATACCAAAATAGAACAATATTCATAGCCTCTTCTTATTATTATATTAATCAAGACTCTGAGAAGACTAACCCTTGATAGAATGCCCCTCCAATAGGAATTATAAAACATCTTATTTACTCCCAATAGAATATCCTTACACAAAATAGGTGGAAATGAAGTGTTACTCATCATAGGATTCCTTATTTGATCATCATAAACCAATATAGACCTTTTTTATCAAGTACATGTAATATTTATAGAGAGATTTAAATAAAATTAATCATTAGTATGGGAAAATTTCTATATCAAAGAAATAATATTTTATAGTCATTTGTAACTATATCAATTGATAATAAGACTAAATCCATGAAATGATTTCTATATACCTTCCCTAATTGTTGACCATGATTATGGTTCATGAATTTAATGTATTTCTCACCAATGAAATCATTTTCATAATTCCATTGAATAAACATCATTTTGATGAACTTAAAAGGCATGTTTTCATGCATCTAATAAGGGACAAATCTATCCCGCCATATTGATCTTGGTCCATTAATCATGCAAATAGTAAATTTCACCATTGATTTTTATGGATTTTATAATGAATTTATTATTACCTAAAATATATTTTACTACTATATTTATCTAAATAGAACATTATATCCATTTAATATATATGGATAGTTTTTTAAGAATTTTAAGATATGGTCCATGAATGGAGATATATTTGAGTCCACTACATTACATAGAGTCACTAGAAGAGTCATGTGGTAAGGGGTCATATCGAAGAGGTGAGAGGAATAACACATAGTATTATACTTGAATACGTGGCCTCTAATTTTTAATTATCCCTTTATAGGAGGCACACTCTAAATAAAGTAGGACATGAACCTAATAAATTCAAAAAAATGTTTCAAACTGATATTCCCATTATAAACTAAAGGATGATTCCCAAAACATAAATACACTAAAAAAAATTAAAAAATAGACAATCTTTTAAATACATAACCTTTCATACAGAGTGTCAAAATTCATCGTATAAAGGAATAATAATTATAAAAATATACTACAATTGAAAACTTTCCACCCCATTTATAAGGGAATCTATTTAAAAATTCTATCCCAAATTGAAATTTTACATCCCTACTAGGAAATTAAAAACATTTACAAATACATTGAAAATCATCAACCTATATTAAAATTTAAAAATTTCTAATTTCATTTCAAAAAATATTCCAAAATAATAATAATATAAAAAACCTTTCAAAATAAACATATAAGATAAAACATTAATTTAAATGAACCATAAAACATTGTTTTAAATCCAAAAAACTTATGAAATTCTATATTTTACATCAAATGAACTATTATAAAAAACAATATAAAATAAAAAAAATTTGGTATATCAAGAAAAATCAACTCAAAAATGACTAAAATAATGTCAAAATTATTATTCATCCTTTGGTAACAAGTGGAATCCATTTTAAGAAGATTTTTAAATAAAAAGATGTTCAAATTATAAATTCTAATAGGATACAAAAATGTTCAAAATTTGGCAATAAATTTTAGTAAACTTATGTCAATATTTTGAAAAACATGGGTAGATTTCCATCACTAGTTTACAGGATCCACATGCATTTCATGTGTTATGTGTATCTCTTTTCCTCACTATTTCTTCATTTATTCAGGTTCTGATAAATATTTTTCCCTCACTGTTTATTATTTTATTATTATAATCCATTATTTTCTAGTACTAATATTATCGATTATTCAATATTTTATTAAATAATCATGGTTTATATTATAATTATTTTAATATTTTAGGTTATATGGATCAGAGTATTATATAAACATTATTTTAAGTTGATTTAATATTTATTATAATTATGTATCATTTTTAATTGTTATTTGTTTTCATTATTATTTTTTTATAAATTTATTATTCATTAATTATTATGTTTTTATCATTTTTTGTTTATAATTTTCTATGTGTTGTAAAAGAGAGAATAATTACACATTCAAATTGAAGACATTGAATATTTGAAAAGAATAGAAATTTTGATGTGCAATATTATTAAAGATCTATTATAATAGTATATAAAAAAGATTTTTATTTTCATTCAATTTAATTTTTTAATGAATGTTTTTTAATAGGTAGAATGAAAGATAATAAAATTTCTGTTGAGAATCTTTGTTAATATTTTTTATTGAGAATGAATTTTTTCTGAAGACACTAGAGAATTTAAAGAAGTTATGAAATTCCATTAACTTTTCTATGAATCATTATATAAGAGTCTGAGGTATTTTTAATAATTTAAATGGTTCTAAACTCATGGAAAAACTAAAAATTCATTCCTCCCAAAGAAGTGTTAGTTGATGTTTTATATTTAATTTGTTTATTCTTTTTTTTCAATTCCATCAGCATATAAGGAATTAAGAATCTGGGTGAACAATATATTTGTAATAGGATACAATTTATTGATAATTTGAATGATGTTTGACCAAAACAAATTCTAAATAATATTAAAAATAAATGTTACTATATTGGTGAATTTATTTTCTAGATTTAGTTTCTTGAATGTATAGAATAAAATTTACTAGAAAATGATTTTTCATGAAGAAACTAGAAGTGAAATTTGGAGAGGTTTTTACCAAGGGGAATGTATTGAATGAATAAATTGGAAAAACCAATGTGGAAATTTATAGATTTGATTATAAAAATTAATTAATGTATGGAGGTTTTGTCAAATATCATTAAAAATATAGATGTAGAAATGATTTTATAGATGTATTTTTTAGGGATTATGTGGTCTCTAAAAAAATAAAAATGAAATATAGGTAAAGAGTACTAAAAAACTGGAAAGTCAAAAATGATGAATTATTAAACACATGTAAAAAACATATAGATACGTACAAAATAGGGGGATACATATTGCTTCACTTGGTAGTAAAACTGATAAATGAAACATTATTGAGAATAAGAGGGTAAATGTAACTGAAAAAATTTAGAAGTTACAGAAATTTTGTCAACCATCCTTAGTGGGTCAAGAGAAAAAATGATGTTTTCTGATAGGATATTTTTCTGATGTTATTATATTTTTTTGTTATATGATATTTTATGTTCAAAATTGAAATTTATTAAAATTCAATACTAAATAAAATACATCGGCTGAAATTTTTCTAAGAATGTCCGTTAAATAAATATCATTTAATTAATTCCATCAGTTTAACATTATTAAAAAAATTACAATTGTTGGGATGAGGGATGTTTAATATATAGAATTTACTTCTCTTTAGGAAGACATATATTAGAGAGTATAATAAAATAAGATTTTTATGAGT
Source organism: Viscum album (assembly GCA_963277665.1). NCBI lineage: Eukaryota > Viridiplantae > Streptophyta > Magnoliopsida > Santalales > Viscaceae > Viscum > Viscum album. The sequence goes on from OY728120.1 coordinate 1,488,068,842, forward strand.
GTAATCTGTCATTGAAAATATATATAAAGGTTATCATGAAAATAGGTCCATATAGAAAATTTCTTATAAAATCATCGAACAAAAATTTAAATATATATAGACATTCTAGGAAAGGATACCCAAAATTATAAATTCAAAAACCATGATGTCTGTGGGATGGTTTTTAAATAGGGTTCTGATTTCATTTTTTATGATTTCGAGCAAAAATAGGAAAAATGTTAATGTTTTTTCTAAAACTTTTATGTTAAAGAAGATACACAAATAAGTTTAGATACAATGAGTTTTAAAAAATATTCATGATAATTTTAGAGGACTCTAGAATTCTTGATAAGATTTAAGTAAATTTTTTATATGAAAAATAAAAATAGTTTCCAACCATTTCCCCTAAGAGATCACTTATATGAAGGTACTTTGACTTTACACAATTACATTCCATGGTTAACACATATGAGAAAGATAAAATGCTGAAAAATAGTATTTATTGGATTTTATAACCTATGATCACATTTAGTGTGAAGATTAGTAATAGAAAATGATTCTATCAGAGCATCAGATAGATTTTAATTTTATAGATATTAGATAGAGAAATTAGATGGAGAGTATGTGTAGATGTTTGAGGTGTAGTGGTTTAGTTAATAAGATGTAAAATATGTTTGAAAGAGTTTTTTTTATCAATTTACAGAAGATGAATATTCATCTAATAGAGGAATATACCACTGAAATTACTTTTTAGATAATGAAAATTACTTGGACATTCCATAATATCTATTGTGTATAAATTTTTAATTTTTTATATATTTTAAAATGGATCATGTTTTATAAGAAAAACATTGTTTACATATGGGTTTTAGTATAATCCTATTTATAATGATATATAATATAATTAATAAAAGTTGGATTAAAGTTTTATTCAAATTTTTCTAATAGTGAATTTAAATAGACCCATGGGAGTTTCTATTACATGGATGTATGTTTTCACACTCATTATAATCTTTTTAAATCATGTTTTTGATTTTTTAATTGTTGTATATTCCTACTTGTGAGATTTTTTATAAAATTTAGGAAGTAATGTAACATTAACATGCTTTAGAGATAAATTTCACAAAGCTAGTAATTTATAAAAATAAAACTTGTAATTAAATGCCCCATCCCCCTCTCAATGGTTGAATGTTTCTAAAGAATATCAATATGTTTTAAAGGTATGTTCTCTTATTTAATCAATATCATTGAAAATTTATATTCATTCAATAATAGAGATTTTAATACCTTCAATGGAAAAAATCACAGATAGAAATAAAAATTGATACATTACCTTATGTTTCTTGGATTCTAAATAATTTATGAATTCACACTTGGATTCGCACCTATTGGGAATGAGGATCCTACAATAACCACTAAGAAAAAGAATATTTACATAGATGAGAAATCTATAATCCATATTATTATTTCATTATCAGAAAATTATTTCATGAAGGTTATATTTCTAAAAACAACACATGATACTTGGGAAAAACATGATAGTATTTTCAATGGAAACACCAAAGTGAGGGAAGAAAAATTAAAAATATACCAGAGCATGTTTGAAGGAATAATAATGTAAGATAAAATAAATGTTGATCAGTACATTACAAAATTTAATTATTTTGTTTGAAAAATTATAGTATTTTGAAATATCATATAAAATTCAACAATGATTATGAAATTCATAAAAAAATTACCTTTCAGTTTTGATTTTAAAATTTTTGAAAAAGGAGATAATAGTGATTTATCACATAATAAATTAAATAACATTATTTTTTCTTATGATATGAATAGAAATATGACACTCAAGAATAATATAAATTATGAAATGACTTTTAATGATATGATAATGAAATAATTCAAGATAAAGAAATTATTGGCCTCAGTGATTTAGAAGATCATGAAGATGATAAATGAATAAAATGGTCATACATCTTATCTCTACAATTATATAAATTAATGATGAATATATGAAATTAAACTCCAAATGATATATTTTTGGGGTAGATGAATTTTAAATTTTCAATCAATTATCCCAATAATAAGGTTTTAAAATATAAATGTCATTCTGATGAAAATCCTTTCTAGATTAAGCTTAATAAGACTTCTAACGGATATAAAAATTCTACTATATATAAGAATAATTTCCCTATGAACAAGTTAATTTTGTGGATTATGGAATATTCCCCAAATATTTAAGAAGAAGAAAGAAGTGACAAAACTTATTGGGAGTGTCTACTAAAACTAAAACTCATAGTGTATCATGATCAAATGCCTAAACACATGAATTTGATCAAAATTTTGAATAATGGATGTTGAAAGGATAATAAATAATGTAATTATGTCCTTGAATAAGAATATGAGTATATCCCAGTGTTTATAAGTAACAAACTAAAAGTTTCTAAACATAATAAAAATGTTTGAGCATATCTATAAGAAAAGAGCTAATAAGGATGTTGAGACTCTTAAATATAAGTAAAAATATTTAAATGATAAGACTACTTTAAGGAAGAATAATTAAAATTCAAAAAATATCCTAACATAAATTTTTAATCACTTTAAGTGGTAGAGAAATAAAACTCATGAATTAGTTGAAATTATCACCAACTTAGGGTAAAAGTTCGTCTAATTTTTCGAAGCATGCTTGTGTTAAGAAACATTATGGGAAATTATGGATTGATAAGGTGTGTGAATAATCTATCACATCAATAAAATTTTAAAATTACATCTATAAGAAATTTTCCCCATGCTATGAGAAAACAATTACATAGTGAAATAATGATCCTTGGAAAACCCTTTACAGGGAATGATACTACTTCTACAGAAAACCTAGATTCAATAGTTTTTATTAGAGGTTATGATTTTTTGTTGTAAATTAATAACACATATAGCACAAAATTTCTATTATAAGAAATATTCATGAAACAATTGGGCATAATAGTGTAACAAAAGTAAGTAATATTCCTAGGAAGTAGGGATATGGAAAAGAAAAATATCAAAATGTGAGAAAGTATGTAGTGGAAAATAAATTTAATTATATAGGTAAAATACATGGATTATGTTAAAAATCTTTACATGTCAGGAAAATCATCTTGGATAGGTTTCTTCTACATAGAATGAATTATAATTTAGAAATATGAAGATGAAAAAGATCTATTATTAATGATAAAACCCTAAAAGCATTAAAAGTGAACAAACTATGGATTCCTGATAGTGGGTTTTAATCGTAGATTACATGTGATATAATATTCAAAAAAGATGTTGAAAATCTTTAAGGTGAAGTAATTACATTCAGAAATTACATTTCCTGAAGAATCATAACAATAAAAACTGATCAGATTGAAGCTCAAAAATTAAAACTAAAATATGTATTATTTGTTGCTGAAAAAAAATAATAATTATTAAGTGTTAGAAAAACGTATTTTGATGGAAAAGAATTTATAATCAGAAATTATTTATATAAAATTAGTTGGGTTGGATATAGAAAAAATTTCCCCAAGGGAGAATGAATGGGTGAAAATAATTTTCAGATTATAGAACATGGAAACTCAACCAACATATAATTAAAGGATGAAAAATATTATTTAATTAATGATATGGTAATATAGTATTGAAAATTACGAGTAATTATTCTAAAGTCAATGCCATAATTGAATTACAATTGATGAAGAGTAAAAATTATATTATTGTCAAAACATGTTAGAAAGGGAATATTTTTAGTTTAAAACACACTAAAGATAAAATCCATTCCCCTAGAAATCTTGAGATTATTTACATTGGACCTTGTGGGAAGATAAGATATCAATCAACAAAATGGGATTCTTCATCATCACTTATATTGATGAATTTACTCAAGTGACCAACAAAATATTTATTAAACATAAATTAGAGGCTTCATAGATGATTAGATACTTCAAAAGGATTATAGAGATTTAAATGGGTGTTTATTTACTAACGATGGAAACTAAAAATTGAAAAGATTGAAAAATTATTATTATTTTATTCTTATCTAAATAAACAAGGAATCAATCATTAATATGTTACTCCATACACCCCTCAAAAGTGTCATAGAAGAATTAAAAAAGAGACTTTTAGTGGAATGGGATGAAGCATGCTGGTATAGTATAAAATTTCATAATTTTTTAGAGTTAAAATTTTTGTACTTATATAGATTTACAAAATAGGTGTTCATTAAGACAAGAATCCAACATTACTTACTAAAAAAAAATTTATAATAGTGAATTTTCACCAAAATATATCTTGGTTTTCTGTGTCCATTCTTATAAAAAAATAATATAGAAATTGGACAATATGATAAATAACGTGAAAAAATTGTTATTGGATATTCAAACAAAAAAAATATGTTTTAAATTTTCTAACACGCATTTAAAAAAAATATTGGATTCTTTTGATGTGAATGAATTTGAAAATACAACCTCTTTTAAAAAATTACTGATAATGTTGAGAAAAAATTGAAGACTTAAAATAAGAATAACTGCAATAATGAAAAAATATATCCAAAATAGATGAAAATAGATTCTGAAGAACTCGGTGGTGGGGAAAGTGAAACAGGATGAAAATATCATAAATTTCATTCCCTATAGAATCATGTCTAATCTAATTTTTTTTTGAAAATTATAAAGATACAATTTAAACTATTGGAAATATGATATTTGAAAGCTAAATATTTCTTATCAGACATGTTTAATTTGAATTTTTTCAGAAGAATGTGGTCAAAGTAGGTGACCATGATTGTTATTAGTTATGTTAATTAAATAATTTTTTTAGGGGATATAGAAAATATTTGTAATTATTTTTCTAAATAGTTGAATAAAATCTATGAAATTGAACTGATAGGAGAATTAATCGTCTCTGTTGGTTTACAATTCCAATAGAGTGAAATACATATTTTTATATAATAAGATACGTAATCTATGCATTTTTTTAAGAAAATTTAATTGATTATTACAAAAAAGTTACCACTCTTATTTTATTAGGAATGAAGATAAGTAAGTATGATGTTGGTAAAAGTGTAAATACAAATGATTTCTGAAATTTTATTAGATTCATTCATTATCATACCTCTTCAATGATTAGCATTTCCTATGATGAAACATTATGTTCATGATATCACAGTAATCCAAATAAAGACCATATGTTGTAAGGGAAAAATAGTTATTTCATACGTTAATGTAATATAGTCCCATAGGATATTTCATAAAACAATATTTCACATAAACATCCTTTTACAAATTAATACTGATTTCACTATAGATTTTAGTGAGATAAAACCAACATTAAGAGTAAAAGTTTCATTATAGAATGTTGTTTGTGTTGGAATTGTAAAAAAAGAATAGTTACATTAACAATAGTTGTTGAAACTCTATTTCATTACATGGATGAAAAAGTGACAGTGGGAAATGCCTTAGAAAATAGAGGATAATATAGATGAAGATTGGCATGAATCGTAAAGCCTTGATTAGAAATTATCTCATGGTACCCTTAAGTACCATACACAAGAAAGTAAAAAATGAAACACCCACATCACCAACCAAACACCTTACCCCATGGTCTTATATTTTTATACAAATAGACCCTTGAGGTATTCATTTTTACAAATAATTATTTTTGAATGCTGGTTTCTACTCTTATCACCATAGTGATTCAATAAATTCCATTGAAACATTCTACATATTTCATTAACACCTAAAATAGAGTTAATTAAATTGTAATAGTGAGAGTATGTACATTAAGTGTTTAAAAATGACATTATGGTTTTACAGTTCAACCACCCAACCCCTTAAATAAGAAGACTAGTTGGAGTCTCCCTTCCTCAAATAGAAACTTGTGTTAATCACTTATGTCAATACCTGTGATGACCCTTTAAGGATTGAGTAAATTATCCCCCATGTATAGTCATTGAGTTTGTTTTTCATTATAGGTTCTTCCCACTTCACCCAAGCCAACTTATGTGGAGCACCCCATGCATGATCCTCCATGGTTCGTCCTACCTTTCAGCTTGCACAAGCTATCCATGACACCTCCTTCAAATCCATTCATGGTAGGGCCTTACCTTTTTTATATCCCTTGTGTAAAAGGGATGAAATCAAGGCCTCCACCAAGACCTATTAATCTACAATACCATAGGAAAATGTACATCTATGTTTCCCCCATTTGGATTTGTATTTCTATAGTCAGAGATTTGTCACACATGTCCTATCAAAGGTTCAAGGTCCTTGTGACATCTATATATTTGTATATCTACGGTCACAAGAACCATCACCCCAAGGAAAGTGTTGAATAGTTCCTTGTCATAGATACTAGGGATAGGAGTCCATCCATCCTTTCCCATATCTAAGATCAGGAGCTACCGATTTGTAGTATGGATACTAAGGATTACACATTCATTTAAATTTTAGAAGGAGTGAAATCCTCCACCATCACTATCTGAACAATTTTAGGGTATCCATCCTTGTGTAAGACCCTATATTTTCTTTCATGAGGCCTCTCTTTTTTCTCTTATCTACCTCCTAGCCATTGAGTCAGAGAGGGGTTGGGTACACGAGACCTCACACCTTTTACCTCCGCATCATTAACCTTCATTCCATACTTTGGACCCATATCTAATGTAATGTGAATAGGGGGATATGTCATATTTGTAGCCTCCCCCATGGTCTCCCTATCCCCTTTCATTCTCATCGTTCTCCTCATCAACCGTATCTCTAGATTCTTCCATCGGCAATGGATTGAAATCAAGTGGGTTTCCAAATCATATGCTTCCTCTTTCTTCTCACACCATTGATGACTAACAAGGCCTTAGAGCATATTGATGATCATGAAATCAAAAAAATACACATGAAGGATTAAACTATGATAACATTGATACATTCTTATCAGGATACATAAGAAGACCATATAGGGCCGAAGCTCAATGGGAATCATCCCAAATCATAATTCCATTAACCTAGGAATCCTACTCCGGATTAAACCCTGAATTATTCCCCTAAATCACTATAAGTGAAAAACGCCCCTCATGGTCCCTATATAGGGGATATCCTTCTCATGAGTAATCCCCATCCTATCATCTCAAAGGGCCATACCCCCCTATGATACATACACTTGAGGGCCTCCAAAGGCCTAGGTCATCACCAAAGACCTACATGGTCTTTGATTCCCATCCAAACGGGATACCTAGAAAGCTTCCCTAAAGTTTAAAATGAATATACTAAACCAAACCTATTCTTTTGGGATATATCCCAAAAGTTTCAAATTTAACATGGAAACTCATAATACTTCCATGTTCCTTGGGTTTTTTTGGTATAAGTCTCACACAAAACATTGACTATTCACTGTCTGCCTAGACATCCTTGACACATTTCATTAAAAAATATAGTTGGGTCCCTATCAAATGAACTTAAATTGTATTATGTGCGTTATTAAGTGGAACCAAACTACAGGTGTTGTAACACCCCAAGCTTCCTCGGTATGTTTCCTTTCGAATAATGCAATGACGTGCATTGTACGCAACTTCGAGATTTTAACACACCACAACCAATCAAACTAGCCGTTATGAATAGTAATACCTACTTTTTGAAATTATATATATTTTATATTTCAAAATGGACTTCATTTTTGGATTCGGAATATCGAATTTAGCCTAAGGTGAAATTTTGGTACTTTTCGGATAACTTTCATATTTTGATGAATAGTGAAAATTACTAAATTTTAATTAAAAACAACTTTTTTAATCAAAATAATTAATAGTGATAAATTGTGAATTTGAGTTGTTTTAAAGTATATTTAGAATATATTTTTACCATTTAATATAATGTTGGTCATTGGACATAATTTTACAATTAAACCGAACATAAACAAGTGTCAATCTTTTGATAGTTATTATCTCTTAAAAACACGCTTTTTGTTTTGACAGCGGGAATTAATTTTAAATTAATTTCTGCCACTTCTGTGTTTTGAATTTAGAAAAATGGATTCCATATTTGGAATTAGGATGTCCAAATTGTGTAAATAGGTAACTTTTATTTTTAGACATTTTGAATAATTACTGCGGTAAATATTTTATTTACCATGGTTAAGGGTAAATCCGGTAAATAAGGGTTAAAAAAAATAATATTATAATAATACTAAATTACCCTAAAATGTGTCTTAACCCTATTGGTTGATACATGGTCGACCATGGGCATCTTTGGGTCAATTTGGGGACCCCATGGATCCACTTGTAAGTGATAATGACACTTTATATTAATTAAGTTAAAATGAAAACAAAAATGACAGAAGCATATATCTTTTAGCAAAACAATTGTTACATAGGGTTATATATGCTGGATTTTAGATTATAAATATTAATTAGAAATCTAAAAAGATTTCCTACATAATTATATTTTATTTATAATTTTTTTACATTAAAAAATTTATTTTATTTATGACACAATGATGATGCAGTAATTACTAAAATAGTAAAAAATTAACATAATTGATATTATAAATACCCAAATAATTATAATATGAAACTTTTAATGAATTAAACAAATTTTCTAGGATAATATGATATATTAGGATTGATTTATTTGACTTTGTTCGAAGTAATCAATCTGTTATGAGTTTCACAAAAATCAACTAGTGAATAGTGTCAAAATTGACATAAAAGAGTTCTTAAAACAAATATTATATTATTAATTGATATTAAATTCCTAAAAATCTAAGGTTCGGCCAAGAGACTTATATTATGATAGGTTAATCATTAATGGACCACTTGGGGGTCTTTTGGATGTATATAGTAAGTTTATTAACCATATTATATAAAAATACAAAGAGACATTGTAAAAGTGAAACTAATTAACTTAGAGTTAATACTTAAAGATAAGGTTACTATAAGTACCCAAACCTGTCTAAATTCTATTGGATGAGTTGTTTTCGACCTATCCCCACCTCAACCTTTGAATAGTCAACTTTGGAGCCATTGGAAACCGAATATGAATTTATTATAAATTAATATTTCTAGCTTTTCCAAAGGTTCCCCTCACCCCTCTTATAAAAGGGCACTCCTCCTTCTCATTTCCTCACACCTCTCAAGCAACTTGGCTGGTCCAAACTCTGCCCAACTAAGCTCCCCACATCCCTCTCCTCCTCCTTGAAGCTTCCCCTTAGGCAGAAAGCATTTCAACAAGTCCTTTGGTTCCAACCAAAGTGAGTTACCTAAATTAAAGGTAACGATTTCTCTTAAATTATTTTCATTTATTTTGCTTCTTCAACCCCCAAACTCTTTTTATTTCCCTTATTTTGTAACAACACCAGTATCCTAAATATACTAGGATGTTTTTATAAGAAGTATTCAAACTACACATACACACAACTCCATCTAATGGATGATGAACATAATGTTTCTGTGGATGGAAAACTAACGCCTCACGAAACGATGATTGTTCAAAAACATCTTACCGCCTCTCATGGTGGCAATTATGATGGAACTGTAATTAAATATGATATTAATGATATATATTTTATATAGAAGCTTCTGTAATTCAATTTTATTTCATACCATTATTCGTTTCATGTCGTATATACATACGATAATTTCATTTGAGGAAGTGCGGACTACCGCCCCCTTAAAATGATATGACTCGTTCATACCACACATGGAACGTATAAAGGATGGTGTTAATGAACTTAAGTAACATATATAAAATATTATATTATACTGGAATAGTAATATACCTATGTATCATTTGGATTCGATTCTTTTAAAATAAAAAATTAAATGGAAGTAGCGTTCGTGCGTACGTACGGACTACCGTCTCCACGAACGCGATGAGATTCATTATCCATCGTATCCATTCAAGTATAATTATCATTTAATGATTTAAAAATGATGTTTAAGGACTTGATATCATTCTGGATATGAATAAGATACAACAAACATGACTTATGTAACAAAACATATAAAAGAAAATGAGTAAGTTAACACCCGAAACGGCGTTAATACTAAGATATTATTAACAAATCAATGTTAAAAGATCATATATGATATCATATTAAAGTAAATGATTCTTGTATTATTCAATAACAATTATTTCACCATTATACAGGAGGTAAACCTACCATCGACCAAGTAAAAAGTACAAAGTAAGGGATTCTCTTATATCACTTTCAATTCCGTGAGATTTCCATTGTTCGCTACTAAATTATTGAAAGTGGTGTATTGTGTACTTCCATTTGATATATATTATCATGATTCACTTTATATTCATGTTATTCTGTAAATCATTTGGTGGTTATTAACTTTTGGCCATGCGACTCAGTTGATTAACGTGGTAAGGGGTTTCTTGTCTCACTTTTAATTCCGTGAGAATTCCATTGATCACCACTTAATTATTGCATGTGGTGTATGTGTACTACCCATGATTGTATTCATTGTTTAATATACATTATTTTATGGGTATTTACATCATCATGGTATGATATTTCTTTCATGGGTGTTTGTTTCTTAAGTTACCTAATCAATAAGGGAATTTGAGATTTCAATTTCCACTCATTTGGCTTTACGCATATTTCATTGATTATATTACCCCAAGATTATGTGTGGAATCACTATTCATTTGATTATGTCATAATTTCCACTCCCATTCCTGTGGATATAAGTTTGATACACATAATCACTCCATTGATAATTCTCAATTCATTGATATGAATTTGATAAGAGTAATTTTAACTCATTCTCCATTTGTTGAGTTAAACATCCAATTCGTTGGTATTGTTTTTACAAGAATATGTGTGAATATACTTTTATTGATTTACACTGAATATCCAATCATATTTAGTGTATTTATATTTTTCACACATAATTATGTTGTTGATTTATCCTTAACCAAAAGATACAACCTTTATGAGAGATTTCATCTCAATTTACATTCCATTGAGACTTATTTGATGATATACACCAAATCACTTTTATGTGGTGTATATAATGTACTTTGACATAGTATATCATGAATTCCTTTATTCTCATGATATTACAATGTTTTGATTACCTCAATTATTTTTATTCAAGTGTCTCTCTTTTGGTTAGAAACTCTAACCAAAATACCATTTTAAAATGTTTTAAAGAATTATTCTTCTAAATCATGCTCATTAATGTCCATATTTTAAAAATGGTTTTAAGGATTTATTTATATGGACATTAAAGTTTTAAAATTAAAAATCCTTTTAAAAAGTTTCAAAGTGGTATGGGACACTTTGATTCAAAAATCTATTTTTAAATGGCTTTTTGACAAATAGTGTGACTTTTAAATGTTTTCAAGAAAAGGGGGATATTTCTCTCAAATAGTTTTGATGATTATTTTCATCTATGTCAACATCCTTCATTATTCTTGATTGAGGTTAATGTGATACAATACAATCTTCCATATTGTATCGAATGAGTTATGTTTGACTGTGGATGTGCTATTTTTAAACCATTCAAGGTTTGTGGTAAAAGTATTGACATTTCGTATGCTAGTTTCAATACGAATGTTTATGTTATGTTTAAACTTGTTCATATGAGGAATGCATTAGACTTAATAAGTGACGGGTGGAGCCCGCTATAGCTCCTCGATGCATCGGTAGGTCTCATGAGACAAACTAGTGTCTTGGCACAAGGCCTTGGAAAAATCTTATTTGTAGTCTTGGCACGAGGCCTTGGCTATGTGGTTATGATAGTCTGGCATTATGCATTACATCATTATGAAAGTGGTTATTGATATTGCATGTGATCATTCGACTAGTAGAATATCCATGTGAGTAAGTAAATGGCATTATTTCATTTTACCTTCGCCATTTTATGCTGAAGTTTAAATTTAAAAGGCTTTTGTTTTAGTTATAAATTGCCTTAAGTGTTTATGCTTATTTATGAAAGCTTCTGCTATAATGTTATCCTTACTGAGCATCCGAGCTCACCCCTTTCAATGTTTTATTTTTCCCAGGATTATGAAGAAGTAATTTATGAATGACCTGCAGGGATAGTATGAGGGGATATGAAGACAAGATGTTTTTTTTTGATGTAATGTAAAAATTTATGGATGTATCTAGTTATTCCAAGGCTACTAAACTAATCGGTCTTTCGAGACTTGATCTTTCTCATGATCATGCCAATGTTATGTAATAATGCACCGACTCTAGGTAATTAGGGTCGGGGCGTTACAGTTGGTATCAGAGGAAGTTTAGTACAAACCTTGGTAGCTAGATTTAGATTAACTCTGATTAGAGCACGTAGACCTAAGATGAACTTTGAGGATTAGTATAAAAGAACTTCCTAGAATTTTGGTATTGTAGAGATTTTGTGAGTTTTCCGAGCAATATATCCCTGTCTGGATACGAGCAGGTAGAGGCGGCTCTGGCACAGATGTACCTAGGGGTAAAACCCGAAAACAACACTTTGAGCTAGACTCGAACGGGAACTGGTGCACGACAACGGGCCTTGCTGCACTCTTGGTTACGACACTCCCGGGGGATATGCTTAGGATAATTTACATTTTCTTTACAAACCAATTTAAGTAATATATATATATAAGATGAGAGTAAATGACCTTGGTTAATCCTAATATGTTTCAAATTGAGAATATGGTGACATTTTAATCTCTAAATGATTTTACGACTACTATTACTCACACAATGCTTTATGGTTTTAGTCAATGACTGGATTCCAAGGAAGTCATAGTGACTTTGAGAATGATGTACAAGATGGGAACGGTGGTGGCAATGAGCAACAAAATGGAATGTTGATAGGAATAAAAGATATCGTCTTTATGCCAAATCAGTTTTCCAAAAATATGATCAACAACATATATATTAACCAACTCCCAGACTCAACAAGGAAGAGAAAGGTGATAAATGATAAGAGCTCCAGCAATGGAGACCATGGAGAAAAGAACCCTCAATTTTCATCCTGCAGGAAATGTGGAAAGAGACACCCAGGAAAGTGTCTCAATGGGACAACGAAATGTTTTACGTGCGGGAAGGAAGGACATAAAGTAAAGAATTGCCGAAGAAAAATGAAGAGTACTATGGAAGAAGATAAAAATGGTCCCAAGAGTCCATTTACAGTCATTTGCCGTAAATGTAGGGGACCTGGCCATTACCCGAGTGAATGTCCTATTCTATAGGATATTTTCTTGGTCAAAGAAGAAGCTATGTGGGAATAAATGGTTGGAGAAATGTTTAAAAAGTATTAGCACTCCTTGTTGATGGGTTTACTATGAAATAATTTTCTCTTGTATTTTTAACCCCGCAGTTTGCCATGTGAGAATGATATTTGAGGAAGAATTGTCTCTTCTCTTGTGGATATGGGTATAAATAACCATTTGGATTTATATGATCATTGGGGTTTGAGAGAATTATAAGTTATTCTAATTTGGGATGAAGATTCAAGGTATGATATAACATTTGTGGTTAATTTTATGATATAGTATTTGGAGGAATTTATCACATTTTGGCAATATTATAAAATATAGTTTTTGAAAAAGGACAACACGTAGACCGTGTGACAACCCGTCGCGTCGGACAAAGCTATGGGAATCGAACCCACAACCAAAGTGCGATTGGGATTTATCGCCTACCACTGGACTACGTGAAGTCCCTGGTTAGTGTGACTTTTTTTTAGTTAAATGATTTTATTGATCAATAATAAGTTGATTTGGGTTCTTATTTCATATCAAAAGAATACCCTTGGTATAGGAAAATGATTTGGTGATTAAGTGATAAATGTTATTTTGGAAGATGTTCACTTTGTTGGGAACACTATATGCCCAAGGAAAATAGAATACTATGGGGTTTCATTTGTGGAGTAATGATAGATTTTTATCTACGTTTTTATTGTGGATTTATAGTGATTTGGGTTATTTATGGAAATGATTAACCTACAATAGAGAATATGTGATTAGGTTAATTACTTTTGAGTATGTGACTTTAAGAGTATCTGATGTCATTTGGAGATACAATTTAACATGGGAGGCTACATAATCAAATTCTTCTATGTTTTGGGTTTCAATATTAGTTTGAATTATATTAAAGGATTTTAAGGACAATTGGTTATTGAATGGTATCTATTTAACTTTGGGGTATTGTTGGTTTAATTTTAGAAATTAAGATTAGTGCATATTTATCTCAATGAATATCATTTTGGGGGATCATTAGATCATTCACTGACCATTTTGGTTTTGATTAATCTTCAAAGACAATGTAAATATATGGTTTATCCTTCATGGATCATGTGATTCTATAGAAGTTTATTCTATCTCTTCCAGTGTGACCAAGTCTTCTTGAATACTCATCATTTAAAAAAAATGAGTTAGTGGTGGAAATTTATTAAAGAATGAAAATCTACTTAAAATGTAAGTATATCTCATAATGTTCTTAGTCAATATCATAAATGAATTACTCTTCCTTATGTAATGTAACTTAAAAAAAATGTTGTCCGTTTACTTTCCTACTAGGAGACTAATGGTCGTTTGTCCCAACACAAGTTTGTGGTTTTCTCATTGTTAACTTTCTGCTGATCATGATTTCTATCCCTCTCCATCAGAACTTTACACTTAGTTTATCATCCATATCCATGTTTTCTTACATGGAATCCAAGTATGGGTTATCTTGGATGACCCTTATACCTCTCTTTCTTTCTTTTAAAGTGATAGTTTTATTGACTCTTTTTCTGATGTGGGACTTTCCATTATATTCCCAAGCAAAATTTTAAAAATTGCGAGGACGCAATTTATTGAATGAGGGGAGAATGTAACACCCCAAGCTTCCTCGGTATGTTTCCTTTCGAATAATGCAATGACGTGCATTGTACGCAACTTCGAGATTTTAACACACCACAACCAATCAAACTAGCCGTTATGAATAGTAATACATAATTTTTGAAATTATATATATTTTATATTTCAAAATGGACTTCATTTTTGGATTCGGAATATCGAATTTAGCCTAAGGTGAAATTTTGGTACTTTTCGGATAACTTTCATATTTTGATGAATAGTGAAAATTACTAAATTTTAATTAAAAACAACTTTTTTAATCAAAATAATTAATAGTGATAAATTTCGAATTTGAGTGGTTTTAAAGTATATTTAGAATATATTTTTACCATTTAATATAATGTTGGTCATTGGACATAATTTTACAATTAAACCGAACATAAACAAGTGTCAATCTTTTGATAGTTATTATCTCTTAAAAACACGCTTTTTGTTTTGACAGCGGGAATTAATTTTAAATTAATTTCTGCCACTTCTGTGTTTTGAATTTAGAAAAATGGATTCCATATTTGGAATCAGGATGTCCAAATTGTGTAAATAGGTAACTTTTATTTTTAGACATTTTGAATAATTACTGCGGTAAATATTTTATTTACCATGGTTAAGGGTAAATCCGGTAAATAAGGGTTAAAAAAATAATATTATAATAATACTAAATTACCCTAAAATGTGTCTTAACCCTATTGGTTGATACATGGTCGACCATGGGCATCTTTGGGTCAATTTGGGGACCCCATGGATCCACTTGTAAGTGATAATGACACTTTATATTAATTAAGTTAAAATGAATACAAAAATGACACAAGCATATATCTTTTAGAAAAACAATTGTTACATAGGGTTATATATGCTGGATTTTAGATTATAAATATTCATTAGAAAACTAAAAAGATTTCCTAAATAATTATATTTTATTTATAATTTTTTGACATTAAAAAATTTATTTTATTTATGACACAATGATGATGCAGTAATTACTAAAATAGTAAAAAATTAACATAATTGATATTATAAATACCCAAATAATTATAATATGAAACTTTTAATGAATTAAACAAATTTTCTAGGATAATATGATATATTAGGATTGATTTATTTGACTTTGTTCGAAGTAATCAATCTGTTATGAGTTTCACAAAAATCAACTAGTGAATAGTGTCAAAATTGACATAAAAGAGTTCTTAAAACAAATATTATATTATTAATTGATATTAAATTCCTAAAAATATAAGGTTCGTCCAAGAGACTTATATTATTATAGGTTAATCATTAATGGACCACTTGGGGGTCTTTTGGATGTATATAGTAAGTTTATTAACCATATTATATAAAAATACAAAGAGACATTGTAAAAGTGAAACTAATTAACTTAGAGTTAATACTTAAAGATAAGGTTACTATAAGTACCCAAACCTGTCTAAATTCTATTGGATGAGTTGTTTTCGACCTATCCCCACCTCAACTTTTGAATAGTCAACTTTGGAGCCATTGGAAACCGAATATGAATTTATTATAAATTAATATTTCTAGCTTTTCCAAAGGTGCCCTTCACCCCTCTTATAAAAGGGCACTCCTCCTTCTCATTTCCTCACACCTCTCAAGCAACTTGGCTCGTCCAAACTCTGCCCAACTAAGCTACCCACATCCCTCTCCTCCTCCTTGAAGCTTCCCCTTAGGCAGAAAGCATTTCAACAAGTCCTTTGGTTCCAACCAAAGTGAGTTACCTAAATTAAAGGTAACGATTTCTCTTAAATTATTTTCATTTATTTTGCTTCTTCAACCCCCAAACTCTTTTTATTTCCCTTATTTTGTAACACCACCAGTATCCTAAATATACTAGGATGTTGTTATAAGAAGTATTCAAACTACACATACACACAACTCCATCTAATGGATGATGAACATAATGTTTCTGTGGATGGCAAACTAACGCCTCACGAAACGATGACTGTTCAAAAACATCTTACCGCCTCTCATGGTGGCCATTATGATGGAACTGTAATTAAATATTATATTAATGATATATATTTTATATATAAGCTTCTGTAATTCCATTTTATTTCATACCATTATTTGTTTCATGTCGTATATACATACGATAATTTCATTTGAGGAAGTGCGGACTACCGCCCCCTTAAAATGATATGACTCGTTCATACCACACATGGAATGTATAAAGGATGGTGTTAATGAACTTAAGTAACATATATAAAATATTATATTATACTGGAATAGTAATATACCTATGTATCATTTGGATTCGATTCTTTTAAAATAAAAAATTAAATGGAAGTAGCGTTCGTGCGTACGTACGGACTACCGTCTCCACGAACGCGATGAGATTCATTATCCATCGTATCAATTCAAGTATAATTATCATTTAATGATTTAAAAATGATGTTTAAGGACTTGATATCATTCAGGATATGAATAAGATACAACAAACATGACTTATGTAACAAAACATATAAAAGAAAATGAGTAAGTTAACACCCGAAACGGCGTTAATACTAAGATATTATTAACAAATCAATGTTAAAAGATCATATATGATATCATATTAAAGTAAATGATTCTTGTATTATTCAATAACAATTATTTCACCATTATACAGGAGGTAAACCTACCATCGACCAAGGAAAAAGTACAAAGTAAGGGATTCTCTTATCTCAGTTTCAATTCCGTGAGATTTCCATTGTTCGCTACTAAATTATTGAAAGTGGTGTATTGTGTACTTCCATTTGATATATATTATCATGATTCACTTTATATTCATGTTATTCTGTAAATAATTTGGTGGTTATTAACTTTTGGCCATGCGACTCAGTTGATTAACGTGGTAAGGGGTTTCTTGTCTCACTTTTAATTCCGTGAGAATTCCATTGATCACCACTTAATTATTGCGTGTGGTGTATGTGTACTACCCATGATTGTATTCATTGTGTAATATAATTTATTTTATGGGTATTTACATCATCATGGTATGATATTTCTTTCATGGGTGTTTGTTTCTTAAGTTACCTAATCAATAAGGGAATTTGAGATTTCAATTTCCACTCATTTGGCTTTACGCATATTTCATTGATTATATTACCCCAAGATTATGTGTGGAATCACTATTCATTTGATTATGTCATAATTTTCACTCCCCTTCCTGTGGATATAAGTTTGATACACATAATCACTCCATTGATAATTCTCAATTCATTGATATGAATTTGATAAGAGTAATTTTAACTCATTCTCCATTTGTTGAGTTAAACATCCAATTCGTTGGTATTGTTTTTACAAGAATATGTGTGAATATACTTTTATTGATTTACACTGAATATCCAATCATATTTAGTGTATTTATATTTGTGACACATAATTATGTTGTTGATTTATCCTTAACCAAAGGATACAACCTTTATGAGAGATTTCATCTCAATTTACATTCCATTGAGACTTATTTGATGATATACACCAAATCACTTTTATGTGGTGTATATAATGTACTTTGACATAGTATATCATGAATTCCTTTATTCTCATGATATTACAATGTTTTGATTACCTCAATTATTTGTATTCAAGTGTCTCTCTTTTGGTTAGAAACTCTAACCAAAATACCATTTTAAAATGTTTTAAAGAATTATTCTTCTAAATCATGCTCATTAATGTCCATATTTTAAAAATGGTTTTAAGGATTTATTTATATGGACATTAATGTTTTAAAATTAAAAATCCTTTTAAAAAGTTTCAAAGTGGTATGGGACACTTTGATTAAAAAATCTATTTTTAAATGGCTTTTTGACAAATAGTGTGACTTTAAAATGTTTTCAAGAAAAGGGGGATATTTCTCTCAAATAGTTTTGATGATTATTTTCATCTATGTCAACATCCTTCATTATTCTTGATTGAGGTTAATGTGATACAATACAATCTTCCATATTGTATCGAATGAGTTATGTTTGACTGTGGATGTGCTATTTTTAAACCATTCAAGGTTTGTGGTAAAAGTATTGACATTTCGTATGCTAGTTTCAATACGAATGTTTATGTTATGTTTAAACTTGTTCATATGAGGAATGCATTGGACTTAATAAGTGACGGGTGGAGCCTGCTATAGCTCCTCGATGCATCGGTAGGTCTCATGAGACAAACTAGTGTCTTGGCACAAGGCCTTGGCAAAATCTTATTTGTAGTCTTGGCACGAGGCCTTGGCTATGTGGTTATGATAGTCTGGCATTATGCATTCCATCATTATGAAAGTGGTTATTGATATTGCATGTGATCATTCGACTAGTAGAATATCCATGTGAGTAAGTAAATGGCATTATTTCATTTTACCTTCGCCATTTTATGCTGAAGTTTAAATTTAAAAGGCTTTTGTTTTAGTTATAAATTACCTTAAGTGTTTATGCTTATTTATGAAAGCTTCTGCTATAATGTTATCCTTACTGAGCATCCGAGCTCACCCCTTTCAATGTTTTATTTTTCCCAGGATTATGAAGAAGTAATTTATGAATGACCTGCAGGGATAGTATGAGGGGATATGAAGACAAGATGTTTTTTTTGATGTAATGTAAAAATTTATGGATGTATCTAGTTATTCCAAGGCTACTAAACTAATCGGTCTTTCGAGACTTGATCTTTCTCATGATCATGCCAATGTTATGTAATAATGCACCGACTCTAGGTAATTAGGGTCGGGGCGTTACAGGTGTTCTGACTCCTTTGACAAGGACATGTAGGAATCCCATTTTTAGGTTCAATCCCAACATCAAACAATTACCATCTCTCAGGATGAAGATAAACTTCAGAGTGACATTAATCTACCTAGATGATAATAAACTCTAGAGTTCTCTAATATCCATCTAGTAAACCAGCATTATCAAAATAAATACCAATGAGTACCTATATTTTATATGAGTAGTTACAAGTGATGGAGAACCTCAGATACATACAGATATCACAATCAATGATAATCCTTGAATACATACATATGATTCTAAATTCCAAACACGCTAATAATTTATTGTTAATATTGTTATAAATCACATCATATGAAGTAATTAATGAAGGATTCATAAAAATATCATAATTATAAAAGAGAGTCTCAAAGTAGGCAGTAATTCCCCCCCCAAAGGGTGTGAGGAGCCCAAACTCCCATCCTCCCGACCAATGCTAGTTTTTAACCATTGTGGTTCAAAATACATAATGAGGACCTACCTTTTGAAAAAAAAATCCCTATTAATATAGAATAATTGTTTGTTTCCTGTTCAACTAATTAAAACATTAGAAACCATTTAGAAAAAAAATTAGTATAGGTCACGAAATCTAAGGGAAACAAAAAATGGTGAACGGACATGAATAAAGTTACAATGGAATTTTCTTCAATAAAAGGGATGTATTGTTCAGGCTCTATTGGACCATTCCATTTCTCAATGAAGTCACATTTCTATCAAAAACAAAAAATGGTGGATCCAGTGTGAATTCTTAACCAATATGATATTGTCACCTACCTATTAGGCCCCCTCTATTCTCAAAGGAAATGAGGGTTTGACAGGGAAATCAATCACACATGTGTTCACCCAAAAAGAGGCTTCTGTAATATTGTTTTCTTGATAATTTCTGTTATATATCCTTAGGAACATCCTTCCAATAACTATCTTTGATCCAATGGAATCCATAAACATTTCACCAATTAACTCCCCAACTACTACACAGGCTGTATTTTCATCCTCGTGAAGGATGACATCATCGACTCAGCATCTTCAACACTAGGTCTCAAACTCAATGGTCTAATAGTACCATAAAAATGGTATTATCCCAACCTTGGAGGCCCCCCTGACATTCCACATATCTCAATAATCACCCCTGATTGTCCGGTCAGTGGTGAAGGGTTGTCCTCAAGTAGACAGCACTGATTGCCATCTTGAACCCTTTACAGAGCTTATACTCAGAACACAATAATCACTACATCCAATATTTATGGTAGGTGAATTGGGAAGACACTTATGGCCTCATACCAAAAACATAGGGCTCCTTCCTGGAGGCTCCTTAAAACAATCTCCACTGCCAAAAATGCAGAAACGTAAACCCTAAACATGATAAGGGGTTGTCCTTTGACTCTTCGGCCTAGATCCCTCGAACCCAGGCATGCACAATGGAACACTGAGGATGAAAACTAGAAAATAGGGAGAAATTTTATATAGTTTCCTCCTCAAGAGTATCCCACCAACCCAATTAGTTGGAAAACAATAAGTGGGAACATACACCCATCCACCTTCATCCTTCCCGCAAGAATACTCTTCTGGTAACACACAGCCAATTATGTCATTCAAATTCGGTGGAGTAATACAAGAAAGGACATACACCTACATAAAATCATCATTATATCCATAAAAATCACCTAGAAGAATTCAAAGAATCTAACCTCATCAGTACATTGTTTACCCAAAAGCAGGAACATACATCTGTTTGTAACCACCAATATTTCCAACAACCTCATTTCATAGCACCTTAGTAGGAAAGTCCTGAAGACAAGAAGAGGGAAGAATAAACTATCTTCCCCTAGATAAGAGTACTTTTAGTTTCTATTGATAGGAATGTTAGGATAATATCATGTACATAAACCTACTATAGACATAGAATAGACGTATATTCATGTTCCAATCACAGATTTCACCAAACACATCCTAGAAATGTTGAAATGGAAGACACAAATCCCTACCCATATCCTACTAATTATTCATTATATAATCATAGCAAAAATAGTAGTGGCCAAAGTATAGATACAAAACATGGTCCCCACACATGGGGTGGATTATCATAATAAAACCCTAGAGCATACACATACCTCTACTCCATTTTAGGAGGATCATGGGTAAAATATCCCTATATCATATAGACAATCGGATTGAGATAATACATCATATCCAACTATAGATAATCATCATCTTATAGTGGCCAAAATATGATAAACACATACACCTACCCCTAAAAACCACTACTCTCAGCATGTGCCACCAACTTCTTATAATAAGGCATCCAATAAAAAGTCTTATCAAACATATTTGGTGATTATGATCATATATTTGATCTGGATCCATTCAAGGCTGGAGTTCTTGATGCCCCCAAAAATTTATCTATAGAAGCTCAAGATCTTAACCTACCATTACCATTTTAATTAAGTGGTAGTAATAATTCTAAAGGTCCCCATTTGGTACTTCCTCATGATGGTTTTCTTCATGACAATTTGGTTGATCTCAAGAGTTTATCTCTTGATTAAAGCCACAATGACCCTCTATGTGGATAGAAGACCAAGGAGAAAGTGGCTCTTCCCCTTGCTATAATCCACTAGGGCGTTCCTTCCCATGATGTCATTCACTACAAATGATCTCTCTATAGTAGTGATTCACATAGTCAATATAATTCTCCAATAGATAATTTAGTGATAATAAATCCCTATAATCTTGAAGAACTTGAAAACACAAGGCTAGCATTGTCTGATTCCTTGTAATAGGTAGGTGAAATACATTTTCAATTTGAAGACATCCCAAGGTGATATCCATTCTTCATACCACCCATAGGCCATCTACCTTATAGTGCAATAGAGGAAATCCCTATCACTCTTGCTGATTATGATAAAATGGCAGGAAAACACCAACTTTGTTCCAATTGGGTAGAGGAGCATCTAGAAATAGAAGAAGAGGATATATTAAGCATGAGGAAACAACTATATAATATTGAAATCTCAATAATGTTTTGGCCTTTAGCCACTCCTTATTACAATATTCCAGATATGTTGGAAGAGGATTGTATGCATGAAATCCACATCAACATATAGAAAAATTATTTTTCACCTAAAAGAAAAGGTGTTACCTATGATGAAAATAAAACTCAAATTAGGGTAATTGAAGGGTTACAAGACACTTTTGACTTGTAATATCTCCTACATTCTCAACATCCAATGATCGATAAATAGTACAGATCCCTTTAATGTGAACACCCTTATGCACTAACGAGGTTGTGAAAGCTGATCATAGATACCCCATATGGAATTCATATCATAGGATGTCATGTACATGGAGCATTTCATTTCACTGAAATTATAAGTCAGTAAATCCCCCCAATGGTGGAATCATGCAAAGTCATTTCCCTAGGTTAGGTATGAAAAAACAGAATTTGTTCATGACTGAAGATATTCACTACAAGATATGACCCTGACTGAATCTCATGATTGTCCAGATAATAGTGAGAATGATGTTGAGATACTTTTTCATCAAGCATATGATAAAATTGAGAATAATGCAATCAAACCTTGTTCAAACCAGAAATCATAAAATTAGAAGATCATCTACGGTAATATCATCCACAACATTTCAGAAACAACCCCATCCCAGAGGGTTAAGGAAATTATTAACCCAACCCTCGGTATTAGAAAACCATGGTGAAAGACTTATGAAGGTAAAACAGGAATAGCCCCAACCCTTAGGGATGGGGGATTTTACACCCCAAAAATCCCTTCCTTAGTGGGAATAAGTCATCAACCAATTAGGGAAGAAAATGCTGTTTAAATCCATAAAATTTGTACCATATTGTGATCTAGTGAAATCACTAGGAAAGAGAAAGACTGAAATCTTTGTGATTTTCCTATGGGTAACTATCAATCGAACAGTTCCTGGGGAGCCATCAATGAAAAGGAAAAGATCTCATAAAGGGTGAAGAAGAAGGTCATATCATATAAATTCCAACAAAATTCCTTTGATGCACTACACATATGTGAATATCATTAATTCAGCAATTGAAAACCCTCTAGAACATAAAAAATATTTTTGAATACTTTGAATCATAAGTTCTTATTCATGAGATAGTCCAAACCAAAATGAATACAGATGGTGTGCATACCTGAAACAAGAGGCTCACCCAAAATTTGGGAAACCTCCCAAATAATAAAACTCTACCTCCTTGAAAGGAACCTAATAAGGGAAAAGGTAGGGGTCATACAATATCTCACCATCCCCCTAGAGAAGGAAAATCCCTTTTTATAGGGGAAATTTTTTCTCCAAAAGAGGTGGAAATGAGAGAGTTGACAAGACTCAATGTAGAGTTACTCCAGGGAAATCATCCTACTAGATATGGTTTATAAGAAGACCATAAAATCACACATCTTGTTGGAACACCTGATCCATGTGTGTTTTCCACAATAACGTAAGAAGATAGGGAATGTCTACAAAATGTGGGACATCAACTACCAATATATTTGAATCTCAAAACTCAAATTCATAATTCCATCCATTGGGTACAAAACTATAACGTGGTCAAGAACATCTTTACAGGCCTTCCCCTATTGATTAACCACTAAAGATACTAGTGGTTCCGCCACTAGTGGTCCTTCTAGTCATTATACATGTTCATGATCTAACTTCCATGCTTATTCATTTCCCGGATTAGTCATACATTCATAAAATTCTTATGAACACCATTGAGTAATTAAAGTCTCTACTGGAAGCTATGGAAGGATATCATGCGGGAGTACATCTAGAAAAGAAGTCTTATCCTAAATGTGTGGATCCTACCCCTCCTTTGCGAAATTTTTATAATCCAGCATTTCTAATTTTCAATGGATAATATTATCCATTGAAACACATTAATCATTTCATCTCTCATTAAAATCCCATGATCAGCACCCCTGAACAACAGGAATAAGTGAAACTCTGATGCTTCACCCAATCACTGTAGGGGCTAGACTTTGTATGATATACAAGTTTATAGTCCTGATTGATCACTGGATTGGAGGATCTATGTTATAATATCCTCTTCTAGTTTATCTCAAAACTGTATAAGACTAAAATCATTGATTTTACAAACTATAAACAAAGAGAGAATGAAAGGGTTTCGGACATAATTTCATGGTGGGATGGATTGACATACTCTTTGAACATAACACTACATTAAGAAGTGTTGTTGACCATCTGTATAGAAAATCTCCATATAGATTTTCACACACCATTGATCCCTGTGAAATACATAAAAGGGTTTTGAGATCTTTCCATAATTTCTCAACTTCTATAAAACTCTATCCCAAAGAAGAAAGCCAAGTACTGAGTAATACAATCATCTCCTTCAAGAAGAAAAGAAAATAAAATGACCAGTATAGTTACCCTTAAGCAGGCCCCTATACATTTTCCTAACTAAAATCCTATGTCATAGTGCAAGGCTCCACCTCCTGGGTATCTATAGAAATGACCACCATGTCAATATGATCAATGAGATCATAAGAAAAGACAGTTTGAGGAGTTGAAAAAAAAATTCTATTATTTTTTAAATAACTAAGTCCCCTATTACTTAATCTCATCTTTGGAAAAAACATTTTCCAGTTGACAAATACCAAGAGTCCTAAAAAATACGTTTATAAGGAACATCCAAACTATTTACCTTTCAATTAAATGTTAGGGAATCCCATCTAGAATTTTTTTGTTTTTAAGGAAATTTTACAAAACATTGTAGATTTCAGGAAACTGAAACAGAATAATTCTCCTTCCAAAGTAGTATACATTTTTCTTACCAATCTAGGGGAGGAAGGCGAGTGAAAATAAGTTAAAATTAAGAATTCATAGAAACTCAACGATTGTATTGTCATAAAAACAATCAATAATAATCATTTCATTCAAAGAACACATTTCAAATATCCCACTGTGGCTCCTACCACTTCGGCTACAAAAAATCCAGCTTCATCAAAAGCTGAGTCCACTAAAGGCATATCCTCAAAGGATTGATATGGTTGGAAGGATAAAAATAATGAAAAAAAAGATGATCTCATGTAAAATAAAATTTTTTCCATGAAACTAGAATATTTCTTGCTAACCCCCTCAAGAGAACAAGCACCAACTTCCCAAATGGTACAATAAAAGTTTACCCCCAGGCATAATATTCATCAGATGAAAAGTTGATATTTAGTTTCGTTAATGTTGATCACTAAACAGATACTTACTAAAATTATGATTTTCACTATGAACGTGATGTTACTGCACTTAATTGGTGAAATGGGGGATAAGATCATTTGGATTGACTATATATGGGAAGACATTATCATGCTAAGAGTCACTACTTCAACTAACCCCCCACTCAAACCGTCTAATAGGAAAAATCTCATGGGAAAGTTCTCCAGTAAGTTCAACTAGAAAAAGGGAGTTATTCCTCCATATATGATAGGGTTTCCCTAACACATTTATCTTGTAAGATTGGTTAGAGGATATTACACTACCTCTTAGGTAAGTGGGAAGATATATTCGAAAAAATACACTCAGATTAGGAGCACTTCTAGTTCCTTCCCCAAGAGACAGCCCATCCACATCAGAAACATCACCTCCTAAGGTTCTGGGAAAATAGAATAATCATTCCAAGAAGTTTAGTTCTTTGGACCTAAAAATTGATGCCTTGATGTAACTATCCCATGTACTAGATATTTTATCAAAACTGGATGCTCTGATTCTATCAAAAGACCTCCGTGAAGCACTCATTGAGGAATTTTCAAGCCCTTAGGAATATGAAGTTATGGTCACTACTACTAAATTATGGAATGGTGATAATGATCATGCAAAATACCATGTGGGAATTTCAATCATGGACCAAGATGAGGATGCTATCATACAAGGACATGTCAGACCCTTGTATATATCTAGAATGTTAAATGCCATTTATATATGAGGATCCTTCATTGATAATGTCTTAGTAGTCAACCTCATCCATGTTTGAACACTTCATCAACTGGTTCATAATGAAATTCACATGTCTCTATCTGCTCTGATGTTATAAGGTTATGAAATGAAGGCAAAATATCCTCCCTTCAAAATCAGACATAGGACTCTGTTCGTAAATCATGGGTCTACCTCAAGGTTTATAGTGGTCCAGCAAGACTCAACATTCAATTTTCTACTGGGAATTCCTTGGATACATCAGTGGAATCCATTCCTTCTTCTTACCACCATTGTCATAAATATTTTATAAATTTCCAAATTTGGAAATCTTATTGTGATAAGGCCCCTTCAAATCCTGTGAAACATAATACCGTGATCCATAGTTATATCAAAATGAAGGGAAACAATCAATGGCTAATGATGCTGCCCAAATTAATTCTCCAAAATGCTGGTAGATGAGTCCAGCTAACCCTTACACATAGCTTAGTGTAGATTACATGATACCTATTAATCATGTTGAATGGGATTTTTGGAATTCACATTTTCATTCATCATATTTTGTAATATCAGTCATGACAGTTGAGCCCAATAGTGTTGAAGAAGCTATCAAACGTCCAAATGATAATGAATCCTTAAATTAAAATGTCTTAATTCTGTCCCCTAGGCCTAAAAAATCCCATTTTTTCTAGACTAACTACATGAAGATTTCATAACTATTAGTGAAAAATAATAGACACATTCCCAGTCCTCCATTCCCCATTCAAGTCTCTAAGGAGGCTACACACCTGCAAGTGAGCCTGAAGTGATTGCCTCATCCTGAAGATGTCCAAATGGTGACTCCCCTCTTCCCACTGAGGGAATTATTTTAGCATCTCCTCCATAGGAAGAAGTAAAAATAGTGGATCATGAGGAAGAGGAGTAGGAATAAGAAGATGATATCAAGGATTCCACTCCAAAATTTAAAGAAGGCATGTCCACTACATTGGATGAATTAGGGAAATAAATCTAGGTACAAAAGGAGATCCTTTCCTTACATTAATTAGTGCAGACATGACTCTTGAAGTATATGAGGAATACACATCATTATTAAAGTAGTATTGGGATGTGTTTTCCAATAGGTACATAGGAATGTCTGGCCTTGACCCTGAGGTTTCCACCCATCAGTTATGTTTTAGCGGAGATCACAAAAGATACAAGAATGCATCCAGGAGGACGCACCTGACTCACACCTCTATGATTGAGTCTAAAGAGGAAAAACTCCTCAAGTCTAAATTCATCTAACATGTGTAATACCCAAAATGGATTTCCAACATTGTCCCTATGAAAACATAGAATGACCAAATTATCGTTTTCATTGATTTTAGAGATCTCACCAGGTATTGTCTAAAATATGACTTCATAGTTCCATTCATAGAACTCTTGGTTGATGTATTAGTTGGTTATCAGGATCTCTACTTCATGGATGGATAATATGGGTATATTCCAATTAGGATAGCGCTATAATATAAAGATTACATATATTTTAGAGCCCCTCTGAGAGTGTTCTTCTATTGGTTAATCCCCTTGGGTTAAATAATGATGGTTCCAAATATCAACATTATATGCATGACATCTTCAAACACTTTTTGGGAATGTTTTTTGAATGATAAATTGAGGAATTGGTGTTCAAATCCTGATAATTATCTAATCAATTGGTTAAGTTAGAGACCATATTTAGCAACCTTCAATAAAATAATCTAAATATGAACCCCTTTAAATATGATTTTTAGTGAATCCTTTGGAAAAATTCAAGGCTTCATTGTAAACCATCATTGAATAAAAGTTGATCCTAATAATGTTAAGAATATATTTGGTATTTCACATCCTTTAACCTTGAATGAGTTATGAGGACATCAAGTACACTTGTCCTACATTCGTAGCTTCATAGCCAACCTCACAAGACATTGTTTCCCCTTCAAAAAATTGATGAAAAATGAGCTCACTTATCAATTGAACAATGATTATCAATAATAATTTTATTCCCCCATGATATAATACTTGATCCCACTGATATTGATGAATCATATTGAAGTATATCCACACATTCTGTATGTGAAAAACATAGAGAGATCGCTGGGTGATTTTCTCACACAATAGAATGATACTGGGAATGAAAATAGCCTTTACTATGTCAGTCAAACCATGATCGGTGTGAAAAATAAATATTAAGATATTGATAAGTGCTTACTAGTGTTAATCTATACAGTTTTGAAATTTATTAAAACCCTCTAACATCATGAGGTCCATTGGATCTCTTGAAATAACCCACATATGTTTACCCTCAGTCATACTAGGCTGACAGGATATCTGGAACAATGGGAAGTTATCTTGTAGTGATTTGATATACAGTTTGTGAATTAGAAAGTAGTGAAAGGCCAATCCATGGCATACTTCCTCACAGAGCACCCATCTGCAGAAGTGACTTCATTAAATACTGAACATCCTGATGAAGAAATCATCAATATTCATGAAAACCCTCGAACATGGGAGAATCATTTTGACAGTGATTATAGCAGTCCAATGGGGAAATGTATAGAACACTCTAAGATTTACTATGTCAGTTTGGGACATAATCTTATATTCCCAGAAAATGTAGTGTTTCCATATTACTTCACGTTACTACAAGGTAGTACTAAAAATAAGGTAGAATATCATGCTCTCATTGTAGGCCTGGAATTTTCACTCTATGTACCAGTGAACCAACTAGAGGTGAAGGGTGATTTAGAATTGATAATCAAGGAGATCGATGGGGATTATGCCATAAAAAAATAAGGGATAATTCCCCAATTAGATTATTTCTGAGAGTTAATGGTATAATTCCCCTAATATCCCATATTGACTCAAATACCATGATCATAGAATTTTTATACAAATGTGTTGGCAAATGTTGCTACAGATTTGGAAGATCCAAATCAAGACACAATAGTTATCCCCATTTCCCATCATCCAATGTTTTCACCTTTTGTTTCGGTTCGAGTAGAATAAATAAATGAAATTAGTCCAATACATAAACCATATGGTCCTACCATGGAAAAGATTCCACCCATCATAGAATATCTCCAAGACCGAGTACATCCACAAATTAAGGTTAGAAGAGAGAATATTTGGTGGTGAGCTACAAATTTAACTATTTATGATTGGCCTAATCACAAGAAAGCCCTCAATAAAAGATACTTTGATAGAGTTATTCTCAGATGCATCAATGAAGAAGAGACTATATTTGTCATGGAAGAAGTAAATACAGGAGCCTATGGTTCCCACCGGTTAGTGTATTGGCTCTCTGGTCAAATCCAAAGGCTTGGATACTTCTTACCATCAATGATATAGGACTTCGCATAATTCACTAAGAAGTGTCATCACTGCCATGTGCATGCCAATTTCATCCATCAACCCCCATAGTTTCTACAAACACCAAAATAATCCTTACCCTTTTCCACATGGGTAATGTATGTTGTTGGACCATATATTTCAGCTATGTACATCTTTTCTAGTACTGATTTCTTCTTCATATGGGTTGAGGAAATACCCCCTAAATTATTTTGAAGTCAAAATCATCACTAACTATTTCAAATCTAACATCATTATGAGATTTGGTGTCCTAAAAACTATATTTATGGAAAAAGACACCAATTTCCTTTCTGCTGAGGTGGAAAAGCAATATCAAGAACACAATATCTAATCTAACCCTTCATCCTACTATCATGCAGCATCCAATCGACATATACAAGATTTTAATAATACATTATCAAATATAATCCAAAAGGTGGGGGAAAATGATAAGATTTCTTCTCCTGATAAGATCATTCATGCCTTATAGGCGTACTAGACTAGTACTCGTACTGTTAAGTGAGTAAACCCATAATCATTAATGTATGGAATAGAAATATTCTTGAACATTAAGGTTCATATACCATTACTACATATTCCCATTTGAGACTAGCTATCCACATATGATCAATCCCATAAATTCTTGGATGAGCTGGGGTGAATGGGAAAAAAAGTATTTGCAATCCTATCCTCACCATGAGTTATATCAGAACTATATAGCATATTCTATTATCATGAAGGTCCATATTCATTCATTCCACTATGGAGAATTGGTATTGGTCCTTCGGACTCATATAATACTAGCAAGGAAGACACTAAATCTTGAGACAAAGTGGTAGGGACCATACTCCATACATAAGGTCCTCTCTATTGGATCTCATTTCTTAATATCAATGGTTGGAGAACTCAGTACAAATCCAACCAATTTAAGCTTCTTGAAGAGGTACTTTGTGTAATCACACACATTTCATTTTAGCTTCAGCATGTTAAACTACATAGAACCTTTTTCATCCATTTTTCATGATTTTATATTGCGTAACATCATAGTCCTTGTAGCATGAAGATATAATGCACACCATTTGATCCTAACTACAAGATGGTAAACGACATGGAACTAGTTTTCCTCACCACATGACATTAAACTATATGGTTAACATCCCCCTTGATTGACTTTAACAAATACACAATATACCATGAGTTTTTATTCCTTATAGTCCCTCAAAATATGAGTAGCTTTCATGCGAAAACCCCACTCACATCATCGCGACTCCCTAGTGGCAATTGAACAGCATTTATCCTAGTGTTTGGATAAAACACGCATGGGGAATAACTTTATAAACTATGTGTGGCTTTATTCTTGGCCCTTCAAGATAAATAATGACACTTGGGTCATATCCCATGGTACAACTGCAATGTTTCTTTCACATCAAGTGACTCATATCCTCACTGCATGATGATAAACTACAAAATTAGTTAAGAACTACATGTGGTTTTATTCTCATTATAATTAGATACATAGTGACCCATATATATCCAATCATATACCCATACATGAAAATAATGAAACAATTTCCTCTTTCTCTATGTATGAACAAAATCTATACCGGGAACTCTTCCAAAACATATGGATTAATTCTCATAACATTTTGTGTCTTGAGCCAAACCATTATTCTGGAGGATATCTAAACAATATTAAAGACCTTCTCCTCACACCAAACCTCAATTAGTATGGGGAACCCTATTAATAACTATGTGTGGCTTAATTCTCATCCCATTGAGATACGTAGTGATGCCTGGATCTCCCATCTCTGATATAGCCACAATATTTAAGAAAAACCTTTACTTCTTGTGCATGAATCAAATCTTTATAGGGATCTTGTCAAGGACCACATGAGGCATGATTCTTACCCAAATGAGATACTTTTTGATGCCCAGACTTTCATTATTGTTCCCAATAGAAATATTTCTCAGATATCATGTTAATTCAGCTTCGTCTTTACTACATGATGTTAAACTAATTGGAATTATTCTCATCCTATTGAGATGCAAAGTGAAACAACAGTCTTATACACTAGTTCAACCACAATATAAAATCCCCCCAACACCTTGTGTATAGAAAATACTTGAAAGGTGAACAATATCAAGAACTAAGTGTGGCTTGATTCGTGGCCCTATAAGATATGTAGTGAATCTCAAGTCCTTCACCCTGTTTGAGTCGCCATAAAATCAGTATTCCCCAACATTTCATTTTTGTTACCATTGTGTTTTAGAATAATCCTTTAACACTCATTGTTTCTCACACCAAGCATAGCTCACATGGGCTTTTGAATTTTTTAAAGAGGTTATCTGCAAAAACAAGGTGTCTCATATCCCATTAGGGTTATCAATGGTCCTTACTGCAAGAGATTAAAAAAGGCACAACCGTTGTCCTCATCGCATGAAAATAAAATGAACGATCTTTTCTAGAACTACATATGTCTTGATTCTTGCTCAAAAATAAATGTAGTGACACATGTTTTATATCCCCTTGTCCAGCAACAATATTCCTTTTCTCACCAGAATCAATCACTTCATCACAACATGATAATAAATTGCATAGTTCTTCATAAATTACATGTGGCTTGATTGTCGCTCATATGATATATGTAGTGATTCCTAGACTCTCAGTCTTGGGGCTAGTCATAACATAATGAAAATAATGGATTTTTTTCCCATGTATGATTCATATCTATGTGAGTATATTCAATCCAAGTTCTCATCTTATGTATGAACCTGTATTCAATGAAACTCCCATTATGCTCTACCTATGAATTCAGTCAGGGTGGGGGACCATTATTTAAGAACTATGTGTGGATTTATTATCATCCCCTTCAGATATGTAGTGATTTCTAGATCATAAATATTGGTCCCAGTCGCATTACAACGTAGAAAAATTCAATACTCTCCCATGTACGAGTTAGATCTACATGGGGAGATCAGATTCAAGTTCCCACTTTACAAATGAACTCATATATATTAGAATTACGTGTGGTTTGATTCTTGTTATAAAAATATTCATAGTGATTCTTGGGCTTTACACCCTATCCCAACTATAATATTCATTTTCACATCAAAATCTCCCATGTCTAATCTATAAGACACTAAACTGCATGGCCAACGTTCTATCCAAATGACTTCAAATTACATGGTACATATAGAACTATTTGTGGATTGATTCTCATTCCATTGAGATATGTAGGGATTCCTAGACCTTATTCCCTAGCCCCATCCATGTGGTAAAAAAATTCTCCCTCTTCTTTATATTATTAAAAATTCATGTAGGATATTTTATTATGTGCCATGTCTTTAGAGAACCCACTAAAGAAACAAGAGATTTCTCCCCTTCTACATATGAGACAAATCTATGAAAGGGACTCAAAACTCATGTCCAGTATTGTTCCAATGCTTTTATTATGTTTTAAATAATGACCCTTTCACATGTCACACTAAGAAATATTGAATAATTTCATAACATCATAACCATTACCAAAATTTAGTGGCTAAATATTTCATATCTGAATGATCATTTTCCAAAACATGTAGTATGTTCCCTGGTTTCCTTGCTTAAATTAACCACATAATGGGCTTTTCAGCCAATGGATTCCCCTGTTTGGATATGAAATACATTCCCCAATTGGACTTGTATAATATATCCCTCATAATGGGTTTTAAACTAGTGGAAACGTCTTTCTTATGAGAGGCGTCTCCTCTCCATTTAAGATTGTGATGATGGTATATTGGAACCTGCAATTTATAATCACTATCCATCCTATTCATATTTTTCCCATTTAATTTATCCATAACTGAATGTCTCCAAGATCGTGGCTTACATTTCACCTCATTATATTTTCTAAGAATACTTGAATAATATTTTTACTTTTACCACATACCATCCATCATTTGTTTAATCTTATGGTCCTAGTCAAATGGAAAAAAACTTCATGCACCATACTTCATATGCTTGGGTTAGACCTGTGTAGAGCATCTATTTCACTGTTTTTTTTTTGAAATTCCAATGACAAATAAGCATTTCCCATTTCAGGTAAATTATCCAAAAACAAAAATAGATTCCTTGGGAAATATGAATATCTAAAAACATTCATCGGGTTTTAGCAATGGAATGTCAGAATTATTGAGACCTCCTTTACCTGATAATGCAGTATATGCCCCAGTTGGCCAATCATAAAGTCACCCACATAATAGGCATGTCATCCTAGGATACTATTATTGAAAATGTAGCATGTTCCCCAGTTTTACATGCATATAACATCATTCATAATGGTTTTTTCATGAAATGGTAACATCATTCTTGGTAGAGACATCCTCTAATGCCACAAGTCCTTTTTCCCATATCATTCCTCCTATCCAGGAATCTAAAAAATGTATCCTTCCACTCTCTCTATCTATACATAAATATAATAGAAACTTTTGAGATAATTATCTTTAATTTTGAAAATATCTAAACCTTGGTCAAGTCTAAACAACTTAAATTAAAATACATTCATGTTCTTGCTTCCTGACTTCTAACTCCATTACCCATAATTTTCTTATTGTAGGACTTGAAACTGCACAAACCCTAATGTCCTTACTACATGACTAAAAACTGGACAACACCTAATGTCCAAACTACATGACTGAAAACTACACATCACGTAATGTCCTTGTTTTATGACATGAAATTTTAAATCTACTAATGTCCATGTTGCATGACTTGAAACTACAAAAACCCTAAAGTCATTGATTCATGATTTGAAACTACATGGCCCCTAATGTCCTTTCTGCATGACTAGAAACAGCACAACCCCTAATGTCCTTACTGAAAGTCTTGAAACAACACAACATAATTTCTTTACTGCGTGCCATTAAACTTCACAACACAATATTAGAAATCCCATTTCTGAAAAAATGTTCCCTCCTTCGCACATTAAATATTTATAGTAGTGCCTCTCTATTCATATCCTAGGTTTGTATAGATAATTTATTTAGTCTCAATAATTATTCCTTGAAAAATCCACCCACTGTGGTCTGGAGACATATAAGCCATATACTTTCCTTGTTCATTAGAAAATTAATTTCAAAATTCTTGAAACTTACATCACATAATTATGTAGTATGTTCCATCATTTGGGCTTGAATAAGTTTCCTAGATCATGGGTGTGTCAGCCTAATGATTTCACTAAATAACTATTTGTTATGTGACCCAGTTGGCCATGCATAAAGAAGCCCTAATAATAGGTTTTTCAAATAATGGTAACTTCATCCTCTTGAGAGACCTTTTCTAATCTCTAATACCATGTTTTAGATTTGGAGATCATCATCATCATCAACATTACTATTTTTATTCCAAACAAATGGGAGGTAAAACAAAGGGAAAAAGACTATGGAGGCTAGAAATAATGGAGGCTAAGGGCATCGCCCCGAATCAGGTTCACCCCCTCTGGCTTAAATTGAGAAACATTAGATAGACACATGACCGGATCACTGGGGGATGCTAGCGAGGCCAAGCGATCCTCCACCTTGTTCCCCTTTCTCCATGTGTGGGTAACACTAGTGCTTCTATCAAGGAGAGATTTGCATTTCCTAATGGTATAGGTTATTGACCATGGTGTGTTACCTTTTTCATGAAGGGAATCATGAATTATCATGGCATCGGTTTCCACTTGCGCAATGTAAATATCCCTCTGCCTGCAAATGGTGATTCTCGTAAGGATAGAATTAGCCTCTAACTATATGGAATTTCCACTCCCATATACGTCGTGAAGGCTAGGATCACACTGCCACTGGACTCCCGGACCACCACTCCACTGTGCATCCCACCCTGGATACAAGAACTATCTGTATTCAATTTCAATCCAACTTTTAGAAGACTCCACCGTACCCATTTTCCATGTGGTCTAGCTCCTGTCTACTGGTCCGCAACTTGAAGCGAGAACAATGCCCGCATGGATGGGGCCTCTTTCCAACTTCCATCAAGTGAAAACATATCTGCCAAGATGCACCTTACTCTGGTTATCATTGCTCTTCCATTGGATTTAGACCCCTCGAACCTAGACTGATTTCGGTTTTGACAAATGCACCAGCAGCCAGTGTTAATGATAATTGATCTTTAAATTTTTTTCATTCCCTACACCATTAACTCCGTGAAACCAACACTCCAAGAATCCATCGAAGATTGTATCCTGAGAGGAGTACCCTATGCATTCTCCAAAGAAACCCCATACCCGGCAGGGCCAATTCCCTTCATAGAAAATATGGCTTATAGTTTCTTCATAGCTATTAGTATAGTAATGGAAACATGAAGCCATGCCGATGTCGAGATGTTTGATATTTTCATCGGAGGGCAGCATGTTATTTTGGATCCTCCAGGTGAGGAAATTATACTTTGTATATATCTTGTTGCACCAAGACATGTTGTTCCACCCTTCCAGTTTTCCCAAAGGCATGATGATCCTGCAAAAATCCTTATAATTAAACTTCCCCATGGTAGAAGTAGTTAAGACACACTGATCCATCTCTGAGTTGATGAGGACAGAGTCGAAGACCTCACGCTGAGGTGCATCCAGAATTTCTTTGAAGAACGAAGGGTATTGTGCCGCCTCCTTGAAGGTAATCATTGGGGCTAGACATCCTGGGTAAACAAGGATCCTTCCCAACCAATTATAATTCCAGAACAAAATATTTCCTTCCCTAATTATCCATTTTGATTGGTGGAGAAGGATTGGAATTTTGCTGCAAACCGAAGACCATAGGGGAGATCCACTTGCCACTAGGAATTAATTAATTCCTCTATACCTACGAGACATAATAACCCCCCATAGAGTACGTTCTTCCATTACCTCCCATGCCAACTTCTCATGCATGAAATGGATAGTGGTTGCTAAGCTTTTAACATTAATCCCTCCCTCCAAGATTGGTCTAGCCATCTTCCCCCAAGAGACCCAATGTCTCTTCCCCTCTGAAGACGCATCCCACATGAAACAAGCAAGAAGCTTTTCAATAGTCCTAATGACCCCCTTTGTTACATTGGTGGCCGATAGCGCATGCACCGGCATGGTCGAAAGGACAATATTTACAAGAGAGATTCATCCCCCAAAGGATAAATAGTGGTTTTTTCAATTCAGTATACGCCCCGAAATTATGCTCACCACACGATCAAAATCACTGATACACATTATTCCTGGAGACATAGGAGTACCAAGATACTCTATGGGAAACATATTTCACCTCATACCTAGCTTTGTCCCCAGATTAGTCACTCTACTCATATTGTATGCTTGGGACACATTGAATTCACTCTTCTCCTTGTTGATAATCTGGCCACTCTAGTGGTAGTACATCTCAAATATCTTATTAATTCCCTGCACATATTTCCTCCTTGAATTGATGAAAATTATTGTATCATCTGCAAACACCAAGTGACATATAGCAGGTAGGTAAACTTCTTCCAGTAGGGAAGAAAGTTCGTGTTTGATAGCCCTCTATTGATCAACCCACTCAAGGTGTCCTTCATAAGAATATAAATACTTGGGGATAATGGATCACCTTGCCGAAGCCCACAAACCGACTTGAATAATCCCTGAGTACGCCCCATAAACAAAACATTCATCCTTTCAGGGCTGAAACACCAGAAGAAAATATCACAAGCTGAGCTGGAAAAACCCATCTTCCTCAAAACCTTGTTAATAAAACCCCACTCAATACTATCATGCGCCTTGTTCATATCCAGCTTGATTACCATATTGGACCCTCCAGTCTTAATGTTAAGGTCTCTCATCATCTCCGGATCCAATGCTATGCCTCCCTGAATGGAGCGATCCTTCACAAACACGTGTTGTTCCATAGGAATCCACTGAGGGAGGCTCCCAGACAGCCGCATGTTGATTATACTGTTGGAGTTGGTGGTCTAGAACGAACTACTTTGCACTTTATTCATTAATAAAAGCCTTATCACATCTATATTGTTCTTCTGTGTGACAATTCATGGGATAATGTCTTAAGGAAAGCTGTTTCATTAATGGGTCATAGCGGATCCCTGCTATGATGAGAACCCAGAAGTTCCATAACACTGTTCTTGAATATATATTCTATGGCCAGATGATATTATTTTAGGGACACAAATAATACAGGTCATTAGGGGTGAGGACTCATTAAACTTTGAGTCACCTTCTCATGGTGTGCGCCCTTGGTAATTTCTAGGAGGATATTATGAGAACGAGACCCGCCAGTAGGAAATCCAAATTTCATAGTGTCATTGGATGTTCTTATCTTAGGATGTGTGTATTGGTCCTTAGAGCTTAATATTAATATTAATGGGTATTACAACTCATGAACTTAGATGTATTGACGAAAACTGTGACAACACACCGTTCTCAGCGAGGTAGGATACGTTGGGTGCGTCCGAGTAATACTGCATTAATAGATAATGCGAGAAAGGATTTGTCCCTTCTGTTCCATAATGGAAGAAGATATCTCAGGCCCTTAGATGGATTTGATATAGCCTAAATAAATCTATGTCCATGGTAAGGTATGGTCGAGTTCAATTCCGGGAAGTCAAAGAAAGAATAATCGAGCACATGGGTTGATGGCACAAGCATGCAACCTGCTTGATTGGAGATATCGAGAAAAAGGGATTATATTATACGGTAAGCATTCATAGGAGGTGACACATCATTGTAGCGTTAACTTCTTTCTCTATGGGTGACTTGGTGTGTAACTAGACACTAACCTTGGACTTTAGGCAGGCTCCGCCTAATGCCACTGAGAAAGAGGCCTAGAGGGTCACACTCTAAGTGTGCCCATGTATCTCAGTTAAATATTAATTTAACAAGTTAAATAAATATTATTCCTGACTATTGTTTAATAATTATTTAAGGATGCCTGGTCGCATTTATTTCGACACTAGTTATTTGAGAGAATATATTGTGAGTGAAATAATATATATTTATTAGCGATTAATGTAGTTACATTTATTTAAGAAATAAATAGCCATTACTCAAGGTCTAATAAATATGGTGGAGGAAATAAATAAAATGAAAAATAAAAGTACACGTTGTGTATATTTATATACACGTCGTGTAGTTTGTTTTTCGGGATTCGTGAGAAAATATTGTTTATTTAATTAAATGATATTAAATGTAATACGTTGGGCGCATGTCAAGTAATAATGATGGTCAACTGTCATTATTAAGACATGGGGTATTACTATGAATTAAATGAAATTATTAAATGATTTCATGAAATTAATCCATTTTATTATTCTAAGTATTATAATCCAAATTACATTATTCTCATTGAAACAGAGCCATTGTTGTGCACAACGGATTTGGAAATACTCTCTAGCCAAGAGATAATTCCTTTTCCACCAAGAACGCTTTCAAGTTATGAGAGCGAGATCCTCAACCGGATCAAGGTGGTAGAAGGCGGACATCGCAAGCAAAGGTTCTTCCAGGCTTGCACCCAGAGATCCCTTCGTCGACATCCAGAGATACGTGGAGCACGTGTGTATCACCACTAAAGGAATCTTGTACTTGGATTCTATGATGCAACGACAGATCACAGGATCGTGACCGGAGACTCCAACGAAGAAACAATTCCATCTAGGTAATTCTTATGAATTAATTAAATTATTTATAACCAACATATAATGATCCTATCTCAAGGGTTCTGGGACACTTCTTTTCTTTTTCGTTCTTTGTTCTATTCTGAAGATTTGGCATTTTAAATCATGACGGATCTCAGATTGAACGTTGTTTAATGTTAAAATTAAAGTTATGAAAAGCTACCAACGCACTTTCGATGGGCCCAGAACCTTCAAGTGTTATCAAAGTGGTCATATCGTTGATTATAATTATTTAGTTTTTCATTGGTGATTTATGCATTTAATAATTTAGTTATTTCAATTCATGTTTAATCGTTCTGGAAATCTGAATCTCAAGATCTGTTCCTCCTCCCTCATTTCTCGTTCACCTCACAAAAATGAATTTTTATTTTAATTTTGATTAAAATAAAATAGAAGAACTCATACGGAGGAACTCATTTAGTGGAGCCAAACATTTCTGGCCGTACAACACCAGAATACACGGCATGTATTCAGAAGTACATGTCGTGTAGTCTAGGTTCAATGCATTGACTGATCTTCCGAATTAGGCCGTTTATTGGATTCTTTCTAAGAATTTAAGACACCACGTGTTGACTAGAAACAGGTGGCACACGGTTTCTGGATTACATGTCGTGTGGTCCAATGAACACAGCGTGTAGTCCCTTTGGGTTAGGGTTGGGCCGTGTATCCCACACACGGCTTGCCTGGCTGGAAACTGTGTAACGCAGAACCTACATAGTCTGTGTCCCACAGAACATGACATGTATTCAGAAAATTTCCAAAGTACATTAACACGCCATGTCCCCAGGCGTGTACTCCAAATGGACGGTGAAGAAAAGTACACGCCGTGTACTCACCCAAATTACGCAGATTTATTAAAACCTATTATTATATTATACAAACCCTTGAGATGTGTACCATGGTGCAGGCGTAACGCTGAGGCACAACACGTGATAGGGCTTTTCTATATGTGTGTTTAATTTAACATCTGCGTAATGAACTGGAATTCACCGGGTTGCCTCCAAGGTACAAGTTACGTACAAGGATAATTTTAAATAAATTTATTTGTTTAAAATTATGATGGATGAAAATCTCAAGGAAATTCAGAAAAAAGGGTTTTAAGATAAAAGGATTGATTAATTAAAGATAATTAATTAATTCAAGCGTGATTTATCTTAAACAAGAATAATTAAAGTATTGAATTCTAGTTTTATTTATGTGTAAATATCGTTGCATGTATGGATTATTATGAACTAGACTGAGACCTTTTTATGTGAATAATTTATTTTAATTTATTTATTTAAATTAAATTTGTTGGCCTGTGAGCCATCTCCTCATTAATATGTAGGGTCTGCGTGCCCCAGGATTCTTTTTATAAACACCCCTTTTCACCCCTCACCTATGTGTGAGATAAGTGCATATGTAATGGATGGAGATCCCAAGCTAGTGGAGGTGGCTCAAGTCAAGAGCCAAGGTGAAACCAATCCAAGGAGATACAAAGGTGGACAGGTGGAAAGCTATAAACACGAACCCGAATAGTTCATGGTGTTTCTCCCCTAGGTCTTGGGTTATTTTATCAACCGCTAGATAAACTAACCAATAGAAAATCTCATGATCATACAATTTATTTTATTTCTGTCAATTGCATGGTTTATTTATTGTGGGTGTGTTGTCACGATCACACAATTAATGAATTAAACGAGCATGCAATATGGAACTAAAAA
This sequence comes from Viscum album, assembly GCA_963277665.1. NCBI lineage: Eukaryota > Viridiplantae > Streptophyta > Magnoliopsida > Santalales > Viscaceae > Viscum > Viscum album. Next base: position 1,488,110,081 of record OY728120.1, read on the forward strand.
TAAAACTGACTTATACGTAAATATTATCTTAGACATGGTTAGTCACTTAAGTATATCCCACTTAATATTATCAAGAATGTAATAAAAGATAATAAAATGGAAATTTACGTATAAGGATAAAATCCCTCAAAAGAAATATTAAGTCGGCTTAGCCTTCCATATTCTTGGTTAGAATCGAACCATAGTTCAAAGTGCTTGACCAACCCTAGTTGGGGTTCTTTCAATTGTTGGGGAATTCTAATTCAAGGTTTTGGGTTGAATTGAATTTTTTCGCATCAAGGGTTGACCGCCATAGCTGTACATGGTGTGACCAAGAGGCAAAGGTTGAGGAAATCCGAAAAGGATTTCAGGATTGGGGAGTCCACTCAGCGGATCAAGGAGCTGCGAGTTAATGCATTTGGCATTTGGAATACCTACCTAAAACCCTTCATGTTGCTTGACCAACCCTAGTTTGGGTAATACGATGGGAAATATGGATCCTTTCCCCTAGAATATTCACACAACAGAATATTCCGAAGTCAATGGTGAGGGATATTGGATTTTGATAAAATAGAGGGAGACTAATAAGTATTAATTTATTTATTTTTCTCAATTTTTGTAATAAAGTAATAATCCTTTTCTCATCTTAATCTATAGAAATGGTAAGAAAATGACTTCAAACATATCATTGTGCACTATACTCGAGAAGGAAAATCTTCTCACCAGCACCAATTTCCAAGAGTGGCAGAGGCGTTTACGTGTCGTCCTTCACCAAGAAAGGAAATTGTATGTGTTAGAAGACCCTATTCCAGTTGTGCCTGGGAAAGAGGATAGTGATGATAATTATCTCTCTTCATGAAACACATGGATGATGCCACATATGTCCAGTGTTTCATGCCATCATCCATGTCTAATGATCTCCTGACGCAACTTGAAAACATGGATGTGTATAGCATGATGTCTCATCTTAAAGATCTCTACTAAGAAAAGGCGAGACAGGAGAGGTATGAGATCTCCAATTCTTTGTTTACTATGAATCTTGGAGATTATGCGCTAGCTGGGCCTCATGTAGTCAAGCTTATTGGATACATTGAATGCCTGGACATCTTAGGGATTAAATTCTTGGATGAGTTGCGTACAGATCTCATCCTATCATCACTGCACAAGACCTTCTCTAGATTCATTGTCAACTATAACATGAGCGTCAATGAGAAGAGTCTGTTGAAGCTTCTGACCTTCATTCGCCAGGTAGACAAGGACATGGGGCATGAAAAACCCGCAGTCCTTATGGTGAACAAGAAAAGGAAGGACAAGGAAAAGGGTTTAAAGACTTATAAACAGTCTGAAGCCCCCGAGAACCATCCCTCCAAGAAGGGGAAGATCCAGAGGCAGGCCAACGAATGGGAGGCGGTGTGTTTTGCATGTGGAAAGCAGGGCCACTGGAAGAGGAACTTCACCCAGAAGCGTGGGGATGTTAAAGGTGCGTTTGTTATCGAGTGAAATCTTTCTATTTCTACACATTGGGTATTAGATACAACTTTGGGGGCTCACATCTGTATTCAAATCCAGGAACCAAGTAGATTTAGAAAGATCTCCATAGGAGAGGTGGATTTTTGAGCTTCCAATGGCGCAAGGATGGCTGCGTTGGCTATTGGCGAATACCACCTCTCCTTGCCAACTGGGATGATTTTGGTTTTACATAACTGTTATTTTTGTGCCTACTGTTACCAAGAACATAATTTCTGTGTCTTGTTTGGATATGGATGGATTTTTTTTTCAAGTTCGGAAATAAGGTTTTTCACTTTTATTATAACAACGTATGTTATGGTATGGCACGTTTGAATAATGGTTTGTATGTATTAAATTACTAAAACCAGGTGTTGTAAATCGATAACGAAACAAACTCACATGACTCATACATCACCCAGTTGTGGCATCACCGCCTTGGTCATGTGAACGAGAAGCACTTGACAAAGCTCTACCATGATGGCTATTTAGACTCTACTGAGTTAAAACCACTTGATAGATATCACGCTTATTTACAAGGAAAAATGACCAAACCGCCTTTTGGTGGACCAGGTGAAAGGGCCACAGAGCTTCTAGGATTGGTACACATGGATGTGTGTGGACCATTTCCAGTAGAAGCTAGAGGTGGATATTCTTACTTCATTACTTTTACTGATGATTTGAGTAGATATGGCTATGTCTACTTAAAGAGGTATAAGACAGTGTCCTTAAAGAAATTTAAGGAATTCAAAAATTAAGTAGATAATCAGCTTGGTAAGAAGATAAAGAAGCTTCGATCGGATCGAGGTGGAGAATATCTGAACCAAGAGTTCATCGATCTTCTACAGGAATCTGGGATTCTATCTCAGCTCACTCCACTTTATACACCACAGGGGAAAGGTGTTAGTGAAAGGAGGAACCACACATTGTTGGAAATGGTGAGGTCAATGATGAGTCATGCGGATCTTCCATTATCCTTTTGGGGATATGCATTACATACCACAACATACACATTAAACTGAGTACCAACTAAGGATTCAAATGGAATTCCATCAGAGTTATGGAATGGAAGGAAACCCACTTTGTCGCATACACATGTATGGGGATGTTAGGCATTTGTTAAGGCCTTATCAGGAAACAAAATAGTACCCCTGGGGCACGAGGTGTATCATTATAGGATATTCCAAGGAAACAAAAAAATATTACTTATATAACCCTTCATACAAGAAAGTGACAGTCGCCAGAAAAGCCATCTTTCATGAGAGGGAGCACATCCTCAAGAAGGATAGTGGGAGCAAGATTGACTTCAACAAAGTTAATGCTCAAGATACACAAGATTTGTTACAGGAACAAGTTCCAGAGGTCCCCATGGAAGAGGTTCCAGAAACACAAGTACTGTGTAGGAGATCAAGAGAGGTAATGGAACCCGAGAGATTTGGTTTCCTAGTCACCAAGGATGGTGAATCATTATTTTTTTACAATGATTAACCTCTCTCATACAAGGAAGAAGTTGAAAGCTCAGAAGTTGCAAGATGGCTAGAATCTATGAATTCTGAGATAGATTCTATGTATCAGAACCAAGTCTGGGTTCTGGTCGATGAGCGAGTTGATGTAAATCCTCTTGGATGCAAATGGGTATTCAAGAGAAATCTGGACATGGAAGGTCAAGTTAGCACCTATAAAGTAAGGCTAGTGGCTAAAGGATTCAGACAGTGTCGAGGAATTGACTATGATGAAACCTTCTCGCCAGTTTCCATGTTTAAATCCATAAGAATTATACATTCCATAGTATCTTACTATGACTATGAGATTTGGAAAATAGATTTCAAAACATCATTCCTTAACGAGAACCTTCAGGAAGATGTCTATATGACACAACCAGAAGGTTTTGTGACACCAGGTGAAGACAAATGGTTTTTTAAGTTGCAGAAATCCATTTATGGATTAAAGAAAGCATCCAGGTCATGGAACATTCGATTTGATGAATCCATAATGGAATTTGGTTTCATTAAGAACGAATGTGATCCATGTATTTATAAGAGGTTTAATGGGAATGTGATCGTTATCCTAGTAGTATATGTTGACGACATATTACTAATTGGAAATGATGTACCAGTCTTACAGTCAGTTAAGGAATGGTTGAACAAGTGTTTCTCCATGAAGGACTTGGGAGAATCAGCCTATATTCTAGGAATCAAGATCATTCGTGATAGATCCAAGAGGCTGTTTGGACTAAGTTAGGGTACATACATTGATCAGATGCTAAAGAGATTTAGTATGGAAAAATACAAGAGGGGATTGGTTTCAGTGTCAAATGGCCTACATATTTCTAAGAAAATGTGCCCTTAGACATAACAAGAGAAAGATAGAATGATTAAGATCCCATACGCTTCGGCTATAGGATCCATCATTTATTCCATTTTATGTACCAGGCTTGATGTTTCCTATGCACTAAGCATGGTAGGAAGATATCAAGCAGATCCAGGAGAACAGCATTGGACTGCTGTTAAGACTATCCTTAAGTATCTGAGAAGAACATAGGATATGTTCCTGGTGTATGGAGGAGACGAGGAGCATGTCATTAGAGGGTATGATGATGCTCATTTTCAGACAGATCAGAATGATCTGAAGTCGCAATCTGGATATGTTTTCTATCTCAATGGAGGAGCTGTGAGCTGGAAGAGTTCAAAGCAGCCAGTTTTCGCCGATTCTACTGTGGAGTCCGAGTATATAGCAGCTTCTAATGCAGCCAAGGAAGCTGTCTGGATTCGGAACTTTGTCCAGGAGCTTGATGTGCTGCCTAGCAGTAAAGATCCCATTACATTGTATTGTGATAATACTACAGTGGTGGCTCTTGCAAAATAACCAAGGTCACATCATCGGACAAAGCACATACTCTAGAAGTATCACCTCTTGAGTTATTTCAATCAAAGGGGTGAAGTTGCAGTGACCAGAGTGTCCACAGAAGAGATTGTGGTGGAACCCATGACTAAAGGCCTATCTCAGCAGAAGCATGAATATCATGTGAGAGCTATCGGGTTAAAGGTTGTTAGCAGTTGGCTCTAGTCCAAGTGGGAGTCTTTTGGATTTGGTGGTCTAGAACCAACTAATTTGTACTTTATTCAATAATAAAAGCCTTATCACATCTTGATTTTTCTTCTGCGTGACAATTCATGTGATAATGTCCTAAGGACAGTTGTTTCATTAATGGGTCATAGCGGATCCCTGCTATGATGAGAACCCATAAGTGCCATAACACTGTTCTTGAATATATGTTCTATAGACGGATGATATTATTTGAGGGACACAAATAATACAGGTCATTAGGGGTGATGACTCATAAAACTTTGGGGAACCTTCTCATGGTGTGCGCCCTTGGTAATATCCAGGAGGATATTATGAGAACGAGACCCGCTAGTAGGAAATCCACATTTCATAGTGTCATTGGATGTTCCTATCTGTGGACGTGTGTATTGGTCCTTAGACCTTAAGATTATTATTAATGGGTATTACAACTCATGCACTTAGATGTATTGATGAAAACTGTGATAACACACTGTTCACGGTGAGGTAGGATACGTTGGGTGTGTCACGAGTAATACTGCATTAATAGATAATGAAATAAGGGATTTTTCCCTTCTGTTCCATAACGGAAGAAGATATCATAGGCCCTTTTATGGAATTGATATAGCCTAAATAAATCCATGGCCATGGTAAGGTATAGGCGAGTTCAATTCCGGGAAGTCAAAGAAAGAATAATCGAGCACATGGGTTGATGGAACTAGCATGCAACCCGCTTGATTGGAGATATCTTGACAAAGGGATTATATTGCATGGTAAGCATTTGTAGGAGGTTACACGTCATTTCGGCATTAAATTCTTTCCCTATGGGTTCCTTGGTGTGCTGCTAGACGCTAACCTTTGACTTTAGGTAGGCTCCGCCTAATTCCACTGAGAAAGAGGCCTAGAGGGTCACACACTAAGTGTGTCCATGTATCTTAGTTAAATATTAATTTAACAAGTTAAATAAATATTATTCTTGACTGTGGTTTAATAATTTTTTAAGTATGCCTGATCGCATTTATTTCGACACTAGTTATTTGAGAGAATATATTGTGAGTGAAATAATATATATTTATTAGCAAGTAATGCAGTTACATTTATTTAAGAAATAAATATCCATTAATCATGGTCTAATAAATATGGTGGAGAAAATAAATAAAATGAAAAATACAAGTACATGTCGTGTATATTTATATACACGCCGTGTAGTTTGTTTTTCGGGATTCATGAGAAAATATTGTTTATTTAATTAAATGATATTAAATGTAATACATTGGGCGCATGTCAAGTAATAATGATGGTCAACTATCATTATTAAGACATGGGGTATTACTAAGAATTAAATGAAATGATTAAATGCTTTCGGGCAATTAATCTATTTTATTATTCTAAGTATTATAATCTCAATTACATTATTCTCATTGAAACAGGGCCATTATTGTGCACAACGGATTTGTAAATACTCTAAAGATAAGAGATAATTCCTTTTCCACCAAGAACGCTTTCATGTTACGAGAGGGAGATCCTCCACCGGATCAAGGCGGTAAGAGGCGGACATCGCAAGCGAAGGTTCTTCTGCACTAGCACCTGAAGATCCCTTCGGCGACGTCCAGAGATACATGGAGCACATGTGGATCATCGCTAGAGGAATCCTATACTTGGATTCTACAATGCAATGATGGATTAAAGGATCGTGACGGGAGACTCCAACAAAGAAAGAATTCTATCGAGTTAATTCTTATGAATTAATTAAATTAATTATAACCAACATATGATGATCCTATCTCAGGGGTTCTAGGACACTTCTTTTATTTTTTTTCATCGTTCTATTTCGAAGATTCGGCATTTTAAATCTTGATGGATCTTAGATTGAACGTTGTTTAACATTAAAATTAAAGTTGGGAAAACCCACTAACGCGCTTCCGTTGTTCCCAGAACCTTCATATACTCTCCAATATTTTATAAGGGAAGTTACACATACTCACTGGCCGGTAATGTTGGAGGGAGGTAGGGTCTTTGATCTTTGGTAGGATCACTAGAGTCGTGGCATATGCTAACCGAGGCAGGCTTCCCCCTCTAAAAAATCCTAAATGGCATAGGTGATATCCCCCTTGACCACCTCCCAAGATCTCGTATAGAAATCACCATGAAAGCCGTCTGGGCTTGCTGCACTCTCATGATTGAGGTTCACCATCACTTTATGGATCTCCTACTCATCCGGGATATCTTCCAACATATCATTATCCTGAGAAGAAACACGGGTCAGGATCCCCTCCTAGAACTGATCACCCCCAAAGGATATCCCTGAAGAATATTGGGATTCAAACCTGCAAAGAATTTCCTTAAAGTAAGAAAACAACAATACTCCCACCACTTCCATGTCATCAGTAAATGATCCATCGGCAATTTTCAGGTTTGGTTTAACAACCCTACATCTCTCCCTTATGCATGCATAGAAAAAATTTGTGTTCTTATCACACTCTTTAATCCATTTAATTCTCGAGCATTCCCTTGCCCTACGCTCCTGAGAGAGGATCATAACCACCAAGGCATTCTTCTTCTTAGAAATCTCTTCAAAGACAACATCATCCCAGGACTCCTCGATGTTAGCCTCGAGTCACTCGATATCTCGTTTAAGCACATCCATCTCCTGATCCAAGGGGGTAATGTTCTGAGCCAACAAAAGTAGGGCCTGCATGAGACACCTCAACTTGGAGTGCAAGGTCACCTAAGAATGACCGTGGATTGGTTCTTCCTAGCTCTTCCTTACCATCTGATGATATCCTAAAAATCATGACCACTGGCTCATGTACTTGAAGCTTTCCTGTGAGGAATCTCTCATGTTTAGAGTGAGAAAAATCATAGAGTGGTCGGAGATGCTTTGAGTCAAGTGCTCCACCTTTGTGTTTGAGAACATAGAAATAGCTTGTACGTTGGCTATACAACGGTCGAGCCTACTCCAACAGCGGTTAACCCCCCTTCTGTTGTTACTCCATGTGTAAGGGTCACCTGAGTAGCCCAAATCCATCATCCCATTGCCAGCCAAAAACTGAGTGAAAGATCAGTTATCCCTCCTTGGGAATTCACCTCTCCCATTCTTCTCCTCAGGATCCATTATTATATTGAAATCGCCTCCCATCACCCAAGGTTGATCCCCTGGGTCGAACTCATTCAATTATATCTATAGCACTTCCCTTCTCTGGGCATCACATCCACCATAAATGAATGACAAAAGTGCAGTGTCCCTTCCACATGACACTCTGGTTGTTAAATGTTGATCCCATACCTGTATCAGTTCTACCGTAGCATCTCTGTTCCAAAAAATATAGATGTACCTGTTAACTGGTTTTTCATGCATAGATCCATCAAGCCTTGTTGGGGTTATAATTTCAAAATTCATGGTCAATTTTGCTTGACCTAAAACATAATCTTTTTTAGTTTGACATGCATGAATTTAAACTACCCACAAAAAGAGACATTGTACTCACCTGGATGAAAAACTAAAAAGGGAACTCTGGAAAAAAGTCAAGTCTCATCTCACTACACAATTACTCTGTATGGTTTAGAAAATATTGAGTAATAAAAAGTTAAAAGTTATAAATATTGTTATGTAGAAAAATAAAAAATAAAATGGGGAAGCCTATGTAAAAGAAAACCCTCACCCACTAAGTTTCCTCCATATTGAGTATAGCCAAAAATTAGGGTGATAAAACAAAAGAAAAATAGTTTATACTATATTCTATACAAACCTAGTAACAGTTTAACTATGCTCACTATGGCTCCTAGATTAGGTAATATTTTTTAGTTCCCCCCATCCCTATCATTGTAATAATTATTAGCTTATATGGAAATGTAATTATATGAAAATAAGATTTGAAATTATGATTACAAACAGAAGTCAAAGATGAATTCAAATATGAATTGAAGAAAAATAAATTTCTTTTATTAAGAAAAATTAGAGGAACATCCAAAAAATAGAGTGTCTCAATCTTATAGTGAAAAATGTTTTTGACATAGTTCTTCATCTATTGAACGACCTCTTGAGCCCCATCAGCTTCTTGCTGAAGATAAGTCAGCTGACCAAATTTAATCTCCTCGGTCTGAAGAAGTGCTTCATTAGATGTTGCAATAGTAGTCGTCCTTTCATCTTGAGATTATCCTAATGGATAGTGAAATTTTTCAAGTTCCCCTTGAGCAGTAGTTAATTATTGATTAAGGTGTGAAAATTGAATTGTCTTCTCCCTGATTTTATGCATGAATTTTGCAAGTTTTGTACTTTGATTGACCTCCCCTTTGGATAGCACAACTCGAAATTCATCAATGTTGAATATGAGTTTGGATTTGATGAGATATTTCTGAAGTTTATTCTCTTTATCCTTCCTAAAAATATTCTCCTCCACCATAGAATTATTTAGATAGTAATAAAATACACTAAATCCCAACATGATAAACAAAGATGAAATCTATGGAATTCATAAAGGTAGTTCCTCAGGTGGAACCTCAAATATTCTCTTCCATATCTATCTCCAATCCTTGCGACGTGTGATGAAAAGAGCATTTTTCAAGCTCTGGATCCAATTCTGAGTCACTGTTGTAAGGATCGATGTACTTTGGAATCAGCACGCTCAAAGAAATTTCATGTTCCACTCCCCCATGAAAATTGGTTTCCTTTCCTTCTAATTCGTTTTTAACTAGTGTAGAATCGCCACCCTCAGATCTATCCACCGAAGATGATAATATTATATGATGAATTAAAATCATTGTTAACTTCAATAGAGTAGAAAGTGTGGGGAAAAACCACAACAGTTAGTGATCATTACACAAAAACATGTCCGAATCTTGAGAATATTCCTCTCTAGTGTTCCAAACATTAGTAGTCCTGGCTAGAACCTCAGATGAGGGGAACCCTCTTGGGTATTCAAAATATTTTCTAGATAAACTTAATTAATGATCCCCATTTCAAAGTCCAAATGAGTGGTCTTCTCTTAAATAGTGTAATTGAGAGTGATTTAAACATCTTCTCCATGCATCATCACTATATTAGATTTTATGGATGGAGATTAACATTAGAATCAATCATTATTAGGGAATCAAGCATATGAAGTTTGATTGGATGTAAAATACAAAATCACACAAATTTGGTTATATATATAGTACCCCAAATTATTTTAATGTTGTAGGAATATTATCATGTTTCGATACTTCCCCAAAATACATGCCTAGATTCATCCTAGATTTTATTTTAATCAAAAAAACTCATGTTAATCCCACCTATTGGAACACATAGATCGGTTTGTTCCTGAACCTCCTCTGATGACTTGTGACCCCAAACATCCTCTTCGGTAATAGCCTCATGGTTAGTTTTAGTCATTGTATGATTATCTAGTGCATGATATGAACATGAAATATGATAGAAATGGAAGTCATTCATTGGTATATAGCCTTTCATGAAGCACTTAAGACATACAAGATGCCTCCTCTTGCTTATACAACATTGATAGGAGCATTTCCATGAGTAGATTATGTTCCCTCAACCCTCATCATTTCTTCATTTTAGGGAGCCATTTTCTTCGTAGGGATCTTCACATGGTCTGAAGTTACCTCATCATTTCTTTAAGGATCATTCATAACTTCCTTAAATGATGAAATAAGAGTATTTTACACAATTTTGTGAATTTTAAACATTTTCTCTTGATGAAGCTTAAATTAATGATGTTAAAAATACTAACCACTACTAAAAAATAGTTTAGTAATAGATTTAACTCTTCTGAATCCTTATTTATTCACCTTATTCAAGGGGGTATAATGTTAACATCCATAATAATAGGTATTATAGGTGGGAGGTCACCCTCTATGTCATATTCCATGGGTTTTCATCCTTAAGGCACTACTCTAGATTTAGGGGGTGATTAAATAACCTTGATTGGAGTGAAACCAGGTCTATATAGTGGTGACAGAACCTCAACTGATTTTCCATTAGCTAAATAAAAATTAATATGATATTCCCCTTGATAAATAACTCTTTGTTTGAAATATAAAGTCAAAGGAAAAATAATATAAGGGGAAGAAAACTTACATCTTTAGGATCGAAAAATTCAAACCATTCCTCAAAATATAAAGGAAAGTTCCCTTCAATAGTTCCATGTTTTATAATATCATTCACTCACCTTATGATAAGGAACTGATCTTCAATTTCATAGATGAGAATCTATAGTTCCCAAATATGGATTTCCACTTTTGAAGGATTATCATTAATGTGAATACCAGATAGGGCTTAAAGTTATCATATCCCTGAAATATGGAACCCCCCACATAGGAGCAGCCACATAATTTCAGCATCAAAGGAAAATTATTACCATGTTTGGACCACTTATATTTGTACGTATTTAGAATTTATCCCAGCATAATGTAAGGATGATTCTAGAACCCTATATTTGATGGGCTTCCCAATTACTTCCATCATAGATGGTGGACAAGAAAATAGAACCCAATTCACTTCATAAAGATTATAAATCATAGGTGTAACCTCAGTAGGTGATGATGGTGTATCTCTTTTGATTCTGGAAGTAGGATTATATCTATCATGAGGTCTACTTGATGAACCAAAAGCCTCTAAATGCCTGATCTCTGACTCTGATGACTCAACCACTAAAGGATATGATGTAACATCCAAACAAGGAGGTTATTTCCTACTCTGCCTCTTTCTTAAAACCCAAGGAAAATCATTTTTTGTCACCACTTCATTGTATTATGAAATCCAAACATCATCATACTAGGTAGTAAATCTACATTCTACATCAGTTTCTGGTAGATTAATCACCTCCCATGTTAGTTCCATAGCTGTAAGCAACAATAATTGTTGATCAACCATTAGATTTTGTTATAATATAATTTTCACCATAGGGGATACAATAATTTTTTATAGTAATTTGAATTGTATTACAAATTAGTAAGGATCATTGGCCTCACATATGATTTCTCCATTGATCCTAGTTGTTATCACACTATCGCTAAGGGATAACATGTATGACCATAGCTCTATGTTGGATACCCCATCATCAAAAAATATATTTGTTCATGGATTAAACAAGTAAATAAGTTGAAATACTAAAATAAACTTTGTCTTATTTTAATTTCATGAGGTTATAAGGATATGGGTGATATACCAGACAAAGCCTGAAAGAACGATCAGAATGATCTCTTGGGGACTTCAATCTCACTCTACAAAACATAAGTCCTGAAATGAGTTGTGATTCATCCCCAAAATACCTTGAATGGTCCTGAAAATCTAAAAAGATCCTTCCCTCCATGAATTTGGAACAAGAACCTATGGATTTCAAAACAAGGGTTTCCAAACCTATCATTTTCTTCTCTTCCTGCTTGACCACTACAAAAAATGTTCCAGGACTTATACCACCTTTGAAATATTGGACAAGAAACATATAAATACCTATCCATATAGATATAAAAACTATGAGACATGTATTTTCAGAAATTTTTGGGTTGATTACATATACCCACTTGTTAAACTCTCATTTTTATAGCGTCATCCCGATAGTGTCAGGTGCATTTTTCTTTATCACCTTGGGAAATCTCACTAGATTCTTTCACTTGGAAAATTGACCATTATTCTTCAAGAAAATTTCAATCCACATCTCTTGATGAATATACCCTTGTGTGTGAGGATTTTAATTATTGATATTGTGGGATATTTTTAGTAGCTTACATACTAAAAATGGAATCATGTAGGTGTCATTCTATGTTTCCTTTGGAAGAATGAATTCATCATACATATCTTCAAGTATTGGATCCCAAAAGATATTATGAATGTCCAAAAAAGTGATTCCAACTTCTCCATTCATAAAATGGAAATAATTCATCTATGGAATCCATCAGATCAGAAATTATGGCACCAAATCGTCATTCCATTATATGTAGGTCTTCTCTACCGATACAGCCTCATGAATTCTAATTTATTCAGGATATTTTTAAACTCCTCAAAGGTTTTACATACCTAACAATCCCACATTTATATGGGATTAATATCCCTTAATGGGAATAAGTCCCAATATTTCTTCAATCCCTTCTATTTATCTTTCCATGAATCTAAAAAAATGGAAGAATAATAGTGTAGATTTTATTTTGTTGTATGTGGTTTTAGATTGTGTGAACATGGGATGTTATGCATAACATGGTCCTTGGATACCATCCTAGAATTAAAACATGTTCCTATGTGATAATTTTTGTTGGATGAGATGTTCTTCTGGACTTGAAACTAAGAGAGAAAATGATAATTCTCTGGATCCTAGTGAATGGAGTTCCCACAAATGTTTGTAAATGTAATGTGATAGATAAGTAATATTTTTAAAATCATAATTATATTTCTTCAAATTGCCTTCCAAATCTGGAAGGGTGGTTCCAAAGAAGTCATAGTAATCATTACCTATGATGTTCATCATTTCCTTAGTTCTCTTTCTTGATAGTTCATCAGCAGTTTCAATCATATTGGGATCCATTGAACCTACTAGGATATATCTACTTCATTTCAGAATAGGTTCATTTTGATAAAATTTGGAAATAATGAAAATTACGAAAAGTAATTTATGTGCACAAGTATATGTGGGACACAAGTATCTCATTAAAATTTTTGAATTCTAGTATCTTTCTCAAATACATATTATATCCACATGAGAAAAATATTCATCAATAAAATCATTAATGTGAAAAACATGAATGGGGAGAGATATAATTTGTGAATCTCGAGAGTTTTTTTAGCAAAGTGAAGACCGTTTTAATTGAAAAGAAAGTCTTCTTGTTTGATCGGCTTGCAAGGAATAACTACACTAACAACCAATGGTGGATTCATGTTTACTCCATCTATCTTTGTCATCCCATTTTCCCCAAGATTAGACCCCCTTATTCATTCAGATCCAATCCTGAGGGGGGAGGGATTCTTTTGACACTCCATTTCATCACATAGATGAAAATGTGATAAAGGGAAATTCCTTAGAAAAAGGAAGAGAGGATAGATGTTTAATGGGATGAATTAAGAATCCTTGAAGAGAAAATATATCAAGGTACCCACAAGTAGAATCTGCATGCAGGAACCTACATGCCACCCACTTGCACTACCAAACTCCTTCCCCAAGGGTCTCATATTTTCATATAAATATACTGATGGGGTCTTCATTTTTATAAATGAATTTTATCAAGTCAAATTGTTACTCTGATCATCCTAGTTCATTTCTAATGTCTTTATAAATATTATAGGTAGTTATATACCACCTAAAATAGGGGTAATCAAAGTTGAAGAGTGATACCAATTACATTAAGTGTTAAAAATTTAAATAACACCTATGTCGTTCATCCGCCCAACCCCATAAATAAGAAAAATACCATGAGTCTCCCTTACTCAAATAGGAATTTAGGATAATCACTTTTGGTAACAACTATAAAGACCCTTGAAGGCTTGATAAAAGTCTCATCCATGTATAGTCATGTAGGTTTTTATCGCCTAAGGTTCTTACCACTTCGCCTAAGCCTACATGTGCGAAGCACCCCTTACACGATGCTCAGTGGTTCTTCCTACCTTTCATCTTGAACAATCCATCCATGAGGCCTCCATCAAAGCCATTATTGGTAGGGACATTCCTTATTTGGAACCTTTGTATTAGAAGGATCAAATCAAAGGCTCCACCAAGACCACTTGATCTATCAAACCTCAAGAAAATGAACATATATGTGTCTCCAATTTTGAGTTATATTTATATAGTTAGAGGTTTCTCATTATTTTCATATTTGTGGTTCAGGATCCTCAGGATGTCTTTAGATTTGTATATCTATGGTCCTCAGAACCCTTACCCCAGAGACAATGTTTTGGAGTTACTAGTCTGAGATTACGGGGATATGAATCCATTCATCCTTCCCCATCTCTATGATCTAGAGCCTTCTGTCTATAGTAGGGAGGGTGAGGATTACAATTGAATATCCTTTTGATAGGGAATGAAATACTCCTCCCTACCATCATGACCAATATTAGGGTATCCATCCTATTGTAATCCATTAGATTTTCTTGTAGGAGGATTCCCTTTCTTCTCCTCTATGACTCCAGGGAATTGAGTCAAAGAGGGGATGGGAACCCAAGCATATCCCCTCTCATCTCGATGTCCTTAACCTTTATTCCTTTGGAAACATGTCCAATGTAACGTGAATAGAGTAAGATATCATATCCTCGACCTCACCTAGCATTACCCTTATCCTATTCCACCATAGGTCTGGCCTCTTCCTCCATAACCCCTGTCTCATCCACCATTGCATGAGGGAAACCATATTATTTGTAAAATATTAATCTTCCTCTTGTTTCTCACATAGAACATGAGTAATGTGGTCTTAGATTATATTGATGATCGTTACATCCACACAATCCAACATACGGATTGAACTGTGAGAAAAATGATTCCTTCTAACTGGTCATAGGAAACCCACTTAGGGCCTGAGCTAAATGGGAATCCTCCTTAGGATTAAGATGTAATCATAATTCCCATAAATTGGGTATCCCCATTAGGGGTAAACCCAGAGTTAATCCCACAAATCACCATGAGTGAAAACATCCATCATGGTCTATTCATGATGGATATCCTTCTTAGGAGTGAGACCTAACCAATTATCTCAAAGGGCCATACTACCTTGAAATATGTACCCCTGAGGGCCTCCACAAGTGTGGGTTCTCACAAACAAACTATATAGGACTTGATTCTGATCCAAATAGGATATGTAAGAACCCTCCTTGAGTTTCAAACCCAACATTCTAAACCAACACTACTCTTTTAGTCCATATACCAAGAAGGGTCTAATTTAACATAGAAACTCATATTCCTTCCATGTTTCATGGGATGTTTCAGCCAAAATCACAAACAAAAATTTGACTAAGTACCTTCTTCCTAGACATCCTTTCCATATGATGTTAAAATTTATGGTTGGGTCCTTATCATGCAACCTTAAAAGGTATGAGGTATCCTGTTAAGGGAACCAAACTATGCAGGTTTTGATTCCATTCACAAGGATATATAGAAATCACATTTATAGGTTTATTCCAAAAATGAAACAATTCCCATCTCCCTGGATAATGATAAACTCCAGAGTGACATTCATCTACCTGGATGAAAATAAACTCTACAATGCCCCATTATGTGTCTAGAAACCCCGCATCGCTATAATAATAACCAAATAATCTCTAAGTAGTATATCAATAGATAATATTGATGGAGAACCTCATATATATATATATATATATGTCCACCAATGAGGAACCTCAAATACATGAAAATTATTCTAAATTCCACCCATGGTAATAATTGATTGCTAATATTGGGATAAATCACATCATATGTGGGAATTAATAATGGATTCATTAACATATAATAAATCTATAAGATATTCCTTGGGTATGAAATAATTCCACCCAAAAGGATGTGATGAGCCCAATATCCCAACTTCTCGACCAAAGCATATTCTTAAGCATCATGGGTCAAAATTCCTAAAGATCACCTACATTTGGAAAGATGGTCCCTATGGATATAGATCATTTCGGTGTTTTCAATTCCACAACATAACCATTTAGAAAATGTTCAGAAATAACTGATAATTATGGGGCATGAAATCCAAGGGATATAAGAAATGGTCAACCAAAATGACTAACTAAACTATGTAATTTCATCCAATAAAATGGACGTACTGGTTAGTATTCATCCAACCATTACATTTCTCAATGAAGTCACATTTCCATTGGAAAAAAGTTGAATAAAAATATGTTTCCACCACCCATTTTTATCCAAAAAATGATATAGATTTATTTTTATCAAAAATATTTGATAGAGAATACTTGTAAACATTCGAGGAAACATTGTGCTAATTATAAATCCCATTATCATTCCAAATATCATATCCATCGTTAACTATTAATGATAATTGATATTATTTATCATTTCATCCATGGGAATGTTGTTTCTAGAGAACTTTTCATTGATTACACTTCTAAAAATTATCATATTTTTTATTTTTTCACCAAATCATTTCAAAAATAGATATTTTTGTAATTTTTTTTGCAACATAGTGTTTTTCCTCCACTAAACACTTCCTAAAACATGAAAATAGGTCTCCCATCATACTTTAGATTACGTTGTCAAAGGGATAGAATATTTTTAACTTTATAAAGAATGTTGGAGTGTAATATTTTTCTAGAAAATGGACATCATAAGTACAACTCATTGAAAAATAAATTTGAAGAAATTATTTTCATAAAATGGAAGAGAAGGAAGAATTAAGATGAAATAGATAACATAAAAAGTGTTGGAGAGTTTATCTTTACTTATCAAAAAAAATTATTATCCAAAAAGGATATAATTACCCCCAAAATTAAATTATCCAATAGTGTGGTGTCAAGAACATAATTTTGAGAAAGGATATGGTGTGATTAGATTAAAGAAAATATGAAATGTGGAAATATTTGAGTGATTAAATATGGTGATTTTCAACATTTTCCAGTGAATAATGTTTAAAAATAAGATTATAAGGATTTAAGATAGATTATAATGGTTTACAACAATGTTTATTATTTTTTTCAACATACTTTTATAAGGATTATTTTTATTAATAGTTGAAAGGAAATATATAGAATAAAATATTAAGATTTTTTTACAAGATAATTTTTTGAGAGTATTTTTTATGAAGACTCTTGAGAAAGTAATGAAGTTTGGAAGTTTACATAAAATTTATATAGAGCATTACTTATAAATGAAGATGATGCAGTGATGATTTAAAAGTTACTAATATCTTATAAAAAACATGATAAATGACTTTGTTCAATGGGTGAATTGATGTTTTATAGATGGAATTTTGGTAAGAAGATTCGTTAATCCCATTAGTCAAACAAAGTAATAAGAGATAGAATAAACTAATTATTTTTAACCAAACAATGATTTGTGAAGATTTTTTATAAAAATTTCATTAAATATTAATATTGAATAATTCTCAAATCATATGTTACTACTGTTGAGGATTTTTTCCAGATGAACATTACCAGCTATAAAAAATTTATGTTATTAGACAATTTTTTTTAAAGTTATTGGAAGTGAAATTTGATAATGTTTTTACCAAGGGTAAATATGTGAAATTATCCTTCATATGAACCATTTTAGGGTACTGTAGAGTTCATTTCTTGGATAAAATTTTTAACAATGCTTTTAGCAAGGAGAAATATGTGAAATTATCTATCAGATGAACAATTTTAAGGGATTATAGAGTTCATTTTTTGGATAATGTTTTGGTATGATTGTTGAAGAAAATATCACAATTAAAATATAAATAGAAAATTAATTTAATGAAGTGTTTTCTATTGATTTTTTTTGGTATCAAAAAAATAAGAATCAAATACAGAGAAGGATAAATAAAAAAGTGATGAATTTAAAATGTATAACTTTTACGCACATGAAAAAAATGTAATATTTTTAAAAAAATTGGGATATGGATTACATATAAAGTAATAGTACATGAGTCGAATCCAATGTTTTTGAGAATCATAGGTTTTTGGAAAAAATCCCTCAAGGTTAAATTTCAGGGTTCTTTGGTTGTTTGTGTTTTTTTGGTAAAGATGGTTAAAATCATTGTAGCATAGTTTATGTCAAACAAGTTGTTTTGAATGTGGAAATGTTTCTAATTTTTTCCAGATTTTTGGGCCTTAAAATAGTGTTCTTTTTTATATAAAATGTAGTATTTACACAAAGAAGTTTTGGTAGGATGAGAAACATCTAAAATAGTTTTTAGGAAAAAATGAAAAATCCACAAAGGGGTGATTTTTCACAATAGCAACAATACTATTTGAACTGAAAAGGATTTATGTGGATCAATAACGAATGTCATCATTTTCAAACCAGGGTGGTAAAATAAAATGCATTAGAAATGATTATATAGACCATAAAGTTGTTTGTGTAACATAAAGTAATTTTTTATTTTGGGTGAAGATGGTGTTTAAAGGGGAACCACAAACGAATAAATGTGTTATGTGTATCACATAGAATGTTCACTACATTGTGATGGCTAATCTGCAATAGATTTTCTGGTAATTCTGATTAATGATTTTTTTTCAGATTTCATTCCTTATATAAATGACATATAATCTAATAATTAGAACAAAGAACATTTCATTAAAGAATATCATTTTTGCAAGAATTTGTATATATCTAAATTGGTTCAAAAAATAGAAATTTGGTTATCAAGATATTTTGCGAAGACATTTCACTAAATTGGTAGGCAAGGAACTATTTCTCATATAGGAAAATGGGTTATTAAGTAAATGATATACATGAAGCAAAGTCTATCCAAGAAGAAGAGGCATTTATTGAAACACTTGTGCTATACAGTAAGAGGGTTTTCATGAATGGTCTTAAAAATTTCATGATGGAGAAGAAGGAATTCATGAAATGTCTTTATTTAAGGGAAATGCAATACGGTGAAGTGAATTTAATCTAACATCTGAATATTGCACTTCCTGGAAAACTAATTTATGGGTGAAATAGTTATTTGGTTTCATATATTAATATAATATTCCTCTAAATAGGATGCTAGCACACATCAGTGGAGAGGTAATTAATAATTCAAATTTTAATTGGTTGTAAACATGGAGGGAAATTTAGTCTTGTTGAACATTATATTATAAGTTTTCTTTAGTAGATTTTTTATATGTGAACAATACCTTTTTATTCAACTTGTACATATCCCAGTGAGGGTGTACAAAGAGGAACTAATGTGTCATTTTCATTTTTTAATTCTAATATTTTTCTCTACTATTGGAAGGGTAGAGAATAGTATTTTGTTTATGATTAAATACGATCCACAGATACAGTTGTTAAAATATTTCATACCCTGATTCAACCACCTCCACATAGGGTATTTCTAAAAATTGGTATCAGAGATAAATGGTGAATGTTAGTAATTCTCTCTCAAAAAAATTTGGAAGATGTTAAACACAAAGGGATTTCAATCTTTGATATAATATTTTATTAGATATGGAAGAAAAAGATGAAACACTTGTTCCGATCATTTGGTTATTGTTATTTTTTGAATTTTTAATTCGTGTTATTTATTTTAGTTTGTGAAATTATGTTTTCTCATATAAAAATCCTATATAATTATATGATGAATCCAAAAAAATAAAGTCTTTTGGGGGAGACTTATCCAAAACATATATACGAAGGTGATTTCATGTATGTCATCACATGATATGTGGTAAATCATTATAAATATCTATGATGGTTGTTTCAAAGTATTAGAAATAAAATTTCTTTTTATGTGGAACATATGTGAGGATTGAGATTTCACCCCCAATGATTCAGTAGATGCATTCTCTCATCGGGTGAATGTTATTATGGAAGACATGCATGGTCTTGGAGAATGTATCAAAGTTATAAAGATAGTTTAGAAAATCATTAGATGTCTTCCTTTCCATTTCAATATATATTTCCCTATACTAGAGGATAAATATCATATAAAACTGAAAGTGGATAGCTTACACAGTACTCTTCTCATAAATTACATGAGAAATGGTGATAATGATGATGTGGAAAAGGGTAATTTCAAAGAAGTGTCACTCAAGGAATGGAAGAATCTCAATATTGAATATTTCTAGGAGGAAGAAAATATGGATGAGTTCATGTCATTCCTCTCCTCAAATCTATAAAGAGGTAGAGGAATGTTCATAGGGAAACTTCCAAATGTTTGTATTCAAGGTGTAATGATTGGAAATGTATTTGAAAATTGTCATTAAAATTTTCAAGATAATGATGAGGATGAATATGAAATTATTAGGAGTAAGTCTTAAAAATATTTGAATGGTAGGTGTAGTACTAAGGAAAATTATTCAAATAGAATAATTGATATTAAAAATAAGAGGATAGTTTATAGGAATTTTATGCATAAGATCTTTAGGAATTAAATTATTATGATGAAAATTCTATAGCGGAGCATTTAAAAAATTTCAAAAAAATGGAAGAAGGATAAAATGATGATGCATTAGTAAAAATAATAGTTCACCATAATATCAAATTATAATATATTATTGAAGAGATAAAAAAATTTTCTATCTGAAAGAACAAAACCAACATGGCGGTTAATGATGCCAAACTACATATGCAACAACAACAAGAATAAAAGTCTGAGATAGAATCTAAAATTGAAAGGATTAAAGTTAAAAATACATAACCTTGTATAAATACAATGAGTACATGAACCAATTTCAATAATATATCATAATTTTTTATATTCTAAAAAACAAAATAAATGTTTGAGTCAGTCACATTGATGATCTTGGGTAAGATGTTGTTAAACTATAAAGAATGGTAAAATATTAGATTAAAATCTTGACTCTGTTAATGTAAGATACAACAGAAACAAAAAAAGGAAATGTATAATTTTGAGTTATAGTGAAATAAGAAAATGAATGATTAGAAAATAAAAAAATAGATTAAAACATTATATTTGGTGTGGGTCTTCATCACAAACATAACTTTGTAATGGTTGATAGTAGACCATAAATAACTACTCTGTGGTTAATGATTTATTTGGGTATGGATTTCAAAATGGATATCTAGAGAACCTGATGGATAACATGTAGTTTATTAATGAAATGTAGTAATGCACCCCCCATTATATATTATTTTTTTGGAAATATGGGAAACTCACAAAATGTTTCTTCCAATCCCAAGAGGTTGGTAAGGGAACATTAGAAACAATGGAATCCAAATTGAGTGAAATATTATTTGATATCATATGATTTTATGATTTTTGGGGAATAGGATTTGGACGTAGGGATAAATATTATACACCAAATAAAATAGGGAATGTTAAAAAATGACTCAAGGTGGTCATAATCATCAAATTAAATAATCATCCAATGAGATGAACACACTAAATATATTTTTTGAATTGGTATATGAATGTGATATTTAACACTTTAAGGAAGATAATTAATATCAATTGATGAAATGGGTTAGAAAAAAAATGATGACCAAGATGTGGTTGCAAATGTTTCTTCTAAATAATCACATCAAACCCAATTATGGACCATTGATAATGGATGCACCTCTCATACGAATGGAAATAAATTTCTTATGATAATAATCATTTTTAAAAAGTAAGGTATCAAAATATTTTGTACTGATGAATAATTAATTATTATTTTCTCAGTAAAAACTATTCTTGTGGGTAATAAATGGGATGTGTTGATGTCTCCATTTTTTAAGGTCTCATTCATAGATTTTTAAGTGTTAGCTAATTATTTACTCAAGAATTTCTATAAGCACATCAATGAAATTATGCTTCATTATGAAAAAAAATATGGTATAGTAATTTTGAAATTATTGTGGAACAAGGGGAATCTCTATCTTGTTAATGGAGATGAAGATATTAGCTTTCTTCCCAATGAAGAAGAAAATGGATTATGGAATAAACGCCTTTATCATCTAAGCCAAAACCCCTTGGATGATCTTTTGATATGTTTTGATTCCCACAATCTCCCAATGTTTTCTAGTGATCATTCCCATATATGTGATTCATGTCAAGAAATGAATATAATTCAAAATACATATAAGGAAAAAAACATTAATGGTCAAAAAAGATAAATATTTGGTTCATATTAATGTGTGAATACTAATTTCACCAATATCTATTAATGGTAGGAGATATTATGTTCTCTTACTTGGTGGTTTTAAAAGAATCGAATGAGTTACATTCATCACCAACAAGTTTAAGGTATTTAGTTTCATATCATTTTATGGAAATGATATTGAGGATATTCTGGTTCAAAAAATATAGAAGTTAGTAATAGATAATGGATCACAAGACATAGACAACCATGTGGAGGATTATCTTGAGAAACATGGGATAATGAATGAGGTTTTGGTAGTAGGAACTGCACAACAAAATGGATTTATTGAGAGATGAAATTATATTATAAACAAAATGCATAGAACAATGCTCATTGAGGAATACCTTCTAAAAATTATTGGGAATGATGTAGTGGTGACATCAATATATATATCAAATAAAGCCTTTTTCTCTATAAAAGAAGATAATACTCCATATGGGATATGGTATAGAATGAATCCAGATTTTATATACTTTCTAGTCTATAGAAGTAAGTGTTTCATTCATAGTAAATAGAAACAAAGTATGTCGAAATCTTGTGGAGATAAAGAGATATTTCCTGTCTACTCTAGAAAAATTAAGGCCTATAAATGGTTCCTTATGTATCTAGGAAATGTTTCTAGAAAATAATGTTAGGGTAGTGATAGAGAATGAGAATAATCATCAACTAATACAAAAATTGTTTAAATAAAATAGTGATGAAGATATGATCATATTAATGGGATATCCAATAGATTATACAGATTTAGATGAAGATCTAGATAATGAAAAGGATGAAAATAAATCTATATCTAATAAAAGACCAAAGATTTGAGCTAAAATATATAAAAATAACATAATTGGTTATTATATAGTTCTTGTATATAAAAGGAGTATGAAGACTCTATATAAGCCATATTTTTAACATAGGTAGAGCCATAGTGTTTTAAAGAAGCATAAAGAGAGGATATTTGGGTTCATGGAATGAATGAATAAATTTACCAAATAGAATTTAATCAGATGTAGGAGATTGCTTCGAGAATGGTAGATAAGAATGTCATTGGGATAAAATGTGTATTCCTAAATAAACTAATCAAAAATGGTACAGTTATTTTCGAAGGGTAACCCCATATAAAGTGTATCAATTTTGATGAAACATTTCCATCTATTGCAAAGATAGAGAAAATAACATTATTATTTTCAATAAAAGTGAAAATAATGTTCAATATTTTTTATATGGATGATAATCCATCATTTGTGAATAGGGTTATAGAATAATAAGGGTATATTGATCAGACATATGAATTTTCCATTCATAATGAAGTGAATGGTGTTTATTATCTGTAGAAGGAACTATATGGTTCAAAATCAAATATTATTTCATCATGGAGAATTTGGATAATTCTCTATTGATGTTGGTGTATGTTTATTATATATTTATAGCGAGTATAAATTCTGAAAATTTCTTTACCCAATGAGGATTTTGAGTGGTATGGATAGGTTATTAGAGATTATGCAACTCCCCATGCTTGAAAAAGTGTGTATGTGGGACCACCTCCTCCTGAGGTATGATTTTTTTACCTTATATTATGATATATTTCTTTATAAGGTTGTATCAAAAAAAGGGTGACCCTTTTGTTCATTGATAAAGGGGGTGAAAATATGTTGATCAAGATAAAGGGAGAAGGAGAAATTGGGATCATTGAGGTAGAGTAAGTTTTAAATCTGAGGATGTTAAACATATTCCATCATACGTTATATATAGTAATATATTAGGTTTATGGTGAATGAAATTGACTATTTTGGGAATGAAGTGATCCATTGATAAACATTTCATGCTACTCTAGTTTCTTACTCTGATCATGGCTCATGTTGTCTTAGAGAGTTTTTTTAATCATTGGTTGCTATCTCGAATCATAAGAAAAAAATTAGTAAAAGTGTTTAAGAATTTTTAAAGTGTTTTAAATAAACCATAAGGGGAATATTAAAAGTAAAAATAACTCAAGGATAAATTTTTGTGTTCATGAGTAGTTTTTTTTGGTTTACTAAGATGTTTGACAAAAGTTTCACATAGAAGTTTCCAATGAAGCTATTTTGAAGGTGGCACAGTTTCCCAATGTTTGAAAAAAATTTGAATCTCAAAATAATGATTTATTTTTTCATAAATGGAGTATTTTCACATTGAATTTTTTTTTAGAACCACAAAAAATGTAGTGGAGTTTGTGGAACCACATTAAAAAATATTAAAATAAATGATTTTCTCAAAGCAGCTACTGCGTTATGTGAACATTAAAGGAGGTATGGAGAACTGAAATGTACATCATCAATTGTGAATAAAGGTGGTGAAATAGAATGTGTCAAAAAATATTATGTAGAACGTAACATATTTTTAAGGAAACAATTTAATTTATTTTTCAGGTGAATGTGGTGTTTTAAGGGTCACTGCAAACAAATAAATATGATATGCCGACCAAATAGCATGTTCAGTATGTGGTGATATCTAATATAAAAATGGTTTTATGATAATAGTGATTATAAGGTTTTAAAGGATTTATTTACCTATATAATGGATCCCTAATCACATCAATATAATAGAGACATATTAATTATATA
The DNA here is from genome assembly GCA_963277665.1 of Viscum album. Taxonomy (NCBI): domain Eukaryota; kingdom Viridiplantae; phylum Streptophyta; class Magnoliopsida; order Santalales; family Viscaceae; genus Viscum; species Viscum album. The sequence goes on from OY728120.1 coordinate 1,488,134,918, forward strand.
AGATCATCATTAGAAGAATTAAGCCAAGTACGAACTGGTTCACGAAGGATAAATTCTCTAAGGAGGTAGTTCATGATGCGTGTTCACCAAATAGGTTTGAGGGGGATGTTTCTCAAAAATAAAAAGGGGTAATTAAGATAAGGTTTTATCTGAAGTGAAGTCCTTAAATGAATTAGTTTAAGATCTTGAAGTACTCTTGTTATGTAGTGCAACGGTTTCCACAAAGGGTCATAAGAAGTCTGTGAAAGAGTAGAAATAGATCATGAAGGGTATCTCCTTAAGAAAAATACTATGTGGTAAACCTTATTTCATATACTTGATTAAAACTTTGATTCATGGAACACTCATATATGTGTTATACAATTTTCTGGTGATTCATAACAATTTAATATTCTTCTGAAAAAGAAATGAGAACACTTCTTTGGAGAGATCATTGAGCATTCAAATTGTGAGTAGTTGCAAATTAGGAGGGACAATTTTTATATTTGAAACCTTATATTAGCAGAGAGATTTGGTGAATTTGGTATATAAGAACATTGAAATTTTACACTCCTTGAATATATCCAAGTTAGGGTGAACCAAGTAAAATTTATGTGTCTTGTATGTTTTTTATATCTCATATTTTTCTCTTCTATTAGAAAGAGAGAGTGGATTTTTTTAATCATTCATATCTTGATTCACCAACCCTACTCAAGGTATTTTACTTATATGGGATAACAAAGGATGAATTTAGATAGACTCTTGAGAATTTGTAACAATGTAGTCAACCATATTTTGTGGGTAAATTGAAATGGATAGAGAAAAATCAGAGTTTCCAGATAAATTATTTTTATTAATTTCAAATTAATGAGTTCCATTATAGGTTGAATTAAGATAATTGATGGAATGTTGTGAAATTCCTTACTGATTAAATTCCATTTTGTGTACTTTCTATATGAAATTATATCTAACAAACATCATGTGAGGAATCTCATCAGATGAAAATTTAAGAGAAACATTTATATAAGGTTTCAGATGAATAAAATTTACCAGATAAAAATTTTGTCTCATCAAACATAACTTATGTAGAGTGAAAAAATAATCTATTATATGTATGAAGAGCACCAGTAAAATAGAAAATTAGTAATGGTAATCAGAAAAAAAAAATATTATGAATTTATTATATGTTCATGTGAAAAACATTTCACCAGACATTGTTTTTCTAAAAAAAATATACCTCATTTTAATTTCCCAAATCATTGTTATTTTTTGATGGGTTTTCAATTTTTTTATTTAAATTTTTTATGATTTGTAGTTAAGATAAGAAAAAAGTTAATATTAGTGTTAGTATAATTTTTGGACATATTTTTAAATTTAGGTTGAAGTGTAGTGTCAGATAGTGATTCAATTTGAGAATCAGAAAATGTCACAGTTCATTGAAACGAGATATACATATTGGATTGGATTTTCATGTAGTGTTTTAAAACATAGTGATTTTGATAATTGGATAGCACAAAAGATAGAAAGAGGCACAATTTAAATTTAATTCCATCGGAAGAACATTCACATGATAGAGGAAGAGTGTTGTACATGGATATTTAAAATGAGGGAAATCAGATGGACATTCAAGAAAAACATTTTTGGAAATGTTTTCACAATCATTCATATATTTTATTGTGGTGTATGTTTTGAATGAAAAAAATTAAAAACAAATTGTATTCACTGTAATCAAATATATTCGGATATAAATGGTTTCTTATAGGATTTGGCTCAATGATTTATTCAATTAATTGTAAAATTGAATTTCCTTTGACCCACAGGAGTGGCCATATTAGTGATGTTGCCTCTTGAACTGATGAAGGATGACGTAAATATTTTGTTCCTTTACTAAATTATAATATTTTTTCTAGTCATTTATTTTAACAAGTTCATATAGTATATAATCCTAACAAGTTACATGTGATAAATTTAATATTGATCAAAATTTTAAAAAAAACCATTGACAAAGCCCCCACCATCTTAGTGGTTCGATTTCCTTCAAGAAATTAACTTATGATTGAGTAGATATTAAAAATATATACATATTGACTCCTACATTTTTTATCATTAATCATATGATTTTATGAATTTAATCTTATATTTTATGGATTTGTTTTAATTATGTCTATGTAATAATCCCAATGTCATTTAGTATTACACTAATAGAATGTGGGGTTTTCAATTTGGTTAGGAAAATAAATATTAAAATATAAAGGAGATTCATTATTTAATGTCATGAATTTAATAGTTTCTAAAATTTCATAAGAACAATTACTATTATTTTAATTATGGTAGGTTCATATTAAATTGTTAGGACCTATGATAGGAATCCTACAAACTAATGATCGACTGGAATAAATGTATGGAGAATCATAAATTTTTCTATGTAATGAATCTTATAATATAAAAACAACACTCCCAAATTAATATATTTTACTTTTGTAAAATCAGTTTTAGGTGAAAATTTGGAACCATGAAAACTAAAATTGTTCACTGAGTCAATAAAAACACAACAAAATACAGAAACAGTAGGCCAGAATAAAAATAAATTTTAACATTGAAACTTATAAAATAAAAAAATAATTCTAACATACAGATTCCAATATGGACCCTATGAAACAAACATACCTTAGTATCCATTAACAACTATTATTCCTAGGATTTTCTGATATTACTATGATTGAAATTTGACATTCAGAGTAGGATGGATATGAATAAGACCTTATATGGATCTAAATTCAATGTGATAAACCATGAAACATTCATCAGAAATAAAATAAGTACTATTCACCACCATAAATTTCCAATATATATTCATAAGAATCCATTTTTAAATGGATCCGTTCAACCCCTGAGGGACCTCTAATTCCATCAAAAAAAATTAACATTAAATTAAATCATTAACACACAAGGATTTTCTATCTTTAGTTACCTCTCTAAGGCCATGACAATAAAATTATATACAACCTTTATTTTCTCTAAGAAATGTGATGGAAGAAAATTTCCTTTTAGATAGATATCAAATGATCCTCCAATATCCATAGAGTTGATATCCTTCTTAGAACATATTAAGGATTAAATATAAATTTCCTAAAATCCTGTCATCTTCCCTATTTACTATGTCACAACAGGTTTTTTGGATAGAATATTTTTCTTTTAAGAGACTATATTTCTTCTCCTTGTTGGAAAAAGATCCCCCCTTGTATTAATTTTCCTCCAAAATTAAAAAACATATAAATCCACAATATTCTTTCATCCCATTATTCATTCATTGACACTGTTTCACTAAAGAATCTTTAAAAATTTTCTTTAGATTCACATAAATTTGGTAACCCATCTTTTGGTGTAGAAATGAAGGATATTATTAACTTCTAAAAGATTCCCAGGTAGTATCTAAAGGATTTAAATAGGATGGGTATTTAATTTTCATATTCCCCACTCTCTTCTAAACATAATTCTCCATTAAATTTACAACCTCAGTCAATGATTCAATGTGATTAGATAAATAGATATATGTATGAGATCTATGGGAATTACCTTTAGACTGGATGAGAGATGTGTCCCAAAATGGAATTCTATGTCTCAGAAGAAGATCCCAAATCACATAGGTGGATGGGTTCCAATTCATATATACATTGAACTCCTAACTGATAAGATGGAATCAAAATCCATAACCATACCTATTAGATCAAGACTAGATCATCGCATGATCTTCCTCTTTATAAAATCATATAGTAATCTATAATGGTGCTAAAATCACAAGGATTTTTCACTTACTTGATTCTAATTCATCATGTATGAAATTTTTAGATATATTGAAATGGTACCTTCATTTATAAAACACAACTTGTAAAAGTTTGTAAAGCCCTAATGAATCATCTTGGAACTCTTGATAAAATATTAAGACCATATATTGACCCTAAAGGACCATGAGACTCTCAGTGAAACCAAAATTATTGGGAAGTACAATATCTACTTATATAGGATAAATTGAATGAATAAACTACCATAAACCAAGGGGGAACAATGAAAAGTATCACAACCAAATGGATATAAACCCTCTCCCATTGAAAGAAAGAGGGTATATCATCACTACTGTCACAAATTAGGTAAATTCCCGATCACCTAACCACACCTGTATCATCATCGTTTTCCCAGAAGAAAAGGTCATATTTATACTATGTAAGAAGAGGGATACCAATTTGTATAGTAACATCATAGAAGTTACACATTTTATAATGGTAAACCACTATTATGTTATTTATGTTTAAAAAAATTAACAATTAAACCTATATGAATGACTCTTATTTTTTGAATTATTACTCTTATAAACTGATTCATTAACTCTTATTATATATTTTTTGTTATTGAAATGTTATAAATCATATAAAATATCTAATAATTAGTCTAAGGATATAAAAAATTTAAATATTATCATTTTTAAGGATTTATTACATAATATTTTAGTAAGATTAAATATTTATTATCATAGATATTTTGGTGAAGTCGTTCAATATCTACACAAGACCATAATGAAGTATTGGTGGACTCAAAAGTAGTTATTTATTATGAAATAAATATTATCGAGATATATTTAATATTTAAGGAATATTACTAGAATCATATATCATTCTTAAAATCATACGAATCATTATTATAATTTTAATCAGTATAAATTAAATAGATACTTACATAAGAGGGAATTTAATCGATAAGTAATGTGTGGAAAATGTGAAATATAAAAATTAAAATTATTTGATATACAAGAACATGGTTCATGACTTTTTTATTCATGGTTACTTTTATCTTACCACTATGATATTTAAAAAAATATTTTCTTGGTGCACTCATTATAAAATATAATTTTTTCATCTATATGTGTTCTACATTAACTATCCTTGATTTTGTTTGTGTTTTTTGAATTTTTTTATATATTTATTTTGTTTAGGTATAATTGAATAATTTGTTTATATTTTTTCCTCTAAATATATATTTTACTATACCTCAATAAAATGTACATGTTATAATTGGGTTATTGTGATCCACCGAACCTATACTCCCAACTCTAATGTTCATAGTCACATTAATTACATAATTTATTTGATACCTTTTATAAAATACTTGATATAAGAATTCAATGTTACAAAATCAATAATATTTATTGAATATCTAAAATATAAATTATATTTCTATGTTATGCCTTTAAATAACTAACAAATATCATAAACTATCAAGACCCTTAATATTTATATAAAATGAACATTTTTTCAAATATTTAAAAAACTAATTAATCCAAAAAGAGTCTCCACAGTCACACTTAATTTAATTCACAAGTCAGAATACATTTAAATATATCACAAGTAATAATTTTATATATATCATGGGGAAATAGAAGCACAAGGAAGGCTGAGATAAAACACCTAGTAAGGAAAACATATTACTGAATAAATCATGACATAAACATGGAATAAATATTATGGAATTGATATTTATACAACTTAAAGATATAATAAACATGGAACTGAGAACATTATATATACATTGAAATAAATAAAAAATGGTTATCAATAATAATGATAACATACTTATGGAATTCATAGTTATAGACATTGTAAATCTATTGTCAAGGCCTTATTTCATGCAATTTACATTCCACTAAGACAATAATCTATACATCTTATTGAATTTAGAAGGCATGACCCAAATGACCAAATATATTTTCTCTAATGATATATATACATTTTGGGGATATATAATTTTAGGCCCCACCATTCACCTAGTTGAGTCTGATGAATTCACCTTAATATTTATCATGTTGTTTAATTTTATTCCCTGAGGAACCCCATACTAAATAAAACATAGTTATCCATATAATGAAGAATATAAAATATCAAAACATGATCAAACTATGATGAAAGTAAATAATCACCATGAATGACAATAATTTCCCCCATTTCAATTAAATGGATAACAATTACATACCCCATCAAGAAAAAATAATGGGTATGGTTAATGATTACCTATTAAACTGAAAAAAAATCACACATACTAGAATAACAATATATGAAATGAAAATATTTTTTCAGGGGTCAATAAGGGGGAATTCAATATCATAACCCATCAGGAGGAAGAAGTTACATGGTTCAACATTATATATAAAACATGATAATAATGATCCATATTATAATAACATCATATAATATTCCTATACATATCCCCATGTTTATATAATAAAAATATTTCACTATGAACATCATCAAATCAAAATTATATAAAAAGTGGTGTTCACACTGTATAAGAAATGGTTTATGGGACAGATAAATAATTAAAAAATGATCATAATATATCCTTGGGAATTATTTTTATATTTTCAATTTAACATATCCCTAGGGTAACAAATTAATCCTATAATTATGTTAACATTGATTAAAAACATCATTGTAAGAGAATACTCAGAGGATAAAACCTGATAAGGGATCATGAATTTGATTGTTTTGTATCATGAGTTAATTTACCCCCAATTGATATAATATATATGATAGAGGATAAATTATAAAGTATAAGCCATATTAGGGATAAATATTATGAATATGGAATGGTAAAGGGAATTTAAAACCTAAAAGTGTTTTTAGAAAAAAAAAATCAACATTGATATAAAATAAGAAGTTATAGTTCACTTCAAGAATTATTTTTTTGAATTTCAGTTTAATGTTCATTGAAAACCATTACATATATGAATAATCACAAATAATTATTTCTTGAAAAATAAATAAGTTTTTCTATAAATAAATATGGATTTAAATAATTTGATTCTGAAACAAAGATTTTTAATACTCAAAATTATCTTTATTGAATAGACACATTGTTAACAGAGTAATAAAGGATAATTTTTATTATAACCTAAATTTATTAAATATGATTATAAAATAATAACAATAAAATTTTTGGGTGGGGTATCCCATGCATTGAAGAATAATGTTCAAGATAAAACATTATAATTAAATGAAGTGGATTTTAGTTGTAAAAAATACTTACTACTAGGGAAATAATTTTATCAATATCCCCTTTAATTGGGATCATGTTTTCTCTAGATAATATCATCATATAAAATTATTTAGATAAAAATATATCCTTGGGTAGTGAATGAAACATACATTAAATATGTGGTGCGTAACATGTATCATGTATCAAAGAATCATATTTGAGTCTAAGAATAATATTAGAGCTCAAGTAAAATTTTAATAAAAACACCATAAAAGATTGGTATTGTAATTATACATGAAATAAAATGAATAAAATATAATTCCTTAAATTTTATCTCAAATATTCAGTTTATACAACATATAAATTCAATTTTTTGAATAATACCAAAAACACCTTAAAAAGATGAATTTTTTATAAAAATCACTTACCTATTATCATATCATTTATGAGAATGATTTAAAATCATATATAAAAGTAATATATATCTTATTAACTTAATATAGAACCTAAATAGGAATAATTTTAATTTTAATTATTCATATGAGTAGTTCAATATAATAATTCAATCGATTTTCCACATCAAGTTAATATAATTTTGATCATTTGTACTAGTTTCATATTAACATTATATGTCTTTATTCTTAAATCAAGGAAAAAAATTAATCTATCATTACTGGTACTATAAAATATTAATTATAATTACTTTTGATGTTTCAAATTCCATTAATGTACATCAATGTATGTTCCTTGAAGATGAGATTGATAATAAGAATGTTTTGGTAATTCATGATGATCTATGTCTGATTTTATAATTAATGAATTAAATATTGATATAAATTCACTAGAAAAAACAATAAAATATTATTTAAATTTTTATATCATGATATGCCAGCAATTATGTTCCCATATATATTAATGATATAAATTCAAATTATTGTTAAATTAGGTGGAAAAACGAAGCCCAAACATAAACTTACCCCGATTTAATGACTCCTTATGAGATGGTTTCATTATATAATCATTTTACATGAATCATAATGTTGTTATTTAGTGTTTATTAGTTTGATATATCATATTTTAAATTAACTATAAGAATAATTAATCTATATAAAAACATTACATGATTATAATAAAAGATAATCCTCTTAAAAATATTTTTTTTAAATGGTTAAATTAATAATGATTTATAATTAATCATATTCCAAATATATTATTTACATTCTCATGATATAAAATTAACTATTTCATAAAATTCATATTTATAATTATATCCCATACTTATATCCATCATAGTAATGTATTTAATGGAAAATAAATACATTATTTCGAAGGGGGGTAGTGAACACAATGCATGAAAATGATTTTGTTATTCTTAATGAATGAGGTATATGAATAATAATGGAGAATAACCATAATATAGCAAAATAAAATTATATAAATGATAGTAATATATTTATATTAGTGTTTTTATAATACATATGATAGATTTATTTTTTGATAAATGATACATGTTTGAAAATACTCATATTGGGGACTTCAATTTTCCTTAAATGTCTCCCTGAAAATGAACTCCTTATTAAACTAATGGTATCCAAAAGAATTAGAAAGAGGAATTGGGTTATTAGATGTCTAAATTGGATGTTTTTAATAATTATTTAAATGAAAATGTTCCCCTTTAATAGGTTAAGATGTTACCTTTTTAAGTGAAGGGAATGGTAGTTTTGGTAGTAACCCATACATTTTCAATAATGTAAGGTTACTATTCAAGTTCGAAAGGACACAATGTCTAAATAATTAGAGTGAAAAAAATTTCTCAATGAAAAAAAACATAATACCTTCTATTTTGATAAAAAAGTGTGTTTTTTATGGATTCACATTTTAACGTTTTACCTTATTCTCAATCATAGTTTTGTGGTGGTAATTAATCAATAAACCATGGTAATAATTTTTTATTATAAATTTCATGGTTAAAAATATTTCCAAATTTTATGATTGTAATTTAAATATTTATAATATATTTTTAAAATATATTTTTTAAGGTTTTAAATATAAATTTAAAAATAAAAAATTTACGCTCATAAAATACTTTTTAGAGAAATTTGTTTTCCATGAGATTTATAAAAAATGTAAAAATATCTTTTATACTTATTTCATTGATAAAAGTTTAATTATTATGTAACCAATAAATAATTTTATGCCTACATAGAAATATAAAATTTACTCTCCCTTGAATAATACTTGATTCAAAGAAATTTTTGGAAGTGGTTTTTATATTAAAATAATATTTTAATTCATTATAAAAATGTTTTCCATAAGTTTTATCAGCTTAAAATAATTAAAAATGAATAATTTTAATTATTAAATTATTATTTGTTTAATTTAATGGTATTTAAATTTTATTGGTTAATATTACGTAGTGATATATTTAAGTAAATAATAATTTTCATAAATCTAATTTTTTTAATGAAAATCAATAATTTCTGGAAATACTGAAAATATTATAATGAGTATGTTTTGATATGATTAATTCAAAAATTATGTCAATATCATAAAATTTAAAATCTATTTATTTTATTTTATATTTTAATGGATAATTAAAAATATAATGAAACTTATTTTATTTTAAATTAAATAATATTAATTTTTTATCTTCTAAATTTAATCATTTTTAATTGATTATATTTTTTTTATTACTGCTTTTGTTATAATTTTTTATGACTCATTTACATCACTTATTGTGTTAATGAAAAGACAATGAATACAATAACTAATTTAAATGTAATTATATATTATGATCTAATGGTGTTTCATTCTCCCACCCATATTTAAACAATGTTATCATAATATGACTCATAAAAACAACTTATGTTGAATAGTAATTTCATAATAAACCATAAAACACTAGATATTATTGGGTTTATGCATAATTTGGAATAATTTTTAGTTGTTTGAAATTTAATTTTTTTGTTTATAAATATATCTAAAAATTTATTTATTTCATATAGAATAATATTGAATTTAGTAAATCTACATATATATGGAATAATTTCCTACAAATAATGAAAATGATTTATATGATAATCATACAAATAGGGGTTTTTATTTATAATTCACTAACCAGTGGTTAGAGAAATCATACATGATATAGGGAACTAATAAATCCATAGTCAAAACTCAATATATTATTCATTAGTAGTAGTTTTATAGGAATAACCTTTCTTATATTGTTATTAGTTAATATTCCTTCATTGTCCCTTAGGTTTCCAAATTGATTCATATAAATCTAAATAGTCATGAAGTTGAAGCAATGGTTATTTTTATGTTATCATTATACCTTACAATTTTATGTTTCAATACTTCATCTCTACACATATGGAATTTACCCATCCCCATGTGGTAATTCCCAAATGATTATTCATTAAATTTTAATATATAATACATTGAATCTTCTTTAATTCATCATATTTATTATTTGATCAATCATAATAATTCACCATTCACATTATTTTAGTGTTTAGGATATAAAAAATGATCATATTATTTATCATATTTAGTGATAAATAATTTAGTATAAATAATTTATTGTCACTCCAGCTCTATTTTTGATGTTTTCTTAGTTTAGGTAATTTCAAAATTTCCCCTCACACCCATGGCTCCATTTTTTCAACCCATTTGTAATTCCCTACGAGTTTACATTAGTGATTAAAATTACAAATTAATTTTTATAAGTAACTACCAGAATATTTACCCTCATAACATTTCAATTTATAACACTATAATTTTAGCATGTAGTATATATAAATCAACTTTTATCTAGATAGGTTAAACATATCTCACTCTCAGTGAAACATATCTCATTCTTGGATTAAACTACATTACCTTGAGTTTTCTTCCCTCAAACTTTTCTTACCAAATCCTTAAATAGAGATCCTAGTTTACCATGAATTTATATAAAACATTCTATACCAAATAATCATTCCAACCATTACCCTAAAAATCAAAATTATTCATCCTCAAAAAACATTAAAGATTCCTACAATAATATGCCCAATTATATATATATATCTTATTAATGAACTCTAAATAATATAAAATTACAAAAAAAAAATTGAATCTCTATGATATTAACCCACTATGAGATTATGTATTCCAATGAAATTTAACACTATACTCAACCCTCAAATTCTATTATCAACTAGTTCATATCCATACACACTAGTCAGAATATATATTAATCTGAAAAATGAGATGAACTTCTAAAAAATATCATGAAACAATTACCAATCCAAAGGTTAACAAATATTATATAACTTACGTTTTCAAAATTTAATCACTATTTGTTATCTCAATATCAGTGTATATTAAGCATAAGAGTTATGCAAGCCTCAATAATCTGTTTTTCAGTAGTTTTCCCAAAAACTATAGCCTTGTTATAAATAAAATTTTAATGTTTTCAATATCATTAAATATATGTTTCCAAACCATTAATGTAGATCTACCAAAGAACAATCCTTCTATGTTTCAATATTCCTCATAGTATTTAGATTATTCTAAGATATCATATATAAATATAACTCTCTAGTGAAATTAACTATGATTTTTGAGATTTAATTTGTATGGAAATATCAATCTCACTACATCATCCATATTAATAAAATAAAATTTTCCATCATAATAGGTATATATTAAAATAATCAACAATTTATGTATTCTCTCTTATTTAGTTACAAGTCAAATTTTTTTCTTGATACATAGATATCTCATCTTCATTTCATTGATCATTTTCCAACCAAATATAGAAATATTAAATATTTGTCTATAAAATTTGTGTAAATGATAATATTAATATGAAAAATCAATCCTACTAGGTATTATTTAGTTTAACTTTTTTAACATATTATAATTTCCTATAAACCTATGAATAACTTCCTTCTGACCTGGGTTATATATTGTAATTTTTCTATTTGGTTATCAAAAAAATAATAAAAAATAATTATTAAATCCTCTATGATTGTTTCTTAATATAATATTATTATCAAAATTATATCCACCAGGAGTTTTAACCTATGTATGAAGTTTGGCCTCTCTGTCATGCTCTAGGTGACGATCGAGTTAATACCTAATCCAAACTTTTTTGGGTTTTTAACACTTGATAGATCTATACTAGATCTTTCATCCACTATTATTATATAATAATGGATATAATTAATAAGAAAACCATGTACTAATGAATTTACCAAAACATCATGATTTCATTATATACATATAATTATTCCTAAAATTTTCACTGAAGTTCTCTTATCCTAATACTCAAATAAAAGGGGAATTATTACATTAGCATTAAATATTATACTTATACCAACACATAATTTATTATCTTAAACATATAGTAAACCATAAATTATTAACCCTTAAATTATAATAATAAATATTCTAATATCCAAATTTATATATTCATTACTTAGATACCAATTGTGATACCCAATTCCACACTCTTTGATATTTTTTTGGATCCTTATCATTGAAGATATTGTTTATATTCTTTAAAAAAAATCTTTTGAATTGGAGTAATAATATTGAAATGGAAATTAAAGATGATATGATTCCATATATCTGTGATGGATGAAAGATGATGGGGGCACCCAATGGAGAATTTATGAAGGGATGTGATATGTTCTACATGCTCTATGAGAGGTCATATTGTTGGTATCTATAAAAAAGGTAAGGGTATCGAGCTTGATGAGTCATGGTACAATAGTAAATCTATATATAAGGATTCTGATCATGTTGGTCCATCTTTCTAAAATTGATTGGTATAAAAAGTGGAAGGAATGGATAATTAGTCAGAGATATGAGATGCACCTATGGGTTCTAGCAGAATTTGATAAGGAAAGGGGTTTGGACCACATCTCCACTCATTAGAAGGGTGTTTTGAGGCATAAACAATGGGAGTAATTGTATCCCATTAGATATACTACTAATGAGGTAGTTCAGTGTATGGATTCAGAGGTTATTCTTACAAATCCTGAGACTTTAGCAAATATTTTTATAGATCAGCTAGTGGAAAGTTATTTTTCATGAATGAATTAACATAAAGGTGACTTCAGAAAACCAAAATTTTATTAGAATGCATAATTTTATAATGATTTTATTAATTATTTAAAATAATCAAATATATTTTTTAAGTGGGGAGGCATATTTGAAAGTGGAAATTTCAATGATCATCAGAACCCCCTTAAGGATTTTGGTGGTGGTGGCCATATGTCCTATACGAATTCTATTAAAAATGGAATAAAATATTTCTTGATAGTGAGGTATTCAATCATGATACATCACAAAAAAACCACATAAGGAATACTCCAAGATTCCAAGGAACTTTATAACTAGATCATTCTTTAAGCCATCAAAATCAGAGCTAACTCTAGAGAGTGAAATAACCAGGTCCTAGATCCTCAATATCATCAGTTAATGTACATCATTGTTGTAGTGTGAATATAATGATGATTATGGCAATGAGTATGAAAATGATATATCCTATTATGGCCTTTAATTATGGTTCTCTGTTATGATATTAGGGAAGGTAACTTTGTTTGAACATGTCCATTAATGTTTTATTATATTGTTTGTTTTTAATATAAGGTCAAGATATTTTTCTTATATATATGATTTTCTGGTGTGAAACTACATTATAAAAAATGAGTCATTAAAATATACATTAATTAATTTCACACACACTATCCTTAAAAATATTTTATGTGTAATACATTTTCACATAAACTATTGAAATGGAAACATAAGAAGGGGTGAGATCAAACTCACAATAAGAAAAATATACAACTAAATTAATCATTGACTAAACAAGTCATAAATATTATTGTAGTAATAAGAAAATAATTTGAATACATAATAAAATTAAATATGAGACCATGTTATATACATGAGAATAAATGAAAAAATTTATATCAATAATATTGATATCATAGTAATGGAAATAATAATACCAAGTATAAAAAATCACATTTCAAGGCCTTGTTCCATGAAATTTACTTGCCATAAAGACTACAAGCAAGACATGAAGTTGAATTGGGTAGGTATACAAAAACTACCCAAACATTTTGATTTGGGATTTAATTTCCCACCAAAATATAAAATATATATGTTATAGGATAAATCAATAAATGTATACTCTATTAGGGAAAACCTAAATAAAATTTTAATGGTAAATAAATGTGAAACCCTAATAGATCTTTTAGAAATCATTTTTTGTAATGGTAAAAAAGTAGATGTAATAGGTCAATTACCAAAATTTATTTTTCAATAGAAAAATTTTAAACTCAATTTAAAATGATAATTAAAATAATAATCTACAATAATACTATCTTGAAAATTAAATAATGTTTTATTTAGAGAATTTTGATCAAAAAATTTCGATTTTGAAATGTAAATTTTTAATAATTTAAATTAACAATGTTGAAAACTCATATATTAAAAATAGTAATGAGAAACAATTTATATTAAAACAACATTTTCCAAATCAAAATTATAAAATATCGTCTAATTGAATATTATGGTGGGATAACCAAAACATGTGATTAAAATATTCAAGATAAAATGTTATAACATAAAGATGAGGATTTTTGTTATTAGAAATCCTTATTACTAGGTAAAAACTATATTAATAGCTACTTTAATAATCGAAAAAAAAATCTAGTAAATCCCATACAAATATTATTATAAAACGTATCCATTGGATGTGTATACACCATAAATAGGAAACATGGTAATTAACATGTAACATGTCTCAATGAATCAGATTTGAGACCTTGATAAATTTTATAGCATGAGTATCATTTTAATCAAAAACCCCTTGAATGATAGGGATTGTAATTGACCATTAAATACCATTATTAAAATATAATTAATGATAATAAATACCAAATAGGTATTATACACCATACATATATTAAATTAGGTTCATAATACCAAAAATATATCCAAGAGAGGAATTTGAGATGAAAAACATGTACCCCTAGTCCTGACATCCACAAGATCACATTAAAATATTATATCACATGAAGTATTATCTTAATATATTAATTAATAACCATACTAATATTTATTTTCATATATAATACTCATAAATATGTGTTATATATATGAATTATACTGATTTACAATATTAACTATTTATAGTTTTGATCATTTAATCTATATTTATAATAGTGGTGATTGAGATCATTTTTATTTCAAATTTAATAATTACTAGATCATTAATATTAATTTAATATATGTTTTTTAATTATTTATGATGTTTTAAACACTTTTAAATAGTTTCATTATCTTTATCATTGAAAATGAAGTCAAGAACAATCATGTTTTAATGATTATTCATGATCGAACTTTTCTTTCATAAAAAATGAATAAAATATTGAAATTATGTATCCATGAAATAATCATAAATTATAAATTTATAATATTTTATATTATTAATTATGTTACTATATGTATTAATGATATAAATTCGTAATATTGTTCAATTATGTGGTTAAACCAATGAAAACATGATAATACCCATTCTTAATGAATTATTATTAGGTCGTTTTGTTGTATTATAATTATACTAGATGAATAATAATATATTATATTTTTTATTGATTGTTTTTATTCTAATTGGAAATAAATATAAAAATAAGTATTGGATATGAAAATATTACACAATTTGAAAACAATATTATCCTCTTAGTATGCTTATTTTAAATCATTTCATTGATATCATATTAAAATTCTATAATAGAACCTCAATCATAAAATAAACATCATAGTTATTAATTAACAAGATACATAAGTCCATACATTTACTTTCATGAAGGAAACAAATGTTACATCATGGGGGTGGTATTCTAAACATTGAATGAGTGAAGATTTTGTTTTTTAATGGATGGCGTATGTCTATAAAAATTCATTATAACCAAAACATATATATAAATTATACCAATATGATAATAATATATTGTGTATAATAAATTTGTATGAAGATAATTAAGGATAAAAGCTATGTAGTATACAATATACACATTAAGGACTTGAATTTTCTTAGGAAGTGTCCATAGAAATGATGAACATTTTCAAATGAATGATAACCATAATAATTTTAAATTTTTATAGTTTTATTGGAGGAGAATATTGATATATGTTCATGAAGAAATTTCAAACTAATGGTGTGTCTTTATGTGGCCAAGATGTTACTTTTTTATATCTAAATTGAACAGCAGTTTTGGGAGTAACCCTTATAGTTTCAACAATGCAATTCCACTATCCATGTTTCATAGGCCAAAAAATGTAAAATATTATAGTGAAAAATAATTTTGTGTCTATACTCAACTCAAATATTTTTTTTATAAAAAATTTAACTTCTTATGGTTTCATATTTTAACTTTTTCTTTTTAACCAAAACATATATTTGTATTGGTAACTAATTTTCAAATCATAGTAATTAATTTTTATGAAAGGGATTAATATTTAAATTATTACCAAGTTTTTTAATTCCATTTTAAAATATTATAATCATTTAATCAAATAAAATTTATTATGGTTTGAAATGTTAATTTAAAAATAAATACACTTAATAATCTCCAAAATACTTTTATAGATATATTGTTTCAATGTTGTTAATTTATACATAATGAAAAAAATTTCTATGATATTGATTTTAATGATATAAATATAACAATTAATAAACTATATGTGGAATCCCATGAAATCCAAATGTAAATCACCCCTTAATAATTCAGGATTCATGAAAATACATAAATCATTTTTAATATTAATATAACATTATAATTATAAATAAAATTATTTAGAATTGTATTTCAATGTTCAATTGATATTTTAAAATGATTAATGCATTCCTCAATTTAATATTTTATTAGTTTTACGATTTTTAAATCTTTTAGGTTATGCTTAGATAGTGATAAAATCATGGAAATTATAATATTCATAAATATGAAAATTTGAAAACAAAAATCAACTTTTTTTAAATGAAAAAATTTCCAAAAAATAATTTTTTAAAATTATTAATTAGGAAATATGTTTTATTTTATCAAATTCAAATTATAATATTTGAACTTTTATATTTTTATATAAATAAAAAAATAAAAACATTTATTCCATTTTAAATTAATCCATATAGATTACTTATCATCCCATGTTAGTGAATAATAATTTATTAAAATATTTGGATGATTACTAATGTAATTATAATATGAGTCATCTCATTTAAATTTTTCTTGTAAAGAAAATTTTATCAAATACATTGTCTTAAATAAAGGTAATCATGTATTAATATTTCAATGTGAAATAAATATGATAAACAATTAAAATTATTATGTGTCTTGTGGTATTTCCTTCACTATAAAGGGTGGGAATCAAGTACATTATGACTCCCCTTAAAACTTATGGTTGTTATTAGTGAGTACCATTCCTATAAAGGAGTATATGTGTGTTAAGAATAGATGTATAACCTTTTTTATCCAAAGATCTATAAAAATATCAATGTATTTATTTATATTTTTTAAATCCTTTTCTGATTTAAATAATATCTATTCACCCATTGAGTTGTGAGGATCTATTCATCTGTCACCAACATCCATATCATGAGATAAAACCATTAAAAAGTTTTTCTTATTTTATATTTCACCTAAATATCAGGTAACCCCCAATGTATCTGATATAAATAAATAAGGATTAAAACATCATCGAATTTTCAATGAACGAAATCCAAAGTCAATACTCACATCCATGATATTGATATAAAATCATTTTTCATCCTGAAAGATGGAAACCAAATCCCTAGTCTTGGCCCACCTATTATTTATTTATAGTATTATCTGTATACTTCTATGAGCACCAAATTAAAATTGGGGTTCTCTAATAATATCTAGTATTGAAGAAAATTGGTCTGGTCAAATATAAAACTTGAACTAGATCGTAAAAGGCTCAAATAAAATCCCCAATCACCATGTGTTGGGGACATAAACATGTGTGTAAAAATATAAACTATGCTGGAATAATTTTCACTCTCAAAAAATAATAAAAAAGAAGATAAATATATATTGAAATATTCTTGGGGTTCCCATACAATGCACAACAATTCACATAAAATAAAACATTCTAAAATGAAGAGATGCACTAATATAGAATAAGAAATAAAACAAAATCACTTCAAAAAAAGAAAACATCCAAAAGAAATACATCACAAATTCCTAAAATTATAAAACTAAAAATGTGGATAACATGTTGGCTAGAATGGATGATACATAAGAATTCTTAAAATTAACTAAAACATTAACCAAAGTAAATGATCCCATCCATGTAACCCATGGATACTCACCACATCAAAAATAATTCCTCTATGGACCATAGAAAGAAACCATCATCATGGGATCGTAACTTGGGACCCACAAAACATGAGGGTTATATGAAAACATCAGTGTGTATATAGGTTTTGAGATAAATGTTATTAGTTTCATCCCACCATGAAGTCTATTAAATTCTATTTATTAAAAAAATCTAGAAATTTTGGTATAAAATTAAAATTTCAATTTTTTTTCCAACATATGGAAGCATAAATGAAACTAAGTATCTATATTTTATCTATATGTAAAAATCACATAAATATATAGAAAATATATGGAAACATCATTTATAATATAACATATTTAGAACCTCAGAATGAATAGTACTGTCTTTCTAAAAATATAAAAAAATTATATCACCAATTTAGCAAACCATTCATAATAATGAAATGAATAAAACAATCATTTTACACATCATTACATTGGATATATTTCATTAAATAAAATTTAAAAAGCTATTTTTGAAATATAACCAATTATTAATGTTTGTATTATAATAAAAATTGAGATTAAAAATTTCATAGAGTATAGTCAGGTCTAACAATGATCACATATATGGATATATAATCCAAAGAGATATTAAGGGGATATAAATAGGTATAAAGTGGGATTCTATAGAATATAATCATTAACAGGGAACAAAAGATCAAGGGAGACTCACTAGGTCTATACAGGAAATGATCCTTGATAATACTAAAGTTGAGTCAACTGTCATCCAATATTCTATTTCTAAAAGACATATACATCTTTGTTACTTTAATAGTAACATCTCGGAACTCCAATAGATAGGATATATCATAAAACTATGATAAAATAGATAGTAAAATAGCTAAAATACTTTGAACTTTACCTAGATCCCTTACTAAACTACATAGGGTTCCCATGAAATCAATTAGGTGGAGGTGATAAATAATTAATTCATTTTTTCAACACATTTAATCAAATAATATATCATAACATATAAATCTAATATCTCCCCAAAAAACCAATAAATAAATTTCCACTTTCATGTTCTCACTTATGCATCCATTAATAATTTAATTTATACCCTAAATGGATACACTTTATAGAAGTTATTACATTAAAAATTGGGATAAAATGGAGGGAATCAAAATATCAATTAAAACTCTTTTCATAAAAACCCAAGTGGGGATTTGATATAAAAATAGTATGATAATTCATTTTATCATCCTATGAAATTTCACCCTTAAAAGAATCCTTTATGAATTATTATAAATTAAAACACATCATTTAAATCATCCCACAACACCACAATGACCTATAGGTATCATAAATGATTCAATAATAGCCAAATACACACCCATTTAATAAAAGAGTCATTTATATAAATTTTTCTACATTTCTGGAAACTAAAATATTTTTAAAACCACTTTAAAATATTTAAATTTCATTTTAAAATCATTTATTTCATTTAAATTAACATTTGGTATGGATAACATTCAATTTTAAAATCCACAACTAAAAACACACTCAAAACCTTCTACTTCGGTTATATAAATCATTGAAAACATTTCAAGAAACCATATTGGGTAAAAAATATTTTCTAAAGCTGATAATGAATTATTTTCATGATATAGAATCATTAAATTATATTTAAAATAAAGGAACATAATTTGAAAATATTATTTTCTTAGTAGAAACTAGATTCCTTTACTAGTAAAAGATAAGAAAATATGTAAGACAAAATATACAAACCATAAAAAATGAATTCCAATGTTTTTATCAACCTAAAACTTTAATATCAATCATAAAATAATTAAGAAACATTGGATACAAGTACATATATGGGTATTATAATATGGTAATAGAGGAGAAGTATAACAAGGGGTTTAACATTCAAAATTTATTTAAAATTGAGGTGGAGAAGTTTAAAACCATTGAAAGAGAAGGGGTGTTCTATGTGATATGTTATGATTCAGTTGGAATAAATGGGAGGAGGGAGAGAAGAAAATGATATAATTCAACCCTAGGAAAAGGAGAATGTCACATTTTTTAAGATTCAAGTTAGTCTTAAATGTTTTCCTGCATGTTCTACTAAATTGATTATAAATCGTGAATCTCACATTAAAATAGATATTTATTGGTACATGGTTTTGTTGTATAGTTTAGAAATTATTATGTTAGCCATTCCACCACCACTTTAACCATGTTGTAGCAAAACATGTAGATTTTTTATTGGTTTTACAAATCATTATCAATAAATTTAAATAACATCCCAAATATATATTTTTCTGATAGATTTCCACATTGTATCAAAAAAATATGAACTATTCATGAACCATTGTAGAAGTTTATACCAAGTGATTTTTCACAAAGCTTCCCCTTGAATGTATGGGTTTTTTTATGGTTTCCCTTAATCATGGGGAAAAAATGAAACAATGTAAAATGTAAAAAATTAAATTAAATTTAAAACCATCAAAACATTTAGTAAATCACAATTATATAATATTTAATATAGAAATGACATGAGAGTATACAATTAATCTTAATGAATAATTCACTAATTAAAAAGACTATAGGTATACCTAAAAAAATTAGTTCAAAACATGCATCACACACTTCAAAATATGAAAATTATCAATGATTATATTAGTAAATTAGGAAAATTATATAAAATTCAATTTTCATGTTCTTGAATTAATCTCGCATCGATCTAATCCAAAGTGGGGTTGGTTTGAATGAAACCTCATTTTTTTATTTAAAAGTGATAGCTTTTTCAAAATGTGCATCACAAAATCAAAATTAATTAGACAATAATACATTTTATTGATACATAGGGAAAAATATATAATATAATTGTGATTTGAAGGAATTTACTACATGTCTCCCAAATTTATAGTGTGTTTGGTAATATTCAATATTCAGGTTTTTTAAAGATAATTTTCATTCTAAAAAGTGTTTCATATAACCAATACTATGAAAACACACCAATATTTTACTAATTATTTAGTATAAATATTAAAAGTTCATTTTTCATCCAATACAATTACTCTCATGTCAATCTAACACACTCTATGGATGGTATGACTAAAAGTGCATGTTATCTGTTTTATAAAACCATTTTAGTTCGAAACAAATTTCACATATTGAAAATAAGGAATAAAAACTCTTTTTATTAATAGTTTATCAAAATAATAGATAATTAATCTTATACTTATAATAATTTACCATACATCAATCTGACACACGACATGGATGATAGGATTGAGTGATCTGTTTAAATTTAAAAGTGAAATTTTAATTCCAAACAAAAGACCCATGCTCAAAAATCGAGAAAAAACACTCATATTTCCCTAATATTTTATAAGAAATATTGATAAATATTTTCTGAAAAATAAGAATTTATCTCACATCAATATGAAACTGAATTTGGCTTGTATGACTAAATGTTTATATTTTAATTTAAATGGGTAAATTCTAATCAAAATACCCATAACAAACTCAGAATTTCATAATGACACTAGAATTATTGTGATACATTAGGAAAATGATTTTTTATTCAAATATTAACATGTATGAATTAACTTTATATCCATTAAAAATGTGATGTGACTGTTATAACTGAAAGAACTTTTTTTCAATTCAAAAAAATGGAATTTTAGTTCAAAATTCACTTCAAATAGTCATAAATAGAGTATAGTATATATTATAATGATACATTAGGGAAATAATTTTCTATCAATTAGTGACATATAGAAATTAATTTTATATCAATTTGACATGTTGTATGATAGTTATGTTTGAGACTGACTCACATTGTTAAAATAGAGAAAACACACTTGGAGTGTCATATTCCATCACAATATTATATAATTTTATTATATTTTTTAAAATTTTTATTTCTTATTCTCTATCATTAATATTATCCTTTTTATTTATATTTTTATTTTTTCATTATTGTATTTTAATTTTGTTTTATTTACTTCATTAAAATTCCACTGAAATAGCCATTGTTTTTTATTATAGGTACAATCTTCTATTCATAATGTTTTTTGGTTTGTCTGAAAAATAGAAACAAGATAAGGTATTATTGGAAGGGTGTCCTGAAGGAAGTGGAGTATAGGTCAACTATGCCTCCTAAAAATTAGAGTTCTTCATAGTTTATTGGAAAGTTTAATTTTTTTAATAAATTATACATATCAATGTATTTTTAATGTACTGAAATGATTGTAATGTAAATTTATTTTAATTTAAATATATATTTAATATTATATTTTTATAAAATTTTTATTTTTTTATTATTTGTCTATTATAGTGTGTGTTCATATTGAAACACACTACTATAGTTTAATATTTTTATTAGCGCTAGAGATAATTGTGAAACAAATATATCTTTTATCAATGTTAACTCTAGCACTGATAAAAACTGAATTTACCAACATAGATAAAGGATTATATAATTCATTGGTTATGGAATCATTAGTACTATTTTAATACATATAAATCCAATTTTTCACATATAAAAAATAGAAATCTATGGTAGTACAACCACATGTTTATATAACAGTTTTAAGATGCAGTTGTGGTGGATGGAGTCGAAAGATGACTAAACATTCATCCAAGAAGGGCTTACCTCAATAGAAATAGTCTAAGTAGACATGATAGATGTATGGGACAGAGTAGTCTTTGATTTTCACTATAGAGGGACCTTAAAAATTATGATATATTATTTTAGTTTCATCTACACTTTAATATTCATTATTAGGTATATGATCCTCTATAAAACCAACAATTTCATTACAGATCTATTAATTTTTAATGAAATTGAATTTTCAGTCTTAGAGAAAGGGTGATTTTTGAATTGGATATCTGTAATGGAATTATGATAGTTGGTACATATTTATGAGGCATGATTATGAATTATTTTGTATTTTTTGTTTCATGGTGGTGTTGGGAGATGGTTGAAGGGGTGGTGAATGTAATATAAGTTTAAAAGACCAAACAAGGTACCCAATATTGGTGCATTGGGCACCCAATTAGGTCATAAAAATACATGAATCTCCTAGGTTTCCATAGGACACTCGACGAACTTTCATTAGGTACACATTGGTCAACAGGGTATTTTTTAGTTTTAATTACCCAGATTGATCGTTTAAAGAAATACCCACACCCTTATGGTATCTACCCAACTCAAATACTCTCTCACCTCTCGAGTTCATTTTTACACCCCCTCAACATGAAAGATATACCAGAACTCTATAGCTAAGTTAATTAAATTTCTATCTAAATATTGATCTCTCTTTTAGAGAGTATAAGAAAAGACATATTTCTTCTATATTCTTTTCACTTCTAACTATTTATTTATTATAATCCCCATATTAGATTCCTTTTTAGTTATGTATAGATTATTGTAAAATAGATTCAAATCATTCCACGATATCAGATGACTTAATCCCTATATTATCAATGAAGGTGACACCTTTGATTTCTCAATATATATCGTCTGTATAATTGTTTCATTTATTTGTGTACATAGGGTTCAAAGTTCAGTAATTGTGAAACTATAATGAATTAATTCATGACTACATTCAAGTATATGTTTTTGCTAACATGAACTAGAGTAAAACATATATATATGGTTTTTTATTTTAATACTTCCTAAAACTATAATGCCAATGGGTGTGACCTTAGTATGTTTTTCTAGTAAACCAAAATATCTCAAAATATGTTGTAAACCCTTAAATGATCTTAATAAACCATAGTGGGTTGGCCAAGCCTCGTACATGTATTTTTCATGTAAAATGGAGTTTATTATGGGTGTTATTCTTAAGAAAAAGTACAAGAAGGGTTGTGGTATGTGTTGGAAGAATAAAAAATTACATGATGAGTATACACTATTATCTTGTGGGATTATATATTTCAACCATACCTTGAGGTAGAAATTGGATACTCAAGAATAACATCCTTGGTGGATTATCTATATGAAATATATTGGTGTGCTATTTATTGATTTAATGTTTAGTTATTCCCAATATGTAGGTGAATGGATGAGTTATGCTAGTTTCCATTCAATTCATAGATCATGGGTATTATTTGGACTAGGAATGGCTAGTATATAGGAAATTAAACCCTTAAGTAAGAAAATAATTGTTTTATATTAATAAGTCAATATATGGGAGTCGTAAATGGTGAATGATCGGAATGTGATTTGGATTCATGAGATACACTAATGGATATTGTTGGATATGATTATCATATAAATTTTATAATTAGTAATGGAACATGTATCTTGAGATACTATGGGATAAAAAATTCTTAAGGGACGCATAGTGAGTTAACTAGGCCCACTAAAACCAATAATTTATTCAAGTATAAATTTATTACAAGAAATTAACATGGATTAAAACACGTAAATGGGTTGTTATAATTCCCAAGAATTTTTACTATATATTAATATTTTATTAATTTCATTTTATCGACAGCTGGCGTTGCTCACAACATCAAGTTTTAAACAAACATTGAGAGACTATTAAAAATTAATGTTATCTCATAGGCATTATATTGGAAGGAATGAATAGTAATAAATAAAATGTGAAAACATTTTTGTATATTAATTTATAAAATTAATCAATTAGTTATGAATTGGTTGGAATTTAAAACAAAAAAAATATTTTCAAAGAATTTATAGGTTTTTAGAAATATAATTTTATGTAGGAAATGAATTTTAAATCAATATATTTATATAATCTTGAAATATTATTTTAATTAAATTTTTATATTATTTACTGGTTAATATGTTCTAATAATTCAAAAAAAATTTAATCATAGGATTAGCATAAATCAATATTTTTAATAAAAAAATATCCTTCCTAAAAAGTTATTTTTGTATCATTTTTTACACATAAATTAAAATTAATTTCTTAAATATATAGTAATTTAATTATATAATATTGATATCATATTTAAAATAATGATTTTTAAATTTTTATATTTAAACCCTTTTATTTTTTATCAATATTTATAGTAACTAGGGAAAAATTTATTACCTCTGTAAAGGGTAAAATGAATTATTCTGGATTAAAAAAAGTGATAAGTCCATAAAATATCATCTTTTTTCTTATTATATGAACTTAATTAGACCCTTAACACCTAATGTATTAAATTGAGTTATTTAAGGGACACTTTACCATGAAAATGACTTAGATATTATTAAAAACAAACAAACTAACAAAATGTCACACTCAATTTTTAATTAGTTTAATATTTTTAATATAGAGTTTAATAGAAGACATGATCGACTATAAAAAATCATTGAATTATAAAATAATTAATTTCATTATGTAACATTGTTATAATTTTTATAAATTAAATAATTACCCTCAGTTATTATAGTATTATGATTCAGTAACTATACTATTTGTAATTCCCTGACCCCATTTACCGAGAGTTGGTGAATTATTACATAACATTGGCATGATCACAAAAGATCAAGTCTCGAAAGACTGATTAGTTTAGTAGCCTTTTAAACACATGCTACATTCATAAGTCCTACATTACATGATAAAGTGAAAAACTAAAACAACATAGTCTCCATAGTCCACAATCAAATCCCCCCAGACTATCCCTATAGTTCAGTCATAAAATACTTCATCACATCCTGGGAAAAATAAAACATAGAAAGGGGTAAGATCAAATGCTCAGTAAAGATAAAAATATATCGGAAACTTTCATAAATAAGAATAAACATTTAAGGCAATGTATAACTAAAACAAATTCCTTTTAAACTTAAACTTTAGAATAATATAGAAAAAATAAAATGAAATAATGTCATTTAATTATTCACATGGATATTATACTAGTTGAATAATCACATGAAATATCAATAACCACTTTCATAATGATGGAATGCATAATGTCATACTATCATAACCACATAGTCAAGGCCTTATTCCAAGATTACAAATAAGATTTTTTCAAGGCCTTGTGCCAAGACACTAGTTTGACTCATGAGACCAACCGATGCATCGAAGAGCTATAGCAGGCTCCACCCATCACTTACTGAGTCCAATGCATTCCTCATATGAACAGGTTTATACATAACATAAAAATTCGTATTAAAAATAGCATACGAAATGTCAATACTCTCTCCATAAACCATGACTGGCATAAAAATAACACATCCATAGTTAAACATATCACAAAACCTTCAATACAATATGGACGTTTTGTATCATAATAAATCAACATTAAAATAAGCTTAAAATCCATCAATGGGTGTTGGCATAGATGAAAACAAAACTTTTTGAGAGAAATATATCTTTTTTTAATCATTTATAAGTCACATAATTATAAAAGAAAACATTTAATTTGAAAATATTCTTATAATCTTGTAAGGGAAGATTCGAAAATTTTATAATTGCGGAAAATAGCAGCACCCGCCGTATAAGTAAAAAAACACATTCTTACTTTAATTCTGTTAAAAATGTTAAAAAGGACCTTGTTTGGAAAATAACAGAAATATTTCTTTAAAAAAATATTATAAAAGTAAAACAAATGTATAAATGACTTTAACCCATAGTCTAGTAAATAGTAAAAATGTTTTGGAATACATTTTTAAGAAACATTTATGTGGATGATAAAGAAGTCCCAGTAGATAATTACATATAAACAACCTCAGATAATGAAGAGATTGAAGAATTAACCCTTACCTTGTACATTTCTTTGGTCGAGGGTAGGTTAACCTCTTGTGTAATGGTGAAATAATTGTTATTAAATTATATAAGAATCATATACAGTAATATGATATCATATATGATCTTTTATCATTGTTTTGTTAATAATATCTTAGTATTATCTTCTTTTCAGGTGTTAACGGATTCATTTTCCATTATATTCATTTTAATGTGAGTGATATTTTTTATGGATGGGATGTATCTTATTTTTCTCCAGAATGATATCAAGTCTTTAAAAATTATTTTTAATCGTCTAATGAAAATTAGTCTTTAATGGATACGATGGGGAACGAATCTCATCGCGTTTGTGGAGACGGTAATCCGTACGTACGCACGAGCGACAATATAATTATTTTGATATTAAAATAATATATAATTGGATGGTATATCTTATATAACGAATAATTATCATGTTATATTTATTATTTACATTAATTACAAAACATTATTATACCCATCCAAATAATAATGTATTGAATAAGAATTACACCATGACGTGGAGATGGTAATCTGTACGTACGCATGTATGGTGAAAAGTCATTCAAAGGATGGATATCTTAATGAATATGGAAGTACCATATTTATAATAAAATCAAAATATATAGAATATACTGGAGTTATTATTTTCGAATGGAAATAACAAATAAATAAGAAGAAAATAACTTGAAAGAGGGTGGTGAAATTATTCCCTCTTCTTCAGGTTCTTCCTTTTTATTTGATAAAAAGGGCTCCTTAAGTTGGATTTATGACTTAATTAAGGCCTCTAGGATAAAGTTAGATAATTTTAGAGGATATTTGGGCAGATTTTGGCCGTTTCAAATGGCTTTGAAGGTGTGAATTAGAGAGAAGGGGGGGGTGCCCTTTTATAAGAGGGTGAGGGGCACCTTAGGAAAGCAAGAAATATTATTTTATAATAAAACCATTTTAAGTTTATAATGGCTCAAAAATGGATTATTTAAAGGATGATGTGGGGATGGGTTGAAAACCACTCAACCAATAGGTTTTTAAGAGGTTTGGGTTAATATATTAACTTTATCTTTTATATTTAACTCTTAGTTATATAGTTTGACATTTATCATGTCTCTTTGTATTTTTATATTATATTGTTAATAAACATACTATATAATTTCACGAAAACACCAAGTGGTTAATTAATGATACTCCTATCATTATATATGTCCTTTGGTGGAACTTTAGATTTGTAGGAATAAAATATCAATTAATAACATAATATTTTTTTTAAACTCTTTTATGTCAATTTTGACAGTATTTGGTATTTTGCTTTTTCTAAATTTATAATAGTATTATTACTTCGAGAAAAATTCATCAAACCAACCCTAATATGTCATATTAACATATAAAATTAGTGTAATTTATAAAAAGTCTCAAATTACTTTTATTTGG
Organism: Viscum album; assembly: GCA_963277665.1. NCBI lineage: Eukaryota > Viridiplantae > Streptophyta > Magnoliopsida > Santalales > Viscaceae > Viscum > Viscum album. Next base: position 1,488,163,431 of record OY728120.1, read on the forward strand.
ATATTTATAACATCAATTATTTTAATATTTCATTAATTAGGTAATTACTACATCACCATTGTTTCATGAATAAATTAAATTATTTAATGTCTAAAAATTATAAATAAATACCATTATATATGAAATCTTTTTAACATTCTAATGAAATTTTATAATTGAATTTATCTTGTGTACAGCCCTATATTAAAAAAAATTATTTATTAAACATTGATTTTAACTCTTTTAACTCATCTTTGAATTAAATAATAATAATTGTCCTAATCTAATCCAAGTGGACCAAAGAGGTTCATATTTTATTCCTAAGGTTGTTTTTTGTCGAATTATACTTATCCAATAGAATTAGGACATGTGTTAGGGTAATAATAATATCAATTTTACCCTTAATTACCCTATTTACTTTTAACTATGGTAAATAAAAGTAAAAGACTTACTATTCACCAAAAATTATTTTTATCTTATTGAAACACATTTTACTCCTTGATATTAACCGTGTCTCTTAAATTTTTGAAATTCCACTCACAGATGCGGTAAAATTAAGTTTTATATGAATTTGAAAATTCTCCTAGGAGTTGGGTAAATGACAGTGAAAAGTTCAATAACATTTTTATATATCTAAAATTATTATAAACTGGCTCCAATGAATTACATTGAACTTATATAGGTATTATGTATCTATTTTTACCTAAAAAGTTTTAAATAAAATAAATAATTATTTAAATAAAAATTCTATTTTAAACTGTAACTCATTGTTTTTCACTATTCATCAAAAATTGAAAGTTTTCTGAAAAATACCAAAAATTCACCCTAAGGTAATTTCAGTATACCGAATCAAAAAATGAAGTCCATTTTGAAAGATAAAATTTATAAAATTTTAAAAAGTGGGTATTACTATTCATAACGGCTAATTTGATTGGTTGTGGTGTGTGTTAGAACTCGAAGTTATGTACAACACATGCTACTGTATTATTCAAAGAGAAGCGTACCATAGAAGCTTGGGGTGTTACATTTAGTCCTCCTTCAAATAATTACCTCCTAGAAATTTCTAGGATATTACTGCATAAAAAGACTTGGGTGTTTTTTCATCATACGTTCCTTGGGTTCCCACATTGCCTCTTCCATCTTATGGTTTCTCCATAGAACTTTTACCAGACGAGTCATCTGCTTTTTCAACACTTGTTCTCTAGTATCAAGAATCCTGATAGGCTCTTCTCAATAAGACAGATTAGGTTCCAGTTCTACTTCCTCATAGGTGAGTACATGCATTGGGTCAGGCATGTATTTTCTCAACAGTGATATGTGGAACACATCATGAACTTGGGAGAGATTTGGCGGCATTTCCAAACGATAATCTGTAGCCCCAATTCGTTCTAGATTTTTGAAAGGTCTGATGTACCTAGGACTCAATTTTCCCTTCTTAACGAAACATATAACACCCTTCTATGGAGATACCTTCAAGAAAACATGATCTCCTACCTGAAATTCCAAATCCTTCCTTCGGTTATCAGCATAGATCTTCAGCCTACTTTGATCTTCATTGATGTGGTTTTGAATTACCTTTACCTTTTCCATCATTTCCTCCACCAGTTCTGGGCCTATGAGTTTTCTTTCACCAACATCATCCCAACAGGTTGGTGTGTGACTCTCTTTCTATATAACACTTCATATGGTACCATACGAATACTTTAATGGAAGCTAGTGTTATAGGAAAATTCTACCAAAGGTAAATATTGATCTCACATACCTTGAAAGTCAGGTGAGCATTATCTCAACATGTCTTATAAGGTTTCAATGGTCTGTTCTGATTGTCCATCAGTTTGGGGGTGGTAGGTAGTGCTCAAACGAAGTTCAATTTCCAGGGCTTTCTGAAGACTTTTCCAGAATCTTAATGTAAAATGTGGATCACGATCAGAAACAATCTATAGGGGTACTCCATGAAGTCTCACAACTTCATTAATATATAGTCTTGCTAGACGTTCAAGTGGTAAATCTTCCCTTATAGTAGTAAAATGTGCTGACTTGGTAAGACGATCAACAATGACCCATATTGCATCTTTCCTTTTAGGAGTCTTTGGTAGTACCATGAAAAAGTCCATCGTAATATTATCCCATTTCCACTCCTATATGGGAAGAGGTTGAATGACTCCTCCAGGTTGTTGCCTTCCAGCTTTCACTTATTGAAAAACCATAAATCTTGACACAAAATCAGTATTCTCCCTCTTCATGTTGTCACACTAAAAATGTTCCTTTAAATATATATACATTTTGGTTCTCCCAGGGTGTATAGAGAAATTGTAACTATGAGCATCATCGAACAATTCTCTTTTTAGATCAGGTATATTGGGAACATAAAGTCTCTTCCCAAATTTCAAAATTCCGTCTTTATACAAAAAGTCACTCAATCTCCCATCATTCACAACTTTAATCTTCTTTTGAATCTCCTCATCATAAGCCAGAGAACTTTTTATCCTTTCTAGTAATGATGGCTTGGAAACCATTTGAAAAATCATTGATGTTTCACCTTCCATGGTTATCCCCATATCTATCTTTACTAGATCCATGAAAATAGGATCCCTTTCAACTCTCATCTTGTTCAGAACTCTATGATCCTTTCTGCTCAAATCATCTGCCACCTTATTTGACTTCCCTGGGTGGTATTTTATAGTTCAATCATAATCCTTGAGTAGTTTAATCCATCACTTTTGCCTCATGTTGAGTTCTTTCTGTGACAAAATATACTTCAAACTCTTGTGATCAGTATAAATCTCACTTTTTTCACCATAGAGATAGTGTCTCCAAATCTTCCAAGAAAATATTACAGATTCTAGCTCAAGATCATGATTAGTAAATTTTTGCTCTTGAATTTTCTGCTGTTGTGATGCATAGGCAATAACCCTGTCATTCTGCATAAGGACACAAACAAGTACTTTCTTCGATGCATCAATATAAATAATGAACCCATCATTCCCTAATGGTAGAGTCAATATAGGAGCATTGACTAATCTTCCCTTTAGTTCTTCAAAACATTCTTCACACTCTTTTTTCCAAACAAATTTAACCCCTTTACGTGTGAGCTTCATTAATGGGCTAGCCAATCAGGCAAAATACTGGAAGAAACATCGATAATAACATGCTAAACCAATAAAACTACGCACCTCAGTTATACTCATTGGGGATGTCAATTCTTGGATTTCTCTTGTCTTAGAAGGATCAACAGAGATTCCATCCTTACAGACAATATATCAATGAAAATAAATCTCTTGAATCCAGAATTCACACATTCTAAACTTCCCATATAATTCAAGTCTTCTCAGAGTCTTCAGGAAAATAGGCAAGTGATTTTCATGATCTTTGTAGATTTTGGAGTATACCAAGGTATCATTAATAAATACCACTAAAAAGTAATCAAGATATTCCTTGAAAGCTCTGTTCAACATATCTATAAAAACAAAGAGTTCATTAGTCAACCCAAAAGGCATTACTGTAAACTCGTAATGCTCGTACCTGGTTCAAAATGCTGTTTTCGGAATTTCTTCCTTCTTCACACACAACTGATGATATCCATATCAAAGGTCAATCTTTGAAAAATACTGAGCTCCATGAAGTTGGTCGAATAAATCATTAATGTGAGGTAGGGGATACTTGTTCTTTATTATTATAGCATTAATCTACCTGTGGTCAATTCACAACCTCGTAGATCCATCTCTTTTCTAAACAAAAAGAACAGGGGCCCCCATGGAGAAACACTAGGGTGAATAAATCTTTTATTACTTAATTCCTCTATTAGTTTCTTTATTTATACTAATTCCACAGCGGCCATTCTATAAGGGGTCTTTGATATAGGCCTTGACCCAGAAATTAAATCAATAGAAATCAAAATTTCTCATTCTGGAGGATTTCAAGGTAAATCATCTGGAAACACGTCAACATATTCTCTCACAATAGCTAAATCTTCTATTTGAACATTCCTTTCCTCACCCACATTAATTTCATTCTATTCATCCCCAATAATTTAATTTAGTTGAGGTATTGGGGTGGATCTATATAAAAATTAGGTGGTGACAATTCTACTCTAAAGATAAGGTGTTCTGTATCATCATCATCAAAAATAGTAACCTCCTTCTTCTTACAATAAATATTCGCATCATGGTCCAAAAGCCAATCCATACCGAGGATTATATCAAATTCAGTCAAGGGTATGATGATGAGATCAGTAGATAAAGAACATTTATATTCATTAATGGGAACTGATTCACAGAACTTTATAGCAATGATACTTCCCATAGGAGTTTTGACTGACAACACCCTTGTTAAATCAAATTGGAAATATCTAATTTTCATAGAATAGTGGGAATATATGAAACAATGCAATGATACAGAATCAAATAAATCATTTTCTAAACTTGAGAAAACCATTAAATTATCTGCCACCACGTCTTTCGGAGCTTCTACCTCAGCAGTAGAGATAGCATAATCTTGGACTAGATCTCTTGGCCTTTTCTAAGGTAAGTTCCTCTAATGCTTAGGACATTCATTCAAATAATGTCCCATCTCCCTGTAATTGTAACATTGAACATTAGTAGATTCTTTCTTCCCCGTGCAATCACGAGCTTGGTGGCCGTTTTCACCACACTTGTAACAGACTCTCATTCCATTCAATCAAGTACCAGGGTGTTTCTTCCAAAATTTACTGTAGGATGGATATTAAAATTTTCCCTTCTTCCCCTTATTTCCATTTCTAGAGTGATCATCAGATCTATTCTTCTCTTTCTTTGCTTTAAAGTCGTAAGACATGGAGAATTCCTTTTCTGTCTTGATAGCACATGATATAATATCTTCATACGATGAGAAGGATTGTGATACTAATACATGATGGAGAAATGGTTTTAACCCATCAAAGAAATGATCAATATTACTTCTTGGGTTATGTATATAATCTGCATCATGCCTCGCTAACCTTGTAAAGTTAACCACATACTTTGCGACATTCTCATCCTCTTTTTGTCTCAGACTTAGAAATTTCCTTTCCATATCTGCTCGATGGTCATGAGGAAAGTATTTTTCTAAGAAAATCTCTTTAAACTCCCTCCATTCCATATTTGATACTTTATCATCTTCCTTTGTGTTTTGAATCAATGACCACTATTGATCATCATCTTTAGTGAGGCGGTAAACGGCCATGAGAACTTTTTCCCTTTCACTACTCCCCAAGGCATGGAATAGTTTCTCTAAGTAATTTATCCATTTCACAACCACTAATGGATTTTTAATCCCATTGAATGTTGGTTGTTGTTTCCTCATGCAGTGGTCTAACATTGATCCTCCACGCTGTGGATCAGGGTGCTCCATAAGGGTAAGGTTATTATTCATAACCTAAGTGAGTTGTTCAAGTATGGTGATTAGCTGATCACCACTAGTTGCATCACTAGCTCCACTATAATTATCTTGAGTAGGAGGGAAATTCCTACATGGATTGCGTGAATTGATACATTTTCTATTCCTTCCACTAGGCGCCATTTCTAAACAATGGAATACACTAGATTAGTTTATGAATCGTAATACATAAATCCAAACTTGTAAAACACATAACATAAATTGAACAGTTTATGGATATAATCCATAATCATAAAAATGTTTTCTTTGAAGAAGTATATACTCATAAACCCTTCATAATGGTTTTTATAGAAAATGAGAATTATCCTAAGCATATCCCCCAGGAGTGTCGTAACCAAGAGTGCAGCATGGCCCGTTGTCATGCAACAGTTCCCGTTCGAGTCTAGCTCAAAGCGGTTTTTTCCAGTTTTACCCCTAAGTACATCTATGCCAGAGATGCCACTACCTGCTCGTATCCAGATAGAGATTTATTGCTCAGAAAACTCAAAAAATCTCTAAAATACCAAAATTATAGGAAGTTCTTCTATATTAATCCTCAAAGTCAATCTTAAGTCTATGAGCTCTAATCAGAGTTTATCTAAATCTATCTTCCAAGGTTTGTACTAAACTTCCACTGATACCAACTGTAACGCCCTGACCCCAGTTACCTAGATTAAGTGCATTATTACATAACATTTTCATGATAAAAAAATATCAAGTATCAAACGACTGATTAGTTTAGCAGCCTTGGAAACACTAGATTAATTCATAAGTCTTACATTACATGATAAAGTGAAAAACTACAACAACATAGTCTCCATAGTCCACACTCATATCCCATCAGACTATCCCTGAAGGTCAATCATAAAATACTTCTTCACATCCTGGAAAAAGTAAAACATAGAAAGGGGTAAGCTCAGATGCTCAGTAAGGATAACAAAATAGAGGAAACTTTCATAAATAAGAATAAACATTTAAGGCAATGAATAACTAAAACTAAAGCCTTTTAAACTTGAACTTATGTATAATATAGGGAAAATAAAATGAAATAATTCTATTTACTTATTCACATGGATATTATACTAGTCTAATAATCACATGCAATATCAATAACCACTTTCATAATGATGGAATGCATAATTCTATACTATCATAACCTCATAGTCAACGCCTTGTTCCAAGACTACAAATAATAATTTTTCAAGGCCTTGTTCAAAGACACTAGTTTTTCTCGTGAAACCTACCGATGCATCGAGTAGCTATAGTAGGCTCCACTCATCACTTACTAAGTCCAATGCATTCCTCATATGAACAGTTTTAAACATAACATAAACATTCAAATTAAAACTAGCATAAAAAATGTCAATACTTTCTCCATAAACCATGAATGGTATAAAAATAACACATCCATTGTCGAACATATCACAAAACCTTCAATACAATATGGATGTTTTGTATCCTAATAAATCAACTTCAAATAATCTTAAAATCCATCAATCGATATTGACATAGATGAAAACAAAACTCTTTGAGAGAAAAATATCTTTTTTTTAAATCATTTAAAAGTCACATAATAATAAAAGAAAACATTTAATTTTAAAATATTATTATAAGCATATAAGAGAAGATTTCACAATTTTATAATGGTGGAAAATAGCCTGACCCGCTGTATAAGTTAAAAAATAAATTCTTACCTTAATTATGTCGAAAAGGTTAAAAAGGACCTTGTTTGGAAAAATACAGAAAGATTCCTTTATAAACATCTTATAAAAGTCAAAAAAGTGTATAAATGACTTTAACACATAGTATATTAAATAGTAAAAATGTATTGGAATACATTTTTAAGAAACGTGGATGTGGATGATAAAGAAGTCCTAGTATATAATTATGTATAAACAACGTTAGATAACGAAGAGATTGTTGAATGAATCCTTAACTTTAATTTTCCTTGGTAGAGGGTAGGTTAACCTCTTATATAATGGTTGAATAATTGTTATTAAATTATACAAGAATCATATACATTAATATGATATCATATATGATCTTTTATCATTGTTTTGTTAATAATATCTTAGTATTATCTTCGTTTTAGGTGTTAACAGATTTGTTTTACTTTATATTCCTTATTATGTGAGTCATATTTTTTATGGATGGGATGTATCTTATTCATATCCGGAATGATATCAAGTATTTAAACATTATTTTTAATCATCTAATGAAAATTAGTCTTGAATGGATATGACGGAGAATGAATCTTATCGTGTTCGTGGAGACAGTAATCCGTACGTATGTACGAGCGACAATATCATTCTTTGGATATTAAAATAATATATTGTTGGATGGTATATCATATATACATAATCATTATCATTTTATATTTATTATATACATGAATTACACATCATTATTATACCTATCCAAATGATAATGTATTGAATAACAATTACACCACGACGTGGAGACGGTAATCCGTATGTATGCACGTATGGTGACATGTCATTAAAAGGATGGATAGAATAATGAATATGGTTATAAAATATTTATAATAAAATCAAAATATATATATAAGATACTGGATTTATTATTTTATAATGGAAATAACAAAGAAAGAATAAGAAGAAAAGAACTTGAAAGAGGGTGGTGAAATTATTACCTCTTCTTCGGGTTCTTCCTTTTGATTTGATGAAATGGGCTCCTTAAGTTGGATTTCAGACTAAAGGAAGGCCTCTAGGATGAATTGAGGGAGTTTTAGAGGTTATTTGGTAAGAGGATGGCCAAGACAAATGGATTTGAAGGTTTGAATTAGAGAGAAGCGGGAGTGCCCTTTATAAGAGGGGTGAGGGGAACCTTAGGAAAAGGTAGAAATATTATTTTATAATAAAATCATTTTCGGTTTTTAATGGCTCAAAAATGGATTATTTAAATTATAATGTGGGTATGGGTCTAAAACCACTCAAAAAATAGGTTTTATATAGGTTTGGGTTACTATATTAACTTTATCTTTTAGATTTAACTCCTAGTTAAATTGTTTGACATTTCCCATGTCTCTTTGTATTTTTATATTATATGGTTAATAAACATACTATATACTTCCAATCGAACCCCAAGTGGTTCATTAATGATACACCTATCATTATATAAGTCCTTTTCCCGAACCTTAGATTTTTAGGAATATAATATCAATTAATAATATAATATTTGTTTTAAAAACTCTTTTATGTCAATTTTGACACTATTTGGTATTTTGTTTTTTATAAATTCATAATAGAATTATTACATAGAAAAAAAATCATCTACCTAAACATAATATGTCATATTAACCTTGAAAATTAGTGGAATTTATAAAAATCTCAAATTACATTTATTTGGATATTTATAAATATGAATTATTTTAATATTTCATTAATTAGGTAATTATTGCATCACGATTGTGTCATAAATAAACAAAATTATTTAATGTATAAAAATTATAAATAAATACCATTATTTAGGAAATATTTTTTTCTTTCTAATTAATATTTATAATCTAATTTATCTTATGTATAACCCTATATTAAAAATGTTTTAGTTATGAAACTTTGATTTTAACTCTTTTAACTCTTCTTTGAATTAAATAATAATAAATGTCCTAAACTAATCCAAGTGGACAAAATAGGTTCATATTTTATTCATAATGTTTTTTTGGTCGAATAATACATATCCAATAGAATTAGGACATGTGTTAGGGTAATAATAATATCATTTTTACCATTAATTACACGATTTACTTTTAACCGTGGTAAATAAAAGTAAAAAGTTATTGTTCACCAAAAATTATTTTTATCTTATTGAACCACATTTTACTCCTTGATATTAACTGTGTCTCTCAGATTTTTGAAATTCCACTCACAGATGTTGTAAAATTAAGTTTTACGTGAATTTGCAAATTCTCCTAGGAGGTGGGTAAAAGACAGTGAAAAGTTAAATAAAATTTTTATATATCTAAAATTATTATAAACTGACTCAAATGAATTGCATTGAACTTATATAGGTATTATGTATCTATTTTGACCTAAAATAAATTTAAATAAAATATATAACTATTTAAATAATATTCAGTTTTAAACTATAACTCGGTATTTTTCTCTATTCATCAAAAATTGAATGTTTTGAGAAAAATACCAAAAATTCACCCTAAGCTAATTTCGATATTCAAAATCCAAAAATGAAGTCCATTTTGAATGATAAAATTTATAAAATTTCAAAATGTGGGTATTGCTATTCATAACGGCTAGTTTTATTGGTTTTGGTGTGTGTTAGAACTCGAAATTGCGTACAACACACGCTACTGTATTATTCAAAGAGAAGTGTACCATGGAAGTTTGGGGTGTTACACTATTGATAGGAAAATAAAATAAATAATAATGAAAATATTAAGGTTAAATTAATATGAGATAATTAAGGTGCTCCATGAATTCCCTATATTAACTTAATATGTTATGGATAATATTTAATAGTTTTTAGAGTTTTACATGTTATCTAGATATTTATAAAAGTCAAAATATAGAATAGTATCAAAATTTACAATAATTCTATTTTATGGTATTTTTATTTAATTAAATAAATTAAAATTAATAAAAAACATAAAAAAATATAAAATTATTATTATATGATATAAAATTTCATTAATTGACAATTTATGGACTAATTTACATAATATATATAAAAAAATAAAACCAATAATTATTTAAAAAAATTTTACCATTGTAAAAATTAGAAAATGTTGACTAATGTTTAATAAAAATGATAAGGTATAAAATAATACCAAAATGTATCTAAAATATATTGGTTGATGAGATTACAAAATTATATTCTCTTAAATTAGAATCAATTTACATTTTGGGGTATTTTATAGAAATTAAATATGTTATAATTTATTTTTTTATAAATTTCAAAAGTGCTCCTCACCTAAATTATAAAAAATGACCTCTTACCCCATTTAATTACACAACATAAGATCCATTTATAGTAACCCTCACCTTCCAATTTCACATAAAAATTCCCTATACACATTTTAGAGTTTTTAGTAATCTCATAATAACAACCATACATCTATTTAAGGGATATCTATAGGTAATGTTTTGAAGACGTTCTGACGTCTATAACCAATCACATTATTTTTATACACATTCTTACCACCAGAAAATATATTATCTTTATCATAAGATAATATATTCAATATAAAAATTATAATTAAGTGTAATTAATATTATTAAATTGCCATTATACACCCTATTTATCATCAAACATTAAGTAAATGTATCTTTCATGCGTACATACGGCCTACCATCCCAAAAAAAAATACAATTCGTTTTTAATCACCATCCATTATGAATGGGAATTAGGATTGGTTTAATATATATTTATATATATATATATAATATAATAATTATTCTATAAATATGAATTATTATACACCTTCTTTCATTCCATCAATCGAAAAATGAAAATTGCATTCATGCGTACATATGACCAACCATCTCCTTTAATGGTGTAATTCATTTCTCCATTTCAAATATATATGAATTATTATATATATACATATATAATTTTTATATATTATTTTTATACCAAGATTAAAAATTAATAAATGATTAGACCAATATAGATATATAAGGACCAATGATGGTGAACCAAAACATGCTTGGAAAATGAAGCATCATTAACCATGAAAAATGGTTTTAATAAAAAATTTCCAAAAAATAGGATATAAGATGTTGTAAATAAATATTAAACAGAATGATACAATTTTTTACAGATTAAATTTATAATATATCCATATTTATTATATTAATGGTTTTAACATGAACGAACAAAGTAAATACATGAGGTAATTGATTCTTGTCTCATTTTTTTCTATAGGACATTTGAATTAAACACTACTTGTTTATTTTATGTGGTATATATACTACCCATGAATTTATTTTAAGATTATTCTCATTAAAATTATGGTATTTTCATATCTGTATTTGTTTTTATTCATTAATTTGGAATATTATTTGACTGATTACAAAGTGGTGAGTGTTTATTTTAGAATCACATTATTATTCGAGATTGATTATATTTATCTATCCACTGGATAATATTTACCATTTATGTCCATGTTTTAAAATAAAAATTTCAAATAGTTTTTTTCTATTATCCTGTTAATGTATTAATTAATTTATATCCATGTAATAATTTTTTTAAAAATTTTTGAATGGAATGTTTTTTTTATTTTCCTAAAAGATACATTGTGGATTTTCTTATAAAACAATTAAAGGAATTTTTTTATCTTATATGAAATTTATGGATTTTTTTTCCATCATGGTGAAATAATGATTTGAATATTTCTAATTATTGTTATGTGGTTCTTATGAAGGAAAATTGTTTCCTTTCTAATTGTGTAAATTTTAAAAAAAATACATGGAAATCATACTTTCCTCAATAATTTTTTTCAACTATTATTTTAGAATAATTTCCCATATAAGACAACATTAGACTATTTTAATTATGATTTACTAGATATATGATCCAAATATTCCATCATTATTATTTTTATGTGTTGTTTATGTTTATTATGGAATATTTGTTTTTAAATATTGTCACTTCCATGTGTTAAGAAATGATGAAATTTTTATAAAACCCATTTATTTTGATTGGTTGTAGTACAGTTACTGATTTATGTTGTTGTGGAACACATATTATTAGTTTTTATTATGGGATAGGTGGTACCTATATCTCCTTCCAATGATTTGGGTAATATTTTTTATCTCATGATATACACAGGGCTCGAATGCAAAGTGAGTATAGATCAGTAAAATAGGGTTGTAACTTGATGTTAACTAGGTTCAGTAAGAAGGGGATGGAATGGGTAGTTAAACCAGTTTTGTACTGGTCTATTTCCTCAATAATGGTCTTGGTAGTGATCATTTACTAATATAGAAATTATTTTCTATGGTCATTTATGCCAAAAATTCCTTATCTTATGATAAAATTATGCTACCATAGATCATATTCTTTGATTTCCTTGCGATTCATGTCCTTTGAAATACCAATATTTATTTCATTATTTAGGATTATAATATTTGATATGTAGGGTATAATTACCAAATATTATATTCATGTTCTTATACCATTATTCTTAGATTTGGATTATTAAATCATTGTTATCTCATTTGGTTACCCTTATTAAGTATATAAGATCACTCTTTCTTATTTTTCTTTTCCCTAGGAAATAAAGATATATATTATTTATGATATGCCTAATAAGAAGACATTTATTTTCCAATATGTAGGAGATGATGAATATATTTTATGAAAAAAATTGTATGATTCCATGATTCAAAATACACTAGACCTATACCGTTTTGGAATGAATTTTTTATGTTATGTAAATAATATTTTTCTATAAATATGGAAAATCAGTGTATAAAAATATTGGGCTATTATTTGTCAATTCAAATCAAGGTTTAGTTATCCATTTAAAACATGGATAATAAAATCATAGTATGAATCATATGGATGATTCTAAGAATATATTAAAATACTAGAGTTTTTGTAATTATCATGAATAACCTAGGATTAAACCTATAGTTTCATATACTAAAATTTTATAATTAATTTCCCTAGACTATATTTCTTACCACTATGATTAGTGTCTGTCATGAAATTATTTTGTCTTTTTCAATATATGGAACCCAAAATAACCGCATTAAAGTTGAATGAAATTGGAAATGAAATAGTTTTCCTACTAAGAAAACAAATTTTATGGGATAATGAATGAAAAATATGCTTTATATTCTCACACATAATTATCGAGCTATAAATCTTGATGGACTTCCCAGTGAGCTATGGAGTGAAAAAAATTATGTTGATTCTTTCATGAGGATTTATATATATTATTTCAGTGGTTCAAATGATCCACTAGTGGCAGAGAAATGTGTTAGTACCATTAAAAATATAATTTTGGATCCCAAATGTTTAGGATATGATAAATTAATTCTAGATATCTATCATTTTAAAGGTGTAGTAGATCAATTGTGAAATCTTATCATGATTTGAAAGAAACTAAATGAAATTGACTACATGGAATGGTATGAGTTCAAGAATATATTTTTTAATATATACATTCCCAATATTCTTTGAAAAAAATAGGGAATGGATTCAATGAGTTAAAGAAAATGGATGATGAATCAATTAGAACCTATAAATAATATTTTACAAGACTTGTGAGGTATTCTACTAACATTATCATCCAAACTAAAATTATGGTTGATCAATTCTTTGGTGGCATAAAACCAGGTCTCCTAATGGTACTATCCATAAGGGAAATTATTATCTATGAATAAATCATTCAATGTTCCATCGATGTGGGAATGGAAGTTGGGGTTACACATCTCTCATGTTTTTGATAAGAAGAGAAAGCTGTAAATCAAGGGAAAATATAAAGTCCATTAAGAAAAGAAGATGGGATTTCCTTTATTCTCAATTTGCGGAAAGAATGATGGAGTAAATTTTTTTAAGGGGACTACTAAATTTTTTATATGTGGGATTTATTTTCATCAAGTAATCTAAAACCTAATTAATGGGAAAAATTTATCTAATTATGTGAATAGAGAGAACGCTTCACAGAATGCATTTCCCACACATCTTTGACTTATCTTCAAGGAAAATTGGAATTATTATTACCATTAACAAAATCATAGGGTTAATGATGATGACCAATTTCAAAAATCACTTAAGGCCAAATAAAATATAAAATTTCATTTTATCACTATTGGTGATATATATTATAATAGAGAAATGGTGAATGGTAGCCTTACCATCCACCCTAAAATAGTAAGTTTCATATTTTATTTTAGATCCACCAGATCATTTATTTCTATGGAATTTTCTAATGGTATGTAACGCCCCGACCCTAATTACCTAGAGTCGGTGCATTATTACATAACATTGGCATGATCATGAGAAAGATCAAGTCTCGAAAGACCGATTAGTTTAGTAGCCTTGGAATAACTAGATACATCCATAAATTTTTACATTACATCAAAAAAAACATCTTGTCTTCATATCCCCTCATACTATCCCTGCAGGTCATTCATAAATTACTTCTTCATAATCCTGGGAAAAATAAAACATTGAAAGGGGTGAGCTCGGATGCTCAGTAAGGATAACATTATAGCAGAAGCTTTCATAAATAAGCATAAACACTTAAGGCAATTTATAACTAAAACAAAAGACTTTTAAATTTAAACTTCAGCATAAAATGGCGAAGGTAAAATGAAATAATGCCATTTACTTACTCACATGGATATTCTACTAGTCGAATGATCACATGCAATATCAATAACCACTTTCATAATGATGGAATGCATAATGCCAGACTATCATAACCACATAGCCAAGGCCTCGTTCCAAGACTACAAATAAGATTTTGCCAAGGCCTTGTGCCAAGACACTAGTTTGTCTCATGAGACCTACCGATGCATCTAGGAGCTATAGCGGGCTCCACCCGTCACTTATTAAGTCCAATGCATTCCTCATATGAACAAGTTTAAACATAACATAAACATTCGTATTGAAACTAGCATACGAAATGTCAATACTTTTACCACAAACCTTGAATGGTTTAAAAATAGCACATCCACAGTCAAACATAACTCATTCGATACAATATGGAAGATTGTATTGTATCACATTAACCTCAATCAAGAATAATGAAGGATGTTGACATAGATGAAAATAATCATCAAAACTATTTGAGAGAAATATCCCCCTTTTCTTGAAAACATTTAAAAGTCACACTATTTGTCAAAAAGCCATTTAAAAATAGATTTTTGAATCAAAGTGTCCCATACCACTTTGAAACTTTTTAAAAGGATTTTTAATTTTAAAACTTTAATGTCCATATAAATAAATCCTTAAAACCATTTTTAAAATATGGACATTAATGAGCATGATTTAGAAGTATAATTCTTTAAAACATTTTAAAATGGTATTTTGGTTAGAGTTTCTAACCAAAAGAGAGACACTTGAATACAAATAATTGAGGTAATCAAAACATTTTAATATCATGAGAATAAAGGAATTCATGATATACTATGTCAAAGTACATTATATACACCACATAAAAGTGATTTGGTGTATATCATCAAATAAGTCTCAATGGAATGTAAATTGAGATGAAATCTCTCATAAAGGTTGTATCCTTTGGTTAAGGATAAATCAACAACATAATTATGTGTAACAAATATAAATACACTAAATATGATTGGATATTCAGTGTAAATCAATAAAAGTATATTCACACATATTCTTGTAAAAACAATACCAACGAATTGGATGTTCAACTCAACAAATGGAGAATGAGTTAAAATTACTCTTATCAAATTCATATCAATGAATTGAGAATTATCAATGGAGTGATTATGTGTATCAAACTTATATCCACAGGAAGGGGAGTGTAAATTATGACATAATCAAATGAATAGTGATTCCACACATAATCTTGGGGTAATATAATCAATGAAATATGCGTAAAGCCAAATGAGTGGAAATTGAAATCTCAAATTCCCTTATTGATTAGGTAACTTAAGAAACAAACACCCATGAAAGAAATATCATACCATGATGATGTAAATACCCATAAAATAAAGTATATTACACAATGAATAAAATCATGGGTAGTACACATACACCACATGCAATAATTAAGTGGTGATCAATGGAATTCTCACGGAATTAAAAGTGAGACAAGAAACCCCTTACCACGTTAATCAACTGAGTCGCATGGCCAAAAGTTAATAACCACCAAATGATTTACAGAATAACATGAATATAAAGTGAATCATGATAATATATATCAAATGGAAGTACACAATACACCACTTTCAATAATTTAGTAGCGAACAATGGAAATCTCACGGAATTGAAAGTGAGATAAGAGAATCCCTTACTTTGTACTTTTTCCTTGGTCGATGGTAGGTTTACCTCCTGTATAATGGTGAAATAATTGTTATTGAATAATACAAGAATCATTTACTTTAATATGATATCATATATGATCTTTTAACATTGATTTGTTAATAATATCTTAGTATTAACGCCGTTTCGGGTGTTAACTTACTCATTTTCTTTTATATGTTTTGTTACATAAGTCATGTTTGTTGTATCTTATTCATATCCAGAATGATATCAAGTACTTAAACATCATTTTTAAATCATTAAATGATAATTATACTTGAATGGATACGATGGATAATGAATCTCATCGCGTTCGTGGAGACGGTAGTCCGTACGTACGCACGAACGCTACTTCCATTTAATTTTTTATTTTAAAAGAATCGAATCCAAATGATACATAGGTATATTACTATTCCAGTATAATATAATATTTTATATATGTTACTTAAGTTCATTAACACCATCCTTTATACGTTCCATGTGTGGTATGAACGAGTCATATCATTTTAAGGGGGCGGTAGTCCGCACTTCCTCAAATGAAATTATCGTATGTATATACGACATGAAACGAATAATGGTATGAAATAAAATGGAATTACAGAAGATTATATATAAAATATATATCATTAATATCATATTTAATTACAGTTCCATCATAATGGCCACCATGAGAGGCGGTAAGATGTTTTTGAACAATCATCGTTTCGTGAGGCGTTAGTTTGTCATCCACAGAAACATTATGTTCATCATCCATTAGATGGAGTTGTGTGTATGTGTAGTTTGAATAATTCTTATAACAAAATCCTAGTATATTTAGGATACTGGTGTTGTTACAAAATAAGGGAAATAAAAATAGTTTGGGGGTTGAAGAAGCAAAATAAATGAAAATAATTTAAGAGAAATCGTTACCTTTAATTTAGGTAACTCACTTTGGTTGGAACCAAAGGACTTGTTGAAATGCTTTCTGCCTAAGGGGAAGCTTCAAGGAGGAGTAGAGGGATGTGGGGAGCTTAGTTGGGCAGAGTTTGGACGAGCAAAGTTGCTTGAGAGGTGTGAGGAAATGAGAAGGAGGAGTGCCCTTTTATAAGAGGGGTGAGGGGCACCTTTGGAAAAGCTAGAAATATTAATTTATAATAAATTCATATTAGGTTTCCAATGGCTCCAAAGTTGACTATTCAAAGTTTGAGGTGGGGATAGGTCGAAAACAACTCATCCAATAGAATTTAGACAGGTTTGGGTACTTATAGTAACCTTATCTTTAAGTATTAACTCTAAGTTAATTAGTTTCACTTTTACAATGTCTCTTTGTATTTTTATATAATATGGTTAATAAAATTACTATATACATCCAAAAGACCCCAAAGTGGTCCATTAATGATTATCCTATAATAATATAAGTCTCTTGGCCGAACCGTAGATTTTTAGGAATTTAATATCAATTAATAATATAATATTTGTTTTAAGAACTCTTTTATGTCAATTTTGACACTATTCACTAGTTGATTTTTGTGAAACTCATAACAGATTTATTACTTCGAACAAAGTCAAATAAATCAGTCCTAATATATGATATTATCCTAGAAAATTTTTTTAATTCATTAAAAGTTTCATATTATAATTATTTGGGTATTTATAATATCAATTATGTTAATTTTTTACTATTTTAGTAATTACTGCATCATCATTGTGTCATAAATAAAATAAATTTTTTAATGTCAAAAAATTATAAATAAAATATAATTATGTAGGAAATCTTTTTAGCTTTCTAATTAATATTTATAATCTAAAATCCAGCATATATAACCCTATGTAACAATTGTTTTTCTAAAAGATATATGCTTGTGTCATTTTTGTATTCATTTTAACTTAATTAATATAAAGTGTCATTATCACTTACAAGTGCATCCATGGGGTCCCCAAATTGACCCAAAGATGCCCATGGTCGACCATGTATCAACCAATAGGGTTAAGACACATTTTAGGGTAATTTAGTATTATTATAATATTATTTGTTTTAACCCTTATTTACCGGATTTACCCTTAACCATGGTAAATAAAATATTTACCGCAGTAATTATTCAAAATGTATAAAAATAAAAGTTACCTATTTACACAATTTGGACATCCTGATTCCAAATATGGAATCCATTTTTCTAAATTCAAAGCACAGAAGTGTCAGAAATTAATTTAAAATTAATTCCCGCTGTCAAAACAAAAAGCGTGTTTTTAAGAGATAATAACTATCAAAAGATTGACACTTGTTTATGTTCGGTTTAATTGTAAAATTATGTCCAATGACCAACATTATATTAAATGGTAAAAATATATTCTAAATATACTTTAAAACCACTCAAATTCACAATTTATCACTATTAATTATTTTGATTAAAAAAGTTGTTTTTAATTAAAATTTAGTAATTTTCACTATTCATCAAAATATGAAAGTTATCCGAAAAGTACCAAAATTTCACCTTAGGCTAAATTCGATATTCCGAATCCAAAAATGAAGTACATTTTGAAATATAAAATATATATAATTTCAAAAAGTATGTATTACTATTCATAACGGCTAGTTTGATTGGTTGTGGTGTGTTAAAATCTCGAAGTTGCGTACAATGCACGTCATTGCATTATTCGAAAGGAAACATACCGAGGAAGCTTGGGGTGTTACATTCTCCCCTCCTTCAATAAATTGCGTCCTCGCAATTTTTAAAATTTTGCTTGGGAATATAATGGAAAGTCCCACATCGGAAAAAGAGTCAATAAAACTATCACTTTAAAAGAAAGAAAGAGAGGTATAAGGGTCATCCAAGATAACCCATACTAGGATTCCATGTAAGAAAACATGGATATGGATGATAAACTAAGTGTCAAGTTCTGATGGAGAGGGATAGAAATCATGATCAGGAGAAAGTTAACAATGAGAAAACCACAAACTTGTGTTGGGACAAACGACCATTAGTCTCCTAGTAGGAAAGTAAACGGACAACATTTTTTTTTAAGTTACATTACATAAGGAAGAGTAATTCATTTATGATATTGACTAAGAACATTATGAGATATACTTACATTTTAAGTAGATTTTCATTCTTTAATAAATTTCCACCACTAACTCATTTTTTTTAAACGATGAGTATTCAAGAAGACTTGGTCACACAGGAAGAGATAGAATAAACTTCTATAGAATCACATGATCCATGAAGGATAAACCATATATTTACATTGTCTTTGAAGATTAATCAAAACCAAAATGGTCAGTGAATGATCTAATGATCCCCCAAAATGATATTCATTGAGATAAATATGCACTAATCTTAATTTCTAAAATTAAACCAACAATACCCCAAAGTTAAATAGATACCATTCAATAACCAATTGTCCTTAAAATCCTTTAATATAATTCAAACTAATATTGAAACCCAAAACATAGAAGAATTTGATTATGTAGTCTCCCATGTTAAATTGTATCTCCAAATGACATCAGATACTCTTAAAGTCACATACTCAAAAGTAATTAACCTAATCACATATTCTCTATTGTAGGTTAATCATTTCCATAAATAACCCAAATCACTATAAATCCACAATAAAAATGTAGATAAAAATCTATCATTATTCCACAAATGAAACCCCATAGTATTCTATTTTCCTTGGGCATATAGTGTTCCCAACAAAGCGAACATCTTCCAAAATAACATTTATCACTTAATCACCAAATCATTTTCCTATACCAAGGGTATTCTTTTGATATGAAATAAGAACCCAAATCAACTTATTATTGATCAATAAAATCATTTAACTAAAAAAAAGTCACACTAACCAGGGACTTCACGTAGTCCAGTGGTAGGCGATAAATCCCAATCGCACTTTGGTTGTGGGTTCGATTCCCATAGCTTTGTCCGACGCGACGGGTTGTCACACGGTCTACGTGTTGTCCTTTTTCAAAAACTATATTTTATAATATTGCCAAAATGTGATAAATTCCTCCAAATACTATATCATAAATTTAACCACAAATTTTATATCATACCTTGAATCTTCATCCCAAATTAGAATAACTTATAATTCTCTCAAACCCCAATGATCATATAAATCCAAATGGTTATTTATACCCATATCCACAAGAGAAGAGACAATTCTTCCTCAAATATCATTCTCACATGGCAAACTGTGGGGTTAAAAATACAAGAGAAAATTATTTCATAGTAAACCCATCAACAAGGAGTGCTAATACTTTTTAAACATTTCTCCAACCATTTATTCCCACATAGCTTCTTCTTTGACCAAGAAAATATCCTATAGAATAGGACATTCACTCGGGTAATGGCCAGGTCCCCTACATTTACGGCAAATGACTGTAAATGGACTCTTGGGACCATTTTTATCTTCTTCCATAGTACTCTTCATTTTTCTTCGGCAATTCTTTACTTTATGTCCTTCCTTCCCGCACGTAAAACATTTCGTTGTCCCATTGAGACACTTTCCTGGGTGTCTCTTTCTACATTTCCTGCAGGATGAAAATTGAGGGTTCTTTTCTCCATGGTCTCCATTGCTGGAGCTCTTATCATTTATCACCTTTCTCTACCTTGTTGAGTCTAGGAGTTGGTTAATATATATGTTGTTGATCATATTTTTGGAAAACTGATTTGGCATAAAGACGATATCTTTTATGCCTATCAACATTCCATTTTGTTGCTCATTGCCACCACCGTTCCCATCTTGTACATCATTCTCAAAGTCACTATGACTTCCTTGGAATCCAGTCATTGACTAAAACCATAAAGCATTGTGTGAGTAATAGTAGTCGTAAAATCATTTAGAGATTAAAATGTCACCATATTCTCAATTTGAAACATATTAGGATTAACCAAGGTCATTTACTCTCATCTTATATATATATTACTTAAATTGGTTTGTAAAGAAAATGTAAATTATCCTAAGCATATCCCCCGGGAGTGTCGTAACCAAGAGTGCAGCAAGGCCCGTTGTCGTGCACCAGTTCCCGTTCGAGTCTAGCTCAAAGCGGTGTTTTCGGGTTTTACCCCTAGGTACATCTGTGCCAGAGCCGCCTCTACCTGCTCGTATCCAGACAGGGATATATTGCTCGGAAAACTCACAAAATCTCTACAATACCAAAATTCTAGGAAGTTCTTTTATACTAATCCTCAAATTTAATCTTAGGTCTACGTGCTCTAATCAGAGTTTATCTAAATCTAGCTACCAAGGTTTGTACTAAACTTCCTCTGATACCAACTGTAACGCCCCGACCCTAATTACCTAGAGTCGGTGCATTATTACATAACATTGGCATGATCATGAGAAAGATCAAGTCTTGAAAGACCGATTAGTTTAGTAGCCTTGGAATAACTAGATACATCCATAAATTTTTACATTACATCAAAAAAAACATCTTGTCTTCATATCCCCTCATACTATCCCTGCAGGTCATTCATAAATTACTTCTTCATAATCCTAGGAAAAATAAAACATTGAAAGGGGTGAGCTCGGATGCTCAGTAAGGATAACATTATAGCAGAAGCTTTCATAAATAAGCATAAACACTTAAGGCAATTTATAACTAAAACAAAAGCCTTTTAAATTTAAACTTCAGCATAAAATGGCGAAGGTAAAATGAAATAATGCCATTTACTTACTCACATGGATATTCTACTAGTCGAATGATCACATGCAATATCAATAACCACTTTCATAATGATGGAATGCATAATGCCAGACTATCATAACCACATAGCCAAGGCCTCGTGCCAAGACTACAAATAAGATTTTGCCAAGGCCTTGTGCCAAGACACTAGTTTGTCTCATGAGACCTACCGATGCATCGAGGAGCTATAGCGGGCTCCACCCGTCACTTATTAAGTCCAATGCATTCCTCATATGAACAAGTTTAAACATAACATAAACATTCATATTGAAACTAGCATACGAAATGTCAATACTTTTACCACAAACCTTGAATGGTTTAAAAATAGCACATCCACAGTCAAACATAACTCATTCGATACAATATGGAAGATTGTATTGTATCACATTAACCTCAATCAAGAATAATGAAGGATGTTGACATAGATGAAAATAATCATCAAAACTATTTGAGAGAAATATCCCCCTTTTCTTGAAAACATTTAAAAGTCACACTATTTGTCAAAAAGCCATTTAAAAATATATTTTTGAATCAAAGTGTCCCATACCACTTTGAAACTTTTTAAAAGGATTTTTAATTTTAAAACTTTAATGTCCATATAAATAAATCCTTAAAACCATTTTTAAAATATGGACATTAATGAGCATGATTTAGAAGAATAATTCTTTAAAACATTTTAAAATGGTATTTTGGTTAGAGTTTCTAACCAAAAGAGAGACACTTGAATACAAATAATTGAGGTAATCAAAACATTGTAATATCATGAGAATAAAGGAATTCATGATATACTATGTCAAAGTACATTATATACACCACATAAAAGTGATTTGGTGTATATCATCAAATAAGTCTCAATGGAATGTAAATTGAGATGAAATCTCTCATAAAGGTTGTATCCTTTGGTTAAGGATAAATCAACAACATAATTATGTGTGACAAATATAAATACACTAAATATGATTGGATATTCATTGTAAATCAATAAAAGTATATTCACACATATTCTTGTAAAAACAATACCAACGAATTGGATGTTTAACTCAACAAATGGAGAATGAGTTAAAATTACTCTTATCAAATTCATATCAATGAATTGAGAATTATAAATGGAGTTATTATGTGTATCAAACTTATATCCACAGGAAGGGGAGTGGAAATTATGACATAATCAAATGAATAGTGATTCCACACATAATCTTGGGGTAATATAATCAATGAAATATGCGTAAAGCCAAATGAGTGGAAATTGAAATCTCAAATTCCCTTATTGATTAGGTAACTTAAGAAACAAACACCCATGAAAGAAATATCATACCATGATGATGTAAATACCCATAAAATAAAGTATATTACACAATGAATACAATCATGGGTAGTACACATACACCACATGCAATAATTAAGTGGTGATCAATGGAATTCTCACGGAATTAAAAGTGAGACAAGAAACCCCTTACCACGTTAATCAACTGAGTCGCATGGCCAAAAGTTAATAACCACCATATTATTTACAGAATAACATTAATATAAAGTGAATCATGATAATATATATCAAATGGAAGTACACAATACACCACTTTCAATAATTTAGTAGCGAACAATGGAAATCTCACGGAATTGAAAGTGAGATAAGAGAATCCCTTACTTTGTACTTTTTCCTTGGTCGATGGTAGGTTTAACTCCTGTATAATGGTGAAATAATTGTTATTGAATAATACAAGAATCATTTACTTTAATATGATATCATATATGATCTTTTAACATTGATTTGTTAATAATATCTTAGTATTAACGTCGTTTCGGGTGTTAACTTACTCATTTTCTTTTATATGTTTTGTTACATAATTCATGTTTGTTGTATCTTATTCATATCCAGAATGATATCAAGTCCTTAAACATCATTTTTAAATCATTAAATGATAATTATACTTGAATGGATACGATGGATAATGAATCTCATCGCGTTCGTGGAGACGGTAGTCCGTACGTACGCACGAACGCTACTTCCATTTAATTTTTTATTTTAAAAGAATCGAAGCCAAATGATACATAGGTATATTACTATTCCAGTATAATATAATATTTTATATATGTTACTTAAGTTCATTAACACCATCCTTTATACGTTCCATGTGTGGTATGAACGAGTCATATCATTTTAAGGGGGCGGTAGTCCGCACTTCCTCAAATGAAATTATCGTATGTATATACGACATGAAACGAATAATGGTATGAAATAAAATGGAATTACAGAAGCTTATATATAAAATATATATCATTAATATCATATTTAATTACAGTTCCATCATAATGGCCACCATGAGAGGCGGTAAGATGTTTTTGAACAATCATCGTTTCGTGAGGCGTTAGTTTGCCATCCACAGAAACATTATGTTCATCATCCATTAGATGGAGTTGTGTGTATGTGTAGTTTGAATACTTCTTATAACAACATCCTAGTATATTTAGGATACTGGTGTTGTTACAAAATAAGGGAAATAAAAAGATTTTTGGGGTTGAAGAAGCAAAATAAATGAAAATAATTTAAGAGAAATCGTTACCTTTAATTTAGGTAACTCACTTTGGTTGGAACCAAAGGACTTGTTGAAATGCTTTCTGCATAAGGGGAAGCTTCAAGGAGGAGTAGAGGGATGTGGGGAGCTTAGTTGGGCAGATTTTGGACGAGCCAAGTTGCTTGAGAGGTGTGAGGAAATGAGAAGGAGGAGTGCCCTTTTATAAGAGGGGTGAGGGGCACCTTTGGAAAAGCTGGAAATATTAATTTATAATAAATTCATATTCGGTTTCCAATGGCTCCAAAGTTGACTATTCAAAGGTTGAGGTGGGGATAGGTCGAAAACAACTCATCCAATAGAATTTAGACAGGTTTGGGTACTTATAGTAACCTTATCTTTAAGTATTAACTCTAAGTTAATTAGTTTCACTTTTACAATGTCTCTTTGTATTTTTATATAATATGGTTAATAAACTTACTATATACATCCAAAAGACCCCCAAGTGGTCCATTAATGATTAACCTGTCATAATATAAGTCTATTGGCCGAAACTTAGATTTTTAGGAATTTAATATCAATTAATAATATAATATTTGTTTTAAGAACTCTTTTATGTCAATTTTGACACTATTCACTAGTTGATTTTTGTGAAACTCATAACAGATTGATTACTTCGAAAAAAGTCGAATAAATCAATCCTAATATATCATATTATCCTAGAAAATTTGTTTAATTCATTAAAAGTTTCATATTATAATTATTTGGGTATTTATAATATCAATTATGTTAATTTTTTACTATTTTAGTAATTACTGCATCATCCTTGTGTCATAAATAAAATAAATTTTTTAATGTCAAAAAATTATAAATAAAATATCATTATGTAGGAAATCCTTTTAGCTTTCTAATGAATATTTATAATCTAAAATCCAGCATATATAACCCTATGTAACAATTGTTTTGCTAAAAGATATATGCTTGTGTCATTTTTGTATTCATTTTAACTTAATTAATATAAAGTGTCATTATCACTTACAAGTGGATCCATGGGGTCCCCAAATTGACCCAAAGATGCCCATGGTCGACCATGTATCAACCAATAGGGTTAAGACACATTTTAGGGTAATTTAGTATTATTATAATATTTTTTTTTTAACCTTTATTTACCGGATTTACCCTTAACCATGGTAAATAAAATATTTACCGCAGTAATTATTCAAAATGTCTAAAAATAAAAGTTACCTATTTACACAATTTGGAAATCCTGATTCCAAATATGGAATCCATTTTTCTAAATTCAAAACATAGAAGTGGCAGAAATTAATTTAAAATTAATTCCCGCTGTCAAAACAAAAAGCGTGTTTTTAAGAGATAATAACTATCAAAAGATTGACACTTGTTTATGTTCGGTTTAATTGTAAAATTATGTCCAATGACCAAAATTATATTAAATGGTAAAAATATATTCTAAATATACTTTAAAACCACTCAAATTCACAATTTATCACTATTAATTATTTTGATTAAAAAAGTTGTTTTTAATTAAAATTTAGTAATTTTCACTATTCATCAAAATATGAAAGTTATCCGAAAAGTACCAAAATTTCACCTTAGGCTAAATTCGATATTCCGAATCCAAAAATGAAGTCCATTTTGAAATATAAAATATATATAATTTCAAAAAGTAGGTATTACTATTCATAACGGCTAGTTTGATTGGTTGTGGTGTGTTAAAATCTCGAAGTTGCGTACAATGCACGTCATTGCATTATTCGAAAGGAAACATACCGAGGAAGCTTGGGGTGTTACATGGTATCACCGTATCACCTCAAATGTATGATTTTGAGTTAGATATGAAAAATATTATTGGAATAATGTTCACATATAAAGTTTACACTTCCTTTTCAGTAGAGTATTGTCATAATGTACTTCCTAAAAATATTTTAATTCTCTATTTTTTCAATTCAATGTGATTATTGGAATGGATTTGATTTCCCTAAATACATATAATATTCATTTAGGAGTAATATAATTCACATTTCTTATTCTTAATGAACCTGTGATCATGTATCATGCATGGATGAATATGAACATCCAATTGAAATTACTTCTATCTTGTTGGTCATAATTATTGGAAATGAATGTTATATTTCTTATATGGTTGGGGTGAAACTATAAATTTATGATAATAAAATTATATATTAGTGTTTTTATTTATTTTCAGATGAAATATCTCAACTTCCATTCAATCATGAATATGTACTTTCAATATAACTCATACATGGTGTTATTCATGTTTCAACGAATCCATTTAGAATATATCTAATTGAGTTTTAAGAATTATAGAAGAATCTCTATGAGAATATTAATAAGGAATTCATAGCCCATATTGAATCATACTAGTGTACACCTATACTTTATATTAAGAATAATGATTGATCAATATGACTTTGAATTGATTATTTGGAACATAACACAATTAAATTCAAGAAAATATCATTTTCCTCATATTTGTTACTTATTTTATCCACTAAAAAGAGATCAATACTTTTCCAAGACTGAACATTATTTTGGATATCATTAATTGAGAGCTAATATGTAAGATATAACTATGATAGTATTCAGTACAAGGTACGAATACTATGAATTTATAGTAATACCATTTGGTCTTAATAATGCCTTAGATATCATTAAAGATTCAATGAGTAAAGTATTTAGTGGATATATTGAGAATTTTATGGAAGTGGTTATATAATATTTTATATATTTTAAAAGTGAAAGTAATATCATAAATACAAATTGAGGATTGTACCTAAGACCCTGAGAAATGAGAATCTTTATGAAAAAAAATAAAATATCTGAATATTGGCTTAGAAAGGTTCATTTGTTTCAAATAATATCAACAGAGGTTATATACATGGATCCATTAGAGATATAAGTTATTAAAGGGTGTCCTATAAGAAAAAACATTAATAAAATATGATTTTTTTTCTAGTTTCGGTATGATATTATCAGTGTTCTTTCGAGAATGTATCTCGACTGTCCAATCCACTCACCAACTTAACTCAAAAGGGTTTAATTTTCCTTTCGACAAATTAATTTGATGAAAATTTTAATGAATAGAAAATATGTTTGTTAGAACCTTTCGGATTACATTTTCCTACTATGGATAAGGAAGTATAATCTATATTGATGCATCTATTAAGGGATAAGTATGTGTTTTGATGAAAAATCACACGGATATTGCTTTTGCCTCATGAAAACTGAAGGTTCATGGGAAAAATTTCCCAAATCATTATTTTGATTTAGCTAATGTAATCATTACATTAAATACATAGTGTCATTATATTTATAGTGAAAATAATGTTATATATGTTGATCAAAAAATAATAAAGTATCTATTCACATATAAGGGGTTTAATATCCATGAAATAAGATGGTTGGAGTTGATTTATAATTATGATTGATGAATATATTACCACCGTGGGAAAGACAATAAGGTGGAAGATTCTTTGAGTTGAATGGACCATGCAATCCTATCTATGATGAGGATAAAAAAGACCCAATAGTTCTAGATTTGAAAAGGATAGATTTATAAATCTTTGTGTAAGGGTAGAAATCTTATCTTCCTTAAATAAATGTTCAACCATCAATACATGTGAATATTAAAAAGGTTAATAACGAATATATAGAGCTCTAAATGCATGTGAGAAATGTTCTTGAGTTCATCTTTGAGTGTGATAGAATAATAAGGTTTATGAACTTTTTTTTATCCCTCCCATACTATATTTAAATAAAAATCCATTGGATGAGTCTCACAGTTCATCATTACCTACTCATCCTGGAAGCACAAAGATGCATAGAAACATGAAGTAGTATTTTTGGTGAGGTGGCACAAAAAGAGTAATTCTAAGTACGGATACTAGTTTGGATGTGTTAGTATGTTAAGGCTGAGAGAATGATCTCTAGTGGGTTGATACAACTATTACCCATACTATAATAGAAATGGGAAAACATTTACCAAGATTTTTTCATCATTTTCCCCAAAACATTTCATGGGAATAAAGAATCATGGGTTGTATTTGATCACCTTAGAAATTAAGTACACACCATTACATCCATAGAAAATTTCTCTCTTGATCAATCAAGAAGAATATATATTATGGAAGTGGAAATATTTCAATTATTACCATATTACATTATATCTAATTAAGATATTATGTTTACCTCTATGTTTTAGAGAAGATTTAGACAAACTCTAGATAAAGTATTATGTTTCCTTACTATTAATCATCCTCAGAGTTATGGTCACTCTAAGAGAACAATTAAGAATAAAAATTTCATGTTGACATTCTTCCCTATAGATTTGAAAGGATATTTGTATCAACACCTTCTATTGGTGGAATTTTATTACTGTAAGAGTTTCCACTCCAACATTACAGTGGATCCTTATAAATCTCTCAATGGTAAAAATTTTAGAACTCCAACATGAAAAAATAACAATGGGGAATGAATGCTATTTATAAATAGTCTAGTTGGTGAAATATAATAGAGGGTTAGATCTATTCAATAACACATAATTGGAGCTTAGAATCAATTAAAAGTTTTTATAGAAAATCGATAGAGATATCAAGGGTTTGAAGTTGGTGAAAATGTATTTTATGAGTAACACCCTTGAAGTGAGTAATGATTTTTTGAAAGAAGGTTAATATAATCCCTCAGTATAACATTACTTTTTAAATTCATGATTCTATCTGGAGGATCTCTTATCAATTGGTGTTTACATAAAATATCTCTCATGTTCATGATGTGTTTCATTTATACCTCCAAAGGAAGTACATAACTAATCCTTTACGTGTACTAAAACCTGTGGTTGAAACACTATAGAAAGGTATTTTTTATGAATAACATCTAGTAGAAATTTTATATCATAGAGATAATGTTCTATAAAATAATGTCACTCAACTATTTAAAGTATTGTGGTGAGACCATCAATTTATAGAAGCTATCTAGAATCCTGAGGATGTAACGTTTAAGAGGTACCCTCATACGTTTGTATCTAAGTGATGAATTTTGAGGGAAAAAAACATTTCCTAGGGATATAATATATGTTTATAATATTTTTATGAAATATTTCTCTTTAAGAAATATTATTTCACTAATAGATTGTGTTGCACGAAACCCAGAGTTTCAAATAAACCGTGAAATAATATTGAGAATGGACATTATATTATTACTATTAGATTGTAAGGACGGAATATTAATGATTAAATTATAAAAGTATATTTTCTATTAATTTATAAAATTAATTCATTGGTTTTTGAGTTATTAGAATTAAAAATTAAAAATTATTTTATTACAAAAGCGATGTTTTTCTAAAAAAATGATTTATGTGTACAAAGAATTTTATATCAACATATTAAATTAATCATGGTTAATTATTTTAATTAAATATATATTATTTACCTTATCAATTATTTTAAACATTCAAAAAATATTTTTCTAAGCTTAAGATAAGAATAAATCTTATTTTATGCTTAAAAATGTAGTTTTCATAATATTGTTTTCATATTGTTCGTAATTAATTTAAAATTAATTTATTCATTTCATATTTATTTAATTATATAAATTTAATTACATATTTATAATCAGGTGGTTTGAATATGGTAATTAATCCCTGTTTATATTTTTATCAATATGAATAGTAACTGTGGTAAAATTTATTAACTTGGTATAGGTTAAAATGAGTACATCTAGATTATAAATAAGTGATAAGGCTATACCATTTTAACCAATTTTTTATTTGATGAAGATAATTCCACCCTTAATAGCTAAGGTACAAAATTTTGTTACTTAATGGATATGTTTACATGAATATTTTATAGATATTATTACAGTCAAAGTGTAAAGACCCATAAATTTCAAGGAATTTTTTTTCTTTAAATTCTTTGGAATTTTACCAGTATATAGTTTCTGGCGGCACCTAATTCTGAGGCCCGGTGTTCCCGAAATAATTTTCGGAATTTTTGTTAAGCTTAAATTAACGCGCGTAAGAATTTTTTCTGAAAAAGTGGAATAACTCTTAAACGGTTACTCGGATCAGAAATCTAAGGACACAATTTTTCTCAGGATGGCGGGCTTACCCTAGGCATGACTTAATTTTAGTCGGCGTAGGCCTCCTGTGAGAAAACCCGAAAATGGCACCAATTTGTCATGACCCGTCCTCGGGGCCCGTGCCGTGACTACCCCAAACCCGCCTTCTATAGGCCAGGGGCTGGCGACTAGCACCAAAGGCGTAAATCCCGATAAAAAGGTAAGGCGTTGCCTTTATGAAATGCAAACAAACACACAACCAGAGTACGAGTGGAAGAAAACACTAAGTAAAGCAATAAGACGAGTGTGCTGAAAGTACAAAGGGGGCCGGAAATACAAGCCCAACAGTAAAGTACAAGGAAAAGACCAAATAGCAATAATGTTTCAAGCTGCTCCTAGATCATCCTCCGGAGTTCCTACCAGAAGGGTAGGTACAGATGGCCACCTCATCTCTCCACATTGGTCTGTCACCTCCAGGTACTGTCTCGTCATGAAGTCCACCTTCGGGTATCGTCTCATCCTGAAGTCCACCTCCGGGTACCGTCTCGTCATGAAGTCCACCGCCGGGTACCGTCTCGTCATGAAGTCCACCCCCAGGTACCGTCGAGTTCTACAAGCCTCAACCACGATCAGTGATTTCCATCGTCTACATCCAACACAACAAGTTGCAGGCATAGCCCGTGCAGGGGTGAGTATAACGATACTCAATAGGGACCTTGAGACCCTCAAGGTCTCACTATATACAACAAGGATAAACAAAAAAGAAATATCTCAACAGATAACCATTAATTGGGTATATGACCTTACATATACCTAAGTTATCAAGTAACCCATCTCAATCATGAGGAAAACACAAAGGTTATTGACTCAGCTCAAACCAGGATTTTTATTCACGATGACGAAAAACAAGGCTGCTGGAGAACTCCCCCTATGTCGAGTGTAGTAGTCCAGTCACGACTCTGAGGTGTCACTCACTAATCTTATACTGCTGAGGTACTCCTCCTGTCGAGTATCATGGGCCTGCCACCTCAAAAAGTAGTGCCCCTCGGCCATGGGTCTGCCACCTCACAGAGTAGTGCTCCCCCTCATAGCCTACAGAGGTACTCCTCCTGTCGAGTACCGCAGGTCTGCCCCCTCACAAAGTAGTGCTCCTCCGTCATGGGTCTGCCACCTCACAAAGTAGTGCTCCCCACTGGGCTATGAAAGTCACTCCAAATCAAATCGGACAAGCAGTCATCAGGTCTCATCCAGCTACAAGGTCACCGTACTCCGTATGCTCGCCTCCGGGAGGATCCGATCCACGAGCCACTAGTCGATACTCCAAGTATCAAAAAGTACCAAGAAGAAGTATCACAAAGGACCGCCTCGTCACAGGGGTCTTAACGCAACAGACGGCGCGTCAATCGAACGCCTGGATCGTGAGTTATTAGCCCCTTTTTTACGGGGGCCCGGTTGGTTTCATATACGAACCAAACCGGACGTATCTCAACTATACCCCGAACTACCATGGGGTATACTCAAAGGGATTACTATGCTCCAAGAGTATCAGCGCCGCTGATGGTTAATCAAACGGACGTCCGGTGCCAAAGATATGTCCCAAGAAGGTAATGGGTCAGTACTGAGCCCGGTTCCGGTCCGACCCGGTCAAACCAACTCAGCCTAACCCAAACTGGGCCGACCTGGTCTGGGTTGACCTGGTCAGACTCACTGGGTCTGACCCGGCCCATTGGGCGATTCATCCCGCTATGTTTTGACCCGGTCCGCTCGGCCCGGCCCAGCGGACCGCGAGGGTGGTTCGGCCCAATAGTTTCCATGCAGGCGGCTCAGTAACTCGGCCCGAGAGACCGGGCTGGTTCGACCAGTGACAACGTGGGGGCATCGCAGACCGGTTCCGCAGGCCGGTGACCGGGAGGTCAGTGGGTAGACCGTGCGGGGTGCGGGCGGGCCGGCTGGGCTCCGACTGGCTGCGGGTGCACCAGGCAGGGTGCCGAATGCAGGGCAGCGTGCGGGGGCATACCGGGTAGCACGACAAGGCACCACGGGGGTGTCGGGGTGCGCCGAGTAGGCCGCTGGCAGGGGCGCCGGGCAGGACACCGTCAAGGGCCCGGCGCCCTGTCGGCGTAGCCCGGCGCCCCAAGCGTGCTGCACTGCTAGCCTGGCGCCCGAAACCCTTATCAGTGTCATGCCCGGTGCCCCTGCTGGCGACGTGCCCAGCGCACCTCGGCGGCCTCACGGTGCCCTGTCGCGCTACCTGGCATGCCCCCGTGCACTGCCCTGTGTTCGGCACCCTGCCTGGTGCACCCGCACCCTGCTTGGTGCACCCGCGGCCAGCCGGAGCCCAGCCGGCCCGCCCGCACCCCGCGCGGTCTGCCCGCTGGCCTCCCGGTCACTGGCCTGCTGAACCGGCCCACGACGCCCCCACAGTGTCGCTGGTTGAACCAGCCCGTCTCCCAGGCCGAGTTACCGAGCTGCCTACGTGGCGACTATTGGGCCGAACCGCCCTCTTGGTCCGCTGGGCCGGGCCCAGTGGACCGTGTCAAAACTTAGCGGGCTGACTCGCCCAATGGGTCAGGTTAGACCCAGCGAGTCTGACTGGGTCGACCCAAACCAGGTTGGCCCAGTGTGGGTTAGGCTGAGCTAGTCTAACCGGGTCGGATCGGACCCGGGCTTATTACTGAATCATTACCTTCTTGGGCCCTATCTTTGGCACCGGACGTCCGTTTGACGAACCGCCAGCGGTTCCGGTACTCTTGGAGCATAGCCTTCCCTTTGAGTATACCCCATGTGAGTTCGGGGTATAGTTGAGATATGGTTCGGTTGGTTTGAATACAAAAAAACCAGGCCCCCGGAATAAAGAAACTAATAACTCACGAACCGGGCATCTGATTGACGCGCCGTCTATTGTGTTAAGACCCCTGTGATGAGGCGGTACTTTGTGATACTTATTTATGGGACTTTTTAATATTTAGAGTATCGAACAGTGGCTCATGGAGCGGATCCTCCCGGAGGTGAGCATACGGAGTACGGTGACCTTGTAGCTGGCTGAGACCTGATGAATGCTTGTCCGATTTGATTCAGGGTGACTTTCATAGCCCAGTGGGGAGCACTAATTTGTGAGGTGGTAGACCCATGGCGGAGGAGCACTACTTTGTGAGGTGGCAGACCCACAATACTCGACAGGAGAATTACCTCTATAGGCTATGAGGGGGAGCACTACTGTGTGAGGTGGCAGACTCATAGTGGAGGAGAACTGCTTTGTGAGGTGTCCGACCCACGGTACTCGACAGGAGGATTACCTCAGCAGTCTAAGGTTAGTGAGTGACACCTCGGAGTCGTGACAGGACTACTGCACTCAACAGAGGAGGAGTTCTCTAGTAGCCATGTTTTTCGTCATCGTGAATAAAAATCCTGGTTTGAGCTGAGTCAATGACCTTTGTGTTTTCCTCATGATTGAGATGGGTTACTTGATAACTTAGGTATATGTATGGGAATATACCAAAGTAAAGGTTATCTGTTGAGATCTTTCTTTGTGGTTTATCCTTGTTAGATTTAGTGAGACCTTGAGGGTCTCGGGGTCCCTATTGAGTATCGTTATTCTAATCCCTGCATGGGCTATGCCCACACCTTGTTGTGTTGGATGCAGACGATGGACAGCATTGATCGTGGTTGAGGCTTGTAGAACTGGATGGTACCCAGAGGTGTAATTCACGATGAGACGGTACCCAGAGGTGGACTTCACGATGAGACGGTACCCAGAGGTGGACTTCATGACGAGACAGTACCCGGAGGTGACAAACGGACGTGGAGAGCTGAGGTGGCCATCTGTACCTACCCTTCAGGTAGGAACTCCGGAGGACGATCCAGGAGCAACTTGACACCTTCCTGTTATTTTGTATTTTCCTTGTACTTTACTGTTTGGCTTGTACTTCCGGCCCCCTTTGTACTTTCAGCACACTTGTCTTATTGCTTTACTTAGTGTTTGCTTCCGTGTGTACTCTGGTTGTGTGTTTGTTTGTGTTTCATAAAGGTAATGTCTTCCCTTTTTATTTGGATTTACGCCTTTGGTTCTAGTCGCTAGCCCCTGGCCTATGGAAGGCGGGCTTGGGGTAGTCACGGCACGGGCCCCGAGGACGGGTCGTGACACAAAGAAAGTGACATAATGTAGCACTTTTTTTAATATATATAATATTTTTTATATGGTTTTGACCCCAATATATGCTCAACTATAAATATTTTATGGAAAGATAAATTATTTCTAGTCGTCAATATAATTTATTTAATTTTTTTTAGAAATCATATATTTACTTTTAATTCTTAGACAATGATGATGTAGAAATTATTCAATTAATAGAAAAATAAACCAAATGAAATTAAAAACATTAAAAGAAAAATAATATTAGATAATTATGGTGAAACACTAATTCTATATATGAACATGATATTATAGGAAAATAATAAAAAAAACTCTTTGAATTTTAATTATTTTCATGATATTTTTAAAATTTAAAATATTAAATATTATCAAAATAGAAAATAATGATATTTTATGGGATTAATATTTTATTAAAATAATTAATAATAAATAAAATGTTTAGAAAACAAAAAATTTATTATGATATGATATAATATTTCAAAAATGTACCATTCATGGTCAATGTCAAATCATATAAGTAAAATTTAAAACTTTTTATTATTAAATGTTTATTTACTATAGTTAAAAATAAAATAGATTAACTAATGGTTAATAAAATGGATATGGTTTAAAATAATACCAAAACAAGTCTTAAATCTATTGTTTTATAATATTAATACCATATATTATGTTATTTTCTAATTCATGTCCATTGTTTTGAATTTGGATAGAAAATTACTATATTATAATTTATTCCTTTAAGAAATATCATATTTTCCCCTCATCTCAAATATATAAGGGAACATCCTTCTGCACTTCATTACATAAATTAGGAGGCCTATAGATTGACCATACCTTATAAATTTATCTTCCCAAAATTTCCATCCACGTTACATAGGTGATTGTCTTCCCCGAAGACTAACCTTCGAACCCTTTATAAGATATCTAAAGAATACATTTAATTGAAGATGTAATCACTCTAACTGATCACTTTCTATTTTAAACTTTTTGTTACATCCACTAAATCTATGATGATTATGATAAAATAATATATTAAACATAAAATGTATTTTGAATTTGTATTATGATTAGGAAAATACAATTAAACACCATCTTTGCCATCAAACAAGAAGTGAATGTACCACTCATGTGTATGTACGGATTATCGTCTCCACGTAGTGCTACAATTCATTTTTCATCACTGTAATTTATGGATGATAATTATGATGGGATAAATAAATATATATGTTATATATTATATAATAATTAATCTTAAAATATGAATTATTAATTACATTTTTTTGAGTTCCATTAAATGAAAAATGAATACAGCGTTCATGCGTATGTATGGCTTATCGTCTCCATGAAAAATGTAAATAATTTTTTTATCTATACTTTTTATGAATGGTTATAAATATATATATATTAATAATTATTATATATTGTATTCATAATATTATTAACTATTTGGAATTGTTGAGACAAATATCGATTTATAAGGACTAATACTTCTGAACCGAAATATGAATAGAAAATGAATTTGTTATCACATTGAAGAGAGATTTTAATAAAAAAAATATTAATTAATGTGTGATGTGATTTTAATAAGTAAATAATAAATGTTAAGTTATAAATATGGTTATGGAATAATTTTTTAATATATATGTATTTATTAAATGATTTTTGAACATGAACTAATAAAGTAAATTCATGATGTAATAGATTTTTGTTTCACTTTTTTTTATATGGGACACATGACTTATACACTACATGTTTCTTTTTTTTTGGTGTATATACTACCCATGAATTTATTTTATGTCTCTTATCCTCAAAATAATGGAATTTACATTTCCATTTATGTTTATATCTTTCTTGGGGAATACGATTCAACTAATTACAAGGTTGTAAGGGTTTATTTCAAAATATCATTATTATTAGAGAATATTTATGTTTTTATATCCCCTGGGGAATATTTATCTTCCATATCCATGTTATCTAAAGAAATCAAAATGGTTTTAAATATTTTCATTAAAAAATTTATTTTAATTTTTCCCATTATTTAATAATAATATATTTTTTTGAAGTTAATATTTTTATCATTTTCCAAATAAAGTACTCTGTGAATTTTTCTACAAAAAATATGAAAAGAATGTTTTTAACATATATGGTATGGATAGATGTTCACACGATTACAGATCCCCAATAATTTGATACATACTGTAAAATCATAAAAGGTTATTTTCAAAGAAACTGTTTCACTTTTTAACTGATTGGATTTAAAAATCATAATTGAATGGATATTTTCCTCATGAATTTTTTTCAAGTGATATTTAAAAATAATGTTCCATATATGTAAACATTATTTAACGTTACTTATGATTATTAGGGATATTATTGAAGGAAAAACCCTTATTATTTCTCTAGAGGGTTTATTTTTACAGCGGTATGATATTTATGTATCCAATTAATTTCCCTTGCGTTATAAAATTAGGAAACGTTTCTGAAACAAATTTTATTATGGGTTTTTATAAGATAAATGATTTGTTTTTTTGTTGGAAAAATATTTATGGTTTTAATTCCTTTATGGGTGGTAACTATATCTCCCTCTATTTATTTTAAGTCCCATCTTGGGTTCCATGCCCTTGTGCCTAATCCGGTTCACCACATGATATTCGGCACACCACACCATATTCCAGAGTTTGTGTGTTAGTAGTGGTGGTTTAGTATCGATAATATTGATACAATACCCCATTTTTA
This sequence comes from Viscum album, assembly GCA_963277665.1. Taxonomy (NCBI): domain Eukaryota; kingdom Viridiplantae; phylum Streptophyta; class Magnoliopsida; order Santalales; family Viscaceae; genus Viscum; species Viscum album. Next base: position 1,488,200,941 of record OY728120.1, read on the forward strand.
TTTTAAATAAGTGTAATTACCATTGGAAATTATGAAACAGTAAATTAATAACATATAACCATAATAAGGATGATACTAGTATCACAAGATGACTGAAACTAAAAATCAAATATCAAAACTGAATAATTGATATTCAACGATAAGTTCTTTCCATGTGTCAATATGAAAAACCCAAAAAAGGCACTGACAACTCCCCCAGGCGGATACAGAAACTGATTCATATTCCCTTCTCATGCTCCATCCCAACCAGCCCTCTAACAAAGGACCTTTTCCATTAACCTCTCATGCAATCATGTAATCTATTTGGGTACCGATCAGACAGCCCGGGATGGGTGTGAGTATAACTCAGTAGTCCACCACCAACAATGTACAAAACAATATCAATTCAATTTATAGTGTTTGAAGTTTTATAAAGAAATAATTAAAATGCATATGTAAATAGTTATCACATTATCAATTAATCATAATTTACCAACAAAAATTACCGAGTTCTCATAGACTCCCATACCTCAATACCTACTTTGGCTCATGCCATAGCCCGAAGAGTGTCCGAGGTGATATCAAATCTCAATACATGGTTCGACTCAGGCTAGATCCTGAAGTATTACAAGATGATAACATATCCCAAAATTTCTTTGTTAACATTATTTAATTCATTCTTGAATGTGCATGTTAACATTTAGACTACACATAATAGAATAACCACAATCTCATTCATTACACACAACTGAATGAACTTTTTCCCATTCATACATCAGTCATTATAATGACCATTTTCACATTCATTAATTCATAAATAAAGGATCATGTTACCATTGCTAACATCCCAATCATGTGACCATGTTACCATTCATCAGCACATAATTAATTTAATAATTTATTATCCACAACAACTCTATTAATATCTCACTAATTAGTTAAACACAACAATTACATTAGATAATTCAACAAATAACTATTGACATAAATAAAATTAATTAATTCAACAATTAATTGACCAAAACAATTCCTTTATCTAATTAAATAAATAACTAAACAAATCAATCACATTAATTAATTAAAAAATTAATTAATCTCAAAATTTCCATTTTTCTATTCAACAATTGACTGACCACATCAATAACAAAAATTAATTTATCCATTAATTAGTCAAAAAAATTAATTTATATGATTAAATAATTAACTAATCACATCAATAACTTTAATAAATTCAACATTAAATTAACGACATCCTATAATTAATTCAATAATTAATTTTCTAAATTCAAAATCTCAATACCTCATAATTTATTCATCAATTAATTATATCAAATCAATAAACCCAATATCTAATAATTAATTCTACAATTAATTATCTCAAATTCCCTTCAATATTTTGATAATAAACTCAACAATTAATTATCTCAAATTAACAATCATAACATTACATCCATTAATTAATTTACAAATTAATTTTCCAGGTCAATTCCATTAATTAATTCTCAATTAATTAATCCCATTAATATCATTATTTAATTCGATAATTAAATAATAACATTAATTAGATTAATTGATTCATCAATTAATTAATCCCATAAATCCAATTATAGAATTCAGTAATAAAATAATCACATTACATTTATTCATTAATTACACAATTAATTGACCCCCATCAATCCCATTATTTAATTAAACTCTTAAATAATCACTTTAATTTCATTAATTATGTTATCAAATAATTAATTCCATAAATCCCATTATTTAATTCAATAATTAAATAATCACTTCACTTCCATTAATTAATTCATTATTTAATTAATCCTATCAATCCAATTATTTAAATGAATAATTAAATAATCACATCACATGATTTAATTAATTCAAAAATTAATTAATCTCATCGATACCATTATTTAATTCAACAATTAAATTATCACATTACATCCATTAAGTAACTCATCAATTTATTAATATAATAAATCCCCTTTTTCAATTTAATAATTAAATAATCACATTAAATAAATTAAATAATTTATTAATAAATTAATATCATCTATTCAATTATTTAATTAAATAATTAAATTTTCACTTTACAATCATTATTTAATTCAACATTTAATTGATCCCGTTAATCATATTATTTAATTTAAAAATTAAATAATAACTTTCCCCCATTAGTTAATTCAAATGGTAACTAATTATCTCAACCCTATTAATTAATTAACCATTAATTAATCACATAATTAATTTAATAATCATAAAAACATCCAATAACTAATTCTATAATTAATTATCCCAATTAAAAAACATTAATAAAAAATTAATTGATTCAATTAAAACAATCTCTATCTCGGCATAATTAATTCAATAATTAATTATTCCAAATCAAAATTTTGTAATCCCAATTGTTCCCATTTTTTAATTTTATAGTTAATTAATGAACTTAAATAGTCTCAATAACTCCATAATAAATTCAAAAAATAATTATCTCTCTTCAAATAATTTGATATCTATACAATTAATTAAGCAAATAATTATCTAAATCACACAATACAATATCTCCATTTTTAATTTAACAATTAATTATTCAACTTCACAATTCAATATCTCATAATTAATTCAACAATTAATTATTCAACATCATAAGTCACTATAACATAACTAATTCATCAATTAATTATTAAACGTTGCAATTCAATATTGCATAAATAATTCAATAATTAATTATTATATATCACAATTCAATATCACATAATTCATTCAAAAATTAATTATTAAACATTAGAATACAATATAACATACTTAATTCAATAATTAATTGTTAAACATTATAATTAAATATAATGTAATAAATTCAAACATTAACTACAAATCCAAATTTAATATTCTCATAAATAACTAAACCATTAATTTTCTCAAAATCCCAATTCATTAATTAATTTTATCACCAAATTAGTTACTTCAATTAGAAAATTAAATTGATAAAAACTATATAAATTATAAAATTACATACATGTAATATAAATAATTACTATGGGATTTGAATAATAGACCACATACCTCAATTTTTTAAAGAGGTATTTCCCTAGGGAAATCGCCAATTTGAAGCGAATCAATCAAGAACATGATGATGAACACACTCAAAATCTGAAACCTAAATCCATGATTAAATGAAACAAGATATCTTAAATATAGACCTAAATAAAACATAAAATATGATAATAACCCACCAATATAATTGGAGAAAAATATGAAACCATGAGGTATGGGATCCATTTACCATGAGCTATGCATATCTATGATCTGGGCTTTGAATCATAAAGAACAGAGGTTAAGAAGGCTTGGAATTCATCCAAAGGGCTTTGAAATCGTGGAAGAGGGCTTATGGTCAAATGCGGTTCAAATTTCAGTTAATATAGGGGTTTGGTAATAATTAAAACTAATTTTATGTTTAATTAAATTCCCACACACAGTTAGCTGGGTAGGGCTGCATGGTTACCCCTAATAGTTTGCCTAAACTGTGTGCCAATTGTGCAATACCCCACTTCCTAAAGTTTCAAGTTTTGCTATGATGTGGCACATGGTTTTTCCTAAATGTGAATCAACTTTGAACTACCTATTTTTGTCCATTTTTTACTATTTTCAACTTAATGCACCCCAAGGTAAACCCAAAAAAAGTACTCAAAAAAATAAAAATATTAATGGAAATATGGTATTTTTCATGTCCAGAAAAGGTAAGGATATTTCAATCTCCCGACATTATAATAACTCATCTATGATCTGTACTCCCTAGCATCCCAAATATTCTTAGTCAAAAAGATCTTGCCACCACAACCTCTTACCTAATTATATCTACCATGATTCCTTCAAAACACATCCATATTTCCATAATAGGTGAACTATAAGCACAGTATTTCCCCAAAACAATTTATTACAACAATATTACACACATATCAGATTCTCCTAAATGGATGCATCATTATCATGATCAAATTCCACAAAATACTTTATGTGTTTCCCAACTCACAGTTCCCAGTAACCATAAGAACCCCATTCAGCATTATCCCTTAGCCTTTCCATAAAAAAGTTCCTAGAAATGGTGTACACCCACCACCTCCAAGTCCCACCTAGCCTTTTCCCAATGAATTTAAAAATTCCCCATATAGTTTCCTCATTGGCATTATGATGACACCACTTCTATCCTAGGGTCTTTCTCCACACACCTAATTTTGACACATCACTCCCCTATATTCGATATTCATTAACTATACTTTTTTAGAAACTTTTCCACCATATCCCATGCTTTAAGCATATGTTAAACCCTAAAATTGTAACATAGAATTATAATAATTCATAGGGAAACAAAACAAAATTAATCTCTACCTTTTCACAACATCCAAGTGTTGAACATAGGGTATTCATCAACCTCCTATCCATTCTGAGAACTTTATTTTTAAAATTTCAATAGTTTATGTCTAACCACCCATATCCACATATGTCACATCATAACCACAAAACCCTTGAGGCCCCATAATAAAGAAAAACGCATTTACGTAGCTAGGGATAATTCTAGATATTTCTCAGTGTAAATGAGAAGATTTCAAGTTAGGGGACATGATCATCACTAGTTAAAAGTAAACAAAGAATACTACGATGAACACCACCACAACTCCTCAATCACAGATGATACCTCCCACTAAGAGAACACATTATTCTGTCAAATTTCTTGAGCTTCCCTATTCTCCAACAACTCACCACATTACTCCAAAACTAGATGGTGAATCACAAAACCTATAAATGAGTTATCAAACATGTGCATCCTCATTCCACAACATTAACAAAGTAAAAAATATGAATTTATAAAAAACCAAAACAATTCATTCACCCTTTTCCACTAAACTTGTTAAAAACTGAGGCCCTATCACTAACATTAACTATTCTACACCTAGTTCGTTTTCATAAAATGGTGAAATCATTCTCATTATTCATGTTTCTAAATTAGAAACCCATTAATTATAATCTTTCTTCATTTCACAATCTTTATAAATTTCATGTTAGGAAAAATTTTCATTTCAATTTACAAGAAAAGAAAAATAGTTCAAGTTTAACAACTTACCCATAACCCATTTTCCTGTGCATTCCTAAAATATATCATGTTACTATAACTGAGAGTTCCTAAAATAATTAATGAAAACTCAACTCTGAAGCCATACCAGACCATGAGTCAAATCTCAAAAAATTTCAGAGACAATAATCACATCACTCAAGTGTGTCATAATGATTAAATATCATTAAACATCAATATAAAATTCAAATAACATCATTCGCATTCTAGGTACATGGGTTTTCCTCTATAAATGGGTTTGATAATCTCATGAATGAGCTCATAACTAAGGCATGACTCCTACTAGTATTCATTATATCCTTTTGAAGCATTATGGATAAAGAAAAATAATATAAAACTTCCCTAATACCATTTCATAACGTCCCATCCCAAGTGTCACACCATGATTCAATGAGATGGTTCACAATATGACCGCAGTCGTTCCTCTCCATACGCTAGAGGTTGTCGACTAGCAACAATGGTCTAGTATCGATCATAGATATACTATAGCAATTTTTTAAATTAGTGTATTTCCAAGTGGAAAATAAGAAACAATAACTAAATAATATATAACCATAACTAGGATGATACCAGTATAACAATATAATCAAAACTTTAAATAAAATATCAAAATTAAAATTAGATATTCCATGAAAAAGTGTGTGCTAACTGTCAATAAAAAAACACAAAAACAAATAGACACTGAAAACTACTCCAAGAGGTTCCTGACACTATGTCAGGCTTCATCCCCAAGATCCATCTCAACTAGACCTCTAAAAAAAGTCTGTTTCCCTTAACCAATCTTATAATCATGTAATCTTTTTATATATTGATCAGAAAACCCTAGTAGGGTGTGAGTATAACTTAGTACACCACCACCAATGGTGTCTAAAAAAATATCCAACAAATTTATTATGTATGCAGTTGTATAAAAAACAATTTCAATGAATAAGTAAAAATTTATGACATTATCTATTAATCTTAATTTAACCATGTAAATCCTCAACTTTTCATAGACGCTCGTAAGTCAATACTAGCTTTGGCTCATACTAGAGTTAAATGTATGTCTGAGGTTATATCATATCTCAATTCCTACATCATCTCATGCAGGAGAATGATGTAATCCCAGGTGATATCAAATCTCAAAATTACATTGTAATCATTAATTAAATGATTCTTCAATTCAAATGTTAACAATCAATCTTCACACAATATAATTACCATATTCTCATTCATTACATGCAATAGAATGAACATGTTCACATTTATACCTGATAAATTATAGTTACTATGTTCCCACTCTATGATTCAAAACAAAATTATCATGTTACCATTCATAACATCACAATTGAATTACCATGTACCTTTTTTTCACCACATAATTAATTCAAAAAAACTATCCACATAAAATCCATTAATAACTCAATAATTAGTTAAACAAAACAATTCCATTAATTAATTAAACAATTAACCAATCGCATCAATAACATTAATTAATTCAACAATTAATTAATTAAAACAATTCCTTTAATTAATTCAATAGTTGATTAAACTCATCAATAAAATTAATTAATTTAAAAATTGATAAATAAAAACAATTCCATTACTTAATTAAAAAATTTAGAAATCACAGTAATAATATTAATTAATTCAACAATTAATTAGTCACAAAAATTAATTTAGTTGATTCAAAAACTAACTAATCAAATTAGTAAAATTAATTAATTCAGAAATTAATAAATCACTTCTCCTAATTAATTAAACCATTGGTATTCCCAAAATACAATCTCAATATCTCATAATTAATTCATCAATTAATTATCTCAAATTAATAAACTAAATATCTCATAATTAATTCTACAATTAATTATCTCAAATACCATTCAATATTTCAGTAATTAATTCTATAATTAATTATATAAAATCGACTATAATAACATTACATCCATAAATTAATTCAAAATTTAATTTTTCCATGTCAATTCCAATAATTAATTCTCAGTTAAGTAACAACAACAATCCGATTATTTAATTAGACTATTAAATTATTACATTACTTGAAATAATTAGTTTATTAATTAATCATTCTCATCAATCCAATTATTTAGTTCAACAATTAAATAGTAAAATTACTCTTAATAATTAATTTTCCAACTAATTAATCCCATTATTTTATTCAATATTTAAAAATTCACTTTACATCTGTTAATAATTCATAAATTTATTTATCCCATCAATGCCATTATTTAATTCATTAATTATATAATCACATTCCTTTAATTATTTAATTCATTAATTAATTATTTTCATCAATCCCATTTTTTAATTCAAAAATTAAATAATCACATTACATCTAATAATTAATTAATCCATTAATTAATCTCATTGATCCCATTATTTAATTTAACAATTAACCAATAACATTACTTTCATAAATTATATCATTAATTAATTAATCCCATCAATCAATTTATTTAATTAAAACATTCAATAGTCTCATTACATCCCTTAATTAATTGATCAATTGATTAATCCTGTCAATTTTATTATTTAATTCTACATTTATGTAATTACTTTACTTTCATAATTAATTCAACAATTAATTAATCCCATCAATCTCATCATTTTATTCCATAATTAAATAGTCACTTTCCTTCTATTATTTTATTAAACAATTAATTAATCATCTCAACCCTATTAACTAATTAAATATTTAATTAGTCACACATTTAATTTTATAATCATAAAAATCACCCATAATTAAATATACAATTAATTATCCCAATTCAAAAATTTTGTTATAAGAATAATTCATTCAAAAATTAATTATTCAATTTCAACAATCAGTGTCTCAATATAATTAATTTAACATTTAATTAATCTAAATCATTATTTCATAATCCTAACAATTCCCAATAATTAATTTTGAAATTAATTTATCATGTTAAACAATCTCAATAACTACATAATTAAATCAATAATTAATTATCTCAATTCAAACCATTCAATATCTCTTTTATTAATTCAACAATTAATTATATCAATAAAATAAATCAATATCTCTATATTTAATTCAACAACAAACTATTCAACATCAAAATTTTATATCGCATAATTAATTCAACAATTAATTATTCATCATAATAATTCAATATCACATAAATAATTCAATAATTAAATATTAATCTTCACAATTCAACATCACATAATTAATTCAACAATTAATTATTCAACTTAATTATTTAATATCCCATAATTAATTCAATAATTAGTGACTAGACTTACCAATTCAGTATAACATCATTAATTCAACAATTAATTATTAAAAAACACAATTCAATATCACATAATTAATTCAACCATTAATTGTCTCTAAATCCCAATTCAATATTTTGATAATTCACTCAACCATTAATTTTCTCCAAATCCCAATTACTTAATTAATTAATTCACTAAATTAATTAATTAAATTATGAAATTCAATTACTACTCAAAATGTATAAATTAAATAATTAGATACACATAATATAAATCATTGGAATGTGATTTGAATAGTACACCACATACCAAAATTTGTTAAAGAGTGCTTTCCCAAAAGAAATCACCAATTCGAAGTGAATCAATCAATAATGTGATGATGAACATGGTATTGATCTGAAACCTTAATCCATGATTATATGATCTATTAAATCTGGATCTATATCCAACAAAATAGTGGCTAACAACCCACTGAAATAATGGGAGAGAAATGTGAAACCAAGAGGGAAAGAGTACACATACCAAGAGGTGTGCAGATCTATGATCCAGGATTCAATTTATGAAGAATGGAGGTCAGGAAGGCTTGTAATTCATCTAGAGAGCTCTAAAACTGTGAAAAATTGACTAGTATTGAATGGTGATCAAATTGGAGTTAAAATGGAGGTTTTAGAGAAGTTAAAACAATTTCTAGGTTTACTAAATTCTTGCGTAAGATATTCTAGGAATGGGAGCAAAGTTTCCCCTAACTGTTCGCCTAAACTGTGCACCACGAAAAACCCCACTGTCTAGGGTTTTAGGACTTATTGGGATGGGTGCATAGTTTTCTCTTTCCATTATCCAGCCATGTATTGCATCTTTTTCATCCATTTTACTAAATTTTCATCCAAACACGCCCCAAGGTTATACCCAAACATCAACACAAGGAAAAATATTACCATAAATCAAGCCCCAGTAATCTCCCTAAATGAATTGTATCTTAAAAATTAATTGGGTAAATATTTATATCGTATGAGATAGACAAGGTTTTAATGGGATATAAACTAGGTTTTATAAAATAGTATAGGAATGCTAAGTGAACCTAGTTCAGTAAGACATGAATAGAAATGGGATTCAACCTATTTTAGTATAGGACACTATCATATATGATGGTCTTTATAGTGAGCCTTGAATAATAAGGAAATTATTATCTATATTTCTATATATTCTACAAATCCTAGGTCTTATACTAATATTATGCTCTCATGGATCAAGTTCATTGATTGCATTTTGATTTGTTTCTTATTAAACGCCAAAATTTATTCCATCATTCATGATTATGATCATTGATATATAGGGTATAATTTAAAAATGTTGGGTTCATGTTCTTATACCATTATTGATATATTAATATTATTAAATAATTGTTATCATACTTCATTAAACATACTGAACATTTGATCTCACCCTTTATTATGTTTCTTTTTCCCCATGATATGAATGAAGATATTGTGTTTGATATTCCTAAAATGGTTCTATTTATGATGAAATGATTGGGAGATGATGTTCATATTTTATGAACCAGTTGGTTGTGATTATATGTTCCCAAATACAATAGACATATACGGTTCTGGATTTGATTAGTTATGATATGTAATAAATATTCATCTAAAAATATTTCATGTATTTTCATAACAAGTATGGTCCTTTATAGGTGGTATTAGAGAAAGGTTTAGTAAATCTTTCGAAACTAGGATGATAAAAATTTAGTATGTACATGATGGATATGTCTATGTGTAGGTTACAATCTTAGTTTTTTTGTAATAATCATAAATAACCTATTATTATACCTATAGTGTCATATATTGATATTTGATGTGTAATTTCACTTGATCATGTTGTTTTCCCACTATGATTGGTGTTTCTCATAGTATTATTTTTGTATTAGCCAATGGATTGATGCCAAAGGAACTACGTTAATGATGAATGTGATGGGAAAAGAAACAATTTCTCTATAGAGTAATGGATTGTTATGAGAGTAAGAATGAAAAATCTTTTTATTATGCTCACATATCCTTCTCAAGAAATGAATCATGTTGGACATTAAAATGAGAAAATGAGGGAACAACATTCTATTGAGTCCTTCATGAGGAATCATCAACATTTTATCAATGGTTCTCTTAATCCACTAGTGGCTTGTCAAACGATCTATATCATGGAAATTTTATTTTTGGTTCTATAATTGTCATAACATGATAAAGTCATTTTGTTTTTCTATCAATTCAATGGTTATGTAGATCAATAGTGGAATATTATCAAGAACATAATAAAATGAGATGAAATTGTCTCTATAGAAAGGGATGATTTCAAAAAATTATTTTTCTATAACTACATTCCTCATATTAATCACATAAAAATGGATAAGTAATTCCTTGATTTAAAGTAAAAGGAAAATGAATTTGTTGAAACTTATGAAGAAAATTTTATAGGTATTGTGAGGTATGCTTATATAATTTTCATGTAACCAGATTTTAAGGTTGATAAATTCATAAGTTAATTAAAACTGAGTATAAAAATAGTGTTACCCATAAGGGTCTTTAGTATCAATGAATAAAATGGTTTATTTGTCATCATGTTGAAAATGGATGTAAGTGGTACACATCAAATTCATGGGTTCGATTAGAATAGATATAGAGAATTATAGTGAAAAATATAAAAATGATAGAAAAAATAAGATGATCTTTCCATTATGTTGAATGTGTTGAAAGAAGCATGTCAGTAATGGTCTTAAGTAGAATATTAAATGTTTTAAGTCTGAAAAATATGTTCATTAGGAAATTGAATTCCAATTTGATGGGAAAATGTTCTCTACTACTTTGAATAGAGATAAGGCTATAGAGAATACACATCCCACACTACAATGCTTCTAGTGTATAGAAAATATGAGTTATCCTAACCAATTCCCATATTTGGGGGTTAATTATAATGATTGATTTTAGTAACCTCTTATGGATGAAGACAATTGAAAACATCATGTTATCACTATTGGTGATGTTGAGTATGACAAAAAATTGGTTAAAGGTACACTTACCATCTATTTTAAAACAAGTAACTTCTTATTTGTTTTTTGATCCAACTACACATTATATCTAATCATTTTTCTACAGGTATCACCATATAACCTCAAAAGTTATATATTGAGTTAGCTTTTAAAACACCTAATTGAAAAATGGTCACATCCCATGTTTATAATTCTTTTTTGGTTGGTGTTTGTGAGAAAGTGATTCATAAAAAAAATAATTCTTAATTTTTTTGAATTTGATGTGATTCTGGGAATTGAATAGCTTTATGTATATGGATATCATATTAATTCATGATGAAGGTGATTCACATTTCGTATTCTGAATTAACCAATTTTCATCCATCAATTAAAGTGTGAATGTGAAATTCCAAGGTAAACTACTTATATCTCATGGGTATTAATTCTTATAAATTAAGGTTAAATATATTTGATGTTTGGGGAGAAACTTTATATTAAGGATGCAACTATTATTTAGAATTTTTTTATGTATTTATAGATCAATTTCAAGTTCTTCAACTGAATCCTGTAGTTGGGAATTCAATAGAACACATACCTAGTGTTATACCTATTCATGAGACTCCATTTAAAATGGCCCTAATTAAGTTTAATTAATTGAATAAGATAATAAAAATGAATCTGGATAAGGGATTAATACACCCAAATGAATCACCGTGGGGTGCACCTTTTTTTGTTAATAATAATAATGGGTCAATGTTATTTTTCATTGATTATCGAGAACATAATAGAATTACTATCAAGAACAAGTTTCATCTTCCAGAAATTGATGACATATTTGATCAACTACTTGGAGATAAATATTCTTCCAAGATTTATAATCATTATAGATATCATCAATTAAGTTTTAAGAAATAATATATATCAAAGAATACATTCCCTAAAATGTATGGGCAATACGAATTTACAGGGATGCATTTTGGTCTTACTAATGACCCAATTATCTTCATGGATTTAATGAATATATTGTTTAGAGACTGTCCTAATTAGTGTTTTTATAGTAATAATAGATGATATTAATTTATATTCAATGATAAAGGATGATCATGAATATCACTTGAGAATTATATTGAAGACCCTAATAAAGAATAATATTTAATCAAAATCTAACAAGTGTAAATTATTTGTATCAGAATGATGAATATTTGTGTCACATAATCTCAGGATATGGTATATTTTTTTATCCATAAAAGATAAATGTTATTTAATGTTAAACTAAACCAATAACAGTTATTGAGATTTTTTTCTATTCTTGGTTGGATATTATTTTCACTTTGTGTGAAATTTATCTAGACTATCCAATCCAGTCACCAAGTTAACTCAGTAGTGTGCCAAGTTAATTTGAATGATTGAATATGAAGAAAATTTAAAGTAACTATATATAAGGTTAGTCAACACACCTTTTTATACATTAATCTATAGTGGGGAATGGTATATAATTTATAGTGATGTATCTAATAATGAATTCTAATGTGTTCTCATGAAAATGACATGGTTATAAATTATAACTCATGACAGTTTATGGTTCATGAAAAAAATTACCCACCTCGTGATTTTCAATTAGCTTTGGTTATAATTGAATTAAATATATGCATTAAGATTCAATATAGAGAAAAGTGTAATATATATAATGATAAAAAAGTAAAAAAATATATATTTAGACCAAATGAGTTGAATATGAACCAAATAAGATGGTTAGAGTTGATTAATGATTATGATGACTAATTAAATTCCCACCCTAGGAAAGAAAAACATGGTGGTAGATGCTTGGATGTGGAATAACCACACTAGAATATCTATTATAATGATCATAGAAGAACCAGTATTTATAGATTTGAAAAGGATGGATATAGAAATCTTGAAGAATGGGTAGAAATATAATCTTCCTTGAATGATTGCTAAAACATATATAAAATTAAAGATTAAGGGGGTAAAAAAAAGTTGTATAGATGAAAAAGGCAGGGGTAAATGTTCTTGAGTTCAAATTTGATTTTGAGTGAATAATAAGGTTCATGAACCGATTATGTTTCCCTACCATTCCATATTTAAATAAGATTCTCTTAGATGAGTCTCATGTACGTCATTCCATCTCCATATTGGAATCACATAGATATATAGAGAACTGAAAGAGTATTTATGGTGGGATTTAATAAAAAGGGATATTTTCAACTGTATTTACTAATTATTGAAATGTCAACAAGTTAAATATGAGAGATAGAATCCTAAGGGCTAGTTACAACCATTACCCATACAAGATCAAAAATTGGAAATCATAACCATGGATTTTGTCGTTAGACTCCCTAGAACATATAAAAAGAATAATTCTCTATGGGTTGTATTCAATAACATTATTAATTAAACACACATAATTTTGATCAGAAAAATAATTTATCACTTGATCACCTAACCAGAAATAATTTTAATGAATTAGTAAGATTTCTTGGAGTACTAGTTTTCACTATATCCTATAAGAATCTGAGGTTTACCAAAAAATTATGGAGAACTCTTGAGTAGAATCTAGATACCTAATTATGTTTTAGTTCTAAATATCATTGATAGAAAAAAATTTATTTTGATAGAAAAAATAAAACTACAAAAGACATTTGGTAATATTTTTATATGGAGTTTAGAGAAGATTGGGATCAATACCGTCCATTGGTATAATTTTTTTACAACAGTAGTTTTCGCTCAAGAAATTAGAAGGATCCTTATGAATCCCTCAATGGTAAAAACTGAAAAACACCATCATGGTGGATTAAAGTAGGGGAACTAAATCTATTGGGACTTGATCTAGTTGATGAAATGGTGTATATAGTAAGATCTATTCAACAACACATAAAATAATATTAGTGTAAAAAAATTATGTTGATAATAGATGGAGAGATATTGGGTTTTAAGTCAATGAAAAAGTATTTATATGAATATATCCCTTGATGAGAGTGATTATTTTTGAAAATTAGTTCAGGTTTATCCCTTGGTTTATCAGTTCTTTTGAAATTTTTGATCGTATTGGGATGTTATCTTAGTGATTAGAGATTCCACTAAATCTCTCTCAAGTTATTGATCTATCAATGTATCTCTCTAGAGTAAGTACATAGCTAATCCTTAATATATACTAAAATCAATGGTGAAACTACTAAATAAATATATTTCTTATATAGAACAACTAGTAGATATTATGAATCATAGAGTTAATGTTATCTGAAATGAGACCACTCACCTATTTATTTTTTGGTTGGTGAACCACCAATTTAAGGAAGCTATATGGAAACTTGAGGACATAATGAAGTAGAGGTATCCACTTCTATTTTTAACTAAGAGATACATTTATAACAAGAAATATATTATATTGGGGTAGAATATAACACCCTAATATTATTATGAAATATTTCTCTATAAATTATTTGATTTCATTGATAGATTTTCATGAATATAAGAACAAGTATCAAAGGAACTGTGAGATTATATTATGAATGAGTGTAATCTATTATATATTAGATTTTTTCTAATTAACAGTAATAAGAAAATTATGAATGATATGGTCTATTAATTAATAAAATGAATTCATTAGTTATCTAATTATTATAATTAGAAACAAAAAAACATATTTCACTACATAAGTGATGGGTTTAGGAAAAAAAATTATGCTTTAAATGATTCTTATATCATCAAATTAAAAAAATATTAGGGAAATAATATTATGAAATGTATAAGTAATATAGTTGAATTTTTTTTGACATTAAACATGTATTTTTCAATTCTTATGATAAGAATTAATCCAGTTTTAATATTAAAAATGTATTTTTCCTAAAAATATTTTCCTATCTCATTTTTTGAATATACATTATAATTAATTTATGCTATTTTTTCTGTATTTAATTATATAGAATTAATTATTTATTTATAATAAATAGGTTCAAATATAGTAATTAACCCCTTTTTATTTTTTGTCAAGAATAATAGTAACTATGATAAAATTTATTACCTTGGTAAAGGGTAAAACAAGTTAGTTTTTAATAAAATTATTTTATAAGGCCACAAATTTTCATAAAATTTCATATTGGATAAATTTAACTCCAAAAATAACTTGGAATGTTCAAAATTGATTGATTTTAAGTAAACATTTCTGATGAAATTACTTAGATATTATTAAAATCAATGAAAGTGACAAAATGTCACACTCATATTTTTAATAAGTATAATATTTTTAATATGGGGTTGAAAAAATTGTATTATTGACTATAAAAATAATTTGTAAATATAAAATATTTATTTTCATCGTGGTAATTTATTTATAATTCTGATAAATTAATTCAATTGCACTAAATTCTTACACAATGCAATTGCATTAATTATTCAATTTACAGAAAAATCAACTAAATTATATTAAAAATATTAAAAGTAAAATAATTTGAGATATTAACGGTGACCAAATAATTGTCTAGGTGATCTTGACATGTTAAATATATTATAAAAAATTTATTTATACTTTTAACTGATTTCTTAATACTTTTAAAATACAAAATAGTGAATAGCTACAAAATTGACAGTGATGACATTTTTTGTGATTAACATTTTATTAAATTATTTTAAAATAATATTGTCTTTTAAAAAATGAAAAAAGACTATTAGATGGTATTATATGTCATAAATTGACCATGTCTGATCTAATTGGCATCATATAGGAAAATATTACTACCATTTATTAATAAAAAATATTTTTTTCATAGTAAAAATTAAATGAAGTTATCTAAGGGTTAATAAAAAAGAAAAGGTTTTAAATTATAAAAAATCATTTTTATAATATACTATATGATGATATAACAACCTTATATTATCTTAGATTTGAATACATTTCCATTTTGTGGTATTTTGATGGAAAAAAATTTGTTATAATTTAATATGTTAAAAAATTTGAAAAGTACCCATCAACTAAATTTTAAAAGGTAATATCCTCCCACACTTCTTTAAACCTCATTGGAGACCTATATTCTAGCTATAAAATTATAATTTATCTTATATTATTCTCTAAACACATAACATATATACTGGTGTTCTCAAACCACCCACCCTAGGGCCCTTTAGAGGAGATCTAAAAGAGATGTTTTGAAGGATAGGTAATTGCTCAAACTGATCATTTTCGTTTTCTACTCCTTCATACCGAATATAAATATTTTATTTATATTATAATATAATATCTTAATTATCCACAATACTATGAAATTTTATTATTAATATTATTTAAACAATATTATAAACACTATTTCCCATCAATCAATTTGGGAAATATCACTCTTGCGTACATATAGATTACCATCTCCACAAAGCGATACAATTAATTTTTCATCACCATCATTTATTTATTTTTATAATGATGTGTTTAATGAATATATATGTTATATATCATAAAAAATTATCTGGAAATATGAATTTTTATTTACATTTCTTTCGTTCCATCAATCGAAAAATGAAAACAGCGTTCATGCATATGTACAGCCTACCATCTTTATTAACATTGTAATTGATTTATTTCTTTATAATTTATATGAATGATTATAAAAATGTATATATTTATTATATTATAATTTCATACTGTCATTAAAATTATGGAAATTAGGAGACCAAGATCAAAGTATGAGGACCAAGACTCCAGAACTGAGAGATGCTTATAAAAAACTATAATCACCCGGAACAAAGATATTAATAAAAAATTATTAATAAATGGGTGATTATATGTTATAATTAAATAATACAGTGTGAGAAAATTATTTTTATAGTTTAAATTTATAATAAATCCATATTTATAATAAAGGTATTTTTAATTTTAATGAAACTAGAATACTTGAAGTAACTAATTTTTTGTCTCATATTTATTTATATGGGAAAAAATCCATATAAACTATTTATTCATTTTTTATGTTGTATATAAAACCCGGGATTTTCATTTATTATTATTATAATAAAAATTATGGTTCTTAAATATCCATATAATTTTATTTCTTTCACGGGGTATATCATTAAACTGATTACAAAGTGGTAAAGGTTTAGTTCATAATCTCTTTATTATTAAAGTTTATTTATGTTTAAGTATTTATTGGGGAGTATTTTTCATCCATGTTTTATAAAAATGTTTAAAAAATGGATTTCAAAATAAAATTTTGATTAAATAATTTAATTTCTAACAATATTTGGTATTTAATAAAATTAGTAGAAAGGAATATTTTTATCATTTTCAAACATGGCACTTTTTGACTTTTTCAAAAAAGATATGGAATAAATGTTTTATAAAAAATATGATACGAGAGTATTTTCCAATAATCATTAATAATTAATGATTTCAGGACTCATATAATGGTTAAAAGTTTATTTTCAAAGAAATTTTTTCATATTTTAATTTTGTGGCGTTGTTAAAACAATGTTCTCAAAATGGAAAGGATAATTTCTGGAATATTTTCTTTCATGTGATATTTCCAAATTATGTTATATCCATGAATAAATTATTTGATTTTACATATTTTTTTTGTAACTCCCTAGGTAAATAAAGAACATTACATTTTTATATTTATCCATATTTGTGAATAAAATATTAATATTACTTTAAAGGGTATGCTATGCTCGATGGCATACCCAATACGCAACAATGAGTTTTTTGGGAATCTTACATTGCACTCTAATAATAAAATAATATTATTTTAAATAGTAGTTAACACCTAGCCGTTGTAATGGCGGGAATGAACAGAACTAACTACAAAATGATTATATATGTTTGTCAAATAGTTTTACTCTTTACAATAAATGTTAGAGGATTAAAAATGCGAATGAATCCAATTTTAAGCGTCGACATTCTAGTATACTTTAAAAGGTCGATTGTCCGCCTTTAAAGTCGAACCTCTTTTAAATCCACTTTTTGACAATTTTATGTGTTATATTTTACAAAATAAAATTCTTATTTAGAATCGGGACATCAAAATTTACTTTGTGTAAATTTTTGGTATCTTTCTGGTAAAGTTCATTTTTTTAATGAATAGTGAAAAATGTTGTATTTTAATTCAAAACCTCTTTTTAATCTAATTTATTTATATGATTGTATTATATTTTTAATTGTTTTTAAATTTAAATTAGAATATATTTTTACCATTTAATCCAATAGTGGTCTTTGGAATTAATTTCACTTTGAAATTAGACTTAAACTAGTGTCAATCTTTTGATACTTATTGTTTCATAAAAACACGCTATTTGCTCTGACAGCGGGAATTAATTATTAAATTAATTAATGAAACTAATATGTTTTGAATTTTTTAAAATATACATCATTTTTGAATTTGTAATATCAAATATATCTTAGGGTGAAGTTTTGGTATTTTTCTGAAAAACTTCAATTTTTGATGAATAGTGAAACCACTAAGTGGTACATATAAAAACTGATTTTTCGTTTAAATGAAATTTTACCAGATCTGTGTTCTGAATTTCAAAAATCCTACATACATGGTTTTCATTAAGAAGTAAAATGTGGTTCAATGGTATTAAAATAATTTTTTGGTGAATAGTAACTTATTATGTTTTTAATCGCGATTAGAGGTAATTAGTGTAGTTTAAGGTAAAAATAATGTCTTAATAATATGAGACGAGCTTGACACATGTCCTACCCTAATTGGATGTGTCATGGCCGACCAATAAAATCCATGGGTCATCTTGGGGACCCCATGGAGCCACTTTGGTTGGGAAATGACATAAATAACTTTTTATTTAATGTTAAAGTAAAAATGACACAAACATGAAATGTTTTACTAAAACAATTTTTACATGGGGTTATAAAAGTCAGATTTTTTACTATAAATATTCATTAGAAAGATAAAAATATATCCTACATCATGATTTTTGTTTTATAATTTTTAGACATTAAATATATTAAATTATTTATGACATCATGATGATGCAGTGATTACCTCATTAATAAAGGATTTAAATAAAATGAAAAGATAATGTAAAATATATGACCTAAACATGTCCAAAACCTATTGTATGGGTATATTTCTAACCCTTATCACCTTATCATCGAATTATATCATTTTGGGACCTTTTAAATCCTAAAATCATTTTAAAATAAAGGAACATTTCTTTACTTTCCAAGAGTGCCCCTCCTCTCCTCTTATAAAAGGCCCCCACCTCTACCTCCTTACCCACACTTCCAAAGCTGTTGGATCGGCCAACCCCTACCCATTTTGTATCTCCACATCTCTCTATAACTCCTTGAAGCCTCACTTTGGGCAGAAGTCTTCCCAAGGAAGCCTTTGAGCTCAAACCAAAGGGAGTTACCCGATTTTAAGGTAATGTCTTCACTTGAGTCCTTTTGTTTTATTTTGCTTCTCCAACCCCCTAAACTCTTTTTATTCATTTCTTTTGTAACACCTCCAGTATCTTCAATATAATAGGATGTTTTTATGAGAAGTATTCGAGCTAAACTTACACACACCTTCATCTAATGGTTAAAGATCATACTGTTTCTGTGTTGGTGATTTTCTGCCTCACAAAACGATGATTGTTCAATATTCTCTTAACACCTTTAAAGGCGGCCATTATGATGTCACTGTATTTTATATATGATATATATGGTATTTATGTTTACTATATGCTTCTGTATTTTATATTTAAAACATACCTTTATTCTTTTCATGTTGTGTAAATGCGATAATTTCATATGAGGAAGTGTGGACTACCGCCCCCTCAAGTGATGTGACTCGTACATACAATACATGGAATGTATAAAGAATGAAATTAATTAACATATGTGACCTATATAACATATATATTATAATTTAATGATAATATATATATATATATGTATATCATTTATTTTTAATTCCATTAATATGACAAAAAAAATGAAAGTAGCGTTCATGCGTACGTACGCCCTACCATCTCCATGAACGGTGCTTTTCGTTTTTTATCTCCAAATGATATGGAATAGTATAAAATGAATATGTACTGGATATATATGATATTTCAATCATTAACACTATTCTGGAAATTATTTACTTATAACTACATGGGCAGTCATTTTTCGAACAAGTTCATTTTTGACTCATGTACCAAACATCGGCAAAAACGTATGATATGAACTAAAATTATTAAAAAATTATTATAACATTATAATATGTTATATGAACTGAATAATAATCTTTAAATGAGGTCCTTATGCAATTATAAATTCACCAAAGTTTATTATTCGGGAATATAAAGAAACGAACAAGACAAGTCGGACTTGAGGTAAGGGATCATACTCCTCTCTTTCTTTTTAAGTACACTCTTTTATGTCATTCCATTTAAAGATCATATTTCTTGTTATTAGGATGTTATTTTATATTAATCTTACTGTAATTTTTATTTTCATATGATGAGAGACCCTATTCTCTCTCATCAATCCATTTTGGATGTTTTGAGTGGCGCCGTTTGGCTGCCGAATTTTCGTAAGAGATCTAACCCCTCTCTTTCTTTTTAAGTACTCTCCTTTATGTCACTTATTTTAAGCTCCTCTTTGTTATTTTGGGGGATGTTCTTTTATATTCCACTTTCTGTAAAATTTATCTTAATATGATGAGAGACCCTATTTGATCTCATCAATCCATTTTTGTAAGTTTTAAGTAGCGCTGTTAGGCTGCCGAGTTTTCGTAAGGGATTTTTCATCTCACGTTTATTCCAGTGAGATTTATGATACATTTACCACAATTTCCTTTGAGTGGTGTATGTACTGCCCATTATTTTACTCATTGTGTAATATAATTTCATTTATGAGTATTTACATCAATGTTGTATTGTCCTTCTTTCACGGGGTGTATGTTTCAAAAGATACCCATGTCAGTAAGGGAACCTTTCACCCTCCTCTTTTTAAAAGACTTCTTTTGTTATGTATTTTAATTC
Organism: Viscum album; assembly: GCA_963277665.1. Lineage (NCBI taxonomy): Eukaryota > Viridiplantae > Streptophyta > Magnoliopsida > Santalales > Viscaceae > Viscum > Viscum album. Next base: position 1,488,222,273 of record OY728120.1, read on the forward strand.
ACATACTATTATGTTGGGATATGTTCTTCTATATCATTATTGATTTAAATTTTATGTCCATGTGATGAGATACCCTTTTTATCTCTCATCAACTCATTTTCTGAATTTTTTAGTGACGCCGTTAGGCTGTCAAATTTTTGCAAGGGAACTTCTTAACCCAAATTTTATTCTTTGGGATAAACTTATACTCCTTGAATATGTCGTTCTATGAATATGTGTGAATAACCTCTGATTGTTCTACACTTAATATGCACTTATATTTGGTGTATTCGTTTGTCGAACATAATTATGTAAATGATTTATCCTTAAACCAACGATACCATCTTTGTATGGGACTTCGTCTCAATCTCCTTTCATTGAGGCATATTTTATTTTATACTCAAAATTCTTTTATACGGTGTATAAACCCATTTGACTTTTACATTTATCCAAAATGAATCTTTTTTATATGAAGCGTTTTACAAAACGACAAAAGGGAATGTTTTTTTCATACGTATGCGGCGACAACGACTTCTCCGCCGCTTTGACCATTATTTGAGTTTCGGCTTCCTCTACAAGCCATACCTTCTTTTTAAAATAAAAATAAATACCATGTTTTAATTTTCTTTTATTTTGGTGTTGAAAATGGTTTTCATAATGTTTTTATATCAATGTGTTGTATTGATATCTTGTGATTGAAAAGTGGAAATGTTATGTTTCCTTTATGCATGTTTTATGTGATACGATTATGTTATGGTTATTGGGCATTATTATGAAGATGGGTGGTTCCGTGATAAACTAAGGGCGGGTGAGCCCGATATAGCTCTCCAATGCATTGGGTAACGCGAAGGAGTGAAATGTTAAGGTTTCTCCGAAGAGATTTAGGGAATATACTGTCGTGGGTATTCCAAACATAACCAAGAGGGTTACTCCGTACGTAAGAATGTTATGAATGCCTCAAGTTACCTTTTATGTATTATGATTTCTATGATTTATTCATGATTTGATTAGGTATGCTAAAGTTCCTATTTTTTATTGGTAAAGTATGATTTCATTCTTATGTATATATGAACTCATGTTTCCTTTCCATATTTTTATAACATTTACTGAGCTTTTTATGCTCATCCCAAGTTTTTTTGAAATATTTTTCACAGTTCAAGGGAAAGGTACATGATATGATGATAGTTTCAAGGAAGTGTCAAGAAAGAATCCATGTTTTATTGTAAATATGTTTCCTTTGATGGAAAAAAATGAATACTATCTTTATGTAACCACTTTGTTTAAATGTGGAATGTAATGAAAGTTTTATGATCTAATTCTCTAAAACACTAAACCTGAAAATATCTTCAATGTGTAATCTTGTATTAACTCAATATTAAGTACGGTTTAAGGTTGGGGCCTTATAGTTGGTATCAGAGGTCGGTTTAGAACACTTTAGGGATTAGGAGTTTTTGTTAGACACATCATTAGTCCCTATATCTATTATATCAGTTAAATCCTGGTTTTATAACTTTTTTCAGGTCAAGTAAAGTCAGTTACGAATGGAAGGAGAAGGATCTCAAATGACATTCCTATCTCTTCCTGATGACATGCTTTCAATAATTATTGCGAAGTCATGTTTGAGTGATTGTGAAAATTTTTCTAGCATAAAACTCACTTGAAAGCAGTTGTTTGAGATATCAAACACCTCAACTATACCGTGTTATCATCGTAGATCATGGGTTGTTTTTAGACAAATACTATTTTCACAATACTCTCATATTTTCAAGGAAGGTAAATATTATCAAGGTATTTTCAAATATTTTACCTTATCACAAGAATATAAGGCATATTATGATTTTAAAAAATGGTGATGAGGAAGGAGACCCTTGAACAACCTATTTATATTTGCTTTTGAAATATAGTCTCTCAGCACATACTTATGGTATTTTAAAAAGACCAATAATAGAAAGTTTCAACTAAAATTCTTGTCTGACTATTTTATAGAAATCATGTTTTATCAGATGTTTTGGAATTATATGTCATACATGATTATTTTCCAAAACTGTTTTTCTGTGAACATCCATATGACCCATGTTGTACAAGGTGTATTTGGATGGAGGAAGCAAATGATTTTGAAAGATCTATAAATCATTGTTGTAATGCATGGGACTTATACCTACATGATCAAGATGACGATGAAACCAAGTGGATTCCATGATCAAGGTATGATGTTATTCATTTTGGGAATCGTTTTATTTTATCTTATGGTGGTGAAATAAGACTTCAAGAATTAAGATGTTGAGATCATAATGAATTCGGATGAAAATGAGAGTTATAAGGAAACTATAGAGGTTAAAACATGTTAGGGTTATTTTTGGAGTTTTATAAAAAGGACAGCACGCAGACCGTGTGACAACTTGTCGCGTTGGACAAAGCTGCGGGAATCGAACCCACAACCAAAGTGAAACTGGTATTTATCACCTACCACTGGACTATGTGAAGTCCCTGGTTAGTTTGACTGGTTCTTTTTAGTTAGATGATTTTATGAATTAAGAGTAAGTTGATTTTGGGTTATCTATGGAAATTTATTAACCTATCATGGATGATATGTGATTAGGTTAATTACTTTTCAATACGAGAGAGTAAGAGAAACTGATGTTGTTTGGAGATAAATGTTACGATTTAACATGGAAGACTATGTGACTAAATCCTTCAAATATTTGTGTTTCAATATTATTTTAGTTTACTTTGAAGAATTTTTTGGGAAAATTTTTTATCGAATGGTCCTCTTTGAACTTTGGGTTTTGTTGGACAAATTTTGGAGATTAAGAATAGATTTTCTTTTTATAAAGGGTTATACTTTTCTGGATTATCTGATCTTGTACTAACCTTTTTGGTTTTGGTTTTGGTTAAAGTCTAAAGACATGGGAAGTATATAGTTCTCTTTTGTGGATTAGGTGATTCTATATAAGTTTATTATAGTACTCTTAATGTGAACAAGTCTTCCTAAATACTCGTCTTTTGGAGAAAATATTAGTTTGTGTAAGGAATCTAATAAAAGTTGAAAGTCAACATGATAAGTGATTATGTTTCCTTATGAATAAATTCCTCAATAAAATGTAACTTAAAACAAAATAATTTATCAATTAACTATTCCTACTGGGGAATCGAATACCGTTTAACCCATCACAAGTTTGTTATTTTCTTGTGGTTAACTTTCTCCTAAACATGTTTTCTATCACTCTCCATCAGAACATGAACCTATGTTTTCTCCTCCATGTCCATGTTTTCCTACATGGAATCCTAGTATGGGTTAACTCGGGTGACCTTTGTACTTATCTTTCTTTATTTTAAAGTGATTGTTTTACTGACTCTTGTTCTGATGTGGGACTTTCAAGGATGTTTCCAGGACCAATTATAAAATTGCGAGGACACAATTCCCAAAAGGGGGGAAGAATGTAACACCCCAGGTAAATAAAGAATATGACATTTTTATATTTATCCATATTAGTGAATAAAATATTAATATTACTTTAAAGGGTATGCTATGCTCGATGGCGTACCCAATACGCAACAACGAGTTTCTTGGGAATCTTACGTTGCAGTCCAATAATAAAATAATATTATTTTAAATAGTAGTTAATGCCTAGCCGTTGTAATGGCGGGAATGAACAGAACTAACTACAAAATTATTATATATGTTTGTCAAATATTTCTACTCTTTACAATAAATGTTAGAGGATTAAAAATGTGAATGAATCTAATTTTAAGCGTAGACATTCTAGTATTCTTTAAATGGTCGATTAACCGCCTTTGAAGGAGAACCTCTTTTAAATCCACTTTTTGACAATTTTATGTGTTATATTTGAAAAAATAAAATTCTTTTTTAGAATCGGGACCTCAAAATTTACTTTGTGTAAATTTTTGGTATCTTTCCGATAAAGTTCATTTTTTAATGAATAGTGAAAAATGTTGTATTTTAATTCAAAACCTCTTTTTAATCTAATTTATTTATATGATTGGATTATCTTTCGAATTGTTTTTAAAGTAAAATTAGAATATATTTTCACCATTTAATCCAATAGTGGTCGTTGGAATTAATTTCACTTTGAAATTGGACTTAAACTAGTGTCAATCTTTTGGTACTTATTGTTTCATAAAAACACGCTATTTGTTCTGAAAGTGGGAATTAATTATTAAAATAATTAATGAAACTAATATGTTTTTAATTTTTTAAAATAGGCATCATTTTTGAATTTGGAATATCAAATATAGCTTAGGGTGAAGTTTTGGTATTTTTTTGAAAAACTTCAATTTTTGATGAATAGTGAAACCACTAAGTGGTACTTATAAAAACTGATTTTCTGTTTAAATGAAATTTTACCACCTCTGTGTTTTGAATTTCAAAAATACTACATAAATGGTTGTCATTAAGAAGTAAAATGTGGTTCAATGTTATTAAAATATTTTTTTGGTGAATAGTAACTTATTATGTTTTTAATCGCGATTAGAGGTAATTAGTGTAGTTTAAGGTAAAAATAATGTTTTAATAATATGAGATGAGCTTTAAACATGTCATAACCTCATTGGATGTGTCATGGCCGACCAAGAAAATCCATGGGTCATCTTGGGGACCCCATGGATCCACTTTGGTTGGAAATGACATAAATAAATTTTTATTTAATGTTAAAGTAAAAATGACACAAACATGAGATGTTTTACTAAAAAAATTTACATGGGGTTATACAAGTCAGATTTTTGACAATAAATATTAATTAGAAATATAAAAAGATATCCTACATCATGATATTTGTTTTATAATTTTTAGAAATTAAATATATTAAATTATTTATGACATCATGATGATGCAGCGATTACCTCATTAATAAAGGATTTAAATAAAATGAAAAGATAATGTAAAATATATGACCTACACATGTCCAAAACCTATTGTATGGGTATATTTAGAACCCTTATCACCTTATCCTCGAATTATATCAATGTGGGACCTTTTAAATTCGAAAATCATTTTAAAATAAAGGAACATTTCTTTACTTTCCAAGAGTGCCCCTCCTCTCCTCTTATAAAAGGCCCCCACCTCTACCTCCATACCCACACTTCCAAAGCCTTTGTCTCGGCCAACCCCTACCCATTTTGTATCTCCACATCCCTCTATAACTCCTTGAAGCCTTACTTTGGGCAGAAGTCTTCCCAAGGAAGCCTTTGAACTCAAACCAAAGGGAGTTACCCGATTTTAAGGTAATGTCTTCACTTAAGTCATTCTGTTTTATTTTGATTCTCCAACCCCCTAAACTCTTTTTATTCATTTCTTTTGTAATACCTACAGTATATTCAATATACTAGGATGTTTTTATAAGAATTATTCGAGCTAAACATACACACACCTTTGTCTAATGGTTAAAGAACATATTGTTTCTGTGTTGGTGATTTTCTGCCTCACGAAACGATGATTGTTCAATATTCTTTTAACACCTTTAAAGGTGTCCATTATGATGTCACTGTATTTTATATATGATATATATGGTATTTATGTTTACTATATGCTTCTTTATTTTATATTTAAAACATACCTTTATTCTTTTCATGTTGTGTAAATGTGATAATTTCATATGAGGAAGTGTGGACTACCGCCCCCTCAAGTGATGTGACTCGTACATGCAATACATGGAATGTATAAAGAATGAAATTAATGAAACTATGTGACCTATATAACATATATATTATACTATAATTATAATATATATATATTTATATCATTTATTTTCAATTCCATTAACATGACAAAAAAATGAAAGTAGCGTTCATGCGTACGTACGGCCTACCGTCTCCATGAACGGTGCTTTTCGTTTTTTATCTCCAAATGATATGGAATATTATAAAATTAATATGTACTGGATATATATGATATTTCAATAATTAATACTATTCTGTAAATTTTTTACTTATAACTACATGGGCAATCATTTTTCAAACAAGTTCATTTTTGACTCATGTACCAAACATCGGCAAAAACGTCAGATATAAACTAAAATTATTAAACAATTATTATAACATTATAATATGTGATATGAACTGAATAATAATCTTTAAAGGAGGTCCTTAGGCAATTATAAATTTACCAAAGTTTATTATTCAGTAATATAACGAAACTAACAAGACAAGTCGGACTTGAGGTAAGGGATCCTACTCCTCTCTTTCTTTTTAAGTACACTCTTTTATGTCATTCCTTTTAAAGATCATATTTCTTGTTATTAGGATGTTATTTTATATTACTCATACTGTAATTTTTATGTTCATATTATGAGAGACCCTATTCTCTCTCATCAATCCATTTTGGAAGTTTTGAGTGGCGCCGTTAGGCTGCCGAATTTTCGTAAGAGATCTAACCCCTCTCTTTCTTTTTAAGTACTCTCCTTTATGTCAATTCATTTAAGCTCCTCTTTGTTATGTTGGGGGATGCTCTATTATATTCTTCTTTCTGAAAAATTTATGTTAATATTATGAGAGACCCTATTTTATCTCATCAATCCATTTTTGTAAGTTTTAAGTGGTGTTGTTAGGCTGCCGAGTTTTCGTAATGGATTTTTTATCTCACTTTTATTCCCGTGAGATTTATGATACATTTGCCAAAATTTCCTTTGAGTGGTGTATGTACTGACTATTATTTTAATCATTGTGTAATATACTTTCATTTATGAGTATTTACATCAATGTTGTATTGTCCTTCTTTCACGGGGTGTATGTTTCGAAAGATACCCATGTCGGTAAAGGAACCTTTCACCCTCCTCTTTTTAAAAGACTTATTTTGTTACGTCTTTTAATTCACATACTATTATGTTGGGATATGTTCTTCTATATCCTTATTGATTTAAATTTTATGTCCATGTGATGAGATACCCTTTTTATCTATCATCAACTCATTTTCTGAATTTTGTAGTGACGCCGTTAGGCTGTCAAATTTTTGCAAGGGAACTTCTTAACCCAAATTTGATTCTTTGAGATAAACTTGTACTCCTTAAATATGTCGTTCTATGAATATGTGTGAATAACCTCTGATTGTTCTACACTTAATATCCACTTATATTTGGTGTATTCGTTTGTCACAAATAATTATGTAATTGATTTATCCTTAAACCAAGGATACCGTCTTTGTATGGGACTTCGTCTCAATCTCCTTTCATTGAGGCATATTTTATTTTATACACAACCTTCTTTTATACAGTGTATAAACCCCTTTGACTTTTACGTTTATCCAAAAGGAATCTTTTTTATACGAAGCGTTTTACAAAATGACAAAGGGGAATGTTTTTGTCATACGTATGTGGCGACAACGACTTCTTCGCCACTGTGACCATTATTTGAGTTTCGTCTTCCTCTACAAGTCATACCTTCTTTTTAAAAGAAAAATAAATACAATGTTTTACTTTTCTTTTATTTTGGTGTTGAAAATGGTTTTCATAATGTTTTTATATCAATGTGTTGTATTGATATCTTGTGATTGAAAAGTGGAAATGTTATGTTTCCTTTATGAATGTTTTATGTGATACGATTATGTTATGGTTCTTGGGCATTATTATGAAGACGGGTGGTTCTGTGATAATCTAAGGGCGGGTGAGCCCGATATAGCTCTCCAATTCATTGGGTAACACGAAGGAGTGAAACGTTAAGGTTTCTCCGAAGAGATTTAGGGAATATACTATGGTGGGTATTCCAAATGTAACCAAGATGGTTACTCCCTACGTAAGAATGTTATGAATGCCTCAAGTTACCTTTTATGTCTTATGATTTCTATGATTTATTCATGATTTGATGAGGTATTCTAAAGTGCCTATGTTTTATGGGTAAAGTATGATTTCATTCTTATGTATATATGAACTCATTTTTCCGTTCCATATTTTTATAACCCTTACTGAGATTTTTATGCTCATCCCATGTTTTTTTGAAATGTTTTTCAAAGGTCAAGGGAAAGGTACATGATATGATGATAGTGTCAAGGAAGTGTCAAGAAAGAATCCATGTTTTATTGTAAATATGTTTCCGTTGATGGAAAAAAAATGAATACTATCTTTATGTAACCACTTTTTTTAAATGTGGAATGTAATGAAAGTTTTATGATCTAATTCTCTAGAACTCTAAACCTGAAAAGATCCTCAATGTGTAATCTTGTATTAACTCAAGATAAAGTAAGGTTTAAGGCTGGGGCCTTATATTTTTACCTAGGATATGATCCAAGGATACCATATTTATTCATTCTCATGATGGTTTATGTTTATGATGGCATGATTTTTATGAATCCCATAAGACTTACATAGGTTTTTCAATGATGAAACATTTATTAAACACATTTCCCTTTATGGGTTCTGATATAATAATTGATATATGTTCTTGTGGAAAAAATATGTATGGCTTTAATTATGTAATGGGTGTGACATATATATCCCTACAATTCATTGGGTAAATATTTATATATCATGATATAGATAGGGATGGAACTGGAAGTGAACTTGGTTCAGTAATACAAGGCTAAAAAGGGAAGTGAACATAATTCAGTAAGGAAGGGAAAGAGTGGGTAGTGAATCTAGTTTAGTACATAACTTTTCCCACTGTGATGTTATTGGAAGTGAGACTTTATTAATATTGAAATAATTTTCCTTTCTTATGTTTAGGCCACAAATTCAATTTTGTATGCCAATATTATGGTCTCATTTATCATATTCTTTGATTTCTTTATGGATTGTGTCTTATGAACTACCTATTTTTATTAAATCATCCAAGATTATTATATTTGACATACATGGTATGATTTAAAAATGTTTTGTTTGTGTTCTTATACCATTGTTCATATATTATTCTTATTAAATCCTTATTATCTCACTTTTTTACCCTTACTAATAATTTGAGCTCACACTTTCTTATGTTTATTTTCCCCAAATATGAAGAATTGTATTATGTATAATATTCATAAAAAATTAAATTAATGAGGAAATAAGTTATATAAGATTTATATTATTTTTTAACCATTTTTTATGGTTCCGTGATTCAAAATACACTATAACTATATGGTTCATGCATAGATTTTTTATGTTATGTAATGAATATTAATCAAAAAATATGTAATATATATGTATTAAAATTATGGGTCATTAAAATTATATATTTAGTGTGTGGGATCATAATTGGTATTGAATAATTACATATTCTGTTTAGATGGATGGGTATTGTGAGGATATTCAGTACCTAAGATATCTGCGATATTTATATGTGTTACCCACTATAAGAGTGTTCATTGTGGTTATTTGGCTTGTTATAGTCTATAAAATATGATATTTCAACTATATAAACTTATTTATTTTTACCATGATTGTGTAGTTAAGGCTGATAAAGAGGATTGATAACTAGGGATCATAGTGTAGAGTTAAAAAAATCAGTGCTCATTAATTCTAAGATCCAGGTAAATCAAAAAAGAGTTAATTAAGCCATAGTGTCCCTATTACATGAGTTTGGTTATGTTTCACCATTTTCTAAATGAATTTCTTGTATGTTTTTCTAAAGATATTGAGATATTTTTCAAAGATAAGTGTCATGGGATGGAGGATTGGGTTTTGGAAATTGAATACCATTAGTACTAGTTTTTTTAATTTTCAAACAAGGATGAGGTGAGATCTATAATTGATGTGTGGAGAATTCATTTCATAATTTTTTCAAAATCTTATACAATAGGTGGATCACAAGATAATTGGATAATCCATAGTTTCTCTATTTCATTAGATTTGATAAGTTATTACAATACAAGATACATTGCTGATATGAGATATTTGAAATTAATAGGTAGTTAAGGATTGGTAAAAATAAGATCTAGGAATCTAGATGTAGAGATTACACTTCCAAGTTGTTCATAATTCTTGACTATTGGGAGGATGGATATTGTGTGAGAGGATTTCTGGTCCGCAATTTCTCCATTTTTTGTATCTTTTAATACATTTCACTGAAGGGCTTCCTATTTTCATTGGATAATAAATTTTTTATTATTAATATTCACCAATGTAGGTAATGTACTGTGTAGATGTTTCCAGGTTAACAGATTATAAATTTACACATTATATTATTTTTTTATTTATCATCATATACTATGAATATATACATAGAATAGACTTTCATATATAAAGAACCTCATTTGAAGTTCCCTACTAAAATTATACCTCACACCCTGTATGGTAAAAATAGTTGATTTATAGACATTATAATCCACTCTTAGGTAATAGGTTGCACTTTGGATATGGCCAGCGTAGTCGGATGATTTTGGGGGATAGTTCATAGGAGAGGCATGGGTTTAATATTGATTTTTTGTTATGTTTTTTTTTCATATTTCAGTTATATACATAGTTGTATTGGTTGGTAATATTTTCATTATTTCAATAAGAATGATAAATATGAATGATATTTTGATATATAATGTGATAAGATATGTTTTTTTCTTTATCCATTTCCTATAATTCCATGAATTTACTGTCATTGTTGGGATTCTGCAATAATTATTTTATTTAATTATTTTATCTAATTTCATCAAGTATATAGTATATCAATATTGATTATATACTCTCACATATATTTTACAACCTCTAACATATAGGGATGTGTTCTTGAGGTCACATAGTATCCTGACTTTATCCTATAGACAGTCACTTAGGCTAGAGAATTAGAAAATGGTGTCAAAACATTATTATGGTTGTATTACAATTTTGGGACTTCATAGATGGATATAGGAAGTGTAATAGATTGGTATTAACACTAAAACTGTGAGCCAAATTCATCTATATAGTGTAATCCTAGTTTTTATGGGTTTGAGATTGTTTTTTATTATTTTTCACTATTCTGATTTAGGTTTTTATACAAGAATGATGTTCTAGGTTGAGATTTTTATTATCTATTGTACTTCTAGAATAGGGTGGTAGGATTCTATTTTTTCATGTATCATATTATACATATTGACTTATTTTACATATATATAAATTATTTAAATAGTTAAATAGTTTTCAAAATAGTTAATGGCTTTGGAAAGGAAATTTTTAACAAACTATTTTGGAATGGGGATGTGAAAATAGGTTTAAATTAATTAACATACAAAAAATATATATTCTGTTTTTTCTTGAATAGCATATTCTTAGTTCATTAATGAATTTATATTATTTCAATGGTTTTCAAATATTGTTTTTCTTAATTTATGATTTTATTTTAATACTCATAGTTAATGATAACCTTTTAATGGATATGTTTTGGAAGTAGATTCTCTGATATAGATAATATTGGAAATTAATTCCTAGGATGTGGCCCATTTTATGATTTTTCTTGGTCGATGAGGGGACCATGAGTGGATTTTGAGAGTATGTGACCTTTCCTTGTGTATTTTATCACCTGTGATAGTATTTTGGAATAGTTTTTTCTCATTTTCTTGGGGTCATGTGAGTGGGATTATACTATTATAAATTTTACATCAGGCGATGTATATTGGTTTGATAAGAGCAGGACCAGATTATTAGGGAATTCATGTAACTATAAAATAGTGTGGGATTGAATTTTGGCACATATTTTGGAATATATTTGGTTTAATAATAAATAAATGAATGATATGTGGTTCATAAGGAATATTTTTTATTTATGGGAATTGGTAAGGGGGAAGGTTTTTCTTGTGGTTTTAGTTTGAGAAACAATGATTAAACATGGGATGGGATGAGGTTAGTTATTATGCATAAAATTTGAAAAACCCATGTGAGACATGGATGTATTTCCGAGGAAGGTTATATGACATTATTGGTGATGAATGGGTTGATTTTATATGAGGTTTCATTATTTATGTTTGAGGATCCTTGATGATTTGATGAGTCTTTAAGGTATGATAGTCTAGTCAGTAGACCAATTTGATAATGAAATTCATGATGGGAGGTCTCTTAGATTATTCCTCTAATGAGTAGTTCCAATTGAAAGTACCACTGGAGATTGAATATTATAAGTCATGGGATATTTTCATTAAATATTTTTGAAGGAGTAATGATGGTAGATAAGTTATTAAATTCTAAAGTTGATATTTCAATTGTTCATGGAGGATTTAGAGATATCTAGGATTTTTTTTTGATTTCTTCTATAGTTTATTTGGTGAGTTATGGGTAGTTCTATAGGTTGGTTAAAGAATGTAAATAAGGCTATGATATCTTCACGTTCTAAATATTTTAATGTATAACATAAGAAGTTAACCTAATTCATCATTTATAGGATAATTAAAAATATTTGTGGAACATGCAGAGTATTAGATAGAAATAGTCAGATGGTCTCAAAGTGTTTTTGAGATAATACTATTAATAGTTAATGGGTGGGTGTGTCATGATTTCAGGGGACTGAGAATGTTTTTTATTAATCATTATATCTAGGGATCATCAGGATTAGGAAAGGGTTATTTGTTTTAATTTTACATGTCAATATCATAAATCATGGATCATGTGTTGGAATCCCTATCTTAATAAGGAAAGATATTATGCCAAAATTTCTATGGAATGTCGATATATAAGAAAGGTAGTATAGAAAGGATGATGGTATGGAAAATAATATAGTGGGGAAAATCCTATAATTCATTAAATAGGTGAACATTGGGTTAGGGGTAATTTTTTATATCAATGTTTTTAAAATGATGAGTAAATATGTCGAGTAGATGAATTATATTTTTTTGTCAGAATGAGGTCGGATGAATCATAACTACTTCCAACACCACACACATATTGACCCAAAATTGTGTCAATAAATTTCCCTTATGAAAACATATTAGTTTCATATTTATTAATATAATTTAATTCATGTTAAGAACATGATAAAAACAAAATTTTATTATATTAATTTAAATAGTAAATTTAGAGAATAAATGTGGCCTTAAGATTAGAATATTTTACAATAGGGAAAAATAAAAATTATGAAAACACTATTGAAATAAGGAATAATGTTAGTAATGATATATTTATTTTTAGAATATATTTATTTATTACCCTGAGGGAAAATATAATTGAATTATTAATGAATGAAATTTGAGGTATTTATAAGATTTAAGGAATCCAAATGTTTATAAAAAATCATTCGATTGGGATGGTGATCAAACCATGGTAAAATTAAACTAAAAATTGGCATATTAATCTAAAAATTGTGATTAAAAACCAAACCATTATAATGGTTTCTTAACATATGATATTTTAACATAATATTTAGGTATCCTATAAGATTAAATATGGAATATTTATATAATGATACAAGTAAACAAGTGTTTTAAATTGATAAACTATGTTTTTTTATAAAACATAGATGTTTTAATTTCACATTTATAAATAATATAAATATTTAACATAGAGCTTATTTTCTTAAAGGGAATTATAAATTAATAAATTTTTTATTATAAATATAATATGATTTTATTAGACTATAAGTAAATTTCTAAATGGTCAGAACATTTATCATAATATTCAAATAAATATTTTTCAAATTAATGAGTATTTTATATAAAAATTAAATTTATCAATTTAAATAAAATATTATTATATAATGGTATTAAAATTTGGAATTTATATGTCTAAAAATTATTTATATTTTTTCTAAAATAGTTGAATTTTTGTTGGATAATGGAATATGGTAAATTACGGTATATATCATTGAAAGATAAATAATTTAATATTTGAGTCATGGATGATGTCAGAAACCATTAGTTCAAACTCAAAAGTACCATTTACTATATAAAGTCACAAGAATCAATACTATCAGAATTATTTAGAAAATACTACAATTGAATGAATATAATAATCAAAAACACCCCTTTCCTCCCCATATAAATGTTACACCTCACAACCCCTACTCAACGCACCATATTATCCATGAATGTTTCCAAATTTATTCTTATTTCCCATCCATATATTATCCAATGTTTCCAAGTTATATTGGTATCACCTAATGTCCAATTCCATGTTTCATGAGGAGTATTTCAAGGAGAAGACATTTAATTGGTAATATTCTCGATTTTCCTCTTTTGAATTCACATATTATTTTAGATTATCATCAAATTCATCATCCAACAAGAATTGATAAATATAGAATCATAAATATTATATAATTTAATTTTTTATTTAATATCAACCTTATGTCCTCCCTTATTTAGATAATAAAATGAAAACATTATTTACAATACGGTTGGTTTATCACCACCATGAACAATATAATTTATTTTTCTCCATACCTTCATGGATGGTCATAAAAATATTATCATGGGTGAAGAAGATAATAATATGTATAATATAACAAAATTAAATTTTTTAATTATATAATGACTATTTAATTAAATTTAATTATTCATGTTCGTGATGTTTGATAAATCAGTCCAAATGGAATAACCGAATAACATTAATGTTTTTCCTAAGATAATTAATCCTATAACAGAACAGAAAAGGATATTTGGTATCATTTAAATTTACATAACTATTTTAATACCATTTAAATTCACTTTTATATTCTTAGTCCCATTTGAAAAAATAATCAATAATTATTTAGATGTGATCCTTCCTTAGAACCATGAAACAAACACTCACATAACAAAAAAAATTATATTATATAAAACTAAAATGGGTATAAGTGACCATAATAATATATATATTTAAAAAGTACTTAATTAAGTAATCAATTAATCTAGTTTGAATATATTTTACATTAAGAACATGTTTAGAATTATTTTTGAACATAAGTTAAGAAATCTATCCAAATAAGCCTATTTTCTTAGGGGTATTCCTCCTCTCAATCACCTCACATTATGTCACTAATATTCCAATTTTATTAATACATATTCTATAAATATGTCACAAAAATATATACCTAGATTACCTTATCTTTCCATGATGTGGAAATACCTTTTTTAAAAGGTTCCCTTCTTGACTTCTCTAAAAAACCCGATTTAAGGGAACTTCTCTATTTATTACCTAATTTTCAATTACAAATTATTAAATGTTTTAAACCATATATGATTTATTAAATCAGAAATTTTATCAGAGAAAAAAAATTCAGGCCTTTTTTGAATGAAATAATCATTCCCTAAATGTATTTAATTATTTATTACCTTTTTTATAATTCATCGTTTAAGATGAACTTATCTCAAAGTTATTTTTATACTCTTTTTCAATTTTTCACTTGAAGTGAATTTTTTTCATTATATATTATTATGAAAATATAATAATTCTTGATTATATTCCTTCATAGATTCCATTATGATATTACATATTGTGATTCAATGTGATATGGTTATGATACACGTTTTTACATGGGTAATTATTATTTTTCTTTATGAGTGAATTCCTTTTGTGGGAAAAAAATATTGTACATGTTATAACGGGTAATAAAATTTATATCTCCAACATATTGGTTATTTTATTTTCTTATTAGATATTATGTATGGGATTAGGGAGTGAACCTAATCAATTATTTGAGTCTGTCATCCATGTGATGTTGTCTCATTGGTAAGACTTGGCCTATTCTTTTGTAATGTTTTATGTTGCCGTTACATTATCATGGTCCCATGATATTATGATATCATTTTCATTATTTTATTATCCCATGTGATTATTCATGAGCCTTCACTTTTATGATATCATAATATTTTTTTTGATTCACATGTTTTATTTTTTTATCATGTTTATTCCCTTACGATCATTTTAGATCACCCATTTATTTATTTATTTTCCCTAGTACCCTACATAGTTTTATGAGAACCATTTAATATAATATCTCATTAAGGATGGTTAAATAATGATTATTTATTTTGTTATAATTTTTAGCAATTATCAAAATATTCATCCAAAAACTCTAGACCTCATGATTTTCGGGTTTTATTTATTTGAAATTTATGTTAAAATTATGTAATAATATTTTTAAATAGTTTTGGTCACTATAGATTACATCAAAGAAATGGATAGTAATTTTTTAGATTTTTATTAGAATAATTTAGTGATAAATCGAGGGATGATTCTAATTATACAAGAATAACCTTAAAATTTATTAAAGTATCATGTGAGTGGTTTCTAAGAAATTACATCGATGTCAGGATACTACAAGTTTCTAATACACTTGCATAGATGTATCTAGGGGTAATGTCCCTAAAAATTTAATATTAGTCATTAAGTAAATAATCACATGGTTCGTGACAAATAGTACTTACTATACACCTTATTAGACAGTCCCATGGGATATACTTTTCAAAATTCACACACTCATTATAAACCATTATGGCGGAATTGAATAGATAGTTACAATAGAAAACCTAATAGGAAACATTACCATGGATATCCT
Organism: Viscum album; assembly: GCA_963277665.1. Taxonomy (NCBI): domain Eukaryota; kingdom Viridiplantae; phylum Streptophyta; class Magnoliopsida; order Santalales; family Viscaceae; genus Viscum; species Viscum album. The sequence goes on from OY728120.1 coordinate 1,488,238,611, forward strand.
ATAATGAAATCTAAAGACTAATATGTTAGGGATTATATTTAATTTAGATATTATTCCTATTGATCCCATTTTTTGTGTGTATATATTATAATTATTTTTTGTATTATCATCCTTATATCAATTGTATATGATGTAAATGATTAGAAACATAAAAAAATAGTGAAAATAAGGAATATTGTGAATTAAGGAAAATGAGATATCCTATATGATTCTATTTATATAGAATATTTAATATCATAAAATTTTATCAGAATGAATTAAAAAACACCTAAAAACATGTGGGTTGATCTATTTCTGAGGAAAAAAACGGAAAAATTATTTCATCACAAATATATAACTTCTATCTAATCATTATTTATTAATTTAACCTTCACGAAAGTATTTTATTACATTAATTGGTGTAATATTTTGATATTTTGGATATGGTTAGTCTATACTTATATAAATTCAACATCAACTATCAGGATTGTTAGATAACTCTTCACATCTAAAGTCATCCTATGATTATATAAAACTGTAAGGATGGGGATGAATCCACTTTAAGATCATGATCATTAGTTTGGAAATTATTTCTTTATGAGAAACGATATCTAAAAAAATGTATTAAATCAATAATGAGAATCATTTTTTAATATATTACCATTTTTAGGAATTATATTGATTTATTCTCTAAGGAATTTTCATTTCCTCTTACTAACCAAGAGATTCACTTATCAATATAACTTATAATAGGATCACTACCCATATCCTCGAATCTATATAGATTAGAAACCATTGAGTTAGAATAACTGATGAATCAACTTTACGAGAATCGAGAAAAGTGTTTTATATCCCATAGTTCTTCCCTATAGGGTGTACATGTCATATTCATCAAGAAGAATAATGGTTATATGGGTCATTTGATAAACTATTTTAAACTCAATAAGATCAAGATAAACAAAAAGTATCCCATTCCTTGGATAGATGAATTATTTGATCAACTAGGGTGGATAGTAATCATTTACCATGGACCTTCATTCTAGATATCATCATTTAAAGGTGATGAAAGATTATAATACCAACACTTCCTTTTTGAATATGATATGGAAATAACAATTTCAACATGTTGATTTTAAGACTAACTAAAAGTTCACCAATCATCATGGATTTAATGAACTGGGTATTTATGGATTACCTCAAAAAAAAATTAAAGTCTTTAAAGATGATATTCTGATATACTCCAAAAGGATGGATAGGCATGAGGAGAATTTGAATACAATTATATTGACATTCTGAAATGAGAATATTTATAGAAATTATATTGTCGGTTTTTTATGGATGGAGGAAATTTCACTCTTGGGGACATTTATCACCAGAAATGGGATATCATTGGAACCATACATAAAAAGGAAATTTAGGAGTGGAACATACCAACATCTATAATTGAGATCCATTATTTTTGTGAAAATTCTATTTATTGTTGATGTTTTGTGAAAAACATTTTATAATTTTCAAACCCACAAACCAATATGATGTATAAGGGTGTAATGTTTGTATTTAATGATGAATGTGGAGAATTATTCAACCAATTTATAAGAGGATCTTTACTATTCTAATCATCACACCACCCACATGTGGGGAACTATTCATGGTATATAGCAAAGATTCAATGAACATTATGAAATATGAACGGATGATAATTAATAAAGTTATTATCTATTCCAAAATTAAGTTGAATGTCACATTTTTATTCAAAAAGAATGAGGTTAATACACACCAAATATTATTTTTAGAGATGATAAAATACAATTAGTTCTCAATCCAATAGAATCCTATGAAGGAAGATGAAGTGGTATATACACTATGAAAAAATAATCTAAAAACCTTCACAATGATGATAATTTATAATGATCCAATCATCTTATAATTTTAAATGAGGGATTTTGGGATCATAAAATAAGAACAATTACCATTCCATTCTCAAATTAGTTCTCAAAAATTTTCTTTTTGAGTAGATAACAGGTTCTCAAAGAGATGATATGGATATTTGGAGGAAGGTGAAAGCTTTAGGAAATGAGAAATCCTCAGCTTTTAAAACTGAATAAGAATAATTCAAAAGATTTGGTTAATGACAATGTGTTTCATAAAATTCTGAGATGAAGGAGGATTTTTTAAATAATTCCAACAGCACTACCTACTAAATCCATATAAGATGTAATAATATGTATCGATATCTATAAGAGGACTCTTATTTGGTAAATATGAAGAAGGAAATAATAGAATATACATTAAAATTATTATCAATTCAATAGGTAAATGATTAAAGGAAAAATTCCATGGGGATGATATGAAATTTACACATACCTACATAAAAATGGGATTGAATCAATATAGAAATTTTCACTTGCCTAAGGATGTATTTAAGGGGGAATAATGAGATAAGGGTTTTGGTTGGTCATCATACAAAGACTGTTCACTTCATCGAAATTTAGGAGGACTTTTCAATCAATCTACTAGTAAGTATATATATTAGATTAGTGGTGAGGCTATATGAAACTCCACATTGGATTATATCTGAGCACAGTCCCATATTTACCACAACATTCTGGAAACAATAACTAACATTCTGAAAAAAAAATTGAAATTAAATATGTAATATTTCCCCCAAAATGATTTCTAATCTAAGTAGGCTATAAAGACACTAGATTAAATAGTGAGGGAATTCTAGATGAACATAGAAATAATATGGTATCAAGATATTCTGATGGTAAAATTCATATACAATAATTATTTTCACACTAGCATAAAAATAGATCCTTTGATTAACATTATTGGAAAATTTGTATAACTCTTGAGTTTATGGAGTATATTGGGGAACACAAGATACTATACCCTTAAATGGTCATGGAAATTGTATAAAAGGTCACAATCAGGCAATAACACATCAGGGTTACTCAAAATCGATAGAATATCTAGGATAAAAAATATCAACAATAACTACAGTTTGAGGTTAGAGAAAAAGTTTTCCTCTAAATATATTTATGGAAGAGAGTTGTGAGATTTTGGAATAAGAGAAACCCATGTTCTATACACATTTTCCCCTTTTATATTATCGATCGCATTAGATATATGATCTATTAATTAGTTCTTTATATAGAACTTCCAAAAGTTGAATAAATATTATTCATATCCATATTAAAGATATACATACCAAATCCCTCATATGTTTTGGATTCACAGGTGGGATTGTTGGGAAATGCCCACTCTTATGAGTAGTATCCGGTGAAGATATTTGATTGTAGAGATAATGTTCTATGTTACAACATAACTCACCATATCAAAGTAAAATGGTGAAAAATTAATTATGAGAAGATGAAATGGTATATAAAAAACCATGATGTAAAATTACCATCACACATTTTCAACACTATGCATAAAAAAAATTTTGAGGGAGAAATTTCTTAATTGGTGAAGAATGTAACAACCTATAATTTTTTCAATTAAATTATATCTTTAGCATATATAATTGTGTCATATTTATCAATATAACATAATTCATATGAACTACATGATAAAACCAATTACATTTTATTATATGAATTAAAATATTAAATTTAAAGAATATATAATGATATAATAATTTAAAATGGTAAAATAACACAAAAAATAGAAAATTAGACAATTAGTGTGAAAATTTAGATCCCCTATACCCTGTAATAATCACACCGATGAATAACACTATAGAAATAAATCAAATTTTTTGAAATAAAATATGTATTTCAAGAATGAAATATTATATAACCATGAGATAAAATATATAGGAATGAAGAAAAAATTAAAAGTGAGGTTATTTATAGTAAATAGGGAACACTTATAACCATTACAAATCTGACCATTGAAATAATTATCAAACTGTTGGAATAGCAAACTAACCGTTAGAATTTTAATTTGACAGTTACAAATAGGAACCTAAATGTTAGAATGTATCCTAACCTATGAAAGTGTACAATAATATTTTAACATCTTGTTAACTAAAATATGGAATATTTATATCATGATACATGTAAATAAATTTTTAAGAAATTATAAATTAATTGTTTATATGTTTTAAAAAATATAACTTCTTTAGTATCAATTTTATATTAATTTGATTTATTCTAGATATGGTATAATTTAACCAAAATTATTTATTAATAAATGTTATGTTTTATTATGATTACAATATTATTTGATGATACATTAAGAAAATTTTAAAAGGGTTAGAAAATTGGTTATAAAATTAAAATACATATTTTCAAATATATAAGAATTTAATTAAAAAAATAAAATTATGGTTTTTAGAAAATTATTTTCATAAAAAGAGTGTAATTTTTTAATTTACATGCCAATTAAATTGTAGGGTGAATTTTTGATATTTTTCTAAAATATTAGAATTTTTGTGAATAGTGCAATACGACAAATTATGATATCTAAAATTATAAGATAAATACATAGATTTTTGAGTCATGGATGATATAAGAACCTATTATATTGAACTCACATCCCACATTTACAATATATTGTCAAAATAATCAATAGTATTGATATTATTGAGCCAAAATTATAAATTAATGAATATAATATTCAAAACACCAATCTCCCTCTTATAAATATGACCCACACACCCCTTCCCACTCACACTTTATAGTCCTTAAGACATTCCATATTTATGTATATTTAACTTAAAAATACAATTCTAAATTTCCTAGTGCTACATGTCTCACAAATATTAAATTTCATGTTCTAAAATGAGTTTTCAAGGAGAAAAAATTTAAGAGGTAATATTCTCAATTTACCTATTTTAAATTCATTTAATATTATACATTCTAATCACCAAATACATATGAAATGAAATGATTACTCCATTATAATAAATATCCTTGAATTTTATTTTCTTAATGGTATATAAACCTACAACCCTCCAATTATTATATTATAAATTTAAAATTGTGTTTAAAATATGGTTAGTTCACCACCTCTAGAAAAAAACCACTTCATATTTCCCCACTCCCTTCAAGTATGGTCTTCAAATTATTATAAATGTTAAATAAGGTTATAATATGTATACTATCAATTATTTCAGTATTTAAATTTTTTTAAGTATCATTTAATTATATATATCTAATTTAAATTATCAAGGTCTATAAATCCATCTATGTGAAGTAAATAGGTAATGTTAATGTTTTGAAAAAATGAAGCATCCCTATAATAGAATATAAAATCATATTTTTGTCCATTTAATATTAAAGAATTATAGTAATACCATTTCATTTCACTTACACAGTAATAATCCCACTTGGAAAGAACATCCATAATTATCTGCAAGTACTCTGACCTTAGAACCTTGAAACAAACTCTCCCAAAACAACAGAATTAAATATTATTTTTCATTAAAATGTTTTTAAATGATATTAGAAAAATTATCATAAAATAAAATAAATATGTAATTGGATCAATATTATTTAATTAATGTATCTAATTTTTTAATCTATGAAGTTCAAAAAATTACATTATGATTCTAGGACATAATGTTATGTATCTCTCCAAACCTCTCTATTTTATTTGGGGTTGTGATCCCTCTCTCTCTCTCACTTACCTCACCTTATTACTCCAATATTCATATTAAATTGTTTCATATTCATTATATATATCCCAAATATATATATCTATCTTCATTTATCATTACATTATGGGTACATAAATGTTTTAAAAGGTTCTCTTCTCAACATCTCTCAATAAGAAAACCCAATAAAAGGGAACTTTTCTATTTCTTACCATTTTTCATGTACATCTCATTAAAATGTTTCAATCCATACATTTGGTTTAAAATAACTCATTTTATCATGGAAACCCATTTTATTCCATTACTATATTTGTGGAAATATTTATTCATCGGCCCTAATTAATGACTCATTATCCTTCTTTTCTTAGTCACCTCTTAATAAATATTTTTTCCATTGGGATTTACCTACTATTGTTCATGTATAAACTTCAGTTGGATATAACTTCTATGTTATACTATTATGAGCTTCCAATAATGATTTAATACATTATTTCAATGAATTTATTATGAAATTCCATCTGTTTATTCTTTGTGACATGTTATTGAAACCCATTTCATTCCATTAGTAATTATTTTTTTAGGTCATGTGAATGATTTCATTTTTTTGGAACACATAATCATGTAATGTTATGATAGTTGTTACAAAATAGAGATCCATTGCATTGGGTATTACATTTTTCCCATGAGGCATTATTTATGGGATTAGGGAGTGAACCTAATCGATGTTTGGACTCCCTTCACCATGTGATGTTATCTTGTAGATAAGCCTTGGCTAATAGATATGTCATGTTTTATGTTGTTTCCACATTCCCATGATGCCATGATCTTATGATACCATGTTAATTATGATATTATCCAATGTGATTATTCATTATCCTTCACTTTTAGGATATCATGTTGTGTCATTTGGCTCACATGTTATGCTTCATTATTATGTTTATTCTCATATTGTAGTTTTAGATAACCCATTTTGTTAATTTATTTCCACATGTTGTCCTATGATGTTTTAGGAACACATTGGTATATATGAGATAACTATGGATAATTAAGTAATCTTCCATTATTTGGGCATTATTTTTATTTTATATGAACCTAGTCTTCCAAAGAAACTTGTCCTCATGATATTTGGGTTGTATATATTTGATATGTTTGTAAAGCCATGTAATAATATATATAAATGTTTTGGTTCAGTATACCACTAGATTTTATGACACTTCTTTAATTTTTATTACTATACATGCAATTGAGAAATGATAAAGAGTTCAATTTATTGAACTGTCTCGGTGAGGCTCATGTGTATTTGCGACAAGAACTGTGTAGTGGAATCATGTTCGAAAAATGTTGTTGATATCACAGTGGGTTAATGTTGGGTTGTGGGAAGTTTGTGCATAATGGATAAAATGGTATATGTAATTAATGTTTGATAATGGTGAGATATATTTTTTATTGGATATTTTGATTGAGGAATTTTGGAATGTGATAAGGGTAATACTAGAGGTTTTATTGAAAACCTAGTTTTGTGAGATCAATCTTGTGTGTATGGATGTTGTATTTAATTTATAATCAAGAATAATTAATTTCATGGTGTCCTATTATATGATTCAATAATCAATAAATTTTCACAAGTTTTTCTCAGGGATGATACTCACCATGGTGGGGAGTTTGTCATGACAAGCTTAATTATCAGTCGAAGAACTCAAAGTAAATTGTAATTTCTATGCCCAATAAAAGGGGGTCTAATAATAAGGAATGGAATTAGAATTAATTTTGTTGAGAAAAAAAATATATAATTTTTATATGTTCTTGTATAATTCAATGATTCTTGGAGGTGTAAGATGATAGTTGGAGAGTTATTGGGTATACAAAAGGTGGAAAAAAATATAGTAGGTTCTTGGAATGGGTGTACTGAATACCTGATGAGGTTTGAAGAAGACATGTGTCCCATTGGTGTCCATCAAGGATGAGGTGTCTATCCACTATATACTTAGTGGATTATTATATAATTTTATTAAAAATTAATTATTTTTTCTCATGATATGGCGTATAAATTGTCCTTATACCTCACTTGTGACATCTGTCTGACCCCAAAAACCTCTCCCCCTCACCCTTTGATTCACCTCCATCCCTTTCCCCATTAAAGATCCCATGTATCTCCATCCCATGGTGGTTTAATGTTTGGTTAAAGGTAGTATATCTCTCCCATTTAGTATAATGTAAACCCATGGATCATGCAAACTATTTCTCTCTTCTAACAATTTTTTATGGAAATCCCTATCTTATGACATGTTTTTATAATTTATTGATTTTAGATAAATGGAAATAAACCATATCTCAATCTCTAATGATTTAACCTCTATATGTACACTATAGCTTATTACATTTATATTGAAGGACCCTGGAATACCCTGAGAGGGGATAGGTGAATCAGGGTGTCAAATTTTTATTAAAAAGAGACAAAATCAATTAAACATGTCTGAAGGGAATGTGAAGAAAAAAACATAATATGTAAATATATCACACATCAACTTTACATGATCTAACAATAAGGTATAGTTCAATGATTATACGTCAATTGTGAGTTAGTCGTACCTAAATCCTCCAATAATCACTAGTTATAGAATTTAAGAGTTCAAACATAGTCACTCTTTACTAGGAACACTACCTTTAAAATATTTTATGGATACCACACAACATTGATTAGAACACTTTTAATTACTCCCCCTATCTCACTGACTTGGGTGAAGTATTACTCTGTTTATCGATTTGTAGGAACATTCAATGAATTTTCATTAAATATTATACTCCCTCTATAGCATGATACTCTTCTTGCACTAATTTCTTGAGAAGATTCCCTTTTAAATCCCTTTCTATTAAAAAATGAATATTCAAAACTACCTATCACAAAGCTCCTTTTTAAAGCTCATTACCTTTGCGAAGCTCACTACGTTCATGGAATAAATTGACTTTGTAAGGCTCATTAAGTCAGTGCAGAATACCCCATCAGTTTAAAGCACACATTAATCAATATTATTGGAACCAATTAATTCTCTAAAATTAATTTCTAGATGATCAATCTCACATGGAATTTCAGTTTCATAGAGATCTCCTAGCATCATGAAATAAGAGAGATTCTCGATTTTCCTTGGAAAATTCTTGTCAAGTGATGAGGGGAATCCCCATATTTATAAGCTTGTCCATTCCCAATGCTACACCAATTCTTAGTGTAATTTCTAGAAGAGATAAAAACCAACTATGCATATCTCCTCCAATCCTGATGGTCCATTGTGTTTTGACTTTGCTGCGATGATTTCAATCAAACCCTTATGTGCAATGATTCTCAAATTCTCATTATCATATACTGCATCATCATCGTTCATGATAAATCAATTCCTCATAATTAATTATTCTCATCTTTGTCACATAGATCACCATCATATTTCTTCAATCCCTCGTGATACACCATTCATAAATCCCATATTCACGGAACTCATGAATTTACCCTATTTTCATAAGGCCTTCAATGAAATACACTTTTCACGATGCAATCCATCCTCTAGATTTTATACCCCTAAAATTTGGACAACTCTAGGAAATGATGAAAACTATAATACGCTTGTTATCTTGAAGTGTAAGATCTGTTTCCTTGAAATATCCATGATCTTCAGTTTGATTATTGACAACAAACAAAAACTATACTCTATATCCAAAAGAGAATATACTTCTTCCAATATATATCTCATCAACTGTTTCATGTCTGCATGATTTGTACAACCATGTGGATGGGGGTTTATGATTGGGATTTCTAAGATGTGGGGAAATAAAATATAGATTGAATTCAAGGGAATGGAAAATCTTTATTGATTAATATAATACCCACTATGTTTTTTTTGGTGATTGTAGATATCCTAATTAACTATGCCATAAAGGGGTGTGACCTTGGTTTGTGTGTGTTGGACCCTGAATTGGTATCAGCCTATGTGATAATCCTCAAAACGAATATATTACACTCTAGTTGGTTGGTTGAAAGACTTAAATATAGTAATTCTCTCGTATTGAAGTTATTATGTATGTTGAACCATGGAAAGTGTATGATAATGCTTGAAATATGTCTTTGAATCCATAAAAATCCACTAATGTGGGTATAGTGTTGTAATATGGTATCATGGGTTAGAACCATTCTCTAGTAGATAAATTTCCTACCATAAATTGTGATCCTTGTTGATTTTCCTTTTATAGATATATTATATTATGCCTTGTGAATTAATGTTGGTGGAGTTCCCTATTGGTAGGTTGGTGGATGGATTATATCGGCTTCCCTACTATTCCAAGAGAATGGGTAAAATTTGGACTTATCTAGACTAGTCTAATGAGGATTCCACCATAGGGGTGATAAAATTGAATTTTGGATTAACTTTTTTTCATATGTGATAATAGTGTATGGTGAAATTATTGGAATACATTGGATTCATGTGAATCAATAAATACACTCAGATCAATTTCTATTTACGAATGGCATGAGTAGTGGTAGTGCATGCCTCTTAAGACCCTGTGGAATGGAACATTTCATAAGGGAAGTGTAATGTTATGATGAGGACATGTGTGACTAATGGATTATTTTAGTAGATGACTATAGATGATTATAAAAAGGAATTTGGTCTTATAAAAATGTTACATCCTGAAGGTGAGGTATCATCATGGCCACTACTTAGTTGCACATTATATTTAGATGGATATGTAAAATTATCTTTTACAAGGCTAGTTATCTATCTAGTGTGAATCAAATACCCATATGAAACATGAATAAATTAAATATCACCTAGATATCTCCTAAATGCCTATGGTTTAGTGAATGGTTACACTATTATATGGTAAACTATGTCGGATGACTTATCCATTTTAATTTTAATAAAAGTTCACAAGTAGATTATACTTAAATTTCTACTAGACAAATTCATATGTTAAATTTTTCAAAAATAGATAACAAAAATATATATAGAAATGAATTGATACATAATAATGATTTATATAATAATGATAACCAAAAGATACTCCTTAGTAGGGTTCATAATGATCATCCCGTACATAGAAAAATTGAAAAAAATCCATCCCATGATAATATACCCATCCATGTATAAACAAATTTCATATGTAGGTAATATACCAATAATAGAAAACCCATTTTCTAAATGAGGGATGGATTCTACTCATGTTTAACCATCAACCACACTCCATATCCACCATGTTGACTAGATTCAACCCAAAATTAACCATAATTATTAATATGTACATACCTAGGGAGCTATGTTCATCCTGGTTCCAACAAGAGTAACATGAAACCTTCCCATTAACTTTATATAATAATATTCACATATCAATAATAAAAATGTAAAAAAATATCAAGTAATAATGCATTATCATACAATTCTATTAACTAAAATTTCAACCCTCAAGGGATGTTTTCATTTCCATTTAAACATTTTCAAATAACATCATTTTTTCCAATAAGTAATTTAATTCCCATAACATAACACCAAATAATTAGCTTCACAACAACATAATCATTGGAGGAATTCATTGTACCATTTTAATTAGGATGCAAAAAAATCACTATTTTATAGACCACATTAACATTTCAAAGGGGAACTAAAAAATCAAATACATTTTATTTAACTAGTAACTGTGAAATTCCACTTTATAATAATAAATTACCAAAACATAATATTAGTTTTTGAACAATTTTCATTTGTAATTACCCTATAGAAATATATTAATAAATAATTAATGTTATCAAAAAGGTTATCCATTTAACTGAATACCCCAATTTTTAAACATCAAATAAAATTTACGATCATCAAACACAAAACCAATGATACCATAGAATGAATAGATGAAAATATAAATAATGGAAGTGGGTTAAATTTTCTACCACATACCTTAAGCTTAAATAATATTACCCATTGAGTATCAATCCTTAGTTCAGTCTATATTAGAAAGAAAACTAGAAACCAGATAGATTCCATGAAAATAGGTCATATTAGATGAAACTAGGAAGACACCTCCTAATATAAAAATAAATGATGATTAGAATTAAGTGTATGTATATGCATATATATATCTTTTGAACACATGATATGATGATATAATCAGATAAGAACCAAGAGACATCCACTATAAAGTAGGAGAGTGAGTGTAGGTTATGCATGAGAGGCTACTTGCCAAAATGGGTCCAAATCCTGAGTGACAAGGGAAGTGAGAATCTGGAGTCAATTTATGTGGCTTACCCCACATAAAAACACATGGACTCTAGAATATAAACATTAAACACCACCAGTTTCTCGATGATCCCCAAATCCTTACTTAGATACTACCATGGCCAATGTCTAGCTAGGGATGCTGCAAAAATTTTCAATAGCCCCAACTCCTTGTCCAAAACACCAAGTATACTTCCATGAATCATCTGTAATATCACTGATCTTCATTTCACATTTAATTAAAAAAATTATTGTGGTAAAACATTATAATTATCACCCAAAATCCCAATTCAAATACTATCTCCTCAATAAATATAAAATTCAATCTTCTTCTTAAAATTGAAATATATGTACCAACTAGAAAATTATAAAATCCCAACTATAATGCCTCTTATACCATATAAGACTAGTTGGTGGATCAAATAGTGGAACATAACCTCCATTTATCATCAATTTTATTTCAAAATGTCACTTTTCATATGAAAACACCCAACATGATTCCAAACACAAATCTCCTAAGAAAATTCTTTATTACACTACCCAAGCCACTATTGTCACCAAATATCAAAACAATAAGACTCATCTTATATGAGCTTTTCTAGTTCATGATATGATCATCATGTCATTAAAATAGTCCATATGTGTTATTCCATTATCATTACACTAACCTCCCATAATATCCAGCATGCCTTCACTCGATCTCTAGTGTTCCATTAAAACATAACATAGTTGGTTCACATATTTATCATAGAAAATAGAATGACCAAACTATCTCCAAAAAGTACCACATAGATATTAATTTTTTTTATTCCCCAAGGAATCTATATTATTCTGAATTTCATGTGCCCTGGTATATGATTCCATCACAATAATCTAAAAATTGGTCCTCTTAATAATTTATATTAGAAAATCCCTTTTTAACCTAAAAGGATTCACACCAAAACTATCTTGTTAATCCATGAAAATGGAGTTTCCTTATCTTCAGTCCACCAGGTAAAAACATGATTGCAATTATCCATATCCCATATTTCACTGGACATAATTTTCATATGTGTTCATCCAACATATACATGATCTATTATAAAAAAACATGGATCTTCATCGTGTTCTTATATTACAGGAATGTAATAATTAGAATCCACCAAAAATCTATTCTCAATAAGGTCAATTTACTTACTCAAACAATGGTTATCTCCCTATTATATAGCTTCAACCAACCCAGTCCTTGTCTTTAACATGAATAGGTTCCACCTCAATGGAATGAAGTTTTTTCCCTCTAAACACTAACCATCCATTATATAAAAGAACCAATGTCTTTGTATTACTTGGATAAACCATTCTATGATGTATTGATCAATATAGGAATTTTTTCCCTTACCTTTGGGAAATCAAAAACATTAAAAAAAAATTGGATCATCATCCCCCAAGAATCCACCAACGATGTATTACCCCTTTCCCAGGGGAGATGCCAACTAAAACATTCTATTATCCCGTGACTATCCACTAAGAATCCAAGAACCACAATCTCATTACAAAAATACCTCTATTACATAGATTTAGTATTTAAAAATTATAATGATTCTCAAAGGAAATGAAAATAACCCAATATACTAATTCAATTCCAATAAGTCTCAACCACCAGAACTCAATCCTATAGTAAACCAACATGCGCTCACTCTCACCACAACTAGTCTAATTAAAACCTTGGGGTCGAATGACCCCCTATGACCAACTGTCAACACCTAACTAATCATATCATGAGTTGAGTGTTGTAGTTCCTTAGATTAATATCTCAACTAAGTACCATAAAATTATTCTAGCATGTCAAATTAACTAACTTGGGGCATCCTAGATGTATTCATCCAAAATGATAGATGTAATACACATATCAACACTAAGAATATGACCCCCAGACTTCCTAGAAATCTTTCCAAGAATTTAAATAATTTATATATGCAACCACCACATACCAAAATCACATCCTTACTATGTTATTACATTATTTTGAATGATTCATTCATTTAGAAGAATCTCAGACACAAGGTAGGTATATTGGGTGATTAACCCCAAAAAATCTAAAACAAGGAAGCACTAAACTTGAACAAATCATATAAAATTAATAAATTGTGCCATTTATAATTGAAGGAATTAACAATAATATACCATCCCACTAATTGGATAACCATCATATATCTCTAGGAAATGACTCAAAAAAATCATGAGTCAATTTTGAATGGTCTCTATGTCTATCTACCTAGACCTTATGTCCACTGTACACTAAATCCAAAACTCCTAGAATGATATTTTATCTATTATTAAGGTCATATTTTGTCAATAATTTCAACATCCAACCTGAGGTTCCCTCAAACAAGTGTGAAACATGTCTATCATACCCACTCTATGGTTAGGAATAAACCACATGTCGTGATAGGAATCCACTAATAAATATGGATCATTCCAAAGAATAATGTCCATTAATTAATATGAAAACCTAATGGTTGTAGCATATTTTATGTAGTATACTAAAAAAATATTTTTGAACCCGAGCACTCTCTCACTCTAACTTTAACCATTTTACTAGGGTCAATACTATGTACCCAAGTTCCAGAATCCTAAAAGAGTTCATTTAAACACACCCCATAGGAATCTTACATTGTCATTCCATATAAACAAGATTTCCAAAAGCATAATCCTAGGTGTCAAATAGTTCTTCTAAGAATTTCTCAGTACCAAAAGTCCATAAATTTTTTTTTTTTCATTAAAATAGATTAAAATTTATCTTTTTTTTTAAATCCCATTTTTCAAAATCATCCAATTTTAAAAGGTTCTTAAAATTAATCATAGAATTATTTAACATACTTCACAAACCAATTCATTTTTATAAGGCATGCATTTCAAAATTCCTAAGATAATAAGATTCACAATTAATATTTTTATTATTTCATAGGATAAACATTTCAATGAATTTCAAGGCTTACTAAAGTGAAAATTATTCTAAGGCTTATTTAAGTAAAATTTCATTCAAATTCTATAAGTGAAAACATGTTATAGTCTTCTTATAGGAACTCTATTTAACAAAGGCCATTTTTTAACAACACATTTATATCATCCTTTATATCAAGGGTTCATTTTGTGAATTTTCCATGTAAAATTCCACTATATCTTTAGATGGTAAAACACAATATTTGACTCTGATGACACATTAAATAACTAACCTCCATTTTACTAGTTCATAGTCCTTACCAAATAATGATATAAATTCAATATATATAAATAATCACAAGATGGTATGAATCAGACATACCATTTAGTTTACATATGAATCTCATAAACCTATATTATATTTTATTTGTTGTTTGGGGGTACAATTACATTAAACACACATATGTCACAAACGTATAGGCCAAAAAGGCGGGTCATAGCCCCCCCCCCAAAGGGATAAACCACTAAAAAAGTTTCTTTATATCATAATATTTTTTCCCTAAAGCCTATTGGGGATGAAGCCCATGACATTTTTGGCCCATGGCCCAATCTGTGAATAGTAATCAGGCTGTTATAGTACCATCTACAGTACTTCCACCGCTATAGTACTTGTTGTAGTACCCATCCCCTAATACAATGTCATCCACCACTGCTAAAGTGATTTTAATGAATACTTCCACCTATAATCTAGTACTGTTATAGTAACCATCACCCAATGGGTTTTGAACCACCATTTTTGATGTAATATTAATGGGTGCTTACCAATAATCCATGCTCAAATTATTGAATCTCATGTACTGAGTACAATTCATTTCAAATGAATATCTATTTATATGAAATGATGAATCTATAAACCCACACCATCCAAGAATAAATTTCCAAGAGTAAAAATTCCATTAACAAATAACATCACAAATAAAGCATGTTACTCAATGTGAATATAAATGAAAACTATGATAAAAATCCTATAATAACAAATCTTAACCCTAGATACCTATATTTACCCCCATGTGTGGATTGATCACTCATTGGCCCAAGATCTATACCTATCTCAAACACATCCTAGAATCTTGTATACCATCCCTAAATAGTAAGGCAAAATAACCTCTCTGATACAACTCTCTGACATCATTATCCCTCATATTGTTAATAAATCCCTAGACTGGAGAAATTTGGCATGGAATCAATCATTCCTTCTTATACACTAGAGGATTAGAACTAGAGAAGATGGTCTATGAGTATAATTTAAGGATACAATACCCTCTATTTATAATATCAAAAATTATATAAAATAGATTAATCTAGTATAATATCAAGACAAACATCATAATAGGGAATGTTTCAATAAAAAAAATACATTACGTGAAATAAAAGGTGGAATACAATACATGTATCAAGGTAAAAAATATTGGAGTTTTATATAAAAGGGAATGGTAAAATAATATAAATAATGTTAAACAAAAATATTTTCTAACAACTAGTCTCGAGTCCTACCCAATCCCACTACCATACTCCACCATAACATACCAAACATACCCACATGAAATAGGATATTTCCCTATCATATAACCTACAAATAGATAAGATTTTCCATGATTAATAAACTTACATGGATTCTCGAGTATGGTGTGAGTATAACTCATTAGGCACCAACTAATGATATCCATAAAAATAATTAGCTTGATAAAACAATGCATGCATAAGTTCTATATAACCCATATCTTTTTTACACTTTATTTTCTAATTTATTTTATAAATATGCACTTAATACCAACACAAAATATTCTGATTCCCAATTTCATTCATAAATTTGGTACATATAAAAACATCAATCATAAGAAATATTATGACATATTCATAAACTACAAAACATTTCATTAGATTCTCTTGATTCTTCTATAAATTAATTGGATTTCTTTAGGATATACATAAGAAATGGGTGAGATCTAAATCCCAGAATGATAATTATCAAAGAATAACATCATGAAAGTAATATAAAATATTTGTGGGGAATATCAATAGGAAATAAAATGGGATATAATCATAACATTAACATCAATTCATGATATATGATGGTAATATGATGTCTGCATAGGATTATGGAAACAATATAAAACATGGCGTCATGAGAATAATTTAAGGTTATATATCGATTCATGAAAAACATTTGTGCCTAAGATAAACTATAATTCACTATACAAGGAATATAATGAGATATAAAAATTTACTAATTCATTATAGGGTTATATAATTTCGATCCCACCCATTATATTAATATCATGTACATGCATAAGTGTTATGCATAGATCATAGAACTTAAGGATGTCCTTCATCACTCTTAAACCAATGATTACAGAGTGTGGGATACATAAATGGATGCACCCAATTAGTAATTGATATTTACAATAATGTGAATACCAATGGACGTTAATCGGGATGGTTATTCACTACAAAAATGTTTGGCATGTATAATCGAAGGATAATTCCCACAACATAATAGGTGTAATGACAAAAACTATTATCAATGAAACATCCATTATTTTAATTATGACATATAGTATAAGCCACAATAAATCAATTTCAGAACACAATAAAAACATTATAAATTAATAATTTATGAAAGAAGAGGTATTTCTATAATCTAAGGAACCTATACTGATGAAATAGTAACTTGACCTTCGTAACTATAATAGGACCAATAGGAATAGTAAATTGGCCAATAAAATGGTAACATAACCTATTAATGTGTCAATTTTTTTTGTTAATCTTATAATTTAAAATATAAAATATTTATATCTTGATATGAGAAAATAAATATTTCAAAAATCATAAATTAAGTGTTGGTATTTTTTTAAAATAATTTGTTTTCTAAAATTTCATAATTAATATAATATTTAAAAAAATTAATTTTCAAAAAATATATTAATAAATTAATACCTTATTTTCTTATGATTATATGATAATTTTAAGAGACCATGATTATTTTTTCAATGTGTAATAAAATCAGTTATAATTTTGAAATCATTATTTTTCAAATAAATGATGATTTTAATTAAAAATTAAATTTCATATATTTAGAGAATATTTTCATAAAATGGAGTACATTTTTGAATTATACACATTAAAAAATGTATAGGATTAGATTTTTGGATTTTTCTAAAATAGTTGAATTGTTGGTGAATTGTGAAATTCAATAATTTACAATATAAGATAAATACATGAACTTTTGAATCAGTGTTAATTTATATCCAACAAAACCACTATAATCTCAATATATCCTTAATTATTTAATATATTTAATGATAAGGTTAACACTATTTATAGTCTTGAGACAAAATAATTAAATAATGAATAAATTTTTAAAAAATACCCCCTCATCACCTATAAATACCACCCCTCATTTCCTCTTCTCCTCTAACATTCCAAGCATGGATGTTTATACAAATTATACCCAATACTTTTTCCAATAATCATACCCAAATAAAGGATCCTTTTTTCTCAACATAATACCAAATCCAATTTCCTTAATAGGGTTCTCAAGGGGAAAGATTTCAAGAGTCAAAATACCCTTCATCTTTCAATTAATTTCTTTTAATTTATTTTATTTCCTTATTATCTCCTCACATCCCTTCATAAAGGTGGAATGAAAACTAGATTGTATTATATATACTATAATTTTGTTACATCAATGTAATAATCCGTGATCAAACTACTTATTGTCTACTTTTCTTCTAAAAATGAACACATGTGAGGTGCTGATTTATAACCTTTGAGGGTGAAAAGTTTTCATTTTCTATTATATCCTGTAAGGATGGTCATAAAACCATTATAATTCGGAAAAAATAGTGTAAAATTTATTTTATAATGTTTTATGTTATGAAACTAACATATATACGTAATATTAAATAATAAAAAAACTAGTTCATGTTGAATGAAATCCCAAAAAATTAATCTAAATGACTATCATTAACCTCTTATCTAATGAATCATACTCATACCTGAAAAAAAATATAACCATATAAATTTATGGATGTTCATTAATAACATATAATTTAAATTATTGTTAACTATTATCATTTTTAATGATCTTGCGTACATATATACATGTGAAGTGATCATGAAAACCAATAAAACAACCACTCTTGAATTGTGAAATTGAATTCTATAAATCATAAAAATTTCCATAACCTAACATAATTAAATTATAACTAATAAAATACATTTATATTTGATTCTATATTTATTAATTAATGAATATTATTTTATTATCCCAGATATTAATGTGAATAAAACATTCAGACATAAGGTAAGGAGATTCTCTAACCCAATTCCTTTCTTTGGGTTATTATCTCTTACCGATTATTGATGTTTATATTATGTTCTTAAAATTTAATTTCCCTTTTATTTATAGGTATATAAAAGTTTCTATTCTTATTTTATGAAAATGAAAACATTATTTCAAAATAACTATTCTTTCTTAAAAACACACATTTACTTCCCCTCATAATGTTTCTTATTTAATCAATATTGATGATTATTATTCCAATTATCTTATTACCCCTTTATTTTGGGAACCAAATGTAAATTAATGAATTTATGATTTATAAAATTCTCATGAAACCCATTTATTTTATGTGGGTTCTTTTTTTATTAGGAATATTATATTTTCCATGTGGCATGCACGATTATGTTAATGTTATGATGTGATTTGTGTGCCAATAATTATATAGCACTCTAATGCATTGGGAAATGTGATGTATCTCATGTGATAATTTTTAATATGTGTTAACTAGATCGTATATTTGTTCACAATTTTTATGTCAGGATTATGAACATATGTTATGTGAAAACATAATTCTAGTTTTCTTTAAAACTATTTGTGGTATTTTACCACTAATACATGATGTTTCATTTTTATGTATTTCCAAATTCCATGCAATTATCTAATGATTCCAATCATGAATATGATGATGATAACATGCTTTTTTATGATTTTTATTACTATTCTCATCCATGTAATTTTGATTTATGTCCTTATCTATCCTCTTATTGGGATTTTAGATCACCCATTTTTTTGTTGTATAACGTCAGGTGATTACTTATAATGAGAAGTATACGAGGACCACTAAGATGTTAGAGAATAATGAAATAAATAAAATTTATATTTTATTTAGAAAATGTTATGTATGGTATAAATTTTTTAAAGTAACTAAATCTTTGGATCATGGATAGTAACTCTTTAATATTATTTGTCTTTAAAATGATGAAACAGTCATGTAAGAAAAATTAGGGTATCTATAGTTGGTATCATTGATGGATTTAGTTAATGTGGTTATTATGATTAGAGAACATTAGTTAAAACCCATAGTATGATAATAAGTATATGTAAGCATCCAATAAGAATTGTTTTAGAAAAATGTAAATCATATGGATCCCATAAGATTTTCATTTTGAGATAATTTTAAAAAGTAATAAATTATTTATTCATGAATCATTGAATTAAGATTTTTTCAAAACTTTTATATTTTTAAAAAATAGTGGGAACCAGAAGAAACTTGTCCAGCAACATGCGTGGGGGACAATGGAGTGATTTCCAAAATGTCATCTCCAATTCCTTATGATTTAGAGTTCAAAATTTCATGATGATGATTATCTATTATTGTCTCATGATATGAAAAATAATTTGAACATTGTGGAATGTCCACCTTCCCCTAAGAGGGAGAAACTATCTATAATTTCATTTATGTGTTAATGAACAACAATGTTTATTCGATCTTCTGATTCAATAGTCTTAGAATAGTGGTTCATCTCAATGAAGAATATTTATTCTATTCTTCATTGTTCTGAGATAGAGAAGGTGACTTTTTCTCTTCATCAGTATGATTGAGAGGCTGATCAATGTTGGGGGTTGATTAAGAACACCAAGATAAAGGATGAAATTTATGAGATAGGGTGGGAAGACTTTATGAAAATATATTATACTAAGTATTTCCCAAGAAAACTTCATATAAATATATAGGGATAATTCATAGTTCTGAATCAAAAAATAAGGGCAATATTTCATGTCTTAAGAAGAAAATTTCAATGGTCTAACATGGTACCCTGAGGTTTTTTTATATAAAATGATTGAAAAATTAATATATTATTTAGTTTTTTAAAACCACACTGTTGAAAGTCTCTAGAAATTTGAGACAATGGTTATTTTAAAGACGATATTCAATGTGTTCTTGATGGTGAGCAGAGGTTGTTAAGACCCTAAAAATTAAATTTATATTCCAACCCTAGTATATTTTTTTTAAGGTCTAATCACATGGAAGAAGGGTGAGTGATTTAACTGTGGAAACAAAACTCCATTATTGTAAAAAGTTGGTAATTTTCTTTTAATATTTTCATTTTTTAATATTTATTTTTTTGAAAATTGAATGAATTTTTGAATGAATTTTGATGATTTTATTTTTAAGAAACAAAATTTAAAAGAAATAAATGAATGAAATTGAAATGTTATGTTGAATAAGCATTGAGAATAGAAGTGCTGAGAAATGATCAAGCTAGATAAATGCTCAGAAATTCAGATTCTAGTGGTCAAAAGAATGTAATCTTTACTTATTAATCCAATTGAATTTTCATCCATTAAAAAATTTTATTGGATAAACCTTCCACTCAAGATGATTTAATAAATTAAATCAAAATTGTTGAATTAACTCACATTAAGAACCAACAACAATTGTTAAAGACATTAACAACATAAATAATCTCACCAAAAAAATTAATGTTTCAAATTAAATGCTTTGATGAATTTCATCCATGATTGATCTCTCCAAAATATCAAGAATATTTAAATTAAACACATGAGTTTCAAAAATAGAAATAAATATTAATGAATTAGAAACAACCTCACCAACTGAATCTAATTATTGATGGATGAAATTTAAAGGAAGAAGAAGACAATATAGACCTGTTGAAATTCAAATCCCCGAACAAAAGAAAATATCCTAAGATCATATTCAGGTCAATAGAAAAAATTAAAATCTTAAATAGAATGTTTAGAATAAGTAGGGTCCTCCCTCTAGAAAAATGATGATCATGATGTGATGCTCTACTCCTATAGCTTCAGTTCCCTTGATCTCCTACTCTTTCATGTGAGTTTTTCCTAATTGTCCACCTAATAGTGTCCAATGTATTGAATGAATCCATCCCCCTCCCCACTGCTACTGCTCTATTTTTAAAATCCTTCATCTCCTACTGCCTTATCACTTACATCATCACTAACTTAAGTTGTACTACACTACATTACTGCACACATGTGTTATTTTGTGAAACACTCATCACATTAACTTTTCCCTTTTAACGAACTGTAACTTGGTGGTTGGGATTCACTTAGATGTCAACTTGACTCCAACATGTTTCTGACAATGAAAAAAATATAGATTAGTAGCATTAATAGATATTTACTTATATAATTAATTATTATAAATTTTTAAATTAATGTTAAATTATTGTTTAATTGTTTTTTTATTGTTATTTGTTATTAAATTATTAATAAATATTTTAATTTATTGTTTTATTTATTTTGATTTTATTTAAAACATAAATGAATTCATTTTTAATTATCTATTTATGATTATTAATGTTAATATTTTTAAATTTTAAAAAAATATAATTAATTAATTAATTTTAAAGATTAAGTTAATAAATTAATACTTATTTATTTTAATAAATATTATTATTACTGTTATTATTATTAAATTAATCATTTTAATAATATTTATTATAATTATAAATATTAAATTATTTAAGAATATTAATTCATAATTATTTATTTTCTTATTAATTATTTAAAATACTTTATTTACTTTATTAATTATTATTAGTTATCAACTATATTTTTATTTACAATTAATATTAGTAATTTAGTTTTTTATAAAGTTATTATTATTATTATTTCTTTTTTATTAATTTCTT
The DNA here is from genome assembly GCA_963277665.1 of Viscum album. Taxonomy (NCBI): domain Eukaryota; kingdom Viridiplantae; phylum Streptophyta; class Magnoliopsida; order Santalales; family Viscaceae; genus Viscum; species Viscum album. Next base: position 1,488,261,387 of record OY728120.1, read on the forward strand.
TCTCCCCCATCCCTGTTAACTTGCACCGAAGTAGGGGGTCAGCTTCCTTGATGAGCCACGGCGACAGACCACAACTCCTACTTCTTTTAGCTCCACTACGGAAATATTGAATTCATCTCACATAGTTGTGGTGACAGTGGCATGGCTTGCTCAGTTACGGCTCTCGGTTCTTCCCATGGAGGCGATCTTCTTCTCATACGGAGCTCAACTCCTTCTCTAGAAATTATGGCGCAGCACGGGTCTCCTTCAGTCCCCCACCAAACTTCTTCCTCAACATGGCATCAAAGATCAACGAGCTTCAAAATATGTTAGTCTAGATCTATAATGGTGGTTCGTGTTTGGCCATATTTAGTGACGACCCAACTCCACAATAAAATCGCAAACATTTTTTGCTCTGTTTCTCTTAAATACTTTCAATTCATTAGATATCTTATATTTCATAATGCACTGAGTCTCTTTGAAACAACACTTTCTTATTTTTGAGATATTCATAACCTATCCATTAAACTTAAATTTACCACTTATGTGTTTTGAATTTCAAAAAATGGATGTACATGGTTGCGATCAGGGTGATATTTGGAGTCTGATAGAATCAATTTAATTTTCGGTGAATAGTAACTTGCCCTAATAAATTGTAACATACCATTATGAATAGTAACTTACCCTTATGAATATTAATATGAACCATATGATTGGTAACCTTACTGACAAAATAATAAATAAATTTAGGCACCTTAAAAATGAAGATGGATATTTTAATTGTTGGTATTTTTCGATTAAATAACGATATTAATTAAAAATTAAATTTATCATATTTAGAAAATTATTTTTGAAAAATGGAGTCCATTTTTGGTTTGTACATGTCTAAAAATAGTAAGTTTTAATTTTTTTTATTTTTCTGAAATACTTGAATTTTCAGTGAATAGTAAATTTTGCTAATTTATGAAATATACTAAATATATGAATTTATTCATCATGCATGAGTCATGGATGGTGTAAATGGAAATTGATTAGAACTCACATGTACTTATTAATATTATTGGTCATTGAATCATCACTATTTCTTGACTTCGGAAAAAATAATAAACTAATGATTAAAATCATAAGAAACCCCTCCTCCCCCTACTATATAAACCACCCATCAGCCCCACTTCCTCCCAAACCACTCAAAATTTGATCCTTACCTATGTTATTCCAAATAAACATACCAATCCCTTCCCCCACGTTCAAGACCCACAGTTCTCAACAAAATTCCAAAAATAAAGGCTTTAAAGAGATTCTCAAGGAGGAGTACTGAAGAGGGGAACCTCTCTTCCTTTTTCTTTCAACTTCTGTTACAAGTTTCATTCTTTTGTTTCTCTCTCATAAAATCCCCTCATAAAAATTATATCATAATTCAAATAACCTACATGGACTGAAATTTTATTGTGCTAATGGAATATTTTATCATCAACTCTCTTTCCCCACTCCTCTTATACTAAAAATGAAAACACATTCTCATAAGTGTTAATTTATCACATTCAATGATGATGGGTTTTAAATTTTTATTACCATATTAAATTATTATCACAAAACCATTTTTTTGGTTGAACCAGATCATAATATATTTATTTCATCTTATTTAATGTTCTATAATCCTAAAACACTCATAATATTATATAATAATACAAAACATGTTCCTTATACACAAAACTACCAAGTTAATCCAAGCGTTAATCGTTAAATTTTATCTAATGAGTCTTCCTCATGTACATAATAAAAATAACTATAAAATCATTTATATATCTTTAATTTTACTAATAATATATATTAACAATTTTGGATGTTTACCCACATTTCAAACTAACTTCCATTCATAAATACAAGTAAACCCATCATGGAAACCAAGGAAAAAAATGCTCCCGAAAAAATAAAATTGAACCTCCTAAAATCATAAAAAAGTCCATGAATGAACCTAATAATTTTATAATAAATCAATTACATGTCTAGGAGGTTTTGGAATGATTAATTAATTAATCAAAATTTGATAATTCAGGTCATTAAGATCAATCAAAGAACACATTCGTACATAAGGTAAGGGATTTCTCATCTCACATTTAATTCCATGAGATTACAATTATTCGCCACTTATTTCTTTAATGTGGTGTATGTGTACTTTCATTTTACATATAATATCATTATTATATTTACATTAATGGTATTTAGTTATTCAATTTCTGATTATTAACTTGATTGATTACAATGTTATAAGGGACTTTGTTTCAACTTCTATTTCATTGTGAGTTGCTTGGTATTGTGCACCAAATCATTCTTATGTGTTGTACCTACATCACATTTGAGATAATTTTTCATTTAAATTTTTAATATATTATATTTCCATATTATGGTTTCTTGTATATGATTATTTTCTTAATCAGTATACCCTTTTACATACAGTGTTTATTTGTAAAGTTGTTTTAACTATGGAAATATTGATTAATTTGTATCCTCTAATCTCTAAGGATATTGAGAGGGAATATTGTAATTGTATTAAATATATGTATAAATAATTATTTGGTCTTATAGTGATAGTTGGGGACCGCTATATCCCCTTGATGGATTGATAGGTCTCATGAACCAAATCAGTTAGAGACAAACCTTTTGAGATTGTTTCCAAAATAGAATCAAATGGGTATCTACCCACATACTTAAACTATATCGATGATATAGTGGTATAATGTACCAAATACATCATTTCTAATTAATAATAATTCTCTTTATTCATTTTTAGTTATTACAATCTGTGAGGGTTTCACTATGACAAAATATATGGATGTAGTTTTATTCTCATTTTATTAATGGAGTGTGTTTTTCATTTATTCACCATGCCATATGATTATGACAATTTGATTATGATTCAATTGTTATTTATTCATGATTCCTCTATTTGTAACCCTTAAAGATCATCTAATCTCACCCCATTCATTTTTTACCTTCAACACAATATGGAGAGGAGACTATTTATTGAGTTCTCATGGATGCAGTTTATTAGTTTTTGTTATGTATTGTATTTTGTAACCTTTCTCAATATATTATGAGTTACATGTATGTATTTAGTTTCTTCAAGACTAAAAAACTTATTTTTCCTTCAGGATTTCATTCCTTGTAATCATTCCAATTTATTATGTAATATGCCAGCACCAGGCTTCTAGGGTTGAGGCATTACTGTTGGTTTCAAAGGATGTTTAGTAGAAAGCATAGAAACTAGATTCAAAAACATAGATTAGGGGAAAACCCCCCTAAGATAGTCTTTGAGGATAAACATACAAGAACATCATGGAATTTTGGTAAGTAATAGATTATGTGGATGTTTCCAGAAAATACATCCCTGTCTAGATATTACAAGTGGACGTGGTTCTGGAATAGATATACCAAGGAGTGAAAACCCTAACAATGTGTTTTAGGCATCTGACCCGAGGTATCTAGGTACATGAAAATGGTCCTTACTTTGCACCTAGTTTGACACTCCAGGGGGGTATGCTTAGGATAATTCATATATTCTTTACAAACCATTATGAAGAATTTAAAAGTAAATATAAACAATGTTTATGATTATGACATTAGTTGTGCATACATTTTAAGATTATCTTAAGTGTTTTCTAGTCAGAGATTATGAACTATGACCTGATTTTGTCTATGTCATTATTTACTAATGGCACCTAATGAAGGAAGGGGAATCAATACCCATGGACAATGTAGGTATTTCCCCACTGAGAATGTCAACATAGTCAGTGTTGGAGCAGATCAAATCATGACCATATTGGGACAACTTACCTAGGCTATGTCGAATAACCATGCTACACCAGTATTGGATAATTTCATGAGGTATAAGCCCCCAAATTTTAGTGGGAATACTAATTCAGTGGTAGTTGAGCTGTGGATAAGGTCCTTGGAAAAATTATTTCTGGAATTAATAAGAAATAAAAATAAAATTTTAGTACTGGAAATATATTTCCTCGAGGGAGATGCTGATAAATAGTAGTTTATGATCAAGAATACCATAAAGGAATAAGAAATATAATATATGGAATAGATAAATTTAATGGAAATATTCTTCAAAAAATATTTCCATCATGAACAAAAAACAAAAATGAAGATGAAATTCCTTATCCGAAAGAAAATGGAAGAGAAGAGTGTTGGGGAGTATGATTCTACCTTCACAAGATTAGCTAGGTGGGCTATATATTACGTACGTGAATTGGAATACAAGATTGATCATTTCATTGGAAGGTCTTAATCCAAGTATTTCAAGGGCACTGTCTTATCAAAAAAATTCACTATATGATGAAATTGTATTAAGTTCCATCAAAACATGGAAATAATTTTATATATCAAATTTGTCATGGGAAATAAAGATAATAAGAGGAATTATAATAACCATGTAAAATATGAATCACCAATAAAGAATAATATAATGAAGCAATTTCCTTTATGAGAGAACTATGTATATAATTATCCACCGAAATGCTTGGAAGGCATTGGAGTTTTCTATGTTTGGGGAAAAGGCTCATCAATATAGTGAAATAAAGGGGAAGAGACATTTTTGATGGTTTTCAATTATACAATAATATAGGGATGGGACACTTCTCAAATGAGTTTCCTATGCACCAAGAAAGCATTCCTCGAAAAAGGCCATGAGGGGAATGGAAATATTATGCAATTACAACTGCAGAAGTTGAATTTCCTAATGATGTTGGGGCAGGTACTTTAATTTCTTCCTCAAAATTATCCAATGCTTTATTTGATTCTGGATCATCGCATTCATTTATATCTTTCATGTTTTAAAATAAAAATAGACATGTCCAATTTTATTTAATAAAATATTTTCCAGTCAAAAATACTAGGGGATGTATCATAGCAAAAAAGATGCATCGACAAGTCCCCCTCATGACACATAAATGTGTTTTGGTTGCTAACCTTTTCATCAAATCAAGTATTGACTTTGATATAATTTTCGGGACGAATTTGATTTCAAAATATAATGTGAATATCTATTGCAAGAATATGGAAGTTACAATTTTTTAGAATGGTGTAAAATCCCTTGTCTTTAGACCAGATACATCGCTATCTAGTTCTTTTCTAAATCCACCCCTAGTAGCTCTACTGAATGAAATTATTTGAGAGGTATAGAACAAAGTATCTATGAGGGATAAAAGATATCTTCAAATTGAATACGTACCTTTTTCAAGAATACATTGATGTATTTCAAGAGGATTTACCCGAACATCCTCCAAAGTAGGATGTCGAGTTATCTATTGATTTAATTCCTGGTGAAAGACCTATATCAAAGACTCCCTATAGAATGGTCAATGTGGAATTAGTATAGATAAAGAAACAACTATAATAATTTAGTGACAAAGGATTTATTTAATCAAGTGTTTCTCTATGGGGAGTCCATGTCCTCTTTTTTAAGAATAAAGATGGATCCATGAGGCTATGCATTGATTATATGGAAATAAATTCTATTACAATAAAGAAAAAGTATCCACTGTCGCACATTGATAATTTATTTGATCGACTTCATGGAGCCCAATATTTTTTCGATGATTGAACTTCGATCTTGAAATCGTCAGCTATGTGTGAGGACGGTAGATATTCTAAAGACATCTTTTTGAACCAGTTATGGGAATTAAAAGTTTACAATAATTCCTTTTAGACTGACTAATGCACCCTTATTTTTCCTGGATCTAATGAATAGCATTTTCGAGGAATATATTGATGATATTGTGGTGGTATTTATAAATGATATCCAGGTATACTCCAAAATCTATGAAGACCATTAGAATCACATGCGGATATTTCTAAAAACTCATAAAAGAAATGAATTATATGGGATGTTTAGAACGTTTGAATATTGGATTCAATCAGTTTCTTTGGTTTTCAATATTTTCTCAAAGGATAGAATCTTAGTTCATCCTATGAAGTCAATGGAAATCCAAGAATGGACCATGCCACTGAACATAACCAAGGTACATAGTTTTATTATCTTAGCAGGTTACTATCGAAGTTTGATTCAGAAGATCTTCTGACTAGCTAACCCACTAAGAAAGATCACAAGTAAAATGGTTATATTTGTATAAAAGAAATAATGTATATAATTCTTTTATGAATTGAAAATAATATTGATCAATGGTCCAATTTTAACTCTTCTATCTAGAAATGATGTATTTTTGATATACAGTGATGCATCAAAGAATGGACTGAGTTACATCCTTATGTGAAATGATAAAGTTATTTCATATGCATCAAGACAGTTGAAGACTCAAGAGAAAAATTATCCAACTCATGATCTTGAGTTCGAAGACGTAATCATTGCACTAAAAATATCAAGAAATTTTCTCTATAGTGAAATATGTGAGATATATATGGATCAGAAGAGTTTGAAATACATTTTCACATAAAAATAAATCATCATGAGGCAAAAAAGATGTCTTGAGTTACTCAAATATTATGATTGATCAATACACTACCACCCAATAATGGAAAATAAGCTGGAAGATTCATTATTCAAGAATGATCATGGACTTCTGACCTAAATATGGATTGAGAGAGATCCTATATTCATGGATATAATAAAGATGGATATAAGAATTGTTATGTAATTGGAAACAACATTCCTCTTTCAAATGATTGATAAACCAAATTTACTAGAGAAGATAAAAAGATCTCAATCTGATTATGGGAATCCACAAAAGAAAATTAAAGCTATTAAGGATGGAAGATTGCAAGACATATTTATTTGGATGGAGTTATGAGATTTTGGAAGAGGTTAAATGTTTCAACAGTACATAAGTTAAAAAGAGAACTATTAATTGATTCTCGTAGATCAAATTTCTCTATATACACTCGTCTCAATAAGATGTATATATATGTGATGTATCTTTTTAGTGGGATAACATGAAGCAAGAAATTACTGACTTTATGTCAAGGTGTCTTGTTTTCCAACAAGTGAATACTGAGAGACAACATCCTAGAGGGGTCATGCAACCTATACCTATTTCTATATGAAAGTGGGATGAAATTTTGATGGATTTTATCATAAAATTACCATTGACACCTAGAAGGAATGATGCAGTATGGGTGATTGTTTATCGTCTGACAAAATTAGAACATTTCCATGCTATAAGAGTGGATTTACCACTTTTTCACCTAGAAAGCCTTTATATTTTTGAGGTTGTAAGACTTCATGGTGCACCTCTATCGATTGTGTATGATCGAGATCTCTGGTTTACATAAAAATTTGGGAAAAGTATCCAGAAGTATTTGGATACTGAGCTTCATATGAGTACTAATTATCACCCCCAAACTATTGTATAGTCTAAAAGGACTATTCAAACACTATAAGACATTTTGAGATCATGCTCTCTTGACTTTCAAGGTATGCAGGATCAATACATGCCTTTGGTGTAATTTTCCTTCAATAATAGTTTCCATTATAGCATTGAAATGGTACTATATGAAGCATTATATGGTATTAGGTTTCTAACTCCAAGTTGTTGGGATGAAGTTGAAGAGTGGAAACTTATAAGCCAAGAACATATCAAAGATACAACTACAAAAGTAAAGAAAATTTAGGCCCATATTAAAGATGTCCAATATAGGCAAAAGGGGTATGATTAAAACTGGAGAAATGATTTGGAATTTCAAGAAGGAGATCATGTATTTCTAAAATTATATCCTTGTAAGGGTGTCTCAAGGTTCGGTAAGAAAGGGAAACTAAGCCTCAGGTACATTGGACCGTTCATAATTCTAGATTGAATTGGAGCTATAGCTTACAGTTTAGAAATTTCACCAAGTCTCTCCAATGTTTAGAATGTTTAGAATGTTTCATTGTTAATGAAATGCATGGTAGACCAAATTAATGTATTCACCTATGAAGAAATGGAGCTGGAACCTAATTATTCATAATGTGAATAGCCTATCAAGATTCTTGACACAAGGGAAGAGGTATTAAGAAATTGGACAACTCAACTAGTAAATATTCTTTAGAGAAAGCATAAAATTGAGGAATCAACATGGGAAATTGAGTATGTTATGAAGAATAACCACACATATATATTTAAATGGGGTTATAGATGAAAAAATCCAAGGCTGAAATTTCTGAAGGTGGGAAAAATATAACACCCCAAACATTTTATGGTATGTTTCTCTTAATTACTTTCAATTCATTAGATATACTATATTTCATAAAGCATTGAGTCGCTTTGAAACAACAAATTTTTATATATGAGATACTTATAACCTAGCCATTAAACCTAAAATTTCAACTTTTATGTTTTGAATTTTGAAAAATGGACATACACGGTTGCGATCAGGGTGATATGTGGAGTCTAATAAAATTAACATAATTTTCGGTGATTAGTGACATACCCTTTTTAATATTAAAATTACCTTCTAAATAGTGAAATACCCATATGATTAGTAATATGACCTTTATGAATGGTAACATTACCTATGAAAGTATAAATAAATTTAGGCACCATAAAAAATGAAGATGGATATTTTAAGTGTTCGTATTTTTCGATTAAAAAATTATTTTAATTAAAAATAAAATTTATCTTATTTTGAATTATATTTTTGAAAAATGGATTTCATATTTTGATTCTACATGTTGATAAATTGTTAGTGTGAATTTTTTGGGATTTTTATGAAATACTTGAATTTTTTTGTGAATAGTAAAATTTGTTAATTTATGAAATGTGCTAAATAAATGAATTTATGCATCTCTCTTGAGTCATGGATGATGTAAATGGACATTGGTTCGAATTCAGATTCACATATTGCAATATTTTTTAATGTAATCATCATTATTTGTTGTCTTAGGGAAATATAATAAATTAGTGAATATAATATTAAGAAAACCCTCCTCTCCTCCACAATATAAACCATCCTCACCCCCTCTTCTTCCCACAACACTCAAGAATTGGTCCTTATATATGTTCTAAAAAATACACTTCCTAAGCCTTCCCCCCACATCCTAGACCTTATGGTCTCACCAAAAGGCCAAAAACAGAGGCCTTAAAGAGATTTTAAAAGAGTACTCAAGAGGTGAACCTCTCTTCATTTTCCATTCAACTTGTCTTACAAGTTCCATTCTTTGGTTTCCATATCCTTATCTCAACTCATCCCAATGATATGATAATTCTAGTACCTTATATGGACTGGAATTTTATTATTATAATTAAATATTTTATCATCATTTCTATTTCCCCCCTCCTTTTATATTAAAAATGAAAACATCGTTCAAGATGTGTTAATTTATCACATTCAAGGACGATTGGTGTTAAATATCTATTACCATATTCAATTTTGGCCAAAAAACAATTTTTAGGGTTCAAAAATATCAAAATATATGTATTTCATCTTATTTAATGTTTTGGAATCTTAAACACTCATAATATAAAATAATAATACAAAACAAGTTCATTATGTACAAAACCGACAAGTTAATCCAAGCATTTATCATTAAATTTCATCTAATGATTCATCTTATTGTATACAATAAAAAAATATAAGATCATTTATATCTCTTTAATTTAAATAATAATATATATTAACAATTCTTAATGTTTAACCACATTTCAAAGGGACATCCATTCATAAATACAAGTAAACTAATTATGAAAACCAAGGAAGAAAACACTTCCAAAACAATAAAATTGAACCTATTAAACCAATAAAAAAGGCCATGAATGAACCTAATAATTTTATAATAAATAAATTAAGTGTATAGGAGGTTATTTAAATATTAATTAATGAAGCTAAATTTTATTATTCAGGTCATTAAGATTAATCAAAAAACACGTTCGGACATAAGGTAAGGGGTTTCTCATCTCACTTTTAATTCTGCGTGATTTCAATTGATCGCCACTTATTTATTTCATGTTGTTTATGTGTACTTCAATTTGATATATAATATAATTAATCTCTTTATATTCATGGTATTCAGTGATTCACTTGATGATTATTAACTCTATTGATTACAATGTTGTAAGAGACTTTGTTTTACTTTCCATTTCATTAAGAGTTACTTGGTATTGTCCACCTAATCAATATTATGTGGTGTACCTACATCCCCTATGAGATATATTTTCCTTTTAAATTGTAAATATATTATATATTCATATTCTGGTTTCATGGATATGATTATTTTTTTAATATTTATACCCTTTTACATATAGTGTTTATTTGGAATGTTGTTTTAACTATGGAAATATTGATAAATCTATATCCTCTACTCTATAAAGATATTGATAGGGAATATTTTACTTGTATTAAATGTATTTATAATTAATTATTTGGAAATTTAGTGATTGGATAGGCCCGTTATATCCCCTCGATACATAAACAAGTCTCATGGGTCAAATAGGTTGGAGAGATACCCTTCGAGTTTGTTTCCAAAATAGAATCAGACGGGTATCTACCCACAGACTAAAAGCATTTTGATGGTATAGTGGTATAATGTGTTAGATACATGATGTCTAATTAATAATGATTCCATTTATTCATTTTTATTTATTACTATCCATGAGGTCTTCACTATAACAAAATATATTGATGAAGTTTAATTCTCAGTTTATTAACAGCTTGTGTTTTCATTTATTCACCATTCCATATTTATTATGCCAATTTTATTATGATTCAATTATTTTTCATTCATGATTAAGATATTTTTATCCCTTACAAATAATTTTCTCTCACCCCATTCATTTGTTTACCTTTAACAGGTTATGGACCATATACCATTTATTAAGTTCTTGTTGATGCAGTTTATTAGTTTTTGTTATGTGTTGTATTATTTTTATGTTTCCCACTGTATATAATTTATATGTATGAATATAGATTTTTCAAGAATACTAAACTGATCATTAATTAAATATTTCATTCCTTTTAATCATTAAAATGCATAATATAATGCACCGGCTCTGGGATTCTGGGGTCAGGGCGTTACATCTGCAGTGGCTCCAGGTACACTCCTATGAATTGGAAATGACTTCATCAAATCTATAGTGGAAGATCCCAGTCATTATCAACATACGAGTATTTAATTTAATGGTAGATCATCCAGGATCTTAGGTAATGATCGATTTGGGTAATTTTAGAATAGGGTGTCTTGTTGAAATTGTTGATTTTATGATTTTCTATGGTGGTTTGATCTTCAACTATGCATCAAGCAGAAGATTGGTTTTTTGAAATTTGATGGTGGTGAGTCGTGAGGTTACACTGAGTCTAAGGTTGTTGATAGTTTTTTATTGTTTTAGGTTGGCGACATGTCATGGAGTTGCTGATTGGAGCCGACAGTTGTAGAAGGACTGTAATGGTGATGGTCAATTGGTGTATAGTGAGGGAGAGGATGGAAGAAGAATGGTGTCTACAGTGACTCATTGATGAGTGACAAGTCACCGTCGAGGGAGAGGAATAGTAAGTTGCAGGTGTTATGTCGATGATTTCATAGAGGATACATTGATTTTAGGATGGTGACTTAATGACTCACTATTCATTAAAAATGGAAAAGGATGGAATGAGGAATGGTGACTCATTCAAAAAGAAAAACGGAAAAGGCAAATCCTCGGTTGGAAGTCCAACGGTGACAAATGGGTCGCACCATCATTGGTTAAAATAATGATGTTAAAAATAAATATTTAACATTAGTTAAAATAAAATAAAACCATAATGAAATATATTAATTATAAACATAATCATTAAAATTATAATATTAAAATTAAATTGCAAAGAAATTAATTAATTTGAAACAAAAATTATAGCAGAATTAAATATTAAATTTAAGTAAGGAAGTTAGTTCAAACATATATATTAAAATTTGAAATTAATGAATTTATTAAATTCTCAATCAATTAATTAAAATAATATAAAATTTTATTTTTAAAAACAAACTATGAATAATTATTATCTAAAATCAAATTAAAATATAAATAGTTATTAAAGAAATAAAACATATAAAAATAATTAAAATTAAATTAATTAATTTAAATAAAAAATATAGAATATTTTATATAAAAAATATAGAATATTTTATATAAAAAATATTAATCAATGAATTTAATTATAAAATTACAAAAGAGAAAATATATATTAAAAACCCATAAACAATAAAATGAATGAATAAAAATATAGATAAATGATATGAAAAATTAAAAGAATTTGAGGCCCCATCAAATTCCCCCACACATAATTATTGATTGTCCTCAATCAATTTCATGCTTTATTTACATTTAAAATAGAAAATTGTTTTTATTAAAAATCTCCAATTGAATCATGTTTAGTAGTTTTAATGCCTAAATGGCCCGGATGCCTTTTTTATTGATTTTTTATAACCCCTTATCAAGGGTTGAGGGGGGACCCTTACAAGGCCCATATGCTTAGAGATTACATGACCCATAGGTCTTAAGAAAATATATAGACTATAATTACATGGAACTGCTCCTCCCCAACTTCTTCATCATGATGTCAGCTCTCCACCTTCGCATGGATTGTTCGGATAAGCTTCTCATGCTTGCACAGGTTGGTCCTGATGTTAATAACATACCCTCTCTTTCTAAGAAATATTCTTAGCTTCTGCTTTGGTGAATGTACCTGCTCTGAATCCCAATATGGAGTCTGCTCTTTGTAGAGTATGTCTAGTCATTAAGCATAATTTCAAGTGGATCAAAGGCCTTGAGGTGGTATGAAGGCCTTGAGGTGGCTCGAAATCCTTACTATCCTGATGGCCTTAAGTGGCTCGAAGGCCTTAAAGGACACGAGGACCAAACTGGTGGCCCAAAAGCCCAAACAGATGAATAGTTTCAGCTACTACAGTACCGAACAATGTCTACTATAGTGCCTGCTATAGTACCCTGAACTTATGTCACTGCCTGGTTTTCAACTCGGGTCTCTTGGATGCACTTATTGATTTCTCACCAACTGGGCTGAGGCACTTGTGCTGAGTAGTTTTAATGTAGTGGACAAAAAACTGTAAGTAAGGCTTTTTAAATGGAATGTTAAAAAGTATTCCTCTCCAATTTCAAATACCTACAAGTAATCATGGAATCGAAGAATCATATACCAATAAGAATTTCATGCTTCATAAATTAATTTACTTAATGAATTAATTCAACTCAAATATATGTCATTAATCTAAGAGTAACAATAGGTTAAAACTAAGTGGAATTAAGAACATAAAAAATGGCACATTGTAATTTGAATTTCTCAATGTACAATAATCAAAAATTAAATTATTATTACTTTTTGAATAACCTTGTTGATACAATATAAAATATTCCTTACAAATATAATGTCCCCTTCTTCCTCTAGAATTCAATATTCCCCTCACCTTAATGAACTCATTTTAGACACTAGGAACTTTATATTATTTTTTCAAGCCAAAATCATTGTTCTAGGAACTCATCATATGCGATTATTCAACTAGAAAATGGATTCATTAAGAGAAACACACCCATGCCTAGAGTATCAAAGATTCACTGAGGGTTCCCAAATGCCTTTTTTACTCCAGTTTCAAAAGATTTTATATGAATACCATTTAAACTCTATCACTAAAGTGATTACTATTTTAATAATTAAAAATTTGATCCCCTAGGAGAATAATGAAACTTCCAGTTCCTAATGTTATGACTGTTACTCTGTAAAAAATGTGTCATATATCCCTCTCAAACATATTTCCTAAACTGAATTTTCATAAAATCACTAATCATATTCACACAATAATAATTCATCATAAAAAATTAAATTCAAGAAACTCTTATCAACCATTAATTATTTTATTCATAGGAAATGTAATTTGAATTATAATTTGATGACTAAAGAAATTAAAATTTTGTAAGAATTCTAAAAAAAATTACAATTATTTTATAAATATGTTTATTATGTAGAAAGACTTTATGGGATAGCAAGAAATCACAGATTAGATCAACATGAGTTGACCCCTTCCCTATACTTAAAACCCAACATTGTACCTGAAAATGAATTCAAATATGGAGAATAAAATTGTACAATTAAAGCATAAAGAAGATTTTCATTAAAATTATTTATGACATGTATAGGGGCCAAATTGTAACTCAAAATGAAAGTATGCCACAATAATATTTTATAGCAGGTTTACATGAATTTTTCATTATAGCTAGTGAATAAAAAAAATCAATATAACTCGAAAATTATCATGTAAATAATTTAATATATAGTTATTAGGGTGTAGGAATAATGAAAAATGATTCAATTATATTTATAATTGAGAATAAAAATACATGCCAAAACACCCCACAAATTAAAGCACACCCATTTTTAATTCAGACACAAATGGGGTATTACCCCCACCCCCCACACACAATTTTTTTTTAAAAGTGTAGAGATTAAACCAATGAAACTCAATTTCCAACAGTAATCCAATAATGTAGAACAAAATACAACATACCAAAACATGCAATAATAATTTCTAGTAGCGATGTAAGGAAATAAAATTTCCACCAGCATCAGAAAAAATCACTAGCTCAACGGCATTACCATACCAATGAGTCACTATTGTGGTGACTCGCTGACAATAGTGGAATGTTGACTGAGCTTTTTATAATTTAATAAATTTTCAAGAAACGCATTACTATTTTTAGTAAAATTGCTTAATAAAAAATGGTTAAAATCACCTAAAAAATGTAATTCTGTATTGAAGGAGACCATAAAAGAAATTCAAAATTTTAAACTCCCAGATATAATGAAGTTATCTTAGTTGAGTCAATCCTAAATTTATTCCTCCATCTCCGCCATGAGTGCAAACCTATGGTCTGTTATACTCTAGTACATTCAAATAACGATAAATATTAGAATATGAAATCAACAGGTGAACACAACTGCAATGATAACACAAATGTATGAGTTTTAGGAATTTTGTGCAATGACCTTCGAAAATGTAACTTCATTTAATTTTATTACAATGTGAATAATGATATTCTATAGACACCAGTAGTAGAAACATTCTTAATGGATACAAAACAAGAATACCAATGTCTCATAGCCTGTAGAAATTGAACAGGAGAAAAAGCAAGTAGTAAATTATTCAAAACAATCAAAAAAATTAAAAACATAGAAAAAACCAGGGCTGACCCCCATGAAGTAATAAGATTTAAGTATTCAGTTAGACATTATTTAAATTATATAAAACAAAAAAAAATATAGAAATTAGTAAAATCTTGTGCTTCCTCACATGCATCACTTGATTTAAGGTCCCCAGCTGGACACCCTCAAAACTAAGAGAAATCATTAGGAGGGTGTGGTTTACTTGGAAGGAACAACCACATATGATTTTCCAATATATTATAATAGAATGATGAAAATTTTGGGAACAAAAATACATAATAAAATAGAAACTAAACTCTCATAATTTGAAAAAAAAATCCCTAAAAAGAACCCTTTTACATGAAGGAACTTCTCTAGGGAGTCATCAATTGGAGTAGACGATTCATCACCCAAATTCAATTATTTATTATTTACCAGAAAATTAGTTTAAGGAGTAAAATTATGAACTCCACAAATCTCTTCCATGAATTTTTTAAGCTCAAACACATCAAAGTCATTATTATAAGTAGTGTTTTCTACTTCATGGATAAATTCAGATTTGAAAATTTAAAAAATTTCTTGAAGGGACTGAGGAGAACTATGAGCTTCTGGGGGTATGGAATTATCATCAAAATTAACTCTCTTATATTAAACCTAAAAAATAGAATTCAAGGATGATTGTTGGTGGGCTAAGACTAACAGGTTCAGGAAGGGGAGAAATAACATGCTGAACAGTTTTAAAATAATTTGAACTCAATTGAAACTCCCCTTCTAAAATACTCTATGTTTCTATATGGTCTTTTTCACCTCAATCAGTTGAGGAAGGATGTGAAAAATAGGGAAGTGTTAATTTTTGTTCATTCAAAAACTATGGATTGGTAGTATTAAAAATCTCTTCCAAAGGTTCCTCATCTAAAAATAAGACATTACCAATCACTACTTCTGAAAAATCATTCCTTCCTGAACCATCATGTTTGTGTTCACCCTCTACATAAAGTTTACTGTCAAAAAGTTCACTCTCTAAATCAATGAATTTTCACTATTACAATTCAATTTCAGAGGAAGAATAATTCAATTCAGATTAAATAAATTTAGAATCCATATTGTTAAAATTTAAACAGTTTCCCCCTAGTTGGTCAAGACTTTTTTCCATTTTAGTAAGCTAGCCATTTGAAGATTCATTTGTAAAGGGGGAAATGAATGAATAGCCAACTATCATCCGTTCCTCAAAACAAATTTCCTTGTATTTTTCATCACAAATAATTTTTTGAGATTTTTGGGTTTTCAATTTCAAACTAGGGAAGATAATATGTCAATAAAGGTTCAAGAATTTCAGATTCTATGACTTTCTGTTTAATGTTCTCTTCCAACGCACACGCAATTTCATGTTCATCTTCTTTATTCAAAAATTCAAAAAAATTGGGTGAAGGGTTTTTAAAATTCAGGCTCTCTTTTTTAAGTTTCTCTTCAACCTAAGTGATTACATTATCAAAGTTCCTTAAATAGTGAATTTTTTCAAAACTAGGGACCATGTATAGAATAGGGAATTGTTCATCAATATCTTGCAGTTCTTCCTCCACATTTTTTAGCTCAATTCCATTTATGTTCTTGATGGGATCTTCAATATTGTCTTATTCATTCATAGAGTTGGTTATGTTCATATTTTGTTCTTCATTAGTTTCAAATTATTTATAGAAAGTGAATTTCACATCCATATATTAAACTTCACAAACCTCATCACTATGTTTTTGAATTTCTACTACATCGTATTCTTCTTCATTTAATTTTGTTTCTTCCTTTTCAATAAACTATTATTTTAATTCTAATAGCCTGATTTCTAAATTCGTGAGTTTTTTATCATGTTATTAATAATTTTTTATTTAAAGTTCATGGTTTTGGTGGAACAAGAAGTCTAGTATAGTATCCATTTTATCATGTGTCTTAGATTAAATTTGGTTAAATTTTACTACGAAGTCAGGTCTAGGCTCAATGTGATGTTCATTTTTCTTCAAGGTGATTAAATTGTTGTGGTTGAATGTTGACACACTGCTATGAAGTATGTCCGTAATAAAAACAACATACACAATAGGTTTGCTTAACCATATTAAACCCTTCATGCACTTCCATTTTATTAAAGAATCAGATTAAACACGCACATTCACATTCAAATAACAAAATTTTGATGTTCAAAAAAAGAAGTAGTTTTTTTCAGTAGATATATATATATATTTATATATTTATTTATTTTCACTTATTAAGCCAATTAAATTCACAACCATTAAAAAATTGATTTGTTAAACCTTCCTCATTAGAAGATTAAACACATTCAATCCAAATTATTGAAGATCACCAAATCAATAACAAACAAAATGTGTTAAAGATAAAGTAAACATAAAAAATCTCATGGAAAGATTATGAAGTTTCTAATTTAAACCTTTGATGAATTTCTGGGATGATCAATCTCACTAAAAGATCAAGGATTTTGAAATTAAACACATGTGTTTCAAAATAAAACATTTAAGGATTGAAGAATCAAAAACAACCTCTCCAGCAAAATCTAATTCTTGATGGAAGAAATGTAAATGAAGATGAAGAAAATATTGACCAGAGGAAATTCAAATACCCAAGAAAAAAAATTAACTAAAGATCATATTCAGATTAAGAATAACGATTACAATCTTAAGGAGAATGTTTTGAAGAATAAGTGTCCTCACTCTAGAAAAATGATGATAATGTTGTGATGTTATCCACATGTAGCTCCGGTTCACTTGATCTCCTTCTCTTTCGTGTGACTTTTTCCTACTCATCCACCTAAAAGTTTCCAATGTATTGAATGAATCCACCCCCTACCCATTGTTGCTGGTCTATATTTAAAATCCTCTATCATCTGCTTCTTTGTTACTCACGTCATCACCGACTTAATTTGACGTTTACTACATTTCTGAACACGTGTGTTATTTTGGGCAACAATCGTTACTTTAACTTTTCCCTTGTATTTAACTGCAACATGGTGGTTGGTATGCACCTATATGTGAACTTGACTCCAACATGTATATTCACATGAAAATAGAGAAATATTAATGCAGTTAGTAAATATTTACTCATACAATAAAATATTATAAATTTTTAGATTAATGCTAAACTACTATTTAATATTTATTTGTAGTTATTTTCTATTAAATAATTAATAAAAATTTAAAACTTATATTAATTTACTATTAATTATCTATTCAGGATTATTAATGTCAATATTTTTATATTTAATAAAAAATTTAATTAATTAATTATTTTTAAATATAGAGTTAATAAATTAATAAATATTTTTTTTAATAAATATTATTATTAATGTTATAGTTGTTAATTTCATTATTTTTTAATTATTATTATAATTATAAATATTAAATTTTTTAAGAATATTAATTCATAATTATTTATTTGATTATTAATTATTTAAAGTATTGTACATATTTTATTAAATATTATTAGTTATCAACTATTATTATTTATATATTATTTTTCTAATAAATTTACATTTATTTTTTATGAAGTTATAATAATAATAATTATTATTATTTATTAATTTCTTTCTCTCCCGCCCCCTGTCAACCAACCCTGAAGAGGGGGGGTTGGCTTCCTTGAGAATCCTTGGCAGCAGCCCGCAACTCCTCCTTCTGGCTCCAATATGACGGCGACGACTCCGTATCACATGGCCGTGGCGACAGTGGCACGGCTCGACTCAGCAGAACCTCCTGGTTCTTCCCATGGCGGCAATCCTCTCCTCCTACGGAGCTCGGCTCCTCAAGAAATGACGGCGCGACGCAGGTCTCCTTCGGTCCTCTACAGCGCTTCTTCCTCATTTTGGCATCGCGGCTCGACGAGCTTCAAAAGGAGGCAGTCAAGATCTGAGGCGTGGTTCACTGTTGGCCCTACTTGGCGACGTCCCTCCTCCGTGATGGCTCCAGGTAGCCTCCTTCGAAGCGGAGATGACTAATTCAGATATACAATTGAAGATCCCCGTCTTTATCAACAAAGTGGTTTTCAATGGAACGGCGGCTCAACCTGGATCTGACGTAAAGCTCGATTGGGGTGATTTTAGAATAGGGCGGCTCGTCGTAATTGTGGATTCACTGGTTTTTCGCGGTGTCTCGACCTTCAACTATGCATCGAGCGGAAGATGGGTTGCCTAAAATTTGATGGCGGTGAGTCATGAGGTAGCACTAAGTCAAAGGTTGTTGACGGTGTGTTGCTGTTGTGGGTTGGTGGTATGTCATAGAGATGCTGCTTGGAGCCGACGGTGGCAGAAGGACTGCAGCGATGACTGTCGGTTGAGGTATCATGAGGGAGATGGTTGTAGAAGAATGGTGTCTACAGCGAGTCCTCGGTGAGTGAGGAGACACTGTGGAGGGACAAGAACATTGAGTTATGGTGCAAGGCCGACGGTGGATCAGGGGCGACGGACTCACTGTTGATTAAAAATGGAACAAAGATGGAAGCGGGAACGATGACTCATACAAAAAAGAAAAATGGGAAAGGCAAAGCCACCATTGGAAGTCCGACGGTGGAAAATGGGGCTCACCTGCATCGGTTAAAATAATAGTTAAAAGTAAATATTTAACATCAATTAAAACAAAATAAAACAACGGAGAAACAGATTAATTATAAACTTAAACATTAATATTATAATATTAATATTAAATATCAAAGAAATTAATTAATTTGTAACAATAATTACAGATGAATTAAATATTAAATTTAGTAAAATTAAATTATGGAAGTTAGTTCCAAATTACATAATAAAATTATAAATT
Source organism: Viscum album (assembly GCA_963277665.1). Lineage (NCBI taxonomy): Eukaryota > Viridiplantae > Streptophyta > Magnoliopsida > Santalales > Viscaceae > Viscum > Viscum album. The sequence goes on from OY728120.1 coordinate 1,488,281,294, forward strand.
AAATAATTTATTAAAATATCACACAATTAATTACGAGAATAGAACATTTTAGTATTAAAAATAAATTATCAAATAATTTTTATTTCAAATAAAATTTAAATTTAAATATTAATTAATGAATTAAAACATAGGAAAATAATTACAACATAATTAATGATTTTAAATGATAAAATATACAAGATTATATATAAAAGACTATTAATTCATGAATGTAATTATAAAATTATAAAAGTTTAAATATTTATCAAAAACTCATAAATAATTAAATGAATGATTATAAATATAGATAAAACATGTGGAAACTTAAGTGAATTTAAGGCCACATAAAATTCCCTCACACATATTTATTGATTATAGTCAATCAATTTCATGCTTTATTTCCTTTTAAAATAGAAAATAGTTTTTATTAAATAACTCAAATTGAAGCATGTTAAGCAATTTTAAAGTGGGGGACAAAAAACTTTAAGTCTTTTTAAATGGAAAGTTAAAAAGGAGTCCTTCCCAATTTCAAATATCTACAAGTACCGATGGAAGTGAAGAATCAACTACCAATGAGGATTTCATTCTTCATAAATGAATTTTCTTAAAGAATTACTTCAAATCAAATCTATGTCCTTAATCCAAGAGTGATAACAAGTTAAAACTAAGTGGAATTTAGAACATAACAAAAGGCACATTATACATTGACTTTATCCTAGGTTTCAACATCAAAAATTAATTTTTTTTAATAACCTTATTAATACAATTTAAATGATTCCATACAAATGTATTGTCTCCTTCATCATAGGGCATTCATTATTCCCCTCACCTTCGTGAACTCATTTTTTACACTAAGTACTTTATTTTATTTTTCCCAACCATATTCCTTATGAAAAACTCTATGCTTATTCACATATTCAAATTGAAAATGGATTTATTAACAGGAACACACACATGCCTATAGTTGCAGAGATTGACGGTGGATTCCCAAATGTCCATTTTACACCAATTTCAAAAGATTTTATATGAATACCATTTAAAATGTCTCACTAAATTGATTACTTTTTTAATAATTAAAAAGTGGGTCCCCTAGTAGAATGTTCAAACTTTTAGTTCCTAAAGTTATAATCATAACTCCTCAAAAAATGTATCCTATGTCACTCTCAAACATAGACCCTAAATCGAGCTTTCATGAAATCACTATGCATATTCAATCAGCAATAATTCAACCTAAAAAATTTCAATTTCAAGAAACTCTTAACTACCTTAATGATATTTTCTTTGAAAAAACTAATTTGAATTACAATGTGAAGCCTGATGAATCTAAAATTTGGGATGAATTTTGAAAAAAATTGACCTTTTTTTACAAAAACATTTTAAAGGCATTGGGATTTTATGGGAATACAAAAAATCACAGGTTAGCTCAACATGAGTGGACCCCTACACAACTCTTAAAACCCAAATTTTTTCCCAATATTGAATTAAAATATGGATAAGGAAATTATTCAATTAAAGTTCAAAGAAGATTTTCATTAAATCATATTGATGACATGTAGAGGGGTCTCATTGAATATCAAAAAGAATGTATGCCACAATAATATTTTAGAGTAGGTTTATTTTAAAATCTTTATTATAGAAAGTGAATCTTTTTTTCAATTAAACTCAAAATGTAGATTTTAAAACATTGAACATATCGTGAATAGGGTGTATCAAGATTGAATAAATGGTTTAATTAGATTTATAGCTGTGAAAAAATACATGATAAAACACCTAGTAAATTAATGCAAAACCATTTTTAATTCAGACACCAATGAGGTATGAATCCCCCAGACTTAAGTTCACAAAGTGGAGAGATTAAAACAATGAAAATCAATTTCCAAAAACAATTCAATAAAGCATAAAAACACCTAGTATACCATCACATGTAGTAATAATTTCCAACATAGGTAAATACAAATAAATATTCTAGCAGCAGCAGAAAAAATTACGGACTCACTACCACTGCCTTACTAGTAAGTCACAATTGTGGTGACTCACCTCTAGTAGAGGAACAATGAATATGTTTTTCTAGAATGTAACAAATTTTCATGAAATGCATTAATGTTTCTGGTAACATTCAAAATACAAAATAGTTAACAACACAAGCAAAAAACTAAATCAGTATTGAATGAGAGTACAAAAGAAATGAAAAAATTTAAACTCTCAGATTTAATGAAGATTTATAAATTGAGTAAATCCTAAATTTATTCATCTATCTCATCCATGAGTTCAAACCTCTAGTTTGTTCTCCTCCATTACCTTCAAATAATAAAAAATATTCAAATATGAAATCAATAGGTGAACACAATTACAATGAAAATTGAATGGTTTGAGTTTAGGGAATTTTATCCAAAGAGGTTCAAAAATAACTATCCATGTAATTTGAGTAAAATGATAATTATTCTCTTATATAGACACCAGAAGTAGAAAACTTCTTAATTAATATAAAAAATGAATACCCATATCTCATAAATAGTTGAAATTGAAGAAGAGACAGAGTGATAAGTATATTATTCTAAAGAAATAAAAACAAAATTAAAAACATAGAAAACCCATGGGGTGACTCCCATGAAGAACTATGTTCTAAGTCATTAGTTGTAATTTATTGAAATTTGAAAAACCAAAAAAACAATTACAAATTTATTGAAGCTATAAAATCATCGGTTGACTCTCATGCAGTGTATGATTTAAAGTCCCCAGCTAGACTCCCCAAAAACTAACTGATGTCAATAGGATGGTGTGGTTTCCCCAACAGGAACCACCAAATATGCATTTCCCACAAATTTTTAACATAATAATGAAAATTTTGGGCACCAAGACTTAAGGAAATAGAAAGTAAACTCTCATTATTTGTAAAAATCCCTAAAATCACCCTTTAACATTAAGGAACTACTCTAAGGTGTCTTCAATTTGGACAGTAGATTCATCCCCCAAATTTAATTCCTTTCTATTTACATGGAAATTAAGTTCAGGTTTAAAATATGGAACCCCCTCAAGATCTTACAAGAAGTGTTTATACTTATACATATAAAATTAATTATTAGTAGTTGTGTTGTCCACTTCTTGGTGAAAATCAGATTTGACAAATTTAAATTTTTTTGGAAGGGACGAAGGAGAAATATGTGCTTCAAGGGGTATAAAATTATTATCACAACTATATATCTTGTATTTAACCCCAAAAAAATCAATTTCAAGGGTTCTTGTGGGTGAGTGTAGAATAATAGGCTCATGAAGTGGAGTAATAACATGTGGAAGAGTTTTAGAATAATTATAACTCATGTGAAAATCCACTTCTAAACTACTCTCAGTCTCTAGATGGTCTTTTTCGCCTAACTCAATTGAGGAAGGATGTGAAAAATAGGGATGATTTAATTTTTGTTCATTAAAAAATTCAAGTTTGAAAATATTAAAAAACTATTCCAGAAGTTATTCATTTGAAAATAAATGATTATCAATCACTGATTTTGAAAAATCAAATATTCCTGAATCATCATGTGTGAGTTCACCATCTACATGATGTTCACAGTCAAAAAAGTTTACTCTATAATTTAATGACTATTTAATGTTCCAATTCAATTTCAGGGGAAGAATTATTCAATTCAAATTCAATAAATTGTTATTCCATATTGTTAATATTTAAACAGTTCTCACCAGTTTATTGAAGACTATTTCCCATTTTAGTATGCTAATCATGTGAATGTTATTTTCTGAAATGGAAAATGGATGAACAATCAACCATCATTCTTTCTTCGAAAAAAATTTCTCATATTTTTCATCACACATCATTTCAGTGATTGTTTGGTTTTCAATTTCAAAATAGGGAATATACTTATTCAAAAAAGGTTCAAGAATTTCATATTCTATGAGTTCTTGTTTAATGTTCTCTTCCAATCGACATCCAATTTCATGTTCAGGTTTTTTATTCAAAAACTCATAAATGTTGGGTGAATGTTTTTAAAAATTCATGTTCTCATTTTCATATTTCTCTTCAACCCGAGTGATTAAATTATCAATGTTCCAAAAACAGTAATTTTTATTTCCAAAACTACTGACCATATACCAAATAGGGCATTGTTCATCAATATCATGTAGTTCTTTCTCAAAATTTTCTAACTCAACTCCATTTAAATTCTTGATGGGATTTTCATTATTTTTTTCTTCATTCAGTGAGTTAGTTATGTTCAAATTTGGTTCTTCAGCGATTTCATATTTTTCATAGAATGGTTATTTCCCTTCCATAGATTTAACCTCAAAACCTCATCACTGTGTTTCTCAATTTCTCTTAGATCAGATTCATCCTCACTTAATTAAATTTCTTATTATTCGTTAAAACATTCTTGTTAGTATAAGATCATTTTTTCTAACTTCATGAGTTTTTTATCTTGTTCTTGAGAATTATTAATTTTAATTTCATGGTTTTGGTTGAACAAGAAGTCTATAATAGTATCTATTTAGCATCTATCTTAGATAATATTTGGTAAATTTGTTCTAGGAAATCAGGTCTAGGCTCAAAGTGATGTTCATTTTATTCTAAATGATTAAATTTCTGTGGTTGATTGTAGACACATTTCAAGGAAGTATATCCATAGTAACCACAATATACACAGTATAGTTCATTATCATTATTAAATCCTTTACACACTTACATTTTTTTATGAATCATATTAAACACCCACATTCACATTCAAATAATAGGATTTTGAAGTTTAACACAAGCAATAGTTTTTTTCAGTAGTTTTTTTCTTATATATATATATATATATTGATTTTCTAACCCTAGAACACTATGTTCGAGCCTTCCTTGAATACGGTGAAAAATATTTATGGTTACCGGAGGATGTAACGACCTTCAAAATTAAATTTATATGCATACACTGGTATAGTTTTGAAGGTTCGAACCACAGGGAATATGGGTGAGTGATTTAAGGGTCAAAAGAAAACTCCACTATTGTCAAAATTGGGTAAATTTTGTTTTAATATTTTTACTTTTTTTAATATATTATTTTATAAAATTGAAATAAATTTTGATATATTTTTGATGATTTCATTTTTAACAAATATATTTTAGAAAAAATAAAATAAATAATTCGAAATGTGGTTGTGAAAAAGCATTGAGAACAGATGTGATAAGATATGATCAAGCTAGATAAATTCTTGGGAATTCATATTTTACAAGTCAAATGGATTCAATATTAACTTATTAATCCAATTTAATTCAGTAACTTTAAAAAAATGATTTTTTTAAACCTTCCTCGCCAGATGATTTAACACATTGAATCCAAATCCTTGAAGTTTTCCACATCAAGATCCAACAAAAAGTGTTCAAGAAAATGTCAATGTAAACAATCTCGCTGAATGTTTCCAATGTTTTGAATTTAAAGAATTCATGAATTGCTTCCATGATCCATCTCACTGAAATATAGAGGATTTTGAAATTAGATGAACAAGTTTCAAAAAAATTTAAGGTTAAAGATTAAAAAACAACCTCTCTAGATGAATATAATTCTTGGGGGAAGAAATTTAAATGAAGAAGAATAAAAAATAGACAAGTATAAATTAAAATACCCTTACAAAAAAATTAACCTAAGGTCATATTCATGTCAAGAGAAATTATTACATTCTTAAAAAGACTGATTATAGGAAGAAGTGCCCACCCACTACAAAAATTATGATAATGTTGTGACGCTCTGCCCCAACAACTCGAGTTCCCTTGATCTCATACTCTTTCATGGGAGTTTTTCCTACTTGTCCACCACAAAGTGTCTAATGTATCTAATCAATCCATCCCCTCCCCCACTAGTGTTTCTACATATTTAAAATCCTATATCATCTGTTGCCTTATCACTCACATCATCACCGACTTAATTTGTTCTTCATTGAATTACCATACACGTGCGTTATTTTGTGAAACACTCGTCACTTTATCTTTTCCCTTGTAATGAAGTGAAACTTGGTGGTTCAGATGCACATGGACGTGAACCTGACCCCAATTTGTATCTGCACATGAAAATAGATATAAATTAATATAATTAATAAAAATTTACTTATATAAATAATTATTATAAATTTTTAGATTACTGTTAAACTATTATTTAATATTTATTTATAGTTATTTTTTATTAAATTAATAATAAAAATTTTAATTGATTATTTTATTATTTTAATTTTTATTGAAAACTAAAATTAATTTATTATTAATTATCTTTGTAAGAATATTAATTTTAATATTTTTATATTTTATAAAATTTTAATTAATTTATTAGTTTTAAAGATTATGTTAATAAATTTATAATTATTTATTTTATAAATATTATAATTTGTGTTATAGTTGTTAATTTAATTATTTTTTTAATTATTATTATAATGATAAATATTAAAATATATAAGAATATTAATTCAAAATTATTTATTTGAATATTAATTAATAATTATTTATTTGAATATTACTTTTGAAAAATATCTTCTTTATATTATTAGTATTTTATATGTTATCAACTATTGTTATTTTTTATTATTTTTATTATTAATTTAGTTTTGTTTTTTCTTAATTTATTATTATTATTATTTCTTTTTTATTAATTTCTTTCTCCACCCTCCCTTATTAACCAATGTAGAAGTGGGGGAGGGGTTGGCTTCCTTGAGAAGCAACGGTGGAAGCCCATAACTCCTCCTCCTTACAGCTCAAAAACTATAGTGGTGAATCCATCTCACATGGCTATGGGGGACAATGGAAAGTCTTGGATCCTAGTTCTTTCCATAGTGGAGATCCTCTCCACCCACAAAGCATGGCTCCTCCTCTAGAAACGACTGTGTGGTGCGGGTCTCCTTTGGTCCTCTATGAAGCTTCATCATCAACCCGACATCATGAATCAACGATATTAAAAAGGAGGCAGTCCAGATATGAGATGGTGGTACACAGTTGGCCCTTCTCAGTGATGGACCTACTCCTCTATGGCGTTGGGTACCCTCCTCTGAAGTGGAGAAGACCTATTCAGATCTATAATGGAAGATATTGATTCTTATGAACATATGGGTTGTTAATATAATAGAGGCTCATCCTGGATCCAAGGTAATGCTCTATTTGGGTGATTTTAGAGCAAGGTTTCTCATCAAAATTGATGATTCAATGTTTTTCCATGATGATTTGATCTTCAACTATGCATCGTGTGGATGATGGGTTTTCTGGAATATGATGGCAGTGAGTTACGAGGTACCACTGAGTCAAAGGTTGGTGACAGTGTGTTGCTGTTGTGGGTTGGAGGTATGTCGTGGAGTTCCTTCTTGGGGTAGACAGTGGTAGAAGGACTACAACAATGATAGTCAGTTGAGGTACAATAAGGGAGAGAATATCAGAAGAATGGTGTTTGCAGTGAGTCAACGGTGAGTGAGGGGACACTATTGAGGGAAAGAAACAGTGAGTTGTGGGTGCATGGCAGATGGTGGCTCAGGGGTGATGGTGAGTCCCAAACGGTGATTCATGCACTCATCGTTGATTAAAAATGGAAAATGGAGGTATAGGGAACATTTACTCATAAAAAAAAGAAAATTGTAAAAGGCACAACCACCATTGGAAGTCTAACTAGAAAAAATGGGGGTCACCAACATTTGTAAAAATAATAATGTTAAAGACAAATACCTGACAATAATAAAAACAAAATAAAAAAACTCTAAAAGTACATAATTATAAACTTAATCCTTAAATATATAATATAAAAATTATATTGCAGAGTAATTAATTAATTTGAAACAAAAATATTTATATGAATATAATATTAAATTTAATAAAATAAAATTAAGGAAGTTAGTTCCAAATTACATATTAAAATTAGAAATTAAAGAATTTATTAAATTATCACATAATTAATTAAATTAATAGACTTTTTTGTTTCTAAAACCAAACAATCAAATAATTTTTATTTAAAATAAAATTAAAATCTAAATAATAATTAACGAAATAAAACATAGAGAAATAATTAAAACTAAATTAATGAATTTGAGGGATAAAATATAAAAAATTATATAATAAAAAACTTATTTAGTGAACTTAATTATAAAATTAAAATAGTAAACCATTTTATCAAAAACCCATAAATAATTAAATGAATGATTAGAAATATAGAAAAAAGATGTGGAACATTTTGTTAATTTAAGGCCATGTCAGATATTAATGTGGATATGGAGTTTGGAGAATGGTTCCATTTCTATGGAGAAAAGAAACAAAAGTTGGAGTTTCACATCAGAGGACCAAATGAAAATTGTGCAATGAAGTCTCAACCACTCACATGTCAAAAATGTGGGCTGAAGCATCATGTGAATTGCCTCAAAGGGACGGGGAAATGATTGAATTATGGGAGAAAAGACCACCTAGCTCTTGAACATCGGAGAGACACAACGAATCCAACAAATGTGGTGTAGGAAAGGATAGTACCACCCAAGGTCCATTGAATCAATTGTTGGGAGAAATGGAACTATGAATGTCAATGCACTAAACCTCGACTACATGAGTGTTATCATTACCAACAACCAACAAAGAAAAAGTAGGAAGGGGAATCTTTTTCCATCAATACTACTAAGGTGGATACTGATAATGATGTGGTGATAAGTATACTGGGTATTCATTCAAGAAAAGAGAATGTACTATTTGACTCTAGTTCAACATAATATTTCATACCATAAAAGTTTAGTAGAACTATTCAATCACCACCTCAGAATATGAAGGTCGAGTTATTTTTGAGAATATAAAATGGGGATATTATTATATAAAAAATATATAAATCCTCCACAGTTAATTTTTGTGGACTTAAATCTCCAAAAATCTAGTCTCAATTCCTCCGTTGGAGTTTGAAGCCATATTGGGCATGAATTTTCTATCATTATACAAAGAAAACATCAACTATTGAGAATGAGAGACCACTCTTCACTTCTCATAGAATCCTCCAATTCTGTAAAAATGTAAGGATGAGGATAAATATTCATTAGAATAATCATCCCAATTGTGGATATTATTTCCTTATTAGAAAGCTTATCTATCTCAAATGATTGAGTCAAAAGATAGAATGATTCTCGATAACAAACCCATAGTGAGGAACTACACTAATGTGTTCCCTAAACGAATTGTATGGTCTTACTCCTGACTAAGAGATTGAGTTTTCAATTGAACATATTCCAAGATATCTTCCTATGTTAAATACAGGTTATTTAATGTCCACTATTGAGTTCAGGGAACTAAATAAGAAATTAAAAGGAATTATAGAATGGGATTTATATGACTGAGTGTTTTATCATGGGGGTGCCGGTCTAATTTTTCAAGAAGAAGGATGGATTTATGTGCCTCTAAATTGATTATAATGTGCTCAACAAAATCTCTAAGATCACTATTGTTTGGAAAATATGAAGAAAGAGGTCATAGAATATACATCAATGTTCCAGGTATATTAGCAAGTGAATGTTTAATGAAAAAATCCTAATCGGATGATGCGACCGTTACACATACCACCATGAAAATAGGAATACGTCACCATAGACATTGTCATTGGACATCTGAAGATATCTAGAGGAAACAATTATATATGGTTTGTTGTGGATATTCTCACATAAATAGATCACTTTATCACAATTTGAGAAGACTACTCACTCTATAAACATGTTTGGATATACCTTAGGGAAGTTACAGGGCTTCATGGAGTACCACTATCGATTGTATCTGATCAAGATATGAGATTCACCCCCATATTCTATAAAATAATCCAACATTATCTAAAAACTATGATGAACTTCAGCATGTCTTATCATCCTCAAACTAATGTGAAATCTAATCGAATTATTCAGACACTAGAAGACATGTTGAAATCATATTCTATTGACTTCAAAGAAGGATGGGATCAACATCTACCTCTGGTCGAGTTATCCTACAAAAAATATTTCCACTCGAGCTTCCAATGGCTCCATAAAAATACCTATATGGTAAAATATGCAGAACACTGGCATGTTGTGATTAAGTTGGTGAACATAAGATATTATGACCTTAAATGGTCGAATAAATTTTAGAAAAGGTGAAAAACATTCAACATCACATCATGACTTCCCAAATTCGATAAAACATCTATATAGAATATCATCAATGATAGATGAATATCTTTATTAGAGGCATGTAATTCCTCTGTCTATCTACATGGAAGAGAATTATGAGATTTTGGAAGAAAGGAATGCTACCTAAGTACATTGGCCCCGTTGAGATTCTAGATCATTTTGGAGTAGTGGCCTATCAACCCACACTTCCACCAACCATGTCTCAAGTACATGATGTATACCAAGTATCCCTCTTGATGGAGTTCCTAACAAATCCCTCACATATAATAAATTTATAGGCATTATAGTTTGATAATGATCTCTCTTATAAGGAGCATCTAGTGAAAATATTTCACCATAGAGATAATGTTCTATGCAACAAGACTACTAAAATATCCAAATTACTATGGTGAAACTATATGTTTGAATATGCAACATGGGAACTAGAGCATGTAATGATGGGGAATTACCCCCACCTGTTTTCAAATTAGAATGTAAAACCAAATGTTGAGGGTGAAATTTCACAAGGGAGGAATAATACAATGACAAAAAAAAATCATCGAAAATAGCCTTCTTATAATTATTTCATATAGTATAAACCACATAAAATCACATTGAGAAAATAATAAAAACATTATAATTGAATAATTAATTAAATATGAGGTATTTCTAGAAATTAAAGAACCTATATTGATAAAATAGTGACATGAACTTTGGAATAGTAATTTGAACACAGGGAATAGTAAGTCAACCAATAGAATAGTAACATCTCCTATGAAAGTGTAAATAAAATTTTTGTATATTATAAATAAAAAAATTATATATTGATATCATGGTATAAGAAAAAAATATTTTAGAAATAAGAAATTAGGTGTTGGATATTTTTGTAAAAAGTGAATTTTTATTTAAAATTTTATAAATATTATAATGTTTTTAATAATATATATTCAATAAAAAAGATTAATAAATGAATATTTTGTTTTCTTATGGATAAAAGATAACTTTATTAGACCTTAATTAATTTCTCAATGTGTCACAAAATCAATAATAATTTTAAAATCAGTATTTTTTATGTAAATGGTGATTTTAATTAAAAATTAAATTTCTCATATTTAGAAAATTATTTTCATAAAATGGAGTTCATTTTTGAATTCAAAAAATTTATAAATGGTTAGTGTGTTTTTTTTTATTTTTCTAAAAAAGATTATTTTTTAGTGAATAGTGGAAGACAATAATTTACAATATAAGATTGATACCAGAATTTATGAGTCGTTATTGATGTATGGATGATTTAAGCACCATAATCTCAAAATATCCTTCATTATTTAATATATTTATTAATAATATTTAAAATATTGATATTATTCAGCAAAATTAAGAAAATAATTAATAAAATAATCAGAAAACACCCCCTCCTCCTTTATAAAAACCACCCATAATCACCTCTTATCTTCACACCTAAAAAGAATTGATATTTTTTCAAATTATTACTAATACTATTACCATGCCTCTCTCCAATTTTCTGAATCCATTGATCTAAAAAAATACCAAATCCAATTTCCCTAAGGATGTTCTCATGGAGAATAATTCAAGAGAACAAATCATCTTTCTTTTTCTTTAATTTCCTTTCCATTTCTTTTATTTTATTATTCTCTCATCTTCTACGCTTATCCAGGTGGAATGATAACTCCAGTATCTTATATATACTAGAATTTTTTTATATTAATGGAACAATCCATCAACAAGCCTCGTATTCTCTGCCTTTTTTCCTGAAAATTAAAACATCGTCCTTGTGGTGTTTATTTATCACCTTCGATGATGAAAAGTTATAATTTTCATTTACCACATAAATGGCTTATCATAAAACCATTATATTGGTTGAAACATATTTTATGTTGTATTTTATAAAAAAAATTATATTCTAGGGCTAACATATATAAAAAATATTAAATAATAAAACAAAACTAGTTCGTGATGAATGTAAAACCTCCAAATTAATATAAATGATTATCATTAATGGTTCATATAATGAATCGTCATCATACCAAATAAAATAATAATAAATAAGAATATTTGATATTCTATAAGATCACTAATACCATATAATTTCAATTCTGGATAATTATTCTCATTTTACATGATCTTCCATACATATATACAAGTGAACCTATCATCAAAAATAAGAAGATGAACACTCTTAAATAATGAAATTGAACTCTATAACTCACCAAAATGGCCATAAATGAAGATAATAAAATTATAATGAATAAATAAATGTATAATATGTCATATATTTCATAATAATATAATCAAATTTTGTTATCTAGGATATTAAAGTGAAGAAAGCATTTAGACATAAGGTAAAGGTATTCTCGAACCCAATTCCATTATTTGGGTTATTATGCCATTGATAATATGAATGTTCATATTATGTTCTTCAAATTTAATGTCCCTTTTCTTTTCTATTATACACATGTTTCCAATCTTATTTTATTAAAAAAAATCCAAAACACTTCTTTTAAAAAAACACACATTTTAATTTTCTTGAGAATGTTTCTTCTTCACTAAGGAATAATGATTCTTATACCATGTATGTTATCCTATTTTTATTTTGGAAACTCAAATGTTTATTCATGAATGAATTATTTTTAAAATTATCCTGAAACCCATTTCCGGTCAATGAGTTTTGTATGACTAATACTTTTAAACATTCCATGTGGCATGTATGATTATGTAAATGTTATGATGTGATAGGTGCACCTGAAATTATATAGCTCCATTGAATTGGGAAATGTGATGTATTTAATGAGATAATGTGAAATATGAATGAAAATAATGTTCACTTTGTTTATTATTTATTATTTTATTATTATTCACATATGTTATGTGTGAACATGATGATATCTTTTTATAACAATGTGTGGTACTTGACCACTAAGACATGATGTATCATTTTTTATACATTTCCATATTATATTCAACATTCTAATGCTTCCTTTAATTATTATGATTATGATCCCATGATTATTTTATAAGGATTATTATTACTCCCAACCATTTTATATTGATTCATGTCCATATCTATCAACTTACTATGATTTTATCTCTCTCCTTTCTTTTATGTATATCCTCAGGTGATTTCTTATATGAAGAAGTATATAAGGGAAACTAAGATGCAAGATAAGAAGGAGTCAGATAATTTTTATGATTTATTATATAAATTTTACATATATTACTAATTTTCCTAAGACACCTAACTATTAGATCTCGGATTGTAACACTTCAATATTTTTTATCTTAAAAATGATGTAATATTCAGGGAATAAAAAGTAAGGCCTATATAATGGGGGTACATAAATATTCATGGTGGGGTTATATAAAATTTATGGGGATATCATTTCAATTAGACCTCATAATATTTGTTGAATGGATTTTTGGAAACATATCCAAACATGAAAAATTAAAAATAAAAAGGAATAATTTAATTATAGGCTTGAATAATGAGAAGGATAGAATCCCTAAACTTGAGAGGGAGCATCTAAATTCTTGGAAATATATTTTTAAGATCATAGAGAACATTGGTAGGGTTATAGAGTTGTAAGGGTATAGTAGATTTGTGATTCAATATTTTTAAGTGTAGTGTAATGGGTGGATGGAAGAGTCTATATAGAAAAATATAGGGGAAATACTTTATTGATATATAAAAATTTGTTTTAGACTCTATATAACAAATTAATCAAGGACACCAAACATAAAATTTATTTTTCACATTGTTTCTACCAAATAGTAGTGGATTAATTTATTTTATAATTTTAATAACAGAACTCCCTAATGGCCAAGAAGCCTGTACCCAAGTGGTACATGCTCCTTATTAGCTTCCAAAATACCCAGAATAAAATACAGGTAGGGAAATATTTCCAGGTAATGTGGCAAGGTGTTTTAGTAGTACTATAGCTGTGGTAGTACTATAGAATATACTATAGCATCCATGGTATTGTACCTGCATTATTCATCGAAGGACCCTTTGGGCCAAAAAATGGGATTTCAAGCATTGCATTTAGGCCACTTGAACTTTGGTCTTTAGGCTATTTAACGGGTCTCCCTCTACCCAATAAAAATAGTTATTTGCTTTAAATAAAAAAATGAATCTCTATCCGCAAACTTTTAAAAAATAAACCTCCCTAATGAAATATCCTTGGTGATGTGGAGGTGATTTATGTTTTTAAAGAATTGATTTTTGAACCATACAATATAATATAGGTTTGGACGGATATGTTAAGGGTTTATAAAATTAATCAAATAACCTATTATATTACTGGGGAATAATTTTTATGTCATGGATTCGCTTTACATTATTTATTAGATCAATTTGGGTTTTTATGGTGTCATAATTGATACTGTATATTTATACGATATTTATTCTTTACCAAAATATTTTACTATCACATAAAGTAATGAAAAAATAACTATTGATTAATTTTGACATGATTATTTAAAAATTAATATTTATTTAATGAAAATAATTATCTAATTAAGAAAATTTACACATTTTATTTAAAAATCTCCATTTGTTAACAAATACTAGTTTTTAATAATAACAATTTTATAAAACTTAAAAAAGTTAAATTTGACTTCATAAAATTGTGCTATAATTTATATTGAAATATATAATTTATTTATAAGATTTTATTAAAATATAATTTATTTCAAAAAATTATAGAATTCATCAAAAAGAGTGTCTTCATTGGAACAATATATTTCCCTATAATATAATTTGATTTTCGACATATCAAAATCAAATTTCTATTAAAGATATTATTTAATATTTCTAAATTAATAATAAAAGATTAATATAATCATTAATTTTAAAAAAATCATACTATTTTGGTCTATATACATATTCCCATATTACACTAGTGAAGGCCTTAAGGGTAATGTGTTTGATAGAGATATTTTATTTTGATGGTTCATCGAATATGGTTTGGGTCAAGATCCTGATGATCTTGAAAATCACATGGTTTCTGGTTATTAAATTATTCCGCCTTGAGAAATTTCACCATCAAAATTTTATCCATACACTAAAACATATAAGGGTACATCTTTTTAATCACCTCTTATAATTCCCTAGTTGATTCATCAATCTTTTGTTTCCGCTATTTCACTTTTACCAGATGAGTTTTCCTTTTTTAGAACCATGTTTCGACATCATAAGATCATGAAAATCTATTCCTAATATAGAGGATCACTATCCAATGGAATAACCTAGGGATTTTGTATAGGTAATGGTATGAGAATGTATATCCTCAAGAGGGATACATGGAACACATCCTACACTTGAGATAGGTTTGGTGGAAGTGGTAGTCGATATCCCATAGCTCTATTGAGATCAATGAACTCAAATGGGATGATTTATCTTGGAATGTGATTTACCTTCTTCCCAAACCTTACAGATTTCATAAATAGTGATATATAAAGGAACACTATATATCCAAAATAAATCACTAGGTTTTATAGATGGTTTTATGTATATATTTTTAGTCAAATTTTCACAGTTTTCATATGATACAAGACAGATTGAACCTTCTCTGTCAACACTTAGATACAATTAGTTCCCACCATCATCCACTCCCTAAATTCATAAAATCATAACAAAGTTTTAAAACTATCCTTATAAATAGATTCATGAGGTTTCATTTAATTTTATAATGGATTCTATTATTATATGAGAACTCCACTTAGGGTTGGTGCTTACCCTAACATCCATGGAAACCCATTTACCATGATCTCATCATAGCCTTTAGATTTTTAATGGATCATTCATAATTAACGTCATTATGAGGGTGATAAGTTGTACTTAAGATCATTTCTCTATCTAATTCATTCTGATAGATTCTCCAAAACCCATAATTAAACCTTTTATCTTGATCAGGTACTATAGTGAGTGGAACTATATGTAGTCTTACCACTTACTTTATGTTTATATTAGAATGTTTTTCAATAGAGAAGTAATCTTTTATAGAAATGGAACATACTGAATTGTTAATGAAATTGACTACCATCTAAATGGACTTATTTCTTTTATGGGACCTTTGGAGTTATATGATGAAATTTGTGGTCATTTTTTCACATTTAAAAAATTGTATAGGAAATAGTTATATCATACAGTAAAACTTCTATCCTTTTTTCTTCACTTGTTTTCCAACCAATAATTGGGATAAAAATTATACAATAACTCTATTCATTTTATACCACCATATTATTTTTTCTAATCCTTTATACATCTCGGGGATTCCTAATTAATTTGAGAAGGATGAATAATTAACATCATCCAAATATTACTTCTTCAGTTATGGAATTCATGGGACACATATTTGGATTTCAAACAATATAATTCTATATTTTCAATTTTTATCTCTGGAATATTCACTATCCTTTTCTATATCACTTTTTCTTCTTTTTGTCCATACTTGATCTTCCCAAGGATGGAAG
This sequence comes from Viscum album, assembly GCA_963277665.1. Lineage (NCBI taxonomy): Eukaryota > Viridiplantae > Streptophyta > Magnoliopsida > Santalales > Viscaceae > Viscum > Viscum album. The sequence continues at coordinate 1,488,297,869 of OY728120.1, forward strand.
GTTGACGAGTTATTTGAGAAATGTGTGATTAATATCCTTTTATTATTCGCATATCCATCCTTTTTATGTCTATGATGATTGAATACCATATAATGATAATGCTGGAGAGGGATTCAAGATACCTTCTACATGGAGAATCATCCATTTATCTTTTATTCCCATAATGTTAATGGATTTACTCATCATAATCCATGATCATCTCTAAGAAACTTCATTGGTGCATATTGATCTCCCTTTTTGTGAATATAGACTTAATGATTTTATGGTCCTTATATATGTCATGCTTCTCCCTATAGAGATACTTTCACCAAGTCATAAACATGATGGTCACTACATCAAATTCTACATCTTGTGATGATAGTTTTTCTCATGGATAATTGACTGATAGGAGGCATAGACTATAACTTTGACATCATGCATGAGTACACATCCCAATATTGTACCCATCATCATATATAAAAAATAATTCTCCATCGATGGGTAATGTGTTGATAGGGGGTAAGATTATACTCTATCAAACTACATAATGTTTTATTCATTATCATCAATCCAGAAAAAACATAACACTCTTCCATGCTGACTATGTTAGTGGGCCTTACAATTATGATATGTTTCTAATAAATTAATTATAGCACCCTACTAATCTATGGTAGCTATTTATTTCTATAACATATGTTTGACTAGACCATCCTTTGATTTCCCCAGTTACAAAAGAATCAACATATATCCCTTTTCTAGTGATATCACTACCAATGAAGGTTACTTTCCCCATTGTAAACCATCATTTATTAGACTTTGGATACATATATTCTTTACACAAGGTCTTCAGTATTGAATACAAATAGTCTTCATGATCCTACTATATTTTATATTAGATTAGAAAATCATCATTATATGCTAATTTTTTCTTCATGTTAATCCTTAAAGAAAAAAATCATTATGTCCATGAAGTTTAGTAGATCATTAGTGAGTCCAAATTGAATCATTGTTAACTATTAGTTCTTATGCCTTATATAAAAAGTTTCATTGGGGTTATCCTATTTATTAACCATTACTTGAAAATATCCATACTGAAGGTCTACCATAGAGAAGAAATAATCTCCACACATCAAATTGAACAATTCATCAATCCTCGGTAGTGGAAACCTTTTCATTATTGTGATTCGGTTGAGTTCATGATAATCAATGTACAGGCGTGTCAGCCCATCCTTATTATTGATGAAGTGGATTAGTGAACCCTCTAGTAGAGAACTTTGGTGTATAAAAAATATTTCATGATTTTCCAATAGTTATTTCATCACCTCCTAATGTTCAAAAAAGGATATTATATATATATATTATTCTATATTAGAAAATCTATGGGTATTTGATCAATTAATTACTCAACCTCTCCTATAACAGTAAGGCTAGAAAAAAATTAGGTAAACACATCGGAGAATTCCCTTATAATGGGAATGACATCAAGGATTTCCTTTTCATAGGTCTTAATCAATTGAACTTGTTACACTTTATCAAAAGGAAATAATATCCATGTATGAGATGATGATACCATATGGGATTCATCTACCTCCTTTAACTTTTATAGAATAATATGGAAATTTGTGATACATATGGGGATTTACTTCTCTAGTAAATCTATATAGGACCTATAAAAGGAAATCCAATCCCATACCATAATAGAATTGAAATATGATAAAGGATTGTAACATTGTTTTCTAGGAAATTTAGCCAAATATTTTGACAGTAGTAGATTTATATACATGGGAAAAAATAACTTCCCCCTTTTCTATTTTCATTAATATATCTAAATACACATTTTATGGTGGTGTTTGAATATTTGTACTAAAATTTCAAGATATATATGAATCCCTAGAACCCAAAAAAAATATTATGTTCTCTCTCCATGACTAAATAACTACTATTTATGTCACCACATTGTTTTTAGGATCCACCTCAGTAGTTGTGATGGAATAAGCTTTACCTTTCTCTATAGTCCATGAAAGTAATTTTTTCCATTATCATTGATAGTCCATGGATTTGTGCACTGATTCACATAGTGTACATGCTATTAAGAGTTTAAATATTGTAAAATTAGATAATGGTTTACCAAATAATTCCATTCCTCCATTACATTGGTGTGTTTATCTCATTGGAAATCACTGTCTAGGTTCCCTTCTTTCCCATACATAAATCATTTCCTTTTCTCCTTTAATAAATTTCCACACACTTTTTACCATGCATTCAGAATGTGGTATGATGAACCTTATTTCTCTAATAATTCTTTTTTACCGATCAACCAGAATTATATTCCATTCTCTTCTTCATTTCTCCAAACCCAGGAGACCCTTGAGATTTGATAATCTCCATTTTTACATTGAGGGTACAATATAAAATTTACTCTTATCTATCAAGGTCATGAATTTATAAGGCTTTTCATTGAGTTTTTTTTATTCGAAAAAATAAGAAATAAAATTTACTATTAGGATTAATTAAAAACATGGAGGCGTATCAGGTATGTCTTGTAACAATTTCCTTATACATCTTGATGGATTCGTCATCCTTTTTTATGATATGGAAGTCCACCTCAAATTTTAAGTAGGATATTTCAAATAAACTATTTTAAAAAAACATTTTTCATAATTAATTCCAATATATCATTACAATATTATCATAGAGCATTTTATTTTTCATTAACATCTACAATTGGTAAGCTTCTTCTTCAATATGATAAATACACAACATTACTTTGTCTCACTCGGAGATTGAAGGGTGGAGAAGATATTTTCAATGGAGTTTATCTATTTTTCTATGATTAATATAATAAAATATTCATGAAATTATAGTGGAATTTATCAAATAATGGTCTCAATTAATACATTCTCATTCTTGGTGGGGATCCTTGTGTTCCTCCATTTTCCTACTTCTACTCAAAACTAGAGATAATTGAGAATATATTGTCACTATATTCCCAACTTCTGCTTCCATAGAGTTGGTAATCTCAATTGGGAAATCATCACAATTCAACCTAAATTGGTTATTGACTTGGTTTCTCTTATTTAAAGATATTAATTTAATAGTAATAGATGTTTGGGTGGGTTAATATAACAAAAGAATATAGAATTATTTATTAATTCCTATCATAGCTTTTGGAAACCATATAAAAAATTAATCCAATCTAGAAACCATACAATTTTTTCCAGTGATTTATATCCAAGAGGGGAAAATATAATTATTTTATAATTCAATGAAATGAAATTTTTTGAATAATATTCATGGTTTTGTTTAATTTATTAATGTTTATAAATAATTGGTTTTAAAACCTAAAAATCCAATATAGGTTCTAAATCATTCATTAAGGGATAATAAATTAGCCTAATTACATCAAAAGATTATTATTATTATTATTGGGAAACATATTTTTGGTCGTGGATATACTTTATTGAACATATTATATCACTTTTGAAATTTTATTTTGTCATAATACAAACGTTTTATTTATACCATGCTTATTTTTTACCCAAAAATTCGATTACCTTAAAAAATTATAAAAAAATAACCATCGAATAATCTTGATGAGATGATTTCAAAAATAATATTTATTTTATAAATATAATTCTAAAAATATGAGAACATTTACTTTTTAATTTAAAACCATATTTATTGAAAATTACTATTTTTCCCAAAAATAGTTTTCTCACGATCATAAAAATTATTTTTCACATTGTAAAATTATATTTTAGTTTATATTTAGTTAATACTATTTAATAATAATATTTTATAAAAATAGAAATTATTTGGAATGTTATTAAATTCATAAAAAATGTTTTATTATTCAAAATATATATTTCACAAGAATAAAATTTTTGTTTCATCGAATGAAAATATAATTTTTAACAAAATTAATACTTAATCATTGTATTGTAATATAAAAAAAGCAATCATAATTTATTATTATTTTTTATTTTTTTGGTCTAGATACATTTCCCTTTACTACACCAATACTTTCTCAAGTGTATGGTGTTTGGTTGTAAGATTTTCTTATGGTGGATCTGTGAAAATGGTTTTGGTTGTGATCTCGATGACCTCAAAATTAACCCATAAATTTTTGTCTCATTCAATAGTTCTGGAATCTTGGTCTAGGATTAGTCAAGGGAAAATACCAATTATTCTCTCTCCTTTATAAGCTCTAATAAATGGGGTTCATAGGGTATGATCCTACTAGTTGAGGCAATAACATCCTTTGTCATTGTAAATTTTATTAATAATATCCCATATTTTATACCAGTAATATGATCTTTATATTATAGACACACTATAAATTGTTTTTATTCATAATTTTCATTTTCATATGACATGACATAACTTATAATGGTCCAATTTTTTTTCGTTTTTTCTATAATATAATTCATTAATATGGAATTTACTCAATTAAAAAATGAATTTCTTTTAGAAATGATTTGTTCATTATATTTTCTTAGAGAAAGAAAATTTAAAAAGAAAACCATTAAAATATTTATGTTTTGACATGTAAAATATTCACCAAACTTGGGGCTTTCTTCACCTCATGAATGGTAGATAACTTCTTTGTCCAATGTCATGGTGTCTAAGATCATTTCATGATGATAATGTCAACTGACCCACCACTATGTGTAATATACCCATTCCCAAAGAAAAATTACATCATGAAGTAGTATACCCACCCCAAATTCAATAATGACCACCCATAGGTTGAATTATCCATGGGTTTAATTTTCAACCACACTCCATGTCTACAAAGAGGAAAAAATTCACCTCAAGCTTAAACATTAATCCTAATATATATAAACCAATGGGTCATGTTTACTTTGGGTCCACCAAGAACAACTTGGTCCCATTAAATTTACATTAAATTAGAATATACATAAACAAAATATCAAAACAAAAATAATGTTATCGTGTAAAAACGGGCCATCATAACTTTCTATGGAAAAAAATTCATCCCCCAAGGTGTCTTCTAATTTCAGTTTAAAAATTATCAATCAACATAATTTTTTTAGTAAAACATTTCATTCACATAAAATAACTATACATAATTTTCTTCCTAATCAATTAATCATTTCAGGAAATAATTGTACCATTTTTATTATGTTATGAAAAACTAAAATCACTATTTGGAAAATAATATTACCATTTCAATATAATCATTTTAGGAATCATATAAATTTCATTTAACTGGTAATTTTTATATTCTAATTCTTAATCATTGTTTCCCAAAACATAATCCTCATTTTGAAAAAAAAAACATTACATCAAACGAGGCAATATGAAGGTATATTTAAAATATAACATTTATCTAAAAGGGATGTTTTCTAAACATGGAAAAATAAAAATTTAAAAATCCATAATAAAATCCATGATCCCCACACAGAAAACCTGAGAGACTACACAACACATACATAGAAAAATAATGAAATACTATGGGTTAAATAGATGTATAACTTACCTTATTCTCAGACAAAACCACATGTCGAGTATTGGTCATAGTTTTATCCCGAATAAAGAATAAACTAGGAAGTAGAAAAACCACTAAAAAATAAGAAATATTATACTAAACTATAGTAAAATGACTTGATGATGATACAAATGATGATTATAATAGAGAAGATGTGTAGTATTACATATGGATCTGGATCACAAGTGGGATAACTCTAGTAGGATATGAACCAAGAGAGATCCATCTTGGAGAAGTAGAGGATGAGGAGGAGGATGGAAGGCGTGAGGGGGTACATGAAAAAAAGGGACCAAAATCATGAGTAAAATAGAGGGGGGTTATCCCAAGTGAAATTAAATAGTTATCCAAAACATAAAATAACTCATAGAGGTCATCAAATGGATGAGGATAGGAACATCATCCTGCTGGTGATCACCACATCTTTCTATGTCTACTACCTATTCCATTAGATAATTCATGGTGAAAATGCTTCATTATTGTACCCCAAATCCATTTTGAAACCCCTTATTCAACTCTAATGAATCATCCATACACCCTTATAAATTCATTCCACATTAAATATTTTCATATTTTAAGTATTCCAAACTTTTAATTTTCACCCTCTATCTTAGTTCAAAAAATATAATTTCATGAAAAAAATCATGGTCATTATAAAAATTAAATTTCCCATACATAAATGTGCATTACAATAGCATGTATGTCACACTATAAAACTAAATTCATTCTCAAAATATTTATAACTGAAATAAAAATGAATCATTAAATAAATCAATTAAAAAAATAAAGGATTTATATACCATGCCTCTCCTAGAGTAAAATACTACAATAAAATGGGAAAACATGCTATGATTATCCTAGTGGGAGAACATGGGTTTGAAACATTTGAGTTCTATGAAAACATGAAAATGTAACCATCATGGAAGAAAATAATTCATTTTAAAATTTATAAAAAAGGGGTGAGAAATATATACATGGAACGTATAATGTCCCTTACTATACGTACATATATATTACATCAAAAGTGAAGAATATGTACTATAACATAAAAAAATCATCCCAAAACTATACATGGTTTAGTGTATTTAGAAACTAGTAAACATAAACAATGGGTTCATAAAAGGACTATATCATCTCATGCTTATTTCATCATATCTAGAATCACTTTTTGACACATATTACTTAATACCATTCTTCATATCCTGGGAAAAAGAGAAATAATAATGGGCGAGCTCAGATGCTCAATAAGGGGAAATAAAGGAAACATGTTAACAAAATTGTGAGTATAGGATATAAGATCATACTCTATATATCAAAGATCACAAACATAAACCAAGGTATAAACATTGGCAGTTCGTAAGACATGAATCATAAGAAAATAAAGAACACAAGCCATGAAACAATAACATATGAATAATACATGTAATTTTTTGCAGACACATAAGTATATACCATTATTTACATAGTATTCAATTCATTTATTCCAAGACCATATTGGTAGTATGATTTCACTCTCCACACCATCTTGGGGGTCATGGTTCACTCCCATGGCCATCTTAGTAGTATAGGTTCACTCCCAAGACTATCTTATTCTAGCTCCTGAGATATAAATCTTTAGCTAATACAATAGAGGTAGGTATAGGTCACACCAATCACATAATGAAATCATACATGAATATTCTACAAGAACATAAATCATTAATCATATATTAACCCATGGAATAAAATGTGTATTATAAACATCATAAAATAATCGATGGAAAATAAATGGGTTTCATAAATTCCTAAAATATACATAATTGGGATATTACCCTTGAAAAATATCCCCATTTAATCATAAGTAACATTATATAATGATATCTAAGATGGAAAATATCTTTGAGAAATAACATGAAAATAATTCCTGAGAAAAATATCCTTTCTTATTTAAAAATATATTATTTTATTAAAATTCCATGCAATATCAAAAGAAAACATTTTAAAAAATATCCATTCAGGATTTTAATAGAATCTTCATGGTTATAATGTGTTCCGAAAACATAATAACCCATTCATGTCGTATAAGTTAAAATAAAACATTCTCCTCGAACTTTTGTTTGATAAGTCAAAGAGTACCTTGTAAAGAAAAAGACAAAAGATTCCTTTCATAACAGTTAGTAAAAATTAGTAAAATTATCTTTTAATTTTTTTTATAATAATAGAAATAATTATTTGTAATTCATTTTTATTGAAACATGGATGTATATGATAAATATACCCCCAGTAAATACTAACCTATAAACAATCTCGAATAAAAATGAGATTGCAAAATAATCCCTTAACATAGACCGGAGTCCCTTCATACGTATCAAAAACTCTTATATAGTTGATTAATTAATGTTAAAATCTTATTCCATAACCATATTTATATTTATGATATCATATATGATCATATTATCACCCATTTAACAATATTTCATTATTACTTTTCTTTCGGGTGTTAATTGTTTCATTTTTTTCTAAGCATGTTTCTTTATATAAGTCCAATATGTTCTTAATAGGTTATATTTATATCATTTATAGAATGTAATAAATGTATTATATATTATATTTATTCATTATATACATTTATATGATCATTCATTAATGGTGAATAAATAAAATGAATCTCATCACGTCAGGTAGATAGTAGTCCGTACGTACACATGAACACTGATATCATTTCCTTAATAGTAAACATTATGGATGTGAATAGTATTTTTATTATTTCCATAAATTAATATCATGTTATAATCAGTACATAGGTCTATTAATTCTATCATTATACCCATCCACATAAAGTGACAATGAAAAAAATTACACAATGGCGTTGAGATGATAGGTCGTACATATGCACGTGTGGGGATTTAATTATTTGTTGGATGGATTGAAGGTAGAATATGTTTCTTACATAACCATAATACCATATAATAATATAGTTAATACTAAATTTATTATATTATAATACAAACAACATAATAAGAAGATGTAGAAGAAGAATTTATTTTTAAAGAGTTGGTAAGGAAGTTAGCTCTTCTTCAACGATCAACCTCTCCTCCAATTCCTTTTTTTATTTTCATAAAGAACCACTTTAAGGAAAAGTGAGAACTATGCAGAACATTCACAGCAACATAAAACCCTCCAAAAACACAGTTAACCTTACAGATTTCAAAATTCTAAAAATTCATCCAGAACCAACTCACCGTGCCTCGTACTCCAACAGGATACTCCAACAAAAATTCCCACCCACAGCACCAAGAAAGTCAATGACCCACACATGGAAACAAATATTCAAAAACCAAAATGTGAAGGGATTTTATCACCACTAATCTCGTACCATGAGCCACTCGCATCATGTATTCACTTCAGTCGCGTCACTTTCAACCTTGTCATTATCATCACTGGAGCCGAAGCAATCCTTGACGGAGCCAAACACAGCCACACCGTCGGGGATCGAAGCATCCTCACAGTCAACTTCGTCACCCTCGCAGTCATCATTCCACAGACACGCTGTCGCCAACCCTCAGAAAATAAAACATGCAAGATATCAGTAGAACTGCCATCCTCCATCACACCAGACTTCCAGGCGAAGAACTCATCTCTTGGAAAGATGTTGGCCACTCGAACATCACTTCCGAAAGCCCCGAAGAACCATCGCACCTGGACGACCTGGTAAGGAGAAATGGGACTCGAGGCCAAGGAAGATTTGGGTGGCTTGAGCCCCCACATAAAGTCAAGAACTTCAACTTGAACAAACATGAAGCTAAAACAAATGAAAAACATTCCACAACAATTCAACATCGACCACACCACTGAAAACCACCTAGACACATGACCGTCAAAAAACATCGAAGAGACCAACATCACCAACAACTCAACAAAAACAGAATTTAAACCCATATCCACCATGGAACAAGAAAGAAGAAGATGGGATTGAAACCCTAGTACAAACATAGAGGTATAACCGTAACCAGTAAACAACCTGTGTCACACCCAGAATTTGCGATGCATCATGTTTCTAATCTTTATTTTTATCTTATAATTTTATCTGCTTCTAATTATTATTTTTCTTTTTATACGAAATGAGGGCTGAGCCCGACTGGGGTTTTGTGCTTTTTGCGCTGATAAATTTGTGTTTCGGCCTTGATGGTGTTCGACGCGCAGCTGTCAAAGCCGGGCGACCCCGCTCAGTTCCCCCGCATGCCTTCCTGGCGTACAACTAATTAAATAAAATGAAATAGTAACAACAAAATGAAATTAAGTGAATAATAAAGTCGCAATAAAAATAAAATAAGAGAAATATAATTAACATAGTGAATTGTTTTAATGGAAAGAATAATAATAATATTTGGGGATATTATTAATTGTATTTGAGCCCTATTATTATTATTATTAATATTAGTGATGACGATTGAGTTATTTTATCTCTTATTATTATTAATTTTTGTCTGAGTTTATTATTTATATTATTACTATTTTATTAATTATCTTTTACTTTATTTTATTTTGTTTGTTCTTATTTATTTATTTATTTTTCATCCCTTTAGGGTTGCGGATCTCTCCCCTTACCCTCTCTCCCATCGCCCCCTTTTCCCCTCCCCCTTGTTTCTAAAGTCCGCTGCATCTCAGCGTCTCCCTCTCCTTTGGCAAGTGTGCCTTACTCCAGCCCATCACTCTTCATCACCCGACCAGCATCCCCATCGTGCGCCACCGTATGGACCCCCCCTGCTTCCCTTGTCCAGCCCGATGCGCAACCCTCCTGAACCCCCCATGTCAGCCGGTGCACCCCAAAAACCCCGAACGGCCTCCCCCCACACTCAGCGTGTTTCCTCCAGCCCGACTCAGACCTGTCGCACCCCTGGAACCATGTCCGGCCGCTGCCCTTTCCGCAACCTCTGGTGCCTCCCACACGAGCAGCCCCTTGCTTGGTCCAATGAACCCCAGCGCCCCCCCTTCTTGGTCCAGCAAATCTCAGCACGCCCGAAGCTCAACCAGGCCCTTGCGCCATGCACTGACCCCCGCTCAGACCCGCACAAACTACCGTCTGGTGACCCACTCTGGTTTTTAGGGTTCAAATTTCCTCTTTTATTCATTTTATTTATTTATTTGTTTTCCAGCACTTTAGGTTGTGTTTAGGGGGTTTAAATATTTTCTCATTTGGGGTTTAATTTGGTGGTTTTGGGGATTTTTCCTTGTTTTGGTTTTGCTCTCGGTTATTGGAGGTGCGGTTGGCATACGGCAGTCATTGCGCACCATGTTTGTGAAGTCTGATACACCGAGGTAGGTGGTTCCACATTAAAACATTATATGATAAGTTAATTTTCTTGCTTAGTTAATTTATAATATTATTTGATTAATTCTTTTGGATGCAGATTTAGTTATCTTGAAGTTTTTCTATGCATTATACTTGTTTAGTAGTATATTTATGTGGTGCAGGTGTGTTCTCTGTTTGAAAACTTGTTTTTTAGTCAATCGTTAGTGTTTAATAATATGTGCAGTTAGTTTTTCAGCTGTGCAAGTGGTGCTAAATGTGTTTTCGATATGTTGCTGTGTGTGTTTGGTCATAAGGGAATGTGTTGTGTGTTTTGAATGGGTTGTTGCTGTGAAAACCCACACTTAACTATCATCTCCTGTTTTATAAATTTTATGTTTGTTTTGTGAAAAGGTGAAAAGTGCGCAGTTTATGTTCTGGTATAGCATTCATATACATTTTGTCCGAAAAGGGAATTTGAGTGCGTATTTGGTGTTTAAAGTCATGTTTCATCTTCTTAGTTTGTGTAATATAATTTTTTGTGTTTTGTTTAATTGGGAAAATGGTCTGTTAACTGGTCAATTGGGTTATTATTTGATGCGAGTGGTGAAGGTTGTGTTCTTCATGTGGCGTCAGGTATGTTTGGTCAGGGTGGAGGGATGAGTTTTTTCTTTTCTGTTAGTCGTGTAATGTTTCTTTTTAAATAATTTGTTAACAAAGAATTTAATATGTTTTAATAAAGAATTATTAGTAATGCAAAGATTGTTTTAATTGAATTGGGTAAAGTCTTTTAGCATGCATACTTTGTCAAATGGTTTTGTGTGTGTGTGGAAGTGTGGAGTTGGGTTTATGTTACACCCTATTTGTTTTATTTGTCTGATTTTCACATGAAATGTGAAATTTGAACATCTTGAGCACAAAAGGGGAAGCCTGAGTACTACCTGGGTGGACTAGATCTAGCCTGCTAGTGATTCAGAAGTGGCTCTGGCCCGGTATCACTTAGCTGGTTTGACGATTACAACACTAACTAAACATTGGATGATGATTGGAGACCACTAGGTTATGGATGTGTTTCCCTACTAGTGTCTCATGCACGATAACACACTTTTTTGTGGTTTCTATACTACTGTTCACCGTGACGCGATGTTCTAGGGTACCTTTAATTTTTCTGGTACCTTTAGGGCCTCTCCCACTGTTGGTGCTCCTGGACTACTATATACTCACTATCGGAAAACGGTGTAGCTTTTGGGTGTTTCGTAATTGTTTGGGTTTTTATTAAATGCAAGTTTGTTTTTGTTTAATTATTAAAGTTGTTTTCTTTGAAAGTGGTTTCTTTATAGAAACTATTTCTTTAAATTTTTTCAAGCTTTGGCGTCATTTCATTTATTTATCCTACAAATGTATTTGTCATTTAAATTTTACACGTGGAACCTTTTTATTGGGTGACGTCCTACTGGGATTTTCGCTCACACCCTGCATACTCCTTCAGGTGTATGTAGACCTTGTTTCTTGTGGTCTCCAGGTTGTTGACATCATGCTCAGTGATGGTGGTTCATATGTTATTAGTCTTCACGTGCAGGTTGGTGTTAGTAGCTTGGGGATGCGACTTATCGTGTCATAGGGAGGTTGGTATCGGAGATTAGTTTTCTATCCTTGTTGTGCACTTGGGGTTTTTAGTTGAATTGTAGACATTAAACCCGTTTATAGTTTAAAGGCATGTTTGGTTGTCTGTTTCCAGTTTTAGTTTGTTTATCTTGTTAGTTTTTTTACTATCTTTTATTTTGGGTAAATCGTTCCCATGTAATGTTTTGATACCCGGGCACTTGTGCCAGCCCGTGGGGATCGGGAATACCCCTCGGGTCATGTCGCGGACCGGGTCGGGCGCTGGGTCGGATGGCGACCCATCCTGGTTCATGAAAAAATGGTATCAGAGGAGGTTTCCTCTATTGGGTCGTGTTCTTTTAGGATAGAGTCATGGTAGACTGGAGTTAAGGTTTTCGGGACTCGACGTCCTGACTACGAGTAAGGTGCATGGCCAGCACACCACATGGTGAGACTCGAGTTACCAATGTAAGTTGAGGTCTGTCCGAGTCTTTGGTCCTTGCTGTTAATCTTGTCTAGGGGAAATGAAAAGGGGGTAGGGTCAGTGGTCCTAGTGAGCTCGCATGGTCTGGCAAGCCATGTGGAGATGAGAATGCTGTCTTAGAATACCCTCTGTGGCAGTGGCGTGATTGGCGTATGGTGCCAACCATATGTCCCAGTCACCCACTGTCACTAGTTCCCTCTTGAATCATTCCTCATCTTTTGGTTTTGGATTCATGGAAATCTAGTTTTTAAGTAAAAATGATTTGGTCTTGAATTTTTTTTAAATGAAGCGCTTTAAAAATAAAATGATGTGAAAGGTTTGAAAATTTTGGGTTGAATGTTTTGGTTTCGAAAAATGGAAAGTTTTGGTTTTGAACCTTGGTGTTCTCATGGAAAACCACATGCATGAGTGTATATGGAAAGAGAAAGGGTTAATGGAATAAGCGGATGTGTGCCTGGATGGATGTGAGGTGGGTGCCGATGTGGCATGGGAACATGCATGTGCGAGGCCCATGGGACACCATTGGTGTTTAAACAACCAAGTAGCTTTACTTATTTTCAAAAAAGTGTTGTTAAATGAGAATTTGGTGTGTTAATAATAGGAGTTGGTGTGGTGTGTCCTTGTGTTTTGGAAATGTCGGATGTGAGGCATTTTGAGCTGAGGATCCCATCTGACTGATTTGGATCCTGAGTTTGAATTATTATTTTTAAGTTGGTATGCAATCATGTAGTTAGTTAACTCTTTTGAAATGTACATCAGGGAGCCCTTGCACTGGTTCTCCCTGCATGTTTGGTCTTCGATTGTGGTATGTCTTGACCGTTGGACCAGTTTTGTTGGGTCCATGGTTTTCTTTATTGACTAGTGTATGCCCCCCCATAAAGCGTTAACATGTGATTGAAGTTTGGCCATAGGAAATTCACCATTGGTCGACCCTCTAGTTGATAAAAAGAATCTATTCTTGGATTCTAGAATTGAACCCACCTCTCCTTTTTACAACTAAGCAAATCCTCTCGCAGCAGGATGACAAATGTGAGGGGAGTATAAGGGAGTTTTGGTTTTTTGAGTGTCTGACTCGTCGGGTATGAAGTTTGACACTGTCATGTTTGAAGGTTCCCCCTAGAAACGGCGAAAGGAATTCCAGTGGGGAAGGGTAAAGGTGGTTCAGAATTATCAGTGTTGACCAGTTTCTTGAAGGGATTTGTAGTATTTTCATCAGCTTCAAGTGTCATGTTTGGTGACGTATTGTAGTGTGAGTTCTCCTTGATAGTCAAGGGTGAATTTTGACCTCACTAATTTGGATGTTCTTTTTGGAAATAGTGAAATAGATTCCAGTGGGTAAAGGTGGAAGTAGCCTGGAGTGGTCGGTGCTAACCACTATTCTAAATGACCTTTGGTCCTTCGTTGGTTTCGTTTAAGAAAGGGTTTACTTTAGGCCACTAGTGTGGAAGACCCAGTCACATAGGGATAATATGGTCGATTGCAGGAATCAGATGTTGTTTAAGACTTAGTTTGAAGTCCCTCCTTATATAATGTTCCTCTCTACAACAATGGTCATGTTCAGGTGACGATTTGTGGTGTCGTGTTCTCATTCGATGTGAAAAAGGGTGATGCGCATGCACCATTTTAGATCTTGTGTTGGTGAATGTTCCGTGTATGATCAGTTGGATGTCGTAATGTTTTGTGGTTGCTGGTGTTTCCTTGGTTGTAGTGTGGCTACGTGTGACACCAAAAGGAGAAGCTTCGTTCAGGAGTCTTCAATACCTAACTGCAAGGTAAGAGATTCTTCAAACATTAGGGCTCTAGCTATAGGCTTCGGAGTGAAGCTGGCGTGTGGTCAGGAACCCCAGGAGTGTATGGAAGCCCAATTTTTTTTCTTTCATCGGTGTTGAAATTAAAGGAAATTTAAATTGTTTTTTTGGTTATTCCATTCTGAACGAACCATCTGGATGTGTAAGGTTATCATGACTATGCGGAGGTATGTTCGTCTGGTTGCCACAATGTCTTGGGGGTAGCGTCCCACTGGATTTAGTCGCTTCAGTGGTCCTTATGGGAGTCTGTTGGGTAATCTGTCTCGAATTTGAATAATTCTCATCTAGGAATGTGGAAATTCTGGTTTTTCTTGGGTCATGCTATTGATGCCCCAGTAGTCGGGTCCCTCCCTCCCCGACCCTTGTGGTGGGGTGTTTGGTCACCATCAGGAAATTTTCAAAGTTCTGTATCATCTGTTAGTTCTAATGGTGGTGGGAACCACGATGGGTCTCACACAAAGTTCTCTGGAATAAATCAGTGTTGGCCTTTCCTAAATGGTGGGGAGTTCACTCATACCTCCCTATGTTGGTTTTCTAGTCTCTTCTTGGGCGTTGGTAGGTTCTTAATGGTGGGGAGCCCCTCAGACTTCCCCAAGATGACCTTTCGGTTCTGTTTCTAAAGATGGATTGATGGTAAGTGATAAGAGTGTTCCTTAGACGTGGTTTGATCTTGTTGGTTCATTCTATCCAAATGGCGTGGCTTTAGTTTAATAGTGCTCGAGTTGTTTCGTCTTGTGATGTTGGTTTCCATGGGTGCGAGAGTCGCTTTCCTGGATCAGTGAACAGGAGGCATTCTAGATCTTTGGGGCGGGCAACACATATCAGAAAGTCTTTTTACACGTTTTTTGAGGTTGTCATTTGAGTCACTTTCTCTGAACACGATGTGTTTTCCTCTTTCCGCTTGTTTTCATAGGGAAACTCTTGAACCTTAAGAGGGTGTTGTTTCCTACTTTGGGTCTCAGCCTTAATTGTGACTTTCTGGGGATGGAAAACTTTATGGTGGGGAGAATTATCACACTCGGACTTTGCACTGCGTCATGTTTCTAATCTTTATTTTTACCTTATAATTTTATCTGCTTCTAATTATTATTTTTATTTTTATACGAAATGAGGGCCGAGCCCGACTGGGGTTTTGCGCTTTTGCACTGATAAATATGTGTTTCGGCCTTGATGGTGTTCGACGCGCCATTGTCGAAGATGGGAGACCCTGTTCGGTTCCCCCGCGCGCCTACCTGGCGTGAAAATAATTAAATAAAATGAAACAGTAATAACAAAATAAAATTAAGTGAATAATAAAGTCAAAATAAAAATAAAATAAGAGAAATATAATTAACATAGTTAACTGTTTTAATAGAAATAATAATAATAATATTTGGGGATATTATTAATTTTATTTGTGCCCTATTATTATTATTATCAATATTAGTGATGATGATTGAGTTATTTTATCTCTTATTATTATTACTTTCTGTTTGAGTTTATTTTTTATATTATTACTATTTTATTTATTATCTTTTACTTCATTTATTTTGTTTGTTCTTATTTATTTGTTGTTTTTTCATCCCTTTAGGGTTGCAGATCTCTTCCCTTACCCTCTCTTCCATCACCCCTTTTAGGTATCTATTCTTATGCATTTGGAGGTGTTGTTCTTATGCATTTGGAGGTGCATTCTCTCCCTTAGGACTAGGCCTTCGGAATCTAATAGCTACCTCATTCGAACTCGATCAATAAGAGTAGAGGTAACAACTACAGAAGATAGAAAAGTCTACACCTGACTGTCATGCATCTCCAAATGCATCTCAGAGAACGGAGCCATAAGGTGACACTCACTGCTGGCCTCCTGAAATGCTTGTATCTGATTCCTCATTCTCAATGCATCAGCCACTGTGTTGCCCTTCCTATGCGTATAGGCAAGCTCAAAATCAAAGGAATGAAGTTACTCAACTCACCTGTGTTGTCTCAAATTCAGATCACACTGAGTGAAGATGTACTTGAGACTTTTGTGGTTGGGGAAACCCACAAAATTCTATCCTAGAAGATAATGTCTCCAGAAGCGTAAGTCATGAACAACAGCTGCCAAATCCAGATTGTGTGTTGGGTAATTCCTCTCATGTGGCATCAACTGCTGAGACCCGTACGCAATGACAAAATCTCGATAAATAAGCACATCTCCCAGAACAATACCTAACGCATCACAGTAAACAGTATAGCTCTTGCCTGGTTCTAGAAAGACCAGTATCGGTGCTAAAGTCAACCACAATTTCAGCTCCTAAAAGGATGACTCACATGAATCTAACCCTAATAACTTCTTCCCCTTCTTAGTCAGACCTGTCAGCGGTGTTGCTGAGCGTGAAAAGTCCTGTATGAAACGTCTTTAATATCCAGCCAGCCCTAGAAAACTCCACACCTCAAAGATGTTCTTCAGCTACTCCCAGGAAACTACAGCTCTCACTTTCTCTAGGTCTACTGATACTCCTACCTTTGAGATAACATGACCCAAGAAGTGAATCTGATTCATCAAAAAGTGGCACTTTGATAGCTTAAAATATAACTAATGCTCCCTCAGTATACTGAAAATGATCTCAAGATGGGTAGAATGGTCATATCGAGTGTGAGAGTACACCAAGATATCGTCCATGAAGACCACCACAAAAGAATCCAAGTATGTATGGAACACTCGGTTCATCAGTTCCATGAAAACTATAGGCGCGTTCGTGAGAACGAACGACATAACCAATTACACGTATAAACCATACCTACTCCTAAAAGATGTAAGAGGTATATCAGATGGTCTAATGCACAACTAATGATAACCGAAACTCAAGTCAATCTTCAAGAACACCCAGGATCCTCAAAGATGATCAAAGAGATCATCAATCCTAGGAAAGGGATATCGATTCTTGACTGTCAACTGGTTCAACTTTTGACAGTCCACACAAAGCCTAAGGGTATCGTATTACTTCTTCACAAACAGGATAGGCGAACCCCAAGGAGAAGTAATGGGTTTGATGAAACCCTTTTCCTGTAACTCCTCCAATTGTTTCCTGAGTTCCTACAACATAGGTGTTGCCATCCTATAAGGAGGAATGGACACTGGTGCCGCTCTTGGAACAAGATCAATTAGGAATTCTACCTCACACTCTGGAGGAAAACCTAAAAAGTCCTCTGGAAAGACATTTCTAAAACGATCCACCACAGGAGGAAAGTCTAAATATGAATTCCCTTGGTAATCCAGATAAAGACTAGCAATCTGGGATGTAACTCCTCCAAAACCATGATGATCTGGACCCATTCTGCTAGCCTGGACATCCCACTCGCCCCTATGAAGAAAAGATCAACCTTCTGGTGATATGAAACTCACCCTGCAATGATAACCGTTGAGGACTGCCTGGAATGGAACTAACCAATCCATTTTTATAATGAAATCATATCCTATCATCTCTAGGACATAGAGATCCCATTGAAAGTGACATCCACCAACCTGTAGAGGGCGCTCTCTACACTGACATACACTAGTCGTTCTAGTCCCCAATGGAGTGTCTAGCATCAAGATATTAGCATAAGAAAAGATACAGAGCCCAAGTATCTCCACAACTGCAACAGATATAAATCTATGATAATCCCCTGTATCGAAAAGAGTAAAAGCTAAAACTGAGGCAACTAAGATCATACCTTGAACTGTAGAAGTTCTGAGATCCTGCTCCTGCTGGGTCTACTCCACTACAAAATTTGGGCCCGTACCACGGCCCTGTGACCTTATCTGACCACTCTGAGCCGATCCGCCCTGATGTTGCTGAAAACCGGGCGACTGGCTACCATGACCACGAACTTCACCTTGGCTTGAACGATCGGAAGAACTCTAGTTACCAGACAGGTGAGAAACTGGTGGTGCTAATCCTGAATGAGGAGTTATAGAAGAACCCATGTCATCAGCTGTCGAAGAGAAGATCTGACAGAAACGCTAAAGATGACCTATCTTGCCGCAAGATCGGCACTCCACTGGGTCTCTCGGGCAGTGTGGCCTCGTATTCACAGCCCTTACACACCAGTAGCATACCACCTGGCTACCTGAAGGTGTCTCTTGCCTTTTTGGATCACTACGCGAAGACTCCCTGCGGTGATTCCTACTATCAGTAGGAGGGATGATAACTCCAGATGCCAAGTCTCCCTAGATCACAACTCCAGAATCCATCAGATTGTGCTCTGTGATCAGTGCCTGGTTGACTATAGAAGTGATAGAAGTCAGCCAGAAGATGTTCACCTGTGATTAGATGTCATTCCTCAGACCATCCTCGAACTTCCTTTCCATGAACAACTGATCAACTCCTAGAATAGGTGTGAAGCGCTGCAGCTCGATAAAGCGGGAGGAATACTCCATAACAGAAAGAGTACCCTTATCCAGACTCATTAACTCTCAGGCTCGATCATCCCTTAGGGTATCCAGATAGAAGTAGTCAAAGAAGTTGTGCTGAAACTCATCCTTCTCCATAACCTACTGGCATCCCACCTGCGAGATCACATCCCACCACCTCTTGGTGGAGTCCCGAAGCATATAGGCAGCGAGCTTGAAACTCCTATCTGGAGGTGTCTCTAGATGCTCAAATATTGTCATCATGGCTTCTAGACATGATTCTGTAGCCTGAGGTCTTCCTTCTCCTGAGAAAGTGGGAGGATGCTACTGTTGGAAGACCCATGTCAAATCAGCCATCGACGGGGTAGGAGGCGGTGCCCCCCTGAAAGGTATGCATCATCCTCAAGAATCCATCCCTGAACTATGCATTAGCACCTACATCAGGTATAATGGCTGGTGCCAAGGCTGGAAAAACTGGAGGATCTACAGGTAGTCCCTGATCGGCCATGTCCGGTGTGTAATCACTATCTAGAAACTGGCGCACAACCAGAGGACGTCTTGGTGGCATGACTCTACAAGGTCAAGCGCACAACTTAGATCAAGGTTATCAAGGAATGAAAACAAGGAGTGTAATATGGGATCAGGAGAAAGAAAACATCCAAGTTTTACAAAACATGACTACACGGCATGTACTATTCCTACACGACATGTTCCATTAAGTCATTTACATGGGCATGTACTCCTACCTAAACTGGTTGTGTAACACCCCAAACACACAACGTGTTGTCCTGACACACGACATGTACATGAATCCTTTTCCCCTGCCCGAGTTCTTCTACACAGTTAAGACACACAACTCTCCTAAGAAAATACTACACAACGTGTACAAGGTAGACACAACGTGTACTAGACAAGCTTCACCAGGCCCGTGTTGTTAGTGACACGACCCAACACATCACTCAAACTACACGGCATGTTACAAATAGACACGACATGTATGAGAAGGGATAACACTAACCTGTGTTGTTCGTGACATGGTCGGACACCTAGGTCAGACTACACAGCGTGTTCAAGGAAGACACAGCGTGTACGTGAAAGGATGACACCAACCCGTGTTGTTCGTGACACGGGTGAACATAGGGTTGACACTAAATGGCGTGTTCGACTGGTATACGATGTGTTTCCACCAGACATTCCCCATCCCATGTCTATGCCCACACAGCCTATGAAATGGTTATAGACTACATGGCATGTACATAAAGTACACGGTGTGTACTTAAGAAAAACAGTTTCTTCCTGAAACGAAGAACACACGACGTGTACTTAACATTACACGGCATGTATTCTGGGGTTTTCTAGATAATAAGCCTCAAAAACTACTCCGGAACCTAGAAAACACTAAAACAAGCATTGAAAGTGCCAAATTCCGATAAGTGAGGGCCCATACTCCCTGCGAGTCAAAGTTTGTCATCTTATACATGTTATAAACAAGATAAACCAGGAAATGATCCACCAAATTCTGGTCCATGAGGGCCCATAACACCTCAAGAACCAAAGTTTGGAGTCCATTCAAGAAAAAATTTACATAAAACAATACCCTATCAAACAACAGGTATTTTATCAAGGCAACTATCACAACAACATGCATATTTTACACATCATCTATCACAACAACATGCAATCACTAATGCATCCTAGATGACATGGCAACAATGCATGACATGTGATTTATAGAAAGTGCCTATATGATGCATGAGATGACATACCCTCATCTCATCAAGTTGAAACAGAAATAGAACCTTAATAACATCAATGATAATAACACAAAATGTGTGAGTCACCCAACATGAAAATCAGATCAACCGTAAACTTACAAAACCAGAAAAAATTTCAATAACCGATATAGATTGGCTTTTCTCTATACACGGGTTAGCTACTCCCGGGCACAACTTATTACCAAGTACCTATTCCTTCATATCCCTAGATAAGGCTCCAAATAGTAAGTCAAGATACAAGAAACCCTCTGAAACCACTTTGTAACATCCTAGTTCCGGAAGCCACCAAGAGGTGCCCTGTACATAGTTGGTCACATGGCCTCAATCGCATTTCCCCAAACGCCAGAGGATACCAACTAGCAGCGGGGGCCTTGGGTGTGATAGTGGGGGAACTATTCCCTCATTGGCAGAGTACAAAACGGAAGTAAACAAATACATACAAGAGCGGAAGTAGTAATAATGACATACAATAGAAAAACTAAAGGTATAAACTAGAGAACACATATATAAAATGACGCATCATACATATGTCTTAAAACACATCCATACAAGTCACAATTCTAGAATAAAACAATGCTAAACCAAAGTGAAAAAGAAATTAGATAAACTCCTTAGAATCGAAAGACAAAGCATGGTCCCATGCTCTTTAGCTCCATAGAAAGTCAAGTACCTGACGTAGAAGGGCGCTTGCCCTTATCTATACCTGCAAAAATATAATCTGTTTGGGCCCAAAATCATGGTCCAAATAGGGTGTGAGACTAAATACCATTAGGAAAACACCACGAGATATGTTCCTAATAGTCAGTGAATATATGGAAGGTAAAGTACAAAAGGTAGTAAAGAGGGAAAGTACATAGCAGTAAACAATCCACTGTTTCAAAGCATTCAAATCACCTCACAAAATGCAACAACTAATAAAAGAAGATAAACACAATGGTTAACCCTCTGGGAAGTACCCTCAGCCTATCCCCTATGGTCCTACTTAGAAACACAGGAAAAAAGCTAACACAAGTTAACCCTCTGGGAATTACCCACATCATATCCCCACTGGTCCTACCTAACAAGTACATGCAACCCTCTGGGCAGTACACACAGTCTAACCCCTCTGGTTCAACTTAAGCATAGTCTCTCTGAGGAAGCACTCACCATCAATTCCCCTTATAGTCTCGTAATGGTACTAAAGGTACTCTGGGGAAGCACTCAACGTCTCATTCCCCCTATGGCCCGCGTCGAGGAACTACAGACACTCTGGGGAAGCACTAAATGTCAATTCCCCCTGTGGTCTCATATTGTAAATTATAAAGACACTCTGGAGAAGCCCTCATCGTCCATTATCCCTATGGTCTATACACCAGGTTCTCACAGCCCTGTGTAAGTCAAGAAATTGTATCATTGCGTAACGACCAAGGTCAACCTGAAGAACTACTTGACTAGCATTCTATAGCACAACAGCATAATAGAAGAATAGTCACACCGTCCTATAATATTAGGAATGGAAAGTAAACATTAGCCTAACAGGAAAACAAGTCCCAAGGGTCAAAATAGGAAAAAAAACATGGGAAGTACATCCAAAGCATAACAATTCACCCTATTCACAATCAATAAATATCTACTAAGGAATACCAGCATAGAAAAGAAACAATTGGACCAAAATGGTAAACACGCAATACCCCGTTCATGGGTATTAGAAAAATTTGCACATTAAACTCAAAGAATTTCAGCTGAAAGGCACAAACCACCTACCTCGAGGTTAGGATATCAATATACTTGAACCTAGAATCTTTAATCTCCTTAGAATTCCATAGATATAATAAGACGTCTAAAACATTTAACCCACGCTAACTTGGAAAAGAAGAGAAATCTTGAAACGAGGTTCCAGTAGAAGAGAGAACTCACTGATATAATTCCAATGCAACCTATGGTGTTCTAATTGGAGGACGAACGAAGGCTTGGGGGATCATCGAAGATCTTCAGCTTCTTGGCACTCTCGGATGAACTAGGTTGAGAATGATGGTGTTCTGTCCGTCAGACGCGACCCCGATGAATTTAATGAAAAAAACAAAATACACAGCGTTTACTTTTGGAGTACACAACGTATACTTTATACTTCCATAATCCACATTAGGTTGCCTCCAGGTCATCCCACATGGTCATGTGCAAGGTCACTACATGGCTAGCACACGGCTACCCGCAGTAACTAAGTACACGGTGTGTACTCATAAAGCACACGACGTTTAGTTCAAAAAATTTCCAGAAACTCCGCTTTTCTCAAAAACTACGTGAAAAAGAAAAACATACCTAAAAAGAAGATCCAAGTTCTTACATATAATCTTAAAATACTCATAAAATTATATAATAATACAAAATAAGTTCTTTATGCACAAAACCACCATGTTAATCCAAGAGTTTATCGTTAACTTTTATCTAATGAGTCCTTTTAATGTACAAAATAAAAATAATTATAAGATCATTTATATCTCTGTAATCTGACTAATAATATATATTAACAATTTTGGATGTTTAAAACTATTTCGAACTAACTTCCATTCATAAATACAAATAAACCCATTGTTGAAACCAAGGAATAAAATGCTTCCGAAACAATAAAATTGAACCTCATAAACCCATAAAAAAGGTTATGAATGAACCTAATAATATTATAATAAATCAATTAAATTTATAGAAGGTTATGTAATTATTAATTAATCAATCCAAATTTGATAATTCAGATCATTAAGATCAATCTAAGAATACATTCAGACATAAGGTATGGGGTTTCTCATCTTACATTTAATTCCATGAGATTACAATTATTCACCACTTATTTCTTAAATGTGGTGTATGTGTACTTCCATTTTAAATATAATAATATGATTCTATTTATATTCATGATATTTAGTTATTTAATTTCTGATTATTAACTCGATTTATTACAATGTTGTAAGGGACTTTGTTTCAACTTCTATTTCATTGTGAGTTACTTGGTATTGTGCACCAAATCATTCTTATGTTGTGTACCTACATCCCCTTTGAGATCATTTTTCATTTTAAATTGTAAATATATTATATGTCCATATTATGTTTTCATGTACATGATTATTTTCTTAATCTGTATACCCTTTTACATGTAGTGTTTATTTGTAATGTTTTTATAACTATGGAAATATTGATTAATCTGTATCCTCTAATCTATAAGGATATTGAGAGGGCATATTGTAATTGTATTAACTCTGTGTATAAATAATCATTTAGTCTTATAGTGATAGGTGGTGCCTACTATATCCCCTTGATGCATTGATAGGTCTCATGAGCCAAATCAATTGGAGACAAACCCTTCAAGTTTGTTTCCAAAACAAAATCAGACGGGTATCTACCCATAGACATAAACTGTATCGATGATATAGTGGTATCATGTTCCAAATAAATCATGTCTAATTAATAATAATTTTATTTATTCATTTTTAGTTATTATTATCCATGAGGTTTTCACTATGACAAAATATATGGATGCAGTTTTATTCTCAGTTTATTAATGGAGTGTGTTTTTCATTTATTCACCATGACATATGATTATGCCAATTTTATTATGATTCAATTTTTATTGATTCATGCTTCTTATATTTGTAACCCCTATAGAGAATCTAAGATCACCCCATTCATTTTTTTACCTTCAACATGTTATGGAGAGGAGACCATTTATTGAGTTCTCATGGATGCAGTTTATTAGTTTTTGTTATGTATTGTATTTTGTTACCTTTCCAAATATATTATGAGTTACATGTATGTATCTAGTTTCTTCAAGAATAAAAAACTGATTGTTCCTTCAGTATTTCATTAGTTGTAATCATTCCAATTTATTATGTAACACACCAACTCCAAGCTTCTGGGGGCGAGGAATTACAATTGGTTTCAAAGGATGTTTAGTAGAAAACATGGAAACTGGATTTAAAAAACATAGATTAAGGGAACCCCCCCCCGAATATAGTCTTTGAGGATAAAAATACTAAAACATCAGGGAATTTTGGTAAGGAATATATTTTGTTGATGTTTTTAGAAAATACATCCCTATCTAGATACTACAAGTGGGTGTGGTTCTGGAATAGATATACCTAGTAGTTAAAACCCTAACATGGTGTTTTAGGCATGAACCGTGGTATCTAGGTACATGACAATGGGCCTTACTTGGCAACTAGTTTGACACTCCAGGGGGACATGCATAGGATAATTCATATATTCTTTACAAACAATTATGAAGCATATAAAAGTAAATATAAACAATGTTTATGATCATGACATTAGTTGTGCATACATTTTAAGATTATCTTAAGTGTTTTCTAGTTATAAATTATGATCTATGACCTGATTTTGTGTATTCCATTGTTTAGTTATGGAGCCTAATGGAAGAAGGGGAATCAATACCCATGGACAATATAGGGATTTCCCCACTGAGAAAGTCAATATAGTCAGTGTTGGAGTGGATGAAATCATGACCATATTGGGACAACTTACTCAAGCTCTATCGAATAACCATGCTACACTAGTATTGGATCATTTCATGACGTAGAAGCCCACATATTTTAGTGGGACTACTAATCTGGTGGTAGCTGAGTAGTGGATCAGGTCCCTGGAAAATTTATTTGTGGAATTAAGAAGAAATAAAAATCAAATTTTATTACTGGAAGTATATTTCCTCAAGGGAGATGCTGATCAATGTTGGTTTATGATCAAGAATACCACAAAGGAAGAATAAATATAATATATGGAATGGATAAATTTTATGGAAATATTCTTCAACAAATATTTCCATCGTGATCAACGAACTAAAATGAAGAGGAAATTCTTAGCCTAATGAAATGGGAAGATTAGAGTGTTGTGGAGTATGAGTCTACCTTCACAAGATTAGCCAGGTGGGCTATAGATTACGTACGTGAATTGGAATATAAGATTCATCATTTCATTGAAGGTATTAATCCAAGTATTCGAAGGGCACTGGCTTATCAAACATTTTCAATATATGATGAAATTGTATAAAGTTCCATAAAAAAATGGAAATAATTTTCTAGATCAATTTTTTCAAGGGAAATCAAGATAATAAGAGGCATTCTAAAATCCATGGAAAAGATGAAGCACAAATGAAGAATAAGGTAATGAAGAAATTTCCTTTATGTGAGAACTGTGGAAATAATTATCCACAGAAATACTTGAAAGGAATTGGAGTTTTATAAGTGTGGGGAAAGGCTCATCAATCTAGTAAATGAAATGGGAAGAGACATGTTAATGATGTTAAATTCTACTATTGTATAGAGATTGGAAACTTTCCAAATGAATGTCCTATGCACCAAGAAAATATTCCTCAGAAAAGGCCATGAGAGCAAGTCAACGATTATGCAATTAAAACTGTAGAATCTGAAGTTCCTAATGATGTTGTGGTAGGTACTTTAATTTTTTCTTCAAAATTAGACAATTATTTATTTGATTTTGGATCACCGGAATCATTTATATCTTTCATGTTTTCAAATAAAAATAGGCATGTCCAATTTTATTTAATAAAGGATTTTTTAGTCAAAAATCCTAGGGGTTGTATCATATCATAAAAGATGTGTCGATCAGTCCCCCACATGACACATAAACATGTTTTGGTTTTTAACCTTTTCATCAAATCAATGATTGAATTTGATATAATTTTCAGTATGAATTTGATTTCAAAGTATAATGTGAATATATATTGCAAGAAGATGGAAGTTACAATTTTTGAGAATGGTGTAGAATCCCTTATCTTTTGACCAGATACCTCTCCATCTAGTTCTAATCTAGATCCACCGCCAGTAGTTCTACTAAATGAAATTATTCAAGAGGTATTGAACAAATAATCTATAGGTGATGGAAGATAATTTCAAATTGAAGACATACCTTGTTCAAGAATACATTGATGTATTTCAAGAGGATTTACCTGGTCATCCTCCAGAGCAGGATGTTGAGTTATCTATTGATTTAATTCTTGGTTCAAGACCCAAATCAAAGACTCTCTATAGAATGGCCAATGTGGAATTAGTGTAGCTAAAGAAAAAACTATAGGAATTTAGTGATAAAGGATTTATTTAACCAAGTTTTTCTCCATGGGCAGCCCCTATCCTCTTTATTAAGAATAAATATGGATGCATGAGGCTATGCATTGATTATACAGAAATAAATTCTATTACAATAAACAACAAGTATCCCCTACCATACATTGATAATTTATTTGATCGACTTTATGGAGCCCAATATTTTTTCAATGATTAACCTTAGATCTTGATATCATCAGCTGTGTGTGAGGAAGGTAGATATTCCAAGGACATCTTTTTGAACTAGTTATGGACATTAAAAGTTTATAATAATTCCTTTTTGGACTGACTAATGCACCCTTTGTTTTCTTGGATATAATGAATAGAGTTTTCAATGAATATATTGATGACATTGTGGTGGTATTTATCAATGATATCCTAGAATACTCCAGAAGCTATGAAGACCATGATAATCACATGCAGATTTTTCTAAAAACTCATAGAAGAAATGAATTATATGGGATATTTAGAATGTTTAAATTTTGGATTCAATCAGTTTCTTTTTTTTAAAAAAATTTCTCAAAGGATAGAATCTTAGTTCATCCTATGAAGTCAATGGAAATCCAAGAATGTACCATGCCATTGAACATAACCAAGGAATGTAGTTTTATTGGCTTAGCATGTTACTATCGGAGTTTTATTCAGAATTTATCCTGATTAGTTAACCAGATAACCAAGATCACATATAAAAGGATTAGGTTTTATGGATGAAATAATGTACAATATTCTTTGATTAATTGAAAATAATATTGGTCAACGCTCTAATATTGACTCTTCCATCTAGAAATGATGGATTTGCAATATACAGTGATGCATCAAAGAATGGACTGAGTTACATCCTTATGCGAAATGATAAAGTTATTGCTTATGTATCAAAATAATTGAAGATGCAAGAGAAAAATTATCCAACTCATGATCTTGCGTTAGAATATGTAATCATTTCACTAAAAGTATGGAGAAATTTTATCTACAGTGAAATATGTGAGATATATACATATCAGAAGAGTTTGAAATACATTTTCACACATAAATAAATCAACATGAGGCAAAGCTAATGTCTTTAATTACTCAAATATTTTGATTGATCAATACACTACCATTCAGTAAAGGAAAATAAGATGGAAGATTCATTATGTATGAATGATCATGGACTTCTGACCCAAATATGGATTGAGAGAGATTTTATATTCATGGATATTAGAATTGTTATGTAAGGGGAAACAACTTTCCTCTTTCAAATGATTGATAAACCAGATTTACTATAGAAGATAAAAAGTTCTCAATATGATGATGGGAATCTAAAAAATAAAATTAAAGCTGTTAAGGATGGAATATTTGAAGACTTTGTGTATATGGATGGAGTTATGAAATTTTGGAAGAGGTTATATGTTTCAACAGTACATAATCTAAAAAGGGAACTATTATATGATGCTCATAGCTCAAATTTCTCTATAAACCCTGTTCTCACTAAGATGTATATATATATGATGTATATTTTTGGTGGGATGACATGAAGCAAGAAATTACTAACTATATGTCAAGGTGTCTAGTTTTTTAAAAAGTGAATACTGAGAGACAACATCCTAGAGGGGTCATACAACCTATACCTATTCTTATATGGAAGTGGGGTGAAATTTTGATGGATTTTTTCATAGGACTACCATTGAAAACTAGAAGGAATTATGCAATATGGGTGATTGTTTATTGTCTAAAAAAATCTAAACATTTCTATGCTATAAGAGTGGATTTACCACTTGTGCACCTAGAAAGACTTAATATTACTAATGTTGTAAGACTTCATGGTGCACCTCTATCGATTGTGTCTGATCGAGATCTCTGGTATACATCATAATTTGCAAAAAGTATCCAGAAGGATTTGGACACTGAGATTCATATGATTACTACTTATCACCCCAAATATTTGGACATTCTGAAAGAACTATTCAAGCACTGGAAGAAATTTTGAGATCATGCTCTCTTGACGTCCAAGGAATGTGGGATCAATACATGCCTTTGGTGGAATTTTACTTCAATATAATTTTCCATTATAGAATTCAAATGGAACCATATGAACCATTATATGGTATTAGGTTTCAAACTCCAACTTTTTGGGATGAATTTGGAGAGAGGAAAATTATAGGCCAAGAACATATCGAAGATAAAATTACAATAGTAAAGAAAATTCAGGCCCATATTATAGCAGCCCAATATAGGAAAAAAGGGTATGATTAAAACCAGAGAAAGGATTTGGAATTTCAAGAAGGATATCATGTATTTCTAAAATTATATCCTTGGAAGGGTGTCTCAAGGTTCAGTGAGAAAGGGAAACTAAGCCCCAGGTACATTGGACCGTTCAAAATTCTAGAAAGAATTAGAGAAATAGGTTTCGGTTTAAAAATTCCACCAAGTCTCTCCAAAGTTCATAATGTTTTCAATGTTTCATTGTTAATGGTATACATGGTAGACCCAATTCATGTACTCAACTATGAAGAAATAGACCTGGAACCTGATTTTTCATAATGTGAATAGCCTATCAAGATTCTTGACACAAGGGAGTAGGTATTGAGAAATTGGAAAACTAGACTAGTAAAGGTTATTTGGAGAAACCATAAAATTTATTAAGTAACATGGGAACCTAATGATGTTATAAAAAAGAACCACACAAATATATTTAAATGGGGTTATAGATGAAAAATTCTGAGGCTGAAATTTCTGAAGGTGGGAAAAATATAACATCCCAAACATTTTATGGTATGTTTCTCTAAATTAATTTAAATTCATTAGATATAATATATTGTATAAAGCACTGAGTCTCTTCGAAATGACACATTTTTATTTATGATATAGTTATAACCTACCCATTAAACATAAATTTTCCACTTTTGTGTTTTGAATTTTGAAAAATGGACATACACGGTTGCGGTCAGGGTGATATGTGGAGTCTAATAGAATTAACTTAATTTTTAGTGATTAGTGACATGACCTTTTTAATATTAAAATTACCTTATGAATAGTTAAATACCCTTAATATTATTAATATGACCCTTATTAAGGGCAACATTACCTATGAAAGTATAAATAAATTTAGGCACCTTAAAAATGAAGATGGATATTTTAAGTGCTGGTATTTTTTGATTAACATTAATTTTAATTAAATTTTTTTATCATATTTAGAAATTTAATTTTTAAATTTGGATTTCATATTTTTATTCTATATGTTGAGAAATTTTTAGGGTGAATTTTTTGGAATTTTTCTAAAAAACATGAATTTTTTGTGAATAGTAAAATTTTCTAATTTATGAAATATGCTAAATAAATGAATTTATGCATCACGCTTGAGTCATGGATGATGTAAATGGACATTGGTTCGAATTAAAATTCACATATTACAATATGTTTTCATGTAATCATCACTATTTATTGTCATAGGTAAATATAATAAACTAATGAATAAAATATTAAGAAAAACCTCTTCCCCTCCACTGTATAAACCACCCCTCACCCCCTCTTCCTCCCACAACACTCAAGAATTGATCTTTATCTATTTTCTAAAAAATACACTTCCCAAGACCTCATCCCACGTCCTAGACCTTTTGGTCTCACAAAAAGGCCAAAAACAAAGGCCTTAAAGAGATTCTAAAGGAGTACTCATAAGGTGAACCACTCTTCCTTTTTCTTTCAACTTCTTTTACAAGTTCCATTATTTTGTTTCTCTCTCCTTATCTCAACTCATCATAATTCTATGATAATTCTAGTACCCTACATGGACTGGAATTTTATTATTCTAATTAAATATTTTATCATCATCTCTATTTCCCCCTCCTCTTATACTAAAAATGAAAACATCGTCTGAGATGTGTTAATTTATCACATTCAAGGATGATGGGTTTTAAATTTTTATTACCATATTAAATTTTGGTAAAAAAATAATTTTTATGGTTAAAAAAGATCATAATATATTTATTTCATCTTATTTAATGTTTTAGAATCCTTAAACACTCATAATATAGAATAATAATACAAAACATGTTCATTATGCACAAAACCACCATGTTAATCCAAGCATTTATCAATAACATTAATCTAATGAGTCATCATATTGTATACAATAAAAACAACTATTAGATAATTTATATATATATATATTTAATTTTACTAATAATATATATTAACAATTCTTGATGTTTAACCACATTTCAAATGAACTTCCATTCATAAATAAAAGTAAACCGATCATGGAAATCAAGGAAAAAACGCTTCCAAAACAATAAAATAGAACCTCTTAAACCCATAAAAAAGGACATGAATGAACCTAATAATTTTATAATAAATAAATTACATGTATATGATGTTCTTTAAATATTAATTAATGAAGATAAATTTTATTATTCAGGTCATTAAGATCAATCAAAAAACTCTTTCAGACATAAGGTAAGGGGTTTCTCATCTCACTTTTAATTCCACTAGATTTCAATTGATCACCACTTATTTATTTCATGTGGTTTATTTGTAATTCAATTTGATATATAATATCATGACTCTTTTTATATTCATGGTATTCAGTTATTCACTTGATGATTATTAACTTGATTGATTACAATGTTGTAAGGGACTTTGTTTCAATTTCCATTTCATCATGAGTTACCTGGTATTGTCCACTTAATCATTCATATATGGTGTACCTACATCCCATATGACATAAATTTTCATTTAAAATGTAAATATATTATATATCCATATTCTGGTTTCATGGATAAGATTATTTTCTTAAGTTGTATACCCTTTTACATATGGTGTTTATTTGGAATATTGTTTTAATTGTGGAAATATTGATAAATCTGTATCCTCTACTCTATAAAGATATTGATAGGGAATATTTTACTTGTATTAAATGTATGTATAATGAATTATTTGGAATTTTAGTGATTTTATAGGCCCTCTATATCCCCTCAATACCTGAACATGTCTCATGAGACAAATAGGTTTGAGAGATACCCTTCAAGTTTGTTTCCAAAATAAAATCAGATGAGTATCTACCCATAAACTCAAAGTGTTTTGATGGTATAGTGGTATGATGTGTCAGATACATGATTTCTAATTAATAAGAATTCTATTTATTCATTTTTATTTATTATTATCCATGAGGTATTCACTATTAAAAAAATCTATTGATGTAGTTTCGTTATTAGTTTATTAACGGCGTGTGTTTTTCATTTATTCACCATGCCATATT
This sequence comes from Viscum album, assembly GCA_963277665.1. NCBI lineage: Eukaryota > Viridiplantae > Streptophyta > Magnoliopsida > Santalales > Viscaceae > Viscum > Viscum album. The sequence goes on from OY728120.1 coordinate 1,488,329,983, forward strand.
TATTACACTAATTTGATTATGATTCAATTATTTTTGATTCATGCTTATGCTATTTGTAACCCTTATAGAGAATTTTCTCTCACCCCTTTCATTTGTTTACCTTTAACAGGTTATGGACCAAATACCATTTATCGAGTTCTCATCGATGTAGTGTATTAGTTTTTGTTATGTGTTGTATTTTGTTACGTTTCCAAATGTATATGAGTTACATGTATGTATCTAGATTGTTCAAGACTACTAAACTGATCGTTACTTTAGGACTTCATTCCTTGTAATTATGCAAATGCATTAAGTAATGCACCAGCTCTGGGATTCGGGGGTCTAGGCGTTACATCCGCAGTGGCTCTAGGTATCCTCCTATGAATCGGCAATGACCTCTTCAAATATATAGTGGAAGATCCCAGTCATTATCAAGAAACTAGTATTTAATGTAATGGTAGATCAGCCTGGATCTGAGGTAATGCTCGATTTGGGTAATTTTAGAATAGGGTGGCATGTTGAAATTGTTGATTTTATGATTTTCTATGGTGGTTCGATCTTCAACTATGTGTCGAGCAGAAGATTGGTTTTTTAAAATTTGATGGTAGTGAGTCGCGAGGATCCACTAAGTCGAAGGTTGTTGACAGTGTGTTACTGTTTCGGGTTGGTGACATGTCATGGAGTTGCAGATTGGAGCCGACAGTTGTAGAAGGACTGAAATGGTGATGGTCGGTTGGTGTACAGTGAGGGAGAGGATGGAAGAAGAACGGTCTCTGCAGCGACTCATCGATGAGTGATGAGTCACCATCGAGGGAGAGGACCAGTGAGTTGCAGGTGTTATTCTGATGATGTCTTAGGGGAGACATTGATTCCAGGATGGTGATTTAATGACTCACCATTCATTAAAAATAAAAAAGTATGGAATGAGGAATGGTGACTCATTCAAAAAGAAAAATGGAAAAGTCTAATCCACGATTGGAAGTCCAACGGTGACAAATGGGTCTCACCATCACCAGTTAAAATAATAATGTTAAAATTAAATATTTAACATTAATTAAAATAAAATAAAACTATAATGAAATAGATTAATTATAAACTTAATCATTAAAATTATAATATTAAATTTAAATTACAATGAAACTAATTAATTTGAAACAAAAAATATTGCAGAATTAAATATTTAATTTAATTAAATTAAAGTAAGGATGTTATTTTGAACGTACATATTAAAATTTGAAATTAATGAATTTATTAAATTGTCAAACAATTAATTAAAATAATATAAAATTTAATGATTAAAAACAAACTATAAATAATTATTATCTAAAATAAAATTAAAATCTAAATAGTTATTAAAGAAATAAAACATATAATATTAATTAAAATTAAATTAATGAATTTAAATGAAAAAATATAGAATATTATATATAAAAAAGATTAATCAATGAATTTAATTACAAAATTAAAAAAGGTAAAATATATATTAAAAACCCATAAACAATAAAATATGAATAATAATATCAATAAATGATGTGGAAAATTAAGAGAATTTGAGGCCCCATCAAATTTCCCTGCACATAATTATTGAATGCCCTCAATCAATTTCATGCTTTATTTCCATTTAAAATAGAAAATTATTTTTACTAAAAAGCTCCAATTGAATCATGTTGAGTAGTTTTAATGCCTGAATGGTCCGGAGGCCTTTTTATTGATTTTTGATAACCCCCCTTTCAAGGGATGAGGGGGAACCCTTAAAAGGCCTGTAGGCTTAGAGATTACATAACCCATAGGTCTTAAGGAAATATACAGACTATAACTACATGAAACTGCTCCTCCCCAGCTTCTTCATTGTGATGTCAACTCTCCACATTCTCATGAATTATTTGGAATAGCTTTATGTGCTTATAGAGGATGGTCCAAATGGAAATAACATACTCTCCCTTTCTAAGAAATCCACTTAGCTTCGGCTTTGATGAATGCGCCTGCTCTGAATCCCCATCTAGAGTCTGCTCTTTGTAGAGCATGTCTGGTCATTAAGCACAATTTTAAGTGGCTCAAAGGCCTTGAGGCGGTCTTAAGGCCTTGAGGTGGCATGAAATCCTTACTGGACCAAAGGCCTTAGGTGTCCTGAAGGCATTGAAGGATGCGAGGCCCAAAAGTCAAAAAAATGAATAGTTTTGGCAGCTACAATACTGAAAAATGTCTATTATAGTGCCTGCTACAGTACCTGGAAATTATGTCTCTACCCAGTTTTCAACACGGGTCTCTTGGATGCACTTGTTGAGTTCTCACCAACTGGGTTTAGGCACATGTACTGAGTAGTTTTAATGTAGTGGAAAAAAACTGTAAGTAAGGCTTTTTAAATGGAATGTTAAAAAGTAGTACTCCCCAATTTCAAATACCTACTAGTAATCATGGAAGAGAAGAATCATATACCAATGAGAATTTCATGATTCATAAATTAATTAACTTAATGAATTACTTAAACTGAAATCTATTTCATTAATCCATGACTGATAACAGGTTAAAACTAAGTGGAATTAAGAACATAAAAAAAGGCACATTGGACTTTGACATTCTCTATGTACAATAATCCAAAATTAAATTATTATTATTTTTTGAATCACTTTGTTGATTTAATATAAAAGATTACATAAAAATATAATGTCCCCTTTTTTCCTCTGGAATTCAATATTCCCCTCAACTTAATGAACACATTTTAGACACTAGGAACTTTATATTATTTTTCCCAACCAAAATCATTATTCGAATAACGGTGTATATGCACTTATTCAAATAGAAAATGGATTAATTAAGAGAAACACAACCATGCCTAGAGTCTCAAAGATTCACAGTGGGTTCCCAAATTCCTTTTTTACTCTAGTTTATAAAGAATTTATTTGAATACCATTTAAACTGTTTCACTAAAGTGATTTCTATTTTAATAATTAAAAATTGGATCCCCAAGGAGAATAATGAAACTTTCAGTTCCTAATTTTATGAACCTTACTCCATAAAAAATGTGTTATATATCCCTCTCAAACATATTTCCTAAACTGAAATTTCATAAAATCACAAATCATGTTCACACAACAATAATTCATCCTAAAAAACTTAAATTCAAGCAACTCTTATCAACCATTAAGTAATTTTCCATAAGAAAATTTACTTTGAATTATAATGTGATGACTAAATAAACTAAAATTTTGTAAGAATTCTGAAAAAAAAATACAATTGTTTTACAAATATTTTTAATAGGTAAAGCGATTTTATGGGATAGCAAGAAATCACATATTAACTCAACATGAGTTGACCCCTCCCCCACACTTAAAACCCAAAATTTTCCCTGAAGATAAATTCAAATATGGAGAATAATATTGTACAATTAAAGTATAAAGAAGATATTTTTAAAAGATGATTTATGACATGTATAGTGGCCACATTGAATCTTAAAAAGAAAGTATTCCATAATAATATTTTCTAGCAGTTTTACATAAAATTTTCATTATATCCAGTAAATAAAAAAATTTCAATAAAACTCAAAACGTATCATGTAAAACATTTAACATATAGTGATTAGTGTGTAGGAATATTGAAAAATGATTCAATTAGATTTATATTGGAGAATAAAAATACAAGAAAAAACACCCCTCAAATTAAAGCACACCCATTTTTAATTCAGACACAAATGGGGTATTACTCCCCCACAATTTTGTTTAAAAAGTGTAGAGATTAAACCAATGAAACTCAATTTCTAGCAGCAATACAATAATGTAGAACAAAATCCAGCATACTAAAGCATGCTGTAATCATTTATAGCATAGGTATATGGAAATAAAATTTTCACCAAAAAAATCAATAACTCACCGCCACTAAATTACCAGTGAGTCACCATTGTAGTGACTCTCTAACAATAGTGGAATGTTGACTGATTTTTTATAATGTAATAAATTTTCAAGAAATGCATTACTGTTTTTAGTAAAATTACTTAATAAAAAACGGTTAAAAGAACCAGATAAATGTAATTCAGTATTGAAGGAGAGCATAAAAGAAATTCAAAAATTTTAACTCTTATATATAATGAAGTTATCTCAGTTGAGTAAATCCTAAATTTATTCCTCCATCATAGCCATGAGTGAAAACCTATGTGAATAAAATCAATAGGTGAACACAACTTCAATGAAAACACAAATGTATGAGTTTTGGGAATTTTGTGCAATGGCCTTCGAAAATGAAGCTTCATTTAATTTTACAACAATGTGAATAATGATATTCTATAGACACCAGCTATAGATAAATTATTAATGGATACAAAACAAGAATAAAAATGTTTCATAACTAGTATAAATTGAACAAGAGAAAAAGAAAGTAGTAAATTTTTCAAAACAAAAAAAAAATTAAAACATAGAAAAAAACAAGGACTAGCCCCCATGAAGCACTAATATTTAAGTATTCAGATAGACATTATTTAAATTATATAAAACAAACAAAAAACACAAATTTATAGAAAGTAGTAAAATCTTGTATTTCCTCCCATTCATCATTAGATTTAAGGTCCCCAGCTGGACTCCCTCGAAACTAAGAGAAATCACTAGGAGGGTGTTGTTTACTCAGTAGGAACAACCACATATGATTTTCCAATGTTTAATAATAGAATAATGAAAATTTTGGGAACAAAAATACATAATAAAATAGAAACTAAACTCTCATAATTTGAAAAAAATCCTAAAAAGAACCCTATTACATGAAGGAACTTCTCTAGGGAGTCATCAAGTGGAGTAGATGATTCATCACCCAAATTCAATTCCTTATTATTTAAAAGAAAATTAATTTAAGGGGTAAAAGTATGAACTCTATAAATCTCTTCCATGAAGTTTTTAAGATTATAAATATCAAATCCATTATTGGATGTAGTGTTTCCCACTTCTTGGATAAATTCATATTTGAAAATTTTAAAATATTCTTGAAGGGACAGAGGAGAACTTTGAGCTGATAGGGGTATGGAATTATCATTAAAACTATCTCTAATATATTATACCCAAAAAAATAAAATTCAAGGATGATTGTTGGTGGGATCAGACTAACAGGTTCAAGAAGGGGAGATATAACATGGTGAACAATTTTAGAATAATTTGAACTCAATTGAAACTCCCATTATAAAATACTCTAAGTTTTTATATAGTCTTTTGCACCTGAATCAGTTTTGGAAGGATGTGAAAAATAGGGAAGTGTTAATTTTTGTTCATTCAAAAACTCTAGATTGACAATATTAAAAAGTCCTTCCAAAGGTTCCTCATCTAAAAATAAGACATTATCAATCACTACTTCTGAAAAATCATTCTGTCTTGAATCATCATGATTGTGTTCAACCTCTACATAAAGTTCACTATCAAAAATCTCACTCTCTATATCAATGAATGTTCACTATTCCAATTCAATTTCAGGGAAAGAATAATTCAATTCAAATTAAATAAATACAGAATCCATATTGTTAAAATTTAAATAGTGTTCCCCATGTGGGACAAGAATATTTTCCATTTTAGTAAGCTAACCATTTGAATATTCATTTGTAAAAGGGAAAATGGATGAATAGTCAACTATCATCCTTTCCTCAAAACAAATTTCCACATATTTTTCATCACACATCATTTTAGTGGTTTTTGGGTTTCCAATTTCAAACTAGGGAGATAATATTTAATTAATGGTTGAAGAATTTCAGATTCTATGACTTTCTGTTTAATGCTCTCTTCCAACGCACACCCAATTTCATGTCGAGCTTCTTTATTAAAAAATTCAGAAAATTTGGTTGAAGGGTTTTAAAAATTTATGCTCTCTTTTTTAAGTTTCTCTTCAACCTGAGTGATTAAATTATCAAAGTTCCTTAAATAGAGAATTTTTTCAACACTAGGGACCATGTATATAATAGGGAATTGTTCATCAATATTTTACAGTTCTTCCTCCACATTTTTTAACTCAACTCCATTTATGTTCTTGATGGGATCTTCAATGTTGTTTTATTCATTTAGTGAGTTGGTTATGTTCAAATTTTGTTCTTCATTAGTTTCAAATTCTTTATTGAAAGTGAATTTCTCATCCATATATTAAACTTCACAAACCTCATCACTATGTTTCTGAATTTCTACTACATCATATTCTTCTTTATTTAATTTTGTTTCTTTCTTTTCCATAAACCATTATTTTAATTCTAATAGCATGATTTCTAAATTCTTGAGTTTTTGATCATGTTATTGATAATTTTTATTTTAAGTTCATGGTTTTTATGGAATAAGAAGTCTATTATAGTATCCATTTTATCATATGTCATAGATTAAATTTGGTTAAATTTTACTAGGAAGTCAGTTCTGAGCTCAATGTGATGTTCATTTTCTTCACGGTGATTAAATGGCTGTGGTTGATTGTTGACACACTACTATGAAGTATGTTCGGAATAAAAACAACATACACCATAGTGTTGATTAAAAATATTAAAGCCTTCATGTAATTCCATTTTATTAAAGAATCAGATTAAACACACACATTCACATTCAAATAATAGAATTTTGATGTTAAAAAAAGTAGTTTTTTTTCAGCAGATATATCTATATTTATATATATATTGATTTTCAAACCCTAGAACACCCAGCTCATGCCTTCCCCCAAAACGACTCTACATTTTTATGGTTATCAGAGGTCTTCATGGAACTCAAAATTAAATTTATATTCCTACATTAGTATATTAGTAAATGATCGAACCATAGGGAAGGAGGGTGAGATATTTAAGGGTCAAAACAAAACTCCACTATAGACAATAGTGGGTAAATTTTATTTTATGATTTTTAATTTTTTTTAAAAAATAGAAAAGTTAATGAAAAATTGGAATAGTTTTGAAAATTTTATTTTTAAGAAATAGAATGTAAAACAAATAAAATAAAGGAAGTGATAAGATATGGTGAACAAGAATTGAGAACAGAAGTGTCGAGAAATCATCACACTACTTAAATGAGTGGGAATTATAACTCAACCAGACAAAAAGATGTAATCTTCACTTATTAAGCCAATTGAATTCCCAACCATTAAAAAATTTGATTTGTTAAACCTTCCTTGTTATAAGATTAAACACATTCATTCCAAATTATTAAAGATCACCAAATCAATAACAAAAAAAATGTGTTAAAGATAATATGAACATAAAAAATATCGTTGAAAGATTATGAAGTTTCTAATTTAAACGTTTGATGAATTTCTTTGATGATCAATCTCACCGAAAGATCAAGGATTTTGAAATTGAACACTTGTGTTTCAAAATAAAACATTTATGGATTGAAGAATAAAAAACAACCACTCTAGCTAAATCTAATTCTTGATGGAAGAAATGTAAATGAAGATGAAGAAAATATTGACCATAAGAAAATCAAATACCCTAGAAAAAAAATTAACCAAAGATCATATTCAGTTTAAGAATAACGATTACAATTTTAAAGAGAATGTTTTGAAGAATAAGTGTCCTCACTCTAGAAAAATGATGATAATGTTGTGATGCTATCCACATGTAGCATCGATTTACTTGATCTCCTAGTCTTTCGTCTGACCTTTTCCTGCTCATCCACCTAAAAGTTTCCAATGTGTTGAAAGAATCCACCCCCTACCCAATGTTGTTGCTCTATATTTAAAATCCTCTATCATCTACTTCTTTGTTACTCACATTATCACTGACTTAATTTTTCGTTCAGTACATTTTCGCACACATGTGTTATTTTGTGCAACAATCGTCACTTTAGCTTTTCCCTTGTATTTAACTGCAACATGTTGGTTGGTATGCACCTATATGTGAACATGACTCCAACATGTATATGCACATGAAAATAGAGAAATATTAATACAGTTAGTAAATATTTACTTATATAATAAAATATTATAAATTTTTAGATTAATGCTAAACTAATATTTAATATTTATATGTAGTTATTTTCTATTAAATATTTAATAAATATTTAAATCTTATATTAATTTACTATTAATTATCTATTCAGGATTATTAATGTCAATATTTTTATATTTAATAAAAATTGAATTAATTAATTATTTCTAAAGATAGAATTAATAAATTAATAAATATTTGTTTTAATAAATATCATTATTAATGTTATAGTTGTTAATTTTATTATTTTTTTAATTATTATTAAAATTATAAATATTAAAAATTTTAAGAATATTAATTCATAATTATTTATTTGATTATTAATTATTTAAAGTATTTTATTTATTTTATTAAATATTATTAGTTATCAACTATTATTATTTATTTATTATTATTCTTATAAACTTACATTTATTTTTTATAAGTTATAATAATAATTGTTATTATTTTTTATTAATTTCATTCTCTCCCGCCCCCTGTCAACCAACTCTGAAGAGGGGGGGTTGGATTCCTTGAGAATCCATGGTAGCAGCCCGCAACTCCTCCTCCTTCTGGCTCCAATATGATGACGATGACTCCGTATCACATGGCTGTGGCGACAGTGGCACGACTCGACTCAGCCGAAGCTCCTGGTTCTTCCCATGGCGGTAATTCTCTCCTCCTACGGAGCTTGGCTCCTCAAGAAATGACAGCGCGACGCAGGTCTCCTTCGGTCATCCACAATGCTTCTTCCTCATTTTGGCATCGCGGATCGACGGGCTTCTAAAGGAGGAAGTCCAGATCTGAGGCGTTGGTTCACTGTTGGCCCTACATGGCGACGTCCCTCCTCCTTGATGGCTCTAGGTACCCTCCTTTGAAGCGGAGATGACTTATTCAGATATACAATTGAAGATCCCCGTCTTTATCAACAAACAGGTTTTCAATGGAATGTCGGCTCAACCTGGATCTAACGTAAAACTCAATTTGGGTGATTTTAGAATAGGGTGGCTCGTCGTAATTGTGGATTCACTAGTTTTTGGCGGTGTCTCGACCTTCAACTTGTTATGGTTCGCTGACCACGAAGAGAGAAAAATGGAGGAAAAACAGACATTATTACACCAAGAACAAAGGTTACAATGTACCCCTCCCACACCTCCCTTTGTAAATATCACATGGAGCTCTCCCGGCCCTCTCACAATAGAGCTCTACACATGGATCTCTAATCTATGTTGGAAGCTCCCCAAGGATTCATAATATAGCCATGGTGGGGGTGTCAAGTTTGACACAACTCCCCCACCAAATCTACCACCAACCTTGGACTTCAAACATGGTGGCCACCAACTCCAATGGCATCCAAAACCCTATTTGCTGCACATGTAAAATGTGCATCCCCCAATATAAAAGTCCTCCTATGGTGGGTGTGGTTGGTTCAACACCCACCAACCATGGCAGATGGAATAATATCTCATCAATTCCCCCCCTCCAGCTGCAATCCGCTGGAGCATCTGCAAAGATCTAGATTTTTCTGAGCGACCACCTTTTTCAGCATATCTACTAGGTTCTCCTTCGTGTGGATCTTCACAAGTCACAACAGCTATTGATCCATCACTTCACGTATCCAATGGTAGTGAATGTCGATGTGCTTCGTCCGGGAATGGTACATGGAGTTCTTGCTAAAGTCCAAAGCACTTTAACTATCGCAATGAACCCTGTACTCCTTCTAGATGAATCCAAGCTCTTGAAGAAAAATATTTAGCCACAACATCTCTTTGCCAGCTTCTGAAGCAGCAATGTACTCTGCTTCCATCGTGGATAAAGTGACGCACTTCTGCAACCTTGATTGCCATGATACAACTCCTCCTGCAAAAGTATAGAGGTATCCTGATGTAGACTTCCTACTATCAGGATCTCCAGCCATATCTGCATCTGTATAGCCATCCAAGATAAGTTCAGATCCCCCATATCACAAACATAAATTTGAAGTACCTTTAAGATACCTCAGAATCCACTTGACTACATCCCAGTGATGCTTCCTGGGATTGGAGAGAAATTAGCTCACGATTGACACTGCATGGGCAATGTCAGGTCTCATACTCACCATAGCGTACATCAAGCTTCCAACTGCTGAGGAATATGGAATCATATTCATCGCCTCAACTTCTTCCTTGGACTACAGGCATGAACTCTTTCTCAACTTCAAATGACCGGGAAGAAGAATTCTCACTGGTTAGGATTTGTCCATGTTGAAACATTTCAGAACACGTTCAACATACTTCTCCTGAGATAGCCATAACAGTTTCCTCATTCTGTCATGAATGATCTGCATCCCCAAAATCTGTTGAGCCATTCCCAAGTCCTTCATATCAAAAGACTTGGATAAATCCTTCTTCAATTGGCTAATCTTTTATGCATCCATGAATGAGTCAAACTTCTTGTACCACTGTCTGGGAACCTGTTTCAGTCTGTACAAGCTCTTCTTCAATTTGCAGATGAGATATTGTCCACAAACGTCAATTCCTTCAGGCTGCTTCATGTAGATCTCCTCGGAGAGGTCAGCATGAAGAAAATCTATCTTCACGTCCATCTGTTCAAGCTCTAAGTCCAAGCTAGCCAATAATCTGAAAATGACTCGTATTGAATCCATCTTCACCACGGGTGAAAAAATCTCATCAAAGTCGACTCCTTTCTTCTAAAGAAATCCCTTGACAACTAACCGAGCTTTTTGCTTGACCTCCCTTTGGATTCCATCCTTCTTCTGCCTGAACACCCATTTGTTCGTTAGTGCCTTCTTACCTTTGGGTAATTCCACCAAATCATATGTTTGGTTCTTCATCAAAGACTCCATCTCATCCTCCATTTCATGCATCCACTTATGTTTTTTGGGATGAGACACTGCTTCCTGGTATCCTTCTCGCTCCCCCTCATCAGTCAGTAGTAGGTAATCTAACTTCGAATATCTTTTTGATGGAATCCTTCCTCGTGAAGATCTTCGAACCTCTGAAATGTTAGGTTCGGGAGGCATAACATCACATAGCTCCTGTGATGGTTCTGAAACTTCTTGTGGAGAGGATTGAGTCTCCCCCTACTCAATATCCTCCTTCACTGCCTCCTGTTCTGCTACCGATGAGTCTTCATGAACCTCCTCCTCTTCAATGATAGGTGGTGCTGGTATAGTTTTTGGATTATGAATTGAGTCCTCAGCACTTTCCATTCAAGTAATTCTAGGATTTTTAATGTCCTCGATCGTCTGGTTCTCATGGAACATGACATCTATGCTTCTGATCACCTTCTTCTCCTTAGGGTCCCAAAGCTTGTATCCAAACTCCTCATCTTCATAGCCGATGAAGATGCATGGAGTAGATCTCCCATCTAGATTCTGCCTGAGATCCTTGGATACATGTGAAAATGCCAAAAATCCAAACACTCGTAAATGAGAGTAAGAGGGATGTTTACCAGACCATCTCTTCTGTGGAATCTCAAAATTCAGCGGGACTGACGGTGATCGGTTGACGAGGTAGCAGGCAACATGAACAGCTTCTCCCCAGAATGGATTAGGGAGCTTTGCCAAACTCATCATGCTTCTGACCTTCTCTATGATGGTTCTATTCATCCGTTCTGCAACTCCGTTGTGTTGTGGGGTGCGTGGGACCATCCTCTCATGTAGGATGCCCAGACTCCTACAATAGGCATCAAAGTCCCTGTATGTGTACTCCCCTCCATTGTCTGAACGAAGACACTTCAGCTTCCTTCCAGTTTCACGCTGCACCATGGCATGGAACATCTTGAAGTAATATAGTAATTGGCCCTTCATCCGCAAGAAAAACACCCACACCCTTCGAGATTAATCATCAATAAAGGATAAGAAATATTTATTACCTCCCAGAGAATCCACCTCCATGGGTCCACATACATCAGAGTGCACCAGATCTAGCAACTCTGATCTCCGTGATGAAGCGGTATTGAATGAGACTCTATGCTGCTTCCCATACAAGCAGTATTTACAAGGATCAAGTGATGAATCCTTATTAATACTGATGTACTTATTCTTTTTTTGGGTAGATAACCCTTTTTCACTCATGTGGCTGAGTATCCTATGCCACATATTGGATGAAATATCTCCTTCCACGGTATTGAGGCTTTCTGCATTTATCCTCACATGAGTTTTGTACAACGTACCACATATGTGTCCTCGTGCGATGATGATGGCTCCTTTTTTCATCTTCCATGCTCCATTGCTAAAGATGTTATCATAGCCTTGACGATCAAAGACTGTACGTGATAACATGTTAAGCTGAATTCTTGGAACATGTCAAACATCCTTCAGGGTGATTGTGTATCAAACATTCATCTTTACTTGGATATCACCCATGCCAACAATCTCTGCCAAACTGGTATTCCCCATCTTGACTGCACCAAAGTCACCAGCTTGATAAGTTAAGAAATACTCACGATGTGGCGTGACGTGGTACGAGGCTGCAGTATCGACCACCCATTCTGTGTCTTGGATTGATGTATGAAAGCATGTCTCTTCTTCGTCTTTGGAGAAAAGAACAACTTCTTTCATGACGCTCACATACGTGTCTTCATTTCTTCTTTGCTGGTTGTTACTTTGACCCTTTTCTTGTAACAACTTTCGATAGTTCTTTTTCATGTGTCCCTCCATGCCACAATGTTAGCATTTGTTTGTTGGCCTCCTACCATCTATGGACTTTCCTCTGTTCTTTCTTTGACCTCTGGTTCCTACCCCATGACCTCCTCTTTGTTGCCTCCCTTGCTTCTCCAAAACGAGAGCTTGCGTCTAGTTGAAACTCGCATCCTTCCTTCGGGATTCCTTGTTGAACAGTGCATCCTTTACCATCGCCATGGTAAGTTCGCCTCCAGGTGTTGAGTTGCTAAGTGAGACGACAAGCGTATCCCAACTATCGAGAGGTGTACATAGTAAATGGTTCACCTGATCTTCATCATTCAGAGTCTTACCATCAGCCACCAACTGGTTCACCAAGCTTTGGAACTCGCTGGTGTGTTCAGCTATAGAGTTTCCACATTATAGTCGAAGATTCATCAACCGATTCAATAAGAGGATCTTGTTTCGAGCAGTCTTTGACTGATAAGTAGTTTCCAACTTTTTCCAAAGTTCATACGCACCAGTCTCTTGAGAAACATGGTGGTAAACACTGTGATCGATCCATTGGCGGATTTGGATGATCGTCTTCTTGTTTAGCTTCTTCCACTCCTCTTCCTTTGTGGCATAGGGGTTGACTCCCTCATTCTCAATGGGGTTAAAAATATCCTTAGCATTGAGAAGATCTTCCATTCGAGACTTCCAAATGGAGTAGTTTGTAGAAGTCAACATGATCATCCCTCCCATAGATGATCCCTCCATTGGATTTAAATTAAGTTAAAAATTGGTGTAGAATCTAGAAAAATGGAGCTCACCGTTGTGTCTGGAATGGTTGAAAATGGTGGAATCGACTTCTGGATCGTCGAAATCGGATACCGATTGATCAAGTTATGATCAAAACAATATCAACAGTCAAGATCGTTCTATGACAAGGCGATGACATGGCGATGATGTGTTGATGACGTGGCATGATGGTGCAGCTGTTGGAAACCCGCCGGAAAAGTCACCAGCGCCATAATAATACCTTCTTCTCCAGCAAGGGGGTACTGTTCACCCAAAGTTTGACCGAACTTTGATCGGGCCTAGGAAGCTCATTTTAGCTCCGTTTTTTATGTCGTTTGCGTCATTGGAATCATCTTAACACAGGATTTCAGAATATGTCTTCAAAACATGATTCTGGGAAACTTGAATTTTCCAGCCACCAGAAAAATTTCCACTGCCCGCTACCATTTCATCGGAACTGCCTCTGATACCACTTGTTGTGGTTCGCTGACCACGAAGAGAGAAGAATGGAGGGAGAAACTGGCCTTTATTTCAACATGAACAATGATTTACAAAACTCCCTCTCTACAACTCTCTCTCTCTCACATGGAGCTCTGCACTTGGCTATGTAATCTATGTTGGAAGCTCCCCAAGGCTTCCTTATATATCCATGGTGGGGGTGTCAAGTTTGACACAACTCCCCCACCAAATCTCCCACCAAACTTGGAATTCAAACATAGTGGCCACTAACTTTAATGGAAGCCAAAACAATAGTTGCTGCACATGTGAAATTTGAATCCCCCAATATAAAATTCCTCCTATGGTGGGTGTGGTTGGTGCAACACCCACCAACCATTTCAGCTGGAATAATATCTCATCACAACTACACATCAAGCGGAAGATGGGTTGCCTAAAATTTGATGGCGGTGAGTCATGAGGTAGCACTAAGTCAAAGGTTGTTGACTGTGTGTTGCTGTTGTGGGTTGGTGGTATGTCATAAAGATGCTGCTTGGAGCCAACGGTGGAAGAAGGACAGCAGCGATGACTGTCGGTTGAGGTATCATGAGGGATATGGTTGTAGATGAATGATGCCTACAGCGAGTCCGCGGTGAGTGAGGATGCACTGTGGAGGGATAAGAACACTGAGTTGTGGGTGCAAGGCTGACGGTGGATCAGGGGTGATGGAGAGTCCCGGACAGTGAGTCAATGACTCACTGCTGATTAAAAATGGAAAAAAGATGGAAGCGGGAACGATGAATCAAACAAAAAAGAAAAATCGGAAAGGCAAAGCCACCATTAGAAGTACGAAGGTGGAAAATGGGGCCCACCTGCATCGGTTAAAATAATAGTTAAAAGTAAATATTTAACATCAAATAAAACAAAATAAAATAATAGCGAAACAGATTAATTATAAACTTAATCATTAATCTTATAATATTAAAATTAAATTACAAAGAAATTAATTAATTTGAAACAATAATTACAGATGAATTAAATATTAAATTTAGTAAAATTAAATTATGGAAGTTAGTTACAAATTACATAATAAAATTATAAATTAAATAATTTATTAAAATATCACACAATTAATTAAAATAATAGAACATTTTCGTATTAAAAATAAATAATAAAATAATTTTTATTTCAAATAAAATTTAAATTTAAATATTAATTAATGAATTAAAACATAGGAAAATAGTTAAAACTAAATTAATGAATTTAAATGATAAAATATACAAGATTATATATAAAAGACTATTAATTAATGAATGTAATTATAAAATTAAAAAAGTTTAAATATTTATCAAAAACTCATAAATAATTAAATGAATGATTATAAATATAGATAAAACATGTGGAAACTTAAGTGAATTTAAGGCCACTTAAAATTCCCTCACACATATTCATTGATTATAGTCAATCGATTTGATGATTTATTTCCTTTTAAAATATAAAATAGTTTTTATTAAATAACTCAAATTGAAGCATGTTAAGCAGTTTTAAAGCGGGGGACAAAAAACTTTAAGTAAGTATTTTTAAATGGAATGTTAAAAAAGAGTCCTTCCCAATTTCAAATATCTACAAGTAACGATGGAAGTGAAGAATCAACTACCAATGAGGATTTCATGCTTCATAAATGAATTTTCTTAAAGAATTACTTCAAATAAAATCTATGTCCTTAATCCAAGAGTGATAACAAGTTAAAACTATGTGGAATTTAGAACATAACAAAAGGCACATTATACATTGACTTTATCCTAGGTTTCAACATCAAAAATTAATTTTCTTAATCACCTTATTGATACAATTTAAATGATTCCATACAAATGTATTGTCTCCTTCATCATAGGTAATTCATTGTTCCCCTCACCTTCGTGAACTCATTTTTTACACTAGGTAGTTTATTTTATTTTTCCCAACCATATTCCTTGTGAAAAACACTATGCTTATTCACATATTCAAATTGAAAATGGATTTATTAACAGGAACACACACATGCCTACAGTTTCATAGATTGATGGTGGGTTCCCAAATGCCCATTTTACACCAATTTCAATTATATGAATACCATTTAAAATGTTTCACCAAATTGATTACTTTTTTAATAATTAAAAAGTAGGTCCCCAAGTAGAATGTTCAAACTTTTAGTTCCTAAAGTAATAATCATAACTGAAAAAATATATCCTATGTCACTCTCAAACATAGACCCTAAACAGAGATTTCATGAAATCACTATGCATATTCAATCAGCAATAATTCATCCTAAAAAAATTCAATTTAAAGAAACTATTAACTACCTTAATGATATTTTCCTTTGAAAAAACTAATTTGAATTACAATTTGAAGCCTGATGAATCTAAAATTTGGTATGAATTTTGAAAAAATTTGACCTTTGTTGGACTCCTCATGTATTAATCATGTTTTAATGATCAAAAATCTTATTTAATCATGTGTTAATGATTAAAAATCGTATCCAACCTAGTTAACTTCTGTAAATTATATCCAATCATGTATATTTATGTTTAAAGTTTTCTCATGCTTTAAGAAGATCCTTGCAAGATCTTAATTTCCCTATTTTAAATTTACCTACTTTATACTATCTTTTATATACTCTCAAAATACCTTATTTAACACATGCTTAAGTCTAATCCTTTCTATTATCATCATTGTTTAAGTTTGGACACAGTTACTTTGAAAAGTCTAAGACACCGTGAGTCTGCCACTGGCTATGTATTTCTGACACTGTGAAGCAAACACCATTAAACCAGACACCGTTAACAAGACACAGTGAACAAAACACAGTGAACAAAACACCGTGAAGTAGACACCATGAAGTAGACACCGTGAACAAGACACCGTGAACAAGACACCATGACCATGAGACACTGTGACTATGAGACACCGTGACCATGAGACACCATATGAAGGAGACACCATTTTCATGACTCACTGTGACACTGTTTCTTAAACTATTTTGGCGTCTTTCAATTTAATATCCAACGGTCATATTTTTTTCTTTTAGTACAACTGCTACTAATTAATGTGGGTTGTTGGCATGTCAGGGAACCGTACCTTGTACCTATAAATGGTAATCATTCCCATTGCCAGAGAAAAATAAATAAAATGAATATCGAGATACAGAGACATATACGCAATAAAGAATAGAAGATACAAATGAGACCCATACAAGGAGATACACACATACATGCAGAGAAGAACACACGAAGAACTCGAAGAGCACTCATACTCATCAAGAACAGAAGTTCAAAGAGAAGGTTCAAGTGCTATAAAAAATACTACCACATTCCAGCTGAACACCTGTACTGGAAGTGAAGGAACAAACCAAGACACTCTTTTTTCCTGAAAACTTCTAGAGAAGGACCCAAAGATTCATCTGATTCAATCCAAAGGAGTCCAGAGCTTCATCGACATCACACAAGAGCATTCTAAACTCATCTCTATATTCTTTCTCTGTTGTGATCATCCTTTTTACATTACAAGCAGTGTGTGCCTCTATCTATTTTGACACACACTGACTCCTAAGATAAACTAGAGGATATTTAAATCCTCACACTAAACTCTTTTACACCTTTCTGTATCTCATGTAGATCTGTGTTAGAGGTCTGAGGACCTAGACAGTCTGTGTGTTGTTGCTGTTGCTTTCCCACGTAGAACTGTGGTAGAGGTCGGAGGACCTAGACAGTCTGAGTACTGTTGTAATCCCCGATACAGGGTGTGGATCAAATTTATATATAAAATGTTTGAGAGGACTAAGTTTCATCTTGAGACTGAACCTCAATGTTAAAACTGATGTGCTTCTTATTTTAGTTTAAAATTTATTTAATATTCCATTGCTAATTACTTTAAAATTCAAATCTATTTTAAAGTAACCTGGATAGTTGAACTATAAAGTGTTTTTAATAATTGTGAACCAGTAAGTTAGTTTCAAAAGCTAACCTAATCTTCAGATTAAGTTAATTGAGAAATAATCAATCTTTGATAAACTAATTGAACATTTATAATCTTTAAAATTTCACTACAGTTTAACTTGTTTTATAAATTGGGGGATTTTAATATAAATATTTTAAACAGAAATTTTTAATTGGAACTCAATTCACCCCCCTCTTGAGTATCCACTCTGACCAACATTTGGTATCAGAGGCTGTTGATAAAAGGTTTTCAAAACTCTCTATTTGGAAAAGTTTTCAACTGTGATTTTAGTTAATCTTAACGATCTTAAAATTTCTGTTAAATATAAATTTTTATATCTTTATATAAATTAGGTATTATGGATAACATATTAGAAGGTGTAGCTACCAAAAGGACACCCTTCTTTAATGGTGTTAATTATGCCCAAATTAAAATAAAAATGAAAATTCATTTGGAAAGTATGAGATTTGACATTTGGGATGCTATAGAGACTCAGTATATGATTCCAAAAACTGTTAGAACTACTTGGGATGAACCTACTAAAGATTTTTATAATAATAATTGTAAAGAAATGAATTCCATGTATTGTGCTTTAGGATATGAATAATTTTATCGAATATATGCTTGTAAGACTGCTTATGAAATATGGGATACTCCGGATGTTTCCCATGAGAGAACAACCAATTTTAAAGAAATAAGACTAAACACATACACTATTAAGTATGATAATTTTAAAATGAAAACTGATGAATCTATTTCTGATATGTATCTCAGGTTTAATTAGATATTCAATACAATGAGCTCATTGGGAAAAGCTGTTCCAGCAAAGGAGTAAATCATGAGGATACTAAGATGCCTACCAGACAGATGGAGAGGAACCTCTGTCTCTATATGAGAATCATGTGACATTGGTAATCTACCTATCAAGGAGCTGATTGGTAAGTTGATGATGTATGAAGAAGAGATAAAGGTAAAAAAAGAGGAAGATGATGAACCTAAGAAGAAGTCAGTGGAATTTAAATCTACTGCCTCAAAGACCAAGGACAAGAATAAGGTTCACATACCTGTCGAAATCTCAACTAGTGAAAATTCTAACTCAGATAGTGATGAAGAGATGGCTCATATAGCCAGTAGATTCAAGAAATTCTATAGAAAGAAGAATTTTTTTAGAAAATCAAATTATAATGGTAAGTATTACCAACAAGTTAATTGGAAGAGAGATTGAAAAAAAGATGATAAAAGTGATGACATAGTCTGCTATGAATGTGAAGGAAAGTACATGTTAAGGATGACTGTCCAAAATTGAAGTTTAAGAATAAATATGATTATAAAGACAAAAATTATAAGAAAGCTATGAAGGCAACATAGAGTGCTTCAGAAGATAGCTCAAGTGGATCTGAAGCTTCTGATTCTAATGAAAAGAATCATGCCAGTATGTGTTTCATTACAAACACATCTGAGGTAACATTGGATACTCCTACTTTAAAATCTCATTATTCTAGAGATGATTCTGATTCTGAAAACAAGTCTAGTGAAGAATTATTTTAATATTGTAACATGCTAGAGGATACCTGCAATGAGCCTAAAGACAATTATAAAGCCTTAAAGAAATAGCATGCTTTAACTAGCACTGTCAAATCTTCACTAGAAGTAGAAAAGGAAAAGAATGCTCAATTGTTAAAAGAGAATACTGAACTCAAATTGTCTAATGAGAAAATTAGAAAATACTTAGAGAAGTTCACAAATAGAAAGGATACTCTTACAAAAAATCTAGGAAAACAAGTAGCACCCAAGTATACTACTAGTTTAGGATACCAACCAGGACAGAGACAGATTGTTAAGAATAAATTTATTCCAAAATCTGGACAGTATGCTGCTAGTTCAAGTTCTGTCAACTCTTATGCTTTATCTAGATATTTAAATTCTTACAAAAAACAATGTTTACTTATCAAAATCATTTGAATCTATTAATTATAGGAAACCCATTAGACAAATATGGGTACCTAATGTTTTTCTAGCTAACCTTTTTGGACCCAAGAAAATATGGGTACCAAAGTTATCTTCTATCTAAATCGGTTTTGTAGGAAACTTGCTTGAAAACTACATGTGAGAAGATATTGTACTTGGATAGTGGATGTTCAAGGCATATGACAGGAGACTACTCATTCTTTAAGAGCTTAATCAAAGTTGATTGATGACATGTCACCTTTTGGGATAACTCAAAAGGAAAAATCATCAGCTTATGCCAGATTGGTGACACTGATTCAATTTTAATTTCTAAAGTACTATTTGTTGATGGATTAAAATACAACCTGTTAAGTATTTCTCAATTGCGTGAAGACGGTTTCAATGTTATGTTTGAAAATGATTCTTGTAATGTATTGGATTCTAAAAATGTTTTGGTATTTACCACATTAAGAAATGAAAATATTTATGCTATAGATTCTAATTCTTTAGCTAAAAAATGTTACTTACTTAAATTCTTTTCATAAATAATCTTGGCTATGGAATAAGAAAATTAGGAAACTGCAATGTGCACTCTCTTAGGAAAATGACTAGGAAAGGTTTAGTTAGATACCTTCCCAAACTAGAATTCCCAACAGATAAAGTTTGTAATCTTTTTCAAAAGAGAAAACAACATCAAGTTTCTTTCAAATCAAAGAAAGAAGTTTTTACTTCTTAAGCTCTCAATTTGGTTCAAATGGATTTGTTTGGACCATCAAGGGTTTCAAGTCTAAATGAGAAGCACTTGGTTTATGTTCTTGTAGATGATTTTTCTAGGTACACTTGGGTACACTTTCTAGCTCACAAAAGTAGAGTTTGTTCATATTTTGTTAAATATTCCATGTCTGTAGAAAACCTTAGTGGACTTAGGATCAAGACCTTGAGAAGTGATCATTGTCGTGAATTTGAAAATCAAGAGTTTGAATCTTATTGCTCACATAATGGATATAGTCACAACTTCTGTACTCCTAGAACACTCCAATAGAACGGTGTAGTAGAAAGAAGAAATAAGACTCTTCAAGATATTTCTAGGACAATGCTCAATGAATATGATTTACCTATTTACTTTTGGGATGAAGCTATAAATATAGCTTGTTACATTATCAATAGAGTCTTGATTAGACCAATTATTAAAAATACCCCTTATGAGCTTTGGAACAACAGGAAGCCTATGGTTAATTACTTTAGAGTTTTTGGTTGCAATGATTTTATCCTTAACACTAAAGATAATCTTGAAAAATTTTCTTCCAAAAGTGATGAAGGAATTTTCCTAGGTTACTCAATATCAAGTAAAGCCTATAGAGTATTCAATAAAAGAACCAAATGTGTGGAAGAATCTATACCCATAAAATTTGATGAAATTGATCCACTTGAACCTAAGACCCCTCTTGAAATCTTGAAGAAGATATGTCCATTCTAAACCTTAATGACAAGAACAGTGAACCTGGTGTTAAGACAACAAGTTCTGAAAATTTTCCAGAACCTGCTTCTATAGAACCAAAACCTGTAAATGATACTGAAATTTCTAGCCCTAACTTCTCTGGAACAACTAAGACTCTTAAAAATCATCCTTTAGATGTTGTAGTAAGAGATTTAGGTAGAGGGACACAAACTAGATCTTCTCTAAGAAACTAGGTTTAACATCATGCTTTTCTTTCATATCTTGAATGTAAAAATATCAATGATGCAATCAAGGATAAATTGTGGGTGACGACTATTCAAGAAGAATTGAATCAATTAGAAAGGAACAAAGTTTGGAAACTTATAGACAGACCTAAGGACACATTGACCATAAACACTAAATGGGGTTTTGGGAATAAAGTTGATGAAGATGGTAGCATAGTTAGAAACAAGGCTAGACTATTTGAACAAGGCTATAGTCAAGAAGAAGGAATTGACTATGAGGAGACCTTTGCACCAGTAGCCAGACAAGAAGCCATCCGAATACTTATTGCCTATCCATCACATTTGAATTTAAAACTATATCAAATGGATGTCATGAGTTCATTCTTAAATGGATATATAACTGAGGATTTTTTTTGTTCAACAACCCCCTGTATTTACAAACCCTCATTTTCCAAATCATATATTTTAACTATAAAAATATTTTTATGGTTTAAAGCAAGATCCATGAGCTTGGTATGACAGATTAAGTAATTTTCTTATTTGAAAAGGATTTAAAAGAGGAATAGCTGATCCTAATCTTTTTATAAAATGAGTTTCTAATGATTTTTTAGTTGTTCAAATCTATGTACATGACATTATTTTTTGATCTTCGAAAAATTATTTATGTGTTGAATTTTCTAAAATGATGCAAAACAAATTTGAAATGAGTTTAATGGGAGAACTCAAATTTTTTCTTTGATTTCAGGTTTTTAAAAATTCAAATGATATTATTTTAAATCAATGTAAATTTACAATGGATCTTCTAAAACCTTTTGGATTGGATAGCACTAAAAGTCGTGACACTCCCATGAGTACCACTTGTATGTTGGATCTTGACGAAGATGGAAAATCTGTTGATGAAACCAATTATAGAGTAATGATTAGAAGTTTACTTTACTTAACTATTAGTTGTCCTGATATTATGTTTAGTGTGTGTATGTGTGCTCATTTTCAAGAAAACCCTAAGGAATATCATTTAAATGTTGTAAAGAGAATTTTCAAATACCTCAAGTAAACACACAATCTAGGACTGTTTTATCCAAAAGGACAATCATTTGAATTAGTTAGTTACTCTGATGCTGACTTAGGTGGCTGTAAGTTAGATAGGAAAAGCACCTCTAGAACATGTCACCTTACAGGAAAGTCACTAGTATCATGGTGTAATAAGAAATAAAATTCTGTTGCATTATCTAATGCAGAAGCTGAATAAATAGCTGCTGGCAGTTGTTGTGCACAAATTTTGTGGTCGAAACACACATTACTAGATTATGGATATCAATTCAGACATGTACCTATAAATTGTGACAACACAAGTGCTATTAACATCTGAAAGAATCTTGTTTCACATTCTAGGACAAAGCACATTGATGTAAGACATCACCTTTTGAGAGATCATTATCAAAAAGTTGATATCACTTTAGAATTCATTGGTACTAAATACCAACTTGCTGATATATTCACAAAACCATTAAATTCTGAGAGAATAGACTACATCATACGTGAACTAGGCATGATAAATCTCAAATATATACCTTTCTAGTCTCTATTTCAGGTCTCACTGTTCGATATCTTACTGTGTTATACTTCACTGTTTCATGATTACAGTTTCTAGGTTACTCTCTCTCATGTTTACTGTCTCACCATAAAGTGTTATGTTTATGGTCTCACAATTAGCATTTTGTACTTACGGTCTGACGTTTACTGTCTCACCATAACATGCACTGAAAAGTTCACTCACAGTCTCGCCATGAAACTCGTCTACTGTCTCACCGTAATGATGACTCACGGTCTCACCGTGAAAATTATTTATGTTTTTGTTTAAATCAATATCATGTTAATTATCCTTTTCACCTTTTTATCTTCCCACATTTTTATTTTTTCGATGTTTGGTATTCCTAAATGATAAAACAAAGTAAGTATCACTTGCTTCTTCACCCGGGGTTTCTTCTACTTACTCTTTTCGAACCCTTCTTCATCCCAGAAACCCTTCTCTCGCTCAAACCATCAGTGAATGCCAAGAATAAAATGTCCATCATCATCGACACCCGAGAAGTGAATCTTGATGAAGAAGAAGACTGAACCGAAGCTTACACCCAAAGGATCTTTAAATCCGAATCTGGTAAACCGCATTGTTGTACCTGAGAAAGAGATTTTCCCCAAATGGCTTCTATCTAGTAAGTCTCTGGTTTTGAAAGTGTTAGAACAACAAGTCTGGTTATAATGGTTCTTGAAGAAGGATAGAACCATATATACTATGTTATTAGCTCATTTTTACCAATACGTACAGTTCTCATTTGATTATGGTGAGATTTATGTTGTGAGGAGTTGGGTCAATGGACAGAGATGCTCTTTCTCTTCGAGGTTATGGGCTGCATGCCTTAGGATACCTCATGAAGGAATATGAAAGGATTATCAGAGAGAACCTCCACCTTCAACCTATTTCTTTAATTTAGAAGATGCTCTGAAAACCATAACTGGAAATTTCACTCAGAGGAGAGCCATTGCTGCTGAATTAGATGGAGAAACAAGGCTTCTATTTAAGTTTGTACAAGATTTGGTAAGTCCAAGAAAATGTGATTTTTCTATGCTAAAATATCAAGATGTGTTTTTGATTCACCTCATGAAAAATGAGCATAAGATCAACCTGTGCAAGTATATCATACAACGCATGTGTGAGTTGATCAAATTCACATCCAAGTCAACTTATCTATTTTACTCTTAGTGAATATCAACCATGAATCTTGCAAAAGGTGTTGTTAGTCCTTATGAGGAAGTGATTATGGACTATTATTACTGTCTCTCAAAAGCCACTATCAAATAAATGAAGATAAACTGGAATCCTTGGAAAAATGAATGGGTGGAATACAATGATAAAGTTTATGAGAAATTCCATCCGGTGGATTATCCCTCAAGACCAAAAGACATTTCTGTTCATGGTTTGGAACCGGATGAGATTGTTGAATATGTTGAAGAAGTGGAAGAAGAGGCTGAAGTACCACCTAGGGAAACAATTATTGTTGAGGAAGGCATGACAAATATTCCTCATGAAGTTCTTGAAGAAGAATTTCCCACTCCTAAAGAAGCTATTACTTTGGAAATTCAACCTGAAGCTGTAACAGAATCATTTACCAAAGAACCTGAAAAGCATGCCATGGAAGGGCCTATAATAGAAGATCCTATAGTGGAAGAGCTACTTGTTTTGCAAGAGGTCAATCTTGAGGAACTCCCTGTGGAAAAATCTGTTCTTGAAATCATACCTTCTCGTGAAGAACGGATGGAGATATCTTTTCAGCAGGCAAGACAAGAAATGAGTGAGGAACCTAGAGTTGAGTTTGTGGAACTAGACCAAGATCCTAAGCCTCTCAGTCCTGAGAAGGAAGCATCAGTTGAGGGGGATAAAACCCCAAATATTGAGTCTGTTGAAGCCACACATACAACTGAGTCAAGTCCTGCATACACTCAGTATAAATTTCATAGTTTCTATGATGTGAATGATTCTCAGCAGGTTACTGCAACTGGACTTGATATTTCCTCTCTATTTCAGTTGAAATCTGTCTCAAATTTTGCACCTGAGAAGGAACCTGATCCTGTACCAGTCCCTACTCTTGAATCCTTATTTGAACATCCATCCTTTTTATGTAAGGATTATCTGACAGAATTTGGTTCTACTCTATTATCCAGATTTTAGAAACTCTGGAATACCCAACCTATTCCGGTGAAAAATTTAAGTGAGAGATATGCCTCACTATTACTGGAAAAGATTATCTGGAAAATACAACCTAATATGCTCCATGAAATTAAATATGTGAGAGTTGAAAATAAGCTACTCAGTAATGAAGTAAAGACCCTATGAAGTATGGTTGAATACATGCAGAGAGAGCTGTATTTGAGATCTGAATATGTTGTTCCTTATGTAGAACCTGCTGCTCCTCAAATCCCACTAGTTGGTGTGTCTCATCTTTAACCTTATCTAGCATCCTTAGATGAAAATATCACTAAAAGGAACATAAAAATTGTAAAGGAAATGAATGATCTTGTTTCCAATATGAATAAACTTACTAATGAGTATACAAGGTGTCTTCAAAAGGTGTTGAATCAACTAAAATCTCTGACCACAAATGTCAAAGCATCTGGTCAATCCTCTAAACCCTCCTTAGACAGTGATCTGCTCAGAAATATAATCAATGAAGAGCTTCAGAATGTATTCAGTGGTTTCAATGCGGATTCTTTAACTAAAGTGGTCAAAAATAGTGATAGAGTTCTTGACCTAGTACAAATCCACTCCAAAATTGCTAATGATTCTCAGCAAGAGATTGCCAAGAAAGTGGATTTCTACTTCAACAGAATCTTCTCCAAGACAGATATGAAAAACCTTTTCATGTACCTTGTAGAAAATCTGTGGATTCCTCCTGTGAATCAAGCTTTCAAGAACCAATTCCAGAAACACATAGAGTTTACTAGATTGTTGGATAACGTTATGGAGAATAAGGACGATTTTGAGAAATCCATGCAATATAGTGGAGAGATCATTAGAGATTTCATCAAACTCCTACGACCCTATCTTCATGTCCAATGTACAACCATTGTTGCTCCAGCGGCTGAACCTATCAGACCTGGGCTGCCTACCTTCTCCTCTGCTCTAGCCTCAACCACCATGTCTGTCGGACAAGCACTCAGTCAGATCAGTCCTGGGATTCTTGATCAACAACTGCCTCGATCTTCTAATGCTCCTACCTTGGATCCCCCAGTATTTTAAGGTATCCTTTTTTTATTTATCAACCACCTCTCTACCTTCTTCTACCTCGGCCTCTGCCCCTACGGCTTCCTCTTCTACCACTACTGATAAAGTCAAAGAGAAGGCCGACCCCTGATGAAGAATAGTGATTATATTTTTTGATAGGGTTTCTATTGTTTTACTATATTATTTTTTAGTGAAACTTGTTTACTCTATATGGAATTCACACTTTTTTTACCTCTCTTATTTCATCTTTTAGATAATCTCAAAAAGGGGAGAAGTTTCTATATGTTATCCCTTTATCTTTATGGTTGATTTTACCTCTATAGTTGCATCCAATATACATTTTAACTGTAAATGATTTTTGATCATAAAAAGGGGGATATTTTTGGAATTCTCATGTATTAATAATGTTTTAATGATCACAAATCTTATTTAATCATGTGTTAATGATTCCAAATCTTATTCAACCTATTTAAATTCTCTAAATTATATCCAATCATGTGTATTTATATTTAAAGTATTATCATGCTTTAAGTAGATCCTTGAAAGATATTAATTTCTCTATTTTCAATTTACCTACTTTATAATATCTTTTATCTACTCTCAAAATACCTTCTTTAACAAATTCTTAAGTCTAATCCTTTATATTATCACCATTGTTTAAGTCTGAACGCGATTACTTTGAAAATTCTAAGACACCGTGAGTCTGCCACTGGCTATGTATTTCTGACACTGTGAAGCAGACACCATGAAACCAGACACCGTAAACAAGACACCATAAACAAAACACAGTGAACAAGACACCGTGAAGCAGACACAGTGATGTAGAAACCGTGAACAAGACACCGGTATCAAGACACCATGACCATGAGACACCGTGACCATGAGACATGTAACACCCAAAGATTTTACGAAAAATATTCTTTTTAATTTCATTAATGTCTTGTGTTGTATGCTACACCAAAAGGAGCTTGCACAACATGTATCCCTGACTTGGCTTGCATTACATGCAAGCACGACCTTCCATGATAGCGTGTGTTGTACGCAATACTGAGTTTCGCTAAACAACGATATGCTATTAAAATATTATTAAAACTAGCCGTTATGAATAGTAATAACCACTTTTTGAAATTTTATAAATTTTATTTTTGAAAATGGACTTTATTTTTGGATTCGGAATATCGAAATTAGCCTAGGGTGAAATTTTAGTATTTTTCTGAAAACTTTCAATTTTTGATGAATACTGAAAACACTGGGTTACTATTTAAAAACTGACTATTTATTTAAATAATTATTTATTTTAGGTCAAAATTGATACATAATACCTATATAAGTTCAATGAAATTCATTGGAGCCATTTTATAATAATTTTAGATATAAATTTTTTTTATTGAACTTTTGACCGACTTTTACCCACCTCCTAGGAGAATTTGCAAATTTACATAAAACTTAATATTACCACTTTTGTGAATGGAATTTAAAAAATCTGCGAGACACGGTTGATTTAAGTAACTAAAATATGGTTCAATGAGATGAAAATAATTTTTGGTGAATAGTAACTTTTTACATTTTTTACCACGGTTAAAAGTAAATAGGGTAATTAAGGGTAAAAATGATATTATTATTACCCTAACACATGTCCTAATTCTATTGGATATGTGTAATTAGACAAAAAACAACATTAGGAATAAAATATGACCATTTAGGCCCACTTGGATTAGATTAGGATATTTAATATTAATTTATTTAAAGAAGGGTTAAAATAGTTAAAATCAAAGTTTAATAACTAAATAATTTTTAATATAGGGTTATACATAAGATAAATTCGACTATAAATATTACATATAAATCTAAAAATATTTCCTACATAATTATATTTTATTTGTAATTTTTAGACAATAAATAATTTAATTTATTTATGATACAATGATGATGCAGTAATTATCTTATTAATGAAATATTGACATAACTGATGTTATAAATACACAAATAAATGTAATTTGAGACTTTTTATGAATTAAAATAATTTTATATTTTAATATGACATGTTAGTATTGATTTAAATAACTTTTTTCGAACTAATATTTTTGTTATGATTTTCACAAAAATCAATTACCAAATAGTGTCAAAATTGACATAAAATAGTTTTTAAAACAAATAATATATTATTAATTGTTATTTTATTCCTAAAAATCTAATGTTCAGTCAAATGACATAGATAAGGTTATATATAGTAATAATAAACAACTTGGGGTTCGTTTGGCTTTTTATAGTAAGTTTATTAACCTTATAGTGTAAGAAAACAAGAAGACACGGTAAAAGTAAAATTATTTAACTTAAAGTTAAATCTAAATGATAAGGTTAAAATAGAAACCTAAACTTGTCTAAATTATATTTTATGAGAGTATTTCGACCCATCCCCACATTATCTTCTAAATAAATCAATTTGGAGCTATTAAAAACTGAATATGACTTTATAATAAAATAATATTTTTAGTTATTCCAAAGATGCCCCTCTACTCCCTTATAAAAGGGAACCTCCTCCCTCTCTTCCTCACACCACTTTGAGCCTTCAAGCTCAGCCAAACCCTGCCAATTTCTCTTTTCCACTTCCCTAGAAACATCCTAGAGGTTCTGGTCTTCTTCAAATACCAATCTTAGTGCCCTAAGAAGAGGTTTCAAAAAGGCGCTTCAAAGAAGAGGTAATGTCCGTTACCGATTGTTTCAACTCTATTTCTTCGTCCACTTCTTCTTCATTAGTTGTTTCATTATGAAGTAATAAAATCAGTATCACTCATATACAGATATGTTATTATAATTATGAAACAACCCTATTTCACCATCTATCCATCCTACGGAAAACGAAATCACCACTCGTGCCTACGTACGGAATACCGTCTCCACGCCGTGGTGTAATCAGTTTTTTCCACCACCACCTTACATGGATGGGTATAATGGTGTAATTAAATAACTATATATGATTATTGTAAAGTGATATTGATTCTGAAATATTATACATACACTCCAATACAATTCCATGATCATGGGAATGATATCATCGCTCGTGCGTACGTACGGACTACCGTCTCCACGAACGCGATGAGATTCATTTTCCATGATTGACCATTCAAGAATGATTATAAAGTATATATAATGAATAATAATGAAATATATGACATAATAATGCTAATGGATTTATGTATATATAAATTTATGTCATATACTCAATTCGATTCAATTCAATAAGGAAACGAAAACAGCGTGCATGCGTACGTACGACCTACTGTCTCCATCAACAGTGTATTTCATTCCTTTTATCGATCTATAATATATATGTATATGATGAATATATATTATATATATATCAAGTTTTATATTCTGGAATTATGTAAATCAGGATATAAGTAATAATATCAAGAACGACGAGTCGAAACACATACGATAAATGAAACGATTTTACCCAAAACGCTTTTTAACATTGAATTTACAAAAGAACGGGTAATATAAAGTCATAAGTGAACCATATATGATATCATAAAAATTAATATAATTGTTTAATAAGTCAATGACATTATTTAAATCATTATACAATAGTATCGGATACATACGAAGCATATCAGACATAAGGTAGGGGATAATTTTGCAAATCTCATTTTTATCCGAGATTACTTATTCGTAAGTATGTACTGGGGTTATTTATATCATCCATGTCTATGTTTTATAAAAGTGTTTTCATGTATGTTTGAAGTCCTTTTTACCCATTTTTTAATTTTACTACATGGTATGTAAGGAATCTTTCTTTTGTTTACGTTACGAGGTACTTTTTTGACTTTTCTGGCAAAAGTATGAGAAGAATGTTTTTTTAACTTATACGGCATGAAAGGATTTTTTACTGTTTTATAAAGCCTTATTTTCATGAAGCTTCCTCCAAAATATTTCATGACTATTTTTAACAAAATCTCTTTCTTTTAAAATTGCATGACGTTTTGTGAGAAGAAATTGATTTTGAAGAAGAAAGGATATTTTCCTCAAGAATTCATTTCAAGTGTTTTATCAAAACAATTTTTTCATCTAAGATGACAATATTTCATATGTGTATATTTCAAGTATAATGTCCCAATGATTTACATGGTTTCAATTTTCTTATTATGAAATGATATCCATTTCTTTTATATGGATTATATGATGATGGGATGATGTTTATGAAACCCATTTTATTCTTTGGGTTATGATGAATGTTTTATGTTTATTTTGTGGAACAGGTAAGAATGATTTCATTATAAGATGGGTGGGACCTATATCTCCCTCCAATTAATTGGGTAAAGATTTATATCTCATGATATAGACATGGATGGAATGGTAAGTTAATCCGGTTCAGTGTTACAGGACTGAAATGAGGAGAGAACTGAATTCAGAAAGGGACTTTGTCCACTAAGATGGTCTTGACAGCAATTCCTTGGCTACAATGGAAATCATAACATGTGGTTAATGGTTTCCACAATTACATGTTTTATTCCCATGCTATTTTATCATGATTGATGTTCCCTTATGATATATTCCTTACATACTTCCAAGATTTATATCTTTGCTAAAGATTTTGATGTTTAGATTTTATGTTCAAGTTTTTGCATTCAAAGGTTCATGGATTGTTTTATGTTCTCTATGTTTACCCTTATTGGGAATTTGAGCACACCCCTTTTATGTTTTCTTTTCCCCAGGATATAAAGAACGGTTTTAGGTAAGAAAAAAATGGGAAGATCTTTATGGGAGTTGTTGAAGATCTTTCACCACGATTAGAAGATTATATTCCGAGTTTCCAAAGACACTAAACTATTACATTCCTTGTGTGTGTGTTTTTGTTATGTACTAAGTATTCCGCAAAAGTAACGTAATGTCCATGTACGTCAGCTTAGGGTCTCTACAGTTGGTATCAGAGGAAAGGTTTATTCAACCTTTGGAAACTAGGATGCGAGAATTTTAGTGAGATCCCTAGATATATTTCTAAGGTATGTCTAGGGATGTCCCTAAGGTTAAGTATAAGTATAGGTTATAGTACTAGAATTATGGTAACCTAAGATGTTAGGTATTGAAGGTACTCCCCCTTTATTATGTTGTTTTCCCTAGTGTGATTTTTGCCTCTCACACTATTCTCTTTGGGTTTTAGACGATGGCTGGAACCCGAAGGAACCGTGTTGATCAATGTAATGGACAATGAAATGATTGTCCTCCTAAGCAAACAAATGTTATGGGATATGGAGTGAAAAATCTTATTGCTATACTTACACAAGCTATGAACCATTCTGGACTTCCAAATGAGCAGAGAAGGGAAAAATATTCTATTGAGTCCTTCATGAGGCAATGTCCACCTTCTTTCAGTGGGTCTTCTGATGCACTTGTTGCTGAACAATGGATCAACACCACTGAAAATATATTTTCTGTTCTTCAATGTTCTGAACATGATAAATTCATCTTAGTAGTATATCATTTGAAAGGTGAAGCTGATCAATGGTGGAATCTTATCAAGAATACGAGGCCAAGAGATGAAATTGAGTCCATGGAATGGGATAAGTTCAAGAACTTATTTTTCAATAGGTACTTCCCTCGTATTCTTCGAACAAAGATAGAGAAGGAGTTTCTTGATCTAAAGCAAAAGGATGATAAATCTGTTGGTATATACGAAGAAAATTTTACAAGGCTTGCAGGGTATGCATCTGGCTTTATCATCCAACCTGAAAGTAAAGTTGATCGATTCTTCAGTGGCTTAAAACCAAATCTTCGAAGGGCATTAGCTATAAGAGACTTCAGTATCTATGAAGATATTGTGTGCTGTGCTATTAAGGTAGAAATGGAAGTTGGTGTTACATATCCATCTCATGGTTTTGATAAGAAACGAAAGATGGAGTTCAAGGAGAAATCTCAGAATAATGGTGAAAAGAAGATGAATGTTTCCTTATGCTCAACGTGTGGAAAAAATCATGGTGGAGATTGTCTTAAAGGGACTAGAAAATGTTTTAAGTGTGGAAAATAAGGTCATCGAGCAGCTGAGTGTCGAAGTATTGGAAAAAGGGTTGCTAATGGTGTGAATAAAGAAAAGACTGCAGAGAACGCACAAACAACACTTCAATGCTTCAAGTGCAATGAAATGAGGCATTATGCTAATCAATTCCCTAATCCAAGGGTTAATGAAGATCGACATGAGAAACCACTTAAGGAAAAGGACAAAGGGAAGTCACATGCGATCACTATTGGCGATGTTGAATATAACAACGATGTGGTGGAATGATTACGTGTTTATGTAATGGGATTGCAAAATAATGTCGTATATAGTATCGTGGAATATTGGAATATTTATGTATTGGTCTATTGTGGTTTTCAATAATTTTATGGTACCAGTAACCATGGAAAGTGATTGAGATATTTTTGGTAAGCAGATGATATGCACATAATGAAGGGATAAGAAGATAATGAGATGTTTGATTGTATTTATGAGCTCATGATTGATATAAGGACTAAGTGATATCATGGTTTGAGTATAAAGAATTTTAAGGATTTTGGTATGAGGAAAGTGTTAACTTTTAACAGCATTCATGTTTTCACTGAGGTTCAATGGGTATTCATTCTTAATAGAATACTTTATTAAGGTTTTCACATGTTTATAATTTGACCAACAAGATATATCTTACGATATATGGGGGATAAATGATGGCATTCACATGATTGTTATGTGACATTTCAAGTAATCATTTTCTTTATACTATGATCTTGGACCGAAGTATTTTAGATAAGACTAATGATTGGAATGGATTATATTGGACATAAGTTAGTATTGTTTAAGGATAATTTTTTTTTGATATTATTGATAGGATTTTATAGTAATATAGTTTTAGAAAAAGGACAACCTGCAAGACGGGAGACAACCCATCGCATCGGACAAGGTTGTGGGAATCGAACCCACAACCGAAGTGTGACTGGCCTTTATAACCTACCAGTTGCCTATAAGAAGTCCCTGGTTAGTAGAAACTACTTTTATTTTATTACGCGGTATGATATATGAAGTATAAGTTCATTTTTGGAATCGTATACGATTAACCTCACCATAGATGGACTTATATATATTTGAGAACTTTTGCTAACCTTTTGTTTGAAACAGATGGAATGACCCATCATTCTATCACATGATCTATTAACACTACACGAATAAGAAATTCGACTTCATTTCTTTAAGAGATGAAGTGGAAATTGTTCAAATCACGAACAACAGTGAGATTGTACCAAAATAAAGTAAGTATTTATTCTAATTCAAATTCTTCAACTTTAGGGACAAGATCTTGAAAACCAAAAATGTTGTCCTAGTGCCCTTATATCTGATGAATCAGATGGTACCCTAGATCATCACAAATTTATGGCTTTGTTATTGTTGGATTTTTCATAGCCATGTTCTCTACCACTCTCCATCAGAACATGACAGTTAGATTTCTCTTCCATATCCATATTTTCACCTATGTTATCCTATGTGGAAACCCAATGATTAGTTAATTTGGGTAACCGTTACGTTTCATACTATAGTTTTTAAATCCAAGTTTTGGTATTACTTTTTACGATGTGGGTTTCTATTAAAGAAACTTTTGAGTAGTAAACCATTTATAGCCCCGACGAATTTCGAGGACGAAATTCATTTTAAGGGGGGTAGAATGTAACACCCCAAGATTTTACGAAAAATATTCTTTTTAATTTCATTAATGTCTTGTGTTGTACGCTACACCAAAAGGATCTTGCACAACACACATCCTTGACTTGGCATGCATTACATGCAAGCGTGACCTTCCACGATAGCGTGTGTTGTACGCAATACCGAGTTTCGCTAAACAATGATATGTTATTAAAATATTATTAAAACTAGCCGTTATGAATAGTAATACCCACTTTTTGAAATTTTATAAATTTTATTTTGGAAAATGGACTTCATTTTTGGATTCGGAATATCGAAATTAGCCTCGGGTGAAAATTTGGTATTTTTTCTGAAAACTTTCAATTTTTAAAGAATAGTGAAAACACTGGGTTACTATTTAAAAACTGACTTTTTATTTAAATAATTATTTATTTTAGGTAAAAATTGATACATAATACCTATATAAGTTCAATGTAATTTATTGGAGTCATTTTATAATAATTTTAGATATAAAAAAATTTTATTGATCTTTTGACCGTCTTTTACCCACCTCCTATGAGAATTTTCAAATTTACATAAAAAATTTTTTTTACCGCTTTTGTGAATGGAATTTAAAAAATCCAAGAGACATGGTTGATGTTAGTAAGTAAAATGTTGTTCAATGAGATGAAAATAAATTTTGGTGAATAGTACCTTTTTAAGTTTTTTTTACCACGGTTAAAAGTAAATAGGGTAATTAAGGGTAAAAATGATATTATTATTACCCTAAAACATGTCCTAATTCTATTGGATAAGTGTAATTAGACCAAAAACAACACTAGGAATAAAATATGACCATTTATGCCCACTTGGATTAGATTAGGACATTTAATATTAATTTATTTAAAGAAGGGTTAAAACAGTTAAAATCAAAGTTTAATAATTAAATCATTTTTAATATAGGGTTATACATAAGATAAATTAGACTATAAATATTAATTAGAAATCTAAAAATATTTCCTACATAATGATATTTTATTTTTAATTTTTAGACAATAAATAATTTAATTTATTTATGACACAATGATGATGTAGTAATTATCTTATTAATGAAATATTGACATAATTGATGTTATAAATACCCAAATAAATGTAATTTGAGACTTTTTATGACTTATAATAATTTTATATGTTAATATGACATGTTATTATATATTTAATTAACCTTTTTCGAACTAATAATTCTGTTATGATTTTCACAAAAATCAATTAGAAAATAGTGTCAAAATTGACATAAAATAGTTTTAAAAAAAAATATTATATTATTAATTGTTATTTTATTCCTAAAAATCTAAGGTTCGTCCAAATGACTTAGATAAGGTTATATATATTAATAATAAAAAACTTGGGGTTCTTTTGGCTTGTTATAGTATGTTTATTAACATTATAGTGTAAGAAAACAAGAAGACACGGTAAAAGTAAAATTATTTAACTTAATGTTAAATATAAATGATAAGGTTAAAATAGAAACCTAAACTTGTCTAAATTATATTGGATGAGAGGATTTATACCCATACCCACCTTATATTCTAAATAACTCAAGTTGGAGCTATTAAAAACTGAATATGACTTTATAATAAAATATTATTTTTAGTTATTCCAAAGGTGCCCCTCTCCTCCCTTATAAAAGGGCACCTCCTCCCTCTCTTCCTCACACCAATTTGAGCCTTCAAGATCGGCCAACCACTGCCAATTTCTCTTATCCACTTCCCTAGAAACATCCTAGAGGTTATGGTCTTCTTCAAAGACCAATATTAGTTCCCTAAGAGGAGGTTTCAAAAAGGCACTTCAAAGAAGAGGTAATGTCCGTTACCGATTCTTTCAACTTTATTTCTTCTTACACTTATTCTTCATTAGTTGTTTCATTATGAAGTAATAACATCAGTATCACTCATATACTGATATGTTATTATAATTATGAAACAAACCTATTTCACCATCTATCCATCCTATGGAAAACAAAATCACCACGCGTGCGTACGTATGGAATACCGTCTCCACGACGTGGTGTAATCGGTTTTTTCCACCACCACCTTACATGGATGGGTATAATGGTGTAAATAAATAACTATATATGATTATTTTAAAGTGATATTGTTTCTGAAATATTATACATAAACTCTAATACAATTCCACGATCATGGTAATGATATCATCGCTCGTGCGTACGTATCGACTACCGTCTCCACGAACGCGATGAGATTCATTTTCCATGATTAACCATTCAAGAATGATTATAAATTATATATAATGAATAATAATGAAATATATGACATAATAATGCTACTTTATTTATGTATATATATATGTATGTCATATACTCAATTCCATTCAATTCAATAAGGAAATGAAAACTGTGTTCATGCGTACGTACGACCTACCATCTCCATGAACGGTGTATTTCATTACTTTTATAAATCTATAATATATATTTATATGATGAATATATATTATATATAAATCATGTTTTACATTTTGGAATTATGTAAATCAGGATATAAGTAATAATATCAAGAACGACGAGTCGAAACACATACAATAAATGAAACGATTTTACCCAAAACGCTCTTTAACATGGAATTTACAAAAGAACGGGTAATATAAAGTCATAAGTGAACCATATATGATATCATAACAATGAATATGATTCTTTAATAAGTCAATGACATTATTTAAATCATTATACAGGAGTTTCAGATACATACGAAGCATATCAGACATAAGGTAAGGGATAATTTTGAAAATCTCATTTTTATCCGAGATTGCTTATTCGTAAGTATTTTCTGGGGTTATTTCTATCATCCATGTCCATGTTTTATAAAAGTGTTTTCATGTATGTTTAAAGTCCTTTTTAACCATTTTTTAATTTTACTACATGGTATGTTAGTAATCTTTCTTTTGTTTACGTTACGAGGTTCTTTTTTGACTTTTCCGGAAAAAGCACGAGAAGAATGTTTTTTTAACTTATTCGACATGAAAGGATTTTTTATGGTTGTATAAAGCCTTATTTTCATGAAGCTTCTTCCAAAATATTTCATGACTATTTGAAAAAAAATCTCGTTCTTTTAAAATTGCATGACCTTTTGTGAGAAGAAAATTATTTTGAAGAATAAAGGATATTTTCCTCAAGAATTCATTTCAAGTGTTTTATCAAAACAAATTTTCCATCTAAGATGACATTATTTCATATGTGTATGTTTCAAGTATAATGTCCCAATGATTTACATGGTTTCAATTTTCTTATTATGAAATGATATCTATTTCTTTTATATGGATTATGTGATGATGGGATGATGTTTATGAAACCCATTTTATTCTTTGGGTTATGATGAATGTTTTAAGTTTATTTTGTGGCACAAGTAAGAATGATTTCATTATAAGATGGGTGGGACCTATATCTCCCTCC
This sequence comes from Viscum album, assembly GCA_963277665.1. Classification (NCBI taxonomy): domain Eukaryota; kingdom Viridiplantae; phylum Streptophyta; class Magnoliopsida; order Santalales; family Viscaceae; genus Viscum; species Viscum album. The sequence continues at coordinate 1,488,367,194 of OY728120.1, forward strand.
AATGCATTGGGTAAAGATTTATATCTCATGAGATAGACATGGCTGGAATGGTAAGTTATTCCGGTTTAATGTTACAGGACTGAAATGAGGAGTGAACTCGATTTAGAAAGGGACTTTGTCCACTAAGATGGTCTTGGAAGCAATGCCTTGGATACAATGGAAATCATAACATGTGCTTAATGGTTGCCACAATTACCTGTTTTATTCCCATTCTATTTTATCATGATTGATTTTTCATTATGATATATGCCTTACGTACATCCAAGATTCCTGTCTTTGCTAAAGATTTTCATGTTTAGATTTTATGTTCAAGTTTTTGCATTCAAATGTTTATGGATTGTTTTATGTTCTATATGTTTACCATTACTGGGCATTTGAGCTCACCCCTTTTATGTTTTATTTTCCCCAGGATATAAAGAAAGGTTTTAGGTAAGAAAAAAAGGGGAAGATCTTTATGGGAGATGTTGAAGATCCTTCACCACGATTAGAAGATTATATTCCGAGTTTCCTAAGACACTAAACTATTACGGTCCTTGTGTGTGTGTTTTTGTTATGTACTAAGTATTCTAAAAAAGTAATGTAATGTCCATGTATGTCAAGCTTAGGGTCTCTATAAGACACCTTGACCATGAAACTCTGTGTGAAGGAGACACCATTTTCATGACTCACCATGACACTGTTTCTTAAACTATTTGGTCGTCTTTCAATTTAATTTCCAACGGTCATATTTTGGGATTTTAATACAACTACTATTAATTAATGTGGGTTGTTGGAATGTCAGGGAACCATACCTCGTTCCTGTAAAAGGTAATCATTCCCATTGTCAAAGAAAAAGAAATAAAAGGAATATCGAGATACGAAGACATATACATAAGAAAGAATAGAAGATACATATGAGACCCATTCAAGGAGATACAAACTAACATGTAGAGAAGAACACACGAAGAACTCAAAGATCACTCATAAGCATCAAGAACAGAAGTTCAAAAAGGAGGATCAAGCGCTACAAGGAATACTATCACATTCAAGATGAACACATGTACTGAAAGTGTAGGAACAAAACCACGACACTGTTTTCCAGACAACTTCCAGAGAAGGAACCAAAGCTGCATCTTCTTCAATCCCAAGGCATTCAGAGCTACATTGACATCACACAAGAGCATTATAAACTCATCTTTATATTCTTGATCTACTTTGATCATCCTTTTTACATTACGAGAAGTGTGTACCTCTGTCTGTTTTGACACACACTGACTCTTAAGCAAAACTGGAGGACCTGGACAGTCTGAGTTTCATTGTAAACCCCGATCGAGGGTGTGGATCAAAGTTATATATAAAATGTTTGAGAGGACTAAGTCCTAGCTTGATACTAAACCTCTTGGTTAAAACTACTGTACTTCTTATTTTAGTTTAAACTATATTAAATATTCCGCTTCTAATTACTTTAAAATTCAAATCTGTTTTAAAGTAACTCTAATAGTTGAACTAGAAAGTGTTTGTAATTATTGTGAACCAGTAAGTTAGTTTCAAAAGCTAACATAATATTCAGATTAAGTTAAGTGAGAAATAATCAATCTTTGAGAAACTAATTTGAAAATTTACAATATTTATAAATTCACTACAGTTTAACTTGTTTTATGATTTGGGGGATTTTAATATAAATATTTTAAACATAAATTTTTAATTGGAACTCAATTCACCCCCTCTTGAGTATCTACTCTGACCAACAACGTTTTTTTTAAAAAACGTTTTAAAGGCATTGCGATTTTATGGGAATACAATAAATCACAGGTTAGCTCAACATGAGTGGACCCCTACACAACTCTTAAAACCCAAATTTGTTCCCAATATTGAATTATAATATGGATAAGTAAATTATTCAATTAAATTTCAAAATGTAGATTTTAAAACATTGAAAATATCATGAATAGGGTATATCAAGATTAAATTAATGGTTTAATTAGATTTATAGCTATGAAAAAATACATGCTAAAACACCTAGTAAATTAATGCACAACCACTTTTAATTCAGACACCGTTGAGGTATGAATCCCCCACACTTAAGTTCACAAATTGAAGAGATTAAACCAATGAAACTCAATTTATAAAAACAATTAAATAAATCATAAAAACACCTAGTATACCATCACATGCAGTAATACTTTCCAACATAGGTATATACAAATAAATATTCTAGAAGCAACAGATTTTTTTTTGGACTCACTACCACTACCTTACTAGCGAGTCACCATTTTGGTGACTCACCTATAGTAGAGAAACGATGACTATGTTTTTCTATTATGTAAAATTTTTTCATGAAATGAATTAATGTTTATAGTAACATTCCAAAATAAAAAAAGTTAACAACACATGAAAAAAATTAAATCTGTAATGAATGAGATTACAAAAGAAATGAAAAAATTTAAACTCTCAGATTTAATGAAGCTTTATCAATTGAGAAAATCCGAAATTTATTAATCTATCTCATCCATGAGTTTAAACCTCTAGTTTTTTCTCCTCCATTACCATCAAATAATGAAAAATATTAGAATATGAAATCAATAGGTGAACACAATTACAATTAAAACTGAATGGTTTGAGTTTAGGGAATTTTATCCAAAGAGGTTCAAAAATAATTATCCATGTAATTTGAGTAAAATGAGAATTATTATCTTATATAGACATTAGAAGTAGAAAAATTCTTAATTAATATAAAAAATGAATACCCATATCTCATAAATATTTGAAATTGAAGAAGATAAAGAGTGAAAAGTATATTATTCTAAAGAAATAAAAACAAAATTAAAAACATTGAAAACACATGGGGTGACTCCCATGAAGTAATATGTTCTAATTCATTAGGTGTAATTTATTGAAATTTGAAAAACCAAAAAAACAATTACAAAATTATTGAAGCTGTAAAATCATGGGTTTCCTCCCATGTAGTGCATGATTTAAAGTCCCCAGATGGACTCCCTAGAAACTAACCTAAGTCACTAGGATGGTGTGGTTTCCCCAGTAGGAACCACCAAATATGAATTTCCCACAAAAGTTTAACATAATTATGAAAATTGTGGTTACCAAGACTTAAAGAAACAGAAACTAAACATTCAGTATTTGTAAAAATACATAAAATCACCCTTTAACATTAAGGAACTACTCTAAGGTGTCTTCAATTTGGACAGTAGATTCCTCACCCAAATTTAATTCATTTCTATTTACATGTAAATTAAGTTCATGTGTAAAAGATGGAACTTTCTTAAGATCTTACAAGAAGTGTTTATGCTTATACATATCAAATTCTATATTAATAGTTGTGTTTTCCACTTCTTGGTGGAAATCAGATTTGAAAAATTTAATTTTTTTTGGAAGGGACGAAGGAGAAATATGTGCTTCAAGGTGTATAAAATTATTATCAAAACTATATATCTTGTATTTAACCCCAAAAAAATAAATTTCAAGGGTTCTTGTGGATGAGTGTAGAATAATAGGTTCATGAAGTGGAGTAATAACTTGTGGAAGAGTTTTAGAATAATTATAACTCTAGTGAAAATCCACTTCTAAACTACTCTCAGTCTCTAGATGGTCTTTCTCACCTCACTCAATTGAGGAAGGATGTGAAAAATAGGGATGATTTAATTTTTTTCATTAAAAAATTCAATTTTGGAAATATTAAAAAACTATTCCAAAAGTTATTCATTTGAAAATAAATGATTATCAATCATTGATTTTGAAAAATCAATTATGCTTGAATCATCATGTGTGTTTTCATCCTCTAAATGATGTTCACAGTAAAAAAAGTTCACACTCTAATTTAATGACTATTTAATGTTCCAATTAAATTTTTGGGGAAAAATTATTCAATTCAGATTCAATAAATTGATATTCCATATTGTTAATATTTAAATAGTTCTCACCAGTTTGTTAAAGACTATTTTCCATTTTAGTAAGCTAATAATTTGAATATTCTTTTCTAAAAGGGAAAATGGATGAACAATCAATCATCATTCTTTCTTCTAAAAAAATTTATCATATTTTCCATCACACACCATTTCAGTGATTGTTGAGTTTTCAATTTCAAAATAAGGAATAGACTTTATCAATAAAGGTTCAAGAATTTCATATTCTCTGAGTTCTTGTTTGATGTTATCTTCTAATCAACATCCAATTTCATGTTCATGTTTTTCATTCAAAAATTAATAAATTTTGAGTGAATGTTTTTAAAAATTCATGTTCTTATTTTCATGTTTCTCTTCAACTCGAGTGATTAAATTATCAATGTTCCTAAAACAGTGATTTTTTTCAAAACTATTGACCATATATCAAATAGGGAATTGTTCATCAATATCATGTAGTTATTTCTCAAAATTTTCTAACTCAACTCCATTTCAGTTCTTGATGGGATCTTCATTATTTTTTTCTTCATTCAGCTAGTTGGTTATGTTCAAATTTGGTTCTTCATTGATTTCAGATTTTTCATAGAAATTTTATTTCCCTTCCATAGATTTAACCTCAAAACCTCAACACTGTGTTTCTCAATTTCTCTTAGATCAGATTCATCCTCACTTAATTAAATTTATTAGTGTTCCTTAAAATATTCTTTTTATTATAAGATCATTTTTCTAACTTCATGAGTTTTTATCTTATTCTTGAGAATTATTAATTTTAATTTCATGGTTTTTATTGAATAAGAAGTCTAGAATAGTATCCATTTAGCATCTATCTTTGATAATATTTAGTAAATTTGTTCTAGGAAATTAGGTCTAGGATCAAAAGTGATGTTCATTTTATTCTAAGTGATTAAATTGTTGTGGTTGATTGTAGAAAAATTTCAAAGAAGTATATCCATAGTAACAACAACATACACAATATAGTTTATTATCATTATTAAATCCTTCACACACTTATAGTTTTTTTAGGAATCAGATTAAACACACACATTCACATTCAAATAATAGAATTTTGAAGTTTAACACAAGAAATAGTTTTCTTCAATAGTTTTTTTCTTATATATATATATATTGATTTTCTAACCCTAGAACACTATGTTCGGGCCTTCCCTAAATATGGTGACAAATATTTATATTTACCGGAGGATATCACGACCCTCAAAATTAAATTTATATGTATACACTTGTATAGTTGTGAAGGTTCGAACCACATGGAATATGGGTGAGTGATTAAAGGGTCAAAACAAAAATCCAATATTGTTGAAATTGGGTAAATTTTGTTTTAATATTTTTACATTTTAAAATATATTTTTTTATAAAAGTGAAAAAAATGTTGATATAATTTTTATAATTTCATTTTTAACAATTATATTTGAAAACAAATAAAATAAAGAATTTGAAATGTGATTGTGAAAAATCATCGAGAACAGATGTTATATGATATGATCAAGTTAGATAAATTCTTGGGAATTCGTATTTTACAAGTCAAATGAATTCAATATTAACTTATTAAGCCAATTGAATTCACTACCTTTAAAAAAATGATTTGTTATACCTTCCTCACCAGATGATTTAACACATTGAATCCAAAACCTTGAAGTTTTCCACATCAATATCCAACAAAAATGCTAAAGAAAATGTCAATGTAAACAATATCAGCGAATGTTTCTAATGTTTTGAATTTAAAGAATTCATGAATTGCTTCCATGATCCATATCACTAAAAGATAAAGGATTTTGAAATTAGATAAACAAGTTGCAAAAAAGATTTAAGGTTAAAGATTAAAAAAAACCTCTCTAGATGAATATAATTATTGATGGAAGAAATTTAAATAAAGAAGATGAAAAAATAGACAAGTATAAATTAAAATACCCTTACAAAAAAATTACCCTAAGGTCATATTCATGTCAAGAGAAATTATTACATTCTTAAAGAGACTGATTATAGGAAGAAGTGCCCACTCACTACAAAAATTATGATAATGTTGTGACGCTCTGCTCCAGCAGCTCGAGTTCCCTTGATCTCCTACTCTTTCATGTGAGTTTTTCCTACTTGTCCACTTAAAAGTGTCCAATGTATCTATTCAATCCATCCCCCTCCCCAATAATATTTCTACATATTTAAAATCCTATATCATCTATTGCCTTATCACTCACATCATCACCGACTTAATTTGTTCTTCACTGAATTACCGTACACATGCGTTATTTTGTGAAACACTCGTCACTTTAACTTTTCCCTTGTAATGAAGTGAAACTTGGTGGTTCCGATGCACTTGGACATGAACCTAGCCCCAATTTGTATTTTTACATGAAAATAGATATAGATTAATATAGTTAATAAAAATTTACTTATATAAATAATTATTATAAATTTTTAGATTACTGTTAAACTATTATTTAATATTTATTTATAGTTATTTTTAGTTAAATTAATAATAAAAATTTTAATTGATTATTTTATTATTTTTATTTTTATTTAAAACTAAAATTAATTTATTATTAATTATCTTTGTAAGATTATTCATCTTAATATTTTTATTTTTTAAAAATTTTTAATTAATTTATTAATTTTGAAGACTAAGTTAATAAATTAATAATTATTTATTTTATAAATATTATAATTTGTGTTATATTTGTTAATTTAATTATTATATTAATTATTATTATAATTATAAATATTAAAATATATAAGAATATTAATTCCTAATTATTTATTTGAATATTAATTCATAATTATTCATTTGAATATTGCTTTTGTAAAATATCTTCTTTATATTATTAGTATTTTATATGTTATCAACTATTATTATTTTTTATTATTTTTATTATTAATTTAGTTTTATTTTTTCTTAAGTTATTATTATTATTATTTCTTTTTTGTTAATTTCTCTCTCCACTCTCCTTTATTTACCAACGTAGAAGTTGGGGGAGGGGTAGACTTCCGTGAGAACCCACGGTGGAAGCCCGTAGCTCCTCCTCTTTACAGCTCAACGACAATAGTGGTGAATCCATCTCACATGGCTAGGGGGACAATGGCAAGGCTTGGCTCCTAGTTCTTCCCATAGTGGATATCCTCTCCACCCACATATTATGACTCCTCCTCTAGAAATGACTGTGTTGTGCGGGTCTCCTTTGGTCCTCCATGAAGCATCTTCATCAACCCGACATCACGAATCAACGATATTAAAAAGGAGGCAGTCGAAATATGAGATGGTGGTTCATAGTTGGACCTTCTTAGTGATGGCCCTGCTCCTCTATGGCATTGGGTACCCTCCTCTGATGTGGAGAAGGACTATTCATATCTATAATAGAAGATATCTATTTTTATGAACATATGGGGTTTTAATATAATGGAGGCTCATTTTGGATCCCAGGTAATGCTCTATTTGGGTGATTTTAGAGTAGGATTTCTCATCGAAATTATTGATTCAATGTTTTTCCACGATGGTTTTATCTTCAACTATGCATCATGTGGATGATGGGTTTCCTAGAATATGATGGCAATGAGTTACGAGGTATGACTGAGTCGAAGGTTGGTGACAATGTGTTGCTTTTGTGGGTTGGAGGTATGTGGCAGAGTTCCTTTTTGGGGTAGATAGTGGTAGAGGGACTACAACAGTGATATTCAGTTGAGGTACAATGAGGGAGAGAATATCAGAAGAATGGTGTTTGCAGTGAGTCATCGGTGAGTGAGGGGACACTATTGAGGGAAAGAAACAGTGAGTTGTGGGTGCATGGAAGATGGTGGCTCAGGGGCGATGGCGAGTCCCAGACGGTGATTCATGTACTCATCGTTGATTAAAAATGGAAAATGGTGGTATAGGGAACATTTACTCATAAAAAAAGAAAATTGGAAAAGGCACAACCACAGTTGGAAGTCCAACAGGAAAAAATGGGGGTCACCTACATCTGTAAAAATAATAATGTTAAAAATAAATACTAGACAATAATTAAAACAAAATACAACAAATCTAAAAGTACATAATTACAAACTTAATTACTAAATATATAATATAAAAATTATATTGCAGAGTAATTATTTAATTTGAAACAAAAAAAATTATATGAATATACTATTAAATTTAATAAAATAAAATTAAGTTAGTTCCAAATTACATATTAAAATTAGAAATTAAAGAATTTATTAAATTGTCACACAATTAATTAAAATAATAGACTGTTTTTTTCTAAAAGAAAACAAGCAAAGAATTTTTATTTAAAATAAAATTAAAATCTAAATAGTAATTAATGAAATAAAACATATAAAAATAATTAAAACTAAATTAATGAATTTGAAGGATAAAATAAAAAAACATTATATAATAAAAAAATTATTTAATGAACTAAATTATAAAATTAAAATATTCAACCATTTTATCAAAAACCCATAAATAATTAAATTAATGATTAGAAATATATAAAGAAGATGTGGAAAATTTTATTAATTTAAGGCCACATCAGATATTAATGTGGATATGGAGTTTGGAGAATGGTTCCATTGCTATGGAGAAAAAGTTGAAGTTTCATATTAGAGGATCAAATGAATATGGTGGAATGAAATCTCAACCACTCACATGTCAAAAATATGGGAAGAAGCATCATGTGAATTGCCTCAAAGGGATGGGGAAATTATTGAATTATGGGAGAAAAGGCCACCTAGCTCATGAATGTAAGAGACACAAAAAATCCAACAAATGTGGTGTAGGAAAGGAGAGTACCACCCAAGGTCCATTGAATAAATTATAGGGAGAAATGGAACTATGAATGTCAATGCACTAAACATTGACTACATGAGTGTTATCATTGCCAACAACCAACAAAGAAAAAATAGGAAGGGGAATCTTTTTCCATCAATACTGCTAAGGTGGAGACTGATAATGATGTGATGATAAGTATACTGGGTATTCATTCAAGAAAAGAGAATGTACTATTTGAATATAGTTCAATGTAATATTTCATAACATAAATGTTTAGCAGAACTATTAAATCACCACCTCAAAATATGGAGGTCAAGTTATTTTTGAGAATATAAAATGGGGATATTATTGTATCCAAAATATATAAATCCTCCAAGGTTACTTTTTGTAGACTTAAATCTCAAAAATTCTAGTCTTAATTCCTCTGTTGGAGTTTGAAGCCATATTGGGCATGGATTTTCTATCATTATACAAAGAAAACATCAACTATTGAGAATGGGAAACCACTCTTCACTTATCATGGAATCCTCTAATTCTGTAAAAATGTAAGGATGAGGATAAATCTTATTTATAATCATCATCCCAATTTTGGATATTATTTCTTTATTAGAAAGCTTATCTATCTCAAATGATTGAGTCAAAAGATAGAATTATTCTCGATGACAAACCCATAGTATGGAACTACACTAATGTTTTCCTTGAATGAGTTGTATGGTCTTCCTCCTGACTAAGAGATTGAGTTCTCAATTGAACATATTCCAAGATATCTCTCTATGTTAAATACAGGTTTTTGAATGGACACTATTGAGTTCGGGGAACCAAATAAGTAATTAAAAGGAATTCTAGAATTTGATTTATATGCTTGAGTGTTTTATCATGGGGGTGCCGGTCCAATTTTTTAAGAAGAAGGATGGATTGATGGGCCTCTAAATTGATTATAATGAGCTCAAAAAAATATCTAAGATCACTATTGTTTGGAAAATATGAAAAAAGAGATCATAGAATATACATCAATGTTCCATGTATATTAGCAAGTTAATGTTGAATGAAAAAAGTCTAATGAGATGATTCGACCAGTATACATACTACCATGGAAATAAGAATACGTCACCACGGACATTGTCATTGGACATCTGAAGAAATCTAGAGGAAACAATGGTATATGGTTTTTTGTGGATATTTTCACAAATATAGATCACTTTATCACAATTTGAGAAGACTTCTCACTCTATCAACTTGTTTGGATATAACTTAGGGAAGTTGTAGGGCTTTATGGAGTACCATTGTCAATTGTATCTAATCTAGATATGAGATTCACCCCATATTCTATAAAATAATCCAACATTATCTAAAAACTATGATGAACTTTAGTATGTCTTATCATCCTCAAACATATTTGAAGTTTGATCAAATTATTCAGACACTATAAGACATGTTGAAATCATATTCTATTGACTTCCAAGGAGGATGGGATCAAAATCTACCCCTGGTCAAGTTCTCCTGCAAAAAATATTTCCACTCAAGCATCCAAATGGCTCTATAAAAATTCCTATATGGTAAAAGATGCATAACAATGGAATGTTGTGATATAGTTGGTGAACATAAGCTTTTATGACCTGAAATGGTTGAATAAATTTTATAAAAGGTGAAAAACATTTAACATCACATCAAGACTTCCCAAATTCGATAAAACAGCTATACAAAATATCATCAATGATAGATGAATATTATTATTAGAGACATGTAATTCCTCTTTCTATCTACATGGAAGAGAATTATGAGATTTGAGAAGAAAATAATGCTAAGTCCCAAGTACATTGGCCCCATTGAGATTCTAGATCATTTTGGAGTAGTGACCTATCGTCCCATACTTCCAACAACCATGTCTCAAGTATATGATGTATTCCAAGTATCCATTTTGAGGGAGTTCTTAACAAATCCCTCACCTATAATAAATTTATAGGCATTATAGTTTGAAAATGATCTCCCTTATGAGGAGCATCTAGTGAAAATATTTCACCATAGATATAATGTTCTATGCAACAAGACTACTAAACTATCCAAAGTACTATGGTAGAACTATATGTTTGAATATGAAACATGTGAACTAGAGGAATTAATTATGGGGAAGTAGCCCACCTGTTTTCAATTTAGAATGTAAATCAAAATGTTGAGGGTGAAATTTCACAAGGGAGGAATAATGCAATGACACAAAAAAAATCATTGAAAATAGCCTTCTTATAATTATTTCATATAGTATAAACCACATAAAATCACATTTAGAAAATAATAAAAATATTATAATTGAATAATGAATTAAATATGAGGTATTTCTAGAAATTAAGGAACCTATACTGATAAAATAGCAACATGAACTTTGTAATAGTAATTTGAACACTAGAAATAGTAAGCCGACAAATAAAATAGTAACCACTCCTATGAATGTGTAAATAATTTTTTTGTATATTATAAATAAAAGAAATTATATATTGATATCATGATATAAGTAAACAAATATTTTAGAAATAAAAAATTAGGTGTTGGATTTTTTTGTAAAATGTAAACGTTTATTTAAAATTTTATAAATATTATAATGTTTTTAAAAAAATATATTAAAAATATATTAATAAATTAATATTTTATTTTCTTATGGATATAAGATAACTTTATTATACCTTAATTAATTTCTCAATGTGTCACAAAATCAATAATAATTTTAAAATCAGTATTTTCTATGTAAATGACGATTTTAATTAAAAATTATATTTCTCATATTTAGAAAATTATTTTCATAAAATGGAGTTCATTTTGGAATTATAAAAATTTATAAATTGTTAGGGTTATTTTTTTTTATTTTTCTAAAAAAGATTATTTTTGAGTGAATAGTGAAAGATGATAATTTTCAATATATGATAGATACAAGAATTTATGAGTCATTATTGACATATGGATGATTTAAGCACCATAATATCAAAATATCATTCATTATTTAATATATTTATTAATAATATTTAAAATATTGATAGTATTCATCCAAATTAAGAAAATAATTAATAAAATAATCCGAAAACACCCCCTCCTCCCATATAAATACCACCCATCATCACCTCTTCTATTCACACCTAAAAAAGAATATATGTTTTTCCAAATTATTAATAATACTATTACCATGCCTCACCCCAATTTTCTGAATCCATTGATCTAAAAAAAATACCAAATCCAATTTCCCTAAGGAGGTTCTCTTGGAGAATAATTCAAGAGGACAAATCATCTTTCTTTTTCTTTAATTTCCTTTCAATTTCTTTTATTTTATTATTCTATCATTTTCTACACTTATCTAGGTGGAATTATAACTATAGTATCTTATATATACTAGAATTTTTTTTATTAATGGAACAATCCATCAACAAGCCTCTTATTCTCTGCCTTTTTTCTGAAAATTAAAACATCATCCTTATGGTGTTTATTTATCACCTTCAATGATGAAAAGTTATAATTTTCACTTACCACCCAAATAGATTGTCATAAAAACATTATATTTGTTGAAACATATTCTCTATTGTATTTGATTAAAAAAATTATGTTCTGGGGCTAACATATATAAAAAATATTAAATAATAAAATAAAACTAGTTCGTGATGAATGTAAGACCTCCAAATTAATATAAATGATTATCATTAATGGTTCATATAATGAATCATCCTCTTACAAAAGAAAATAATAATAAATAATAATATTTTATATTTTATAAGTTCACTAATACCATATAATTTCAATTCTGGATAATTATTCTCATTTTACATGATCTTCCATACATATATACAATTGAACCTATCATCAAAACTAAGAAGATGAGAACTCTTCAATAATGAAATCGAACTCTATAACTCACCAGAATGTCCATAAATGAAGATAATAAAATTATAATGAATAAATACATGTATAAGAGGTTATATATTTCAAAATAATTGAATCAAATTTTGTTATCCAGGATATTAAAGTGAAGAAAGCATTCAGACATAAGGTAAAGGGATTCTCAAACCCAATTCCATTATTTGGGTTATTATGTCTTCCATGATATGAATGTTCATATTATGTTCTTCAAATTTAATGCCCCTTTTCTTTTCTATTATACAAATTTTTCCAATCTTATTTTATTAAAAATAAAATAAAAATCCAAAATACTTATTTCAAAAAAACAGACATTTTAATTTTCTCGAGAATGTTTCTTATTCACTTAAGAATAATGGTTCTTATATAATGCATGTTATCCTATTTTTATTTTGGAAACTAAAATGTTTATTCATGAATGTATTATTTTTAAAATTATCCTGAAACCCATTTCCAGTCAATGAGTTTTGTATGAATAAGACTTTTAAACATTCCATGTGGCATGCATGATTATGTAAATGTTATGATGTGATAGGTGCACCCTAAATTATATAGCTCCATTGAATTGGTAAATGTGTTGTATTTCATGATATAATGTGAAATATGAATGAAAATAATGTTAACTTTGTTCATTATTTTTATTTTATGATTATTCACATATGTTATGTGTGAACATGATGATATCTTTTCATAACAATGTGTTGTACTTGACCACTAAGACATGATGTATCATTTTTATACATTTACACATTCTATTCCACATTTTAATTCTTCCTTTAATGATTATGATTCTAATACCGGTATTATTTTATAGTGATTATTATTATGCACAACCATTTTATATTGATTCATGTCCATATCTATCAACTTACTATGCTTTTATCCCTATCCTTTCTTTTATGTATATCCTCAGGTGATTTCTTATACCAAGTAGTATATAAGGGACACTAATATGCTAGATAAGGAGGATTCAAATAATTTTTACTATTTATTATATAAATCTTACATATATTACTAATTTTACCAATGCACATAACTTTTTGACATCAGATTGTAACACTTTAATATTGTTTATCTTAAAAATGATGTAATATTGCGGGAATAAAAAGTAATGCCTCTATAATGGGGGTACATAAATATTCATGGTGGGGTTATATAAAATTTATGGGGATATCATTTCAATTAGACTGCATAATATTTGTTCGATGGATGTGTGGAAACATATCCAAACCTGAAAAATTATAAATAAAAAGAAATAAGTTAAATATAAGCTTGAATAATGAGAAGTATAGGATCCCTAAACTTGAGAGGGAGCATCTAAATTATTGGAAATATCTTATTAAGATCATGTAGAACATTGGTAGGGCTATAGAGTTGTACGGGTATATTAGACTTGTGATTCAATATTTTTAAGTGAAGTGCAATGGGTGCATGGACGAGTCTATATAGAAAAATATATGGGAATTAATTTATTGATATATAAAAATTTGTTTTAGACTCTATATAATAAATTAATTAAGGACACCAAACATAAAATGGATTTTTCACATGGTTTCTACCAAATAGTGGTGGATTAATTTATTTCATAATTTTAATAACAGAACTCCCTAATGGCCAACGAGCTTGTACCCAAGTGGTACAAGCTCCTTCTTAGCATCCAAAATACCTAGAATAAAATACAGGTAGGGAAAAATTTCCAGGTAATATAGAAAGGTGTTGTAGTAGTACAATAGCGGTGGTATTACACTAGCATGTACTATAGAATCCGGGGTATTGTAGCTGTACTATTAATCGAAGGGCCCTTTGGGCCAAAAAAATGGGCTTTCAAGCATTGCATTTAGGCCACTTGACCTTGGGTATTCAGGATATTTAATGGGTCTCGCTCTACCCAGTAAAAATATTTATTGGTTTTAAATAAAAAAATAAATCTATATCCCCAACCTTTAAAAAAAATACCTACCTAATGAAATATCCTTGGTGATGTGGAGGTGATTCATGTATTTAAAGAATTGATTTTTGAACCATACAATATAATATAGGTTTGGGTTGATATGTTAAGGGTTTATAAAATTAATCAAATAACATATTATATTAATGGGGAATAATTTTTATGTCATGGATTCTATTTACATTATTTATTAGATCAATTTGAGTTTTTATGGTGTCATAATTGATACTGTATATTTATACGATATTTATTTTTTACCAAAATATTTTACTGTCTCATAAAGTAATGAAAAAATCACTATTTACTAATTTTGACACGATTATTTCAAAAGTAATATTTATTTAATGAATATAATTATCTAATTAATAAACATTACACATTTTACTTAAAAATCTCAATTTATTAACAAATACTAGTTTTTAATAATATCAATTTTATAGAACTTAAAAAAGTTAAATTTGACATCATAAAATTACATTTTAATTTATATTGAAAAATATAATTTAGTTATAAGATTTTATTACAATATAATTTATTTCAAAAAATTATAGAATTCATCAAAAAGAGTGTCTTGATTGAAATAATATATTTCCCTATAATATAATTTTATTTTCAACATATCAAAATCAAATTTATATTTAAGATATTATTTAATATTTATAAATTAATAATAATTCATAAATATAATCCTTAATTTTAAAAAAATCATACTAGTTGGGTCTAATTACATATCCCCATATTACACTAGTGAAGGCCTTAAGGGTAATGTGTTTGATGGATATATTTTATTTTGATGGTTCATCGAATATTGTTTGGGTCAAGATCCTGATGGTATTGAAAATCACATGGTTTCTGGATATTAAATTATTCCCCATTGAGAAATTTCACCATCAAAATTTCATCCATACACTAAAACATATTAGGGTACATCTGTTTAATCACCTATTCTAATTCCCTAGTTGATTCATCAATCTTTTGTTTCTGCTATAGCACTTTTACCAGATGAGCTGTCTTTTTTTAGAACCTTGTTTCTACACCATAAGATCTTCAAAAACTGTTCCTAATATAGGGGATCACTATCCAATGGAATGACCTAGGGATTTAGTATAGGTGAGGGTCTGAGAATGTACATCCCAAAGAGAGATACATGGAACACATCTTTCACATGAGATAGGTTTGCTGGAAGTGGTAGTCGATAGCCCATAGCTCTATTGAGATCAATGAACTCAAATGGGATGATTTATCTTGGAATGTGATTCACCTTATTCCCAAACCTTATGAATTTCATAAATGGTGATATATGAAGTAACACCATATATCTAACATAAATAACCAGGTTTTATAGATGGTTTTATGTATAGATTTTTGGTCAACTTTTCACAGTTTTAATATGATACAAGATAGATTGAACCTTCTTAGTCAGCACTTGGATACAATTAGTTTAGATCATCATCCACTCCCTAAATTCATAAAATCATAACATATTTTGAAAACTCTCCTTATAAATAGATTCATGAGGTTTCATTTAATTTTATAATGGAATCTATTATTATATGAGAACTACACTTAGGGATGGTGCTTATCCCAACATCCATAGAAACCCATTTATCATGATCTTATCATATCCTTTATATTTTTAATGGATCATTAATACTTAACATCGTTCTGAGGGTGATAAGTTGTACTTAAGATAATTTTTCTATCTAATTCTTGCTGATATATTCTCTAAAACCCCAAATTAAACCTTGTATCTTGATTAGATACTACAGTGAGTGGAACTATATGTAGTCTTACCACTTACTTTATGTTTATATTAGAATGTTTTTCAATAGAGAATTAATCCTCTAATGAAATGACACATAATGACTTGTTAATGAAATTGACTACCATCTAAATGGACTTATTTCTTTTAGGGGACCTTTGTATATATATTATGAAATTTGTGGTCATGTTTTAACATTTACAAAAGTGTATAGGAAATAGTTATATCATACAGTTAAACTTCTATCCTTTTTTTCTTCACTTGTTTTCCAACCAATAATTGGGATAAAAATTATACAATCACTCTATTAATTTTATAGCACCATATTATTTTTTTTAATCCTTTATACATCTTGGGGATTCCTAATTAATTTGAGAAGGATGAATAATTAACATCATCCAAATGTTCCTTCTTCATTTATGGATTTCATGGGATACATATCTGGATTTCAAACAATATAATTCTATATTTTTCATTTTTTATCTCTGGAATATTAACTATCATTTTCTATATCACTTTTTCTCCTTTTTGTCCATCCTTGATCTCCCCAAGGATGGAAGGTTGAGTAGTCATTTGAGAAATGTGTGATGAAGATCCTTTTATTATTCACATTTCCATCCTTTTTATATCTATGATGATTGAATACCATATAATGATAATTCTGGAGAGGGATGCAAGATACCTTCTACATAGAGAATCATCCATTTCTCTTTTATTCCCACAATGTTAATGGATTTACCCATAATAATCCATGATCATCTCTAAGAACCTTCATTAGTGCATATTGATCTCCCTTTTTGTGAATATAGACGTACTGATTTTATAGTCCTTATATATGTCAAGCTTCACCCTATAGAGACAATTTCACCAAGTCATCAACATGATGGTTACTACATCAAATTCTATATCTTGTGGTGTATAGTTTTTCTCATGGATAATTGATTGATAGGAGGAATAGACTATAACTTTGACATCATGCATGAGTACACATCCCAATATTGTACCCATAATCATATATAAAAAATAATTATCCATCGATGGGTAATGTTTTAATAGGTGGTAAGATTATACTCTATCAAACTACTTAATGTTTTATTCATTATCATCAGTCCAGAAAAAATATGACACTGTTCCATGCTGACTATGTTAGTGGGAATAACAATTATTATATGTTTCAAATAAATAAATTATAGCACCCTACTAATATATGGGAACTATTTATTTCTATAACATATGTTTGACTAGCCCATCCTTTGATTTCCTCAGTTACTGAAGGATCCACAGATATCCCTTTTCTAGCGATATCAATACCAATGAAGGTTACTTTCCCCACTGTAAACCCTCATTTATTAGACATTGAGTACAAATATTCTTTACAGATGGTCTTAAGTATTGAATACAAATACTCTTCATGATCCTATTATATTTTCTATTAGATTAGAAAATCATCTTTACATACTAATTTTTTTTTCATGTTAATCCCTAAAGAAACAAATCATTATGTCCATGAAGTTTAGTAGATCATTAGTGAGTCCAAATTGAATCATTTTGAACTAGTAGTTCTTGTGCCTTATAAAAAAAGTTTCATTGGGATTATCCTATTTATTCACCATTACATGAAAATATCCCGACTGAAGGTCTACCATAGAGAAGAATTAATCTCCACATAGCTAATTGAACAATTCATCAATCATTGGTAGTATAAACTTTTTTTATTGTGATTCAGTTGAATTCATGATAATCAATGTACAGGTGTTTGAGCCCATCCTTATTCTTGATGAATTGGATTAGTGAACCCTCTGATAGAGAAATTTGGTGTATAAAAACTATTTCATGATTGTACAATAGTTATTTCATCACCTCCTAATGTTCAAAAAAGGGATATTATATATATTTTCTTGTATATTAGAAAATCTATGCGTATTTGATCAATTAATTACTCAACCTCTCCTATAACAGTAAGGCTAGAAAAAAATTTGGGAAACACATCAGAGAATTAACTTATAATGGGAATGACATCAATGATTCCCTTTTCATAGGTCTTAATCAATTGAACATGTTACACTTTCTCAAAAGGAAATAGTATCCATGTATGAGATGATGATACCATATGGGATTCATCTACCTCCCTTAAATTTTATAGAATAATATGGAAATTTGTGATACGTATGGGGATTTCCTTCTCTAGGAAATTTATATAGGACCTATAAAAGGAAATCCAATCCCATACCATAATATAATTGAAATATGATAAAGGAGTGTAGCATTGTTTTCTATGAAATTTAGCCCAATATTTTGACAGTAGTAGATTTATATACATGGGATAAAATAATTTCCCCCTTTTCTATTTTCATTAATATCTCTAAATCCACATTTTGGGGTGGTGCTTGAATATTTGTACTAAAATTGCAAGATATATATGAATCCCTAGAACCCAAATAAAATATTATGCTCTCTATCCATGACTAAAAAACTACTATTTATTTCACCACATTTTTTTAGGATCCACCTCAGTAGTTGTGATGGAATAATATTTACCTTTCTCTATAGGCCATGGAAGTAATTGTTTTCCATTATCATTGATAGTCCAGGGATTTGTGCACTGATACACATAGTGTAAATGCTATTAAAAGTTTAAATATTGTAAAATTAGATAATGGTTTACTAAATAATTCAATTCCTTCATTACATTGTTGTGTTTATCTCATTGGAAATCACAGACAAGGTTCCCTTCATTCCTATACATAGAGCATTTCCTTATTACCTTGAATAAATTTCCACACACTTTTTACCATGAATTCAGAATGTGGTATGATGAACCTTCTTTCCCTGAAAATGTTTTTTTACCGATCAACCAGAATTATATTCCATTCTCTTCTTCGTATCTCCAAACCCATGAGACCCTTGAGAGTTGATAATCTCCATTTTTACATTGAGGGTAAAATTTATACGGCTTTTTATTGAGTTTGTTTTATCCCAAAAAGAATAAATAAAATTTACTATTAGGATTAATGAAAAACATGGAGGTGTATCAAGTATGTCATGTAACAATTTCCTTATACATCTTGATAGATTCATCATCCTTTTTTTTTGATATAGAAGTCCATCTCAATTTTTTAGTAGGATATTTCAAAGAAACTATTGAAAAAAAACATTTTTCATAATTCATTCCAATCTATCATTACAATATTCTCATAGAACATTGTATTTTTCATTAACATATACAATTGGTTAGCTTCTACTTCAATATGATAAATATGCAACATTACCTTGTCTCTCTCAGATATTGAAGGGCGGAGAGGATATTTTTAATGGTTTTTATCTATTCTTCTATTATTAATGTAATAAAATAACCACTTAATTATAGTGGAATTTATCAAATAATGGTCTCAATTAATACATTCTTATTCTTAGTGGGGATCATAGTGTTCCTATATTTTCCTATTTCTATTCAAAACTAGAGATAATTGAGAATGTATTGTCATCATCTTCCTAACTTCTGCTTCCATAGAGTAGGTAATCTCATTTGGGGAATCATCACAATTCAACCTAAATTTGTTATTGACCTGGTTTCTCTTATTTAATAATATTAATTGAATAGTAATAGATGTTTGGGTGGGTTAATGTAACAAAAGACTATAGAATTATTTATTAATTCCTATCATAGCTTTTGGAAACCATATAAAAAATTAATCCAATCTAGAAACCATACAATTATTTTTTCTAGTGATTTCTATCCAAGAGGGGAAATCTAATTATTTTATAATTCAATGAAATGAAAATTTTTAAATAATATTCATGGTTTTGTTGAATTGATTCATGTTTATAAATAATTGGTTTTAAAACCTCAAAATTCAATATAAGTCATAAATCATTCATTAAGGGATGATAAATTATCCTAATTACATCAAAAGATTATTATTATTATTATTTGGAAACATATTTTTGGTTGTGGATACTCTTTATGGAACATATTATATGGCTTC
The DNA here is from genome assembly GCA_963277665.1 of Viscum album. Classification (NCBI taxonomy): domain Eukaryota; kingdom Viridiplantae; phylum Streptophyta; class Magnoliopsida; order Santalales; family Viscaceae; genus Viscum; species Viscum album. The sequence goes on from OY728120.1 coordinate 1,488,387,430, forward strand.
TGAAATTTTATTTTGTCATAATACAAAACTTTAATTTATACCATACTTATTTTTTACCCAAAAATTCGATTATCTAAAAAAATTATAAAAAATAACCATCGAATAATCTTGATGAGATGATTTAAAAAATAATATTTATTTTATAAACATAATTCTAAAAACATGAGAACATTTAATTTTGAATTTAAAACAATATTTTTTGAAAAGTACTATTTTTCACAATAATAGTTTTCTCACGATCATAAAACTTATTTTTGACATTGTAAAATTATATTGTAGTTTATATTTAGTTAATACTATTTAATAATAATATTTTATAAAAATTGAAATTATTTGGAATGTTATTAAATTCATAAAAAATGTTTTATTATTCGAAATATATATTTCACAAGAATAAAATTTTTGTTTCATCGTATGAATATATAATTTTTAACCAAATTAATACTTAATCATTGTATTGTAATATAAAAAAATGAAATCTTAATTTGTTAAAAACATTTTTTAATTTTTTTTGGTCTATATACATTTCCCTTTATTAAACCAACACGTTCTCAAGTGTATGGTGTTTGGTTTAATGATTTTCTTATAGTGGATCAGTGAAAATGGTTTTGGTTGTGATCTTGATGACCTTGAAATTATCCCATAAATTTTTGTGTCATTCAATAGTTGTGGAATCTTGGTCTATGATTGGTCAAGGGAAAATACCAATTATTCTCTCTCCTTGATAAGCTCTAATAAATGGGGTTCATATGGTATGATCCTACTAGTTAAGGCAATAAATTCTTTTATCATTATAAATTTGATTAATAATATCCCTTATTTTATACTAGTTATATGATCTCTATATTATAGACACACTATAAATTGTTTTTATTCATAATGTTAATTTTCATATGACATGATATAACTTATAACGGTCCAAAAATATATATTTTTTGTTTTTTCAATAATATAATTCATTAATATGGAATTTAATCAATTAAAAAATGAATTTCTTTTAGAAATGATTTGTTCATTATATTTTCTTAGAGAAAGAAAATTTAAAAATAAAACCATTAAAATATTTATGTTTTGACATGTAAAATATTCACCAAAGTTGGGGCTTTCCTCACCTCATGAATGGTCGATACCTTCTTTGGCCAATGTCATGGTGTGTAAGAGAATTTCATGATAATAATGTCAACTGACCCACCACAATGGGTAATATACCCATTCCAATATAAAAAATTACATCATGGAGTATCATACCCACCCCAAATTCTATAATGACCACCCATAGGTTAAATTATCAATGGTTTTAACTGTCAACCACATTCCATGTCTACAAAGAGGGATAAATTCACATCGATATTAACCATTAATCCTAATATATATAAAGTAATGGGTCATGTTCACCTTGGGTCCACCAAGAAAAACTTGGTTTCATTAAATTTACATTAAATTAGAATATACATAAACAAAATATCAAAACGAAAATAATGTTATCATAGAAAAATAGGCCATCATACCTTTCTGTGGAATTTTTCTTTCATCCCCCAAGGTGTATTCTAATTTCAATTTAAAAATTATCAATCGACATAATTTTTTTAATAAACCATTTCATTCACATAACATAACTCTACATAATTAGATTCCTAACCAATTAATCATTTCAGGAAATAATTATACCTTTTTTATTATATTATGAAAAACTAAAATCACTATTTGACAAATAATATTACCATTTCAATATAATCATTTTAGGAATCAAATAAATTTCATTTAATTGGTGATTTTTATACTCCAATTCATAATCATTGTTTCCGAAAACATAATCCTCATTTTGAAAAAAAAATTACATCAAACGAGGCTATATGATGGTATATGTAGAATATAACATTTTTCTAAAAGGGATGTTTACTAAACATGGTTAAATAAAATTTTCAAAACCCATAATAAAATCCATGATCACCACACAGAAAACTTGAGAAACTACACAACACATAAATAGCAAAATAATGAAATACTATGGGTTACATAGATGTACAACATACCTTATTCTTAGAAAAGACCACATGTCAAGTATTGGTCATACTTTTATCCTGAATAAGGAATAAACTAGAAAGTAGAAAAAGCATTGAAAAATAAGAAATATTATACTAAACTATAGTAAAATGACTTGATAATGATATAGATGATGATTAGAATAGAGAAGATGTGTAGGATTACCTATGGATCTAGATCACAAGTGGGATCACTCTAGTGAGATATTAACCAAGAGAGATCCAACTTGGAGAAGTATAGGAGGAGGATGAGGATGGAAGTCATGAGGGGGTACTTGAAAAAAAGGGACCAAAATCATGAGTAAAATAGAGGGCGGTTAGGTGGAGTGAAATTAAATAGTTATCCAAAACAAAAAATAACACATGGAGGTTATAAAATGGATGAGGCTGGGAAAATCATCCTACTGATGATCACCATAGCTTTCTCTGTCTACTAACTATTCCACTAGACAATCTGTGGTGAAAATGCTTCATTATTGAACCCCAAAACCATTTTGAAACCCCTTCTTCAACTATAATGAATCATCCATACACCCTTATAAATACATTCCACATTAAATTTTTTAATATTTTAATTATTCCAACATTTTAATTTCCACCCTCTATCCTAGTTCAAAAAATAGAATTTCATAAAAAAAATCATGGTCATTATAAAAATTAAAATTCCCATACAAAAATGCGCATTACAATAGCATGTATGTCACACTATAAAATTAAATTCATTATCAATATATTTATAACTGAAATAAAAATAAATCATTAAATAAATCAATTAAAAAAATAGAGGATTTACATACCATGCCTCTCCTAGAGTAAAATACTACAATAAAATGGGAAAACATGCTATGATCATCCTATTGAGACAACATGGGTTTGATACATTTGAGTTCCATGAAAACATGAAAATGTAACCATCATAGAAGTAAATAATTCATTTTAAAATTTATTAAAAAGGGGTGAGAAACATATACATGGAACTTATAATGGCCCATACTATACATACATATAAATTACATCTAAAGTGACGAATATGTATTACAACATAAAAAACCAAGCCAAAACTATATAGGGTTTAGTGTATTTAGAAACTAGTAAACATAAACAATGGGTTCATAAAATGACTATATCATCTCATTCTTATTTCATCATATCTAGAATCACTTTTGGACACATATTACTTAATACCGTTCTTCATATCCTGGGGAAAAGATAAATAATAATGGGCAAGATCAGATGCTCAGTAAGGGGAAATAAGGTAAACATGTTAACATAATCATGAGTATATGATAGAAGATCATACTCTACATATCAAAGATCACAAACAAAAAACAAGGTATAAACATTGACAGTTTGTAAGACATGAATCATAAGAAAATAAAGAACACAAGCCATGAAATAATAACATATGAATAATACAAGGAATTTTTGGCAGACAAATAAGAATATAACATTATTTCCATAGTATTCAATCTATTTATTCCTAGACCATATTGGTAGTATTATTTCACTCTCTACACCATCTTGGGGGTCATGGTTCACTCCCATGGCCATATTAGTAGTAATGTTTCACTCCTAAGACTATATTATTCTAGCTCATGAGATATACATATTTAGCTAATATATTAGAGGTATGTATAGGTCACACCAATCACATAATTAAATCATACATGAATGTTCTAAAAGAACATAAATCATTCATCATATATTAACCCATGGAACAAAATGTGTATTTGAAACATCATAAAATAACGGATGGAAAAGAAATGGGTTTCATAAATTCCTAAAATATAAATAATTGGGATATTACCCTTGAATATTATCCCTATTTAATCATAAGTAACATTATATAATGATATCTAAGAAGGAAAATATCTTTGAGAAATAACATGAAAATAATTCCTAAGGAAAATATCCTTTCTCATTTAAAAATATATTATTTTATTAAAATTCCATGAAATATTAAAAGAAAACATTTTAAAAAATATCCCTTCAAGATTTTAATAGAATCTTCATGGAAATAATGTGTTATTAAATCATAATAACCCATTCATGCTGTATAAGTTAAAATAAAACATTCCCCTCAAACTTTTGTTAGATAAGTCAAAGAGTACCTCGTAAAGAAAATGACCAAAGATTCCTTTCATAACAGTTAGTAAAAATTTGTAAAATTAATTTTTAATTTTTTTATAATAATAGATTTAATTATTTTTAATTCATTTTCATTGAAACATGGATGTGTATGATAAATATCCCCCCATTAAATACTTACCTATAAACAATCTCGAATAAAAATGAGATTGAAAAATAATCCCTTAACATAGACCGGGGTACCTTCTTATGTATCAAAAACTCTTATATAGTTGATTAATGAATGTTAAAATCTTAATATATAACCATATTCATATTTATGATATCATATATGATCATATTATCACCCATTTAACAATATTTCATTATTACTTTTCTTTCGGGTGTTAATTGTTTCATTTTTTCTATGTATGTTTCTTCGTATAAGTCCAATATGTTATTAATTTGTTATAGTTATATCATTTATAGAATTTAATAAAGGAATTATATATTATATTTATTCATTCTATACATTTATATAATCATTAATTAATGGTTAATAAGTAAAATGAATCTCATCGCGTCAGGTAGATAATAGTTCGTACGTACGCATGAACGATGATATCATTTCCTTAATAGTAAAATTTATGGATGTGAATGGTATTTATATTGTTTCTAGATGTTAATATCATGTTATAATCAATACATATGTTTATTAATTCCATCATTATACCCATCCACATAAAGTGATAATGAAAAAATTACACAATGGAGTTGAGATGGTAGGTCGTACGTATGCACACGTGGGGATTTCATTCTTTGTTGGACGGATAGAAGGTAGAATATGGTTCTTACATAACCATAATTCCATATAATAATATAGTTAATACTAGATTTATTATATTATAATACAAACAACATAAAAAGTGGATGTAGAAGAAGGATTGACTTTTAAAGAGTCGGTAAGGAAGTTAGCTCTCCTTCAACAATCACCCTTTCCTCCAATTCCTTTTTTTTATTTTCATAAAGAACCACTTTTAGGCCAAGTGGGAACCATAAAAAACATTCACTGCAACATACAGACCCTCCAAAAACATTGTTAACATTACAGATTTCAAAATTCTAAAAATTCATATAGAACCAACTCACCGTGCCTCGCACTCTAACAGGATACTCCAACAAAAATTCCCGCCCACATCATCAACAATGTCAATGACCCACACATGGAAACAAATATTCAAAAACTGAAATTTGAAGGGATTTTATCACTTCCAATATCATACCATGAGCCACCCACGTCACATCTTCACATTAGTCACATCACTTTCAACCCTATCATTATCATCTCCAGAGCTGAAGCCATCCTTGTCGAAGCCGAACACAGCCTCACCGTCAAGGATCGAAGCGTCCTCACCATCAACTTCGTCACCCTCGCAATCACAATTCTAGGGATACGCCGTCACCAACCCACAAAAACTAAAACATGCAAGATATTAGTAGAACTGCCATCCTCCATCACACTAGACTTCGAGGTGAAGAACTCATTTCTTGGAAAGCTGTTGTCCACCCGAACATCACTTCCCAAAGCCCCGAAGAACCATCGCACCTGGACGACCTGGGTTGGAGAAATGGGACTCGAGGCCGAGTAAGATTTGGGTGGCATGAGCCCCCATATAAATTCTAGCCCTTAAACTTGAACAAACATTAAGCTAATAGAAACGGAAAACATTCCACAATATTTCAACGTTGACCACGCCACTGAAAACCACCCAGACGCACGACCGTTAAAAAACATCGAAGAGACCAACATCACCATCCACTCAACAAAAACCGAATCGCAACCGATTGCCACCATGGAAAAAGAAATAAGAATATGGTATTGAAACCCTAGTACGAACATAGAGGTATAACCGTAACCAGTAATCAACCTGAACCAAAAAAAATGAAAGTGGGACACAACCCAAAGAAAAGCATGGGAATGAAAACCTAGGAATAAGAACCAACTCCTCTAATTCCAGGAAATCTATCATCTTCCAAATCGCTTTCCCAAATCCTCAGTGTATCTCATGATCCAAATCCGACCTGGAGAGGAACTAAGGGCCGCAATAACAGAGCACAAAAAGACGGACGGGGAGAAAACAAAGCGCCATCATAGAGCAGGGAGATTCGAGCGGTATAGAAAGAAAAGATGAATGAGAGAGCATCCCAATGCGAGTAAGATAGAAGAAGATCTTGAGAGGAGCAACGTAGAGGAACCAATGCTGCCGGGGAAAGATGAAACCCTAGGAGACAAGCCGAGGGCTCGGGAGCGCCCAAGAAGGTGAGGCCCCATCTGGCATGTACAGAGTCTCACAATGATCACCCTCTAGATATCCCCTTAGGGACCCCAAAGTTGATTTATTGATAAGAAAAACACCTCTATAATGTTTCTAGTGATGTTTATAAGATAAATTTTCAGATTTTAGTCAATATTTGTGTCTCCAATGGATGTGATGAAATGAGGGAGGGGGTGATTTTTTATAATCAATGTAAGGGTCACTTTTATAAATTCTCAAATAATTAATTTATAATAAATTATTATTATATAAAACTACCACCAAAATATCATTTATTCGAATATTATATGTGATAATGTTGTAATATCATCGAACAATAAAATTTAGATATGTTTTTGTTTTCTTTTAAAGATTATCATTTTGATTAACCTGCAGTAAATCTATTTTAATTTTAATTATTATAATAACTCATTAAATAATAAATGGTTGTAATTATTAACATATCTAGTATTAATTATCCTAAAATAGAATATTTATTATATATTGGATTGTAAAAGAATAAATTTATAATTTTTAGTTAGTTTAATGATTTTAAAATATTTTAGTAATATATTATTTTCATAAAATATCATTAGTGTTAATTTTGACACTATTCAATATTTTGAATTTTCATAAAATCCAGATAGAATGATTGTTGGACTTGGTGGCCTAGAACCAAATAAATTGTACTTTATTCATTAATAAATTCCTTATCACATCTTGATTGTTCTTCTACGTGACAATTCATGTGATAATGTCCTAAGGACAGCTGTTGCATTAATGGGTCATAGCGGATCCCTGTTATGATGAGAACCCGGAAGTGCCATAACACTATTCTTGAATATATGTTCTATGGCCAGATGATATTATTTGAGGGACACAAATAATACAGGTCATTAGGGGTTAGGAATCATAAAACTTTTAGGAACCTTCTCATGGTGTGCACCCTTGGTAATATCCTGGAGGATATTATGAGATCGAGACCTGCCAGTAGGAAATCCACATTTCATAGTGTCATTGGTTGTTCCTATCTACAGACGTGTGTATTGGTCCTTATAATTTAAGTTATTATTAATGGGTATTACAACTCGTTCACTTAGATGTATTGATGAAAACTGTGACAACACACTGTTCGCAGCGAGGTAGGATACATTGGGTGCGTCATGAGTAATATTGCATTAATAGATAATGCGAGAAAGGATTTGTCCCTTCTGTTCCATAACAGAAGTAGATATCTCAGGCCCTTTGATGGAATTGATATACCCTAAATAAATCCATGTCCATGGTATGGTATGGGAGAATTCAATTCCGGGAAGTCAAAGAAAGAATAATCGATCACATGGGTTGATGGTACTAGCATGCAACCCGCTTGATTGCAGATATCGAGATAAACTGATTATATTACACGGTAAGCATTCGTAGGAGGTGACACTTCATTGCGGTGTTAACTTCTTTCTCTATGGGTGTCTTGGTGTGTTGCTAGATGCTAACCTTTGACTTTAGGCAGGCTCCGCCTAATGCCACTGAGAAAGATACCTAGAGGGTCACACACTAAGTGTGTCCATGTATCTCAGTTAAATATTAATTTAATAATTTAAATAAATATTATTCCTGACTGTGGTTTAATAATTATTTAAGTATGCCTGATCGCATTTATTTCAACACTAGTTATTCAAGAGAATATATTGTGGGAGAAATAATATATATATTTATTAGCGAGTAATGCAGTTATATTTATTTAAGAAATAAATATCCATTACTCAAGGTCTAATAAATATGGTGGAGGAAATAAATCAAATGGAAAAATAAAAGTACACACCATGTATATTTATATACATGCCGTGTAGTTTGTTTTTTCGGGATTCGTGAGAAAAATATTGTTTATTTAATTAAATAATATTAAATATAATATGTTGGGTGTATGTCAAGTAATAATGATGGTCAACTGTAATTATTAAGACATGGGGTATTACTAAGAATTAAATGAAATGATTAAATGCTTTCAGGAAATTAATTCATTTTGTTATTATATGTATTATAATCCCAAATTACATTATTCTCATTGAGGAGAGCAATTTTTTTGTGCACAATGGATCTGGAAATACTCTCAATCCAAGAGAGAATTCCATTTCCACCAAGAACGCTTTAAAGTCTCAAAAGCAAGATCTTCCACCTGATTAAGGCGGTTGAAGGCGGACATCGCAAGCGAAGGCTCTTCCGTGCTAGCACTCAGAGATCCCTTTGGTAACGTCCAGAGATACGTGGAGCACATGTGGATCACTGCTAGAGGAATCCTTTACTTGGATTCTACAACGCAATGACGGATCACAAGATCGTGACCAGAGACTCCAATGAAGAAATAATTCCATCGAGGAAATTATTATGAATTAATTAAATTAATTATAATAAAAATATGATGATCCTATATCAAGGCTTCCGGGACTCTTCTTTTCTTTTTTGTTCTTCGTTGTATTCCAAAGATTCGGCATTTTATATCGTGACAGATCTCGGATTGAACGTTGTTTAACATTAAAATTAAAGTTGGGTTAACCCACCAATGTGCTTCTGCTGTGCCCGGAACCTACAAGTGGTATCAGAGCGGTCATATCGTTTATTATAATTATCTAGTTTTTCATTGGTAATTTACGCATTTAATAATTTAGTTATTTAAATTGAAGTTTAATCGTTCTGGAAATCTGAATATCGAGATCTGTTCCTCCTCCCTCGTTTCTTGTTCACCTCACAGAAATGAGTTTTTCTTTTAATTTTGATTAAAATTAAATAGTGGAACTCATCCGGAAGAGCCAAACATTTCTGGCTGTATAACACCAGAATACACGGCGTGTATTTGGAAGTACACACCGTGTAGTCTAGGTTCAATGCATTGACTGATCCGCCAACTCAGGCCGTGTATTGGATTCTTTCTAAGAATTTAAGACACCGTGTGTTGAACAGAAATAGGTGGCACATAGATTCTGGAATACACGCCATGTGGTCCAATGAACATGGCTTGTAGTCCCTTCGGGTTAGGGTTGGGTCGTGTACTCCGTACACGGCCTGCCTAGCTGGAAACTGTGTAATGAGGAAACTACACGCTGTGTACTCCAAAAATTTCTGAAGTACATTAACAGGCCCTGTCCCCAGGCGTGTACTTCAGATGGACTGTGAAGTAAAGTACACGCCATGTAGTCAGAACTACATGCCATGTACCCACCCAAATTACACAGATTTATTAAAATTTATTATTATATTATACAAACCTTTGAGACATGTACCATGGTGCAGGCATAAAGCTGAGGCACAACACGTGATAGGTGTTTTATATATATTTGTTTAATTTAACATCTGCGTAATAAATGGGAAATCACCGGGTTTCCTCCAAGGTAAAAGTTACGTACATGGATAATTTTAAATCAATTTATTTGATTAAAATTATGATGGATGAGAATCTCATGGAAATTCAGAAAAAGGATTTAAGATAAAAGGATTGATTAATTAAAGATAATTAATTGATTCGAGCGTGATTTATCTTAAACAAGATCGATTAAAGAATTGAATGCTAGTTTTATTTATGCGTAAATATCGTTGAATGTATGGATGATCATGAGCTAGACCGAGACCTTTGTATGTGAATGGTTTCTTTTAATTTATTTATTTAAATTAAATTTGTTGGCCTGTGAGCCATCTCCTCATTAATATGTAGGGCCTGTGCACCCAAGGATTCTTTTATGTAAAAATCTCTTTTACCCCTCACCTGAGTGTGAGATAAATGCATATGTAATGGATGGAGCTCCAAAGCTAGTGGAGGCAGCTCAAGTCAGGAGCCAAGGTGAAACCAATCCAAGGCGATACAAAGGTGGACAAGTGGAAATATGTAAACACGAACCCGAAAGGTTCAAGGTGTTTATCCCCTAGGACTTGGGTCAGTTTATCAACCGCTAGATAAACTAACCAATAGAAAAGCTTATGATCATACCATTTATTTTATTTTTGTCAGTTGCATGGTTTATTTATTGTGGGTGTGTTGTCACGATCACACAGTTAATGAATTAAACGAGCATGCAAGATGGAACTAAAATAAAACTGGCTTATACGTAAATATTATCTTAGACATGGTTAATAAATTAAGTATATCCCACTTAATATTAACAAGCATGTAATCAAAGATAATAAAATGGAAATTTACATATAAGGGTAAAATCCCTCAAAATAAATATTAAGTCGGCATAGCCTTCCGTAATCTTCGTTAGAATCGAACCATAGTTCAAAGTGCTTCACCAACCCTAGTTGGGGTGATTTCAATTATCGAGGAATTCTAATTCAATGTTTTGGTTTGACTTGACTTGGTTCGCATCAAAGGTTGACTTCCACAGCAGGACTTGGTGTGACCAAGAGGCAAAGGTTGCGGAAATCCAAAAAGAATTTCAGGGCTGGGGAGTCCACTCAGCGGATCAAGGAGCTGTGAGTTAATGCAGTTGGCATTTGGAATTCCTACCTAAAACCCTTCAATTTCTTGACCAACCCTAGTTGGCGTAATGCAAAGGGCAATATGGATCCTTGCCACTATAATATTCATGCAACCGAAAATTCCAAAGTCAATGGTGAGGGATATTGGATTGCAATAAAATAATGGGAGACTAATAAGTATTAATTTATTTATTTGTCTCATTTTTTGTAATAAAGTACTAAACCATTTCTCATATTAATTTGTAGAAATGGAAATAAAATTACTTCAAACATATCATTGTGCACCATACTTGAAAAATAAAACCTTCTCACCGGCTCCAATTTCCAAGAGTGGCAGAGGCATTTACGCGTCGTCCTTCACCACGAAAGGAAATTGTATGTGCTGGAAGATCCTATTCCAGTTGTGCCTGGGAAAGAGGCTAGTGATGAGGAAATATCTATCTACATGAAAAACATGGATTATGCCACATATGTCCAGTGTTTCATGCTATCGGTCATGTCTAATGAGCTCTTGAAGCAACATGAAAATATGGATGTGTATAGCATGATGTCTCACCTTATAGATTTCTACCAAGAGAAGGTGAGATAATAGAGGTATGAGATCTCTAATGCTTTGTTTACCATGATGCTTGGAGATTCTGTGCCATCGGGGCCTCATGTAGTCAAGCTTATTGGCTACATAAAACACCTGGACATCTTAAGGATTAAATTCCCAGATGAGTTGCGTACAGATCTCATCCTATCATCACTGCTCAAGACTTTATCTAGCTTCTTTGTCAACTATAATATGAGCAGCAATGAGAAGAGTCTATCGGTGCTTCTGACCTTGATTCGCCAGGTAGATAAGGACATGGGGCGTGACAAACCCGCGGTCCTTATGGTGAACAAGAAAAGGAAGGACAATGAAAAAGGGCCAAAGAATTATAAACGGTCTGAAGCCCCCTGAGCACCGTCCCTCCAAGAAGGGGAAGATCCAGAGGCAGGGCAAGGAATGGGAGGCGGTGTGTTTTACATGTGGCAAGCAGGGCCACTGGAAGAGGAACTGCACCCAGAAGTGTGGGGACGCTAAAGGTTCGTTCGTTATCGAGTGAAATCTTTCTATTTCTACACATTGGGTATTAGATACAGCTTGTGGGGATCACATCTATATTCAAATGTAGGAACCAAGTAGATTTAGAATGATCGCCAGAGGAGAGGTGGATCTTTGAGCTGCCAATGGCGCAAGGCTAGCTGTGTTGGCTATTGGCTACTATCACCTCTCATTGCCAACTGGCATGATTTTGGTTTTACAAAACTGTTATTTTGTGCCTAGTGTTACCTAGAAAATAATTTCTGTATCATGTATGGATATGGAAGGATTTATTTTCATGTTTGGAAATAAGGGTTGTCTCTTTTATAGGAACAACATATGTTTTGTTATGGCACATTTGAATAATGGTTTTTATGTATTAAATTATGAAAACCAAGTGTTGGCAATCGATAATGAAACAAACTCACATGACTTATACATCACCCAGTTATGGCATCACCACCTTGGTCATGTGAATGAGAAGCGCTTGACAAAGCTCTGCCAAGATGGGTATTTAGACTCTACTGAGCTAAAACCACTTGATAGATGTCATGCTTGATTACAAGGAAAAATGACCAAGACACCTTTTGGTGGACAAGGTGAAAGGGCCACAGAGCTTCTAGGATTGGTACACACGGATGTATGTGGACCATTTCCAGTAGAAGATAGAGGTGGATATTATTACTTCATTACTTTTATTGATGATTTGAGTAGATATGGATATGTCTACTTAATGAGGTATAAGTTAGAAGCCTTAGAGAAATTTAAGGAATTCAAGAATGAAGTATAGAATCAGCTTGGTAAGAAGATAAAGAAGCTTCGATCGGATCGAGGTGGAGAATATCTGAACCAAGAGTTCATCGATATTCTATGGGATTCTGGGATTCTATCTCAGCTCACTTTTCCTTATACACCATAGTGGAATGGTGTTAGTGAAAGGAGGAACCGCACCTTGTTGGACATGGTGAGGTCTATGATGAGTCATGAGGATCTTCCATTATCCTTTTGGGGATATTCATTACAAATTGTAGCATACACATTAAACCGAGTACCAAATAAGGCGGAAAATGGAATTCCATCCGAGTTATAGAATGGAAGGAAACCCACTTTGTCGCACACACGTGTATGGGGATGCGAGGCGTTTGTTAAGGCATTATTAGGCACCAAAATAGAACCCCGGGGCACAATGTGTATCTTTATAGGATATCCCAAGGAAACGAAAGGATATTACCTATATAACCCTCAAGACAAGAAAGTGACTGTCGCCAGACAAGCCGTATTTCTTGAGAGGGAGCACATCCTCAAGAAGGATAGTGGGAGAAAGATTGACTTCAATGAAGTTGATGCTCAAGATACACAAGAGTTGGTACAGGAACAAGTTCCACAAGTCCCAGTGGAAGAGGTTCCAGAAACACAAGTATTGCGTAGGAGCTCAAGAGAGGTAAGGGAACCAGAGAGATTTGGTTTCCTAGTCACCGAGGATGGTGAATCATTATTTTTGGACAATGATGAACCTCTCTCATACAAGGAAGCAGTAGAAAGCTCTGAATCTTCAAGATGGCTAGAAGCTATGAATTCTGAGATGTATTCCATGTATCAGAACCGAGTTTGGGTTTTGGTCGATGAGCAAGTTGATCTAGAGCATGTTGGATGCAAATTGGTATTAAAAAGAAAGCTGGACATGGAAGGTCAAGTTAGCACCAATAAAGAAAGGCTAGTGGCTAAAGGATTCAGACAGCGTCAAGGAATTGACTATGATGAAACCTTCTCGCCAGTTTCCATGTTTAAACCCATAAGAATCATATTTTCCATAACAGCATACCATGAATACGAGATTTGGCATATGGATGTCAAAACAACATTCCTTAACGGGAACCTTCTGAAGGATGTCTATATGACACAACCAGAAGGTTTTGTGACACCAGGTGAAGCCAAACGGGTTTTCTTGTTGCAGAAATCCATTTATGGATTCAAGAAAGCATCCAGGTCATGGAACATTCGATTTGATGAAGCCATAAAAAAATTGGTTTCATTAAGAACGAATGTGAGCCATGTGTTTATAAGTAGTTTAATGGGAATGCGGTCGTCATCCTAGTGGTATATATTGATGACATATTGCTTATTGGAAATGGAGTACCGGCCTTACAGTCAGTTAAGTACTAGTTGAACAAGTGTTTCTACATAAAGGACTTAGGAGAAGCATCCTACATTCTAGGGATCAAGATCATTCGTGATAAATCCAAGAGGCTGCTTGGACTTAGCCAGGGTATATAAATTAACCAGATACTAAAGAGATTTAGTATGGAAAAATCCAAGAGGGGATTTGTTCCAGTTTCACATGGCTTACATATTTATAAGAAAATGTGTCCCCAAACATAACAGGAGAAAGATAGGATGAGTAATATCCCATACGCTTCAGCTATACGATCCATCATGTATGCCATGTTATGTACCAGGCTTGATGTTTCCTATGAACTGAGCATGGTAGGAAGATATCAAGTAGATCCAGGAGAACAGCATTGGACTGCTGTTAAGACTATCCTTAAGTATCTTAGAAGAACTAAGGATATGTTCCTGGCATATGGAGGAGACAAGGAGCTTGTCATCAGAGGGTATGCTGATGCTGGTTTTCAGACAAATCAGAATGATATGAAGTCGCAATCTGGATATGTTTTCTGTCTCAATGGTGGAGCTGTCAGCTGGAAGAGTTCAAAGAATCCAGTTGTCGCCAATTCTACAATGGAGTCTGAGTATATATCGGCTTCTGATGCAGCCAAGGAAGCCGTTTGGATTCGGAACATTGTCCAGGAGCTTGATGTGGTGCCTAGAAGTAAAGATCCCATTACATTGTATTGTGATAATACTGAAGCGGTGGCTCTTGCAAAAGAACCAAGGTCACATCAATGGACAATGAACATACTCTGGAAGTATCACCTCCGGAGGTATTTATATCAAAGGGGTGAAGTTGCAGTGAGCAGAGTGTCCACAGAAGAGAACGTGGCAGACCCCATGGCTAAATGCATATCTCAGCAGAAGAATTAATATCATGTGAGAGCTAGCGGGTTAAAGGTTGTTAGCAGTTGGCTCTAGTCCAAGTGGGAGTATGTTGGAGTTGGTGGCCTAGAACCAAATACTTTGTACTTTATTCATTAATAAATTCCTTATCACATCTTGATTGTTCTTATGCATGACAATGTATGTGATAATGTCATAAGGACAGCTGCTGCATTAATGGGTCATAGCGGATCCCTGCTATGATGAGAACCCGGAAGTGCCATTACACTATTCTTGAATATATGTTCTATGGCCGGATGATATTATTTGAGGGACACAAATAATACAGGTCATTAGGGGTGAGGACTATTAAAAATTTTAGGAACCTTCTCATGGTGTGCGCCCTTGGTAATATCCAAGAGGATATTACGAGAATGAGACCCGCCAGTAGGAAATCCACATTTCATAGTGTCATTGGATGTTCCTATCTGCGGACGTGTGTATTGGTCCTTATACTTTAAGATTATTATTAATGGGTATTAAAACTCGCTCACTTAGATGTATTGACGAAAACTATGACGATACAGTGTTCGTAGCGAGGTAGGATACGTTAGGTGCGTCACGAGTAATATTGCATTAATAGATAATGCGAGAAAGGATTTTTCCCTTCTGTTCCATAACGGAAGAAGATATCTCAGACCCTTTGATGGAATTGATATATCGTAAATAAATCCATGGCCACGGTAAGGTATGGGAAAATACAATTCTGGGAAGTCAAAGAAATAATAATTGAGCACATGGGTTGATGGCACTAGCATGCAACCCATTTGATTGGAGATATCGAGACAAAGAGATTATATTACACGGTAAGAATTCGTAGGATGTGATACGTCATTGCAGCATTAACTTCTTTCTCTATCAGTGCCTTGGTGTGTTTCTAGATGCTAACCTTGGACTTTAGGCAGGCTTCACCTAATGCCACTGAGAAAGAGGCCTAGAGGGTCACACACTAAGTGTGTCTATGTATCTCAGTTAAATATTAATTTAACAAGTTAAATAAATATTATTCCTGACTGTGGTTTAATAATTATTTAAGGATGCATGATCGCATTTATTTCGACACTAGTTATTTGAGAAAATATATTGTGGGAGAAATAATATATATATTTATTAGCGAGTAATGCAGTTACATTTATTTAAGAAATAAATAGCCATTACTCAAGGTCTAATAAATATGGTGGAGGAAATAAATAAAATGGAAAAATAAAAGTACACGCCGTGTATATTTATATAGATGCCATGTAGTTCATTTTTATGGGATTTGTGAGAAAAATATTGTTTATTTAATTAAATAATATTAAATTTAATATGTTGGGTGCATGTCAAGTAATAATGATGGTCAACTGTCATTTTTATGACATGGTGTATTACTAAGAATTAAATGAAATGATTAAATGATTTCAGGAAATTAATTCATTTTATTATTCTAAGTATTATAATCCCAAATTACATTATTCTCATTGAGGAGAGCCATTTTTTTGTGCACAACGGATCTGGAAATACTCTCAAGCCAAGAGAGAATTCCCTTTCCACCAAGAACGCTTTCAAGTTATGAAAGCAAGATCCTCCTCCAGATCAAGGCGGTTGGAAGCGGACATCGCAAGCGAAGGATCTTCCACACTAGCACCCGAAGATCCCTTTGGAAACTTCCAGAGATACGTGGAGCACATGTGGATCACCGCTAGAGGAATCCTATACTTGGATTCTACAACGCAACAACGGATCATAGGATCGTGACCAGAGACTCCAACAAAGAAATAATTATATTGAGGAAATTCTTATGAATTAATTAAATTAATTATAATCAACATATGATGATCCTATCTCATGGGTTCTGGGACTCTTATTTTATTTTTTGTTCTTCGTTCTATTCTGAAGATTCAACATTTTATATCATGACGGATCTCAGATTGAACATTGTTTAACGTTAAAATTAATGTTGGGCTAACCCACCAACGCGCTTCCGCTGCGTCCGGAACCTACATTGATAACATAAAAAAAATTATTTAATACACTCCTAACATGTCATAGTCACCGATAAAATTCATTTAACACTTTAATTAAATCCAATTTAATTTTTTAATATTTTTAAAATCATTTATCTGATATATCTTTTAATAAAATAATTATTACATCACTATTGTGTTAGAATTAATAGTAATTGTTTTATACCTAAAAATTATAAATAAATTAGCCTGATATAGATAATTATTGTACCTTTCCAGAAACTTTTTAATTTAAAATATATATCTTGGTTATCTCAATATAAAAATTATTATACCTATAAAAATGTGAGTGTGACATTTTTTTAATTTCATTGGTTTTATTAATATCTATGTCCTTTTCAAGGAACATTGGCCATTAAATGACTTAATTTAAAACCTTATATGTTATAGGTTGAATTATAACCATCAAATAATTTTTTTAAATTTTTAGTGTCTTTTTATATTCTTTATAATTTTTTAACCAAAATGACCTAATTTACCCTTTATCATGGCAACAAATTTTATCACGGTTTCTATTTATATTGACTCAAAAGGGACCTAATTAAAAAATTTGGACCTTCTAAATCAAAATTTTATATCCATATTTCAAAATTAAAACATAAATGTTTTCTAATTATACTTAAAATAATACTCGTAAAATTTAATGAAAAATAGTTTTTCAAAAAATTACCTTGTAAAACATTAAATGTTTTTATAACAAACTGACATATAAAATAAATTTAAAAAACCATAATTGGAATATTTTAATTCAAAATGAACTAATTAAAATTTAAACCAAATATAAAACCTAATTTTACATTGCAAAGGAAAAACTATTATATGCACTATAACTTAAAATAAATAATTTAAATATAAATAAAATTAGATCATTATATTTACATCCTATGTGAGTTATTCATACTTATTCATGACAATTTAATATCTAGATTTTAATAATTATAGTTTCATTTAGTTTGTTTAAAATCACTATTGCATCCAATGAATACAATTGAAGAATTAAAATTATTTAAAGAGAGATGTTTATTAAAATACCAGGGTGTTACATTCTACCCCCATTAAAATGAATTTCACCCTCGAAATTCATCACTTGGATAAAAAATGATGAGGATACATCTGACTCATCGCATCCTTAGGTTCCCATGTAGCTTCCTCAAATTTTTTATTCTTCCATAAAACTTTAAGCAAGAAAGTGGTCTTGTTTCATTGACCATTATCTATATGATATATAATCTCCATTGGTTATTCTTTATAAGAAACATCTTTCTCTAGCAGTACAACTTCTGAGTTTAGTACATGTAAAGTATATGGTAAATACTTTATCAGGATAGATATATGGAACACATCATGAACATGAGAGTGATTTGGTGGAAGATCCAATTGATAATCTAAATTCCCAAAACGGTCTAGAATTTCAAAATGAAAGATATTCCAAGGGCTTATCTTGGCCATATTTCCAAATCTCACCACTCTCTTCCTAGATGATATTATTAGAAACACCTCATCACCTACTTCAAAATCTAGATCTTTTCATCGATTATCAACATAAATATTTTGCAGAATCTGAGATTATCTTATGTGTTGTTAAATAGATCTGAAATTATCTTCCATTTCATCTACAAGATTAGGTCCTAAAAGTTTTCTTTCCCCAACATCATCCCAGAATGTTATTGTTTTTAACATCTTTCCATAGAGTGATTCTTAAGGAGTCATCTAAATATTGGAGTGAAAGATGTTGTTTCTGAAAAATCCACCAAACTTAGGTGTTGATTCCAACCACCTTTGAAATCCATGAAGAAAGCTCTCAAAATTTATTCTGAAGTATGAATTTTCCTCTCTGACTGACCATCTATCTGAGGATGATAAGAATTAATGAAAGTTATCTTAGAATCAAGATCCTGCTGAAGACTTCTACAGATCATCGAGGTAAACCTCAAATCCCAATTAGATATAATGGAAAGTGGTAATCAATAAAAATTTACAACTTCCATTATATATATATATCATGGAATGCCGATCAAGAGATAACTCCTATCTAATTGAAATGATGTGTGATGTTTTCCTAAGTCGATCAACTATAACCCAAATACCATTAAGACATTTAGATGTTTTCAGAAGTCCCAAAATAAATTCTATAGTGATGTTATCTCGTCTCCATTATGGTATTGGTAATGGGTTTAACATTCTCTTATACTTCAATATCTATTCCTTAACTTACTAAAAAACCAAGCACTAAGGGACATATTCAGCAACATATCGTTTTATTCCATCTCACCAAGCATAACCTTTCTGGTCCCTATACGTATTTTTGATTCGAGGATGAATAATGAATGATGAGTAATGATCCTCATTTAATAGTTCCTTCTATAATTTTTGTATGATAGGAATACATATATAGTTCCTAAACCTTATTATTCCATCATAATCACAGTTAAATTCAGGAACATTTCTCACATTCTTTCTATAGTTCCACATCATCCTTCTATGAATCCTTTATCATCACATTTATAGATGATTGAATATTAATATGGAAAAGAAACGATTTCTACCATTTATCTATGATTTCTAGATCCAAGTTTTTTAAATTCTTAAATATTGGATCTTTTTTA
Organism: Viscum album; assembly: GCA_963277665.1. NCBI lineage: Eukaryota > Viridiplantae > Streptophyta > Magnoliopsida > Santalales > Viscaceae > Viscum > Viscum album. The sequence continues at coordinate 1,488,407,056 of OY728120.1, forward strand.
ATTCACTTCATAGATAGTCTAGCATGGTCCATTCGACTCAAAGAATCTGCCACCTTATTCTGTTTTTTAGGTTTGTAATGTCTTCAACAGTCATAATCTGTAATCAACTTGACCCATCTCTTTTGGCATATAATAATCTATTTTAAGTGAAGATATAATTCAAACTTTTGTGATTAGTATATATGTCCACCTTTCTTTATAATAGTGATTCCTCCAAATATTTAATGAAAATATTACTGCAGTTAACTACAAATCATGAGATGGGAAATTTCACTCATGTATTTTCAATTTTCAGAAGGAATAAGGTATCACCATATAATTTTTCATAAGAACACATCCCAAACCCTTTTTGAATGAATTAATGTAGAAAAAAACCATTCTCTTCGAAAGTTTGTGTCAGCATAGGTGCACTGGCTAAGCTTTTTTTTAGATCTTTGAAATTCTCTTCACATTCCATCTTATTTACTAACATAACTCCTTTTACAGTCAACTTGATGTAAGGATTAGTTAGCTATGAAAAATCTTTCAAAAAATGATGATAATATCTAGCCAAACCAACAAAAATTTGGATCTCAGTCACAGTTGTCGGTCTAGGTCAACATTCAATAACCTCTTTTTTTCCCGGAGCCATAGATATCCCCTCTCCTGAGATTATGTGACCCAAAAATTAAACATTCTAAAGGTAAAATTCACACTTGGTAAATTTTTCATAATGCTTTTCCTTTCTTAGGTTCTTTAGTACAATTCTAAATTGTTCTACATGCTGTTCTATACTATTAGAATAAACTAGAATATCATCTATAAAGACTACCAAAAATTGATTAAGATAGTATTTAAAGACTATACTCATTAGATCCATGATGATAGAAGGGGAATTAGTAAGACCAAAAGGCATCACAATAAATTCATAGTGTCCATAACTTGTACAAAATGTCATATTTGGTATATCTTCCTTATAGACCCTTAATTTACGATATCACGAAAAAAGATCAATATTAGTAAAGTATTGACCTCCACATAGTTGGTCGAATAAATCATCAATGTGGGGACAAGTACATTTTTTCATGATAATGATCTTGTTATGGTATTGATAATCAATGCAAAGTATCATTGATCAACCATTCTTCTTAAAAAATAAGAAAAGTGTAACCTAAGGTGACACATTAGGGAATATGAATCCCTTTTCATGATTCTCAGGGATTTTATTCTTCAATTCTTGCTACTCAATTGTGGATATTATATAATGAGTATTTTAATTAGGCATATCATCGGATATGCATTCTACTGAAAACGCAACTTCATGATTTAGTGGAAGGCTTAGAAATTATTCTGAATAGAAATCATTTAACTCTTTTACAATAGGTGTATCTATAATGGTGTGTTTCACTCCAACCATATGAGATAGATATCCTTCATTCATAGGAATAAAGACCCATAAGATATATTAAACTTCCACTAGAACTTCATATTCATGCTTGAATCATTATACGTTTATAGATTCATTATGAATATGAAATGTGCCTTCCCTTCAATGGAAAATGACAATTTTTCCATATATAGAAATCCAACCATTGATATGAATTAAATTAAATTAAACTAAATAAAGGATCACAAGGTTTTCTAGAAACACTTTCCCAAAAACATTAACTAGAGAATTATTATAAACTTGTGATGTGATTGTTGTACCATTAAGAGTTTTCATAGATATATAAAAATATAATTGTTGAGGTAATGAGTTGATAAACCTAGTAAATTATTTATAAATGAAAGATCATGTAGATCAAGAATAAAATAAAACAATTACTACCTTAGAGTGGATGGTAATTATACCTTTCACCAGATTATTGTAATACTCTACATCATCTATAGTGATCACATGAAATTTTCATTTTTCCTTAACCTTAATAGGTTAATGATTTTGATCATCATTGATAACCTTTAGATTAAGGAATTGGTTAGAATAATGAAATATTTCCATGGAATTATCTTATTGATGTGTAGGAGGTGAATTCTTTGTATCCCTGTCATTATTAGCTAATTTGTTTCCATCACTTCTGCAATAAATTTCCCAACGAAATTCTTTCCCAAAATTAAAAAATTTATTAGATCCCTTAAAACAAATTTCTTCACTGATTCTTACCAAACATTGGGAATAAAGTAAATATCATATTCTTTTCACTATGGTTTTTAGATTTACCCATGAATTCCATTTTCCTCTTCTTATAAAATCCATAATACTGATGGGTAACTCAAATATCCATATTAACCTTGAGATAACATTGAAAAATTTATTCAAAGCTATTGAGGTCCCTTATGGATAATTCTATTTAGATAGATCATTTTAAGACACTAAAAAATCTATCAATATTACTCTTAGGTTTAATGATAACCATGGAACCATACCTTTCAAGCCATGCGAAATCTTCTTCATAGGTACTGAAAGATTCATCTTCCTTTTGTTTAAGCTTGAGAAACTCCTTCTATATCTTCATTATAACAATAAGAGGAATGTAATTATTGAAAAATATGTTCTTGAACTCATCCCATTACATAGATTCAATTTTATATCATTGAATCGTATTCTTGTTAAGGTTTCACTATTGATCAGCTTCACCCTCCAAATGATAGAATTCAAATATTATATTATCATGATCTGAACATTGGAGAAATGAAAATATCTTTTCTGTGGTAATAATTCATTGTTCATCCAAAAATGGATCATAAGACCAACTAAATTCTGGTGTACACTACATCATAAAGATTCAAAAGAATTTTATTCCTTCATTTTGTTGTTTGTAAATCATGCATGGTCCATAGCTTGATAAAGTTGTACGAGCATGCAAACATAATTTTTCATTCCTTCTCCCCTAAAATTTGTTTTCCCAAAAGGAAAATTATTTCATTAACCATTACATTAATCATTAATTTAGTTCCTTCATGTTCCATCTATTGACTAAAACATATATGAATAGTGTGGACAACACTAATCATAATGGGAAAACCACATAATCAAGGGAAAATAATCATAAAATTTTAATTTGAGACACATTAGGATTTATCCTAAGATACATATAACTGTTAAATAAAAACTAGAATTTTATCCTGCACTTATAATTACATTTAGATTTCATCATATTGTTTTCTCATCCTAGTTTTCAAAGGTTAACTATACCTTTTCTTGATACTAACATTAACAACCCATACTTTACATACATAGATATTACATCTAAAGTAGAGAATATTTATTACAAAATAATAAAACCATAGTAGAACCATATATTTATAGAGTCTTTATATACTAGGAAACATAAAAATCTGGTTCTTAAAATAACTATGTCATCTCCTACTTATATTTTCATATCTATAATCCCATTTGGACACATCTTACTTGATTCCCTTTATCAAATCCTGAGGAAAAGAAACAGGAAAAGGGGTGAGTTAAGATACTCAATAAGTGTTAATAAGGGAAACACATTAACATAATCATGAGTATATGATATAAGATCATACCCAAAAAATCAAAGATCATAAATAGAACTCAAGGTGTAAACATTGGTAGTTCAGAAGACATGATTTAGAAGAAATAATGAACATAACACATTAAATCCAAACATATGAATAAGACATGGAATTTGTAGAAGAAACATAACCATATAATATTATTTCTATATTAGATAATGAATTTATACCAAAACTATCATGGTAGTATGAGTTAACTCTCCATAAAATCTTAGTAGTAATAGTTCACTCCCATGGTCATATTTGTAGTCAAGGTTTACTCCAAAGACAATATTATTCTATATAATGAGATATAAATCTATAACCAATCCATTGGAGGTAGATATAGGGCTCACACATCACATAATGAAATCATACATGCATGTTCCATAAGAACATAAATCATGCATCATATCTCAACCCATGGAAACAAAATTGGTATTATAAACATCCTAAAATAACCCATGGAAAAGAAAAAGATTTCATAAATTATAAATATAAAAATAACAGGGTTATTAACCTTTAAAAATATTCCCTTAAAATCATATGTAACATTAAATAATGTTATCAAATATGTGAAATAACTTTGAGAAATCACTGGAAAATAATTCCTAAGAAAAATATCATTTCTTATTTAAAAATGTTTTCTTTTATTAAAATACCGTGTAATATTAAAAGATTTTTTTTAAAAAAATAACCTCCAAATATTGTAAGGGAAAATTCATGGAAATAAGGTGTTATTAAATCATATAAATCTATTCATTCCATATAAGTTAAAATAAAACATTCTCCTCGTACTTTTGTCAGATAGGTGAAAGACTTCCTCGTAAAGAAAACAACATAAGATTCCTTTCATAAAAATAAGTAAAAATTGGTAAAATTGACTTTAATTTTTTTTATAAGAACATAAATAATATTTTTGAATTAATTTTTATAAAACATGGGTGTGGATGCACAATATACACCAATAAATACTTATATATAAACATTTTCGAATAAAAATGAGATTGATAAATTATCGCACTACTGGAAAATAGGCCTATACCCACGGTTTTGCAAAAAACCGTGGGTATAGTGATAGTATGTGAACCTATACCCACGGTTGTGCCAAAAACCATGGGTATAGTTTTCTTTTAAGACCTATACCCACAGTTTTCTCCAAAACCATGGGTATAGGGTATTTTCTGAATACCTATACCGACAGTTCTTGAAAACCGTAGGTATTGTGGTTTTTTATGAAGATGTATACCCATGGTTCTCTAGAATCAAGGGTATAGATTTCTCGCATTATGTCAGGGAATGAAAATTAGGTGGGACACGAATTTGTTTTGGCGGGAGACATTTTTTCACAGTTTAGATTAATATATGTATAAACATATGAATATGAACTTTCAAAAGTTCTTTAGCTCGGTTGGTAAACCCTTCTCTGCAGGTGCTCTAGGTCACCGGTTCAAATCCCGCTTACTATGTTTTTTGAATTTAAATACCCCACATAGATCATATTAATATATATACATATATTTATGTATATATAACAAATATAAATCATACCTCAGTTGGTCCATTGGTGGGGCGCGACCGTGAGGCTAAGCACGAGGTGCGGGTTCAAAACCCCCCATGATTTTTTTTAAAGTTAAATACCCTGTATTAATATATATATATATATATATATACCTAGATGTATGTATATATAATAGATAAAAATCACAGCTTGGTTGGTTTTTTGGTGGGTTGCGGCCGCAAGGCTCAGCGTGAGGTGCGGGTTTGAAACCCCCTACACGTTTTGTTTTTGAATTCAAATACCCCATATATATATACATAGATGTATGTATATATAACAGACAAAAATCACAGCTCGATTGGTCCGCGTTGGCTGGCCGCCACGCTGGCCGCGCAGGCTGGCCGCCGCACTGGCCGCACCGCCGCGCCGGACGCGCCGCCGGTCGGGCCGGGACTCCGGGCCGGGCCAGGTTGTCGGGCCGGGTCACCGCCCAGGCCGGGTCGACCCGGTTCAGCTGACCCAGGGGGGGTACTGGGTCGGGCCGGGCCGGGCCTAGACCCCCTATTTTCAGACTGAGTTGGTTCAAACGCCCATATCTTGGGAAACAGACCTCCGATCGACGCACCGTCAGTTGCGCAACGATCCTTGGAACGAGACAACCATTTCAGTATATCGCAATTGAGGTTTCAGAATACTTTGGGTTCAGCCGGGTTGGTTCGGATACAAAACCAACCGGGCCCTCGGAGCAGAAACACTTATATCTTGAGCTTTGGACGTCCGAATGACGTGCCGTTGACTTTTTTGTTTTCCTCTAAGTGAGACAGATCTTTTTTCTTACTCTGCTCGAGGTTTAGATGCCGTCGGAGTACGGTCGTGTTGGATTGCTCACGAAACCAACCGGGCCCTTGGAACGAAAAAAGCCAATAATTCATAGACCGGGCGTCCGATTGACGTGTCGTCTGTCTTGTCGATTTACTCTTGATGAGACGGAACTTTTGGCATAATTCGCCCGAGTTTTGGTTGCGGTTGGATAGTGGACGAGTTGGATTGTACCCAAAATCCAACCGGGCCCTTGGAATGGAAAAGCTATTATCTTTCAGACCAGACGTCCGTTTGACGAACCGTCAGCGGTGTTGGTGATCACGTGGAGAAACAGTCCCTTTGAGTATACCCTATAAGAGTTCGGGGTACAGTTGAGATAAGTCCGGGTTGGTTCGCTCACGAAACCAACCGGGCCCCTGGGACAAAAATGCTAATAACTCACAGACCGAGCGTCTGATTGACGTGCCGTCTGTTGCGTTGAAACCCCAGTGACGAGGCGGTCCTTTGAGATACATCATCGTGGGACTTTGAGATTCTTGGAGTATCGACCTGTAGCTTGTGGAGCGGACCCTCCCAGAGACGAGCGTGCAGAGTACGGAGACCGTGTAGCCGACTGAGACCTGACGACTGCTTGACCGACTCGACTTGGAGTGAGTCGACTAGCCCAGTGGACGGAGCACTACTTTGTGAGGTGCAGAACCATGGAGGATGGAGCACTACCTGTGTGACAGTGCAGACCCGCGGTACTCGTCTGGAGAGTACCTCAGCAGGCTACTGGGGGTGTGCTCTACTGTGTTTGGGTGACATACCCTGGAGGGAAGCACTTCTGTGTTTGGGTGGCTGACCCGCGATACTCGACAGGAGGAGTACTTCAGTAGTCTTAGGTTAGTGAGAAGTACCTTAGAGTCGTGACAGGACCACTGTACACTCCAGAGACGGAGCTCTTCAGCAGTTACGGTTTCGATAATGAAAATCCTGGTTTGAGTTGAATCTTTTGACCTTTTTGTTTACCTCATGATTGAGATGGATCACTTGATAACCTAGGTATATGTATGGGCATATAACTGGGTAGTGGTTATCCGTTGATTTCACAATCCTTGTGTTTCCTCATGATTGAGATGAGTTACTTTATAACTTAGGTATATGTATGGGCATATACCTAAGTAGAGGTTATCTGTTGAGATCTTCTTTGTGGTTATCCTTGTTGGTTTAGTGAGACCTTGAGGGTCTCGGGGTCCCTACTGAGTATCGTTATACTCACCCCCTGCACGGGCTATGCCCGCACCTCGTTGTGTTGGTTGCAGACGACGGGCAGTGCTGACGAAGGTCGAGTGTTCGAGGACTGGACGGTACCTGGAGGTGGACTACACGACGAGTCAGTACCCGGAGGTGGACTACACGACGAGTCAGTACCCGGAGGTGGACTACATGACGAGTTAGTACCCGGAGGTGGACTACACGACGAGTCAGTACCGAGAGGTGGACTACATGAAAAGACGACACACGGAGGAGGTTGATGGACAAGAGCGTGGAGGAGGCTATCTGTACCTACCCTTCAGGTAGGATCTGTGGTGGACGACCAGGAGTTGTGCCATCCGTACCTACCCTTCAGGTAGGATCCGAGGAGGACGACCCAGGAGTCGCTTCCGTCCTTCCAGCTGTTATCTTTTCTGTTGTACTTGTTCAGTTGTAGTTGTACTTTCTTTTGGGTTTGTATTCTGGCCCATTTACTTTTCAGCACTTCTCTTGTACTTGGTGTTTAATTTTTCCGCTTGCTTACTCTGTGGTGCTTGTTTTCTTTTATAAAGGAAATGCCTTCCCAGTTATCGGGATTTACGCCTTTGGTACTAGTCACCAGCCCCTGGCCTATGGAAGGCGGGCTTGGGGTAGTCACGGCACGGGCCCCGAGGACGGGTCGTGACAGATTGAACCTTATTGTTCACCCATATACTAGTTCATGAGGTGGTTATAAAGGTTTCAATCTACCCAATTGTGTTAACTATTTTAATTTTTTTCAAATGTATTGCAGGTAAATGGGGAGATACTATCCATATAGAGTTTTCTTTATGTTCTACAAGTGAAAGAAGTGATTCTTTGGGTTTATTTATAATGAGGGAGACTGGAGAAATTGAATTTTTTATGATTCAAATGTGGTGAAAGAAATATGAAATGATTTTACAGTGGTTGGAAAATGGAGAATAGTGGAATTTAGAAATGTTACAATTGGAGAGAATGATGAGAATGGTGAAAATAATTCTGGGTTTGGAATCAAGAGAACCTAATTCAAGATTCCCCTCTTGTTTTCTACACTAATCATTGCTCACTTAGACATAGAGTGTTGGATATGTTGTTTGTTGTATTTTAGGTTTTGGTCTTGTATGTGGCTAGTGCTTCAAAGAATTTACCTACGGATTGATAACAAACCCAAAGGGGGAGATTTTTGGAACCAAGGTCGTTCTTTTCTAGAAATGGTGTATGGTTTTTGATTGATGTCAATCCAAATTGTTTTGATCAAGGTGTTTTCAAGTAATGTTGTCTTATGATTTTCAATGAATGAAATATTGAAGGTGGAACATTTTATCTATGTTTTCAAAATTTTGGGGCCACAAAACTGGAATATTGTTTTTGGAAAAGGAGTAGTTTAGGAAAAGGAAGTAAACCAAGAACCACAAAGAGGGAATAGTTGGCAGATCAGGAAATACCAAACGCAAAATGGAGGACTTCAAACCATGTTGTGGGAATGGTTCGTGGAATAAAAAATAGTTTGCTATGAAGACTTACAGTTAATGGGAAAGATCAATGTACGTAGAAGGCCTAATGGTTCATTGGATAGTGCGCGTTCTCTAAAACAAGGCATAGAGATTCCTAGAAGAGTTTGGTTACTATGAAAGAAAAGGTAGTGCATAGACCATGTAGGAAAAAAATGGTTCATGGGAGATGCATAGTACGTGGTGAAGGAAATGTCGTATCAAATATTTGGTAAATATCAGATTCACAAAATATGTAGATCTATTTGTCTATAAAAGGAGTTCTAATCCCATTTTTAACAAGCGTAGAGTGATGTTCATTAGATTAATTCATTACTCTGGAAATTAAGCTAAGTTTGAGAGATGTTCGTGTGGAAGAAAATTTTTTGAAGGTATTTCTATAGTCCACAATTGGAAGACTGGTATGTGTGGGAGAGTCTATACATGGAAGAAAAACTCGGTCTATGGTGCACTTGAAGTACCTGAAGAAAGTGAGGTGGTATGTGGAGAAAGGTAGTTCGAAAAATAAGGTGGTATGTAAAAGATGGCTTGTAGAGGAGAAGTTGGCAGGTGGTGATGAAGCGGTATGCATGATCTAAAGTCATAGTAGTATATGAACATAGTTTTCAAAGGCGATATGTGTTCAAGGTTTGCAGAGGTAGTATGTGGAGCACTATAGTATATGGAGGAAGAAGGCTAGTTTGTAGAGGACAAGTTTTCTAATGGACATTACATGAAAAATTATATTACATATAAAGTGGATAACATGAATTCAATAGAGCATCTATCTACTGTTAAGGATGCTTGATTTAATACCGACCTATTAAAATGAATATAATGTTGATAAACTGAGTTTAGATTCTTCCCAACACAGTGTGCAAGGGAGAGTCAATAGAAGTGATCCAAGGGATGCAGTGTGCTATCCATAAAACCTTATAAAGGCAATGCACTTGGTAGAGAGTGATTGTGATAAACATTTGTTCTCCAAAACTACTAAAGATTAGTTGAAATTGGTCGGACCAAAAACCTGTTAGTGTATTCTCATTAAATGTACCCCTTAGTAGTGAACCGTGTAATTTTTTTTGTCTTTTAATTCATGTGATTGTTTTTTTCTACACTTTCTCATGAGATAAGTATAACAAGTTCTTAACTACGTGGGAACAAGATTCATTAGTTTAAAAGAAAAATTTGACTACCTGATTCACCCCCCCTTAGGGTGTTCTGAGTTCCATCAAGCATATTCTCAACCAAACACCCTATATCAATTTTAAAAATAAAAAATATCTCCAAAACATCCAATAATCGACCCATAAATTCTTAAGAAAAAAATTAGAATGTGAAAATTAGAAAAACCCATCAATTTAGATTAAAAATTTAAATAATCAAATGAATTAATATTTCATAATCCATACATAAAAATCATATGTCATGTTAACTAATATAATCATGAAATCTTTGAATATATGTGAGATTTAAGATATGTATATATGTTTACCTATAGAAGAGCCATAAGTTTGGCTTTTTAGCATGATAAGTTCTAGGGGACATGACATGTCTACCATGTATTCTTATTTATTATTACTATGTTTGTTCATATGATGTTGTGTTTGAGGCTTGTAACCTACTGGACAAGGAGTAGAGTATCACCTCCGATGTGATTAATCTTTTTGATTCATGTGTATACCACTAGAAGAGTGATATGATCCCCAGTTTCTCTACTATGAATGTTTGATGACATTTCACCTTTTTTAGTTGCGTTTTATATATGGTGTTCTAGCTATATCATCCATACTGTCTTGTTTATCAAAACCATTTTCATGTATCTAATGTTTAGGATGAGTCCTAATACATCTAGATCAAGGTGTAGAGTTTGACTTCACATGTGATTATTCTTTTAGAGTACTTAGAGGATCATCAGTAGAGTGATATGATCCACAACATCACTATTACATGGATATAGAGATGCTTCCACATTATGTAATGTGAAAACTATATATTGTCTAGGGATGATAAAACTCTATATAAGTTGGAATAGAATGGGACCATGAATCAATACATGGAGATTATAACAAAAAACATTCCTTGTCTTGAGTGAAAGAAGAGGAAAATATGGGAATTGGGTCCAGAATGTAGATAATTCAACACCAAGATATTCATCTTCTCAAGAAATAATAGGATAATTGGATAGTTATATGACCCCATGTTTCTTAGTTTTATAGGATTGAATATGTTAAGTATGTTCTAGATAAAATTTTTATTGGTCATATTGATTATGTGAGGTAGTTCTAGATAATATTTTTTTATCTGGGAATCCTGGTATGGAGATTACATTTCACAAGTTTTCACTATTGTCATGTTCTAAGAGTATTATTGTCTTGTGAGAGGATTCCCAGTAACTATTTGTTCTTGAGTCTATATTTTTTATTTCCCTTCTATTAGGGTAATCTAATTTTATATCATTATGAAGATTATGGTTTTTGATATTGGATGAATTTGATGTAACCAGGTGTTGTGGTGGATTGAAATACAAATGATGACCTGACATGTTTACATGTGTGATATTTTTAACATTACCTATTCTAACATAAACTTTATATTATAACATATATAAGGAACCCCATTTTTGTTTCTTTACAAAGATTATTTCTCTCACCCCACATGGGAAATATTATACATGTGTAGAATGTATGTTCCACTTTCCTATAATATATTAAATATTAGATGTGGCTAGAGTATATGGATGGGTTTTGGGAGGCAGGTTTGAGGAGAGGGATATGTTTTTTGAGAGTTCCTATAATTGTATTGAATTATTATATTACTTTTGCACATAGTTGTATTAGTTGAAAAGTATTTCTATATGTATGAATTAATATTCCATACATGTGAATTTTTTTATATATCTTGTGAAATTATATGTTATTGTGCATAATATCTTAGTTTTAATTCAAAGTATTTACACTAATTTTTGAGATGTTACTTCTATTATTTATTTTTTATTTTATGTAATGTTACCAATAAAATAGTATCCCTAGAATTATTATCTTCCCTCACAACTTGTTGGATATTTTTGGGGTACGTAGAGGCATACTTGAAGAAACATGGTGACCTATATTAGGTTGGTCAGAGATTACGTGGGAAAAGTCATTAAACTCTCATTGTTTTATATCTGATCATTTTTCATCACTTTTGAAATTAAATTTCAATGTTTCCTCGATGATTATAATCATCAACACTCTTTTGAGAAATCGGGTTGAATGTACTAAGTGTTAATTATATTTTCCTATTATGGTGGGGATATTTAATTTGTTATAGTATTTCCCTATATTTTACATGTATATCATTGATATCAAATTGGGATTGGAATGGTTAATCTAGTTTCAAGATAATAATTAAAATTTTTATAATGTAAATTAGGAAAATTGTATTTTTTATATTTTTTAATGCTAAATTAGGATATAGTTTCAGGTGTCCGGCTACTTATATATTGGTTTTTGTAAAATTAAAAAACAAATGATTTCATAGGGGGATATAATCAATGAAGGGTTTCCCTCACACCTATATCCGGATTTTGTTATATTTTTATTTGATAATATATATTCCATTATATTAATGTGGTGTTACATGAAAATATATTGAATGAAATTATCATTTAATTGGATAGTATGATGGTTATAGTTGTGGTGGATGAAAAAACAAAGGATATATTTCAAATAGTTGACTATTTCTCTAATGTATTGCCTTATAATTTTAAGGGATATATCATAAGAATAATGTGGAATTATCTTTAATGTTGTCAGTTTTAATAGAAAAAATATCATTTACACCATATCAAATCACTCCATGTAGGATATGGGATTTGAAATTTTAAATGGAGGATCATGAGGTGAAAGGATTTATTATACTGATATCTTCACTATGGGGGTATACATGAACTAATTGCAATAAAGTAAATTGAATTAAATAGTTGTGTATAGACTATCGATTGTTAAATAAGGTCAATTTCACGAACTTCTATCCTTGTAATGGAATTGATAATCTATTCGTTCATTTTAAGATAATAGAGTGGTTTTTAGTAACAGATCATTGTACTTAGTGTCATCATCTCAGTGTGAGACATGTATATGTCCCAAAATATTACTTCAAAGATGTTATTATCATTATAAATATATACTCATACCATTTGGGTTAAAAAAAATACTTGTAATGTTTATAGATCTAATGAACTAGATATTTCATCCATTCCATGATTCCTTTATAGAAGTTTTCTTAAATGATATTCCAGTGTAATCTAGATTCCATGATAAAACATTAAAATATATTCACATTTACAAACAGATGTTATGAGAAAATTAGTAATTTGATAAATTTTTTAAATTAATTTCATTATTTGAAAAGTAAGTTTTTTAAAATGAGATCTATCAAGAGGGAATCTTGGTTGACCCTGCGATGGTGGTGGTGGGTTTGTATTGGAACATACTCGATTTTTTATTATTTAGGGAATTTAGGACATGTATTATATTATCGACAATTCATTGAGGTTTTTTTTCAAAATTTAATATCCTAAAATATAATTGATATAAAAAGAAAACTATGTTAATATGGGATGATCAGTGTTAAGAAATATTTTTAGTGATAAATGTCAGATTAAATAAACTCAAATATTAATCCAACCTCATCAAGGTGAAGTGGTAAAGGACTTTTATGACATGACTTTGGTATTTTTATATTTTTTATTTATATTTTACCATCATGTAATGACTTATGAATCTTGTAATTTTAGCAGTGAATTGAAAAAATACTAGACTCCTCGCCTTCATTTATCCTCTATAATGTACGAATTAAAGTGAAATATGAAAAGTATGAGTGGAAGATAATGTCTCTTTTTGATAAACCCCATTAGATGTTTTTGAAGATATAGATAGATCAAATCTATATGGATTTGAAATCTTATATCACTAGTATAATCCAAGAAATTCCAAATATTTAATCATGGTTTTATCAGTATCCAAGAGACACCCGATAGTGGGGGGATCATACTTTATTTGGAATAGGATTTCAATTTTTCATCTATATTAATTTAATTATTGACGCTTATAATAGTATAAGAGAAGAATAAATGAGAAAATATCACACATCAAATTGGGATATTCATCTCAGTATATAAAATATTTATTTTAATATTTATAAAATCATTTAGTATCATACAATGAATTGAGAGATTGTTTGTTTTGTCTTCATGTATTATGGATACTAATAGGTAAAACAGGCAAAATAGTGGGATTCTAGTGTCTTACAACCATTTCCTTTACCTATATGTAAATAGAATTTTATATTAAAGGAATTAATAGATAGATTTCATCAATATCTAAGGTCTTGAGGTATAAAATAGTTGATTTGTTCTCTTAAGGAATAAAAAAATATACTTCAAATCCAATAATAATCATCTATAGAGTAATTGTTGTTTATATGTGTTTAATAGACAACAATGATTTATTAATAACCATATAAAATAATGTATGGTTTAAACCTATGGTTTATATCATGTTTATGGAAGGTTTTTCATTAGGAACACGGTATATAGTTTAAATAGTCTATGAATTATCAACCCTGAATCGATGGTTAGTTCAAGAAACCTTTTTCATATCTTTGAAGATATTTAGAAGGATTTAACTATTAATACTTGTAAATTATGGATGACCACCTAACATTTTTTAATTTTTTCAAATAATAATAATCAATCATATACTAAAATTGATCATCTTTAGTCTATCTATTATAGTAATTGTTTCTATTTTTTATTTATTATAAAAAATTAAGGAAATCATCCATTATTTTTAACTAGTATATTTTTGGAGATGTCATTATATAGGAAGATAATTTTTAACTGATCAAACACCACTCAAATCCATCATAATTTCATTAATCATAAATGATTAATTCCCCTATAAATATTTTTGGGATAATTTTTTTCTTTATGTTTCAGCATGGGTAGTTCGTTTATGTATTGGGACAAAGGGGATGTTAACATCTATGTTTGGGAATAAAATTTAGTACTATTTACAAAACAATATAATTGATCCAAAAACCTTTTTTCACTTATGTTTAAAATAATTCATAAGGTTTTACATGTTTCAAAATTGACTAAATAAACATGTGATTGTACATATATAATTAGATTCATTGATATTGACACGTATATTTACAGTTCCTATATGAAGAAACATATTTATATCTTAGAATAAAAAATCAATTATTATTCAGGAAGGTTATTCCTTTGGTTTGAAATGAAGGAAAAATTGGAATAATATAATATAAAATAATGGGGTGGGAATATGAAAAAAAATATTAGGGTTATGGATGTTTCAAAGGGAGTTTTTTTAATACTTTTCAAGGATGATAAGTCCAATGGTGGAATTATTATATTATCCCAGTAACACCCCGACCCCAAAATCCTAGATCTAGTGCATTATTGTAATACATTGGCATGATTATAAGGAATCATGTCCTGAAGGACCGATTAGTTTAGCAGTCTTGGAAAATAGATTACATAAATGAACTTTACATTACAATTTCTAACATAAAATACAATATATATAATAATTTGAGAATTCCATTATTATTCTATATTAAACGTACATATAAATCAAAGTACCATTATTTTAATACATGTAAAATAAAACATAAGAAAGGGGTGAGCTCAGATGCTCAGTAAGGGTAAATAATTTAGCGGAAGCTATAAACTTTTAATGCAAGATGTGTAATAAAAACAACAGCCTTTTTAAAATATTAATTTATTATACAATCATATTCGGTTTCTAATAGTTCCAAAATGATTTAATTTGAGGAAAAGGTGGGAATATTTCATAAAAATCTCAACCAATAGGTTATAGATAGGTTTTGGTCACCATATTAACCTAATATTGGAAATTGAACTCTTAGTTTAATAGTTTAACTTTTACCATGTATTCTCGTATTATTATAATAAATGGTTAATAAACTTACTATAAAAAACCAAGAGAACCTCAAGTGGTTCATAAATTAAATATATATCATTATATAAGTCCTTTGGAAAAACCTTATCTCTTTATGATTAATATAACATTTAATAATATAATATTTGTTTTAAAAACTCATTTATGTCAATTTTGACACTATTTGGTATTTGGTTTTTGTGAAAGTCATAAAAAGTTTATTAATTAGAAACAAATACATAAAATAAATCCTAACATGTCATATTAAACTATAAAATTCATGCAATACATCAAAAGATTCAAATTAAATTTATTTGGATTTTTATAATATCAATTATTTTAATCATTCATTAGTAAGATAATTACTGCATCATTATTGTGTCATAAATAAATTTAATTATATAATTTCTAAAAATTATAAATAAAAAAACATGATTTAATAAATCCTTTTATCTTTAAAATGAATATTTATTGTCGAATTTATCTTATTTATAACCCTATATTAAAAATGGTTTAGTTATTAAACTTTGAATTTAACACTTTTAACTCTTGTTTAAATAAAATAATAATAATTGTCCTAATCTAATACAATTAGACCAAAAGGATCATATATTATTCTTATGGTTTATTTTGGTCGAAATAAACTTATCCAATAGAATTAGGACATGTGTTAGGGTAATTATAATATCATTTTACCATTAATTACCCTATTTACTTTTAACCGTGGTAAATAAAATTCAAAAGTAACTATTCACAAAAAATTATTTTCAACCTATTGAACCACATTTTACTTAATGTTGTTAACTATGTCTCTCAGATTTTTGAAATTCAATTTACATAAGTGGTAAAATTATGTTGTATGCAAATTTGTAAATGTTCCAAGAAGTTGGGTAAAAGACGTTAAAAAAATTCAATTAAAATTTTATACATCTAATCTTATTAAAAAATGACTACAATTAATTAAATTGAACTAATATAGGTATTATGAATCTATTTTTTACTTTAAATAAATTTAAATAAAAATAATAATTATTTAAATAAAAGTCGGTTTTAAACAATAATCCAGTGTTTTTCACTATTTATAAAAAATTTAAGGTTTTCAGAATAATACCAAAATTTCACCCTAAGATAATTTTGATATTAGGAATCAAAAAAATGATTTATATTTTAAAAAATTCAAAACATATTTGTTTCATTAATTAATTTAAAATTAATTCCCGTTGTCAAAACCAAAAAGCGGGTTTTTAAGAAGTAAAAACTATCAAAAGATTGACATGTGTTTATATACAATTTAAATGTTAAATTACATCCAATGACTTATATTATATTAAATAATGAAAATATAATTTAATTTTACATTAAAACCACTCAAATTAATAATTTAAAAATATAAATTATTTCGATTTAAAAAGTTTTTTTCAATTAAAAGTTAGTATTTTCACTATTCATCAAAATATGAAAGTTATCAGAAAAGTACCAAAAAATATCTGAACTAAAATTTTATGTCCTGATTCTAAATAAGAATTTAATTTCATTAAATTGAATATATAAAAGTGTCAAATATTGGATTTAAAAAAGATTCTCCATTAAAAGGCAGTAAAATTGCATTTTTTGAAAAAAAAATACTTTTTTTATCTGAAAAAATGAATTTGTTTTTATATTAGGTATAAGAAACAAATAATATGGATTATAAAATTATATGGAGTATATAAAATTCAAAATTCAGTTAATACTATTCATATCCACTTTCTGAACGACTAGTTTGGTACGTCATGGTGCACTCGAACTCGGTGTTGCGTGTAGTGAAAGCTGTTGAATTATTTTAAAGAGGTAACATACTATGAGATCTTGGTGTGTTACATTCTCCCCTACTTAAATAAATTGAGTTCTCACAATTTGAAATTGTTCTTTGAAACTAAAATGTTTAAAATAGAAAATACCTTTGTGGAGAACCCAGATCTGAAATAGGGTTAATAAAATTTAGTCTTAATAAGTGGGAAATGGAAATGA
Source organism: Viscum album (assembly GCA_963277665.1). Classification (NCBI taxonomy): domain Eukaryota; kingdom Viridiplantae; phylum Streptophyta; class Magnoliopsida; order Santalales; family Viscaceae; genus Viscum; species Viscum album. Next base: position 1,488,424,605 of record OY728120.1, read on the forward strand.
AAAAGTCACCACCAGATTATAGTTTTGAATAGGAGAACATTGGTGGAAATTATAGACACATAATTGGAGAAAAACGTAAATATTTATAGGGAGTGATTGAGGTCATCCATCATAAACATGTGAACAATAAATGGAAAATTAAGGGCTTTAAAGATATAAATTTATGATGAGTTAAAATATCATTGGTTCAAAAAAACATAAGGTATTAAGATAACAAATTTTTGGTTTTTAGATCCTTTCCCAAATTTTTAATAATTAATTTATTCCTTGAATAAGAAAAAAAGAATACTTGAAAAGAAGAGTTCCATCCTTTAACTAATTTTTACCACAAACACATCATTCACTCCAAAAGATAATATAACTCAAAAATATTATATCTATCATAATCGTATAGGTTTCCAAAAAAATGAATTTATAATTCATATGTTAGAAATTTTAAAAAAACTATATTATACAATCCAGGACATCACGTAGGCCAGTGGTAGGTGATGCACCCTTGTCGCCCTTCGATTGCAGGTTCAAGTCTCGTGGCCTTACCGGTCACGATGGGTTGTCGCTCGACCTCCGAGTTACCCTTTTTATAAAAATACAAAAATAATCTTAAGAAATTATTTAACCTTAATAGTATCATCCAATGTCAAACTTAATCGATTCAAACCTTTAGACTTATATAAAATACTTCTGTCCAAAATCACAGTCCAAACTTTATAAGGAAGGTAAACATAATAAAGATCTTTTTTCCATGTAATAACATTTGAATACCTTCATCATGTATTCTTTTAAAACACAGTAACACCCTAAATTACCATAAAACCTTATTGATTACATTAATTATCCCTTATTCCTTATGGAATATTGGATATACTAATTATATCGAAAAATGTTGTAAACTACTACAATGATGGAATAAACAAACAATTATTTAGTTTCAATGTAGTCAAGTATATCAAAAATAATTTATCCAAATAAATCATATCTTATTCCAAAATCACTACCTAAGAACCATATTAAGGTTTATCTTTCCTTCAACCATGTATTTCCCAAAAAGTTTAACAATCTATTGATTCACATTCCTTATAACCATATAATATCAAATCCTCAATGAAATTTTACTGCAGTACAATCCTTATCTACTCCATAATTCTTATAACTAGTAAATCTTTGATATAACATTCAAATCACATAATTCTATAATGTCAACATAAGACACTAGTCATTCATCTTCATCTGTGGTAGTATTATAACATGATTATTATCCAAAAAATTCATTTACGATATGCTCTGATTATTGGGAAATTGATTCATGTAGTGTCCCAACTCCTTTTAGATAAAGCATTGTACATTTGAAACCTTTTTCTTACCCTTGCAATCACATACTTGGTTTCATTTTTCTCCTCACTATTAAAAAACTCCCATTCCCTTCAACCATTTACCAAGGTGATTCTTTCCGTAGTTATCACATATGGGAAAATCCTTCATTCCCTTCTTCCCTTTATCCATATTTCTCTCTAACATCCTTTTTTTCTTTGGCTTACCTTCAAAGACATAGGACTCACAAAATTATTTACTTATTTTATTAACACATGATACTATTTATTCATAAGATTAGAATACGTTGGAGACTATTTCCCTTCTAAATTTTGGCTTAAGACCATGAAAGATATGATCCTTCTTACTTCTTATATCATGCATATTTTGGGTGTTCGCATTACATATAATGGGAGCGATTTCAAAATGGGGTCATACACTATGTTAGATCATATAATAATTTATAATAAGAAAACTAGAAAAATTAACAATATTAATTGAATAATTTCACACATCTAGTATCATAATTATTAAATTGGCTTCTTTGCTAATATATTTACTCATAAATCATTCATAATGGTTTGTGAAGAAAATGTGAATTATCCAAAGCATATCCCCTAGGAGTTTCGTAACCAAGAGTGCACCAAGGCCTATTGTCGTGCACCAGTTCTATTTAAGTGTAGCTCAAATCGGTGTTTTTGAGATTTATGCCAAGATACAAATGTGCTAGAGAAGACTCTACTTGATTGTATCCAGACAGGTATGTATTGCTCGGAAAATTCACAAAATCTCTACATTACCAAAATTCTAGGAAGTTCTTCTATATTAATCCTCAAAGTCTATCTTAGGGTAATGTTTCAAAATTAGAGTTTATCTAAATATATTTCCATGGTTGATGCTAAACTTCCTCTCATACTAACTATAACACCCTGACCCCAGAATCCCAGAGATAGTGCATTATTTTAATACATTTTCATGATTACAAGGAATCTAGTCCCGAAGGATCTATCAGTTTAGCAGTCTTAGAAAATAGATTAGATACATTAATTTTACATTAAAATTTATAACATAAAATATGACATAGATAATCCTTTGAGAATTCCATCATTATTTTGGATTAAACTTGAATATAAATTATAGTACACTTCTTGGGATCTTGGGAAAATAAAACATAAGAAAATGGTGAGCTTAGATGCTCAGCAAGGGAAAATAATTTAGCGGAAGATATAAAATTTTAAAGCAAGATGTGTAATAAAATAAAAATCCATTATAAACATAATTTCAAACATAATATGGTAAAAATAAATCAAACATTAACATATAAACATTCACATGGATATTCTACTAGTCGAATAATCATATGTAGTAACTAATTTTATAATGAGGGAATGCCTAATGTCGAACATCATTACCACATATTTAAGGACATTTTCCATGAATACAAATAATATTTTATCAATTCCTTGTTCCAAGATAGTATTTTGTCTCATGAGACCTACCAATGCATCGAGGGGCTATATTGGGCCCCACCCATCACATACTAAGTCCATTGCATTGCTTATATAAAAATGTTGAAACATAACATAAACATTCATATTAAAACTTGCATATGAAATGTCAATAATTTATCCATAAACCATGAATGGTATAAAAATATCACATCCATAGTAAAACATATCATAACTCATTAAATAAAATAGAGAAGATTGTATTATAATAAATCAACCTCAATCAAGAATAATATCCAGTAAAGGATGTTGACATATTTGGAAATGATCAGTAAAACTATTTGGGAGAAATACTCCATTTTCATGAAATCATTTAAAAGTCACACAATTTATAAAGTAATATATTTTAAATATATTTTTTAATCAAAGTTTCCCATACCACATTGAAACTATTTAATGGAATTAATATATGTCTATATAAATAAATCCTTAAAACCATTTTGAAAACATGGACATTAATGAGATTGATTTAGAAGAATAAATATTTAATCCCTTAAAAATGATGATTCAGTTAAAGAGTCCCTTAAAAAGAATACTTTTGAAAAAACCTTTATGAAACATGGACATGAATAATAAATATGTCCTAGTAAAAACTTACACATAAATAATCTCAGATAATAATGAGATTGAGGAATTAACTGTTACCTTGTACTTTCCTTTGGTTGAGGGTACGTTTAAACTCCTATATAATTACCATATTATGTTATTAAATTATACAAGAACCATATTCATATTTATTATATAATACTTGATTCATTTATGGTTTTATACTACCCATTTAATAATAATTTCTATGTTAAAATAACATTTTGGGCAATAATAACTTTATTTATCGTACGTGTTTAACTTGATATTCTTTATCATATCACTTATATCATTATTTAATTGAGTCAAGAATATAAAACATTATTTATGTATCATATATATTCAGAAAATTAATATCTATACTAGATAGATATATGAAATGGAAAACACTGTTTATGGAGACGGTAGGTCGTACGTACACATAAACACCGTTTCTGTTTTCATATCGTATTGAATGGAAGTAATTGAATGAGTTATATGTAAATACACACACACAAATATATTTATCTAGTATCATTATTATTTCATATATAACATACTTCTTAATAATATATGTATTTTTATAATCATCGTTGAATGGTGAACGTGGAAATGAATCTCATCGTGTCGTGGAGACAATAATCCATACGTACGCACGAGCAACAATATCATTATATTGATGGTGAAATAGTATGTAATTGGATTTTATGTCATATTTAAAGAATAATTAACATGTTATATTTATTATTTACATCATTTATACTCATTATTATACCCATCCAAATAATTAAGTGTTGAATAACTACTACACCACGATGTGGAGACGGTAAGTCATATGTACGCACGTATGGAGACTTGTCATTCATAGGATGGATAGAATAATTAATACAGTTTTAACATATTTATAATAATATCACAGTATGTATAAGGAACTAGAGTTATTATTATTTTATGTAAACAACAAATAAAGAGAAAGTGAAAGAAGAAAAGAACTTTGAAAGAGGTGATGAAATTATGACCTCTTCTTCAGGTACTTCCTTTTTATTTGATCAATAGGGATCCTTAGGTTGGATTATGATCCAAGTAAGACCTCTAGGTAGAATTTAGTTTAGTTTGTGGGACATTTGATCAGGGTTTGGATGAGCGAGATGGATTTGGAGGTGTGATTTTGAGAGAAGTGGAAGTACCATTTTACAAGAGAGGTGAGGGTCACTTTTGGAAAAGATTATAATATTAATTTATTATACAATCATATTCGGTTTCTAATGGACCCAAAATGATTTAATTAAGGATAAGGTGGGGATAGGTCTAAAACCTTTCAACCAATAGGATATATATTGGTTTTGGTCACCATATTAACCTTATCTTTTAGATTTAACTCTTAGTTATTTTGTTTAACTTTTACCATGTATTCTTGTATTATTATAATAAATGGTTAATAAACATAGTATAAAAATTCAAGAAACCTCAAGTGCTTAATTAGTGACATATATATCATTATATAATTACTTTTTTCAAACCTTATATTTTTATGATTATTATATCATTTAATAATATAGTATTTGTTTTAAAAACTCATTTATGTTAATTTTGAAACTATTTGCTATTTGGTTTTTGTGAAAGTCATAACAAGGTGATTACTTATAAAAAAATACATTAAATAAATACTAAAATGTCATATTAACCAATATAATTCTTGGAATGCATCAGAAGTCACTATTTACATTTATTTAGATATTTATAATATCAATTATTTTAATCATTCATTAATAAGGTAATTACTGCATCATCATTGTGCCATAAATATATTTCACTATTTAATGTCTAAAAATTATAAATAAAATACCATGATGTATAAAATAATTTTATCTTCCTAATGAATATCTATAGTCAAATTTTTCTTTTGTATAACCCTATATTAAAAATGGCTTAGTTATAAAACTTTTAATTTAATAATTTTTACTCTTCTTTAAATAAAATAATAATAAATGTCCTAATATAATACAAGTGGAAAAAAAGGATCATATTTTATTCATAAGGTTTATTTTGGTCAAAATAAACTTATCCAATAGAATTAAGATGTGTGTTAGAGTAATTATAATATCATTTTAACCTTTTATTTCCCTATTTACTTATAACTGTGGTAAATGAAATTCAAAAGTTACTATTAAACAAAAATTATTTTTCATATTATTGAACCACATTTTGCTTACCGATTTAAACTGTGTCTCTCATATTTTTGAAATTCAATTCACAGAAGCAGTAAAATTAGGTTTTAAGAAAATTTGTAAATGTGCCTAGAAGGTGGGTAAAAGACGTTAAAAAAATTCAATTAAAATTTTATACATCTAATCTTATTATAAAATGACACCAATGAATTAAATTGAATTAATATAGGTATTATGTATCTATATTTACTTTAAAATATATTTAAATAAATATAATAATTATTTTAATAAAATCTGGTTTTAAACAATAACACAATGTTTTTCACTATTCATCATAAATTGAATGTTTTCACAAAAAATACCAAAAATACACCCTAAGATAATTTTGATATTAGTAATCCAAAAATGATGTATTTTTTTCTAAATTCAAAACACATGAGCTTCATTAATTAATTTTAAATTAATTCACATTGTCAAAACCCGAAAGTAGGTTTTTAAGAAGTAAAAACTATCAAAAGATTGACATGTGTTTATGTACAATTTAAATGTGAAATTATATCCATGGACCTAAATTATATTAAATGATAAAAATATAATATAATTATACCTTAAAACCACTCAAATTAATAATTTAAAATAATAAATTAAGTCGATTGAAAAAGTTGTTTTCAATTAAAATTTAGTATTTTAACTATTCATCAAAATATGAATGTTATCAGAAAAGTACCAAACATTTATCCAAAATAAATTTTTATATCCCAATTCTAAAGAATAATTTAATTTTAATTATATTTACTATGTTAAAGTGTTAAATATTGGATTTAAAAAAGTTTCTCCATTAAAAGGCGGCAAAATTTCATTTTTTTTGAAAAAAATACATCTTTTATCTGAAAAAAATGAATTTGTTTTTATATTATATATATGAAACAAATAATATGGATTCTAAAATTATATGATGTATATAAAATTTAAACTTAAGTTAATAATATTCATACCCTCTTTTTTACCGGCTAGTTTGGTACGTCGTGGTGCGCTCGAAATCAGTGTTGCATATAGCGCAAGCTATTGAATTATTTTAAAGAAATAATGTACTATGAAATCTTGGGGTGTTACAATCCATTATAATTTAAGTTATTATTGTTTAATTTATTATTTTTTATGTTTTAAACTGGTGTTATTTTAATTTAGAGGAAAAATTAATTTTATTGAAGAAAGAGGGAAAACATGGTGTAGGTTGTCAATGTTGAAAAGGAAAATGAAAAATAAACATAATTTATTTTAAATTATTGAATTCGAAATTTTATGTTAAAATTTAAAACAATTTTAATAATAATTTTAGAAATTTTGGATTCATAACCCACCCTTATCATTCCAAATAAGTTATTAATCCCTCCACTCCTCCAGTTGGTGATTTACATTCATCATTAATCTTATTTAATGAATAATAATTACAAGAGGTCACATATGGTGAGTATAAGGTAAGTTACTCATCTACACTTCTAGGGTTCTTATACTTTTAGTGGAACTTTTTAACTTTTTATCTATTGTTTCTAAACAATTCCTCCATTTTTATTTCCTTTAGTTAATATTTTATAGTGGTTTCAATTTACTAAACTCAATGTTACATCTTTGTTTTTGATTATAGATTTTTTCTTCCATGTAAATAAGAATTAATTTCCCATTCTTTCCTCATTATGGTTTCTCCAGTATTTTATTTTCTGGTGTATGTTCCATTTTAAATCATATGGATTTTGTTTTATACAGTTTCCAATAAGTGACCCCTTCCTCGCTATCATACTATTATTGTATATAGGAAATATTAAAATGGGGTGTATTGAGAATAAATTTAAACCAATTTTATTCATAAAAAATTGATTTTTAAAAAATCTATGCTGAAAAGTGTTTTTAGTTTGAACACATGAAATTTTCTGCTTTTGAATATATGTGTTTATACCATATTCTTATTTTAATATGTTCTCACATTTTTATGGTATACATATTTTTCATGATACCATTCAATTATTTAATAAAAATGTTGATATTATTGTCTTCAAATATATCATATTCTAGAATTTTTATTATAAAATATATAAGATATAAATATATTATGACTAATGTGATAAATAATGATTTGGATTAGATATTATTTTAGAAGTTTTTATATGTCCATCGCAATGAGTGAGCGGTTAGGTATGGGCATGCCTAAAACCCAAAGATACATATACTCCAACCACACCATATAAATACACATTTATAATTTTGGGATATTCCATTATAGTGATGATATGGTCGAAAATGTACCATTCTATATATTTATATTACATGAGAGTTGCCTTGGTTTAGTTTGTGACTTTCCCCCACCTATACTTATGGATTGAGGATTCTTCTTTCCTTTATATTGATTCCTCAAGAACATGGACATATATCTTATTTTAAATATTTGTGTATAGATTATCATTATGTATTTCACATTGTGATCAAAGTAGATATGGTCAGTTCCTTTAGTGATGTTTTCAACAATATGAATCCAACCAATAAAATTATTTAATTTTTTTAGTTTAGTATCTATTCCATTAATTTAATTTTAAAATTTTCATTATTATCAATGATTACATTATATTTATAAATCATATACACTATTTTATTACTTGAATGTAGGGGGTTGGTGTTGATCACCTACTGGGTATTATATAATCACACCCCACATGTATCTCTCTAGGAGGAATGTAGACTATTTTCTACATTATCTTTGAAATATAAAATAAATATAGTATATTTCATTATCAAAAAATGATTTAGAAGTTTCTTATGACTTTTAGATACATGTTTTGGTGATTCAAGAAGAGATTTTTGGACCTTCATTAATCCTTCCATAGTGGTGATCCATAACTAGAGAATTACTTCCATACCCCCAAAATGTTTTTTGGATTACCTAGTTTATGTATATAATTCTAAAATTCCTGGTTATAATTAATTGATGTTATGTATATAAATTTGAAAATTATGTTTTTATAGTGTTTTATATGTATATAAATTATTTTTCATTTTATCAGTAGAAAAATAGGCATCCTCGATGTACAGACTACCTCTCATGGAGGACTAGACATAACTGAATTAATAAGTCACATTATTTATATTAGGTTCTGTAAAAAACTATTTTAGTTTAATATAATGGAAACTTATTCAACCACAGTTACAATTATAATCCTTTAGTGTTTAATCTAAACATTTTTGAATAGGAAGCACACCTAAGGTGTCATTGTGGCTCTCCTTAGGTACTATTTAGGAATCTTGGATAGTTTCATTGTAACATCCCAAGTAAGTAATGAATAATATATTTTCATATCTATGTCTATTTATGAATTATATAGTATTTTAGAGGAGAATAGATCCAATCTCTGGCATAGAATACTCTAATATTTTTAAAAGATTGTTTTACCGCCTTTTGATGGAGAACCATTTTTAAATCTATCTTTTGAAAATTTTATAATCTCTATTTGTTAAAATAAACTTATTCATTATAACTGGGACATTGAAATTTACTTTGGATAAAGTTTTGGTATTTTTCTGACAATGTTCATTTTTTAATGAATAGTGAAAAATAATGCATTTTACTTCAAAACTGCTTTTTCATCAAATTTAATTATATGGTTAGATTATCTTTATAATTTGCTTTAAAATGTAGTTAGAATATATTTTTACCATTTAATCCAATTTTGGTCATTAGAATTTATTCCACTTTGGAATTGGGCATAAACAGGTGCCAAACTATTGATAGAAATTGTTTCTAAAAAACTTGCTATTTGTTTTGACAACGTGAATCATTTTTAAATTAATTACTGTAATTTTTGTGTGTGGAATTTGGTAAAATGGATTCCATATTTAGAATTATAAGGTCCAAATTATGTAATTAAGACTCTTGTTTTTTGACATTATGAATAGTAACGACGATAATTATCTTTAATTATCGTGATTAATTAGTAATCAGGTAGTTAAGGGTAATAAAATAATATCATAATAATAACAAATGACCCCAAAAAGTTTCCTAATGAAACTAGTTGTGTCATGTCCGACCATGGGATGTCTTTTGCCAAACTTAGGGACCCCATGAATCTCTTTTGGGTGATAGTGACACTTTATCATTTCATTTTTAAAGAAAGGAGAATATCACAAAAGTATGTAACACCTAAGTAAAACAATTTTAATTCTATCTAAAAAAATTATATCTTGGGCTATAAATAGTAATTGGAAATATAAAAAGGTTTCCTACATCATAGTTTTTTTTAATAATTTTTATACATTAAATAAATTAAATTTTTTATGACACCATGATGATGCAGCGATTACCTCATTAATGAACGATTTAAATAAAATGAAACGATAATGTAAAATCTAAGACATACAGTTGTCAAAAACCTATTGGATGAGTATATTTCAAACCCTTATCACCTTATCCTCTAAATATATCAATTCAGGACCTTTAAAATACGAAACTCATTTCAATATAAAGTATCATTTCTTGACTTTCCAAGAGTGCCCCTCCTCCCTCTTATAAAACGCCCCCACCTCTACCTCCTTACCCACACCTCTTAGGCCATTGGCTCAGCCAAGATCTACTCATTTTTCTCTCCACATCCCTCTCTTCATCTTAGAATCCTTACCTTAGGAAGAAAGATCTTCAAGAAGCCCTTTTGGTTCAAACCAAGAGGAGTTACCCGATTTAAATGAGATTAAAGAACGATCGAGTCAAGTCGGACACGAGGTATGGGACTTTGTCTCAATCTCCTTTCATTGAGGAATATCTTGTTTGATAGTCAACTTTATTTTATATGGTGTATAGACCCCTTTGACGTTTACTTTTATTCAAAAGGAATCTTTTTTATACGAAGCATTTTACTAAATGACAAAAGGGAATGCTTTTGTCGTACATATGCAGTGACAACGACTTCTCCGCCACCATGACCAATATTTGAGTTTTGGATTCCTTTAAAATCCATAACTTTTTTTAAATGAAAAATAAATACCATTTTTTAGTTTTCTTTTATTTTGGTATTGAAAATGGTTTTGATAATGTTTTTATTATATCAATGTGTTATTTTGATATCTTGTGATTGAGATGTGGAAATGTTATGTTTCCTTTATGCATGTTTTATGTGATACGATTATGTTATGGTTCTTGGGCATTGTTTATGAAGATGGGTGGTTCTGTGATAAACTAAGGGTGGGTGAGCCCGATATAGCTCTCCAATGCATTGGGTAACGCGAAGGAGTTAAACACTATGGTTTCTCTAAAGAGATTTAGGGAATATACTGTGACGGGTATTCCAAACTTAACCACAAGGGTTACTCCCTACGTAAGAATGTTATGAATTCCTCAAGTTACCTTTATGTATTATGTTTTCTATGAGTTATTCGTAAATCTTATGATTTCATGAGGTATGATAAAGTGCTTATGTTTTACGATTAAAGTATGATTTCATCAATTCTTATGTATACATGGACTAATGTTTTCATTCTATACTTTTATATCCCTTACTGAGCTTTTTATGCTCATCCCAAGTTTTTGAAATGTTTTTCACAGGTCAAGGGAAAAGTACATGATGCGATGATAGTGTCGAGAAAGTGTCAAGAAAGAATCCATGTATTATTTTAAATATGTCTCCTTTTATGGGAAAAATGAATACTGTCTTTTATGTAACCACCTAGTTGAAATGTGGAATGAAATGCATGATTTATGATCTAATTCTCTAAAACACTAAACCTGAAAAGATCCTCTATGTGTAATATTGTAATAACTCAAGATTAAGTAATGTATAAGGATGGGACCTTATAGTTGGTATCAAAGGTCGGTTTAGATAACATTAGAAGTTATAATTATAATAAATGATTATACAAAAATATTTTTTTATGGTCAAATTGAAATGATATAGCATTTGAAGATTACCATGTTGCTTCATCTAAGACATGTTAGTTTAGAATGGTTTTCTGCAGAGGAAACAGGGAAGCAGTGCTAGGAAGGAATACAGAAGGAAATGACATTCCGAATCAGCATCCTGAGTTGGTCGGAATTGTAACTGAACAGTTTGTTGCTGTAATGGCATAGTTGACTCAAGTAATAAATGGGGGTGGTATCCATGCATGAGATCAGCCAGATCAACCGTAGAGGAACATGTCAGTGGTGGAACATTTCATGAGGCAACATCCACCATCATTCATAGGATCATCTAAACCTGTGCTAGCTGAAGGGTGGATTAAAGCACTGGAGAAGATTTTCGATGTCATGGGGTGCTCAGATAATCAAAAGGTTAGTCTTGCTGTTTACCGTTTGGAGGGTGAAGCAGATCAGTGGTGGTCGATGGTTAAAAATATCTGGGACGCTGATGAGATTGATGCTCTCGACTAGGATGAAGTCAAAGGTATGTTTCTTGAGAAGTATTTTCCTAAGGCTGTTCAAATTAGGATGGAAAAAAAATTCTTGGAATTGAGGCAATAGGATGACTCAGTGGCATCTTATGAAGAGAGGTTCACTCGATTGACAATGTATGCTCCAAATTTTATCTGAGACCTTGATAGTAAAATTAATTGTTTTTACTCAGGATTAAATCCAAAATATCGAAGGGCTTTAGATTCTCGCGAGTTAAAGAGTTATGAAAATCTTGTTCGATGTGCTGAGAAGGTGGAAATGGATTTTGCTGATGATCAAGTGTTCTATAACATCCAACTGAAGAAGAGATCGAGGTGGCAGGAGAAAGGGAAGTATTCTTCAAAAAGGTCTGATGGTAAGAAAACTATGTTTTCAGTTTGTGATAAATGTGGTAAAAGGAATGCTAGGGAATATATTCTGAATTATGGAAAGTTCTACTGATGTGGTAAGAATAGACATAAGGCTCATGATTGCACTGAAAAAGATCAGGGTGATGGTAAGACCAAATTTGATTTACAGTTAGTGAAATGTTTCAAGTGCAATGAGATGGGTTATTATGAAAACGAGTGTTTGACAAAGAGCTCAAATTATGGGAATCAGTCAAAATACAAGCAAAAAGGAGTGGTTAAATCCTTTTCAACAACTTCAGCAGATGATGGGATAGCAAATGAAGTGGTATCAGGTACTTTGTTTGTTTTCTCAGATTATTCTAATGTGTTGTTTGATTTGGGGTGTACACATTTTTTCATCTCGGAAACATTTTCTAGTAAATTGGGAATTCCATCTCAAGAAATGCCTCCTGAACTTGTGGTAAAAACACCTAGGGGAAATGTTGTGGAAAAAAGAATTTATAAGAATCTTTCTATCCTTATCCGTGGAAAGAACCTACTTTAAAACCTTATTGTTTTACCTCTAGTAGAGTTTGATGTTATCCTGGGTATGGATTGGCTCTCTCTTTACCATGCTAAGATTGATTGTAGAGCTAAAGAAGTTTCTTTTCAGAAAGACTTTCAGTTTGTGTACAAGAATGAACCCTTACTGTTGATAACATATCAAGAGGATGAGAAATATGTAAAAGATGGAAATGAATGTTACCTTGAACATATTGTTGAAAACAAAGGAATCGTTCAGATTAATGATGTGCCAGTGGTAAATGAGTATCCTGATGTTTTTCCTGATGAGTTGGCTGGAATAATACCAGATCGAGAAGTTGAATTTACTGTTGAATTAGTTCCTGATGGTACGCAAATTTTAAAACCCCCTTATCTAATGGCTCAAATTGAACTTTTAGAGTTGAAGGAGAAATTGCAAGATTTATTAGAGAAAGGTTTCATTCGACCTAGAACATCACCATGGGGTGATCATGTCTTATTTGTTCAAAAGAAAGATGTTTCTTTGAGACTTTTCATTGATTATAGAGCCTTGAATAACATCACTATTAAGAACAAATATGCTTTTCCTCATATCGATGATTTGTTGGATTAGCTCCAGGGATCTCAGTATTTTTCAATGATTGACCTGAGAACGGGGTACCATCAGTTGAAGGTAAAGGAAGCAGATGTTCTGAAGACTGTGTTTCGTACAAGATATAGCCATTATGAATTTGTAGTGATACCTTTTGGGCTAAACAATGCACCTGCTGTATTCATGGAACTTATGAATAGAATTTTCCATGAGTTCTTGGATAAGTTTGTGGTTGTTTTCATTGATGATATTTTGGTGTTTTCTAAAAGTAAAGAGGATCATTAAAGTCATTTAAGGGTTATTTTGCAAACATTAAAAGAAAATAAATTGTATGGTAAATTCATCAAGTGTGAGTTTTAGTTGCAACGATTTTTTTTCCTTGGTCATATTGTTTCTAAAGATGGAATAACTGTTGATCCTGCAAAAAAAAAATTTGTTGAAGAATGGCCAAAACCCAAAAATGTAACTGAGATTCATATATTTCTTGGTTTGGTAGGATATTACCGAAGGTTTGTTAGAAATTTTTCACAGGTATCTAGTCCAATGACTAAGCTTACTCGGAAGGGTGTTAAGTTTATATGGACAAAAGAAAATGATGATTGTTTTTTGGAATTGAAAAGAAGATTGGTTAATGCTCCAGTTTTGGCACTACCTTCTAGGAATGGTGAGTTCATTATCTACGTCGATGCTTCATTGAAAGGACTTGGTTGCGTCCTAAGGTAGAATGATAAAGTAATTGATTATGATTTACGTTAGTTGAAAACTCATGAGGTAAATTACCCTACACATGATTTGGAATTAGCTGCTATTGTTTTCGCTTTAAAATTTTGGAGGCATCATTTCTATGGTGTAAAGTGTGAAATATATACTGATCACAAAATTTTAATGTATATATTCAGTCAGAATGAATTAAACATGAGACAGAGGAGATGGATGGAATTAATCAAGGATTATGATCGAACAATTCATTACCATTTGGGAAAAGAAAATAAAGTGGCTGATGACTTGAGTCGAAAAAGTAATGCTTCATTAACAATGTTATGTTTGGAACGTGATCCTTTGGTTAAGGATTTGATGAAATTTGGCATAGAAGTTGTTGGTGCAGGATGTTCTTCTGTTTTATTTTAGGAATCAGTGAAATCTTCTCTATCAGACATAATTAAGAAAGTACAGAAGCAAGATAGTGAGTTGCAGAAAAAGGTAGAACTGGTTGAGAAGGGTAAGTTTCCTGATTTCAACATTGATAATGATTGTGTTTTGAGATTTGTGAAGAGATTGTGTGTACCGTGTGATTCAAATTTGAAGAGAGAGTTGTTATGTGAAGCTCATAGTTCTCCGTTTTCAGTTCATCCAGATAGTACTAAGATGTATAGAGATCTTCAGGAGTATTACTGGTGGGATGGAATGAAAAGAGATATTTCTGATTTTACTGTGAAGTGTTTGACTTGTCAATAGGTTAAATCAGAGCAGCAGTAACTGAAGGGGATGCTTCAGACTGTACCAATACCAGAGTGGAAATGGGAGAATATATCCATGGACATCGTTGTGGGATTTCCGAAGACACCTCGAGGTAATAATGCAATCTGGGTTATTATTGATCGCTTGACTAAATCTGCTCATTTCCTTTCTATATGAGATACGTTTTCCCCAGATCAACTTTCTCATTTTTATGTTAAAGAGATAGTCAGGTTACATGGAGTTCCCCTCTCTATTGTATCTGATCATGAACCCAGGTTTACTTCTAACTTTTGGAAAGGCCTTCAGAAGTCGTTGGGTACTGAATTAATTTTTATTATAGATTTTCATCCTCAATCAGATGGGTAGTCAAAATGAACAATTCAGACTTTGGAGGATATGCTACGTGCTTGTTCGATGTATTATCAGGTATGTTGGGACCAACATCTTACTTTGGTTGAGTTTTCATATAATAACTATTTTCATTCTAGTATACAGACGACACTATTTGAGGCATTATATGGGAGACAATGTCGATCTCCAAATTTTTGGGATGAAGTGGGTGAAAGGAAGTTGATGGGACCATAATTGGTAGAAGAGTTGGTAGAAAAAGTTCAGCTGATACAGAGACACATGAGAACAGCTCAGAGCAGGCAGAAAAGTTCTGCAGACAATAGGAGGAAGGATCTTTCTTTTGAGGTAGGTGATCATGTTTTCCTCAAAGTATCACCATGGAAAAGTGTGATGCGATTTGGTAATAAAGGAAAGATGAGTCCAAGGTTCATTGGACCATATGAAATTATAAAGAGATCTGGATCAGTTTCATACCGAGTGGCTTTACATCTGAGTTTATCTCAGGTACACAATGTTTTTCATGTTTCAATGTTAAGGAAGTAACTACCAGATCCATCACATATTTTGAGTCGAGAGGTACTTCAGTTGGAAGAGAATCTATCTTATGAGGAACAACTGGTCCAGATTCTTGACCACAGGGAGAAAGTGTTACGGAATAATGTGATTCATCAAGTAAAGGTTTTGTGAAAAAACCACATGATTGAAGAAGCAACATGGGATTCTGAAAATGCAATGAGGGATAAATACCCCCACTTATTCGGTAAGAAAATAAATTGCGGGGAAACAATTTTCTAAAGGGGGGAAGGGTGTAACATCCCGAGTAAGTAATGAATAATATATTTTCATATCTATGTCTATTTATGAATTATATAGTTTTTTAGAGGAGAATAAATCCAATCTCTGGCATATAATACTCTAATATTTTTAAAAGATTGTTTTACCACCTTTTGATGGAGAACCATTTTTAAATCTATATTTTGACATTTTTATAATATCTATTTTTAAAAATAACCTTATTAATTATAATTGGGACATTTAAATTTACTTTGGATAAATTTTGGGTATTTTTCTGACAATGTTTATTTTTAATGAATAATGAAAAATACTGCATTTTACTTCCAAACTGCTTTTTCATTTAATTTAATTATATGGTTAGATTATCTTTATAATTGGATTTACAGTGTAATTAGAATAAATTTTTTCCATTTAATACAATGGTGTTCATTATAATTTATTCCACTTTGGAATTGGGCATAAACAAGTGCCAAACTTTTAATAGAAAATGTTTCTAAAAAACCCACTATTTGTTTTGACAATGGGAATCATTTTTAAATTAATTACTGTAATTTTTTGTGTTTGGAATTTTGTAAAATTGATTCCATATTTGTAATTAGAAGGTCCAAATTATGTAATTAATACTCTTTTGTTTTTTGACATTCTGTATAGTAACGACTGTAATTATCTTTAATTATCGTGATTAATTAGTAATCAGGTCGTTAAGGGTAATAAAATAATATCATAATAATATCAAATGACCCCAAAATGTGTCCTAATGCTACTGGTTGTGTCATGACCGACCATGGTATGCCTTGTGCCAAACTTAGGGACCCCATGGAATCACTTTTGGGGGAGAGTGACACTTTATCATTTTATTTTTAAAGAAAGGAGAATATCACAAAAGTATGTAACACCTAAGTAATTTTTTTTAATTTTGTATACATAAATTATCTATTGGACTATAAATATTAATTGGAAAGATAAAAAGATTTCCTACATCATATTATTTTTTTATAATTTTTATACATTAAATAAATTAAATTTTTTATGACACCATGATGATGCAGCAATTACCTCATTAATGAACGATTTAAATAAAATGAAAAGATAATATAAAATCTAAGACTTACACTTGTCAAAAAACAATTGGATGAGTATATTTCGAACCCTTATCACCTTATCCTCGAAATATATCAATTTGGGACCTTTAAAATCTGAAACTCATTTCAATATAAAGTATCATTTCTTGACTTTCCAAGAGTGCCCCTCCTCCCTCTTATAAAAGCCCCCCCCACCTCTACCTCCTTACCCACACCACTCAAGCCATTGGTTTTGCCAAGATCTTCTCATTTTGTCTCTCCACATCCCACTTTTCAATCTAGAAGCCTTACCTTAGGATGAAAGCTCTTCAAGAATACCTTTGGGTTCAAACCAAGATGAGTTTCCCGATTTAAAGGAGATTAAAGAACAATCTAGTCAAGTCGGACACGAGGTATGAGACTTAATCTCAATCTCCTTTCATTGAGGCATATCTTGTTTGATACACAAATTTATTTTATATTGTGTATAAACCCCTTTTTCTTTTACTTTTATTCAAAACGATTCTTTTTTATATGAAGCGTTTTACTAAATGACAAAAGGGAATGTTTTTGTCGTACGTATGTGGTGACAACGAATTCTCCACCACTGTGAACATTATTTGAGTTTCAGCTTCCTTTACAAGCCATAACTTTTTTATAATGAAAAATAAATGCCATTTTTACTTTTATTTTATATTGGTATTGAAAAAGGTTTTGATAATGTTTTTATTATATCAATGTGTTGTATTGATATCTTGTGATTGAAATGTGGAAATTTTATGTTTCACTTATGAATGTTTTATGTGATACGATTATGTTATGGTTCTTGGGCATTGTTTATGAAGATGGGTGGTTCTATGATAAACTATGGGCAGGTGAGCCTGATATAGCTCTCCAATGCCTTGGGTAACGCGAATAAGTTAAATGCTAAGGTTTCTCCAAAGAGATTTAGGGAATATACTGTGATGGGTATTCCAAACGTAACCATGAGGGTTACTCCCTACATAAGAATGTTATGAATGCCTCAAGTTACCTTTATGTATTATGTTTTCTATGAGTTATTCATAGATCTAATTATTTCATGAGTTATGATAAAGTGCTTATGTTTTATGAGTAAAGTATAATTTTGTCAATTCTTATGTATACATGGACTAATGTTTTCATTCCATACTTTTATATCCCTTACTGAGCTTTTTATGCTTATCCCAAGTTTTTGAAATGTTTTTCACAGGTCAAGGGAAAAGTACACGATGTGATGATAGTGTCGAGGAAGTGTCAAGAAAGAATCCATGTTTTATTTTAAATATTTATCCTTTGATGGGAAAAATGAATACTGTCTTTTATGTAACCACCTAGTTGAAATGTGTAATGAAATGCATGTTTAATGATCTAATTCTATAAAACTATAAACCTAAAAAGAACCTCAATTTGTAATCTTATAATAACTCAAGATTATGTAATGTATAAGGCTGGGGCCTTATATTCATCCTATCACATCAATTTAATTTAATAATTTTTTTTATTTTAGTTAGAAATATTTCTTAAAAAAAATTATCAATGAATATTGATTATCTAATACTGATTGTTAAATATTTTAACACATTTCAAAAATTATTTTAGAAATTGAAAATAATAATCCACATAAAATTTAGGCAATCAATGATTAGTTCGCACTATAATTCACATATTTTTTTCTCATGGGATATACCATGGCCTTATATGTAATATAAATTTTAATTTAGTATTTAATTGATTAATTTTGTTTAATTTTTATATTAACTATAGGATTTAATTATTCCTTTGATGTTTTATCTTTTTTATCACTATTTATAGGGAATAATGGACTTAATAAATAATAAAAAGATATACTGATTAGATAAATTATTATACATACTTATTTAATTATTTATTTTTTATCCATTTTATATGTGATTTATTTATTTTTTGTGATTATAGGTCATATGTAATTGGTAATGGAAGGAAAAAACACAACCAAATAATTTCCTCTGTCTTATTGGGTCATACCATATCCTAGAAAATCTATTTCAAAATAACCATTGTAAAAGTAAGATACTTATCATGGGAATTGGGTTATCATTCATTGAAAGTAAAATTAAATAAATATCTATCCACCTAGAGAATATATAAACATTGAAAAAAATTCAACTGTTCTCTAGATGATAAAAAATATTGAGAAATTTTTTGCATTTAATTAGAAATATCCTCATGACCATATTTTTAATTTTATTGAGATATGTAATTCCCTAAATTAATATGTTCAATAGTGGGATAATGATGATGGAACTACATTTCCATTCGAGAGATTTCATAATTTGGATACATTAATGCATAGGATGAATCAGTGGAAATGTTTTTAGATATTTTATTTACAACGTCAATGATTACCTTGTTCTAGAAATAAATTATAATTTTTTATAATTATGAGAAATAAAACACTATTGATAATCAAGGATATTCAAAGAATTTTCCTCATGATGTAATCAAATTTTAGATATGAATTCATATTTTTAAATTTTGGTTAATTTTTTTTTAATATATTAATTAATGGGTCAACTTAAGTGAATTTCTTAAAGTGACACACATTTTAACCCAGAAATTACATGATGAGTTATTGAGAAATTTATTTTATTATAAAGTATATATAGATCCACCAAAATAAGGTATTCAGTAGGTGGATTTGAAAACTACTCTAGACGCATAAGTGGTATCATTAACTATGTAGTTAGGGAAATAATAAAATAAAATTTTTAAATCCATTACTCAAAATATATCACGATTATTTTATAATTTTTAGGGTCTAAACTAAAATCAAGATTAAAAATTTAGAGTGATAAAAATTAAATCATTTGAGTCCAATTTTTTTCAACAATAAATCCCATATTTTCTTACATATTTACAAAATAAAAAGTAAAAGTGAGTATAAAATTCTAATGTTTTTTGGAATCTATAAGGATGAAGGCCATAATATTAAGAGAATTATTAAGGTATTTATGTCCCTCACCTAAATATTGTGTGAATCAATTCCAATAAAAATTAAAGCCTCTAGGAATGAACTATAATCAATTTTAATAGAAATTATGATAAAAAACAATAGAAAGCTATAATTAGAGGATCCCCATGAAAGGTACATTTTTAATTTGATCAACTAATGAAAAAAGATACCCTTTTCAGTAATTTTGAAATAATTATTACAAAAATTGACTATCAAGGTGAAAAAATAAAAAAATTATTTTAGAGAAATAATCAGCTGATAAACTAGGTAATTTAGGTTATCCACATGAGTATGTAAAATAAATCTCATTTGAAATTACATGGGAACTAAAATTATAGGTGAAAACAAAAGATAAAAATGGGTAATAAAATAATAATGAAATAAATGTTGGGAAATAGAATGAAAATGAGAAGGGATATGTTTTAATAAAATATGTGGACGAATCAAATAAGACACATGATTAAAAAATGTATAAACAAAAATTAAATAGAAACCTTATAATAAACCTCTTATATTCTTAAGGAGGATGAAACAAAACAAATTTGTGTCAAAATATTATATTTCTTTGATTTCATTAAAAATATGCATAACAATCCCTTTTACAAACACTCCCTCTCATATCCTGGTATATGAAAATTTATTAAAGGGGTTTCATTCAATGAATTTAAATAAATCTTTTAATGTATTGATATTCCTATAGTTTGAAACCATGGGTATATCCCCCCCAAACCATTGGTATACTCTAAACCAATCATTTAGGGAAATGTTAGCATTGAACCTATTTTGTATGTGTTATATAAATGTTTATAAAAGTAATGGTATAGATATTTCTACATTGTTCAATAGAATCAAGAGTATATTATTAAAAACATTCTACAAGAACATAAAACCAATACACCTCTTAAACTAAAACATCCTACAAAAAAACCTAAATCAATTTATAGTGAAGAAAATTAATGTTGAATTATCATGAATAAAAATATTTAATGTCATAAAAGTAATATAGAGTTTATATTCAAAATTTTTATCTCATGAAAAATAAAATAATAAGAAACATATGAAATATTTTTCAGTGAATTATAAATTTCCAGCCATAAAAACCAAACATTCAAAAAACTAGTTAGAAATGGAGAATATCATTATACATATCTATAAGATAAATGTCATTGTCAATACTAACAGTAAGTTAACCAGTAAAATAATTCACATTATAAACCTTATCATTGGGTTCATCATATTAGAAAACTTAATCACTATTAACACTTGCATGGTCATCACCCCAATCACTAATATGAATATCTTAATCACCCCTAAAGCATCATAAAATTAAAACATCATCAACAAGAATGTATCAGTATAAACAATACTATCTGGTGGAAGTGATAAAAAAATTTAAATAATTTATTTTATAAATTTTATGGTGATCATTTTTTAACTCTTAGACAACTAATTTTTGTTACATATACTTCTTATAAACTATCCCCTTAAAATTGTTTCCCAGTACCAAATGAGCTATTTTATTTTCATGAATTATGTTAATACCTAGGTAATGTGTTTGTTTTCTTGATCAATAATTTATTATTTCCTATATATCATCACCTAAGAACTATTTAAAATGAATATATGGGATGAAATTTTTATCTTATTTATCATCAAAATCCTCTACATAATAATATAGATGATATAAATTAGCTATTTATTTAAGAAACACAACATAAAATATTAAAAAATTAGAAAAGTAAAATAATATTTTATTATAGTTTAGAATTAATAACACATAAAAATTACTCAATTTAGTCATTCCAATTTTTTTCATGAGGTAAAAAACCTTAAATGTCTTACAACACTAGATGAAAGTATTAAAATTAATTGTTGTAATGAAACATATATTCCTTAATACTTTGATAATGGTAGAAACATAGAAAACATTAATGTAATTAAAACATTATGTTTCTTCCTATTATAAAATAAATTCCCTCACAACATAATCAAACTTAGTTTCCCTTTAAAAACACATATTATATCTCTTGATCAAGTATAGTTGTTCTTCCCAATGTGGACAGATAGTTTATGACACCCTTGTTTTTTGTATCTTTGCTAATAATCAAGGAAAATATAATATAGTAATAAGAATAAATTTATTCATAAATATCATAGTCATTTTCAATAAAAATCATTAAATTTTAATTGTTTCTTAAAACCATCAATATTATAAAAGGATATTATCTTTTAGTATTGTGTAACTAGAAAACCATATAGATTTAGTATTCCAGAGAAATTTGGGATAATTCTAATCATCCAATTTACACGTATGTCATGATTATTATATCTCCAAAAATAACTTAATTCCAACAATAGTATTACACTTATAATTTTATCATCTAAAATTTTAATGTTATATTTATATTTAAATAGAAATTTACATCATATAATAATACATAGAAATATTTGTTACAAATTCTATAACCCATGATTCAGAACATCCATTTTCCTTGATTTGATCTTCAATCTGTATATTATAGATATGTTTAATGCGAAAGATATCATTATATTTTAAAATATTTTCTCAAATATATATATATATATATATATATATTTCAAAATTATTCCAAATCATTTAATTGTATTCATTATAATCAAACATTACTTCTGTTTGGAGGTTACGTACATCACAAATGTGAGTTCTCCCTTACATCCCAGAAGTATATTTGGGATAGGGATCTATAATTATATATGTAAAATAGATATAAAAATTACTAAGAATTTGAGTAAAATGGTGGAAAAAACCTTGGAGGTCTGAAGATCCTCAACTCCTTCGGTGGAACTATGGGATGAGAAAGTACTGTAAAAAGAATATATAGTAAAGTGATTTGGTGTAATCAAGTATAGAGGGTGTAACATAATGATATTTTTAATTACATTTTTTCCTTTAAAAAAAATTGTGTTAAATTTATTTCTTTACATGAATCATTGAACCATAACCAACTCTAAATCAATATATTACCATTAAAATGTAGATATATAATTAGAGGGTAAAAATATATATAAATAAATATTGAAATATATTTAGAAATAAAAATAATTATAATTATCGAAGCCAAGGAATTGATGAATGAAATTAGAGAAAGTAAATAATTAATAAGTATTTTTATGCTCTAAAATGACACCAATATTAAAATATGTGTTATGTGATTTACTTTAAGATAATAAAAATGTCATTGTAAAAAATAAATTATTAATATGAATAATAATTTTACACCAAATTTGAATAGAAATTTTTAGGAAATAAGAATAAGAATAATTAATATATTTAAAAATTTATTTTCTTATGAAAGTAATTTTCATTATATATTTAAGTTTTTACTTACTAGTTAAATTTTTAGATTATATTATTTTAATTAAACAAAATTGGATCATTCCAATTTTTGGAATAAATAAAATTATCTTACCCTAAAATATTGGAATATTTATGAAATACTTGTTTTTGAAGTCATTAGCGAAAATTATGATTTTTATAGAAACTATACATTTTAGGACTTCATAGCTATAAAAAAATATAGGATTTAAATGAAATTTAATTTACCATATATATATATTTATTGTAATAACAAACATTTAAAATTTTTATTATGTATTTAGAAATTTTTTTTTATGAACTTGTATAATTGATTCCAATAAAGGAAAATGTCTGCGATCTTTTATTTTTATTAAATATTATTTTATAAAAAAATGACTTGATTTTTTTTAAATACAAATGGAATTTAATTTTTTTATAATATAAAATTTTTATCATGAGAATAACAAACATTAATAATTTTATATTTAACATAAATTTTATGCCTAAAAATATACTTTTTCTAAAAATGGGTGTCTAAATGTTAAATATGATATTGTTAAAATTTTATTTATATTCACATGTAATTGTTTTGTTATAAACCTGATTTAATATATTTATTTATTGAGTATCAATTATCTAATAATGGAAATTTTATTTTATATCATTAAAAGTATGTTACTTTCATAAAAACTAGTTATGATGGGTAAACCAAAAATGGAAAATGTAAATATTATAAAAGTAATGGACATAGAAACATGGTTAAATTTATTTAAAAAATGAATGGTTGAGTGATTATAGAACTTATATCTTCAAAAATCTATTATTTTCTATTTTTTACACTTTTTCAAATGTAAAACATGTGCTCTGTAGCCATTTTCACTACCTATAAATGCGTTATATCACAACCCTTATAGTTGTACCCAAAAATATAGTTTCATCATTGAATTATTCATTTATTACCTCTCCATGAATCATATTTCATCCTATTAATATTTGATTCACATGATATTATCCTAGGAACTCCCTTTTTGAGGGGTCCTCAAAGTGAGTATGATGTTTCCCTAATTTCCTTTATTTTCTAAAATAATTTCCAAATTTATTTTCTAATTGCAATATATATACATTAGTAATTTTTTGATTAATTTTTCTGTTATATGTTATCAAATATTAACCCCTTTCCCCATATTTATTTAGGAAAATAAAAATAACATTTGTACATGTGTGTAAACAACCACCTCCATGAAGCGTTATGTTTTGATTTTTTAAACCAACATAACTTGGATGGACATAATTTTTAGTTTTATAAATAAGAATAATATTTATAATAAATTATCAATTTATTAATGATAATATGTATTATTATTTGACTATTACTATGGAAAATTAAATAATAAACCATGGGTACGTGTGGACAACAACCTCTATGGCGTTATTGATTCCTATTTTTAACTTTGGATAAATTCCTTTCATGGGTATTTATGAGAATGATTTTAGTGAAAAAATATAATTTAAATTAAATTAAAAAGGTTCTACTAAGATACATTTGACAAACTGTTGAAAATATGAGTAATAAATAGCTGTGGTAAATTTAAATATCAGAAAAAGTGTTTAAGAGAGAAAATGATTTATATATACTGTTTTTTAATTTTATATAGGTTTTATTATTATTATACTTCTTTAAAATTGTTATATATCACACTAATGAAACAAAAAAAATTCATTATGATTTTTATATAATGATAATAAATCAAAATAACTTCATAATCATACATCAATGATGGTATGTTCTAGTTTGGGATGGTTTAATGAAATGCTTGAATAGTAATATGAATTTATATCATGGATATATATATGAATTTAATTACAATAAAAATATTATATAAATAATTTTATAATGATTTTTTTCTTTAATTGTAAAATTATTATTAAACTTATTACTCATGATACTAATGTCAATTCCTACAAAATCCCAAAAAATTATTAATCATCAATTTTATCTTTAAGTATCGTTACTGAAAACACTATAGAATGAAATTGTAAAATCAAAAAATTTCAAGCAGAGTACCATATATTATAGAGGGTTGATAAAAATTGGAATTTTAATGAAGGAAAATACAACTATAATGAATGTAGTAGAAAACAACAAAGATTACTCACACCTGGTATCAAAAAATGACAATCACTAAATAATATATATATACACAAACAATATATATATATATATATATGGGACATAATTTTTTATACATATAAATAACATATATGTATATGAATATTCTAAACAAAACATTACAATCCATTCTAGGATCATATAGATCTAGAAACCATGGAACCCTGGAAATATAAAAAATTAGGTCATAATAGTTCTACACCTTCATCATTTAGATGATTATAAATATAAACATTATTATATAAACCCTAAATAAAACAATTCTTTATATCCTAGGAAAGCAAACATATGAATGGATGAGATCTGATGCTCTGGAAGATTAAACAAGGTAAATATCGATGATCATACAAACAAAATAAGGGAAAATGGAATGAGAACATGAGAATATCATTTGAAAACCATACCCTACATATTATAGATCGCAATACTGAGTTAGGGAATAAATCATGGTAGTTAATAAAATATGAATCATAATGGAATCAAAGAACATGATCCATTAGAGAATAATATAGGTATATAACATAGATTTGTGTCATATACATATAAATATAAAATAATTTCCATAGTAGTCTAGGATCATTTCGAAGAAAATCACAGTGGAATGAGTTCACTCCCCAACCATCGCAGTAGAGAAGGGTCACTACCAAGATAATCATAGTGAAAAATGACCCTTATAGAACATGATTCACTCTCCATTCTGGTATTGTTTATATTATTGGATATAAATAATTACCTAATGCATTGGAGGTATATATAGGTCACACCTATCAAGTTATGAAAATCATACATATGTTTTTCACATGATCATAACAAATTTTATAAACCATGAAATTAAATGGGATTCATAAAGGTTTCTTCATATAATTACCTATGGAAAAGGAATGGGGTTAATAAAAATCTTACAATTATAATCATATACCATCTAGGGAGATAATAATCATAGTTCCCTTTGATCATATTTCTATTAAATCATAATAAAAAATAAAGGTTATTATAAATCATGAATCAAAATATCATTAAAACATTCTTTAATAAAATAACTATTCCTTTTTGAAATAACATAATTATAATACATGAAATTTAAAAAATATCATGTAATTTTTTTATTGAAAATATCTTGGGAACTTGTAATGGAATGGTAAAAATATTTTTCTACCATGATGTTAGGAAATTCCCTTCATTCCATATCATATAAAAAATCATTAATTCCATATTTTTTAAGTCACGAGGTTCCTATTTTAAATAAATGCATGCTGAATAATTTTAAATTAATTTTTAAGAAGTAAAATTTAATGAACCCTATACCAGTATCCCAAATCCAATGGCTAAATTTATTACACAAGTATAGATATAAAGGATCAAATCTCAATGAACCAATTACTTTAGCAGTTTTGGGGAACCAAATATATACATGATACAAATTTTACATTTTAAATAGAAAATAAAACATAATAGATAAAAAAACGATCTATATCCTTGAAAAATCATTCAATGGTCTCTTAATCGTATCCAAGGGAGAGAAAATAATAAGAGTGAGCTAAAATTACCAATAAGGGTTACGTATAATGGAATTTATCAAGAATTAATACTAAATAAGCAACCTGAAAGGGTAAATAATTGATCACACATTCATTAAACATAACTTGAATTATTAAATAGATAAGTCATAAAACTTATAGAAATGTAAATAACTAAAAATAAATTCCATTTAATCAATAAACATAGAATGATTTGCATCTAGAAAAATTTTATTATGAAAATATCATTTATAATAAAAACTAAATTATTAATAAAAGGAATTATTTTTTATTGTAAATAATGTCTTAGGAAAATGATACCACTAACTTCACAACTGTTCAAAATAAAGTATAAAACCTCTAGGTACAGAAAAATCCATATTTTCTAACTATTCATCTACTATCCAGAACTTTTACAAGAGAGTTTATATCTTCTGGGTAAAAACCAATCAAGTATGGTTGATTGATTATTCTCATTAGGCTTGTCTATGAATCAAGGGAATTCATATAAATGTTCACCCCCCATAAATTCATTTCTAATGAAATCTTCATATAAAAAATAATCTATTTAATTCATAAAAAATTTAACTTATAATAAAATATATTTATTGCATATAACATAACGATTTATCAATATTTATATAGTTAATCAAATACAATTAAATGTATTCATTGTAAATAAATATACTATAAATATTAGGAAATAATCATACCTATCATTCAAGAATATTTATATTTTTGTAAAATTTATTTTCCAATTAAAATTGATCAAATGAAAGTGATTATTATAATATAATGATCACATTCACAAAAGAGAGTGATATTGAAAATTTTTTTTTACCATTTTTTAATTTTAATATAAAATACCAAGGTTAAAATAATTCAAATTTGAATATAAAATACTATAATTTATGAATGAATCATGATATTATTTTTAAATGGGGAAATATATACCCCACATAAAATTAAATCAATTATAACTAAAAATTAGGCCTCAATGGAATGTAAATTGAGGCAAAATCCCATACTTCCCAATCATTATGATAAATGTGATTTAAATTCATATATAATGGTTTTATGACTATTTTAAATATATAAAATAACAATATTTAGACTAATAATATCAAATATGATCTAATATTACATTTTACAACTCGATATATAATGATTTTTTCTTTATTTTGATTATTAATGGTGTTAATTGCCATGTTTTTTCATACATATTTTATAATATAATTTCATATTCTTGTACATAATAAAAAATAAATAATATAAATAATGATAATAATGTTTCAGATATCATTTTTACTCAAAATATAAATTAGTATAATCATTCTTAAATGATATACATAGAAAATGACTTGCATTGCTTAATAAGGATAGTAGGCCATACGTATGCATAAGTGATGATATTATACCCTTAATGATTGAATGGGTAAGTAAGTTGGTGATATAATAATTTTAAATAATAAATATCATCTCAAATATATCATATATATTAATTAATTTTATTCTTATTACCTTCCATTTAAATCATAAGTGTAAATGGAATCTTATCTCTTCACAAGATGGTAGTGCATCGTACAGACGAGCGAAGATATTATATTTTTAAAAAGTAGAACATAAAAAGGAACATTTGATACAAAAATTATCAAATTATTATAATATCACTATAAATGTGGTAAATATTTCATTCTACACATCCCAGAAATATGGGGATGGAAAACAAACTACATCAGTTCATGACGCAGTTGTCTGTCATACAGACGACTGATGATTTCATTTCCAATTTTAAGGAATTGGATATAGATAAATATTAGGAAATATATATAATAAAATATTAGTATAAGGGATATATTGATATTTATTTTTATTTTTTAAGACATAATTTAAGTTGAAAAAAGTGTAAATAATATGAAATAACATGTTAAGATAATTACCTTCTCTAAGAGGAAACTCATTTGGATCTTATCTTAAGGACACTAGGAATGGTCTTTTGGGATGAAATATGGATCTAATATTTTAAAAATTACTTTTTGAAGATAATTTATTTGCGTATGTTTAATAAAAATGTCTTGGGTGATGGGAAGGGAGTTCACTATTATAAGTGGTGAAAGGGAACCGCCTTGAAATTTTATGGAAACTACCTAAAAGAAACCAAAATGACATGTTCATTCACATGGAAAAAGCTTAAACATAAAAATAGATTCAAAACTGGGAAGTATTAGGTGTATATATTGCCATAAAATTGAATTTTATATGTTATTAGGTTATTCATAACTTTTATCTTCTTAGTTTAATGACCCAGTAAATTGATTTTTACTTTTTCTGTGGTAAATAATTTTTATTGTTCTCACTATTATTTTTTTCATAAATTAACCTAAACTTATTAGAATTTATATATTATTATTATTAAAAATATTTAACATATTTTCAATATTTAATTAACAATATTTCCTAAATTTAATTTAAAATTAATACTCTAGATTTGACAGGAAAGTAAGATTTCACTGTGAAATTTATCAAAATATTATAGTATTTTTATACAAAGATTCAATATTAAAATAAAGAAAATATAAAAAATGTGATTAATTGATATTTAATTTAACTAATATTATTTTAAACCCAATTAAAAATATAATTTATCATTATAAATAATTCAAATGGAATTGATTTGTTAATAAATATTTAGTATTTTTCACTATTTATAAAATATCAAGGAATTTCAAAAAATCCCAAAAATATCATTATTAGATAAGTTCGATAAAATGATTTAAAAATATAGTTAATATTGTAAAATAAATTTTCTAAAATGGGTAAATAATAGTTTAAAATTATGTCTGTAATGGTCAATTAAGCAATCTTTTAGAAAGAAATCATATTTTTAGAAAATATTTCTTTTTATATTAAATGATTCTTATTTCATATCTAATTAATATATGAATACAATTTTATTAAATTAATTATTACTATTAAAAAAACATATACCAATTTATTCGTGATAATTATCATATTAGATTGTAATATTTTAATAATATTTAATCTTTCATTTCAACTCAGTATTGTGTGTAATGCCTAAAATAATCGGGGTTATATGAAATAAAATCTATTAAAGAGATTTAATTTATATTAAAATTAATATATAATAAATTATCAGTGTGTTATATTATATTATTATCTTTGTGTTGATTCATATATTCTATCTAATACAATGCTCTTGTGTTATAATTTCATGGTGCAACATTCTCACCAAATTAAATAAATTGTGTCCTCGGAATTTGAACTTCATCTCATTAGTAAAGGGTTTGATATTTTAATATTCCTTTTCTGAAAACCCACATTATAAAAATAGTTAGTAAAACACCCACATAATAAGTGATAAAATGAGAAAAAGTTCATATGAAATAACCCATACTTGGCATCCAAATTAGAGAATATATGTTGTATGTGACTAGATGGAAATAAAAGAGAAAACCAACACCTAATACTATTGGACAATGATATTGAACATAGTCTGGATGAATCCAAAAACCACAAATACTTAAATAAGAGTTGTGAAAATTCCCATTAGTATTGTAAAAAATGATGATAATTGGAAAAATATTTTTCTCCAAGATATTTTCCTAAGGTTGAGGAATTATTTAACACTCTAAGAATATAAAAAATATATTTAATTTATATATTTTTAATTAATAGTAAAAAAGTCATCCTATGTTTTTACCTTGAACAATTTCATATTTATCTATTTCTATATTATTTGAATATCCAAAAAATTATTCCAAAATCACTAGAACTAACATATAAAAGATTTTAATATACATAAATTAATAACAAGAGATTCCTCATATATATAATAAAAAATTGTTATAAAAAGTCATCGAATAGATCACAGAGTTCAACATAATCGATTACATAAATAGTTGTCCTTAAATCACATCCAAAATATTTGTGATCAAATTTAGAAGGATGCTCACTAAACTAAAATTATATTTCACAGACAATATAAATTGTATCTTAATACCACATTCCAAAAATGTGAATACCATTATCAATTATTCTCTTAAAACATGATAATAACATGGATTACCATAAAACCATATTTGAAAAAATTTATGTGACCAAATTCCTTAATTTAAAATGTAGATTATTATATGTATTCCTCAAATCCAAAAATTGTGTGTACATCATCAGTGACAACAAAAAACCACTTTTTTTCAAAAAAGAATTAATTAGTTCCAAGGCCGTCAATACTATCTAATTTATATTATCCATATTTATTATCTCTTTACACCAACATCATTATCTCAACATAGAGCTCGTATAAAGGTGTATCTTCCATTAATCATGTGTTTTACTCAATGTTCAGCTTTCCACTAAAGATATTTTCTTTGCACCATTCAACTCTTGATTTAAATTCCTTTATAAAATTATACTATAATAAAATACTTATACATTACATGATTTTTATAATGATAATATCATAAATCAAATAATTTTGCAATATATTTCATATTTCTAAATACATAAGAACATTAATCATTCTACTTTTTCATATCAATATAACAATCCTTACCATGATCCAATATCTTTTGTTGAGGTATATTAACTTGAACCTTGGGGTGTTCAGTTGTGTAGTTACCCATATCCTAACAGTGGAATCATTGAACATTTAAAATTTCATACATTACCTTGAAATCAAGGGGATGTTACCCTTTCAGCCCAAAGGTAAGACAAAATATTATTCCCTTCGAGCAATTACCAGGGTTTTTTTCCATAATTCTAATATATGGGAAAATAAATATTTTCCATCTTCATTTTATCCATTTTTTGATCTTAAAACATATTCTTATCCCAATTCCATTAATTTTAAAAATAATTTTAGAATTATTTCTCTTTCCTAACAGCACATAAAAATATTTCAATATATAAAGAAAACATTTGAGAGTTAGGTTCCCTTCAGAGACATGGCTTAAACCCATAAAAAAAATAGTCAATCCAACACTCTGTGTTGCTTAAATAATCTATATATTACCTAGATAACATTATCAAAGAATCATTTTACACAAAACATATTTTTCTCTATTTTTTAATCTAATTAACCTTATCTTCATCTAATTTGTTTCTCATGAGGGAAATATATGTCAACGAATGTCCCTTTAAAATATCTCTATTACATGAGTCATATTTCATCTTCCTCCATTGTATTATAGATAAGTGACCACTATTGATCAACATCACCATTGAGAAAATACACTGAAAGTGTTACCTTGTCCTTTTAACATCACGCCAACACCATAAATATCTTCCTTGTAGACTTAATACATTTATCAACTTCCATTATATTATTAATCCAAATAATTTGTGGGGGATTCTATCATATAAAAAAAATATAGTATAGGATAATCTTGTTGTGGAATAGGTTTATCCATATGAGCATGGCCATTAGTCAAAATCTTATTAAATTTCCATAATATAGCCTTAATTTTCTAATTTCCAATACCACCTATATTAGCTTCCTTAATAGGTAAATCTATAAATTGGCCATGAGTATTATTATCCTTCATCAATCAAGGATCCATTAATAAATAATGGCATATGTTGGATTATCTAATACAAAGAAATAATTTTATAATATAATGTATAATTCCAAATATTGTGTAAAACTTTGTATAAAATAATATCTATGAGTTGTTAATATCAGAATGATAAACAAGGTTTCTTCTAGTATATATTTATTTTAAAATATTTCATAATTATTTGTAATGATAATGTCAATTATATTAAGTGTATCCCTTGGGAGTGCCAAACTAGGTGCATAGTATTTCTCATTTTCATGCCTCAGGTTATGATCGAGTCAATCCCAATACACCATTTTCATATTTATTACCCTCAGTATCTTGTATTCTTAAAACACATCCACCTATAGTATCCATATGCGTATGTATTTATTGTAAAAACCAAATAATCTCTTCCTTAATAAAATTAGGATATATGCCTATATTTATCCTCAAATTATATCATACTGTTATGTACCCTAATCTATTTTTCCCATAATTTAGTTCATGAGGATTCATATAAACTTCCAAAAATACCAAAAATAATGACACCAAACCTAGTAGTCTAGATCTAGTGCCTTACATTATTACATAAACATATATACAAATGAAAAAATACTGAAGGACTAACCAACTTAGAATTTTTATAGAATGGTATAAATATATGATTCAAATTTCAAATTGAGTATATAAACTAATAGATAATAGATATCAAATAATTACACTTTATCCTTGAACACTATTTAAAAAATCTTGTCTTTATATCATAAGGAAGGATAAAAATAATGGTGATCTCAAATGCTTAGTAAGGGTTTTGTACATTGAATGTTATCATGAAACATTAAATAATAATCAACATGGAAATAAAAATAACAAAATAATCTTTTGATTTAGATAACATGATTGGTTGAATAGATACAGAATAATAAATATAAAATGTTAATTAACTAAAAACACTTCCCATTCAATAAATAAACTGAGAATAAAATGAATCCACATATATTATTATTGTGAAAATATCATATATAATAATAATTGAGTTATTAAGGGATGAAATTATTAAATTTTGACATCATGTCTTAGGAACATAAAAATATACCATCAAGACCATTCATAAGATAATATAAAACTAATGGTTATAAACTGAACCAATTTAGCTAACTATACTTATTATATCAGGATCTTTCACAAAAAATCTTCAAACTACTGGGTAAGAATCTATTAACATTGGCCGAATGATTCATCTCATGTGACCTATTGGTGAATGAAGGTGTATTACCCCATTTTTTAGTATTTAACATTTTTTTATGTCTCTTTAGGTTTGTAAAATGGTGGGGTAATTTTTTGGATAGTTCAAAAGGGTTTTGGAAGGATTCAGTCGCTTATTGTGGGGTGTACGCTTTAAACACAGTTAGTGTAAACCATGAAACAAACCTAGGTAACTGTTTATAGTGAGGAAGAGGCAAATGGGTGGGCACACAATCAATGTGCACAGTTTTCTAACTGTATGGAAAGACCAAGTAACCCATGCTACATGAGCCAGTGGGCTTCTACACAGTTGGAACACATTTTGTTTAACCGTTCAGGAAAACTATGTAGGGATCCCTTTTGGACAGTAGCAGTAGCACGGTTAGTGCATGGTTTTCCTAACCTTGCTAATTATTTGTTCTTGTATTTATAATGGGGTATTAAAAATTTATGGGGGGTCTATATTAAACATAAACACCCCATTTATACTCACATAGGAACCTAAATTGGGATTTAATCTTCTCAAGGGTTAGGGAAGCTCTCCCAATGATGTTGGATGTGAATCAAAGTATTTTCTAGGAGCAGTAAAGGTGGTTCTCCTACATTTAGTATCCTCTCTCAGTTATTTATTTTTTTCCTTTTATGTAGTTCTTTATCTTTCAATTTTTTCTTATTCTACATCTGTCACATGTAGATATAAGGTTCTTTTTTCTTAAAATGATAAGATTTATGCTTATTTATGTTAGGTAAAGAGATATAAGGTAGTTTCATGGACGTTTCACCTAGTTTTGGGGTGTTTTAGGTAAATTTTAGCAAACCCTAATGTGGGTGGAATCACTCTCATCTCCATTTTGATAGAATTTGAACGATTAATCTCAAATTAAATTAGATTTATTGAAATTGATTTTGATTGTGTTATGACAAGCTTACTGGAAACCCATTTGGTGATTATTAGTTGATTTTGGGTGAAAAGGTGTTATTGTTGTGCAATTTGTCTTGTCGTTGGATTTTAAAATTGTGATTTTAGTGATGGTGTCTTGGGTGATTTGTGGAAAATGATTTGTGAATAGTTGGGATTAAATAAAAATGTTGTTTTATTGATGTATGTTTGGATACGAATAAAGGATTAAGGGTGTTTTCAATAAATGGTTGATTTATTGAAGTGGGTTGGAATGTTTTTCCATAATGTTGTTGGGTATAATTGGTTAATTTAGTTCTAGAATTTGTGCATTGATATGGTTTTATTAAATCTTGATTATTATGATTGTTGGCTTATGTGGTATAAGCACAGGTTGGATGGGATGGATAGTGGGCATGAAGGACCACCATCAGGGAATGGAATGTTGGTGTAAAGTACCACTATAAACGGGTATGGATTTTGATGTGAAGTTCCACCATTAATAGTAACACTGATGTCATGTGGAAATGTGTGAGTATGGTTGTCGTAGGCATTCAGAAACACAAAATTACTTCTGTTATGCCAATATGGAAAGATTAATGACATGTTGGGATGATTTCAATGGAATTCTGTTGATATGGATGAATTGATTTGGGTAAGTGTTGGATTTTTGTAATTTATTGAACTATATTAATGGATTTTTAAAAATTGTTTTATATAATTGTGCTAACATATTTTATCCAAATGGTGTGTGTTGGAAAGTCATTTCAAGAAAACCTATGGAGTATTATTACCCCCACACCTTTGGCATATTGGTGCTTTTGCAAAATTTGCCTTCCAGGACATAGTTAAATGAATTTCAACTCCTTC
Source organism: Viscum album (assembly GCA_963277665.1). Lineage (NCBI taxonomy): Eukaryota > Viridiplantae > Streptophyta > Magnoliopsida > Santalales > Viscaceae > Viscum > Viscum album. The sequence goes on from OY728120.1 coordinate 1,488,460,314, forward strand.
CTTTAGTGATGTATCGTAATTATTGGGCGGTATTGTGGTTCTTGGAGTAAGGATCTTGGTGTGTAGTTATAGAGTTGTGTCATAGCTTCTTTGGGTTTTGTAATTTAGTCTTATTCTTGGTACTCTGATTATGAATTATGGTGGTTTGGTTGTATTGTTCCTCGAATACTGTTGGATTGTAAAACCCTGTCGACAGGCATGGAGTAGTTTTTTCAGTAATGGCTCATTTGGTTGGTTGTTTAAATTTCAAAAGGGAGAATCACCCCCCACAATTCATTAATCCCATTAAATTTTTTGCCAGCATTTGGTTCCTTGGGGGATGTTTCCTTTGGCCGAGTATCACCTCCTCCTCGACTCAAGCCAGTGAGGAGGGGAATGATGTTATAAGTGGCATCATATTATTCTGTCCTGGAAGTGCAATTAAATTTGGTTTTTTTATGTCTTTTAATTGGTTTCCAGTCTTAATTTTGGCATTCATTCTTGGTGTATTACTTGTGTTGGGATGGTATGAGGATGTAGGATTGTTGTAACTCTTTGACCCTATAATCCTAGCATTAGTGCATTATTACATTACATTGGCATTATTACAAAGAAAAAAAAACCCCAAAGGACCATTTAGTTTAGAAATCCTGGAAAGATATATTACATAAATGATACCATTAATACATAGGGAAACATGAAATAAAAACCTGATACATAAAAAAATGAAACAAACATCATCCTTGAATGCATATTTAAATATTTATTCTATATAACCTTGGGAAAGAATCATAAAAATGGTGTGCATAAATTTTCATTAAGGGTATGTAAAATTGAATAAATAATGAATCAGTGATAATAATTAACATGACCTAGTAAATGACTAATAAATCATGCAATTCAAATAACTAGATAAGGCAAAAACAATATGGCTAGGTAAGAAATTAAAACACATAATCACTAAACTAGAAATGAAATATATCCATATATATATCGACACAAAATATCATGGATGAATAATAACTGAATATAATATTAAGGCAATTCTTTCTTAATGTACATCATGTCTAAGTCACATGAGGACCTATTACTGTCAAGATCTATCCTCTATAAATTTTAAAACTACATATCATCCTTCATTTAATTTGGACAACTAAAATATCTCATGAGAACCTATCGATACAACGAGGAGCTATATAATATATGGGATCCACCTGTCACTACACTTCCAAATCATTCCACATACTAAATTACCAAAATCAATAATATTCATTATCAAATAGCCGTATTGGATGAGAAATATGTATTTATCAAATAAATATCACTGTAAACATCGTATAAAAAATGTTATATAGTTTTGGAAATAATAATATCTATTGAATGAGAATGTGGATATTTAAGTATGTTTCCAATGAAAATTGATTAAAATAAAGTAATTGTTTAAAGGGAAATTAATAATTACAAAAGTAATTGAGATTAAAAACATTTGAGGAGAATAATTTTTAAACATTCCAAAGTGTCCCATACCACATTGAAATATTTCCATAATAATAACTGGAAAGGTATGAAATTAAATTAATATTATAATATCATGAGAATATCTAGATTCATGATATAATTTATCAAAATGGGTAGTATGTATGGCACAAAAAATATGTATGTAGAGAATATGACTTTAATCTCACATATTTAAAAGTGAGATGAAAAACCTTACCTTAACATTCATCTTCTTATGAGGTATTTAAACTCATATATAGTTGTTTAATATATGTGAATAACTAATACCAGAACCATACTCATGTTTATTATATCATATATTAACTACTTACAATGCTTTATTACCCGTTTGTTAACACTCTTTTATTATTCTAATTATTTCGAGTGTTAATTGACTAGTTTTCTCATGTATATTTTGACTTGTAATTTGCTGTTCTTGTAAAATATATCATGGTTTCATCATATCCTAAATGTAATACACAAATAAATTATATTATATATTCAGTACATAAGTATTTATAATAGTCCATAATATCTTGAGATTATAAATAAAGTGCACCGTTCATGGTGATGGTAGGTAGTATGTAAGAATGAACATTGCTTTTGTTTCATTATTGTATTAAAAGAATTAAAAAAAATGATAAATATGTTTATTATAATTCTATTATAATATGTTTTTTATAAATATGTTACATAGGTTTATTAACACTATACCTTATATGTTCCATTATTGTCATGAACAAGTCATATCGCTTAGAGGGGGTGGAAGTTTACACTTCTCAATCAAAGTTATCATATTTACACAACTTGGAAAGAATAAAGGTGTGTTCTAAATAAAAAGTACAGAAGTATTAAGACTTTATTAATAACATATATATCATATATAAAAATAATTTTTTCCTAATGGCCACCATGAGAGGTGTTATAGGAAAATTGATAAATCATTATTTCATGAGGTAATAGTTCGTCGTACATAGAAGCAATATGTTTTCTTCTATTAGATGGAGGTGTGTATAATAAAAGATCCAAATATTTTCATAAAACGTCCTATTATGTGTAGTATACTGAATTTCCACCCAATAATGTAATAAATAATGTGGATTGGGTGAAGAAAGAAAATAATGGAAAGGATTTTGTGATAATACATTACCTCTAAATCGAGTAACCACTTTTTGTTTGTGTCAAAAGGATTCCATGAGTGGGTTTTACCCAAATGGAGGATTGAAGGGATAAAGGAATAATTTGGGAGAAAAAATTGGCAGATCATGGAAGAACATAATAGGTTTGCGAGGTGTGAGTAATGGTTAGAGGTGGAGGCCTTTTATAAGGAAGGAAAATGACTCTATTTGTATTCTTAGAAATAAATTAAGTGTGCACATGTTCTTACCTAAAAAAAATCTTTCCAAACAAAAATAAATAAAAAATGGATGGGTTATAGACTAAAAATGGACATAAAATGGATTCTGGACATGTTTCTAGGTAATTTGGGATGTTAATTTTAAGGTTTCGCCCCTAAATAAGCTTAATTTGTCCTTAATTATTGTGATTAATTTAAATCACTTTTAATAATAATTTTTTTAAATAATTAATTTGATATAATTAGACCAAAAATATTATATTTATTATAATGGTTCATGTAGTATTTTAAAAATTCAAATAATAGAATCAGTAAAATTAATATTAACGCTAGTCCCACAGATGGGGTGAAATAACTGGTTATTATAGTAGGAAAATGATCGAAGGATTATTAATTTTTTATAATAAGTATGAAAATAAATAAATTATGATGAAATTAAATATATAAATTGATGTATAATTGATTCATAATGTGACTCTAAAACAAATATAATATATAATTTATCATTAATAATTATTAAATTTTTTTTAACTAAATTGCAATAATTTTCACTATTCACCAAAAAAATGAAGTTTCTCAGAAAAAAAAATAATGACCCTAAGATTATTTGGACATTATGAATTCAAAAATGAATTTAATTTTTTCAAATTAAATACATAAGTATGACAAATTTAATATTTAAAATGGGGTCTCTATTAAAAGCCGATAAACTTGCCTTTATAAAAAAACAGTATTTTATGTGTAATATTGGGTTTGTTATTATCCAATTCCTATCAGAAGAGTGTGAAATTATTTGTATGGATATATAATATAAAAATAATCTCTCTTAAAGTTATATAATTCAATTTAATAAGAATAACGTGACTAAATAATGTTTTGTTCAAATCAGGTGTTGTGTGTGTTGCAATGATATCTAAAGGTATATATGGTAAAGTAATGGGGTTGTACATTTATCTCTCCTTCAAAAATTTCATCCTAAAAATTTTAGGTTTATTATATTCAAACATATTGGGGTAGTTTTCCCCCATATAATCCTTTACTTCCTATGTTTCTTCTTCCATTTTGTGATTTCTCCTTAGTACCTTGACTATACAAGTCATGTAATTCCTCAATTCAGGCTTTCAGCTATCAAGAATTTGGCACTATAAAATATTTTACTTTTTCCAATAGGGGCATATCTATTGGTAAAAGTACATTTTATGTTGGTAAAACTTTTTGACAACATATATTCCCCATTCACTAATCTCTGGGTTAAATCACAGTCGCCAAATGTTTTTGAGATTGATAAAATCTTTCTGTTAAAATTATAATAATACCAACAGATAATATATATCTTAGCCAAAATGTCTAACAATGGGTTCTAATGAAATTTTTTTCTGTTGGTAATAATATTACCAGTATATAATATCTATTAAATGATACATATTTAATTTTAGTAAAATTTTATATTATATTTATTAATTTATCATATATAATACATACATTTTAATTATTAATGAGATGACGATTTTCACACCTGTTTAGAACTAGGGAAAAAATTAGTTATATTAATAACAAAATTGAATCAATAAAAAATACCTCACACATGCCACCAACCCACATCACATCCCCCCATGCCTGGGAGAAGCATATTCATGCCACACCAGGAACCAGTGAGCACCACCAACAAAGGACCAATGACCCAACAATATCTCATCCATTCTAATGAGCTAGAAGGAGCCCATCCATGCCACACTAGGTTCAACTGCATGCCAACCATGATATAGAGAAAATATCAGCTCATCCATGCCAGTAGTAGACCATGTCAGCAAACCAGAAGTAGCCCATCCATGCCACACCAAGGTCTAATAGTATTCTATCTATGTCAGCGAGCCAGGAGTGACCCATCCATGTTAGTGAGCCATCAGCAGCTCATCTATGCAAGAAACACCCAATCCATGCCACACTAGGGACCAACTAGCACTAGCAACCCAAGACCAACGAGCCATCAACACCTCATCTATGCCAGAGATCCATCTTCATATCAAATCAATGAAATATATCTTCAATAATTGAAACCAAAATATTAATAAATAGAAGTATAAAAAATTATTTTCATAGTGATCATTTATAATCATCCCTATTTAAATGATGAGAATATAAAAACATGGATAAATTCATAAAAAAATGAATATATTGTGAATTGTTCACACCTATCAACATATATTTACCAAAAAACATCATTTATGGGAAGAGTGAGAAAAAAGACAATTAAACATGCACTGACAAAAAATAAACTAGTAACATAAAATACTTTTTCAAAAACTACCAATCCATAAATGTAGTGTGAAATATTATCAGTCATAATTGACACCAACAAGGCCATGGTAAAAAAATATCACCTAGTGACCACAATAATATAATTAGCTACTATGTAGAAACAAAAACCATAAGAAAAATAAAAATGAAAAAACTTGTGATTCATCCATTAGTACATTAACTGAAACCAATAATTAATGATACAAATATATTTATATAAAACAAAGATATGTATAAAAATAAAAAAATGTAAACAACAATACATTGATTGAATGTCAGAGATGAAGAAGCAGCCACAACTATGGTGTATGGAGATCCATAGATGCTAAGCAAGCTCTTTTGTGCTGAAATCCATGCTCATATCCTTGGATGAGAAGGAAAAGACAATGTTAAGGTTGGTAGAGGAAGATGTAGATTCATTCGCACAACATGCTGAGACGTTCTAAAAGAAGTGGTCATAGCTAAATTATATTGTGGAAAACTTTTACCAGGTCCCATTGATGGATGGATGATCAGTACAACCTAGTAAAACCTAACCCAGAAGATGATTTGGTGAATTATGGTCTCTTTATATCTTGAATAAATACATTGCACATTGGGCTTTCACACAGTGCTATTATATATATAGAATAACCCTTGATAGATCTCTTTATGAGGTGGATGTTGAATCTGCACAGTGATATAAACTATCTAATTAATATCCTAATTGAGAATAGTAGGAACAAATACATGTGTCTACTACTAGATATTAAGGGTCTGATCCAGAACCATAGTGGTGTTTGTAGATCTTTTCAATGGTAATTTATTAGAGGTAATAATTATCTCTATATACTAGGAATTGGGAAACTCTATTATTGAGAGAGATTCCATTTATATGGAATCCATATCAATAAAAGAACTCCATTTCTATCCCAATTGTAGGGACCTTTACATTATGGTGGGCCTTTAATACATGTTCCTAGTGGGACTCTAGATTATAAATGATGTATGGGTCCTCAATGAGTTTTTGGCTGGTCAGTTGTGTAAGATCTCTTGTAGTGGAAGTAGATGGATTCTTCTTTGTAGATAGCTGATGGGCTGGTGGTGGCTTTGGTGGATGAGAAAAGGGGTAAACTGGTGGTAGTAGAAAAGGAAATACCTTCTTTTGAAAAATAACTCTTCCATTATAAATTCAGAATAGAAGGAAACACCAATATGATTAAACCATTTATCCATTGTGGCGGAGGGTTGTGATATCTGGTTATGTCATGTGGATGCCCTCTACCTAGAATGTGTAGGGGATGTCTAGGTCTATTAGATAACATGAGACTAGGACTCCAATGCATCAAAATCTTACACAACATATGTATTCTCATTAGACCATTCTTACTGTTTCCCCACTTTTTTCATAGTTATCTCATTGAAAATTGGATGGAATTCAATAAACTACAGGCCACCTAAGGAAAAGGTTCAGGAAAGAATCAAACACCCACCTTGATAGAATATATACTTTTATGAAGTAATTTATGCTGAATATTATCTTATGATTAATATGGAAACTAATAGTCCAACATGAATTAGAGGGTACCATTATAGAATTCAGGGAGTTTAATACATGGTTTCTAGCCAAAAATTTAGTATCTCTATGAGAAATTGGTGTTTTTATTCATCATTTAGTTGGTACTACTACACTTTAATTAAAATGAATGTAAAAACCCACTCTCTATGTCCCATTTTTTGTTACCAATGCATAACTAAAACCAAAATTCTTGGTTATATGTGATTATAATGAACATTAAAATCAATATTTCCAATTATTAAGTAAATAAATCACTAAATCTTGGGAATGATGAAACCAGAATGAAAAATATCTATTTATGTAGGCAATTTTTCTTAGTCATTATAATTAATATTGCAGTGATAGCTTATTCAGTGTGTATATAATTCCCTGAAATATTTTAATATAATGTTTTTCACTGGCTAACATTGGTGAAGAGGGAGTGTTTTCATGTAAATAATTTAAGAAATTCAAATCATGAGGATGTGGAGTGCCTCTGGATAGTGCCATAGAACACTAGGGATGCTTTTTGAAAAACAACATAACAAAAAATTAGATGAATGTTGGGAATGAAAAAAAATGTTAAACTTATAAATTCCAATTTGTTAGGCGAATCCAATATAATAAATTTATTTCATTTTTTAAACCTAAAAAATGGAAAACAATAAAAAAAGGTATCTATAGAAATTAAAAATGACTACATCAAACTCAATGAAAATATTCAAATACTAAAATATTGAATGATACTAATAAATAGATGGTCAACACATAAGATAATCATGAATAACAATTCAAATGTAATGGGTTGAAAATGGAAAATAATACTAATAATTCAATCATATTAGAACGTATATAAAATATATGAAAAACCAGGGTGTGAAAATCCATACCCTATGAGAGCCCCACCCATCCCCAACCATCTTTACAACAATTCCATTCCATGATTTCAATTATTTATCCAAAACATGTGTTAATCTAATGTAGATAGGACTTGATATGTCAAATTCATGCTCTCCTTCCATTCAACATAGAATATCGGTATGGATTTAAAAACAATGTTTTTGACATTATCCTTTAAAAGTGTCATATTAAAAAGATATTAGTTAAAATTGGTGTTGAAAAAATAAAAAGTAATGAAGAGTTTATGATTCTATGAGCATGTCACGTATAAATAAGGATTATATTACCAAGACTAAAATAGAAGACCTGTGAGTTGTTACCTGGGCAGTTTGTTATAGACAACAATGAATCTTATAGTCAAAAGGAAGGCCTTTGAGTTACCCATTGAAGCATGGATTTCAACATGGTTCATGGATATAGATATATATAACATGTATATATCCAATGATCATAAGAAAAACCAAATAAAATGGACACACCCCTTAAATTTAGAATTTAAGATCTCTGAACGATATGTATTTGAATTTGTAATAGTGTACAAAGAAAATAGAAATTCCACTATATCACATCATTTGATCAAATAAATAAAGAAATAAAGTTACTCATAAATTATTAACTAATTTATTCTATTCCATGTTATTAAAAATCTCAGACCTATACTAACTTTCCCGGTCTTATTATCCTTCGCGATCTATAAACATCCAAAAAAGGGTAAAACATAAAATACCCATCAATGATGATTTCAACTTTTAATTGGCAGATGAAGAATCATCCTTATAAAATTCAAGCATTTTACCTATTATTTAATTCTTAGAATTGTCTTTTGGATAGATATGTGGCACCATTTGAATGAAATAACTTCCAACCCTTTCTGAAAAAAAGATCTATCGATCATGATAAACTCTTGATTAATCATTTGTGTTAAAAGAAAAATTTTATAAGAATCATTTCAAAAAGTAAATATGAAATTATATTTATTAATATGATTTATTCATGAAAAAGAAATGTACACATTTTCATAGTGATTCACAGCTCCAGGATTCTCTTACCACTATTTTTTCTATCCACTAATATGGAAATCACTTAAATAAAATATCCTCAAAAAATTTAACATGCCAATTTGTACATTAACTAGTATGAGAATAATAAGGATCAAGAATATAATGGCCACAACCATTTTCAATGTTTTAATGTAAAAAAATTGAATACATGAACATTGTAGTTTGGTTACACATTCCTCCATATAGTAACCTTCTATGTTGTACAGGCAAAGAGCGTGTAGCCTGAAAATTTGAGCAGAAAACAATATTAATACCCAAAATAATCCACGTTCCTTTCTTTCCAGTGGAAAATAAAGAAACTCAAATTCTACCTTTAAATGGTTCTTTTCATGAAACAATTCAAGTTTTCCATAAGTTGTAAAAAGAACACTCTCCATGGATATAACATAAAAAGATCAACTAAATCACTTTAAAGATAGTATATTAATTTCTATTTGTTATCCTACATATGTAGGACTCATAAAAACCAATCTATATTTACGTTATGGAAATAGTAATGAAAAGGGTGGGAAAATTATAATAATAATCCATCTATCAAATTATCAGTCAATCTGGCCACATTTTAATCTCCAGTTGGACAATATAAATGATATAGGGCCTCAACAATAAACAAAAAGAGAAGTAAATATAGAGTTAAAATTATGATATGATTAAAAATAATAATTAATGAAGTTCCAAGTATTGAGTAACAATAGAGAAGTGGGTGTTTAATCAGTTGTTCACATTAAATAAGTTTCAAAAAAAATTAGAAACATAACCCTTGAAACCTGTTATGATTTAATTCCTTATCAACCTGTATCAAATACATAATCATGAAATAATATTAAATAATTTAAGGCAAAAACAATTTATAAGGTTCAACCTCAATGTGAGAACCCACATCCTTTCCATAACCACTCTCATGGGTCTATGTAAATCCACTGTAATGAAGAAGTGAATACAACCTCTGCCAACACCCATTAGACACCTTCTATCTCCAAATAGGAAAGATTATACCGACCCCTGTCAGTTTATAATGTTTTCTAAATTGAAAAAATGATCCAAAAAAATAAAAAAATTTCTGAATCTTCTCCACAAATTCCCAAATTGAATCCTCAGTCCAGTTTGGATGATTCTGATCTTCTCAGTATGGTAAGGATAGTTTCCATTATTATGTTCCTTAATCACTCAAATAAAATATTCTTCAATAATGGTGGGGACATTTCACTATGATTTCTACATCATTCTTCCTTTTCCAGATGTATTAAAAGTTACAAATAAGTGAATGATATGAGAAAATATTTATAGGCAACTCCGAAAACAAAGGCGACAATCTTGAAAATATTTCCCACTTTCTTAAATCTCAAAAACTCCAAAAATATCTCGCATTTAATATCCAATCAATGAATTCTTCACAGATCCTTAACTTTTTTCAAGATTTATGCAATGTTGAAATTCAGGTTTTCCTTCTTGAACTCCTCATATCTTCCTCATAATGGTAATGTTAGATCATGGTTTCGATTTTCTCAGAAACATGCTCATAAATCATGTTACAAATTTTATATATATTAGGTTTTGAATTGTTTAGAAATCTAGTTCTGAATTATTCAAAAATCACGATACAAAATTTTCAGAAATCAAGTTCTGAATTACTAAGAAATTAGGTTCCTAATTGTGAAAAGTTATGGTTTTGAATTGTTAAAAAATAGGGTTCATAATTTCTTAGAAATTATGTTTCAAATTGCTCAAAATCTGGTTCCAAATTGTGCAGAAACTAGGTTCCAAAATGTTCTTAAATTAGGATCTGAATTATTCAGAAATCAGGTTCTAAATTTTTCAAAAATCAGGTTTCAAATTACTCAGAAATCAGGTTCCAAAATTTTCAGAAATCATGTTCTAATTTCGTCAGAAATTAGGTTCTAGAAAGCTTAGAATTCATGTTCTGGTTATTTTTTTTTTCAGAAATTAGGTTTAGAAATCAGGTTCTGATTTTGTTAGAAATCAAGTTCAGAAATCAGCTTCCTATTTTCTTAGGAATTTGGTACTAGATTTCTCATAAATCGGGATTTGGTTTTTTCATAAATCAAGTTCAGAAATCATGTTCTGGTTTTGTCAGAAATCAGGTTGAGAAATCAGGTTCCGTTTTTCTCAAGAATTAGGTTCTGGATTTCTCAGAAATTAGTTTCCACTATTATCAGAAATCAGGTTCAGAAATTAGTTTCTTTTTTTGTAAGAAACTAGGTTTAGAAATCATGTTTCAGTTTTCTTAGGAATCTAGTTCCGGATTTCTTAGAAATAAGTTTCTGTTTCTTTAGAAATCATGTTTAGAAATCAAGGTCCGGTTTTCTGAGGAATCAGGTTCCAAATTGTTTAGAAATCAGGTTCTATATTTTTCATAAATCAGGTACAGAAATCAGGTTCTGATTTTTTCAGAAATCATATTTATAAATCATGTTTCAGTTTTCTATAGAATCAGTTTCTAAATTTTCTCAGAATGTTTCTTAGTGAAAATCATCAAACCACTTAACCATTTCTTCAACAACTTCCATCATGAAAATTTTCATGATTTGTCAGAACTTTATGATATGAAAAGCATTGTCTGATTTCTTTAGAAAGTTTGAAAAAATTTCTATCATCTGACACTTCAAAAACATACTCTTTCAAGATTCTTCAACAAAAAAAGGACTTTAGCAACATCTTTCAAACTTACCAACTTATTTCATAATCAACAACTTTCATTAACCTCAGCGACTACCTTGAACCCAACATCTTATTTCTTCCTTTAAATCAAAAATAATCTCCCACAAAAAAGGTTCGTTTTCAACAAATAAAGAACTTTTTTAAAACAAAAACATCACAAAGGTTATTCAATCTCCCCCTTTGGTTCTTTTGACAACCTTTTTTAAAAAACATTTCCAACTCTCATAATTTTTCCAATACTAAAGTTTTTAACTTTTATTAAAACATAGCCTTTCTCAATAGAGAGTGTCCTAACACCACACTAATGGATAAAGTAATGTTTTTGAAGGATTTATATCCCTCAGTGTCATGAATATTTTTTCCCATGTAAATATAAACCCCCTTAGTCAAACTCCTCCTTCACTTTTATCTTTATATTTTCCACTTTTGTTTTTCTCTCTCATTTTGTTCTCCCCCCCAATATATGATAACCACGACTTCATATTCATAAATGATATCTATGTAAAAAATTATTTAAAATAAGCGTTTCTTACTCTCCCCCATTGTCAGCATAATCCAAATCATAGTGGGGGATATTCCTTATTAGGTTTAAGAAGACATGGGTGGAGGCTGAACATGGAGCTGCAACCTCAATTTGACAAGCCTTTCCTTAGACACTAATTTTGTAAAGATATCATCAATCTGATACATTTCTAATTTTTATTCAAGAAAAACATCTCCAGCAACAAATTTATCTTTTATGATGTGAAATTTTATATCAATGTGTTTTGATCTTAAGTGTTGGACATGGATCTTGGAAAGATAAACTGCACTATGATTTTCACAAAGTATCTTCAATGGTTTAGAAACTTTTACTTTCAAATATTCCAGTTGAACTTTTATCCAACATCTATAACTTCTCCCATTTGGTGAATAAACCTTGAATGTTTCTTCCTCATCTTTCTCATCAAACTTTCCCCAATCTAGATTTTTAAAATTAATCAATCATGGATTTCTAAAGACATTGAAGTATTCCAATGAGGGTTTTTTGAAATACCAAATTTCATAAGGTGTCATGTTGGTTTTTGGTCTCAACAAGAATCTATTTTGAACATGTACAGTAGTACTAACAGCTTCTCTCCAAAATTTTTTTGAATGATTATATTCAACTAACATGCTTCTTCCCATTTCTACCAAGATCCTATTCTTTCTTTCAGCTACTCCATTTTGTTATTGAGTATAGGGATCACTATACTAATGTTTGATACCATGCTTTATTAGAAAAGTTTTGAAAGAATTGTTTGTGAATTTAGTACCATTATCTTTTCTCAGATTCATTATGGAAGCCCCCAATTCTTTCTCAACATCTTTTCTAACGAATTTGAACATTTTAATATCCTATGACTTATGCTTCATGAACATGATGTTTGTGATCTAGGTGAAATCCTTAATAAAAGGGATAAATTATTAATATCCTTTTGTTGATTGATGTCTCATTGGACTACATAGATCATAATGAATAAGATCAAGTGGTTTCGATATTGAATATCAACTCTTTTATGACTTTGGTTGGTCATCTTTCCTTTCTGGAAAGGTATACAAACAACTTTATCTCTTCTTTTGAATTATGTAAAATTCCAAACAACATAAACTTTAGATATCTTGTTCATGTTCTTCTGCCCAAGATGGCCAAGTCTTTGATGCCATAACTTTTTCTCATCTTCAGCACTCAAATAACAGGAGTTATTAGATTCTCCAATTTGAAAGAGATTCCCACTAGTTCATTCTCCTTTTGTAATGACTTTTCCATTTTTAACACTTTTGATGATACAAGGATCCTTTATGAAGATCACTTCTTTCCCATCATCACAAAGTTGACTTACACTAAGTAAGATATTTTTTATCCATTAAACAAGCAAGACTTCCTTAGAATTTAGTTTATCTGATTCAATCTCTACCGTTCCAATTCCATTAGTTTTTAAAGAACTCTCATATCCAAAAGTAACCACTCCTCTATCATGAATCTGAACATATTCCAAGATTTTTATATCACCTGTCATATGTGAAGAAAAACCACTATTAGAATCCATGGTTTATTCCTCTTAATTGCTTTCAAAGCTATCTGAATAATGAAATATCTCTCACCAACCTTCTTATTTTTAGCTTTCATTTCATTCTTATAAAAAGAAAATTGTTATGGAAGAAGTGTCATACATCCTTCGTCATGATGACCAGATTGATCACATCTTTCAAGAAATTTAAATTTATTTTTTGTTTGAATGTTTCTGACATCTTAAGAATTTACCTTTTTAACTTTCTATGATTGGGGAATATTACTCATTCTTATTTCACTATTTATTCCACTTTGTTCAAACCTTCTTCTGGGTAATGTTAAATTGTGCCAAACATTATAAGATCTATGCCCATAGATTCCACAGCCCTAACAATAGCCTTCAAATCCTGATTTTATATTAATGAATGATATTTCTCTATAGAAACTGTGTTGAGGTAGGTAACTTCTTTCAGCCTTAATATTCTCAGGATGTGGACCATCTTTCCCTTTTAGTGAGATTTAAACTTTTGTAGAGTTGGTAGGTTTCTCACAACCTTTTTCCACCCAAAATTTCCCAATACCTTTTCTAGGCCGTGAAATGTTAGAAGAGTCATATGAAACATTATTCTTGTTAGGAGAATATTTCACATGATTCTCATAATAATCCTTCTCATCAATTTTAGAGGTCTCGGAGTTTACTTCTGTAGCTTTGTTGAAGTTTTCATTCATCTTCTTCAAGGAATTTTCAGACTCAATGAGTTTTGATTACATCTTTTTCACTTCCTCTTCCTTATCTTCAGACATCTTGCTCGGATCTTCAATCACCTTTCATGTTCATCATTTCTATGTTTGTAGCTTAGGATCTCTTGAATGTATTCATCCTTCTCCTTGATGAGATTTTTACATCCATCAGCAACTTCCTCAAAATCTTTCATCTTTACTATAATTTATTTCTTGGGATATTTTTTTTCCTCAAGACAGGCAAGATGTTTGGTTTCGAGCTGATACTCTCTATAAGATTCTTCCCCACCTTCTTCACTCTCTGAAGAGTCTTTTGTTTTCTCAACTTTTTCAATAAGGGTTCTGAATTTTTGTCAACTTTTGTATTTAGGTGATTAATTTCTAGTTGAGTCTAATTTAACCTTCTTTCTCAACCTAATTATCTTATTTAAAAAAGAATTCTTCTTGAATTTGTTGGAAGACTTCTCTTATTTATCATTTTTTTCACACTTCTTCAATCGAGGTTTTTCATCAGAATCATCTCGATATTCTACATCTTTCTTCTTAGGTAAATTCACATCAAAGTGCCCGATTCCATGAAACTCAAAACACATGAGAGGATGTTTTCTTCCATAATTTTATCTTCATATAAGATACTTCTTAGATATAAGGGGCACAATCTTTTTATCCAGCTCATCTTCTTCCTTGTCATCAGATTCACAAGGAGAGGCTTTATCAACATAACTAATTTTCAACTTTCTCATGGATTTAAAAGACATTTCGTCTTTTATTTTCTACTTAAATATTGGATCTTTCCACATTTAATAAGTAACAAGAAAGGTATGCATTTAATCAAGATTAAAATCATCCTTATCTTGTAAGGCAGAAATTTTAGAATCAAACTTGTCCTAAAAGTTTTTCATAAGTTTCTTCACAATTGTATAATATTCCAAGTCATCTTCAAATCCCCTGATGTTGCATACAATTTCATTATCTCTAGTGAAGTATTAATCATTTGATTCATCATATCTCATCCTGATGTCTTCAAACATACTACCCCTGATTTTTATCATGACCTCCTTGAATTTTTTATTTCCTTTGAAAACACATTCCATATTATCCCACATGCTTTTTGAGGTTGGAAGACCCATCACCTTCTGATAAATATTTTCTGATAAGGAAATGAGTATAAAGTTTCTATCCTTTCCATCAACTTCTATATTTCTCTTATCAGCAAACATAATAGGAGAATTTTTCTCAATAGGTGGGAATCTAATAGTAGCACATCAACAACTTCAAGGCCAAGAGCTAGATTATAAGGAATCATCCTATTTTTTCATCCATAATAATTCCTTCCATCGAATGAAGGTATTCCTATACTATTGTAATAATTGATATTCTACATGATAAGGATTAAACAAGGGAACCTACCTCTGATACCAATTCAAGTTCCAAGGATCGAGTGACAATTGAGAAGGGGGTTTTGAATCAGTTGTTCAATTATGTATGTTTTAAATCATTAAGAAACATAACCCTTAAAACCTGTTAATTTTTCTTTCCTTGTCAACATGTATCAAATACATAATTATGAAATAATTTTAAATCAAGTAAGAAACACATGATTTACAAGAATCGACCTTAATTTTAGAACCCACATCCTTTCTATAGCCACTATCATGGGGCTATGGAAATTCACTATAACGAAGAAGTGAATGAAACTTGTTTCAACTCTAGTTAAACACATTCTATCTCCTTGTAGAAAATATTATACTAACTCCCATTAGTTTAAAATATTTGTTTAAAGAAAAAATGAGCCAAAAAAATAATATAAACATTGTTGAATCTTCTCTATAAATTCTCAGTCTGAATCCTCAGTTTGGTTTGGATAATTCTAATCTTCACAACAAGGTAAGGATGGTTATGATTATTTTGTTTCTAAAAAAC
This sequence comes from Viscum album, assembly GCA_963277665.1. Taxonomy (NCBI): domain Eukaryota; kingdom Viridiplantae; phylum Streptophyta; class Magnoliopsida; order Santalales; family Viscaceae; genus Viscum; species Viscum album. The sequence goes on from OY728120.1 coordinate 1,488,476,318, forward strand.
TCAGAGAAATGATTCTTCAATCTTTGTGGGAACTTTTAAATTTGAATTCTACAACACTCCTCCTTTTTCTCATGTGGGAAAACATACAAATGAGGGAATTACCTGAGCAAATATTTATAGGCAACTCAGAAAACAAAAGTAGGAATCTTGAAAATATTTCTCGCTTCCTCAAATCTCAAAAAATCTGCGAATATCTTGAATTTAATCTTCAATCTTTGACTTATTAAAACTCCTTAGATTTTTTTAAGGTTTATGCAATGATGAAATATGGGTTTTCCTTCTTGAAGTCTTTATATCTTTCTCAAAATGATAATACTGGATCATGGTTCCAATTTTCTCAGAAAAATTATCAGAAATAAGGTTTCGAATTGTATAGAAATTGGGTTTCAAACAATTCAATAATAAAGTTCAGAATTATACAAAAATTAGGTTCCAAATTGTTCAGAAATAAGTTACCAAATTTCTCAAATATCAGGTTCTGAAATGTGGAAAATTCAGGTTATAAATTATTTAAAAACCATGTTTCAAATTTCTCAAAAATCAGGTTCTGAATTACTCAGAAATCAGAATCTGAATTTTGTAGATATAAAGTTCCGAATTGTTCTGAAATCAGGTTCTAAATTGTATAGAAATCATGTTCCGAATTGTTAAGAAATCATGTTCAAAATTACTTAGAAATCAGGTTCTGAATTGTTTATAAATCATGTTCTGGTTTTCTCAAAAATCAGGATTTGTATTTCTCATAAATTATGTTATGGTTTTGTTAGAGATTAGTTTTTGAAATCAGGTTATAGTTTTTTCCGAAATCAGGTTAAGAAATCAGGTTCTGGTTTTCACAGGAATTAGGTTCCAGATTTCTTAGAAATCAGATTCTAGTTTTTTCAAAAATCAGGTTCAGAAATTAAGTTTTGGTTTTATTAGAAATCATGTTAAGAAATAAAATTCCAGTTTTGTCAGGAATTATGTTCTGGATTGCTCATAAAACAGGATTCGGTTTTTTCTGAAATCATGTTCTGAAATTAGTTTCTACTTTTTTTAGAAATCAGTATCAGAAATAAATTTCTGGTTTTCTCAAGAAATAAGAACCGAATTTCTCAAAAATCATGTTCCTATTTTGTCAGAAATCAGGTTCAGAAATTAGGTTCCAGTTTTCTCAGGAACCAGGTTATGGATTTCTCAGAAATCAGGTTCCGATTTTTTTAGAAATCAGGTTCAGAAATAAGGTTTTGGTTTTTTCAGAAATCATGTTTATAATTTTCTCATAATGTTTCTTAGTGAAAATCATTAATCCTATTCACTAATTATTAAACAACTTTTATCATGAAACTTTTCATGATTTGTGAGAACTTTAATATTAAAAAACCATATTTTATTTTTTTTAGAATCTTTAAGAAACTATCTAACTTCTTACTCTTCAACAAAATCCTCTTTTAAGATTCTTCAGCAACAAAAAAGGACTTCAACAACAATTTTCAAACTCAGAAACTTTTTTCATACTCAGTAACTTTTATTAAGCTCAAAAAATTCCTTAAAACCCACAATTTTTTATTCTTGTATATCAAAAAAATTATTCAACAAAAAAGGTTAGTTTTCAACAAATAAAAAACATTGTTAAAACAAAAACACTAAAAAGGTTCCTCAATTACGAAGGCATAAAACATGTTTTATGATTTATCAATCCATGAACATCTTCTGTTAAAATAAAACAAACTAAATATGGACAAGTGATGTGGGAATGAAAGATGGATTTATTAGAACAGATCAAATCTTAAATGGTGATGGAAGGGTGGGGGGATCTATTTACTAGGTACCTATATATGCATCCTAGTAAAGATAACATAAAACTATTGTTTTGGTTGAGGTATTCCTTCTAGAATTACATTTTCTCAAAACCAATTTTGGTGAAGAAACTAAAATAGATTTTTATGAAGTAGAGATCCCCCCTATGCTTTTAATTACATAAACATTATTAATTTTCCTTATACAATGGAATAAGTGCGGGGTTTCTTATTCATCATTAGAAAAGAGGTGAATATATTTTAATATAAACATGCAAACATGTATTCCTGTGTATGTTATAAAAAGAAGATTTTTTCACTTCATATTAGATAACTTCATCAAATATTCTTGACTTATTGACAAGGTGTATTTCTTTATGCTTTTGGAATGGTCTTATCTCTATCTAATATATCAGTATAAATCATTCCAAATTATCATGTTCTATGATTTTATGAAACTTTGATAACAATAATCATAATCCAAACCAAATAATAATTTTTATATGAAAAAATATAAATATATAAACAAGGAAAAAAACAAACTATATGAAACCAAGTACCTTAGTCAGTGGTCGAAATGAAAAAGGGAAATAACCGGTGGTGAAATGGGTATGAAATCGATATTGAAATGGGGAAGCAACTCTTGATGATGTTGGGTGTGATGCAACATATATGGATATCATGATAGAGGAAACGCAGGCAGTTGTTTTGGGGCAGAAGGTATTGAGACATGGGATGTGTATATGGTGAAAAAAATTTCACAGGGGAGCAGGATGCAACAAAAGAAGGGGCGTCCGGATGCAAGGTAGGATTATGGTATGTGAGGAAGGAGTAGAAAAGTGATGTGAGGCAGCGCAGCAGGTCGCGGGATGTGAGTCGAGGCACAGGGCTACAGGATTCGTGGTGGGGCAGCGAGAGGTGAGGCCAGCCATAGGAAGGTAGCAACGGCGGTGACTGTGTGGTTGCGCAAATCAGAGTTTTATTAGTGTTGTTTTCATTATAAAAAATATTTTAAAAACTTATTAAATATATATTATTAAAAAATATAATACTACTGATATTTAGATAAATATTAAAATTAAAATCATTTAATAAAATGATTTTAATAAAACCCTAGGAAATGGATATTGACATCGGTCATAAAAATGAATATATATATATATATACATATAAAAATACACACATATGCACTGTTTATTTTTATTAATTGGTAATTAATAAAATATTTGTTGTTATTAATGATTTATTGTAACATTTTTTATTCATTGTTAAATATTTTTTGGTAATAGTTGTTATCAATAATATATTCATCTGTTAATAAAAAATGTTGATATTAGTACAATAAAGAAATATATTTAACTGTTGATGAAATATTTTCTTGTGTTAAGAGATCAATATCAATATATATATCTATTGGTAAAAATAAGTGATGTTATTTGAAATAAATACCATAAAACTTAATATATATTGGAATTACTCATTTTTAATAACAGATATAATATCTTTCAATATATTTATGTTGGTAGAAGTAATTTTTTATAGTATTGATTGGTTCTTCGCAATGTGAAAGGTCAGGTTCCAACTAAATTTCATCAGATGTGAGCACATGTGTTGGGTCCAGCATGTAATTCCTTAACAGGGATAAACAAAACACAATGTGAACCCTTGGGAGATCTAGCAGAAAAGATAAATGATAAGCAATGATTTCAACACTTTCAAGGATTTCGAAGTGTCTAATGTACCTGAGAATCATTTTCTATTTATTAAAAAATCTAATAACACTCTTCCTTGGAGAAACCTTAAAAAAACATGACCACCCACCTGTAATTCCAAATCCTTCATTCAATTATCAGCATAAATATTTTTTCTACATTCATCTATTTTGATATGAGACTAAATAGACTTCACCTTTATCATCATCTCTTCAATAATTTCTGGGCCTATGAGTTTCCTTTACCCAACCTCATCCCAACATGTTGGAGTATGTCACCTCTTTCCATATAATTCTTCACATGTTTCCATCTGAATACTTGAATGGAAACTATTATTATAGGAAAAATCCACCAATGTTAAGTATTGATCCCACATACCTTGAAAATAGAGTGAACATGATCTCAACATGTAATTCATTGTTTGAATTGTTCTCTCATATTTCCCATTATTTTGTTGATGGTAGGAAGTGAAGACATGAAGATTAGTGTCAAATAATTTTGAATACTCTTCCAAAACATTGATGTAAAGTGGGGGAATCGATCAGAGAAAATTGATAGAGGTACACCATAAATACTTAAAAATTCATTAATATTGATCATTTCATGGCACTCAAGAGGAAGATCCTGTCATATTGTAAGGAAATATGCATATTTGTTTAGGTGATCAACAATAACCCATATTGAATCATTCCTTCTAGGAGTGTTTGGAAGTCCTATGACAATGTCCATGGTAATTTCATCCCATTTCCACAGAGGGATAGGGAGAGATTTCATAACTCCCTTAGGATATTTCCTTACAGAGTTTACTTATTGACAAACCAGACATTGGGACACATAATCTGCAATTTCATGTTTCATGTTATCCCACAAAAAGTGTTCCCTCAAGTCCATATACATCATTATGATTTTAGGGTGTATAGAGAAATTTGAACAATGCACATTATCCATCATCTCCCTTTTTATCACAGGTTAATATGGACCACATAGACTCTTTCCAAATTTTACAACACCATGTTAACAAACAATGTCTGTTAATTTTCCACCATTCACTTCTTTAATTTTCTTCTGAAAGTCCTAATCAACATATTTTAATTTCTTTATCCTCTCTATTAAAGATTTTTTTTCATTCATTTGATAAATTATTGATTTTACCCTTCCTTATAAATTCCCATATATATCTTCACAAGATCTATGAACATATGATGCTTCTCAATCCTCATTTTGGTTAGAACTCCATGATCTTCCCAACTCAATGAATCCTCCACCTTATTTGATTTCCCTAGGTGGTAGTGTATTGAAAAATAATAATACTTGAGTAGTTTTAACCATCTCCATTTTCTCAGGTTGAGCACTTTTTTGTGAGAAGATGTATTTCAAGCTTTTATGATCTGTGTATATCTCACATAGTTCTTCATAGAGGTAATGTCCCCATATTTTCAAAGAAAATATTATAGTTGCTAACTGCAGATCATGGGTTTGGAAGTTTTGTCCATGAGTTTTCAATTTCATTGATTCATATGCAATAAAATTTTCATTTTTCATTAAGACATAACCAAATACCTTCTTGGATGAATCACTATATATGACAAACCCATAACTAACAGATGGCAGAGTCAAAATTGAAGCATTAACCAATCATTTCTTTAGCTTTTGAAATTGTTCTTCACAATAATTCTTCAATAAAATCATAACACCTTTACGTTTAATCTTGGATAAAGAGTTAGCTAATCGAGAAAAATTCTGAACAAATCACCAATAATAACCTTCAAAACCAATGAAACTATGTACCTCAGTTATATTAGTTGGCATATACCATTCTATGACTTTCTGTTTCTTTTCAGGATCAACTGATATTCTATATTTGGATACAATATAAACAATAAAAGATATCTCTTGGTGTTAGGATTCGTATTTACTAAATTTCCCATATAACTATTCCTTTATTTGATTCTTACATATGATCTGAATTTGATCCTCATAATCCTCATAGGTCTTATAATACACAAAAATATCATCAATGAATACTAAAAAAATCATCATGATATTCCATGAATACTATGTCCATTTATTCAGTTAAAAGAGAGGGTGAATTAGTCAGCCCAAATGGCATTACTGTAAACTCATAATATCTATACCATGTCCGAAAAGCTATCTTCCTAATGTCCTCCTTCTTTACTCTCAATTGGTGATATACGGAACAAAGATCAATCTTTGATATATATTGGGCTCTATAAAGTTGGTCAAACAGGACATCAATGAGAGGTATAGGATACATGTTCTTTATTATAATGGAATTTATTTCCATAAACTCAACAGATAACATCATGAATCAATAATAATATTTAACAAAGATGACATGGGATCTCCCAGGTGAAACACTAGGGTGAATAAATCTCTTTTTACCAAAATCCTCTATTTGTTTATTCAACTCTACCAATTGCACAATGGCCATTCTGTAAGGAGTCTTTGATATTTTCCTTGAATCATGGATTAAATAAACAGATAAATAAACCTCATATTTTGGAGGATGTCCTGGTAAATCCTCAATAAATACATCCACGTATACCTACACCATAGGTACATCTTCAATTTGGAGATTACCTCCATCACTAGACATTGTTTTCTCTTCCTCTCCAAGAATATCCTTTAGTATACCTTCTAATAGAGGATCTAAATAAGAATCATGTGAGGAAGAATCTTATCTAAATATGATGGATTCTATATCCTCATCACAAATAGTAATTTGTTTCCTCTTGTAATAATTTTTTTCAACATATCTCGAGAGCCTATCCATACTGAGGTTAATATCAAAATCATCCATATGTATGTAAACAAGATCGGAACATAAACTACATTTATGTGTAATAATTTATAATTACATAAACATATTTGTTGCAATGATACTTACCTTAGGATTTTGATTGAAAAATATATTATTAAATTAAAAGGGAACTGTCTAATTTTCTTAGCAAATTGGGTAGATTTGAAAGAGTGCAATTATAAAGAATAAAATAATCCATTGTCTAAATTTGGAGATATAATTAATGTACCTTCCACCACATCATTTAGTAATTCAATCACTACCATAGTGATAACATAATCTTGAAAATTTTTTCTTGGCCTCTTCCATGGTAGATTCCCTAGATGCCTAGGGAATTTGTTTGAATAGTTATCTACCTTACCATAGTAGAAAAATTGGATATTAGTGTTTTATTTATTCAATTTTCACTCCTAATCTAGGTGACCCTTATCTCCACACTTATAACAAACACTGAGTCCCTTCAAACATTTCCCAACATGATTCTTACTATAATTGTATATGATGGAAAAGAATGATTTTTCATATTATTCTTAAGAAAATTCCCATTTTCATAATGGTCAAATAACCTCTTATTCTCTTAGTTTCCCTTGAATATGTTGATTCTAGAAAATTCCTTCTCCATCACGATGGAACATAAAACTTTCCCTTTATATGATGAAAAATTCTAGGAAACCAGTTCCATTCAGAGATGTGGATTGAGACCTTCAACAATGTGGTCAATCATGCGCTTATTGTTGTGTATATAATCCATTCTATACCTAGATAACCACATAAATCTAGCTTCATAATATAAAAAACCATCTTCTACATTATTCATTACGATAAGGAACAACCTATTCATTTTAATTTTTTGATCACGAGGGAAGTATTTATCAAATAATACCTCTTTAAATTTTCTCCATTCCATGAGTTCATTTTCTTCTTCTTACCTTGTATTTTGGATTAAAGATCAACACTGATCTATATCACCATGAATATAGTAGATTGAATGTGTAACTTTTTCCTTTTCTATGCATTCCAAATCTCAAAATCTCTTCTCGAGAGACATAATCCATTTCTTAGATACAATTGGATTAGTAGTTCCACTAAAATATGGGGGCTTTTTTCAAATAAAACAATCTAGAAAAGGGAATTAAATTCATGGAATAGGTTTCTCCATTTGGGTAAGGTTATTTTTCATAACCGAATTATGTTTCCCTAATATTGCCATGATTTTATCTCTTAAAATACCAATTGTATTGGTTTCCTCATGAGAGAAATCACTACATTTTCCAGGAGGGTTGACACAATTCTTCCTTCCAGAAACCATTTCTAGACAATTACATATACTATATTAGCTCATAAAATTATGAAATATCTTTAACTCTAGACATGGTAAAACACATATCATAAATTTATGCATCATAAATCTTAGAATCAGAAGCTTTGGTTAATTTGGGGGAATCATTAATATTAAATCTTTTATAATGATAGGTAAAGATAATGTGAATTATCCTAAGAATATCCCCTAAGAGTGTTAAAACAAGTGCGTAGTAAGGCCCGCTGTCATGTACTAGGTTACCCCGAGTCAGGTTCAGAACACCTTGTCAGAGTTGTTACTCATATGTACATCTATTCTCAAACCACAACCTCTTTTAATATCGATATAATGATTTATTTCTTGAAAGAACCAAATAATCTATACTTTAAAAAAATTATAGGATTTTATTCTACTCTAATAATAAACTAATATCATTGGTTTTTACTCTCTAATTTATGTTTTTTAAATCTATTTTCCAAGGTTATTGCTAATCTTCCATTTATACCAACTGTAATTCCATAACCCTAGAATCCTAGTACTAGTGCATTATTACATTACATTAGAATTATTAAAAGGAAATAAATCTCAAAATACTATTTAGGTTATATTCCTTGGAAAGAAATATAACATATATAATACTCTTAATACATTTGGAAATAGGATATACCAACCTGATATATAATAAAATATAAAACACTTCATCCTTGAACGCTTATTTAAATATTTCTTCTTAGTAACCTAGGGAAATAAACATAATAAGGGTGGTCTCAAATGTTGAGTATGTGTAAGTAATGTAGAATAAATAAAAAGTTAGTGAAAATAATGAACATGTAAAGGTAAATGATTGGTAACTCATTCCATTCAAATAACAAGATAAGGAAAATTCAATATGGAAAGAAAAGAAGGTAAAACACATCCATTTAATAAATTAACTAAAATTGAAATGTATCCATCGATATTTCAATGAAAAATATCATGACTGAATAATAATTGAATATAATATGAAAGAAAATATTTCTTAATGGATGTCATGTCTAAGTCATAAAAGGACCTATTTCTGTCAACATCTATCCTCTAGATAGTTTAAAACTATGGATCTATGCTCTGTTTAATTTGTCCAACTAAATCATCTCATGAGAACCCATCAACGCATATATGAGATATAAAAATATAGGCTTCACCCATCCCTTCATGTCCAAATCATTCCAAATATTGAATAAGAAAAATAAATAACTTTCCTTTTCAAATACCCATATTGGATGAGAAATAAGGATTTATCAAAAAACATTCAACGTAAACACTGTATAAAAAATGGTATATAGTTTTGTAAATACTAATATTAATTGAATGATAATGTGTATATTAATGTTAATTTCTAATGAAAATTTATTATAATAAAGTGATTTTTATGTGAAATTAACAATCACAATAGGGAGTGAGATTAAGAACATTTGAAGAGAATAATCTTTAAACATTCAATAGTGTCTCATACCACTTTGAAACATTAAAACAATAATCCCCAGAAAGGTATGCAATTAAATGAATCTTATAATATCATTAAAATAAGTTGATTCATAATATAATGTATCAAAATTGGGAGTAGTTATTTCACAGAATATAAGTAAGAAGTGAATATGAATTTAATCTCACATATTTAAAAGTGAGTTGAAAATCCTTACCTTAAACTTCATCTTATTTGGTGGTATTTAACATAATGTATAGTGGTTTAAAATATTTTAATAACTAATACCAGAACCATAAACATGTTTATTATAACATATATTAACTTCTTACAATGTTTTATCACCTGTTTGTAAACACTCTTTTATTATTTTAACTATTTCGAGTGTTAATAGCCTGGTTTTCTCAAGTATATTTTAACTTGTTATTTTTTGTTTGTATTAAATATATAATGGTTTAATAATCTCAATAATGTAATCCATGACTAAATTATCTTCTATATGCATTAAATAAATATTTATAATAGTCTATAATATTTAGAGATTAGAAATGATGTGCACCGTTCCTAGAGATGGTAGGTCATACGTACGCATGAACGCTACTTTCGTTTTATTTATTGTATTAAAAGAATTAAAAACAAATGAAACATATGTATTTTATAATTAATGTATAATATATATGTTATATATATGTTACATATTCTTATTAACATCATACTTTACATGTTATATGTATGGCATGAATGAGTCATATCACTTTGAAGGGGCGGTTGTCCACAGTTCCTCAAAAGTAATTATCATATTTACACAACTTGGGAGGCATAAAGGTATGTTCTAAAAAAAATAAAAGAAAAATAAAGACTTTATAAATAACATATACATCATATATAAACAGAGTTTCCATCATAATGTCTACCATGAGTGGTGGGGCGGGGGGGGGGGGGGGATTGAACAATCATCGTTTTGTGAGGCATTAGTTCACCGTACACAAAAATAGTATGTTCGCTTTCTCTAAGATGGATGTGTGTGTAAGTAAAAGTCAAAATATTCTCATAAAAAAATTTTATTATTTTTATGATACTAGTGTTTACACTCAAAAATGGAATAAAAATAGTGGCAGGTGATGATGGAAAATAAAGAAAGGAGCTTGAGAAGAGACATTGCCTCTAAATTGGGTAACCCCTTTTGGTTTGTGACAAAAGATATTCCTTGAGAGGTTTTCTAAAAAAATAGAAGAATTAAGGGTGAAATGAGTATTTTTAGAGGCTAATTGGGTAGATATTTTATGAACTTAATTGTTTTGATAGGTGTGTGGAATGGTTAGAGGTGGTGGCTTTTTATAGGGAAGGAAAAGGACTCACTGGGTAATCTTAGAAACAAATTTTATGTGAACATATTCTTACATAAAAAAGTCTTAAAAACCAAGAATAACACACTATTTATGGTTTATGGATAAAATATGGAAGGAAAATGTGTATTGGACAAGTTTTTAGGTCATTTAGGGCCTTAATTTTATGGTTTATTCCCTAATTAATTTTAATTCAGCCTTAACTATTTTGATTAATTATAATCACTTTTACTAAACATTTTTGTAACATCCCAGGTAAATAAAGAAATAATAAATTTTCTTTTTAATTAATATTTATTGAATTAAATATTAATTTTACCTTAAGGGGGTTTCTATGTTCGATGGCATACCTGATACGCAACAACATGTTTCTTTGAAATCTTACATTGCACAATAAACATATATTAATATTATTTTAAATGATAGTTATCGCCTAGACATTTTATTGGTGGGAATGAAAATAACTAACCAAAATATGATTATACATGTTTTTTAAATGTTTTTACATCTATCCAATAAATGTTAGAGGCTTAAAATGTGAATGAATGTAATTTTAAGTATAAAAACTCTAATAATATTTAAAAGGTCGATTTACCGCCTTTTGAAGGAGAACCCTCTTTAAATATAGTTTTGGTGACTTTTATATATTCTATTTGACAAAATAAAATACTTTTTTAGATTTGGGACATCAAAATTTACTTTGGGCAAATTTTTGGTATTTTTCTGATAAAATTCAATTTTTTTATGAGTAGTGAAAAATACAGTATTTTAATTCAAAAGACCCATTTAATTTAATTTATTTATATGGTTAGATTATATTTTTAGTTGGTTTTAAAGTTTAATTAGATTATATTTTTACAAATTTATCCAATATTGATCATTGGAATTAATTTCACTTTGAAATTTGACATAAACAAGTGTGAATCTTTTGATACTTATTGTTTATTAAAAACCCGCTATTTGTTTTGACAAAAAGAATTAATATTAAATTAAATAAAGAAATTTCTATGTTTTTAATTTTTTAAAATAGACATCATTTTTTAATTTGGAATATCAAATATAGCTTAGGTGGAACTTTTGGTATTTTTCCGAAAAAAATCAATTTTTGATGAATAGTGAAACCACTTAGTAGTAGTTAAAAACTGAATTTTTCTTTTAAATGAAACTTTAGTGTAGAGACCCGAAGATTGACTTACATTAACATTACATTACTTTTGCGGAATACTTAGTACATAACAAAAACACACACACAAGGATCATAATAGTTTAGTGTCTTTGGAAACTCGAAACGTAATCTTCTAATCATGGTGAATGATCTCCAACATCTCCCATAAAGATCTTCTTTTTTTAATACCTAAAACCTTTATTTATATCCTGGGGAAAATAAAAAATAAAAAGGATGAGCTAAAATGCTCAGTAAGGTTAAACAAAACAAATATCAATCACATCATATTCATAAGAACATATCTTTTGGAAATCTTAACCTGCAAAATAGATCATAATTTCATAACATGGGATAAATCATAGTAGTGAAATGTAATCACAATAATAATAACTTAAAACATGAAGCTTTGTGGAATACACACATAATCATATAGAATCATATCTTATTAGTCAAAAATCATTGCCAAGACTATCTTAGTGGACAAAGTCCCTTTCTGAACAGAGTCACCCTCGTTTCTGTCCTGTTTCACTGAACCGGTATAACCTACCATTCCAGCCGTGTCTATCTAATGAGATATAAAATCTTCACCCAATACATTGGAGGTAGATATAGGTCCCACCCATCTCATAATGAAACCATTCTTATGTGTGCCACAAAATCATAAATCATACATCATTGCATAACCCATGTAATAAAAATGGGAATCTTAAACATCATGACATCATAAAACAATTCATATAAGATAAAGGAATTAATAAAAATAATTCCATCACAACATAATCAAATCAATGTAATAATAAGGATAAAACAGAACCCTTTATTATCTTAGATGGAAAATAATTTTGATAAAACACTTGAACTCCATTCTTGAGGAAAATATCCTTTCTACTTTAAAAATATTTTTCCTTTCTTAACATGTCATTCAATTTTAAACTAAAAGAAGTTGATTAGAAATAAACTTGAAAACTTGTAAAGAAATATTCTTGGAAATAATTTTTTAAAAAACCAATCATGCCGTATAAGTTAAAAAAAACATTCTTCGTACTTTTGTCAGAAAAGTCAAAAAGTACCTCGTACGAAAAACGACAAAAGATTCCTTTTATATCTTTTACTAAAAACTCACCGAAGGGTAAAATTAGATTTAAACAATTGTACGTGGATGGAAATAATATTACATATTGAGGAAACATGGATGTGGATTATAAAATACACCCCAGTAAATACCAAAGTATAAACAATCTCGGATAAAATGAGATTGTGATATATTCCCTTACCTTAGGTCCGACTTGCTTTGAAAGTGTCCTAACCTCATGTATAATGATTTAAATAATGTTATTGACTTATTACATAATCATATTCATTGTTGTGATATCATATATGGTTCACTTATGACTTTATATTACCCGTTCTTTTGTAAATTCCATGTTAAAGAAGCGTTTTGGGTAAAATCATTTCATTTATCGTAGGTGTTTGGACTTGTTGTTCTTGACATTATTATTACTTATATCATGATTTACTTACTTCCAGAATATAATGTATGATTTATATATCATATATATTCAGTATATATATATATATAATAGATAGATAAATGAAATGAAACACACCGTTCATGGAGACGGTAGTCCGTACGTATGCATGAACGCTGCTTTCCTTTCCTTATTTTCTTGAATGGAAGTAAGTAGATGAAATATATTTATATATAAATCCATTATATTTACCATGTCATATATTCCATTATTATTCATTATATATACTTTATAATCATTCTGGAATGGTTAACATGGATAATGAATCTCATCGCGTCGTGGAGACGGTATTCCGTACGTACGAACGAGCGATGATATCGTTCCCATGGTCGTGGAATTGTGTTAAAGTGTATGTATACTATTTCAGTATCAATATAATTTTATAATAATCATATATAGTTACTCATTACACCATTATACCCATCCTATTAAGGTGGTGGCGGAAAATAGCTTACACCACGGCGTGGAGACGGTATTCCGTACGTACACACGCGCGGTGATTTCATTTTCCATAGGATGGATAGATGGTTAAATAGGGTTGTTTCATACTTATGATAACATATCAGTATATGAGTGATACTGATGTTATTACTTCATAATGAAACAACTAAATAAGAAGAAGTTGAAAAAGAAAGAAATTGGAAAGGATCGGTAATGGATATTACCTCTTCTTTGAAGTGCTTCTTTGAGACCTCCTTTTAGGGCACTAAAATTGGTATTTTAAGAAGACCAGGACCTCTAGGATGATACTAGGGAAGTGGAGAAGAGATTTTGGCAGGGGTTGGCCGAGCTTGAATGCTCAAATTGGTGTGAGGAGGAGAGGGAGGAGGTTCCCTTTTATAAGGGAGGAGAGGGGCATCTTAGGAAAATCTCAAAATATTATTTTATATTAAGGTCAAATTCGGTTTATAATGGTTCCAAATGGTCTTATTTCGAAGATAAAGTTGGTATGGGTCGAAATCCTCTCATCCAATAGGATTTAGACAAGTTTAGGTTGTTATTTTAACCTTATCAATTAGATTTAACTCTAAGTTAAATAATTTAACTTTTACCGTGTCTTTTTGTTTTCTTACACTATATGGTTAATAAACTTACTATATCTTGCCAAACGAACCCCAAGTTGTTTATTATTAATATATATATCCTTATCTAAGTCATTTGGCCGAACCTTAGTTTTTTAGGAATTAAATAACAATTAATAATATAATATTTGTTTTAAAAACTAATTTATGTCAATTTTGACACAATTTGGAACATGATTTTTATGAAATTTCTAACAGAATGATAAGTTCGAAAGAAGTTACATAAATCAACAATAACATGTCATATTAACCTAGAAAATTAATGTAAGTCATAAAAAGTCTCTAATTACATTTATTTGGGCATTTATAACATCTATTATGTTAATATTTTGTTAAAAAGGTAATTGCTGCATCATCGTTGTGTCATAAATAAATTAAATTATTTAAAGTATAAAAATTAAAAATAAAATACCATTATGTAGGAAATATTTGTAGATTTCTAATTAATATTTATAGTCGAAATTATATTATATATAACCATATATTAAAAATGTTTTAGTAAATAAACATTGATTTTAACTCTTTTAACTCTTCTTTGAATTAAATAATAATAAATGTCCTAATCTAATCCATGTGGGCCTAAATGATAATATTTTACACTTAAGGTTGTTTTTGGTCAAGATACACCTGTCAAATAGGATTAGGACATGTTTTAGGGTAATATTAATATCATTTTTACCCTTAATTACCCTATTTACCTTTAACCATGGTAAATAAAAGTAAGAAGTTACTATTCACCAAAAATTATTTTCATCTCATTGAACCACATTTTACTTACTGACATCAACAGTGTCTCTCGGATTTTTGAAATTCCATTCACATAAGCGGTAACATTACGATTTACGAAAAACTCAGTTTTTTTAACTAACACTTAGTAGTTTCACTATTCATCAAAAAATGATGTTTTTCAGAACAATGCCAAAATTTCATCCTAAGCTATATTTCATATTTCAAATTCAAAAATGAAGTCTATTTTACCAAATTCATTACATAGAAGTTGCATTATTTAATTTTATAATTAAATCCCGCTCTTAAAACAAATAGCTTGTTTTTAAGAAACAATATCTATCAAAAGATTGACACTTGTTTATGTCTAGTTTATATGTGAAATTACATCCAATGACCAACATTGTATTAAATTGTAAAAATATATTCTAAATATAATTTAAAACCACTCAAATTAAAAATTTATCACTATTAATTATTTCGATTGAAAAAGTTATTTTTAACTAATATTTAGTAATTTTCACTATTCATCAAAATATGAAAGTTATCCGAAAATCACTAAAATTTCACCCTAAGCTAATTTCGATATTACGAATCCAAAAATGAATTCCATTTTGAAAAATAAAATTTACGAAATTTCAAAAAGTGGTTATTACTATTCATAACGGCTGGTTTTAATAATATTTTAATAGCGTATTGTTGTTTAGTGAAACTCGTTATTGCGTACTACACACGCTATCGAGGAAGGTCGCGATTGCGTGTAATGCAAGGAAAATCAAGGATGCGTGTTGTGCAAGCTTCTTTTGGTGTAGCGTACAACAGAAGACATTAGTGAAATTAAAAATAATATTTTTCATAAAATCTCGGGGTGTTACATTTTACCCCACTTAAAATGAATTTCTACCTCGAAATTCGTCGGGGTTATAAATGGTTTACTATTCGAAAGTTTATTTAATAGAAACCCACATCGTAAAAAGGAATACCAAAACCAATCTTTAAAAATGAAAGTATGAAACGTAACGGTTACCAAAATAAACTAATCGCTGGGTTTCCACATAGATAAAAATATGGATATGGAAGAGAAATCTAACCATCATGTTCTGATGGATAGTGGTAGAGAACATGGCTATGGAAAAGCCAGAAATCACCAAGCCAGAAATTTGTGACGATCTAGGGTACCATCTGATTCATCGGATATAAGGGCACTAGGACAACATTTTTGGTTTTCAAGATCATTTCCCTAAAGTTGAAGAGTTTGAATTAGAATAAATATTTACTTTATTTTGGTACAATCTCACTGTTGTTCGTGCCTTGAACAATTTCTACTTCATCTCTTAAATAAATGAAGTTGAATTTGTTATTCGTGAAGTGTTAGCAGATCATGTGATAGAATGACGGGTCATTCCATCTGTCTCAAAAAAAAGGTTAGCAAAAATTATATACATAAGTCGATCTATAGTGAGATTAATCATATAAGGTTCCTAAAATGGACTTATACTTCATATATCATACTGCATAATATAATAAAACTAGTTTCTACTAAATAGGGACTTCCTGTAGGCTAGTGGTAGGCGATAAAGGCCAGTCGCACTTCGGTTGTGGGTTCGATTCCCGCAGCCTTGTCCGAAGCGATGGGCCGTCGCCCGTCCTGCAGGTTGTCCTCTTTCTAAAACTATATTACTATAACATCCTATCAATAATATCGAAAAACAAACAATACTAACTTATGTCCGACATAATCCATTCCAATCTTTAGGCTTATCCATAATACTGCAGTCCACTCTCAGAGATTTAATACCATCGTTGATCCCCATATATCATAAGATATATCTTGTTGGTCACATTCCAAACATTCAAAGGCCTTAATCATGTACTCTCTTGAATACCCATTGAACCTTAGTGAAAAAATGAATGCAGTTAAAGGTTAACACTTTCCACATACCAAAATCTTAAAAATTCTATATACTCAAACCATGATATCACTTAGTCTTTATATCAATCATGAGCTCATGAATACTGTTAAACATTTCATTTTCTCGTTTTCCCTTCATTATGCGCATATCATCTTATTTCCAAAAATATCTCAATCACTTTGAATACCACATTAGACCAATACATAAATATTCCAATACTCTATGATACAACATTATATTGGAATTCCATTACATAAACACTTAATCATTCCACCACATCGTTGTCATATTCAACATCGCCAATAGTGATCGCATGTGACATCCCTTTGTCCTTTGCCTTAAGAGGTTGCTCATGTCGATCATCACTAACCCTTGGATTAGGGCATTTATTAGAATAATGCCCCATTTCCTTGCACTTGAAGCATTGAAGTGTTTGTGGTGCATTCTTTGCAGTGTTTTCTTTATTCACATCATTATAAACCCTTTTTCCATTACTTCGACACTCAGCTGCTCGATGACCTTCTTTTCCACACTTAAAAAATTTTCTAGTCCCTTTAAGACAATCTCCACCATGCTTCTTTACACACTTTGTGCATAAGGAAACATTCATCTTCTTCTCACCATTATTCTGAGATTTCTCCTTGAACTCCATCTTTTGTTTCTTGTCAAAACCATGAGATGGATATGTAACACCAACTTCCATTTCTACCTTGATAGCACAACGCACAATTTCTTCATAGCTACTGAAGTCTCTTATAGCTAATGCCCTTTGAAGACTTGGTTTTAAGCCACTGAAAAATCGATCAACTTTACTTTCAGGTTGGATGATAATGCCAGATGCATACCTTGCAAGTATTGTAAAATTCGCTTCGTATATACCAACAGATTCATCATCCTTCTGCTTCAGCTCAAGAAATTCCTTTTCCATCTTTGTTCGAAGAATATGAGGGAAGTACTTACTGAAAAACAAGTTCTTGAACTCGTCTCATTCCATGGACTCAATTTCATCTCTTGGCCTCGTATTCTTGATAAGATTCCACCATTGATCAGCTTCACCTTCCAAATGATATACTGCTAAGATGACTTTATCATGCTCATAACATTGAAGAACTGAAAATATCTTTTCAGTGGTACTGATCCATTGTTCAGCAACAAGTGGATCGGAAGACCCACTGAAAGAAGGTGGACGTTGCCCCATGAAGGACTCAATAGAATATTGTTCCCTTCTCTTCTCATTTGGAAGTCCAGAATGATTCATAGCTTGTGTAAGAATAGCAATAAGATTTTGCACTCCATCTCCCATAAAATTTGTTTGTTCAGGAGGACAATCATTGCATTGTCCATTGCATTGATCAACACGGTTCCTTCGGGTTCCAGCCATCGTCTAAAACCCAAAAAGAATAGCGTGAGAGGCAAAAATCATGCTAGGGAAAACAACATAATAAAGGGGGAGTACCTTCAATATCTAACATTTTAGGTTTAATTCTATGATCGTTAGTGTAGTTCTAGTACTATAACCTATACGTATACTTAACCTTAGGGAAATCCCTAGACATACCTTAGAAATATCTCTAGGGATCTCACTAACGTTTTTGCATCCTAGTTTCCAAAGGTTGACTAAACCTTTCCTCTGATACCAACTGTAGAGACCTGAATCATGAATTACATGAACATTACATTACTTTTGCGGAATACTTAGTACATAAAAAAACACACACACAAGGATCGTAATAGTTTAGTGTCTTTGGAAACTCGGAACGTAATCTTCTAATCATGGTGAAAGATCTTCAACATCTCCCATAAAGATCTTCTTTTTTTTTTAAAACCAAAAACCTTTCTTTATATCCTGGGGAAAATAAAACATAAAAAGGGTGAGCTCAAACGCTCAGAAAGGTTAAACAAAAGAAATATCAATCACATCATATTCATAAGAACATATCTTTTGGAAATATTAACCTGCAAAATATATCATAATTTCATAACATGGTATAAATCATAATAGTGAAATGTAATCACAATAATAATAACTTAAAACATGAAGCTTTGTGGCATACACACATAATCATATATAATCATATCTTATTAGTAAAAACTCATTGCCAAGACTATCTTAGTGGACAAAGTCCCTTTCTGAACCGAGTCACCCTCGTTTCAGTCCTGTCTCACTGAACTGGTATAACCTACCATTCCAGCCATGTCTATCTCATGAGATATAAAATCTTTACCCAATGCATTGGAGGGAGATATAGGTCCCACCCATCTCATAATGATACCATTCTTATGTGTGCCCCAAAATCATAAATCATACATCATTGCATAACCCATGTAATAAAAATGGGAATATTAAACATCATGACATCATAAAACAATTCATATAAGATAAAGGAATTCATAAAAATAATTCCATCACAACATAATCAAATCAATGTAATAATAAGGATAAAACAGAACCCTTTATTATCTTAGATGGAAAATAATTTTGATAAAACACTTGAACTCCATTCTTCAGGAAAATATCCTTTCTACTTCAAAAATATTTTTCCTTTCTTAACATGTCATACAATTTTCAACTAAAAGAAGTTGATTAAAAATAAACTTGAAAACTTGTAAAGAAATCTTCTTGGAAATAATTTTTTAAAAATCCAATCATGCCGTATAAGTTAAAAAAACATTCTTTGTACTTTTGTCGGAAAAGTGAAAAAGTACCTCGTACGAAAAACGACAAAAGATTCCTTTTATATCTTTTACTAAAAACTCACCGAAGGGTAAAATTCGATTTAAACAATTGTACGTGGATGGAAATAATATTACATATTGAGGAAACATGGATGTGGATGATAAAATACACCCCAGTAAATACCAAAGTATAAACAATCTCGGATAAAATGAGATTGTGATATATTCCCTTACCTTAGGTCCGACTTGCTTTGTAAGTGTCCGAACCTCCTGTATAATGACTTAAATAATGTTATTGACTTATTACAGAATCATATCCATTGTTATGATATCATATATGGTTCACTTATGACTTTATATTACCCGTTCTTTTGTAAATTCGATGTTAAAGAAGCATTTTGGGTAAAATCATTTCATTTATCGTAGGTGTTTGGACTTGTTGTTCTTGACATTATTATTACTTATAGCATGATTTACTTAGTTCCAGAATATAAAGTATGATTTATATATCATATATATTCAGTATATATATATATATAATAGATAGATAAATGAAATGAAACACACCGTTCATGGAGATGGTAGTCCGTACGTACGCATGAACGTTGCTTTTCATTCCTTATTGTCTTGAATGGAAGTAAGTAGATGACATATATATATATATAAATCCAGTGGATTTAAAATGTCATATATTACATTATTATTCATTATATATACTTTATAATCATTCGTAAATGGTTAACATGGATAATGAATCTCATCGCGTCGTGGAGACGGTATTCCGTACGTACGCACGAGCGATGATATCATTCCCATGGTCGTGGAATTGTGTTAAAGTGTATGTATACTATTTAAGTATCAATATAACTTTATAATAATCATATATTGTTACTCATTACACCATTATACCCATCCTATTAAGGTGGTGGCGGAAAATAGCTTACACCACGGCGTGGAGACGGTATTCCGTACGTACGCACGCGCGGTGATTTCATTTTCCGTAGGATGGATAGATGGTTAAATAGGGTTGTTTAATAATTATGATAACATATCAGTATATGAGTGATACTGATGTTATTACTTCATAATGAAACAACTAAAGAAGAATAAGTTGAAAAAGAAAGAAATTGGAAAGGATCGGTAATGGATATTACCTCTTCATTGAAGTGCTTCTTTGAGACCTCCTTTTAGGGCACTAAACTTGGTCTTTTAAGAAGACCAGGACCTCTAGGATGATACTATGGAAGTGGAGAAGAGATTTTGGCAGGGTTTGGCCAAGCTTTAATGCTCAAATTGGTGTGAGGAGGAGAGGGAGGAGGTGCCCTTTTATAAGGGAGGAGAGGGGCATCTTAGGAAAATCTCAAAATATTATTTTATATTAAGGTCAAATTCGGTTTATAATGGTTCCAAATGGTCTTATTTCGAAGATAAAGTGGGGATGGGTCGAAATAATCTCATACAATAGTATTTAGACAAGTTTAGGTTATTATTTTAACCTTATCAATTAGATTTAACTCTAAGTTAAATAATTTAACTTTTACCGTGTCTTTTTGTTTTGTTACACTATATGGTTAATAAACTTACTATATCAAGCCAAACGAACCCAAAGTTGTTTATTATAAATATATATATCCTTATCTAAGTCATTTGGCCGAACATTAGATTTTTAGGAATTAAATAACAATTAATAATATAATATTTGTTTTAAAAACTAATTTATGTCAATTTTGACACTATTTGGTACATGATTTTTATGAAATTTCTAACAGAATGATAAGTTCGAACCAAGTTACTTAAATCAACAATAACATGTCATATTAACCTAGAAAATTAATGTAAGTCATAAAAAGTCTTAAATTACATTTATTTGGGCATTTATAACATCAATTATGTTAATATTTTGTTAAAAAGGTAATTACTGCATCATCGTTGTGTCATAAATAAATTAAATTATTTAAAGTATAAAAATTAAAAATAAAATACCTTTATGTAGGAAACCTTTTTTTCTTTCTAATTAATATTTATATTCGAAATTATATTATGTATAACCATATATTAAAAATGTTTTAGTAAATAAACTTTGATTTTAACTCTTTTAACTCTTCTTTGAATTAAATAATAATAAACGTCCTAATCTAATCAAAGTGAGCCTAAATGATAATATTTTACAATTAAGGTTGTTTTTGGTCGAGATAAACTTGTAAAACAGGATTAGGACATGTGTTAGGGTAATATTAATATCATTTTTACCCTTAATTACCCTATTTACCTTTAACCGTGGTAAATAAAAGTAAAAAGTTACTATTCACCAAAAATTATTTTCATCTCATTGAACCACATTTTACTTACTAACATCAACCATTTCTCTAGGATTTTTTAAATTCCATTCACAGAAGCGGTAAAATTAAGATTTATGAAAAACCCAGTTTTTTTAACTACCACTTATTAGTTTCACTATTCATCAAAAATTGATGTTTTTCAGAACAATGCCAAAATTTTATCCTAAGCTATATTTCATATTCCAAATTCAAAAATGAAGTCTATTTTACCAAATTCATAACATAGAAGTTGAATTAATTAATTTTATAATTAAATCCCGCTATTAAAACAAATAGCGTGTTTTTAAGAAACAATATCTATCAAAAGATTGACACTTGTTTATGTATGGTTTAAATGTGAAATTACATCCAATGACCAACATTGTATTAAATTGTAAAAATATATTCTAAATATACTTTAAAACCCCTCAAATTAAAAATTTATCACTATTAATTATTTCGATTGAAAAAGTTATTTTTAACTAAAATTTAGTAATTTTCACTATTCATCAAAATATGAAAGTTATCCGAAAATCACCAAAATTTCACCCTAAACTAATTTTGATATTACGAATCCAAAAATGAATTCCATTTTGAAAAATAAAATTTACAAAATTTCAAAAAGTGGTTATTACTATTCATAATGGCTAGTTTCAATAATATTTTAATAGCGTATTGTTGTTTAGTGAAACTCGTTATTGCGTACTACACACGCTATCGAGGAAGGTCGTGATTGCGTGTAATGAAAGGCAAATCAAGGATGCGTGTTGTGCAAGCTCCTTTTGGTGTAGCGTACAACACAAGACATTAGTGAAATTAAAAAGAATATTTTTCATAAAATCTCGGGGTGTAACATTTAGTGCTTCTGTTAATTGAATTTTGAAAATCTGACATACGTGGTTGTTATTAGTAAGTAAAATGTGGTTCAATAATATGAAAATAATTTTTTGGTGAATAGTAACTTTTGACTTTTATTCACCGCGGTTAAAGGTTAATACGGTAATTGAAAGTAAAAGGAAAAATATAATAATGAAAAATTACATTAACACTTGTCCTAACCTTATTGGTTGAGTCATTTATGACCACGAGAATCCTTGGATCGATTTTGGGACCCCATGGAGCCACTTAAGAGTGATAATGACACTTTATTTTAATTAACTTAAAGTAAAGGAAAAAATGACTTAAACAATATCTTTTGGTAAATTATTTTTTACATGGGGTTATATAAGTTATATCTTCAACAATAAATATTCTTTGGAAAGATAAAAAGATTTCATACATCATGGTAATTTTTTTTATAATTTTTAGACACCAAATAAATTAAATTATTTATGACACAATAATGATGAAATATTTACCTCATTAATAAATGATTTAAATAAATAAGATTATAAATATTAAAATAACATTAAAAACCTGTATAATTCTTTTTGGATGAATTTATTTCGACCATGAGTCATCTTATATTAGACCATAATGAGTTTTGGACCTTTAGAAACTAAAAATCATTATATAATAAAATAATATTTTCACACTTTTCTAAAGAGCCCCTCCTCCCCCTTATAAAAAGCCCTCACTTATAAATCATTCCTCAAAAACTCACAAGCACCTTGGATCGTCCAACCCTTACCCAAATAATCTCTCAAGATCACTCTCTTCCACCTAGAAGCCTTACCTTAGGCATAAGTCATTTTAAGAAGTCCTTTTGGTTCAAACCTAAGGGAGTTACCCAAAATTGAAGGTAACCGTTTCTCTTAACTTCTTTTCTTTTATTTTACTTATCCAACCCCTAAAATCTTTTTATTCCTTTATTTAATAACAAAAACAGTATCCAAAATATACTAGGATGTTTTTATGATAATTATTAGAACTAAACTTACAGAAACCTCCATCTAATGAGTGAAGAACATACTGTTTCTGTGGATTGAAAACTAATGCCTCATGAAATGATGATTGTTCGATTATCTCCTACCGCCTCTCATGGTGGACATTAATATGGAACTGTATTTATATATGATATATATTATGTTTATGTTTTCTTTATGGTTCTATATTTTCCATTTATAGCATACCTTTATGGTTTCCATTATGGGGAAACGTGATAATTTCATTTGAGGAAGTGCGGACTACCGCCCCCTCAAAGTGATATGACTCGTTAATGACAAATTTGGGATGTATAAAAGATAGAGTTAATGATATTATATATGATATTATATTGGAATTATAATAAAATTATCTATAATTATCTTTTAATTTCATTAAAATATAAAATATAAATGAAAGTATCATTCATGCGTACGTACGACTTACCGTCTCCATGAACGGTGCATTTCATTTCTTATATCCAAATGTTATGTAATATTATAAATACATGTATATAGTGGATATATATGATATATATGATATCTAAATCATGAATATAATTCTGGATATAATGGACCATTGACCACATGGACCACTTGTAAATATGAGGTGTTCATTTTTTACTCAAGTACCAAATATCGACAAAACGACCGTTATTAACTTAAATGATTGCATAATGTCTAAAAAATGGTAATAATTGATATAAAAGGAATAATAAACTTTAAAAAGGTTCTTAATAAAGTATATATTAACTTTAGTTTATTATTCAAGAGATTAAAGGACAAATGGGTCAAGTCCGACACGAGGTAAGGTACTTTGTCTCAATCTCCTTTCATGGAGGCATATTTTGTTTTAATACATGAATTTCTTTTATATGCCATATAAAAACCATTGAATTTTCATTTCATTCATAGGAAATATTTTTTAATGAAGTGTGTTACTAAAAGACAAAAAATAATGTTTCTTTTTAACGTAAGCGGTGACAACAACCTTTCTGCCACTGGATCTTTGGCTTCCTTAACAACCCATAGTATTTTTTAAAGGAAAATAAAAACTATATACCCTTTTTACATATTTTGGTATTGAAAATGGTTTTTAGAAATAATTTATTATTTCAATATCTTGAAATGATATATTGTGATTGGAATGTGGAAATGTTATCTTTCCCTTATTCTTGTTTTTTGTGTTATAGTTCTTGGGAATTTTTTACGTATACGGGTGGT
Source organism: Viscum album (assembly GCA_963277665.1). Taxonomy (NCBI): domain Eukaryota; kingdom Viridiplantae; phylum Streptophyta; class Magnoliopsida; order Santalales; family Viscaceae; genus Viscum; species Viscum album. The sequence goes on from OY728120.1 coordinate 1,488,501,232, forward strand.
TCCATGATAAACCTAAGGTGGGTGAGCCCAAGATAGATCTACAATGAATTGGGTAATGTGATAGAGGTAAATGTGACTATTTCTCCTAAGAGATTTAGGGAATATACTGTGATGGGTATTCCAAATGTAACTCCCTATGTAGCTGTGATAACTACAATGTAAGTATGATATGGATTCCACAAGTTAAATTTATGATTTATGTTTTCTATGTGTGATTCTTTAATCCTATGATTTATTTTAGGTATGTTAATGAACTTATGTTATGTATGTATTGATGAAATAATGTTTTATTTCTTTGTTTTATAACCCTTAGTGAGATTTTTATGCTCATCCCATGTTTTGAAATGTTTTTCAGAGGTCCTAAAGATGAATTGGGTCAAGGATGGGATCAAGGGAATGTCATGCTGTCTAAAACATAGAACTAGACATGAAACCATTTTTAAAGAGTTTTTATTTTATGAAAAAAAATTGAATACTGGGTAGAAATGTCTACTTTGAAATTTTTGAGACGTAATGTAATAGTTATGGATTAAATCTCGAAAACTCTAAACCTGAAAAGATACTCAATGTGAATTATTCATTTAATTCAATATTATTTAATGTTTTAAGGCAGAGTCTTTATTGTTGGTATCAGCGGTCGGTTTAGACCACTTTAGGAGTTAGAATATAGTTAAATTAACATCTATAAATTATTTTTCTTTTAAGTTAAGATAGAAATGATATAGCATTTACAGATTACCATGTTGCTTTGCCTAAGATATTTCTATGTTCGGAATGGTCTTCTATAGAAGAAACATGGTAGCTATGTTGGGATGACATCAGGAGGAAGACACACTTCCAAATCAGCAACCTAATATGGTTAGAATCAGAATAGAACAGTTTGTTACAGGGATGGAACAATTGACTTAGGCTATAAATAGTGGGGGTATCCATGCACAAGATCATCCAGATATATCACAGAGTAACATGTTAGTAGTGGACCATTTCATGAGGCAACATCCCCCATCATTTAGAGGATCATCTGACCCTGTGCTAGTAGAAGGGTGGACTAAAGCACTGCAGAAAATTTTTGATGTCATGGGGTGTTTAGAATATCAAAATGTTAGTCTTGCTCTTTACCATTTTGAAGGTGAAGCTGATTAGTGGCGGTCGATTGTGAAAAATATCAAGGATAGTGAGGAGATTGATGCTCTTGATTGGGATGAATTCAAAGGTATGTTTCTTGAGAAATATTTTCCTAAGGTGGTTCATATTAGGATGGAAAAAAATTCCTATAAGTGAGGCAGGAGGATGACTCAGTGGCTTCTTATGAAGCAAAATTCACTCGACTGGCAAGTTATGCCCCAAATTTCATATGAGATCTTGATATTGAAATCAAGCGTTTTTACTCAAGATTAAATCCAAAGTATCAAAGGGCTTTAGCTTCTTATTGGTTCAAAAGTTATGAAAAACTTGTTTTTTGTGTGGAGATGGTGGAAATGGATTTTGCCGATGATTAGGTGTTCTTTGAAAAAAAAAACAGAAAAATAGGTCGAGGTGGTGGGAAAAAGGGAAGAACTCTTCAAAAAAGTCAAATGGTAAGAAACTTATGTTTTCAGTTTGTGAAAATTATGGTAAAAATAATGCGGGGGATTAAATTTTGAATTTTGGTAAGTGATACCGATGTGGTAAAATGGGACATTAGTCTCATAATTGCACTGAATAATATCAAGGTAATGGTATAAAAAATATGATTTACAATCAGTAAATTGTTTTAAGTGAAATGAAATGGTTAATTATGAAAATGAGTGTCCAATAAAGAACTAAACTGAGGGAAAGCAGCCAGACTACAAGATGAAAGGGGTGGTGAAATCCTTTGCAACTACTTAAGAAAATGTTGAGCCATCGAATGAAGAAGTATTAGGTACACTTTTTGTTTGTTCATATTATGCCAATGTGTTATTTATTTTAGGGTCTACACACTCTTTCATTTCTGATAAGTTTTCTAGTAAATTGGGAATTCCATCTCAAGATATGAATATATAACTTATGGTAAAAACACCTGGAGGAAATGTTGAAAAAAAAGAAAACATAAGAACCTTGCTATCCTTGTGTGTGGGAATAATATACCTACAATCCTTATTTTTGGCCTCTAGTAGAGTTTGATGTTATTTTGGGTATGGATTGGATTAATATTTATCATGCTAAGATTGAATACAGAGCCAAAGAAGTTTCTTTTCACAAAGATTTTCAGTTTATGTACAAGAATGAACCCTTTATTTAGATACTATATCAGGAAGCTATAAAAATAGTAAATGATGGAAATGAATGTTACCTTGCACATATTTTTGAAAATAAAGGAACTGTTGAGATTAATGATGTGCCAGTGTTAAATGAGTACCTTGATTTTTTTTCTTGATGAGTTTCCTAGTATTATACCTGATTGGGAAATTGAATTTACTGTTCACTTATTTCTTGATGCTAATCCAATTTCAAAACCCCCTTATTTAATGGCTCAAATTAAAATTTTAGAGTTAAATAAATAATTGTAGGAGTTATTAGATAGAGGTTTTTTTCAACCTAACACATCACAATGTGGTGCTACTATCTTATTTTTAAAAAAGAAAGTTAGTTCAATGATACTTTTCATTGATCATAGAGAATTGAATAACATCACTGTTAAGAACAAGTATCCTTTGCCTCATATTGATAATTTGTTTGATCAGCTCCAGGGAGATTAGTATTTTTTGAAGATTGATTTGAGGTTGGGGTACCATCAGTTGAAAGTAATGGATGTCTGAAGACTGCATTTCGTACTAGATATGGCCATTATGAATTTATAGTTATGCCTTTTGGGTTAACCAATGAACCTGCTATATTCATGGATCTTATGAATATAATTTTCTGTAAGTTGTTGGATAAGTTTGTGGTTGTGTTCATTGATGATATTTTGGTTTATTCTAAAATTAAAGAGGAGCATGGAAGTCATTTAAGGGTTGTCATGCAAACCTTAAAAGAAAACGAAATGTATAGGAAATTCAGCAAGTTTGTGTTTTGGTTACTACAAATTTATTTCCTTGGTTACATTGTATAAAAAAATGGCTTAACTGTTGATCCTGCTAAAACAAAAGTTGTTGAAGAATGGCCAAGACCCATAAATATTACCGAGATATGTAGTTTTCTTAGTTTGGAAGGTTATTACTAGAGGTTTGTTGAAATTTTTTCATGGTTATCTATCCCATTAAGAAAGTTAACTCGAAAAGGTGTTAAGTTCATTTGCACAAAAGAATGCGATGATTGTTTTCAAGAATTGAAAAGAAGATTGGTGAATGATCCAGTTTTGGAACAATCGTCTAGAAATGGTGAGTTTGTTATCTACAATGATGCTTCGTTGAAAGTATTTGGCTGTTTCCTTAGGCTTAATGTTCAGGTAATTTCTAATGATTCAATTTAGTTGAAACCACATGAGTTAAATTACCCTACACATGATTTGGAATTAGATTTTGTTTTTTGTTTTAAAAATTTGGAGGCATCATTTGTATGGAGTAAATGTGAAAAATATACTGACTACAAAAGTTTAAAGTATATATTCACTCAGAAAGAATTGAACATGAGACATAGGAGATAGCTGGAATTAATCAAGGATTATGATTGCATGATCCTTTACCATCCGGGAAAAGAAAATAAAGTGGTTAATGATTTGAGTCGGAAAAGTAATGTTACATTAACCAAGTTATGTTTAGAATGATATACTTTGGTTTTTGATTTGATGAACATTGGAATAGAAGTTGTTGGTGTAAGAAATTCTTCTGTTTTGTATCATATATCAGTGAAATCATCTCTATCAGATAGAATTAAACAAGCACAGAAGGAAGACAATGAGTTATAGAAAAAGGTGGAGTTGGTTGAAAAGGGTAAGTTTCCTAATTTTAATGTTGATAATGATTGTGTTTTGATATTTGGGAAAATATTATGTGGGCCTTGTGATTCACTATTGAAGAATGAGTTGTTATGTGAAGCTCATAGTTCCCCGTTTTCAGTTCATCCTGGCAGTACTAAGATGTACAAAGATCTTCAAGAGTATTACTGGTGGGAAGGAATGAAATGAGATATTGTTGATTTTACTGTGAAGTGATTGACTTGTTAGTAGGTTAAATTAGAGTAGCAGTTACTTAAAGGGATGCTTTAGTCTTTATCAGTTCCAGAGTTAAAATGGTAACATATATCCATGGACATTGTTGTGGGTTAACTGAAGACATCACAAGGTAATAATAAATTCTGGGTTATTTTTGATCGATTGACTAAATCTGCTCATTTCCTTCCTATTCGAGATAATTTGTCTCTAGATTAACACTATCGGTTGTATGTTTAAGAGATATTCAGGTTGCATAGTGTTCCCCTCTCTATTGTATCTGATCGTGATCCAAGGTTTACTTCTAACTTTTGGAAAGGCCTTCAGAAGTTGTTGGGTACTGAATTAGTTTTTTTTACAACTTTTCATCCTCAATCAGATTGGAAGTGAGAAAGAACATTTCAGACCTTGGAGGATATGCTACATGCTTGTTCACAAGATTACTAGGGAATTTGGAACCAACATATTTCTTTGGTTGAATTTCTATATAATAAAATTTTTCATTCTAGTATACATATTGCTCCATTTGAGGCATTATATGGAAAGGGTTTTAGAACTCCTTCTTTTTGGGATAAAGTAGGTGAAAGGAAGATGATGGGACCAAAATTGGTTGAAGAGATGGTAGAAAAGGTTCAGTTGATTGAGAATAACATGATAACATCTCCGAGTAGGCAGAAAAGTTATGCAGATAACCGGAGGAAGGATCTCTCTTTTGAGGTAAGTGATCATGTCTTTCTCAATGTTTCTCCATGGAAAAGTGTGTTGCATTTTGGTAAGAAGGGAAAGTTGAGTCTGAGGTTCATTGGACCTTAGGAAATCTTAGAGAAAATGGGATCATTTACCTATAGAGTGGCTTTACCTCCATGTTTATCCCAGGTACACAATGTTTTTCATGTTTTGATTTTGAGAAAATATATGTTATATCCATCTCCTTTTTTGAGGCCAGAGGTAGTTCAGTTGGAAGAGAATATCTCTTATGAGAAACAACCAGTCGGGATTCTTGACCTTAGAGAGAAAGTATTGCAGAATAAGGTAATTTACTGGGTAAATGTTTTTTGGAAAAACCATAAGGTTAAAAATGTAACGTGGGAATCTAAAAATGATATGAGGGATAAATACCCCCATATATTTGATAAGTGAATAAAATTGCGAGAACGCAATTTCCAAAATGGGGGAATGATGTAACATCTTAGGTAAATAAATAAATAATACATTTTATTTTTAATTAATATTTTTTGAATTAAATATTACTTTTAGCTTAAAGGGTTTGTTATATTCTATGGCGTACCTAATATGCAACAACGAGTTTTTTTTGAAATCTTACATTGCACACTAACAATATAATATTATTATTTTAAATAGTAGTTAACGCCTAGCCGTTGTATTGGTGGGAATAAACATAACTAACTAAAATATGATTATAAATGTTTTTTAAATGCTTTAACATTTATCCAATAAAAGTTAGAGTCTTTAAATGTGAATGAATCTAATTTTAAGCATAAATACTCTAACATTCTTTAAAAGGTCGATTTACCACTTTTTGAGGGAGAACCCTCATTAAAAAAAGTATTGGTTACTTTTATATGATCTATTTGACAAAATAAAATTATTTTTTAGATTCGGGACATCAAAATTTACTTTGGGTAAATTTTTAGTATTTTTCTGATAAAATTCATTTTTTATGAATAGTGAAAAATACTGTATTTTAATTCAAAATTGCCTTTTAATCTAATTTATTTTTATTGTTAGATTATATTTTTAATTGGTTTTATAGTTTAACTAGATTATATTTTTACCAATTAATCAAACGTCGGTCATTGTAATTAATTTCACTTTGAAATTTGATATAAACAAGTGTCAATCTTTTGAAAAATATTATTTCCTAAAAACATGCTATTTGTTTTAACAACGAGAATTAATTTTAAATTAAATAATTAAACTTATATATTTTGAATTTTTTAAAATATACATCATTTTTGGATTCAAAATATCAAATATAGCTTAGGCTGAATTTTTGGTATTTTTCTGAAAAACTTCAATTTTTGATGAATAGTGAAACCACTTAGTAGTAGTTAAAAAACTGACATTTTCATTTAAATGAAATTTTACAGCTTCTGTGAATTGAATTTTGAAAATCCAACATACATAGTGGTTATTAGTAAGTAAAATGTGGTTCAATAAGATGAAAATATTTTTTGGTGAACAATAACTTTTGACTTTTAATTACCACAGTTAAAGGTAAATAGAGTAATTCAAGGTAAAAAGAATATTATAATAATAAAAAATTACATTAACTCTTGTCCTAACCTTATTGGTTGAGTCATTTATGACGATGAGAATCCTTGGGCCTATTTTGGGACCCCATAGAGCCACTTAAGAGTGATAATGACACATTATTTTAATTAACTTAATATAAAGGCAAAAAATGACATAAACAAATATCTTTTAGTAAATTAATTTTTACATGAGGTTATATAAGTTATAATTTAGAATATAAATACTATTTGTAAATATAAATAGATTTCCTACATCTTGGTATTATTTTTATAATTTTCAGGCATAAAAAAAATTAAATTATTTATTATACAATAATGTTGCAGTATTTACCTCCTTAATAAATGATTTAAATAAATAAGATTATAAATATTAAAATAACATCCAAAACCTGTATAATTCTTATTGGATTAATTTAGTTCGACCATGAGTCATCTTACCTTTGACCATAATTATTTTTGGACCTTTAGAAACCAAAAATCATTATATAATAAAATAATATTTTCACACTTTCATAAAGAGCCCCTCCTCACCCTTATAAAAAGCCCTCACTTATAACTCATTACTCACACCTCTAAATCCCCTTGGATCGTCCAAAACCTTCCCAAATAATCTCTCTAGATCCCTCTATACCACCTAAAATCCTTACCTTAGGCAAAAGTCACTTTAAGAAGTCGTTTTGGTGCAAACCAAAGAGAGTTACCCAAATTAAAGGTAACAGTTTCTCATAACTTGTTTTCTTTTATTTTACTTATCCAACCCCTAAAATATTTTTATTACTTTCTTTTATAATAATAATAGTATTCTCAATATACTTGGATATTTTTATGAGAAGGATTCGAACAACACTTACACACACCTCCATCTAATGGGTGAAGAACATACTGTTTCTGTGGATGACAAACTAACGCCTCACGAAATGATGATTGTTCGATTATCTCCTACCGCCTATCGTGGTGAAAATTAAGATAGAACTGTATTTATATATGATATATATTATGTTATATTCATGCTTCTGTATTTTCCATTTATATCATACATTTATGGTTTCCATTATGGGTAAACATGATAATTTCTTTTGGGGAAGTGCGGACTACCGCCCCCTCAAAGTGATATGAATCATTAATTCCATATGTGGGACATATAGAGGATGGAGTTAATGATATTATATAATATATTATAATGGAATTATAATATCCATATGTATCATTATCTTTTAATTCCATTAAAATATGAAATAGAAATGAATGTAGCATTCATGCGTACACACGACTTACCGTCTCCATGAACAATGCATTTCATTTCTTAACTCTAAATGTTATGTTGTATTATAAAAACATGTATATACTGAATATATATGATATATATGATATCTAAATCCTGAATATCTTTCTGGATATAATAGACTATTGACCACATGGAAAACTTGTAAATATAAGGTGTTCATTTTTTACTCAAGTATCAAATACCGATGAAACGACCGTTATTAAATTAAATGATTGAATAATGTTTATAACATGGTAATAAGTGATATAAAATGTATAATAAACTTGAAAAATGTTGTTAATCAAGTATAAATTAACTTTAGTTTATTATTCAGGATATTAAAGGACAAACAGGTCAAGTCGAACATGAGGTAAGGGACTTTGTCTCAATCTCCTTTCATTGAGCCATATTTGGTTTTAATACCCAAAATTCTTTTATACACTGTATAAACACCACTGAATTTTCATTTCATTCAAAGGGTATCTTTTTCTATGAAGCATTTTACTAAAATACAAAAAATAATGTTTCTTTTTAACGTAAGATGTGACAATGAACTTTTCACTACCATGGGTATTTTTTGATCTTTGGCTTCCTTAACATGCTGTAGGGTTTTTAAAGGAAAATAAATACTATATACTCTTTTTACGTATTTTGGTTTTGAAAATGGTTTTGATTAATAATTTATTACTTAAATATCTTGAATTTATATATTGTGATTGAAATTTGAAAATTTTATATTTCCATTATACTTGTTTTATGATTTATGGTTCTTGGGAATTGTTTACGTATACGGGTGGTTCCGTGATAAACCTTGGGTGAGTGATCCTGAGATAGCTCTCTAATGAATTGGTTAATGTGACAAAGGTAAAGATAAATATTTCTACAAAAAGATTTAGGAAATATACTATGATGGGTATTCCAAATGTAACTCCCTACGTAGCTGTGATAGCTACAATGTAAGTATGATATGTATGCCACAAGTTACATTTAAGATTTCTGTTTTCTACGTGTGATTCATAAATATTATGATTTCATGAGGTATGTTAAAGAGCTTACATTCTATATGTATTGATGAACTAATGTTTTATTTCTTTGTTTTATAACCCTTACTAAGATTTTTATGCTCATCCCATGGTTTGAATTGTTTTTCACACGACCTAAAGATGAATAGGGCCAAGGATGAGATCAAGGGAAAGTCATGCTATCTAAAACATGGAACTGGACATGACTCTTTTTTTCATGAATTTTTATTTAATAAAAAAATTGAAACAGAGTAGAATTGTCTACTTTGAAATTTATGAGATGTAATGTAATAGTTATGTCTAAACTCTCTAAAAATCTAAACCTAAAAAGATCCTCAATATCATTTATTCATTTAATTCAACATTATGTAATGTTTTAAGGCTGGGTCCTTATAATTTTGTAAAAAAAAATTATTTGATTTTATTAGAAAGAAAATATAATCTTGATTACAATGGTTTATGTGAGATATTCAAAATTCAAATCATATAAGTGGGAAAATAAAGATTAACGCTAATCCTGTAGAGGGGTCTAAATAATGTGTTTTTATAGTATAAAAACATTAAAAAATTTGTTATGTTTTTAATTTAAATTAGAAAATTAAATTAATTATAATTAAAAAACCTACATAAATTTATGTATAATTTATTCTCACGTGACTCTAAAACAAATCTCAAATATAATTTAGAATTAATAATTATTTAAATTTTTTTACAAAATTGCAATAATTTTTCCTGTTCACAAAAAATGATGTTTCTAAATAAAACACGAAAATTTACCCTAAGATTATTTGGATATTTTGAGATAAAAATGATGTTTATTTTATAAAATTAAATTTATATGTGTATCAAAATTAATATTTAAAAAAGATTCACCCTTAAAAGGTGGTAAAATTTCCATTATAAAAAATTGTATTCAATGTGTAATACTGTGTTTGTTCTTATCTTATGCCTATCATATGAGTGTAAAATTATTATTTTGTATATATAATTTATAATTAAGCTCTAAAAATATGATTGAATGTAATTATTTATTTTTTGGTATGAGTGTGTTGATTTTTGAAATATCTGGATTTTTTTTTTCTGATGTGCAGTTTTGAAAAGAGAACGGTGGTGGTATTTTGAAAATGGGGTGATTTTAAAATCATTATGTATTTTTCAAAATGATTAAACATGGAAAAATGGAAAAATTTTATGCCATGTATGTGATATTAGAAATGTGATAAAATTTGAAATTGTAAGGCTTAAGTTACAAGAGAGTGAGACCTATGGTGATTCTTGTGTTTATATAAATTCCAAGGGGTAGATGTTTTAGAGACCATCTAGATAATGATGTGGAAAATGTTGTTTCACCTATTCCCCAAGTGAAACAAAAGTTAGTTCAGAGCATAGTGAAATAATTCTATGTTGAGGAAAGTGGGAATAAAAGTGACGAGACAAGGCATATGGATCACATGGTTCTGTTTCAAAAGAATAATCCACCCATTTTTTGTGGTGATTTAGAACAATGAAGTGATGAATCATATCTAAACATGATGAATCAAATCACCAATTTCCTAAGTATAGTGATGGAGTTAAAAGTGATGATGGTGACCTATATGTTGGATGAACTTTCACATCAGTGGTGGGAGTTTGAAATCCTCAATAGAATGGTCCATGGTATAACATGGTAGGGTTTTGAGGAATTTTTTAACATTAAATTCTACCCTTATATGATTAAAATTCAGTGCACAATGGATTTCATTAGTTTTATGTAGGAGAAAATTTTGGTGATAGAATATGTAGCTATTTTTATTAACATAGTGTAGTTTTCACCTAGGGTGGTAGCTGGAGCTCCTTGAATGCTTCAATATTTGAATCGGTATTGAAGTAAAATTTCAATACAATATTTTGAAATTATGTATAAGTGATTATAAATAAATGGTGAATAGAGAACTAGTGGATGAATGAGATATCTTGTGGGATACATGTGGAGAATGAATGTTGGTACCCATGAGGAACTGTGGGAACTCTAACACCTTGATCAAGTGGAAGAGGGACACTTATTTCTAGGGTTTGAGTTTGGCTTAGAATCAGATGGAAGTATCAGTGAATCTACTTTTAAATACTCTCAGTAATATAGGATGTTTTTAGTGTGGTTATATAGGCCACATGAATAGGTATTCCATGGAATATCCTCAAGCATTTCATAACTGCAAGAATATGGTCCATCTTAGAATTATCATCATAATCTCCCAGGTTGGGTGTTCGTAACACTCCACAAGGGTCATAGGAATCCTATGCATTAATGAGATGGGGGAAGTATCACACTCCTCATCAACAGAGATGAGTTAGCCCTGATGATTCACGGAATACCATGACTCCTCAAGAGGGAAATATTCAACACAGTAATAAAGATAAGAGTGTGGAAAGAAAGTATCTTTTTGGATCTGAGAAGGTTATGGTGGATGATCCTTCAGAACCATCTGTAGTGCAAGGTACAATTATTAAAAATTATACTAATATGAAAAAAAAATTATATAGGTGTGTCTTATTCTTTTATTTCTTATTGTGGTTGTTGTTCTAGGTTTATGTGATAAAATGATGCCTTTTTTAAAAAAAAAGTGAAAGTCCTATTTGGAAAATGATTCCTTCTATTGTATAGTTGTGGATGAGGTTGAGTTCATGTCATAATTATTAGTGATTGAGATAAATGGGTATGATATAATCCTAAGTATAGATATTTTAACAATTTTTATGGCCCATATCATCTATTATATGTGAATGGTTAGTTTTATGATGGGAGATGGCATCGAGAATCAATTTAGAGGAATGGAAAATGTGAAGGTTAGTGGAACTAGATTTTTGGAAATAGAAGTCAAGATGAAATCATATCAATTAGAGGAATTTCCATTTCCATCAATGGAAAAGGTTGGGAGAATAATTTTTCCATTAGTTGTTGATCAATTTATGGATGTATTTCTTGAATAATTATCTGTGTTTCCACCTGTGAGGTAATATGAGTTTATGATTGATCTCCTTCCAAGGACCATTCCTATCTCACATATGTATTACTGAATGAAACTAATAGAATTGAGGGAATAGAAAGTCTAGTTGGAGAAGCTAGAAAACAAAGGGTTCATCCAGAATAGCATGTCTCCATTAGAAGCACAATTTTTCATCTTCAAAAAGGTGGATATAACTCCTCAATTGTGCATTGACAATCATATGCTTAATAAAGTTATGATAAGGAACTAATATTTATACCCATAAAGTATTGACCTATTCTATCATTGAGGGGAGCTCATTAGTTTTCCAAGATTGACTTGTGATCAAGATATCACCAGTTGCGGGTGAGGGAGGAAGATATTACCAAATAAGCCTTTACGAGTAGATATGGCCATTTTGAGTACGTGGTTATTCTCTTTGGTATTAGGAATTCACCATAAATCATTATGAAAATGATTAATAATCTATTTTAGAGACATATGGATTCATTCACTGTTGTATTTTTGGAAGATATACTAGTGTATTCAATAAAATGTGTGGACTATGAGAAACACTTGGAAGTAGTGTTGGGAATTTTGAGAGACCATCGATGGTATGCCAAATTTTCAAAGAGGGAATTTTTTATACAGCTGGTATGTTTTATAGACCATTTTATTTCTGAGAGTTATGTTTTTTCGGGTCTAGAAATTATATATGTTTCTATCTATTAGTAACCACCAAAGAATGTTTTTGAGATATAGGGCTTGCTTGGTGTAGATGGGTATTATCAATGCTTTGTCTGTGACTTCTCATGATCACAATCACTATTTAAGGATTTGACAAAAAATAATATTCCATTTTAATGGAATGAGTAGTTCAAAAAATATTCTAAATACCTTAAGGGTCATCTTTTATCAACACCAATCATGGATTTCCCTGATCCATGGAAACTGTACTTGGTGTATTGCGATGCATCAAGATCAAGGTTGGGGTGTGTCCTCATGAAAAAATAACATGTGGTTGCATATGGGTATGGTAGTTGATATTTCATGTGAAGAACTACTGAACACATGATTTGGATATCATAGCTATGGTGCAAGCATTGAAAATCTAGTGTCACTGTCTCATTAGTGAGAAATTCATGGTGTATACCAGTCATAAGAGCTTGTAGAATATTACCTCCCCAAGAAGATTTAATTTTTGGAAAAGTATATGGATGGAGTATCTGCATATGTTTGACTTTGACTATACCTACAAACCGCATAAGGGAAATTCCTTGACGGATGCATTAAGTACAATGCCATATCCTCAAGTGGTGAAATAATAATCATAGAAGTGGTATTTTATCTCAGTTATATCCAAAATGAGGTTGGAATGTGAAGACTATGGTGATGTATCCATTTTGTTTCTTGACTTGTTGCTTCCAGACTTGGATGGTTTGGTTAAATAGGAGTAGATGACTAATTCAGAGTGTGTGGCTATGAGGTCAAAAGTCCATGGTAGGGAGATCATTGAGAGATAGAAAGTAAATGAAAATTAATTTTTGTTCTTTTCAATTTGAATGGTTGTACTGATGGATTTTTTAGGAGAAACTCCATAGTTATTATCATCATTTTAGATGGATTTTCCATCCAAGAATTCAGAAAATGTACAAGGTGTAAAAAGCACTATTTTGGTTGGTAGGAATAAAAAAACATGGTCATGTTTATTTTGAAATTCCTGAATTTTCAGCAAGTCAAGGTGTAGCATCAATAGGAAAAATGTATTTTTCAATGTTTACATATCCCTATGTGGATGTTGGAGTAGATAAAGATGTTTTTTTTGTTTGAGGTCTCCAAATAATGGCCAGGAAAAATAATTTCATATGGGTGATAATGGATTGTCTCACAAAGATGGACCATTTCATCCCAATTCATGAATCTTTTACAGTGAAGGATCTATCAAAATTCTATATTCTGGAGGTGGTAAAGAGGCATGGTGTACTGGTTTTGATTGTAGTAGATATAGATCATATGTTGACATCTCATTTATGAAAATCCTTTTAGCGATCCCATGGGAATGAATTGAAAATGAGCATGACATATCATCCTCAAAGAAATGGGAAATCCCAGAGGATGATACATATGTTAGAATGTATGTTCTAGACTTGTGTGATGGTTTTTATAGCTTCATAAGAGGATCACATACCATTGGTGGACATATGTTATAGTAATAGTTATCAGGCCTCAATATATATGGCTCCATTTCAATCATTGTATGGTCCTCCATGATTATCTCCACCATGTTGGGGGGAAACAGGTGAGACATAAATTTTTGGGCCGAGAATTGTCCAAGAGATGACATAAAATATTGAATTGATAAATAAGAGAGTGGATATGGCTCAAAGTCATCAAAAATTAAATGTAAACCATAGTTGACAGTTGTTTTCATTCGAGGTGGGTGCTCATGTGTTTTTGAGAATATATCTGAGTTTAGAGATCATCGTTTTGGGAATCTAGGAAAGAAATATTCAGGTTATATTAGGCCTTTTGAGATACATGATAGAATTTAAGAGGTGGCATATTTTTTTATTTTTCCAGCATGGTTCAGTGTGGTATATAATTTGTTTTATGTGTCTCAGTTTAAAAAGCATCAACTAGATCTTGGACATTTGATTCATTGGGATCATGTTGAGCTAGAGCTAGATGCCTCCTTGGTCTATATTCCAGTGTGTATTATTGGTAGTAAAGAGAAAATATTACATTGTAAAATTGTCAGTTTGGATTGGGTTTTGTGGAAACATGGTTAGATGCAGGAGGAGACTTGGGATCTAGAGAAAGAGATAGCTGAGCAATGGCCTGAACTTTATTGTTAAGTTGATGGTTCCTTAATTTCTGAGGATGGAATGTCCAATGGTGTGGAGGATTTGGTACCCTAGTTTATGGCATGTAACCTTTATTTATGTAACTTTATGTTTGTAAAATGGTAGGGTAATGTTTGAGAGATATTAGAATGGTTTTGGAAATGATTGGAGGCTTTTCTATTGGTGCAAGATTAGTGGAAACTGTGTAAAAATCCAAGTAACCTTTCATAGTGAGGTAGAGGAAAAGGTGTTATCCCACGGTTAATGCCACCATTTCTAAACCATGCATCTAGCCAAGGTAAACCTTACTACTTGAGATAGTGGGATTTTGAATGGTTGGTGCATATTTTTTCTAACCATGTGGGCCAATAATGCGGGGAACCCTTTAGAATAGTAGGAGAAGCTAGGTTAATGCATGGTTTTCCTAACCGTGCTGGCTAACCATGATCAACATTAAAAAGGGGTTTTAAATAACAAAGGGGGGCTTGATATTAACCCTAAAGACCCCATATCTCCTCATATAAGAACCCAACTTATTATTTCTTCTTCTCTGGTGTTAGGGAGTCTCTCCCACTCATATTTGAAGAAAATCGAAGCATTTTCTTGGTGTGGTAATAGTGAATCTCCTCTGGTAAGTCTCCTCTCCAAGTTATTTCATGGTTTTCCTTAGATCTAGTTCTCCCTCTCCCTCAATTTTCTAGATCTACACCATATCATGTGAATCTAGGGTTTTTTCCTACAATGATGAGGGTTGGGATTTTTTATTTTCAGAAATGATATCTAAGGAATTTTCATGGATTTATCACCTTATTTTGAGGTGAGGTTGTTCAGTGGGTGGATTTTTCCAAACCCTAAGGTAGATGTCTTTAATCTCATCTCCATTTTTATAGAACTAAAAGTATTAATTTGAAAATAATTAGTTTTCTTGAAATTTACTGGGATTGGGATGTGAAATGATTAGTGGAAGTCCATTTTGTGATAATGTGTGGATTTTAGAGAAAATGGATTATTGATGAAGAATGTGTCTAGTTTTTTGAACTTAAAAGGTGATTTTAAAATTATTTTCTTGAGTGGTTAATGTAAAATGGTTTTTGAAAATTGGGTTTTAATAAAAATTGTGTTTTGTTGAAGTATGGAATGAAATGAATAATGGAATAATGGTGTCTTCAATAAATTAGTGATTTATTGAAGTGGTTTAGCATTTTATGTCAAATTTTGTAGCACATAATTGGTAAATTTTGTGATTCTAACTTTGTATTGATTGGGTTTTGGTAAATATTTATTTTTATGTATATTGTTTTCTGTTTTATAATCATGGGTTGGATGGGATGGATAATGGGAATGATAGAACACCGTCAAGGAATTGAATTTGAGCATGATGTACCACTATAAAATGTGGATGGGTTTGGACATGATGTTCCACTATCAATGGTAACATTGATCTAACATGGAAAATTTTGAGAATGGTTGTGGTAGGTGTAAAGACACAAAAAACTACTATTTTTATTCAATTATAATAGGAGTAAAGAGATTTTGGGTTTTTGTGCATGGAATAGTGTCGATTTGGATGAATTACTTTGGGTAAGGATGTGTTGGCCTGTTTTAAATTGTTGAACTATGTTGATGTATTTATATAAATTGTCTCATAAAATTTTTCTACCTTCTTCTATCCAAGTAGCATGTGCACTGAGTTGATTTGGTGAAAAACTAATGATTGTTATTACCCACCCCCTTTATTGGAACTTTGGTTCTTTTTTAGATGATTTATTTTAAGACACTGGTAATGGTAAAGCATCTCCTTTAGTGGTGCATTGTGATGATTATATGGTATTGGGGTGCATGGATCATGGATCTTGGTGTGGAGCTATGGAGATATGTTCTAGCCTCTTTGGGTTTTGTTGTTTAGTATTCTTCTTGGTATTATGATTATGGTTTATGGTGGTTTGGTTGTATTGGCCATTCGGTATTTTTGGATTACCTTGCTGACATGAATCGTGTAGTTGTTATCTTTAATGGATATTTTTCTTGGCTGTTTTCATTTCAAATGGGAAAATAATCCCCCTTTATTCATGAAACTCTTTGCATTTATTTCTAGAATTTAACATCTTGTAGATATCACCTAAGGTCAAGTAGCACCTCTAACTCAACTCAAGATAATGAGGAAGGGTAGGATTTTATAGGCCTTTTTAAAGCCACACACGATTAACTTACTTGGTTAGGAAAACCATGCACTAACTCTGAGACTGCTAGTGTCCCAAAGGGTACCCTGCACAGTAGTCCTGCATAGTTAGACAAACTGTGTTCCAATAATGAAGAATCCCACTTTCTTAAGTAGCATGGTTTACCAGGGTTGGTTTCATGGTTTTCAAATCATGCACATTAACCGTGTGCCCAAACCTTTGCCTTTACCTTGTTATGAATGGTTACCATGGTTATTTCATAGTTTACACTAACCATTATCAAATCACGCATCACTAATAAGGAATCAAACCTTTCGTAAACCCTTCCTAACTATCCAAAACCTTACCCAAACATTTTACACACATAATGATACATAAAAAACATTACACACCTCAAATCGGGGTACTAAATATGGGATTTCAATAAATATTCCCATCCCATAAATGCTAATCCAATGAAATCCCCATATATTGAATAATATATTTAATTAAATAAGAATGTTCTTTATCATCAAATAAATGTACTAAATAAATTATACAGATTTATCAATATTTCATCTGTTAATAAAATAAAATTCAAAGTATATAGAAAATGTAAAAATTGTATAAAATTTGGGAAATAATAATATCCATCATATAAGATTATATATATTTAATTTAAATGTAATTTTTAATGAAAAATATCACAGTAAAGTGATTATTTGAAGATAATGTGATCAATCACAAAAGATACTGATATTGTACAATAACATTTACCATTTGGTAATTTTCATGTCAAATACCATTGTATGAAAGAATTAAAATTGAAAATTAAAACAAAAATAATTAGTAGTGAGTCATGATATTATATTTAAAATGGGTAGTATAGACACAACATAAAAGTGAATAAGTGAATACTAATAACTAATTATCAATGGAATGTACATTGGGACCAAATTCCTTACCTCACACTTATATTTGGTTAAACATTCATTAAAATACTATATAATTATTTTATTTATATTATTAATTTATAATACAACTATATAAATACTTATATTGTCATATATGATCCTCTTATTATATATTTCCACCTGCTTGTTTATAATATTTCATTATTTTCATTATTTCATGTGTTAATAGCCTTTTTTGTCATATTTGTTTTGTATTTAATATTTCGATTCTTGTAAAATGATATAAATACAACATCTCTTTAATTATAATAATGTTTTAAATATATTTTTTTCTTAGTGAATACATTATTTTAAGTATTATTAAATGTTCGTAATTGAAAATGGGTCTCATCACTTTGTGGAGACCGTAGCTCGTATGTGTGCATGAGTGACAATATCATTCCCTAAATGAGTGAAAGTTTAAGGAATTGGGTGATATAATAATTTTACAAAATACATAAAATCTCATATATATCACATATATTCATTAATTTTACACTTATTACATACATTAAAATTATAATGTAATAATGAATCACTTTATTTCATGAGGCAGTTGTCAACCATACACACAAGTTATGTTATCATATATTAAATGGAACTCAACACAAAAAATAATGTGTGATTATAAAATTATAAAATTATATAAATATACACATGTGGTAAAAACATAATTCTATCTATCCTTTAATGGTGGTGATGGAAGAAACTACATCGTATTGTGAGGCAGTAGGCCATCATATACATGATTGATGATTTCTCTTCTCATTTGTTGGAAGTGAATATGGATAAATTTTATAGAATAAACAAAATATCATCTCTATAGATGTAATATACTAGTATTTTTATATTTGAAGAGTTATAAGATAATTGAATACGGAAAACGAGAAATAAAATGAAATAGCTTGTTAAGATAATTACATTCTCTAAGAGAAACATCCTTTATATCTCCTATTAAGAACCCTAAGGATAGTCTTTTGGGAGTACAACATATCTAAGATGAAACTACTGATTTTGGGGAGATAATTTTCATGTGTTTGGTTGATCCTAAGGTCTTGGTACACATGAATAAGTATGTGGAACAAATACCTTTTTATAAGTGGTGAAAGTGGACCTCTATGGATATTTATTAGAATTTTCCAAAAATAAACCAAAATGATAATTATTTTTTATGAAAAAAGATTCCAAATTACCCTTAATTATATTTTTGGAAGAAAAGTTTTGAAATATGGCCATCCAATAAGATTTGGAAAAGTTTTTTGTCCATTTTTAAACCTTATTTTATTTGTTTAACCCCTAGAAAATTCATTTTGACATTAATTGTGGTAAATAAATTTTATTGTTTTCACTATTCAATTTTATTTAATATTTACTTTTCCTTGGTATATTATATAAATACTATAGTATGTTTGTGATACCGATCAGTCATTTTCATTTAGATCAGGATTCATTATTTTCCAAATCCTTGTTTTCCAAAATATTTTCATGCATTTTCATTTTTAGTAATAAATAATTTATTAACAAGTTTTTATGATATTTGACTTTATTTTAAATTTTTTTAATAAAAATTATGTATCTTATTTCAGATGGGTCAAATTTTTTACTCTATTTAAAAAATTATTAAAAAAATTTATATTTTTATCACTTATTACAAGAATGGATTTTACCTCTTTTATGAACATTATATACTTTTATGATTCCATTATAAGATTCCAAGGTTATTTTCAAATAAATAGACACTCAAAATATTTTGTGAATTTCTAGTTTTTCTAATTGATTTTCATTTTGGAATATTTATTTTTCCCAAAAATGTTTTTTTATATTTAAATGGTATTTCTATTCATCGATGAATACAACACATTAAATTACTTATTTTCCACTAGGTATATTTTCAGATGATTCTATATTAATTATTCCTATGGATGAATAATGATTATTTTAAATATATTTTCATGGAACCTATTTCTTTTTTATTATTCTGTCAATTTTTGAAAGGAATAATGGGTGTTTCTATGAGATTTGTAATGAAATATATGATCTATATACTTTAGTCATGTCATTTTTCATTGAAATTTTTTATGATAATGTGTGGTTCTATAACAAATCAACGATGGATATTTTTTATACAAACAAGGATATGTGGTTTCATTATAAACCATGAATTGGTGATCCTGTTATAGATCTCTAATGTATTTGTAATTTGTAAGAGTTATTGTTTGAGTGATATGATAATAATGTTTCAAGATACCTATAGTTTTTTAAATGAATTCATAGAGTTTTAAATGGGTCCTTTCACTTGTATTGAATTCATATGGCTCAGAATAAATGATTTATATGACTATTTCCTTTCAAAATGATAAATTACATGTCACCTTTTTTTGTATCTTGGTTTTTATGGGTATGAATTATCTTATGTTTTGATCATATGCATTAATTATGTCTTTATCATTATATTTTTATCATATTCTCATAGATTATATTCAACTATTAATGATTTTATTTATACTTACTATGAATTTGAGCTCACCCATAATAGGTTATCCATTTCCCTAGGTTTTGACCAATTATGTTAAATGAATTTTGTCTAAAAGGGTGTCATATATCATGAATTTAATGGGATATGATTAATACTTATTATAGAATAATAATATAATGGTATTGTGGAGAAAATTATAATTTTAAGACATATGTAATGTAATTAAATTATTTACATTAATTCTCTAAAACTAAAATCTAAAATTTCCTCAGGCATGTAGAATATCCAAAATTTCTTATTGATGTTTTAGATTTAATATTGTTTAAATTTGGTCACATTTTTCAGTATCAAATTATGAAATGTAATGATTATATTTTTAACTTAACATCAGGGACTTTGGGTTTACAACTATTGCTATTTGTTTTAGAGAAGTTTTTTTTTATAAAATTTGAGATTAATAAATTTTTATGTTTTATTTACTTGAGATTTTAGGATACCATGATGAGTATATTATTTTAATGTATAACTTCTGTTCAAAATCATAGACACCACATTTGAGTTTTTAAGTGAATTGATTTTTTGGGGGCTAATGATATTCCCATAGGAATTTTATTAGTTTGAAGTATATGTAACCATTATATTTAGTTTGAATGATTATTATAGTTTCAATGCAATTAAATTATTGGGATGTAAGATAATGGGTAAGATGTAACCTTTGAGTTAACGATGATTTAATAGTGTGGTTGTTTTGGTAATTTGGGATAAAACATTTATGACAAATCAGAAATATTATATGATAAATTTAAATTAAAAATATAATTATCACATATGTTTTTCAATTTATAGTTACATAATATTAATATTGTTTTTTAAAAAGGAAAATATCCTATAAAGGATAGGACTTTTTATATCCAGAAAGTAAATGGGTCTTAAACCCAAAACTAATGGGAAATAATGGTGTCCTACCAACCACTATCCTAATTGATGTCCTAGTTAGTATGAATTTTAATACATAAATGGTTTTATGTATAAATAATATATTGATTTTTTAAAACATATTGTGTATCATACAAATATCCATGGTATATAATATTGATTTTGGGATTATGTGATTATGTTTATTTTGGAGAAGGTCACTATAGTTTTGGGGAACTTTTTATGATTGAGGTAAACAAAATATCATTTTATAAGATTAAATATTATTTTAGGAATTAAGATTCAATTATATTTTGGAAGAATGTAAAATTTTAATGTATATTTATGGTAATTAATGTTATTTATATATGTGATTTTAATATATTGTAGATTTTATAACTATGGAATGTATGTTTTTTGGGTAAATGAAATTATGAGTGATGAGTGTTTATTTGACATAAATTATATCTTAATTTCTAAAGATCATGTAAAAAAATATTTTTAATATTTGGGTTTTGGACATTTTCAAGGAAATTTTTATGAGTTTTATGGTTATTTATTTACTGAATGGTCTATATTTAATTTTGTCTATTATTGTTGAGTCTTTAAACAATAATGATGTATTTGTTTCAAAAATTATTATACTCAATTTATGAAGTATCTTTTAATAAAACATTTTTTGTTTATTGTCTAAAGACAAGAGGAATAGTTATTATCATTTTATGGATTTAGTTGATCCTTTATATATAGATTTTAGTGATTCCTGAATGAAAAAATTCATCTGGAGTACTAATAATTTAGAGAATGATATGAAACTATTGTTGGCATTTATTAAGGGATATAATTTTATATATCAAGTAATTATATATCCTTTGGTAATAAAATTTCTCAACTCTAGGAAAATGATCTTGAAATAAGAATTTCACCCTCTTAAATTAATTTATAATAAATCAATGGTCTTTTTGAAAACACGTTGATTCTTGGTTTTTTTTCAATAATATTATCTTGATCATTTATTTTCTTATGATGAATGATTCTATGTAACTATGTATCATTATATGGAAATTAAAATTTTCCATAATTTCCATATTATCATATCCCACCAATGTTCTAATATTTATAATCCTTGTTATGTGTTATTTTAAATGACCTTCATATTTACCATCCCCCCATTTCAATAATATTTTTTATTAGCAATGTGTATAATGTGGGATTTCAAAAAAATAAAATATCAATCCATTTATTAAAGAGATCAAGATACAATTTTAAAGACATTATTTATTAAATATATGGAGACTGTAATATCCCTTGATTTTCAGAAAACATTTTATATTATAACATAGACATAACTCAACAATGAGCTTAAATGAACCATGAAATATTATTATATTAAAAATGTTTTAACCTAGTCGTTACATTTGAGGGTATTTATTATAGTAAAAACATTATTATATATATATATATATGTATAATTTCTATAATAAAAAAAATTATTGATAAAAATTTAGGAAATATTCACTCCTATATTTAGTAAAGTAATTTTACTCATCAATGGTAAGTTTTCAAGTAAATTATTTTATTTCTTTTTATGTAAGAATGAAATAATTAACTTATGGAAAATTTAGATACTTTTTCCTAATAGAAATGATACTATTTTTTATTTTATTTTGTAAAAATAATCTTAGGATAAATTATTTATAATTGTCTAAAAAGACTTTTTTTTTCAATGAATATTGAAAAATACATAATTTTATTAAAAACTGTCACTTATTTTAGAGTATAGACAAAGTAAAATTTTATATTGGATAAGTTTAAATTCATTATTTGTTTAATTTTATTTATAATTATATAAAAAAGATAGTATAATCAACATTATACTTAAATTGTTTATAAAATATTATTTTTTTTTTCTTTAAAGGAATTTTTCTAGAAATTTCCACTTCATCGTATTTTGAGGGATTAATTTTTAATTAATTAAACCCATTTATGTGAATTTATTTTTATTTAATAGATACCATTTTTGAAATTTAAATTATTAAAGTTACTTAATGTGGTTAATTTAAATTTTTTTAAATATGAATAATGACAATAGTAATATTTTTAGCATTATACAAAAATTGGGTAAAATTGGGTTAAAACTAATGTGGTAGGACTTAGAATTCATTCAGTCACTTTTACTAATTTTATTGGTTAATTATATATCATTTATGTCATCCTAATTTATCAATTTTTTTTCTGTATCCATTTAGTTTTGATACCAATCATTATATTATTTAAGTGAAATTTAAAGTCAAAAGAAACTTTCTTACATTCAATATCAAAAAATATTTTATAAAAGGAATAAACATTTCTTAATTATTTTATAACTGTTTATTTTATAATTTAATGATTTTTTTCATGATATATTTTTTATTTTTAATTCATTAAAATTACCTTAACTACTTATGCAAAACCGACATAGTTCTTCCTAATATATTATAAAAATAACATAACTTAATTTAAAACAATAAAAGTATTATTTTTTTGGATGATTTATTGATTTAAAATAATTTTATAATTCAATATTATTAATAATCGATGTCTTTTTGATTTATATTCTAAATACATTAATTTATTATTATCATTAATGTCAAATTAAATGAATAGTGTTAAAAATTACATAAATGATATTTTACCTAAAATAATATTCTGATATACTCTTTAAAAACCATAAAAATATAAAATAATAATACTAGGATATTAAATTTACTATTATTTCATCCCATGTCCATTTATGATCTAATTTTCACTGTAGAGTTAAAATTACATCCAATAATTATTGAAAAAGTCAATGAAATTGGTAAAGTTAAAATTGTTTACCCAAATAGTTAATCCTGATGATAAGGTTTTAAAATTATATCCAAACCATTATAAATTATATTTGGGTATTATATAAAGAAAATAAACTCTTTATAATTAAATAAATTTCATTTTTGAACCATTTTACCATAGATAGACACATATGATATTTAAATAGTTTTTTTTATTTCCAAAAATTACATCAATGATATTTTATAAAAAACATTGCTAAACGATTTAATTTTTTTGAAAAATAATATAATTTATCAAGTGAATATGACATTATAAAACACCATTACAAACTTTTTTTTTATCAATTTTCCTATTATATTAGCATTTTTAACCCATAAAGAGTAAAAAAACATTAATATCACAATAATTGTCAAAGGGCTACATGGGTGTTAAAACTATGATATAAGGGAAAAAATAACCAAACCAAATTTAAATATTTACTAATGTTATTAAATTTAAAAATTATCATATTATATTATAATTATTTCATTTTGATCCATTTTTCAAGTAAAATTATTTTGTATTAATTTAATAATTTATTAAATTCCATGAATGGCTCTTCCCTGACTTACAAAAGGGAACCCCTTATCTTCTTATATCCACACATCAAGAACCATTTTATTAGACACGAACTACCCAAATATATTCTCAATATCCCTCCCCATGTTTTGTGGGTCTTATTTTGGGCATATTATCAACCATAAGGGGCATAGATTGTAATGGAAATGAGGCTATAAGAAGAAGATCTATTAATATAAACCAAATGTTTTTGTTTTATTTATTCTTATACTTAATTAAAATATTATTAAAATATTATGAAATAATGAAACTAGAATATTAAATTTAATGATATTTTATAATTGTAACACCATAACTGGTATACATCTCATATTCCATTAAATAGGAAACAAAACCATAGTTTTTGTGTATGGGGGACTACCACCTCGCGAACCTAGGTAATTATTTTTCCATCACCCCATATCATTCATAGTTATAATTATATAATAAATTTATATATATGAAATAAATTAAAAATTTATTATTTCTTAATGAAAATACATAAGCTATTTTTGTACATTTCCATCAATTTAAAAATGATAACCTCGTTTGTGTATACTTGGGGTTACCACTTCCATAGAGCGATGCAGTCTGTTTTTATTTACCATATCACATAGATAATATATATATGTATACATAAGAATATAATATGATATTCATGAAATAATAATCATTATTTAATGATAAAATGATAATTACCTTCTTTTCATCATTTTCATTGAAAAATGGAAATGTTACTCATGGGTACATAGGACCTACCATCTTAGTGATTGTAATATAATTATTTTTTCAAAACCATAATTGATAAATTTATTTAAAATTAATATAAAAAAATCATAATTATTTCATGAATATTATTCAATAAATTATAGAAAAATCATTTTTTTACTCTGTTCAATAAATCGAAGTCATTTTACATCTATGAACCAAACATCCTCAAGACAGACGACATGGACATAACAGATTGATTAATTAAACATGTCATCAAAATAAATGAAAAAAATTGTTTAATGATAATTAAATAAAACAAATAATTATTTTTAAACTATATAGTTTTTTATATAAGTATATTATACATATATAAAAGTACATACTTGGGAATTATGTACAAGAGGTATGATATTTTTTCTCAATTTTCCTTTATTGAGGAATATTTTAATATTATGCTCATTATATATATTTTTTGGGTTAATTCCACCAATTTAACATTTAATATAAATAATACATCATAAATAATGGTATTTTATGTTTTAATTCATATTATTTCATCCATGAGGATTTAAAGGAATGTTACAAAGTGGTAAGGTATTCTTAACTCTATATTATTTCAATAAGATGCAACTCATCTTATTTGACCCTGTTATAACAAAAATATTTGTGAATTGATCTTTAAATTGTCTTATTCTATACATAAAATAACTTATATGGATTTATATATTTTCACATAATCAGTTCATATATTAATTATCACTTCAAGTTTAATGATCTTTCTAAGGGTTTTCATTTTCATAAGGTCATTTTCCTGAGACATGTTTCATGTCTTGTACAATGAAATACTTGATTGGTTTACATAGTACCTCCTGAACGAATTTTAACATATTATTTCATTTTTGGTTTAATTAAATATCCCTATAAATTTATTTCCTTCATTTAATTTTCATTTCGAACATTTCTATAGTGGTAAAGGATATATCATACAATCTCTTTTCTTTTTAGGATTTCTTATGTTCAAGGTTAGTTTTTGTGAAATAATATACCATTTTTTCCTTCAAACACAACTTATTTTAATATCCTATGGTATTTAATTTTATTTACATGTTTCACTTCCATTTACCCACTTATTGTTTAATGAATCATCATGATTTTGGTGTTTATGAGGTCCCGATACTGTATCCTATTTTAGATTGGAAATATTTCCCTTCAATATCCATGTTTTGTAAAATCTTTTCATGAATGTTATTTTATGAACATAAATTACTTCCCTAAATTGTTTAAAATTTTCCTTTACCTTTTTTATGTGTTTTCAAAAAAAATATTAACGTTTTCTTTATGGGGAACATTTACACCCTTATTAAAAATATTTGAAACAAATATTTATTTTTAACATTTATGGAATGAACATATTTTACCTCTATCAGGACCATTATATTCATTTAATCAGCACTTAAATTTTTGATGTTTATTTTCACAATAAATTTGTTTTTTTATTTTTAAAAATTAATTTCCAATGTGGAAAAGAAATTGTACTCAAAATTTTGATAATGAAATTTTAATGATATTTCTATAGATCTATGATATTTACCCTTGATTTTATATATTATACATTGGGTTTATTTTTTAATGTTTCAGTCCTTATTATTTCAATACATGTACTGTGATTGTTTCAAAAAAATTTATTGTAAATAGTTTCTTTTCTATTAGTTAATGTTTTTATTAAAGGAATAATTTTTTTATAAGATTTTTATGCTGAGATAAATAATCTATATACATTATTCATATTATGTTTCATAGAATATGATTATAATGATGAGGAGTTCCATTATAATTTGAGGACAAGAGGTTCTTTTATAATCCACTAATTGGTGGTAAAATTATAAACCACGAACATGTGAGACCGAGTTATCCACCCAAATAAGTTTTTATTTATAAGAGTTATTGTGAGATTTATTTGATAATAATTTAAGAAAATAACAATATATTCATTATATTATTTTTATGAGTTTTAAATGGTTCCATTGATCCATATTATCATCTTATTTCTAATGATTATCAACTCATATGACACTTTCCTCTCTTAAATATTTATGCTCTATCACATGTTTAATGATCCAATTTTTTATGTATATTAATTCTCTTATTCTATACTCATTTTCCATGATTATTTCATTATAACATTATCTCGTCATATGATTATTTATTAAATTTAGTTGTTATTTCTTATGTTTAACCATAATAAGTGTATGACCTCAGCACTATTCTAGTTTCCATTACCTCATGTTCTGAATATTGATGTAAAATTGATTACATACAGAATGGTTTTATATGTGACAAATATTGTGGGAGATATTGAAGGATTTATGTGGAATAATAAGAGAAAAGTATTGTATTAAAATACTAATTTCAATACATGGTTAATTTTATGTAATATTTTTTTTCTAAATTATCGAAATCTATAATGCTAAATTTTCCTTGGGTAACTATGTTATCCAATATTTCCTTTTAATTTTGTATGCTTTTATGGTTGAAATTTTTCCATGTTTATCAGTATCAATGCTTTAAATTTAATGATTTATTTTTATCATCAAGTCTAGAAGTTCGGGTCTAGGTCTGTAACATGTACAATTCATCCACATAACCTCATTATCAAATTATTATTAACCTAATGATTATGTTGCATATATTGCTTCTTGGTATCATATTTCAATTTCATGAGACATGATTTTCTCATATTGGTTTCTCAATTTTACTTCATTGAGATATGATTAATATTAAAAACATTCTTCCTTTTTTGTGGTGTATATTTATAATAAATTTACCTTTTAAATAATTACAAACTATTTCATTTTCTGAGGTTCAACTCAAAAAAATTCATCACTAAAATTTTATTTCTATATAAATTTCTATTATATAAATAAATTTCCATGAAAATAATTTTCTTTGAAAACTCTAAAAATTTACATTATTTGATTTCTGTGTGATAACATAGATTCCATACATTGATTTATTAGATAAATATTGAAAATATCTATATTTTTTATTCCAACATGGGTGTTTAATTATTATTATGGAATATTGGTTTTGTATTGTATAAATTATAATTCATTCTTAATATGAATTAATTTGACTTAATTAGTGATGTATGATGACCACAATTGAAACTCAAACCATCGATATGTATAATTAGAAAAACTAGTTTATTTATTTTGTGGTATTACTACTAGGAATGGAACATTTCTTGAACAAATGTACTTGATGAAAAGATCATGATTCTTATTAGCATGTTTTCTTGAATTGGGTTATGGAATTAGTTTTCAATATTTATAGATTTCATCACTAAGGAACCATTTATTGTAATGTGTGAATTTATCTTTTGATATATCAACTGTTGATATGATATTCAAATTATTTATTTTGAATATGTATTTTTTCACTATTTTTTTACTTTATAATTTATTCTCATATTATGATCACCTATGATATTTGATATATGTCTATTAATTTATACTTATTGAGAATTTAAAATGAACCCTTCTTCTGATTCCATTTGACAATGATATGAATAAATATACTACACTTAAAATTTCAATGATAATATCTTATCTAGTGAATTTTTGGGGAGATGTTGTTGTCTTATTATAGAATAAATAGTTTTTTCTATAGTGTAAAAATTCTAATTGTGATATATAAATGGAATTTTTTTTCATAAATATTTAATGATTTAATCATAAAGGGTCCTTTGAATGTATGTGATCCAATATTTGTTGGTAATATTATTATTTTTGATTCTAGATAATTGGTTTTCATCATTTCAATTAAAATACAATTTTTAATGAAGGTATTTATGAGCATCAAATCCTAGGGGCATTATTTTGGGGAATCATAATTTGTATCAAAGTATTATTTACAAAAAATTTGAGCATAGTATTTCAATTGAGGAAATGAAATCATCTACATTGGGTACATGTCATTTATCACCTCAAGGGATCTATTGGTTTATATTTTTTCACAACCACATTTCATGGAAGGTTATTACAATGGGTTCAATGGGAAAATATTTTTTTATAAAATTTTTATAGTTATGGTAATACAACTTATAAAACCAATTTACAATAAGTTCAATAAAAAACTATAGTAAATTAAACCATTCAAATGTTCATTCTAAGTGCCATAAATGATTTCTTAATAATGTGTAATAACTTCGTATTGGATATATGATTCTTAATATAAATTATAATTTTGATACAGGAAACTAATGAACACCATATATTTTTATTTTGCTTCTAGTATAATGATATTAAAAATAAATCAATTAATAAAAATGGATTAATTAGGTTATGTTCTTGTTTGGGTCTGCTTAACCACAAACATGAAGAATTATATAAACATAGATCATGGATGAAAATGAGAATTTAAATTCCATAATTATATGACATAAATAAGTATACAATGAATTTATTCTTTAGTGATTTCATTAATATCAAACTCACTATTTAGGATATTAACGTTCATTCATATAAAATCAAAAAGAAAAAACATTATCATTGTTGTTTTCATCATTTTGGGTCATAAATAAAAATCTCAAAAAATTAAGTTATAAAATTTTAAACCCTCAATTATATTTAATTTTTTGTTATGTGAATTATTATAAATGGGATAATAAAAGTGAAAAACACCACTATTACGAAACAAGTTCAAAACGACCAACATAACCAATATCAAAATAGGTTATAAATCAATAATATATATTTATAGAATAATTATAAATAATGTTTCTAAATAGTTATGGATATGAAAAAGGATTTAAAATGACTTATTTTTATAATTATTGTTTTTTCGGAGTTTGGAGATGATTTCAAAAAATAACTAACAGAAGATAGAGTTTGTTCAATCTCAATTTATATCCATTAATTCTAGGGTTTTTCCACACTCAAATGATTCTTACCTTAATGATTATATTACTTATAAGGGTTTACTATCTCAAATTTTAATTGTTTGAACTATGATTCATTCATTATTTCATCTCCATTCTCCTTTTTGAAATATTATTCATATTCACTATTTGTTTCTTTTTATGAGTGTATATATTTTTCTTGTATTTATTCTATTTTTTTCATATAATTATCATTTTTTGGGTTCAAACAAATATAAATTTATCTTGTATTTTTCTTTATAAATCATCATATGTTACACAAATAATTATTCATCCAATTACTTTCATGGATAAACACTATATATTTCATTCCATTGACTGATGGTGTTTACCTAGATATAATACATCAATTTATTATAGAAATATGAAAAATATGTATAGATGTTATTCATAAATGCTTCCCTGGTTATTATTAATGAATAATTGTTATATATTGTATAGCTTATTTATTATGTAACATTATAATTCATTAGAGACAATTAATTATAGTTTGGGCCCTAAATAGCCCCTTGATGAATCGATTGGCCTCATGAGAAAAATTATTTTTCTTCTCCCCTATATACATACATGTAATAATATATTTTCTAAATACAAGACTAGAATGGTAAGAAAATTATATATAGGATCATGATATTTTGGATTGTGGGATTGAATTAGATGTATCCCATTATTCATTTTACCTATATGTAATTTTTATTCACTATTTATTTATTTATATGTAAAAAAAGGATATGATATTACCACATATTTTTTTATAGAACTACTTTAATAATATATTTCTAACATATTATATATGATCATGTTATGGTCACTAATTATTTTTTGTTATTATCTCTTATGTTTTCCATTACCATGTTTTTTATCTTACCCATCATTTTGATTCCATTTCATTAGTAATGAAAAAATGTAATGCATGTGTTATCTATAAAATATTACCTTCTGTGGTGAATCTTAGAAGAGATATTAAAGACATTATTTCGATCCAAATTGTTGGCGTGAAATTAATCTGTGTGTGAAAACCAATTTTTCTTTTATTATTTCTATATTTTCATCAAGTTCACTATTTGTCCTCTCATGGAACTCCCAGTGACTCCCATATATGTAAAAAGCTATATACCTTTTTCCAACATCATGTGCTCGTTTAGGTTTTCCAACCCAATAACACTTTGGAACTCACATTGGTCGATTGGATTGGTGGTTAATGTCATCACACCTTTTTTGGGGGAATTAATTCCCACTCTTGGTCTCTCATATTGATTTATGATATCTTTGTGAATATTTTCCATATCCTAATACATGACTATTTACCCTAATAAAATAATCATGTGTTCAATCCTTACACAAGAAAACGGTTGTTCTATCAATGATACCCTATATTTTTGTCAAATGTTCCCCATATATTCCACATTATTGCTTATAAATATTTGAAATAATAAGTTTTAAATATTTTTAATGAGGTAATATGGAGTATTATACCATCCATCAAGGTGATTTTCATCTTTATAATGGGATTGATCATCCAAGTGGCATCCTATATATCATGTTAGAACATGAATTAAAGCCCACATAGTTTTTTTGAATTAGTTTTATTTCATATTACTGGACTACACCATGCAATTTAATATCATGTAGTGAGGAAGTATATGAGGGAACTTGGGAATTTGTTATTGAGATTTGGAATTAGTATTTTATCCAATGTATCATGTTTAAAATATGAATTATGATCTTTATATATAGATGTGTTTTAAACCTGATGATGGGTGGGGATAGATAATTAATATTCATGGGGATTATTTCCCAAAAGTTTATCAATATGGGAATTCGATGGGGATTTACAGAAAGATATATAACTAGGTGAAGAGGCATTGATACCATATTAATGATTGGGGATTACATAGAAAGGTTTCCATGATTGTTGGGATTTAATGTGTGAGAGATACAATAATTGTAAACCCTTAAGATCATGTGATCCGTGCATAGTGTGAGAAAGAAGAGATAGAAAATGAACGTATTAACTACTCATAGATATGGTAATTATGCACTGAAGTGACCCTAATTGAGGGTCTTCTATAGATATATGGCCTTAAGAAGCTTTCACATATTTTTTTTTGGTTATGAATCAAAGTCCTCATAATTATATTTTTTCATAATGCTCTAATTGGTTTAATAATCTTAGGGGAATGGTCAGGGATTACAAAAAATAGGATTCCCATGTATAATCCCATTTCTTAACCAATAGTGGACAAGGATTGATGATGTAATCATGGAATAATATTGGTCCCATGAGTTAGTGTTTCGGGATTTGTATTGTCTTACACCACGGTGGATTCCCATTAGAGATCAAGCCAAAGAAAAGTATTCAATGTATCATTTTTTGATAAGAATAAGTGTTTATATAGTTCAATTTTCTTCTTTAGTCCACTTATAGATGAAGAAGATTAGTAGACCCATAGACATTTCATCTTATAAAATAGAGTAAATGAAATATCAATATATTTACATTGATGTTGATTTACATGAGAGATATAAAACCCTTTTCTTTTAACTAATAGGTAATAATAACCACGATTTGTCGATAGAGAAGGCTTATCCAGTATCATAACTCTACCAAACCATTGATGTTCCATGAGTTTTGAAAAAATTACTTTACTGGAACTTCCCATATAATGGGGTAAGTCTTGACAAAAGACTCATGGATTTTTGTTTACATGGTTTGAGGGTACATTACCAAGTATTCCATCTAGATATAGATAACATGTTTGGTGGTGTCATCCTGACATTTCTAAAAAGTCTACTCAAAATGTCTTGGGTGTATTCTTGACATGTCTGAGGAGTCTTTTTATCATTTCCATGGTGTTTTCATGACATGTCCAGGGTATCTTCTTGACAATATTAAAACATATATGGAATATCTTGTCATTGAAGTTGACATGTTCAAGGTTCATTAAATGGTCAAATAAGACATGTACACAACCTAACACAAGATCAAGATGACATATTTGAGGGTTTTTGTGTGATCTAACTAATATGTCTAGGGGATGTCACATTATATAGTAGACATGTCTGATACTTCATGAGAATCTAGATAGAATTTATAAGGACTTCACATGGACATGATAACATGACTATAGGATATAGCATGATAAACCCAACCATGAATGTGGATTGTCCCATAATAAAGCTTCCATGTCTTGGACTATATTGAAACTCAGAGGACAAGTATGGGGAATTTTTATCAACAAGTTTACATTTCAGAGGGTTGTTTCTTGATTAAAGATAACATGACATAGGTTTTTCATGTGATCCAGCTAATTAACAAGTGCATGGTTTATTCACATTATCATAGAACTCGGTATGAAATGAACATGTTCCTTTCTCAGAAAATACATTATATAATCCCTCACATCATGCTCCTATCTTATTTGGACTTCTTTATGTAAACAACCAAATATTTACAAGGAATGTTATTATTAAGGAACCATGTGATTGAGTTAACATTCCTAGGAACTTTGTATAGTCCACCAAATATGCCAATGATATTTTTCTTGGTCAATTAAATGAGCATACAATGATAATAAAAATGTCTCATAATGCCTAAAGATACACACTAGACATTTTTCTGGTTAAAGACTCTTGAGATCACATGATCCCCTCCTGGATGTTCTCCTCGAATATATTTTTTATTATTATAGGTGTTGAGGTTCAATTTTTTTTAGTAATAACAATATTAAATAAATATATCTTTCAACAATACCTAACCCTCATATTTTATCTTGAGTAGGTAGTGAGTTTTATCATATAAAAACTCTCCAGGATCCTCCACGTATCATCAATTATTCCATCCTAGTGTCACATGATAAATAGAGATCATGTGATCAATCTATCATTACCATCTTTCTTTCACCCATTTAAAACAAAAGTTATTTCACTTGATCAATCTAGGATGAAAAATATCTTTTTTGTAATTGATTATATACCTTCAATAGACTCCGAGTGATTGAATGGATAGGTCATAGGTCTTTCAAAGGACCATCTTTCATGTTTTGAGACCTTCATAAGGTCAATATGAAATTCATGGGACCTTCATGAGATTAATGAATAGATCAAATAATATTCACAATGATTTCACATGAAAAAAACATCAATTCCTTCTCATAAGGGTCTCATCATTTTCATCTTTTTATTTTATAATTCCTATAGTATTTTCTCAGTGGTTTTCCATCAATGGGTTACATGGTCAAACAGTCAAATTGAATGGGTATTATGAGATATATTTGTTTTTCAAAGAGGATTTGTGTGATAATAAAATTCTCATCTTAGATGATTCTCATGATCATCATTAGATCATGAAAAGTGCATAACCACGTTTTATGAAAATCAACAAATCTCCCATGACAGAATGATTTCTAAATTTTCAGCATTTATTTTACAAATCGATTGGGAGAATTTTATCTGACTATCGATTGACAGTATCATTAAAAAATCTCTTATTGGGTGTCCCTCCCATTATCTTTAACACTCTTATAGAAGACTTTATTGGATAAGGAGGACAATTTAGAAGGGCTTCTTATTATCAACAATGAACCACCTGAATCACAGAACCCCTTCACATGATGTTCCCAATTTCTTGTGATCACTTGTATCCTTGAAGATTACACATTTCATGTGACCAAGGTAATTAATCTCAACATATTCATATTTATATGTTTTAATTTAATATTAATAAATACATATTCTTTTTGAAATTATCTAAACTTAAAAATTTTGATGCTCATTTTGTGGGATTAAAAAAATTCCCCTCCCCCCACTCAGAAGAGATGTACAAAAGAACATGTACTATGTTATGAGGATATAAATTTTCACATATTTCTCTTGATATTCAACTATATCTTATTCCATGCATATTTTTTTCCTCTAAGAGGTTTTTATTTCATGAGGTGCCCAATCGATAAGGGAGTGGGAGGTGAGTCATTTTATTAATAACCCAAGCCTCTAGAGTTTTCGTAATTTCCTCTCTCTCTCTCTTGATTTCTATAAAAGATATATTCATGTAATCCCATAGAGAGAACCATCAAATAGAATATATCGTGAAATCATTTCACTTGATATCATATCATGATCAACTTATCATTATGACTCGTTCAAAAAAACTTCTAACCAATCAATGGTAAGTCTCCTAAACTATGAAATATGGCCATATTCGGGGGTGGATTCACAATAATTGTGAGTATCTTGGGGGCCATCATGTTATCACCTAATATTTATTTGTTCATGTTACCGTTATATGGTATTTTGATCACATTACATAAACATATTCATGCAGTCATAAGACCTTTCATGGGTCACATGATTCTTGTGAGTTGTAACATTCCATGCAGTTGAGAAACCTTATATGGGTAAAATGATTTTTGAGATACAACCTTAGCTAAGAAGTTATTTTAATGATTTATAAAAGGTTATTTACTCATCTGATATATGATTCATATATATTTTTAGATATTTATTTTGAATAGGATGTCATAGAAGAAGTGGATCATCTGAATGGTATTTTTTCAAATGTAGACATAGATTGACAAGTAGTCATCCAGTCAGCTTAGATGAGGCTATCAAATATTCTGCAGAAAAATATTATGTAATATCCTTTTTATACATATTACCTATTTATTTGTTTTTTAATAAAGGATACTCCCATCCAGGGACCCCAATCAAAGTTTATTCCTTTTATATGTAGCTTAAATATGCATATCACCTTTAGAGAAAATATCTCTCATGTAGGCCACCAAATTTTTGAGAAACAAATGCTCTAATGGCTATATGTTATAGTTTAAGATAAAAAATATTTAAGTGTTCGATAATGTACCAGATAAAAACATAAATATTTAATGATTGATAATGTGGAAATATTTGATTAATCATAAGATTATATGGTTTCCCAGTTGCGACCTTCGATCGAGAGGGAGTTTTAGAATGTATTGGGGTTGGACATTCTTAGTACAGTGTATTTCCAAATAATTCACTATTTTGTTAAATAGAATTTCCAATTATGTGGCCACATGGATCTCAAAATTTCTTTTCATATTATGAAAATATCTTATTAATCAAATTATTTAGCAGAAGAAGTCTTGACACAAGTACATTTCACCTGGTGTATGGTGAGTTCAACATCAGTCATTGGGGTACGGAGAAAATATATAGAGAACCAATTTTGGGTGATATTTAAGACAAGATTATTCCTCCATTAAACTATTAGGAATATATAGATAACTCACCTCCCATTTCAAGGTATCTGATAATTCATTCTAATAAGGTCCATAGGAAGGTTCCAATTCCTAGGGTAGTCATCCTATTTAAGAAAAGGGTGGGATTTTTTTGAATAATTCCCATTAAAAACTTGGAGTCATGTATTTGATATCCTATGCATCACAATAGTCTCATGGGGATGAAGGATCTTATTGGACTACAGTTTAATAAGGTTCATTGAATTACTTGGTATGGGAGGTTATTCAAAAATTAAACTATACCATTCATTTTGCTGGCTTCATGCAATGTACCTAAGCGGTTACCACCTCCCAACCTAGGAAAAGGAATGAGTTCGGGTTTCTACATTTATGATGGAAGATTCTAGGGTATTATGAAGGTTTATCATCTTTTCCATTCCTATTTATGGACATAAAATACTATATATCACTCCATATTTTCTAGGGAAGATCCCCATAATATGTTTTCAACCCCTTCCTTGTGTTGTGGGGGTACGATGGATGATGAAATGGGAAGATATGAGTATTATTGTGCCTAGAATAATCCTGAAATATAATTTAAGAACATTTAGTAGTGTATTGGTGGATTGAGTCCCATCACACAGAAGATCTCAGAATTATGGGTTCATTTAAACCGCAATGAATACTTCCAATTAATTGATTAAAATGTACCCACTAAAAGTTTAACTGAAAATTGTGAGGGAAACCATGAGACACAATCTTATTTGATTTCCATTATTAATGGAACCCTCTACACCTATATCAATAGTAAAATTACATATGTTTGATACAAAACATATACATTTGGGTGTCAATTATTTTTCATTCAAATGATGTGGTTCTAGTCCTATCCACTTTTGATTTGAATGGAACCTAATGGAGTCACACCAACATTGGTTGTTGTTTACATGGTGGGATATTCAGACTCAGGTAAACTACCCTAAAACATGCACAAGTATTTGTTTTTCCATGTCCTATATTGATATTAGGATATACTAATGCCCGAATGGTATGTTATTGCGCATAGGAAACAAACTCCACAGGTATTCCACCAATGATTGATGCCTATTGAAGTCCAAGAAATATTTTTTCCTCTATAAATCCCATGACTACATAGAGTCATCATATGGTAGTGAGATTTTTGGAACCAATGTTTTACCAAGAAAGGTGCCATCTAGAATATGTACAATGCATGAGGGTACTATAGATGATGTATTAACTAGTATTGTTCATCATACATCATATCAACAATGGGATATTTAGAGGAAATATAACTCATAAAAGGAAATATATGTTTTTACATCAAGAGACAATTGACTTTTTTGAAATTTCACATATCACTGATGCTATGGGAAGCACCTTTGAAGGACATCCATCATAATTCATGGAATTACCTCAAAACCATGATGTTTCATTACTAAGTGTTAAAGTATAGGTCCTTTATTTTCCTCATGTGTAATAGATGATATTTCTCGACATTATAGTTGGTTCTCTAGATTCTGGAGACTTGAGTATCCCTAAAGTAGAAATAAAACCAATTATACGAACATTTTACAATGACATAATTAATATCAATAACATGGTGACATATTTTTTTATCCCATTATGTATGGAAGGAAGCTAAAGGGACTCTACCACCCCTCGAATCCCCAATGTATTCCCAAGGGATATATCCAATGGAGTTGACCCAGATGATGTAAAAAAGAAAGAAACTTAGAGATCTCAAGAACAGATGAATAGAATGATGGTGATGGGATCTATCTTAGAGGAAACAAAATATCTTACTCCATTGAAACCACCTTTAGTACCTTTATTTTTAACCCCTTGTGTGGATCCTTCCTCATAGTGGATAAAAAAATCATTCAATGTCATTAGAATTCTCTCACCAAGAATAGTCAATTATGTTTTATGATTTATTTCATCTTCTTTATACACCATTTCATTTGTTTATTACAATATGTCAAAAGGTACAGGTGGTTATTGGGACCATGTGGAGGAATAGACATATGTTCCTTAGAATATATGTGGTCTTTTATCCACTCTAGAATAAACATTGATGAATGGCCAAATCTATAATGGATTAAGAATTTTTTATGTGCAATCACAGTTATACCATCCTACAACCACTAATATGTTAATAATTTTTCCCTATAACCTTGCATAGGAAGGCACTCTTTTGGAGAAGTCTGATGTTGATAGCTATTCTGCAACTGATTTTGTCTTTATTGGGGGATCTATAGTCAACGTAAACCACTTATTTAGATTTCAAACATGTTTTCCTTTTTTATTATATCTATTAATATTTATATTCTCTAAATACATTAAAGGAGGAGTATGGACTATTCTAATAGATAAATCATCAATGGCGTCTCAATGTTTCTCAACATAATAGGGCATCACCCTTCCCTGAAAGATACGATTCATGTGAAATTTTATCTAGTAATGATAATAAAAAAGTAAATTTCACAATATTTATCAATCACATTGAATAATTTATAGAATTATATTATTTATATTTTGATTGATAATCCTTTGTACATATCATTAGATTACCTTGAACTCATCACTCAACGGCCCTGCCTCCTTCATCTTTGGGATTCTCCCTAAACAGGTTAACAAATGTGGAAGGCTACACGATATGAAGCTCATCAAATGGAATAGGTATGATCCCCTAACTCAATGAATTATTAATAGAATATATTCTTATTCTCATGATTTGGATTGAGTCAAGGGCTGGAGTATTCCACACTTCATCAAATAATGTATAAAAATATATGGTTGGATATTTGGAGACTAATCTCAGAGGTTCCTTTAGAGGATCTGAAGGAATAAATGGTCCATCTAATGTATATTTTTATCAACCACTTCTATAGCGTATTTTACTATAAGTATCTCGATGCTCGGGTGAAATTAATTATTTCGTTTAGAGAGTAGACGGAGACCCATGAATATAAGATAATTATAATAGAGGTGTAATTTTCAATTAAATTGATTTGGGATGAGGCCCTGACAAAGGCTTCCCAACATGATACAATGGTCACATATCACCAAAACATGATAAATTTATGTAAGGTTGATATTGGACTACTACAGTCCGAAATGGATCAACATCAATAGGAGCTATCCAAGCTATAGTACATGATAAAAACCTCTAGGAAATTGTGTTAGAGAAACAGGGGCTCCTTAAACTGGTTTATAAATCCATTCACTATGTTTTCCATAGGGAATGTACTGAAACAAGGTAAATTGGTTGATATTGAGTTGGTTTATTAATTGTAAAATTCCATATCCTCATTGAAATAGAAGGTAACAGAGCTCACAAAATCCTTTGAAAAAATATTGTAATACTCTTCTTCATCTAAATTCCTCATTTTCATTGAGGATTCATGGGATAGAATCACAGATTTAGATATTCCTCCCTCCTTTATACTTGAAAAATGAACAAACCTTTGAAATATTACATTGTGATTTCATAATTTCATTCATTTAACATCTTCAAAACACTACATGAACTTGATATCATGTAGAAATTCACAAAATACAATTATTACTATAATATACAAAAAACCAACATTTTCAACCCAAATTATCAAATAATAACATATAATTCATGATATATTCCTATGAATGATTAATGGAATATGAATCCTTATTGATGTATTATCTCCATTCGGTCGAGATCATTTAGTTGAAGAGGATATATTGGGTAAATTTTTCCTAGAGGAAAAGTTATATAACTATTTCCTATGTCAATAGTCATATCAAGAATATATTTAAGTCTTTTAGGGATAGAAAATGGTACCAAAAATATTTTTGTAAATTATTTATATATTTCGCTAAATTTTTTCCGAACTTTAATCTAAGTAAAGACCGGTGGATAAGGGCATTGATTATTTATCAGGATACCCTTTTTAGGTTTCTAGTTTGATAAATTTTGTGCCTTTTTTATTTCACAAGTGATCAATGATTCCTAGATATCATACGATGTTTTTCTTGAAAAAATGAGACGTTTCATTTTTAGGTAGGCCTTTGTGGGGTTTCAACATTGAAGGAATTGTGTCTCCATAAAATGGATCTTTTTTTCATTTTTAATCCTCTACATACCAATGCGATTATATAATTCAAGTTGAATATATTTGACCTTATGCTACTATATTTTAGTGTCTTATATTTTAGATGAACCATTAGTATAGTTTATAACCTTATAGTTCAGACCATCTGCTATTTTAGTTTAAGGTCTTCCTATTCTAACCATAAATTGTTGTAATTTATGGTCATCTTCCTCAGACCATCTATTTCTATAGTTTAGCGTATTCTAGCTCATACCATATATTTTTTTATTTGAATAATATATTGAATTGGTAATGGATGGGTATTAATGAAGGGGTTTAGTACCATACATCCTTTCCAGGATGATGAAGGATTTTATTTATGAAGTGTTCTAACTAACCCCATCCTTCCTAAGATGATGAAGGATGTGTAATCATGAAGGATCCAAACACCACACATTCTTTCTAAGATGATAATGGTTGGGTGTTCATGAAGAGTTATTACACAATAAATCCTTGATGAGATGATAGAGTATGAGTATTTATAAATTGTTTAGAAGCCCTTCATCCTTATAGAAAGGTTGAGAGATGGGTATTCAGGAATTTTTCATATACCTCATATCATTACTGATGTTTGGTTTTTTGTATGGTAGAATAATATTATGGATGCCAAATCCAAATGGATAACTTGACTAGGGGTGGTTTAAATCACATATAAAGGAGCATTAACAAAGGGTGATGTAATTGGGAATGCACTTATAGGATGATCCCAATAAATTCTCTGTTGTTGAGTCTTAGTCTAGAGTTTCTTAGACTCATGAGGATTGGAGGACCTTTCTTATAAGGAGATGAATCTTATAGTTGATTGGTTTAAGGATCTTAATTTGATCCAACTAATTCAAAGTCAAACTGAGTGGATACGAATTCTTTATAAGATACATGTGAGATTTATATACACTCAATAACTTAGTCATTTAATAATAGTATAGAAGACAGTCTCTCAAAGGAGGGTTCTAGAATCTTGGGGGTTATTCTATTTATGTTTGTCAAGTCAGGTCCCTATATCACTTGGTTTATAGTCATGTGGTGTGGGACATAAAAAGGTTGAAGAATGGAATATCACATTAATTCTCAAGGAAAAGGGAAAATAATTGGTTGTTTAATTTTCTAGATTTCGAATCTAATTGAATATTTTTATTGTGGAATTATAAATATTTGTCAAGGAATATCTAGTTCAACAAAAAATGGGTGGTTGTAGATATAGGTTAACCATTATTATTGGTGGAGACCATTATCACATGCATCTTGGAAAATAACTCATAGAATTAAGGGGGACCTTTCCCCTTCGATGAGAAAATCAACTAAGCAGTAGATCTGGTGCATTGTGTTATTCACTATAGAATCCTAGTGGGTACCTTCAAGGAATTAAATCCCAATTTCAAATACCCTACATGGAAGAAACAAGAGAAATAAATAATGTGTATGGGGTTCTAGGATAAGTGTATCAACTCATGTAATTGGTTTGTGTGAGATTAGACATCAAAGGTATGAATGTGTTTTATAGAAAATATAATAGTAAATACTAGTTTTATTTCCCTAAAAGTTGTGTCACCTCCTAATAAATAATTTATCAGGTTGATGAGTTGTTGTGAATCATTAATATTCCATTTTCGTGGACTATGTTGTCTCGGGAATATGGATCAAGATGTACTATGGACACTATATGGGCCTTGTTATAATTGGGTACTATAAATTTACAATGTTTGTTTATCATAAAAATAAGAGACAATGTGTTTATCGAGTAGAGAAATGAAATTTTCATAGAAAACCTTTTTTAGTTTTTAATCATGACAAGTTGTATGACTCTTTCATGAAATGTTTATGGTCTTATCATTTAGGCCTATAAAAACTAATTTTTAAAGTCATATAACATTGACTGTATTTAATATAGTTAATGGCCTATATGGAGGTGGGCCTGGTAGCAGGGAAGTGTTAGAAAATAGGCTAATTTGGATCCTTAAGATTGAGAGTAATCCAAATACCTCTTGAACGGGATTTGAAAATGGTATAAATCATGGATTAAGGTTATAGGATCATGAATAATAGTATAGGACAATCATGATTAGGATGATAATGAATCAATCTTTGTTGATGATCTCCAAAATGATAATGTCCGATCTCACGATGATCAAATAACCTTTTTCATTGTAAATACACATATGGTTGATAGGCTGTGAGAAAATATAAAGGATCCAATTTTCTACCTTCGTAATCAAACAATGGGTCCCTCATGTTATTTTCTAAGGGATATGGTAGGTTTTCAGCATTTTGAGAGACTTAGTATAGGATGTGTGGTTTCTGAATTGAGGTTATAAAAAAGATGATGGAAGAACCCTAAATTTTTTTGACCATGGTTAGTATATTATGGTCCATTGAAAATGATTAATTATTGAATATGATCTACATTGTTTAAAATCATGTGGTACAAATGCATTTATCATTTAGTTTAACTTCATGTGATAAGGATTTCCCTATTTTATTTTATCATCATGTTTAAAGGAGGTAGGAAGTGACATAAATTATTAAATATA
The DNA here is from genome assembly GCA_963277665.1 of Viscum album. Classification (NCBI taxonomy): domain Eukaryota; kingdom Viridiplantae; phylum Streptophyta; class Magnoliopsida; order Santalales; family Viscaceae; genus Viscum; species Viscum album. The sequence goes on from OY728120.1 coordinate 1,488,544,169, forward strand.
TCTCCAATGACACTTTTCTCTGATCGGGGGAATTTGTATGCTGCTAGAATATTTTATTCTTGAAAAGGATTACTATTGATTGACCATTTTCTGGATAACATCTTGTGAAGATCTATTCTATACAAAGGAAATCCATATGTATATCTGATTCATATATTGGATATGAAATTCTATATGACGTGGATATCTTTAGTCATTTTTAGGTCTTTCATGGTGGACTATATCTTATTGGAATACTCAATTTCAATTAATGGTATTCTATAGGTTCACCTATAAACATTTTTATGGATGGAATGTTTCCCTAGTCCACTTTTACACATCATTCCATATAGTGATGGACCTCACATGTGGGGAGGAGAAATCTTCATCAGAATATACACAATATTTGAGAGTATTACCCTAACAGAATCTAAATATCATGTTGGAAAGGATAATTAAACATTAGGAAAGTGATTCACCACTTCAAAGGGCCAAACACTAAGAAAGAGGGTAAACATTATTTTCTTCTCTTGAAACTAAGTGTTTCATTTATTGACAATGTTGTGTCAATATGTTTTTGGTGATTTGTGATGATTTTATGATGCTTTAATATTTTTTATGAAATCACCATATGGAATTTAATATATTTTTATATTAATTCAATATGTTTAAATGTGATGATTGTTTGAAAAATTCTTCATTTTGAAGACATTTTGTCGATAGAGGTGATACATTTAATCAAACACATTGTAGAAGAGGATTTGAAGAAGAAAAAGAAATATATTTTTTCATGAGTATGTGAATATTGTCTTGTAAAAAGTAATTTAATGAAGGAATAAAAGAATCATTCTTGAATGAATTCATAATGAAATTTGGAATATGAATTTTGAGTCTGGATTTGAATTGTATAATTCTATGATATATATTTGGTTAATATTTTTTGGGATTCTACAAAAAAAATTACCAGCCATATAGACAACTTAAGGAACCCATAACTACCACTTAGAGAATGTTTAAAACACATCCTCAAATTGTGAGCACTTGCATGCATAAGATATAATGCACATATAAAGGATTACATAGTATCAAGTAGAGGGGCCACTGTGCAGTCTGGCATGGGAACTAATGGTGTTGACATTTGTTGGTGCTAGTATTAGTTTGGAGAAGACCCCTTACTAAATTCTATGAGATCAAGGTATGAATTCACTTATTAAGTAATGTCCATAAGATATGATATTATGATATTGGATAGACACTCTATATGGGATACCATACCCACATTAAAACATTTGCCTAAAACATAGGTATTCTGATCTAGCTTATTCACACCATCTGATAAATAAGTGAGATCATATTGCTACTCCTACTGATGATGCATTCTGTGGATGAAATATTTACATATAGAAATCACATAAAAACAAAAAAAATACACTTTCACCCGAAACATGAAAAATGTATAAACAATTTCTAGGAATCAATTTCCATAAAGAATAAAAATTATTTGCGAAGATTTAGTTCATGAATGAAGATGTTATGTGTTAATTCCATCTGATGTTGAGCATTATGAAACCAATTTAAGTATATTGAGAGTTCTAGTTTGTGAAAAAGACGAAAAAAAGATTCTCTATGGACACCTATGTGGAGATGATAGCTACGTGAGTGAGAAAAACAATTTAGATGAATGGAATACAATCTCACAGTACTGCTACAAAACAATCATTTAATAATGCTAGAATTTATCAGTGCTAGAATAAAAGAGGTAATAAAGATACCCTTTATCTGTGATAAAAGAAGAGATGATAAATTTTATCTTTTATCAGTGTTTTTTGATAGCAATTATAAAGTCTACCCTTTATCAGCGCATTTTTTTAGCACTGATAAAAGGAAATTATTAACATCATATTTTTTTAGCGTTGATAAAGGGTGTCATTTATTAGCTATTTATGATTGTCATTGATAAAGGGAACCCTTTATCAGTTAATTATTTTTAGCACTCATAATGTTATCCTTCATCAGAACTTTTTTGGACTTGTAAATGTAAAAATAAATTGAAATAATTAAGTAAAGAAAAAAATTGATTTTATTAAAATAATATTAAATGTTTATTAATATAATAATTATTGATAAAAATGAATAAATTGATAATAATATATATAAATTAAAAATATTATATATTATATATGTAGATATATATAAAATAAATATTAAACAAATAAAAATTAAAAATAATTTAATTGAGAAAAATACTAATCATTTTATTAATTAAATTATTATTTATAAAGTTAAAAAATAGTATATATATATGTGTGAATTTATAAAAATATGATATATATAATACGAAATATTTTTTTTTCTTTACATTAAATGATAAGATATTTAATGAATAATATATCATAATTAAAAATTAATGTTAATTAAAAATAATGACTAATCACATCGAGTAATGGGCATAATTCAATGTCATTTAATTTTCAATTTAACATAGATTAAACGTGTTATTTTGATTTCAAAAATACATTATTTGTTCTTTTTTATATACAAATCCACACACACAAATAATTATTTAAGAATTTAATCAATTTATATTATTAATTATATATATATATATACTATTTTATTATATTTTCAATATATATTCATCTGTCTTTCAATATATATCCATTTTTTAATGATTTTTGTTAATCAAACTTATCCATATTTTCAATATTTTACTCATTTTTAATTAATCTATTTTACATCTTTTTAACATTCATGGATATAATATTAAATATTCAACAAAAATGATAACAATACATTTTTAAAAAATATCTATAAATAAATAAATATATATATATATATTTCATAGTTTTATAAATTTATTATTAAAAATAAATAAATAATATTTCTTCAAAAAGTATTGATATAATTAAAACTAAATTATATTACAATTATAAGAAATTTATTTAAATAATAAATTTATTTACTGTATATATAATGATATAAATATTATTTTTTAATGTATTTATATAATTATAGAAAAATAATTACATATTTAGTCAATTATAACTTTATTAATTTACAAAATGTATTATTATATGTATAATGCTTATATATAATAATTATACATTTAAAAAAATTTATTATTTAAGAAAACAATTATTACTACCTATCATCGTTTATAAACATAGGAGTGAAAAAGGTATCATTATCAATGCTTTTATGGAAGCATTGATAAAAGATTCCTGATCTATTTTAATAACCGTAACCATGGCGAACTAGTATGAAATATCCAAAGCACTCCATGGAATCAACCTATTAAATTCACTCCACGTTGTCAAATCCAAGATCGAATATAGGCTAGAATCAAGGCTCCAACTATTCCAAGGAACAATTCAAAGGCTTGAGTGATTCTAGTGTGGAATAAAACCAAGTCTCGATTGAAATCTATGTTTTTTGATATCTATAATTTCCCTCAATTATCCACTGAACCTTCTCATCCCACATCCCGGTATCCCAACAAGTCTTGTTTCACTATCCATTAATATAACAAATAAAAAATAATTTTTTTATTCATATTGATGTATCACATTCTCTGATAGCATGTGGATCTCCTTAAGACAACATTGGTACAGGGTGACTTGAAATATATCAAGCCCAATGTTGGGTTATGTTTTTGTGAGGTATAATAGGGTCCTAATACCCATATTGAATGAAATATAACTATTTGAAATCATTAAATTTTGAAAACCTAATCCATATAGAAGTTGGTGTTGTCATTGGGTTGGAATATTCCATTAAAAATTACTTGGGAACCTCTTTGTATTTTTTTTAAAATTCATGTTCTTTTATTTCTATGATTACTATATAAAGAAAGGAAAATGTTTCACCAATCATATAAAACATGATATCTTACCTCATATGGTCCACACAAAAAATTCATTATGGTTATTCCAATCCTCTAATATTATGTGTTCAACATATATGTATAGAAATATCCTTTTAACATCCTCCTTGTTGATGTATATGGTGTGATAAAATATACCTCACTAAATAAGCAAGCTTTCATAGGTATTTATCCAACCTTAAATATCATGTCCTTAGTTATTTATTTATATTGTAAAAATAATTATTTAACTAGAACACCATTATCTAATTTTCATCCATAATAAACCCATCAATGTTATCAATGTATACACCCCCTTAATTACTCCATTTAGAAACATAGATTTTATATCCATTTTCTATACATTTACTACATTTTCACTAAAATATCCAAAAAATAAAATATCTTCCAATTGGGCTATGAGAGTAAATTTATCTTAAATATAAATTTACTTTATCTAGGAGTTACCCTAACACACTATTCATTATTTATTTTGTGCCAATTTTTCAATAGTCAATGAGTTTATTACTGAACACCCACATGGTTCTGAAAATATTTCTTTCTTCAATCCTGGGAACAATTTCCCATGTTACATTATTCTTATTTAAATCAAAATCCCCATTCATAGATTTTATCCAATTATCATCTTTATAGGCCTCTCAAAATGGTTTAGTCTATAATTTGGAAAAAATTAGTTATTTTGTTGAGTCTCATTCCTTTGTGTGTTCACTAAAACAAGTCATCCACAAATTAAATTTAATTCATTGATTTTATATTTTCATCAATTTCTTATAGTTGATAAAAATATAGCCATATTTGAAATTATAACACACTCATTAATAATTCTTAAAAATAACTTCTTTTATCTCATAAAAAATATTATAAACCCTATGTATGTTTTACTTTAATCCATCTAAACAAATATTATTCTTTAAAATCTCATTTGTGTTCTACACTTAGGAATATGTAATTACCATCCTTGTAATTATCACAAATGGTAGGAATTAAAAAATTTATATAACACAATATAGTTTAACTATCATCTTCATTAGTTTCATCTCTTGAATAGCTATTATTCAAATTTTGTTCTTAGGACTCATCCCCCACCTCTTTGATTTTTCTTTTACTACTCTGAGTACATGTCATCATATGGATGACTACAAATTTGAGTATTTCAAGAAACATAATGGGATTTCCACAAGATATGGAGGATGATTTCCAAAAAACAAAATGCAATGATAACTACACATAATAATACCTTGATGAGGATGAATATTGTCTATCACTATCACCTTTGGATAAATTCAGAAGATAACACCTACCATAGTGTAGTAATTATTTTATTAAATTCAATCACCCATTTTCTTCAAAGAATACTAAAATTCATTGAAAAATTTAAATGTTATGTTTACCATATTAGAATTATATATAACTTTCACGTATGATAATGTATAAAATATGGGTATTTATTTATTTATTATAAAGAATGAATATTTTATGAACCCATTAAGATATAATTAGTTTACCTCAGATGATTCAAAGCTCCAAGATAGTGTATTTTATTTTCTCCTCATCCTCCCAACTCATCGATTTATTTTTTAGGTGAGACTTATTTTGTTTTTTTGTCATCATTATTGTACTACCATTATCATATCCCTATGGTCAAAAATGTTTTCAATGTAAAATAATTATCTGTTGATTTAATTTATTATTTTGTATTTATGTTTTATTTATTTATTTTTAGTATTACTAATATAATAATTGTTTTCTTATAAAAGTGGATTATTTTGATCGAGTTGGGGTGGTTTGTTTGAAGCTACCAATTCTCATGAAGGATTAGACTTCGAGAATGAAACTGTGATAATGATGAGGAAATGCATCAAGAATTCATGAAACCAACAAGAAAAGTTTAATTCTCAAAAATTATTCTGAGATATTGGGACGTGTAGGAATCATCCACACCTCAATCCGATACATGGTGTGACCATTATTACTCAAAGTGCTTATCTTTAATTAAAATTGACATTAATTTTAGTAAAAAGAATAATTTACACACTCAAAACCAAGAAGTAATATTCTTTATTATTTATATACTTTAGGTAAATGTTCCATAAGTCATTTTTTATTTATAGGAATTATCCACACCTCAATTTGATGTATGGTGTGACTACTACGACTCAGTGTGTCTAATATTGGTTTAAAATCTGCAGTTAAGTTCAAAAAATGACACTTACTGAAAACAACTAAAAATTTCTTGGATTTTCTTTATAATTTTGGACACTAATTCATATGTTATTTATGCCATTTAGGAATTGGTCTCATGTAAAACTGATACAATATGTGATCCGTATGGGTCAAAGTGCAGGTTTTCAGTTTAAAATGACATTTTAGTAAAAAAAAGTGATGTAACCAAAATCAAGAATATTTATTCATATTATTTATATACATTAGTAAATTTATTAATATTTCATTTTGGATTTATAATAATGTGCCTCACCTCAACCCAACGAATTGTGTGACTGATATAACTCAAAGTGTGTATTTTTTTATTTTAAATTGGCATCAATTTTAGTAAAATTGAAAACTAACTTAATAAAAAAAAGAAAATTAAATAAAATTGTTTTGATAAATTAGTAAAACTATCAAAATGTAATATTTTGAATTTATGAATCATCTAAATCTCAATCTGACATTCTGTGTGACCGGTATGACTCCATGTGCACCTTTTTATTTAAAATTAGATTCAATTTTTTTGTAAAAATGAAAAAAATAACATTATTAAAATCAATAAAACACATTTTTATAATTTTTATATATTATTAAAAAAATATGTATGTAATTTTTTATGTGTAGGAATCATCTACACCTCCATCTGATACACGATGTGACCGTAATGACTCAATGTGTCTGTTATCAGTTTAAAATCGGCAGTTTAGTTCAAAAAATGCCACTAAATGAAATATGAGAAAACAATATCTAATTTTTATAATAATTTAAGAAATTTAATCATACTTATTTTTTTTTGTAAGAATTGGATTCATACCAAAATTATATATGATGAGATTAGTATCAGTCAAAGTGTGTGTTTCCAGTTTAAATTTATATTTTAGTATAAAAGACAAGTGATCTAATCAAAACCGATTAAAGACATTTGGATTGGTTTCATACGGAATCAAAATGGTCCATATTCAATTTAGGACATTTTTTTAATGATGCACACCTCAATATGATTCACGATGAGACCAATATGACTCCATGTGTATCTTTTTATTTAAAGTTGACATAATTTTTAGTAAAAAGGATAACTAACTTTCTCAAAACTAATCAAAATCATTCATATTGTTTTTATACATTATGGAAATTATCGATAACTCATATTTGATGTGTATGAATTATCCAATACTCCATATTATACATGATGAATTCAGTATGATTTAATGTGTTCATTATCAGTTTAAAATCGAAATTTTTGATCGAAAAGTGTCACTAACATAAAATCAAGAAAATAGACACATATTGTCTTCATATTTGAGAGAAATAGTTTATAAGTCATTTTTTAATTTTAGGAATTGGTATCATGTTAGACCAACACCTGATGTGACAAGTATGAGTCAAAGTGTGTGTTTCCAGTTTCAAATGACATTTTTGTAAAAAAGACAAGTGATGTTCTCAAAACTGTGAAAACACATTGAGACTGTTTTGACACTTTTAGAAAATGATCTATAAGTCATTTGAAATGTGTAAGAGTCATCTCAACCTAAATATAATATACAGTGTGACCGGTATGACTCCAATTTCATCTTTTTCATATATAAATGTAATTTTAGATATAAATGCACATCACATCACCAAAACTGAGTAGACAAGCCTATATTGTTTTTTATCATCATTCTATCTGAAATTAACTAATTAATTTTCATATAATTTTATATCATATTTATTAATTTAATTTTCATGTAGATAATGACTGAAGATAAACAATAGATTTTTTGATGTGCAAGAATCATGTGCAACTCAATCTGATACAGAAAGTTCCTTAAATGACTCAAATTTAGTTTAAAATTTACACTATTATTAATATATTTATTTATACTATTAAAAATAAATAAATAGTTTTTATATATATGTTTTTTTCTTGATCTAGAGTTAGGATCAAACGAAAAAGGAATATTTTTGTTTATAAATATATGTAATAATTTATACTTATGTTATTACATAACCCAATGTTTGAAATGTATATAATATTATTTTACCATAAATTTTTGTTGTAATTTTTATTTCCATTAGCTTTTATATTAATAATTTATTTTTATAATTTTGCGGTGTTTTATGATACAATGTGGTTTTACAGCACACTGCATTAATGTTGTAGTGTTATATTATAACACACTATATTATTACCCTTTACTAGCATTTCTAAAAGCAGTGATGAAAGACCCAGAATTTTTATTTCATTCCAGTATTCAACGCTTCTGTAGTCCTAATATAGGATATTTTTAGCATTGTTAATGGCCTATTATATAGTATTTTATGATGGTGAGAAATTATATTTAAAAAAATACCAAAAATTGGGAAGGTGTTATGGATGATTCTACTAGTACTTTTAGAATTATATATATATTATGAGTACAATAAATGATTACATGACTCCATGAAATAGATTTGAATGCATGGTGGGCTTCTGGAATTCTAATATGTATAAATTTCAACATATTGATAATTCTAAGAAATACATATTCTATTAAAAATAGATTTATATAATTACATATGATTTAAATGGTTTGAAGTTGGATTTCCAATATGATGAAGAATGTGGTATGTGGGGAAGCTCTATTGTAGGAATTTAAGAGGTTCTCGCATTGAAGAAATATTCTATTGTGATGATTTATATATACTAAGGTGTTATGAGATGAATTCTAGGTGAATGTGTATTTATTTAATTGTTTAATAATAATGGAAATGTAGTTTTTGGATAGAGAAATTATGCCAGGTGAAAATACCGTATGTCATGGCCAAGTTATTTATGGAGATATGTGGCTTATTTTTTGGGTTTTCATTCATTTTAATGAAAAACAATATTTTATCACATTTATTATTCACTAAAAAATTGTAAACTATATAAAGGATTCTTATAAATTGTTCTTTAACTCCATGATTAAGTTTCTTTGTGGAAGTATTGGGAATAAAATTTTAAAAGGAAAACCAATTCACCACACATAGTTTCTATTTAACATTTTTGAGTAATTATTTTGCGAACCTAGATTACTTCACAATTTATTGTCCTATGTGAATAAGAATAAGTCAAAGAATTAAATGTTGATATAATTATGTGAATTAATAAAAAATATTCTGGTAGTATGAACATGGATACATCTTCTTTGGGTTAATAATTTATTATACATAATGATAATTTTACTACTATATGATAAAAAAATAATTGGGAAGTAAAAATCCATATTTTTAAGAAGAAACACATCAGTGATGTTCTTAAAAGTGTGAGAATATTTTATAAGATTTATCTTGAAGGATCATAATAAATATCTTCATAAATAGTTGTATAAGAATCCAACATTAAGAAGTTATATTTCTTTTATTTTCAATCACCTTTTAATAAGATGTGTGAAAATGTTGTTCGAGTGGGACTATGGAAATTATAGTTTCTGTCAATTCTAGTGTAGACATATAATTTGTAAAAACTTTTTAATTTTGTAATTATTATCCAATTTGGGCATCTAAACAATCACAACATAGAGTCGGATCACATTGAGTATGAACATAGTAAAATTATTTTGTTCCTATTCAAATTACTTTTACTACATCCGAGATATGAAGAGTAATCATAATATTTTATTGGATCCTAATAGATAAAAATAGGATAATTTAAAAGGTACAAAATATAGTATACATTACCACTAATTTAACCCCTCCCCTTCTTAGTGGTGTAACACCGTCAAGGTAACTTCAATTAGTATCATATCTTAGTTACCTTTTTCATGATCAACAACTAATGATGATGAATAATCATAATTTTATCAATATTAGGGGTGATTATACATTATAAGGAAATAAATATTTTAGTTGGATGAATATGATGTTTCTCAATATTTTATCTATATTATTTATTGTTATGTATAATGTAACGGTATGGCTCCCACCTATTTTTGAATATTCTCTTCTGAATCATATTGATAAGTGAAATATGGATGTTTATTAAAATATCAAAATAAAATTCTAAAAATGAAAATTTTATAACCATTTTGAAAAAGTTTACAAAAAGGAATGGGATTCAAAAATTATAATAAAATTTTGGATAAATTGGACAGAATCTATAAAAGAAATGAAAATATAAGGGTTACTAAATTGAACATTTTGAGAAGTATATTTGATGATATAAAGATATATAAAGATGAAAATTTTGAGGAATACTTCACCAGAGTGAATCAAATGGGGTGTAATATTCGAGTTTTTACTAAAAATATTAATTATTATACAATTGTAAAAAAAATTGATGAAAATATTTCCTGACTTATTTGATCCTATTGTTTAAGATTTGGAATATAGAGATGATATTACTATCAATGAATTTAATAACATACTCATTTCTTGTGAAATTTTCAATATTCCTATATTTAAGAAGAATAATATATATAACATGGATTTTGAGGTCCTAAGAAAACTCAAAATTAGTGATGTTGAAATTTCATAATCATGTGAATATGTTGATGAAGATTAATATAATTATTATTATAGTATCACTACTCATATATCAATGCAATTTTAGATGATAATGTTTATGGTTAATGGTAAATTACAACCATGGTGTTTCGATTTTAATGAAAATTTTCACTTTTTTATAACATTTCTTGAGAAGAAGTATATGAAACCTGAGATTGATGATGAGAAAAAAATTGAAAAATGAATCCGAAAAACTATCAAAATGAAAAAAAATATTGGAGAAAGAAGATATTATTCAAAATTAAAAGTATATTTTTGATGAAAAAAGATGAAGAAGATGACTCCACATCATATATCCAATTTTAAATTAATGATAATTTCATGGCTTATATGGGAATGGGGTTTGACACATCTTTCCAAGAAAATGATGAAACTGAATGGAAAGAGCTAGAAAACATATTAAATAATGAATTATAATCTTCTATTTTTAAAAAATGATTAAAAAATAGAATAGGATGTTATAGATATAAATTATACAATACAACTATGGTAATGTAATAATGTGAAAATTAATTTGTTCTTTACATTGAAAAACCCCAAAATATTCAAAATAAAAGTGGATAAAATAGAGAATATAGTAAAATACCATGAAGAAGAACCTTCTCATAAATAAGAGGAAAATTATAAGGATTAATAAAAATATATTTAATAAAAAAATAAATTGAAAAGGATTTTATAATATTTCAAAAAGTTAGTTGTGGTCAGGGATGAATCATCACAAGCTAGTGAATGAGTGTTCCCTAAAATTTAATGGATTTTTTTCAATTATTGAATCCCAGATTCAAAATTCTAATATTATAATATTTTTTTGAGGGGATCAAAAATAATTTTAATTGTTTCATAAAAATTATTGATGATTTTCATGATGTGGTATTCAATAAATATTAATTTTTCATCCAAAGCATATAGGAGGGAAGGATCACCACCCTAGGGAAATTAACCAATGGAAGTGTATTTCAAATTAATGATTCTACTAATTCCTATTTCTTGATTGCCAATGATGAAAATAACTTATCGAATAGAAGACGTTACCATCTTGGTCAATCAACTATGAGTATCATTTTGATGCATGATATTTTGGGAGATATTCTGAAGATAACGTGAGAGAATTGTGACATCTATGAAACATTTAAAAAATTTAAAATATCACATGTCTCACAAAATTTAGTGGAAATTATATATTATAGAAATTTTTTTCCTATTTCTACTATCTTATGTGGTCTAATTAGAAAAATTATCAACTATATGTGATCTTTATTAATTATATTAATTTATGAGTATACATTCTTGAAAAATTTCATGTTCATTGAAAAAAAGTTAAACAAAATTAAAGTGTTTACATTTTTTAGAAGGATAGGAGAAAAGGTGATTGGAATATAGATAAAGAAACTAATATATAATAGTTCTAAAGAGTTTACATATGATGTTTTTTTGTTACATTAAAAACATGGAATCACACATCAATATATCAGACCATATACTCCAAAAAATTGTGTAGGTAAAAGGAATAATAGAAGCATAGTTGGGATGTGTATGACTAAGATAGCAGAGCATAACATCTCAAAGAATTTATGGAGAGAGGTAATATGTATTTCCATACAAATAAATAATATTTTCTACTAATATTATAGACACAAAATACACCATATGTAATGCGGCACATGATAAATCTTGTTGTGAATTATTATAGAGTTTTTGGATGTCCTTTAATTATAAAATTATTAACAGTAAATGGGGAAATATAAGAAAATAAAAATGAAAGAAATTTCATAGACTATATGTCTAATGTATTTGACTATATATTGGATAAAAATGACTAAATAATCTAGTAAACTATAGTTATTTCAAAATTATTTAAATAAATAAAAAATTAGATATTTCATTTGATACTAATTAATAAGATTATGTAATATATAGAATACATATTTTAGAAAATAAGGATGATCATGTTATTGAAAATAAGGCAGTAAATACAAATATTGATTCTAAACAAACTAGTGATGTGGTTGAATCTGATGGAAATAAGATAAAATAGTAAAAAATGAAAAAACATTTTGAAACAAAAAATTTCCCTCGAAAATAAAATGGTATTTGTAAATATGGAAGAGTATTAAGAGTTGAAGATCCAATTACACATATTTTTCAAATTGAAACACATACAATGGAAGATGTAATTGAACATTATGGTTGGATATAAGCTAATAATGAGGAACCTGATTAGATTGAGAAGAAACCCACCTTGGAAATTGTGACAAGACTTCAAAATAGAAATTTTATTAACACCATATGTGATTTTAGAAATAAATAAAATGAGAAATGTGAGGAATCATGGAATAAAGATAGGATGGTTTGAAATGATATTCTCAATTGGAAGGTATTGACATTAGTGAATCCTTTATACCAGTATCATGATTAAAAACTACTATACTCTTCATGAAAGTGGAAACAAATAGGCTTTTAAATGTTTTTCAAATGGATGTGGAATCTTCAATTCAGAATGGTGATATTAAAAAAGATTTCTATATAAAATAGCCTGATGTGTTATTATTTCACAATTATTTTTGAATGGTATATATTTTTATGAAATATTAGTATGATTTTTAATAGCCCCCTATAGAATGGTATTCTAATGTTTATAAAATATAATATTGAAAATATCCTTTATGTCAAATATCTATTTAACAGTACTCTTATAGTCAATGAGAATTTGGATGACATCATATTTTTTGGTGACAATTAGTTTCACTATGATGTGTTTTATGAGAAGATGAAGAATAATTTTGAGGCATACTTTCTTGGTCAGATGACATTAATTATGGGTTTCATATTGATATGAAACCAAATTTCAAATTTCTATATTGGGAAAATTATTCCTGGGAATTTCTGAAAATGTTTTTAATATATAATGAAAAACCATATTAAACTCCCATTTTAATTAGAACAAAATTTTCTAAGGATGAAGCTACAATAAGAGTTAACTAGAAATAATTCAGAAGATTCATTGGTGATTTGGTATATCTAACATTTTCTTGGAATGATATAACTTGTGTAAAGGATCTATATTCCAAATTTTAGAGTGATCCGAGAGTGTCTCACTTTTTGGATGATAAGATAATTATGAGTTATGTCAAAGGAACTTTGAACTGTGGGATTCTATATGAAAATATTACTGATTTGAAATTTCTGGCCTTTATAGATATAAACTCAGAAGGAGATTGTATAGAAATAAGTTCACTTTCATGTGGAACTATTTTTCAGTGACACAACTTTGATAATTAATAGAAAAAGAAATAAAACTCATTGATAATAATAATGGTTAAAATTGAATATGTAGTAGCTACATATGTTTGTACACAAATGATTTAGATGAATGTTTATTTACTATATTTGATGATTGTGATAGAGAGAGTACTAAAAATTTCTTGTGACAATCAATGTTCAATAGGGTTTTCTAAAAACCCAATACAAAATTAAAAATCCAAGTATAATGATATCATATTTGAATTTATCAATGAAAATGTGGTTAGGGGAGATATCTAGATAGAATACATTTATAAAAAATATCATGTTATAGATATTTTCACCAAAGATATTCCAATATAGAGGTTTTTGGAATTAAGGCTGGGACATCATGTTCAAACTTCTCCTCTCACTTTTATAATAACAAGACTTCCCTCTATATTCCCTATTATTTTATTTTTCATGATCTAATAATATGGTGATTGAAGGAGAATTTATGTTCACAATGGATATAATTCAATTCCTAGATGATGAAAATTAATGTATCACTTAATGGGGAGCCTGCATCTGTTTTGAGGATCTGGTATTTCATGTCCTTTAACCCCCATTTGAAAATTTATGATCATTATTTCACAAGAATGGTAATTTTACTGACAGTATATATATATATATATATATATATATCCTTGGATATAAAAATATTTTCTTCTATACTGGGTTAGGCCGTATAGACTTATATTGATTAACTAAAGGATATTTTCCAATTATTGTGTGATATTATTCATTATATTAAAAATAATAGATGATGTTTAAAAAAAATGTAGATGAGAATACCCCCATAACCATTTCATTTAATAGACAATAAGGGGGAAAAATATTTTCACACACATATTTACTTTAATTTCAAAATTCACACACATTAAGTTCAATAACCATAACATATGAAGAAAGGGATAAAAACTAAATGTATGAGTTATTTATTTAACAATTTAAACTAGAGAAAACATCCAATTTAAAGAAATAATAGATATTCTTGGATATACCTATCTTGTCATACACACTAGATTTGGCCATCTAGACATTGATTTTATTAACTAATGGATCCATACCAAGTATTCTGTGATATCCTTAATTATATTAAAAATACAAGATGTTGTTTTGAAGAAAAAATAGAGATGACATTACCCCCATAACCTTTTAATTTTATAGCCAATTAAGGGGATAATTTTTTCCATACACATATTAACTTTTATTATCTGAAGGGATATTTAAAACATAATACAAAGGGTTAGATTGTTAAACCTATGTGTATCATTTATTATAAATGATGTGTCAGTATGTGTTCAGTGAGTTGTGATGAAGTAGAGATTCTTTGAGAATGGTTATGGACACACTCAGTGTAATTTCATATTAAATTTGATAAATTCTCTATTTTTAAATATAAGTATTTTTTGAAATGATATTCATATCTAAGATTTGGGTTGATGGATTTGAAACATTATGTATAACACACTGTAGAATATGATTTTATGAATTATAGTTAATGTCTTATTTTAATAGGATTTTAATATTTTCATGAAAAAATTAATTTCATAACGTATTTGATATAGAATTCATAATGAAATTCTTTATGATTATGGGAGGAATATTTATGATTTTTTTCATTAAATTTCAGAATTAAATGTTTAACATTTGATTTTTTATATGTAATTTTACATAAAACATTTTTCCAGCCAACTATACAACTAAGGGGACTGGAAACCATTGCAAAAGTGCGAATTTCAACCCTCATTCATGCATTGTATATGTCTTCTTATGCAGTAAACATTTCACACATGGAAGAGCTTTTGGTAGAAATTATAGGAGCGACAATGTGGGGCATCACAATGATAAATGGTGTTGCCATGGTTTGAGAGTTGTGGTGGATGGGAGTGGAAACAATACTATGTTTCGACCAAATTAAAGGATAAATTTATTTGTTAAGAAAATTAAGTAACATATTTGATTTCAATATTGGAAGGATTATCTATGTGGTTTAGGGTTCCCATGTTAAAACATACTAAAAAAAATGATGCACACTCCAGCTGATATGAACCTTCTAATGAATGAAGAAAATCATCTTATTCCTCCCACAAATGAAGTCTTATCTAGATAAAGGGTTTACATGTTGCAATCATGAATAATCTTAAAAATTATGAGACTTTGTCTTGTGCTGGATGAACACATGAAAAATAGATATGTTTGAATTTCATCCTAGAATAAAAATGATTTGTAAGGATTTAGGTTGTGGATATAGAAGTAATGTGGAAATTCCATGTGATTTAGATATTTGATGATACAAATGTATCATCCATAGAGTTATAGATTTAAAAAAAATGCAAAAAATATAGGAAGACTGATCTATGAAAATGGGAACTACAATATGAAATAATGGAATATGATCTCACATGATAAAAATTATTATAAGTATAAAAGTTACACAAATTGTGAAGTTCTGTGTCACGAAGCAACCCAACATTTTCCAACTTATGACTACCCTATGCCCACCTCCAATAGGTCAGGGGATAGTAACCATTACCAAATAGGAATATCCCACAAATGTGAGTAATTATCTAAAATTACATGTACACCCACACACATCACCATTACCAAACAGTGATGAAATATAAAACAACATAAATAATGTATACATATATCTATAACCCCACAAAAATTATGATAGTGTAAATAATATAAAAGAGGGGCCTAAAACAATCCTAAATACCATAAATATTCCAACATGCACCAAGGGGGGGACTAATTCAAAGGTACACTCTTGGTAAAAATATCGGTCTGTCATGCTCGAGCTACACTCCAACCTCTCCATGTCCTCTTCAAACACCATCAAAAGTGCTGATGTCTACATAAGACACATCACATATGGGAAAATACCTTTAAGGGTGAGTATAAAAATTCTCAATAGGACACCCTTAAAACACTAAACATGAAGCACCTAGTATATTCTTCTCAGTACAATATATAATAGATACAATTCAAAAAGCCCCAGAAATGCTCAGGAGAGACACTATGCCTTCAGGAAATCATATCAAAATCCCAGCCATATGATTCTATTTGAATAAATGCTCACTCTGGGAGATCTCACTCCACGAGCCCTTATTTTATCAGAGACATTCAACAAAGTGTTATAACTCATTTGGGCCCCTCCCAAATAAAATGTATTGGTCTAATAAGACTATGATAAAATGAGAGGGGGTCATGATAAAAACTACTAGGGGTCACCATAAACCCAATTTGGATCAATATGCTACACATTGGATTGTTTTGTAATGAATCCATAAACCCTACCAGTGTTTCCTACTAGATAGAGGATCAACAAACTACCGAAGGAGGTCATGCTGATTCCAAAAACTCTAACTAGGGATTATAGATGATTTCACTCCAGTATCACGAAGGGGAAACAAAAATCTATCCAAGATATGGACTCTTGGGGATTAAAATCTAGTGATGTGGTTGAAATGTTTCACTGTATCCTCAAGGGAAGGACCAAGGGAACACACTCAACCTATACTAGTCAAAATTAGGAAAAAGAAGAGATTCACGAGCTCTTAGCGGGAGTACACAGTATCCCAAGTCTTTATCATGTGGAAGATGCTCATATGACATCTAGTATCCATACATATGACAAGTAGGATAACTACCCAGTGTGTAAATATATATGGATCCCTGCCTGTGTTTTATAGCAGTGTTATTGTACCGAACCCATGTTTATATACCCGTCTATGTATACCAAGCCATATCTATTTGGGAGTAAATGATGTTTCCATTCTTCTATACTCAAACTCAGGTCTGTGTACTTCTGAAGTACACACTGAGTCATCAAAGGAGGGTCACACAACATTTGATAGGGGTCACACACCGTGTGATCTTTATATTTGGCTGAAACCCTAGAACTGAAGCTAGGTGGCCCCATCTAACATGTAATTATAAAATATAGGAAATGTTTCTTGAGAATTTATTGATATTTTCATTATATCCTTCACATTAATCCATACCCCACTAGAACCTCTAATCTAGTCAGAATAATCAGATTGGGGTTCTTGCATGCCTCTAGTCACCAAATCTGTGGGTTTCAGGTTCAAATCTACTTGGGAATCACCCACATCGAGCCAAACATTTCATGAATCAATAAAATATTTGAATTGACATCACAAATTTGTTTAGATATACATTCGGTTATCCACCATCATCTTCACATCTCGATCGCATCACTAATCTGGAACTGTACCTACGATGTCGATCCATTACATCAAAGAATAGTCACTCAATGGTTGATCACCTTGTATTGATTGAAACATGGGACAAAATGAGTCACCCATGATGAATGTTAAATGAAAGGATGTAGAAATACACAAATCATAATTGTGAGGAACAAACCATGGCCATTGTTTGTTTGGCCTGGATTCATTATCATAGATGGATAATCGACAAGGCAAAATCAATAAACCAAAATAAACAATTATATAAAATTGAAATATACCAATGATGTGTGAGTCAATCCTTATTAATTGGATTGATCCTATTTCATCCACGATTGAGAAAAGGAAGAAGTCCACATAAGAGAATAAACATGTTGTGAGTTTGGATCGATCATCGATGTAGAACGATTGTGTTTTTTACCATTGATTAGATCCTCCAACTCTGTCAATGTGCAGATCCAAGATATGATCCTGATCCATTTTCGTCTGCTAAGAAAACTCTCCCCAAATGGCATCTAGGTCTCCAAGTTTTAGTGGCCAACCCTTGGGAAATCGGATTATTAATAAATTTATAAAGGGATCAGGTCACTACACTAAATAAAATAAAATAAATTCTTATGTTTAATTTATTTTATTCATTTTTCATCCTGATGTTTTTCTCAAATGACCCATGTTAATAAATGATAGGTTTCACATAGGGTAAAAAGACTATTTTGAATCTAATGGTACCCTCATATTTCTTATCCAAGTACTTTTTTAGGATTTATACTAGTTTTTCCAAAAAAATGTGCATGTATACTATTAAATATTTTAATATTTTCAAACATTTATTTTGAGAACTATAGGCCTCATAATTTCATTCCGTCTTAGTGCAAGTTCTAAAAAATTATTCATATAATATCTATAAATAAAACATGGAAAATACTATATGTTACATTCTCCCAACCTTGGGGATTTTCGCCCCTGAAAATTCAAAACAAGGGATACATAAGAAGTGTAGGGTTATGAGAATGTATATGAACCTCTTGATCACAAGTTCTATTTTGGGAAATCCTATGATTCCATCAGATATTCAGTAATTGAATCAATAAACCATGAGGTATCCTCTCCCGTGGACCCCCAATCTCCACTGGGTACTCAGCATATGTTGCTCTATCCTCAATTTCTAGCTCTCCCTAGTCGATGATGTGTGATGGATATTGCACATAACTCCTTAGCTAAAAAACATGTACCCATTTTAACCATGGAGGTAGATCCATGTGGTAAACCACCTCACCAACTCGATGTTGTATTTGGAAAGGGCCAATGGTCCTTAGTAAGTTTTTTCTCCCTGGAAAAATATTCGTAATCCACATCAATGTGAAACCTGAAGGAACACATGGTCACCTTCCATGAACTCCAAAGGCCTCTATCATCCATCAGTACAAGACATATTACATCTTTGTGAAGTATTAATCTTCTCCTAGATGATATTCCCCTTTTCTTTATTACCTCACACCAACTCTGGGCCAATGAGTGTTGAATCTCATGGGTTGGTCCAGAAAAGTGGTGGCCTATATGGTATCTTATAAAAATCCTTGAATAGTTCCATAAAAATCGTGGAATGGTAGCTATTAATGTATGAAAACTCTACCAGTGGTGGGTGATCCTCCCAACTATGGATAGTGTCAAACATTTAAGCATGCAACATGTCGACTAGAACCAAAATGGTCCACTTAGTCTAGCCATCTTTTTGTTGGTGAAATGTTGTGTTCAAGAATAGCTGTGTCCCAAATGCCTCCTATAATCCCTTACACAACCAAGATATAATGTGATCATTGCAATCAGAAACAATCGGCGATGGAATTTTATGATGTCTAACTATCTATTGAATGTAGAGGCATCCAAATCTATCTAAGGAACTCTTCTATCAGATTTCTAGGAATGGGACGACATGGTGACTCAATCAATAATCACACATATAGAATCATGTCCCCTAGACATAAGTGGTAATCCTAACTTAAATTCCATAGATATCCAATCACACTTCCATCTTGTCACATATCGGGGTTGAGCTAAAACTGCTAGAATATGGCGTTCTACCTTCACTTGCAGACATGTAAGACATCAAGAAACAAACTATACTACTCATTTATTTGTCCATGTCCACTAAAACTGATGTCAGAGGTACTGGTACATCTTTCCCACATCCAAGATGTATCTCCAAAGGGGATGTATAAAAAACCCTAAAAATCCCCCCCCAATGTCATAGGTACCACTGTACATCCTCTGAAAAAAATATCATGCTCTCCACCTTTTAGATATCCATAAGGTGTATTCCCTATAGACATCTGAGCATGTAGGGTCTCATAATTAGTATTTATAATCTATGTCTCCCTGACATTATGTATGAGTTGAGGGGTTAAAACCATAAACCGGGGGTATGATTATCTATCTCCATCCATAAAGGATAACTATTTTGAATCCAACTTCTCTAAAGCCTCATTTTGTTACTGCAAACTAGATCTCCTACTAAGAGCATATGCCACTACATTCACCTTTCTATGAGTTTAGAAAAACTCAAATTCATTTTCATAGAGGAACACAATCCATCTCCTCTATCTCAAGTTAGGACCTTTTGAGAAATGATACAATTTACACTCTTTTGGTCAGAGTAGATGAAAAATATCTCACCCATCAGGTACTATCTCCACTTCTTCAAAGCGAATACTACCATAGATAATTAAATATCAGGGGTCATGTAATTGTGCTCATGTTTCCTCAACTGGTGTGAACCATATGCAATCAACACATGTCTCTACATTAGGATAAATCAAATCCCAGTTTCTGATGCATAGAATAGTACCACATACTTGACATGTTCACCTGATAGCCTCAAGATGGGAGAGATCCTCAACCACTTCCTTAGATACAGAAACCACTACTAGAAATTTTCCATCCAACCAAATGGCTTCCCCTTTCGTGTCCATTATTTCAATGGTTATTACACTATAGTGAAGTTGAGTACACACCTATAATACTACCCTATCAATACAATGAAAATATGCACCCCAATAACACTCTTAGGTGGCTCCAAAATAAGTACTGCCTAATTCTTTGATGGATCCCCCGCAACTGCAGCCTCTGGGATGACATGTCCTAGAAAATGGAACTGTTGAATCTAGAACTAGCCCTTATATAGATTCCCAAAATGTTGGTGCACAAGAACTATGTCCCGGACCATCCTCAGCTATCTCACACATTTCTCCTTGGATGCCAAATACACTAGGATGTCATGAATGAATACAACCATGAACCTGTCTATGAAAGGTTGAGAGATCCATTTCATGAGTCCCAAGAACAATGATGGGGAATTTTTCAGGCCAAATGGTATCACCAATTACTCATAGTGACATTAATGAAATCTTAAGGATTTATTTTGTATATCCTCATCTCATACTCACAACTGGTGATAGCCTGATCTTAGGTCAATCATTGAGAACCACCGTGCACTTTTCCATTGATCAAAGAGGTCATAGATCCTTCATAGTGGATACATGTTCTTCAATGTCACATAGTTTAAGTTCTGGTAATCTATACATAACCTCATGCTACCCTCTCTCTTATTGGAAAAAAAACTGGGGCTACCTAATGTGAAACACTGGGTCTCATGAAGACCTTCCTATAGAAGTCCTCCAACTATACACTAGTCTCATGAAGTTCTACAGGATAGATCCAATATGCAGTGTTGATATTAGTGAAGTACTATAGTGTAGATCAATAGAAAAATATTTCTACCTATTGAGAATTATTCATGGAACATATTTAGGAAAGAAAAACTCATACTCTTCCACCACTGTAGGAAATTAAATACTCGTATAATTCGATAAATGGAGGGACAGGCAAGCCAACTAATGAGTAATCAGTTTCATGATCTTATGAGTGATCCCATCCTATGCTATATGGATTTTATTTTCACAAAAAATGGAATAGTAGGTCCCATCACAATAGACACACCAAACTCTTCACCTAATGCAATCAATATGATCATTAACTGTAGAAAAGATATCCATACCAATAATGACATTGTATGGCCTCGATGCCCCTACCAAGAGATCCCAATCAAAAATCTCACCTCTAAGACTTATGTCACACCTTTAGCACAAGTTTTTGATCATCGAGTCTCTTCTCCTAGGAGTCTTTAAGTAGAAAGGGACAAGTAAAAAGGTTAAAAAAAATATCCGAGTCTCAAAAAATATTTGGGGTAAGAAAAGAATGACTATCCCATGTGTATATAAATAATGTATCTATGGTGGAAAAGACATAGATAATACCTTGTATCATCCCTAGAGCCTTGGGGTAATAGGATTCCATATCCACTAGCTATCCCTGTCCCTACCCACCAGTTTCTTGTGCCTTGCATGGACCACCTTGGGTTGGTGGTGTTAATAGGTCGAACTTCAAACCACCTATTTCTTCCTTTCTACCCCTATTCCATGTCTCCCATCATATGGAACACCATGATCATGTATCTATCTCTATATGAGTAGTCCCTCAACAATATCCCAATTACGTGTGTGGTGGGTTTTGGAAAGCACATTTTAGATGTCGCCTACTATTTCTTGTGAAACACCACTTATCCCATGGAGGATTTGAGCCACCCTGAGATCCCTATAGAGATGAAAATGATTCTATTGAACACATCCTAAAGTTTATGACACACTTTGATCCCTATTAATACCATAGACTACATTATGCTGATGTCTCAACTACTATGTTCCCAATAATATATCCCATGATGGGTGTCTGCTCTGTGAGATAACTTTACATTGACATGGCTCACTCAAGTACACCAGTATAGGTAGAAATGCTATAGAAAACCACTGATTACCTTGTTTCCTTATGTAATCCCTAGTTTGAGGTCATGGACCTGAAGATCTGGTCATTTACCATATCTAAATATTATCATGATAGATTTATAAACTTTGTTTAATGCTCTACCATGGTTATACTACACTGCTGTAGATGCGGGGCCTCCTGTATGAATACCGATCACAACGTGGATGGATATAATTCATCTCTGAAGAGACACTCAAATTATATCTATTATGGAGTAGTATCTACATGTTCTTGAGTCACCAAGATCCACCATTGCTTCACATAACCCTAAAAGACTCATGGAAAGGACTACCATCTTATCTGCATGCGTCCTCACAAGGTGGAAAACATGGGTGACTACCTCTATCCAAACCTCAGCAATCTAGAGTTCTAGGTCACCCTGAAACATGATAGGTTACTACCTATGAAACTCATCTAACACACTCTGCCTATGTGAAACCTCAACTGGTAGTGCTAGCAGTAGTTGCTGCTCGACGGGTGGTCCTATAGCTGGTAAAGCACCTAGAGGTGTGTTCTTTGGTACATTCCCCTGTACCAATGCCTAATCACTGGGTGGATAGTCCTCATGGAGACATAGTTAATCCCGACATTCTATCTACATACAGGAATCCTAAAATAAAAAAATATTCACTATTGTCAATAGAGAATATCTGGGGAGCTGACTGAATAAGGAAATGGAAAACACAACCATTCTGATAGGTTGCATGTACTATTTTCCCCCACAACTAGTTTTCTCATGTACCGAGTAAAAAAGTAGGTGATTTGAGTCCCAGTGTATAAATACATCAACCACTTAACCAATAATGGAATCTCTAGCCATAAATCCAGACTCAAAACAATTAACAGTATTACCCCAAACCAACCTCAGAGACACATTGTCGTAAAGTAGAAACGACATACTCTAATACCACTCTTTCACCACCTAACCCATCAGGGTCTAACACATGACTACCCTAATCCCACATAAAATATGAAAGGCCTAAAGACTAGCTCCAATTAGGTATATCCCACAAATGGGAGGAATTATCATAAATTACTTGTAAACACACACACACATCTCCCAACCAAAAATATTTTTAAATGAAAAATAAATGAATGAATGCATACACATATAAGATCACACAATAGTGTATGACAATTAAAGTAATATATATAGAAATGGGGAAAAAATTCCTAACCAAAACTGTAAAGAGTCGAACCTTTGACAAGGGTGATGACTAAGTCAATTTTATTCTCCTGATAAACACCTTTGTGTGTTAATCTTTAGCTATGCTCCAGTTGCTCCCTATCCCCTCAAGAAACCATCAATATGGCCTCAATATGCATATAAAATGACCCTAGTGAGAAAATACCAAGCATGGGTGATTATAAGAATAATCCATAGGACACAACAAAAAAACCATCCATGGATCACAAAGTATGGTCATCTCACTACAAGATGTAAAACATACAAGAAGGAAAAAACCAAGATATACTCAGGAGGGACACTACACCATCAAGTATTCATAATAAACCTCCAACCACATGATTTTTTTGATGCAATGCTCATTTTGGAAGATACTAATCGACATGATATGATATCATTGGAGAAAATCTATGAAGAATTCTAGATGATTTGGGCCCCATCCAAAGATAACACATTAGAAAAAGATAACTGGGATACAATGATTGGTGGTCATTCCCAAATAACTGGATGATACTGTGAACCTGATCTAGATCAACCGGCTATGTTGGGGATCATATGCCAATGATTCAACAAACCCTAGTCATGTGTCCATCTAGATGGAGGATCAATTCCATTCTCTGGGAGGTCACGATAATTCCACAAAATTTAACGAGGGATGATATAGGATGACATTCTAGTATCGTGAAGGGACTCCAAAACACTACATGATTCTTGGCATATAGGGGGATCATAGTCCAGTGATGTGTTTGTCATTCCCCACATTACCATTTAGGTAAAGATCAATGGAATTCACTCAAACTATACTATTCTAAACTATAACAAAGAAGAATATCAAGATCTGTTGGTGGGAGTACATGGAATTTTCTAGGGGTACGTGATATGTCTATCTATCCCAAGATTTTCCCATGTGGTAGAGCCTCACATAGTCTATAGTCTCCAAAAACATATTCTATAGGATAATTACATGACATTTAGAGACACATGGTTCCCTACACGTGTTACCTGGATGTGTTCATGTATCTAAGTGGTGTATGTGTATGATTCTGTGTATGCTATGACATTTTTGTGTGGGAGTACACATTATTTCAGTGATCATGTACTCCAACCTATGTACATGTACATCCTAAGTACATGATGATTCATCTGTGGAGGGTCACTCTCTATGTGATCCTTAACATTGGCCAGAACCCTAGCGCCACAGCTAGAGATCCCCACACAACATGTAATTTATAAATTTACACCTTGTTTATTGGGAATTTTCAGATATGTTGGGGATCTCTCCTACATTGATCCATGTATCCTTGGAACCTATGATCTATCTGCAATCTTTATATCGAGGTTGATCCCTACCTTAAGTAGCCAAATCTGTGGGTTTCTACTTCGAATCCACTGAAACATTTCCACTAAGGATTCAAACTTGATGTGAATCAATAACTGATTTGACCAGATTCCACAAATCCATTCAGATATATATATTTGGTCATCCACTTTCATCTTTATTTCTCAATTACATCATAGATCACGAACCACACATGCAGAGTCGATCTACTGCTGCAATAGAATGGTCACACAATGTTTGATCACCGGGTATTCATTGAATTATAGGTGAAAAGGAGTCACCTATTAGGAATGTGCAAAGAATGGTGGGAGAAGTATAAAAATAACATAAGTGAGGAATGAACCTCAGCTATTGTTCATTTGGACTTGATTCGTTATCATAGAAGGATAAACGAAGAGGGATAATCAATGAACCAAAATAATTTTTTATCCAATTGAAATCTACCGACAATACACAGGTCAATCCTTTTTTTGGATTCATCTGAATTCATTTATGTTTGATAAAAGGATGAAATT
Organism: Viscum album; assembly: GCA_963277665.1. Lineage (NCBI taxonomy): Eukaryota > Viridiplantae > Streptophyta > Magnoliopsida > Santalales > Viscaceae > Viscum > Viscum album. The sequence goes on from OY728120.1 coordinate 1,488,570,159, forward strand.
CACCAAATAAAACACCCTACCTTTTGTTTTGATTGATCACAAATTAGAAATGGTTGAATTTTCTCCATAGATGGGATCCTCCAACTCCTCTAGTGTGATGATCCATTATTCGATCTTGATCTATTTTCATCTATCAAGAATACTCCCCCCAATGGGGCCATGGTCTATAGGGTTTTGTAGCCAATACTAAGTTAATTGGTTGAGCCACAAACATATAGAGGGAGTAGGACACAATGCTGATGAAAATAAAATAAATTCTTATGTTTAATTTATTTTAATAATCTCTTTCCCCAACAATTTTTTCCAAAACAACCCATGCCGACAAATTTTTGGTCACACCTATGGAAAAATCACAAATTAAAATCCAATGGTCCCCTTAGATTTCGAATCTGGCGAACTGTTTAGGAGTTAATCCACTTGGTTAGGAAAACAATGTATATATCCTTTCAAAAATTTTATTATTTTTAAATAATTTATTCTTGGCACACATGGCATCTGAATTATACGTCGTCTGAGATTATGGTCTAAAAAAATAATCCATATAATATCAAAAAATAAAACATAGAAAATATGAGATTTCACAGTGTGCTTGTTGATTCATATTAATTCATAAAGAATACTGTGATAATTTTGAGTATAGTATACATATATAGGATTCAATGTAAGAGATTATAAATCATAAAGGTTTCATGGAATTTGAGGATGTATTAATTTATGCATACTAATAATTCTATATAATAAATATTCTATTCTAAATAGTTTTCTACAAATCCATTATTTCTAAATGGTATGTGAATGAAGTTTCTAGGTGATGCAGATGGAATAGTGTGGGGGATCTACATTGCTGGAATTGAAATGGTGCACACATTGAATAAATATATATTTGTGATAATTTCCACACACCATAGTGATATGTTTTTCATTATATGTGATGTTTGTTTGTGTTATAATTTGTGAATAATGGCCATGTAGTTTGATTATAGGAATATTATACCATGTGAAAATAAACTATGTGATCACTTCAACAAAACCTAAGAATATTGTTGATTAATTAAATTTATTGAAATTTTAAACTACTAAAAAGTGGTTCTATAATGTATTTTTAAAACCAATTATAATTTTTGAATTGGTATCTGTCTTGTGTCAGTTTCTCCCATTTAGTATTGGTTTTATATAAGGGTCGCAAAATGTTTTTTATAGGTTGTTATTCATTTTTAGTGGAAGTTTTTTCCTCTAACAAACCATTATGGAATTAGATTATGTTTAAACGACTGATAAATTTTATAATATATAAAGCTACTTTAAACCAAAAATAACTATTTTACCAAATATAGTTGTGATTATTGATATTAAAAAACCATATAAAATGTAGGTAAATAAAATCAATAATCAAATCATAACATAAAAAACATCCATCTCAAACAAAAAAATAACATAAATACCATAGTGAATAATAAATCTATACTCGAATCTCATAATAAATATATGTCATAATTGTACAATACATAAATGGTAAAAGATATGAGAAAAAATAAGAAATTCTAAACTGGAAGCCTCCATGTTAACCAAGGGCACCATCCAAAACCATCACAAAAAATCCACCCCACAATGAACCAAGGGGAAGAATAATATAAAGAATATATTCTTAGGTATCTAAGCTAGAACTTATGAAAGTAACATGGTTTAAATATAATGAATTTTATAATTAGTGTGTGTGAGATAAAAAGTCTATTTGGTTCCCAACAATAAAATATAACATGCATTTTTTTAAAATCATTAAATAAATGTATATTGACAATACATTACATGATTTCTAGGTTTAATAATTAAAATAACATCTTATAAAAATTTCTAACATTAGTTTTATAAAACCTAAACAATTCATGACAAAAAAATTTATCTTTTCATTGAGAAATTCATATTAAATATGGAAATAAAAAACTATTTTTCTGAATGGGTGTTAGATAATTATAATGAGAGCACTAAAAATAATAAAATTAAACCACAAATGAATAAGATCATCTTGGCAGAAAGATATAGAAATATGTGGATACATTAGTCAATATCAAAAGTATTTATTCCTAAAATAGTAATACAATTGAAAAAATCCTTAAAAGTCATAAAGATGGGAATAACGTATAACGTAAAATTAATAAAGAAAAACAAAGATGAATAAAAAACAGTTATAACAATTAATGAAGTGACATAGTGTATATGAAGTCATGGGATACTCCTAAGGTCCTAGTGAGATGGTCGAAGATATTCTCTGGTGGAACCATCATCCAACATATTAATGATGTATCTAGAAAATAACGTCACAATGTACGATAATAATACTGACTAGAGGTCGCTCTAAATAGTTAGCAAAAATATTATAATAGACGGCTCTAGTAAAAGCCACACCATGACAAGCTTATAAAAATATCTCAATATCCCACATAGATTTCATGTGTTCCCATGATACTAGTGACCTGTGGTTTGGAAAAATATATAACGTATTAATCACACATCAATAATAGGATATAAGGTAAATCAAATAAATGTCATAATTCATCTCTCCCCTATAATCCCTATATATAAATTAACCATATATAGTTCACATAATAACAATGAATAATCAGAATTCTCAAAGAGGATCTAAAAACGTATATAAAACAAAGTTCAATTTGGGAATAAACAAAGTACGTAACACATTTTTTGAAAAAACAAATTATAAAAACGGTTAAAGACAGTATTAGTTTTATGGAAATAACCATAAATCAAAAACATTCCTAAAAAAGCACATTATAAACCATGTTTTATTTAGATAAATTCTTAAAGTGTCTTTTTAAAACCACTATTGAAATAAATATTAAATATACCTTAAAAATTACTAAACCCAATATATCATATATACATAAAAACAAAAAAATGATAAGAAACATAGAAAATCTCATAACAAATAGTCACCAATAAGAAAATTCAGACCATATCACAGATGTTTTTGTAACCATTTAATTCTTTTAAATGGAAACATTTTAGTTAATAAGTGAATATATTTAAAGTATTCATTATGTGGAATTAATCAATTTTTTAAAGGGTTTATGAAAATTGGAGATGGCTGTGTTTGAAAATTAATCACATGGACTTAACTTAAATAGCATATGAATGATGTGTGTAAGGTAATTTTTTTAAGAAAACATAGAAAATAGGCTGAGTAAATAGATTTCATGAAATGTAAGGGAAATGGTCATATCCCCTACCTCAAACCAAAAAAAATGTTTTCTCAATCAATATATCTGTGTCAGTCTAACATGATTTTAGTTACACATCACCATCAATAAATCCAATGTCAACTCAAGCCACTAAACAATGGACTATGATTGACACCATCTCTATCACTGTCTCAACTCCACACTACTAGAACCTATATAACAATTTCCTTGAAAATTACAACATGAATTATATTTAAATTGAAATATAAAACCAATTAAATTTTGTGTACTAAATGATTATGAAGTTGTGTTATTTACCCGCTTACTCAAACTATCCATTGACACGATATCACCAAATACAATTTAATTTGAACTATGATATAATTCACCTAATTCTTTATAAAAATTAATTCTCTTTTAATCTTATATATTTACATGATCCCCCCGTTTTGGGATTGTGCTCCCCTATTTCAAAATTATTATTTTCATTACAATCAACTCCCAAAGAGTATCTTGAGGCAGAGTGTTACTATAAATTTGAGATGATTCTCATGAAATCCCTTATGAACTACCGAATTTTTCATATTTTAATGGTCTCAAACCCATCCCATGCATGTCACCAGGATGCTACTTTCAAAGGAAATGATCAAATTCATAGTCCTAGAAGATTGAGAAGGACTACACAAGACTATAATCCAATATTTATATTTCTTTTACCTGTAAATAAAATATAATTTATATTTATGGAAGTATATACTAAAAAATTGACAACTATAAATAAGATATTACAATGAATAAAGAATTCATACCTCATCTTATTTGGAAGGATCATTCACAAAACTCTCATTAGATTTCATCTAAACATCCAACCAAATTTCTATTGGGGAGGCATAGTTCCCTATTTTTTGACTATATTAAATAAGTATAAATCCGAAATCTAATATATGAAATGGATAATTTTATATTATAAATATTTAAACCAGTGTAAATATTACTATAGTCAATATGTATCATGAAAAAATAATTGAAACAGTAGTGTGGGGATTATTTGTTAAGCACAACTTGATACACATTTCATTGAAAAATCCTGAAAGATGTAATTTTAAATTTAATAATAATGTTTAAAATTTAATATCCATCTCATATTCATGTATATATGTAAAATGAGATTAATAAATAACATATATCTCAATACTTGGTGCTTCACATGGTGATAGAAATAATCAAACACTCTCAACTACTCACTAGGTACCCCTTAAATTACATTATAGTACTCCCTCAATGTGCTAAATGATGTATCATTAAATTCAATCCATAATCTACATTTCAAATCATCCATTTCATAACCAAAATTTTCAATATTCAATTTTGTGTGATAATTTATGTAATGTTGAAGTGGAAGAACATCTATAAAAAAGGTTATTTTTTACAATATTATAATATAATTATATAATTTCATTCAATTGAACCATAATATATTAAAATTACCTTTATCTTGGAGTCATAGACACAATTTTTCCAATATTGATGCATATTACTCAAATAAGAATATATAATCAGAAGGGTAACCATCTCAACCCATAGATGGATATAGCCAAAAATCCTAAAATATCTTCTATGGGTACCTCATAACTATGGAAGTGGACAACTATCTTGAATACATTTACTCTATAAAGATTTTAACTATTCTTATTTGCATTGGTATTAATTTCTTTTCTATCTTTTATGAAAAAAATTATTAGTATAAACAATGTTCAATAACATTATTCACGTTAATATTTGAACCTTCCACCCTCCAATATCCCAACATGATGAAATATGAGTGATGTCCATTTACCTCTCTATAGAGTCATTGCATGTTGATCTCGTTGAATTGGGAGGCAATGTTCTAGATTTTGATGGGATTGATAAGAAGGGTGTACCAAACACTAATGGAAGGGAGAAGGAGGGTGCGCCAAGTGTTGTTGGGTGGTAGATTGAGTGTCTCTAATGTAATATAGGTAGGACTATGATGGATCATCAGGTGTCTATGTGGTAAATAGAATGTAAAATGGTAGAGGACGAGGATATGTAAAGAGCTTATTCCTTGGAATTCCTATCATTTAAAAAGGAAAAATTAACTTTGGAGCATAAAATTTATAAAAATAATGTAGGAAAATAAATTTAAAAATGATAACATATGCACCTTACTAACAAACAAAATATATATAGGCACGATAATGTATGACTCCACATATAAAAAAAATATAATATTTACCTTTTAAAATTTAAAACTCATGACTAAACTCAATTAAAATATCATAACAGATCAACAATAATAAAAATTAATGACATAAAACATATGTGGTTGATAAGTTAATGGATGAATGCACATACCATAATTATGTGCTTCAATCATGTCATTATCATGATCCATCATTACATCATGTACATAAACCTCCCATATAAGAATAATATTTTTGAAATAATTATGGAAAAATATGTTTGTTTCTTATTATTTATGGGATTTAATATTAGAGGAAAAATCATCCACTTTATCACCCATATAATACATGCCCCCATGTCTTATTTGATCAAATAAACTCTACCATTCATCCATGAAATTCTTGAAATATTATTCCATTTTCCCTTATGATGATAACATATATAGATAATATAATTCATGGTCCTTAAAATACATCAACAACGAGAAGTTCACATAATTAAATTTCAACTAATCTATTTTAATTGTCGAATAAATATTGATCTGCTTGTATTTGAATAAAATAAAATGAATATGAACATGATAGTTTAATTTGATAATTTCAGTCATCATTCCATAGTTTCCCAGTTTGTAAACTATAAAAATACCAAAATTCTATTTTTTAATCCCTCTTCCTGATTGACCGTATGAAATTTAAATCATTCACATTGTATATGTCGAATATTCTACATTGTTTTAGAGGACCTAGAGGTAGAAATTTCAAATAGTCTGACAACTATGCCTAAGTATTAGTATTCATGATCTATAAGATATAATTTACATAATTATAATTAAAAAATATGTGTTTCGTCATAATATCTATATTGATTACAATATTTATGATCACTAATAATGGGAAAAATTCAAAAATATATTTATTAATAGCTTTTGTTATATATTTATCATTTCATGATTGATTTCTCATTATTCTTTTTTTATCCTAATCACATTAATAAAGTGATATGGAATTTCAATTTTCAATATAAAAAATATATGTTCCTATAATAATTTTATTTTATTAAATATAATATTCGAGATACAAAAAAACTGATTGGCCAGTAATAAGATTTTTTTTATTTCCCCTGTAGTTGAGATTGAGTCACTGTGTCATAATAGTATCCAACTTAATTGAATGTTGTCTCAATATCATTAAAGTATCTTGAATACATAGTCTAACACACCTATTCTAAATTGTCTTCAGAAACATATTCTTTTGGGTGAGAATTATTTTTCTTGTATGATTAAAAGTAAGCTATGTTTCTTTGAAAAAAAAATAAATTAAACATAATTACATATATAATGAAGTTATCATTTTTTATCTAAGAGGATAAAAATATAAATAAATTACCTCTCAATTGGATACATCTATAAATAAAATACAAGACCTCCTAATTTTGTTTCCTTAAAAAAATTCATAGTTAAATGCATCATGACAATAAATAAAGTTGGTGGAAATATCATATTTATTGCACAAAGTGTTTGTAAAAATATGCCTTGATGGTTTTCAAGATTTACTAGTTATAGAGTTATCTCTCATAGTTTCCTGAAAAATGTTAAAAATTGGAGTAAAACTACATTAACATTTTCAAGAAATAATATAACCAATTTTTGTGGTATAAAATACAATAACAATATATGTGAACCGTGAATTTACCATCCATATAACCTATTATTCATTAGGTAGACACACCTTGAGATGTTACTTGAATATCCATCAGATACCATTATATGAATTAAAATTCCACAGAATATATATTTAATATATTCTTCATTAAAAATTTATTAGATAATACATTCCATTCTCACCTGAACATAGACCACTATTTATATTCATTTTTTTCAATTTATTCTAGTCATTGATATGGTTTTTAATTTTTCATGCTCATAAAGAAATGTGAAGATAAAACTATTAGAAAAATTCATCAAAATATTCTTAACATTATTATTATAATGAAAAAAATTAAATTCCAAATGCATAATATTAAAAATAAACTTTTTTCCTTCCATTTTGCATTCTAATTTCAACAAATGTGCACATTAAATGTATTCCCCGATATTATTCAAATTATTAACCCTAGAAACTTATGATTCATCATTTCTATATCGTGACAACACATTAGAACCATCAAACAACATTAATGTGGTCTAATATCCTTAAAACCATTGAATATTGACTTCTTGAAATGAAATTGATGAGATTCATTGAGAAATGTGAGATGACGCAAAAATAACAAGTTTTTACATTATGGTTATCATTTGGGCACAAAATAAAAGCTAAAAATAGGCAAATCCAATCCCATGTAAGTCTTCCAACCAAATAACTTCCCAAGACAAAGGAAGTCACCAACGGTCCACATTATAGTAGCATCCATTTTGAACATTGTTCTATAATTTTCATCATATGTCTTATCATTATTGTACCATAACTCATATAATTCATCAATTGTAGGCTTCAAGTATACATGAATATCATTTTCAAGTATTTTTTATCGGTATAATAATTAAAATGATCAAATATTATTTTCTTATACACATCAATTGAGGTATATTGAAATGGATAAAAACAATCGTTTAAATTATATAACTAGATATCAATGTCTGCAATGGGGTAAATCGATTAGAAAGAAATCCAAATCGCACATTACTAGGGTTATATGAGAAATATGGATTTATTAAATCATATTTGTTTAACTATTTTTAATCTATTTCATGACAGAATATCCCATCATTTTTATTATATAAAGAATACCAATTCATGTGCTTGGAAATTTTGGATGTCATGAATAATACTTTCAATTTAGGTTTCCAAGGGAATTAATGAAAACCCATTATCGGTGTGCTATTTATATTATTCTTCATAGTAGTATATGGATTCAGACTCCCAACATCACCCATTTAATTTTTTCAAGAAGACGATCATTTGTTCCAATCCTATGTTCTTGTATCCTCTCCCTAATAAAGTATATACTCATTGGGAAAAGAATGTATTTTTATATAATTCAGACCAAGATAATTTTTTTATATCCAAAAAAAATCAGGGATCTTAGCATCATGATTTTCATCACCAAAAAAATGAAATATCCTAGAAATATCCTTATTTTTAATTCTAAATAGGCATTGGATATGATAAATCATAAGAAGAAAATAATGTTTTCAATATTTTAGACATCCACCATTCATCTATTTATTTTAATCATCTACTCAATCATGTAATGATTTTTTATACTAAACTATGTTCTAAGTTACATTAGTCTCTAAAACATTAAATTGAGGATCTAATGATATGTTAGAATATTGATTTGGTTTTCCTATAGTCCCAAGACACCACTATTCATGTTACTTTTTTGAACACCATCAAATGGTCATTATGATATGTTTTGGTGTTGTTTTTGTTATCCTGAAATATATAAAGAATCATTTATAGGGTTTTTCAATTCATTATCCATTTTAAATGTTGTTGGGATCTCATTCTGTTGATTGAAATCAGTACTCAATCATTTTTAATATTCAATTATTAATGAAAAAATCGAACACATATATCAGGTAATGTCAAGGGCATGGATGTCTTATTTTTCCATTAATGGGTCAATTGTAAAAAGTAAAATATAAAAGCTCCTCCAGACCTTTCACATACCTAGTTTTCTTCCGTAGTATTGTTATTTTTATTTTATCTATATATCAAAATGTGTGTACACATTGTTAATAAAAATTAAAACACATAAAAAAATTATTTCATTGAAAAAATTAATTTTTTATCCAAAATAAATAATATTAAAACTTCTTCATGATTTTTGATTTTATTTCATTTTTTAACAACATCATTTTTCATAGATATTTATTCAAATGTATATAATCCATCACACAGTATAGGAAGATTTTATCTAAAAATTATCCCTTAGAGTAGTATAAATTAAACGATAAAGGTGAAACCCCAAATTTAAATCTAAAAATATTTTGGGAAAAAAAATTAAATGATCCATAAAAACATTAAATAATTCCTCAATCACTATAAATATTGTAAAATTAATAATAAATATAAAAAAAGCATGAAACAAACAAATAATTCCACTTAAAATTTAATTTCAAAGACCCCAATTTGTTCTCCCAAACATCACTAAAAAAATTTAACCTTATATTTAATGTTTTTAGGATGTTTTACAAAAAGTGGTATACAAAATGAATTTAAATATTTTTTTATCAAACTTTTAAATTTTGGAAATCCCTTGAATTTTAGTAGATATATACTAAAACTTGACTTCCCATTCAAACATCCATTAAAAAGATTTATTAATATAATTTTATATCTAAATCTGGGATTAAAAGTAAATAAAGTAATGCTTCTAGATTTTAAATAACTAAAACATAGAAACATACTAGAAATACGCTGCCCATGAAAATTATGGTGAAATTCCACCCCAGAAAACCCAATTACACCCAAGAAAATTAATCGGAGCCAAAAAATAAGAAAAGATTAAATTTATTTTGATTCAAAATGTAATAAATGTAAAAAATATACCTTAAAATGGATAAATTCATCACTTTTATCAATCATTGCTAGAATGGACCTCAAATGAATCCTCACAAAACCTACTAACCTAAAATTGACAAAATAACCCCCCTAATTCATTAGGGATCGTCCATGATGTGTCAGAATTGATGGATAATTGGAAAAAGTACAAAAAAATGGTGGAAGACTGACCACAAATATATATGGATGGGAAATCAGAGTGAAACCTATTTAAATTCCATGGAATTATATACATAGAGGGAATGAGCATAAAATACCTCTTTATGAAATGTTAAACCAAAAATGGGATGGGAAGATAGGGAGATGGGGTGATTGGGGGAACTGGTAGTGGTGGTGAGGGGGAATGAGGAGATTTTGTGATAGAGAATAGGGGTGGCAGGGAGGGGGTTTGTGGAGATCTGAAAAGGGGAAAGTATGGAGGAGAAGGATAGGGCTCATGGTAGAGGGTAGGCACATGAGAGAAGGGGTGTTTCTTAGGGTGGAAGTTGTTTTTTAACATTATCTATAAAATATTTAGCCGTGTTTTTTTAAAAATCGTCACAAATTATTTTCAATATTTTTTAGCGGCACATTTTAAAACAATCACTTATAATCTACCATTATCCCCAGTTTTGTTGTAGTAGATATCCATGTTTTTTTGCAGAATGGGGATTCATTTTTTAGAGTCGTATGCAATTTTAGGGAATCCTATATTTTTTCAAAGTTATCATTTTTACGAATCTTTTTATGTTCTTATTTTATGGCTATAAATACTAGGATAACACCAAGATTTAGTGCGTGTTCAAAATTACATATAAGACCTATTTCCAACAAAGAAAATTATTCATCACTCATAGTTCATGTTCATCATTTTGCTGAGTATTTATTTTGAGAAACTCTAATCCATCACAATGAGTAGTCTTATATGAAGAAGAATAATTATAAGAAATATATGTTGATATCAATTAATGATGTAAGAAATGTTATATAGAATAATGTGACAATATACATATGTTATGAAGTCATAAATTACTATAAATAATGCTAAGTTTTCATTCAATATGATAAAAATATAGTTCTGAAGTCAAAATCCAAATTTTAAGGAAGATCTACTTCAATTATGTTCTTCAAATAGTTATAATATTCTATTTTATTTTTCATGAATGATCAAAATAATGATCTTTATCAGTTTTTTAGTAACTAAAAAAATTCATTGGTGATATTTCATCTATTGTTTTTGATCATTTTGTAATAGTTAGTGTGAAACCATTGTTCCAGTTGTACTCTTGAATGAATAGAGTGACTCTCTACCCGTATATAAATTTAGGTTTTAATTGATTTTGATTAAAGTAGATAATCTGTTATTAAGGAATCAAATTAATCATAGTAATTATTAGGATATAATTGATATGTAACCTTGGGAAAATATTTTTTTTCTTATGTTAATAAAATTTTAAATCATTCAAAAGATGTTGATTAATTGTAGGAGTGGATTGGATCCCAACTGTTGAATAATGGATAATTTCAAAAGAATGAAAAAAAGAAAAAAATGAAAAAATAACCACTTATTCAACATCCAATTCTTTGTGGTACAAAAAATACCTCATCCCTTCATATTTATTTAATGAGCCACAACATGATAGTTAATTAAGGGGCCCTCTACGTAGGTCTATATCACATATAGTGAAAGTTAATTCCCATATCACATTCAGATATATAGAAAAAATAATCATATCTAGAACATATATATGGATAGGATGCCTTGAACAATGAAATTTTCATGATTACATGATTGACCATATGTCATGTAGTTTAATGTCATGTTACTAGGACGTTTTCATTTATTTCAATATAATGACACTGGAATATTTCTGATGATTAACCTCATGTGACTATGATGCATCATTGATAAGAAATTATATCATTTGGAATTTTTGTTTTTATATTATATACATACCATTTAATGATGGGGTACACGAATAGGATATTATAATATTATATTGAGAATGAGTATGATGCACATATGCGTAACATAATGTGCAACAGAAATAGCTTAAATAATTGGTTCATGGAAATAGTAAATCATATCTAATTAATATCTAAGTCAATATGATGTGGAGAATAGTTGGTGTATGTAAACTATGTGTAATGGTTGGAGAAACTTTCCACAGACACATGAAAATAACTCCTGGATTTATGGGGGTATCTCCATTTTGGAAAAAACATCTAGTACATAAAAGTTATGAGTCACTAGATTATGCAGTAATGAATTATAGATATATCTTTTTAGATTAACCAGTCCTTATAACCAATTTCCAATAGAGGTGAACCATGATCACTATAGAACATGATCCAAGATGTTCTAAGATGTGGATATCATCTCAAGAAGGTATTTGGTATCAACAAAGATGTCAAATAAATGATGTTGGTTCTAAGGAAATGTAATATTCAATAATAATTTCATAACCCTATTGGCCATGACCATGTGTATTGAACACATATTCATGGATAAGGGATAAAACATGTGATTCTTGAGTTCAAGATCATCACATGGGATGATCTGTTCAATGTGAATACCTATATTTCTACATTTTTGCATCATTCTAAAGGGATGTGAATCCCTACCATAGGATAAAATTAACATTGATCAATCAGGTTCGAATAGCATTCCAGTTTCCATAAAATCACATTATCCAAGCTTAGTGTAATAAACAAGATATAACTATATATTTGATTGATCTATTTGAGAGTGCATGATAGAGAATATATAGGGGTATTCATGTTTTTTAGGATTTTGAATCCAAAAAAATATAGTTCTTATCAATAGATATTGTTGGGAGTGATGAAAATTCACTGCTCGGTTTGAAATGGATGATCTAGGAATCACTACATATTCCATGGTAGAAGAATCAAACTACATATATTTATTATTATAAAACTCCTACTACAAATATAACGCATTCTAAAAGGAATGAGAATTTTTATTTTTCATTTTGGGTGGACCAAGGAGTGTAGACTTGGTTGTCACTATTTTAACGTTGGTAGTCGAAATCAATACAAACATTGTTCATAAAATGGTATTTCCCAACATAGATCAAGATCAGGTATATGGATAGGGGAAATATTATTTTCACCTATAGGCTTCTATATGATGAAGGATCCCCCATGGATCAGGATATCAGGTTATGAATAATTCATTGAAAATATTAAAAGTTATCTCTATACATTAGTAGATATATCAAGGGAAATATAATCAAAAAAATGTAGTTCTTACCTTGTATCACCATATAGATGAAACACATACCTGGAAAGGGAAATTTTATCATTGTGCAGTATCTTGACCTAGTATTGGAGACCTGGGAATTACAATGTATCTTTTAGTAATAGTAATCAAGGAAAATGTAGTACTAATATAAATGATATGAAATTCAGAGTCTTTCTACTAGGAAATTGTATATAGATGAATAAAATAATGATATGGCTTCAACCCCTGTTGGGAATGGGGAAAACCCATAAACAAGACTAATTATTGATATTCCTATATCATGAATGATCATTCAATTATTAGTGGAACTAGCATCACACAATTAATGGAATATATTATGGGTTATAGGGGAATTCTCATAGACCTAAATTTCCACTAATCATAAGATATTTGGTTCTATGTTATTCACTAAAAAATCATATTGGGGTTCCTTATGGATAATTCAATCCATATTACAAATACTCCATAAAATTCCAAGAGACTCTATGCTCTAGATATCTGACCATTTAAACATAAAGGGTGGTTGATTGTTTTTGGTAGAATAGGTGGTGTCCATATGGATTTATGATATCATGGAATTAAGGTCTTTATAAGAAAAACATTACCTATAATTAAAGGGTGCAAAAATGTGATTTCACAATCATACTTTGACAATGTGTATATTGCACAAATGAGTATCATCAATGGTATATAAATCTAGATGAATATTTGGGATATGTGAAATATTAATCATAACTCATGAATATATCATTCAATGAGATACAAGGACTAATGGGTACAGGTAAACCATTAATTATGGAGAAGGAAATATTTCACACTATTTGGGAAATAAATATTTGATTTTAGGGGGGACCTATCCTCTAGGGACAAATCATATAGTAGGAACATGCTCTATATCGTTGCATTTTCCACTAGTAAATCGTACTGGGGTCCCTTTGGAATATCTAGTCACTGTTACTAGTATTGTAATGGGGGAAACAGTAGCATAGGAAATCGTGTTCCATGGGGTTCCAATATAGGTATATAAACTCGTGGAATTGGTTGGTATTAACATATATTTCGAAAATATGATGTTGGTTCCTGGGGAATGTATGATCAAAGAAGAATTTGAGTAACCTAAAGAAAAAACCAAAATGTATGGAACCCATTTTGGGGGTGAAGGGTAAAAAATGAAATTATGGAATAGAGAGTCAGTAGGGGGTTGATCTATTTGGAATGAATACCTTTGTTATATATTTAAATGTCATTAAATTATGATATTTTCATGAAATTTAACATCATTCGACTAGGATGTAATACCCTATTCCAAACATGTCATGATGGCACAAGTTAGAGTGGATTTTAGTTTCCATTATCTCAGTTGAGTCATGCATAGTGTTAGATGTAAGGGATGACTTGTAAGTCACTTGAGCTATACCTGAGTGCATGATAGGGAATATTTGGTGGTCTTTATATTATAATGTGGACTATAAACTCTACACTGATCTTAATTTCATTGAGTAACATTATTGGGATTGATAGAAAACTATGTAAAGGCTTGGAATGTTGGATCTTGAGATCAGTAAAATACTTAGAAGATTTGAATCAAGCCACATGAATTTTATTGAGAAATATCATATAATAGTTACGGGACATATACTGAGAGTGATGAATTTTATTCCCACTCAAATTTTTATACTGTTGATGGACCCTGGGTTTGATATTTGTGAATCAATACATAACTTGTGGTAACAGGAATCATGGAACATGTTGTTCTTTTATGGTAAATTCCCTACACAACTCGAGTACCCATATTGGGAGAGGGTATTTTTATCATATTTTGGTCAGGCTGAATATTTGGGATCTGGGAATGGCTATGTGTCCTGTTATAATAGGCATCAATCCAAACATACATCTTATATAGAATAATCCCCTAATAGGTAATACACATACATTGGGAGGCAGAATATTTTTTCATTTCTTTTACTAATGGTAAACCCATTATTTGAGATCTTGGTGTAACTATATATCCAACAGTAACATGAAACATGTCACACATCGCTATTATTATAAAAAATGCCCTTTATATGTCTGATCCATCTTCATAGAGGTAAAATTTTCCAATTGTTTTATAGTTGGACCCATGGTTTGAGATATGGGCGTTAGTACATATACTGTTAGTGCAAGAATTAAGCGACAAATACTTAATGGAAATTTTCCATACACAGGGCTAACCTATATGCATGGAATTGGTTGTGTTTATTTATTATATATGGGCCCATGATTTGAGGTAGGGGTTTAACTACATTTCCAATTGAAATAGGAATAAATCAATGTGTAGTTCTCTTAAATGATCCCTTATGTAGATTATACAGACACATATGGATGGGGAACATCACTTTCTTCTTCTATATAAATCCATCTCATATAAGGTGAATTTAAAATGAAGGATTGTCCAATATTGAAAAGGGAATAAACCTACAATTGAATTAGTTTTTGTGATTGGACCATGGAATGACTAATGTGTACTTAGATGTGAGCTATTAAGTCCCTACACTAGAAACCTTTTATACAGATCTAATTCACACATGAGAGGGGAGATAATCCAAAAAACATAAAAAACCATTGTGCAGTTTATCGTCTTTTTCCCAAAACCATTCCTTGAAAGTTTAATAACAGGTTGTTATTATGTAATTCTGAAATTTTAACCCAATGATGTGAAATTTTTTTTTGGTTTAACATCCTATGAAAATAAACTAAAATGATTTTCAATTTATAGTCTTACTACCATAAAATTAATTTATATAGATTAATATCCTACCTTGAGGATTTACTCTATCTAGTTTAAGGTCATGAAGAATATACATTATCATGGTATTTATCATTTTTCAACTACGATGTAAAAAACAATGTATTTTAATGTTTTTCCACCAAAAAAAAAATTTCATGCAGTTTAGCATATTGTGTTGAGGAATTATTTCGTATATTTTAATGCCATGCGTCGATGATGATATTGTATAGTTTAAAATCGTATGACTAGGATCTAAAATTATATGTATTATATATTCCTACATGCAGGATGTTGATTTCTTGATGAAAACTATGTGAAGTAATTTTTTAGAAACCTCACATTTTTGTGGCTCTATAATGTGTTCCCCTTCCATCATGTCTAATGTGTAAGCTCCTTTAGAATAAAAATTATGTATTATTCAAGTCCATTCCCACAAGGGTTCAATCATTGGATTATTCTTCCATGGAATCATATAGGATCTAAGAACCAATACTTATTCTTCATGGAATAATGAGAAGAGGAAAACCATTTTTTAAGGGATCAAAAATCTAATTCTACTGAACATTAATGTTTTACAACATATAAAACCATTTCTCATTGGGTCTCTCTAACTCATCCAAGAACTTCTATGATTTCTTGTCACTTTAGAGTTATCTATATATTTCTATTCGGATTGAGGGAAACTTGACATCATCTGTAAACACTACCTATATACCATATATTAATTAATATGACATATATTTTATACAAGTTCATGTGGTGGTATGGTATGACCATAAATCTTGATGGAGCTTGCCTGGACATGACATTGCAACCTTATATATCATTTTATGGAATATATTATGTTGAGAAATATTATAGGACTCTTTTTTTCAATTTTATATTTCTTGATAATGGGATAAGTTATTGGACTCCATGAACTAATCTAAATATAGTCTATTTAGCTTAGAAAAATATAATTTGGTTCTATTATCTGTCAATATGTCGCCTAGGAAACCGAATCCTATGATGATTTTGGACATTATGAAGTTGATGATATTCTTTTTCCAAGTTTCATGGAGGGTTATGGACTTATTCCATTAAGAAAAAACTTCAGTAGCAGAATGGATGCACTTAAACATGCATAGATGTAGTCAGGGGATATGACACTGAAACATCCATTCCACTTAAAACAAAGAGCTAAGAATACATAGTTGTATGTATCAAATATAGGGGTTTGTGGAGGATGTTATCCTAAATATATTATGTCTAAATCCTCTTGGTGAATTCCACATAGTTTGGGATCATTTAATTCCAAAAGTAACCATGCCTCTTAAATTTAGGGGAGAGTTAGGTTTAGGACTGGTTAGCACCATAGATTCATATATGGAATTCATTAATGATGGAAGAGATCTATCATTATACCATTCATCAAAGGAGGGATCAATCATATCCTAATTTATAGAGGGGTTTCTACTCATTCTTCCCATCTTTAATGGTGATTTTTTTAAAATCTACATCCAATCCATTCCTTAGTGTCTCAATCTGATTTGACAGGCCCATTTTTGAGGTAATCTATTATGGGGCCCATCCATCAAAGGTTGGATTATAGCTCATCCAAATTTGGGGAATCATTGACCAAATTTATTTCTACAGTATCATATAAATTTAATTTTGATACTAAACATCTATTTTTGATACGGAAAACCAGTTCTTTTGGATTACGATTATCTAGGACTATGGCTGTATTGGATAGTACATCATCACAAGAATTTTGTGATTGAATGACATGGTGTTGTTTTAGTTCAAAAGTTAATTCCATATTCAATCCTCTGTTGTAACTAATGAGATGTGCCAATTATTACTTTTTGATTGTATACCCATAATTGATCTAGTTTAATAATAGTTCTAAGTCCCCATAATTATATAGGTAGGTTTTTTGGAGCTATAGGACTTGCTCCAAGCTAGTCACGAGGGATTATTATTCTACTACATTATCTGTGTAACCTTCATATGGTGAGAAATAATAGGATCAATTTCAATTTTTTTGAAGAAATACATTCAGAACATAAAAAAACTATATTGAGCATTTTTTTTCATTTTCATTACAATAGGTCATCAGGAGGAACAACTAAAATATATATCCCATATTTGGGGAGTGTCATGCACCTAGAAAAGACATTCTAGTTCAAAAGTTAATTCCATAGTCAGTCCTCTATAATAACTAATGAGATGTTCCAATTATTAATTTTTGGTGGCATACTCATCATTCACCTATTTTAATACTAGTTTCGAGTCCCCTTTGATATATAGGTATGCTATGTGGTTCTATAATGCTATATCTAATCCATTTATAAGGGATTATTATTCTTCCATTTTATTTGTGTAACCTTTAGATAGTGAAAATGAATAGGGAAAATTTCCCTTTTTTGAAGAAATAAATTCAAAACATAGAACAACTTGATAGAGATTCATGTTTTTTATTATCATTACAATAGGTCTTTGGGAAGAACAACTAAAATAGAAATATTATTTTTGAGGTGTCTCATGCGCTTAAAAATAATTTTTCTAGAAATTGTTTGTCCACTAGAAAGATTGTTTGGATGGGATATTCCCAAGGATATCATCCAATACATTCCCATTAAATTTATTTTCTAACATGAAATGTTTATCATACAATTTCTTATTAATATAACATCAGGTAATATGCCCAGTTAATGCATGGTATCGTAGAATACACTTGAGCCTACTGGCACAACATACCCAGTGGAAATCATGATTCTACAACTAATTCATCTGTTATTTCATTGAATATATGAGTTTTATGCAATTCATATTGATATCATAATAACCAGTATCATTATGTTGCATTATATGACTAAGATAGTAGGGATTGTTTTCATTCTCGAGTTATTTTTTGTGTTAGGAGATCACTAATAGATCATTTTATAGAGACCACATAAAGAATAAGTGGATTCAATTATTCAATAAGAATTATTACTAGTGGATTCAATGGGTACTACTTGGAATTATTTAAATCTATTTTTACTATTTATCTCATTGGTAGGTGACTTCCATCTTTAACAAAAAATCTATGGGTAAGGATTTTCCAGCTGTGAGGTCTATAAAACCCCGAATATAAATGAGGTTGCATTTGTTATTAAGATATAAATTGGATGAATTTCTTGGATTGAAATAGTATTTTCTAGATCATCCTTGATTCCATGGTGGCATACCACAAATCTAAGGAATTTACAAGACGTTACATTGAAATCACACTTCACTGGATTCATCTTCAAACTATTCTAAAAAAAATTAATAAATATCTCCTAAATATTAGTGAGTTGATCACAATGTTGTCAGGATTTAACCATAGGATCACTAACATTCAATTATATTATTCATACACATAGGGGATCATAGATATGATACATGGAGTGTTAGTAAGTTGTAAAATAATTCTTTAATTGATAGGGAATAACCTGGTAGAAAAATATCCCCTAAGGCAATCTAATGGTAGTATCATCCTCATTAGTAGGGGACATCATTATATTAATATTTCATGAATATAATTCCCTAAATTAAAGGTCATGGAATATAGTGGCTTCATGAATCCTGTTTTCTTTGATTATAAATGAGAAATAATTTTTTGTGAATTGTCGATTAAGGTAATTTAAATCAATGCTGCACCTAATCATCCCATTCTTTTTTCTTTATTGGGATGATGTTTTCATTCCATTTGGTGTAATTAACCAATGGAAGAAACAATATTTAATCATATTTTTAACATTTGGTTTTACATTTTACCATGATAGGGTTTTATTCTCTTATCTACCTCCTTTAAGCCTCAATTTTCATTGATAATGCCTAGGTGATGAGTATCCACATCAGGTTTCTCCTAGGAATAACTATATAATTTCATGTGATCATATATTAATATTTGTTTATAAATGAGATGTACATATCCAAATCCTTTAGAGGCATTGAGAAACTAATAAATATAGTTTTTGGGTCTTCTTCTTCTAATAGATCCACCTTCCTTATATCATCGATGCTGGTGGTTATTCCTTCCTCAAATATAGGAAGATCATCATGATGGTCATCCTCGTCCTCTACCAATTCAGTGTATGAGGGGGAATCCATGATTTTTTTTGGAAATTTAGGGTCATCTCGGACTTTATAGTGGTAAGAGAGGCCATGAGAAGATACATTAACATGTTTAACATCCATAGTTATTGCATAGAGGTTCTATGGCTGTTTGGGTTCCTTTACACTACCATGGGGGGAAGGACCTGTATGGAAATATTGAGTTTCGAAGAATGTATTGGTAGAATCTAAAATATATTCTAATGATGTAAGGGAATTATTGGACCTAGATAGAGTATTTTTCTGATTTTTTTGTTAACCCACATTGGATTATTTGATTATTATCACATGGATACTGTCTAGTGAAGGTTGTGGTTGAAAACATCCAACATGGATTAAGATTACTACTTCAATAAGGATTATTGAAAGAACATAATCACTCTTAAGCATGGTCTAGGGATTTACAGGGGTGGTTAAAAAGATATCTAGATTGAAAATATTAATATAACCATCAACCATTGGTTTTTTAACTACCATACTATAGATACATCCCTTAGTGTATACATATTTTCAATACCCAAATGGGGAACTTTCACCATGTAGTATGTTCAACATTCATTGATAGAATAATGTAAGAATTCATGATTCATTTAAGGTACCACCATATGTATTTTAATACAAGTCCTTATAATTTGGAAATTTTTTGTAGTGTAGTTCTCGATTACCGTGGACTTTGTATTAGATGCGAGATACCAAAAGTGAGCCCTAAACCTGATCATTCTAAGAGGCCTTGTCTCTTTCTTTTTATACAATTGAATGAATAATTTTGTAAAAGGAAATTCCAGTTCACTATATCCAAAATGATAGATGATTTATACTTGGATGAGGTTAATCTAGGAAACATTTTAAGGTAGATCCTTTTAAATTTCAACATTAACATGTTTTATTGAAACATATAGGGGTTTCATATGTCATTGGATAACCTCTTCATGGTCATCTTAAATGAAGTTGACGGTGGTCGGAAAATTTTCTAGCATATTATTTAGTTGGTAAACCTCAACTAATATGAATTCTATTTGAAAATATCATGGATTTCATAGGGCCTCAATGAGTGTCTGTCTAATTTAATTATAAAGTTGGATAACTTCCATTACTGAGAGTTTGGTTTGAAAAAACACCAACTATTTTAGTATGTGATATTTTTTGCAAGGGTCATGCACTTCCCAATATGGGGATTATCCATATCTTGTGGATTTTGACAAGTGGTTATTGAGGTAGACAAGATTAGCTCATTGGCAGAGATATAGAGAGAGTACATTACAGGTTGTGTATGCCACACTAGACTACCCCATTGTTTTTGCTAATCAGACGATCTCTCTCCCACCAGTCGATTGCTTTTTCTGATCAGACAATCTCTCTCCCACTAGTCCATTGTTTCAAATTATTGGGTTTAAATGACTACCAATGGTCTATCAATAATTTACCTACATTTTTTGGTCTTTATAAATCACATTACTATATTTCTTGGTTATTAATATGGATTCCATGAAGATGTGATCAAAATATTAGATTTGAACATGCATGCAACATCACTTATACCATTGGATTCTGTGTCCTCAACCTTTGTCTCCTTGGTCAGGTGTATTGAATTTATACTTAGGTGTTTTTATTCAATATTGTATAAGGGATCTATTTTTTGAAATTATTTAACATAACAAAAATTATATCTTCATAAAAAGATAGTTCTATTTGGTGGGGCCATGCTTATTCTCTATATGATGAATGAAATAAATCTTCAAGACTTAGATTCTATGTGAGAGTGGGATATGACTCTTTCTCTGGTGTATTTTCATGTATATGATTATTATGACTTCCCTCAAGTGATGTATTCGATTGAATCTCAATAGGGGTGGGAATATAATATTATTTTGTGGAACTGTGCTCTTATAATGGTATGAGATTGGTCAATTATGTTTTGAGTCTTCTAATTTTTAAACATCATTCACACATCTCCGAAACATCTCGCATGTTTCCATATTCATCATGTTGGGAAACCATCACAATAGTATCCTTTTGTTGGGGATTTCCTAGTATCACTTTTCCATAACTGACTGTGATATGGAAAATGTCTTTTCTGAGAAATATTATGTGTTGGTGTGGCCTAGTATCCTATGAAAAGATTCATAGTCAGGGGTCACTATGGTTGACCTCATCGAGTGTCCTTGGATAAAATAGATTATGTAGGATATTCTAAATTTATTCGATGAACTAAAGAGTGACATATTTATTCTAGTTGAAATACATTTTCTTCATTCGTTCAAAAAATGCTAGGGACCCTGATATATTTTTGCTTCCGACTAAGGGACATTTTGTTAATTTTTCATATCGATAGGAGGTGTCAGGTAATGTAATACATTTCAAGGTTCATATATGGGAAATATTACTATTTTTTGGATGAAATAGGTGATATTTTCCTTATGTTGTATTTTTTCCCAGATCGTTGGTGTGGGATATGATTTGGCCTTAAATCACTAAATGGAATATTCTAGGCATTTTCCCATTTAGTAAAATTATGAAATTGCCTTAGATAATTCATTATGATCAAAAATATTTTCAAAAAATATGAATTATTTCCAGTAAAATATTACATAAATTTCTCTTGTGAAATTAGGATACCAATGGAAAACATTAAACCTTTACATATATCAATGAATTGAGAAACCCTCTCATTTTCACATTGTTTTCAATTTGTGATGTCAATAAACATCATTTTCCATTTCATGTGTTTTAATTATAAATTAATTGATTAGTAAGGTCTTTTCAACCCATAAAGGATCTTACAGGGGGTATTTTCTACCGAACAATGTCTTTCCCTACTCGAGTCAATAAAAGTAATGTCAGTTTGGTCTCCTCTTTTTAGTCTCAAGGGACTAAAATTGGGATGAATTTCGACATTATTTGTATAAAATATTGTTTTGGGCCTCTTGTTCCATAAAATAAAGAGAATATTAGAATTATTAAATTGTTTGGAGAAATATTATTATCCACCCATTCAGGATATGGATTCTATATGGGTTATACCAGGTTGTTCCACCACTCCATGACTTTCATTTGAGTATCTAGGGATTCTATGGGGTAGAAATTTTTTTAAGGAATAAATCTCTAGAACACCTCCCATCTAAAAATATGGGTAAATAAATTTTAGGGAGGTCCCAAATTCAAATACCACTAATTATCGATCAAATTTAGGACTAGATGATCAAACTAATATGGGAGAGTTTATTTAAAGGTAGATTGTCATGATCATAATCCACTTTCACATTTATATAAACAATTTTCCTAGATCCATAGATTTCATAATTCCAAAATTCCTCTCTTTTTGGAATATTATTTATCTCCTAATGTGTTTTATGATAGATATTAATTTTTTATTGAATTGAATACTAAGTGGGAATATTTTCCCTAAGTAGTTCCTCATTGAATTTTATTGGATTCTATATCTCATTATCATATTATTCTATTTGTTCCTACAATGATGTAATTTTGGGTCCTATGATTTTTGGTGGGATGTATCCACACCTTTCAAATTATTCTTCACAGAGTTCTTTTGAAAATGTGGAAACTCGTCATTTAGATGTTCCTTATTCTAGATTATTCTTAGACTCTATATACATTCATCCCCAGTTTGTGCATCTATATTTCCAACATATCAAGGTATAATTTATATGTTTCTTCCTCTACATTTTAATAAATTTTCACATCAATTTCAAGATTCAGTGTTGTTAAATTCATTGAGGTGTATTAAGAAATTGTAGTTTACCTATCACCCTCTATATAATAGGGTGGCTTTATACCTCTTTTCCACCATCAATGGTGGTGTTACAGTCATTTATCTAAACCTATGTCTTATTGAACCATCTAGGAATGTAAATATTATTTGGTATCATTAAATATTCCCGAATTACCTCTATCTTATATGTTAATAGTAACCATGAGGGAGTTTTCGATCATACTTTCTTAGTGGTCCCCAAATTAAATGGGAGTTTCTCACGGTCAGAGGAACGATTGGGATGTTAGTCGTCCCTATTTACCCTCTCTCATAGAAATTATCGATGCATTGGAGGGTGATGTAATGATAAAAATGAATCCATCCCTATAAGATGGGGCTCATCCAAGGCCATTATTAGTACTTTCTAATCCTGATATCGAGGATATGATGACTCATGGGTTGGAAAGTGAGATAATAATGACCCCATTGCTATGAGATTGGGTTTATAAAGATAGGTAACATGTTTCTTTAGATCCATCATGGGGTTATATGATCATCATGGTTGATATTGAGATTAATAAACCATAGCGCTATTGGTTGGGTTTTATCCAAAATGGATCTAATGGAGGATGCCACTGTGATCTTCATGATTCCCCACAATATAATACATCCATGATCTAGGGGTAATGGATTCTTGTGATGAGAGTCAATTATAAGGGGTTTCCATTGAGTTAATTTTAATTTTTTATTTAGTTTTTGAGGTGTGTTCCCATTCTGTAGAGAGGCCCATTATTAGAGTCTTCTAGTCTCTCTCTCTCTCTCTTTGCATCATCGTTTAATCCTCAAGGTGGAGTAGTCTCAATGTATTTAACAACAATCCTACACATTACCCAATCCTATAATACCTCATATAGGTATGACATTATAGGATTTCACATCTAGGGAGCATTGTTTCCAAAGGAATAGGTTTAAGTGATATTCTCTTGACATTCACAATCTTTTGATATAAAGGATTAAAGGGTACTTTTTAAATCAATCACGAAAGATTTATCATGATGTTTATACAAACACATCATATACATTTTTTATTCTATTTTGATCATTGGCCTTAGGCCATGGAGAATGTGTCCTTGTTAATGTGTAATAGATTGTATTTATGATCTATAGGTGACAATAATATCCTTGTTAAGAGAGGTTTATAGCCTTTATACTCACATGATTTGCCCATAAATTCTTGAATTAGTAAGGAATTCACTCATCTAGCTCATTAGGGATCTAATAGTTGGATATAGATATTGGGAAAAAATTTGATGGGTGTTTTTTTAGCGAACCCCTTCCATATATCCTTATGAAATCCTCCTCCACCAGGGTTAAATTCCTCCACTAGTTTAGACCATTGAGGTTTCTTCTTTGGGTCACCTACTAACCATGGTGAGGTGTTTCTAGTAGTTAATGAGACAATATATATGGTTAACCATTTGTTTTCAACAACCTCTCTATAAATATTTTTTTGAATAGGGGATGATTTTGTTGGCTGTGTGAGATATGACCATGGGGAGGTTTTCCACAGAGAATGTCAGGAACAAAACCCATGTAATCCATCTATGTTCTCTCATGAGGAGGAATTTTTCTATAGTAATCCCATTCTACATCATTTCATGTGTTGAAAACCCCTAAATTCATTATTTATATGAGTTTTATATCCTTAGGGACACTATAATTGAGTAGATCATTTATATGAGGATCATTCTTAATTATTCTTGGATTGTTTTCAACTACCATCTGGGGTTAAGAAGGGACATGTTCTTATTGGATGATAGTTACTGAATAATTGATGGTATTCTATAACTATAAGAATATAATCCTACTATTTAGATGATGATTGAGTATTATAGTGTGCTTCTATATCTTTTGTGGAGATATGAGCCCTCATGTTGGTGGTTGAAGTAATATTCCAATCGATCATGGGAGAAGTTTTAGTATGAATAGGGTTCATATTTTCATTCCCCAAGGGAATATTATGATTGGGATCTTAAATTAAATAAGGGTTATGAGAATCCTCATATATGGCCAATGAAGTATGTTGGTACAATATTTCATTACCGTATGTAGGTATATGATCATAGATTTATCAAGTGACTCGAACATGCTAAGTAGATTCATTAGTAGGGATATGAGTATTCTGTGAGATTATTGAAAAATTATACTGACATTCCTCTATTGGAGTTAGGGCATGATGCAATTTTAGTGCCTTTGGAATATGTACCTTGGTTTTTTATAGTAATGTTTAATTATCATGAGGTTCATTTTGGTAAATGTTGGTGAGAACCAGTCCTAATAGGATTATGATCCCAGTCGTGTGCCTCATACATTACCAGATTATGCTGATAATCCTTATTTATTGGAGAAATAATTTTCTCCTTTGGAATAACAACTTTTTTATGTTTACTATGATGTTATAATTCTATGTCCATTGGGATAAGAATATGTTATTATCTATGTATCAATAAAATCTTTTAGATATATAGGTAATGTGTCTTCCTTATGCTCTCTGACTGAATATGTAGGTAAAGATAGTTTGGTTGAGCAGGGATATGATCCTGCTCACTAGGCTGTGCCAGAATATGATGATAGAAATTTTTTGTGCAAGTAATAATATGATATCAGTCCCATTGATCTGTACCTTAATGTGCTTTAAGATAACTCCTTGGTTCTAGGGCATGAGTTTCTTGGGTGTTGATCGGTCTAATATTCCCATAGTAATGTGTCTAATGTGAATTGGAGGGATAGTGCTAGTAATAGTGGCTGACATGATTCCTCCTAGGGAACTCGCCAACTAGAATGGAGTCAAGGTCAACTTCATGACCCAACATTCTATTGTAAGAAAGATGCTTCATATTGTTTTATGGTTTTGGGCTTCCAAAGTAGTTGTAAGTGAAAACATGTTTCACCAATTTCATTAAATATTTCCTTAAATAATAATGGCATTTTAGATTTAGCATATAGAGACCTCTACATGTGGCATCAATGGTTTTTATCATGAAACATTTTTGTTATTACTATAAGATTAATTCTGCCACTCAAAGATGATGTGATCGGGTGGTTGGTATTGCTTTTGTGACCAAAGTTGTTTCTATTGTAGCTAAGGTTCTAGAACATTCACACAATGACTAAATGTTCCCGAGTAAGATTTATACTTGTGAAAATATTATCTATAGTCAAACATACAATAAGATAAAATGTATCCAATCATTTAATAATCTCAATTATTAATCATTCTCAATTAACAATGCATGGGAAACAAAATTGTTTGTTATATTTTTTATTTCATCCATTTTTCTTGCATATAATGTGCATAATGAAATGTCTTATCTCATGGGAACCCTTCTGATGTTTTATTCATGAAATATTTCATATTAGTCTCTCAATTACTATATTTATAGGAAATATAAAAGAGAATGGTCCTATGTTCTCTAACTGATCTTTTATATTATTTTAATGATTTCATGTTTGGTTCACCATTTTTGTTTCCATCCATGGTATTGGAGTGAAATGGTTTAATGTGTGAAAACCTATTTTCTTTTATTTTTTTTAAATTCACATCAGGTTAATGGTTTTTTTTCATTCCAAGGAATAACCAAATAACTCCCACATCTGTATCAAGATATTGACGATCTTTTCAAATATAGCATATCATTTGGGGTTTCAAACCCATGTACACTTAGTAACTCAGATTGGATGATATGTTGGAAGGTCTGGAACATCATCCAACATTGGGGGTAATTATTTCGTACTCTTAGACTCTCTTTTAGATTGATAATATATTCATGAATCTTTCTAAAAGGGTGATATAAGACTTGTTACCCAAATAAAATAGTCTAGTGTTTAATCCCTATACATACAAGAGGGTATTTTATTAATGATCCCCTCTGTATATATCAATGGTTCCCCATCTTGTTCCCAATTTTTACATGATATAAGTGACCACTGGTGTTTTAATTATATATAACAAGGAACTTGGTAACATTATGCCATATAAAAGGTAATTTAAATTTTGATAATAGGATTGATCCCCAAAGAGGAATCCTACATATCCTATGAGAATAAAAATAAAATCCCAAATAGTTAATTTTATATTTTTATAGGTTATTTGAAAGGATTACACCATAAATTTTAACATCATATAGAGAAGATATATATGAGGGAACTAAGGTATTGGGTATGGATATTTGGACTTTATAAGGAGTCCAACATATCCAACTTATAACCAAAATTTGAGTCTTTATAATTGGATCCTTTCATAACTTGATGATGGATGGAGATAGATAATTAATAATCATTTAGGTTATTTAAAAAAAATCATTATAAGAAATTGATAGGTACCTAAACTGTGGTGGATTCTTAATTAAGGATTAATTGGTAAAATATGTTTGAATGGGGGTTACACAGTAAGGTTACCCTAATTTGTGTGATTTTTAATGATTTTGATATGATCATTTCAAATCCCTTTGGTCATGTGACCCATTCTCGACATTAGAAATAATCAGTAGCATGTGATCAGACACAATACATGTAGATACATGTATTTTTCACTAAATCATCCTAGATGGAGTGCTTTATATACAACCCAAGACTTATAAAGGTGTCCTTAACATCCTGTTTGATAAAGAAACATATTATTTATAGATTATTTTTATCCTAACTCTATGATGTGTTTGAGATGCGTGCAGGAATGGTCGAGGATTAAAATAAGAGTATTACCATGTTAAACCAATTTACCATCCACTAATGGATGTTGTTGGATGATGGACTCAATTTAGAATTCAGGATTCAAGTTTTATTGTGTTTGGGATATTGAGAGTCATACCCCAAGGTGAATTTCAATATGATATCAGACCTAAAGAAGTAATCCTATGTATCTTATTTGGGCATGAATAAAATTCCACGTAGTGTAGTTGGCTCCCCAATCCTTTTATGGGTGAGGATGAATGGTAGACACAAAGGTGGGTAAGACTTATAAACTATAGTAAATGAAATATTGACTAACTTAAACTGAGGTGGATACCCATGAGATATATCCCACAATTTTCCTCTAATGGATTGGGAATGAGGACCATGAGTTGTCAAATGAGAATTATTAAGTTGGATAAGGATCCCATAATACCAATATTGTTTCATGGGTGCATAACCTTATTCATTTATGGATGCCTCCCATATAGAGGTGGGATTATTAATGGAATTCTCATGGTTTATTGTTAACACAGTTCAAGGGCACATGACCATGTATGGTTACTATAAACCGAAAACATGTCTAGGGGTGTCTAGCTATCATGATAGGAGTGTCTTCTTGAAATGTAAAGGGTGTCTTCCAAACATTTCAGTGGTGAAGTCCTAACTTGTCTTGGGCATCATCATGTCATATCTACGGTGACATCCTTACATTGGTTTACATGTCAAGAGAAAATCACATGATTAAAATAGAAATGTTTATGTTGTTTTACATGATTGAATCTGATATTTCAATGGCCTTCCACATGATCAATATCATGTGTCTGAGGGTTGTGGTGTGATCCAATTGACATGCATGGGGGCTGTAGAATTATCCACCTGACATGTATAAGACATTATATGAACCCGGATAACATGTCTAAGGAAATTTCATGAACCATATAATGTGTATGTGAGATTTCATATAATAAAATACGACATAACTGAGAGTTATCATGTGATCCAAATGACATGTATGTGACTTCAGGCAGAACCAGATCGCGTGTCTAATGACATCACCTGAACCAACTAACATGTCTTAGGGTTTTGGCACGATCAAATCTATCAAGAAATGGGGATATCACATGATCCAACTGGCATTTCTTGGGTGTATTCATATCGTTAAAGAAATTATTCTAAAAAGAACATGATTCTATCATATTAAAAGTAGTGTATCATCCTTTTCATGAAGCTCAAATCATATTCATCATTCTTAATTTACATTCACAAATATTTTCATGAATTTTATAATTGAGGAAACTTATGATTAATATAAAATATAGAAGGCCCCTCACATTGTCTAGATAACATGTTGAAGATCCTTCATAGGATCAATAAAATAATAAATTAAAGAGAATAAACATATCACGTAATCCCTTATGTTACTCAGCATAATTTTCTTGGAATAATTTTCTTGAGATAACATGATCCTTTACTCTAGGAAGTTATCTCCAACCATTGTGTGTGGTTCATCTATGTTTTGAAGTGGGAATTTATAGGAATTTCCATCCGTAATCAATGCAACTTTCAAAATCACTAAACTCTCATATGTAGTCTTGATTCGATCGAGAGAGAATCTTCATACATGCTTTACAAGGTCATTCTATATATCATCAATGACGTCATCCTTACATCATGTGATAAATTGATATTATGTGATCCCACCTTAATTACTACATTTATTATGCCCATGGATTATAAAAGTTAAGTCACATATTCAATTTGGGTTACCAAATCACTATTCATTTAATAGGCTTTATTCATTTGATAACATCTATATGATTTATTTAAAATTCAAATGGGAATTCCCAAGATTAGGCCGACATGTCTGGGAGTCTTTCCATGGTCAAAATTCATATCAAAGGGCCATCAAATGGTCAATAAACTAGGAATGAGTTTCACATAACCACTTTTCATGGGAAAATAGATTATCTCACTTCACATAAGAATCCTATCATTCTCATATTTTACTTTATAAATCATATGGTGTTGTACCATCAATTATCAATTAGAAAATTTAATGATCAAACATTCATGTTGAATGGACTTCAAAAGATTAAGTGTATTTTAAAAGAAGAAAAAATGTAATCAAGGAAGGCATATTTAATATGATTGTCATGATCATAAATATATCATGAAAAAATGATCATTTCACAAAAATGTCAACATGTTTCACATCACATGAATATTCTATTTTTCCAGATTATATTTTATGAATGGATTGGGAATTTTCATGTGTGTATTGATTAACATATCACCTAATTTGAAGGATTAACATAGTGGATATCCCATGATCATTATAGCTTATTTGGACTCCTTTTTATGATTAAGATGGATTTTCAAAGGGCTTCACATGATCATGAAAATATCCAATGAAGCATATAACCCATTTACATGATTTTCCTTGGGTTATGCAATCTTGAGTCTCACTGAAGATCACAAGTTTCATGTGGATGAACACATTAATATCCATATATCCATATCTCTACATTCCTACCATTATGTAGAAAATGATAACTATGAATCTGGCATTTCAATGATCCTAAAATTTCCAATTCTCATTTTGTGGGTGTCCAAAAAAACATTACAAATTAATTATTTTATTATATGGTGGAAAAATATGAATTTAATGATATATTCATGGGATTTATAAGTAAAAGGTTTTTTCCAACTCTTTAATTCTCTAAACCTAAATGATATATTGAATATATGTGGCTCAATATTTGATAGTGATATTGTAATTATTTGTGGTTAAAATTTGGTCTCTTTAGTTCATTTTGAAGAATGTATATAAAATATCTATTTATGATCTCTACATCCAAGGAGCACAGGTCCAGGGTTTTACTGAAGGTGTTTAGAGAAACTATACTTTGACCCCCTCGATTAATTATATAGATCACCACTATCAATTAACTGATTGGAGAATAGTTTTCATCATATAGGAAGTTCCTAGCTAAAATTTAAATTTGTTAAGGAAGTGGTAATTATTTAATATAAATTATATATTAAAATTAATAAACTCGTGGAATAATTACCAAATCCAGTATTTAGTATTCATTATCGAGAAATATTTCCATATGTACATATTTAATATTTTACATCCTTTTAAATTAAAATATTCATATTATTATAAATAAAATACTATTTGGAAATAAAAAAATATATGATGTGGAATAACATAACAAATAAATACTAATTGGGAATTAAAATGAAGATAAAAGGTATCATAAATTACTCATGGAATACTAATAAGCAAGGGAAACTAGGAATTGTAATGAAATATCTAATTAATGAAAAAAAAATTAGAGATAATCCTTTCTAAACTATTTCAAATCATTTGAGTAACATGATAATTGATATAAAATGATGATAATTGAGGTTATTGATAGTGGCATAGACTATCCAAGTATAACCATATTATAATATAAATTGATATTTGAGGTAATTGGTCCTTTTAGTATCACAAAAACCAATTTTATAAGCACATTAGTAGTATCATTAAGCCCTAATATCTTTATATTTAATAATAAATAATGTACAAGATAAGAAACATTGAGTTTAAATATAAAATGAGAAATCATTATTTAAATATAACAGTTCTAAACCAGATATTGAATTATAATGTATAAATAGGATTAAAAATATTATGAAATATATATAATGGTCTCAATCAATAATAATATTCTGATTAATGTTAATTAAATACAAAACAAATTTTTAACAAGGTAATTTTATTCTTCAGAAGTAATTTTTCTTAAAAAATTGGGTTGAATGATTTTTATGAGAGAATATTATAATCAATTTCTCAGAATATCATAATTTATTAGATGAAAATCACACTTTTCATGAAATAAAAATCTTATAATCAGTTTACTGTGATTTTTTGGAACTTTTTATAAAAATATTAATTTCTTATGAATATTGGAAGATACTTATTTTTATTAAAAATTGTAATTTTTTAAATTAAATAATTTATGAATTTTAATTCTTAAAAAAATTTCTTTTTAAGTAAAATTAGTTCACTTATTTTATGAATAATCTAATTAATTTCATTAGAATAAATTTTGTGGTTTAATTGAGTATAAAAACATTTTTATTCATAAAAATGAAATTTTATCAAAGAATATTCTTCATTGTGTTTTACAATTTAATATTCAATTAATTTTGACCACTTATAAAAAAGAAATATTTCAAATGGATTCCATATTATAATTTAAATATTCTTAATATTTTAAATAGGGGAATTTTTTTGTTTATTATGAATTGTAATAATAGTAAATAATTATCATTATAGTAAGGTTAAATCTTGTAATTGTGGTAAGTAATAATATGGTATGGACTAGAAAATGAACTTAACTATTGAAACCCATGAATTATAAAAATATTATTACATGATATTAAACATAAATATCTAAAAAAATATAACCAAATAACATGGAGTTCTAGTGACCCTGGAATTATAAGATCATAATACATCCAAAGTAAACTCAAACATGACATCATTATTTTATTCTCCACAATGGGATACTAAATCCATTGAAGCTCCAAAAACTGTATAAGATAACCTTGGGATTTCTTATGTGAAATGGGTGAGCTAAAAATACTATTAATGTAATTAAAATGGTAAGGAAACATAATGTCTAAGTCAAAATTATAATTTGATATCATAAAAGAGTATTCACATGAGTAATCATGGATAATTTTAACATAAAAACATGGTATCATAAGACAAAATCATTACCCACCATATTAAATCACTATATGGTCCCACCCATTAAATATGTTCATGAATATATGTTCCAAAAAAATGAAGTCACTCATAATTCATAAACATTTTAATTATCCATGGAAATAAAATTATTATCATAATTTTTACTCATATCATAATAAAAGGAAATTTATAAATAAAGGAATTTGAGAAATGAATATAATTAAAATATTACTGAAAAATTGTATAAATATTAATACTTGTGTATATATGAGAAAAATATATACATAATTTTTAAGGATTTAATAACATTAAATAAATAGAGAAAGTGAGTTAGAGATAGAATGGTAACAACCTGAAGAAATGGATGGTCTTGGGAGATCTGTTACCTTGAGTCTAATTTTTGAAGTAAATTATTTATCTTCCTGAATATATTTTTTGTAATTATATAATTTATTAAGAACCTATTTTTTCTTATTATTCCATTAATTTATTATTATCATTTCATAATAAATATATTAGTAATTGAATTTTACCTCAGATGTTTTTATGTTATTCAGCACTCCTATCCAAAATGGTTTTTGTATGTTAAAAATGGTCAGTAATTTCATTATTTCATTGTGTAGATAATAGTAATAATGAAATAATTATCATATTTATACATAAATTATAATGTTAAAATGAACCATTAAATTATATTATGGAAAAAGTATAAAGATAAAATCACAGATACCATAGGTTGTACGTATGCATAAGTAACATTTAAATTTTTAAAGATAATGACAGAAATAGGTCAATGTTATATTACCAATTTTTAATGTTAATTATATCATAAAAAATAAACATATATATTCCATAAATATTATGTGGTAATTAAAAATAATAAAAATTACTTATAGGGGAGGTAATAACCCATGTACACATGAATGATTTTATCATCAACAGAATGAATTGGAAGGTTAGAAAATATATGATATATTAATTTTCGACAAAAATTAATATTTCATTTTTCAAATATATAAATATATATGATAAATTTTTCATCATGTACATTCATGAGAGGAATTGATAGAAAATGAATTACACCAGTTTGGAAGGTGATAGTCAATCATACACATGAATAATGGTTTAATTTTCCATTGAATGGAATAGAACATGGATGTATATTATTACATAAACATTATCACATCTCATTATATGGTAGATAATAATTATATTATATTATAACTATTGAGAAATATTTTAAGGAGGTGGCAGAAGAATTAAAACAAAATTCTTGGTAATGAATGATGCCACATCTTTGTAAAACCTCTTTATGTTTTCTCCATTATCTTTTCAATGGGGATTTTCTAATCAAAAGAAAGAATATAGGTCATGGTAACTAATGCAATGAAGGTATTTAGGATTTTTTCTTAACCAAAACGATTTTTATATATTAAGAGTAGAGGAATGTGGGTTCCCTTTTATATGTGAGAAGGTGTAAAGTTTTTGTAAATACCTGAAACTATTCAATATTGAGGTGTCACATTAAATGAAGTTTCCCAAAAAATTGATAAATATTGTAGTGTATGGAATAAGAGGTATATAAAAAACTCCAAAATTGAAAAATAAACATGTTTTGAACATGTTCTCCCCTTACATTTATGGTTACTCCATTTTACAATTTCAGTTTCCAGCATGGTAATTTGTATTTACCAGAGAAATGTATCCTTTGAAGAAAAAAACTAAAAATAAAATTATTAGAAAAGTTATAAAAATTAATTATGAATATTAAAACCAAATTATAAAATAAATCTTCTATTGTACTGGGATATTAATTTTTACGCATGGACATGTCACACACAAACCCCATTTTAAACATAACTGCAATAATTAATTTTTACTATTTTAAATATTAGTTATTAATGAAAAATTATATTTACAATATTAAATAATATTAATATTTATGATTTGAAATAAATAATACAATTGATAATAATAATATCATAAATCTAAAATAATATAATATAAAATTAAACCCACTGAACAAGATGAAAAGAGAGTTTTCAAGAAATTGCATTTTTCAATAAAATCGATGGTCACATATAAACTATATTAATAGAAATAATCGTAATATAATTTTCAATTAATATAAATAAGTATATAAAATAAAAAATTTCAATTAAATATATTGATATTAACTGTAACTGTAATTAATATAAATTTATAAACTCAATGCACCTACAAGCTGTTTGTAGAAAACCATGTCTTTAATCTTAAAAATAAACTTTTACCAAAATCTATTAAACTATTGAATCATTTAAAATATATCACTATATTATAAATCATAATTTTTAAATGCATCTTCAATAATAAAATATATTTTTTCTTTTAAATCACTAGATTTAATGAAAATAAAAGAATCTTATTTGAAAAATCAAAATTTTTAATTATTCACTAAAAAATAAATCATTTTAAAAAATAGGAAAATGTCAAAATAAGTATTTTTTAATATTATTATTCTAAAAATGTAGTAAATTTTTTAAAATAAATTTTTAAATGATCCAAAAGAATTATAATAACTTCAAATAAATTCAATAAAAATCATTTTATATGAAGCAATATTTTTTAAAACATAAAATGTGTTTATAGAAAAATTATTTCTTATTAAAAATAATTTATAAATACTTTTATTTTTAGAAAGAAATTTATATTTAATTCATAAATTAGTTAATAATTTTAATATTCACAAATTTTATATCTATGTTATATGGGTCATATTTATGATATTCATGGTTCATTTAGGCGTGGTGTTTCATATCATACACAATAAAAAAAATAGTTTCCTTTCAAAAAAATTAAGACATCACATTCTTGAACCTTATTTAATTTCACCCTTGAAATCTAAAATTATAAAAATACGGTGAAAATAAGAGATTGTTTCTTATCTTAATAGATTCCTCCTATACTATGTATCCTCTTTGTATTTATTTTCTTCGGTTGTACTTTGACTCGGTGAGTTTTATTGTCGCATAGAAAATTATCTCTATGGTCCAAGAAGATTACTAACTGCTCCTCATCAAGGAGATCAATTTTCAATTGTACCACATCAAAATTTAGAACATATGAGGGATATGGTATTTACTTGGTTAAGAGGGATACATGGAATATGTGATGTATGTAAAAAAGGGTTTGGGTGAGTGAATGTTAGTAAGCCATAAATCTGATGAGAATGATAATATCCAATGGTATGATGTACCTAGTACATTAATTTTCCTTCTTCCAAAATCTAATGGATCCATTCCTTGGAGATATAAAGAGAAACAATTATCCACAAACTCAAACTCCATGACCCATTGAGGATTGTAACTGTAGTAATTCTTTTAACTCTGAGTAGTCTTGCTATTTTGATATAATATCTTGAAATTTTTAACTACTTCCTCAACTATTTCAGATCAAAACATATTTCATTCACTAAAAATCATCACAACACACAAGTGTTCTACATTATTACCAATAAAGGGATTTATAAGGGGATATTTAAATGCTTTAGTGGAAGCAATTAATTTAAAAGAACTCGACTATAGGTCGATATTGGTCACATCATTATTTGAAGTCCCTAGAGAATTACCTCAATATGAATTACATTTTTTGAATAGTACACTCAAATTGTACATCATTGTTAGTGTGATAAGTCGTAATAATTTCATAAATTATAATAAGATCACCTTTCAAGCTCATCTTAAATAGGGATTTAAATAACTGATCCCATTTAGAAAAAATCAGTAGCAGTGTTCCATGAATCCTCACCACCTCATGGATGTATATCATTGCCATTTAATCACATGATAAGTGTTATAAAATCACAATAATTAGAGAATTATTTCTTTTATGATCAACAATAACCCATATAGAATTATTTCATCATTATGTTTTCCAAGAAAAGTGGCCAATTCCCAAGGAAAGTTTCCAATTTCTATATATGTATGTGAAATGGTTAGATTATCCCAATAGATTATTTCCTTTCAATCATCACCTACTCTTATACCAGACACATTTTTATTTATCATATAATCTATTTTTTCATATTATCCTGCTAAAAGTACTCTCATATATCTTGAAATATCTTTATGATCCCTAGGGTGATGGGGGAAGTTCAAGGTATATTAATTATTTAATACCTCTTTATTTACCTCAAGATTTTATGGTACACATATTCATGACCAAAATCATACAACTCTTCCTTCAACAACATTGAACTCTAATGATTCCCATTTTCATATAATATCTTTCATATTTGGAATTTCTACATCATATCAATGATAATAATTTAACTTCACCAGAAGGGATGATTATCAATAAATTGAGAAATTAATTATGGTTTTGTTTCCTTTATAACTCATATTTTCTTACTTTTCAAGTATTATAATATTAGATCCTTCTCAATTTTCTTGACTGTTAATTTTTCCAGATCCTTTAAACATAGATCATATTCCCCTTTGTTTTCATTCCCATGTTGGTATTTTATTGATAAGTCAAATAATATGATCATCTCTAACCATCCTCGATGGTTTATATTAGGATCATTTTCTGTGAATTTATATATTAAGATATTATAATCTATATATATTACACAGCTCGCCCCAAAGAGATAATGACCCTATATTTTCAATGAAATGACTAATATAGTCAAATTTATATCATGTGTTGGATATTTATTCTCATGAACATTTAGTTAACTTGTTGATTTGACTATCACAACTCCATTTTCTAGTAGTACACATCCCCAAACCTTCATTAAATAATTTATATATACCAAAATTAGTTCCTCAAATGAGCAGTTCTTGAGGAATGGTGCGGTGATAAACAACTTTTTCAACTCCATAATGATATCTTCGCATTTAATGGTATGAATACATTACTCATGTTTTCTTAATATTGGTAAGTGGGTTTGAAATTCATGAGAAGTTCCTCACAAATCATCAGTAATACCTAGAAATCCAGAAGAAACTAAAAATATCCTATACATATTATGGACTATGATAGTGGTCAATATCCTTTTTCATAGAAGTGTATGTAGACATCCATTTGTTAGTGATGATATTCCCCAATAATGATACATTATTCATCCATAACTCACATTTATTGTAATTTTTATATAGCTTATATTTTCAATAAAATCCTTCAGAACATAATTCAAATGATTCTCATGTTACTCCTTGAAGTTGGATCATGTCAAAATATCATGTAAAAATACCCCCTAAATGATTTAGATAATTTTTATGAAGACTTAATTAATTAGGATCATAAATATTTCTAGTGAATTAGTGAGTTTGAAAGGAATAAATTTGTAATCACAGTGTCCAAACATTATTTTAATGGATGTTTTCGATGTATCTTCTTTATTCATGTTTAGTTAGTGATATTCTAACTGAAGGTCCACCATATCTAGATACCATGCCCCATATAGTTGATCGAGAAAGTAATTGACTTGTGGTAGGAGAAATTTGTTCTTTATCATGATTTTTTTGACTTCATGATAATCAATTCAATGGCACATTGACCCATCCTTCTTCTAGATGGAGATAATTTTTGAATCCCATCGTATTGTTCATGGTAATATTATAACCATTTCCAGATTCTCATTTAGCTAAATTTTCATCTCTTCTAACTCAATAGTGTCCATTCCATAAGTATTTTTTGATATGGTTAGAGATCTAGGTATATGTTTCATTGACAACTCAACCTATCAGTCATGATAAAGAATAATAATCTCTTTAAGGAAGAAATAGTTTTAATCCCTCACAATGGGAATGTCTTCAGGAAATATTCTCTCCTTTGTATCAATCATTTTTTGAATATATAATTTCTTAAAATGAATTAATATATATTAATGAATAGAAAATTCTAGGGGAGATTAATCCTCCACCTTACAGTTGTATAGAATTGAAGGATAAAATGGAATGTGAATATTGATATCCCTCTATTGAAAATTGATTCCTGATATATATATATGAAAAAAATAACCATTCAAAATATAGAATCAAACTCCACTAAAAGATTTAATTTCAAATTTTATATAAATTTAAGTATGCAATCCTTGATTTCAGAAGATTTATATTCATGGAATGAAACAATTTATCCATTTTTTATTCTCATAGAAAGCTAAAACCCCCATGTTTTTAGGTGGTGTTTGAATAGATCTATTAAGATTTCATGACATGAATGAATACATATTACTATAATAAAAATATATATTCACTATTCGTTAATGAATAACTGGAATTCCAACGACCACATCATTATCATGATCCATCTCAATAGTAGTGATTTAATATTCCCTTCCTTGTCCTCTAGTCCATAGAGGTTATTTCAGTTTTTTATATCTAAAAACAATGGATTATGTAATTTTAGTTATTAATTGTAGTTATCCTTGTAATTTTATCAATACATCATATGCTAACTATTGACACAAACCTTCTTTTCTTATTCCACATTTGTGGGATTCCTAATTTCCCATTAGCACTAATTAGGTTTATTCCCCTCTTTCCAAATTATTAAACATCTTCTTTTAACATTGAGATAGTTTCCAGGGTTTTTATTCCAAATTTTTTGATAAGAGGTATTTTGGTTTTTCATTCCTCCATGATATTTTTTTCATTGATCCTCCAAAAGAAAACATAATTATATGTTTTTCCATATAGTCCCATTTGACCAATGAAAGTTATATATCATCATATCAACTTTGAAAATGTAATTGAAAATATATTCGTAGCTACTAATGTTTAGAATCACAAATTATTTATCTAGACTCATATTTTACACAATAAATAAATAATCCACATTAATTTCTGTGTTTTTGAAAAACTAAACTCCTCCCATGAAAGAAATGTGATTTTTCTACATATTCCCCAATAATATGAACTTACATTTAAATCAGTCAAAGAAAATCCCTCTATATTTTTATAGATAGTTTAGGGAAAATAATTATTGAAAATATTTTCATGATTTATTCCAATTACTTGGAATCAATATCAAATTTTGAATATTTATTACTTATCAGTGTCCACCTGTAATCATTTTCTCCTTCAATATGATATATAGAAAGAAAAACATTATCATGATCAATGATTTTTATGTCATGACCCCCTCCCCACAATGTGCACCCCTCATAGATTGAAAATGTGAGAGGAGAGATAATGACCCCTGATCCCCACCTTCAATAGGCCATGGGTTTTCGATTAGCACCGATGGTATAGAAAACTCACAGATTGGAGGCATTACCCTCTAAGAGAAAATATGTAGAATAAAAAGATATGAAATACACCAACCAAATATATCTCAAATGAAAATATAATTGAAATCCCAAGTACACATATGTAATTTCATGAAAAACTACTACAACTAATATTGGTGAACTACAACTACCAAAAGAAAGTAAAACGACAGTTACCACAAAGCCCAAACAACTCATGAAACCCCAAGATTTTAGTAACCATCACGATATCCAAATTGGTCCATGTGACCTAAAAAATAGTTTACATAATGTAGGCTGAGTATACTAGTATACTCAGTAGGACCCTCCCTAGAGCCACTCATGAAAAAGTACAGATAGCAGGCTAAAGAATAATGAATGACAAGTGAAAATAACACATCACCTAAACAGGTATACTATGTTCCAAGCCTCACTGAGGATACCCTCACAAATTATCGCATACAAGAGTATATAATATAACAAATAATATCAAGTGTATCCTGCTACCAATTCCCTATTGGGGTTTTCAATTTTACCCAATGTCGCACATCTTAATCATCTCTCTCCAAAAAGGATAGCTCGAAGACACCTGAGTGTAGCACCACTACATGAACCTCATGAAACAGAAAGGCTTTTCTATAGACTCCTGAAAAAAAACCATCCACACAACTAGAAGAAAACAAGTATTTTCTAGGACACACCATATCGCACATATTGTTTATCATACATCGATTATTATGCATCATTCCATTACAAACCATATACCGAGTAATGATTCTCAAGCAATCATATCCTATACATGGTATACCTATAGCAGTCCATATGAAACTATGTCCATAATATTTATGTGTGAATTAACCACAATTCATTACATCCCTCTACACACATATATGGGGGGAAACTAGCTTCTGTGCATACCAGCCGAAGTAACTACCAAGATATGAGAGTGGGTCCAAAGGGGGGAGTCATCCATCGGTTCACCCACTAGTATGTTGGAGGAAAAAACCCTATGGCCCAAATTCCCTGGGGTTTCAATTTACCTAACCGATTGGGTGGGGGTTGTGTATAGAAACACAAAAGGTACAAAATATGACATATCTCACAACCACACTATGAAAAAACCTATTCTAAGACACAACTATAGCTGACATCTCTTGAACTCCAATCTACCAATACTAAGAGTAGATATCCTATAAGCACACAACCATTTAAATAAATTTATTAAATCATCTTGTACCCTTTAATTAGATTTACATTACATTAATTAATTCATTATCCATTAATTATCCATTATCATTTCTACATTACATTTCATTAGCATCTCACAAAGTTCAATTCCCTCTAGGCGTAACCAAATCGAGTCCAATGTTCTGTAGAATCACAACCTCAGCCTTGCATCCTAGAAAGATCTAACCCCATGGGTTCAAAATCATATATTCAACTATTATTAACAACATTATCACTTTTCCATAATTCCTGGTATTCTATAAATGCATTATAAGCTACCAAACACAATGGGATCAACATGGTGAGTAGATGAATAACTCGTCAAGTATTTGTCACATATAGAAAGAGTGTAGACCCATCCATCCTCGATATGATAAACATGGAAAGCATGTGGCATACCCCATGTGTCTTTTCCTCTTTTGGATGGAGGGTAAGAAATACCATTGTACTCATGTAGTTTTGAATTTGATATAGTTAAACAAACAATATATTCAACAAAAAACACTATCACATCAATGGTTAAGCCTCGCTTCAACCCATTCCTTTATATGTAGTTCCCTTTACAACACCCACATGCATAAATCGATGCATATTTACACTTTAGGAATTGACTAATAACACAACCACTGGGCCTCCCTTCCCACATAAGCCACAATATCCCTCAATTATCATCCATCCCAGGCTCATATAACATTCAATCCTTCATGACCCTACAACTATGATTCTCATATCTAGAGAACAACACAAGCAATAGGAACAACCACAGATGGTATATCGACCCTTATAAAAGTCATAAATCCTTGTCACACAAGAAACTCTCCCAAATCCAAAAAAAAGGTACTCAACCATTATAAGAAGGAGGTAAACTCAAACCCTAAATGGAATTAACATTATCACACAACCAATTATTATTCCATCTTGAATTAATCGATTCGTTATTATAGGTTCTAATTAAAGGAAACCTAAATAACTAGCTATCTCAATATATCAAAAAATTAATTCAATAATTAGTTTTTCATGCCTTTGTCTCTTTTATAAAAAATCACCAACATGCTTCAGGTTCATCAACCAATTTAAATTAAAAATACTTACTGGCATCAATTTAATTATCAAAAAATTAGGAAAAAAAAGTTTCATTAAATATTCCTCTTTATCTTTTTGCCAATAATTAAACAATTGATTCCATAATTAAATTCATTACCAATATACATCAAGAATGACATGCTAAACCATGAAAATCAAAGATATCACACTATCTACTAAATCAAGAGGTAAACTATTATCATAGTACGGAGAAACATCATTAACAAGAAATTGATACATATTTCATTAATCAGCTTCATATAATTATTATGACAATTTCATTGTGATCTAAAGGTATAAATAATGAAATCAATATGATCAAAATTAGGTAAATAGAGAAGCATAAAATCCCCTACCTTAAAAGATAGTTGATTTTATTCTCACAAGAATGAATCAAAGAAATGTATCACAATCACATCTGTAAAGACCCGGAAATTTCAATGAATTTTTTTTCTTAATTTCTTTGTAATTTTAGGAGTTTGTGGCTTCTGACGTCACCTGATTCTGAGGCCCGGTGTGCCCAAAATCAATTTTTGAAGTTTTAGCTCCGGTACTTTCAGTGAACGAACAAGCGAGTTCTTCTATATTTTGAACAGGTGCTCGGAATTTAATTCCGAGGGCACCGATGAACTTGCAGCGTCGGTAATTGCTTAAGGGTACCTTTACCGCAGTTGCATTTTAAGCAGGTTGAGTTTGAATTTTTGGGGATTTATTTTAATTAAATAAAATTGTGTGAACAATTTTATTTTATAACTTTGGAAATTATTCTCTTCCATGGGAAGTTGTTGGTGGGTCCCATGACCAACCAACTTCCCATGGGTGGATACTTGAATGGTGGGGCCCACACGAGCCCCATCCTTTCACCTTCCCTTAACTTTCCCTTAACCCTCTTTTAAACCCATTCATTAAATTGTGAACTCCCTTGTTTAATTCTTAAACCCCCTTATTTATGAATCTCTTCACCTTCTCCTCTCCATTAATTATGCCAACACAGAAATTAAAAAATTGAGTCCTCTTCAATTAATTAATGAGGTGATTTTATTTTGAAATTCTTGGAAAATTTATTAAATAAGGAAAATCCTTATTATAATTTTGGTTGGAAAATCTTGTGATGGGGAAATCCTTGAAGAGTTAGAAAGAGTGCTTTTCTCCTTTGGTGGAAAACGTTCTCTCCTGACGAAGAACGATCCTTCAAATGGAGGATGGAATTCGACGAATCTCCAATGCTCAATCTAGGATACGAAGTGTGAGGCAGACATAATGAACGACGTCAACTCCAACCTCTTTCCGTGACATTGTCAAAAAAATCATAATTGAGGTAGGGGGTTTTCGTGTATAGTGTTTAAGTGAATTATACCCTCGTGTGTGTTCATTTAATTACAGGGTGTTTGTATAATTTATTTGAGTAAATTATACCCTAGTAATTGACATATTATGGATTGAGGTAGTGGAATTTTTTTTGTTTAATTTCCAATTGAGTGGT
The DNA here is from genome assembly GCA_963277665.1 of Viscum album. NCBI lineage: Eukaryota > Viridiplantae > Streptophyta > Magnoliopsida > Santalales > Viscaceae > Viscum > Viscum album. The sequence goes on from OY728120.1 coordinate 1,488,614,473, forward strand.
TTTATCTCAAGAGCATGAGCATTAGATAATATGATGTTAGTATATTTTTTACTTGAATAAATTATACCCTCGTCAATGATAAAAAGAATGTGTTAAAATGATTCTCAATGGATAACACCTAACGCAGAGGGTGCAGGATGAACAAACACGGCCTAACAACCCTCCGCAGCTTTTTTATTGATGTACAGATTGATGGGAGATGACGGAAGGGGCCGCAATGGTGATTTGAAGTCTCCGCAGTGTAATACGGGTCTCGTAGTGACCGTAGGCGCAGACAGCAGGCGAAAGGGACCACCGGTGCGCGTCCGGTGGTCCACAGAAAGCTGCAGCGGCGTGCCGCCCCAGTGCAGCGGCGCCGGTTACCGGTGGCGGCAGCGCACCCCTGGAGAAGACCACTGTGGCTGAGCCGCTGTAGACTGGAATGGCAAAGTCGTTCTGGATTTTGGGGAGGCGTGACCTAAAAGTCGCGCCAGTTCAATCAACAGGGGGGGAATAGTGTCCCTCCCCCCTCTCTGCGAAAAACCTCTCGGCCACAAAAGCTGAGCCACGGCCGGCCGCGCCCTAGTGAGCTGGACCCGAACCGGGGTCGGGTCGCCCCGGATCGGGCCAACCTAGGGGGTATCGGGCCGGGTCGGACCGGGACCGAACCTCCTATTTTCGGGCAGTTTCGTTCAAACGCACAAAACATGGGTTACGGACCTCTGATCGATGCACCGTCAGTTGTGATAAGATCCTTGAATCGAGTCGTTCGTTTCGGTATATTACAGTCAAGGTTTCAGAGAACTTTGTGTATGTTCAGGTTGGTTCGAACACGAGACTAACCGGGCCCTCGGAGCGGAAACGCCTATAACTTGAGCTCTGGACGTCCGATTAACGTGCTGTCAACTTTGTTGGATTCCTATTAGTGAGATGGACCTTTTGGCTTACTCTTCTTGAGGTTTGGACGCAGTTGGAGTATGGACGGGTTGGATTGTACCCGAAATCCAACCAGGCCCCTGGAACGGAAAAGCCGTTAACTTTCAGACCGAACGTCCATTTGACAAACCGTCAGCAGCGTTGGTGATCACGTTGTGAAACAGTCTCTATGAGTATACCCTATGTGAGTTCGGGGTACAGTTGATATACGGTCGGTTTGCTTCGTACACGAAACCAACCGGGCCCCTAGGACGAAAAGGCTAATAACTCTCAGTCCAGGTGGTCGATTGACGCGCCATCTGTCTCTTTGTGTTCCTATCGACGAGAAGAAACCTTGGGATACATCAACTCTGGTCTACGTGACAATTGATGTATCGAACTCCTAGCTCGTGGAGCGGACCATCCCAGAACGAGCGTGCTGTGTGCGGAAACCCTAGAGCTGGCTGAGACTTGACGACTGCTGATCGATCGACTCGGAGTGTTTCAGATAGCCTAGTGGGGATCGGTTTGTTGTAGCAGAAGACCCACGATGTAGGAGCGCTTGGTTGTAGCGGCAGACCCGCGGTACTCAACAGAAGGAGTACCTCTGTAGGCTTTGAGGGCGAGCGCTTGGTTGTAGTGGCAGACCCATGGTGGGAAGCGCTTGGTTGTAGCATCAGGCCCACAGTACTCGACAGGTGGAGTACAATAGCAGTCCAAGGCTAGTGGGAAGCGCTTGGTTGTAGCGGTAGACCCACTGTACTGGATAGAGGAGGAGTTCCCCAGCAGCTATGGGTTCTACGGTGAAGACTATCGTACTGGAATCCTCCATGGGTTCGACAATGATGATAACCATACTGGAATCCTCCGAGGGTTCGGCGGTGGCGACTACAGTACTTGTATCCTACATGGGTCCCAGCTAGATGAATCAGTGGATACATCTGATCATCTCTATCACCTTACGAAGAAGTATACCTGTGTGAGCTATGTCTTTACTTTCAATCATTATCTTCGATATGATTGACTTGATTCCTATGTGGATTGTGTTGTACTTTCCTGTGTGGATTGGGTTGTACTATCCTATGTGGACGTGATCGAACTTGGGCTCGGTAGTTGGAGCTGAACTGGAATTGATAACTTAGGTATATGTATGGGCATATACCTAATTAATGTTGTATGTTACTTTGTGATTGTATCGTTCCTTTGTGTATTTTCCTTTGTGGATTCTGGGAGACCTTCAGGGGTCTCAGGGTCCCTACTGAGTAGCATATACTCACCCCTGCACGGGCTATGCCCGCACTATGTTGTGTTGGATATAGATGACAGACAGTGCTGATCGTGGTTGAGGATTGTAGAGCAAGTCAGTACCTGGAGGTGGACAACTAGGCGGGACGTACACAGAGCGGACGGCTGGACCCGAGGAGCTAAGGGGGATATATGTACCCACCCTTCAGGTGGGATTTCCAGTGGATGGCTCGACGTTGCTGCTTTACTTTTAGTTGTTGTACTTTCTTTTCGGTTGTACTTTACTTTCAGTTGTTGTACTTTCTTTCCAGTTGTACTTTACTTTCAGTTTGGGTTTGTACTATCACCCACTTACTCTTCCGCACTTACTTTTATACTCAGTTTACTTAGTATTTACTTCTGATGGCTTACTCTGTGTTGTTTGTTTACTTTAAAAAGGAAATGCCTTCCGTTTTTATTGGGAGTTACACCTTTGGTTCTTATCGCCAGCCCTTGGCCTATGGAAGGCTGGCTTGGGGTAGTCACGACACGGGTCCTGAGGAAGGGTCGGGACAAATTGGTATCAGAGGAGTCGGTTCTACCTCAGAACTTAGGACTCTTATATTTCCTTTCTGTGAAGCAATAATGTTAAGGGAACTAAGTGTGGTTTTCATTCAAGGAGACCAGTGTTGGTGCGGCGACCGACGTATCCGTACACCAGGACCCTAACTTCTGATTTCTGACTTTGTGCATGAAAACAATGATTGCGTGTGTTTTCCAAGAATTTTATAGTCAGCTCAAACCAAGTCAGCTCACCAGGTATAAATTGTTGACCGTGTTGCATCTATTTATGATGTCTTCACACAGATAGTCATTTGGAGTTCTGAGATAGTACACGATGACGGCCCACTGAGCGATGAGGCTCAAGTGCAGGGCCCTTTTTGCTATATTGGCACCCTCGGGTGGTGTACCAGCACCACCACCACATGTTGGGAAGTTTATGCCACTTGGCATACTAGCAGATAGTGCACATTGGAAGAGCGCGATGCACGAGTTCCAGCAGTAGAGGCCTCTGAGGTTACGTGGCGAGGCAGATTCCCAGACAATAGAGGACTGGCTGGAGGTGATTTTTAGAGTTTTCTGCCTAGCTAAGACATCAGTAGAGTGGACGGTGGACATGGATACTAGTGTTTTCCAGTGAGTTACCATGAGGATTTTCCGCATAGTGATGAGGCTTAGGTATGTGTACCGATGCCTGAGATAGTTCTTTCGGGTAGTGTGTTAGCTATACATCACTACCTGTTGGTCAACAGTTACAACCGGCGGTACTGGTAGGTGGCACATATAGTCTTACTGCCTTACACGTGTTCCAGCACGAGATATCCGTCAAGTTCCGAGTCAAGCCCGATTAACAGGCGGCTGAGGACTGTCTTGAGGAGGTGGTAGAGAGTTTTCTAGAGCTTATAAAGCTTCGGTAAGATGACATGTCGGCAGCTGAGAATTCATTGGGGCATACCAAACCATTCCTGGTACTCGATGAATACGATGTGATCAGTGCTTCATGGCTAGGACATCCCAGTGAGGTATATTTAAGGACATCTGAGCCATCAAATTTTCCCTATGCATTCCTACTTATGCTAGGGGGCTATAAATAACCTTTGTGGTTGAGAATTCTCTTACTGAATGAATGCAGTATGTGATGGTTGGTAGTGGGAAAGCAAGAAACTGGTGCCAGTCTTGGAGACTTGAGCATGTAAAATGTTTCAAGAAGAGGAAGTAAAAAAGGACAGATGAATCTTCAAGGCAGAAGACGTGGGAGCAGAGCTAGGAGAGCAGCATGGGGTGGTGAACATTTTGACATGTTGCAACCACCCGCCTTTGTAATCTCCTCTAGGCTCAAGGAGTTGGAGGGTGGGGAAAAGAGTAGCTGCATGCGGTCAAGAAGTGAAATCGAAAGGCTCTAAGTATGATTTGATGTACGGACAGTGTCTTATACTAGCTACTATAACAACAATTCATTGATAAAAATTATCCCTTCCTTCCACGAATCTTGTCCCAGACCTAGGGTTTCCGGTTAAGCTGTTGACTTGACCCTCACATCTGGAGATAACTTTGGGAGGAGACTCGATAATCACACTTACGACGACGGTGTGATCTAGCCCTTGAGGTGAGAGTTTCGATTGGAACCTCTTGGTGGTAGCATCGAGGTCTTACGACGTTAGTTTGAGTATGGACTGGGCAATCACAGTTCATACACAAATTGATGGTATTAGGAAAAAAGGTTATGGTCTATCTACAATGTCGGGATGGGTTTTACTTGGTCGGTGAAAATGAAACCCCAGGAATCACATGATAAACTCATGCTTAGGAGGGTGTAGCCGATCACTCTTGGGTTGGCCAACCTTACCCTTTTGGCTGTAGGAGTTTTGAGTTTCAGTTCTAATCAAGAAATGTAGGCCTCTAGAGTTTGAGGATGGCGACCACGTTCTTATATGGGTCTCACCTCGACAAGGTTTACGGATATGTGGTTGAGGCGGTGAGTTATCTCTGAGGTTCAATAAACCTTTCTAGGTCCTCAGCAGGGAAGGTGAGGTGGTTTACCACTTGACCTTTCCACCTCAGTTATACCAGATGCACTATGTCATCCATGTATCTCAGCTAAGGAAATACGTGCATGAACCTTCACACATCATCGACCGTAGGGAGTTGGACGTCGATGAAGGGGCGACATTCATAGAGGTTCTAGTGGAGAACGAGGATCGACAGGAGCGGGTCCTATGTGGACGGTCGATTCCTCAGGTGCTCTATTACTGGCAGTACGGGAACATCTAGGAGAGCACATGGAAGCAGAAGGCTCAGTTGCGTGCTTGGTACCACTTTTGTTTCCCTAGTTTGTGTTATAGCTTTACGGGGACATAAAGCCCTGAGGTGGAAGTAATTTAAAGACCTGGAAATTTCAAGGATTTTTTTTCTTAATTTCTCTGGAATTTTACGAGTCTGTGGCATCTGACGACACCTGATTCTGAGGCCCGGTGTGCCCGGAATCAATTTCTAAAGTTTTAGCTCGGGTACGTTCAGTGAACGAACGAGCGAGTTCTTCTATATTTTGAACCGGTGCTCGAAATTAAATTATGAGGTCACCGATGAACTCACAGTGTCGGTAATTGCTTAAGGGGACCTTTACTATAGTCATGTTTTAAGCAGGTTGAGTTTTAATTTTTGGGGATTTAGTTTAATTAAATAAAATTGTGTGAACATTTTTATTTTATAACTTTGGAAATTATTCTCTTCCATGGGAATTTTTGGTGGGGACCATGACCAACCAACTTCCCATGGGTGGATACTTGAAAGGTGGGGCCCACACGAGCCCCAGCCTTTCACCTTCCCTTAACTTTCCCTTAACCCTCTTTTAACCCCCTTCATTAAATTGTGAAATCACTTGTTTAATTATTCAACCCCCTTATTTATGAATCTCTTCACATTCTTCTCTCCATTAATTATGCCAACACTCAAATTAATAAATTGAGTCCTCTTCAATTAATTAATGATGTGATTTGATTTTGAAATTCTTGGAAAATTTATTAAATAAGGAAAAGCCTTATTATAATTTTGGTTGGAAAATCTTCTGATGGGGAAATCCTTGAAGAGTTAGAAAGAGAGGTTTTCTCCTTTGGAGAAAAACGTTCTCTCCCGACTAAGAACGATCCTTCAAACGGAGGATGGACTTCGACGAATCTCCGACGCTCAATCTATGATATGAAGTGCGAGGTAGATGGAATGAACGACGTCAACTCCATCTTCTTTCCGTGACATCGTCAACAAACGTCATTATCGAGGTAGGGGGTTTTCGTATATAGTGTTTAAGTGAATTATACCCTCGTACATGGGAATTTAATTGCAGGGTGTCTGTATAATTTATTTGAATAAATTATACCCTAGTCATTGACGTATTATGGATTGAGGTAGCGGAACTTTTTTTTTTAATTTCCAATTGAGTGGTTTTATCTCAAGAGCATGAGCGTTTAATAATATGATGTTAGTATAATTTTTACTTGAATAAATTATACCCTCGTCAATGATTAAAATCATGTGTTAAAATGATTTTCAATGGATAACTCCTAACGCGGAGGGCGCAGGCCGAACAAACATGGCCCGACAACCCTCCGCAGCTTGTTTATTGATGTGCGGATTGACGGGCGATGATGGAACGGGCCACAATGGTGATTTGAAGTCTCTACAGTGTAATACGGGTCCTGTAGTAACTGTAGGTGCAGACGACAGGCGAAACAGACCACTGGTGCGCATCTAGTGGTTTGCGGAAAGCTACAGTGGCGCGCCACCCTGGCGCGGCGGCACCGGCGACCGGCGGTAGTGGCGCACCGCCGGAGAAGACCGACGTGGCTGAGGCGCGGCTTAAAAGCCGCGCCGGTTCAATCAGCCTGGGGGAACGACGCCCCCCCCCCCGCTCCGTGAAAAACCACTCGGCCACAAAGGCCGAGCCGCGGCCAGCCGTGCCCTAGTGGGCTGGACCCGGACCCGGGTCGGGTAGACTCAGTTCGGGCCGACCCAGGGGGTATCGGGCCAGGTCAGACCGGGCCCGAACCCCCTATTTTCGGGCAGTTTTGTTCAAACGCCCATAACATGGGCTACAGACCTCCGATCAACACACCGTGAGTTGCGATGGGATCCTTGGATCGAGACGGTCATTTCTCTATATTACACTCACGGTTTTAGAGAACTTTGGGTATGGCCGGGTTGGTTCGAACACGTGACCAACCAGGCCCTCGGAGCAGAAACGCCTATAACTTGAGCTCTGACCGTCCGATTAACGTGCTATCAACTTTGTTGGATTCCTCTTAGTGAGAAAGACCTTTTGGCTTACTCCGCTTGAGGTTTGGACGCAGTTGGAGTATGGCCAGGTTGGATTTTACCAGAAATCCAACCGGGACCCTGGAACGGAAAAGTCGTTAACTTTCAGACCGGACGTCCGTTTGACGAACCGTCTACGGCGTTCATGATAACATTGAGAAACGATCCCTATGAGTATACCCTAAGTGAGTTCGGGGTACAGTTGAGATATGGTCGGTTTTGGTTCTTACACAAAACCAACCGGGCCCCTGGGACAAAAAGGCTAATAACTCTCATACAGGGCGTTTGATTGACGTGCCGTCTATCGCATTGTGTTCCTATTAACAAGACGGAACCTTGGGATACATCAACTATGGTCTACGTGACAGTTGATGTTTCAACCTCTTGTCTCGTGGAGCGGACCCTCCCGGAATGAGCGTGCTGTGTGCAGAAACCCTAGAGTTGTCTAAGACTTGACGACTGCTGATCGATCGACTCGGAGTGTTTCGGATAGCCCAGTGGGGAGCGCTTGGTTGTAGTGGAAGACCCACGGTGGAGGATCACTTGGTTGTAGCCGCAGACCCACGGTACTCAACAAAAGGATAACCTCTATAGGCTATGAGGGGGAGCGCTTGGTTGTAGCGGCAGACCCATGGTGGGAAGCTCTTTGTTGTAGCAGCAGACCCACAATACTCGACAGGTGGAGTACTACAGCAGTCCAAGGTTAGTGGGAAGCGCTTGGTTGTAGCGGCATGCCCACTGTACTCGATAGAGGAGGAGTTCCCCAGCAGCTTTGGTTTCGACGGTGAAGACTATCGTACTGGAATCCTCTGTGGGTTCGACGACGACGACAACCGTACTGGAATCCTCTGTGGGTTCGGCAGTGACGACTACAATACTTGTATCCTATGTGGATCCCAGCTAGATGAATCAGTGTCTACATCTGATCATCTCTATCACCTTACGAAGAAGTATGCATATGTGAGCTAAGTCTTGAATTTCAATCTTTATCTATGATATGATAGAATTCTTTCCTATGTGGATTGTGTTGTGCTTTCCTGTGTGGATTGGGTTGTACTATCCTATGTGGACGTGATCGAACTTCGGCTCGGATGTTGGACCCGAACTGGAATTGATGACTTAGGTATATGTATGGGCATATACCTAAGTAGTGTTGGATGTTACTTTGTGATTGTATCTTTCCTTTGTGGATTTTCCTTTGTAGATTCTGGGAGACCATCGGGGGTCTCGGGGTCCCTACTGAGTAGCATATACTCACCCCTGCATGGGCTATGCCCGCACTATGTTGTGTTGGATGCAGATGACAGAAAATGCTGATCATGGTTAAGGATTGTAGAGAAAGTCAGTACATGGAGGTAGACCACTTGGTAGGACGTACACAAAGCGGACGACTAGACCTGAGGAGCTGAGGAGGCTATCTGTACCCACCCTTCACGTGGGATTTCCAGTGGACCGCTCGACGTTGCTTCTTTACATGCAGTTGTTGTACTTTCTTTCCAGTTGTACTTTACTTTTAGTTGCTGTAATTTCTTTCCAGTTGTACTTTACTTTCAGTTTGCGTTTGTACTCTGGCCCACTTACTCTTCCGCACTTACTTTTATACTCAGTTTACTTAGTTTTTACTTCTGCTGGCTTACTCTGTGGTGTTTGTTTACTTTAAAAAGGCAATTCCTTTCATTTTTATTGGGAGTTACTCCTTTGGTGCTAGTCGCCAGCCCCTGGCCTATGGAAGGCGGGCTTGGGGTAGTCACGACACGGGTCTTGAGGATTGGTCGTGACAATATCTCCCACAATAGGTGCATCCACCCAAGAACGCAACAACACAAGACAACCACACCAAACAACCAAAAATAATACTCCATTAGAAACATGGAGACGATGCACCATCATATGGAATAGAGAAACAGGAGGAAATAGATTGATGAAACCTCAAGAAAGTAGGTACATCATAACTTATATCAAATATAGATCGATATGGATCAAATAAGGGATATAGAGATCATTACTTGATGAAAGAATCCCAAAAATGATGAAGATAGGGTCGTTGGGTCACCTGGGTTCAAGGGAGTTCCTCTGTAGCCGTTGGCCTGAACAAACTTGAGCAGTTGGAAAACACATAAAACATAGAGCATCAAGGCATTACACGATTTGTAATCCCTATTCATGTCGTGTAATTCCTTGAGGTCGAGTTCTGCCCCAAAATGAGTGACCTCAATGATTTATTTTATTTTTCAAACCCCGAAACATTTAATGTTTTGAATCCATCCGTCATGTTGTGAAACTAACCATGAAATAGGATGTCACGCCATGTTATACAGTTACACGATGTGTAATCCCCTCTCAACTTTTACTTAAAAGAACTTCCAAAAACCTCTTCCTAGCCACCTCCAAAAACATTGATCATTGAAAACATAAAAATGGGTGATCCATGTGGATTTGGGCCCTTACATCAGATACCTCTCAAAACATTCTCATCATTGAGAATAAAAAACTGACCCAGAGAGGAAACAAAAAATAATGGGGTCATCTGAAGAGCCACCCTGGGAGATACCTCCCAAGATTTCTCCACCAAAATAGCTTACCACCTCACTAGAGGAACAAGTAAAAAACCATGATACAATAACAACCACCTTTCAAACACTTTCCCAGGGGTGATAAATCTAAAAAGAGTGAAATTCACAACAAGAGACAAGAGAAATCCATCTCATTAACAAAAAAAAGTCTACAACGACCAAATGAACAATGTAACAGGATATGTGTTGAACACCAAATATCATGGGGTACTGAGCACGTATATGTGACCTAAATTCCCAATTACTCTACTACACGCCACTGGGCCTCCACAAGACACGAACCAAGGGGATGTAATTCCTACATAGCACCTTCACCTAGCGGTCCTAGATATCTAAAGGCTGCTTCTTGAAGGTTTCATCATCGTCAACATTGATCTGGACCCGATAGATGACATGAGAGTCATCATGATAATAACTAAGGAGCCACAAAAAGATAAAAACATTTTGTACCCTTCTCATGAATGGAGGTAGTGCTAACCAACATGCCATGACTCCTAGATGATCCAACACGTTGAAAGGCCCAAAAAAATCGGGGCAAAAAGATTACTCTCATGACTAATACTTCGATTCCAACGATGTGGAGTCACCTTCAGAAACATGTGATCCCCAAATCAATCTCCATAGGTCTCCACCTATGATCTTCATTGGATTTATGATTATCTTTATCTACATTCATCCTCTCACGAATCACCTGAACCATCTCTATCGGGTTCTGTAATAGTTCTATCCCGACAATTACAAACTCACCAACCCCAGTTCAGCACAACGAAGAAAATAATGGTTTTCCATACAAGGCTTTAAAAATTTCCATGATGATGCTGTTGTGAAAATTTTTTTTTAAGAAAACTCTACCAAAGTATGTTGTCTCATCCTCAAACCCCCAAATTCTAGGTCACTAGATCGGAATGTGTCTCCAAGATTTTGGACAGTCCATTCTATCTGACCATCTGTCTACATATGAAATGCATTAATAAGCCATAGATAAAAACTGAAATCATGTAAATACCTCTCCAAACCCCATAAGTAAAGCAAGGATCTCAATTGTAAATGATCTTCCATGGGAATCAGTGGAGTCTCACCACCTCCTCTAGAAACTACCTTTAAAAACCCTCCATTGATCTCGACACATTGATCACTATAAAGTGGTATGATTTCATCAAATGATCCAGTACTACACATATAGCATCATAAACACCCTAATCTTGAGGTAAACAGACAAAAAACTACAATGTTATTTCCTCCCAGATCCACTGAGGAACATCTAACAGCTGGGGAAAATCAATGATAACATGGTGCTCAACCTTCACCTTATACCAAGCCAACCACCGAGATACAAACCCTAAAAATGCACACTTCAACCCAAGCCACCAAAATTGACCTCTCAAGGCTCGATACATCTTTGTCATTCCAATATGCACCACTAAAGGAGAACTATAGAAATAACTGATAACCATCTAACATAACTCTAAATGAAATAAAATCCTCCCCTAAACCTACAAATGGTGTTGTTTATCCTTAGAACAACAATCAGGGGCATCTGCACAAAAAATGGTCTCACCAGACTGTCACATAAAAATCCCCCAACTGGGACTCTTCTACTTACTGCGTTATAGATGACTGCTCTGTCATCTGAAAAAGTCAACCTCTACCCCAAACATCTCTCATATCTAGATGTAATACTAAATGTTCATCCATTACACTCTAGGAATCACCTGATTCATGCACTGAATCACTACGCAACTCCCTATATAGTGCATCAGCTACAAAATTCCTCTTCCCTAGTGTAAATAATATTTCAAAGTCGTAATCCTATAAGAAATCCATCCCCTTCAGTTTTCATTATTTCATGTCACACTTGGAGAAAATATAACTTAGGATCTTATGATCGGTGAAGACTGAAAAATGTTGTACAATGAGTTCATGCCTCCAAAATTTTCAGGAAAATAACATTATTGTAAACTCAAGATCATGGGTGGAATAGTTATAGTCCTAGGAATGCAACTCCTGAGACCTAGAAGAAATGATTCATCTCTACTATATGAGAACACATCTTAACCCCAAACATAGATCATCAAAGAAAACTTCAAACTGAACACCTTTTTATAGAAGGAAAATAAATGGAGCACTGAACAACTACTCCTCCAGATACTAAAAAGCTTGTTAATAATGATAACTCCATACATATGCCTGGTCCTTTCTAGTCAATGCAACCAGGGGAGTCAGATCCCAAGATAAATTTGTAACGAACCACTTTTTTTATAAAATAAGATGATATATTAATCACAAAGGTCAATAAAAACAAAATAATACAACCATGATGGAAACCGATCAAGCCAGAGATGATTCGCACTAGAAAGGCCAATAGAAGCCAGATGATGGGCTGCTTCATTTCCTTCCATTTTGATTAAAATAGAATGATTATGCTATGAATCTTTTACTGAGAGACTGAATTTTTATTATGATGGAGCCAAAATATTGGAGGCCACCATCATTAAGACTGATAGCATTGAATACGGTGAGAAAATCTGCTTTAATGTGGATAGTTTTCCATCAAAAATCTTTTTCAAAATTCATCCCAACAAGGAAAACGAAGGATTCAGAAACAATGGGCTCCTAGAGAGCGTGCTCTGATTCATATTTGGAAACAATGATTTGTCCATGATAGTCACGGTCCAAAATTCAAATTCCAAAAAATCCATAATTAGAGAGAGATTCATCAACATTAATCTTAAGGATCCCTTCCAGGGGAGGGAACTATCATGAAATAGTTTTGTGAGTGCCAATGAGCCCATATTGACCAGAGTCTCAGTTCTACCCCTCAATTCAGGAGGTGGCCTGTTCAATCTAGAACTCAGAAGGATTTTTTGTGTGGTTAAAGATGAAGTCATTTCTTCAAACCCAGATGGTCCATGCCACAATACACATTGATGAATCTTTATCAGTAGTGAAAGAAGAATACCCCGACTTCAGCGATGTTGGAAGATCCAGTGCTAAATCCAATATAAGATCTATAACAGAGCCCTAAGAAATCTAGATCTCATACACCCCAGGCACTTGATGATCACATGAAGAGGAAATTCTAGATTACCCAAGCATATGGGGAAATTCTTATCATTCATAACATGGAAAAAGGTTAGGAAGTCCATGGTGGGAGGGATACTAGTGTAAACCTTCCAACAGAAATAGAGAATTTTTGGGGGGATATTAAGATGCCAGACAGTTTTCCAAAGCCCCTCCCTTTCCTCCACCTGAGCATCAAAAGAGATCCTATATCCTAACATCACTATATAGGATCCAGAATAGTCATTTCTCCAAAATAGAAAGTCTTTTCACACATCCATCATGCAAGGAATTCTAAGAATGATCCTTTTGTCCCTTTCGTTGACCAAGAATTGATTTTATCCATACACCACCCAATCCCAAGATCGTCAAATAAGCAGCAAAAAATAACATTATCATATCCTCGGAAGGCTAAGGAACTATCCTGCAAACCATCTTTATTATTCAACCATGGATCAATCCAAATGTTAACTTTTGAACTATCCCCAATCCTCCAGCCTAACCCTTTATTATGTAAGTATTGTGATCCCCAAATACTTATCCAGAGAAAGTTGGGGTCAGACCAAGAGTGTAGTTTTGAAATCTGAGTGGCGGAAATATTTTTCATGAAGAATCCCAGAACAGAGAGAAGATGGATGAAACATGAGGTGCCACCCTTGTTTGGCTAAAAGGGCATACAACATCCCCAAAGTAATAAACTAATCTAGCCACAAACTCACCCTTCTAAAACTTCCCGAAAATTTGTTAATGACTAAGAACTCAAAAAACGGTAAGCATATGCTATGCATGATCATCAACAGATGTGGATTACAAAAAGATTTCATCAATGAAAACCACCAAGAACATATGTAGGAACTAATAAAACACAGTGTTCATTAACCCCAGGAACATAGCTGGATCATTCATCAATCTGAACAACATCACAACGAACACGTAATTCCCATGATGGCAATCGTAAGTAGTCTTTAGAATATCATCATCCCATACTTACATATAATGATATCATAATGTTAATTTTTCATCAGTAACCAAAATTCACCCCTCATTTGATTAAATAAACTATCAATCTGGGGAAGAGGTTAGTGTTTATTCACTATCACCCTAATCGAGACACAACTGCAAACTGTCAACAGCCATATTAATGAACAAATCTAGTGCACCCCACGACGATGCACTCAGATGAAAAAAACCACACTACAATAGACCATCGAGATGTATACACAAATCCAAAAACTCATAAGGTGTCATCCTATACAGAGACATCGAAATAAGAGACATTCCTAGTTATAGCTTAATCTTGAACTCAATCTCCCGTCCAAGGGGTAATGTTGTAACCTCTTCATCAAAGTCAACAAGGTACTCTTCTACGGCCCTAGGAAATGGTGATTTTTGAACGTCTGATGAAATCAAAATCATATCATCCATCAAGGATGATAAGGACAGAATATTCCGTTAAACCATATGAGGTTATTTCTTACCAATAAACACTAATAGATCTCAATCATCATCGAAGAACACCACCTACCACCTTAAGAAATCCATGATAGCCTACACTGACACAAACCAATCCATGATGAGGATGAAATCATATGGTTGTATCTGTAAACATTATAAATCTCTACAAGATTAGTAATTTCCCAAATTTATCTCACAATATATACATACTTCAAAAAAGTAATCCTAACCTACAACTGGCATAGTCAATTCCAGGGGAACTGTAAGTCTCTCTAACTCAAGTCCCAGGGAATGGGAAAGCATAGGTGACATGAAGGTGTGTGTCTCTCCTGAATCAAACATGGAATAAACACAAGTAGAAAACAAGATAGGGGTACCACAAAAAACATCTGGCATGAAATTAACTAGAAACACTAATGCATTAAGTTGACCATGAAATCCTCCATGACCTCTCTGACCCTACAAAAAACCACCTCCATGGTTTCTCTATTCTCTCTGATGATGGGGATAATCCCATGGCTATCATCCACCTTGTCCATTTTCTCTCCACTAATCCAAAGATGGTGAAATCTACTTCTACAACTTTGGTTGTATGTACCTCAGTGGAGGAACCTGAAATGTAACACCTGACACAAGATGACTGCTTATAAAGGTCGATCACTCTCTCTAATGATGACCTCAACCTCTATAAGAAAAACAAGCACCAGATACCTTGGTAGAGGTCCTAGAGACACTGACTCTGGGGAGACGAGCTACTAAGGCTTAGGACCTACCCCTGGTCGAACATAAACTCTTATAAAATGAAAAACAGGAACCCCAAACCATAACAATGCTTTGTGAGGAACCCAGAAGACTCCCCTCTCATGATGACCTTGTTCTGGCTAACATTCTCTTGATGACCTCTTCCCTCTTTAGTGGCTCTAGATATTTCTTCTGCATGAACCAGTTGACCTGGTGCCATATCATTTGATGCAAAGCCTCCTCGAAATTCAATGACAAGTCTCCTCATATGGGAACTAGTATAAATCATATCACAGAAGGTTCCTAAAATGGATTCGAAACTCTTGCACCCTAGAGCTCCCCTATCTAAGGATAACCAGCTCTTGGAAACTTTCATCCTTCGTATTCAAAGAAATAAACTCAGTATTTTACTCCTATCCAAACATCTCATACAATACTTCTGACTCCTCACGATCCCTAAGGAACAAGAAACACCACTACATCATTTCCCCATGCTAAATCTTCATAACCAATGATTCCAAGTTATCCTTCCAATCATGTATTGATTTTAATTTTATCTAAAACTCATCCAAACATCCTTCCATGAATGCATATAAAATGGATCCCTCATACTTCTTCATGATTTTGAATTTTATTTATCAGAGTGTCCTCCTATAAGTTTTTTCATCATCAACCTCTACTCTATGGCGATCTGCTGGCGCAACCTAAGGAACATATTCTGTGTGAACCTGAAGAGGATGCCGATATAGATGCATACCTACAAAAGAAAAAAAATTAGATATTATATATTAGAAATATGGATGAATTTAACATTAATTAATTGTTTTCTCTAATTAATTTTATGTTAACCTGTCCCAAGGTCAACCCATTCCAACATAGGTGCAATGGATAATAATGAATGATCCATTCCTAGGTCTCAAACCTACAACCAGTATCACCGTTTTTAGTATCTAAAATAAACATAATGTTCTATGGATCAGATCATAGGGGTCATAAATTACTATGTCTCAGTTGGTATCTAGAGTTTACAACACTTTCTAAACACGACTGACATTTTTCCCCACCAATCCATACATCTTCAGCCATACCTAACTCCAATCTCCACCCTATCCCTCAACCTACTTTTGATACCACTATATCATGACCCCCTATAAAAGAAATTTACCCCCTGGGAAGGCAATATGAAAGGAGATATAATGGCCCCTTGATTCCCACCTCCAGTTGGACTCAGGTTAGTGATTAGAACCTAGGGTATAGAAAACACACAAATTGGAGGTATTTCCCTCTAAGAGAAAACATGAGGAAGAGAGAGATATGACAAACACCAACCAACTTCTTCCCAAACAACAATATAAAATAAATACCATGTAAAAATACCTAATGTCATGCCAAAATACTATTTTTTTAGGAAAAACTACAAGTACCAAATGATAGTAAAACGACAACGAAAATGTAGCCCCAAACACCTCCTACAACCCCAATCTAGTAGTTACCAACCTGATATCCAACCTACAACAAGTGACTCAAATAATAGTAAATATAATGTAGGTTTGGTATGATAGTATACATAGTAGGATCCTCCCCAGAGCCTCTAATGAAAATATAAATAATTTATGCTAGATCACAGTGAACAACAATTGAAACTAACACATCACCTAAATAGGTATACTCTTTTCATAGCCTCCCCATGGATACTATTACCAAGAATCCCATTCAAGAGTGTATAATATAATAATTAATATCAATGGTACCACACTAAAAATTCCACTCTGGTTTTCTTCCTTTCCCAAATAGTGCATTTCCTATGTATCTCTCTCCCAAAAGGCTAGCCCGAAGACAACTGAGTATAGCACCACCACATGCACCTCATGCATCACAAAGTCTTTCTCGAAGAAAGTTGGGAAAATAACCACACCACCCACACCACTAGTCTTAACCAATGTGTTTCCATATAACATGTATCGTACATCAGGTATTATTCCACAAGCCCTAATAGAAAATACTCCATGTTTGGATCCTTAAGTCATCATAGATTATACATGTAATACATAGAGTAGTCTATAGGAAAAAATATCCCATATATATGTGTATGAACATACCACAAGCCATTACAGCCCCCTAAACACATATATGGGTGAAAAAAAACTTCCATGCATACCAACACAAGTAACTATTAAGAAAGGAGATTGAGGAAAAAGGGGGAAGTCATCCATCCATCCCCCCACTAAGATGTTGGGGAAAAACCCCCCAGGGGTCAGAATCCCTGAGGTGTCAGTTTCCCTAACTAATAGGATGGGGTAAACATAAAAACACAAAAGGTAGAACATACAACATATCTCATAACCACACTATCTAAAAATCCTAGCCTTATTCACAATTTCAAATTAAATCTCTCAGACTCCATGCTACCACTAAAAATACTAGATATCCTATAAGAACCAAACCATTTAAAGACCTTTATTAAATTATCTTTTGCATTTTATCAGTTTATATTTATGGTAGTTAAATATTTAACCACTAATTAACCATTATAATTTCTACATTATAGTTCATTATCATAAAACAAAGTTCCATTCCCTCAAGGAATAACCAAACCAAGCCAACAGTTCCTCAGAATCACAACCTCAGCATTTCATCCCAGCAATTTCCAACCCCATGGGTTCAACATAATTTATTCAAGCATGTATTAACATAATTATCACTTTTCAATAATTATAAGTATTCTAAGAATTAATTATCAATTACTAAATACAAGGGCCTCAAAACAATGTGTAGATAAACTACCCATTGAGTCTTTACCACCTATACCCGGAGCCTAAACCCATTCATCCTTGAGAATGTAAACATTGAAAGCATGTCGCATACCCCAAGTTTCTATGCCTATTTTGGTGGGAGGGTATGAAATACCATCTACCTAAATCAGTGGGGAATTTAAAGAAGATAAAAATTAAAAATATTCAATAAAATCTACTTTCACAACAACGAGTATTCCCAGATTCAACTAATTCTATCATTTCTGCTATCCACCCTAACACCCACATGCATAAACCGATGCATCTCACCACTACAGGCATCACCTGTTTCCACAACCATTGGGCCTCCCTTCACCCACATACCACAACAACCCTCTACGACTACCAATCCCAGGATCACATAACAACTGGGCCTCCCAACCCCCACAACCACAATTATTGTATCCAAAGTACATAAAAAACAGTAAGAACAAACATCAAAGGAAATCTCATCCCTAAAATAGGGCATACAACTTTCACATACAATGAGCTCTCATGGCTCCAAATCATAGGCACTTGGCCTTTACAAGCATGAGGGAATCTCAAATCCTACAAGGAAATAATTTTATCAAACAACCAGTTCTTATTCCATCTTGAATTAACCGATTCATTATTAGTGGTTCCCATTATGGGAAACCTAAATGACTAGCTATCTCAAGCTATCAAAAAATTAATTCAACAACTAATTTATCTTGTCTTTAACACATTTACCAGAAATAATAAATATTCTTCAGCTTAATTAACCAATTTCAATAAAAAATTCATTCTTACATCAATTTGATAATCATTAAATTACAACAGCATCAACCATATTCATTATTCATACCTATGTATATTTTATCCAATTAATTAAATGATTAGTTATGGATTTACATTCTTTTCCAATCTCCATCAAGACTGAAATGATAAAACAAGAAAATAATAAATATCACACAGTCAAGAAAATAAAGTGGAAAACCATTAACATGGTACAAATAAACAACATCTCCCTGCGATCAATACCAATTTCATTAATCTAGTTCATATAATTAATAGGTTAATTTCATTGTGATCCAAAGGTATAAAAAAAGATATTTATATAATTTCACATAAGTAAATCGAGAATAATCAAATTCACTACCTCAAAAGGTCATTGACATTCTTCGCACGATAACAGTTCAAAGAAACATATCATGATCATCTCTTCTACAAAAACTTCATCCACTTGAGGATGCCGCAACACAACCAAACCAACCAACCACCATGAAAACTCCATTTGAAACATGGATACCAAACACCATTATATGGAAAAGTGAAATGAGAGGAAAAGGATAAATGAATCCTCAATTAATGAGGTAGATGATACCTTAAATTGGATATTGATTTCTGAAGATCAATGAATAGAGCAAGGGATCGTTCCATGAAGAGGGAATCCCCAAAAGATTGAAGAGAGGGTCGTCGGGTCACCTAGGGTTAAGGGACAATAGCTACAACCGTAGGTTTTAAATAACCCAAGTGGCTAGAAAACACATAAATAATACAACATTGGGGAATTAAATGTCTAATCCCCATTCACATCATAGAATCCCCATTCATGTCGTCTAATGCCTCTAGGTCAAGTACTGTTGAAAAACGCACCACATCAATGCTGTATTTTATTTTTGAACCCCTAAAACATTAATGTTGTGAATCCATCATTATATCCATGAAACAACCCATAAAACATGATGTCACATCATGTAATATAGTTTCACACCATGTAATCCCTTTATTCAAGCTTTTACTTAACCTGACTTCTCCATACATCTTCTAAGACACCTTCGAGAACCTCTATCTTTGAAAACATGCAAAGGGTTGATACACACAGATCTAATCCCTTATATTATAGGATAATGAATACATTAATAATGTATTTAATACATAAAATCATGATGTTCAGACCATGAGATCCCATAAATATAAGAGTCCTTTATCACTTAAGGGACTCAAAAGAAAATTTTTCTTTATTAGGAGGAATAGGTAATTCTAAATGATTCATGTTCTTATTCCTAACATGAATAAATTGATCTAGTTACAATCAAGAAGTTCTCATCTCTAACTACAATTTGGATAGAAATATCATTTTTAAAATCATCAAATTTATTATCCCATTTTTTATTCTCCTGGTTTCTCCTATTTTAAATGATTGATAATAATTAAATATAACAATATGAGAATACATTTCCATAAAATAGTGAAACATATAAACATATAAGGAATAAATGGTAAATGCTAATTATATTCTATCTTATGAGTATCTAGGTTATCCTAGGTAAATATTTCTATTAGGTTTTTGAACTAAAAAATTTATTCATGACCATTACAGTGGTTCAAAAAGTGTTTTTGAATTTCGAAAGCATATCCCAAGGGAGTGTCTATCTGAGTGTGTAGAAAGGCCTCCTTTTCATGCTCCTATTAAAGATCAATTCAAATATTAATGTACCATTTTTAGATTTATAACCCCAGGTAATATAATTCTAGATCTACAACAACATGTAATATCCAAACATGGGCATAATTCAGTGGAAACCACTAGCTCTATACAATATCAAAATTCAATTATATTATCCTATACATTGATTTATCCATAGAGTTCTCATTAAATAATTTTAATACTAATCCCCAAAATAACTAAAACATATTATTATACAAACTATAGTGATCTAATTCTTATACATATATTATTACATTATTTTTAAAAATAAATATCATATAAATATAACCAAAAGATCATGATTCATTAGGTACCTGTGTGATGGAGTTCATAATATATCTATAGGAAACTAAAACATAAAATCATTTTTTAATCTCTATAATGATCTTATAAAACTATATTGGATATCCTGGGAAATATATAAAATAATGGTTTTCAAAGAAATTCCAAATAGGAGAATAAACATGATATGAAATCAAAGCAGTTATGTCAATGGAAAAATATTATATAATAAAAAATAATTATCATGAGAAACCACATCGAAGAAAAACATAAATAACATAGTATCATAAGGTAATAGAAACACATAAAACATGGAAGAATATTATAAAATGACATAAACATGACTCACTGGTAACTTCCTAGAAAATTTCACTTACTCATCAATTTCCCATAATGGGTTATGATTTATCAAAAATCCCAAACAAAAAATCTTATGGGTCAAAAGAATTACCCATTTCATTAGAGTTATATCTTTATACACCAATTATAACATCATTAAGATTATGTTTTTTCAAAAAAATGAATCAATCACAAGTCATAATTAAATTAATTTCCCATTGAATTAAAGTGTTTTTTTAAATATTTCCTCATGTCATGGTCAGTGAAAATTTCACAATCATGGAATTTGATAATTGAAAATAAGTCTTGTGTTAACAAATCAGAGGAAGGTATAGTAACATAGTAATATATGTGAGATAAATATATACATAATTTATATATATTAAAAACATTAAATAGAAATAGAAATTGATTTAGAGAGGGTGAGTGGTCATAACCCTAAAAAA
This sequence comes from Viscum album, assembly GCA_963277665.1. Classification (NCBI taxonomy): domain Eukaryota; kingdom Viridiplantae; phylum Streptophyta; class Magnoliopsida; order Santalales; family Viscaceae; genus Viscum; species Viscum album. Next base: position 1,488,635,600 of record OY728120.1, read on the forward strand.
TGTATTCTATTGAGATCCCCAACCACAAGTCATATTTTTTTGTTCACAATTTATATTCATGAATAATAAACTTATTTGTATCATTTAAATGAATTATAATTTTTTTATTTATAATTTTTTTTATTTACCACAGTTCCATATTCAATAAATAAGTCATATAATATTAAATTAGATGTTTTGATGATATTTGACTTATATATTTCAAATACATTCAGTAGGTTGACTTTGGCCAATGAGGACATTTTTTCATCAACTATATTATAATAATAATTAGATAGTTATAATATTTATACTTAAATTATAATTTTTAACCCATGACTAAAAAATGGTTATGAAAAATAACTTCTGGCTCAATCATGGTGTTGGTTGGTCATACGTACGTGTGAGCAATGTTTCCATTTTCCAAAAATTATTATGGAGAGAATTAACCAAGTATCTCATTCAAGAGTGTATAATATAATAATTAATATTAATGGTACCCCACTAAAAAATCCACTCTGGTTTTCTTCCTTTCCCAAATGGCGCTTGTCCTAAGCATCTCTCTCCCAAAAGGCTAGCCCGAAGACAACTGAGTGTAGCACCACCACATGCACCTCATGCATCAAAAAGGCTTTCTCAAAGACACTTGGGAAAAGAACCACACCACCCACACCACTAGTAAAAACCAATTTTTTTCCAAGATCCACCACAACCCATATAACATGTATCATACATCCGGTATTATTCCACAAGCCCTAACAGCCAATACACTATGTTAGGATCCTTATGTCATCATAGATTATACATGTAATACATATAATAGTCTATAGGAAAAAATATCCCAAATATATGTGTTTGAACTTACCACAAGCCATTACAGCCCCGTAAACACATATATAGGTGAAACAAAACTTCCATGCATACCAACACAAGTAACTATCAAGATAACAGATTGAGTGAAAAGGGGGAAGTCATCCACCCATCCCCCCACTAAGATGTTGGGGAAAACACCCCCAGGGGTCAGAATCCCCGAGGTGTCAGTTTCCCTAACTAATAGGATGCGGTAGCACATAAAAACACAAAAGGTAGAATATACAGCATAGCTCATAAACACACTATAGAAAAATTCTATCCTTAGACACAAATGCAAATGACATCTCTCAGACTCCATGAAACCACTAATAAGACTAGATATCCTATAATCACACAACCATTTAAAGACCTTTATTAAATTATCTTTTACCTTTTATCAGTTTATATTTATGATAATTAAATATTTAACCATTAATTAAACATTATAATTTCTACATTACAGTTCATTAGCATAAAACAAAGTTCCATTCCCTCATGGAATAACTAAACCAAGCCTTCAGTTCCTCTGAATCAAAACCTCAGCATTTCATCACAACAATCTCCAACCCCATGGGTTCAACATAATGTATTCAATCATGTATTAACATAATTATCACTTTTCAATAATTATTAATATTCTAAGAATTAATTATAAACTACCAAATGAAAGGGCTTCAAAACAATGTCTAGATAAACTACCCATTGAGTCTTTACCACCCATACCAAGAGTGTAAACCCATTCATCCTAGAGAAAGTAATCATAGAAAGCATGTCACATACCCCAAGTTTCTTCGCCTCTATTTGAGTGAGGGTAAGAAATACCATCTACCTAAATAATTGAGGAATTTAAAGAAGATAAACATTCAAAAGATTCAATAACATCCACTCTCACAACAACGAGTATGCCCAGATTCAACTCGTTCTATCATTTTTGCTATCCTCCCAGAAACTAACATGCATAAACTAATGCATCTCACCACTATAGGCAGCACCTATTTCCACAACTACTGGGCCTCCCTTCACTCACATACCACAACAACTGTCTACGCTTATCCATCCTAGGATCACATAACATCTGGGCCTCCCAACCCCCACAACCACAAGTATTGTATCCAAAGAACATGAAAAACATTAGGAGAAAACATTAAAGGAAATATCATCCCTAAAATAGGTCATACAACCTTAAAATTCAATGAGATCTCATGGATCCAAATCACAAGCACTTGGCCTTTACAAGCACGAGGGAATCTCAGACCCTACAAGGAAATAATTTTATCAAACAACTGGTTCTTATTCCACCTTGAATTAACTGATTCATTATCAGTGGTTCCCATTATGGGAATCCTAAATGACTTACTATCTCAAGCTATCAAAAAAATTATACAACAATTAATTTATCATGTCTTTAACTAATTTATCATAAATAATAAATATGCTTCTGCTTAATTAACCAATTTCAATAAAACATTATTTCTTGCATCAATTTGATAGTCAATAAAATACAACAACATCAACAAGATTCATTAAACATACCTATGTATATTTTATACAATTAATTAAACATTTAGTTATGGATTTACATTCTTTTCCAATTTCCATCTAGAATGAAATGATAAACCTTGAAAATAATAGATATCACAGTCAAGAAAATAAAGGGGAAAACCATTAACATGGTACAAATAAGCAACATCTCCATGCGATCAATACAAATTTCATTAATCTAGTTCATATAATTAGTAGGTTAATTTCATTGTGATCCAAAGGGATAAATAAATCTATTTATATAATTTCACATAAGTAAATAGAGAATAATAAAATCCACTACCTCAAAAGGTCATTGACATTCTTCACACGATAACAGATCAAATAAACATATCATGATCGTCTCTTCCACAAAAACATCATCCACTTGAGGATGCCACAACACAACCAAACCAACCAACCACCATGAAAACTCCATTTGAAACATGGAGACCAAAACCATTATATGTAAAAGTGAAACGAGAGGAAAAGGATAAATGAAACCTCAATAAATGATGTAGATGATACCTTATATCGAATATTGATTGCTACAGATCAATGAATAGAGCAAGGGATCGTTCCATGAAGAGGGAATCCCCAAAAGATTGAAGAGAGGGTCGTCAGGTCACCTAGGGTTATGGGATAGTAGATACAGCCATAGGTTTTAAATATTCCAAGAGCTAGAAAACACATAAATAATAATTCATTGAGGAATTACACATTATATCCCCATTCACATCATGTAATCCCAATTCACGTTGTCTAATTCCTCGAGGCCGAGTACTGTTGAAAAATGCACAACATCAATGCTTTATTTTGTTTTTAAACCCCAAAAACATTAATGCCATGAATCCATCATTTAATCCATGAAACAACCCATAAAACATGATTCCAAATCATTTAATATAGTTCCACACCATGTAATCCCTTCCTTCAAGATTTTACTTAACCTTAATTCTCCCTACCTCTTCTAAGACACCTTCGAGCACCTCTATCTTTTGAAAACATGCAAAGGGTCAATACACACAGATCTGAGCCCTTATATTATTGGATAATGAATACATTAACAATGTATTTAATACACAAACTCATGATGTGAGGACCATGAGATCCCCTAAATTTAGTAGTACTTTATCACTTAAGGGACTCAAAAGAAATTTTTATTTATTAGAAGGAATATTTAATTCTAAATGATTCATGTTATTATTCATAACATAAATCAATTGATCCAGTTACTATCAAGAAGTTCTCATCTCTAACTCCCATTTTGATAGCAATATCATTTTTAAAATCATCACATTTTTATCCCATTTTTTATTGTCCTAGTTTCTCCTATTTTAAATGATTGATAATAATTAAATATAACAATATGAGAATACATTACCATAAAATAGTAACACATATAAACATATAAGGAATAACTGGTAAATGATAATAATATTCTATCTTATGATTATCTAGGTTATCCTTGGTAAATATTTCTACTAGTTTTTTGAACTAAACAATTTATTCAGGACCTTTATAGTGGTTCAAAAAGTGTTTTTGAATTTCAAAAGCATATCCCAAGGGAGTGTCTAACTGAGTGTGTAGAAAGTCCTCCTTGTCATGCTCCTATTGAAGATCAATTCAAATCATAATGTTCCATTTTTAGATTTATAATCCCTAGGTAATAGAATTCTAGGTCCGCAACAACATGTAATATCCAAACATGGTCATAATTCGGTGGAAACCACTAGCTCTATACAATATCAAAATTCAAATATATTATCCTATACGTTGATTTATCCATAGAGTTCTCATTAAATAATTATAATACTAATCCTGAAAATAACTAAAACTTAGTATTATACCAACAATAGTGATCTAATTCTTATACATATATTATTACATGATTTTTGAAAATAAATATCATATAAATATAACCAAAAGATCATGATTGTTTAGGTACATGTATGATGGGGTTCATAATAAATCTATAGAAAACTAAAACATGAAATCATTTTTTAGTCTCCATAATGATCTCCTAAAACTATATAGGATATCCATGGAGATATATAAAATAATGGTTTTCAAAAAAATCCAAATATGAGAATAAGCATGATATGAAATCAAAGCAAGTATGTCAATGGAAAAATATTATATAATAAAAAATAATTATCATGAGAAACCACATTGAAGAATAACATAAATAACATAGTATCATAAGGTAATAAAAACACATAAAACATGGAATAATATTATAAAATCACATAAACATAACTCACTGGTAACTTCCTAGACAATTTCACTTACTCAGCAATTTCCCATAATGGGTTATGATTTATAGAAAATCCCAAAAAAAAACATCTTATGAGTTAAAAGCATTACCCATTTCATTAGAGATATATCTTTATACACCATTTATTACATCATTAAGATTATTTTTTCACCAAAAACTTAATCAATCACAAGTCATAATTAAATTAATTTCCCATCGAAATAAAATTGGTTTTTAAATAATTCCTCATGTCATAGTCAATGAAAATTTGACAATCATGGAATTTGATAATTGAAAATAAGTCTTGTGTTAACAAATCAGATGAAGGTATAGTAATATAAGAATATATGTTAGATAAATATATACATAATTTATAAGTATTAAAAACATTAAACAGAAATAGAAATTGATTTAGAGAGGGTGAGTGGTCATAACCCTAAAAAAAGGTGATCTACAAAGATCCCCAACCACAAGTCATATTTTTTTGTTCATAATTTATCATCATGAATAATAAACTTATTCTTATCATTTAAATGAATAATAATTTTTTATTTATAATAATTTTTTTATTTACCACCTTTCAATATTCAATAAATAAGTCATATAATATTAAATCAGATGTTTTGATGATATTTGGCTCATATATTCCAAATACATTCAGTAGGTTTACTTTGTCAAATGAGGACATTTTTTCATCAACTAGATTATGATAATAATTACATAGTTATAATATTTATACTTCAATTATAATTTTAAACCCATGCCTGAAAAATGGTTATGAAAAATAAAATTTCGCTCAATCATAGTGTTGGTTGGTCGTACATACCCATGAGCAATGATTCCATTTTACAAAAATTATTATGCAGAGAATTAACCAAGTATCTCATTCAAGAGTGTATAATATAATAATTAATATCAATGGTACCCCACTAAAAATTCCACTCTGGTATTCTTCCTTTCCCAAATGGAACATGTCCTAAGCATCTCTCTCCCAAAAGGCTATCCCGAAGACAACTGAGTGTAGCACCACCACATGCACCTCATGCATCACAAAGGCTTTCTTGAAGACACTTGGGATAAGAACCACACCACCCACACCTCTTGTAGTAACCAATTTGTTTCCATGATCCACCACAACCCATATAACATGTATCATGCCTCAGGTATTATTCCTCAAGCCCTAACAGCCAATACTCCATGTTAAGATCCTTAAGTCATCATAGATTATACATGTCATACATATAGTAGTCTATAGGAATAAATATCCCAAATATGTGTGTATGAACTTACCACAAGCCATTACAGCCCCTTAAACACATATATGGGTGAAAAACAAACTTCCATGCATACCAACACAAGTAACTATCAAGATATGAGATTAAGGGAAAAGGGGGAAGTCATCCATCCATCCCCCCACTAAGATGTTGGGGAAAACACCCCTAGGGGTCAGAATCCCTAAGGTGTAAAGACCCAGAAATTTCAAGGAATTTTTTTTCTTAATTTATTTAGAATTTTGTGAGTGCGCTGTTTCAGAAGACACCTGATTCCGAGGCCCGGTGTGCCCAGAATAATTTTCTGAAGTCTTGTTAAGATTAAATTAACGCGCGTAAGTAGTTTTACTGAAAAAGTTTAATAAATCTTAAACGGTTACTCAGATCAGAAATCTGTGGGCACCGTTGCGCTCAGGATGGCAGGTTTATCCTAGGAGTGACTTAAGTTTTGTCTGCATGGGCCTCCTATGAGAAATCACAAAAAAATGACTTAACCCTAAATAAAATAATTAAATAAATTATTTTATTTTTCAAATGCTTATAACTCACACACGGTAGCTCGGATTAAAAATCTGAGACAACCGCTGAACTCGTGAGGGCATGGTTTATTTATGCAGATACTAACTTTGGCCGACGCGGGCCACCAGAAAAAGTTAGTTTTTGGTAGCAAATGAAATAATTAAATGAAAATTATTTTATTGTAAAATTCATATCTTTTAAAAGGTAACTCAGATTTAAAATCCGAGAGTACCATTAGATTCATTGGGGCGTTTTCACTTAGGTAGAGCCTGACCTGACCGGCGCGGGTCGAGGGTGACTGATAATAATTTTTTGAACTTTTTTTCGGGTACGTTCAGTAAACGTATATATGGGTTTTCCTATATTTTGAACCGGTACTCGAAATCGAATTCCCAGGGCACCGATGGAACCGCAGCACCGGTAATTACTTAGGAACACCTATTCCGGAGTTGCGTTTACACGAGGGGAGTTGATAAAAATTGTGGAAGTTAAAAATAAAAATTTAACAACAATTTTTATTATCCACTTGGTATTTTTATCCTAAGTAAGGGAGTTGGGGGTGGGGCCCACATGTGATAACCAACCTTGTGAGGACAAGGTGGGGTGGGACACACACGAGCCCAACCCCTCACTTTCCTAACTCCTCAAAACCCCCCATTTAGTTTTTCCAACATATCTCCTCATTTATTTTTGACAAGTTTTGTTTAATTAAATGAGTGGAATTAATTATGAATGTTCAAAATTTAAAGTGTTTGGAAAAGGAAATAAAAGAAGGTTAAGGCCTTATTTTATTTTGTTTGCATCTTTGTGTTTAAGGGGGGAACATTCTTCTTTTCTTGTTGAAGAACTTCATCTTCTGGGCGAAGAACTTTTCTACCATGACAAAGAACGTCGTCACGTCTTTCTTCTGAAAAAACGACGACACGCCATCCCTCGTTCTTCTTCCCAGGTCAAAGGAAGGGAGACGTCGTTCCACCTCAGACAATCTCCGTCTTCATCTACGAATCCTCTTTCCGTGACACTGACCCGTGACGCGACGTCTTTTTCTTCACGACGAAAACCTCGTTCAAGCCACACTCGAGGTAGGGGATTTATTTTATTTTATTTTGTTTGAGATTACTCCCTTAATTTCTATTCTTCGTGAATATGTCCAACTGCTATCGTTTAACGAGAGGGGGCCAGACCGCACAAACCGGGCGTCCGATTGATGGTCCATTGAGATACTTCTTCGTGGGACTTTGTGATACTTGGAGTATTGACCAGTAGCTCGTGGAGAGGTCCCTCCCAGAGACGGGCATACAGAGTTCGGAGACCGTGTAGACGACTGAGACCTGACGACTGCTTGACCGACTCAACTTAGAGTGAGCCGACTAGCCCGGTGGACGGAGCGCCCGATATTTGGCGGCACACCCACGGCGGACAGAGCGCCTGGTAGTTGGCAGCAGACCCGCGGTACTCGACCGGAGGTTTACTTCTGTAGGCTATTAGGGGGAGCGCCCGGTATTTGGCGGCAGACCCACAATGGAAGGAGCGCCCAGTATTTTGCAGCAGACCCGCGATACTCGACAGGAGGAGTACCTCAACAGACTTAGGTTGGTGAGAAGTACCTCGGAGACGTGACAGGATCACTGTACTCCCAGAGACGGAGCTCTTTAGCAGTTACGGTTTTGATAATGAAAATCCAGGTTTGAGCTGAGTATATGACCTTTGTGTTTACCTCATGATTGAGATGGGTCTCTTGATAACTTAGGTATATGTATGGGCATATACCTGGGTAGTGGTTATCCGTTGATTTCATAATCTTTGTGTTACCTCATGTTTGAGATGAGATACTTGATAACTAAGGTATATGTATGGGCATATACCTAAGTAGGGGTTATCTATTGAGATATGCTTTGTTGTTATCCTTGTTGGTTTTAGTGAGACCTTGAGGGTCTCGGGGTCCTTACTGAGTATTGTTATACTCACCCCTGCACGGGCTATGCCCGTACATCGTTGTGTTGGTTGCAGACGATGGGCAGAGTTGACAGAGGTCGTGTGTTTGAGGACTAGACGGTACCCAGAGGTGGACTACATGATGAGTCAGCATCCGGAGGTGGACTTCACGGCGAGACGACACTCGGAGTGGGTTGACGGGCAAGAACATTGAAGAGCTGCGCTATCTGTACCTACCCTTCAGGTAGGATCCGTGGTGGATGATCCAGGAGTTGTGCTATCTATACCTACCCTTCAAGTAGGATCCGAAGAGGACGACCCAGGAGCTTCTTCCTTTCTTCCAGCTATTTGTCTTTTTCTGTTGTACTTTCGATTAGTTGTAGCTGTCCTTTCAGTTGGGTTTGTATTCTGGCCCATTTTATTTTCAGCACTTCCTTTTTTTACTTAGTGTTTTACTTCCGCTTGTACTCTGTGGTGTTTTGTTTACTTTTATAAAGGTAATGCCTTCCCAGTTATCGGTATTTACGCATTTGGTGCTAGTCTCCAGCCCCTGGCCTATGGAAGGCGGGCTTGGGGTAGTCACAACACGGGCCCCGAGGACGGGTCGTGACAAATTGGTATCAGAGGAGTCGGTTCTACCGCATGACTTATAAATCTGATATTTTCTTTTCTGTGAAGAAATAGTGTTAAGGGTACCGAGTGGGGTCTTTAGTTCAGGGAGTCCAGCATTGGTGCGGTGGCTGAAATATCCGTACACTAGGACCTTGACTACTGATTTCCGACTTTGTGCACGAAAACACTAATTGTGTGTGTGTTTCCAAAAGTTTTAAAATCAGCTCAAACCAGGTCAGCTCACCAGGTATAAGACGTTGACCGTGTCACATCTGTTTTGGATGTCTCCACACAGACAGTCATTTGGAGTTCCGAGAGAGTACTTGATGACGGCTCACCAAGCGACGAGGCTCTGGTGCAGGGACCTTTTTACTATGTTGGAACCCTCGGGTGGTGTACCAACAGCACCACCACCTGTTGGGAAGCAGATGCCAACAGCTATACTAGTAAACTGTGCACGCTGGCAGAGCGCGTTGCACGAGTTCCAGCAGTAGATGCCTCTGAGGTTACGAGGCGAGACAAATTCCCAGACAGTAGAGGACTGGCTGGCGGCGATTGCTAGAGTTTTCTGCCTAGCTGAGACATCGGTAGAGTGGATGGTGGACTTGGCCACTAGTGTTTTCCAGTGAATGACCATGAGGATGGTCCTCATAGTGATGAGTCTTTGGTATGTGGACCGATGCCTGAGATAGTGTCTTTGGGTAGTGTGTCAGCTATACTTCACTACATGTTGGTCAGCAATTACAACTGGCGGTACTGGTAGGTGACACATGTAAGCTTACTGCCTTACATGTGTTCTAACATCAGATACCCTCAAGTTCCGAGGCGAACCAGACTCATAGGTGGCTGAGGACTGGCTTGAGGAGGGGGATGAGAGTTTTCCAGAGCTTATACAGCTTCAGCAGGATGACATGTCAGTAGCTGAGTATTAATCGAGGCGTACCAATCGTTCCTAGTACTTGATGACTACTATAAGATAAGCGCTTTAGATATCATACCTCAGATCTAGATAAGACCATTGTGGTTGAATTTTCTTGGATGAACGGATACAGCTAGAGAAAGTTAGCAGTAGAAGAGCATGGAATTGGCACCAGTCTCAGAAACTTGGGTGTGTTAAATGTTTCAAGAAGAGGAAGTGTTAAGGACAGATGAATCTGCAGAGCAGCAGATGTGGAAGTAGAGCTAAGAGTGCAGCATGAGGTGGTGTACATTTCAACATGTTACAACCACCCACCTTTGTAGTCCCCTCCAGTCTTAGGGAGCTGGAGGGAAGGGGAAAAGAGTAGCTGCATGCGGTCAAGGAGTGCGACCGAAATGGCTCTAAGGATGATTCGAAGTGCGGACTTTGTCTTCTACTAACTACCGTAGCCACATACATCGATACGAATCATCCATTCCTTCCATGAATCTACTCCTAGACCTAGAGTCTCCGGTTAAGCCGTTGACTTGACCCTCACGTCTGGAGATACCTTTGGGAGGAGACTCGATAGTCACACTTACGCCGATGGTGTGATCTGACCCTTGAGGCGAGAGTCTCGGTTGGGACCTCTTGGTGGTAGCGTCGAGGCCTTACGACGTTAGTTTGAGTATGGATTGGGAAATCACTTCTCATACTCAAAATTGACGGTATTATGCAAATGTCGGGATGAGTTTTCCTTGGTTGAAAAAATGGAAACCCCAAGCAGCACAAGATAAACTCGTGCATGGGAGGGTGTAGCTGATCATTCTTGGGTCGGCCAACCTTACCCTCGTGGCAGCAGGAGTTTTGAGTTTCAGTTGTAATTAGGAAAGGGAGACCTCTAGAGTTAGAGGATGGTGACCACGTTCTTATACGGGTCTCACCTCGACGATGTTTACGGAGATGTAGCCGAGGCGGCGAGGTATCTCCGAGGTTCAACAGACCTTTCTAGGTACCCAGCAGGGTAGGCGAGGTGGTTTACTGTTTCATCTTTCCACCTCAATTGCACCGGGTGCATGAAATCTTCCACGTACCTCGGTTGAGGAGATACATGCAAGATCCTTCACACATTATCGACCTCAGGGAGTTGGACGTCGATGATAGGGCGACATGCACGGAGGTTCCAGTGGAGATTGAGGATCTAAAGGAGCGGGTCCTATGTGAACGATCGATTCCTATGGTGTGCTTTACTGGCAGCACGAGAACCTCCAGGAGAGTACATGGGAGCGGAAGGCTCAGATGCGTGCTCAGTACCACTTTTGTTTCCCTAGTTTGTGTTATAGCTTTACAGGGACGTAAAGCCCTGAGGTGGAATTAATGTAAAGAACTAGAAATTTCAAGGAAATTTTTTTCTTAATTTCCTTAGAATTTTGTGAGTGCGCGGTTTCAGACGGCACCTGATTCCGAGGCCCGGTGTGCCCAGAATAATTTTCGGAAGTCTTGTTAAGATAAAATTAACGTGTGTAAGCAGTTTTACTGAAAAAGTGTAATAACTCTTAAACGGTTACTCGGATCAGAAATCTGAGGGCACCGTTGCGCTCAGGATGGCGGGTTTACCCTAGGTGTTACTTATGTTTAGTCTCCACGGGCCTCTTATGAGAAATCCCAAAAAATGACTTAACCGTAAATAAAATAATTAAATAAATTATTTTATTTTTTAAATGCCTATAACTCACAAACGGTAGCTCGGATTAAAAATCTGAGAAAACCGCTGAACTTGTGAGGGCATGATTTATTTAATCAGATACTAACTTTGGCCGGTGCGGGCCACCAGAAAAAGTTTGTTTTTCGCCGCAAATAAAATATTTAAATGATAATTATTTTATTGTAAAATTCGTATTTTTTAAACGGTAACTCGGATTGAAAATCCGAGAGTACCCTTAGATTCGTTGGGGCGTGTCTCACTTAGGCAGAGCCTGACCTTGACCGGTGCGGGTCGAGGGTGACTGATAATAATTTTCTGAACATTTTTTTGGGTATGTTCAGTAAACGTACGTATGGGTTTTCCTATCTGTTGAACCGGTACTCGGAATCGAATTCCAAGGGCACCTATGGAACCGTAGCTCCGATAATTGCTTAGAAACGCCTATTCCAGATTTGCGTTTACACGAGGGGAGTTGATCAAAATTGTGGAAGTTAAAAATAAAAATTTAACAACAATTTTTATTTTCCAATTGGTAGTTTTATCCTAAGGGAGTTGGGGGTGGGACCCATGAAACGCACGGCCGATTGTCGCCTATCGACCGGTCAAAGTTCCGGTGCACTGCTAATGTGTATAGCAGCACTCGGGTCGAATCCTCGGTGATGGTACTTCGTAGTAGTCGTTTGTTTTTAGTTGATTGTATTTTGATTAGGGGGGTTTGTTTGCAGAGCTTAATTGAAATGATTTATGGATGATGTTTGATTTACCAAATTGATAAAGATTGGGGTGAGTTCATCATTGGGGAGTTAAGCATGTGATATCCTTGAGCCTTACTTTGTATTGCATTAAATTAACACCCATGTCATAAGTTGACGTTGATTGGAATTCCTAAGTGTGAAGGCTTTAATCCAAGCCTTAACTTAACTTAGGGTTCTAATATAAATCAAAACTTATTTATGGTAGTGTATTTATGGTTCCAATAATCCATGGAAACCACTCATTAAACAAAACATATCATTAATCCATGACATATTAAGTTTAACATACACAATATTAATTTAAAGAATACTCATCGAGAAAAACTCTCAATCACTTAACATACCCGAATTATAACTCACCCCAATGAGAAATTTACTCAGCCATTTGGATGTTTAATATTTTGGTTAAAATAATTATGATGATAAATTAAGAATAGAATAAAAAGAAAGGGATTAGAAAAGAGTGGTACGTTGACACACACACACGAACGATGATGATAATTAAAAATGGATTTTCGATTGAATGAGGAAGCAAAAGAAGGGAAGGGGATTCAACTGAATTTAAACTATTTTAGGAACATAAATATTAAACTACATAAGGTGGATGAGAATAAGAGATATTGAAGAAGTAACTTGCATTAAAACAGAATTACAAAGAAAGGACTTACAAAATTACAAAAACGAAGAACACAAAAGTAAGTGAAAACAAAGAGAGGAGGAAAGGTCTCTCAAGTAAAAACATGAGTATGGCAGGTCCTCCCAAGCTTTTGGCAAAGCTTTGGTCATGCCAATATGATCTCCTCTCTTCTGAAATGCCAACCCCTCTCAAGGAGAGAAGGAGAGAGTATTTATAGCCCAAGGAGTGGACTGTTTGCATTCCCAATCTGTCCCTCCACTTGCATAGCCAATTTGGCAATTCAGACATCCGAATCTTTAAATATATCCTTCTTAAAAGTTGTATACAATAATGTTGGGCGACCACTCTCAAACTTTGGAGTCATTTGGACGTAAGGATAAAAAGTTATGTCCTGTTTAATAAACAAACTTAAACTGTCCATTTCAATCCAGTCTTTTTGAAGTCCATAATGTGAAAGGGTTTTTGAATATTAAGATGCCTTCAAATCCGAATGGTTTCTTCAACACAGTCGGCCGCCTGTATCTCCTTTTTCACACTGCAAAATCTCAGATCGCTTGGATGCTTACATCAGGAGATATATCATGCATACTATACTGATTTTAATTCTCGGCCAGAATGGTGGGCTGGACTTCAAAGATTTATTTGGGCCCCTTGTACTTAGATTTGGGCCTTGAAATTTTTATCCAAGATGAAATGTAGTGTCCCCCGAATTATGGTGGAGAGATAATGTTTTTGGACTTATGTATTGATCCCAGTAAATCAATCTTCAAGGCTGGTCCAGTTTGTTCACAGATTCTTTGGTCTTGTTTGTGAGGACCATATGACCCTTCAAATGGCAGAATTGGATCATGGTTCCTTATAATTAAATGTTGTATATTGAAAGGAGAATCCTGAAAAAGAAGAACCACACAATTGGGATCATTATAGTGATAGTTATAATTAAAACATTAAACTGACTCAACTTGACTACTTCTAAAAATGCTCAAATATTATACTTAATATTAAAACATTAATATTTCACACAAATTATGCACATTTAATATAAAATAAGTAAAGGGGGAATATAATAAGTCATGAAAATATTAATAACATCAACTCCCCCACACTTAGATTTGCGCGTGTCCTCATGTGCAACAAATATAAAAACATGACAAAATCATTTTCACTCACCAACAAATATTAAAATTTTGTTTTCTCCAATCAGGGGAGGTTTAGAATATTTCACTCATCCATATTGAATTCCATCAAAAATTTGGTTCACAATAATGCATCAGAAACAATTAATTTTTTCATGTTCAAGGTTTGAATTGGAAAATGTAGTCACTCAAAACTTACTCCTCTCAAGATGATAAAAATGTATTTTAGGAGGTTCACTCATTCACCAACAAAAAGTGAAAATCAAGAGTTTGTAAGAGCTCTTAGCTTCCATTCCCAAATCTAATGTGTACAAGAATCAAGAGGTCTTTTAAGGGGTTTTTCAGTGGCTATGGGACGGTAGGTATATAATGTCTAATGGAAAAGAGGGGTTAAAAACACCAACATGGAAAAATCAATGCATATTTTTTGAAATTTGATTTGAAAGGAAATAGAAACACATATTTACAAGGGCATTAATGTGTGATGAATGAAAAGTGAGGGAGATAGAAAATGGAATAGGGTGAGATGATGGAATTTGTACAACATATAAGACTTACAATAATGTCACAATACAAGATGATTCAAGTGTTCTTTTTTTTCTCTTTTTGCTCTTTTTTTTCGAAAGTTGTGCTTGAAACAAGTCTCACAGTCATCTCCCAACCCATGCTTGATCTCCACATGGAACTAATTTATAACACGAACAAAGGTTGATGATGAATGATTTTTGACCCACCCAAGACACAACCCATTCCTTTTTTTTTATTTTTTTCATTTTTTATATAATTTTTTTCATTTTTTGAACACTTATCAATGACTTTTGTAAAAATGAAAATTACACATATACACCCCAAAGCTCACAGAATTACAACCTCTCCCCGACACTTTAATGGATGCTTGCCCTCAAGCATATGATGACACATTGGAAATCAATGAAAGTACGCCTTAAAATGAAGTCCATTCCCCCCACACTTAAATTTCAATAAATTGTACAATGAAAATCCATGAAGATGTTGGGTGGGACAAGGTATTAGGCTTGTAATGTGGATATCAAAAGAAAGGTTTTCATAGGCTCAAAGGGGATTTTAAAAGTAGGATCAATGTAAGGGTAACGAGAGGCTATTTGGCTATTTTGATTCTCATGTGGCTTAGAAAATGCCTCTATCATATTAATACACACAAAAGATGGAAATTCAGCTCGAAGGTCCACAAACTCAAGACTCACAATTAGTGGTGAAGACACACAATGAAAAAGATGGCCATAGATGACCTTGGCATGAAGGCTAATGTTAATCCTCACGGTAGGGGAGAATCATTTTCCACCAAAAATTGTTCATTCAAAATGTTTGTTATTGACACAAAATTGTTTACCCAAGTTTGAGATAAAAATTAAATATATTTGAGTTTAAAACAAGCCTTTTGACTCCCCAAAATGGTTGGACAGAATTTCAATATTGGATGATGAGTAATTATGACACCCCTTTTTTTTGTTAATTTTCATTTTTTTAATTATTTTTTTTTTATTTTTTTTATTTTTAATGACACATCCACACAAAAGAGAAAATAGAAAAAAGGTTGTGGAAGAATGTTGTAAAAAAATGAGAGGGAGAGAGGAATAATAAGAAATAGAGAGTAGAAGAGAGGGAAGAGAGATTTAGGAGAGAGAGAGTTAAAGGGAAAGAGGTGCCCCTGGTTTGGATTTGGTGGGTTGCCATCTCCATCTAGTGGTGGGTCGGCTAGAGAATTTGGGGATTCGGAGGAAGTCGAGGTGGTTCCAGGATAGTGGGAAGTTACCTGAAAAATAAAATTCATTATTCATCTAATGAAAATCTAAAAAGAAATTGAAATTTCATAAAAGTAAAAGAAAACATGGGTTGCCTCCCAAGAAGCACTGCATTTATTTGTCTACAGCTGGACAATTGCAGTGGACTACCCATAGTCTGACGGTGGCCATCGTATTTTCTCAACTCCAATGTGCTTCTAGAAAAACTTTTTCTTTGGGAGGCCTGATGATTCATTGGATAATTTCTTCCCATCCTTGTTGGTGTGCTTGCAATTCAATGGGGATGGAAAGAGAATATGACTATCCTCCCTTTGGTCTTCAATGTGAGGAATGATTTTATCCACAAAGTGATGATTTTCTATTCTTGGAAATTCAGGAAGATGTCTCAATTCTGATGGTTCATTTATGTAAGGTTCGGATAACACAAAAGTATAGTATGAGATCCCAATTGTTTTTGACTCATTTATTTCATCACTTACCGATGTAGAGTAATGAGGATTAGTGGATTCATAAGACTGAATAAAATTTTCAATATCCTTTACTTCAATGTTGTTCTCCAAAGAGTGGTCAATTTCAACCTCACCAGTGATCACTTTATTAATTAGGGTAAAAATATCACAAACATCACTACCATCAGGACAATATAAACACATTGGTTCAAGGTTCACTTCACATATAACAGAATTTTCAGAATCATGGATAGGAAAGGATGAATGTGGGATAATCTGATCTGAATCAACAAATGAGCATTCTAGTTCATTTTTCTCAATACCATCCATGTTGGAGCATTGGAGGTCAGAGGTGAGATGGGATTCCAAAGAGTTTTCAAGATCCTTTAGATCAATGGAGTTTTCATTTGTAATGTCAACATCAATTTCACCATTAATCACTTGGTTAATGAGGATACAATATTCACAAACTCCTCTATTAGTAGAACAGGAAGAACATGGTGGATTAGGATTCAACACACTCTCAGAGGGAGTTTCAGAAACATGGATAGAGAATACATATTGATCCTCAGATGGGTATCGCATGGCTTGGAAAATGTTGAACTTGACCAGTTGGTCACCGACTTCCATGGATAAGATGCCACCATGGACATCAATTTTGGTTTTAGATGTCATAAGGAATGGTCTTCCTAGAATTAGGGGAGATCGAGAAGAGTTCATCTCACCTTCCATGTCAAGGGCATAGAAATCAGCTGGGAAGATAAGATCATTAACTCGGACAAGGACATCCTCAATTATTCCCTCAGGACTGGCTGTGCTTCGATTGGCTAATTGAATGACAACACCCGTTGGGTGCAAGGGACCTAGACCAAGGTTGGAGAAAATGGATTTGGGAATGACATTTATTGAGGCTCCAAGGTCTATGTGTGCATCATCAAAGTTAGAACTCCCTATTTGACATGGAACCGTGAAGGTCCCTGGATCTTTGCACTTTATGGGAATAAAATGCTGGGTGGAGACATTTTCAAAGGTCCTAAGTTGCCTCTTGTGGGTACACAATTCCTTAAGAAACTTGGCATACTTAGGGATTTTTTTGATGGCATCTAAGAGGGGGATGTTCACTTCAACACGTCTAAACATGTCAAGCATTTCAGGATCAGGTTCAAAGGACTTCTTAGGCTTGGAGAGGGCTTGAGGAAAAGGAATTGGGTTCCTTAGAGGAATGGAAGGAGGTGAAGGAGTGGATTCAAGTTCCTTTTCCAGCTTTTTGTTCTTTTCATTTTCTATATCCACATCGAAAGGGGAGGTAGAGCAATCAGCATGGGGCATAGCAATTTGCTTTCCCGATCTAAGTGCAATTGCACTTACATTACCCTTAGGGTTGGGTAATGGTTGAGCTTGGAGTTGGGAAGAATTTGATTATTGTTGTTGGCTAAGGTGGGATGCAAGTTGACCTATTTGGGTTTCAATGTTCTTGAGGCTAGAACGGGTGAAGGAAGCAAGATCCTCTACAGCACTTTCCCATGGTTGTTTAGAAGAAGAGGCTTGTCCCAAATTGGGTTGGCCTTGATTTTGGTTCATGGTAAAGCGATTGTATTGGGTGGGGAATTGGGAAGGCTCGTTAGGATAGTGGAATCCAGGAGGAGTATTGTTCCTTTGGGGTTGAGGAACAAAAGGATAAGGTTGATGGATGTTACCACCACTTTGACCATATTGGAACTGGTTTGGATTTTGATGAGGGAACTGAGGAGGATGAGAAATGGGATTACCATACCTCAGAGGTGGGTTAAAGGTAGAAGAGAAGGGCTCAGAGTGGGGTTGGTTGAAGTTTCTAACAAACTGACCTGATTTTTGAGGGTTGAAGTTTCGCTGAGCATATGCCGCATTGAGCTCCATTGGACTAGATGAATTAGATGGATCATCTTGAAGTTGTGGACATGTGTCAGTCGGATAAGATGGAGAGTTTCAGATTCCACAATTCTTGATAGGTCCAGGGAATAGTAAATGTGGAGAAGATGAGGTTGGGGCTTTGGTAGCCACCGCTAGTTGACGCACAAGACCTGTAAGTTCACTCATCCACTCAGTCATCTTGTTGGGCTCTATGGATTCATTCTCTTGGGCTTGTTTCACTTGAGCATGTGCTCGAGCATGGAATTGCTGCGTGTTTTCAGCCATGTTGCTTATGAGTTCTCGTGCAGCTGTAGGAGTTTTGTCAACAAGAGCACCACCACTTGCGGCATCAATGAGAGTTCGCTCCATAGCCAATAACCCCTCATAGAAGTATTGGATCAGGAGTTGGTCAGGGATTTGATGGTGTGGACAAGTTGCCACAAGCTTTTTGAACCTATCCCAATACTCATGTAGTGATTCATTAGGGAATTGATGGATGCCGCTTATTTCCTTTTGGATAGAAGCTGTTCAGGAAGCGGGAAAGAACTTCTCAAGGAAAAGTCTCTTCATGTCAACCCATGAGTTTATGGAACCAGGTGGGAGGTAGTAGAGCCAAGACTTGGCAGAATCCGCTAGGGAAAAGGGGAAAGCTCTAATCTTGATTTGTTCTTTAGAAACCCCTTGAGGATTCATGGTAGAGCATACTACTTGGAAATCTTTAAGGTGAAGATGTCGATCCTCACCGGCTAGCCCGTGAAAATGAGGGAGAAGATGAATCAAACCCGATTTGAGTTCGAAGTCAGCTTCAATGTTTGGATATTGAATACCAAGAGGTTGGTAATTCATATCAGGGGTAGCAAGTTCTTTTAATGTTTGTTCCCTAGGATTGGCCATATCTAATTCAATTGGTAGGGCAATGATTGGTTCTTGGGTGATTTGGTTATCCCTAATGGCCGTCCTAATTCGACGAAGGGTTCTATCAATTTCAGGGTCAAACAAATCTGAGGGATTGTTTGGAAGGCTACAGGGCATTGAGAGAGATTTTGAAAGGATGAGGAAGACGGGGTTTCCTTTGTATTTTTCAGTTTATGATTTTTAAGAGGAAGACGGGTTTTTCTTTGTGTTTTTTTTCAATTTTTTTTTAATTTTTTAATTTTTTGTTTTTTTGAAAATAACCAGAAACTAATGACAACTTAAAGAACCATCCCCGGCAACATCTCCATTTGAAACGCACAGCTGATTGTCGCCTATCGACCGGTCAAAGTTCCGGTGCTCTGATAATGTGTATAGCAGCACTCGGGTCGAATCCTCGGCGATGGTACTTCGTAGTAGTCGTTTATTTTTAGTTGATTGTATTTTGATTAGGGGGGTTTATTTGCAGAGCTTAATTGGAATGATTTATGGATGATGTTTGATTTACCAAATTTATAAAGATTGGGGTGAGTTCATCATTGGGGAGTTAATCATGTGATATCCTTGAGCCTTACTTTGTATTGCATTAAATTAACACCCATGTCATAAGTTGACGTTGATTGGAATTCCTAAGTGTGAAGGCTTTAATCAAAGCCTTAACTTAACTTAGGGTTATAATCTAAATCAAAACTTATTTATGGTAGTGTATTTATGGTTCCAATAATCCATGGAAACCACTCGTTAAACAAAACATATCATTAATCAATGACATATTAACTTTAACATACACAATATTAATTTAAAGAATACTCATCGAGCAAAACTCTCAATCACTTAACATCCCCGAATTATAACTCACCCCAATGAGAAATTTACTCAGCCATTTGGATGTTTAATATTTTGGTTAAAATAATTATGATGATAAATTAAGAATAGAAGAAAAAGAAAGGGATTAGAAAAGAGTGGTACGTTGACACACACACACGAACGATGATGATAATTAAAAACGGATTTTCGATTGAATGAGGAAGAAAAAGAAGGGAAGGGGATTCAACTGAACTTAAACTATTTTAGGAACATAAATATTAAACTACAGAAGGTGGATGAGAATAAGAGATATTGAAGAGGTAACTTGCATTAAAACAGAATTACAAAGAAAGGATTTACAAAATTACAAAAACGAAGAACACAAAAGTAAGTGAAAACAAAGAGAGGAGGAAAGGTCTCTCAAGTAAAAAAATGATTATTTCAGGTCCTCCCAAGCTTTTGGCAAAGCTTTGGTCATGCCAATATGATCTCCTCTCTTATGAAATGCCAACCCCTCTCAAGGAGAGAAGGAGAGAGTATTTACAGCCCAAGGAGTGGACTGTTTGCATTCCCAATCTGTCCCTCCACTTGCATCACCAATTTGGCAATTCAGACAGCCGGATATTCAAATATATCCTTCTTAAAAGTTGTAGAAAATAATTTTGGGCAACTACTCCCAAACGTTGGAGTCATTTGGACGTAAGGATAAAAAGTTATTGCCGGTTGAATAAACAAACTTAAACTGTCCATTTCAATCCAGTCTTTTTGAAGTCCATAATGTGAAAGGGTTTTTGAATATTAATATGCCTTCAAATCCGAATGGTTTATTCAACAAAGTCGGCCACCTATATCTCCTATTTCACACTGCAAAATCTCAGATCTCTTGGATGCTTACATCAGGAGATATGTCATGCATACTATACTGATTTTAATTCTCGGATAGAATGGTGGGCTGGACTTCAAAGATTTATTTGGGCCCCTTGTACTTGGATTTGGGCCTTGAAATTTTTATCCAAGATGAAATATAGTGTCCCCCGAATTATGGTGGATATATAATGTTTTTGGACTTATATATTGATCCCAATAAATCAATCTTCAAGGCTGGTCCAGTTTGTTCACAGATTCTTTGGTCTTGTTTGTGAGGACCATATAACCCTTCATATGGCAGAATTGGATCATGGTTCCTTATAATGAAATGTTGTATATTGAAAGGAGAATCCTACAAAACAAGAACCACAAAATTTGGATCAGTATAGTGATAGTTATAATTAGAACATTAAACTGACTCAACTTGACTACTTCTAAAAATGCTCAAATATTATACTTAATATTAAAACATTAATATTTCACACAAATTATGCACATTTCATATAAAATAAGTAAAGGGGGAATATAATAAGTCATTAAAAATATTAATAACATCAACCCACATGTGTTAACCAACCTTGAAAGGATAAGGTGGGGTGGGGCCCACACGAGCCCAACCCCTCACTTTCCTAACTCCCCAAAACCCCCCATTTAATTTTTCCAACATATCTCCTCATTAATTTTTGACAAGTTTTCTTTAATTAAATGAGTGGACTTAATTTTGAATGTTCAAAATTTAAAGTGTTTGGGAAAGGAAATAAAAGAAGGTTAAGGGCTTATTTTATTTTGTTTGCATCTTTGTGTTGAAGGGGGGAACGTTCTTCTTTTCTTTTGGAAGAACTTCATCTTCTGGGCGAAGAACTTTTCTACCACGACGAAGAGAGTCATCACGTCTTTCTTCCGAAGAATGACGAAGCGCCATCCCTCGTTCTTATTCCCAGGTCAAAGGAAGGGAGACGCCGTTCCACCTCGGCCAATCTTCGTCTTCATCTACGAATCCTCTTTCCGCGACACCGACCCGTGACGCGACGTCTTTTTCTCCGCGATGAAAACCTCATTCAAGCCACACTCGATGTAGGGGATTTATTTTATTTTATTTTGTTCGAGATTACTCCCTTAATTTCTATTCTTCGTGAATATGTCCAACTGCTATCGTTTAACAAGAGGGGGCCGGACTACACAAAGATGGCTGACCCACCTCCTTTTTCCATGTTGGATTCTTTTGTGGTTTGGAATGGGGTGGCGTGGTGTCGTCGTACCGCGCAGGATCGTGCGGAAAGAAATGCGCGACGCCATCACGCCGCGCCGCGAAATCATACAAGGACACGATGCCATCGCGCCGCGTCGGTGAAACCCGAAAATACCACAGCCGGAGCAGGGCCGCGGCGGAGGGGCGCGGTGTCGTCGCACCACGCTGGACGAACCAGGCCGCAGCCGGTTCCGAGCCGCGGCGGAGCAGGGTGACAGGCGGCCGGTTCCGGGCGGGCGGTGTCGGCAGAGGAGGATGGACCGGCCGTCGTCATTCCTTGTTGCCAGAACCATCCGGCTGGTGTGGGCCGGCCAAACAAAGGGAAAACCGGGGGAATTAATTCCCCCGGCCGGCCAACCAAGCGGCCCATTTAATGGGGCCGCGGTTATAGGGAAACCGGGGGGCAGCGCCCCCCCTGCGATCCAGAACGGCTCGACCGTTTGGCCGAGCCAGCTGGTGTCGTGCGCTGGGTCACCGGCTGGGCCGGGCCGGGCTGACCTGGACCCGGTTCGGGCCGACCGGGGGGTCTCGGGCCGGGTCGGTCCGGGCCCGAAACCCCCATTTTCGTACCGTCTTTGGTCTTTTTCCCATAACATGGGCTAAAAACCTCCGATCGACGCACCGTCAGTTGTGTAGAGATCCTTGGAACGAGTTTGTCGTTTCGATATATCGCACTCAAGGTTTCGAGGTACTTTGGGTTCAGCAGAGTTGGTTCGTACACGAAACCAACCGGGCCCTCGGAGCAGAAACACTCATATCTTGAGCTACGGACATCCGATTGACGTGCCGTCAACTTTGATGGATTACTCTAGGTGAGACAGATCTTTTGGCTTACTCCGCTCGAGGTTTCGATGCCGTTGGAGTGCGGTTAGGTTGGTTCATTCACGAAACCAACCGGGCCCCTGGAACGAAAAAGCCAATAACTCACAGACCGGGCGTCTGATTGACGCGCCGTCTGTCTCGTTGAATTCCTCTTGATGAGACGGAACTTTTGGCATACTTCGCCCGAGTTTTGGTTGCTGTTGGATAGTGGTCGGGTTGGATTGTACCTGAAATCCAACCGGGCCCCTGGGACGAAAAGACTAATAACTCACAGACCGGGCGTCCGATTGACGCACCGTCTGTTGTGTTGAGACCCTTAAGACGAGACGGTCCTTTGAGATAATTATTCATGGGACTTTGTGATAATTGGAGTATTGACCAGTAGCTCGTGTAGCGGTCCCTCCCAGAGATGAGCATACGGAGTTCGGAGACTGTGGAGACGACTGAGACCTGACGACTGCTTGACCGACTCGACTTGGAGTGAGTCGACTAGCCCAATGGACGGAGCGCCCGGTATTTGGCGACAGACCCACGACGGACGGAGCGCCTGGTAGTTGGTAGCAGACCTGCGGTACTCGACCAGAGGAGTACTTTTGTAGGCTATTAGGGGGAGCGCCCGGTATTTGGCGGCAGACCCACAGCGGACCGAGCGCCCATTATTAAGGCAGCAGACCCGCAATACTCTACAAGAGGAGTACCTCAGTAGACTTAGGTTGGTGAGCAGTACCTCGGAGACGTGACATGATCACTGTACTCCTAGAGAGAGAGCTCTTCAGTAGTTACGGTTTTGATAATGAAAATCCTAGTTTGATCTGAGTCTATGACCTTTGTGTTTACCTCATGATTGAGATGGGTCACTTGATAACTTAGGTATCTGTAATGGAATATACCTGGGTAGTGGTTATCCGTTGATTTCATAATCTTTGTGTTACCTAATGTTTGAGATGAGATACTTGATAACTTAGGTATATGTATGGGCATATACCTAAGTAGGGGTTGTCTGTTGATATATGCTTTGTGGTTATCCTTGTTGGTTTCAGTGAGACCTTGAGTGTCTCGGGGTCCCTACTGAGTATCGTTATAATCACCCCTGCACGGGCTATGCCCGCACCTTGTTGTGTTGGTTTCAGACAACGGGCAGAGTTGACGGAGGCTGAGTGTTCGAGTACTAGACGGTACCCAGAGGTGGACCACATGAGGAGTCACTATCCAGAGGTGGACTTCACGGCGAGACGACACTCGGAGGGGGTTGACGGGCGAGAACATTAAAGAGCAGCACTATCTGTACCTACCCTTCAGGTAGGATCCGTGGTGGACAATCCAGGAGCTGCGCTATCTGTACCTACCCATCATGTAGGATCCGAGGAGGACGACCCAGGAGCTGCTTCCTTTCTTCCAGCTGTTTGTCTGTTTCTGTTGTACTTTTGATCAGTTGTAGCTGTACTTTCAGTTGGGTTTGTATTATGGCCCATTTTCTTTTCAGCATTTCCTTTTTGTACTTAGTGTTTTACTTCTGCTTGTACTCTGTTGTGTTTTGTTTACTTTTATAAAGGCAATGCCTTTCCAGTAATCGGTATTTACGCCTTTGGTGCAAGTCGCCAGCCCCTGGCCTATGGAAGGCGGGCTTGGGGTAGTCATGGCACGGGCCCCAAGGATGGGTCGTGACATGAGGTGTCAGATTCCCTAACTAATAGGATGAGGTAGCACATAAAAACACAAAATGTAGAATATAAAACATATCTCATAACCACACTATGGAAAAATCCCATCCTTATACACAAATTCAAATGACATCTCTCGGACTCCATGAAACCACTAATAAGACTAGATATCCAATAAGCACACAACCATTTAAAGACCTTTCTTAAATTATATTTTCACTTTTATCAGTTTCTATTTATTATAATTAAATATTTAACCATTATTAACCATTATAATTTCTACATTACAGTTCATTAGCATAAAACAAATTTCCATTCACTCAAGGAATAACCAAACCGAGCCTATAGTTCCTTTGAATCACAACCTCAGCATTTTATCACAGCAATCTACAACCCCATGGGTTCAACATAATTTATTCAATCATGTATTAACATAATTATCACTTTTCAATAATTATAAGTATTCTAAGAATTAATTATAAACTACCAAATTCAAGGGCCTCAAAACAATGCATAGATAAACTACCCATTGAGTCTTTACCACCTATACCAGGAGCGTAAACCCATTCATCCTGAAGAATGTAAACATAGAAATCATGTTTCATACCCCAAGTTTCTTCGCCTCTTTTTCAGGGTAGGTAATAAATACCATCTACCTAAATCAGTGGGGAATTTAAAGAAGATAAACATTCAAAATATTCAATAACATTCACTTTCACAACAACTAGAATGACCAGATTCAACTCGTTCTATAATTTCTGCTATCCTCCCCGACACCCACATGCATAAACCGATGCATCTCACCACTATAGGTATCACCTGTTTTCACAACCACTGGGCCTCCATTCAACCACATACCACAACAACCCTCTACGCTTATCCAATCTAGGATCACATAACATCTGGGCCTCTTAACCCCCACAACCACAAGTATTGTATCTAAAGAACATGAAAAAAATTAGGATCAAACATCAAAGGAAATCTCATCCCTAAAATAGGGCATGAAAACTTCACATACAATGAGATATCATGGCTCCAAATCACATTCAATTGGCCTTTACAAGAATAAGGGAATCTCAGACCCTACAAGGAAATAATTTTATCAAACAACAAGGTTCTTATTCCATCTTGAATTAACCGATTCATTATCGGTGGTTCTCAATATGGGAAACCTAAACGAGTAGCTATCTCAAGCTATCAAAAAATTAATTCAACAATTAATTTACCATGTCTTTAACAGATTTATTATAAAGAATAAATATGCTCCATCTTCATTAACCCATTTCAATAAAACATTCTTTCTTGCATCAATTTTATAATCATTAAATTACAACAACATCAACCATATTCATTAAACATACCTATGTATCTTTTATACAATTAATTAAACGATTAGTTATGGCTTTACATTCTTTTCCAATTTCCATCAAGAATGAAATGATAAACCAAGAAAATAATAGATATCACAAAGTCAAGAAAATAAAGAGGAAAACCATTAACATGGTTCAAAGAAGAAATATCTCCATGCGATCAAAACCAATTTAATTAATCTAGTTCATATAATTAATAGGTTAATTTCATTGTGATCCAAAGGGATAAATAAAGCTATTTATATAATTTCACATAAGTATATAGAGAATAATCAAATCCACTACCTCAAAAGGTCATTGACATTATTTGCATGATAACATATCAATGAAACATTTCATGATCATATCTTCCAAATAACTTATCCACTTGAGGATGCTGCAACACAACCAAACCATCCAACCACCATGAAAACTCCATTTGAAATATAGAGACCAAACACCATTATATGGAAAAGTGAAACAAGAGGAAAATGATAAATTAAACCTCAATAAATGAGGTAGATGATACATTATATAGAAGATTGATTACTATATATCAAATAATAGAGCAAGGGATCATTCCTTGAAGAGGTAATCCCCAACATATTGAAGAGAGGGTCATTGGGTCACCTAGGGTTAAGGGATAGTAGCTACAGCCATTGGTTTTAAATAACCCAAGTGGATAGAAAACACATAAATAATACATCATTGGGGAATTAAACGTGTATTCCCCATTCACATCATGTAATCCCCATTCACGCGTCTAATGCCTCGAGGTCGAGTAATATTGAAAAATGCACCAGATCAACGCATTATTTTATTTTTGAACCCCAAAAACATTAATTTCGTGAATCCATCATCAACTCCATGAAACAACCCATAAAACATGATGTCACATCATGTAATATAGTTTCACACCATTTAATCCCTTCCTTAAAGCTTTTACTTAACCTTACTTCACCATACCTCTTCTAAGACACCTTCGAGCACCTCTATCTTTGAAAACATGCAAAGGGTTGATACACACAGATCTGAGCCCTTATATTTTAGGATAATGATGACAATAACAATGGATTTAATACATAAAATCATGATGTACGGACCATGATATCCCCTAAATTTAGGATTCCTTTATCACTTAAGGGAATTAAATGAAAAATTTTATTTATTAGGAGGAATAGGTAATTCTAAATGATTAATGTTATTATTCATAACATGAATCAATTGATCTAGTTACTATCAAGAATTTCTCATCTCTAACTCCCATTTGGATAGCAATATCATTTTGAAAATCATCACATTTCCTATCCCATTGTGTATTGTCCTGGTTTCTCCTATTTTAAATGATTTATAATAATTAAATATAACAATATGAGAATACATTAATATAAAATAGTGAAACATATAAAAATATAAGGAATAACTGGTAAATTATAATTATATTCTATCTTATGAGTATCTAGGTTATCTTAGTTAAATATTTCTATTAGGTTTTTGAACTAGAAAATTTATTCATGACCTTAATAGTGGTTCAAAAAGTGTTTTTGAATTTCAAAATCATAGCCCAAGGGAGTTTCTAACTGGGTGTGTAGAAAGGCCTCTTTGTTATGCTCCTATTGAATATCAATTCAAATCATAATGTGATCTTTTTATATTTATAAACCCTAGGTAATATAATTCTAGATCCTCAACAACCTATAATATCCAAACATGGACATAATTCGGTAGAAACCACTAGCTCTATACAATATCGAAATTCAAATATATTATCCTATACATTGATTTATCCATAGAGTTCTCATTAAATAATTATAACCCTAACCCCCAAAATAACTAAAACTTACTATTATACCAACTATAGTGATCTAGTTCTTATACATATATTATTACATGATTTTTAAAAATAAATATCATATAAATATAACCAAAAGATCGTTATTCTTTAGTTACCTATATGATGGGGTTCATAATAATACTATAGGAAACTAAGACATGAAATCATTTTTTTAATATCCATAATGATCTACTAAAAATATATAGGATATCCTGGGAAATATATAAAATAATGGTTTACAAAAAAATCTAAATAGGGGAATAGACATGATATGAAATCAAAGCAAGTATTTCCATGGAAAAATATTATATAATGAAAAGAAATTATCATGAGAAACCACATCAAAGAATAACATAAATAACATAGTATCATAAGGTAATAGAAACACATAAAACATGGAAGAATATTATAAAATGACATAAACATGACTCACTGGTAACTTCCAAGACAATTTCACTTACTCAGCAATTTCCCATAAGGGGTTATGAATTATCCAAAATCCCAAAAGAAACATATTATGGGTCAAAATCATTACCCATTTTGTAACACCCCAAGCTTCTACGGTACACTTCTCTTTTAATAATGCAATTGTGTGTGTTGTACGCAACATCGAGTTCTAATACACACCACAACCGATCAAACTAGCCGTTATGAATAGTAATACCTAATTTTTAAAATTTTAGAAATTTTATCTCTCAAAATGGACTTCATTTTTGGATTTGGAGTGTCGAATTTAGTCTAAGTAAATTTTGGTACTTTTTAGATAACTTTAATATTTTGATGAATAGTGAAAATTGCTAAATTTTAATTGAAAACAACTTTTTTTAATCAAAATAATTAATAGTGAAAAATTATGAATTTGAGTGGTTTTAAAGTATATTTAGAATATATTTTTAGCATTTAATAAAATTTTTGTCATTGGACATAATTTCACAGTTAAACCGAACATAAACAAGTATCAATCTTTGGATAGTTATTATATCTTAAAAACATGCCTTTTGTTTTGACAGTGGAAATTAATTTTAAATTAATTTCTGCCAATTATGTGTTTTGAATTTGTAAAAATGGATTCCATATTTGGAATCAGGATGTTAAAATTGTGTAAATAGGTAAATTTAATTTTTAGACATTTTGAATAATTACTTCGGTAAATATTTTATTTACCATGGTTAAAGGGTAAATCTGGTAAATGAGGGTTAAACAAATAATATTATAATAAAAAAAAATTACCCTAAAACGTGTCCTAAACTTATTGGTTGATACATGTCCGACAATGGGCATCTTTGGGTCGATTTTGGGACCCCATGGTGCCACTTGTAAGGGATAGGGACACTTTATTTTAATTAAGTTAAAAGGAATACAAAATTGACACAAGCATATATCATTTAGAAAAAAAAAATTACATTAGGTTATATATGTTTGATTTTCTACTATAACTATTCATTAGAAAGATAACAAGATTTCATACCTAATGGTATTTTATTTATAATTTTTAGACGTTAAATAATGCAATTTATATATGACACAATGGTGATGCAGTAATTACAATAATAGTGAAACATTAAAATGATTGATGTTTTAGATACCCAAATAAAAATGATTTTAGACTTTTTATGAATTAAACTAATTTTATTGGTTAATATGACATGTTAGTAATGGTTTAATTAACTTTTTTTGAAGTAATAATTCTGTTATGATTTTTTTAAAAAAATTATTTAATAGTGTCAAAATTGACATAAAAGTGTTTTTAAAACAAATATTATATTATTAATTGATATTAAATTCCTAAAAATATATATTTTCGCCAAGAGACTTATATCATGATAGGTGTATATTTAATGTACCACTTGGGGGTCTATTTGATGTATATAGGAAGTTTATTAACCATATAATATAAAAATACAAAGAGACATTGTAAAAGTGAAACTAATTAACTAAGAGTTAATACTTAATGATAAGTTTAATATAGTAACCCAAACGTGTCTAAATTCTATTTTTTTGTGGTTATCGACCCATCCCCACCTTAACCTTTAAATAATCCACTTTTGAGCCATTAGAAACTGAATATGAATTTATTATAAAATAACATTTCTAGCTTTTCCAAAGGTGCCCCTCACCCCTCTTATAGAAGGGCACTCCCCCTTCTCATTAACTCACACCGTCAAAGCATTTTGGTTTGGCCAAACTCTCCCAACTTCCCTCGCTTCATCCTAGATGGCTTCCTTTAGTCAAAAATCCATCCTAAGAGCCCTTTTGATCAAATCAAAAGGGAGAACCCGAAGAAGAGGTAATGATTTCACCACCCTTTTCCAAGTTCCTTTCTTCTTCCACTTCTTCCTTATTTGTTATTAACATTCTAAAATAATAACTCCAGTATGTTATATATACTGTGATTTTATTATAAATATGGTACAACCATATTCAGTATTCTATCAATCCTTTGAATAACATGTCACCATACGTGTGTACGTACAGCTTACCGTCTTCACATCGTGGTGTAATTGTTATTCAATAAATTATTATTTGGATTGGTATAATAATGATGTGTAACTCATGTAAATAATAAATATAACATGATAATGATTCTTTATATATGATATACCATCCAATTATGTATTATTTTAATATCAAAAGAATGATATTGTCGCTCGTGCGTACGTACGGACTACCGTCTCCACGAACGCGATGAGATTCATTCTCCATCGTATCCATTCAAGTATAATTCTCATTTTATGATTAATAATAGTATCTAAGGAGTTGATATCATTCTAGATATGATTAAGATACAACCTATCCATGACAAACATATCTTACATCACAAAACATATAAAATAAAATGAGTAAGTTAACACCCGAAACAACGATAATACTAAGATATTATTAACAAATCAATGTTAAAAGATCACATATGATATCATATTGATGTATATGATTCTTGTATAATTTAAAAACAATTATTTCACCATTATACAGGATTTTAACCTACCCCAACCAAGGAAAAGTACTAGGTAAGGATTATTTCACAATATCTTCCTTATCCGAGGTTGTTTATACATAATAATCTACTGGGATCTCTTTATCATCCACATCAATGTTTCTTAAAAATGTATTTCAAAACACTTTTAATATTTAAAAGAATACGGGTTAAAGTCGTTTATACCCTTCTTTGACTTTTTATAAGATTTCTATAAAGGAATATTTCTGTCTTTTTCCAAACAAGGTGCTTTTAACCTTTTCGACAGAATTATGGTAAGAATATTTTTTTAACTTATACTGCAAGTGCGACTATTTTCTGCCATTATAAAATCGTTGAAGATTCCCTTACAAGCTTATAAGAATATTTTCAAAGAAAATGTTTTATTTTATAAATATATTACTCTTAAATGATTTCAAAATAGAAAGAGATATTTCTCTAAAAAGAGTTTTGATTTCATCTATGTCAACATCCTTTGATGGATTTTATGCTTATTTGAAGTTGATTTATTATGATACAAAACTTCTATATTGTATTGAAGGTTTTGTGAAATGTTTGACTGTGGATGTGCTATTTTTATACCATTCATGGTTTATGGTGAAACCATTGAAATGTCGTATGCTAGTTTTAATACGATTATTTATGTTATGTTTAAACCTTTTCATATGGGAATGAATTGGACTTAATATGTGATGGGTGGAGCCTGCTCAAGCTCCTCGATGAATCGGTAGGTCTCATGAGACAAACTAGTGTCTTGGCACAAGGCCTTGGAAAAATCATATTTGTAGTCTTGGCATGAGGCCTTGGCTGTGTGGTTATGATAGTCTGGCATTATGCATTCCATCATTATGAAAGTGGTTATTGATATTGCATGTGATTATTCGATTAGTAGAATATCCATGTGAATAAGTAAATGGAATTATTTCATTTTATTTTTTCCATACTATGTTGACGTTCAAGTTTAAAAGGCTTTTATTTTAGTTATACACTGCCTTTAATGTTTATTCTTATTTATGAAAGTTTCCGCTATATTGTTATCTTTACTGGGCATTTGAGCTCACCCGTTTTCTATGTTTTATTTTTCCCAGGATGTGAAGATGTAAATTATGAATGAAATGCAGGGATATTATGAGGGGATAAGAGTGTGGAATATGGAGACAATATGTTGTTGTAGTATTTTTTCACTTTATGATGTAATGTAAAACTTTATGAATATATCGAGTTATTCTAAGGCTACTAAACCAATCGGTCTTTCAAGATTTGATCTTTCGTGTGATCATGCCAATGTTATGTAATAATGCACCAACTCTAGGTAACTGGGGTCGGGGTGTTATATTTGGTATCAGAAGATGTTTAGTAAAAACCGTTGAAGCTAGATTTAGATAAACTCTGATTAGAGCACATAGACCTAAGATGGACTTTGAGGATTAGTACAGAAGAACTTTCTAGAATTTTGGTATTGTAGAGATTTTGTGAGTTTTCCGAGCAATACATCCCTGTTTGGATACGAGCATGTAGTGGCAGCTCTGGCACATATGTACCTAGGGGTAGCACAGCTTCGAGCTAGACTCGAACGGGAACTGATGCACGACAACGGGCCTTGCTGTACTCTTGGTTACGACACTCCCATGGGATAAGCTTAGGATAACTCTCATTTTCTTTACAAATCATTATGAAGGGTTTATGAGTATATAATTCCTCAAAGAAAACATTTTTATGATTATGGATTATATCCATAAATAGTTCAATTTATGTTAAGTGTTTTATAAGTATGGAATTGTGTATTTTGATTCATAAACTGATCTAGTTTATGCCATTGTTTAGAAATGCCGCCTAGTGGAAGAAATGGAAATCGTATCAATTCATGCACTACATGTAGGGATTTCCCTCCTACTCTCGATAATTATAGTGGAGATGGTGATGCAACTGGTGCCGACCAGCTAATCACCATATTGGGACAACTCACTCAGGTTATGAATAATAACCTTACCCATATGGAGCACCCTAATCCGTAGTATGAAGGATCAATGTTAGATCGACTCATGAGGCCACAACGACCAATGTTCAGTGGTAGTACAATTCCCTTAGTAGCTGAGAAATGGATAAATTTCCTAGAGAAAATATTTTAGGCCTTGGGGATTAGTGAAAGGGAAAAAGTTATCATGGCAGTTTACCGCCTCACTGGAGATGTTGATCAATGGTGGTCATTGATTCAAAACACGAAGGAAGATGATGAAGTATCAAATATGTAATGGAGGGAGTTCAGAGATCTATTTTTATAAAAATACTTTCCTCGTGACCATTGAGTAGATATGGAACTGAGACAAAAGGAGGATGGGAATGTCGCAAAGTATGAGGCTAAATTTACAATTTTAGCAAGGTATGCTGGAGAATATATACGTAACCCAAGAAGTAAGATTGATCGTTTCTTTTATGGGTTAAAACCATTTCTCCGTCGAGCATTAGTCTCACAATCCTTCTCATCGTACGAAGACATTATCTTATGTGCTATCAAGACAGAAAAGGAATTCTCTAACTCTTATGACTTTAAAGAAAAGAGAGAGATGAAGAGATCTGCTAATCAATCTGGGAATGGAAATAAGGGTAAGAAGGGAAAGGTTGAATATCCATCCTATGGTAAATGTGGAAAGAAAAACCTCGGTACTTGCTTGAAGGGAATGGGTGTTTGTTACAAGTGTGGTGAAAAAGTCCACCAAGCCCGTGATTGCAAAGGGAAGAAGGAAGCTACCAATGTTCAGTGCTAAAATTATAGGGAGATGGGACATTATGAAAATGAATGTCCTAATCGTCAGGGGAACTTACCTTAGAAAAGGCCAGGGGATCAAGGCCAAGCTTTTTCTATCACTACTGCTGAGGTAGAAGCTCCAAAAGACATGGTGGTAGGTAATTTAATAGTTTCCTCAAGTTTAGAAAATGCATTATTTGATTCTGGATCATCGCATTGTTTCATATCTTCCCATTTTTCTAAGAAAATTAGATATTTCCAATTTTATTTAACAAGGGAGTTGTCATTTAAAACTCCTATCGGAGGTATCATTGCAACAAAGTTATGTGAATCAGTCCCCATTAGAGCACATAAATGTTCTGTATCCGCTGATCTCATTGTCATACCTGTGATTGAGTTTGATATAATCCTCAGTATGGATTGTCTTTTGTATTATGATGCGAAGATTTATTTTAAGAAGAAGTAGGTTACGATTTTTGATGATGATGATAAGGAAAACCTTATCTTTAGAGAAGAATCGTCACCACCTAATTCTTATCTAGATCCACCCCCAGTAGCTCAACTAAATTCAATTGTTGGGGAGGAAGAGAATGAAATTACTGTGGGTGAGGAATGGAATGTTCAAATAGAGGATGTACCTGTTGTGAAAGAATATGTAGATGTGTTTCCGGAAGATTTACCTGGACATCCTCCAGAACAAGAAGTTTAGTTTTCCATTGATTTAATTCCTGGATCAAGGCCTATATCGAAGACCCCTTATAGAATGGCCACTGTAAAATTAGTTGAACTAAAGAAACAACTAGAGGAATTAAGTAATAAGGGATTTATTCGCCCTAGTGTTTCTCCATGGGGAGCCCCTGTTCTTTTTGTTAAAAAAAAGATGGATCTATGAGGTTATGTATCAACTATATGGAGATCAATGCTAAAATAATAAATAACGAGTATCCCCTACCTTGCATTGATGATTTATTTGACCAACTGCATGGAGCTCAATACTTTTCAATGATTGACCTTTGATCTGGATACCATCAGTTGTGTGTAAAGAAGGAATACATTCCGAAGACAACATTTCGAACTTGGTACGGGCACTACGAGTTTACTGTAATGCCTTTTGGATTGACTAATGCACCCTCTGTATTCATGGATCTGATGAATAGAGTTTTCATGGAATATTTCAATGAATTTGTGGTGGTATTTATTGATAATATCTTGGTATACTCTAAAATCTATGAAGATCATGAAAGTCACTTGCGCAATATCCTGAAGACTCTGAGAAGACATGAGTTATATGGGAAACTTAGCAAGTGTGAATTCTGGCTTCATGAGATTTCTTTTTTTGGACATATTGTCTCTAAAGATGGAATCTCTATTGATCCTTCTAAGACCAAGGCAATCCAAGAATTTCCAGCACCTACGAGTATAATTGAGGTACGCAGTTTTATTGGTTTGGCAGGTTACTATCGACGTTTCGTCCAGAATTTTGCCCGATTGGCTAACCCATTAACGAAGCTCACACGTAAAGGGGTTAAATTTGTTTGGACAAAAGAGTGTGAAGAATGTTTCTAAGAACTGAAGAGAAGATTAGTCAATGATCCTATAATGACTCTACTATTGGGGAATGATGGGTTCATTATTTATAGTGATGCATCGAAGAAAGGACTTGGTTGTGTCCTTATGCATAATGATAGGGTTATTGCCTATGCATCACGACAGTTGAAAATTCATGAACAAAACTATCCTACTCATGATCTCGATTTAGCAGCTGTGATCTTTGCTTTGTAGATATGGAGGCATACCTCTATGGTGAAAAATGTGAGATTTATACTGATCATAGGAGTTTGAAGTATATTTTCACACAAAAAGAACTCAACATGAGGCAAAGGAGATGGATTGAATTACTCAAGGATTATAATTGCACGATACACTACCACCCGGGGAAGGAAAACAAGGTGGAAGATGATTTGAGCAGAAAATACCATGGAGTTTTGAACAATATGAGAGTTGAAATGGATCCAATTTCCATGGATCTAGTGAAGATGAACATGCGAATAACCAGGAAAGGTGAAACATCAATGCTTTTTCAAATGGTTTCCAAACCATCTTTACTAGTAAGGATTAAGAGTTATCAGACCGATGATGGAGAATTTCAAAAGAAGATTAAAGCTGTGAATGATGGGAGATTGAGAGACTTTGTGTATGAAGAAGGAATTTTGAAATTCGGGAAGAGACTTTGTGTTCCAGATATACCTGATCTAAAAAGGGAATTGCTGGATGATTCTCATAGTTCCAATTTCTCTATACACCCTGGGAGCACCAAAATATATAGAGATTTGAAGGAACATTTTTGGTGGGACAACATGAAGAGAGAGATTGTCGATTTTGTGTCAAGATGTATGGTTTGTCAACAAGTGAAAGCTGGAAGGCAACAGCATGGTAGAGTATTGCAACCTCTTCCCATACTGGAGTGGAAATGGGACAATATTACGATGGACTTTGTCATGGGGCTACCAAAGACTCCTAGAAGGAACGATGCAATATGGGTTATTGTTGATCGTCTTACCAATTCATCACATTTTAATGCTATAAGAGAAGATCTACCACTAGAACGTCTAGAAAGACTATATATTAATGAAGTTGTGAGACTTCATGGAGTACCCCTATCGATTGTTTCAGATCGTGATCCCTGTTTTATTTCAAGATTCTGGAAAAGTCTTCAGAAATCCTTGGATACTGAACTTCATTTGAACACTGCCTACCACCCTCAAACAGATGGAAAATCAGAACGAACTATTCAAACCTTAGAAAACATGTTGAGATCTTTCTCACTTGACTTTCAGGGTATGTGGGATCAATATTTACCTCTGGTAGACTTTTTCTATAACAATAGATTCCATTCAAGTATTCAGATGGCACCATATGAAGTGTTATACAAAAAGAGATGTCTCACACCAACCTGTTGGGATGACGTTGGTGAAAGAAAACTTGTCGGTCCAGAACTGGTGGAGGAAACGATGGAAAAAGTGAAGGTAATCCAAAATCACATCAAAGCAGCTCAAAGTAGGCAGAAGAGCTATGCCGATAATCGAAGGAAGGATTTGGAATTTCAAGTTGGTGATCATGTTTTTCTGAAGGTATCTCCATGGAAGGGAGTCATGCATTTTGGTAAGAAAGGTAAATTGAGTCCCAGGTAAATCGAAACTTTCGAAATTCTAGAACGAATTGAGGCTGTAGCTTACCGATTGGCAATGTCACCAAGTCTCTCCAAATTTCACGATGTGTTCCACGTATATCTATTGAGGAAATACATGCCTGACCCAACACATGTACTCACCTTTGAGGAAATAGAATTTGGAACCCAATTTGTCTTATTACGAAGAGCCCGTCAAGATTCTTGATACGAGAGAACAAGTACTGAGAAACCGGACGACGCGTCTGGTAAAGGTTTTGTGGAGAAACCATAAGATGGAAGAGGCAACGTGGGATCCCAAGGAACTTATGATGAAGAACCACCGGAGTCTTTTCATGCGGTATTATTCTAGAAATTTTGAGGAAGAAATTATTTGAAGGAGGGGAGAATGTAACACCTCAAGCTTCTACGGTGCACTTCTCTTTGAATAATGCAATAGCGTGTGTTGTACGCAACACCGAGTTCTAACACACACCACAACCGATCAAACTAGCCGTTATGAATAGTAATACCTACTTTTTAAAATTTTAGAAATTTTATCCCTCAAAATGGACTTCATTTTTAGATTCCGAGTATCGAATTTATCCTAAGGTGAAATTTTTGTACTTTTCAGATAACTTTAATATTTTGATGAATAGTGAAAATTACTAAATTTTAATTAAAAACAACTTTTTTTAATCAAAATAATAAATAGTGAAAAATTATGAATTTGTGTGGTTTTAAAGTATATTTAGAATATAGTTTTACCAATTAATACAATTTTGGTCATTGTAAATAATTTCACAATTAAACCGAACAAAAACAAGTATCAATCTTTTGATAGTTATTATATCTTAAAAACACGCTTTTTGTTTTGACAGTGGGAATTAATTTTAAATTAATTTCTGCCACTTATGTTTTTTTAATTTGGAAAAATGGATTCCATATTTGGAATTAGGATGTTAGAATTGTGTAAATAGGTAACTTTTATTTTTAGATATTTTGAATAATTACTTCGGTAAATATTTTATTTACCATGGTTAAAGGGTAAATCCGGTAAATGAGGGTTAAAAAAATAATATTATAATAATAAACAATTACCCAAAAACGTTTACTAACCTTATTGGATGATACATGTCCGACCATGGGCTTCTTTGTGTCGATTTTGGGACCACATGGTGCCACTTGTAAGTGATAGGTACACTTTATTTTAATTAAGTTAAAATGAATACAAAAATGACACAAGCATATATCTTTTAGAAACACAATTTTTACATTAGGTTATATATTTTGGATTTTCGACTATAAATATTCATTAGAAATATAACAAGATTACGTACATAATGGAAGTTTATTTATAATTTTTAGACATTAAATTATTTAATTTATTTATGACACAATGGTGATGCAGTAATTACCATAATAGTGAAACATTAAAATGATTGATGTTGTAGATACCCAAATAAATATAATTTGAGACTTTTTATCAATTAAACTAATTTTATTGGTTAACATGACATGTTAGGAATTATTTAATTAACTTTTTTCGAATTAATAATTCTGTTATGATTTTTAAAAAAATCAATTATTGAATAGTGTCAAAATTGACATAAAAGACTTTTTAAAACAAATATTATATTATTAATTGATATTAAATTCCTAAAAATCTAATGTTTGGAAAAGAAACTTATATAATAATAGGTGTATAATTAATGGACCACTTGGGGGTCTCTTGGATGTATATAGTAAGTTTATTAACCATATAATATAAAAATACATAGAGACATTGTAAAAGTGAAACTAATTAACTAAGAGTTAATACTTAATGATAAGGTTAATATAGTAACCCAAACCTATCTAAATTATATTGGTTGAGTGGTTTTAGACCCATCCGCACCTTAACCATTAAATAATCCACTTTAGATCCATTTAAAACCAAATTTGAATTTATTATAAAATAATATTTCTAGCTTTTCCAAAGGTGCCCCTCACCCCTCTTATAAAAGGGCATTCCCCCTTCTCATTAACTCACACCTTCAAAGACTTTTGGTTCATAAAAACTCTGCCCAAATACTCTCTCAAATTCCCTCACTTCATCCTAGAGGCCTTAATTTAGTCAGATAGACATCCTATGATCCCTTTGGATCAAATCAAAAGGAAGAACCCGAAGAAGAGGTAATGATTTCACCACCCTTTTCCAAGTTCCTTTCTTCTTCCACTTCTTCCTTCTTTGTTATTACCATTCTAAAATAATAACTCCTGTATATTATATATAATATGATGTTATTATAAATATGGTACAACCATATTCAGTATTCTATCCATCCTTTGAATAACATGTCACCATACGTGCGTACGTACAGCTTACCGTCTCCACGTCGTGGTGTAATTGTTATTCAATAAATTATTATTTGGATGGGTATAATAATGATGTGTAACTCATGTAAATAATAAATATAACATGATAATGATTCTGTATATATTATATTCCATCCAATTATATATTATTTTAATATCAAAAGAATGATATTGTCACTCGTGCGTACGTACGGACTACCGTCTCCACGAACGCGATGAGATTCATTCTCCATCGTATCCATTCAAGTATAATTCTCATTTGATGATTAATAATAGTATCTAAGGACATGATATAATTCTAGATATGATTAAGATACAACCTATCCCTGACAAACATAGCTTACATCACAAAACATATAAATGAAAATGAGTAAGTTAACACCCGGAACAACGATAATACTAATATATTGTTAACAAATCAATGTTAAAAGATCATATATGATATCATATTAGTGTATATGATTCTTGTATAATTTAATAACAATTATTTCACCATTATACATGAGGTTAACCTACCCCAACCAAGGAAAAGTACAAGTTAAGGGTTATTTCACAATCTCTTCATTATCCGAGGTTATTTATACGTAATAATCTACTGGGATCTCTTTATCATCCACATCCATGTTTCTTAAAAATGTATATCAAAACGTTTTTAATATTTACAAGAATATGGGTTAAAGTCATTTATACCCTTGTTTGACTTTTTATAAGAGTTTTATAAAGGAATCTTTCCGTCGTTTTCCAAACAAGGTTCTTTTTAACCTTTTAGACAGAATTAAGGTAAGAATGTTTTTTTAAACTTATATGGCGGGTGCGGCTATTTTTCGCCGTTATAAAATATTCGAAGCTTCCCTTACAAGATTATAAGAATATTTTCAAAGAAAATGTTTTATTTTATACATATATGACTCTTAAATTATTTCAAAATAGAAAGAGATAATTCTCTAAAAATAGTTTTGATTTCATCTATGTAAACATCCTTTGATGGATTTCACCTTTATTTGAAGTTGATTTATTATGATACAAAACTTCTATATTGTATTGAAGGTTTTGTGATACATTTGACTGTGGATGTGCTATTTTTATACCATTCATGGTTTATGGTGAAAGTATTGACATTTCGTATGCTAGTTTTAATACGATAGTTTATGTTATGTTTAAACCTTTTCATATGGGAATGCATTGGACATAATATGTGACAGGTAGAGCCCGCTATAGCTCCTCGATGCATCGGTAGGTCTCATGAGACAAACTAGTGTCTTGGAACAAGGCCTTGGAAAAATCTTATTTTTATTCTTGGCACGATGCCTTGGCTATGTGGTTATGATAGTCTGGTATTTTGCATTCCATCATTATGAAAGTGGTTATTGATATTTCATGTGATTATTTGATTAGTATAATATCCATGTGAATAAGTAAATGGCATTATTTCATTTTATTTTTTCCATACTATGTTTATGTTCAAGTTTAAAAGGCTTTTGTTTAAGTTATACACTGCATTAAATGTTTATTCTTATTTTTGAAAGTTTCCGCTATATTGTTATCCTTATTGGGCATTTGAGCTCACGCCTTTTCTATGTTTTATTTTTCCTAGGATGTGAAGAAGTAAATTATGAATGACCTGCAGAGATATTATGAGGGGATAAGAGTGTGGAATATGGAGACAATATGTTGTTGTAGTAGTTTTTCACTTTATGATGTAATGTAAAACTTTATGAATATATCTAGTTATTCCAAGGCTACTAAACCAATCGGTCTTTCGAGATTTGATCTTTCTTGTGATCATTCCAATGTTATGTAATAATGAACCGACTCTAGGTAACTAGGGTCGGGGTGTTATACATTTCATTAGAGCTATATCTTTATACACAAATTAAAACATCATTAAGATTTTTTTTCACCAAAACTTTAATCAATCACAAGTCATAATTAAATTAATTTCCCATGGAAATAAAATGGGTTTTTTTAATATTTCCTCATGCAATAGTCAATGAAAAATTGAAAATCATGGAATTGTAGAACTGAAAAGAAGTCTTGTGTTAAAAAATAAGAGGAAGATATAGAAAGATAGGAATATATTTGAGATAAATATATACAAAATTTATAAGTATTAAAAATATTAAATAGAAATAGAAATAGATTTAGAGAGGGTGAGTAGTCACAACCCTAAAAAAGGTGCTCTATAGAGATCCCCAACCACAAGTCATATGTTTTTGTTCATAATTTATCATCATGAATAATAAACTTATTTTTATCATTTAAATGAATAATAATTTTTTATTTATAATAATATTTTATTTTCCACAGTTCCATATTTAATAAATAAGTCATATAATATTAAATCATATGTTTTGATGATATTTGACTCATAATTCCAAATATATTCAGTAGGATGACTTTGGCTAGTGAGTACATTTTTTCATCAAATAGATTATAATTATAATTGGATAGTTATAATATTTATACTTCAAATATAATTTTCAACCCATTCCTAAAAAATGGTTATGAAAAATAAAATTTGGCTCAATCAGAGTGTTGGTTGGTCGTACATATGCATGAGCAATGTTTCCATTTTACAAAAACTATTATAGAGAGAATTAAAGTGTTATTTGTTCATTAAAAAATATAATCATATAAAATGTCATATTATTTCTTTAAATAAACACATATATATACCATCTATGGGATTTATTTATATTGACGAATCACATTACATTGTTTATATGGTAATCCATATGAACATACCAATGACGTCACCATATTTAAATTAATTGAAAGAAAGGAAAATGTATGATTTATTAATTTTAAATGATGATTAATAATTCATTAATAATATATATATATATATATATATTAAATACCCCATTATATACATTAATAAGTGGTGAATAAAAAACTTTAATTATATCGACTCTCAAGGAGGTAGTCCACTATACAAAAGAATAAGGTTTTAATTCCCCATTTTCTGGAAGTGGAGATCGATATAGGCTATTCCATTATCATAATAGCATATAATTTTATGGAAGGTTATAATTATTTAATATAATCATGGTTTCTTTATATTTTAATTATGTGACATAAGAAATAAAATATAATTCTTAGTTAAGAATGATAAATCTTCTTGAAAAAACAATATTAGATTTGAAAAAAATTCCTTCATACGATGGTGTTTTTATAAATAAAATTGCAGAATGATGTGGCAATGGAAATAAGGATGGTATTTGGGTATATATTATCCAAAAAAAGTATTTTTATGTGCGGATAGGAAAGTATAAGAGAAACCTTTTTATATTTGAGAATGGGTGAAAATTTAGTAAATACGATAAACTATTCAATAATGAGAAGAAAATCTCAACCCAATTACCTCAAAAATATATAAATGATGTGATTGAGGGAATACATCATTCAAAAAAACCACATATATTAAAAAACAATTTTTTTAAACATTTTAATCCATTTTCCATTTTAATAACTCACTTTAACCATTTTAGTTTTCAACCTGATAACTAGTTTTAACCTACGTACATTACCCTTTAATCCAAAAAAACTAAGAATTACTGTATAACTTTTAACTAGTGATTCAAAATGATAATTAAACTCTATAAACTAAAAATCCCATCTAAATGGTATTTCCCCAGCCCTATGTTAGGTGAAAAAACATTTTAACATTAACCACGATAGTAGGTTTTTAATTTTTTCAAATTCATAATGGCCAAAAATTAATCAGAAATTATAATATAATATTGATTATGGTGACTATTAATATGCAATATTTATTATAAAATTAAATTCTCCAGGTGAATGATTTTATTTTTAAATTATTCTCACCAAAGGTGATAAATAACTATTCTTCAGGAAAGTTCATTTTTCTTAAAATATAAGATCATATATTAAATCTATTAATATAAATAATCATTTTATGAATTTAAATTATTATTAATATATATAACAAATAAAC
Organism: Viscum album; assembly: GCA_963277665.1. Classification (NCBI taxonomy): domain Eukaryota; kingdom Viridiplantae; phylum Streptophyta; class Magnoliopsida; order Santalales; family Viscaceae; genus Viscum; species Viscum album. The sequence goes on from OY728120.1 coordinate 1,488,678,500, forward strand.
TTAATTATAATTTTCTTAATAGGTGTTATTTTAATTATTTAAATTGGATAAACATTATAAACTTAAAAAAAAATTGGGGAAAAACATGTTTTTTTGAAAAAAGAAAACTTATGAAAAAATCATGAATTTTATTTATTTAAATGAATTTAATTAGATTATTCTAAATAAATATATACATTTTTGCATCAATATAAAATAAAAAATATAATTTTACGTTTAAAATGAAATATTTAATAAATTGAAATGATATTATTTGAAAATTTTTAATATTCACAATTCCCTGAAATGACAATAATTTTATAAAAAACCCAAAATTTCAATCTAATTGAATTTCAATATGAAGATTCCAAAAATTATTTAACTTTTATCAATTATAATTTCAAAAGGTTCCAAATGTGAATTAATATTTTTCTTTGAAAAAAATAAATATCATTTTTGGAGAAAATTTTTATTTTCAATAAAAAAATATCATTATTAAAAATTGATTACTTCTTTAGAACTTATAAACACAATTATATTGATGTTAAGCATTGTATAAAATTTTATAAATAAATTAATCAAATTATTAGATTATAATTTGAGGAATATGCTATAACAACGATTTTTAAATATTAGTTGTTGTTTAGGCTCAGTGTTCCATGACATATGCACTATCAAACACTGTTTCAATATTTTTAGAGTTAATGTGGTACACCTAAACATACATTAATCTTATTATGTGAGTTTTATTCATACATGTCCATCCATGTGGTGAAAATATGGCATTTTGGTGCCTTATATTATTGATTTTTACCATTATAATATATAAGTAAAATTCAAATTAAAAAACACCACTTTCAATATTTCAATATATATAATATTTAGTGATAAGGATAAAAACTACATATTTTCTATTCTAAATAGTCATTTGAAAAATATTTTATTTTTTATTAACTTAATTTATTTTTGTTTTTTCAAGATGAAATAATTACCTAAAATGTTTACGCAACCTCGTTACACTATTTGTTGAAATAATAGAAAATTAAATAAATGATATTAAATATATTAAAAGTTATATAATTTAAATAAATTATTATTTTCCATTAAATTTTTAGATAATTATAAAATGTTAGGGAAGTGTTAAATAACTATATTCAAATTCCCTTGATGTCATGTTGCATTCAAAATCAAATCAAATGTTTATTGTAAAAATGATATTATTTATATTCAATCATAAATAATATTTATTAAAAAATTTAAAAATAAAAAAAATTAAATAGTATTATTAGGATGATAAATGGTATAAAATAGCATCCCCTATTCATTTTTTGATATTTTTAAATTTATAAGTAAAATTATTACCCTTTATTATTCAAAAGTCATTTCCACTATTACGGTTAAAATTGGTTACCCATGGGGCTAAAAAGATATTACTGTACAAATGATAAATAAGCCCATATAATTTTTTGGTGATTTTATTAATAAAATATTATACTTATCTCATAATCCATGTCATTTCGAAACCATTTTACTACAATAATGAAAATATTATATTATAATATTTCATCTATTTCCAAAAATGACAATAATGATATTACATAATAAAAAATGTTTCACTAAATGATTTAAAAATTATAAAAAATATATATTCAGAAAATTTAATATGATATGATTTAAAATATCTTAAATGGTCCATTTAGGGGTCTCTTTTACATTTATAGTAACATTATTTTCTCCATTAGTGTAAAATACATTGATACTATTGTCAAAGATAGAAGGGATTACATGGGGTCAACAAGGAGATAATTGTAAAAGAAAAATATAAAATTTACCACATTTTATTAGATGAGAGTATTTAGAGCCCAAATCATCCCATATTATTACATTATTAGTTTTAATCATTTTTCCTTGTGTATTAATTTATATTATTTTAATATTTTATGTTATCATAAGAGTACGCCTCCCCTCACTTATAAAAGGTCACATCATCTTATATTTTCATTACACTTCATGAAACAATTTTTGGAAAATAACTAAAAATATAAATTCCTATAATCCCTTCCAACATTCTATATGTATTATTTTTATCATAATAACACTTTTATATTGCTTATGGTTAAATGTAAATTGGGTTGTCTAAAATTGAGGTATTTCATTTAACCAAATGTTTTAGAGTTATTTCTTCTTCATCCTCCTTAAAATATATATAAAAAAGATGAAATAATAACACATGTATCATATTTATACAAATTTTTTGTTATTTTAATTTTACAACCTATATGTTTCTCCTCTTTTGTCAAATGTGAAAAAATAGTTATTTGGTTGACTACAACCTCACAAACTGATGTAATTAATTTATCATCACCAACACCCACCAATTGTTATAATAATGTATCAAATATATATATATATTATTAATGAAATATTTATCATTATTTAAATATATAAAATCATCATATTTAATAACCTTCTATTGATTGGAAAACATTAACGTCGTTTTTGCGTATTTGTGGATTTTCACATCAATGAAGCGAGGTGATTATTTCTTTAGAACAACATCACATGGTCTCAATATAAAAAATAATTTTGATAAAAAATAGAATATTTATGATATAATAGTCAATATGTGAGAAAATAATACTTATCATCTTTCCATCATGATCATTGAAAATTGGAGCGATTACTCATTTGTATAACTACCTACCATCTCCATGACTGTAACACAATTCACTTATCAAAACCATATTTCATTTTTTATTTTTAACGTACAAATTATGTAAATTATTATAATTAATTCATGATTATTATTATGGATATGATATATTAATGAAGTCTTTAATAATAGTCAACCTATCGAAGTCATTTTGGACGTATGCACTGAATATTTTCCAAACATCTAATGTGAAAAAAATTGGATTAGTAATTAATTATATCATGTTAAAAGGAACAATAAACATGAAAAAGGTTAATATTAATGTATATAATTTTAAAATGTATATTATTCTGTAATAAAAGGAGTGAATGTGATGAGTTAGACTCAATGTAATGGTCATTTTACATTAAAATCTGTTTTTAAATTATATTAGAAATTTATGTTATTAATATTTTAATTTTTTCTAATATTATTCAAACCCATTTTATATGTATTTATCCGGAAATAAATTAATTATAAATGAAATTTCATGTTACATTTTACTTACATTAGAAAAAATTCAAGAACTAATTTTTTTATGTATTTAATATCGAATGTTTTGACAAAAAGACAAAATTAATGTTCTAGTTTAACTTAAAACATATCAACATTTTTACCTCCTAATTAATAGTAATTTATTTTTTATTTACTTTACAAGTTTCATGTTTTCATAAAATAAAACCCCTATTTTCCTTTTTTTTAGATTATTTTCAAAAAAATTATTTCAATTTAATGTCTAATTCAATATCGAGAAATTATTTTTATGGGTGAAAAAAATATTATTATTAGTGTTCTATTGAGAAATTATAAGATTTTATGAGTTGATTATATTATTATAGTTGGGAATTTTTTATAATGATAGGTGGTTACATTATAAAAAAAGGATGAGTGGATCTATTAAAAATAAAGGATGATGTTTAGATTGTAGAACAAGTATGGGTGGTTTCGTGGCCCCTCCCTATAAAGATACCACAATGGAGGAAGAGAGAAAATAACCCCCTCAGTCCGAACATTAGTAGAACTTATGATACAGATTCCCACTAAGGGTATAAAAATATCATAAATTGTATTAATTACCCTATAATATAAAACGTTATCCTAATATAGGATAACCCCCCCCCCCAAATATACAAGAATATAATATAAAAGTTAACTGAAAAACATAACATAAGGAAGGAACATGAGTAATCCAATATAAATAAAAGTCTCCAATAAAATATATCAAGAGACAAGTCATCTAGAGATGTCTCAATAAAATTTCTAACCCAAGGCACCAATGTTAATACTGGTCCCCAAATTATTCTTAGAAACTTGAGTAATAGTTTATACACAATTGTTGAGCATACAAGTATACCAAGTAATATCATACCAAAGGACTCATGTCAAAATGTGAAAAAAACATGGTAATGCTCTAGTAAAAAAACATCAGAGCCCTTAACAACATATACAGTTAAACAATCCAATATTATCCACACAATGGTTCAATAACCACACCATACTTCAAAAATAGTAATATAGCATTGATATCATAATAAATAATTGTACCCTACTTTCACTTCCCCAATAATTTGGTTCTCCCACTCCCCAATGTCAAATATTCGATTCTTATATACCTTTTATGCTTGTCACATCACAACTAACTCACATAAAATCTCACCTCAATAATCTTCAGCTATCTCTAATGTGGGAGGGGATGCTTCCCTATCTACCACACCATCACATGGTCTAGCATCTTGTCTAAGAATCAGGAATCATTACATCATGTACCCTTTACAGAAGCCTATTCAATCAAAACTCATCTCTCCCCATCACATAACCATAGTAGTTTGGTATACTGAACATGAAGGAAATTAATATTTTTCCCTCCTCATTCAACACATGACACCACCATATATCACATCTCATTATAACCTCAACCAGTTACATCTCTGCCAAGAACACCTTGTCCATAACTTCAAATCTCACACAAAGGAACCTATTCCATCACTACTAAATGATGTGAAGGTATGATAGGGTAGCCATCCATATATATTACAACCATCCTTGATATTCAGGAAAACACTTGGAACATAGAACTCATTAGAATTGTTATGATTATCTACCTCATGTTAGAAACATGTTGAAATAATATAAAATCAATGTTATAAATACAACATCCAATATCCAACCCTTGGGTTCACAAAAACTCAACTATATCACACCAAAAACACTATACTATACCAAAAATCAACCACCACAACCACTACATCCACTATGTGCATCACTCCAAACAACTCCCACAAACAAACCATACAAATATTCCTAAATTAATTTGGAAATTCTCCAATTTTATATTATAAAAAGTTCCACTATAATTCAATTACTAGGATACTTTACTCAAATTAGCATAGATCATTCAATTAATTTATGTTGTTTACCAAAAAAGTGGTTTCCACCACCTTTATATTTCATTTCATTAGAAAAACATTTATTCTATGGCTATTCACAAAACTAACCCAACTACACCCCCAAAAAATTCACCCATCTCACATCAACCATCATCACACCACTAGGACTACCAAGCCATATCATCCACCTCAAATTTCCCCCACACAACCAAAACCACTAAAAATATCCATTGTGCATAAAACTGCAATATCATGCATCATAAGCTCATCACCCAAGGCTTCCAAAATGGCACAACACTACCATGAAATATCACCATTGAACAACTTTTCATGTCCCATCAATGACAACCAACCACCACATAATTTCCCCCATATATCATAAAACCCAACAGGTCACCCCCATTACCACACAATAGCAGAAAACACTCAAGGAAGCACAACAAGAACAATCATACACAACACTACACATCATAAAATCCACATGTATCCATGAAATTTAATTACATATCATAATTACACATCATAGGTATTATCATGAAATGCGAAGATAATTTTTTATCTAAATATAGGTTCCATATAATTTTATTTTGGGGGTGATCAAAGAAAAACATAGTAAGGGTATCTTTAGATATCATATATAATGAAATAATTATTCCAGCATCCTTTATATTCAGTATTATAAAAATGAAAGAATAATATCATGAAAAAAATATATCAAATAAGTAAAGAATTAGGTATCTACTCTATACCCAACAATATCAGTTAGGAATATTTATTATATTATTTATGCTAACCCTTAAAATCAACCAATAGAAAAGAACATGCATGGATTCCCCACGCATTGCACATAAAAATGTGAGAACTAGGGTCCCCTATATTAAATATGATATCTTATCTAGATTTAAAACATGAGGAAAAAAATAACATTACACTGAAAACCGCATAGGGAAATCATGGATCAACTTATACCACATCAAGGTTTTTCCAAAAAAACACAAAACACACCCCATATAAAACATCACTAATATAGTGGATCCCTATATGATTAATATAATGATATACAAAAGAAAATAGTAATTAAATCACCATTTTTTCCATTGATTACCCATAAGGACCCATTGATCTAGGTTTGAGAAGAAATGGAGTAAATTCTTCAAAAACATCATGGGGTTCTTATACAACTATAGAGAGATGAGTGGGATAATAAGAAAAGAATCCTTAAAAAATTGAATATAAAAAAATTTAACATCATGAATTTATGAAATAAATTATATTTTTACACTATAAATTTCACAATACATTAATTCGTATGTCATAAAACTACTTTTTGTGTTTTAAAACCTTCAAATACTCAATCCTCGCTGAACAAATCGCACCTAGGGTGGAAAAAATGTACGATAGAAATCCATATCTTAGGCTCTAATACTAATTTTAAAAAAAATAACCCTCAATTCCATGTATAATTTTTAGTGCTCTACCCATACAAGTATTAAACCAAAAATTTATAGTGTAAACTCCTATTTATGCCAAAAATAAAGAGTTGCACATATGCTGCTCTAGACTCCATAGAGCCTCCTTAATCCCCCTCCAAACACCTTTGACTTTTCAAAATGGTAAAGTATTCAACTGGGAAGGAACATAACGTTACATTAGATACATATCAACTAATTCTCATCCAAAAAAATTGAAACCAAACTCAAAAAGAATTAAAGGTTCCAAAATAACCTCCCCACCAGATACCACTCAAGGATATCATCACACCTCAAATTCTACATCTATCAATATAATGGAAAAATAGAACTCACCAAATCATCACTTAAAGCCTTACTACTAACTCACACTGATTGCAACACCAAATCATCTGAATACACCCACAGACTGCCTTTTTCCACACAAATATCCACACAACTATCTTAACATTCTAAAATCCAAAACAAACCCTAGACACTTACAACACTCAGTTCTACCCCCACCATACTAATTAGGGAATTTTGTGTTCCATGTAAATATATTATCCCATGCAGGTGGAACTGACAAAACTATGTGGTTTTAATCATGTCATTATATAATGTTTCTATGTTAGGAACCAATTTTTAATATCCTTATTTTTGGAAGCATTATCACACAACACTACATCATGTAAAAAATCATCTCACAAAATAAGAATATCTAAATATAAAATCATATAAGAAAAAATCAAGGTAATGAAAAACTCAATAAAAATCTCTATGTACTGGGAATTATCAAGTCTCTCTCAATACAATGTACACACCCACATTTGACCATGCCTGTATTATATTTTAACTAGTGTAATGGTTCTTCATTGCATCAAATTTCCTCATCTACCTTGTGATATTACCACAAACTCCTAAAATACCACATCATCTTTAATACCCACCTATCCCCTGCAAATGATGTGGGATTAATCATGATACATCATAATATCATAGACCCATAAAATATTTTTAGATCTTATTCATCCTTGGAAATAATGAAAATTGATTTTCTATTACACTAACATTTCCTAACACCTCAAAGATACAAAAAATAGTGGGGAAATATTACTACCCCAAGAAAAATATCCACACCCCTCACCGGGTGGAGACTATCAAGAATACATTTTCTCTGACATTAAGTTTTAGGGACCTATCGATTTGGTCAATATTACCCATATGATAGTCTTTTGAGGCCTCATTCCTCACAAAAACCAATTGGATTTTCCTGGTTTTGGTTTCTATCAAATCATGACATGCAATAGCTAACTCCTGAACCCCCATCTAGCACAATGGAGAAAGATATGGAAAACTATACAATGTCTCAAATATATCCATGACATTTTATGATTTATGGATTTCAAATATAAAAACTAAACCTTGGGTATTTCTTTACCCATTATTCACCATAATTTATGACACAAGATTGTATCATTCCCTCTAGTGGTCACATGGTCTAATCCATGTTCCCATCTATATGAGGGTGGAAATAAGATCTAAGACACATCTTGTATCCAAAATAATGTTTCAATCTACTTTAGTATCATGATGTGAGAAGATGATACTTATTAAAGAAGATGGTCCTGGTACCCAATGAATCCAAACCACATATTCCACATAATGCGTCATGAAAAAAAATTAAATTAGACTAATGGTTTGAAAAAAAAACTTATATGAATTCATCACTCATAGATAATAAATTAGACATCGTCAAAATATCCCCGATCTCGGGGAACCCTGTTGATGAAAACCATCGAGATGTGCTCCCACTACCACTTTTAAATACCCAAGGACTACAAAAATCCTCCTAAAACATGGCATTATACTCCCACATAATGATAAAATGACACATATCCATAAACTCTCCAACTATAAATTTCACCCCAACTACCAATTATGTCTCCTTAAACCATCATACATATTTGTCACACTATTATTCACAACTAAAGTTGGGCCGTGAAACTTGTGGAGAAGTTCCTCATTTAAAACATGTGGACCAAACTGCCTCCCCTAAAATAATATCAGATTTAGAAAATCCTCTAACCATAACTTTTAGAGAATTAAAATACCTAACACTATTTCAAAACACCAATTCATATGGGTCTATCCATTACACCTCCTATAATTTCTTTATCAATGGAGACATAATAGTCTTCCAATAAAGACAACCATGACCACTATTCTCTATAATATAATGATACATCATAGTAATCTCCTCCATAAATTTCCCATCATTTAAAGATTCACCAATTATGTTTCAATAATAAATCATAATTAACATATTAGAAACCAAATTATCCTTTCATTGGGTGCAACAGAAGTCAAAATAATAATCTTGAAGAGACACTATGTAACCACCTAAGTTTTTATACACCTTTTTTATAAATAAATTAGTTTTCATTTATATAATGAATTTAAATAAGTAAAAAAACCCTTAAACACACCAATTACATGTATTTCCTACATAAAACACCAACTTGGCTTTTGCAACGTGCAACACCAACATTTTGTGTGTTACATGGAACACTAAGTTTCTATCAAACATAATTTTATTGTTATAATTATTTAAATGATATAATTATAACCTTTAAATTAAAAATAGTATTATTAATTGTAATAAATAATTGTAATATATTATTTATATTCGTTTTATATAAATAAAACACAATGATAATGGAAAATATAATTTTTGGTAAATTCATTATATGTTTTGAAATATTATATTCTCAAATTAACTCATTTTCTACTCCTATGAAAAAATATAATTAATTTTATAAAAATAGTGAATTTTATTTTATAAAATAAAATTCATTTTTTATCCATAATTTTATAGTCATCTTGGTCAAATTTTGGGTATTTTTCTATGAAGCTTTATTTTTGGACGAATAGTGAAAAATTCTGAATTTTTTTCCTAAAATACTTTTTTTCCTAATTTATTTATATAGTTAAATTATATTTAAAGTTGGTAATAATTTCACATGAGATAAATTATACATCTATTAATCCAATTTTATTCATTTTAATCTTTTTATATTTATTTTAGATAAAAAATCATAATGAACTTTTGAAAATTTTCACTTTAAAACCCGCTTTATTTCTATGTCTATAGGATTCACATTAAACTTATCTTTTTCTCCTTATATGATTTTAGTTTCCAATAACATACATATATGGTTGTATTAATTATGATATTTATAGTTTAATAGGATAAAAATATTATTTTCTCAATATTAATAGTATATAAAGTAATATTTAATTCTTACGGTTAAGAGTAAATCATGTAATTAAAGGTAAAAATAATATTATAAAATTAACCAAAAACTTCTCCAAATTTCATTGAATGAGTGTGTGTATTAAAAAATCAAACCTCATCCAATATTATAACCTTTTTAATCTACTTGGATGACAATCAGACATTTATTATATGTTATTTAAAGAAATGGAAAAAATGTCATACTCATATTTTTAATTAATATATAATTATTAAAATAGTGTTATATAAGTGATAAATTAGAATATAATTATTCATATAAAAGATAAAATTATTCACTTCAACATGGTAATTTGTTTTTAATTTTTTGGAAATAAATAATTACCATTATAGATCACATAATAATGATGCCTTAATTTTTTAATTAATGGAAATATAAAATTAATGTTCTTAATAATTTAAAAATAAATAATTTCATAAAAAAATTTATTGATGTACTTTTAATGTTATTCTCGAGTTAAATGAGTGTTATTAAATATATAAATTTGTTATGATATTTTCAAAAAGTCAAATAATGAGTACTGTCAACATTGAAATTTTTGATATTTTAAAAAAATTAATAAATAATTAAATGATATAAAATTTATAAAAGTAAATAATTTGGAAAAATACTTTTTATAATGTATAAAATTTCATAAATGATCCATTAATTTTTTTTTGTAATTTTATTATTACTATATTTTCCCTTAATGAGTAAAAACACATGTTAGCATGCTAAGAGTTAAAGAGGTTAAATAAGGGTTAAAGCTAAATGATAAGAACTAAAAAATATAAAAAAAACATATCTAATTTTCATTTTATGAGATTATTTATTTTGATCCTCATTTTTTATTTGAAATATGTGACGCCCCAGGTTTTATAAACTGGTCCAAGTAAACAATATTGTGCTTTTTAATGATGTTTCTTGTTTTATTTTATTTTATGGTTTGTGTGCTGATAAAGAATTCGAATGGAAATCAAACATGAAGAATACAATAAACTGTTATATATTTAAAAAATACATTACAACAAGACCCATCTAATTGAAAGTACTGTGCACAAGACCTAACACGGCCACAACAAGACTACTGAGAACCACAACACGGGCAATCAGATAGTCGTCATCTTCAGGGTCCATCAGTGTGAAAAGTATAACCGCCAGAACCACCGTGCATGCACTCAGTGCCAGTGGTATGAGGAGAGCCATCCGCCAAGAGTCCGCTATTTTGAAAATGTAAAACATCCTACCCCCTTTCTTTTATAATGGACCTCTAAGAGAATATGATCGTTTTTTTACCGTTGGGTTCCAATGGATAAAGTGCATCATTTTATAGAATTTTTGTCTTTGTAACGCTTTTATAATATTATGGTATTTCAATATTTTAATAAATACAAAGTATCAGAATTATATCTTCAAGTATTAAAATATTATTCTTGCAAATGAATCTATTTTGATCATGATGATATTTATATGGTGGAAAAATGTGATATTTTAAAATGTGTCGAACGGGGTGTCTGTAATAATTGAAAAAAATGTATCTTATTGGATCTCTAAAACAATGTGTTTTGAATTAAAGAAAAACTACGGGTCTTTTAAAAAAATAATTTTATAAATCAACAAGTGAAGTAAGTTATAAATTGGATTTTTGATTTGTAATTAATAAGTCCCTAATAAAAGTTTAGTATTATAATTATAAAATTTATAAGATTTATAGGGTATTTTACATAATCTAAAATGGGATTTTTAATTTGGAATCTCTAATTTAAATATTTGTGTTAAATAGTGTAAATTTAATTTTAATGTTATATACATTTTTTCCATTTAAAATTAATATGTTTTTTTTCTTTTTAATAAAAAAAATGTGTTGTCCCTGTTCGGCGAAGCATTTGCTGGCTGTGCAATCGTCCTCCTCCGTCCGATCTCACCATGGAAAATCACGGACACTGATATGTTTTAAAACTCTCATTTCTTTTCGTCCATCTGATCACGCCCTAGTCGAATCCCAGCCGTCGCGTGTTTTTTTACTGCTTCTCCCATCGTCTTCTTCTACCTCGCACTAGGGACATGCGAACCAGCACTTGGTTTTCCCGATACGCCTCCCTCCCCACTGCTCATGTTGACCTCGCACACCCCCACCTACTAGGGCGTTGTACCTTCATCTCCTCTACACCGGGCTAACCCTTGGGTCGAGCCACCTAGTTGCGCTGAAAACCTCTAGATAAACCTCACCCCTGCCACATGAAACTCCTGGCGGTTTCTCCTCCTCCTCCTCTCCCTTGAATTCCCAGCAATCCAGTGAGCATACCCATGTCCCGAGCTTCATCCTCAAGCGAGGTTAGGGTGGTTTAGTGATTTTTTTCGGTTTAAGATAAAAAATTATATATACTCAGTATATATATATATATGTATATACATATCCGATTTATTGTTATACGCATATATTCAACATGCAAACCCCTCAGTTTAAGAAGTGTACTCTACTCTAAGGGTGTTTTCATGTTTTATGGAAACCTATACTATTATACCCACAATATATACAATATATATATATATGTATATACAACTCATACTCTTCGGTTTTGAACAATTTTCAAGGGGTGTTTTCTTCGTGATATAAAAAGGGATATCACTTTTAAGTTTGTTTTAATGATCCTATTTTTACAAACCTAAAACTCAAGTGTATAGTGTTTTTATGGTTTTGAATATATATATATATATATATAAACATATTTATATACATCAATCAAACCCTTTTTTTAGGGTATCCAAGATTATTCAGTATTTTTATACTAAGAATTATGCTTTTGAAAAGGGTTTTTCTAAAATCAATTCCTAATAGGTTGAATTTTATGTAAGCCGTATATATTTATATAACTATATTTTTATGTAAGGTAATGTATTGGAATGGAAATCAGTTTTGATGTTTAAGAGATGAATAATTATCTTTGAAAAATATTTTTTTTAATGTGAACTAGGTCTTTGGTTTGGGTGCAAACATGTTATAGTTGAAATTGAAGTTTTATATATTTATAGTTTCATGAACATTTAAAACCCATAAGGTTTTGTTCTTTTTAACTAAATAAATGATAGATTGTTAGAGGTTTCAGATTTCAAGTGAACCATGTTTAATTTATGAGAAACCCTATATATATATACTTTGTGTATATATATCCCTATGTATGTATGTGTTTTTAAGATTAATATCTGGAATCCTAGTTTCAAGAAATTGTTATTAATATTTTTATGCATGTAGTATTTTAGTGCTTGCCTATGCTGTTTTATATTTCTGTGTCTAAGGGTACACTAATGAACTTGATTAATGTCGCCCTTGAAATGATTTGTGTTATTTCAAAAGGATATTCCCTTGCCTGTTTTAAACTTGCATTAAAAGGATATGGATTTAAGGGTTATGTTAATATGTAGAAATTCTCAATTATTTTTATACCAAACTCGTTGCAGTGATTTTTAGTGAGAAGAGTGTAACTACAAATTCTATGACCAGTGAAGAATAATGATTAATGACAAGTATTATTTTTAATGTGGTTTACTTCCAAGCGTTAGAATTTTAAAGATGGCAATTGTTTATTATTTTTATACCAAGCATGCCGCAGTAATTATTAGTGGATGGAGATTTGTTGCAAGTATTGTGACCTATGAAGTACAAAATTTAATGCCAAGTAGTTATTTTCCATGTACTGTAATTTGAGAAACTCATCATTTAATACCCCTTGGGAGCAAGTCTCACACATTCATCATTTTATGTGCTTAAATAATTGTTCTATGCACATAGTATGCTTGCTTAACCATGCCTTCTTTTATTCCATATTTTCAAGTTTATCTGTCATATCATGTATTTGTAAACAAATTATGTAATTGTTACCTTATTCTTATTATTCATGTATATGACTCAACATGAAGAGGAACTAATAACTAATTACCCAAAGTGGTATGGGACACCTTGGGTAATGAGTAATGAAAATTGTATTACCCAATGTGGTATGGGACACCTTGGGTAATATGAAATGAAAATTAAATATTCAAAGTGGTATGGGACACCTTGAATATATGACCTTATCAACATGTGAGAAATGTATGGGACTACCCAGAATGGGGTCCGGTAAGAAGAAAACCCTCCAGGTTGGGGACTGGTTAAAGTAAGCCCTCCGGGTTGGAGACCGGTAAAAGTAAGCTCCTCGATGCATCGATAGTTCTCGAGACAGTCAGATTGGGTTTTTACCCTTAGGTCATGGCACAAGGCCTTGACACAGAGACCATGAGTCCTTCAGCATACATTTCTTTGTTTATGACCAACCTAGTGATTATTCCGATTAGAGGAATAACCTTGGTTATAGAACCTTACCTATGAGTATCAGATTAAAAAAAACACAAGACATATGATATGGAAATGTTGATGCATGAACAATTTCTTTTCCAGAACATTATTCCAAATGTTGTATTTCAATTATCATGTCATGATGTGCATATTTTGTGTAGATGATGCGCTTGTGCGCGACTCTGATGACATTTTCATCTTGTTGATCATACACACCTTTCTTGTTTATGGACACTTTACTTCGTGCAACCCCTGCCTTTTTATTATTATGCTTATCTTGTTTACTAAGTGAGTTACCGCTAAGTGTTCTAGTGCATAAGTATGAAGTTCTTTAACTCTGATGTATCAACCTTCATTTAGTCTTGAAGTTTTTCTTTTAATAAATCTTTCTAAGTATGGAAAAGTATTTTTTAACGTAGTTCTCAAAAGCTGTATTTCTGTATTTTCAAAAACCCCTTACTGAGTATTTCAATGCTCACCCTATGTTTTATGTTAAATTTTTATAGGGTGATAGAGCCTTTACAAGACTTGGATGTTTGTCCTTAGCTCAGAAATAAAGAAGCAAAGCTGTTGTCTCTGATTCTCCAGGATCTAAACCAGAAAGTTCCTCCTGCTGTGTTATGATGTGTATCTTATTTGTTTCATTTTTTTTTAAATAAATTACACACCATAACCGAAGCACCGACACCGGGCTACTGGGGTCGGGGTGTCATAGTTGGTATCAGAGGAATGGTTTAGGCAACCTTGGAAAATTAGGACAACACAAAAACATTAATAATGTTTTACTAAGTAGGGTTTGTTCTTAAACTTCTCAGATGGAAGGACAGTGAACCACGCCTAGACTCTTGACTCTCGCTACAGAAATCATAGAGACTATTGTAGCAAAATCCTGCTCAACAAGTTACCAAACTTTTGTTAACTTATGACTCACGTGCAAAACCCTCTATGAAATATCAAAAAGCTCGAATGTCCTTCGAATCTTCCGAGGGTCGGAAGTTGTGTATAACCAAATGGCCAGTGCGCTGTTCGAGAATTATAAAAAGAAAGGAAAGTACTATGAGGGACTCTTCCTATGTTTCACCATGAATAATAAATGGTTGGAATTCCCGGAATTTGGAAAAGCTGCAAAGCAGTTGGACTTCCGCGCAGTCTTTATGTACCAAATCCTATGTTTCAGCATGATTGGGGAGCTCTGCGATTTTGGGTCTTTCATCGAATCCTTCAATTATGAAGTGGTTTGAGAGATCATTAGGAACCAAATCCAATCGGATGTCATGAAGCTTGATGTCACTCATTCTCATCTCTGGAAAACCACCTGTATCAAACGGGAGCTTGGTTTCAACCACGATCCACTTTGCCAAAAATGTATTTGGGAAGAGGAGACCCACAAGCTTTTCTCTTCCCTAGGAATTGAGTTGAATAGTAACTTCTTCCATGGGCGGTGGAGGTAAAGGGACATCACCAAGGGTGTCAGAGAAGCTGTGTGAGTAAGTCAGTGTATGTACGCCGATCGAATTGCGAGGACGCAATTCTTTTAAGAGGGGGATAATGTGACGCCCCAGGTTTTATAAA
Organism: Viscum album; assembly: GCA_963277665.1. Taxonomy (NCBI): domain Eukaryota; kingdom Viridiplantae; phylum Streptophyta; class Magnoliopsida; order Santalales; family Viscaceae; genus Viscum; species Viscum album. Next base: position 1,488,694,207 of record OY728120.1, read on the forward strand.
CTGGTCCAAGTAAACAATTTTGTGCTTTTTAATAATGTTTCTTATTTTATTTTATTTTATGATTTGTGTGCTGATAAAGAATTCGAATGGAAATCAAACATGAAGAATAAAATAAACTGGTATATATTTAAAAAATACATTACAACAAGACCCATCTAATTGAAAGTACCGTGCACAAGACCTAACACGGCCACAACAAGACTACTGAGAACCACAACACGGGAAATCAGATATTCGTCATCTTCAGGGTCCATCAGTGTGAAAAGTATAACCTCCAGAACCACCGCGCACGCACTCAGTGCCAGTGGTATGAGGAGAGCCATCCGCCAAGGGTCCGATGTTTTGAAAATGTAAAACATCTTACCCCCTTGCTTTTATAATGGATCCCTAAGGGAATATGATCGTTTTTTTGACCGATGGGTTCCAATGGATAAAGTGCATCATTTTATAAAATTTTTGTCTTTGTAACGCTTTTATAATATTATGGTATTTCAATATTTTAATAAATACAAAGTATCAGAATTATATCTTCAAGTATTAAAATATTATTCTTTCAAATGAATCTATTTTGATCATGATGATATTTATATGGTGGAAAAATGTGATATTTTAAAATGTGTCGAACGGGGTGTCTGTAATAATTGAAAAAAAATGTATCTTATTGGATCTCTAAAACAATGTGTTTGGAATTAAAGAAAAACTACGGGTCTTTTAAAAAAATAATTTTATAAATCAACAAGTGAAGTAAGTTATAAATTGAATTTTTGATTTTTAATTAATAAGTCCCTAATAAACGTTTAGTATTATAATTATAAAATTTATAATATTTATAGGGTATTTTACATAATCTAAAATGGGATTTTTAATTTGTAATCTCTAATTTAAATATTTGTGTTAAATAGTGTAAATTTAATTTTAATGTTATATACCTTTTTTCCATTTAAAAGTAATCTGTTTTTTTCTTTTTAATAAAAAAACGTGTTGTCCCTGTTCGGCGAAGCATTTGCTGGCCGTGCAATCATCCTCCTCCGTCCGATCTCACCATGACAGATCATGGCCACTGATATGTTTTAAAACTCTTGTCTCTTTTCGTCCATCCAATCACGCCCTGGTCGAATCCCAGCCGTCGCGTGTTTTTTTACTGCTTCTCCCATCGTCTTCTTCTACCTCGCGCCAGGGACCCGCGAACTAGCACTTGGTTTGCCCGATACGCCTCCCTCCCCACTGTTCATGTTGACCTCGCACACCCCCACCTACTAGGGCATTGTACCTTTGTCTCCTCTACACCGGGCTAACCCTTGGTTTGAGCCACCTAGTTGCGATGAAAACCTCTACATAAACCTCACCCCTACCACATGAAACTCCATGCGGTTTCTCCTACTCCTCCTCTCCCCTGAATTCCCAGCAATCCAGTGAGCATACCCATGTCTCGAGCTTCATCCTCAAGCGAGGTAAGCGTGTTTTAGTGATTTTTTTCGGTTTAAGATAAAACATTATATATAATCGATATATATATATATGTATATACATATCTGATTTATTGTTATACGCATATATTCAACATGAAAACGCCTCGGTTTAAGAAGAGTACTCTACTCTGAGGGTGTTTTCATGTTTTATGGAAACCTATACTATTATACCCACAATATATACAATATATATATATATATATATATGTATATACAACTCATACCCTTCGGTTTTGAACAATTTTCAAGGGGTGTTTCCTTCGTGATATAAAAAGGGATATCACTTTTAAGTTTGTTTTAATGATCCTATTTTTACAAACCTAAAACTCAAGTGTATAGTGTTTTTATGGTTTTGAATATATATATATAAATATATACATATTTATATACATCACTCAAACCCTTTTTTTAGGGTATCCAAGATTATTCAGTATTTTTATACTAAGAATTATGATTTTGAAAAGGGTTTTTCTAAAATCAATTCCTAACAGGTTGGATTTTATGTAAGCCGTATGTATTTATATAACTATATTTTTATGTAAGGTAATGTATTGGAATGGAAATCAGTTTTTATATTTAAGAGATGAATAATTATCTTTGAAAAATATCTTTTTTAATGCGAACTAGGTCTTTGGTTTGGGTGCAAACATGTTATAGTTGAAATTGAAGTTTTATATATTTATAGTTTCATGAACATTTAAAACCCATAAGGTTTTGTTCTTTTTAAACTGAATAAATGATAGATTGTTAGAGGTTTCATATTTCAAGTGAACCATGTTTAATTTATGATAAACCCCATATATATATATATACTTTGTGTATATATATCCCTATATATGTATGTGTTTTTAAGATTAATATCTAGAATCCTAGTTTCAAGAAATTGATATTATTATTTTTATGCATGTAGGATTTTAGTGCTTGCCTATGCTGTTTTATATTTCTGTGTCTAAGGGCACACCAATGAACTTTATTAATTTCTCCCTTGAAATGATTTGTGTTCTTTCAAAAGGATATGCCCTTTCCTGTTTTAAACTTGCATTAAAAGGATATGGATTTAAGGGTTATGTTAATATGTAGAAATCCTCTGTTATTTTTATACCAAACTCGTTGCAGTGATTTTTAGTGAGCACAGTGTAACTACATATTCTATGACCAGTGAAAAATAATGATTAATGACAAGTATTGTTTTTAATGTGGTTTACTTCCAAGCGTCGGAATTTTAATGATGGCAAGTGTTTATTATTTTTATACCAAGCATGCCACAGTAATTATTAGTGGATGGAGATTTGTTGCAAGTACTGTGACCTGTGAAGTAAAAAAGTTAATTCCAAGTAGTTCTTTTCCATGTACTATAATTTGAGAAACTCATCATTTAATACCCCTTGGGAGCAAGTCTCACACATTCATCATTTTATGTGCTTAAATAATTGTTCTATGCACATAGTATGCTTGCTTAACCATGCCTTCTTTTATTCCATATTTTCAAGTTTATCTGTCATATCATGTATTTTTATTCCAATTATGTAATTGTTACCTTATTCTTATTATTCATGTATATGACTCATCATGATGAGGAACTAAGAACTAATTACCCAAAGTGGTATGGGACACCTTGGGTAATGAGTAATGAAAATTGTATTACCCAATGTGGTATGGGACACCTTGGGTAATATGAAATGAAAATTAAATATTCAAAGTGGTATGGGACACCTTGAATATCTGACCTTATCAACATGTGAGAAATGTATGGGACTACCCGGAATGGGGTCCGGTAAGAAGAAAACCCTCTACGTTGGGGACTGGTTAAAGTAAGCCCTCCGGGTTGGAGACCGGTAAAAGTAAGCTCCTCGATGCATCGATAGTTCTCAAGACAGTCAGATTGGGTTTTTACCCTTAGGTCATGGAACAAGGCCTTGACACAGAGACCATGAGTCCTTCAGCATACATTTCTTTGTTTATGACCAACCTAGTGATTATTCTGATTAGAGGAATAACCTTGGTTATAGAACCTTACCTATGAGTATCAGATTAAAAAAAACACAAGACATATGATATGGAAATGTTGATGCATGACCAATTTCTTTTCCAGAACTTTATTCCAAATGTTGTATTTCAATTATCATGTCATGATGTGCATATTTTGTGTAGATGATGCGCTTGTGCGCGACTCTGATGACATTTTCATCTTGTTGATCATACACACCTTTCTTGTTTATTGACACTTTACATCTTGAAACCCATGCCTTTTTATTATTATGCTTATCTTGTTTACTAAGTGAGTTATTGCTAAGTGTTCTAGTTCATATGTATTAAGTACTTTAACTCTGTTGTATCAACCTTCATTTAGTATTGAAGTTTTTCTTTTAAGAATACTTTTTTAGTATGGAAAATTATTTTTCAATGTAGTTCTCAAAAGCTGTATTTAAGTATTTTCAAAAACCCCTTACTGAGTATTTCAATGCTCACCCTATGTTTTATGTTAAATTTTTATAGGGTGATAGAGCCTTTCCAAGACTTGGATGTTTGTCCTTATCTCAGTAATAAAGAAGCAAAGCTGTTGTCTCTGAGTCTCCAGGATCTAAACCAGAAAGTTCCTCCTGCTGTGTTATGATGTGTAACTTATTTGTTTCATTTGTTTTGAAATAAATTACACACCATAACCGAAGCACCAACACCGGGCTACAGGGGTCGGGGCATCATAAAATATCTTAATTTTTATAAATTTTTAATTAAACATTAATTTATATTGTTTCACTATGTTTAGGGCTTTCTTAAGTGCCCCTCCCCTCAATTATAAATGTCACCCTCCCTCACTTCCTCACATCACATTTAGACTTATGTCACATCTAGAAACTATAAAAATAATTCCAAAACTATCTCCATTAATCATTTATTCCTATATTTTTGAATAAATATATCCAAGTAATCCTATTGAAGAAAACCAAAATGAGTTACCCAAAGAAGATGTAACAAATTTCATTAGGATCCTTTATTTTTTTCTTTCCCCACCACCTCAACATTTATTATTCCCAAAACACATTAGAACCTCAGTATCCTAAATATAATAATATATTTTTATGTTAAGTGTTTGACCTTCACTTACACACAGTACCATAAAATGTGTAATGAACTTACCATTCTTGTGTACGGTGAACTATCTCCTCACAATACAATGGTATTTGTTTTAACGTTACCATCTTATATGGTTGGGAAATATGATGTAATATATATTTTTATATTATATATCTTATATTTATAATGTATTTATATTTATTTATTTATTATATAAAAATTACCTTTAGGATTTCCATTTTGTGCAAATATGATAACTTTATTTGTTGATGTGTGGACAACTGCCTTCTCAAAGCGATGTGATTCATTGAAACATTACATGGAATATATTAAGGATGATTTTAGTAAATTTATATGATATATATGAAATATTAATTATACTATAATGAAATTATATACATATATAACAATATTTCATTTACTTTTATTTAATACGCCCCGATAATGGAAACAATGATCATGTGTACGTACGGCAAACCATCTCTATGAACCGTGTATTCTATTTCTTATATATATCCTTTATAGATTATTATAAATGTTTATGTACTCTATATATATGATATATAAGTCATTATTTACATTATATAAATATAAAAGTCATTATTTATGTAACTAGATGTGGAATGAAAATTCAAGAGACGTATGGTAAACAAAGTTGGTATTACTCGAAACATCAAATTAACATGGAATTGTTAACAAATAAGTAATATAATGTCATAAAAAATCATAAATGGTGTTATATGTATAAATAAATATGGTTATGTGATAATTTTATTATAAACTTATACATATTATATACGTGTCTAGTACGTGTATGATGAAATTCAATACAAAATGAAATGGAATTTCATCTCATTTTTTATTTTTCTAGGATACATGGATTATTCAACTCTCATTTAATTTTTGTGATTTATATAATCACCATGATTGTTTTATACTATTATTATACATAAATTATTGTGTATTTATATATCCATTGTTTTATATTTCATTCATGGGTTTTATAGTTAAAATTTTACAAAATCAATAATGTAATTAGGTCTCAACTTGACTTCATTGAGACAAAGTTTTATTATCTACCTATGTTCTTTTATGAGGTTTATATGCTTCTAATTGATATGTTATATCAGAAAAATTATTTTTTATTTTATATTAGGCTCCATTTAATTTTATTTTCTTACATGGGTAGTATGATTCATCTATATCAAGTGGAAAGTGTTTATTTAGTTAATATCATCGCTTACAATGACTGTTTATGATTATTCTTTCTTTGATACAATATTATTATCCACATCCCAAGAATAAACATGAATTTTCTTCTCCACTAGTTATTCATGATTTCTTGATGTATTGGTTTTATTTTTTCCACTCATTTGTACTTAAGTAAATTTAAAAATGTTTTTGAAGGAAATTCAATCTCATTTCTATTTTCGGATGAAAATAAGTTTTATTCTAAAAAACAAAGTTTACAAAAATATAATATTTTATTTTACAATCAGTTTCATGGAAAAGGGTTTTGAAAATTTATTATGTTTTTTAGATATTCATTTATACATTCTCGAAGCTATTTCTAAAAGACAATGTTTTTAAAAAAATGTTTGATGTTTTAAAAGAATTTTTCAAACAATAAAGGATATTGTTTTCAAGAAATGTTTGAAAATATCATTAATAATTATTTCTCATATAAGATAACTTCTATGGGTATCACTCATTCTTTATAGGAAATATGATCAAATGTTCCATTCAAATTCATTCTGTTTATTTTTTTTTTGGTTTTATGACATAATATTTATGGAACACTTTAATCATCGACATGTTATATGTCTATTAAATCTGTTTCTCCTTAATGGGTTATATGTCTATAAAACCCACATATTTTCATTGGATATGATTTGATGAAATTATTATGAACTTTTATCTTTTCCACAAGACATGATAAGATTACACGTTAATGATACCCATTACATTTCATGGGTTATCTTATGATTTTTTTAATCTTGTGGAACACATATATATGATTTTTTTATGAGATTGGTGAGACCTATATCTCCTTAAAATTCATTGGGTAATGATTTATATCTAATGAGATAGACATAAAGGACCCTAACAACTATGATGGTCTTGGGAGTGAACCTTGACTACTAACAGGGTTATGGGAGTTAACAATGACAACCAAGAAAACTATGGGAGTGAACCATGACTGCCAAGATGGTATGGAGATTGAACCCATACTATTAATATGGACTTAGAAGCAATTCCTTGACTCTTATGGAAATAATTTTTATATGCTTAATTTTCTAAAAAAAACTTATTCTTATATTATTCTTTAAAGGAATGTGTTCTTTATTTCCTTAGGATTCATGTATCAAGAACTAATAATATTTATTCCATGATTCATGTTTATGATATTTCATATGCATGGTATGATTTCTATTTTCATATCATGTTATCATCCTTATAATCATGACTATTTTTACACATATCCCTTGTTTGACCATACTGAGCAACTGAGATCACCCATTGATATATTTACATTCCCATGTTATAAAGATATTTTTTTTTTGTTTTGGTTGTGTCTTTAAAGGTTGATTTTAGAGAAGTACCCAGTTGGAGATATTGTCGCTTAATTATGTACCAATGTTTAACTTCTATGATTCTAAGGGAACTAAACAAACACAGTCTTTGGGAATATTTATTAGTATTGTATGAAATGTTCAACAAAAAAGATGTAATTTCAATGTATGTTATGATAGAGTCATTGTAGTTGGTATCCAATAAAATTTTAGTTATACATTAGAATAATGGATGATAAAACATCAATGAGAACCATAAGGGAATGTATAAGGATAAGTTTAAGGATTAGGAAAATTATAGAAAAATATAGTGGAATCACTGTAAAGGATATGAAAATTGGATTCCTAGAAATATATCCATATCTAGATACTACATGGGGATGTGACACTGGCATATATGTACCAATTTTTAACAATTATGACAAGGTGTGTCGGTCCTAACTCGGGGTAACCTGGTTCGCGACAACATGCCTTGATGAACACATGGTTTGCGACTCCTAGAGAATGTGATATAGTAATTAAAAAACTCTTCATAAACCATCAATAAGTATTTAAATTGATTTTATCTACTAATATACATGGATAAACCGAAGGGGTCATTGATTAAGTAAGGTGGCATAAATTATACAAGATATAAGTGACTTTTCTTGATTATGTGGTTCCTCATTATGATAACTATTTTTTACTCTATGTTTTTGGTTTTTTAGGTGGATAGAACCTAAAAGAACTATATTAATGAAGAATGAAATGTGATATGAAATTAATTTTCCACTAAATAACCAAATTTAATGGGGATTGGAATGAAAAATCTTATCATTATACTCACAAAAGCTGTAAATCCTGTTGGACATTAAAACAAGCATAGGAGGGGAAAAAATTTGTTTTGTATTTCATGAGGTTACATACGCCTTATTTCAGTGGTCCTTATGATCCAATTATTGATGAAAAATGTATCAGTACCACTAAAAGGATATTTTTTCCTCCAGTGTTCATAATATGAAAATTCATTTTTTTTGTTTATCTTTTTGAAGGTGAATCCTATTAGTGGTGTACTCATATTAAAAACATGATGGAATAATAAAAATTGATTATTTGGAATGAGAAGAGATTAAGGGGACATTTACAATAAGTAAATACCTCATATTATGTGAATTAATATGGAAAAGATGTTCCTTGGATTAAGAAAAACAATGATAAATCCGTTTGTAACTATGAGTGAAATTTCTCAAGACGTGTGAGGTATGCTTCAGGCATTATCATCCATCCTTAAACTGATGATTATAGTTTATTAAATGGTTTAATGTCATTTATAAGTAGTGAATTATCCATAATAAAAATTTTATCTATGAATATGATTTGCATTGGGCAATCATGTCTTAAATAGAGGTTGGAGTGATGTATCTGTCATATGGTTTTGACAAGAGGTGGAAGATGCAGTGTCATGACCTGCCTTATTAAAGATGGGGGAAGGGACAACAATGTTCCATGCCCTTCTTTACTAAAGTTGAAGGTGGGATACTGACCCCCTGAGTCATGACATCAATAGGCCTCAGAGTAGTGACTAGAACCAAGTGTATATAATCTCACATAATATGGAAGGAATTACCCTATTTATAGAACACGATCAGGAGATAAGCTGGTAATTCTCAAAAACTCCTCTAATAATGTAAAAGTAAATCTAAAATCTATTCCCACATGTAGTGTTGAAATGTTTTTCTGGTACAAGGTAAAAAAAATCTCTAAAAGTGAGCTACCAAAAGAAAAGAAACTAAGTAGAAAGAGAAACTATTCTTAATGCCCGAGCTAGTAAAGTCCATCACTGACCTCAATGTCCTCCTTGTAACTTGATAATAGTTTCACAAATGTAGGCTGGGTATATAAGTATACCTATTAGTAAAAATAAAACAACCCATGAAAAAGTTGGGGATCATACTAATGCCCGCATGATAAAAGAGTATAAACTCAATGCACCTACAAAGGGGTACTAACCGGCACAACCTCACAAAGTCCTAGTCACCAAATAATGTAAATTATGTAAACTAGTAGTATAAGAACACTTATATTGGGTACCCCACACCAAATTCCCACTAGTAAAATGCTCATCCCTAACACTTAATGTCTCAATTCTACCAATATTCCCATATGTATTCCCACTATCACAACCTGCTTGCACACACCTAGGTCTTAGATCACACACAATCCCACCTGCAGACTCCTAGGTCACAACAACCATGCCTCTCAACTGAAGACACCAGGGCCTCATCCTAAAGACACAAGGAAAAAAAATCTTAGCCCACAAACACCTAGGACTCATCAAAAAAAATCTTTCATGGAGGATATTAGGTTATGGTAATCCTCAAGCCATTATATCCTACCCAGATATGCTCAAGAAATAGGAAACAAAAAGAGGGTGTGTTTTTGACACTTTCACCAGGGCACACATCCATCACTTTTTTGGAGGAGGACATGCAGTTGTTTCCCCACATTCTTGCTTTCCAAAGGCAGGTGGCATACATGAATTATTCAGGGATGTTTTATCATTGATCGAAATGGGATGATGGGATGTCAGTTCCTCCTTTCGTGGAATCCTCCTCGAAACACCTTACCTAGTCTGGGTCTCCCTTAAATATGAAGACTTTATTCATGATACTCTTCCCTATTCCATGTCTTCATTGATGATGGTTAATTACACTACTTCTGTCAGGACATTCCAAGGGGTCCGATTCGGGTTGAAACCTTCGGTCGGGGGACTGGTTACGTTGGATGTCACTGGAATTTCTGGACGGTGGAACACTAGAGTGTCTGGGTTTCATCCCCTTATGGCAGGGATTCTCGAGGGCATGGAGGCCCTGAGGCATCCCACATCGAATTCAGGGAATTATATACCATAGGCATGTCTCTGAGTATTTCCTTATCTTCCCATGTTTATCACAGGGTATGCCACGGGTTTAACATCTAGCAGAAATGGATTGGACTGATCAGAACACTGACTAGAGTGGATTAGATTGGTGTAACCCTTGGATGGAACACTGATTCTAGGGATAACATGTGGTTAGTTACCTGAGTGTTTCTAAGAGCAGGGAAAAGCTGAATTGGCATGATCTCACTGGGATGTGGTGGTCCGGGAAAGAATCGGGATGGATGATGGAGAGTTGAATGAAGTGTTGGGGGAGTGAGATGGAACCATCATGAAGGTGATGGTAGAATTGGTCGTGAGACAATATGAGACTCCCTACGTATCCCTGTGGTAGGGAATCAAGGTCCACGTAGTTCGGTGAGGCGACGGGACACCTAAGGAGGTAACCCGTGTGAAGGGGACCCGAAGGAAGCTGAACCTCTGGGTTGGGACATGAGCTTCTCGAAACAGATAGGCTTGAAAGAAAGACAAGGACGAGACGTGGGTGATGGGATTGAACATCAGGGAGGTTTATTACATACCTTGCCTTGGCAAGGATCAAAGTCCACATAGTTCAAGATGGGGGCATAAAATTAGGGTGTACGTAGAGGACATCGACCCGATGAAATGTTGGAGCATATGTGTGGTAATTTGCCCAGGTTGGTCTGATTCTTAGGGAGGACTAGAGATGTGGGTCCCAAAAAATGGAAATACAATGGCTTACCATTGATTGGGGTTGAAAATGGAATACATCCGAATGGGGTTTCAACAGCATACCACTGGATGGGGATCACAACGGTTTACCGTCGATTAAGGGACACAACATACCGTCGATTGGGGGATACAATGGATTACCGTCGATTGGGGGAAACAATGACATACTATCAATTGAGGGATACAATGACATACTGTCGATCGGGGGACACAACAGATTGCTGTTGATTAGGGATCATAATGGCTTACCACTGGTTGGGGTACAACAGTTTACCGTTGGTTGGGGGACATGATAGATTACCATCGGTTGGGGGATAGTTTAGTGTAATGTGTGAAAAAATGGTCATATAGTTTAACGTTACGCAGGATGAGGATGGAACGACGTGTAGTGTTCAGGACTGATGGGTGTTGGTCTTGAACCTCAGGGAGGCTTCCTACGTACATTGCCTTGAAAAGGATCAAAGTCCACGTAGTTCAGAAGAGGTTTTGGGGAACCGATGTGATGGGGTTGGGACCAATGGTTGTGTTCGGATTACACTCTAGGGAGGCCCAAAGAGGATTTCATGGTCAATTCTTACTCTAAGCCCACGTGAATCATGATCAATGTGAGAAAGAAGAGGGATCAATGACCTGATGATCACACCACAAAATGTTCATCTGTGGGAGGTGAGGTGGGGATTACTCGTGGTTAACGGGCCAAATAGTAAACAAGGGCTTACACATGTTAAGAAGCCTAGGGTGATAGATATTGGGACTTACACTAGGATGGAGACCCAGTGGAGACAAACCCCAAAGGGAGAGGGACAGTATAATGAGTGTCTCGATGCCCATAACCCCTCTATTCTTTGGTATGAAAGAATAACAGAGGAGTAAGGGTACTACCACCTGAAATAAAGGCTAGGGGCTTACACCACAGTGGTTGACCTTCCCCAAAGACAGGTGACACTCTGACAAATAGGATCTCATTCCATGTGAGTAAGATCTCACTACCATGGAGACGAGCAGGCGTAGAGAATATATGAGATGGGGTGCCCTGCATAGAGTGTGTGGGGTGAGGTCATAGTATAACTTCATACATTGGGGACGATGGATCTTGGTAGTTTAACGTCCCACTACTCAGATAAGGTGGGTTCACTCTGCACCCCTAGCAATTACATAACTTATACCCACCTGGCCTAGGGGAATGGAATGCATCAACAATGTCGTGGCGAGGGGGTGTTAAGGAGTGATCCATTGAGGGGCCCATATTAGCGTGGCCATGAGAAGAAGAAATATCCATTAGTGTGCCTATGCAAAGAAGCATGAGGCAAAGAAACACAACATGAATCACTAACCAAGGTACTTTGAATTCTCTTCGTACAAATCTAGAGGGTCATACAGGAAAAGGGGGTGTGGAGAAAAGGGGTTCATGCGTTAAGGCCTTGTGAAGCTCTAGTGCTCCATATAGTGAAGGGACTTCGCGAATGGGTATGCTTCATGAAGTGAAGTGTTCTAGCCTAGGAATAGGGAATAGGAACATATGGAAGGTTCTTCCTGAAGTGGAAAGGATTTCACGGAGCAGTTCTTCGCGAAGCAAGGGTGCCCTACGAAGCATAGCATTGCGACAAAATGTGATTCACGAAGCATAACGACCAGGCCTTTGCATGTGGGTTACATGTTCATGGAGGGTACATCGCAAAACATAAGTGCTATATGAATACTCGAGTCCCCTTGGGGGTCCCCTTGCTTCGTAATGGACTATGGGCTCTCTGAAGGGAATCCCTCTTTGAAGAGGGGTTGAATTCAAGCCAAGGTAAAGACACTTCATGATGCCCAAGTACATTGAAGAGCTCAATTTTACACAGAGCACAAGTTTCTTCGTGATTTGATAGATAAGAAGGTAAAAGGTCAGAGGATATATCCTTTAGGCTCGAGGGGAGCCCATTATTTATAGGTAAGAGATGACATGAAGTAGGGATCTCTCGGCACAAAGCTACATGGAACATTTTCATAACCACAGAGCTTCCCATCTCCTTGCTTTGCGGTGGCTTCACAAATGTCAATCGGATCATAGAGCCTCCGGCATATTTTCTCTATATCATCTTCATAAACATCAATCAGATCGAGGAGACTACCTTTTCCTTGCTACACAGTGGCTTCTCAAACCTTAATTGGATTTCATAGCCTCCCTCCTCTTTGCTCTGCTGTTGTTTCAAAAATGTCAATCGGATCCTAAAGCCTCATGCATCCTTACTCTACGGAGGATTGAAAAACATCAATCAGACCGTATAACCGACCACCTCCTTTATCCAAGGTGGAATCACAAATGTTAATTGGATTGTGGAGGCTACCCACTCCTTACTATGTAGTGGCTTTACAGAGGGGATATATTCATGCCGGACAATGGGCTGTGGGGCTCCGTGAACAAGATTTTCTAGGCAGCCCCAACAACATTGTGTTTTCTCTACCTCTTCCCAAATGTTGGCGACAAAAAATTAACCCCTCAAACTTGGAGCGGAGGACAAAATGAGGGTGAAATAATGAGGGTCAATAACAAAAATACCATGTTCAATCACGAATAAGTCTTGTGATGGAGGCTCGAAAGACGGATAGGTGATGCACAAGATGATAGTGCCATAAAGTTCATCGTGGTTGGACGTGCCACAAACCATATGGGGTAATCATCTATAAATAGGGGAGGATGACCTATGTTTTTTCCTCTCTCACCTCCACATTCTGGCATTAGTTATTTCAATTCTCAAAGCTCCACGTACTCCATGATTGCTCTCTGAAAATTGGTTTTTTTGGCATCACAGTGCACAGCGAGTCTTCGACTCCGCGGTGGTGTGCTCTGTGGCTTGTGCCTGAAGGTAAGGGTAGGGATCCACGATTTATTTGCTGGGACCAAGATCTGCGAATGGGATTCATGAAAGTGCTTCATGAACCAGAACCAAAAAGGTCCGAATTTTCAAAAAACAGAATGGCTCACCAGGAGGCTTTCAGGGGCGGTCCTTGTAGATGCTGCTCGGAGGGAAGAAATAGAAGATAGATCAGGTATAGGGGAGTTTGTACGAAGGTATTCTGACCATAATTCATTGGTAGATCTGCTGTGAGAGATTAAAAAAACTATCTACTGTGCAGGAGGATGCCTCTATATGTCTTCATCCTAAGGGATGACATCCTCATCCCTGAAGCGAGTAGGGACGAGCCAGCTTACTGGTTCAAGAGCACGATGTACCAACACTAGTGGTTCAGGGAAACTGACAACCATACATGGGAAGACTTCATTCCTATCAACACTGATTGTCTATATAATCATTTGAATAACATTGATGGGAGGTAACTACAATCAAATACATCTCCCCCACTGTACCATTCTATTTTAAAGGAAGTCTTGGGGAACCTGGAGAAGGGGTTGATCGACGAGTGGGATCTGCGCCAGGGCAGAAACTTCACGGATAACTAGTCTTCGACCAATAGGGTAGGAGCCTCATGTGAAGAATTCAGAGCAGAGCTGAGGAAAGTAGGCCTGTATGAGGAGGCTTGGGCCTCCCAATTCCATATCTTTCAGCCAAAGAAACTGATTCTAGAGTTGTTGAGCATATGGTCGTTGAGGACCAATACCTTTCATTTGCAGCATGGAGAGGTCGACATCAACTTATAGGATCTACATCATATTTCAGGGGACCCAATACTAGGGGCAATGTATGATGAGTTCCTCTTTGTTGTGGGTGAATGGGAAGATCTAGAGCATATGCCAGCACTGGAGATGACATTGATGGGTTTGGTACTGGGAGAGGACAAGTAGTCGGGGAGGGGTAGCCATTTCAAAAGGTGGTTCAAGCAGTTCTTGAACTTCCTGGAAAATAGGCAGTTCCCAAGAGTCCTCAGACTTTCTCAAAGGGGGATCAATGAGGCAAGGAGCACTGATATAGGTGGATGTTAGAGGAAAGCTAGTGGAAAACCTAGGGATTTAGTGTTAGTACCGAGCAACAACTGATAATCAGGTTGGATGCATTAATTTCAGCGCTCATCTACGGTTGGATCATGTCGCTGAGAGACACAAACATGGGCATCTGACCAAGAATGTTTATCATGGAGTCCATGTTGGCTATCGGGGGATGGGTCAACCTCGGGATCCCAATGCTCACCAATCTGTACAATATTTTGTGGCATATCAATGAGGGGAAGAAGCCACATAGGATATGCGGTCCATTCCACCTTCTTTATGGGTGGATAACAGTGAATGTTATGGAAATAAATCAATATCTGAACCCCATTTCCCCTCCAAGGCCAAATTTCCACCCATCCATTATGAATGATGTGGGGAGATTTCTATCCATGTTGACCGTGTAAGTGGCGCTGAACTTGGTCTAGAAGGTAGATGAGATCAATTTCCACCCATTTCCATTACCAACAGGTGTATTCACTGCTGACAGTCAGGGAACAGAAGAGCATTGGTCCTACCTTCTGGCCTTTCAGGGTGGAGTCCTGGTGGTGCAGGTTGACCGTGAGTCCCTCTGTGAACCATACACCCTACACCAATTTTCAAGGCAGTTTTAGTGTATGTAGTGGTTGACCCATAGGTTTACTTGGGGGGCTCCATAAGGAGCACCCATGCGTGATGAGGTAGTTGTGGATCATGTTCCCGTGGGAGTATGGGAAGAGGCAGAATGAGCTACCTCCACCCACATCCATCTTCGGGCTGGTGAAGGAGTACACCAAGAGTTGGGAGGTGGCCTACCCTAGGGAGATGATAAAGCAGCCAACCTTTTGGGCTAGTGATGAGGTGCCTTCCCAACCTCGAGGCTGATGCAGGAAGGTGGTGAGGACATCTCATGGTGGTGGGGCTATAGAGGCGGAGAGGCCCATACTGGTCAGAAGAGAGGTGTTAGCGGATCCAGTTGTGGTAGCAGACCCGATATATTCATACAGAGGGAAGGCCACCAATGGGATTCCATAGAATATTCACCCAAGCTCTAGGGAAGCGGCTACACCATGTAGACATGCCAGAGAACATTGTCTTCCTAGAAGCTTGGGACATCTAGGATTTCAACTAGAAATTCTTCAACCTGCCCGAGATATGGAAACACTTGAGCCATATCGGGATAGATTTACTAGGGATCAGACCTATCACGGCCAGTTTTGCAGTATCCCAAGAAGAGGCAGAGAAATACCTGACTGAGTTGTAGGACTTCATGTACTCTCGGGGTGCCCCACGTCCAATGACAGATCAGGTAAAGGTGTTCTTGGATCAAATGCCCCCACCCATAGTTCTCAGCTATGGAATTGAGGGAGAACTTCCCTATACTGGAAGAATCAGATGAGTCCTCTTAGGGGGAGGAGGCTAGTAGAGGGAGCCTTCTAGAGGAGGGTGAGGTTGGCAATTCAAACTCAGAGTTGGATGACTTTGCAGAGGCCCTTGAGGTAAAATCCTAAACTCTTTCTCAGAGTTTTTACCCAAGTTTTCTAGGACTTTTAAACTAATATTTGAACTATGTAGGAGGGCCTCACACATAGAACCTATTCCCTCCCAACAGTAGATGCAGCTGCGGGAACTTTGGGATACGCACCCGGGGATGCGATGATCAACATGCCGGGAAGTACCGTGACACCTAGGGTGGTACTCTTGAAACCTTCAGTGTTCCCAAAAATATATGGAGGTCTACGCTTCGGGGTTCTGATGGAAACAACCCAGGAAAGAGACCACCTGTTTGATCTATGTAGGTATAATTTACAGAATACATAAAGACCATATTCAAAATCCAGTATCATTATTGTGTTAGCCTGGCGTGGGGATAAAAAATGAGGGACGTCTGCTAACCACGTTCAAGACATAGGGCCTCACTCAAAATTTTATCCATAAGTCTTCCATAATGTTAAGGCAAGATAGTAGGAAAGTCATAGGCAGAGAATCCATACTATTAGGGTATTCCTTTAGATGTGAAGGAGGAATAGGGTGTGAATAAAAAGGATGCAAAGTGTGAAGGGTGGAGTGATGGGTTGTTTGAATGGAGTCCAACACTCTTGAAATTACACCACCATGGTGGAAACACATTAGGTGGGTGCATTGGTCTAATCAGGTATCAAACTTACATCCAAACAATACCTGTCTGGTGAGGACATGAATTTCCCTATAGTATTATGTCATACCACTCCAATGGCCTGAAGGACTTCATTTTTTTATTGATTTTGATAATCCACCTTTCTAGGGGTGAGGTGGAACCCTTACAAGGCCCATAGGCATAAGTATTACCGGGCATGTAGGCTTTAGAGGAACTCATTTCCCATAGGCTACAAACATTACATGAAACCCATAATAACTACTTGGAATTTCTCCTCCCAGCATCTTCATCGTTAAATCAACTCTCCACCTTATCATGGCTATTCGGCTAGGCTTTCCTATGCATGCACAGGCTTATCCCGATGGAAGGTTCCATACCCTCTCATTCTTGCAATCTGTTTAGCTTCTACTATGGTAAAATATCCTTGCTCCCCCTCTTTCTGAAGTTTGTTCTTTATAGATTTTCTGGTTTACATCTTGCACTTAAGGTGGCCCGAAGGCCATGAGGTGGCCCAAAGGCCTTACTGACCTGATGTCATGGGTGGCCCGAAGGCCTTAAAGGACTTGGGGACTAAATCGGTGGCCTGAAGGCCCAAAAGGGGGGATATTCCTGGCTGCTACAGTGCTAAATAGTGCCTACTACAGTTCCCGCTACAGTCTGCACAACCCCTGCTACAGTACTGCTACAGTGATGGAAATTAGCCTCATCCTGGATTTGATCCCGGGTCTCTTGGATGCACTTAATGAGTTCTCACCAACTGGGCTGAGGCTCATGTGCAGTTTTATTTCATACCAATGAAGACAATGGACACATATTTTATCATCGTATTGTGAGGATGGTGCACATAGTTTTAAGGTCATAACGCATGGACCAAAATCAGGGCCGATGGGCTAGAAGGGTTAATGACCCTAGGGTTGGGCCCAAGGAAAATTTACAAGGCATCACTATGTATCCCATAAAGATGGTAATCAAGCCAAATATAGTTCTAGGAACAACATGGTCAGTGACCAATGCTGGTAGGTGGAATCCTCTCTAGAGAGGAAGCTGATGTGTCCCATAATAATCATGGGGCATCCTAAACATGTTTAGGGTAGGGTCTACAGTTTAAAGTCATGCATTGAGTAAATGGATACCCATAAAGTAAATGTGTTGTGCGGTACATACCACGATGTGAATGAGAACCATAAGAGTTAACACCAAACCACACTCTCTCAGGAGAATCTTTAGGTCATGGGACCGAAGGTGAAAACCAGGTTGGGCCCGATACAGGTTGTCTGGGAGTTCCTACGTATCCCATGTGAATGGAAATCAATCCACATGTAGTTCTATGAATGTAGGTTAATGTCATGTGGGATAATAGTAATGTGGGGGAATGGCTACTCCAGTATACTTCCTAACAAATCTACTAATCTTATGCGAGTTGTGCTTGATGTGGGAAACAAAGAGTAGTGGTGTGACTTTCCTGGAATAGGGAGGCACACATTAGTTGCAATGGGATTCTAATTGAATGATGTCCCAAAAACATTAACCCACCTTATTAACACACATTGATTCATGGAGGTGTAAAATAGAGTTTGTTATAATTCCACACAAACATAAGGGGTTGGAGATATTTGAATCATAATTCTTGAAATATGGGTCATAATGATGGTCGCATGATGATAGAGGACAACTAATGAGCATGTTCAAAACACATTATTTGTTTCACATTAGCCTAGAGTGGGGATTGGAAAATGAGGGTTGATCTTTGACCATTATCGAAACATGGGCCCTGCCGCAAATGTCATCTGAGGACTTCAGGGGCATTATCCCAAGATGGTAGGTAAGCTAATGTGTCATGAGACAAGGCTGTAAATTGGTCCCTTCAGATGTAGAAGAGGATAGGGATCCATATAAAGGGATCATGAAGTGTGGACATGAAATTAGGGGATGTTTACATGAAAACATCAAACCATGGGCTCTTCCCCCACACCACATATGAGTACGCCAATGAGACATGCCAGATAGAGGACGTCAAATCCTTTTTCGAGGACAAGGGTATTGGGGTCACGTAGCTCAAACCAAAAATAGTAATGAATGTGTGGACACATGGTGAGGTAATTGTGAAACCCGACATGAATGAGGACCTAGAGTCGATATCACTATGTGTTCCTTGGTAAGGTCATAGGTCAAGGGACTGAAAATAAATGTTAGGCTAGGCCTGAGGCTAAGTGTGTGGGAATTACTACGTAATCTATGAGAATGGGAATCAAACTATACGTAGTTCTAAGAGTGGAATGCAAAGGTACTGGTGCCAAGGATGATAAGGTTGTGCAGATATGGTCCACACACTAAAAGAAGTGGCATTTGATAGAACTTGTTTTTCCTTTTAGATAGATGTGTGTTTTTTTGAAGCGATAAACCTTGGACAAAGAATCATGGTATCGCTACAGAAATAAATCCATATGTAGGCATCGAAAATTGGTATGGTGGAAGACCAATACCCAACATGATGTCCCCTCGAGTGAGGACATCACAATGCAGTGCTATTTTTCATTGTGCAGCCCGGATGATAATGTCACAGTTTAGGGTCACGTGATACGACAAACCAGTGCATTTTAACGTCGTTCAATAAAGAAACAATAGTTTAAATTCATGTGAGACCATAGGGGGAATACACATGTAGTTATTAATCATACCCAACGTGCTTGAGGATGAGGTCCACATCACACCACATGCGATTATGTGGAAGAAACCTCGATCCGAGCTTCCAAAAAAGGTTAGAAAATATGGGGATGGACCTATGGACAACATTTCTAGGTCTTCCTATGCATCCCATGAGGATGGGAATCAAGACATATGTAGTTCTGGGAATGTAGTTTAACATCATGCGAGACAAGAGGTAGGAGAGACAAGCCCCTAGAAGGGGAGTACATGGTTCAGCTATTGAAAACCTGATGTAAATGAGGGTATATTCCCGCACACGCCACAACACGCAATCCTATATGTGTTGGGGTGTAAAAATCTGAACAGAAGAGATAATTAGTAGAATTTGAGCTGGACATGAAGACATGATGTCCAGGAGTTCCTATGTATCCCACGAGCATGGGAATCAAGATATATGTTGTTCTAAGGAGTGGACATATAAGGAGATCTTAGTTTAAAGTATTAGAGCTCAGACCATGGAGAAGTGAAACTCTTCCAAGAGAACACATACCTCGATCTGACCCCTATGACCACATGAGTAAAACTTAGTGTGGGAAACTAGGTAAGAAGAGGTTTTTGCAACACATGGGATACTTGTAAAGGGGAAATCGGTGCAGAGCTACGAATGACGCCTTACCATGGAGTTGTCCTCCTAATGTGCAAATGAAAACTGAGGGATAGTACCAAGAGTGTCGAAATTCCACTTGTACATGATGGGGTGGAAAATGATGTAAATCATGCAACCAACATTTAAGGATTAATGGGGTTAGCGTGACGGTGAAGGATAATTGTTGAACGTGTTCGAAGAACTGTATCCATATCGTGTGACCTTAAATGGGAACAATGAAATAATGTCAACCACTGAATATATTCACAATGTGGGACTTGTATCAATTTTTTGTTTGAAACCCTTGAGGAAGTTGGACCATAATTGTAGGAGAGCCCTTGGACCGAGCATCCATGCCATTTGGGGGTCCCTTCGGATGTGAAAGATAATGAAATCCCAAATGAATGCGAAAATAAAGCTTGAAAAAAGGATAAGATCCTATCCAGGTCGAATCTACCACTCTCAGTTTTGAACCAGAGATCCCCTGGGCACATTGGTGAGTCTCCGAAGAGAGTTGGGGGACCCAACTTAATTAAAACTAACTCAAAAAGATGAGTGTAGGATAGGGGAGAGAATGTCACTCATGAGAGAGAGGTACGTGGCATGGTTATTACAAACCCAATGTGAATGGGGACATAATCCCATACCACACAGCATACCCTCCCATGGAATGACTCAGGCGAAGATGCCAGAATGATAAGGAGGTTTCTAAGAGATGGGGTTGGAACCAAAGACTAGATGTTCAGGCAGTCCTATGTATCCCATAATGATTGGAATTAGGCCACACATAGTTCTGAGGAAGGATGTTGCGCAGATTAACGTCATGTAGCAAAAACGCAAATAAGGGCAAGGTACCAGAACAAGGGTTGTGTATGGAATGGAAGGTGAATGAGGGAATAAGATCATACCATATCATAAAATTTTTAATGAACACTTGGGCCAAGGGGGAGAAAAGGTTGAGGGGCCTAAAATGGGAAGTCCCAACCAGTTTTTATTTTAGCATCTTGTGGTTGGATTGATGGTGCTCTTAGTTAAGGGTCATATGGCTTGGACTGTAGATGCCTATTTTAATGTCATATGCATGGGAAATTTGTGTAAAGAGGGTGAATCATCACACCAGTGGAAAACCACAAAATGAAAACAATGATAGAGGATAACTGTTGACCATGTTTGCAACACAACATCTCTATTCATGTGACAAGGGTTTTGGGGAAGTCAATTGAGCATCGACCATTGACCACATTCACAACCTAAGACATGTATCATATTTTCGTTTTAAATCCTCTAGGAATTTGGCTTGAAATGGTAGGAGAGCCCTTGGGTCAAGCATCCATGCCATCCCGGGGTCCTTTTGGATATGAAAGATGATGGAAAACAAAATGATGGAACCCGTGAAGCATGGTGGGGCCTGTGATCATGGAAAGGATGATAGATGAAGGAGGGATGTCTCAAGGGGATATGTGTGGAATGGAAAAAACATCCCAGTGTGAATGAGCACGTGATTCCCTAACACACCACACAATCCTAGATGAGAATTTGGGCTAGGGGGCCGAATGGGTTGCCGAACCTGAGGCTGGTAGTCCCGGCCAACTATAGTCGTAGGACCCCTCATGTGGGTATTGCCATAACACAGCTCCCAAGCCCATGTGAGAAATTCTTGATGTTGGAAAAAAGGAGTAGGATTAGGCTCTCCCCATCATATAAGGGTACGACAGCTGGAATCACACTCCTACCTGATGTGAACTAACACTTGAAGAGACAGTGGGGTAGAATGAACCACTACACCCAATATTTAGGACATATGGGGTGGTGAAAACAACAAAGGATAACTATTGATAGGTTTATAAACACAACATCCATATCGTGTGACCTGGTATGGGAATAAAAAATGAGCACCAATCGCTAACCATATTCGCAATGTTGGACTTATATCAACTTGTCGTTCGAGGTCCTTGAGGGTGTTTGCCTGAAATGATAAGAGAGACCTTAGGATGTGTATTCATACTGTTTGAGGGGCCTTTGTGATGTCAAATATGATGGAGTCCCCAGTATAATGAGTGTGTGAAGTATAAATTTGCCCATGCAATTTAACGGCAAGAAGAACGATGAAAAAGGTAAAGATCTCCATGGAAGGGGACATATGGTGTAGTCGTGATGAACCTAGTGTAAAGGAGGAACGAATATAGCACCACACCATTTTTTTCACCCGAGGGGAGGTTTTTATGTTGGGTCTATGCCTATGGACAAAATGTATGGGCGTTCCTATGAATCCCATAAGGATGGGAATCATGACATACTTTGTTCTTAAAGGCCATGCAGTTTAGCATCGTGCGATGAGGACGTGGGAGAATAGAAGAACAAGGAAGGGAACATGGTGCGAGCATCACAATCCTGACATGAGTGGGGCCAAAGGGTCCTACAAGACACCATGAGGGATCCTCCAAGAGAACTATATCTAGGGGGATAGTCAAAAGAGGAAATTAGGGCTAGAATCAAGATAAAGCGTCCGAGTGTTCCTACGTATCCTATGAGGAAGCAAATCAATCCATACATAGTTCTTGCAGTTTAATATCATGTAGGACGACATATAGTTTATTTTCATGTGGGACATAACAATTTAATGTCGTGTGGTACCAGATACAATTTAGCGTCCTGTGGGATGACATAAAGTTTAATGTCATGCGGGACATGAGGTACATCTTCTACTCGCATTTTAACGTAATGTAGGACAAATACTGAATATATTTACTTCCTTAAGTTCAGACGAACCACACATTTTAACATCTTGTGGTATGAAAAAAATAGTTTATCTTCATGTGGGACTAAGTACCATTTAACATCTTTCGTGATGACATACAATTTAATGTCATGTGTGACAAGATATTTTAAGGTCAAGTAGGACCCAACAGTTTAAGGTCATTTAGGACCCATCATTTTAAGGTCATGTAGGAACCAATATTTTAAGGTCACGTAGGACCAAACAGTTTAAGGTTGTTTTAGACCAAACTGTCTAATTTCATATAGGACCACATTGTTTAAGGTCATGTAGGACCACACAGTTTAAGGTTTTGTAGGACTGCATTTTCTCAGGAAAAGTATTTCTTGAGGAACTTGGAATTGGTGGGAGGAGTGATATTCTTAGAATCCATGGTAACTATAGAGTATGAACCAATGGGATACACCTTTTGAATGATGTAAGGTCCTTCCCTTTTGGGCTCCAATTGGGGTGGTTTTTTTCCTGGCATCATTGGTGTTATCAAGGCCAACACCAAGTCACCTTTGATGAAAGATCAGAGGAAAAAATTCTCATTGAAATCTCTTGCTATCTTGTTCTAATTCCTCTCTATATTGTGCAGGGCACAGAGGATGTTTTGTTCGAGTGCTTCCAATTCATCCAGATAGATTTCTGCTACTTTATCTGGTGCTTGTAGATCCTAGACATTTGTACGTAATTACAAAAACTGAATCTCAATGGGCAGGACGACCTCTATTCCGTACACCAGGGAGTATGGGGTCATCTATGTGGAATTATGATTCATTTTCAGATATACCCAGAGGGCATGGGGGAACTTGTCCAGCCAACTCTTCTTGTTCTGACCAACCATGTTATGCAGAATGTTAGAGAGGGTTTTCTTGAACACCTCAATCATACCATTTTCTTGCGTGAGGTATCAGGAGGTATGGTTATAACAGATGTTATACTTTGCGTACAATTTATTCAAATCTTCTACTTGGAAATTGGTGACTTTATCGGTGAGGACAGTGTGCGGGACTCCAAAATGGTAGATGATATTGGAGCTCACAAGGTCAATGATAGAACAGGCCTTATCCTCCTTGAGTGGAATCACTTCTTCCCACTTGGAGAAGAAATCCGTAGCAGTCAGTATGGACTTGCATTGGTGAGATATCACTGGTTGATATGGTCCCACAACATCGATTCCACAGACCATGAAGGGCCAAGAGTACTTGGTATTGTGGAGAGGATCTGCCAGATGATGCATAAAGTTGGCATGAATTTGACATGCATATCACCTCTTGGAAAACTCAATATAGTCACAGATCATGGATCGTGAAAAATACCCTAGTCTCTGGATCTGGTGAAACAGTTTCGGCCCAGTCTGATGATCCCCACAGGTACCGGCATGAACCACCTGCATGGATTGAGAAATATCAGCTCCTTGAATGCAAAAAAGGAGAACCGCATCAAAGACATGCTTTTAAAGGATTTGATCAAGACCAGGACCGCCTAGAAGGGTAAACTATAATGCACGACATTGGATTCTCTCATTCTCAGCTCGATCTACGATGAGATTACTATTTTGGAGGTACTCGACAAAGGAGGTTCTCTAGTCCAGAGTCACCTAAATCGCTGCATTTGGGAGACCTAGAGGTCCGGACGTGGAGGCACTGATGGTAATGTGTCTTACCTAAGTGCTATCATTTTCATCTAGAGTGATGAGAGTGATGAATCTCTGGTGTGCCACATGGATAATGAAATCATCCTATTCAGGCACTGTAATTGAAGCAATTAGGGTAGACAAGGTGTCAACTCAACTATTCTGGGATCGAGGGACATGAGTAACTTCAGGCCAAGATGAGAACTGTGCTATCAGTTGGAGGGTGTGTTCCAAAAGTGGTATGAGCACTGGATTTCTGACGAAATAGTTACCATTGATTTTCTTGATGACTATTTGGAAGTCCCCTTTCACATGAATGGTAACGTCAATATAAAGGGCCAGCTCGATTCCAGTGATGAGAGACTGATACTTATCCTCATTGTTGATGCAGCCTAATGAAAACAGGACTGAATACAAAATAATGACTTGTGCTCAGGTAATGAAGAAGATACTCAGGCCTACTCTATTGAGCCTGGGGTCATTGATACATTTATCGATAGGGCTCCAGGAGTCTCCATCAAGGAGCATTTTCCAGTACGGTGTGGCTTGATCTACTAAGAGGATGGCCTCATCGGGAAAATCAAGGTCCAGGGACAGGTCTGCGGGAGTTGGATGGGCAGTGTGGAACACTACCCATGGTTTCCCCTTAATATCCTTCTGAGGGACAAACCTTATGTCGTACTACTAAAGGATTACTGTCCAATGAGCTAGATGGCCTATCAACATCAGGAGGTTCAGGATGTACTTTGGCGGATCCACCCGGGACACCAACTGTACCTCATAGTGCTATAGGTAATGCCACAATTTCTGTAATGAAAATACTTGTTCAAGGAATCTCTTCTCTATACAGGTGTATTTAGTCTCCATATCGAGGAGCATGTGGCTAAGATAATAGAGATTATTCTTTATTCCCTCATTGTTCTTCTGGGTGATAAGGGCACCAAGAGATCATTCCAGGGTAGTCACATAAAGGACCAACGACTTTCCAAAAATGGGTTGCATCAAGACCGGAGGTTGGTGAAAATTATTCTTTATTTCCTAAAAATCAATCTTATATTATTCATCCCTTTAATAGACATAGCCTTTCTTCATGAGCCAAGAAAAGGGCTTACACTTGCCAGCCATATTCGCGATGAATCAGTGTATGTAGGCCAGGTGGCCTTGGAAACCTCAAATCTGCTGAATGTTGCTTGGTGGGGACATCTGGCTAATGGCTTTGATCTTATATGGGTCGATCTTAATGCCTCTATATCTAACAACAATTCTAAGAAACATCTTGGAGGTGACCCCAAAGGCACACTTCAATGGTTTAATCTTCAGGTGGCCAGAACGAAGGAAGATGAACACTTTATTGAGCTCTTTGAGATGTTTGGGATGCTGGTGAGATTTAACCACTAGGTTGTCCATGTAGCATTCCACCGGTGTCCTGAGGATTGGCTTAAATTTGCGATGCATAGCCCGTTGATAGGTGGCACCTAAATTCTTTAAACCTAAGGTCATGACTTGGTTATAGAAAGTACCTTGTGGTTCCCTGAAGGCTATAGAATCCTCATCCTCAGGGGAAATTCTGATCTAATTATACCCAAAATGCTCATCCATAAAGGAGAGGTCCTGGGACCCAGCCATAATATCGATCAACAATTCCGTCACAGGAAGGTGAAAATCAACCTTCAGACACTAATGGTTGAGATCTCGGAATTCGATACAGACTTTGATCTGTCTGTTATTCTTCATGACTAGAACAATATTTTTTATCCATCTAGGGTACTGGACCTCATTAATGAAATTGTATTTGATGAGCTTATGAACTTCAGCCTCGACCCTGGCACCGTGGGAATGGTGTATCTTTCTGGGAGGTTGCTTAAACCCGTAGTGATTTTACGGGAGACCAAGGCGGTGGATATCTACCTGAGAATCTAGTCCTAGAATCTCATCATAACTCTAGGTAAATACATCAAGGTGTTGTTTTAGGAATCCCATGTACCATTTTTGCTCCTCGAGAGGCATAACAGCCCTGATCAGTGTGGGTTTTGAATCTGCCTTGCCACCTAGATTCACCTGAACCAGTTCATCGACCGTTGTGGAGATGCCCTCTTCAGAGGAGGTAGGAGCATCCTCTAAATCATATTCTCAACTTATGGAGGAAGGATACACAGTAGGAGGAGTTCCCTCTAAGTCCACATATCTCAATGGGAGACTGGTACCAACATGAGCGGTGGTAGACACCACATCGGGGGAATCTCGTGCTGCCAAAACCATATCGATGAAGGATGTTGATCTGATCCCATCTAGTATTCAGCCCAAGGGGTCACAATTGATGATATAGAAGCAATAAAGATGAATTATATTGAGCTAATTTATCCCAGCCTATTGAATGAAGAAAGTTTGTCCTATTTCCATTTCCATGGGGCAGACATTTCGATACCTTATGGGTGTAGGGGGCTGTCAGATCACCAGATCCTGATTCAGATAGGAGTATGAGGTGATCTTACAACATCGCTTAGACTTGGGAATTTTCTCCCCCCCTTATTCAAGAAAAAATGATGAATTGATCCATTTCTGGGGTTGTAGCCTCCAATCAGTGGATTGTAAATATGTAGGCATCATCTAGATTTGTCCACGGGTCGGTTGCACCCAGAGAATGCTCAACCTCATTATCCTAAATCTTCTAGTAATTGATCTTATAATAGTGGGAGTCCAGATAGAGGGCATTACAAGAGGTGTAGGGAGACACGTCACCTTGATGGACTCCCACTCAACCATTAAGGTATTACATGAGGTACTGGTGACATGATGAAGGTACCTCCACATGTAGATAAATCCACAAACCAACCCATCAATGCATTGTAGGAAATGTTCTGAAATACATCCACGAACTCGGTAGTAAAATCTAGGCTGCCAAACTAAGTCTTTATGCAGATATTTCCGACCGGTGTCAATTTTTTCATTTCATAACCTTGAATTTTTAGGTCAAAGGAACTCAGATCATCCTCGAGCAACCCCAGTTTTCATAGTGTCTAAGTAGAGATTTGGTTGATCCTGGGGCCTATGTCGAAAAGATAGCGATGAACATCCATGCCATTAAACTGGATGGTGATGTACATTGGGTGAATGTGTACCTGTATGGGAGAGATTTCATCTTCTACAGAGAATGAGATAATGGCCTAGAATTTAGCGTGCTCGACCATCTTAGTATGGAATGATTCTGTAGCTGCTACCTCAATATCAAACTAGAGAGGGCTTCTTAAAGCCTCGGTGAGGGATTCACACATATCTGTTGATAGGAAAAAGGCCTCAAGGATGGAGAGCCCTGATAAATGCTGGAAAGATGTTTGAGGTCATCATACTTCTGTACTAGGTGTGAGCTTCTGCTTATAGGAGGTCACTCTGTGATAGGAGGTATGGCTGGCTCTGCCAGCTGGACCAGTGGCTGACTGGTGCTGGGAATATCTCACCGCACACTTGTTGAAGTCTTTGGAGTGACTACCGGGTGAGGGATATATGAATGAGACTGGTCCATTGTAGACAATGGCTAGTCACGGTGTGGTCGAGGTTACTCCGCCTAGTTATGTGACACAAATATGGGAAAAGGTGGATCTGATGACACCAGATGAGAAGGCTTCCCGTAATGAGCTCTACACTGGGCTTGCGGTCTGGTTTTAGTGGCCTGCATAACCTAGCTGGAAGTGCTGACTGAGGCACTTTGACGACCTAGATTTCCATGGATATGTCGACACAGACGATGACTGCAAACATTGGGATGATCTTCTTGGAAATCCTTTCCATCAGAAATCATGTAAGGGATTACTAGCTCTACGGTGTTAACTGGGGTGTACCCTTGACTATCACTTGAAGATTCATCCACTACTGGATAGATTATGGGAGAAATCTCCATCTCTGGGGGAAGAATTCATCGAGATTATGGGACGATGATGACATTAGTGGGGGACGTTTTTTCCTTTGTACTGTCGATGCTTTCTCTTCTGGGAATATGATGGCTGATCCATTAATGCAAAAGTAGTAGATACGGCTGACGCAGCTGCTTCTGAAGGCTCGGGCCGATTTAGGTATTCCCGAATAATACCATGGGCACCAGCGACTACCTTACAATCCATCTAGTCATCGAACTTCCGGGACACGTGGTTCGAAACCTAATGCCACTTGCCTCCATTTTCACTACTGCTATCAGGATTCATGAATAATCATGCCACAAGTGCTCGAGACGGGCGAGACCTGACTATGTTGTTGTTGACCTAGTCTAGAAGCCAGCCTTTAAACACATAGAACTATATAAGGGTGTTCCCCAAGATCGAGTTATAGGGGCATTAATTGGGGCGATCAATGAGACCCTCCTCTTATAGCCTCCTGAATTCAGGAAAAAATATTATCCCATATTCCAAAGAACCTCAGAAATAGTTGGGGGCATGATCCTTATTAAATGAGTAAGTCCTATTTCTCCTATCTGGGAAGGGGAATATGGGAGCCTGACCCTGACGAGGGACTGGAGGAGCCTGTCGAGGAGGCAGATCCTTGTTATCTCAGCTAGGCGATGGAGGCGCATTGCACATGGCGCCTACCAGTTCTAAGGTGGGTGCTGTTGGGCCGGAGGCTATTCTTGTGGTGGAGTTCCTCTTCCAGGATGTGGAGGTGGATCCACTGGTAACAACTCTAGTCACCTGGGGGCCTCTATTCGGGCCACTGCGGTGGGATCAGCCTATGAATCAATTCTTGTAGGAATCGCAGGAGGAAATTGGCGTCCCTTTTTGGCCTCTTGTAAGTATTCCTCTAAGAACTGGGCCTTATCAGACAAGTCTTGGAATACCCTATTGTATTACTGGATGATCAGATAGGGGACCAGTTCCGTCTTGATATTCCCCACACACATCATCAGTATTTTTTCCTAAGTTAGCAGCATGTCAAGGGAGTATGTGAGCCCTTTCCACCAGGAGACAAAGTCTACGACACGCTCATCATAACTCTACTTTCACTTTAAGAGGTCTGAAATACTGATCATTCGAGTAGTGGAATTGAACTGGTATTGAAATTTCCTACAAAGATCTTCCTAGACGGCTACAGATCTGATGGGTAATTGGTTGTACCCGACAATTGCAGGCCCTTCCAATGCCTATACGAAGCATCAGTGTTTGGTGGCCTCTTACTACGCCGGAGATCCCAACATTGGTCATCACCTTGAAATGAAATGGTCTAGATGATTTAGTGGGTCACCCATACCATTAAAGGGGTAGAAGGTGGGATTTATGAAACCTAGGGGTGCTGGCATATCGTCCACTCATTCCGGATACGGCTTTCCATTAGGTAGGATGGCTACATGTCATGTTTCCAATGACTCAAAGTAAGAAATGAGTGTTTCCATGTGATCATCAAGGAGGGGTTCCTATCTTGACAGGGATCCCTGACCACCAGTGCGTTAGTGGGTTCTTCAATATGATAGGCAGGCCCATTGACTCATGGAGTGGCTGGTTGGATGACTTGTGAAGCGGATGGGGGAACCTAACCTTGGTTGTAGGGATTATCTCATCACTTCAATGGATTTGGATACACATACCACACCCTCTTATCGTAACTTCCATCCTTAACCCTGTTTATGTGGGAAGTATGGTCAAGGTCACCTGGAGACAATTCATCGGGGGGAAGTTGTGCCTACCCATGCTACGCCCACCGAGGATCACCATAGTCTTCTCGTTTCTCCACAGCATGATCAGCGAGGATGTCATCAACCATATTCTTATGATCTGTGAGATTTTGATGAAACACTGCTTTCTTGGGATCGTCCTCCATCTTTTATAATGATCCAAACGGGTTAGAGGGTTTGACAGCTCTAAGGTGCTCCTTAACATTGTGGAGACTTCGGCGGAAGACCAATGCCTCGTTGGGTACGGGAAGACCCAATATATTTATTTTCTAGAGAGTAACCATTACGGATGGGTCCAAAAGTTGCGTCACTCCCCAGGGGGTATGTTTTCCTCAATGAGATCTATCTCTGTATCTTCCTCCAATAAATAGACCATGTTAACTGTGACTCTCCCTAGTGGAATATCCTCGATATCTCTTGGAACGTCGGGTTGGCATCGGATGAAACTGAAGTGGAGGGAAACATACTACCCCCAACCATGGATCTTCATGTGGGGGGAAACCTCCTTGATAATCCAGTGAAGAACTTTAAAGCTCTAGATGCATCTTTGACGGAGGGCCCTGTGGAAACCTGGTAACACAGGGCGCTTGGCCACAGGGAGTGTGGCCAGATCCACCATACGACATTGTTGGAAGAATTTCCTGGAAGTGCACCTAGATATTGGGGTAGGACACTCATTAATGATGAAGACAGAAGTGAGTCGCCTAGAGGGTTTGGAAAAAGCATATAACCTCCTCCTGGGTGAGCGATTCCAGTGAACTGAAGTTTTGTGTTTCGACTGGACAAAACATCTTCGAGAAATGGTTTGCAGCAAGAATGTCCCACATGATCATAAACCTAGATTCGAGGTTTTTCCCTTCATTACCCCACTCATGAACTGGTGATGTATAGGGAATAGGTAGAGGTACTAAATTAGACCGTTGATACGGTAGGCTGCATGGTGTAGAATACAGAGAACGAGGTGACAAACTGCCGCATCTCGGGCTATCCTCCGAAGAGAGAAATGAATTGGACACCACATCGTGATAAGATGGGCTAGTAACATCATTTTATGGCATAGGGACTATTGCTACTGGTAGTAGAAAATGTTGTTTCCTATTTTCCAACGATCCCCAGAATTACTCTTTGTGATCTCTAGTCGAGGTAGAGAATTCTTCTGGTGATGATGGTGGCGATTGCATGACAGGAACCAAGGGAGATGCTAAAACATAATCCTCTTAGTTGTATCTGTGGAGGGAGTTAAGGATCCAGTGGACCTTGCATTAGGGAAGCATGAGGCTGATGTGCCTCATTCTTGCCTCAGACCTTGACATAGAGAATCGAGGTGAGGGTTCCATTGTTGAGTCATATCCCACCTTAGAATATGAGAAGAAGAAAGTTTTAATATCTATCTTAATCTTCTATGAATTATTTTTATAATGGTAATGACCTACCTTCCTTCCATGAGATGGATCTTCAGGACAGGGTATGCTTATATCTCTGGGAGGTCCTTCGGCTGAACTGGTGCTGGGGCGGAGAGGACTTCTGTTCGAGTGAGATGGGGTGCGAGGAGCACCTGGGTAGATATCCAAAGAAACACGGGGAGGACCTCCTAGTCCAATGGCTTATGTGTGGAGAGAATCTCCATGGAATGTGCTGAAGTGGGTAAAAGCATCGGTAGGGCCTCCATGATTATTTCCCATGGCAACGTCAGTGTGAGGATGTTCCTCTTACTAGTCAAGTCGAACAAGGGTAGGACCTCTATGCTTGGTGCCGATGAAGTGAGGATTACCTCCACTCCTATAATCACTGGGGTGAGGAGGACCAACGCAAGCCATTTCAAAGACATGGGGAAAAACCCACACGAAAGATTGATCAGATGTGTAACATCTCCACGTCAGCAACTTGTGGTAGGAGGAACGACTCGTGGGTCAGTTTGCGGTAGGTGCTCCCTGTGCCTTCAACCATAAGAGTTGACCGAGCCTACCCGAGGGGTGGTTAGGGCCTCGATCTGGTCTAGATGTCTACATGCTCCTTCTCAGAATAGAAAAATATTTGATGGTATACATTAATGGTGGAATGATCCATGGTAGTTTCTGATGTTGACGCCCATCGACAGCCTTCCTCCTCGGCCTATGCATGACAATGGCGTCGGGTCAACCAGACGGGGGCTAGTAGAGCAAGCACGTAGCTTACCAGTTCCTTGAACCATGGGGTCAAGTGGCGGCACTGGTGTGACCTAGTGGGGGGCCTCCTTGAGATCCACTAGAATGGGATCCCTTCCAGGTTGGCCCAAACATCCCCCACCTCATCGGCACAGAGGAGGGAGACATCGAAGTGTTCTGGGGAGAGTCTCCTAAAACAGTTGTGCATCAGAGGGGTGATTAGTGGCTCCCTATGCAGCCCTTGGGGGTGAAAGTGGGGAGGAGGAACATATGCCTCTAGGTCTTATCAGGCCATGTCCCTGGTTGGGATGATCCCCTACACCTCATATCAGCGGACGAGGTCGTTTATCACCCTTCGCTAAACAAACTCAGATGAGGATATGGGGCGTAGGCACCCAACAACTGGGGATGTGGAAAATATCACAGAAGCGGTGGACCCATGTGGTATTTACACATTTATGTTACCCCTTCTCCCATGTTGGTGGGTGGGTAGTGATCGTTTTCCTGTTACTACAACTTGAGTCCTAAAAGGCTTGGAGACTAAACCATTAGTGATGCACAGAGGAAATCAACATCTGGTGCCCCAGAGCAATTCCTTCTTCCCTAGATGGTAAGAAGGATCCACGTTGATAGGGTTGTAGACTCCGATTTCCAACATTCAGGTGCCCCAACTTCTGGTGGGTTTCATTCCAGGACCACTATTTGCTTAACAGGACCTAGTGTCAGATAATTGGATCTGGGGACATGCTAGTTCAATGATGTCTCAAACTCTACTAATATCGATGTCGAGGAGAAGAATTTAACATCAGGATCACCATTTCTATTTCGGACGCTTTCATCAAGGCATGCATCTATTGCTTATTTGGAGAAGGACGCACAACTATTGCACCACATTTCTTCTTTCCAAAGTCGAGTGGCATGTGTCCCTTATTTAGGGACATTTTCTCCATGATCAAAATGGGATGATGGGATGTCATTTCCTACTTCTGTGGATTCCTCCTCGAAACTCCATACCTAGTTCATTTCTCCCTTAATGATTAAGACATTTTTTAATGAAACTCTTCCAAGTTCTATGTCTTCAAGGATGCTGGTTAATTATATTGCTTCTATCATGACATTCCCAGGGGATCGGTCTGGGCAGAAACCTTCGGTCAGGGGAGTAGTCACGTTAGACATCACTGGTGTGTCTGGATGCTGGAAGACTCGCGTGTATGGGTATCATCCCCTTATGATAGGGCTTCTCGAGGGCGTAGAAGCCTGAGGCATCCCACATCGAATGTGTGGAAATATATACCATAGTCATGCCTATGATGTTTTCTTCTGCTACCCACATTTAACAAAGGGTTTTTTCAAGTTTAATGTATAGTGGAGACAGATCAGGCTAATTAAAACACTAACAGGAGTGGATCTGATGGGTGCAACCCCAAGAGGGAACAATGATTCTAGTTATCATAGGTGGTTAGTTACCTGAGTACTTCTAAGAGTTGTGAAGAGGTGAATAGGCATGATCTCACTCAGATGTGGTAGCGTGGGTAAGAATTAGGATGGATTATGGATAGATGAATGAAGTGGTGGGGGAAGGAGATGGAATCAGCATGAATGTGACAATACTATTGGGATGGAGCCTCAAAGTGACATTCTATGTATCCCCATGGTAGGGAATAAAAGTCTGCATAATTCAGTGAGGTGAAGAGACACCTAAGGAGGCAACCCTTATGAAGGAGACTCGGAGGAAGTGGAACCTCTGGGTTGGGTCATGACCTTACAAAAAACACATAGGCTCAAGGTAAAGACCAGGATGAGACATGGGTGATGGGATTGAACCATAGGGAGGATTCTTACATACCTTTCCTTAGAAAGGATAAAAGTCCACGTAGTTTCGGATAGAGGGCATAAAATCTTGGTGTGCGTAGAGAACAGCGACCGGATGACATGCTAGGGATTACGCATGGTTAGTTGCCCTGGTTGGTCTGGTGCTCAGGGTGAACCGGAGAGGTCGGTCCCAATAAAGGGGAATACAATGGATTACCGTCGATTTGGGTTGACAATGGCTTATCACTGAATGGGGTTCCAACAACTTCCCACTGGATGGGGATCACAACGGCTTACCATAGATTGGGGGACACAATGACTTACCATCGATTGGGGGATACAAAGGCATACTGTTGATTAGGGGATACAATGGATTACCATCTATTGGGGGATATAATGGCTTAATGTCGATTGGGGGATACAATGACTTACTATTGATTAGGGATCACAACAGCTTACTGCTGGTTGGGGTACCATAGCTTATCGCTAGTAAGGGGACACAATGACATACCATTGATTGGGGGATAGTTTAGTGTCATGCAGGGGAAAAGGGTATACAGTTTAATGTCATGCAGGATAGGGATAGACTGACATTTAATTTTCAGGACTGATGGGTGTTGGGCTTGAACCTTAGAAAGGATTTCTACATACCTTGCCTTGGCAAGGATCAAATTCCACATAGTTCAGAAGAGGTGTTAGTGAATAGACGTGAAGGGGTCGAGACCATTGGTTGTGTTGGTCCTAGACTCTTTGGCAGCCCAGAGAGAGTTTCATGGACAATGATTACTC
Organism: Viscum album; assembly: GCA_963277665.1. Lineage (NCBI taxonomy): Eukaryota > Viridiplantae > Streptophyta > Magnoliopsida > Santalales > Viscaceae > Viscum > Viscum album. Next base: position 1,488,729,065 of record OY728120.1, read on the forward strand.
TATACCCACGTGAGTTATGCTTGATGTGAGAATCATGAGGCAGCAAAGACCTGACAATCACATTGCCAATGGTGCATTCGTGGGAGGTTAAGTGGGGATTACATGTGGTTAGCGGCCCAAAGAAGAAACAAGGGCTTACACGTGGTTAGGAAATTAGGGAGATGGAGATTGGGTCTTACTCCAAGATGAAGTCCAGGTGGCAACAAATCCTATAGGGAAAGGGATAGGATAGTAAGGGTCATGATTCCCATAACCCCTATAGTCTTTAGAAAGGAAGAAGAAAGGAGGAGTAGGGTACTAACTCTAACAAGAAAGGCTAGGGGCTTACACAAAGGTGGTTTCCCTTCCCCACAGACATGCACCACTCCCGAAAAGAGGATCTCATTCCATGTGTGGAAGATCTCATTCCTGTGGATACGAGCGGGCGTAGAGAATTTCCAAGATGGGGTACCCTATGTAGAGTGCGTGGGGTGTGGTCACAGTTTAACATCATGTGTTGAGGACGATGGTGTTTGGTAGTTTAACGTCCTACATCATGGATTAGGCGGGTTCACTCCGTGCCCCTAGGAATTACATAACTGATACCCGCCCACCCATGGGGAAGGGAAGGCATCACCAATGCCATGGAGAGGGGGTTTTATAGAGTGATCCATTGATGGGGTCACATTAGCGTGTCTTGGAAAAGAATAAATAAATGTTAACATGCCTATGATAAGAAGCATGACGTGAAGAAACACAATATGAAGCACCTCCCAAGGGACTTTGAAGTCATGTCATATTAACCTGAAGGTTTGTATGAGAAAAGGGGGTGCGGAGTAATGGGGTACATAGGAGAAGGCCTTGTGAAGATCTGGTTCATCATGTAGTGGAGGGGCTTTTCAAAGGGGTATTATTCATGAAGTGAAGTGTTCTAGCCTAGGAATAGGGCATAGGTGCATATGGAAGGTGATTTGTGAAGTGGAAAGACTTTCTCGGAGTAGTTCTTCGTGAAGCTAGGGTTCCCTGCAAATCATATCATTACGAAGCAATGTGCTTCACAAAGCACATTGACCCTATCTTAGCATGTTGGTTACATGTGCATGGATGGTACATCACGAAGCATAAGTGATCTTCAAATAAACGTGTCGCCTTGGGGTTCCTCTTTCTTCGTGATGGCTTGTGGGCTCCACAAAGGGAATCCCACTTTAAAGATGGGTTGAATTCAAGCAAAGGGAAAGGCACTTCGCGATGCTCAAGTACCTTGAAAAGTTTATTTTTTGAAGATCAGAAATTTCTTCGTGAATTGAGAGATAAGAAGGAGAAAGGTCGTATGATCTTTCCTTTGGGCTCCAGGGGATCCCAATATTTATAGGCTTGAGGTGCCGCGAAGTACGGATCAGTCATCAAAAAGCTACATGGCACTTTTTCGTAACTACGGAGCCTCCGGCCTACTTTCTCTGTGGCAGCTACACAACCATCAATCAAAATGCAGAGCCTCCCACCTCCTTGCTTCGCGGAGGCTTTCTAAATGTCAATCGTATAGTGGAGCCTACCTCCTCCTTGCTCCACGGAGGCTTCGCAAACATCAATCGGATCGCAGAGCCTCCGGACTCCTTGATCCCCTAAGCCTTCACAAAAATCAATAGGATCACAGATCCTACAACCTCCTTGCTCTGTGGTGTCTTTGGGAGCATCAATTGGATAACAGAGCCTACTACCTCCTTACTCCGTGGTGGCTTCACTAAGGGGGTAGCTTCAGGCTGGGCATGGTGTTGCGGGGTTCCACGAACAAGCTTCACGAAGCAGCACCAAAGGCTTTGGGTTTTCTCTTCCTCTTACCAAATTTTGGCACTAATAGGGTTTGAGGAAAAATCTTAGTAACAATCCAACTATCCTCCCACTGGGATGTTAGAAAAAACACTATCCCCCAAGAAATGGGGGTGTTCAGCATATGGTTCTCAACAAGGGTGGGGTGCATATAGAAATCACAAGGAACTACAATTTATACAAATGGGTTATCAGACACTCAGCCCAACCTATAGGTGTCAAACAACCAAAAAAAAAAGCCCCCCAGTACCATGTTTCTTCTACCACTATATGCACAACCATCCAATAGCCACTACCAATGCATAACCAAACCCCTTTTTAATTTAACCACATTCCATTTATTAATTAAGGGATTTTCATAAATTTATTCTTACACTGCCAGGAAACTACTAAACACCACCATATAGAAACAACAAAAAACTAGATTTACAGTCCCACTGCTGGACCCCGTTCAACCACTTCCATCTATTATTCTTCAAAACTATACTTCACAATTTTTTCCTCAATACCCAGTCCTGCATCCCCGATTCCCAAAAATTCCGAGATGTAGTGCCATTGAGTACATGTTCATAACCACACCACTTCCCACTACCTAATGTTGTTTGACATCCATGATACAAACCAAGGTTGTTCAATAGCCCACAAGTCCATCCATTCCACAATAAATCAGTCTCTCAAACTGGGATACCAGGATAGCAACCTATACATTCCCAAAAACAATGCTCACAGTTTCTACAATTTTAACCACATCCCTGCTATACATGCATGCCATAACTTTCTCAAATAACCAACTCCTCTATCCAACCTTATACCCACAACCTAAACAAGTCTAGAACCCTATAAACCACACAACCCATGACCACACCATAAAGTTGAGGGTATTCATATTTTTCCAACAAGAGTTATTTAATTCCATTTTAAATAACCGGGGTGACAACAAAATAGGATTGATCTTGGGGAATTCATTTAATTAACCATGTGTACATGTTTAAGAAGATTTCATGTTATAAATGATTATAAAACATCATAACAAAAAAACAGAACACTACCAGTGCGTAAGAAAATACAACCAAAAACCATTATTTTCAGAAGGTATAAAAGCACAAAAACCATAAGTGAATCTAATATAACAAATATAACAGGTGATCAACCTCAAACCACTCCGCTTTAATCATTTTATTTACCATTTTTATATTCTGATCATATTTAATTCTTGTTTATTTCTCATTTTAATAAAATTATTCAGCCGTTCCTCATGAGAAATCATTAGTACACCCACCCCACATGATGCAAAAAAAGTGACAGATAGAATATATCCCTATCAAATGATCAACAGATTGAAGTTACCCATTGTTCCAATAAGATGGGTTAGCAATGCAACTCGAGACTCTAAGAAAACATCGTAGGAGGGGCAGCAACATAGGTACATGACTAGTCTAGGGAGGGGGACTCTAGGTGCACCAAGAGGGAACGAAAACATAATAGGAAGGGATGATCCCTACTATTAAGAGCTAAATCCTATTAAAAATGATGAATGGTTTCTAAAAGTCATTAATGTGGGATCGTGGTCTAGATCATGTGGTTTGAATATCTAAAATCTCCCGACACGTTAGGATATTTATACATATAATTAATACCCTATGAAAGAACCTTAAAAATTCCCAAAAAATGAATTAATCATGGTTTGTGTCAAATAAATTGTATGAGGGATGAAATTTGAAAAACTGGGAATAACTAGAAAAGATGTGAATGAGTCACTAATAGGTGAGTCACCAATTATGAGCCACTGATGGGTGAGATACTAACACAACTGATCGATACTGAGCCTCTAAAACTAAGATACTGATGCTAATTTATAGATGCAATGGAAATCCAATGAAATAACCTACCAACTCCTTGACCTACCAACACCTCGACCTACAGAATCCTCCACCTATCGACACCTCAACCTACCGAGGCCTCAACATACTGAGCCCTCGACCTACCGAGGCCTTGACATACCAACATCTTGACCGACCGATGCCTCAACCTACCAACACACTATCATACCTATATTGACATTTTTGACTCTCTATGGCACTGACATGCCGACACACTAACATACTGATGCACTAACATGCCGACACAAAAACATACTGATGCACTAAAATTCCAATGAATATTCATGTTGACACAGTAAGTCACCGATGGAAAATAATAAAACTGCAAAACTCTTGAACCAAGAAAACAATTCCGTCTAGAACACCATAAACTCAAGTTTTTAAAAAATCTAGGGCATTGGGAAATCTATTTTATTACATAAGAAACCTCTTGATCTATTATCATTCTCAACAATTCAAGACTGATAGAGAATAAAGGGGGTGCGAACAAATGCTCCTTAGATACCTCTTAGGATCAAACCACCTTGTGTTATTCTAAAGTTGGAATGAAAGCCTCGACATTCAAGAACACCTCATTTTCATCTATCTCCTGAATAACTGTAGAAACACTAAGGCCCCACACTACCCTAAAAACCTTGGAAACACCAAATGTTACACCTTTGGGACACATGGATTAAGGATATCCTTCCCCCATATCAAGATATTATTTGATTTAGGTGGCACTGTCTCTCCCACATGGGTATAAATCAAATCTGCATTAATTCATATTAATTAGGGATCAGGTCCTCCACTCCCCACAGGCTGGAAATTTCACAAAAAATTAGAGAATTGGGAAACAACTTATCATACTACAAGAGAGGTCACATATTAGATAACATGAAAGGTATGAAGCAAAACAAAAAAGAAAAAATTTAACAACTATGGGTACTGGGCATGAATCTATGTTTCCCTCTCCCATGTACAATCCTCAAGGCCACCATGCCTCTGTAAAACATGAACCAATGTAATGATCTGTCCGTGAAGAACCTTCTCCTCATGATCCTCGATGCTTACAGGTCGCTCCACGAATCTCATGTCGTCCACGACATCCAACAGTCCCCAGTCTAGGATATAGTATCCATTATGTAGTTACAGACTGTGCTAAGTGAAATGAAAAACATTGTGGATTCTCTCCCACCACAGTGGTAATGCCAGCTGATATTCCGCTTCAACAACTCCTCCCTACACCTGGAAAGATTCGATTAACCTGGGAGCAATCTTTCTTCCACTTCCAGACCTTTATTGCCCATGCTGAGGGTAAACCTTTAAGAATACATGGTTCCCAACCCCAAAATCCAAAGTACTCCTCCTATGATCGACATATGACTTCTGCCAGTCCTAACCACCTTCATCCTTTCTTGCACAAGTGGAACATTCTCCATTGTGCTTTGCACTACCTCTGGTCGACGGAGGGATGCTTCCCCTACCTCTGTCAAACATATGGGTGAGCGACACCATCTTCCATACAAGACTTTGAACAGTTCCATGAAAATGATATAGTGATTTCTATTATTTTAGGAAAACCCTACCATGGGTATGTGTCATACCCAAAATCATCTGATGTCTAGGAAACATGCTCGTCGCATATCCTGTAATATCTAGGTGGTCCTCTCTATTTTACCATCCTTATGAGGGTGTAAAGATGTGGTATGGCATAACTGTGTTCCAAAGGCATAGTACAATCCCCTCTAGACATGCGACGTAAAATGTGTATCCTGATCTGAGAAAATGTATATTTGAACTTCAAGCAATCGTACCACCTCCTCCACATACCTTCATGACAAGGCATCTACTATGCTCGACTCCTTCATTGCTAGGATGTGAGCTGACTTCATCAACTAGTCGACTGCTACCCAAAGATCATTTCATCCTACCTAAGTCCTAGGAAATCCCGTGATGAAATACATCTATATTTCATTCTACATCCACTCAGGAATCTCTAAGGGCTGAAAAATACCTCCATGAATATAGTTCCCAACCTTCACCTACTAAAACACAAGAAACCTTGCCACAAACTCTGCCCTACCTGCTTCATCCTAGTCTACCACAATTGTTCCCTCAAACCTCAATACATCTTGAAGACTCCTAGATGTACTTCTTGGGGTGAGCTATGGGACTCATAGAGAACTACCTTGTATATATCCAGTGGGACAAATAGTTTTCCATGGAATAACATCAAATTTGGGCTATCCTGTGTCTATCCATCTGTAGCATCACCCTGAACAACATGATCATGCATTACTTCATCCTCTTTTTATCCCCATTGAGACTCATGTACTTGTTTCACCAAGTAAGACTACAATGTCATCTGAAAAATATATCCTCTTCCACTATCCTCTCCATCATCTAGGTGAAAAGCGACCGACTCCTCCATTTCCTTCCAAGCATTTGTGAATTCCCAATGTACCTCCTTCTATGCCTTCCTTATCAAGTAATCACCCACCATGTTCACTTTTCCTAGGGTGTAAGAGATTTAGAAGACATAATCATGGAGGAACACCACGCACCTTCGCTACTTCAAGTTCAGGTCTCACTAGAAAAAGATATACCTCAAGCTCTAATGATCTTTGAAGACCAAAAGCACTCCTTGATGAGGTAATAACATCACAAATTTATCTTTAACATGGCCATTGAGAGCTTCAGATCATTGTTGGTATTGTCAAATTCATGTAGACATAACTTCCTAGACCCATAAGAGATTACTCCTCACTAATATATTATCACACATCCCAATACTAGACTGGAAGCATCGTAGGACACCTCAAACATCACCCCTTATTCTGGAAACCTAATCACTGGGGAACTGACCAGCTTCCCCTTTCGAATGGATGAAAGCTACCTGAAACTGCTCAATCCACACAAAGGCCTAGTCCTTTTTTATCATGGATGTAAAAAGAGTCGTAACTCAAGATAATTCAGGTACTAACCTTCAATAATATCCTTCTAGGACGATGAAACTATGAACATTTTTCCTCATTATTTGGTGTTTCCTATGAAACATATGCTTAGACCTTTGATGGGTCCCCATCCAACCCTTAATAAGACACAACATTCCTAAGGATGTTCACTTATCATTTCTAAAACATTCATTTGGACAACTTCCTATATAGCTGGTGGTGTCGAAGGACATCCAAGACAGTCCTCAGATGCTCAACATGCTCCTCCTATGACAATGAGTAGATCAGAATGTCTTCGATGAACATGATGAAAAAATAGTCCAGGAACTCCCAAAAAACAATGTTCAGGATCACCATGAACACTTTTGGTGCATTCATGACACTAAAGGGCATGACCACAAATTCAAAGTTCCCATTACTGCACTTGAAAGAAGTCTTTGGGATGTTTCCCTCCTTCACCCTCAACTGGTCATATCCTGACCATATATCGATCTTCAAGAACCAAACACCCCCCTTCAACTGGTCGAAAAGATCATATATTATAGGGAGGGAGTAATAGTTCTCAAATGTAACCAAATTCAGTCTCTGGTAGTCTGTATAGAGTCTTAGGCCACCGAATACCTTCCTTGAAAACAATAATAGAGCATCAGACAATGACAAACTTAGACGGACAAAACCCTTCTTCATCAGGTCATCAACCTAAATCATCAACTCCCATAACTTGTAAGGCACCAACAAATAGAAAGCCATCAAAAGCGAACTGGAACTGAGTTACAATATTATCACAAACTCAACATTACATCAATGGGGTAGAGTCACAACCTCTCCAGGGAAGAAATCTAGGATCTCCCTGACAAACCCTGAAAGATCCACCTTCTCTGTATCTGCTGATTCCACTGATAGCTCAACTAACAAAGAAATAAGAGTCTTCACACATCAGCTACCATACGAAAAACTCTACTATCTAATGCAAGCTACATGATTGTCACCCATATCTAATAAAATGACCCTTCTCCCGAAGCATTTGATAACAAAGTGAACAAAAAAACTATTCAACTCTTATGAGGACATCGTATGGATGCATCGATAGAAGAAGAAGATCTCAACTCGACTGATGCGACCCCATCATCAGTCTACACCCCAAAAAAACATCAAACAAGATGGTCTAACCTTCAACTAGTGTACTCAACACAAGGGGAATGAAAAGTATCTCCATAGCTTATCCCAGAGCATGGGTTAGAATGAGTTTAAAAAATTAGTGTGAAGCTCTTAAATCAAAAAGGGAACACACAAGAGTACTATACAAAATGATCATACCGCGAACAACCTCTGGCCCTTTTGGAACTACTACCCTATGAGTTGTGGAACATCCCACACCTAGGTCCTCTACCCCAATACTATCAGAAACTTCACTGACTATGCCCAGGTCAAGGACTCTAAGGAGATCCCTGAGGTCGGCCTCCTCCTGCACCGTGTACCCTTGGTGGATCAGGATCTCGCTACTCCTGCCGCTGGGAAGGTCTAACCAGAAACTACTACTTATAACATGGTAATTGAACCTAAAAACCCCCAATGAATGGAACTCAGACTGGGATCTAGTTTTAAATATTTCCACAACCTCCATAGAAAAAGCACCTTTGACCCGGGCCCATAGGGAAAGGGAGAGGACCAGGAGATCAGAACTTGAACTATTGAGGGCTACATCCCACTAGCCTAAATCAGGAAGGACCTTATGCCAAAGACCTACGACTAATGGTCTTTCCCTTTTACAAACTTGTCTGTATTCCCACTCATGGAACACCTCTATACGAGTAATTCCTTTACACTACATCATCCCTCTTCTGATCCTCTATGTATGTCGGTAAAGAGAATGGAGTGATGACATATTGATGATAAGAGTGGAGTGCCTCCTATAAGCATCTCACTCAAGACTCCTCATCCAAAAAGAGGTCAGGTGAAAGGCATAAAATATCCTTGAACTTGATCCCCAGTTCCCTTAAAACATAATCCCCTACTTGAGGGAGACTATCTCTTACCACTTCTCAACATTCATTGTGGAAGAATGTAATTCACCCCAGAACTCCTTCTCAATGTCATCCCACAAAACCTAAGTTTCCTTCCTCCCCCTAAGGTAATTTTTCCACCACTAATGCATTGCTATTTATATCTATATCAATACAAGAGGAACCCTATACTCTGTTGGAGCCTAGATTTAGCTAAAAGTGATCACTGGCTCCTCGAGCCAACTCTTTGTCTCCATGTCTGAGCCGCTACCCATGTAATTTCCTAGAATCTGTCACTAGAAGGAACAAAGCATCTTCTGCCACTTGTCAACTTCTTCATCTCAGTCGGCCATTTGCTGATCAACCAAGACAAACTGATGGGCCTCAACTACTCATACCACTCATGGGTGACGTTAGGGTTCCTTATATGAAAACGTTAAAAAAGTTTGTCTTAATCCCAGGTTGTGTGGAAATTTTCATTTATATTCATTTTAACTCATTATTTAGTTAAATATCCAAAATTCCGAACTCTGACAAGAAAACAAGTCATTATAATTCATGTACCTTTCCTAGGGTCTCTTCCCTACAATCAGTGTAGCATCACTTGGTTTTTTAGTAGGTATAGTGTCCTTGAATCGAGTCATGAGGGGACCTAAAATCCCGTGTCCAAGAAAATATTCCTGAGACTATCTCACAAACCAATATTTCCTAACACCATTGCCTTACCATCCCATGAAATCTTCACTATACCTAACCAGAACTTCATCATACCTCTCAAACTCCCCCAACATTCCTCTGATACCATTTTGTCACAACCCTCCTTCTTCAAGATGAGGGAAGGGATGAAAAAGTGCCCCACCCTTCCATCCTCAAGTTAAAGGATTGATAATGACTCCAGAGTCCCACCTTCAATTGGCCCCATAGCATCTACTTGTACTAAGTCTATAGAATCTCACATTGTATAGAAGGCCTTAACCTTTTTAGAGAACATGATCGGGAGATAAAGTGGTAAATCCTAAGGAACTCCAAAACTAAAATTAAAATTTAATCCAAAATCCATCCCCACATGAAATTTTCATAAGTAAAGATAGTACAAGGTAATATAAAATCTCGTAAAGTGAGTTACCAAAAGAAAAGAGACTATGAAACAAAAAACAAAAAATCGCGATGTCTGAGTTTGTAAAGTCTAGCCCCGTCCACAAAGACATCCTAGAAACCTAAAAAGTGTTTCATAGACATAGGGTGAGTATACATGTATTCATAGTAGGAAAAATAAATCTACCCATGAAAAAGTGGGGGATCATACTAATTCTCCCATGAGAAAATAGTAGAACCTCAAAGAACTTACCCAGTATTACTCACCAGCCCAACCTCAATAAGGCCCACTCACCAAATAATGGATGTCAAGTAAAGTTGTAGTATAAGAACATTGATATTGAGTACCCTACACCACTTTACCACTAGTTAACTACTCATCCCTAATGAATAACATCTTGACACTACCACACTTCCCATACAAAGATCCATTTCGTCAACCTGCCCACACACACATGGGCCTCAAACGAAACACAATCCAGCCCGCATAAACATAGGTGACAACAACCACGCCTCCTGCCTAAAGAACCCATGGGCCTCATCCCAAAGACACTTAGGAAAACAACCTTTTCCCACAAACACCAAGTCCTCTCAATGATAAAAAAAACTTTCCCAAAGGATCACAGTATATGGTAAGCCTCAAGCCATTTCAGCCCACCCGAATATATTCAAGCGGTAAGAAACTAGAAGAGGTTGTGAGGAATAATGTTAGTAACTATCCATCCATCCTCCCATTGGGATTTTGGAAAAAAACCTCCCCCATAAAATTGTGGTGTTCAACATAAGGTTCTCAACAATAGTGGCGTATGTAGAAAAATCACAAGTAACTTAAATTTGTATATAAAAGTAATCAAACACTAAACCCAACCTATGTGTTTTAAACAACCAAATAAATAACCCTACCATTACCACATTTCGACTACCCCTATATTCTAAACAACCCAACAAACACTACCAAAGCATAACCCTACCCCTTTTTCATTTAACAACATTCTATTTTTTAATAAAGGGATTAATTTTAATTTATTATAGCACTACCAGGAAACTACCAACCAACACCATATTAAAACAAAAAACAAAACTAGAATTTTTCTCCCACTGAACAACCCCATTTCACCACTTCCAACAATAATTCTTCAAAACTATACTGCAAAATCATTCTATCACAACCCATTCCCAAAACCAAACTTCCCAACAATTCCCAATTGTAGTTCCACTATGTACAAGTTCATAACCACCCATCAATCCCACTACGCAATGTCGTTTGAAGGCCATGAACCAAACCAAGGTAGTTTAACTTCATAAAATTCCTTACATTCCATAATCAATCAGTTTCTAAAACTAGGATACCAACACACCCAATTTACTTCCCCGCACAAAAATCTCATAGTAACTACCAATTTAACCACATCCCCACTATACACACATGCCACACCCTTCTCAGTGAACTAAATCCTCTGTCTACCCTTGTACCCATAACATAAACAAGGATAAAACCCTTTCAAACACACATCACAATACCACACCATCAAGTCAAGGGTATTCAGATTTAGATGAAAGGGGACTTAAGATCCACTTTACAAAACCAGGGTGATTATAGAACACATTTGATTAAGGGGATTCATTTAATTAACAATGTGTACATGTTTACATAGATTTCATGTTATGACTGATTATTAGATATCATATCAAAACAAATGGAACACTACTAGTGTGCAAGAAAAGTCCCCCAACAACCATTATTTTCCAAAGTCATAAAGCCACAAAAACCATAATAGAATCAAATATATCAAATTAAAAATTTGATCAACATCAAACCACTCCATTATCATTATTTTATTCACCCCTGTTATCTTTTGAACAGATTTACTTCTTTTTATTTCTTGTTTTAAGAAATGTATTCAACCATTCCTCATGAGGAATAATTAGTAAACCCACCCCAAATGATGAAAAAATATGGATAGATAGAATAAATCTCTTCCAGATGTTCAAATGATTGAAGTTACTCTTTGTTCCATGAATATGGGATCACACGAGCAGCACAAGGCAATAAAAAGAAGTATGAGGGGCTCTAGAACAAGCACATGACTAGTCGAGGGAGGAAGACTCTAGGAACACTAATAGGGAACAACAAAACATAATAGGAAGGGATAATACCATATTTGAAGAGAGAGATCCCATTTTAATGAATGAATTATTTTGAAATGTCATTAACGTGGTATTGTGGTCACGATCATGTGGTTTGAGTATCTAAAATCACCTATTAAGTTAGGATATTTAATGATATAATTAATAACCTTTGAAACTCACTTTAAAAGACCATAATAAGGCTCTATAATTGGTTTATATCATATTAAATATAAGAGGGATGAATCTGAAAAAGCATGGAAAAACTAGAAAATATGGGAATGAGTCACCGAAGGGTGAGTCGCCGATGCTAATCCACCAATAGGTGAGATACCGACATGACCTACCAACACTAAGCCAGTGAAGATGAGATACTGACGCTGATCTATCAATGAAAGGGCCTATCGATGTAATGAACTACTGATGCCCTAATCTACTGATTCCTTAACCTACTGATGCTTTGAACTATGGATGCCTCAAACTTCTAATACCTCAACCTATGGATGCCTTGACCTTCAAACGCCTTGACCTACCAATGCCTTGACCTACCAATGTCCCGACCAACCAATACCGACACCCTTTACTCACTGACGTACTGACATGTTGATGCACTGACATGGTGATTCACTAACATGATGACACACTGAGTCACTGATGGAAAACTAGAAAACTAGAAAATTGTTGAAACGATCCTCCATTTTCTCCAAGAACACCATAAAAACTTATTTTCTAAAAAGGTATGCCCTAGAGAAATTCATGATATTACATGGAGTCAGAAGGAATATAGAAAAACCATGGAGAAAAAAACATTACTGGTTGTTTTTTCTGAAATTTTAGAAAAAAGTCCTAGAGGAAATTTTCCTAAGGGGTATAATAAATGTTTCAGGTTCGTAAAAGAAGGTCATCAAGAATTTGACTATCGATGTGACAGGATAATGTTAGCTAACAATGTGAATGGAGAGAATGAAGCATAGAATCCACCTTCCCTACTTCGATTATATAGGTGTATGGAGAATTGGAATTATTGTAACTAGTTCCCAAACACAAGGGATAGTGATGATGATTGACATCACCAACCTCTTAATAAAATCAACAAAGGGAAAACTCATGCGATCACTTCTGGTGTTGTAGAGTATGAAAAAAAAGTTGTGGAATGATTGAATATTTATTTGATATAATTCATGAATAATTCTATAGAATTAAATTTATGGTATTATGTATTAATTAATCATCTTTGTATTGGTTTAATATAATTTTTTCATATGGATTTAAGTGCATATTTTGACTGCTACTTGTAACCAAGAAATGTGATTTAGGTAATAAGGAGATATTTTTTGAAAACAATTGATTAAGGGAAGTATAAATTTTAAATTTGCATGATGTTGAGATAAATATATTTGGATAAATATATGTTGGACATGAATAAGTAAATTGGATGGTACTAATTTCTGTTGAACTCATTAAGGATTTGTTGATAATTTGTTTATGCTATCATGGGTGATGTTTACAAATTTTTTGGACTTAAGGAATATATCCAATAAACAATAGAATAATGAAAAATGATTTTTTTAATAAGGATATATGGTAAGTCATGTTTTTACCTGGAATAAAGTGAATACATGATGAAGTTATTCACATGCTTGGAATGTGACAACAATGAGCTACCCAATGATATATGGGACATAACTGTAAAGATGATTTCGTAAAATTCATTCTAATGATTTATATTTTCAGAATTCAGAAATATTGTAAGGTTATTTATGGAAATATAAAGGTATATTTTAGATGTATTTTGTGAGATTTAAGTATTATCTCACTATAGGTGGATTTATTCACATTTAATAACTTGAGATAAACTTTTTGTTGTGATGAAAATAGATGGAATGACCTATCAATCTATTTATGGATATCATGATTTTCTAATGATTCAGGAATGGAAAATTCAACATAATTTCATTCAATTAGATATGAAGAGGAAATTGAACAAGGAACAATAAAGGGTGAATTTTACTTGATATGAAGTATGTATTTATTCTCATGATAATTCTTCAAATATAAGGAAATGATCATAAAAAATGATTTCCTATTATCTTAATTTTAGTTTAATCAAATGGTCTCTTAGATCAAACTAGATTTTTCAAAATTTTTCTTGTTAACTTTCTAGCAGCCATGTTCTCTATAACTCTCCAGTAGAACATGATAGTTATATTTATCTTCCATTTCCATGTTTTCACTTCCCACATATATTCTTATATATGGAATCCTGGTTATGAGTTAATTTTGGTAACCATTATCTTTATAATATTAATTTTTATAATGATGATTTCTTATTCATTTTTATGATGTGGTTTTATATGAAAGGACCATTCAATAAATAATCTTTTGAGAATCTGGTGAATTTTTGGGGTTGAAATTAATTTTAAGAGTTGTAGAATGTAACACCCCAATTTTTTATGAACCTTTTTTTAATAAATTAGTTTTAATTAATGTCTTGAATTTCACTATGTCAAATATTCCTTATAAAAAGAACCAAATTTTCTATCACTATACACAACACAAACTTGGCTTGCGATAGGCACAATAATAAAATGGAATGCATAACATGTAGTAATGAGTTTCAAAGAAACATCATTTTTTCATTGTAATTATTCAAATGAGATAACTATAACCTATCCATTAAGACATTTAATATGAATAGTAATAACTAATTTTAAATTAATTTATATAATGGGTTTATATAAATAAAACATAATGATAATGGAAAAAAATTCTTAAATTCCATAATATGTTTAAAAATACAATATTCTCAAATGAACAACTATTCATGTCCTTCTTTAAAAAATAATAAAATTAATTTTAGACACTTTTAGAAATATTACTTGAAAAAATAAGTTTCATTTTGTAATTCATAACTTCTAAATTATCTTAGGGTGAATTATTGGAATTTTTTTAAGAAACTTTATTTTTGGATGTGTTGTGAAAAATATATAATTTTAATTCAAAATTAAATTTTCATCTATTTTATTTATATTGTTAAATTATATTTGATGTTTTTTTCAAGAAAAATTAGATAAATTAATCATTTTTAATCCAATTATTGTAGCTATAATATTTTTATATTTAATTTTTATTTAAAATCATGATTATATTTTGAAAATTCTCATTTTAAAACCCCAATTTATCATTATGTCTATGAGATTAGCATAAAACATAATATTTCCACTTTAATGAATTGAATTTTGAAAAATATAAATGGTTTAAATTAGTATGATATTTATAGTCTAATAAGATGAACTAATTTATTGTACATTATGAACAATAACTTTAGTAATTTTTAATTACCACAGTTAACGGTAAATAAAGTAATTAAAGGTAAAAATAATATTATAAATAATATAAAAACACACTAAAACCTATCAAAATTTAATTTTATGAGTGTTTTCCATCCAAAATCATCATTGGTATAATATTATGTCTTATTTAAGCCACTTGGATGAGAGTATGACATTTATTATGTTTTATTTAAAGAAAAGTTAAAACTATCATACTCATATTTTTTTTAAATATATCATTTTTGATATAGAGATATATAGATGATAAATTAGAATATAAATTTTAATTAGAAATATAATTTTTTTATATTCAACATAGTAATTTATTTTTATTTTTAGGAAAGATAAAATTACCATTATGGAGTATACAATGATGATAGAGTAATTTTTTTAATTAATGTAAATATAGAAAAAATGTTATTAAAAATGTTAAAATAAATATAATATTAAATAATTCCTTTCATACATGAATTTTATTGAGTATAATGACAAGTTAGTGATGAGTTAAAGGAGTTTTATCTAATATATCAAGTTGGTATAATATTTTTAATAAGTCAAGTATTGAACACTGTCAAAATTGATATTAATTATAATTTATAATAATTTATATTTTATTAATTGAAATAAATTTTAAAAAATGTAAAATTCAACCAAATTATTGTGATAATGTTTAAATTTCATAAATTATATACTTATGCTTCTCTTTTTATTTTATTGTAACTATATTAAACCTTAAAAAATAAGAACACATGTTATCATAGATTGAGTTAAAGAGGTTAAATGTGGTTTATAGCTAATTGATATAGATAAAAAAAATATAAAAAATTATGTAATTTTCATTGGATGTGATTATATTTACCCATACCTATATTATATTTTAAATAAATAACTGTGGGGCCTCTTTAATTTGGAATTAATTTATATTAATAAAATATTTTAAGTGTTTTTTAATGTTCCCATATCCACAATTATAAATAGCACATCCTCCCTCACTTCCTCACACAACATTTATAAATATATCTCATCCAAACCCTATAAAAATAATCTCTAAAATAACCTCCTTTACATTTTGAATTCACTATTTATTCATAAATCCATCGAAGGAATCCCTTTGGTGAAAACTAAAAGGATTAACATGAATAATATGTAACATGCTTCCTCAAGCTCTTCTTGTCTATTTTATTTATCTACCACCTAAATTATTCTTATAATATGAAAAAATAATATCCTCAGTATCCTAAATATTCTAACATGTTATTATGTTGAGGTTTAGACTTTTATATACTCCCAGCTACATCTAATGGGTTACGAAATTACTGTTCTTGTGTACGAAAAACTACCTCCTCACGAAAGGATGTTGTTAATTTTACATTTACCAAGTCTCTTGGTTTGGAATTATGATGGAAAATCTATTTTTACATTGTATATATTATTTTTATTATTTTATTATACTTATATATTCAATATAAAAGTCCTAAATTCATTCTTTCCATTTTGTGTAAATACATTAACTTATTTTGTGGAAGTGTGGACTAGCTCCTCTTTAAAGAGATGTGATTCATTTGGACTTTACAATGAATGTATTACAGATAAGTTTAGTAAAATTACATAATATATTTTAAATAATAATTATAATTTAATTATACTATATACATATATACATATATCTTTTCACTCTCTATTTCAATATGCTATGAAAATAGAAACATCGTTCTTGCGTATGAATGACCTACTTTCTCCATGATTGGTGTATTCATTTTCATATATATATATATATATATATATTTATGTATTATTATAAATGTGTATATAATGAGTATATCTTATGTATTCATAATTTTTTTCATTCTAGAAATAATTTAATCATGATTTTGGTAAGAGGATAAAAAATGAAAAAATGAAAACACATACCATAAACAGGGTTGTTACTACTCGAGACATTACATTAACGTGAAATTGTTAATAATCATGTAATATAAGCTCATAAGAAAACAATATATGGTATTATATAATTGAATATGGTTTATTTAAAATTATAAAATAATCTTATAATTCTTATGAAGGAGTATTGTACGTGTACGTAGAATGTCATGACACAAGGTAAGTGAATTTCATCTTAATTTTAATTTTTGTGAGATAAATTCAATATTCAGTACTTATTTCTATTGTGTTTTTTATATAAATACCATGGATGTAATCTACGATTTTGATACATAAATTTATGGGGATTTATATATCCTTTTTATGACCTTTTTTTCATTGTTTTTTGGTTCATAAGTTACCGAATTGGTAAAGTAATTTTCTCTCAATTTTCATTCATTAAGACACATGTTTTATTAGAAACCTATGATCTTTTACGATGTGTATATTCTTCCAAATGACATGTTATATCATGAATATCCATATTTTTTAGGATATTTTGGGCACCATGTAATTTTTTTCTTACATGGGAAGTACAATTCAATGTTACCAAGTGGTAAGATTTTATTGAAATAATTTCATCTATTATTGAGATTATTTATGATTATACTTTCATTTAGGAAGTCTTTTGATCCATATATAAAAAATACTCATGAATTAACTTCTTCACTAGTTATTAATTATTTATTCATGTATTGGTACCATTTTTTCCACACATTAGTATTTTAGGTAAGTAAAGAAAATATTTTTAAGAAAATTTCATTACATATCTCTTTTTGGTAAAAAATGTATTTTATTCAAAAAACCCATGTTTTCAATAAAATGTTATTTTTAGAAAATTTTTAGGGGAAAGGTTTTTTAAATAGTGTTATGGTTTTCTTAAATATTCCTTTATATGTTTTAAAATCAATTTTCAATTGATTTTTTAAAAAAAGGTTTTTTGTTATAAAAATATTTCTTTAATAAAGAAAGTATATTTTCCTCAATATATTATTTTAAAAGATATTTCAAAAATTATAACCCATACAAGATGACATATGTTCATGTTAATCATGCATTATTGAGAATGTGATGTATGGTTCAAGTCAATTTCTTTTTATGAATGGTTTATGTTTTGGTGGAATAGTATTCATGAAACCCATTTTTCATTCACGAGTTATATGTTTTTGAAATATGATTCTCATTCATGGGTTATATATCTACTTAAACTACTTCATTTTAGTGGTTATTATTTTATGAATTGATTGTAAAAACTTTCTACTTTCCATAGGTTAGGATAAGATTACTTTTTTATGATACCCATTTCATTTTGTGGGATATTCTATGAATAATGTTTATGTTCACATGGAAAACAGATGTTTGATTTTATTATGATATTTTTGGGACAAAGAGTTACCTCCAATTTATTGGGTAATGATTTATATCTCATGAGATATACATACTCAACCTTTCGTACAAATATAGTCTTGGGAGTGAACAATGAATACTAAGATTGTTATGGGAGTGAACCATGACTAACATGATGTTATGGGAGTGAACCATAACTAACATTATAGTATGGGGAGTGAATCCATACAACTAATATGGCCTTTTATATGATTCAATGACCACTAGGGAAATATTTTTTACATGATTTTGGTTCTGCAATAATTATATCTTTTATTATTATGTTATTTTTCATGGATTATGTTTTTAATTCCTTATGATTAATTTCATAAGAACTAACAATCATTATTCCATGATTCATGATTTTGATATTTGATATGTAAGGTATGATCTTCAATTATCATGATCATATTGTCATATCCTTAAGCTTAGAATTATTCCTACATATCTTACTTATTTATCCTTACTGAGCATCTGGGGTCACCCCTTTTTATTTTCCATTACAAATTTTATGAATATATGTATTTTGTTTGATATGTTTAAAAATGGAAATAGTTTAGAAGAAAATATTGGGAGATAACATATCTCACTTAAGAAACAATTTTGATGGATCTATGTTTCCAAAGGCACTAAACTAATATGGTTTTTTGGGGGTGTGTTTTTGTAATGTATGAAATGTCTTGAAAAAAATGATGTAATATCAATGAATGTTAGGATAGGTTTATTATACTCTATCTCCATCAATTGATGTATATTTTTATCCCCCATATAGAAATAATATTTTAGTGTCTTGTGGTATATGGAAACCAAAAATCACTCACTAATGAGGTTGTTACACCAAAACATTACTGCAATCAAAACTACCACCAACTCTATGTAATGGGTTTCATAGTTACAAGAATTGGTACATTAATACATAGAAAAATAATATATGAATTATCTCATATATATCAACAATAATCCTAATCCCTTGTAGTATTTTTCATCGAGAACCTCGAAAAACACACCCTCCTTAAAAAATAAGAATATAGTAGCACCAAAAAATTTCTCCTTATGGAAACCGATCTCAACCTAGAACATATAAATCCAAAAAATGTTGAAATTAATATTAAATTCTACTATATGTGCTAATATTGAGATAAATAAAGAACGTGAATTCAACAAAATCCTATGAAAAATAACAAACTGTGAACCTATACCACATTCTTAGGTTCTTCCCATGAAACATCTTCCATGATCTATGATAGGTCTACTGTCATACCCTATTAGGATACCACTTTTCTAAAAAAACATACCTTTCATTTCTAGAACATATACTCAGATGAATTCATATAGATCTGATTGTCTCACTAGACCTACATAAAATATTTTATTTTTTTGAAATACTCCTCTTATGACATCAAGTAGATCAAGATATCATTGATGAATATAACGAAAAACTTTTCTAGAAAATCATGGAACCTAGAGATCCTTATCCCCCATGAAAATGGTTGTTGCGTTCATGACACAAAATGATATGATGAAAAAATAGATGCTCCCATACCTTCTCCTGAAGTTAGTCTTCCATATATCCTCATCCTTCACCCTCAAATGGTGATATCCAGACTAAAGATCGATCTTTCAAAACCAAATAGATCCACATGGATAGTTAATAAGATATTCTCTTTTTGGAATCATGTAATAGTTATTAAACATCATATAATTCCACATCCAATAGTCTATTGATAACCATAGACTATCATTGACATTCTTAGTAAAAAACACTAGACCACCCCATAATGAAACACCAGACTGAACAAAACCACTCATCATTAGATCATCCGCATGCAACCTCAACTCTTGCAGCTCTGTAGGCACTATCTGATGGAGAGACATTGAATTTATTGATTCACTAGGCTAAAACACAGCCCCAAAACGTAAATCTATTAAATGTATTTGTTTTATAAATTATTATAATAATACATCTAGAAACACCTCCATACCTCTAAGAATAACCCCAACCAATGCTTCTACCAAAATCCATTCCGAAAGTGACAAATGAGTGTCCAATAACCTACCAACTCTTTGATGTCATAAGTCTATAATGGATTCTAAACACAGTAACTCGACATTCAAAAATTAATCTCACTTATGAAAGAAAAAGACGAATGGTTATATGAAAGATAGGAAATCCATATCAAGGATAACATTGTAGGTTGTATATAAAACAATAATTGGTACCCTCCATTGGTTAATTCTAAACCATCACTAGTCTAAATCACTGATAGACATAGAAAAAAACTACCTCCAACCAGTGTGGATAGCAATAGGTTCACAGGACACCTCCCCTAGTAAATTTCAAAAATCACAGAGAAATTGGGAGAATTAATGGATCATGAGGCTCTAGAATAAAAAATATCCCACATATGTGTTTTTATAAGGTAATAGTACCATGTACAAATTTTCATCTCCAGTGGGTATTTTATCACTAACATATTCTTCTTACCATTCGCTATATCCTCTACCCCTCTATTGTCAGCCTCCATGACCATGTTCTTTCCTAAGTCCTTAACGACAAGAAAAACTATGAGGATTCTCTCTACCAAAAGAACCTACCCTTAGATTCTTAACAAGAATCAGTGGTCCCAAATACAAAAATTACATCATAGGATATTGTTTCTATTTATTTCAAAAAGGGGAATGATTAATGACCTGATAAAACCTTCCCTCTATAGTCAGGAACGATGCATGGAATTTCATATGTCCCCCTTGTACATGACATAAAATCAAGAATCCTATGTAATGTTATCGAGAGATATTTTACGCTTAGGAAAAGAAAGGGAACTATCATGGATGTTTCCCCACAGATCAGAACCCATACTTCCTAATCACCCATGTCCCACTTCCTAAAACTATGTTCCTCAAGATGCCTTTTTGGATACTCTCTTAGTGATAAACTCATAGGTAATGAATCCACTTGATAACCTTGACATTATTATACACCTCCACTTATTTATAAATAATAAATTAGGTTACCATATACTTTATATCTAGTTGAAAATTCTCATCTTGTTACTTCTATCTATACTCCTCATCATGAAAAGCATCTGGATCAATGCAAATGACATCCTAGAACATTATCCCAAGATACCACATGCTCAAAAACCCTTAAATAATAGAGATAATATCACAACTCTTGGATTCCCTCAATATCTATGATAGGAATTCAGAATGGAACTCTATCTAAAACTATATCCTAAACACATTTTCCTTTATATATTAACTAGGAAATATAATTGAGCCTTGATGTTTAGCTCCATGAAACTGAATAAATATAAATGGAACCTTTTATAGATCCCATTATCATATTATATTGAAATAGATCTTGACAACATCTAACTAGTGCTTTATTTCTATTTATAAGAATCACCCCTCATACAACCCTATGAATTTAAACAAAAATAAATCCAAATACAGATTACATTCCATATCCTCTATGTATTGATCGACCCTCTAACAATTGATGGGATTAGCATGCTGAACCTAGAATACGTGAGCTAGTCATGGATAATGACCATGATCCATTCCTGAGAAGCTTGTAGTACACCCTAATCCATGTAGTATTTAATTGAAATAATTTTATATATTTATTTCATTTAATATTAATTAAAAATATAAAATTTATACATGAACATAATAAATATGCATTCATGTTTATATCCTAGTTCTAATACCTATAAATTGGTCCCCCAGACGTGGTCATTAAATAGTACCAGAGCATGTGTACTAGATCAGGGTGGGGGGATAAAATCTCATTTCCTAATTGGTCTCTATGGAATGTGTCACATGCTAAGATCAACCACCACCACAACCTTTACAAACCATGATTTTTTTTTGAT
Source organism: Viscum album (assembly GCA_963277665.1). Taxonomy (NCBI): domain Eukaryota; kingdom Viridiplantae; phylum Streptophyta; class Magnoliopsida; order Santalales; family Viscaceae; genus Viscum; species Viscum album. The sequence continues at coordinate 1,488,751,428 of OY728120.1, forward strand.
TCCTGGATCTGAACTCCATATTATCTCTCATCTATTACAATTGATAATGCCCTATCACGATGCTCATAGCTTTGAGGACAACATCTGGAAGGAAGAGTGATAATGAACCTTCAATTCTCACATCCAGTAGGCCCAGTAGGCCCTAGGTTTGACACTAGAACACAGGGTATAAAAATCTCACGATTGTGAGGTATTACAGTGTAATATAAAAAAGTATTCAGAGTTAAGATAAAAACCCACCAAAAATTATATCTGATATTATAAATATAATTCCAAAATCATTGAATAAATTCTGAACAGAAATAAACCAATACAAATAAAATTCTCCAATATAAAGTAGAAAACGACAATAACTATAGTTTCAACATAATAACATCTCCAAAAAAATATGGAAATGTTAATTTTGGTCCATAATATCCTACTGAAAAAGAGATATATAGTTTATATACATATTGTAAGAATACAAGAATACTCAGTAGTAACATAAAAAATTTCACATATGCACATGTCAAAAAAGTATGATAATTCATAGTGAAATAACAAAAAAACCAACAAGATACAATGGTTTTAACTAATCAAACCAACCCTCACAATTTCATTGTCACCAAATCATGAATCCAATATTGTAATATTTCATCGAGATCACAACAAAGTAGGGATCCCCACTACCACTTCCCGCATAAATTTCTTTCTCTCACACCCAAACACCAAAAGTGATTTTCTTCCATCTATTCTATACATTCCACATAAAAACCAAATCACATCTAATATCTCCTAAAATAATCATGGTTCATCTATGATGTTTGTGGGGATGCATCCATACCCACTAGACACATGAATGATAAATCATCTGGTGCTAAAATATATTATCATCACATCACATCTCACCCTTGGACACTTGGGCCATATCAACAAATCTATTATTATCACATAACAAGATGATACATGTATCTCGAATGTGTTTTAAATCAACCTCATTCCATCTTCCTACCATTAATGACCAAAAAAACATATGAAATCTCATCACAACTTCGTCACATCACATATCACTCTAAAAAGCATCGGCTACCCCATGATATCTTACTTGAAGGAATCTGGCCCAACTCTGTTGAAGGATGAGTGGGGAATAATGGGTAGTAATTTATTTGTTTTACCACCATCCAATATTTTATGTAATACACAAGGAACCCATAACCTATGATCATTAATAAGGTTATCCAACTCAGGTGGGGAATGTATTGAAGTAACATTAAATACATTATACATAGACAACCCACAATACCTAACCAATGGGTTCATCAATTTTTTTCTAAAACACACCATAAACCCTCTATTGTGTCATATGTACATTGTGAAAAAATTACCAGAAGTAAATTCATCACACAAGGAAACCCCCACACATAACCTTGGAAAATATTCTCACATTATTTTACATTTTCACCATATTGAAGTTATAAAAACAACCAGTAAATTTCTTTTACTAACACAATACATTATCATTGACTCAATTTGTTCATTTATTTGATAAAATTATGATATTTATAATTAAAATGGTTTCCACGCCATTAATATTTAACTTCATTAGAAATAAATTTTATTTACTTGAAAACCAAGAACCTAATACAACCATATCTCACAAAAACTCTCCCATATCACATCAACCATTTTCACTACACCATGGTAACCAAGCCCCATAATCCATAAAAACCATAATAACCACATAATATCCACTACACATTATTAAACATCACTACACACTAAAAAATTATTACACAACCCTACCACAAGGAAAAAAACAACAACACAACATCATCCTTGAAGAACTTCTCACATCACTTCCTTGTCAACCAACCACTGCATCACCAAACTCACGCCTCACATATACAAGTTGGTCATATCAATCACCACACACCAACCCAAAACACATAGGGAAACAAAACATAGAAAAATAATCCCAATATTACACATCATGGATTCCACATTTATTCAATAAGTTTCATCGGATTAATTTTTCACACAGTGTGGGTATTACTACCCAAACCAGGATTTTACAGAAAATAAATTTATTATCCAAATTGAAATTATTTATCATCTTATATAGTGTATGATCATGAAAATATATACAAATGATCTCAAAATATTTCATCTACAATGAAAACAAGGCTCCCAACAGCCGTTATTTTATTTATTGGAAACATTAAGGAAAAATATCATTAAAACATATATCGTTGTAGTTTATCATTTGATCTAACCAATATAACAAAAATTTTAGTTACTATAAATTATATTATTATTTAAGTCGACCCATACTATCCACCCAATGGAATGAAAATGTATGGGATTCTAACACATATCACATAAATAGGTGAGAACAAAGATACCTTACCAGAAAAAAGATTTCTAATCTATTTTTTCACCATACGGAGATTAAGAAACAACCCAAAAATAAAAAAGACCTCATAGATCAACATACACTACATCAAGGGTATTTAAAAAATTCCAAAATAAACCCCAAGAAGAAAAAAATCGAATAGTACATATTTGGAAGAATAACCGAAGGAATAATAAGATAAAAGAGGAAGCAACTCACCGCCTGTCTGAAATGACTAACCATAAAATACCAGAAATTATTGTCATAGAATACAGTTTGGAAATTCCCCCAAAAGTACATAGGGTTCATTCACAATGTGAGAGATATGAGTATCTCTATGAGAGAAGAATTATCCAAATGATTTAAATCCATGTCTTATCATATAAATCCCTTTTTTAGGGATACCCTCAACCACATACTAGATTCTAGAAACCATCCTTGAAAGTTCATAACCACACATTTATGGAATAAAACCCCTACTATAGTATAAAAATATAATTTTAGAAAACTGAAACTCCAAACTAGACATAACCTTCTCATGCCCCATATAAAATTCCCTGACTTCCTAAAATAGAAATTAAATGTGTTGGGAAGAACAATATTTATTGGTCCATGTTATCAGTGGAATTCGTTACGTATCAACTATGATGTAAGTTTAACATATTGATTATTCCATTAGTAATACTGATTGTAAGAGTGAAATACAAATTATTTTATAGGGTACATATATTATTTATTTATGATTAATATGATTTCTTAGTGAAATATTTTGATATTAGGATGTAATATTATGTGTATAGGTTGAAGGGAAATTATATGATACTTACTAAGAGTGAAAGGTATAATATTGTGAAAAAATTAATGAGGTTTTTATTATTTCAATGAAACCATTATGACTTTTATTAAACATTTATGATTTCTTATAAAATGATTTTTGAAAATATTCGGGCTGAGAATGAGTATTCCTGAGTACGAAAATTCTTATTTTGATTCAAATGGTTATTTTTAGAAAATGAAAAAATTATAAGTATGCATTAAATGAAAAGTTTCCTTAAATTTTTTTGTCTACTACTGTTTATTTTATACTTATCAGACATTTTTAAATATAATTCATAAGTTTTGTGGATGATAAGTTCAAAATAAGTAGTCATGTTGAAAACATTAATTTTTTCATGAAATAAAAGCCTTTTATTATAAAATTTTCACACTGCTGGAAAAATGATATTTAGTGGAAGTGTAATGTATTTTATATTGATGTTTTTTAGAGATATTACAAATTTCTCCAAAAAATATAAACCTAAATATATTCTCATAATAAAATTAATTTAATTATTTTATATTGATTCAATTTTTGGATGTTATAAGTTTGGGCCCTTAATATTGGTATTAGAGAAAATGATTACATTGAATTTGAGAATATGATATTTCATGTGAGTATTACTTAACAGATATGGATGGAATCAAAGGATTATACGTTTGAGGTTGATAAAACTATCAATGACATAGGCACCAATTTTTTGGTTTAACATATTGATATTTTAAGGTAACTAATGTTATTTTTTGGATACATTTATTTAGGTCGAACTATATATGACATTTGGGTTTAACATGAATTATTATTTGATTATGAATTATATATATGTTGTGGAAATATTTCTAAAAGGTATTGATAACCTTTACGGTTGATATGAACATTGATATTGAGTTAATTATTGGTTCTTCAAATTTTGGAAGATATGTATTTTCTTATAGATAATAAGGGGATTGAAAATTGATTTGGTAAATAAGTGATTTTGGTTATCTTAAAATATGTTAAATATTTTTGGATTATTATATATTTATAGTAAATAGAAATATTTTTTCATAAGATGATATTTTATTTTAGAAATAAATTTGAAATCATATTTTAGAACTATATATGATTTAAAGGTGGATTTATTTTTATTCAATGATAATGATATTCATATCACAGAGATTATTTTACTTGGGAAAATAAATTTTGGTTATATTAATCTATGAGTTTCTATTGTTAAATGGAGATAAATTTTAAATCAATCTCAAAAGAAATTGTGGCCATATATTTCTATTTTTTGGAAATTGGACTTGACAAGGAATATTTTTCCTAATTATTGAGTTTATTTATTTATTTCATTATCAATTTAATTTTTTAATGCTTTATTTCATCATATAACGGTCCATTGATTATGTGAATATTATTACCATGTACTAAAAATTTTGGTTTTGGATAATGTATAAACATTCAAGGATTTTTTCATTATCCTTTTTTGAAATATGTGATACTCTATAAGATTATTTTAGTTATTTATAAATCAAAAAATTCATCATAAATACTAACATCATGGAAGAAAAAATGAGGTTATGGGGGAAATTGATTAAACCATGAAATCTTTTATGAAAGGTATTTATATTCCATTTTTTATTTGTATAAATATTATTGAAATTACCAAACTCAAATTACGGAATCCTAAAAAAAATGTATTCTCAATATAGAGTTTTCCCACAAAATAAGATTAATTTTCAAAGATAATTGGTTTATGGTTTTCTGGTAAATAATTTTCTCTGGATTATTCAATTTATTTTTATAATTTATCCTTATCACTCGCCATAATTATTTAGACATTAAATTTCTTATATATTCATATTTTAAAATATCACCAATTTCACCTTATTTCAAAACTGAGTTATGTGTTATTCCAGATGAACTTTTTATCTATAATTCTCTATTTTAAGAGGATTATTTGTTAACATTTTTTAAAATGTATTATTTCAAATAATGTATTTTCAAATGTATATCCCTTATTTACCATTTACATATAGAAATTGGAATGATGAAATTTATTAAAGGGGGATGGGGAATGTAATATCCTAATATTTGAAAATCATTTTTATGTTTAATAGTATATAGGATACACAACATTGATGTTTAATAAACAACACAAAATTATTATCTAAAGATATCTAGTATAAACAAACCATAGGATTGGATGGTTGGAATAGGATTAACTAGATAATGAAATATTAATGAATTTTTAAAACAAGAAAACATTAATATTTTTTCTTAGTAAATAGAAAATATTATTTTTGTAAATTCATTTTATTTATTAGAAATATTTTTTTTTTGAAAAATCTGTTTTATTGATTTCAGTGACAGAAAAAAAAAATTAATATCAAGAACATTTAAAAACTTTATTTTGTAAAAATGATACATTTTATGAAATCAGTATGTCAAAATTATCTTACTCTGAATTTTTTGAATTTTCCAGAAATGATTTCCTTTTCTATCTATGGGAAAAAAATTGAATTTTATTGAAAACTATTTTTTTATTCTAGGATTTAGGAAGATACATTTTAAAAAAATAGTTTCAATGTAAAATTTGAAATATAATATTATGCATAAAATAATTATATTCATTAGCATTAATTTTATTATTTAACTGGGAATAACAAAATTATACAAAAAAATTAATTTTCCTAAAAAACTATTTGTTATTTCATTTTGGGTTGTAATATTAAATTAATTTCATACAATTATAAATACTGAATTTTGTGAAATTTAGTCTTTATATGGAATTATGGTGTCCCAATTTCACAAATAGGTCCCGTGTATTTTTGGTCATTATGATTCTTAACCGTAGTAAATAATTATCATTCTGGTTTGGGTAAATCAGTAATATTAGGCTAAAAATAATAAAATAAGGACTATAAAATGACAATTAAAACTTACCTTATTCAATTGGATTAGTTGAATTAGAAAATTCTCATCTAATTATTGGAAATATTGAAGAATGGTTCAATATTTCTTTGATTTCTACATTTAAAATGTTTTAGTAGAAAGTAATGTAAACAATGTTTCTTTCTTTTTTTAACATTAATAATGTTTTATAAAAGTGATAAAAAACATATATTCAGTTCTTGAATTTTATTTGAAAGAGAAATGATATTTTTTCCAGGTTATTTTATTTATAGTTTTTATTGATGACATAATTACCTTAAATTCTTATGCAACAACAACACTTTATTTATTCAATTAAAGGAATATAAAATTAATTATACTAAATATATAAAAGTAATATAATTTAAATTAATTATTATGTAACATTTAATTTTTAGAAAAATATAAAAAAATATCAGTGTTTATAAGGAATATATTTTAATTTTATTAATATCATGTTGTTTTAAAGTTCAACTTAATTTAATAGTGTAAAAATGAATTTAATTATATTATATGTAAAATAATATATTATTAAATTATTTAAAAATTATAAAAATTAGTAAATAGGGAAATAATGTTGGGAAATAGTTAAAAATTTCATCCCTTTTCTATTAATGATCCAATTATCACCTTATAAGTAAAATTATTACCCTTTAATTTAGAAAAGTAATTTCCAAAATTAAGGATAAAATTGGTTAAACCAAAATTATAATGTTGAAAATGATATCCAAATATACCATGATTTCATTATATGATTATATTAATAACATGTCCTCATCATCTTTAAATACATGTCATTTTGGAACCATTTTACATGATTAAGACACATATTATACTATAATTTTCATATATTTCAAAAATTAACATTAATTATATTTTTTGATAAATAATGTATTATTAAATAATTGAAAATTTATAATAATATTATCTTTTTCCATGAGAATGTTATATTTTTTATAATATCATCCATCATCAATTTGTGGTTCACTTGTAATTTTATAGTAATGTCCATGACTCATCAAGTGTAAATACCCTTTGATACTGCGGTAAGTTTAAAAATGGTTAGTGGGGTTTAAAAATAGACATGGGTGAATAAATAATATTTTTTCCCAAACTTTATTGAATGAGATGAATTCTTCCATCAGAAAATTATCTTCAAATTATATTTTTTTGAAAGATTTTGTCGATGAAAATTAATTTATATTAATTAAATATTTTATGTAATTCCAAGAGTACCCCTCTCAGAAATATTTAGCCATTACCTACAAAAATAAAATCCCAACATCCCTCCCCACATTAATTTTGTCTTAGTTTGTCCAGAATACTAGCCTCTGAGAGATTAAGGTGTAATGAAAAGATGGTTGTCCAAATAAGAGTTGTATATTTTATGAGAATGGTTATGTTTTATTTGATCATTATCCCCTATAAAATTATCATCAAACATGTAATAGTCTATAACTCTTTGCTATATTAATTTTATATATTTTTTTGAGTGGTTTGGAGGTATATTGGAGATATTTAGTTGCTAAAGGATTGAAGAATAGAGATTATAGATTGTGTAGTGGGATTACATGATGTAAAAATTGTTTCACAACTTATCATAGAGTTTTCATGATTTATAGACATTTTACACAGTGTAAAGATGGGTTTCAGAATGTATAATATTTTGGGGTTAAAAATAATTAATAAAATTAAGTGTAATTGTGTTTTTCAGTATAAACTGAACCACGGGTATTAAAATATGTTAACAGGGATATTAGAAAATGTAGCACTGTAACGGCTCAAAATTTTGAATAAATCATGTCTCCTAATTTTGTGTGTTATTTTATTTCATACTCAACAAAACTTTTTCATTTAATAAAACGAGTATAATTAAAATGAGACTGTTGGGTTTTGAATATTATATGACCGTTAGTTAGTATGACCTTTGGAAACTAAATGTTGCGATTATTGTCTCTAAATACAAGTGATCTTGGTTAATTAATATAGAAAGAAGATTCTATGGCCTCATCCAATAGTCTCGCGCCAATCGAAGCCCATCTAAAAGAACTTGGGAAGGAGGTAGCACCATTGGGCTTTACTCTGGACCAATCCCAAGCCGAACTTCATCGTGTGAAGCTAGAATGGAATCGCCTTCGCGAGAAGTTCAAACTGATATAAATTACTACTCGTGCGATGTTGGCTGAGACGCCCTCATATTCTCTCACCTTAGCACACTTTACACTTAGTTCCTATGCTGGGGTTATAAGGGGCTATGTAAGGAGACCGTAACTGCCTTGTCTAATCCTTTGATTTAAATAAAAATTGTGATTTCTTCTTATAATGAAGTTTTGGAATTTTCAAATGTCCAGATAAATATAGTAAGCATATTTTTGATGAATTCTAGAAAAAGGATATTTGAAAATATTTATGTAAACCTTAAATAATTAATTATGTGTAATGATTTTCAAAAAATGGTCTTCTAAAATTATGTTCAGTAAAAAATTTGGAGTCTAATAAGATCAACATGATTTTTGATGATTAGTAAATTATGAATAGTGATTTTACGCTTAGGATTAGTAATGTGACCAAATGGATTAGTAATCTCACTTAACGAAAGTATTAATATAATCTAGGTACCTTGATTAATAATGTGATTCAATAAAATAGGTAAATAACTGTTTCAGAAATTATTAGTCAAGTATATGTTTTTTTTCGTGAATAGTGTTTTTAATTAAAAATTAAATTAAAAATATTTAGAAATTTATTTTTATAAAATAGATCTCATTTTGGAACTCATAGCATCGATATTATGTTAAGGTAATTTTTGGGGATTTTTCGGAAAAAAATGAATTTTCAGTGAATAGTGTATTTATTTAAAAATTAAATTAAAAATATTTAGAAAAATATTTTTATAAAATGGAGTTCATTTTTGAAATCAGAGCATAGATATTTGGTTAAGGTGAAATTTTGGTATTTTTTGAGAAAGTTGAATATTCAGTGAATAGTGTATTTTCAGTTTTAGGGTTTCGGTATGTTTAATGACATCATGACTGCATCATGATGATTTCATGAAATATTTTAATGGATGGTAGACTAAAGGGGGTGAATTATTGTCTGAGGGGTCCAATTTAGCCTAACACCTTGTGAAATACCATGGGTAAACCAATGGTTTTTCCAGTACCACCAATGAGGTGTCCCTTGGCCATTAATGCCTTGTCCCCTCACTTTCCCTATAAATACCAAGCTATTTTATCATACTTTCGAATCCAAAATCATCCTCAACTAATTTATGGTCTCCTTACCTCCCAAGGAGTCCTGCCAAGGTTCCCCCAAGCCCTCAAGGTCCCAACCATTGACTTTTAAGAGTTACGTTTTAAGGTAAGGGATCCTACCTCTCTCTTTCTTTCCAAGTACTCTCTTTTATGTCATAACTTTTATGATCCATGTTCTTATGTTGGAGGATGTTCTTTTATATTCATCCTAATGTCCTTTTCATGTTCATAGGATGAGATACACCCTCTTTCTCTCATCATTTCATTTTAATAATGTTAAAGTGGCGCTGTTAGGTTGCCGGATTTTTATGGGATTCTTTCTCCTTCTCATTTTCAAGATCTATTTTCATGTCAAGTCTATCATGTTACTTTTTATTATTCTGGGCTATGATCTCTATATATTTCATACTGATCTTTTTTGTTCATATGATAAGAGACCCTCTTTGATCTCTTCAATTCAGTATTTTGATTTTTTCATTGGCGTCGTTAGGCTGCTGAATTTTTAAAGGATTCATTCACACTTCTCATTTTCAAGATCTATTTTCATGTAAAGTCTTTCATGTACCTTTTTATTATTTAGTGGTATGATCTCTATATTTATCATACTGATCTTCTATGTTCATATTATGAGATAGCCTATTTTATCACTTCAATTCAGTATTTTGAAGTTTTAAGTGGTGTCGTTAGGCTGCCGAATTTTTACGGGATTCTTTCACCCTTCTCATTTTCCAGATCTATTTTAATGTATAGTCTTTCATGACCCTTTTTATTATTTTGGGGTATGATCTCTATATCTATCATAATGATATATTATGTTCATTTTATGAGAGACCCTGTTTTATCTCTTCAATTCAGTATTTTGAAGTTTTAAGTAACGTCGTTAGGCTGCCGAATTTTCATAAGAGAAATCTTATTTTTGTCTTGCTTCCATGTTTTTTATTCCATATGGTATGTCTTTCTAATTTCATTACCATGTTCTTATATCCTTTATGTTATTTCTCTCTACTATTTTATGGATCATTTATTAGTGTGTGACCCATGTCCCCTCTCTTTTCAATGTTTTCTAAAACCCTGTAACATAGCCGTTATGCTGCAGAATTTTTATCTCTAAATGTCTCTCTATTTTTCTCAAATTCTTTTATTTTATTAAGTTAATACTCAAAGATATTTCTTCTATAGGTTTATTCACATATATATCAAAATATTTTTTTTTAAATTATGGGATTTACATACATGAAACCCACTTTTCTTTTTCATGGGTTTAAAGTGACATAAAGATCACGTCTTTAAAGCTGTTTTTAAAACGTTATGATTATGAAATGAGACCCATTTATTTTATGCTATATGGGGTTTTTATGAAATGATTTATGATGATATATGTGGATCACATGATAATAAAGGTAAATTCAAGGGTGTAACCTGATAGCGCTCCAATATATTGGGTAAAGACTTAATCTCTTGAGATGACCATTTTTAATGATACCATGGTGAATAACCTTCCTAATTTTTAATGACACCTTGGGGATGGACCTTGGTGAAACAGAAATGATTTCCTATGTTAAATGTTGTGGCCACATCTTCAATTTTTTAAGCACGTTATTTTTATTATGATATGCCTCATGATCTCTTTCTCATGCCTTAAAGTTCATTTTTTTATTAATTTTTGATGTATCTCAAGTTGACATGTAAAATGATTCCCTTATTTCCCTTACTAGGCCTTCTGCTCACCCTTTCCTTTTATGTATGCTCCTAGGTTATGAGATTCTGTAATGAACTTATAATGAACAATGAATAAGCCTTTCAAGTGTTTAAGAAGAATGATTTATGTTGTCATGTATTAAGTTCCTGGTTTCCAAGACACTAAACCTTAATGATCCACAGTTTTGTATAATGTAATGATAGTTAATGCGTTAAAAAGGAGGGATGCTATAAGCACCCTGATCATGTGTTGTTGAAAAAATTATTTTTAGATGAAATTTTATTCACTCAACTGTTCTCACTTTTTCCACACATTTTGGGGGAACCAAAGGTGCCTCGTGGTGTCCTTCAATACCTTCTTCATCCTTCTTTGATATGTTGACCCCAGTGGTTGTTCATCAGTGATCAGTGGTTGGTTTGTGGTATGTTATTTCCCATTATTGTTTTTTCTTCTATTCATCTCATGGGGATCTAATACAGCGGTGTTTATTTGGTTTGGGGTATACTTCTAGTATCATTTTTTTGTATCCTTGGTAGGGTATACGTTGATCAGATATTTTCATGAAGAGGTTGTGATTTTTGAGAATTTTTATCTACCTTGCGGTGTGCAATAATTGGAATGTTTCTTGAGGCATGGATTCCATCATTTAATTTTATATGTGCATCATGCAGGATGAGTTTTACAACACTTTATCTTGGGATCATGTTTGTATTGGAATAAATCAATGATAAAGAATCAGTAAATTGAATTGAGAGGGGAAATGGGGTTTCATCAGTATGTTTTTACAACTTCTATTCTGTTTGTGATATTGTGATAATATGGGATAAACTCCTCGATGAAATTTTTGATCATAGGTGTATTTTTTGTGTTCAATAAAACTTTTTTGGTTGTTTCTTTGTTTGAGATTTTATTGTATCACCCTAAAATGAAAATTGGATAACCATGTACAATAGGTTAATGAATTGGTTTCCCCAAGATTGGTTGGTATGAGAACTCCAAAAATAAATGTAGAGAAATGAGATAAGTGTTCTTGTGAACCTGTAAAATGTTTTTTTCATTTTGTGATGTGTTTCATGTTGTGTTTTGTATGTGTGGGGAAAATAGAAGGCATGTGGTTGTATATTGGGGATGTGATGGTTATGGCATGATTGTGGGTTTGTGGTTTTTCGGAGAACCCATTGGTTGGGATTTTGTGTTTTGTATCATATAACTGTATTCTTGTATTTTTCTTGTTATTTCAAAATGCACCCCGCCCTAATTGAGTAGTATATGTTGAACACCCCACGTCACTAGGGAGGGTCTCTTTCCCAACATCCAGTGAGTAGTACAGATTGATGGGTACCCACTAATTTAAACATTATCTTCCCAACTAGGTAGGTATCGAATAGGATATGATGTGTGGAGGTCTCTTACTATCTTAGATGATGGTTGTGATGGCCCATGTGTCTTCGGGTGAGATGTGATACCCTAGGTGTTTGCGAGTGAGGTGGTTTGTGATTTCCTAGGTGTCTTTGGGATAGTATGTGATGTGTTTTTTAAGGTGTATTTGGTATTAGTTGTGATGTGTTGTGAGGCCTAGGTATGTGCATGGTGGATGTGTTTTGAGGCCCAGGTGTGTGTGGGGGGGATGTGTTACGAGGCCCAAATGTGTTTGGGTGGTATGTTTTGTGATGCCCAGGTGTGTTCTAGTGGAATGTGTTGTGAGGCCTAGGTGTTTGAGGATAGGATATGATGTGGTATACATATGGGATGGGAGAAACATGATGTACAATGTTGGGAGATAATGGCATACCAGTGGTAAAGTGGTGTGGGGTGCCCTATCATCGATGTGATTTATATTATATTACTTGACATTAACTATTTGGAGAGAATTACTCGGTGAGGTTGGGATGGTTAGTATACCTCTCAAGGTTCTATTTGGTTCTATTTTTTTTCTCATAGTCGAATTCATATTTCTCTTTCACATGTGTATGAGAGACATTGGTTTTCCTACTTAGCATACTTCTATTTTCACCCAAAAATTTGAAAAATGTTTTCAGGATTCCAAGAGGTTTATATAGACCATACGGGACCATACTAGCTTAGAACTTGACACTTTCTACATCACTTCTTATATTTACATATGGTTATTTTACATGGATACTTTTGTATTTGTATTATTTATATTTTACACATGCATGAGGGATGGTTTTTGGATTTCATAAATTGTGTCTGGGATTTTCATTGTGGATGATTTATATTATCTCCCGATCCTGTTTTCTAAAAAGGGTAATTCCTCCAATATTGTGATATTGTACATCCATGGTGCTAGTCATCAACTCGGGGCCTAATGGAGGTGGGACTCAGGGTTTCATTATCTCCTTTTCTTTATTTCCATCTCAAGAGGGGTATCTTTGGAGGGATGGGGTCATGGAAAAGTGGTATAAAAGGTGATGATTGATAGATATGATAGACTTTTGAGTTAGAAACATTATGGATTGCATGAGATGGTTTGGAAACAGTTCCATTTTATCTCTTTCCATGACATAGGTCAAGAATACATTCTAGTACATAGGATTTTAGGGCCCTCCATGATCCAGTGCACGGGCTCTGAGCTTATTGAATTTGAAATTAAGGTGGACTTGGATCTAGGGTAGATACCTATAGAAGGTACATGCATTATAATGAAATGGTTTCATGTTTTAATTAAGTTTTTTTGGAAAATTAAAATGAATAAATCATATAAGGATAATTAAAATAAATCTTAATAAAATTACATACTACTTGGGCATAAGAAATAATTATTTAAATTTTAGATATTTATCATAGTCAGAATCAACATGTGGCTCTATTTGTGGAGTTTTGTAGGCCGATCTGGTTGATCATTGTAGGGTTGATCTAGATGAATAGGATGATCAGTGGTAGAGGACATTGGGTGCTTTCCAAGAGTAGACTTGGAAATGTATGAGGGAATTGATTCAGATGTGGAGATGGAGAAATGGTTGGTGGAGATCAATATCAATTTCGGTTTGATCTGGGCCCTGATAGGTTTATAGTCCCATTGGAAGTTAGTCAAATACCGGGAGCTACATGTCAGTGGTGGAATTTTTATCTAGGAGAGTATATGTAGGAATATGTTTCATGGGTGGACTCAAAGAAGAAGTTCTAGGTAGAGTTCCATTCATAGACCATGAAGGGTATTAAGAGACATGAGCTTCTCCCCTTTCTACATAGGATTATGTTAGTACGGGATCTGAGAATCATATTCTAGGACCGTCTGAATTTTAACAAGAACTTTTTCTAGATGAGTTGTTTTGTGAAATATTCCTTTAGGAATAACTCTTTCTTTCTATCAAGTATGAAGTAACTCCTTTTATGTTGCTGACATATCCAGAGGATCAGAAGAAGGTAGAAGTGATCGATCATATTCACTCAAAAGAAGACGTACAATGAGAGGAGACACAGTAGCATTTTTTGAGGGGAAATGTTTTCCATGGAATATGTCTAGCGCCTGGACCTTCTAGGTATCAACTGGTGTGGAGAAAACCTCAATATCTTCCCTTATGGACTTTGGGTGATTGTGGTTTCCATGCATTTACTAGGGGTTTTGTGCCAGTGTGTTTCAGTTGTAGGATTTATGGTCAACACTAGATCTGGTCCCTAGTAGTTCCCCAATCTCGGTTTTATCAAGGTAGATAGTTTCAGTGCTACCCTCATTAGAAATTTCCTGTGATACTATTTTACAGTAGGGTAATCAGGCTTTTTTCAACCAAGGGTAAATGGAGCATGTAGAGGTCAACCCCAATATCATCCATGAGTTTAGGGACTGTGACCCAGGCATACCTCTAGATTTGGTTGTCAGAGGAGAGGTAGAGGAGATGGGAGTGGTAAGCTATACCAATTATAGGAAATAGTTCTAGAGGGGCTAGAGATCATCAAAGGTATGATCAGTATGTTCATAACCATTTCTTATTACTTTTTTGATTTTAAAGATCCATACTTGTTTTCGATGATTTTTCCAGGGCATGCACACCCATCTCTTTTGGCAGATGGAACCATTGTCTATTGCCCCACATTCCTGCTTTCCAAAGGTGGGCTAAATTCATCACTTATTCAGGGTCGTTTTCTCCTTGATTGAAACAGGATGATGGGATATTGGTTCTTCCTTTCGTGGATTCCTCCTTGGAACTATTCACCTAGTCCGGGTCTCCCTTAAAGATTTATTACGTTGTTCGTGAAACTCTTACTATCAACATATCTTCATGGACACCAGTTAATTACACTGCTTCTGTCAGAAAATTCCAAGGGGTTTGGTCAGGGAAAAACCTTCAGTCAAGGGAATAGTCACATTGGGAATCACTGGCGTGTCTTGGCACTGGGACAATGGTGCGACTGTCTTCTATACATTATTATATGGCTTCTCGAGGGAGAAAAATCCTGAGTAATCCCACGCCAAATGTGGGGAATCATATGACATGGGCATGTATCTGAGGTTTTCCTCAACTTCCCATGTTTGACATAGGTTATGCCACAAGTTAAACGTCCAGTGAAGACGGACCAGACTGATCAGAGCACTGACTAGAGTGGACCATATGGGTGCAACCCTTTGAGGGAACACCAATGTTGGGGCCAAATTTTGGTTGACTTCTCTATTATTGTTGAGGAGAATGGGGTATGAGGTGGCATGATCCCACCGAGATGTGGTAGCCCGGGTAAGAATCTGGATGGATGGTGGAGCGGTTGAATGAAGTGGATGGAGAATGGGATGGAACCACCATGAGGATGATGATGGTTTTGTGCTTGAGCCTTTAAGAGGCTTCTTGAATATCCCCATAGAAGGGAATCAAAGTCCATGTAGTTCATCTAAGGATATCTTTCCGCAAATTGGGGCTTTCAATAACTAACCGCTGGGTGGGGTCGCAAAATATTACCACTAGATAAGATTGTCAATGGATTACCGCTGAATGGACTCACAATGGTTTACCACTGAATGGAATCAAAATGGATTACTACTGAGTGGAATCATAATGGCTTACAACTGAATAGGATCACAACGGCTTACCGCTGAATGGAGTGACAATGACTTGCTGCTGAATAGGGAATGAAAAGTGGAATATAGTTTAACGTCATACAAGATGGGGGTGGACCGACATGAATAAGGACCTGGGGTCTAAACGGATGGTGTGGGTGAACAGAAGTGAAGGGTTTCTGAATGACTAGGTGTTGGGCATGAACCTCGCAGAGTCTTCCTACGTACCTCACCTTTTCATGGATCAATGGCCTCGTAGTTTAGGTGGTGGTGTTTGTGAACCAACGTAAAAGAGGACCTGGGGTCCCATGGGTGGTGGGATTGAACCTCGTGGAGGCTACCTACGTACCCTGCAATGGAAAGGATCAAAGACGTCATAGTTTAGGTGGTGGCATCAGTGAACCGATGTGAAGGTGGACCTTGGGTCCCATGGGTGGTAGGCTTGAACCTCGTGGAGGCTTCCAATGTACCCTACCTTGGAAAGGATCAAATACCTCATAGTTCATGTGTTGGGGTCGGTGAACTGACGTGAAGGAGTACCTGGGGTACCATGGGTGGTGGGCTTGAACCTTTTGGAGGCTTCTTACGTACCCTACCTTGGCAAGGATCAAAGTCCTCATAGTTCTGGTGGTGGCGTCGGCGAACCAACTTGAAGGAGGACATGGGGTCCCATGGGTGGTGGGATTGAACCTCGTGGAGGCTTCCTACGTACACTGCCATGGAAAGGATCAAATACCTCGTAGTTCAGGTGGTGAAATTGGTGAACCAACGTGAAGGAGGACATGGGGTCCCTTTGGTGATGGGCTTGAACCTCATGGATTCTTCCTAAGTACCCTGCCTTGGCAAGGATCAAAGACCTCGTAGTTCAGGTGGTGGTGTCGGTGAACCGACATGAAGGAGGACTTGGGGTTCCATGGGTGGTGGGATTGATCCCCGTGGAGGCTTCCTACATACTCTACCTTGTAAAGGATCAAAGACCTCGTAGTTCATGTGGTGGCATCAGTGAACCGATGTGAAGGAGTACCAGGGGTCCCATGGGTGGTGGGCTGGAACATCGTGGAGGCTTCCTACGTACCCTTCAATGGCAAGGATCAAAGACCTCGTAGTTCAAGTGGTGTGTGTAGGGCTTACAATCTAGGCTTCCCAAGGTTGGTATCAGGGTCAGGGATTTCTCTAAGCCCACATGAGTCATGCTCGGTGTGAGAAACAAGAGACATCAAAGACCCGGAGATCACATTGCGAAAGGGCTGTCCCTGGGAAGTGGAGTGGGGCTTACATGTGGTTAGCAGCCCAAAGTGGAATGATTGAGACTTAATCTAAGATGGAGGCCCAATGGAGACAAATCCCAGCAGGAGAGGGATTTGGTATCGAAGAAAGGAGGGGTCCGGTGTCCATTCCCCCTGGTCCTTGGGACCGAAGAAGAAAAGAGGAGCAGTGAGACTGTCTCATGCAAGACAAGCTAGGGGCTTGCACCGAGATTGTCTCCCTTTCCCCATAGAAAAATACCACTCCGATAAGGAGGATATCATCCCCTGCAAGTGAAGATCTCATCCTCATGAAGACTATTGGTCATGCAGAATGTCCAAGGTGGTGGCATCCCGCGTGTGAGGCTCAAGGTGAGGTCACAGTTTAACGTCATATGCGGAGGACGATGGTTCTTGGTAGATTAACATCCTGTAGCTCGGATGAGGTGGGTTCACTCCTCACCCCTAGGACTTACATAACCAGTACCCTATACTCTTTGGTGAAGAGAAGGGTCCAGAAATTCCATGGCTAGGGGGTGTTATGAAGCGAACCATTGGGGGGTCCACATTAACGTGGATATGCGAAGAAGCAATAGATGTTAGCGTGCCTATGCGAAGAGGCATGAGGCGAAGCAACAAAACGGGTAGTATCATACAAGGGAATTTAGAATCACATCATGCAAACCTGGAGGGTCACACAGGAAAATGAATTGAAAAGAAGAGGGGTTCATAGGCAGGGGCCTTGTGAAGCTCTCCTACTCCGCATGGCGGAGGGTACTTGTGAAGGGGTTTGCTTCATGAAGTGGGGTGCCTCAGCCTAAGCATAGGGCAGAGGTGTGTATAGGAGGTGAGTCGCAAAGTGGAAAGGCATTCTCAGAGCACTGCCTTGCAGAGAAAAGGTGCCTCGCGAAGCAAGGTATCGTGAAGCAATGTGTTTCGCGAAGTACAGTAACCCTGCCTTAGTATGTGGATCACATGTACATAAAGGGTGTTTTTTGAAGCATAAATGCCTTACGATGAATTGGTTCCCCTTGGGGATCCCCTTCCTTCATGGAGTACCTTAGGCTCTGTGAAAGTAATCCCTCTTGAAAGAGGGTGTTAAAGCAAGCCAAAGGGGAGGCACTTCGCAGAGCAGAAGTACCTCGAACAGCTCATGGTTTGCAGAGTAGGAGACGGTTCGCTACTTGGGAGCTAAGAAGTTGAAAGGTCGGGTTATCCTCCTTCTAAACCTGAGAGAGTCTGCTATTTATAAGGGTGAGGCATCGTGAAGTAGTGCTCGCTCAGCGTGAATAGAGATGTTTTTGCTCTGCGGCAGGCTTGTGAACGTCAAATGCATTCGCAGAGCATCCCGCCTCCTTGCTCCATGGTGGTCTCGTGAACATCAAAGGTGCTCACGGAGCATTACTGTCTCCTTGATTCACAGTGGCTCACGAATGTCAAAGGAGCTCATGGAGCATTACTGCCTCCTTGCTCCGCAATGGGCTTTGTGAGATTGGGGCTCTGTGAATGGTCTTCACGAGGCCGCCCCTGGAGGCTTTCCGTTTTTTCATCTTCTTCTCCCATTTTGTTGCCAAAAAATACCCCCCTCAGACTTGGAGCCATATAGAAATAGAGGGTCAAAGTATGAGGGTCAATCACCCAAATCCTCGGTCGTTCAGAAAGCTGTATCGCAAAGAGGACTCATGAGGTGGATAGGTGACGCGCAGGCCGAGCGCGCCGCGAAGCTCGACAAGAAATGGATGCGTTGTGAATATCCGATGGTCGTCACTTATATAAAGGGGAGATGAACTCTCTTTTTTCCTTTCCCCTCTCCGCAAAATTGTCTTTTTGCGCTCTTGATTCATGAATCTCCTCATACTCCACGATTTCTCTCCACGAATCGGGTCTTCATTTCGTAGAGCATAATGCGTTTTTGACTCTGCATCAGCGCTTCACAATCTTGCGCTTGAAGGAATAGGAAGGACTCCACGAACAGGCTTTTAGAACACTCTTTGTGAACAAGATTCACGAACCAACTAGAAAATAGTCCAAATTATAATAGTTAATGGCTCTTCAAGAAGCTTACAAGGGGGTTCTTGCGGATGTCACCTGGTGGGATGAGATGGAAAACAGTCTAGGTCTAGGAGAGTTAGTTAGGAGCCACTCTGACCATGATTCGTTGGTGGCTCTACTATCAGAGAGCTAGAAGAACTACCCACTGTGTAAGAGGTTTCCTTTGTATGGATTCATGCCGAGGGATGACATATTTATCCATGAGGCAAGTAGGGATGAAATAGCATACCAGTTCAGGAGTACGTCGTGCCAGCACCAATGGTTCCGGGCGGCTGACAGCCTTGCCTGGGAAGACATCACACCCGTTATTGATGACTTCCTATACAACCACCAGAATAACATTGACGGGAAGTTGTTGCAACTGGAGAAGTCTCCTCCTCTATACCACATGATACTAAAGGAATCTTTGAGGAACCCGAGGAAGGGGTGGTCCGAGGAATGGGATCTGTGCTAGGGCTGAAACTTCACAGATGATTGGGCCTGGGCCGACTGTGTAGGCGCCTCATGTGGGGAGTTTGGGGCTGAGCTGAGGAGAGTGGGATTTTATGAGGCAGCTTGGGCTTCCAAATTCCACATATATCATCCAAAACAACTAATTCTGGAGCTGTTAGCGGGTGCCCGTCGAGGACCAATACCATCCATTTACACGATAGGGGGGTTGGTATTAACTTGTAGGATGTTCACTAGATTTTAGGGGTCCTGATACTAGGGGCTATGTATGATGAATTCCTCCCTATCATAAACACGTGGGAGGATCTAGAGTAGATGTCGCGGCTGGTAGTGGAATTGATGGAGCTGGTGTCGGGAGAGGACAAAGAAGCAGTGAGAGATGTCCAGTCTAAGCAGTGGTTCAAGAAGTTCCTGAATTTCCCGGTAGACCGACAGTTTCTGGAAAGGCCTCAGACTTTCCCGACGGGGGATCAATGGGGAAAGGTGCACTCGTACTAGCATCTATTGGAGGATAGCCAGTGGAAGACCTGGGGGTTTAACATCAGCGCTGAGCAGTAGCCAATAGTCAGGCTGATAGCATTTATCACGGATCTTATCTGTGGTTGGATCCTACCAGTGAGGGATACCAACATGGGAGTATGCCCAAGAACATTTATCATGGCTTCCATGTTGGCGACAGGAGGGCAGGTCAAACTAGGAATCCTGATGCTCTCCCAACTGTATAATATGTTGTGACATATCAGCGAGGGGAAGAGGCCGTATAGGGTATGTGGGCAATTACACATCCTGTATGGGTGGATAGTGGCACATATCAGGGGGGGTTTATGGATACCCTAACCCTATATCTCCTCCGGGATCAAACTTCTGCCCATTAATCCTGAACGTCGTTGGGATCTTTCTGGCCAAATTGACTACACTGTTTTTATTGAACTGGGTGTGGATGGCGGAAGATTTAAATTTTCACCCATTTCTGTTGTCGACGGGGTTATTCACTTATGATGGATAGGGAACATAAGAGCACCAAAAATATCTACTAGACTTTCTAGGTGGAGTCTTGGTGGAAAGGGTGGACCATAAGCCCCTTTGTGATTCGTACAACCCACAATGATTTTCAAGGCAATTCTGGTGCATTCGGAGACTGACACCGCGCGTCTTTTTGGAGGTGCACCATGAGGAACACCTATGTGTGATGAGGTAGATGTGGCTTATGTTCACACGGGAAGAAGAGAAGATGTGGAATGAACTACCTTTTCCTACCTCTGTCTTTGGACTGAGGAAGGAGTATGCTATAAGCTAGGAGGTGGATTATCCAAGGGAGATGCTGAAGTAACCAACCATTTGGGGCGGTGATGGTGAACCTCCCCAACCTCGGGGTCGGGGCTAGAAGGAAGAAAGGGAATCCCGTTGTGGCGGGGCTGCCATAGAGATGAGGCCTACACTAGTTGAGGGTGAGGTAGTAGCCATAGACCCAGCAGTGGTAGTGGACCCGGAGGTTCTAGAAGAATAGAGTCATACAGAGGGGAGTCTGCCGAGAGGATTCCACAGGATACCCACTCAGACTCTAGGGAAGCGGGTACGCCATACTGACATGCCGAAGAATGATGTCTTCCTGGAGGCCTAGGACATTTGGGGAGTTAACATGCAATTCCTCGGTCTTGCCGAGTTAGGGCAGCACCTGAACCATCTCAGGATCGATTTACTGGTGATAAGCTCTATCCGGGCCAGCTTTGTGGTGCCCCAGGCAGAGGTGGAGCAGTACCTGGTAGAGCTGGAGGACTTTTTGCATTCCCGGGGTGTCCCTCAATTAATTAAAGACCGGGTCAAGGTGCTGTTGGACCACACTACTCACCTGTAGTTGTTAGCTACTGATTTAAGAGAGCGCTTCCCCCTTCCAGAAGAATCAAAAGAGTCCTCCTAGGGAGACGAGGTTGGGAGAGGGAGCTTGTTGGAGGAGGGCGATATTGGAGATCATGACTCAGATCTTGAAGAGTTCACAAGGTCCCTTGAGGTAAAAATCTGAAACCCCCTTCTCTAAGACTTTCTTGGAGGTCATTCTAGACCCCTTTTTAACATGTGAACTGTGCAGTGGAGTCTTATATACCGAACTCATTCTCTTCCCTCAGTGGATGCAGATGTGGGACCTTCAGGATCTATGCCTACCACCGCATCTATTTCTACATCCAGTGGGGCTAGGAAACCTGTGGTGACCCCTTCGGAGTTTTCAGACCTTCCGACCATATATAGGGGGCCACGCTTCGGGGTCTCGACGACATCAACCCAAGAACGAAACCAGAAATTCTGTCTCGGTAAGTCCCCTCTACTAATTTTATAACTGTTATCCCCTAACCATTCATACTAAGTCCATGCCCTTTTTTTCACGTACGGTTCTTAAAATGGTGTCGTCCTCCTTTGAAAGGTTTCCCGGGGCTTCTTGCGGCGTTCTTCCCAGGGGAATGCCGATGATCGTGGAGGAGGAGCACCAAAATGACACAGCGGCGGTGCTCCCAATCACTGGTGGGACCGTTAGGGGGGATGAACCTGGGATCATTGAGGTAGGATCCGATTATGAGGATCGATCAGAAAATCAAGGTCCTTCCATGCCCGATCAAACACTAGACGTGGACCCTAATGAAGAGTTCAAGGGGGGTTCCCCATGTATGAGCCTGCCAATCGCGCCGACTGGGACGAGACGGCCTCTGATGAAGAGGATAGCAAGACAGTCCATCGCCGATTGTGGAAGATGGTCAAGCGCTTCGTTGATGACACCCCAAGCACTATGGTTGGATGATATGTATAGACTTTGATCATGATTGTACAAACTGTGTGCTAGGGGAGTGGATTCCCAGTGTCCCCACATGCTCGTCTGAGATCTTATGGCATAAGATATTTGAGAGTATGACTGTGGCCTCAGTGTGGGCTAGCAGTGGAGGAATGTGGTAAACATCAAGAGGGTTCAGAAGGCTGAAGATGAGGTTCAATGGCTGCAGGCCTAGGTGGGTGAGCATTTCACTTCCCTTGACGTGAAATCAGAGCTTGTATCATGGCTGGAAGCCCAGCTGGCGGAGGATGAAGAGCGCATGAAGTGAGCCTCTGAGGAGATGAACATCATTCAGACTGACGTAGAGTGGGCCCAGATTGCGACCAATGAATTGCGACCCATTGTATCCAAGGTGGATCGAGAGCTGAATAGGCGGCAACGACTCGTGGAAGCCACTAGCCAGAGGGTGGTGGAGAAACTACTCAATTTTGACGAGGTTAACCCCTCCATAGGGGGAAACAAACCTCGAGTATTGTAATGATTACTAAACCTCAAACGTACTTTCATTATTTGATTGTTTGATTCCATGACATGCATGAGTTCCATTGTTTACATTGGTTTATCACATTCTCATGATATTTGTGAAGCTTACAGTGATCATTCACTAAGCTCACATGGGTCGGGCCCGATGTGAGAAATAAGGGATGACCACCTTATCACCCCCATCCACATGTAGGATTGAAAACCACGCTTTGGTCATCCGGGGTTTGAATAACCAGCCCAGATCTCTGGGAGGAAACGGAAGAGACCTGACTGGAGAATTAAGCACTCAGAACAACCAAATTAAAATTTTCCCAGGGTTCTCTTGTGCACGAACGGGGTAACACCAAGGGCGTTAAAATCAATATGAACATATGGGAATGGAAGTTGTGAATCACGCTACCTTGGATTCAGAACACTGTGGGGGTGGCATGAAAATAAAGAACAACTATTGACCACATTCGAAACACAGTATCCTTATTGTGTTAGCCTAGAATGAGGATATAAAATGAGGGACAACCACTTGCCACATTCGAAACACGGGGCCTAACTCGAAATTTCATCCATTGGACTTCTATAATGTTGGCCCAGGACAATAGGTGGTCCATAGGACAATCATCCATACTTTTAGGGGTTTTCTTAGACATTAAATTTGATGAGGGTCCGAATAAGGGACACACAAAGCATGGAATGTGGAGTGATGGTTTGTTTGAACAGAATTTAACACTCTCAAAATCATGCCACCATGGTGGAAGCACATTAAATGGGCACATCAGTTTGATCATTGATCATTCCTACATTTAGACAGAACCTCTATGGCGAGGGATCTGTCACTTCCCAATGTCATCGTGGGGCATCCCAAACTTGTTTAGGGAAAAGATGCAATTACACATTTCCCCACAAGGGGTCAGGACAAGGGGCCGGAAAAGAGGAGGAACATGAATTATGATTCCTAGGGCTGGACCCAAGGCAAAATTTTTGGGTGTCTCTACATATCCCATGAGGATGGGAATCAAGCGATACGTAGTTCTAAGGGGTGGCACAGTAAGGTACCAGTGCCAGGGATAAAAGGTGCGTGCGGGTGTTGACCTCACACCAAAAGAATAAGTATTTGATGAATCTTGTTTCTCCTTTAAGGTGAATGAGTTTTTTGTGAAGAGATAGGCCTAGGATTGTCACGACCCATCCTCGGGGCCTGTTCCGTGACTACCCCATGTCTGCCTTCCGATGGCCAGGGGCTGGCGACTAGAACCAAAGGCGTAAATCACAATAAATGGGAAGGCATTGCCTTTATATAAGTAAAGGAACACAACAGAGTATGCAAGATGTAGTAAACACTAAGTTAAACTGAGTACAAAAGTAGGTGATGAAATGTAACTGTGCCAGAGTACAAACCCAACTGAAAGTAAAGTACAACTGAAAAGAAAGTACAATAGTATTAAAGTAAATCAGAAACCACCGACTCATCCTCTAGATATCCCACCAGAAGGGTGGGTACAGATGGTCTCCTCAGCTCCTCGGGTCCGGTCGTCCGCTCCGTGTACGTCCTGCCTGATAGTCCACCACCGAGTACCATCCCTCTCCACAAGCCTCAACCACAATCAGCGATGTCCGTCATCTGCAACCAACACAACGTAGTGAAGGAATGTCCCATGTAGGGGTGAGTATACGATACTCAGTAGGGACCCCGAGACCCCCGAAGGTCTCCCAGAATCCATAAAGGATAAACCACAAAGAAAGGATAAAAACATGAAGTGTCAACCAAATATACTTAGGTATATTCCCATAGATATACCTAAGTCATCATTTTTAGTTCGGCTCCAACTCATGAGCCCAAGTACAACCCTGTCCACAGAGGAAAACTTAACCCAATCCACGTACGAAAACATAACCCAATCCACACAGGAAAGCACAACTCAGTCCACACAGGAAAGAAAGACAATCATATCGAAGATAATGATTAAAATTAAAGACTCATCTCACACAGGTATACTACTCACGAAGAGTGGTGGAGATGATAGATGTAGCTTCTGAATCATCTCCCCTATCGAACCCAGATAGGATCCAAGTACAAAAGTCATCGCTGTCGAACCCACGTAGGATCGCAGTACAGTAACAATCGCTGCCAAACCCACATAGGATCCTAGTATAGTCATCATCGCTGTCGAACCCACGAAGGATCCAAGTACAGTCGTTCTCACGAACGAACTAATGTAGGATCCATGTACAGTCGTCATCGTCGTCGCAATCGCATCCAACTCTAGGGTTTCCACACACAGCACGCTCCATTCTGGGAGGGTCCACTCCACGAGCCAAGGGGGTCGATACAACAACTGTCATGAAGTCCAGAGTTGATGTATCCCAATGTTACGTCTTGTCAATAGGAACTCAATGCGATAGACGACGTGTAAATTGGACACCCGATCTGAGAGATATTGGCTTTTTTGTCATAGGGGCCCGGTTGGGTTTTAGGCTAAAACCAACCCGAACATACTCCAGCTGTGTCCAAAACTCATGTGGAGTAAGCCAAAAGAACCATCTCACTATGAGGAATTCAACGTGATTAATGGAAAGCCATTCATATGTCCAGTCGTTAAGTTATAACTGTTTCCACTCCAAGGGCCCGGTTGGTTTCGGGTTTGAACCAACCCGGCCATACACAAACTTCGCCTAAACCTCAAGTGTAATATACCAAAACGTCCGTATCTATCAATGGATCCCAACACAACTTATGGTTTGTTGACCGGAGATCTGTATCCCATGATATGGGTGTTTGAACGAATCTTTCTGAAAATAGAGGGTTTGGGCCCGGTCCGACTCAGCCCAATACCCCCTGGGTCGGACCGAACCGGGTCGACCCGACCCGGGTCCGGTTTTGGCCCGATTGGGTGTGACCCGGCCCAGCGCCAGTGGCCCGGCCTGTTGCGGCCTGCAGCTCGGCTCGGAAGCTGGTCACGGCTCAGTTTTTAGCTGAGCAGTGTGAGAAGGGGGGTGCCGCCCCCTTGTCTCAGAAACGGAGACCCCCTGTGGGGTCCACCCTAAATAACGGTCGGGGGGTTATGACCCCCCGGTTTTTCTGGAAAAACTGTCAGCCATAGGCTGGCCGGTTGAACCCCCGTGGGACCTGTGGGGTTCTCGCATCCTGGAGCACCGGTGGCCGGTGCAGCCGGCCGCCCTAGGTTGTCCGCGGTGGCCTTTGGCCGCGGCTCTTGTCAGACCAGTGTGGCGCGACGGCGCCACGCCCCTCCGGTCGCGACCCACTCTGGTCGCGACCCCATCAGCCTCACCGGCGCAGCGCACCACTGCCGCATCCCTCTCTGGCCACATTCCTCTTTGTCCCCGCGTGGTGCAACGACACCTTGCCATATTTTCCTCAACCATCAACAAGGATCAACAAAAAGGGGAGAAGGATTGGTCGTGTTTGTGTGGTCTAATATCCTCCCGTTACGTTGATAAAATTTGGCCGAATTAAACGAGATACTTTAACTGTAGAGACCCGAAGCCTAACGTACATGAACATTACATTACTTTTGCGGAATACTTAATACATAACAAAAACACACACACAAGGACCGTAATAGTTTAGTGTCTTTGGAAACTCGGAACGTAATCTTCTAATCGTGGTGAAAGTTCTTCAATATCTCCCATAAAGGTCATCCCTTTTTTTACCTAAAACCTTTCTTTATATCCTGGGGAAAAGAAAACATAAAAGGGTGAGCTCAAATGCTCAGAAAGGGTAAACAAAAGAAATATCAATCACATCATATATAATAGAACATAGCTTTTGGAAATCTTAACCTGCAAAAAAGATCATAATATCATAACATGGGATAAATCATAGAAGTGAAATGTAATCCTAATAATCATAACTTAAAACATGAAACTTTGTGGCATACACACATAATCATAGAGAATCATTTCTTGTTAGTCAAGACTCAATTCCAAGACTATCTTAGTGGAAAAAGTCCCTTTCTGAATCGAGTAACCCTCGTTTCAGTCCTGTTTCACTGAACCGGTATAACCTACCATTTCAGCCATGTCTATCTCATGAGATATAAAATCTTTACCCAATGCATTGGAGGGAGATATAGGTCCCACCCATCTCATAATTAATCCTTTCTTATGTGTGCCACATAATCATAAATCATACATCATCGCATAACACATGTAACAAAAATGGGATTCTTGAAACATCATGACATCATAAATCAATTCATATAAGATAATTGAATTCATAAAAATAATTCAATCACAACATGATCAAATCAATGTAATAATAGGGATAAAAACAGAACCCTTTATTATCTTATATGGAAAATAATTTTGATAAAACACTTGAACTCCATTCTTGAGGAAAATATCCTTTCTTCTTCAAAATCAATTTCTTTTCACAAAACATCATGAAATTTTAAAAGAAAGATATTTTATTAAAAATAGTCATGAAATCTTTTGGAGGAAGCTTCATGAAAATAAGGCTTTATAAAACTGTAAAAATCCGTTCGTGCCGTTTAAGTAAAAAAAACATTCTTCGTACTTTCGTCGAAAAAGTCAAAAAGTACCTCGTACGAAAAACGACAAAAGATTCCTTTCAAACATATTACTAAAAACTCACCAAAGGGTAAAAATGGATTTAAACAATTTTATGTGGATGGAAATAATATTACATATTGATGAAACATGGATGTGGATGATAAAATACACCCCAGTAAATACTTACGAATAAACAATCTCGGATAAAAATGAGATTGTGATATTTCCCTTACCTTAGGTCCGATTTGCTTCGTATGTGTCCGAACCTCCTGTATAATGATTTAAATAATGTCATTGACTTATTATAGAATCATATTCATTGTTATGATATCATATATGGTTCACTTATGACATTATATTACCCGTTCTTTTGTAAATTCCATGTTAAAGAAGCGTTTTGGGTAAAATCGTTTCATTTATCGTAGGTGTTTTGACTTGTTGTTCTTGACATCATTATTACTTATATCATGATTTACTTACTTACAGAATATAAAATATGATTTATATATCATATATATTCAGTATATATATATATAATAGGTAGATAAATAAAATGAAAAACACCGTTCATGGAGACGGTAGTCCGTACGTACGCATGAACGCTGTTTTCCTTTCCTTATTGTCTTGAAATAGAAGTAAGTAGATGACATACATATGTATATATATACATAAATCCAGTAGCTTTATAATGTCATATATTTTATTATTATTTCTTATATATACATTATAATCATTCTTAAATGGTTAACATGGAGAATGAATCTCATCGCGTCGTGGAGACGGTAGTCCGTACGTACGCACGAGCGATGATATCATTTCTATAAATATTGAATTGAATTGGAGTGGATTATACAATATATCAGAATCAATATGATGTTTTAATAACTATGTATAGTTATTCTTTACACCATTATACCCATCCATGTATGGTGGTGGTGGAAAATAGATTACACCACGACGTGGAGACGGTATTCCGTACGTACGCACGCGCGGTGATTTCTTTTTCCGTAGGATGGATAGATGGTGAAATAGGGTTGTTTCATACTTATAATAACATATCAGTATATGAGTGATACTGAAGTTATTACTTCATAATGAAACAACCTAAGAAGAAGAAGTGGAAGAAGAAATAAATATGAAAGAATTGGTAACGGTAATTACCTCTTCTTTGAAGTGCCTCTTTGAGACCTCCTCTTAGGGCACTAAAATTGGTCTTTGAGGAAGACCAGAACCTCTAGGATGTTTCTAGGGAAGTGGAGAAGAGATTTTGGCAGGGGTTGGCCGAGCTTGAGTGCTCAAATTGGTGTGAGGAGGAGGGGGAGGAGGTGTCCTTTTATAAGGGAGGAGAGGGGCACTTTAGGAATATCTCAAAATATTATTTTATATTAAAGTCAAAATCGGTTTATAATGGTTCCAAAGGGTCTTATTTCGAAGATAAGGTGGGGATGGGTCGAAATCCTATCAGCCAATAAGATTTAGACAAGTTTAGGGTATTATTTTAACCTTATCAATTAGATTTAACTCTAAGTTAAATAATTTAACTTTTACCATGTCTTTTTGTTTTCTTTCACTATATGGTTAATAAACGTACTATAACATGCCAAACGAACCCCAAATTGTTTATTATTAATATATATATCCTTATCTAAGTCATTTGGCCGAACCTTAGATTTTTAGGAATAAAATAACAATTAATAATATAATAATTGATTTAAAAACTATTTTGTGTCAATTTTGACACTATTTGATATATGATTTTTGTGAAAGTCATAACAGAATTATATGTTCGAACAAAGTTGATTAAAACAACACTAATATATCATAGTAACCTAGAAAATTAGTGGAATTCATAAAAAGTCTTAAATTACATTTATTTTGGTATTTATATTATCAATTATGTCAATCTTTCATTAATAAGATAATTACTGCATCATCTTTGTGTCATAAATAAATTATATTATTTGATGTCTAAAAATTACAAATAAAATACCATCATGTAGGAAATCGTTTTATCTTTCTAATGAATATTTATAGTCGAATTTATCTTATGTATAACCCCATATTAAAAATGATTTACTTATTAAACTTTGATTTTGACTATTTTAACCCTTCTTTAAATAAATTAATAATAAATGTCCTAATCTAATCCAAGTGGGCCTAAATGGTCATATTTTATTCCTAAGTTTGTTTTTGGTCGAATTACCCTTGTCCAATAGAATTAGGACATGTGTTAGGGTAATATTAATATCATATTTACCCTTAGTTACCCTATTTACTATTAACCGTGGTAAAAAAAGTAAAAAGTTACTATTCACCAAAAAATTATTTTCATCTCATTGAACCACATTTTAGTCCTTGATATTAACTGTGTCTCTCGGATTTTCGAAATTCCATTCACAGAAGCGGTAAAATTAAGTTTTATGCAAAATTCAGTTTTTAACCTACCACTTAGTAGTTTCACTATTCATCAAAAATTGATGTTTTTCAGAACAATGCCAAAATTTCATCCCAAGCTATATTTCATATTCCGAATTCAAAAATGAAGTCTATTTTACCAAATTCATAACATAAAAGTTGCATTAATTAATTTTATAATTAAATCCCGCTGTTAAAACAAATAGCGTGTTTTTAAGAAACAATATCTATCAAAAGATTGACACTTGTTTATGTCTAGTTTAAATGTGAAATTACATCCAATGACCAAAATTGTATTAAATTGTAAAAATATATTCTATATATACTTTAAAACCACTCAAATTAATGATTTATCACTATTAATTATTTCAATTAAAAAAGTTGTTTTTAATTATAATTTAGTAATTTTCACTATTCATCAGAATATGAAAGTTATCCGAAAAGTACCAAAATTTCACCTTAGGCTAAATTCGATACTCCGAATCCAAAAATGAAGTCCATTTTGAGAGATAAAATTTCTAAAATTTTAAAAGGTGGTTATTACTATTCATAATGGCTAGTTTTAATAATATTTTAATAGCATATCGTTGTTTAGTGAAACTCGGTATTGCGTACTACACACGCTATCGAGGAAGGTCGCGATTGCGTGTAATACAAGGCAAGTCAAGGATGCGTTTTGTGCAAGCTCCTTTTGGTGTAGCATACAACACAAGGCATTAATAAAATTAAAAAGAATATTTTTTTATAAAATCTTGGGCTGTTACATTCTACCCCCCTTAAAATGAATTTCGCCCTCGAAATTCGTCGGGGTTATAAATGGTTTACTATTTGAAAGTTTCTTTAATAGAAACCCACATCGTAAAAGGGAATACCAAAACTTGGCTTTAAAAACTAAAGTATGAAATGTAACGATTACCCAAATAAACTAATCACTGGGTTTCCACATAGGTGAAAATATGGATATGGAAGAGAAATCTAACCATCATGTTCTGAGGGAGAGTGGTAGAGAACATGGCTATGGAAAATCCAGTAATCACAAATCCATAAATTTGTGACGATCTAAGGTACCATCTGATTCATCAGGTATAAGATCACTAGGACAACATTTTTGGTTTTCAAGATCATTTCCCTAAAGTTGAAAATTTGAATTAGAATAAATACTTACTTTATTTTGATACAATATCACTGTTGTTCGTGCCTTGAACAATTTCCACTTCATCTCTTAAATAAATGAAGTTGAATTTGTTATTCGTGAAGTGTTAGCAGATCATGTGATAGAATGACGGGTCATTCCATCTGTCTCAAACAAAAGGTAAGAAAAAGTTATTAAATATACATAAGTCATTCTATAGTGAGACTAATCATATATAGTTCCTAAAATGGACTTATACTTCATATATCATACTGCTTAATATAATAAAACTAGTTTCTACTAAACAGGGACTTCCGGTAGGCCAGTGGTAGGCGATAAAGGCCAGTCGCACTTTGGTTGTGGGTTCGATTCCTACAGCCTTGTCCGAAGCGATGGGCTGTCGCCCGTCCTGCAGGTTGTCCCTTTTTCTAAAACTATGTTACTATAACATCCCATCAATAATATCGAAAATCTTCTATCCTTAAACAATACTAACTTATGTCCAACATAATCCAGTCTAATCTTTAGGCTTATAATACTGCAGTCCACTCTCATAATATAGTGACAACGATTACCAGAGATTTAATACTATCATTGATCCCCACATATCATAAGATATGTCTTGTTGGTCACATTCCAAACATTCAAAGTCCTTAATCGTGTATTCTCTTGAATACCTTAGTGAAAACATGAGTGCAGTTAAAAGTTAACACTTTCCACATACCAAAATCCTCAAAATTCTATATACTCAAACCATGATATCACTTAGTCCTTATATCAATCATGAGCTCATGAATACTATTAAACATTTCATTTTCTCGTCTTCATTATGCGCATATCATCTTATTTCCAAAAAATATCTCAATCACTTTGAATACCACATCAATAAATATTGCAATACTCAATGATACAACATTATTTTGGAATCCCATTACATAAACACTTAATCATTCCACCACATCGTTGTCATATTCAACATTGCCAATAGTGATCGCATGTGATTTCCCTTTGTCCTTTGCCTTCATTGGTTGCTCATGTTGATCATCACTAACCCTTGGATTAGGTCAATTATTAGCATAATGCCCCATTTCCTTGCACTTGAAGCATTGAAGTGTTGGCGGTGCGTTCTCTGCAGTGTTTGCTTTATTCACATCATTAGAAACCCTTTTTCCATTACTTCGACACTCAGCTGCTCGATGGCCTTCTTTTCCACACTTAAAACATTTTCTAATCCCTTTTAGACAATCTCCACCATGCTTCTTTCCACACTTTGTGCATAAGGAAACATTCATCTTCTTTTCACCATTATTCTGAGATTTCTCCTTGAACTCCATCTTTCGTTTCTTGTCAAAACCATGAGATGGATATGTAACATCAACTTCCATTTCTACCTTGATAGCACAACGCACAATTTCTTCATAGCTACTGAAGTCTCTTATAGCTAATGCCCTTTGAAGACTTGGTTTTAAGCCACTGAAAAATCGATCAACTTTACTTCCAGGTTGGATGATAATTCCAGAAGCATACCTTGCAAGTCTTGTAAAATTTGCTTCATAGGTACCAACAGATTCATCGTCCCTTTGCTTCAGTTCAAGAAACTCTTTCTCCATCTTTGTTCGGAGAATACAAGGGAAGTACTTATTGAAAAATAAGTTCTTGAACTCGTCCCATTCCATAGACTCAATTTCATCCCTTTGCCTCGTATTCTTAATAAGATTCCACCATTGATCAGCATCTCCTTCCAAACGATACACTGCTAGGATGACTTTATCATGTTCAGAACATTGAAGAACTGAAAATATCTTTTCAGTAGTACTAATCCATTGTTCCGCAACTAATGGATCAGTAGACCCACTGAATGAAGGTTGACGCTGCCTCATGAAGGATTCAACAGAATGTTGCTCCTTCCTTTGCTCGTTTGGAAGTCCTGCATGATTCATAGCTTGAGAATGTTGTGTGAGCATGGCTACAAGATTTTGCATTCCAGCTCTTATATCGTTTGGTTGCTCAGGGGTACAATCATTGCATTGCCCATCACATTCCGCATTAACACGGTTCCTTCGGGTTCCAGCCATCGTCTAAAACCCCAAAAGAATTGTGTGAGAGGCAAAAATCATGCTAGGGAAAACAACATAATAAAGGGTTAGTACCCTCAATATCTAACATCTTAGGTTAAATTCGAAGATCGTTAGCGCAATTCTAGGACTATAACCTATATGTATACTTAACCTTAGAGACATCCCTAGACATACCTTAGAAATATCTCTAGGGATCTCACTAAAGTTCTCGCATCCTAGTTTCCAAAGGTTGACTAAACCTTTCCTCTGATAACAACTGTAGAGACCCGAAGCCTAACGTACATGAACATTACATTACTTTTGCGGAATACTTAATACATAACAAAAACACACACACAAGTACCGTAATAGTTTAGTGTCTTTGGAAACTCGGAACGTAATCTTCTAATCGTGGTGAAAGTTCTTCAATATCTCCCATAAAGGTCATCCCTTTTTTTTACCTAAAACCTTTCTTTATATCCTGGGGAAAAGAAAACATAAAAGGGTGAGCTCAAATGCTCAGTAACGGTAAACAAAAGAAATATCAATCACATCATATATAATAGAACATAGCTTTTGGAAATCTTAACCTGCAAAAAAGCTCATAATATCATAACATGGGAAAAATCATAGAAGTGAAATGTAATCCTAATAATCATAACTTAAAACATGAAACTTTGTGGCATAAACACATAATCATAGAGAATCATTTCTTGTTAGTCAAGACTCAATGCCAAGACTATCTTAGTGGACAAAGTCCCTTTCTGAATCGAGTAACCCTCGTTTCAGTCCTGTTTCACTGAACCGGTATAACCTACCATTTCAGCCATGTCTATCTCATGAGATATAAAATCTTTACCCAATGCATTGGAGGGAGATATAGGTCCCACCCATCTCATAATGAATCCTTTCTTATGTGTGCCACATAATCATAAATCATACATCATCGCATAACACATGTAACAAAAATGGGATTCTTGAAACATCATGACATCATAAATCAATTCATATAAGATAATGGAATTCATAAAAATAATTCAATCACAACATGATCAAATCAATGTAATAATAGGGATAAAAACAGAACCCTTTATTATCTTATATGGAAAATAATTTTGATAAAACACTTGAACTCCATTCTTGAGGAAAATATCCTTTCTTCTTCAAAATCAATTTCTTTTCACAAAACATCATGAAATTTTAAAAGAAAGATATTTTATTAAAAATAGTCATGAAATCTTTTGGGGGAAGCTTCATGAAAATAAGGCTTTATAAAACTGTAAAAATCCATTCGTGTCGTTTAAGTAAAAAAAACATTCTTCGTACTTTCGTCGAAAAAGTCAAAAAGTACCTCGTACGAAAAACGACAAAAGATTCCTTTCATACATATTACTAAAAACTCACCAAAGGGTAAAAATGGATTTAAAAAATTTTAGGTGGATGTAAATAATATTACATATTGATGAAACATGGATGTGGATGATAAAATACACCCCAGTAAATACTTACGAATAAACAATCTCGGATAAAAATGAGATTGTGATATTTCCCTTACCTTAGGTCCGATTTGCTTTGTATGTGTCCGAACCTCCTGTATAATGATTTAAATAATGTCATTGACTTATTATAGAATCATATTCATTGTTATGATATCATATATGGTTCACTTATGACATTATATTACCCGTTCTTTTGTAAATTCCATGTTAAAGAAGCGTTTTGGGTAAAATCGTTTCATTTATCGTAGGTGTTTTGACTTGTTGTTCTTGACATCATTATTACTTATATCATGATTTACTTACTTCCAGAATATAAAATATGATTTATATATCATATATATTTAGTATATATATATATATATATAATAGGTAGATAAATAAAATGAAAAACACCGTTCATGGAGACGGTAGTCCGTACGTACGCATGAACGCTGTTTTCCTTTCCTTATTGTCTTGAAATGGAAGTAAGTAGATGACATACATATGTATATATATACATAAATCCAGTAGCTTTATAATGTCATATATTTCATTATTATTTCTTATATATACATTATAATCATTCTTAAATGGTTAACATGGAGAATGAATCTCATCGCGTCGTGGAGACGGTAGCCCGTACGTACGCACGAGCGATGATATCATTTCTATAAATATTGTATTGAATTGGAGTGGATTATACAATATATCAGAATCAATATGATTTTTTAATAACTATGTATAGTTATTCTTTACACCATTATACCCATCCATGTAAGGTGGTGGTGGAAAATAGATTACACCACGGTGTGGAGACGGTATTCCGTACGTACGCACACGCGGTGATTTCTTTTTCCGTAGGATGGATAGATGGTGAAATAGGGTTGTTTCATACTTATAATAACACATCATTATATGAGTGATACTGATGTTATTACTTCATAATGAAACAACCTAAGAAGAAGAAGTGGAAGAAGAAATAAATATGAAAGAATTGGTAACGGTAATTACCTCTTCTTTGAAGTGCCTCTTTGAGACCTCCTCTTAGGGCACTAAAATTGGTCTTTGAGGAATACCAGAACCTCTAGGATGTTTCTAGGGAAGTGGAGAAGAGATTTTGGCAGGGTTTGGCCGAGCTTGAGTGCTCAAATTGGTGTGAGGAGGAGGGGGAGGAGGTGTCCTTTTATAAGGGAGGAGAGGGGCACTTTAGGAATATCTCAAAATATTATTTTATATTAAAGTCAAAATCGGTTTATAATGGTTCCAAAGGGTCTTATTTCGAAGATAAGGTGGGGATGGGTCGAAATCCTATCAACCAATAAGATTTAGACAAGTTTAGGGTATTATTTTAACCTTATCAATTAGATTTAACTCTAAGTTAAATAATTTAACTTTTACCATGTCTTTTTGTTTTCTTTCACTATATGGTTAATAAACTTACTATAACATGCCAAACGAACCCCAAATTGTTTATTATTAATATATATATCCTTATCTAAGTCATTTGGCCGAACCTTAGATTTTTAGAAATAAAATAAAAATTAATAATATAATAATTGATTTAAAAACTATTTTGTGTCAATTTTGACACTATTTGATATATGATTTTTGTGAAAGTCATAACAGAATTATATGTTCGAACAAAGTTGATTAAAGGAACACTAATATATCATAGTAACCTAGAAAATTAGTGGAATTCATAAAAAGTCTTAAATTACATTTATTTTGGTATTTATATTATCAATTATGTCAATATTTCATTAATAAGATAATTACTGCATCATCTTTGTGTCATAAATAAATTATATTATTTGATGTCTAAAAATTACAAATAAAATACCATCATGTAGGAAATCGTTTTATCTTTTTAATGAATATTTATAGGCGAATTTATCTTATGTATAACCCCATATTAAAAATGATTTACTTATTAAACTTTGATTTTGACTATTTTAACCCTTCTTTAAATAAATTAATAATAAATGTCCTAATCTAATCCAAGTGGGCCTAAATGGTCATATTTTATTCCTAAGTTTGTTTATGGTCGAATTACCCTTGTCCAATAGAATTAGGACATGTGTTAGGGTAATATTAATATCATATTTACCCTTAGTTACCCTATTTACTATTAACCGTGGTAAAAAAAGTAAAAAGTTACTATTCACCAAAAAATTATTTTCATCTCATTGAACCACATTTTAGTCCTTGATATTAACCGTGTGTCTCGGATTTTCGAAATTCTATTCACAGAAGCGGTAAAATTATGTTTTATGCAAAATTCAGTTTTTAACCTACCACTTAGTAGTTTCACTATTCATCAAAAATTGATGTTTTTCAGAACAATGCCAAAATTTCATCCCAAGCTATATTTCATATTCCGAATTCAAAAATGAAGTCTATTTTACCAAATTCATAACATAAAAGTTGCATTAATTAATTTTATAATTAAATCCCGCTGTTAAAACAAATAGCGTGTTTTTAAGAAACAATATCTATCAAAAGATTGACACTTGTTTATGTCTAGTTTAAATCTGAAATTACATCCAATGACCAACATTGTATTAAATTGTAAAAATATATTCTATATATACTTTAAAACCACTCAAATTAATGATTTATCACTATTAATTATTTCGATTTAAAAAGTTGTTTTTAATTATAATTTAGTAATTTTCACTATTCATCAGAATATGAAAGTTATCCGAAAAGTACCAAAATTTCACCTTAGGCTAAATTCGATACTCCGAATCCAAAAATGAAGTCCATTTTGAGAGATAAAATTTCTAAAATTTTAAAAGGTGGTTATTACTATTCATAATGGCTAGTTTTAATAATATTTTAATAGCATATCGTTGTTTAGTGAAACTCGGTATTGCGTACTACACACGCTATCGAGGAAGGTCGCGATTGCGTGTAATACAAGGCAAGTCAAGGATGCGTGTTGTGCAAGCTCCTTTTGGTGTAGCATACAACACAAGGCATTAATAAAATTAAAAAGAATATTTTTTTATAAAATCTTGGGCTGTTACATTCTACCCCCCTTAAAATGAATTTCGCCCTCGAAATTCGTCGGGGTTATAAATGGTTTACTATTTGAAAGTTTCTTTAATAGAAACCCACATCGTAAAAGGGAATACAAAAACTTGGCTTTAAAAACTAAAGTATGAAATGTAACGATTACCCAAATA
This sequence comes from Viscum album, assembly GCA_963277665.1. NCBI lineage: Eukaryota > Viridiplantae > Streptophyta > Magnoliopsida > Santalales > Viscaceae > Viscum > Viscum album. Next base: position 1,488,789,337 of record OY728120.1, read on the forward strand.
AACTAATCACTGGGTTTCCACATAGGTGAAAATATGGATATGGAAGAGAAATCTAACCATCATGTTCTGATGGAGAGTGGTAGAGAACATGGCTATAGAAAATCCAGTAATCACAAATCCATAAATTTGTGACGATCTAAGGTACCATCTGATTCATCAGGTATAAGATCACTAGGACAACATTTTTGGTTTTCAAGATCATTTCCCTAAAGTTGAAAATTTGAATTAGAATAAATACTTACTTTATTTTGATACAATATCACTGTTGTTCGTGCCTTGAACAATTTCCACTTCATCTCTTAAATAAATGAAGTTGAATTTGTTATTCGTGAAGTGTTAGCAGATCATGTGATAGAATGATGGTTCATTCCATCTGTCTCAAACAAATGGTAAGCAAAAGTTATTAAATATACATAAGTCATTATATAGTGAGATTAATCATATATAGTTCCTAAAATGGACTTATACTTCATATATCATACAGCTTAATATAATAAAACTAGTTTCTACTAAACAGGGACTTCCTGTAGGCCAGTGGTAGGCGATAAAGGCCAGTCGCACTTTGGTTGTGGGTTCGATTCCCACAGCCTTGTCCGAAGCGATGGGCTGTCGCCCGTCCTGCAGGTTGTCCCTTTTTCTAAAACTACGTTACTATAACATCCCATCAATAATATCGAAAATCTTCTATCCTTAAACAATACTAACTTATGTCCAACATAATCCAGTCTAATCTTTAGGCTTATAATACTGCAGTCCACTCTCATAATATAGTGACAACGATTACCAGAGATTTAATACTGTCGTTGATCCCCACATATCATAAGATATGTCTTGTTGGTCACATTCCAAACATTCAAAGTCCTTAATCGTCTATTCTCTTGAATACCTCAGTGAAAACATGAGTGCAGTTAAAAGTTAACACTTTCCACATACCAAAATCCTCAAAATTCTATATACTCAAACCATGATATCACTTAGTCCTTATATCAATCATGAGCTCATGAATACTATTAAACATTTCATTTTCTCGTCTTCATTATGCGCATATCATCTTATTTCCAAAAAATATCTCAATCACTTTGAATACCACATCAATAAATATTGCAATACTCAATGATACAACATTATTTTGGAATCCCATTACATAAACACTTAATCATTCCACCACATCGTTGTCATATTCAACATTGACAATAGTGATCGCATGTGATTTCCCTTTGTCCTTTGCCTTCAGTGGTTGCTCATGTTGATCATCACTAACCCTTGGATTAGGGTAATTATTAGCATAATGCCCCATTTCCTTGCACTTTAAGCATTGAAGTGTTGGCGGTGCGTTCTCTGCAGTGTTTGCTTTATTCACATCATTAGAAACCCTTTTTCCATTACATCGAAACTCAGCTGCTCGATGACCTTCTTTTCCACACTTAAAACATTTTCTAGTCCCTTTTAGACAATCTCCACCATGCTTCTTTCCACACTTTGTGCATAAGGAAACATTCATCTTCTTTTCACCATTATTCTGAGATTTCTCCTTGAACTCCATCTTTCGTTTCTTGTCAAAACCATGAGATGGATATGTAACATCAACTTCCATTTCTACCTTGATAGCACAACGCACAATTTCTTCATAGCTACTGAAATCTCTTATAGCTAATGCCCTTTGAAGACTTGGTTTTAAGCCACTGAAAAATCGATCAACTTTACTTTCAGGTTGGATGATAATTCCAGAAGCATACCTTGCAAGTCTTGTAAAATTTGCTTCATAGGTACCAACAGATTCATCGTCCCTTTGCTTCAGTTCAAGAAACTCTTTCTCTATCTTTGTTCGGAGAATACGAGGGAAGTACTTATTGAAAAATAAGTTCTTGAACTCGTCCCATTCCATAGACTCAATTTCATCCCTTTGCCTCGTATTCTTAATAAGATTCCACCATTGATCAGCATCTCCTTCCAAACGATACACTGCTAGGATGACTTTATCACGTTCAGAACATTGAAGAACTGAAAATATCTTTTCAGTAGTACTAATCCATTGTTCAGCAACTAATGGATCAGTAGACCCACTGAAAGAAGGTGGACGCTGCCTCATGAAGGATTCAACAGAATGTTGCTCCTTCCTTTGCTCGTTTGGAAGTCCTGCATGATTCATAGCTTGAGAAAGTTGTGTGAGCATGGCTACAAGATTTTGCATTCCAGCTCTTATATCGTTTGGTTGCTCAGGGGTACAATCATTGCATTGCCCATCACATTCCGCATTAACACGGTTCCTTCGGGTTCCAGCCATCGTCTAAAACCCCAAAAGAATTGTGTGAGAGGCAAAAATCATGCTAGGGAAAACAACATAATAAAGGGTTAGTACCCTCAATATCTAACATCTTAGGTTAAATTCGAAGATCGTTAGCGCAATTCTAGGACTATAACCTATACGTATACTTAACCTTAGAGACATCCCTAGACATACCTTAGAAATATCTCTAGGGATCTCACTAAAGTTATCGCATCCTAGTTTCCAAAGGTTGACTAAACCTTTCCTCTGATACCAACTGTAGAGACCCGAAGCCTAACGTACATGAACATTACATTACTTTTGCGGAATACTTAATACATAACAAAAACACACACACAAGGACCGTAATAGTTTAGTGTCTTTGGAAACTCGGAACGTAATCTTCTAATCGTGGTGAAAGTTCTTCAATATCTCCCATAAAGGTCATCCCTTTTTTTTACCTAAAACCTTTCTTTATATCCTGGGGAAAATAAAACATAAAAGGGTGAGCTCAAATGCTCAGTAAGGGTAAACAAAAGAAATATCAATCACATCATATATAATAGAACATAGCTTTTGGAAATCTTAACCTGAAAAAAAGCTCATAATATCATAACATGGGATAAATCATAGAAGTGAAATGTAATCCTAATAATCATAACTTAAAACATGAAACTTTGTGGCATACACACATAATCATAGAGAATCATTTCTTGTTAGTCAAGACTCAATGCCAAGACTATCTTAGTGGACAAAGTCCCTTTCTGAATCGAGTAACCCTCGTTTCAGTCCTGTTTCACTGAACCGGTATAACCTACCATTTCAGCCATGTCTATCTCATGAGATATAAAATCTTTACCCAATGCATTGGAGGGAGATATAGGTCCCACCCATCTCATAATGAATCCTTTCTTATGTGTGCCACATAATCATAAATCATACATCATCGCATAACACATGTAACAAAAATGGGATTCTTGAAACATCATGACATCATAAATCAATTCATATAAGATAATGGAATTCATAAAAATAATTCAATCACAACATGATCAAATCAATGTAATAATAGGGATAAAAACAGAACCCTTTATTATCTTATATGGAAAATAATTTTGATAAAACACTTGAACTCCATTCTTGAGGAAAATATCCTTTCTTCTTCAAAATAAATTTCTTTTCACAAAACATCATGAAATTTTAAAAGAAAGATATTTTATTAAAAATAGTCATGAAATCTTTTGGAGGAAGCTTCATGAAAATAAGGCTTTATAAAACTGTAAAAATCCATTCGTGCTGTTTAAGTAAAAAAAACATTCTTCGTACTTTCGTCGAAAAAGTCAAAAAGTACCTCTTACGAAAAACGACAAAAGATTCCTTTCATACATATTACTAAAAACTCACCAAAGGGTAAAAATGGATTTAAAAATTTTTAGGTGGATGGAAATAATATTATATATTGATGAAACATGGATGTGTATGATAAAATACACCCCAGTAAATACTTACGAATAAACAATCTCGGATAAAAATGAGATTGTGGTATTTCCCTTACCTTAGGTCCGATTTGCTTCGTATGTGTCCGAACCTCCTGTATAATGATTTAAATAATGTCATTGACTTATTATAGAATCATATTCATTGTTATGATATCATATATGGTTCACTTATGACATTATATTACCCGTTCTTTTGTAAATTCCATGTTAAAGAAGCGTTTTGGGTAAAATCGTTTCATTTATCGTAGGTGTTTTGACTTGTTGTTCTTGACATCATTATTACTTATATCATGATTTACTTACTTCCAGAATATAAAATATGATTTATATATCATATATATTCAGTATATATATATATATATAATAGGTAGATAAATAAAATGAAAAACACCGTTCATGGAGACGGTAGTCCGTACGTACGCATGAACGCTGTTTTCCTTTCCTTATTGTCTTGAAATGGAAGTAAGTAGATGACATACATATGTATATATATACATAAATCCAGTAGCTTTATAATGTCATATATTTCATTATTATTTCTTATATATACATTATAATCATTCTTAAATGGTTAACATGGAGAATGAATCTCATCGCGTCGTGGAGACGGTAGTCCGTACGTACGCACGAGCGATGATATCATTTCTATAAATATTGAATTGAATTGGAGTGGATTATACAATATATCAGAATCAATATGATGTTTTAATAACTATTTATAGTTATTCTTTACACCATTATACCCATCCATGTAAGGTGGTGGTGGAAAATAGATTACACCACGGCGTGGAGACGGTATTCCGTACGTACGCACGCGCGGTGATTTCTTTTTCCGTAGGATGGATAGATGGTGAAATAGGGTTTTTTCATACTTATAATAAAATATCAGTATATGAGTGATACTGATGTTATTACTTCATAATGAAACAACCTAAGAAGAAGAAGTGGAAGAAGAAATAAATATGAAAGAATTGGTAACGGTAATTACCTCTTCTTTGAAGTGCCTCTTTGAGACCTCCTCTTAGGGCACTAAAATTGGACTTTGAGGAAGACCAGAACCTCTAGGATGTTTCTAGGGAAGTGGATAAGAGATTTTGGCAGGGGTTGGCCGAGGTTGAGTGCTCCAATTTGTGTGAGGAGGAGGGGGAGGAGGTGTCCTTTTATAAGGGAGGAGAGGGGCACTTTAGGAATATCTCAAAATATTATTTTATATTAAAGTCAAAATCGGTTTATAATGGTTCCAAAGGGTCTTATTTCTAAGATAAGGTGGGGATGGGTCTAAATACTATCAACCAATAATATTTAGACAAGTTTAGGGTATTATTTTAACCTTATCAATTAGATTTAACTCTAAGTTAAATAATTTAACTTTTACCATGTCATTTTGTTTTCTTTCACTATATGGTTAATAAACTTACTATAACATGCCAAACGAACCCCAAATTGTTTATTATTAATATATATATCCTTATCTAAGTCATTTGGCCGAACCTTAGATTTTTAGGAATAAAATAACAATTAATAATATAATAATTGATTTAAAAACTATTTTGTGTCAATTTTGACACTATTTGATATATGATTTTTGTGAAAGTCATAACAGAATTATATGTTCAAACCAAGTTGATTAAAGCAACACTAATATATCATAGTAACCTATAAAATTAGTGTAATTCATAAAAAGTCTTAAATTACATTTATTTTGGTATTTATATTATCAATTATGTCAATATTTCATTAATAAGATAATTACTGCATCATCTTTGTGTCATAAATAAATTATATTATTTGATGTCTAAAAATTACAAATAAACTACCATCATGTAGGAAATCGTTTTAGCTTTCTAATGAATATTTATAGTCGAATTTATCTTATGTATAACCCAATATTAAAAATGCTTTACTTATTAAACTTTGATTTTGACTATTTTAACCCTTCTTTAAACAAATTAATAATAAATGTCCTAATCTAATCCAAGTGGGCCTAAATGGTCATATTTTATTCCTAAGTTTGTTTTTGGTCGAATTACCCTTGTCCAATAGAATTAGGACATGTGTTAAGGTAATATTAATATCATATTTACCCTTAGTTACCCTATTTACTATTAACCGTGGTAAAAAAAGTAAAAAGTTACTATTCACCAAAAAATTATTTTCATCTCATTGAACCACATTTTAGTCCTTGATATTAACCGTGTCTCTCGGATTTTCGAAATTCCATTCACAGAAGCGGTAGAATTAAGTTTTATGCAAAATTCAGTTTTTAACCTACCACTTAGTAGTTTCACTATTCATCAAAAATTGATGTTTTTCAGAACAATGCAAAAATTTCATCCCAAGCTATATTTCATATTCCGAATTCAAAAATGAAGTCTATTTTACCAAATTCATAACATAAAAGTTGCATTAATTAATTTTATAATTAAATCCCGCTGTTAAAACAAATAGCGTGTTTTTAAGAAACAATATCTATCAAAAGATTGACACTTGTTTATGTCTAGTTTAAATGTGAAATTACATCCAATGACCAACATTGTATTAAATTGTAAAAATATATTCTATATATACTTTAAAACCACTCAAATTAATGATTTATCACTATTAATTATTTCGATTAAAAAAGTTGTTTTTAATTATAATTTAGTAATTTTCACTATTCATCAGAATATGAAAGTTATCCGAAAAGTACAAAAATTTCACCTTAGGCTAAATTCGATACTCCGAATCCAAAAATGAAGTCCATTTTTAGAGATAAAATTTCTAAAATTTTAAAAGGTGGTTATTACTATTCATAATGGCTAGTTTTAATAATATTTTAATAGCATATCGTTGTTTAGTGAAACTCGGTATTGCGTACTACACACGCTATCGAGGAAGGTCGCGATTGTGTGTAATACAAGGCAAGTCAAGGATGCGTGTTTTGCAAGCTCCTTTTGGTGTAGCATACAACACAAGGCATTAATAAAATTAAAAAGAATATTTTTTTATAAAATCTTGGGCTGTTACATTAACAACATAACAAAGCACAATTTTAATTCATTAAAATTTAACTTAACCCCTACCACGTCAAATGAGGATGAACATCATTGTTGTGGTTGACGGCGTCACATGGTGACGTTTCATAGACATCGACGGAGAGCGTCCGAGGAGGAAGCGGCGTCTCCTCCTTTTATCACGGAGAGAAGAAAACAAAGCACGACGTCGTTGGTGAATTCCCACGTTGTTCTTTCCTTCCTTGCTGTGGAGGAGGAAAAAGAAGAAGAATCTAGAGTCACTGAGTCGATGTTCTTCATCGGAGTCTTGGCGTTCTTCAACGAAGGAGATGAAGTTCTTCCAGAGAAAAGAGCTCCCTCCCAAATTCCCTCACACAACAAAACTCCCCAAATAAAATAAGGCCTCTACTTATTTTATTGTTTTTCCATGCATTAAAAAACTAAAAATTCAAACACTTAATTAAATTAATTGAAGAGGTTCAATTAATCAAATTAATGTGTGTTGGCATTATTAAAGTGGGAGAGGAGAAGTCACCCAATTAATTACAGGGGGTTTAACAAGTTTAAAGGGGGAGAGTTAAGGGGTTAGGGAATGTGAATGGTTGGGGATAGTGTGGGACCCACCTCACAAATATCCTAACATGAGTAGTTAAAAACTTGTGGGTCACACCCCAACTTCCCCATGTAGATTTAAACCACTTTAGAAAAAGAAATAAAATTGTGACACAATTTTATATTACTTTTCATTAATCCACATTTTCATACAACTTCCCCCGAGCAGATGCATCTTCGGTAAAGGTCCTATTAATAAATTACTGGACCTGTGGTTCCATCGGTGCCCTAGGATTTCAATTTCATGCACCAGTTCAAAAGATAGAAAAACCCGCTCATTCGTTCACTAAACGTACCTGAGCTAAACTTTGGAAATTGATTTCGGGCACACCAGGCCTCGGAATCGGGTGCCGTCAGAAACTGCGTGTAGGTAAAATACCAAAGAATTTTAGAAAAAAATTTCTTTGAAATTTACAGGTCTTTACATTACTCCCACCTCAGGGCTTTACATCCTCGTAAAGCTACAACGTAAACTAGGGAATCAAATGTGGGTACTGTGCATGCATCTGAGCCTCCTGGTCCCATGTGCTCTCCTGGAGGTTCCCGTGCTGCCACCTGATGCGCACAAGAGGAATCGACCATCCATGTATGACTCACTCCTGCTGATCCTCGATCTCCACTGGGACCTCCGAGAATGTAGCCCTGTCATCGATATCCAGCTCCCCGTGATTGATGATATGCATCGGGTCGTGCACGTATCTCCTCAATTGAGATACGTGGAAGATGTCGTGCACCCAGCGCAAATGAGGTGGAAGAGCCAGGCAATAAGCCACCTTGCCTATCCTGCTGATAACCTAGAATGGTCTGATGAAACGCGGAGATAACTTGCCACCCCGGCCAAATCTCCATAGTCCACCTCGAGGTGAGACCTGTAAGATTACATGGTCACCATCCTAGAACTCTAGTGGTCTCCGCCTCCTATCGGCATAGGACTTCAGTCACATCTGAGCAGTCCTCATCCGCTCCTGGATGATCTGTACCTTCTCTATCATAGCCTGGAACATCTCTGGTCCTACATGTGCTGACTCCCTAGGGTCTGTCCAGCACAAAGGTGATCTGCAAGTTCGGCCGTACAATACCTCGTATGTTGCCATCCCGATGGTGGAGTGGTAGCTGTTGTTGTACGCAAACTCCACCAAGGGTAGGTGATCCTCCCAGCTGCGACGAAAGTCAGGGACACATGCACGAAGCATGTCCTTGAGTGTCGGAATGGTCCTCTCCATCTGGCCATCCATCTGAGGGTGAAAGGCGGTGCTCAGGCATAGCTACGTCCCAAATACCTCTTGCAACCCCTTCCAAAGCCGAGAATTAAAACAAGCATCTCGATATGAGATGATATATGATGGTACACCATGAAGCCATACAATCTCCTGAACGTAGAGTCATCCCAAGCTCTCCACTGAGCCCTGCTCTCTGATAGGTAAGAATTGGGCTGACTTGGTGAGTCAGTCGACAATCACCCAGTTGGCGTCGTGTCCTCTTGAAGTACGTAGAAGTCCCCTCACGAAATACATAGACATCCCATCCCACTTCCACTCCAGGACCTCTAAGGGTTGTACCAAGCCTGCTGGTACCTGGTGCTCCACCTTCACCTGCTGGCAGGCGAGGCATCGTGAAATGAACTCTGCCACATCCTTCATCATATCTGGCCACCAGTGCTGTCATCTAAGGTCCTGGTACATCTTTGCTACTCCAGGATGTACCACTAGAGGGAAAGTGTGAAACTCCCTCAGCACCTCCTCCCATAATGCAGCTGGTACCATGGTATGTCCCCTGAAAAGGATGACATGCTCTCCTCCTAAATAAAATCCATCAGGTGCCTGTCCTGAGGATATCTGTGCACGTCACGTCTCACAGTCAACATCCCCACGTTGTGCCTCTCTAACCCACTAAAGTAGTGGAGGAGTGACTGTGAGTCACTGTAGAAAGGCTGCTCTATCTATATCCACGAAGGATATATGCAACGTGGATAACTGCTCTGTCACCTCTCTATGTAGCTGAATGCCCGACCTCCTACTGAGAGCATCAGCTACTATGTTCCCCTTCCCAAGAGTATAGAATATATCAAAGTCATAGTCATAGAGTAACTCGAGCCATCGCCGCTGTCTCAGGTTCAGGTCCTTCTGCTAGAAGATGTACCTAAGACTCTAGTGGTCAGAGTAGACTGTAAAGCACTCGCCCATCAGATAGTGCTGCCACATCTTCAAGGCGAAGACCACTGCTCCTAACTCCAGGTCATGGGTAGCGTAGTTATGCTCGTGCTGCCTCAACTGTCATGAACAATAGGTAATAACTATCCGCTCCTGCATCAGGGCACACCCGAGTCTGGCCCCTGATGCATCACAGTAAACTACGTACCCTACTCCCTCCTCTGGTAGCCTCCAGATGGGTGCACTGTTCAATCACTGTCTCAGCTCCTAGAAGCTCTGCTGACATCTATAAGTCCACACGATGGGTTTCCCCTTCTTCTTCAAGGATGGAAGTGGTTCTGCAACTCTGGGAATGTCTGGAACAAATCTCCGATAGTACCCAGTTAGACCTAGGAAACTCCGCTCCTCGGTCACGCTCCTGGGTGGCTCCCAAGCTAGTACTACCTCGATCTTCACAGGATCCACCGCAACTCCCGCCTTAGAGATGACTTGCCCCAAGAATTGGACCTCTCGAATCTAGAACTAACACTTTGAAAGATTACCATAAAGGTGGTGCTCTCAGAGTGTGTCCAGTACAACCCGCAAGTGGTAGGCGTGCTCCTTCTCAGTAGTCGAGTAAATCAGTATGTCACTGATGAAGACTATGACAAATCGATCGAGGTAAGGCTGGAAGATCCTGTTCAAGAGACTCATGAACACTTCTAGAGTGATGGTTACACTGAAAGTCTTAACCAAGAACTCATAGTGGAAATACCAACACCTGAAGGCCATCTTCTGCACATCCTCGTCTCGATCTCTGAGCTAATGATAGCTTGAAATGAGGTCTATCTTCGAGAACCATTGTGCTCTCTTGAGCTGATAGAAGAGGTCTTCAATCCTTATAAGTGGATACTTGTTCTCCACAGTGACCTGGTTCAAGCGACAGTAGTCGACACACAGTTTTAAGCTCTCTTTCACCTTCTTAGCGAACAAAATCGGAGAAGCCCAGGGTGAAACACTGGGTCGAATGAATCCCTTTCCCTGTAAGTCCTCCAGGTGTACCCGTAGCTCATGAAGCTTAGAGGGAGACATCCTATATGATGGAGTAGATTTCGGGTTTGTCCTGGGGTACAATTCAATATATATGTCTACCTATCTGCGAGGAGGTAGTCCTGGAACGTTGTTAGGAAAAATGTCCGCATACTGATCCACCACAGCAGGAAAACTCAGACTCCGCACATCAACTGCTCCGTGGATAAGACTAGCTAACTGATGTGTGATTGGCTGCCCCCTCCTATACATGAGTCTGTCCTAAGCTACAAAGACTCCCTTCTCACTGGTGAAGGTGAACCTGCTCCCATCTATTCGGACACACCGCACATTTCACCTAATACAGTCGATCTGAGCATGGACCATAGATAACCTATCCATGCCCAAGATGACGTCGTAAGGCCTCGACACCACTACAAGAAGATCCCAACCGAAGCTCTAGCCTCCTAGAGTAAGCTCACACTGCCAGAACCAGTGCGCAATCGTCGAGTCTGCTCCCGTAGGAGTCTCTAGCCGTAAGGATCAAGCCAACAGCTCCGTGGGAATCTCTGAGCTCCGAACAAGTGCAGCGACAATGAAAGAATGACTCACTCCTGAGTCTATAAGAACTACAGAAAGGGTGGAGTAGACACAGATTATACCACGAATCATCTCAGGTGCGCCGTGGTTGTAAGCCTCCACTGCCCGAAGCTGAACATGCCTCTGTCCGCCAGCTCCCTATGGTCGAGGTGGACCACCTGGTGGTGGAGGTGGTAGAGCCCTGAAGTGTTGTCCACCACCTGCTGCTCAGCCAACTCCTCTACCTCATCCGCCTACTCCCTGTAGACTACCACGGTCAAACCTCTACCACTACTTGGGTGGTCCCTCAACCGTCTTCTTCTCCTCAGCGTGGTAGGTCGGGCAGTCACGAGCCATGTGGCCCTGCCCACCGCATGCATCGCACTATCTGCCTCTCGTATGACTGGATCTGCTGCATGTGCCATGTACCTCCAAACTAGTATCCAGAGGTTTCCCACCTGATGGTCTGGTCCGCTTGGACCTCTGCGACATCTGTCTATTGCTGGCTACAGAATACTCTGCTACATGTCGCCCTGCAGTAGGCCTTGCTGCTGGTGTAGGCTCAGCAAGGTAGCTCTCCACAAGAAGGGATCACTCCAGTACTCCTGCCTGTGTCGGAATGCTAAGGGAGATCATCGAAACCCCGATCTCATGACTCAGTCCCTGCTCGAAAGTCTGGGCCCAGAAGAATGGATTCCGTACCATGTCCGTGGAGTAGATCGAGAGGTCGGTAAACCTCACCAAGTACTGGGCTACTGTCGTGATGCCCTGCCGCAGCTGTAGTTACTCCTGGATGTGCACCGCACGAAGGGTGGATGGAACAAACTCTGAGCGAAAGAGGCTCTTGAAGTCTGTCCAAAGTAGTGATGCCTCGTCGTGCACCTGGAGCATCAGTCTCCACCATCTATCTGATGCCATGTGGAGAAGACTCACCGCAAGGATAACCATGAGGTCAGCTGGTGTCCCTACTAATCTGAAGACTTGAACAATGGCCTCCAGCCAATCCTCGGCTACCTGAGGGTCCATCTCTCCATAGAACCTGGGTGGCCTCTAATGTTGAAACTCGTGCAGTGCACTCAAGCGACATGCACTCACCGCTATTGGGGCTGGTGGTATCGGTGGTTCGGCGGGTAGAGGTACCGCTGGTGCCTCCGCTATAATGGGGCCCTGCACTGAGGCCTCATCGCACGGTGGGCTTCCATGTCGCACAAAGCTCGGAACCCTAGCTGGCTGCCGTCATGGGGACATCCTGAAAAGAAACAGGTGCTCCACTGTTAAAACAATATACCTGGTGAGATGACACAAAGTAATCACAAAGAAAACTTTTGAACACACATGCAATCAATGTTTTCGTGAATTGAGTCAGAAATCAGAAGTTAGGGTCCTAGTGTATGGATATGTCTGCCACCACACCAACACTGGAATCCCTTGACTGATAACCAAACTCAATACCCTTAACAATATTGCTTCTCATAGAATAAATTATCATAAACTTGAGTTCTGTGGTAGAACCGACTCCTCTGATACCAATTTGTCACGACCCGTCCTCGGGGCCTGTGCTGTGACTACCCCAAGCCCGCTTTCCATAGGCCAGGGTTTGACGACTAGCACCGAAGGCATAAATCCCTATAAATGGAAATGAATTTCCTTTATATAAGTAAATAAACACAATAGAGTATGCAATATGTAGTAAAAACTAAGTAAACTGAGTACAGAAGTAGGTGCTGAAAAGTAAATGGGAAATAATACAAACCCAATTGAAAGTATAGTACAACTGAAAAGAAAGTACAATAGTAGTAAATTAAATCAGCAACCAATGAGTCGTACTCCGGCTATCCCACCTGAAGGGTGGGTACAAATGGTCTCCTCAGCTCCTTGGGCCCGATCGTCTGCTCCGTGTATTTCCTGCCTGATAGTCCACCTCCGGGTACTGTCCCGCTCCACAAGCCTCATCCACGATCAACGCTGTCCATCGTCTGTAACCAACACAACGTAGTGAGGGCATGGCCCATGCAGGGGTGAGTATACGATACTCAGTGGGGACCCCAAAACCCTCGAAGGTCTCCCTGAATCCACAATAGATAAACCAAAAAGGAAGGATACAAACACGAAGTATCAACCAACTCTACTTAGGTATATGCCTATACATATACCTTAGTCATCATTTCATGTTCGGCTCCAAGTCACGATCCCAAGTATAACCCAGTCCACATAGGAAAACATAACCCGATCCACACAGGAAAACAAAACCCAATCCACACAGGAATGCACAACTCAGTCCACACAGGAAAGCAAGACAATCATATCAAAGATAATGATTAAAAGTCAAGACTCAGCTCACATATGTATACTACTCACGAAGAGTGGTGGAGATGATATATGTAGCCTCTGAATCATTTCCCCTGCCGAACCCATGTAGGATCCAAGTACAGAAGTCATTGCCACCGAACCCACGCAGGACTCTAGTACAGTAACCATCGCTGCCAAACCCACGTAGGATCCTAGTACAGTCTTCATCGCTACTGAACCCACGTAGGATCCAGGTAGAGTCGTCCTCACTGCCGAACCCACGTAGGATCCAAGTATAGTCGTCATTGTCGTCGCAGTCGCAGCCAACTTTAGGATTCCCGCACATAGCACGCTTGATTCTGGGAGGGTCCACTCCATGAGCCAAGGGGGTCGATAAATCAACTGTTATGAAGTACAGAGTTTATGTATCCCAAATCTCCGTCTCGTCAATAGGAACTAAACGCGACAGACGACGCGTCAATCGGACGCCCGGTCTGAGAGTTATTGGCTTTTTCGTCCCAGGGGATGAGTTGGTTTTTAGGCTAAAACCAACCCGACCGTACTACAGCTGCATCTGATCCTCAAGTGGAGTAATCCAAAAGAACCGCCTCACTAAGAGTAATTCAACGTGATTGACGACACGCCATTCGGACGTCCGATCGTTATGTTATAAGCATTTCCGCTCCAAGGGCCCGGTTGGTTTCGGGTTCGAACCAATCCAGCCATACACAAACATTGCCGAAACCTCGAGTGTAATATAACTAAACTATGGTCTCAATCCAAGGATCCAAATGCAACTGACGGTGCATCGATCGAAGGTTCGTAGCCCAAGATATTGGCGTTTGAACGAACCTATCCGAAAATAGGGGGTTTGGACCTGGTCCGACCCGGCCAAATACCCCCCGGGTCGGCCCAAAATGGGTCGACCCGACCCGGGTCGGGGTCTGGCATGATTGGACGTGGCCTGGCCTGGCTGGCACGGCCCTACCCTATTGGCGCGGCCCGACCCGACGCGGGCGGCCTGGCCCGGCGTGGGTGGCCAGGCCCGGCGCGGCCTGCTGCCCGGCTCGGAATCCGGCTGCGACTTGGCTTTCGGCTGAGTGGGGTGCGAAAGGGGGGTGCCTCCCCTTGTCTCTAAAACAGCGGCCCCCGTTGGGGCCGGCCCAAAATGAGGGTCGGGGTGTTACGACCCCCCGGTTTTTCTGAAAAAACGACCAGCCATAGGCCAGCCGGTTGAACCGCCGTAGGACCCATGGGGGTCCCGCCTCATGGAGTGTCAGCGGCCGGTACATCTGGCCACCCTAGGGTGTCCTCCGCGGCCTTTAGCCGCGGCTCTTGTCGGACCGGCACGACGGCGCCCGCCCCTCCGCCGCGGCCCACTCCGGCCGCGACCCCTTTGTCCTCACCGGCGCGGCGTGATGGCGCCGCGCACCCCCAACATGGACCGCTCTAGCCACGGTCCTCTTTTTCCCTACGAGGTGCAACGACACCATGTCGTCTTTGCATCGAACATCAATGAAGATCAACAAATAGGGGAGGAGGATCGGCTGTGTTTGAGCGGTCTGATCTCCTCCCATTACGTCGATAACATTTGGCCGAATTAAACGAGATACTTTAACAACATAACAAAGCACAATTTTAATTCATTAAAATTGAACTCAACCCCTACCTCAACAAACAATGATGAACATCGTTTTTGCGGTTGACTGCGTCACATGGTGAGGTTTCGTAGATGTCGACGGAGAGCGTCCAAGGAGGAAGCGGCGTCTCCTCTTTTTATCACGGAGAGAAGAAAACAAAGCATGATGTCATTGGCGAATTCCCATGTTGTTGTTTCCTTCCTTGCAGTGAAGGAGGAAAAAGAAAAATAATTCTATGTCACCGAGTCGATGTTCTTCGTCGGAGTCTTGGCGTTCTTCCACGAAAGAGATGAAGTTCTTCAAGAGAAAAGAGCTCCCTCCCAAATTACCCCATACAAAAAAACTCCCCAAATAAAATAAGGCCTCTCTTTATTTTATTATTTTACCATGCATTCAAAAACTCAAAATTCAAACACTTAATTCAATTAATTGAAGAGGTTCAATTAATTAAATTAATGTGTGTTGGCATTATTAAAGGGGGAGAGGAGAAGTCACCCAATTAATTACATGGGGTTTAAGAAGTTTAAAGGGGGAGAGTTAAGGGGTTAGGGAATGTGAATGGTTGGGGATCGTGTGGGCCCCAACTCACAAATATCCTAACATGAGTAGTTAAAAACTTGTGGGTACCACCCTAACTTACCCATGTAGATTTAAACCACTTTAGAAAAAGAAATAAAATTGTAACACAATTTTATTTTACTTTTCATTTAATCCTAATTTTTTTACAACTTCCCCCGAGAAGACACATCTTCTGTAATGGTCCTCTTAAGAATTTACCGGTGTTGCGGTTCCATCAATGGCCTCATATTTCAATTATGAGCACCGGTTCAAAAGATATAAAAACCAGCTTGTTCGTTCACTGAACGTACCCGATCTAATCTTCGGAAATTGATTCAGGGCACACCGGGTCTCGGAATCAGGTGCCGTCAGAAACTGTGTGCTCGTAAAATCCCAATGAATTTAAGAAAAACTTTTCCTTGAAATTTATGGGTATTTTCAAGGATATCAAGTCCTTATATCACTACAAGAATCAAGCCATATACAGGCATTGGCAAATGGTATAGCATGTGACCGATACCAAACATGGTGTCCCCTTGAGTGAGGACATCACGATGTAGTTCCGTTTTTCGTCGTGAATCCAGGACGATAACATCATAGTTTAGGGTCATGTTATGAGACCAGGTGTTCATTTCAATGTCATGCGGCACAGATGTAATAGATACTTAGCTAAATGGGAAATGTGCATGGTGCAATAAAACATATACGACGTGAATGTGGACATAATCCCATACCACATCGTACGTGATTCTGTGAAACAATCCTTGGGCTAAGGGGCCAAAATAGAGGTATGAGGGTATGGGGTAGGAGAAACTAGCTCCCAATTGAGCTGGACCCAAAAATGAGATGTCTAGGTGTTCCTACATATCCCATGAAGAAGGGAATTATGCCACATGTAGTTCTAAATGTGATCATAGTTTTTGGTCTTAGAGCTCGGACTATGGAGAAGCGAGACTATCACAAGTAAAGGTGGAACTTAACCCAATCCCTAAGCCTATGGGAGTTGAACTGAGTGTAGGAAACAAGGGAATATATGGTATTTAAAATATGTTAAATATATGAAAAAGGGAAATTGGTGGAGCCCAGAATGATTTCCTTATCGCGGTTTTTTTCTCCTAACATGCGGATGCACACTGAGGAATAGTACCAATAATTTTGAAGTTCTACTTGGACAAGATGAGGTGGAGAAGGATGTGAATCATGTAACCAAAATTTTGGGCTTAATGAGTTGGGAATGAAGATGGAGGATAACTTTTGACCGTGTTCGAAACACAGCATCCATATTGTGTTAGCCTGAAATGGGGAAAAACAAATGAGCACCGACCGCTGACCATATTCGCAACGAGGGACTTGTATCGATTTGTTTACCAAAACCCTAGATGTCACGAACCGAATCTCTTCGCCACCAAAACCGACACCAAAAACAGCCCGTGACATAACCCAAAGGGAATTACCTATCCCCATGGGTGGGCAGAAGTGCCCGGGTATCATTTATTTTTGTTTGGGAATGATTTACCCGAATATGAAGGCATAAAACATTAAAAACAATCAATAAACTGAATCTGAAAAATTTATAACAACGATGTTTACACAAAAACCAGAACTGAATACATTGGGTTGGAGTCAATAAAATATTTATATAAATAAATGAAAACATTAATAAGACAACCACCAAGACTCTACACGACAAGGAGTCATCACCCCCGAGCTGTCTCCACAACACCGCACAATAGGAGGGGGCTAACAACCCGAAGCGCCTTCACCTGAGGCCTTTCCTTTACCCAAGTCATGAATAACCAAGTCCACTTACACCCAAGGGGTGTAAGTAGAGTATGAGGCTAATCCCAATAGGATACCACCCAATTATTCCAAAGTTCAAGCAATATAAGTTGAAGAAGCAAACAATTTTAATTCGTAAAGAAAACGACGATGAAATTCCAAAAAATGAAACTTTCATTTGAAAAAACGTTTTCAAACTAAAATTTCTAGAATGTTAACATATCTAAATAGAAATTATAGATTCTTTAATGTACTGAAATACAAACCCAAATACAAGGGTAAATACTAAAAATCCAGTGAGCAACAAACCAGGAACACCCCTAGGCACTAGGTTGTCTCAGGCCCTATGTACCTCGTACCTCGGTGTAAATAAACCATAGTAAAATCCACTCTTGTGCACGAGCCACTAGTAGGTAACATACCCAAAACATATTGGTTTCCAATAATCATCTACATAGTTTAGTTAGAGTTGTCTTTATCCAAATGCTAGGTGAAACAGGGACAACACCCATCCGGTCCACTAGTCGTACTAGTAAAAATCTGCCCACCTAAGTACCCGGGCTTCCCCTTTTGTGCTCAAATAATTTCAGCATGAATCATAAATGCATTTTCAAATAAAACACTACTACGGGTCACACAAAATCAATACAGTATCTATCACATTTTTATTCTACTTAAAACACACAATAAAACACTTTGATTTTTAATAAAACAATTCCTCAAAATCCCATAGTGTTTTGCATAAAAAAACACCTTAAGAACCCCATTTGCACACTATGTCACATTTTTGAGTCACCAAAACATAAAGGGAATCCGAATAAATTTAAATTAAAACAAAAAATCATTTTTAGGGAAGCCTCATATCATTCATGAAGTGACATCATTGTAAAACCTCCATTTTTACACAACACGGCTCTTAGAAATTCATGTGTTTCACAAACACCATTAAAACCAACTTTCACTGCAACAAACACATGGGACAATCATCAAAACAGTATTTTAATTCATATTATAGTTCATTAAAATCAACTAATTACTTATAAGTAAGCCCCAAATAAACTAATAAAACATTTCTCTAAAAAAACCCCAATTTCACATGAAATTGGCATTTAAGATTCATTTGAAATACAAACACCACTAAAAATATTTTTCAGAAATAATAAAATTCAGTAATCATGGAAATACTCTAAAAACAGTATCCAATTCACAAAAACTACATACACAATGGAATAACCTACCAAAACCAAGGAAACCCTTGAATACTTTGTACGAAAACTGAAACGCACCACCGCCACACCTCAAGGAAGGTAAAACAGACCTAAAACCATAATTTCATACAATGAAACACAAGATAAAACCCTAATTTTTAAACCCTACTTTCTGGAAAATAGTAACCTCAATGACAAGGGAAGAAACCCTAAGTACATTGAATTTAACCCTAAACCAATTGAAAGAAGAAAGAAGGAGAGGAACTTGATAAACACATCTTGTAGAAATCACCCCCACAAATACCAGTAGATGATTTTAAAAACATTAAAAACTTCAAGGGAGGTTAAAACAAGGATAATTAGACCATTTAGTAATTTTAATGGGGGAAAAAGGGTAATAATTGAGAGAGTTATGAAGGAATGAACTTACCTCTTCAAATCTGGACGTTTTGAGAACCCTATGGATATCTGCCGAAATTCGTGATTTCCAAGAGCACCAAAGAGGGGGGTAAGGACTGATCGTGCGTTTGGGTTCAGTGGGATTGGTCTCCACTTGGAATCACCGAAATACCATTACTATTGAATGAGATATTTAATAAACAAATTTTTGTTTTAAAACTGGAAATGGGTCTTCTGGCTGGCCCAATTCCTTAAATAAAACCCAATTAAACCTTTATTATGAATTCTTAAAGGGTCCAAATTGCAATGGTGGTGTTAATAGGTCAGGGAAGGTCATTTAGGAAGTTTAATGGGTGAAAAATATTAAAAAATGAAAAAGTTATAAAAGAAAAAAAAATTTGCTTTTAAATCTGGAATAGGGCTCACGGTTTGGCCCAATTCATGAAAACTCTCCCATTCCTTCTTAAAAGATTGGGAACCCCCCAAAACAAAGCATGAATGGAAATTAAATGAATTTTACCTTTGAAATATGTCATGGATATAAAAAATCTCCCCACCATAAATCATTCCACCCCAGGAATGTCACAACATACCCAGATGCAAAAGCAAAGCCCAAATGATAGACCAAGACATACTTCCTTGCCACGTTTTCA
This sequence comes from Viscum album, assembly GCA_963277665.1. Taxonomy (NCBI): domain Eukaryota; kingdom Viridiplantae; phylum Streptophyta; class Magnoliopsida; order Santalales; family Viscaceae; genus Viscum; species Viscum album. The sequence continues at coordinate 1,488,808,970 of OY728120.1, forward strand.
CCCGCTTCAAAAAAGAAGAACATCTCCAGTTGATCAAACAAATAAAGATAATACTCTCACCAACCAAAAATTACCCCACTTATATAAAATTATGAAACTCATTCAAAACACATCCCACAAGACACCACAAACACTACAAGACGATGCTCAAGCAATCCACTTGAAATGAACAACGAACTCGAATAACGCTACAACAACATTACGTAAAAACCCATTGGGTGTTCTCCAACCCCAAATTTACCCAAGTAACAAATTTGTGGATTTATATACTTGAACGATACTACCTCCTACCTGGAATACACCAAGGATAAAACTGAGTCACTAGTACGGGGTGACCCAATCTGGACATCCCACCACCAGGGACAACTCAATTTTTACGACAGAAAAAGGATAACAATTGGGGAAGGAACGAACGATCTCCCCATCATAAGGGTTAAAATAACATTATTAATTTTCCAATATAACATACATGATACCCATGATGGGTCTCCTTTCCATAATAATGAACACAACTTTCCTTAAGACAAAATCAAGACACTAACAGGGGGCCTCGAGCGGACTTCCCTGCATTAGGGGTAGATTAATATCTGAATTCATCTAATGAAGCATACCTGAGACCCATTTTGGGTATACCCAAAACAAAACCCAACCATATTAACTAACTATTATGGGATAAAAACAAAAAAATTAACATAATTTTAAGGAGTTGGCATGGCCACACGGTTGGTTCACACGGTTTGGGAAACCATGAGTTAACTGTGTGGATCATTCTGTCCAAAGAGGAAACTACACATAGTTTCCTTGGCCAAGGATCATGGACGTGTAGAGACCATGTGGTAGCTACTATATCTTATCCCACGGTCCCATGGGTTGGCACACGGTTACTACTAACTAATCACAAACTAGACACTTCAACCTGCTTAACCCGAATTTTAAACTTTTCTCCAAAAACACAAGGGAGCCCAAGGGGAAAAAAATCAACAGAAGGTATGACATGGGAACATGGTACTCACACCTTTCTCCAACAAATGTGAGAAATTGGAACAATAAGAGGACACTAGAGGTTTAAACAATTCTTATCTTTCATATTGAGGATATGACCTTGACTAGAAGTGTGAACGAGTCTAGGATTTCCCCTAACTACGCACCAGCTTCTCTTCGGGGCCTATGGATGGAGCTCAATGGATTGAAGCATCTTCGACCTTGCAGTTAGGATTTGGAAATCCCTAAACTAAACATCTTCTTCTAGTGACAAAAACAATTATACTTTAATCTCAGATGGTCTCATTGAGACATGACACACTTCAAACTCACGTTTCCCCAACCCATCATTTTACCAAAACAAGAACTTAGAGGATGCACACACATCACACCTTTTTTTCTTTGGATGATAAACAGCGGAATGAAAGGACATATAGAAACACATTCCTCTAGAACATAGGATTTATAATTTCCTATATGGAGACACACATCCAACAAAATAGTTACTCTCATAAGATTGCACAATCTTCACCCTTATAGTCAAATGAACACATGACATCGAATGAAGTCACTGAACATGACCATTGTGGATAAAAGAAAACACAAGAAGAGGGACCTTGTACTGAGTCCCAAACATCACATGATTCCATCAAGTGTCCATAATAGCCACTCTTGGCCAGATCTTGCACACTGGTGGCCTAACATGAACTCTTGCTTCAATGAGACTAATGAAAGACCCAGAGGCCCTTTAAGACATCATTCTACATTGACACCCCTGATCTTAATTGACCTTTGAAAACTTAGGAAACATAAGAAGCTAAGGTCTATTTCAACCTCCCACAGAAACTCTCCCACTATAGGGGGATCCACATAATTGAAAAAGAAGTGGGGTAAACTCAATCTCCAAACCTCAAGAATAAAGTCCTTATGTTGATCAACTGGAGGATCATCCAACGGTGAATCACCATAGGCCAAATATGAATCATAAATTAACACTTTATGGGGGAATACCCTAGCCTACAAGAAAACCCAAGGACCCAACCGATCTGGTCATTTTGACACAACAGACCACAAACCTGAACTGAACACATGAGGGGAGACACCACATTGGCCTCCCAAACTTTTCCTCAAAAGAGACCACGGACCAAGACTTCATTCCAACTTTTCAATGAAACACCAACCCGAAACATAATTCAAACAAGAGGGGTTATTGAAATCGAAACACCCCCCAATAATAATCCCCAAAAAACATAATCCATACCTCCCAACCATACATTATCAAAACACAACACTTTCCTTCAAAAACATTATTTTAAAAAAATAGTGTTGGTCGGTTGCGCATTTACCTATGCTATCTCATGAGCCTCACACATGCATGTTTACATGCAACACTGGGAACCCACCTCATATCCATCCATATTCCCAAATAAACCTATGCATTTTGTCACCCTTTAGAACACCAAATACCAAAAATCAAACCTTTCCTCTTTTTAAAATCACACTTTTAACCATAATTTTCCTTTCTCAAAAACACTAACCATAATATCAAAACCCAAATTTTCATCTCACAAACCAATTTAGAAAAGAATGCATAATTCAATAAAATAACATATTCATGCCTTTCACAATTGTTTCAAATCATTTCAACCCATTTCAAAACACTTTTAATTTCATGAAAAACACCATTTCATAAATCTCCATTTAATTAAGAACTCAACTCTTCTCATTTCAAGAAAAGGTTCTAAAAGTTCAGATTTTTTTTCAAATTTTCAGTAGTCACCAAACCCAAAATCCATCTTCAACCCCCACACAAAAATTCTAGAACACTTAATTCAATCCAAAACACTTTTCCATGGTTAAAAAAATTCCACTAGAAACATATTTTCAAAACCCCAATTAACATAGTTCATACTTTCAAAAGAGGTGTAAACACATAATTTACCATTTTGAAATAATTCTGAAATTTAATTTATAGACAATAAAAAAAAACCCATTTTCACTTTACTAGAGAATAACTTCACAAAAATTCACACTCCTTAAAGTGAAGTCATTTTTTTTTGTTTAAGAAAAAACCAAGTTTCCAAGATTCCAGAACAAAGAGACACAAGACAATGTGAGAGGAAACTAGTTTCGGTGGTTGACTTGGAAATATGTTTGGAAGCCATATTCCAATCACTTCTCTGTCACAGAGAGTATTCTAGGGAAATATCAACGGCTCCACATGGCTTTCCAGGCCCTGCGAGCTCACTGAGATTATTCGCCCAACTCTTTTTTCATTTCCCATAGTCATCATTAAACCAAGAAAAACAAAGGACTCAGATAAATCCATACTTACCCTAGTGACTAGAATCCCTTAATGAGGTGCGATGGCTAGACACACTACCCATGACTGAAATTTCATGTCCCAAAAATCCTAGCCTTAGACAATCCTGACTATTCCCCAAATAACTTGACCCAAGGAGCGAACCTCCTTTGATACCATTTTGTCACGAACCGAATCTGGTCACAGCCAAAACCAGCATCAAACCCAACCTGTGACATGAAAAGAAGGGTTTTCACTATCCCCATGGGCTAGTAAAAGTACCTGGGTATCAATTATTTTTGTTTGGGAATGATTTACCTGAATATGAAGGCATAAAACATTAAAAACAACCAATAAACTGAATCTGAATAATTTATACCAAACGATGTTTACAAAAAAACCCGAACTGAATACATTGGTTTGGAGTCAATACAATATTTCTATAAATAAATTAAAACATTATAAAAAAACCACCAAGACTCCACACGACAAGTTTTCATCACCCCCGAGCCGTCTCCACAACACCGCACAGTAGGAGGGGGCTAACAACCCAAACCGCCTTCACTTGAGGCCTTACCTTTACCTGAGTTAAACATAACCAAGTCTACTTACACCCAAGGGGTGTAAGTAGGGTGTGAGCCTAAGCCCAATATGATACCACCCAATGACTCCAAAGTGCATGCAATATAAGGTGAAGAAGCAAAAAGTTTTAATTCGTAAAAAAAATGACGATGAAATTCCAAGAAATGAAACTTTCATTTGAAAAAATGTTTTCAAACTAGAATTTCCAAAATGTTAACATATCTAAATGGAAATGATATATACTGTAATTTACTAAAAAAACACACCCAAATACAAGGGTAAATACTAAAAATATAGTGAGCCACAAACCAGGAACACCACTAGGCACTAGGGTTTCTCGGGCCCTATGTACCTCGTACCTCGTTGTAAAGAAACCATAGTAAAATCCACTCTCGTACACGAGCCACTAGTAGGGAACATACCCACAAAATATTGGTTTCCAATCACAATCCACATAGTTTAGTTAGAGTTGTCTTTATCAAATGCTAGGTGAAACAGGGACAACACCCATCCGGTCCACTAGCCATACTAGTACAAATCCACCCACCTTTGTACCCATGCTTCCCCTTTTGTGCTCAAACAATTTCAGCATGAAACATAAATCCATTTTCAAATAAAACACCACTACTGCTCACACACAATCAATACAGTATCTATCACATTTTTATACAACTTAAAACACACAATAAAACACTTTGATTTTTAATAAAACAATTCCTCAAAATCCCGTAGCGTTTTGCACAAAAAAACACCTTAAGAACCCCCATTGCACACTACGTGCACATTTTTGAGTTACCAAAACATATAGGGAATCCAAATACATTTAAATTAATACAAAAAATCATTTTTAGGGAAGCCTCATATCGTTCAAGAAGTGACAACATTGTAAAACCTCCATTTTTACACAACACGGCTCTTAGAAATTCATGTGTTTCCCAAACACCATTGAAACCAACTTTCACAGCAACAAACACATGGTAAAATCATCAAAACAGTATTTTAAGTCATATTAATGTTCATTAAAATCAACAAATTACATATAGGGCAGCCCCAAATAAACTAATAAAACATTTCTATAAAAAACCCCAATTTCAAATGAAATTGGCATTTAAGATTCATTTGAAATACAAACACCACTAAAACTATTTTTCGGCAATAATAAAATTCAATAAGCATGTAAATACCATAAAAACAGTATCCAATTCACAAAAACTACATACACAATGGAATCACCTACCCAAACCAAGGAAACCCTTGAATCCTTTGTGTGAAAACTCAAACGCACCACCGTCGCACCTCAAGGAAGGTAAAACAAACATAAAACCAGAATTTCATACCATGAAACACAATATAAAACCCTAATTTTTAAAACCTACTTTATGAACATTAGGAACCTCAATGATAAGGGAAGAAACCCTAAGTACATTGAATGTAACCCTAAATAAATTTAAAGAAGAAAGAAGGAGAACAACTTACTAAAAATATCTTGTAGAAATCACCCCCTCAAATACCAGTAGCTGATTGTAAAAACAGTAAAACCTTCAAGGGATGTTCGATCATGGATAAGGAGATTATTTAGGAATTTGAATGGGGTAAAAGAGTAATAATTGAGAGAGTTATGAAGGAATGAACTTACCTCTTCAAATATGGACGTTTTGAGAACCCTATGAATATCTGTCCAAATCAGGGATTTCCAAAAGCTTCAAAGAGGGGGGGGGGGGGGTAAGGAAATGGCCACGTGGCTGGGTTCAATGGGCTTGGGCTCCACTTGGAATCACCTAAATACCATTTCTATTGAATGAGATATGAAATAAATAAATTTTTGTTTTAAAACTGGAAATGGGCCTTAGGGATGGCCCAATTCCATAAAAAAACCACATACCACCATTTTTATGGATTCGTAAAGGTTTGAAATTGCAATGGTGGTGTTAATAGGTCAAGGGTGATCATTTAGGAAGTTGAATGGGTGCAAAATATTAAAAAATGAAAATGTTATAAAAGAAACAAAATTGGTTTTTAAATCTGGAATTAGGCTCACGGTTTGGAACAATTCATGAAAACTCTCCCATTCCTCCATAAAAGATTGGGAACCCCCCCCCCCCCCAAACAAAGCATGAATGGAAATTAAATGAAATTTATCTTTAAAATAAGTCATGGATGTGAAACTAGAGGACGTTGGCCCATAATGGTAGGAGGGCCCTTAGGCCAAGCATCCATGCCATTCGAGGGTCCATTTGGATGTGAAAAGTGATGGAAGCCCAAATGAGGGAGAACATGAAGCTTTAAAAATGGGTGAAAGCATATACGAGTAGAGTCAGACATTTCAGGTACTAAACTAGAGTACCTGGAGGCACATTGGTGAATCACTGAAGAGTGTTGAGGGGCTCATCATGAGTGCAACTAGTTTTAAAAGATGTGGATAGCACAAGGGAATGGAAATCTCTCAGGATGAGGAGGTAAATGGAATGGTTGTTACAACACCCGATGTGAGTGAGAACATAATCCCCTACCACACCATTTATTTCTCTCTCTAGGGGAATGCGGGCCAAGGGTCCAAGATTGGGTTTGACTCGAATATGAGATGCTCGGGTGGTCCTACGTATCCCATGAGGATGGAAACATGCCATACATAGTTCTAGAATCGCACGTAGGGGTAAGATATCCTTACGAGGGGGGTGTATGATGTGGTGAGTAACCCAACGTGAATGAGGACATAATCCCATACCAGACCGTACAACCATATATAGTAACTTGGGTTGGGGGCCCGAAACGGCCAAGGGTCCTGAGGCTAGGCCTTGGATGGGGAGACCCAGTCAATTCGCAGTTTAACGTCTTACAGTGAGGACGAAGAGAGGGGTAAGATACCCCAAACAAGGGAGGTGTTTGGCATAGAGAGTAACCTTATTTGAATGAGGACATAATACCATACCACACCGTATATCCCAAAATAGGAACTTTGGTCGGGGGACCAAAAAGGCCAAGTGGCCTAAGGCTGGGCGTCCAGGCCAACGGTAGCCATACGACCTCTTGTGCGGTTACCGCCTCATCACAGCTCCTAAGCCCTTGTGAGCAGTGTTTGGTGTGGGAAACAAGGAGCCAGACGTGGATTTCCCCATCATATGGGGGTCAAATAGCTGACATCTCCTGAGGGGAGTGCATCGATTGGATATACAATGAGGTAGAATGAACCACTGCACTCGATGTTTGGGGCATCTTGGGGGTAGCTCTAATGACAAAGGATAACTATTGACCATGTTCGAAACACAAAATCAATATAGTGACCTGGAATGGGAACAAAAAATGAGCATCGATCGTGGACCATATTCGAAACATGAGACTTGTATCAATTTGTTTCTCAACATCCTCGATGGTGTTGGCCCGAAGTGGTAGGAGAGCCCTTGGGCCTAGAATCCCTACCGTTTGGAGTCCCTTCTAGAGGAAGGATGATGGAGTCCTAATCAAAGGAGTGGGTGAAGCATAGTTGTACCCACACATTTTAATGTCAAGCAGGGAGGTGAAAGAGGCAGACACCTCAGGGAGTGGGATGTACGGAGGAATCGAAATCAGTTCGACGTGTATTGAGGCAAGAACCTGCATTACACCATATGTCATGACCTGAGGGGAGATTCTAGCATTTTGGATGGGCCAACAAACAAAATTTCCTGGAATTCCTACGTATCCTATAAGGAAGGGAATCAAACCATACATAGTTATTAAAGGCCATCCAGTTTAAATTCATGCGGTGAGGATGTGGGAGGATAGAAGAACGGTGACCGGGCACATGGTGAGACCGTTATAATCCTAGCATGAGTGGGGATAAGGGAATTTACACCATATCATGCCAGGATCCTCTGAGAGAACAATACCCACAAGGGATATTCAAAGAGAAGAGTTTGGGGTTGGGATTAAGACAAAACATTTGAGTGTTCCTACATATCCCATGGGAATGGGAATCAAGCCACATGTTGTTATAAGGGAGAAATTTATCATCTTGCGGGATGATTCACAGTTTAAAGTCATGAAGGACTGAATAGTTTAAGGTCATGATAGACCATCATCTAGTTTAGGGTCATATAGGACTAGTTAGTTTAGGGTCGTGTTAGACCTACAGGCTCAAGAAAAGTACTGCTTGAGGAATTTGGCATTGGTGGGAGGAGTGATACGCTCGCTATCCATGGTCACCAGGGATTATTCCCCATTGGGGTAAACCCTGTGGATTATGTAAGGTCCTTCCCATTTGGGCTCCAACATGGGTGGCTTCCTTCCAGGGATCATTGGCATCCGGAGGGCCAATACTAAGTCTCCTTCCAGGAAAGAGCGGAGGTGAACCTTCTTGTTGAAGGCTCTAGCTATCTTATTCTGATACCTTTCTAGATTGTGCCAGGAATGAAGCCTATTCTCGTCAAGTGCTTCCTATTCAGCCAGAAATTTTTTGGCTACCTTATCTGGAACCTGTTGGTCATAGACCATTGTGCGTAATGAAGGCAGCTGGATCTCGATGGGCAGGATGGCCTCAGCTCCGTACACTAGGGAATACGGGGTCACCTAGGTGGAATTACGAGTCATCGTCTGATAGTCCTAGAGGGAATTGGGGTGCATGTTTGGACAACTATTTTTATTCTGACCAACCATTTTCTACAAAATGTTTGAGAGGGTTTTGTTTAATTCCTCGATCTGTCCATTTTCAAGCATATGATAACAAGAGGTATGGTTTGAATAGAAGTTGTACTTGGCGTACAATGTTTTCAGCTCGACTGCTCGGAAGATGGTGCCATTATCGGTGGGGACTATGTGAGGGACTCCAAACCATTAGATGATATTGGAGCTCACGAAGTCAATGATAGAACATGCCTTTACCTCCTTGAGCGGAACTAATTCTTCCCACTTAGAAAAGAAATCGGTGGCGGTCAGGATAAACCTGCATTGGCAAGCTATCACCGGTGAATATGGTCCCACAACTTCGAGTCCCCACACCGCAAATGCCCAAGAGTTCTTGGTGGAGTGGAGAGGTTCTTGCGGAAGATGCATGAAGCTAGCATGAATTTGTCATGCGTGACATCTCTTGGAAAACTCGATGCAAACATGGATCCTAGAGGTCTAGAAGTACCCCAGTCTCTAGATCTGATGGGATAGCTTTGGCCCAGTCTGGTGAGCCCCATAGGAACCAGCGTGAACCTTCTGCATAACCTGAGAAATCTCAACTCCATGGATGCAACAGAGGATAACACCATCAAAACTGAACTTATAGAGGATCTGCTCAAGACTGGGACCACTCTAGAGGGTAAACTACAGTGTGTGGTGTTAGATTCGCTCGTGCTCGGCCCGATCAGCTAGGAGGTAACCATTTTAGAGATACTCGACAAAGGGGGCTCTCTAGTCGGGGGTTGATTCAACCACTACATCTAAGGAACCTGGAGGTCCTGATGTGGAGGCTCCAGCAGTATAATGGCTTACCCGTAGGCTGTCTTCATCATTTGGGGTGATGAGAGAAATGACTCTCTGATGTGCCACCTATGCAAAGAGATCATCCTGCTCGAGTTCTTCAAGTGATGTAGCTTGGCCTTCCAAGGAATCCGCTCGACTATTCTGAAATCGAGGGACATGAGTAACTGCCGGCCGAGATGGGAACTGGGCCATTAGCTGGAGGGTGCGTTCCAACAATGGTACGAGCTCTGGAATTCTGATGATCTATTCACCATTGATTTGCTTTATGACTAGTTCGGAATCCCCTTTCACATAAAAATGGGGAACATCGATATCAAGGGCCAGCTCAAGGCCAGTAATGAGGGCCTGGTACTCTGCTTCATTGTTGGTGTAGCCTTCTAACAATAGGAATGATTACGGCAGAATGGCTTGCATCGGGGTGATAAAGACAATACCCAGGCCTACTCTGTTGAGTCTGGGATCATTGATCCTCCTATCGGTGGGGCTTCGGGAGGCACCATTAAAGTACATATTCCAACATGGGATGACATGATCTACCAAGAGGATTCCCTCGTTGGGAAAATCTAGGTCTAGGGACTAGTCTATGGGGGTTGGATGGGCAACAAGTAAGTCTGTCAGTGCCTGTCCCTTGATAGCTTTCTGAGGGACAAAACTGATGTCCAACTACTGGAGGATTACCGCCCACCATGCTAGAAGGCCGACCAAAATGGGGTGGTTCAGAATGTACTTCAGTGGGTCTACCTGAGACACTAGCTTTACCTTATGGTGCTACAATTAATGCCACAATTTCTGCTCTGCGAATACCAGCGCAAAGCATCTCTTTTCGATTGGGCAGTACCTGGTCTCCGTATCGATGAGCATTTGACTGAGGTAGTAGAGGCTGTTTTATATCCTCTCATTGTTCTTATGGGTGAGAAGGGTTCCATGAGATCATTCCATGGAAATCACATACAGGAGAAGTGACTTTACGGAGATGGGTGGAAACAAGACTGGAGGCTAGAGTAGATACTGCTTGATTTCCTCGAATGCGGTCTGGCACTATTTGTTCCATTCATAGGTGGAGCCTTTCTTCATGAGCTAGGAAAAGGGCTTAAACTTTCCGACCATATTCGTAATGAATTTGCGTATGTAGGCTAAGTGGACTTGGAGACCTCGAAGCTCCCGAATATTTCTTGGGGGAGGCATCTGTCTGATGGCATTGATCTTCTCGTGGTTGATCTCGATGCCCCAGTACCTAAAATCAAATCCAAGGAACTTCCATGAGGTGACCTTGAAGGAACACTTTAATGGGTTCATCTTTAGGAATTGGGAATGGTGGAAGCTGAAATTTTTTCAAGGTCCTTGATATAGTCCTGGAATTGGTGAGATTTGATCACCAGATCATCAACATAGAATTCCACCAATGTCCTAAGGATTGGCTTGAATATGAGAAGCATGAATTGCTGATATTTGACACGTGTATTTTTCAGGTCGTAGGGCATATCCTTGTAATATAAAGTACCTTGGGGCTCCTTGAATTATATTTACTCTTCAACCTCTAGGCCCATATCGATCTAATTATATCCAGAGTACCCTCCTATGATGGAGAGGGCCTGAAATTCAGTCATAGCATCAATCAGAAATTCCATCATAGGAGGGGAAAATCATCCTTCGGACAGTAATTGTTGAGATCACATAAGTCGATGCAGACTTGGATATGTCCATTATTATTCTTGACTAGAACAATATTGGATAGCCACATGGGGTACTGGATCTCCTTGATGATTTTGGCTCGGATGGGCTTTTCAACTTTAGCCTTGACCCTGGCACCATGAGAAGGGTGCATCTTCCTAGGAGGCAACTTGAACCCGTGATGATTTATCAGGGACCGAGCTAGTGTATGGATATATGAGGATATAGTCTTGGAATCTTTTCATAGCTCCAAGAGAATACATCATGATGTTATTTAAGGAAGTCCACGTACCACTGATGCTCCTCAAGGGACATTGAGGCACTGATCAATATGGGACTTGGATCTGCCTTGCTACCAAGGTTCACTTGTACTAGTTCATCCGCCATGGCAGAGAAGCCTTCTTTGAAGGTGAGGGGAGCATCCTCAAAATCCACTTATTCTCTTTAAAAGGGAGAATATATAGCGGGGGAAGCCTCCTCTAGGTCGGCAGATCCCGATGGGAGGCTGGTACCAGCTTGGGCAGCGGTGGACAACATATCGTGAGATTCTTGTGCTGTCGAGACCATAACAATGAAACCAGTCAATCTGATCACATCTGGTCTTTGGACCAAGGGGCCACTCTTGAGGATATCAAAGAAATAGCGGCACATCATATTGATCCAGTTAATCCCAGCCTAGTGAAACTGACACGTATGATGTACTACCGTTGCCAGGGTGCGGGCATCCCAATAACTTATGGGAGTTGGAGGCTCTGGGATCACCTGAGCCTGATTTGTATAGGAGTATGAGGTGATTTCCCACCATTTCTTGGACTTGGGAATATGATTCCATCTTATACCAGAGATAACAAAACATTTCCCCATGTCAGTGGTTGTGGCCTCCAACCGATGGATCAAGAAGACATAGGCATCCTCCAGACCTGCCTAGGGGTCAGTTGGAACCTAACTGGTTCGACCTCACTTGCCTGAATCTATTTGTCCTTGGTCTTGTAATAGTGGGAGTCCAGGTAGTGGGATTAACAAGAGGAAAAAGGAGATGCATCACCTTGGAGTACGCCGAATCAAACATTAAGGGGGTACTTTAGGAACTGGTGATATGACGAGGGAACCACAGCGTGCAGGTGGAGCCCTGGTCTACCCATAAATGCATTGTACGCGGTGTCCTGGGAGACAACCATAAACTCGGTACTGGAAACTAGACTGCCGAACTGGTTCTTCAAACAGATCTTACCGAATGGGGTTTACTCTGTCCTGTCATATCCTTGAATTCTTAAATCGGAGGGAGTGAGGACATCTTCGGATAACCCCATCTTCTGCAGTGTCTGCATCGAGATAAGGTTAATCCCAGAGCCGGTGTCAACCAGATAGCGGCAAACCTCCATGCCGTTAAATTTGGCGGTGATGTATAGTGGTCAGATGCGCCCCTATAAAGGAGAGCCTTCATATTCTCTAGAGAACAAAATGATTTCCTGACATTTGACGTTCTCGACCGCTTCAGCATGAAAAGCTTCTACAGCTGCAACCTCTATCTAAAACTAGAGTGGGATTTTTAAAGCCTCAGCGAGGGCTTCACGTATATCTGATGATAGGTGAATGGCCTCAAGGATGGAAAGCCTGAATGGGATGCCCGCAAGGTGCTTGATGACATCATATTTCTGCACCAATCGCGAACTTATACTTGCTGGAGGCTGCATTGTGATAGGAGGCACAGCGGGCGTTGTCGGATGAGACGACGGATGACTAGTGCTAGATATATCCCGCTTATTTCTAGTCAAAGCCTAAAGAGTATCTACAGTATGAGGATAGGGTGACTGAAATTGGCCTGTAATAGGGAGAAACTGGTTGCGGCAGGGTCAAGGAAGCTCTGCTAGATCCAGTAGCAAAAACGGTGGTGGTGGCGGGCTCAGCAACACTGGCGGAAAAGGCTGCACATGCTGAGATCAATGCTGGGCCTACTGTCTGGTCTCAATTGAATGCACAGCCTGAATGGAGGTGCCAACTAATGTGTCTCGATGACCCCTATGGTCATGACTCTGCTGACGTTGGCATCAGCTGGAGACGTTGGGGGGGTTCACATGGCACTCCCCATCGTCATGGGTCATATAAGGGTTTACCAACTCCACGGTATTAATCGAAGCATAACCATGACGATCACATAAATAGTTATCTATCACTAGGAAGATTTTAGTGGAAATCCCCATCTCTGTGGGCATGAAGTCTCCAAGAGTGCGGGACGACAATGGAATTGTTGGGGCACGTTGCTTTCCCTTGCGCTGTCGATGCTTGCTCTTCTGGGAAGAGGTCGGCTGAGATGATGATGCAGAAGTGGTGGTCATAGATTCTAAGGGATTCGACTGATTTAGGCATTCACGAATGATACAATGGGCATGAGAAACCATTTTGTGATCCATCCAATGATCGTACTTCTGGGACCCATGGTTAGAAACCAGATGCCACTCACTTTCGTTGTCGCTACTACTGTCTAGCATTACAAAGGAACCCACAACTTGTGTCGAGGCTAGGCCCTACTTGAATATGTTGTTATTGACCTGGACTTGAAGATAGTCTTTAATCACATAGAAATGATTGAGGGTGTGCCCCAGGATCTGATGATAGGGGCAGTAGTTGGGGAGATTAGTGAGGTTCGCCTCTTCTGGCCTTCTGCACTCAAGAAAATGCACGATCCCTTATTCCAAGGAACTTCTGAAATAGCCAAGGACCTGATTCTCGTTGAATGAGTAGGTCCGGTTTCATCTGTCCAGAAAGGATTCCCTTAGATCCTAGACCTGACAAGGAGATGTAGGGGCCTATCGAGGAGGCGGAACCTGATTGTCCCTCCTCGGTGGTGGCAGCGCATTACACGGAGGAACCAACTGATTTCGAGGAGGATGCTGCTCAGCCAGAGGCTATTCCTGTGGTGTAGGACCTCTGCGAGGATGTGGGGTTGGTGCCACTGGTTACAATTCTAGTTTTCTGGGGGCTTCTATTTGGGCCACCGCGGCAGGCTCAGCTCTCCCAGCCCTCCTTGCTAAAATTACATGGGGTAATGGACGTGCCTATCTATCCTGTTGTAGGTCTTCCTCGAGGCACTAGGCCTTATAGGATAAGTATCAGAATCCTCTAGGGTAGTTCTAGGTGATCAGGGAAGTAACAAGTTCTATCATGACGTTCCCTATGCACATCATCAGTAATTTCTCCTGAGTCAGTGGCATGTCAAGGGAGTATATGAGCCCCTTCCACCAGGAAATAAATTCCACGACTCACTTATAAATCCTTTTTTGCACATAAAGAGGTCTATGATGCTCATTTTCCTGGTGGTAGAGCTAAAATAGTAGAGGAATTGGCTAAGAACTTCCTCCCAACTTGTTACGGATCCGACGAGGAGCTGGTTGTACCAGACGAATGTCGACCCCTCCAATGATTAAATAAAATAGCGGAGCTTGGTACTCTCATACTACGCTGGAGTCCCTAACATGGGCCTACACATTGAGTTGAAGTGGACCAGGTGCTGTGGCAGGTCCCCCGTCCCATTAAATGGGGTGAAGGTGGGATTCTTGAAACCCTGAGGTGCCGAAATATCATCCACCCATGCCGGATACGTCTTACCATCATGTGGGATTGCCACCTGTCGTGTTCCCAATGAATTAAGGTGGGATATGAGTGCTTCCATAGGATCATCTGGGCGGGGGTACCTTTCTCCATGGGGATCCCTAACTATGAGCGTGTTGGTGGGTTCTTCAACATGGTAACCAAGCTCAGTGGATCGTGGAGCGGTTGATGGGGCGACCTGAGGGGCATCTTGGGGAACCTGATCTAGATTCCTTGGATTTCCACACCGTTTTAGGTGGGTTTAGAAAGACATACCATGCCATCCTACCGTGAGCTCTGGCTTCTGCCCTATCTGTAGGAGCAACATGATCAGGGTTGCCTGGGGGTAGCTCGCCAAGGGGAAGTTGTTCCTGCCCCTGCTACACTGGCCTAGTATTGCCGTAGTCAGGCCATCGCTCTATAGCACATTTATACAGGAGTTCATCAACTAACTTCTTCTACATAGCAAGTTATTGGTGCAATGTGGCCCTCTCAGGGTCTTCCTTCGTCTTCTGCACTGAGGCAAATGGGTGAGAGTGCATGTCAGCTCTGACGTGCTCTTTTCCCTTACCAGAATTCCTGCTAAGTACCAATGCATCAGTGGGCGTAGGGTGACCAAGTAGGTTCCTCTGCTGATGAGTAATTCTTCTTGATGGGACCAATAGTGGTGGAACAACCTCAGGGGGGGGGGGGGGGGGTAAGTCTCCATCCATAAGCTCCAGCTCATCCACCTCGTCCACTATGTCGGCCATGTTGACCGTGACCCTTCCTAGGGGCATGTCCTCGATATAGCCAAGAGAGTCGGGCTTCCACCAGATAAGACTGAAGAGGAGGGAAACATACTGCCCCCAGCCATGTATTCGCACATGGGGGGGGGGGGGGGTAGCATCCTTGATAATTTTGGGAGTACCTTGATACTCTGAACGCATTGCTGCTGGAGGGCCGTAGAGGGGCCTACTGACTTTGGGCGTTGGGCCATAGGGAGTGTAGCCAAATTGACCAGACGAAATTGCTCACTGATGTCTTCGAAATGCGCTTGGATCCTAGGATAAACCACTCACTGTTGAAGAAGACTAAAAAGCATCACCCAGAGGGTGTGGCAGAAACACTCAACTTCCTCCGGGGTGAGGGATTCCGGTGTGCAGAAATTTGGTGCTGCCATGGGGTAGAACATCTTGGGGAAGTGGTCCACTGTGAGGATGTTCCAGAAGATCCTCAGCTCAGATTTAGGTTCTGGCCCTTGATTTACTCACTCATCAACTAGGGGTGACTAAGGAACTGGCATCGGTACTGAGGCAGACTGCTGGGATGACAGGCTGGCTGGTGGAGAGTACCGCGAGCGGGCTGACATGCCACCGAATCACAGGTTTTCCTCCAAAGAGTGTAGGGATCTGGCCGCTACACCATGATAAGAAGGGATAACAGCCTCTGTTCCTAGCTTAGGGGCCAGGGCTACTGGTGATAGGTCATAATGCTGCTCGCCCTCCATCGTTCCCCAAAATAGTTCTCTGTGATCTCTTGTCAAGGTAGAGAGCGCTTCTGGTGATGATGGTGGTGATTGCATGACCATAACCTATGGGGTTTCCAGATTTTCATCCTCTTGGATATACCTACGGAGGGAGGTGGTAATCTAATGGAACTTTCATTCTGGGAGTACCATGCTGATGCGACTCGTCCCTACCCAAGACCTTGACTCAGATAAGAGAGAGGAGGGTTACCATGATAAGTCGTATTCCACCTTGGAGTCTGAGAAGTGGATTGGTCTGATATTTGTCTGGAACTTCTCAGGATTCTTCTTATGGTGGAGATGACCCACCTTCTTTCCCCTAGATGGCTATTCAGAATAGGGCAGACTTCTGACACGGGTTCCTTCGGCTGCACTAGTGCTGGGGAAGAGAGGGTTTCCACCCGAGAAAACCAGGGTGTGAGGAGCACCAGGACAGATATCAAAGGGGAAAAGAGGAGGATCTCCATGGGTAGAACAAGAGCAGTCAAGACCTCCGCTAGAACTGGAAGAAGCATGGGGAGGACCTCCACACTTGTTTTCCTAGGAGACCTCAGTATGAGGATGGTCCTCATACCAGTCTAGCTGAACACGGGCAGGACCCCTGTACTGGGTACGGGTGGAGTGAGGCTGGCCTTCACCCCTCTAGTTACCAAGGTGAGGAGGACCTACACCAACTGCTGAGAGGACTTGGGGAGGATCCCCACATTGAAGAGAGACCGGATGGGAAATGTCCCTACACCAGTGGTCAGGGGTAATATTAATGACTCCATACCTAGTGTTATGAGCATGAGAGATGATTCCGTGCCGAGCATCACATCCATGAGGAAGACCCCCATTTGGATTGAGGGTGGCATGGGGCAGACCTCCATGTTGAGCCTCGAAGCGGGGAAGGCCCGTGCTCTCCGGGGTAGCGGTATCGGGAGGACCCCCGTACTTGGTGAAATTACTGTGGGATAGCTCGCGACGAACACTGCTCGTGTTGGTGACTAAGAGAGTCAACCCAACCTGCCCATGGGGCGGTTGGGTCCTCGATCATGGCCGGGCGTATAAGTGACCCTACTTAGTGTATGAAGGGAACTGATGATATGTTTCGGCGGTGGCTCGGGCCACAGTAGCTGCTCACATTGACGCCCCATGGAGGGAGTTCTTCTCAGCTTGCGCCTGATGCTGGCATCCGGTCAAACAAACCTGGGCTGGTGGTGCAAGTACATCACTTACCTAATCCTCTTCTAGAAAGACCAAGTGGCAGCGTTGGCGCCACCTCGTGAGGGTCCTAACTGGGAGCCCCAGGAATGGGACTCTGACCGGGCTGGGCTGGATGTCACCTAGTTCATCTGCGTAGGGCATGGAATCATAGAATCATTCCAGGTACAGGCTCTCGAAATGGTTGTATGTTGGGGTGGGGAGAAATGGCTCCCTGCATGGCCCTCAAGGGTGGCATTGGCGATAAGGTGCAGACGCCTCTAGTTCCAGATGGTCTATATCCCAAGTCGGTATTATGCCCTCCTCCTCGTAGCGGCACACAAGGTCATTGATCACCCTTCTTTGGATGACCTATGATGGGGAGAGGGGGCGTGGGTTCCCCTTGTTTGTATATATTGAGGCCATCATGGAAGAGGTAAATCCACATGGAATGGCTATGTGGGCACTGGCCCTACCCCTGCGTCGATGGGCATGCGGTGATCATGTCCTAAGAACAACAACATGATTACAGAGAGCAGGGAGATTAATTAATTAGTGCTGAAAGAAAAAGGAATCAACAACCATTTCCCCAGCACCATCCCATCTTCGATGGCTGGTAGAGGTATCCATGCTGACCACGTTGTAGAACGGGATGTACAGCGTTCTACTGCCCCAAATTATGGTGAGTTTCATGCTAGGCCCGCTATTTTCTTAGCAGGACACAACACCGGATAACTAGATCCGGTGACACGTCAATCAATTGATGCCTCAAATGCTACTAATATCCATGTTGAGGAGAATAACTTCACTTCGGGTTCACCATTTCTGTTTCTAATGATTTCACTGAGGTGCGCACGTCCGTCTCTTTTGGGGGATGACAGCGTTGTTTGTTGCCCCGCATTCCCACATTCCAAAGGTGGGCGGCATCCATCACTTATTCAGGGGTGTTTTCTCCTTGATCGAAATGGGATGATGGGATGTTGGTTCTTCCATCCATGGATTCCTCCTCGGAACTCTTCACCTAGTCCGGGTCTCCCTTATAGATTTAATACGTTGTTTGTGAACTCTTCCTAGCGCCAAATATTCATGGACACTAGTTAATTACACTACTTCTGTCGGGAAATTCCAAGGGGTCCAGAGACACTGATGTATCTATCTTCTGTACCTTATTATAGGGCATCTCGAGGGAGAGGATACTCGAGGCATCCCACATCAAATGAGAGGAATCATATTCCATGGGAATGTATCTGAGGTTTTCCTCATCTTTCGATGTTTAACACAGGGTATGCCCAAGTTTAATGTCTAGCAGAGATGGACCAGACTGATTAGAGCACTAGCTAGAGTGGATCAGATGGGTGAAACCCTTGGAGGGAACACCGATGTTGGGGTCAACGTATAGTTGAATTTCGTGATACTATTGAGGGGAATGGGGTATGTGGTGGCATGATCCCACCAGGATGTGGTGTCCCGGATAAGAATCAGGATGGATGGTGGATTGGTTGAATAAAGTGGATGGTGAATGGGATGGAACCTCCATGAGGATGACGATGGTTTTGGGATTGATCCTTGAAGAGGCTTCCTATATATCCCCCTTGTAGTGAATCAAAGTCCATATAGTTCATCTGATGACGACTTACCACTAATTCGGGCTTTAAACGGCTTACTGCTGGGTGGGGTTACAACGGATTACCACTGGATAATAATGTTAGCGATTTTCCATTGAATGGACTCACAACGGATTACCACTGAGTGGAATCACAACGGCTTACTGCTGAATGGAATCACAATGGCTTACCACTGAATAGGATCATAACATCTTACCACTAAATGGAGTGACAATGGCTTTCCACTGAATAGGGAATAAAAAGTGGAATACAGTTCAACGTCATTGAGGATGGGGGTGGAATGACGTGAATAAGGACCTGGGGTCCAAATGGATGGTGTGGGAGAACCAAAGTGAAGGGGGTCAGAATGACCAGGTGTTGGGCTTAAACCTCGTGGAGGAATCCTTCATACCTCTCCTTGGAAAGGATCAAATACCTCGTAGTTCATGTGGCAGCGTTAGAGAACCGACGTGAAGGAGGACCTGGGGTCCCATGGGTGGTGGGCGTGAACCTCATGGAGGCTTCTTATGCACCCTTCCATGGCATGGATCAAGGACCTCGTAGTTCAGGTGGTGGCATTGGTGAACCGACTTGAAGGAGGACATGGGGTCCCATGGGTGGTGGGGCTGAACCTCATGGAGACTTCCTACGTACCCTGCCTTGGAAAGGATCAAAGAACCTGTAGTTCAGGTGGTGGTGTCAGTGAACTGATGTGAAGGAGGACCTGGGGTTCCATGGGTGGTGGGATCGAACCTCATGGAGGATTCCTATGTACCCTGACTTGGAAAGGATCAAAGACCTCATAGTTTAGGTGGTTCCATTAGTGAACTGACATGAAGGAGGACCTGGGGTCCTATAGGTTGTGGGCTTGAACCTCATAGAGGCATCCTACGTACCCTTCCATGGTGAGGATCAAAGACCTCATAGTTCAGGTGGTGTCATTAGTGAACCGTTGTAAAGGAGGACTTGGGGTCCCATGGGTGGTGGGCTTGAACCTTGTGGGGGCTTCCTACGTTCCTTACCTTGGCAAGGATCAAAGACCCCGTAGTTCAGCTAGTGTCATCAGTGAACCGATGTGAAGGAGGACCTGGGGTCCCATGGGTGGTGGGATTGAACCTCATGGAGGCATCCTACGTACCCTTCCATAGAAAGGATCAAATACCTCATAGTTCAAGTGGTGGGGTCGGTGAACTGATGTGAAGGAGGACCTGGGGTCCCATGGGTGGTAGGTTTCAACCTCGTGTAGGAATCCTACATACCTTCCCTTGGAAAGTATCAAAGATCTCATATTTCAGGTGGTGGGTGTGGGGCTTACACTCTAGGCTGCCCAAGGTAGGTTTCAGGGTCAGTGTTTTATCTAAGCCCACGTGAGCCATGCTCGGTGTGAGAAACAAGAGACAACAAAAAACCTGATGATCACGCTGTGAAAGGTGCATCCATGGGAAGTGGATTGGGGCTTACACATGGTTAGCATCCCAAAGAAGAAATATTAGGACATACTCCAGGATGGAGGCCAAATGGTGGAAAAGCCCAGCAGGATCAGGATTTGGTACCGAATAATGGAGGTGTTCGTTGTCCATTCACCCATAGACCTTTGGACCGAAGAAGAAAGGAGGAGTAGGGATGATGCCTCCTTCAAGAAAAGCTAGGGGATTACACCGAGATGGTTTCTCTTTCCCCGCCGACAAAAGCCACTCCGATAAGGAGGATATCATCCCATATGAGTGAGGATCTCATCCTCATAGAGACCAGTGGGCATAAAGAATTTCCAAGGTGGGGCACCCCACCTGTGGGGCCCGGGGTGAGTTCATAGTTTAATGTCATAATCTAAGGACGACGGTACCTAGCAGTTTAACGTCCTGCTGCTCGGACGAGGTTGGTTCACATCGCACCCCTTGGACTTACATAACTGGTACCATCTTCTCCTTAGTGAAGAGAAGGGACCGACAATGCCAAGGCTAGGGGGTGTTATGGAGTGATCCATTGGGGGGTCCATGTTAGCATGGTTATGCGAAGAAGCAATAGTCATTAGCGTGCCTATGCGAAGAGGAATGAGGTTAAGCAACACAATGGGCAGTATCGTCCATGGGACTTTGAAATCACATCATTCAAACATGGAGGGTCACAGGAGAAGAGTAATTTCAAAGCATAGAGGTTCATAGGCAGGGGACTTGTGAAGCTCTGCTACTCTGCATGGCGGAGGGTACTTGAGAAGGGGTGTGATTCGAGAAGAGGGGCACCTCAACCTAACTGTATGGAAGAGGTACGTATAGGAGGTGCTTCACGAAGTGGAAAGGCATTTTCGGAGCACTGACTTGCAGAGCAAAGGTGCCTCGCAAAGCAAGGTATCAGGAAGCAATGTGCTTTTCAAAGTACAGTGACCACGCCTTAGCATTTGGATCACGTGTACATGGAGGGTGTTTCGCAAAGAATAAATGCTCTAGGATGTCCCGAGTCCCATTGGGGTTCCACTTCCTTTACAGAGGCCCTTCAGCTCCGTGAAAGGCATACATCTCGAAATAGGGGGTTAAAGCAAGGCAAAGGGGAGACACTTTGCAGAGCTGAAGTACCAAACACAGCTCATGGTTCGCAGAGTAGGAGACGCTTCACGTTTCGAGAGCTAGGAATTTGAAAGGTCGGGGTATCCTCCTCCTGGACTTGGGGGAAGGCTGGTATTTATAAGGGTGAGGCACTGTGATTCAGCGATCACTCGGTGCAAAGAGGGATTTTTTTTCTCCATGGCGGGATCGCGAATGTCAAATGCGTTCACGGAGCATCCCGCCTCCTTGCTCCGCGGTGGGCTCACGAACATCAAAGGTCTTCGCGGAGTGTTACCGCCTCCTTGCTTCACGACTGATCACAAATGAAAAAGGAGCTCACAGAGCGTTACTGCCTCCTTGCTCTGTGGTGAGCTCGATGCGATTGGGGATCCATGAATGGTCATCGTGAGGTAGCCCCTGGAGGCTTTCCATTTCGTCATATTCTTCTCCCATTTTGGGGCCAAAAATACTCCTTTGTCGCACACTCTCTATCCCATTCTCTAGAACTAGACATTGAGAGACTTATCATGACCTTGGTGTCGACTATTACCTTCGGAGTCCAAAACAGGTTGTTTGATGTTTTCCAGTGGGGTAGACTAATTATGGGATCACATCACCCTCGTTGGGATCTCTTCTTTCTATATATGCAGCGATATGATGTCAACCTCAGCATCGACTGGCTATTTTCCATTTGTTCTGTTATCAGTGGCTTTAATAGGGGAGTCATGTTTTCATATATAGATGGTCAACATGTGGATTTTATTGGTGATCAGGGATGTCGAGTTGGTAGTTGGTGGGTGGAGACCCTTCATTCATTTTTGGCTGAGCCGTTAGTGGAAATAATGGATTCTATAATTGTTGAGGTTAGTAAGTTCATTGTGGAGTACCTTTATGTTTTTCGTGAAGAAGTTATGATGCTAACCTTTGACATGACATTGATTTTGGGATAGAATTGTAGCCTGATGTTGCTCCAATATCAATGGATCATTATCAGATGAAACCTTATGAGTTGTGGGAGATGAGGATTTAGATAGATGATCTAATGACAAATGATTTTATTTGGAGCAGTGTCTTGCCATGGGGTGCTCTAGTATTATTCACAATGATGGCGAATGGTGGTTTTAGGTTGTGTACAGAATTCCGAAGGTTGAATCTGGTGATGACCAAGAACTACTATCCTCTTACAAGGATAAAAGGTCTCTTGAACTAGATGAGAGTAGAAAGTATGTTTTCTATGGTCGATATGTGGTCTTTATATAACCATTTATGGGTGATAGATGGAGATATCCCAAATAATTCCTTTATATGCAGGTATGACAACTTCGAGCTCGTACTCATGACATTCAGTGATATGAAGACACCACCCATGTTCATAGGGCTTATGAATTCCATATTACATGGGTTCTTGGATTGGGTTTTCATCATCTTCATTGATCACATATTAATGTACTCAATGTCATAAGAGGATCATATATAGCATCTCAGAAAAATCTTGAAGGCTCCACGATGCCACTAAATCTATGAGAATTTTCCAACTGTAAAATCTAGAAATGAGGGGTTCATTTCCTTGGGAATGTGGTGTCTTAGCTGGGTGTGGTAGTAGAAATTTTCAAAGGTGGAGTATTTTTTTAGTCAGATGAACCCAAGAATGTGGTAGAGGATCATAGTTTCCTTATACTAATATGATATCATCAGAAGGTTTTACCCACTTTCTCTCGAGTTGCCTCCCCATTGATAGCTCTGACTAGGAAGGACAAAATATTTTTTTGGAGTGATCAGGGCCAGGAAACATTTGGTTTTCTGAAGAGAAGCTGATCAATTCACCAGTGCTCCAGTTTCCCAATGAAGGGGTGATGTTAGAGGTGTTTTTTGTTTCTTCCCATCTGGGGTTGGAATTCATGATGATGGACTAGCAAGAAGGGATATCTAATGGGTATAGAAAGTTTCAACCACACGAGCATAACTATGCCACCCATGGTTTGGAACCAGAATCTATTTTGTACATACTAATGTTGTGGAGGCATTACCTCATTGGGAGGAACATTGTGGTATTCAAATATCACAATATCATGAAGTATATATTTTTCTAGTGTGACCTATATCTATAAAAATGGAGGTGGATGGAGATTACATAGGACTATGATTTTGAGATCTCTTAAACCTAATGAATGGAAAAAATTTTAGTCAATTCTTTGAGAATAAATTCATAGAAGGATGTTGTTTCGGAATTGGTGGATGCTTGGAGAATGATGGAGGAGTTGAAGGCATTTCCAACAAGTTTAAGGGAGGATCGTGGAAGTGGTTGTTTTTTAGATGATGTTGAAATATTCCTTAATGCATAAGGTGGAACAATATTAGTGGGGAGACTCATAGGAATAGGTGATGCATGATCATATTGTCCATGGTGATGTTTCAGAGGGATTGTCAGAGGATTGTCAGAACAAAATAATGTTTTTTGGGAAGTTGTTTATAATAGTGATGAGGTGCTATAATGTTATTCTTGAATTTAATATCTTGGTACTTTTTTCCACCCAGATGTTTCCAAGATGTATCATTGATTGAGGATGTTGTTTTGGAGGCCCTAGATGAAACATGCATTGGCTATTTGTGGAATTGTTCTTGGTTTTGCACCATATGATGGTCTAGCATCACGTTCCTAGTGGGATTTAGCATCCCTTGGATGTCCCTAAGTGGAAATAGGATAAAATAAATATTTATTTGATCACATTATAACATAGATCTTAGGGGGTTGTGATTCTATCGGGGTGATAGTGGACCGGATGATGAAATCGGCTAACTTATTAGCGATTAAGGAGTCAAGCACATTGGATTCCATATCTAAGTGGTATGTGGATGATGTGGTGTGGTTACACGGAGTCATGAGGTCCATTTTCTTGGACCGGGAGGTTCAGTTCACCTCATGATCTTGGAGGGTATTGCAATATGCTTTGGGAACACAATTATGCCTCATCACTACTTTCTACCCTTAAGCAGATGGAAAATGAAACAGACTATCCATTCATTATAGGAAATCTTACAGGAACACATACTAGAAATTAATGGTTCATGGGTATAACACCTACCATTAGAAGAGTTTTCTTAAAATAATATATATCTCTATACCATTATTATGGATCCATTTGAGGCTTTATATGGGATATAATGTCGTTCATCATTTTTTTGGACAAAGGTTGGGGGGACAACCACTCTTGGTCTCGATGTGGTGAAAATCATGGAAAAGAAGGTTCAACTTGTTCATTAGAGGATGCAAACATCATAGTACCTCTAGAAGACTTTTGTGGATCACATGATGAGGCCCCTATATTTTGAGTTTGGAGAACATGTGTTCTTGATGGTTTCTCCATGATATGGGCAGTGGAGGTTTGGAAGAGGGAGTAAGATTTCTCATTTGTTTGTTGGCCCCTTTGAGTTTATGGGGCGAGTTGGTGATGTATCATATTGGTCGGTGTTACCACCGCTATTGGAGAGGATCCATGACTTCTTCCACATCTCTTAGAATCATTAGCTTATTTATGATGAAACCTTGTTATTAACTATGAAGACTCTGATTTTGACGATGATGCAGCATTTGAGGTGCGACAAGTAGAGATCCAGGATCATCAATAGAAGGAGCTACCACAATGGACCATTCATTTGGTTCATTTGTTGTGGATTAAAGGTGGCCAAAAGAAAGTTACATGGATTGAGAAATGTAAATGTGTGTCCAATACCCTGAGTTGTTTTGAGTTTTCCTTTTCCATATTTTTCTTTGAGATGTGGTTTTTGGATTCTATTGTTTTATTAGATGAGTTTTTTTCCTTGGTTTGTGATATGTGTGTTTGGATATGTGATAAAAGTCCTAAAATGTGAATAAATGAGGAATTGATTACTAATCAATACTCAATAACTGTGATGCAATTTAACCCTTTCAGTTGAGTCAGTGTCTTCAAGAATGTATAGTATCCTCCCATTGAGGACAAAATTCCTGATTTCATATGTTTAGGACAATGTGGTTTGTTGGTTTTAGTGGTCGTTTGTTTGGGCTAGGTGGGGGTTGAGATAGTTTTGAAGTGGCTACATGAAAGTGTGATTGTGTTTGAGGAGGTATCTTGTGGTTGTGCAGTGTGTTTTTGGCCATTTGGGTTGTCATGTTTGGATTGTGGTACTAGTTTAGGAATGAAAAGATCCTTGAGAGGTACCTTGTGGGGAAGTGGTTCAAAAAAATTTCCACTAGGTTTGGCTATTCATTCTCAAGGGAGAGAATCATTTGATATTTATCTGATGAAATAGTTCATAACATCTCATTCTGTTACATTTGTAGTTTTTTTCATTAGAGGTATTTGGAGGGAGTTTAGATAATTTTGGTTGCTCAAGGATGGAAGAAGGGGGATTACACATTGGGTAACTGGATTACACAATGTGAAAATTGATTTCCCAGCTTCTGTTGGAGTTTTCACGACGTGCATACATTTTACATGGCATAAAAAATGTTTTCATGGCATGTAATATTTTGGGGTTAAATATTGAATAATATAATGAATAAAAAACACATATATTGGAGGAAATTGAACCCCAGGTATTACATGACCTTAATGGTGATTACAAGTCCTGTAATACCCCGATCATCCATATTTTTAAAAATTCTATTTGTCCGAACATTTATTCATTTGGACTTTATCCCTTTTACTCTAGTTTTGGGATAACCCTAGGCACCCCAAGGTATCCTTCAAGCCCTTCTTCATCCATTATTGATCCATTATTGTCAGTGTTTTTTCTTCAATGATCTTTGGTTCGTCTTTATAATGTTCTTCCCCTTGGTTTTTTACATCCATTATTCTCCCAGGGATCTGCTACGATGGTGTTTCTATGGTTTGGGTTATGAATCAGGTTTTGTTTTGATGTATCCATGGTGCAGTATTGGTGGATCCACAGTTTTTATCATGTGGATGTGGTCCACAAGCATTCTTCTTCGCCCTAACATGCGCAATAATTTTAAATATTCTGAAGGTTGGGATTCCATCATTTCTATTTATTTTTGAATCATGCTGGAGGGGTTTTACTTCTGTTCATCTTTGGATTATGGTTGCAACATCTTATATAAAAGATAATTAATTGGTTAATTGAATTAAAAGGGGCAATGGGTTTTTAACTACATGATTTTACATCATCTATATTGTTTGGGATATTTTGATTATATAGGATAAATAGTCTACTAATTTTTTTTGTTGGCAGATTTATTTGTGTCAGATACATCTATTGTGGTTGTTTCTCTATTTGAGATATTTTGGTATCACCCAAAAATGAAAATTTTATATCCATGTACACATTGATAATGAATTTGTTTTCATAGGATTGGTTTTTGTTATAATTCCCCACAAAAAGTAGTGTAATGTAATAAAGGTTCTTATAAACCAGTAAAATGTTTTTGTGCAATAATGTATGTATTTTTGGTTCATAAATGTGGAGGAAATGTATGACAACCCTGATTTTATTACAAACTTAAACATGATTAATTACATAAACTATTCACTTGGAACAACATGGAAGATATAGAGGTCTAGTGTGTTTGGGGATTAGGATCATTACATAATAACTTAAAACATTAAATACAACATCTTTATTGAAAACTTCTTTTACATGAGCACTATATTCCCTCGTACTTAGCATTGCATGAGATAACCTGAGGAATTGCATAAGAAAAGGGTGAGCTATAAAGCCCAGTAAGGGAATAAATAGGTAATAACTGAGGAGTAAAATACATGTTATACAATAGGAATATCAACAGAAGAAAAGAGAAACATGGACATAAATGCATGATAAATCATGATAATCATAACATGCAAATGTGGCAACAACACGTAACATGGAATTAGCATGAGTCGAGGCCCATAGCACATGAATCATGAGTAAATCCTCATTTCACATGAAGTATGATTAAACCCTCATTGCACGTGAATTAGAATGATTCAACACTTATTGCACATGACTATCATGAAACTATACTTTACCTAATGAATTGGAGTGCTATAAGGGAGCACCCTTCTTAAACATTTCATTTCATGCATAAGTGTGCCACATGGATCATAAAGCATGGATTCATAAAACATAATCATGTATTCCATGATAAATGAATGTGGAATTAATACATGAAAATTTATAATCAATAAGTAAATGTGAGTAAAGGTGAATACCCTTGATGGAGAAATGGGCATGGTATTCACTACACAATGACATTGGCTTAGAAAATCAGTGCGATTTCGGCAACGTAACGGCATGACATAAGAATTCATAAAAATAATTGATGAGAGGGAAAGGGTTTCCTCATAATATTTACATTTAATGGATAGTAATTAGGTCATATAGATACATTTCCCAACAATTTTAATGGAATTTAGATTCATGATACAAAAGTATTGCATGAATGTAAATGAGGAGAGAGATGTTCCTTTCGGAATTTCGGCATAGTAACAGGTGTACATTGGAGGCATTTAATGAGAGAGAAAGGGTCTCCCATCATTCAAACATAAAGAGGGAAGTATGAGGGAGGTGTGAAACCATACCACCAACATTCATAATTGAAATTAAAAGGGAAAAACAACTTAAAGAAAATTGGTCCAAAATGAGAAAGGAAGGAAAAAACCCTTACTTGGAAGTGTGCTTCCAAAGGCTTGAGAGAGGCTTGAGAGAGGCTTGGGAGAGTCTTCTTGGGAGCTTGTGGAACCTTGGGAGGATTCTAGATAGAGTAGGGTAGAGGTTGGATAAACTCCTATGTATTTGATTGAGGAGGAAGTTGGAGCTTGGTTGGGTTTATATAGGAAAGGTGAGTGAATTCTTTATTATTTAGGTTTGGGACACCTTACATTAAACTAATCCAAACCACAAATAAGATCATGGTTTTTGCCCATGGTTTTTTTCAAAGGGGAGAGGAAAACAATATTTTATAAGGCCAAATTCCAAACTTCTTAAAATAATGGGGTTTCTTATGTGGAGGTGAGTCACACTCCCATGGAAAATAATTTAAAAAGACAAGATATTTAATAAGCCTTTAGGGGTCCATTAATGCTTTGTAAAATAAGTCAAACAAACCCAAAATCACATTATTTTAATGGTAAAACATATATTGGCCGAAAATAATACTTATAGTATTTTATTACATCACTATTGGGTCATTATGATCTCATAAAACATATTATATATTTAAATATTATTTAATTTTTACCAAAAAATTTGACTGTCTCAGAAAATTATGAAAAATTCACCATTGGATAATTTTGATGTTCGGATTCTAGAAATAACATTTATTTTATCTAAATAATTTTCTATATATGTTAATTTTAACTTTTAAAATAAAAACCAACATTTATCGAAAATTCATGGGTTTTGAAAAAAAGGCTTTAAAACCTTAATAAAAATTACAATTGCATTCATAAAATTATAAGATCATTTATATTTAATAAAACATAATTTACTAATAATAATAATTTTTTATTAAAGTATTATTTAATTCAAAAATCCATTAATTCATCAAAATAGATTTCTTATCTGAATATTAACTAAAAAAATACTATTTATGATATAAAAAAACAATTTACAAAGTGTCAATAATGATAAGAAGGTATATTCATTATTATATAAAAATAATAATATAGATGAACATAGTACTAGAGATTTTTTACATAACCCCTTAAAACAGCCGCATAAGACTTAAGGGTAAGGTGTGCGATGGTGGCAGACTCTTGGGGTGGCTCGGATAACATCACTCGAGTGGTAATCTCTATCAACTTCCAATTTTCCCATAGACGGTCTCATTCAAGCTTGAAATGATGAAGCTCTACTTGGGCTTGGTGAAGAGCAAAGCCCAATGACGCCACCTCTTTCCGAGCTCTGAAAAATGGGCTTTGTATGGAGCAATTCTTCTAGATGAGGCCATCGCTTCTTTTGTCTGAGTAAATTGGGTTCGTTAAAGCCTTATATTTATACTAATCATGTGATCACTGTTCAACGAATATAAAAGTAACGGTCACAACTCTTAACATAAAACTAAAAAATTTGACATTTTATATAAACGCTTTACATAAAGAGACATTTAACTAGATCAAGATGAATTTACATTAATAAAACTTTGGGTTGTTACAATATTCCCCCCTTAAGAAATTTCACCTTCAAAATTTTCTTTTTCCCGCAATAAAACAGATGTGGGTAACTCAACTTCAACATTTGCTCCGATTCCCAAGTTGATTTTTCAAACTTGTGGTTTCACCACAACACCTTGGAGAGGGGAATTGTCTTATTTCAGAGAACTTTTTCTCTACGATCTAAGATCTTCACTGGATGCTCCTCATAAGAAATATCATCCTCCAACTGTACCACCTCAGAAGAGAGTACATGTGAAGGGTCCGATATGTAATTCCTTAAGAGGGATTCATGAAAGACATCATGTACTTTGGCCATTATAGGTGTAAGTGCTAGTCGATAGCCACAACCCCAACAAGATCAAGAATCTCGAAGGGGCCGATGCACCTTGGACATAACTTCCCCTTCTTTCCAAACCTCATGACCTTATTATAGAGAGATATGCGTAGAAAAACCATGTCTCCAACTTTAAACTCAAGGTCCCATCGACGATTATCTGCATAACTCTTCTGTCAACTCTGGGCTGCCTTGATATGCTGTTGAATGGTTTTCACCATGTCCACCATTTCCTTGACCATTTTTGGTACAAGAAGCTTACATTCACCAACCTCATCCCAGCATGCTGGTGTTCTAAACCTTTTCCCATACAGGGCTTCATAAGTTGCCATTTGGATGCTCGAGTGGAAACTGTTATTATAAGAGAACTCAACCAGAGGAAGATGTTGATCCCATCCTCCTTTAAAGTCCATTGAGCACGCTCTCAACATGTAATCAAGTGTTTGGATAGTCCACTTGGATTGGCTATCAGTTTGAGGATGATAAGTCATACTGAAGTTTAGTTCAGTATTCAGAGCATGTTGAAGACTCTTCCAAAACATAGAGGTGAATCTTGGATCTCGGTCAGACACAATAGATAGTGGTTCTCCATTAAGCCTTACCACTTCCCCAATATAAATCTGTGTTAGGTGATCCAATGAGAAATCCTCCCAAATAGCAATGAAGTGTGCAGTTTTTGTAAGACGATCCACCACAACCCAGATTTCATTGTTGCCTTTGGTTGTCATCAAAAGTCCGGTGAAAAAGTCCCTGGTGATGTTTTCCCATTTCCATTCTAGTATGGGCAATGGTTGAAACACCCCCTTAAACTTCTGCCTCTCTGCCTTCACTTACTGGCAGACTAGGAACTTTGATGTATATTCAGCGTTCTCCTTCTTCATCTTATCCCACCAAACATTTTCTCGGAGATCTCGGTACATCTTTGTGCTCCCTTAGTTAATAGAGAAATTTGAACTATGTGAATCATCCAAAAATTCCTTCTTCGGCTCCGAACTTGATGGAACACATAGTCTTTTCCCAAATCGCAGAATTCCTTCTTCATTAACACTAAACTCCAAGGATTTACCTTTTTCGATAGCTTCCACTTTTTCCTAAATTCACACATCATTCTTTTGAGCATCCTTTAACCTTTCTAAAAGAGATGGTTGAGAAATAATTTGCGAAAGGATTGATGATGTTCCCTTATTTATGATTCCCATGTCCATCTTTATCAAGTTTAAGAAGATTGGATCCTTCTCAATTATCATCATTGATAGAATCACTATGTCCTTTCTACTTAGGGCATCTTCCACCTTGTTCGCTTTACCAGGGTGGTAATGTATTGAACAACCATAATCCTTGATGATCTCTATCCATCTTCTCTAGCACATATTTTTCTCTTTCTATGTGAATATATATTTAAGACTCTTGTGGTTAGTATATATCTCACATTTCTACCCATAGATATAATGCCACCATATTTTCAAGGAAAAGATCACCGCCACCAACTCCAGATCATGCGTTGGATAGTTTCGCTCATGGATTTTTAACTTCCTTGAGGCCTAGGATATCACTTTATCATTCTGCATCAGCACACAACCTAAGCCCTTCTTCGAAGAATCACTGAATAGCACAAAACTTTCCCCACTTGTGGGTAAAGTTAGCATGGGCGTAGTGATAAGCCTCCTTTTTAAATCTTTGAAGATTTCTTCGCATTCATCACTCAAAGCAAACTTTACTCCCTTTCGAGTTATCTTGGTAAGATGGTTGGACAATCGTGAGAAATTTCTCACAAATCGTTAATAGTATCCAGCTAACCCCAAGAAGCTACGGAAATCCGTTATCGATGTTAGCCTCAATCATCCCTCAATTGCATCTGTTTTGGAGGGATCCACAAATATCTCATTGCTTGTGATGATATGGCCCAAGAATGAGACCTCCTTCAACCAGAAATCACACTTGCTGTACATTTCATAGAGATTCTCCTTGTGAAAAGTCGCTAGTACAGTTCTTAAATGCTCCTCATGATCCTCCTTGGTTTTGGAGTATATTAGAATATCCTCTATAAAGACTACCACAAATTTGTCAAGGTAATCTATAAATACTCTATTCATCAAGTCCATGAAGATTGCTTGTAGAGACCCGAAGCTTGACGTACATGGACATTAAATTACTTTTGAGGAATACTTAATACATAACAAAAATAGACACACAAGGACCGTAATAGTTTAGTGTCTTTGGAAACTTGGAACGTAATCTTCTAATCATGGTGAAAGATCTTCAACATCTCACATAAAGATCTTCCCCTTTTTTTCTTACCTAAAACCTATCTATATATCATGTGGAAAAGAAAACATAAAAAGGGTGAGCTCAAATGCTCAGTAATGGTAACCATGGATAAAATAAAACATACCATATACATTTGAACTTAAAAACATGAACATAATGTTTAAACATCAAATGCTTGAGCAATGACATAAAACATGGAAGTCCGTAAGGTATAGATCATAAAGAAACATTAATAATGATAAAATATCATTGGAATAAAACATGTAATTGTGTCAACCATTAAGCACATGATATGATTTCCATATTATCCAAGGCATTGCTACCAAGACCATTTTAGTGGACAAAGTCCCTTTCTGAATCGAGTTCACTCCTCGTTCCAGTCCTGTATTACTGAACCAGTTTAACTTGTAGTTCCATCCATGTCTATCTCATGAGATATAAATCTTTACCCAATTCATTGGAGGGAGATATAGGTCTCACCCATCTCATAATGAAATCATTCTTACTTGTGCCACAATATAAACATACATCATTCATAATAACCCAACGAATAAAATGGGTTTCATAAACATCATCCCATCATCACATAATCCATATAAAAGAAATGGATATAATTTCATAATAAGAAAAGTGAAACCATATAAATCATAGAGACATTATACTTTAAACATACACATATGAAATAATGACATCTTATATGGAAAATTGTTTTTATAAAGCACTTGAAACGAAATCTTGAGGAAAATATCCTTTAATCTTGAAAATCATTCTCATTTCACAAAATGCCATTCAATTTTAAAAGAAAAGGAATTTTTTGAAAATAGTAATGAAATATTTTGGAGGAAGCATCATGAAAATAAGGCTTTATAAAACCGTAAAAATCCTTTCATGCCGTATAAGTTAAAAAAACATTCTTCTCGTACTTTTGCCGGAAAAGTCAAAAAAAGTACCTCGTAACGTAAAAAAAGAAAGATTCCTTACATACCATGTAGTAAAAGTAAAAAAATGGGTAAAAAGGACTTTAAACATACATGAAAACACTTTTATAAAACATGGACATGGATGATAGAAATAACCCCTGAAAATACTTACGAATAAGCAATCTCGGATAAAAATGATATTTGCAAAATTATCCCTTACCTTAGGTCCGATATGCTTCGTACGTATCTGAACCTCCTGTATAATGATTTAAATAATGTCATTGACTTATTAAAGAATCATATTCATTGTTATGATATCATATTTGTTTCACATATAACTTTATATTACCCGTTCATTTGTAAATTCCATGTAAAAGCAGCGTTTTGGGTAAAATCATTTCATTTATCGTATATGTTTCGACTTGTCGTTCTTGATATTATTACTTATATCATGATTTAAATAATTCCAGAATGTAAAACATTATTTATATATATTATATATTCATCAAATACATATATATTATAGATTTATAAAAGGAATGAAATACACCGTTCATGGAGACGGTAGGCCGTATGTATGCATGAACACTGTTTTTGTTTCCTTTTTGAATTGAACGAAATTAAATAGATGACATATATATATATACATAATTACTGTAGCATTATTATGCCATATATTTCATTATTATTCGTTATATATACTTTATAATCATTCTTGAATGGTTAATCACGGAAAATAAATCTCATCACATTCGTGGAGACGGTAGTCCGTACGTACGCACGAGCGATGATATCATTCCCATGATCGTGGAATTGTATTTAAGTGTATGTATAATATTTCAGAATCAATATCACTTTACAATAATCATATATAGTCATTATTTACACCATTGTACCCATCCAAGTAAGGTGATGGTGGAAAATAGTTTACACCATGGCGTGGAGACGGTATTCCGTACGTACGCACGCGCGGTGATTTTGTTTTCCGTAGGATGGATAGATGGTGAAATATGGTTGTTTCATACTTATAATAAAATATCAGTATATGAGAGATACTGATGTTATTACTTCATAATTAAAAAACTAAGGAAGAAGAAGTTTAAGAAGAAATAAAGTTGAAAGAATCGGTAACAGATATTACCTCTTCTTTCGACACGCCTTTTTGAAACCTCATCTTAGGGAATTAAGATTGGTATTTGAAGAAGACCAGAACCTCTAGGATGTTTCTAGGGAAGTGTAGAAGATAATGTTTCAGGGGTTGGACGAGATTGAAGGCTCAATGTGGTGTGAGGAAGAGAGGGAGGAGGTTCCCTTTTATAAGGGAGGAGAGGGTCACCTATGAAATCCTCACAAATATTAGTTTAATATAAATCCAAAAACCACATAAAAACCACTAACAATGACTCAATTAGAATATTAGATGATATAGGGTTTCAATCTCATCAACCAATAAAATTTAGACATGTTAGGAAATTATTTTGAACATTATAAACTTGATTTATCCTTATTTAATCAATTTAATTTTATTTGTGGTAATAAAATTCTAAATTTTAAATTATAACAAATAATTACTTATTCGTTGTGAATTATCCATAATTGGTTACTTTATAACATTATATACAATATAAATGTAAATTTATAATTTGTAAATATTTTTGTGATTTTTAAACAATTTTATAATATGTTATTTTTATAAACTAATAATAGTGTCAATTTTGACACTATTCATTTATTTTAATTTAAATATAATATAAACAGAAGATATGTTCAATCTAAAAGATTTTATAGATTCATAAAAGGTCATATGTATCTATAAAATTAGTGTAGAACATTAAATAGTTCATATAATATTTATTTTATTATTTTTAAAACCTTTTATTTGGTTTATCTCTTAATAAAATAATTACCAATTTTTTTTCTATTTATTTAATATACTTATTTGTCGTATAAAAATTAGAAATAAAATCCTATGATGAAGATAAATATATTAACTTTCATAATAATACTTTTAGTCTAATTTAGCATCTTAAAATCACAATATTTAAATTGTTATATTTATTAAATTATGAAGGTGACAACTTGTGAATCATTTAAAATAAAATAATATAAGTGTCATAATCACTTTTATAAGGCTCAAAATGGTCAACTATTCGACAATTTGGTGCTTATGGTTTATATTTACACGACCAATAAGTTTTGGTCAGGGTTTTGCGCCTTTTAAGGTCACTATTAGTTTAATAAAAACTGTATTCTTGATTTTTCACTAGATAAACAATTTCTACATCACTAATGTGTCATAATTAATGATAATTATTTAATCCCTAAAAATTATAAATAAATTCATATGATGTAGATAATTGTATTATCTTTCTGGTGACTATTCATGTTTGAAGTTTCATTAATTTTATCATTAAATAAAAATTAATATACTTATAAGATGTAAGAGAGTACCATGTTGTCACTTTCTTTGTTTTTAATAATAATTAAACTATTTCTATTGTAAAAAGTCCATAAAATGAATCTAATCTGACCCTTAGGTGATATTGGTCTCATTTTATCCATCCAATCAAATTTTTTCAGGTGTTAGGGTAATTTTATAATCTTATATTTACCCTTAATTACCCGATTTACCTTTAACTATGGTAAATAAAATTTACCGTAGTTAGTATTCATAATGCCCAAAAATAAAAATTAGATTATTAACATAATTTGAACCCACTGATTCCAAATATGGAATATATTTTTTCAAATTAAATACACAAAAGATTCAGAAATTAAATTAAAATTAATCCCGTTGTCGAAAGAAAACGGGTTTTTATTTAAAACATTGCAAAAGATTGAATTGATTTAACCTATGAATTCAAGGTAAAATCAATGATAATGACATAAATTATATTAAATGGTAAAAATATATTCTATTTATACTTTAAAACCATTTAATATTATAATTTAACCACGTAAGTTAATACGATGAAAAAGGTTGTTTTTAAATAAAATATAGCATGTTTTTACTATTTATTAAAATATGAATGTTATCAGAATAATATGAAAAATTTATACAAAGTTAAATTTTATATCTTGATTCCAAAGAATAATTTTATTTTGTAAAATTGAACTTATAAACATGTCAAAAACAAGATTTAAAGTGGGTGCACCATTAAAAGGCGACAAAACTGCATTTTTTGAAAAATACTTATTTTACCTGAAATAGTTATTTTGTTCTTGTACCATGTTCTAGAAAATGTGTGAGATGAATAATAATGTTATAAAATTCAAAATTTAGTTAATAATATTCATAACGGCTAGTTCATAATAATATTATAATAATATATCGTTGTTTAGTAAAACCCGGTATTGCGTACAACACACGCTATCGAGGAAGGTCACGATTGCATGTAATGCAAGCCAAGTCAGGGTTGCGTGTAGTGCACGACTCCTTTGTTGCTGCGTATAACAAAATAAATTGAATATATCTATATAATCAATGTTTTGTAGAATAACTACTATAAAAAAAACCATGAAATGGTGTGTAACACGATCTAGGATTAGTGTTGCGTATACTGCAAGCTAATACGGTGTTGCGTATAGCGCAAGATAATCTTGGTGTATCGTACAACAGAAGATAAGAAAGAAATTAAAAAGAATATATCTTATAAAATCTCAGGTTATTATATTTTATCCCCCTTAAAATGAATTTTTCCCTCGAAATTCGTCGGGGTTATAAATGGTTTTCTACTTGAAAGTTTATTTAATTGAAACCCACATCGTAAAAAGGAATACCAAAAATTATCTTTAAAAACTAAAGTATGAAACGTAATAGTTACCCAAATAAACTAATACTGGGTTTCCACATAGGAGAACATAGGTGAAAATATGGATATGGAGGAGGAATCTAACCATCATGTTCTGATGGAGAGTGGTAGAGAACATGGCTATGAAAAATCCAACAATCACAAAGCCATAGATTTGTGATGAACTAAGGTAACATCTGATTCATCGGATATAAGGTCCCTAGGACAACATTTTTGGTTTTCAAGATCATTTCTCTAATGTTGATGAATTGAAAAAAATACTTACATGATTTTGGTAGAATCTCACTATTGTTTGTGAATTGAACAATTTCCACTTCATCCCTTAAAGAAATGAAGTTGAATTTGTTATTTGTGATGTGTTAGCAGATCATTTGATAGAATGATGGGTCATTCCATCTGTTTCAAACAATAGGTTAGAAAAAGTTATAAGTCCATCATATGGTTAGATTAACTGTATATGGTTCCAAAAATGAACTTATAATTCATATATCATACCACTTAATAAAATAAAACTAGTTTCTACTAACCAGGGGATTCCTGTAGGCTAGTGGTATGCGATAAAGGCCAGTTGCACTTCGGTTGTGAGTTCGATTCCCACAACCTTGTCCAATGCGATGGGCTGTCTCCAGTCCTACAGGTTGTCTTTTCTATAAAACTACATTACTATAACATCCCATCAATAATATCGAAAAAAAGTTTTATCCTTAGACAATACTAACTTATTTCCAACATATTCCATTCCTATCTTTAGGCTTATCTAAAATACTTCGGTCCAAGCTTATAGTATAAAGAAAACAATTACTAGAAAGGTTGTCTACCAAGAATTTGAATACAAGCATTTATCCCACATATATCATAAGATATATCTTGTTGGTTGTATTACAAACACATGAATACCTTAGTCATATATTCTCTTGAAACATAAATTACCATAGAACCTTAGTGAAAACATGAATACTTTCAAAAGGTAACTCTTTCCACATACCAAATTCCCAAAAATTCTATATACTCAAACCATAATATCACTTAGTCCTTATATCAGTCATGAGCTCATGAATACAATAAAACATCTCATTATCTTCTTATCCCTTCATTATGCGCATATCATCTACTTTCCAAAAATATCTTAATAACCTTCTATGGTTACCGGTACCATTCAACATATAATTTCAAATACTTTAGGGAAAACAATAGTGTAACAATCCTTAGATGATTCTTTATTCCATAGTACCATACATTATTCTTTATAAACATACAATCATTCCACTAACTTCTTATACCACTGACTAAGCTTCATCATTTCATTCATCTCATATTTCATTTGTAGTCTCTTCATCATCATCCACATAAATACTACTGATATGACCATGCTGATTTTCTTCATGAGATTTTCTCTTAGGGCATTGGTTTGAATAATTCCCATACATTTCACATTTAAAACATCTAATCATTGTTGATGTCGTAGAAATACAATTATCCTTGTCGATGGTGTTAACTGAACCTTTTCCTTTGCACTTACTGGCTTTGTGTCCTTCTTTTCCACACCCAAAGCATCCTCCAGTTCCTTTGAAACAGTCTCCCTGATGCCTCTTCCCACATGATTTACATGATGGAAATTGAACTTTCATTCCTCTATGACCATCATGAAACCCCATCTTTCTCTTATTATCTGTGTCAGGAAACTTACCAAAGCTGAGATTATGGATCATATTATGAGATTGCTGATTAGGAATAATAACAATGTTTGGACTTCCAAATCCCGTTTCATTTGGTTGCTCATGAAGAATATCATTCCATTGTCCATTATATCCTCCATTATCGTGAATCTTCCTGTTTCCAACCATTTACTAAAACCCAAAAAGAATAGTGTGAGAGGCAAAAATCATACTAGGGAAAACAACATAGTAAATGGGGAGTACACTCAATATCTAACATCTTAGATTAAATTCTAAGATCGTTACCATAGTTCTAGGACTATATCATATACGTATACTTATCCTTAGGGACATAACTAGACATACCTTAGAAATATCTCTAGGGATTTCACTAATGTTTTCGCATCCTAGTTTCCAAATGTTGACTAAACATTTCCTCTGATACCAACCATAGAGACCCGAAGCATGACGTACATGGACAAATTCCATTACTTTTACGGAATACATAATACATAACAAAAACATACACACAAGGACCGTAATAGTTTAGTGTCTTTGGAAATTTAGAACGTAATATTCTAATCGTGGTTAAAGATCTTTAATATCTCCCATAATGATCATCCCCTTTTTTTCTTACCTAAAAAATTTCTTTATATGCTAGGGAAAATAAAACATAAAAAGGGTGAGGTCAAATGCTCAGTAAGGGTAAGCATGGATAAAATAAAACATACCATATACATTTGAACTTAAAAACAAGAACATAATTTTTAAACATCAAATGCTTGAGCAATGACATAAAACATGGAAGTACGTAAGGAATAGATCATAAAGAAACATTAAGAATTATAAAATAGCATGGGAATAAAACATGTAATTATGGAAACCA
The DNA here is from genome assembly GCA_963277665.1 of Viscum album. Classification (NCBI taxonomy): domain Eukaryota; kingdom Viridiplantae; phylum Streptophyta; class Magnoliopsida; order Santalales; family Viscaceae; genus Viscum; species Viscum album. The sequence continues at coordinate 1,488,848,382 of OY728120.1, forward strand.
TTAATCACATGATATTATTTCCATATTAGCCAAGGCATTGCTGCCAAGACCATCTCAGTGGACAAAGTCCCTTTGTGAATCGAGTTCACTCCTCGTTCTAGTCCTTTATTACTGAACTAGTTTAACTTGTCATTCCAGCCATGTCTATCTCATGAGATATGAATATTTACCCAATGCATTGTAGGGAGATATAGGTCCCACACATCTCATAATGAAATCATTCTTACTTGTGCCACAAAATAAACATACATCATTCATAATAACCGAACGAATAAAATGGGTTTCATAAACATCATCCCATCACCACATAATACATATAAAATAAATGGATATCATTTCATAATAAGAAAAGTGAAACCATATAAATCATAGATAAATTATACTTGAAACATACACATATGAAATAATGTCATCTTAGATGGAAAATGGTTTTGATAAAGCACTTGAAACGAATTCTTGAGGAAAATATCCTTTCATCTTGAAAATCATTTTTATTTCACAAAATGCCATTCAATTTTAAAAGAAAAGGATTTTTTTGAAAATAGTCATGAAATATTTTGAAGGAAGCTTCATGTAAATAAGGCTTTATAAAACCATAAAAATCTTTTCATGCCGTATAAGTTAAAAAAACATTCTTCTCGTACTTTTGCCGGAAAAGTCAAAAAAGTACCTTGTAACGTATATAAAAGAAATATTCTTTACATACCATGTTGTAAAAGTAAAAAAATGGGTAAAAAGGACGTTAAACATACATGAAAACACATTTATAAACCATGGACATGGATGATAGAAATAATCCCAGAAAATACTTACGAATAAGCAATCTCGGATAAAAATGAGATTTGAAAAATTATCCCTTACCTTAGGTCCGATATGCTTCGTATGTATCCAAACCTCCTGTATAATGATTTAAATAATGTCATTGACTTATTAAAAAATCATATTTATTGTTATGATATCAAATATGTTTCACTTATGACTTTATATTACCCGTTTTGTTTTGTAAATTCCATGTAAAAGCAGCGTTTTGGGTAAAATCATTTCATTTGTCGTATATGTTTCTACTTTTCATTCTTGATATTATTACTTATATCATGATTTACATAATTCCAGAATGTTAAACATGATTTATATATATTATATATTCATCATATACATATAAATTATAGATTGAGAAAATGAATGAAATACACCGTTCATGGAGACGGTAGGCCGTACGTATGCATGAACGTTGTTTTCGTTTCCTTATTGAATTGAATGAAATTAAATAGATGACACATATATATATATATACATAAATCTAGTAGCATTATTATGCCATATATTTCATTATTATTTGTTATATATACTTTATAATCATTCTTGAATGGTTAATCATGGAAAATAATTCTCATCGTGTTCGTGGAGACGGTAGTCCGTACCTACGCACGAGTGATGATATCATTCCCATGATCGTGGAATTGTATTGAAGTGTATGTATACTATTTCAGAATCAATATTACTTTACAATAATCATATATAGTCATTATTTACACCATTATACCCATCCAAGTAAGGTGATGGTGGAAAATAGATTACACCACGGCGTGGAGACGGTATTCCGTACGTACGCACACGCGGTGATTTCGTTTTCCGTAGGATGGATAGATGGTGAAATATGGTTGTTTCATACTTATAATAACATATCAGTATATTATAGATATTGATGTTATTACTTCATAATTAAACAACTAAAGAAGAATAAGTATAAGAAGAAATAAAGTTGAAAGAATCGGTAACGGATATTACCTCTTCTTTCGACACGCCTTTTTGAAACCTCCTCTTAGGGAACTAAGATTGGTATTTTAAGAAGAAACAACCACTAGTATGTTTATAGGGAAGTGTAGAATATAATTTGGAAGGGGTTTTCCGATGAAGGCTCAATTTGGTGTGAGGAAGAGAGGGGGGAGGTGCCCTTTTATAAGGGAGGAGAGGGGCACCTTTGGAATCCTCAAAAATATTAGTTTAATATAAATTCAAACCCCACATAAAAACCTCCAAAAATGACTCAATTATAAGATTAGATGAGATAGGGTTGTAATCTAATCAACCAATAAAATTTAGACATGTTAGGAAATTATTTTAAACATTATCAACTTGATTTATCCTTATTTAATCAATTTAAATTTATTTGTGGTAATAAAATTCTAAATTTTAAATTATAACAAATAATTAATTATTTGTTGTTAATTGTCCATAACTGGTTACTATATAACATTATATAACATATAAATTTAAATTTATAATTTTTAAATATTTTTGTTATTTTTAATTAATTTTATAATATGTTATTTTTATAAAATAACAATATTGTCAAATTTGACACTATTCATTTATTTTAATTTAAATAAAATATAAAAAGAATATATGTTCGAAATAAAAGATTTAATAGATTCTCAAAAGGTAATATGTATCTAGAAAATTAGTGGAGCACATTAAATATTTCATATAATATTTATTTTTTTATTTTTAAAACGATTTGTTTGGTTTATTTCTTAATAAAATAATTACCACAACATTTGTTATAATTATTTAATATACTTATTTGTTGCATAAAAATTAAAAATAAAATCCTATGATGAAGATAAATCTATTAAATTTCAGAATAATACTTTTACTCGAATTTATCATCTTAAAATCACAATATTTAAATTTTTATATTTATTAAATTATGAAGGTGACAACTTTGGCATCATTTAAAATAAAATAATATAAGTGTCATAATCACTTTTATAAGGCTCCAAATGGTCAAAAATCCTACCATTGGATGACTATGGTTTATATTTACATGACCAATAAGTTTTGGTCAGGGTGTTGGGATATTTATGGTCACTATTAGTTTAATAAAAACTATATTCTTGATTTTTCACTAGATAAACAATTTCTGCATCACTATTGTGTCAGAATAAATGATAATTATTTAATCCCTAAAAATTATAAATAAATTCATATTATTCAGATAATTTTATTAGATTTCTGGTGACTATTCATGTTCATGTTTCATGAATTTTATCATCAAATTAAAATTAATATACTTATAATATTTAAGAGAGTGACGTGTTGTCACTTTCTTTGGTTTTAATAATAATTAAACTGTTTTTATTGTAAAATGTCCATAAAATGAATCTAATCCGACCCATAGGTGATATGGGTCTCCTTTTATCCATCCAATAGAATTTTGGTTGGTGTTAGGGTAATTTTATAATCTTATATTTACCCTTAATTACCCGATTTATCTTTAACTATGGTAAATAAAATTTACCGTAGTTACTATTAATAATGCCCAAAAATAAAAAGTAGCTTATTAACATAATTTGGAACCACTGATTCCAAATATGGAATCCATTTTTCCAAATTCAATACACAAAAGTTTCAGAAATTAAATTAAAATTAATCCCGTTGTCGAAAGAAAACGGATTTTTCTTTAAAACATTGTAAAAGATTGAATTGATTTAACCTACGAATTCAAGGTAAAATCATTTATAATGAAATAAATTATATTAAATGGTAGAAATATATTATATTTATAAATTAAAACCATTTAATATTATAATTTAACCATATAATTTATTATGATGAAAGAAGTTGTTTTTAATTAAAATATAGCGTGTTTTTACTATTCATTAAAATATGAATGTTATCAGAATAATATGAAAAATTTATCCAAGGTAAAATTTTATATCTTGATTCCAAAGAATAATTTTATTTTTTAAAATTGAACTTATAAACATGTCAAAAAAAAGTTTTAAAGTGGGTGCGCTATTAAAAGTTGGAAAATCTTCATTTTTGGAAAAATACTTATTTTAACCGAAAAATTTATTTTGTTCTTATACCATGTTCTAGAAAATGTGTGAGATGAATAATAATATTATAAAATTCATAATTTAGTTAATACTATACATAATGGCTAGTTAATAATAATATTATAATAATATATCGTTGTTTATTAAAACCCGGTATTGCGTACGACACACGCTATCGAGGAAGGTCGCGATTGCATGTAATGCAAGACAAGTCAGGGTTGCGTGTAGTGCACGACTCCTTTTTAAATGCGTATAACAATATAAATTGAATATATATATATAATGAATGTTTTGTAGTATAACTACTATCAAACAACCATGAAATTGTGTGTAACACGATCTAGGATTAGTGTTGCGTATACAACAAGCTAATACGGTGTTGCGTATAATGAAAGATAATCTTGGTGTATCGTACAACAGAAGATATGAAAGAAATTAAAAAGAATGTATCTTATAGAATCTTGGGTTATTATATTTCTGGGGCATTAGTGTGTCTGAAAGGCATTACTATGAATTCATAGTGCTCGTATCTTGTACGAAAAGTAGTCTTGGGGACATCTTCCCTCTTCACCCTTACTTGATAATATCCCGAACACAAATCTACCATGAAAAAGTATTGTGCTCCGCGCAGCTGATCGAAAAAGTCATCGATCTGTGGCAGAGGATACTAGTTCTTTATCGTGATTTTGTTAAGTTCACGATAATCGATGCAAAGACACATTGAACCATCCTTCTTCTTGACGAAGAGGACTGGTGCACCCCATGGTGAAGCACTTCGGCGTATAAACCCTTTATCCAGATTCTCATGTAGTTGTTTCTTCAGATCTTCAAGCTCCATGACTTCCATTCTATATGGAGTCTTGGATATTGGTAGAGCCCCTGGTATAAGTTCAATTGAGAATTCAACGTCTCTTTTTGGAGGAAGACCAGGCAGTTCCTCAGGAAACACTTCAGCAAATTCCCTCAAAATAGGCATTTCCTAAAGGGTGATTTCTTCTTTGGACTCAATCATTTGAGCCAGATACGTGTGCTCATAGGGAAGTAATATCTATGCTTGATATGATGGAGCTAAAGTAGATTCAGCTTCCTCCTTACACTTTTAAAGAATCCGGGGTCGATTCTCCATCTGGAGTGTGATTTCCCTCTCCCGACAATTTATGTTGGCTCTATATAAGGAAATCCAATCCATGCCAAGAATTGCATCAAATTCCACCTAAGGGAGTATGATGAGTTTCGCTGGGAAATTCAATCCAAATATTATAACATTGGAGGTCTTAAATTCATGGGATGCAATGATTTCCCCATTTTCCATACTCACTGACATCTTCACTTCCATGATTTGTGGTGGTGCTGGGATTGTGCTACTAAACTTTTGAGATATAAAAGAATGTGTAGAACCTGAATCAAAAAGTATGTTTTCTATTCTGGAATGAGTAACTAGCGTACCTACCACCACTTCGTTGTCGAGGTTCACTTCGACAGAAGTGATGGAAAAATATCTTCCTTGCTGCCTTAGAGGTTGTTGGTTGCCTCCGAAAACCCTTGGATCAGGGCAATAATTTGAAAAATGCCACATTTATTTGCATTTGTATCAATGAACAATGCGTTGATGTTCGAACGGAGTGTTCCTCTCCTCTATCGTAGCCACGGGTCTTTCATGCTGATAGTTAATAGCTAGGTTCCCTTCTATTCCACACCTAAATCATTTCCTCATCCCCTTGAGGCAATTTCTAGGGTGCTTCTTTCCACACTTTTGGTAAGTGGGGTGCTAGATCTTATTAGCACCTTTGGATTTATCCATCGGACTACCAGTATTGAAGTCTAGCTTATGCTTCTTGTCCCCATGATACCCCTGTGATTCCCCAATCTCCATTTCGACCTTGAGGGCACATCAGACAATTTCATCATAGCTATCGAAGTCACGGATCACTAATGCTTTCCACAGGGTTGGCTTCAGCCCACCAAAGAAGCGATCAACCTTGCATTTGGGGGTAACGACAAAGCCGGAAGAATATCATGCAAGCCTTGTGATGATTGCCTTGTAATCTCCAATAGATTCTTCATCTTTTTTCTTGAGAGAAAGGAAGTACCTTTCTATCTTATGCCAGAGGGTGCATGGAAAATATTTATTGAAAAAAATCTTATGGAAATTCTTCCATTCGAATGCCTCAATATCCTCCTCAGGCTTCCTATTTTTGATCAACGTCCACCATTGATCAGCTTCACCCTCCATACGATATGTCGATAGGAGAACCTTCTCTTGTTCAGAACATTGAATGATGGAGAAGATCTTTTAAATGGAGTTGATCCATTTTTCAACGATCGTGGGATCAGATGATCCACTAAAAGTAGGAGGCCTTTGCCTTATGAAGCCCTCAATAGCAACTTGTTCCTTCTTAGGGGGGTTTGGACGTTACTCTTGACCCGTGTTTCTATTCAATGATTGAGTTAGCTGAGAGAGAAACGTGAAAATGTTCACCATTACCATTCCCATTGGATTGGGCATCTCATTAATATAGTCATCACACTGATCTTTACATCGGTTGTTAGCCCGATTCCTCCTATTACCGGCCATTGGCTGGAATAAAATGAAAGTTAGGGGGTAACACATAAAGGGTAATCCATAAAAAAGTTGATTACTTACAAATAAACTTTTATTTCCTTAACTCATGCGTCTATAGGCTTCATTCTAGGCTTTTCATGATCTACTTTCTAACAAATATTCTTAGGGGCATTTTTTTAATTCCCTTAATAAGGGTTCATACAAATCTTGTGAATTTATCAGAACATATCCCCCATGAGTGTCATAACCAAGAGTAAAGCAATGCCTGTTGTCATGCAGCAGTTCCAATTCGAGTCTAGCTCAAAGCGGTGTTTTTGTATTTTACCCCTAGGATACATCTTTGCCAGAGCCGCCTCTACCTGCTCGTATCCAGACAGTGATTTATTTGTTTAATAAACCACTAAATCAGTACTTACCAAAACTTAGGGATGTTATTATTATACTTAGTCTTGTATCTAAGTCTTTACTAGGGTTTTCTAATCCTAATCACAAAAATAACTAAACCAATCCTCTAATACCAACTATGAAAACCCTACTTTTATTACAAACTTAAACATGATTTATTACATAAACTGTTCACTTGATACAACATGGAAGATCGAGAGGTATAGTGTCTTTGGGGCTTAGGATCATTACATACCATCTTAAAACATGAAATACAACATCTTTATTGAAAACTTTCATTACATGACCACTAAATTCCCTCGTACTTAGCATTGCATGGGATAACTTGAGGACATGCATAAGAAAAGGGTGAGCTATAAAGCCCAGTAAGGGAATAAAAATGGAATACATGAGAAGTAAAATACATGTTAGAAAATAGGCATATCAATAGAGCACAAGAGAAACATGGACATAAAGGCATGATAAAGCATGATAATCATGACATGAAAATGTGGCAATAACAGTTAACATGGAATTAGCATGAGGCAAGGCCCATTGCACATGAATCATGAGTAAATCCTAATTGCATAGGAAGCACGAGTAAAACCTTGATTCACTTGAATTAGCATGAGTCAACACTCATTGCACATGATGTATCATGATACTATACATTACCCAATTAATTGGAGCGCTATAAGGGCGCACCCTTCTTAAACATTTAATTTCATGCATAAGTGTGCCACATGGATCATAAAACATGGATTCATAAAACATAATCATTTATTCCATGATAAAGGAATGTGGAATTCATACATGAAACTTTATAATCAATAAGTAAATGTGCATAAAGGTGAATACCCTTGATGGAGAAATGGGCATGGTATTCACTACACAATGGCATTGGCATAGAAAATCAGTGCGATTTCAGCAGCCTTACGGCGTGACATAGAAATTCATAAAAATGGTTGATGAGAGAGAAATGGGTTCCTCATCATATTTAAATGTAATGGACAGTAATTTGGTCATATAGATACATTTCCCAACAATTGTAATGAAATTTAGATTCATGATACAAAAGTATTGCTTGAATGTAAATGACGAGAGAGAAGTTCCTTTTGGAATTTCGGCATAGTAACGGGTGTACATGGGAGGAATTTAATGAGAGAGAAAGTGTCTACCATCATGAAAAAATAAATAGGGCAGTATGAGGGAGGTTCTAAACCATACCCCAACATTCATAATTGAAGTTAAAAGGAAAAAAAACATAAAAAAAATTGGAAAAAATGAGAAAGGAAGAAAAAAACCCTTACTTGGAAGTGTGCATCCAAAGGCTTGAGAGAGGCTTGAGAGAGGCTTCTTGGGAGCTTGGGGAACCATGAGAGGATTCTAGAGAGATTAGGGAAGATATTGGACGAACTCCAAAGGCTTTTAGTGAGGAGGAAGTGAGATCCTGGGTGGGTTTATATAGGAAAGGTGAGAGAATTCTTTATTATTTAGGTTTGGGTCCCCTTACATTAAACTAATCAAAACCACAAATCAGCTTATGGTTTTTGCCAATGGTTTTTGGAAAATGGGAGAGGGAAAAAATATTTTATAAGGACAAAGTCCTAAATTCTTAAAATAATGGGATTGCTTATGTGTAGGTGATTCACACTCCCATGGAAAATAATTTAAAAAGACAAGACGTTTAATAAGTCTTGAGGGGTCCATTAATGCTTTGTAAAATAAGTCAAACAAATCCAAAATCACATTATTTTAACGGAAAAAAATATATTGGCCGAACATAAAGCTTATAGTATTTTATTACATCCCTATTGGGTCATTATGATGTCATAAAAACATTATATATTTAAACGGTATTTAATTTTTACCCAAATATTTGACAGTCTCAGGAAATTATAAAAAATTCACTGTTGGATAATTTTGATGTCCTAATTATAGAAATAACATTTATTTTATCTAAATAATTTTATAAATATGTTATTTTTCACTTTTAATGTAAAAACTGACATTTATCGAAAATTCACAGGTTTTGACAAAAATGGCATTCAAACATTAATAAAAATTACAATTGCATTCATAAAATTATGAAATTATTTATATTTAATAAAAATTTATTTAGTAATAATAATGATATTTTATTAAAGTGTTATTTAATTCAAAAATAAATTAATTTATCAAAATAGATTTCTTATCTAAATATTAACTAAAAAAATACTATTTGTGATTTAAAAAAACTATTTACAAAGTGTCAATAATGACAAGAAGGTATATTCATTATTATATACAAAAAATAATATACATGAACATATTACTAGAGATTTGTTACATAACCCCTTAAAACAGCCGCATAAGACCTAAGGGTAAGGTGTGCGATGGTGACTGACTCTTGGGGTGGCTCAGATAACATCGGTCGAGTGGTAATATTTATCAAATTACACTTTTCAAATAGACAGTATTCTTTGAGCTTGACATGATGAAGCTCATCTTGGTCTTGGTCAAGAGCGAAGCCCAAAGAGGACACCTATTTTCCGAGATTTGACAAATGGGCTTCATATGGAGTAATTCTACTAGATGGGGCCATCGCTTCTTTTGTCTGAGTAAATTGGGTTTGTTAAATCCTTATATTCATACTTATCATGTGATCACTGTTCAATAGATATAAAATTAATGGTCACAACTCTTAATGTAAAACAAATGAAGTTGATATTTTATATAAACGTTTTAAATATAGAGACATTTAACTAGATCAAGAGGAATTTCCATTAATGAAACTTTGGGTCGTTACAAAATGGATGGAAATAGGTTGTATAGTGGGGCTATGTTGCGCGTGTTATGATTTTTCTATAGGTCTACAAAACTAGTTTTTTTGTAATATGTTGTTGGATGTGGTTGTTAGTTAGGGGTTTTGTTTTGGTCAGTATAGTGGTTTGGGTAGGATAACTTTGAAGATGGGAAGTAGTGATTAGTATGGGTAATTCTAACAGAGTTTCTCCATATATAACATGTAGAAATATTCAGCCCATATTGAGAGGTCATGGTAAAACATGTCTTTAATGCAGATCCGCCTTAATTTATCAAGGCTCTTTACCTTTTTAAATTACTATTACTATGTTTCCCAAACTGTGTAGTGCCTGATAGTTTATCTCTAGTGATGATATGAATAAATAATTGTTTAATAGTGATTTTAATGGCTTTGGATGGTTTGTCTAATGGAATGTTAATGGTTAAATAAATTGGTCGAGAATTTATAATGGGTTTTTTGGCCTCATGTGTGGTGTTGTACGTTTATAGGTAGAATCATAGGTGACAAGTGTTATTGGTTGTTGGTTTATCTAAGAACCAATATTTTGGGATCATGTGTTTGGTATCATATATGTTTATACTTTTATTTTCCTTTTTTATTTCTATATCCACCCCACCCATGTTGATAACTATATGCTGAACACCCCCATAATCATTAGGGGGGGGGTGTCTTTCCCAACATCTAGGGTGGGGTAAAAATGGCTGGGTACACATACTTTTCTTATATCTCTTCTATGAGGGGTAGGTATACTGTAGGCTATGATTATCGGAGGTTTATAAGTGTCTCAGATGGTGGTTGTGATGGACCATTTGTCTTTGGGGTAGATGTGATAGCCCAGGTGTTAGTGGGTGAGATGGTTTTTTCTTTCCCATGTGTCTTTAGGTTGAGATGTGATGTGATTTCCCATCTATCATTGGGATAATATTTGATGCATTGTGAGGCCCAGGTGTGTGTGGACATGATGTTCTATGAAGCCCACATGTGTGCAGTGGGGATGTTTTGTGAGGCCTAGGTGTGCGCTGGTGGGATGCTCCATGAGACTCAGGTGTGTGCAGGTGGGATATGATTAGAGGAACAGGTGTGTGCGGGCATGATATGATGTGTATAAATATGTGGTGGGAGCACCACAACATTTTATGTAGGTTGAGATTGGCATACCAATGGGAAATTGGTGCAGTGTACCATATATTATCGACATGATTTATATTATATTAATTAACTTACATTATTTGGTTATCATTCATTGGTGAAGATGGGATGGATAGTATAACAGCTAAGGTTTTGTTTGGTTCTCCTATTTTCTTATAGGAACATTAGTATTCCTCTTTCACTTAAGAATGAGTGACTTTATTTTCCAACTCATTATACTTGTATTCCCACCCGATGTATAAAAATCTATTTTCATATTTCTAGGAGGTTTATGTGGTCTGTGTTATACCTTACCAGGAAAATCTTGATAGTGGATATGTTGCTTCTTAGCTTTACTTTTGGACTTTTTACTTGGAGAATTTTGTATATGTATTAGCTCAATTTTACATATGCATGTTTGATAGTTTCTTTCTTTCTTTTTATATTGTTTCTTGGAGTTACATTGTAGATGATTCATCTTATCTCCTGATACTATTTTATAAAAATGGTAACACCTCCAATATTTTTAGATTTTTACACCATTTCTTCAAGTCGCCAACCCATGGCCTACTAGAGGCGGGACTCATGGTTAATTATCTCCCTTTCTTCATTTGCATCTTAAGAGGGGTATCTTTAGAGGGTGGGAGAATTAGAAAATATGTTTAAATAATAACATAAATATCTCCACATACTATAATTTTGTAATTTTAATTTGATAACCAGTACTCATCTCCTCCGCTATCAAATGGTAAATTAAGTTATTGTTTGACAAACTACTACCACATGAAATGATGTAATTCATTTTCCATCACTAGTACTCAGATATGGTTATAATGATGTGTTTAATGTATATATATATGATATTAATTAAATATTTCTCATTTTTTAAGGATAATATGAAATCAATTTTCGTCAAATTCCATTGTACATAAAATGATAACATCGTTTGCCCGTATGTGCCTACTATAATCTTCAAGATGTGAAGGGATTATTTTTTCAAAAACAAAAAACATTAATTCTATTTAAACGTTTATTTGAAGATAAAATAGAATTTTTATGATATAAAAATCATTTTTTTGAAGATAAAATAATAAATACCTTCATTTTGTTATGATCGTTGAAAAATAGAAATGTTACTCATATGTATGTATGGCCAATCATCTCCATAATTGTAACATAAATCATTTTCATAAACGTATTTAATGATTCTCTTTGAAAGTATATTTTATATATAAAAATGATAATTATATTGTCATTATTATTATGGTTATGATTATTTAAATAACTAATTTACCATAAAAATCTATGTTTTATAAAAATGTTTTCAAAATTTTTTTAATCCTTTTAAAAGTGATTTATGAAAAAAATTTAACCCATTTTACTTTAAAAAATACATTTTTAATGGAATATTCATGTCCTATAAAAAACAAGGCCTATTAGGATTTCATAGAAATATGAAAGGAATAATTGTTTTAACATTCTCAACATGTACAAATTTTTTTCCATGAATAATGTATTTTTTTTAAAAACCATTTATAAGTTTCTTGGATTATTTTGAAATAATAAAATTTTCAAAATAATTTATGAACATTAGGTTTGAAAAAAATTTTTAAAGTTAAAATTATATATTCCACAAGAATATATTTAATTATTTTTATGGTGTCTCTAATCTCCAATGTCAACAATCCATTATTTAAGATATACTCCATTAAGAATATGTTGTGTTGATACTAACGTTAATAATTATAAGTATGTTTTATGATCATTTTGATCATGTAATGTATTATAATTCACTTTATTGATTCATTTTTGTAGTCACTCTCTTTCCATAGAAATATTCACCTTTTATGACAATTGTAACTTTAAAGTCCCCATGATATCCATATTATTTATCATAGATATATTATATTACTTATAACATATATTATTTCCATATATGTAATTATACCTTGAAAGTTATTTATTTATCTAGGGAAATATTTATAAATCCTTATTCATTATTAAAAACTAATTTTTATTGATGAAGAACATTGTTCATGAATTAAATAAATTATTCAACACATGAGAAATTATTTGGACAAGTAGTAATGGGTCGAACCAGAATTATATAGCCCCAAGAAGCAGTGGTATCGTCATGAGGAGAATATGTATAATTGAATTAAATAGGTTTCTCCCGATGGATTTTAAACTTATTTTGAAAGGTCTTAACATTATATGTATTATGCAACTGAATAAGTGATGTCTAATAATTAAGAATTCCTTTTAATGATAATTTATTTATTTTTATCTAGGAGATTTTCACAATGATATTATCCCTAGATTCATTTCAAATATATTTAATTAATAAAATGGAAAGTGTTTTTAGTTAATTACCTATCCATTTTATTACACATTATCTTATTATCCATGATATTTTCTTGATGATATTATCTCTAGATTCATTTTTGTCTCTATTTATTGATTAAATGACACATGGATTTAGATATTTACCTTATCATATTAATGAGGCTTAATATTTCCTTGAAATATAAGTCATTTATATGTCACATGTGTTTTAGTTATTTGAAATTCCCTAATGATTTTTCTTATTTATTCATTAAATATTATATTTTACTTAACCCTTACTGATTATTTGAGCTCACCCATAGTTTTTTTCCCTTCATATGAATCCATGATGTGTACTATGAATGATATTGAAATATAATCTCGATGAATAATGATATTCCTGAAAAAATTATGTTCTAATTTCTATTACTATATATAATTTTGGAATCATGTATGTGTCTTGATTAAAAATAAAAATAAAATATTTATTCCATTTGTATATGATTCCCTATATCGTATTCCAATGTAATAATACGTATAGAAGGTCCTGGCTTATTGGGGTTTTGGTATTTACAGTTGTTATCAGTGGGAGTTTTTTAAAAACCATTGGAACAAGATTTTGAAAAACATATAATAGGGAATATATATCAATCATAATAATTTTGGATAAATATATAATAATATCCTATTATTTTTTTAGGGATGATATTATGTGGTTTTTCATTGAAATACATCCCTCTCTGGATACTACATGTGGACATTGTTCTATTACAGTTTTTCCTAGGGGTAGTAAAATTGAAAAGGGTGCATTGGGTTTGACTTGATCATTATCATGTTCAACAAAATGGTCCTCACTATGCACATTTATTGACACTCTTGGGGGATATGATTTTGGTAATTCAAAATTTAATTACAAACCATTATGAAGTATTTTAATAGATTTCGACCATTAATTAACTTTGTTAAACCTAATGTTTCATAGGACGATAAGTGTAAAGTTCATTACATGTTTAGAATAATAAATATCAATTATGTGGTTTTATGTAATGGAAGCCTACTAATATTAATGATATTTTGGGTAACCTTTATGGAAATACAACCCATTTTTTTATTAGATGATAACATTATTTGTAAAATATTTCATTCAGTATATTATACTTAAGTTTAAAGGTACTGATAAAAATTATGAACTATCATATCTATGATTTTGATTTAATTATAGGTTATCACTCTTTGGGAATTTTATTAGAATTATAATAATACAGTTTATGAAAAATGAGAACCTGTATGATGGGTGACAAACTATTGTATCCATAAAAGACTATGGGGATTGAACCAAAAATCAAAGGATGATAATGGTTTATCATATACCACTATCCAACATGATTTCCTGGTTAATATTTAATTTTTTAGTTCAATTACTTGTAAAATAAATATTAATAATGAACCGTTGATTTTACTGCTAAGGTTTATAGGTTAATGTATTATGTTGGATAACATGTCAAGCCATATTGGGTTCATGAAATAGTTAGTGATAGAAAGAAAACAATTTTACTCTATTATGGATCTTATGATCCATTAATAGTAAATTTTTATTTTTTTGTTATAAAAAATCATTTTGGGAAATTCATTTCTTGGAGTATACAATAAATAGGAAATTTATCAAAGTGCAGTGAAATGATGAATTTTTTCCGAATTAATAGAAACATATCAAGTAAATATATTTCCTTAGATAGTAAAAAAATTCCCCGATATAATGAAATAGATATTGAAACAAATATGGTATTATAATACCTTTATATCTAATAAATCAAATGATATTATAAATCATATTATATTTATGTTTTTAATGCCCTTAAATCATTATTTACCATTCACTTTATCATGATAATTGACATATATCACTCTCTATAATTATTCATAAATTTATTCCATTACCATATAATCATATTCCACCAATGTTCCCCTATATAGAAACCTGGTCATTTGTTATTCTATGATACCTTGTTACTTCCTTTCTCTATGAAGTTCCCAGATCAGTGTGAATCACTGATAGGGGGAGGGGTTAATTAGTGATCCCTTTAAATATTTTTACTAATTGATTATTTTCATTTAATCCTATTGGTCTGGTAAAGCCTCAATCCACTCTTCTTATCTCTCTTGGAAGTACTTAAAATGATGTTGTAAATGTAAAGTCTCTAAACAAAAGGATTTACATGTTTTAGTTCAAAGACATACCCCTTTTTGTGTTGGTTATTATGCCAAACACAGATTCTCCACTACAATATTATTATCAATTAAAATGGTCGATACAGAGTTCCACTGTATCTCTCTTAAGTACCATAGGTGGTTCTTTATACTGCTTTCCACAATGTTACCAGAGTCCCACTGGCATGCTCCAGAGTCTCACGGAAGCCTTCATCTCTTCCCTGAATCTCATAAGATTGTTCTAGCTCCAAAATCACACAAGCAGCTTCCGTCTTTGAGTTCTCATTGATTCACTGTAGATTGATCTTATTCCCTTCCAACATAGGCTTGCTGAATAATACTTTACCTTATATATCTTAAAGAATCTTCAAAATCCTTTGGTAAGGTCTGTTGGCCTTACTCAATAACTCTGATCACATTTCTTATCATTACTCAGTGTCATAATGCTCATGAAATTATTTATTCTTATGATGAATACCTAGCCTCACTAATGTGTGTGCAAGTGGTTCACACAACCATTTCAATAATAGAAGAATAATTCTACAAATAATAAGCTCTATCTACCTTCTTGGATTCTCAAACACTTTAAAATTAGATAAAAGGTCTTCTTTAACTATATCTGGATTCAGTTTCAATTCTCATTGACTTCATGGATGGATTGCATAGTTGTCTCAAATACTTGTCACACATTCATGTGATTGTGCATGTTTTTATGCACATATAATATGTAGCTTGTAATCCCAGACACTACATGTTTTTTTATATGAATAGATTAGGTTTAGTCTCATGCACTGTCTTCTTTCTCAATATGAACACATTCACTTTTCTTTTGTACTTTTTCACACACACTTATTCTTTTGATTTGGTTTCAGTGAATATTAATCATGTGCATGCACTTCCTTTTTTATGAGTGCATGGGCATGAATGGGCTTGCATAGATGTTTTATATAGGATTCTATGCAACCCAAATTTCCCTCATGTTCTTCTTCTTCTCAAGTGCACACCCCTTGTCTCTTCATTATATTTGTATATTTTTTTTCTTTATATACACATGGTTCAAGTTACTTTGGGTATTATATGTATTCTTCATCAAACTCAAATGGGTGTGTGAGATTTTATCCTCAAGAGGGCAGTGTATTGGTGCATTATCCTTCTCTCCTCCTTCAAATTATGAACATGGGTGCATGTACTCAACGCATGTATGTACATGCTTCACAATTTTATGAAAGCATAAGAACCCTAAGGTTTCTTCAAATCAAGCACACACAACTCAGATGAATCATGAAATTAGGTGGGAGTTCTCACCTATTCTTTTTCATTCAAAATAGGAAGCACAAATGTTCTTATTCGTGAAAACTAGGGAGCATGAGTTCCCCCTCGTTGTGCAGGTAGTGAATCGGTCTTCTACACACAAGGGTGTAGAACTCATTCACAGAACCAAAGGTTCATGGTTCTGTCATCTAAGAACATTACAAGAGTGTGTAGCACTGATTTTGTAGCTGGCGGGATCACCTTCATGAAGCACATTGAGAGTTGGGAAGAAAACCTATCATGTGTTCAAGGGTTTCTTCACAAGGACGTTTCAAGGGTGTGTAGCACCTATTGAATGCTTGTGGTTCTTCTTTTTTTAGTTGAAGGACTGCGTAGAAACTCTCAGTGATATGTTTTCAGATAATAGAAGCTTTATCAATATATTCAACAACAAAGCCTTAGTTGAGGGATCTCTTTTTTATATGGGAGTATAGACACTGATCCACATTCAAATATAGTGAGATATGCTGAGAGGATCGTACTAGATCTTCAGCTTTGAATATTTTCCAACACAGGATAATATTTTCTGATCTTTTAGTTTGTTTTTGTTCAACACAGTTTCCTTATATATCAGTGAAATCCTCATGTGCATTCATTTTTGAACTCTTGTAGATCATCATCCTGAAGGCTTCGATCTTCATGACATGGCCTCACAACTCTGTTGGATTCGTTTGTGTAACATTTCTTTATTTCTATGCATGCATGAAAATAAAATAGCATGCGTGTATTCATTTCGTCCATACAATCATCATGGATAGTGTTAGATCAATAAATATGTATGGGAGCTCGATCATGGAGGTTTGGTGGCTTCTGCGGTGGACTGGTTCACGTTGGGTGGCCAGAGGTTGAGGACGACACTGCTGAGGGATCATCAAACGGTCCTGGTTAAAATATATGTGGCATGGATGGATGGAAAACTCGGATATCATTGTGGGATGCGGGATGTGATGTGTGGGAAAGATCACATGTGAGATCAGTTGAATGTACGAGATTGATTTTGCAGGTTAAAATTTCATCCCACATAGAAATTCAGATTCGAGATGCTTTCTTTTTATGTATCAAGTTGCGGGATCCAACACTCAAAAATCTCCTCCACCGTCTCCTGGTGTCACCCTGCACCAGTGTTCTCTGGCCATGCTTCTTCTCCCACTCTTTCCTCCTTAGGCGCACTTCTGGTTCCCACTATAAACCTTTCTGCACGGGTTTATCACTGTACGTGCTCTTGTAGGCTTATACACAGCCCACATTCCCAGTGCCTTTTGTGGGGCTGGCCTTGAGGGCTCCCCTTGGGCATAGTAGACCCTTGGGTTCTGCATATGCCTGAGGTCTAAGGTCCTTAGCTGGATTTGTAAGTTTTCCAATATTTTTGGAAGAGGTATATAAAAAATTTACCTTTTTAAAAACATAGTATAACAAAGATTATATGCCATAAAAAATACCAAAATCTCCTTCCCCTTCTATCCATTCATCACCAGAAATCATCATTCCTTTTTTTTTGGAAAAACAAATCCAAGATCTTAAATATTTCTCCTTTGATTCAATCATGGATGATTCATGAATCATTTCTTCATTCCTCATGCATTAAAGAATAATGAATATCATTCTTGTAGTAAGGGATGTGTTCTCCATTAACACATCTATTATTATTTGAAGATTATATCTATCTGATTTGATTCACAACATTCATCTAATTATAATCCATTATATGGTTCATCTGAAGTCATCATGCATTCATGTATTTCATGGGCGTCTTCATATGGTGTAGCAAAGAGTCATATAGTGACACATGTCTTCTAACTTAGGAACAACTCAACAATCTTATGAATTATTCACATTCCTCGTCCATTGTCAAATTGGGAGCTTTACTGAATTACTAAAATATCTTTAAGAATAACTACTTCAATCATTGGTACAAGTTCCTTCATTTCCATTCCATACCCATATTGACAACTTATTGACACATGGCTCATTATTGATATAAAATGCAACACCATGCTCAACTATCCCCCCTTTGTATTCGGTTGTCAATATCACATAAGCACACTTTGTATGGGTTAATATGTGTGCCAATATTTTCTCCCCCTCATTGGAAACCAAATGAAAAGGTGTAGTGGGGTTTGTTCAAACCATGTTCTCAACCCTTTGAATAATATCTTCTTGAATATTTTTGAGAGAGAGGGATGATGTCACATAGTTCACTTAGCAAAGAACCTTTAGTAAATCAACTATAAGTCTAATTTGGGCTAACCTAGTGTTG
The DNA here is from genome assembly GCA_963277665.1 of Viscum album. Classification (NCBI taxonomy): domain Eukaryota; kingdom Viridiplantae; phylum Streptophyta; class Magnoliopsida; order Santalales; family Viscaceae; genus Viscum; species Viscum album. The sequence continues at coordinate 1,488,867,206 of OY728120.1, forward strand.
AAAAAAGAGAGATATGACGAAGGTTTTCAATGGTGTCTATTAAAAACTATATATTTGAAATCATTCCCAAAGTGTATTCATTCATGACCAAGGGATTGGAGAAAATCATATTTATATTTAAAATGATAAATCTTTCACACACATCACCAAACATATTAAAATGTTCATGTGAAAAGTTAAATATCCCCCATTCATACCATCTTTTTATCAATTAATAACCCCCCATAATTGATATGATAAATACAAGTAAGAACAAGGGATCAAAGTGTTATTGGAATACCAACATTTCAGATTCTTGAGATGATATGAATTTCAATATTTTTTTGACATAATACTTGATATCATATTTTTCATATTTTCTCCCCCGTATACAGTGGAATCCCATTGATTCATTGTGGTGGATAATATCATCACAAATTTTTCAAGATATTCATGTTGATAATATTCAACTATGGAACATTTAATGTTATTATAAAATCACGAATAAAGAGTCCAAATTATTATTCTCCACTATGCTCATTCAACTATCATCTGAAGAATGAATTTCATATTCAATTCCCTACGATGTAAGGAAACATATACAACCAAAATATAAGTGTATAAGATGAAACAATTTTGATATTATTAATAGAAGAATTGTGGTTGAGAGTTTTCTATCAACCCAAAAACTCTTTTCATTATAGTACTAAAGTGACTGGTACTCTTCATGCTGGTGTATCCTCTCTATTTTAAATTACAATCATTCTATATCAGCATATACCCTTTACTTCCATTTACGTTCAACTTGGGTGGATTATTTTTCTTTACTTATGCTAGTAGTGAAGTAGCTTTTATTGGTGCATGTTCTTCAATTTTTAACATCTCCATTTGGCCTAGTAAAATAGTTTTACATTTGTTTCCATAATTTCTATCATTATTGCACTTTCCACATAGTAGTTGTGAGACACTTGGGTTGTCATGTGCTGACAACCTCTCATGAAATTTGAATTTTCATTCATATAGACTAACATGTTTCCCTTTTTCCTTTTCTTTAGCTAGTACATCATCTTCTCATATATGAATTTTAAAGTAATTTTCAATTGATTAGGATAGGTAACTAAAAAAATTTGATAACATTTTATGATTTGGAATTTCCACAAGTTCTCTTCATTCTCTTCAAGTTACCTTTCATAGGAAACTAATTAATATTATCTTTAAGAATTTCTTCAGTCAATCCCATCTTCTTCTGGATTGATTATCCTTTTGGTTTCACCTTGCTTCAATTCATTTCAATGGATTATTTTTAGTGATCCATGGTATTTACTTTCATTCCATAATAGAAGCATGTTTTCTTTATTCAGATGAAATTCTTGGAATTCAACTTTAATTTCTTCTTGGGAATAATTTCATTCACTGTTTTCTTGACATCATGGTATTGCATGTTCCCAATGAAATAATTTTAAACTCCGTTTTCATTCTCCTTACATTATTGTGTTCTAGGATTCTTATCAACATATGCCTAAGGCATGTTAGGACTAAACCAACACTCATAATAACTATGACTGATTCTATTGCAATTATCATAGATGTTTTCAAAACACTCCAATTCGTTATAGATAGACATATTCTTCTTTATCTGTTTTTTCTACCTTTGCTTTGTAAGATTATTCATTTCTTCATTTCTACTTTCCATGAATGTATGACTTTGATAATTATTAGATTCTGGTGTATTATTCCAGCAATCATTGGCATGATGCCCAAACTTCCAGAAACACCAACATTATCCAATAAATATCTTTCTTTTTCACGTAGTATTTTTCTGACTAGATTTAGAACATTATTGTTTCTATAATTTCCTTTATTTATTTAGAGAATACATTTTTGAGTTTTTATTCTTAATATCTCTAGAATCCATCCTTGAAATTTTGATGGTTGTATTGAAATTTTTATCAATGAACATCTTACAAGATTTTAGCGTAGACCATGTACTTACAGATGCGGCTGTATTAGTAGAAACATAAATAACTAAGTTATGGGATACCTTATTCTTAGAGGATGTTTATGTTGGATTAGAGAATGATATTATGTTCCCTTTGGAGTCATATTCCTCAATGAAAACTTGAGTGAAAACATCTATTCTTTCAACAATTTGGAAGATCCAATTTGTAGTGATTGCTGATTCTTCAATTTCACCTCCAGATCTAAACACATCATGGTGAGGGAGTTCCTCTCACCCTTAAATAATCTCATTATTCATTCCCAATTCTCCTTCAACTTTATCATTTGTTCATAATGCATTTTTTTAATTATTTAAAAGAGATGTCAAGCTCCTTTACCTTGTTAGCTCTGTCTTCTATTTCAGTAGCTTTGATAACTAGAGAGACATTGTCAAACATTTCTAATAAATGGAAAGCTTCTACAAATACCATTTCAATGAATTATTTCTCACAAATACTTCCCTAAAATTTTTCAGTGACTTCATCATATCTATCATTGAAAAAGATAAATTTTTTCTTCCTTTTCCTCCACATGTTTTGTGAGAGTGTTGGATATACCAAACCTTTTAGTGAATGCCTCTTCTGTGGCATTAATTTCTTCTTCCAGCTATAATTTTTCATCTTTAAGAGTACTAAGGCTTGAAGAATTGTGTCTTTCCACTTATCTGGTGACATTATTCAGATGATCATTGAGTTCCATCTGATGATAATTAATTTATCTATCGTTATCACAGCTTCATTAGGCTTCATCAGAAGAGTCATAATACTAATAGGAATTATCACATGTTGTACAATTTATATTACCTTTCATTGAAGGAGTCTCTTGATTAAGAGTAAGATTATTATTTATCTTCTTTTACAATTTCTACTTTATGTTCTTCTAAGACTTGGAAGATATCTCAATTTGAGGTTGTTCACTCATATACTCAAATTTGTACTTCCTAAATAATCCCTTGGAACTTTTAGTGGTAACCTTATCACTTACACTAATTGAAGTTCCCAGATCAGTGTGAATCACTGAGAGTGGGAGGGTGTGAATCTGTGTTCCCATTAAATCTTTTAACTTATTTTCTCTTTTCAATTAAACATATATGGCTGGTTAAAGCCTTGATCTACTCTTCTGGTGTCTCTCAACCATACATCGACTGATGCTGTAAATGTGAAGTCACTGAACACAATGATTTTCAAGGTTTAGTTCAAAGACATACTCCTTGCTGTTTTAGTTATTCATCCAAATATAAATTCTCCACTATAATCTTATTATGAATTAAAAATTTCAAAACAAAGTCCCCCTATATCTCTCCTATCTCCCACAAGAGGTTCTTTATAAATCTTCCCACAATGTTACAAGATTCCCACTGGCCTGCTCTAGAATCTCACTGAATTATTATTCTCCTCCCAGAATCTCACAAGGTTCTTCAAGATCTCGAGTCACATGATCAGCTTACTTCTTGGGTTCACTTTCATTAAAAATAGATTGATCTTATGATATTCATAAATAGGATTTCTAAATCAAACATTCCTGTAAATATCTTCAATAATCTTTAACAATCTTTGGTATGGACTTTTGGCCATGCTTAATAACTCTGATCACTTTTTTGATTAGTCCTTAGGGTTATAATTCTCAAGAAATTAATTATTCTTCTAATAAAGACCTGGACTAACTAATTTGGTTTTAAGTGGTGGACACAAACTTTTTAGGAATGCAATAATAATTATGCATAAAATCATCTCTATCTGCCTTCTTGGATTCCCAATCACTATAAACTCAGATAAAAGATCTTCTATAACTCAGTCTAGATTAAGTCTCATTTCTCATTCACTTCATGAATGGATTTTATGGGTATGGAAAATAATTCTCACACGTTCATGTGATTGTGCATCTTTTCATGCACATATAATATGTAGCTTGTAAACCCAAACACTCCCGGTTTTCTTATATCAATAGTTTAGGTTTAGCGTCATTTATTGTATTCTTTCTCAATATGCACACATTTACTTTTATTTTGATTTTTTTCACACACACATATTCTTTTGATTTGGTTTTAGTGAATATTAATCATGTGCATGAACTTTATTTGTTACATGTGAATGGGGATGCGTGGGCAAACATTGATGTTTTAGATAGGATTTTATGAAACCCAAATTTCCCTCATGTTCTTCTTCTTATAAAGTGCACACCCACTATCCCTTCCTGATGTTTTTATATTTATTTTTAAATTTATACAATTGGTTCAGGTTACTTTGGTTTTTATATGTATTCTTTTTCGAACCCAAATGGGTGTGTGAGATTTTATCCTCAATAGGTAAGTCTATATGTGCACTGTCATTCTCTCCCCCTTCTTCAAATTATGCACATGGGTAAATGTTCTCAATGCTTGTATGTACATGCTTCACCATTTTATGAAAACACTCAAACCCTTGGGTTTCATAAAATAATTCACACACAACTTTGATGAGTCATGCAATCAAGTGAGAGTTCTCACCTCTTCTTCTTCGTGAAAAATGGGAAGCACATATGTTCTTCTTCGTGAAGACCAAGGTGCATGAGTTCTCGCTCACTGTGTAGGTAGTGCTCAGGTCTTATATACCCAATGGTGTGCACCTACTTCACATAAAATATGGTTTGTGGGTGTGTCATCACAAATAACTTCAAGGGTGCGTAGCACTAGTTGTGTACCCTATAGGATCACCTCTACGAAACTTGTTGAGAGTTTGGAAGAAAACCCATCACATGTTTGGGTGTTTATTCTGTACAAAAGTAGTGTGTTGTTCCTCTTCTTCACAAAGACATTTCAAGGGTGTGTAGCACATGTTGAAGGCCTGCGATTCTTTATCTGCTTGTAGTAGGGCTACGTGGAAACTCTCGGTGATTTGTTTTTCAGAAAATAGAATATTTGTCAATATATTATGAAAATCGAGCCTCAGTCGAGGGATCTCTTATATATAGGTGAGGATAGACATTTCTCCTCATTCAAATTCTATGAGATATGCCCAAATGATTGTATGAGATCTTTAGCTTTGAATATTTTAAAAAGCGGGATTAGATTTCCCGAATCTATCGGTTTGTTTCTATTCAACGTGGGTTCCTTATTTCATAGTGAAATCCTGACATGCATGCATTTTAAAATGCATGAAAATCATCTTCCTAAAGGAATTGAGGTTCATGATGTGTCCACACAACACTGTTTCCTTTGGCCACATACTAGCTCTTTTTTTGGAGCATGCATGCAAATAAAATTGCATGCATGTATTCGTTTCGTCTAGATGATCTTCATTGATGGTGTTAGATAATTAACAGTGGATGGGAGCTCGGTCATGGAGGTTCAGTGGATTCTCCGGTGGACTGGTTCATGTCGGGTGAATGGAGCTTAAAGAGAACACTATTGAGGGATCATTGAACAGTCATGGTTTAGATAGATGTGGCATGGATGGATGGATGGATCAGATTGCATCACGAGATGTGGGATGCGTCATGCAGCCAATATCTCACTCGAGATCTGATAGTTGGTCGAGATTGCTTCCGCAGGTTAAAATTTTATCCCACATAGGAACATGGATGTGGGATACATGTGGTTTATGTATCAAGTTGCATCAGCCAACACTTATAATTCTCTTCCCCCTCTCCCGATGCCTCCCAACACCGTTGTTCTGCGGGGGTGCTTCTACGCCCACTCTTGCCTCCTTGGGCGCGTTACTGGCACTATCAATGAACATTTCTACATATTTTGATAACCATGCATTCTCCTATGATCTTATACACAGCCCACACGCCATGCACCTCTTACGGGGAAGGCCTTGAGGACTTCCCATGCGCACGGTAGACCCTCAGGTCCCGCACACCCCTGGGGTCTGAGGTCCTCATATTGCTTTGTATGTTGGCCCATATTTTTGGTAAAGTCATAGAAAAAATTTAATTTTTAAAAAAAAGTACAACCAAGATGATATTCTACAACAAAATACCAACATCCCCTTCCTCTTCCATTCTTTCATCTTCAATCATCATCCTTATTTTCTTTTTGGAATAAAAAATCCAAGATCTTCAATTTTTCTCCATTTATTCAATCATGTATGATGAAAGGATCTTTTCTTCATTCCTATAACACCCCAAGATTTCATAGTACGTTATCTCATTAATGGAATTCAATAGCTTCCGCTACACGGAACATCGAGTTCGTGCGCACCACAACTTATCAAACTAGCCATTCAAAAAGTGGTTATGAAAAGTATTAACTACATTTTGAATCCTATATACTCTATATAATTTTCAAATCCATATTATTTGTTTCCTAGACATAATATAAGAACAAATTCATTTTTTCAGATAAAAGAAGTATTTTTCATAAAATGCAATTTTACCTACTTTTAATGGAGAACCCTTTTTAAAATAAATATTTGACACTTTTATATTTTCAATTTAATGAAATTAACATATTCTTTAGAAGTGGGACATAAAAATTTAGTTTTGATAAATGTTTGGTACTTTTCTGATAACTTTCATATTTTGATGAATAGTAAAAAATACTATGTTTTAATTGAAAACAACTTTTTTAATAGAAATATTATATAGTGTTAAATTATGCATTTGAATGGTTTAGATGTATAATTAGATTATATTTTTATCATTTATTACAATTTAGGTCATTATATGTAATTTCACATTTAAATTCGACATAAACACGTGTCAATCTTTTGATAGTTTTTACTTTTTTAAAAACCCGTTTTTTGGTTTTGATAACGGGAAATTAAATTTAAATTAATTCACACAAATTATATGTTTTGAATTTGGAAAAATAGAATTCACTTTTGAATTCATAACATCAAAATTATCTTACAGTGATGTTTTGGTATTTTTCAGAAAACATTCAATTTTTGCTGAATAGTGAAAACACTTCGTTATTGTTTAAAACCAAATTTTAATTTAAATAATTATTTATTCTATTTAAATTTATTTTAAGTCAAAAAATATATATAATAACTATATAAGTTCAATGTAATTCATTGAAGTCATTTTATTATAATAGTAGATGTATAAATTTTTATTGAACTTTTTAGCTTCATTTACCCACCTTCTTGGATCATTTGCAAATTTGCATAAAACATAATTTTACAACATCTGTGAGTTGAATTTTAAAAATATGAGTTAAACTATTGATTCCAATAAGTAAAATTTGGTTCAATAAGATGAAAATAATTTTTGGTGAATAGTAACTGTTGACTTTTATTTACCATGGTTAAAAGTAAAAAGAGTAATTAAAGGTAAAAATGATATTATAATTACCCTAAAACATTTCCTAATTCTATTGGATAAGTGTATTTAGATCCAAAAAACCCTTAGTAATATAATATGATCTTTTAGGTCCACTTGGAATAGATTAGGACATTTATTATTAATTTATTTAAAGAAGCGTTAAAAGTGTTAAATTCAATGTATAATAACTAAACCATTAGTAATATAGGGTTACACAAAAGATAAATTTGACTATAAATATTAATGAGAAAGATAAAAATATTTCCTATATAATGGTATTTTATTTATAATTTTTAGACATTAAGTAATTAAATTTATTTATGACACAATGATGATGCAGTAATTACCTTATTAATGAAAGAATCAAATAAATGGTATTATAAATATTAAAATTAATATAATTTCAAAGTTTTTATGACATTAAAAAATTTTCTAGGTTAATATGACATGTTAGGGTTTTTTCAATTTATTTTTTTCTTAGTAATTAAGTTGTGATGACTTTCACAAAAACCAAATACCAAATAATGTCAAAATTGACATAAATTAATTTTTAAAACAAATACTACATTATTGGTTGATATAATATTACTAAAAATATAAGGTTAGGCCAAAGGGATTAAATAATATTATATATGTCATTAATAAATTATTTGAGGTTCTCTTGGAGGTTTATAGTATGTTTATTAACCATATAGTGTAATAATAAAAGAAGACACGGTAAAAGTTAAACTATTTAATTAAGAGTTAAATCTAAAAGATAAGGTTAAAATGGTAACCTAAAATTGTCTAAAACCTGTTGGTTGAGATTATTGCGACCCATAACCACTTAAGGCTTGAAATAAATTCATTTGGATCCATTATAAACAGAATTTCATTGTATAATAGATTAATATTTTAATCTTTTCCTGAAGTGAACCTCCCCCTCTTATAAAAGGAAATTCTCCTTCTCTCAAAATCACACCTCCAAACCCATTTGGGTTTGCCAAATCCATCCCATATATCCTCCAAACATACCTAAAAGATATCTAGAGTCCTCAATTTTATCATAAATCCAACCTAAAGATCCCTTTTGATCAACTCAAAAGGAAACAGCCGAAGAACATGTAATAATTTCACCACACTCTTTCATGTTCTTTTTTTTTCTTCCACTTATTATTTATTTGTTGTTTCCATACCAAAATAATAACTCCAGTACCTCCTAAATTCTATTATGTTATTATAAATCTGGTAAAACCATATTCATTATTCTATCCATCCTATGAATGATAATTTCACCATGCATGTGTATATATAACTTACCGTCTCCAAGCCGTTGTGTAATTTATTATTCAACACTATGTTATTTAGATGAATATAATAATGAGTAATATGTATATAAATAATAAAAATAACATAATATTTTCTCTGAGAAATTAATATACCATCCAATTCCACGACTTTTAATCATTAACGAAATGACATCGTTGCTCATGTGTATATACGGCTTACCTTCTCCACGTCGTGATGAGATTCATTTCCACATTCACCATTCAACGATGATTATAAAAATATATATTATTAATAAGTATGTAATATATGAAATAATAATTCTACTGAATATATATATATATATATGTACTTACATATATTTTTTTCACTTACTTCCATTTTATATGATTTGAAAATGGAAATAGCGTTTATGCATACGTACGGCCTACTGTCTCCATAAATGGTGTTTTAAATTTCATATATCTATCTACTATACATTTTTATATTCTAAATATATATGATATATAAATCATGTGTTATATTCTAAAAGTATGTAAATCATGATCTAAATGATATGAGCAAGAGTAATAAGTTAAACCACCTACGATAAAGAATGCAATTATTACCCAAAATGTTAATTTAACATGAAAATCATTATTAAATGGGTATTATAAAGTCATAAATGAATCATGTATGATATAATAAATATAAATATGGTTCTAGTATAATTTAATAACATAAAATGGTCATTATATAGGAGTTTAAACGTACTCTCGACCAAAGTAAAGTGCGAGGTAATGGTTAATTACTTAATGTCAATATTATTCGAGATTGTATATGGGTATGTTATTACATGGACATATTTATTATCCATTTCCATGATTCATAAAAGTGTTTTCAAAGGGATTCTTTTTAAGGGTCTCTTTTATTAAAACATCATTTTAAATGTTTTAAAGATTTATTCTTCTAAACCTTTCTCATTAATATCCTTGTTTTCAAAATGGTTTTAAGGATTTATTTATATAGACTAGAATGTTTTAAAATGTTAATTCCTTTAAAAAGTTTCAAAATGGTATGGGAAAATTTGATTGAAAACTATCTTTTACATTAATTCCTTTATAAATTTTGTTACATTTAAATGTTTTCATGAAATAGAAATATTTCTCTCAAATATTTTCACTGATCATTTTCAATTATATCAACATACTTTATGGTATATTATTCTTGATCAAGGTTGATTTATTTTAATAAAATCTTCCATATTGTATTTAATAAGTTATGATATGTTTTACTGTGGATGTGCTATTTTTATACCATTCATGGTTTAAGGTTAATGTATTAACATTTCATATTCTATTTTTAATATGAATTTTTATGTTATGCTTCAACCTTTTTATATGAGGAATGCATTGGACTTAGTAAGTGACAGGTTGATCCCGATATAGCTCCTTGATGCATCAGTTGGTCTCATGAGAAAAACTAGTGTCTGGGCACAAGGCCATGACAAAATATTATTTTCAGTCTTGGTACAAGACCTTTACTATGTGGTTATGATGTCTGGAATTATGCATTCTATCATTATGAAATTAACTATTGATATTACATGGGATTATTTGACTTGTAGAATATCCATGTGAATATGTAAATGGAATTATTTGATTTATCTTTTCCATATTATTCTTATGTTTATGTTTAAAAGGATTTTTTTAGTTTTATACATTACCTTAAATATTTATTCTTATTTGTGAATGTTTCCGCTATATTGTTATCCTTACTAAGTGTTAGAGCTCACCCCTTTCTTATGTTTTACTTTCTAAGGATTCCAAGAAGTGTATTATGATTGATAAGCAGGGTTAATCTAAGGGATTAATGGTGTTCTCAAAGGATAATTTATGTTATGTTTTATTTTCTATTTTGTAATGCAACGTTCATGTATGTAATCTATTTTCCAAGAATTCTAAACTGATCGGTCTTTAGGGACATGATTCCTTGAAATCATGCCAATATATTTAAATAATGCAATGAATCTGGGCTTCTGGGGTTGGGGCGTTATAGTTGGTATTAGAGGAAGTTTAGAAACAACCTTGGAAATAGATTTAGAAAAACTCATATTAGAGAACATTACCGTAAGATAGACTTTGAGGATTAGTATAGAATAAATTCATAGAATTTTGGTAATGTAGATATTTTGTGTATTTTCCAAGAAATACATACCTGTCTGGTTACGAGCAGGTAGAGGCAGCTCTGGAACATATGTACCTAGGAGTGAAAACTCCGACCAAGAGTTTTGGGCTCGACCCATGGTAGCCTGGTACACGACAATGGGCCTTACTGCACTCTTGGTTACAACACTCCCAGTGGATATGATTACAATAATTCACAAGTTCATTACAAGTCATTATGAATGATTTAGGAGTAAATACTCCCTCAAAGAAAACATTTTATGAATATAGATTATATGCATAATCTTTCCAATTTACATTAGGCATTTTACTTGTTTAGAATTAGGCAATGTGATTCGTAAACTAACCTAGTTTATGCCATTATTTAGAAATTGTTCCTATTATAAGTAATGATAACTCTAGCAATATGCATGATCCAAAGATTAATAAGGATAATATCTTTCATGGTATTAAGCCAACATTTAGATGGGAAATAGTTTCTCATGTATTCTCATAATATTAATAAATAGTATCATGTGCTAATATGATAAGTAATGAATTCTTTGAGTCCTATAGCTTTGAAGGAAAGAAAGATAAGAAAAGGATGGAAGATAGAATGATGGATAAAGGGAAGAGGGGAAAGAAGGATTTTCCCATATGTGATAACTATGGAAAGAATCACCTTGGTAAATGATTGAAGGAATGTGATTTTGTTTTCAGTGTGGAGAATAAGGACAGCAGGTATGCGATTTAAAGGGTAAGAAAAAGCTTTTAAATGACCAATTCTTCATCTGCAAGGAGTTGGTACACTACGCCAATAAATGTCCACATCATCAGAGTATACCCCAAAAGATGCTATTGGTTAATAATCAAGTTATGATACTACCGAAGATGAGGAGAAATCATTAGAGTTCTTATGTTGTTTTTAATGTATTGTGTCATTTGAGTATTGTATTAATGGTGTACATGTTATAAGAATTATAGAGTATATAAGGATTGTACTGCAGTACTATTTCATTAAGGACTTGATATTGTGTGGAACCAAGAAAAGTGACTCAATAAAAGGTTAATGGTTTTGTAAAATATATGGTTGAGAGAAATATAAAACATAATATGGTTCTAATACTTAGGTAGTTTTTTTGGAATAAGATATGATTTATTTGGATAAATTATATTTGATAATCTTGTCTACCTTGAAATTGATTAATGATTTGTATATTCCATCATTGTTGGATTTTACAACATTTTTGGATATAAGGAGTATATCCCATATTCTATAAGGAATAAGGGATCATGAATGTAATCAATAATGTTTTATGGTAATTCTGGGTGTTACCATTTTTTAAAAGAATACATGATAAAGTTATTCACATGTTATTACATTGAGAAAATGATCTTCATTATGTTTATCTTTTTTATAAATTTGGGACTGTGAGTTTGGACAGAAGTATTTTTGATAAGTCTAAAGGTTGGAATGAATTAAGTTAAAAATTGGATACTATTGTTTATAGTTTAAAAAAACTACTTAATATTATTTATTTGATTTTTATAAAAAAGAAAAACTGGAGGTCGGTGATAACTTGTCGCGTCCGGTAAGACCATGACACTTGAACTCTCAACCGATGGGCGACAAGGGTTCATCACCTACCACTGGCCTACTTGATGTCCTAGTTTTTATAATGTAGTTTTTTTAAATATACTGACAAATTAATTATAAATGAATAATTATTATAACCCTATATTATTAGGATAAATAGAATATTTTTGAATTCTATTTTCTTTTGGTGTGAAAGATGAGATTGTGGTAGGAATTAGTTGAAGGATGGAAATCTACTTGTCAAATATATATATATTTCCTTGTATTCTATGAATAAATTAATTCTTAAACATTATGGAAGGGATCTAAAAACAAAAAAAGTGTTATCCTAATACCTTATGTGTTGTTGAACTGATGATATTTTACATCAACTTAGATTGATGGGTTTGAGGCCCTCAATTTTACACTTGTTTGTGACTGATTACCTAAATCAATCCCTATAAATATTTATGTTTTTCATCCAATTATGTGTCTCTAATTTCCACCAAGGTTCTCCTAATCGAGATCATAATTTGGGGGGTGACTGTTTCATTTCCCTTTCCCTTGTATTAAGTCTAAATTTTATTAACCCAATTTCTGATGTGGGTTTTCCGAGAAGTTATTTTTCTATTTTTAACCATTTATTTTTGGAGGAAAATTTTAAATTGTGAGAACACATTTTTTTGAAGGAGGGGAGAATGTAACACCCTAATTTCTCATAGTACGTTATCTCAATAAAGTAATTTAATTGCTTGCGCTACACGCAGTACTGATTTTTAGCGCCCCACAACCTACCAAACTAGTCGTTCAAAAAGCGGTTATGAACAATATTTACCACATTTTGAATCTTATATACTCTATATAATATTAAAATCCATATTATGTGTTTACTAGACATAATATAAGAACAAATTCAATATGTTCAGATAAAAGAAGTCTTTTCAAAAAATGAATTTTTACCATCATTTAAAAGAGAACCTTTTTTAAAATCAACATTTGACACTTTTATATATTCAATTTAATTAAATAAAATTCTTATTTAGAAGTTGGAAATAAAAATTTAGTTAGGATAAATTTTTGGTACTTTTCTAATAACTTTTATATTTTGATGAATAATGAAAAAACTATGTTTTAATTGAATTTTTTTTAATCAAAATACTTTATAGTGTTAAATTATTCATTTGAATGGTTTTGAAGTATAATTAGATTATATATTTATCATTTAATACAATTTAGGTAATTATAAGTAATTTCACATTTAAATTTGATATAAACACATGTCAATATTTTGATAGTTTTTACTTTTTAAAAAACCGGCTTTTTGTTTTTGACAACAGGAATTAATTTTCAAATAATTAATTCCACGTATATGTTTCGAATTTGGTAAAATAGAATTAATTTTTTAATTCAGAATATCAAAATTATCTTAAGGTGATGTTTTGGTATTTTTCAGAAAACATTCAATTTTTGATGAATAGTGAAAACCCGTCGTTATTATTTAAAACCGACTTATTATTTAAATATTTATTTATTTTGTTTATTTTTTTAAGTCAAAATTGATATATAAAACTTATATATGTTCAATTTAATTAATTGGAGTCTTTTTTTAATAAAATTAGATGTATAAATTTTTATTGAAGTTTTTATCATCTTTTACCCACCTTCTAGGAGCATTTGCAAATTTGCTTAAAACATAATTTTACTGCTACTGTGTGTTGAATTTAAAAAATCCGAGAGACACTACTGATATCATTAAGTAAAATGTGTTTCAATAAGGTGAAAATATTTTTTTTGTGAATAGTAACTTTTGACTTTTATTTACCACGGTTAAAAGTAAAGAGGTTAATTAAAGGTAAAAATGATATTATAATTACCCTAACACATTTCCTAATTCTATTGGATAAGTTTATTTTGACCAAAAACAACCTTAAGAACAATATATGATCCTTTAGGTCCACTTGGATTAGATTAGGATATTTATTATTATTTAATTTAAGGAAGAGATAAAAGTTTTAAATTCAATGTTTAATAACTAATTTTTTTTAATATAGGGTAACATATATAAGATAAATTCAAATATAAATATTCATTAGAAATATAAAAATATTTCCTACATAATTGTATTATATATATATATTTGAGAAATTAAATAATTAAATATATTTATGACATAATGATGATGCAGTAATTACCTTATTAATGAATGAATCAACTAAATTGTATTATAAATATTAAAATAAATATAATTTCAGTGTTTTATGACATCCATGAATTTTATAGGTGAATATAACATGTTAGGGTTGATTCAATGTATCTTGTTCAAAGTATTCAAGTTGTGATGACTTCCACAAAAACCAAATACCAAATAATGTCAAAATTGACATAAATAAATTTTTAAAACAAATATTATATTATTGGTGTATATAATATTCATAAAAATATAAGGTTCAGCCAAAAGGCTTATATAATATTTTATATGTCATTAATGAACATCTTTAGGTTCTGTTGAATGTTTATAATATGTTTATTAACCATATAGTGTAAAAATACAAGAAGAAACGGTAAAAGTTAAACTATTTAACTAAGAGTTAAATCTAATGGATAAGGTTAAAATAGTAACCTAAACTGGTCTAAAACCTATTGGTTGTAATGATTTCTACCCATAACCACATAAGGCACGAAATAAATCAATTTTGAGAAATTATAAACAGAATATGATTGTATAATAAATTAATATTTTAATATTTTCCTAATGTGACCTCACCCTCTTATAGAAGGGAACTTCCCCTTCTCTCAAAATCACACCTCCAAGGAAATTTTTCTTGGTCATACGCTACCAAAATATCCTCCGCACTTCCCTCACATCAACCTAGAGTCATTAATTTTACCATAAATCCATCTTAAGGACCCATTTTAATCAAATAAAAATGAAACACCCAAAGAAGAGTTAATAAGTTCACCACCCTCTTTCAAGTTCTTTTTTTCTTCCACTTCCTCTTTCTTTGTTTTTTCCATACCAAAATAATTACTCTAGTAATTTTTACATACTGTGATGTTATTATAAATATGGTACATCCATATTCATTATTCTATCCATCCTATTAATGATAATGTCACCATACGTGCGTACGTACGACTTGCCGTATCAACGCCGTGGTATAATTTGTTATTTAACACTATGTTATTTGGATGGATAACATGAAGAGTAATATGTATATAAATAATGAAAATATCATTATAATGTCTCTTTAAAATTAATATATCTTTTAATTACACTCCTTTTAATCATTAAGGAAATGACATCGTCGCTCGTGTCTACGTACGACATACTGTCTCCAAAAGGCGATGAAATTCATTTCCACATTTACTATTCAATGATAATTATAAAAATATATATTATTATTATGTATGTAATATATGAAATTATAATTCTACTGAATATATATATATATATATCTACTAACATATATCTTATTCACTTACTTCCATTCAATATGATATGAAAATGGAAATAGCGTTTATGCGTCCGTACAACCTCCCGTCTCCATAAACAAAGTTTTACATTTCATCTATCTATCTATTATACATAATAATATTCAAAATATATATGATATATAAATCATGTGTTATATTATAGAATTATTGAAATCCTGATCTAAATTATACGATAAAGAATAATAATTTAAAACATGTACGAAAAAAGAAAGTGATTATTACCCAAAATGTTTATTTAACATGGAAATCATTATTAAATGGGTATTATAAAGTCATAAATGAATCATTTATGATATAATAAATATGAATATGGTTCTGGTATAATTTAATAACATACTATAGTCATTATACAGAAGGGTAAATGTACCATCGACCAAAGGAAAGTGCAAGGTAAGGCTTATTTCCTCAATCTCATTATTATTCGAGATTGATTACGGGTAAGTTCTTACTGGGACATATTTATTATCCATGTATATGTTTCATAAAATAGTTTTAAAAGGGATTATTTTTAAGTGACTCTTTTATTAAAAAATCATTTAATTTTTTTTAAAAATTTATTCTTCTAAACCTTTTTCATTAATGTCCATGTTTTCAAAATGGTTTTAAGGATTTATTTATATGGACATGAATGTTTTAAAATGTTAATTCCATTAAAAAGTTTCAAAGTGGTATGAGAAACATTGATTCCAAAATATATTTTAAATTACTTCCTTTATAAGTTGTGTTACTTTTAAATGATTTCATGAAAAAGGGATACTTTTCTCAAAGATTGTTACTTATCATTTTCAACTATATCAACATCTTTTACGAGATATTATTCTTGATCGAGGTTGATTTATTATAATAAAATATTCAATTTTTTATTGAATGATTTATGATATTTTTTACTATGGATGTGATATTTTTATACCATTCATGATTTATGGTTAATGTATTAAGATTTTGTATGCTCGTTTTAATAAGAATGTTTATGTTATGTTTCAATAATTTCATATGTGGAATGCATTTGACTTAGTAACTGATAGGTGGAGCCCACTATAGCTCATAGATGCATCGGTAGGTCTCATGATAAAAAATAGTGTCTTGGCACAAGGCCTTGAAAAAATCTTATTTGTAGTCTTGGCATAAGTCATTGGCTCTGTGGTTATAAAGTCTGGCATTATGCATTCCATAATTATAAAATTAGCTATTGATATTATAGGTGATTATTCGACTAGTAGAATATCAATGTGAATATGTAAATGGAATTTTTAGATTTATATTTTCCATATTATGATTATTTTTATGTTTAAATGGATTTTTTTTATTTTTATAGATTGCCATAAAAATTTATGCTGATTTTTGAAAGTTTCTGCTATATTGTTATCCTTACTGAGACTTTGAGCTCACCCATTTCTTATGTTTTATTTTCCTAGGATTCACAAAAGTGTATTATTATTTATAAATAAGGTTAATCTATGGGATTAATGTCTTTCTCAAAGGATAATTTATGTTGTATTTTATTTTCTAATGTGTAATGTAAAGTTCATGTGTGTAATTTATTTTTCAATACTGATAAACCGATTAGTCTTTCCAGACTTGATTCCTTGTAATCATGCCAATGTATTAAAATATTACACTGACTCTGGGATTCTGTGGTTATGGAATTACAGTTCCTCATGAATTGAAGAATAATTCATGGCCTTCTTATTGTGAGGGATGCGTTCTCCATTAAAACATGTATTATTCTTTGATGATTAGCTCTATCAGATTTGATTTAGAACCTTTATCCATTTAAAATCCATTGGATAGATGTTCTAAAGTGATAATGTAATCAAGTATTGCATTTAATTCTTCAAATGGTGTAACAAAGTGTCATCAAGTGACACATGTCTTGGAACATAGGACCATATCAACAACCCTCTGAATTATTCGCAATCTTCTTCCACAGTCAAAGTGGGATCATCACTGAGTTACTCACATCACTTTAAGCATCACCACTTCAATCATTGGCACAAATAACATCATCAAATTTTCATAAAAATATTGAAATATTATTGAAACATGACTCCAAATTTGTAAAAAATGAAACACCATTATCTACACACTCTTATTAACATTATTGTTTAATACTTTTTATGATTTTTGTATTCCACAAATGAATTTTAAAATATCAAACCCTTGATTTTTGAGCACAAGATCAAATTATGATGACATAATTTATATTAGGAGGGGAGAATATAACACCCCATAATTGAATATCATTTTATTATATATTAAATGTTACATGAAATTACCATCTTAAAACCCCCATGAATTATATTTCATTAAATTTAATCCCATTGATAGCTACTTGGACATGAAACCTGAGTCTAAATGAACCATAGTATAGTATAACCTATTAACATAGCCGTTTAATGGGAGAGAATGGATATTTGTAACTAAAATATTAAAATTATATGGTGTATACATGTATAAAATAAATTTAATGGATTTATATTAATAATAAGTAACATTATAATCATTTAACATAGAATGATTTTTTAATTTTTTTTAATTAGAATGTTTTCATCGCTTCTTAAACACTTATTAAAAATAAGTGTTTGAATTTATTGAAATTTTATTTTATAAAAGGAAATTAATTTTTTAAACAATCATATAAAAATTATGTTAGGGTAAATTTTTGTGATTTTTCTAAAATGGTTCATTTTTCGATGAATACAGAAAAATATAGATTTTTATTGAATGTGGCCTTTTATATTAAATAATTTACATTGATAAATTATATTTTAAATTTTTATTAATATAAAATAAGTTTAATTATATTAAAATATGAAATATTTAGGTCATTGGAATCTATTCAATATTGAATTTTCATATTAAAACCTTCATTTCTTATGAGAATTTTATATTTGAAACCCTTCTTTTTCTTCACGTCTGCATGTATGATTTTAAATGTGATTATCTCGATTATGTGAATCTAATTTGGTAAAATCGATTCCATACTTGGAATCATAATAATTCATTTTTCTAATAACTTCTTATTAATTTTTGAACATAATGACTAGGGAAAATAGTAAAAATTATTTAACACTATTAAGGTAATAATGGGTTTACCAAGGGTTTAAACTAAATATATAATGGTTACAATGATCTATAAACATATCTAAAATACTTTTCTAGGCCTTATTTAGATATTTTAATGCATATGGACTAGGAATAATCCAGGTTGGACACTTTTTCCATGTGAAAAATGTGGGTACAACTTTTTCATTTCATAAATTACATGTGTGACACTAGCCTCACTTGTAAATGGAGACCCCTCTTTTCTATTATTCAAACATTCTAACCATTTAGGTTTTAAAAATTACTATAAAAATAATTTTCCAAATTCAATATCATTATCCAATAAGCATTTTTTCATAAATCCATTTTATTAACACTCAAGGTATAATCCTAAATAGGTGGCCCGAGAATAGGTAAAATTTTAAACTATATCTTTTTATTATATTTATTATTCTAACTAATAAAATATTGATCATTTAGGATTAAATTATAAAAAACATTTATCTCACATATTAAATGTTATTTTGTGATGGTAGTAAACTCTATCCATATTATATTCCTTCACATGAGAAATGATATCATCTATCTTATGTATGAGAGACTAGCACCCCACAAACTGATGTGACACGTTCTCCATAATAACCACTCATATTTGGTTTTGATTATAGATATAAAGTATATATATATATATATATGTGATATTTGAACCATATTAATACCTATGCGTTGATTATATCAATTTTATTTACTTTCATTATATAAGGGATATGATAACATCAATATTCTGTAGGGCGGTCTACCGCCTTATGAAAGTGATGTGATTCATTATTCACTAATGCATTAAATGAAATGTAATATGGGTAAAGTTAATTAATGTTAGTGATAAAAGTCAAAAAATTATGATATTCATGACATATTTATCATTCAGAATGTATAATATAGTATCTTATTTCTCTATATTTCACTCACTGCATTATGCCAAAATTAGCATTTATGGGCAGATTTTTTTCATTTACTAGTAGTTTAAACTACCGCTAAATAATTTAGTAAAGGATTTGGAAAACAACTGATAAATTTTGTGTTGGTAATCTACTAGAGGAGGGTTTTGAAAACCATTATAGAACAATTTAGTGGGGGTTTTGAATTTTTTTAAATATTTTTTCTTATTTTTTTATTTTCCTATTTTATTATTTATTATTTTATTTTATGTTCTTTATTTATTATTATTTATCACAATTTTATATATTTATTTAAATAATTTTTTTTTATATTTATTATTATTATTTTGTATTATATTTTTATTATTATTTATTACCTAGTAGGTTCGTGACATGAACATGCACATACCTTATATAGAAATTCTGCAATAGGCGTGATTTGAACCCTATACCATTTTTATTCTCCATTGACGTTACCACTCTAGAATACTCATCATGTAGTGAATAAATAAAATCATATATATATATTAATCAGAAAATCAAATAATATATAGTAAATAGATATAAACTAAAGTACTTTTATTCAATCATTGTTAAAGAATATAGATTAATTAATATTAATTAAAGAATATTCATTAATAATTTATTAATAATTAATAATTAATTATTAATATATAGTTATTATTAAGTGCAAATTAAAAATTAAAAAATAAAAAATAAAAAAATAAAAAATATATATATATATTATGGAATTAAAAGCTGAATAATAAATTGAAAATAATAAATAATACTACTATATAATAAATAGTAACTATTAAATAATTATTAATAAATAATAAATAATAAATAATATATAATATATAACATATAACATATAACATATAACATATAACATATAATATATAATATATAATAAATATTAAAAAAACATAAAACATAAAATATATAATGCATAATATCTAATATAAAATATCTAATATGTAATATATATATATATATAAATAATGTATAAATAATAAAATAATTAAAAAATAAATAAATAAATAATAAATAATTAATAAATTAATATATAATTGATAATAAATAAAAGAAAATAAATAATAGATTATTAGTAAATGAATAAAAAATATATTATATATAATGAATATATAATAAATAATTATTTACTAATATGCTTATAATAAATTTCAAATTTCAAATAAAATAATAATATAATAAACAAATTAATAATTAATATATAAATAATAACAAAATAATGAATAAATAAATAATAAACAAATAAATTAAATATAAATTATAAAATAAAAATGAAAACTAAATAAATAATAAATAATAAATAAGTCGTTATCAATAAATTAACAGTAAAATAATAGTAATTTAATAATAAAATAAAAACGTATCAACTAATGTATACACAATAACTAAATAATAAATAAATAATAGGTAAATAAATAAATGAACTAATGATTAATAAATAAATTGATAATATATAAATAATAAAATAATAAAGTAATAAAGGAAAAATAATTAAATAAGATATAAGTATTAAATAATTAATAGTAAATAATTAATAATAAAGAATACATAAAAAACCAATAAATAAAAATGAATAAGAACAAAATATTAAAGAAATATTTTATAAAAAATATTTGAATAACTAACAAATAATAAACTAAAAGTAATAAATAATAATTAATAAATATTAAAATAAAAAATAAAAAATATTAAATAAAAAATTAAAAAAATAATGAAATAATAAATAGATATAAATATCTAAAAATATATATAAATATAAAAAACTTAAACAACTATATATAAACAGAAATTTATGTTACATAAATATATAATAACACACTTAGATATATAATTTTATATTATAATAAATATATATATATAAATAGATGTAAATATAAAAACACCTTTATATATTTATAAATATATGATATAAATATAGATAAACATATAAATGTATAAATATGTACAAATTTATATAAATATACACAAATATTTATAAATTCATATAAACATATATACAAAACTGATAATATATTACAAAAAGAGTAGAAAGTACAATAATTACAACACTATTAAATCAATATGAATGTAAATCAGTGGGATAAAATCATAAATAACATAAAAATAAATTGAAGAAACTCCTAAATGAAGATGAAATATCATCAATTGTGTATGATATACATATATAAATAAATTTATTTTAGTATATTATATTTTAATTTTTTTGCATATATTAGAATACATATATATATATATATATATCTTTTTTTAAATACAAATAGATATGTATACACAAACATTATATATATATATATATTCATATAGTTTTACTATAAACAAATTTAGAAACTATATTAAAAGATAATGATAAATTTATATAAATATACATTTTTATTTTATTTATACGCACAAATATTGAAACACACACACACACACACATATATATATATATATTAGTATATACATATTAATATAATTTTTTCTTTGATAGAATCATGTTTATATATGAACGTTACTTATATAGTTATATATATAAATATTAATTCATTTTTATAAGGTTACTAGTGTCTATAATTATATAATTTAATTAAATTAATAACAAATATTTTTTTGATATGTTTTCTATGTTTGGAAGTACATTTATTTGTAAATATATATTTATAAAAGTGATTTATTATAAGAAAATATAATAAAATATGCATATAATTATTTATAAATAAAACTACATTGTTAAAAATGATAAAAATTTAAAATCATAATATCAATATGAATGTAATCCGTTAGAATATATAGAGTCTCCACTGAAAAAAGAAAATAATAACCCCTTAAATGAGGATGAAATTCAATTAAATGATAAAAAATTGGGGTACACCGAATAAAAACATTGTTTTGGAGGCCTTCAGATCCCCTTTTGACCTTTATAAAATAGTGACTAGGGTCCTTCCTAATTATTATGGTATATAACTTATCACATGCATCAATTTTATATGTGGTAGATCACAAACGAGAACAAGGATCAAAAGTTGTGTTTGTTTGATGTTCAAGTTCTATTTCTTACTTTTCTGGAAAATATAAATTTTTTCTTTTAGTTATTAATAAAATTAAATATAACATGGTATTATTTCATTTCATAAGCTACAATTTTACTCATTTTAGATCAAAACTAGACTCCCCGATCTAATTTTATAGTCGTTTAATTAAGAACTATATTTTTTAAAATATTTATTTTCTCTTTTTTGTTTCAAATAATTATTAAATAATAATCATAACTATTTATTAATTAACACATTATAATTAATAAAAATTATAAATATTTATATAAATATGTTATTAAATTTTAAATAATATATCATAAATCACATTTTTTTAATTTTTCATTTAATTTAGCAGTGGGTTTAAAAAACCACCGCTAAAATTAAATTTATATTTTTTCTAAATGAAAACAAAAATAACAAGTATTTTTTTAAAAGTAGCTTCGGTTTGTAAAAATGTAGTTAAATTATTACCTAATAAAAATTTAGTGATGACATTGAAATAGCTACCACCAAACCTCCTCTAGATTGGTTTTTTCTGTAGTACTGAATGATGATAACATTGTACGTGTACATGTGGACTATATCACTCACAAAGTGTTATGACATTATTTTCATCACAAAAACACTTGAATGATATATTAATGTATATTTGAAGAAAAAATACGTAATTTATGAAATTATTAAATTTCTATTAAGATAAATATTACTTATCTCATTTCTACAATGATTGCTTAAAAATAGAAATTTGATTAATGTGTGTGTATGCCCTACCATCTCCATGATCATAAAATGATTCATTTCTCAAAACAAAATTTCATGATTTGTATGCAATTAAAATTGATTTAAAAATATTATAATTCTTTGATGATTACTATTTTTGGAGATGTGATAAGAAATACATTATGGACCAATAGTCAACCTACTGAAGTCCTTTTTGACACATGTGTCCAATGTCAACAAAACACATTGTGTAAACAAAAATGAATATAAAATTGTATATTACATAGAAATAAGTAAAATAAAAGGAATAATATACTTGAAAATGTTCTTATGAAATTAAATAGATTACACAATACTATTATCTTGGATGATAAAGAATGTATGTGAGGAGTCAGACTCAAGGTAAGGGACTTCATCTCAATTTCCCATCATCAAGGTGTATTTTATTATTATGATTCTAGTTTATTTTATATGGTGAACATAATACACTATTGATATTTAATATAATAAGTCTTTATTAATTAATTTTATTTTATATATCAACATTAATTATTTCAACTAAGGGGATTTAAATTAAAAGTTACTATGTGGTTACAAATTTTACAAATTATTTACTTTTCGTTGGGTTATATTTCTTTTTAGTTATCTTTTCTATTATACAACTATACGTGTGTTGGATTTTTATTTTGATATGTTTTAGTTGAACTTTTTTAATGTGGATTTTATTTTTATACACAAATTTGATTCATTGATTAAAAAAGAGTTCAATGTTATGATGTTTATAAGGGTTTATTTCACAATCTCATTTTAATGCTGATTTTTTATACTTGAATTTACATTATAGAAAATTATTTTATAATTGTATAATGAACCCCACTAAATTTATTATATTGAATGTATTCATTATTTTTTAATCTAATAGTTTTATTTTACCATTTATTGGAAATCAAAAAAACATGGATGATATTTTTAAGAAAATCATACTTCATTTATCTCATAGGTCATAAATTAATTTGCATCACATTCTAGGTTGTTAAAAAATTAAAATTTGTAACCATTTAAAAATAATTTATCATTCAAATTTTTAATTTTTTTTCCTTTTAAAAACATTGAGAAATATTTGATCATTTTTCAATATAAGGCACATTTGTTATTCATAGGAAATTTGAAAGGAATAATTGTTTTAACATAATATGCATGTACATAATTTCAACAGTCAAGAACACTCATTGTTTTAAGACATAAATTAAATGTTTTAAATATTATTTTGAGGGAAAATTATTTTTATAATATTTATGAACTTTTAGTTTAATTTATTTTCAATTTGAAAAGAAAATATTTCTGAATAATGTTTTTAATGAATGGTATTTCTATACATCAGTAACAAAACCCATTTATTTTATTTGTACTCACATGTGAATATATTTTATTAATACCATCCTTATTATTATTAAGGATGTTTTTCCTTATTTTTGGACAAGGAAAGTATTGTTATTCATTTTCTTAATTCATTTTCATCTTCATTAAATTTATTTTGAAATATTCACATTCATGTGATTATTGGGCATTAAATTTCCCCTATGTAACCATATTATTTATGATTGATTTGTTTATTTCAAATTCATCAAATCATTTATACATATTTTTTTCTACATTGGAAGTTAATTTTTTTATTTGGCAAAATATTGATAAATCCATATTCATTACTCAATACAAATATTTGATATGGCCCATTAATCATGGATTCAATCAATTATTTTATATATGAAGAATGATATAAATATGTAGTGGAAGGTGGTCATGGAAATATATACCCCCACAATCCATAACTTGTCTCATGAGGTGAGTGTGTAGGCTATCATTAAACAAGTTTCTATCTATAGTTTTAAAATGTATTTTAAATTGTCTTGATAGTAGAGGAATCATGTGCTTGGAAACATGATGTCAAATAATTAATAATTTACATCATTGAGAATTATGTTATTATTTCCCATGCTATTTTCATAATGACATAATCTCTTTATGCATTTAATTACCAGTTTATTTAATAAATGGAACGAGTTTAATGTTAATTACCATTCCAAATTGATTATGTATTATTTTATTATACATGATATTTTTGTGATGATACTATATATAGATAAATTAATTTATTAGTTTATTGATTAAATGGAATATGATTTTAGTTATTTAGCATTCTATATTGAGATCGACCAATCGTATCATGATAGTCAATTTACTCCAATGGTATGTAATTTTCATTATTTACCATTCCATGTTGATTATGTTTATAGATTCATGATATATACCTCTATTCATAACTATTTTTGAGCAATTGAGGTCACCAATATTTTTTCCTTTCCCATGAATATAAGAAGTGTACAAAGAATGATATTTAAGGCTAGGGTAGGGGGAATAATGATATTTGGAAAAAAATAAGTTTTAATATTTGTATTCAAATGTAATATGAGTATCATGTATGTATCTAGTTTTCGAAGACTAATATGAAATTCAGTCATTTGGGATGTGATTTCATGTATCTCATTCCAATGTAATAAACCAGACACCATCTTTGGTATACTACGGTCAAGTTCTCTAAATTAATAATGAAACTTGGATGACATATTTTTGAAATGATGCGTGGTCTGTCAATATAGATGAAATATTTTATACCATTTCATAATGGGTCTAAAATTATTGAATTTTCCATGTTAGTTATTAGGATATGGGTTAGAGGGAAGGGAGAAATACTCAAACAAGAATATCGAGCATCAAATATGTTACTATTTAGAATAAAATCTAAAATCGACTTGGGGAACCCAATAACATATTGGTTCAAACTAATGTAGAATGGTTGGTAGTGGAGTATATAATGAAAATATATAATCCTGAGCTATATACCAAGTTATAATTGTTTTATAACTTGAACCAAGATGATATCTGGTGGGTTATTTTTAAAAAGGATAAAATTATGATTTTAGGATGGATCCATCAAGGATTATCCTATATAGTAACACATTATTATAAATAATAAACTAGAAAAATACAACTTATACTATGGAATGAATATAGGGAAGGAAAATATGATATGGGATATTAATCAAAGAAAAATGGAAGGAATATTTGAGGGAATAATGATTAATATTTATAATATATAACAGTGGTATAAAGTTCATCATGAATATTTTTTAGGCTTTAATAGATCATGTTATAATGAAGAATGGGTTCCAGAGGCCAAACTAGAGCCCTCAAATCAAATGAAAGTTTTCTTAATGATGAAAAGGATGCCATAATGTTTCCTACTAATATTATAGAATAAATAAGAGTGGATAATGAAAAAATACAACATTTTACCACTTTTTATTGAGGAGAAAATATATAATATACATTTTTGAAGGTATTAGTTGAATAGTAAAAAATAATCCCATTTTATGCTAAAGTGGATGATCTAGAGTTATATATGATGTTTTCTCGATGTTGTTTACAAAACATTATGCTATATATAATATACTATTTTAGTTTGTTTATACTCATTGATGGATTAAAATGAGTGTTTATTTTTTTGAAATAGTGCTTCCAATTGATTAGGAAAACATAAGTGTTGTTCTGTTATTTTTTTAGTGTAAATTTTTCTAAATGTCATGAAATATAGGAAATATATAAAAAAAA
This sequence comes from Viscum album, assembly GCA_963277665.1. NCBI lineage: Eukaryota > Viridiplantae > Streptophyta > Magnoliopsida > Santalales > Viscaceae > Viscum > Viscum album. The sequence goes on from OY728120.1 coordinate 1,488,894,336, forward strand.
TATTTTCCTTAAAGATAAAATAATTTAAAAGTCATTATAAAATTTTAGTATTGATTTTATTATATTTCCTAGGATATTATGTTATTTGAGAAATTTATTTTCATTATCAAGGATTTCTATAATGTTATTTGGAATCATTTTTTTATTAATTAATTTTTTTTATAAAATTGGTTTTGATTTATATTTTTTTATTAAAATACAATTCAATGATTTTCTCATGAGTGGTTTTATTGGGATATTTTGGATATCTTACTTGTTTTTACACAAACCCCTACAAACACACCTTAGTGGACGTAAAGATATGATGAGTTATTATATATGTAAAGTAAAATCATTTTATTTTTTCAAACATATATTCATATTGAATACATTGTGGGTGGATTCAATAGGGTATTTTCATTTTATATGATTCATATTTATGAGACTACATTATGTCTATATGGGTCTTCATACTTCAACTTAGATATTTTATAATATTGTTTTCCTTAAGTTAAAATTTCCATTAGTATTTCTATAAATGTTTTTTTTATTACACAGGCATGTTCTAAAATTTTATTTTAGGTATTTTCATGGTATTTTTTTCTTCCAAATTGATTATTTTCTCCCTCAGCACTAATTTATATTCTTTGGAGATTAGAGGGACACACATAAATCTATGTGCTAATTCTATTTAGGTTCCAGAAATTTGGTTCCTGTTCCAATTCATTAAAATCTTAATAAATATAATTGAGAACTGTTTAATAGGATGATTCATCCTTGTGTATATATAAATTATTCAGATCTTAGAATTAATTTGACTAAAATAATTTAAACCATGATCTATTAGATCCTTGGATAAATTATTAATGATATTTTTATCTTCGTTATATAATAATCACAAAACTAAGAGATTAATTATGTTGATTCCATGGTAATTCCCTAGAATCATTACATTCAATCATTAAAGATAACAATTTCCTAAATATTGTCATTGTTATAAATTCTATAACTCTCATCTATTAATTTGTGAATATTTTCATAATATTTAATTAATTAAATTATATGTGGAAACACCTTAAATCACCATATAAATATTATCATTCCAAACATGATTGACTAAGTGCACGATAAATCAATATCATGTACTATAAAATAATTCATGCATTATAATGAATACAACCTCAATCTTGTGAAAAAATATATGATGTAGTTATCTCTAGTTTAAATAATGATTTAGTTTGGGCTACAATGATGTGGTTATACCTACAGTTCATACTTCTATTAAACTTCCGTAAGATTAAATCCGTATATACTCAATGTAATTTATATTTTTTTCATATCATATGTAAGAAATTATAATATTATATAATTTATTTTATACCATGAAAAGAAAATTTGGATATGTTTCAAAATCTATCATATAACTTCTCAATAATGTACAAAATATGAAATAATAAATGAAATAAAATCATAAAAATCATTTATATATCATGCAAAATAATTTTTTATCTAACAAATTATTATACAATCAATTTTTAATAAATATATAATCTACATTTCCAAAACAACTATGTGTGACTCTATGGTCTTGTATATCATTGAAATAAATTATGAATTCCAAAATACATAACTTTTATCAAAGAAAAACCATTATTAAAGTGTTAATAATATAGAAAATATAGAGGTATTGAAAATAATATCTTTCAAAAATATCAATATCCATACATGTTGTGTCACTAATCATTTCACAGAAAAGTTTGAATATTCACATATCCCATTTATACCACACATTGATTATTCATGGGCCAGAGAGTTTTTCAATGTATTAGGATCACATATGGATTTTTATAATATGGTGGTGTTACTAAATCATTGTCAGTGTACTTGTAATACTATTTTCTTTTTTATCACTATGCACCTCATTACTTATTTAATGGGAAATATCTCACTCTTTATCCATTATTCAGTTAGTATTATAGGGATTAATACATTCCTAGTATATCATGGTTATTATATGTTGTTCAAATCATCATTCTTATTATAATAGAATGAATGGGAATAGGCATGGAAATTGAATTATTATCCAGGAACCAACTTCGTATAATGCATGTAAGGGCCAACTGTCCCTTTGTACAATATAATTGATATTATCTTTTTTGAAGAAATATCCCAATGTTGTGCTTTATTACTTCATAGACTATTTTAATTATCTTCTTCTAGGACTTTAGTAATTAGCATTCTACACAAATCTCCTTAAATCATTTACATAATATGGAAATAGGATAGATATCTCATCTACTCAGTTTTTGTGTAGTCCAATGAATCATAACTAAACTAACATATTTCATTATTCATTATTTTATAATAATTCCCTTATATATAAAACACTGTATCACTTCTTATTCAGTGCACAAATAAGATTCTCTTTTTATAGCACTAATTATATCTCTCTCTACATATCACTCTCTTATTACTTGATACCTCATGACTTCAACTAGTATACTAAAAACTTTGATTTTTTATTTATTTAATCTAAATTAAAGAAATTTTAATTATTATAGATGAGATCCTACAAATTTTTTCCTCAATAAAATAAATACTTATATAATGCATTCTTGTGTAAATGTTTGTTCTTACATATATTTAATGTCCTTTAATTACTGGTCATCAATTGTTTTAATATTAATTGTCTTCATAACATATGTGTTTTATCGTAAAATTTTCCTACAAAAAATGATTGATGAATTAGTTAATTATTTATTTTCTTCATCACGTATGCAAATAAAATAGATTATTTTTTCATTAAATATTCTCAAATATATATATATATATTAATATATTTTAACTATATTAGTATATGCATTGATAGTTGTAGTCATAAATAATCTATTTATATTGTAATAATCCCCATATATATTCCCTTTCTTAGCATTATAATACTTCTAATGTCACAATGGAAGGTTCTTGATGTTCATGATATTAAAATCATGTGACTATTCATCAAAAAATTATTTTTTATGTATGTGTGGAAGATTTAAAATAACAAACGACATGTTTAATGCATTGTATCACTTGTACTCATACCTCTAGAATGACACCTATATTTATTTGAACCACATGTACATTCATCAGGATTACAACTATGCCCATAAAGAACACATGACCTTATCCTCATTCACATATATGATGGTTTATGATGATACCTATAGTTGTGGGACATTGGAATTTTATTCTAAAAATATTTTATCTTCCATGGTCTCCAATATAAGATCATATATGTGGTGGAATATTTCTTCTTACCATGATCTAGTGACCATGTATTTCTATGAATTATGGTAACCTATCCCTTGGTATTGTTTCACCTTAAATGAAAATAACGACTATAGATATATCATTCATCTTTTTTATCCATAATTAAATTAATTTACATGAATCATTAATAACTCCTAAAAACCTCATGATATTTTATCTTTGAGGAATAATATAGAATCCCCAAATTTTATCATACCTTTATTCATAATTTTTATTCTTAAAGATTCTTCATATTTTTAATTGAGATAAAAATATATCTTCATTCTAAATAATTAATAGAATGTATCTTTATATTCCATCAAAATTATATTGATACAATATGAAATAGGAAACCAAATAGTATCATACCTATATTGATCCCTTGATACACATTCTTCCAACACACCCACACATTGTAATTATAAATATAGACATTAGGGATAACATTACATACCACTAGGATAAATTTACGAAATATTACATTTTTTAAACTAAAATTATTTATTTAGAATGTTTAGAGAGGTAACTTAACATAAAAAATTTAGTTACCTTAATTTAGTTACTCATCTTCCTTGAATTAACTTCAACCACCACAAATATCTTTAGATTACGATCCATTAATCCCTACTCTTATAGAATCACCTTAGAACTTAATCTAATTGTTTTTAACATATATTTTAGTAGCTTTCAATTTCATGGCCCCATCCATCCAGAGATACCACAATGAGGGGAGAGAGATATTGAACCTCAATTCATTCCTCCAGAAAGTCAGTGGTTGGAAAAAATCGATGAGGGAATAAAAATCTCATCAAATATGTTCCATTACCCTCTATAATAATATATGATCGAAATATAAGATGAATCATCACCCCGAAACATTAGGACATAATTTATAAAAAATGTAACTAATACCATCCCACATGCATGTATAAATAAAATTGATATAGATTAATGTCTCCAAAATTAAATTCCCAAAAGTAGTGATAATGCATCAATATAAAATCAATCTAAATTCCATATATTGAATTGTTAGGAATAATCCATGTAATCCAACTAGAAACCTGATACGGTTTTTTTAAATGTTGGGTGATCATAAAAGTTTAAAAATTAATAAAACCAATATATCTTGTGCACATGTGAAAAAACACGATAAGAGACCTGTGAGAAAATAATAGAACCAAAGACACATAAACATATCAACTATCCATTCTGAACAAACCAAGTCACAATCTCCAAATAACAAAAGCCATGTACAATTACATAATTAGATAAATAATAAAAAAGGGAAACCTGATATACTTCCCCACTATTTTTTCAGTCTCTCACCCCAACCTCCTAGGTTCTAGAGTACCCATCTATTTTGAATAACATATAACACTACCCCACAACACAATCACACTAAATTATCCACAAAATAACCTAGGCCACAGCCACATAGAGTAGACATATCACATTTCACCAACATACACATGGGCCATCAAATCAAAACCATAAAAATAGTATTTGGGTATCATGATCATAAAGGAAATCATATCTATTCATTATTCCTATAGTGGATGACCCCAACCATAAGTTATTCCATAACACAAACTTATCACATCTCTCCTGAAAACACCTGGGCCACCGACCCATAAAATGATCATCATAGCTCACCCAAAAACACCAAGATCATTTCTTAGTGCATTAAAAGACCTCCTAACATCATATCTTGTTCATATCAACTCACCTGGATGACATAGAGGGGAAGAGTGGGTCGCTATATATCCATCATTATCACCATTATGTTGGAAAAAAACAACCCTAGTGTGAATATATCAATGTATATACATTGTTCTCAACACCGGTGGGTTGTTTATAGAAAGAAAAGTATATACAAGTATATACATATATCCATATACTAGATGAACCATTAGGTTCAAAACTAACAACTAACCAACTCATAACATCCTCACTTTTTTTAAAACTCTTCATGAATTACATCACATAATAAGTTGCATACCACATCTCACACCCCCAACCAATTCCCATTATCTATCCCATTAATTTAATTATTAAAACTCAACCAAATTGAACCATACATCACGTCATTTATTTATTCATTATTAATTTCTATCCCATTAACCAAAATAGAACCCTTCCATTTTAATATTTATTAAAAAATTATTTCCTCTATCACTAGTCAAGAATCTAGAAAAACATAGCAACACATCAAAATAAGGTCATCATTAACATATAACCATCATATAACCACCGCATAAAAATGTCCAAAAAACCACCATCTAGATATCAAAAGTGTAGGCCCAAACAACCACCACTTCACTGCCCCAACAGAATGAAAACAAATCAAACCCCCACCACCCAAAAATAATAGCCCAAACAACCACCCAAAAGAAAGACAAAAAACCACCACCATGCCACCCTAGAAGAACATACCAGACAAAAACCAAGTCGCTGCCCCAAAACCATGGCCACATCTCACCCATCATCCCCACATCACATCACAATAATAAATCACAACCACACAAGAATGAAAAATAATCAAAACACATTAAGAACCATTTCTATATATTTATAAAGTTGGATTTAATCAAACATGATATTAACATGGGGGTGTTATCACCTGATACATAATCCTAAGAAAATATTTCCTTAGAAACATAAAAATGGTTAGGAAATGTTCATTTTTTGGTGATATCACACCAATCATATGAGAAAGAACAATAAAAACACATATCATCTAGTAAAAACAATGGCTAGAGTCACCAAAATTTTCAGTGGGGAATCATTCCCATACAGTCCACTATATCACACTAATATAAAAGTTTCAAAATCCTAGAAATTATTTCCTGTTTAGCACTTGAATTTAAATTATCCAATTATTTATTTCTGATTAATCTAGTACATCCATCTCACATTGATAAATAAAAGGACCCCCCCAATTTTATAAACAATAAAAAACATGGTTAACCTACCTCAAATAAGATTTTACAACTAACCATGCTTCACATGGATAAGAATAAACACCCATAAACCACAACTGTTTATAGGAAACCAGGGAAAAAGACACACCACTACAAAAGATCACAGAAATTTAACACAAATGTCACCCCAAACCAAAAATTCACCACCATAGTGGATCCTTAGGTGATGTGTAGAAGAAAAACAAAAAAAAGAAGAGAAGGGTTTACCACTGGCCACCAATGAGCATCCACCGGAACCAACAAATCAATGTGGGAGGAAGGGAGCAAGAAGATCCACATGGGGAACCTAGGGTTTTTTCAATGAGTGTGAAATAATCTACAGTTGAATGAAATGAATTTTTTGAGAAAAAGTAATTTAATTCATGTAACCTTAAGTTCCACATTTTTTAAACCATACATAGTGTGTAATTCCATGTTTTTTTGGAAAATTACAACATCTATGAAAATTGCATCACCTAGACTTTTTTAATAACTCATTATTAATTTCATTTTCATGAATTGAATTCACTTCACTACATTACCATATAATATTTAAAAATCATCAACCAACTGGAATCAAAATCTATGAACTATAATTTCACATCATATAAATAATATTTGACATGTATTTCTAGATGCAGTTCTGATGTACCTCTAACCATCATGAAACCACCTTAAGCCTTATACGGAGCACCTCCATAAGCCAAAACTTGATGAGTAATGGACATGGGATTCACAAACCCTTACATAAGATAACATGAAAATGATTTTCTCCCTAGAGAATCCAAAACCAAGGATAAACAAAATGGGGCCTGAACAACAAACCTATAAGATACCTCTCTAGGATCTCATTATACCTTAAATGCTACCACAATCTAAATGTGCCATACCAAATGTAAAAAAATATCTTAAATAATGTCATCACCTAATTGACTCAAAAATAATCCACTCACAAAACCATACTACCACACAATAATCTCATCCTCCAGACATCCTAAACCAATAATTGCTACAACCATCAAAGCACACCACCTTGAACACATGAATAAATGGATTCTATCCTCCCTGTCAAGATACTATCTGATTTCGATGACACTGAATCTCCTCAACATGTTTAATAACATCGTTTTATAATGAATTATGAATAGGATTGAGGACCTGCCCTTTTCATATGTCAAGGTGTTACTTCACATCATACATAAAGGAAAACATAAAATGTTATAAAATAGAATGGAACAAACATCACATCATAATGAAAAACAGTGAAAATAAAAACTGAAAACAACACTAATTACTAGGAATAACTATGGGTCTCTTGCTCCCATGTACTCTGTTCTAGGACATCATGTCTCCACTAAAAAGGATCCAATGGAATGGTTTATCCTTTATTTATCCTTATCTTAGAAATCCAAGATCCTTATTGTGTTCTCTATGAACATTGCTTCATCCTTACTATCTATCTCTCCCAAGTCAATGAAATGGTAGTAAATGAGAAAATAAAAAATAATCTAATGGCCATAGAAGATATCATGGATAATCTATAGCTAATTTGGAAAATATAATAGATCTTCCATCTAACTAACTCACCCCATCATCTAAATATTTCCAACATACCACAAGGAAGCCTTACTCTCCCTACCAAACCAATGCAACCAACATCAAGGGTAAACCTTCAAGAACATATTTTCCACAATATCAATATCCAAGGGCCTCCTAATATGTTCTAAATAATATATATTGGTAATGTGATGATTTCATCCTCACCCAAACAATCTCATCCTTTCATATTATTCTCTACACAACATCATGTCAAAGAACCACTGCCTCACCCACCTATGTCTACACCATCTGTCTGCTCATATGAGGGTGGGAAGCATTTATTACGTGTAATTGAGTTCCAAAAGAATTATATAATACTTTATAGACTCATGTGGTAAAATAAATCCCAATACAAGAAAATGGACCTAAAAAATCATGCATCTACTACTACAACATGGGACATTAACTGCGCTATAAAAGGCATTTTTTTGTGCTAAAACCACTCACTATCAGAGCATGCCTAATGGACCTAGTATTTTATCAAGGCTAAAAAAACTGTAAAAGGGGGTCTTTTACTGTTCATTTTAAGTTTTGATAAAGGAAGCACTATTAAATGGGGTAAAAATTATATTTTTTTGAACCTATATCTTTTTCATTACTTACGTGACTGATTTAATAGAAGCCCCCACCACTTTTTCTGTGCTTTTCACCCCACAACCCCATTTAGATGCCCTTTTCTAATTTCTATCCTCATGCATATTCCTGCTTGGTTTTTAACCTTTACCTCTCCTTTGTAGAAAAAACATATTTATGTCTATAACTTGTTGTGTTTTTCATTTTAATTATATTTCTTTTAATTTATATATATTTACTCACACAAACACACACATATTATTCATATATCTATATTATCATTTCTAAATAAATTTAGAAAATATATGTGTATGTGTGATATATATATACTTATATTTATTTAAATATAATAGAAATTATATTCATTAATTTATATGAGAATATAATATAAATATATATTCATTTATTAATACACACACACACACACACACATATATATAAACATTATATATATTTTTATAATGTAAAAAATGGTTATATATTGTTTCAAATAAATTTTTATAATTTTTATTTATTTAAATATATTAGAATATACATATACATATATATATTTGTTAATTATTGACACACAATTGTTTTTATATAAAAATTAATTGTACAGGTATATATATAAATATTATTTCATTTTATTATGGAAAATAAAATAGATAATTTTTAATTTAAATAAAATTAATAATAAATATTTAATTTAAAAATTTAAAAATTCATTTTTATCTAAATATGTAAATATATGTATTTATACAACTCAGTTATTAAATGTAAATATAAGAATATATACATATATTTAATTATAAATAGAACTATGTAATGAAAAATGATAAAATTTCAAAACCATTAAATCAATATGAATGTAAGAACATGGAATTAATTTTGTCCCTCCTAAAAATAGGCAATAAGACCCCCATAATTGAGGTTGAGATACCAATGAATGTGAAAAAATTTGGTTACCCAGACTAAAATCTTAATTTTGGAAGCCTTTGGGGCCTCTTTGGGCATTGAAAAAATATTGATAGAGGTTTTCCCAGTCAAAGAGGCATAATACTCATCACATGCTTCAGTTTGATATGTGGTAGAGCCCTTACAATCACATGTATCAAAATTTATGGTCGTTTGAAGTTCAAGTAATTTTTTTACCTTATTTAGTATATTTTATTATTATTATTATTATTTTTTATCTATGAATTATTATTAAATTAATATTACACAATAATAAATTAAGTATAAATATCTCTTTAGCCTTATCTAAAAATTATTTAAAATATATATAATATTTATATCAATATCAATATAAAAATATAGAAATATATTATTTATAATGAAATATAATTTTCTTCTGAATTATTTCATTTATCAGCACTGTTATAAAATAACTAATAAGGTAGGTTATATATAAGTTCTTCCTTATCTGTTTTTTATAAGTGCTAAAAAATCCCCCATTTAATAATACAATTTTTCTAGCACTATTAAATACCCCTTTAACATAACTATAACAATTATTTATTAAATACCCCCTTTTATAGAACATTTTTTAGCATTGGAAAAGGGGGTCATTAAGAAAATTTTTTGTAGCACTATTAAAAGCCTAGCACTGGATAAGACCAATTTTGTAGTAGCGATCCACAACACCTCATCCACAAACATTATATCCAAATAATTTATTATGCTCAACCCCCTGATCTCAATGAAATGGGTCGATTTTATCATCTGACCCAACATCACCCAGATAACATATATCCTGCATGATCATGGGATAACCCATGGAAAAAAATCCATGGAGATGTGATCCTATTTTGTCTTGGGAACATTCAATGGCAGCAACAAACCTGTAAGAACATGATGCTCCACCATTACCTACTGAAAAATCAAAATCCTTACCACAAACTCTGCTACCATCTATTTCAGCTTAGGCAACAAAAAAACATCCCCAAGCCACAAAACATATTGAATACTATTTGGTGTATCACAAATGGAGAGTTATAAAAATCATAAAGGGCTCCCTTATGCCTCACTAACAGGAAAAAAAATCCAAGAAAACAAAATGTAGTTCCAACCATCCTCCGATCAACCCCTAGAGTGTCACTATGGTAAACATGATCTCACCTCACATATACCTCTATATCTACCCAAATAGACTCATACATCATCTATATAAAAGAATTATTCACAATAATAAGAATCAAATAGCCTCTAAAATCATCCACCCACATATCTATGTTCAGGGATTCAAAATAATTCATTTTCCTCCATGAAGCCCTATACTTTTGAAAAAAACCCTCCAAGACTTCCTACACAATGCATCAGCCCAAACATTCCCTTTCCTGAAGATATAGTATATTTCAAGACCATAATCCTATATAAAATATATCCACCATTATTATGTCAAATTCAAGTCACGTTGTGAAAATTTTTTCGTCAAACTCTTGTGATCCATGAAGACCATAAATCGCTCCCGACTGAGGTAATGTCGGAAAAAAATTAGTGAAAAAACAACTAATACTATCACCAGATCATGGGTTTAATAGATCTGATAATGGGGATGAAAAAACCTAGACCCATAAAATATCTTTTCCCCTTTCTACATCAACAATAATCAGAATACTAGATTGGAAGAATAACAAACAACCCAAAACATCACCCCCTCTTCAAGATACTGAAGCACATGATAACTGAACAATATCCTCTTTAGGTAACCAACCATTTTATTAAACTAATTAGTCCACAAAAAATCCATGTCATTCCCAATAAACACTTTCAATGAGGCCAAATCATGCATGAAAATAAGAAAACACAACTAATAACACCCTACTAGATAAGGAAAACTATGAAACTCTACCACGTTCTTAGGTAATTCATTTGAAAAAACTATCTCATCCATTGATAGGTCAACTATGACACTCTATCGAGAAACCACATGCCCGAGTAAATTTCACTATCATGTTCAAAACTTATAGTTGGATAATGTTCTATAGAGATATTGGTGTAGAATAACATTAAAGATATCTCTCATATGATTCACATGCTCCATCACTGATATAAGTAGATCAACATATCATTAATTAATTTAGTGATGAAATAGTCCATAAAATCATAGAACATGGATTTTATAAGACCCATTAATGAAAATTGTGTGTTTTTAAGATTGAACTACATGACTAAAAACTCAATGCTCCCATACTTGCATCTGACGAATGCCTTCCTAATATGTCCATAATTCACCCTAAACTAGTTATATCTAGACTACAAATCGATCTTTGAAAACAAAATCACTGTTCTTAGCTAGTAAAAAATATATTATTTCATCAAAAAAGGGTATCATTTTTGAACCAACACCTATTTCAACCTTCATTAGTCTACGCAAAACCAAAGACTACTATCTCCCTTTTTGGAAAACCACATTGGAGAAACTTACTATGAAACACTAGGATAGATAAAACCTATCTTCATTGGATCATCTATAATAAATCCTAAACTCTGATAACTTAGGACGTTTCATCTAACAAGGATACATAGAAATCGAACAAGCACTAGGATACACGTCTATCTTAAACTCAACATCAGTTCATAGGGGTAGAATCACAACCACCTCTAGAAAAACATCCATAACCCCCCCAACAACCATAGGGACCTCCACTATCCTAAAATAAATGTATTCTAATGTAAACTCAAAAACAAAGAATAAAGGATGTCCATAGGTTTACTTGCCACCTCACAAACTTGCTGTTTAATTAAAAATAGACCTTATCCATCCACATCTAATAAAAAAACATGTCTATAGGTTGTCGAAAACACCACCTAAAAAAGAAATAGATTCCTATGATGAAATTTTATAGTTATATATGTAGTATGAAAAGATCCCCATGGGATTGATGTGTCCCCATAATCAATCTACACCACAAGAACACATCTAACAATCTGACATGGATTCTGAGTTACATAGATAACACAAGGGGAAAAAATGTCCTCTCTACTATAGTCCTAGATAATGAACTAGATATGGGGAAAGAAATTATTTCAAAGATACTATATCAAAAAAAGGAACAAACAAGGGTAAATGAAAAACAATGTGTTCCTAAAATAATATATAGCCCCACTTTTGTTACATCCTCCACTGCACCAAACTATCCATTCCCAAATCCTATACCCCTATACTAATGAACACCAATATTACCATGATTGATTCCAGATCCCTATACACGAGAAACATCTGGAGGTCTGTATCTACCCATTCCATATCCCCTTAGTGGAGCATTATCTGAGTGCACATGATGCTAAAAATTTCTCAATGGAAACTACTACCAATGATTGTGAAGAAACAATCCACCTCCACTAAACTGATCTTAGGTGACCACTGAGAACCAGTTTTGGTGATGGACTCAAATCCCACTACCAATACACAGTATCCTAAAATCTGTAGTAAAAGAAAAAAATATAACTTGGCTCATAAGGATGAAATGTAAACTAATGATGTCAATACCCCACCTATTGAAAGAACAAAGGTCCTAACACTAGATAATGACCACTAAAAAAATTACTCTAGGAGGAACCCTATTAGTTCCCCTATCACATTAAACAACTTATTGAGTGTATCCTCTCGATCACCTATGTCTTATTCTAAATCCCTATTTTAATTTCCCATATTAAAGGGGTAACTACATATTGGATAGAAGGATAGAGTTCCTCCTTATGATTTCTCACCCAAGAATCCTCATCTAGAAAAAGATCTTTGGAAATGCATAAGGACATTGAACATGATTCCCATATTTTGTACAAAAAACACCCCTACTAAATAAAATGAAGCTCATAACTCTTCCCTACCTTCCTGGTCAATACTGCGATCTTTATCCATAACTAGTCATAAAAGTCAACCCATGATTAATCATCTTCCCTCATCTCACCTAGATACAACATCCACCATTGAAACACAACTCCCCACATCTGAATAACTACCTAGGGTACCTAGTATCCCACTATGGTCTAGATAAAAAAGAAATCTATCTCAAGATCCTCTAGATATCTCTCTATCTCAGCATACGAATCATTTATTTCATATTTCCCAAATTTATACCCATGAAAAAACTCCCAACACCCTTTTCCTTCCTCATCCTCCTCTAAAACATCAACCCTAAAATGATCAACATGATCAGCTAGCTGAACCAAAAAATCCTAAGTGATTTCTAAATGATGAACAAGATTCATTTCTAAAAACAAAATGATCATCCCAAGACCATTTGAATGATTTTTTAGATTCATTTTAATTAAATTTATTCATATTTTTCTTTGGATAATAATGGAAATTAGATTGAAATAGAAGTTTTCACGATTCGTGTACCTCTCATAGGTCTCTCCCATTAAAACAGGTCAACCTAACGTGGTTATTCAATAAACCTAAATTCCATGCATTGGATCATGTGGAGCCATTATATTACATTTCATAGATGGTCTCCCTTACCTATGTCTTGCACTATGGGCATATTAATCTTTTTTTGATACCAACCTATAAAATCCTTGTTGTTACTAACTATGAAATCTATTATATCTCTCAACCATAATCTCTGATACAATTATATCACAACTCCTCACCCCAAAGGTACCATAATGAGGGGAGAGAGGTGATGAACCTTGAATCTAATGTCCATCCGGCCCAGGGCTGGTGACTAGCACCAAGGGTATAAAAATATCATGAAATGGGATGTATTACCCTTCATGATAATATAGGATAAGAATATAAGATGAATCATCCAAACAAAGCTCTATGATATAATATTTAAAAAAACAAAACCATTAGAAATTCATGTATAAATAAGAATGATATTGATAAAATTTTCCAAATTTATGTACCCAAAAAACATAATTCAATGGCACAATAGCTTTCTAAAATATTATTTTATTATTTTCCAAAATAGTCTATTTAATCCTCTTGTAACCCTGAAAATTTATTTTATATATGTTGGGTGAGCATAGATGTATACTCATTAGGAAAACCAAAGTCTCTCATTCACATGTGAAAGAAGAATACTAATACACCCATGGGAAAAATAATAGAACCAATATCTCCTTATCATGTCAATTATCGATCTTAACATCACCAAGGTCCACTCAAAAAATAATTCAAGACATGTTTATTAATGTAATAAGATGTATATTGATAAAGGATACACCACACAACGTTCCCACTAATAATACACTATTATTCCTAAAACCTTGTATGTCCTCGTTCTCTCATATATTCTGAAAAACATATAAATCTTCCCCACATCCTTGTCATATCATATCACACTCATAAACACCTAGGGCTCCACCCCAAAGTATAGACATATCCCATCTCGCTAATAGAAATATGGTTCATCTCATTGCAAACACAACCAGAGTAGTAAGGTATCATGAATATGAAGTACATAAAACTCATACAATCCTTATACCATGAATGGACCCTACATAATCCTCCCAATAGAAAAAACATATCATATCCTACCCAAAAAAATGGGTCACCTCCCCAAATCATTATTATCACATATCACATAAAGATATAAGTTTCATCACCTAGTTCACTAAAAAACCACCAACAATCCGATCATATGCATGTATAGAATCCTAGAAGAAATAATGGGGATGATTTGGTAGTTATCCATCAATCCTCATCACCATCATGCGGGGGAAAACACCCCTCATGTGATTCAATGAGTGTCATCACATAGTGCTCAACAAATGTATAGTGTGTATAGAAATCTCAAGTAATATACTAGTATAAATATATATCCACACACTATCCAAACCTATGGGTTTACAATCGAACAATAACTAACTCACATGTTCCCCAGTCTCACTGCCACCTCTAAATGCATAAATCCACCCAATAAACCGCAAGCCACATATCACACCACCAACCAAATTTCCAATATCATTCCCACTAATTTAAATATTAATTATGGAACACATTAAAGCATATAAGACATCATTTAATTATTATTTAAAAGTTTTCATACCATTAACTAAACCGTGCCATATCCATTCTAACTAGTATTCAAAAATTTAATTATTTCATCACTTCTCTTGCTTCTATCACTACACAATATAACATGAAAAGTTTTTTTTCTTTCACATCAAACTATAACCTTTCCTACCAATAATAAAGGAATAAATAACCACAATTACATAAAAAAATTCTAGATAATCAACAACTACCACAACACACTAAAATCATGGCTAGACAATAACCACCTCACAGTACCAAAACAATGACCCATATAACCACCACCTTACATCCCCAAAAGCATGTACAAACAACCAACACCTCAGCATCCCCAAAAAACTACCGAGAAAACCACAACCACTATACTCAAAAATCATGATCACATCAAACCAATAATCCCCACATTGCATAAACATGAGAAATCACCTCCACATAAGAACAACCTCACATAAAAACAAATAAATAAAATTTTAATTTATTTAACAAGAAGTATTTTTTCCAATTTTACTTTATTTTAGAAGTGTTATAAATCAAGATATTTCCATGGGACAACAATTTTATTATCCAAATATAAGTTTTTGATCAATTTTCAGTTTTGGGTGATATCACAACATTAATAATAGACATAGTAGTTACAAAACATATCATCAAAAGAAAATAATTCCCCCAATGAAATTATTTTTTAGTGGCCAAGAATCCCATAAAGTCCACCATATCAAGCTAATATAAGACCCATAAGAAAATTCCAATAATTTCCCTTTTTCTACCATTAAATATAAAAATCATAATTATTTATCTATTATTAATCTAGAAAAACTATTTCTCATAGATATAAAAAATTTATCCACTCACACATGACACACAATACATTGAAAAGAGGGATTACCTACCTCAAAGAAGCTTTTCCATCTCACTACGCACCACACGATAAAGAAGAAATTCCTCAAAACTTTACCACCCAAGGGAACCCATGGATCAACCTACACAACTCCCATTGAAAATATAAAATAGAACTAGACACACCCAAAACCAAAACCACACCCCTGTAGTCGATCTCTAGGAGAAAAATGAATGAAAAACAACCATAAATAATAGGCAGGCTTACCAACCATCACCAATGGGCATTGATAAGGACCAATGGAACAAACATGATGGTTGGGGTCTAGAGGATCCTATTAGTGAACCTAAGGTTATTATGTAATTAGAGGGGATGAATACATAGTTGAATGAAAATAATTGACATATTATAGGGACTTTTAATTCTTGTTCCCTCCATTTTCACATTGGGTAAACAATATATTTCATGTAATTCACTCATTTTATGAAAATTACCACTTTCATAAAAAAATGTGTCTAGTTGGTTTTATTTAATTGGATATAGTGAATTGAAATTTCATGGAATTAATTTGTTTCTTAGACTCACATTAGCCAATTTACAAGCAATGAACCAGTCGGATTCACGAGACATAAAACCTAATTTCATGTCATGTAAACAATACATGAAATTAATTTTCGGTAGACAATCGACAAAACATCCAATAGTCACATAACCTCCTCAGGACTCCCCCAGAAAACCACAAATAAAAAAATCTATAAATGTAATGAACTATAGATTCATAATATGTTACATCCAAGATCACTATCATAAGGATGGAACTCTTCATCCAGCTTTTCCGACTCATGAATGAATATATAAAAATCATATGGAAGCACCACACTTAATTCACGTCCAAAATGAATGGAATTGATTTTTTATTAAAAACATGTCTAATATAAAAATAAATTTTTTAGGAAATTCATAATACATGTCAACATGACCATGAAATCATATTATTCATCCATGAATTTATCATTTTATTTAATTATCCTCCATACCATAATTCCATCCTATAATTCCCATAATACTTTACACACATTTTTTTAAAAATACTACACAAATAAAAATCTATTTTTACTCTCTATCTAATTAAACTTCTTTTCAATACTAGTTTTAAAAAATATATGTAAATTTCAGGATTCAATCTCTTCTGTTAATCATGGTTTTCTTTACTATCCCATCCATTTCTCTTTAAATAGTATATTTTCTTCTATACACATTATTAATGAAAAATAAAAGGCACATTGAAATGTGTGGTATCAATTTATTCTTATTTAATGTTCCATCACTCATCAAAAATAAATTCTATGTGATCTATGATCTAAAAAGAAAAGTTGAGAGGTTTAATCAGAGAACAAAGATATTCATTTTTTAAATAGTGATATAAACTATTACATTTTTAAATTCTATTCCATATGGGTCTAACTGGTCCGTCTAAGGTGATACTACTTTTCGATATCAAATTCTGGAAATAATCATTATCCATTTCAACTATAATTTTTCCAATGGACTTTTTATGTGTTTGCTAAAAATTTATGATTTTCATTGAGTAAATACATCGAAAATAATATTAATATAAACGTCCCATAAAGGGTTAATATCTAGAACTTTTTCCTAAATGTTAATAATTTTTTAGATATTCATTACAATTACATTAAAAAACATAATATCATGGTTTTGACTTCTTTAGATCTAGAATAATAATTCTAAATTACATTGATTCTGTACTTCCTAATTTTAGAACTATAATCCCCTTCAATTCCATACAATGTAAGTATAATGTTAGAAAAAAATAAAAGTGATATAAGGTGGAACCTCCTTTCAATTTAGCTCTATGTGTATAGGGACCCATAATTCTTACACCACTATTTTCTTAAACTGGTTTTTATTAAGGTTTCATGGGTTTTATTCATATATCCTTGCATGGGAACTTTTATTTATTCTTGATGAAATAGGATTCAAGTGTCACTAGGGGTTGTTTTAATATTATTTTGTATTTCATGTTCGAATAAAATAATTATTATATAGACATTTCTAATGTTTCCATCTTCCTTACAACACCCAAAAAACACATCTAAAAAATAACCTTCAATTATTATTATAATTTTTAATGGTAAATACTTGGTCACAAACCAAGACTTAATTTATTGAAAAATGAAAGTAAGCTACAAAAGTCTAAAGGAGGGGATTTTTTTAACAGTCATTTTCATAAAAGTGAAACTTTAAATTATTTTATTCCTCTAAATAATTTTGAAATTATCATGTGGATTTTTTTTCTCCCTTATACTCTTACATACTATTATATTTATTACATAATTATATGATTTCTATGTTATCTATCCAAACGATTAGACATTATTTATGAGTCAAATTTTCTTATTAAAACACCCAAATAGATTATTGATGGATTTATTCACTAAGTTGGTACTTTTATTTTTCATTTTAATCATTTTTTCAATCCACTTATCCTTAATTCCTTTGATAAAAACATCTATATCTTGTTTTCTTATGTTCATATCATGTAGACATCTTCAAAAATAGTTTTATATGATGCTCCTTGGTTGATCATTATTATTTTACTTATTGGTATTAGTTTAAAAAATACATTTCTCTTACTTATTATACATGAAAAACTAATTAAGAATAATTAATAAGTTTTCACAATTATTTATTTCATAATCATTTTATTGTGTCTTTCCAAGGATGGTGTTCCACCATTTTTATAATTTTTTGATATTACCTTTCCATTTTTTTTGTAATTACATGGTTGTATGAATTATACTTTAATTTTTTCACTATGAATAATTTTATTTCACATAGCGCAAAGATCTTTATACATTATAAATTTTATTAGGAATGATAATATTTTATTTTATTCTAATAGTATCTGATTATTTTCATCTTTTTACCCCACAAAAATGTAACTACATTTCAACTCTTTATCTGATGGAGTATACTACAAATCCAAAAAGTAGTAACCAAATATATTATAGTGAAAATAATAAAAAAAACAATCCTTTTATTACTTCTATAAACTATATCTCTTCCAGGTATTCCAAAACTATTTTCTTTAGGTTTTTTAGCTTTTGTATCAATTGGTAGAGATTTATAAGGGGAATATCACATTATGTACGTTTTTCAAGACACCTTAGATATTGTGGGCTGTTTCTCAATATTATTCATAGATAAATTTGTTATCTATTGTAATTTTGAGAATTCAATATAAAATGGAACATAGTTATCATAAATATTATATTCAGAGGTTGATGGTAGATTTCCTTTTAAGGTAGCCTTACATTGATCTATTGCTAATTATATGATGTTATTTCCCCTGGATAGAGGGAATTGACATCAAATTACAAATTTTTAGTTTATGAAGAAGTATCATTCCTATCAACATCATGTGAACACATTGATTGGGTAGTTACAAAATTTTAAATTTAAATTTATTCTCTATGAATCGCACATTTAGTATGAATTTAATTTTAATAATTATATTATGTTTATTTTCAATATACTTTTATTTATTTAATACATTATCTCAGTGTGTTTTAATATTATATACTATTATATGGTCAATCAAATTAGTTGTTTTTTCATGAAAAATATTTGAAAATATATAACATCAGTTATCTCCTCAAATGCATGGATATTTACTTTAATCCCTTTATTAGATTAGTTTCCCTCAATATTTGGTTGATATATTCATTTTGAACATCAAGGAATGATCATTCAATCTAAAAATTCATGATATATAACAATTTTCCATATTTGTATTAGATTATACAAATTAGTATTCTTTTTTTAAAATATTTCTATAAATTTTATAAATATTCATTATACGAAGAGTCCCCCACATCCATGCTTTTGATATTTTCAAAAATAAAATTAACTACTTCACTAGGAATGTTATATGAGTTCATCATCATATATAATAATAGGAATCATAAAATAATATTTCAAATGATTATATATTAAAGTCATTTTATACACTATATTTTATCCCTTCTATAAGAATGTTTGGTTAATATATTTATGTTTCCTTTGGTTCCTATAGAGGTGTTGAATTAAATAAGGTATAAATATTTTCTATTTCATTTTTGGTGGGTACATCAATAATATTTTCACCTTCCATTCGCAGTTTTTTATTCTTTCATTATGAATTTTATTTCTGATTCACATTATTTAAAAAGGATAAATTCTAATTTCTTGTTACTTTGAGAGACTCATTATTAACAAAAATTATTAGTGGATGATTTCAAGACTATATGAATGATAATATTACATTCCTCCATTATTCAATAGGATGTATCAAGATTCCTTAGTATTATACAATTTTTAACTATAAGATGGATATCTCTACTAATTAGCTTGGGTGTTTCTTGAATAGGAAAATCCAAAATCACAAATTTTTTCTTTCTATATATATATAAAAGATGTGTATTATATATTTTATATATGAGCACTTATTATCCCACAATACATAAATAAACTTCTCTTCTAACTTTATTGGTTATATATTTCCCCCTTTCATTGATACATAATGTATTTAATATGTGTAGTATGAAATATTTCCATTCATTTTTATTTTTACATAGACAATGTGAATTGGTTAGAATCAAGTGTTAAGACATTATACTATTTAACCTTTATATTATACATATATAAAATAGTTATTGTAGTGTTAAATAGTTTTCATCTTTGTACTCACCAAAATATCAACAATCAATTTACAGAATTGTTGCTATTTTAAAAGAGCATGGTTTTCATCCTCATGTCCCTAGAAAATTCAATTGGTGATCCATTTTATTCATTATTATATTTATGACATATAGAAGTATCATATATTATCATTTACATTTAATTTTCTCAATATATATATATACATTTAATTATTTTAAACTAAATGAGTGTATTCATTGACAATTGTGGTCATTGATACTTCATTTGTGGTGTAGGGATCTCGAAAAATAATGTCCCTTATAACTTAAAAATACATAAATAAACATAATACAAGATTCATTATATTTTGAATCATATGAATACATCCCTATGTTAATATTCCTTTTTATGCATGGATGACACATACACGTCGACCATTGATAATATATATTTCTTATTAGAGCACAAACACTTTCTTGTAGAATGAAATATATGTTTAACCAATTCACACCTAAGAACAACATTAACACACATATAAATAGTGAAAATATATTTTCTAGTTTTAATTCAAATATACATTGTTTTATAGTAATACATATGTTTTTTATAATTGTCTGTATTACGTTCTATTGTGTATATCTATCTTTGAAACCTTTACATGCCCTCCTGCAACATGGAGCATTCCTTCTTGTCATTTTTAATGACCATGATCTTCTATGTAACATGGTCCCCTCTATTTTGACATGGCCTTAGAACAAATATTTTTACCAAATCTATCAATAATATTAAACATCATTCTACACCCATAAATTCCCTTTCATTAACAAAAACTGACATAAAACATAATCATAATATATTAACAATGAGGAACAACATAACATAAACCATTTTTATCCTTTATTTATTTTTAGTTATTATTCTTAATTTTAATCATATTTTTCATGGAGATAATTATATTTCAGTTATATATATTTGATAGAATTATTATAAGTGGTTCATCGCACATGATTCTATAAAAAATGACATATACACCAGTATGTTTCACATATAAATAAATACCTATAAAAATACACTCACTCATCTTCTCCACATCATTATTTCCTATATACAGGATGTGGTTTAATTTTCATATCATAGGGATACCTTTATAGAATAATGTATTTTTTTCAAATTACCCTTATCCATGGAATAAATTTATATAGTTAACAATACATGTGTAATGTATGTAACATGATATAGATAGTTATATTATTAAAATTATCTTCAACCAACTTAAATAGATTCATAACCATTTAAATTTAAACCAAGGGTTCCTTAATAACATTATAAAATCTTCCAAGTGTTATTAAAACTTATTTCATTAGATCTGAAGGGTAATCATAAAACAATAGAACTATTCATCCATATTTTCAATTTCCTGGAAGAATGTCTTTTAATATAATGGAATAACCTCACTAACATCATTTCAAATCCTCATGGAAGTACAATAAGCTTCAAAATACATGAAAAATAATAATACCATGTTTAGAACATTATATTAACACATAAAAATATTGGGAAAATCAATCAATATTCGAAACCTTTCTATTTACATTCTATTCTCATCCAACACAAATTGAAATCATGGAATCCATTTCTTCCTTGACATAAATTGACAACATATAAAAGAGTAAAACAAAGTGGTTTTAACAAAATATTATATGATAAACTCATTCATTATTTATTAACATAATATTATCATATAAGATTGATAAACATATTAGATGTCCTTTATCTATGTATATGATCACATCACAAGATTGTATTTTTATTAGACAGGAACATAAAATGTACCTTATTTTGATATTACAATAGAATTCCTCAGTCTATCTCAAATACAGTCTCAAATGAAGTCTCAAATTTCATGCTCATCAAAAAATAGGAAAAATACAGACATGGTTATATCTCAACTGATGTTATAGGGAACATTATTCCCAACCACACTTTAATTGACTTATATAAAATGATGGTTTTTGAAGATACCAAAGTAAAAATGATTTAATGTTACATATATTTTCAAACTCATGTATGATTAATAGAAATTAATATTTCACTATTAATGTACCTATTAAATAGTATATAACACTCCTTGTTGTAATCATAGTGGGTTATCCAATGTGGGAAATTATTTCCCATCATTATGAATGCATTTCATATCATTAAATAGAACCTAACCCATGTTAATATTCACATTTTATGAAAAATAAAAAAATCTATGATGATGAGCTTAAATCAGTGATGAATTTATGTATTACATTGTGAGATAACATATACTTAGAATTCATGATTACATACATCCATCATGAGAGAATAATAAATTAGAAACTTAATTTTGTTATATTTTTATAAATTAGAAATTCATAATATCTTTTAAGAATAATTATAAAACACGACATAAAGAACTAAATAATCATATCATATAAGAAATACAACCTTATAGGCCTCATGATTGATATAATTTTATGGTTTTATAAAAATCATTTCACTCATATATAATTCATTATATATATCTATGTGGCCATATGATAAAATAACCCACTAAAATTGTTTAATGAATAACATTTATGAAGTAATATTATTTTAATAATGGTGAGATTTGGATTCATAATCCTCATGTTGGACTCCATAAACCTAGTATTCAAGATATTTTACTCCACATAATCAACAATAATGATGTTAAAAAAATTTATTGTACACTTATAACTCATTATAAAGTCAACTCTATATCATGGATCCATTTATTTCAATATTGTTTAGAGGTAATTAGGAAAAATGTTAAATGAAACTATAAACATTGAGGTCATTAAATAATAACATACACTAAACACTTTAATGAAAAAAATATAAATACAATTTGTATTAGATAGTTTAAATGATTTATTGGTTATATTTAAAAAATCCTTATGTTAAATCTTATCCCACCAGCTTAAATGATAAAAAATATTCATCAGAATATTTTTATAAGGTGAATAATCTTTTCAGATAAGAAATAACAATAATTCCAATTTTGGGAGTATTTATAAAATTAAAAATTTTATAGCTTATCATATATGGTATTCTTTGTGTTAGTTAGAATACTCTAAAAAGTATATTTATTCATTCAAATATTCCATGAAAGTTTGGTGAGAAAATTTAACTCAAAATTTTAAAAAATATATTTTCCATAAAATTTATCCTTGATATAGGTTTTTGATTCTTATCTTAATTTAAAAAAATTTATAAACATTGTTTCATCAATTCAAGGTTTATTAATTCAATAAATAAAAATTATTCATAATAACTATTGGTTACAAATAATTTATGCTTCCAAATAATAGAATTATAAAATAAAATTGCATGAAAATTTTTCTAATCCAGTTAGATAAAAAATTTAACTTACCATGATGAAATCACTGAGGTAGCATACCCTTTCTTTCCCCATTTAATGCATAATTTAAGCAGTATCCATTAGTCCATAAATCCAGATAAATATTTTGACCACATTATTAATGTATAGTCTATATCATATACACATTAAAAAATAATAATTTAATTATGATTAATTAAAACCTAATATTGATTATCCATTATTTTTCTTACATTTCATTGAGTATTCTAGAAAATTCATCCTATACTATTTAGGTTTTATATCAGGAGATATATTCCATTCCATGGAAGCACAATTATTTAGTTCATAAAGACATGTGGGTGATCAATAAAGTCAATTTATCACCTTTAGAAAAATACATCAGAATCGTCATGTACATAGAGATTTCACCACCCATGGCCCGAATGGACTGAAGGCCTTATTTTTATTTTATTTTTGGATAGTACCCCTTCAAAGGGTTGAAAGGGAACCCTTCTATGACCCATAATCCCAAGGTATAAGGCCCATAGTTGAAAAAATACATTACCTTGAAGTCCCAAGACCTGAACACTTGAAACACTTCCTCCTCAGCATCTGCATCTTCAAGGTACCAAACTCCCCACCTCACATGGCTAATTAGCTAGCATTTCCCCATGTAGAGATGCACGGTACCTTGTCCCGATGAAAGTTTCCATACCCTATCATTCGTCCAATCCGGTTAGCTCTACTCTGGTGGTTGCTATTTTTTTCTATAAATCCTTATATGGCCTACTCCCATGTGGTCTTCCATTCTTCGGTGTTTTATATGTCTTGAATTCCCTATGTACCTAATTCCCAACATCTAACCGTCCTTATAGCCCATTTTACTTTGGTGTCCTGAAGGCCCTATGACCCGTAGGCACCGACCTGTACCCTAAAATATTTTATAATGAAACACATTATTTGAAACTTCAAAACTATTGTTGCTATCATTAATTATATAGAGTGATTTTTGGTACTCAAGAATCCATAAAGCATTCATGTTCTCATGATTATATTATATTTTGTGATTCATTAAATCAAGCATGAACAAAGATGAATCAAAATATTTTTTAATATATTTGTTGTAAATATCTTTATATTTTTTAAATCTTA
The DNA here is from genome assembly GCA_963277665.1 of Viscum album. Lineage (NCBI taxonomy): Eukaryota > Viridiplantae > Streptophyta > Magnoliopsida > Santalales > Viscaceae > Viscum > Viscum album. The sequence continues at coordinate 1,488,919,766 of OY728120.1, forward strand.
ATCAATAGGAGGCTTATCAAGATATTTTCACTCTAACTCATTGATATTTACATATTTCCAAAAAATCATCCAAATATTCTTCATTTAGTATAGAATGATTCACACATAATGATATTAATTAAATATATAATGAACCTTAAATTCAAGATTGAGGATTGAGATATATATTTATATAAACACTATGATGTTATTATATTATTATCATGTTTTATAATACATTTTTATTTTCTTATATAAAATGTTTTATCACTAAAATGGTGAATTTATTAATTACAAAATATTAATTAATCGAAAAATATGCACATTTCACAATTTTTTTTTCTGTTTATAGTTTATACCCCCACTAATATATTTAGATAGATCATCTTGTTAATCAGATCATATAATTATCTTAGATAATTAAAATTGAAACTCCATGATTGGTACATAATATTGGGTGTCTCAATATTATTCCTCTTGTATCAAAATATTTAGGATATCTTATCGTTATAAACTCAATTATCATGAAACATTTGGACACTTAATCATGTTAATACCACCTATTAAATTTATATCATTAAACAAGATAATACATAACATCCAAAAAGGGAAATTACCTACCCATATAAACGATTAATTTATTTAAAAATGTTCTCATGGGAAGGAATTTTACTCATCATATTTTAACGTGTTTCCAAAATATTACATATTTATCCATTATATTACAATTAATAATTTATTATTTTGAAATATTTTATATTTATATCTTATAAATTTAACCAAAATAATATTATTAATTTTTTTTATAAAAATAGGGATTTAGGCTACATTATTAAAATTAAAATACTATTATATTTCTTCATAACTAAATGCATCCCAAGCATATGTTACTAGAAACCCATCCATGTAATGTCTTGGAATAAAATGAAACTAATATATATATATATATATATATATATGAAATTGTGGTGTGACATGTTGTAATCCCCTACTTTTTTAGATTGAGCCTAATCCCCCATATAAGAGAATATTTTAACTCCTTGTCCAAATTCCAATGGATCAATAATAAAGATAGGCCAAAATTATAATAAAATCATAAATTTTAATTTACATGAATCTTATTCAACACTAATTATCATGTTTATAACAAATAAAGTATCATGTCCATTATGGAATATAAAATATTAAAGGTTTAGATATAATTTATCTCTTTATATGCATGGTATATAATTTATATAATGAATATTAACTCAAAAAACAAAATATACATTCAATAATAAAACTAAAATCATATTTATGAAGAATATATATGGAAATAACAAAATGTATACTTACGATAAATATTTATGAACAAGTAAAAAAATTATAAATTACTAATATTTTATAAGTTACATTCAATATTTGACCATTTATAAAATTAATAAACATGATAATTTAACATTTATTTTAATATTTACTCAATAATTTTAATAATTTACATTGAATTTAAAACTAGCTTCTTCCTATTTAAATTTTATCATATTTATAATATCTTCTATAAACATAAATTATTTTATACATATTTTAGTTCAAGGTTTTTTGAAGCTAAGATAATTTATATGAACATTAAATATATATATATATATATATATATATTATTTCATAAATAAATATATACACATTATTATTTTCCTTATATTTTAATTTATGAACAATTTATAAATAATTATACAATGTAAATCCTCTTTAAATCAATGTCACAATTGATAACACATTTGTAATGAATTTTAAAAACTCTTATAAATTATTTGTATTGCTCTAGCACCCATGGGAAACAAAATTTAAATAATGTTTACGAGAACATTTTCATGGAAATATAAAAACAAAATAAATTTTCTAGGTAATTGAGTTTTTAGTTTATATTTCTTGATGACACTATCAATGCATAAACAATGACATTTTTTAGGGAATATATTTGATGCTGATAAGTGAGAAGTCTCACATATATAAAAATGATATAGTTTTTCATGATTATTCTATGATTCTATTATGGAAATAATTTTTTAAATTTTTTCATTTTTTGGTAAAGAATTATTTACCAAATTCTGTTATATTATTTTTTCACTATTATTCATGAATGAATTTCATTCCATGTTTCTTTGATTGTTGTATCATAGTAAATATAAAAAATACTAATTTTTAAGATTAAATAATTTATGTATTGAAAAATATTATGAAACAAGAATATTTTCCCCAATCATGTCATGGATCTCAAAAATATATATTTTATAAATCATTTACCTACTAAAAAACAAAATCTAATTAAGATTTATATGAATATGATATCATTGAAATTTTATATAGTGGATAATCCTTATCTGAATACAATCTAAATGATAACCACACCTAATTTTCTTCATTGTGTTACTCCTTTAATTTTTATTTAATGGAACTAAAAAATTATATTATATCTATTACTCTATTGATTTGACTTATCCATGGTCTAGGATATGGGATTTGTAGTGATTATAGAAAATAATACAACACACACTATCCTAATAGGGAATTCAGGGGCTATTTGGATATCATTACCCATAGGATATAATTCTATTAAGCGAGAGTCTAAATAACATTGGTTACTTGGTTGATAAAAATTATATCATCAATGTTTTTTAGTTCTTTTATTTTCATAGAATTTCAATACATAAAATTCTAAATCATGATTATCTTTAATTAGATAATAATTTGACTATAAATTGGAAAAATTCATAATCATTTAATTATATAAAAAATTTGAATTCCTTCTCTTTTAATTTGTTACTAATTATTTACCATTCATATAATTAATTTGGATATTCATAATACTCAAATCATCAAAAACATTCCATTAAATGAAACACTATATATTTTAAGAAAGTGTAATAAAATAAAATAAATTACGACATAACATATCCATTTTCATATAATACATACCATATATTTCCCATAACTATGGCATAATGACTCACATAATAAAATGGTTTACCATAATTCAGACAAAAAAAAATTAAAGGCCACAATTTGGTAGTTCTATATTCACTCCATATTTATATCACACCACCATAAACTATTTTATTTAATATCATATAATTTACCTCTTCTTTTATTCACAAAATATCATTAATCTTTATCATTTCTATTTGATGTTAGAGTTGGTAACTGTCTTCGACACATTGACTCTGTCATTAGAAACCTATGATTGTTTTAACAGATTTTGAATTGGTGAAACAAATGATCCTATTTAATGTTATTCATCATTATATTCAACGATAATTCTTATTTTATAATATTATCCATCACATTTAAATTCATTGTTACAAGATTATGGATTCTATTTAATGTATAATAAATACCCCTATATAATTTTTTTACATGTGAAAAACATTATTATTATGAAATTATCTTATAACTGATAATAAAAAATTTATAATAATAATTTTTTATATTGTTTTAAAAATTTATATGATTTAATATTTGTAAAAAATATTTATTTATGTTTTTAAATAAGTTGTTTCTTTTTACAGAAATTACTAAAATATATTTAATAAAAATTGTTACAAATGAAGGACAATTAATGGGATGCTGGATTAATGGTAAATATAATTAATGTGAAGGAGAAATTATTATTTATTTTAATATTGTGTTATAACATAGATGAAAATGTTATATAATAATAATGAATCACTTAATATTATTCATAAAATAAAATGGAAAAAATTATGACAAATTTTGTGTGTGCAATTTTTTAGAATATTGATTTTTTATGTAATATCAGGAAAACATATTCAAAAAAATATTTGATTATTTCAAATATTTTTATGGATGAAATGGTAATCTAAATTATAAAAATATGTAAACATTGAATAATTAAAAGGATGTTATTTTGAATTGTATAAATTATCTGGATTAATTAAATTTATAAAATTTTCGATTTCCATTATTATTGAATATATTTGAATTAATCCAATAAATGAAGATGGTAATTATATAATTAATTGATCCATTTGTAGTTTAATGGTGGATAAATCTATTGTTGAAGCACCTTGGAATCCTATACTACATTGATAAGTAGTTGTCTTATTAAAATCTCACTAAATATCGGATGAAGTGTATCAATAATAGAAAACAATAAAAGTAGATAATAGTTGTGAAATAAAATCCACTAATTGATAATATTTCATGAATTTATTTAATTGAACGAAATTTCCCCCTTATGGTATGTTTAATGGTAAAAACCATGTTTATGAAGCATTATTAAGAGAATTATGTGATTTTAGAGATATAAATGGCTATTATCATATGTTTTTTATATATTAAAAATTTTAAAATAAAATTTATATGTATAGTTGATAGTATTTATTTATTAAGATTCCAATTATTTACAAAATATTAGTAATCAAATATTTTTAATGCTTTAATTAATTCACTATTGTAATTTGAATAATGAATTGATATTTATATACTCATAGGGGTTATATAAATCCATTTATAAGAAAATAAGTATGCATAAGGGACATGGGAACTAATTTTATCAACATTGGAAAAAACATTTAAATACATGTAAATTGAATGGGTGGGAAGAAATTTAATATAGTTTGTTTTTTTAAATAATGGCATAAATTATACTCAAAATCTGACATCAATCTAAATCAATAGGATTCATTAGTGTCATTATTTATTTACTTCTTACATGTATTAGTTTTATCAAGAACGAGGGTATATATTTAAATAATATGTTTTTTGAATAAAAGGATGAAAATATAATTACCTCTTTAATGGATTTTAATATTGAGGCATGTAAATTTTCATTCAGTACAAAATGTGGATATTCATTTTGTGTATGATTTTAAAAAACATTTAACACAATGGAAAATCATAACATCAATGAACCTTATTTAAATAATTAATAAATTTATTTAAAAATTATATTTTAATAAGTAACTATTTATGTTCTTAGTTTTGAGTGGGTTCTAAGGGAAGTTGGTTGAAATATTTCATTCCAGATTGAAGAATCAACTAGAGTTTCAAGAAATCAATAGTGAAAATGGATTCATTAGAAATTGGTATTGGTCATTTATTCAAATGTCATAATGTGATAGTTAAGACCCTTAAACTTATGTTATACTCTATCCTTCTTAATGATGTGGGCTGATTTTTTAGGATTTCATTACGATATAGTTCAGACCCTTGAAATTATATTTCCCTCTTATGCCCTCAATGATTTAAATATTGATATGGAGATTTCAAATTATTGTTATTAAATAGTGTGAAATAAATTGAAATTTGAATGTTAGTAATCTAAAATTCATATTTAGCTTATTCATAAGGGATATATGGACACACTACAACAATATTACATATATAATATAAAAAATGAATCTTGTGATGAATGGAAAATATATATTTATTTCTCTTCTATATTTTATTATAATGTCATAGAAATTGTAAAATTTTAAATTTTGGTTATAGTCAAATGTTACAGATGTGTTCTAATTCATACTTTTTTATAAATAAGAATTATTTCAAAACATAAATCAACATATTGAATAAGATATTTTTTTATAGATAGAGAATCAATAACCTAATTACAAATAAATGAAAAGAACTCATATATTGACTTAAAATAATAAATAGATCTATTTTTCTTACATAAATATTCTCTCTAAAATATCATGGACATATTTTTTTATAGAATAAACCATGAAGTTTAATTACCCTTATAACAATAATAAAATTTATTGAAATTTATTTAAAATGGGCGTCTCTCTCTCTCCCTGTAGGTTTTGGCGATGACTATAAGTGAAATACATTTGGGTGATTAGTGCGTTAATATTTGAATGGATACATTTGAAGTGATGGAGACCTTTAAATAAACTAGTCAAATTTATTTAATAGGGATATGTTTCTCTCTCGTGATGTAACATGGTCTAGTAATGTATACCATTCATTAAAATTGATCAAATTGATCAATCAATTACCTACTTCTCAATAGGTCCACCCCAAAAAAAGAACCCCATCCTCATGAGAATTTGATTATACTAATAAAATTCAATCCCACATGGATATGTAAATAAAAAATGTTTACTCGACTAGATCTATGATAATTTCTAGGAAACAATCTATCAGTGAATTGATAGACGTGAACTCACCAATAAATGACTCAGTGAGCTAGTGTTGGGGGGTTCTCTTTAATTAAATTGTGGTACAACATTGTACCCCTAGATTGGATAATAGTTGTATATGTTTTTGTAGGATAGATGGAGGGGTAGTTGTCTTCACAAAAAATATTACAAATTTCTTTTAACCTCTAAAACTAAATGGACCACTATTTTGATTATATTTTTGAACAATGAGAGTGAGTTCTAAAAATATGTTATTAGAATAAACTCAATAGATTATACTATGTATCTATTATGTGATTATTTTATTAAATACTAATTTATAATGATATAAACTCACTGTGGCGCTAGAAATTATTTTATAGTCTGTTTGGAATGCGTAATCTTGAATTATTCATTAATTATTTATAGAAATTAGTGTATTTTTTACACAATTAAAAATAATATAAAATATATATAATTTGATGACATTACATACCTATACGTATTATTTACTATTGTAAAATTATATGATCTCATTTAAATGATGTTTGTTTCACCAAATTTGTTAATGATTTATAATAAATTAAAATAATGGTTATTAGAGATATTAGTGTGAAAATGAAAATTAGAAGAAAATGGAAATATCAATCCCCAAGGTAGTGTATTCCAAAGACATGAATAGAACTTCAACAAGTCTTCATGTACACTTTTCAATAAAAAAAACTACAAAATAGTCTCTCATGGTTAAATAGAAAATTGGGTAATGAATTTAACTATATTATTAATAATACAGATGTCTATGTATTTATATTTCTTTTTCTATAACTAAAGGAATGATTAAATTTTAGTGGAAAGGGACAATACCTAGTGAATACAATATATCAAAACTAATATAATGTCATGAAGAAATCACTATGACACAAAAAATAATCATTTAAAATATAATTCATCTAATATTAATTATAATTGATGAATAAATAAGTCACAGATTTTTATGCATTCTATGAAATGAGAATTACAAATATACTAAAATTCTAATGTATTGTATGATTATAAAAACAATAGTGCGTCTTATAGACTCCCAAATAAATGAAATCATTTTTAATCCGATAATTCATGGTCAATGAAAATTTTAATAAAACATTTAAAAAAATATTTATAAAAACCCTTTCGAATATAAAATCTTATAATTCTAATATTAATTATTTATATAATTTTTTATTGGAAAACTGTTGACCATTAATAATAACATGTAGTAGGTATGTAAATAGTAAGGAATAATGATCAAATTCAAACCCTAATGTCATAATAATAAACCACATTAATAAACATAAAGATAACAATTAAATTCAAAAATCAAATCTATCGAGAAATCCATATATGGAAATGATACATTTTCCATTACTATTTAAATATTAATAAAATATTATGTTATTATAGATCATTATGATCATAATGGAAAACATCTATGGAAATACTCTATCTATCAATTTAATGATAACCATGATAAATTATCACATGTTGGATTTAATTACATGTAATATGGAATAAATTATCTATACACCACATGTTTTTTCATTCTATAGATGAGAAAATGAAATGAACCATCCCACAAGGCCAAGATCAAAGATAATTTCTCATCCCAATTAATAGAATTCACGACTTTTATAATAATAAAAAAACCCAAATAAATTCTTTTTTTCATATTTTGAGAACAAAAAATCTTATTTTATAATGGATTCTTAGAGTCACACATAAAAAACTAAAACATGGGAAAATAGTTTTTACTTCCACCATATTCATTTAATTTGAAAACAAAACCCATTGATGAAAAACCATTCATCGTAATCATTATTAGAAACTGTACCCATATGATTAATCAAAACCCCTCTTTTCAAAATAAAAAAATAAGGATATTATTTCCACCATTATAGAGAGAGTTACTTTTTTAAATTAAATAATTAATCAAACCACACATTTAAATACTTATAACAAATTATACATAGTTATAAATTTTTAATAAGACATTAAACATCCTCATAAATACTAAAAATCATTAATAATAGTCCCTAACCAAAAATATATATACAAATTCCTCATAATTTACACAAAATATCAATTTAAGGATCATTGTATAGTTTTGAAATCCTTTTACCCAATTATTACATGATTTTTAATCATAAATATACATTCATACAATACATAGATCATAAAGGACTAGTGTATTAGGAAGACTAGGTTCACTATACTTCTAGTGAATCTAAAAAATTTAATCCTTACATTATTTTCTATAGTATTCTACTAAAATATTTTTGAGGACCAATATTTGAGTAAGATATCCCAGGGAAAACATCAATTAAAGGTTGATTTAGAAATATTTGTGTGGGAATTAAAATGACGAGGAAGAAAAACATGTGATTCAATGTTATAACATGATAACATAAAAGAAAAGTTAAATGAGTAACCAAATGGGTGTATAACATGAAGATAAATGTATAAAATGATCATAAAAACATGAGAAAATGGAAATTATATAAAAAATGGAAGAAACATAAGTTAAGGCTAACTAACATTAAAATATCACATGGTAGAAAAAGTCCCATACTGGATTAGGTTCACCTTTTAATTCCACACATGATGTCTCATAAGACATAAACATTTCCCAATGCATTGGAGTTGAATATAATTTTGGTCCCACACATCAAATTTATTTCATATAACTTTTTATTAATTACACATAATGATATCAATTATAAAGCATAAACATTATAAATACTCATAGAAGTAAATGAGATGTGTACTCATGACTTATAACATAATTAGAAATGATTAGTTAATTAAGGAATTTTAAATACGGTCAAAAGGAATTTATTACCCCATGAAAGGAAGTGAGAATAGTAAATGTATATATTTTAGAGTCATATAAAAATAATATAGATAATTCCATGAAATTATGTATAGTGAATGTGAATTAGAGAGAGAGATAGAGTTGTAAAAATATGAATAAAGGGGTTGGTAAAAAATATCACATACCTCAATCAAGATTAATTAAATGCATTCGTTATTCAATAGAATAAAAAATAAATGTAAATTAATGTCTTTCTTGAGAACCTTTTTAAGGATTTTGATTTTATTTTATTTTATTTTATTTTTTACCACTTCTTATTTAATTATATAATGGATTATTTTAAAGTTCGATATTTTAATGAATAAGGAGTCATATATCCAATATCACTTTATTAAGATGAATAAGATAAAATATATTATTATTTAATCATAAAAAATGGAAGTAATGAAATAATAATATTTTTTTGTAAATAAATTAATCATTTAAAAAACCATGAAATATGGTTATTAATGGTGAATTAAGTTACAATAATGGAGATGTGAGTTCATACATACACATGAGTAATAGTTTCATTTATTAAATATCACGATGGAAAAAATTTAAGGGTTATTTAATATTCAATGATTGGTCATTATATCATAAATATCATATTAATTAATTAAATTCACTTATTTAGTATTTCCAATAATTTCCACTAGGATACGTCTTCCTAGTGTATTATTGTTTGATGACATCAAAATTTCCCCCCACATTACCACTTTACCTAGGTGGAATACATTCATCCCATTTTTGGGGATGTCTGATCCATGATCAAAATGGGATGATGGGAATTCAGTTCCTCCTTCTATGTATTTATCCACATAACACATATCCTAGACTAGGTCTCCCTCAATGATTAACACATGGTTCATGAAACTCATTCATGTTTTCATCTCTTTGTAAAGGCCAGTTTATTTTGTTTTTTTCTGGACCTTCGAAAGGGTATTGATAGGGAATATACCTCCGTTATTTCGAGTAGTCACATTGGGAATAACTGGAATGTCTTGACATTGGAACGTGGGTCAACTATATTCTACATCATTGGACAGATTATTTGGGGTAAGGAACTCGAGGCATATCATGTCAGTCACAATGTATATTATGTTGGGGTCATGCCTTATGAGGTTTTACATAGGTGTATCATATTTAAAATGAGGTAGGCTACATGTTTTACATCTTTTGGAGACTAAGATAGGATGATCAAAAAGCCTGATAAAGGTGCATCCGAGAGGTACATTCCTATGAGGGATCACCTTGAAGGATTACAAGATGGATGAATTAGAACACCTATTCTAATAGTCCCCAAGTAGAGTATCTCATAAAGAGAAGTATTCACATCATGAAGCCTAATGTGGACACCAATAGAGGTGGATCATAGAGGGTTCACTCTTTTGAGGGGGGAACCATGGTTTACTATTGGTTGGGATTGAACCTCAAAGAGTAATCCTATACACTCTATTTAGGAAACAAGGATCAAAACTCACATTGTTCGAGAGGCTGTGCTGTGGGGTATTCAAAAGATTATATTCCCTTCATAATAGTATTTCTCTTAGTAGGATGATGGGTTATTTTGGTGATTATGCATGGCTAGATACCCGAGATCTGTTAGGAGAAGCGTTGATGTGGATGGGGCTTACGTTTAGGAATGGATCAGATGGATGGAATTATTACACCAGGATGGGGAAGCCTGGATAAAATCATGATGGATATGGATGAAGGGTTGATATGGAATGGAATGAGTGGATGGTTTGTTAAGGATGATGGGATGGAACTTTAGGGATATTTCTTATATATCCAAATTGGTTAAAAATAAAATTCCATGTAGTTCTGAATGGGTTCATTAGGGCGTACAACAGAGGAGGAGGTCGATGGAGCATATGGTGTAGTGCTTATACATGAAATTTTCCCAGTGGTCCTGAAAGAGATAATATCTCCAAGGTTATAGGGATGATCAAACTAGGTTTATGAACCATAGGAGACCAGGATGGATGTTCCTCAAGGGATTCAACCTAATGTATGATTCTTATGTATCCCATTTCTTTTGGAATCAATGTGTCTATAGTTTGAAATAGTGTTGGGATTACACATTGAAGTTTCCCCTAGAGGTGGAAACCAAGGCATACTCTAGGGGTCACTCTTAGTGTGGATTATTGGTATTATACATCAGATAATTCGAAAAAATAATACTTAATAGTCATTTATAACCACTAATCCCACATGGGTCATTCTCAGTGTTAGAAAAAAGAGGATGAATCTGAATTGATGCTCATGACCTGAAAGATGTTCCGAACAGAGATTGTGTGGTGCTTATGCATGGAAGTGAAGCATGAAAGATCCCATTCCATGTGAGGAAGATCTAATTACATGTGTTGAAGATCTCACTACCATGGAGATGAGTGGGTGAGGAAAATTCTCATGGTGTGGAACCCAATGGGAATTGCATGGGTTGAGGCTATAGTTTAACATTATATATTAAGGATGATGGCACATGGTAGTTTTTCATAATGTATTATGGATGGGGGTAACTCAATCCTCATCTCTTGTTATTATATAACCGATGATCACTAATCCTTAGGGAAGGTATTGTATAGAAAATACCTAGGGGTAATAGTTTGGAGGAGTCGTCAGTAATGGGGTCCATGTGAGCATGACTATACTGAAAAGATAAAGCCATTTATGTGCCTATTCTGAAAAATAAGTGGTATGACACAGTAACAAGGGAAATATCTTGAGTGACCATTAAATTACTATATAAAATCCTGGAGGTGTGCATAGAAGAGTGTCTCACGATGGAAGGGGCCTTGCTGGGAGGTTCTTCATGAATCACAGATGCTTTGCAATGGGACAGGGTTCCTAAAGGAAAGAGATTCATGAAGTAGAGTTCCCCTGAGTTGGAATGAAGTCCTAAATTGGTGGAATATTTCCCAAGAATGAATGGATACTCTATTAATCCTTAAGCCTCCCAGAGGGTCTCCTTTATCCATGAATGGTATAGGACTTCCTGAAAAGAATCCCTACCATAGGAAAGGAAACTTAGGAACATAGATAAGGGGGTAACACAGTGCTCCAATACCATAGAGGACTCATTTTTCTTTTAATTTGTGGTGCTATTATTCTTTATTAAATATGTGATCAAATGTGGAATGTTCTGGATAACTATAATTTTGAGGCGGGGTGATCTAGATATTTATGGCCCACCGATGTTGCGATTCACATAGATGTGTTGTGAAGCAAAAAAGGTGGTTCGCAGAACGTGGAAGCATTATTAGACTCACAAAGCCATATGTAAACTAGATTATAGGTTTCACAGAGGTCTTCAAACTATTTATGGTTCTTTTAGTGGCTCACATTATAACAGTGGCCATGGATATCCATGAAGGAGCATCATGAGACAATCCATGTGGACTATTTTTTGTGATATTTGAGCTTGTATTTTCTCCAAAACTGGTTGTGAATTCCCCAAAAAATATTATGGCACATAGTTTAGCACTAAAACAATCCCACCTTAATAATGGAAGGTGGTGGGAGGAGGGTGATATTATGATGGTGAATTGATGAAAATTGGATGAATGTGAAGATTGCTCGGGATGAAGGTCTTTCCATGCACAAATATGGGAATTCACTGTGATGATCGTTAGAAAGGAGGTTTCCATGGAGCTCGATCAACCACACACTACAAATTTCTCCTTGGATCCCCCTATTCATATGATATCTTCAATTATAGACCACCTAATAATTCATCTAATGATGCTACCTTTCCTCATAAATACCCTTTCCAAATTGGGTTCCTCAAACATTTTCACCACAATGACTTCCTAGTGAACTAGGGCATCACGAGGTGTTGTTACTTCATGGATCAGGCTGAAAAAATGAAACTCTATGAGTCAGTGCTCCTCGAATGATCTTTATGAACATACACTACGGAAATAATTAGAAAAATATATAAATCTTGGATATGATGGATGATCAAAAAGTTTCTCACGTGTTCCTTGTGGATGCTTCTAGGAGAGAAGCAATGGTGAAGAATGTCATAATCAAGGAGTACGTCTAGATCCATTAAGATCATGAATCACTATTGGAAATGTTTGTAGAAGTGTTAAAGTACAATCACCTACTAAAGAGGATACCACTATATGGATTCCGTCTGAAATATGACATCCTCAACTTTCTAGAAATTAGATATGAACCAACCTATATGTTCAAGGTAATACTAGGGAAATACGAATTGAATCGAGCTTTTGAAGGTCATATCTTGAACGATTGCTCTTCCCTCAAAGTGGAATGTATCTTAAATTTTATGAATGTCATCGATGGGATGGAACTGAATGATGAGGCTTCACAAGAATAATATAATAAAATCCTCATGGAGGGCCTAGGGAACCCATAGAAGGGGTGGACTGATGATTGGGATTTGTGCCAGGGTGAAAATTCATAGAGGAATGGGCTTGGGCCTACCAATTATGTGCCACTTGGGTAGATTTTTTAGTAGAGAAATGGAGAGTATGCCTCTATGATGTAGCACGAGGTTCTTAGTTCCATAAATATCAACTAAAGGACAACATTTCAGAACTACTGAGTTGATGGTCATTATAGACCAACACATTCCATATTCATCACGAGGAGGATGGAATTTTACTCTGGGACATCCATCACATTTTTGGGATCCCCATACAGAGGGGAATGTATGAAAAATTCCTCACCATGGGAAATTTGTGGGAGGATAATAAGAAAACTAGATGCTTAGAAAGGGGTTTATGGATCTATTACTGGGCACCACGAAGGAAAATCGGTGGACATGGGACATCCGTTTCAATAAGTGGTTAGATTACTTTATGAAAATTCCTATAAATGAGCCTTAAAAGGAGGGATAATCCTCTAAGAAACAACCATCAAGGCCTTGCACCTATCAATGGGGGCCTTGATAGGAAATCATTTCTCTTACTACAAAATATTGGAGGACAACCAAAGGTAATTGTGGGGGTAGAGTGTCAAGAATGAGCCTCAACAAATAGTCTTGTTGGCTGGGTTCATATTGAAACATATCTATGGGTGGATGCTAACAGTGAGAGATTCACACATGGGAGGTCAATGGGGAACAAATATCATGGTAGAAAATCTATCATTAGGGCAGTATATCAACCTCAAGATCGCAGTATTGGAAAATTTATATAAGCTATTATTGTATATTAGTGAGGGGAAGAAGATTCTAGGGGTATTTGGATTAATCCAAATATTATATAGTAGAGTGGTGACACACAGGGGAGGTTATTAATACTGGAATCCCATCCTATATCTTAAGATGATCTCCTCACCATCAATTTTGAACATCATGGGGAGTTTTCCCTTTAAGGTGGGTTTGACAGATGTGGTAATCAGGTTTATACTGGAAGAGGGATTCACATTTCATGCATTTCCCTCTACTTATAGGGTTAATAGAAGATGAAGGAATGGTGACTCTAGGGAATCTGTCGTATCTCCTAGCCTTTAATGGTGGAGTGTAGGTGGCACGGGTAGACTGTGGGATGATCTGTGAACTGCACAACCCACACCAATTCACAAGATTGTTCAGGTTCCTATAAATACTGAATCTGAAGGTATACCTGTGTGTACTCTATGATGATCACTCTTGTATAATGTGAATGATCTAGATCATGTTCATGTAGGAATACATAAATATGTGTAATGAGGTGTCACCAACAACTACTACATATGGGTTGGTTCATGGCTATGAGGAGCACTTGGAGGATACCTACCTAGGAGAAATGTTGATGCAGAGGACTATCCGGTCATATAAAGGAATTGTCTACCCACTTATAGGATGAGGCAAAAATGTAAATAGAGTTTCATGGTGTCTATAATGGTGAACATCATGGTGATTAATATACAATAGTGAAGCTGACAATTCGTGGAACTATATCGGCTAAATATGAAGGAAGAAGAGATGCAACACTAGATCCATCACTCCCAACTGAGCTAACTCAGGGGGAAGGGGAGCCACCGAGGGCATTCCATATGGTACCTACTCAAGATCCCAATAAGTGACTACACCATGTGGATATTCTTGCTGGTGTTTCTTTTCATAAGGCTCTGGAGACGTGGGATGTCAACAGAATGTTCCTCAACACCTATAGTTTGTTGGATCTTTTGAACAAGCGTGAGATAAATATGGTTGGGATTGACTGTTCTATGATTAGATTCCTCAATTATCTGGAATAGTGGGTTCAATTCAGGATTGAATTGGAGGACTAGTGGTATTCATGGGGTACTAAACCTCCGATGAGAAATCGAGGGAGGGTAATGATATAGATTAACTCTCCACCAAATCTATTATCAACTAAGATATAAAAGTTCTATCCTTTGGTGGATGAATCAGATTGATCCTTGGGCAAGATGAAAATAAAGAGTTCCCTGGGGAGGATGTTAAGGATGTATAACATGCATATGAAATCTCCAATGACCTCAGGGTGAGTTAAAACTCTTTCCTCTATGTTGTTACTTCCTCATTATTTCTCCAGAATCTCTAACTCAAAAATGTTTCATTTAAGAAGAACTTACACAGGGGATCCCAAATAATGGGGATGGAGGTGGACCCCTGATTGCATAGGAATGTTATCCAGATCCTATGTTTGCGAAGAAGTGGTCACGAGGATGACCAGAGTTGAGGGAGTTGAGGTAGCGACATCGGAATCCTAGAATCCCTAAATTATATATGGGGAGTCATGTCTCTAAATTCCAAGTGCGAAGACCCGAGATCATGATGCACCACCTCTTGGATTCCATAAGTTTGTTTCCTTACACATAAAACACTCTTATGGGTTGATTAGGTTTATTGACATGTTTACTATCTAAACAGCCATGGGGGTAGAAGGTGATCAACTATGATAAATGATTGGGGGATCCAGGATCTGTTTTACAATAGGGGTACCGATCCATGCAGAGCTCTCTTCTCTAGTAGATTAAGACATGACATATGGTTATCAGTCAATTGTTGCAATTGGTGATGCTACATTTGGGGAATTAATTTAGGCTGGAAAGTACAACATCATTGAGGTGGGTTCAACTAATGATGAAAAAACTCACTACCTAGATATCATCAAATTTTAAAAAATGTTGAATGAGGGACCTACCATTGGACTCATGGATCTGTATCAGGAGTATGAACCTTCAAATCCAAAAGAGATGGGAAAATATAATTATAATATAGACAAGGAGTGTCACAGGGTTTGATGCATGACATGAATTTTAATCAAGAGTTTCATTAATAAAAAACTATAGGCACAATGGGTGATCCATATGGTTTAACTTCTCCCCTTTACACACAGTCTGTGCACTGGAGGGGAGGATGCTAAATGTATCCTTGTATTAATTTACATTTATCCTATAAAGATTATGATGGTATGAATTCAATATCTGAAATGATTCATAGTTCTAGGAAAAGTCTTAAATAATCCAAAATATCCTAGAGACTAAACATGATATCCCTCATTTATAAAAATAGATGATTCAGTGTTCCTCCTTCACTAAGGAATCTGAAATTGTTATACAACCAGAAGTCTAGTTAGAAGAGGTCCAAGAGAATCTAAAACATGAGATCCATCAAGTGGACAATCTCTAAATTGAATCAGTCTTTGTGAATATTAGGATGGATGAGATTCACCCAGTTTCCAATGATGAGGAAAGGGAGCTTTGGCGGTGGTAGCAGTTTGTAGAGGCCATAGGCCAAAAGGTGTAAGTTCTAAAGTACTCTATTAATGTGGTAGATCCGTATAGATTTTTTTTTGTTTTCCAAACTCTGTGAAAATTTATTCTTGTTTACATCCCTTGAATTAAATTCATGAAAATTATTATTTTTTACTTTAATTTTTTTAACTTAATCATATATGTGAGACAAATAATGATAAATCCTTAATCTCAAAAGGGTCATGCCTGGAGTGAGAAACACTGGAGGAATGCATAATTTCTCCTTTGTATGAGAGTTTCAAACAATCATATAACACTCAAGGTATGATGTTGTTGACTGTCCATCAAGAGCATTCGGGTTGAGAGAGACTGTGGCTGGAGAATATGTCTCTTGAGGTGGCCAACATGCCTTTCCTGATATTCTCTAATTCTCAAATGAGATAATGTGAGGAGTGTTGGAATGTATCTGAATGAAGGGGAATAGAAAGTGTGAATCATGATACCAAAAATCTTGAACACAATGGGAGTGGTGTCACAATATATTAAAACTATTGAACATGTCAGAAACACATTATCTATATTCTATATACTTGAATGAAGAAAAAACATGGGTCGACCAATGAACATGTTCAAATGACAGACCTGCCTTGAAATGGCATCCAAATTCATCAAGAACATTATCCTAACATGGTAGGGGAGCCTTCTCTAGACACCATTCCATTAAGGGGTCCCTTCAGATGTGTAAGTGGATAAGGATATGAATAAAGGGGCCTGAAAATCCATGAAATTGAGTAATGGAAAAATGGATTCTAAAAAACTTGGTATTATAGAACTGTGATTAAAAAACACTAGTTTGAGCATACTGGTATGAACAAAGATCAATCCTATCTTCTAAGGGAACACAATATCGAACACTGAATGATAGTAGATGATGCCAAAAAATGATAGATTACTAGCATTGGTGGAGAAGACTTCATAGGAGAGGGCGGGCATGTTTTTAGTTTTACATTATGCAAGTGAGGATGATGAACACATAGTTTAACCTCATAGGTTGAATACAATGCATATTATTGTTTATCATTGTCTAGAAAATAGGTGTCCCATAGATTACCATCATGTTATTATGATCATTGACATAGTTTAATGACATAATACCTTGACTATGACCAATATTTTTATGTATTTTTATATATACTATGAAATTTTCTAATGTATCTATACGGTATGGAGGGAAAATACATGATCTACATTAGCACAAAGAGTCCCACATACCACAAAAATATAATGTATCATATGATAAGACGACTTCATAAAAGAGGGTATATGTGGTATGGTAGAGTGCCAAAACCTACAAACCATGTTTCCCTATGGGGGTCTTAGTTTAAGATCATATGGTTTCGACCCAGGTGATCATGTGTGAGTCGAATACATCGATATAGACCTTGCCCTAAATCTTAATCACATGTGATCAATGCTCCATGTTGGAAACATGGAATGGTACAAGGGTCTATCTGACATGTGGGAGTGGAAATTATGGGTTACCCTATGGATGAAATCCCACCATGACACAAATATGTAAAAGGGAGGTAAGTTGAGAATTCCATGGCTTAGATGAAAGGATGACTAGTAGGCATGGATTGGCCATTGGAGATGTTAAAAAAATAGGGATTGTAACCATGCCAATAGTGAATGTGTTGAACAATTGAGAAATCAACATAGGACCAATTTCTTAAGAGGGAATTCATCATTTTCAGCCAATGATCCAATAGGTTGTTGTCCCAACAAGAGAGGTGATCCATATAAGGCATGAGGCCATCATAGTTAGGGGGTCCATCATTATTTGAAGGGTGATGAAAATTTAAAATGAAGGAGGAATCATTGTGTGGAATGAATATATCATAGTGTGAGATTCTGACCTAGGAATTTAATAGTTTAAGGTCCTATTCCGTGGACCTTGGTAAATATTTTAAATTGATGATAATCATACCAGTAAAAAATTTTATATCTTAGGTTATTCAGAAATAACATAGGAGTTAAAACTCAACATCATTTAGGATAAGAAGGATTATTTATTTTATAAACTCATTAAAAAAATGAAATAAAGTCTAATGTAACAATTTTAGACCATAACTAATTCCAAAGGGACAAAAAATGTTAATAATTGTGTGGTTTCTCCAGAAGAGACAATACATAGTTATCACTACAGATCCCATAAGGGTAGGAATCACATCGTACATAGTTCTTAAAACACATCGTGGTGGGATGATGCTTTTGGATTCAAATGTGGCTATCAATAAAGGGTTTGCATTTTCTCGAAGGGGATTTGAAAAGGTTGATCAGAGTATGGGTAATGGAAGGATATCTGGTTATTCTGATTCTAATGTGCTTTAGAAAACACCTCTATCATATTAATATACACCAAGGTAGATAATTTATCTCGAATTTCACCAAACTCAACACTCACAATTGGGGGTGAAAAACAAATAATATGAAATATATCCAAACATGACCACAAAATGAAATCTAACATAGTTCCATATGGTTGGGGAAGAATAATTTTACGAATACAAAAATGATCGATAACAATTAATTGATCTTGATGAAAACTTATTTATACAAATTTATGGTTAAAAAAATTTGGGAGATAAAAAATAGTAATTATACTTCAGAAAAAAGTAGTAATTTCATTTAAAATTTAATGGTGAGTACTTATGACTACTTTTGATTTTTTTTATTTTTTCTTGTTTTTTGTATTTTTTTAGTTTTTTAAAATACACACCCCAAAAAAATAGAATGATTAATAATAGTGTTTTATGAATAAATTGGTTGAAAATGATAATGATAGTGGAATGAAAAAAATTAGATAAATAGCAAGAGAGAGAGAGAGAGTTAGAGGGAAATTAGTGCCCATGGTTTGGATTTGGCGGCTCGTCGTCTCCATCTAGGGGTGGATAAGTGGATGTAGTTATTATTCATGGGGATTTTTTCCTCTATGGTGATTCTTTTTAAAATTTTCATTTCCTTACAGAGAATAAAAAATCATTTATTTAAGGAAAAATTCAAAAAAGTTAAAATTTCATAAAATTTAAATAAAACATGGGTTGCCACCCATGAACTGTTACATTTTAATTTCTTACAGCAGCGCAATGGAAGTAGACAACCCATAGTCTGTTTGTGGCCACCATATTTTCTCAACTCAAGTGTTCTTCTAGAAAAATAAATCTTTTGGGAGGCTCACATTTTTATTGGATAATTTCATCCCATCCTTTTTTTGTTATTGAAATTCATTGGGGGTGAAAATAGAATGTGGGTATCCTCTAATTTTGTTTTCAACATCAAGAAAAATTTTATCCACAAATTTTTGGTTTTATATGCTTAGAAATTTAGGAATATGTTTAAATTATTATGGTAATTATAGAAATGCTACAAACAAAATGAATTCATAGTATGATATCCTTATTATTTTAACACATTTTATTTCATCAAATTCCAATGTGGCGTAATAAGGATTAATGGGGACAAGAGACATAATATATTTTTCAAGATCCACAATATAAATGTTTTTTACCAAATAATGGTCAATTTCAACCTCACAAATGTTCATTTTATAAATTAGTTGGAAAATCTCACATCCTTCACTACCATTCATACAAGATAAGCACATTGAATTATGGTTCACCTCCCAAATAATTGAATATTAAGTATTATGTATATGAAATGATTAATGTTTGTATAATATAATATTAATAATCAAAGGGGCATTATAGTTCACTATCATCAATAATATATATGGTGGAGCAGTTGAGATAATAGGTGAGATGGGATTTAAAATATTTTTCAAGATCTCTTAGATTGATGGAGTTTACATGTGAAAGGTCAAAAAAATATCCATCTATTACTTGTTTAATGAGGATGTAATACTCAAGAACTCCTCTATCACTAGAATAGGAAAAAAATGATGGATAAGGGTTTAGAACAGTCCTATAGAGGCTTTTAGAAGAATGGATGGAGAATATAGAGTGATGATATGATGGGTACCATATGGATTGAAAAATATTGAACATGGCTAGTTGGTCAACAAAATCCCAGGACAAGACATCGAAATGGACATAAATTTTGGTTCTAGATATATTTAAGAATGTTATTACAAAAATCAGAGGATATTTGGAATAATTTTTATCACCTTCCATGTGTAGGAAATAGAAATCAGCTTGTTAGATAAGATAAATGACTCAGACAAGACATCTTTAATTATTATCTAAGGAATGATTGTGTTGTGATTGGATAACTAGATGAAAGTACTAGTCGTGTGCAAGGGACATAGAAAATTTTTAGATAAGATGGATTTTCTCATGACATATATTGAGGATCCAAGGTGTATGAGTGCATAATAAATTTCGGAACTCCCCATTTTTCATGAAACCGTATAGGTACATGGATCTTTTCACATCATGGGAATGGTTTTCTGGGTTAAATCATTTTCCATGGTCCTATGTTTTCAATTATGGGTGAAATTTTCTTAATAAAAATTTCATGATTAAAAATATTATGACGTCATAAAAGAGGAAAATTTTGACCTCAACATGTGTAAACATTTTGAGCATTTCAGAATCATGCTCAAAGGGATTCTTTAGTGTAGGGAGGGATTGCAGAAAATAAATTGTGTTTTTAGAGGAATAAAAATTGGTAAGGGAGTTTCTTTTTGTTAACTTTCTGCATTTTGGTTATTTTATTATTTCTATTTAACATTTAATGGGTATTTTGGGGATTCACTAAATAGAATATCTGTTTCCTTTATCTATATAAGGTAAATTGATCCAAAAATACCTTTAGTGATGGGAAATTATTAAGATGGATTTTGGTAAGAATTGGATTGTTATTACTAAATGAGGTGGGATTCATGTTGATAAATTTGGATTTCAATTTTTTTGATCCTAAAATGAGTGAAGGAGGAAAGATCATCTGTAACACTTTCTCATGGGTTTTTAAAAAAGTTGGACGTATCACATTTGGATTTCCTTGTTTTTTTGTTGGGAATGTTAAGGAATTGGGTTGTGAATTGGGGAGGATCATTGGGATAATGGAATCTCGGAGGGGCCAGAGGAGGATTTCCCATTTGAGGTTGTGTGAAAAATGGATAATACTGTTGGATTTTACGATAACTATGACCATATTGGAATTGTATCGGATTTCGAGTAGAGAAATGATGGGGATGAGAGATGAGATTACCATAAATCAATAAAGGGTTATAGGTACTTGAGAAGGGACCATAGTTGGGTTAGGTGGAGTTTCTAATGAACTGAACTGACTGTTAATGGATGGTGTTCTTCTTAACATGTGCGGCATTAATCTCTATTAGACCATTTGAATTTTAGGGACCATATTATAGTCGAATGAATGTGTTTGTCATATGAGGCTTTTAGACACAGATTCTAATTTTTTTATAAATCTAGGGAATAGATATTGTGGATAAGTTGAGGTCATGGCTTTGGTATGCACATAAATTTGTTGCACAACTCTTATAAGATCACTCATCCACTGGGCCATATTGTTACACTAAATGTATTGATTATCTTAGACTTGTTGAACATGAAAATGTGCTCATATATGGAATTGTTTTGTGTTTATATCCACATTGATGATGACATATTGTGAATCTATAAGTGTTTGTTCAATAAGATAACCACCACCAAAGTCATTAATGAGTGTTCGCAAAATAGCCAATAACCCTTCATATAAGTATTTGTTAAAGAGTTTGTGAGGGATTTGGTGGTGTGGGTATGTTTCCATGATCTTTTTAACCACTCCTAGTACTCATGGGTTGATTCATTGGGGGATTGATTGATATTACTTATTTCATTATGGATATAAGTAGTTTGAGAATCAAGAATTAATTTCTCAAAGAAGAGTCATTTCATGTTATTCAATGTGCTTCTGGAACCAGGAGGGAGTAATAGAACCATGACTTGACATAGTATGTTTGGGAAAGAGGGAATTAACAAGGAATTATTTGATCATCATAAACTCCCTAAGGCTTAATGGTGGAGCACACCACTTATAACTATTTGAGGTGAAGATGGGGATCCTCACATGGCTAGCCAATGGAAATATGGTAGAAAATGAATCAAACCTGATTTGAGTTCATCATCTACCTCAATGATTGGATATTTAATATGAATTGTTTAGTAATTAATATCTACGGAAGTGAGTTAATTATGTTATTTTCGCTAGGATTATCCATATCAGGTTTAATTGGACAGGAAAATGAATATTTCTAGTATGTTTTGATTATCCCAAATTGTCCTCCTATGTCAACAAAGATTTCATTCTATTTCCATTTTAAACAAATCAAAGGGATTTTTTGGGAGGCTTTAAATCATTATAGGATTCTTAGAAAGGATGAAAAAGTTGGTTTTATCTTTGTTATTTTTTTCTATTTATTATTTTTATGAGAAGGTGGGTTATTCTATTTTTAATAATAATTATTTTTTTGAATTCAATTTTTTTACAAAAATAAATAATATAGATTACTAGTGGAACCATCCCCATAAATAAATTCATTTGATGCATTTTAAATCATCAATAATTGACAGTTCAATGATCCAGTGCTCTAATAATGTGTATAGAATCACTCGGTTCGAATCCTCGAGGATAGTACAAATTTTAGTATCCATTGTTTCTATTTGGTAATTATTTTTAATTGGGGTTTATTTACAGATCATACAAAAATTGATTTATGGTTTATGTTTGATTAAAAAATTTTGAAATATTAAGGGTGAGTTCATTATTAGGGATTTAATCTTTCGATATCCATGAGCTTTGATTAATATTTTTTTGAATTATTACTCACATAAAAAGATTATTTTGATCAAAATTCCATGGTTTTTAGTCTTTAATAAATTTTGTAACATAAGTAGGGTTATAATATAAATCAAATATTGTTTATTGTAGTTTATTTATTTTTTCACTAATTTATTTAATCAACAAATTAAACAAAACAATTCGTTAATCCATGACATTTTATGTTTAACATAAACAATGTTATCCTAAATAATATTCATCAATCAAAAGCTCTCAATCACTTAACATCCCCAAATTATAACTTTCCATAATGGTTTATTTACTTAGTTATTTGGGTGGATAATAATCCAGATGGAATGTTTAAGTTTATGTGATAAAAAGATAAGAAAAATAAGAGGACAAGATAAAAGAAATGCACTGAACACACACACACACATTTAAGAGAATTAAACATGGAATTATGATTGAATGAGATAGAGAAATAAGGGAATGATTTATAACTTGATTTAAATATTTTTAATAGAGTTAATATTATATAATTTAGGGAGGATGATAATTCTAAATTACGATGAATAAACATGATTTAATTTTTTATTAGAATGAAAAAAACATATAAGATTACAATTCAAAACAAATTCAATTGAACTTAAAAATAATAGTGAAGAAGAGGTATCATTTGTAGAAAAAAGTAAAATTTATTTCCTCCCAAACCCTTGTAAGGGATATATTCATTCCAAAACTCCACCGTAAGTACTGAAATTCCATCCCCTTGCAAGGAGAATATGGGGATTCATTTATAGCCCAAGGTGGTGGACTTATTCATTCGAAATAAATCCCTCATGTTGGATCACCAATGTGTCAATAAATACTGTTGAATATAGAGATATATTCTTCTTAAAATCTATATATTATTATATTTACTTCTATCCCTCCATATTTGGTTTCTAGGGGGATTATTAGAAAGCATTATTGCTATTTCACTAAAAAAATTATTTTTGTCTAATTTTCTGTTGAGTTTTCCCTTGGTTGAAATGGGAATAAATTTGATTCCTAGAATATCCCCACAGATAAGATCCACTTATTTTAAAAATTATTCAACATATGTCTTGTATTTACAAAAAAATATCAGATAAATTGTTTGAATGGATAGGGATGAATTTCATGAATAGTTCAAAGCTACCTCTCAAATAACCTTTTAAAAAACCATTTCAAAAGTGTCTAACATAGAATATCTAAATCTTATAATATTTCATTAGTTTAAAAAATACCCCATTATTTTTATATTTCCATTACATCAAAATATTTCAAGTGAAATAACTATAAATTAGGAAAAATCTTCAAAACACACTTCCCCTTTGAGCCTCATACAATTAAATAATTCATTTTTTCATAATTTGATAAATTATTTGTAAATTAACTACATATTAAAATAATTTAATGAGTCTATCCTGGAATAAAACTCATGAAATTATTTCTTTTTAAATCATTGTAAATGAACTACATTTTTTCCACAATAAATAATTGTTCTATGGTTTAAAAACATTTCATAAAAACAATAGAAGAATCCACAAAATGGTAATTAAGATAACTCAAAAACCAATAGAAAAAACAATGCATTAAATTTTACCCAAAAATTAAGAAACACCCAATTGATTTACTCAGTAAATAATTGTAAGAATCATCAATCATGACGAGGTCTTAAATAAGAAAAAGTGGGAAAATAATAAAAATCACCAAATATCTCCACTAAAAAATGCTTGGACATGTAGTTTTTAAAACCATTCAATAGACATGAAAGGGTCACTAGAAGTATTCCAATACTATCTAAATGAAATTCTCATAGTTTGAAAAAGTATGTGCCTTAATATGTGCTCCAATAAATTCATCTAATTTCACTCCAAAAAGAGTAATATCAAGAGAAATTTCTTATGGTCCTACTACAACATAATGTAATTGAAATCCACATAAAAATATATACAAATTAAACTACCATAAATTTTACAATAAAAATAAATTTCCTAACCACCCATGGTATCCTGAGGTCTTAAAGGAGGAATATTTTCCCATACAATACTCTACACCAACCAAATAAGATATTATAATCCAAAATATTAGCTACCTTCAATCCTTAAATAACTAGAGGTTCTCTAATACCATTTCTTAATGTATAATCCTAGGTCAACTGAGAATATTACACCAATTAATTGACCATAGTGCTTGAGATATATTCTTGATCTCACCATGATGGAGACATGTTCCATTGTTTCAAAATTTAATGCACTAGTATTCTTTCACCCAAAATAAAAATATGAAAATAATGTTTTCCATCCTTGGAACTACTATTAGGGCTCCATGATTCTAATAACTATTCCAATGTAAATAATTATTTAGCATGAATAAAAATATAGATAATGTTCAATGAAAACAATGATACCTAATTTGTTTTCTAAATACTATTTTATATAATAGAAACCTTTTTTATACAAATAATTTCAGCTAAATAAGGAAAAAATAAAAAAAACAATTAGTATTCTAAATAGGTTTATACACCACACGAAACAAACTGGTTCAACCAAAATAGAATAGAAACTATGAATTCATATTATGACTCCCAAGACACCACCATAACAAACAAATTCCTACACCATATAAGAGAGTGGTAGAAAACCAACATATAATTATTGTAACAGCCCGAGATTTTATGAAAAATATTCTTTTTAATTTCATTAATGTATTTTGTTATACGCTACACCAAAAGTATCTTACACAAGACACATCCTTGACTTGCCTTGCATTACACTCAAGCATGACCTTCCACGATAGCGTGTGTTGTACGCAATACCGAGTTTCGCTAAACAATGATATGCTATTAAAATATTATTAAAACTAGCCGTTATGAATAGTAATAACCACTTTTTAAATTTTTTTAAATTTTCGTTTTCAAAATGGACTTCATTTTTGGATTCGGAATATCGAAATTAGCTTAGGGTGAAATTTTGGTACTTTTCGGATAACTTTCATTTTCCAATGAATAGTGAAAATTACTAAGTTTTAATTAAAAACAACCTTTTTAATCGAAATAATTAATAGTGATAAATTATTAATTTGACTGGTTTTAAAGTATATTTATAATATATTTTTACAATTTAATACAATGTTGGTCATTGGATGTAATTTCAAAATTAAACCAGACATAAACAAGTGTCAATCTTTTGATAGTTATTATCTCTTAAGAACACGCTATTTGTTTTGACGACGAGAATTAATTTTTAAATTAATTAATGAAACTGATATGTTTTGAATTTGGTAAAATAGACATCATTTTTGAGTTCATTATATCAAATATATCTTAGGCCTAATTTTTGGTATTATTCTGGAAACTTTCATTTTTTGATGAATAGTGAAACCACTAAGTGGTAGTTAAGAAAAATGAATTTTTCATAAAACATAATATACCACTTCTGTGAGTGGAATTTCAAAAATCCGAGAGACACAGTTGATGTTAGTAAGTAAAATGTGGTTCAATGAGACGAAAATAATTTTTGGTGAATAGTAACTTTTTACCTTTTTTTACCACTGTTAAAAGTAAATAGGGTAATTAAGGGTAAAAATGATATTATTATTACCCTAACACATGTCATAATTCTATTGGATAAGTGTAATTCGACCAAAAACATACTTAGGAATAAAATAGGACCATTTAGGCCCACATGGATTAGATTAGGACCTTTATTATTAATTTATTTAAAGAAGGGTTAAAATAGTTAAAATCGAAGTTTAATAAGTATATAATTTTTAATATAGGGTTATACATAAGATAAATTAGACTATAAATATTCATTATAAATCTAAAATGATTTCCTACATAATGATATTTTATTTGTAATTTTTAGACTTTAAATAATTTACTTTATTTATGACACAAAGATGATGCAGTAATTATCTTATTAATGAAATATTGACATAATTGATGTAATAAATACCCAAATAAATTTAATTTGGGACTTTTTATGAATTCCACTAATTTTATAGATTAATATGACATGTTATTATTGATTTAAGTAACTTTTTTCTAACTAATCACTCTATTATGATTTTCACAAAAAATCAATTGCTAAATAGTGTCAAAATTGACATAAATTAATTTTTAAAACAAATATAATATTATTAATTGTTATTTTATTCCTAAAAATATAAGGTTCGGCCAAATGATTAGATATGGTTATATATGTTAATAATAAACAACTTGGGTTTCGTTTGGCTTCTTATAGTAAGTTTATTAACCTTATAGTATAAGAACACAAGAAGACACGGTAAATGTAAAATTATTTTACTTAATGTTAAATCTAAATGATAAGGATAAAATAGGGACCTATTGGATGAGAGGATTTCAACCCATACCCACCTTATCTTAGAAATGAATCAATTTGGACCTATTTAAAACCGAATTTGACTTTATAATAAAATAATAGTTTTGGTTATTCCAAAGGTGCCCCTCACCTCCCTTATAAAAGGGCACCTCCTACCTCTCTTCCTCACACCACTTTTAGCCTTCAAGCTCTACCAACCCCTGCCAAATTCTCTTCTCCACTTCTATAGAAACATCATAGAGGTCATGGTCTTCTTCAAAGACCAATTTTAGTGCCCTAAGAGGAAGACTCAAAGAGGCGCTTCAAAGAATAGGTATGTTCCGTTACCGATTCTTTCATCTTTATTTCTTCTTCCACTTCTTCTTCTTAGGTTGTTTAATTATAAAGGAAAAACATCAGTATCACTTATATACTGATATATTATTATAATAATGAAACAACCTTATTTCACAATCTATCAATCCTACGGAAGATGAAATCACCGCGCGTGCGTACGTACGGAATACCATCTCCACGCCGTGGTGTAATCTATTTTCCACCGCCACCTTACTTGGATGGGTATAATGGTGTAAATAATAACTATATATGATTATTGTCAAGTGATATTGATTCTGAAATAGTATACATACACTCCAATACAATTCCATGATCATGAGAACGATATCATCGCTCGTGTGTACGTACGGACTACCGTCTCCACGACGCGATGAGATTCATTCTCCACGTTAACCATTCATGAATGATTATAAAGTATATATAATAATTAATAATGAAATATGTGACATAATAATGATTCTGGATTTATGTGTATATATATGTATGTCATCTACTTAATTCCATTCAACTCAATAAGGAAAAGAAAACAACGTTCATGCGTACGTACGGTCTACTGTCTCCATGAACGGTGTATTTCTTTCAATTTACTGATCTATTATATATATATTCTGAATATATATTATATATAAATCATGTTTTATATTCTGGAATTAAGTAATCATGATCTATATAATCATATAAATAATTACAAGTCAAAACACGGACGACAAATGAAACGATTTTACCCAAAACGCTCTTTAAGATGGAATTTAAAAAAGAACAGGTAATATAACGCCATAAGTGAACCATATATGATATCATAACAATGAGTATGATTCTGGAATAAGTAAATGAAATTATTTAAATCATTATACAGGAGGTTCAGACACATATGAGGAAAATCGGACCTAAGGTAAGGGAAATATCACAATCTCGTTTTTATCCGAGATTGTTTATACTTTGGCATTTACAGGGTTGTATTTTATCATCCACATCCATGTTTCCTCAATATGTAATATTATTTCCATACACCTAAAATTTTTTAAATCCAATTTTACCCTTCGGTGAGTTTTTAGTAAAAGATATGAATGGAATCTTTTGTTGTTTTTGTACGAGGTACTTTTTGACTTTTTCGACAAAAGTACGAGAAGATTGATTTTTTAAACTTATATGACATGAATGGATTTTTAAAACATTATTTCCAATAAGGTTCCTTTACAAGTTTTCAAATTTATTTTTAATCAACTTATTTTAGTTTAAAATTGTATGACATGTTAAGAAAGGAAATTTTATTTTGAATTAGAAAGGATATTTTCCTCACGAATGATGTTCAAGTGTTTTATCAAAATTAGTTTCCATCCAAGATAATAAAGGGTTATGTTTCTATCCCTATTATTACATGTATTTGATTATTTTCTGATGGAAATATTTTTATTAATTCCTTTATCTTATATGATTTGTTTAATGATGTCATGATGTTTAAGATTCCCATTTTTATTACATGTGTTATGCTATAATGTATGGTTTATGATTTTGTGGAACACATAAGAATGGTATCATTATGAGATGGGTGGGACCTATATCTCCCTCCAATGCATTGGGTAATGATTTTATATCTCATGAGATAGACATGGCTGGAACGGTATGTTATACCGGTTCAGTAAAACAGGACTGAAACGAGAAGTGAACTCGGTTCAGAAATGGACTTTGTCCACTAAGATAGTCTTGGAAATGATTCTTGACTAACAATAAATGATTCTATATGATTATATGTGTATTCCACAATGTTTCATGTTTTATGTTATGAGTATTGGTATTACATTTCACTACTATGATTTATCCCATGGTATGAAATTATGATCTCTTTTGCAGGTTAAGATTTCCAAAAGTTATATTCTTATGATTATGATGTGATTGATATTTCTTTTGTTTACCCTTACTGAGCATTTGATCTCACCCTTTTATGTTTTCTTTTCCCTAGGATATAAAGAAAGGTTTTATTTATAAAAAAAAAGATCTTTATGGGAGACGTTGAATATCTTTCACCACGATTAGAAGATTATATTCTGAGTTTCCAAATACACTAAACTATTATGGTCCTTGTGTGTGTTTTTGTAATGTACTAAGTATTCCGCAAAAGTAATGTAATGACCATGTACGTCAAGCTTTGGGTCTCTACAGTTGGTATTAGAGGAAAGGTTTAGTCAACCTTTGGAAACTAGGATGCAAAAACGTTAGTGAGATCCCTAGAGATATTTCTAAGGTATGTCTGGGGATGTCCCTAAGGATAAGTATACATATAGGATACAGTCCCAGAACTACGGTAATGATCATAGAATTTAACCTAAGATGTCAGATATTGAGGATACTCCCCCTTTATTATGTTGTTTTCCATAGCATGATTTTGGCCTCTAACACTATTCTTTTTGGGTTTTAGATGATGGTTGGAACCCGAAGGAACCGTGTTGATCAATGCAATGGACAATGCAATGATTGTACTCCTGAACAAACAAATGTTATGGGAGATGTAGTGAAAAATCTTATTACTATACTTACACAAGCTATGAATCATTCTGGACTTCCAAATGAGCATAGAAGGGAACAATATTTTATTAAGTCCTTCATGAGGCAACGTCCACCTTCTTTCAGTGGGTCTTCTGATCCACTTGTTGTTGAACAATGGATCAGTACTATTGAAAAGATATTTTCAGTTCATCAATGTTCTGAACATGATAAAGTCATCTTAGCAGAATATCGTTTGGAAGGTGAAGCTGATCAATGGTGGAATCTTATCAAGAATATGATGCAAAGAGATGAAATTGAGTCCATGGAATGGGACGAGTTCAAGAACTTATTTTTCAATAAGTACTTCCCTCGTATTATTCGAACAAAGATGGAGAAGGAGTTTCATGAACTAAAGAAAAAGGACGATGAATCTGTTGGTATATACGAAGCGAATTTTACAAGGCATGCATCTGCATTTATCATCCAACCTAAAAGTAAAGTTGATCGATTCTTCAGTGTCTTAAAACCAAATCTTCGAAGGGCATTAGCTATAAGAGACTTCAGTAGCTATGAAGAAATTGTGCGTTGTGCTATCTAGATAGAAATGGAAGTTGGTGTTACTTATCCATCTCATAGTTTTGACAAGAAACGAAAGATGGAGTTCAAGGAGAAATCTCAGAATAATGGTGAAAAGAAGATGATTGTTTCCTTATGATCAAAGTGTGGAAAGAAGCATGGTGGATATTGTCTTAAAGGGACTAGAAAATGTTTTAAGTGTGGAAAAGAAGGTCATCGAGCAGCTGAGTGTCGAAGTAATGGAAAAAGGGTTTCTAATGATGTGAATAAAGAAAAGACTGCAGAGAATGCACCAACAACATTTCAATGCTTCAAGTGCAAGGAAATGATGCCTTATGATAATAAATGCCCTAATCAAAGGGTTAGTGATGAACGATGTAAGAAACCACTTAAGGAAAAGGACAAAGGGAAGTCACATGCGATCACCATTGGCGATGTTGAATATGACAACGATGTGGTGGAATGATTAAGTTTTTATGTAATGGGATTCCAGAATAATGTTGTATATAGTATCGCAGAATATTGGAATATGTATGTATTGGTCTATTGTGGGTTTCAATAATTTTATGGTACCGGTAACCATGGAAAGTGATTGAGATATTTTTGGAAAAAAATGATATGCGCATAATGAAGGGATAAAAAAATGAAATGATTGACAGTATTCATGAGCTCATGATTGATATAAGGACTAAGTGATATCTTGGTTTGATTATAAAGAATTTTGAGGATTTTGGTTTGTGGAAAGTGTTGACTTTTAACTGAATTCATGTTTTCACTAAGGTTCGATGGGTATTCATTCTTCAAGAGAATACATGATTAAGGTATTCACATGTTTGTAATTTGACCAACAAGATATATCTTATGATATATGGTGATAAATTATGGCATTCACGTGATTGTTATGTGACATTTCAAGTAATCATTTTCTTTATACTATGAGCTTGGACCGAAGTATTTTAGATAAGACTAAAGATTGGAATGGATTATGTTGGACATAAGTTAGTATTTTTCGATATTATTGATGGTATTTTATAGTAATATAGTTTTAGAAAAAGGACAGCCTGCAGGACGAGCGACAACCCATCGCGTCGGACAAGGCTGTGGGAATCGAACCCACAACCGAAGTGCGACTAGCCTTTATCACCTACCACTGGCCTAAAGGAAGTCCCTATTTAGTAGAAACTAGTTTTATTATATTAAGTAGTATGATATATGAAGTATAAGTCCATTTTAGGAACCATATATGATTAATCTCACTATAGATGGACTTATGTATTTTTTTGATAACTTTTCTAACCTTTTGTTTGAGACAGATGGAATGACCCATCATTCTATCACATGATCTGATAACACATAACTAATGACAAATTCAACTCCATTTCTTTAAGAGATGAAGTGGAAATTGTCCAAAGAACGACAAACGGTGAGACTATACCAAAATCACTAAAGTATTTCTTCTAATTCCAATTTCATCAACTTTAGGGAAATGATCTTGAAAACCAAAAATGTTGTCCTAGTGCTCTTATATCTAATGAATAAGACGATACCTTATATCATCACAAATTTATGGCTTTGTGATTGCTGGCTTTTCCATAGCCATGTTCTCTACCACTCTCTATCAGAACATGATGGTTAGATCTCTCTTCCATATCCATATTTTCACCTATGTGGAAACCTATTGATTAGTTTATTCAGGTAACCGTTACGTTTCATACTTTTGTTTTTAAAGATTGGTTTTGGTATTATTATTTACGATGTGGGTTTCTATTAAAGAAACTTTAGAATAGAAAACCATTTATAACCCCGACGAATTTTGAGGGTGAAATTCATTTTAAGGGGGGTAGAATGTAATAGCCCGAGATTTTATGAAAAACATTCTTTTTAATTTCATTAATGTCTTGTGTTGTACGCTACACCAAAAGGAGCTTACACAAGATGCATCATTGACTTGCCTTGCATTACACGCAAGCACGACCTTCCACAATAGCGTGTGTTGTACGCAATACCGAGTTTCGTTAAACAATGATATGCTATTAAAATATTTTTAAAACTAGCCGTTATGAATAGTAATAACCACTTTTTTAAATTTTAGTTTTCAAAATGGACTTCATTTTTGGATTCGGAATATCGAAATTAGCGTAGGGTCAAATTTTGGTACTTTTCGGATAACTTTCATTTTCTGATGAATAGTGAAAATTACTAAATTTTAATTAAAAACAACTTTTTTAAATGAAATAATTAATAGTTATAAATTATTAATTTGAGTGGTTTTAAAGAATATTTATAATATATTTTTACAATTTAATACAATATTGGTCATTGGATGTAATTTCACATTTAAACCTGACATATACAAGTGTCAATCTTTTGATAGTTATTATCTCTTAAGAACACACAATTTGTTTTGACGACGAGAATTAATTTTTAAATTAATTAATTAAAATTATATGTTTTGAATTTGGTAAAATAGACATCATTTTTGAGTTCATTATATCAAATATATCTTAGGCCTAATTTTTTGTATTTTTATAGAAACTTTCATTTTTTGATGAATAGTGAAACCACTAAGTGGTAGTTAAGAAAAATGAATTTTTCATACAACTTAATTTTACCGCTTATGTGAGTGGAATTTCAAAAATCCGATACACACGGTTGATGTCAGTAAGTAAAATGTGGTTCAATGAGATGAATTTTTTTTGGTGAATAGTAACTTTTTTCCTTTTTTTACCACGGTTAAAAGTAAATAGGGTAATTAAGGGTAAAAATGATGTTATTATTACCCAAACACATGTCATAATTAAATTGGACAAGTGTAATTCGACCAAAAACAACCTTAGGAATAAAATATGACCATTTAGGCCCACTTGGATTAGATTAGGACTTTTATTATTAATTTATTTAATGAATGGTTAAAATAGTTAAAATCAAATTTTAATAAGTATATAATATCTAATATAGGGTTATACATAAGATAAATTCGACTATAAATATTTATTAGAAATATAAAAAGATTTCCTACATAATGGTATTTTATTTGTAATTTTTAGACTTTAAATAATTTAATTTATTTATGACACAAAGATGATGCAGTAATTATCTTATTAATGAAATATTGACATAATTGATGTTATAAATACCCAAATAAATATAATTTGAGACTTTTTATGAATTACACTAATTTTCTAGGTTACTATGACATGTTATTAGTGATTTAAGTAACTTTCTTCGAACTAATCATTCTGTTATCATTTTCACAAAAATCAATTTCTAAATAGTGTCAAAATTGACATAAATTTGTTTTTAAAACAAATATTATATTATTAATTGTTATTTTATTCCTAAAAATCTAAGGTTCGGCCAAATGACTTAGATAAGGTTATATATATAAATAATAAACAACATGGGGTTCGTTTTTCTTCGTATAGTAAGTTTATTAACCTTATAGTATAAGAACACAAGAAGACACGGTAAAAGTAAACTTATTTTACTTAATGTTAAATCTAAATGATAAAGTTAAAATATGAACCTATTGGATGAGAGGATTTCAACCCATCCCCACCTTATCATTGAAATTAATCAATTTGGAGCTATTTAAAACTGAATTTGACTTTATAATAAAATAATAGTTTTAGTTATTCCAAAGGTGCCCCTCTCCTCCCTTATAAAAGGGCACCTCCTACCTCTCTTACTCACACCAATTTGAGCTTTCATGCTCGGCCAACCCCTGCCAAATTCTCTTCTCCACTTCCCTAGAAACATCTTAGAGGTCCTGGGCTTCTTCAAAGCCCAATGTTAGTACCCTAAGATGAAGACTCAAAGAGGCGCTTCAAAGAAGAGGTAAGGTCCGTTACCGATTCTTTCATCATTATTTCTTCTTCCACTTCTTCTTCTTAGGTTGTTTCATTATAAAGTAATAACATCAGTATCACTTATATACTGATATGTTATTATAATTATGAAACAACCTTATTTCACCATCTATCCATCCTATGGAAAACAAAATCACCATGCGTGCGTACGTATGGAATACCATCTCCACGCCGTGGTGTAATCTGTTTTCCACCACCACCTTACTTGGATTGGTATAATGGTGTAAATAATAACTATATAAGATTATTGTAAAGTGATATTGATTCTGAAATAGTATACATACACTCCAATATGATCCCACGATCATGATAACGATATTATCGCTCGTGCGTACATACGGACTACCGTCTTCACAACGTGATGAGATTCATTCTCCACGTTAACCATTCATGAATGATTATAAAGTATATATAATAATTAATAATGAAATATATGACATAATAATGATTCTGTATTTATGTGTATATATATGTATGTCATCTACTTAATTCCATTCTACTCAATAAGGAAAAGAAAACAGCGTTCATGCGTACGTACGGTCTACCGTCTCAATGAACGGTGTATTTCTTTCCATTTACTGATCTATTATATATATATTATGAATATATATTATATATAAATCATGTTCTATATTATGGAATTACTTAATCATGATCTAATTAATCATATGAATAATTACAAGTCAAAACACGGATAACAAATGACACGATTTTACCCAAAACGCTCTTTAACATGGAATTTACAAAAGAACGGGTAATATAAAGCCATAAGTGAACCATATATGATATCATAACAATGAGTATGATTCTGGAATAAGTCAATGACATTATTTAAATCATTATACATGAGGTCCAGACACATACAAAGCAAATCAGACCTAAGGTAAGGGAAATATCACAATCTCATTTTTATCCGAGATTGTTTATACTTTGGCATTTACTGGGGTGTATTTTATCATCCACATCCATGTTTTCTCTATATTTAATATTATTTCCATCCACCTAATATTTTTTAAATCCAATTTTACCCATTGGTTAGTTTTTAGTAAAATATATGAAAGGAATCTTTTGTTGTTTTTCATACGAGGAACTTTTTGGCTTTTCTGACAAAAGTACGAGAAGGATGTTTTTTTAACATATATGGCATGAATGGATTTTTAAAACATTATTTCCAAGAAGGTTCCTTTACAAGTTTTCAAGTTTATTTTTAATCAACTTATTTTAGTTTAAAATTGAATGACATCTTAAGAAAGGTAAAATGTTTTTGAAGTAAAAAGGATATTTTCCTCAAGAATGAAGTTCATGTGTTTTATCAAAATTATTTTCCATCCAAGATAATAAAGGGTTCTGTTTCTATCCCTATTATTACATGGATTTGATTATGTTGTGATGGAAATATTTTTATGAATTCATTTATCTTATATGAATTGTTTAATGATGTCACGATGTTTAAGATTCCCATTTTTATTACTTGTGTTATGCTATGATGTATGGTTTATGATTTTGTGGCACACATAAGAATGGTATCATTATGAGATGGGTGGGACCTATATCTACCTCCAATGCATTGGGTAAAGATTTTATATCTCATGAGATAGACATGGCTGGAACGGTAGGTTATACCGGTTCAGTAAAACAGGACTGAAACGAGAAGTGAACTCGGTTCAGAAATGGACTTTGTCCACTAAGATAGTCTTGGCAATGCGTCTTGACTAACAAGAAATGATTCTCTATGATTATGTGTGTATGCCACAAAGTTTCATGTTTTATGTTATGAGTATTGGGATTACATTTCACTAATATGATTTATCCCATGTTATGAAATTATGATCTCTTTTGCAGGTTAAGATTTTGAAAAGTTATGTTCTTAGGAATAAGATGTGATTGATATTTCTTTTGTTTACCCTTACTGAGCATTTGAGCTCACCCTTTTATGTTTTCTTATTCCCAGGATATAAAGAAAGGTTTTAGGTATAAAAAAAAGAATATATTTATGGGAGATGTTGATGATCTTTCACCATGATTAGAAGATTATATTCCGAGTTTCCAAAGACACTAAACTATTACGGTCAATGTGTGTGTTTTTGTAATGTACTAAGTATTCCGCAAAAGTAATGTAATGTCCATGTACGTCATGCTTTGAGTCTCTACAATTTTTATCCCAAGAAATGCTAAAAATATAAAGACTATATACACACCATTATAAGGGCATATAGTTTGGTACACAATCTAATAGGAAACCCATATGATCTAACTATATTACATGTATGAGGAAACCAATTCCATTAGTTTTAAATTAAATGAAAAATTGAATTTTCTATTTAAAAAATG
Source organism: Viscum album (assembly GCA_963277665.1). NCBI lineage: Eukaryota > Viridiplantae > Streptophyta > Magnoliopsida > Santalales > Viscaceae > Viscum > Viscum album. The sequence continues at coordinate 1,488,957,198 of OY728120.1, forward strand.
TAATGAAATAAACAATGAATTATATCTATTCATAAAACATTCCATTCAAAAGACCAATATCAATGATTAATTTCAATTTTAATATCATTTAGAAAATAAACCATTACTTTTAATGAATTTTACATTATAAATAACCTAGTAAAAACGAAAATTTGAATTTAAAGATCCCATTTTGAAAAACAAACAATGAAATGTTTAAAAATTAATTTCTAAAGAATCATTTTACAATTTTCTTAAACTAGTAAACAATGAACACATTTCCCTTTAAAAACATCCCAAACACAAAATCATCAAATGGGAGTAAATAAAAAAGGGTAAGACATAATAAAGAGAAATAATATTGGATAAATATCCTATGGACATAGAATGAAGACTAATGGGGAACGTAATAAATTTAAAAAGGTGGACAGAATTCTAGTGGGATACTGGATACACCTTATTTAACTTGTATCGCTATCAAATAAACTCATTACTGACAATACACAACCTAGTACAAACATTAAATTATGGAAAACTAGTGAGTGTGTAAATATCACCTATCACAGCTGGTGTCCCTTCAATTCCCTATTATTGTTGTATGGATCCTCATGTCAGTGTTAAAAAAAGTGGACCACTCTCAATACAATGTTAATCACAAGAAAATAACATTTCTCAATGTTAATAAAATAATGTAATAAAATATCTTCCACCTCCAAAATAGTGACTTTTAATAGTTGGATACCAACCAAAAAAACATAAAAATAATCATAATTCATATAAATATTAACACATACATAAAATCATTAAAAGGATAAAAATTGGGAAAAATAGGGTTAATGCATCAGTTAATAAATTTCATTCCCTTTAGGTTCTAAATAGTTCTGCTATTTCAAAATTAGGAGTTACATATTTGGGAACACATTTCCAAAAAAAATTAAAAGAAGGTGTTTTCCATCAAAAATCACCAATATCGCTATGGAATAATACCTAAATTAACATAAGTAAATAAATAAATGATTAAAATAATCAAAAAATCCCATTTCAAAGCATTGTAACTTCTTTAAATCTGTGGAACCCCTTTATCAATGAAAGGAAACCCTTTAATAAAACAAATATGCATATTTTTTTAAAAAACTGAAAACCATATTAAAACAAATAATCTATTTTATGATTAAGAATACTCTACTTCCTAAATGTGAAAATGTCCCAAATATTTATGAACAAATCATTTCTATATAAAACTACCATTATAATTTTATCTAATACTATGAATATGTAATTTTTTTGATAAAACTATTCCAAAAAAGTAAAATGTTAACCCAATTTTCAAGTTTTTTTAAAAAAATATATATAACCACTTAATAAAAAATAGGTATCATATAAATGATAACATCAGTTAAAAAAATTATAACTAATATTGAAACAAAGACACTCTTTCATTAAATACAATTAAATTAAACAACTACCAAAATAAATGAATCCATATCACCTATATAAATCCTTAAGAATAAGATTACTAAGATAATCAAGAACTGAAAAAACTGAACGCACCAATAGGTTAACCCTAAAAAAACATCCAACCATGATAATTATGGTTGTAAAGGATGATTGAAATTTGATAAAAGATAGAGCAATAACACTTAAAATTTTATTTGGGGGAGAACGCAACAAAAACTACCTTCAAATTTTCACTAGAACTACATCAAATAGGATGAGAGGTGTTAGAGAGGCACCACAGATGAGGGAGACCAATTGAGAGGCAGATAGGGGGATACCACTAAATAAAAAACACAAAAAGAAAATATTTCCCAACATAGACTTTTTCATATTGTTTTATCATTCGATTTTCTATATTTTTTTTTCTAAATTCTCAAACATTCCAGGTGGCCTAGATTACCCACAAAATTTAGTAAACCACCTAGTGGCCATGAAATCATCGATATTCAAGAAATCAAGTTGTTCTTGGTTTAAGATTCATAGTTTCACAAACCACACACATAATACAAGAACCTATGTAAATGTTCTAAAAACATTACCCTCCATTGGGACACCCCAAAATAAATGTAGCAATCAACGACATAATCCTAAGAAATAAAACACATTTTTGTGGATTTAAATAACAAATTATATATTTCTCTAATGACCATAAATCTAGGCTATAATCTAATGTACCACTACTAATAATACAAATAATATAGACTAATCAAAGGGTAGTGTCTGTAAAAATACTCCTCTATTTATATAATAATATATAAAAACCTCTATAGACTAATCATAATGATTATTTAATGGGTAACAAATCTCTTATAAATTCATCTAAGTTACCATGACAACCGCCTCTAAAAATCCACCATAATATTTATTTGAACTAATTTAAGTCATCTCTTAATTATCATCACATTTTTCAACCCTATGTTTAATTTAAATATAAAAATATAAATTTTTATCATAATTTTTTAGTTTTCTCAAATTGAACCATTGTTTAGAAGATTTACCAATATATATTCTACATTAAAATTTTCACATAACTTATTGTGCCTAATTTCACCCAATTAATCCATGGAATTATTTAACTAGTGATAATATATAAATTGGAAATCCAACCAAATTAAATTACATGTGAATTTGAAATGAAATAAATCCTCTAATAATTACAGCATGATAATAAAAAAATCAAGATAAAATCTACAAGAATATAAAAGAACCATAATTATTAATGAAATATTTCATGTCAACAACATCATCACTAAATCAAAAAAAATTATACACTCATAGAAAATATTAAATTAGAAATCAATTAATTCCAAATTATTAAAAAAATTCTTATGATTAAATATTAACATGTTAATGGAAAAATCATATAAATTATAGATACCCCAAACCCCTTAATTAAAAATATGAATAAATTTTCTAAAAAGAAATCATAATCCCATCACAATAACAGAACTAAATAATCCCACAAAATATCTCCATAATAAAATCAATAAATCCTCAATAATAGAAATAAAATTATTTTTTCCATGGGGATAACTCTATATCAATATGTAAACATTAAATATCATGGAATAATTATTTAATTTCAAAAATAATCTAACTCCCTATTACCATGTAACAATAAACTAGTAATAAATAATAAAATAATAAAAATCTATCAACTCTCCATGTAACTATTATAATATTAAGTATATAATGTTTTAATATCAATTATTAAATAACTATCAAAATATGTTTTTATAATTATCCCCTTCATAATGACTTTCTACCCTTGTAAAGATACTTGTTTCCCTAAAATTACTGAAATCGCTATTATTTCCTACCACACTCTATTACACATTTTTTGACATTAATATTTCCATGTTTCCGAAATGACCAAACTATATGAATAATTATTCCATTACACCTTATTTTTCATGTATAATATTATTATTACAATTTCAATGAAATTCAATCAGTATTTGACTCAAGATATATAAAATAATAAATAAGCTATAGAGAGTTCAAAAATCTTTATAACTAAGATGCATTAAATTCAATGTTAATTAGTTCAATCTATATAGGTAAATCTGAATTATTTTCCACTTCCTTACTCCACATCACAATATCTTAAAGACACAAAAACTAGGGATCTAGATTACCTTACATAACATGTCTTCAATTTCATTAACATTTAAGAATTTATACAAATACATGATTAAAAAAAATTATATCTAAGGGTTATAATCAATATTATTTATATGTTTTTTTTTGTAAAAAAAAGCAATCAATAATTTTTTCATGTAACAATTAAAGAAATTAATTTTTTCTTACAATAAAATCAGTTTAATAACTATTGACTTACCATTCTCCACCCAACATATAGAAAATCAAAATGGCCACTGATGAAAATCAGTTAGAGGTTCTATATGGATTAGAAGTATAAATTATTGTTATTGGAAGTTTAAATGGATAATTATATATAATTATTATGATTTCAAAAATTCATGAACACAAGTCTAGGGGACATCCTTCATAATGTGAACAATCCCCTCTATTTACCCATCCATGTGAGAATAGAAAGATATAATAAATGTCAATTGATAATTAAAGAAATTCATAAATCCTTTATTAGAATATTGATATTAAACAATGACCACTATAATAAGAAATATACACAGGAACAATGTTATGATTAAAATTCTACATGACATGAATTCATCCAAAGATACCAATGGAATTTCCCCCAAATTTTCATATAGCTTGGAATATTTCTATTCATTATACAAAATTCCAAAAAACAACATTAATAAATAGTTTTTTTAAACCCACATAAGTCAATGTAAATTTTTTTAATTCCTCCTTTTTATTATAGGTAATGGTTACAAAAACCCTTTCAGTTATAGGTTGTTTAGAAATGCCTACTTAAAATATATGAATCATGAAAAAAACAAGGTATATATTTTCTTGTGATTAACTATAAACTAATATATGTGATTACATGGATTATTATTATAAATGTAGGATTTTACACTCATATAGAATGTTAAAATTACCTCAAATGTTTATTAATTTAAGATATCTAAGAAATTGTTCTATTTATTAATGTAATAATTTAATTATTTTTCCATCGTATAAAATTTTGATATATCACCACAATAATAGGTGATTGGGAACCCCTAAATCCTTGGGTATGAAAAATGTGATTTCCTTACTTCCAAAAATTATAAAATTTCACATATAAGCTAAAAATAACTACACCACCCACTTTTATGTTTTTACTATTTGAATTATAGAACAACTATGCATTAAGAAACTAAAATTTTCAAAATTACTAATAGATTGATTTTGAATCATCAAATAAATTCATTAATAACAACATTACAAGTTCATGTGTTATCTCAATATTTATGTTAATGAATTTCAATATACTATTCTCACATAAATTGTCTAAAATTGAGATCACATTATGATATGATATACACTATATATTATTATTTTTATATACCACAATCATTTCAAAAAAGAAATAAATTATCCATTTATTCCATGCATATAAAACCATTTCTAATTCCAAATAAATTATAGAAGAATTAAGTACCTATATTTTTGTTTATCTCAATCATTATACCCTAATAACACCTCCTTTATGAAAATAAACCCGGTATATTCCCTCAATGCTTCATTTTTTTCAATTTATATGGGTAAAAATTATAAAAATATCTTGAACAAAATACCATAGAAATTATACTTCTTTAATCCAACAATTCAGAATTTTATAATAGTAAATAAAATTTATTTCAGTGATATTTTCTATAAAAATCCCAAATTTTATTGTGATTTTCACTTTTCTCCAAAAAAAGCTTGATTTTATATAATAAAATTATGAAAAATGTTATCCAAATAATTTTTCAATATTTATTATAATAAGATCATTCACACAATAGGTTCCTGAGTTATATAGAAATATCTACATGGAAAAAGTAAGACTAAATTATTATCCTCTATATACCATCCTATCAATTATAGTTGGTAACATATAGGGAGATGATCAATTTTATAGAACCACATAACCCATTTAAATAAAGAAAAATAATCATTAGTATATGAAAATTGATATTTATTCTTCACTTTCACATGATACAATCTATTATAGTCAATATGTAAACACCGACTAACATCTTCTTTACAGTAAAATCACAATAGTTCTAACATAGGTAATACACTCTACTAAATAAAGAATTTCTACTATAATTATCTTATTAAGTCATTGAATCTAAAAACTTCATGGTATAATGGTAGATAAATATCACATTCTCTATTGAAAATATTTATGGAACACTCATATTCTATTTTCAAACAATTTCTTAGAAATAATTAAACCATCATGAGAAATGAAAATTCATTTAGTATCATATATTGTACAAATTTATTGAATTTTTTAATAAATACATCAACTAAATAAAAATATATTGATCCAAAATCACAAATAATTAGACAACCCCAAATAGAATTACAATCCATAATTCCCATAGAAATAATGAATGTCACCATTAAATTAAATAAAATGTATTATTTTATAATTAAATTATATCTCATATTCTTTCTCAATAAGATAACACACAAAAGTAAAAAAGGATATAGATTTTCATTTCAAGGTTAAAAAATCGTATGAGGCTTTCACATCAACTACAACAGTAGTACATAATGGAAACATCATACCATGGGTAATATCACCACCATTAAAAATATTTATTCATATAGAATTTGATAATAACTACTTAAATAATTAAAATTGGTAAAATAATCACATAACTCTCTATAATTTTTTTATTGTGTACCTAGATAGATATCCTCAATAACATATTTCATGACCTTATCCCTAGTTTCATTTCCTTCATATACCTTCTTAATGTATGGTTCTAATTTAAGTACATATAACCTGAATAATGTGTATGCTCTAAATTTATTATTAATACAATATCACATTTAGATATCTATCCTAAAATTGAAGAAAATTAATATCCCTTTACTACATCAACTCCTCTTGTTGAGGTTTTATTTTTAAAATATTCTTGTGATTCCTCCATTCATAGAATTTATTGTGACCTTATTTTGTTACCATCTTCCAACAATTCCAGAAAGGTTGATTTCAAAAACAGGACACAATCTCTTTCATTAAATTATACCAATTATAGAAGTATAAGAATATATATATGATGTTTCCCAAAATATATTTATGGATTTTTAGTACAATATAACTTATAAAAAGTAGTGGGAATTATTCTAGAACCCTTAAATCCCAAAATGTTTCAGAAAACCTATGATGGATGGTTTTTATATCCACTACCAAGATATCATGTTCATTAATTATCACATCGTTTGGATACAAATTGGTATTTTAAACTTTTCCTCTCCCTAACACAAAAATTATTCATATTGAAAACAAATTTAAATCCATAAATAATTTTTTAACTATATATTTCACCACAATATCTCTTCAAATAAATACAATGGAAAATATTTATCTTATTTTTTATTTTAATTAATAATAATAAAAATGTACCATGTTCCATTTCAACTATATTTTAAAAAAAATTAACTCAAAAAATATTGAGTACATTGAAATCCTTTTTAAAAATTATCATTCAAAGAAATTTAATGGGTTGAAATTATTCTTATCATGAAGGATACATGTAATGATGAAAATCATAATATTGAATGGTTCTAGGGGGATTTTTAACATCATAAACATGGAGGAAGAATAAATTTCATAACACATCAATCATAGAATTTATCTATTGTCGTGGAATGAATATAAAAAAGAACAAGAACGACATTCTATACCAAAATTGGTGTAGCCTATCAATTCTATTCATTTTACGTTGATTGAGACTACTGAGACTCTTTGGAAAGAACCAATCATTTATTGACATCCATTGATCATGTGAATCAGATGATTCATTATTTGGATCAGCAATAAAAAACATATCTATTATATCATTGTTAAAATGTTTAATAGAATAAGTTTCTAGATAGAATTATCTCAATTATTTTCATTCAATAGACTTTTTATAATTGAATTGAACATCAATTATTATGTTGGAACCAACATAAATATACATTGTGGAATAGTAAACATTTGAAAATTAAAAATATGATCATTTAATAATTATTCTATAAATTTGAATATATTTAAACATTACAGATTTATACCAATAAATTAATTTAGATTTCCAGTGGATTTTTTTATATTTCAAAATACTATATTTCATCTTCACTTGATGAATAACCAATTATGATAATTATGGTGGAAAAAGTAAGAATTGTTTTGGGGAACTTTGTAAAGGAATGATAATTCCAAGAAAAATTCAATGAAATACAGTGTTTTCAAAATTACATTGTGAATTAAATCAAAAACCATAACACTAAATACATAATTACTATTATATTATTAATTCCTAATCAAGTGATATCCCACATATAGTAAAAGTCTTAGAGCTATAGTATATTTTCCCCATAGGATACATTATATGTAATATCTCATTCAACCATATCCGAAACTCCTTTTCTATTTTTTCAGATAAGAATTTTGAAAATCTATCACCAATAAACTGAGTATCCTTTATTACCCAAATAATTATGAATATTATTCTATAATATCTACTCGATATAACCCAATAACTTGGGGATAATCTATAAAAATTTAATGAACATGATCATCATTCACATTATAAAAATGATCTACCGTATGTTCCATTTTCACATTGAAATAAATTGTGCATTATTGAATATTTAAATATATAAAAACAGAAACTTTTATTGAATAATCAATGATATGTTACATATAAACAGATCTAGAGTTATCTCTATCAATAAAATGTGCCTCAAAATATATTTCCACCCACTGTAAGATATATAATTTCTAATAGTCATTTGACTCCATTACTAATAGACATAGTAATCATGGTATTTTTTAATAGTCATTGGTATTTCAACATTTTTTTTTCAATTGGGAATTTATTGGAAGCCAAATTATTATTTTTCAATTGGTAGTTCATCGAATACTCATATAAATAATCTTATAGTATGTTTTGGTGATGGGTGAAATATTATCTAAATTTTAGATTTAATTATGTTGGATATTTATTAAAATAATTATTCTAAAAAAAATGTCCAACATGGAAAAATATTAACTTTCATTATGAACAAATCATAAGAATCTATATGGAATAATATAATATACTTTTTGGAATGCAATTACATGTTTCTTATGGTCATTCCATGACCTAAGGATACATTTTTTCCCTAAATTATACATAAGAACTAATGTGTATGATTTATCATTGATAAAATTTATGAATTTGAAGAATGAAACATGAGTTTTGTTACTACAAAAAAGTTAGAATTTCACGTTACCCAAAAAAATATATACGAAATTACAAAAGTTAGATGGAAATATTTCATTATTAATAGTGTTGGTATTCAAATTTCATGTAGAATATATCATGACGTAAATAATTATAAGTTTTTTTCAGTGTTTATAATGAATTATTTCTCAAACAGTATAAAAAATTCCTTACCTGAAAATGTTTAATTGTATATTTTTATTAAATGGTTTTTTTCTAAAAAAACAATCCCCAAAAATTATATGTTATCATGCTTTTTGAGTCATTATAATTTATTAAAATATAATAGAGTATACAACATGAATTTTCATTCAACATCATGAAATGTATGAGTTCTATATGATTTATAAAAAATATTTCATAATATTAAGAGAACTAAAATGGAGAGATGTATAACCAGTAAAATTGGATTGGATTATTGAACATAGAAACAATATGATAAATGAAACTATACTAAGACGTAGGTGTTTAAAATAAGTTATTAGCAATTATTTAGTATGTCCCTACATAAATGGCATATTCATAATAAGTTCTACTTGTTTTTATTATATTTTTTTTGAAAATTCATGAGTCATGGAATATATTTTTGGATGTCCTCTTATGGTTTTGGGGACCTATTAGATGGTTGATATGTTCAAAATTAATGGAATAATAATTTTAGAAACCAGTACCTTATCATAATAGATAATTTTCATTGGGGGAAAATAGTGAAATAATATAAAACATCATTAGTAGGAGAGAGAAAAGAAAAATACTTAAAATATAGATAAGTAGTGAGAGGGAATAGTGATGCTTCAGGAATTCCGTTGAAAATATAAACATGAATCAAAAATATAAAATACTCAACATAATTTTGATTTATTTATGTCAATCATTATAATAAATATATCTATTTAATTTCTATTATATTTCTTGACTCAAGTAAGTGTAAAAATGGATAATAAGAGAATGTAAACCAAGATCATTATTAAATTGTATAGAATCATTTGTGACTCACAAAATGTTTGGTTTCAACAACTATTACATTATCTCTTTGTCAGCATATTCCCCTTTAAATGTTACGATTATAGTAAACCTTGTAAAATTCATGTGTCCCCAATTTAATTCTAGAACATTCATATCATACAAATTTTAATGTTTAACACTTCTTATTGTCCTACCTAACAATAGAACAAGATCGAGTGAGAAATAAGTGTAATTAAACAATGTAATTTAACACATATTTTTCTGTATTGGTCCTATGTGTGATACACGTGGTATAAAATATGTTATTTTATTTCATGATGAATCATTATTTGTAATGGCTTCTGATATGGAGAAAATTTTTAATGAATTTTTTTCCTTTTTAATGGATAAAATTTCTAAATACATAGGAATAGCTTCACATCTCCCTTATGATATCCCAGACATGATTTATTCATAAATTAATTACATGGAATATAATTAATTCATCTTACTAGAATTTCAATAGCTAAATATACATGAAACATTTTGAGGCTTATGTAAAGGCTCAAAATTATATATTCAAAACCTTGATGAACACGGTCTATATAAATTTTATGGACTACATTCCAGAAAAATATTCGAGGGAAAAACTATCTGGTATTATTTTAGGTGAAAACTGGGTGAATTATGAAAAATTAAATGAATTACTCAACAAAATCAATAATTTTAAGATTATATGAAATGAGGATATTAAATTAATTTTCAATCATATCATTAATGTTTTGTGTTACATAAATTTAATCATTGATCCAACAAAAGATTATTATATTATGTAACATGTTTTAATAAAACTTCCACCCATGAATAATGTCAGGTTGTAGAAACATGAATAACAAGATTGTCATGATAGGACTATTGATGAACTTCACAATATGATAGAGGCTTATGAGATGTGTGTGAATCCAAAAATAACCTATAATTAACCATTAAAAAAATATTTCATTAATAAGAATGTTTAATCTCATGGCTCAAGTAGATTGAAGAAGTGATGAAGATATCAGTATTTAATATTATTATCTTATTGTGAGAAAAATTCAACCATGTAAATTGTTGGTTTGATGTTATGCTTCTAGTATATTGTTTATATTTTTGAATGGTTTGTAATATTTTAGAATAATTCCCAATAAAGTCAGATAGTGGATCCACATATGATGTGGCATCAATACTCCAATAGAGTTTTCCAAAAAATTAAACATTAAATCTTGTAGTTCAATAAGATGGTGGTTCTAGTGGAAATTTTCTATTGATTCAATAAAAGGAAGAAGAGGAGGAGTAAATGTTCCTGTAAAGTGATGATGATGAGTTTATTTCATATGCAGAAGATTTTATGATTGAATTGAAAAAAGGAATAAAGTAAAAGGATGACAAAAAATATCAATATGCAGGAGTTGTTTATTTTAAATCTAACAATTAAATTGCTCTAGAAGAGAAAGATATTTGATAAAAAACCTAAAATATAGGGGGTTTATTGAAATAATTAACAATATATATTAATTAGCACAAAACTAAAATTACTCAGTTGGAAAACTTGAAGGATGTGATCGATAATTATTCAATATACATACTAAAAAGTTATTCATTTCAATTTAAAATTTAATGAACTAGAGAAAATATACTGATAATCATAATAAATATATGGACAAAGGAACTAATAATGATATAATTTTTGAGAAAAGATAAACTTTCAGAATGAATCTAAATATTGAATAAAATAATTATTGAAATAAAAAATCAATTAAATAATTTTTCTATTATTTCGTTGATAGAAATAATAGTTAATGTTTTAAGGACTATTGAGAAGATTATTAATCAGTACAGTAATATGCCTACGAGAATAGGTAATCATGGATCTAAAACTCATACATCAAAATCTAGTAAAGTTTTTTATCAAAATAATGAAAAATAGAATATTTATGATGGATATCAACAATAATGTGATTCCAAAAGTTTAAAAATGTCCTTGACTACTAATGATGAAATACAATTTAGAGGTGAATCTATCAGTATGAAAAAAAGTTATATTGAGAAAATATACAATATCCTAAAGAAAAAAAAGTATATGAATGTTTATTTTCCTAAATTAGAAATAATTTTTTACAATATGACAAATGAATAAATGATATTTACTAAAATTGGTAACCAAGGGGAAATTTATATGAACAACCATATGAAATTTATTTTCAAAATAGTTTCCATCATTTCAAGTGGGAATAGAATAATTTTTTGGATTATATATAAAAACATGATGAGATAACACATTTTGTATCAACCTAGCTAGAAATATCATTAAAATAGAAATGGAATAACAAGAAATCAATTATTGATTATAATTCACTTGAATTAAAAAAATTAACAACCCATGGATTCTTAGATGTATGATTTTACGCTGCATGATCGATAATTTAAATCTCATAAGAATTGGATGAGTTTCATTAGTGAAAATATTTTATTTGGTAATTGCGAAATGAGTAAAATTGAAGGAATCGGAAAGAAGAGGCTATATAGAGATAAACTAATGAATATAAATGTTTTTTATATAGATATACATTGAGATAATATTCCCTGTGTAATATAAATTTTGGACTCTACAAATGAGATTATTTCTTATTTGGATGTAAGATCAATCAATTGATGAAGTAGATAATAACATGTTAGGGAACCAATGAAAATCTAAATAACCAGATTATATAGATCATAATACTAATATCTGTATTTTTAGGATGATAATATAATTTAAAATCAATGGTTTGGGAATATATATATGTAAATACTGTATAATTGTTCAAAAGTTTATTTTGAAATTAAAATTTGAAATTTTACATGAGTCCAAGAGAAGACATATAATGACTATGTAAGAGGATATTAATATGAAATCCCCCAAATAAAATAATAATTGATTCTTAAATAATATTTATTTAATCCACACTATTGTTTGTGGTCCCATTAAGTTTTAAGAGACATAAAATAGGAATCAATTCATTATTTTCATTTATTATTATTTTATAGAATAAAATATCCTGTTTATAGAGATTAATAAAGAGGTTCTTGAATTCATTAATTAGATTCAAATGGTACTAGACAATTGAGCTATTTGAATGAATATAATTCATTTTTCTAAAATTGTAAATAATTATAACTATCAAGAGTACGAAAATTACTTATAGAAGTTTTCAATTAAGAAAAATGTTACATTAGTGATGAAGTAATAGAGAAATGTAATGACTGAATGGTGGAATAAAATGGTAATTAATATAGAAAAATCATTTCTCATAGAATGTGAATTTTAATTTCTATAAAGGATGGATTTGATAAAAGTTGTTTTATACATCCATAATTTGGTTCTTCAATGTCTTGTAGAGAATATAATTTCATATGAGATGTGGCATGGAATTAAACCAATAATGGATATCTTTGGAGTGATCAAGAGAAGATGATACATAAGAAAAAATAATCGTAACCATGGAAGATACATAGTTAATACGCATGAATAAATATTTTAGTCTACTCAATTAAGAGTAAATTCTAATGGTATCTCAAAATATGGTTGAATAAGATCAGAAAGGTAACTGATGTAAGAAATAAGACAGAAAAATCTAGAAACTAATATTGAACTATAGATCTATGTGTAATAAATAATGGAGAAGAAGAAAAAAATTTGTATTAGTATTTTTCTCATAGTACAAAAAAGTGTTGAGAACTCAATGAATAGATTAGGGGAAGATGAATCTATTTAAAGGTGATACCAAGTGACACCAAAAATGAGAATATGATTTGACAATAATGATTAAAATATAATTAGTTATATAATAAAAAGAGAAATATCTCATTGGATGAGGACTATAAGAAACAATACACTATTATATAATGTGGAATGAACCTTGTTTGATGATGTAATGAATAATGGGTCACTGGTCAAGTCCATTATATAAGAGAAATATTAAATTTATCCAACATAGACATCAAATATACAAGATAGTTTAATAGATGAAAATATGATATGATCAATCTATTTTTTTTTGGAAATATCAGGATGTGGATATAAATTTTATAAAATACATAGAAATGATAGATCATAAGAGGTATAAACAAGAAAGAGGAATTTCGGTGGAAAACAAATTTACACCAATTGAAATACATGAATTAGTAACACATTTTTTATTACTATTATTCAAATAAATTTCGTAGTTTTCCTAATGGACATTTGGGTCATTCTCATAGATGGTATTCTTAATGATAATGGTTACATTGATAAACCAGTGGGTAATATAATTGAATGTGATAAATCAAATGTTTGTATGTTAAATGATGCCATGTATGGATTTAATCCAGCACTTTCTTCCCAGTATACTCTCTTGGACACATTCTGGAAAAAACATGAATTCAAAAGAGATTTAGTTCATAAAAACCTTTATGTTACATTTAAAAAAAATCACGATACTCATATTTGTTATGGACATCATATTTTGTGAAAGATAGTATTATGTAGTGAAGTAATTTTAAAATGTATATAATGTTACAATTTAAAATGTTAATAATTGAAGATCTCAAATTCATTCTCAGTCTATAAATTATCTAAATGAACTGATAATGATTTATTTCCCCAGGAAAATTACTAGATGATCTCTTTAAAGGGGGTTTATTAAAAATCAATAAAAAAATGATTTCAGAGAATTTAGGCTAGTAATGAAAATTAGTTATTCCAAAAGTATACTAGAGGATGATTGTATGATTATCGAATCATATAGAAAAAAAAGATATATTCTTTACAACACTCAAGTTTTCATCCTATAAAATTCTCCTGAATGGCGATTGTCTGTTTTTTGTAAACTATATCATGGGATATATTTTGGGAACACCGGATTATGTTTTTTTATAGTCTATGGACCGAAAAAATTGCATATATATTTTGATATGTATTGTTATAGAGATATTGTGGATAGAAAATATATATTCGGCTGGCCCATTATCATTTTTATTAATTGTATGTGGTATCTCAATATAAAGTAATAAATTTTCATTATTAGTAAAGAAGAATAATAATACTCTAGAAACAAAATCTTGAACAAAACATGCACAATTTAAAATAAAATTAATATCTAATTGAGGAGGTAATGCTTCCCATGATTGTCCTTTGTAAAAATAAATGTAAAATAAAGCTAACCATGAATACCAAGAATAATTCCTTAATGAATAACATTGATAAATGATATGAAATTATATAATAGTAGGTGAAAAAATACTTTATTAAACTAGGAATATAGGTAAAAATCAATATGTGTATTTTCTTTAGAAAACCCTTTCCCTCACTGGCATTTGAAAATAATCAGTTCATCCATATTTTTCAATGACCACCATTTTATTTAGTGTATAAAAAGTTATTGTCTAAATATTAAATACATTTATATTATTTAAAATTGTATTTTCTAGAAAAAATAATTTTTTATATGTAATTAGGGGATGTAATCTGTGGATATATTATATCCATAGAGAACGAAAATTATAAATAATAATAGTAGATTGATGTGGAATCATTCACATTAATGTGATGACTAGTGTGTTTTTTTATTCAATACATTGATATCTGAATCATATTTATTTATAAAACTTTTTTATAAAATATGTGGTCAGTAAAATATTTTGATGTAATTTTTTATTCATATCTTTTATTGAAGACCTCTATAAATATTATTATCCAATGGGGAAAAAGAATGAGATAATAGATGAGGTTAAAGAAGATATCCCATATCTATATAGTGATTTGGGAGAAGCATAATATGTATTTTTTGGAATAATATTTTTTTGTATAAGTGGATTGAAAATAAAATCATATGTCGTACAATGTTGGAACCTTTTTTATATAGGTGTACTTTTTTCAATTTGTTTCTGATTGGAGTCTATTTTTATTTTCCCTCAATTATATCTTTATTGGAATCCCAATTAATGAAACAAGAAGTATATAGAGATGAATAGTGAAATATACTATAGATTCATAATTTTTTTGGGGTAATTTCATAGTTATAATATTTTCTCCATGATATAATTATATCTCACAAAAATGGAAATGTTCACTTTCCTATAATTCATTAAGGGAAAATTATAACAATCCTCAGTGAAGAAAATATGAGTCTTTTTTTGGTATGTAATTCCATAAATATTATGGTCACACCACAACCTAATGATTTAAGATTATTATATAACTACCATAGGGTCATGTGTATAGGATTTATCTTGGTATAAAATTATGAATTTACTGGTTTAAATTAATTAGTTTTTAATTTTTCAAATTGGTTTATTAATTTTACATGACATGTCATAGAAATAACATAGTTAAGATGATTATAAATTCATAAATGGTTCAAGATATTTTATTACTACTCACTTGAGAATATATTTCACCTCAAAAGATTTTTTTTGATTTTATTGGTTCTAAGGAACGGCTAGGAATACCATGAATGAAAATCCTCAATGTGATATGTTCTATCATTTCACTCGATTGAATGTTTTATTAGAAATTTATGACCATGAATAACATATAAATATTTGATAATGACATAATATAAATTATTTACAGTTGAATAGAGTCAACACCATGAATGTTCATGAAACTCCATAACCTAGTTGGTTTCCAAACTAATTTTAAAAATCAAACAATGATTTTTATTGAATTAAAAATGATACATGTTTAGATGAACAAAAGTGAATCATATGTTTGGAAAGAGATCATAATGTTCTAAAGTAAGGAATACCAAGGCCTTTTATTATTTTTTATGGAAAAAACTATGATTATGAGTCCATACAATGAATTGGGTGTTTAAAAAATGTTCCCAGATTTTATATTCCACCTATATTTCATGGAAATTTTGTTGTATTTGGAGAATAATGTGATACTATTAGAGTGTTAAAATTAATCAGTTTGTATTTAATTCATAGAGAATTATTTCAATTTTTTTCAAAAATAGTTCCCTATATAAAAGTTGAATTAAATAGGGGAAATAAATGAACAAATATGAGACATTTAAGGAAATATATATTATATAAGAATTACTAAATCATATAGAAGTAATGATAGGGATGACTATTGTTTGAAGAGTTCCATGATGATTCATACATTAAGAATGATTTGTAGTGGGATGTGAATACAATTTCTAGAATGATATTAAATTTATATTCTAAACTATATGAAGAAATTGTTATATAACATTTTTATTGTATTATATTTAAAAAATTAGTACAAAATGTGA
This sequence comes from Viscum album, assembly GCA_963277665.1. Classification (NCBI taxonomy): domain Eukaryota; kingdom Viridiplantae; phylum Streptophyta; class Magnoliopsida; order Santalales; family Viscaceae; genus Viscum; species Viscum album. Next base: position 1,488,974,305 of record OY728120.1, read on the forward strand.
AAAGGAGTGACCCTGGATCATGAATGTTCTATTATAAATTTGTTTTATCAACTATGAAGTTTTTTTAACCACTCTTACACCACAAAACATTGAATATATTATTCTTAAAAATCCCCATTGTTGTTATACAAGTTAAATACTTGTTTTATTACACTAATTTCTACAACATCATAGCATTAGTGTGCCTGATGATTGAGAGGTCTGTTATATTTCTTCTATCACACAAACATGATACATTTAGAAATAAAAATAATTAAACACATGAATTAACCATCCTTCCTCTTAGAGTGTGTTATGATTTTGGGATCAATATACAAGTATTATGTAATTTATTTATAGTTAATTATATAAATCATATATGGATTATCACATATCCAACCTCTTAATAATATATAAAATCACAACATATGTACTATCTAGGTATGGTAGAATATTTTCCTATTTATCTCAATCATGGGAATATATGTCATTCTTGTGATATAGGATTAATAATCCCATATTTTTAAATCTCAAACTAATGACACGATCATCAACATATCAAAAAACCCATTGATGATATGACACTGAATTCTTGTATAATAATATATTTCAATATATGATGGTTCTATTTCTAGTATATTTTTAATCATAGATATGTTGAATTCCAAAAATGAAACATTCACCTCAATTATACTAAGTACGTAATGTATAAAATTATGCGTGGTTTATATTTGTGGAGTCAACTAGGGAAATAAAGGTATTTTTCACTATGATAATATTTTTATCTCTATTTTAAATAATACTCATGAAATCCTTAATATTTTATCATAACCTATAACAATCTATGTAGAATATTAGTTAAGGTAAACTCTAATTTTGATAGGACAATCATCACTATACATCATGTAAGAAATAAAACCAATGTTAAATAATGATAATATAAATTTTTCCTTCTCTATAACACCGTATATTTTATGGTTTACATAAGTTTTTAGATTATTTAATAAACCATATATATGTGTATGTCTAATCATATAATCTATGATAGATCACAATACCAGTATTATATTAACTATATGTTTTGGGTTATATTAAAATCAATACGCAACTATGTAATTTCATCATCATCAATATGAAAAACTAATAAAAACAATAAAATAAACTCATTTAATGATGAAAATTTATAAATAATTCTAGTTTCAATAATAGGGACACTTAAAAACTATTTTACTAATTTTAAACTCCATTAACAAGTATTCAAACATTTTACATCAATCCAATAAATGATACAATTTTAAAAACATTGGTACTCAACTAAAGAAACATTTTATACACATCATAATGATCATTCATGGAAATATTCCATCAAAAATTCCCTTGGAGATCATTTTAGTATGAAATTTATGTCTCCATAATATTTAGGTTCCAACAAATCCTATGCGCTTTCAAGAAATTAATGTGAATTAAAATTATTAGGATAGATAAATGTAATTATTTATTATCATTCAATGATCAATTTTATGATATTTAATGATATACACATTTAATGTTGATTGGAATAGGATTTTATTGGTTAACATTGTACATATAGAAGATTATAACATACTCCCACTAGACTGTTAGAAATTATATTGTCTTTAGAATATCATTCTGTGATAAAAATTCACAGTTATAGTCAGGAAATAATACTTATATTCATTAGTGTTAAAAATAAACAACTGTGGACATATGATATATAGTATTATTATTGTTTTGTGTAATTTTAGTAAAACAATAATTTATTCTCTAAAATATACCACCGAGTGGTAGTGGGAACTCATTCCATCATATTTTAATAAATATACATAAATCAATTTTATTCTAGATAAACTTAATTTTTTACATATATTCATCTAAAATACAAAATAGAATTTAATAAATCATAAACCATTGTTTTATGTGACATTATTATTAAATTATATATGATGATATATGTTTCATCATTCCCTATTTTATTATATGTGTCTTTGTGTGTCAAATGATTATTGTCAGCACCCCATAAACATTGGTAAAAGTAACCTTTATTTCTGTATGATTTTTTAACATAAGGAGTTCTCAATAAGAGTAGATGGTTCATAATCATGGTTGAGAGAAATGAAAATTAAGTGATATATAATAAAATGGTAAAAATACCACAAATCAGGCATCGATTAGGATCATGGATTTTTTACCCATGAAATAATTATTTTTTATCGTAAATAATAAACCAACTTTTATATAAAATATCATGATAAAAAACATAATTTTTTTTATTTTTGTTTTTATTTAGTAATGTGATGAATGGAACATTCATATTTTTAAATAAAATAACATAAGATAATAAAACTAGAAACCATGTTAAGATAAAATTCATAAAAATATGTGTAAGCAGTTTTGTTAAGAAATTTTGATAAATTTGAATCAAATCCATAATATAAACATGAACATAAAGAAAGAAATTAATATTAGTTCCAGATATATTATATATGATCCCTTAATGAAAATATTATGCTACAAAATAACTTTAATTCCATGAGATATAATATAACCATAAACTAATGTACTTTTCTTACACTCATTTGGGAGATTTAAATTACTAATGAGTTAAAATAGTTTTCTCACTATGAAGTATCCTTTTTAGTATGACGTTTTGATTAACATATAGTGAAATGTTTCTAATTGGTGGATATTTTTGGGAAAAAATGATATTTTGATTTCATGTTTGGGGATTCCATTCAAAAAATCAAGGGATTATTAGTTCTTTTCTAAAAAAATGCTAACTAAATACCTTAGAATAATATAGGAAGACATATATCTGGGTTATTTTAATGAAAATACGATTCTTTTAATACAATAATATCCAATATATTGGAAATTTTGAATCAATTAGTGACATATATTGGGATTTAATTTTTTTCCAATGACTAATTAAATTAATTTATTTTATCATAACTAACAGGAAATCAAATATAAAAAATATGGGTTTTTTTTATAAAAAATGGAATTTTTTTATTGTTTCACAATCAATAGGATCCATTTTTGGGAATAATAATATATTCACTAGTTGTAACATAGATTAATATTATAGGTTCTTTCATATTTATATATAACATATGTTAATGTTTTATGTACTATAGATTATTATTTTTACCTAACCCTCTACTGATATTAATTATGAGGAGGAGACAATCATCCAGGTACAATTAGATTACGCATAGAATGTGTAATTCCTCCTGATAGTGTGGATAAATAGTGATATCATTATGATTTATGAAGACATTGATGCATACTCCATCTTGTCACATCTATTTGAATATGTTTTGGAGAAATACAGAATATAGAGGTAGGAAATCACCAAGGGACACATTTTGTTCATTATTAGAGAATATGTTCTAGTGTTGCCTCATGTAGTCAAAAATGATTACATACATTGATCCGTTATAAATTATGGGATTCAAGATGCCTAATGTAATTTCCAAAAACTATGTTTTCTCCTCATATACCTCAACCATATCTTGTTTTATTATGAATTTCAATAGGCAAAATATAGATAAGACACTCTCAGATCTATTTTATTTAATTATCCATGAGGAAAAATTAAAATTATCACAAGAATCATTTTAACCTTATATTTTAAAATAAAAAATGATGGAATAAAATTCATAATAAATGTTCTAAACCAAATGTACCTTCACAACATACTTTAAAGAATATAGTGATACTCAAAGAGATTAAATAGTATTATTTAGTATGTTTTCATATTATATGATTTTACATAAGTAGAATAATTGTTCTTCGGTTAGGAATTGATCGGAGGTATAAACTATGTTAATTTTCGAGTTCATTCATTAAATTTCTATAGACTAGTTATTAGATAAAGAATATGGTTCACACTTATGTATTAGAAAATAAGAATAAACTTGATTTTAAAATATTTATAAATTATTGGTTGATCATGGAGTTACTGGTGTAGGAATACCAATATAATAAGATACATGGGACAACCATTTCACATTACTGACTTGAATAGTTTTTATTTTAAAGGAATATTAATATTTCGCAAGAATAACCAAGAACAAGGTTTCTTTGTCTAGCTTAAATACTATGGTTTTATTTTATATTTTTAAAAAAATAATTCTACAAAACTAATTTTATTATATGTTTATGTTTGTAATATTTTTTAATAGTCTTATCATAATATATTATCAAAATTAGGTTTGGGAAAAAGTCTATGAAGAATATTCATATGAAACATTGTTTACATAAGTTTTATATTATCAACATTGTTATATAAACTAGATGTGTTTGATGACATTATATCAAGAATTTAATTTGGATTTTTTAGATGAAATTAATATATATATCATGATAGTTTATATATATAAATAAAAAAGGATTTATATAGTGTAAAAAGTTAGAGAGATAATGAAATTCTAGAATTATTTCCTATATATATATATATTTATATTCTAGTAGATGAATTGGGTGATTAATCTTACGTAATTAATTTTAATGATGTTATATAAGAATATTGAAATATATAAATGACGATTTTCAAATTTTTTCCTATGAGAAATTTAGAGCCTAAAATAATTAACTAGTCAATTAATATATAGGGAAAATAAATAATATTTTACCAAATCAAGGACATGAGTATCTTGAGAAATAATTGTTTTATTATATGATTGATTTTGGGGTATTATACAAATTCACAAAATCATATACTCTAAAAATAGAAATTTGTTATTGAAATGGGGAATGACACATTTTTAGTCATAGTGAGATCATTGTTGAGTCATATAATTTTATTTAAAATTTTTGGGATATAAATTAAATCAATATAATTTACATTACATTGAGTGATATAAAATGTGATAATAAAACTCACATTTGTGTTTGACCATATACAAAGACCCATTTTCAAAAATATACCTGTTTTTGGATAAAATACATTTCTTAAGGCTAATTGTAGAAACAATATTACATCCCAATTTATAGGTTGTATCTTAATAGGATATAATAAAAAATTACAATATTTACTCAATATAAAATATATAACAGTAATCATGGTATGTGAATCCTTGTCCCATTATTGGGGTCACATATACAAAAAAGATATTGGTTGGATGCTATAATTTGATAAAGTCAATGATCAAGCTACATAAGAGTCTATACATGAACTAATTCCACAAGACCTTGTAGAATATATTGATCAAGAGAGAGAAGTACTCTGTATGGGAACTAGAGTAGTTATATAAATATGTAGATATATTTTTTTAGGTATAAATTAAGGATTCACATAGTCCATTGAAAATGATAAACCACAATCCTATAAGGAAACATTATTAATCTTAGAAGATACAAAGTGGATCAAAGAAACAACATCATAAATGAATTCCATTCAAAAATACCATGGTTGTGTTATAGTATGTCCTTCAGTTATTGTAATACATATTTTGTGTAAATTGGTACTCAATAGAGGCTTAGAATATTTGGAAATTTCAATACTAGTTAGGATTGTTTTTTTGATAATAGTCTCAAAAAACATTATATCATTAACTATGAAGAAACCATTACACTATTTTCTATTAAAAAATTAATTAGTACTCAAATTTATAATGTATCATACCATGATTATGAGATTTGGGAAATATATTTAAAGGTACCATTTTATAATGGGAACCTATTAAAATATTTATATATGATACAACTAGAAGGTTTTGGGACCTAATACGATGAAAATAAGGTATGTTAGTTATAGAGATCCATTAATGGGTTAAAAATAGTATCATGAAAATGGAATATTCATTTCTAAGAAGCAATAAGATAATTTTGTTTCATTAAGAACAAATGTAAGATGTGTTTCTATAATAGGTATAGTTGGAGTATATTTGTTTTACTTGTTTCATATATTGACGGAATATTATATTTTGGAAATAAGAAAATAGTAATATGTTTAAATAAATGATGCTTGAATAATTGTTTCTTTATCAAATATCTAAAAAATAACCTACATTATTGGGGTCAATCTCTATCAAGATAGAACAATGATTTTAATTTGAATAATTAATTGTACATAAATTTCAATGTAATAAAATTATAAAATATTTATTAATTGAAGTGTGAAATTTTTTTGTCATCTAAAGATATATATTCCTATATTAAAATGTCTCTATAAACACAATAGGGGAGAAAAATAATGGGAAGAATCCCATATACATCTGAAATTTTATATATCATGACTATCATCATATATGAAATGCTTGATTTTTTATACTCCTTCAACATAGTAGGATGATATCAAGAATACTAGGGAGATCAAAAGTGGTCTACCATAAAAACTATCTGAAATGTTTATATATAACATATATTTTCCTAGTTTAAAATGTATATATGGTACTATTTTTGGGGGATATATAGATTTCATTCTATAAATAAGGTATAATTGTCTAAATCACAATCAATATATGTATTTTTTATTAATTTAGGAGTTTTCGGATAGATGAGTTATAACCATCTCATGTAAATTTATTCTTTTGGATAATATTAGTATATAATTTATTTTGATGAATAAAAATAATTATTGCTAAAAAATAACATCATTTAGGAGTTAAGTGTTGTACCATGGATTTATGATCCTATCACTCTGAATTTTTATAATACTATAACAATTGTTTTATACAATAGTCATAAGATAGATCATAAAACGAATAATATAAATTTGATGAATTATCATCTGTGGTGTTTTTCATAAAATAGAGAATTCATGGTAAGTGGAGTATTTGTATAAGAGAATTTTATAGACTCATTGAATAAAGTATTGTATCAAAAGAATCATAAAAATATTATGATATTTATAAGATCTAATTTAAATAGGTTTTTAAAATAGTATTAGTGGGGTTCTATAAAAGTTAACTACCTAGAACTAACTAAACTTGAATTATTATTATTAATAATATATTAATAAAAATCATATCAAAAAATAATTTTTATTGTAGGTAACATTAATTTAATAATGTATAAAAATTATTTTCAAAATAAGAGAGGTTAAGATTATATTCCCACCGATTTTAATTCCATATGTTGTATGGACTATAAGGTATTCCTTTGTTCAAATGTGTATATTAGTCCTAAGAGAAGATATTATTGTTATAGTATATGATGAATCAATTACTTATATATATGGATAAAACTATAAGATAAATTTAATCACATTGGGGTTGTAGATAATAAGTGTTATAAAATTTACTAAATAAGATAAGAAATGATATAATACATCCATGTAAATAGATGAAGATATCTTTTTCAATTTCATAAAAATATAAATATATGATTAAATCCATGGACTTTGATGTTTAGAAATATGATTATTTGGGAAGGTCAACAAAAGGAATATCCAACATATGGTGTGATGACATAAGAATGAATCCTTCTAAATGAAATATTTGTTAAAAAATGAAATATATTACACTATAGAGTTCATAATAAGGTTTTTATGGATACTATATTTTTATTATTCTATATGGGTGAATTTACATGTTTCTAGACTCTAATAATCTTCCTTAGGTATGTTCAATAACATTAATTAAGAAAGGGGCACAGAGGAAAAAACACACAATGCGTTCTGCAGAACATAATTAAATTATAGTAACATTAATATTACGTATACATATTATTTTGGTTCTTGAAATAATTATTATTCAAGTAATATGTATGACATAAATTCAATCATCATATATTGAAGTTTAGAATATGTTAGTTGTGTTTATCACCTGTTTTTTTCACTAGATAATTAATAAAAATTTAGTTCATAAAAAAGTATAGAATAGATTAATATACATAATTATATTCTTATTTGAAGAATAAAATCAATATTTTTATGTATTTATTGAATATAATATTTATGTAATTATCGAATTATTAATATGTATTATTATAATGATTTTTCTTATTTATTGATAATTCCCCTGGTAGGATTAATTTGTCCAATTAGTATCCCGATGGAAATGATATATTTATTTGAATTCACTCTGATAAATATTACATTATTTAATGAATAAATTATAAAACAATAAATATATTTAATGGTGATAACTTTAATAATAATTTCATTTTAAAGGGGTTTTACATATATTAAATATTTTTATAACAGTTATTGTGTTATTATTTCATGTATAAAAAAAATATTATAAATTCTGTCATTTTTCATGTGTGGTTGTTCTACACAATATAAATATTCATTATGAAATTATCCAAATTTGTAGGGAGATTTATTTTCAAATCCTCCATCCCCTGATTAGGGGATAAAATGAACTCATTATTATGATATAGAATAAATTCTTCTATGAATATGTCTCTCCCCCACTGTCATATAAAGATTAAAGAATGTTTTTTTATTATGATGAAAAAATACAATGTTTTTATTAATATTTATCTACCGCACTTGAAAATAGAGAGTAAATAATGTTATCTAGAGATTCATAGAGCATAATTGGAAACACAAAGATGAATACTTGCTTTAATTACCAAATATAAAAGGCAACACACTAAGGTCATTAATTGAAACTGATAGAGAAAATTATCATTTATGAGGTAATAAATGTTTAAAAATAAAATTAAATTAAATTTAAATGAAACTCTTTGAAATTATAAGCCCCCATTTATTAAATATAACTATATTTATGTAATAATATCAATGAAAATAATAAATCAGGCACACATTCCCCACTTATCCTGTATCTGAGAACCTTTATGTTTTATTATAGCTGTCACATTATAATATATAATTAAATTAATTTTATTTAATATAATTCATATTTTTTTCACTTTTCATATTCATATTATCATATTTATTTTTGTAGTCATTTGAACACTTTCATATATTTTTGTATGATAAATAACTAGCCAAAATGAATGATGAATTGATGAATATCCCATTTTTGATCTAAGGTTTCTAGCTAAATGATTAGGTTAAACAATACATAATTGTATATTACATGTCATGTACCTATGGTTACCTCACATAGATAATGATTTGAGTAAATCTTATCCCATGTGTGACTCATAATGTGGTTTCATTATACAGAACATATTAACTATTAATATGGAATGTAGTTTTAATGGGATTGCATGCAGTGTAGTTGGGGTTTATACCTTGTCACCCACATGATTAAACAAGAAATGTACATTATGGAGTTTTATATGGTCATTAAATTAAAAAATTATATTCCACATATTAATTACCATTCATGAAACACAAGGATATATAAACAAGATTATGTATACCAAATATTTATTCCCCATGTAACATGTATAAACCCTTTAATGTCACGCAATGGGGATTTTATAATGTCACATGTGTCATAACATGAATTAATCAAAGAATAAAATTATTACATGGATAATATAATTAATTAAATGATGGGATTTATGTTTTTTATATTTTAGATACATGTCCTATCAATTTTTAGTGTTTCCCGGTGATATGCACACTTAAAACAGAAATCCAAGAAAAATTTCATCTAAAATAAGGGTTCACATAATCATACAAACCATTTACTTACACAATGATTTTTGGAGTTCTCACCATGTATATTATGGTGTGACTGTGGTCATACATACCTCAAAGACTACACGAAATGAACAAAAAAACTATACATCGTGTATATAGTGATATATTGTGAAATTATGTTGTTTACTGTAGTTTCCCCACATAGGGTTTTCATAATAAACATAGAGTGTAAGAACACATTACATAAGTATTAAATACTTTAAATTTATTTAATTCTCTTGTAATATACACATCTTGTCTCCTCCCAATTATAAAACCATTAAATAATTATATTATAATTAAAATTATTTATTTATTTAAAATAATGTAGTATATGATTTTTTTTTGAAATACTATTAGGATAGACAGTTCAGATAAAGAATCAATAATAAAATTATTTCATTAATATATTAATTAAATAAATTTATCTTCATTAAAATAAATTGAAATTATATCTATAAATTCTAAATTTTTTGAAATTACATTTAATTATTCATCATGTTATTTAACAATGCTCTGTATTTGATTGATTCATTTATTTATATAAATTATTTTTTAAAATGGATTTATAAAATTTTATTTTTAAATTAAATTTGATTATAATACTATCTTATCCCTCTCCATTATTATGTATAATCTTGTGTGATGAAGTTTTAATCTTGGTAGACCTAAAGCACTAATGCCACTTACTTTCATGTGTGGGTAAATTTGTATATGATGGAGTTCCTAGAAAGAGAAGATAGTAAGGGACTTGATTAAAGATGAATCCAACCAATGAGAAGTAATAGATAATGGTGGAAATTTTATAACTCAATAAATTTTTATGCTAAAATGTATTTTTTCCCTTGGTTCAAAGGGTCATTTATCACCACTTGAAAAAAAAGATATATAAAATCTTGTGATCAAATCACATTTATGGATTATTTTTTATATGATGATATTTTATTTATTAATGTGGAAGATCGTAAATTTGGATGATTAAATGTTATCACAAATGATAAACAAATTAAAAACCAAGTTATAATATAATAAACTCATGTTAATATACACATTTTTTATTAGACAAATTTTAATAATTATCGAATAATAATATAATATTTTAAATATTTTGAAGAATAATATATTGAATATTAACATAAATTAAAAAAAATTTCTCAATGAAAACATTATGTTAAAAAGGTCTTCCATTATATGAGTGAAATACAACCATAGTTCGAAGTAATTATATGTCCATCATTTGATTGATATAAATTATAGATATTTATAATGTAATTTTTTACACAACCATGATAGCATAAAGGGGTGATTACATTAGAATGACTAGGTGCCAAGTTGAGGAAACGGTTGAGGAAAATCTGATTTTAAGTCATCATGATTGAGGATTCAAGTCAACAGATTTAGAAGATGTGATATAATGTTATTATCGAGATAATCCAAGATAAATTCAAATTAATTATTTATTAAGGCCACTATCTAGGATATATGAAGGGAAATATTTTTCCTTCATACTCTAATATCCAGGTTACTAGGAAATTTTAAACCAACATAAAGGGTTTTTAGGATTTTAGAAGACATTAAAGGACAAATAAAATGAATTAATAAAGACATATTTAATAATAATAAAAATTCAATAAAAATAATTATTTATTGGTTAAATAAGAAAGAGTAAATCTATTCAAACCTCTCAATATCCGTGTGATAAATCTTGGGGAATGTTAATATCATGAGCATTGTTAGGTTCTAGGAATGTTAGAGTCACTTCTACATTTTACTACAGTAAGAGAAGATGTTTTTACTAGAGTTTCTTGTTCATGTTGATCCATCTATGAAGGCTTGGAAGGAAGAGAAAAATATCTTTTAGAAAATGATATAAGATTAATTTGATGTAAAATTATTTATGTTTTCATCAATGGTATGTGGGATATATAAGCTTCATTGGGACATGATTTCTCACTCCATATTGTCTCATCTCTAAAGTCATTATCTAGAGGAAAATGTACATAAGAGGTCCCAAATATCCAATCCAACTTTTATATGGAATATTTGGAAATTAAATCCCCCATAATATTATATAATTTATATGAATTAATATATTGAGTGTAACATACCATGTAAATAAAGAATAAAAAAAAATCATATTTATTAATATTTGTGAATTAAATATTAATTTTACATTAAAGCAGATGCTATGTTCGATGACTTACCCGATACGCAACAACAAGTTTCTTTGAAATCTTACGTTTCACATTAATAATATAATATTATTATTTTTAATGGTAGTTAAATCCTATCCATTTTATTGGTGTTAATGAACAAAACTAACTAAAATATGATTATACATGTTTGTTAAATAATCGTTAGAGGCTTAAAATGTGAATGAATCTAATTTTAAGCATAATTTACTTTAAAAGGTCGATTTACCGCCTTTTAATGGAGAACACTTTTTAGATATAGTTTTGGTCACTTTTGTATGTTATATTTGAAAAAATAAAAATTTTCATTAGATTCACGACATCAAAATTTTCGTTGGGTAAATTGTTGCTATTTTTCTGGTAAGGTTCATTTTTTATGAATACTGAAAAATACTGTATTTTAATTCAAATGGGAATTTTATTCTAAATTATTTTCATTCATAGATTATATTTTTAATCGGTTTTAATGTTTAATTATATTATATTTTTACCAATTAATCAAATTATTTTCATTTTAATTAATTTCATTTTGAAATTGGACATAATCAAGTGTCGATCTTTTGGTAGTTATTGTTTCTTTAAAACATGCTATTTGTTTTGATAACAAGAATTATTTTTAAATTAATTAATGAAACCTCTATGTTTTTAATTTTTTAAAATAGATATCATTTTTAAATTTGTAATATCAATTGTATCTTAGGCTGAATATTTGGTATTTTTATGAAAAACATCAATTTTTGATGAATAGTGAAACCACTAAATAGTAATTAAAAATTGACATTTTATTTAAATGAAATTTTACTACTTTTGTGAATTGAATTTTGAAAATCCGACATTCATGGTTGTTATTAGTAGGTATAATGTGGTTCAATAAGATGAAAATAAATTTTGTTGAATAGTAACTTTTGAGTTTTATTTACCTCTGTTAAAGGAAATAAAGAAATTCAATGTATAAATAATATTCTAATAATAAAAAATTACCATTAAAATTGTCTTAGCTGTATTGGTTAAGTCATTTACGACCATGGACATCTTTGGGTCGATTTTGGAACCCCATGGAGCCACATGGGAGTGATAATGACACTTTATTTTAATTAACTTTATGTAAAGAGAAAAATGACACAAACAAATATCTTTTAGTAAATTAATTTTCACATGGGTTATATAAGTTATTTTTTCAACTATTAATATTAATTATAAATCTAAAAATATTTCCTACGTCATGGTTTTTTTTCATAATTTTTAGACATCAAATAAATAAAATTATTTATGAAACAAAAATGATGCAATATTTACCTCATTAATAAATGATTTAAATAAATAATATTATATATATTAAAACAATATTCAAAACCTACCTAATTCTTATTGGATGATTTTATTTTGACCATGAGTCATCTTATATTCTACTTTATTTAGTTATGTACCTTTAGAAACTGAATGTCATTATATAATAAAATAATAGTTTCTAACTTTCCTAAAGTGCCCCTCCTCCGCCTTATAAAAAGACTTCAATTCTTACACATTCCTCAAAACTCTAAAGATCCTTGTCTCATAAAAAATCTGACCAATTAATCTACCTATATCCATATCCTCATCCTAGAATCATTAACTTAGGCAGATGGCACTTCAAGAAGTCCTTTTGGTTCAAACCAAATGAAGTTACCCAAATTAAAGGTAATGATTTATCTAAAAGTAATTTATTTTATTTTACTTCTCCAACACCTATAATATTTTTATTACTTTAATTTATAACAAAACCAGTATCCTCATTATAGTAGAATTTTTTTTGAGGAGGATTCAAACTATACTTACCCACAACGTCATCTAATGGGTGAATAACATATTGTTTTTGTGAATGGCAAACTAACGCATCACAAAATGATGATTGTTCAACTATCTCCTACCACTTCTCATTGTTAAAATTAGGATGAAAATGTATTTATATATGATATATATTATGTTTATGTTTTCTTTATGTATATTTATTATTCTTTTATAGCATACCTTTATGGTTTCCATTATGGGTAAACGCGATAATTTCATTTGAGGAAGTGCGGACTACTGCCCCATCAAAGTGATATGAATCGTTAATGCCATATGCGGGATGTATAAAGGATAGTGTCAATGATATTATATATGATATAATATAAGAATTAAAATATACCTCTGTATCATTATGTTTTAATTCCAATAATGTATGAAATAGAAATGATAGTAGCGTTCATACGTATTTACGACTTACCGTCTCCATGAACGGTGCATTTCATTTCTTCTCTCCCAATGTTATGTACTATTATAAATACATGTATTTACTAGATACATATGATACTTATGATATCTAAATCATGAATATCATCCTGGATATAATGAAATTTTGACCATTGAACAACTTGTAATTATAAGAAGTCCATTTTCGACTCAAGTAACAAATATCGACAAAATGAATGCTATTAACATAAATGATTACATAATGTTTATAACCTGGTAATAAGTGATACAAAACGAATATTAAATTAGAAAAAGGTACTTAATCAATTATAAATTAACTTTATTTTATTATTTAGGAGATTAAAGAACGAACGGGTCAAGTCCGACACGAGATAAGGGACTTCGTCTCAATCTTCTTTCATTGAGGAATACTTCGGTAATATATACCTTATTCTTTTATAGGGGGTATTATAAAAACCTTTGAATTTTAATTTCATTCAAAGGGAATCTTTTTTCTAGGAATCATTTTACTAAATGACAAACATAACGTTTTTAACGTTTGTGGAGACAATGACATGTCCGCCGCCGTAATCGTTATTTGGCTTCCTCTATAAGACTTAATGTTTTCTAAAATGAAAAATAAATCATTTATTCAATTTTTTGGGTGTTTTAGTATTGAAAATGGTTTTTGAAATGGATTTATTATTTCAATATCTTCAAATTATTTCTTTTGATTGCAAATAAAATTTTATTAGTGAAATTTTTATATTTGCAATATTTTATGTGTTATAATTTTATAATGGTACTTGTACATTTGGTGGGTGGTTATGTGATAAACCAAATGACGGGTGGTTCTGTGAGAAACCAAGAAGGGTGGTTATGTTATAACCTCTATTGTATTGGGTATGGAAGTTGGCCGTATGGCTATTATATTTAGTGATATATATGGAAGTCGATCGTATGGTTATTCCAATTAAGAATGTTTATGTCCCAAGTTACCTTTATATGTTACGTGTTATTTATATGGGTTTTATGGTAATTATTTGGTTAAAAAGGGTAATAGATGGTCTTTTATTCAGTGAATACTATTTACTACTTCATAAAGCCGAAAAGTATTATTTATGATAATGTATTCATGGTTTACATGTTGTTTTGAAAAAATAATAGTTTTCCTTCATTGTGTATCCTTTACTGAGATTTTTATACTCATCCCATGTTTGAAATGTTTTTCGCAGGACTTAAAGATGAATAGGGTTAAGGATGAGATCAAGGAAAAGACATGCTGTTTAAAACAAAGAACTAGATATAAATATTTTTTTCAAGAGTTTTTATTTTATGAAAAAATGGTTACTGAGTACAACAGTCAACATGTATTATTCAAGTTGTTATGTATATGTTATGACCTAACTCTCTAAAACTCTAAAACTAAACAGATCCTCAATGTGAATTATTCATTTAATCGAAGATTATGTAATGTTTAAGGCTGGGGCCTTATAGTTGGTATCCGAGGTCGGTTCAGACAACTTTAGGAGTTAGAATATAGTTAAATTAATATCCATAAATTATTTTTTTCTTATGTTATGATTGAAATGTTATATAATTTACAGATTACTATGTTTAATCACTTAAAATATTTCTATTTTCAAAATGTTTTTTCGTAGAGGAAATAGGGAAGTTGTGATGGGATGGCATAATGTGGGAAGTGACCTTCAAAATCCGCAACCCAAGATGGTAGGAATTGGAACTGAAAAGTTTTTTACAGTGATGTATCAATTGACTCAGGTGATAAACGGTGGTTGTGTTTATTGATGATATTTTGGATTATTCCAAATGTAAAGAGGAACACGAAAGTCATTTAAGGGTTATCTTGTAAACCTAAAAAGAAAAAAAACTCTTTGGGAAATTTAGCAAGTGTGAGTTTTGGTTACAAAAAATTTCATTCCTTGGTGACATTATTTCAAAAAATGGAAAAACTGTAGATCCTACTAAATCAAAAGTTTTTGAAGAATGGCCAAGTCCCACAAATATAACCATGATCTATAGTTTTCTTGGTTTATAAGGTTATTACCATAGGTTTGTTGAGAAATGTTTACGGATATCTAGTCCAATGGTTATGTTAACTCGAAAAGGTGTTAATTTTATCTAGACAAAAGGATGTGATGATTGTTTTCAGAAATTGAAAAAATGATTTGTGAATGCTCCAATTTTGGCACTACCTTCTAGAAATGTTGGGTTTGTTATCTACGGTGATGATTTTTTGAAAGGACCTGGTTGTGTCCTTATGATGAATGATCAGGTAATTGCTTATGCTTCACATTAGTTGAAACCCCATTAGTTAAATTACCCTACACAAGATTTAGAATTAGATACTATAGTTTTTGTATTAAGAAAATAGAGGCATCGTTTTTATGGTGTAAAATGTAAAATATATACTGACCTAAAAATTTTGAAGTACATATTCACTAAAAAATAATTGAACATGAGAAAGAGAAGATGGTGGGAATTAATCAATGATTATGATTGCATGATTCATTACCATCCAGGAAAGGAAAATAAAGTGGTTGATGGTTTGAGTCCAAAAATTAATGCTACATTAACCTTGTAACATTTGGAATGAGATACTATGGTTTTTGATTTGATAAAATTTGGTATAGATGTTATGGGTGCATGAAATTATTCTACTTTGTTTTAGTTGTCAGCGAAGTCATCTCTATCAGAAATAATTAAGCAAGCGCAAAAAGAAGATAGTGAGTTGTAGAAAAAGGTAGAGTTGGTTCAGAAGGGTAAGTTGCATGATTCTAACATTGATAATGATTTTTTTTGAGGTTTGGAAAAAGATTATGTGTGCCTTGTGATTCCCAAGTGAATACTGAGTTGTTATGTGAAACTCATAGTTCACTATTTTTAGTTCATCCTGTCAGTACTAAGATGTACATAGATCATCAAGAGTATTACTGGTGGAATGGAATGAAAAGAGATATTGATGATTTTACTGTGAAGTGTTTGACTTGTCATAAGGTTAAAGCAGAGCTGCAGTTACCAAATGTGATGCTTCAGTCTTTATCAGTGAAAGAGTGGATATGGGAAAATATATCTATGGACTTTGTTGTGTGATTACCAAAGACATCTCGAAGAAATAATTTAATCTAGGTTATTGTTGATCTGTTGACGAAATCTATAAATTTCCTTCCTATTCGGGATACTTTGTCTCTAGATCAAATTTCACAGTTTTATGTTAAAGAGATAGCCAAGTTACATTGTGTTCCCCTATCCATTGTATCTGATCGTGATCCCAGGTTTACTTCTAACTTTTGGAAACTCCTTCAGAAGTCGTTGGGTGATGAAATAAATTTTTGTACATATTTTCATCCAAAGTTAGTTGGGCAATCAGAAAGAAAAATTCAACCCTGGTAGGGTTTGCTAAGTTCTTTCTCAATGGATTACCAGGGAAGTTAGGACCAACAACATTCTTTGGTTGAATTTTTATATAATAACAGTTCTAATTCCAGTATACAGATGGCTCCGTTTGAGTCATTATATGGAAAGCAGTGTTGAACTATATCATTTGGGATGAAGTAGTTTAAAGGAAGCTTATGGGACTATAATTGGTAGAAGAGATGGTAGAAAAGGTTCAGTTGATTGAGAAGAACATTATAACAATATAGAGTAGGTAGAAAAGTTATGTAGATAACCAGAGGAAGGATCTATATTTTTAGGTAGGTGATTATGTCCTTCTCAAGGTTTCTCCATGGAAAATTGTGATGTGTTTTGGTAACAAAGGAATGTTGAGTCTGAGGTTCATTGTACTTATGAAATCCTGGAAAAAATTGGATCAGTTTCATATAAAGTGGCTTTACCTCCTTGTTTATCCCAGGTACACAATGTTTTTCATGTTTTAATGATGAGAAAGTATGTGACAGATCCATATCCTATTTTGATCCTAGAGGTAGTACAATTGGAAGAGAATATCTCTTATGAGGAACAGCTAGTCTATATTATTGATCATAAAGAGAAAGTGTTGCAGAATAAGGCAATTCACTAGGCAAAGGATTTGTGGAAAACCTATATGGTTTAAGAGGCAACGTGAGAATCTAAATATGTTATGAGGGATAAATATCCCCATTAATTTGATAAGTGAATAAAATTGTGAGGATGCAATTTCAAAAATGCGGAAGGATGTAACATCCCAATTAAATAAAGAATAATATATTTTCATATTTATTAATATTTGGAAATTAAATATTAATTTTACTTTAAAGGGGGTGCTATGTTCAATGGCTTACCGGATACGCCACAACAGGATTCCTTAAAATATTACATTGCAAACTAATAATATAATATTATTCTTAGAAATGGGTTTTAACTCCTTGATGTTGTATTGGGAGGAATGAAAAAAACTAACTATAATATGATTATACATGTTTGTTAAATAAAAGTTAGAGGCCTAAAATGTGAATGAATCTAATTTTAAGCATAATTTTTTATAAAATGTCAATTTACCGCCTTTTAATCAAGAACCCTCTTAAAATATAGTTCTGGTCACTTTTATATATCTTATTTTAAAAAATAAAATTCTTCTTTAGATTCAGGACATCAAAATTTACTTTGGGAAAATATTTGGTATTTTTCTGGTAAAATTTATTTTTTATGAGTAGAAAAAATACTGTATTTTAATTCAAAAGTGCCTTTAAATCTAATTTATTTTTATGGTTATATTATCTATTTAATTTGTTTCAAACTGTAATTAGATTATATTTTTACCAGTTAATCCAATTTTGGTCATTGGAATTAATTTCACTTTGAAATTGGACATAAACAAGTGTCGGTCTTTTGATAGTTATTGTTTCTTAAAAACACACTATTTGTTTTGATAAAAGAAATTAATTTTAAATTATTTAATGAAACTTATAAGTTTTTAATTTATTAAAATAGAAATCATTCTTTAATTCCGAATATCAAATATATATTATGCTTAATATTTGGATGTTTTCTGAAAAACATCAATTTTTGATGAATAGTGAAACCACTAAGTAGTAGTTAAAAACTGACAGTTTCATTTAAATGAAATTTTACCGCTTCTGTGAACTGAATTTAAAAAATCCAACATACATGGTTTCTATTAGTAAATAAAATTTGGTTCAATAAGATGAAAATAATTTTTGGTTAGTGGTAACTTTTGAATTTTATTTACCACGTTTAAAGGTAAATAGGGTAATTCCAAGTAAAAAGAATATTATAATAAAAAAATTACTTTAAACTTGTCCTATCCTTATTGGATGAGTCATTTATGACCATGTTCATATTTGGGTCGATTTTGGGACCCCATTGAGCCACATGTGAGTGATAATGACATTTTATTTTAATTAACATTAAGTAAAGAAAAAAATGCCACAAACAAAAATCTTTTAATAATTTAATTTTTACATAAGTTTATATAAGTTATATTTCAAAATATAAATTTTAATTGGAAATATGAAAATATTTCGAACATAATGGTATTTTTTTATAATTTTTAGACATCAAATAAATAAAATTATTTATGACACAAAAATGATGTAGTATTTTCCTCATTAATAAATGTTTTAAATAAATAAGATTATAAACATTAAAACAATATCCAAAACCTATAAAATTGTTTTTATATGATTCTATTTCGATCATGAGTATCTTATCTTTGACTTTAATTAGTTTTGTACCTTTAGAAACCAAATGTCATTACATAATAAAATAATATTTTCACACTTTCCTAAACTGCCCCTCCTCCCCCTTATAAAAATCCCTCAATTCATACGCATTCCACACACCATCAAGCCCCTTGAATCATCAAAACTCTTCCCAATTAAACTCCTTACATCCATATCCTTCTCCTAGATGCCACCTTAAGCATAAGTCACTTCCAGAAGTCATTTTGGATCAAACCAAAGGATGTTACCCAAATTAAAGGGAACCATTTCTCTAAAATTCTTTTATTTTATTTTACTTCTCCAACCCCTAAACTATATTTATTACATTATATTATAATAGAAAAATTATCCTCAGTATACTAAGATGTTTTTATTAGAATTATTAGAACTATACTTACACACACCTTTATCTAATGGGTGAAGAACAAACTGTTTCTGTGATGGGAAAAGTAACGCCACATGAAACGATGATTGTCTGATTATCTTCTACCGCCTCTCATGGTGGCCATTAAGATGACACTATATTAATATATGATATATATTATGTTTATGTTTTCTTTATTCTTCTGTATTATTTTTTTATACCATACCTTTATGGTTTCCATTAGGGATAATCGCGATAATTTCATTTGAGGAAGTGAGGACTACCACCCCCTCAAAGTGATATAACTCGTTAATGCCATATATGAGACTTA
Organism: Viscum album; assembly: GCA_963277665.1. Lineage (NCBI taxonomy): Eukaryota > Viridiplantae > Streptophyta > Magnoliopsida > Santalales > Viscaceae > Viscum > Viscum album. Next base: position 1,488,994,634 of record OY728120.1, read on the forward strand.
TAAAGAATAGTTTTAATGATATTAAATATGATATTATAATGGAATTATAATATACCTATGCATCATTATGTTTTAATTCCATTAAATTACGAAATAAAAATGAATGTAGGGTTCATGCGTATCTATGACATACCATCTCCATGAACGGTGCAATTCATTTTCAATCTCCAAATGTTATGTACTATTATAAATACATGTATATAATGGATATATATGATATATATTATAACTAAATCATTAATATCATTATGGATATTTTCAACTTTTGACCATGTGAACAAGTTGTAATTATAAGAAGTCCATTTTTGACTCAAGTACCAAATATCGACCAAATGAAATTTATTAACTTAAATGATTAAATAATGTTTATAACATGGTAATAAGTGATATAAAAGGAATAATAAACTTGAAATAGGTTCCTAAGAAAGTAGAAATTAACTTTAGTTTATTATTCAAGAGATTAAAGAATAAACGTGTCATGTTGGGCCTGATGTAAGGGACTTCATCTCAATCTCCTTTCATTGAGGCATATTTCAATAATATATACTTTCCTATTTTACATGGTGTAAAATAAAACCCCTTGACATTTACCTTCATTCAAAGGGAATATTTTTTCAATGAATCATTTTATTAAATGAAAAATTTTATTTTTTTAAAGTTTTCGGTGACAATGACCACTCCGCCGCTGTAATCGTTATTTGTCATCCTCTATAAGCCTTAATGTTTGATAAAATGAAAAGGAAATCCTTTATTTTGTTTTGGTATTTTTTGGTGTTGAAAATGGTTTTTTAAATGGATTTATTATTTTAATATCTTGAAATTATTTCTTGTGATTGAAAATTAAATGTTATTATTCAAATGTTTATATTTTCAATATTTTATATGTTATGATTTTATAATGGTACTTGGACATTTGATGGGTGGTTAGGTGATAAACCAATTGACAGGTGGTGTCATGATAAACCTTGATGGGTGGTTACGTTATAATCTCCAATGCATTGGGTATGGAAGTCACCCGTTTTGCTTTTCCATTTAGTGATATGTGTGGAAGTCAATTGTATGGTTATTCCACTTAAGAATGTTTATGTCCAATGTTACCTTTATATGTTATGTGTTCCTTGTATGGGTTTTATGGTACAATTTTGGTTACAAAATGGTAATAAATTATCTTTTATTTAGTGAAATGTATTGACTACTTCATAAAGGGGAAAAGTATTACTTATGATAAAGTATTCATGGTTTACTTATTGTTTTGAAAAACTAACTGTTTTCCTTCTTTGTGTATCCCTTACTGAGCTTTTTATGCTCATACCAAGTTTTGAAATGTTTTTCATAGGAATTTAAGATTAATAGGGTCAAGGATGGGATCAATGAGAAGTCTTGCTGTCTAAAACATGAAACTAAACATGACTATTTTTTATGAGTTTTTATTTTATGAAAAAATGGATAATAAGTATAATTGTCTACATGTATTATTCATGTCGTCATGTATATGTTATGTCCTATTCCTCTAAAAATCTAAACCTGAAAAGACCCTCATTGTGAATTATTCATTTAATTTAATAATATGTAATGTTTAAGGTCAGGTTCTTATATTGAGTTTATAGAAATCATGGTATTCATGAATATTATGGAATTATGCATAATCTTAATTATATCGTCACACCTCTCAAGGTTCATGTGTTTTATTTTTAATCTGAATATTAAACGTATTGAGATGAAAATTTTGGATGACATGTTTTATAAATAATAGGATGATAATGAAGTAATGGGTGAAAAACTTTTATCCTTGTCAGAAATGAATTAAAATTAATTGAATATAGGATTATAATATGTTCTCATTCTAAGTAATCATCACAATTCCCATCCATGAAGAGAGATACCAAATGGGATGATAAGGAACATGAAATTTTTTGTTTTCAATATGGGAATAATATATAATTGGAGAAAAACTACTCATTAATTAACAATAAAAAGTAAAAATAAAATCTATTCATTATGTACTGAAATTGTTTTATTTATATAATTTTCTAACTATATTAAGAATTAGATTATAAAATTTTTATCCAAAAACATGAATAAATTATATTATATAAAATTTAAAATGAGATGATAATTATTGATCTTAAAAAGGAAAAACAATAATTTTGTTTTTTATTGGAGAATAACCTCTCTCATTCTTTATTAGATTAGGTTTTTTCAATAATTTTTTATGCCCACATTAACCATGAATATAAATTCGATATCAAATTTAGACGTGATTGATTTTACTTTTTTTAAAAAAATTTAATTATAATTTTATAAAGATATTACATTTTATTGTATAAAAAATATAAATAATGGCCATTCTATTGTTTTATATCGACATTACGTTTTTTTAATACATATTTAATCTTGTATACAAGACACATTTAACTCATAGTTGTTGTGTCATCATTATTATAATATAACTTGTATGATTTATAAAAAAATTATCTAAAATGATATTTCAATTCATTGAACAAGAATCCATAGATATATATAATGCTTGTTAATTATAAAAATTACTAGGGCATTATTTGGGGTAAAATTTTAGAGATCCACTTATCATATACAATTAATTCATATAAATGTAATTTTTTTTATTTTCTAGGTGAATTTGGAGGTTGATAATAGAAAATTATTACCATTATTAATTATTTTTATAGATATTGATAAAACTATATGATTACATATAACTACCATTACTTTATAAAATTTAAGGAATACATGAATGACTTTTAAAATCATCCTGGTATGATGTTAATGAAATTCTTTCTAGATTATTATGGGGAGTATCTTAACAATGAAGTCATTTATTATTTATATGCTTTTCTGAAATTATCCTATTTCCCCCATCTTTATACCCCATAGTGGAATAACATCACAGTATAGAGGGAGCATGTAACAACTCAAGATTTTATGGTGTTTCTCATTTAAAAATTGACATCTTTGATAGGTAATGCGTTATAAAAAAGAATTTAAAACTATATTATATTATTAACTTTGATAATTGGAATAGTATTGTGACCATTAGGAATAGAAATCCATATAATAGAATAAAAACTCACCGATGAACGTGTAAATAAAAAATAGGTTTCTTAAAAATTAAAATATGATATGTTTATATCTTTGAAAATGTTGATAAATGTTTTAAAAATGATAATTTAATTGTTGGTATTTTTATGAAAAAAATATGTATTTAAATTTTTTTTAATTAATATAGTGAATTAGAAAAGTTTTTTTAATAAAATATATTCACAAATTAATATTTTTTTATTATAAGATAATTTTATGATACCTTAATTATGTATTTCAAAATGTTATATAATATATAATAATTTTAATATTGGTATTTATCGAATAAATGATGATTCATATAAAAATTTTAATTTATCATATTTGGAAATTAGTTTTAAAAAAATTGATGTCCAGTTTTTATTAGATATTTTTTAAATAATATTAGGATTTTTCTAAAATTGTTGAAATTTTAGTGAAGTTTGAAAAATGGTAATTTATGATGTCTAAAAGTATAAGTAAATAAACGAATTATTGAGTCATGGATGATGTATAAATAAGGAGAGAACCCATTTGATAAAACTCACATTCACTATTTACTGTATTTATTCACATTAAACAAAACTATTTATTGTCTAGAGACAAAATAATAAATATATGAATTAAATAATTAAAAAATACCCCTCTACTGCACTATAAATACCGCCCCTCACAAACCCTACTAATCACACCTCCAAACACATTAAGAATTCATTAATTCTTACAATTTTGTCACCCAAACCACTCCTCATGATGGTTTCTTTTCTTTAATACCAAAATACCATTTGAAAGTCCCTTATAGAGGTTTTCAAGGAGGTATTTCTCAAGAGGTAAAACCTTCTCTTTCTCTATCTATCTTATAGCTTATTTTCTTTTATTTTCTTACACTTCCATAACATTTCCTATAAAATTTGACATTATAACTATTGAATAATTTATATATAGTAATATTATTATTTTAATGGTATATAATCCATCAATTCCTTTCTCTTCTATTTTTTATTCTAAAAATGATTATATCGTCTGTGAGGTGTCGATTTACCACCTTCATACTAATTATACCTTAAATAGTGGTCATAAAACAATTTTTATGGTTAAAATTAATATTAATATATGTAATACAACTTTTTTAATTTTATTTAACATTTATTTATGCAAAATATTATTTTATAAGGCAAAGTAGTATTGTGATGATCGAAAAAATGCCAAAAAATCTAAATTTTTATCAATTACACTTTATCTAATGAATGATCCTTATATCTAGAAAAAAGTTATATTTAATTCCATTTAATATCCAATAAGATCATTAATAACATATTATTTCAATTTTATATTACTTTTTCCATTTCACATGACCTTTCGTACATGTATACAAGTGAACCAATAATGAAAACCAAGGAAACAAACACTCATAAACACTAAAATTGAATAATATAACTCATTATAAAGGGAAAAATGAACTTAATAAAATTATTATAAATATAAAAAATGTATAATATTTTATAAATTAAAAAATTAATGACTATATTTTCATTATCTATGACATTAAGCACAAGTTCATAACACTTTCGAACATAATGAAAGGGTTTTCTCAACTCACATTTATTTTGGTGAGATAGGCAATGTCGACCACTATTTGTTCTGTGTGATTTATGTATACTACCCTTTGACATATTATATAATGAATGTATTTATAACCATGTAATTTAATGTTTATTTTAATTATCAATAATTATATTGGGCATTTGGTTCTAATGTTTAAAAAGTCGTAAGGGATTCCCCCAGAACCCCCATTTTTTCCTTCGGGTTATCCTTTCTTTCTCTTTTCACGAATTTAATTCTCAATTATTTTTATTTACTACTCTTATGTTCTCTTTGTATGTTCAAAAAATATTTTCTTGACCAAATTATTCTTTCTGTTATGGATGACTACATGTTTTATATGGTTCAAATCTCAGTTCCTCCCCATTAGAAAGCTCGATTAATGGGATTTTCTGAATTTCATAAATATTTTCCATTACCATCCATAGTATGTTTTAAGAAACCATTAGTTTTATAAAATCACAGTTTTTATCATCAAAATATATCACTTTTAATCTTATCATTTATATATATAGTTTTGACTATTTCTATATTAAAGATTACTTTTTATTTTATATTAAACTGCACTATAGTGGCCCATTTATAAAGCTTCTTAAAAACAATTTTACATTATTTCACAATAGTTGTACATAATTTATTCCTCAAAAATAATTAAATTTTCCTTTCCTTTTATTTTATGGGGTATACATGTTTACAGTCTAATTATATTTGAAATAAAATTTATTTTTCCCAAATAACTCTTATTCGTAATCTAAAAAATTGTATTTCTCTCAATAATTCCATAATGATTTTAGCAGAGTATTTTAATCTATATGAAAACCCACCGTTGAGACATATAATAAATTAATATTGATTTTTTTTTGATATCATCTACAATATTTTATGTAATGGTTTTCAATCAGTTTGACTATGGATGTGATATTTTGATACCATTCACCATATTACAATGAATGGTTAGTTTGTATGTTTACTAATTGGGGAAAGATATTTTCATTTAAAATATGTTATTTTTTAACCCATTAATATGTGGAATACATTGAACATATTAACTGAAGGGTGAGTTCCTTTATATCACCTTGGCTCATCATTATGACTCATAAGAAAGCCATATTGTGAATTTTTGAGGCTATAACTATTTATTTTCAGATTTCTAGGTTGAGGCCTGGATAATATGATTCATATTTCCTTCATTATTCATTCCATCATTATGATATTTTTAGTTGATAAAATATTTTTTTATACATTTATTAGAATATCCACAGTTAAGTTTCATCATCATTTGATTATTTATATGGTATTATTTTGATCAACATTTATTCCTACAAAATTATTTTATTATTTATGCTTTAATGTAATTTATTGTAAGATATTCATTGTTCCTTACTATTTATGTTTATATGTTTCATTATATTTTTTACCCTTAATGATCATATGATATCTCCTATTTAATATATTTTATTTTTCCTCAATATGAGAAGATGTATTTTATGAATGAATTTTTAGGACAATCTAAGAGTGTATGGATGTTTCTAATGAAATTTGTGTATTTTATTTAAAATCAAGATATAATGTAAAACTTATGTTTATATGAATTTTTCTAAATATAATAATCTATTCAGTCAATTAGGATGTGACTTCATTATTTATTATACAAATGAAATATATTATTGAACCTACTCCAGGATACTAGTTTTGGGGTCTTCATAGTTAGTATCAAATGATGTTTAGTAGAATTATTGGACAATAGATTTAGAAAACACATATTAGAAAAAATAAACCTAAGATAGACTATGAGGATAACCATTGAAAAAAATCATATAATTTTGGTATGTTATAGATTATTTGGTTCTTCGTAGCTATACATCCCTATTAGCATAAGACAAGTGGAAGTGGTTCTAAAAGATATGTTCATATGGGTAACAAATTAACAAGGTGAGTTAGGACTTACTCACCACATCCCTTTACACGACAACCATCCTTATTGGACACCTATTTTGACACTCCTTTTGGATATTCGTAGGATAATTCAAATTTTATTTACAAACCATTTTTAATGATTTAAAATTAAAAATGTGCCCAAGGAATCATTTTTTTATGATTATGAGAATAACCACAAATAAAATAAAACATTTATTTTATGTCTTTTTTATTTTGAAATTACATATTATGATTCCCTACATAATTTAGGTTATACCATTATTTATAAATTCATCCCAATATAAGGAATGGAAACAATATAAATTAAATTATTCCAAATAGGGATGTCCATCATAAGAAAGATAATGGTGTTTAAGATGAGATAAAACTAGAGTTGAGAAACTAATAAATATAAAGAGAAAACATAATTAGGTTATGTCTAACAACCTTACTCACATGGATCATTCTAAACAAACATGTAGTCTTACAATGTTATATTACATCACACGATAAAAACACATTTATTCAATTGGAAAGAAATATATTTCAATAAGACAAATGGATAAATTCTTTTGAGAAATTATTTCTCACTTTGGAATGTAATGAAATAGAGAAGGTTATCATAGATGTTTAACATCTATTAGGTGATGATGAAAAATGGTTTTCCTTGATTTAAAACAGGAAGTAGGATTAAGAAATTGAAAATTTAAAAGGGTTTGATTTTAATTAATTATACTGTAAACTTATTTTCCCTAGGAATAGTGAGGAGATATGGATAGACAATTGATGAGCTTGTGGAAAAAAGTGGATGAAAAGGTTTCCAATTATAAATACATCAATAAAAGTTTATCAAGTATTGATATGGATTACATATGTAATCCAAAGAGAAGTATAGATTTAATATATGATGTGTTAAACCCACTCCTCTTAATGAGAGTGGTCTCTAAAATATTCTTATCATATGATGATATAGTATCAGGTGCTATTAAGGTAGAGAAGTAATTTTCTATGAATTACGACTTTAAGGGATAAAACGACAAGAAGAGTGTCGCGATGTAAATAATTAATAAAGGAAAAAATGAAATCTTCTAATGTAAAACACTTGTGGAATTAAAAAAATGCTTCATGGCTAATAGGAAAAGTATTTTTCTTCAAATGTGGTGAGAAAGGCTATCATTGTCATGATTGAAAGAGAAACAAATAATCTACCAATGTTAAATAAACTAATTTTAGTGAGATGGGACACTACAAAAATGAATTTTTGGAGCATCAAGGAAACAAAACAAAGAAAATGACAAGGTTATGCGATCATAATAGATGAGGGTGATGTTCCTAATGATGTGGTGTTTGGTACATTAATCATATTGACAAATTTATACAATGCTCTATTTGATTTTGGATCATCACACTCCATCATGCCTACCCAGTTTATAAAGAAAATTAATCATTTCCCTTTTTTATTTAATAAGGGAGTTATGAGTAAAAACTCCTAAGGTTAGTCTCATTGAAACAAAAATGTGTCTATCAGACCCCTTTATGAAACAAAAACATAATTTATTTTCTAAACCTATCTTCATAGATATATTTGACATTGACATAATCATTGGAATGTATTTTCTTTAAAAAAATTATGATAAATTTTATTACAATAGGAACAGAATTATGATTTTTAAGGAATTTAAAGAATCTCATATCATTATAGAAGAAACCTCAACATTTTATTATTATCTAGATCCACCCCATTATCTCTACTGAATGTAATTATTGGGATGGAGAAAAAAAATTATCTATTAATGTGGAATGAAATATTCAAATTTAAGATTTACCTATTTTATAATAATACATTTTTTATTTCCAATGGTTTTACTATGAGATACTTCAAATTTGTATTTTTAGTTTTTTACTAATTTAATCAATGATTCAAGACTAATATCAAATAATCTCTATATAATGGACACTATGGAATTAGTGGAGCTAACTAATGACTGGCGGAGTATATTAATAAGGCATTTATTCACCCAAGTGTTTATCCATGGGGATCCCATGTTCTCTTTGTTAAAAGAAATATAGATCCATGAGGTTGTGCATTGTCATTATAGAAATCAATGATATTACAATAAAGAAAAGGTATAATATGCCTTGTATTAAAGATTTATTTTTTCAAATTCATGGAGCTCAATATTGTTTTAATATTGTAATTTATTCTGGATATCATCTATTTTATGTAAAGAAATAATATATTCTAAAGATAGCATTTGGAACCAGGTATGGACATTCTGGGTTTATAGTAATTTCATTATGATTGACTAACGCACCTATAGTTTCTATAGATCTAATTAATAGAGTATTCAATAGAAATATTGATGAATGTAATGGGGTATTTCTTGATGGTATCTTAAAATATTTCAGAATCTATGAGGACCATGAAAAGAACCTTCTTGTTGTTCTAATGGCTCTTAGATGAAAAGAGTACTAAGAAAAATTTAGAAAGTGATAATTTGTTATTCAAACAATTTATTTTATTAGCCATATTGTCTCTGAGGATGGAATCTCAGTTGATCCCGTGATGAAAAAGTCATTTTTGGAATGGCATAAACAAATAAACATAGAATAGGTATGTAGTTTCATTGGTTTTCTAGAATACTATAATAAAGTCATTGAAAATTTCTCCCTGTTACCTGACACATTAACCATGATTAATAGTAATGGGGTTATGTTTACGTGGAAAAATTAATGTAAATAATGCACTTAATAATTAACAATGTGATTAGTCAATGATCTGGTATTTACAATACCAACTAGAAATGATGGTTGTGTGATTCATAGTGATAGATCGAAAAAATGACTTGGTTGTGTCCTTATGCACAATGATAGAGTTATTGCATATTCATTAAAGCAACTAAAAACACTAGAATAGAACAATAATACCTATGATCTTGACTTATAATCTATAATATTGGCTCTAATAATATGGAGGTATAATTTCAATTGTGAAATATGTGAGATATATATTAATCACAACAGTTTTAAATATATCTTATCACATAAAGATGATAATATAAGGAAAAGGTTATGTATTGAGCTATTCATGGAGAATTATTTTTCAATACACTACCACCAAGGGACAGAAAATAAGGTATAAGATTCTTTGAGAAGGATATATCATGTAGTTTTGAAAAAAATTAGGATTGACAAGGATTATGTGTACAAAGATCAAATAAATGTGGATATAGGAATTATCAAGGGTGGTTAAACATCACTAATTTTTAAAATTATTTCCAAACCATATTTATTGTATTGGATTCAAAGTTATTAGTCTGATTATGAGAATTGGTAAAAGAAAAATAATGCTGTGAAAGATTAGAAATTATTAGACTTCGTATTTGAAGAAGGAATTTTGAAATTTTGGAAGAGGATTTGTGTTCCCTCTATAACTGAGATAGCAAGGGAATTATTTGATGATACTCATGGATAATGTTTATCTATACACCTTCCTAGCACTATGATTTACAGATATATGAAGTAACATTTTTGGTGGGATAATTTGTAGTGGGAAGTTGCATATTATTTGTTAAGGTGTTTACACATCCAATTGGTGAAGGATGAAAGACAATATCCTAGAGGAGTCAAGAAACATCTGCCTATTACTTCAATGAAGTAGGATGATATTACAATGGATTTTTTCACTATATTATTGAATAATCTATGAATTATTTATTCTATTTGGGTAATTGTTGATCAACATTCAAATTATACAAATTTTCTAATTATAAGAGAGTTTTTCCCACCAGAGTATCATGGACGACTCTATATAAATGATGATCTATGACATCAAAGAGAACCTTGTAAAATTTCATTTGATCATGATCCAATATTTACATTGATATTCTGAAAACGTATTTAGAAATATTTAGACACTAAACTTCATTTTAGTATGGGATATCACCCTCAAACTAATGGGAAATATTATAGGACAATCAAATCTTTATAAGACATGATGGGATATTTCTCACTTGGATTTCAAGGTATGTGGAATTAATTATTAAATTTCATAGATTTTTCTTATATTAATAGTTTCTATTCATTTATTCAAATGGAATCGTTTGAATCCTTATATTTTAAGTGATACCATACATCAACCTATTTTGATGAGGTTGGTGAAAGGATGCTTGTAGGACCATAACATGTGGATGAAACATCGATAAATTTAATGAAATTTTGAAAACATATAAAATAGATCTACCTAATAAAATTAGATATGTATATAATGAGAGAATTATTTGGAGTTTAAAGTTGGATATCCAGACTAATTGAGGGTATATCCTTGAAAGGGTGTTATATTATTTGGAATGAAATGAAAACTGAGCCATAGGTACATTGTACCTTTTGTAATCTGGGAGAAAATTATAGTGGTGTCTTTTAATTTAGAAATTCCACCTTGTATTTATAATGTACGCATTGTGTTACACATCTCTTAGTTAAGAAAGTTCATGCCATACCAAAAGGCATGTTCTCACTTATGAAGGATTTTAATTGGAAGCAGATTTATCTTACTGTGAAGAGCCTATCATGATTCTGGATTCTAAAGAATAGGTGTTATTGAATTGGATAAATTATATGGTAAAAGTACTTTGAAAAGATAAAAACATTTAAGAGGCGATGTGGGAACCCAAGGAAATTGTGATGAAGAACGTTCAAAATATTTTTATGAGGTGAAATTATTGAAATATTGAGGGTGAAATTTTTTTAATGATGGGAAAATGTTTAACACAAATATTTTATGGTATGTCTTATTTAAAATTTAATATCATTGAAATTTTTTGCTTTATGAAACACCATGTTTAAAGCCATAATATACTGTTAAATACTAACATGGAAATATTAATAGAACTTTTATGAATATGAAACCATCTTGTAGAAAAGTATACTCACCTATGAATGTAATAATATAATTTAGGTTTCTTATAAATGGAAATATATTGTATTTATATCTTGTAAAAAGTGGATAACCTTTTTAAAAAGGATAAATTATGTGTTTATATTTAATGAAACAGAAAAGAATAATTTTAATTTTATAATTCTTTTATTATTTAAAAAAAAAAAAATTATTTTGATAAAATATATTTATGCTTTAAAATTATTTTTTCTTAGTATTATATGATAATTTTATAGGACCTTAATTAATATTTCAATGTTTATAAAATAATTAATAATTTTAGAATTGGAATATTTTAAATAAATGATGATTTTATCTGAAACAATTATCAAATATATAAAATAATTTTCATAAAATGGATTTTGTGTTTGAATTCTATATGTCGAATAATGTTTACAGTGAATTTATTGGATTTTTCAAAAATAGTTGAAATTTTGCTGAATAGTGAAATTCTGTAATTTACGATATATAATATTATAATTAAATAATTGAATTATTGTATAATGGATAGAATAAGGATTAGGTAAGAACCTATTACTTCTAAATCACATTCACAATTTAATTTATTGATTCAAAATTACAAAACTATCCATAGTCTTGGGGAAAAATAATAAACAAATTACTTAAAAAATCAAAAAACACCCATACCCTCCAATACAAATAACACCCCTAGTCACCCCATAAAATCACACCTCAAAAGCCTCTAATATTTATTATATTAAACCCATTTCCTTTAAAAAATATCTACCCCACGTTCTGGTCATTCTGGTCTTACCAAAAGTCCATTTCCAATTCCCTTGAAGAGTTTCTCAAGGGGGCGACACTCAAGAGGTAAACCTTATCTCTCTTTTAATTTCTTTTATTTACTTTTCTTACCCTTCCCATACCTACCCTAAGATACATGATAAATCAATTTTATTTTCAATAATATAATTTTATTATATTAATTTTATATCTACCACACATTCTCTTATATTTCCTATTTTATTCATAAAATCAAATAATCATATTTGAGGTGCCGATTTACAGCCATCATGGACAATGAGTTTTCATTTTCCAAATCCTTCTTTAAATACGGTCATAAATCCAACTATATTATAAAAAATTATTATATGTAATTAAAAATATTTAATGTTCTATAACCATTATATATACACAATATTAATTCATATGAAAAAACTATTTTGTGATGATCGAAAAACACCAAAGTAATTTAAACATTTATGATTAATGAATTATCTAATGAATAATCCTCATATCTAAAAAATTATTTATAAGACCATTAAATATCTTATAATTTCTTGAATAACATAAAATTTAAATTTAGAATAACTATTTCCATTTTACCTTATCTTTCATACATATATACAAGTGCACCACTCATGAAAAACTAGGAAACAAACACTCACAAATGACAAAATTAAATCCTATAACTGTTTGAAATGGGAATAAATGTTCTTAATTAAATTATACTAAATAAAATACACGGTTAATATTTTATGAATTTAATTTTTATTGAATCTAATTTCATTTTATAGGACACTAACTACAAATTAATAACACTTTCGGACATATGGTGAGTGCTTTCTGATCTCACATTTATTTCTTGGAGATACTACAAATTCACCACTATTTCTAGTGTTTAGTATATGTATACATCCCTTTTATGATTAATATAATTAATATATTTATATTTATGTTATTAATTATTATTTTTATGATCATTAATTTTAGGGGGATTACAGTTTGACTATTTTCAAATTCTTAAGGTATTCTCCTCAAACACCCATTATTCTTTCGTGATACACTTTCTCCCATTTTCAACAATGTGATTATTAATTATTATTATTTACTCATCCAATATTAATTATTAATTTTCCTAAAATATTTTCTATCTAAATTCTTCTTTCATTTATGTATATGTATATGTTTTATTAGGTTCCCTTTTCAATTCCTCATGATATGCAAGCCCGATTAAAGAGAATATCCCTATTTGTTACTAATTTTCAAGTATCATCCATATTATGATTTTTGTAACCATTAAAATATTTAATTCACTATTATTTCATAAAATTTATCTTTTTTCTTCACTATTTGTTTAAAATCAATTATATTTTTTTGAATAATTTTTTATAATTTCTCTTCAACCACACTAAAGTGGACCATTTCTAAAATTTCATAAAAAACATCTTTTACATGTTTACTCATTATTTGGACATAATTTATGGATTTAAAATAATATCATTTCCATTCCCCTTTCTTTTATGGGATATACATGTTTACAATCTATTTTGAGGACCAATAAATATTATTTTTCCAAAATAAATCTTCTTTGCATTGTAAAAAACAATATTTCTCTCAATGATTTTCTCAATGTTTTTGTTATAGTATTTTAATATATTTAAAAAATATCTAATGAATTTTATTCTTAACTTTTAATGATCATTTATTATGTAATCTACAATATTTTATTAAATTGTTAATTATCTGTTTTATTATGGATGTGCTATCTTGATACCATTCACCATATTAATCAGAATGGTTAGTGTGTATGTGTAATAACTGAGGAAAATTATCTACATTTAGTATATGTTATTTATGTTTTACCCCATTCATATTAGGAATTAATTATACAAATTAATTGATATTAGGGTACCTCTATACCCCTCAATGCATCGATAAGTCTCATGAGACAAACCAGATTGGGAATTGTCTAAGGACATACCCATTTATTTCTAAATGTCATGGATGAGGCATTGATCGTATGGTTTAAGTGTCCATAATTATGAATTAAATAAATATTATATTAGTAATTGATAATTCATATGATTTTCTACTATTAGAATATCCATTATTATCTTTTATTATCGTATAATTATTTACATTTCATTATTTTGATCAACAGTTATTCATTCTATATTTTTTTATGTTTATGATTAAATTAAATGTGTTGTTAGATATTCACCTTGAATTATTATTTGTGTTAGTAGATTTAAATGTAATTTTTACCCTTTCTATGAATTTATGATTACCCATTTCAATTTTTTATTTTCCCCGGGATGCGAAGATGTATATTATGAATGACTTGTACGTATAATCGGGGAGTTAATGGATGTTTCCAATGGGGGTTATATGATGTCTTTAATTTCAAGTTGTAATGTAAATTATTATGATTGTATCTTGTTTTCAAATGATACTAACCTATTTAGTCCATTAGGATGTGACTTCCTTATTAATTATACAAATATAATAATATGTGGCACCATCTATGTGCTACTGGAATTAGGGTCTTTACAAACCACATGTTGGTTGACATGGTGAGAATCTAGAAGAGTCATGAAAATATTTCATTATCAATTTAGAGATATAAAGTTAAATAACTACTATAAAAGTGGGGTTGAGTAAAATATAAAGAATTAAGAGCTGTCAAATATCAATTATGGTTTTAGAATAAATCGAATTTTATCCAACTCACATGTTTGGGTTTATATCAATCTGTTTATAGATGATTATACCGATAGACATTTTTATCATAGCACAAATTTAATCACTATAGTATATTATAAAGAAACTCAAGGATATTAGATTTTAAATCTATTATATTTAAATTAATCATATAGTGAAAATATATGTTTCTCTAAAGGGAGAAAATATCAATTGGATAAAGTGGGGCAAGGATAATGTTCAATGAAGTCACCATGATATATGTTTTTATATTTATTGATGAAGTTGGAAACTTATTAGTTTAATATAGTAAATATATATATCCTATTAGGAAGTAATATATAGCTCGATATTTTCAATATGAAAAAAGACATGATTTTTGAATTGGATTTCATCTTAAAAGCATACCAAAATTATGAAATTTGGTATATAGATATCGATTACACTATTCTTAATGGAAACCCTATTGATGACATATACATGACTTGAGTAGAAGTTATTGTGACACCAAGTTATTCCAATAAGGTATTCATGTTACAATGATTTTTTTTTATTTTATAAATAATATATATTACTGAACATTTATTTTTTTAAATCCCTAACTGATTTGGTTTAAATAAAAATTAACATTAGCCTTTTGTATGTAGGATATTTAGTGGGGGTAAAGTTGGTTAACTATTAATATATGTTAAACTCAAATCACTGATGGAAAACAAGATAAATGTCTTATAGTCATTTATTTTATTTTTGAATAAATTATACTATCTGAAAGATATAGTTGAATAATCTTATATTTAGGGTATCAATATCACTCAAGAATGGGTTATGAGGCTTCAAATACTACGTCAAGGTACACTCATTTATAATGAATTGAATATATAAAAACTAAAATACTCTAAAAAAATTTATTCCCTATATCAGATAGAATACATTTCCCTTTAAAAATGTTTCCACAAACAGAAGAGGATTAAAAATGAATGAGTGAAATCCAATACATGTCAATGATTTTATATATAATTTCTTTTATGATTTGCACTGAGCATGATGTTTTTACACATTATGAACCATAGGTATATACAAATAAATCCTTGGAATGCTATATTTAATTCTTTTAAAAACAATCATGATGAACCTTACAAAGAAAAATTATATTTTTATAATTTAGAGAGAAGATGGGGAACTATTTGGTAGGGGATAGTTAGATTCTAGTTTCCCAATATTTTTATATGATTTTAACTAGAAAATATGTTACATATTTTTCTATAGTGAATGATTTTTGTTCTATAATAGATTCATAAAGCTAGTGTGATCTAATTTTTATAATATATTTTCGGTATATAATGAATTATTAGAAATTAGAATAAGTAGAATGCATACATATATTTAACTAGATGCTTATTTTTAGACCTATAAGTAAATATTCTATAACTAGGATTATTATTTGTATTTTTTCATGTGATGTTAACCAAGTAATATAAATAGATGAAGTATATAATTTTGAAAAATCATTTATAGAGATATTTATCTCAATGAGGGGAATTTAAAATTTAGAAAGTCTTTATAGAGTAGAATATGGAAGATTATTTGGGTACATATAAATCATAATTGAATAATTAATATCATATGAGATCTACTGGATTAAATTTTGTTAGTAGTTCACTCTAAAGAATGTGAGAGTCTATTCGAGTTGTTACACTAGACCCAATTGACATTTTATAATGAATTTGAAGTATATTACTAAATATTTTATCGTATATTTAATTCCATTATTTTATACATTAATTTTATAATTCATTGAGAGTATTATTTTCATAAAGTTATTATTGTAGTTTCATATTAGAATCTAAAACCTTATGTTTTATTGATATGTTATTAAATAAATTTCTTATGGTCAAGATAATATCATTTTAATGGGACATAGAAGATGCTTCGATATGGGGTTATGAGTTTTACTAACAAACTAATTCATCTTCTTATTATGTTATCACTTTGGAATCACTATGAAATGTGACCATATAGATATACATAACAATTATAATATAAAGTCCTGGAAATTTCAAGGAATGTTTTTTCTTAAATACTTTATAATTTTACGAGTCTGTGACTTCTGACGGCACCTCATTCTGAGGACCGGTGTGCTCGTGATCAATTTTATGAGTCTAGATTGGGTACGTTCAGCAAATGAACGAGTGGGTATTTCTATCTTTTGAACCGGTGCTCGGAATTAAAATCTGAGGGAACTGATGAATTCACAATGCTGGTAATTTCATAAGGGGCCCTTTACCGTAGTTGCGTTTGTGCGGGAGGAGAAGTTAAAAATTATGGATTAAATAAGATGTGAATAAAAATATGGAACAATTTTTATTCAATATCTAAGTGGTTATATCCTACATGGTGGATTTGGATTGGGCCCCTAACTACCCATGTGAGGATATTTGTGAGGTGGGGCCCAAACGAGCCCCAACCCTTCATATTCCCTAAAACTCCTTAAACCTCCCCCTTTAAACTTGTTAAATACTCTTTAATAAGGACTCTTCCTCTCCCTCTCTCACTCCATTAAAACTTTCCAACCGATCACTTAATTAATTAGACAACTCATGGTTTAATTAATTAAGTGAATTAGAATTTAAATTTTGTAAATTTTAATTCATGTAAAGACTTAGTAAAAAAAGGAGAAGCCTTATTTTATTTTCGGTTGGCTTGTTGTGTTGATATTTCGGGGAGAGAGCTCTTGAGTTTTGAAGAACGCTTCATCTCCTTTGTTGAAGAACGCCAACTCTCCGATGATGAACTTCGACTCGGAGACCCCGAATTCTCCATCCTCTTCTTCCTCCATGATAAGGGAGGAGACACCGATGTGGGAACTCACCAATGACATCACTCCTTGTTTTCTTCTCTCCATGAAAAAAGGGGAGATGCCGCTTCCTCCTCGGACGCTCTTCGTTGACGTCTATGAATCCTTATCACGCAATGCTGACATCTGCGACGCAGAAGTTTGACAACGATTATCAAGGTAGGGGTTTATTCTTGAAAGAGGATGTTTACGTGCCCTGTACTCATTGGAAGTCATTGTTAAATATGGCCGATTTATATCATTTTGCACGGAGGGTGAAAGATGAATGAACACGGCCCGAAAACCCTCCATTATTCTTGTTTATTAATTTAGAATTGGCAATTGGCGGTGAAGGAAGCATGGAACCGTTGCACTGTGCTGGGAATGTGGTGAAGGGAATTGGCGTCACCATGCTGGTTGTGCGGAAAAAACTGTGGCCTGCTACATGGGCCACTTCGGAAGAAGAACCGGCCGGCCCGTCGGCCAGCCGGGCGAAGAGGAGTTGCGGCTCCAGAAGTGCGCCGCGCTGGAGGATCGGCCAGCCTGTCAGCCAACCGGGCAGAGATGGACCGCAGTGCAAGGAGGGAGCCACACTGGAAGACCGACGACCCACCCATGTGGGACTCGTGTTCATAAGACTGGCCGGTCTATCCGGCCGGTTTGGGGAAGGGCGGCGCTGCCTGGAGCCGTTGGTGCGGAAAACAGGAGGAGTCACAACCCCCTTGGAAACCGCTCAGCTTCGGCCGAACCGCTCAGTCAGCCGGGCCGCACGCCTAGCCGGGTCGCGCCCCACCGGGCCGGGCCATGTCCCTTCGGGCCGAGTTGAGTATTTTCTTCAGACCAGTCTGACACCCCTGCTGGGTCGGACCCGTCAATCTGGGTCAACTCGACCTATCGGCCCACCGGGCTAAACGGGTTGGGCCTGTTAATCACTTAAACGGGAATAACTCTAAGACTGTGCATCTGATCGACACTCCGTCTGTGGAACTATGACTCTTTCGAGGATACAGTCCTTTTGCGATACTCTATGTAAGTTTCAGATGAATTTGAATATCGGCCGGGTTAGAAACGAGCATATTTTTAACCGCGCCCCTGAGACAGAAAAGCCAATATCTCTCAGACCGGGTGTCTGATTGATGCACCGTCTGTTGCGTTGAGTTTCTATTGAAAAGAAAGAACATCGGGATACGTCAACTTTATACTTAGTGATAGTTGATGTATCGAACCCCTTTGGCTCGTGGAGCGGACAATCATGGAATAGAGCGTGCTGTGTGCAGGGACCCTAGAGCAAGCTGTGACTGTGACGAAGATGATGACTTTACTTGGATCCTACGTGGGTTCAATGATGAGGATGACTATACTAGTATCCTCTGTGTGTTCGGCAGTGATGACGACTGTACATGGATCCTACGTGGGTTCTATAACGATGGTTTCTGTACATGGATCTTACGTGGGTTTGACAGGGATGACTTCAGTAATTGGATCCTACGTGGGTTCGGTAGGGGAGATGATTTAGATGCTACATCTATCATCCCCACACATCTTCATGAATTGTATTACTGTGTGAGATGAGTCTTGACTTTCAATCAATATCATCTATGTGATTGACTTACTTTCCTGTGTGGACTGGGTTGTGCTTTCCAGTGTGGACTGGGTTGTGCATTCCTATGTTGACTGGGTTGTACTTGGGCTCTTGAGTTAGAGTTGAACTTCAATTGATGACTTAGGTATATTTATGGGCATATACCTAAGTATAGTTTGTTGGTACTTTGTTTTTTTTTCTTTCCATTGTGGTTTATCCTTTGTGGATTCTGGGAGACCTTCATGAGTCTCGGGGACCCTACTCGGTATCGAATACTCACCCCTGCATGGGATATGCCTGCACTACGTTGGGTTGGATGCAGACGACCGACAACACTGAACGAGGTGGAGTCCTGTGGAGC
The DNA here is from genome assembly GCA_963277665.1 of Viscum album. NCBI lineage: Eukaryota > Viridiplantae > Streptophyta > Magnoliopsida > Santalales > Viscaceae > Viscum > Viscum album. The sequence continues at coordinate 1,489,014,384 of OY728120.1, forward strand.
CAGACAATACCTGGAGCTGGACCACTTGGTGGGTCGTACACAGAAGGAATGGCCGGACCTGAGGAGGTGAGGAGACCATTTGTACCCACCCTTCATGTGGGATATCCGGAGGACGACTCAGTGGTTACTGGTTTACTTTACTACAATTGTACTTTCTTTACTATTGAACTATACTTTTAGTTGGGTTTGTATTCTGGCCCATTTACTTTCCAACACTTACTTTTGTACTCAGTTTACTTAGTGTTTACTCCATCTTGCGTACTCTGTTGTGTTTGTTTACTTATATAAAGGAAATGCCTTCCCTTTTATCAGGATTTATGCCTTTGGTGCTAGTCACCAGCCCCTGGCCTATGGAAGGTGAGCTTAGGGTAGTCATGGCACGAGCCTCGAGGATGGGTCATGAAAAATTGGTATTAGAGGAGTCTGTTCTACCGCAGAACATAGGACTCTGATAATTTATTCCTGTGTAGCAATAGTGTTAAGGGTATTGAGTGTGGTTATCAGTCCAGGGAGTCCAGTGTTGGTGTGGGGGCTGAAATATCCCTACACCAGGACCCTGACCTCTGATTTCTGACTCAGTGCATGAAAACATTGACTATATGTGGGTTTCAAACGTTTTCCTAGTGATTACTTTGTGTCAGCTCACCAGGTATACTGTATTAATCGTGGAACACCTGTTTCTTATCATGATGGTCCCACAACAACAGCTATCTAGGGTTCCTAGTTACGTGCGAGATGGAATCCCACTGAGCGACAAGGCCTCTGTGCAGGTCCCCATTACAGCAGAGGCACCAGCGGTACCTCTACCCGTTGGGCCACCGATACTACTGGCCCCAGTAGAGGAGAGCGCACGCCACCAGAGTGCGCTGCACGAGTTCCAGTGACAGAGGCCGCCTAGGTTCTGCGGAGAGACAGACCCTCATGTAGCCATGGATTGGCTGGAGGCTATCGTCCGAGTCTTCAGATTGGTTGGAACACCAGCAGATCTTATGGTAATCCTTGCGGAGAGTCTCCTGCACGCAGTATCAGATAGATAATGGATCCTGATGCTCAATGTTCACGAAGAGGCATCTCCACTTTGGACGGACTTCGAGAGTCTCTTCCTCTCAGAGTTCTTTCCAACCACCCTCTTTGTGGTGGGCATCCAGGAGTTACTACAGCTGCAGAAGGGCAGAATGACAGTAGCCCAGTACTCAGCGAGATTTATTGACCTCTCACGCCACTCCATAGACATGGTATGGGACCCATTCATCCGGGCCCGGACCTTCGAGCAGGGACTGAAGTATGAGATCAGGGAATCGATGATCTCCCTCAGCATTCCAATGCAGGAAGGAGTACAGGAGCAATCCCTTCTTGTGGAGAGCTTCCTTGGCGAGCCTATGCTATTAGCAATGCCTATCGAAGGGCGAAACATAGCGGAGTCTTCTGCAGCCGGTAGTAGACAGATGTCACAGAGGTCTAAGCGTAACTGGCCATCAGGTGGGCGACCTTAGGATACTGGTTCAGAGGTGCTGGGCACAAGTAGCAGAGCCAGTCATACGAGAGGTAGGCAGTGCTATGCATGCGGCGGGCAGGGCCACATGGCTCGTGACTACCCGAACCGCCATGCAGAGGAGTAGTAGATGGTTGAGGGACCACCCAGGAAGAGGCAAAGGTTAGACCATGGCAGTCCTTAGGGATCAAGAGGATTGGTAAGAGGAGATGGCCAAGAAACAGGTGGAGGAAGACATCTTGAGGCTCTACCACCACCACCAACAGGAGGACCACCCTGACTGTAGGGAGATGGCAGACGGGGGCAGGCTCAACTCCAGGCAATCGAGGCCTACGACCAAAGTGCACCTGAGATGATTCAAGGTACTATCTGTGTGTACTCCACCCTTGCTATATTTCTTATAGACACAGGGGCAAGTCATTCTTTTATTACCGCTTCCCTTGTTCGGTGCTTGGAGATTCTGATGGAGCTATTGGCACGATCCTTACAGCTATAGAATCCTACGGGAGCAGACTCGATTATTACACATAGGTGCCGGAAGTGTGATCTTACTCTAAGAGGTGATATCTTCGGCTGGGATCATCTTATGGCGGCGTCGAGGCCTTACGACGTCATCTTCGGTATGGATTGGTTATCTACAGTCTATGCTCAGATCAACTGTATTAGGCACAAAGTTCGGTGTGTTCGCACAGATGAGAGCAGGATCACCTTCAACGGAGAGAAGGGAGCCTTGGCACCGTATGATGGACTTACATAGAGGAGAGGGAATTTGATCACCCATCAGTTGGCTAGTCTCATCCTAGGAGCAGTTGATGTGCGGAGTCCAAGTTTTGCTGTTGTGGTGGATCTGTATGCAAAAGTTTTTCTTGAAAACATTCCAGGACTACCTTCTCATAGAGAGGTAGATTTCTACATTGACATGTACCTTGGGACAACCCCAATATCTACGTCAGCATATCGGATGGCTCCCACTGAGCTTCATGAGCTGCGGGTACAGCTGGAGGACTTACAGAGTAAGGGATTCATCCGACCCAGTGTTTCACCCTAGGCTTCTCCGATTTTATTCGTCAACACGGTGAATGAGAGCTTACAACTATGTTTTGACTACCGTCACCTAAATCTGGTGACCGTAAAGAACAAGTTTATGCTTTCTAGGATTGAAGACCTCTTTGTTCAGCTCAAGGGAGAACGATGGTTCTCGATGATAGACCTCAGGTCAGGCTATCCTTAGCTCAGAGTTCAAGATGAGGATGTGCAGAAGACGACCTTCAGGTGTCGGTATCCCCACTATGAGTTCTTGGTTATGAATTTTAGAATAACCAACGCTCCAAGAGTTTTCATGAGTCTCAGGAATAGGATCTTCTAGCCTTACCTCAATCTATTTTTCTTAGTCTTCATCGACAACATACTGATTTACTCGACTACTGAGGAGGAGCACACCTACCACTTGCGGGTTGTACTGGACAAACTCTGAGAGCACCGACTTCATGATAAGCTCACGAAGTATTAGTTCTGGATTCGAGAGGTCCACTTCTTAGGGCACATCATCTCTGAGGTGGGTTTTTCTGTGGATCTTGTGAAGATCAAGACAATACATTCTTGGGAGCCACCCAGGAGCATGACGGAGGTGAGGAGTTTCTTAGGTCTAGCTGGGTACTGTCCAAGATTTGTACCAGACTTCTCCATAGTTGCAGCACTGTTTTCAGCATTGATGTAGAATGGGAATCCTTTTATATGTTTAGATAGATGTCATCAGAGCTTCCAAGGGTTGAGGAAAAGATTGACTAGTGCACCCATCTTGACGCTACCGTAGGAGGGAGTAGGTTACGTAGTTTTCTACGATGCATTAAGGACCAGACTCGGGTGTGAACTGATGCATGGGCGGGTAGTGATCACTAATGGTTCACGATAGTTGAGGAAGCATAGTTATAACTACTCTACCAATGACCTGGAGTTAATAGCTGTGGTCTTTGCCTTAAAGATGTGGTGGAACTATCTGATGGGTGAGCGCTTTACAGTCTACTCTTACCACTAGAGTCTCAGGTAAATCTTCTCGCAGAAGGACTTGAACCTGAGACAGTGGTGATGGCTAGAGTCCCTAAAGGACTATGACATTTAGATAGTCTATACACCTGGGAAGGGGAGCATGGCAGCTGATGCTCTTAGCAGGAGATCAGTCAATCAACTACATGGAGAGGCGGCAGAGGAACTAGTCACATTGTAGATGTCCATCATGGATAGAGACGGAGAAACCTTTCTACAGTCACTCATAGTCACTCCTCCACTACTTCAGCATGTCAGATAGGCTTTGTGTGGGGATGTTGACTATGAGACACGACGTGCATTGATATCCACAGGACAAGAACCTGATAGATTTTCTATAGAAGGAGAGAGTTTCATCCTCTGCAGGGGACGTACCATGGTACCAGTTGCATTATAGGAGGAGGTGCTGAGGGAGTTTCTCACTTCCCCTTTGGAGGTACATCCAAGAGTAGCGAAGATGTAAAATGATCTAAGATGACAACACTGATGTCCAGATATGACGAAGGTTATGGTAGAGTTCATTTCACGATACCTCACCTGCCAGCAGGTGAAGGCAGAGCACCAGGTTCCTGAATGCTTGGTACAGCCCTTAGAGGTCCTGGAGTGGAAGTGGGAGGGGATATACATAGATTTCATAACGGGGATTACACGTACTTGCAGAGGACATGACTCTATCTGGGTGATTTTAGACTAACTCACCAAGTCGGCCCACTTCCTACCTATTAGAGAGCAGGGCTTAGTGGAGTGCTTGGGACACATCTATGTTCAGGAGATCGTACGGCTTCATGGTGTTCCATCAACTATCATATCCCATCGAGATGCTCGCTTTACTTCCCATATTTTGAAGGGGTTTTAGGAGGCATTTGGGATGCAACTATGCCTAAGCACTTCCTTTCATCCTCATATGGATGACCAGACAGAGATGACTATTCAGACTCTCGAGGACATGCTCCCTGCATGTGTTCTCGACTTTGGTCTCTTTTGGGAGGATCACCTACCTTTGGTGGAGTTTTCATACAACAACAACAACTACTCCACCATCGGGATGGCACCATATGAGGAACTGTATGGATGACCATGCAGATCGCCTCTGTGTTGGATTGAACCTGGAGATTCAGCAGTTGTAGGACCAGATATGGTCCCGGCTACGATAAAGAAGATGCAGATCATCCAGGAGCAGATGAGGACAGCATAGAGCAGACAGAAGTCCTATGCTGATAGGAGATGGAGACAACTGGAGTTTGAGGATAGAGACCATGTTTTATTACGGGTCTCACCTCGACGTGGATTAAGGAGATTTGAATGGGGTGGCTGGTTATCTCCACTCTTCATCAGACCATTCCAGGTTCTCAATAGGGTAGGCAAGGTGGATTATCTCCTGGCTCTTCCACCTAAGTTGCACCGAGTGAACAACGTCTTTCACATATCTCAGCTGAGGAGATACGTGCACGACTCGATGCATATCATTGATCACAGGGAGATAGACATCGATGATAAGATGAATTCTGCGGAGGTCCTAGTGGAGATTGAGGATCGATATGAGCGGGTCCTATGTGGATGATCGATTCCTCTCGAGCACATTCTTTGGAAGCATGGGAACCTCCAAGAGAGCACTTGGTAGCAGGATGCTCAAGTGCCTGCACAATACCCTCATACTTTACCTAGTTTATGATGTAGCTTGATGGGGACGTAAAGCCCAGAGGGGGGAGTAATGTAAAGACACAGAAATTTAAATGAATTTTTTTCATAAATACTTTGGAATTTTACAAGTCTATGGCTTCTGACGACACTTGATTCTGAGCCTTGTTGTGCTAGGAATCAATTTTTGAAGTTTAGCTCGGGTACGTTCAGTAAACAAACGAGTGAGTTTGTCTATCTTTTGAACCCATGCTCGGAATTGAAATCTAAGGGCACCGATGAATTCTCAATGCCAGTAATTTCTTAAGGGGACCTCTACCATAGTTTCATTTGTGCGGGAGGAGAAGTTAAAAATTTTGGATTAAATAAGAAGTGAATAAAAATGTTGAACAATTTTTATTCTATATCTAAGTGGTTATATCCTACACGAGGGAGTTGGGGTGGGCCCCTAACTACCCATGTGAAGATATTTGTGAGGTGGGTCCCACACAATCCAAAACCATTCACAATCCATAAAACCCCTTAATCCTACCCCTTTAATGTTTTTAACTCCTCTTTAATGAGGACCCTTACTCTCCCTCTCTCACCCAATTAAAACTTGCCAACCTATCACTTAATTAAATAGACAAGTCATGGTTTAATTAATTAGGTGGATTTGAATTTGAATTTTTTAAATTTGAATGCATGGCATGATTTAATAAAATAAGGAGAATCCTTATTTTATTTTTGGTTGGCTTGTTGTGTTGAGATTTTGGGGAGAGATCTCTTGAGTTCTGAAGAATGCTTCATATTCATTGTTGAAGAACGCAAACTCTCCGATGAAGAACTGTGACTCAACAACCCATAGTTTTCTATCCTATTCTTCATCAACGACAAGGGATGAGACACCGATGCGGGAACTCGCTAACGACTCCATGCCTTGTTTTCTTCTCTCTGTGATAAAAAGGGAAGAAACAGCTTCCTCCTCGGACGCACTCCATTGATGTCTACGAATCCTTATCTCATGACACCGACCACCGCGACACCGATGTTCAACATCGATTATCGATTTAGGGGTTTATTCTTGAAAGAAGATGTTTAAGTACCCCGTACTCATTGGAAATCATTGTTAAATATGTCAGATTGCTACCGTTTTAAGCGGAGGGTGCGGGCCGAATGAACACGGCCTCAAAACCCTATGTTGTTCTCATTTATTATTTTAGAATTGGAAATTGGCGGCGAAGGAAGCATGATGCCATTGCATCATGTCAGGAACGTGGCAAAGGGAACTAGAGACGTTATGCTGGTTGTGCGGAATGAACCGCAGCCCGCAACATGGGCCGCTTCGGTGGAAGAACCGGCCGGCCGGGTGAAGAATAACTGCGGTGCTAGAAGGGCACCATGCTAGAGGACTAGTCAGGCCATTGGCTGGCTGGGCGGAGATGGACCACAGTGCCAGGAGGGCACCATGCTGGAAGTTCGGCAGCCCACCCATGCAAGCCGCGTGTACAGAAGACCATCTGGTCTAGCAGGTCGGTTTGGGGAATGACGGCACTGCCGGTGAGGAAAACCAGGGGAGCCATTCCCCCCCCCCCCCACTTGGAACCCGCTCGGCCAGCCGGCCGATCCTACCGGGCCATGCCAGGTCGGGCCGAGCCAGGCCGCACCAAGCCTAGCCGAGCCGGGTCGGGCCGCGCCACTTCGGGCCAGTCCGCGCCACTCCGGGCCAGGCCATGTCCCTTCGGGACGAGTTGAGTATTTTCTTCAGACCGATCTAACCCCCGTGCTGGGTAGGACCTGTCAATCTGGGTCAACCCAACCCGTCAGCCCACCGGGATAAACGGGTCAGGCCTGTTAATCAATTAAACGAGAATTACTCTAAGACCGTGCATCCAATCGATGTGCCCTCTGCGGCACTAAGACACTTTCGACGAGACAGTTCTTTTGCGATACGCTAAGTAAGATTCAGATTAATTTGGATACCAGAAGGTTTAGAAATGAGCAAATTTCTAACTGAGCCCCTCGAACAGAAAAACAAATATCTCTCAGATGAGCTTCCGATTGACGCACCGTCTGTTGCGTTGAGTTCCTATTGACGATGCGGAACTTCGGGATATAACAACTTTATACTTCATGAATGTCGATGTATCTAGCCCTCTTGGCTCGTGGAGTGGACCCTCTCAGAATAGAGCATGCTGTGTTCGGGAACCCTAGAGATAGTTGCGACTGCAACGACGACGACGACTGTACTTGCATCCTACGTGGGTTTGACAGTGAGAACAACTGTACTAGGATCCTCGGTGGGTTTGGCAGAGATGATGACTATACTTGGATCCTACATGGGTTTGGCAGCGATGGTTACTGTACATGGATCCTACATGGGTTTGATAGTGACGATTTCTATACTTGGATCCTACTGGGTTCGACAGGGGAGATGATTCAGAGGCTACATCTATCATCTCCACCCCTCTTCATAAATAGTATTTGTGTGTGAGATGAGTCTTGAATTTCAATCAATATCATCGATGTGATTGACATACTTTCCTATGTGGACTGGGTTGTGCTTTCCCGTGTGGACTGGGTTGTGCTTTCCTGTGTGGACTGGGTTGTACTTGGGCTCTTGAGTTGGAGTCGAACTGGAATTGATGAATTAGGTATATGTATGGGCATATACCTATGTAGAGTTGGTTGGTACTTTGTGTTTGTATCTTTTCTTTGTGGTTTATGCTTTTTGGATTCTGGGAGACCTTCGGGAGGCTCGGGGTCCCTATTGAGTATCGTATACTCACCCCTGCACGGTCTATGCCCACACTACATTGCGTTGGATGCAGACGACAGACAACACTGATCGAGGTGGAGTCTTGTGAAGTGGGATAGTACCTAGAGGTGGACCACTTAGAGGGATGTACACGGAGCGGATTACCAAACCCGAGGAGCTTAGGAGACCATTTGTACCCACCTTTTAGGTGGGATATCCGGAGGACGACTCAGTGGTTGATGGTTTACTTTAATACAGTTGTACTTTCTTTACGGTTGTACTATACTTTCAGTTGGGTTTGTATTTTGGCCCATTTTCATTCTAGCACTTACTTTTGTACTCAGTTTACTTAGTATTTACATTAGCTTGTGTACTCTGTTGTGTTTGTTTACTTATATAAAGGCAATGCCTTCCCTTTTATCGGGATTTACTCCTTTGGTGCTAGTCTCCACCCCCTGGCCTATGGAAGCTGGGCTTGGGATTGTCACAGCACGGGCCCTGAGGACAGGTCATGACAAATTGGTATCAGAGGAGTCGGTTCTACCACAGAACATAGGACTTTGATAATTTATTCCTGTGAAGTAATAGTGTTATGGTTATTGAGTGTGGTTATCAGTACATGGAGTCCAGTGTTGGTGTGGCGGTGGACGTATCCATACACGAGGACCCTGACTTCTGATTTCCGACTCAGTGCATGAAAACATTGATTGCATGTTTGTTTCAAAAGTTTTCTTAGTGATTAATTTGCGTCAGTTCACAAGGTATACAGTATTAACCGTGGTACACATGTTTCCTTTCAGGATGGCCCCATGATAGCAGCTAGCTAGGGTTCCCTGTTACATAAGAGATGGAAGCCCACCGAGCGACGAGGCCTCGGTGTAGGGCCCCATTATAGTGGAGGAACCAACGGTACCTCTACCCACTAGGCAACCGATACCACCATCCCCAACAGTAGAGAGTGCACGCCGCCTGAGTGCGCTGCACGAGTTCCAGCGACAGAGGCCGCCCAGGTTCCGTAGAGAGACGGACCCTCAGGCAACCGAGGATTGGCTGGAGGCTATCGTCTGAGTCTTCAGATTGGTAGGGACACCGGCAGATCTTATGGTGATCCTTACAGCGAGTCTCCTGCATGCAGAAATAGGTAGATGGTGGAGCCTGATGCTCTAGGTGCACAACGAGGCATCTTTACTTTGGACGGACTTCGAGAGCCTCTTCCGCTCGGAGTTCATTACAGCCACCCTCTGTGCGGTGCGCATCCAGGAGTAACTACAACTGCAGAATGGTAGCATGACAATAGCCCAATACTCAGCGACATTTACTGACCTCTCGCACTACTACACGGACATGGTATGAGACCCATTTTTCTGGGCCAGGACCTTCAAGTAGGGACTGAGGCATGGGATCAGGGCTTCGATGATCTCCCTCAGCATTCTGATGCATGCAGGAGTACTGGAGAGAGCCATTCATGTGTAGAGCTTCATTGCTGAGCCTACGCCAGCAGTCAGGCCTACCGCTGGGCGACATGTAGCAGAGTCTTCTATAGCCAGCAACAGACAGATGTCGCAGAGGTCCAAGAAGACCATGCCATCAGGTGGGAGACCTCAGGATACTGGTTCGGAGGTGTGGGGAACATGTAGTAGAACCAGTAAACCCATTTTAACATTAAAAGTGGTTACAAAGTTTTATTGTTTTTACTATATATTATAAAAAAATTAATGTGAAATAATTATCAAATTTGGAAATTATTATTAAAAACTAGTACTCTGCCTGTGCGATGAACGACACTATAAAATTATTATTATTATTAACTATAGATTACTATTTATAAAACATAATAGTCAATATTAATATTTAATATATTTGAAAAGAAAATGACATACATAATGAGGAATAATAGTTATAGAAATTGGGGAACAAAATTTAGATACTGAGCAGCCTTCTGTATAAAATAAACAATGAAGGAACCAATGTTGAAACTGAATGAAAATTAATAAATAATATATTGAAATTATAAATTTATTCATAGAAAAAATTATGAAAATATAATTTTTAGATACTTGAAATAGGTCAACTGTGAAACAGAATCATGGTAAGAGAACATCAATACAATTTCACCTTTGACATAGAACTATGGAATGTAATTTAACAATGATAAGAGAACATCAATATTCTTTCAGTAGAAGATACATGTTTGACAACATAAACAGGAACCATAATTTTCAAAAACAGTGTGTGTGCAGATCATATTATAATTCATTTCATCAAAATGTGCAGTCAAAAGACTACCAGTACCACCATACATCATAGATGTAGAGTAGCAGTTTTTCATGTTTGTTGAATGTTATTTTGATACCTGCAATCTATAATTAGAAATGAATGTGAGTAAATGAAACATACTACTATGAAAAAATAACTGGTTAATCGTGTGATGTTAAAAAAATCATGTCATAATCAAATGGATTATTTGTTTAAAATATTCCTCTATGAAAAAAAACTGTACAAAAATTCAATGAAAACAATTATATAATATGAAAATGAAAAATCACTACTAATTGAAATAAATTATAGAAAATGGTAACCAGATAGACTCTATCAGAATACAATCATGACATATTTGAAAAACTGAAAGTGTGCCACCTTCATCTCTTCGGTGTGCAAATTTCATGGACTCCACAAAGTGCGCCGCCTTCATCTCTTCCACCTCAACCGCATCATCCTCTTCCATCGCTTCCGGTTTCTCTGACATGTTCCGCTCCCACTCTATATCATGTCATTAAAAAAATAACTAATAACACTAATTACTTGTATAATAAAATATCATTCCTTCTTTACCTTCTTGATGTTCTCTCGAATGGAATACTTGAAAGCATGCTGACAAATCTTAGTTATATCAGCACCGCTGAAACCATGAGTATTGAACGCAAGAACAGACAAGTCAACCTCCATCGATACAGGTGACTTCCTTAGACTCGCCCTAAAAATTTGAAGATTGGATGACTCATCAGGCAGTGGAATATAGATGATCTGGTCATGATGGGCCGTCCTGAGAAGCGCGAGATAGATGATGTCTGGACTATTGGTAGCCCGGATGATAAACACTGTTTCCTTGGCAGTCATCCAATCCATTTCTGTCAGAAGATGATTCAACACCCTGTCTACTGCCCCACCAGTTTTGAAACATAATAAAACATATTAATATTGTAAATGTTTAAAAAAAATGAGTGGTACATATAATGGAAAATAAGGTACAATAGGAAGAAATTTATTGAGATAGAAATTTTAGAGTAACAAGAAACATGTGATAAACAAAAGCTAAAAATTAAGATAGAAATGAACACAAAGTCACCGGAATGCTGCATCAATCAACCCCATTCCAGGAATATGTAGAGGATAAAAATACTCCCGTCACAGGATCTGTCACATTTTTTCTGTAGTGAGATGATCCCAAAACCCATTACCACCGTTTTTGTATCAGACCTAAAATATTTTAAAATAATACCTTCAGTGATAGATAATTATGAATAGAAAAGGGAAATAATAACATGTATCATAAATTATATATGAAATGGATTGAAAATAGAAAAACCTGATGTAATAATAAATAGTAAAACATGATGTAATATGGTAGCTGAATATATTTGTTGATGTTGTTGGGGATCCCAATAATTGCAACTTTGAGACTATTCCTAATTTTTATATACGTTAATACCTGAGTGGACTATGTTGGTGTGCCCATACAGGTGGAAAAAAGAGAAAAACCTAGAATGTAGGAGTATTAGTAACAGATTATGGGGGAAAAAGTTACATAATGAGTAGCATTGTATATGAAATACATAATGAAGTAATGTATGTAATAGAAATACTGAATGACTGGGAACATAAGTTAAGAAATTGGGAATTAAATGTTACATATTGATTTTTATGTACTGTAATAAGATGTTCCAGATCCCCAAACTGGAATCTGTATCAACTATACAGAAATCCAGGGTGCCTAGGAACAACTCCAGGCTTCTCTTCCTCAATCAGAACCATCATTTCCTACGTCAAACCAACTTTGAATGAGTCGACATTATTTTACATTATTCATGAAGAAATAGATGTTACAGTAAGGCTTACTGAGTGGTAAAATAAATCAAATTGAACCCACTATGAAAACGTTTGATACACTATTCAAAAAAATAAATAATTTTGAAAATTTACATCACTTCCAAAGGTTATGAAATAGTAATGAATTCTTTATATTGAAACTAATTCAATTATTCTGTATACCTTTTTAACTTATGATTAATTGTAATACAGTGCATGTGTGTAGAATTATAATATTTTTACCTCTAGAACCCTTCAAAATACCAATATTAGGATCCTTCTGAACAGGAAATGGTCTTTTGTTTCATGCCCAACCCTTATTCTGTTTTAGACCCGATCCTGGTAAGGTACTCCAAATTGGGATAAAATCCGATTAGAGTAATTAGGATACCCAAAAAGCATTCAAATAAAATTAAATGAAAACTCACTGTAAATAAAAATAAGATTTAGTATGTACTGATAGAACATAGTTTTACCTAGTGCTTTAAACTAATGCAGGGGACATGTTTTCCAGGACAGTTGTGTGACATTAATAGTAGGTTAATATTATGTGTGTTATGTGGTTAGACAATGTAATATTAATTAAGCACCTGCCATAATGTAATAATACTAACTATTTCATCTTCTAGTCATAATTAACAATTTGCAGCATCTCTTATAAAATATTGTCCTCTATTTTTCTACATCTTGAATGATTCATGCAATTTATTCATTTTAGAACCTGACCTTGTGAACCAAGCATGTGAAAGAGGATTGATACCACTAAGGGGGTTGAAATGATCAAAAGACACTGATTTATCTTATTGGAAACCATAAGAATCCAAAAATCCTAATAACACAATACATAAAACCCAAAAACATGATGTATATTAAATATAGAACCAATCTGTATACATTTTAGTGGACTTCACTTCTATAGAATTTTTCATTCTCATTTTTTGATGAATATCCCTCCAATGATTTCCATAGAACCTCCCTCTATACAGTGTACCTTCTGGACAACAGGAATAAATCAATTCTTGAGAAAGATTTTCCAACATTCCAAAATAATGTGTGAAAAACGTTACAAATTATGTTAGTAAATATGTAATATATGATTATCTATGGATCTATATTGTAAATTTTAAAAAAAAACAACCATAGAATTTCTGTTAAAAAATTACAACCTGTTTAATAAAGAAGGGTGCAATGTGAATGTAGTCTAGCCAAATAAGGAATGTTTTGGGGGTAATTGGAGGGAATGTCTCCATGTAAACCTATTATAATATAAATTATCTGCTGAATAGTCTTTGGATCTGCAGTATAGTTGTCATAGCATCGACCCCATATTGGGTGTCTGCAGACCTCTATTAACGATGGGGTGAAGAGGAATCTAATTAGAAAAATCACCAATTAGAAATTGATTTATCCCAGATTCTATGCAATTTGATGGACAATTTGATTTGGATAATTACACCAATACATGAATCAAATGTGTACAAAATGTGTACTGAAGGGAGGTGGCTCTGACTACAAGATCAGTTCCGACTGCAATATGATTCAAAATTTCCTGATCCCTGAATGAAAAGAGGCAGGAACACATTATTATTGGTTCAACACATATAGAACATCTATTTCCCTATAGTAAAACCACACTGCAAGAGAATGTAGTTTATAAGTGAGAATATATATAATACATTATTGCTGGTTGAACACATATAGTACCTCTTCTTAATAATGTAACATATCCTAATTCTCTAATGAATCCACCTCCTGAAAGAAAACCCTATAAATTATAGGGAGAACCCTAACTACAATGATTACTTTCTAATAGTGGTTCATCCACACTATTACTGTAGTGATAGTGAATTCTTACATTGGTTGGGAAATTCGGAACCATATATTATCTATAAATATATTCTTTTCATTTCCAACATCCCTACTATATTAATATCTACATTGATATTATGTAAATATATGGAATACAGTTCAATATCTGTACATATAAATTAAAAAATATCTGTACATAGATATTAATATATACACTTTCTGGGCAATCAATCTATGTACACAGATATGGTGATGAAGCCCCCTAACATTCTTCAAATTCATTTATGATTTGTTCCATGAAAATATATAATATTTTAAATGTCAGTTGCTTCATGTACTTGATATAAAATGAACTCTGATAGGCTTTCAGGATTTAAGTTGTTTTAAATCAATCCATATAACAGTGCGAACCCAAAGTACAGTACTCGAGAACCTAAAAACAAAAAAAATCATCATATGTGGATATGAAGGAAACTAAATGAAATTATGTAACTCACCCATGCTTTCAAGAATGGGATTCATGTCAACAAATGAAGCCTATAATTTCATTTATATAATAGATTAGAAATTAACAGATGAAACAACTCCATTGAAGGGGTGAAGTTGAATAAAAGGAGTCAGAATTAGGTGATGAAAATTAAAAGAAATCAACTTACCCCGAATATTATAATTGCATCTATGCTTCCAGAGTGTGTAACAGAAGATTCAAAATCCTTGAAATCCCACTATATCAAATCACCAATAATTCTTCATTATCCAACTTGCCACTGCGATCCATCTGGGACATTTAAAAAAACTGGTGTTTATTAGTATGGTGTTTCCTAAGTCATTCAGGCTCTGTTTGACAACCCTGATGAAAACTGTGTATAAAAATTATCAATAAGTGATAAGCACTATAAGATGTTTTAGTAAGTGTAGTCAAATGAAACCTCAAATTAGATAAGCATGTACATAATAAATAGAACAACTTTACTATCATGACCACATAAAAATAGATAGTATAGTAAAGACACTAAAAAATATTCAAATTGAAATAAATACATGCCAATAAATCCAAGAGATGAGTGCCCAGACTGTAAGAGAACCATCAATATCAAAAAAAAAACGCTGAAAACCCAAAAACTAGGAACTAGAGGATGTATATGGATTTTAATCAATTTCCCATTGATCAATTTTTATACAAAATACTAACCGACCCTAAAATTGAATCTGAATCAAGATAAAAAAAACAAAAACTACTCATACAAAGCAAGAGTAATTTTAAAAACATGATACATCTGTTTTAACAGCTGAAAATAGGTTTCTTGGATTTTGATATGACATTACCAGAAAGTTAAATATACCCCAAACATAGAATTGATACATTAACTTCATTTTGAACATGAAATCGTATTACAAACAATGCACTGCAATGTTAGTTTAGAAACAATCATTGTCCTCACTTCGCAGTAATCATTTTTTTGCAATGAATCTAATATCCCCTGAACTGAATCTGAACCAAAACAAACAGAAAAAAACTACCACCCATATAGAGAAAGGCTGATTTTAAGAACTTGACTCATCATCCCTGGAATGCGTTTGCCTTAGCAGTTGAAAAGAGGTCAATAATAGGGTTTTGATGAAAATAAAGAGAAGATAATATAATTTTTATTAACATATAAATTTTTATAGAATGTTTACAATAGGAAACCTTTCATAATGAGAAAATATTTTAGAAATTGAATATTTGTGAACAGGAAGAATCAACCAAAACAACTCATATGGAGCAGGGATGTATTTTTGTTGATTAACATCAATACAGTACAGTACTGAAGCACCTAAAAACAATAAAAGCATCAAAGGTGGATAAGAATGAAACAAATGAAATTAAGTATTGAGACGACTACTCACCCAAGATATCATGAATGGGTGTCATGCCAATAGATGAAGCCTATAATTTCATTTATATAACAGATTAGAAATAAATAGAGGAAACATCTCCATTGAAGGGGCGAAGTTGAATAAAAGGATGCAGAAGTTGGTGAATGAAAATTAAAAGAAATCAACTTACCCTGAGTATTATAATTGCAACTGGGCTTCTACAGTGTGTAACAAAAGTTTCAAAATCCTTGATAGCCATCACAAATATATCAACCAACAGTGCTGAGTGATGCTAATGGAATAAAAAACTGGAATAAATTCTTAAAATAACATGGAAACATCATGGATAATTCCTATAGAAATTAAAAGTAAAATTTTAGAAAGAAAATCATAGCACTGAGACCTCCAAAGGTTGTGCCAATGGAATAACATCAACTTTTACGCCCGGTAAAAAGCCAACAATCAAAACTACACGTCTATTATCATTACGATCATTCACTTCCGGAAGTACCTACATTATTTTTTAATGGTATATTAACATTATCTACTTCAAGTTCGTTTCAAAATATTTATGAGAAGGGGTGATATTGGATAAGGGAGAACCTCTTTAAATTCGTAAGTCAGGGCGTCCCATCCAATGATTCCAGTAGCCAAAGCGGTATTGATAGGGGTTCTAGACCCCATATTTTGCGTTATCTGAAATCAAACTAAATCCCAATAACAATCCAACAAATATGACCATGCACAATTTGAAAATTAGGAAACGAACGAATAAATACTTTCCTTAGCTTAGTGGCTATGATTCACGAACGAAACAGTTAAAATATTTTACCGTATCAAACTAAAAATTAGGAAACAACTAAAACTCATCGAATTACCTATGATATCAGCGAGAAAAAAATACTACCATTATCTTAGTTGTTTGTTCAAAATTTCAGATCAGGATGATAGGGTTACATAAGAGATATCAACCAAATCCGAACCTTGGGAAGGAAATTAATGAATTCCAATTCGAACCAATTCTGAGCTTCAAAGGCGGAGGCAGAGGCATGGTTGGAGAAGCGAGTCATGATAGAAGGAGAGGATATTTGGGAAAAATAATGGAAATGAAGGAAAATCGGTAGCGGGAGGAGAAGCAAGAAGCTCACTGTGGGGACCCTAATAGGGAGGGAATATTGGTGGCAGCGTCAGCGGAGGAGCCAGAGGCGGAGCATGTGGATGCGGAGCACGTAGAGGTGGCGGCGGGACTAGAGAGGATGTTCCGGAATGGGAGCGGGATAGGGGAGTCGGGGAGTAGAAGGGAGCGTGAACCCTAGCATAAGTGAAAAAAGCCCGATCGGCAGGGGGGGCATACCACATTTTTTGTGGACATGGAGGTAGAATGAGAGGTTTTTTAGTGACGTGGAACCCTGAGAAGGTGACACCTCAGCTAGAAGGAAGCCAATTTTAGTATAGATAGTAGATATGGAATTCATTATGAAAAATTAAATTTCTATATGTTTTATAATTTAATTTCTAAATCAACTAGAAAAAATCAATGAAAATTGGTTTTCTAGAAAAATGATTTTTCATTATTAAAAATATACTAATACCAAAACTAAACATAGAGGATATTCCTATGAAATTTATTACAAAATTTTTAATAAATAGAAAGTAATTTTTAAAATATATAAAAAATTGTTTTATTTAGAATAATTTTTTGGAATGTAATTTTTTTTAAGAAATATAGCTTTTTAATTATTCACTAAATAAATTAATCTTCCCTGAACGATTCATAAAATTTAACCATAAGCTAATTTTTATTAGAAAATTTTACAAATAATATCCTTCCAATAAAATAAAAATATTAAAATTTTATTGAAGTAATTATAATATCTGCACACAAAATGCAGTAAACACCATTATTAAAAGAAACATATTATTGTAACATAAATTGTATTTACAAAAAAAAAATAATCACTTATTTATTATCCATTTGTCAATAAATTTTTATTAAGTTAAAACAATATACATATTTTTCATAATGTTTTCATTCTTATTCATTTAGAAAATCCAAATTATTTTTTATAATAGTATACTATATCATAGTTCATTTAAAACATGTGTTTCATTAAAAGTAACCTATCAAATACTTCAGGTTAGTTTCAAAGGGAATAAATATAAAATAATTAGGTGTTGAATTATTACACCATTTAATTTTTTTCATGTATCAAATTCCATTAATATAATAAAAAATAGAGATGTCACTACTTCGTCACATTATTGGGCTCCCATGTACAATCCTAGAATTTTGGATTCATCCAAAGAACATTAACCAGGAGATTAGACTTATTATATATAAAATTTTCTCTATAATCTAATATTTATAAATATTGTTATTAATAGTAAATATCATACTCATGTGACAGAACCAATTGTTTATGTACATGTGAAGGATTAGGTATTCACTTTCTCCGGAAGGATATATAGAGCACAAACATGACTTCATATACATTATGTGGAAGCAACAAGTGATAAAATACAATACTAATATAATTAATAATTTATGAATGGAAAGTATATATTGGGCACACACATCCATTCCGTCCAAATATCATAACTGTACTCCATGAATTAATTAACATTAATACTTTCCCAAAAAAATTTAAATCCAAATATCAGTAATGATTATTATCATAACTCTTCATTCAATTATGAGCATCCTTGATATGTTATTGAATTGATATAATATTCATTTCTCTTTTCTTTTCTAGATAATATACCAATATTTTTCATCATCCATATTTATCTTAGATCATTAGAGTTGTGTTCTTCATTATATAGAGGCCTTCATAAAGATCCATCTAAATTCTTGAGTGAAATAAAATTTATAATAAAACTCATTTATTGGAATTTGTTTAACGCCACAACCTCTGAAGTATAATGAACATGGTATGAGAATATAGTTTTGGGTTTGAATGGGTCTCTCAAGATTAATGTCTCTCTGAGGATGAAATATGGTACTAATACCCAACTCTATATCTTGGTCTGGTGAACACATCTCTATAAATTTTGGGAAAACATAAAATATATATCATATACAATAGAATGAGGTTATCTACATAATCATTCGACTTACATAATGTATATCCATTACATCTGATGACTACAGAAATAGTCTCTTATGGAAACAAAATTTGGAAAATATTTAATGAAATCGACTACAACCGAAATAGTATTATGCCCCTTAGATGTTTTTGGGAGTCCAATAGTGAAATATATAGTGATGTTTTGCAATTTCCATTCCTGTATTTGAAATGGTTGTAATATACCATAATACAAATTTATATCAAACCCAAATTTATGACATACCAAACATTAAGGTGGATACTCTAAAAGATCTCTCTTAATGTTTACAAGACATTAATATTCCCTTCCAGTCCCTATATATCTTCATTTATCCGTGATGAATTATAATGATGATGTATTATCTTATTCCAATATCTCAATCATCATGTATGGTATTGAATATACACATACTTGATTCCCATAACTTATCATTCCATCAAAATAATGGGTGAACATAGGAACATTTATATCCTTCTTATAATGTCAACATCATCCTATTATGATTCTAATAATCACATCATTTGATTTTTAAAAATTCATCTGAGAAATATATTATTCTTCACTTCCTTCAATATTTAATGGTCCATTCATTTAAAATATATAAAATTTGGATATTTTTATCATCATCATAGATTAGATATCATGATCCTTTTAAGTAAAATCGTCTACCACCTTTTCTATTTTCTATGGTTGGCAATATATTTAGAAGCCATAATCATTTACTACCTCCAATCATATTCTCTTGTGTATATTCAATTATTTTTTGGATAATATATACATAAATTTTTTTATGATATGAATATATATCACACCTTTCCCTATAAAGAAATTTCATTAAAATAATTAGTGAAAAATTACTATAGGTTACTCCAAATCATGTTATATGTATTTTTCACAAGATCATTCATTCAGAATTAGTAATAAGATATCATTGTATCATTATGAATTTGAAAGCATCTTAATACAATAATCAATGCGTAAATAAATATCAAAATACCTTATCCACTATAAAGTAGTGTGAGTATTGTAGAGGTAGTTGACAATCTTTTCAAATTCATGAAGTGTTCTTCAGATTCATCAATTCAATGTAACATGACTCACATTTGATTTAGATTTTTCAGTGGTTTAGACATCCCTGAAAAACTCTTCATAGTTCCTTGATAATATATATCTAATCCAATAAAACTATGGATATCAGTCTTCAGGGTTGGTTTGGTCAATTTTTCAACAACTCCCATCTTTTATTGGTCCACCAACATATTTTCACATGAGATTATATGACACAAATATTAATCATTATGTAGAAAAATATCAAAAAAATTTATTTTTTCTAAAACATATTCTTATATATGGTTTTTAGTATAATCATCAAATGATATTGTTGATCATCCTTTCCAATCAAACATATAATACTATCATCTATAATGTCTACATAAACTAATAAGGGTAATATATAAAGTTTTTTTTCATTAAATTCATAAGTATTGAAGGTTAATTAGTAAGAATAGATGACATCACTATAAATTTATATTTTCTATAACTTGTATGCCATTGTTTTTTAGTTATGTATTCACTTTGGAAACCTAAAAAATAGTATCTAGAATGAAAATAATCCATAAATATAAGTTTATGTATATATAATAGATTATATAAATTGCCAATATAGGTTAGATGATGCATATTTTTTATTGTGATATTGTTTAGTCCCCAATAATAATTACAGATCAACATTGACAAATATTTCTTCTAAATAAAATTAATAGGTGAACCCCATGGGGATAGACTTATACGAATGGATCCCTTATCAAGGTTCCCATGATCTTTCTTTTTCAGTTCCTACAACTCAATTAGGCTATAAAATATGGATTCTATAAAATAGTTTTATCATGATGAATGGGTTCTATTAAAAAATAAAATTCATGATATTTAATAATACTACGAAACTCTTCTAATTTTTTTTATCAAATTACAAAATTATTGGAATATTTTTTATGTTTAGTTTCTTCCCAAACATTTGAGATAAATACCCCTTAAGAATACATTTTATGACCCATACAATGGATTCAATTTCTATTTTAGGTTCATATTTTTTCTTGAACTGTATGATGGTAATCGTTTGGTTTAAAATATAAAATGTCACTTTTATTACATATAAATTGTTATATTATAAAATGTAAATAATTTTAAGATAATGATATTTTTAGGAAGAGAAATTTACATAAACCTAAATCAGAGTAAATTCAAATACATGAGATGTGATCATCATACTGTTAATAATTTTCATGAATAATTTTATCTTATATACATTGATGATAGGTAGTAGTATTCCTAGAGACTTTTAATTCTATAAATATAACCATATGACTTGTCAAAGATAAGATACATTTATATTTTAGCATAACTGTAAATTCCTCAACTTGTTCATTATATCATTAAACCATTCAAAATTGAATTTTTTTACTATAAATCATTATTAATTATATTTGTAAATCATATATTCATAAATTTAATTCACAGAAAATCAAAATCATGACTCATTTTTCAAATATATGTCAATTTATGATTAACCTAGGTCTTCCAAGTTCATTAACTACTCAAATACTACATGGTTTCTTATAAATAGAATGTCAATTAACAAAATCAAATCTGTAATGAGTGTCTTCCTAAGTGTATTATTTTTGGCCCACTTATCCTGAATCAGTGATTATTGAGCTTATACCCAATCCACAGTTTTTTCAGTTATAACAATTAGGTGAATCTCTTCTTTGAAACAATCAAAATTACATCATAAAAATAAATATTTATGTAATAGAAAATATACATTTAATTATTTTGATAACATTTGATGTTCTCCTATACTCTCACTTGTCTGGAGGGCTGTCACTAAATTTTCACAACCTAGTTTCCAATAATAACTATAAAATTTTCAAATTCCAACAACGGAAAACCAAAAATTTTACACATAAATATTAACTATTATGGGATGAATATTAATTACATACCATTACCATCCATTAAAAAAATGTAAAGGATTATTTTATTTGGATACAAGGATACATAAACTATTAGTACAAAAATGTATTACATCATCACCCTGTAATTTCTTCATAACTACCACCCTTTTAAAAATATCATACATAAAAACATTCATTATATTCTATAGAAATTAATCATAATAAAGGGTGA
Organism: Viscum album; assembly: GCA_963277665.1. NCBI lineage: Eukaryota > Viridiplantae > Streptophyta > Magnoliopsida > Santalales > Viscaceae > Viscum > Viscum album. The sequence continues at coordinate 1,489,036,343 of OY728120.1, forward strand.
TCTCTGATTCTTATTAATGGTAATCAAGGGAGATAAAAAAGATTATATAAGAATAATTTAAGGATAAGGGTATGAGAACATTAGCATAAAATTAAAATAAAATAATGAATAATTCATAGATCGTTATTCAGTTTTATATAATATAACAATGAATTTAAAGATATATGGTTTATAAAAGAATCAATGAACATGATATATGATCAGATACTAATTTTACAATATAATTTCATAAAATAGTGGCATAATGTGTATCATAATCATAATCCTAAAAATATTTTTTAAAAGGCTACCCTCTATTACATTAATCACATATTAGAATTCGGATGACCAATTATGTGACTTATTTGGGCTTGGGATAACCTCTAATATAACCTATTAGTTTATAGGAAATTAATCTTTATCCAAGGAAATAGAGGAATATAATAGACCCATCCATCAAATTATCCATAATGCATTAATATATATACAACAAGATCATGACACCATTAATCATTTCATCCTCACATAACCCATGGAAAAGAAAATGGGTGTCATAAATATTTTAAAATCATAGTAATAAATTATCTCAGGAAAGAATAATGATGGTAAAATTTGTTCATATCCCATTTATAGTTTAATAAACACTAACTTCTTTTTTATATATGAAAGTAGAAATAAAAACAGTAAAAATTTTCATCAGGAAAAGAGCATTTTCATTTTGAAATAAAAATAAAAAATCCAAATATTTATAAAACATTAAGGAAAAATATTTCGTGGAAAAAATCTATAGAATAATGTAATCCATGTTTCAAGAAATTATTTTTTCATAACAATAAAAAATTCAAGAAATAATAATTAATATATTGATTCTGTTCACGCTCTGGGTAAAAAGTACCTTATTTGGTAAATTACCAGATAAATTTTTTTTAAAAAAATTATAAAAATTAAGTCAATGGTAAAATTACATGAATTAGTAATTTTTACACAAAAAAAATGTTCCTTAAAACATTTCAGAAAACATACATATTGAAGAACAATGATTTCAGACTGATATGATAAGTAAAGGTATATTTTCTTGAAAATGTTGATTTGTAATCTAGATTACATTAAAAGATAAAAATGAATTGAAATAAATTAATTTATTTAAATAGGAATAAGAAAATATAATTGGTAATATTTTTTAAAAATATATTATAATATTTAATTGTCCAAAATTTATGCATAATTAATCTTAATAAAAGTGTGATTGTAACATAAAACACATACCTCAAGATTGAATAATTTCATATAAACTCTAATATAATTTATAATTAATTTTAATTTATTTTAATTCTATAAAAAATCTATATATATAATTATAATATCATATATGATCCAATTATAAAATTTAATCTCCCTTTAATTAATAATTATTTCTTTAAATAATTTTTTCAGTGGTTATTGTTTTCATTTTTCTGGAAAGTATGGATCTGGATGTTTTGATACTTATACATTAATAATAACTTCGTTATATGTATAATTTTAAATTTAACATAAATATCATATGTATTAAATATAAAAATATTTAAAATATTTCTAAAGAAAATAGATAGTAAAATGAATCATTCTATTCATGGTGAATGTTTTCCATATATAAATATGGATGTTATTTTCATTTTCTAAAAAAAAGAAAGAAAAAAAGAAAAATAATACATTAAAATTTTAAAATAATTATTTAATAATATACGTCATATATATTTTTTAGGTAAATAATTTAAAAAAATCCATGTATTGATGTATCATATATATATATGGAGGCGGTAGTCCACATGTATGCTTGTGCGATACTTTCATTTATGTTTGATTGAAAATTAGTTGAATTTAGTTATTAAATAAACATAATAATAAATAATTATATTTATTATACTATATTAATATTTTTATGAAGGACAAAATAGGATTATAGAATATAGAAGAATAAATAAAATTTAAAGATAATGGTTAAAATTTAATCCACTTCATAGAGAAACATGTTGTTCCTTACACCTTAAGGTTTTAATAGAAAAAATTGTGATAAAAAAGAACCTTCAAGAAATGGGGAGGGTCGTTAAGAATGTATTTTCATAAGTAGTGGAACATATATTAGGAAATTGAGTTTGTATAAAAGAGGATTGATGGTGTCCTGTCCTCGGTGGGGGTGGGGACATAATTCAAATTTTTTAAATGATTAAAATATATTTTTTTCATATTCAAGAATAATATATCTAAAATGGATAATATTGTAAATAATCATGATATCATGTCTAAATATATCCCTAAAGTAATAATTATATATTTTTACGTTACAATCACACCTTTATCACTTTGTGTGACACAATGGTATACACATTTTAACACAAACCATGATAAAAAATTCTAATGTTTTTAATATTTTTTATGAAAAAAAATTGAAGAAAGATCCTTACAAAAATTATAATTTATGATTAAAAATATGAAATCTATTTTATAAAATTTTATTTCTAAAATTATCATAAATTAGATTTAAATTAATCCAACAAAATGAGGAAAAGTAATATTTTCCAAAAAAATGTTTTTTTGGAAAAATATTGTTTTTATGGAAAAATAAGGAATAAAGTTAATTATAGTGAAATTATTTTTATTTTTTTAAAAAAAAATTTCTACTTAATATTTAAAATAAATTAAAATTAAAATTTTACTTTATATCAAATGGAAAAAATATATTTCAATAAAATTGGTATTTTTACTATTTTTTTGAAGAATTAATGTTAGAAAATTTTTCAAAATATCACGTGTAGCTAGTTTTGATATACTGATTTAAAAAATAATATAATTTTAGAAAATAAAAATTCTAAATTTGGATGAAATTTATTATAATATAGAAACAAATAATGAAATAAAACCCATTTTTTGATAAACAAATATTTTAAAAGAATTAAATGACTGGTGAAAATTGATTATTTATTTATTATAATGTAATCAACACATTTTCATTATATAAAAACATTATTAATAATTTTAATAATGTCTTTATTCTTACTCATACCAGAAATACAATGGGTATGTTATAAATATTTACTATTTCATAGTTCATTTTGGCATCGGGATGCTTGCAACGAAATATTTCCCATACTTAAAGTATATTTCAAAGAGAATACATATAAATTCAAGGGGTGGTACACTTGAAGTCCCAAGAATTTAATAAAATGTGTCAATTCACCAAAAAAATATTTTACCAACACCTCATCTATTTACCCTCAACCGTAATAGTCCCAAATAACACGCTGATATATTCATGTTTCTCTAGGAAGATAAAGACCTAGTCATTTATTTCCTTCTAATACTCCACCTTCTTATATTCTTTAGAACCATTGAAATAAATGGGATTTTGGAATATTAATTTTATTTCTTGATCATTGTATCCAAAAACATTTGGATTAACCACATTATCTTTTCCAAAAATAGGAAACACATTCTAGCAAACATTGTAAACTACCTATATGAAAACCTTAAATGGATTCTCATTAGTATGAGGAATCAATTGGGAAGAATTTACCACTAAAACCTCCCTTAAAATCTTTATAGGATATCTCAAAGGAATTTTCATTATTCCCAAAGACTAAGGGATCCTATCAGACACTAATAAAATGTTAGTTTAAATTACAAGGATATAAGTAAAAACAGAGATCTGGATGTGAAAAAAACATAGAATAAATACAATCCAACATCTAATGGTGACCAAAGGCACATTACGATTAGAGAAATCTAAAAAATCACTCATAACACACCCCTTATTTCCAAAAAATATTTTTTTACCTCAATTGAAAATAATAAGATAATTGAACTTGAAGATAGTCTTCACAAGATACCAAATCATCACAACACTATCCAAGAAACCCATCATTCTATGATCAAACTATATTGAATTAAGACCTAAATGGACTTCCAAAACACAAAAGTCTAGTTACTAGAACCCAAGAATCCAAAAAAACGAGGGAATAATTTTCCCAGTAGGAAAAAATATTGCATTAAATGAAAATTTATATTCCATAATAATGAATAAATAGCGGTTTCAATACTACTAATTTAATAAAGTGAAACATATTTAAATAGCTACGACAAAAACAAAAGTAAATTAAAAATTTCAATAAAAACTGTTTTGATACATGGTAAACATACCATAATCTCATGACTAGATTATTATTCACAACTAACATTAATACCCACTATCTTTATATAGTGCATGACCCATTCCTACATTAGAAAATACATGATCTACACACTATTGAGGCTATGTAAAGGGTGTTAGGAAAGAAGCCCAGTAGGATCCCACCCATGTTTTCTATATCATGTTTTTTTAAATAATCCCAACATGATACACATATAAAAACATTGAATTAAGAAACTAATGTCAAATTATTATCATGATCAGGGTAAAAATATTCTACTTCACATAGTTTTAAATTGGTTCTATATAAAATATATCAAATAACATTTCAAACTGAGTCTCTTATCAAGGCATAAAACATTTATAATATTATTCGCATTATAATGCAAATCAATACAAAGATAATCATAAATTATATTACCCCTTGGATTACATAGGTCGGATTTATCTGACAGTATTATACCTACGTAATAATATCAATTATAAGATATATAAATGATCCCTTAGAACAAAAAACCATGTGAGTAAAGGTATATCCAGGGGTGAACCCTAATAGTGTTAGAGAGTAATGGTTTTAATGTAATGATGAAAATTTAATGGAAGAACACACCATATGTGAACTGATTAGGATGTAGGGAGAAGTTCCAATACAAGAACCCCATCTTGGTATCCAAAGTTTCCATGTATTGAATATGTCAAAATTTATCAAAGGAATCATAACATTTCTGAAAATAGTATCAAAAAACCATTTTCCCCTCAAAATGTTGATATTAATCCCAATTTTATAAAATATTGCAATGTTATATGAAAGAATAATTGTTTGACCCAAACCCATGGAAAGAAATCATTTAAAAAAATACTTCCCCATACATATTATGACGATCAAGGTACCTATATGTTGTTTTTTAATAAACAAGTTTCAAACTCAGATCATGTGTGGTTCACCAAAAAGGAATTGAGACTAAACCAGTAGTAGGAAAATTGTTTTTTCCGGATAATGAAAATGATATCAATGTACCATAATGATATGGAACAAAAACTAATGTGATAGGATTCCATAGAAATTGATTCTTATATATTATAATCATGATTCTATAAGTACAATGTTAGCAGAAAAGATAAGTGATTTTATATATAAGAGATAAAATATCCAAACCCAACAAAATATATAACCCCTTGGGAAACTAAACACAGAATAATTCAATTTTATGAAAACAAATAGATTTAGGAACAAAATGACAAGATGAGATCAACAGAGGTAGTCACCTTAACACATGCTAGGAACCTAAATCTCTTCCCATAATCATATAATTCAAAAGAATAATGTGTTATGGAATATATAATCCTTAATAAAGTTGAAAAGTAAATATTATATTAAAAATCCCTCAATAATGATTCCTCATGTTTCCCTACCCATGTGAATTACTTCCTTAAAATCATGTTGCTGATTTGGATGTTTGAATTCTTGAAATAGAAGACACCAAGTTGTGATATATGAATTCTATTTAAATGGGTTCTTTAATCACACCATACCAAGATCTTTTTTTCCCTACCAAACATACAGTCACCACAAATCCTTAGAAAATTGGTTCTGGCCCTATCCTCCACCATTTCATGGTGAGGCCTTATTGGGAGTGGTGAATAAGGTGAAAAAAAATGTTCCATGATTAGGGATATGTTATTCACCAGCCTTGGTCATTGTTATTGTGCTTCAATAGAATAACTACAAAGTATAAAATCATGGATAATGATTTGGTATAGCTTATATTTCATAGAGTAAAGAGAAAGACCCCTTTAAAAATCCAATAACCCTAACCAAAAAATATCACACACTGAAGGAACCATATCAAAGATAAATAATAGATTATTCCTTGAGAAGGGATATAAAAGTGGAATTTTTAAATTTTAATCCTATGTATAATTATAGAATTATATCAATTTTAATTTTTTGTTATTTTATATAATGGATACAAGATTCTAGTTTTTTTTACAAAATGTTATGTACAGACTTGATTTAACTAACTATTTTCATAAAGCTATTATTTTCTATGATTATGTTCTTTCAAAATTCATATGTAATGTTTCAATGTATTTGGATTATTATCTCATTTTAACTATCTTATTAAATAGTATATTTTACGATTTTATGATGTTGAATTTAAAGATACATGTCCTCATTCCAAGACATGTGTTATTTTATAATTCCATAATATAAAATCTTTTACCTCTATAATATTTTTATCCATGTATTTATCTAATTTATATGTTATTTCACATAATTTTTATCTATCCCCACGTGACTATTTGTTATTCTATTTCCTTACTGATCATTTAAACTCACTCAATCTTAGGCTTATAGATTTTATTATGGAATTATATTCCGAAATATTTCTACGAAAAAATCCTCTATGGAATTTTTTGGTGATATATTTATTATTAATTTTGATATAGGTTAATTTTGAAATAAATAACCAAGGAAACAAATCCATTGGGTCATGTAAAAGTGTTTTTATTATTGATATTATATTAATAGTCATGTAAAAAAATATTTTTTTGTTCAACTCACATGGTATCATATTATGAGTATACATAATTAATTATAAACAATTGATCTGGGATTTTAGAAGGGGGTATATTAGTTGGTATTATTATTGGGTTTATTTATTTTTAGGTACAATGATGTACAATAGAACCTAAAAATAATTCAACAATGTTTGAACAAAAAATATCATAGGTTGATATAATGGAATCAAAGAGTAATAAAATTTATTCATTATGTTTCATAATCACATCATTATTTATATTGATGTTATTATGATGTAATGGTTTAGTACTCAAGTTATCCTTTTTTCATGTAAATGGTAAGAACTAAGAGAAATCATGTAAAAAAGAGTAATGGACATTATGGTGATTACCCAAATGTGAAACCAAATGTGATGAGATATGATATGAAATATTCATGGATATGTTTTTTTGTTTATTTTTAATAAAAACTTTTATTCCAGATTCAAAACATGCTAAAAAATGAAACATGTTACCAATTCCTCTATGGTATGTGCTTATACATCCAATAGTGGAACCCATAGTAAAAAAATTTCCACAAAATTGTTCAGTATGTCGAAAAACTTATTTTTTATCTATTTTTCATTTGAAATGTAAAGTATGCTAATAAATGAGGCTTACCATGAACATGAAGCAAAAGGGGAAAATTAATTACCCTGAATAAGAGGATATATGAGATTATTAATCACTAAATATTTCCCCCTAACACTTATCATCGAAATAAAATGGGAATTTATGGATCTCAATTATAAAGAGGATGAATTTATTGGTTTTTATAATGAAAAAATCATATGAATTACAATATATGACTATTATTTTATCATCAATCCTGGATAAAAAATAAAGCAATTATTTTTTGACTTAAATACAAGTCTCTAAATGTTGTTAGCCTAATGTAACTTTGTCTTATCTGGAGAAATTTTTGGATGATTTATAATAGTGGAAATATAAGTTACAGACTATCACTATCTATATAGAAATGTGGAAAACGAATTTAAAATGGAGTGTCATTGCAATTAATGTTTTAAGGTTTGTTATTGAATATTAATTCAACTTTAAAAAAGATAATGTTTTAGGTTATAAAATTTATGAAATTTCCTCAATGGAATGGGAAAATGTTTCAAGTATTGATGAGGATTCCTGGAATATCATTATTATCAATGAAATAAGATGAACATAATTGAATTAATATTGTACAAAAAGATTCTATATAATGAACCAACCATGCTTCAATTATTCAATTATAAAGTTTTTAGGAATTTTAAATATCAATGCCCCATTCATATAGATAATTAGGTGGATCAACATCATTTAACATAAAACAAGGGATAAAGGAAAATTGTATAAAATATCTACTATTTATGTGAACCATGATGATGTCAAGGTGAATATTACACTCAATATCTGTTAAGGAATTGTGATTGTCTTATTTGATTATGAATATTCACATTCTATAATATCATTCATGTTTTATAATACTATTCATTAACCAAATAAATTATTTGATATTGTTTTATATATGTAAAATACATGTTTTATGCAAATAGAACATATATAAATATTCTATAATTAATATTTATTGAATGATATGTGTTATAAATAAAATTATTCTTCCTATGGTTTATTTTTATGAAATATTTGGAATTAATTATCATTGAATTAATATAAATACCAATAATTTCAAGGAATGGGATATCTCAACCTACATTAAAATTTATTCAAGTATTTTATAGAAATTTAAATTTTTTTATAATTTCTTCTAAAAATTTCCCTAATATCCAATAACAAAGGGTATATGACATAAACGTATGAGATTAATGAAACTATAGATATATTTTTATTTTTATAGGAATAATTATTATGTTATTTCCCCGTAAAGAAATTTTGATTAATATTATGGAAAACACACACATATATATAATTCTTATTATGAAAGAAACAATGAGTTTCCAAATGATACCCATGATTTAATGGTATAAATCTCATTGAAAATTATATCGTTTGTCATGTCTATTATTTGGATACCCCGACCTTTATTATTCAGTGATAGTAAATAAAAAAATAGGGGATGTAATTAATTTATGTAGTAGAGAATATTATGATCCATATTATTGGTATATATTTTCCTTCAGGATTATATTTTGTTAATAATATTTTTAAATTATAGATTATTATAATTTATGAATTCATATGATATTTTAATTCCATATATAGGATATCATATTCTATATGAATCTATAAAAATGGAATATTTCCATAATTCATTAAGGTGAAAAATTATTATATAAAATGGTTTATATTAAAAGAAAACTAAACGAAACATAATTATGAAAATTGAAAAGAAAATAAAAAATAAATAAAAACAGAAGAAAATTGAAATTGCCATTATCTAAATCTACAATAAGAATCATAATTCCAATGATAATTACGTGAAGAAATAAAACACAATTGAAATATGATTCAAATCAAGAGAAACATAATAAACGAATAGGATGAATGACTTTATTTATATTTTTGTATGTTTTATATTTGCATCAAACATGACTATAATATATATGGTAAAAAAATTTATTATCATTGGTATATAGTAATGAAAAATATATTAATTCGGTATAACTATATCAAATAGCTATTATAAGAATTTTATAATAATAATGTAGATATTTCAAATATTATTTAAATATATTATTTTTGTATTTAAAGAAAATAAATTGCCAAAATATGTTTTTAAAATTCTATTAATTCTAAATAAATTTTAAATTTTTTCAATTATTAAAATATATTACTCTTAATGAATGATTCTAATTAAATTTTTTTTTAATTTTGTTAATTACCTAAATAAAAATAGTTTTATAAATTATGTGGTATAATTAATTATAATGAAAAAAATAATTAAACCAATTAATGTTAAAAGTGATATTTTAAAAGATTATTTTGCCAAATATTATGTTATTTTTATCTATATGAATTTAACAAAATTATATATTAGATTAAATGAAATTTATATATTATGTATGATTGAATAAATTTATAACAATTTAATACTATTTAATTGTCATAGAATAATAAAGAATTCATTTTTATGATTGAAAATGATTTTTTCAAAAAACTATTATTCATGAGTTATGTAATTTAATATTATGAAAATAAATATTTCTTAATTTCTAGAAGAATTTATAAAATTTTAATATTTATATGTGTATAATATAATATATTAAAAATCTTTTTACTTTTAATAATTAATTAGGAATACGGAAAATAATAATTACCTTTTTGAATGTAACTTTTTAATAAAAAATATTTTTCCTTTTCATTTATATATTTAATAAAAATTAAATATCACATATTTTTTATTAAAAATATGTTTAATAGAGTAAAAATTTAATTCCATAGCATAAAAATTAAGAATGAGGGTTTATATTTTATTTTGAGACAAATTTGTTTTCCGTTATAAATAAATAATAAAAATATAAAAGTGGTAAAAATTTGGTAAAGTAACATGGATAGACATTTGAGTATTTATTTTTGATTCTTGGAAAAAATATTCGTTCTTTTTTAGAGCTTATTTTAAATCATTGAATTTTCAATAATGTTAACTTAGCTAACCCACTAAACACCATTTTGATTCAAACTTTACTCTTCACCTAACTCAGATTTAACGGAAATTTCCCCCATGGAAACTTTTGAAAGGGGATATCCTCTAATCACTATAAAAACACACGATTAGTTTGACTTCCTATTCATACCTTATAAAAATTCTATATCTTAATATCCCCCAAAATATATTTTTTAAATATTGTTCCCAAAAAAATTTCTAAGTCATTTATTTTGATAGAATACATTATGAGGAGTGATTCAATCAAAGAAGTTAGAGTGATTCCGACCAAGAAGAAAAATAATATAATTTATGATGAATATATTACACCTTAATCTTCATGTATCATAATTCAATTTTCACTTATGGGAAATGAAATTTTATTACAAGATCATTCTTTCAAAGAATTTTTATTCAAACATTACTAATTTTTTATGAGTTCTTTTCACTATTTTCAATTAATAGAGGAATAATTCAAATTATGACTGAATTTTTCATTAATATTATGTATATAAAACCACATTGATAACATTTTTATGTAATTATTATCTATTCTTTATATTTACAAGACTATTTCAATAAACAATTCATGTTATTTCGATCTATTACTTGCCTATTATGTAACATTGTTTATTGACTCCATCACATTTTCATTATTTATTATCATATAAAAGTTGAGTACACTCTTATATAATGGATATATTAAATGATTCACCATATCATATTTAATTTTATCTTTAATTTTTTATATGATTATTTTCGTTAACTAATTTCTTACATTACAAAATTTTTACATTAATAAGGATAAATATTATCATCTATATTGTCTATTTATTCCCATGTAATTTTTTTTCTTAATCTATTTTTTTATATTATTATATTGAAATAATTTTTTTATTCTAATAAAACAATTTAATATTTATCTTCATCGCAATTTGAAAAGGAAATTCTAAAATCCTGTTATCGATGGTGGTATCTTCAAAAAATGTTTACAATAATTAAATCATACTTCATCCCACATCCATATATTTTTTAAAAAACACAAATTTTTTGTATATTTATCCTTCATTTTCTTTTCATGGATATTTTATTGGGTATTATTTTGTAAAAAATTAAATTTTCTTTATGTAACCATTTTAAAAATGATTTTGAATGTTTGTAAGAAATGTTTTCTGAAAAAATTAGTAATGATTAAATAAAAATAATTTTATGGTTTAATAATAATTATCCTACTAATATCTAAAATATCTATCCTCAACAGAGATATGTTTCCTAAATCAGCATTAAAATTATACTATGATGCCCTTATTTTGGGGTGATTATTTCTTTATCATCAAATATATTTTTTAAATTTGCTTTCTATAAAACCATTGGAAAATTTCATGCAATCCTTATTCATCCAACTGGTAAACCATGAACTGAAATATGATTTTATTAATTACGGAAAATGTTTGAAATTTGAAATATTACATGATTTGTGGGTTTAATGAAACCCTATAATAAATTAATTAATGTTTTATATCTCATGTTATGATCATGTTATATGATAATATAATGGAAGTGGGACTATTCTAATTTTATGCATGATCATGATGTGACCTGCATTATTAATAATTTTATATGTATACAAGATGGAAGTGGTATTATTCATTATTTAATTCATGTTATGGTAATTTGTATCTATTTTAATATATCTATGTTTTTACATATTTCCAATGTCTATATCCAAAATATTATGCATGGAAATGGTATATATTTTTATGTTCAAAATGTTGTCATTGGACGTGATATAATTATATAATTTCTCATTAATATGTTTTTCTTGGATTATATTTTGGTCATGTTCATTTTTTATGACTCCACAACATAAAATTAATTTATGATGCTTACGAATTATTTACCTATGGTATATGTTTTTAATTTATGATGATCCTTTTTAGGTTTTATATCCTCATTCCATGATATATGTTATTCTATAATTACTTGTTATCATATATTATTATTCCATGTTCTTTTTAACATTATATTTATCAAATCTATCTTTCTTAAAACATGTTTATTATCTATCCCTCTGTGATTTTATTATTATTATTTTTAACATACTATGAATTTGATATCACTCTTTATATTTCATCATTTCTCTTGGAAATTATATTCTATAATAGGTATAATAGGAAATATTGTGTGTAGAATTTGTATATTGATCTTATATATTAATTATTTTATAAGATGAAATTTTTTTCATCTCTAATAAAATAAACTTTTGGGTCCTAATAGTTTTTTATCATTGATGTTATATATATATTCAAGTAAAATTAAATATGAATTTAGGGGTTATACTGATTAGAATTATAGTATGTGTCTAATATATTTTTTTTAAGAATATGTTCAGGAGTATGGGTACAGAGAAAATGGGGCATGGTGGAGAAAATTCCATGATCTAGGATAATTATGAGATGAAGGGTGGAAAGATTGATGTGTGGGAAAACTTCATAAAATGATTGGACATATATCTCATGCATGAGGCATGATGTCTAATGCTATGAACTATAGTGAAATGATCTCACACCATATTATTCTCAGGACTGACCTCCCCTTTATTACCCTTGGTATTCCATCCTATAGGTCATTGTGTTCTATGGTGTAGTGATACCCTAGTATGCTCCCATTATCTCTGAAATAAAAATATTTTGGCCTATGAACAGTTAATATGTGTGATGGCCAAGATTATTCCATATACACATTGTATTATCAATGGTTATACCAAACTTATGTTGAAAATACCTAGTTTAATGGTGTCTATGAAATGGGTTGATCTCTTGGGAGTCGGAGTCAATTTTAAAATATTTCCATATAATCATCATTTTTTTCAAATCCAATCTATAAAATCAATATAAATCACTTATTCCTTTTAAATATTTAAAACATGATAAATTTCATCATTTTAGAGTCATATAAATAGTCATGAAAATAAATTTTTCATTAAAATTCAAATTATGATTGTTTTGGGATAAAATATAAAAATGAGTCTTCATTAAAAAATTAATAAAATAAAAAAATTAAACATATTAATTCGAAAAATAATTATTATAAAATAAAAAATATGTAATATCAAAGTGTAAATATAAATTTAAACTTATCAATAATCATTATTGAAAATGGATTGATAATAATGGATGAATGACCACATAGTTAGTTATCCTTCATTATAAATTAGAGTATGAGAGTAAATTTGGGACCCTTTAGTGATATTCAAAGGTATTGAATTTATAAATACTTAATAATGGAAGTAATTTATGGATATTTTAATAATATCATAATTATAAGATAGTTTTCATAAAATTCATAAATGATAATTAATGAAATTTTAATTGTAAATTCATATATGAAATATTTTTTTATGAATTGGAAAACTATAAATTGAATTGATATATAATTTTTTATATCTTTTATCCATTATTGATACTATAAGATTTCTGTAATTAATTTTTTAATGAAAGGTTTTGAGATATAATATTGTGGAAGATAGTAATAACAGGGGACATCCACATCCGATGTGGAATTTAGGATTGTAGAAAAATATTTTACCATTAAATTTTAGTGGAAATTGGATGTATTAATTTGTTATGATAACTAATAAATTTTATGTTTAGTTATGTGATATCATCAAAACAAAATTACAAATAATTGAAGAAATGACTCCAGTGATAACAATGTTTTCCCATTTAAGAATGAAATAATAACCAATGGTAGAATTTTTAGAATTTTTAACCTATAGATTTTTTTAATAAATTGTTTGAATGAGATAACACATTTCATTGTAATTGGTGGGATGTTAGTTGGGGGAATGAGGAAAAAAAATTTCCATTTTCCTTTATGATGTTTTTGTTGCTTCAATTATGTCGGATAGTGTGGGTAGATAACATCAGGGATCCATAAAATTAAATTTATATTTAGCATATTTAATTACAGTGTTTTGTTGACCTTAATTTATTACTCTCTAACAATTAATCAGGAATTAATTCAATTTAGAGGTAGGTTTCGAAAATTAACCCTATCCCACCACTAAACAGGTCCCCTTGGTGTGCCTATGGTAAACTTGATGGGATTTCCCAATCCACAAGGTCTAACACAAATATCTAGTCACTGAGAAACCATTACTTGGGAATGATAATTCCAAATTAAAATAAATATAATAAGACATAGAACTAATCTAGAAATTTTGGAAGAGACCTTTTGTATGTAACAAATCTAAACAAAATCAAATATCAATAATCAAAAAAGTAGATAAGAATAATTCAAATAACATAAAAAAATACTCAGGTCACCCTGCAATGGTCACTATAGTGTGACCCCCCTTGGATCCCCCAAAATAAACATATTTCTCAGGCCATTAATTAAAAAATTAAAGAATATAAGGTTAAATTTGGTAATTCGATAATGTAATTAAATATTGAAAAAATAATAAACATTCCTCAACATGACGTTATATATTTCTATCCAACCTCAAACTAATAATTATCATTGTTAAATAATGATACAAATTGGAACCTAAAATGTAAATAGGTGTGAGAAAGGAGGCCTAATGGGAATTCTGTTTATAAGAAATTCTTTTTAAAATCACTCTTTTGTGTGATAATTGATTCATTTTTTATATAAGTTTTGGTTCGGTGATATCAGTAATTTTACTTTGATAATAGTTCATTTACCTAAAAAAATTTATCAATGATATAAATGGCATATATAATCATTATATATGTATTTATAATAGTCCATTAAATATAGTGATGAGAAAATGTGAAACATTGTTCATTGAGCTGGTAGGCTATATGAACCCATTAACACAAATTGTATTTTATTCAAAAGAGTTAATGTAATGTTGATAAATAATATTTTACCTTAAATAATGTTTATATAAAAAATTTCATTTATATTAATTAACCATATCATTATTACCACCCCTGATTAAACAAAATGAAAAACATTTCACATCTCTATGTTGTGGAGGTAGTCCACATCTTCGCATGAGTGACACTATTTTTTACAATGGATTGGATGTTAAGATGTTATCTGTGATATTATAATTCCATAATAATTTTAATTTAATATATATCATATAAATATATTTAATATATAATTTTACCTAGATATGTGATTCAATGATGCAAAAAAATTAAATTGGTATGTGAGGCAGTAATCTTCCATATAAATGGTCAATAGTTTAGTTTCCAATTTGATTGAAGAGGTTCTGTTTAAATTTTTTGAAATTAACATAATAAAATATTATTATATTTTATATATGGGTATTTTTATCTTGGAATAGTTGGAGAATATTAATGGGCGTTAGAAGTATAATTAAAAAAAAACACATGGTTATGAACTTTTCTTCTTCTTCAGATAACCTCTTTAGGTTTATACCATAACCCATCTAATATTAGATATGAGATAAAAAAATTATCTAGGATTTTGGGAGATATGTAAGTATGTAACTTGGGTATGTATCATATGATTAAAAATTATTTGTCATTGTGAACAGGGGATGAGATGTGTGCCCATTTATAAGTGGGGGAGAGGACATAATTGGAATTTTTTAAATTTAAAAGTAATGCATGCATTATTTAAATTTAATAAGTCTTTAAAATGGATAATTATTGAATCTTGTATTATATAAGACTTTAATATGGCTATAAAATTTGAATTATTATATTTTACATTCCTTTTTAGTTTAACCATATGGGAAGCCAACTTTAACCTGAACCGTAGTAATTAATTTGTATTGTTTTTAATATTAATTATGACAATAATACTTTAATATTCTAATATAATATGAATTATAATTATTTAAAATATTGAATCCATTTTTACAAATTTAATTCAATTATTTACTAAATATTAATTTAAAATTATTCATAAAGACATGATGAAAAAGTGGGTTTCCAATAAAACGATTTCTTATGTATAAAAATTTTTCATTTTAAAATTTAACATGAAATTTATTCCAATGAACTAAAATATATTAATCATATTATAATTTATATAATTTTATTTATATAAAAAAAATTAATCAAAATCGAACTTTTAAATTCTTTAAATAAAATTGTTGTTTCTTTAAAAAACAATAGTTTCAACTACTCCTTGAAAAATTTATATTTTCAAAAAATTATCAATAAATCAATATAAGATATTTTTAAACATATTATATCAATAATGAAGTAAATATTCTAAATTAAATTTTATTAATTTGGAATTTTTTATATTATATGTGCAAAGTGCGATGAAACCGCCTTCTTGAAAAATAACATTATTCAAAAAAGTCATTTTTTATTCAAACAAATCTAATTTTATTTATAATATATATATAACCATTGAATTTTTGTTATACATATCTATTCCATATAATTTTCTTAATTTAGTTAGTATTATTCTAACCACCCATTTTAACATGTACATTATAATAGTAAAAAAATTTACGGTTCCTTTAGACTTGGGATTATGGGTGTCATAACATAAAGAAGAGAATTAATTTATTTAAAAGTAGACATAAGTTGTGATGTCTTAGGGGTTAAAATTTATCACAACTAAATAAAAATTAAAACTTAAAATTTCTAAAATTTTAGCTCATGAAATGATTTGTGCAGTAGTTTTTTATAACTTCCCCGGGTTCCTACACTGCCTATACTATATTAAGATTTCTCTTATGTACCATTACTAGTCGAGTCATCTAATTACTACACAATTTTTTTATGTAAAATGAATATGGATAGGATATTCATTTTATGTGGGATCATGTTCAAATTCTATTTCATTAATGGAAAGCACATGTGATGGTAATAGCATGCACTTCCTTAATAATGATATATAAAGCACATCATGTTCTTTATAGAGACATGGTGGAATTTCCCAATATTAAGAAACAAATACAATTATTTCTTGAATTTTAAAAGCCCAAATATTATAAGGAATCAATTTACATTTCATAATATACCTTATAGCACGCTTCAATGGACATACATTTAAGAAAATGGGATCTCCCATATGAAGTTCTAACTATTTCCTCCATATGCCGGCATAATTGTTTTTTCTTCATCATGTTGATGTAATATGGGTTTGAATAATATTTAACATTTCCATTTTCTCCTCCATAGGTTCTATGTAATGTCACGTAAATTCTGTGTAAATATTTTTTAATTGTATGGAATTATTTTGAGACCACACGCTTTGACAGAACGTGACTTCGAGGCCTAATGAGCTCGGAATGAAATTTTGAAATTTTTTATGTACACATATGTAATCATGTGAGAAGGTTTTTTTATCTTTTTAACTAGTGTTCAGATCAAAAATATGAGGGAACTGTGGAATTCAGAACACCAGGATTTTCTAAGAAATGACCTAACTTTGTCTAGTAAAGGCGAAATATAAAAGTTAATTTTCGGACTTTTCCAAAAATAATAAAATTACTTTAAGAAGTAATTTTAATTTAATTTCTTATTCATTGAGTGGAGGATGGTGATATTGCAGTGTAGTGAAATGTGGCATTTTGAAGCTCATTAATGGATTATTAACTCGCAGCGTAACAACATTTTAATGATGTGTAACAATGATGTTGTTTCATAAATGAAACAACGTAAGGACGCTACATCTCAGCGTAACAAAAAATTCCACGACATGTTTCATTTTATTTTTGTTAACATGTGGATGGATGAAGAAATTAAACTATAAAGACTCTTGGATGAAACTCCAACAAATGTCCACTCAAACAAAGAATGACAAATTCCGATTAACATCAAACATATTCAACGATCCTCGATGAACCAAGCCAGAAGTGACGAACAATGTCGACGTCTTGAAACCTTGAGGTCGTAACGCGATGGAAATGAATTTCAAAGTGATAAGGGTATAATTTATGCAAGTTCATCCCTATTATTATCCAAGAAATGAAAAAAATCACATCATCCCTTGAATAGTTTGATCGGTGTATCGTGCATTTATGCAGAAGGGTGAATTTTCTATTAGGAGTTATTATCTGGGATTAGTCTATCTCTAGTTTGATTAACCAAAATTCCCAACCCTCCCGATGATTATAACATCTAACGTGGAGGGAACAGGCTGACACAAACATGGACCGAGCCCCTCTGCATGTGCTCCCTTCGTGAATGGTTTATCTAAATCGACTTCAAGGAGGGTTTGTGACATTCATGGTGAAAAGGGTGCTTGTTAAATGCCTTAGGTGCAGGCAGCCTGAATAATGGACCAACGAAGAACATCTAGTGGTCCGATAAAGAATATTTCAGTTCCAGAGGTGGTGACACATAGTGGCATTTTCCTCCTGCCGAACGTCGGGACAATAGTCGTCAGTTGTGCAGCTGGCCTGGTGGAGTGGTGCACCCGTCGGGGTGCCACAATGGTAGTGGAGAGACGTGGCACCGTGTGGAGAGACGGCCCGTGTATGGGTTGTTTGGGTGGATTGGAGAGCTGTGGTCACTCGACCGTAGTCGGAGGGCCTAGTATGAATGCGGGGCCAGTGGAAGCTGATCACACCCCTGCCAGGTGGCGCACACCGGCCTACACCGTTTGGGCTCGACATCATGCAAGCGGGCCACGCCACCAGCCAGCAGGCCAGACCCACTCTGACAGGATGGTTACCCAACCAGTGGGTCAGACCCACACTGGTGGGCTAGACCCATAAACATTGGGTTGGGCCAGACTAGACTAGGTCACCGGGTGGCCCGGTAGGCTAGACCTTTGGTCAAACCAGGCCGAGTCCAGCAAGGCCCGCTTGGCCAGGCCCACGGGCCAGGAAAGGCCAGACCGACCAAGAACCAAACTGAGTCACATCATGTAGGTTGAACTAAACCATGGTATGTGGGACCCACAATATTGTTTGGTCAGGCCGGCCCAACTGGATTAGACCGGAACCAGATGCAACCGGCCACTATTTACTAAAATGAAAATAACATGAAAATCGAGCATCCGATTGACAAGCCTTTTGTGGAGTTGGTACCCTCTTGATGAGGCATATCATTTTTCATTCCCTGATGAGGCTTTCATTTATGTTGTGATTTTGATAATGTCTTGAAGAGCGGTTCTCCTAGGTGCACTACCTACGGAACCCTGCGGTTGGCAGGGACATGAAGACTGTTGAATTTCGACTCTATGAGACTTGAATTTGAACTAGTGGGATGCACTTCTTTGTGACTTTATAGGCCCATGGTATGAATCAATTTTGTGTGACATTTCATTCACAAGGTACACAAATAGGAGAGTAACTCAGTTGGTCAAGATTAGTGGGAAGCACTTATGTGTGACTTTTCAGGCCCACGATACACAATGAGGAGGTGAACCTATGAAGTACATGGGTTGTGGGAGGAACTTCTGTTTGAATTGGAAGGCCCATTGTACTCGATAGATTAGGAGTTCTCAAGATTACAAGTTGTTCTATGATGAGACCTATGATTCTTTTCTCACTACCCTAAATGTATACCTGGTGTGATCTCTCTTGTGATTCGTGCTTTACGTTGAGGATTTCTGTCTGGTCTTTCCTATTTTTTTATAGTCCCTACTAAGTATTTAATTACTCTCCCCTACTTGAGCTTTGTCCACAGATGTTGCATCTGGTGAAGATGATCGACGTTTTGATTGAGAGTTTGGTGGAACAGGTCCCAGAGGTGCTCAGGGAGACGGGACCAAAACATGCTACGTTGGTAGACTTGGTGGACTAGGACTCGACGGGGAATTATAGGATCAGGTGGACATGAAATTCTAAATCAGCTTCCAGAAGATACAATACTATCATGATCAGGTGTGGTTTTTTATGGATGGCCATCAGAGATCCAATTTTGTATAATTCTACTTTAGGTTATTTTGTTGGGTTTATATTCTAGCCCACATATATTATTTGAACATTTATTGAACATTTTTTAGTGATACTTGTTTCCTTTTTAGTGTGTGGGACTTTCTTGGGCATGTTTGTGCTTATATGTACTCAGGGAAATTCTCACCACTTGTAGGTTGATGCCTTCGGTGCTAGTCGTTATCCCTTGGGCATCAGGAGGCGGGCTTGAAGTGGTCACTCCATGGGCCCTAGGGGATGGTTCATGACAAAGTCGTATCAGAAGGTGGTCATTCCTACTAAAAATACATGGAGTCTATTTGTTTGTTTTACGCAATAGTGTTATGTGTTTTGAGTTCATATTTTAGATCCAGGGAGTCCAGTGTTGGTGTGGCAACCAACGTATCCATACACCGGGACCATGAATAATGAATTTTGGATCTATAGATGAAAACAATGGTTTCATAATTGTATCCTTAGGTTATATTGAATAAAGTTCCTCACATCAGGTATAACGTTCTAACCGAGGTACATCGGGATCTATCTCCAGATTCCACCACGTTGATGACCAACCGGGATCCTGATACGAGGTCATGAGGGCAGTCTACCAGAGACGAGGCATCCGTTCAGAGACCTGTTCTAGAGATATCCCCACTGGGTGTTGCACCAGTGCTACCACCACATAATGGTTAGCTTATACTGATGGCGTTTCTAACAGAGGACGTGTGCAGAATCCATGCTCTACACGTGTTTTAGTGATAGATGCCTCCCATGTTCCACGGGGAGACAAGTCCTAAGGTCACTGAATACTAGCTAGAGGAAGTGACATGGGTCTTCCTTTTATTGAGGAAACAACCTGAACAGATGGAGATCTTGGAAGAAATCCTTATACAAGTCTTGATAGGGGGATGGTGGAGCTTGACCACCTAGATTCACGATGAGGCGACCCTCACTGGGGCCGACTTTGAGTAACTTTTCTAGGATGAGTTTTTTTCCCACGACCTTTCTCTTTATGCACATTCAATAGTCGGTTCACCTAAAACAGTGAAGAATGAAGGTTTCAATGTACTCAATGAGGTTCACCGAGCTATCTTGCTACTCGATATATATGGTACGAGACCCTTTATTTACAGCTTGTGCCTTTGAACTAGGACTCAAGAGGGAGATCAAGTCGTCACCATTATCTCTCAATATCCCTACTCAGGATGGGGTTATGGAGAGATCCATTCTACCAGAGAACTTCATTGTGGAAAAGGCACTCATATATAGAGCTACTAGTGGAACTCAGGTAGAATATTACTCAGTAGGTATTATACAATACATGCGAGGACCCAAGCAGGCCAGGTCTTTCATAGGATGACCGCAAGATAGAGGGTCAGAAGTGTGGGGCTCCCAGACCAAAGGGTGTCAAAGAAGAACTAGGATTTCCTCCCGTGGAGGGGGCTGGGACACATGGCATGTGACTTCCCAACCCTCCATACTGACGTCGAACATACAGTCGAGGGGCCATTGATGTAGAGGCAGTAGTACAAACAAGGAGGTTCACAGGGCAGCATACATGGCCAGGGAGAAGGCTGAGTAGTAGGAGGGGAGCGACAGTTCGAGGTGTTACCACCACCACCCCAGGTGGTCCATACTAACCTCAGGGATCATGCGTATAGGGGTGAGAATAGCTTCAGGCAGTGGAGGCTTATGACAACGATGCTCTAGATATTATCTGAGGTATGATCTGTGTCTTCTCCACCCTAGCTATTATTCGTATAGACACATGTACTAGTAATTCCTTCCTTTGCATGGCTCTATTTCGGAGATCATCAATTCTGGTGGATTCGTCGGCAATATCATTATAGCTAGATACTCTTACAAGAGGGGATTACATGATTACACACTGGTTCTAGATGTGTGATCTTACTCTATAATGAGAGAGAATTGAATGGGATCTCTTAATAGTTGTATTGATGCCTTATGAATTCCGTGTGGTGTTTCTATTGAGATGGTACAAGGTTTTCCTTCACCGACGATAAGGAAATCCTTGCAGCGTAGGACATACATTCTCAGAGGATGGTGAAGCTGATCACCTAGTAGTTGACTTGCCTCACCCTCTATGTAGTGTATGAGAGGAGTCCATGTTTTCCTATATTGGTGGATGAGTATGAGGATGTTTTTCTGGATAATGTTTTGGGACTACCTCTTTGTAGGGAGGTTGATTTCTCCATAAACCTATACCCTAGGAAAACACCGATATCCACACTGTCATATCATATGGATCTCGAAGAACATCATGAGCTAAGGGTTGAGCTAGAGGACTTGCATGAAAAGGGTTTCATAAGGCACAACTCTTCACCATGGGCGGCCCCTGTGCTTTTTGGCAAGAAGGAATAGGGGAGTTTGAGGTTTTTCGTGACTTATAGCGACTGAACCATGTTACCACGAAGAATAATAATACACTACTGAGAATAAATTATCTCTTTAACCATATCAAGGTGGAGAATTGGTTCTCAATGATATACCTAGATTAGGTTATCACCAGCTTTGGGTACTAGATGATGATATACCAAAGGAAACCTACAGTTTCCCGTATGGACACACTGTGTTCATGGTGATTCTATTCGGCATAACCAATTCCCCAGTAGTGTTCATGGGACTCATGAACATGATATTCTAGCCTTATTATTAACAGTTTGTTTTCTTCATCATTAATAACTTCTTAGTGTTCTCATTGTCAGAGGAGGAGCACAGTACACACCTGCATATTGTCCTATATACATTCTGAGAGCACCAGCTTTGTGGAATTCTCTTGAAGTGTCAGTTTTTGGATTCGGGAAGTCCACATTCTAGGACAAATCATCTCAGAGGCTGAAGTTATAGTGGATCCTGAAATGATTGAGGTGGTTCTTTCTTGGGAGCTTCCCAGAATCGTGACTGAGGTGTGGAGATTCTTGTGGTTGGATGGTTACTATCAGAGGTTCGTGCCCAACTCTTTTGGAGTAAAAACACCCCTATCACCTTTGAAATGTAACAGAAAACCCTTCACGTGGATGAAGGAATGTCAGTAGAGTTTCCAGGAGATGAGGCTAAGAATGACTAGTGGGCCCATTCATAGAATACCAGAGGAGGTCATTGGGCATGTAGTTTACTATAACACATCACATAATGGACTGGGTTGTGTCCTAATTTTGGAGCAAGAAGTGATCACCTATGACTCATGATTGTTGAGAAAACATAAGAAGAACTATGTTTCCCACAACGTAGAGTTAGCAACATTGATCTTTTCATTTAATATGGGACGTCAATAATTGATGGGTGAAGGGTTTACAGTTTAATCTAATCATAGGAGTCTTAGGTATATCTTCTCTGATAAGGACCAAAACCTGAGATAGAGGTGATGACTAGGGATCCTCCAGGACTATGAATTTGAGATACTCTATACTCACAGAAATGGAAATTTAGTTACAGGCGCACATAATGGGAGGACCAGTTTGTAGCTATTGAGTGAGGTGACATAACAGTTGGATGGGATACATATATCATTCATTGATTATGGGGGATATTCTTACCTTCAATTGATGATTGTTACTCACCAACTCTTACAGCGAGTTAGGGAGACACAATTGGAGTATGTTTACTATAAGGCCTAACATAATTAATTTTCTACAAGACGGGCTCCTGGTGGATTTTCAATAGGTGGGGAGTACAATATCCTTTTCAGAGGACGCAATGTAGTGCCAGTGACATTGTGGGAGGAGGTGTTGAGGGAGTTCCATACATCCCATTTGGTGGTAAATATTATAGTAGTGAAGTTGTACCCAGAATTGAGATGTCAGTACTGGTTTCTAGGGATGAAGAAAGTGGAGGCTGAGTTCTTTTAATGATGCCTCACTTATCAGCATGTGAATGTTGGACATCATCTTACAGTAGGCTAGGTCAGCCACTCGAGGTTCCAGAGTTGAAATGGTTTGGTATCTCAATGGAATTTGTGATAGGGTTACTATGTACATATAGGGGCCCTAACTCTATCTGGGTGATCTTTGATTGAATTTCCAGGTCTTCTCACTTCGTACCCATACGGGAGCAAGGATAAGTAGATGGAATGTGATACCTCTACGTCCAGGAGATAATGCATCTTCACGGGGTACCTTCGATGAACATCTCATATAGTTACACACTATTTATATCCTTAATATGTAGGGGATTGTAGGAGGATTTCATGATGAATCTACACTTGGAAGAACTTTACATTCCCATATGGATGGTCAGATGAAGCAGAAATAAATACCTTGGAAGAAATTTTACAGGGTTAGGTCCTAGATTTTCATCGTAGATGGGAGGACCACCTTCCATTGGTGTAGTTTTCATACAACAACAACTATCACTCTACCAATAGCATGAAACCATTGGAGGAATTGAATGGGAGGCCTTACAAATCACCCCTTTGTTAGGAAGAACCATGGGAGTCGCTACTCATGGGTCCGAAGTTTATACGGGCTTCCACCAAGAAGGTGAAGATCATCCAGGAGCAGATGAGGAATGAACGAAGCAGGAAGAAGTCTTATGATGATATGATATGGAGACCCTTGGAGTTTGAGTAGGGAGATCATGTATTCCTTTAGGTCTCACCCAGATGAGGATTATAGAGATTTGTTCAGAGTGACAAGCTATCTTTGCAGGTCACCAGTCCCTTTTAGATCCGAAGTAGAGTTGGAAATGTGGCGTACTTCCTTTCTCTTCCAACACAAATTCATCAGGTGCATGATGTTTTCCACGTGTCACAGCTGAGGAGGTATGTGCATGATCAATCACACATCATCAACTAGGGATATATGGACATTGAAGATGCAATGATGTTTGTGGAGTTCCTAGTGGAGATGGAGGATCGAACAGAGTGGGTCCTATGTGGGCAGTCGATTCTCAAGTGTGAGTTCAATGGTAGGATGGGAATTTATAGGAGAGCAAAAGGGAGTGGAAGGATTAGATTCTGCTCAGTACCACCATATGTTTTAATATTTTTTTTGGGATTTCAAGGATGTGAAGGCCTAAAGTGGAGAGAATATATTGTTAGAAAAATTTCATGATTTTTTAATTATATGGAATTATTCTGAGATCACATTCTTTGATGACACATGATTCTGAGGACCAGTGAGCCCGGAATAAAATTTTGAACTTTTATTAAGTACACTTAAGTAAAAATGAGTGGGGATTTTTATAAATTTTGAACCATTGATTGGATCAAAACTAAGAGGGCACCATTGTATTCAGAATGCTGGGATTCACCTAGAAAGGACATAACTTCGGTCGGAAAGGGCCGAATAGAAAAGTTAATTTTTGGACTTTTTGAAAAATAATAAAATAATGTTAAACTGTTATTTTATTTTCCTTTCTCATCTATTGAGTGGAAGATGGAGGTTATGTGGTGCAATGAAGAGGTGTATTGATCAGGATCATTAATAGATCATCAACTTGCAGCATAATGACACATTAACGATGCCTACCAGTAATGTTGTTTCATAAATGAAATAGCATAATCGAAACTTTGGGATGTTTTTTTGTTTTATTTTGGTTAACTGGTTGGTGGAACGAGGAATTAAACTATGAGAAATCTCTGAAAAACCACCAATGAACTTAATCACCAACTAATAATGACAAATGCAGACAAAAATCAAACATCTTCAACGCATCTTGATGAATGGAGCCGAAAGCGATGAACAACGTGAATGTCTTGAATCCTCAAGGATGTAATGCTACAAGAATGAACCTCAATGTGGTAGGGGTATAATTTGGCCAGGTTCCTCCACATTAGTATTTTAAAAATGATGAATGTGTATCAACCCACAAAAGGTTGATTCATTAATTGTTCATTTATGTGGGATGGTGACTTTTATTTTGGGAGTTATTATCCGGGATTAGTTTATATCTACATTGATTGAGCCATAATCTCTGAGCCTCCCCATGATTATAAATTTTAACGTGGAGGGCACGAGCGAACACAAAAAAAATCCCAAGCCCCTCCGTATGCATGCTCTTTGTGTACAATTTTTCTGAATAAAAAACAATGCAGGTTTGAGACTTTTGCGGTGAAGTGGAAACTCCCCAAAGGCCATAGGCAAAGGGCAGTTCGAATAATAGAACATTAGAGAATGTCTGATTGTTGGTTGAAGAATCTTCCAGGGCACCACTGCCGGTGACGGTGGCACACAACAGCACCTGCCATGTGCCAAATGGAGGGACAACTGGCCGCTGGTCGTGCCTGCGGCTAGGTCGAGCGGCACGTCATGGCGGCAATGGGGAGACGTGGTGCCCACCCCGCACCGCTAGGAGAGACAGCCCGCATTCAGGCTGTCTGGGTGGATTGGTGAGCTATGGTCACACAACCATGGTAGGAGGGACCCACGCATCCGCGGGGCCTGGGGAGGCTGGACGCGGAAGCCAGCTGCATCCTAGGCAGGTTGCGCACAACGGCCTGCACTGCTTGGGTCAGGCTTTGTGCTAGCGAGCTACGCACCCATCCAATGGGCCAAACCTGCTCTAGTGAGATGTACCCACACCCAGTGGGATAGAACTGAACTGACAGGCTAGAATCGTTCCCATCAGATTGGGCCAGACTAGACTAGGTTGTTGGACCACCACGCAGGCTGGACCCTCGGCCAAACCAGGCCGAGTATAGTGAGGCCCGTTGGGCCCAGTCCCCTTGCCCGGCCAGATTGGAATGACCCAGACCCAAAATAGGTCAGGTCGAGTCAGTCAAACTAAACTAGTGTAAGTGGGACCCCTGGGCTAGGTTGGTTGGGTTGTTCTGACAGGGTCGGACTGAACCCAGACACAGCCGACCCCTGTTTACGAAAACACTAATAAATTGCAAACCGAGTGTTTGATTGACAAGATATTTGCAGCGTTGGGACCTACTAGATGAGTCGGATATTTTGGAAAATCAATTATAGGAATTCATGTATATTGATATGAGATGAATGGTTTGAGGAGAAGTTCTCCGAGGTGCACTATGTATAGAACCATGTGGTTGGCTGAGACTTGAAGACTGCTGACTTTCGACTTTGTGAGACTCGATTATGGGCCAGTGGGAAGCACATCTTTGTGAATTTGAAGGAACATGGTGGGAATAACCTCTATGTGACTTTGTAGGCCCACGGTATACAACGATTAGGAGTTCCTCTTTTTGAAATGATTAGTGGGAAACTCTTCTGTTTGACTATCTATCCCACAGTACATGATGAGGAGGTGTACCTAAGCAGTCCGTGGTTAGTGGGAAGAACATCTGTGAGACTTGGAAGGCCAACTATACTAGATATATGAAGACTTCTCTAGTAGGATATGTGCTCGATGATGTGACTAATGATTTATCTATCACAACACTAAATGTATACCTGTTGTGAGCTATCTTGTGCATCGGGCTTCACATTGAGGAATGTTGTGTGGTCTTTACTTTTTTATTTTGGAGTCTCTACTGATTATTTTGATTCTCACCCCTACACGGGCTTCTCCTGCTTGTGTTGTGTCTGGTGTATACGGTCGACGTTCCGATGGAGACTTGGGTGGACTAGGACCTAAAGGTGATTAGGGTGATAGGACCGAGAGACGCAATGATGGAGCACTTGGTGGCCTAGGATAGGGCATTCCCTAGTAGGATCTGGTGGATAAGACATTATAATTTGGAATTCCGTAGCTACACTACTCTCACGATCAGGTGGGGATTTCCAAATGTGTCCATCATAGTTTCATTTTTATAGTTTTCTATTTCATGTTCTTTTGTTGGGTTTAATTTCTGGCACACTTATAATAGTTTTACTTGTTCTAAGATTTGTTTCAGTGATAATTGTATCATTTTCAGTGTATGGGACATGGTTGGGTGTGTGTGAGTATAGATAATCAGGAAAATGTTTCCCACTTACAGGTTGACACCTTTGTTGCTAGTCGCCAGCCCCATGCCTTTGGGAGCTAGGATTGGGGTTGTCACATCATGGGCCCCTGGGGATGGGTCATGACATTCTAGGAGTACAAATTTCTTTCCCCAACATTTTCCCAACATTTAATAGTGTTAATTATCATTCCATAAAATTCCTCATATGGTTCCATATGAGTACTTTAATGGATTCTATTATTATAAAATAGCTTTATTAGGGGGAGATATTAATCTAATATACCATGAAAGTCTATATATAATTAATAAAAAATTCCCTCCAACATTTTCATATAATTTCGGATTTTCTATTGGTCTGAGCATGATATGTAGTGCTCAAACAAAGCTTGTTATCGAGATCCTTCTTAATACTTTTCAGAAATTTTAATGTAATGTGTTATAACAAACCAAAATTCTATAAATAGAAATTTCATTCTTATAATTATTTAAAATAATATAAATCACATAAAATCCCTTATTAATCAAAATTAATACATTGTAAATAAATAATTTATTTAGTAAGAATTATTTATAGAAATTGAGGAACCTAAACAAATGGAAAATCATCCTAACAATTAGAATAGTAATATGACCCTTATAAATTGTAAACTGGCCAATAGGACAGTAAAATCACACATTAAATTATAAATAAAATTTATGCATCTTATAAATCATAATATTATACAATTATAACATTGTAATTGGGATTTAAATTTTAAGAAATTATTAATTATGTGTTGATATTTTTATAAAAAAAATGTTAGTTTTCAATTTTAAAATAAATATAATAATTTAAATGAAATTTCATTTTTAAAAACTTACTTCATATATTAATACCTTTTTCTTAAATGATTATAAATACTTTTTATGGGAAGTTGATTAATTTATTTATGTGTTATAAAATTGGTATTTTTTATGTAAATGATTATTTTAATTAGAAATAAAATTTATCGTACATAGAAAATTATTTTCATATAATGGAGTTTATTTTTGAATTCTATATGTTGTAAAATGTATAAATATTTTTTTTCTAAAATATGTAAATATTTGGTGAATAGTAAAATACTGTAATCTTCAATATATATATATTATAATTTATATACATTCTTACTTGAGTCATAATGGATGTAAGAAATATAATCTCTTAAAAACCTTAGTTTTTTTAATATATTTATTAATAATTCTGAATATATTTATAGTCTGGGAAAAATAATAAACAAATGAATAAAATAATGATAAAACACTGCTCTCATCCCCTATAAATACCACCCCTCACCAACTATTATCCACGCACTTTAATGTTTTGAGACATTAAAAAATTCTACCCAACACTCTTCAAATGTATATATCCCATTTAAAAAAGACCTTGGACTGAATAAAATACCAAAATGAAGTTTTTCAAGGAAGTTCACTAGGAGAATAATTCAAGAGGTAAAAAATTATTTCATCTTCTTTTAATTTATTTCCAATTTCATTAAATTTCTTGTTATATTCTTGCATATCCTTGTCCAAGTGTCATGAAAACTCCAATATCTTTTATATATGGGATTTATATCAAGTTAAGGGAAAAATTTATCATATTTTCAATTACCCTATCTTTTTGTATTAAAAATGAAAACATTGTCTATTATGTGTTGATTTATAACATTCAAGGATGATGATTTTTCAATTTCCATTCTCTCCTTCAATAATGATCACTAAATCATTTTTATAGTAAAAAAATATAATAAAATATTTACTAAAACTTATTTAATATTCTGGAACCATTTTATATAATCAATATTAATTAATGAAACAAAAATAGTTTGTGATGAACAAAAATCCACCAAATTAATCAAAACTATTATCACTAACATCTTATCTAATGATTCATCCCCACCCCAAATTACCAAATCAAAAATATAAAAATTTATTATTTTTTATTTTAATTAATAAAATATAACATAAATTATGGAAAACCATTCTCATTTTACATGATTTTCCATTCAGGCGTACATGTAATCAAATCACAAAAACAAAGGAAACCAACACTCTATAACGGTGAAATTGAATCTCATAACCCATCAAAAAGGAAAAAAATCAAACATAATTAAATTATTATTAATAGAATAAATTTATCAATTGTTCTGAATAAATTTATTAATGGATTAAACTGATTATCCCAGAAATAATGATAATGTACCAAACCATTTTAGATATTTGGTATGTGATTCTCTCCAAACCATCCTTTTTTCCATAAGATTACACATAATCCCTCTTTACCCGAATGTATATTTAATTTATTTCAATATAATTAATCTAAATTTTATTTATATGTTTTAAATTCATATATCTAGATCATTATATCCTTCTTTAATGGGGAAATACATGTTTAAAAATGTTCCCCCTCTCAATTCTTGCCCATAAGAAAGCCCGATTAATGAGAACATCCTTATTTGTTACTCAATTTCAAGTTAAATCAATTATCTACTTTAAGAAACTACTGTGTATATAAAATTATGTATTTTAATAATTAAAACATTCTTGGTTTATTTAATGTTTTATAAAAAAAATTATTCCTTTTTATTTTTAACAAATATCGAACATTTTACCTTAAACTATACTAAAATGATTTATTTCTATATTTTGTTAAAAACCCTTTTTTGCATGATTTGACACAAATTTTAAATTAATTGTCATGATATATGCCTGTTTTACATTATTAATTTACATTTATTATTTAATTCCATTCTTTAATGGTCACCATTATGATATTCCCTTTTGATATGACTTTTATTGGACAACGATACTGAATTCATTCTATGGGTAACCCTTATGTTTACGTTTTATTCCTTAAGTATGATTATTTCTGTAGAAGACATATTCATAAAGATGTTATTATGGGTGCACCCAAATAGTTCTCTAATGCACTGGATAATATTTTGTCTCATGGGATGTCATGTGTATGGTCTTGTAGGTTAACCTTAACTTGTTCTCCATGTGTAACGGTCTTGGTGGATTTCCTTGACTCATTCTCCTCTATGTGAAATGAAAATTGAATCATCATTATGTCATTTTTTATGTTTCTTCAACATTATTATGATTCCCTTATTATATTATCTCATGTTCTATATGCTATGAATTCATATGTTTATTCATCTTCCATGCCATTTTATTTCATCATGTAATGGATTTTAATAATGTGATATACATTATTCTTAGGACTATTTCATTACTAGAATTTTTATCTCTTCCCTTTCCAAAATTATTTCATTGGTTATCCTATGAATATCTAAGGAGTAAAAGGGTGTTAGGAGCTCATTATGGTGATTAAAAAATATGTTTTTATTTTGGTTTAATGTTAGTATTATAAGTCCAAACTGCTAAGTAAACTAGAATTTTAGATCCATGTAATGTAATGGATGATTAAATATGCATAAAATAATGTAATAATATGTGTAAAATTATTGATTCATTATATTTTGTTTTAGATGAAGGTATATTTCATTATATATTTGGAGTAAAGATATTTAATAAAAAACCTAATTATAATTCAATTAACATAGACAACCAAAATTGGAACTTAGGGAGACATAATATATGATATAAGTTCCATTATCAAGTGTATACATCTATGTTGAGTGTCTTACTCTTAAATTAATATTACGTAACTATTTAAGAACCCTAATTTCACTTTCTTTTTATTATTTAAATGCTCTAATTTGAATAAATCCTTCCAATAATTAATTTTATACTTAATTGGATGACTTCCCAAATGATTTGAAAAATATAATGGGAATGGGTGCACAAAAATTCATGATAGTACTTTCTCATCTGGCTACAATTATGAATATTAAATTGAATCACTTGGAATGAACCCATACAAATAAACAACAAGTTACTGTCTAGTCCATCATAAGTCAAAGGGATCCCATATATAGTGGATCTTTTGATCTGAACACCATGGAACAAAGGATTATCAACATTGGGAAGATATTTTCTTTCTTCAAGTTCTCTAATGAAGAGAAAGTTGTTCTTGTGGTTTATCATTTTTATGGGGGAAGTTGATCAGTGGTGGAAACTGATCAATAAAAAAATGTATAATGAGAAAATTGTTTTCCATGGGATGGAAATATTTCAAGAAAATATTTTTCAATAAATATATTTCTAAAACCCTCTATATTACTATGGATAGAAAGTTCCTAATACTGAAGCCAAAGGAATATTATTCTATTGAGGTTTATAGGAAATCATTACTAGGATTTCATTACAAGCCTCTTGAATTGTTAAGAACCCCAAAATCATGGTTTATTGTTTCTTTAGTAGACTAACGATGATTATACAAAAATCATTGGTGATTAGATACATCAATATTTAGGATGATATTTTCTGTTTCACCCTCAAGAATGAAATAGAGATGTTATACTCTCAATAGTCTTGTGGGCATGTGTATAAAAAGTGGAAAGTAGAGTTAAATATGGGTGTATCAACAAATAAATCTTATTATGGAATGAGAACCCAACATACCATGTGTCCAAATTCCAGGAAGATGTCTCATGGGAAAAGTCCAAAGGAAAATAAGAAATGCTTCAAGTGTATATTATTGAGGAACCTAACTATTAAATATCGAAGTGATATGAATAATCCCACTATTATAGAAGAATAAATGAAAATTTTAGATCAAAATTCATAATGTAATACAGTGTTTAAACAATAAGTAACATGGTAATTATGTGAAACATTTACATAAGATAAGGGTTTTTGGATGAAATCAACAAAAAGAGTCTCCAAGGAACAAAGGAATTGAATATTTCTTCACTAATAATAAGTTTGAATCAAATAATGATTTGGTTATAGGTATGATGTTTATTCATTCAATAATAGAGAATATACTAGTTCATTCTGGTTCTTTGAATTTATCCATATCTTGAAAATTTCGTAGGACTATTCCAACAATACCTCAAAATATAGAGGTTATGTTATCTATAATAAAACAAAATTGGGAAATTGTGGCATCCAAACTATATAAAACCTCCAAAGTTAATGTTTTCTTACAAAACCTCATTTTAAATATTTTCATAAATCCTTTTCTAGAGTTTTATTCTTTTCTAGGAATCTTTTTTAATCATTACACTAATCCAATATCAAAAATCCGGAAAGGAAGATCACAATTCACATCGCAATGAATCCACGAATTCTGTTCAAGTGTATAGAGGAGTATGAATCTACATAAAATTCAATTACTCAATTGTGGATATAACTTCCTTACGACTAATCATGTCTATCTCAAATGATTTATAAAAAGGATGAATCATGCTTGATGTTAGGCATATTGTTAGGGAATAAAATAATGAGTTCCCTCTAAGAGTTTTATTATCTTTATCCTGGTGAAATTATTGGGTTCTTATTAGAAATTATTCTTGGTTCTCTGAGATAAACCATGAGACCTTATATAATGGTAACTATTATGCAATAAAAACAAAATAATCAATTATTTAAGAATCTATAAAAGGGTTTTATATTCCCTAGTGCTTCACTGTGGGATGCACTAGTCCTCTTTGGCTGGAAGAAGG
The DNA here is from genome assembly GCA_963277665.1 of Viscum album. Lineage (NCBI taxonomy): Eukaryota > Viridiplantae > Streptophyta > Magnoliopsida > Santalales > Viscaceae > Viscum > Viscum album. The sequence continues at coordinate 1,489,069,934 of OY728120.1, forward strand.
ATCGATCAATGCACCTCTATATTGATTATCATGACCTAAATAAAATCACAATAAAAATTAATCCCCTTACATGGATATATGAATTGATCGATAAACTACGTAGGGACAAGTATTTCACTAAGATGGTCCTTTGGTAGGGATATCACCAACTCATGGTGAGGAAGGAAGGTATTCCTAAGAAATCCTTTTCATTGAGTTATGGAAACTATGAGTTCATAGTGATTCCCTTAGGTCTCACTAATAATCCAAAAAATATTCATGGATTAAATTAATAGACTATTTACCTAGGAATTAATAGTGATTTTTGAATACCTTATAATAATTTTAAAATAATCTAATGAAGATGAAAAGGAAGGAATAGAAGGTTCTCTGGACTAGTGACTGTTAAAACTGCTTTAAAGATATGAGAAGAAGTCTTATTACTATGCTAGTGCTCATACTACCTAAATGTGGGGATCTCTATGTGGTGTACAATGATTCTTAAAATAAAGGATTATTATATGTATCAATTAAAATTAAAAATTGATCTTCTATGTTGTAAGGTAGTTGAAAATTAGTAAGAAAAACTATCCCACATATGATTTGGAGTTCACAGTTATGATCTTTGCGTTGAAAATATAGTGGAATTATATCCATGGATAGATTTGTGAGAAATATACTTATCGCAATAGTATTCAAAATAGTCACCTTGAAGTAGATTAATTTTAATTAGTTGATATGGTTAGAGATCATCAAGGATTATTAAGGCTCAGTCTACTGCCATCCTGGTAAGGAAAATAAGGTGGAAGATCCTATAAGAATAAATGATCATGCCTCCTTATCAATGAGGATAATTGAAGGGATCCGATCATTTTATACATGAATAGTATGGTTATGGTAATTTTAATATAAGGATCATAGTTAACAATTTCTTGAATTATTTCTCACCCATCAACTATAAAGAATATAAAGGATGATAAAAAAATTATATATAAATTCTGAAACATCAATAATCTATCAGAAAAGGGAAATCCTATGAGTTCAAAATAGATTAGGAATGAATCTTGAGACATGGGTCACGACTATGTGTACCATCCAATATGGAGATAAATAATGTTTTCTAGAATGAATCATAGAGATCAACCTTTTCTATTCACCCAACGAGCATAAAGATGTATCAAGATCTTTAAGAGGAATATTGGTGGGACGATATGAAGAAGGATATCATTGAATATACATTCAAAATCATGGTATTTCAATTAGTGAAGGCTATAAGGGAAAAGTATAAGTGGATAATTCAACCATTACCCAAAACAACCAGGATGTTTGGAATCATTGTCATGGTCTTTGTCACCACATTTAGAGAGATATCCATATTAAAAAAATTCTGTATGGGTTATTGTGGACCGCCTCACAAAGGAAAAACAATTTTTTGAAATATAATAGGACTTCTCAATTGAGAAACATGCATAGATATATATCAGATAATCCTTAAGGATATATTGAGTACCACTATTAATTTTATCTGATTATGATTTGAGATTCAGATACAAGTCATGGAAAAGTCCCCAACATTCCCTAATCACTACGCTAGGCTTTAGTATGGCCTATCACCCTCAAAATGGTGTCCAATATGAATGGAATATTATGAAACTAAAAGAAATGTTGATAGTGTGTTATATGGATATTAATTAAGGACAGATCCAACTTCTTTTTATTGAAGAATTATAATACAAAACTATTTCCACATCAGAATCCCGATGGCTCCATATGAAACCCTCTATGGGAGAAGATGTATAAAACTAGAATTATGGGATTAATTCAGTGAACATAATCTTCTAGGACCTGCTATGGTCAATGAAATGGTATAAAAGGTGAAAACCATTCAGAATCCTATTCAAAAATTCCAAAGTTGATGGAAGAGTAATGATGACAATCATTGATGATTTCTAGTGATTAAGGATTGAGAGAAGGTATTCCGTCATATATGACATTCGAATAGGGTCATGATATTTTAGAAAAATGGTAATTGTAGTCCAAGGTACATTATCCCCTTTGAGATTATTGATCATACTGGAGTTGTGGCCTATCGACTAGAACTTAAACTAACTATATCTTAAGTACACAATGTATTACATGTATCACTCTATAAAATTACATACCATATACATCACATGTAATTAATCCAATGGTGGTACTATTGGAATATTATATCTAATACAAGGAGAAGCTAGTAAAGATCTTGGACTGTGGATATAATGTTTTACATAACAAGACCATTAAATTTGTTAAAGTATTATAGAGGAATCATAAGTACAAGTAGGCCACATGGGAATTAGAGGAAGTGATTAAGGGGATGAAACCTCAATTGTTTTCACCATAGTATGTGAAATGAAATTTCATAGAGAAATATCAAATGGTGGAAAAATGTAACAAACCTAGATTATACCAATTGAAATAATCTTATTATAATTGTATAATATATTATAAATCATATGAAATTACATAGATAATACAATACAATATTTATAAATGAACAATAAATGGAATAATAAGTGTTTGTTGAAATTGAGGATCTTAAACTCATAGAATTGTTACATGACCTTGGGAATAGTAATGTGAACCTTATAAATAGTAAAAAAGATAATAGAATAGTAACCTCTTCCATGAAATTAAAATTAAAATATTGGCATCTGATAAATGGTAATATGATATAATTATATCATATTATAATTAAATAATTATTTTAGAAGTTATCAATTATGTGTTGATATTTTTATAAAACAGAAAAGATGATTTTTAATTTTATAATTAATATTATTATTTCAAAGAAAAATAATTTTCATATAATTTAGTCATATTTTAATATATTTTTTATTCTGTTTATAATATAATTTTACAATACCTTAATTAATTTTTAAAATTGTTAGAAATTCATTTAGAATTTTAGAATTTTTATTTTCCAAGTAAATTATGATTTAAATTAAAAATAATATTTCTCATATTTTGAAAATTAATTTCATTATATGGTGTTTTTTTGAATTTAAAACATTGGAAAAAGGGTAAGGTCTATTTTTTTGTGATTTTTCCAAAATACAGCAATTTTTTTAAAATAGTAAAATATAGTAAAATATAATTTATATATATTAGAAGTTGAATAAATTATTTTTTAAATCATCACAGATTTGAGCACAGTAATATCAAACTAACCTTCATAATTTTAATATATTTAGTGATAATTCTGAAATTATTCATAGTCTTGAGGAAAAATAATAAACTAAAAAAAAAATTATCTGGAAACACCCATCTCCTTTCTTATAAATACCACTCCTCACCAACCCTTCTCCTCACACCTCTCAACATTTGATCCGTGTAAAAATTATACCCAATCATCTTAATGATTCTCTCACCCATATCCATGATCCCTTGTTATTAATAAACGAACAAACTCAAGTGCCTCATGTAGGATCACATGGAGAATAATTCAAGAGGTTAAAACCTATTTTATTTTTCTTTTAATTTATTTTGAAAATTTTTCATTCCACCTCTCATGTTATCCAAGAATAATGAAGATAATTTTATCCTATATATACTATTATACAATTATCGTAGTGGAATAATTAATCATCATTTATCATCCGATCTCCTATTTTATGAAGAAGGAAGACATTGTCTATGATGTGTTAATTTGTCGCATTCTATGAAAATATGTTTTCAATTTCCATTACCTCCTTCAAAAAATCTCATAAAAACTCTTTTATGGTTATACCATAGTATTATTTATTTATTACAACCTATATAATTTTCATAGAACATTTTATACAAATAATATTAATTAGTAAACAAAAATAGTTTGTGATGATCGAAAAACACCAAAATAATCCAAACGATTATCACTAACATTTTATAATGAATAATCCTCACCCCAAATTATAAAATTTATTATGAAACCATTTAATATTATGGATTTTAATTTGTATTAGGTAACTTATATTATATAAAAACAATTCTCATTTTTCATGATTTTCCATACGTATATACTAGTAAACCGATCAAGGAAACCAAAGAAACTCATGCCCCTATGTGATGAAATTGAATCTCAAACCCCATAAATATCATAAATAAACATAATGAAATTATGATAAATAAAATAAATTTAATAATGTTTGGAAATAAATTAATTAATGGATTGAATATAATTATTCAAGACATGATGATCTATTTTAGAACTATTTATCATACAATTTAAGGGATTCTCTTATAACACATATTTTTTCAGTAGATTATGCTTTCTATATCTTTACCCTTATGTACCTATTATTTAAAAATATTTACATCTTTAAAATTTTATGTATATTTTCTAAAATAATGTATCTAGATCATTAAATCCTTCATTTATAGGGAAATAAATGTTTTAAAAAGGTTTCCTTCCCAATTTTTCTTGATAAACATACCAAAATAAAGGAAACATCCTAATTTCATAGCTATTTTTAAGTGCACTTCATGAACTATTTTAATCCTACATTGTTTTTATAAAATAAACCACATTATCCTGAAAAAATACGTTTTTTCATTTATGGCGTCATACAAAAATCGCATCTTTATGATTTTAATGATTCATTAAATTTTCCATTAAATAGCACTAAAATTCTTTTTTAGAATGTTTATTAAACACTTATTACAGGTTAAAACAAAAATTAAACAATAATTATCATGATATATGCATATATTACACTATTAATTTCTCTGTATTATTTAAATGCATTCCTTTATGGGAACCATTTTAATATTCACTTTTGATATTCATTTTGACCAGAATGTGATATCCGTTTCTTTCTAGGGGTCACCCTAATGTTTATATTTTATTATTTATATATGATTATTTGTGTGGAACACATATGAATGAACTTGTTATGATGTGTGTTCCTAGAGATATCTCCAACAAACGGGGTAATGGTTAGTCCCATGAGAGGTCATGTGCAACGGTCTTGGTGGTTAGCCATGACTCAGGATCCATTTGTAACTATCTACATGGTTAGCCTTGATTCTTGATCATCAATGTGAAATGATACTTGACTCATGATTATGTCATTTTTTATGTTTATACCACATTACTATAATTTCATGAATACCTAATACCATGTTCTATATGATATGCTTCTATATGTTTATTTAGGTTCCATGTATTTCCTGTCATCATTTTGTACCTTCTAACACATGTGTTATGGTTATCTTTATTTTGATCCCATTACTATGATTTTTATCTCATCCATCTGTTAACATATTCCCTAGGTAATTCTATGTATATGTAAGGGATTAAATATATTTAGGAGCCTAATATAAATATTAATGAAAATATGTTTTTATTTTGGTTTCATGTTTAAATTATTATGTACCTAATCCTCCAAATACACTAGAATTTAAGATCCTTAAATTTTAATTTATTGTTTATTATTCTTAATACCATGTAATAATATGTGTAAAAGGCTTTGTGAATTTTATCAAAGGAAAAAAATTGTAATAAATTTCAAATAGGTACACCATTATATCAAATAATTTATTTATATAGAAACGTGTAAGGCCCTCTAGATATAAATCTTCTAATATAGAGAGTAAATGTCTAGATTTGGTGTGTAGATCAACAATAAACCATATTACACCATCCAATATATGATTATTTGGTAATATACTGAAGAAATAAAACGTAATATCATCACATTTTCACAGAAGAATTAGAATAGGTCACAATAATCCTCTAGGATACTATCTTCTAGACATTACTTGTTAGAAATCCCAAAATCATGACACATAATCCACAATATTAAACTTTATATTATGCAACCAAAAAATTTCCATTAAATATTCATATACCCTTTTACAACTATTATATATAGATAAATTCGGGAAATAAGAGTCATCCAAGAGTTATATCTTATGATCATGTAATGATGGGATACAGAATATTTTTCAAAATTTCATAAAACCTTCTTTACAATTGAAGTCTAATTTTCTTCCTATTCATGTATTTAGTCCTATTTTTAAAATTACCTTCATCAAATTTGTAACCTTATATATTTTCCAAAAATTATGTATTGGAGTTTATATGAAAAGGAAGGATGTTTCCCCTTCATTATTTATTTCTAGATCCATATTTACTAAATCTATGAACATAAGATTAATGTTCATCCCAAATTTTCAATGACCCCATGATTCTTTCAGATCAATGTACCTACTACCTTATTTTTTATACCAACGTGGTTATGTATTAGGAAATCCTTTTCCTTGAGTAGATATGTCCACCACTTTTTTCTCAACTTGATCTCTTTCTATGAAAAGATTCATTTTAAGAACTTTTGATCCGTATATATCTCATTCTTTTCACTATAGTGATAATTTTTCCATTTACTAATGAAATATTAGGTCTACCATCCAAAGATCAAGTGATTTATAGTTTTTTATGAATATTTTACTTCCATGAATCATATGAAATAACATTATCATTTTTCATTAGGACACAACTTTGTTTATTCATCGATGCATCACTATGTATTATGAACCTGTCATTTTGTGATAGTGTAGTAAATATTAAGTCATTCAAAAATATTATCTTCAATCATTCAAAACAATCTTCATATTTTTTTTCAATATGAACATATCCAATTTAATAGTATGAATTGTTAGTGGGTTTACTAATTAAGAACGTTTTTGAATAAATAGTTCATAGTGTCCACCAAGCTAATTAATCTATATACTTCAATTATATTTGTTGATGCATGACATTATTTTACTACCTTTATATTAATTAGATGATCTGAGATTCCATACTTGGAGAAAACCTGGAAATGAAAATAAATATTCTAAATACATTTTCACACTTTCTAAATTTAACATATAACTCTTTTCATTTAAGTGTCTCAAGAATGATCCTTGGGTGATTCAAATTGTCCTCATAGGACATATATTAAACCAATATATAATCAATAAATACCACAAAAATGATATAAATAAGTTTATGGAATAATCTATTAATTAGATCAATGATGAGAGAGGGTGCATTATTCAAGAAAAATGGTGTTACTATGAACATAAAATTGTCATACCTCATAAGAAATGATATACATGGAAAATAAACCTTCAGGACTCACAACTCATGATACCCTGAATGAATTTAATTGAATGAAATATATTAAGCTTCATGAGGATTATCAAATATATAATCAATGTATGTTATATGAGTATCATTATTTATTATAATAAAAGATATTCCCTTATAATAAATCCAAATTCTCATATATCCTTATTTCTTCTTAGTGAAAAAATTGGGGCTCCTAATGATGAAACACTAGGGAATATAAATTCCTTATCATAAAACTCCTCTATTTGTTACTCAAACATGAATAATAACATAGTGTAAATTCTATTGTCTGTATTGGGAAATTTGCTTCAATCAGGGATTAAATCAATGGAAAACAGAACATCACACTCTGGTGGAAATCCCGACAATTCCTTAGTAATTATGTTAATGTATTCACACATAATTGGTACATACACTATTTTAAGAATAAATTTTACATATATAGATTCTGTCTTATCTTTTTCCCCACTAATCACTCTTAGAATAGCTATAGGAGTTGGATCTATACATGAAAAATAGGATGTCTTCTCCCATATAAATATATGTAATTATAAATCATTATCATGAAACCTAACATCCTTTATTTCAATATAAACTTTTTTAATGTACTTTCATAGCATACCCATATATTGGATTATATTAAAATAAACCATATTTATATAATGAAGTTAAAAAATAGTGCACATTCTTGTATTGTAATGGTAACTGACTAACTCGTCATCATTGAAGTGACACATCCACTATGACTAATGACTAAAAAAATATCTTCTTATGGACCTACGTAAATATTTAGTTTTCTTGTAAAACATTGAAGATATAAAAGATTGATAAGATATAGAATCACATATTTAAGTAGGTAAATTTGAGGATATGTCTACAATACATTCCACCACATCATTCCAGACCTTAATCTTAGTTATTTTGAACACAAAATAATAGTCTTTCTGCATAGTTATTTTATGAGAAAAATTCTCTAGATTCATGGGAAAATCATTAATAGAGTTTCCCAGATCCCAGAAGTTGAATCACTTCATATTTAAAACATCATTATTTCACTTGAAATCATTAGAAAGATGTATTATATTTCAATAATTATATAAAATATCCATTCCCAACAAGTATGTTCCATAATTTTTCTTCTAAAATTTATTTTAAGAGGGAAATAACACCCTTCAAGTATTTTATTTTTCCATATTTCATTTCCCTTCATTCTTAGAAACCCTCTTCTAATCTAGTGTTCCCCTGAGCCCTAAAAATGTAGATACTTATTTTTATTTCTTGATAGAATAAGATATTATGTCCTCGTATGATGGGAATGTTTGGGGGACTAGTTCCTTGTATGGATTGGATTAACCCATCAAAGAAATGACCAATATTTCTCGTCGGATTATGCACTTAATCTACAGTATGCTTTGATAACATTTTAATTATTTATTAAATCTTCAAAAACATGTTTATCTAAATTTTTTATTATATTTATGAATTTTATCCCCAAAAGTTATCATTTGGAATGAGTAATATATTCTTCAATAAGAGTAACATTAAATGTTTCTATTCCATGAATATTATTTCTTCTTCATCCATAGTGTATTGAATAAATAAGCATAAAAGATCTTCATCTCCTAATAGATGATAAAAATTCATAACAACCATCTCACTCTAATTATATTACAAAGTGATAAATATATAATATAATGAAATTTTAAATTTCTCAAATAAAAATGTATTTGTATTCCCATTGAGTTATAGAGGATGTCGATGCCTGGAATAACCTAACATTAATATATCGTTTCATGGATTAATAGGATACTCCATATGGGTAAGAGTATCTCTCATAACCATATTAATCTTCCATAATATAGTTATAATTTGATCTGTTCTAGCTCTAGCTCTAGGTTAATTATCATGCCCAAGAATGAAATACATACATAGACTACCATCAGCCATACAATTCACATTCCTTTCGGTAGGTTCGGTTACAAAAAAATGGTGTACACTATATTATATTATATTATTAAAAATCCTGGCCTATCATATAATAAATTTTGTAAAAATTAACATGAATTGATAAATTTATTCATATATAATCTCAAAATAATAAACATGGTTACATTGGAAATTTTTTCTCATCATCAAAATGTATTCAAATTCATTTTAATAGGTTGTAAAGAAAATTTAAATTATCTATAAAAAATATCAGAGGTATTTTAAACTAGGTGTGTAGTATGGCACATTTTTATGCACTAGGTGATGATAATGTAAAATCCCAATTCACCAATTTCAGAGTTATTACCCCTATGTGCAACTCTTCTTGAAACATGTTCACATTGAAAATCCAAACAGGGATGCATTACTAGAAAAAACCTATAATCAATTTCTAAATAAAATATTATGACTTTATTATATATATATATATATTGAAATTATATAATATCTTTATGTTCCCTGAAAAATGATTTCTTCAATTTAGTTCTTAATATTTCTACAAAATATTCTCAAATCATAATTATAAAATACCTTGACCTAGTATCCCCGAGTTTGTCATTAATTTATTAAATTTGTATAATATGAAAATAATAAAATCTTAAAGGAATGAATATTTTCGTAGTCATAGTTAAATAGATATATAGATATATATATAAATATATCATTATAATTTAAAGCATTAAATAAATCTTGGTGTTTTATTTCAATACCCAATTAATACATTTATTATATCCCTATATATCTATAGTAATGCACTTCATGGAATTATTAGGAAATTAAATATAATATATGGGTAAAACATAATGATTAGTAATCATATTTTTAAATCAAATGATACCATAAATAAATAGTTAATAATAAATATAGAATGATATATACCTAAAACACATTGAATTTAATCAATAACTAGATAATGAAGGATAATATGTAATAAATAAATTATAATTCCATAAATGTAATCACATGAGATTTTATCTTATCCATGGATATTGAGAATAATATAATAATCCAATGGAAATCAATAAAAAATATCATAAATAAGGAATTCTTAATCCTAGACATCGTTACCATAACATCAAGGCAGTGTCTGAAGATAACATACATAATAGACTAGGGACTCAACCAAATATCTAAGCAGGATTATTTCATGAGACCAACCAAATAATCAAGGGGCCATAGTGGAACACCCATATAAAATACTAATTCTAATTCACTCCTCATAACAAAGGAGTGAAATATAATGAATAAGAACATTTTTTATTTAAAAACTAGCATATGAAATGTTAATACTTATCCCAATCGATAAACACAATCATAAACTATTCAGAGTAATATGGTGACTCATATCAATATAGTACATACCCATTAAACAAGATTATAAAAAATCTATAGAAATAATAATTATTTAATCATTTAAAAATATTCTGATCGTGGAATAAGTTAAATGAGGGTTTTCTTTATTAGAGAATAGAAATATCTTCATAATTCCATTAAGACATTTTAGAAGAAACATACTTTTCACTATGAAAATCACATTCAAAAACTAATAAATATCATAATATTAAAAAAAATTACTTAAAAATATCCTTCTATATATTTAATGGAAAAGTCAATGAAATCATTGGTCTTCAAGGTTAGTAATTTTGTACACACTGAATTAGTAAAAAAAAATATTCCATTTGCACGACTGTAAAAAGGATAAAATGATCACTATTTGGACAATGATAATAATATTATTATCAAACAATGTTGTAAAAATTTAAATCATGGAAAACTATGTATTTAAGAAATAGTTTATATAATTTTCAATAATTCTCGAATAAATTTTTAGAGAATTTATTTGCATGAAAATGGTTTTTTGGTTAAAGAAAAATAATGATGGTTTTTTTTGAATATATTATTTTTGTATAATATGTTCATAATGAGTGGAATGTGAGAGAATAACATATATTCTATATAAATAAAAATATAGAATAAAATTCATAATTTTCATTTAATATATATTATATTATTTCATCATCACAAAATTTAGCCTAAACAACCTCCATAAACTATGGATTAGTGAAATAAAACCATACAACTTTGTTTAATTTTGAGTAATAATCCCTTTTAATTAAGTAACATCAAATGATACTATAAATAAAATTAATATAACTAGATTCATGATATATCAAATCAAATGGTCAGTATATATATTATAAAAAATAACAGACTAAAGAATATGTAATATGTCTCACAGATTTAAATGTTGGATGAGAAACCCTCACCTTAGGTCTAATATCCTTATAACGTGTCCGAAAAAAATTACCATAATTTTTAATTTATTATAATTATATTAGAAAACCATACACCAACATATCATTCCATATATGAATTACTTTTTTCCTTTTTAACCAGTTTATTTACATTTATTTATTAAAATCAATATTTCACGTGATAATTGCTTCATTTTTTATATAGATTTTGGTTTGATAATTTCATCCCTTTTACATTGACCATAGTTCCAAAATCTCTATAAAATTAACCATGATAATAATAGAATATATAATCATTGTATTTTTATTTATAATAGTCTGTAAAAGATAGAGATGGACAAATGAATTTCACCATTCACAAAGAAGGTTGGTTTTATGTATTCATGTACATTGTTAATATTGTTAAAATATATGGAAGGTTAGAAAGGAAAATAATATTTCACAATTCAATAACTATAATTATAGAAAATATTTCATGTATATTCATTAAAAATTATTGTATTTAGTTCCCTAAAACCAACTTCAGTGAACATTATGATAATATGGGTTCATTGTTTTGAATGTTAATATACTCATTATCATGTAATTATTATTACATTGAGTGAAATCATATGTGATAATATCTAAAGAATAGTTGTCACACTGAACAGTCAAAGAAGTTATATGCTTTGATGGGAACCCTAAATTAATATAATTGTTTTCTTAAATATACATTTTATAGTGGGATGAAATTAGATGAAGTATACAAATTATTTGGGTTATCAAGGGTGGAGACTCATATGACCATGAGGAACCCTCTATCGGTGTATTCCCTTGGTAATATATATTGTCAGATATAATGAGAATGAGACCCTCTATTAGGAGATTCACATTCATTTGTGTCATTGGATGTTAAAATCTGCAGATGTATATGTTGATCTTTATACTTTAATGCTATTATTAAAGGGTGTTATAAGTTTTATAGTTTTTTTGTTTTGTTGAAAACTGTGATTAATCATGTTCACAGTGATCTACGGTATGTTGGGTTCATAACGAGTAATATTTAAGTAATGGATAATGTGTAGAAGGATTTATCACTTCTATTAATAAATGGAAGCTGATATATCTTTCACATTGATAGAAGTAATATATTTTAAATAAAACCTTGGTCATAGATTACTATAGGAAAGTTCAATTTCATGTAATTTAATGAATGAGACATCAAAAAAATACTAATGGAACTAACATGAAACCTACTTTATTGGAGATATCACGAAAAAGGGATTATATTAAATAATAATAATCTGTATTGGGAAATATGTTATTTCATCATTACCTTTTTTCATTAATGTTTTCTTGGTGTGTTTCTAAAAACTATCCCTGGACTTCAGGATGCCTTTCCTAATTCCACTAAGAAAGTGGCTTATAGGATCACACACTATGTGTATCTATAATTTCAGTTAAATAATATATTTTTATTTATTAATTAACGATTTGAAGAAATATTATTCCTTATCATGGATTAATAATTATTCATGTTTATTTTTTCACATATATTTCATCATCACTTAACCCATTGAATAATATGTGAGAATAACATTTCATAAATATTTATTTTCTATTTATGTTATATAACATTTATTTTTTTATTAAAGAAATATGTAATGATATTTATTTATTAAATAACAATTATCTATTCATGTATTGATAAATATAATTGAGGAATTAAAAAAAATTAGAGCTCCCATGAGGAGTAATATATATTCAATATTATTTTATTAATTAAGATTTAATATTATTCATGAGTTCATCACATGTCAATTAATAATATTAAATTAATTTTCATTATTGGGAAATTTTGAAATTATTTCCTTCTAAATATAGATTTATATAATCTCAATTATATTATTTTCCAGAGATAAAATTCATTTTTTGTTCGGAATGAAATCTTTTGAATCCTTTTGAATCTCTAGAGATGTCACTTCTCCATGAACCCACCCATGAACGGGGAGTGATCTTCCTACACCATCTGCTATCATGTCTATAGATATCATATATAATCTTTTGGATGTGATCATATGGGTGATAAAACACTAATGACTCAAGCAATAATATTTATTATGCCATCACCTGTAGATTCCTATGGGGATGTTTAGTGATTTTTGTAACATATGCGGACCACTACTAGGGAGAACCAATCCTTATTACTAAGATGCAACGATGATTTCATATAAATATGTTGTAAAATCCATTAATGAATAATTAATTTCATACAAAGTAATTCTTTAATTAAATTTATTAATTATAAGTATTATATGATGATCTACTAGTTTAGTTATGGAATTTATCATTTGTCTATATTCATGGATTTAATTTCATTGATCATGGAATTCATCATCATGTAAATCTATTATTAATCTTTGAATATAAAAAAAATTAATACTGGGTATGACCCTTCACTCACTTCCTATGCACCAATAACCTATATGTGGTATTAGAGAATTTGAATAATTATTAATATTTACTTACATATTGTTGATTTATTTAAACATTTATTATTTGTTTTCAATTATTTTTCAATTATTATTTAATCTAAATTTTGTGATCTTATTTATTCCTCTTAATAATTCATAAATATAATCAAATCAATTAATTATATGAGTTAAATAAATTAGAATATTTCATTTAGAGGTGCTAATGATTCTATCCGGATAACACAAGAGTACATGTCATGTAACCTAGAGGTACAAACCATGTACACATATTTATGTACCAAGAATAAATTTAAAATAAATTCAAGTTTTTTTATTTGTTAGATGTTTTGAATTTAATAATAAACATTGGGTAGATTTTTCCATCGTAGTATATGATTATCCAAAGTAAACGTCATGTTGCATTCGAACACCATGTGTACTCATTTAGTCTCAAATGGGTCATGCATCTTCTTATATGGCTTATTTGAGTGGTGGAACTGAAACTCAAATACCACACACCTCTTAGACCATGTACAAGCCACGTACTCAGAAAATAATGTCATTGTTACACAATTAGTCCCTATTATGTTTCATGTATATAATTTGATATTAATACACACCGTGTATCTTAAATTTTCATGCCTTATTCTTTTACAAAATTATTCAGAATTAATGTTACATTATTTTACTATGAAAATTTTATTAACATGTACTTTAATGTGGTTATTAATTAGATAGGACGCACCCTATTAGATATTTTTTGTATTGATAAATGTTTAATTAATTAATTTTTCTATATAACATGTATAATTTATACAGTAGTTATTACTTTACCTTCATTGAATAATTAATCGCCATATAAAAATTAAAAACATGTAAACCATGTGATAATTTATTTTATATTACATATCATGATATTATTTGAAAATATTTGTATTCCATATATCACAAGAGTAAACAATATATGAGTACAAAACATGTTGGTTAGTTCATATGGGTACACACCCTGTTCCATATGAGGTATGTTTTTGAATGAAATTTATTTTATATAAATTTACTTTTCTATTTAAAAATTATGATAGATTATAATCACGAGGAAATTATTTTTAAAATTAATATAAACTAATTGATTAATTACATAACATAATTAATTTATTCAAGTGTGATTTATCGTAAATAAGAACAATTAGAAATGAATGTCAACTTTTTAAAACATTTTATTCATTGAATGTATGTGGATGATCAGGAGCATAGAGTAGACAAATGAATGTGATCAGATTCGTTAAATTTTCTTTTAAATTTGATTATTTTACTCTATGTCATCTCTCATCCCATAATGTAAGGGTATATATCCTATGGTTTCTAATACGTAAACCCTATAACAAAAATTTTTCTTCCACTCACCTACATGTTTATAAAATCATATATAAGGGATGGAGCTCCCATGCTATTTGAAGTATTTCTAGTTTGAAACTAAGGTAAAATCTATCCTAGAGAGATATGTCGGTGGACAGGTGGAAACCTACAACATGAACCGTAGTTAGATCAATGTGTTTTTTCATTAGGTTGATAGTTATTTTCTCATCCTCTAGATAATCTAACCATTAGTTAATGCTCATGATCAAAACAATTTTTTATTATAATTCTATAAAGTTGAATGGTTATTTCATTATAGTTGTTTTTTCACAATCATAGGAAATATTTGATTAATAAGAATGAATGATAGAACTAAAATAAATTGCTTTATTCATAAATATTATTCATGACTATGTTAGTAAATTATATAAATAAACTTAATATTAACAAAAATGTAATAAATATTATAATTGGTAATTTATATTTAATCAATCCAATACCTCATTTTTATATATTGGTCCAGTAAAGTCTTCCACTACATCAGTTAAAATCAAAATATAGCCCAATGTGCTTGATTGTCCAATGCTGGGGTGCATTCAATTTTTAGGTAACTCTAACATGGCATTTTGGGTTTTATTAACATAATTTACATAATTTTTTGACTACTAAATTAGGAGACGATGCAACTAAGAGTGAAGTGTTGAGGAAATCCAATTTATATATTTCACTCTTGAGGATTACCCTCAACAAATCAATGAACTATGAGTTAATGAGGATGGAAATTGGAATACAAACCTAATACCATTCAAATTGCTCAAACATCCTATGTTGGGGTGATGAGAAAGGAAATATAGATCCTTTACACTAAAATTTACATGAAAAAATATATTCTAATGCAAATTGTGAGGGTTATTGGGTTTGGAAAAAATTGAAGGATATTAATAAATGTAATATTTATTATTTTTTCTAAATTTTATTTGATAAAATAATAATAAAAAATCCAATCTTATTAGTAGAAAAAGAATAAAGATGACTTCAAAAATATCACTATAATCCATATCTAAGATGGATAACCATATCACTAGAGAAAACATCATAAATTGTAGAGGTTGTTACTGTTTTCCAATAACATCAATGGAAATTATACATGTTTGAAGAACCTATTCATATTATTCATTGTAGTGAGTCTAGTGAGGAATATTTTTCCCCTATAAGAAATAACTAATCAATGATAAAGATGTTAGTGCTTCAGGGATCATTCATGTCCAATAATCATTTTAATTAACATGAGGAAATAGATATGTATAGAATGATGTATCATCATGGTAATCTTTGTCAAGAGATGTGAGACAACATAGGCACATGATCTTTAATGATCTATTTACAACTTTGGGACTAAATTAATGGATGAGTAACATATAGATCTCATACATTACTCACTACCAAATGCCTTCTCTATTTTCATTTTTAATTATATCCTAATAAATAATTTGAAGATTATTTCAGAACATATTACTCAGGTTATCTAAGTGGATAAGAATATAGGGTGTGTGAAAGGTATTATTCTTACATAGATTTATAAAAGTAAGAACAATGAGAATTTTTCTAACACTCATAAGAAGTATAAATCTCATGAGCACAATCCTTACAAGAAGTGGTAGATCCAATGGAATGTCAAGGAAAATGATGTATTATTTTTGTCAGGTTGCAAGAAAATCCTCAAAAAATAAGTACTACACCCACAAGAAATGGGAAGAAAATTGTCTGTTTGTTATTAATAATAATACTTAAATATCTATGCACTAGGTATTAAATACAAAATGTAGTGATAAAATATGTATCCAAATTTAGTAATGAGGTATATTATGAAATATTTATAGTGGATAAAGTGATTTTTAAGATTCCAATGATGTGAGGATGGTTGTTCTATCCACTGGTGACTATCATTTTTCATTACCAACATGGGTGATTCTAGTATTAAGGGATTGTTATTATGTACCAACTGTAACCAAGAACATAATTTGAATATTATTCCTAAATGAATATTATTTTTATTTTCATCATTGGAAATAAAAGTTATTTGTTTTATAAAGATAACCTATGTTATAAAATAGGGAATTTAAATATCATTCATTTTGTAGTAAATTATAAAAAATACCAGTTTTGGAAATAGATAATTAATAATGTTCACATGAATCATATGACACACAGCTATGGAAACACTCTATTTTTCATGTAAAATAGAATAATTTGATAATTATCAATCAATATGTCCATTTGAAATATTCAGAGATAAAACCAATTGAATGATGTCATGCCTAATTTGAAAGGAAAAAGACAAAACCACCATTCACTATATAGGTTAAATGGGAAACATACCTTCTAGGATTGGTTCATGCTGTTGTGTATAAACCATTTATAATATAATATATTAGATAGTATTCTTACTGTATAACTATTAATATTACCTTTAGTTGATATGGATATGTCTAATTGATCAGGTATAAGTATTATTCCATTGATAAATTCAATGAATTCACAAATTATGTTGAGAATCGACATGGAATGAAGAAAAAGAAGCTTAATTTGGATTGAGGGGGAGAATATATTAACCATAAGTTTTTCATCATTTTATTTGAGTTTGTGAATTTATCCCAACTCATACCATTTTACACACCACAGTTGAATGGTATCAATGAATGTAGGACCTCTACCTTTTCAATAATGGTATGGTAGATGATATTCCATGAAGATATTCCATCATTCTTTTTGGGGATATGTATTAAAATCTATGGAATGAACAACAAAAAGAGTAACAACTAAAGTGTAAAATAGAGTTACCTTTAGGTTATAGAGTGGATAAAACCCAGTATTGTCACATATACTTGTATAGGGTTCTTATGCGTTGCTAATTCCTTTTGATTCAACAAACTAGAACCCAGGGGAACAATCTGTGTCATTATAGGGAATCCCAAGGAATAAAAGAGATAATACTTATTAAAACTGTCATAAAATGTGGTGAAGTTTTCTAAAAAACATATTTTATGAGAGTGAGAGCATACTTAAAATGGATAGTTGGAGTAATATTTACATCCTTGAAATTTATGTTCATTATATACATGATTATCTATGGGAATATATTCCACATGACCCCATGGAATAATTAGTTTCATAAACACAAGTACTATATAGGAGAACCAGAGAGGTCACTGAATAATAGATATGTTGTTTTCTAGTCACTAGACATGGTGACTCATTATTGGTTGGAAATGATGAACCTCTTTCCTATGAAGTGGAAATAGATATCTCAGGAGCGACAAGATGACAATACACTGAGCATTATGAAGTGGACTCTATGTATCAAATCAATTTCAATTTTTGGTCAATCATCATGTTTATTTACAGTTTTTAGAATGAAAATGGTAATTCAAGATAATAGTGGATGGGTACTGTATTATAGATAACTATAATGTAGGTCTAGTGGATAAAGGTTTTAAACTATATCAAGGAATTGAAAATGTTCATTCCATTTCACTAGTTTTCATGTTAAAATCCATCTGAATTATAATTTATATAACATCTTACCGTGATAATTAAATTTGGAAGATGGAAGTAAAAATAGTTTTCCGTAATAGGAACCATCACAGATATGTCTATATGAAACACCCAGAAGGGTTTGTTACTCTAGGTGATTCTAAAATAATTAGAATGTTGAAATGATCTATTCATCTATTAAATTAATAATATATGTTATTTAAAATTTGATTTAATGATTCTGAAAAATAATTTGGTTTTATTACGAATGAAGGCGATACATGTGTTTACAACAGGTTTAGTGGGAATAAGGTCTTTTTACTAGATGTATGTGTAAATGACATACTAGCAATATAGGTTTTCAAGGACTGGTTGACCAAGTGATTCTACATGAATGACATTGGTGAATCACCATATATTATAGGAATGAAGATTAATTGTGATTGATCCATGATTCTTCATGAACTATGTTAATTTATATATATTTACTAGATACTAAAGAGATTTAGTATGAAATAATATAATAGTGGATTAGTTCCAGTGTCACATTGTATATATCTTTTTAAGAAATGTACCCTCAGTTAGACCATGAGTAAGAGATAATAAGTAAAATCCCATTAACTTCAATGATATGATCAATCATGTAACCCATGTTATGTACTATAATTGTTGATGCCTATGCATTGATCATTTTGGGTTGATATCATGAACATCAAAAAGAACATCATTTGTATACTATTTAGTCTGTCATCAAGTATCTGGGAAGAAATAATTATATATTCATTGTGTATGGAGGAGATGAGGAGTTTCTAATCAGGGTTTATATTGATCCTAGTTTTCTAAAAGATCTAAATGATATGAATTTGTTGTCATGGTATGTTTTCTGAATCAATGTATGAGCTATGATTTGGAAGAGTTCTAAATATTCATGTTTCTTTGATTCTATAGTGGAGTTTGAGTATATAGAGGCTTCTAATGCTACCAATGATGTTTTATATATTAGAAACATTTTCAAGATGTTTTATGTGTTACATAACAGTAAATACCTTATCACATTATATTATGACAATACTATAAAACTAGTTCTTGAAAAAGTTGAAAGGTTTAACCAATAGAAAAATCACATAGATCAGATGTATCACCACTTGAGGGATTTTTATAAAAGGGGTGAAGATGTATTAGTATGAGTTACCAATGATGAAAATTTTGAAGAAACCTTGACTAAAGGCACATCTCAGGAGATGTATGGGTGTTATGTGGGATCTAGAATACTAATGGTTGTTTGATGTTTTGTCTTTTTCAAGTTGGATTATGATGGAGTTGGTTCCCTATGCGAAAAATTTCTATAGTTAATGATAACATGTGTTCATTTTATTGGAAATAAATAAACTCTTTATCACATAATTATTGCTCTTCTAAATGAAGTAATATGTGATAATGTCCTACAAGTAGCTATCATAGTAAGAGGTCATAGGAGTTACCCACTACGATGAGAACCTAGAAGTGCCTTGAAATTATTCATAAATATATTTTCTATGGCTAGATGAAATCATTTTATGGAAACAAATTATTTAGTCTATCATGGGTGAGGACACAAAGGATTGTGAGGTACGGTCTCATGGGGTATGCCCTTTGTATTATCCCATATATGACATTATCATAATGAGATTAGTGGGTAAGAAATCTACATTAACATGCTTCATTTGATTCTTCTATATTTGGACTAGTGTATAGATCGTTGGAAATTAGGTTTGTTATTAATAATTGCTATAAGTCACATATTTTTTTTATTAAATCCATGATGAAACAAGTTCGTGGTAAGCTAGGATACATTGCAAGTGTCATGAGTAATATTTAATTACCAAATAACATATGAAAGGATTTACCCCTTAAATTAATCAATGGATGTTGATATACAAATCCATTTGATTGAAACGACATAGAATAAATAAATCATTGGACATGGTGTACTAGATGCATGTTATTATTTAAGAAAGTGAATGAAAGGGTCATAGAGCACACAGGTCGATGGCACCAACATGCATCATTATTGATTGATGATATCACAATAAAGGGATTATATTACACAGTAAGCATCCATGTGAGGTATTAATTCATTATGGAATTAAATTAATTAACTATGTGTACCATGGGGTGTCACTAGATGATATCTTTGGTCTTCTGGCTACTTCGCCCAACACCACTAAGGTAGTGTCATAGAAGTTCCCACACTAGGTGTATCATGTATAAAATTTAAATAATATATTGTTATTTATTATTTAACAAGTTGAATAAATATTTTTCCTCATGTGGATTAATAATTATTCATGTTTTATGAATCCCAGAAATCCCATTAGCAGTTATTTAATATAATATTTTTTTAGTATAGTGATTAACAAATATTTATTTTTTAATTAATTTATATAATTTTTATTAATTTATTGACGAATAGTGATGTGATATATATGTATTATATAAATTATCATTATAAATGGGATGATAAATATTTTGGATTAATTGAAGAACAATTTTATATGACCACTGTTAAATAATATATATTGAATATTGATTAATTAGATAATATTTAATTTAATGTGCATGTCTAGTACATGTCATGAATGAATATTATTATTATAATGTACATGGGGGTTTGAAATGATTTAATAAATAATAAAGAGAACTTTTGAAATTATATATTTCTAACTCTAAAAGAATATAAACCTAATAATATTAATTTTTTATTATAGTTAATCCCTTTTTTAGTGAGAATAAATATATGGAGAATCCATTCAAATCCATAGAGAGATCCCTTGTAAAGGAATGATACCATGAATAGAGGGTGATATTCATTCACATTCCACAATCAATTCGATAGTGATTCTGGAGAATCATTTGGAGTTCATTATCAGGGTCATCAAAGGTGAATGACTAATGTGATAGGATCTACCATGATAGAACCAAAATATTCCCATAGAGACATTCAAATATTCATCGAACATCTCTTGATCACAACTAGATGAAATTAAATCTTGATTCCTACAATGAAATAATGGAACGATGTAGATCTATTATCAGATTCATCAAAAAAAGAATGAATTTATTGAAAGTTAATTATTTAATTCCACAAAATAATTATAAATAATTTGTACTGATGATGTGATTTTGATTCTTGTGTTTATCCATTGTAAACATTCTCTGGTTCAATACCATTGATCATTACATTTATCATCATGTAAACTTGGATTAACCATCAATACTGAAAAAAAATATGGGAATCACTCATCACAAGATTCAAATTCTCATGGAACCCTCAAATATATACTTATTACCTTCTATTTCAAATGAAAATTTCAAACATTTAACATAGTTGTGTGGAGGCGGTAGTCAAGACGTACACACAAGCAACTTTATTATTTTCCAAAATATTGGATTTTTAGAAGGTATATGTGATACTATAATTCAAAAATTATAATAATGTTATATACATATTATAAATATATTTAATACAAAATGGTATACATTAATCCAAAATGGTATCCATTAATGAGAGGCAGTGCAGAAAAATGAATTACATTGGTTTGCAAGGTGGAATTCAGTCTTACACATAATCCATAGTTTCGTTTACCATTTGATAGAAGAGGATATGGATGTAAATTATGAAATTAACATGAAAAATATAATAATATGTCAGATAATGGGGTTATTATTTAGTAATATATGGATAATATGTGAAGAATTTATAAGAAGAAGTAAAATAAAAATGCATGGCTATGAAATTTACCTCTTTTCAGGAAACAAATTTTTTAATTATACCTAAATACTTCATGTATTGGATTTATGATCAAACCCTAACCACAAGGTGTTGGGGAGATATTGAAGTAATATATTTGGGTTTCTATTTTATTATCTAAAATGATGAAAGAGGGTGAAAAAATATGTATATGGGGATTCCTTTTATATGTGGGGGAGGCGACAAACAAGGAATATTTTAACAGAAAAAATGATACAAAAAAATTTCACATTACAAAATGATGAAAAATGGTTAATTTTAAATCATGGATGATAAAATGTCAAAAAAAATCCATAAAATTAATATTCTATGTTTCTAGATCATTTTTACCCTTATTGTTTCAATTTAACCCCTAATAAACCCATTTGAACCAAAAGCATGGTAAACAATTTTTACTATTATTACTATAAATTACCAGAAAATATTATTTTTAAATAATAGTATAATTTTAATTATGATAATTAAAAATATAGAATAATTTTTCCCCATTAATTTCATATAATAGGAAGAATTTAATTTAAAATTAATCCATCAAATGTGACGAAAAAATGGGTTTCCAATGAAATGCTTTCATAAATAATGTTTTAATATCAAAATTCATTTTGAAATTGATTAAAATAACCAAAATTGAATTGAATATACTTTAATTAAACTAAATATTTTTTTCAAATAATTTTCAAAAAAAATTTAACTTTCAAATTAATTAAATGAAAATGTAATTTTAAATAAAAACAAGTATTTTTCACTATTAAATAAAGAATTAACATTATTTAAAAATTTAATAAAAAATCTCCCCAAGATAATTTTAAAATTATTAATTAAAAAATTCATTTAAATCTGTATAATTAATTTCCTAAAAGAGGTAAAAATAACATTAAATATTAATCAAAAATCCTGATGGAACAACCTTCTAAATGAAAAATTATTTTTTTTCCAAAAACATTTCCTTTTATTTCTAATTAATTATATTTTAATTTTAATAAATGAATTATAATTTTAATTATATTGTACATGTGTAATGAATATAATTTCCATAAATTAGTCACTTTTATTCATTCCAACCAATTTTATAGATACATTATAATGGTATACTGTTTTATGGGTTCCTTTAGACAAAATGTTGCATGTATCGTAAGCTATAAAAAAAATGAATTTATTTATAATAAAATATATATTTTAATGTCTCAAGGTGTTAAAAGTATACTGAATAAAAAAAATATTATTTTCATACCATTTTATAATAAATTACTAAAAATTGTTTTTTAGGTATATATTATTTAAATCCAATATAATTTTCACAATTATTAAATAAAAATCATTTTTCTCATTAAATGTAATAGTAACGTTAAAATAATTTACATCCCCAAAATCAAATTTTATTAAAAATAATAAATTCAGAACTACCTTAGATACTATTTTTAACATTATTCACATTACTCATTATAAAAACATTCTTAACAAATTGTATTTATAATTCAAGAGACAATAAAAGGATATAAGTCATGGGAAGTATAATTTGAGTAAATTGAAATAAAAATCCACAAATTCAATAATTTAATATAAGGTGAAATCACCCTAATAAGACTAAAGAATTGGGAACAAATAAATATGTCACTAATGAGGGCCACACCCTCAAATAGTGGAATTAGTAACAAGTCAATATCCATTAGAGGTGGTGTTATACACAAACGTCACTATTATGTCCAATAATAAGGGATCACATATCATTAATGTTCACCTACAAATGTATCCAAGAATCAACTATAAATTTAATAATAGAAACAATCAAAAAACAATAACATACAATATCTCAAATAAATTCCAAAGAAACACAATGATCATATAAAACTGATAAAAACACAAGGGGAGATTAAAACCAAAAATATAAACCCTTAATGAATGAATTTAGAATCTAAAACCATATAAATTTAACTAAAAACCAAAAAAATTTAATCATTAATTTTATAAATAAATAATCTATCCACAAAATTAATCACTAAAAATTATGAATTATAAAAAATACATTAATACAAATTTAAATTATTATGAAAAATATCCCAAAATATTTAATGGATTTCAACTCCCCATTTTATGATCCTAAAAAACCTTATGAAATTAATGAAAAAATATAAATGACTTATATATATTTCGAAATCAATTTATAAAATCCTATTTATAAACTCATTATGTACTAGTGTTGTATTGTTTAAAAAAACATATTTTTCTATATTTCCCAATTTGAGAATTCTAATGAAATAACATGATAATTTAGTGACATTTGATTTTCTATTCAAAAAATCCATAATAATATTTAATATAATTTTTTGTAATGAAAAAACATTTATTTAAAATACAAAAATTAGGTTTCTGGTTATTGAAGTGAAATATTGGGGGAAAGATAGGTCAAATCAAGTATGAATGGTCTAAAGTTTCAATCATAGGTTGAATGAGACTCAAAAAAATATATCACATTCCCAAAGAATCATAGTCCTAAGGAAATAAAAACCAAAAGAAAACCAATGATTAAACCTAGGTAGATAGATAATGATATGAGGATAGGTAAAAAGTAAAAAATATAATGTAGGATGAAGAGGTGATGAATAAATAATTCCTATAGGGATTAGACAACAAATAATGATAAAGCCACCTTAAAATCATTAGGAATGAGAGGATCTACGCGGAGTGGCCACACATAAGGGAGATTGGGATACCTTGTGTGTCACATGAAACCATGGTAAGAGGGGGTTAGATTTAAGTAAATTAATTTGTTGTGGAAGTTTAATTATTTTTAAATTTTACATTACTAGGTAAAATTCATTGTTATCATATAGTTTAGTAAACTACATTAAAACTATGAAACATTCATTAATTATGTGTATAAATTCATTCAATTTTGTCAGATGGTTTGAGTAGGCTTATAGAAACCATATAATAAGAGCTCTTATATATGATAGTCTCATTATCACACTAACTGCATAGTTTACCTATGCATGTTGGATAATAATAATGCGGAAAAATTTTATACAATTTCAAAAATTTCCAAACATATGGGTCTAAATAATATGTTAAATAATTAATTCCAATATGTGAATAAATAAATTTGGAAATTATGGTTTGGGGTGTGGAAATTCACTACAACATAAACTATTCTACCCCACAAAATCATTGGATGAAAAGTTAATTACAAATAAATAGGTTCCAACTATCATACTAAATATGCAAGATGAGAGACAAGAAAATTCACTGCCATTATTTCCAATTATTTAATACATCACCACCAATACAGAAATAAGAAACACTATATCTATCAAATACTATTGTTACAAACATTCATAAGGGTCTCAAAATAAATATGCACTATCTCAATAAAAGATAATGATTGAATCCATAATGTGAAACCTCAATACTCAATGGAGACTCTAACTAAAAGGTGAATGAATGAAATAACAACTCATGTTTTGAACCCTGGTCCAATAGAAATATCCAAGTCACCACCATTTATCAAACACTAATATTTTACCCCATAAAAAACATGTTAGTGGGGAGTCAAAAATCTTGTTCATAACAACCAATCACTAATTGGACATTTGGAGAGGGAACCCTACCATGATTTATAGAAACAATATTACCACAAAATATCAACAATTAATGTCTCCACATAATATTATAAATCATTTAATACCCTAGATCTATGAAATATTTACATATTCCAAGGAACTACCAATATTAAGTTCAACATCAAAAGAATAACTATAATAAGAGGAGAAAAATTCACCAAAGGTAATATTGCTATGAATAAGAAAAATATTGGAACCGTATACAATATCTCAAGACTAAATATCATTTAAATAAACAATGTTATTTTGATGGAAGAATATAATACATGGATAAGGAACCTAAAACAAATTAAGATCTGATTAAAATAGATAATATTATCCTTCGAATAGAGGTGGTAGAGGAACTTGGGTTTTCACACATGTAACACTGAATATTGTTGAACTCGCCTATATAAACAAGGAACCACCTTTGATATCGCCCAAAATAGAGGAAAAAAACATGTTTTTTACATATTAATTCTCCAATTTCATCAAATTACAAGAAACTAAATTTAATGGTCACACATTATGTCAAGAATCCCAAACAATAGTCAAAGTAAAACCAACCACTGAAATAAGAACAACTCCAATACATCCAATACTCTATCATGGAAAAAAGGGGCAAACCCCAAAGTGCCCCACTTTTCAATAAAATCTAATAAAACTCTATCTACTCAATGATCAGTTAGAACAAGTCCCTAAAATGTCCTTCCCCCACTCAAAAGAAGAAATTTCTGGAAACATAAAGATAAATACCAAAAGTATGACATTCAAAAAATTAATCTAGATCCTTCTATGACTCTAATGAAATTTAATACAACATATATTCCAAAAACCCAGTTTTACATCCGACTTCAAGATGAACACATTCAAATTAAACTATGCTATATACATAATAATACACATACCATTTCTTGGAACACCTTCTTTCATAACATCCTCATCCAATTTAATGGAAAAAAATTTCAAGATGTTTTTTTAATATTTATTTCAGCAGATCGTATATTATAAAATCCATATTAACAAATTGTAAAATGTTTTTCACAACAAGACATCAATATTTATTTTCTAACTCTAGGTAATATAATAAATTATTTTAACAAAAATATAACATATATTTTATTTTTTTACCAGAATTTATTGTTCAAACTAACTTTTCACTTATAAACACTTTTTAAAAAGATATTATATAAATCATAATTTAAAACTAAAATAGACAAACAAATACTATAAGATGAAAAACCATTATATAAAAAAATAATTCTTAGAAATCCAAAAAAACTCATTAATTTCAAAAAAATTAAAAATATAGTTTTCAATTAAAAAACATATTATTTAACAATATTGCATATTTACATTATAGAAAATAAATATTCAATCATGAGTACATCATGAAGGCATTAATATTTTGGCTTTAAAACCAAATGTCAATAATTTACAATGAAGTTGTATATTATTATAAATGAAATTTACAAATATAATTCCAAACATTTCAAAAAATATTTTTTAGAAATGTCAATTACATTTTCACATTATAATAATGTATTATAAATACAAAAACAATGTTTAAATATTTTATCAATTATAGGAAAAATGATTCTTTAGTTAAATCCATAACCACAATGTCTTTAAATAAATATTTTAAAATTTAAACTCACACTTTACCTAATATACTAGATCATAACATGATAAAAGAATTTAACAAAACAAAAGAAGTAATACATGTAATTTTAAAATGTGAATAATGTCTATGTAAAACATAAAAACATAGATTTTAGGATCGTGAGATAACAACACAACTTCCACTATGTGTCATTTGAATCATCTTAAACTCTCTCCACTTAGCTTTCAAGGCCTTAGGAGTTTTTAGGTACTAAATATTAACTCCCCTTATCCTTCATCAAATATAAAATCCTTAAAAATACTAATAATAATGATGAAAAATTAAAAAAAATGCCTCAAAACCAAACAATTGTAGAAACTCAATGTTTAAAAAGTATACGACCCCAGAACACACTTCATGCTCCTACTTAATGATTCATTTAAAACGTATCACAAACTACTATATGTGTCCAATTAACCAAGATCACTCTTAAATCTAGGACCTTTTAAGAGAAAAGGCCCTAGATAATATTTTCCCAAACCTACCCATGACTCCATTGAATCAGACACCCATGTGATCCCAACATAAAAATTATAGTTATTCTCGACCCCCATAGGCTGGAATAAGTTCTTGGGCATCGAGATAACACCAAATTAGAATAGTTTCACCAAAATAGTTCGAATTAATTAAGTAGTGTAACATCTCTATAAACATTTAAATGATCCATATATAAGTTAGACATCCAAAATAAATTAAATAAGAAAAAATAAGTAAGTATTTTTGAAAATTTTTAATTTTTCTAATAACTAATCCTTCATTTATCCTTCCAATACCGAAAAAAGAAAAATTCCTCTAAATCTTTTACTCTTAAAATATATCATACATAATATATTATGAAAGCGTATTATAAAATGATTATTTGGTTGTTGTGGTAACTTATATAAATTCTATAAAATAACTGAAATGCATACATTTAAAAATAAAAGTCGTCATCCCACATAAAACAAATCATTCTATATGAGAAATCAAGATTTAAACCAGAACCTGAAATGATAACAGTTTTGATCATGATGACCCATTAGGATTATTTAAGTAGACCACTCCACAAGAATTGTATTTAAAAAATTTATTCATTGTCAATACAGTATGAAAACAATTTTTATTATAAAAAATTCATACATAAACAAGAAAAAATAGTTATCATTTTTCTAACCATTTTATACAATTATTATTATTTATTTAAATCAAAAAATCACTTTGTAATCATTTCCAAGATTATAAATCTTTATCAAAAGTAAGCTTTTTAAAACCTGCATTAAAACCCCCTTTAATAATGATTTCTAATAGACTTCTATAATCCAATATGTCTAAATTATATTTAATTATTTTGAGAGAATAAAAGGATATAAATCTATGATTTACTGAAGTAATTAGATATAAAAATAAATATATATATTCATAAATTTTACATAAGCATAATGAGAAAACCACACAACAGTCTATAAGGATACAGGTTCTTACAAATATGTGACTAACTATGGTTTAACCCCAAATTTGGGAATTTTTCACACATCACTTACTAGTATAAGAGTATCCACAAAAATAATTCATGTAATATCTTTTGTAAATGGATATCATCTTGTCTAATTTTACATATATTTTTCTTGTG
The DNA here is from genome assembly GCA_963277665.1 of Viscum album. NCBI lineage: Eukaryota > Viridiplantae > Streptophyta > Magnoliopsida > Santalales > Viscaceae > Viscum > Viscum album. The sequence goes on from OY728120.1 coordinate 1,489,099,290, forward strand.
ATTATCATGAGGTTTGAATAATAGAAACTAAAACATATCAATAACATAAAATATAACAATGAAATTATAAAAACACCATGACCATATAAAATCAATAAAAATATAAGGGATGATTATATTTTCACATAAAAACTTATCGAGAATGAATTTCAAATCTAAGCACAAGTAAGATACAGTTAATACCTAAAAATGGTTTAAACATATTTTTTAAAGAATCAAATATGATTTAAAAAAACACAATGAAAATTATGAATTATCAATGTAGTCTAAAACTGATTTCAATTCCTTATAAAATATCATAAAATATTCAATATATTTCATCACAAAATTTATGATCTATTTCTACCTACATAATATTAATCTATAGATGAAGAACTTTTACGTATTCATATAAATATATATAAAATCCAATTAAGAAATTCCCTAAACACTTGGGATGTGTGGTTAAAATAAATAATATTTGTTGTTTTTCCAATTATTGAAATAATTTTCATTTAAATGGAAAAATATTAAACATGATTTTCATTTCAAACACTCTTTCAATATATAAAGTATAATTAAATGGTATACGAAAACAACAATATAGAATATATGTTATTAGGGTAATCAAATATATATAGAAATAATATGGGAAACCAACCTCAAATTGAACATAGATGATCTAAATCCTCAAATATTGGTTAATCGTAACCCAAAACAGACATCACATACCCTAATAAATCAATAGTACATGAAATAAAAAAATAAATAACCATTAATGGTTAATATTATAGAGAGAAATGGTGAGGGTGGGTTTGGTAAAAAATAATAATTGAAATTAAGGAGGAGGTGAGGAGAAAATTTCATAAATTGAGAGATTTTACCTTAAAACAAGGGGTAACCACCTCAGATTTACCTTGAAGGAGGAGATCTAGAAGGAGGGTCATCTACATAGGCATCTTAGTCACCTAGACTTCCAAATGATATAGTGGTAGGTTATTAGGGGTTTATTTCACTAAAAATAAGAGAGTGTATGTTTTTTAAATTTTATTTTTTATGTAAATGTTTTAAACAAATGGTTGCTACATGTTTTATAAGACCATCTTCCAATCATGCACCATTTGGTAGTCACAATTGAGAATTCAAAATTTTGTTTCATGTGATTAGAAAAATCTTTTTTCGTCCATGAAAAATTGTTCAAATAAAATTATTGGCTAATCCACACAATCATTGTATTGTTTACCAAACATTGAAGGATAACCCTACGGTTGAAAAAATTCATAGAATTTTTAATATTTCTAGAAATCATATTCTAAAATCTATTATAAAAAATAAATTTCAATGTACAAATAAATTAATTTAAAAATTATGTTTCTAGGTGTGAAATTATGGATAGTTATGAAAAAATACATATGTTTCATTTCATTTTATTAAATCTTTATAATATATAAAAAACTTATAGGTGATTATAATGAGGTGGAATAAGAATTTTTTATTTTCATGGATTTAAAAAATATTTTATGTGATTTATAAATTGTAAATTTAATATTTTACTAAATGATTATGATGATAATGAAATTTAGAAATTGATCACAACTATAATATTCGTTTTTCTAATTAATTTATTATATAGTATTAAACAATAGTATGTTATTTTTCAGATTTAATGGAATGAAATAATTTAGTGAGACATTTATGAATTTTCTAATTAATTAAATTATGTTTTTTTCATCAAGAAATTATAATGGTAATAATATTAAAAGTATGCATGTACTATTTTAATGGGTTTTATAGTTTTTATTTTTTTTAATAAATTCATATTATAAGGGTATACTATTTATTTGAGGGGGGGGGGTTTCAATGATCATGTAAGGTGTTCTATTTTTTCCTACTAAAAAAAATACATGAATTATGGTAGGGTTTGATTTATTTGGTTTCAAAAAGATTCAATGATATATATAATTTTTTATGATATAGAATTTATATTTGAGGCATTTTAGGATAAATTCTTCTTATTTTATAATTAATTGTGATATCATTTAAATAATCCTTGAAAGATAAAATTGTCTTCATAATATATAAACCATAATGATTTTGGAATCAAAATGATGTGTCTGGATTTTTAATGTTGAACACAATCGTTTTATAAAATTATTTATATTAATTTTCATCTAGGAGTGAGATACATGTTTTAGCTTGGTGCTGTGAAAAAAATGACTGATATTTTGAGAGACTAAATTATATTTAATTATTATTTTAAACTCTATGGTGTAAGTGCTGATGTGGAAAATTAAGAGGATTAATATACCTTTTTAGAGAGAATATACATTAAATCCTATAATAAATTAGCATAATTAATTGATATTTATTATCCTTGGTTAAAGGAACACAATTTATAACTCAAACTCTTTGTAGTATGGTAAGACATTTATATATCAAACCATGTTAGTGATTTGATTGTCCTATAGTTATTATTAACATTAGAAGATGAATACATGAAATTTATTTTGGAAATATTAGTTTTTAATTGTAAAAAATAACTAGATGATGGTTTTTGGTTTGTATTGTAATATGGTTATTTCTTATTCATGGAAGATGGTGTGTGAGAAATAATGTTGTATTTTCTATTTGTAAGTATTTTTTTGATACATGAATTTTTATATGAATTATAACAATTTGTAGTAGACATTTAGAAATATTTATTCATTGATAAGACTATGACACCGTATAGTTTATCATTTATCTACATTTTAGTTTTAATTTTGTATCATTTTCTTATTATAATAGATGTAAACAATTGATTTTTTACATTCTTTTTTTCTAATGTAACATTGAAACTGTAAACTATAGGAAGATAAATGTAGAAAATATAGCCTTTATTTTTCAATTATTTTGAATTAATATATATTAAATCTAACTTTAAAATATCATAGAAATATTCTCTTTCATTGAAAATAAATAAATAAATTATGGAATGACGTGGTTAGTTGGGTTTATTTTTTATTGTTTTATTTTAAATGATGATATATTTACAATATTTAGAGGTTTTTGTGGCTCATATTGGATTCAAATTTTTAACGCATTTTTAATGATTAATATTTTTATAGAATTTTGTATGTATTATTTTTAAAATTTAAAATAAGATGCATGTATAATGTAATAACTATGCTTCTTTATAAAAATTATATATCTTATAATCTTAATTTCAAACCTATTTCAACTTCATTTGCTCAATTGATGACTGTATTTATTAATTTTTATTCCTTTATGGTATAATTGATTTATTTGAAATCATTAGAATAAAAATATTGGTATTATGATTCATATAAAACTAATGTAACAATTATAATTTAACTCCAATAATGTATAAAATAAAGATACAAACCTCTCCATCAAAAATATGATCTGGTATTTTTATTAGCGCTTCAATTTAGTAATTATTTTAAAAAATTATAAATATTTTATTTTCTAATTTAAAAATATAATTATATTTAATTTATAAAATTATAATACCTCTAAATAAAAATATTAACTAATGATATAAACTAAGCATCCATTTTATTTTGTGGAGGTATCTGTTATAGTGGTGGAAATCACAAATTATTTGGAAGGGGGAAATCCCAAAATGATCATGTGTTATTATTATTTGATTTAAATACTTTCCATTATATACATGAATTTCAATTATTTTTATCAACAACGGTAGAACATTAACTTATATTGATTCATAAAACTAAACTCTAAAAATATTATCTTCATGATCCAGTGAAAATATACCATGTAAATGTTGATTACAGTGATGGATTTGGAGAAGTATAAGAACATAATTAGTGTGAATTTCAAAATCCTTCAACATTTCAAATTCAATGAATAATTATTAAATAAAATGAAACCTACTTTTATAATATTTATATCATCACAACCCTTCTATCAAATTTTTAATGTGTATTGGGATTGTCAATACATTTTAAAGAAGATGATGTGTTAGCGAAACTTGATCACACAATTCTTGTATATACTTTATTATTTTATTTATTTATATAATTTTAATAAATTAATGTTATTATATAACAAAAGAATATTTTATATATATTTATATAAAATTAATAAAATTATGGTTTTTAGATAAAATTAATCACATGATTTTAATTCCATGTGAATATATTTTCCCCAAATGAGTTATATATATGTATAAATTTATTTATTTTGTTAGACTAATATATATATTTATATATATATTTATTAATAACAAAGAAGAAGAGAAGGGATACAACAATTTGGGAATGAAAACAGTGAAATATTTTGTTAATAAATTACATGATATATTCAAGGGAAACTAGTAAAGAGAATAGATGGAATCTAATATCCTATTAATAGAATATAATTATACACTAATAATTTACTAACATTTTCTACAATAATGTAAAAAAATTTACGATTTCACTGTAGATGTTGTTTATTTATAATATTCTTTCAATTTAATAAATGATTACTGCATATGATATGTTGATTGTGATAACTTTCTATGGGATACATGGAGTAGATTAAATAATTTAAATATCACTATGAATAATTGTTTTCTATTATTATAGTTTTGTTTTTTATATAATGGATCATAAAAAATGGACTTATAGAGAGAACATGTGCTAATTTTTAAAGTATATAACAAAGAGATATTATATCTTAAAGATGGAAATTATAATATTTTAAATATAAGTACTTCATAATTTATATTTGATACCTATGTTTTCATTATAATCAAACCAAGAAAAAATCGGTAATTATTTATTTTTATCAAATTCAGGTATAGAAAGATCATTTTATCCAATTTATATTGGTCATATTTTTCATAGTATAATGGAAATAGTTAACTATTTAATGTAGAAGAAATATTGTTTTAGTAAATCACTTGGGATAGTGTTGATATTAGATAAATGAATAATTCCTATTACTAATACTTAATATAGATTAAAAATAGTAATTTTTAACCAATGATACAGTGCACCATGTTAAAGTTATTGGATAAACATTAACATTTTTGAACACATAAATATATATCACTTGCTTGAAAATAAAGGATATCTCGTGAAGGGGACCACTACAAATATACTATTATTAACTCAAATATTAATATGATTTTAAAGAGGATTTTAAAACTCCAATGAATGGTGAATGAAATGATTTGATGTTTAAAAAAATGTATTGTGAAAATGAAATGCATAATTGAATAAAGTCTTGAGAAAAGAATCACCCAAATAATCTACCTAAATTTTCATTCATTATTTATTTCCAAACAACTCTAATTATTATGTAGTGAATAACCTCCAATGTATGTATCATCATTCTTCAAAATATAATTTATCTGTAGTTACCTAGATCATGTCAAGGGAAATTCTCATTTGTATTAATCTTATATTCCTTAATAAATACCTTATAATGTTACCTAGTGATGTCATAGAGGTCTGAATGGTGTTTGGGGCCTTTTCGGAGTAGGGATCCCAGAATTTGGAGATGCAGACTTAGTCGGATGGTTCAATGAAACTGTGTTTCCCATCCCACATGGTTTCTCCTAAAAATGTGGGTTATTTTAGTTGGGAGCATGGATATCCTTTTTTTTCTACAAGCACATTAGATATGGTGGACGACCCTATGAGAATTTAAATAATCTTGATTGTAGTTTTCATATGGCTTGTATAGGGTTAGGAAAAATATGTGCCTAGCTCATATCAGGTGGATACAAAGGAAATTACTCGTGCACTATTGGCAAACAATTTTTCCAACCATGTGGCCAAACCATGAGACCTAGTGTTGTAGGGTGATTTTATGTTTTACCCATAATAAAATTAATTATCGCACTGCCTACACAGGAATCCTTTGGTACCAGAGTATTCATAATTTTTGTAGGCATAGATAAGGTATTTTTTACACCTATATTTCATTAAATTTCTTTATATATCATATATAATGGAATCAAAGAACCGAGAATATTCTCGCAATGTTAGAGGAGCTGTATTCTGTCATTTTTGTATTTTGGTATATCATGTTTTATATTCAGGTCCCTTGTATCTCCTGTTTCTATTTTTATGTACCATCATACTATGAAATCATCATATTATAAGACTCAGCCTTTGTGTATTTTTTTTATTATTATGGTTGTTTTTTTATTTATTCTTCTATAGATGGATATCATGTTTTATACTCTTCCATCTATTATATTATGCTTCCTTTCTTGTCTGTTAATTATTATATATATTGAAAAACTATGATATGATGGTATAGTCTCTTCACTTTACCAACATGGACCCTATCTAGAAGCTGGTAAACTATAGTGCATAGGGAGGCATGATTGAGGCCATGCGACCAACCTACATGGGGAGTCGGTTCTTTGTATCTTGGGTCAGGGCACTAAAAATTGGTAATAGAGTTTTTATTTTCTAATTTATCTTAATATTTGGGTATTTTATAGCATATGAGAATGAAATAGAATTTGGTAGTGATCCAATTCCTCGAGGAATCTAACTCAGATATAGTGGAAAGAAAAATTACACTGGAAAATTTATTTCAATGGTTATTTTTTCAATTATAGTTGATAAGTTTACACCATTTTTTGATATCTAATATTTGCGATATTATTAATATTGATAAAGTTATTTTCATTGACTATCATTTCCATTATCCTAGTAAGGCATGGAGTTAGCATCTCATGCATCAATATAGGAATATTTGGACTAATATGCTATGAATTTTTCCATTCCATCTGAACTTTCTCCTCGCATTTTCCTAAATCATATTTTCAGTTACTAGACTATATATATTGAAATGTATTGTTATTTTTCGAATGGAAAGTAATATTTTATTAATTAGTGTTCCCACATCAATCTAAATTATGGTTTATTTCATATATTTATGATGACACCTTAATTATCCAATTATGTGATATTGTGGGTTCTGGACCTATAGGTTCTGGGACATGATTTATATATAATATATATAATATTAGGAATATAAATTAACTTCAATTCATTATAAGAAAATGTTTATAGCTAAATGGAACACAAATTTTACTGTAAATGGTGTTTTCCCTTATACATTGTAATTAGATCTCCATATGACAGAACACCTACTGAAATTTGAGACTAAGAACCTAACCTAACTATAGTAGTTGGTAGTTGGTGTTTTCGCTTAGGTTGAAATGGAATATTATGTTTTTTAATTTATTTCATATACCTTTATTTTGGATTAAGTAGGAAGGTGTGATCATTTCTATAGGAAGGCTACACACCTGTAGAATTGTCTATCAATAAATATTTTCAACTACTAGGTTCTCCTATTAGGCATAAATTTTTCCTTGAAGAATCATTACATAATGAAAGCCTAGATTAGTACACCAGTAAGGATATGAATAACCTTCTTAATAGGTGGTGGTCCCTGAGTCTCTCATGATACCTCCAAAAGTGACACCTATTATACCTCCTAGTACTCTTGGTATGGGAACTGAAACCCAATTTCGTGAAGGATTTTTATTATTACTCATTATATTAATAGAGTTTCCTAACCTTCTTTATCTATGGTAGAGTTTACTAAACAGTTCAAGTAGTTGTATCCTCCCACCCTTTAGGGGGATGGAGGACCACATGTTGCTAAGTCACTACTAAAGGTTATGGTTTATATATTCATGTATATAGAGATTCCTCTAGAGTTGAGGATAAATATGAAAACCTATAAGATATGATGTTCTTCCAAGTAGTTGTCGGTTGCAAATAACCAGTAATACCAATGGCGATACATGAACTCAACTGATTTGTATATGATCATATATGACTAATTAATTCCACAAACATTGAGTTATGATCAAGATATATAGGTTATGAATGTAAATAAGGAAGACATCTTTGTCATGTAATTTTCTACTCATGTAAATTTGTTACAAAATTTCTACCCAAATACAGTTGGTGGTTATACTTTGACTATGAGCAGGTTTGAGGATGAGATGTAATACCCTATACAATCACATGGAAATGTTTTTTATTGATGAATATTTCATATATGGTAGACAAGGATTGAATTTAAAAGAGAATTATATGGGAATAAAATGGTGGGAACCTAGGTAGTTCAACCCCTAGACCATATAGTGGTTCTTCTAGTTGATGGAAGAATCACTATGAGGATCCTCATGGGGTAGAAGTAGTCAAAAAACTCCCACTAGTAATTTACTCATATGTAAAATGCATAAAAATCCCGGACATATTAAATATCAGGGTATAAGGGATCAAGATAAATTCATAAGTTATGGAAGGATAGGAATATCTGTCAGTTATGCATGACCTTTCCATGTGTTCATCATGATGGTGGACCTACACCAAACCCACATTATAGAACTGGTCCTATAGTATATATCTAGAATGTAAGGAATAATACCACTGGCTGCTCAGGCCAAGTAAGTGGTCAAGGTAGATGTCGTCAGATGTGGGAATTGGTGTGCTGGAATTTTGGGCTTGATCAATGAGTTTAGGTTGTGACTTAGGGCCATGATATGAGTCAATTACATATAGTGAAGCCTTTATCAAAGTTAATGTGCAACGAACCTTCTATTATTCGAGGCACTATTCTAGTGGCCATTATATTAGTGTTTTATTTATTTGAAACATGTGTGTCACTATATTTTTTATCTGAGGAAATAATGGATATTATAATATTTGAGAGAGTTTTACTATGGCATTATGAAACTCGATACCTCTTTACCTTTTTGATTAGATACCAATCACTGTTGTTAGTGATTTCCCCTTGAGATATGTAGATCACTCTTCATGTGGAATCATTTCATCCTCTTGATGATAGGGTTTAATAAAATTATTAGAATTGAATTTGTAGTTCCCCATCAGGATTATACTAAATATTAATACTGGGGGTGATACTTATTTAACCATATGGTGGTAGGCATGTGGATAAGGTAGAATGGGATGGTCATTCATCTAGAGATGGACCTAATTAGTAGGGTCTAGGTAGTGTGGAATCCCATATTTTTATTATCTTCTTCTATGATCTGGGGTTATGAACATTTATTTTCTCTCTTGTGGTTATTTGTTTTAGTATAACTTTCCTAGAATAATTTTCTATGATACCTACAGTAAGAGAGGTATAATTCACTATTGATCTTTTTACATGATTAGTTATGATTTCCATTCAACCATATATGAGAGAACAGATGATGTTTCTATAGATCAATAAAAATTTGGATGATTTGGAGGCCATAACTTTTATCCGGCATAGAACCTCTCCATGTGTTCATCGATCCATTTTTCCAAAAAATAAGACTGTTCCCTTAGGATCTATGTTGATTATTTATGGTTGAAATATAATATAGTAGAGAACCTATTTCCATTACCTGATGTAGAAAACTATATCATTAGCTCTAATTATCAATGATGATCTCAAATATTTATTTGAAGTGAAGATATCATCAGGTATGTTCTAGGTCATAAAACATTACTCACACAAACTTTTGGAGTAGTTATGGTCATTATGAGTACCTGGTAATTTCATTTAGTCTCACGAATGTGCATGTGATTTTCACAAATCTATTGAATTAGGATTTCCACCCACATCTGAATTCATTCTTGGTGGTATTTTGGGATGAAATATTAGTGTATTTTAGTTTCCAATATGACCATGCCCAATGTCATGACATCATGATGAATAATCTAAGGGATCTACTTCTTTAAACTAATAATTGAATGTTACACTTTTTTACTGATAATATCCACTTCCTATGTCATACTTTCTCATATACAAGAGTATATGTAGAGTCAGAGAAGGTGATTGTTGTAGTTTCTTTGTTGCAGCTTGATAACATCTTTGATATATTTAATTTCTTGGGCCTAGTCAGGTATTACATATTCTTCACACAAGATTTCTAACGCCTACTTTCTCCTCTAATTGTAATGAATAAGAAGTTTCAAATATTCTTATTTTCATAAACTTATGAAGTATCCTTTAATAAGTTGATGGGAAGATTGAACTGAACGACGATACTGATTCTATTACAGATAAGTTGGAGCTATACCATTTTTTTTAGTTCTCCAGTTGGGTGTTATCCCGATGCATGATGAGATATTTTTCATTTAAAAGTCTCATCAATTGAGGCCTCATGGGAAGAATTAATAAATTAATGACCTCATGGTCTGGTATCTAGTTCATGATTTACGCTTTTGGAGTCACAATTTACTCAAAGACTATTTTTATTTATTCACTGATCATAAAAGACTCATGTATTTCATTATAAAGAAAGATATGAATATCTAACAATACATATGGGTTGAGTACCTACAATCCCTTTATTTTTAGATTAACTAAAGACCTAAAAATGGAAATTTTTTATCAGATTATCTGATCCAAAAGACACAAAAAACGTCATTCTTGGGGATAGTGTTGAGTTGTATCTCATAGATTTTTTTTCAAAATCCATGTTGAGGTTCAAGAAGGATCGTTAGAAAAACTATCCTCTTAACATTGGCAGTGAACTATACACTTCTATAATAGGTGTGATTGAATAAATTATCATATCCCAAAGGCTTATTCCAATGAAAAAACATCTCCGATGATTATTCGTATTCAACTTAAACCATGGATGAGGATGAAAAATTACCATTTCCTGGGAATTTTTTGAATCTAGCCGATATTAAAGAGGTGATAATTCTGAAATTTCATGCCATAGTTTTGGTGGTACATCCCAATGTCACAGTGAGTTACAGAGACTTAAATCACCATTATTCAGGTCCTCATATGAAATGAGTTATAGATGGTTTTACCACTTTGGGTTACACCTATCAGCACGTTGAGGCATATTATCATCACCAAGCATGACTGTTATCGCCATTTTCCATTCCCATGTGGAAATATAATGATGTTTAAATACACTTCATGAATTGTTTCCCTAGATCTCCTCATGTAAATGATATATCATGTGTAGTCATTGACCATTTGATGATGGCCTCATACTTCGTACCTATTTTGAGATACATTTTTAATAGACAATCTTGTAAGGGTATATGTTAGGGTGATCATACATTTTCATGGAGATATATAATATATCTTATCTTACTAAGGCACTATATTCACATCTATGTTCTATAATTGGTTGATGAAGGAAAATATCACATAGCAGATTTTTATCTTGGCCTATCATCCTCAGATCAATGGAAGGACATATAATGTGATTAATGTATTAGAGGAAATGTTTACAGCATTTTTACATGCTTTCTAGGATTCTTGGGAGAAACAAATACCCCTCATTGAGTTATCATATAATAATAGATTTCATGCTACCATACAAATGGGTCCTTGTAAAGCCTTATATGGTAGGACATTTTGTTCGACAGTGTTCTTGTTGGATGTTTGGGAGGCCACTATTGTTGGACCATGTACAATCCAGATGACTTTAAGGAAAGTCTTGTTGATCAGGAAGTGCATGATGATATCCTACTCTAGACAACATTAAAATTACAACAAATGTTAGTGACCTCTTATGATTTATATCAGGTATTCTGTTTCCCTATTTTTTTCTAATAGATTGGTCTATCAATGATATTTGTCGTAGTGTAAGATTTAGACACAATTAGTTTCACCCTTTGAGTTTTTGGAATAGATTAGAATTGCATCTTACTAGATTTTAATTACATACAGATACCAGTATATGCATGATTCATTTCACATATCTTAGTTTTTTTGGTTTTATCCATACATGGGTCATGTTTTACAACTTGATTATGTTGAGGAAGATGTGTATTCTTCCTCCAAGGAGTATCCAATGCAAAACTTGAATCCTAGTGTGAAGACACTTTGAGGCATGTCAGTTCCATTTCTACAGGTTCTACAACAACATGTATTATAATAAAATGAGACCTGGTAGTGGAAAACTGATATTTGTGCCTAATGATAAGAACTACTCTCATGAGATACCTCTTTACCCTCATATGGCCAACTCGGGGATGAGTTTATTTAAGGAGGGGAGGATATAGTGACCCAATTTTTCTTAAAGGTATGACTAGTTTATTTTTAGATTAAATTACTTAATTATTCCCTTGAAATCATATATAATAGAGACATGGATATCTATTAGGTGTGTAGGTCTCCTTCAGATCCCATATCCCTGAAATTGTTTGAAATAGACAAGGCTACAAGGTTATAAGAGACAGTGCAACCCATCCATCATGCTTTTCTCTAATCATGTAGGGATTTTTAAAAAGGAACATAGAACCACATGGTGTTCCAAAACTATGTGAACTGGGGAGTATTTTCATGTGATAATTGATGAAATATTTATAGTGGGTTTCACATGGATTGTGTGTGGTTATGAAAATTGTGAACATAGCCCATGTGGGGTCCCTCCATAGGCAAAGACTGGAACATAGTTACTGCATGGTTTGGCCAACCATGAATGTAAATTGTACGCCCCATTACTGGAGGGTTTTTTTACATTTTTAACCTTAATAACATTAAACCCCATCCTCTATTTTCATTCTCCTATTTTTAGCAGTTGTTCCTTCTTTCCTCTCCTACTGAGATCTCCCTTTTATAACCTAGGAATTTGTTCCCACCATCATCTAGACTCTAAAAAAATGTTATTGGAAGAATATAGTGTGTATTAGTAATCACTTGAATCATCCTACTTTATATCTGAGTTTATCTTACCACATATTGAGTAATTTTGGTTTGATATCATTTATAATATTTTATAGGAGTTGGATTATTTCTCTGATTTCATTCAATATACATCAATTCAGATGTCAATATTGGATGATGAGCCATCTATAACCATAAGGTAGGTTTTCGATAAATCTATCCGAATTCTGTTAAATTTAAATAGTATTTTTCTATTTTTATAAACAAATATCATTGTCATGTATTTCCCTTAAATGGGTTATTCATTACTTAATTGATTCAAACTTGTTATTAGACACTTATATGCCGTTATTATTTGGTTATAGGATTTTGTGGAACACCCCGAGTCATTATAAACATTATTTGAATAAATTAAATTTATTTTATGTCATGTGTTTAAGGGTAATATTGGTTAAACTTGAACAACCTGAAAAACTATCTTGTCATTCATTAAATGAAACACATAGTTTCCATAAAACATTATTTTATTATTCAAATGATTTAAACAAGACACTTATAACTTAGCCTTTAGAAAAGATGTTATGAACAAATTTAACTGAAATATAAAAAATTGTTTATACATGTACTTATAATTACTTATTTTGTGACCAATTAATTATAAATGAAAATAAAATCCTTTTTAAATTAAAAGGTTATGCTTTTCTAAAAAACTATTTTACTGTGAATAAGTGTATTTAACAAAAATAAAATGAAAAAAATCACTACTGTTCTATTATCTTACATTATATATATATATCCAATCTAATTCTTAGTACGTGTATTATGTGTTATTTATTAAGGATATAACAAAAAATTCAATTTGATGCACAAAAGAAGTATTTATTCAAAAAAGAAGATTTGTTTCCTTTTAATTGTGTGATTGTCTTAAATATATATATTTACAATTTTATAAATAATAACCAAAAAATAAAATTATTCTTCGAAATATGAATATCATAATTTTATTTGGTATAATTTTTTGTGTTTATTCTAAGAAGATTAATGTTATAATATATTGTGAAGAAAACATAATTTTAATTGAAAAGAAAATTCATAAAATTAATTTATAGTGTTTAACGATATTCTATATTGATTTTATAGTATATTTATATTATGTTTTCAACATTACATCCAATTTATGTCATTGGAATGAATTTAAAAATAAATTTGGATAGAAAATCATTCCAAACATTTGATCATTGTTTTAAAAAACTCATTATTTCATCCCATATACTAGATTAGTTTTTAAATAATTTCTGAATATTTAGTGAATAAATTTCAGAAAAATGGATTACATATTTATTATCATATGTTAAAAATATATTAAATATTCCCATTTTATTTTTGTATAGTATTAATAATAATGGTGTTAATTTTTATAACAATAGTTAAGGATAAATAAGAAAAATAGAAGTGAAGATAATATTATAAATATATTAAAACAACCATGACACATGCCCAAATGTTATTCGATGAATTTAATTTGACCCTTAAACCATATGTATCAAAATTTAATAATGTATTATAATATATTAAATTATTATGACTTTGATAATTTTAAAATCACAGAGAATGAGACAATGTCCCAGTATTACTTTTAACAGGTATAATATTTTAAATTTTTGGTTAAATAGAAGACATGATTGACAATGCTTTTCATTATAAAATATAATGTTTTTGACTACAAAATAAAATTCTATATCTAATTTTTAGTGATTAAATTATTACTATAAAATATTACACAATGATAATGGATTAATTATTCAATTAGTGAAACAATCCATTAAATTATATAAGAAATATTAAAATACATATACATTGAAATAATTAAGGACCTAAATGTATTTTCTAGGTGAATATGACATATTATAAGTGTATTAAAATAATTTATTAGATTTTATCATTATGTAGGGATTTTCTTAATGTAAATTAAATAAATAGTGTTAAAATTTGCACTAATGAAATTTTATGAATATATTATTTTATTAAATTAGTTAAAAATTTTATGGTCTAAAATAAATAAAAAGGGGATAAATTACAGTATAAAATTTGTTAAAATGACCATTTATTGTTCAGATGAAACTTTATATGTAAAAATTTCCACATTTTAACATTGAAAATATTGTTATAATAGTTAAAATTAAAAAAGGTCAACTAAGGGATCATCAAAATTATAAGGTTACAAATACTACCAAAACGTGCCTAAAATATATTTGATGATTATATAACAACCATATATTTTATTATATTCTAATAAATTTAATTGTGGATATATTTCAATACATATTAAATTCATTATAAATTTTTATTTTTGAGATTCCAAAAGTGCCCCTCACCTTCATTATAAAATGACACATCCTTCATCATTTCATTTCAGCAGATTGATTCTTATAACTCAAGAAAATCTATAAAATTATATTAATTCATCAAAAGAAACATTATAGAGATTTTGGTATTCTTAATGGACCATCTCTAGTTTCCTTTAGAGGGGATTTAAAGGATCCATTTCTAAGAGGTGGTATCATCCTAACCGATCACTCTATTTTTTTTACTCTGCCATACCTTCTCTAAATCAAATATATATATATATATATATATATATCATTAAATAATAAAATCATAATAATAAATACGTTTAAGTGTTATAATTATTAATAACATACAATTCTACATACCCTATCACATCAAAATATTGATGAATGTATGGGTTGTGCATACGAATGACTCACAATCTCCAAGTAGCAATACAATTAATTTTTCATCCCCATCATTTAGTAATGGGAATTATGATGATTTTAATGGTTATATATGATATCTATGATATAATTATACTTACAGAATGATAATATTATATATACCTTTTACCACTTAAAAATTTGGGAAATGATAACATCGTTCGTGAGTACATATGGAATACCATATCCACGATGTGATGTGATTTATATTCATATATATTTAAAATGGGTAGTAATAAGGATAAATTTTATTAATATATGTGATATATATACAAATTTATAACATAATTATTATATTTGAAAATATGGGACCATGATAAATTTTTAAGGACTGGGACTTCTGAACTGAAACATCCTTGGAAAATAAATCACTTATCACATATAATAATGATTTTAATAATTAATTAACTGATGTGAAGATGGTATAGGAAAATTGAATATGGAATGATTGATATATAGTTATAGAAATAATTTATATTAAATTCATATTTTTTATATATGTGTTTTTAACATGAATACTTAGAGGCGATACATGAGGTAAGGGATTTTTGTCTCACTTTTATTTCTACATGACACAACCTTATAAACAACTTGCTTATTTTATGTGGTGTATATACTACCCACAAATTCATTTTCTGAGCATCATTCTGCATATTATGTTATTTTCATATCCATCTAATTTTATTAATTTCATTAAAAAATTTATATTAATTATATAAATTAATAAATTATTATTTGGAAATGTCATCAATAATTTACAATTTTTCACTTCAAATAACAATTTATGTATATTTATCTCCCAAATCAATGTTTTATAAGAATGATTTCAGTTTTTCTTAATATTATCTTATGAATATTTACTATAATTTTTATAAATGAGTTACTTTTTACAAAATATACTAAAAAGATAATTGTTTATCATATTCTAATAAATGTTTTCTATGAATTCACTAAGAAAAAGTTACCAAATGATTGTTTTTAACATATATGGAATGAATGTAACATTTTACCATCATGATGCCTTAATACTATGATGAATAATTTATAATCATATAAGGATCTATTTGAAGAAAATTTCATAATCTCTAATTTCATGGCTCTTAAAAAATTTATAAGGAAGTTGATATTTTTTTATTTAATAATTTCATGTTTTCTTTCAAAAATCATTTTTTTCCATATATGATGATCACAATTGATTTTATTTATTCTTTACTTGGTTTTTGACCCAGAATTACAATTTTTATTATTTATCTAAATGATATATGTTTGTTATGGCATGATATTTATAATACCTATTTATTTTTGATGAGTTCTGTTATGGATAAGGTTTTATGAAACTCATTTCGTTACATGGGTTATTATGTGATGAATGATTTATTGTCCTATGGAAGACATATGTATATTTTTCATTATGTGATTTATGCTAACTATATCTATATCCAATTCATCAGGTGATGAAATATATCTCATGGGATATTTAAGGTGGACAAGTTGATGTGCTTGATTTGTGATGCGAAACAAGTCTATGTGCTTAACCCATTAAAGAAAATAGATGATAAAGACTGATCCATAAATCCTGGTAGTCAACATTTAAATATGAAATTTTTTATATACTTATGATGATTCCAAAAATATTTTTAACTTGAACATATAGTTTAATAATGAGTTATGATGAAATTTGATTCATACGGTTCATGTTAATGTTTTATGCCACAACTTGAGTTTATGATCCATTGCAGGTTGGGTGTGAGCATTGTATGTTATTATCATGGTAATATAACATTATTTCATATCATATTCTTTCATTAGAAAATAAATTAATACCTTCTTTGTTTACCCTTATTGAGCATCTTATTTGACCATTTTTCTTCTGTATTCTTTCCAAAGGTTTAAATAACGGTTTTATGTATTAGTACTATAGTGAATTATTCTTATGGGATATGAGGAAGATCATTAATAAAATTATATGAATGTGTTAATAGTTTCCAATGTCACTAAGATAATATGTCATTTGGTAATTATTTATGTAATGTAGTGAATATTCATCTAAGAATTTGTAATATCGTCGTATGAAAACTCTAGGTAAATATAGTAGGTATGAGATGAAAGTTTTAGTCAAAAATTTGAAATTTAGAAGATAATGTTTTAGTGAAATCCCTAGAGATATTTATAAGGATATTTATATGGATTTATATAATTATAAATCACTTATATGTTAAAATAATAGAGTTTTCCTAATAATCATTAAAAACATATGATTAATTCTAACATTTCATATATTAAAATATTAAAACAAATTTCTCTTTATAATTTGTTCCACCACTATGGTTAGTGTTCCTCAAACTAAGATTTCCAGTTTTAGATAATTGATGGAACCAAAATGATCTAATTTAATGATGAATGTGATTGGTAAGGGAATTATTTTTCTCTTGAGAAATGAAATTTAATGGGGGTAGGAAAGAAAAATCATATCGTTATTCTCAAACAAAAATCTCAATATATGAATCATGCTAGAATAAAAATATAGAAAATGAGCTGAAAACATTATGCTTATTCTCTCACAGAGAAATTCCCACCTTCTATCAGTTGGTCTTCTAATCCACAAGTGGATGACCAATGGATTAGTACCCCTAAAAATATATTTTTTTTGTAATCCAATGTTCCGAACATGAGAAACTCATTTTTGATGCATATCAATTTGACGTTGAATTGAATAAATAGTGGAATATAATTAGGAATAAGAGGCAACAAGATAAAATTGACTCCATAAAATGGGAAAAGTTCATGAACATATTTTTTAATAAGTAAATTACTCATATTCTTCTTAAAAATATGGGAAATAATTTTCTTTAGATTAAGTAAAAAGATAATTAATATATTGAAACCTATGAAATAAATTTTACAAGATTTGTGAGGTACACAATTCAAATTATTATCCAACCAAAATATAATACTGATCAATTATTCAGTTTATTAAAACCGTGTCTCTGAAGGGAATTATCCATAAGAGTATTTAGTAGGTAAGAATAATTTTTTTTATGTTCTCTGATGGAGGAAAAGGAAATTAGAGATAATTACAATTCCAATGGATTTGATAAGAAATGAAATGTTGAGTCTATTGGAACCTCAAATAAATCACATAGTGGAATGAATTTTAACCTATTTATATGCCATAATTTTGGTAAGAAACATCAAAAAATGTGTTTAAATGGATGAGTATGGTGATTTCAATGTAGAAAGGTAGCTCTTAAATCCCATTAATATCAAAATGAAATGAATAGTATTCTTAAAGAAATGTTGAAAAATAATACCCCAGCTGAAGTACCACCCATGACCCAACTCATTAAATTAATGTTGTATGGTCTTTATTCTAATCAATGCTCAAATAAAAAGGTGAAAAATGACAATAAACATCAAAAACTTAATAAGATGAAGAAAAATGGAAATATCATACGATCACATTGGGTAATTTTGAGCATGAGAACAATGTGGTCCAATGACTGAGTGTTTATATAATGTTATTCAAGAATAATTTTATTAAAGTACATTTATTTAATTTTTGAATAATGAAATATATATATATTGGTCCACTGGTGTTTTTTCATAAGGATTTCATAGCATAAGTTGATTGGTATTAGTAACCATGGAATTTAATTGTTTTTTTAATGTGATATATTTGGAGAAAACATGATTAAAGGAAATAAAACCTATAATATTCAAATGATATTGGGATAATTAATTGAAAATATGTTTGATTTTGGTAAAATAAATGGGGTATTATTGATGAACTTGTGGTTTATAAGATTAAAGGGTGGTTCATGATTTCAGGGATTGAGTTTATAGAGTTTTTAGATTTAATATATGGGGAAAGTGTAATTTTTTTGAAAGAATTAGTTTTTTCAATAATGTTTTATGTAAATTTATGTTATTACCATTTTTCAGAAGAATACATGATAAATGACCTCTCATTTTTGGTTTTTTTAAATTAAGAGGTATATCAAGATGTTTGGTATATTAATTATAAGTTGAAATTTTAATGATATTTAACTTATTTGGGTGGTTTTTGGATTTTAATATTTTAGAAGGATCATAAATATAATTATTTATGAAACATTTTAGGTCAAAATATGGATGCGGTTTTAGATATTATCTCATCATATAAGGATTTATTCATATTTAATAACATTTGTGATCATTTTTTTGTAATTTCATCTAATGATAGATGGAATGAAATATCTTTATATTTACGGATACCATGATTTTTTAATACATTATTAATGAAAAATTCACCTTCATTTATAGGAATATGAGATGACGTGTAAATTGATCATGTAATAAAAAAGGATGAGATTGTGCTTATGAAATGTATTGAAATAAAGAAAGAATTTATTCACATGAAAGTTATTCAGTTATAGGGAAAGGATTTTGAAACCAAAAAATTCCTCCTAGTACCTTCTTTTCCAATGAATATAATAGTATCATAAATCAATAATTATTTATGGATTTGTGATTTTAAACTTTCTCCTAACCATGTTCTTTATCACTCTCCATTAGAATTTAAAAATTTGTTTTCTCTTCTATGTCCATGTTATAACTTCTCACCTATGTTCTCCTATATAGAATCCTAATTATGAGATACATTGGGTAACTATAATATTTCAATTATTTTCTTTTTAAAATGATTTTTATTACTAATTTTTATGATATGAGTCTATGTGAAATGAACATTAATGTATTAAACCATTTATGACCCTAATAAATTTTGAGCATGAAATTCATTTTCAGGGGGTAGAATGTAATGCCCTGATGCTTTATAAATAAAATTTCAAATAAATTAAATTTATATGATGTATTATGTTATACGATGCGACATGTAAATCTTGAGAAACATGAAACATCGGCTTAGATTGTGTCACATGCAACATCGAGTGTCCATGAAACATTATTTTATTATTGTAATTATTTAAACAAGACAATTATAACCTAGTCATTATAATGGAAGGTACGACCGATATTAATTGAATTATTAAAAATGGTATATACATGTATGTATAATAAATTATTTGGTTTCCAATTAATTATAATTGAAAATAAAATCTTTTTCAAAATAAAATCATTTTTTCTTCTCAAAAACTATTTAAACACGCACAAGTGTTTTATAGAATTAATATGAAGAATTCACTCACATTGGATTATCATAATGATAAATATATATAATACTAAAATTAAAATTTAACACCAATATTTCTTGTTTTATATACATTATATAAGAACAAATCCAATTTTATGAATAAAAAAAGTATTTTTCTAAAAATGTATGTTTGCCCCATTTTGATGGAACACTAATTTTAAATATATTTTTCAAAAAAATATATAAATTATATATTAAATAATAATATTATTATATTTTGGTTATATACCCTAATTTAATTTTTACTATTTTTTTATTTTTTTATTTTTTTCGGAGAAGTTACTTGTTTTGATTAATAGTGAAAAATAATCAATTTTAATAGAAAAAAACATTCTCATCAAAATAATTTATAATGTTAAATTATATTTCTGTTTGATATTAAATTATAATTATATTAATATTTATATCATTTCATATAATTTAGGTAATTGGAATAAATTTAAAATATAAATTGGATAGAAAAACATTCCAAACATTGTAATGTTTTTACATTAAAAACTATAGTTACGTCACATATTCAGGATTTATTTTTAGTGAATTTCTAAAAATTATATAAATTGAAATTAGAAAAAACATATTCAATATTTTTTATAAAAAAAATTAAATTTAATAAATATCCCCTTTTATTTTTGGAATTTTTGAATAATTACTTTAGTAATTTTTAATATAACAATTAAGGGTAAATTAGGTAAATTGAGGGTAAAAATAATATTATAAATGTTATAAAACTACAGAAAACATTATAAAATATTATTTTATGAATTAAATTCTTCTATTAACCCATAAGAGTCTAACTTGAATAAATTATTGGAAACATTTCCATGATATTGATAGGGAAATTATTAAAATCAAACATAGTGATAAAATGTCACAATCTAACTTTTAGTAAGTGTAATATTTTTAATTTGGGGAAAAGTATATGATATTCAATAATAAATATATTATAATGAGACATAATAATATTATCCACATCATGGATTTTTTTTAAAAAAATATTGAATTAATTATCATAAATAATTACACAATAAATATATAGCAATTATTCAATTAAAGAGACAAATAGTTTACTGATATTTGAAAATTTAAAATAAATATAATTTTAAATAATTAAGGTTCTCAAATAATTTTTTTGGTGTATATGACATATTATTATTACAGTAAATAAATTTATTCAGGTTTTTATTTCTATATTGAGTTTTATAAGGTCAATGTAATGAATAGTGTATAAATATACACTAATGATATTTAATGAAAATAATAATTTATTAAATAAGTTAAAATTTATAAAATTATTAAATTATGACAAATTGGATAAATTATGGTCTAAAATATTATAATTGGGACATTTGTGGATCAACTGGATCCTTATAATTAAAAATATCAACCTTTTAATATTTAAAATGTTGCAACCGTAGATAAAATTAAGATAGATTATCTAGAGGTTAATCAAAACAATAATGTCAACAATATTACCAAATTTTTTTTAAATATAATTTTGGGTGTGGATACAACCCTATATTGTCTTATCTTAAAATAAATTTCATTTTTTATGTTTTTATATTGATATTAAATTTATTATAATTTAATATTTTGGGAGATTCCAAAAGTGCCCCTCACCTTCATTATATAATAACACCTCCCTCCTCAACCCATTTCACCACATAGAATCTTATAGATCAACAAAAGTCTATATAATTATCATCTATACTTCTATATTCAAATTCTAGAGGTTCTATTATTCCCAAAGGACTACCTCTATGGTCAATTAGAGGATATCTGAAGGAGTTGTTTCGAAGAAGTGGTAATCACTCTAATTGATCACTATATTTTTCTACTATTCTATACCATCTATAAATATATAATACATATAAAAATAATAATAAATTAATCTTCCTAAATATTAAATAATTTTATTATGATTATTAAAATTTAATTATAAAACCCCTTTACCAACAAACAAGAATTGAAACAATTGCTCGTGTGTATGTAATCCTTACTATCCGCGCATAGCGATATATTTAATTTTTGAAAACAATCAATTAAGAATTTTAATAATAATGGTTTTAGTTTTTATATTTTATAATTATGATATAATTATATATATTTGTTGATAATATTTTATATACCTTCTTAAAAAATAATATTTTGTGAAATGGTAATGTTGCTTATTCGTATGTATGGCATACCATCTCCAAGATGTGATGTGATTTGTTTCTCAAATATATTTCTCATGGGTGGTAACAAGGATTAATTTTGTGAATACATATGAAATATATAAAATAATAATTGTTATATAAATTATGGTACCATGATCATTATATGAGGTCCATTAATGCCGAAAAGAAACATAATTTGAAAACTAAGTAGTTATCACATATAATAATGTTTTTAACTATTATTTAACTTGTGATAAGTTGTTTTGAAAAAATAATACATGTTAGGATTGATATATATTTAAATAATACATTTATAATAATTAAGTATTCATTATACAGTATTTTTTAATGCTTATATGGAATGGGAAGTCTTGAGGTAAGGTATTTTTGTCTCACTTTTATTTCTCTAAGACGCATTCCTAATATAGTACATATTTCTGGTCTGGTGTATATACAATCCATAAATTTATTTTATGAGTATTATTATTAATATTATGGTATTTTATTATATATAAAATTTTAATTAGTTTATGGGGAAAATGAATCTATTAATAATAATTCGATAAGTGACTGTTTCACAATCTCTTAAATAATCTGGATTGTTTCACTTTAAATCCCCATTGTGAAATATTTACCATCCATGACCATATTTTTCTAAAAAAAATTCAATATTTATTGTTTTATGATATTATGAACATATAATATGTTTTTGACTAGTGAATAAATTTTTAAAAAATAGGTGGAAGATAATTTTTTGTCATTTTGTAAATAAGGTTGTTTTTCACATTACCAATAAAAATTTACAGAAAGAATATATATTTATTTTTTTATTGATAAAATTCAATCTTCCACTAACATTAATCCTTAATTATTTTAATCATACCTTAATATATAATATGGTTATTTTTGTGTAATATATATTCCATTATAACTGTGTGGATATTAAAAAATTATTTAATAAGGAAAATGATATTTTCCTCAGAAATTACTTCATTTAACCTTTCAGAAATTATTTTTTCAATCTATGATGACTTCTATAGATGTAACATATAATTTAATTTGGAAATTACCCAATAATAGAATTATTATTTTTATATTAATGGTTTATATTTATGATGGAATGATATTTATGGAACCTATTTCTTGTACATGATTTGTGTTGTGATGAATTGTTTATGAAATCAATTTTTCTAAATGGGTTTTGATGTGATGAAAGATTTATGGACTTCTGGCACACATATGTATTATATTCATTATGTGGATGGCAGAACCTGTATCTCCCTCCAATGAAAAGGGTAATTAACTCTATCTCATGAGATAATTAAAGGAAAGAGGTATATGTACTAAATCTATGATGGGAAACAAGTTAATGTTCTTGATCTTTTATGGGAAATATGTGATAATGACTAATCCATGAGTATTTATAGTAACCTTGTCATGCTAAATTGTTTTCTATACATATGATGATTCCACATACATTTGTGCCATGAAAATATGGTCCGAGAATTTTTATGATGAAGCTTCATTCTAATGATTCATGTTAACATTTTATTCCATAACCCATGTTTATGATCCATTAGAGTTTGGGTAAGATATTTTTATATTATTTTCATGATGAAATGCCCATATTTATTATCTTATTATTTCATAAGATAAGAAATTGATATCTTCCATGATTACCCTTATTAAGCATTTATGCTCACCCTTTTTCTTATTTATCCCTTCCACATGTATAAAGAGATTTTTAAAGTATGGGTATGAATGGGAAATATATTTATTAGTGAAGATGAAGATATTTCACCAAATAAGAATATTTTTTTTTTCAAGTGACCAATGTAAGTAAACTATTGTGGTCATCAGACCTGTGCTTGTTTAATGTAGTTAATATTCATTGAAAAAGATGTAATATCCATGTATGAGAATCTCGGGTTGTTATATTATATCATATTTATTAACACCTGTTTTTGTTTTCTAAATTAATTTGTGACTATTATTTATTTTTTATTATACCAAACACTTCATAAGTGTTTATATTAGCTTGGAAATGGAATTTCCCTCTTTTATGTAATTTCCAAGTTGGTCAATGCAACTTATATGTTCTATAATTGACCATTAAATTGAATTTTCTTTCTTAATTAATAAAAAGGTTAATTAATATAAATGATAATGAGTGAAAGGGCCAATACATGTGATTTATGTTTTTATATATTGATTATATGAATTATGACACCCATGTATGTATTGGCCTTGGTGGGCATAAATTCCTTAGAGGTGATCCATCATGGTTTTTCTTATTATTATTATATACGCCATTTTTATTGCATGGTGTACAATTGTTAAGGGGTTTTTAGCATGAAATTTCATTCTCCCATATATTAAATATTGAGAATGAAACCTCACACCATTATAATTTTATTTCATTGACATGAATAGTGTTAAAAATTATACTATATCAAGTGTTGGGTATAACACCTCACCCCACCTTCTCGAATGATAGGAAAGATGTATCACATTCATTATAATATACAGGGCATGTAGGTCACAATTGTGATTTCCTTTTGTGGTATTATTATATTTATTTTTTCAATAATTTTCCCAACGAGGTTACTTTAATATTTTCGAGAAAAATGAGGAAAATTTTGTAAATATCATCTGGTGCACGATTGATGCATGATTAATAGAAACTATGCAACCCTACATAGGTAAATGTGTGGTAGGTGGATAAAATGGGGAATTAAATACTAAATTGATTTTTCACAGTATGTCAAGCCTTGAAGATTAATTGTGTTGTAGGTTCCTCTTGTATAGTGTGGGATGCATGGTTGCCACATGTTTTTTCAAACCGTGTCAAAAAACAATGTGGCTTTTCCAAGTCATTTAAAAATTTTCTTTGTACCTTTTTACCCCCATTTGAATAAACCCAAAATCACCCAAAATAATCCCCACTCCAGATTTAATCCCAATTCTTGCCTCCTACTTCCTCTACTCTCTGTTGGTCACTATTTTGGTTGGTGATTTGGGATGGATTATTCTAGGAACTCTTATGTAAGTTGTTTTTTTTATGGTTTTCTTCCTCTATTCTTGGGATTCCTCTCTTCTTCTTTGGAGATTTCGTCCCAATTGGTTAGGTGACACATTTAGGATGGAATATTGTTTATATGGTTTTGATATTGATATTTTATTCATCATCTTTACTTTATAGGGTTAAATTGATGTTCACATTATGTTTTGGACCACTTTCTTGATGTTCATTCACCCGAGGTAGGTGGTTCCACACATAAAAATTATTTAGGGATTTTAATATTCTTTATGGAGTGTATAAATATGTTTTATGCATTGTGTGTGTGGTGTAAATAATATTTTTTTGAAATTATTAAAGGTGATTTGGTGTTGAATAAATGATTTTCAATTGAAATGAGTTATTTTTCTTGTGTGTTTCATATATTTTTATTTCAATGATGCTTTCATGGTATTTGATAAAATGTGTGAATTGTGAAAATCATGATTCAAAATGGTTTTGATGTGAGTTATGTTTCAAAGATGACTTTTAAAGTGGAATTGGTGGGTTAGCATGTGTGTTTATGTTGTCTGGACTATGTATATACGAAAGTGATGTTGTATGTGATATGTGGATTGGAAATTGAGAACAAATGGAAAAATTGGGTAACTTAGTGGGAGGACTATAACTAGAATGATAGTTGAATCAGATGTGGTTCAACCCATATTCATCGAAAATGATTGAATATGAAACAATAACAAAATGATATTAGTGATTAGAAACCACTAGGCTCCTGGTGAGTCCCCTCCTAGTGGACCGTGTATGATAATGATATAAGTAATGGTTTCAATACCTTATTTCACTGAGATATGATCTACGTAGTATCCCATCGCTAGCTAGTTCCTAGAGGTTTTTCCCATTACATAGTTCTCTATGGTGATTTTATGCATACCATTGGCATATGGTATACTTTGTTGGTCATTTTAAAAGAAAAGAAGTTTACTTTTAAAAACAATTCAATAAAAATGTTCTTATTTTTTTATTTAATGAAATTGGTATGTTCATTAATCTAATAATGATTATAAAATGGAATCTATTTGTTTGGTGGAATCCTAAAGGAATCTGTATGACACCCTACTTACACCTATGTGGGTATACAGACTTGGTTATTTTTTATATAGGTAAAGCCAATGTGTCTGGAGTTGGTGGTTTGGGATGCTAGTGGTATTAAATTCTTGGTGTTGTGGTGCCGGCTTCTGAATGATTCTCATAATTTCATAAGGTTCTTTTTTTTATGGTGAATTGTTTCAATTTACATTTTAGACCTTTCGGGTTTCTATTTAATGTTGTAAACTTGAAACTAAAAAATTATTGTACCTTGTTTGGTTGTCATTATTAGGTTTTGGTTTATTTATTAATGTTGGTTTTTTCTGTTTATTCAATAGGTTGAAATCATTACCAATGTATTTGGGTAATACCAAGGATGTTGTTTTCAGACCACGAGGATCGTTAATTCCCTTCAGTCTATGTGATGAATTGGTTCGGGCGTTCAATAGGACGGTGCTCTAGCCTAGTTCGTGGTAAAATTTTATCATAGCCAAGTTACACTATCTATTTGTGTTGATTTATTTTGGATGAGTCTAGATATACTGGGTCTAGGATTTTTAGGGATTTATGATCTGTTTGTGATTAGGCTTCCTGTCCAGCACACCTCAGGATAGATATTGAGTCACCATTGGTTTTTGGGATTTCACTTTAAATTCTCCTCTAGGTGAGACGGGTAAGTTCCAAACTGTACATGGACACTAGGTGGAGGTGTATTAGTTTTGTTGTTAGGTTGTCTTAATGAGTTTTATTTTTTAGTATTTGTGGAATTTTGGTTTTTGTTTTCATCATTGAAAATTTACATAATAGTTGTATTGATGGTTTTTTCAGTTATTATTATCATTTTGTAGCATGATTCCTCTCGAAATACTTTATCTGCAACCAAGGTATGAGGCTATAGAGATATCTCCCTCTATAATTGATAATATATTAATGGAAGCTATGGTCCATGATATCCAAGCATTGGGACAAAGAGTGGGCCTCGGTCCTACACTAGTTATACAAGCTGAACCATGTCATTTGAAAGAAAAATGTTAAGGGGATTATAAAGAACAAGCCTCATTTTTGAGCAAGCGTGGAACCCCAGGAAGCGGAAGAATGGATTGAGAAAATAAAGAGGATATTCGGTTTTCTTGACACAACTGATGATGAAAAGGTGAAATATTGTTCATTCATTCTTGAATGTCCCAGCAGAGGTGGTGGTACTCAATGGTGAAAACTACCATGAATGAGTAGATTAATTGAAAGGACTTCAAGGATATTTTCAATGATCAGTATTATAATGATGGATTCGTCTACGCTAGATTTTGGGAGTTTACAGACCATATTTAGGGGGACTAGTCCATAATATAGTATGCCAACCATTTGTCTGAGCTAGTTCGGTCCGCACCAGAAATCATTTCCAACGAGAAGATGAATGCTTAGAGGATCAGAAGTCAGTTTTAGTTAGAGACCTATTATCAATTATTTTTATTCAAGATGAAGACCTATACCAATGAGGTTAACCATGTGTGCATGGGGGAGATTGACCAAAAGGGAATTTTGGTTCCTCTCAGGTCGTGCAACTAATGGGAAATGGTAGTTCATTTGAGAAAATGATGATGTGGCATGAGTATAGAAAATACGTAGGGGTAATTCAGGCCAACATTCCAACTAGTCCTCCTTTTTGTCCATGTATTAATGTTTCATTTGTGAAATCAGTGTGGGATAGTAGCATACATTCAAATAACTTGTACATATCCTCCCAATCCTTTCCATATGTGTCAATATATAGGACACCTATAGTGATTTTGCAATGTGAGCTTCCCATATCAGAGTGGTGTAGGGTATGAAGATCCCATATGTGTGTCAGCTCAAGAGGATCCATCTAGGATGGTGGAATATCACTTTAGAGGTTGAGGTAGAAGGACTGGATCCTCTTCTGGGTAGAGATAGATTGGGGAAGAGCCATATGTCAGTGTCCATGTTCATACATAGGTAGAGACTAGGCATATTCATGTTGTAGCCCAAATACTAGTGAAACCAGATCCTAGGCCATCAATAGTTTGATTTCATCATCGATATCTAATGTTTTTTTGATACTGGTGATTCTATTTTGTTTATCTCTACCCATATTGTGAGTAATATAGGTTTACCAACTATGCTTATGTTGTATGTAATGGTGTTGGTATCTACTATTGGTAAGAAGTGGGAAAGAGTTTTCATGCATCCATATTGTGCACTCATCGTGTCAAGGGTAGAGATAGAATGGGATTTACTAGTTTTGGAAATAGACATATTTGATTTAATCCTTGGAATGAATTGGATGGTGTTCCTTCGGATGCATATCTATTACTATAGATAGCCAGTGAGTTTCAGGACACCTGATGGAAGTACCCAAGTCATTCATAGTTAACGGGGTCCTCGTTCAGGTCGTACTGGACCTCCTCTTCCAGAGTTAGAAAGTATCAATTTTTTTATCTTCTCTCACATTGGAGGATGGTGGTGGAACTACTGAGGGTGGATTAACTCTTATGATGGATGTGTTCCTAGAGGTATTTCCTGATGAATTTTATAGCATACCTCTAGAGTGGGATCTGGAGTTCCCTATAGATTCGGTTCCAGGAAAACATTCTATATATCTCTCCTCCTACCGTATATCCCACAAAAATATTGATGAAATTAAAGGATCATATGGATGACTTGGAATCTAAATGATTAATTCACGTCAGCATATCCCCTTGGTCCAGCCAAGTTTTTTGGAAAAAAAGGCCTATGTATATCTTCAGTTGTGTATTGATTACTAGAATCTGAATAAGTTAACCCTCGAGAAAAATTATCCCATTCCCTGCATTGATGACTAGTTTTATTTTTTAAGGGGTAAAGGTAGTTCTCTAAGATTTAATACTTTTTGGTTACCACCAAGTCTGAGTTATAGAGGTGAATGTCCCAAAAACACCATTGAAAAGAATGTACTACCATTTTGAGTATTTTCCTTGCATTTTGGGTTGACAAATTCTCCAGTGGCCTACATGTCACTTATGAATATGGAGTTCCACTATAATCTCCATTTTTTATCATGGTATTCGTGGATGACATCATAATTTTTATGAGTTGTGTTGTGATGAATTGTTTATGAAATCAATTTTTTTAAATGTGTTTTGATGTGATGAAAGATTTTTGGACTTGTGGCACACATATGTGTTATATTCATTATGTGGATGGAAAGACCTATATCTCCCTCTAATGAAAAGGGTAATTAACTCTATCTCATGAGATAATTAAAGGAAAGAGGTCTATGTACTGAATCTATGATGGGAAACAAGTTGATGTTCTTGATCTTTTAAGTGTAATAGGTGATAATGACTGATCCATGAGTATTTATAGTTAAACTTGGCATGAGAAATTGTTTTCTATACATATGATGATTCCACATACATTTGTGTCAGGAAAATATGGTTCGAGAAAGAGCTGTGACGAAGTATCATTCTAATGATTCATGTTAACATTTTATTCCATAACCCATGTTTATGATCCATGAGAGTTTGGGTAAGATATTTTTATATTATTCTCATGATCAAATGCCCATTTTTATTATCTTATTATTTCATATGATAATAAATTGATATCTTCCATGATTACCCTTATTAAGATTTTAAGCTCACCCTTTTTCTTATTTATCCTTTCCACATGTATAAAGATATTTTTAGAGTATGATTATTAATGGGAAATATATTTATTGGGGAAGATAAAGATATTTCACCAAATCAGAATATTTTTTTCCAAGTGTCCAATGTAAGTAAACTATTGTGGTCATCGGACCTGTGTTTGTTTAATGTAGTTAATATTCATTTAAAAAGATGTAATATCCATATATGAGAAACCCTGTTTGTTATATTCTATCATATTTATTAACACCTATTGCGGTGTTCTAAATTAATTTATGACTGTTATTTATTTTTTAATATACTAAACACTTCATAAGTGCTTATATTATCCTAGAAATGGAATTTCCCTCTTTTATGTAATTTCCATGTTGGTCAACGCAACTTAGATGTGCTATAATTGACCATTAAATTGAATTTTCGTTCTTAAATAATTAAAAAAATTAATTAATATGAATGATAATGTGTGAAATGGACAAGAAATGTGATTTATGTTTTTATATATGGATTATATGAATTATGACACCCATGTATGTATTGGCCTTGGTGGGTATAAATTCATTAGTGGTGATCCATCCTGGTTTTTCTTATTATTATTATGTATGCCATTTTTATTGTATGGTGTACAATTGTTAAGGGTTTTTTAGAATGAAATTTCATACTCCCATACATTAGATATTGAGAATGAAACCTCACACCATTATAATTTAATTTCATTAATGGGAATGATGTTACATATTCTAATATATCGGGTGTTGGGTATGACACCTCACCCGACCTTCTCGAATTATAGGAAAGATGTATCACATTCATTATAATATATAGGGAATGTAGGTCGCCATTGTGATTTCCTTTTGAGGTATTCTTATATTTAATTTTTCAATAATTTTCCCATCAAGGTTACTTCAATATTTTTGTGAAAAATGAGAAAATTTGTGTAAATATCATCTGGTGCACGATTGATGCATGATTAATAGAAACTATGCAACCCTACCTAGGTAACTATGTGTTAGGTGGTTAAAATGGGGAATTAAATACTAAATTGATTTTACAAAGTATGCAAAGACTTGTAGATTAATTTTGTAGTAGGTTCCTCTTGTATAGTGTGGGATACATGGCTACTATACGTTTCGTCAAACCGTGTCAAAAAACTGTTTGGCTTTTCCAAGTCATTTAAATATTTTCTTTGTACATTTTTACCCCCATTTGAATAAACCCAAAATCACCCAAAATATTTCCCACTCCTTATTTAATCCCCATTCATGCCTACCACTTCCTCTACTCTTCCTTGATCTCTATTTGGGTGGGTGATTTGGGATGGATTATTCAAGGAACACTTATATAAGTTGTTTTTTCTGGTTTTCTTCCTCTATTCTTGGGATTCCTCTCTTCTTCTTTGGAGATTTCTTCCCAATGGGTTAGGTGACATATTTTGGGTGGAATATTTTTTATATGGTTTTGATATTGATATTTTATTCATAATCTTTCCTTTATAGGGTTAAATTGAGGTTCATATTATGTTTTGGACCACTTTCTTGATGTCTCTTCACTCGAGGTAGGTGGTTCCAAGCATAAAAATTATTTAGGGATTTCAATATTCTTTATGGACTGTATAAATATGTTTTATGCATTGTGTATGTAGTGTAAAATGTATATTTGAAATTATTCAAGGTGATTTGGTGTTTAATAATATATTTTCAATTGAAATGAGTTCTGTTTCTTGTGTGTTTCGTATATTTTTATTTTAATGATGCTTTCAAGGTGTTTGATAAAATGTGTGAATTTTGAAAATCAGGTATCAAAATGGTTTTGATGTGAGTTTGGTTTCAAAGCTGATTTTTAAAGTGGAAGTGGCGGGTTAGCACGTGTTTTTATGTCGGCTGGCCTATGTATATACGAAAGTGATGTTGTCTGTGATATATGGATTGAAAATTGAGCACAAAAGGAAAACATGGGAAACTAGGTGGGAGGACTAGGACTAGTATTCTAGTTGAATCAGAAGTGGATCAACCTATATTCATTGATAATGATTGATTATGAAACAATAACAAAATGATATTGATGATTAGAAACCACTAGGCTTTGGGGGAGTCCCCTCCTAGTAGATCGTGTATGAGAATGATGTAATTCATGGTTTCTATACCTTACTTCACTGAGATATAATCTACCTAGTATCCCATAGCTAGCTTGTTCCTAGAGGTTTTTCCAATTACATAGTTCTCTATGGTGATTTCTTACATACCATTGGCATATGGTGTACTTTGCTGATCATTTTAAAAGAAAAGAAGTTTACTTTTAAACAAATTCAATAAAAATGTTCCTATTTTTCCATTTAATTAAATTAGTATGTTCATTTATCGAATAATGATTATAAAATGGAATCTATTTGTTTTGTAGAATCCTAAAGGAATCAGTATGACACCCTACTTATACCTATGTGTGTATATATACTTGGTTTTATTTGATATAGGTAAAGCCAATGCGTCTGGAGATTGTGGTTCAGGATGCTAGTGGTATTACCTTGTAGGTGTGGTGGTGGTGGCTTCTGAATGATTCTCCTACTTTCAAAAGGTTATTTTTTTATGGTGAATTGTTTCCATTTACATTTTAGACCTTTCGGGTTTTTATTTAAAGTTGTAAACTTGAAACAAAAAAATTAGTGTACCTTGTTTGGTTGTCATTATTAGGTTTTGGTTTTTTATTAATGTTGGTTTTTTCTATTTATTTGATAGGGTGAAATCATTTCCAATGTATTTGGATAATTCCCAAGATGTTGTTTTTAGACCACAGGGATAGTCAATTCCCTTCAGTCTATGTGATGAATTGGTCCGGGTGTTCAGTTGGACGGTGCTCCGGCCTGGTTCGTAGAAATATTGTATCAATTCCAAGTAACACTATCTATTTGTGTTCATTTATTTTGGATGATTCTATTTATACTGGAGGTAGGATTTTTGGGGATTTATGCTCTGTTTGTGATTAGCATTCCGGGCCAACACACCTAATGATAGATATTGAGTCACCATAGGTTGTTGGCATTTCACATTAAATTCTCCTCTAGGTGAGACGTGTAGGTTCCAGACTGTACATAGACACCAGGTGGAGGTGTAGTAGTTTGGTTGTTATGTTTTCTTAATGAGTTTTATTTTTTAGGATTTATGGAATTTTTTTTGTTTTCATCAATGAAAATTTACATAATAGTTGTATTGATGGTTTTTTCAGTTATTATTATCATTTTGTAGCATTATTCCTATTGAAATATTTCATGTGCTACCACGGTATGAGGCAACAGAGAGATCTCCCTCTACAATTGATAATATAGTAATGGAAGCTAGGTCCAGGATATCCAAGCATTGGGACACGGAGTGGGTCTTGGTCCTACTCCAGTTATACAGGTTGAACCATGTCATTCGAAGGAAAAAAGATAAGGGGATTCTAAAGAACAAGCCTCATTCTTTTTGAGCAAGCGTGGAACCCCAGGAAGTGGAAGAATGGCTTGAGAAAATAAAGAGGATTTTCAGTTTTCTTGACACAACTAATGATGAATAGGTGAAATACTATTCATTCATTCTTGAATGTCCCAGTAGGGGTGGTGGTACTCATTGGTGAAAACTAGAATGAATGAGAATATAAATTGAAAGGACTTCAAGGATATTTTCAATTATCAGTATTATAATTAGGAATTAGTCTATGCTAGATTTAGGGAGTTTACAGGCCTTATTTAGGGGGACGAGTCCATAATGTAGTATGCCAACCATTTTTCTAAGCTAGTTTGGTCCGCACTAGAAATGATTTCCAACTAGAAGATGAATTCCTAGAGGATCAAAAGTGGGTTTCAGTTATAGACCTATTATCAATTATTTTTATTCAATATGAATACTTATACCAATGAGGTTAACCATGTGTGTATGGTGGAGATTGACCAAAAGGGAATTTATGGTTCCTCTCAGGTCGTGGAACCAATGGGCAATGGTAGTTAATTTGAGAAAAAGATGATGTGGGGTGAGTATAGAAAATTTGTAGGGGTATTCCAGGCCAATATTCCAAGTAGTCCTCCTTTGGGTCCATGGATGTAAGTTTCATTTGTAAAATCTGAGTGGGATAGTAGCATACATTCAAACAACATGTACATCTCCTCCCAAACCTTTCCATCTGTGTTGATCTATAGGACACCTATAGTGTTTTTGCAATGTGAGGTTCCCATATCAGAGTGGTGTAGGGTATGTAGATCCCATATGTGTGTCAGCTCAAGAGGATCCATCTAGGATGGTGGAATATCACTTTAGAAGTCGAGGTAGAAGGACTGGATCCTCTTCTAAGTAGATACAAATTGGGGAAGATTCACATGTTAGTGTCCATGTTCAGACATAGGTAGAGACTATCCATATTCATGTTGTAGACCAAATACCAGTGAAACTGGATCCTGAGCCATCAATAGTTTGATTTCATCATCGATATCTAATGTTTTTTTGATACTGCTGATTCAATTTTGTTTATCTCTACCCATATTGTGAGTAATTTTGGTTTACCAAATATGCTTATGTTCTATGTAATGGTGTTGGTATCTACTATTGGTATGAAGTGGGAAAGAGTTTTCATGCATCCATATTGTGCACTCATTGTGTCAAGTGTAGAGATAGAATGGGATTTACTAGTTTTGGAAATAGACATATTTGATTTAAACCTTGGAATGAATTGGATGGTGTTCCTTCGGATGGATATCTATTACTATAGGTAGCTAGTGAGTTTCAAGACACCTAATGGAAGTACCCAAGTCATTCATAGTTAACAGGGTACTTGTTTAGGGCGTACTGGACCTCCTCTTCCAGAGTTAGAAAGTATCAATTTTTTTATCTTCTCTCACATTAGAGGATGATGGTGGAACTTCTGAGGGTGGATTAACTCTTATGATGGATGTGTTCCTAGAGGTATTTCCTGATGAATTTTATAGCATACCTCTAGAGTGGGATCTGGAGTTCCCTATAGATTTGGTTCCAGGAAAACATCCTATATATCTCCCATCCTACCATATATCCCACAAAAATATTTATGAAATTAAAGGATCATTTGGATTACTTTGAATCCAAATGATTCATTCACGTCAGCATATCCCCTTGGTCACCACAATTTTTTTGGAAAAAAAGGCCTATGTAGATCTTCAGTTGTTTGTTGATTAATTGAATCTGAGTAAGTTAACCCTCGTGAAAAATTAACACATTCCCTGCATTAATGACTGGTTTTATTTTTTAAGGGGTAAAGGTAGTTCCTTAAGATTTAATACTTTTTTGGTTACCACCAAGTTTGAGTTAAAGAGGTGAAGGTCCCAAAAACACATTTGAAAAGAATGTAATACCATTTTGATTATTTTCCTTGAGTTTTGGGTTGAAAAATTCTCTAGTGGCCGAAATGTCACTTATGAATATGGAGTTCCACTATGATCTCCATTTTTTATCATGGTATTCGTGGATGACATCATAATTTATTCTAAATCTAAGAAGGATAAGGACTGTCCTTTGTGGTTCATATTGGAAAATCTTTAGAACCATTTTCTCAATGAAAAATTTTCTAAATTCACTTTTTATATTAAATAAATGACATATTAAATGTGTTGTGTTGTTTATTTTGATTATTTGTGTATAGGTCTTAGGTGTGCTCTTATGTAGGATAATCATGTGGCGGCGTATGCCTCTCACTGACTCTGACTATATGAGAGAATTATCCAACCCATGAATTGGAGTTAGCATCAGCGATGAATGCTTTGAGAACATGGCACCACTATCAATTTATCAAGAAATTTTTAGATTATTATTTTCATTAGTGTTTAGCCTACATATTCTCCAAAAAAGACTAGAATTTAATGGAGCATCACAATCTTAACTACATGCACAGGTTCAACATTGATAGTTTTTACACCCAATGTAAGGGTAATGTTGTGGCTATTTCATTGAGGTGAAAAGTTCCAATGAATGATTTAAGTGAGTCTATTGATGGGTGGATATTGAGGGGGATATTTTCTCAGATGATTTTGGAATCCAAGTAGCACATTAAAGGAGAATTCTTGGCCTCTACCCAGTTTATGTCATTTCATCTAGATTTGATTTAGTAGGATAATCTGAATAATGATTAATGAATGTAGTTTATGTAATTTATTAATGGTGGGGATACAGTATGATATTGGTATTTGTCCCTCAAATGTTTTAATGTTTTAAGAGTCATCTTATGGGTAGTTATTTTTTAGAAAGGTTGCGATGTGGGATAGGCACCAGTCTTAGTTGGATGTCAATCCCAAGCCACTGAGATGTATTGTGATGTTCATTAGTAGTTTTATAGACCATGTATGAGATAAGAAATAGTTGAAATCATATCATGTTTTATAAATGTCTGCATGTTAAAACATATCATCAAAGGCCATCATCTTTCCTTCATCCTTTACCCATTTTTACCTAGAAGCTAGATGAGATCACTATGGACATCATTGTTTTCTTACCTCATAAACCCTAGGGGAAGAATTTCATATGGGTAGTGATCCATTATCTGATTAAATCACCCCACTTTATTTAGATAATACATTTGGTGAATTTGGATGAGTTGGGATGATTATACTTTTAGGAGGTTGTGAGACTTTAGGTTGTCCCATTAGAAATCATTTCTGATAGGGACCCATGTTTTAACTCGCAGTTTGGGGAGGGCTTTGGGAAGGTAATAAGCTCATAGATAAAGTTAACCATGACATACCATTTTCAAAGGGTTGGTCATACATAATAGTCTAATTAAATATTAAAATACATGCTCTAGGAAAGTGTATTTGATTTGGGTAGTTCTTAGGATAATAATTTGGTATTGGTTGAGAATTAATATAACAATAGATAATGATCCTTTATTTTATTGTTTACCTTTTAAGAGTTATATTGTTTTCTATTTCGGTCACCTTTTTTTGGCTGAGGTGGGTGAGACCTCACTTTTGGGACAGATATTAGTACAAGAGACATCTGAGAAGGTCATGCTATGGGTTTTCTGACAGCTCATAATCTCTAAAAATCACATAATAATCAGAGATAATGAGATCCTGAGTTTTTAGTGGTGATCAGGTATTCTTTAATGTGATTCCACTTTTGGGACAACCGCGTTTAGGAATGTGAGGTAATCTAACACCGAGGTATGTCAGATCTTACGAGATCACTGGTCAGATAGGAAAGGTAGTTTACAGTTTTGATCTTACTTTGTAGTTGACACCAATTCTCGACACGTTCCATGTCTCCCTACTAAGGAAATATAATTTAGATACAACACAAATGATAAATTAATGAGAGTTTGAAAAAGATTATTATTTTTTAGTGTTTGAGTGGGAAATATGGATTGTAGATTCCCAAGAGAAGGTGCTTCAAGTGATGCCTATTAAATTGTTCTACATTGTTTGGAAACATAGTAGTGATATGCATGGGACATGGGAGTATAAGACTTGGATTGGGAAGAGTATCTATTTTTATTCTCTAATCGTTCTTTGTAATGACATGGTTGTAAAATTGTTTTTAGAAATCGTGTGCCCATACCCTGGTAACAATACAGTTTGTTGCTGATTTAGGTAGTATCTATCGAAAGGAATGCACATGATATATCCTACCATGTGGACTAACCATACGGTAGGGACCTATTGGATAGTTATGTGGTGCACGAGTGTTTACTAGTGTGAAAAATTGTGTGGGAAAGCTGTGTGGCCTATTCAGTTCATTAAAACAATGGACTATTAGTTTTTTTACCACTCATTGAAATAAACCCCAAAACCCCAAAACACCCAAACACATCCCCCACAAGGGATTTCTGCCCTCTGGGTGCCTCCCCATTTTTCTCCTCACTCATGGGATCCATTTGGAGGGGGGTGATTTGGCTTGTATTCCATAAGGAACCCCCAAGTAAGTGGTTTCGTTCTGTTTTTCATCCTCTATTCTAGGGGTTTCTCTCTTTTATATTGGATATTTGTTGTCTAATGGGTTAGGTGACCTATTTATGGTCAAATATTATTTCACAGTGTTCAATCATGAATTTTTATTTTCTATCATTCCATTGTAGGGTGCGATTGAGGTGTGATAGAAGTTTAACACCATTTTCCATAAGGTTCATCACTGGAGGTTGGTGATATTGTGATTAAATAGTATTTGAGGACTTTAATATGCTTTATTTAGTGTTTAAATATATTCTATTCATTTTCATGTGGCTCTAAATGTGTTTCTGAAATTATTCAAGGTTATTTGGTGTTGAAAAATGTTTTCCGACTAGAAATGATTTAGGTTCCATGTGGTCATCATATATGATTTTTTGTTTGATTCCATAAAGGTGTTTGATAAAATGTGAGAAAGGAGTGAATTATGTATTAAAATGGTTTTGCTATTTTATAGTTTCAAGATGGGTCTTTAATGTGTAAATGGGGGGCTAGCTTGTGTCTTTAAATTTTTTGGATTGTGTATATGTGAATGTGACGTTGTATGTGATATGTGGAATGGAAATTTTGCACAATATGGAAACCTAGGTAACTAGGAGGGTGGACTAGGACAAGTATTCGAGTTAACTTGGAAGAGGATATTCAAATATTCATCTAGCAGTATTGGTGATACAAAACTAAAAAAAAATATTTGTAATTGGTGAAAAATTGGCCCATGGGGTGCCCACTCCTAGTGGCTCATGCATGAGAACACTATTACTCATGGATTCTATACCACATTTCCTTGTGATATGATGTACTTAGCATCTTATTACTATCAAGTCCCTAGAGGATTTTACTGTTACATAGTTCTCCATGATGATATCATAGCTACCATCAAAATGTGATATACTTTATGGGTTATTTTAAAGAAAGGAATATTTTATTTTGAAATGTTTTCAATAAAAATGATCCTAGTTTTTATTTTATACGGAATTTTGTGTTTATTTATCTTGTAATGTTCATTTCAAACAATATTTTAATTGGTAGGAATCTTACTAGGCTTTGGATCACATTATACTTACACATTTCTTTGTATGTAGACCTAGTTATTTTTGATATAGGTAAAGGAATGGTGTTTGGATTTGGTGGTTCAGGAAGCTAGTGGTCTTCAATTGTAGGTGTTGTAGTGGTGGATTGAGGATGATGTTCCTCTTGTCATATTGTGGTTTTTGTAATGTGGTCTTGTTTCCTTGGGGGTATTGTTTTTAGTTAATGTTGTAAACATGAATTTGAATAATCTGTGAGCACTATTTGGTTATGATTATTTAGCTTTGGATTATTCATTAGTTTTGGGTGTTTATGTTCATTAAATAGGGTGAAATAATTCTCAATGTATTCTATTAATATTAAAGAACTAGTTTCAATCTTGTGGGAATTTTGAACTCCCTTCATGCCATGCCATGAACTAGGTTGGGTGTTAGGTTAGATTCCACTACTTCCTAGTTCATGACAATATACATCACTTGAGCATTTATCTCATTAAAATAGTTACGAAAGCCTAAGTTACACCCTAGGTCTAGATATTCCCTAGTATCCATGTATAACTCTAATTATATCCTCACATACATAGTTAATATACAAATATAAAATATCTATCTATAAATATTTTTACCTATATATATTGTTCTCAGATTTAACATATTTTGGAATATGTTGAAGTAGGTAGATTCTACCAAGTGTTCTGATGAAACCTAATCCGGCTGGTATTAATTATTCTGCATTATTTATTATTCATTTTTCTATAAATTGTTTTCACTATTTACCCTTACTAGATTACTTCTAGACAAAATTGGTGGTGTCCTACTGAGTTATCTTATACCTTACTTAGGATCCCTTTGGTACCGAAGTATAACTTATTTATCAAATTATGGAAAAGGAAAAGAGGCCCCTTATAGATTCTTGAAATAATTTATTTATAAAATACAATAAGGGAGAAGAGGACTGACCATATTGCTCATAATTCTTGGTGATCAGTACTTTGGAATTTTTTTATTTTTTTATTGCATGTTGTACATGTATGTCCCATGTATCCATTATTTCACTTTTTTTATATCATCATTCGATGATATCTTCATTGAATATGACTTATCCTTTCAGTATTCTTTTTTATTTTTACTATTTATTGGTTTACACATATGAAAACTTATTTCTTTTTTTCGTTCATTGTGAAATCTGTTATATTATGATTTTGATGCTATCTGTTACATTTTATATATATTATGCCACTCTAATATGAGGGTATAGTCTCCCCATCATACTACCCTAGACCCTTACTACTAGTCAGTGACCTCTAGTATTTGAGGAGGCAAAAATGAGGTTATGTGACAAATCGTCTTGGGGAACCGGTTAAGTGGATCATAGGTCAGCGTGTTCCATTATGAATACAAAAAATATATAGAAACCCCTAGAACACTAAATTACACTATCTTTATCTTCTTGGATAGGGAAACACATATCTGATTGTGAAACCATATCTAAATCCCACTGGTATTCAGTTACAGCCTAGTTCTGGTGAAACACAACAAGATTTCATTGTACGTTATTTCTTCAATGTAATTCAATAAATTGCACTACACGCAACACCGAGTTCAAGCGCACCACACGATTACCAAACTATCCCTTCAAAAGTGGTTATGAATAGTATTAACTGAATTTTGAACATTATATAGTCCTTATAATTTTATAATCCATATTATGAGTTTCTTGGACATAATTTAAGAACGAATTCATTTTTTCAGATAAAAGAAGTATTTTTAAAAAAATGGACTTTTACCATCTTTCAATTGTGAACCATTTTTAAATATAATATTTGAAACATTTATATATTCAATTTTACAAAATAAAATTCTTCTTTAGAAATAGGACGTAAGAATTTAGTTTCAATAAATTTTGGTACCTTTTGGATATCTTTTATATTTTGATGAATAGTGAAAATTACTAAATTTTAATTAAAAATTTTTCTTTTAATAAAAATATTTAATAGTGATCAATTATGAATTTGAGTGGTTTTCAAGTACATTTAAAATATATTTTTACCATTTAATACAATGTTGGTAATTGGACATAATTTCACATTTTAACCGGACATACACTTGTCAATCTTTTGATAGTTATTATTTCATAAAAATACGCCTTTTGGTTTTGACAACATGAATTAATATTGAATTAATAAATGAAACTTATAAGTTTTTTATTTGGTAAAATGGAATTCATTTTTGGATTGGAAATTTCTAAATTAGCCTAGGGTGATTTTTTGTAATTTTTCTGAAAACATTCAATTTTTGATGAATAGTGAAAAACAATGAGCTATAGTTTAAAACCAAATTTTTATTTATAAAATAATTTATTTAATTTAAATTTATTTTATGTCAAAATAGATACATAATAATTATATAATTTCAATGTAATTCATTGGATTTATTTTATAATAATTTTAGATATATAAACATTTTATTGAACTTTTCACAGTCTATTACCCACGCCCTAGGAGAATTTTCAAATTCACATAAAACAAAAAAATTTCTGCTTCTGGGAATGGAATTTCAGAAATCAGAGAGACACTGTTAATATCATGGAGTAAAATGTGGTTCAACAAGATAAAAATAATGTTTTGAGAATAGTAACTTTTTACTTTTATTTACCATGGTTAAAAGTAAATAGGGTAAATATGGGTAAAAATGACATAAATATTACCCTAGCACATGTCCAAATTCTATTGGACAAGTGTATCTCGACCAAAATCAACCGTAGGAATTAAATATTATCATTTATGTCCACTTGGATTAGATTAGGATATTTATTATTATTTTATTTAAATAAGAGTTAAAATATTTAAAATCAATGTTTAATAACTAAAACATTTTTAATATAGGTTTATACATAAGATAAATTAGATTATAAATATTAATTATAAATATTAAAAGATTTCCTAAATAATGGTATTTTATTTATAATTTTTAGACATTAAATAATTTAATTTATTTATGACACAATGGTGATGCAGTAATTACCTAATTAATGAAATATTAAAATAATTGATAATATAAATACCCAAATAAATGTAATTTGATACTTTTTATGAATTAAACAAAATATATTGGTCAATATTACATGTTATTATTGATTTAATTATGTTTTTTAGAAGTAATGATGCTTTTATGATTTTCAAGAAAATCAAATACTAAATAGTGTCAAAATTGACATAAAAGAGTTTTTAAAACAAATATTATATTAATAATTAATATTCAATTCCTAAAAATCTATGGTTCTGCCAGGAGACTTATATAATGATAGGTGCATCATTAATAAACCACTTGGGGTTCGATTTAATGTATATGGTAGGTTTATTAACCATATAATATAAAAATACAATGAGACATGGTAAATGTCAAACTATTTAACTAAGAGTTAAATGTAAATGATAAGGTTAATTTAGTGAC
Organism: Viscum album; assembly: GCA_963277665.1. NCBI lineage: Eukaryota > Viridiplantae > Streptophyta > Magnoliopsida > Santalales > Viscaceae > Viscum > Viscum album. The sequence goes on from OY728120.1 coordinate 1,489,142,171, forward strand.
CCAAACCTATCTAAAATATATTGGTTGAAAGTATTTAGACCCATAGACACTGTATAAATTTAATAATCCACTTTTAAGCCATTAGAAACCGAATATGAATTTATTATAAATTAATACTTTAAGTTTTTCCTAGTGAGCCCCTCCCCCCCCCCTTATAAAAGGACACCACTTCTAACCAATTCTTCATACCTTAAAAGCCTTTTGTTTCATAAAAACTCTTCCCAAATACCATATCAACTATCCTCCCTTAATCCTAGAGGCCTTCCTTTAGTCATAAGGCCAATCTAAAGATCCCTTTTGATCAAATCAAAAGGAAGAACCCGAAAAAGAGGTAATGTTTTCAACACCCTTTTCAAGTTACTTTCTTCTTAAACTTCTTCTTTATATCTTTTTAACATTATAAAATAATAAATCAAGTATATTCTATATACCTTGATGTTATTATAAATATGGTACAACCATATTCAGTATTCTATCCATCCTTTGAATGACATGTCACCATATGTGCGTATGTACGGCCTACCGTCTCAACGTAGTGGTGTAATTTATATTCAATACATTATTATTTGGATGGGTATAATAATAATATGTAATTCATGTGTAATTCATGTTTCATAAAAATTTATTTCAAAACAATCTTTATATTTGACAGAATATGGGTTAAGTTCATCTCTACTCTTGTTTGAATCTTTATAAGAATTTTATAAAGGAATCTTTAAGTCATTTTCAAAATAAGGACCTTTTTAACCTTTTCGAAAAATTAAGGTAAGAATGTCCTTTTTAAACTTATACGACGGGTGTGGATATTTTCCACCATTGTGAAATCTTTGAAGCTCCCCTTATAATCTTATAAGAATATTTTTATAGTAAATGTTTTCTATTAGAATTATGCAACTTTTAAATGTTTTAAAAATTTATCTTTCTAAATATTTTTAATTAATGTCAATGTTTTCAAAATGATTTTGAGGATTTATTTATATGGACATGAATGTTTTAAAATGATAATTATTTTCAAAAGTTTCAAAGTGGTATAGGACACTTTGATTCAAAAATCTCTATTAAACTAATTCCTTTATAAATGTGTGACTTTTCAATGATTTCCAAAAAGTGATATTTCTCTCAAATAGTTTTTATTTCATCTATGTCAACATACATTGATGGATTTTATGCTTATTTGATGTTAATTTATTATGATACAAAACTTTTATATTGTATTGAAGGTTTTGCGATATTTTTGATATGGATGTGTTATTTTTATACCATTCATTGTTTATGGATAAAGTATAGACATTTCGTATGCTAGTGTAATACGAATGATTATGTAATGTTTAAACCAGTTCATAGGAGGAATGCATTGGACTTAATAAGTGATGGGTGGAACCCACTATAGCTCCTCGATGCATCGGTAGGTATAATGAGACAAACTAGTGTCTTGGCACAAGGCCCTAACAAAATCTTATATGTAGTCTTTGAACGAGGCCTTGGATACGTGGTTATGATAGTCTGACATTATGCATTCCATCATTTTGAAAGTGGTTATTAATATTGCATGTGATTATTCGACTAGTAAAATATCCATGTGAATAAGAAAATGGAATTATTTCATTTTATTATTTCCATATTATTCTAAAGATCAAGTTTTAAAGGATTTTGTTTTAGTTATACATTTCCTTAAATGTTTATGCTTATTTCTGAATGTTTCCACTATACTGTTATCCTTAATGAGCATCTGAGCTCAACCCTTTCAATGATTTATTTTTCCCAGGATGTGAAGAAGTAATTTATGAATGACCTATTGGGGTAGTATGAGGGGATATGAAGACAAGATGTTGTATTTTTTTTACTTTATGATGTAATTTAAGACTGATGAATGTCTCTAGTGATTCCAAGGCTACTAAACTAATCGATCTTTTGAGATTTGATCTTTTGTGATCATGGAAATGTTATGAAATAATGCACCAACTCTGGGTAACTGTGGTTGGGGCATTACATTTTGTATCAGAGGAAGTTTATTACAATCCTTGGAAGCTATATTTAGATAATCTTTGATTTGAGAACATATCCCTACGATAGACTTTGAGGATTAGTATAGAAGAACTTCCTATAATTTTGGTATTGTAGAGATTTTGTGAGTTTTCCAAGAATACATCCATGTCTGGATACAAGAAAGTAAAGTTTGATCTGGCACAAACGTACCAAGGGGTAACACATGAAAACACCACTTTGAGCTAGACTCGAACAGGAATTGGTGCATGGCAACGGGCCTTTCTACACTCTTTGTTATGACACTCCCGGGGGATATTCTTAGGATAATTCTCATTTTCTTTACAAACCATTATGAAGGGATTATGAGTATATACTTCCTCAAAGATGTTATTTTTATGATTATGGATTATATCCAAAAAAATTAATTTATGTTAGGTGTTTTACAAGTGTGGGATTATGTATTTTTATTCATAAACAAATCTAGTGTATCCCATTGTTTAGAAATTGTTCCCAGTAGATGGAATGAGAACTCCAGAAATATGCATGATCCAAAGAGTAAGAAGAATCTTATCTTTCATGGTCTTAATCCATAATTTAGAAGGGAAATAGTCTCACATGTATTATCATCATTTGAAGAAATAATATCATGTGTTGATAAGATAAGTAAAGAGTATTCGGAGCCCTATGGATTTTACGGGATGCCAGAGAAGAAAAGGATAGTAAAGAGAAAGACCGATAAAGGGAAGAATGTAAAGAAGGATTTTCCCATATGTGATAGCGGTGGAAAGAATCACCTTAGAAAATTTTTGAAGGGAATGGGAGTATGTTATAAGTGTGGAGAAAAGGGACACCACATTCATGATTGTGAGGGTAAGAAAAAGGTTTCAAATGTACAATGCTTCATCTGCAAGGAGTGGGGACACTACGCAAATCAATGTTAAAATCATCAGAGTATGCCCCAAATGATAGTATTGGATAATAATAAAGTTATGATACTACCAGAGATGAAGAGGAATGAATAGTGTTCTTATGTTGTTATTAAATAATTATTTCATTTGAGTGTTGTATCAATGATGTACTGGTTATATGAATTATGGAGATAAATAAGGATTATACTGCAGTACTATTTCATTAAGGATTTGAGATTATATGGTACTATGAAAAGTGACTCAACTGTAAGTTAAACTTGTTTTTTGAAAATACATGGTTGAAGTAAAGGTAATCCTTCATATGGTCTTGATACTGAGGTAGTAATTTTGAAATAATTGATGGTTGATTTGGATAAATTATATTTGATATTCTTGGCTACCATGGCACTGAATAATGGTTTGTTTATTTCATCATTGTTGGAATATTCAATGTTTTTTGATATAAGGAATATATAAAATATTATATAAAGAATAAGGGAGAATGAATGTAATAAATAAGGTTTTATGGTAATTCTGGGTGTTACCATATTTTAAAAGAATACATGATGAAGGTGTTCACATGTTATTACATGAAAAAAAGATCTTCCTTATATTTACCTTCATTATAAATTTTGGACTGTGAGTTTGGACAGAAGTATTTTGGATAAGTCTAAAGGATGGAATGGATTATATTTGACATTTGATACAATTGTTAAGGTTAAAGCATTTCTGAAGATTATTGTTGGATTGTTATAAAAAGGACATCCTTGTGGTCGGGCGACAACTCGTCGCGTCCGGCAAGGCCGTGAGACTTGAACCCACAACCGAAGGGTGACAAGGGTGTATCACCTACCACTGACCCACATGATGTCCTAGATTGAATAACGTAGTTTTTTTTAAATGGTTCTGGTAGATGAATCATAAATTTAGTATTTTTGGAACTCAATACTAACCGGATAAATAGACTATTTTTTAAGTTCTATTATCTTTTAGAGTGAAAGATGAGTTTTTGGTAGAAATTTGTTAAAGGATGGAACTATATTTGAAAAGTATATTTTTATTCTTATCTTATTCTGTGATTAAATGAAATCATAATCATTAGGTAAGGCATCTTAAAACAAAAAATGTGTTATCCAAATACCTTATGTTTTGTTGAACCAATGATATTTTAAATCATCATAGATTGGTAGCTTAGAGGCCCACAATTCTACAATTGTTTGTGATTGATGACCTCAATCAATCCCTATAAATTTTTACGTTTTTCCTCCAATTATGTTTCTCTATTTTCCACCAATGTTCTCCTAATCAAGATCATACTTTGGTGGTGATTTTTTCATTCCCCTTTCCCTCCTATTAAGACTAAATTTTATTAACCTAATCTCCGATGTGGGTTTCCCCACAAAATTATTTTCTATTATCAACCATTTATGTTCGAAGAACAATTTTAAATTGCGAGGATGCAATTTATGGAAGGAGGGAAGAATGTTACACCCCAATATTTCATAGTACGTTATTTCTTCAAAGTAATTCTATAAATTTCACTACACGCAATAGTGAGTTCAAGCGCACCACAAGATTACCAAACTAGTCGTTCAAAAGCGGTTATAATAGTATTAACTAAATTTTGAACATTATATAGTCCTTATAATTTTATAATCCATATTATGAGTTTCTTAGACATAATTTAAGAACAAATTCATTTTTTTTCATATAAAAGAAGTACTTTTCATAAAATGAAATTTTACCATCTTTTAATGGTGAACCCTTTTTAAATCCAATATTTGAAGCATTTATATATTAAATTTAACAAAATAAACTTCTTATTTAGAATTGGGACATAATAATTTAGTTTCAATAAATTTTGGTACTTTTCGGATAACTTTTATATTTTGATGAATAGTGAAAATTACTAAATTTTAATTAAAAACAACTTTTTTATTCAAAATAATTAATTGTGATTAATAATAGAATAGTGTTGTTTTAAAGTACATTTAGAATATATTTTTACCATTTAATACAATTTTGGTCATTGGACATAATTTCACATTTAAACCGGGCATAAACAACTGTCAATCTTTTGATAGTTATTATTTCATAAAAATACACCTTTTTGTTTTCACAACGAGAATTAATTTTAAATTAATAAATGTAACTAATATGTTTTTAATTTGGTAAAACAGAATTCATTTTTGGATTCGGAATATTGAAATTAGCCTAGGGTGAATTTTTGGTATTTTTCTGAAAACATTCAATTTTTGATGAATAGTGAAAAACACTGAGTTATACTTTAAAACCGAATTTTTATTTAAATAATTATTTATTCAATTTAAATTTATTTTATGACAAAATAGATACATAATCCCTATGTAATTTCAATGTAATTCATTAGAGTCAATTTATAATAATTGTAGATATATAAAAATTTTGTTGAACTTTTCACTGTCTTTTACCCACCTACTAGGAGAATTTGCATATTCACATAAAACATAATTATACCACTTCAATGAATAAAATTTCAAAAATCACAGAGACACTGTTAATATCAAGGAGTAAAATGTGGTTCAAGAAGATAAAAATAATTTTTGGTGAATATTAACTTTTTACTTTTATTTACCACGGTTAAAAATAAATAGGGTAATTAAGGGTAAAAATGACTTTAATATTACCATAGAACACGTCCTAATTCTATTGGACAAGTGTATCTCGACCAAAGGAAACCTTCGGAATAAAATATTATCGTTTAGGTTCACTTGGATTTGATAAGGACATTTATTATTATTTAATTCAAAGAAGAGTTAAAAGAGTTAAAATCAATGATTAATAACAAAAAAAAAATTTAATATAGGGTTATGCATAAGATAAATTCGATTATAAATATTAATTATAAGGATAAAAAGATTTCCTAAGTAATGGTATTTTTTTGTAATTTTTAGACATTAAATAATTTAATTTATTAATGACACAATGGTGATGTAGTAATTACCTAATTAATGAAATATTAAAATAATTGATAATATAAATAACCAAATAAATGTAATTTGAGAATTTTTATGAATTAAAATAATTTTATAGGTTAATATTACATGTTAATATTGATTTAAATATGTTTTTTCGAAGTAATGATGCTATTATGATTTTCCAAAAAATCAAATACTAAATAGTGTAAAAATTGACAAAAAGGGGTTTTTAAAACAAATTTTATATTATTAATTGATAATCAATTCCTAAAAATCTAAGGTTCATCCAAGATACATATATAATGATAGGTGTATCATTAATGAAAAATTTGGGGTTATCTTGGTTGTATATGGTATGTTTATTAACCATATAATATAAAAATACAAATAGACATGGAAAATGTCAAACTATTTAACTAAGAGTCAAATATAAATGATAAGGTTAATTTAGTGACCCAAACCTGTCTAAAATCTATTGGTTGAAAGGATTTAGACCCATTGACACCGTATATATTTAATAATCCACTTTAGAGCCATTAGAAACCGAATATGAATTTATTATAAATTAATACTTTATGTTTTTCTAAAGAGCCCCTCCCCCCCATATAAGAGGACACCACTTCTAACCAATTCATCATACCTTCAAAGGCATTAGGTTCGGCCAACCTATTATCAAATTCCCTCTAAAATATCCTACCTTAATCCTAAAGGCATTTATTTATTCATAAAGACAACCTATGGATCCCTTTTGATCAAATCAAATGGAAGAACCTGAAGAAGAGGTAACGTTTTCACCACCCTTTTTCAAGTTCCTTTCTTCTTCAACTTCTTATTTATTTGTTGTTTCCATTCTAAAATAATAAATAAAGTATCTTCTATATAATGTTATGTAATTAAAAATATGGTTCAACCATATTCAGTATTCTATCTATCCTTTGAATGACATGTCACCATACGTGCGTACGTACGGCCTACCGTCTCCATGTGGTGGTGTAATTGTTATTCAATACATTACTATTTGAATGTGTATAATAATGATGTCTAATTCATGTAAATAATAAATATAAGATGATAATGATTCTTTATATATGATATAATATGCAATTATATATTATTTTAATATCAAAAGAATGATATTGTCGCTCGTGCGTACGTACGGACTACCGTCTCCACAAAAGCAATGAGATTCGTTATCCATCTTATCCATTCTAGTATAATTCTCATTTTATGATTAAAAATAATGTTTAAGGACTTGATATAAATATGTATATGAATAATATACAACCTACCCATAACAAACATGACTTATGTAACAAAACATATAAAATAAAACGAGTAAGTTAACACCCGAAACGACGATAATACTACGATATTATTAACAAAGAAATGTTAAAAGATCATATATAATATCATATTAATATATATGATTCTTGTATAATTTTATAAAAATTATTTCACTATTACATAGGAGGTTAACATACCATCGACTAAGAAAAATTACAAGGTAATGGTTTATTTCACAATCTCTTCATTATCCGAGGTTGTTTATACGTAATTATCTACTGTGACCTCTTTATCATCCACATCCATGTTTCCTAAAAATGTATTTCAAAACATTATTACTATTTTACAGAATATGGGTTAAATTAATTTATACCCTTGTTTGACTCATTATAATAAATTTATAAAGGAATCATTATGTCATTTTTCAAACAAAGACCTTTTTAACCTTTTCGACAAATTAAGGTAAGAATGTCTTTTCTTAACTTATACGGTGGGTGAGGCTATCTTCCACCATTGTAAAATCTTCAATGCTTCCCTTACAATATTATAAGAATATTTTCATAGTAAATGTTTTCTTTTACAATTATGTGACTTCTAAATGTTTTAAAGAATTTTATTTCTATATATTTTTAATTAATGTCCATGTTTTCAAAATGATTTTAGGGATTTATTTATATGGGCATGAATGTTTTGAAATGACAATTCTTTTCAAAAGTTTCAAAGAGGTATAGGACACTTTGATTCAAAAATCTATTTTAAATTACTACTTTTATAAATGTGTGACATTTCAATGATTTGAAAAAAGAGATATTTCTCTAAAATAGTTTTGATTTCATCTATGTCAACATCCTTTGATGGATTTTAAGATTATTTGAAGTTGATTTATTATGATAAAAAATTTCCATATTGTATTGATGGTTCTGTGATATGTTTGACTGTAGATGAGTTATTTTTATACCATTAATTTTTTATAGATAAAGTATTGACATTTCAAATGCTAGTTTAATACGAATGTTTATGTTATATTTATACCTATTCATATGAGGAATGCATTGGACATAATAAGTGACGAGTGGAGCTAGCTATAGATCCTTGATGCATCAGTAGGTATCATGAGACAAAATAGTGTCTTGGCACAAGGCCTTGACAAAATCTTATTTGTATTATTTTCAAGAGGCCTTGGCTATGTGGTTATGATAGTTTGGCATTATGCATTCCATCATTATGAAAGTGGTTATTGATATTGCATGTGATTATTCGACTAGTAGAATATCCATGTGAATAAGTAAATGGAATTATTTCATTTTATCATTGCTATATTATAAGGAAGTTCAAGTTTAAAAGGATTTTGTTTTATTTATACATTAACTTAAATGTTTATACTTATTTATGAAAGTTTCCACTATATTGTCATCCTTACTGAGCATCTGATATCTCCCCTTTCAATATTTTTTTTCCCAGGATGTGAAGAAGTAATTTATGAATGACCTGTAGGGATAATATGAGGGGATATAAAGACAATATGTTGTAGTTTTTTTTACTTTATCATATAATTTATGACTGTTGAATGTATCTAGTGATTCCAAGGCTACTAAACTAATCGATCTTTTGAGATTTGATCTTTTGTGATCATGAAAATGTTATGAAATAATGTACTGACTCTGGGTAACTAGGGTCGGGGCATTACATCTGTAATCAACCACTAAATAATCTATATACTCATTAAGATGGAGGAAATTATTATTTGTATTTAATTTAACAAAACTAGGGAATATATAAATTAGAATTATATTCTCCCACCCATAAATTTAATTCCCAGAATTAGGAAATGTAAAATGGCATGATGTGTAGATACTATTTAATCATTAGATTTCATATTGGGAATGATATTCAGATTAGATTATAAATATTACACATTATTTATGATATTACTAGTCAGAAAATATAGATGAAAAGATGAGCTATATTTTGAAAGAACATGAACACATTATGAAATATAATGTGTTTAACTAATAAATATAAAATTAAATTTTAGAAAAAGTTCATCTAAATCAATGCATGGAAAATAGGCCAATGGATTGAGACTCTATAATATTTGAAGTGAAACATATTCAGTGTGTTTATTTAATATCCACAAGGTCTATATCATAATCCATATTATCGATCACCTCAAAATTTTATTTTTGAGATGGTATATTTCATTCATTGTGCATGCCAAGAAATTACAAATCATTGGACTTGTTCAATGGATATCGTTTTCCAATTAAATTTTGGTGAGATCCATGTGAGAGGGTTTATGATGTTTTCAATATTTGGGTAAGATATAATATTGAAATTCCACATAATAAATAAAACAACCAATTCAATTTTTAGAATATTTTTTGAAAAATTGTGGAAATATATTTTCGTTATATTTTTTAGTATGGTTGTCAAGAATTTCCAACAGGAGGATTTTGAGTTCAAAATATTCTAACATGAGAAGTTTTGGTGTGGTAGATCACCTTATATTTGTATAATAATTTAAATATATAAATTAAAAAAAATTGGATGTGGGTGAATGAAACATTTGTGAGTAAATTCTATTATGACATTGCGTATTTTTATCACATGTGGGGTGCAACATACATGATCCAGTATGGCTGAAAATTTTATTCCTAGGAAGGTAATTTTATATTTCAACATGGGATACTTTTTATGAAAGCATAATGAGAAATTTTATTTCCATAGATGAGTGCTTTAAAAAGTTTTTATTCATGTGGGCTCCCCTTTATTAATGTTAGGTTAGTTATATATATCCCAATTACATTGAGATATGGAATTAATTATTATATAGGGACATATCAACATTCATAATTAATATTATATGATTTAAAATATTTTTATTTGTATCTATGAAGTTTCTTTGTTTATTCACATGATGTATCCCATTTACCAAATTATTACTCTGATGTGTTTAGTAATTTAATTTTACAAATCACATTTTAATTTGATTCATTTTTATGATATCATCCTTCCAACCAAGAAAATTTCATTAAATAACCCCAACCCTCCCCCCTGATATGAAATTTAAAAGTCCATTTAAAAATGTAAAATAATGTTACAAAGCTATATATGGATACTATTAATAACAATCACCACTTAGTAAATTTCTTCTAACTATATTCATTGGATTGTTTCCTTATAAAAATGAATAAAAATAACAAAAAGAAAAAAACAATTGATATTTAATGAAAAAAATTAAATAAAAACATTTAAAATACCAAATTAGTTTGATTAAAAAATAATTTCAAATCAGACCATAATCATTGAATTTATTTTGATTTATTTCTAAAAACTATTAAAGAAAATTTAAAAGCATGATATTAAATAATTCTCAAATATATTTTAGATTATTCTAAAATTTTATGAATGAAAAAGAATATATATTATTAATTATGGTATTAATAAACAATCCAAAATTAGTATTAATGTTTAAAATATTGACTCAGATACATTAATTAGTATTTTTGTTCAATAATCCACAAGTTTTAGTGTGTTATCAAGTATTCATTACATTATTCATTGTATGTTTTATTGAATAAGGAGAAAAAAAATAATTAAATTGAGAGGTTTTTGTACCAATTAATTCAATTCCATGTTAGATACTGGGACGTGATAACATATAAAGACATGATAAATGAATTTGATTTCTGTAAATATCAATAGATCAAATAAGTTCTACATATAATAAGAGTTATTAGAATTTCTCATAATGTGGTGTTAGTTGGAGGAGATCCATTTTAATGTTATTTGGGTGATTTATATGTTTATAGATTCTAATAATCATATAATTGTTATTTCATTGAAGATATAGTATCTCATCCATCAAATGAGAATCCAAATTTCATATGTTATCTTTATAGTGGTAGTATAACCATTGTATTCTTATCATTTAAGCCAATGTTTACCTAAATTGTATGAATATACATACCAACCAAGGCTAATTTGTAGGGAACATTCATATTAGTTTTCGTGAACATTTAAAGATAAATAGATTATATAACATTTATGAACATATATACAAAATCATTCTACAATAGGTTATATAGGTTATGTTCCTCATATATAGGTATCTCTTGTTGGTCAGAGGTATAGAGGTGGTAGGTAAATGAACAAAGTGTTTAATAACCCTACCATAAATAGTTTCATGTGATAGAGTTTGATGTATTAGAAGGACTAGAGGAACCTTTAGTAATAATTTTCATACATTATATTGTAGTTTATTATTTAATAAATAATGGGGAATTCCATTTATTAACTATGAGTACCCTGTACAAAGGGATAGAAAATTTAGTGAAGGGGTTCATATAGTTTATTATCCTTAACCACCATTTTTATGGATGGTCATTGTTAGTGAAAGATTGAAATTGAATTTATTTTATTTTTTTCTTTTATTTTTTTGAGTTGATGAGTTCCCCTATGGTGTTATGAGCCAATTTATTACCAAAAAATAACACATCAATATGTTACTAAGGATTTAATCAAAACTATTTGTGGTGTAAGTAAATTTAATTTAAATTGAATATGTTTAAAAATGTTTTAAATATTACACTGTTTCCATTTTCGTGGATAGAAATTGTGGCATGAAGGTCATGCTAGGAATACTGGTGGATTATAAATTATTCTATAGATACATGCTTATCATGGGAAAATTGTTCATTGGAAGAATTTTTAAGGTATTTGACTTTTTTCAAATTAGTGACAGAGGGACATCAATATATCACTGTTTTTAAATCATTGGTTGAGAAATCGTCATTGGGGTTTGATGGAATTTATAATTCTATGGATTTTATCTAAATATGGGCAATCAAACTATAATATTTAACATTACCCTATGATTGAGGTAGGCATTATTTTTTTATAAATTAGTGTTATACACTATATCTCATATATTTTATCTTCCTTCCTCAACCACTCTTCTTATAGAGGCATTTTTCTTGAACCCTAGACACATTTTTTGATCACTTGAGCAAAAATGATCACATTGTATTTGATTAAAACTCTTATGGTGTAGATTTTTGTTTCAACATTAAATAATATATGAGGAAGGAATCAATTCATATCTCATAATATTTTGTCACATTATATAACTACGATTTACGGTACTATTTCTTCACTATTTCCATTAGGTATCACCTCTATATCTCCCAATAAATCTCCACAGGGATCTCTTTTTTTGGATACATTTCTTTATTTATGAGCTTCCCATATTTGATATCACAGTTCCAATTATTTACCTTTAATAATTTATTCTTCTTGATGTTTGAATAAGTTAAATTTTCTAACCCTTGGAATGTTGGATTTAGACTTTGTTACCCATTAGTAATGGTATGACACTAAGAAGATAGAGTGTGATGGAGACTATGAGAAAATAAAGAAAATGATTTATAATGTCTCATTGCAACGTTAATAGTCTTATCACAATTTGATTTATTGGTCTCATAGTTCTACAATTTCACTAAATAAGAAGGATTATTTTAGAAATATATATTTTCCCCAAATTAAAATTTTATTCAGGGGTGAGCATGATTACAATAAATTTTAATTATGGTGTATAATGTGATGAGTTAATACTATGTGATGTGTACTATAAAATTTCTTTTCTACCTCTGTTATTAAGGTAATAGAAACAATATGAACCAGTGGGTTACATCATGTAGAGGGAAACAACAACAAATACAATGATGTGATGAACTCTTTTGTGTTGTAAAAAATTGAGTAAGTTATTCTAGTAAGGTAGTATAGATCACACAATTACTATGGTGTTCAATATAATTAATTTCCAAAACTAATCCCTTTGTGGTTATATACATATCCTTTAACCAATATAATGGTTTATAGTGTGGAGAGAAAATACCTTGATCATATTTCGATGTATTATGTGATTGACACTCCCCCATCGATAGCATAGGTGAGGTGCCATGTTGATTTGGTAGTTTAGTATCTAAAAATGAAAAAGTATTTTGACTAATATTGTTGGTGATCGTAATAGAGTTCTATGAGAATATTTTCTATTATTTTTTCATGTTGAGGATAGGATATTGGTCCCACATATTTGTTTAAACTTATACACTTTATCAAATTCATAGTGTGTGGGTACCCTATAGTTTAGAATTATAGTTGGTGGTCCCTTAAAACCAAAAATAAATGATACCTTTATATGTTCAATAGATATTCTTTCTCCACCAATATATTTTTTTGGGAATAATATTGGAATGAGTCCTTTGTTAATGGTTCTAGGAACTACCTCATTTTATGACCATGACAAATATGGAGTGGGCCCTCTAATATGGGTTATTAAGTATATTGAATGACACTTATATTAGTGTGGAATTATCCCCCCCCCCCACCAAGATGGTGAGATGACCTGGGTTTTTTATCTTGGTAACATGAATCATTGGGGTTTTCACGTTATTGTATTGGAATTAAGATCCCCCTCATCATATTTAAACTACCAGGAAAGGAACAAGTTCTTCATTATGTTTTAGTTTACCATTAAAAACATGTATACTTCTGGTAGGAGCATGTCCACAATTATATGTTATTTGATATGTGTGGATTTCCAAATAGATGATTTGTTATTATATTATGGGTTTGTTCTTCAATAATAGATAACTATTCTGAGTGATGTGAATGATTCCCTGATGTGGATTTTTGCACAATGACATGGTAATTATTGATTTGTAGGTGTGTTACTCTTTCAATAGATATATAAAATATAAAATGGGTAATGAAACTAAAAATGGGTTTAGGTAATATCTTTAAATGTATAATAACTAGGAATTTTATTTGTAATATAATGCCTATAACAACCATTATTTTCCATTGATCTATAAAATACACCTGGATATTGATTTAAGACTATAATATCTTTTCCTAATCTTGACTATCCTATGTTAATTGTGAAAAATTATCCCTAATGGATTTGAGGTGGGCTAATATTGACTTTCCTAGGTCAAAAATTCATCTCATAGTATATAGTATCTAAATTTTATGCCTTCTTTTTTATTACCATCTTGTAAAAGATTCCATGAATTCCCTTTACTTATCCATTCATTTTCGATTATGTGGAATCTTATATAGTATATTTTTACTCACAGACTCATTGTATTTGTTCCCATATATGTTGTATCTATGTTGATGATGTATGGTTTGGAGAGAGTATTCATGCATGTGGAGGTATAGTGATATGTTCAGAACTTACACATAGCATTGATTACTGGATATTAATGGTTCATGATGGTGGTGGTGACTACTTACAATATATATATATATATAATCTTCAGTTATATCAGTTAGGATGAAATTTCATCATGTTTGAATGTTCATCATGTTTTGTGACCGTAAGAGATATATAATTCACATGATTTTTTTTCTTATTTCACATTATACATTCCTCATCTCTTTCCATGAATTCAATTCACAATGTTCAATAAAATATATATATATATATATATATCTTTTGATTATAGTTATATTGTGTATATTAAATAAAATATTTTTTCTTGTTGATATCAAATAACACCCCCATATTGGATGATATTTTTACACAATTTAAATCACTAGCCCTAGTAATATAAGATTCGGGATTGGGGTTGAAAAAATTGCCTAGAATTATTCTAGGTGGGCCGTATTTAGTTGGTTCATGGTATTGTAATATCAATGCCGTTTGTTCCGAGGGATAGAGTATAATTTTATTAGTCTTGTGAAGACCAGTTTAGGAATTTAACATAGAAACCTAAAATGAGTCTTTAGTTATTTTATTTACCCAGGTATACCCATTTGGGTTTTGTGGATGACATATTAATTTTTTAGGAATCAAATTACCTCTTAGTCAATTCATATATCTATGAAATCGATTGTTGGGTATAATCATGGTGGCACATGCTTCATTATTAGAAAAAATAATCTTGGAATTTTTTTTGTTGTCCTTATTGAAAAAGTGAAAGGCTAGACATCGAATGTGGTTCAATGAGACATGAATACATCAAATGATGTTGTTTGGAGGTGTTTTAATGGATATAGAGATTGATTTGTTTTTAATTTATATAGAATAGATATATGGATGCAAGAAAATTATTCATGTTATAAAATTTTACTCATGAGATCAATGATCTATTGATATAAGAGTGATTTAATTTTTAGGAATATAGATATGTCATAATAAACATATAAAACATTCTATTAATTACTATATAATATTAGGTTGAGGTGATGTAGGAATAAATCAAACATCAGGATGAATAATAGATAAAAAATGATTCTATAATGATTTAAATCACACCATCAATAAGATATAATATATTAACAAATTATTGAGCCTTGTATTTCATATAGAAATTCACTCCATGAAGTTGACGACGTAAATGTTAAGTGATGCAATGTGTGGAGATATAATGAAAACCATGTTATAATAATTATTCTTTAATCATGAAGTAGTTAAAGGTGATAAAATATTATCTTCCTATAATATAGGGTTTCCATTGTGTTAAGTTTCTCATGCTATGACTATTTATCAAATAAATTTTTTTTATTATTTCACCATTCCTTAAATATAGAAGTCCAAATTTGGAAACATGGTGGTTATGTGGATTTCATCCTAATAAAATTTTCACATTATAGGGACATAGAATGTTCCAAACGTGTGGAACTAATTTTTTCTTGAATAAAGTAGTTGTTTATTAGTTTTATGAATTATTTCATAATCATTTATAATCAATTAAAATTTCTAATATTCTGAATTCCTATATTTTATGTTTTTTTGTAACTAAATGTATTGAAATTATACTTTGAATTAATTTTTTTGAGGATTTAAACATAATAATCTTAGATAATTTGTAGGGTTCTAGGAAATTGAGTCAAAATTGATATAGGAACAAAAATATGGTTCATAACTTGTTTCTTATATCAATATCAAATGATATATTTTTCATCATTGACTTAAACTACCTAGATCAATAATTTCTTGATAGGTTTTTTTTCTATAGTTTATTAAAATATTCAATGATAATTTTTTTTTGTTTCTTCATTGGTCATGATTTTGGTGACATGAAGGATCTTGAATGTTTTATTGTATATGAACCTCTAGGAAATAGGAAATAAAAAATAATATATTTTCATTTTTTTGATAATCAATTTGATTTTTTGTAAAATAATGATCATTTTGAGGAATATTTTCATAAACCCATGTGAAAATTGAACTAATAAATGTCTAGTAATAGTAGAGGATGGTAGGAATACATTTATTTTATTGGTATCATGTATTGAAGTATCACAGAATTCAAACATTAACCTTTATTCCCTAGTGGATCAAATATTTTATTCTAAATATAATGCTCTAGAATTTGGGCGAACTAATTAATTTATAAATTATTTTTAAATGAATAAAGGGATACCATCTCAAAATTCTAAATTTATTAAGGAAAAAACATTAGGGGTAAATATGTTTCTATATAAACAGTAAAATATGTTAATTATTAACAACAAAAGATCGTTAGTGGCTAACATTCAAACTTGGGTAATAATGAATTAGTGGATGTGGTAATGAGTAGACTTTAGTCTTGATACAGATTAGGGAATTTATATAAACAACCCATTTTTCCTACATGTAGTTGAGAATGGATGATGATAACCACCATCCAACTTATGAGAAACATTTCAATTATATCTTCAAATTTTCAAATGATTCAGTGTCTTAGGGTTAAAAATATATTATTAATAATTTGGTCTACTAATATCACAAAAAATGAAATCTCATACCTGAACGAATTATACTACGGTTAAAATATTTAAATCCTCTAAATCTTGGATTATGTCATCTCATACTGAATCATTTGTTATTTTAAAATATAGTTTTTTTATTAGGTGAAACAATGAGTAGAACAGATATTTTTTCATCAATGGAAGATGATTTCATCATTATAATGATAGACTCATAAATTTATTTTAATGTTCTAGTTGTAATTAGTGAATTAATGTGGAAAATTACAAATATGATAACTCTATAATGATCACTCAAAATAAATCACAAAAAAATATATCTTATCTCTAAAAGTAATGAAAAATTCTCACCTATGGTATCAATTGAAATTAGATTGATTTAGACTAAGGTATTTTGGGATCGGTAAAAAAAATAGAATATATTGAAGGACCTATCCTTGAGAACCCATATGTGAACATTGAAGACATATTTTATTAATTGAAAATTTTATCAAATTATAACTAGTTATTTGTTATGGGGGATGGTAAATGGTTCTTAATGTTGTTATTTTATTGCATATTTTTTTATAATTAAGTTTAACTTATTTTAATATTGTTTTCCTATGCCACAAGTGAGGGTTCTATGTGATTTTTATTATATGTTAAGAAATAAAGAATAATTTAAGAAAAATTAATAGAGAATAATAAATATTATCTCAAGATTGAATAAATATATTTCAATAAAAAATTATGGAGTACATTAGATTACAAGAGTTATAATTTCAAATCAGTGATGGAAATAGGAGAAATAGATTAATGAAGATCTTGGAATCAATATTATAGGAATATTGAGGAGTTTAATCATGTGGATGAATAAAGATATAATTGATTCAAAACTAACAATTAATTATAATTATTAGTTTGGGAAGGTCGATTTAGTTATAGTTAGAGGGGAAGTGTGATTTTTTTGTGAGTGTGAATAGTTATCACTCTACTTATTTACTTTTAAATTATGAGGGGTTGTGAGACCACATTAAAATAAATGAAAAAAAATAGTGAACTTCGTGATTTTTTACATCAACATTTCATTTTTACATGAACTTGGGATTATCCTAGTTAGAGTGAACCTTGTAATAACAACTTATTAGTCATTACATTAATTATTTCATTATTCATTGTGATGTAGGGAGGTGTTCCTAAAAACATGGAACAAGATCACTAATGAAGAATATTTATAGAATTATATATACCATAATACACATAGGATAATGATCCTACTGGTTGATATTTTGATTAGTTTATGACATTCCCTTCCTCACATAAGATAATGTCAAATAGAGAATTAATAATAAAGCATCGTCTATAATTATTATGGTGTGAAACTTTTTCTCACATTATTGCAGTCTACCCAAATATTTTTTATATTGGGATGGAGAGGAATGGTTTACAAGTAAATTTTCAAAAAAATGTGAAATAGAAATATATTTTATAAAATAAATTATTAAAAAATAGAAAATTTCACTGACAAGTGAATTATATATTAAAAAATATAGATACAGAAAATTTGAGGGTTGAGATGACCTAAATGAATATGTTCATGTATATTTCATATATAAACAAAAACTAGAGGATAATAATTTTTAAGATATTGAATTCTGGGTAAAATTTGAACTCATGGTTGTACTAAAATATACTCTGTTAGAAAGGAGGTGATAAATTTATGTTGAATTCTAGTCATAAGAAATAAAATAATTAAAATCTAGAGAACACAGATATTAATTTTTTGTAAAACAATTATATTCAACAGAAAGAATGAATCCTCAATTACATGAATAAAATAGTTATTGACATAGTCCAATGGATCAACTAACGTGAAATTATGTTTCTCTGTTTATGTATAATGGATGAAGATCAAGAAAGTACCTTTACTCCTCGTGTGACAATAGTGGTATAAAATTAGTAGGCTATAGATAAAGTACATGTAGAATATACAGTTTTAAATGATAATTCAAAATATTCCAAAGATATATAATTTTTTTATGTACTAGAAAATTTTTAGTGGTTTCTGACTATGTGAGAAACATTAGTGGTGGTTAAAATAGAGAATTGGGCACCGACACCTATGAGGAATATCAACATGGGGGACTCATAAAATAGAGAAAATATGACATGATACGTAATGAAAACATTAAAAAAATACAATAAAAATATGGGGATATTATTTTTGAATGGTGAATTACACTCAAAAAATAAATTCAATAGAATAATGGTATCTAAAGTCATAAAAAGTATTAAAATAGATTATAATAAATTCATAAAACCATTATTTTTATAACAATTTTTAGTTTTTGTCTGATGGATGTAGATAAGAATATTTTAATTACTCATATATGGTATGAATATGAGTTCTTATAAAAACCCAAAAAATGAAATGTTAACAACTTGAGACACCTTCAAGGGGTTGAATGTTATAAATCAACATACAGTCCTACGAGATGGAATTAATTAAATATTTATTGTGGTGGAATGATAATATTATCCACCTTACTCAGTGGAGTATATTACATGGATCTAGAAAAAAGAATTTTAAATGAATAATTTCATAATAATTATGTTAAAAAATATTTTTCCCTATATTATAAATCCATTAGAGCAGATCATCTTTACATTTATTAGTAAATAATGATATTGTGATGAAAATCATGTGCAAAAATATTATTCCTTTCATTTCATGAATGATGAATTATTGAAAAATATTTCACATGGGAATGCAAAAATTTGAGGTAATTAAATGAGTTTCTTGGATTTCATCAATATTGAATCACATGGTAGAAAATTTCTATGTGTAACTCGATTATGAAACTCCAGGAATGTTTTCAATTTCATAAATAATGTATTCATTTTAAAAAGTTAAAATCATATCTTTAAGATTTAAGGGAATTTGGACATTAGAAATATATATCTCATCGGATGAGTAAAATTCATGTGTTTTCTAATATTTAAAATATTTAATAAGATATAAAAAAATATTTTACCATTGAACCAATAGTAATTGGATGACTTAGTGGTGATTAGAAGAGATCATGATATCCTAGGACTCTGTGGTGATCATATCTATATGTATGATACTTTCCAAAAAGTGAATATTGTACAAAATAGATAATAATTAATGGATAATAAATTGAGAATTATTTTGAATTGGCAAATATCGATATAAATTAGTAAATATCACCTAAATCCATTGTTGGAACACGGTATTATATTTTCATTATCTTCAATTATGACATGTTGACATCTCTATTAATGAATTTTTAAAAATATAAAGTGATAAAGTGTATTGCACATTATCAATGATTAGATGAAAAGATTATTATGGTGAAAGGTTTATTATGATGAAAAATAAAAAATTATCAAAATAAGATGGAACTTAATTGACAAATAATTATGTTTTGTAATTTCTAAAAATTCTTTTCATAATTATCGTTTTTTTTGTCCTGATTCCTTAACAAGATGGTGTAATAAATATTAGGAAGCGGACAACTAAATAATTTTCTTTAGTATTTCACATTGAAAAAAATAAGGATTTTTTTTCAAGGAATATATTTTATCATTATTTTAGATCTTAAATAGGACTTTATTCTGTTTATATCAAGGGAGTACACCTTATGATAGGTGGAATTAAAATAATTCATTGCTGAAATACTACCAGTTTTATTATAGAAATTGTTTAATTTTAAATAATGATAAACATTAGTAGATTAAATATTATTTGGATGAAGTTATATATCTTGGATATTAAACAAAAAAATAAAATCGTGTTTTAGGAAAAAAGATATTTTTTTGAATATATTTTCATCAATGTTGTTCAGAATGAGATGAATTCTAAAAATATTTAGTATATTATAGAGGATTGAGATTACTAAATGGTAAGCTTAAGGAGTAATATACAATTATAATGAATACGATGATAATTATAATAATGAATCAATATCAATATCTAAATAGTAGTTAAAATTGTGTTAAAATTAGTAAAAAAATCATTGTTGACTATAAAACACTAATAAATACTACAAATATTAAAAATCTATAACAAATATCATTCATATATCACTTAGAGATAAATTATTGATAAATGAATAATAAATTAGAATATTGAATCTTGGATATCTATAAATATCATGATAAATTTTTAGGAAATAAATATAAATAATTATTCCAATGATGGATGAAAACAATATAATATAAACCTAGTGGAAATTAAATATCAACAGAAATGTAGATTGAATTTTTTTCAGAAAAATTCATGAATGCTTTGTAATTTATTTTCCAAAATTATGTAAATAGTGTATATGACATGTTTACTTAGCTGGGATAACAAGCGACTACTCAGTATTTCTTTATTATTGTTCTGCAAAGAAGATTCAAGATCTTCCAAATAGATGTTAAGTCCTCATTACTTAATTAATATATTTATAATGTGGTAGATATAAAAAAATATATGTTTTTATAAATAATTAAGAAGAAATATATATATATATAAATAATTTTATGAACATGTTAATTAGGATAAAGCCTCAAGCAAGGGCTTGATATTCTAAGCAAGATTAATACTTGAATAGGATTAGATTCCAATGAGGGGGATTTTATCATAATATCAACAAAGAAAGTGATAATGATATAAGAATAATAGTTATTATATATATTGATGAAATAATATTTAGGTGATTAAATGAATAATATTTCCCATATATTCTAGAATTTGTGAGGTGTGAGTTGTAAATTAATTTGACTAATGAGTTGAAATATTTCCACAGTCTATAGGTGATATAGGGAAGGCTTGGAAATTTTATTTCATAATACATTTATTTCATGGGGTTAATAGAAATACGAACAGTATAAGATTACAAGGTAAAGAAAATAGTGGTTGATATATAGTGTAATCTATCAAGGGATTACGTAAATGATGTATATGAGAACAAATTTAATTATATCATCTGGAACGTATTTTTTTTCAAATACTATAAGAGATGAAATTATTTTGTAAAATTTTCAAGAACAATGGTGCCAATGAAATCCAAATGATGGGAAATTAAAAGTATTTAATTGATTAAAATATTATGTAAATACAATAAGATATATTATATTATTTTATAATGTTATTTCATAAGTTAATTTAATTGTATTTTTTGGTGAAAATTGAAAAATATTAGTGGATGATCACCAGTCAAAATTTGGATTTTCATTTTATCTTGGATGGTTTTGTATTCATTGGATAGGAAATAACTAATGTTAAATATCATTGAGAATATTATATGGAAATTATATTGATGGTAATCAAGATAATACTCAATTACTATGGATGGTGCAATAACTTGAGGATATTTGGGTTGATGTAAAATCCCATATTTAATTAATGTGTAATATCTTTACTGTTTTTAATCTTGTCCAAAATATTATCAGTTTCCCAATGGAAATGAAAATAAAATCAAATTATTAGTTCATCATGGGGGTTGTCACAAAATGGAGATTAAATTCAAATAATCTTGTTTATACAATACAATGGTGCATACATCCTGGAAAAGGTGCTACCTAAGGACTGTTTTTGAGAGGTATGAGTTGGATATTGGAGTCTAAAATTATCAGTATAACTAAATGTATTTGAGATGGTATCCTTACTCACCCATGTAATTTTATAAAACAGAAATATATAATGGTGTTTGTTAATTAATTTTTTATATTTCTATAATTCCCCTATATACATTCAAATATATGCAAATTTATTTTGTTAAAAAGGGGATATGTTCGTCATTATTTAAGTTGTACATAGACGTAAATACATGATAATTTTGAAAAAGGTAGAGTTATCTGATAAAATGGATATTGAATGTGTGATAATATTTGAATCTCAATTTTGGTGGAAATTCTCATATAGAATGTAGTAATGAAAATGATAATCAGTGAAGTTCATTCATAAGTAACATTTCATTTAACTATTTTTTCTCATAAGGATCTAGAATAATGTATATATAAAATTAATGGTTTATAAATAATATATACACTATATAAAGGTTATATTTTTTATATCGCATCACCAATTGGTTATGAAGGATATGAAGGAATATGTGTTGAATTTATTTTAAAAAAATTTAATAATCCCAATGGATGAATTGTTAAGAAAACTCCACGTGGTGTATTTTCATATTTTGATTGCAGATTATCTTAATAGAAAATTCTTACAATTATGTTAAAGGAGTGATGAATTTATTATACCAAGATTAACTATTTTTTGGCATAACTTGTAAAATATGGAGAGAATTTTTTTGATTGATTGAAACCTCATTGTAACTATATCATTCAAACCACATCACGTATCATATCAGATTAATGATCTATGTCTACAAAGTTAATTACTCTACAAGGAATAAACTAATTTCATTATGGACCTATATATGATTAATAAAAACCTATATAATGTGAGGTCAAAGATACCGAATACAAATTGAATCAAATGTTATATTAATTGATAATAGATCATGTTGTAATGAGTGATGCCTTAATGAAACTGTGTGATATAAAACTAACATATTCAAGATGATAGTTTTTAGATAATTGATTTAATACCATAAAAGACCCTATGTATGATTATTATATATCTTTTTTATTCTATAACAGAAATTATACTGTAGTTTTTTAGTTTATTTGTTGTCGAAATTATAGAGGAAATATTGTGATTTTCGTAGAATATGTGGTCTATGATCTTAGAATTGTATTTCATCAAGAATTGATTAATCAATATTATTTATTAATATTTCATAACCCATAAAAATGGTATTTCAAATTTATAAATTCCGATGTGAATGTATTTTTATGAAGGATATGTAATTATTGTAGTGATATCAAAATTGGTTATAGTGGGGAGATAAGTTTATGAGGTAATGAAAGCATTGTAATATGTTTTTGTGGATCATACCAAAACCATATATAGTTAATAGAATATAATGAATTCAATGTTCCTATATTTTTTAGAATTTTTATTACTCATGTTATAGAATGTATATTATTAAATAACTATATCATTATATTAATTTTACAATATTAGTCATGAAATGTTTAAAACCAATGAAAATGGAAACCTATACATTCTCTCATGATTGATGAAATTTTTTTTAATATGAAATCTAAAAGAGGATTTTGGATCATGGGTGATGGAATTAAAAATTTTTACTACAAAAAAAAGAGAATAAATAATGAGGATCCATGAATATGTATTGAAAAATTTTATATGAGTCTAATCATGTTGGTTATGGAGTGAGTAATTTGTATACCCTTCATGATGCATGTAAAAGTTTTTTAGTGAAAATTGAGGCCACTTTAATTGAATGATCTATAAATTATTATACTATTTGTAGTAATTATTTATTCTCTTTATGAGGTTTATAAACATGTGTTATCAATGTGGCCACTCTATAATGTTACAAAAGTAGTAGTATTATTTAAATTTTTTGAATATTATCACATCACAAGTGTATACTCTGTAGACTAACTCAGTTCTATTGAACAATATATATTATTTGTTTCACTCATTAAATTAATTATAAATTTCATTTTTTGAGTGATATATATTTTCCTACTAATATTTAAATAATATCATTACCGATGGTCGTTTAATGAAATTAGAGTACAATGATTTCCCTGCCTCTTTTATAATTTAACTTGCTCTATTATGATAATTCATCCCTTTCATATTTCATTTCAAATGAATAATAATTAAATATTTTTGGGTAATACAGTCCAATTAAGGTTTTCAACCATTGATATTTTGAGTGTGTAGAGAACCAAAATCTTGATCATCATATTCTTATATCTGGGTCTGAGAAAAAATTAGTGAGTTATGTTGAATTATAATAAATAATTTATTGGGAGATATATTTATCACAAGGTCAATGTCAGTTTCTCTCTAATTTAAAAGTAGTGATGAATTTTATAAAGAGAAAAAGGTAATTCTATCCTGGATGATACTACTTGTAGGCTGAATATGATATTTATGTTGCAGTGATATAAGACTCATGAGTTTATGAGGAATGGACTATCCTCAAGTGAAAATGTTTTGACTATAGTATCAAACTCTTGTTTTTTGTCAGGTTTGAACACACACTAACTATATTGAGCTTCATGCACTGAGCTCAACAAAAATCACAAGGATTCATGTGTTGATTATATTTTCCTATAATTCATAATGGAAAATATCTTCCATGGATAGAGTTTGAGATAGTTTTCCTAATAGAGTCATCTCTGAAGTTTTTTTACCATTTTTTGTGTTGAATGAATGTTTAAAATTATATTTCAAAATCCATAAACTACATGTGGAATTTGTATAAAAAAATATTAAATGGGAAATATTATCCAAGTAAGCTATTTTTTAATATCCCTTGGAAATATAATATTTTTCTAGGTGGATTATATTATAAAAATATACTAAACACGAATCCCTGGAGTTAAATTTTGTGTTTTTGTATTCATAGGAATGATACACTATAGAAATGAGAGACAGTTATTACATTTCATAGCAATATACACAACATTATTATAGATGGAGCTTCATATTGAATATTTTTTCTGATCAAATGAATTATATCTGTAATTATAGATTATTTTTAAAAATAATATCATTAAAATCTTTAGTGGTGTGATATTTTTCAGAGATATATGATGTGTCGATAAACAACCATAATATCCACCTTTAGTTACTTCATGTAATTCATGTGGTGTATATAGTTAGTGAAATTAAAATATACAATTGATGAATGGATATTTTCATACAAAAATTGGATTATTTCAAGGATTGACCCATTCTCTCTCTTCATGGTCCTTTATATTAGATGTTGTAATAATGAAATATTTTTTCTACAATATTTTATAGACATAAAGTTTCTAGTGGAACCACTTGATATACACCAGTAATTAAGATAAGTTCCCAAAATAATAATTTTCTCCCACACACCCCCATTGATGATGTGGGTTTTCCCTTAGTGGATACAATTGGTCTTTAAGAGGATTCATTATGTCAGATATGGAATTCCTAGATATATACCACAGGATTAGTTGGTAGATAATTTTGAGTATCATTTCGTTTGAGTGGATGAGTAAATAATGTGAAGTCCATACCCATTAGGGAGTAATATTCTTTTAGGTTTAAGGATTATTATGTACCGTCAAGAAGTTTTAGTAATCTACCCATTATGAAATAAGTATGACATTACAAATTATTGGAGTTGTTGAGAAATTACTTCCATTCAATGTGAAGGAATTATTTGATTCTTCTAAATGGATACATAGGACTATAACATATTGGGAGACAATTATTTGCATCAAATTGAATTATATTATGGTTTTCAAGTGTTGTGGAGTAAAATAATATACACCCTAAAATGCATTTTTGGTACTCATCGACTATATAATTCCATCGTAATATATATTTTAGGATATTTTTGATGTGTTTTGGGAATTAAATTATTCATAGTAAAAAAAATTCTACCTTAGTTGTAGACTCTCAAAGATTGACATATGTATTAATATACTAAGCATTTAGCCTTCACAAAATTTAATTTATGATTATTGATGAGTTGAAAGTGGGACAAAAGTGGAATGGTGGTGGGAGACCATTGAATAATATTATATGTATTATTAATAGAGTTCAATGAAATTATAACCTCAATGTAATTGATTCTTGTTTGTAAAGGTATATATTTAAAACCTTTCAATCGTGGTGGTGAACTCACTCAATTTCCCTATGGGAGTGAGTCCATGGTGTGGATATAGATTTTTTATCCTCAAATAACCAAATTTTCTCAAGGTATGGACTTAAATGGTATTTTAAATGCTGGGAGAGAAATATCATATATCCCTAGGAGGATATTATTATTACAATGGTGTTTGTATTAAATTTTATGATATACATTTTGATTGGGTACCACCAAAGTGGGATATTCACCTAGATTGTTTCACCTAGTGAGTATTTTTGCATAATCCCATCATAATGAAACCCTAATTATATAGTTTAGGAGAGGATTATCTATAGTGGTTTTGTTTCCCGATCTCTTAAATAATGGTAGGTGTTATTCGGTGGTTTGGATTCAAAAAATAAGAGTCATTTGATTATTAATGAAACTCCACATTAGATTATGGTCGATTAGTCCACTAGAAGCTAGCTAAATGACGCATATTTGGATTCCAGATTTGCTCTTTAAAATTATTCTCAAAGAAGTTGAAGAACATA
The DNA here is from genome assembly GCA_963277665.1 of Viscum album. NCBI lineage: Eukaryota > Viridiplantae > Streptophyta > Magnoliopsida > Santalales > Viscaceae > Viscum > Viscum album. The sequence continues at coordinate 1,489,169,320 of OY728120.1, forward strand.
AAATATAGTTTTTAGTGATTTATGTGATCTCATAAGGATATGATAGGTTATTATTAATGGTTGTTAAATGACATGACTATAATACCAATGATGTCCTAATACCTTTAGCTAGAAATATTTTAACATATTCTGTAATGGTACAATATAATGAAAATATAATGAAAAACATATGATGATGAAACCTGGAATGTTTTTGGAGTTAGTTTGGAACCATCATAATATTGTTATAAGTAGAGTTTGATGTGTTTTAGATGTTTCATAAAAAATTATCACTATTTATGAAGTTCATTAAATTATTTCATATTCTATTTGTGGTGGGTGAGGTTTATTTCCACCTATATATACCCCTATTGTATTACCAAGTGTATATACTCATTCACGATTTATAGTAGAGGTGGAATGTCTATGTCCCATCACATATTATCGACTGGGCAATGGTAGAGATTAAAGGAGTTTCTACCTTAATTGTGTACACATTAAAGATTATGGATCAGTAGGAGAGGACCCATTGATATCAGCTATTACCACAATAACATGGTGTTGGGTAGCTTGAGAAACATCAATAGATATTACAGGAACATTGGGGTATGATACAGTCTATGTAACATCAAAATTTGAATAAAGTTTTACTTTTTATGATAGAAATACATAAAGGTGGTAAGGATGTGATGAACAAGATTTAATCATTTTTGACTATTAGTTTAAATAGTTGACGAGTTCCCTTGTCGTTTGGGGAAATTGTTTACATTAAGATATTCAGTCTTAAGAATGAAAAAAAAATCTCATGGTCTTAATGAATCTGTTTTCCCACCCATATCTGTATTCATTTGGGGTGGTCTTAATTGACCATATATTAGTGTATTATCTTACTAACATGACCATGAAAAATATCCTGATATCTTGACTATTACACTAAGAGAGCACCATCTATATGCTAATATAAGAAAAAGAATATTTTGGATTTATAATTTTCACTTCATGGGTTACATAATCTTACTGGATGGATTATTTTTTGAACCTTAAGTGGGGAGAGCTGTAGTTAATTAGAATTTGTGAAAGAATATTTTTGATTTTCGATGTTCTAAGGGGATGACTGGCTATTACATCCATTTAATTGAGGATAATTAATTCCCCGTGGCGCCTCTCATTTCCTTAAGTAAAATGGGTTTTATTTTTTCATGGTCCAAATCATTTGAGATCATATTTTAGGATTTTAATGGAATATTTACATTAGAATCAATATACAGTCTACCAAAACCAAGAATAATACATATAGTAAATTTTAAGGAGTAAATAATTAGAATAATAGAATTAATAAAGTAGGGAGATTGGGTCGTAGAATATGAAACTTGGTAGCTAAGACTCCACGATCGGATTTACCCTACACATGATCTCAATACGGTAACTATGGTTCATACCATATTCCCTTGGTGGAATTATTTTTTGGGAGAATGTTATTTTCCTTCAAAAAACATAATATTTTCAAATATATTTTCACATATATTTTCACATATATTTCCTTCAATATCCAGAAGTGGAGGTGGCTATTGTAATTTCATTCCATCGACATTGAGCATGATTAAAAAACTATAATGTTAAATACGGTAACAGAAACCCTAAGCTAGAAAGCTTGGAAAAAAATCATTAAGGAGGCCAATAGTGGTGGTTAGTTAATAGAATAATTTTCTGAGATAAAGCTGGTGGTTTTATAATATAATGAGTATCATGAATTTTTAGCTTTTGCAGTGGCACACTCTCTTCTAGAATAGAAAATTTTGAGCGAGATCTCTAATCATGATGGAATACTAATAAATGAGAGTGTCTCATTTTAGGAAACACCACATTGTTGGGTTATCCTTGAGGATGTGATCCGACACACACGTGGATATATTTGGGTAACAATGGACATAAAAAAAGAATTAATGTGGGAATTTCATGCCTCAATTTGTAAAGTGCACCCTTGGATTACCACAATGTATTGAGATGCACATCATTAGTATTTATGGCCATGTAATAAGAGTAAAATTGAATGTTTTATTATATAGTGTTCCACCTATCATTTTGTGATTGAGAAACACAAGTGGCCTACTAAAATTATATATAGTATCCCCATTCTAGTTGGAAATGGGATGAAGTCACCATAGATTTTATAATGTTCTTGTTGACATCTCCTTGAATCATCTTTGTGGTATGGGTGAACACTAATAGTTTGACCAGGGTGGCACACTTTTAACCAAACAATAATACCTTTTCAATAGATTAGTTTGGAATGATTTTCATTTAGATGATTTCACACCATTAATGAGTACCCATTTCAGTCTTATTAGAAATAGATTCAAGGTTTACATAATTATTTTGGATAGATAATTAGAAGTTGGTGGGTTCACAAGTGCTTCTTTGTATAGCATAACACCATTAGACTGGTAGATAGTAAATACATATGATATGAGGGTTATAGGATGTTCTCCAGGAATTTATCATTTATTTGGGAGTTGGTTCGAAAATACCTAAAAATTATTTAGTTTTCATAAAATAAAATGTTTCATAAAAAAATTTAGATGGATCCCTATGAGGACCTATATTGAATGCCATGTTGTTCACTCCTATTCTAGTTATAGGTAGTTGAGGTAGCACTATTGGTACCTCGCCTCATTCAAGACAACACATTGAAGGTGTATCTTATTTTGAAGCATATGTCTATAGCTGAATCTTGGAATATGTCTTATACAAATCATCATTCCCAGCATTTGGAGTATGATGTGGTACATTTGGTATATCTTAATGTTTCTGGTAGTCTGGCAATTTGATTGATTTAGAGAAAAAGTAATAAATCACCCCATTACATTAGGACATTAGAGAATACAGATAGATTCAACCTAGTATCATATCATTTGGATTAACCTTATTGGAACTAGGCCATTCACAAAAAACATTGATTTATTAAATCTTCTCCATTATTCTCCCAAACCATATCAATCATTTGATCATGAGGATATATAGATAAAGACATTTGATTCCTTTGGGGGAATCCTACACATATTTTCAATCAAATCATTAAGGCTCTATGACGTATGAAATTTCCTTTGGTGTGAGTGATATGGTAGAATGGACGCCTATAAGATGAATATAGGGAGCTAGACGCTGGAATATGAGATTAATGGTTGTAAAATTTCATAAATGATAATTTACCACCATCAGAAGGGAAAATCAATGAAGATTTTTTTTAATAAGGGTAGGTTATAGTGTACCATATTTTTTAAATATACATGTATAAGTAATTTACTTTATAAAACCTCTCGTTTTATTCTAGTAATTTTCTTAATAGGATAAAGAGTGGTTCAAGGGAATATTAGGATAATTCCTAGCCTTGAATTTTAAATTTTTGAGAGGAAGAATAAGACTCATGGCTAGTACACAATTAGTGATAACCACACCACTCAATAATATAGGTATGACATAATAATATAGATGGTAGAACAGTTAGTTGTAAATATTCCCCTCAGAACACATGACAATGAAGAGTGTTCTAGTAGGAAGGAAGGGGATGCATGGTTGTTCAAAACTATCTGCCTAAGGATACACACATAGTAACACATAACCAATATATTCCATAGTTTATAAATTCTATGACTGCACTGTGTGACCATTTAAAATGTAGATAAAATGACTAATTTCAAATTCTCTATATAAACATTAAAAAATTCTTACCTGTTTATTTTTTCTAGTATTCGGGCATATGAGGATCTCCTCCCTTCCATTTCATAAGGATTTGATCCTTCACTTTCATCTAAGATCTGATTCCATTTTCTTCTAACACTTTATAATTCCTCTAGAAAGAGCTTCAATCTGTTAACGTTTTTCTTCATTTATCTCCCATTAGAAGTGATAATTTTTTTAGATAATATGACTTCTTATCTAGGAAATTTTCTATTTTTTGGATTTAACCATTATATATAAAATCTGATGATGATGATGGACGAGGCCTTGTCTACCAACCTAGGGTAGGTGGTATAGTTCTTTTCCACTAAAGTCACTTAGCTTTATATGGTGTGTTTTTTTGCTGCTTGTTGGACCGTTTTGTGTATATCTATTAAATGTATAATTAACTAAACAAGATAATGCATATATTCTTAGTATATTCATTGAAACGCCATTAATCATTGTTGGATGACGAACACCTTGATGCGAAACACCCCTAATGTTCTTCCTTCCCGAAAGACCTAAAATCTCTGTTGTATAGAATTAAATTAAACCACTAATTGAGGTGTGTTAAATTTCCCTTTGTGAATGTAATTTATTTAGAAATGAGGAAAATAATAATTTAAGCATATGTGTCTAGACACTTTATATTTCATTATATTGAATTATCAATTTTAAATGTTTTGTAAAATTGAGATAAAACATATTATCGGAGTGTTATGAGTCTAATCCCATCTATGGACTTCTATTACACTAAACCAAGGGTGATACAGGGACACCGATTGAGAATTCCATAAACATCCTATTTTAGAATAAAAATAATTAATTTAAATTGAATTACAACAAATTAGGGGAGAAACATGGTTTATTTTAGATAATACCTTGCATGAGATCATAAGTCATATGTATTTACATTACCAATTAGGGATTCCTGGATCTTTATTAGATTACCTTTTCTGAGCCTAGTGGTTAATTTTCTTATGATAAGACATAGGAGCTACTCAGTTCTAAATATAGTATAGCATCGATGATCTTAGAGTGTTTCACCTATATAAAACTCCAAGAGTTATACATGGGTTCCTTGTACAGAATACCCTAGACAAAATCCAATGATTATGGTCATTATAATGTACCTAGAGAAAAACATGGGATCCTCTTTATAGAATTCCTTAAAAAAGACTTGGATTATAATAATTATAACTAAGGTCACATATACCAATCCAATAAACGTGGTTGGGATCATTCAATGATTATACACAACTTTTATGTTGAACTAATTATTTATCTATTGTCATATGCCACGAGAGTTATGAAACCACTTATTTAAATGTATGGATGGTTTGGTATAACTCTAATGGTACTTGATGGTTCTATGTATTTTTATATATAAACACACAAAAATATATATATATATATATAAATGAATAATATATATACATACCTTATATATATAAATATATATGCATGGTGATATTTGTACAGAGACATCCGGCTTAGGAAAAAGCAGGTAGTGTTGTTTAGGTGTCCCTTGAGGCACTTGGTATGATGTGATTTATCTAATTTTTATCATGAAATTATTATTTCATTCACACCACTCAGGTTACATGTAAAAATGGATAGTTATCAAGAGTGTTGGGGGGTCTTATTGAGTAAATATCACTCCTTATCTGGGCGTCTAGTTGGTATCCAAATAGACTATATAAATGTAGGTAGGGACAAAGGGAAGTGTTCAGTTTGGATTAATTACTTATTATCCTATGATGAAGTGTCAGAGTAGATGGACGACCCTATTCTTATGAAGCTATTGGATATGGATTTTGGGTTTGTTTTTTTTAAAATCTTGTTTCTTATGTATATACCTCATATCCCGTGTACATTACCTTTTCTATAGAATCATGACATGATTATCATTTTTTATATGATATTTTTTCAACTTCATCTTGGTTATTTTATCTTGATGATTTAGTAGTTCAGTACTGGTCATTTACTACACTATCTACTTCTTATCATTATTTAATACTGATGTGTTATGGTCTTACCACAAGGGTATACTATAAGGCCCCAGCCTTAAACCTTACCTAATCTTGAGTTATTACAAGATTACACATTGAGGATCTTTTCGGGTTTAGAGTTTTAGAGAATTAGATCATAAAACTTGCATTACATTCCACATATAAACAAAGTGGTTACATAAATATAGTATTCTTCATTCCCATTAATGTAAACACATTTAAAATAAAACGTGGATTATTTCTTGACACTTCCTTGACACTATCATCATATCATGTACCTTTCCCTTGACATGTGAAAAACATTTCAAAAAAACTTGGGATGAGCATAAAAAGCTCAGTATGGTTTATAAAAACATAGAAAAGAAACATGAGTTCATATATACATAAGAATGAAATCATACTTTACCCATAAAACATAGGCACTTTAACATACCTCATAAAATCATGAATAAATCATAGAAATCATAAGACATAAAGGTAACTTGAGGCATTCATAACATTCTTACGTAGGGAGTAACCCTCTTGGTTACGTTTGGAATACCCATCACAATATATTCCCTAAAATCTCTTTGGAAAAACCTTAACGTTTCACTCCTTCGCGTTACCCAATGCATTGGAGAGCTATATCGGGCTCACCCGCCCTTAGTTTATCACGGAACCACCTGTCTTCATAATAATGCCCAAGAACCATAACATAATCGTATCACATAAAACATGCATAAAGGAAACATAACATTTCCACATTTCAATCACAAGATATCAATACAACACAAAAAACATTGTGAAAACCATTTTCAATACCAAAATAAAAGAAAAGTAAAATATGGTATTTATTTTTCTTTTAAAAAGAAGGTATGGCATGTAGAGGAAGCCGAAACTCAAATAACTGTAACGACGGTGGAGAAGTCGTTGTCGCCGCATACGTACGACAAAAACATTCCCTTTTGTCGTTTAGTAAACGCTTCGTATAAAAAAGATTCCTTTTGAAAAAACATAAAAGTCAAAGGTGTTTATACACCGTATAAAAGAGAGTTGTGTATAAAACAAAATATGCCTCAATGAAAGGAGATTGAGACGAAGTCCCATACCTCGTATCCGACTTGACCCGACCGTTCTTTAATCTCCTGAATAATAAACTTGTGTTAATCTCTACTTGCTTATGAACCCTTTTCAAGTTCATTATTCCTTTTATACCATGTTATGAACATCATGTAATCATTTAAGTTAATAGTGTTCATTTTGTCTGTATTTGGTTCTTAAGTCAAAAATAGGCTTCTTACACTTACATGTTGTTAATTTCGTCAAAGGTTCATTATATCCAAAATGATATTAATGATTTGGATAACATATATATCATATATATTCATCATATAAATGTATTTATAATATTACATCACATTTAGAGGTAATAAATGAAATGCACCGTTCATGGAGACGGTAAGCCGTACGTACACATGAACGCTACTTCCATTTCTATTTCATATTTTCTGTAATGGAATCATAATGATTTAAGAGTATATTATAATTCCAGTATATTAACATATATAATATCATTAACTTTATCCTTTACGCATCCCACATATGGTATTAACGAATCAAATCACATTCAGGGGGCGGTAGTCCGTACTTCCTAAAATGAAGATATCGTGTTTACCCATAATGGAAACCATAAAGGTATGCCCAAAATGACAAAAAAAAAACAGAATCTTAAGGAAAACATAAACATATTATATATCATATATAAAAATATTGACATCATAATGGCCACCTTTGAAGGTGTTAAATGAGTATTGAACAATCATCGTTTCGGGAGGCAGAATTTCGCCATCCACGGAAACCGTATGTTCTTTAACCATTTGATGTAGTTGTGTGGGAGTGTAGCTCAAATAAATCTTATAACAACATCCTAGTATATTTAAGATACTGGTGTTGTTACAAAATAAGTAAATAAAAAGAGTTTAGGGGGTTAGAGAAACAAAATAAATCAAATGAACATGAGAGAATAAATTACCTTTAAAAGTGTAACTCCTTTTGATTTGAGCCTAAAGGCTTCCTTTGAAAGGATTATTCCCAAAGGGAATCCTCTAGGATGAGGAGAGGGATGTGGAAAGAGTAAATGGGCAGGGGTTGACCGAGCCACAGGCTTGAGGAGTGTGTGAAATGAGGTAGAGGTGGGGGCCTTTTATAAGAGGAGAGGAGGGGCACTTTTGGAAAGTAAAGAAATATTACTTTATTTGAAAATGTGTTTCGGTTTTAAAAGGTCCAACATTGATATAATTCGTGGATAAGGTGATAAGGGTTCGAACTCCACTCATCCAATTGGTTTTGGACATGTTTAGTTCATAGATTTTACATTATCTTTCCATTTTATTTAAATCGTCAAATAATGATGTCATCACTGCATCATTATTATGTCATAAATAATTTAATTTATTTAATGTCTAAAAATTATAGAAAAACAACTATGATGTAGGAAATTGTTTTAGCTTTCCAATTACTATTTATAATCAAAATTATGATCTTTATAACCCCATATAAAAATTGTTTTAGTAAAACATCCTTTGTTTGTGTCATTTTTACTTTAACATTTAATAAAAAGTTATTTATGTCATTTCCCAACCGAAGTGGATCCATGGGGTCCCCAAGTTGACCCATGGCTTGTCTTGGTCGGCCACGACACAACCAATGAGGGTAGGACATGTTTCAAGATCATTTTATTTTATTAAAGCATTATTTTTACCTTAAACTACACTAATTACCACTAATCGCGATTAAGAACTTAATAAGTTACTATTCACCAAAAAATTATTATAATCTCATTGAACCACATTTTACTTCTTAATGAAAACCATGTATGTCGGATTTTTGAAATTAAAAACACAATGATGGCAAAATTTCATTTAAACGGAAAATCAGTCTTTATAAGTACCACTTAGTGGTTTAACTATTCATCAAAAATTGAAGTTTTTCAGAAAATTACCAAAAATTCACCCTAAGCTATATTTGATATTACGAATTCAAAAATGAAGTCTATTTTACAAAATTCAAAACATATAAGTCACATTAATTAATTTAATAATTAATTCCCGTTGTCAGAGCAAATAGCGTGTTTTTATGAAACAATAAGTATCAAAAGATTGACACTAGTTTAAGTCTAATTTCAAAGTGAAATTGATTCCAATGACCACCATTGGATTAAATGGTAAAAATATATTCATATTACACATTAAGACCAATTCAAAAGATAATATAATCATATAAATAAATTATATTAAAAATCAGTTTTGATGTAAAATGCAGTATTTTTCACTATTCATTAAAAAATGAACATTGTCAGAAAAATACCAAAAATTCACAAAAATTAAATTTTGATGTCCCAATAATAAAGAATAAGTTTATTTTGACAAACATAGTTTATAAAATTGTCAAAAGATAGATTTAAAAAGGGTTTTCCATCATAAGGCAGTAAAACAATCTTTTAAGAATATTAGTGAATTCCATGCTTAAGATTGGATTTATTTTCATTTTAAGCCTCTAAAACACTATCTTAATCATTAATAGACATAGATAAAAATATCTATTATTCATTACTTACTTGGGATGTTACATCCTTCCCCCCTTTAGAAAATTGCACCCCCGCAATTTATTTACTTATCAAATAAATGGGGGTACTTATCCCTCATTGCATTTTCAGATTCCCATGTTGCCTCTTCAATCATGTGGTTTTTCCACAAAACCATTTCTTGGTGAATCACCTTATTCCGTAACACTTGCTCCCTATGGTCAAGAATCTGGACCGGTTGTTCCTCATAAGATAGGTTCTCTTCCAGCTGAACTACCTCTGGACTCAAAACATGAGATGGATCTGGCATATACTTCCTCAACATTGAAACGTGAAAAACATTGTGTACCTGAGATAAACTCGGAGGTAAAGCCACTCCGTATGCAATTGATCCAACTCTCTCCAGAATTTCATATGGTCCAACGAACTTTGGACTCAACTTTCCTTTCTTACAAAATCTCATCACACTTTTCTAAGGAGAAACCTTGAGAAAAACATGATCACCTACCTCGAAAGATAGATCCTTACTCCGGTTATCCGCATAACTCTTCTGCCTGCTCTGAGCTGTTCTCATGTGTTTCTGAATCAGCTGAACTTTTTCTGCCATCTCTTCTGCCAATTCTGGTCCCATCAACTTCCTTTCACCCACTTCATCCCATAAAGCTGGAGTTCGACACCGCTTCCCATATAATGCCTGAAATGGTGCCATCTGTATACTGGAATGAAAACTGTTATTATATGAAAATTCAACCAAAGAAAGATGTTGGTCCCAACTTCCTTGATAATCCATAGAACAAGTTTGTAGCATATCCTCCAATGTCTGAATTGTTCGTTCTGACTGCCCATCTGATTGAGGATGAAAAGTTGTACTAAAATTTAATTCAGTACCCAACGACTTCTGAAGGCCTTTCCAAAAGTTAGAAGTAAACCTGGGATCACGATCCGATACAATTGACAGAGGAACTCCATGTAACCTGACTATTTCTTTAAGATACAAACAGGAAATTTGATCAAGAGAGAAAGTATCTCGTATAGCAAGGAAGTGAGCAGATTTGGTCAAGCGATCAACAATAACCCAGATTGCATTATTACCTCGAGATTTCTTTGGTAATCCAACAACAAAGTCCATAGATATATTCTCCCATTTCCACTATGGCACTGGTAAAGGCTGAAGCATCCCTTTCGGTAACTTCCGGTCTTCATTAACCTGTTGACATGTCAAACACTTCATAGTAAAATCAGCAATGTCTCTTTTCATTCCATCCCACCAGTAATACTCCCGCAGATCTCTATACATCTTAGTACTGCCCAGATGAACTGAAAACGGAGAACTATGAGCTTCACATAACAACTCTCTCTTCAACTATGAATCACAAGGCACACAAAATATCTTCCCAAATCTCAAAACACAATCATTATCAATGTTGAATTCAGGCAACTTACCTTTATGAACCAGCTCTACCTTTTTCTGCAACTCACTGTCTTGCTTCTTTGCTTGCTTGATTCTATCTGATAGAGAAGATCTCACTGATACCTGAAACAAAACAGAAGGACTTCCTGCACCAACAACTTCTATGCCAAAGTTCATCAAATCCTTAACCAAAGGATCACGTTCCAAATGAAACATTGTTAATGAAACATTACTTTTTCGACTCAAAGCATCATCCACAATATTTGCTTTTCCAGGATGGTAATGAATTGTACAATCATAATCCTTGATTAATTCTTGCCATCTCCTCTGTCTCATGTTTAACTCTTTCTTAGTGAATATATACTTTAAACTTTTGTGATCGGTATATATTTCACACTTTACTCCATACAAATTATGCCTCCAAATTTTTAAATCAAAAACAACCGCAGCTAATTCCAAATCATGTGTAGGGTAATTTACCTCATGAGTTTTCAACTTTCGTGATGCATAAGAAATTACCTGATCATTCTGCATTAGGACGCAACCAAGTCCTTTCAGTGAAGCATCATTGTATATAAAAAACTCATCATTCCTAGAAGGTAGTGCCAAAACTGGAGCATTCACCAATCCTCTTTTCAATTCCTGAAAACAATCATCACAAACTTATCCAAGAACTCATGGAAAGTTCTATTAATTAATTCCATTAATACAGCAGGTGCATTGGTTAGCCCAAAATGCATTACTACAAATTCATAATGGCCATATCTTGTACGGAACGCGGTCTTCAGAATATCTTCCTCCTTTACCTTCAGCTGATGGTACCCCGATCACAGGTCAATCTTTGAAAAATATTGAGCTCCCTGGAACTGATCAAACAAATCATCGATATGAGGAAAATGATATTTTTTCTTAACAGTGATATTATTCAAGGCTCTATAATCAATGCAAAGTCTCATAGAACCGTCTTTCTTTTTAACAAATAAAACAGGAGCACCCCATGGTGATGTGCTGGGTCTAATGAAACCTTTCTCTAATAAATCTTGCAATTGCTCCTTCAACTCTAAAAGTTCAATTTGTGCCATTCGATAAGGGCGTTTTGAAATTGGCTTAGCATCAGGAACTAAGTCAGCAGTAAACTCAACTTCCCGATCTGGTATTATTCCAGGCAACTCATCAGGTAAAACATCAGGATACTCATTTACCACTGGCACATCATTAATCTGAACAGTTCCTTTATTTTCAACGATGTGTGCAAGGTAACATTCATTTCCATCTTTTACAAGTTTCTCGGCCTCTTGATATGTTATCAAAAGTAAGGGTTCATTCCTGTAAACAAACTGAAAGTCTTTCTGAAAAGAAACTTCTTTAGCTCTACATTCAATCTTAGCATGGTAAATAGAGAGCCAATCCATACCCAGGATAACATCAAACTCTACTAGAGGTCGAACAATAAGGTTTGCAAGTAGGTTCTTTCCACAGATAAGGATAGGAAGATTCTTATAAATTCTTTTTTCCTCAACATTTCCCCCAGGTTTTTTTACCAAAAGTTTAGGAGTCATTTCTTGAGATGGTATTCCCATTTTACTAGAAAAGGTTTCAGAGATGAAAGAATGTGTAGACCCCGAATCAAACAACACACTGGCATAATCTGAAAAAACAAACAAAGTACCTGAAAAAACTTCATTTGATGTCCCGACATCTGCTGAAGTAGTTGAAAAGGATTTCACCACCCCTTTCTGCTTGTTTTCTAACTGCTTCCCATCACTCAAGCTCTTTGTCGGACACTCATTTGCATAGTGACCCATCTCATTGCACTTAAAACATTTCACTAACTGTAAATCAAATTTGTTCTTACCTTCACCATGATCCTTTTCAGTGCAATCACGAGCCTTATGTCCCATCTTACCACATCGGTAGCACTTTCCAGAATTCAGAAGGCATTCCCCAGCATGCCTTTTGCCACATTTATCACAAACTGGAAACTTAGTTCTCTTACCATCAGAGTTTTTTGAAGAGTTCTTACCTTTCTCCTGCCACCTCGGTCTCTTCTTCTGCTGGTTGTTATAGAACACTTGGTCATCGGAAAACTCCATTTCCACCTTCTCAACACATCGAACAAGCTTTTCATAACTTTTAAACTCACGAGAAGCTAATGCCCTTCGATATTTTGGCTTTAATCCTGAGTAAAAACGATTGATTTTACTATCAAGGTCTCGGATAAAATTTGGAGCATACCTTGCCAATCGAGTGAACCTTACTTCATAGGGAGCCACTGAGTCTTCCTCTTTCCTCAATTCCAAGAATTGCTTTTCCATCCTAAGTCGAACAGCCTTAGGAAAATACTTCTGAAGAAACATACCTTTGAATTCATCCCAGTCAAGAGCATCAATCTCATCGGCGTCCCTGATATTTTTAACCATAGTCCACCACTAATCTGCTTCACCCTCCAAATGGTAAATAGAAAGACTAACCTTTTTATTGTCTGAACACCCCATGACATCAAAAATCTTCTCTAGTGCTTTAATCCACCCTTCAGCTAGCACAGGGTCAGATGATCCTCTGAATGATGGGGGATGTTGCCTCATGAAATGTTCCACCACTGACATGTTCCTCTGCGGTTGATCTGGCTGATCTCGTGCATGGATACTACCACCATTTATAGCCTGAGTCAACTGTGCCATCACTACAACAAACTGTTCAGTTCCAATTCCGACCATCTCAAGATGCTGATTCAGAAGGTTATTTCCTTCTGTATGCCTTCCTAGCACTGCCTCCCTGTTTCCTCTGCGGAAAACCATTCTGAACAAACATGTCTTAAATGAAGCAACATGGTAATCTTCAAATGCTATATCATTTCAAAAAAAAAATTGGATAATCATTTAATAGAATTCTAACTCCTAAAGTTATCCAAACCGACCTTTGATACCAACTATAAGGCCCCATCCTTAAACCTTACTTAATCTTGAGTTATTATAACATTACACATTGAGGATCTTTTCGGGTTTAGAGTTTTAGAGAATTAGATCATAAAACTTTCATTACATTCCACATATAAAAAAAGTGGTTACATAAATATAGTATTCTTCATTCCCATCAATGGAAACACATTTAAAATAAAACATTGATTATTTCTTGACACTTCTTTGACACTATCATCATATCATGTACCTTTCCCTTGACCTGTGAAAATCATTTCAAAAAAACATGGGATGAGCATAAAAAGCTCAGTATGGGTTATAAAAACATGGAAAAGAAACATGAGTTCATATATACATAAGAACAAAATCATACTTTACCCATAAAACATAGGCACTTTAACATACCTCATAAAATCATGAATAAATCATAGAAATCATAAGACATAAAGGTAACTTGAGGCATTCATAACATTCTTACGTAGGGAGTAACCCTCTTGGTTACGTTTGGAATACCCATCATAGTATATTCCCTAAAATCTCTTCGGAGAAACCTTAACGTTTCACTCCTTCGCGTTACCCAATGCATTGGAGAGCTATATCGGGCTCACCCGCCCTTAGTTTATCACGGAACCACCCGTCTTCATAATAATGCCCAAGAACCATAACATAATCGTATCACATAAAACATGCATAAAGGAAACATAACATTTCCACATTTCAATCACAAGATATCAATACAACACAAAAAACATTGTGAAAACCATTTTCAATACCAAAATAAAAGAAAAGTAAAACATGGTATTTATTTTTCTTTTAAAAAGAAGGTATGGCTTGTAGAGGAAGCCGAAACTCAAATAACGGTCACGACGGCGGAGAAGTTGTTGTCGCCGCATACGTACGATAAAAACATTCCCTTTTGTTGTCTAGTAAACGCTTCGTATAGAAAATATTCCTTTTGAAGAAACATAAAAGTCAAAGGGGTTTATACACCGTATAAAAGAAAGTTGTGTATAAAACAAAATATGCCTCAATGAAAGAAGATTGAGACGAAGTCCCATACCTCGTATCCAACATGACCCGACCGTTCTTTAATCTCCTGAATAATAAACTTGAGTTAATCTCTACTTTCTTATGAACCTTTTTCAAGTTCATTATTCCTTTTATACCATGTTTTGTACATCATGTAATCATTTAAGTTAATAGTGTTCGTTTTGTCGGTATTTGGTTCTTAAGTCAAAAATAGACTTCTTACACTTACATGTTGTTAATTTGGTAAAAGGTTCATTATATCCAGAATGATATTAATGATTTCGATAACATATATATCATATATATTCATCATATACATGTATTTATAATATTACATCACATTTAGAGGTAAGAAATGAAATGCACCGTTCATGGAGACGGTAAGCCGTACGTACGCATGAACGCTACTTCCATTTCTATTTCGTATTTTCTGGAATGGAATCATAATGATTTAAGAGTATATTATAATTACAGTATAATAACATATATAATATCATTAACTTTATCCTTTACACATCCCACATATGGTATTAACGAATCAAATCACTTTCAGGGGGCGGTAGTCCGCATTTCCTAAAATGAAGATATCGTGTTTACCCATAATGGAAACCATAAAGGTATGACAAAAATGAAAAAAAAACAGAAGCTTAAGGAAAACATAAACATATTATATATCATATATTAAAATAGTTTCATCATAATGGCCACCTTTGAAGGTGTTAAATGAGTATTGAACAATCATCGTTTCGGGAGGCAGAATTTCGCCATCCACGGAAACCGTATGTTCTTTAACCATTTGATGTAGTTGTGTGAGAGTGTAGCTCAAATAAATCTTATAAAAACATACTAGTATATTGAAGATACTGGTTTTGTTACAAAATAAGTAAATAAAAAGAGTTTAGGGGGTTGGAGAAACAAAATAAAACAAATGAACATGAGAGAATGAATTACCTATAAAAGTGTAACTCCTTTTGATTTGAGCCTAAAGGCTTCCTTTGAAAGGATTCTGCCCAAAGGTAATCCTCTAGGATGAGGATAGGGATGTGGAGAGAGTAAATGGGCAGGCTTTGGCCGAGCCAAAGGCTTGAGGAGTGTGTGAAATGAGGTAGAGGTGGGGGCCTTTTATAAGAGGAGAGGAGGGGCACTTTTGGAAAGTAAAGAAATATTACTTTATTTGAAAATGTGTTTCGGTTTTAAAAGGTCCCACATTGATATAATTTGTGGCTAAGGTGATAAGGGTTCGAAATCCACTCATCCAATTGGTTTTGGACATGTTTAGTTCATAGAGTTTACATTATCTTTCCATTTTATTTAAATCGTCAAATAATGATGTCATCGCTGCATCATTATTATGTCATAAATAATTTAATTTATTTAATTTCTAAAAATTATATAAAAAATACTATGATGTAGGAAATCTTTTTATCTTTCCAATTACTATTTATAATAAAAATTCTAATTTTTATAAGCCCATGTAAAAATTATTTTAGTAAAACATTCTTTGTTTGTGTCATTTTTACTTTAACATTTAATAAAAAGTTATTTATGACATTTCCCAACCAAAGTGGATCCATGGGGTCCCCAAGTTGACCCATGGCTTGTCTTGGTCGGCCATGACACAAAAAATGAGTGTAGGACATGTGTCAAGCTCATTTTATTTTATTAAATCATTATTTTTACCTTAAACTACATTAATTACCACTAAACGCGATTAAGAACTTAATAAGTTACTATTCACCAAAAAATTATTATAATCTCATTGAACCACATTTTACATCCTAATGACAACCATGTATGTCAGATTTTTGAAATTCAAAACACAATGATGGAAAATTTTCATTTATACGGAAAATCAGTCTTTATAAATACCACTTAGTGGTTTCACTATTCATCAAAAATTGAAGTTTTTCAGAAAATTACCAAACATTCACCCTAAGATATATTTGATATTATGAATTCAAAAATGAAGTCTATTTTACAAAATTCAAAACATATATGTCACATTAATTAATTTAATAATTAATTCCCGCTGTCAGAGCAAATAGCGTGTTTTTATGAAACAATAAGTATCAAAAGATTGACACTAGTTTAAGTCTAATTTCATAGTGAAATTGATTCCAATGGCCACCATTGGATTAAATGGAAAAAATATTTTCATATTACACATTAAGACCAATTCAAAAGATAATCTAATCATATAAATAAATTAGATTAAAAAGCAGTTTTGATGTAAAATGCAGTATTTTTCACTATTCATTAAAAAAATAAACATTGTCAGAAAAATACCAAAAATTCACACAAAGTAAATTTTGATGTCCCAATCATAAATAATAAGTTTATTTTGACAAACATAGTTTATAAAATTGTCAAAAGATAGATTTAAAAAGGGTTTTCCATCATAAGGCAGTAAAACAATCTTTTAAGAATATTAGTGTATTCCATGATTAAGATTGGATTTATTTTCATTTTAAGCCTCTAAAACACTATCTTAATAATTAATAGACATAGATAAAAATATCTATTATTCATTACTTACTTGGGATTTTACATATACTCTCCCCACTCTACCAACGTAGACCCTCACTACTATTTAACAGCTAATAGAATATGGGTAGGAATCCATGAGGTCATGTGGACAACAATGTTTAGTCTCTTATATGTTAACTAGGTTTGGGATTATACATCTACTTTTATGGGAAGGTATTTATACCCCAAAAATATTTATATATCAACCAATGTTGGAAAAAAGGAAAATTATCTACTCTGAGAGAAAGAAATAGTGGTAATACGATCTAATTTAGAGATCATTTTAATTATTTATATTTGATAAATAAGGATAGAAACAAGTTTTTGAACTAAATAATTTTCAATAATGTCCATAAAATATGGATTATAATTATAATTGAATATGACATATTATATTTACTGAAACTCAAGAGATAATATTTTGTTGGTTGATCAACTTCACAGAAAGGAAAGATGGTTTGTAAAATTCATAAAAATATTTAAATACAGTCTACTTGACCTCTTAACATTGTAAATCAATTCCTATGAGGGATAAATATACATTAACCAATATAGGGAGGCTTTTTTTATTAGTTTAATAGATGTTTTCATTTCAATTAAAAGTGTAATGATCATTTAATATAAATCCAAGCCAATGGAGTGTTACAAATGTTTAGGAAAGGAGGTTGAAAAGATTCTAAGTGTGTATATACTGAAGATGAGTACAAACAATATAAAAGTGAAAAACATTAACTATTTTATGTTCTAACAGAAGAAACATGGAATTGAACTCTAATACAATGTTCCATACAGTACTTAATAAAGCAACATAAAGGAAAAAATTCTAGTCGATATGAGATGAATCATTCTGATTAAATATTAAATTTCAAAATTCATCTTGTCTAAAGATTATAGTATAGAAGTACATTTTAAAAATAGGGTTTTTTTTTCATATAATGGCCTATAAATTACTCCCTTTGATATTTTTAATAAAAACTATTTTAGGGAAATCCTAGGGGGTTGTACTAATTCATAAAGATCAGGAATCCATATTTTGGGAATTATGTTAAAAAGTGGAGTAAGTTATTTTAATGATATATTCAACCAAATTAAAAGGGTACATAATCAAGAATAAATTACCACATATGCTGGTTGATTCATTTAATGTAAATTTCATTAAAAACAATTCCAAATAATCTATAGTTATTAATGATGATGTTGATAATGTAATGGAAGATAGAATGACTAAATTTAGATTAGTTGATGAGAAGAGAGATAATAGTGACCCAAATCTTATAGGAGTTTATTATGATCATTCCATTAATGAGGAAAGTAAAAGTGAAAGCAAATTAAATGAATTTAATATTTAGTAAAAATAGTTGAACTTGATAATATTACCAATAATTTAGAAGCTCTAGTTAAGTGTACTTGGATTTTAATCTTTAAACATAAAACATTGCTTATCTAACTGGTGGAACCAAAATCTATTTTTGAAGAAGTTGAGAATAATTAATTAATATATAAGATTAATGTAGAGTTGGAAAATTTTTTTTAAAAGAATACATGGGAAATTTTACCTGATCTATAAGGAAATAATATTATATGAATATGATGGGTACCTAGAAATAAACTCTTTGAAAAGTGATAAATTTAATTAAATAAACCATTGATAAATTTCAATCGAAAATAAAAAGTTTAAGGTGTTTATTTTAAATAAAATTTATACAATTATTTCTAGATATGAAACTCTTATAATGTTTTTGGTTTTTATTACTCATTAGAATTAAAAAATCCATCAGATATAGGTTTATATTGCATTCTAGAATGGTGAAATTCAAGAGGCATTTTATATTAATCATCATAATACATTCATAATTCATAATGATTGAACCATGATGTTTAATGTGAATAAAGCTTTTCTAGATGAATATAGGCCCCTCATGTTTGGTATTCAAAACTAGAATGTATCATTATGTAATTGAATATTTCCCAAGTAATGGTTGATAACAAATAAAATTTAAAAGAGATGAGTGTAGGTATGATGATAGTCATTGATTATTTTTATAACATAATTTTTTAGGCGATTGAGATAATTTGTGAATGAGAATTTATAAAAATTTAAGGTGGACATTTGGGATTAAAATGGTGAGTGAGTTGAATTTGTTTCTGGGAATAGAATTTTAACAAAAATTAAGGTACACATTTCTCTCTAATGAAATGTAACCCAATTAGTTATTAATTTTTTTTATCATTATAGAAACAAAGGGAGATTGTACACCAAATTCAGTTGGCCTGAAGATGAGTAAGGATGGAGCTGGATAATATATATATCAGATGAATTTTTGGAAGTTGGTCAAATGATTACTCTATCATACTATATCTAAAATGAAAATTTTAATTGATTTAATCATTTTCGAAATATATCAGAGATTTTTGAAAAAAGAACACATGATGGGAGAAAAATGAATCCCATATTATATTAATTGTATATACAATAATGGATAGATATGTAGAAAAATAAATTATTTGAAAATAAATATTATTAGATATGTTTATTTGTCTAGATATATCAATGATCTAAAATCATCATAATGAGGAAAATTATTCTTGGGAAAAAGGATTAGTGGGAAATCATAGTAAAATTTAATGTTGGGATAGATTTTTTATAGAAAAAGTAAAATATTTCTCAACCATCGAAGCATATATGTAAATTATATGTAAGAATGTTCAACTGGAAGATTTAATGTCGAATGTTTAAAACTAGTTGATTTTTTTGAAAATAACAGTGTAATAAATCTATTTAAAAATCTATTCCAATATTCTAAATCTATGAACATTAATATTAAATATTATTTTATTAGGGAGAAAGTCCCTGGTGGGGAAATAAATAGTGAATATATTTCAAAAAAAATAAACTTTATTTTGTTTCCATGAAAGTTATTATAATGGAAATATGTGGGTAATTTGGTCTGAAACAACTTTTAATGCCCCACCACTAACATGACAGAGTTCTTACATGGCCCCCATGTTACATTAAATTATATTTAAAAAATGATACAATAAGTATATGTATGTAATGTATATATTTTGAATCAAATGAATTCATTATCATGGAAAGGGGGACTGAATTGTCTAAAATACACAATTCCAAAAATTGGGATAATTGATATTGATTTTATCAGTATGATGGAAAAACATTAATTTTCACTAAGGGATAGAATTCTATAAAAAAAATTTAATATAGAAGTGTGGTGTCAAGATAGCCTTATTTCTTAAAGGTTGTGGATTGATGAAATGTTTTTAAAGATTTATTAATAATGTTTCTAATAAATCAATTGGGAATATGGAAAGTCCATTGGTTTTAGGTTTTTATGTTATTGTATTCAATTTTATTATCCTGTCTTTTAATTTTTTTTGTTTGAAGATAAATAGTATTCCAATACAGATGTTGATTGATTTTTTATTTACAAGCTAGATGATGCTTCACTATTCTTTAATGTATGTAACTTCTAATTACTAAAAAAATTTATTGTTCTAGATGATTTGTTTCATGAAGTTTTCTAGTACGTAATTTTTTACAAAGATCATGTTATGATTTTTAAATTGTTTACTATATGATGTTTGATCATTGATTTTATGATAAGATATAGAATGTTCAGACATATAGATATTCATTCTAGCGGAAATTAAGATTGTTGGATTACCACATGGACTATTGAGAGATAATTAGACAGATGATAACTATATGGATGAAATATTATAAGTTTATATGGCGAAAATTAATGAATCCATCAGGTGGAGAAGTCCATAACGAATCGCCATATGATGTTGTACTAGAAATATAGAATATTGAATCCATGTAATGAGGAAATATATATAGAGAACAAATCAATGAAATCCAAAAAACACTAGATAAAAATTTATTTGATGGAGAATACCATTTATTATATTATATATATATCAATTACATGTTTTTAAATTATATACATCGTGATGATCCCAATACATACTATTTAAAATAATAAATCAGGCCAATATTTGAGAGAGATATGAAGTGTTCATAGACAATGAGATTTCAAGAAACCATGATAAAATATATTGACTCTCGTTTTAATGAGCATTTGACAGTTATGGAGGAACATAGAGAGAAATGATATTTCTTAGAATCATGATACATTAATGAGGTTTTAACACCATAATTTATTTTTTGTTATGCCAATATTGTTTTACGACTGATGTTAATTATTTTTTTGGTATAATAAACATTTTTTTTTTATTTCTTGATGTTATTCTATGATATAATTATTGACTATTTAAGGATAAATTTTTTAATGGTTTATATATTAGAGTGCATAAAAATTCAGGGAGTGGATATTTTGTCAATGTCAATTTGGTGATTTTATATATAAATTATCTAATGTAAATTTAAATGGTCTCAAAACTAAATTTGGGGTATCCATTTGAACTCCAAACAGAATGGTTATCTTTCAGAGTTATATTGGTAAATATCCTTGAAAATAGTTTTTTTTGAAAAAATAATTATTGTTGAAATTATAATATATATATATATATATTATTACTTGTATATGGAATTATTTATATAAATAAATACATTTTTATTATTATGTGGTGACATGGAATGTTAGATGATATTATTATAGGGATGATTTGTGGGTAAATTTTTGTAAAGGAGAAGTTTTAATTGGAATGTATAAAGCAGAAATTTAATGGATAAATTTTAATAAGGGTATGAAATTGATGTGACATTTATGTTTGTGGAATTTATATTGGATATATCCTTTGAAACTAAAAATTGGGAACATTTTTACCCCATTCTTCCAAAAAAATAATATAATCACTTCCCTTCCATGTTATTTTAAGTCATTTATTTTCTCAATGGTAAATAATAAATCTTTAATGGTGAGTTGGATTCAGTGATTATCATGGATTTGAGGTAATTTTTTCCCCTTATTCTTAATTAATCTATTAAATGGAATCATATTTTATATTCCATTCTTATTACATAACTCACAATATAAATTTGGATATGATGAAAAAGATAAATTGGAAGGATACATCATATAGAGAATATAAATTTTATCTTTTGATATTATTCTCTCTTAATTATATTATAATGTAAATAGAATCTTGGTGAAAATTTTATAATCTAATTTTACTAAATTAAATTATTAAAATAATTATATTTAAATCTAAATTTTATTTTTAATTGACTATATATGTTAATAATTTGGTTGTAATAGTTTATATGTATATTGATAATTTTTTTCTTCATGGAATTTTAAATAATTCATGTGATGGTTTTTTAATGTGTGATGCTCATGGGAAGATGGTATATTATTAGAAGTATTTTTATACATATTGAAAGTTAATATTAAAATAATATTTTTAAATATTTTTTTATACCCTCATTGATAGTCATTGTCATCAGGCCTATTAAGGGTTGGATAGGGGTTCCTTCTCCCAATCTCTTTATAAAACCCTATTAGGTTTTTGTTTATTCAATGATATTTGTATATTTTGTTGTTTTATATCATGTTATATTGAAAAATGGGGGTTCAAAACCCATTGGGCGCAGGTTACTGTAGCAGTACTGTAGCGTACTGTAGCAGTGGTGGCACTGTAGCAACGGCAGACACTATAGCGGCGGCAGGTCACTGTAGCGGCGGCAGAGCACTGTAGCAGCGGCGGGTACTGTGCAGTACTGTAGCAATGCGGGTACTGTAGCAGTACTATTCACAGAATGGGCTTTGGGTCAAAAAAATGGGCATATGGGTCATGTAATGGGCTAAATGCCCACTGGGCCTTCGGGCTATGTAATGGGTCTCCCTCTACCCAGTTAAAGAGGTCTTTGCATTGCTTTAATAATAAAAATGAGGCTTCGGCCCCAACCTTTAAAAAAACAAATACCATAAAATTATAGATATATAAATGAATATGTATGAAATATCTATAAAAATAATTATGAAAATTCATTTAATATATTATATTGAAACACTTTATTGAATACATTTGATAAAAATATAATTTAAATGCATAAAAACTTATTCTATAATTCACGATCAGTATAAATCATATATCGTATACAAATGAATATCATTCTGAGTGACAGGTTATTACATCAACATGTAATCGAGAAGAAAAAATAATAGAGAATTTTCTTATTTTTTGAATATCGAAATAATCTAACATATTTTAACATGAAATTTGGAATATATCTTATTGTATAACATTACTATTAATAAATGAATTGATATCAAATGAAGGGAAATGTTTAAATAATTATCATTCAAAAAAATATTACATTGTAAAAATGTAAATTTATCACTCAAAAATATTGATTTATATCTGAAGACCACAATAAATTGATTCAACTAATTTAACATCTATTAAAATACATTATCACATAATGTGTTTCATTAGAATGATAATAGATTGTGTTAAAGAATAATTAATGTAATAATAATTATGTGAAATCCCATATCACATGATGTGAAATCAGATATTGTAATCCTATCAAAAATATAATTTCAAATAATATATTTCCTATATTACTACCATATATGATAAATATAGTGAAATAAATTCCATTCGAGAAAACAAAAACCTATTTAATGTATTTTTTACACACTTTTTTTCATTTAATTTTTTTCTATGAATGTTCATTTATTTTTTAAATATTTTCACTTATGTTAAATCTTTAAATCCTTATTTCATATTTTATAACCCATATGATTTAATTCATATATATTTTTTAATAGTCTTATAAAATAAAAAATAACATTTTTTAGCAATCAATGTCGTTTAAAATGGGTTTAACCCATGATGAGACCATTGATAGTAGTAACGTTATTAAAAAAAGTGAATGACAAGAATACTAGTATTTGTAATTGGAATAATTTCTTATGATAATTTGAAATTTCAAAATGCTATTTGACATTTTTGGTAAAAATGAATTATTGAACCATATTTGGACTACATCATATTTACTAAGAAATAAAACTAAATAACCTCGATAATGCACAAAAATTACTTTATGATGATGAATAAAACTATGGGATACCAATGTACCACATGGATGAAATTTTCAAGATGTCCATGTGATGAAATAACTATATCATTCACACAATGCACCTGGATCTCACATTGGTTAATAATAAGAGAATTATAAAAATAATTAAATGAATCCAAATTACAATTCCATTTATATGATATATAAACCTAAAAAAATGTCTCACTTTAAACATATAACATCTTACTAAAACCCATATTTTCATCCACCTCACCCTTTTACCAGTAATACATTCCTCTATCCTATCTCTTGGAATGTAAATCCATTATTTCCACATTTAGGATATATATGTGTGCGCTGTAAGTACAAAATACCTATTCAGGATTTAACAATCGATCTAAAACCTATATTATGATACCATGGTGTTTAAATATTCTTCTCTCATGGTTGAAAATTAAAATTAACATAATGAAAAAAAATTCTCCATGAAATAACATTAAAATTAAATATTTAATTTTATAAAATTTTGTTTTATTAATATTGATTAAATTTATGATACTAAGATCTTATTACACCTATATGGTCCTGTATAATTATTAAATAAAATATATTCATAATTAATATATTTAATATAACATCTGCACATCCAAACACAAATGTAGGGATTATTATATTCATATACTCTCTCTATGATAAATAATCCAAATCCTATATCCATTATTATTGAGTAAGAACCCTTCCCTTGTATCCAATCTTGGAGTATAACAATCCATCTCTAATATCCTCTATTAGAGGTTAAGAAGATAATATACCATATTTATAGAATGTGTACATGTAATAAAATGTTTTTTATGGGGAGAAATATATCAAAAATAACAACCTCACGTTATGAGGAATAAATTCATTATTATATTCTCCTTCAAGGGGAAACATTTTTTGCAATTAGTGTCATTGATTTTAATTAGCTTTTTTACACGTCATCCCCAAATGGTAAAATATATCTTATCATTAATTTATTTCAAAACTTAATGATCATAGATAAAATTACCTAGATTTATTGTCCCATCTAAGGAGAAACTAAATTGGATCCTTGAACTCGTGTTTCACATGACATTAAGAGCCCCTCTCTATATTTTAGATTTTCTCAACTAGTAGTGAAGGGCTAATGAGTTACATTGGGAGACAATACCCTCTTTATTACATTTAGATAACAATGGAAACCCAATAAAAATAACAAATATATGTTTATAAATAACCATGTGTCATAAAATCAATTACCTAAAGTGGGTAAATTATAAAAATTACAAAAATAAACATGTCATTCAATATTTGTTTCATGTTTCATAAGAAATCAAGAATAAAGTTACAATAAAACCTCTAATTAGGTTCCAAAATCATGTTCAGTTTCCTCATCCATGCTTCATATTATAACACATATCATCCCTCTATCACAAGGCATTTTTTCCTAATCTTTACCTGCAACCATGAAGTCTACTTAGGTACTAAACTATTTCCTAAGTAGGGTGACCGTACAAATGAGTAGGACACCACCAATGATGTCTACAAAAACATCTAGTATAATAACAGTAAAAATGTATGAAAATTATAATGTTTCAAATGTTAAAAGGGGTTAAATAAACTTATTCCATATTTTAACATTTAATAATTTATATTTTTACCATTGTCTTTATCATCCCATCCAAACCCTCTAAATCACATTGTACAATGTAGAATTTTATTCTAATAATAAAGATGGTTTACATTTATCTTCATCAAAGAGTGTAATTCATTAAAGATTTCATATTCATATATAGAGGTAAACCATCCAGTTTACCCATAATAGACTAAGAGTAGTTTGTTTCAGGATCAAAATGTTGATACCCGGGCTAAGAATAATGATTTCCATTTGAATCTTTTCAATTTTACTATGGAGAAATTCATGTATATCCATCCTATATCAATTTCATGGAGCATCATGTCTAACACTACTTATGTGTGGGTGGGGTACATTCCCCCTCAACCCCAACCATTTAAATATTTCACATTTCCTAATGTACAACCCACATAGACTTTTCAACTCATTACAATGTCCAGGGTGCACCAAATTCACTTCACCATTATTTCCATGCTTCTTCACCTCCATCACATTTAACTTAATTCCATAACTAACCCATTTTACATTTAATTCATAACCAAAACCATTGAACAAATGTTCAAAAAAATTATATCATTAGCATGCTCATTTTTTCTATTTATCAATATTCCCATTAATTATTTCATAACCCATTTAACCATAAATGCTATGAAAAATGTATCATTATTGAAATTTAACAGGTATAACATAACAATAATTGGTTTAATATTCTAAAACCTTAAACTCATCAGTTATCAACATAATTATTTAGACCAAAAGTGTGTCACACCCCATAGGTGGCCTTATGGTTAATCTACTCTTCATCAACAAACCCACTATTCTCTTCAAGCTATTGAAAACATCATTTAGAAAATTAATTTATAATTTCAAACAAATTAATTAAATATTACATTTAATGAAACAAAATAAAAACCACATAAATAATATTAAACATCAAGAATATTGTATATATCATGTAGACCAGACACTTGAAGCATGAATATAAGTACATTCCCAACCCTAGACCTAATTTCATGCTACAAAAATCCTCAATTCCAAATCAAATAATATATATATTTGTTAAAAACAAATGAAGATTAAAATTTCTAGAATGGACGGAACCCCCCCTTGGGAATACTAGGGGGATTCGGTTCTTACCCTAAGATACTAGAAGAGAAAGGGGTGAAAATTGGGTTTGAATTATTAAATCATGATGGATAAAATAGTTATTATCCCCATTTAATTAGTCACATGGTTTATTTGAATGGTTGGAAAAATCGTTCACCGACCTTGTATAACCCTCTCTCGAAGAGGGGGTGTGAGTCGCATAGTTTTTAGGGGAGCCTATTTGGTTTGGAATATTTCGTGGAGGTTTTTTTCAAGGTTCTTCAAAAGTCCTCATGGTTTCAAAAGATCCTTCCAATGAATTTCAATCATTCATTATCCCCTTAAAGGATAAATGGTTAAGGAATGTGGTATGTTTTTACCATGTGTTTGACTTTTTCCCTATATAGTATGGCCTCATTTCTTCCACTTTCATGTCTCAAAACCCATGACACCTTTGATGCCACTCAAACTCTCTAGGAACATTTCAATTACCTTCTAAAATTTAATTTAAACAATACATAAAAATTATTGTACCAACTTTAAGGAACGTTATCTTACAACCCCTTCCCCCACATTATAATAGCTCATTATTAAGAAACACTCCCATGAATCACTATCCCAACATAGTAAAAATTATATATCCACTAAGACCACATTTTTAATTCCTTTTCACATGTATCCTCCTAAAAAATACCATACTAAAATATAAATTTTACAAATGTAATGGTCTTACCCCACTAATTATTTCACTTTGATCCAATAAATGAACAAGATATTACTTAAAGATGCCTTAGACTCAAGCCCACCAACTTAAACATGAATTATAGGAGCTAGGTTAGAATGTTACTCTCAAACCTATGACACATGAAAAATATCATGCTAAACACTATAAGACCATGGAATAGATAATTGATATTCTATCTATATAATCATCTCGACAATATCAAATGGTCTCATAAAAATGGTCACCAACATTAACTTCTTCTAAATCCAATGGTGACCCAATATCAGTAAAACTAGAAGGAACACATAGTCACCAATAAATTAGTATAGGGGTAAATAATGTCTATTATTGTATGAAATATTACTACTCTTGGTTCTAACCTTATGATTGTAAATCAACTATACTAGATTATCCATCTCCTACACGAGACTTGGTCTAAATAAATTTGATTCCCCTACTTCTATCCAATAGAATGGTGATCTACATGGATTACCATATAGAACCTCATATGGTTCTATAATAATATTAACCTGATGATTTTTTTAAGAATTTTTTTTTTCAAATGCTTATCCCAATATAAAAAATAATAGTGAACAAATTCCATTAACCTTTTCTCTAATAACTGTATATTACACTACGATTCTCATATTTCTAAAGCTGAAATGTGGTACTGAAAAACACATGAGTACCCAAATCCTTCAATAAACCTTTATATAAAAGTGAATTAAAAGGAGGATCATGATTTGAAACAATAATCTAAGGTACCTAATTAAAACATAATATCTCTCACGCATACATGTCATAAAATTGTTTAATGGTACAAGTATTTGGTATTAATAGGAAATGTGTTTCTATTATTAGCTGATCCAAAATTAGAAAACATTAAATCACCCTTCTGAGGAATCCTTAGATGTCCCACTACAAATCCATGGTATAATTTTCCCTCTCCCACTCTAAAATGTGCATTAGCTATAACATTTAGAAGATCATTGATTCTTGGACCTCACAAGCTGACAGGTGTACCACCATGTCATTAAACATGCACTATTACATTTTATCCTTAGGCACCAACAATGTCTAGGAATATCAGGTAACATATAAGGACCCAGCCTTAATACATTACTTAATCTTGAATTAAATTAATAATTCACCTTGAGGATATTTTCAGGTTTTGTGTTTTAGAGAATTAGGACATAACTATTACATCTCAAAATATTTAAAAGTAGACACTTCTACTAAGTTTCTAAGAAATAAAAACTTTTAAAAAGAAACATGTATAGTTCTATGTTTTAGATATCATGTCTTTCCTTGATCACATCCTTGACCCTATTCCACCTTATTTCCTATGAAAAACATTTCAAAAAAACTTGGGATGAGCATAAAAAGCTCACTAAGGGATACACAAAGAAGGAAAACTGTTAGTTTTTCAAAACAACAAGTAAACCACAAATACTTTATCAATGTAATACTTTTCACCTTTATGAAGTAGTAAATACTCCTCACTGAATAAAAGATCATTACTTACCGTTTTGTAACCAAAATATTACCATAAATCCCATATACAAAACACATAACATATAAAGGTAACTTGGGACATAAACATACTTAAATGGAATAACCGTACGGTCTACTTCCACACAAATCACTTAATGGAATAGCCATATGGCCGACTTCCACACCCAATGCATTTGAGGTTATAACGTAACCACCCGTCATGGTATTCACGACACCACCCGTCATATGGTTTGTCACGTAACCAACTGTCAAATGTCCAATTAACATTATAAAAATCATATCACATATATAAACATTTCACTATTAACATTTCATTTGAAATCACAATATATCAATTCAATATATCAACAAAATCATTGATTTATCAAACTATTTTCAAAACCTTTTAATAAAGGGATTTTTGAATCAAAGTGTCCCATAACACTTTGATTCTTTTAAAGGAATAAAATTTAATCAAAACTTTATAATATCATGAGAATAAAGGTATTCATGATATAATATTATGAATGACAGTATATACACCATATCAAAGTGAATTGGCACATTACAATAATGAAGTCTCAATGGAATGTAATTTGAGACTAAATTCCTTATAAAGACGGTATCCTTAGATTAAGGATAAATCAATTACAGAATACACAAAATATAAGGGGATATTATGTGTAAAACAATAATATTTCATTCACACATATTCATATAAATACATATTAAAGGAGTAGAAGTTTAACCCAAAGAATTGAAATTGGCTTAAGAAGTTCCCTTTCAAAAATTCGACAGCCTAACGACGTCACTTTAAAATGCAGAAAATGAGTTGATGAGAGAGAAAATGGTATCTCATAACTTGGACATAAAATTTAAATCAATAAGAAAATATAAGAACATATCCCGAAATAAGAAGATGTAAATTAAAATACATAACAAAAAGAAGTATTTTAAAAGAAGAGGAGGGAGAAAGGTTCCCTTACCAACATGGGTAACTTTCGAAACGTACCCCCCCTGAAATAAGGACTATAAAAAATTGAGGTAAAAACTCAAAAACGAAATTATATTACACAAAGAGTAGAATAATGTGAAGTAAATACACCACTCAAAAGTAAATAGTGGCAAATGTTGCAGGAATCTCACAGGAACAAAAAGCGAGATAAAAACCCCTTACCTCATTGTGATCAATCGAATCGTATGACCCAAAGATAACAAACACCAAATGAATAACATAATAACAAGAATATAAATAGAATCAAGATAATATATATATTAATGGTCATTAAAAAATACAATGCATGCAATAAATAAGTGTCAAGCACTGGAAATCTCACAGAATTAAAAGTGAGATAAGAAATCCCTCATGAAAATTATGCAGCCTAACGACGCCACATAAAACTTCCAAAAAGGGTTTGATGAGACCAAATAGGGTCTCTCATCATAAAAAAATAAAAAATACAGTTAGAGGGATATAAAATAACATCCCCCAACATAAGAAAGATGAGCTTAAAAGGAATGACATAAAAGAGAGTACTTAAAAAGAATGAGAGAGGTTGGATCCCTTACCTTAAGTCAGACTTGTCTTGTTCGTTTCTTTATATTCCTGAATAATAAACATTGGTTAATAAAAAATTGTTTAGGGAACTCCTTTAAATATTATTATTCAGTTCATATCACATATTATAATGTTATATTAATTGGTTAATAATGTGAGTTTATATCAGACATTTTTGACGATGTTCGGTACATGAGTAAAAATCAAATTGTTGGAAAATAATTATTCATGTAGTTATAAGTAAATCATCTCCAGAATAGTATTAATGATTTAAATATCTTATATATACAGTATATATTCATATTATACTATTCTATAAAATTTGGATATAAGAAAATGAAATGCACCGTTCATGGAGACGGTATGCCGTACGTACGCATGAACGCTACTTTCATTTCTGTGTCACATTAATGGAATTTAAACTAAATTTTATATCTATATATATATTATAAATACCGTATAATATATATTATATATAGGTCACATAAGTTCATTAATTTCATTCTTTATACATTCCATGTATTGCAAGAATGAGTCGGATCACTTGAGGGGGTGGTAGTCCACACTTCCTCAAATGAAATTATCACATTTGCACAACATGAAAAGAATAACGGTAAGTTTTAAATGTAAAATACAGAAGCACAGAGAGGAAATAAATATAATATATATCATAGATAAATATAGTTATATCATAATTTCCACCATGATCGGTGGTAGGAGAATATAAAACAATCATCATTTCGTGAGGCAGTAATTTGCCATCAACAGAAACAGTATGTTCTTTAACCATTAAACGGAGGTTTGTGTAAGTGTAGCATGAGTACTTCCCATAAAAACATCCTATTATATTTAAGATAATATTTTTGTTACAAAATAAAGGAATAATAAGAGATTATGGGGTTGGAGATGTAAAATAAAACAAAATAACATTAGGGAAGACTTTACCTTTAAATCGGGTAACTCCCATTGATTTGAACCAAAAGGGTTTATTGAAGAGCTTTCTGTATAAGGGGAGGATTCTAGGATGAAGAAAGGGATGTGGAGAGATAAAATGAGCAGATTTTAGCCGAGCCAATGGCTTGAGAGGTGTGGGTAAGGAGGTAGAGGTGGGGGACTTTTATAAGAGGGAGGAGGGGAACTCTTGGAATGTCTTGAAAAGTTAATTTATTATAAAATGATTTTCAGATATTGATGGTACCACAATTATATATTTCTAGTATAAGGTGATAAGGGTTCGAAATCAACCCATCCAACAGGTTTTTGACAAGTGTATGTTAATGATTTTACATTATCTTTTCATTTTATTTAAATCGTTCATTAATGGGGTAATCGCTTCATCATCATGGTGTCATAAATAAATTAATTTATTTAATGTCTAAAAATTATAAAAAAATTACTATATTTTAGGAAATCTTTTTAAATTTCCAATGAATATTTATAGTCAAAAATACTACTTGTATAAGCCCATGTAAAAATTGTTTTAGTAAAAAAATACATGTTTGTGACATTTTTATTTTAACTTTAAATAAAAAGTTATTAATGTCATTTTCTTACCCAAGTGGCTCCATGGGGTACCCAAGTGGACCCATGGATTGTCTTGGTAATCCATGACTCATAAAATAAGGTTAGACAATGTGTCAATGTCATTTCATTTTATTATAACATTATCTTCCTTCAATTACACTAATTACCTTTAATCGCAATTAATAAAACAAAAAAGTTACTATTCAAAAAAAAATTATTTTAATCTCATTGAACCACATTTTACATCCTAATGTCAACCATGAATGTCAGATTTTTGATATTCAAATCACAGCGGTTGTAAAATTTCATTTAAATGAAAAAATCAGTTTTTTAACTAACACTTAGTGCTTTCACTATTCATCAAAAATTTATTTTTTTCAGAAAAATATCAAAAATTCACCCTAAGCTATATTAGATATTCCGAATTCAAAAATGTTGTCTATTTTTCAAAATTCAAAACATATATGTCGCATTAATCAATTTAATAATTAATTCCTGCTGTCAAAACAAATAGCGTGTTTTTAAGAAACAAAATATATCAAAAGATTGACCCTAGTTTAAGTCCAATTTCAAAGTGAAATTAATTCCAATGACCACCAATGGATTAAATGGTAAAAATATATTCTAATTGAACTTTAAAACTAACTCAAAAGGTAATCTAATAATATAAATAAATTATATTAAAATGATGTATTGAATTAAAATGCATCATTTTACACGATTCATTAAAAAATGAACTTTATCAGAAAAATACCAAAAATTTATACAATGTAAATTTTGATGTCCCAATTCTAAAAATAATTTTATTTTGTCAAATATAACAAATAAAATTTTCTAAAAGGGGATTTAAAAATGGTTCTCCATCAAAAGGTTGTTAATCGTCCTTTTAAAGAATATTAGAATATTTACGCTTAAAATCAGATTCATTTGCATTTTCAGCCTCTAACATTTATTTGGATAAAAGAAAAAATATTTGACAAGAATATATAATCATTTGGTAGTTATTTTTGTTCATTCCTACCATTATAATGGCCAGGCATTAGCTACCATTCAAAAAATATTATTATATTATTAGTGTGCAACATAAGATTTCAAAAAAACTCATTGTTGCGTATTGGGTACACTACTGAACATAGTATTACCTTTAAAGTAATATTAATATTTTATTTACAAATATTAATAAATATGATAATGTCATATTCTTTATGTACCTGGGATCTTACATCCTTTCCCCCTTTTGGGAATTGCATCCTTGAAATTTTAAAATTGGGCTGGAAACATTATGGAAAGCCCCACATAGGAAAAAGAGTTAGCAAAACTATCACTTTAAAAGAAAGGAAGAGAAGTAAAAAGGTCACCTGAGTTAACCCATAAAAGTATTCCATGTAGGAAAACATGGGCATGGAAGAGAAAACAAAGGGTCATGTTCTGATGGAGAGTGATAGAAAACAAGATTAGGATAATGCTAACAACAAGAAAATCACAAACTTGTGATGGGTTAAACAGTATTTGATTCCCTAGTAGGAAAAGTTAACAGACAACATTTTTGTTTTTAAGTTACTTTTCATTGAGGAATCTATTCATGAGCTTAACTAAATCATAAGGAAACATACTTAATTATCGTGTAGACTCTCATATCCTACTATATTTCTTACACAAACTCATATTTTCTCCAAAAGACGAGTATTTAGGATGACTTGTTCACATTAAGAGAGCAATAATAATCTTCTAAAAAATCAACTAATCAACAATAGAGAACTCTATATCACCCATTTCATTAGACCTTAACCAAAACCAAAAAATTTAGAACAAGATCAGATAATCCACAAAAGGATAATCATTTCTGTTAAAAAAACTATTATTAATCTCAAAAAATTTTCCAACAGATGACAAAGTTCAATGAAGACCATTCGATAAAAAATTTCTCCATAAAATTCTTCAAATTAAACCAAACTAATATTGAAACCCAAATATTTGAAAGATTTAATCACATAGTCTTCCAAGGTAAAAATTAACATTTATCTCCAAATAACATTAGTTGCTATTGAAGTCTCATATTGAAAAGTAATTAGCCTAATCACATATCCTCCATGATGGGCTAATAATTTCCATAGATAACCAAAAATCAACTTACTCTTGATTCATAAAATCATATAAGTAAAAATAATTAGTCAAACTAACCAGGGACTTCACGTAGTTCAGTGGTAGGTGATAAATAGCAGTCGCTCTTTGGTTGTCGGTTCGATTCCCAGACCTTTTTCCGACGCGATAGGTTGTCACACGGTCTGTGTGTTGTCCTTTTTCCAAAACTGTATAATTCTCAAAAAATTCCCCAAAAAGAGAAAAAATCATCAAAAATACCTATAACATAATTTAAACTCAATTTTATCCCATGACTTTCATTTTCCATCATAACATATAATAACCCATAATTACCTCAAAAGTAAGGATCATATAAACCCTAATGGTTACCTTTATAATTATTACATGAACATCCACATCGAGTTGGTCATCTCATTCCTGATGCATTAGAGAACTCACCAAGTTTCAAGTGGTTAATCATGCCTCCTGATATTTGGTTTATAATAACCACTAGATTTCTCATTGAATCCCCCATTTCATCCAGTCTCTTAATCAGAGAACCACCACAGTTTCCTTCAAACCAGTTGTCACTTTGGTTCATGATAGATCCTTCCAATTACTAAACCAAAAAGTTCAGTGTGAGTATATCATTATAATCATCATATAATACTAAGATATAATTATTCATGTTATCTTGAACTCATTAACATTATCTAAAACTATGACCCTTTCTGAAATCCTAACCATTATGGTAATGTCACTTGTGCTTAAAGGATACCCTAACCTCTAAAGTTATCTAAACTGACCTTTGATACCAACTATAAGGACCCAGCCTTAAAACATTACTTAATTTTGAATTAAATGAATAATTCACATTGAGGATATTTTCAAGTTTAGAGTTTTAGAGAATTAGGACATAACTATTACATCTGAAAAGATTACAAAGTAGAAACTTCTACAAAGATTCTATGAAATAAAAAAAATTAAAAAGAAACATGTCTAGTTCCATGTTTTAGATAGCATGTCCTTCCTTGACCCTATTCCACATTATGTCCTATGAAAAACATTTCAAAAAAATTATGGGATGAGCATAAAAATCTCAGTAAGGGATACACAAAGAAGGAAATTTGTTAGTTTTTCAAAACAACTAGTAAACCATGAATACTTTATCAAAGTAATACTTTTCACCTTTATGAAGTAGTAAATACACTTCACTGAATAAAAGATCATTACTTACCCTTTTGTAACCAAAAGATTACTAAAAAACCCATATACAGAACACATAACATATAAAGGTAACTTGGGAAATAAACATACTTAAATTGAATAACCATACGGTCGACTTCCACACATATCACTTAATGGAATAGCCAAATGGCTGACTTCCACACCCAATGCATTGGAGGTTATAACGTAACCACCAGTCCTGGTATTCACGGCACCACCCGTCTTATGGTTGATCGTGTAACCACCCGTCAAATGCCCAAGTACCATTATAAAAATCACAGCACATATATAAAAATTTCACTGTTAAAATTTCATTTGAAATCACAATATATCATTTCATGATATCGACAAAATCAATGAATTATCAAACTATTTTCAAAACCATTTAATAAAGAGATTTTTGAATCAATGAGGCCCATACCACTTTGAAGCTTTTAAAGGAATAACATTTAATCAAAACATTATAATATCATGATAATAAAGGTATTCATGATATAATATACTGAAGGACAGTATATACACTATATCAAAGTCAATTGTCACATAACAACAATGAAGCCTCAATGGAATGTAATTTGAGACTAAATCCATTATAAAGACGGTATCCTTTGATTAAGGATAAATAAATTACCAAATACACCAAATATAAGTGTATGTTATGTGTAAAACAATCATATTTAATTCACACATATTCATAGAACAACATATTCAAGGAGTATAAGTTTAACCCAAATAATCGAAATTAGGTTAAGATGTTCCCTTACAAAAATTCGACAGCCTAACAGCGTCACATTAAAATTCAGAAAATGAGTTGATTAGAGAGAAAAAGGTATCTCATAAATTGGAAATAAAATTTAAATCAATAAGGATATATAAGAACATATCCCAACATAAGAATATGTTAATTAAAAGACATAACCAAAAATAAGCCTTTTAAAATAAGAGGAGGGTGAAATGTTCCCTTACTGACTTAGGTAACTTTCGAAACAGACCCCCCCCATGAAAGAAGGAATATAAAACATTGATGTAAATACTCATAAACGATAGTATATTACACAAATAGTAGAATAATGATCAGTACATACACCATTCAAAAGGAAATTGTGGAAAATGTAGCATGAATCTCACGGGAATAAAAAGTGAGATAAAAACCCATTACCTCTTTGTGATCAATCGAGTCGTATGACCCAAAGATAAAAAACAGAAAATGAATCACATAATACAATTAATATAAATAGAATCATGAAAATATATACTAAATGTCAGTACACAATACAACACATGCAATAAATAAGTGTCAAACAATGGAAATCTCACAGAATTAAAAGTGAGATACGAAATCCCTTACGAAAATTCGGCAGCCTAACGACGCCACTTAAAACTTCCAAAAAGGGTTTTATGATACCAAATAGGGTCTCTCATAATAATAACATAAAACATACAGTAAGAGTGATATAAAATAACATTCCACAACATAAGAAAGATGAGATTAAAAAGAATGACATAAAAGAGAGTACTTAAAAAGAAAGAGAGTGGTTGGATCCCTTACCTTAAGTCTGACTTGTCTTGTTCATTTCATTATATTCCTTAATAATTAACTTTTGTAAATTATTAATTTCTTAAGGAACTACATTAAATATAATTATTCAGTTCATATCACATATTATAATGTTATAATAATTGTTTAATAATGTGATTTCATATCAGACATTTTTTACGAAGTTCGGTACATGAGTAAAAATCAAACTTATTGGAAAAAAAAATTCATGTAGTTATAAGTAAATCTTCTACATAATATTATTAATGACTTAAATATCATATATATCCATTATATATTCATTTTATACTATTCCATAACATTTGGAGATAAGAAAATGATTTTCACCGTTCATGGAGACAGTAGGTCGTACGTACGCATGAATGCTACTTTCATTTATTTGTCACATTAATGGAATTAAAACTAAATGAGATATATATATAAATATATTATTGAAATTATAATATATATGTTATATATATCATATATTTTCATTAATTTCATTCTTTATACATTCCATGTATTGCATGAACGAGTCACATCACTTGAGGGGGCGGTAGTCCACACTTCCTAAAATTAAATTATCGCATTTTCACAACATGCAAAGCATAATGGTAGGTTTTAAATTTAAAATAAAAAAGCATAGAGAGGAAATAAATATAATATATATCATAGATAAATATAGTTTCATCATAATGGCCACCATTAGAGGTGGTAGGAGAATATTGAACAATCATCATTTCGTGAGGCAGTAATTCTCCATCCACAGAAACAGTATGTTCTTTAACCATTAGATGGAGGTCTGTGTAAGTGTTGCTCGAATCCTTCTCATTAAAACATACTAGTATATTTTAGATACTGTTTTTGTTACAAAATAAAGGTATAAAAAGAGTTTAGGCAGTTGGAGAAGCAAAATAATACAAAAGAACATTAGGGAAGACTTTACCTTTAAATCGGGTAACTCCCCTTGATTTGAACCTAAAGGGTTTCTCGAAGAGCATTCAGCCTAAGGTAAGGCTTCTAGGATGACGAGAGGGATGTGGAGAGGTAAAATGATCCGATTTTGGGCAATCATAATGCTTGAGATGTGTGGGTAAGGAGGTAGTGGTGGGGGCCTTTTATAAGAGGGTGGAGGGGAACTCTTGGAATGTCTTGAAAAGTTACTTTATTATAAAATTATTTTCGGATATTAAAGGTCCCAAAATTTTTTATTTTGAGGATAAGGTGATAAGGATTCTAAATAAACCCATAAAATAGGTTTTTGACAAGTTTATGTTATATATTTCACAAATCTTTTCATTTTATTTAAATCGTTCATTAATGAGGTAATCGCTTCATCATCATGGTGTCATATATAAATTAATTTATTTAATGTCAAAAAATTATAAAACAATTACTATGATGTAGGAAATATTTTTATATTTCCAATTAATATTTATATTCTAAACTATGACTTGTATAACCCCATGTCAAAATTGTTTTAGTAAAACAATACATGTTTGTGACATTTTTCTTTTAACTTTAAATAAAATGTTATTACTATCATTTTCTTACCCAAGTGGATCCATGGGATCCCCAAGCTGACCCATGGATTGTATTGGTCCGACATGAATCATAAAATAAGTCTAGGACATGTTTCAAGGTCATGACATATTATTATAACATTATATTTACCTTAAATTACTCTAATTACCTTTAATAGCGATTAATAAATCATAAAAGTTACTATTAACCAAAAAATTATTTTAATCCCATTGAACCAAATTTTACATCCTAATTACAACCATGTATGTAATATTTTTTAAATTCAAATCACATAGGTGGTAAATTTTCATTTAAATGAAAAATCAATTTTTAAACTACAACTTAGTGGTTTCACTATTCATCAAAAATTGATGTTTTTCAGAAAAATACCAAAAATCCACACTAAGATATATTTGATATTCTGAATTAAAAAATGATTTCTATTTAAAAAAATTCAAAACATATAAGTCACATTAATCAAGTTAATAATTAATTATCTTTGTCAAAACAAATAGCGTGTTTTTAAGAAACAAAATATATCAAAAGATTGACCCTAGTTTAAGTCCAATTTCAATGTGAAATTAATTCCAATGACCACCATTGGATTAAATGGTAAAAATATATTCTAATTACACTATAAATATAATTCAAAAGGTAATCTAGTCATATAAATAAATTATATTAGAATGAGGTTTTGAATTAAAATACAACATTTTACACTATTCATTAAAAAAATGAACTTTATCGGAAAAATACCAAAAATTTATACAAAGTAAAATTTGATGTCTCAATTCTAAAAAGAATTTTAATTTATCAAATGTAACATTTAAAATTGTCAAAAGTGGATTTAAAAAAGGGTTCTCCATCAAAAGGCGGTTAATCGACCTTTTAAAGAATATTAGAATATTTACGCTTAAAATTTGATTCATTTTTATTTTGAGCCTCTAACATTTATTTTGATAAAAGAAAAAATAATTTACAAGTATATATAATCATTTGGTAGTTAGTTCTTTTCATTCCTTCAATTACAATGGCCAGGCATTAGCTACAATTTAAAATAATATTATTATATTATTAGTGTGCAACGTAAGATTTCAAAGAAACTCATTGTAGCGTATTGGGTATGCTATTGAACATAGAATTCCATTTAAAGTAATATTAATATTTTATTTAAAAATATTAATAAATATGAGAATGTCATATTCCTTATTTACCTGGGATGTTACATAGCATTTGGGTTAATATAGGGTGAACATTTCAATTTGAGGCATGAAAATCAAACCTTTTTTCTTCCACATAAAAGTTGCAATAATAAAACATCTGTGAACTTGAATAATATCATACTAATAAATAGTATAATGAGAATGTGGATCTTCACATTAAAAACTATCTCTCAAAAATGATAAATTTTGAATCCTCATGTTGCCTCCTCTTAACACAATTTAGTATAGAAGGATCAACGGAAAAAGACATGAGTATCATTAGATCAATCTCCTCTAGAACACCTATATGAATTTAGAGAGAAAATCAATCATATTCTATTTTAAACATGTCTAATAAAAATATTGGGTCTATGTTTTCATACTCAAAGAATCTACAATAATATTTCCCTTTCCTGGCATATAAACTAAATAAAAGTCAAAATAATTCTTCTACTCAACCCATATCAAAATCCGTATATTTATGTCACAATGGGAAAAGATTTACTTATGACTCTTATGATCAGTATGAATAAAAAACTTCTCTCCCAAAAGATAATTTTTCTAATATCTCAAGGCATAAACCAATGCAGCCAATTTGTGATCATGAATTGTAATGTTTTTTCAGGATTCATCATCTATCATGATCTCTTTTCCATGAATAAATCTTATTGCATCAATACCACCAAAATTTGATCTCTTATAAATCGAAATAGGTAATATACTCATTACTTGATTTAGATAAGATAAAAATTTGATTATTGGCCAAGGACTTATTCATTTCATAGAAAACATTCTCACATGCTTTATTAAAATTATACTTTATTCCCTTCTTGGTCATGCCTATGAATGGTTCTTCTGTGCGTGACAAGATTTTTATGATCCTTTGGTAATAATCCCCCAAACCATAGAAGCTTCTTATATCTAAAAAATTACTTGGTTTCTCCCAAGATTCCATTGCATGAACCTTCTACAGATCAGCTGAAATACATTCCTCTAAGATGATGTGGCCTAAGAAATTTATCCTTTTTATCTAGAAATGAAAATTTGA
This sequence comes from Viscum album, assembly GCA_963277665.1. Lineage (NCBI taxonomy): Eukaryota > Viridiplantae > Streptophyta > Magnoliopsida > Santalales > Viscaceae > Viscum > Viscum album. Next base: position 1,489,210,146 of record OY728120.1, read on the forward strand.
TAGAATTTGTTATATATAGTTCTCTCTCAGTGTACTCAAGAAAATTTCATGATATTGGGGGTGATCGTCTTAAGTTTGGGAGAAGACAAAGATTTCATATACAAAGACATATAAAAACTGATCCAGGTATATGTAAATGATTCAATTAATCAACACCTTAAATAAACCATGTGTGTTCCTTAACATTAATTGAAATACAAAAACCTCATAAAACCCATACCTCATTTTAAATTATGTATGTCGTATATAAAAAGGTATAACCCTAAGATAATGATACCCTGAACTCAAATCAATCTTATAGAATACACATTCACCCTTCAGCTTGTAAAAAAGATCATCGATAAGTGGGAGAGGATATCAGTTTGAAATCATCATCTGATTCAACATCCAGTAATCAAAACCCAAGATTATGGTTCCATGCACCTTTTTTGAAAATAACCCCACAGATACTAACATAATTTGTTTTCTCACAAACACTTGGCTATAATGACTTTTCTCACCAAGGTATTCCAATATTTATAGTTTCACACCAATTATAAGTTATTTATAATGCTATAAATAATTTTTAGGATCAATTTAATTACCCCAATATCATTGAGCTCATCTTATAAAATTTTTAACAATACAAAGTATATTTAATTGCCCACGTGAATGGATTGCCCAAAATTTAATTCCCAAACAAAATATTTTTTCAGGATTATTCATTTAAAGTATTCTACTCTATAATGACATGGACTCATGTCCTATATTTTATATTTTTGATTCCTTAATAATTATTTTATGATATTTTTTTACACAAACATCTTTTATGATTTTGATCGAAGTTATTTTAATAATTTTCTATGATATTTATGTTTTTCTCATGTTATCCTCCATGTGTATGGTCTATTACACTAAACTATGTTTTTTATTTACTGGTAATTTGATATTACTCGTTACTTATGTTTCATACACTATGTTTATGAAGATGATTATATCATTTGAGATATATAGAAAAGGGTCCATATGATCAGGATTATATATAAATAGTTATAAGTGTAATGAAATAAGTTTTTTATGTAGCTGTGTTCAATATACCCCCCATATATGATTGTTGTATTTGATCTTCACTGAGAACTAAAATTTTCTTTAAGGTTACAAAATATATTAAAAGGATGATTATTAATATTAATGTAACAACTTATTCACTAAAAAATACATATATTTGTATAGGGAACCGAAACATTAATTTTTTTCCAAAAAAAACTGAAATAAATCATTTATGTATTAATATAATCATTAATAGATACTCTAAAAGTAACGTAAATGAATAAAAAATTTGGATTTGATGTTATGTAAAACTGATTTAAAGGTGTGTATTCAATGAGTTATTTTATAATAGGTGATTGACTAAAAATAGATTAAAAATATAGTTATCTTTATCCTAGATTTATGATAGTAATAATGATTTTGAATATGAATATTGTAAATTTACTTCAAATTTTATTCAAAAAAAAATTTCTTGACACCGCTACTAATATTTCTCGACAGAAATTTTTTATATTATGTCTTATATAGTAGCTATCTCGTTTTGTTACACCCCAAATTATTTTAATATTTTTAAAATATAATAAAACACCAATCATAGATAAGTTTGATCTCCTAAATTAATATTTTACTTCCATTTTATAAACATATATTCTTTAATGTGTAATTTTTATTTAGTATAGAGAACCTTAAGGTGACTTAAATTTTTTTTTCTTATAATGGAGAACTTAATTTTTTAATTTTTATGATATATTCATATTTTTAATTATATATTATTAATTAATAATAGTATACTATAATAACATTTTTTTATTCTTGATCAATTTTTATAATGTTCATAGGATTATAATATACAATGATAAAATAATAGCCAATAAACGGTCAGAAAAAGGCCATCCAAATTTTTATATAACTATACTCTAAAAAAATATTTCCACATTATTGCCTTAAGAATTTTCAACATTCGAAACTACACAATCATGCCTCTAATTGTAATATATTTTATAATATATAAATTTTATTAATTATAGTTTTTTACTAACTAATTGTATATCAATAAGATTTATTATTTATTATGAACAATAATTCATGGTAGTTTCTAACTTATGACGATGTAGATCATTCATATTTATATTTAATTTTTAGCATTATCTATTATATTTAATTTAATGAACTAATTTTTATTTAATGAATATGTATAAATAAAACTGTTTTGATTTTATTCCTGATAATGTGAAAGTTATATAATATTTTTTTCTTATTTATTTTTTTATTTATAAACATTTAGTTCTACATTATCATCCAAAATAATTAAATCTATATTATATTATATTAATATAAATTCAAGAAAATATGTGTATATATAATTACCATTAGATAATAAATATAACACTTTTCTACCACTAATGTTTGATTTTATGCAAGTAACTGTGGGGGGTGTGTATTCCTCTATCCCATGACTTTTTCTCTCAAGTTAAGGATATGAAATACAAGGTCATAATACAAAAAACACATTTTAGATATATAGACCAATGTTTCTTTTAAATTTTATAAGTAATTATTTTTTTAATCAGCTGTAGGGATTTTTTTTGATAACTATGATTCATATTAGAATTATGGATGTTTTTATATCTAAAATATATGTTTTTAAATGACTTAAGAGGAATGGTTAGTGGCATGGGTGCTCAATAAAGAATCATAAAAGGTCTAGGGTGACCCCTAGATAATATTTCAGTTACGGTTAGTGCACCACAATAAGTTTAATGGGTACCATGATGTGGTAGAACATTGCTTTAGTGGCCAAGGAATTTTTGTGAAGGGTTGATCATTGTGATTTATATATGGTAAAACGACATAGAAACACATATGGTTCCACTATGGGGAGTTTCCAAGTGGATGTTGGTATGGGCTACCCCTATGGTTTTGTTGTGTCATAATCTAGGTTCAATGTAGAATCATGTCCCTTATAGTGTGAAACCATACTGTGTAATTGACAGGGCATTCCATATTGGTTACTCAATAGTAACAGTTAGCACCCCCCCTCCCCCCTCATGGTGGGATGAATAGTGTAGCATTCTATGCATTGTAGTAAGAGGTATAGTAGTGGGTGTTCCACTACAGTCCCTTGGGATACACATTATCCCACCCTTAGGAAGTGGTACTTCACTAAACAGTCTTGGGGCCACACCATAACAACCCCATTAGGTTATTTTCTAATTTTTGGGGAATTACCTTAATTTCATTGTCAGACCTCATTGATTTTTAGGGAAATGGGTTTTGTGAGAAGAACATTTCTACTATATTTATCCCCTTTCTTGCTCCACATTTACCCCAAATAAGGGAGATGGTAACATGTGTGTTTTGAAGGAATTTCAATTTATTATTATCCTCCACATTACTTTTTTTTTGGTTTCCCACCATTTTTAGATATTTCATAGGATTTTTATTAGTGTTTTGGAAACCGATTCCACAAGAACGTGGTTGAATATGGGCAGTACAATGAGAATTTTTGTCAAGGATGATAGAGGTTGTTTTAGGAGGATGAACTCATGTTGTTACACTAAATTTTATAGCTTTTATGTTACTGAATGAATTTTTTTTGGTTTTTTATTTATTCAAGTATAATTAACCATCAACATTGGTAATTAAATTGGAAATTTTTTGTAGATTGGGTCTGGTTTATTATCTATAGTGGACCACACCATGTTATTTGAGGATTCAATGAGAGGATGTATCCTAGTGATATATTAGGTATTTAATCTTATAAAAATTATAATTAATTAAATTAATAAATTGTTTCAAAACTAATATAAATTATTAAAATTGATGATATTGATTAATAAATGTGTCTTGGCAATAATATGTGCTTTAATGAGTCTTGGAAAAGAGAAGTACATATTTTACTAAAGGAAGTAACTCTATATTAGGTAGGTAGTCCGTAAAATTTAACGATGGTTTAATATTTTTGTTAGTTTTACCTCCTTCTTAGGAACCATAAATTTCTCACTGGGGAAAAAGTATCTACTGAGATAAACCCCTTATTCATGGCTTAATAAATGTTTTTCCAAAAGTTCATGAGATAAATTCATCATTTTAATCTCACTGAAACATTTCTCACACGATACAAGTGGTTTAAAATTGTTACTAGTTATCTATAAAATTTTTCCAAAAAAATACCCCAACATCCTTTTTGGTAAAGTAAGAGATGAAAAAACAGAGAGACACAAAGAAAAGAAGAATCATTGACAATGAAAGAGAGCTTTAATATTCACTATATAGATGAACTTCATAAAAAATTATATAAATTTATGTCCTGCAAAATACTTGAATAATTAAAAACCCTAGGAAGTGGGTTCTCATGGTATCATCTATAAGATTATATATTATATGAAAATCTCAATTAAAAGAATCCATTTCATGAGCCTTCTATTGGAATACAGTCTCATCTATTCTCACACATGTGATTTATACATTTTCAAAAATTGCTTCACATATATCTACCAAGATAGTTTACCAACCTTATGCCTAATAGGTGATGTATTATTTATTATGGTATCCCATGACCATTAATGAAAGTCCCCCTTGTTATCACATTACCATATCCCTCATTTACAAGACCATCATGTTAACTAAATTCCTTCAATGGACACCAAAATCATAATTATCATATACTTGAGATTTCATCATGATGTGTTACATGAAGTATGAGTTCAAAAAAGTCTTTCCCACTCTATATGTATATGATTTTACACACGATATCTATCTTTTTTAATTCACCTTGACACATTGGGAAATTCCATTTTAATTCCATTACTAGGTCACTCTCTCAGGTCATATCAATTCAACAAACATGTACTAAACCCTTCCATAATGTTTGAAACATTGAAAATACCATGATATAATGGTTTCTGAAACCACTAGACCTATATGATCAAGGAAATAGCACAAACATGACCCCTTCACTAGAGATTTTATTTAATAAATGGTTCCTTGATAATTATCATCATAGGTATTTAAATTCCATGGGGAATCACAATTTTGGATACCATTGATAATGATGTTTCTTGTCAATAGAACAACGTATTTTTCATTTATAGTTCAACATGCTTATCCCATCCCCACGTTATACCCCATGTCCCTTGTAAAAATGGGGTTTCTTTTTATATATAAGATCAAATATGGTTCCAAGGGATGATTTCATCACCAGAAGTCATGAATGGGTGATAAAAACATACATATGGGTATCACACTTCTATATATAAGAACCATTGACATTCTCTTGGTTCTTATGCTATATATTTGGCCTATTACCAGGGTGTAACGCCCAATTAATCATTCCCCCATTAAGGATCACATCACGATAATTCATTGGGAAGTGGTATAAGGGTATCTAGATGCGTAGGCCTCACCCAATCTCAAATCGTTGACTCTCATGAAATACTTAAGACATTATGTTATATCATATTCCTAGCATCAATAATGACACATGTCAATATAAGTGTTTTAGTTAATCATTTCATTAGCATGATTGGGACACAAATAATTTCGGTTAAAATTAAATTATCCAAATCATCATGAAACCATCCTTAAAACATAACATAAAACTACATGGTAAGGTCTAATCTGAATAACATAAAATCTATACCTCAAACTACATACTCATTCACTCCTTTTAAAAAGTATACATAGGATGAATCTATGAGGTTCAAACACATCAACCAAAACATATATCTTATCATCAATATATATTCCTAATAAATTCATTCCCTACATTTAAAGACAGAATATATATGGGTAACAACCATAAAATTTTCAGATGGGACACATTACTGATAATTTATCCTCTTAAGGGAATCCTCCTTATAAGGTCATATCATTCTCAATAGTCCATATCATTAAAAGTTTAATCATCTTTCTTATTAAGATGTATTCTTGATGAAATCGTGCCACCACCCAATGGATCATATTCCCTCTATATTATCACAAAAGACATATTCTTTCAAATTGATTCCCATTGAAATCAATTATAATGGACCAATATTTAATAGGCACCACATAAACCATTGATATAAATCATTCTCCTAGATTTACACTCTGCACAACTTCAAAATGATAGGAATTTCCCTATCCCATGACGATAAAAAGTAACATGTATCCTATTTAGAATCACTAAACTACAAGGGTTTTCATTCCATTCATTTGGATACATTGAAATACACTTTTAATATATTATTCCCAACATAATGAAAACACACCTACTTTTTGAATGGTGAAAAATTTTCAATGACATGATGTGTTGATTTAAACCATAGTACCCTAAATCTACGAACCAATATATATTATAATAAATATAGAAATCCTTTTATACACATATATTTTCACCCTGAAATATTCCAAAACAAATCATTTTCATTGGCATAACAACACCCTATCTAGTTTTTTGGATTAATTAAAAAAAATATATATAAATATAAGAGAGTCTTGGATAAGGAAATAATTCACCCACTAAAGTCATGGATGATCCTGACATCCTAGCATCTCAGAAAACAAAAATTATAGTGTTTTCTCAAAGAAAAACCCTATTTACTTACTTAAAATTTTTGTCTATAAAAACCATTAATATATACGAATCACATCTCAGATAGCCATCAGAGTTTACAACAGAAAAAATGGTGAAACTGACATGAATACTTGAACTATGTTTATCCTTTCATAATAATTATTTTAGAAATTTTATTATATATTTTCCTAAAAAGAGTGAACCCAACATAAATCAATTAACTATGAAAATAATATTTAAGCATACTCTTACATGTGATACTTCACTATATGTTATACTTCATTGAAGGGTTTTTTATGGTGTCAATGTGTACTGAGTATCCCTTTCAAGATCTCCCATAGACATAATGTGATGGAATCTACACTAATAAATTTATCATAAATAATAGTTTTCCTAAGGGATATGGCCCTAGTGACTAAGAGGGAACTCTCGCCAATATAGTGTCTTTAAAAATGAAAAAAAATTCTTACTGAGGGAGTATTATATCAATGGTTCCATCACATCAGTATAGTAATCTCATAGAATACATTTGGCATTGAATTCCCAAAGACCTCCTCACCATCATATGGTTTGGAAATCTATGGTGGTATTAATTCCACATCATTCCATTTCAAGAGATTTTACTTATAACATAATAATGATAGAATCCCCTACCATAATGAAAAAAATGATGTTAAAAATACCTCCACTAGTATCCCAAAGTCCACAAAGTGGTTTTGGGATTACTATCATCACTTTTTAATCCACATGACTTTAAATATATTAAATCTGGATGAGAAATCTTCCTAGTAATTCTACTCTCCAATCAACCATAACTGAACATTATTGATATCAGGTATTGGGTGAAAACCCACCAAATACTAGGGACATTCTGATATTCCAAGCTCAAAATATGAAACCTTCTAGTATACATTGTAGTCATTTAGTGACTCTGATTATATTCAGGGTCACACTTTAAACATATTCAAATATACTCTAGAAACATTATAGGAACCATGTACAATGATCCATACATCTATTAGGGGGAAGGCCCATAATTATTCTCAAACCCATCAAACCTACATGTGCACCGTGATGGAATCAGGAGGAGCATGTCAACATATGATGATATCCAGAAAGGACCATTCACATATCGATGCCCCTATATATAAAGATTGCTAGTATATACCTATAGTAAAATAATAATAGGAATTGGATAATAAAATTAATAATTTTTTATTATCTCATTTTATTCTTTTTGAAATGGAGACACATGAGTATATTCCTACATTTATTGATTTTTTTCCATATTTATTCAAACAGTGATAGAGGACATTCATCGACCAATTGTAATAATCTATATTGGATATGATGACATTCTTAAACGCACCATAATATAATTTTTTATGAATATTCTAACAACCACTATAGAGATAATGCACATTCCCTTTCATATCTCAAAAAAAGTCCCCATATATTGATGAGAACACAATAACATGATCATATCCCCACAATAGTGGAACTGATTTATGATTATAATCTAGTTGAGATTCATTTAGAGGCCTATATTCACACACCTCCCAATCTTGGTAAGATGACCACCATACTCTTGTGGCCTATAAATAGTAGGTTTTTACCCTTTTCCAACACAAATTGGATCATCAACATCCCTCAATGAAATATCCAAAAAGGGATTATATTCCATACCTAATTAATTAAAAAAAGCATTGGGCCCTCTAATATCTCTTGGTAGTAGTTTGAGGACATAGGAAATCGTCATAAAATGTACAATATAGCCTTACCTACAGATGTTCTCTTTCCAGTACTATCATTATTAATTCTTGAATATCACCCTAGATAATATTTCATAGATATAATCCTAGTGAAAACATATAAAAACTATAATGAGAAACCCTATCATGAAATTTCCCAATGAAATGAAGGTTATAATCTATAAAAAATTCTTTTAAGAGTACCATATATTATGAAGAACTAGGGAGACAAAATCTTGTAATATCAAGGACATTAATTCTTCCAAAAAATATCTTATCTCTACCATTGGTAATTTGAAGTAAAACCATCATATGAACTCTAAATGGGTTCAACCTATTATAAATTGAATAAAATAATATATTTATACATTCAATTTTAAAAAAACTATAAAATAATTCTAATAGTTTGATCATATATAAGATTCAACACTGAGTGTTGAGGAAAACACATTGGTTATGTTATAAAAACATGATGAGGAAAATATATTCATGATTTTTACCCCTAGGATACAACCAATTCTAACAATTAGAATTTTATATTGGAGAATTATTACCTATATAAACTCAAATGATAGAAGTGAAAATAATTAACCAACATACAATACCATCTAAATTTATATCTGAGGAGATTCTCCACTAACCGAATATTGTTCCTGATCACCATGGGCTGGCGACAATCACCTGGTGATCAAGAAAAATAGTTGGGAGTAATTTCACCCACAAAATACTATAATCATAGATTACAATTTGGAAATATAACCATATATATATATAAATAAATACTTACATATCAATGTTTAAAGAGACACAAAAAAAAGTGGACCATAATAACCAAAAACTGTTCTCCTAGAGGTCAATGTTCACTAACCATGTTCCCTGTCACATTCCCTTGATCACCACAACTCGAAACCACATAGGCATTATAAATAAAAAACACCATCTATTAGATAATATAGGGAGGGAATTGTCAAAAGGTACAAACATGGTGTTAGATAATGTGATTATTTGGATTCCTCTAAATATTCTACGCAATTGAATCATAAAGAAATTCAAATATTATAAAAGAGGAGTAAAATAAAGGGAGTATAAGGATTAGTTTAAAAATAGTGTTTTAAACATTTAAAAATAATTTGTTTAAATAAATCTATAAAATATTTCATTTTATCAATTGAAATTCAATCACTTTTTTGTAATGCTTTGAAAATAATTTCACAAGATAAAGTCGAAATATCAAAACCAAATGAGAATATGCACCAGATCGTAAATATGAAAAAGAATCAATACAATATTGGTAAGGTTCATAATAATTATAAATGTTTCCATTAAGGAAACTCTAATTCCAAATTGTGATAATGAACACTCTTATGTATCAAGTATCAAGTATATTGAGTCATGGGAGCAACCTAAGAAATATTGTGAGTCCACCAAAGAATATCTAATCAAATTATTACATGACCAATAGACAGGCTTACTTAATGACCTGCGTGTCTGGAGGAAACTATTTCCACACACACCTTCTTTCTTAACTGTAAGTACAAGCCTAAACCATTACATTTCTTTATAGAATCACTAGAATGGTGTCAGCCCATTAGAGAAACATATATCTATGTCATCTTATCTAAATATCATGTTTCCCATAACTATTAAAAATATGTGGTATGATAAAAAAGTTATGTGTATCACTAGATCCTTATCAACAACATGCTACTATTACCACCCCCCCAACTCTCTCAAAGTAAATAATATCTTTTCCAACCCCCTTCAACAATGAGATGTATAAGAATAACACAGTTTACAATAAATGTATTATTGCATAGGATAGTTATCATAAATTTCCAAACATACTATCAACCAACATTAATTTCAATTCAATACCTTTTATACAATTCAATACTCAAAAGGTTAATAATACAAACTTCCTTTCAAAAATAATCATTAAAAATTCCAAAAAGGCGTATAAAAAATATTTCATTTCAATTCATCCAAAATGAAGTTAAAATAAGTATTACAATTTTAAAAAACATTGAATACATTTTAAAAAAGGGTGTCACCCTCATTCCACGTGGATAAATCATTTATTTCAAATTATTCAAGAAAAACTATTGCAAAACAAGAGTAAAACAATTTAAATGTGTATATTGGTCATTTAATAAATTCATGAAATTAATTTTTTTTCAAAAACATTAAATATTTCCATTAATATAATTAAAATCAATGAAATTCATAGACAAATTCAATAAATATTGAAAATTCCTCAATTTCTCCAAAACACCCTTTCAAATTTCATTAAAATAAAATCCAAATAAACATTGAATTAATCCATTCACTAAAAAATTATGATGAAAATTAATTTTAACACCATTTAATTCATTCCATTATAAATTAAAAGTAAAAAAGGGGAAAATAATATTTCATATGGTGTTAAAAGAAAAAATTTCATAGAATATGTGTTAGAAATCAATAATCATGTATCTATGAATTCTCGAGAAACAATGAATCCCAAAGAAGAAGAATAACAAAAAAACCCCAACTTGGAAATTAAGGAAATAAATTACATAAAATTTCATATGCATCTCCTTCAATGGTGATCATAGGATGTAATAAGATAGATTTTGAAAGAAGTGAGGGGAGATCCTAAATCTACAATTCCAAATCAAAAAATCAAGATCTGAAAAAATTCAATGCTTTCACAACATTTAGGAAGAAAAAATCAAGATAATAATGGATATAGAAGATCAATAAGATAATAACTCTCTAAAAGAGAATATATATACTTTGATTGGAACTTTGAACAGATAAGAAATGAGTATGGGAGAGCCAAAATTCCTCCAGAGGGCACCCAAAACCCTAAGGATCAGATAATGGTCGATTGGGAGGAGTTTGGGGTTAATTTTGTGGGTTTTATTATTTTAATTAAAATTTTTGGAAAATTAATTTCCATGTGCTTGGTTTTGAAGGTGTGGTCAAATGGTGAGTACTAACTATGCACCTTAACCAAGAAATGTTGCTCACATTGTTTCACCATGCCCAAACCATGCAACCAAGTTATCCACTAATTTTAACCATGCAAAAACCATGTGAAAACCAAGAATCATGTTTCACACATAGTTTAACTATGCACAAACCATGCACAAACCATAATACCCATGATGAAAATTTTGATTAACCTTGCACCAACCATGATAAAACCCTGAAAAGGCCCAAATACCTCCAAAAAAGGCATATTAAATTACATAAATCAACACGTAAAGATAACCATACATTGGGTACTCAAATAAATGGGTGAAAACAATAAAAAATGAATTGGATGTTATAACCTCGCCACAATAGGACTTTTTGTCCCCAAAAAGTACCCATCTTGAATGATAGAAGATTATGACACGACAAGAACTTCATAACTTATGTTTTGAGGTGAATGATCCATTGTCTAGAAGTGAGACTCACCCAAAGGATAACATCATAGACAACCCCAATATTACATAACCAATATTATCACAAATCATTAAAATAGATAAATACAAGTGACCTAGCATAGGTCCCCACACCAATCAATGTTTCACCAAAATGGTGAAACATAAGAAGAGACCATTCCATGAACCCAAAGAAGAGATAATTAAACAATTCATTATGGTGTATCATCAAGGGTCAAAAAATCAAAATCATTGTAAATAATTGTTAAGTATTACTTCCTTAGGTAAGTAGTAAATAGAAACATAGGATTTTTTCTCAAAATTGATCCTGACACCTCACTAAGATTATCAAATCAAAGGCCAGAACCATAGTGTTCCTGGCCTATAAAAAATACACATCATCCTAAATACCTAAATAAATTCCCAATTTCTATCCCATCCCAATAAAAAATATCTCAGACACCCTAGTCAGTGTAAAACAGGTCACTACACTCGGATATTGGAGACCATCCAACACATAATAATTGATCTCTAACAATCGAGTCAAAAGTAAAGGATACCAGGGAATAATACCAAGCATCTTAAGACAAGGAGACCATTATTGAAAGACCAATAAAAAATAATATAAATGATGATCCATAATATAACATCATAAAGATAAAAAAAGGTTTTCTAAAAAAAGACAAGCCACAAGAATGAAAAAATCAAATAGTTTCCACACTGATGATGTAAACAACAAGACAGATCAACATTATCCATATTTTGAGACATCCATTTTCCATCCATAATCTCTTCTAATATGTAGACAGTATCATTATGAGTCCTATGCATGGGGCCCTATTATCATGTAGCATCTACTCCCCTATAATCAGGAGATGATATTCCAGACAAAATTTTCTATTTATGGTCTACCAATATACAAAACCGCATAAATTATCCTAAGTGGAAACACCATTTACATACTCTCAGAGATTTGAAACACAATATCTTATAATGAGGAGGTTCTCTACACAATAATCACATGGTATTTCCCTTCTTTTTTCAAATATACTATACTTCCTCCTTTGAGAAAGTGTCAATTATCAATTCATGTTATTTTTTTAGATACACTTTAGCTATAAATTCCCTTTTCAAATATATTTGGATATGAGATCATCCATTCCACATGCATTTATGTCACATGTTCTAGGTGAAGACCTTTTATAAAAATTATATAAATACATAATTCATTACCATAATTTCCATGTATGAAACATTCCAAACGTTAGAACTTCTCACCTCACTTTAGAAATGATAGATCATCTTGCCTAAATCTAAAAAACTCAGAATCATTCTCGTTATTTACTTCCTTAGGACACTTGCATTGAATGTAGACAAACATGAAGAATTAAAAATAGATTATTTTATACATATTAGATGTAATCATAACATCCCATTACTATTGGATTGAAACCCTCAAATAAAGAATGGATAGACATAACCTGTAGAGATTTAGGATTCAGGAGAGTATCATATATCATATTAACATCATTAATCCACTAAAATACCTCAGGAGAGCCTCATTATCCATTATAATATGTTTGATGAAAATCCATGAGTTCAATGATGGTGTTCAATGGAATGAATGTCTCTGGATCCACCATTCAATATGGAGTCTGGGTAGAGTGGTTGACAATGGAATTTACATCTAGAAAAACAGAATAATTATATCAAGTAACAGACCGTTGGAACAACGTTATATATTTATTCATGTACTTTCTAGGAGACATTTATTAACATAAAAAAATTGGCATATCAACTCAGTAATTAATAAACTATCAAAAAGATAATAGATGAATTTAATCAAAGTCAAAACCCATTTTAATCTAAATCTTAATGATTATAAAATTCAAAATATTTAAAAATTTATAAAACAATACTATTTCCATTAAAAATTCTAAATCCTATTATAAATAAATAAATGTTTCAAAATCACTTTACAATATTTTTAAATTATTCTATGGTTTTGAAATCAATAAACCCTTTTCCAATTTACAAAACCTTTTCCATTTAAATCCACTGAAAAAAAAATTTCTTCTTAATGAATTGTTTTACGAAATTATATAATAGTCTTTGATAATTATTTTTCCCAACAAAAAATTTCATAAACATAACTATTTAGTAAGTGAAAATATTTCTCAAAGAGTGTAAAAAATAATTTTTTTAAAAAAATTAATATTCATAATGGATTTAAAATTATTAACATGGAATTAAATTTGAAATTACCAAATTAGAGCATAAAACATCCCACATCCAAAAACCACCTAACAAACCTCACAATAGTGATGTAAATTAAATGAATATTGATATGGATTGATGTTTATATCCATGTTATAACTATACAATTCTTGGCCGTATGTGATGGTAAACCACACACCAACTCCCAACTGTTCATGGATGGATTTCCTAATCATCCACACTAATTCCACATAGTTCACAAGACCATAAAACGTAGTTCCACTATAGTCATCATTTTATTCTATTTTAAAAAACACATAACAGATTCTAAAAATAAAATATTGTCTCATTGGGAATATATATATACTTTATCATTAGCAAAACCAATAACTGAAAAGAAATACTCATTTCCAAACATCTTTGATAACTCAAGCCTCATCGTGATGGGGTGGTGATCAAGAACCCTCTCACATACTACCTCTTGAGTATTAACCATTTATTAATATCTTTTCCACAATTACAAAACCAAATAACATAATAATATCAAATTCAGAATTTTACCTTTATGGAAGGACCACTGATGATAACATTTGTAATGAACCAGCCTAAAATACGATCTAAACCAATATGTGAGTTGATTTTCCACTAAAATGATTGGCATCCTCAATCTCCACGAGCTGGAGTAAAAAAACCAGGGCATCCACAAAAATAATTAAGAATTATTTCTCCCAAAAAGACTAAAATAATTTTATAAAATTTGGAAGTTACATTATATATACATATATGTCAATCAATATAGTCATATCAATGTTTAATGAGACACTAAAGAAACTGAAAGAAAAACAAAACAATAGAAAAGCAATATTCTGGTGTTCCATGACTACCCACAATTTCCCAAGTCACTTTCCCTTGGTTACTTGAAAACACAACCATAGGGTAAGTATAGATCATGAACACCTACTATAAGATAACAGAGGGATTAAAACAGAAAATGGTATAAGCATGATGAGAGCTACTGATCCCATTATTTATCCATCATATATTCTATTCCATAACATCATAGGGAAATTAAAATATGATAAAAGATGTATAAAAATAATACAGTAAAAATACTCATGTAAAAAATTATTTTTAAAACTTTTAAAAACATTTATTATAATAAAACAGTAAAACATGCAATTTAATTATTTAGAAAAACATTCATTTTCTTGAAAATCTTTTAAAACCATTTCACAAGATAAAGTTATATAATCAATAAGTGATGAGAATATTCCACTGATATGTACATATGAATTAGAATCTATACTGAGATTCAAGGAGAATAATAATAAAAAAAAATCAATCAAGGAAACCCCTATTTCAAATAGTGACAATAAACACTATCATGTATCGAGAATCAAGAATATGGGTCTCATTGGTACTAACTAGTTCATCCTTGCTCAAACCATACATCTCGGATGCACACTAAGTGTAACCATGTACAACAAATGAATAAAATATGAAAAATGATTTACACTTAGTTTAACCATGTGAAAAGCATACAACCATTGTTGAACAATTTTCTGAACCATGATCAAACCACATAAATTCCCAAAAACGAAAATAAAAGGTCTATTAAAATACCAAAAACAACCTAAAAGGTATTCAAACATTGGGTACTCAAATAAATGGACCAAAACTCCAAAAACACAGACCATGTGTTTTATTTTCTCTCTATCAAATGATATAAAAATATTTTCCCTATCTAATTTATCCATGAAACAATGTAGAATTTAGAATACTTTTTCACTAGATTGATTTTGTTACCTTTTTACTTCCATGAATCTAAATGTAAATGAAGAAACTCAACAAACTATAATAAATAATCCTTATAAGTATAAATACCTTTTATAAATAATTAAAAATGTGTACACCAGTGGTTTAGGAGAATATGGATCACTTTATTTTACATCATTTATTTGACAACCTAGTGTATCATAAATCATGACTGAAACTTCAGTACCTCGTTCCATGTATTATCTTTGTGAATAACATATACAATATGGTTCATCTTTCATAAACCAACAATTTAAAAAGTATAAAAATTAAATACTAGTGGGAGTATGCCTTCAAAAATCTCCTAAATCAAGAATTGATGAATTTTGATCATTCCTCCACCAAGATAAAGATATATATTGATAAAATGTAATGTACTGAATAACCATTTATTTAGCACAAACTGTGAACTAAGAATTTGCCACAACACACATATTAAAAAATTAAGGTATAAAAAATCTGAAAGGTTTCACTTAGTAGCACCATTGTAACAATACTTGAGAAATATTATCACATATGTATATGAGAAATATTACAACTTCCTACACCACTAGGATAAAAAATTCCCCTAAAATCTGAGTTAGTGGTGTTGTTGAAACCTTATGGACCCATTCCCATAGGGATGAAGATATTTTCCCCCTACTACCTAGTACAATACGATTTTCACAAGGTTGGTTGAGGCTTCCCTACAAAGAAAACCATAATCATTTCAACCATGGAAATCTATACCATCATTATAAAGGAAATATTAGTTAATAATCATTTAAAATTCTCTTTGACTCACATCCAATTATGCATATTCATGAAAATAATATGAAGGGGGAAAATCTCTATAGGTACCATCATCTAAAATTTCAAAGAAATAGTTCTCCCATTGAGATGAATCATTATCCATAGTATCATTAGTATAATAAATCCTCTTAATTCTCCATAACAGTTGAAAAAAGGTTTCTTGTTTCAAAATAAACAACAATAAACACTGTCATCATTAACCTTGTAGATAATATATATCCGAATAATGATGAATTGGAATACAATGAAGATATTTTAGTATTATAGGTTATCCACTACTAGAATGATGTGGAATATGTGTATACCATACATTATAGGAAATACATTAAATTGGTAGATCCCTTTGCTCATCATCCACCCACTTGTTCAGTTTCATCCAGAGCTAAAGGGAAGGGGTGGTTATATCCCAGTCACCACCTAAAAATACTGAATCCCATTCTACTAAAGTGATATTTTCCCAACATAAGGGTGAGATAGAATAATTCAAATGTTCTAATGTGGAGTTACATAGTTGAGATATTCATGTAGGTTACATTTCTTTAGAGTAGTCAAATGAATTACTTTTAGTAGAATTTTTTCAATCAAATAAAAATTCCCAATCCATATGAACTTATCTCAAAAAGGAAACCATCTCAAAGTCTATACATCCATTATACATGACCCTATTAGTGAGAGACTATCATGTGTTTCTTCATTCAAGGATATGGAAAAATTTATTCAGGAATGATACCCTAGGTTAGTTCAAATTAGAGCCCAATGACCAATATATGAGAGATGAATGTCTCAAACACTGAATTACACCCCAACCTAGGAATATAATTTGGATGATATCCCAGTGGAATTTCCTTATGCAGTGAAAAAAAATTAATATTTTATAAAATAAATGAAATTCATATGCACATTAGAAAAATTGTAAATAAAATCATAACCTGATATGGAGGATGCTAAAAACTCCCCAAATATAATTTGGAATTCCATATTCTAAACCTTTAATTTTTTTATGGACCTGTATAAACACTTGAAAAACATTGTTTCCTAGTTAAACCAATGATGCAGACACTTAATAAATAAAGAGTTACCTAAATTGGATTATTTTTCCAATGTATGGATGGACTAGACACTATTCAGTATACAAACATAATATACAAGAAAATTTCAAATAGGGAAGACCTTCATCACCAATTCCATTATATTTTATGCTAAATATAATTGTAAATGATGGTCATTGGCCTCTTAAACTATAAAATGTGGAAATTAGAGGGTTTTGGGAATTACTAATAGGTGGAATGGTCTTCTATATTCCATCAACATGCCATTTCATCAAGAGAAACAACCACACATCATTATTAAAAATATTAGAGATTATATTAAAGTATCCATATTTATTTTTAGAATTTATATCCACAAAACAACAAGTGGAGGAATCCATCCAATGGTCAATAGAAAAATATGAAATGACTCCTAACACCCATGTAAAACTATCTAATAGTGTTGAGAAAGTGTAAAACACAATTAAAATAAAAACAAAAAAATAAATAGATATGAAAATACATAATATCATGTGGTACATTCGAATGAATATCCATGAAATTATAAATTACCTCATTAGGATTATAGAAAGGAGAGAATCCATCCAATTTTTTAAATATTAAGGGTAAAAAAAATTTCCCTCACAAATAAAGATATCTCAGGATTACTAATTACTACATTAGAGAATTTATTATTAATGAAACCATAATCTAAAGGGATAAAATAAATTAGTCACAGTTACCATAGATATTATTTCCCACCATCAATTAAAATTAGGACATAACATTCAAGATTGTGTTAACATTATGGGCATGCTCTAAAAATGGTTTATTTAGGATATGTCAACTTGGGAAAAACTTTGAAGTAGATAACATACATCTTCATCATATCCAATTTAGAGGAGGGAGAATTTTGAAAAATTTTAATGTTATATATATATATTAATTTCCACACTGGATGAATTATGAGTATGTAATTTTGGAATTTTTCAATCTCATAAAATAATTGAAACACCAAATGGAATCACCAAATACTTATACAATATTTGAGATAGAGGTCCCATCACAATATTGAAATTTTCAGAACAATAAATATATGATGAATAGGGTTTGAGTTAAAATAATATTGGTCACTCCACACCCAATTTAGAACTTTCATGATTTATTACGAACAAAATTTCAAGGATGGTATCTACCTTGATAAACTGAATAGTCATCAAATAAACATTAATAATATGTCTTTTCCAATATCATTGACTCAGTAGAGCCATTTTCTATGGAATAACTGATTTAAACAAAAAAATTCTTACAAAAAATAGGGATATGGAATGTCAGGCTATAGGATCTGAGGAGGTAAGTGAGATAAAATATGACAGGTTTCAATATTCTAGTTAGTCCTCTACAAAATCAATATATTGAACTAAAATTTGGTGGTATGTTCATTAGAAGGCTGAACCAAATCATATTTATACAACTTAATCATCCAAATCATATTTAGATATTATATTCATAGAGGAAATGATAGTGAACAAAAAACTATTTATAAAACACTATCCTATGGGTAGGCGAGCTCAATTTGACCCATTGAATAAAAAATCCCACCAATTCTAATCATCATGTCAATTTTTATATATATATGACATTGACATAATATATAAAATATATGTTACAATATTATTTCAATATGTATAGACCATGGGTATATATGTATGATATTTTCAAAAAATAGATATTTTCATGACCATAAACTCAATTATACATGTTTCTCATTTCTCAAATGAAATCATAGGAGTGGATATTGAGTCCTTGTCTTGACCTCATTAATTGTAGGTAGTGGTTTTTAATGTATAAATGTTCAATTTTTAAACCTATACATCCATATTTCGTATACTAGTTAACATTATATAACAAGACCACATAAGTGTTCAATGAAGAGACATCATTCCTCTTTATGTGTCTAGAAACTATAGAGAATTAAATTTTATCATTATATTTGATATAAAATGGTCCTTGGTTTAATAACTTCATAGTTTAGATTCTTCAGTTCCTAGGCTATAATAAGGTAGAATTGACCCTTTTTTGCTTGAAAATTAATTGATTTGATAAAAGTAACCAAAATCCACTTAGAAATGTTAATATATGATCATCATTTATATTTATCAAGAATAAAATTGAATTTATATATTTTTTCAAAACATTTATTTCAATTAATTTATTTTTAGGCATTGTCTTTAGGCCTAAAAAAAAGTTCCCTCTTCATATGAAAATACTTATAATATTCCATCAATTGAAAAGTCTACATTTTATACTATTACAATAACAATTTTGAATACAATGAGCCCTAATATATCGAAAAAGTCTCTATATAAAGGTATTAATGAATTTAATAGAGCATGATTATCTCTGAGTAACCACCCTAGATGGCCACGAAGAAACTCTTTTATATCCATGTGGCAATCTCAATTGATACTATGTTTTCCTAGCAAAACAAATTAAGATTAAAATCATTTGTCAAAAAATATCCTTTTTATTGTGGGTCACACTAAATAGTATTCTAAATAAAAATTTAAATGATCAAAAGATACAAGAAAATATTTCCTCGTTCTCATGATATTGGCAGCATTAACTAATCACAACCAATTAGAAGGAATTCGTAATTATTATGATGTAAAAAACCCCCTCATAATGATTCCTCTAATGAAAATCTCATTATATCATCTCAATTATATTGGCATAATTAAACTTATAATTACCATATTAATATTAAATAAAGTGAGAAACATTTCCAAGATAATCTTAATATTTATTTCTTTTAGTTAAGGCCCTCCAGAACTGAAATCAACCCCACATCATCAAGAGAAATTGAAAATATTCCTTATAGTTTTCTAGTTTCAAATAACCCCTCAATAATTATGTCCAAATGTCATAAAGATATTGGATTAGTAAGAAGAGTATCAGAGAGACTCCCCCACTAATTAAAAATTTATTTTAACTACTATTGATAAACTCAAACTGTTGAACCTAGTATCAAGGGGGATCAATAACATATATTTATCAATGCCTCCATTACCTCTGAATAGAAATAATTATATATTTTTTTCTTAAAAATTCATCAATATTTATTTTTCAAGATATATACTGGGATGTATGAATGGAATTCCATGTTATATTCCCATCACTAGGTCCTTCCATATGATAACCATGGTTTCAAACATACAGTGAGGAAAGTGAATCTTGTTCATGCTCCCAAAATTGTGGATGGTGTTGTAAAGTTGATGAAAACCAATTATTTCAGATAAGTATAATGATCCAAATGGAAGGCCAAGATCATTATATAAAAATTAATAATTATTATATCAAAGTATATATTTTCTATATTGTACTAAAAAAGGATTCATGGATGTATTAATTCACCATTATTATCAAAAAACTACTAATTAATGTGACTGATGGAATCCAATAAATTCCTATTATGGATGGATATTCTATTCACTATTATATCTTAATATACCACAAAGATATAGAGGCCACCAACATTAGTTAACCCCCACATATTTTACTATTATCAAGAGATTCCTTCAATTTTATGTATATTGGTTCGACAAACTGATGCTTTAAGAACCCCATATTTTAATATTTCATTGTAAATGTAATCTTTTGTTATATACATTAAAAGATTTTTAAATCCCATAATATATATGAAAATATTGCTGACCAATAAAAATTAATAACAAACAATAATAACATAGTTTAAAAAATAATGCCCTAATGTCTGATTTTAGGGTGGCATATGGAAAATTCCACAGCATCATGCTACATCATTGTGGCATAGAAGTGGAAGAATAATTGGAACATTTGATATTCAATATTCCCCGTCCTTACAATCTTAAGTAGTGGAGGGGACTTGTGGGAAGCCTCATATATAATAGTCATTCTATATCAATCATTTTTGGATAGTGTGTGTCTTTTATAAGGGTGATAAAAATGGGGCCACTACCTATAGGGAATAAAATTTTCATGAGTTTTTTTCACTATTAATAAATATCTAATGCAGATATTGTTCTTAATGTTAACATAGAATGGCAAAAGGTGCACCTAATTTTCTGAAGCTTTAGTGAAATATCATAGTTAACTCCATGCACATATAAATGACATAGGAAAAGAAGATAGTTATTATTATCTCAACAAAATAATGATAAATAAGGATATATGACATTTTATCAAGAAAAATAATTTCCCCATGTTTACCTTTGTGGTTCAAAATATAAGGAACTTAATACAACACTATGGGGTCAATTTTATATCATAAATGGATCTATAAAAATACATCCTCATTTGTCCCATTCTTTTTGTAAATTTGGATGATTATGTGGTTTTCAGAACCCAACCCCACCCGGGCTCAAGCCGAAACTACCCCAAGCCCGCCTCCATAGGCCAGGGGCTGGCGACTAGCGCCGAAGGCACAAAAACTTGTGGAGGCCTTTGCATAAGTACCTGTACACACACACACGCAGCCCGCTCAATGCAACAATGCAGAGTAAAAGGAAAGACAAGTAAAGAAAAGGGCAACTGGTATATATAAACCACAAAGTGCATCGACCTCTAACAGTGCAAAGTACAAGCTGGAAAGAAAAGGGAAAAACCCGCGCCTAGCCAAAAAGGTGCCACAACCCGGCAACAGGAAAACCAAAGACAAACAGCCGGAAGGGGTCCCCCACCTGAGACCTAACCACGACCACCGCACGCTGTCCAAGATCCTGAACTCCTAAGCTCCACTGAAGTCACGACCAACATGTCTGTCTTCTACAAGGGAACACCAAGTTGGGGAAAGCCCAGCAGGGGTGAGTATAAAAATACTCAGTAGGATACCCTGAAGGCTCGAGGGAACAACAAAGGATGTACCAAAGGGTCAACAGTAAATCGAACAGGGAAAGTAAAGGAGTCCAACTGAGGGTGCAGTAAAGAGTAACAGCAGAGAGACCCGCTCAACCCAACAAGAGGAAAGAAGGTAGACTCTTCCAGACACATGGAGCTAGAAATGGTGAGAATATGAACTTCTCATCGAGTCTTCGCTACCTATAGCAGGAATGTATACTTGTCCAACTACGAAAATCTAGACAAGGAAATCACGTGGCATACCCCACACATCTTTTCCTCCTCTGGAAGGAGAGTAGCCAAAACCCAAGGAGTGGGTACTGGAACAAGGTGTATACATATACATATGATCAACAAGAAGCTCGAACAAGGTCGTAATGGGATCTCCATCCCGTATCTCAGCCGAAGAAAAGTGAGTCGCCTATAGTCCCAGAAGTAACTCCATCGATGCCTAGCATCCCGCACGTCTGCCTCGAACCGCAATCCAAGGGGATCAATCACCGCACCTTGACACTATCCACTTTGGGAGGCAGTGACACTCCCGCACGGTTTTAGATCGCGTCACAAGAACGCGTCCCGGTGGGGAAAGTGCCCCTCGTACTTGAGAGTTCTAGGGAATGTCAAATCACGCCTCGTCACTGCCCTACAATCGAGAGGTCTCCTCAATGACAAAGCCGTTCCATCACCGACCCATACAACCAAGGGTCCCGCTCCGATAATCACGGAGGAAAGACACAGACTAGCCTAGTAGAAAGGATTGAGCCTGGATTGCCAACTGGTGTCCCACTGCCCAGCCCTGCTGGAGGGTAATTCATAACCAGATATCGGGTGACCCACTGCCTAACCCTGTTGAAGGGTAAAACCTAATACATCATCTGGCGACCCACTGCCCAGCCCCGCTTGAGGGTAAACCATAATACATCATCAGGCGACCCACTGCCCAGCCCCACTGGGGGGTAAACCATAATACATCATCAGGAGACCCACTGCCAAGCCCCGATGAAGGGTAAACCATAATACACCACCTTGAGACCCACTTACCAACCCCGCTAGAGGGTAAACCATAATACATCATCAGGCGACCCACTGCCCAGCCCCGCTGGAGGGTAAACTATAATACATCATCAGGCGAAACACTGCCCAGCCTCGCTGGAGGGTAGACCTGGAATAAGTAGATAGGTGACCCACTTCCCAGCCTTGCTGGAGGGTAGACCTGGAACTAGACGACGATGACCCACTGCCCAGCCCGACTGGAGGGTAGACCCTAAGAGGTCGTCGGGTGACCCACTGCCCAGTCTCTGTTGGAGGGTAGACCCTAAGTGCGCCGGGTGACCCACTGCACAGTCTCTGCTAGAGGGTAAACCCTAGAAGTCAGGGAGAAACCCACTTCCCAGCCCTACTGGAGGGTAAACCCGAAGAAGTCGATGAGTAACCCACTGCCCAGCCCCACTAGAGGGTAAAACTCAGAACTGCTCTGGCCATCTTTACAGTAGGGTACAACAATGGACAACCGAACATGGAGTGGGTATCACACAACCACCCAACTCCAGATCAACTCTCCCAAAAGAGGTTCAACGCCTGTTCTATCACGGGGTGCCACTAGCACCGCTACTGGCTAATCCATCGAGAACGAAACTAGGGGGAGACCACTCAACCCTGCTGGTCAAACAAATGAGCACTAAGGGACCCTCTACATCGTGAGAGGTCAAATTATGCAAAGCAGAACACGACACGCACCTGGGGCCCACACGACGTGTTTCCCCAAGTTAACCCGAACCAAGATCACAAACGTCTCAGGTACGAACCACACGTACCTCCATGCGCTCCCGTATACTCCCAAAGTATACCTCACTTTCAGCCCAAGGGCTATCGTGCACACGACAGCCAACGTCAACGCGAAGGGGTGAACGTAAAAACTCCACCTCAAAGGCCCAGGAACGGCCGACCACATCTTATGGACATTTACATCACTCTCCCATGAGTGCATGAGATCACACGCCAAAGGTCGGCTACAAACACGGTAGAAGGACCGCCACTGGGGCACCCTCACATTTCCACATTGAATAAGATTGTGTATAAGGCTCCACACAACCAAATGGATCACACCATTGTAATCCTTGTGAAAAAACATGTGATATAGACTACTCACTTTCCTCAAAATGATATCCGACGGATAAGTCACCCACACTACCTCACGCCCAAACGGCACCCCATGATCCCGAGCCTCGGCCCCGAAAACAGTCGGGTGCATCACCCCATCGTGATCCCCTTGGGAAAACACATCAAAAGAACTACTCACACGAGTGCAATGGATATCTAGAAAAAAAGGTGCATTCCGGCGCACCGCACACGAGCGATGCTTTGTGGGACCCGCATCCTGGTCCCGAAACACAACGAACGGATCACACTGTTGAGATCCTCTTGAAAAAGCACACAAGATGGACTATTCACTTGTCCAAATGATCGCACGGTGATAAAGATGGAAAATCACCGTCGACGCCCAAACGGTCCTTGTGGGACCCACACTATCATTCCAAAATAGGGAGGGCGGACTACACCATTAAAATCCCCTCAGAAAAACATCCAGAATCGACTGCTCGCACGCCCCAAACGGACGCCCGATGAGAAAGTCGTTGAACGCTGCACGCAGCTCAAAAGACGGGCCATGGGGCCCATGCCTCAACTCCGGTTTCGGTGCCCGAAAACTCCTTGGAAACCTCTGCCTCGACGCCAAGTTCACAACCCCACTGACGGCGCCCAATTCAGACATCGGATGTGTCCGCGCCGTCCAAAACAAGAATATCAGAAAAACGCTCGTCCACATAAAGACACGTCATGCCTCCATGGCCCCTCGTTTCGGGAATTAAAAATTCTGAAAACCATCTCAAAACGTCCGCCTCGTTGATAAGGTTCCACCGCCGTAGACGGCACTCAAAACGGACACCCGTAGTGGAAAATATGGGTGTCCGAAGTCCGAGGGGGAAAGAGCCATGGGGCTGGACCGGCCTTAAGGGCCGGTTGCGGCGGCCGCGTGAAGACCCGCGGGTCGCGGGTCTTTGTCGCCGCACGGGGGTCGCGTGCCGCGACCCCTCGGTCGCCGCTCCCTAGCGACCGCCGCCTCGCCGAGCACTCCGCCTGAGCCTCGGCCTCCTCTGGAAGCCGCCCGCAGCCATGCCAAGCGCCTCCGCCGCCTCACGCCGCAATGCCACCTGAGACCGCCCGTGCGCCGCGACACCTCATGAGGTCGCCCGCCGCCCGCCGTGACACCGCCCAAGACTGCCCGCCGCACCAGGGCTCGCCGGACCACCGAAAAAAACCCGCAACCTTCGACGATCAACCCCGACCTCCTCCGATCCCGGATTTCGATTCCGAAATATGCGTTGGAAAGATAAAAATGTATACTACGCATATATGGGATTTTTTTGAAGGTTTATAATCAAATCGACACATAAAATTTGACACAATGGTAGGATCGGGAATGAAAACGCAACGGAAACCTCCTACCTCGCTGGGCTTCGCCCGGAGCTTCGCGTCGATCCGCCGGCATCACTGCACCTCACCGGAGTCGCCTCTCCGGACCATCTCACCAGAGATGGAGGATTAGAGAGGAGAGGGTTTCGCCAGGGGGTTTAAGGGAGAAGGGAAGGGAGAGGGTTTAAATAAATTAATTAATGATTTAATTAATTTAAACCCACCGAAAAGACCCGCATTTGAAACTCATGACGGGGTCAAGGTTAAGCCTCCCCTAGGGTAAACACCACCTCCTGAGCACAAAGGCAGTCTCAGAATTTTAATCCGAGTCCCTGTTCAAAAGTTATTAAACTCAACACCCGAGGGTGCCAAATTAGGAAAACACCCCTTGGGCCATTTTTCACAGACGGCCCGTGCCTGCAAAACTTACACCCCTCCTAGGGTAAACGGCACATTCCGAAATCCACGGTGCCCTCAGTTTTCCAATCCGAGCCACCGTTTAATATATACTCGAGTTTCACCATTAAACGAATACATTAATTAATTAATTTATCCGTTTAACCTTCCGAAAGCGAGAGAGGGGTCCAAATATCCCACGCCAACAAGTTTTATGTCGTTCATAGGGTAAACACCGCATTCCGGACCCATCCGTACACTCGGAACTCTGATCCAGAACTCCGTTCAGGATTTATCCCATTTATTTGGCGTTTCCAGTATGAACGCACTAAAAATTTAATTCCGGCCACTCCGGGGGAAGGAATCGCACGCTGTCAGAGGGTGTTGCTCTAGAATTTCATCAAGAATATTCCAAAGTCTTTTGCAACAAAAAACTATGCTTTTACATCATTCCCTCCTTCAAACTTTTCGTCCCTGAAAAGAAAAACTAGGGGTACTAAGCACACACCTGACTTTCCCATACCCAGAAGAACCCACGCACAGCTCCGCATCACCACACATAGACCAAAGGATTGATCCATTCATGCGAGGTCAGCCCTTGCTGATTTCGTGCACCCACTCCAGAAATTGGGGTTAGGGAGAGGCAGTAGACAACCTCACCATCCCTTTTCATGGTCTCAAACGATCCGAAGGCTCTCGGGGGTAGCTCACATCCCCGAACGAACCTCTAAGTCGCACGCCGCGATTGGAATCACTGCCTGCACCAGGAATAAGGCCCAGTGATTCCCTCCTTCAGAATATTCATATGGTAGAACACCCAAGGTTATCTGGCCATGCAAGTTTTCAAAGTCGATGTCTCACAGCCAAGGCCCTCTTACATGATCGGAAGCGAAGGAGTCAACATCATCGACTAAAGAAAAAGGTATCACACCTTTTTCCATAACAACACAGGGTTACACCCGACGCGCTGCGTCACCCTGGTAACACCTCAAACAAGGGGAAGGGAAGAAAGCCTTTCACACGTAGAGCTTAAAAATTCTCCTAAAAAAAGTAGAAGAGTCGCAAGGGGTACCTCTCATCATCCCATGCTCTATAGGATCATAGACATCCAACGATCGTGGCTGTCCACGGTCCCAAATGTCAGCTCCCGGAGCCTGAAGTGGACCACCTAGTGGTGATGGAAAGACCTCGTAACGTCGTCCCCCACCTCCCGCTGCTCCCGCTCCTCTGCTAGGACCACCTCTCTAAGAACTACTCCAATCACGGCGCTGCCTCTGCAGTGGTGGTGTGCCTGCTTCCTGCCCGAAGCTCTCAGCAACTCATATCGGGCAGTCTTGTACCAAGTGACATTGCTCGTCACAAGCATAGCACCGACTCTCTCTGGGATGCACTGGTGCCCTCCGGTGCCACTGTGGTGTACGACCACGGCCCAAGATCCACTCGTGGAATGGAATCCTCGGCTGAGTCCCTGCGCCTTTTCGCCACAGTGGCATACGACCACGTCTCCGAAACCGGCAATGGAAAGGCCACCGGCGTCGAGGTCCTGTCCTCCGGCGCCTGCTAGCTACGACTGACGCCCCGGCTCCATCATGCCCACTGCCACTACCAACCACAAAACATGAAAGGAAGCTCACTATCACCAATGCCTGCTCTGGCACCCTGGAAGATGTGGAAATTCCCAAGGGTACTATGAAAACACGAATCTCTCGGCGGAGACCCTGCTCAAACTTCCGCGCTCGGATGTTGTCGTCACGGACCAAGTCTGGGTAAAAGCATGCACGGTCTGCAAAACTAGCTGCATTCTCGGCCACCATCATCCCTCCCTGCTGAAACTACAGGTGCTCCTGAATCCGAACGGAGCACAAGAAGGAGGGGTAAAACTCCTCACGGAACAACAACAGAAAGTTTCCCCACGAAAGCAACGAATCGTCAAGGAACCGAGCCACCAGACTCTACCAACGCCAAGCTGATGCAAGAAAAAGGCTGGCTGCCAAAGCCACTCTCTGATCTATCGCCGTCTGCACAAGCTTGAAAAGGCCAACCACTGCCTCGAGCCAAGCCTATGTTGTATGAGGGTCTGGCTGACCACTAAACCTCAACTGTCTCTACTGCTGGAACTCACAGAGTGCGCTCAACCTGCGCTCAAGCTCAGCCTGCTCTGCTGAAACTATCTTCTGCTCAATAGGTGGGGGTGCTCCTACCGGCCCACCCAGAGAAAGGGCTCGCATGAGTGGTCCTGGACTGTGGCATCGTAGATCACAGGGTCGTCGTCACGAACCAAAGCTGGTATCCTAGCTGGCTGTCTTCACAGTGACTTCCTGAATATTATCAAGGAGTGTCGCGGTCAGATGAGCATATATGTATATACCAATAACAACAACGATGGGGAGCTGACTCAAGAAGGAAAGTCAAAGACTAAATCCTATGTGATGCAAAAACAAATTTCCCTGCAACAAATGTCTCAGCATGCCGAGTCGACAAGCGGGTTATCCAGGTCCTGGTGAATGGATACGTCGGTCGCCGCACCATCACTGGACTCCCTGACCTCCGAGCCGCTCTCGAGACACGTTAACACTATTTCCCTAAATCCCAACCAATTCCTCTTTTAGGGACATCCGAATAGCATCCCAAGGAACGAACCACCTCTGATACCACTTTGTCACGACCCGACCCTACCCGGGCTCGAGCCGCAACTACCCCAAGCCCGCCTCCATAGGCCAGGGGCTGGCGACTAGCGCCGAAGGCACAACAACTCAGGGAGGCCTTTGCCTAAGTACCTGTACACACACACACACAGCCCGCTCAATGAAACAGTGCAGAGTAAAAGGAAAGACAAGTAAAGAAAAGGGTAACTTCTATATATAAACCACAAAGTGCATCGACCTCTAATAGTACAAAGTACAAGCTGAAAAGAAAGGGGCAAAACACGCACCCAGCCAAAAAGGTGCCACAACCCGGCAACAGGTAAACAAAAGAAAAACAGCCGGAAGGGGTCCCCCATTTGGGACCTAACCACGACCACCGCACGCAGTCCAAGATCCTGAACTCCTAAGCTCCATTGAAGTCACGACCAACCTGTCCGTCGTCTGCAAGGGCACACCAAGTGTGGGAAAATCCCTAGCAGGGGTGAGTATAAAAATACTTTGTAGGATACCCCGAAGGCTCGAGGGAGCAACAAAGGTGGTACCTAAGGGTGAGCATTAGATCAACCAGGGAAAGTAAAGGAGTCCAACCGAGGGTGCAGTAAAGAGTAACAGCAGAGAGTCCAGCTCAACCCAACAAGAGGAAAGAAGGTAGACTCTTCCAGAAACAAGGAGCTGGAAATGGTGAGAAGATGAACTTCTCATCGAGTCTTCTCTACCTATAGCAGGAGAGTAGACTCGTCCAACCACGAGAAGCTAGACACGGAAAGCACGTGGCATACCCCACGCGTCTTCGCCTCCTCTGGTAGGAGAGTAGCCAAAATCCAAGGAGTGGGTACTGGAAAAAGGTATATAAATATACATATGCTCAACAATAAGCCCGAACAAGGTCGTAACGGGATATCAATCCCGTAGCTCAGCCCAAGAAAAGTGAGTCGCCTATAGTCCCAGAAGTAACTTCATCGATGCCCAGCATCCCGCACGTCTGCCCCGAACTGCAAGCCAAGGGGATCAATCACCACACCTTGACACTATCCACTTTGGGTCGGAACTGACTTGACCTCACGATTTTAGATAGCATCACAAGAACGCATCTCGGTGGGGAAAGTGCCCCTCGTACTTGAGAGTTCTAGGGAAAGTCAAATCACACCTCGTCACTGCCCTGCAGTCGAGAGGTCTCTTCAAAGTCAAAGTCGTTCCATCACCAACCCGTACAACCAAGGGTCCCACTCCGGTAATCACGGAGGAAAGACACAGACTAGCCTAGTAGAAAGGACTTAGCCGGGAATGCCATCAGGTGTCCCATTTCCCAGCCCTATAGGAGGGTAATTCATAACCAGATATCAGGTGACCCACTGCCCAGCCCTGCTGGAGGGTAAACCCTAATACTTCATCAGGAGACCCGCTACCCAGCCCCGCTAGAGAGTAAACCGTAATACATCATCAGGTGACCCCCTGACCAGCCCCACTGGAGGGTAAACCAAAATACATCATCAGGTGACCCACTGCCCAGCCCCGCTAGAGGGTAAACCATAATACACCATCAGGCGACCCACTGCCGAGCCCCACTGGAGGGTAAACCATAATACATCATCAGGGGAACCACTGCCGAGCCCCGCTGGAGGCTAAACCATAATACATCATTAGGCGACCCACTCCAAGCCCCGCTGGAGGGTAGACCTGGAATAAGTCGACAGGCGACCCACTGCCCAACCTTGCTGGAGGGTAGACCTGGAACTAGACGACGACGACCCACTGCCCAGCCCGGATGGAAGGTAGACCCTAAGGTCATCGGGTGACCCACTGCCCAGTCTCGGCTGGAGGTTAAACCCTATATGTCAGTGAGCAACCCACTGCCCAGCCCTACTGGAGGGTAAACCTGAAGAAGTTGATGAGTAACTCACTACCCAGCCCTGCTGGAGGGAAAAACTCAGAACTGCTCTGGCTATCTCTACTCTAGGGTACAACATTGTCCAACCGAACACGGAGTGGGTATCACGCAACCCCCCAACTACAGAACATCTCTCTCAAAAGAGGTTCAGCGCCTGTTGCATCACGGGGTTCCACTAGCATCGCTAATGGACAATCCATCAAGAAAGAAACTAGGGGGAGACCACTCAACCCTGCTTGTCAAACAAACGAGCACTATGGGACCCTCTACGTCGAGAGAGGTCAAACTATGCAAAGTACAACACGGCACGCACCTGGGGCCCACACAATGTGAAGCCCCAAGTTAACCCCCAACCAAGCACACAAACGTCTCAGGTACGAACCACACGTACCTCCAAGCGCTCCCGTATACTCCCAGAGTATACCTCACTTTCAGCCCAAGGGCTATCATGCACACGGAACCCAACGTCAACGAGAAGTCGTGAACGTAAAAACTCCACCTCAAAGGCCCAGGCACGACCGACCACATCTTAGGAACATTTACATCACTCTCCCAAAAGTTCACGTGACCACACGCCAAAGGTCCGCTACAAACACGGTAGAAGGACCGCCACCAGGGCACCCTCACATTTCCACATTTAATATGATCGCGTATAAGGCTCCACACAACCAAAAGGATCACACGTTGTAATCCTCGTGAAAAAACACGTGAGATAGGCTTCTCACTCGCCTCAAATGGATATCTGATGGATAAGTCACCAACACCGCCTCACGCCCGAACGGCACCCCGTGATCCCGAGCCTCGGCCCCGAAAACAGTCGGGTGCATCACACTATCGCGATCCCCTCGGGAAAACACGTCAGAAGCACTACTCACACAAGTACAATGGATATCCGGAGAAAAAGATGCATTTCGGCGCACTGCACACAAGCGGTGCTTCGTGGGACCCGCATACCGGTCCTGAAACACAACGAACAGATCACACCATTGTGATCCTCTCGAAAATGCACACAAGATGGACTATTCACTTTTCCAAAACGGTCACCCGGTGATAAAGATGGAAAATCACTGTCGACGCCCAAATGGCCCTCATGGGCCCCGCACCATCGTGCCGAAATAGGGCAGGCAAATTGCACCATTTCAATCCCCTCGGAAAAAAAATCCAGAATCAACTGCTCGCACGCCCCAAATGGATGCCCGATGAGAAAGTCGTCGAACGCTGCACGCAGCTCAAAAGATGGGCCGTGGGGCCTAGGCCTCAACTCCATTTTCAGTGCCCGAAAACTCCCTAGAAACCTCCTCCTCGACTCTAAGGTCGTAACCCCACTGACGACACCTAATTCGGACATCGGATGTGTCCGCGCCGTCAAAAACAAGAATCCAGGAAAAATGCTCGTCCACTTAAAGACATGTCGCGCCTCCATGGCCCCTCGCTTCGAGAGTTAAAAATTCCCAAAACCATCTCAAAACGTCAGCATTGTCGATACGGTACCACCGCCGTAGACAGCACTCAAAACAGACACCCGTAGCCGAAAATACGGGTGTCTGAAGTCCGAGGTGGCAAGACCCCTAGGGCTGAACCGGCGTGAACCGGCCGGTCCGCCCGGCCTGGGTCGGCCTGCGGCTTAGCCGTGCGGTCCGGCCGTGGACATGTGGTCCGCGCGCAGACCGACCACGAGGGCTGGTCGTGGTAGCCGCATGAATACCCACGTGGCGCGGGTCTTTGTCGCCGCACGGTGGTCGCGCGCCGCGACCCCGCGGTCGCCGCTCCCTGGCGACCGTCGCCTCGCCGAGCGCTCCTCCTGAGCCTCGGCTTCCTCCGGAAGCCGCCCGCAGCCGCGCCCAGCGCCTCCGCCACCTCACGACGCGATGTCGATTGAGACCACCTGCACGCCGCGACACTGCCTGAGGCCGCCTACCGCCCGCCGTGACACCACCTGCCACATAAGGGCTCGCCAGACCACCAGAAAAAACCCGCAACCTTCGACGATCAACCCCGGCCTCCTCCGAGCCCGGATTTCGATTATGAAATATGAGTTGGAAAGATAAAAATGTATAATGCGCATCTGTGGGATTTTTTTGAAGGTTTAACCTCAAATCGACACATAAAATTTGAATCAAAGGTAGGCTCGGGAATGAAAACGCAACATAAACCTCCTACCTCGCTAGGCTTCTCCTGGAGCTTCGCGTCGATCTGCCGGCATCACCACACCTCACCAAATTCACCTCCCTTGACCGTATCTCCAAAGATGGAGGAGGATAGGGGAGACAGTTTTTCCAGGGGGTTTAAGGGAGAAGGGAAGGGGGAGGGTTTAAATAAATTAATTAATGATTTAATTAATTTAAAACCTCTGAAAAGACCCGCATCCGAAACTCCCAACGGGGTCGAGGTTAAGCCTCCCCTAGTGGTAAACACCACCTCCTGAGCACAACGGAGGTTTCAAAATTTAAATCCGAGGCCTCGCTCAAAAGTTATTAAACTCAACGCCCGAGGGCTCCAAATTATGAAAACGCCCCTGGGGCCATTTTCACAGACGGCTCGTGCCTGCAAAACTTACAACCCTCCTAGGGTAAACGACACATTCCAAACTCAACGGTGCCCTCCGATTTCAATCCGAGCCACCGTTTAAGAGATAATCGAATTTCACCATTAAACGAATTAATTAATTAATTAATTAATCCGTTTAACCTTCCGAAAGCGAGCGAGGGGTCCAAATATCCCGTGATGACAAGTTTAATGTCGTTCCTAGGGTACACACCACATTCCGAACCCATCCGTACACTCAGATCTCTGATATGGAACTCCTTTCATGAGTTATCCCATTTATTTGGCATTTCCAGTGTGAACGCACTGAAAATTTAATTCCGACCACTCTGGGGCTCGGAATCGCACGCTGCCGGAGGGCGCTGCTCTGGAATATCATCAAGAATATTCCAAAGTCTTTTGCTGCAAAAACCGGGTTCTTACAGTGGTCATCATTTTATATATTCTCATTTTATTTTTATTATAGGAAGCTATTCAATGATATGTGTTGGGATATTTCCTCACAGAACACCATATATTAGAAAAGGATCCAATGAATGTACACCTATCAGAGGAGTATGACTTCTTTATCCCTGAACATTCTTATATATGGGAAATTTATACTGATGGCTTTATAATATTCCAAACGTGATAATGATTCCACGATTCAATGTTCAACTATGTAGTTCTAGTTATTGAGTTTTTCTCCCTAGAATAATTAGTTTTTCTATATTACATGACATTAAATAAATATTTCACAAATAATGATATTAGATGTGAAGATCTCATAACAATTTTCAAGATTTTCATATGAATACCATTTTCTCAATTGAATATCGATAGTGCTTATAATATGTATTTAAATTAGATCAATAGAAAATATACTATTATGAAGGTGTAATCAACCCCTTTTTCTAATATAAATAAGTAAAAATGAAAAAACCCTTTTTTAAAAAATTAGTATCTCTTCAACATTCCCAAAATTATTATATTGTTGCATCAACTAATATGGCCACTACTGTTGAATATCATTATCAAGATAATTTGGTTATCCATATTTTACATCATAGGGTTATCTCACCATTCATTGAAAATTATATAATGGAAATACGTGAAACTATCATATCCTTAATATGAGAAAAGAATATATTTTTTTTTACATATCCTGAAGTTGGATGGATTTATCCCATAATAGGCTACCTGGAAATTAGAATTTTTTTATTGTATCAATAAACTAAAATGTATGTAGATCAACAAGTATAGAAAATCATACTCTATGAGGAACCAAACTCTCAGAGAGTCCTCTACAAATGAAGTTATAAAGAAGTCCCCCCTAAGATTCATTAATGGAGTAGATACCCTCCCTATGTAATTGAAATTATATTCTTTTTACTATAGTGATAATAGGATATAGAAAACTATATCTCTCTATATTATAATACATTGGTATTTATAGCCATCAATGATAAAGGATTCTAATGAAATCACTAATAATATTCATACTATCTAAAAACTTGACATAACCTTTCATCAACCCCCATAGTTACTATATACAAAAAAAATTTATATGAAATTTTCTATAAAGGAAATTGATATTATATAGAAAAATCACTCAGGTATAACCAAGTAATTCATGAATATCATTAATTCCAATAAATTATTTTCTAGGTGGGCCAAGGATATATCTCTCAAGCATGTCAAGTAAAATTATTCTATAAAATTTTTCAATGCTAACATCATTACTATATTTGGGGTATCTCAAAAATAATTGATCTATAAATGAACCAATTTCTATTA
Organism: Viscum album; assembly: GCA_963277665.1. Classification (NCBI taxonomy): domain Eukaryota; kingdom Viridiplantae; phylum Streptophyta; class Magnoliopsida; order Santalales; family Viscaceae; genus Viscum; species Viscum album. The sequence continues at coordinate 1,489,245,340 of OY728120.1, forward strand.
TTACAATTTTAGAAGGTTGTATTAGCAATTCAAAATTCATTCAAACAACATCCACTATTACCATTCATTAGAAAAAATATAGATACCTTCAAAAAAATATAATAACATCATACTAATGATCATGTAGAAGGATAAGAAATCATGTCCACTTAATCATATTCATGACTATTGGTATCATCTCACCATAACCTGCACCACTAAATAAGATCCCGATATGTTCTTCAGCTTCCCTCACCCAATATTACAATCTTCAAAATGTTATCTAATGATATATAAATTTAAATCATACTAGATTAAATAGAATAACACAATGAGAAATGGTTTTCCAAATTTCATAACCTAAAATTCCACCCAAACATGATCACATGAGAATTCAATATAACATTTTCCATCCTCTTGTTTCTATATAGAGAGCCAGTATTAATTTTCATTACTCCAACAATACCTTTAAAGAATCCTTTGAAGCCTATTCCATACTAGGAGGGTCAAAAAACTGAACAACATGTTTTTCCTAGTAGATCCTACTCCATTACCATGACAAATGGGGAGGGTTTTAAAACTACAATCAATGAAAAGATCCACTATAAATACTTGTGTTAACATTATATTAGTTTTCCAAATGTTTGGTTCATAAGATGATAAATTTTTTAATAGAAGTTTGATCTCTAATAAATTACACTACATATAAGATGTATATTATGTATGAATATAAACTACATGGGAAATTTCCTATGTACAAGTTTCAAAAAATAATAGTTCCATCCTCATTTGAATACATTAAACTCTAGAATATGAATTCATTTCGAACGATGATAAACTATATTTTATAAGTCTAAACTATGAATCATTAAACTACATACCACTAACATGTTCATTTCATATAATAAAACATTATAATAACTTCCTAACTTCTTGATTTGTTCCTTAATATAAAATCCAAATACAATATTTCATGTAAGTCTATTAATTATGATATGAGAATACATTCCCTTAAAAATATATCATTTACATCCTTAATCAATATAAATCATCCAACCTTATATGGATTAAAATCATTACATGTGATAAGGATCCACGTAAATATCCTAAGTGTATAGCTCTAAATTTAAACCAATTTATTCTAAGGTTAATGAATAATTATATCTTCTCATAAGAACTATATATGAATTGATTCATCTACCAATATGTTATTTTGTGATTAATATATCCTCTATATTAGGCACAACCATTAATACTAATTTCTCTTATTCTTTTTTACTCCACATTAGTGCTAAATACATATGTAAATTCATGCTTTCCTAAACAAGTTGATGATTCCAATATTCTCCATGTCAAACACTCTAACAAGATTTAGAAAATCTTTTATTTATATACTATTTTCCAATTCTTTTTACTCACATGACCATTAATGTCCTAGAAAATCATTCTGATTAGAACAATTGTGATTATACATATACTTTGATAAGGAATAATGTTCAAGTTTCATGGGAAAAAATTTCATGAAAAATGATCCATCATATATGAATCATAAATCCACTTTAGATGGATTAATAGTTGGAAACATTACCATACATTATTGAATGATTTTTTGGGGCTATTAGGAACATTGATCTATATTTTGATAAAATTACCCCTTTATTGAACTACATGTTCCATCATTCCATTTATTACAATATATTTATTACTACTGGAATGATTCATAGTTGGAATATATATGAATTGTATCAACTTAAATTCCACATTATTTAAAATATGACCAGGATCATTGTTAGATCCCTCGTCATAGGAATCCTCATTAATATAATTTTATTGAAAAAACCCATTTAAAAAACAATTTATGGACTGGTTCTTATAATTAGATGATTTTTAATGATATTAAAATATTTTCTCATATTAAAAAAAACCCATCTTCCATGTTCCTGGTAGTCTAGTTTCCCCTCATTAACATTAAGCCTCTTATAATCACTCAATACAATTGTAAAAATATCACTACCTTTTCCTTTAGGCCTGAGCTAGTCCTGTGTAATGGTTTCTCATCAACTATATGTGGTGTTGTTCATATCCTATGAGTATACATAGTTTTACATATACCCCATATCCTATTCACATAAATAAATTCATTCAACAGTAATGCCCCTATATAAGATAATGATGAATTTAGTGGTAATTATTTTCTTTTATTATGGATCTGATGATTGTACTTCACTGCCTGAACAAAAGGTCAGGGCTTTCCTAACTAATGAAAAAAATACATTATATTAGTTATTAGTAACATATATGCATAAAATATAAGAATTTTATGTGACTTGATTCCTACCACCCTGGGATACGTAGTGACACCTATATTTCTTATCTTTGTCCAAGCTATAAAACAAAATCAGTCCTACCTATCCTTTTGAGTGTAGAAATTAATAGTTTTTATAGATTTTTTTTACTATATTTATAACTATGTTAAGTGGTTTTAGATATTTTTATCTATTATCTAGTTCCTTTAAAAGTGACACAATTTTCCACCTATAGGCTAGACTACTATTTATTTATAATAACTATGGGATGATTCATTCATGTCTTCATAGGGTATGTAGTGGAGGAAAAATTATTTATCATTGGTCCAACATATGTTTTTTACTATCAACCAACAATTTGTATTATGAGAGGTCATGTAATAATTTCATGAAGGACAACCACATGAATATTTGTGCATGATTTATTTTATGGGACTTAATTCCTTCAGTGACATTCAATCAAAACAATATTACCATAAACCATAGTTAGGTTTGATATCTGAACCTCATCCACATGTCAAGACTCATAATTCTACGAATATATTGAGTACTTAATTTTATATCCTATATAATTCAAAAATCATCATGTTTCCTTTATCCATAAAATATTATTCATTCCATAATTTCTTTATGTCCCTAAAAATAATCTCTCGCGTATTTTTATGATTTCACTCGACTTTAAAGAAATCCATTTATTTGATAGTTTTTATGCCACTATATGGGTCCCTTCAAAATTGAGGCACTTCTCATCCTAATGGGATGACCATTTGATCCCTATATTTCATAGAAAACATTTTATTGGAACCCTTCATTTGAATATGATTATTTTTTATCCTAATCATGTTTAATAAAATAATCCAATGTTTTAAGAACTTCATATTTTGATTTACAAATTCAATAAACTTTATTAAAAAATTTATTTAAATACACTAATTATACATTATTGTGTGTTGTAAAAATCCATAGAATAAAACATGGTTTCATTATTACCATGTTATATGGGAATAAACATTATGTTAATGGGATGAAAAATTTATCAGGTCAAAAACCAAAAATTCATGGCTTGAGAAAAAGTTAAATGTTAGTTCACAAAGTCATTCCATTAAAGGCAAATCCAAGTATTACAATACTATTTAAAAGGAACAAACCTCATGGGTATCATAATATGTCCCCAAAAAAATTTGACCAATGTATGTCATACCCATTGGTTTAGTAAAATAGTTAGAGTGATAACATGTAATATCGCGTCACCCGGATAATCTATTCAATGCATAGTAGTGTAATTTTTAGGATGTGAGAACCCTCATTGAATATCCCTTATTCCATAAATATAATTTATTCCATAATTTTTTAACTCTCAATAAATATTCAATGAAAGAGAGTATAATGTGTGATAAAATTCTAATAAATGTTTTCTTATTAATTATTTGGTTCCACCATATTGGAACATTTCAAACAGATGCATCAATCATCCTAATGTGGCAACCCATTGAACATTATAGGCCTTAGTAATATCATAGTCGGTCCCACTATTATAATAGGATTTTTTATCCTCGGTTTGTACCATATCATTATCCCTAATTAAATTACCTTGAGAAGTTTTTGACATAGTTTATTATTCAAAAATATTAGTGAAGCCAATAAATTTTATGCTACACATTTATTCATAAAACTCAAATTAAATTTTGGGATACAATATCTCATCCTCTCACTTTTGAATTGGCCCATTTCACATGAACCTAAACAACATGAAACAATTTTTTGAGCTTCATTATTATATAATAAATACATATCTTCATGTGGTATTCCTTTCTATGAATTGGCATTCAAATATGTTTGGACTTTCAATCACCCATTCAAAATTGATAGACTTATATTATATTAAATAATTTTTTTACAACATAAAATTATTTTGATATATGGTCAAATGTATTTTTTGTAAAACATCATTAATATTTGGTTTAAGATCCATAAAGGTCAACAAATAACAATGTCCCTTCAGATAATTTTCGTTTTTTTATGTTTATCCCTAAATTAACATTAACCTTTTGTCACCCATGTTTCTACATAGTCCTCCTTATAACCCTCTACTAATGTAGTATAACCATAATAACCAATTATATTGGTCCAAATTTGATGAGTTATAATGACATATTCAAATAAAAAATCTCCAGGTTGAGAAAATACAATGCATGTCTTTAGTATAAGTAAATTCTTCACTCATGAGGCATTTAACACACATTTACCATGAAATAAATGAGAATTTAAAAAGAAAAAATGTGAAAAAAATGTAGGGTTGAAATCCTAGGAATAGTGAAAATTATGAATAAGAACATTTATTTTCCAATTAAACATATCTAGTTTAGTTTTTTGAAAATATTAGGTAAAAATTGGTAATTAAAAAAATGATTATGGGGTCCACTATATAATCGTAGTGAAATTAATGCTATTAATTATAGTCCTCTTGGCCAAGGAAGAAATTAATCCATCCCATCATCGCAAGTATATCAGATTAGAGGATCTCTGAAAAAATGTAACTATATTTTTTCCAATCCCTTTTGAAAACCAGAAACCATATTAAAAATTATAGCTTGTTGGTCATCTTCGTATTCAGTCTTCTTATCCATATTGAAGTAGACTAACTCTTGAGTACCGTGAAAATATCAATGCATACATTGTCTGTGATACATCCCCATGTGGATTTATTTCTTATGAAAAGAGAACACATAGAGTGAATGGTGCTGGAATTTACAAATATACATACTCACAAACCATTCCCAATAGATAATGCTATTCCCACTTATAATATTTCATGATCCATTCCCACTATGAAATCATTATAACTCAAGTGTTTGGAAACTATGATATATTTAATTAATTTAAATTTATTTTTTGAGTGGATTTAATGTTATTATAATATCTATCTTAATATTCTAAAATTATAATCAACCAAAAATTAAATTAAATGAATTTATATGGATTTAAAATTATTATTTCCATTCAGTAAAAGAAGATAATTTTTATCCAAATGCTATAGTCTCCCTTTATTATAATGATACATCATATGCTTCCTTCCACGTGGACTTAATCTTCATTAATTGATCATTACGATTTAGAAATTTTCTACTAATTTATCCCAAAACATAAATCCTCTACTTAATTAGGAGAGGTCAGATCATCATCCTTTTTAACAATAATATTTTCCATCATTTTACCTTATTATATTTGCCTACAGTTCTTGGATGGATCCAATTTAGTGATGCTTAATTTTGACTGAGTTTTTTCTACATGAATAACCATTTCTTCATCCATAGTACATCATTATATGGATACAATTAACAATGGAAAATTTCAAGCAATGATGTTTCTCAAATATTGGATGGTTATGTTTTCATTATTTCGGCAAGAATGATTTTCTATCATGCCACTTCTCTCTACTATTTAACACTAAATTTCTCCAAAATATTATGTATCATGTTGTATTTAAACCTTCCATACCAGAGAGTTGGGATCAAATGAAAGATATTGTTAAATGTCACTGATTATAATTAAATAGGACTCTATGAGACCAACTAAGATATTTATTAACATATATATATTTTAAAATCACACAAGATTTCCATTGATTATTGTTCGAGATAAGAATCTATCCCAAATAGTGGGATATATTTAGAGACTACGTCACAAAATGAGATTATAGTCTTCATAGATTTTAAATTAGATACCCCTATATTAGTATTCCCATGTATAAAATTTTCTGTATGATATACCAAAGGTGTAATATATTAGATTTTGTTAGTCAGTGCTAGAATTTTTAAAATATATTCCAAAATTTTGTTAGTGTTATAATGGAAAATAAATGAGATGATCAAAGAGATAAAAAATTATATTCATCTACGTGATTACTAACCTCTATGAATATAATTTTCCATTTAAAAGGCACAAAATTTTGTCCCAATTATGTATATTTTGATAGAAAATAATAGGTATTCATATCCATTTATACAGGTGCAGTATCACTTCACTTAGATATAAAACTAGAAATAAATTTTGGCCTATGAATTTCAAAATTTACAGCATCTAATCTTATGAATGGATTTTGATAACGGATATAAAAATTATAGAAATAAAAAAAATGTGGGGTTCATTATCCATATAAAATGAATTCATGCAATGTTTCATAATTAGTGAAATTTCATTGACAACATCAGAGACTCATATGGAGTCTTCCCGAAGTGTTGAAGGCTCAAAAATGCTGACCATAACTATAGATTTATGGATAATTATAATCATTTATAGGCTCTAATAACCTCAATTCCAATTCATTACACACAAAAGGACTAGAATTTGTGCCCTAGTTAGGATAGTAAACATGAATCCAGATTCCATATTAGAAAATCCTCTATTATTTCCTTGATAAGAATGAGGGTTGCCATAATTGTATCTCCCATAAATCATGCATCTCTAATTATTATTACCATATTATCTCCTATATATATGTTGAGTAATCTATGTTCATCAGAACCTAAATAAATGTAATTCAAAACCACTATTGTATAACCCACTAACCCTTTAACCATAGGGTAAATAGTTTATACTGCTAGGTTCTTAATTAGACCCACCCATTTCTAGCCTCTCAAATCAAAACATCTATGGATCCCCTTTTTGGATGAATGAGAGTAATATTTTTTTTAGTTTATTATAACCTAAATAATATAGAAAATGAAACTACATTGAAAAAATAAAATTATTAACAATCATTCATTGTAATAGCTTAAGAAAAATGAGATAAGATATAATACCCCTTTGTATCCCCTAATCAGATGAATGTCACCAAGGCCTATCATGTCTCTTAATAGAATCATCTGTTAAGGAAAATCCCATGGGAGAATCGTTTACAAGGGTGGGGGTATAATTTATATCATGGTGTTGGAAATTATTATCCCTAATATGCTCTACCATTCAAGTAGATCCTTATTCTTAAATCCATTATTTAGAATTGTAATCCACACTATTAATTGTCCCCCCATTAGTTTATTGAGAGGAATCAACTTGTTATATCAACCCTTATCCCACCTATAATGTTTGTTAAAAAATAATTATCATTTTAATAATAGAGAAAATAAAATATATATTGAAATCAAGGTCACCTGTTCCTGAGGTTTAATTTGACTCTCAATATTAGTCAGTTCTATTCAAGATATTCTCAATCTTCTTAAAGATTATATTTCAAACAGATATAAAAAAGTGATGTTACATATCAAAAAAAATGTTAGGCAAGTATCCATTATCTAAGGTATCTTCTAGGATTCTATATAATATAGACTCTTTCTCTAGGTTTCCCAATCCCTCAAGGATTCAAGGAAATCTGATTTTTCCTGAATGGATAGTTATGGAGGTGACCTAATTATCAAAGGGGTGGGATCTATACCCATTTTTTATTCGTATGCAATCAATAATATAATATTCATCTCAATAATATATCATTTTCGGGCCTCATTTTGTCTATCGATTCCCCTACACTATCCATAATATGTTTCCACATTATAACTACCATTTATAATAATTTCACAGTTACACAGAAGGATAAAAATGTATCCAAGTGACATTATAATCCTATATATTCCCAACAACAGTGTTAGACTAAGGAAAAGATAACTATATGCTTGTTTCTTCTCGCTTTAGTTTAAACTATAATTAAAAAACATTCATTTGATACTTTTTAATCCTTATTCATTATAAAATATAAGTAAACATCTTTTGAAAACATCTAAATTTTTACCTAATTATAAAATGTGAGAATCTCTTTTAGACCTCCCTAACTATTCATTCTACAAGGACACCCTATGGAAGTTGTATTTTATATTTTTTCCGTTGAGACTAACAAGATATTTATTTTTGATAGAACTAGTTTGGAATCTACATATTTTATATTCAAACATTTAGTAAAAGTTTAGATTTTTATTTAACTTACAATCATCTAATGTTATTTTCTTAACCATGAAGATTATACAGAGATATGGTCTGAGATAATAGATGAGGTTTTAGTGATCCTGACTCTGGTATCCCAGAATAAGTGGATACATCATTACATTGTCTTATGTTAAAATAAATCTTATCCCATAAACTTTAATAGTTTAGTGGTATCGTAAAGTGACTAGAATACTTGAATTACACCTTTCCATTAAAAATAGAAAATAAAACATAGAATTTTCTTCATGAAAACCTCTATGTTGTTTAGAATATAAATATATATAAATCATTACACACATTCTGATAGCAAAGGTAAAGGAAAAATATTAAATAGTAAATCTTATATGATTAATATGGGTTTATTTATAACTTAATATATTATTAATATATAAGTAATAATCAATATGAAAAGGTAAAAATATTATAACTCAGTTAATTTAACCAATTACAAGGGAAACAAGTTATATTTATAGGAAAATGATCAAATAATTAAATAAAAATAATCAAAATACCTAGAAACATATTCATAGATGTCATAACTAATTAAATAGATACATGGAAATCAATAACTAATCTCATTATTAGTGAATATATAATGTGTCACATCATAAAAATGTCATCAATCCCCTATCCAATGAAATATTACACAAATGTTTATAGAATCAGCATAAAACCAAATCTAGTTTGTCTCATTCGACATAATGATGTATGAAGGGGCTATAGATCCCACTGATAGTAACCTAAAACATCCAATTCATACCTCATGTTAATGGGGTGAAACATATTCAATATAATCATACATATCTAAAAATGATCTAAAAAAAGTTATTACTTTTACCAATAAATAAATATTGTCATTAACCATTCAGATCTATATAAATAATTATATTAAAATATTAAATCCCTATTATATCATAATATTCACAAAATATTATTCACATTGATTTTATTCTTAAAAAATATCACTTTAAAATTTCTTGAGGAAAATACCATTTTCATTTACAAGTCACTAATTTAATAAGTAAAATTATTCGGATATTTTACTAAAAAAGCTATTTAAAAATGACCATGTAAAATTGAAATTTAATATTCAAGAATTTTATCTTTCATAATGGTGGGTAACTATATTTATTCCTTTTATGTTAAAAAATCTATTTACACTGTGGTATGAATGAAAAAAATACCACTTTCAGAAAACGATAAGAGGAGTCATTTTAAAACATTTTAAAAAAATTTAAATTTGGGTCAAATTTTATATAATAAATAATTTGAAGATTATATAACACAAATATATATATTTTAATGAAAATGTAGAAGAAAAATAGAAAAACTCCAGACCTAATAGAGAAACAAAATCAGTTTTCTGTAAACAATTATTTTATAATAAAGATTATATAAAAAGGGTAAGTGAAAATTAAATTTTTTTAATTTATAGTAATACCAATAGGATAATATAATTTATTGGTTTTAATATATAAATGTTAAATATTTTCCCCAATGGAGACATAAATACAAACAATCACACGTAATGACAATATTTTGAAATAAATCCTTACATCTGGTTCGACTTCCTTTATATGTGTCCAAAAGTCATATATAATAAATATATTTTATTATAAATATATTATGAAAATGTAATCGTATATCTATATATATATATAACACCGTATTATTTTTACTATAACATTTTATCACAATTATATTAACAATTCATTGGTAACATCACTATTTCAAGTAATTACAACTTTGATTTTTTATGTATTTTTTTGTTTGGTTATTTCATAATATGTAATTTGAAAATGGTTCAATTATCTATATAATATTAGACATGATATTAATACCATATAAATTTATTAAATATTTAATCAAAATAGTCAATAAATTTTTGATAGAGAGAAATGTGGTGCGTCATTCATAGAGACAGGAGGTTATACGTACTCATGAACATTTTATCTTTTTTAAAGTATTGATTAAAAAAAAAATAGGATAATTTGATTTTATATAATACTTATCATACCATAAAAATCATATATTTTCATAAAATTTATCTTTATTTCCACCCATGTAAATATATAAAAAATGAATCACATCTCTTCCTGGAGATGGTATTTATATGTACGCACAAGCGACATTATAGTTTTCCAATAGTTTAGAGGATATAATATATATAATATATTATAATTCCATGAGTAAAACTATAATATATATATATATATTAAATCCTTCAATATATATATATCTATGAGAGGTGTTGATGGAAAAGGAATTACATCGGTTAATGTGGTTGTTGTCAGTCGTATGCAGGATAAACGGTTTCATTTCCTATTTGATTAAAGTGAATACAAATATAGTTCATAAAATAAAAATAATTATATATAATTATATTATATATAACGGTTCTATTATAATTTAATTATCAATTAATTAATTAATATGGAACAAAAGGATGTAAAATAGAAAGAGATTAGAGAAAATAATTACCTTCTTTTAGGAAACCCTCTTTTCGTTCTCTTATTAAGGACACTAGGGTTGGAATTTTGGGAAAGTAAAATATCTCTATAATTTGGGTAATAATTTTTTGGAGATGCGTTATTGGAAAATGTTTTGAAAAATGGATTAATAGGTGTGAATAAGTGATAATAGGGTGTGTCCTTTTATAATTACAGTAGAGTGGCATTTTTTTAAATACAAAAAACTTGTATAAAATGGGATTCACAATCATACAAAGTGCATAAAAAATAGATAAATAATGTTTTTTATGGAATATATTTTCAATAAATAACTCCGGAAAAAATAAAATATTTTTTCGTCCTAGTATTCCCTTATCTTTTAATGATAATCACTTTTCGCATTTTAGTTTTCACTACAGTTTTATGTTCTTTTATTTACCTATGTAATTTATCCATTAAGCCTAAAATTTAAGATAAATAATATATAATTATTACCCATTAATTATAAATATTAAAAAAAATCGTATGAAAATCATATGTTTTTACATATATTTTTAACATAGGTTCATGTAACACGCATAACCATGTTTTAACCTTAACGATAATATTTTTTTCTACTCTCACTATTCATTTGAGATAACAATTAATTTATAAATATTAAATTATTTGGATGATAGTTATTAAAAATATTTCATCCATTTAACAAAATTCAATTCACATATTTGAGGTAATTTTATTATAAATTGAACACACATGTGCGACTAAAATGTTGTTTCCCAAAGAATATTTTTCTTATGTACAAAAAGTTGTCATATAAAATTTAAATAGAAAATATATTAATGTGATTTCAATTTGATTAACAATAAAATAATTTTATTATTTTATATTTTTAAAATACTACGATAAAATGGAAAATTGAAAATTATGTAAATAAAATATCATTTTTTCTAAAAAATAATTAATTTTCACTATTAAAAAAATTATTTTAAGAAAATTATATAAATATCACAATAATATTAATTTTAAATTATTATTTTAAAATTAATTTGTTTTTCAGAAATAATTTATTAAAATGTATTAAAATTTAAATTTAAATTATGTTTGAAGAATTAGACAAAACCTATTTTTTGTTATATAAAATTTTAAACATAAAGCCGATATTTTTTCCCATTATTATAAAAATATTAGACGAACGATAAATAAATTTATTGAATATGTAATATTTAAATTTCATTAAAATCATTAAAAAATCGTTCTTAATTTATTTTACTAAGATTTTTACAACTATAGGCATAAAAACAATATTTCAGAAAAATCTTTTCATTTTTATTAAAATGATTTTTATTTTGATTTAAAATAAATTTTATAACCGATGAATTTATTTACTACATGATTAAACTCTATTATTTTCATAATTTAGTTAATAATATTCATACTTTATAATTTAACAGTTATGTTATAACTGTAAACTATATTACGACTCATTTGGACTTAGGTTTGTGTGTGTCTCAAGCTATCGAAGAGATTAAATTTATTTAAAATAAAATATATCATAGTGTCTCTAGGATATTAAATTTTATCTTCCTTCAAAAAAAATTCCAAAAAATCTCATTAATATAACCTCATTATCATATTAGGGTACTCTTTCATAATAATTACTTCAATTTCCAACATCACATCTTCTATCTTATGATGTATCTAAATTGCCTCTACTAGGAGATTCATCCAATTCTTCAAAACAATTTCCCTACTATCCAAATTAGTATTTTAATTTGTTAGTATTATATATCATTGTCTAAATAAATTTATTTAGAAGTGAGAATTGGATTTGGGTCCAGTATGTACTTTTTTAATAGTGAGATATGTAATACATCATGTTCTATAAAGAGACATGGTGGCATTGCAAAATAGTACGCCACATATCCAATTTATTATAATATTTTGAAGGATTCAATGTACTAAGGTATATTTTTACCTTTCTTACCAAACCATTTTACACTGTTCCATATAGATACATTAAAAAATGTGATCTTCAACATGAAATTACAAATTTATTCTTTGGTTATTGGTATAGATATTTTTCCTGCATTGAGATATGTTGATATGGGTTTGAATAATATTTACCATTTCAATTTTCTCCTCTAAAATATATGAGCATACAATATTCCATTCATAAACATCATCCTAGAAATTTTCTATATGAATTATCATTCCATTTTATTCTTAATACAATTCCATTTGAATTCATTAATGAAATCTATTATTATTAGTAACATATACCAAATGTAGTTACTGATCCCACATACCTTGAAGGAAAATATATCTTGACCTCAAAAAATCATCCAATATCTATGTAGTCCTTTCAATCTTCTCCAATGTTGTCAGGTGATAAGCAGTGCTCAAATAAAGCTCAGTATTAAGATCCTTCTGAATAATTTTCCATAAATTTAAAGTAAATCATGGGTCATGATAAGACACAATTAATGGAGATGATCTATAAAGTCTAAAAACATAAATAATATATTCTCATTAAAATATCCAAAGAGTTAAATAATCTCTTACATCAAGTAAATGTGTATATTTGATGATGATATCAATAATAGCCCATAATACATCATTATTTTTACGAGCCTTTGGAAGTCCAGTGGAATTGTCCATAGTAATGTCATCCAATTTAAAAATAAGAATAATAATAGATGGAATAAAACATATATGATGTTTTCTCCTTGTCTTCACCTGTTAGTAAACTAAAATTCTTGACAGACAATCAAAAAAGGCCCAGTTAATATTATCCAACCAAAATTTTTCCTTCAAATCCCATTACTTCTTGGTGATATTGGTGTGTATTGGGAAATATGAGCTATAATAATTATACAATAATTTAGTTTCTATCTTAGGTATACAAATAACACATATAGTATTTCAAAATTTAATAAATATATCTTCTGAAACTATGAATGAAAAATTTACATTATTCATAAATTTAGTGTTCTTTTAAAAATTCTAATCATCAGTTTGATAACTTTTCATATTTTACAAAAAATATGGTTTGGTAATCCTTTAAAAAATTCATGTTATATTTCCTAATATAAAAATAACCATTTATATATTTATAACATCATTTAATATAAGATCCCAATTAGTCCGTATTTTTTTTCAGATCTCTATGAAACTTCTAGTACAATACATTTTCTGTCCTATTTTCCTTCCTTGGATAGTCATGTATTGATAAATAATTATATTTTAGTAGATCAACTAATGACCATTTCCTAAGGTTGATATATTTTGGTGAAAATATGTATTCAATACTCCTTTGATACTTTTATATCTCATATATGTTTTCTCATAGATAATGTATCCATATCTTCAATGTAATGATTACATCTAGAAAACAAAGCTCATCCATTAGGAATATTTAATCATGAATATTTAACTACCTTGATTCATAGAAAATAACATTATCATTGCGCATTAAGACATAACCAATTCTGTTTTTCAGTCCATCACTACATATCACAAAGCCATTATATCTGGACAGTGGATTTAAAATTGGAGAAATAAAAATTCCTCTTTTCAATTCCCTAAAACAATCTTCATATTCCTTCTCAAAAATTAACATTACCCAATATTGAGTAAACATGTCTAAGGGGTTATCCCACGGGTAAATGTTTTAAACAAATCACCAACAGTAACCTATATATCCAATAAAGCCATATATTTGGTTATGTAATTGGTATGGTAAATTTTTTAAATGTCTTTTTTCTTCATAAGATCAACATATATCCCATCAATATATATAATATGGTTATGAAAGGAAACAATATATATCTATACTTCAATGTTTCAAAATGTTATGTATAAATTTTTTCTTCTAAGAGTCTTAGGAATTAATCTCAAGTGATTCTTAGGGATTTGATAGCTTTCATAATACACCAATATATTATTAATACATTACAAAAATAATCATCAATAAATCCCTTAAATATATCATTTTCTAATTTTATGAAATGGGTTCATTAGTTCGCCCATATTAAATTATTGTAAACCAGTAATGTTAACAACTTATATGATATAATTTCCTTAGAATATCATCTTCATTTAATAGAAATATATTATACACAAAATAAATTCCAATCATTGTAAAATACTGATATCTATAAATTTTATCAAATAAGTATTAAATGAGAGGTAGAGGATACTTTTTCATTATCATAATATCTATTACTTTTCTTTAGTTAATTAATAACATTGTAGACCTATCTTTCTTATTTTCGAAAAGAATAGGGGATCCAAAGGAGAAACATTATGATCTACAAGTCCATTATAACATAACTTCTATAATTGGTTTATTAACCCCACTAATTCCATAGTGAAAATTAAATAGGGATTCTTTGATATCGGCCTTTCAAGAGGGATTAAATAAATGGAATACTTAACATTATTCTCTAGTTGATATGTTTGTAATTCATTAATAAATGCATCACTCTATTCATTTATAATATGCCCATCCAAAATTTAAGGATTTTAATTTCCTACAATATCATTTGTCTTCTCTTCTAATCTAGGTATCTCAGGCATATGATCTATGAGATGTTTATCTACACATGACTCTAATTATGATTTCTCCATTATAAATTTATATATTTCCACACCTTCATGAAAAATTGGAATTTCCATCCCTTTCTAACTTTTTTTTATCTTTATATTTTTAATGTTAGTATATATCTAAGATTATATCAAAATCAACCATAGGTATAATAATGATGTCAGAAAATATGGAATATTTATACGTCAAAATGGGAACTTGTTGACACATCCTTATTATGTTGAGACTTCCACTTGGAGTCTTGAATGATAACATCGCTATTAATGTGCAAGGTAAATAAATATTTTTCCTAACAAATAGGGATGATATAAAATTGTGTGATGATACCTAATTAAATAAACAAATAACTAAATTTTTGGATATAAGTAATGTACCTTCCACCACAAATTTAGGAACCTCAACCACACCACTTTGGATCACATCATCTTGGTCTTTCTCCAATGTACTTTTATTAGGTGAAATTACTTTAACATCTAGGTAAATAATATTCATACTTCCATATATCCTTAGATTCAAATAATTGAACATTGTATGATTCTTCTATTCTATAAAAATCATGAAAATAATGGTCTTTATCTCCATCCATGTAGAAAAATAGCATTCCCAAAAAGAAATGTCCATGGTGTTTCCTTCAAAAATTATTATAGGTTAAATATTTCAACCTTATATTATTCCATTTTACTCTATTTCCTTTTTCCAGTGTTTTAATCTATTATTTTCTTATCTACATTTCCTTATAAGTTATAATTCATTGGTAATTATTTCTATGTATTAAAATTACATGATATTATATCCTCAAATGATGAGAATGTTTGGGATTATAGATTCATACCATGTATTTTATTATTTGAATGAAATAAACTATATGTCTTCGTTTTGGATTACATATGTTTCTTGAATCATGCAATGGTAACCTTATATACATAGATTTATACTTAAAACATATTGTCCTCTTCCATTTTTTTCAAACCCAATAATTTTCTATTCATATTTTCACATTGTCCATAAAGAATATATTTTTCCATGAAATCATCCTTAAAATATATCAATTCCATGTTTTTTATTTCCTCATAATCCTCGGTTTTATGAATTAATGAAATCCATTTATACTAATACCATGATATATTATAAGCATCTATGAAAACCTTCTCCCTTCTATTAATTCCCAAAATTATACATATATTCTTTAATGAATGTATCCATTTCTCATCGAAAATTTTATTTTTAGACCCACTATGTGAAGGAAGATTATGACTTATAAAATGTTTTAATATTGTTACACCATGTATTTCACTAATAGGATGATACATACATGAAAATGTGTTGGTTATAACATTAATTAGCTACCCTAATATAGTTATAATACTCATATCTAGATCAATCTTTTTGATCTTTCACAAGTTGGAAATTCCAACATGAATTATGTAAATTTATATGGTTTCCATTACTTCTATTCAATGTCATTTGTAAACAATGGAATACAATTTATTAGTTCATAACATTACGAACCATAATATATAAATTTTAGACTAGTGAAACACATATCCTAAATTGAAAATTTATATTTAACTAATCCAAGAATCATAAAAACTGTCCCTCTGGGTATATTCGTAAAATAATATTTTCAAATAAATCCTAATGGGTTGAATACAAAATTTTAATTAACTTAATAATGTCCCCCAATATTTAAAAAAAAGTGTGAAGTAAGAACTATTGTAATGAAATATGTGAGTGTTGAGTCAAATCCCAATGTTACCTTTTGAGCTATTACAGCTCTGTATATGTCATGACCCGTACCTCAGGGCCCGTATCATGAGTACACCAGCCCGCCTTCCTTAGGCTAGGGGATGGTGACTAGCACCAAAGGCATGTATCCCTAAACTGGGAAGGCATTGCCTTTATAAACTGAAACACACACAATAGAGAACGCAACATGAAGTAAGACACTATGTAAATATTTATACAAAAGGGAGTGATGTAAAATTAAAAGGTTCCAGAAATACAAGACCAAAATTAAAGTATAGGTACAATTGAAAGCAAGTACAACTGGAGAAGAGTAAAACAGCTACTGGGTCATCCTTTTGGGTTTCCTACCTGAAGGGTAGGTACAGATGGCCTCCTCAACACTCCACGTCTGACTGTCCGCTCCATGTACCATCACGCTGAGTGGTCCACCTCTAGGTACCATCCAGTCCTACTACTCTCAGCCTCAGTCAGTGTTGTCCATCATCTGCAACCAACACAACGAGGTGCGGGCATAGCATGTGCATGGGTGAGTATAACAATACTCAATAGGGACCCCGAGACCCTGAAGGTATCACAAAATCTCACAAGGATAACCAAAAACTATGGATTCAATGGATAACCATTACATAGGAATATGCCCATACATATACCTAAGTTATTTTGTAACCCATCTCAATCTTGAGGAAAACACAAAAGTCATTGACTCAGCTCAAAACCAGGATTTTTATTCTATGGTGTTGTAACATGTAACAATCCAAATAACATTGTTGGAACCACAGCTGATGGTGTAATCCTCCGCTATCGAGTACAGTGGGCCTACCTCATCACATAGTGGCACTTCACACTTTCCTGGACTGCTGTGGTACTCCTCCTGTTGAGTAACGTGGGTCTGCAGCGTCACACAGAGGCGCTCCCCACTGTGGGTCTGTCGTGCCCACACAGAAGCGCTCCCCCTCGAAGCCTGTTGAGGCACTCCTCCTATTGAGTACCATGGTTTTATCGTTTCACACAGAGGTGATCCCCACTATGGGCCTACCACGTCACAAAGAGGCGCTTCCAACTGTTCTAGGCGAAACAGTCCGAGTCGAAAGGTCCTCAGTCGTCAGGTCTGAACCAGATACTGGGTCTATGAACTCCACACACTTGTCACTGGGAGGATCCGCTCCATGAGCTTCTGGTCGATACTCCAACTGTCACGAAGTCCGTTGTTGAAGTATCTCCAAGGTCCGCCTCATCATAGGGGTCTCAACGCAATAGACGACGCATCAATCGAATGCCCGGTCTGTGAGTTATTGGCATTTCCATCCTAGGGGCCCGGTTGGATTTTAGGTTCAAACCAACCCAAATATACCCCAACTGTGTCCAAACCTGAAGTGGGGTATGGACAAAGGACCGCATCACTCTAAGCATTCCGTCGCTGTAGATGGTTCGTCGATCAGACACCCATAGCCCATGCTATGAGCGGAATGATTGTAAACTGGCTATAGTGGGTCTCGGTCTGGTCTGACCGAGTCAGATCGACCCGACCTGACCTGGTCTGGACGGGGGTCTGACCCGGTCCACTGGTCTGACCCGGTCATAGGGAATGGCCCAGCCCATGGGGTCGACCCGGCCCGGATGGGCGGCCCGACCCGGTGGCACGATCCGGAACGGTGGCCCGGCCTGATGGAGGCCTGGCCCAGCGACCTAGTCCGAAAGGGTGGCCTGGACCAGCGTCGCAGTCCAAAAGGGTGGCCCAGCCTAATGGTGTCCTGGCTCAGCGGCCCGGAAGCTCGGCGTCTCGCGGGGTCTGCCTAAGCCGCGTGCCGCCCAGGCACCTGAACGGCTCTGCCGTTCCGGTGGAGGTCCAACTGGTGCCAGGTAGCGCCAATGGGGCACACGCGGGACCCGACGGGGTCCTGCTCCTCCTGGATGGCCCAACGGCCAGCCGCTCCACACCACCGACACGACATGATGGCTTCACACCCCTCCGCCACAGCCCACCCTGTCTATATCCCTCTGTGGGCCTCCGTGAAGCACGACGGCGCCACGTGCCTCCCCCATAACCCACCATAGCCGCAAATCTTCTTCTACGCGGCACGACTATTCCAGACTCTCTTGGAAACCCAGCTGCTATGATAACCCTGCTTTTATTACAACTTAAACATGATTTAATACATAAAACATCAGTTGATACAACAACGAAGATCGAGAGGTTTAGTGTCTTTGGGGATTAGGTTCATTACATTAAACTTAAAACATGAAATACAACATCTTTATTGAAAACTTCCATTACATGACCACTATATTCCCTCGTACTTAGCATTGCATGGGATAACCTGAGGACATGAATAAGAAAACAGTGGGCTATAAAGCCCATTAAGGGAGTACACATGGAATAACATGAGAAGTACAATACATGTTAGACAATAAGAATATCAATTGAGCATAAAAGAAACATGAACATAAAGGCATGACAAATCATGATAATCATAACATGGAAATGTGGCAACAACACTTAACATGGATTTAGCATGAGCCAAGGCTCATTGCACATAAAGCATGAGTAAACCCTCATTGCACATAAAGCATGAGTAAAACCTCGTTTCACTTGAATTAGCATGAGTCAACACTCATTTCACTTGACGTATCATGATACTATACTTTACCCAATGCATTGGAGCGCTATAAGGGCGCACCCTTCTTAAAACATTTCATTTCATGCATAAGTGTGACACATGGATCATAAAACATGGATTCATAAAACATAATAATTTATTCCATGATAAAGGAATGTGGAATTCATACATGAAACTTTACAATCAGTAATTATATGTTTATAAAGGTGAATACCCTTGATGGAGAAATGGGCATGGTATTCACTACACAATGGCATTGGCTTAGAAAATCGGTACAATTTCGGCAGCGTAACAGCGTGACATAAGAATTCATAGAAGTGGTTGATGAGAGAGAAATGGGTTCCTCATCATATTTACATGTAATGGAAAGTAAGGGGGTCATATAGATACACTTCCCAACAATTGAAAAGGAATTTAGATTCATGATACAAAAGTATTTCTTGATTGAAAAAGAAGAGAGAGAAGTTCCTTTCGGAATTTCAGCATAGTAACGGGTGTACATGGGAGGAATTTAATGAGAGAGAAAGGGGTCTCCCATCATTCAAACAATAAGAGGGCAGTATGGGTTAGGTGAGAAACCATACCCCAACATTCATAATTGAAATTAAAAGGGCAACACGACTTAAAGAAAATTGACAAAAATGAGAAAGTAAGAGAAAACCCTTACTTGGAAGTGTGCTTCCAAAGGCTAGAGAGAGGCTTGTGAGAGGATTCTTGGGAGCTTGGGGCACCTTGGGAGGATTCTAGAGAGAGTAGTGCAGAGGTTGGCCGATCTCCAAAGGATTTTAGTGAGGAGGAAGTGGGATCATGGGTGGGATTATATAGGAAAGGTGAGAGGATTCTTTATTATTTAGGTTTGGGACCCCTTATATTAAATTAATCCAAACCATAAAACATCCCATGGTTTTTTCCCATGGTTTCTGTAAAAGGATTGAGGAAAACAATATTTTACAATGCCAAGGTCCGAACTTATTAAAATATTAGGGTTGCTTATGTGGATGTGAGTCCCACTCCCATGGAAATTAATTTAAAAAGGCAAAGTGTTGAATATGTCTTGAGGGGTTCATTAATGCTTTGAAAACTAAGTCAAAAAAACCCAAAACCTCATTATTTTAATGATAAAAGATATATTGGCCGAAAATAAGGATTACAGAATTTTATTACATCACCAGTGGGTCATTATGATGTCATAAAACACATTATATATTTAAATGGTATTTAATTTTTACCCAAAAATTTGACTGTCTCAGAAAATTATGAAAAATTCACCATTGGATAACTTCGACGTCTTGATTCCATAAATGAAATTTAATTTATCTAAAAAATTTCTAAATTTGTTAATTTTCACTTTTAAAATAAAAACCAACATTTATTGAAAATTCACGGGTTTTGACAGAAATGGATTTCAAACCTTAATATAAAATTTTAATTGCATTCATAAAATTATAAGATCATTTATATTTAATAAAAATTAATATAATAATCATATTATTATTTAATTAAAATATTATTTAATTAAAAAATCCCTTAATTTAATAAAATGGATTTCTTAATTAAATAATAACTAAAAACACCATTTGTACTTTAAAAACTATTTACAATGTATCAAAAATGACTAGAAATTATAGTCATTATTATATACAAAAAAAATAATTTACATGAACATAGTACTACTTATTTGTTACATAACCCCTTAAAACAGCCGCATATGACCTAAGGGTAAGGTGTGCGATGGTGACAGACTCTTGGGGTGGCTCGGATAACATCGCTCGAGTGGTAATCTCTATCAACTTCCACTTTTCCTATAGACGGTCACGTTCGAGCTTGAAATAATGAAGCTCATCTTGGACTTGGTCCAGGGCGAAGCCCAAAGACGCCACCTCTTTTCCGAGCTCCGAAAAATGGGATTCATATGGGGAAATTCTACTGGATGAGGCCATCGCTTCCTTTGTCTGAGTAAAATTGGGTTCATTGAAGCATTATATTTATACAAATCATGTCATCACTGTTCAACGGCTATAAAAGTAATGGTCACAACTCTTATCATAAAACCAAAGAAGTTAACATCTTATAAAAACATTTTTTTTATAAATAGACATTTAACTGGATCAAGAGGGATTCTCCATTAATGAAACTTTGGGTCATTAAAATATTCCCCCCTTAAGAAATTTCGCCATCGAAATTTTCCTTTTCCCTCACTAAAACAAATTTGGGTAACTCAGCTTCATCATATCCTCCGACTCCCAAGTCGCTTCTTCAAACTTGTTGTTTCTCCACAATACCTTTATGAGGGGCATTGTCTTATTTCGTAGAACTCTTTCTCTATGATCTAAGATCTTTACTTGTTTCTCATCATAAGAAAGATCATCTTTTAATTGTACCACCTCAGAAGAGAGTACATGTGAAGGGTTGGGTATGTACTTCCTTAAGAGGGATATATGAAAGACATCATGCACCTTGGCCATGGTAGGTGGAAGTGCTAGTTGATAGGCCACAGCCCCAACACGATCAAGAATCTCAAAAGGGCTGATATACCTTGGACTTAACTTCCCTTTCTTTCCAATCCTCATGACGTTCTTCCACGGAGATATGCGTAGAAACACCATGTCTCCAACTTTAAATTCAAGGTATCGTCGACGATTATCTGCATAACTCTTCTGTCGACTCTGGGCTTCCTTGATATGCTACTGAATGGTTTTCACCGTCTCCAACATTTCCTCGACCATTTCTGGTCCAAGCAGATTATGTTCACCGAACTCATCCCAACATGCTGGTGTTCTGCACCATTTCCCATAAAGGGCTTCATATGGTTCTATTTGGATGCTCGTGTGGAAACTGTTATTATAAGAGAACTCAACCAGAGGAAGATGTTGATCCCATCCTCCTTTAAAGTCCATTGAGCACGCTGTCAACATATCCTCAAGTGTTTGGATAGTCCGCTCGGATTGGCCATCAGTTTGAGGATGATAGGCCGTACTGAAGTTCAGGTCAGTATTCAGAGCATGTTGAAGACTCTTCCAAAACTTAGAGGTGAATCTTGGATCTCGGTCAGACACAATAGATAGTGGTACTCCATGAAACCTTACCACCTCCCTAATATATATCTGTGCCAGTTGATCCAATGAGAAATCCTCTTGAATAGCAATGAAGTGTGCAGTCTTTGTAAGACGATCCACAACAACCCAGATTGCATTATTTCCTTTGGATGTCCTCAGAAGTCCAGTGACAAAGTCCATGGTGATGTTATCCCATTTCCATTCTAGTATGGGCAATGGTTGCATCATCCCCTTAGACTTCTGCCTATCTGCCTTCACTTGCTGACATACCAGGCACTTTGATGTATATTCGGCGATCTCCTTCATCATATTATCCCAGCAAAAGTTTTCTCGGAGATCTCGATACATCTTTGTGGTCCCTGGGTGAATAGAGAAATTTTAACTATGTGCATCATCCAAAAGTTCCTTCTTCCACTCCGGACATGATGGAACACATAGTCTTTTCCCAAACCACACAATTCATTCTTCATTAACATTAAACATCGAGGATTTCCCCTTTTTGATAGCTTCCACTTTTTCTTGAATTCCCACATCATCCTTTTGAGCATCCTTTAACCTTTCCAAAAGAGATGGTTGAGCAATAATTTGTGAAAGGATTGATGATGTTCCCTTCTTTATGATTCCCACGTCCATCTTCATCAAGTCTAAGAAGATTGGATCCTTCTCAATTCTCATCATTGATAGAATCACTGGATCCTTTCCACTTAAGGCATTCGCCACCTTGTTCGCTTTCCCCGAGTGGTAATGTATTGAACTGTTATAATCCTTTATGAGCTCTATCCATATTCTCTGGTGCATATTAAGCACTTTCTCTATGAATATATATTTAAGACTCTTGTCGTCAGTATATATCTCACATTTCTCTCCATAGAGATAGTGCCGCCAGATTTTCAAGTCAACGATCACAGCCGCCAACTCTAGATCATGCGTTGGATAGTTTTTCTCATGTATTTTCAACTGCCTTGAGGCATATGATATCACTTTATCATTCTTCATCAACACACATCCTAAGCCCTTCTTCGAAGCATCACTGAATACCACAAAAAGCTCCCCACTTGTGGGTAAAGTGAGAACGAGCGTAGTGATAAGCCTCTTTTTAAACTCATTGAAGCTTTCATCACATTCATTACTCATAGAAAACATTACTCCCATTCGAGTTTGATTGGTAAGAGGGTTGTACAATCGTGAGAAATTTCTCAGAAATCGTCTATAATATCCAGCTAACCCCAAGAAGCTATGGATATCCGTTACCGATGTTGGCCTTGGCCATCCCTCAATTGCATCTGTTTTGGAGGGGTCCATATATATCACATTGCTTGTGATGATATGGCCCAAGAATGAGACCTCCATTAACCAGAACTCACACTTGCTGTACTTTGCATAGAGCTTCTCCTTGAGCAAAGTCTCTAGTACAGATCATAAATGCTCCTCATGATCCTCCTTGGTTTTGGAGTATATTAGAATATCATCTATAAAGACTTCCAAAAATTTGTCAATGTAATCTCTAAAGACTCTATTCGTCAAGTCCATGAATATTTCTAGAGCATTGGTGAGTCCAAAATGAATTACTATGAATTCATAGTGCTTATATCATGTACGAAAAGCAGTCTTGGGGATATCTTCGTTCTTCACCCTTACTTGATAATATCCCGACCGCAAGTCCACCTTGGAGAAGTATTGTGCTCCATGAAATTGATCGAACAAGTCATCAATTAATGGGAGTGGATACATGTTCTTTATCATGATTTTGTTAAGTTCACGATAATAAATGCAAAGCTGCATTGACCCATCCTTTTTCTTGATGAAGAGGACTGGTGCACCCCATGGTGAAGCACTTGGGCGTATAAACCCTTTATCCAGATTCTCCTGTAGTTGTTTCTTCAGCTCTTCATGGTCAACAACAACCATTCTATATGGAGTCTTGGATATTGGTAGTTTTCCAGGTATAAGTTCAATTGAGAACTCAACATCTCTTCTTGGAGGAATACCAGACCGTTTCTCAGGAAACACTTCTGTGAATTCCCTTACAATAGGCATTTCTTCAAGGATGGTTTCTTATTTGGACTCAATCATCTAATCCAGATACGCATGCTCATAGGGCAGTAATATCCATGCTTGAGATGATGGATTTAAAGGAGATTCATCTTCCTCCTGACACTTGTAAAGAATTGGGGGTTGATTCTCCATATGGAGTGTGATTTCCCTCTCGCGACAATTTATGTTGGCTCTATATAAGGAAAGCCAATCCATGCCAATAATTGCATCAAATTCCACCAAAGGAAGTATGAAGAGGTTCTCCGGGAAATTCAATCCACAGATTATAACAGGGGAGGACTTATATTCATGGGATGCATTGATTTCCCCATTTTACGTACTCTCCGATATCTTTACTTCCATGATTTGTGGTGGTGTTGGGATTGTTCTACTAAACATTCAAGATATAAAAGAATGTGTAGAACCTGAATCAAAAAGTACGTTCACTATTCTTGAATGAATAACTTGCGTACCTATCACCACTTCATATTTGGGGTTCACTTCGGTAGAAGTGATGGCAAAAGCTCTTACTTTCTGTCTTGGAGGTTGTTGGTTGCCTCCGATAACCCTTGGATTAGGGAACTGATTTGCAAAATGACCCGGTTCTTTGCATTTGTAGTATTGAACAACGCATTGAGGTTCGAACGGATTGTTCCTCTCCTCTGTCGCAGCTGTAGGTCCTTCTTGCTGATAGTTAATAGCTAGGTGCCCTTCTCTTCCACACCTGGAGAATTCTCTCGTCCCCTTAAGGAAATTTCCAGGGTGCTTCTTTCTGTACTTTTGGAAAGTGGGGTGCTGGAACTTCTTAGAGCCGTTGGATTTATCCATCAGACAACCATCATTGAATTCCACCTTACGCTTCTTTTCCCCATGATACCCCTATGATTCTCCGATCTCCATTTCGACCTTGAGGGCACATCGGACAATTTCCTCATAGCTGTCAAAGTCACGGATCGCTAATGCTTTCCGCAAGCTAGGCTTCAGCCCACCAAAGAAGCATTCAACCTTGCATTAGGGGTAACGACGAAGCCGGAAGCGTATCGTCCAAGCCTTTTACAATTTTCCTTGTACGCTCCCACAGATTCATCATCTTTTTTCTTGAGGGAAAGGAAGTCCCTTTCCATCTTAAGACGAAGGGTGCGTGGAAAATATTTATCAAAAAATATCTTCCGAAATTCCTTCCATTCCAAAGCCTCAATCTCATCCTCAGGCTTCATATTTTTTATCAATGTCCACCATTGATCTGCTTCACCCTCCATACGATAAGCCGCCATGATAACCTTCTCTTGTTCAGAATGTTGGAGAATGGAGAATATCTTTTCAATGGAGTTGATACATTGTTCAGCAATCGTGGGATCAGATTATGCACTAAAAGTAGGAGGCCTCTGTCTCATGAAGCTCTCGATAGTGACTTGTGCTTTCTTAGGGGGGATTGAACGTTCCTCTGGACCCGTGTTTCTATTCAAAACTTGAGTTAGATGAGAGAGAAGCGTGACAAAGTTCGTGATTCCCACTCCCATTGGATTTGGCACCTCATTAGTACAATCATCACACTGATCTTCACAACGGTTGTTAGCCCGAGTCCTCCTATTACCGGCCATTGGCTGGAATAAAAGGAAATTTAGGGGCAACACAAAAAGGGTAATCCAAAGACAAAAGTTGATGACTTATAAATAAACTTTTATTTTCTTAACCCATGAGTCTATAGGATTCAATCTAGGATTATCATGATCTACTTTCTATCATATATTCTTAGGGGCATTTTTCCCTTAATAAGGGTTTATACAAAGATTGTGAATTTATCAAAACATATCCCCCAGGAGTGTCATAACCAAGAGTGTAGTAAGGCCCGTTTTTGTGCACCAGTTCCCGTTCGAGTCTAGCTCAAAGCGGTGTTTTCGGGTATTACCCCTAGGATACATCTGTGCCAGAGCCGCCTCTACCTGCTTGTATCCAGACAGGGATGTATTTGTTTGAAAACCCACTTACTTATTATTTACCAAAACATAGGGATGTTTTTATTATACTTAGTCTTGAATCTAAAGCTTTACTAGGGTTTCCTAATCCCAAAAATAACTAAACCTATCCTCTGATACCAACTATGACAACCCTGATTTTATTACAACATAAACCTGATTTAATACATAAAACATCACTTGATACAACAAAGAAGATTGAGAGGTTTAGTGTCATTGGGGATTAGGTTCATTACATAAAACTTAAAACTTGAAATACAACATCTTTATTGAAATCTTCCTTCACATGACCACTACATTCCCTCGTACTTAGCATTGCATGGGATAACCTAAGGACATGCATAAGAAAAGGGTGAGCTATAAAGCCCAGTAAGGGAGTACACATGGAATAACATGATGAGTACAATACATGTTAGACAATAGGCATATAAATAGATCATAAATGAAACATGAACATAAAGGCATGATAAAGCATGATAATCATAACATGGAAATGTGGCAACAACACTTAACATGGATTTAGCATGATTCAAGGCTCATTGCACATAAATCATGAGTAAACCCTCATTGCACATGAAGCACAAGTAAACCCTCGTTGCAGTTTAATTAGTATGAGTCATCACTCATTGCACTTGACGTATCATGTTACTATTCTTTACCCAATGCATTGGAGCGCTATAAGGGCGCACCCTTCTTAAAACATTTCATTTCATGCATAAGTGTGCCACATGGATCATAAAACTCGGATTCATAAAACATAATCATTTATTCCAAGATAAAGGAATGTGGAATTCATACATTAAAATTTACAATAAATAAGTAAATGTGAATAAAGGTGAATACCCTTTATGGAGAAATGGGTGTGGTATTCACTACACAATGGCATTGGCTTAGAAAATCTGTGCAATTTCGGGAGCGTAACAGCGTGACATAAGAATTCATAAAAGTGGTTGATGAGAGAGAAATAGGTTCCTCGTCATATTTACATGTAATGGACAGTAAGGGGGTCATATAAATACATGTCCCAACAATTTAAATGGAATTTAGATTCATGATACAAAAGTATTGCTTGAATGTAAAAGAAGAGAGAGAAGTTCCTTTCGGAATTTCGGCATAGTAACAGGTGTACATGGGATGCATTTAATGAGAGAGAAAGGGGTATCCCATCATTCAAACAATAAGAGGGCAGTATGGGGGAGGTGAAAAACCATACCCCAACATTCATAATTGAAATTAAAAGGGCAATACAACTTAAAGAAAATTGAAAAAAAATGAGAAAGGAAGAAAAAACCCTTACTTGGAAGTGTGCTTCCAAAGGATAGAGAGAGGCTTGTGAGAGGCTTCTTGGGAGCTTGGGGAACCTTGGGAGGATTCTAGAGAGAGTAGGGAAGAGTTTGGACGAACTCCAAAGGATTTTAGTGAGGAGGAAGTGGTAGCTTGGGTGGGTTTATATAGGAAATGTGAGAGAATTCTTTATTATTTTGGTTTGGGACCCCTTATATTAAATTAATCCAACCCACAAACCATCCCATGGTTTTTGCCCATGGTTTCTGGAAAAGGAAAGAGGGAAACCATATTTTACAATGCCAAGGTCCGATCTTATTAAAATATTAGGGTTGCTTATGTGGAGGTGAGTCACACTCCCATGGAAATTAATTTAAAAAGGAAAAGTGTTGAATATGTCTTGAGAGGTTCATTAATACTTTGAAAAGTAAGTCAAAAAACCCAAAACCTCATCATTTTAATGATAACACATATATTGGCCGAACATAGGGATTATGGTATTTTATTACATCACCATTGGGTCATTATGATGTCATAAAACACATTATATATTTAAATGGTATTTAATTTTTAACCAAAAAATTGACTGTCTCAGAAAATTATGAAATATTCACCGTTGGATAATTTCGATGTCCTGAATCCATAAATGATATTTATTTTATCTAAAAAAATTTCTAAATGTGTTAATTTTGACTTTTAAAATAAAAACCAACATTTTTTGAAAATTCACCGGTTTTGACAGAAATGGCTTTCAAACCTTAATATAAAATTTTAATTGCATTCATAAAATTATAAGATCATGTATATTTAATAAAAATTAATATAATAATATTATTATTATTTTATTAAAATATTATTTAATTAAAAATTCCCTTATTTTAATAAAATGGATTTCTTAATTAAATAATAACTAAAAACTCCATTTGTACATTAAAAACTATTTACAATGTATCAAAAATGACTAGAAATTATTTTCATTATTATATACAAAAAAATAATGTACATGAACATAGTACTACTTATTTGATACATAAACCCTTAAAACAGCCACATAAGACCTAAGGGTAAGGTGTGCGATGGTGACAGACTCTTGGGGTGGCTCGGATAACATCGCTCGAGTGGTAATCTCTATCAACATCTACTTTTCCGGTAGACGGTCCTGTTAGAGCTTGAAATAATGAAGCTCAGCTTGGGATTGGTCAAGGGAAAAGCCCAAAGACGCCACCTCTTTTCCGAGCTTCGACAAATGGGCTTCATATGGGGCAATTCTACTAGATGAGGCCATCGCTTCCTTTGTCTGAGTAAAATTGGGTTCGTTAAAGCCTTATATTTATACTAATCATGTGATCAATGTTCAACGGCTATAAAAGTAACAGTCACAACTCTTATCATAAATCCAAAGAAGTTGACATCTTATAAAAACATTTTTTTTATAAAGAGACACTTAACTGGATCAAGAGGGATTTTCCATTAATGAAACTTTGGGTCATTACAGTGGCCTTGAACCACCAGTTTCTTAGAAGTCGGTACATCGCCAGCCTCCATTGCCTTTGCCGCTGTCCTTTACTCTAGCGGTTGTGTTGCGCCACCACCATTGTCAACAAACGAGACGAACAAAGCAGGAGGGTCGGGCCGTGTTTGTGCAGTCCGAGCCCTCCTCGTTATAGTGGTATCATTTGGCATTTCTCAATCCAAAAATTCAACAATGTAGAACGGGTACAAAATTCACTCAAATAACCCTACCTCGTATGAAGATAATCATTAAAGAAGTTGCAGAAAGTTGGACATCGTTCTGTTGACATCGGGAAGCATCCAGGGTAAGAGACCGAGGAAGAAGCGTCAACAGCTTTCTTCATGGTCAGCTCCTTCTCTTTTGGATCGGTCGAAGGCCGAGGAAGAGTTCATCATTCATTAGTGGACGATGAAGAGGCGTTCTTAATGGGTGATGGTTCTCCATTGAGAAGATGAAGTTCTCCAAGTCTCCCAAGTCCTCTCCCAAAGTTCCACCCAAATGAAAGTTGCCAACCAATATAAAATAATAGGTTTGTTTATTATTTAATTGTTTGCCAAAATTCAAAATATTTCAAAAGGTGGAGTTTAATTAATAAGTGAATCATGAAAAAACAAACAAAGTAGGATGGCTCAAATAAATAGTGGAGGAAGGGGAAGAGGCCCTCTACTTAATCGGGGGTTCCAAGGGGTTACAACCCCCAGGTGGTCCCCACCCTGGAATATCCTTCCAAGGGAGGTTTTGTGAAGGTTGGCCCCACCTCTATAAACTATCATGGGAGGATATATTGGGGTGGCCCCCACCACTAACCTCCTCTTGGAGCTTTTAACCACCAAAATAAAAATAAGTTTCACACATTATTTATATTTAAATTATTTCAAAACCCCAAAAACTGACTTCCATTCCCGACAAGCTGTCGTTGAGGTGATAGTGTTTTTAAGTGAATATTGGCACTACTAGTTCAACGGTGCACTCAGATTTCTATTCCGAGTACCAGTTCAAAATATATAAAATCCCACTCGTACGTTTACTGAACATACTCGAACAAAACATCTTAAATTGATTCCAAGCACACTGGGCCTTGGAAGCAAGCACCGTAAATTTTCATGGACTCGTAAAAATATCATGAATTTAAGAAAAAAATTTCCATGGAATTTCCAAGTCATTACATTCTCCCTTTTTCAGGGCATTATGTTCCTGTAAGCTACAACTCAAACTAAGGTAACAAATGGGGGTACTAATCAAGCATATGAGCCTCTCGCTCACATATGCACTCCTGGAGGTTCCCTTGCTGCCAACGAACACACACCAGAGGTATCGACCATCCATGTAGGGCCCGCTCTTATCGATACTCAATGTCCACTAGTACCTCCATGAAAGTCACCCCATCATCGATGTCTAGATACGCATGGTCAATGATGTGGGATGTGTCATGCACGTACCTCCTCAACTGAGATACGTTGAAGACGTGATGCAACTGATTCAACTGAGGTAGAAGAGCTAAGCGGTAAGCCACCTCTCCTAAGATGCTGAGGACCTGAAAATGTCCGATGAATCATGGAGATAATTTTCCGCCTCGGCCAAATCTCCATATACCTCGTCGATGTGAGACCCGTAGAAAGATGTGGTCGCTATTCTCAAACTATAGAGGACTCTGCCTCTAGTCAACATACGACTTTTTCCTGCTTTATGCAGTCTTCATCGTCTCCTGAATGATTTTCACCTTCTCAGCGGTAGCATGTACCACCTCTAGTCCCACTAGTGTTGACCCCCCTAGGTTTTTCTAGTATAGTGGCGATCTGCAAGGTCAACCATAAAAGCCCATAAAAGGTGCCATACCGATGGTGGAGTGATAGCTGTTGTTGTAGGAAAAATCAATCATTGTTAATTGGTCCTTTTACCTATGACTGAAGTCTAGGACACAAGCATGAAGCATGTCCTCGAGAGTCTGAATGGTTGTCTCAGTCTGGTCGTCCGTCTGAGGATGGAATGCAGTGCTCAGATGAAGCTGCATCCCGAAATCCTCCTGCAACCCCATCCATATCTAAGAATTAAATCGTGCGTCATAGTCAGAGACAATAGAAGAAGGTACTCCATGTAAACACACTATCTCCTGCACATAGAGACATCCCATGCTCTCTACTGAGCCCTACTCTCTGATTGCTAGGAAGTGGGACGACTTGGTGAGTCGGTCAATGATCACACATATCGAATCATGACTCCTGGATGTATGTGGAAGACCCGTCACGAAGTTCATGGATATACCATCCCATGTCCAGTCTAGGACTTTTAAGGGTTGAACCAATCCTACTGGTACCTGGTGATCTGCCTTCACTTGCTGACAAGTGCGGCACCGTGAGACAAACTCCTCTACTACCTTCTTCATACTTGGCCACCAGTCCTATTGTCTGAGGTCCTGATACATCTTCCCCACAACTATATGTACCGCTGGAGGGGACGTTTGGAACTCCCTCAACACTTACTTCTGAAGTGCTACTGGTACCATAGTACGTCCCCTTAAGAGGATGACGTGATCCCCGCCTTTAGAAACTCCATCAGGTGCCTGCCCTATGGATATCCGAGCACATCGTGTCTCACAGTCAGTGTCTCCACGCTTCGCCTCCCTGACTCGCTGAAGAAGTTGTGGAGTGACTGTAAGAAACAGTAGATAGGCTGCTACATCCCTATCCACAAAGGAAAACTGTAAGACATCCAACTGCTCTGTCACCTCTCCTAGTAGTTGTATACCAGATCTTCTACTAAGATCATCAGCTACAACGTTCCCCTTCCTAGGAGTATAGACTATCTAAAATTCATAGTCCTTGAGGAACTCAAGCCATCACCACTGTATCAGGTTTAGGTCCTTCTGAGAGAAGATACACCTAAGACTCTTGTGATCAGAGTATACCCTGAAATGCTCACCCATCAGATAGTGCCACCACATCTTCAAGGAGAAGACCACTGATGCTAACTCCAGATCATGGGTAGCGTAATTTTTCTCGTGTTCTCTCAGCTTCCGAGAACCATATATGATCACTTCTCACTCCTGCATCAGGACACACCCAAGTCTGGTCCCTGATGCATTGTAGTGAACTACGTACCCTACGCCCTCCTCCGGAAGCCTGAAGATGGGGGCACTAATAATCCTCTACCTCAGCTGCTGAAATCTCTACTGGAATCTCTCCGACCACATGATGGGTTGTACCTTCTTCATCAAGGATGATAGTGGTTCTGCAACACTGGAGAAGTATAGAACGAATTTCCAGTAGTATCCAGCGAAGCCCAGGAAACTCCGTACCTCCGTCACACTCTTGGGTGGCTCCCATGAAAGTACCGCCTCAATCTTCACTGGGTCTACTATAACTCCAGCCTCTGAGATGACATGTACCAAGACGTGAACCTCTCGAATCCAAAATTGGATCTTCAATAGCTTCCCATAAATCTAGTTCTCTCAGAGTTTGTCCAGTACCACCTGCAAATGGTAAGCTGATCCTCCTCAGCAGTAGAGTAGATCAGAATGTCGTCGATGAAGACCATGACAAAGCAATCGAGGTATGGAAGGAAGATCAGGTTCATGAGACACATGAACACTACTGGAGCATTGGTTACGCCGAAGGGCTTAACAAAGAACACGTAGTGGCTATACTGACAACTGAAGTCCATCTTCTGTACATCCTCATCTCGAACTCTAAGCTGGTGATAGCCTGATCTGAGGTCTATCTTTGAGAACTATCGTGCTCTCTTGAGGTGATCAAAGATGTTGTTAATCCTTAGAAGTGGGAACTTATTCTTCAAGATCACTTGATTCAGGAGATGATAGTCAACATAGAGCCTCAAAATCCCGTCCTCATTCTTGGAGAATAGAATTGGGGCTGCACAGGGAGAAACACTAGGCCAGATGAATCCCTTCCCCTGTAAATCCTCCAGCTTTACCCACAGCTCACGAAGCTCAGTGAGAGCCTTCCGATATGCTGGAGTAGATATCGGTGTCTTTCCAGGGTATAGGTCAATGTTGAAGTCCACCTCTCTGGGAGGATGTAGTCCTAGGACATATTCATGGAAAACATCCGTGTACTGGTCCACCACTAGAGGATATGTCGGACTCTCTACATCAACTTCTCCAAGGGTAAGGCAAGAATACTGGTGAGTGATCGGCTACAACCTCCTCCGAGTATGTCCGTCTTGTGCTACAAAGGTTCTTTTCTTGCCGGTGAAGGTAAACATGGTCCCATCCATGTAGAAACATGGCACTTTGTGCCTAATACAATGGATTTTAGCATGGACTGTAGATAACCAGTCCATACCCAAGATGACGTCGTAAGGCCTCGACACCATAATCAGAAGATCCCAGCTAAAGGTATAGCCTCCTAGAGTAAGCTCACACTACCAGAACTAGTGCATAATTGTCGATTCTACTCCCGCAGAAGTCTCTAGCCATAAGGATCAAGCCAACGGCTCCATCAGAATCTATGAACTACGAACGATGGCAGTGGAAATGAATGAATGACGGGAACCTGTGTCTAAAAGAACTGCAGCTAAGGTGGAGTAGACATAGATAGTACCTCTAATCATCTCCAGAGCATCGTGGTCGTATGCCTCAGCTACCTGAAGCTAATATCTCCCCTATACACCTGATTGCTGCAGTCTAGGTGGACCTCCTGGTGGTGGTGGAGGTGGTATCTCATAACGTCGTCCACCACCTTTTTCATGACCAGCTTCTCTGCCACATCCGTCTGCGCCCTGAGGACCGCCTCGATCGAACCTCCGACTCTGCCTGGGAGGTCTCCCAACTATTTGGTGATCATCCAAATGCTGGGTTGGATAGTCACAATCCATGTGACCAAGACCGTCGTATTAGTAACACTGCATGCTACCAACATGTGTGTCTCTGCTCTCTGTACCCCGTACAACCGATCCAGAGTCATGCGGTCGACCACCTGTAGTTCTGGTCCTCTTGGACCTCTGTGACATTTGTCTACTTCCTGCTGTAGAAGACTCCGCTGCTTGTCATCTAGTGGTGGGTCTCGCTACTAGAGACTGCTCATCAAGGAAACTATTGACTAGGAGAGCTCTCTCTAACACCACCTCCTGCGTCAGAATGATAAGGGATATCATCGTGGCCCTGATCTCACACCTGAGCCCCCGCTCGAAGGTCCGGGCCCTGAATAAAGGGTCACATACCATATCTGTGGAGTAGAGTGAGAGGTCGGTGAACCTCACTGAGTACTATGCTACTATCATGATGCCCTACAGCAGATGAAGTAGCTCCTGTATCCGCTCCACTCTAAGGGTGGATGGAACAAACTCTGCATGAAATAGTCTCTTGAAGTCTGTCCAGTGTAAATTCGCCTCGTCGTGGACCTGAAGCATGAGGCTCCACCATCTTCCTGCTACAGCCTGAAGTATAATCACAACAAGGATCACCCTAAGATCTGCTAGTATCCCTACCAGCTTGAAGACTCTCACCACATCCTCTTTCCAATCCTCAGCCGCATGTGGGTCCATATCTCCTGGAAACATGGGTGGCCTATAGTGCTGCAACTCATGCAATGAGCTCAAGCGGTGTTCATCGTCTACTACTGGGGATGGGGGCATCTGTGGCCCAATGGGAAGTGGTACTACTGGTTCCTCTGCTGGTAAAGGGCCCTACACCAAAGCCTCGTGGCTCAGTGGGCTTTTAGAGCGTATGACTCTCGGGGCTCTGCAGGGAGGCATTCAGAAAGAAACAGATGTGACATGGTCAAAAGACTATACCTAGTTGAGATGACCTGGTTGATCTGACATATTGAAACATTAAGAAAACAGAGACGCAATCAGTTTTTTTGTGCACTGAGTGGGAAATCAGTAGTCCGGGTCCTGGTGTATGGATACGTCGGTTGCCACACCAACACTTGACTTGCTGAACTGAAATCCAAACTTAGTACCCTTAACACTATTTCTTTACAGAAAATAATTATCAGATTCATAGGTTCTGCGGTAGAACCGATAGGATCTGATACCAATTTGTCACGACCTGTCCCCTGGGGCTCGTATCATGTATATCCCAAGCCCACCTTCCATAGGCCAGGGGATGGAGATTAGCAACCAAGGCATATATCCCTAAAATGGTAAGGCATTGCTTTTATAAACTGAAACACACACAATAGAGAATGCAATTGGAAGTAAGAAACTCAGTTAATCTATATAAAAAAGAGAGTGTTATAAAGTAAAAGTGGCAAAAAATACAAGCCTAACAGTAAATTACAGGTAAAACTAAAAGCATTTACAACTAGACTAAAGTAAAACAACTCATGGGTCATCCTCCGGGGTTTCCTACCTGAAGGGTATGTACAGATGGCCTCCTCAGCACTCCATGTCCGACCAACCACTCCATGTACCGTCACACTGAGTGGTCCACCTCTAGATACCATCTAGTCCTGCTACTCTCCACCTCATTCAGTGTAGTCTATCATCTGCAACCAACACAATGAGGTGCAGGCATAACCCTTGTTGGGGTTAGTATAACAATACTCAGTAGGGACCTCGAGACCCTCAAGGTCTCACAAAATCCAACAAGGATAATAAAAAAATATGGATTCAACAGATAACCATTACTTAAGTATATGCCCATTCATATTCCTAAGATATTTAGTAACCCAGATCAATCATGAGGGAAACACAAAAGTCAATGACTCAGCTCAAAACCATGATTTTTATTCTAGGTGGTATTATCAAGTAACAACCCCAGTCACACTGTCAGAACCTCAGCTGATGGTGTACTCATCCTCTATCGAGTACAGTGGACCTTCCACATCCCACAAAGGTGCTTTCCACTATCTTGGACTATTTTGGTACTCCACCTATCAAGTACTATGGGTCTGCTGTGTCACATAGAGGCGCTCCCCACTGTGGGTCTACAGTGCTCATACAGAGGTGCTCCCCCTCATAGTCTGCTGAGGTACTCCTCCTGTCGAGTATTGTGGGTCTGCCGTGTCAAACAGAGGCGATCCCCACTGTGGGCCTGCCACGTCACACAAATATTCTTCCCACTAGGCTAGTCAAAACACTCTGAGTCGAAAGGTCAACAATCATCAGGTCTCAGCCAGCTACTAAGTCTCCGAACTCGGTACGCTCGTCACCAGGAGGATCCGCTCCACGATCTACTGGCCGATACTCCCACTATCATGAAGCACCAAGTAGAAGTATCTCAAAGGTCCTACTCATCATATGGGTCTCAATGCAACATACGGCGCATCAATCGGACGCCCGGTTTTTGAATTATTGGCATTTCCGTCCCAGGGGCCCAAATGGATTTTAGGATCAAACCAACCCGAACATACCCCATTTGTGTTCAAACCACTATTGGGGTATCCCAGAAGGACCATCTCTCTTTAAGATTTCTGTCACCACAGACTGTGCATCGATCGGACACACGTAGACCATGTTATGAGCGGAAAGAGTGTAAACTGGCTATAGTGGGTCCGAGTCTGGTCCAACCCAATCGGATTGACCCAGCCCGACCCTGTCCGAACCGGGGTCTGAACCGGTCCAGTGGTCTGACCCGTTCCATGGGAATGGTGATGCCCGTGT
Source organism: Viscum album (assembly GCA_963277665.1). Lineage (NCBI taxonomy): Eukaryota > Viridiplantae > Streptophyta > Magnoliopsida > Santalales > Viscaceae > Viscum > Viscum album. Next base: position 1,489,282,447 of record OY728120.1, read on the forward strand.
GGGAGGCCCGGCCCGACAGCCTAGTCTGAAAGGGTGGCCCGGCCTGGCGGCCCGACCCGAAAGGGCGGCCCAACCAGATTGTGGCCTGGCCTGGCGGCCCAGTCCTAAAGGGAGGCCCGGAGCCTCGGCATCCCTGTTGGCTGGTGTCTCGCTGGGTCCACCTAAGTTGTGGCCATGGGGAATCCGCGCACCCCACAGGCACCAGAACGGCTCTACCATTCGGGTGGCGCTCCAACCGGCAGCAGGTGGTGCCAGTCCAGCACACGCAGGACCCGACGGGGTCCCGCTCCTCCCGGATGGCCGAGCGGCCTGCCGCTCCGCACCACTAGCATGGCGCGACAGCATCGCGTCCCCCCACTATGGCCTACCCAGGCTACGGTTCTACAACCCCCCCCCCCCCCCGCGGTGCGATGGCGCCACACCCCTCCGCCGTGGCCTGCCCGGTCTGCGGACCTCTGCTAGCCTCTGCGTGGCGCAGCGGCGCCGCGTAACTCTTCCATGGCCCACCCTAGTCGTGGCTCTCCTTCTGCATGGTACGGCGGTGTCGCTCTCTCTTAGAGACCCAATGGCCTTGCACTTTCGGTTTCTTAGCGGTCAGCACATCGCCATCCACCATTTCCTTTGCCGCGGTCCGTTCCTCCGGCAGTAGAGTTGTGTCGCCACCGTCATCAACAAATGAGAACAAAAATGTGGGAGGGTCATGCAATGCTCATGTGGTCCGATCCCTCCTCGTTATGGTGGTATTATTCGGAATTTCTTAATCCAAAAATTCAACGACGTAGAATGGGTAAAAAATTAAATCAAATCCCCCAACCTCGTATGACGATAATCGTTGACGAAGTCGCGGAAAGGAGGACGTCGTTCCATTGACGTCGGGAAGCATCCGAGGATGAAGACAAAGGAAGAAGTTTTTTCAGTTTTCTTCGATGTTGGATCCTTCTCTTTTGGCTCGATCAAAAATCATTGAAGAGTTCTTCATTATTTGGTGGATGATGAAGAGGCGTTCTTCATGGGCGACGTTTCATCCTTGAGAAGATGATGTTCTCCAAATCGTCCAAGTCCTCTCTCAATGTCCAACCCAAATGAAAGTTGGAAACCAAAATAAAATAATAGGTTTGTCTATTATTTAATTGTTGGAAAGAATTCAAAATTTTTCAAAATGTGGAGTTTAATTAATTGGTGAAAATTAACAAAATAAATGAAGTGGGATGGATCAAATAAATGGTGGAGGAATGTGAAGAGGCTCTCCACTTAATTGGGGTTTCCAAGGGGTTACCATCCCCAGGAGGTCCTTGCCATGGAATATCCTCCCATGGCAGGTTATGTGTGGGTGGTCCCCTCCTCTATGACCTATCATGGGAGGTTATTAGGTGGTGGACCCCACCACTAACGTCCTCTTGGAGCTTTTCACCACCAAAATAAAAATTAGTTACACACCTTATTTTTATTTAAATTATTTAAAACCCCCAAAACTAACTTTCATTCCTGACCAACTGTCGTCGAGGTGATAGTCTTCATAAGCGAATACTGGCGCTGCGAGTTCAACAGTACCCTTAGATTTCAATTCTGTGTACCAATTAAAAATATATAAAATACCTCTTGTACGTTTACTGGACTTACCCAAAAAAACATCAGAAATTGATTCTGGGCACACCAGGGCTCGAAATCAAGCGATATAAATTATCACTGACTATTAAAAATCCCATTAATTTAAGAAAAAAATTTCCACAGAATTGCTGGGTCTTTACATTCTCCCCACCTCAGGGTTTTACTACCCCATAAGCTACAACTCAAACTAAGGGAACAAATGGGGGTAATGAGCACGCATCTGAGCCTCATGCTCCCATGTGCTCTCCTAGAGGTTTCTGTGATGCCAGTGAACGCATAGCAGAGTTATCGACCATCCACATAGGGACCGCTCTTTTCGACCTACAATCTCCACTAGAACCTCAGTGAAAGTCTCCCCATCGTCGAGGTCCATCTCCCCTTGGTCCATGTTGTGGGATGGGTCGTGCACGTATCTCCTCTACTAAGATAGGTGGAAGATGTCATGCATGAGATGCAACTGAGGTTGAACAGCTAAGTGGTAATCCACCTCTCCTAATCTGCTGAGGACCTGGAAAGATCCGATGAATCATTGATGGAACTTTCTTCCGCAGCCAAATATCCATATATCTTGTCAGGGTGAGACCCGTAGAAAGATGTGGTCACCATTCTAGAACTCTAGAGGTCACCGTCTTCTGTCAGCATACGACTTCTGCCTACTCTGTGCAGTCTTCATCCTCTCCTTGATGATCTGAACCTTCTCCGTGGTAGCACATACCATCTATGGTCCTACTAATGCTGACTCCCCTAGGTCTATCCAGAATAGTGGTGATCTGCAAGGTTGACCATACAAGGCCTCAAAAGGTGACATACCAATGGTGGAGTGATAGCTTTTGTTGTAGGAAAACGTCACCAATGGTAAGTTGTCCTCCTTGCTGTGACCGAAGTTGAGGACACAAGCATGGAGCATGTCCTCAAGATTCTGAATGGTCCCCTCAGTCGGTCTATCCGTCTAAGGATGGAAGGTAGTGCTCAGAAGTTGCTCCATCCCAAAAGCCTCCTGCAACCCCTTCCATAGCTGAGAAGTAAACTGTTCATCACTGTCAGAGACAATATAAGAAATTAATCCATGTAAACACAATATCTCCTGCACATTGAGGCATCCCAAGCTCTCTACTGAGCCCTGCTCTCTAATTGGTAGGAAGTGGCCCGACATGGTGAGTCGGTCAACGATTACCCATATCGAATCATGACTCTTGGATGTACATGGAAGACCCTTTAGGAAGTCCATGGATATCCCATCCCACTTCCACTCTGGGACCTCTAAGGGCTGAACCAAGCTTGCTGGTACCTGGTGCTCTACCTTCACATGCTGAAAAGTGAGGCACCATGAGATAAACTCCACTACCTCCTTCTTCATACCTGGTCACTAGTGTTGTCCTCTGAGGTCCTGATACATCTTCGCCACGCCTGGATGTACCACTAGAGGAGAAGTGGGGAACTCCCTCTACACTTCCTCCTGAATTGAAAATGGTACAACAGTACATCCCCTGAAGAGGATGGCATGCTCCCCACATTCAGAAAATCCATCAGGTGCTTGCACTGTGGATATCTGAGCACATCATGTCTCACAGTTTGCGTCTCCACACTGCGCCTCCCTAACTCACTAAATAAGTGGATGAGTGACTGTAAGAGACTATAGATATGTAGATCAATCCCTATCCACAATGGATAACTATAAGGAATCCAAATACTCTATCGCCTCTCCTAGTAGCTGTATACCAGATCTCATGCTGAGAGCATCTCCTACAATGTTCCCCTTTCCAGGAGTATAGACTATCTCAATGTCATAGTCCCAAAGGAACTCAAGACATTGCCACTATCTCATGTTAAGGTCCTTATGAGAGAATATATAACTAAGACTATTCTGATCAGAGTATACCGTAAACGCTCGTCCATCAGATAGTGCCGCCACATCTTCAAGGTGAAGACTACTGCTAAAAACTCCAGATCATGGGTAGCATAGTTCTTCTCATTCAACATCAGCTACTGAGAACTATATACGATCACTACTCGCTCTTGCATCAGGACACACCCATTTCCTACCCCTGATGCATCAGAGTGAACTATGTACCATATTCCCTCCTCTATAAACCTCAAGATGGGGTCACTAGTCATCATATGCCTCAACTCCTGAAAGCTCTGCTCGCATCTCTCCTACCACATGAAGGGTATCCCCTTAATCATCAAGGCCGATAGTGGTGTTGCAACTCAGGAGAAGTCTGAAATGAATCTCTGTTTGTATCCATCCAAGCACAGGAAAATCCGTACCTCCGTCACACTCATGGGTGGCTCCTAAGAAAGAACTGCCTCAATCATCACTGGGTCTACTGCAACTCCATCCTCCGATATGACATGTCCCATGTAGTGAACTTCTCGAATCCAAAATTAGATCTTTGAGAGCTTAACATAAATTTGGTTCTCTCAGAGTGTGTCCAGTACCACCCAAAAATGGTGTGCATTCTTCTCCTCACAAATCGAGTAGATCAAAATTTCATTGATGAAGACCACGACAAAGCGATCTAGGTATGGCAGGAAGATCCTGTTCATGAGACACATGAAAACTGCTGGAGCATTGGTTATGCCAAAGGGAATAACCAAGAACTCATAGTGGCCATACCGAAATCTGAAGGTCATCTTCTATACATCTTCATCTCAAACACTGAGCTGGTGATAGCCAGATCTGATTTCTATCTTTGAGCACCATCGTGCTCTCTTGAGCTGATCAAAGCGGTCCCCAATCCTTAGAAGTGGGTACTTGTTCTTCACGGTCACCTGATCTAGGCGACAATAGTCAAAATAGAGCCTCAAGCTCCCATATGACTTCATGGAGAATAAAATCAGGGCTACCCAGGGGGGAAACACTTGGCCAGATGAATCCATTCCCCTATAATCCCTCTAACTGTACCCGCATCTCACGATGCTCAGCGGGAGCCATCAGATATGCTGGAGTAGATATCATTGTCGTCCCGGGGTATTGGTCAATGTAGAGGTCCACCTCTTTATAAGGAGGTCGTACTGGGACATCATCATGGAAAACATCCGCGTACTGGGCCACCACTGCAGGATAAGTTGGAAACTCACATCAACTACTCTGAGGGTATGGCTAGCCTACTAGAGAGTGATCGGTTGCACCCTCCTCTGAGTAAGTCTATCCTGTGCTGAAAAGGTTCCCTTTTGACCAGTGAAGGTAAACCTGGTCCCATCAGTGTGGACACACCGCACTCTGTGCCTAATACAGTCGATCTGAGCATGGACTGTAGATAACCAGTTCATACCCAAGATGACATCGTAAGGCCTCAAAGCCGGTATAGAGAGATCCCAGATGAAGCTCTCGCCTCCTAGAGTAAGCTCACACTATTGGAACCAGTGCGTAATCATCGAGTCTACTTTAGTCGGAGTCTCTATCCATAAGGATCGATCCAACAGCCCTGTCGAAATCTCCGAGATCTGAACGAGGGCAGTGGAAATGAAAGAATGACTGGCACCTGTGTCTAAAAGAACTAGAACTAAGGTGTAGTGGACAAAGATAGTACCTAGAATCATATCTGTATGGCCATGGTCATATTCCTCAGCTGCCTGAAGCTGAGCTCTCCCCTATCCACCTACTCCGTGCTGTCAGGGTGGACCTCCTGGAGGTGGTGGCGGTAGCACCTCATAACATCTTCCACCAGCAGCTGCACGACCAGCTCCTCTACCACATCCACTTGTGCCACTACCACAAAACTGGGCAAGACCAGTGCCACCCCTTTATCAACGCTTTTTTTATTGGCACCAATAAAGGGTCCGACTTCAAAAAAAATTAATTAAAAAAATTATATTAATATATAAACATATCAATATAGTTATATTGATATAAATATAAAATATAATTTTTAAAAATATTTTAGATAAGTAAAAATATACATTTACACTTATTATACATAATATATAAGATATTTATTGAAAATGTCTTATAAAAAAATTAAAAAAATATTTTTAATTAATAATTTTCTAATTATTATGGAGTAATAGTAATTTAATAACAATTTGAGGACTAAAAAAATAAAAAATATAAAAATATCCAAAATATGTTGAAAACGCAACTCAAACTTCAAACAGCCATACTTTTGATCTGGGTGTCCCTTTGAGCTCTACCACATATCAAATCAAAGTCTGCGATGTGATCTACGTCACTGTGATCAGGGAGGGACCCCTGTTAATGGTTTTTCGAGGACAAAAGAGGTCTATAAGGCCTCCAAAACTGATTTTTAGTCAAGTTACACGGATTTTTTAACATTTTGTGGATTTTCAGCCTCGTTTCAGGGGGTATTATTGGTTTTGTTTGGTGGGGACTGAATTAATACCAAGGTATTACATTCAATTTGATATTATTTCTTAGAAATTTTATCATTTTTTATAATGAACTGCTATTTATAATCAAATATATAACTATATGTACATATTTTTTATATATTCACACCTAAAAATTAAATTTTTTAAATAAATAATTAAACATATTTACATATAAAATATATTAGCTTTATCTAAAAAAAACTAATATCTATTTTATTTAAAATACCAATATAGGAATATTTATATAACTACTATATATTAATAAATCTATATATATATTAATATAACTATATATATATATTAATATAACTATAAATATATATATTAATATAACTATATATATATATTAATATAGCTATATGTATTAATATAAATATATATTACTATATGAATACTTATAACTAAATATATATATAAATAAATAGATATATCATGAATAAGAGAACAAATCAATATAGTGGAGTGGCAAAGGCTTTAGGTGCGCATGGGGGAGGTCTCGAGATCAAATCCAAGTGGAGGCAGGGGCGGACGCTCAAGGGTGATTTAAAGGGCTAGCACTGATAAAGGGTGTACGCAATGCGGGAGGGAACTAGGGGTGTCGAAAAGCCCTGATAAATGGGGGCTCAAGCACTGTAAAAAGACCCCCCCCCCCGAGATTGGTAGTAGTTTTTTTAAAAAAATTATCAGCGCTAAAAAAGGAACTCATAAAAGGGGTCTTTATCAGCGCTTTTTGGAGCACTGATAAAGGGGACCCCCCCCCTTATCTTCACCATCATTAATAGTACTTTTTATATATTTGTTAGGAGCCATTTTAGCACTGATAAAAGACATATTTGTAGTAGTGCACCCTACTGACCGCCTCATTCGAACCTCTTCCTCTGCCTGGGAGGTACCTCAACTATCTGCTGATCATCTGAATGGAGGGTCAGATAGTAACGATCCATGTGACCAAGCCCACCGCATGAGTAACATTACCTGCTACTAGCATGTGCGGCTCTTCTCTGTGTACCACACACAATCGATCCTGAGTCATGTTGTTGACCACATGTAGGTCTGGTCCTCTTGGACCTCTACGACATCTGTTTACTGGCAGCTGTAGAATACTACGTTGCATGTCGGCTAGTAGTGGGTCTCACTGATGTAGACTAATTAGAAAGGAAACTCGCCACTAGGAGGGCTCTCTCTAAAACCCCCACCTGCGTCAAGATTCAGATAGAGATCCTCGAGGCCCTGATCTCTTGCCTGGGCCCCTGCTCGAAGGTCCGGGCCCTGAAGAATGAGTCTCACACCCTATCTGTGGAGTAGCACGATAGGTCTGTGAACCTCACTGAGTACTGTGCTACTATCATGTTACTCTACTACAAATGAAGTAGCTCCTATATCTACACCGCACGAAGGGTGGATGGAACAAAATCTACCCAAAATAGGATCTCAAAGTCTTTCAAGAGTTATTTCACCTCATCGTGGACCTAAAGCATCAGTCTCCACAATCTGCCTGCTGCTACCTGAAGAAGACTCACAACAAGGATCACCATAAGATCTGCTTGTATCCCTACCTGCCTAAAGACTCTCACCACAACCTCCATCCAATCCTCAACCGCTTGTGGGTTCAGCTCTCCTCAGAACCTGGGTGGCCTCTGGTGCTGGAACTCATGTAACGGGCTCAAGCGGTGTGCATCGTCTACTGTTGGGGATGGTGGCATCTGTGGCCCAATACGAAGTGGTTCTGCAGGTGCCTCCACTGGAAAAGGGCCCTACACTGAAACCTCGTCGCTCGGTGGGCTATCAAGGCATATGACTCTCGTGGCTTTACAGGGCGGCATCCTGAAGGAAACAGATGCGATGCGGTCAAAAGACTATATCTGGTTGAGCTGACCTAGTTTAGCTGACTTATTAAAAGTTTAGAAAACACACACGCAATCCGTGTTTTCATGCACTGAGTTGGAATCAATATTCAGAGTCCTGTTGTATTGATACTATAGCCTCCACACCAACACTGGACTCCCAGAACTAAAAACCAAAGTTAGTACCCTTAACACAATTTATTCAAAAAAAGAATGATCAGACTCCTATGTTATGCGGTCGAACCGACTGGCTCTGATACCAATTTGTCATGACCGGTCCCCCGGGGCCCAAATCATGACTACCCTAACCCCACCATTCATAGTCCTGGGGCTGGCGACTAGCACCAAAGGCGTATATCCGTAAACTGGGAATGAATTCTCATTATAAACAAAAACACCCACAATAGAGAACGCAACTGAAAGTAAGACACTAAGTAAATCTGTATACAAAATAGAGTGTTGTAAAGTAAAAGGGGTAGGAAATACAAGCCCAATAGTAAAGTATATGTACAAGTGAAATCAAGTATAGCTGGAGTAAAATAAAATGTCTACTAGGTAGTCCTCGGGGGTTTCCTACATAAAGGGTAGGAAGATATGGCATCCTCAACACTCCGTGTCTGACCGTCTGCTCCGAGTACCATAACGCCGAGTGGTACACCTCCGAGTACCATCTAGTCCTAATTCTCTCGGCCTCAGTCAGTGTTGTCCATAGTTTGAAACCAACACAACGAGGTTCGGGCATAGACCAACCAGGGGTGAGTATAACGATACTCAGTAGGGACACCGAGACCCTCAAAGTCTCACAACATCCAATAAGGATAACCACAAAGCATGGATTCAACGGATAACCATTACTTAGGTATATGACCATACATATACCTAAGTTATTTAGTAACCCATATCATTCATGAGGAAAATACAAAAGTCATTGACTCTGCTCAAAACCATGATTTTTATTCTAGGGGTTAGTATCAAGTAAAAACCCCAGTCACATTTTCGGAACCACAGCTGATGGTTTACTCCTCCACTATCAAGTACAGTGGTCCTAGCGCGCCACACAGAGGCACATACCACATTCCTGGTCTACTGTGGTACTCCTCTTATCAAGTATCGTGGGTCTGCTGTGTCACATAGAGGCACTCCCCATTGTGGGTCTGTCGTGCTCACACAGATGCGCTCCCCCTCGTAGCCTGTTGAGGTCCCTCTCCTGTCAAGTACTGTGGGTCTGCCGCGTCACACAGAGGTGCTCCCCACCGTGGGCCTGCAACATCACATAGAGGTGCTTCCCACTGGGATAGTTGAAACACTCAGAGTCGATTGGTCTACAGTCGTCAGGTCTCAACCAGCTACTAGGTCTCCAAACTCCACACGCTCGTCACCGGGAGGATCCGCTCAATGAGCTACTGGTCAATACTCCAACTGTCACAAAGTCCCAAGTAGAAGTATCTCAAATGTCTTCCTCGTCATAGGGTTCTCAACTCAATAGATGGCGCGTCAATCGGACGCCCAGTCTGTGAGTTATTGGCATTTCCATCCCGAGGGCCCGGTTGGATTTTAGGTTCAAACCAACCTGAACGTACACCAACTATATCCAAACCTCATTAGGGGTATGACAAAAGGATATTCTATCTCTAAGATTTACGTCTCCACATATGGTTATTCCATCAGACACCCATAGCCCATGTTATGTGTAGAAAGAGTGTAGACTGGAAAGTGTGGGTCCGGGTCCGGCCTGACCCAGTTGGATCGACCTAGCCGAACATGGTCTAGACCAGGGTCTGACCTGGTCACTTGGTCTAACCCGGTTTGAGGGAATGGTACTGTCCATGGGGGAGGCCCGCCCCGAGGGTGGCCTGGTCGGATGGCGGACCGACCCAAGGGCGGAACGACCCAAGGGCGGCCCAACCCGATGGCGGCCCGACCCGATGGCGACCTGGCCCGGCGGTCCTATCTGAAAGGGAGACCCAGCCCGATGGCATGGTCTGAAAGGGCGGCCCGACCTGAGGGAGGCCTGGCAGCCCGGCTACCTAGCGGGTCACAGGGTCTTCCTAAACCATGGCTAGGGGGTAGTCGCACACCCCCTGGCACCCGAACGGCTTTTTCGTTTGGGTAGAGCTCCCACCGGAGCCAGGTGGCGCTGGTCCAACACACGTGGGACTTGACGGGCTCCCACTCCTCCCGGGTGGTCAAGCATCCATCCACTCTGCCCCACCAGCGCGGCGTGATGGCACTATGTCCCTCCTCCGTGGCCTGCCCCTGCCGGGGTTCTGCACCACCACACTGTGTGACAGCGTCACACCCCTCCGCCATAGCTCACCCTTTCCACGGCTTTCCGCTTTCCTCCACACGACACGACGACACCGCGCGCCTCCACCACTACTCGGCCTAGCCGCGACTCTCCTTATAAGTGGAACAGTAGTGCCACGCCCTCTTGGCGACCCAACAGCCTTGTGCCACCGTTTTCTTTTTGGTCAGAATGTCGCTGGCCTGAGTTGCATTTTTCATGGTCTGTTCCTTTGGAGGTAGTGTTGCGCCACCACCGTCATCAACAAAAAAGAACAACAATGCTGGAGGGTCGGGTGGTGTTTGTGTGGTTTGAGCCCTTCTCGTTATGGTGGTATCATTCTCTATTTCTCAATACAAAAATTCAACGACGTAGAATGGGTAAAAAAGTAACACAAATATTCCTACCTCGTATGATGATAATCGTTGAGGATGTCACGGAAAGGCGGACGTCATTCCATTTACGTCGAGAAGTGTCCGGGGTAGTAGACCATGGAAGAAGCATCATCGGTGTTCTTCGCGGCCGGCTCCATCTCTTTTGGCTCAGTCGAAGATCGAGTAGGCGTTCATCATTCTTCGGTGGATGATGAAGAGGCGTTCTTCGTGGATGGCAGTTCTTCGTTGAGAAGATGAAGTTCTCCATATATTCCATGCCCTCTCTCAATGTCCTACCCAAATGAATGTTTCCAACCAAAATATAGTAATAGGGCTATATATTATTTAATTTCTGATAGGAATTCAAAAGATTTCAAAATGTGGAGTTTAATTAATTGGTGAAACTTAACCAAATAAATGAAGTGGGTTGGCTCATCTAAATGGTGGAGGAAGGTGAAGAGGCTCTCCACTTAATTGGGGGTTACAAGGGGTTACAACCCCCAGTTGGTCCCCACCATGGAATATCCTCCAAAGGGAGGTTATGTGTGGGTGTGCCCCTCCTCCATAACCTCTCATGGGAGGTTATGGTGTGGTGGTCCCCACCCCAAACCTCCTCTTTGAGCTTTTAACCACCAAAATAAAAATAAGAGGCACACCTTATTTTTATTTAAATTATTTAAAAACCCCAAAAACAAAATTCCATTCCTGACCAACTTTCATCGATGTGATAGTATTCTTAAGCAAATACAGGCACTTCGAGGTCAATAGTGCCCTCATATTTCAATTCTGAGCACTGGTTCAAAAGATATAAAATCTCGCTCGTACTTTTACTGAACGTACCCGAACAAAACATCAGAAATTGATTCTGGGAACACCATGTCTCAGAATCATGAGCCGTAAATTTTCACGGACTCGTAAAAATCCCCTTAATTTTAGAAAAAAAAAATTCCATGGAATTTCCAAGTCTTTACAGTACTACTATTCCAATTCCACAGGCCCTTGTAATACCATGAAGGGGATATATATTTAGGAAAAAAATGAATCATACCCTAATATAACATTATAATTTTATCATATTTATAAAAATATCCTTAAATTTGGTTATTAGGCTATATTTCCAAATTAATGTTTTCTTAATTCTAGTTCCCAAGGTTTCTACTAAAATTTATAAATAAAAACATGAAAATACCATCACTCCAAAATCCTATAATTCATGGTCAATATATAAAATTTTAAAAAGATACATGAAATTTCATTCCACATGGATGAAATGTTTTGTAGTATTTAAAATCTAGAATCATACTTTAATGGGAAATTATATTAGTTAACATAAAAAACAACACAATATTTTCATTAAGATAACCATTATTTCTTTTAGTATATCCCAATATATCAATCTTAAAACACTTCCAAAAATCAATGGGAAGGGAAACATACGATAATTTTGAGATCAGATTCTCATTAATGGCATGTTAATCATGGAAGCAATCATGAATAAGTAATGCATAATCAATGTGTCAAGATTTATATATGAAAACTAATACCAATTAATCAATAACAATATCATGAAGGGTAATATGGAAGGAGTAAATTATTATCATATAATTTAATAAAAATAATTACATGATATTGAAATAATACATTGATATCATAACTAATCAAATAATCACAAGGATATTAATAACCAATACCATAACGAGGTAACAAATAATTGAAACCATCAAAAAAATTCCATCAAGGAACTATGTAAAGTCATATTAGATAAATTGGTATAACAATACGAAAATACCAATGAATTTATTTCAAATGAGACACACTGATACGTTGAGGAACTATAGTGGGGCCCACCTATCTCTTACCATGTATGATGCATTCTTCATAAGAAAGGTTGAAAATAAAATCAAAGTGAACATTCGTATTAAAAAATGATAAAATTAAATGTTAATAATTTCACCCATACAAAATATATTTATAAATCATCTAGATAAAAATCATGAATAAAAGCATAATAGTACATCCCTAATAATAAAAATATTCACTATATAATATTGATATAAATTAATATACATTAAAAACCATTAGAATTTTTTTTGAGGAAAATAAACTATTCAATTCAAAATCAATTAATTAAATTATAATATATTTCCAATATATTATTGGATAAAATTTCATTGAAAATTAGCTTATAAACAGCTAAATTAATATTCAATGAAATGAGTGTTCATGAGGGTAATAAATGTTGTACATGATTTGTAAGTTAAAATACAATCAATTCACATAGTTATAAAAATGGCAAATGTACATCATTACGAACACAAAAATATCATTCCTTAAATTTTTTTAAAAAATATAAAATTTTCAAAATGGTCTTTAATATTTAATTGGATAATTTTTAATAAAATCACATTAATTTTTTAAATAATTTATTTACATGGGGGGGAAGACCTTTCTAAAAGAGTATAAAAACAATATTTGTTATCTTAAAAAAATAATATTTTTATGGAGTAGAAATTTAGTGGAAAAATTTAATATATATTATACCCTATAGTGGAAGAATATATATTTTTTAATAAAGGAATATAAAATAATTTCCTGAGTGGAGACATAAATATATCAAATTCTAAATAATAATGAGATTATAAAATAAACTGTTACCAAAGTTTTGACATCCTTTGTCAGAGTCCAAGTCACCTTTTAAAATAAATATAGATTTATCATAGATATATATTAATCAATCTAAATCATATATATAAATATTTATATGATTTACATATAATTTTTTCAATATTTTATTTTCATTTTTCTTGTTAAAATATCTATTTTTGGGTATTAGAAAATTTATTTTTTATGTATGTTTTTGTTTGGTAGTTTCTATCATTATATATAGATCATGGTTCTATGAAACCAGGAATTTTATCCATGATATAAATATAATATATATTATTTATTTACTTTAATCTAATATTCTATAAATTTTAGAGACACGAAAATGAGTTACAACATTCATGGAGATAGTTTGTTATTCCCAAGCATGAATTCTATTTTAATTATTTTTATGGATGAAACTAATGAAAGGGAAACATAATTTACCTTTATAGAATCCTAATTATATACTTTAAATTATAAATATTTATAAAATTAATCCATATTCCCATCCATGTTACTATAATATGAAGAACGAATCACATCACTTTGTGGAGGCAGTAGTCTATATGCACACATGAAAAATTTTATCATTTTCCAATGGATTTGAGGGTAATATGGTATATATGATATTATAATTTGATAATAATAATACATAATATATATATATATATTAAATACATCACTATATCCATCGATGAGAGGTGGTGATGGAAATCGAATTATATTGGTTCAGGAGGTTGAAATTCACCAAACACATGATCGATAGTTTTATTTCACATTTCATGAAATGTGAGATGGATATAGGTTATGGAATAAAATTAAATATAATTGTATTTTAGACTCATTTTATAATTATATTTTAATAATTAAGACATTAATGAATTTGGTAAGAGAATAAGTAAAAATGAATGATCTTAGTGAACACATTAACCATCAATTAGAAATACCACCTTTTCAAATATAGTTAGGGATGAATCATTTAGACTTTTGGTAATAAAATAAGATCTATAATGTGTATAATAATATTTTTGAGGGATTATGGTAGAGTATGTTCATGATAAATAGTTTAATAGGTTTGAATAATTGAGGCAAATATGTGCTTTTTAGAATTGAGGAGGAGTGGAATTCTTTGTAAATTCCAAAAAATATTCAATAATAGGTAGTCACTGTCTACCAAACTACATTTGAATTTGATAAATAATTGATTGGAGATAATATATGGTTTTTACAAAACTCACACATAATAAATTATCATGTTTTAAACATGTTATTCCACAATCCTCAATGGCTACTCACTTTAACAATTCTAGTTCTCACCCCTATAAATATTTTTTTACAATTTAATTTATCTATTAAAGAATAAAAAAATGATACTTATTATAGAATTTTTCCACATTTATATAAATATTCAATCCAATTTATCAAATGAAATTTCAATGATTTTTGAAAAATAATTTTATCATTGGCACATGTAACACACAAAACCATTTTTAATAATTAACCATGATAATTAGTTTTATACCAACTTCACAATTAATTATTACCAATATTAAGTTGAATTTATTATATAATATTTTTTTATTCCTAGTATATAAACTATTTTATCAAATTGAATTTAAACTTTTTGAGGAATTTAATATAAAATTATTCATACATTAGCTATAAAAATGAAGTTATCCAATGAAAATATTTATTTATTACTAAAGGTTTTTATATAAAATTTCATCATTATGTGGGTTATAACTATTTAAATTAGATTAATAATAATATAATTGAACTAACTTTATATTTAAATAATATTTAAAAACATTTCTTCATAAATACAATAAATGAAAAGGATATATTCAATAAAAATCATAAATTTTTATTATTCAGCGAAAAATTATTATTTTTATTAAATTTATATAAATTAACTCTTAGATAATATGTACATTATAATTTTAAAAAAAGATTCCTCTATTTTAAATGATTTTATAAAATTTGTAAAAGTTAATTTCAAAATAAGTATACAAAAAGGTACTTGTCCTCTTTCCATAAAAATATAGTTTATATTCATGACACTATATTAGTTTTTATCCAATTCATAGAAAAATTTTCAATTAATGATAACTTTTTTATTGAATATATATTATATAAATTCCATTTAACACATTCATAAAAATTTATTAATTTAATTTATTAATATTTATAGATACATTTCATACATACAAATACCTTTCCTGAAAAAAACTATATTACTTTCAACTGATTTCTATTTTCAATTCTAATCAATGGATTAACAATGACATTATTTTGAACTTGATAATCCATATTATTTTCATAAGTTATTTATTAAATTTCATACCTAATATTTTAATCTCTATTTTTTAATTATATATGGCATTATGGTTCCTTTAGAATCAGGTTTTCTTATGTCACAATCTATCAAGGAAATTGAATTTATTTAAAATAAAATATATCATAAAGTATCATGGTGTTACAAAGTGTATACCCTAAAATGATTGAACTATATGAAACTGTATGAACCATTTTTCAACCCCAAAATACTTATAATGGATTCAAAATTATAAATCGGTCTATTCCTTTATAGATGGGTTGTTGTTATCGACTAAATTTCAGCATTATTACAACCAAAAAGCTAATATATTTTCCATTTAATGCCTAAATTGCCATTCCCAATAGTTGTAAGCCTCACACCGGTATTTAATACCTAGGATAATATTAAGTACCCAATTTTTAACATTTAAATAAATGATTCTAATTTGATTAACTAAATCCCATTAATGGTGAACTGTTACCCTAATTATTTTTAACTAACCCTCTTTAATAGTTCACTAATAAAAACCACTAAAAAAATCAAGGATTATTCACTACTAGATATAGCCTGATCGTCATGATTAATATATATTCCATAATTTTGTGAGTACCATTAATCCTCATATGGATCTCTAATTTTAAATAATCCTTTTCAATTAGAAAATTTTCCTTCATAATTGGATGGTTCCTTTACTGGTCATATCATGTAGATTCCAGAGGAATAAATTCATCATATGTTTCCTAGGATCAAGGAACTTGTTATCATTTTCACATTCTAAAATATTGTTCTCACCTCTCCATGAATTATATTAATTTTATTTTTGTATGAGATCCAAATACGAATAATATTTATTGTGATATGTTCTTTATAGTGAGAATGATTTTGAGAGATCCATAATTCTTCATATAAATCCACCACCTTCAAATATATCTCAAATTAAATATATATTTTCTTCACCCAAAATGGACAACCATAATCAAAGAAAAAATCCCCCCATTTCGAAATCTCAAAGATTTTTTACTATGTAATATTTTTACTAGGTATTTCTTTCATTGTATTTTATCCATATAACTGAATCTCACACATGAAATGACATTGAACCCCCAATGTGAAGTGATTAATCTTAAGACCTAACCATCTGGGATTATATCCTCACATATAAAATTACCCATTGATTATATATTATCCAAAACAACCTCTAGATGCATAGTAATCCAATGGAGTTGTTAGTTCCTTTCCTCTTCTATTTGTGTTTTTCTGTCTCTCAATTGTCTAAACCCATATTGGGGAGTCCAATCAGATAATAGAAAACATCAAATTCATTTACCCATGTGGATGACAAGAATATTGTGTAATGAAAAAATGCACTAGCACTGAACACCATTCATGATATCTATTAATTTAAATTGCATCATATTTGGTTCATGGGACCACTATTTTTAATTAATAAATATTGAAATAAATTTTTTTAATTAATAATTAAATTAAAAATATATGAAAAACAAATTCATGTGTGATAATATTGTAGCTGTATAATGATCTGATAGCCAAATAATTATCACGTGGCCATAAAATGTTCTTACAATTTTGTAATGACTCTATAAAAACTGTCATCCATGAAATCCAATTAGTTATTCCATATGTGGAATATTTTAGTGTAAAATACCCTTCATGATCAAAATACATTGTGATAGTATCTAGAAAAAATTTGTGACCACCACACATATTGCCTACAAATGAACATATTTTGCAGTTGATAAAGAACCATGTATAGAATATACCTTCACATTAGTGAATTATGGAACCTTTATGAACATATATAGAGGGATGGGACTATGATAGACCATGAGATAGGGTTTTCTAATTTCTGAAAATGGCCATTTTCATGGTTCTCTAACCCAATTTACAAGGGAGAATTTTTTGATTCCCAGTTGGTAACATTATAATTCACAAGTGTCCATAAAAATGTACCAAAATATCACCACATTGTTATTGTATCTGTGTCATATGTCCCATGAAACCTTCAATTAACATCATCATTTCTGGATCAGTGAATACACCGCACACGACCATAGAAACTTCTCCCCATTCATGGATCAAAGATAAACTCCTCATGTAATTATGAGATAGAACCCTCATTTTAAAATCAAGGAAAGAATTCTCAATTATACATGACATAACCTCCTCATTTTTGTCTCATCAATGGAATTATCATGCAATCCATGTGGTTACAATATTTTCACATTCCCAATCCCATGTCTTTTCCATAAATACTCATATTTCCATTTCAGAAAATTAGGTGACACAATCGTAGAGAGATAGAGATAAATGGACATGTGTTCTTAAATAAAGACATCCAAAATAGTTCTCACATATTAGAAAATTTAACATCATTATTAATAAATTCAGTTCCAAAGTAACTAAAACCTACCCCCCTACATAATTCATTTTCATGGACTCATTGAACATATTGTTTTTAAATCATGAATCTCACTATTATCATACCATTATTCAAGCATTATATTATGAAACCATCTCATGTGGCCGCATATATGAGATTATAACATAGTCATGAACCACCCACATCAATATGCCATTTGAGTTTCTCTTATCTGGCCTTATCATGCAAAATATCAAACATGTCATTATTGTGTGATCATTCTCAATAGTATTGTATGTGAACCAATTATGTGAACCTATTCCAAGAGATCTTCATAGGTAATATCTTATTTTATAAGAACATTAATGTAATGACACGTGATTTTCAAAGTAATTTTTTATTAAATTATATAGGAATACTACGAGTTCGTGAAAATTGATGGCATGTTATTTTGAGGCCCATTGTGACTGGAATGAATTTCTGAACTTTTTTTTGGTACATTCTATAAATGTACGATCAATTTTTTGTAACTTTTTAACATGTGATTGGAATTAAAATCTAAGGGCACCGTTGAACTCCCCGCGTCGTTATTCACTTAAGGAGACCTTGAACTCGACTGTAATTGGTCAAGGGTGAAAGTTAGTTTTCATGTTTTTTCATGGAAATAAGAATAAAATAAAGAATAACTTTTATTTTATTTTTCTTAACCTCCCAATTATATGGTCGGTGGTGGGGACCAACCAAGCTAAAAACCACCAATTAAAATCCATTGTGGTGGGGACCACCCAACCCCTCTTAATGGGGGGGGGGACCTATCAACTCTCTATTAATTTATTTGCCCACTTATTTGAGCCAATTAATTGTGCGGACAAATTTAATTGTTAAACATAATTTAATTTATATTGGAACATCATTCCTTTGGGAGGATTGGTTGGAAAAGGAGAAGGGGAGAACATGTGGATGAACATTATCTCTAATGAAGAACACCTCCCACCGAAGAACTTCTTCAAAAAAGAACACACCATCTTCTCCAACGAAGAACACGCCACCTCCAACATGGGACATCATCAACAATGATGAACCGACGTCCGTCCTTCCATCCTCACCGAAATTAACAAACATCTAGGTATTGGTTTTGTTTTTTTTCATGGTTTGAGTTGAATTAATCCTCTTGATCTACCTGCTACTGATCTAATGTGTAGGGTTTGGGCCAAAGGAACGCTACCTGATCCCTACATTGTTCTTCATGGTTGTTGTATTCTTCACAGCAAAGAAAGGTTACGATTGCCTCCCTGGATAGCCGGATAGAACCGGGGTGTCCCACACCCGCACTGCCGGTAGATGAAGAGGGCATGTGGAAGAAGGAGGGTGGCCAAATATTATTAGTCATGGTGGTGGAGAGTGGGCTGCCGGTGCTTCGGCTGGCCGTAGAAGCACTGGCGTTGCGATCACGCGCCACTCTCTGAATAAGTGGTCGTGGCCTGCATGGAGGCGGCAGATGGTGGAAGGTGAGCGGCATTCGGACAACCGTGGAGGGGTGGCACTTGACGCGCCACCAGGAGAAGCAAGGTTCTGGCCATTTTGGCTGGCTGATCTATATAGATTAGGACCCCAGGCGGGTCCCACATGTTGGATGGAGACCGAACGACTTCGGCCATTCGGTGATTGAAGGAGGGGGGTGCACGACTCCCCCCTGCATGCAGCCAGGATGGGCTGCCCAACGCAGGCCAGGTAACCCTGTGCCGGCCGGTCCGGACCCAGGTTATGCCGGGTCTACCCGAACTGGGTCGGGTCGACCTAGGCCAGGCCGACCCAAGCCGGGTCGAACCAGACCTGGGCCCAATTGGACCTAGAAACACCTTATTTTCTATAACATTGGCACCGTGCGTCCATTTGATGAACCTTTTGTGGAGACCAAAACCTTGGATCGATATGGTCCTTTAGGTATACCCCACTTGAGATTTGGATAATGGTGGGGTACAGTCGAGTTATATCGAGCACGAATCCAACTGGGCCCTCAAGACTGAAGGGCTAATAAATTACAGACCGAGGGTCCGATTTATGAAACTTATATTACTCTAAGACCCCTTTTACATTGTGTTACTTTGAGATACTTCTTTGTGAGACTTCATGGAAGTTAGAGTATCGACCTGTGGCTTGAGGAGATGAACGTCCCTGAATCAAGCGAGCTTAGTGCGGGAACCCTGTAGGTGGCTGTAACATGAGAAAGGGGTCCTTTTTGGGTCTGTTCTAGGGATCCTTTATGGGTTTGTGTTTTAGAGTCTCACTTGGATCCTCTCTAGAAATCCACATGGGACTACTATAGGATCCTGTGTGGATCTCCTGTACTAGGATCCTTTGTGGGTCAGATGATGTAATGGGATCCTGTGTGGGTCTCTTGTACTAGGATCTTGTGTGGGTCTAATGTTGTTCTAAGATCTTGTATGGGCTGATGATTCCGGATCTTATGTGGATCTGCATCTTAACAGAGTAATATAATTTAGAAGTTATATTTAGCCAGCTCTAATAATATACCTGAGTTATACCTAGTGTGATTTGATTCTTTAACTTCATGGTGATACCTTGGTGGTATTCTTTTGTGTGGCATACCTATGTGGTACTTACCTTTGTGGTGATAACTTTTTGATATTTTCTGTGTGATATACCAGTGTGGTACTTTCCTTCGTGATGATACCTTGGTGGTATTAATCTCTGTGGTGTACCTATGTGGTACTTACCCTCGTGGTGATAACTTTGTGGTATTCTTCTATGTGGTGTGCCTGTGTGGTACTTTCCTTCGTGGTGATACCTTGGTGGTATTCTTTTGTGTGGCATACCTATGTGGTACTTACCTTCATGGTGATACCTTTCTGGTATTCTTCTGTGTGCGTACCTGTGTGGTACTTACCTTTGTGGTGATACCTTTGTGGTATTCTTCTCTGTGCTGTACCTGTGTGGTACTTACCTTCGTGGAAATATTTCCTTCATGGAACAGTTGTAATTTGGCAATGGATTTGGGCCTTGTGTTTTCTCATGAATGAGATAGGTAATATTTGATAACTTAGGTATATGTATGGGCATATACCTAAGTAGGTTTTTCACTGGTTTTCATGCTTTATGGTTTGTGCTTTGATGATTTTGTGAGACCTTGAGGTTCTCGGGGTCCCTACTGAGTATCGTTATACTCACCACTTCACGGTCTTCTCCATCACCTTGTTGTGTTTGGTGCACATGACGAACAATGCTGATCGAGGATGAGGGTACTGGGACTAGACGGTGCCTTGATGTGGACCATACAGCGTGTCGGTACGTAGTGGAGACGGGCAGATGTCCAGTGCGGAGGAGGCGATCTATACCTACCCTTCAGGTAGGAACCCCAGAGGAGGACCCAAAATTTGTCTTTCTCATTCCTTAGTTGTATGGTATTTTATGTTGTACTTGTACCTTTGCTGTTGGGATTGAATTCCAGCCCCTCTTACATTGATCACTCTTTTTTCTATACAGTTTACTTGTTTTCGTATCTTGTAGGGTTCTTGGATGAGTTTTTTTATAGGATATAAAGGCAATGCCTTCCCAGTTTTTGGGGATACACCTTTCGATGCTGGTCACTGGCCCCTGGCCTATTGAAGGCGGGCTTGGGGTAGTCACGGAACCGGCCCCAGGGGACAGATCATGACAATTAAATATATTTATCTACAATCCATGGTATCTATATAATGTGTTACATGAATCATGAGTACTACATGTTGTTTTTTCTCAAATTTTATCTATTGTTCCACACAATGTATCTTTCTAGTTCATGTAACATTAAATATTTAAGAAATCTGAGTGGCATAAATTCAATTGAGTCATGTACTCAGGTGATTAAAACAAAAATATCTTATATATATCCCTTTTGAGGTAAAAAACTAAATAAGGTGAGGATATAATTTTTTTTAAACCATTGGATCCAAATGATCTGGTAATGTACTCTCGAATACACCCCTCTAATCCTGAATTCTCTTAATTAATGGATGCTTTGGAATTACCTTCTTATATAGGTAAAACCCTTGGGGTAATCAAATTCTTGGATTTTCTTTCATAATGAGGATATAAATTTCAAGAACATCATAGAGGTATTTCATGGTTCAACATGCTCATCTTAGCTCTTAATTCATATTTATGGGCCCTACAGGGATGGGACTCATTATATGGTATAAAACCAAATATGTTTCCCACTGATAATTTCACCAATAATTGACATAAATGATATATAAATACCCATATCTTAGTAGAACACAACCATTTTTAAGCCCCACTAAAACTCTCTGAGTTCTTGAGCAGTATATGGGGTGACCTTCCTCAGTATAAGCCCCTAATAAGTCATTCCATCATTAATAGTCTCATCTCAATGATTCTTTAATGTGTGTCGTAGTGGCAGCTAAATGTTAATTCCCCGCTTAATCAATTTTTGGTCACTTTCATTATATAATACTAAAATCTTATTATGACTTTTATCTCACAATGATCATAAATCAGATGGGATTGGATGTTTTATGTGAACATATTTTATCATTATTGAGATAGAAATTCCTGTTGACCATTTCACAAGATGTGAAAATATGTCAATTAGTTCTTACCACATGACATAAAACACTATGGAATTGTCCTATCACATGACCTTAATTTATATTCCTTTAACTTCACAATCCTTAATTCCAATTATTCAAAATACATTGGTAACATCTCTTAGGATCAAAACTAATATTAAAAAATTACATCAATTAATATGGTTAGATTCTTAAAACAAACATACCCCACCATGAAGACCATATTCTCTCTTGGTAATTACCATTTTATACCCATATATATGCTATTCCTTGGAAACCATACTCTTTAGGAAATATTTCATATGAGTTCATTTCCTACATAATTGGGTATATACTAGAATGTCTGATAATTCAACTCCTTGGTCTATAGTTCTAATGAAATCATATCCACACCCAAAGGGAGACGTTCCCTCTAAGAAATCACCAAATTTATTTTCAAATGGAAATATTTCCTTTAAACACATGGAAAAAGGGTCAATCATGTATAAATACAACATAAAATATTTCAAGGAACATTTCTCCTACTATTCTAATCAATATTATATAAATGAACATGGAATGTTTCCTAGTAATAGTATATTAAATTTTTTAATGTATCCTATTATGTCCCACTAAACAATGTGGGTTCAAATTACCTTGAAAGGTATATAAAATATTCATATTTATGAACTCTATATTTATAATGTAAACACTCACCACTATCCTAGAAGGAAATAAATTCCAAAGATACAATATATGTGGTATTAACCCATAGTTCCCTAAAAATAAGCACCATAAAATAGTAACAACAAGATATTGAACCTAGTATACTTTCAAACATTCAAATAAACATATGTCAACAACTAAGTGTTGTCACATGGGTAGTAATTATTTTACTATGATTTTGGTTAGACTCATGGAATACATGGTAAATATATAGGAGTGTACCAATATATGAATTAATTACCCATGAAAATATATGGATTTATAGACCTCCCATTATGTTGAAAAAATCTCATTATGAAGTGTCACTTGATATGTATTCCAACAACTTCCTTCCTTTGTATGGTAGGACCATGAAGTTGTTCGTTGAAAACGTTCATGGATGAGGGAGTCATCAATAATTTCTTCAAAGATAGTGATGTGGCATTAGATAGGTTGTCTCTAAAAAATGGTGAAAGGCCTTTTAAAAATTAAATAAAATGCTTTATTAAATGAAATTAATATGACTATATATGAGTGCTAAGGTCCATGATAGACCCTTTAACACTAGCTTCAGGTATTTTTCATTGATGACTGTGGGTTTTTAAATTATTATACTAAGAGGTTTTGGAACACAATTGTTGTAAAAAATTAATTCATGAGAATCATAAACCATGATATAGGGTCCATAAATTCATATCTGTACAGTGCAGTTATGGAGAAAAAATAGAAAACTATAGTTTTGACCTTAAAAACCAATAGTTGGATATGAAGAATGAGATACCTTAGGGAATTGATATATATGAATAGGGAGTGGTCTGATCCTTCCTCCAAAACTACTGTAAGATTACTAGGGTAGGTATTCCTTGGGTATATTTTTTATAGGATTGGAAATTGGAACAATTTTTGATGACATTAGGAAGTGAGATGAGTATTATTCCATATCCTTGGTGAGGAATCTATTTATTGTTTCCTTCGAGGATTGGGAGGATACAATATTTTTATTATAATGAAGAGGGATAATGTGCCCTCTGGGTAGCATGAAAGGGCCCATGATTTGAAAATTGGATTGAAGATCCAATGTAGGGTTTCATTATTATGATTAGTTATAGTTGTCATTAAGGGTCTCTTAGTGTAATGTGACACTATTGATTGATATTTAATGGGATTTAGTATTGATTATGTCAATTTTTAGATTAAAATAGAAATTCAATTATGTAATCTTATCATGGGTATAGGTAGAGATTGATATCATGGTCCTTAGAGGTAGAAAATAGTTTTGTGAGACTGGTTTGGGTAGATGTTTACTTATATTATTATTATGATATATCCCCCATCCAATGGTGAACCTGAGAAATTATACATAAGATTACTAGTATTTTCATTAGATTAAGAATTAGTTCTGATGGTATTCAAGGAGGATCCTAGGATTCTGAGGTTATCGAATTATAATAGATAATATTATTTTTATTGTGATTCCTTAGATAATTATTTTTCAAGTCCATGGGGAGATAAATATAATTCCTTATATATCAGTAGATTCTTATTTATATTTTATGAGATTCCATGGATTTAAATTATCTAGTGGTTTTCCTACTTTGAAATGTGATTGAAGAATCATAAGTTGATTGGGATCTATCATGATTACCAAGGATTTCACGTGAGACTCCTAGGATTCCAGATTCTATCAGATTGTCTAGGGATACATAAAGATATTCCAATAATTATATGGATCTAATATGATTCATATTAATACTACTTGAGATGTGATGGATGACTAAGATATGGCCATTTTACCTAGGGGATGTAATATAAATACAATCATTAGGATCAATTGGGATTCCTAGTTATATTATTTGAGATTCATAAAATTATAGAGATTAAGAATAATGCATAGTGTTATTATGATACATTTACAGGATTGATTGGAATTATTAATTGTACCTAGTGATATGTGATTTTCATAGGGTGTTCCTAGGATCTAGAGTTATACGCAATACTATATGTGATGAAATTTTTTCCTCTTATGTTCTAGTGTTTACAAATATTGTGTGTTCAATTTATATTGAGATGATCCAAATGGAACCATCATACCTCAAAGTGATCATATAAATATAAGATTATTTTATTGGTGGGTTTCGACCTAAGCCCAGTAATGATTATTACATATGCTGATAGGCAACAGAAAAATATTTGAAGATTGTATAGTTAATCCCATGTGCCACCTCAAAACCATGTGATCGATAATGTTTATTTTTATTGTGGTTTGTCCTTATATAATTTATTATGGGAAAATCATGTGTGAAATAAATATAAATACTTGTTATATAGGGGACCACGTTGTTGGTTTCCTTTTAATTTGTATTCAAACCCTGCTGAAGTGGATATACCACTTGGGTACCTATGAAATGTTAATTATTCATATATTATTGTGTGGTAGAATGAAAGGGTATTATGATCAAACATGGTAACATGAGAAAAACATCAATATTAGGATAGGATGTGGATTTGGGATTATAGTAGAGAAACCTATTTTTTCCTTCAAACATTTTATAGATTTAATTAGCTTAGTGCGTAGCTAATTTGAATGTATTATTGAATAACTTTTCATTACACTCATTATATAATGGATTTGTTTTATTATATAATTTACATTCTTTATTTTTCTGTATGGTTTTTTGGTGTTTTAATATGTTAATTCATTCTCATATTAATTTCTATTCTCCCCAAGGTAACACCGCAGTTACTTACAACAATTTGGCCACCTCTAACTTATTGGGAGTAACACTTAGGGTCATATGATGTGTCAGTTTGTATACGTTGAGAGTGGTTGTACACCTATGAATTATAATAGATCATATATTTAGGTAGTCCATATGTTTGGCAATATATGTATGTCTTTATTCGTAGAATAAAGAACATATTTATTCACCATATATGGTAGGTTACACAATCAATCAATACAAAAAAATCAGGTTCATTTCTATTATAACATGAACCTAATCTCCTTTTCACCCAATCTAAACAAGAAAAAGACATCAAGAATGCTTCTTAGTCACTAATGGATAGTGTAAATGTAAATGTATAAGTTATTCCGTAATGGTAAGTGGGTTTCCTTTGTAAAAAATAATTAAATTCCCCAGTAAATTCTATTCAAAAACATTAATTTCTAATTCATACTCCAGTCATTCAAAAACAAATCCCACTGTATATTGGAAATAACCATGAAATCAAAGAATATTTATCATAACTAATAAAATATAATCAATATTATAAATTTTTTGAAACCCAAGGCATAAAAACATGAAATTACATATTATCCATTAACCATTTTGACTATAATAAATTTGATTATATACATGATCAAAAATGATAATAAAAAAGTACATGATGTAGGTAAGAAACATCCCATAACATAGTATAAATTGAAAAATTAATACCAACCAAATTTCATCTTCGCATTTGGTAAAAATATACAACTCTAATACACTATTATTCCAAGGTCATTTATCTATCATCCCATTTTCTTGCACTCATTTCCCATTAAAATATCACGGAAAATATATTTTAACACACATCTAGTGTGGTTATATATATATATCAGTGTTTGTGTGTGTGTTTATATTATTTGTTTACAACATACCCTGTAATAATACATAACTCGGCCACTACCTCTCTATCATATGATCAATTATAGGATGTATCCATATAGTATTGAAATGATAAACATATAAAAGTAAATTTTAAATATAAATAGAACATAAAAATTAAACTAATCCACCTTGGGAGACATTCTCATGTGGGAAAAATATTAAAGGAATACACCATCATTAATCCATTATCCTAATCTGAAGTAGGGAAATATGGAAATCCGTTATAGGATGGATTAAAGAAAAATAATTATTCAAATTCTTTAATATATATATATATATTGATAGGAGGAACCTATCTTTATTTGATGTATAAAAATCATAAATATATTAATATGAATAAATATATACATATTCATAATCAATTTGAAATAAATAATTCTCATAAGAAGGAGGAAAATAACATCTATATCTAAAAATATAAATAATCACATTAGAATTTATATATGTAAGAACCCATACCCAACATTTTTATTCCTTATAGTACCAACATACTCAATATTCAACAATATCTCGGAATCACATATCTATTATCACATACAGATAAATTTAAAATTTATATATCGTGCAATAATCATATTCACAAGCCTTACTAGGAAAAATAAATTATAAACCAATATATTAAATAAATTGAAGATATAATTCAATAATTATATCTAGTGGGTGAGAATATACAACTACACAATAGATTCAGAAATTTGAAGGATTTTATATGTTACCCTAAGAAGAAATATGAAATAAGATAAATAATGGTTGAGATTACCGAATTATCATCAACTAAAATCTAAAAATATTCTTTTAAGGATGAACAAATAAATCCTATGATTGGTTTTAAAATATAAATAACAAGGGAGATTAATTATTTAATTCACTTTAATATAAATAATATAAATTTGGATGAATAAGGGATTCCCGCATATTAGCTTCCCAGTAAGATAGGTATCTCAATGAATTGTAGAGGAATCCAAATGAAATCATATATTTTAGTCTATTTTGATAGAAGTATAATGAATATGGAACATAAATTGTGACATTAATTGAAAAAAGAAAAAATCCCAAATAATTTCATGTTAACGGATTGAAATTTAATGTATAATTTCCATATTTTCTTCAAAAAATAATTCTATCTTCAATTAATATAATTTATCTAATATGAATACACCAAACACCTAATAATATACCACGTACCATGTATATGGATAATGTCTTCCTATTATAAATATTTTTATTCTAATATTACCAAAAATGATCACATGGTACCCAGTAGCTAAAAAATTTGTAAATGATGATAAACCTACATTGAATCAAATAATAATTTCCTCTGGTTTTCATCCATCTATTCAAAATAAATCCATTAAATTTATGTTTATGAACTTAATAAATTAATTATAGAAATGTAATGGAAAATATATATCCATAATGGTTAAATTCATTAAAAAAACACCACCATCATGCTTCTCATCCATTAGAGGGATCACCAATATTCTTGAAGGGAAGCATGTGTAATTGATCTTAAACATTATCTTCATATTCAAATGTTTTATGGGAATGATTTCCATACCTATACGATACCTAAATCAATTGAATATTGTTCCCTAATAAGGCATTCACACTTGGGTCGACAATGTAAATGGGTTATTCTAAATAAGATTATTCGAATCTAGGATATTATCATAAATTAGAATAAAATTAGTAGAACTGAGATCAAATAATTTTAGATTATCAAATTATAGAAATTATTTGTAGACCAAATCCAACCTAGTAATTCCAATAAAAAATTGTTTCTATAATTTTTTGAAAAATGATAAATAGTATAATAAATAAAGGTAAATATTTTCAAAGATAAATTCTTTTTCTCATAGTATCTCCCTCGTTGGTGTGATCTGGGGATTTAATGATATTAATTATTTTTTGGAGGACAACATGGATATTTTCTCACACTCATACCATATTCCATTGGTATTTCTTTATTTTGTCTATATATATATATCATTTTTCCTTATATAGGTTTTTAAATTTTCATTCTTTGTTCATAAACTACATTGAGTTATCATTAATTACTATAAAATTAGTTTTTTAGTGATGTTTAATTCTAGAGTCATTTTTCATGAATTATTTTATTGTCCATCTTTTTCAATTATTTACACTTTTTTAGTGTCATTTTTCATTCCAACTCTATTATGTAGATTTTATTTCATTAAAAATTATGGACATTTATTATCTATTATTCATTATAGGTTTTCTATTAACTATTTTTATAGTATATTATCCTTTTTAATTTCATTCCCATGTACTGGTTATTTATTTCCCCATTTTATATTTTCATATACAATCATCACTTACTGTTGATGTCCTTGATCATGTCACATTTTATCCCATAAATTCCTTTAATTTCAATTTACTTGGAAATGATTTTATAAATACTCTTAATGATGTTGATTACATAACAGTGTCCCTATAAGGTTATTCATATCGAGTGACTGAATTATCTTTCCCTATGTATCTTATAACGTCTTCATTCCCTTATTTCTTGGTGATTATTTACCCATAACCATTTATTGTTAAGAGTTTTTACATCATCATCATAACAATTTTGGGTTTTGAAGTGATATGATTAATTTAATATAATATCTTATAGCATAATATATATATTTCATTACAATAGAGAAAATTTTATTTCATCAAACTATTGTAACCAAACTATTAAATTTCAATCATAATAAAATCTACAACTTATAATGTAGATAAAATAATTCTTAATTAAAAATTATTCTCTTGAAATTGTAAATAATATAATTGGAAAATAAAAACATGTAAGTATCAAAACTAGAGTGGAAATTGTTGTTTTTTATCCCCTATAACTACAATAAACATTAAAAACACAATAAAAACACAAAAAAATATTAAAAAAAATATATTTTTATAAATAATATATGAATAACCATCAGAAGAGGTTTAGTGAATGAATAATGATGGAAAAATATATATTTATAGCATTTTTAATAGTATATAATCATTTAAATATGTCCATTTTAATAGTTTACTTGCTGTTAGAATATAAACATGACTATTAGAATAAAAAAAGTTACTGTTAGAGTAAATGATGAGTTAAATTTCTAAATAATGATTAACACCAATTTAAAAGAAAATATAACTTTAAAAATATCATTAAATAATAACTCAGTTAGTGTAACATAACATAATGAAAATATATATTTCTAATAAATTGTTTTTTAAATCATTTGACCAATATAAAATTTTAATAATAAAAATAAATAAAAAAAGAGATGAATTTTGAAATTTATTTTTCAAAAATGGTTTTCATTTTATTAATTATTGATTCAAATTTTGATAAGGGTGTTGAATTTTTATTTTTCATATTAAGTAAAATATGGAGGAGAATTGTGAAATATTTTAGAATAAAGTATATTGAAATATAAGTAAAATACACGATTATTTTTTCATAAAATATATATGTATCAAATATCCAGATATCACATGAATAAATTACCATACATAATCATAATAATATATACTATTCAAAATCTTTAGAAAAAATGACTATTTTATTATTTAAAAACATACGTATTCATATTATCAATAAAACCACTCACATACCCACTTATTCCCAAATCACGATCATTTTAGCATATAATTATTCAACTAAATTATATCCCCTAGATCTCCAATACAAATTTTGGGGGTTCTGTTGTTCAAAAAATATCATTCATTAAATCCTAAGTGGTATATCCAAGGATGACTTATAAAGGAAGATGTAAATGATCCTATCCTAATTCTCTTGAGTTTTCTACATTCAATACCACCTCCAAATATATTTTACCCATTATAAAATAATTACTTCATTACTACATGTATACTGATGTGTTGTTATATTAATTTAAATTTCTTTTCCATAGTCCCTCTCATTAATTATCAAATATGAATACCACGCATATTAGTGGTGGTCCATCGCTTCTATTGTTTATATATTTAAGATTTCATACCTACCTAAACAGATGGATTAATTTTTTTTATTAATTATGTTATAAATGAATGTATAAAAGAGGTATACTATTCTTCAAAAAAAATATAAGTATTTTACAAACTAAAAAAATCATGGTCAGTGTATAAAAACAAAATGATATTTTCTTGATAAACTATAACATCAATAATTGTGTATTATAATTATTAATTTAATGGATCAATAAATAAATCATAATCAAATTTTATTTTGATTCATATAAAAAATTGTAAAATAATCTTAAAAATATAAAAATAAATTATGTTCAACATGGATAATAAAAAGAGTAAAATAAACAAACCATTGTATGTAAAATGTATAAAAAAGGAGCAATATTTTTTATGAAAAAATATTTGATACTAAAAACCACTTGAACTCCAAAAATCCCCTGAAGTAATTATAAATATACATCAAGATATTTTTAATCGTTTTACATAGATCATTAACAATAATTGTTACACAAAAGAGATATTGGAACCTTGGAAAACAATTCCAAATTACCGATGCTTGAAAAATAATCTAGAAAATGAATACAATATGTACAAATGATGTTATAATATATCAAATAATAAATTTGATGGATATAAATTAGTCAATTAAAATATTTAGATTTACCATACTTGAGGTTATAGGTGAATTTAATTGGGTCTGAAATCAAGGTAATTTTTAAATATTATCTCCATCTTTCACCAATGCGGTCATTAACTATAATATATTTTAAATGTTCCATTTATATAATAAAATTTTAATAATTGCATTATATTATTATCCTTGTTAATTATCATTAGTGGTATATTACATATTCCCACTAATTATAAATATCACTTAAGCAATTATTATACATAAGTTTAGGGATCTTTTGGAAATGATCATCATTTTAGAAGATTGATTAATTTATTTCTTTATTAACTTCTATGACATATCATTGATGTATTGAAAAGAAATTAATTGTATTTAATTATTATTGATGAATTCTTTACTCATTAACTATAGTTTTTATTTACGGGGTCTATCACACTCCATTATTACAGTGATGTTCTCTATCACTCTATATCTTCAAATATTTACCTATCTTTTTCTCCCAAGTTCATTTTTTATGTCATGGATGTATTATATATGTTTTTCATATATATAGATTATCAACTATTTTATTGATCATATACCCTTTAATATATCTGGTTTGGACCCTAATTATTTTTTAATCTATATTGAAATTTTTCTTCCTAGAATTTTATTCAATTTATTTGAATTGGGAAATATTAATATTCAAAAAATAAAAATTTTCAATAGGAAAAATAATTTATTATTCACACTTTTTTATGTAAGTGGATCAGTATGAAAAATTGTGTATTTTATTTTCTATCCTTTTATTCTTTTCATATGATGAATTTATTGGAGATGTTATGTTGGGATGGGGTTGAAACTATATATACCCACAATGAATCAGTAAATCTCATGAGGAAAAATATCATTGGTATTTGGTATATACATGCCCATTTTTGTATGATGTATTTGGTGATATCATGATGGTTTATTTAAAATTTCCATCTATAGGAATTTCATCATAGCAAAATGATTTCCTATTATCCTTCAAATTATTTATTAAAATTTTTATTTCATTGATGAATATATTGCTCCTAATATTTATGTATTTTAAAATTATATAGTTATTTATTACTACCATATTATGTATTTCATATTAATGTTATGATAGATTTTGTTTTAAACCACCCCATATTGTGCATCTAAGCTTACCCATTTCAATTTTACCCCTTTTTTATATCATGTATTTAATATTTCTATTAAGTATCTATGGATAAAAAAATAAAATAGTATCAATATTACATGTTATTTAATCATATTTCCAATAATATATATATATATATATTGAAAATTGTAATAAAATAACTAATGTATTTGTTTAAAAGGAGATGGATTTGTTACAATTTGTATTAATGAAAGTTTAGTAGAAACCTCAAGAACTATATTTATATGAAAATAATTAGATAATAAAATCAAATTAAAAACACATTGATATATAAACTAAAATATTTATAGTGAATTGAATAATATATATGTATTTAAGGAAAATGAATAGAAATTTTATACTATAATATTTTATAATTAGTGTTATTTATGATATAAATAATTTAATGCACTGGTGTTTAAATATTTCCTAATATAAGGATAAAAATCCATTTCAACACTATTTACCACAATATATAAAGAACTATCAATCAAATGAATGAATAAGGTGTTATAACTAAGAAATTTAAAACTATATTATGGATGTTGACTATGGTCATCATGAATGAACTTGCCTTTAGGGAATAAAATATTTGAACTTATAAAGGTGTAATATATTTTTCCATTTTATACTGAATAGACCTTGAGTATTTTAAGGAACCATGAATCCATTATTCGTTCAAAAAATGATTTGGTCTTTGGTTAATATATTCCATGTTTTGGGACGTATTAAAAACAATGTTTTAATGGATATGTAAAATATTTGGAGAAATTTTATTCAATATTTTCCACAAATTGAAAACACCATTGATGGATAAGAGATAGAAGGAATGGAATAGAGTACTATTAAGGTGTTATTCTTTAAATAATATTTTTATCTATAGAAAATTTAAAATGTGGAAACTAATTTCTATAATATAACACAAAATGAAGAAGATGTTTTTTTAGTATGAGGTTAACCATATAAGGGTTAATTTACATGAAACATTCAATGTATGAATTCAAGAAATAGAGATTTATTACTTCATTCATCATATAAATATATGTATTTGATGAGGATTAGTCTCCCAAACATTTTCATCATATAAGGTTATAGTTAATATCACCTTGAAAGAATAAAAAAACTCTAGAAGTATTAAATTTCCAAAGGAAAATATTGAAAGTATAGGATAAATGAACAATAAACTTTTGAATAATAACATTAAGGTAATGGTAGAATTTTAAAAATGTAATAATTGGGGAAGGAAACACTATAGGTATTTTTTATGTAAATGACAATTTTTTTACATATATAGAGTCAAATTCAATGATTATATTGAATTTACTTATAATTTAAATCCCATTGGTTTTAAATTATTAAATTAGATACATAGTAGAATATATTTTTATATATTCCTCATTTATCTAGGAATTCAACCTCATAAGATAATATATTTGTAAGGGAAAACATATATAATTCCTATTTTGAATTTTAAATCCCTATATAATGGGAAATCCAATACACGTATCATATATTCATTGTTAACATTTATGTTAATATATGAAGACACTTTTAGATCTGTAAATTTTTATAATTTTATTTATTCAATCCCTTATTCACGAAGTAAGGGTTTTTCTGTTATTATTCATAATGAAAACCTCATTACAAAAAAAATATTATTTTATCCTATTAAATTTGAATGGAATATTCTTAAAACCAAAATAAGTTATTATAATAAAGGCATAATTTATCAAAAATTAAATATATGGATTGGATCTAAATGTATAATGTATTAATTCAATTTTTAGGAAATAAAGATATCATTTGTGATGCTGGCATAAAATCCCTATTTCAAATATATAATTTTCGGCCTATTTATTGTATGGAACCATATATATTGGATCAATTTAATGAAAATATTTTAGAATAATAAGATAAAATAAAATATATGAAATTAAAATACACCATAAATTAGGGGAATTTCAATTAAAAAATATTAAATTTATATATTTCCTAAAATGTTATATAGATTTTTACCTGAACAAGTAGTGGATTTCATTGATGATAACATCCATGATGAGATTACAATATTAAAAAAACTATATAAAATGTTTTTGGTTTACATTTTGGGGATTAATAATTAATTTTATGATTTTTTATATAAAGTATTAATAATCCAAATAGTCTCACAATAGGTATCACCTGTAATATTTTTGAATAATAGGGATAAGAATTTCAATATGTGTATTGAATATAAGGAAATTAGTTTAATTAATATCAATATCAAACATCCTTTTACATTTGTTTAAGACCAATTTGTTCAACATAAAACTACATAATACTTGTCAAAGAAGGATTTTTTATAGTTGTCAAATATTAATTATTAATAAGGGTAACGTAATATTTATTTCAAATTAAATTTTTTTACCATTATTCGTTAAAAGATATTAATTTTGGATTAAAAAAATTTCACTTTGTATTGATGGATCTAATGAATAGAGTATTCAATAATTTTGATGTTAAATTTCTTATAGTATTTATCAATGTTTTCTTGGTACACTCTAAACATTATAAAGAGAATGGGAACCATTTCAAGATTAATTTAATGAATTGATGAGGTGAGTTATATGGGAAATTTTTAATTTATTTATTTTACCTTCAATAAGATTTTTTCCTATATATATTTTATTTATGGATGTAATATCTATTGATACATAAATTAATACAGTGGTGGAATGTTTTTGAAATCAACATATATAATTATGGTACACATTTTTCTTTTCATATCTATTTATTACCAAATAATTATTGAATACATTTGCTAATTAAATAACTCATTAAAAAATTATAAAAACAAATGAATTAAATTCACATGGTCAATTTAATATGAATAAATATTGGATGAATAAAAATAAACATAAATCATTGTAGTTATATTAATCATATCATCAGGGAAGTAAAAATTTATAATATATAGTGATGATTCAATTAACGATCGGGTTCCATCATTATGATAATATTATATTTTTTCATATGAGTTATTTAAATGAAATTCCCAAGAAAAAAATTATTCAATGTATGATCATGAGTTGGTTGTTAAACTATTTTCAATGAATTTATATCTATGTTATATTCTAGAAAGATACTATGATATATATAGATTATAAGAGTTTTAAATGTATATTCACATAAAAAGAGGTCAACATGTGAAATATAGTGGCCATAATTACAAAAGGACATTGAATATGTGATACACCACCACCATTAGAATTAAATGAAGGCGACACTAATATTAAGGATTAAGGATCATAGATCTGTTTCTATGATGAGGATGAACAAGGATCCAATACTCAAATATTTTTTAATGATAAAACATAAAAATATTTTTTAGGGGGAAACATAATACAATTTTCATGTAATTTCACAATTATATTTTTATGAGGGTAGAAATTATTCTTTATAATATGAAAGTGGATTTGGAAGGATAGTTAAAGACATGGATTATGGGAGACAAATGGAATAAAAACTTGAATGTGGAGTTGCAAAGAATTCGAGATACTCTATATTTACCACTAATACCTAAGATATATAAGGAATTCTATAATCTTATATCTCAAATTTCACAATGCACACCAGTAGCACCATGATATCGAAATATTCAATAAGAAATTTCTTATGGATTTATAAAATATAATAAATCATTGACTATTTCTCAAAATTCATGGTATAATAACATGTAAATGATTAAATTGTACCTCAAAAGGAATTTATTTTACCTCCCCTATAACAATATATAAATGGGACAATTTAACAATGAATTATTTTTCCAAAAAACCTAATACATTTTATAATAATGACACAATACTTTTTCATTGGATCACCTTAAAATTTCTGTAAATATCATAGAAATAAGGGAGGTGTACCCCTTGATCACCATGAAAAACACTATATTAGTCATGTTTGTAGGATTAAAATACAAACTCTAAAAACATTATCTAACCATTTCCCATGTTTTACATTGAAAATATAGAGACATTTAATGACTCTAATCACTAAAATAGATCTATGTACTAAATTTCAAACTTGAAAATATATGTATTCTCAATGGAATATTTAAAAATTATAAGATATGTTAAAATTGTTCTCACTTGACATCCAATAAACTCTTGACCAATATATAGATTTTGATTAATTTTCATACAATGGTTTCATTTATTTGAGTAATAAAATTTAACTATAAAATCAAAAGTATGG
Source organism: Viscum album (assembly GCA_963277665.1). NCBI lineage: Eukaryota > Viridiplantae > Streptophyta > Magnoliopsida > Santalales > Viscaceae > Viscum > Viscum album. Next base: position 1,489,319,153 of record OY728120.1, read on the forward strand.
GAATAGTTTTCAAGCTCTAAAATAATATAACGGATTTGGGTAATGATTTATTATTGGTCCAGATATCATCAATTATATAATTGTGAAATTATGTGATATCTAGAATAATATCGTGATTATAAAATTTAGAAGAAAAAAATATACTGATATTCAAAAATAAATATTTCAATCTTCTACATGGTGATCATGTCTTCTTGAAAGAGTATACATAGGAGTATTTTATATGATTAGGTAATTAGTGTAATAAAATTATTAGGTAAATTTATAATTTTAATATTTTATTATGAAGAGAAGTTAAAACTTATCATTTGGATATTCCACCCAACCTCTCTACTATTTATGATTTCATCCATGTATGTATTGTAAACAAGGGCCTTACTAACCCAATGCATGTAATCACCAAAAAAATGAACTAAGATTCAGAAAAAAATTTTATTAAAATAAAGTGTATTTACATATTTATAATAATAATGTGAATGTGTTTCAGAATAAATAAATATGGTTTCTGAATGTACTTTTGTGGACTCACATGTTGGATGAAAAAATCACGAGATTTAGGAATCCATAATAGAGAATTACAAGGATTTTCTCATGGATTCATGTATTCTACAAATTTAAATGATGTAATTATTTAAGGGGTAGAATATATAAGACATACTATTCAACTATTTATATTTCATTATAATATAAATTCTTTTATTTAACTATTTTTATATACTAAACTATTCTATTTTCATTTAAATGTAAAAATATGGCTATTAACATATATGTTTTTATATAAATTCCAATTACACTATATAAAATTTAAAATACTCTTAAGGAATAATATAAATAAATTAATAAATCTATAATTTATAATTATAATCTTGTGTGGTCACAGAGTACTATAAAAACATCGAAACACTATAAAATTTAAATTATTAAAATCTATAATATAATTTGATATATGAAATATAAATTTCCCCTATAATAATATGAGTGGATGATTAATTATTGAAATAATATATATCATTAGTATTCTAAAAATAATAGGAAATTAAAAAAATCAATGTTTAAATGGTAATCATGTCATTAACATATTAACCAAATAATTATAAAAAATTAAATAATTTAAATGAGTTATTAAAAAACTATGATATAATTACTCAATTAGTCCCACATAATGTAATTGCTTGTATTCCTTTTTGGAAAATAATGATTAACAGTATTCCATAATTCTATAAAACTATAATTTTTATACTAATATTAAGTACTAAAAAAACGAATTTGTTAATTTGTTTATTAAAAATGGAATTATTTTCTAGAATCAGTATGTTTAAATTTTTTATTTATGAGTTTTGGAAACATTCAAAAATATTATTTTTGGGAAGTGCGTAGGAATATCTTGTAAAATAAAAAATAATTTTTATATGTAAAATACATAATTAATTAAATATTAATCAATTAAATGATCTTTTTTCTTATTTTAACTTGCATAAATTTTAGTATATAATATGAATAATCAATGATACTAATATCCATGAGAAAAATAGTAGAACATTTTTATTCCAAATCTTGAATCCTCTTCTCTTATAGATATCACCAAACTTCTTCTCACACTATATCATTATATTATTGTTAAATATGTCCTAAAATATCTCTATAAACTATAATATACATATTCTTGAAGTCATGATTATAACAAAAGAACATTCTATAAAGGCAATTTTTCTTTTCAAGTGAGAACTTGTGATGAAAAAGGTAAATTATTATTACACAACACTTTTGTGTCTTACTCTACATATACTACCTATAGAAATATTTCCCCCATAATTAAATAATGAAAATAAATATCATATGTAATTTTTGGTTTTATTATATTAATCAAATATCCATTATCATACTCCTACTAATTTTTTTTCACTTGAAAACACGACCCATATTATGGGTCCTTCACTGCCTCCTTGGACGATGTATTTCATTTTATTTAGCATGAAAATGAATAGTCTTAATATGTAATTTGTGTATAGTTACTATAAAAATGAATAAAACATTTGAAATATTTCCTAATGAATAAATAGTTATGGAATTAATAACTTTACAAATAAATTATCATGGTTTTTGTCAAATAACAAAAGGACATTACCTATTAAACAATAATTACGCCATTAGGGAAGAGTAAAATTGATAAAATATTGAATGAATAATAATAAAATAATATAATTCTTTTATAATTCATCTTATATTGTGGTTAAATGTTAATTAAAATTAAATAAAACTAATTACATTCATCATGTTAACTAAACCACCAAAAATTAACGTAGCATTGTGTGATAACATTCCCAAGTCAATGAACCAATATTCTAAGAGAATGTTTTTTATAAATAGTACCCGTTTAAAATTCCAAAACATAATTAATATATAAAAATATAATTTTATTTATTGTGGATTATTTTTACCAATATCATATATGGTTACTATTATATTGAACCTTTATTGTAATTGTGGACCAAACTATTCCAAAATACTGACTCTGGAAGGCTATCATAAAAAAGAATGGTGTGATAAAATATAGCTTATAATATATGATAGATGAAATAATAATGTTTATATTTATGAATTTAAAAACAATTATTCATCATTTAATAAGGTTATATGAGTGTCCATGTGAGTTGGGACGTGACATAGGGTTTTGTAATTCACATAAATTTTTAATTTCAATACATTTTTGTATAATATCTCTAAATATTCCCCATAATATACTACAGTTTTTAGAATTAAATTTTATTTTAATGACTATGAATCATTGTTAGTGATATATTACCCAATCCCTCTCATTACAGGCTTTTTGTAAGATATTATTCTATCTATGTAACAGTTTCTCTTATAAATATTATTTCTTCTTAAACATCAATCTTATATTAAAATTATTATCTTTTATGAGATATTAGAAACTTTTTGAATTAAAAAATTGATTTTATTTTAATTATTTCAAATGTATTATTAAAATGATATTTATTATTTTATTTAAATATTAACTGACACTCTTATCTTCTGTTTATTCTCTCTATCATATCTACAATCAACTGTTAATAATTTTTTTCCATAAATATCTACATTCATTATCTCATAGATATATTCTATAAACATTAAAGTATTTTTATCGATTCTTTATTATTTAATTAATAATATACCATTTAATATATATGGTTTTATCACCATATGCTTTTTAACAAATATTTAGTGATGTGTTCTAAGAATATTATTTCATTTATTTCAATGAGGAAATGTTAAAAACCCATAAAAAGGACACGTTCCTTTAAAAAAATATTTTTGAGTTTGACAGAAAGTATTTTACTTTCATAAATTTCTTGTTTTAGTTTATTATATAATTATTAAATTCATTACAAAACCTATGTGAATTTAAACTTAATATACATTTTTTCAACAGTAATAAAATTATAACATTTAAACTCATATTTCATTGATGAATATCAATATTTATTGAATATTTTTCACCATTAAGCTTTTTATAATCACTTCACATCCATAAACACAATGAAAAAACATTAAAAATATGTTATTTGAAAAACAAATAGTAGTATGGGGTAAAAAATGAAACATGGTGGTCCTTTTTAAAATTCATAATAACCTATAACGGAATATTTATTTTTTAATAATTATATATTATCATAAAATTATCATAACTAGATCATTAAATAAAAATAAAAAACCAATTTCTTTTTATTAATAATTATAAATATCACAATGGAAAAATAATAATCTTGAAGGATACTTTGTAAAATAATATAACCCATCAAAACAAACCTTTAAGAAATAGAATATTCTTTTAGTCATGAGTTCATTCAATTATATTATTTCATTCAAATAATTATTCTATACCATAAATAATTAATTAAAAAAATATAAATTTCTTTGGAAATTATCATTGTATTGAACCTTACAAGATACCTTATAAATGAATAATAATCACTGTTAATTCCAACATGTCTATTAAGAGTAACTTAATTCTCATATAATATAACACATAACTAAATTTATCATAGGTCTTTAACTATCCCACCCATTTCAAACATATATATTAGTATTAACTTATTTACTATTAAAATTATCATTATAAAAAACGAATAAATACCATATAATGGGAAAAAAATCATAAAATCATATATTTCTATTATAAACCAGATAAACATTACCATTAGATACTATAACAGAAACTACTTTTATAAATTGACAAAAAATGAGAAAAAGTATCCCTTTATTTTGGAAACATTTTCAAACTAAAATTATCATAACAATAGAAATATTATATTTTTTTGAAAACCATATACACATGTAGGGGAATATTGAAAATAAATAACATATATGATTGAGGGAAAAAAAGTTCATGAAGTAAATGTTAAAAAAATCATTCATACTTTAGAAAAAATATTAATATTTATCCCGTATGAAAAAAGTTTTAGAACATAATTATTAATAAATTTTAAAGAATATTAATGGTGGTAGAAAATACATTTATAAACAATTTATTTAAAGATAAATATTAAATAAAAAAGTTTTAATACCAGCTTTTAAGATAAATATTTCAAGACATATGAAGCTATTTTTGATAGAATTGTCCATTATTAAATCAGTCTATTTTAAATAAAAAGTAAATTAGAGGTTATAAAATGAATATAATTTATAAACAACATGAATTTTAGTAACTGTGTTACAAAATACTACAATATGGTATTTTATATAAATAAACATGTGTTTTAAATGGGTTATGTCTCAATGAATTGAATTTGAGATGAGAAATTCCAATTCCTTATCCCCTAATAATAAAATATGACTTTTTCATTTCAGTTATTTGAAAAATCATCTTCTAATAGCCCATTAGTCTTTGTTATGATGGTAGTTATGTGATACGAAGTCCTATATAACATGGGAATGGATTTTAAGATTGAATTTGAGTAAATATTGGCTTATCCTGGGTTCTTAATGATTGTGAGTAAGTGATTAGAGGCGGTTCCCTTTTTTAAGTGAGAGGAGGGACACTCTTATAATTTTCCTTAACTTTTAAATATTTTATACGTAATAATCCATTTAAATTTTCTCTATGTCATTAAAATTTCTAATATAAGGTGAAAATTATAAAAATATTCTCATCCATTAAGAAATTTGATAATTTTTGGGATATTATCGTAATGTTTTTACCTTAATTAACATGTTTTAGCCTATATCATGGTAACTTATTTTTACAATAAAAACTATTCATTATGAAAAAATAAAATTGAATAAATTAATAAATATGAAAATCCTAATTCTGAATATGAAATTCATTTTTTAAAATTCATTTTTTGAAGTTGAAAAATTAAATTTTAATATATTAATGAAGAAAATAAACCAGTTTTTAAAAACATGTGTTTTAAGAGTAAATATGATTTTTATGAACATAATGTGTGATTCATATTATAATTTAATTATTTTTATTATTTTTAGAAAAATTTGAATAATGTTACTTTAAAAACAATTCAAAACAAAATGTTACATTTTGAATATATGAAAAGGAATGGGAATTTTTTAACTAATGATTTTTCACTATTAACTCAAATTTCAATATTTTAAGAAAAATACTAATAATTTATTGTATGATTCTTTTGAAATAATGATTTTAAAAATTATTTCCTTTTATAAAACAAAATTTTAAAATTATTTTAAAATAATTTAAATATATATGAACAAAACACTTTAAAATAATTTATACAATATATATATATGATGCATAAAATGATTTTTTATCATTCTATGAGCAGTAACAGCCATTAGATGATTTTAATTTTGTTAAATTGAATATAATATCAATAAACTTCAGGAAAAAAATATAAAAACTGATTTACTTAATTAATAATGATAAAAATACATACTTTACTTTAAAAAAAGTTCTTAAAAAATATCTTTTTTTTTCATCAAATGATGGTATCATCATTTATTAAAAATTTATAATAAATGTATCAATGATTAATCATTAGTTCTAATTTATGTGAGGTTATTTTTTAGTAAATTGTATAAAAAAGAAATGGATTTTCTTAAAATTAAATGTTTGCAATATATAAAAACAACATTTTTAGAAAAATGACCCATTTATACATTGAAATTTTTTAATCTTATATTATTTAGTTCTTATCATTCCAAAATTAGTACTTATAGAATAATAATTAATGACAAAATATGTGTTAAAATAACTTTTCTACATAAATATTTTAAATTGGTTAGTCTTATTAATACCCACTAATTGAATGGGAAGGTTATAAGATTTGGTATAATTATGTTAATATTTATTGGGGAAATAAATATTTTACTATAAGTATAGGGAATAATTAAAAATATACTTACATTAACTTCATTTCATGTAACAAGTGTAGTTCTAACCATAAGTTGTGTATTAAGTAGTTAACCACCTTTGCTTCATCTCGAATTCTAAATTCTGTAGAATAATATAGAATTTTATCATATAAGAAGGCTTAAAATTAAAATTAAATATACCCCAATATCAAAAAAAGGATGACATGTCTTTTCTATTATTTTATCCCTTATCTGAAACCAAATATCATATACATAAGATTAGATAAATTTCAATATGGATAAATAATATGTTAGTATCCAAATCCTCATCAAACAATGCGTAAATATCAACCTAAATGATTACATGAATAAATAACCATAAAAGTATTCAACAAAATTGCTAGCCAAAATTGAAGCAAAAATATTTTAGGATTTATCAGATATATTTCTGGGATCAAAATAACATTTATCACAAAATATAATCAATCTCCCCAAAAGAAACATACAAAAAAGGTACATCTTATCATCATATATTCTATAATATATGCTCACAATTTATATATTTAATATAAAATAGAAAAATACATAACAATATTATATATTCATCCAAAATATATTTTAACAACCATTCCATAAATAAAATCACATCCTAGCATCAAATATTACTATTTAAATCAATAATATAAAGTTTCTAATATAGAAAACATCTTTTAAATTATATTTAATCACATAAATTTTTCACTAAAATAAAAGTCTAACTACATCATTAGATAAATCTCAAAAATTTATTAAATCTAAATAAATGCATCTCAATATTCTCCCATAATATCACCAATATAAAAACATTTATTAAAGAAATTATACATATGATCATCCATAAATTTATAAACCATTAAAAAACTAATACTACAACTTATATCCTAAAAACATATATGTATAAAATTTAATCATTCAAAATCCTTCATAAATGTTTAACCAATAATTTGCATCTTATTCTTTTTCACTTCCTACATTCAAAAATAAGATCAATGTCCTAATTTTTATAAATCTCAGTCAAATAATGATTAATAGTTCAAATATAAGAAAAAATGTGAATGTAATCAATACATTATATATATATATATTTTATTTATAGTTTTTTCAACTTCAGCAAATGACCTAGCTAATACATTATTCATATGATCTTGTTTATATCGTTTTCAATATTTCTCCTCATGATTTTATTTACACAATTAATATACTCTGAACACATAAAAAATCATCTTTTTCTTCTAATAAATTTTCTTTGGGTGCTTCATTAGACATTAATTACACGTAGGAATTTTATTCATTTTTACACCATGATATTTATGACATTAAATTCATTGAAACTCTATTTTCACTTCTTTTTTGTGTGAGGGAACTAAATTATTTTTAGGTTCTTAATCTTAACACGGGATATATGGTTTGTCATAGAAATAATATATTTTACTCTCACACCTATATTATTAGGTTTCTATTTTAGAATACCACAAAATATTACATCACATCCATTATTAACATGGTTCATGATAGTCCTATCTATATATTAAGACATAAAAAAGTTACGACGATTAAAATAAATTAAATAAAAATAATCTATATTATGAATAAGATAATTAGTAATATATCATTAATTATGTGAAATTATAAATAAATGTTTTAGTTCATCCAGTAATTCTAAAATATAAAATATTTATTCCTAACGCGATAACTATTACATTTATTATGAATTATAACTTATTTCAAAATAGCATCATTACCTTTAATTTTTTACTAATCATTATATTGATACTAATTATAAGTAAATTTTCATCTAACAAAACATAATTTTGAGTTTATATAAATGAATCCATTTTCATATATTTATGTAATTGGTTTGGTTTGAAAAATTATATAATTAGTAAATCCATTTCATTACAAGGTATTAATTTTTACTAGATGTTCATTTTTATACTAAATAGGTTCTTATATTTACTCTCGTATTTCATTCATTACACCTTTTCCTCATTTAGGGTGTGTCAATATTTACCTCCCTATAATTCGAACATAACATTAAACCCTATAAAATATATTTGAAAACATGTATAAGAAAATAAATCACAATATGGGATATAAAAGTAATGTAAAAATGTTAATCTTATTGAAATTTCCTGAAACACAATATGAAAATTTTATTTTACACATAATTAAAATTCCATTTGATGTAATCATTACATACATATGTAATCAAGATTGAATAACATAGTTTTCCAGAAACATTTCTTAAGAAAAAATAATATAACAATATCATAATCATGATAGTTAGTTTATTAATCAAGTGAACTCATGAAAATAAAAATTTTACATTTAGAAAAAATAACCATTCTTTTATTCAGGATTTCAATCTCTTACCTTATGAAATTAAAATATTTTCTTTTAAAAGTATGGAAATAATTAAAAAACATGTCAATATATTGGAAATGGTTCCTTAAAACATGACATAATAAAACCCTTAAAAACTAATGATGATTATGGTTAATTGCAATATATCTCTAAGGAGTAACATAACACTATTTATTATTTTTACATTACCAAATTCATAGGAGAGAATTAGTATACCCACCAATTATATACATATGTAATAGGAGTAACTTATTTCGTTTCATCTCTATAAACATATGAAATTTATATTCAACATATCATAAAAAACATTAAAGTATAAATTTTAATCATAAATCCTAAAATATTTTTCATTATATCCAATAATCCAACCCACTTTTACTAATATAGTAATTACTAGATTGAAAATTATCTTTTTAGAAATATATTAAAAATAAAAAATCCTAGAATAAAAGGAAAATAATTTTCTATGAAAACACATACAATGTTGATGAATAAGAATGATAATTAAAAACTTATCTAGTAGTGGAAATAGGAATTCATATGGTAAACATAAAAAATAATATTTTTCACTTTGGTAAAATGTTTGAAAAGTGACCCATACCGAAATTTTTTAAAAATTTAAATTTAATAATTTGTTTATAAAGAAAAAGGTAGAATAAAATAAATTATTCAATACTTTATATAAATATAAAATTTTTATAAATTCTTTTTCAAGAACATGTACAAGGAATTAAAATAGTTCAAAATAATATAAAATAATATTTTATAAAAAAAATCCATTATGACATTAATAATTTTTGAATCAAAGGAATATTCTAGAATATAACATTGAATGAATTTTTAAAACACCTAAATTACAGTAAGTGTTTCATAAAATTACACTATACAGTATTTTATAAAACAAAAAATTAGTAACTATTTTATAAGCCTCAATGAAATGAAATTTTGATGAGAAATCCACATACCTCATATTCTGACTCACTTTGAATGCCTTTTACATTTCCTTTCCTTGGGAGACCACCATTTGATCAGACCTTAGGAATTATTATGTTGGTATTTTATTGATACGAAGACATACTGCTCATTGTTAGGAAATTCCGTAAGGGATTTAGATTTTTCATGACTGAGCAACAGTTCCCAAAGATTGTGAATAAGTGAGTATAGGTGGTACACTATTATAAGTGATGTGATTAACAATATTGTAATAATTATTAATGACACAATATTATAAATTTATCACTCATTTTTTAGTCATAAAAATCAATCTAATTTTTAAGTTATGCTGATAAGTTTAATATCACATTATCCAATAAGAATTAAGATAAGGGGTTTTGACCATATCACTTAGTTCATTATTTAATTATATATGTTTACCCATTAACGTGGTTACTAATTTCTAAAATGATAAATATTTTTAATGAAAAAAATAAAATTTACCTCATTAATAAATATGATCATATAGATTAGAAATATAAAATCCATTTTTCTTGATTTAATTATTAAATGTGGTGGAAATTATTGTAAATCTAAGAAAAAAATGTAATGAAAATATTTATTTTATAAAAAAAACAATCATGCCAAAAATTAATTTATATGAAAATAATATAATTATAATCAATATGTAATTAATTAGAGTAAATTTTTAAATGGGGGTAATATTACTTTAAAACCAATACAAAACATAATGTGACATTTAATTATTTGAAAATAAGATATAGCATTTATAAAAATTGATATTTTAATTATTATATAAAAAACAATTTATTTCAAATAATACTAAAAAAATTTCTTACCATTATTTTGAAATTGTAATTTCAAAAAATATATCCATTTATTAAATAATATTTCTATTATTTATAGAAAATTAGTCTAATATCAACTCACAAAATGCGAAGAATCAATTTTGGTAATATATATATATGATCATAAAATGAAATTATTCTCATTTTAAGCCTAGTAAAACCAATTATATGTTTTTTATAATTTTATTGATTTTGAATAAATTTTATACAAATCATTAATCAATAATGTTTAATTAGATTTATTAAAATAAAAAATCATTTAACACCTAGAAATAGTTTTTTTTAAATTTCACATTTTACAATGAAATGACAATATATTAATTTACACAAAAATTGATATAAATTTTATGAATTATTAATCATTATATTTCATGAAGAAACAATAATTTTTTTTAATAAATTTAGTTTTTAAATAATAGAAATTTATAATTAAAATGAAATATATAAAATATAAAGTAATCATATTTTTATATAAAAAATACCCTTTTAAACATTATTTATTCATAAACTTATATGATTTAATCATTATCATTAAATATTTAGTACCAATTTCCTATAAACCAATACACGTATCTTTTAAAATAAATTTTATACATATATTTTGAAATTCACTTTCTCCTATTTGTACACTCTAATCATATAGATTGTTTATAGTGGTAATATTTAAAAAAATAATTGTGTGGTTTTCGTAATATCATTGTATTTTTTGTTACATGAAATGGAATATAGAATTAATTTAAAGAATTATGTATTCTGAAATCATTGGTTTATATAGTCTATATTCCTATTTTTTTAAAAAAAATAATTATTAATTATTTTACTATGTTCATAGAGTAGGTTCCTTATAAAACATTATGCGTTCTATTATTTTTTATTTTTTACTTTATGATAATGATTTAATTTGACAGGTTAATTGAAATTTAGGTCCCTAAAACATATATCCCCTTGAATATACAATAGATATCATGATAAACAACTGGTTTTTTTATTTGGATTATTCCTTCCAATTTATATATGATGTCTTGGATGTGTTTATAATGGTATGGTTATAATGTTAAAATTTATGCATTTTTTCACTATGATATTATTTATTAGAATACAAGTGATTATTTTTCTCCATTTTTATGTCATCCAAGTATACATTATTCTCATATAATCAATTAAATAATGAAACTAGTTTATTTATTCATACCATATTTTTTACATCTTACAGAACATAAGATATATTCCAATGTATGTCACTTCTTATGGATCATCTGAGCTCACCCCTTAAATTTTTTATCCCTTTTAACTAGGAAACCATGTAGATTACTATAATTTGTATAAAGATAATAAAATGCGGAATAATAATATTTGAGGCATTATAAATTTTTTTCCTATATATTGTATTCTGTTTTTAGATTTATAGTTTTCATAGATTATTAATCATCATATATAGTGTAATGTGACCCATGTATTCTATATCATTGTAATAATATAATTAAAAATGTTGTGTAAGTAGACTTGGTGTTAAAATATGTATATGTAGTATAAATCTATCAATTACAGAAGAGAAGGTAGTGTAGTTGTGATATTGGATCATTCAATAGAGATAATAAGTCATTATCAATGAATTATTCCCTAAGTAGTTGTTCATTTAAATATTTTTTCCTAGTAGTTTTGGAAGGTTTTCCCCAAATTTTGGTCATGGGTTTTGGGAAGATAGTCATTTAAATTATACATTAGAGAATAGTTTTGGTGGTCCTTGTTTGACATACCACCTCATGGGGTCATATAGTGTATATAGTTCGATGTATAATAATCAATATAATATTTTCAAATGATCTATGATTAAATCATTCTCCTTTATTATCTCCCTTGTCTGGGACATCCCATGGTTTTACACTTTTATATTTTTTTAGGCATTGATCTACTTTCTCTATAGATTTTACAATTATCTTTAAAAAATATGAGATAAATAATAAAATTTATCTTTTATTAAAATAAAAAAACTAAAAGATATTCCATTTTCTTCACATCCTTTAATTAATCAATCAATAATTAATTTAAATTAATATATGATTACGAAATGTAAATTATAATGTTCTTCACCTACGATTACGATAATATTTTGGTTTATTCATATACTCATAAGAATATTTTGGATAAAAATTACATATTTTATCTTATTTTTACCCAGGATAAGACCAAATAATTATGTCATATTAATTCATATCCAGAATAGTGGATAATAGAAAGTCAAAACAAAAAATGACTCGTGATGAGTCATCAAGATGGATCACTAGTAAGTTTTAATATATGAAATCTATTCGAGTGAATGTTCATGTTCCCATATGACTTTAAAATCAAGGAAACTAACCAAACAAATTTCCTTCATAATGTTAATATTATACTTCTACTACCCCTATTTTTTAATGTTATAAGTTGTGTCATGTTTTAGTTGAGTTCCAATACGTTATTCCATCCCAATAATTAATTTCATTCTAATAATTGGATACCAATTACAAATAATACATGTCAGAACCTTTTAGTTCTTTACTCTCTTTTGGATATATAATTTAAAAAACTCATTCCAATAAAAAGATTAGTTTTTAAATAATATATGATTTTTCTTGGTTATGATATCACAAATAACCTAAATTGTATCATGGAATCTTGGAGAGTGAGACTAATTTTTTAAAAACCCATCATGATTTCTTATTGTTTATATTCCTGATTATGGAGTCTGTTGAATTCTAATATAAGATGAATGTTTTCGTTGATTTATTAATGAGAAGTTAGAGTACATGATACAAAATAATTTATCCCCAATTTTCCATTAATATACTAGAATTAGCTATGACTTCCTTAATTCTATTAATATTATTTTTTGAATATCGAATAGGAATGAATTATATACCAACATAACCTCTTCCCATGTAATGGTTATAACTAAATGCCTTCTTTAAACAAAATATAATTAATCAATATCTTGAGGGAACCATATGAGGATCTCCTCACCATCAAGTATATTTCCCAGAATAATACAATCACGGTTAGATATTCAATAGTCATTTACCCATTACATAGAAACAAACACTGTGATAATAAAAAACAAACATATTCAACTTCAATCATAGGATATATCTTTCTAAATACCACCTAACACAAACAAAAATATGCAATCCAAATATAACCTATCAACATCATTTCTTAAGAATATTGACTAACAAAATCATCTATTGTTATTAACTTTTCATGGGTTTAATGTAGTTCAAAATAAAACTATTATGTTTTCTTAACCTATCAAAATTACTTAGTGTTAGATCCAATTGTGAAATTATGTATATTGAATTCTTATTGATGTTGAATTCATTAGAAAGATCATTCCTCTAACTGACCTGTAGCATCCAGACCATACTTACCCAAATGGTAAAATGATCATAGTTACTATGTGAACATGGAAATTCCTACCAATAGGGTTGATATATTTTCCCAATCTTTTCATACCCAAATTTCATATCTTAATATATTAATATTCAATACATAATATTACAATTCAATCACAAATAATATATGTACAATTTCGTAACAAGCATTGATATATTAACACCTTATTAATAAGGTCTCTACATTATCTCCCAATAGGTTCTTCATAACTGGAACCCTTCTTTGACGTACCATACCATAAACCAATCTTTATTAACTAGATAGATGAATCAAATGAAAGGGTGAGATTTAATGCTCAATAAGGCTAAATAAGGGAGATATCAATAATCAAATAAGCATATCATTTGTATAAATGTATGATAACATTTGAATAACATTTTATAACAATACCCTAAATATCATATATCATAATCCTCATCCATGGAATATAACACGGTAGATCAAAACTCATGGATCATAATAGAATCAAATAATGTAATAAATGTAAGAAAAATATTGGCATAAGTCATAAGTGTCTAGAATACACATAAAGAATCAGAGTCATTTGCATTGTCAAGGATCTCTACTAATACTATCATAGTGTATTGGGTTCAATCCCCATTCCATACATTATTATTCATAGTTTACTCCTAAGATTATCATAATGGATATAGTTTCTTTATGAACTGTGTTCACTCCCCACTCCAGTCCATATAATCTCACATGATTTCCATATTTAGACAAATAAATTAGAGGGATATATAATTCCCGGCACACCCATCACATAATTAATATCATATATATATATATATATAATCCGTAACTTCATAAAAAATTATTCATATCATAATTCAAGAGAAATAACCATGTTATATAATAATTACAAAATGTTTCATATGATAACCCAATTTAAAATAAACGTCTTTCGTAAAACTATTTTTATAAAATTTATAGACCATATGGAGAAATAATATGGATTATATCACTGTATTATATACTATAAAATCTTAAATAATATCAAAATATTTCATCCTTGATGAAAAATTCATTTAAAATATCATTGTAATATTTATTAAAGAAAATAAACTTTTAATTTTTAAATCAAATTATAAAAACATAAAATTTAGCAAATATTGGGGGAAACATTTTCATTGAAAATTACATAGTAAAATATTTATGTAATATTTAGGTAACTTAATGGTTATTGTGGTGGGAAATTACATTCAGGAACGATATGCTAAAATAAATATTCCTTTCACATTTTTTTTAAAAGTCAGATGTAATTTGTTCATAAAATAATAAGAATATTCCAGTGAAATAATTTTTATAAAAATTCATTTATGGGAAAAAATGTATTAAAAAATCATAAAATAATTTTAAAATATTCTAGAATTTTTTTTATCGAAAATAAGGATTTCGATGAAAAACATTTCGACTAAAGAGATAAATAAAGTCGATTTTCCTAAAAAAATATTATTTCAGACACTAGTGATCATAAAGAGAGTATAATTAATGGAAACCATTTAGTATATTAAAATAACAATATGATATTAAATTAATTTTATTATTGAGAGATAATTCATAATATTTCATCATAGAAACATAAGATCATGAATAATCCCGACAAACAATGAGCTTGTAATATAAATCACTTACATTGAGTTTGACTTGCTTTAAAATCTATTTAGAAAAGTAGATAATAGTTATAAATTTACTATAATTCTATAACATGTTCATTTAAATAGATATAATTTAATATTTTATCTACATATAATATTTCAATGCCCATTTACTAATAATTATTTATTTAAATATCTATTTACGGTTATTAAACTTTTAGTTTTTTATGAGAATTTTTTGTATGGAAGTTCCTATCCTTTTACTATGATCATGGTTACAACATCTTTAAAAATTTTATAATGATTTAAATATGACATATGTTGAATATATATATATATATATATTTATACATTCGTCTGTAATGTATATATATAGTAATATTAGTTATAGTGTTTATAGAGACAGTACGTAATATGCACACATGAACATTATTTTAATTTTTAGTGGATGGAATGAAATAAATAAAAATATTAATTCACATTAAATAATAAAAAATATATCATATATATCATATATATTTATTAAATCTATCATTATTTCCATCCTTGTATTGAAGAAATGAAAAATGAATCACATCACTTTATGGAGGCAATAGTCTACTCGTATGCATTAATGGAATGATTTTTTTCCAAAATAATTAAGGTAAGATGGAAGATATTAAAATATAATTATAAAAGAGAAAATATTTTATAAGTCTCACATATAAAATTTAAAACCATCATAATTATCACCTATGATGGACGGTGATGGAAAATTAATTGTATCACCACTTGGGGCTGGTAATCCACACGTACACATGAGTGAAATATTTACTTCCCATTTCATTGAACGGTGGATGGAAATTGGTTCCTATATAACAAAAATATATTTTAATTATATTTTTTATAATGATGTTATTATTTTAGGATTAATAAAACATATTTATGGGAGGTATAAGAAGAATTAAACTGAAAGTGGTTGGGTATGATATTTATCTCCCCTATGGAAAGACTTTGTTAGATCCATTAATAAGCACCCTTGGAATAGCCTTTAATGAATAAAAACACCAATAAATTGTTTATATAGAATTATATAAGATATGTTTCAAGGTATTGGTTGATCTAGAAGGCTCAATGTGTTGTAAATAATATGAATGATTGGTGTCCTTTTTTAAGTGGGGGGAGAATAAAATTTGAATTTATTAGAATATTAAAATATAATAAAGTAACTTTCAAAAACAATTCTTTCATATCGAAATATATTCAATTTTGGGAAAGTTTCATGTCTATATATGTAAATAAAATAGGAGTTATACATATATAATTGGAAAATCTAAGCATATCTCTTAGTTTACCCCACATACACATCCTTATGGTAAACATATATTAACCTTAACCATAATGATATATGTTTTAATGATTTTACTATTAATTATGACCAAAAATTAAAATAGAATTATTTTATAAAATGGAATTTATGATTCCAAATACTTAATCAATTTTATCAAATTCAATTTCCAAATGTGGAGAAAAATACATTAAAAATAAACATGAATCGCGATGAAAAAACAGATTTAAAAAAATGTTCTCTTATTTATATAATTTCCATATACCAAAATCCAAATATAATTAATAAAAATTAAAATTATTTTATTTTCAATATTATGATGGAGCTAATTATACTTTTAAAACATTTTCAATACAGAATTGTTGTTTATTATTTAATTGAAATTAGTATTTATAACTATTCATCCAAACTTAATCTTTTACAATGATTATAAAAAATCATTCTATTATAATTATGAAAATATCATTTCAAAATGAATTTAATTTTTTGAAATAAATTTTATAAAATTGAAAAACAATTATTATATTATTTTCGGAAAAAAAATTATAATAAACCATTTTTTAGGAAATTTTTTTTCTAATCATTTAAATAATTTACAAAAAATTATATTTTATTTACCCAATGAATATTTACATATAAGTACCCAATTGTCACGTAAATTAATATTAAATATTTTTAGACGAATATTCATTTCATTTTACAAGTGTATTCCCATGGACACTAACACCTTAGTGCCTTTGGAAACATGGAATACATTCTTCTAACTAGTAAAAGATATTAATAATCTCCCAAAAAGATCATCCCATTTATTAATCCTACTTAAAAGTATTATTTATAACATTAGGACTAGACACATAAGAAACGGTGAGTACAGATGCTCAGAAATGGTAAAAAGAAAAAAAATATACATAATAATGTATATAAATGAAAAAACATTATAAAATCATACCGTATCTAACATATTTCATACGTACAAGTCATTCAATAAATCGTAGTAAAGCATATGGCATAAATCAAAATGGAACAAGATCCATTAAAAAATAGCATTGGTATAAAACAATGAATAATGGATAACACATATGCCAAGAAAATTATTTCTATATTATCCAAGTATCTTTTCCAAGACCAACACAGTGGAAAATATCTATTACTGAATCATGTTTATATTCCATTCCATCCATGTATTACTAATCCAAATTTACATGTCATTCCATCCATGTATTACTGAACTGGATTTACATGTCATTCCAGCCAATATATTACTAAAATAGATTTACTTGTCATTCCAACCATGTGTTACTAAATAGGATGTACTTATCATTCCATTCCTGTATATCTCATGAGATATAAATCCTTACCCAATTCATTTGAGAGAGATGTATGTCACACCCGACTCATTATGAAATTATTCTTCTATGTTTCACAAAAATATAAATCATTCATCATAGAATAACTAAAAAATAAAATGGGTTTCTTTAAACATCCTTACACCATAAAAAAATCCATATAAAACAAACAGTTTTCATAAATAGTGTTACTTGATAATCAAAATCAAACCTTAGGAACAATAAGGATATAATACTTGAAATATAACCCTATTAAATAATTTCATCATAGATGGAGAATATCTTTGACAAAATACATCAAGTAAATAAATGATGAAAATAAACTTTCTTCTTCAAAATTGTTTAATTTTCATTAAACAACTCACAATTTTATAATAAAATTATATATTTTAATATAACCTTTAAAATATATAATATACTATTTATGTAAATAAGACGTTATGAATGTGTAAGAATCCATTCATGTCATATAAGTTAAAAAAATCATCACGTAAATTGGCAAGGAAACTCTATAAGTACCTCGTAGTGAGAATGAGAGAAATATTCCTTCCAAAAAATTTAGAAAAAGTGAAAAATGTGAAAATTTACTTTAAAACTCATAAAAGAATAGTAAAAGTTTTATGGAAACAATTTTAAAAAACAAGGACTCGGATGATAAATATACCATAGTATATAATTTCGTATAGACTATCTCGGTTGATAATGATATTGTGAAATTATGCCCTACCTTAGGTAGAATGTCCATTGAAAGTACTAAAAAATCCAATATAATGATTTAAATGTTTTAATTAACACATTCTTTAATCTTAGTGATCATATATGATCATATTATCATTTAATTGTTAGTAACATTATTATTCCTCTATCGCTTATTAACTTCTTAATTTTATTATGCTTATTTTGTCAAATAAGTTCCTCTTATTAGGTTATTGTTATATAAATTACATAATCCTATTATTATCATAAATAACATATTTATTCATTCAATTCATTTTTATAATCATTCTTTAATGAAGGTCATGTATAATGAATCACATGGCATCATGGAGATGATAGACTGTATATACGCACGAGCGATGACATCATTTTGATAATTATGAAATGGTATGGAAGTTGATGGAATATATTTTCTTCCATAATCCCTATATTGTTATAATAATCATATAGAGTTATTATCTGTATCATTATACCCATCAATGTAAAATGGTGGTGAAAAACATATTACACCACAGCGTGGAGAGGGTAAGTTGTACGTAAGCACACGTGGTCATTGCATTTTTCATAGGATGGATAGAAGGTGGAATATATTTGTTTCCTAGAAATAATAAAATATTAGTATATAATTAATACTATATTTCATACTTTATAATGAAAAATCTCTTAAATAAGAAGTATAATAAGAAATAAGTTTGAAAAAACCAATAGAAGGGATCACCTCTTCATCAATGTAATCCTTCTAAACCTCCACTTACAACACTTGAGTTGGTCTTTGATGAAGACCAAAAACTCGAGAATGTAACTAGGGATGTTGATAGGGGAAATTCGTAGGATATTTTATATCATAAAGGATCTAGGTAAAGTGAATATTTGAGTGAGGATGTTTCCTTTTATAATTGATGTAAGGGGAACTTTTGCAAACTCCATAAATATTAATTTATAATAAAATCAAATCCCTTCCAAAAACCATAAAAATGTTATAATCTATAAAATGAGATAATAAAGGGTTGTAATATTATCAAAAATAAATTTTATACATGTTTTTATATCAATTTAAACCTTATCACTTTAATTAACACTTAGTTATTCTTTTTAATTTTAATTATGTTAACATATATTGTAATATTGAAAAGGTAAAATATTTACTTATTTCATTTTAATTAGACAATAAATTAAAAAAAATATTTTAAAGTATTTAATAATTATTTTATATTTTTAAAAATTTCTTATAAATTGTAACTACTTGAAGAAAACAATATATTGACAAAATATCAATTGTGTAAACTTGGACACTATTTATTTCATGCATTTTTTAAAATATAATGATATGATGTTATCCTCAAAAAATATTCTTTATATTCCTAATGGGTTATGTTAATCAATAATGTTCATTGGATATATTAATTATCCAAAACACCATTTATTAAAATATTTTTAAATACAATAATTTTATACTTCCATTAATAAAATATGTTCTAAATCAGTATTGTGTAATAATTTAATACACTTATTTGTTAAAAAAAATTAAAAATAAAATACTATGATATATATAAATATTCTATATTTTATTGTAATACTTATAGTCAAATATATCCTCACTATAATCTTATATTAAAATTGTTATATTTATAGAAACATGAATGTGAAAACTTTAACATCACTCAAAATAAAATATTATAAGTGCCATAATCTTTTCTATATGGCTCCAAATGGTCAATAACTTGACCCATTGAAGATTATGGTTGATTAATACTCGAATAATATGATTTTTCCACATTGTATTGTCTTCTAATAGTTATTATCATTTTAATAATAATTATTTTATTGATTTTTCATCAATTAAATAATTTTTGCATCATCAATATATAATCCTTTAGGGTAATTATTTATTTCCTAAAAAATAAAAATAAACTTTCATTATTATTAAAAATTTTTAAAATAAAAAATGAATATTTATTGTCATATTTATCGTTTCTATATTCTTAAATTAATGATTATTTAGTTATTAAAATTTGAGTGGGACATATTGATCTTCTACTTAAATAATATAAATTAAATGTTCTACTCTCATCCATGTGGATTTCAAAGGACACGATTTACACCAAAGTATGATTTAGGTAGATAAACACTAATCAAATGATATTAATAAATTTTTTTGGGTAATATTATAATATTATTTTTACACATTGTTATCTGATTAACCCTTTTACCGTATTAATAAAAACTACCAAATTTACTATTCATAATGACCAAAAATAAAATAAAAATATTTAAATAATTTGGACCTACTGATTAATAATATGAAATCCATTTTAAGAAATTCAAAATATAGAAGGTGAATTAATTAATTTAAAATTAATCACATTTTCAGAATGAGAAATGGGTTTTAAATGTTAAAACATTAAAAAAGATTGAAATATTTATATATCCAAATTCAATGTAAAACTTATGCTAATGAAATAAATTATATTGGATGATGAAAATAAATTTCATTTATACTTTAGAACAATTCAATAATATAATTTGACCATATAATTTATTTTGAAGAACAATGTTGATTCCAATAAAAATATACTACATTTTTACTCTTCCTCAACACATGAATGTCCTCAAAATAATATCAATGATTCTTCCAAAATAAAATATTATACCCTGATTCTAAATAAATTTTTTATGTTCTTAAATAGAATATATAACATTTTTAAAAGCTAGATTTAAAATAGGTGTGCCATCTGAAGATGAAAAAATAGAATTTTTTTGAAAATTAATTCTTTTACCCCAAAAAATAATTTGATCTTATATCTTTTCTAGATAACATATAAGATGAATTTTAAAAATTACATAAAAAATATAAAACAAATATATTTTATTATTAAAATCCATAAGTAGTTAATTTATTATTTTATAACCTCACTTATTTGAATTTAAATAGTTTTTTAGAAAAAAGTTAATACAATTCATACATGCCATTGTAATGACTTCATAAGAATGTAGCATATTAATATTCAGTTGTTCACTTATACTAGGTCTTGCATGAGATGAATTCTATCATAATAACATGAAATTGCGTGTGACATAAGCCAAGAATATTGTTGTATATACCACACGCTATGTCAGTGTTGCGTATTGCGCAAGATTATCATGGTGCTACATACAATAGTTGAAATCAAAGAAATAAAAAATATTCTATCTCATAAAAATATCCTGTCTTTAAATTCTACCCCCATTAAAATGATTTTATCCCTCAAAATTCATCCCGATTATAAAATTTTTAATACTTCAATGATTCTTTTACAGAAATCCACATCATCAAAAAAAATAATGAATGTTCATTTTAAAAAAAAGTTAGAAAAATAATGTTTAACCAAAGTATATAATCAATGGGTTTCCACATATAAGAACATAGGTGGGATTTGAAAACATTGATATGAAAAATACTGAACTATCATGCTCTGATGGAATGCGATAGAGAACATCATTATGAGAAATTTAACAATCAAAATCATTAAATCTGTGATGATATAAGGAAAAATTGTATTCATCATATAAAAATAAAAAAGGGAAAAAATTGGTTTTCTAGATCCTTTTAATAAATTTTAAGAACATAAGAAGAATTAATTACTTGATTTTATTAAAATATCATTGTTGGTAATGCCTTAAACAATTTCCACATTATCTCTTATTCAATGAAATGATGTTGAATTTTTCATTCCTATAGTGTTAGTAGATCATATGATCCATAAATAGAATTTTAGGTCATTCCATATATCTTTATTACAAAAAAAGGTTTCAGAAAGTAATCAAATATGCATAAGTCTATATATATTGAGGTAATAATTTATTCTAAAAAACTCTATCTGATCTTTAACTAAAAAATTACATAAATTTGAAACCCTTAAATTCCTCATGAAATATGAAAATCAAAAAATGTAAAAAGAAGTTCACTAACTCAACTTAACATTTACCCCCATATATCATAAGGTATCTCTATTGAGTCACAATCCTACCATGTGATTAGCATCATCATTTATTCACTGTAATGATGTTAATTACCTAAATTACCATATATCCTTATTAAAAACATGCCGATTTCCTTATTCCAAAACATCATGAAAATATAACTTAATACAAAAAAATATTTATACACCATCCACTATAGCATAAACATCTTGAAAGAAAATATATAATTAATTCCCAAGAAACTATCATCATCCAATTACTTTTTCAAATCCAACATATATAAATCTAAAAATCATTGTCTTAACATAAGGGACATATTAAGATTTATATTTCTCTTAATCCTGTGTTCTCCAAGTGTATAACCTAACCGTTTAATCAATTATATATGTCCTTAGAAATATTCAACCCATCCTTTAAAATCCACAATGAAAAACATATTTTGAAAAAACAATATATAATTCATGATTCAGATATCATAATCATTAAATTTAGAGACATATATACCTCAATAATCCAACATTATTCTTAAACTATTACTCTATATCCATCATCCGAGTCTTTCCTAAAATATGAATCACGTATGAACGATCCTCAAACATAATCTAACCAGTCGTGTTAGGTTTAAAGTAAACAATAATAATAGAACATCTCATCCTTTTCACATGTCATTTACAATATCATTATCCTCAGTATCATAATCAATACTCGTACAACCATCATGATTCAATTTATTTGGATTCCAATTAGGAAATCATTTTCCATAATTTACAAACATTCCACATCTGAAAAATTCATGGTTAATTTTTTTTAATTAGTTCTGTCTATTATCTAAGATAAAAAAGAAAATTGTGAGAAATATATGTGAGAGATTAAAAACATATAATTAAGTTAAATTTCTTATAATATTTCAATCTATGATATCTTAGTTTTACAACTAGGTTATTCAGGGTTATCAAAAAAATTCTAGGATTGTATAATATACATAGACTTATCCATAGGGCATCACACGATAAACCATTAAAAATATCTCTAGGTATCTCACTAATGTTTTTAGATCCTACTATCCAATGGTTGACTAATTCTTTCCTCTGATACAAATTATAATGACCGAAGAATGATGTACAAGAATATTAAATCATTTTACAGGAATATTCATTACATTTTAAAAATTCATGCATGATGTAATGACCCATTAAATATTTTTTTAATTATATGTAAATACTATGAGTCTGTGAAAATTGACAGCACGTGATTCTGATTCCTGGTGTGCCCGGAAAGAATTTCTGGACTTCTTTTTGGCACGTTCAGTAAATGTGTGAGTGGTTTTTTGTAACATTTGAATTGGTTCTCGGAATTGAAGTATGAGGACACCATTGAACTCACAGCACTTGTACTCGCTTAATGATACCTTCACCTCAACCGTAGTTGGTCAAGGGTGAATGTTAGTTTTTGTGTTTTCTTTGTGGAAATAAAAATAAAATAAAGAATAACTTGTATTTATTTTTCTTAAACTCCCAATTGAATGCTCGGTGGTGGGGACCACCTGAGCTATAAAAAACACCAATTAAAATCCATGGTTGTGGGTAACACCTGGACCCCGTTTAATGGGGGTGGGGGAACCTCTCAACTCCCAATAAATTTATTCTCAAATTTATTTGAGCCAATTAATTGTGAAATCAAATTAAATTGTCAAACATAATTTAATTTATATTGGAACCACATTACTTTCAAAGGATTGGTTGACAAAGGAGAAGGGGAGAACTTGTGGAGGAACATTCTCTCCAATGATGAACACCTCCCAATGAAGATCTTATTCAACAAAGAACACAACATCTTCTCCAATGAAGAATGTGCCACCTCCAACGTGGGAAGTCATTAACAACAACAAAAAGACGACCGTCCTTCTATCCTCACTGACATCAAAAAACATCGAGGTAGGCATTTGGATGATTTTCATGGTTTGAGTTGAATTAATCCTCTTGATCCACCTATTATCGGTCTACTGCGGAGAATGCAGGCCAAATGAACATGACCCGATCCCTCCACTGTTCTTCATGGTTGTTGTATTTTTTATGACAGAGAAAGGTGGCGACTTCCTTCTAGGCATGCCGCATAGAACCAGGGCAGCGCATGCTGCAACGTCTGTAGATAAAGAGGGAGTAGAGAGTCTGGAGTGAGGTCAGCTATTACCGGCCGCGGCAGTGGACAGATGGCTACTGGTGCTTCAGCCAGTAGCAGTATCACGGGAGGCATGACCACGTGCCACCATCAGAAAAAGTGGTCATGACCCACCAAGACACAACAGATGGTGGAAGTTAGTCGGCGTTCGGCCAGCCGTGAAGGGGAGACACAAAACATGCCACCTGGAGTAGCAAGGGGCTGACCATTTTTGACTGCCTAGATGTACCGAGAGGGACCCGTCGGATCTCGCGTGCTGGCTGGAGACTAAACGGCTTCCGCCGTTTGGTGATTGAATGTCGGGGGAACGTTAATCCCCCCCACCCACCCACCCCACATGTGTTAAGCCGAGTTGGACCGCATCCAAGTGGGTAGGGCCCGCCGCGGCCCTACCCAACCGAGCCGGACCCGAGTCGGGAAGGGTCCACCCAGGCCGGGTCAGACTGGACCTAGGCCCAACTGTACCCAAAAACACCTTATTGGCCATAACTCTGGCACTGAGAGTCTGTTTGACAAACCATCTATGGAACCAAAAACCTTGGAGAGAGATGATACTTTTGGTATACCCCACTAGAGATTTAGAAAATGCTGGGGTATGGTTGGGTTGGATCGATCATGAATCAAATCAGGCCCTTGGGTTGAAAAGGAAAATAACTTACAGACTGAGCATTTGATTGACGCACCATCTGTTGTGATGATACCTCTTTTATGTAGAGGTCCTTTGGGATACTTCTTAGTGGGACATTATGGCAGTTGCAGTATCAACCTATGGCTTGAGGTGCGAATCCTCTCAGAATCAAGCGAGCTTTGTGAGGGAACCCTGTAGCTGGCTGTAACATGACTAAAGGATCCATTGTGGGTGTGTTATTGGGATCTTTTGTGCGTTTTTATCCGAGAGTCTCACTTGGATCTGCTCAAGAAATCCACATGGGACTACTCTATGATCATGTGTGGATCTGTTTTACTAGGGTCCTGTGTGGGTCTGATGATGTACTAGGATCTTGTGTGGATCTTTTATGTTAGGATCTTGTGTGTGTCTGATGATGTACTATGATCTTGTGTTGATTTGATTATTCAAGATCCTACGTGGGTTTGCCTCTTAATAGAGTAAGATAATTCTGTAGTTACTTCTAATGATCTCTACTATAGTACATAATTTATACCTGGTGTGAGATGAGTCCTTACCTTCATGGTGATACCATGGTGGTATTCTTCTGTGTGGCGTACCTGTGTAGTACATACCTTCACGGTGATGCCTTTGTGGTATTCTTTTGTGTGGCATACATGTTTGGTACTTCCCTTCATGGTGATACCTTGGTGGTATTGTTCTGTGTGGAATACCTGTTTGGTACTTTCATTCATGGTGAAACCTTGGTGGTATTATTATGTGTTGTGTACCTGTGTGGTACTTATCTTTGTTGTGATACATTTTTCTTATTCTTCTGTGTGGCATACATATGTGGTACTTTCCTTCGTGGTGGTTCATTTGTGGTATTCTTTTGTGTGGTGTACCTATGTGGTACTTACCTTCATGGAAATATTTCCTTCATGGAATAGTTGTATATTGGGAAAGGAGTTGGTCCTTGTGTTTCCTCATGAATGAGATGGTTAATATTTGATAATGTAGGTATAAGTATGGGCATATACCTAAGTCTAGTTGTCACTGGTTAACACGCTTTGTAGTTTATCCATTTTTGATTTTCTGAGACCTTGAGGGTATCAGGGTCCCTACTATGTATCATTATACTCACCCATGCATGGGATTCCCCTGCATCTTGTTGTGTTTGGTGCAGACGACGGACAACGCTGATCGATGTTGAGGCTACCAGGATTGGAAGGTTTCTCGAGGTGGACCATAGGGCGTGTTGGTATGTAGAGGAGATAGGTGGACGTGGATTGTTGAGGAGGTCATCTATAACTACCCTTTAGTTAGAATCCTCAGATGATGACCCAGTAGTTGTCTTTCTCTTTCTTCATTTGTATTGTATTTTCAGTTGTACTTGTACCATTACTGTTGGGCTTGTATTTCGGCCCCTCTTACTTTCAGCACTCTTTTTTCTATACAAGTTACTTGTTTTTGTGTCATGTAGTGTGCTTGTATGAATGTGTTTACAAGATATAAAGAAAATGTAATCCCATTTTTAGGGGATACATCTTTTGTTTCTAGTCTCCAGCCCCTGGCATATGGAAGGTGGGCTTGTGGTAGTCACGGCATGTGCCCCGAGGGACGGCTCACAACAAATTGGCATCAGAGGAGTCAGTTATACCATAGAACATTGGAATATAATCTTTTTAATGGCAATAATATTAATTTTAAGGAGTGTGGTTATCATTTTAGGTAATCCAGTGTTGGTGCGACGGTCGACGTATCCATACACCATGACCGTGACTTCTGATTTCTAACTCAGTGCATGAAAATAGTGATTGCGTGTGTGTTTAGAAAAACTTTCTTGGTGATATTTTTGAGTCATCTCACCAGTTATAACTTACTGACCATGGAACACCTGTTTCTTTTTAGGATGCCTCCACATAGACAGCTAGCTAGGGTTTCGAGTAGTGTACATGACGATAGCCCACCGAGTGATGAGGCCTCGGTGTAGGGCCCTTTATCAGTAGGGGCACCATCATAGGCACCAGCGGTACCATTATCTATTTTTCTACCTATGAGACCAGCCCCAGAGGAAGAGGGTGCACAACACTTGAGCACGCTGCATGAGTTCCAGGTCTAGAGGCCCCCCAGGTTTAGGGGTGAGATAGACCAATAGGCAGTTGAGGATTGGCTGGAGGCCGTGGTGAGAGTCTTCTGATTGATAGGGACACCAACTAACCTCATGGTGATCCTTGCTTCCTAACTTCTATAGTAAGAAGCACGTAGATGGTGGAGTTAGATGCTCTTGGGTCATGACGAGCTGACACTTCTCTAGGGAGACTTCGAGAGCCTGTTTTGGGAAGAGTTCATCCAAGCGACTCTACGCGCAGTGCGCATACATGAGCTTCTTCATCTACAGCACGGAAGCATGACTGTGGCTCAGTACTCAGTGAGGTGCACTGACCTCTCATGTTACTGCACTGATATAGTGTGGGACCCAATATTTAGGGCCTGGACCTTCGAGAAAGTTCTCAAGTGGGAGATTAGGGCCACTATTGGAAATAACACCTATACCCACAAATATAAACCATGGGTATATCCCTTGAAACCGTAAGTATAAGATATACCCACGGTTTCAAGAACCGCCGACTGAAGTGCCATCGCAATAGGGCTATACCCACAGTTTGCATAGAACCATGGGTATAGATGATGAAAAATTCACATTACCCACGGTCTAACAAACCGTAGGTATAGACATCTATAACCACGGATTGAAAACCATGGGTATAGTGATTTAAATTTCGCCATATGTACCCACGATTTTCAAACCGTGGGTATAGTGATTTAAATCTCGCCATATGTCCCCATGGTTTTCAAACTAAGGGTATACTGAATTAAACTCCCAGAATGTACCCACGGTTTGGCAAACCATGGGTATAGACTTGTTCCCCAAGCAGCAACTCCACCTCCCTACTGTTCTTCACCTACAAACATATCAATCCTGCCATTCAAATTTATCAGAAATAAACAATAAAATGAAAATACCTACTCTGGCATATCAATACCAACATGAAAATACAATGGAAATTAGAGGACCTCGTCAAAGAATCTTGACTAAAAACAGAGGAAGACTCACATTCTTACCAAACACCATACTGCTGCATGTGCACCTGTGCAAGCTTGCTGCTGGAGTATCCCACTATACTGGTGAACTTCCATTCATCAGAAATAACATTCATATCTTCAGAGTCGAAAAAGCCAACATGATTTATCTATTTAAAGGAAGGGAAAAAATTATCTCAAACCCATAATTGTGGTGCAAAGAAAGCAGTAATGAAATGAAACGTGGTCAAAAATCAGCTAATAAATCATGTAGATGTAATGAGTAAACGAGCAAAGAACTGTGACTGGACATGATCATAAAGTTTTGCACTTTCAATTTAAGAAGTAATATGTAAAAGACAACAAATTGTTCTGAAAAAAGAACGTACAACAGAATTCATGTTAACAATTCGACTTGGAGAAGCTCTAATAAGAGATGGAAAGAGAAAAACTGTAAGTAATGCTAGAGCCAAATGATTCACTTTCATATGTTCCTCGTATCCATCCTCTGAAAACTTATGTTGTTCTAATTATAATAAAATGTTATCTCATGTTGAGTTATTATGTGTAAGATTCCTCAACCATATCACAACCTGAACCACTTTATGTCTAACCCAAACCTGTTTAACTCATGTCTTGTCTAGATATCATGTCAAGTTAAAAATTCTCACCCCCAATTGATGCAAACAGAATATAATTTTAAAAAATATAATACAGAAATTTGATGCCCCCATCAATCAGTATTGGCCTCCTACAATGAACATTAAAAACCTATAATCAAAGCACATGAAGGAATAATAAGTCATTTACCATTGGAATTCCCAAGGCCTTAATATCCCCATCTCCCATGTGTAACAGGGCTGCCATGTCAACCTAGAAAACATGAAAACATGAAAACATGAAAACATGAAAACCTGAAAACATGAAAACAGAAAAGAACAAATGTGTAGACATGAGTTGAATTCAAAAGCTAAAATAAATAACCCTCACTTATGGTTAACAATTAATAATGAAAATATTAACAACGTATTAATGCGCTTATGTTAGTTTATTTCTTCGACCAAGAGAACTAGATTAACCTAGGCACAATCAATGAAATTGACCATAGAGAAGTTCGTGATTTTAGAACTATCTTTTAGCCAATTTATTCGACTCGTTCATGAATGAAGGAGGTGGAAATCTCTTGTTAAACATCCTTTGAAATTGATATCTCACTTCTATGTTTATTAATTATCTTTAAATATCATTGAAATTCTTGTTTTAAAATTCTGTTTGAACTTATTTTTGCTTACAAATCACCAGGTTAACAATTATGTAATGTCAGGCTCTTGCAGATCACTCGTGTTCCTTGTGGGATCGACCTTGGACTATCGTTGTTCTACACCTTAGTAGTATAGTGAAGGATCATGTATATTCATAAATTCTAAACTAGATAGTCAATTGAAAGTAAAGACATCGGTCGGCGAGTCAAGTAACTTCACCCGTTTCAATTATAGAAATACCATTTTATCCTTCAATAAATACTTGTACATCTCTTCCAGTTTTAAAAATCATAGGTCTCATATGGGTACACAAACATGTACATGAAAATGAAGGCATTGTTCTAGAATTTCCATAGAATCATCATGTGCTTTATTTAGTGTTTTAACATATTCATTCCAGAGTGACTGGGATGAGACCCTTTTCTTCTATCACCTGGCCTAGTGAACAAGGAGCTTCCAAGAGGAACCTGGCCCATTTCAAAGATAGTTCTCTAATTTATATTTTTTGATGGTTAAATAAATGATCCTCCCCCTCCCCCCTGCCTAGCCCCTCCCCATTCCTCCCCACTGCCCATCACTCACCCTCCCCCCTGCCCAGCCCTCACCCTGCCCAGCCCTCCCCATCCCTCCCCACTACCCAACCCCTCCCCATCCCTCCCCAGTGCCCAGTCGTCACCCTACCCCCTGCCCAGCCCTCACCCAGCCCAGGCCTCCCCATCCCTCCCCACTGCCCAGACCCTCCCCATTCCTCCCCATTGCTCAGCCCCTCCCCATCCCTCCCCATTGCCCAGCCCCTCCCCATCCCCCCCCCCCCACTGCCAAGCCCTCACCCTCCCCCCTGCCCAGCCCTCACCCTGCCCAGCCCTCCCCCTCCCCATGCCCAGCCCTCCACCAGCCCAGCCCTCTCCCTCTCCCTCCCCCTGCCCATCCCCTACCCCTCCCTCCCCACTGGCCAGCCCCCCCCCCCCCCGGCCCAGCCCTCCCCCTGCCCAGTCCTCACCCTCCCCCCAGCCCAGCCCTCCCCCTGCCCAGCCCTCACCCTCCCCCTGCCCAGCCCTCCCCCTACCCATCCCTCCCCCCTACCCAGCCCCTCCCATTCCTCCTTACTGCCCAACCCCTCCCCATCCCTCCCCACTGCCCAGCCCTCACCCTCCCCCCTGCCCATCCCTCACCCAGCCCATCCCTCCCCATCCCTCCCCACATCCCAGCCCCTCCCCATCCCTCCCCACTGCCCAGCACTCACCCTCCCCCCTGCCCAGCCCTCACCCTGCCCAGCCCTCCCCATCCCTCCCCACTGCCCAGCCCCTCCCCATCCCTCTCCACTGCCCAGCCCCTCCCCATCCTTCCCCACTACCCAGCCCTCACCCTCCCCCCTGCCCAGCCCTCACCCTGCCCAGCCATCCCCCTCCCCCCTGCCCAGCCCTCCACATGACCAGCCCTCCCCCTCCCCCCATCCCAGCCCCTCCCCCTCCCTCCCCACTGCCCAGCCCTCCCCCCTACCCAGCCCTCCCCCTGCCCATCCCTCACCCTCCCCCCTGGCCAGCCCTTCCCCTCCCCCCTGCCCCGCCCTCCACCTACCCAGCCCTCCCCCTCCCCCAGCCTAGCCGCTCCCCCTCCCTCCCCACTGCCCATCCCCCCTGCACAGCCCTCCCCCTACCCAGCCCCCTCCCCTACACCTCCCCCTCCCCCTCCCCCCTACCCAGCCCCTCCCCCTCCCTCCCCACTGCCCAGCCCTCCCCTTGAATCTCCCTGCATGAAATATGTAAATGCATGACATGTTTTATTTGGATGGAGACCCAACTAGGTAAGGTACTAAAATTGTTAGAAAACATCCTAAAATTTTGATAAGGTACTACAACTCACTGTATTACAGAACATATTATAACAGAAAACAAATCTAAAATCGGATGTCCAACTAAATATGTTCCCTTAAGGTATGTTTATTTAAGGTAATACAACTCACTGTAATACAAAACAGATTATAACACAAGAAATACCAGACAAACTCATGAAGAATGTGATTATCACTGTTCCATTTACTGCTTGAGTTTTAAACAATATAAACTTCCATACATCCTATCCTGTTGAAGATTTAGTTGGGAAAAAATACCTTCATCAATCCTCGTAGAGACATAAATGATACACATCTCTTAAGTTTCTTCTCCATGCTTGTAAATCGAAGGCATTCATTCCATCAGCCCATGCACATTCACCAATATTTCGTTTCATCACTATGCTGGGATGAGAACAATAAAATTATGTCTAGAAACTCTTAGACATGACCCACAAAAATCAATATACTGTGGAGTTAATAGTGAAAACATATCACCTGCATTCATATGTTGGATGAAAGGGAGGTTAACTACAAGATTTTATGACCAATAACCTGTATTCATATAGTGTGTAAATTCAAATGAAAAATGATGCATGGTTGGGAGGTTAATTCCTCAATTTTAAGAAAACATACCTGTTTTAGAGATCTGGCACTTATTAGTGTAGGATACCCTTGATCTCTTCATGTGAAGAGTGAGTCACCTACAATATATAAATAAAAATAATCAATATTCACCTTAAAATATGAAGTGCGTAATAACGTATGAAACAGTATTATGCGAAGGTAAATACTGCAAATTGTCTAGGAGATTATTTCAACGATATTACGAGAACATACCTATTGTGGGGTGAGAAACACATTGGTCAAGATTCGATTGAAGTGGCTGCTCTGGGCGGTTTTGTTAACATCCACCTCACCCGTGCACTTGCTTTGTGTTTCCAGAGAACCCTTCAAGAACACATTCAGCTTCCAAAATGTTGATTCACTCTGCATACCACATAACAATTATCGCCGGAAACAAAGAGGAAACAGAGCATTTGTGATGCAATGAATAGTCAGAAATGTCAGGTTTAATGATAGCAACCTGAAGTGTTTACCTTCAACTGGAAGACAGTGCCCCATTGATGATTGTTCAGAAGGCGCTGAATAAAGGTGATGTCCTCGGAGTGGTCGATCCTCTAATGTGCCATGGTAATCAACTAAATCAGCTGAAAATTCATTTTTGAGAGCACTTGAAGTCCTACTACATCATATTATGAAAATATGAGTCTCGGGATAAATTGGATATTTGAGGATGCAGTTCAGTAAAAAGAAAAATTATCATGATGTAAAAAATGGTGTGGTAAAACCATACATTTAGCGATGGTGGATAAGTCGACACCATGTCCAGCTCCTCCCCCCAGCCCCTCCCCCTCCCCACCTCCCCTCCCCCTCCTTCCCCACTTCCCAGCCCCTCCCCCTCCCTCCCCACTGCCCAGCCCCCCAGCCCAACCCCTCCCCCTCCCTCCCCACTCCCCAGCCCCCCTGCCCAGCCCCTCCCCACTGCCCATCCCCCCCTGCCCAACACCTCCCCCTCCCTCCCCACTACCCAGCCCCCCTGCCCAGCCCCTCCCCACTGCCCAACCCATCCCCCTCCCTCCCAACTTCCCATCCCCTCCCCCTCCCTCCCCACTGCCCAGCCCCCCTGCCCAGCCCCTCCCCCTCCCTCCCCACTGCCCAGCCCCCCTGCCCAGCCCCTCCCCAACTGCCCAGCCCCTCCCCCTCCATCCCTACTGCCCAGCCCCCCCTGCCCAGCCCCTCCCCCTCCCTCCCCACTGCCCATCCCCCCTGCCTAGCCCCTCCCCCTACCCAGCCCCTCCCCCTCCACCTCCCCACTGCCCAGCTCCTCCCCCTCCCCACCTGCCAGCCCCTCCCCCTCCCTCCCCACTAAACATGCTTTTTCTTTTGTATTGAGAGTGTTCCTAAAACACACAAAACCACATTAAAAAATTAGATAAAGGAAAGCTAAAAACCACAAACAGCATATGAAACATCTAAATCAGTTAGTCAGCTCCGAATATTCATATAACTGTCAGATCACATACCAATCAGTGCCTTTACGTTTAAAAAAATATCAGAAGAAACTAAACCTTCTCAACGCCTTCAATAGATGAGCTCTTCTGCTTTAAAGAGGAGGACACGGTCATACTCGCCTGATGAAGATCCTCTGCATGGCGAGTATATGAAAAAGAGATTATGTGAATGAATCCCCCTCCCCTCCCAACCCTCCACTGCACCCCCACCCCCTCCCAACCTTCCCCTCCCAGCCCCCCCAACCCTCCACTTCAGCCCCCCATCCCAAGCCTCCCCTCCACTGCTAAGGCCAAGATTAGATGGCGAGATAATAATTAACACACCAATCCATTAAAACAAAAATTGAATGTTAATGTTACCTAAAGAATTGTCAAATAACACCCCCGATGAAAACATAATCCAAAATGCATTTCATTGCATAAAGAAATTCACATACAAGCAGTCCACCAATACAAAAAAAATAAAAACTCCATCACAAGTCTCTTTGCTAAGTCAAAAATGGATTGGATTAATATCCCCCCCATCTCCTTCATCGTCATCCCCATGTCTAGCATCATCATCATCATCAGCAACATCATCAGCATCATCATCACCAGCAGCAACATCATCGTCATCATCATCAGCAGCAGCAATCTCATCACCAACAACAGCATCAACAAAATCCTCGCCAGCTCTATCTCCACCACCGTCATCGCCACTAGGACCCTCATGGGAATCACCCAAGGCATTATGTAAAGAGCGCATTGATGCAATACATGAATCAAAAGTGGAAGAAACCTCTGATGGTAGTGACTGACTCAACATTGACATAGCTTTCATAAAATGTTCATTCATTAGCTTACTTTTTCCACGCTTCTCTAATACTGTTTTCTTTGTCGCAGCTAATTCAGCATGCGTACTTTCCAACTCAGAGGCCTTAGAGGCATTTGAGGAGTTTGATGATGACCAATACCTAGAGGGGACAATGTTTTTGCCTGGTCAACAACGGACGCTTCCTGGATGCTCCACACCTAACACCTGACTCAAATGATCATTTGGACTTAAGTTGTCAGCTTCCTCATCCATGGCCTCCAAGGAAGACTGTTGATATTATACACATATTAAAATATGAATTTCGTATAAATGTTTGAAATATATATAAAAAAACATACAATTTTTCTTGTGTTTTTTAATTAACTGCAGTTCCATTTTATCTTTTTCTTACTGAAGCAGAATAATTTGGCACGAGGTACAGGACCTTCAATGCCCCATTCAGCTTGCTGAATATGAGAAACGCACAAATTTGGATTCCAACCATATATGATCAATGCAAAAAAATTGGATTGAACGTACCAGCCGCTTCTCATGATCGGGCATTGTAGTGCGCCCCAATGTGTGTAGATATACCATTTCATCTTTTTTTTGTTTTCGCTGACACTTCCTAAGAAACAAAAAAACAATACAAGTAATAAGAATTAAATTTTGTATAAAACCATTAAAGATGGGTATTACCTTATACTGTTCAGTCTTCCAATGTGCGATCATTTTTTGATATTGAATCTTTGGACAGTCAGGGTTTGTGGGTGCACCCTCTAACTCGGTACCCACTCTGCTCCTCCAACCAATATGTAACTCATAATTGTATGACCGCCAATACTCTCCAAGATCACTCAACCTAGCAGCTTTGGCAGCTTCACCGTTAGGAAAGTTAAATCGACTCTGCAATGAAAATGTTATGTCATATAAATACATTACTAATATAAATATAAATTTAAAAAATTTCTATACACATATCTGTGCCCATCCCGTATCCTTGAAGTCATCACTGATATGTCTCCATGAGATTGGTTCCACCAGAATGGTATCATGATATTTGGCTAAAGTAGCCATAAAACTTCTACACTCCTTAGCATTTTTACCTACCATTTGATTTTGAGGATTTTAATCCGCCATAATCTGAGATTCGCAATTCCAGGCATCCTGCATTCGAGTGCGCCCACATCGCCTACTAGAAGATCCCACTAAATTACATAAGAGGTGAAAAGAGAAGATTTAAGTGAAAATACAATAAGACAAAATTGAAAAGCTATAATTTGAAACATTTATAATAAAAAAAACCTGATGCAGGCTCCTGAATAGGCTGTGAGGCATATGTGGACTGTGCTGGATCAGCATCCTCCGAAGGAAATATCTGTTCCATAGCATGCTTTGGATGATCTTCATGAACAGGAGTGGAAACTGAAGGAAAAACCTCAATATGTATATGATGGATGGTAGGAAAAGGAGGTGGCATAGACATGTCAGAATATGCGTAGTAGGTCTGGGGATACATGAATGGATACGGAAATTGTGGAGGTGAGAACATCGGTCATGTCAACATGGACATGGAATAGGAAAAAGAGGGTAAATGGGATGATGACGACAGCATGTATGGGAACATCCCAATGGTCTCAAGTGGAGGGCGGACATGTGTGGTAGATGGGATGTCCATTGATGGGTCAGTGTGGGGAGTGGTAAGACGGGAGCTCCGCCTAGGTCTAGGAGGATCCCTGCTCTGTCCCATACTAGGAACAGGAATCTCTGAAGTTATATATCCCTAAAATAAATTTGATCAAAAATATGAACTTCATATTATATGTAATGTGGATGATAAATATTATAATTATTATACTCACTGAAGACAACTCACGCTCGCGTCTAACAGGATCAACATCAAATAATATTTTCTTGCGAGATTCTATAGTTTTCATCATAATATGTATAATAATGAAATAAATATTTTTTAGCAACATTTTTTACAAATCATACATACAACTTAGAAGCCAAAGAAGACAAAAAATGTCCTAACATCTTTCAGTAATGATAATTTACAACCAAGTTATACATTTTTTAAAACCACATTTTAAACCCAGTTTTGTGAATTGAAATAAATATTATTAAATGAAACGAAACCAAACAATACTAAAACAGACATATCATTACAAACTAAAACTAAATTATAGTAATTACATTCGGACCAACCTGAGAAACTCACGTCAATGCAAACTGAATAAACTATGAATATATATGGTTGCTTTTATATATTACCCTCCACTACCTCAGGTTTAACATCATCTCTCACAATGGGACAATTTGTGTCATAAAATACAATATTTTGGCTAACACTAATGGGGGAATCAATGGTGACAATTTCATCCCCAGCATCATGAAAAATTTGTCTTGGGATTACTTCATTAATGACACCGTAATCAGGTTTCAGATGATCTTTCACATAAAACCCTTGTTTTTTCATTGATGCCAAAATGTATGGTTCATCGGTATGCAGGAATCGACTCATGTCAATAACTCTAAATCCAAAATCATTAATAAATGTACCATTTCATGTCATTGAATCAAACCATTTACATTTCATCAGACTGACTCGACCTTGAGAGTAGTAATCCAATAACAATATTTTCTCAACCAGTCCATAATAATTCACATCTTAATATCGAGGTCGACCATCTGATGCACTGGCATAACAATCTGGTCTATCAGTTAACATAACGCCATCATGATGTGTTCTCATTTTCACCGCTTTATCATTTTAACAAATTTATATCCATTGATTATTAAATATTTGCAGTCACAAACCAAAGAATTGGGACCAAAAGCCAACGCTCTTAATTCTTGAGAAATGAAGTCAGCAGGTAAACTCAATACCTGAAATACATATGAGTAATATAATTAAATATATATCTATATTTTAAGGTATATAATGTAATGGTCATACATTTTATTTCAACCAAGCTGGGAACTCTTGGCTATGCATAGCATCTCTCCTTCTCAACGGAAAAGACTGATGAACTCTACTTATAATTTGTTTATGTTATCTACATAAAATGACAATAAACGTATAAGGTATATGTGATATGATATCGTATGAGATAAAATTTATATATTCAAATTA
The DNA here is from genome assembly GCA_963277665.1 of Viscum album. Taxonomy (NCBI): domain Eukaryota; kingdom Viridiplantae; phylum Streptophyta; class Magnoliopsida; order Santalales; family Viscaceae; genus Viscum; species Viscum album. Next base: position 1,489,357,028 of record OY728120.1, read on the forward strand.
CTTACTTGATATAGGCATAGAAAAAACCACAATTAAACAAGACTGTTTGATGTGCCATATTCCGCTCTTCGAAGCTCAATGTAACCAATGTATATGACCCGACAATTCCACTTGTTTGGGGAAGAGATGGAAACGAGGGCTGAATTTCCTCATACTGCTCATCTACATTTCACATTGGTAGATTATGTCTGGTGCTCACATCAGACAAATACATTTAACAAAAATCCATACATTCTTGGGCCAGATAACTCCTCACAATAGAACCTTCAGGATAATTCTTATTTCGGACATATGATTTCAAAGTGCACATATTTCTTTCAGTGGGATACATCCACCAAAAAGTGACTGGTCCCCCAAGAAGTGTCTCAGTTGGAAGATGAACTGTTAAATGCAACATGCAAGTGAAAAGGGATGGCAGAATTTTTTTTTCCAACTCACAAAGAATTAAAGGAGCATCTTGCTGCATTTTTATCAACAATGATTTGGATAAACTTCTAGCACAAATGTCTCTAAAAAATGACACAACTGAATCACTTCCACTCTTACATTATTGGATAACAAATGCTGAATTGCTATTGGAATCAATTCATGAAGCATGATGTGATAATCATGAGTTTTTAGGGACTTCAATTTCAAATGTCTTCTTTTGACTTGTTTAGATATGTTGCTGGAATAGCCATCCGGAACCTTGATATTCTCCAATATTTCTAGAAATCAATCTTTCTCTGCCGGTGTCATCACATAAGATGCACATGGAACTTTCCCTTTGTTTTCACCAATACAAACAGGATGTAGTTCTGGTCGAATACCCCAATCCAATAAATCCCAACGAGATCAGAGGTCAGATTTGGTCTTCCCCTTAATATTCAAAAGAATTGAAAGCAATATTTCACATATATTTTTCTCAATATGAATTACGTCTACACAATGACGTAACAAATTAGTAGACCAATATTGAAACACAAAAAAAATACTTCTCTTTTTCCAATTGTAAGTGACTTCAGTATCATCATTCTTCCTCTTTCGAGATTTCAACCGACCTTTCCCTAATGAAAAGCTGAAATCTTTCAATTCATCAAGCACATCAATTCCTGACATATGTTGAGGTGGTTCTTCAGTGTCAACATTATTATCAAACCTATGACAATTCTCCCTGTATTGATGATCCATTGGCAAGAATCGGAGATGCCCCATGAAACTAAAACTATGAATATATTTAAGCCTTCTCGATCATGTATTCTTTATACAAACGGTACATGATAGTTTTCCCTTCTTGCACCACCCAGACATGATTGCATAGGCAGGGAAATCATTTATGGACCATAGAAGGGAAGCACGCATCTGAAACGTATTCTTTGAAGAAGCATCAAATGCCTGCACATCGAAATCCCAAAGTTGTTTCAACTCTTTTATTAAAGGCTGCAAGTAGACATCTATATCATTACCCGGATCCAAAGGTCCAGATATCAGTATAATCAAGAAAGTGAAAGGTTTTTTCATACACATCCACAGAGGAAGATTATAAACATGAATAAAAACCGGCCACGTGCTATGAGCAGTAAGCATCTGAACAAACGGATTAAAACCATCACATGATAGGCCCAATATTACATTACGCACCTCAGCTGCAAAATCAGGATGTTGTGCATCAAATGTTCGCCATGATAATCCATCTGCAGGATGAACCAACTCATCATTACCTTTAATTCTCTCAACATCATTCCATCTCATATTAACTGATATTTCTGAATACATGAATAGATTTTGATTTTTGGGGATCAATGGAAAGTGCCACACGACTTTCTGTGGCACACGAGATGGTGTTCCATCTGTATTTGTCTTCCATCGAGATGTACCGCATTCTTTACAGTCATTAAGGTCAGTTGTTTCCTCCAAATATAAACTCCAATCTTTCAGACAAGCATGGACTTTATTAGTATCAAATCCAAGCTGCTTAATTAACATCCATGCCATGTAATGATTGGTGGGAATATCTGCACCATCAGGAAGCAAGTCCTTAAAAAATGTAAGAATATAATCAATGGCAGTATTAGAAATCCGATACATGGTTTTTCCATGATATAATCACAGTAAAAAATTCCAACTTGGTCATTTTAGTACATTCTTGATATACTAGTGTTCTGGAAGCATCCAATAAATTTTTCACTCTCTCAACATCATCGTCTTCAACATTTTCCACATGTGTACTGATATCATTGTCTTCTTGCACCGGCATGTTATCTCTCTCTCGGAATGATGCACATATGGAAATCGATCAAATATCAAATTCTCCATGTCACTTTGTTCATTTCGTTTATGAACAGTCGAAGATTGACTCATCTCTCCATGGTGAAACCAAACATTATAGTTAGCTTGAAATCCAAATTTCGTTAAATGGTAACAAACTTCTTCTCATCTTAACCATGGTCTTCCAACACAATTATAGCAGGGACACTGTATACATCCTCCATCTGTCGCATTGTTAAATGAAAAATCTAAAAAATTCTCTAAATTACTTTGAAACTCAGTTGAAATCCGATCGTTATGATACATCAAGCTTCTATCCATTCTATAACAAGAAAAAAATTATCATTCAATCAACAATGTAAATCAAATTTAAAAAATTCATGTCAATAAATTTTATTATTAAATTAATCAATGCATATTAGTAGCTAGAAAAAAATATTTAATGACAGGAGTAGTCCATGATTGAATAAGTAGCAATAATAAGAATGATCAGGATAAACCATCTTTCCATATTTATTTTCCATGTAAATCTAGAAAGGATCACATTGGATATCATTATAAATCCTAATCCTGGATAAGAAATCCAACATCTATTTCTTTTACAAGGATAATAAATAATATCTAGCAATAATAAGAATAACAAAAAACAAATGATAAATTATATTTAAATCTCAAGGACTAATTAAATTCCATGTAATTGGTTTGGTTGCTTGGCTTAAAAAGTCATTCTCTAAACCATTACATGTTGTTTAATTCACCATTAAATATAACATTGAAATGTTACGTTAATACATTGTAAAAAACTTTATATTTAAAAAAACATTTTAACTAATTGTTTTTCATAATTTATGGAACATACATTATCATGATTTGAAGAAGATTTCCATGTGTTACTGGTCATAAAATTTAGTATGTTAATTATGAATCATTCCATGATTTGTTTAAGAATTATGTATGTACTCATATAATTATGTTAAAAATAAATTATAAATGGTATATTCAGATAAAGCACTATATATGATCATAATGTGTCTTATATAGTCTAGAATGCTTAAACAATTAATTGAGCTTGATTTTCCAAATGCATTCAACTAAAATGTTATTGTACCAATCAATACAATAATGAATTATTTATTTTTAAATACAAATGAATGTTAATTTCTCGTTATTTAGGTTGTTCAAAATATGTCAATACAATACAATAATATTTTGGAGTTTGTTTCAGCTTGGTGTTTAGTGAAAAGTAAGATATCAAAGAGAAAAAAATTAGACATAGAAAAAAAATCTTGGTGTGTTACAATGAATATTAAATTATTCCTCCATATGTGTTGTGATCATTTTTGGTTTGAAAATCTATTCTTTTAGGATGGTATGAGCTTTGTCTTTCTGGTTTCGCATCGGATGGTTTGCAACAGGTCATGACCACTTGAAAGAGCCCCAAGAAATGATTTAGATCTTTCAGTTCATCTATGCAGAGTTTTTTGGATTTGGTCATTTGAGAGGGTATGGCGTCAGCCATGGGATCGAGACTGTGCTTTGACATAGGAGACTTGCTTGTTGAATCACTTTGCAATGGCGGAGAGCTTCATCACATTCAAATGTAGGGGAGGGGAAGTTTTTATGTTGTCAATTTGGTTTTATTTTCCTTGACCCTTAGGGAATTGTTTGTCCCAATTCATGATGTCTTTGGGTTTTCCAATTCATCCCATCAAAGGCAGTCTTATCTTAATAAAAATTTGAAGGCTTTCAGGCTATTGGAGGAGGTATGAGCTCGGTCAAGTGTCTTTCGAGTCATCTATTTATCGAACATTGTTTCCACACATAGTTAGTTTTTCTTGATAGTCACACTCTTATTCTGGTATGGGTAAAGGTTAAATATGCCACTAATGTTGGGGCCTTCTCTAATATCATCTATCTATAATAAAATATTCTCTTCAGAATGTCATCGAAGACAAATCAGCCTTAAACAGTGTGGACCAATCTCCTATAAATAGAATAGTAGACATGATGGTCTGTGAGGTTGACCTCATTAGGTTTCTTAGGTTTTGTATCTTTATTATGTTATTTTCCATGTATGTAAGGATATAATTGTAAAACTTCTCATTTAATAAGTAATAAAATATGTCCGTCTATTCCTCAAGTCATGGGTGACCCAGATCACTTTTTTCTTCCATTCATGGGAGAATTTGTTGTTAATGCTGCTCAATGGGAGGTGTCATGTGATTTAGGGCCTTACTAGGTGCTTAAATTGGGACTACTACTGTTTTTAGGGTAAGAGAAGCATTATCTACCTTACTAGTCCTTTTTCCCTATGTCATGGGTGTCGGCCAAGATTTGGCCTAGGTTTTATAAATGGAATCTTCTAAGCGTTGTGTTGTCTCTGAAAACACATAGAATCTACCAAGATAATTCATCATGATAAAAGGTGTTTGTAGCTCATTCTAAATATTCCCATCACAAATTTCCATCCATTCCTTTTTTGATAAAGGTATTCTATGTGAATATGTTAAACTTTTCCATCTAGCAATGAAGTATGAAACTCAATAACTTTCACATTTTTTGCAATCTATGAGGTCAAAAATCATTATTTTCATTAACATGGAGTTTAAATGATTTAGGAATTGATAACGAGTAAATTTACATTCCACAATGGATCCTACCGAAAGGTTGTTTTGTTAAAATAAGGTTGGTCCTACCAAATTACATACAAAAACATCTTAGTTTTGTTTCCTCCTACTGATCTTAGGGGCTCATCATAAAGTCTCTTTAGGACATGAAGTGTGTGAGATGTAATTTTGGATCTCCCAAAAAAACAAGGCTATAGAATATAGTATTGTAAAAATAGGATAGGGTAAAGGTTTTATCCACACATTCAGGATATAACTTATTTTTGGGTTGTATGGGGGTGTTCCTCCCTTCAAAGGATTCCATTTTGGAATCCATTTATTTAGTGGTGTTGAGGAGTTCTTGAGGTATTATTGACTAGGACACCTTCTAACTATAGGTATTCGGAATGTATTGATGAGGTGGCCCCACCTTCATATCTCATTGATTCCCAATCAATGCTAAGACTAAATGATCGCTCTAATGGGGAAGATGTTGTCACCATAATAGATGAAATTTGTAATCATTCAAAACTTCGTCATTTATGCAAATCAATTTCTAGGATCTATACCCAACCTAACATTAAAATTGCACCATTTAATGCATATTATCCCTCTCCTGATGTATGTGATGAGAGTGTTTTGTCTCTTTTTGAAGACGATAGCCAACATAAATATTGTCTCTGATAGATCCTCATCGATATATCTGAGATTCTATATCACATTCTCTTAGTGTTCTAGTAGTTCCCCTATAGTGGTAATTTCAGTTTTCCTAGGTAGTGATTGGTATGTATCCATGCATTTCCCTTTATCCTAGGCAGAGTTCCATCGAGGAGAGGGAAATTCCTCATTCGTAGGTGCCATGTTCTACATATTTCTCGGATTACGTGTATGTGTAGACTTAGTTTGTTCATCCATGTCACCAACCCCTAAATGAACAGTTTCCACATCATTCCCCTATATTTTTAAATCTTGGTCGACATCAATTTTTATATTAATTATGATGATGTTCACTAAGGTGTATTAAGTAGTCGAATTTACCCCATCACTCTCCCCGCAAAAGAGAAATTATCCACTGTTTACTCCTCCTTTGAGGATTGCATTAGGGTCATTTATCTGACCCCTGGTCATGTTAGTCCATTTGTTCTTACAAAACTTATGGTTTTTAACTTCCTTTATTGTAAATTCCCCTACCTTAGTCTATGAATAGTGACCAAAAGGGAATTTCCAATCATTCTTGTCGAGCAGACCCAAAATGAAAGAGGTGTATCTCATAGTGGGAGGAATGATTGGGATGTTGACCATTGATAATTATCTTCAAAACCAGACAAAATTAATTCCTTTAGGGGTGATACTAATGATAAAAATTACCCTGGACCTATGGAATGGGAATGATTTGGGGCTGTTGTTGGCACTTTTCGATCCCATTTTTGAGGATATAAGGAATCCAATCAAGGATTTTATGGATCCTAAGATGGAAATTGAGATATAAATTCCCCCATACCATGATGTTGGTGTTGATATAGAACCACCAATAATTTCTCTAGGACATAAGGAATCCAATCTAGGATTTTATAACATAAGATGAGTGAATTGTTGTGTCATTTCACACATATTACTACATCATGTATGGATCAAAAAAATTCTAATCTATCATGATCTATAACCCCATTTTTATATCTTCCATCTCCCATGAAATTCATTCTTATAAGAGAATATTTACTTATTCCCCACCAACCTATTGATTGAGAACCACTTACAACTTCACATTCCACATATAGAGTACCACACCAGTATCTCCATCGTATAACTAACATACATTTTCATATATTTTAATTTTTATCATTAATTATAATATATTTATTTGTCATGTTATTAATTTATGAAGATATGTATTCGGGCATGAGGAATGTTAGCATACATAATATATATAAGTTTATATTTATGATAACCCAACTCTATCATAAATAATTTCCATTTTTACAAATTTATAGATATATATGTGACACAAAAATCAACTAGTATCTAAAACTTCAAATCCTAGAGGTTAATCATTACACATGGTAACCCCTATAATCAACCAAGAATCATCGATATCCTCCCATAACATTAATAGAGCATCACAAGTAAAATTACCTTTTTTAAGAGATGTCGAGGCGGAGGCGAAGGCCAGGAGGTCCAGGTCGGGAGCTGGGATGCGGAGCCGGGATGCAGAGCTGGGAGGCGGAGCCGGGATGCGAAGACGGGAAGCAAATCCGGGAGGTGGAGCCGGGATGCGGAGCTGGGACGTGGAGCTGGAACGTGAAGCCGAGATGTGAAGCCGGGAGGCGGAGGCTGGGGAGGGGAGTTGGAGAGGGGTGGAGAGGGCTGGGAGGCGGTGGTTGGGGAGGGGAGGACAGGGTCGGGAGTAAGGGTCGGGGAGGTATGGTTGAATTGGGGGAGCACTGAGTGAGGAGGAGCCCGATACTTCGGGCAGGATGATGTTTTAATACCCACGGTTTTAATAAAACTGTGGGTAAAGATAAATAAAAACAACCTATTCCCACGTTTTATAAAACCCTAGGAATATATGTGTGGGGATAAACCCCATTCCCAGTAGTGGGCATCAATGATTTCTCTCGTAATCCTGACGTAGGCGTGGGTGTTAGAGCGAGCCTTCTTAGTGGATAGTTTTTGTGCTATGTAGTCTCCAATAGTGAGACCCACCACCAGGCGTCACGTAGTGGAGTCTTCAACAGCTTCCACCTGACAGATGTTATAGAGGTCCAAGAGGACCAGACCTATAGGTGGACAACGACAGGATTCAGGGTCAGTTATGCGGGGCACCAGACACAGAGCTAGTCAAGTGTGGAGCAGGCAGTGTTTCACATGCGGCGGGCAAGGTTACATGGCTCGTGACTACCCGAACCACCGTACAAATGATCAGTATATGGTCGAAGGACCACCCATACCGAGATAGAGGACTGACCGAGGAGGTCTGCAGGGAGCAGGCGGATGTGGAATAAGAGTAGGTCATGTAGTTAGCGGTGGGAAAAAATTAGAGATGTTACCGCCACCACCACCAGATGGTCCACCCCGACTAGAGGGAGTAGGTGGATGGGGTAGAGCTCAGCTCCAGGCTGCTGAGGACTACAACCATGGTGCCCTAGAGATGATACGAGGTATGATCTTTGTCTACTCCACCTTAGCTATAGTACTTATTGATACAAGTGCCAGTCATTCTTTTATTTCCACTCCCTTATTCGGAGCTCATAGATTCAGGTGGTGTCGTTGGCCTAGTCCATATGGAATGAGACTCTTATGGGAGAAGATTAGACAATTAAACATTGGTGATGATAGTGTGAGCATAATCTAGGAGGTGAGAGTTTCATATGTAATCTCCTAGTAGCGGCATCAAGGAATTATGACGTCATCCTGTGTATGGACTGGTTATCTACAATCCATGCCCAGATCAACAATATTAGGTGAAATGTGTGGTGCGTACACACAGATGGGACTAGGTTTACCTTCATGAGTTAGAAGGGATCCTTTTCAGCACAGGATGGACTTACCTGGGGGAGACTGCAGCCGATCACTCATATTTTAGCTAGCCTTACCCTCATAGCCATTATTATGGAGTGTCTAAGTTATCCTCTTGTGGTGGATCAATATGCAGTTGTCTTCCCTGATGATGTTCTGAGTCTACCTCCAGAGAGAGAGGTGGACTTTTTATTTGACTTATACCCTAGGAAGGCACTGATATCTATGAAAATGCGTCAGATGTCTCTTGCAGAGCTTTGTGAGATGCAGGTACAGCTTTAGGACTTGTAGGGGAAGGGGTTTATCCAACCTAGTGTTTCTCCTTGAGCAACCCCAATTTTGTTCACCAAGAAGGTGTATGGGAGCTTAATACTTTGTGTTGACTATCAGTGCCTGGACCAGGTGACCATGAAGAAAAAGTACCCACTTCCAAGGACTGATAAACTCTTTGATCTGCTGAAGGGGGCATGATGGATCTCGAAGATAGACCTCAGGTCATGCTATCACCAGCTCCGAGTATGAGACAAGGAAGTGAAAAAGACAACATTCAGGTGTCAGTATGACAATTATGAGTTCTTGGTTATGCCATTCGGAAAGACCAATGCTCTAGAAGTGTTCATGGAACACATGAACATGATCATTCAACCATACCTTGATCACTTTGCCGTAGAATTCATCGACGACATCCTGATCGACTCGGCTACTGAAAAGGAGAAAGCCTATTATCTACAGATAGATCTGGACACACTCCAAGAGCACCAGCTTTATGATAAGCTCTCTAAGTGCCAGTTCTTGATCTGAGAGGTTCAATTTCTAGAACACATCATCTCAGAGGCTGGAGTTGCAGTGGATCCAGTGAAGATCGAGGATATACATGCTTGGGAGCCACCTAGGAGTTTGATGGAGGTACAGAGTTTCCTGGTTTTGGCTGGATACTACTGGACGTTTGTGCTAGATTTCCCCAGAGTTGTAGCACCATTATTAGCATTGACAAAGATGGCAAAACCCTTTGTGTGGTTGGAGAGATTTAAGTGGAGTTTTTAGGAGCAGAGGCAGAGGCTGACTAGTGCCACCATCTTGAGACTTCTGGAGGAGGGAGCTGGGTACGTAGTCTACTATGACACATTAGGGACTGGAATCAGATGTGTCCTGATGTAGCAGTGAGAATTGATCACATATGGTTTTCGACAGTTAAGAAAACATGAGTAAAACTACGCTACCCATGACCTGGAGTTATCAGCAGTGTTCTTCTACTTCAAGATGTGGCGACAATAATTGATGGGAGAATGCTTTACAGTCAAATCTGATCAAACGAGTATTTGATATATCTTCTATTACAAGGACCTTAACCTGAGACAATGATGTTGGCTTGAGTTCCTCCACGAGTATCACATCGAGATAGTCTATACTCGTGGGAAGGGGAACACTGTAAAAGATGCACTCAACATGAGATCTGGTATACAGCTATTAGTTGAGGTGATGGAGAAACTAGCCGATTTGTAGATATCCTTTGTGGATCGAGAGGGAGCATCTTTTCTTCAGTATCTTACTGTCACTCCCCCACTTCTTCAGCGAGTTAGGGAGCCGCAGTGCGGGGACACTAACTGTGAGGCTAGACGTGCTCAGATATCCACATGACTGGCACCTAATGGATTTTATGAAGGTGGGAAGCATGTCATCCTCTTCAGGGGATGCACTATGGTACCAATGTCACTTCTGAATTAAGTATTAAGGGACTTCCAAACATCCCCTATAGAGGTACATCTAGGAGTGGTGATGATGTACAATGACCTTTGATGATTTCACTGGTGGTTGGAAATGTACAAATCAGTAACAAAGCTTGTCTCTCGGTGCCTCACTTGTCAGCAAATGAAGGCGGAGCAATAGGTACCAGTTGGCTTAGTTCAGACTTTAGAGGTCCCATAGTGGAAGTGTGATGGGATATCCATGGACTTCGTGACAGGACTTCCACATACATCCTGGGGTCATGATTCTTTTTGGGTGATCATTGACCGACTCAGCAAGTGGGCCAGATTCCTAGTCATTAGAATGTAGGCTTCAGTAGAGAAATTGGGATGCCTCAATTTGTAGGATGTTGTGCGGATACATGGAGTAACCTCGATGATTGTCTCCTATTGTGATGCACAATTAACTTTCTGGATTTGGAAGGGGTTGGAGGAGACTTTCAGGATGCATCTTTGTTTGAGAACTGCCTTTCCTCCTCGGACGGATGGCCAAACTGAGTGGACACTTCAGACCCTTGAGGACATGCTAAGTGCTTGCCTCCTCGACTTTGGTCACAGATGGGAGAATACTTCCCTTAATGGAGTTTGCATACAAAAATATCTATAACACCAACATTGGGATGACACCTTTATAGAATCTATATGAGCAACCTTTCAGATCGACTTGGTGCTGGACTGACCCTTGGGAGTCACCACTCATGGGACCAAAGATGGTACAGGCTACCACGGAGAAGGTGAAGATCATATAAGAGAGGATGAAGACTACCCAGAGTAAGCATAAGTCTTATGCCGATATGATATAGAGACCTATGAAGTTCAAATATGGTGACCAAGTCTTCCTACAGGTCTCACCTCGACAAGTATTGAAGAGATTTGGCCGGGGCGACAAGTTTTCTCTGAGGTTCATTGGACCCTTCTAGGTCCTCAGCAGAGTTGACGAGGTGGATTACTACATAGAAATTCCACCTCTGTTGCACTGGTTGCATGATGTCTTCCATGTTTCCCAGCTGAGGAGATATCTGCAAGATCCTTCTCACATCATCGACCACAGTGAGCTGGACATCGATGATGCGGTGACGTTTACAGAGTTTCCAGTGTAGATTGAGGATCGACATGAGCAGGTCATTTGTGGGCAGTTGATACCATTATTGCATGTAAACTGGTAGCATAGGAACCTTCAGAAGATCACAAGGGAGCAGTAAGCTTAGATACGTGCTCAGTACCCCCACTTGTTCCCTTAGTTTGAGTCGTGGCTTATGGGGACATGAATCCTTGAGGTGGGGGGAATTTAAAGACCTTGGAATTTCTATGTAAATTTTTTTAAATTATTTGAGAATACAACGAGTCTTCGAAAATTGATGGCACGTTATTCTGAGGCCCGGTGTACTTGAAATGAATTTATGAACATTTTTTGGTATGTTTAGTAAACGTGTGAGTGGGTTTCTCCATCTTTTGAACTGGTTCTCAGAATAGAAATTTGAGGATACTGTTGAACTCGTAGCACTGGTATTCGATTAATAAGACCTTCACCTTGACCATAGTTGGTCGAAAGTGAAAGTTAGTTTCATGTTTTTTTTGTGGAAATAAAAAATAAAATAAATAATAACTTTTATTTTATTTTTCTTATCCTCCAAATTGAATGCTTGGTGGTGGGGACCACCCGAGCTAGAAAAACCCCCAATTTAAATCCATGATGGTGGGAACCACCCAAACCTCTCTTAATGGGGGGACATCTCAAATACCCAATAATTTATTCTCCCATTTATTTGATCTAATTAATTGTTCCAACAAATTCAATTATTAGTCATAATTTAATGTATATTGGAACCTCATTCCATTGAGAGGATTAGTTGGAAAAGAGAAGGGGAGAACTTGTGGTGGAACATTCTCTCCAATGAAGAACACCTCCCAATGAAGCTCTTCTTCAAAGAAGAATGTACCATTATCTACAACGAAGAAAACGCCACCTCCAATGTGGGCCGTCTCCAATAACAATGATCCAACGTTCTTCCTTCCCTCCTCCCTGACATCAACAAACTTCGAGGTAGGGGTTTGGTTGTTTTTTGTGGTTTGAGTTGAATTAATCTTATTGATCCACCTGCTACCGATCTAATGCAGAGGGTGTGGACCAAACAAATATGGACCAATCCCTTATTTGTTCTTCATGGTTGTTTTATTTGTCATGGTGGAGAATGGTGGCGACTGCCTCCTAGGATTGACGCAAAGAACCAGGGTGGCGTGCGCCCGCGTCTCTTGTTGATGAAGAGGGTGCGTGGAGGCCGAAGGGTGACTGAAAATTGCCAGCCGCGATGGTAGGCAGAGGTTGGACGGTGCTTTGTCTGACTGCGGAAGCATGGGCGGCTCGACCACACACCGCCATCAGAACAAGTGGTCCTGGCCCACTTGGCCGCTATGGATGGTGGAAGGCGGCCGATGATTGACTATCCGTGGAGGGGTAGCACACGATGCGCCACTGGGAGGATCCTGGGGCCGGCCATTTCGGTTGGCTGAGCTATATAGACTAGGACCCGTGGTAGGTTCTGTGTGCTGGCTAGCGACCAAATGACTTCGGTCATTCGGTGACTGAAGGCAGGGGGTGTGCGACTCCCCTCCGCATGCGCCCAGGTCGGGCCACCCAGCACAGGTCGGGCAAGGCCTGCTATGGCCCAACCCAACCACCCCGGACCCATGTTGGGCCAGGTTGACCCGAACTGGGTTGGGTCAGCCCAAGCCGGGTTGGGCTAGACCCGGGCCCAACTGGACCTAGAAAAACCTTATTTCCCATAACTTTGGCACCGGAAGTCTGTTTGACAAACCATCTGTGGCACCAGAAAACATGGAGCGAGACGGTCCTTTGGGAATACCCACTTGAGATTTGGATAAATTTGGGGTATGGTCAGGTTGGATCGACCATGAATCCAACCGGGCCCTCAGGACTAAAAAGACAATAACTTTCTGATCGGGCGTCCGATTAATTCACCATCTGTTGCGCTGAGACCCCTTTTACTTGGTGGTCCTTTAGAATATATCTTCGTGGGACTTCGTGGAAATTGGAGTATCGAACTATGATTTGAGGGGATGATCCTCCCGGAATCAAGCAAGCTTTGTGTGGGAACCCTGTAGCTTGTTATAACATGAGAAAGGGATTCATAGGGGGTTTGTGCTAGGGATTCTTTCTGGGTCTGTGTTTGAGAGTCTCACTTGGATCCACTCTACAAATCCTCATGAGACTTCTCTAGGATCCCATGTGGGTCTGCTATACTAGGATCCTATGTGGTTATGGTGATGTACTAGGATCCTGTGTGGGCCTGATAATTCAGGATCCTATGTGGGTCTTCCACTTAACAATGTAAGATGATTAAATAGTTACATCAAATCATATATACTACTGTACTTATGTTATACCTCGTGTGAGATGACTTCTTACCTTCATGGTGATACCTTGGTGGTATTATTTTGTTTGGAGTACCTGTGTGCTAATTACCTTCATGGTGATACCTTTGTGGTATTCTTCTGTGTGGTATACCTGTGTGGTACATAACTTCATGGTGATACCTTGGTGGTATTATTCTATGTGGCGTACCTGTGTGGTACCTACCTTCATGGTGATACCTTGGTGGTATTCTTCTGTGTGGCGTACCTGTGTGGTACTTACCTTCGTGGTGATACCTTTGTGGTATTCTTCTATTTGGCATACCTGTGTGGTATTTACCATTGTGATGATACCTTTGTGGTATTCTTCTGTGTGGTGTACCTATATGGTACTTGCCATCGTGGAAATATTTCCTTCATTGAAAAATTGTATTTTGGATAAGGGGTTGGGCCTTTTGTTTCTTCATTAATGAGATGGGTAATATTTGATAACATAGGTATATGTATAGTAATATACCTTAGTAGGGTTGTCACTGGTTTACAAGATTTGTGGTTTATCCTATGTGGATTTTGTGAGACCTTTAGTGTCTCAGGGTCCCTATTGAGTATTGTTATACTCACCACTGTATAGGATTCGCCTTCACCTTGTTGTGTTTGTTGCATACAATGGACAACACTGATTAAGGCTGAGGGTGCCTGGACTGGATAGTTCCTTAAGGTGAACCATATGGTGTGTCAGTACGCAGAGGAGATGGGTGGATTTGGATTCCTGAGGAGGCTATCTTTACCTACCCTTCAGGTAGGATCCTCAGAGGAAAACCCAATAGCTATATTTCTCTTTTTTCAGCGGTATTGTATTTTTTGTTGTACTTGTACCTTTACTATTGGGCATGTATTCCGATCCCTCTTACTTTCAGCACTCTTCTTTCTATAGAGTATACTTGTTTTCGTATCTTTCTGTTTGCTTTTTTGAGTGTGTTTACAAGATATTAAGGCAATGCCTTCCCAGATTTAGGGGATACGCCTTTCAGCGCTAGTCCCCAACCCCTGGCCTATGGAAGGCCGACTTTGGTTAGTCACGGCACGGGCGCCGAGGGATGGGTCGTGACATATGAGTATTGTAATATCTTACCCCATTTAAAACATTGAATAAATAATTCTAACTTATGAAATTTATTCAACATATCCCATAAAGATCACCAAATCAATACTCCTACTTGAAATCTTTCTTTATAAACTAATTAATGGAAATAAAATAAAGGGTGAGATCAGATACTCAGCATGGGTAAAAATATATGAACATTTGAATGTATAAAAATGAACACAACATTGAGTAATCATACCATGTATAATATATAACAAAATTATGGGTCATGGAATAAATATTGCTAACTCATAAAGAATAAATTAAAAATAAAAAAATCTATGTCAACATAGCATTGATATAAGACACAGAATTATGGAAAACACATATGCGTAGAAAATCATTTTCATATTATCCATGTCTCAAGGAACAGACCATCATAGTAGAAAAAGTCCAAACTGAACTGGGAATACTTTTCATTATATATCTGTATTACTAAACCTGATTTACATTCCATTCCAGCCCTATATTGTTGAACCAAGTTTACTTTTTGTTCCATCCCTGTATTACTAAACCAAATTAAATTGTCATTCCATCACAGTATTACTGAAATGATTTACTTTAATTATATTCAAGTTTATATATTAGGATATAAATCATTACAAAATGAATTTGAGGTAAATATAGGCCTCACCTATCTCATAATGAAATCATTCTTACATGTTCCTCAAAAACATAAGTCATTCTTCATATCATATCAAAAGATTAAAATGGATTTGTTTAAATATCATTCCAAATTTACATAATCAGTGTAAAAAATGGGCTTCATAAAGATTATTCAATCATAAGAATAATAAATCCATAGGAACAATAAGGATATAATAATTGAAATAGAATCCAATTAAAAAATTTCAACTTACATAGAAAATTATTTTGTTAAATTTATTGAAATTGATTCTTGGGAAAAATATCTTTTGTTCTAAAAACAGGATTTATTTTCATAAAATACCGTGAAATTTTTAATGAAATTAAAATATTATAAAATAAACATGAAAATTTTTTAGGTAACATTCATTTAAATAATTCATCACAAATGTGTAAAAATCCATTCATGTTGTATACGTTAAACAAAACATTTTTATCATACTTTTTCTGGAAAAGTCAAAAAGTACATATTATGCAAAATATATGAATGATTCCTTCCAAAACATGTATTAAAATTAAAAATGGGTAAAAATTATTTTAATCTTCCATGGATAATAGAAATTTTTTTTAGGAATTTTTTTTTATAAAACATGAACAAGGATTATAAATATACCCTCGTTAATAATTACATATAAAAAATATCATACAATAATCAGATTGTGAAATTATCCATTACCATAGGTCTGCTATCTTTAGTACATTTAAAAAATATTTTATATTATTTTATATTATTTAATTGAAATATTTTATAATCATAGTCATCATATATTATCATTTTATCATCAGTTTGTTAGTAACATTATTACTCATCCATCAGGTATTAACTTCTTTATTTTCGTATTCATGTTTTGTCAAATAAGTCCTACTTCATAGGTTTATGTTAGATCATTTATAAAATGATATTATTCTAATATATATCATATTTATTCATTAAATTCAATTTTATAATCATGATTTAATTAATATCTTCCAGAATGAATCACATGACATCTTGGAGACGGTATGTCATATATACGCACGAGCGATGAAAACAATCCAATAATTGTGAAATGAAATGAAATTCAATGGTATTTTTTCCTGGAATTAATATAATGTTATAAAAATCATATATAATTAATGTTTCTTTCATTTTACCCATCCATGTAATATGGTGGTGAAATATAGATTAAACCACCGTATGGAGACGGTAAATTGTACATACGCGCGGGTAGTGATTTTTTTATTAGGATAGATAGATGGTGTAATATGTTTTTTTCATAATAATAATAATATATCAGTATACAAGTGATACTGGAGTTATTAATTTATAATAAAACAAGGCATTAAGAGGATGTAAAATAAGATATAATTTTGTATGAATTAATAGAGGGGATTACCACTTATTCCACGTGCTCCCTCTGAACCTCCTCTCAATGCACTTGAGTAGGTAATTTAAGAAGATCATAACCTATAGAATGTAATTAGGAATGTTGTGAAGGGAAATGGGAAGAGTATTATTTATATTTAAGGCTCAATGTGAAGTGAAAAGGTGAGGGAGAAGGTTCTCTTTTGTAATTTAGGTGAGGGGAACTTTTGGAAACACCATAAATAGTTTATTATAATAAAACCATGACCCAAAAAAACCTCCAAAATTTCTTAAATTAAAATATGATATTATATATGGTTGTAATATCATAAACCAATAAATTTTATAAACGTTTTTTTATCAATTTAAACCTTATATCTTTAATTAACACTTAGTTATTCTATTTAATTTTAATTAAGGTAATAAATATTTTAAGGATGAAAGGGTTCAATATTTACTTATATGATGTCAATTAAAAATTATATGATAAATTTAGATCATTTTAGACCACATAATAATTATTTTATAATTTTAAAAATTTATTATTAATTTTTAACTAATTTAATATGATATTATTTTTAAACAAATATCTATAGAATCCATTTTGAAACAATTTAAATCATGATTTTCTAATAATATCATGATAAGATGTCATCCCCAATAAAAATATTTTATTATATCCCTATGGTTTCATGTTATTCCAAAAAATTAATCAGATATATTAATTTTCCAAAATTATATATATTTTAATATTTTTAATAACATTAATTAGATATTTCTATTAAAAATATAATTACTATATCTGTTTTGTGTAATTTTCTAATATATGATTTTTTTAAATAAAAATTAAAAATAAAATACTATTAAGAAGATAACTCTTTTATATTTCCTTGGAATATTAATATTTGAATACATCTTCTGTGGAATCCTACATAAAAATGTTATATTTATTAAAATATGAATGTGACTACTCTAATGTCACTATAAATAAAATATTATAAGTTTCATAATCATTTCTATATGGCTCCAAATGATTAATAACTCAGACAATGGATGATTATGGTCTATATATAGTAAACCAATATGATTTGGTAAACTTATTTTTACTTTTAATTGTCATTATCCTTGTTGGTGCCAAAATATTGCACGAAAGGGATGGATGAAAAAGAAGGCTAGCACGTTGCCTCATGAAGCACCAGCGCGAAGCACTACCATGAAGCACCACCGCGATGCATCGCGAGCAGCGTAGTCTCGCGAAGCTCCGGAGGCAGTAACTCTCCGCAAACGTATTTGACGTTCGCGAGCCCGCCGCGAAGCTCTAGAGGCAGTAACTCTCCACGAACTCATTTGACGTTCACGAGCCCGCCGCGAAGCACCGCGGGCAGCGCGGTCTCGCGATGCTCCAGAGGCGGTAACTCTCCGCGACTGTCGTTGACGTTCGCGAGCGCGCATCGAAGCACCTGAGGCGGCGCGCGAGTTCTTCTTCGCGACGCCCCTTCCCTATAAATACTGGACTCCCCCTGAGTCCCAAGGATGGAAAATCCGACCTTTCGGCTTCTCCTCTCCCGAATCGTGAAGCACCCTTTGCCCCTGGAATCATGAGCTCCGTGAGGTATTTCTACTTCGCAAGACGCCCTTGCTTTGTCTCGTTTTGTGCCCCTCTTCCGAGAGGGATACCCTTCGCGAACCTCAAGGGCATTCGCGAAGGAGGGGGATTCCCAAGGGAACCCGGGCAGCCACGGAGCACATATGCTTCGCGAAACACCCAACCCATACTAGTGATCCCTATGTTAAGGAATGATCGCTATACGTCGTGAAGCACACTGCTTCGCAGGACCCTGCTTCGTGAGGCACCCCTTCTTCGCATGGAAGTGCTCCGCGAACACTATTCCACTTCGCGAAGCACCTTCCACTCACACCTACACCCCATGATAAGGCCAAGGCACTCCACTTCGCGAAGTACACTCCTTTTTTTAGCAATTCTCCTTCCCGTGTGACCCTCCAGGTTTGGACGATGTGATTTCAAAGTCCCATGGACAATACCACTCGTAGCGTTGCTTCACCTAATGCCTCTTCGCATAGGCACGCTAACTACTATTGCTTCTTTGCATATCCACGCTAACGTGGACCCCTTGATGGTTTGTTCCACAACCCCCCTTGACCATGGCTATACTGGTGTCTTCCCTTTCCCAAGGACCAGAGGGTACCAGTTATGTATGTCCTAGGGGTGGGAAGTGAACCCACCTCGTCCGAGCTGCAGGACGTTAAACTACCAAGCACCACGTCCTCAACACATGACGTTAAACTGTGAACCAACCTCGTGCCTCTCACGAAGGGTCCCCCCAGCTAGAACATTTTTTACGCCACTCGTCTCTACAGGAGTGGAATCACCCATCCACAAGGGGTGATATCCTCCTTATTGGAGTGGTGTTTGTTCTCAAGAGAAGGGTGACCATAGTTCCCCAACGGATGGCTGCACCTCTGCATCTCCGTACTTCCCCACTACCAAGGTCAGTGGAGGGCGTGATAGGGAACGAGTCACCTCCTATCATTGGTCCCAAATCCCTCTTTCGCTGCGCTTTGTCGCACTATAGGCCTTCATCCTGGAGTAAGTCCCAGCACCATGGGCCGCCTAACGCGTAAGCCCCTCTTTGCTTCTCACGGACGCATCCTTCGCAACGTGATCGTCAGGTCCTTGCAACCTCTTGTTTCTCACACCGACAACGACTCACATGGGCTTAGAGTGAGCACCGACCCTGACCCCCACCCACAGCGAACTACGAGGACTTTGATCCATGTCAAGGCATGGTACGTAGGAGGCCTCTATGAGGTTCAATCCACATTGCTCGGTCGTTCAACCACGTCGAGTTTCGCCCTCGTCCTGCATGACGTTAAACTACATGCCCTCATCCAGCATGACGTTAAACTCTATGTCCTTGTCCCGCATGACATTAAACTACAAACCCATTTGAACTACGAGGTCTTTGATCCATGTCAAGGCATGGTACGTAGGAAGCCTCCCTGAGGTTCAAGCCCACCCATCATTTATTCACATCGGGTCCCATCCCCATCCAGCATGACGTTATACCGCATTCCGGTCCGACGACAAGCTGTTGTGACTCATCCACTCCGAACTACGGGGACTTTGTTCCATGTCAAGGCATGGTACATAGGAAGCCTCCACGAGGTTCAAGCCCACCACAAGTGGACCCCCGGGTCCACCTTCATGTCGGTTCGCCGACGAAGCCCCTTCCTAACTACGAGGATTTTGATCCATGTCAAGGCATGGAACGTATGAAGCCTCCACGAGGTTCAAGCCCACAAGTCATCCAATTCACATCGAGTTCCACCTTTGTCCAGCATGACCTTAAACTGCATTCTAGTCTGACGGCAAGCCGTTGTGACTAACCTGAACTACGAGGTCTTTGATCCATTTCAAGGTATGGTACGTAGGAAGCCTCTATGAGGTTCAAACCCACCATCCGGTCGTTCCGACCTCATTCACATCGGTTCACCCCCATCCAGCATGACGTTAAACTGTATTCCACAACCCAAACTACGAGGTCTTTAATCCGTGTCAAGGCATGGTACGTAGGAATCCTCCCAGAGGTTCAACACCATCTCCCAACCGGACCAAGGTCCCTCATTTACATCGGTTCACTGACACCCACCACCCGTCGTTTATTCACGACAAGGTTCACTACCATCCCGCATAACGTTAAACTGTATTCCATCAACCCTTTGAACTAAGAATTCTTTGATCCATGTCAAGACATGGTAGGTAGGAAGCCTTCCTGAGGTTCAAGCCCATCTTTCATCGGACCAAGGTCCACCTTCACGTCGGTACGCTGATGATGCCCATCGGGTCAAGGTCCACCTTCACGTCGGTTTAACAGAACCATCCCGAACTATGCGGACTTTGTTTCCCTGCCACGAGGATACGCAGGAGGCCTCTTCAAGGCTCAAGCCCAACTTCACCTTCGCCCCTGTGATGGTCCCATTTCACTCCCCCTCCACTTCATTCATCCACCTGTCACCCATCCCGATTCTCGCCCGGACCGTCATATCTCGGTGAGACCATGTCGGTATATTCCTCTTCACAGCCGCCCATGGGCTGGCCCTGGTATCGGCATCCCTTCAAGGGAAATCCCTCAATCCGATCTATCCTAGCTAATGCTCCAGTTGGGTTGATCCGTCTCCACTGGACGTTAAACTCGCGGTGTACCCTGTGTCAAACACGGGAAGCTGAGGAAAACCTTAGATATGTGTCTATGACATATAATTCCCCGTGCTCGATGTGGGATGCCTCGGGCTTCCACGCCCTCGAGAAGCCCTGTGACCAGGGATAATAGACAGACATGCCAGGTTCCCCAGCATCCAGACACACTACTGATGCCTTAACGTGACTACTCCCCGACTGAAGGTTGCTGCCCTGACCGGACCCTTTGGAATGTCCCGACAGAAGCAGTGTAATTAACCGACGTCGATGGAAACATGGCAGTGGGAAGAGTTTCACGAACTACGTATGAAATCTATGAGGGAGACCCAGACTAGGTGATGAGTTCTGAGGAGGAATCCACGGAAGGACGAACCGAAATCCCATCATCCCGTTTCGATCAAGGTGCAGACGTACCTAACCAAGGAACGAATGCCGCCCGCCTTTGGAAAGCGGGAATGCGAGGCAACAAGCCGCGTGTCCTCCTCCTCCGCGGACGGATGCGGGCGAGCCCCGGTGAAAGCGTCAGAATCAATCCTTATAATAAAAAATAGTTTATTGATTTTTAATCAATTAATTTTTTTTTTGCATCATTAATGTATAAGCCTTCAAGGTAATTATTTATTTTATATAAATTTAAAAAAAAATATCACAATAAAGAAAAAAAATTATCTTTAAAATGAATATGTATAGTCACATTTATCTTTTGTATAATATTATCTTAAAAAATTATTTATTTTTTAAAATTTGAGTGAGACATTTTTTACATTTCACTAAAATAAAATAAATTAAATGCCCGAATCTAATCCATGTGTCTTCCAAATGATTAAATTTTGACCTAAGGAGGATTTTGGATGAAACAAACACATCCAAAGATATTAAGGCAATTTTTAGGATATTTTTATAATAGTATTTTAACCCATATTTACATGATTTACCCTTTTAACGTATTAAACAAAATTACTGAATTTACTATTCATAATGCCCGAAAATAAAATAAATCTATTTGAATCATTTGAAACTTACGATTAAAAATATAGAATCCATTTTTCAAAATTAAAAATACCAATGTTTTAGTAATTAATATAAAATTAATCTCATTGTCAGAATGTGACACTGTTTTTAAAACCAAAAACAATTCAAAATATGGAACTGTTTTTACATTAATATTCAATGTAAAATTAATTCCAATGACATCAATTATATTGACTGATAAAAATATATTCTATTTATAATTTAAACTATTGACTAATATAGTTTAATCATATAAATTAATTCTATGAAAAAGGTTGTTTCCATTTAAAACTTACTATATTCTCAATATTCATCAAAACATAAATGTTATTAAAAAATACAAAAAATTCATCCAAATTAGATTATTATATCCTACATCAAAAGGAATTTTTTATTTTTTTAAATTAAATACATAAAATATTCAAAAACTAGATCTAAACAGGTGTCACATCAAATGGGGGAAAATTATATTTTTTCTAAAAATAATTCTTTAATCTAGAAAATAGTATTTTTCCTTATATCATGTCTAGAAAACTTATAAGATAAATTTTAAAAAATATATTTAATATATTAAAATTATATCTAATTTATAAAATCCATAAAAAGTTATTTTATTATTTTATAAACCCACTTATTATCATTTTAGTAGTTGTTCATATGTAAGATAGTATTATTCAAACCCACCATTATAATGACTAGGTTTTGAAGTAACATAATAATTTTCAGTTGTTCACTTATACATAGTCTTCAGTGAATGTAATTCTATTAAAATAATGTGAAATCACGTGTAACAAAATCCATGTAGAGTTTTTCAAATACAAAAAGCTAAGTCGGTGTTTCTTATTCCACAAGCTTATCTTCGTATATCGTATGACAAAAGACATCAATGAAATAAAAATAATCTATCTCATAAAAATAATATGCAGTTAAAATTATTATTTCTAAAATATCGGTTATTCTTACTCATAAATATAATTTAATATATCAATTATAACATTATTGTATAATATGGTTCATTTAGACTTGGGGTTTCATGTATCACAAGATATAGAGGAAACTAACATTATTTATTAAATTATATAAAATAAAATCTTGTGGACTTACATTAGAGACCATAAAATGAATTTATACATTAAAATTCCATCACATTGGAAAAAACATGAAGATACCTACATTTCAACAAATCCTAGGGTTCCCATGTATCGTCTTCGTGTTTCAAATTCCTCCTGGTAACTTTTACTAATTAAGAATTTATGTTCTATAGCACTTTATCTCTATGATAAACTATTTCTACTCCTTGTTTTCGTAAAAAAGCGTGATTTAGTGTTAATACCACTATTCTTAGTAAAAGTGAATGATAAATTATGTTCTTCATCAAAGGAGATATATATACCACATCTTGAACTCTATAATGTTTCAGTAGAAGCTCAAAAGTATAAGCTACCATCCATACACAATCCAAATTCATGAAGGGTCCAACATAACTAGGGATAAACATTCCCTTATTTATTTAAATATCATGACCATCTTAATAGATGTTCCTCTTATGATAGCTTTTCTCCAACTCTAAGTTCTACATTTCTATAATGATTTTCCTTATAACTTTTTTCTCAACACTAAAAGACCTTAATGTCTTATTAAATGACTCTGACATTCTCTGTCATTTCATAAACTAGATAAAGTCCCAATATCATTATTTCTACCAATCCGTTGTAGAATGTTTAATTTATACACTTATTTCAATATATGTCTTCATAAGGATCCATCTCAATACTAGAGTGGGTGAAAATAATTTTTTTACGATAACCCAACCATATGAAGTTATTGATACCGACATCCTATGAAATCCAAGGATTGAGTCCTCTAAATATCCCTTAAGGAATAAATGTTTCTTTCAGAGTGGAAATATATCTATGTATGAATTTAATTAATTAAACATAAAATTGAATAATGATATTTATGAATACTTTAACCTATCATCAAGGTAAATCTCAAATCCAAATAAGGTAAAATAGAATATGGTACTCATGGAAATATTGTAACATTATTGTTTAATATTATTGAAAGCTGATAAAGAGTAATATATTCTCTAAAATCAATTATATATGTCAGTTCTTTAGGATATTTTCAACATCAAATATATACTTATGTACCTACTATGCTTTGGAGAGTTTTTAGAAAAAATCCATGGTGATGTTATTCCACTTCCATTATAGTATAGGTAATGGTTGTAACATCCCCTTATAATTCCATCAATCTATCTTAACATGCTAATATAATTTGAACTTTGATACATAATATGAAATACCTTTCTTTATGTTGTCCCATAAAAAAATCATTATAGTATCTACACAACATCACACTTTAAGGATTAATATATAATAATGAACTATGATAATTATTTGAAATATACATCTCCATGTATGGTATGGGTGACACAAAAAATGGTTCCTGAAAATTATCATTCCATCATTATCGAGGCTGAATTCAAGAACATTTATCCCTTTATTTTTTAGTTCTAAATAAAAATTTTTCCTCATTACTCTTTACCGGGATAAACAATTTAACACTCAATTAAGAAAGATATAATTTTCCCCCTTTCTTAATGATTTCCATATAAATACATTGAAAATATAGTAATATTGGATATTTTTTATCCTCATCATAGATGATATTTCCTGATCCTTTCAATTAAAATAATTTTACACCTTGTTATATTGTTAATGGTTATAATTTATAGAGTATTAATAATCAAACCATATTCTATGGCATATATTTATCTCTTTCTTAGTGAACATATACATGAATATTTTATAACTATTATATATGTAACCATTTTCAACATATAAATACTATTAAGATATCATTTATATACAAATTATGCAAACTGAATCCAATTAATTAGTTGGGTAAATTTTTTCTTGAACCTTAAATTTACATGAGTTATTTTCTATCGCATTATAATCTTGTATAAGGATGCATCCTATCCAATTATTTGATTCATCAAAATTTATCAAAAACCATTATACACTGCATTTTAGTGTACTCATATGTGTAATGACTAAAATTATCTTTAGTTCCTACAAATTTTCCTCAAATTCATCTTTCATGTTGAACATCACTCCCTTACAAGTTTACAAGGTGATTGGATTAGAAAACTGTGAGAAATGGTCAATAATGATTCCTTCATATTAAGTTAAACCCAAAAAATGTGAATCTCAATCACCATGGTTACACTAGGCTAACATTAAAAACATATATATTTTATGTATCCATATATATACCATCTTGTGAGATTATGTAACCCCAAAATTAATATTTTGTAGCTAAAATTAATGATTTTTAAAATTTTCATATAGTTCTTCCTTCCCTAGGTTCCATATTATAATCCCTAAGTGATCGCCAAACATAATATTTATCTATGAATATATAAGAATATCATCTATAAAGACAACCAAAAATAGATCAAGATAATTTCTAAAGACTTTATTCATTACATTAATTAAGATATTAGAAAAATTAATAAGACTAAATAACATTAATATAAATTCATAATTTCCATACCACATATAGAATATTGTATTTGGTATTTCCTCTTTCTTCACCCTAAAATGATGAAATATAAAATAATGGTTAATCTTATAAAAGTATTTATATCTCTACAATTGATCAAATAATTCATAAATATGGGTTAGAGGACACATATTTAAGACATTGATTTATTATGTTCTCAATAATCATTTCAGTGCCACATAGATCATTATTTATTATTGACATAAATAATAGGTTTAGCCTAAGGTTACACACATGGAAGAATGAATCCATTTTCAAGATTATAATATCGATTCTGCTTTATTTCTAATAACTCTATCAGGGCCACTCAACATGGTGTGTTTTAAATAGGTGTATCACCACATATGAGGTCTTTTTATAAAAATATCAAAATTGAGTTTAACAGTATGATAAACATCTATAAAGACATCAAAAATCCCATAAAATATTAATATTAATGATATTTTTTTTCTCCCCTACCATCTCAAAAAACCCACTCTAAATAGGAATAAAGACCCATATAACTGATCTGATTTCCTTTTGATGTTTATATTTGAATCATGTTAATAGATGATCATAAGTTATTTTATACTATCAGACAAAAATTTACTTAATCAAAAACTAATGTGGGGTTTATTTACAGAAATCCAATCCATGACTAGAATTACACCAAATTCAACCATTGGGATAATAATAATATTTTAATGGAGAAAATTACGAAAATCATAAATTTTGGAAGAATCATAGCTTTGAAATGTTATCATGATACCATTGTGGGTTTTCACTAATAATTAGATAGCTAAATGTTGAGTTGGTATTCAGATACCCATACAAATTTTTTTACATATAAAATAGTTTGAATTTTTAAAATCAAATAATGAATTACGATTTCTAGATTTGATGGTATGGGTATCTCTCAATAACTCATTATCGTACCCCACATAGGTAATTTTGATTGAATAATATTTACAATTATATCTTTTATTAATAGGTTTCTAATGTTGATCAATATAATATACCTTTATATTTGATCATTAGTTATCAAAATTCCCGCACTCCTTGAATTTGAAACAATTTAGTGCGGGTGGTGCATTTTTGGGCTCTTTTTCCCCATCATTTTATAACTAATTAGTTCAATCACATTGGAATTATATTACATGATAACCTTACTTTCCATGATTATCATAGTTACTATCCCCCTTATTAATATTTCCTCCATTTTTCTTTCCACATTTGTATCATAAAAAAATATCATCTTAATTCCACAATGGTTTTTAAAATTTCATTTTAATTGAGTCTCTAATTTTAGATATGAATAATTATAATGATAGAAAATTCAAGTCCTAATCAACACCTTCATGGAACATAAAATGATTTATTAATATATACTAATGTAACTAATAGATAAATCCATTTAGAGACATGTTTTTAGGCCGTTGAAGAGTGTGTAATGAACTTTCATGTTTTATACCTCATAAAATTTGTAAAATTTTCATCATATGAACTAATGGATTCATCATACGTATATTTCATAAAAATTAGTTTCTTTTAATTTTAAAAAAAATAATATGAGGTAATTAATATTTAAAAATAATCTCATAAGCTCATACCACACTATGGATATAATTTCATATCATTTGAACATGTTCTGGATTAGAGTCCACCATTGATCCACATCACCTTTCAAATGACAAATAGCTAAAATTTCTTATGCATGTGTTCAAAACTGGAGAAATAAGAATATATTTTAAATGGTACTAACCCATTTCTCAACAATTTAGGGATTAAAATTCCCACTAAAAGAAGATAGATTTTCCTCATAATGGAATCAGCATTATGGTGTTCCATCATATTATAATTTCTGATCACAATATGATTGTAGTCAGGAGAAATTATTGTAACTATAGAAACAATATTTATCATTAAAAATAATATACAATTTCTATTCTCATGAAGAAAATAATTTCATTTTCCATCACATTCACCATTAACACAGTTCAATAAAGTTCCAGCTCCTGAATAAAACCAAAAAATAGATTGAGAAAAAACAATCAATGAGTGAAACTACCTAATCATTAGAAATCTGTTATAATATATCGAAATCATGACATATTATTTTTATTCCATGACATATTAGATTTAACCTGTGACATTCATGGTCATCATCAATATGAATCCTTCATGATGGTTCCTAATGAAAATTTGGGTTATCTAATAATATCTCTCAAGTGTGTCAAAATAGGTTTATAGTAAAGGAATACTCACCGTGCACCATAATAATGGTCAATATATGCTAAACCAACTCTTTCCAGATTTATTACCCATAGACGGATCCATGTCATAATCATGTCCCGTTGTAGTATCCAGATATGGATATTTGTTATAGGAAAACCAGAGTAATTTTATTAGCATGTATTTGATTATTATTTGATATATAAGATTATCATAAGTTATCTAACTAAATTTTTATCAAATATATTTCCAAATCATACTAAAAAGTTTTATAATATCAACAATGATGACCCACACTTTTCATGCATATATATTACATCTTATTTGATGAATATTAAATACCCATCATTAAGATCCACACCATGATCTTATGTGTCAAGGGTAATTGGGTACATGGATACATATAAATTTTTTTCATAAGATATCTACTTTATAATAAACTAATTTAATACTATTTTCTCCATTTCTAGACTTATCATATAAAAAAATATTCTTTATATCTTGGGGAAAGAAAACATAACAAATGGTGGGCTCTGATACTCAATAACGGTAAACAAGGGATATATTAATGATTATTTAAATATAACATGTGAATAAGGGTATGATAAAATTTGAATAACATTCTAAAACCATATCCTTGATAACATTGATCGAAATCATGAGTCATGTCATAAGTCAATGAAGATCATAAGACATGAATTATAAAGAAATGAAATAACTTGTGTCATCCAAGAATATTATTGGCATAATACATATGTTTTTCGAATACACATATGCATGGGAAATGACTTCCTTATTTAAGTCCCAATACTAAGATATAATATTTTATTTTGTTTACACCAAAATACATTATATCCTTAGTCAATATTTTCATACAAATTATCATAGTATATAGTCTCTTAAGGATCTTGGTTCACTCCCCATTCTAGTCCCTATTATCTCCTAAGATATCAATATCCACCAAATAAATTATATATATATATAATTTGGATCAGCCCTTCACATAATAAAATTAATATATATGTGTTACATTACATTATAAAACATTAATACTATTAGAAACCATGAAAAGTGAAATTTCCCAAACATCTCAATATATCATCATAGAATAGCCTATGAAAATAGACATGTTTCATAAAAATGTTTTCATTAATATCATAAACCATCTAAATAAATAATAAGCATGGAATCTTGTAATAGTATCCTTATAAATGTTTTGTGACATCAAAATATGTTATCTTAGAAGAAAAATTCCCTAACAATATCACTATAACATTTCTCTAGGAAAATATCCTTTTATTTTTTTAATCATATATAAAAATTCAAAATATCACAAATATTAATGAAAACATTTTATTTAGAAAGAACCATTTAAAATTATTATGGAATATTAAACTAATATTGTATTAATGATAGTTTTAAATTCTATTCAAGTTATGTGAATTAAAACAAATATTTCATTCACATATCTGGGGAAAATTCACAAGTACCGTATTTATAAAATAATAAGAACATTCTTTTAATTTTGTATAAAATTAATCAAATTATAATAATGAATTTAAAAAACATCTATATATAGTAAAAAAATGAATATTATTTAATCAAATGAATATACAAAATTTAGAAAAAAACATTAATAATATTATTTTCTGACTAAAAAAATAAAGACACTTTTGATGAAAAAATATTTTTTGTAGGATATAATGAATTTACTAAATAGATAAATTCATTTCTAAAACCATTATAAATATTTTTAAAATTTGGTTACTGATAATCATACTAAAATTTTAATGGATAAATTATAATGGTATATTATATTATGGTTCATTTATACATGTGGTTGCATGTATCACAAACTATTAATGAAACAAAATTTATTTAAAATATATGTAACATAAAATCTTTATGGTGTCACAATATAGAATATTATGTATCAGTAAGGTTCAATATATAAAAAGTGGATAGACAAAACTATTAATTACATGTAGATATAAATAATATAATTAGAAACATCAATATCATTCATATCCAATTTGAATAAAACACGACATTAAAACTATAATTTATCCAAAAAACAATTAATATTTTCTATAAAAAATGAACTATACTAAAACTCCACATCCAAATACCACCAAATTAAGGTATCCCATGGGAGGAACTTGTGAAAATATTTCCATATATAATAAATATAATGAAAAATTCCTCAAATAATGGTCGCTAGGCCATACATTACCACATAATCTAATTCCAACAACACTCGTCCTATTCACCCATATATTTTAGGATCCTTTACCATACCTATACCTGTGACCATGAGATTTTATTAGGTACATGGGTTTCTAAAAAGGGTGTGAGTAAAACTCTATAAGTTATCAGAAATTTTATTCTTAAATAAATTCAATATATAATGTTTACTATCAGTATTAAATGACAATAAAAATATGAAATGTATCATCTATAGAATGATAAAGTGCCTTTGGGGAACTCATTGTGTGAACATAACTGATTCAAATTACATCACATTGAAACAATACATCAGTAATATGAACATTCCTAAGGATTGAATGAGTTTTCTCTCCATATCATTAGTCATGATGATAGATTTATCAAGTTTAAATCACATTATTCAATAAGATACCTCTAATATATATCCTCAAAGAATTAGATATCATCACCACATGAACTCATTAAATAAAGAATCACATATAATCTTTTATAAATTAGGATTAAACTCCCTCACATGATCATGGTCAATGAGATTTCACCATGAAAACAATATTAGTGAATAAGATATTTCTTGGTGAATAATAAATCACTACAAATTAATTCCGGGTGAAATGATCTATCTCTGATGTTTTTTCTCTAGAATGAAAATAATCATCCTTGAATGGTTTCTAAAACAATGATACATTATTGAAGAATCTTTTATATCTGGATCACATACAAGAAATAGAAAAACCAATGTAATTCAGGAACTACAAATACAAGATCCATAACACCATTTCGTGGGGTTCCCACATGTCTAATCAAGAATCATCAGGGAATAGATTATCAATATCCTAAAATAATAAAAATTCAATGATATATCGTCATTTTAATTATTTATAAGAATGATGTAATGTCTCTGATTTTTTGTGTATTAAATTTTGATATTATATAGAATTATTCTGAGACCAAGCACGTAGGTGAAACATCATTCTAGGACTTGGTGTGCTCGTAATGGGTGTTTGAAATTTTTTTAGTTATATGAGTCGGTGTGTGTGCATGGTTGTGTTAGTTTCCAGACATATTTCCGAATTGAAATCCAAGGGAATTATTACGCCTAGAACGATGACTTTACCTATGAATGGTCCTAACCTCGACTAGCACGGCTCGAGGGTAAATGTTAATTTTTGGACATTTTATTTAAAATAAAATAAAATAAAATAACACGACAAGTTTTTTTATTTTATTTGGAAATGTTTTCTGTAGTATAATGATAGAACAAATTTTTGGATAATTAATAACACATCATAATGACTCTGAAACGAAAATGCTAAACCATTAATGCCACAGCATATTGGCAGCAACTCAGCATGACAGAACACTGAAACTCATTTCCTACTTTTAATGGGTTAATCAAATATTTATCTTTGGTAGATGATTAAGATAATCTCTATTGAATTCTTGGAGATTTGGATAGAAATATTGACAACGAATGAAGACAAATCAAAAGTGTTAATCGATGAGCCAAAAGAGTTGAAGGATCTCAATGATGACGGTAGCAAGATCCCTTCGTCAGTGATCAATCCCTCTTCGAGGTAAGGGTTTTGTTTTATGTTGTCTTCCTTCCCTGTTAATTAATTCAATGATGAATATTGATCAACCCATGAACTGGTTGATCTATGAATTATCATTCATGTAGTAAGGCTTTATCAGGATCATTCATGGGGAATTTATTATTACATGTTTTATGCTTTTAATTTACGCCATTTAAACCATAAAACGGGAGTGGATTAATTTCATGATGAACAATGGTGGAGGTTCATTCATCTTTTTATTATTGCATGTCTCCCTCCATCTTCCATGTTCTCTTTATATTCTTCATGGGGTTACGAATGACAGATCTTTGTGCATCTGTTCCTCCCCGAAATGATCCAAAACCAGAAATATGACATCGTGATGACCTAGAGGAGGTCCAATGATGTTTTCGGTAGAGGAATTGACTTGGTTCAGGAGTTACCATTCTTTAAGAATTCATCATGTGGGTGGATCAAGATGCGTTTTTGTGGCCGATCGGAGGACTGAAACTAATAGAATAGGCTACACGGTGTCAGGGTGACCTAAACCCTTGAGTTTTTTTGGTGATATGAAGGCTGGATTGAAGAAAGGACATCAAAGGATGTGCGTAGGTGAAGAACCAGTGATTTTGGAAATTTCTGTAGAACATTTCATGTATCCCAAAAAACAAACCATGTGGGACCAGCTCTATGGTGGAAAGGGTTTTTAGAGATAGATAGGTATCACACGACATGTTACTCCTATGACACGATGTTTGGGACCTTCCTTGAATCTCGATATATATTCTAGGAAGTACACGGACACGTGATGGACTTCGCGGCTTCGCAATAGGGCGTGTAGATACTACACTACATCAAAGAGGCGGCTAAGTGGGACTCAGTGTGTATCTAGGGGATACACGAACACGAGGTGGAGTATAGAACCATGTACTCTACTACCTGGCCAGACCATACCATTTATGCGGGTTATCCCATGTACCAGTTACACGAGATATCCCACATGGGCAGAAGCCACCTACGAGCACATGGCTACATACATGGAGGGAAACCCGGTTACATAGACACAACATTTGATCTATCCTACATGCTTTGTAATTACCCCCATCAACAAGGAATGTTCTTCTAACTCTATCCATTTTACATGGGAAGTACCTGGATTCGAGAGGCATGGTGTCTTACCCTTATACACGTTGTGTATATCCTAGAACATGGATTGATCCTATTTTATACCATTCCATGGACATGTTTCATTTGGGTTATTTTTATTTTTTTTCTCATTCCACAAGAATTTCTGTTATTGTGTCCATCCATAGGAGTATGATCCCATCAGATGGTCGTTCCAAGATAGATTAAGGTATCCCTCTGAGAGGCCCAGATCGAGATCCTTGATCCATTCATGACCCTAGGTAGAGTCAGGTATCGATATGACTAATCCTACAGGATGCAGATCTTCTATATAACAGGTGAATCCAGATGATTCGGGGTATCCTCCATGTCCATAGAAATGATCCTCATCGGTGTATCATGATCTTTCCCCACTCAAGAGGGTATTATGCTAGAATGGTTGTATCTATCTGTCATGGATTTTCCCAATGAATAGTATTTCTCATACGGACATCATTAGAGCTTTTGGAATCATCGAGTGAGTTCTCCAGGATGAGTGATTCATGGAATCTTCGAACTGAATACCTAACATGGGTATGCAGTCTTGTCAGTTGTCTCCTGACTTAGGGTATGGGTTTTGAGTATATCTGTATGTGTTTCTCTTGTAATATGTTCAGTATACATATACTATGTAGAGGTTATTGTGCCTTTACATTTCTTATTGGTTTGTAGTTTTCAGGGTCCTCTCCTGAGTATTGTTGTACTTACTGTTGCGCGGACTTTTCCAATATATGTCATGTCTTGTGCACACGAGTGGCCTTTTGTTGGATTCCTAGGTGGGCCAAGATAGGAAGAATATTTCTATGTTATCAAGAGGATGAGGTGTTCCTACATATATGATCAGCAGTCCTTGTCCCTCTTTTTGCGTATAGGTTGGACTGTTTTAGTTTAACTACTCTTGTTTTTGGTGGGCATATATTCTGGCCTAGTTTTACTTTCCACAATTTACATCCTTTTTACTCTATTGTTTGGGTTTATTTGAATGCATTCATTTTTTTTCCATAATTGTTTTTACATTTCATCATTTGTGGGCTCGGAGATGTGTGCATTTATACAAGTACATTGGAAAATCCTCCCATGTTACTGATATTCCTGCTCGATGTTAGTAATCATCCACCGGCCTATTGGAGGTGGGCTTGGGGAGTTATATCATGGGCCCCACTAGGATGGGTCATGACCGAGTGGTATCAGAGGTGTTCGGTTATACCTTTAGACCATGAGTTTGTGATATTTTACTGGGGAAATAATGCTAAGTGTTTTATAGTTCGGCATTGAGGCTAGGGACTCCAATGTTGGTTTGGTCGACCAACATATCTATATACTAGGAATCTGATAAACAGATTTCCACTCAGTACATGAAGACACTAGTTGCGGGGAATTAAAATAATGATAAATGCATCATATTGGATTGTGTTGTGTTTTCCATGTCCATTGTGTTAGCTATCTAGATATACTCATTTTCCATGGCACATCTTGTTTCCTTACAAGATGCCTCCATGATGAATATCCACTAAGATTCAGCAGCATGATCATGATGATGACCCCCTCAAATATAAGGATTTGATACAGGGATCATTTCCCCTCGCATTACCTCCAGGTGGTTTACTTTCTATACCACCACTTGCAGAGTAGCCACTAGTACATGTTGTACCGATAGACGAGGGGCGCAGGATGAGCATGCTCTATGAGTTCCGGAGGTAGAGAACCCCTAGGTTTTGTGGTGATCCTGACCCTCAGGAGGTTTAGGACTAGCTTGAGGTGGTGAACAGAGTTTTCTGTCTAGTGAGGACACCACCAGACCATCTGGTGATCCTCAGAGCAAGCCTTCTTCAGGGTTCAGCGGGATGATGTTGGATTCTGACCACACAAACTCAAGACGATGAGATACTTTCATGGACAAAGATTGAGAGAGTCTTTATGGAGGAGTTATATCCGGTTATGCTGAGATAAGTTCTTATCCAGAAGCTTCATCAGCTCCAACATGGTAGTATGACGGTGGATAACTATTCATGGAGGTTTATCAACCTAACCAGGTACTCGATGGATATGGCCAGGGATCAGTACATAAGATATTAGAACATCGATTGAGGTCTATGATGGAACATCAATGCTAGGGTTGTGTCTCTATGCATTTAGAATTATGATAGAGTACTCAAGTGGTACTTGGTGACTGGGATATTCTTGCCGGAATAGAGGCTGTCGATTGCAGTCAGCAGTACGTAGACATGTCCGGAGACCACGACAGTAGGGACCCAACTTTAGGCACAAGTTTTGGGATATGGGAGATTTCACAGGAGGACCCAGAATTGGGGATCTACTATCCAAGGCTCTCAGGCTGGATCCAGTCAGTATAGGGAGAGGTGATGATACTCATGAAATGGTAGGGGACATATTCCTAGAGACTGTCCGACCCATCGAGCTGCAGATAGAGAGGATGTGGATGGACCACCAAGGTAGAGGCAGATAGTGGAGCTGACAGAACCACCTTGTGGATGATGTTGTAGAGGATAAGGGAGACTTGTAGGTGGTGGAAGATGCTTCGATCTACTTTTGGCACCACTTCGAGGGGGTCCACACCATGCTCAGGGTTCTGGGGGACAGGGGTGGGGATAACAGCATGCAGTCAAGGTGTACGACCCAGTGGCTCCGACAATAATCCAATGTATGATTTCTTCCTTCTTTACCTCAGTTGTATTACATATAGACATAGGATCTAGTAATTCCTTACTCTCCACATGTCTTGTGTGAAACCTTGAGATTCTGGTATGGTCATTCACTCGACCCTTACTTTTGGTGAAACATACTGGAGGGGACTTTATGATCACACACCTTTGGATGTAGATTGATCTTACCCTAGGAGGTGAGATTTTGGGTTGGAGCCTTTTGGTGGCAACATCAAGGCCTTATGATGCCATTCTCGGGATGGATTGGTTATCTTTGGTCCATGACGATATTGACAACATTAGGAATAGAGTGTGGTGTGTCCACAATGATTGGATGACGTTGTCTTTTGTCGATGAAAATGAGACCCAGATGCCACTTGATGACCTCATGCATAGGAGGGTGTAGCCAATCACTCTTGAGTTGGATAGCTTTACCCTCAAAGAAGTAAATGTTGTGAGCTACCAGTTCCCAAAAGTTATAGCAGAGTATGAGGACGTCTTTCCCGAAGATATTCTAGGACTACCTCCTCTTCGTGAGATCGACTTCTTCATTGACATACACCCTGGGAAGGCATCACTATCCTCACCAGCATATCGTATGGCTCCTTAAATACTTCATGAGTTGAGAATGCAGTTTGAGGATTTCCAATCTAAGGGATTTGTAAGATGTAGTGTTTCACCCTAGGAATCCCCATTTTTATTTTCCCAGAAAGTGGATTGTATTTTGAGGTTGAGAGTGGATTACTGGTGCCTGAACAAGGTGATGGTGAAGACCAAGTATCCATTGTTATGGATCATTGAACTCTTTGAGTAGAAAAGTGGAAAAAATGGTTCTCGAAGGTTGAATTTTGATTGGGTTACCACTAGTTATGAGTACGAGACAAGGATACACAAAAGATGACTTTCAGAAGCTGTTATAGTTAATATGAGTACATGTGATGCCTTTCGGTGTCAAGAACACCCCCATAGTGTTCATCAGACTTATGAACCAGAAATTCCAGCAGTATTTGGACCAGCCCATATTCATCTTCATCGACGACATCCTTCTGTACTCAACATCAGAGGTGGAGCTAGTGAGACACCTGTGGATAGTTCAAGACATACTCTGAGGGAACTAGAATTATGGGAAATTCTCAAAGTGCTAGTTTAAGATTCATGAGTTCCACATTCTAGGACATGTCATCTCAATAGATGGAGTAGCTAAGGACCCAACCAAGGTGAAGTTTGTGTTAGCATTGGATCCACCTCAAAGTGTGACGTAGGTGCATAGATTCCTTTGGTTGGTAGAATATTACTAGAGATTCATTCCTAATTTCTCCCAGATATGAGCCCCAGTGACATCTTTGACCAGGAAGGGGAAACTCTTCCTATGGACAGAGAAGTTCCAACAAGCTTTCGAGATGTTGAGACAGAGTTCGATGACTACCACAATTTTGAGAGTGCTGTAGAGGGTGTCATGTGCATAGTTTTCTATAAAGCATCAGGGACCATGCATGGTTGTGTCCTAATATAGGGACATGAAGTGATTTCTTATGGTTTTCTCCAGCTAAGACCTCACGATCTGAAAAATGCAACCCATGATCTTGATATGGTAGCAGTAGTCTTCGCCTTTAAGATGGGGTGACACTACCTTTTGGCTGAGCATTTTATTATCTAATCTGACCCCAGGAACCTCAAATACATCTTCTCAAAAAAGGATCTTAATCTAAGACAGAGGATTTGGCTATAGTTCCTCCAGGACTAAATTTTGAGATTATCTATACTCTTGGGAAGGGAATAAGGTGGCAGATGCTCTTAGCAGGAGATTGATCATGCACCTATTG
Source organism: Viscum album (assembly GCA_963277665.1). Lineage (NCBI taxonomy): Eukaryota > Viridiplantae > Streptophyta > Magnoliopsida > Santalales > Viscaceae > Viscum > Viscum album. Next base: position 1,489,394,091 of record OY728120.1, read on the forward strand.
AGTGAGGCAATAGAGCTGTTGGCCTTGTTAGAGTTATCCTTCACAGATAGAGAGAATTTTTTGTACAATCGGTTGATGGTTTTCACCCCTCAACTCTTATATATATTTAGGGAGGCACAACTTTGGGTTATCTACTATGAGGCTTTGCGTGCTCAGTTATCCACATGACATGATTTTGAGGGATATTCGCAAGGCAGGAATCACATTGTTCTTTTCAAAAGATGCACTATTGTACTATTGATGTTGTGGGAGGAGGTCTTGAGAGAAATTCATACATCACCTAGGCATTACCCCTTGGCATGGTGAAGATGTACCAAGATCTATGATGGAAGTTTTGGTGGTCACGAATGATAAAGCTAGTATCAGAGTTCATTTCTCAGTGCCTTACACACTAGTAGTTTAAGGCTAAACACCAGGATCCAACAAGATTAGTTCACCGCTTGGATGTACATGAGTGGAAGTGGGATGGGATAATGATGTAATTCTTGACAGTCTTACAATGAACATACAAGGGGAATGACTCCATATGGGTGATAGTTGACTGACTCAACAAGTCATCCCACTTCCTAGCCATTATGAAGTAGAGCTATATGGAGGTATTAGATGCCTCTACATACATGAGATTGTCCAGATTCATGGAATACCATCGATGATAGTGTTAGACCATGATTCTTGTTTAACATCTCAATTTTAGAAGGGACTACAGGAGGCATTTGGGACCTAGTTACAATAGAGCACAACATTCCATCCCAAAAAATATGGCCAGACTGAGAGGACCATTTAGGTTCGGGTGGATATATTGTGATCCTCAAAGTTGGACTTCAGTCAATTTTGGGAGGAACACCTACAACTTGAGGAGTTTGCGTACAACACCAGCCACCACTCCACCATTGTTATGGCACCGTTTGAGGATTTATATGGGAGATCCTGGTGGTCACTGGTCTGCTTGACCGATCCTGGAGAGTCTGCACATATGGTTCTTGAGTTGGTAAGAGCTACCACCGAGAAGGTGAAAATAATTCAAAAGAAGATGAAGACTGCACAGAGATGGCAGAAGACTTATGCTGAAAGAAGACAGAGACCTATGGAGTTCGAGGTGGGAGACTATGTCTTCCTTAGGGTCTCACCTCGATGAGGGTTATGAAGATTTAAGCAGGGTAGAAAGTTATCTATATGGTTCATTGAACCCCTATAGATACTGCACAGAGTTGGTGAGGTTGCGTACCACATAGATCTACCACCGTAGTTGTAACGGGCACATGACGTCTTCCATATGTCATAGCTGAGGAGGTAAGTGCAAGACTCATCACACATCATCGGCTGGGGAGAGCTGGACATCGAAGATGGAGTGACCTTTGCTGAGTAACCGGTGGAGATCATGGATTGGAAAGAGGGATATTTCATGGGTGATCTATTCCCTTAGTGTGTGTTTGGTGGCACCACGAGAACCTTTAAAAGAGAATGTGGGAGTGGGAGGCACAGATCCATGCCCAATACCGACATCTTTGTGAGTAGCCCATGTTTAGGATTTTCAGGGACCAAAAACCCCAAGGTGGGGAGAATGTAATGTCTCAAGATATTCTGTGTATTATTTTTAAATATTATATGGAATTACATAGAGACCATGCATGGAGAAGAAACATCATTCCAAGGCTTGGTGAGACCAAAATAGTTATTTGTAGTTTTTTTTGTTAAGTGATTCAACATGTGTGAACAGTTGTGGATGTTTCCAAATGGATGCCTAGATTGAAAATCTTTGGGCACCGTTATGTCAAGGATGAAGACTTTACCTAAGAATGGGCATATCCTTGACTGGCTTGAGTCAGAGGAAAAAAGTTAATTTTTGGACATTTTAAGTAAAAAAATGGAATGCTTATTTTATTTTATTAGGAAACAGTCACTGTAGAGCAATGATGGGGTAGTTGTTTCTATAATTAACAAAACAGCATAATGACACAGAAACAAAAATATTGAATCATTAATTCTGCTGTGTAACAGTAGAGACTCAGTATGACAGAACTCTGAAACTTGTTCCAACCTTTTCATGAGTTAATATAATATTGGTCATTGGTAGATGATTCAGAGAATCTATGGAGAATTATTGGATATTTGGAGAGAACCCTCAATAATGAATGATGAAGAATTAAAAGTGGGAATCATAATTCCAATAGAGTTAAATGATCTTGGAGACAATGGTAGAATGATTCCTTTGTCATCGATCGATCCCTCTTTGAGGTAGGGGTTCTGTTTTATGTTATTTTTCTACCATGTTCGTCAATTCAAAAATGAATGCGGATCAACCCGTGAATTGGTTGATCTGTATATCATCATTCTTTTGGGAGGGATTTATTAGGTTTCTTCCAAGGGAATTTATTATTCCATGTGTTATGATTTTATTTTACCCCATTTTAACATTCTAACAGGAGTTGATTAACTCCATGAAGAACGGTGATCAAGGTTCATTCCTCTTTTGTTTATTAGATTTCTTCCTTCCTATCCCCAGAATTCATCGATTTCCTTATGGGGATATGAATGAGGAATCGATGCGCACCCATTCATCAATGCAATGATCCCAAACTGGAGATTAAACATCATGACGACCTAGTGGGGGTGTGGTAGCGATTGTGGCAGACGAATCGACATGGTCTGAGAGTTCTTTTCCTTTGATCATTCTTCATGTGGGTGTATTAGAATGCATTTTTAGGCCCGATCAGAGGACCAAAACAAGTGGAATGAGATTCTGGGTGTTGGGAAGACCTATAACCTTGAGTTTTATGGCTATCAGATGGTCGGATCGATGAACGGGCATCACCAGAGGTGTGCTATCCATGAAACAACAATTCTGGAAATTTCCAAATAATGAGGTATGTAACCCGAAGAACATGCCGTGTGGGACCAGATCTATAAAGGCTATGTTTTTTGGAGACAAAAAGGTATCACATGAAATGTGACCCCAGTCACACAGCGTGTGGGACCATCCCTGAAGCTAGGTTTGTATTTTGAGAACTACAAAGACACGGGGTGGACTACATGACATCAAAACATGGATTGAAAAACTTATGTGACATGGGAGTGGGAGATACACATGACTCAGTGTGTATTTAGGGGATACACAGACTTTAGGTGGAGTACACGAATGTGTACTCCACCACATGAATAGACCATTCCAGTTTCACAAGATACCCCATGTACCTGTTTTAGGGGATGTACCACACAGGTTGAAGCCGTGTACCTGCACACGACTGCATACATAGAGGGAATCTCTGTCACTCAGATAGGGAATGTGGTATGCCCTACATGTCGTCTACTTACCCCCTTCAACATGAAATTTTCTTTTGACTCGAGTCATTTTACACGGTTAGTACCCAGAGTCAACATACACAGTGTGTGATCCTTCTACATGTCATATATATTTAGGATCATGGTTTGATCCTCCTATCCGTTGTTCCTTGGACAAGATTCATTTGGGTTAGTTTAGAATTTTTTTTCTCATTCCCCTGACATTTAGGTATCATTTCCATCCACATGAGTATGATTCCTTCGACAAAAATTTCCATCATAGAGTTAGGTATCCCTTCGAGAGGCCCGAAATGATATCCTCTATCCATTCATGACATTAGGTAGAGTAAGGTAACGACGTGATGAATCTTATATGACGTCAGTCCTTTACATATCAGGTGATTTCAAATGAGTCATTTTTTCCAAGGCCCTGGAAGTGATCCTCATATGTGTATCATGATCTCATCCAACTCAAGAGTGTGTTCTCTAGGAATGTGTGTATCTATATCACATAGTTTTCCCCGATTAATAATACTTCTTAGATGGACGTCGTGATAACTATCTGACTCATCGACTGAGTTCTCCCAGATGATTTCTTCATAGAATGTTTGAACTAAACCCCTTGTGATGTTATGAAGTCATGTGAATTGTCTCAAGACTAAGGGTATGGGTTTTGAGTATATCTGGATTTGTTTCTCTTATTATATGTTCAGTAGACATATACTATGTAGAGATTATTGTACCTTTACTTTGTATATTTCTTTATGGTTTTCAGGGTCTTCTACTAAATGTTTTTATACTCACCCCTACACGGGCTTCTCCCACACATGTCATGAGCAGCCTTTTGACAGAGTCCAGGGTGGACCCAGACCGGACTAAGATTTCTGAGTTCCCAATAGGCTGAGGTGTTCGTACAACTACAAGCAGTAGTCCTAGTAACTCTTCATTCTTACAGGTTGGACATTGTAGTTTGCAGGCTCTTATTTTTTGTGGGCTTTTATTCTGGCCCAGATTTACTTTTCGTGCTTTACTTACTTTTTAAACTATTTGTTGTGTTCATTTGTATGGATGAATTTGGTTCCTTAATGGTTTTTACATTTCTGTGTTTCATGGCATGCATGTGAATAGGTACATAGGCAATACCTCCCATGTTACTGATATTACTACCTAGTTCTAGTCACCAGCCCTTTGCCTATTGGAGGTGGGAATGGGGAGTTACAACATGGGCCCCACAGTGATGGGCCATGACAAATGAAATATCATAAGAAGTGTATTTATGGTGAATGCCTGATCACTAGGAAAATGATGTTTTTTATACAAGGCTAAAATCTCATAACTGTAGGTCAGATTCTGGTCCTCACCCCATAGGGTTGATCTAAGATTCCATATCTGGTTCCCTCGATCACATAACATATGCAATGGAACCCATAAAGGGTCATCCGCTAGGTTTCCATAACAATTTATAAAATTAAAATGGATATCAGAGCCAATATTTTATATTCCTAATAGATTTCCATAGATGAATGAAATTGGAAACAATCAGACCATTCAGATCTAGTAAACATTATTAAATCGGTCTTAGTGAATTCGCATGCTATTGGTGCTTTTGTAATTGAATATGAAACATTAGAGCATGTAGAACCAATTGGAAATCTATTGAATACCAACATGGATTTATTATAATCATACCATGTATGATTTTTAAGATGATTCAACCTTAGATAGATGAAATCAAATGAAAACCAAGCATAATCCATGTAATAAGGAAAATTTTATGATAAAAGATGATTAATATTGTTAATCAACAAATAGGTTCATGTTAAACAATAAACATAAATGTGGAATCACCATGGAATTATCATTAATTAGTACACCAAAGTTTGAGATATAACATGAAGAATATATGGTGCACTGAAATTGGGAGGTCCAACTGGGGGATGGGAGAATTAATGTAAAGTCCTCATTTAACATATTTTAATAATGATATAAAATAAGTGATTAAATTTAATGTTTCCTAAACATTGACTACCAGCTACTCGACGAGACTCCATAAGGTATTCACACTATGATCACTAACCCTGTAGTGGATAATTAAAGGTATAACCCTGTTTTCTTCAACTAATTACTCAATAAAAGACAAAAATGTTAATAGAATAAGTAAACAATTTAGGATATATACATGATCTAAACCCAAAGTTAATAGGGTCAAAACCTTGTCTCTAAGCTATATTCAGGGTTCCAGTTGTCTAGGGAGCCTATTGGCATGACTATAGATAAAATATATAGCCATGGGCTTAAGAGACTATTTCCATTGTTTCCCCCGTGACTATAGACACATAGTTTTACACCATGTATATATGGATATAGACATGGTTTTAACCATGGATATAGGGACTATTTCCATGCTGGAAACCATGGCTATTTTCTCTATAAACCGTATATATAGCTTAAAAATAAATATCTCTCGTCCAGATTTGATCTCCTTACCAATGGTACCACAGATTGGATGACTACCACTACACAAAATATTACTTTTGATATATATATATATATATATCATTATGAACCATGGAAATATATGATAAAATCATGGCTATAGCTCTTCCTACCATTTCCCAACTTGATTTTTTTCCCGTGCTAATGCAGGAAACTTATAGTGATGATTCTATGAAACCATGGATAAGGGTAAAGGCTATAGCCACAGTTTCAATGAACCATAGATATAACCATTTATGAAATACCCTAAAACCATATCTTAAGAAAACTATGGCTATTTTTGTATTTTATAGCAATAGTTTATAAAAACATTTGGCTACAACATTCATACAAATACATATTTCCATAGTTTACCAAAACTATGGCTATAGGTCTATGGCTACATACCTATTTTTTAGTAGTGTAGGTCAAATCATTCAAAATTAATTATTTCATCAAATAATATATGATATACAAAAATCAGATTGTGATCCAACTCTAACACCTTCACCCCTCAAAAATAACAACAACCAATATTGAGTGGTTAAAATTTGATAAAAACTATATTGTAAGATAGTTAGGTTGTTATATCGACCCATTATTTTCCCACTTATAAATAATATTCATGATTATTCATCATAATAAAAAATATCTAACTCATACACTCATATGAATGAATATTTCTCAAATGCCTTCTCCATTATATACCTATTCAATAACTACATAGAAAGATGAGGAATTTTTATCCTGTGTAGGATGTTTTCTCTGTAATTTACATTATGAACCTTTTGTTACTCCCACTATGTTTCTGAATATAACTCACCGTATTCAATTTCAGTCATGTGAAAATGGTGGGGATGAAATCTTGGAAGCTAGGATAAATGGAATATGACATTAAATAAATCTTATATCTAATATTGTTATTACTGATTACACAAAGTAATAATATTATTGATATCCTTAATTAAACTCGTTAATTAGTGTTCTTACTTCCACAATATTAGAATAAACCTCAGTACAATAAATTTATCACCCAAAATAGTACCGAGTTTTTCTAACAAAACTCATTAAAATGGAAACATTGATCAATATAAGATAATTGTTTTATTTTATTATCTTATCTACACTTCATAATCAAAAAAAATATTCTCTAATGTCCCTTATATAATATGTTCCCTAATTATAGAACACTATCAAACCTCTAGAAAACACAAAGATGATTGGAATGGTCGGAAATACAAGACCTCATGTGATTACATATGAATTAATCCTTGATGATTGTTATTATAGAAAAAATAATTGAAAATTAGATGTGAATTTGGTAAAATATTTTAATAGAGGATGCATTCCCACATCAGGCCCTTCAACAACTATCTTCTACTCTAACATATTAAATTATCCTAATGATGGTATGTCATTATAATATCTACCAGTGTATCAAGAACCAACTACATACCATACCAAATGTGTGTAACAAATTGTGCATCACAATAAGGTACTATGTTAGAAGGAATACTATATGAGTATACATTCATTTATTTATAAAATAGACTCATCTTATCATCAAATTTGGACACTATGATCAGTAATAAATGAAAGTACTTCATCAAATAGTCAATAATAACCCATATCATGTCATTAAATAAACATGACCACTATTACCCTATCATAAATTCTATGTTAACTACATCCCAATTCCAATTGGGAGTCATGAGATGATAAGAAAACCTAGAGGAATTTACTGCTAAATTGTCAGATGATCATCATTGAAGAACTATAAAATGAATCTTAAAATGTCCGAATTAATCTTATTCCTCCAATACATCGTATAAATGTAATATTAAATAGTGTTTGGCCTTTGTGAATATCCCATATTGTGTTCTTTGAGTCCATTTTCAGTTCCCAAACAATTCTTATAGGGACTAGTATGTCGAAATTCTACAAACCCACAATCATGGGTATGATATCATACAAAAATACATTATATATTGTCTTTAATACCAAATTTAGATTATAATACATAACTCTAAAATAATTATATGAAATCTAGATAAATTTTTACAAAAAAAATCCGAATACCTTTTATCTATAGTGATTTACAAAAAGAGGATAAAACATATACTATAAAATCTCATGTATTTCCCAACTATTAATAAATTTCTTCACTATATAAAAAACTATATAATCCATAATAAGAATCAAAAAATCCATCAAATACTACCAACATTCATCCATATTAATAATATCATGTTTATCAATTTTCTTCATAACCTGGTGAATATAAACATAAGGAAGGGGTTTGCTTGAATTCTTAGTGTGGAAAAAATACAACTGAATATGTTTGAAATAGAATCATGGTATATATAATCCAACAAGAATAAATAATATAAATAAATTCCTAATCAAAAAATTCTTAGTGCCTAATATATCCATTAAAATAATTTAAAAAATGGATATCAATAATTACGAATATCATGCAAAAGGATTGTGTAATTTTAGACATAAAAAACATGCTGTCAAATCCATATTCAAGTACACTATTCATATATGTAGAGAGGTAAACACAAAAATGATACTCTTATCTAGTTATATTTTTTGATTAATCGGGGGGAAATATAATTTCGATATTCATCTTTCAATTATTTAGTTGTAATACATTCCACTTATGTTAAAAATTCATTTCATGTCATTAGCTAATGAACCTATTGCTAAATAAAGATATGATTGTCTCTATAATAACGAATGTGGAATTTCAATACATAAACAACCTATGTTGGTAGTCAATAATCATTATTAATATCAATACACTTCAATATATCAGTAAAAGGGATAATACGATTGTAACCCATCTTGAGGAATATAGTGGACATTTGAGAAATAAATAATAATCTTTTTTATAACCATCCATATTGGAATTAAAGCATGCAGAATGTTATTATATTTAACTGTATTAATAAAATAAAATTCATTCATGGTGAACATAATCCAATTTGAAATATATAAAATGTGATTTTCACATCATACAGTTCAATGCGTATAGAAATATTTCTATGCATTAATACCCAGATCATAGGACATAAAAATATTTTAGATGGATGGATTAAGGAGAATATATTCGTAGTGAAAAAATAAAACATGGATGTTTTTTAGATAAATAAAAAACACCCACACCAAAATAATTTTTTTATTGACATCACAAAAGAAGGGTCCGAGAATTGATTTGATTAATATCACAGTTCTAATCCCCCAAATCATTAATTAATATATTAGAGGATAAATACATAATAATTAAACTCATTATGAAATAATTTTTAAAATGAAAACATAACTGAATAAAAAATATATATTAGATTTTAAAAAAAATTAATAACCTGGATAAAAAATTAAAATTTATATTTCACATTCAATTCTTAGTTTTGAATAGTTATTGTGAATCATTTTGAATAATTTTTTTTATAAAATAAATACCAATAATGTATCATTCAAAATACATAATTTTTATATTGTATGAATTAATATATTAATGAAAACCATATAAATTTTAGTGTTAAATCAACTTTTATTATTTTCAAAATACTTTTTCTCAAAGAACACTTTGAAAAAAAACATTCTTTTTTTTAAAACCATTTTCCCAAATAGAATTACAAATTTACATATAATTAAATATTATGTATGGATAACTGAATCATTGAAAACATAACTTCATGATGAAACACTACATCACAATTAATTTATATTTTATTTTGTAAAATCTATTACTTAAAAAATAATCCATTAGAAATTAATCATTTGAAAGTGGGTTTATATGGTAAAATATATTCATTAGGATAAAACACATAATTAAATGAAAATAATATAGAAAAATCATGGGGTAATACAAAAATATATCAATATAAAAATGAATCATTGGGAATAACATGTAAAAAGTCTCAAAGAATAAGAATTTAGATAACGAAATCCCATGTTTCCTGAGTAACATTTTTTTTTAAAACCCTTGAACAATAGAGACTGTAAATTAACATCAAATAGCATGAATAAGAAATAATTAATTATGTGATTTAAAAAATAGGATTTGTGTTTCCCAAATAATGGAAATTAGGTCCATTGTACCAAATATGTCTAAAAGAGAGGGGTTTGAGATGAAAACCTTTTCCTTAATCAGTATTTGTTCTATATATGAACCACATATCACGAATCAATAATGAAAATTAATTAAGCACATACCAAAAAATATTTTTCAAAAATATAACCATTTATAATCCTCATTTACAATCATTATATACATATAAATAAAAAATAGTTTTTACCACTTTTAAACACAAGGTGTAAGTAATCATTATCACTTTGAACTAGTTTAAAAAAATTGGAGTTGGTATATATTATATTTTTAATTTATACCACTATTAGATCTTATAAAATAATTTTATAGATTTTAATATTTTTGTTATTATGTAATAATTAAATTTTATGTTAGTTTTGGTTATATTTCATAATGATGAAATTGACGATGATTATGTTTTGGTGATTCTTAACAAACAAAATGTGGTTTCTTATTTAAAGTTTTAAATATTTTCTTAGCCATAGAAAAATCCAAAAAATTTATTTAAATATTTTTTTAATACTATATAAGAAAATAATTTCTCTTAGTCATCCATGATATAAATATATAGTACTGTTCAAGAGGGTGGTTAAACTGTCCTAAATGTGAAATTTTCTTGTCCAAATATTTATTATGAGGTCTTTTATTTGTAATATCACAATACCATAAGTCCTAAATATATTATTTAATGTTTATTAATGTGATATATCTGAATTTTTAATAATAATAACAATAATATAACTTATATAAAGTCATTCCTTAGAAATATTATAACATTTTCCTCTGTGTTTTGTCATTTTAAATGATTGAATTAATGATAATAAATTACCAATCATATCATTAAAAGCTTCTCTATATTGTTATATGAAAATAATATTTTTTACAAATTTAATATTTACACTTTAATTTTACCCCCATGAATAACAAATTTTCCAAGTGATGAATAAATAAATTAAAATAAGTTATTCCATAGGGGTGGTAGTCTACACATATGTAGGGTTGACGATTTCAACTTCCATAGAATATATGAAATGATTAATATGATTTATTTTTTAAGAATAAATAAATGACGTATATATGTTAAAAAATTTATAAATTCTTCTCTTATACCTAGATTTTATAGTGGTGAATGAAAAGAAAACATGATGTGTCATAAACGCATCTATCTGCCCCATTCCTGAATTATAGTTTATTTTTTATTAATAGAAAAAAGGAAAAGGTGACTAATTATTATTCCTATATAATTATAAAATTTAGTATAAAAAAGAGTTATTTCCTTACATATGTGTTTAAAATTATAAATGGAAAATTAAAATAGAAAAGAATAAGTTAAGTAAAATTGATTACTCATATTGTGCACTTTTATATTTCCCTGTAAGATTCCATAGAAGTTCATTTAATAGGATATTAGCTTATGAATAGTGTCTTAGTAGAGTTAAATGGACTTCTATAAGAAGAAAAAATTGATGGCTTTCCTGAGTAAAATGAATTTTACGAGTTACTTGAAGGGGTGGTGAGTGTCTCTTTTTATAAGTGGTGAGAATTGATTTTTTGGTATATATTTCCATTTAACATAAACGAATCTCATTTAAAACATGTGAAGTGGCTCCAAAATTGTGAAATAAAGATGTTTTAGAAGAGATATGTTCAGAAAAAACCTCAAAAACAGAATTCATAATTTTTTTTCAATACCTTTACCCATTTAATTATTAATTTTAATATTTTTTTTCTTCTAATGTATTAATAAATTTTTACCTAAGAGAATTTAATATCTATACATAAAAATAATGTGTTCCTTATTAGTTAATTTTGACACACATATTCAATATTTTAAATCTAGTTTAATTTATTTATTTTATATTTTTTAGGAAAATAATTTTGTTTTAAAAATTTATAATATATTAAAAATATTTTTTGGAAATTATTGTTTATGTTCTAAATTATAAAATATGGGATGTGAATTCAAACTATAGTTTTTAAAATTATAATTTCTCTTATAAAATAAATAATTCATCTTAGATAATTATATCAAATATTCTAAATTCATGCATATTTATTGATGTTTTTTTCATGAATTCTAAATCAATTTTTTCTTCTTTAAAATATATTAAATTGGGGACCCAAAGGTTTTCTCATAATGAGGTTGCAGATAAAATTATTAACCTGTCTCAAAGTTATATTTTTTTATTAAATTGAAACTAAAAGTGTGTATTTGAAAGGATTCAAAATATCTACACAAAATAGTTAAATTAATATTAGAAATTAATGTTTGATATTAGAAATTTTATGTAATAATGATTGAAGTATCAAAACTATAGAAACTAGTAGTACTCAATTTATTATCCTCACACACTCCTTTAATCATTGACTTCAAATGTTTTCCATCCTAATTACCCATTTTATACATCAATACCACAATTTATACACAAAAATTTACATGTATCCATATCATAACTTCAAATATGGGAGTTTATATCCTTATGAAAGCAATTCAGTTTCCCAAAAACATCCGAGAAATGAAAATTAATTAATTTTGTTATGTTCAGTGGGGTTAACTCTCCCAGAAAAATATAAAAAAAATAAATTTATTCCAAATTAATATTTATTTAATAAATAAATAATCCAAATGATAATAAAGTGAAAATGATAATGGAAGTGACTTTTTTTAATGAAGAAAAACGTTTCCATAATAATATAAAATAAAAGGACATCCAATTAAAATCAAAACTCAAAAGAGGCAGGCCTTTCGATTTTAATTCCTAATACAACATTGAGTTCATCTAAACAAAGACTGATTATCTCAATTATAACTATTATTCTTTATAATATTCTCTCATTATATCCAAATTAATTTATTTAAAAAAACTTTTGAAAAGAAGTCGAGAAAAAAATATATAATGATGAGTGGAAGAAAAATTGTTTTTTAATTTCGGTATTTCTAAATATTTGTCAATTAATTAAATGTTAGAGGTGGAACAATTTTGAGTTTAATTAACTAAAGTTGTTCTAGCACATATTATATACATTTAAAAAAAATATCCATTGGACATTTGGTGTAAATGTTATACCTAAACTACTAAAGTTATATTTTTATGGAAAATGAGTCACTACATCTTCTTCAAATGTGGTGCATTCATTAGCTGACATAAATAAAAATTTTATCCATGAAATTTAATAATCATTTTTTATTTAGATTCCTTTTTTCACACCTCAAATCACAAAATTTAGAGTTCTATATATCAGGTTATTAATTATTAATGGAATGAATGTCAACTGAATGTGGCCATTTAACTTGTTATTGTGAATGATTTTTAGGCCTAAAAATTACCGATTCAGCTCTTGTACTGGTTGGAATAAATTAATCCCATAATCTATGTGACCATAAAAATATAATTTATAACATTGGATAACTATTGAAAATGTAACTCAAAAAATAAAAATGTGATAAAATCTATTTAAAAAATAGGATTAAGGCATTTTCACAATTGAGCTCAAAATTTTAAAAAAAAATTACAATTTCATAGAAAATGGGAAAATTGTGGGATTAAATAATTGAAATATATATAAAAATTATTTAAAATACCTTATATATAAATACCCCCTAAATTAACACATTGAATCCAGGACTAGTGAAAAATCAAAATAAATATATTTTTAGAAGATGCAAACACATGTCAATGAAATTCACAAAAATTGTAATCGATACAGAAAACATATCATGCCTATTAAAGAGAATAAATATGAAAATCAATATAAATTTATTCATTACATTCCCATTTCATTCATTTTCCCATTCCCAAGGATTGTTACATCACATATTTTACACTGATCACATGATTTTGATTTTAATAGAATTCTCCTAATCCAAATAAATTCAAGGGACACCATAATCATGAAAATTTTCTAAATCTCCACCCAATTGTGTTAATTACTTATATCCATCATTTATAATTAGAAAGATTTTTTATGATTTTTGAAAGATTATGGGTTTCAAATTTCTAAAAATATGAGTTATATAGATATGGGAGATCTCATTATTGAAATAATATATCAAGGTTCTAATTTCAATTAAAATAGTCTTATGCTCTTTCTTCAACTCATTAAATTATAACCAAAATTGTGTCATAGTTTTCTTTATAGACATACCACACAGTCTATAATTCATTTGAAGTATCAAAACATTTGTTTTCAAAATTAAATATCTTTTAATGATAAAGATAGGAAAAAAATTATATTGCATTGAAATCTCCAGAAGGTGTGATATTAAATATCAACCATTTTCTCCACAAAAATTTTATTTTTCTGTATACCAATTAGTATAACATTGTATAAAAATTCCAAAATAATCTTCACAACACTTATAAATTACCAATACGAGGTAATGTACATAAATATAATGTTTAATAGGGAATATAACATATAAATAGTATAACTACAAAACAACTAATGGATAATAATGGATCAAAAAGGTAAATAGGAAATTGTAGGCCAAATAGAGAGATTTTTATATTTTAAAATTGATATTTCAGTAATAATTGAATTAACTCACTCATTTGGAACACAAGTTACATAAACCTCATGATTTAGGAAATACACATGCCATGTTCTAGTTAAAATATTAATTTTTCTGTTCACTAATAATCTGGGATTTTTGTGATGTTGTAAAAATGTATTTTATCCCTCACATGAAGATTAATTTCATTTTTGATAGCATTAATTGACTGGAATTAAAATTTTCGTTTTCTATTCATGTATTTCCTCATTTTGTGTAGGGATCACGACAGACATCAAGATTCATTCCTGATACGGTATATGATTCAAGATGGTTCTTTTTGTTGAAAATAACAAAAATTCAACAATTAAATTACATTAAATCTCATATGTTTTTTATTCAAAAAATAATTAAAAGGCACAAATATCAAAATAAAAATTAAAAAATAAATTTTCCAAGAAAACAAAAAATTATTATTTGAAAAGGATGTTCCTCCCCTGTGCATATTTTACACAATGTATTAACTATGAATAGTCTATATGATAATTTAAAATCAATAAGATTGGATATGAAAAAAATAATGGGGAAGGTAAGACACATCCTTGTTTTTATTATATATTGATAGCCTCGAATTATCATTTTAAAATAGCCAAATTTGAAAACATTATTAAAAAAATAAATCAACATAGTTATATTCATATAAATTAAAAAAATAAAAATAATGAGAAGAGAAATTATCCTTGTTTTCAACCCCCTAATTTGGTTCAAGTATTTCACAACCCCAATTCTGCCACTTATAGTTGGTCATCTCAAATCTATCGGTTTCTATATTTTTTTCCCACAAACCACCAAAATGAAATTTATCTAATCTACTTTAGCTCTTGTTATATTTTTAATATCAGAAAGAAATATTTCATAAGGATCCATTCCATGTCATTGTTTTTCCAATTATATAGTATTAGACGTTAAAAAATTTAAATGATCCATTCAAAGATATAATTTTAAAAAAATACCATAATTTTTTGTTGATATTTAAATGCAAAATGTGGTGCATCCATGATTTAATTTCTAAATATAACTTGGTAACACTATCCTCATGTGTATCAGTGTATCCCTCAATAGATAACGCTATTCATTCTTCAATTTCATTCTTCATGCCATCTTCAACTAAAAACCATTAAAGTCAAAATAATTAAGAAATAATTCAACATAGGGGGAAATAGTTAACAATATTTTAGCTGAATATTATCATAAAGTAGATAAAAATAAAGGCTCCCCTCCATTTTTATTATCTTCCATATTTTTTGGGAGTCTATAATATTTTTATTAAAATTGGTACGCATCTATATATTTTCATAAGAAAATATGGATTCAGTGTTTATTCCTATTTTTGAAAATATTAAAATATGGGATTATGTTTTTTCATCTTTAATATAATGGATTTGAAATGGTATTTAAGTTTTAACATTTCCATCCTGATAAATTTCTGAATAATTTCATATTCCAACATTCAAAACAAATGGAAATTCAAAATTTCTGTTCTCATTTTAATACAAAATAGAAAAACAAATTTTTACATCTTCCCTAAAAACTTCCACAAAATTTTCGTCAAAATAAAAATTTGTTGGAAAAGATTTTAATTTTGTTATATATATTATTTATAATTTATTTTATTTATTTATTTTTATTTAATTTCAAGAATTTCAATTTGTTTAATTTTTTATTGAATCATTAACACAAATTTTTTAATCATCAAATCATGTTTTTTCATGAAATAATTTTTTTCAATTAGGATTTAAAAATAATTCATTACCGCACTTATTAATTTATTTATAAACAAACCAAGAATTACAGAAGTAATTGTGAATTTTTTAAGACTTAAAATCACATTGAAATCCAAGAAATGAGAAACCAAATTAAAAAAATATGGAAGAGACCTCCTTAGAAACCAATAATATTTATGGAAGTGTTTTTAATGAAACCTCAATAAATAAATTCCCTTTTTATATTTAAACTACTAATAAACTTGGTGTTTAATCATGACGGGGTTGCAAACTATTTTATCAACCTGCCACATCATTTTCTTTTAATTAATAAATTATAGATAAAAGTTTGGATTTAGAAAAATAAAAAAGTAAAATAAAATAAAATAGCATTATTATTTTAAATTTCATATACTGATTATAAATTAAAAGCAAGAGGGATTGAATAAAACAAACTAATCATAACATCAATTGGCATGATTTTATCCTTATATACTCCATTAATATTTATATATAAATATTTTCCAATTGAATTCCCATATATATATTGCAATTTGTCAATATATAAAACCAAAATTTGAATGAACTATATAGCTACCTCAAATATGGGTGATTATTCCCATATGAAAATGATTTAATTATAAAAACCTCTGAGAAACGAAATATAATTAAACTTGTTGGGTGAAATGGGGATACATATCCCGAAAACGTTTTATGAATAATAAAATTATTTTATAGTCATAAGGTTTTAAAAAATATTATATAAAATAAAATTATGTGCATAAAATAAATAACAAGTACTCCTTAAATCATGTAAATGGTATATAGAATTATTCAAAATAAAATAATTTACACATAAAAACAAAACTCAAAAGGTACATTCCTTCATAACCTCACTACCCATCACCTCGTTGAGTTCTTCCTGACATGGATAGATTATCTCCATTAGAACTCCTCTTATACCTGATATCTTATCCTTACATCCAAATTCCCCTCTTTAACAATTCTATTGAAAAAATTAGAGATGAAAATATATAATAAAGAGGGGTGGAAAATATGTACTCAACTTTCTATCCGTAGGAAAAACCCTAAATTTAGTTATTTTTAAAAGAAGAATTAGGTTATGATAATTTATTAAATATTATTCAAACATATATTAGCTCATTACCCAAGAAAAATTAGTATTATTGGTTTGGTAGTTCAAAAGTTATACCAGAATTACTGAAGCATGTTTTTTCAGGATGAAGAGTCTCTTCATCATCCAATAAATTTTAGAATAAATAAACTACCCTGAAGAGAAAATTTCATCATGATATTCATGTGGAATATGAGATTTGTATTTATACTTTTTATCAATATTGAATTGACTCATTTATATTTTTTTATCTCTTATTATGGCTTATCTACTAACTGTAGGTAAATATTTTCTGACCATTCATCTTCCATTTTTGAATGATTTTTTGGGCCACAAAATGGTTGATTCAGAACATGTACATGTTTTATAAAATGAAAACTATGATCCAAGAGAACATTAAATTATTTTAAAACATTGTATTAGAATAAAAAATGTAATTTTCAAAACACTAGAGATAAAAAATAGTGAAATTTCACAATTAAGGGTATTTGATAACGTAACAAAAAAATCATCAAAACAACCAAAATGATGTAACTTCACATAAAATGGAAAATTGGGGGGAAAAAAATATTTTTATACATGTAAAAAGTATTAAAAATATAATCTATATCACATTTATAATAATTATGACATGAAATAAATTTATTTGTATAAATTACATTTACCACTATTTACATAAAAGTCTTTTTTAGACTAACATAAATTCTACAATTTAAAATATTACTATAATGAATAAAAAAATAATGTTAATTTTTTTTATATTAGAATTCAATATTCAAAAATGTAACTCATAAAAATATGTGAGCACTACTGAAATATTATATTTATAGGAATATATCCTTATATAATATTAGCTCTTCTCATTCAGATTTATTATTATTTTCTTGTAATATTTTTATTAACCATTCATTCATATGAGATATTATAGAATAAATATGCATGAGTTTATTGATGTAGAAAATCATATCTCACATAATGGTAATATTTTGAGAAAATATATTTTTATATATAAATGATCTCAATAGTTATTTATGTAATACGAGTTGAATTTCCTTCAAATTAAGATTAACCTTTATTTACATTATATAAATATTTATTAAAGTAGTCACTCTTATATGTTCCCACTAAATAAATTTATAGGATCTGATGGTATAAATATATTATGGTCTCATATTAGTTCAATTTTTGTGTTGGTCATGATATCAAACAACATGAATTATTTAAATATAATCATATATTAAAATTTATGATTTTTGAAATCTGTCCATTTAATTAAATTTCATCATCACAAATTGACTTATTAGAACTGTGTAATTTCTAAAGGGAACTCACAATTAACCATAAAAAATTATGTAATCATAGATTTGTTTTGGATGTTGAATGAGATTTATAGATATTAAAAATTAAAAGAAGTACATTATTTTGATATCTAACCTAATCATTTTTATATTGAATTATACTAATGGAATAAGAGCAATATCCATGATGAATTACTTTCCATAATCCTTGAGAATGATTAATATGTTAATCTTATCCCTGAGGGTTTTTATTTATTTCTCAATATCTCTTAGATATTGGAATCATACATGACATCATACACTAGAAAATCTAGAATGAAAACACAATATCCATTACATTAGTTGTATATTCATAGGATTTTACTATTTCACATTGTTGTTGGATATAATTTCACTCTTGATTGATAGGATTAGAACATTGTATCACATAATTACAAACTAATTTTCAATTGATGTGGAATATTTTTTTAGCTTCAATATTTTACTAATACTTGTGAATTTTATGACCATGATCAACACTTATATCATTTAACTATCCCTTTAAATCAACTTCTCTCTACCTTATTCCCTCAATTTTTACATATAGAAAATAATATATTCTTTCCTTCATCATCTTTGTTACTTTAATTTTTATAACATTCTACCCTTCTCTAATTTAGTCTGTTTAGGATTTAAACTATGATCATGTAGTTAATTAGATTTCTTTATATAACATTATTAAATATAATAAGATTTATCACTCCATTCCTTATCCATTTGGATCTCTATTGGGAGGGTTTCTATATTATCTATCTTTTCTATTGTAAATTTTGTTCCTTCAGGATTCACACATTATTAAAAACAAATAAAAAATTAACATGAGTGACAGGTATTATAACGGAATTATTAAAAATAATGATAGAAAAATTAGACCTTATGATGTATCATCATATAGTTATTATAACGAAACAGGTATCAATCTTGATTTAAATATTTTACTGATCCATTTAAACTATATAATTATTGGTTCAACCAATGTTACATTGAGTTGGTTTCTCTAATACATATTTTGTATTCCTCAAAATAAAGATCCCAAATTACTATGAACATTATTAACATATAATAAACAGAAAAATAATTCCAAACTATGGATATGTTATTCCAGTATTCATGAAATCCTTAAAAAATAATATTAAATCATGTAGTATCATTTATTATTATTTTATGTCATTATTACATTAAAATAATATTTAGTACTAATTTTCTTAAAAAATTTTATATTCCCCTGTGAAATTTTATATTAGAATTTTTTCATTCTAAAAAATCATAATATCTTTTTAGCAAGACAATTTTTATGTTTATTTAGTAACTCATTTTTTTCAAAAAAGATTTGAGTCTGATATCTATACTTTGATTATCAAATTTTCTCAGATTCAAATCACTGTAATAAAAATTATTCGGATTTTGTGTTAGTTTAATTTTGAAACTGAAATTAACACTCCCATTGCATCTATTTTATTCTCTTAAAATGTAATAAATATTATTAGAGGAGATTATACAATTATACTTGTTTTTTTGACTTATGTTAACCACTACATGTTTATTAAGGTTTTTTTAAATGATTATAAAATTTTATTAATCTAACAGTTAAAGTGTATAAATTGTCTTTTATTATTAATATGGATGGATTAAATGTTTTTACTTTAAAAAATATAAATCTTAGATCACCACTAATCTTTTATGGTAATAGTTATGAGTATTATTGATATAGTAGGATTACATTATTTATAAATATTAGAGTTGGCATCTTTTTTATTCTAACTGTATGTTAAAAAATATGAGATAAAAAATTAAATACTTTTATAGACTAAAAATATATATTTGAGGAATAATAGTTTGATGAATACTCAACATTGTTCTATGACTCAAAACATATACAATTAAACATCATATTGTGAAGATGAAAGTAGTATTTAGAAGAATACATAGGTAACTAATTTTAAAACATTAAATGTTATCAAAACCATATGATTTATTCATTGATAAGAATATAAAAAATTATATTTTCTACTAGGAAATTTTTTTTCCATAATGATCAAAAATTTTAAGCATTTTTTAAATTTCCCTAAATCACTTGGTGAAAAAGATATTATAGATGAAATTTTATTTGAGAAAAAAACTGAAATAATTTTTGGTGAATGTGAATCTATTAGGAATGAATTTAATGATACTAGAATAATTAAAATTAATATTGTGGATGATATAATTGGAAACCTGATAATGTTTGGGGGAATATTGAATATAGAAACAGAATAAATGAAAAGTAAAAATGGTGGAGACTCATTTTCTATAGCCTTTAATGTTACTAATAATGTTCAATCTGCTGATAATGATTCAATGTACTTAACGAAGAAGGAATACATCATTGAATCAAATAGAAGTTCATTAGAACAAACTATAAATGACTGGGATAATCCTGTACAGAGATGAACAAAATCGTGGTAAAGAAGGAATTATAATATAGATACAAGAAAATTAAAAATTAAAGATATGATAAAAATTATTCTTTAGAGTTTTTCTATTATGAGTAAAAAAAATATGTACATATTAATCTGGACTATCTTATGTTGAGTAAAAATATAGGAAGGACATGAATTCTGAAAGTAATTTTTAGAAATAATATCAGAAAATATATAAGAAGTCTCTAAAAGATTCATACACATTGTGTACTATTTGTGGTCATATCTCATGATAGAATTTATCTTTAGTGGCAAATTATATCCCAAAAATTTTGGATTTTATGAATAAATATCATGGGATAACAAAGGATTCATGCCGAAGGAAACTGGTGAGTATTTGAAAAAATGTACATTGAATGAGAATCACCTACATAGTGATGATAAATATAGTTCTACATTATAAAATGAGGAATCTTATTCTTCACCTAAAAATAATACATTACTATGTTTTGAATAAGTTTCAATATTTTCTAAATTATTAAAAAATGAAAAATTGTATATTTTTTAAAAAACATGATACTGATCATGAAAAAATTGTCGAATAAAATTCAAGGATTTCAACTATTACCAACCAAATAGAAATTCACTATAAATAAATGGATGAAAAAAGTTTTTAAATATAACACTAACCCTGTTATTTCTTATGGCTCTTGTGGATGAATAAATTTGTGGATATTCAAAACCTGAAGAATAAAAAATTTCAATATATTACGAACATGCATTAGCATTCAATAATAATCAAGAATGTTAAAACTTTCCCCCATTTTATAAATTAGATAACAAGATGATAACCCATCTCAAGGAAGAAGTGTTAAAGTAAAATAATAAGTATTTAACATTCCCTTAACAACAAGTATTCAAAAAACAATTTATAGAAAACAAATAATTTTCAACATTTCAATTTAATACCATTATTATTTAGTGAATACCATCAAACAAAAATTATATAAAATATGATGTTATCACCTTATAGATAAAAGAGTATAATGGTATGACAATATTGGAATAATAGGATCTAAGTACAATGACTTAATTTTAACATACCATGACATTACATCAATTTTTCATAATACATAATTAATTTGAAAAATAGATTCCAAAAATATATAGTAGTCTAGTGCCTCTTGAAACATTGAAACACAAACACTCGTACATAAGTGTGATAAATTATCTCCCACTAAGTTCTTCATGACCAAAACCCTTTATAGAAACATAAAACATAACACATATATTCATAACATGGTGAAGGAAAAATAAAAATGGGTAAGATTAAATGCTCTGTTAGGGTAAAAAGGGATATATGTAAGCAAAATCCGAATCATATATGTGTATGGGAACATGATCTTAAAACTAGAAGATCATAACCTCAATTTCAAATATCATAATCATCCGTCATGGATTAATGATTGGAAGTTCATCAGACATGAATCATAAAGAAATAAAGAATATAATCCATGAAATAACATCATAAGAATAAGTTATAGAATTTTTGGAGACACATAATATATAAAAACAGATTTCCATAGTTGTGAAGGCATCATTTCAAAGGCCATCATAGTAGTTTGGGTTTACTACCTATACCATCTTATTACTGATTGTTCTCTACCATAAGAATTTTGGTAGACCTGGTTCACTTCCATAACTGTATTAGAAGTCAAGGTTCACTCCCAATACCGTATTAGTGGAAAGATTTTTTATTTCTATCTCATGAGATATAAATAATTACCAAGAAAATTTTATGTAGATATATGTCCAACCCATCTCATAATGAAATCATATATATGTGTTCCATGAGATAATAAATATTATTTATAATCTAACCCTTGAAATGAAATGGGTATGATAAAAATTTACTATTATCATTAATGTGGAAAATAGATAGTTTTCATGATAATTTCAATAAATAATAACCTATTAATAGAATTGATTTTAATAGGAATATAACCAATGAATGTGAATCTAATTTCCTAAACTTATAACACGTGAAAGAGAAAAGGGTTTTATGAATGTTATACCATCAAAACATAAACCATTCATAAAATGATATCAAATAGAACCATGGATAATATTCCCAATAATGGATGATTAACACCAATGTATATCACTATATATGAGATATAATTTTGAAATATATTTTAAAAACATTTCTTTTGAAAATATCACTTCTTCTTTCAAAATTAATCATTAAAACATAAAGTACTTTGAAAAACTTTTCATTTAAATATATATTTAAAAAAATATAATGGTATCTATAGAAAACCGTAAAACCTTTTTTAAAATACTTTTTAACAATAAAATATATTAAAATAAAATTTAAAAAATATTTTTTGAAAACTAGATTTTATGAATAAAACAGATTTGGGACAGAAAGGAGAAATGATATCAAATTTTCTTAAAAACATTTTCTTAATTACATCACATAACAAAGAGTGGGAAAATGGTACCAATACATGATGATTTCATAAATAACTGTGGGGGAATAAAATTCCTGATTATTCCAAATATATGGATCAAAATATTTCATCAATCAAAACATGATCATAATCAATATCGACAAACGATGAGATTGTTTCAATAAACCATTACCACATAGTAACCTTAAATCCTACTCCATGGGTATGAAAATTAATTTACACAAAGCTTAAAATATCATGAAAAATAAGGATTTAGATAACATAACATGTCAATTTTAAGTATATACACATCATAAAATAAAATAGGGACCTAAAAACATTTATCTCAAAGAAGGCCAATTGAGACAAAATTACTTTACTAATTTTCTAACATTGGAACCATATATCTCATGAAAAAATATCATAAAACTGATATTTAAATACAAATAAATTTATTTATTTGAATAATATAATAAAATCATGGAATTTATATACACCACATAAAGGAAATTATTGGTGAATAAGGTAGGTATCTCTTGAAAAAGAAATTCTGAGATGAAATTCCCTCACCTCGTGTCTTAACATTCCTCATACACATACCACTCTTAGATAGAATAAGTATATGTTTATTATAAACCGATTAATAAACCATATTAATATATATTTATTTATATATTCCCCTATAAGGTTCGCTTATGAAACATTTTTACCAGTTTATTAACAATTCAATGTTAATGTAATGTTTCAGGTAATAATTGGTTTGTTTATCATATGTGTCTTGAATTTTCTGTCTTGATACTCTTACATAAGTCTTGATTTACATGTTTTAAGAATGTAAAACTAGAAATATATATCATATATATTTTTTATATAAATATTTATAATTGTCTATAAAATATATATATATGAAATAGAATACAACATTCGAGGGTATGGTAGTCTGTAAGTACACATGAACAAAGTTTCCATTTTCATGATTTATTGAACGAAAGAAAGTAAATGACATATACGTATATATGCATATAATATCCTTAAATTATATTTATTACTTTTTTTATATCATATATTATTACTAAATCCATCCTTAATATGTTTTACATAAAGTGTGAACAAATCACATCGATTTGAGTATACGGTCGTTGACACTTCCCAAAACAAAGTTATCATTTTTACGTAAAATAGAAATCATGAATATAGGATTTATATAATAAAAAAATAATTATCAATAAATTATAAATATCTTAAATATCATATTAAAATAAACTTTTTATCATAATTATCTATTATAATAGGTGTTAATGTTTAAATGAACAACAGTGTTTCGTGAGGCCGTACTTTACCAAACACAAGAACTGTGTGTTCATTACCCATTAGATGAAAGTTTGATTAAGTGAAAGTTAAAATGTTAGCATAACAAAATATTAGTATATTAGGGATATTGGGACTATTATATGTGCATGTTATAATAATAATTTAGGTTGAGAAGAAAGAATGTAAATGAAATGTACTTGAGAAAAGATGTTACATATTATTTGCGTAACTCCTCTTGGTTTGGAAAAAAGGGATTCATTAGATGGATTTACCCAAAAATAAAGGCATTAAATAGTAAGTTAGGGATGTTGGTAGATTATTTGGATATTAATTAATGTCATATAAAGATCAATGTGGTGTGAGGATGTGAGGGAGATGATTCACGTTTATAATTGTGATGACAAACACATTTTGAATCTCATAAAATATTAAATTATTTTAAATTAATTTTTAATTAAATGATCCTAAAAAGTTAAATATTTCTATATTAAGATCATAATTCTTTTAAATAGTCACATCAATTAAACATTTTATATATTTTGACTATTTTTTAACCCCTATCTTTTACCTTTAACCCATATTTATCCAATTTAACTCTCACAATGATAACATGTGTTTTTACACATAGATTGTAAAAATATTTATTATAAAGTTCCATAAAAACTGAAAATTGATAATTAATGAAATTTTAAACATTATCCCAATAATTTATATGATTTATATATATTTTATTAATTTTATATCATTTAATAAAATATTAATTATTTTTAATTATCATTAATGTCAATTTTGACACATTATAATTTAACTGTTTTTTAAAATGGCATAAAAACATGATTTATTCAAAAAAATCAATTAACTAATAACTAACACAAAAGCGATGTCAATAAAATTGTTGTATGAAAATAATTTTATGAAATTATTTTTATTTTAAAATTTTAATAACATTTATTTTATTTTTCCATTAAACAATTATTTCACCATCTTTGTGTTTTCCATAATGTTTATTATTTAATTTAGAAAAAATTAAAAAAATAAAATTTTGAAAATAGTAATTTTATATTTCAAATAAATATTAGCAATTCAATTTATCTTCTATATGATTCTATATTAAAAATGATATAGTTATATAATATTTGGGTATGACATTTTTAACTTTAGATAAAATATAATAAATATCGTACTCCAATAAAAGTGAGATAAAAATGTTATAATCATGGCCGAATGATTATTTTGGTATAAACCCACTCATAAAATGAAATTTGGACAGGTTTGATCATAATTTTATTATATTTATAATATTATTTTTACCATAAATTTCTTGATTTACTAATAACTATGGTAGTAAAAAATTAATAATGTTACTATTCATAATGTCCAAAATTTAATATTATACTATATGAATATAAATGTAATTATTATTACAATAGTTTATATAATTTTTTTAAAAAAATTCACATTAGCTTAAAAATTATGTTTAATACTAATTCTATAGACATGGCGAAAAAGCGGGTCTTTTAAGCGATTGTATTCAAAATTTCATTGAGCTTTTATATCTAAATTCAATATAAAAAATATCCCAATAAAATATATGCGATTAATATATGATTCATTGATATAATTTGAATTTAAATCCCAATTAAAATATAATTTAACGATAAAAATAAATTATATGAAACAAATGTATTGAATTAAAATTATTTATTTTTAATTATTCATAAAAAATTGATGTTTCTAAGAAAAAAATGAAAAAATAACCCTAAGAAAATATATAAATTCTGATTTTAAAAAATTTGTTTATTTTATCATATTAAATTACTAAAATTATAAAAAATTAATTTTAATTTTTTTCAAAGATTCACAAGAAAATATGTTTATTTGAGAAAATAGTATTTTCAAAAATATAAATGCATCACCAGATTTTATAGTTTTAATTATCATAATGATTTATTTAAAGAAACCCATTATATATGATATTATAAAATTAGTTATTACTATTAATATTATTATATTTAATGGATAGGTTATACCTATCTAGTTTAAATAATTATAACACATAAAATGATGTTTTGTAGAAACTCACGGTTGTGTGTAATGCAAATCGTGTCAGTGTTCTGTGTAGTGCAAGACAAGTCAGTGTTTCTTATAGTGAAATCCAAAAATTGTGTACATCATATAGAAAATCTATATTTATTGCAGAGTAAAATAGAAAATATCCAAAAGAATAAATTATTTCAAAAAAAATATTTTAAAAAATATAGAGGTGTCCTGTTCAACCCCCCTTTAGTGAAATTTTCTCCCAAAACATGTCTAGTTCATTAATGTTTTAACACTTGCAATTTTATTTCAAAGAAACTCAATCATAAAAATGAATACTAAAATAGACTTTTGAAAAGGAATGTTAGAAACATAATAGTTACCCAATGATACTCATAACTAGGTTTCCACTTAGGATAACATAGGTTGGAAGTGAAAACATGGGAGTATACGATAAATATAACTATCATAAAGAGACAATTTTATTCATTGAAAAATAAGGATCTATTTTAACAATATTAGTTTTCAAGATCAATTCAATAGAGTGGACTAATTTATATGAGAATAAATACTTATAATATTTCAAAACAACTTTACCCTCTATTCTTCCTTGATCAATTTCCACATCATCTCTTATATCAGGAAATGAGGTTGAACTTTTAAATCCAAATGTTTTATCTGATCATGAGATCCTTAAATAAATTATTGGTAATTTAAACTATTTTCATCACAATAAAATTAATATAAAAAGTTATCAATTATGCATAAATCCACATATTCTGACATAATACTTTAATCTCAAATACATCATCTAAAATTTAACATTAAATTTACATAAATAACGTTAAAACCCTTATAAAATATGAAAATCCAAAACATTATAAATATGTTTAACAAATACTCTTAATATTTATCTCCAATATACCATAGGGATGCTCTTGGTTATCACAATGAAAACATATGATTACCTTCATCACATGTACTCCTGAATCATGGTAATAACCTGAATTACAAAAAATCCTTATTGAAAACATTCATGTTTCATTATTGTAGAGTTTATTGGATATATTCCTTACATCCAAATAGTTTTCAACATCTTTCATGATAGAATAATCTACTTTTCAACAAATCCTTAATCAATTCCATGGAAATTAGTACTATCTAATTTACTTTTTCATATTAATTATATCAATATAAAAACATCATTATCACCCTATTTTAAACATATTAAGAGTTATCATTCCCATAATCATGTGTTTCAAAAGAATACAACCTTACGACTTCAATAACATTTTATGGTAACTAGCACCTTTAAGAATATGCACCCAAATTTTTAAGGAATAAATATAATGGAAAAATAATTAGATGTTCATATATTCCCTAATACCATAAAAGTAAATCTACAAAATTATTCTTCAATTCCATTACATAAAAAATTCAATCATCCAGCATTATTTTTAAAAAATTACTCAGGATTCATCATTTTAATATATCCTCAAATATGATATATGAATCTTTTCTTAAGGTTCCTCATCCTAAATATAAGAAAGATTCAATTGTTTAATATATACAATATAATAATAACATCCCATACCAATGCAAGTATTTTTTGGTCCCATTATCCTTAACAGTATAACCAATACTAGTACCACCTTTCTGAATCTCTTCTTAACATTTCCACTTAGGAAGTTGATTTTCATCATGCATATACATTCAATATTTATAAAATTTAATTTTGACCTTGTTCTTTATAGTTACTTCTATTGACATGGTCTATAAATCCTTGTGTGGGGAAAACATATCATTGAAGAAAAAACATAATCAAGGAACATTATTTATAGGATGCCTAAATCATGAGACCTACTCTTTAATCTATAACACTTAAGGTTCATCCTAGATTATTACTAGCAAACTTATATTTAATTATTTAATTATGGATCATCAAGAGTTTGTGAATTCTCAAAGAATATACCCTAGGTGTATGAAACTAGGTGTAAAAAAGGCCTATTTTTTTTAAAGGTTATGCTCGAGTCAGGATCGATGCACCATTTCATAGTTGATAACCCTAGGTATATCTATTTGAGAGATATATCCACCTGTAGTATCTAGATATGGATATATTTATAGGAAACCACTCACTCTATCATTTTTAAAAATTCTAGAAAATTTTATTTATCCTTATGCCTATCATTAGACAAGTTCTTAGAGTAATAACTATAATTTTTTTCTTTGAGTTTATAAATTATGAATAATCCTTCTCTCAAATAATATTTATAATGAACCATTATAACATACATTGGCATTACATCACTTTTTTTAATAATTAAAACACTACACAAATATATGACTTAAACCATAATAGTATAGGGCCTTTAGAAACAATGAAACATAATCATTGGTACATAAGTGAGATACATTATCTCCCACTAGGTTCTTCTTGACAATAATCCTTCTAAGAGACACCAAACATAATACATATCTTCATATCATTTGGAAATAAACGTAAAAATTGATAATATATGATTCTCATTATGGGTAAATAAGACAGATATGTAATAATAATACTTAGTATAAGGGTATGAGAACATGATCATGAAAATAGTAGATCATACCCTACATATCGAAGATTATAACCATGAATCATGGAATAAGGGTCGATAGATCATAAGACACAAATCATAAGGAAATAAATAACCTAAACCATGAAATAATAACATATGAAAAAAATATATAATATTATAATAAATATAAGTATATAAATTTTTTCCCTTATATTCATGGATTCACAATCAAGTATAAATTAGTTTTATGGGTCCACTCCCCATAAAATCTTGGTAGTCATGGTTCACTCCCATAATCATCTTGGTAATCATGGTTAACTCCCATAACGATCTTAGTAGTCAATTATTACTCCCAAGACCATCTTACTAGATAATTGCATCTTTTTATATCATGGGATGTAAATCATTACCCAATTCATTGGACTGACATATAGGTCCCACTAATCTCATAATGAAGGAAAACATATATGTTCAATGAGATTATAAACATTATTCATAACATAACCCGTGAAATGACATGGGATTATTAACATGTAGTCTAATCATAACCTATGTAAAGAAGACATGTTCTGTAATCATTTAATCAAAAAATAACATATGAAAATATGAGTTTTTCATAATCATATAATCCATGAAATAGAAACATCTTTCTTCAGTATAAAACCGATGAATGAGAAATTGGTTTCATGAATGTTATGCAATAAAAACATAAAAAATTCATAGGATGAAATTGAGTATTACCTTCGATAATATTCCCAATAAATAAATATTAACCCCAATGTATTTCATAATAGATGAGAAATAATTTTTAAATATATGTTAAAATCATTTCTAGGGGAAAAAATAATTTAATTGAATTTTTTAAAACATAAAACCTTTCTGAAAACCTTTTCCTTTGAAATTATTTTTGAATAAATATGATGTAATATTTAAAAACTAATATACCATTTATTATAAGACCTATTCCTGTGGAAATGATCTTAAAATAACATTGTAGTATCATTTTTTGAAAACAAGTTATTTTGAATGAAAATGATTTTTGACCAACAAGTGAAATTAGAAAAAAAAAATTAAAATCATTTTATTAAGAAGATAATGTCCCCAAGAGTGAGAAAATGATACCAATAGCTGAATGTATCATTAATTCAAATATTATTAAATATTTCAGGAGTATTCTTAATATATAGATGGTTTTGGTTTTTGATTTTGAAATTTAAATCTATTGTTGTTGTAATTTTCTTTCTGGTTGGCGGGTTCCACTACTTCCATTTTATGTTGGATAAGTGTCTCTTTGGTTACCAGTAACCCATAAACATGCATTGTGAAAATTAAAAAAATGGATTGCAGTCACGCAAGATCATAATATTTCATCAATGAAATAATAATCATTATAAATCTCGATAAACATGGAGATTTTTTCAATAAAATCTTACCACATGGTAACATTTAATCATACTACCCTTGTAATAAAATAAAATTAAATAAATCCCAAAATATCATGAAATATACTGAGATTTTAGATATTAAATTTCAGTTGGAATACTATAAACCTCATAAAAGAACCTAGGTTCATATACATTTATGTGTCTCTAAGAAAGAAAATTGAGAATAAATTACTTAAAGTATTTGGTACCTTTTGAACCATAAAAACCACAAAATAAAGATCATATATTTATATATAAATATCCTTAATGATATGTATAGGACTTATAAAATAAATTGAGGCGTAGTATATATACAACACATTAGAAATAAATGTTGAATACAGTGTGTGTGCCATGAAAATAAAAAGTGAGATAAAATTCCTTTACCTTATGTCTTGAATTATATCAAAAATGTACAATTATCATGTATAATATATATAATAATGTTATAAATTTATCAAAAAACAATATTAAAAAATATATAATACCATATAAGATTTTATATGGACCTTATATTATCAATTTATTTACAATTCCTGATTAAAAAAACATTCCAGTTAATTATCAATTTGTTTATTGTACATATTTTGACATTTCATTATTGATCCTCTTACATAATTCATGAATTAAATATTTAAATAACATAAGGCAAGAATTATATATCATATATATTTAGTGTATAAACGTTTATAATAATCTAAATAAGATATCTATGTGAAATATAATACTGTACTCTTGGAGACGGTATGTCGTACGTATACAAGAACATTGTTCCCATTTTCATGGAATATTGAAAAAAGTAATCAAATTACATATAAATATATATGTATATAATTTCACTATATAATAAATTTTATGTCATTTATATAATATAATATTACTAAACCCATCTTTAATAAATTCCATGTAATGTGTAAATTAATTACATTTCTTCAAGAATGCGATAGTACACACTTCCAAAAAAATGATATTGTGTTTACACAAAATGGATAATATGAATGTAGGATTTATATAATAAAAAAGAATTTATAAATAAATCAGAAATATCATATATATCCAATAAAAAAATAGTTTCAATCATAATTACCAACTATAAGAGGTGTTTACAGTAAAACTAACAACAATGATTCGTGAGGTGGTAGTTCACCATATGCAATAACCTTATGTTAGTTACCCATTAGATGGAATTGTGTGTAAGTACAAGTAGAAACATTAACATAAAAAAGTAATCAAATTTATGATAATGAGTATATTATTTTTTAATTGAATATTTATAATTAAGGTGGTGGAGAATGAAAAAAAATAATGGTTCTTGAGGGTGGATGTTACCACAATATTGGGTAACTCCTTTAGTTTTACACCAAAGGGATTACTTGGATGGAATTATGCATAATGAGATGATACAGGGGGAAAGTTAGTGACCTTTTTATCTTATTTGGATTGGGTTTTTAAGATTTATAAGACCCAATATTGTGTGTTGAATTTAGGGAGAAGGTTGCCTTTTATAATTTATGGGAGGGGAACTCTTGGAAACTATCAAAATATTAAATTAGTATATATTAATTTCCAATTAAAAAAGAAACAAATATATTTATTTCAAAGCTAAGATGATTTTCATTCAAAATCCTCTCATCTAATGAAAATTTGATATATTTTGACTAATTTTTAATCCTTATCTTATTTTTTAACCCTTATTTAACATGTTTGAATATTACCATGATAACAAGTGTTTTTACTCATTAATGGTTAATATAGTTAATATAAATTAACAAAAAACACTAAATGGGTCATTTATGATATTTTAAAACATTATTAAGATCATTTGACAACATTTTAGAATTTTTTGAATTTAATATCATTTCATAAAATATCAATTTTTTTAAAATATCATTAATATCAATTTTGAAACTATTCATTATTTTACATTTATAAAAATATCATTAAAACTTGATATATTCTAATGAAATAATTTAAATAATTAATAAAAGGAAAAAATTATCTATAAAATTTGTGGATGACATTAATTATATCAAGCATTATTTATTTTAATATTTTTAATAACATTTCTTTTATATTTTCATTAATTAAACAATTATACCCACACCATTGTTTTGACCATAATGGGAATTATTTTTTCCTTAAAAATTAAGAATAAATATCAATGCTAAAAATAATAATATTATAATTAAAAATTATATTTATAGACTAAATTAAATTCTGTATATGTTTATTAAAAATTATATAGTTATTAAAAATATGCATATGAAACTTTTATCTTTCTTTTAAATAATATTTGATAAACGTAAAACTCTCATCCAAGTCTCATAAATTGGTTATTATATCATCCCAAAAATACTTTTGGTAGGAGTACACTCATCTAATGAAATTTGGAAATGTTTTAGGGTAATTTTATAACACATATAATATTATTTTTCCCTTAATTACCCGATTTACCCTTAATTGTGGTAACTAAAAATCACTAAAGTTCAATAAGTTATGTCAAAAAATTAAGTGTGTCTTATTAGAAATTAAATATCATAATTTTTAAAATAAAATTATGTCCAATTTTTAAAATTAAACTCATAAGAAGTGAAAAAGTTGTGTTTA
This sequence comes from Viscum album, assembly GCA_963277665.1. Classification (NCBI taxonomy): domain Eukaryota; kingdom Viridiplantae; phylum Streptophyta; class Magnoliopsida; order Santalales; family Viscaceae; genus Viscum; species Viscum album. The sequence continues at coordinate 1,489,427,463 of OY728120.1, forward strand.
ATTCTAATCCCGTAGACATGGGGATAAAACGGGTTTTTAAAATGGGAATATTCAAAATATCATTAATATTTTATATATAAATTAAATATAAAAAGTTTACACTTGAATAAATTGGATTAATATATGTATAAATGATCTAATGTATAATTTAAACCAACATGAAATATAGCATAACTATATAAATAAATTAGATGAAAAAACAATTTTAAAATAAAATTCCATATTTTTCAGTATTCAACCAAAAATGATGTTTATTAGAAAAATATCAAGATTTAACCCTAAGATAATTTAAACATTATTAAATTAGATTAGATGTTAATTTTTGGAAATTAAATTTCACATATTTTCAAAAGATAATATGGTTGTTTTTCACAGAGGGATATGAAAAACAGTTCATTTGAGAAAATATTATTTTAAATCATATAAAGACTTAACCCAAAAAAATAATTTTCATTATCATTATGGTAAAATCATATAAAACTATTATGAATTATATTTTAAAAGTAGTTATGACTATTGATATTACAATGTTTAAGTACTAGGTTATGATTATATCATTAAATAATTATAAATATAACCTGATGCTTCCTACAAACTCATTGTTGTGCGTAATGCACGACAATCCAGTGTTACGTGTAGAAAAAATAATGTTAGTGTATCAGGTAGTGTAAATAAAACATTGGGGTTTTCATATAATGAATGCTATATTTAGTATTATGTGAAATGTAAATATTAAAATTATTAAAATAATTCAAAAAAAATATTTCAAAAAATATCATGGTGTTACAATAAGACATCTAGAAAAATTAAGTATATGGATTCGAATGAAAATATACCAAGATTAAAAAAGTAAACATAGATATAAGTTTATATAAATGAAAACACTTTTTAGAAAAGAATGCATTGAACATTATCATAAAAGAAGGGATCAATAATTTAATTTTAATACCATGATTTCAATACCCTAAATGAGAAATACCTATATCTGAGGATAAATCATGAAATAGAAACCCATTTGTAGAATATAATTGTAAAATTGATAAGTTAAATGGAAGATAAAATTTAAAATTGCGTTTAGAGAAAAATTTACATTCCCTTACAATAAAAATACACATGTATCTTTTAAATATTTCTTCTGCAAATTTATTATGGAAGCTTTTGAAAAAAATTATTCATTATAATAAAATCAAATTATATATCTTTAAAAATAAATAATTATTATTATTGAGAAATTTTTAGGTGAAGATAGAAAACATAAAAGTGAAAGGAAAATACTCTTTTACAATATTCAAAATAACTTTGTTCAAAACACAAATTATAAGGAGAGTAAAAAATATTATTTTTTATCAAAAATCATTTTCTAATGTGTACTTATAATAAACCATGTAACATAATATTTTTGTGGGAGAACCAAAATATGGAAATTAAATATGTAACTTTATAACTCAAAGAAAGGGTATTTGAGTTAACAATATCACATAAATTTACTATACACCATGAGGAATGAAATGTCTGAAAATGTTTATATGATATAAAAATGTAAAAAAGGAGAGAATAGAGCACATTAAAATTAAAGTATATAGTGTAATAACTTATATAAAATATTTTCATGTGAACAATCATTTCTCAATGAATGAAATATTTTTACCAAAAATGATTTCAATCGGGGTAACCCTTCATTTGAATAACATTTATCAAAGAGAATCTGAATTGGAATATTATTTCACATGAAATAAATGGAAATAAATTATATAAAATCATGGAAAATTATATAAATAGATATTCATAAAAATGAAAAATGTTTCATAACATTTCACAAGTCTTAAAGAATTATAATTGAGACCAAGAAAACCCTTGAAACATCAATAACATTTTTATAAAACACAAGAAAATATAGGGAATTTAATTTAACATAAAATATTATAATTTAATAAAATTAATGTTATATTATATAAAATATTCATTATTTTCACAATAGAAATTAAATTAGGTTTTTAATACAAAATATGTTTCAATGTGAGTACTTTGATACAAAAACCCTTAACTCGATCCTCATTCATTCTGTACCAAAATTTGTTTTTAGAACCATTAAATTTAGAACATTAAACACATACTGAAGAACCATTTCCATAACTATAACCATTAATAGTCCGCATTAAGAATCATATTATGTGCATTAATTTTAGTTGATTTTTACCTATTTTCAACACCGAGTGTAGGTAATCTTTATTACTTCATAATAGTTTCATAAAAGATCTATTTGTACCTATTATATTTTCCATATTACATAAATATTATATAATATATTTCATATAATATTTTTATGTTATACTTTGATTCCATAGTATTTTTTGGTTATAGACCAAAATGATGAAATAAATGAGGATTTTGTTTGGGTGATTCTTAACGAACTAAATTTTCATCCATAATTTATAATTACAATATTAATATAACTATGCCAAAAAATAAATTAATTATTTAAATATTTAGATTCTATTGTACTAATAAATATGTTGTCATATTCATTATTGATAAAAATTCCTAATATTGTTCACGTGGGTGGTTAAACTGACCCAAACAAGAACCATTTAGGATTAATGGATGACTATGAGGTAGTATAGGTGTAATATAAATATAAAAGAAGCATAGTTATAAAATTTATTACATATATGTGTCATAAATATGAATTTTAAAAAATAATGATGAAAATTTAGTTTATTTATTGTCATTACATCAATAGAAGATATCATTTTCCTTATAGTTTTCTCGTTTCAAACGATTTAATTAAGTATAGATTTTGTTAACCATATCATTAATACGATGTCCAATTTTTCATTATAAAAAATTCATTTTAATATAATAATAATATATGTCATTTTATCCAATCAAAATGGCTTGAAATGTAAGGTGGTGGTTACAAGAAAAATGAAATTCAATCATTCATAGGAGGTAGTAGTCCACACATAGACATGGCTGATCATTTGGTTTTACATAGAATGGGAGGAAAATTAATATGGTTTTTTGTTTAATAATAATAACCATGATATAATTTTTATAATTTTTTAATAATTTCACCATTTAGACCATCATTATATGGTGTTTAATGAAAAAAAAACATATTGTTTCATAGAGGTGGTAGCCATCACACATTCCAAATTACAGCTTCATATTTCCTAACAAAAAATTAAATCATTGATTAATTACTATTTCCATAGAATACTAACTTTCATTATTTAACCAATAATGATTTTATTACATAGATATTTGAAAATTATAATTTTAAAATAAAAATATAAAAGAAATAAGTTAAGTAAAATTGATTACTCATGGTGAGAACATTGAGAATTCCTTAGAAGATCCCTTATAAATGGATGGAATAAGATAATATATTGTGACCAAAATCTCAACACAGTCAAAAAATATTCAATGGGAAGGAAAATTAGTTGGGTATTATAGGAAACATAATTATTATTAGTTACTTGTGTTGGTGGTGAGAGGACCCTTTTATATGTGGTAAGAATTGTATTTGGTTAAATATAACAACTTAAAATAAGAGAAGAATGGGATAAACAATTCATATGGATCAAAAAATGAGAAATAATGGACTGGGGAAGATATAAAGTCATTCCCAACCTTATCCACTTAATTATGCTAAATTTTTATTTGGTCTAAAGCCCTTTACCACTGGAATTGTTACTTTTAAAATTTTACATTTTATTGTGGGAACTAGTTTTTATCTAAGTTGAATTGATATTTATCAAAAAAATAAAGTTTTTCATATTAGAAAATATTTATATTATAATTAATATTTTTAAATACAATTTATTTTATTCTTTTTTTAAATGTGGGAAAAAATTCATTTAAATATAAATATTTTTAATGTATGAAAAAAATATGAGAAATTATTACTTATGATCTCAAAATTCAAATATGGGTTTTAAAATTAAAACCATCTTTTTAAAATTTATAATGTTCTATATTAAATTCATATATTATATTATATATTTATTTCATTAATTTCATATTCGTTCTTATTTTCTAATAATTTCATAAAAGTCAATTTTTTTAAGAGTTGTATATTTACTATTGGCCTAAAAATAAATCCTTTTAGAAAAATATAAAGAAATAATTTTAAAAAATATATATGATGAATAAAAAAAATAAATTTTTTAAAATTAAAATTTTAAATTTTTTCAGTGTAACTCTTAAATAAAATTATGACATAAGATGAAGAAATGTTTTATAAGAAAATAGATTTTTATAATATTAATCTTTCCGGTTCATATTATCTATTATTTACTAATTAAATTTGAATTAAAATTTTTTTTTATATCAAATATATTTATCATGATTAATGCCAAGTTTATTTAAATTAAATTTCCATCACATTGAAAATAAATAATTGAAAGAAATGCATTATCAATCATAAAAGTAATGTGTAAGTCATTTTAGCTTTATCAATTGAATTTCATTGTGATTATGTAGTATATATTCTATTTCAATAAGAATTTTATAATGTTATTTATTATATTCATTCATTCTAATTCGACATATTGGTTGTAAAGGTCTAAATATGTCATAGTTTTAGTTTACTTCATTTTGTGTGTGGAGAAATCTATATAAAATGTTAGAAAACATTAAGGTATCATATATTAAAATTTATGGGTTTTACACATGTGACCACACCTATAATTGGTCTTCTATTTATCTAAGTATCAATCCGGTGGAATCTCCCCAACATTTAAACATTACCATATGACCTAAAAATTCAAATATGTTTGTATAATCTATATCTCTTTATCAATGAGTGAGGAGGAAATTCTCAAGGCCATATGAAAATCCATAAACCAATAATCTTAGTCAGAATGATACATCTCTCAAAAGAATCTCATTGACAACTCTTTATTATTATCCTCTAATGAAAAATGATCATTATTCACTATAATTAGTGCATGTCCCATGAAATTAAAATTTACTATGGTATATAGCATCTCATTTTCAATATAATAGAGATACTAAATAAAACTATACTATTAAAGGTCCATGTAATTGTGGGAAAAGAAATAATTAAGGATTTTATAGTCAGTATACTATTAGAACTAATATCCCAAAAGGTAGTGACTACAACATCTTAATGCATTCACTATTTTCACAATGCCTAGATCAGGATTAAGTTAGTTTCAAGGACATAACCTTGAATTAAAAGCCCACTAAGAGACAATTAGACCATCATACATTAAAAAATTTCACAAAAGAACTAATACTATGTTACAATAAAAATTACCATTCTCATATATCTGTAAAGGTCAATATTAACATAAATTTATCCCTCAATTTATTCTCATTAAATTACTTTTCACAACAATTTATCCATATAAATGTTTCCAATTTTTAAGCTGAATCCATCTAATGAAATTATAACCTGGAAAATTCCTGAATAAACTACTTGTAGTAATCACCTAGTAATACAATAATATGATTATTGAATATAATTTTAGGTCCCTACATGGAGACAATATCCTCAAACTTTCTAGGTTGTAAGAAAAGCATGCCTTTGGAATCACATGCCCCAATAACTGTATCTCACAAATCCTAGACCGACACATAGAGACCTTATAATTAAGATAATACTCCCAAAGTTTAACCAAGGAAATATCTAGTAGTTGAGAATTTTCACTCAATTGCCAAATGTACAAAAAATATCATTTACCAACGTGATAAAAAAATGAATACATGTATAAATTGAATAACATGTTAATTTATTCTACAAAAATAGTCGATACGTTTTTCTATCTATGAATGATCACAAGATACACATACATATCATACAAACTAAAAAATATGTCTGTGGAATATTATAAACCCTTACAAATAACTGATAATATGAAACCATAAAAATTTTGGGTAACCAATTATATTAGATGAACAAGTTAGATATGTCATCTGTATGATGATGAGGCTATGGGTACCTGATCATCCCTTCGATTATCATTTTAAAATCAATACAGATCCTCAATGAAGCATTTCCAATCAAGAAAATTAATAACCGAGAACCCTAATAGGATTTGATAAGGTGAATGAATCATTGTTCCAATTGGTCATCAAACTGATACATTATATCTCTAATAATTTTTGGAGTTATCATATATTATATGTTTAATTTTTACCCAATAAATACTATTAGATCGATCATAAAATCTATCTACCTCCCTCCCTCTCTTGTGAGTGGAAATAATTATTAATATTAGGGAATATATTAAAAAATGACAAAAAAATAATATTTAGGGGTGTCTATATCTCATCCTCATATCCTAAAAATATTCTAGAAATATTGGTATATAATTCTCCCATTTACCCATAGTTATGTCATATAATAATTTCATATAGATTTTATTCCCAAAAATAACAATAGGAGTTGAAATATATTGACATGATAGATAACCAATGTTGATAAATGTATATATATTATTAATAAAAAGGCAACCAATCCAAATATAATATAATAATGGATGTATAAAATATATTTTGATGAAATCCATTTGATTATGGTAAAAAACCTAAAATAATAGTCATATCCTATAGATAAACTCATTGAACACCCCTAAGGGCATATCAATTTATATTTGATAATAAATATACTCAATAAAAATGTTTAAATCGGACTAAATATGTGGAAATATAATCAGGAAGACATTTTTAATATAATAAAGTTCAATAAAATAACCATGTAATAATATAATCATGTAATTTATGACTGAAAAGTATCCTAATGATGCAATGAAAACAAAAAAAGACTAGAAGAATCTATAAATGGTTCAAAAGACACTGTTCATTAATCCCTTTTCTGCCATGTCTCCAACATCCAACCCATCACCAAAACATCAATCAAGAATTGGGTATCATTACATTATCAAAAACCATATCCAATAAGTGTATAGGTACCAAAACATAGCGAATATATTTTCTGAGTAAAGATCAGTGGGTCAAAACAATCGTATCTAAGAAAACTATCTATTTAAATATAGTCATGCTATAAAGCGATTACGGCCTATTAGTTAACAAATTTATATAGCATTTGAAATAAACTTGCTAAACCTTAGCCTCATAGATGAAACTGAGAGTCCTCAAAGACTAATTTGGTTATATTCCAAAATCATTGTCAAGAGGTGGATCCTCCAATTCCAGGATGGATCACCCACGTCGATAGCGTATTCTCTTACTGAGGATGAGTCATAAATAATATATCAAAACAAGTGGTCCCTTCCCTCGGGATAATAATAAAACCACCCATAGAAAACTAGGATATCTCTCCCTCAGGCATCTAGTGACTGTGCAACTTAAACTCAGGTGGTTCATATCCCATTCATCTTACCCATGGGAGGTAACATAAATATGCACCTTACCCTCTAGTGTGACATATCATCTCTCAAGAACCAACAAAAAATATGTCATGTAAAAAAATTACTCAATATATCATGTATCTACTTTCCCTTAGGCATTTATCCTTATATGATCATTTTAAATCAAATATACTAGAAACAAATACACATGACTGAGTACCAATCATATTAAACATATAACCAATCCAATATGTTTAACTCACCCAATTAATATTAATCTTGGAATTAATGTTTTGTTACAATAGGATTCCATTTATCATAACTTATGAAACAATTAGAACTTAATTTATTATTATACACCACATATGTTAGCAATTCTATATATATATATATACATATCTCACCAGGTTTACCAACCATGCCAAATACATTCCACTAAACTTATTTTTTCCCAGTAAATTAAAATTTAGTATATCACCTTGAATCACAAGTAATGATAATTTATAAAATTAGGCCAACCACAATCACGCATTTGTAAGCTTAGATTTTCCATCCATAAAATAGTAGGGCTATTATAATTTCAATGGTAGGATCCCCCATGGGTGGCTATAAGTATTGTATCAACACCAATGAATCCAATAGGAGCCATGCAAGGCCCAAACTAATGAATTTATAAAATTATATGATTTTTTAAAATACATTTTTCCTGAACATGTTTTCCTTTTGTGATTTTAATTATTTCATATACTAGAAGAATCTAATTTTTTTAAGGAGATGTAAATGACCACAAACCTCCTGAGAAGAGTATACGCCTAAAATTCACAGCATATGAGGAGATACAATACTCTTTCTACCTTCACTTCATTGAATAGTGATTATTATACCAAAATACACATCTACTAGGGTCGCTACATGGAAAATAAAATAGACTAGGATAGAAGGAGGGGAAAGGCTACTTCTTACCTTCAACCTCACAATCATGAAAATAATGATTCAATGAGATTGAGCCTCTAGAATGAAGAGGATTCCAATTCATCACTGCTAAATGGGTATATAAATGAGGTAGGATAGATTCATTGTCAAAACAATGGATGTTGGGTTTAAAACACCCTTTGTAGCTTATTTATGGTGTAATTAGAGGTTTTGCACTATAAATCTCATGATTTACAAGTACACTGAAAAAACCATCTCCTTCACTTAAAAACACTTAAAACGGTTTGTAAAATGGAAAATCAATTTTAATATAATGGACATATTCTTCATATAATAACAAAAAATATTCACCATAAGAGGATTTATCACTAAGGGTTGGCCTTCCAAAAAAATTCAACCAGTAAATTATTTTTACTCTGTCATAAATTCATTTTGTAACCTACAATTTCTATAAAGTATACACCACTTCCTAATGCCATTATAACTCCCATATTAATATCTTAACAAGTATTATTGAAGCAAACCAAGAAAAAAAGATTTTAAAAAATAAGTAAACGAGAGACATCCCTAGAAAGGACACAATCTTATAGCCTCCCCATCATAGAATTGTTCATCCTGGATCTTCTCCAAGCATCCCTGTAGGGGGATCAGTGAAAATGTTTGGCCACTGTTCTCAAATATTATTCTCCCTCTCAAATATATCATCTATAAATATGAACATGATTCCATTACATTTATACGATAGGTATGGTCTTCCCCTATACATTCTTCTCACTGTGGTCCATCATACAAATCCAAATCTCCTTAAAGTATGCGTCAACATCCAATGTGATGAAATTATTCTCTATCAGGTGAAAAGGGACAATATGGTATCTCTAAAACATAGAAACATTGAAAAAAAATATATATGGAATTTTAACAGTATGGATTTTCCAAATGGTACAACATTAGACCAATCATTTACATTATCTAAAACATCCCAAAAAAACCCCGGGTGTTGGATTTTTTATTCCCTAATACGGTGTTTCCCTAAACGTGGAGAAACCAAATAAAAAACATGATGACCATTATTATACTCAATGGTTCAAATTTTATGGACAACATATGACTTTTTCATGCATTGTATCTTCTCAACCATTTTTTGGATCAAATAAACCTTCCTTGACATCTCTTGCACTATAATAGGTTCTGTAAGAACTGACTCATTGGGTTCTAGACTACAAGGAGGAAAATGGAATGACCTTCCATAAAATTCCTCTAAATCGTGTATTTGGATTTATTTTTAGAAGATTTTATAATATTAGAACTCCATGAGTACCCGATGTTACACCCAATAACCATAGAAATCAAAATAAATAGCTAATAACTTACCCACTATTATATGAATCATTTATTCTAGTTTTTCATCAATATGAGGATGAATAATATACTAAAAAATGTGATATTTTGTAACTTTTAAGAACCATCCAGAACTATGATGTGAAATGAGGATCTCAATCTGAAATGATACTCCTTGGAACACCACATAATAAAAATATCTTCTTCACATAGAGACTACAATGATTAATGATGGTGATGGTCTCCCAGAGTGGAAAGAAGTTGGATAACTTGTTAGTCGATACATGATCACCCATATTGAATCTTTTTATAATTTCTTCTTTAGTAATCTTACCATAAATTATATAGTGACATCATCCCACTACCATTCATGAAAATGGAAAGGATTTTATAACACTATAGGTTTTGAATTCTAGGAACTCACCTAATGAAATGTGAAACATCTTTCTAAAAATCCCACGAAATCCATTTTCAACCCCAACAACCATTATTGTCTATAATGATCATGATACATCATTTTCAAACCAATATATCATTTCCATCATGATTATGAATCTCTCTCATTATCTCCCCATGATAACCCATGAAAACCCGTACATGTACACAGAAAAGTAGAACATCGTTTCTTCCAAGAGACCAGCCCGATGGATCCTCCTGACCATATACGATATCCCTCAAAAAATTCCACTAGATTAGATTACCTATTGGTCATTACTTGGTCCAAAAGTTTGAGTACAATAGATTTTGATGTTAAGGATACATATCCATGTGACTCCAGAACATCTAGATGTAAATCTACAAAGAGTTCCATTATCCCAAACACATTGTAACACACCCACGACACCTCTGTAAGTGTATTAATTATCATGTAATCTAAAATGAAGTTTTCCAATCTTGATTTGAAAGCTAATTGGATGTTTAATGACTATAAATAATTAACCCACCAACTCTATAAAAGGTTTATATTTCATTGAGAAAAGATAAACCAGAGGCTCTTGGGGTCCATTTATAAGAAAAACCTATCACCCACAGGAAAGTCTCTCCATGATATTAGGGGTTTAACCACTTCATATAAATATAGATCATAACTATTCTAATTACTCTAAATTGGTCTCATCTATATGGGTAAATAAGAAACAACGCAATCATCTTCCATTAGAACTACTTTGAGTATATCTTTAGATGCATCATAGTACATGGTATATTACATACATTGAATAGGTATAGTAGGGACAGATTCTATGGTCAGTAATTTCTTCATCTCCTAGAAATACCAATCATAAGAATTTGACAAAACCAACATCACACCTTTCACTTTCATCTCAAACATCACTGGTACCAATCATGAAAATTCTGGATGAAACACCAATAATAAACTATTAAAACACAAAATCATTGAATATAAAAGGAATCTTTGGGTTGCTCCCAATATACTATGGCTACAAACTTTGTAGGGTCTACTAACACTCCATCATCTGATATTACATTATCCAATAAGAAAACTCTATCCATAAGGAAACTACATTTGTATATAATTTCATAAAGATAATGGTCACATAGTATACTCAAGAAAATGTCAAGATATTGGGAATGATCACATTTAGATAAAGAGTTTACTAATATTTAATCGATTAATACTAGAAATACTGGTGAAAAAGATGATGAATGATTATATTAAACAAGTACAACCATACCAATGATAAATTTTTCAAATAGAACAGAATCACCACATACTCGTACATTCCATATATTCTACTTACATATATCAGGGATACCTTAATGATATTATCCTCACCTAATGGTACCATGATCATATATTGATTTAAGATATTATCCTGGAAACTCTTTGATTATGGAGGAGGTCATTTAATCGTGGAAGGGGATTATGATTAGTGATTCTAATCTGGTTCATTATTCAATACTTTATACATTAGTGCAACATCACATCAATCATTTTAGATAATAGAATGTGAGAATCCCATGGAGAAATACTTATCCATATGAATCCCTTTTCTTTTAGTTCATCTAATAGAACATTAAATTCATCAATCTCTCAGAGTTATTTCATGTATGGATGGATAAAAATTAGATCATCTCACAACACTAACTCAATATTTAACATGATCTCCCACTACGGTGGTAATCCATAGCGAAATTCATGAACGATTTCCTAAAAATGTTCCACCACCATATGAATAGTATCCTATAGAATTCTAACATCATCTAGAGTGATTCCTACTATTTAAGATATGGAAAAATAAAATAAACCCTGAATTGGATAAACATTACTAGCTTGATTATCCCACTCACCCTAGTAAGAAAATAAACCCCCTTCTGGATATTGGATTAGGACTATCATATAATAAAAATTGATATGATCTTGGTATAAATATAACCAATCCATTTCAACATTCGAATCAAAACATAAAAATTACAAAATGAAAAGACCTTGAAGGAAATGGTTTTCACCAATTTTAGGAGAACATTCCCTACAAAATTTGACATCATCTAACTATACTCCCAATAGTGATTTATTTGTGATAAAAAATCCATGATCTCCACAAATAGTCAAAAAACAATTTTCAAAAATGATATATATATATATATATATATATGAAGGTGATGCTACTATATCCAAAAATTCATGCCAGGGTAGATGGTATCAGAATCCTACCGTTGAAAGCTAAAGGTCTTGCATCCATACTGTCCAATGTAGAAGGAATGGCATGTTTCTGACTATCCCCTCTTCCCTAGTCACCAATCATACTCCAATATACTTTTACATATACCAAGAATAGTCCCTACTATAATTGTGTACCACATCCCCTACCACAGCCTAAACTCATTGTGGAACTCCTGCTACCAGTCTACTAATAGTTAGCTGATTCCTTAATATACATTGGTTATTTTCATAATCCCCATCTACTGCGAAATTGTTTAAAGTACCTATAGAACATATAGTAATGTCCTAAAAAATATCAAGAACATGAAAATAAATTTTGGTAAGGAAACATATGATTATTGCGTGCCAAAATTCCACCCTAAAATAAATTAAACATTCCATTTTTTTAGATGGCTCCCCACTACCCTAGCTACATAGCCTGCTACTTCCCTGGAAATTTCTATCATAATTTGGCATCCTACTACTAGAAGAAGATCACCCGGATCACCCAACTGAAAATTTCATTTCATTTTATGTGACCACTCTCAGATTTCTCTTCTATGATGAGAGATTTATTCATCAGGTCTATAAAGATTCTCTAATGGAATACACTCACCTAAAACCATATCTCATAACAATTCAAACTATAAAAAAAATCCACCCTTGCGATATCGTTGACTATAATGGATGGGGAAAATGATATGTGTTAATGAAATGTATATTATAGTTTATCATATATTTTTCTCCATTTTTTATGTGCATGAACATGTATTCCTTCTCATCCCTCATCCTTAATGGATAGAAGTGGCTCAAGTACATTATTTCAATGTCCATCTAAGATAACTCCACTTATTACATTGGTTCGTCCAGTATATCTCACCAATACTTGGATGGTCTATGAAGTAGGTAATAAAAAATATTCACCCTTAAATATGTGATTGTCTCAATGTTATTAAAAATCTTTTGGACTGAATCAATTCGGAGCCCATCAACCTAGGGACCTCCATCCCTAGTGATTAGTAGTAGATTCTATAGCTATAACTCTCTAACCAACTCATAAATCAAATATTTGGTGCAAATTTTCACCACATCCATTGATTTTATGTTCCTTTTAAATCTATGGAAATATTTATCATCCATTTGATTCTCTAGAGTTTTAGGATGTTTATGCTCATCTTCATTGTAACCTTTTTAATTTCCACACTCCTAACAATCAATATGAAGATAATGAGGATTCATTTTTATCTATAATGGTTTATCACATTACATAGAACATATCTTACATAGTAATATAAACCTCAAAATGTGAAAAAAGTGTATCACCACTAGCACCAAGTTCCACTAATGTTTTCCTACCAAATGAATTGGAATAATATAAAAATATTTTTTTTATTTATCATATATATAAAGGTATAGTATTTTCAGATTTTTATAGGAAAATATGTCACATGAAATAAATATATCCCTATAATGAACAAATTATATAAACAAATATCCATATAGACCTATCATTATGAATTAATACGCAAATTATTTCATACATTCCCAAGTGTAAAATATCAAAAAATTAGAAAAGAACACTAAAATTGAATCAGACTGTGTTTTAAAATATCAAAACGGAACCCATAAAATAAAATCAACAAAATACTATTCCTAAGAACAAGATTTTTCCCGCACATTACTAACCTATATCCATTCATGATCTCATTAATAATCCCAGACGCATCTTAGTCTCTTTTCTATATATCCCAAATATTAATGAAATTAAAAGTAAACCAGATTCTTTGATACCACTTTTTAATATCCCCAACCTGATACTCCCTCGGGTGACCAAGCCATGTGGGTTACATAACCTCAGTTTGATTACCCCACACACCAGATTATACTAACCAAATGTGATTGGTTTAAGGAATAAACTAGGGATATTATACCTTATAGAATATAGATTCACTAACAGTGGTAATAAATATTGATTATAAGAAATAGATGAAAAATATATAAATAATAAGGCATTAATATATAGAATAATAAATATCAATTAACTAATCTGATAACAATATAAGAATTTAACTCAAAGATAAAATTTACCCTATTGATGTTCTAAAGGTCAAATAAAAAAGAATACTATAATATATAATAATCATGAAAGAACCCCATCCTAAACCCCAGGTCATACCTCCCTCAAAGATCCAACACATCTAGTAAGAAAAAATAAACTACAAGGTATTTCCCCTGTTTAATCCTATATCCATGACATCTTTCTAGGTACCAAATCTTAAATCATTAAGTATTTAAGTATTAATTAGTAAGTTAACACCAACATGTATAAAAAATACAATCAGAGTTTATATATTTCATGTAATAAAGTGATAAGAATATTTTAATTATTAAATTAAAATAGCACATGATGTAAACTAGCTCACACTTTGGATCTAGGATGACAGATAGATTTAGTCAAACAATATTTGGCACTATTCTAGAATCTTTTTCAAGAGGTGGATTCTCTTGTGTTTGTATATATCACCTATGTTTTAATAATATTCTCATATTGAGAATAAATAACAAATAGTGTATCATAACACATCATTGTTTCCATCATTTTAATAAGAATCTCACCTTAATGTAACCATGATATATCACCCTCAATCATCCATCAATAAGGAAAATTATGTGCAGGTGGCACATAACCCATGAATATTACCCATAGATGGGAACATAACCATGACACATAACCTTAGGAATTATATATGTGATCTCAAGCCCCATACATAAGAATATGTCTATCCACAAAAGAAATAAACAAGTCTTATATCAACTAGACCTTATGAATCTACCATTAGAATTTCATATCAAAACATAAATACTTTCAAGAAATGCACATGAGTTGTTACCTAGACTAGAATACCTTTCATCGATCTGTAACAGTTAATTTACCCAATTTCCATTTACCTTGCCATTTATATTTCATAGTGACGGGCTTCCATTTATCATAAATAATGTAACAATTATAACATTATATATCACTTCACCACAAAACTATTACCATACCAATATATATATAATCATATTTACTCACCATGACAAATATGTTCCATTTAACCGATTTTAGTCTATTAGATTAAATTTCATGTAATAATGATAAATAAAAGGTTTTGAAAATTTAAAATAGTAAGCCAAAAATAATAACACATTTCTAACTATAAAGTATGATTTAGCAAAACTACCTATTCATTATATTTTCTATGTAAACCACACCTCTTAGGTGGTAACATGTTTGTTCTCCTCAATAATGGATGCAATGAGATCTATGGGTTGTCCAGTCAAAGGAATTTATAACCATACCTAATATATTCAGTTTGATGGATTTCATAAGGAATGATAGAGTGATCATAATTATTTCATATAGAATGAGAATCAAAGATAAATTTTTTTTGGAGTTTTTCTTGACCACCTACCGTAGGAGAATAATATATGCCAATTAATCACAATGTCTGAGGAGAGGTGGGACTCATTCATCCTTACATAGATAAGTGATTGAGGATGCTTTGAATGTACACATAAACTAGGGTTTTCTCCATAGAAAAGAAAACATTCAATGTCATATATGGGGGTAAGATTGAGGCATGCCTTCAACCAAATAATATAGAACATGGTTATCTAATGAGGTATAGCCTCTAGATCGAAGAGGACCATGTTCATCACTGATTAATGGACATGAAAATGAGGGAATATATACATTTAATCAAAAATCTAGGTGATGGGTTTAAAACAGAGGATCAAGATTATGCATTGAAAAAATATGGGATTTATTTTGTAATTAATATTATATACATATACATTGATAAATCTATCACCTCGTCTTTCAACACCCATCAAATAGATATTATGATGTAAAATCCATTTTTACTATGTAAATCAATGATTTATAGGCTACCCAAACAATTTTATATCATATGTGTATTTTCAAAGGGGGTAGGCCTACCAAATAAAATTACACATTAAATTTATACTTTATCCCATAAGATTTCTCTATAGACTGCATTCTCAATAACCTATGCTGAACTTCCTAGTATTAGCTTAACTCCTCTTAGGCTATATAACCAAGGATCAATAAAGAACCACCAGACAACATGAATTTACCCAAAAACAAAAAGGGATACATACCTATAAAAGAGAATGTCTCACACTAAACATAGAAATTAATGGTATATCCTCACCCAAAAAGAGAGGTGGTTAATTCAACTCATCAGTAATATACAAAATGGATCTCTATACCCTTAGTGGAAACTACTAAATAGAGGGAATGATTTAAATTAGACTCTATTGATATTATGGATTGATACAATGTGTAGGAAAAAATGATTCATAGTCCCCACAGTTTAAGGGAAATTATCATCTCTTACATATAAATGTGGAACTAAAGGATATTGTAGTGAAATATTTGTAAATATCCAAATGTATGCCTCATAAAATATCTATCATAGAACTTAATATCAATGTTATAGAAAAGTATTAATTGGATTAAAATTTTCCTAATCTATTCACATAACACGAGACATAACTCTCTCACAATATCAACACAATTCAATAAAAACATACCTTCTCTCTTACACTATGTATAATTAGACATTGGTCCAGAATACTAATACCTATATACTATAAGAAAAACTCAATAAACATGGAGAATTCATGTGGAGATTCCTTAAATGGTTAAGTAGAGAAATCAATTTGCGTTATTTTTTACTCTATAAATAATAGATCCTCAATTGTAATGATGATATCGATCACAACAAAAATTAATGTCTTGTGAGACCTATGTGACAAATAGGAGAAACGAATTCACACCACTACCAATCCTATTACTTAATTAAAATAAATAATCCATAATCCACATGTCGAACTATTGATATTAAAAAACCATGACACTCAAAACGAAATATGAATAATCCCATCTGGTGTAACTTCTAATTTCCACATATATGATCTAGTTACAGAGATGCATGAGGAAATTTCCATGATTTGAAAATATCCTTCCAATATCTATCATTAAAATTAGTATGAAAAAATAAAATACAGTACTAATTCCAAATTATAGTATCATAGTCAAGGTCACATAAATTGTAACTAGAACAAAGACACTAAGATACCTCAGATATGCTAAATCATATGCATGGGGCTTTTTTTAAATTTTTATGACATAATATTAAATTATGTAAATGAATAACCCATCACACCATGGATTTCCATGCTTATAGAACACTTGCATCCAAACATGCCTCATCTATTTTTAGAAAAGGATGATGCACCAATTTTATAAACACTCCGAATAGTTTAATGTTATATAACACCACTTTATATGAAATAGGGATCTAGATATCACCTTTACCTGACTTCATTGATCAAGGTATCACTACTATATTTCCTTAGTGAGGAGATATAACCACTATAATGACATGTGGAATTGTGTATGACCACTATATAGTCCTAATCAATTCTATACCAACATAACATGCTCTTGTGGAATGGTTTTCCATCATTACTATGATGGTGGTGAATGAATTATTTGTTATTGAATGATTAATTAATATCAATAATCCAAAGTCTGAATTATTTATCACTCTTTTTGGAACTATAGTTTGATGATCCACCACCATGATTGGTTTTAAAGGATAACAATTCAACACAGAATCTATATTTTTTAATAGAATACATGACAAAATGACCTATATAATTTGGATAAGGCACCTCCAATATAAGGCCCAAAAAACCAATTAGTGTTTCCAAAACATCGCTAATATTGAATCATAGGTGAATGATTTATCACCACTATATAATAGAAGAAATCTAATAATAGAACACCAATAAAAATTTTTAGGTTAATGATGTATCACTATATATACATTTATGGGGAACATTCAATCACTATTCATATAAAGTTACAAGACTGGGAATATATCTTTATAAACAATGTTGTATTCATGTTATATACCCATGTGGAGTGGTTTAGGATGACACACCAAGATTTTATGGTTCCATATAATAATCCCAAGAACCCACTATGGTTCATAATTCATTTTTCCTATTCACATTTCACAAGAGGTATGTTTATTATAAAAGAATGGCCTGAAGGCGTTATTTTTTATTGATTTTTGATAACGCTGCTTTCACGGGATGAGGGGAAACCCCTAAAAGGCCCATACTATTACATATTATATTTCTCGTAGGTTTTAGAGAGATTATAAGACCTGTTTGTCTTAAATAAATCATACAGACTATGACTACTTGAAACCTCCCATCCCGAGCATCTGCATTATGAACAGCTCCCCACCTTTGCATTTTTGTTCAGCTGGCTATCTTATGCAGAGATACAAATGCCCGGTACTCATGGAAATGTCAAAACCTCTCATTCTTCCAAATATATTCATCCCTGGTTTGATAAATGTTCCTTTCTCTTGAATCCTCCATTGTAGCTAGTTCCTTATAGAATCTATTTGGTAATCTTCATATGAAGTTACCTTGAAAGCCTTTGAGGTATCTTGATGGCCTTGAGGTGTCCTGAAGGCCTTAAAGATGGCCCAAAAGCCTTACTGACCTGAAGGACATAAGGAATCCAATCCCAACATGGTGGCCCATGGTGAATTGCTTCGACTACAACATTATTGAACAGTATGTGCTATAGTAGTACTATAGTACCAGTTCATTATTCCTCCACTTGGTTTTGAACCCGAGTCTCGTGGATGCTCATAGAGATACATCACTAACTAGGTTGAGGCTCATGTGCTTTGTCACCATGGTTTCATCATACATGTCATGTTAGTCTATCAGCGACCCTAACTCATATAACATTCACAATTGATATTCATAAAATGATTTAAAATACTTTTTAGGGCATGTAGACATGGATTAGATTTTTTATATTTCATATGATTCATGTAAAACTCACAAAACCATCAAAAAAATATAGGGTCCACCTACTTGGGCACAACATGGCCCCAATCATTAAACACATATGGATGATTTAGCCTTAGAATAAAACAATCTCATGACATATAAAAATTCATATAAAATGGGAAGATTAAAAAAAATATTTATATGAGCAATAAAGATAATAAGAGAAGGATTAAACATACCCAAGCTTCGACCTTGGGATAGGTAGCTCAGTAATTGGTTCATCAATGTAGGTGAAACAGAATAGAAACTAATAATGGAATGATAGTTTAGAGTGGAAGGTATCATAGTTGTCAAGAGATAGTTTTGGTTAAAAAAGTAAAATATGTTTATAAAAAATTAACTTGATTGAGTAAATAATTAAATAAAACAAAGAAGAGATCCAAAAAAGTAGCAATTCAGACTCAATCGGTTTTCTAAAAACTAATAGGGTATATCATTAAGGTTAATAATGACCATCCTATAGGTACTTTCACTCTGCCTGCTTCCACTGAGTACCTTATACTAACCCTCCAGGATCCAAATGGAATCTATAAAATAGAAATATGTCTTGAAACAATACAACAGTTCCTCAAATAAACCCTAGATCTACTACTAAGACAACCAGAATTCAGAAACCAGCAATATAATCAAGATTTTAAAAACTAACTTCTGATATATGGCCTTTAAAAAAAATAAATGATTCCACAGGGAAGGGGAATTTGAAATTATGGATTGGATAAATCCTTTCATATGGAATTAGTTATTGAGAACCGTAGGTTTCCACCTAATGAACATGTATAAGATCATAGACTAAACAAGTAGAAGTGGAAAAAAATAAACATCGAACACCTAACCTTATTTTATAAATTTAGTGATACGATTTATAGTATGCCTTTTTTAATTCTTAAAAATATAAATCATAATTATTTCACTAAATGAAAAATATATATCTTCTTAATATAAGTGCTTATAGTATAATTAATCTAATATAATTCATAAATAAAGTAATGATAATATTAAGAATTTATTAAAATATTTAATATATCAATGATATTTCATGGTAAATCCAATGATATCCCCTCCTCCATACTTTTTACGGGGATAAAAATTATATCATCCGGTAATACATTGTTTAGGAAGATAACTTCACAAATAAATAATAAATGTTTTCAATGGCTTTAATAATTTCATTACACCATCAAATACCCTAATTTAATATTAATATTCATACCCTTCCCTTCTCCTGATCTTGACTATACATGAATGTGACCCAGTTGAAAAAATAAATTATATAACAATAATTGATTAAATATCTTATTCATTACATTAGTAATGATATAGGGTGTTTGTAAAATCCTGACATGTTCTCACTATAGAAACTATACCATAGGATGGGATGGAATTCTACTCTTACCTTGAAACTATCCCCCAAACACTGGAGTATTGATATTAAATTTTAAATGAAATCATACACTCTATGGAATGACATAGAAACAAAAATCACAGAACAAGAACATACCTTTAAAATAATAAAAACATAAAATCCATGAATTTAATAAATATATAAAAATATATAATAATGGAATGATAAATATGGTATTCCATGGAATAATATAACACATTAATAGGAATCCATCCCCCATTGATATCACATCTCCCAATTGATTCAACATTATGACCTCTACTAATCTATCAATTATAATATACAAACATCTATAAAACCTCAAAAAATTAGTATCATCATAATGTAATCAAGAAGAGTGGGAGAGTCCAATACCAAATATGATTTCCTTAAAACATCCCACGAACCACATAAATGGGGAAATCATATGATCTAGAAATGAATTTATTGAAAGTTTCCATATACATAAGAAACTTAGTAAATCTAAAAGATGAATTAAAAACATCATTAATAATATAAAATCTAATAAACCACATCGATTTCTAAATAATAAATCATAAGTCCAAAAAAACACAATGAACCCATTTACTCAAACACAATGTAATAGATACCATAAAATATGATCAATCTAAAATGTGTATTTCTACCTCATGTGTGGACGGAACACCAAAAATCCTTAACATTTCCATTATAAAATGGTCCCCACCTAAAAGTTGTAGTTTTAAACAATAATATCTTATCATTACAAAAAAATTAAGCTCCCTCAAGTTGGGGTTTTCTAATATTTTATAAAATCCCTTATCCAAAAAAATATAACATAATTAGAAAATTATAAATCAAAAATCTTCAATTGTAAACTCAATTACAAAATTAAAAAATAATATCAAACCTATGTGATAGCATGCACTTATCAACAATAATAATAACATCTTACGCAACTCATTGCACAAAAATAGTCCTCAATGACCAATATAATAATAAATGGATAAATAATTTATTATAATACAACACTATGAAACCATTTAAACAATGATTCCATTTCATATCAAAATTTTCAAATTCTATAATTTTCTAGAAAACATGGATATGCCTTGAAAATTTCCCATTCATACATGTTCCAAAACTAACACAAAACCAAAATTTATTTATAAAAAAATATTGAATAAACATAATTATCATTTTTGAAATTATTCAAATAATTTAATTAAAATCTCACATTAATGATAATGTAATTTTCTATAGCATAATTTGAAATGATATTACACTGACCACAACATGATAAAATACACAATATGTGCTACCAAACCCTTAATAATTTCTACTTATCACCACCACCAACCCATAAACACAAAATTTTCATAAATCCAATGGATTTTACCATGCCTTTATATAAACCCCTAATTCAAACCCCAGATTTGATATGAACAGGAAGGGGAAATAAAAAGAAAGGAGTAACATATATTTTCATCTCTCACTGAGAAAACTCAACATCCAATTGATAATTGGTCTATAATGAAATTTCTCGAAAAAATTGTACAACATTGGTATATATTTTAGTTTCGTACATTATTCGAACAAAATGATCCACACAATTTCAATATTTAGAAAATATAGATGAATCGAGAGGGTTTACATAAGTAGTTACAAAGCACAACTACATTGTCCAAGATACTATGTAAATATCTGCCTAATGCAACTATATAGAAATCATTATTTCTTCATCAACCAACTATACTATGGATAGGTTGTGTAGCCCATACTACTGAACTTATAACTACTAAAATGATTTTCTTGGGGATTATACATTGTTTCTTAGACTATGCATAATTGTTTTCCCTCCAAAAACAATAATTTATACCCTAAAACCTCCAAACACCTCTCACCACAAACACACACTTTAATCTTCCCCTATACATCCCAAAATATCCCACCCTATTAGAAAATACATCATAAACGAAACCTTTCCCTCCTAAATGAAAACTCCTTCCTTAAAATGATACACTCCTAAATTTTTTTTTGATGAAATGACCGCAAAATCATAGAGCTATCTCTTGAAACCATTACATTGGAATAGACACAAGGAATTAAATATTGAAGGACTGAAAATATATGAAATTTTGGAAAACCATATTACATATATGTTACAAATTTAATATATGGAATATAAAATAAAACATAAAACATAAAAAAATTAAAAAACGTTATCCTTCAAAACTCATTCATATATACCTTCTTCATAGATTATGAAAAGGAGATAAAAATAACGGGGATCTCAAGTGATCATTAAGGGATAATTAGAGTGGAAAATATCCCGAATCAATAGTGAATAATCAATTTGGAATGGTAAATAAATAAAAAACATTCCATTTAAATAACTAGATATGGAATAATCAATATGGAAAGGTAAATAAATGAACACAAAATCAATTTATATAACTGTCTAAGGCATCTTCAACATGGAAAGGAAATTTACTGAACACGCGTGTCTTTTAATCAAGAATATGAGAATTAAATACATGAATATATATTTTCATTTTGAAAATTACATGGATAATAATAAATCAATAAATAATCAAAGAAATTCATAATTACTAGACTCCATATTTCCCATGTATATGTAACTTATACCGTCAAGATCTACTCTTATGAAAATTAAAAAATATTGGGTAAAAGCCCATGAGATTTGGGTGACTAATTCATCTCATGAGACTTATGAAGCATCAAGGGGATATTATTAACTAGAAAACATCCACGTATTGATGTTAAAAAAATTCATAAAATCATTAATAATTGATTTCAAAATATTCATTATCATGAAATATCTTTATTGAGAAAATAATATGTATTTATAAACATTTCCCCAATTAATCAAATAACTATCAACATAAATAATATGTAAAATTGGTATACGGTTTAGAAAATAATATAATCCATCAAAAAATAATATTTATCTTTTTATGAAAAACATAGTTTGCAATAAAAATTTATCATAAGGAAGTAATTGTTTCAAGATAAAGTTACCAATCACAATAGAAAGTTACACTGAAAATATAATATTTACCACGTGGTAATTTTCAAGTAAAACTACTTGGATGTGATAATTCAATGTGAAACCTATAAAAAACTGAAATATGATTTAATTTTAATATTAAATGAAAATAGGGTAGAATATATACAATATTAAACTTTATTGTTGCATAATAACAAATAAGTCTCAATGGGATATAAATTGAGAAGAAATAACTTACCGAACTCTTTCTTTTGGTTGAAATATATTTAAACTCATGTATAATGGTTATAATAATGTTAATAAATTATACTAGAACCATATTATTATAAATAATACCATATATGATCCTTTTTTTTATATCTTATCATTTGTTTGATAATAATATTTCATTACTTTGGTTGTCAATCACCTTGTTTTTCAAGATTGTTTTGACTAGTTAAATTTTATTCCCCTTATGTTGATCATGATTTTCATTTCTATAGAATATAAATAATCTTGAAAATATCATATATATTCATTATATATTTATTTTCATTAATCTATAAAATTTGGCAATAGGGAATGAAATTCACATTTCATGGAGATGGTAAGCCATACCTACTGATGAACACTACGTCAATTTTATGTTTTTTATTTAAGAAATAAAATAAAATTATATTTATGTATATTATAATTCCAATATAAAATTTATTTCATATATAATTCATATATTTAGTAAAACCATCAATATTACATACCATGTAATGTGACAATGGGTCATATTTCTTCCTGAGGCGATAGTATTCATTACAAACTAATGATGTTATCGTATTCTTAAAAAATAGAATGTATGAAGTTATGTATAATATATTAATTCCATAAGAATAAAGAATCATAAATATAATATATAAATTGTGTTCCCATAATTATTCTTTATCATTAAAGGTGGTGTTTGAAAAACAAGCACCATCAGTTTGGGAGGCGGTAGTCTCTTGTAAGGATGAAAACAGATTTTGTATCTTATTTGATGGAAGTGTGTAATGTTTTAAGTCTAACCATTAATATTAAAAAATATAGATATATTTAGGACACTTATTTTTCTATATAATCTAATTATAGTAATAATTTAAGTAGGTTTACAAGACATAAAATAAATATGATTTTTAAAAACCATTTCCTCTTCTTCGAGTATCCTCTTTTGGTTTTCCCCAATGACTTTTTATGTTCACATTAACACCAAGATAACGACTATAATATTAGGTTATGTAAGTTTAGGAGTGATTTGGGATGGTATTAGAAGAGCCAATGTGGGTTTATAGGTGTTGGGAAGGGGGGAGGAGGAGTCCATATATAAGTGGGGTGTGTGGAACACATGTATATTTTGAAATGATGAATTTCTACCCATGTTATTCCATGTCATGTGGTTCTATTAATGAAAAAAATTCTTTCAGATAATGTATAAGGTATAAATATGTTCATAAAATTATTTTTGAAAAATTTATTAGGTAATTTGGCTACTTAAGATTGAAGGTTAGTCTCTTTGTAAAGTCATTTTTCCCTTGAAAATTGAAATTAATTTCGACTTCTTTAACAAATCACTTTGTCCAAAAAATTAATTTGAAATTATTATAAATTTTAAATAATTATTATTCAAAAAATGGAACCCATATTTTTAATTTCATTTCACTATAATAGAAAAAATTATTTTAACATTAATATAGTTGATGGGTTAGGAATGTTGGTTTTTAAAGTAAAATTATTTAAAATATTACTAAATTTGTATGTATAAATTATTCATAAAAAATATTCCTATTACATAATTCAGATTATTATTTTTTTTATTTGTATATTTTTTATTTTAAACCAATTTAGAATTAAAATTAACATTATAAACTATTTATATGAAAAGTAAATTTTCAATTAAATTTTTTTATTTTTCACTATTCAGTATATAATGAAACTACTGAGAAAAACAATAAAAAATTAAGCCTAAGATAATTATGAAATTATTATTTTTAAAACTATGTATAGTTTCTAGAATTTAATTTATAAAATTTTCATAATTAAGAATCAAAATAATTGTATGATTAAATGGTTGAAAATCACCTTTAGAAAATATAGTTTTTATGTGTAAAATTGGTTTTTTTATTAGCCTATGACCATCATATAAATTGATTAAAAAATGAATATATAATATATAAATTTAATTAATATAAATTAAATTAATTTTTTATATAATCTTATTCATAACAACAAATTTAATTTCTAGGAGGAAATTTTCATTTTAAATAATAATATTAATTGTGTTTGGTAAAACATAGTAATTCATGTAATGTAATCTTTCAAATAAAGTCTTTATTTCTTCTATTGTATGATAACTCTATATTTCAAGTATTGTGAGATATAGAATTTATTGAATTTATCTAATATAAAAATATATTTTAATTTCATGGGATTTCATGTTTGTTTCTATTCATGGTTTTTCATTTCATACACTCTATCAAAAATGATGTTCATATTTTAAAATTTTGGGTTGTTATATTCTCCACACCATAAATAAATTTATTCCTCATAATTTAATCTTGATCATGGTAATGAAGGATTTCATATTTGGAAATACCATTGTTAAAAAACCTACATTTTGATCATTTTTGGAAGAGAAACCTCTTAATAAGAGATAATGGCATATAAAGAACTCACATGGAAAAACATATAATTAGGATAGTATTTAGAAGAAAATCAGTGGAACGTGAATATATTGACATGGATGAAAAGCATAAATATTTATATAGAATGATTTAGGTTATTGATCCAAAAAAAATTCATGATTAATGGATAGTTGAGGAACTTAAATCCATAAATATTTAATGATTTAAAGGATCATTTTATTCATAAAAAATGAATGTAATTGGATAACATTTTTGTTTTGATATCATTTTTCTAATGTTTCGTATTCATTTTTCCATCATTAAATATAACAAAATATAAATACATGATATATTTACATTTCATAAAAATAATTTCAACCATTTTATTTTCTTCTATAAATTTGAAATTCATCCCTTAATCCCATAACAGAATATCCAAAAATGAATTTTTTATTCCCAAATCTCTAAAATTAAATTTTAATTGTTTATAAGATACATAAAGAGTGACTAGTATTTCTTTTTTGAATCATACTATTTTCTAAAAAACAACATGGTTGACATATGTTATCCAATATAATAAGTAAATCATAAAACCTAAATCTTAATAGTAATATTTAATTAATAATACTTTTTAATTCCATTTTTTAAATAAAAAACATTGAAATAATAACTCTCACATTATATTGATCATTGGTTAGCATTATGCACCTATTGTCCATCGATTGGGGGTTTAAACCCTCTGAAATTTTCAGATATGATTGATTTTCACCTGACATACAATTATTCCTTTTTATAATCTATATTAATATAATTCAAATAATATTACCAAAAAAACGATTTACATCCTTGAAATATATTCTTCAAATAAAATTTTCGTTAATTTTAACAATACAATATATTTTTTCACAGTCTAATATCTTAGTTGATTATTTTTAAAATTCTATTAATTATCATATTAACACTAAAAGATATAAATGAAATTAAACTCAAGTTTCTAATATGTAAAGGTATTATTCCTCAATAATTTTTTTCCTAATAATAAGTAATAATGAAATCAGTTTTATTACTATAATTCTCATGAAAATATCATATAATTTTCTTGAATACCATCCCATAAAATTGATAAATTGGTGTTATAGACCAAGAAATTATTATCATCTTTCATATCAGAACCCTATGATGGTATTCATAACTCTTAAGTCAAGTATAACACATATTCTGAAAAAAAATCACACAATCCTTCAAAGGTTCATTATTATTATAACTAATATACCATTAATAAAATTCTTCTATAATTTAATTCTAAAAATAGAATAAATATTAAAACCATTTTATTTCCACAAAGGCCATTCCTTTATCTAGGGTCTAACATAGGGCTTTCATTATAATTATCCATTAAAATACTTCATGTTGGTTTTGTAATGAAAATATGAATTATCCCAAGTATATACCCAAGTAGTGTCAAACCAGGTGTCAACTAAGGATCATTATTATGTTCCATGTGATGATCAGGTGAAGCCCAATGTTCCCTTTTTAGATTAACTACCCATGGGTACATCAGTTCCAGATCCACATCCACTTATAGAATCAATACATGGATGTTTTTTTAAAGAAAACCCATATAATCACTATCTTACTAAAACATTAGGATATTCTTCTATATTATCCTAAAATTCTACCTTAGGGTTGTGTTCCCAAATTAATATTTTCATAAATCTGTTTTCCATGTATTCTATTAAATTAATTTAATACAAACTATAAAATCCCTACCCTTGAATCCTGGACACCAAGCATGCTACCATTACATTATCATAGATACATGGAATCAAATCCCGATGGGACTTAATAATTTAGCTATTTTAGAAAACCAGATTACATAAATTTTACACTTTTAACCTTGAGAATTTAAAATAT
This sequence comes from Viscum album, assembly GCA_963277665.1. Lineage (NCBI taxonomy): Eukaryota > Viridiplantae > Streptophyta > Magnoliopsida > Santalales > Viscaceae > Viscum > Viscum album. Next base: position 1,489,455,619 of record OY728120.1, read on the forward strand.
AACAGAATACATAAAAAAATAATAAAATAAAACCTTTAATACATGTTCAAATATATATTATTCATAACCTTTGTAAAGGAAACAAAATAAGGGTGGGCTCAAATTCTTAGTAAGGATTTATTATATTGGATGTTATCACGAATCCATAATGAATAATCAATGTGGAAAGTTAAAAAACTAAAAAGGCATTCCACATAAATAAATGGATAAGTATTAATCAATATATAAAGTTAATAACTAAAAACAAATTCCATTTATGTAAAATTATAAGGAATCATCATTATGTAATGGTAAATAACAAAACACAAATTCAATTTAATCTATAAGATGAAAATGAAATAAATCAATAAATTAGTTTATCATGAAAATATTAGGGTTAATAATAACATAATTCTAAATGAAGAAAATTATTAATCATTGGATTCCATGTTTTCTAGGTACATGGAACCTTTTCCATAAATATATATTCTCAATACAGTTTAAAACTATGGGGTAAAAACCCATCTGATTTGGAAAAATGATTCATATCATCAGACCACAAAGGTTTGTAAGGGACATCATTAACCAAGAATTTCCCATTTATTAGTCTCTACATCCTTGATAAAATATGTAATAATCAATTTAATAATAATCCTTTCCATTGAATATTTTTATTGAGTAAAATATATGTATTAATCAATATTTACCCAATTAATCAAATAACATAGAAATTGAAAACAATATGTAAAAATGGTATAACTTTAAGGAAATAATAATATCAATAAGAAAAGAATATTTATATTTAAGACAAATTTAATTAATAGTAACAAATGATAATAATCAAGTGATTGATTTAATAGAATGTTAGTAATCACAAATGAAAGTGAGATTATAAATATAACCATTATTGCTTAGTAAATTTAAAGTTAAAGTCTCTTAGATGAGATAATACAAAGTGAAAATTAAATACCCTAAATTAAGGGTTAATGTTTATATTAAATGAAAATGGGGATATATATAAACCACATTAAAATTAATTGGTGAATAATATCAGTAAATTCGCAATGGAATGTATATTGAGACGAAATTTGTTACCGTATTCTTCATTTTAGTTAAGAATTGTTTAAATTACAATATAATAGTTTTAAGCATGTAATAAAATTATAACAAAAATATTAATATTTATAATATCATATATTATCATTTTATAACATGTTGTCATTGTGTTGTTAATAATATTTCATTATTTTAATTATTTTATGAGTTCATCACATGTATTTTGGGTTTTTTTATACTTTTTATTTTTTTGTTCCTCATACATGGATCGTGGTTTTATAAAACAAATAACATATGTAATTATTTAAAATTAATATATATTTATTATATATGCATTTGGAGTAATCTATAGAATTTACCGAGATAAAATGAAATTCATCAAACAATGAGATGGTGGGTCATACATACGCATAAACGGTTCTTGAATTTTCATGTCATTTTAATGAATTAAAATCTATTGATATATATATATATATTATTTTTATGTTGTAATATTTATTTAATAAATATTTTATTTTATTTATTAAAACCATCCTTAATACTTTTCCTATAATTTGGGAATAAATCACATCGCTTCGTGAGGCGGTAGTCCTCCGTAAACAAGAATGATGTTATCCTATTCCCAAAAATTAAAAAGTATGTTAATATGTGTCATATAATAATTCTTAAAGTAAAAAAATAAATCCTAAATATCATAAATTCCATTTATAAATGGTATATACATAATTATTCCAATCCTTAAGAGGTGGTAATGGAAAAAAGAATGACATCGGTTCACGAGATAGTACCCCGACGTACAGAAGAATGATGATTTTATAACCCATTTGATGGATGTGTGTGAAATTATTTGTTATACCCTTAAAATAATATTTATGACACTAATATTAATATATAATCAGGATATTATAATAACTGAATGGGAGGATAAAGAGATAAATGGAAAACACTTTTACAAAAGCATTACCTCTTTTCGAGTATCCTCCTTAGGTTTTCACTAATGAAATACTATTTTTTTATTATTCCAATGATAAGGCCTATAAAATGATTGTGGGGATGTTGGGGAGATATCTGTGTGGGGATTGGATGAACCAATGTGGCTTGATGTGTGTGAATAGGGTTGGAGGGGATGATTTTAATAAGTGGGGTGAGGGGAAAACGTTTAAATTTTTAAAAGATGGAATTCCACCCACATTTTTTCCATATCGATTTTCTCCAATAATGAACCAAATATGATAAGATAAGTTATATGATTTAAATATAGAAATATAATGGATTTTACACAATATTCTATGTCATTTGGAACCTTATGTTTAATGTTTACTCCTTTGATAAACCCTTTTTATCTTAATAGGTGTAATTAATTTTATCTTATTCCACATGTCACTTTTGTAAAAAATGTGGGGTGTCACACATTCCATGTATTTTTTCGATATTATACGTATTATTTTTCAGGCTAACCATTGTGACAGCGTGTAATTCCGAGGCCCGATGTGCATGAAATAATTTTTTTTAATATATTAAATATAATATATATCATGTGCACACATTTCTCATGAAAATGTGGAATATCTACTTAATAGAGGTCAATGTAAATAAACTGATTTTGTTGTTGAGTTTGGAATATGGATTTTACACGAGAAATGAAATAATCTTTTTTTAGCATGGTCCTTTTGTGAAAAAATCCTTCTGGGCATAATTAAGTGAAATAAATTTGAAAATTTATTAATTTTTTTAGTTTTTGATACAATGGTAATTTATCTTTTATATTCATAAATATATAATTTCCTCATGGTTCACCATTAAATACTTGTTGATTTAGATAATTCATTGGAGAGAATTTCTTGGTGGATGGTGACATATCAGGATCAGATCACAGATCATCATGCCAACATAATCTTTGGATCTCATGAACGATTACTACACAACCATTATTTATCATCGTTAAATAAAAAATATATGTAGAATGTTGTTAATTTTTATTTTCTATCCAAGTCTTCAATATTGGGTGATGACAGATCAATTTCGTGAATAAAACTGATTCACACATCATCACTAGCTTTAATTTGGTAGAATAATTTTATTATTCATTAATTTATCCTACTTAATTCAAAAAACATTTATGATTATGAATAGAGGTCAAGTGTGCAATAGATGAGGTACATTCATCACTTTTTTGGAAGATTGGATTTATCCCCTGCTAATGACATGTTTAGGTTTAGTATTTTCTTTTGGCCCACATTTCGATGAATAATAGGTATTTGATCACTATGCGACCATTCTTAAATAGAACAGATCAACACTGTGGGTTTGGTTCATGACTGGTGTAATGATCAATGTGTAATGATTGTTGTGTATGATCGATGGTGGATCAAATGATATTTCTAAGTTATTTTTTTCCTAGATTTGATGAATGAGGATGAACAGTTTGATAGATGGTTTTTAGAGTTAATTTGAGTCTGGGTTTCCATTGATATATTTCAAAAATGACATAACGATCCCAGATAGAGATGTTCAATCAAGGGTGGTGTCTTCGACGAAGTGAAGGATGATGCATAATGAAAAGAGATATATCGATAAAATCCTAAGTAAAAATGTTTTTACTTCAGGTTACAAGACGTGTGGGCCCCCTGGATGGAGAGCTAGGGTTTCATCCAGAGTTAAGAATCCCATGGATTGTGACCCCTATCACATGGTGTCTAACCCATTCCATTTGACTCATCATGTAATTTAGTGAGGAAATGGACACATGTAAAAGTATATAGCCAACGTGGCATGTCGTGTACTATTACTCAAACACAACATAGTATACATGATCTTTTACACAAACAAGGACATCATACAACAAAGTGTCTAGGAGACATGAGCATGATACCATTTTTATCTACACATTGTGTACCCCTTTTACATGATAGGTATTTGTAGACAATTCACATGAGGCTCATTCACATTGGTGAGGACTCCTTAAGTGAGTCTAGGGGACCCAAGATCAAATCCATGCGGAGGCATAATTTATAGGGGGTACTGTAGCAGTACTGTAGCAAGAACTGTAGTAGGAACTATACGGTGAACTGTAGTAGATACTGTTTGACACTGTAGTAGCCAGGAATATTCTCTTTTATGGGCCTTTGGGCCACTGATTTGTTCCTCGAGTCCTTCAAGGCCATTGGGCCACCCAGGCATTTGGGTTAGTATGGCCTTTGGGCCACCTTAAGGCCTTTGCGCCACCTTAAGTGCAGATGCAAACCAGACAACCTATAAAAACAAACTCTAGATTGAGGATGAGTAATGAGAGTTCACCACAGAAGAAGATAAATGGATTGCAAGAATGAGAAGGTATGTCACCAACCATTGGGACAATCCTTCATGTGCATGCACGAGAAAATCGAGCCGAAGAACCATGCGAATGTGGAGAGCTGATTTCATGATGAAGATGCTAGGGAGGTGAAGTTACAGGTAGTTAGTCTTGGTTGTATGTAATGGTTGGTTCCTACAAGCAATTAATTCCTATAAGGCCTATGGTATATGTAATACTTACACCTACGGGGCTTGTAAGGGTTCCACCTCACCCCTTGAATGGTGGTTTATCAAAAATCAATAAAAAATGAAGGCCTTTGGGCCATTAGAGGAGGTTTATGGAGACTACATACCGTTTGAAGTTCTTCCACATGGGTAGGCATGGGGATAGCTGGACACATCATATACCCCAGTAAAGATTTCTTATTTCTATTCATTTTCTTAGTTTTGACCAATATAAGATAGTTTTGTTTCCCATGTTCTGTTCCCTCAAGGGTATTGGTTATGAATTTCATCCATATCACTGGATTGTTATCCCCTTTAGGGGACGAGTCTCGGATACTGTTGCGGTGACCCTCTATGAGATTGAAGTGTGACCCTATATTTTCTTTCTTTCCTCAGTGGGGTTTATTGTATATTTTTCACCTCCCTGGTCATATCGTTGATCCTCTATCTAGTAGGTCATATCAGTATAGTTTGTGGTAACATTGACATACAATCCCCTAAATAGTGGGTTGGTCTAGATTAGGTTTGTGGTGTCCCCCCGTGGTTATGGTAATGACCTTGTATCTATGTATCGGGATATTATTTTTCCAGTAAGATTTCATGGTTGGGGCCCAATGAGGTGAACCTATTCATTGATTGTACCTGATGATAGCATGGCTCATGGAGTAGATTCTCTCGAAATGACCGTTTCTTCAGGAAACATTCTATAGTTGGTAGTTGGTTAGGACCGTCTTGTGGCATGGTTTATTTTCAGATTTTATCATGGTGTTTCTATTATAAATATATTTTTATATATTCTATTGAGATGACTATACTTTTTTTTCATGCTTAGTATTTTTAGGGTGTCTACTAACTATTGTTATACTAACCCCTACATAAACGTTTTGGGCATGTTTCATGTTTTATGCAAATGAGGGCCCTTTTTATGCTATCCTGGGAGGACATGGAGTGGGTGGCGAATATATGGAGCCTCAATTGCTGGGTTTTTTATTAGTAGAATTCATTTGATTAGTCCTTGGACTTGGAGTAGTGCTTAATATTACTATTTTGATTGGACATGTATTTGAAATTTTTTTTTCTGATTTTAGTACTTTAATTATCATACACTATTGTGGGATCATAGTGGTATGCATGCATTGGTCCAGTTGTTTTATATTTTATCATTTTCTCTCTTTGATAAGTGTTTGTGAGTATAGGTACTTCTGGCTAATGCCACCCATTTTTTGGACATTCCTACTCGGCACTAGTCTCCAGCCCCAGGCCTATTGGAGGTAGGAAAGTGGTAGTCATGGGTCAAACCTCGACTGTTCAGGTCCTGATAGAGTGGTATCATAGGATGTCTATTATACCATAGGATATATTTCAGTGAGTTTTTGGGGGGAATAGTTTTTAATCATTAGAATTCGGTGTCCAATCTAGATAATCTAGTGTTGGTGGAGAAACCAACGTATCCATACACCAGGACTCCGATTACCGGTCATTCAACTAGGTATATGTATACATTGGCGGCATGGAAAAATTTGGGTACTTGCATAATATAAGAAAAAGGTTTGTTTTTCGTGTATTCTTGAGTCAATTCTCTAAATATAATCTTTCGACCATGGTACGTCCTATTTTAATTCAGGATGCCTCTATAAAGATATCCATCCATGATTCCACTACATGATCATTAGGATAATCCTCCATGTGGATAGGTATTGGTATTGGTACTTGTAGTAGAGATAGAACCACTAGGTGGTTAACCAGCTATACCACCACCCATTAAGTAACAACAAGTTCTGAGTACTAGCTAAGGTTTCACATTGGTTGAATCCATTATAAGAGTTCTAGAGGTAGTGACATCCCATGATTTGTGTGAGCTAGACGCCCATGTTAATGAGGAGTTGAAATAGGTGGTCACTCATGTATTCTGCCTTATGAGGACATCAGAAAATCATATGGAAGTCCTCAAAAAGAGTCTTCCTCATGGATATGTTGTGTGATGGTGGAGCATGGTAGCGTGGTCACACAAAAAGATTTCTCTCTCTTTGATGTACTTGGAATGTTTCCTCATAGAGGAGTTATATCTTTTCACAATGTGATCAATACACATATAGGATCTTTTTCATCTGTAGTAGGTAATTCTGACCGTAGATAATTACTTAGTGAGGATTATGATCCTCTCTCATTATTCAACAAATATGGTACGAGAAAAATTCATTTGAAATTTAACCATTAAGATGGTCTTTAATCAATAAATTCGGAATTTAGTAGTATCTCTTTTCATTCCAACATATTATGGGATGTTTGAGTGAGACTTGTTTGTATATAGATTTCTGGAAGATCAGACCCTCGTAGTGGGAGCTCGCAGTGGGAACCCAAGTGTTGAGACTTTGGAAGTATGTAGTCAGTAACAATTATAGAAATCTCAGAATGTCAAATACTTCATGAGGTGATCCCAAGATGTAGGGATAGTGGTGAAGGGATCTAAACCTAGATCAAATTAGCTGAGGTTTATGAGGTGTTTCTCTTGTGATGGTTGGAGACATCTATATCATGATTTTATAACCTGTTGTACATCTGATTGTGAGATGTAAAAGGGATCACCGAGGAAGAGACAAAGAAGGATCAGGGTGGTTTATAGGGTTTTGGAGGTGGAAGATGGGAAATAAGTGTAAGAGGAGGTGTTTGGAGGTTTGAAATATTACCACAAACACCCCCATGTGTTTTTCCCTAGTCATAGGGAGCTGTTTTAATGGGACGAGGCCAGTTGCAGTCTATGGAGGCATATGACCATGACACATCCAAGATTATATGAGGTAAAATCTATATCCTTTCAACTTTAGTTGCATTATTTATAGATGTAGGGGATACTAATTCTTTACATTACATTAATCTGGTTGGAGACATAGTGAATCTAGTTGAGCCTTTATCTAGACCCTTGTGGATGGAGATTCCAATAATAAGTGACTCAGTGATTGAGTATTTCTTCTGATAGTGAAATATTTATCTTAGGGGTGATAGTTTTGTATGGGATCTATTTATTGATGAAATTATTCCCTAGAGTTTCATCTTAGGAATGTACTAAATATCCATAGTTCATACCCATATTGTCTATTTTAGGTGGAGGATGTAATGTTTCCATGGTGACAGAATGTGGTTCTCATTTATGGGTCAAAAGGATACAATGGATTAAGAAGATGATCTAAGTCATAAGAGAGTATAATTGATTACTCACCAGTTGTCTATAATTACTTGTGGAGTATTATTTTCTTTGGTATATTAGTTCCCTACAGTGTTGGTGGAGGATGAGGACGTTTTTCTTTAGGATGGACAAGGTTTACCTCCCCACAAAGTGATGGAATTCATTATCCACTTGAATCCAAAGATTACAATGATATATGCACCATCATTTATGATGGATCCCATAGAGATTCAATAGCTGGGGATACATTTGGAGGACATGCAGAATAAAAGATTTGTGTGACCTTACATTTCCCCCTGGGCATCCCTGGTGTTGTTTTCAAAAAATTTGGATAGTGTCTTGAGGCTATGTGTGGATTACAGAATCTTTTATCAGGTGACCATGAAATATAAGTATCCAATAATGTGGATAAATGACATCATTGATTAGTTTATAGGTTCATGATGGATCTCGATGATTGAATACAGATCAATATATCACTATCTATGAGTACAACATGAAGATATACTCAAGATGACACTCAGATCTTGAAACAGTCACAATGAATACATGGTGATGCCTTTTGGAATGATGAACTCCCCATTATTTCTCATGAGGATCGTGAGACAAATCATCTAACCATTCTTATAATAGTTAGGAGAAGTCTTCATCGAGGATGAACAAGTGTTTTTTGTGTCTGAGGAGGAGCACATGAGACACATGAGGATTGTCCCTGAAACACCATATGACCACCAACATTGAATGAGTATCTCTAAATAATAGTTTTGGATTCTAGAGGTCCACATTCTGGGACACATCATCTCAAAGGCCAAAGTTGTAGTGGACCCCATGAAGGTTGAGGTATTACTTTCTTGTGATCCACCCAATAGTGTAACTATGGTGTGGAGTTTCATAGGGATGGAAGAGAACTATCAGAGGTTTGTATCGAAATTCTCTAAATTCACAACACCTTGGATTTATTTGACACAAAAGGGGTATCCTTTCATGTGGATGTAAAGATGACAATAGTTATTTTAGGAGATGACTCAATGGTTGATGAGGTCCTATATATTGAAATTTCCTGAGGGGGTGTCAAGTTTGTATTTCTCTATAGTGCATCAGGGACTAGAATTGGTGGTTCTCTACTATAGAGGTAAGTATTTATTTCCATTGTTTAATGCCATCTAGGGCCCCATATTGAGAACTGTGTATCCGAAATTCTTGATTTAGAAGAAATAGTCTTCACATTGAAGATGTGTTATCACTACCTGATGGTATAATAGTTTACCATTTACTCTGATCATAGGAGTCTCATGTATATATTCTTATAGAAGTATCATAACTTGACAGGGTGGAAATGGATAGAGATCCTCCTAGACTATAGCATTGAGATATTCTATATTCTGGGTAAGTGGAATGTGGTGTTAGACACTCTCAGTTAGAGATATTGTTCTCATTTTTTTGGATGAGGTATTAAATTAGTTTCCCTTCATGCATTTTTCCTTCATGAAAATGGATAGTGATTTATATCATTATTTGATGTTTTCTACCCAACCAATTGTATAGAATTTTTTCGATTCTCAACATGGAGATACCGATTATGATACCTTATATACTCAGATATCCACTAGATATGATCTTAATGGATATTCTAATTGTGGGGAGAACATTTTCCTTTTATGATGATGGATGATGGTACCTTTGACATTGCGATAGGAGGTGTTGAAAAAGTATCATAAATCCCCATTGGATTTATATCCAGGTGTGAAGAAGATGTAATAGGACTACTTACAATACTTGTGTTAGATAGGTATAAAAAAGGGAGTTACTGAATTTGTCTCTTGATGCCTTAATTATCAGCAACTAAAGGTTGAGCACCATATTCCATCTGGTTTAGCTCAAAGCCTTGATGTTTCAGTTTCAAAAGTGGGTTGGGCTATCCATGTTATTTTGAATGGGATTACTATGTATGACAAGGGGACATGACTCCATCTTGGTGATTATAGAGTAACTCACCACATCATCCCACTTCCAAGATATTCGAGAGAAGATATTAGTAGTGTAGTCGAGAAGCCTCTACATGAATGATATTAATCGAATCCATGGATTTCCCATGAAAAAAATATCTATAGAAGATTCTCACATCACATATCTATTACTGAGGGGATTAAGGGTGGATTTTAGGAGAGAGTTTTATATTAGAATGATCTAGGTGATTCAACACACATTGGATCAGAGTTGTTGTCAACAACTACAGAGATAGTGAAAATCATCCAGAAGTGGATGAGGACTATACATAGCTTTCATATGTCTTATGAGGATAGAAGAATGATACCAATGGAGTTCTAAAAAGGAGAACTTGTATTCCTGAGAGAATAAACTCAATATTTATTAAGGGTATATATTAATGGTGGCATATTATCTCTAAGATTCATTGGTACCTTCTAGATATAAAAAAGAGTCATCATGGTGGCATTCCGCTTAGCTATAATATCGTATATGGACATGTTACATGATTTCTTCCACCACTATGGGAAAACTGTGTTATTACGACGGGTCATTTGCGACGGGAATATATCTCATCACAAATGGTCTAACTGAAGACACATTTGCGACGAGAATTTATTCCCGTCGCAAATAATGAGGTATTTGCGAAGGTAAGAGATGCCCCATCGCAATTGTTTTGGCATGGCTTTCACGCCAAAACGTAGGAGGGATATTTGCGATGGGACGTATCCTCCTCGTCGCAAATAACAGGCGGAGGTAAATCATATTTGCGACGATATTGGTACCTGTCGCAAAGAAGTTCCGGAGGCAAGGTTATTTGCGATGGGCCTTGTCGGAAATAACCTTTTACAACACGAGTAGTTGCGACGGTACTCGTCGCAAATAACCCTTTTAACCGTAGGCTGTAATTAATGCGCTGATGTTATTTGCGACGGTACATATCCTCACCATCGTAAATAGCAGGAGGTGGTAAATAGTATTTTCGACGCACTCGTTGCCTGTAGAAAAAAGTTCTGGCGGCAGAGGTATTTGCGACGGGTCTCATCCCAAATATCCTTTTAACCACAGGCTGTAATTAATGCGCCGAAGGTATTTGTGATGGGTCCCATCGCAAATAATTCTAATTGCGATAGTACACCTGTCCCAAATGCGACCGTTGCAAATAATCTAACCTATATATACCCCCATCCGTTTTTTTCCAGAACATCCAATTCTTCTCTACTTTCTCTCTGCAGTCTTCAGTTTTAATAGTTTTAATTTTTTTATCGAGTGGAATTCGAAGGGGTCAAAAATTTCAGCCTAAATTTTAAGGTATTTTTCTTTTATTTAATTTTTTATTCCTTTAATTTTTTTATATTCATTTTAATTTTTGTTATTTAGTGGTATTTTAGATTAATTTAATTTATTTCTTTATTCATATTTAGTTTAATTAATAAAATGATTTTGTCAGTGATAATTAGGCATAATTAGTACATAAATAATATAATTTGGTATAATTAGATTCTTTAACAATCATGAAATCATTGTCTGGATACGAATAAGTAGAGGCGGCTCTGGCGCAGCTGTCCCTAGGGGTGAAAGTCCCGACAAGGAATCTCAGGCCTGACCCATGATATCCTGGTACACGACAACGGGCCTTACTGCACTCTTGGTTTGACACACCCGGATGATATTTGTTTGGTAATAATCTAATTAAATTATAAATCAACTAATAATTAAAATAATTATTAAATAATTTAAATAATGATCTAGTAATTACCAGATAATTAGAAAAATTACCAGATAATTAGAATAATTAACAGATAATTAGGAAAAGTTCCAAATAATTAGGTAAACTACGAGATAATTATAAAAACTACCAGATAATTAGAAAAACTACCAGATAATTAGAAATACTTCCAGATAATTAGAAAAACTACCAGATAATTATAAAAACTACGAGATAATTAGAAAAACTACCAGATAATTAGAAAAACTACCAGATAATTAGAAAAACTACCTGATAATTAAAAAAAACTACTTAATAATTAGCAAAACTACCATATAATTAGAAAAAATACCAGATAATTAGAAATAATTTCACATTCTGTCTCCACATTTAATATTTACATTCATTTTCAAAATTATCAACCTCCTCACCAACACAGAGGTGAAAGTGAATGTAAATATTACATGTGGAGATAGAATGTCAAGTTTCAACACTAAAATGGGAATTGTAACATAATATAAAAAGTTATATTATTTTAATATTAATAATAAAATAAGCAGGACAATTAGCAAATAAGCAGAACAATTAGTGAATTAGAGAACAATTAGTGAACAATTAGAAAACAATTAGTGAACAATTAGAACAATTAGCGAATGTGATAGATGAACACGTTTTTTTGGTTAACCAGTCTCTATGCATATCTTCTCATTACTAATTAGTAACATAATTGATAATATAATTAGTAACGTAATATAATAATTTTATTAATTTTATGATTAATATTTATAAAGAAATAATTTTCATATTATAAAAATAATAAATAAATTATAAATTATTAAAATTATCAATATTCACAACAAGCTATTTTTAACATGTTCAAATGTTAAACGATCGTAAATTTTTAGATTATGCTCAATATGAAGTTTGCGTAAGACATGTTCAATGTAAACTCTATAATTGTCTTTACTTGGTTAACCACCTTACATGTATGGTTTAAATGAGACGATCCAAGTCATGTCTTTCTCATCTACAAGAATTATATCACATAACCCTTTACATATACCATTCTTCCTTAAAAATTTAACGGATTAAATTTTTAAGGAAGAATTGTCTATGAAAAGGGTGATGTGATATAATTTTTCTAGCTGAGAAAGACATGACTTGGATCCTCTCAATGGAATGTTACTTGAAAGGTGGTCAAACAAGCAAGGACAATTATAGAGTTTACATTGAACATGACATATGCAAACTTCTTATTGATCATGATTTAAAAATTAATGACCGTTTAATATTTGAACGTGTTAAGAATAGGTTGTTGTGAATATTGATAATTTTAATAATTTATTGGGCATGATTTAAAAATTATGTCATTAATTAGTAATAATTTCATTGAAAATTATGTCACTCGTAAGTAGTCGTAATTATTATATTTTTTTATTTTAGAGATTGTTTTTCTTCTATCAAATTATTCAAAACCAGTAATGATTTTATATTTTATGGAAAAATAGGGAACAACGAAGTCAACAACAGTCATTATTATTTGACTGCATATGGATAAATCAATGTAGAAATCCAAACGAATCTGGTTTAAATCCAGTATCTATTGAGAGTGTGGAGACTTTCTTATCATTTGCGGCATCAAATTATGAATTTTTTTCAGAAGGCACAATAAAATGTCCTGGTAAAAAATGTGTACTGAGAACGTTTGAAACGTTTGACAAAGTTGGGGGACATCTTTTGCGTTTTGGTTTTCAATCGGATTATTTTTTTTTCTATCAACACAGTGAACGTAGTTCCAGATAAGTTGATACTAACTTGATTTCAGATCCATCTCAGTTTAAAAATTTAGTACACGATGTTGCAGGTCCATCTGTTCAACATATAGAAACTCATGATGATATTGATTCAACTCCTGAGTTTGCACCGTCTGAATTTTATATGTTTTTGAGGTCTGCTGAGGATGCATTATATCCTGGTTCCAATATAAGAAAAATAGAAGCAGTTGCTAAATTTATGGAAATCAAATCAGATAATGTAATTTCAACCACTTGTTTTGATCAGATATTTAATTTGATTAAAGCACTCTTACCCGAAGGAAATGTTTTGCCTGCAAATTACTATGAGATTAAGAGTCTGGTTCGGAATTTAGGACTTAGTTGTCAGAATATTCATTCATGTTCAAATGATTGCATTTTATATTCTGGGGAAAATGAGTCGCTGGATAGTTGTCCCACATGTGGGCAACCGAGGAATAAAGAAGCGCAGCATGGGAAGAATGTCTTGATTCCTGTAAAATAGTTGAGATATTTTATACTTACATCCAGACCTCAGCGTTTATTCATCTCTACGAATACCTCAACAATGATTTCATGGCACAAAACTAATATTTCAACTGATAAAATCTTGAATCATACAGCCGATGGTGATTAATGGAAACATTTTGATTGAGTACATCCTTCATTTTCTTTAGAAGCCCAAAATATGCGACTGGGTCTTTCCACTGATGGTTTCTGTCTGTTCGGATCTTATGGTAGTTAGTACTCATATTGGCCTATTTTTTTAACTCCGTACAATTTTCCTCCATGGATGTTGATGAAAGAACCCTATATCTTTTTGACCTTACTAATCCTAGGACATCTGTAGAAGAATATTGATGTTTATTTGAAACCATTTATTGATGAATTAAATTTATTGGGGAGTACCGGTGTCAGTACATATGATGTTGCTGTGAAACAGAATTTCATACTAAGAGCAGCATATGTGGACAATTAGTGACTTCCCGGCTTATGGAATGTTATCTGGATTGAGTACACATGTTCAGAAATTATGTCCTTACTGTATGGGAGAGAACAAAGCATTTATGATCGTATATGGAAAACAATCTTGCTATTTTGACTATCAACGCAGATTTCTTCCGGCTGATCATCCTTTTGGCAAAAACAGATCTCATTTTAGAAAAGGCACAATTGAAATGGATGGAACTCCAAAAATTCTACCGGTTATGGAGTTAAAATCAGTTTTATTTTCATTACCTCCCATTACATTTGGACCCACAATAATCCAACAAAATAATTCTGGTTTTTGGAAATAGCACAATTGGATAAAACGTAGCATATTTTGGGATTTTCCATATTGGTCTGATTTGCTGGTTCACCACATGTTGGATGTCATGCATATTGAGAAGAACTATTTGGATAATTTGTTTCATATAGTTTTGGATACTCTAGGAATGAGCAAAGACAATGTAAATGCATGATTAGATCTTGCCCAAATTTGCAGGCGTCCAGAACTCGAATTGTTTGAGAATGTTAGAAAAGAAAGGTTAATGAGACCCAAAGCAGTTTATACACTGTCCAAAGAAAGTCATTTATTATTTTTTCAGTGGATTTCAGATTTGAGACTTCCATATGGTTTTGCTTCCAATTTTTTTATATGTGTAAAGAATGGTCATATTACCGGATTAAAAAGTCATGATTGTCATGATTTAATGGAAAGACTTATGCCCATTGGATTAAGAGGTCTATTAAATTCTGTGATTTGGGATTCCATAACAGACATATCATATATTTTTGGGGACATTTGTACAGCGAAAATAGATTATGATGTTCTAAACAATCTTGAAGAAGTTGTTGTTGTAATTATATGTAAACTGGAAAAAATATTTCCGCCATCTTTCTTTGACTCAATGGAACATTTGTTATTACATTTTCCATATGAAGCAAAATATGGAGGTCCGGTACAGTTTCGATGCATGTATCCATTAAAAAGATGCATGCAGATATTGAAAAAGAAAGTACGTAACAAAGCATCTGTTGAAGGATCTATTGCTGAAGCTTATTTTCAAGAAGAAATATCTTTTTTCATCTCCCTCTATTTTGAATCTGAGTATCCCTCAAAACACAACCAAAAAGGATGGAATGAGATGAACGTTGATGAAAGAGACAATCAATTATCTATTTTTAACCAGCAAAATCTTGGTTTCATTGGAGTTCATGAACGATATCTTTCATATGATGAATATCATTGAGAACATATGTATGTTCTGCTAAACTGGGAAGAGATGACATCATTTGTACTGTAAGTGTTTCAATCACTTATTCTATCGTTTATGTTACAATAAATAACTTTTTTTTCATAGGTTATATAATAATCATATCAAGAAACAACTTCAACAAATTACAGCAACTGCTCTGGAAGAATGCTGATAGAAAATATTTTCTCAGTGGTTTCAAAAACTGGTAATATAAAATTTTAATGTTTTAACATCTCATTCAATTTATCATTTAGTATATTGATAATTATTTCAAAAAATTTCAGGTTTCTTGATATGCTGATAAAATTGACAAATAGTTGTGTATATTGAGTAACCCACCATCCAAAATGGTTAAATATTATAATGCATATGTGGTGAGCGGTTTTCGATTTCATACACTTGCATATGGGGAATCAAAAAAGAAAATGAACAGTGGAGTTTTCTTGAGAGGATCTCATAATAGAGAAATTGATGTTGACTTTTATGGCATGCTTGATGAAATTATTGAACTCTGTTATCTAGGACAACATTACATAACAATGTTCAAATGTTGGTGGTTGGATACTGGGAGAGGCATGTGTGTTCATCTGACTCATGAAATCATCGATATTTAATATAAAAGTGTCCTTGCAGTAAATGAACCATTCATACTGGCTCAACAGGCACATCAAGTTTATTACACAAAGTATTGTGCTACGTCAAGAGACTTGACTGATTGGTGGAGCATAATAAAAATAAAAAATCGAGACAATAAATTTAGGCAGAGTGAATGTGCTATCACTAAAGTACAAGTAATTGAAGGTTTTCAAGAGAGTACTCAAAATGAATCTTTTTTACAAAGAGACATGAGTATCAATGATGACACCCTACAATTAAGAGTCGGTGATGACGATGATGTTAGTGATGTCAAAAATGAATGTGAAATGCTAAGAGATGAAGAAACTGAAAGTCAAATGGATATCGATGATATTGAGGAGGAATCTGAAGATGACATAGTCAGATATGAAGATGATGATGAAGGTGAACATTGATACAATTCAATGATAGTTATATATAGTCATAACTAATATATATATGTATATATAATAATAATTTTAAATTATTTGCTAACAATATTTATTTTCTATTTCAGATGGATTCAGACATAATTCGTCAGTTGTTGGAGGCTGATCTAGATTTCGATGAGGGTGATTTGGTGGCATCTGAAACTCAGCCTATAGGCGCTTTAGGATGTACGCGGTGGGGGTGTGATCTTGCCTGACTGATGATTCCTGACCCCATCCCCGAGTGACGTCCACGTCTTGGGTTTGAGGCACACACACAGAGGTTTGATAGCCTATGCATTTTACTATTATTTCATTAATCTATTTACATAATTAATGTTTTATTGTTTTTACAGTTTTACGCATATAGCAGTCGGACAGGGCAGTGCTATCTTGCACAACTATTTTTCTCAACCATGGACCACATGGGAGCAGATTCCTGTTGATGTGCCGTAGGATATATTCGACCATTGGTTGGTACGTATGTAAATAAATAATTTTTATTTTGAATGTTATTTCATTTATAACTTGATATTTTGAATTATTTGTAGGGTTTATGGTATCTGATTGAGGATACCATGCGTCACCCGATCCACGAGGCATGGAAGGTGGCCATGCGTGATCGCTTTTGTCAGTTTTACACAACTTAAGAAGGGATTCCATGAAGAAAGAAGGAGTGTTAGTGTTTGATGACAACTATAGAGCACACCAACCATAGTAAATTTCCTCCCACATTTAGGATGGATTATGTTCACATTGGTTGAGTGGTGACTTTTAGAGGAGATCATCGATGGGTAGATAGGATCAAGGGAGATAGGAGGTGACTCATCGAGCTGGGAGTCGTACATTCAGTACTCATAGACAACATCTGGTACGTACATTTATTATAAATATTTTATATAACATTAAATATTAAAAATTTATTTTATATTCTTATAGGCTGTCGAGCTGCCTGATATTACGAAGTACGATGTATATCAGAAGATGTATAATGATCCAGCTACTGGGAAGATTAGAGGTGATCACCAGTGACAAATTGTTGTCAGTATTATTTGTTTTTCTATTTGAAAATTAACTGCATATAATATATTCATAATTTTCATTTTAAATTTCAATTATAGGAGTCATATGAGGTCACATCGTCACAGACTCAGGCTGAGAGTCAGGCCGAGATAGCTGATCAAGTCAGTGGCCATTAGTCTGATGAGGTGGCCCAGATGTATGTGACCTAGTATGTATTCAAGAATGGCTGAGTAGTTCGTATCGGCAGTCAACTGACTCCCAGAGATTATTATGGCACTGCTGCGATGTCGGCGTCCAGATCGAGAGGAGCTCGTGCATCATCTTCTACTTCACAGTATGAGGATCAGTTGTGATCTTAGACTGAGTTGATTGAGAGTCTCTATAAGGAGTAGGAGGAGATGTGTCTGCAGCAGCAACAGTATGAGGAGGAGCGTCGAAGACAGCAGTAGGTGCATGAGGAGCAGATGAGATTGTAGCAGTAGCAGTAGCATGAGCAGATGGAGTATAAGCGCAGACTTACTCATGCATTAGGTATGGAGTTTCCTCCACCAGCTCTGGCAGATCCTCCCCCTCCCCCTCCCCCTCCCCCTCCTTCTTCAGATCGGTGAATTTTTTTTATGTTATAATGTTTGTGAATTCAAAATATATAATTTTTTCTATTCAGAGTTTCTGTCTCTCTTATATATTGAATTATTTAATTTCTATTTATTTTTAGTAGTTTATTATTTATTTTATTAATAATAATATTATACTTAGTATTTTAATTATTTTTTTATATTTGTTTTTGAAAATTTTGATAATTTTCATATTTTTAGTTTCCAATTTTTTTAATAATATTATATTCTATATTTTTAATACATAAAATGTTTCAAATATTTTAAGTAGAATTATCATTTTTTAATTATGTATAATAATATGAATTCTTTATATTATTATTATTATTATATAATATTATAATATTAATATGATTAAATATATTATTCATATTAAATAATATTTAATATTTTTATATACATCAAAATTTTGAAATATTTTATTTTAATTATAATATTTTTAATATGAATAATAATAATAATATTATCATTATAATATTAGTAATTCATTTTTTTATTTTTAATAATTTTTTAATTATTTATAATAATATGAATTTTTTATATTATTATTAATATTATATAACATTATAATATTAATATGATTAATTATATTATTCATATTTTAGAATAATTATTATTTTTATATATATTAAAATTTTCAATTATTTTAATTTAATTATAATATTTTTTAATATGAATTATAATAATATTAATATTTTATTTGATTTTTTTATACTTATTTGCGATGGGTCCTCAGCCCATCGCAAATGGTTCCCGTTGCAAATACTTCTTAATATATTTTTGAATATTTATTTATACTTATTTGCAACGGTACGAGTAACCCGACGCAAATAACATTTGTGATGGGACCGTGGAAAATGATTATTTTTTGTACTCAGTTGCGATGGGAAGAGCAACCCGTCGCAAATACCATTTGCGAGGGTCCCGTCACAAATAATTATTTAAAGATTTTGATAAAAACATTGACTAGTATTAGAAATGGGAATAATTCCAGTCGCTAATAATTTTATTAGCGACGGTCCCTTCGCAAATAAATTTTGTTGCGACGCCATTTTCCGCAACGGTCCATTTGCGACAGACCCCCGTCTCAAATGGCACGTCGTAAAATAGCATATTTCGAGTAGTGCACGTATCATAGCTAAGGTGTTACATTCAAGAACCTTCACAAGTTATAAACTAGCGTGAGATGGAAATCGTTGATAGATCCAACTTTGCAGAGTACCATATAGTGATTTAGAATTAATAGAAGAGGATCTATTGTGGGTGCTCGATTCCCCTTGGGTGTGTCTCATGGAGAAAAATGAATCTTAACGAGAGCACCTGGTGGTGGGTGATCTAGATGCGATTCTAGTATTCCCATATTTTTTATTAGGTTTTTCTATTGTTGGGATGAAAACATTGGATTCTCCATATATTATATTTGGATATTATAGGAATTATTTTCGAGACAAGGTACTGAGATGGTGTGTGAAATTCAATTCTAATGTGCTCGAAATAATTGACTGTAATATGTTAATTATATTAAATATAACACATGTAAAATTTTCTAAATAGGAGTCGAATAAACCTTGAAAGGAGGCTCAGATAAGAAATTTGAGGAAAATGTTGAGTTCAGTATTGGTGTTTTACCCTAGGCCCAACATAATATTTGTCATCACGTGCCATTTTTAAAGAAGTCATTATATGCATAATTAAATTAAATAAATTAGTGAAATAATATATTTTATTTATTTTTTCATGAAGTGATATTTTTATCCTTTAAATTCATTTTTATAGAATTTCATCACGAATGACTGCTCGAACCCTAAATATTTAGAGAAAATGTTGGAGATATTTTCTTAGGAGATGATGAGGCTACATATAGGATCATATATCATCATGAAAATAGTGTTTTTGTATCTCTTCAATAATAAAAAGACTATCATTATTCATAAATTATCGATCCAAACCCTTTTTTTATGTTTTTATCTGTGATTTTGCATCCCAATCTTCAATCTTGGGATGATACAGATCTATTCCATGACCAATATTTATTCTCCCATCATCAATATATTTAATGTCATGGAGTTGTTTAATTTTTTAAATTTATATTTCTTCAATTATCCTTTGTATTACAATGAATCGAGACAAAAAAACAATGGCTGAAGTTCATTCCTCACTTTTATTGATTATTTATTTATTTTAGCATTCATCACACGTTCATCATGGGAATTTTATTTTTCCCCATAGATCAATGAAAACATAACATTTGATCATTTCACCACTATTGTTATTCATAATGGATCAATAATATGGGAGTGGTTTGTGTCTAGAAGCATGATCAATGTGAAAAGATGGTGGTAGATGATCGATGGTGGATCAAATCTGATTTGCGACTTCTGTTTCTCTCAGTTTTAACAAATGAGGATGGATGGCTCAATGGATGGGTTTCTGAGTAGATTCGAGTCTGGTTTCCCTAGATTGGTGTCGTAAAGGACTATATGAAATCCAATATACATCTTTCTATGGGTTTGGTGGCTCCGGTAGCATTCAAGATGATGTGGAAGGGATATTAATGGATCTAGAAAATCTCGAGAAACATGGCATATAATTCAGGTTACATTCCATGTGGAGCCGCTTGATGTGGCATTGCGGTTTCATCCAGATCTAAGGATCACACACTTTTTGACCTCTATCTCATGGTTTTTGACCCCTTTCACATGGAATGTAACCCTATTTTTGTGACTTGTAGTGTATAATGACACTAGAAACAATAAACACCCAAATAGATTGTTGTATACTTCTACACGAATATGTCTGGGTGTTCATGAGACTGTACATAGACACGACCACCATACATGAAGATAGCTAGGAAACATGGGTAGGATACCATGTGTTTCTACATGCTATATAATCCTTATACATGTTGTGTAAATGGAGACTGTATCACATGTGAGAGTCTTCCACACTACAAGGAATTTGGATAGTTGGACACACCGCGTACCCCCAAGTACACATCATATACCACAATGAAGAGTTATTTTGGGTCATAATTTTATTAGTTTGTAACAGTATAGGATGAGTGTGATTTCCTTTGTCCATTAACTCAAGGTTACAATGATTCGTTACATCCATATCACTATATTTTTGTCCCCTCTAGAGGTCAAGTCTCACATAGTGTTGTGTTATCCCTCATTAAGACCAGAATGTGATCCTCTTCCATTCTTTATTCCCTGGGTGGGGTTTGTAGAATCAACATGACGTACCTATGAAGGGAATCAATCCCCCATCTTTTAGGTCATAGTTGTAGGGTTTGTGAAATTGTTAACATATGATCCCCTATGAAGTGGGTTGATCTAGATTAGGTTTATGGTGTCCCCCAATAGTTCTGGGCAAGACCTGTATCATTAAATTAGGGTATTATTAGTCTAGTAAGCCTTATATTATAGAGACCAATGATCTAGACCTCTTCATTGGGTTTCATGATGATATCATGGATCGTGGTGTGGATTTTTCCAGAACAAGTGTTTCTTCCAGTTGAATCATGGAGCTATTAGTTGTTTATGATGACCTTATGGCATTGTGTATTTTATGAGTATATCATTCTATTTATATCATAATTTTTTTTATATTGTATTTAGGTTATAGTACTTGGTTTTTCATGTCAAGTGTTTTCTTGGTGTCCAAATTAGAATTGTAATACTCACCCCTACATGGGAATTGCATGCATGTGTTGTTTGTTATGTAGACAACAACCATTTTGACAGTGTCCTAGGAGGATAGGGAGTGGGTGGAGTGTAGCTGGAGCTTGACTAACCAAGGTATTTTAATGATAGATTCAATTTTACTTAGTCATCTCCATTGGAATTGGTTGGACTTCAATAATTTTTGTTTGGTTATGTATTTGGCCCCTTCTTCAACAATTAGTACTTTTACTGTTCTACTTTATTATGCGATCTTTTATGCATGAATGCATTATTTTAGTTTTTCTATATCAAAAAAATCAGGTCCTGGATTTTTTTGTTTGTGTACAAGTACTTTATGATAATTCGTCCCATTTTTGGGATATGCCTACTCATCGTTGGTCACCTGCCCTTGGTATTTCGGTGGTGTGTTCGGGGTAGTCATGGGCTAGACATCGGTGGGTCGGGTCGTAACAGAAAATTATGTTGAACATATCTGAAAATATAAATTATGATTTTTCTAAATGTGGAATCCATTTTCAAAATTAAATTCATAGAATTGGAAAATTTTAATTTTAAATTAACCCTACAAATGGGATGATAATGTGGGATTTCAATGTGAAAATGTATAAAACATTAATATGTTTTATACATAAAGTCAATACAAAAATGATTAAAATACCCCATAATTGATTAATATTTTCATAATCGAACTATATTTACATTAAAACAAATTTAAATTTAAATTTATAATTATAAGTTATTTATTTGTAATGATAGTTTTCATTAAAGATTCTATTTTTTCACAATTCTGCAAAAAAATGGTGATTCATAGAAAAATACCAAAAACATACCCTAAGATAATTTTTATGTCCCAAAATCAAAAAATTATTATATTTTATCTAATAAAAATTTATTAAAGTATCTAAATTTAATATTTAATCATGATCTCCATTAAAAGCGGGAAAACACCCTTTATAAAAATATAGATTTTATGTATAAAGATTTAATTTTTTTCATATACTGTACCCATAATATCAATGGGATGAATGAAAAAAAGACGAATATATAATATAAAATATTCCTGAACAAAATTAAATAATATTGATTAATTTAAGTTATTAGGATAAAACACATTTGAGTGCATAAAATTAGTCTTCTATAAAAACGTTTCCTATAAATTGAATTGGATTTTGTTTTAATTTATAGTCAATGGGTACCCAATGAATACAAATATATTTTTTAAAAAGTTATTCAATCCTATTCACGACATCCAATTTAATTTCTCAGAATAAATTTTGACATTAAATTGTAATATAACAGTGCTCGGAAAAACATAGTCTTACAAGTATGGGATGATATCAAAGAAAGTAGTAGTTGCAGGTATTGTAAGCTTACTCATTATTGCATGTATTTTATTCTATAGATTAAACTAGATTAATTTAAAATAATTAATATTGTTTATGGTATAGGGATGTTATATTCCTTTATATTATTGTTTTTATGTCATACACTCTATTGAATATGATGTTCATTTTTTAAAATTCAAGTTGTTACATTTTTTGACCTTAAAAACATAGGTGTTATTATTTTCTTAAAAAATTCAAAAAAGGCCTAAAACACTCTGTACCATCAATAGTTTTATCCAAAAAATTATATAGGACATATGGAGTTATTATCCCCAATTTATAGGCTTTAATACTATCAATTTATTCCTCACCATCATGATCTCCAAATGATATAAATTCTAAAAAAATATGTAATGTGACAATCCTAATTTCTATCAATACTACAAGACAATAAAAATAATAACTAATCCATGATTCTCACCCATTATATTCTCCTTAATAATTTTTTACCAATGATTTATAATACATCAAATGTTTTAACTCATATTTTTACCCCAAAAGAATAATATATCAATTAATAAACAACTTTTCAAAGGGTTATTCACATATAGATATACCCAATACAATTTTAAATAAATAAGAAACCATTATATCTCTTATAAATAAAATCATGAACACAAAAATCATGGATTCATTACCAATTATTCATAAAAATAAAATCCCAGGATGAATAGTTAACCTTCATTCTTCACTTAACCATAGTAAATAGTGATTTACATGACCCATCCCTTAAAATGATAATGTTCATTCCAATGAAATAATAAAATATAATTTCCATATCCTAAATAAGAATTTTTTTCATGAAAATTCCTACCCTATTAAATTTATAACACTCTAATCCATCTTCAAAATGTTTTACCAAGCCTTCACTTCTTAATTAAATATATCTTCATAATCATACCTATAACATCCCGGTTCCAGAAGCCGCCCAGAGACGCTCCATACCCAGTTTGTCACATGGCCTCAAACACATTTCTACGAACGTCAGAGGCTGCCAACTAGCAGTGAGGTCCTTGTGTGTGATGGTGGGGAAACTATGCCCTCTTTTTCATAGTAACACAGCAGAGGTAAAACAGATATACAATAGCAGAATATATAATAATCCATACAAAAGGAAACAATGTAAGAGTAGAATTAATAAGCGGGAGCACAGACATATATATGAATGATGCAGGATACATATGTCTAGCAAAGAATCCAAACAAACCACATTACTGGAATACAAACATTATTAAACCAATGTACAAAACAACTACATATGATAGCTCCTCAGCATCGCAATCCTCAGCTTGGTCCCATTCTCTCTAGATACATAGTACTCAAGTACCTGAAGTTAAAGGGCAGTTTCTCTTATCTATAACTACATCAATATAATATATTTGGGCCCAAAACCGTGTCCCAAATTGGGTGAGAGACTAAATCCTAGTAGGAAACAACCAGAATATTTGTTCCTAACAGTCGGTGAATGTGTTCCTTATAATAAACCAAAGAAGGAAGTAAACAAAGAAGTACTCACTAGTAACCATTCCAACATTTTCGAGGAATTTAGGTTCATATATCAAGTAAACAGATAATCCTATTGGAAAAAGACAAACAGGTAACCCTCTAGGAAGTACTCACATCCTATCCCCTCTGGTCCAACCTAGCAATATAAGAAACTCTCTAGGAAGCAGACACAGTCTACCACTCTGGTTCAAATTACATGTATATAAAAAACACTCTCTAAGGTAGCACTCTCTATCAATCCCCTTACAGCCAATGTGATAATGACTCTCTGAGGAAGCTCAGACAATAAATTCCCCTTATAGTCAAAAGTGGTTAAAGACTCTCTAAGGAAGATCAAATGGTAAATTCCCCTTATATTCAAACGTTTTTAAAGACTCTCTAAGGAATCTTGCACGGTCAATTCCCCTTATAGTCTACTAGACCAGGTTCTCATGGCCCAGTGTATGTTAAACGTGCATAGAAATGCAATACGGCCAAAGTAAAACTCAATAACTACTTTTCTAAACAGTCTAAAACATATCAAGCATGTTAGATCAAATATTCACTCCATCCTATAGTACTAGGCATGGGAAAACAGCAAGGAATCCTAATAGGTTAAACATGACCCAACGGTACTAAATAGAACATGCATGGGAAATCCCTTCCAAAGCATAGCAATCAACCCTATTCACATTCAATTAACCTCTACTCAAATATAAAAGCATGGCATGGAATTAATAGGGTTGAAATTGTAAACTTGCAATACACCATTTAATGGTATTGGTCAAAATTTCACATATTACTCAATGAGTTCCAAATGAAAGGCAAAAACCACCTACCTCACCATTGTATGAACTTTATAATACGGTGTTGGCCCTTGGATCGACCTAGAACATGGTATATCTACAAAAACGTCTAAAACATTCAACCCACGATATCTCATTAGAGAGGGGAATATAAAAAGATGGTTCTCAATAAGAAGAGAGAACTCACAGATGTGATTCCAACATAACCAACAGAGTTCAATTCTAAGAATGGATGCTTGCTCAGGGGCTCGGAGAAGATTCGAGGCCGTACGGGTTCTCTCAAATGAATAAGTAGAATAAGAAAATGTTTCTATCAATAAGATGTGACCGTGGTCTTTTTAATGAAAAAATTAACGTACATGGTGTTTTATTTTGAAGTACAAGGCATGTACTCATAAAGTACATCGTGTGTACTCATAAAGTACACATCGTGTACTTCAAAAATTTTCAGAAACTCCACTTTTTCTTCAAAAAATCCTGAAAAAGAAAAATATTCCTTAAAGGAAGATCCGGGTTCTTATAAACATCCCCCTTAAAAGAATTGTCCCTGAATTTCCCTAGCTAGGTGGTGTTGAAGAAGAAATCCCGAAAAACTCTGGCCACTGAGATTGTACACCGGCCTCCCTCTCCCATGTCTCATCCTTTACTCACCTGTGTTGCCATAGCACGCATACCAGAGGAACGGACTAGCCATGGAGAACCTCCATACTTCGATCAAAAATCTGGATAGGATGCTCCACAAAATATGCATCCACTTCCAAATCAACCTCCTCAGGCTGGAAGACATGATACAGGTCTTAGAAGTAACTTCGAAGATTGGAAATGTGGAAGTCATTGTGCATAGCCTGGTACCTCTGACGTAATGGCAACCGATAGGAAGCTATCCCAAATCTCTCTTACACCTCAAATGGCCTGACGTACCTCTGCGAAATCTGACCCTGTCTCCTAATCCATATGTGCCCAAACTTTCGGTGTGACACGTAAGACAACATGATCCCCGACCTCAAACTCCAGAGGTCATCTTTGCTGATCAGCATAAGATTTCTGTCAAGACTATGCATTATCCATCCTCTTCAGAATCAACTCTATCTACTCTATGGTCTCCTGAATAAGAAGAGGTACCAACATAGCTGCCTCTCCTTCCTCCATCCAACATAAGGGTGATTATCATGGACTACCATACAAATCCTTATAAGGTGCCATCAGAATAGTTTCTTGAAAATTATTATTGTAGGGAAACTCCACAAAAGGTATGTGCTTCCCCCATGTACCCCCAAAATCTACAATGCCTGCTCGAACCATATCCTGAAGCACCTAAATCGTACACTCGGACAAGCCATCTGTCTGAGGGTGGTAAGTTATACTATAAAAGTACCTGTGTACCTAAAGCCTTCTGATTCCCCTGCCAGACCCGAGAAGTAAAACGTGCATCTATTTCTGAAAATATAGAGTGTTGAACTCCATATAAATGCACAATCTCTAGGATGTAAAACATTCCCAACTCATCAACATTGATGGTCTCCTTGATCAGGAAGAAGTGAGAAACCGTTGTGAGTCTGTCAAGGACAACCCATACTACATCATTCCCTTGAGGCGACCTCGGCAACCCTGTCACGAAATTCATCACGACATCATTCCACTTCCACTTGGGAATGAGTAACTACTGTAAAAGACCTGATGGACATTGATGCTCCACATTCACCTTCTGAGAGGTGCAACACATCATGATGAAACCAACTACATATCTTTAAAAACCAAGCCACCTATATTGACGGTGTATATCACGATACATCATGGTGACACTAGGATGAACTTCCCAAACTGAGGATTGAAAGTCTTGGATCAGCTCCTCACTTATGTCTACTGGCACCCATATGTGCCCCTAGAAACACAAGATCTCATCCTCTCCTATGGTCCATACAGGAATAGGGTCCTCTCCTGGTACACTATCCCATAAGACAAGGCGTTCAGAATCTGATAGCTACCTCATTTTCACTAGATCATGAAGAGTAGAGGTAATAGATAAAGAAGAATTAAATTTCTATCACTATCTATCTTGAACCTCCAAATTTATCTCAGACAATGAAGCCATAAGCTGAAACTCACTACTGGCCTCCTAAACTGCCTGTATCTGAGTCCTCCTGCTCAACACATCAACCATGACGATGCCCTTCCCAGGCGTATAGGAAAGCTCGAAGTCAAAGGACTGGAGGTACTCAACCCACCTTCACTATCTTAAATTCCGATCATGATGAGTGAGGATGTACTTGAGACTATTTGGGCCAGTGAAAATGACAAAATACTCTCCAAGAAGGTTAATTTGTCCAACATCATAAAGCATGAACAACAGCCGCCAAATCAAGATCGTGTGTCGGGTAGTTCCTCTCATGTGGCCTCAACTGCCGAGACCCATATGCAACGACCCCTTCCCCCTGTATAATAAATTCTCCCAATCCAATACCTAAATCATCATAGTACATATTATAACCCTTTACCACCTTTAGAAATACTAGTATCAGTGCTAAAATCAGTCTCCATTTCAACCCCTGAAAGGCTAACTCATAAAAATATGACCACAACTACTTCACAACCTTCTTAGTCAAGCCCTTCAGGGGTGCTGCTAAGCATGAAAATCCTATATGATATGTCTGTAGTATCTATACACACCTAGAAAACAATGCACCTTAAAGACGTTCTTTGGCTTCTCCAAGGAAACTCCAGCTCTCACTTTCTCTAGGTCTACTGATACTCCTGTATCTGAGATAACATGACACAAGAAGTGAATCGGGTCCATCCAAAAGTGGCATTTTGAAAGCGTATCATATAAATGACGCTCTCTCACTGTACTCAGAACAATATATAGATGAGTAGCATGGTCATGTTGAGTGTGAGATTACATCAAGATATCAACCATGAAAACTACCACGAAAGAATCCTAGTATGGATGGAACACTCGGTTCATCAATGCCATGATGGCTGTAGGCACGTTTGTGAGACCGAATGGCATAACTTCATACTCGTATAGACCATACCTATATAGAAAGTCCATAAAGGTATATCCGATGGTATAACATGCAACTGATGGTAACCAGATATCATGTCAATCTTCAGGATCACTCGGGATCCTTGAAGCTGATCAAAGAGATCATCAATCCTCAGAAAGTGGTATCAATTTTTTGACCATCAACTAATTCAACCTCCATTAATCCATACACGGTCTGAGGGTACAGTCTGCCTTCTTTGCAAACTGGACAGGCTAACCATAAGGAGAAGTATTAGGTCAGATGAAACCCTCTACTTGCTACTCCTCCAACAGTTTCTTGAGCTCCTGTAACTATGGTGTAGCCGTCCTGTAAGGAAGAATGGACCCCGATGCCACTTATGGAACAAGATCAAAAGAAAATTCTACCTCTCACTCTGAAGGAAAACCTGAAAATTCCTCTAGAATGATATCCCTGAAATGATCCACCACTGGAGTGAAGTCCATCTCTGAAGTCCCATGATCATCTAGATAAAGACTAGAAATTTGGGCTGTAACTCCTCTCAACCCATGATGCTCAAGTCCCAATATTCAGTCCTAGACATCCCATTTCCCCTTATGAAGAAACGATCCTCCCTCTGGTGATGTGAAACTCACCCTATGGCAATAGTAATTGACAATTGTATGGAAGGGAACTAACTAGTACTTTCTGAGAATGACATCATATCCTGTCATCTCTAAGACCTAGATGTCCCATAAGAAGTGAAACTCACCAAAATCTAAAGGGAACTACTTACACAATCATACACTAGTCATTCATGTCCCCAAAAAAGTGTCTAGAGTAAAGATATCAACAAAAGAAAAGATGAAGATCCCAAGGCTCTTCACAACAGCAACAGATATAAAGCTATGGGAATCCCTTGTATCGAAAAGAGAAAAAGATGAAAGAGAAAACTAAGATCATACCTAGAACTGTAGAAGGTTTGGGATCCATCTCTAGATGGGTATGCTCCACCGAAAATGTCAGACCATCATTGCGACCTTGTGACCCTTCCCGAACACTCTGAGATGATACAAACAACAGTCACTGAAAGCAACTGAATACCATGGACACGACCTCCACCTCAGCCCGAATGGATAGAAGAACTCCAGTTCCCAAACTGATGAGTAACTAGTGGTGTTGATCCTGAAGGAAGAGTCATCAAAGAAACCATGTCACCAGCTGATGGTGAGAAGATTTGACAGAAGCACTGAGGATGATCCATCTTGCCACAATATCAGCACTCCACTAGGCCCCTCAGCCAATGTGGCCTCGTATGCTCACTTTGTTTTTCAATAGCGTCACCCAACCAAGCTACCTGATGATGTATCTCGCCTACTCTAATCTCCTCATGCAGTATCCATATGGTGCTTCATGGTCTCAGCTAGGGGAGCACAAACTCTGGGTGTCGAACTGCCCTAGTTCACAGCTCCACAATCCCTCAGATTACACTTGGTGATCAACACCTCATTTACTATAGATGATATCGATGTAAAACTGAAGATGTTCACCTAAGATCAGATCTCAAGACTGAGACCATCATGAAACGTCCATGCACGGAATAGCTCATCTCCCCCTAAAAGGCTGTAAAATGCTACAGCTCGGTGAAGTGAGAAGAGTACTCCATAACAGAAAGAGTACCCTCCTCTAGACTCATGAAATCCTAGGATCGATTGGACCTCGAGGTCTCTGGATAGAATTAGTGGTAGTAGATGTGCTGAAACTCATCCCAAGACATATTATGATGGCGTCCCACCTGGGATATCACATCCCATCACCTCTTGGCGGGGTCTCGAAGCATGTAGGTAGAGTGCTTGACCCTCCTCTCTGGAGCATCTCTCAATGGTCAAAGATCATCAACAAGGATTATATCCATGACTCTGTAGCCTAGGGTCCTCCATCCAATGAGAAAGTTAGAGGATGCTGGTGATGTATGACCCGTGTCAATTCTTCCATCGATGGGGCAGGAGGAGGCACTACCCAGAAGGTGTGCATCGTCCTCAGAAATCCCTCACCAAACTATTCATTGGAACCTGTGTCAGGTATAACAGCTGGTTCCAAGACATTCATAGCTGGAGGATCTGCCGGCAGTCCCTAATTAGCCATATCTGATGTCTGGTCACCGCCCTATAACTGGCGTTCAACCAGCGGACGTCTCAGTGGCATGAATCTTCAAGGTTATGCGCACCGCATAGATCATGATTAACAGGGACTGAAACCTAAATGGGTAATAAGGGAACAAGAGAAGGAATGAATTTAAGTTTTCAAAACATTATTACATGGTGTGTATAATTTCTACATGGTGTGTTCTCTTAATCCTTTCACATGGGCGTGTACTCCAGCAACAATTGTTTGCAGAGCATGCCATACATGGAGTGTTGTCCTAACACATGGCGTGTACTTTAATCCTCTTCCCCTGCCTGTGTCCTTCTACACTCCTAAGCTACACTGTTCTCCTAGAAGAATACTACATGGCATGTTCATTCCAGACACGGCGTGTACTAGGTGAGCTTCACGGACCCGTGTTGTTAGTGACACAGCAGACACACGGCTTACACTACACGACGTGTTCCAGATGGACATGTTGTGTACCAAAGGATTTCCCAACCCTATGTCCATGACCACACATCCATTGACATGGTAAGAGAATACATGGCATGCACATACAGTACACAGTGTGTACTTATGAAAAATAGTTTCCTCCAGAACAGAAGAACACATGGCGTGTAATTAATTCTTCATGACATGTATTCTGTGCATTTCCAGACAGTAAGCCTCAGAAACTACTCTAGAGCCTATAAAAACACTGAAACGATCATTTATGTTGCAAATTCTAGTATTTATAGTCCCATACTCCCCAAAAATCAAATCTTGGAATATTATACATGTCATATACACGGAAAACAAGACAATGATCCACTAAATTCTGGTTTGTGAGGGTCCATAACACCTCAAGAACCAATGTATGGTGTTAATTCAAACAAAACCTTGCAAAAATATTAAACCATCAAATTTCATGTATTTTATCGAGGAATCTATAAAAAAAGAAAGAATATCTAATAGAACACCTATCATAACAACATGCAATCACTAATGCATCCTAAAAGGCATGGCAAGAATGCATGACATGTGATTTCTAGAAAGTTCCTATATGATACATGAGATGAGATACCCTCATCTCATTGGGTTGCGATAGAAATAGAACCTCAATAACATCAATGGAAAAAACAAGAAATATAGGAATCACTCAAGGTGAAATCCAATCAACTATAAAAATTGAAAACTAGACAAGTTGCATTAAATGAGGTAGATTGGCTTTTCCCTATACATGGGTTAGCTACACCTGGGCACAGCTTATTACCAAGTACCTAGTGAAATCCTATCCCTGACTATATGCTCCAAACAGTAAGTCAAGAAGAAAAGAATTCCTCTAATACCACTTTGTATCATCCTGGTTCCGAATGCCGCCCAGAGGCACTATGTACCCGGTTGGTCACATGGCATCAAGTGCATTTCAATGAATTCCAGAGGCTGCCAACTAGCAGCAAGGGTCTTCGGTGTGATAGTGGGAAAACTATTCCCTCTTTTGCAGAGTAACAAAGCAGAAATAAAACAGATATACAATAGTGGAAGCAGAAATAATCCACACAAATGGAAATAGTCATACACTAGAATTAATAAATTGGAGCAAACATATATATATGAATGATGTATGATAAATATTCCAAGGAAAGCAGCCAAACAAACAATAATGATGGAATACAAACAGTAATAAACCGAAGTAAAAAATAAAGACAAATGACAACTCCTCAGCATCGCAAGCCTCAGCTTGGTCCCATTCTCTCCAGCTCTACAGCACTCAAGTACCTGGAGTAGTAGGGCACATGCCCTTATCTATAACTCTAGCAATATAATTATTTTGGGCCAAAAAGCATGGCCCAAATAGGGTGTGAGACTAAATCCTAGTAGGAAACCACCACAAGATATGTGCCCAACTATTAGTGAATGTGTGGAAGGTAGTAAACAAAAGAATGCAGTAAACAAGGAATTTCTCAGTAGTAACCAATCCTTAAGTTTCAAGGCATTCAGTTTCATATAACAAGTAAATAACTATTGAATAAGGAAAAACACAAATAGGTAACCCTCTGGGATGTACTCACAGCCTATCCCCTCTAGTCCTACCTTGCAACAAAAGGAACCCTCTAAGAATCTTGCATAGTCTACCCCTCTGGATCAAATTACAATGATATAACAAAGAATCTCTAAGGAACCACTCTCATTTAATCCCTTTATAGTCAATGTGATAAAGACTCACTGAGTAAGCTCACACGATCAATTCCCCTTATAGTCAAAATTGGTTAAAGACTCTCTAAGGAAGCTCACACAGTCAATTACCCTTATAGTAAAAAGTGGTTAATGACTCTCTAAGGAAGCTCACACAGTCAATTCCCCTTATTTTCTACTACACCAGGTTCTCACAACCCTGTGTAAGTCAAAAGAGTATAGCAATGCAATATATACAATGTGAACATCAAAAACTACTTGGATAAACAGTCTACAACATATCAAGCATGTTAGATCAAATATTCACTCCATCCTATAGTAATAGGCATCAGAAAACATCAAGGAAGCCTAACAGGATAAACAGGACCAAATGGTCGTAAACAAAACTTGAATGGGAAATCCCTTCCAAAACATAACAATTAACTCTATTCACATTCAATTAAGATCTAATCAAGCATACAAGCATGGCAGGGAATTAACAGGGTTGAAACGGTAAACTTGCAATACCACGTTCAAGGGTATTGGTCAAAATTGCACATATTACTCAAATACTTTCCACAGAATGGAACAAACCACATACCTCGGTGTTGTAAGATCATTATAATCCAGTGTCAACCATTGTATACGCCAAGAATGCGGTAGATATATAAAAACGTCTAAAACGTTCAACCCGTGATATCTCATGAGAGAGGAAAATATCAAAAGATGGTGCTCAATAAGAAGAGAGAACTCACTGATTGAATTCGAATGCAACCAACAGAGTTCAATTTGGATAACAGACATTTTCATAGGGGGATCGGAGAAGATTCATGGTCGTACAGGTTCTCTCGGATGAAGAAGATGAATAAGAAGACGTTTATGATGATAAGACATGACCCCAGTATAATTAATGAAAAAAGAAAGTACAAGGCATGTACTTTTGAAGTACACAGCGTGTACTTGCCCTTATCAAGCCCCTCTTTAGGCGGCCTCCAGGTCACCACACATGGTCATGTGAAAGGTCGCTACACGTCCAGCACACAGCTACCCACGATAATAGATTACATGGTGTGTACTCATAAAGTACATGGTGTGTACTTCAATAATTTCCATAAACTCCACTTTTTCCTCAAAAACATCAAAAAATGAAAAACATAACTGAATAGAAGATCCAAGTTCTTACAATACCACACTACTCTACCATCGTATCTTAGAACATAACAAAAGTAACCAAAAAAATAACAAAGAAACAACCATTGAATTTATTTAACTGAAACCATCAACCCATGTTTTTTATTCTAACAGAGAACCCAACATCATATTATAAATGACCAGAGAAGTCCAAAAACATGAAATCCACCCAACGGTAACCAATTATCCCAAAACAAAAGGGTACTAAAAAGATAATGATCATTTTTTATCAACTATATAGAAGTAATACATTATTTTATTCAATCCATTATCCACCACACATGAATAATCTATGTTGTATTCCTAAAAAAAACTCATATAACATTATACAATCTGGAGAATTCTAAAACATTTCATATATAATTCATAATTAAATATTTCCCCAAAATAAAAACTCACCAACGATGAATCTGTTCATGATTCCAACCCCACATTCTTGACTAAACTCTTATACATTGGATGTCAACTAGTGTACAATGGTAAGTATCCATATAGCTACAACCAGTATGATTGCTCTGAAATTCATTCTTTTCATAACACCAATGGGAAATGCATTTACATTATTCTATAAGACTTTAATATTAACACCACCAATATATAAGGGTAATATAATTTACCTATTTATCAAATCATACAACACAATTAAATGGTAACAAACAACTTGGAAAACTATTATTGTTCCTCTAATTATGCCTTTAACAACAAAACATGATAATGAAAAATAATTTAATTTTTTTTAATAATTAATAAACATACACAACTCACCAGTAAATAAAAATTAAATCATACATAATTCATCACCTTTAAACATAATTCAATGTGGGTTTATCATCGAAAAAATAATCTAAGGTTTATTCTTAACTCATTATCCCATTCCCATAGACACATCTATCTCCCATGTATTATTTTAATTCAAGAATATCAATTTAAATTAGTAATTAATCTCAATAAGATTTTATTATGATTAAAAATAATTTTAATAAGTTTGTACACATTAACCTAGACTAACCCATCCGATAAAAAATTAACATTAGAAATAAAATAAAAAACATTGCTAAAAGTAATCTTTCATCATTACACATAAATCACAACCAACATTCAAAAAATAAAATAAATTATCTTTTCCTAGATCATTGGTTGTCCAACCAGAATTTATTCAATAATTTTTTAACCTCATGAAAAAATCTTTGAAAAACAATAAATGGAATCAATTGAATAATCCAATAACTAATTTTAAATTTTTTGAAATCAGTCAGTATGATAGTCACCCCATTATGAAATCATAAAAATTTAAATCTACCCAACACATGTTTTTTAAAACCCACCAACATTATAATTAATAAATATTATATCCAATATATGAATATCATTAACACATTCTAAAGGAAATCTGTTTTATAGCCCAATTTAAATTAGAATAGATTTAATATATGGTTTCAATAATGATTTTTTAATTTAAAAATTGATCACAAGAACATACATTAACACGAAAAAATTTCAAAACCATTCTAAAACATATTTTAACATTGAAAAATTAATTTCCAAATAAAAACCCATTTTTGAAAATGAATAAAATTTTGTAAACTGAAATAATTTCTGTCAGCCCTTTCAAAACATAAATCAAACTCCACACTAAAGGTTTAATTTTATTTTTCCAAAAAAATATTCCTACCAGGGAAGATAAATTAAATGATTAGTCTTGTTCACTAAATTCAAAAATCAATTGAAAACATTAAGATAATTATTATATGGTGAAATTAGGGGGAAAACAATTTTCTATTAGAAAACCATGTTAACCAATTATCACTTTTGTAAAAACACATTCGACTCAAAATAATATACACAATTTAAATATATTCATTAAAAAATACACATTTCTTAAAACCATTCTCAACAATATATGGTTTATAAAGAAATATAAGTTTCATTTTTAAAATAATAACATAAAATTAAATATTATTTAACTAAAAAAATCACTTCAAAAAAAAATTTAGAATGTGAAAATTGAAAAAAAAACTTATAAACAACCTATTATAAAGCCTATACCTTAGATAATGATATATAAAAATCATTTGTACTAAAATCATAAAATTTAAAAAAAATAATGAATTAATTAGGTATCCACAAATTAATTTTTTTTTCATATCTTTACAATACTTTTTTGACCATTAAAATGTATAATTTTACTAAACGTTTATGAATATCAATAATATTTTAATAATTATCAAAAAAATCAGTACAACATGTAGTGAAATATAGAATAATATGAATTATTTATCCAAATAACAATTTTTAACTAAAAAAATTAAAAAAATCTATTTCACTTTCATAGTCAGCACTTAAAACAAATTGTTATAATTTCACCAATTTATTATAGTACAACAATAAAATTCCCATCAATACCATTTATTTATTGAAACTAAATAAATAGCGGGGTTAAATATTTCTATTTAAAATCATTAAATCCATTTTATAGAAAAATAGTTTAACAATTTTGCATATTAAATCATTTTCCACAAATTCACTATCATGGAACTATGTTATGCATGATACACACACCCTATCTCATAAAATAATATCAAACACACCTATCCTATAAAAAAATAATCCAAACTATGTATCTTGAATTAAACCAACACTCCACATTATCAAACATCTATGGAAACTCGAATATAATAATAAATATTTTTAACATTCTTTTTGGTTGGTTATATTCCTATTTTGGAAAAATTATATTTCTATTCATAATGGAACATAACTGAAAAAACTATTACTAGTTGTAACTACCTAACTCAATCTATTTACAACTAACCTTGATAAATGTTTTAATTCTAATAATACCTTCAGTATTTTCAATTATCTATAAAATTCCTAATTATTGAATATAAAAACCAAAATAAAACAATGGAATCATTTTGACCCCTTAACTCAAACAACTAGAATATTAATCTAATAAATAATTTTAAAAAAATATTTTTAAATTAATTCATTGAAACGTAAAATATAAAAATTTAATTAAAATTAAAAATTAAATGGTATAAAAAGTTAAAAAAATCTATTCCCCATTAAAAACACATCATCTATTAGTATTCATTGGTTTTCCTCCACTGATCAATCCAATTCAAAAAAGGAATATCTAAGCTACCTAAAACAAAAAAAACAATTATATACATAGGAAATAAGATTTCTATTTTGTGGGTTAGTGAAAAATAACTATGATTTACCTCAATCATCATTTGAACCCCATAAATGTGGTAATTAAAAAATATAGCAATTATTTTTTTAAAATATCCCATAATCTTGTTAATATTTTATAAAATAAAATGAAGATACACTAACACTAACAGTAATCAAGAAACTACTTTACCAAAAAGATTAAAATAATAATAAACCAAAATTCTAAAACCTGACACAAATAACCCTTTTACTCAATTAATATCCAAGGGGTATTTCATACCATCATCAATACTAATAATGTGTATCACTAAATGACCCATGGATAATTTTTTCTTAAACCTCACCATTCCCATACCAACAAGATTCCCACAACCAAGTGGGAGTTTTACACCACATCATCTTAGAATTATCTAAATGGTCCTCTCTACTACAATAAATTTTATTAATATCAATTCTAATACCTCATCTGAATTAATTCAACTATATAATCAACTAATGAAAAATAATGACACATCAATCAACCAATCATTTATATAATTTCAAAAATGGGAAAATATCACCAACTCAATGTACCCATAAATTATAATTAAAACATGCAGTAAAAAAATTAACTAAATAATTAATACATAACAACTCCTCAAATTTCATACATGAACAATTAATAATATTACTTAACCAAGAAATATTTCTATTAGAACCCCACTTCAAATCATACATTACAATTTTTTTATTTTTTTCTAAAATGCTCCATCACCTAAATAATTACTCATTCCATTGTCTTTTAAAATCCTTACTCAACCAAACCGATTCATAAAAATCATTCAATTAACACTATTATAAAACATTATATATATATATATAATATAATATAATTAAAAACAAATATATACGCTTATGATATTTTACAACACCTAGTAGTAATGACAATATACCAACCACAACATGATGAAGAAGGTAATTCATTTCTACAAACATTAGAAAATCATTCCGAGTTTCCTTCTCCATACAATAAAAACAAAAAACACAATAAATAAAATGGTTTCTACAGTCCCCAAGTAAACCTCCTGAGTCAATCTTGATATTTGATAAGAGAAAAAGGAATAATTGTATGTGAAATTTTATCCATCTAAAAACCAAATAAATCATGATATATATTTTAAAATCTATTAGTGAAGTAGTAATTAAAAATCTCCCAAAATAACCTTCTTGTCAACAGATCTTCTCTAAAGAAAAAAAATTAAAAAATACCAGAAAGAAATAAATAGTCTCATTAGGGTACTTATCAAGATAAAAAGCCCGACTTCATTGACTATGTAAATGATTCTATGTATAATATTTTTTTACATGAATTTGAAAGATGTATAGTTATAGTTTTCCATTTTTCCCTATTATCCTCCCATAGAACCCCAAGCATGGTTTATTATAGATTATTAATTTTCCCTCAGACAGAACATTTCCCATAAAACCTTCAAATAACATTTAAAAAAAATATCTAGAAAACCCCATCTGAAACCACTCATCACACACCCACAATTGAATGAAACTCTATGAATCTGAAAATCATGATGAATGAATATCTAATCTATAAAAATACATTCATTATCTTCATCATAAAATACCCAATCATTAAAATAAATTTATATAACCAAATATTATAAACCTATACTCTAGGTTACTATGTAATTTTAAGTACGTCACATTTATAATATCCTATAATATTGAACATAGGTGATGATAACCCAATAAAAATTCATTATTTGAAAAAAAAAATCCACTTTCAATATTTTGAATATTTCATTGATATTATTTTATCTTTATTGATTCCTAGATACTATATGATTTTATTTTTTGATTGGAATCCCATATTCATAAAATATAATCACTATTCTATATGAAAATAATATTTGTATAGATGGAGGTATTTTAGGTGTTCTACAAATCCTAGAAATAAATTTTTGAATTTGAAATTTAGATATGATATTTCTTATGTGTTTATAAAATAATATTAATTAGATATTAATATTACTCAATGAAATAACTTAATCGATCACTCCACATCTTTTGAAAAATGTTTTAGGTCAAAACCATTTTTATTAAATAATTTAACCCTATTTTAAATTAGGTTTAAGTGAAACAAATTAACTGACCACATTGAATCAGTATTCCAAAGACCAGATAACTTGAGTGGCCTAAAATACTAGTGTTAAAATGTTATTATAAGTTCTATATATCCATTTGAATGACCCAAATGTTTCTCCTATTTATATTAAATTAATTACTTTTAAAATTATCTTCACCCGAATCCAATAACATAAGAATTTCAGGGGGTGGTGTGATTTATGCTCCCACTCTATGAAGATGTTAGATAACCAAACAAGTTCCTCCCCCTCCAATAGGGGAGGGACCTAATATGTCCTTAAAGGGAGTGAAGTCTTATTTTCCCCCTTCTCTAACCCAAACATTCTTCCCCTATTTCCCCAAATCTCTTTATTCCCTAATGTTCTAGATCCCTACGAAGGCTACCCTAACCATCAGATATCAACCATGGATTTTAATGATGCTTCGGCCCTCTTCAACCTGACATTTATTTCTTAATTATCATAGAGAATTCCATCGGTGGACTCATTTAATTGGTATTTTTTGAGCTTGGGTAATACAGGACATGGAAATAGTGGGTTTTCATGACTATAATAACATCATGATCCTCTTCACTTCAGTGGAAGACATGATCAAAGCCTAGAATAGTTCTCCATGCAGCTTCAACAGATCCCAATTCTACCTATTTAGATGTACCACATATTTTCATATGAAGTGAGTCTCTGCTCCCACGGCTATTTGGGTTAGTTTCCTTAATCAAACTTTACCATTTCAAAACCATTTTATTTATTCAATTACTGGGAACCTCATAGGTAGATACTTGGGTTTTTATAGATATATTAAATCTATTTTTTATCCACTAAATACTTGAGTTTGTGTGGAGGTTGATGCCTCGTGAATTCCTTCAAATTGAATTTGGTTTATAGTAGTCTATATGATTTGTTGGAGACAACATTTTTTTTTACGGATCATGGTTTCATTTTTTTCAATTGTTATTGAATGGGTCTCTTGATGGAAGGTTGTAGGTGGGGGTCCAGAATTACTAAAAATAAGAAGGGTGTGGGCATAGGGGGTAGAGACAAGGCCCATGGTTCCTGTATTGTGGATGATTTGTCTTGTATGGGGAAAGTTAGTGTAAAGAGAAAGCAAAAGTATAAGTGGAGTAGAGCACGGGAAGGTAACAAATTATTGTAAGACATCATTATTAGGTTGTGAAATGAATTTAGTGATCCTCGTACTTTTGTTTGGGCCTCCCTAGATCAAATTACTTTGGGGGTGGAGAAGGTCACTGGTGTTTTGGACCCTTCGTCTCTTGAGTTTCCTCATGGTGGAAGTGTGCACAAATATAATTTGGAACAACAAATGGGGGATGAGGGAGGTCCAAATACCCCCATGGGTGCTTCATATGTTTATTCAGTGCGATCTGGTAATGGAATACATGATACAGGCCATATAATGGTTTCTATGTATCCCATGGAGGGTAATCATATATTTTTCAAGGTTCCAGGCCATGTCTTTGGGGGTGAGGCCATGATAAGGATAAGTCCTATAAGGGAGGTGGCATGTATTGAGCTCAGAATTTTTTTTGAATGGTTGACTAAAGATGATCATTTTCAAGAGTTTGAGAATGACATGGGTAGTCCCTCTATGGATTTAAAGAAGGTTCCTAGGTATTTGTACACTGATGAGTGGTTTATAGGTGATTTATAGGATGGGGTTTAGGGTGGTAGACTTCCAAGACTGAGCATAAGTAAGGGTCAAAGGGGAAACCATTATGAGATAAGGTATTACTCAAATTTTCCACTACCAATAGATACATGATTAGGGAAGAAGTATAAAGCTATGTAGATGGAAAACAATTCCCATTTTTCCACCATGGATGATTTTCAAAAGTAGAAGTTATGTTTTTGGGTTGATCAATCATAATAATTTCTCATGTACTTGGAAGAATATCGAGTTTAATCTATTTTGAAAATTAATTATACTTATGAAGAAGATGATAGAATGATGGGATGGTCATTTAGGGTGTCTCTTAATGAGGATCAATATACCTGGATCAAAAAGAAGGACCTTATTTTAATAAGGGGGTTCAATAATGGTACGATTATCCTTGAGGAGTTCCTCTATTCCTAGGAAAAACTTCCATTTCAGTTCGAAGTTATTTTAAAGGAACAACTAGACTCTTAGGTATGAACTACATCATGCAAACTATTTTGGTAGATTAAATATGGTTGTCATTAATTGTCTTTTAATGTATATGTTATTTACCTTTATTTTTAAACTCATGGTTTATCACTTTTTCATTAAATGTGTTTGATAATTAAAATTTAATTTTCAATCATATTATATTCACCCTTGTTAGAACACCAAATATTATCCCCATATAGTTCCAATAGCCCTCTATCCTTATTGATTCCCTCACCCCTCCTTCTAATCACCTCCCAACACCTAACCACTAAACTCACTCCATCATGTGTCATCGCCCACCTATGAAGCAGCCTTTTATTGTCACTCTATGACCATCCACCATCATATTCCCTTCCTAGAAACCACTGGTTAATCATTGTGTCACCTCCACCTCCTCTACCTCAAATATGATTTTACTAATCACATGAAGGGATTAAATAAGAAACCTTAATTCAATAGAAGTAAATATGAGACTTAAAAATATATAACTAGTCGATAAATAGTATATTTTAATATAATTTCATATCGACCATGGGAAAATATCATTAATACCTAAATGTATCAAAATAATAGATAATTCTTATTGATTTTTCTATTTTATAGCATCATTACATAGTGTTTATCATCCTCAATAATTACCTAAGATAGATTTACCCTCACTAGAAGATATGATACAAGTTCTTTGTTTATAAATGTTTTATAATCTTGTATAAAAAAAATTAAGAAAATAAATGTTTATAAGATTTTAAAATATAATCTTCAATTGTTGAAGGTGTATCAATACCATATAATATAGGTTTTCAAGTAAAAAAGATCATAATTTTATTATAATATAAATAGTAGGGAAATCATGATCCATATGATGGTGCTAGAGATTTCAAACTTCTCCACCCTCTATATTTCATTATCAATGCAATATCATACGAGGTATATATTATAATATAAAATGTGAAGTCTATGGAACATGACATATCTGGACATTTTTGGGGAAATTTTTAATATATATACAAGTAAAAGGAATAAAGAATCTCCAAAGGTGAATGTATTAAGAACAAAAATTGACACATTCTCCAAAAACCCTACACTTTAAGCCTTGATTTCATGATCTCCTAGGGATAAAAGGATTGAGATAAATTCCTCCTTACCTTATGTTTATATAAGTAATAGATATATTTTCCTTAAATCCAATATTTTATATGATACAATTCACCTTATTCATGTTTTATGACTTATTATATCATAAAAAAAGACATGACCTAGCCACCATGTGTTATAAATAATTATGATATAATATTTATGGATTGATATTTAGGAATATAAATAATTTTGATTTTATATCATATGTTACTTACAACTCTGTTTAAACACCCTAACCAAAATAACTAGGATCGGTCCGGGATTCTACATGACCAAATGTGTGTCTCCCCATGCACAAGTGGTTATCATCTAGTAGTGAGTTTAAACTAGTAAATCATGGGGATACTATTCCCTGGGTAGTAGATAATCATACTGGTAAAAAATGGAAGTGATAAAAACAAATATTAACATATAAGAAATAATAAATACATCAAAGTTGAATCAAACACAAAGTACAGACTCATGAAATATCAGTATGAATTTTCAGTTAGACAACCTAAAATAAATAAAAGGATCCCAAAAAATCAATGGATAAATGTACAAGATAAAAGTAAACAAGTAGAAACAATAGAAAAAAATCAATTCCCAATGTCTATACTAAAGCATCTACTTGATCTTGTTAATCCTACTCAATTATCCACCACAAGGCCTTTTCCCTTAACCGAATCCACGGGCATGAAATTAGCACACACATAAAGATTACCATGTAGGTTGAGAGTATGA
This sequence comes from Viscum album, assembly GCA_963277665.1. NCBI lineage: Eukaryota > Viridiplantae > Streptophyta > Magnoliopsida > Santalales > Viscaceae > Viscum > Viscum album. The sequence goes on from OY728120.1 coordinate 1,489,498,921, forward strand.
AACCTAGTAGGACCCCATTAATGGTTCTTTATTAAAAGTGGATTATATAAAAATTTTCATTCCATGAAAATAAAAAAAATTATAGGTAATAAACTCATATATCAAATAAGTACAACATTTATGTTGAGTCCTTAGAACCATTATATATTATTTATCACAATGAAGGAATGAATTTAAACTATCACCTTGACACATACCCCTCTATGAGAGAGTAAATACATATCTGACACATCCCCCTTGAAAGAATACCCCTTGTAAATTCTAACCAAATTTCTTGAAAAATCCACATCGATAGATTGTTCATATTTCTCATCCAAAATTCTCAACTATGTGTGTCTAAATAATAACAAAAGTAATAATATATAAAATTTTATAAATCTATAATAGCATCATATCATGTAAGAATCATAAAACATTCCTATCCACAAACTATAAAATAATAAAAATAGGTATCTTAGGGAAAAACAATCACTCTTTATGTTATCAAACATCCAAAATAGGTCTTATAGAATACAAAAACACACCCCATGCCATTAACCATCATCGTTAGGTCTCATAGGATACATGTGAAAACTAAAAAATCATTTCAAGAACCCATATAGAATTTTTTTTAACAATAATGACTACCAAACTCAAATGTTTCAACATCAACATCAAGGCTTTCCAAGGGTTTCATAACCCAAACAACATTTATAAATCAACCAAATGAATTGATCTTGTTAAGAGTTACTCAGTTGATTAAAAAATTAATTAATTAATCATATATAATTCAACTTAATAATGAAAAATTTATGGGTAGAAAAAATACATACCCAACATCAAACACTAATAATGATAGTATAAATGTTTAATTGAACGAATGATTAATCATTCATACACCAAACTATGAATAAAGAAGAAGTGGTTTGAGGATCCTATGAGCCAGAATTAATCAAAAAATGTTTATACCTTCCCAGATTTTAACTACTATTAAGATCACACATGGATAGGTCTTAGTTTTTCCGTTGTTTTTATAAATTCATCAGGAAATTGAGGGAATCAACAAATAGGAAATCCAAAAACAAATAATAGGGAAAATGAATTGATTAATGTCTTCTTAATGATCCTGAATTTAATATGAATAAATTTACACATTTTAATGGTTGTGATACAAGGAGGAAGGTGATGGTTTCTACTATTTGAGTTCTATGCTGACCACCAAAACATCCTCGATCTTTCCTTCTACTATTATCATGGTGAGGTTCCCCATGTCATGGCCCACATTTACCTCCCCTAATCACGATGTCATAGAAGAAATTTATTCCTATTTTCCCATTATACACAAGATCACACCAAGAAAACCACCACTTCTATGTCGTCCATTTGGACCAAAATGCTCTAAAACACACTTTTAACATTCCAATCATGCCCAAAAAAAATTAAACCCATTTCATTACCATCACATGACATTAAAACATTACTCAAAAATTTTAAAACAACCATTAAAAATACCAATAAAAATGAATATATAATTCTACCCCTTTAAAAAACATATCTACCATGAAAAGTGTTTTTTGAGGTCTTCTTAAATAACATAGGTCACCATGACTAAATATTTGTCTCTCATTACCACATTTCCTCCCAGATTCTCCCATCATTAAATAATACTTGAACAACTGGAATAAAATTCCATAAAAATCATCTATCTTCTATCAAAAATATCAAGAGATTTCTCAACTAAACTATCAACTAGTTCAAAATAAATATCCTCATAGTTGATTACATGAATAAGGCTAGGCTTGTACCTCTATGTTTTATACCAAATGAACGATTTTTTCATAAAATTTCTCCCAAGATTAATATATAATTTTTAGGACAATTTATTGATGTGTTTAATGATATCAATGATCCCAATGTATCATTGTGATAAAATCCCTTGATTCCTCATTTTTCTATTCCTGAACCATGGGGACACTAATAAAGAAACTTTTTCCCCCACAGAAAACTCCAATGTTCATCTCCTATGGTTGAAATATAATCATTATCTAATCTATGTTATTACTACTTAGTTTTGAATCAACTTCACCTACTAAAAGGTCTTATGTTCTGTAATAGTCACAAAAATGGAAGAATTACCAACCTCATGCCATCCTAGTGGTGAAAGAAATTTAAATATTTAGTAATATTTAAATAAATCAAAATGAAACAACTAATTGTAAAAAAAATTTGGGAAAACAATATCAATTCAAAGGGAACTTCCCAATATCCTATGATTTCTATAAAACATTATTGAAACATATCCTTGAAGGTACGGATCATTATCTTTAGCTATCTATCAGTAAAAGGTTATTTAGTTGTATACTTATTCCATTGAGTCTCCATAACCATCTACAAGAAATTCCAAAAACTATGATTTTAACCGATCACCCCTATCAAGTACAACACATTATGGAACTATATATAGACATAAGATCTGAAAAACACTGATCATACAATCTCATCCATCATGATATTTTATTGAACTAGAAAGAAGTGATCCATCATATTAAAATGACCCTTCACAACCCACATAGATACTTGAACTATTGGGGTCCTAGTAAATCCGATAAAAAATTCCATCATTGCCTCATTCAACATCCACATTGAAATGTTATGTTAATAGAGTACCCATCCAGATCTTGGTTGCTTGACCGTGATCCTTTAACAAATCAGACAATGGGTTACAAATCCAACAATATCATATTTCATTTTGGGCTACTAGAATTATCACCAAATATCATGATACATAATAGAAGATCTTATGTGGACTTCCCACTAAAACACAAGGGACACCTTCATCAACTCCTCCCTTATGGGAGAATGAATCATTAGTCTGTTCTGAACGAGATGCACATCACATCTTCCTAAGGGCTGCCCTAATATGGAGCAATTTTCCATAAACCTCTCACGTGTTTTCATGAAATATGGTTCAAAATCTTGACTGTACTTTTCTCATTCCAACAATGAGGATGTGATCAATAAGGGATCAGATTTCACTACCCCATAGTCCTCACCTATGTCCCCTACCCGTTTGTCCGCAATGAAATTTTCTTTCAACATACATATGATGTTATCTCTATATCATGATACATAAAACTACTAAGATAAATTTCAATAATATTTCCCTTCCTAGAAGCATATTCTATCCCAAATTGTTTAATTTATAAAAGATTTACACAATTCATCTAACAAATATTCAGGTCTTGCTATGTGAAAATATACAACATACTATTATGGTCTCTGTATAAGAAAAATATCTTACCAAATGGGTATTTTTACAAATATCTCAACATATAAACCATATCTTCTGACATTTATTGTTGAATAGGATAGGAAATTTCATGGTTTTTTTGCTTACTAGGCCAAAAAAATCAACCATATAATTATTCACCAACAAAACAAAGAGAAAAAATCTAGATGTGTTGTAATAAAATATATACCCAACTCTTAGGAAAACAAGAATCAAAATCCAATTCAATATCAATATCCTATCCATATTTATAAATAAATCTTCAAACAAATTTTTATTTAATATTTAACCCCTTTGGTAGTTGTGGATATAGGAACCTCATTTCCAAATAACATTTTAATAAACCGCATTTCGTACTCGGTCTAACCAAGGAAAATCAGAATCTAAAACACATTCAATTGTCATGAATAAGAAATAACTGCTTCAATCCCCTCTAGATAAATATATATACCACATTCTGAAACCATTTCCCATTAAAATTCACCTTTTGGATCCCAAATTGATTCTTTTATAAATCAATGTATAGTTGATGCACTCAAAGTGTACTCAATATGATCTGATGGTATTTCTCATGTGATTCCAATGTATAAGAATATATCATAATTTCATTAATGAACACACTAAAAAAGGATGTAATGATGTGTGAAATATAGGGTTCATAGGAGTTATGAATAGTAAAAGAGCTTTTGTTTATCCATTAGGCATAATTAGACACTCATACAACACATTCTGACTTCTAAATTATATCATTAATTTGTATTCCACTTTGGACTAAATAAGTTGGTATTTAGATTTGAAATCCATATTCATATACAAAAAAGATCTAATTTATTCATCAAACTGGTCATCAATCCTTGGTAATAGATATATTTTTTTCATTATGAGATTTTTCAACGTCTTATTTTCTACACAATTTTGTAGAATACCATCCACCTTCTTAGAGAACATCACTGGAGCACTCCTAGGGGAAATATCACTCTATGTAACAATTTATATTCAATATCTTCAGTATATAGATTTACCCATTTCAAATTTGTTTGAACCCTATGGTATGAGTGAATGGATTTGGTTGGGTACAATGTATCATAATGATATTATAATCATCTCCCATGTCTGGTGAAAAAATGGAGAAATATTCTAGAATGAAATATGGAAACTAGTCCACCAATAGAACAAAATATGAGGGTGCTAATGTCTGATTCACATAAAGGATCATTCCAACCACCTATACCACAAGGGATTCTCTCTAATGTGAATATCATTCCACTTTCTCTTCTTCAATATCTCATTCATTAGTCAAAAATACTACCCCCTATAGGAGACATAAATGTCACATTTCTCAGATAAAAATTGATTTTTATACAGTACATGGTCAATTATTCCATGCTGTGAATCACATTGAAACCTAGCATCTTCATAATCATGAAACTCCACACATTATTGAATCTATAAATCACCATAAAACACTCTGAAAAAACATAAAGATGATTCACATTATTTCCCAAGGTTGTACTATTGGATAAAATATCATAAGAAAACATAACCATTATTTCTTTCCCACCAATAACTTGTGTATATAAAAATTAATGGGATGAACTGGTGTCAAAAAATTCAGTTGAAAATGTAGATAAAATCTTGACTATACATCAAACTATTGAAGTTATCTGTCCCCCATAAACTAGAGCATGGTCAACTATATAAACCCTTATAACAAACACTCTATTCCAACCCTAGGTATCTGAAGTTACCTAATTTGAAAACCCTTGTGGGATCTATAACCACTGATAAATTACTTAGCCCACATCATTCCGTAACCTTGATGTGTGAATTTGCAAATCCTTTGAAAATTCCGATTCAAATGACCAGTATTTCCACACTTTGGAAATGTCTTTATATAAATAGTATAATCCATGAGATTTTGAATTTTTGAATAAATTATAGAACTACATAGATTCATCCCCTACAATGGGAGTTTTCGCACCTATAATCTACGATGTATATTGGCTGATACCCTAGAATTTTTCCCCATCTTCCTTTTCTTATTCCTATAATAACCAAACAAAACTATTCAATAGGAAAAAAATTGATACAAGACATGTTAGAAGAATTCTTGTAACTATATGTTCATTGATACAATTATCTATCCTCATAGGTTATCATATAAAATCTACATGACCTAGTTTTTTTTCTTTTTATAAAGGAAAATCTCATACGTCCATCTTTATACACCTCATTCCCACCCAAAAGTGGAGATATGAAAATAATCTCAATTAATTGTTCTAAATAGGTAGACACTAGAATAATCCCATTATGGAGATTCATGAACTCCTAAGCATAGTATAGATTTAATATATTAGGTAGTGATTACTCAAGTAAGTGTTCCCTAATGTTTTCCCACATCAACCCTTCATATATACTATCCTGAAGAAAAATGTCCCACCCCCATCCTAGAGCACCATAAAGCATATTGGTAATAGTATTTTTCATTTTAATCATTCATGGTCTCTTCCATATTAGAGATCAACTCAAATATTCTTTTCATGTCCTCTATATATTAGGGATCTATAGTTCCATAAAACTCTGCCGGACACTAAAAATAAATTTCCTGAGAATAGTTCACCATTGTTATCCCACCGTTGTGGGATCCTCCTCCTTCAATATCCCTAGATGGAAGAGTACCATATTGATTATTTTTATAGATTTAGAAAATTGAAAAACCATAAGAGCATGGTCAGCTACATCCTCATACAAAATATTTGGTGAAATACAGAATTCATCCCTCATAGAAGAATTTCTAGCTTCCCAAATAGACTTTCAAATACATCAATAAGGACAGGTCGGGGTCCATTCCATAGAAATGCTAGCAGATATTTTAATCAGTTTATGGCGGGGAAAGGTTTGTCTGATTTGGGATACTCAGGGGATTACTTTACCTGGTGTAATAACATAAGGGGATCTCACCAATCATGGATCCTTCTTGATAGATGTCTGGATAATATGGAAGCTATCTCAATTTTCTCTTCCTCCAGAGTTAGTCATTTAGATCGAGGTATCTCAGGCCATTCCCCTCTTTTGGTTACTATTTCCTCTGGGCAGGACTATCAAGGGAGGTTTTTATTTCAGCAGCAATGGGTGACCAAGATATGTTATCATGACTTGGTCTCAGATATATGGAGTTCCCAAGGGCAGGGGAATGCTTGGACCTCTCTTCATGAAAAACTCAGTCATCTTAAGAGTCGCCTCATTTCATGGACTAAAGATCTCCCCCGGATTGATAATGAAATTGATGGATTCCTTAGGGATATTGATAGTATTGAAGTGAGTTTGGAAGAAGCTTGGGGTGACCAATCCTTTGAGGAGCTCTCCACCAGAAAAGACCATCTTACAGATTTGATTCTAGCCTAGGAAAGGCAGGCTAGGGAAGTTTCCAAGATTAAATGGCTTAGATAAGGGGATAGAAATACTGGTTTTTTCCATGACTTCATCAAAGAAATAAAGAGACCTATCAATCCTAATATCTTGTTGGATTATGGGTCTCACACCGATGACCGGGATGTGGCTGGTAGTATGGATTTCTCTTATTTCAATGATTTTTTAGCTGGTCCTAATGTGCATATGCCTAGTGGATATCCTGGAGGGGATCATGGTTTCTTTAATGTGATTCCAAAATGTGTTTTATCTTAGGACAATGAGAGGATGAGTTCTATCCCGGATGAAAAATAAATCTTCTCAGCCTTGATGAATCTCTATCCAGACAGTGCTCCTGGTCCGGACGATTTCCCGGGTTCATTCTATAGGGGATCTTGGGAGGTGGTGAAGTTAGATATTATTATTGGGATATAGGATTTCTTCAGGGGTGGTAACCTACTAAGGGTTGATTGTGCTATGACCATGGTGCTGATTCCAAAGAATATGAGTCCCTCTTCTATTCTACAGTATAGACCAGTGAGTATGTGCAACTTTCCATACAAAATCATTGTGAGTGTGATCAATTTTAGATTGTCTCCTTTTCTTCCTCGGTGGATTTCTTTGAAGCATCATGGTTTTTTGAGGGGTCGATCCATCCAAGGGGTAATTAACCTTGCTCAGGAATTGATAAGGGATATTAACTTTAAAAAAAGGGGATCTAATATTGCTCTCATGTTGGATATGAATAAAGCTTACGATCGTGTGGAGTGGGGCTTCATCAATATGGTATTGGCTAATATGGGCTTTTCCTCTTGGAATATTGATCTTTTTTTCTGGTGTTTTAGCTCCCCGTGGATAGAGGTTTCCTTTCTAGTGAAGTCTTATAGTTTCTTTAAGTCCACCCATGGCCTCCACCAAGGGGATCCTCTATCCCCAAGTATCTTAATCCTCTCTCAAGATGTTTTGAGTAGGCTCATTTTCAGAAGTATCCACAACGGAGAGATTCATCCATATCAAAGGTCCAGGAGAGATAAGGCTATATCACATATGATGTTTACTAACGATACTCTTGTATTTCTTAATGCCGGGAAAAAGTCTATTGGTGGTTTGAATAGGCTTATGGAGGAGTATTGTCACTGGAGTGATCAACTTATCAACAAAGAGAAAATCTCTTTTTTCATATCAAATAAATGCTCTCTGAATCGAATTTTAGACATCCAAGGTAATCTTGCAATGCAACGTGGATGTTTTCCCATGCACTATCTCAGGGCTCCAATTTCCCCTGTTAGACACCAGATTTGGGATTTTGAATTCCTTATTACCAAGATTGTGGATTGAATTCATAACTGGAAAAAAAGATATTTTCCCTTCGGAAGGAGTATTTCCCTAATTAATAGTGTGCTGTTGGTGACTCCTGTGCATGCTCTTTTGGCAGTTGCGGCCCCAAAGGGTGTCATCTCTAGCATGGAAAAGCTTTTGGCCAGTTTCATTTGGGGTCATCAAGCGGAATGGAAAAAAATTGGGATTCTTGGAGTAAGGTGGCCAGGCCTGCTAGGGAAGGAGGTATTAATGTGCAGAGTTTAGCTGATACACTCAGGGGTATGCAGGAAAATCTGGCCTGGGAAACTGTGGATCAGTCTACCCTTTGGGGCCAATCTATGCATTATTTGTTTTATGGACAACTCTCAGGGGATGAAAAGGCTTACGTGATTTGGACTAATTCGGTGAATCTTTTCACTGAGCTTCGGGATCACTCGCAATGGATAATAGGTATGGGGTCTATTTCTTTCTGGCATCATAACTGGTCAGGGAAAGTGTTGGGATTTCCGGGCTGTCTGGTTCCTTCCATCTCTTTTCAGAAGGCAAGTCGATACCCAGGCTTCATTAATACAGTGCTGGATGTGGACTAGAAGGCTTTATATGATCCCATCACCCCTTCCTAGGCTCCTGATAGCTGCGTCTTCACTGCTTCTGCTACGGGTATTTTTTCAGCTCGGGATTTTCGAGGTATTAGGAGCCCCTGGTGTTGTCTGATGGGTGGAATGAGCTTCTATGGTCTAAAGTGGTGCCATCGAAATTAAATTTTCTTTTATAGAGGATTAGGAATCATGCCATTCCCAATGATGATAATGTTAAACACTATGGAGTTCCATTGGTCTCCAGGTGCTCCTGTTGTGTAGCTCTACCGGAGGAATCTACAGATCAAATGTTCTTCTCGAGGGAGTCGGTGCAGGAAGTCTGGGTTTGCATTGGGGAACTTATAAGGATTGGTGTTCCTTCTCTAGTAAGTCTTTCTTTCTTGGAGACATGGTTTCATGGTTCAGGAGATAGAGGTCTGTAGATAACGACTCTTGGGATTACATTAACTGCTAGCTGTTGGGCAATTTGGAAAGCTAGAAATAAGCTGAGATTTAAAGGGACCCACGCCTCGGGCAGATCCATTATTTGCAGGTCCAAATTAATTCTCGTGGATCCGGTTTCCCTCTTCTCCTCCTGGTGTGATGCTCCATTCTTAAGCTAGATACGATCGCATTCCCAAGGAGTTTAGTCTTCTGTTGCTCGATGTTCATGGGTTCGCCGGTCTCTGCGCTCGGGAGGGCTCAGGCTCAATTCTGACGGGTCCTGTTCCTCAGGGGCCCTGCGCGGAGGCAGAGTGCTGCGGGACCAGTGAGTCTCAGTCTATATGGATTTTTCCACTCAGTTAGGGTATGGATCCCCCCTCCAGGAGGAAGCCAAAGCCATGATGACAGGTATTATCCTCTGTATCGTGAAGGATATTGTGATTGCTGAGGTTCAAATTGATTCGAAAATTATTCATGATTCCCTCAAAAACATTTTCCCTCCTCCTTGGTCCATCTACTATATTATCAACAAGTGAAAAGGTATGCTATCTAATGGTACCAAAATTAGTAATGTTTGGTGCGAGGGTAACCAAGTAGCGGATCACCTTGCTTCTTTGGATGTTATGGGCCCTGACCCAGTATGGCTGCATGATGTTTTCTCTTTTAAGCCCGAAGGGGTCAACTTTATTAGAGGGGATTCCCTTGGATTGAACTATTTCAGACCTCCATAGGCTTTTTGTTTCCATGTTTCCTATTTGTTTTTGTTGGATTGTGTTTATTTTTCAATAAAAAGTGATGTGATGATGATGATTAAGGTAGAATTTCCTACAATTCTAGAACAAACCAACAACTAAACTATGAATATTGATAACTGATCACATTCACACAAAATTTTCAAAAACAATTTCAACCTATTTTGCTACCAACAAAAATAAGCCATAACACCATATTTACTTCATAGATTATAATATAAGCCTCTGATACCTACACATTATTCATAGCCGTATATATACACTCAAGCATAAAATACTCAGGATCCAACAAAAAAGGAGAGAACATTTTCATGAAAAGAACGTATAAAATTTTCATCATGAATTTTAATTATTTGGGCTCAATCTAATAAAAAAGTGGGAATATGACTTATGATCCCACATACCATGATATGATGCATTAAAGAACACTAAATCTAAAAAATCTATATGCAATAATTTATTAATCATGAAAGGTATATTTAAATCAAATAACAAAAAATATTAAGATCATCAAATCCCCTTTTACTAGAAATTCAAAGGTCCACTATGCAATGCTACCCATAAATTGACACAGTTCCCCTACCTAAGTCTCAAACATCTAATCTCCTATCTACCCTATCCCAAATCAAGTCATGAAATGAAACAATTTAGTGAACATGATTCTCTACCTTCATTTTAATACACCCTAACCCAAATCATTGGGATTGATATTGGAAGAAAAATCACCACATGTGTGCCTTCCCATATATAGAAGGTTGCTAACAAGCTATTAAGGAAAATAGGGGAATCAAGGAGATTCAATGAAATTATTACCAGATGGTCATTAGAGTACAAAATAAAATATATAACAATTATATTCGGAATGTATGAAATAAAGAAACAAAACATTATTATCATTCACTATATTATAACCAATTTAATATATTTATGGCATGATATTCACACAACACAAAATAACGAAAATCATTTCCATGATAAATAGATCAATGTACAATATAAAAGTTACTATATAGGAGCATTAGTAGATGTTAAATGTTGAATCTTTTCCTGCAACACCCACATTCTCATCTTAGTCCTATTGAACAATACATTACTTTCATTTTCCCTTCGTTGGATCCCTAGACAAAAAATCAACATGAGTGCCATGATTCAATCATATTTTGTGAGTATGAAACACCATAAGACACCACAAATTGGTCTTCAGTCATATGTTAATATGATATACTGGTTCTTTTAATGAAAATATGTTAATTGCTGGTAATAAATAAGTATATCACCCATGGAAAACATATATTGTAAAACCTTAGAGACCCTATCGACCAATTTTCGTTCAATGTTTAAAGGAATTTCAAAAGGCCTCTGAAATTCCTTTTGATGGGATTATCCAAAAACATGCTTAAAAATCCCCTGTGAAGGGATAACCCATTTGTATATCATTGAATATTCTGAAACACCCCCTTTGGGGGACAGTCCAAATGGAACAACATACACACTAAACTACAAAATATATAATAATATTTTATATGATAATATATCAAATATGTAAAATAAAATATCACATCATGTCAAGAAAAATTATATCCAATACCAAAACACATGCAAGAAAACATAAATCATATGTATCATGGGGCTATGCATGAAATAAACATGTGACCTAAAATTAAACAAAGGTTTCATGGGATTAAGACACATTAAAAATCTGTCCATAAACACATATAAACACGTTCTATTTATAAGTACTAGAGACCTCAAACATTCCAACATCAATTTAATATAATTCCTAGGGATTCAACACCTCAAAAATGTTTCCACATCATCCAAATCAATCCCTCAATAGATGAGTTCCTAGAACCAATTTCAACAAGGAATAATAAATGTTTTTGAATAAGACTCAAGAAAGAACAAGATATGGGTACACCAGTCACACACTAAACATAAAATACTGACAATGATAGTATTTAAATATTGTTGGAGGAAGAAATATTTTATTGTATAATTATTGGATAAAAAATAAGAAAAGTATTGAAGATTACACTAGTATAAATCAATGAGAACATGTCTCAAAATACCATGATTTGATCTCCCAATGAGGTCCCAGATGTTTTGTAACTAGGGTTCTCGTAGAATGTGAAAATTCATCTATAAATCAACGGAATATATTAGAAGGAATTATTAATTGAATAAATGCGAAAAATATTTGATTAAATTAATATTAAACAACAAAAATTTCGTATTAACATGTTTCCCATTTTAAATGAATGATATTCGAGGGAGAATGAGATGGTTTTTGCCTTTGAACTCTAACTTGGCTACTAAAATGTCTCCCATTGTGGCCTACACCGTGTTAGTGTGGCTAAAAAAACACCCCCTAACATGGATAGTAACTATGAAATGTAAACTTATCTAATATTTTTTTCCATCCCCAGGACCTCCACCATGGGCATGGTGGGGTTTACAAATTCATGGCCTATAGGTTCCTTCAATGATCACCATGCTATCACCATGTCTATTTTCCCATTTTCCAGTTTTACACAGGATCTCACTAAGACCTTCACGACCTACCCCGTGACTTCATTATATCCGATTTTGGACTAGAAATGTATAAAACCTCACTTTTAAGCATCTAAAAACATCTAAAAAAACAAAACCCAAGTCGTAAAAATCATATGGATAGAGACATTACTCATAAAATTATAAAATGTTCATTAACAACCAAAATAAAAACAGTGGTGTTACATAATTAATATTATATGATCAAGTGATTTCATAAGAAATTATTAATAATTCATCCATTCATTTCATAAAATATTACAAGCCCATTTATAATAACATTTATAGATTTTATATGATAGAAAAGTGTTGTTGAATGATAACTATTACAATTTGGGGAACTCTCCCATGTGATATATCATCTATTGAACTATATAATAGAATATAATGGATGGGAATCATATTTATACATTTATTACTTGAATACATCATGGTAATTTAATAACTTTTTATATCACATGGTTAAATGTAACATCTTGATGAATGTCATTGAGGATTTATAAAACACAGTTCCATGTTATGGAGTTTGGTTCATGTCTTTTACCTGAATCTCATCTAAGAATCTCCATTATTTGATGTTATATTCTATATGAAGTCGATTACTCTAGAGGTTCTATCATGTTTTGGAGGTTGGAAGGATTCCACTTAGAATAACTATGATTTATCTTAGCATATTGAAAATACAAGAAGAGTGGTGTATCTCAATTATTTTTTTGGGATATACCTTTGGAATTGATAAAAATTATGTTCTGTGTATCTTTGGTTAAAGTTACATTGACTTATAATTTTCCATTTCAAATATTTCATGATTTCATGTTTCTTAGGGTTTTTATCCTGGACTTGTGATTTTTATCACATTCACATTTTATAATAAGTGTTATTATACCCCTAGGAATCCTAAATTGAAATCACTTCAACCATTCTATTTGTATTAGATAAATCATGAATAAAATGGAGAATATACCTATGAAAATTTATATCATACTGGTAGCCATAAAATAACATTTCCAATTTTTTCTATACATTTTGTATAATTACATATGATATATGATATCATAATTCATTACATAGGTTTAATGTTATGATTTATTTTTTTCATACCATTGAATTTGACATATCATATAATATTTTTACCTATGAGAATTTATTTGAAACATAGTATAAAATCATTAATATTATATCATGGTGTATCATAAATTATGATATACGAAAAACATTTAATTTATGGAACATCATATTTTATGATAGAATTATATATCATATAGTGTGATAGATAAAAAATATGATCTATTAGATAAGTCATACTTAATGATACAAATACCCATCATAATGTATGAATGATAGTGTACCTAGTTAAGTCCAATTAGTATAATCTTATAACTCTAAAATATTGAAAATGTTTTAATGAGTCATACCCTATGATTTGTTAGTCCACAAAATATGATTGGAAATAAAATAATTTTTCTTAATTATTATTAATGAATTTCATTTATTGTTTAAAAAAAATTATAAATAATGAAAAGTGATATTTTTGAGGATTATTAATTTAAAAAAATATTAATTAATTAATTATAAATATTTGATAATGAAATTTTAAAAATATGAATCATTTAATTATTAAATATTACATAATATTAAATGTTAATATTAGGGAAACCACTTGTAAAAGTATAAAACCTACCACATAGATAAGAAATATAGTGTTAATTTAGTAATCTTAAAGGATAATTTATAATGATATTAAAAATATAAAAGAAAAAGAAAAATATAGAGTGTTTCTCTTTAAATTTTGGGCTGTTCCAAAATAATTAATTTTAATTATTCAAATGATATCGTTTTTAGTAATTTTTTAAACCTCGTTAGTACAATTTTGATGATTGATTTGTTTATGTTTTCAAAAATGTTTAATTATGAGATATTTAGATTATGTAAATTTATTACTTAATAAAACAATAGATTATGAAATATTTTTATTCATAATTTATCATTATTTCATTGAGTATTATTGAATATAATGAATAATATAAAGAGTTCATATTATGAAATGATTATAAATATTCTATATTCATGACTATAGAGTTTATATTATCAATTGTTAATTTTTAATGTGGTTCCTGTAAAATTTTATTTATGAATTTTTAATATATGGTTATTTCATGTTTAAATATTTGAATTTTTCAGTTATTTAATGTGTATTGCATGATTTATTCATAGATAAAAAAATATTATGAATATGGTAATTAATTTTTAAAATTTGATCAACTACTTCCTATCAATTGACCAATCATTTCATTACATTCTTCCTATGATTACATGACAATTATTTTTTGTCTATCTTGACCTCAGTCTATAAATAAAGTAATTAACCCGAATTTATTTATTGAAAACAGTTTATTCATATTAGGTTTTATATTTATGATTAATTGGATCCTCTATTGCGTAATAAACCCCATGTAGAAGTAATTTAGGTAACACATCCCACTGGCCAATTGGTTCATACCATGTTTTTAAACTGTGTGGTTGAATATTATTTCCTCTAGTTTTACTATTGTGGAGAGTTTAAATCTCAGATAATTCTAATCCTTTACATGAAAATTTCATAAATGATATACATGGGATGAATTTAAATATGTGGAAATATTTTTGGATTCTATAATTGGGTTTTTTTGACAAAATAAGTGTTGTGTAAAGGGTTTTACATCACTAGGGATTGGAAATATTGATTTAGAGGAGGGAATAAGATCTCAAAAAATTATAATAATTTATATATAATGGGTACAACATGATATTGGATGGAGATATTATATCCCCTTTAAAATAAAAATTGAAATAGTCCTTAAAAATAAAAACTAGTCAAGTCTTTGATCATCAAACAAGGTATGTCATGATAAAGTCAAGTGCCACTGGATTTCCTTTTATAAGTCAAAGAAATTAATTGATTACACTAATAGTATTAGGGTCCTATTAGTATTTCCCTCAATAGGTAATAACAATTTGGGAAACCCTAATAGGATTAGGTTACCAAAGGAATAAATTTGGATTTATCCTATTCATTGACAGTAAAATGAGTTATCCACTTGAATATCTATGAATAATATATGATGTGATTCAGTTGAATCTATATCTAAATAACTAGGAGATGTGAGAAAAGATAAATATTCCTAGTGATTATTGAAATATGGATCATGGGACACTAATATATATGATAAATTTATTTTATGTACATAACATTGGTGGAATCCTGTAAATAAAAATATGGTGTTTAATGGTAATAACACCTGATACTCATCTAATAAAAGCATTTATTATATATTATAATATAATCCTTATAAAATATAGCATTTAGATGAGTCCATATAAATTATTAAATAAAATAATGAATCTCATAAGACTTGTTACATTATCAAAGTTCTTATTAAAAAAATTATGATTGAGGAATCCCATCATATGTAACCAATATTTAAAGTTTCTAACATTTGGATATTAAAACTTTTGAGAAATATATTGAACCACTTAAATTTTTAGAAGAACAGTATAACTGAAGGAATATTAATATTCTATCATATATTCAGTATCATTATATATTTCAATTACATGATTAGAATATAAGACTCCTGAACGACTATTCTAAGTATTTTTTTTCTTATTTTAATTTATTTAATTTTTTTAGCAATATGAATGAATTTGAGAATTTTTTAATCTACTTTTATCATGGTGCTGAAAATTGATAAATATGGAATTTGATTTCAAAATTATAGTGAAATATTGATAATAAAAATCGATAAACATGTAAACCATAAGAAGAAAAATTATTTGAAGAGTCTATTATATTATGTTTCTAGTCATGGTCATTTAAACTTATAGATTTTATCATGTAGGAGGGGTAATAATTCCATATGATAGGATTATAAGACATATATAATGGTTATTGTGAAAATCCATGTAATGTTAATATCTGGTAGTAGTGTTATTGAAATAAATTAATTATATTTTGAAGGGTATGTAATATAGATGTTATGTTGTGCATGATTTCTATGTAATCTTGAGTTCAAAATTAGATCAAGAATAAATAGATATTTTTTATTTCAGTCAATTTATGATGTTGAGAGTCACTATGTAACATATTTTTTAGACAGAAATTTTTTAAAATCAAATGAATATATATAAAATATGTGTGTCTTTACCTCATTAATCAAATATAATTGATAAAAAAATTATTTTAAAGGATTTTTTCTGAGAAAAATGAGGTGACTATTTATATTCAAATAGTTTATGATTCATCATTATTTATAACATGTTTCAAAAATTTCACAAGGGTAAAATAATTATTCCAAATTAAGTGTTTATATAGTTTTTGTTAAAAATATTTTGAATGATTTTAAAACCACACATTAATTGAATATTTCAATGAATTGAGTCATATTTTCAAAGGAATGTTCTCCCAACACATATAATTCTATATATGATATGTAAATAATTATCTATTTCTGATTATATTTTTACTAATGGAAATAAAAATTATTTCATAAACACCATTGTTTTTTTGTATCATGGAATGGTATTATAAAGAGAATATACTATCAACGAGGATAGTGTGTGTATGTTTTAATTTGTTTAATTTCAATGGTAATGAAAAATATATTATACCATTCTAAAAATAAAATTATTTTTACTTTATATCCTAATATGTTTTGGATGTGTCATGATAATTAAAAATAAAATGGTTACATTTAATTATCATGAGGATGTGAATATCACTATTTTTTAAAAGAATATCATAGTCAAATAAAATTTTAATTTACCTTAAAATACCAATAGGTTTTTAGGGCCTATAGGTAAATGGAAATGTAAAGAGTTACGTTTAGTCTCAAAATAATTTTTATTGTCACTATATCCCAAATGTTTTTAATATGAAGTACTAAATAATATTGTAAATACTTATATTATTTTAAGAGGATTAATTATTATGGAAATGGTTCCATTGATTATGGTGTTAAATTTCTAATCGTTCTATATAAACAATATATGTTGAAATCATAACATTTTATGTTGTAGAGATAATGATTTTGAATAAATAAAAATAGTTGAAAGATAAGAATATGATTGAAAAAACTCCCCAATATTTAAACATTATTACTACATATATGTTACTCATTAATGAGTTCAGTTGGAGGATTTTATCCGATGTTTATATATTGATGTTGTAGGTATTACATATAGATGTAATGAGTTAATAAAACCACATAAGGTGTAGATAATATTAGGCGGATCTTCGAGATTATCTGTTATGATAAGATATATAGGATCTAATATAGGTTTTTGTTAATTATTTATAAATTATATTTTTTAACACAAAATATTTCATAACTACATCACATTAACTATATATATCTATATATTGAAATAAATTTCTTGGAGTGTAAGGAAAATTGATCTCTCAAAGTATGATTTTGAGTTATCCCTAATTGATAAACATCATGTGTATTATATTTTTTTCAAATTCAATGGTTAGTGTGAGTAAGATTCTAATATTAGATAACTAATATTCTCATGAGGCATGCAAAAGTTTTTTTCTTTGTTTAATGATCCACTAAGTGTACCACATTGATTTCCACCGACTTTATATTTGGAATAATAAGAGTGTGTGGATTATATAAGTCTCTCCATTAACAAATTTTTGTGAAATAGTTAGCATGAAATGCATTAAAATTTTATATCTTTATCACAATCCACAAAAAGTTTACTAATATGGGGTAGTTTTTTATGTTATCAATCATGTCATCAGTTGGAGATCAATCAATATGGGGGTTTTCTCTCTCTTATGATGAGTATCATATATTCTACTTCAATTGAGATAGTTTAGGGACTGATAAGTCCCACATTAAGATTATATATGATGTGATTATATATTTTAGTGGGTGACATTTGATGTGAATATCTATATAAGTTGAATAAAAATTTCATTATTCATCAATAGTGTCTGTTTATACGTATAGAGTGAAGAAAATATGTTATGGATATATCATATTAACATATTTTATATATAATTGTAAAAAATATATATAAGGCAATGTGAATATATAATAATTCACACAATCATGATATTTATATTGGTGAACCCACATATTGAAATACGTGTATTTAACAGATATCATTCCAAATTGGTAGCTCTTCCATCCACTTATACATTAGTAGTATGACATGTATCATGATCTAACATAAGATTATTTGATATTGATAAACATACAATCGAACCGAATTCACCTATTAGTCATACCCAATTGAAATATGTGGACTCCACCACTAATATACTAATGTTAATGATGGTCGCATTACCTCATCATGACACCACCCTATCCAAGGGAAGGATGTCCCAAATGATGAAACTCCCACTCAGGGATCCTCAAGAAAAAACTGTTATTATCTATTATATGTTTATAATTTTCATTAAATTTGGTTGAGTTTTTATGTGAATAATTATTAAAAAAATTCTTGGTCAATGAATTTTAAATTTTGAACATCGTTTTTCTTCACACTGTAATTAATAATAAAACATTTTTAGTGTATGATTAATTTAACATCACATTAATGAAAAATAACTACACATTATTTGAATTTCAAAATTTAATATATTTTTTTATCATCTTTTAATGATTATTTCTTTCTTTTAGGACCAATTCATGATTCTAAAATGAATTTGGTAATATTGATCTTTGAATTTAGAAAATTATTGGCATTGTTGATTAGAACATCAGTCACTTAAACTTATGTTATTCCTAACATTATAGTTGAATTAATATAACTATTTATTCAAATAGTTTATATCATGAGGAATATTTTATTAAATATTGAAAATTTATAAAACATTCTTTCAAAAGGTGATCTTGGTAGTACATATTTAATTTTAACTAATGGGATAGATTTTATGACCCAAAAATAAAGGCTACCATTTTGACTATAACATCCAAATGGATGATACAACTAGGATAAAATAGTTTCATACAATATAAGAACTATTTGGAAACATTTTATCCTAAATTTAACCATCCAAATTTGGACATCATGTAGCTCAGTGTTGTGTAAAAATTAGAGGGAGGAATTTATTATTGGTATTTTAATCAAAGGAAGAAATTAGTTTTTTTTTGTAAATTCAGACACAAATTTGACAACCCAATTTAGATAGTGTGAAATTAAATTAATGGGGATTAAACTAAGGCTCCAAAATTTATTATTTATTGTAGAATTAATGATGTAATTAATTAATTTATTTCCTTTTTCAATAATAATTTACAACTTTAAATTTTTCATTATATGTTTTTTCATTTATTATTTATGTTTCTTCAATTGAACTAATTTCTTAATAAAACTTCCACATTAACTTTTATTTTTATCCTTTTAATATCATGGTCATATTGTTTCCTCATGTGGGTAATTTATTCACCCTTATGGTTGTAAAATGATACACACAATGATAGAGTGTTTTTATTTTTTTTATTTTTCTCTTATTTAATCATTATTATTTATGTTAACTTCCAATTTTCATTGAGAGATTAGCATCAATGGATGGATAAAACCTTATGTATTGAATATACTATTGTTAGTGGAGTTTTATATAATTTTATTTAATATTCTTAACTCATATGATTATTTCATTGATTTGATAATTTAATTCAATGATTAATTTTCATCCCTATCGTTGTTGATTCAATGAAAATTAAAACATCGAGCCCTAGTGTGAACATATTACTTGTTGTGATAATGAAATATATCCAAACAATTATTATATTATTATCCTTTTAATTGTGATGAGATTATATTAGTGACTGATGTGGAGTTATTTATCACATATATTAGAGAATTCATGAAATAGTGAAGCCAAAATTAACTATAAAAATATTAATTCAATATTTCCCTATAAAAAACCAAGGCTCAACCAATTATCGTCAACATTTTTAATTAAAATATATTCATATTTTTCTCATTAAATAATCCAAACTCAAATATTTTTCCACATCCTATAAAAATCATTCAATAGAATTATCATGAGTCTTTATGCTTATCCTTATTTCTCTTTGTATTCAACAACCCTTGTTATGTTTTATGTGACCATTTCAAACCTTATTTTGGTAAATTTTTAGGATTCCAAATTGTGGTTCAGTTGTTGGTTTCCCAATTATGTTATCTTAGAAAATAATTTCCTTCTCACAAAATTTCTCTAATCTCCTCATTAATTCCCCATTCTTTATTCCTTTTTATCTACTCATGTCCTTCTACTCACTAGACCATTCAAATTTCAGTGTTAGGTTTTTAAAAAATTATTTAGGAGACTAATTTTAACTTCGGGGTCATCTATATTTATAACAAATTATTATTCAAAATACCATATCAAAATCTATGTTTACACCAATGGAAGGTATTTTTGAACAAATCCAAAAACAGTGAACCTCTCCCTAGTTTTAGAAACCACTCAGATCTTGTGGGAAGTACACTCTTATAGATGATGAAAGGCTCAGGGGAAAACTTGTAGTCCTATATATGGAAGCTAAAGAGATAGGCCTTACTAAAATCCTTAATTTACAATTTATTGGTCCTTTTTTTAGAATTTATGTAAAACATTACCATTGAACACTTAATTGACCCACCATTCATTAAATCATAAATATTCTTCTAGTATTTCCATCTATCATGTTCAATGGACTAAATTTTCAAAATCATTAGAACAAAAAACATTTTCAATCATATTTATAATTACTATAATTTATTTTTAGGGAAAATGAATAACTAAGTAAGCTAAAAGTTCCAAATACCTAACCTACAAAAAAATTACAAATCATATATATTTATTCTCTGAATAATAATGATTCCAATATTTTACTCTAATATAATGACTATATCATCCCCAAACTATATGTTCCACTAAACACTACATGAGAATTGTTTTTAGAAAATATAGGTAATGCATTCTAAGGTTTCATCCTTAAGATTATATTTAGAAACATTATAACTTCCAGGGAACCTATTTGAACTTATCATATCCTTTAGTCAACCTTAACATATGTATCTTGTTTCACACAGACCTCTCATGATCATATCAATATTAGGAATAAATTAAGGTGTAGAAAAACCATTCAAAACCTTATACTAATGATTTATAAAACATTACTGGCTTCATAATATCATTATAATTTCAATAAACCGATTATACAATCTAGGAAATTTTATTAGGTTGGTTAGGTGAATTTTGTGGGATATAAATAAATTGAACTGAAGAAATATAAATGAGTAATTAAATAATAATTAATTATATAGGTGATTGGATTCATTTACTGACATAATGAAAACATTATTCCTAGATTTATTATCATTAATATTTCTCCACTGATTTATTTTAATGACTACCATCTATTGACCAATTTGGAAAAATATTGAACTTTGAGTTTATACTTATTCCTATCATTGATCTAGTAAAATTGGTTTCTCAAACATCATATTTAATGGTACCAATTAATTTTAAAATTATAGGAAAATAAAATGTGTTTGATTAAAATTCATCTTTTTATTAGAAAATTTTATTCTATGTAAACTTTTAATCAATGACATACCTATAACACACAAGTATTAATTTAGTGTGCATGACCCATAAATTCGTGTTTTAATTTATTATTTTCTAAAATATAGATATTAGGGAATGATCATTCATTTATTAATAATTATTAAGAAGGAAATTCAATCAATCATTTTAGATATTCCTTTTATTATAGTACTTATAGATCCACAAAATATTGTTCTTTAATCTTATATTAAACTTTCCCACAAACCATTGTGGAGATTTCATCCCAGTCTATATAAATTATTGATAAAAAACCCACAAGATATTCAATATTGATATTGGCTATGTTAGGGAATCCATATAGGGTTAATAGTATTTTGAAATATTATTTCAATGGGGAAACCCTTCTTCTTTATTTATTTGATTTTATTTTATTTTTGTGTGTTTTCATTTAAGGGAACCACATGGGGTTTCCATGTTGTTCTAACTGATATGAACATAAGATTCAAGGGTTCTATAGCATGAATAATTTTAGCCTAAATTTTGGATATTTACTAATTTTCTCATTTTCTATATTGATTCTTCATGTTAAATTGACAAAAATAGATAACCTACTTGCTACTTGGTCTTCATCATTAAAACATATGATTTTTTCCGTGATTTCATTTTAAAATACATTCTCCTCCCCTTTCTTACAAACTTTTAACTCTCTTTTCTCTTCTCATTCATCACTGAGGGAAATTCCTTTCACTAATGTGTGGGCCTAAAGGAGTTGACCAAATAATTTCATTCATATATGTTACATCCATTTAGATTAATATTTAATAAATCTTATAAATGGAAATGACCCATAACTATGAAGTTTTAGTTCACATGGATAATAGATTAAAAAATATTATTTAGGTATAATATTCTTTATCTCTAAAAAAACGCTTCACACGTTCTACCCTTTTTAAAGTAATCCACTTAAGACCTTACTCAAAACATAGAGAAATGTAACATAAGAAAGGGTGAGCATAGATTCTCAGTAATGGTAAACATGCGAGATATGAATTGATGATTTTATGTAAGTATATTAATCATAATGGTATGATGTTGTGATCATAAAATATAATTATAATAACCAACCAATCATATATCATAATCCTGAGTAATGTTATAAAACATTATTATTTAAAATGACATGAATAATAGTACCGAGGAATCAAAATAAATCAATCATCACCCATGAGTTCATATACTAAGCGTAAAAATATGTCATAAGAGTGTGTGGCAATCATAGGTATAAAAACTATATAATATTTCAAGGTGAACTACTATTCCCATAATATCATAGTTGATCTTGAATCAACACCAATTTCCCATTTTTAATGGGCCAACAATCCTAACTTATTTCCCATATCAAAGTAGAATAGACATCCTTACCTATTTCCCATATTAGTTCAAGAAGGTGAACTAATTTACCATTATTATCACATCATATTAAAAGATTCCATGAATATATTGCAGAGATATATTAGACACAACCATTACATAATAAAAACTATATATATTTCTGAAATATTATCATAAAATATTCATAATTTCATCATATCAAAACGCATAGAAAATATATGGGTCTCATAAACATTTTTTCATTTCATTAGAGAATAACCCTTGCAAAATGGATATATTTCATATACATCTCCTCCAAATAATAATATGATATCCAATAAAATTATAAGGATGACATCATTAGGTTATATCAATAATTTTTCAGATGTAACATCAATTGATGTTATCATAGATGAAAATTTTCATTATTATAAAACTAGAATATTTCTTGAAGAAAATAAAATTTTGAAAAAACTAATTATTTATAATTTTCAATGATAAAAAATATAAGGAGAATTTTTTTTCAAAAGAACCATGTAAATAAGAAAATGGGGAAGATGGTTTGGAATATATAGGAATTTTCTTTTTGTATAAATCCATTATAGCATTAGTTGTATTCGATGGATCATTAACAAATTTTTCAAGATGTAAATTTTTATATAGTATATTAACATAGATATCCCAAAACCCATAGAGGATATTTTTCATGTTACATATATAATTTATTTAAATTAGATCAAAATATATATTACCTCATCCCAAGATCTTTCTTTGATGAAGTTGAATATCATCTAGAACCCTTTTTGGATTAATCTCATTTTTCATGGAGGATGAAAAGTATATCCCCTAAATAACTGATTTATAAGGAGACCAACTATTCTAAACAACGTTGATTGAATGTTGGGTGCTAGCATGATGGGTCAATTTTCATCTATTTTTCATCATGGCCACTTCACGATCATTTAGGAAAGAAGAATTCTCTCCGGCTATTCATATTCTCTAGAGGATAAGAAAAAGAGTATTATAGAGGTAAATGGGTTGTTTATATTCATTCATAATTCAAAATTAATACTATAAAATTGATATTTTAGTTATTTTATTGAGTTATGGTTTACATTAAAATGTTATTTAATTTCTTAAAAATACTAAAATAATATAATATACCATATATAACATAATTACAAGTAATAATATTTTTATTGTCATCATTTTATGGTGTGGTTTTTTTGGTTCAAGGTTCAATATTATTTTATCAACATAAAATATAATATATATCACTTAAATTGATCTGGGTCCACTCATAATCCTTATAATTTAACAAAAAAAATGAATAGAAATTTATTATATATTTATTCATAAATAAATATTCATTTCACAGCTCGGTGAATAAATTTTTATGAAAACTATAATAAATAAAATAAATATTCTATTAATAGTCTCAGGAATATATATTTATTAATTATTAACATAATTTATAAATTTTTTATTAATGAATAAGTTTTTATTTATTACCTTATGAATATTTGTGATAAATAAACCCTAAATAGAATTATTCCTCATTCATGAAAATATTATTTATACCACATTGGCATTAGGAGCACTTTCCAAAAGTCAATAATTACTCTCTATCAACGACTTCATGACCCCAATATAAAGAAGTTAAATTTTCAACATCAACTACCACAAATGAATGATTAATATTAAATATAATCCATTATTATGATTTCATATCAAGAATGTTGCACAAAAATTCAACCAACCTATGTGACTGTAATGTCATTAATTAACTATCCAAAAAACTCATCATTAGACCTTATCCAAGGGATTTATTTTAATGGTTCCATTTAAATAAATGGGTTGTGATAAAAACTTCATTTGAGATGCAAGGGACAAATCCTTCCTCAACTTATTAATTAATAACTAGTCATTTGTGACTCACCCAATATACTCAACTTATTGAAAACATATTGGATCATAGTTTTAGTTAGTAAATAAAAGTATGTGAGTCATGGAACACATTTATAATTATCATAAGGTCTATGTACCACTAAAAAATAATAGATAAGAATATATGAAGGCACAAAAAAATGCAGAATTCTTACAGGTTGGCATGTTCTCATAATCTCAAAATATTGGATACTATTAAGAGTGAACATAATGAGTGGAATTATCATCTAAATATGATTAATTCCACATAATATTAAAGATTATATGGGTCCTATTGTAGTATTTTATATTCCATATATCTATATCAATGAATACCAATAGGGTATTTCAATTTTTTCATTATATAAGGGAACAATTATGACCTTATCATTGCTAAAAATACTCTAGGACATTACTAAATGAGGTCATGCAAAAAAATGAAAATTTTTTAATGAGATTTTTTATTGATATTAATATCTTTAAATATACATTTATTCTAAATTATAGGCAGTTGTCTCAAGAATGCCAATCCCAATAAACTCCATCTTAAACTGGAGGAATCTTCCTATGACTTTTATTCTTATAAGCCTCACATAATTAATATGTTATTATTGAGTTAAATATTTTTTAAAGGGATAATTAATGTTGTCTTCCAATAATATTTTTATCACTATAACTTTATATATTTGAGAAAAATATCTTATAATATATTACTTGCAAATTACTGGATTCATCCACTGATGTGACCTTCCTTCCATTGAATGGTCCAATGCTATAGTATTATTACAGCAGAGTATGATAGAATTTTTAATACTAGGCACCACATCAGAAACTTAGATGAAGATTCATATCCAAACTATTTCTTTATCATCCACATAATCCACAATACTCAGACATTGTGGTAGAATCTATAAGCATAACTTCTATTAATCTCTTCTAGGTCACAATAACTCCATAGAGATTTGAGATGTATCTCATATATGTTGTCATATAATCTTGATATATTTGGAAACAAATATATTCTTATAAACTAATGAATACCTATATAAACTAGTAACATAGCCTCAGTACACCTTAGATACATTAGGATAGTCTTCAATTTTATCCAATCAAGGTTACCTGGATTATCTTGATATCTTCTAACTACAAATGAGGTTTAGGTTAAATATAGACATGTACGTAGCATGGAAAACCTAATTAACCTAATAGAAAATTTTTATAGAGTCTTTACTATCCTATGGGTACCTCATGTTTCTGAGAAAATAGTTTCATGGAAATATATATTCCTTATGACGTTGGAGAAAAGACCCTCTTTGATTGTTTGATACTAAATCACTTTAGTATCCTATCAATATATATACATTTTCTTAGACCAAGAATCATCTTGGTCCTACCATGATGGATCGTGATCAGAATAATATATGTTGATCCACTTAATTCCTTTATAGAAGATCATGTTTTTAACCATTTTTTGATAGATTCTAAGACTGGTTTTTCATTTCCTATAAGTTATATGTCGTCAACATAAACTATTAAGTAAAATATAAACTCCTAATATATATTTTATAGAAACTAGGCTTGCTTACCTTATTTTTTACACCAAATTATTTCATGGATCCATCAAACCAAATTTTCCATGACCTATAACCTCGGTTCATTCAATAAATTGATCTTAGAATCTCATATACCATGTTACCATTCATTAGAGACATAAACAATTCATGGTTTTCCAAATAGAAATATTTCTAAAGGTTCCCATTATAGAATATTATTTTGGTATCCGTATTACAAATCTCATAATCATGTAAATATAAAATTTAAGGTATAATTATAATGTATTTCATCATAAAAACATGTGAATTTTTTCTCATAGTTTATTCATTGAAACTTTTAAAAAAAATTATTACTTTTCCTTCCTTAAAATTAATAAACAATCTAACCATGTCTAGTTTCATCTTGAATAATCATTTATAAACAATAGGATTTACATCTATTGGGGTATCTATAAAAAAATACGTACTATTTTGGTACATTTAATCCCTTTCAAAATTCATATCTTCTTCGCACTACGAAGAATCTATGTCACGTACTACTTCCTTGTAGGTTACAAGATCATTATTTTCAACTAATAATGATTAACAATAATCATTGACCAGAAATCCATATATTTCAATTTATATAACCACTCTTATACTCTAAAATAGTACTTCTAACTCTTAATCATCTTCTTAAATGGGGCTTTGTTAAACCTATTCATGGGACAACTCTTGAGTACCATGAGCGTGGACTTAATTAAAATCTATCTTGCACCCATTATCTAGTTTCTATATGTACTAACTCCCATGTAATACAACATTTCCTACCAAAATTACCATTTTTATTATGGTTCTTATATTTAATATCCCATTATTTCATATGTGTTTCTTATAAAGTTTCACATTTTGCCTTGGGGTGCAAATTTTTTCGTGACGAGGCCTTAATGAATTGTTATATCCCCAACACATTTTTGTAAGAAAACACTTGTTTATTTACACTACACAATTCATATGTAATACCATATACCACATTAGTTTACACCCAATTTAGTATGTATTCTACAATACTTAACGGGCATCCCCAAAAGGATAATGTAAGACTTATATGACTCACTATTAATCATACCATGTTCGACTTGGTGTGGTTACTCATTTCACTTATGATACTCAATTATGGATTATAAAGACTTTTGAGTTGGCATATAATTTCAAAATCATATAAATAATCAATGAGGTCATCATTATGATGTTCTCCACCACGGTTTGGGTGTAGATTCTTAATATTCTTACAAAGAGGATTCCTAACCAGATTATTATATTCATTGAATCAGCCAAATTAATCTTACAGATACCTAATTAAGTAGAAGTATCTATATCTATTTAATTCATCAATAAAATATATGAAGTATGGTTCAAAAACACTCTATTAGACTAGAAATTATCCACATATATCAATATGAAATAATTCAAGAAGGTCTCTAGACCATTAACCATTACCATAAATTGATATTTGGACATTTTTCTTTATAAACAAGCTTGATAGACTCCATGCAGTTATATCCTAAAGGAATAAAAATATCCATGTGTGTTTCATTTTTTTAAATTCATCTCATTTACCTGTTTAGTTGATGATTCCAATCATGGGTGTGGTAATTTTTATGGTGGATAGTTTCATTATTGATTTCCATTACATGGTTTGCATAATACGAAACATAATGAACATTATTTAAATATTATTGATATTAACATATGATTTATTTATATATAAAAAAAAATTATTCAAAAATTTTAAAATCAATCCATCTATATCAAGTCTATATATATAAATAATGATTTTGGAAACTAAAGACCCATCATAACAATTTTTTAAAAACATTATCATTCTTATCAACCACATAAGGGTGTATTTTCCAAAAACCATGATAGAAGGTATGGATCCTTTGGATTATTTTAGTTCGAACTCACCTTATTAAATATTATACAAATTATATGGTTCAATTATTTGAATATATAGGTGAGAACCATAAGTTATATTTAATTCCCAATTTTAGAAATGGATAT
Organism: Viscum album; assembly: GCA_963277665.1. Classification (NCBI taxonomy): domain Eukaryota; kingdom Viridiplantae; phylum Streptophyta; class Magnoliopsida; order Santalales; family Viscaceae; genus Viscum; species Viscum album. The sequence goes on from OY728120.1 coordinate 1,489,527,687, forward strand.
ATTTCACTCAATAAAAAATTCACATGAGGCTTCCCCTTTCTTATTTTACTGGGACAATTTTTTTCTACTGACCCTTATTTTTGTATGTGAAATAGATAGATTCCTATTCACTTTCTTTCCTCATGATATTTCCCTTCACGGATGGGTGTGGTAAAGAAACTTTGTACATTGAGTTTTTATCATATACTTTATATTTATTTACTATAATGATAAGAATGATTATTTCACTTCACCACCTTATCAGCATGACGAACCAATGTAACAATGCTATACCATCCGATGATAACATGAAAAAGTGTGGTATCAGTATCTATTCTAGGTGATAATGTTATAAGGATCACTGGGAGGAGAATGTGGAACATATTTTCATCAATGAAAGATGGTTGAGAGAGTTCTTGAGTGCTTTTGGTGAGTTTACTGGGGTTTCTATTAGCATCATGTATGGTACTCCCTTCCTAGAGAGATGGCTCCATTTTTAAGGTGATACTTGTCCGAAGAAGGTGGCTTGGGAGATCATGCTCCACGCTGGCTGTTGGTGTCTCTGTAATGAGAGAAATAAGTCACAGTTTGAGGGGATCCAATCAACAAGTAGGTCCATCGTTGCTAGATTGCGGAGCCTACTGATATACTTGGTTTGTTTGTACAACAACTGGCGTAATGGTCCATCAATCCACTGGCTTCTCCCTCCCAACCCTACAGCTCACCCGAGCATCAGCGGTCCGAGATCTTCATGGGTCCACTGGCTTCTGCCCTCCGTGGGATTTAAGCTCAAAACGGACGGTTCCGGCAGATCAGGGATCATCAGAGGAGGTGGTGTGGTCCGGGACTTAGGAGGTGTAGTAATTCTGGCATTTACTACTCACCTCGGGAGCAGTTCCTCTTTACAGGCTAAGTCCAAGGTGTTTCATATTGGATTATCACTCTGCCTCTAGGCCAATATTGTCCTCTCAGAGGAAGAAATTGACTCCTTGATTTTTCATAAGTCTTTTGGTGGAAAGGGCCCTATTCCATGGTCAATCTCATATGTCAGCAGAAAATGCAAGGGTTTGTTGAATAAAAGTATCGAAGTCTTCCATACCTGGTGTGAGGGTAACAAAGTTGCAGACTATTTTGTATCCTTAACCGGCTCTGGCCACAACAACTGTTGTTTCTTCAAAGTGGACCCTGTTATTCCTGATGGGGCTGATCTTTTTAGAGGCGATGCCCTCAGATTGCACTAATTTAGACCCCCTTAGGATCCTTTTTGGGCTGGTTTGGACCATATCTTTTCCTGTTCTTCTCCTTACTTTTAATAAATAAATAAACGATGATGTTGATATTGAAATTTAAAAAAAACCTAGAGAATCTATAAGTATGTGATGAAAAATGAATTTAAGAGAAACTTATTTAGTATGTTTAAAAGCTAGAACATCTAGACACTCGATGCTTTTAATGAATTTGACTATATAATTGCTTGATGTAACACCTTCTCCACGAATACTCTGAAATACAGCCTTGGATATCTCAATTCATTAACGTTCTGATCTCTCGTGATATATGACACATATAAGTTGGAGAATGATATTATAATTATTATCATTAATTGATGTCAAGACTTAATTAGATAGGGATAAAATAATTAAATACATGAATTCAACCACGTTTATCAAGTGTTTATCAACGTCATAAAACTCTTCATCACTCACTGCCTTGAAGTAGGATCAAACATTGAAGATTATAGCATGTAATACTTTCATTCATGGTTCATCACAAACCATATGAATGTAAACCATTCATATAATTTTTTCCGAGAAATGAGATGGTATTTCTCTATAATTGATCATATGCATATTTGTTGTTGATGAACAGTACATTATTATAAAATAATAAAAATATGACTATTACTACTTCACATGATTATAATTTATGTGTGAAATAATGAATTAAGTATTATTATGTCTATAAATATTTTATTATGTCCTAATAACCTTCTCCATTAGACATGTAATATTTTGTTTTATGTACATTATAGTGCCAAGGATCATGTTCCCTTTCTCATAAACCATGTCCAGTATTGTTCATTACTCAAAGGTATTTAGGTAGGCATGTCTTTTCCAATAGTGGAACTTTACGTACTTAATCTATTTAGTGGAATCCCCAATCAAAAAATCATGATTTTGATTTCCATAAATGTTTCATCTTAGTTAAATCATGTATTGAAAGGGATAGATATCTTGATGTAAATTGGCTAAGTAAACCCCAAATATTTGGATGAACTCCACTATAAAAGTAGGTGTCTTAATGGGGGTTGGTCAAACACTTAGTTCTTTGGATTTAATTCATAATAAATTAATGAAATTTATGTACTAATTTAACATTATGTTAATCTATTTAATTATTTATGAAAAAAAATTTGATTGAAACATTACATGTCCTCTAATATTAATTTGATTTTACCTGAGTGATCAAAATTTTTTATGATAAATCATTAAATCATAACACATTTATTTAAATTCCATATTTTAATATTAGTCCACTTATTTGTGTTATAGGTTCCTTTAATACATGAAATTAATAATGTATAACAAATAAATAGATAAATAAATTTGTAAATTAAATTATTTTGAGCGTATTTAATGATTCATTTATTTAGAGGACAATATCAACATTTTTCTCAATAGGAAAACTCTTTACACCAGTTTGGAAAGAGTTTTAGTATTCCAAAAGTACACATGTGTATCACCAAGGTTATTTTAATCATGATTATATCTTGAACAACCTCATTACTCCATGGGATACATCATTTAGTACATATTTTTATAACTCACAAGATTATGAAGGGAACTAAAGGATTGGATGAGGGAAATATCATAAATTACCATGGACACACAGGTCCTACATAATAACATAGTGGGGATGACTCACAAACCATCATATTTAATTTAATAATAAATATTCACAATCGCCTGCTTTAAAATTAATGTAAATAAAACTAACACATACACAGGGCTAGCCAATGGTCATAATTGGACATTCAAAATAAATAATTGCACAAAATGGAACTGGTGATCATTCACATCAATTTGTTCACTATAATTTAGATAAAAATTCTTGTATTATTTAATTAATTAATTTATTTATTAATTACCATTATCTTAATGACCATCTCATGTCTTATAATGATACCCATCATAAAAGCATTCATGGAAATAAAAAATATAAGCAATAGTTACATATAATTATAATAAAATAATTGAGAATTTATTTATTTTTCTAAACCAATATTATAAATTCAAACCCATATGATGCCATAGTGTAATTCGGTTTTAATGATGTAATTAATTATTATTTTTGAAATTTAAGTCTTTCATATATTTGGAGACTACAATGTGTTTAATTACATTCCGCACATGGTGCTTCTCATTTTCTGTGTATTGGGGATAAAAACATTATGAATTGGAATCTATCCCAACCGAATTGCATAGGGAATCCCAACCAGAGACAATCCATGTGTTCCACTTTCTGTATCTTGCTGTGACCTACTGATTATCTCATTATGTTCTTCGAGAACAGAACTATTCGATGTGTACATCGACTATATGTCATGTGTTCCACATGTAGTGTGTCTATATTCCCCTAGTAATGGTTCAATGTGTTATTTGGGTGGGTAAATTAATGGGTTACACATCATGTATATCATCTACACATCATTTGTTTCATTAATTATCTTGGATATCAGTGTCATGCAATTAGAAACTATGTATTTGACCACATGGTTATCTTGAATATCACCACTAGGACATATAGACTAATTGGTGTGTAATCTACCAACACACCATTAAATTAAAAAACAGTTGTTCACATCAACCTAATGTACAAATGGTATAAAATAAATGAAACACATATAATATATTCTTGGTGGGCTCTGTATACCATGGCACATCCAATTGAAGTGAACATGGGTACATGACAAGTATTCCAACTACACATCGTGTGACACTATCTACTGGAAAAAAAAACATTGGCACCCCCAATGAAATGTAGAATCATTATCCATTTTTTATTAGTCATTAAGAGATTATAATTCGTGAATTATTAACATTTAATTGTTAAAATATTTCATATTTAAATTCAGATTAATGAATTAATAATTATGAAAACAAATATCTAACCACTACTGCTCATATTGAATCAGAAATAAAATAAATTAAAATAAATTTCAATGTGTCATCAGTGATACAACATGAATATTCTAGATGTAGTGCAAGAATCTCTTGAGAATAAATCCTTATGAATTTAATCAGATTCAATGGATCATTCACCAATTGTTCATGAAAGAAATATCATGACCAATAAAAATTTTCCCATCAATAATTGATATAGATTTTCCAGAACATAAATAAGATATTTTTAATGTTATGTTTATAATTAATTTAAAGTAGATAATTAGAATGACTACCACATTTGGGATCATTAATTGATGAATATATTGGACAAATGTATCCCCTTTTCATATATCTACAGTTTTATTGGTTTGACCTAAAAGAAGATCCCCATCAGTTGTGATTCAAACATGGTCATATGATCTCTTTAAAACATTGATCAAAATGTTGGTGATAGAATAGTAGATTAATTACCTTTTTTCATCTCGATTGGTACATGTTTCTTTAAGATTAATGGTTTGTCACTTTTTCTTCACATTCATAAGAGGGTGAGAGAATGAGGAATCAAGAGAGAAATGTGTTCTGTGGAGTAGTTCTCAAATCCTGATTAACCCTACATAGTATATATTGAAATCTAATTAATATGTCTATGTTTACCTTAAAATAATATCTAATTATAAAAGACCTATAAATAATATAATAAACCTTATCTATCCCATTCCAATTAAAAATAATAGAAATATTATTTTATTAAATGTGATCCATAACACAATAATAAGTATTTTTTACCGTCTTTAAAATTAATATCTATCCCCGAAGGTGAACTTTACCTGCTCATATGTAGAGACCCAAAGATTTACGTATATAGACATTAACTTTCTTTTGAAAAATACTTTATACATAACAAAAACAAACACACAAGGATCGTAATAGTTTAGTGTCTTTGGAAACTCGAAAAAATAATATTCTATTCATGATGAAAGATTTTCATCATCTCCCATAAATATCTTCCCCTTTTGTTTTATTACCTAAAACTATTCTTTATATACTGGGGTAAATAAAACATAATAAGGGTGACCTTAAATTCTCAGTAAGAGTAAACATAGATAACATAAAACAATCCATAAACATTTGAATGTAAAAACATGAACATAAAATCTAAACATCAAAATCTTGAGCAAAGACATAAATCATGGAAGTACGTAAGGAATATATCATAAAGCAACATAAATCATGATAAAATAGCAAGGAAATAAAACATGTTATTGTGGAAACCCATTAAGCACATGATATGATTTCCGCAGTAGCCAAGGAATTTCTGCCAAGACCATCTTAGTGGACGAAGTCTCTTTCTGAATCGAGTTCACTCCTTGTTCCAGTCCTGTATCACTAAATCATATTAACATACCATTCTAGACATATCTATCTCATGAGATTTAACTCTTTACCCAATTCATTGGAGGGAGATATTGGCCCCACCCATATCTTAATGAAAGCATTGTTTCTTGTGCCATAAAATAAACATACATCATTCATAATAACCCAACGAATAAAATGGGTTTCATAAACATCAACCCATCGTAACATAATCCATATAAAAGAAATGGATATCTTTTAATCATATGAAAAATAAAACCATGTAAATAATAGAGACATTATACTTGAAACATAAATATGATAAATAATTTCATATTAGATAGAAAATGGTTTTGATAAAACACTTGAAATGAATTCTTGAGGAAAATATCCTTTCTTCTTCAAAATAATTTTATTTTTACAAAATTCCATGAAATTTTCAAAGAAAAGGATTTTTTTTGAAAATAATCATGCAATATTGTATATTATTCTTCTTTAAAATATGGTGTTATGAAACCGTAAAAATATGTTCATGCCGTATAAGATAAAAAAACTTCTTCTCGTAATTTTTCCGGAAAAGTCAAAAAGTACCTCGTATGGTAAAAAAAATATTCCTTACATACCATGTAGTAAACATAAAAAAATGGTTAAAAAGGACATTAAACATACATGAAACCATTTTTAGAAAACAGGTACATGGATGATAAATATAACCCCAGTAAATACTTACGAATAAACAATCTCGGATAAGAATGAGATTGGAATAATTATCCCTTATCTTAGGTCTGATGTGATTTATATATATCCGAACCTCTGGTATAATGATTTAAATAATGTAATTGAATTAAAAAGTAATCATATTAATATTTATGAAATCATATATGGTTCACTTTTTAATTTATATTACCTGTTCTTTTGTAAATTCCATGTTAAAGGAGCATTTTGGGTAAAATCGCTTTATTTATCGTACGTGTTTGGAATTGTAGTTCTTGATATTATTATTAATTATATCATGATTTACTTACTTCAATAATATAATTCATGATTTATATATCATAGAAATTAAATATATATATAAATATATAATAGATAGATGAATGAAATGAAATACACCGTTCATGGAGACAGTAGGCCGTACGTACGCATTAACGCTGTTTTCCTTTCCTTACTGACCTGAATAAAAGTAAGTAGATGATATATATATATACACATAAATAAATCCAATTACGTTATTTTTTCATATATTTCATTATTATTCATTATATATACTTTATAATCATTCTTGAATGGTTAACATGGAGAATAAATCTCATCGCATCGTGGAGACGGTAATCCTTACGTACTCACGAGGGATGATATCGTTCCTATAAATATTTAATGGAATTGGAGTGGATGGTATAATATCTCAGAATCCTTATGATGTTATAATAACCATATATAGTTATTATTTACACCATTATACCCATCCAAGTAAGGTGGTGGTGGAAAAACAGATTACACCACGGCATGGAGACGATATTCTGTACATATGCACGCGTGGAGATTTAATTTTCCATAGGATGGATAGAGGGTGAAATGAGGTTGTTTCACATTTATAATAACATGTCAGTATATTAGTGATAATTATTTTATTACTTTATAATGAAACAACTGAAGAAAAAGAAGTTGAAGATGAAATAATCTTGAAAGAATCGGTAGAAGAGATTACCTCGTCTTTGACGCACCTCTTTTAAGGTTCCTCTTAAGGCACTAGAGTTTGACTTTTGATGATACCAGAACCACTATAATGTTTCTAGGGAAGTTGAGAAGGGAAATGGGCAGGGTTTGGCCGATCTTGAAGGCTCAAAACTGTGTAAAGAGGAGAGGGAGGATGTGCCTTTTTATAAGGGAGGAGAGGGGTACCTTAGGAAAAACATAAAATATTATTTTATAATAAAGTAATATTTGGTTTATAATAGCTCCAAATTTATTTATTTAGGGAATAAAGTGGGTATGGGTCTAAATCCTCTCATCCAATAGGTTTGAGACAAGTTTAGGTTACTATTTTAGCCTTATCATTTAGATTTAACTCTATGTTAAATAATGTAACCTTTACCATGTCTTCTTGTTTTCTTACACTATATGGTTAATAAACTTACTATAACAATCCAAACGAATCCCAAGTGGTTAATTATTAATATATAAAACTTTATCTAATTCATTTGGCTGATCATTATATTTTTAGTAATAGAATATCAATTAATAATATAACATTTGTTTTAAATACTATTTTATGTCAATTTTGATAGTATTTGGTAATTGATTTTTGTGAAGATCATAACAGCATGATAAGTTCTAGAAAAGTTAATTGAATCAATAATAACATGTCATAGTAACCTATAATATTAGTGTAATTCATAAAAAGTCCCTAATTACATTTATTTGGGTATTTAAAATATCAATTATGTTAATATTTCATTTATATGGTAATTACTGCATCATCATTGTTTCATAAATAAATTAAATTTTTTAATTTCTAAAAATTATAAATAAAATACCATTATGTAGGCAATCTTTTTATCTTTCTAATTAATATTTATAGACTAATTTATATATTATATAACCCTATAAAAAAATATAGTTATTAAACGTTGATTTTAACCCTTTTAACTCTTCTTTGAATTAAATAATAATAAATGTCCTACTCTAATCCACGTAGAAATAAATAATAATATTATATTCGAAAGTTTATTTTTGGTCGAATTATACTTATCCAATAGAATTAGGACATGTGTTAGGGTAATTATAATATAATTGTTACACTAAATTACCCTATTTACTTTTAACTGTGGTAAATAAAAGTAAAAAGTTATTATTCACCAAAAATTATTTTTATCTTATTGAACCACATTTTACTCCGGGATATTAATTGTGTCTCTCGGATTTTTGAAATTCAACTCACAGAAGCGGTAAAATTAGGTTTTATTTACAATTGTAAATGCTTTTAAGAGGTGGGTAAAAGACGGTAAAAAGTTAAATAAAATTTTTATATAACTATATTATTATAAAATGACTCCAATAAATTACGTTGAACTTATATAGGTATTATGTATCTATTATGGCTTAAAATAAATTAAAATAAAATAAATTATTATTTAAATAAAAAGTCAGTTTTTAAAAAGTAACCCAGTTTTTTCATTATTCATCAAAAATTGAATGTTTTCAGAAAAATACCAAAAAATCATCCTATAATAATTTCAATATTCCGAATCCAAAAATGTAGTCCATTTTTAATGTTAAAATTTATAAAATTCCAAAAATTGGGTATTATTATTCCTAACAGCTAGATCATAATAATATTATAATAATATCTCGTTTAGTGAAACTCAATACTGCGTACAACACACACTATCGAGGAAGGTTGCTCTGGCATTAAACACAAGCCTAGAATTGTGTTTGTGTATACTTTAAGCTAACATGGTGTTGTGTGTAGCACAGGATAATATTGTTGTAGCGTACAACAAAAGATATGAATGAAATTATAAAAAATATATCTTATAAAATCTTGGGGTGTTACATTCTACCCCCCTTAAAATGAATTTTGCCCTTAAAATTCATCGGGGTTATAAATGGTTTACTATTTGAAATTTTCTTTCATAGAAACCAACATCATAAAAAGGAATACTAAAACTTAATTTTAAAAATGAATGTTAGAATCATAACGGTCACCCAAAGTAACTCAGCAGTAGGTTTCCACATAGGACAACATAGGTGAAAATATAGATATGGAAGAGAAATATAACCATCAAGTTCTGATGTAGAGTGGTAGATAACATGGATATGAAAAATACACCAATCACACAACCATAAATTTGTGATTATTTAAGGTACCATCTAATTCATTAGGTATGAGGGTACTAGGACAACATTTTTAGCTCTCAAGATCATTTCTCTAATGTTTACGAAATTTTGAATTAAAATAAATACGTACTTGATTTTGGTACAATCTCACCGTTGTTCGTTCCTTGAAAAATTTCAACTTCATCTCTTAAAAAAATTAAGTTGAATTTGTCATTCGTGAAGTGTTAGCAGATCATGTGATAGAATGATAGGTTATTCCATATGTTTCTATCGCAAAAACTATAGCACAATTTATTAAATATACATATGTCTATATATGCTGAGATTAATCATATATGGTTGCTAAAATTGACTTATACATCATCAATCATAGCGCTTAATAAAATAAAACTAGTTTATACTAACTAGGAACTTCCTGTCGGACAGTGATAAAGGCCTGTAGTACTTCAGTTGTGGGTTTGATTCCCACATCGTTGTCTGACGCGACGGGTTGTTTCCCATCCTATAGGTTGTACTTTTTATAAAACTATACTATTATAACATAACAAAAAGGTCTAGCCTTAAACAATACTATCTGATGTCTAAATTAATCTATTCCAATATTTAGGTTTATCCAAAATAAATCTGTCCAATCTCATAGTGTAAATAAAACGATTACCAGAAAGGTCATCTACCAAGCATTGAATACAATCATTTATCACCCGCATATCATAAGATATATATCTTGTTGGTCACACTCCATACATGTGAATTTCTTAATCATTTATTCTTTTGATAGATGAATACCAATTGAACCTTAGTGAAAACATGAATGTTATCAAAGGTTAACTCCATCCACATACCAAAATCCCAAAATTCTGTATACACAAACCATGATATCACTTTTTCCATATATCAGTCATGAGCTCATTAATACTATAAAATATTTCATTATCTCCTTATCCCTTCACTATACGCATATTAGTTGCTTTCCAAAAATACCTGAATAACCTTTCCTGGTTACCGGTACCATTCAACATATACTTTCATAAACTTTAGGAAATACAATGGTGAAATATTCCATAGATGTGTCTTTTTTCCATAGTACCATTACCTATACAACATAACTCTTGATAAACATAAATCATTACACTACATTCTTAAACCATTGACCGATCTTCAACAATTCTTTCATATCACATATCATTTGTAGTCTCTTCATCATCATCAATGTAAATACTATTCATACGACCATGATGATTCTCTTCATGGGACTTTCTCTTAGAGAATTGGTTTGAATAATGGTTGTACATTCCACATTTAAAACATTTAACTATTCTTGATGTCTTAGAAATACCATTATCCTTGTCCATGGTGTTAATTGAACCTTTTACTATGAAATTAATGGATTTTTGTCCTTCTTTTTTACACCCAAAGCATCTTCTAGTTCCTTTGAAATATTCTCCCTCATGCCTCGTCCCACATGATTTACATGATGGAAATTGAACTTTCTTTCCTCTATGATCACCATGAAACTCCATATTTCTCTTATTAGTTGAGTTAGGAAACTTACCAAAGTAGAGATTATATGGACATATTATGAGATTACTGATTAGGAATAATAACGGTATGTGGGCTTCCATATCCAATTTTATTTGGTTTCTAATGAATAATATCATTCCATTTTCCATCATATCCTCCATTATCGTTAATCTTCCTGTTTCCAGCCATTTTTTAAAACCTAAAAAGAATAGTGTGAGAGGCGAAAGTCATAATCAAGGGGGAGTACCTTCAATATCTAACATCTTAGGTTAAATTTTAAGAGTGTTACCATAATTCTAGGGATATAACCTATAATAATAAGTAACCATAGGTACATCCCTTGACATACCTTAGAAATATGTCTAGGGATGTCACTAAAGTTTTTGTATCATAGTCTCCAAAGTTTAACTAAAACATTCCCCGGATACCAACTGTAGAGAACAATATCTTTAAGTACACAGACATTACATTACATTAGAGGAATACTTAATACACAAAAAAAACAAACACACAAGGACCGTAATAGTTTAACGACTTTGGAAACTCGGAAAAATAATCTTCTAATCATGGTGAAAGATCATCAACATCTCCCATAAAAATCATCCCCTATTGTTTTCTTACATAAAACCTTTATTCATATCATGGGGAAATGGAAACATAAAAAGGTTGAGATCAAATTCTCATTAAAGTTAAACATATAGAACATAATACAATCCATAAACATTTGAATGCAAAAACATGAACATAAAATCAAAAAATCAAAATCTAGAGCAAAGACATAAATCTTAGAAGTACGTAAGGAATATATCATAAAGGAACATCAATCATGATAAAATACCATTGGAAGAAACCATGTAATTGTGGAAAATCATTAAGTGCATGATATGATTTCCATAGTAGCCATGGTATTTCTCCCAAGACCATCTTAGTGGACAAAATCCCTTTCTGAATCGAGTTCACTCCTCATTCGAGTCTTGTATCACTACAACGGATTAACTTACTATTGCAACCATGTCTATCTCATGAGATTTAAATCTTTACCCAATTCATTTGAGGGAAATATAGGTTCCTCCAATCTCAAAATGAAATCATTATTTCATGTGCCACAAAATAAACATATATCATTCATAATAACCCAACGAATAAAATGGGTTTCATAAATATCATCTCATCATAACATAATCCATATAAAAGAAATGGATATCATTTAATCATAATAAAAATAAAACCATGTAAATAATTGAGATATTATACTTGAAACGTAAATATACTAAATAATGTCATCTTAGATGGAAAATGGTTTTGATAAAACACTAGAAATGAATTTTTGAGGAAAATATCATTTATTCTTCAAAATAATTTTATTTTTACAAAATTCATTAAAATTTTAAAAGAAAATGATTTTTTTTAAATAATCATGAAATCTTGTAGATTAATATTTCTAAAAATAAGGCGTTATGAAACAGTAGAAATCCGTTCATGCCTTATAAGTTAAAAAACATTCTTCTCGTACATTTGGAAAAAAGTCCAAAAGTACATCATATTGTAAAAAAAGAAAATATTCCCTACATACCATGTAGTAAAATTCAAAAATGGGTAAAAATAACTTTAAACATACATGAAACCATTTTTAGTAAATAGGGACCTGGATGATAAATATATCCCCTGTAAATACTTACGAATAAACAATCTCGGATAAGATCAAGTTTTGAATAATTATCCCTAACCTTATGTCCGATATGCTTTGTAAATATCTGAACCTCATATATAATAATTTAAATAATGTCATTGACTTATTACATAATCATATTAATTTTTATGATATCATATATGGTTCACTTTTGTTTTTTTATTACTCTTTCTTTTGTAAATTCCATGTTAAAGCAGCGTTTTGGGTAAAATCGTTTTATTTATCAAACATGTTTAGACTTGTTGTTATTGATACTATTATTACATATATCATGATTTAATTACTTCCAGAATTTAAATCATGATTTATATATCATATATAATCAGTATATATATATATAATAGATATATTAATGAAATGAAATACACCGTTCATAGAGACAGTAGGTCGTACGTACGCATGAACGCTGTTTTCCTTTCCTTATTGACTTGAATGGAAGTAATTAGATGATATATATATATAAATAAATCCAATAGCTTTAATTTTCCATATATTTCATTATTATTCATTATATATACTTTATAATCATTCTTGAATGGTAAACATGGAGAATGAATCTCATCGCGTCATGGAGATGGTAATCCGTATGTACGCACGAGCGATGATATCATTACCATAATTATTGAATGGAATTGGAGTGGTTGATATAATATCTCAAAATCAGTATGATTTTATAATAACTATATATAGTTATTCTTTACACCATTATACCCATCCAAGTAAGGTGGTTCTGAAAAAACAGCTTACACCACGGTGTGGAGACGGTATTCCGTATGTATGCACACGCGGTGATTTCGTTTTCCATAGGATAGATAAAAAGTGAAATGGGGTTGTTTCATATTTATACTAACATATCAGTATATTAGTGATACAGATGATATTAATTTATAATGAAAAAACTAATGAAGATGTAGTTGAAGAAGAAAGAAACTTGAAAGAATCGGTAGAAGGGATTACCTCTTCTTCGACGCACTTCTTTTAAGCTTCCTATTAAGGCACTAGAGTTGGTCTTTTGAGGAGACCAGAACCTCTATAATGTTTCTAGAGAAGTTTATAATGGAAATGAACAGGGTTTGGCCAAGCTTGAAGGCTCAAAATTGTGTAAGGATAAGAGGGAGGAGGTTTCCTTTTATAAGGGAGGAGAGGGGCACCTTAGTAAAAACATAGAATATTATTTTATAATATAGTTATATTCAATTTATAGTAGCTCAAAATTGATTTATTTAGAGACTAAAGTGGGGATGGTTCGAAATCATATCAACCAATAGGTTCTAGAAAAGTTTAGGTTAATATTTTAACCTTATCATCTAGATTTAACTCTATGTTAAATAATTTAACATTTACCATGTCTTCTTGTTTTTTACACTATACGGTTAATAAACTACTATAAACAGACAAACGAACCCCAAGTGGTCCATTATTAATATATATAACCTTATCTATGTCATTTAGCCGAACCTTAGATTTTTAGGAATAGAATACTAATTAATAATGTAATATTTGTTTTAAAACAATTTTATGTCAATTTTGACACTATTTGGTAATTGATTTTTGTGAAAATTATAATAGCATTATTAGTTCGAAAAAAGTTAATTGAATCAATACTATCCTATAATATTAACTTTTAAAATTAGTTTAATTCATAAAAGGTCTCAAATTACATTTATTTGGGTATTTATAACATCAATTATATTAATATTTCATTAATAAGGTAATTAATACATCATCATTGTGTCATAAATAAATTAAATTATTTAATGTCTAAACATTATAAATAAAATACCATTATGTTGGAAATCTATTTATATTTCTAATGAAAATTTATAGTCGAATTTATCTTATGTATAACCCTATAAAAAATGTTATAGTTATTAAACGTTGATTTTAACTCTTTTAGCTCTTCTTTGAATTAAATAATAATAAATATCCCAACCTAATCCAAGTGGACCTAAATGATAATATTATATTCTTAAGGTTGTTTTTGGTCTAATTATACTTATCCAATAGAATTAGGAAATGTTTTAGGGTAATATTAATATCATTTGTACCCTTAATTACCCTATTTACTTTTAACCGTGGTAAATAAAATTAAAAAGTTACTGTTCACAAAAAATTATTTTTATCTTATTGAACCATATTTTACTCCTTCATATTAACCATGTCTCTTGTATTTTTGTAATTCAACTCACAAAAGTTGTAAAATTAAGTTTTATGTACATTTTCAAATGCTCCTAGGAGGTGGGTAAAAGACGGTAAGAAGTTCAATAAAAGTTTATATATCTATATTATTATAAAATGACTCCAATGAATTACATTGAACATATATAGGTATTAAGTATCTATTTTTAAATATAGTAAATATAAATAAAATAAATGATTATTGAAATAAAAATGCTGTTTTTAAACAGTAACCCATTGTTTCATTATTCCAGAAAAATTGAATGTTTTTAGAAAAATACCAAAAACTCACCATATGCTAATTTCGATATTCCATATCCAAATATGAAGTCCATTTTGAAAGATAAAATCTATAAAATTTCAATAAGTGGGTATTACTATTCATAACGGCTAGTTCATAATTAAATTATAATGATATCTCATTTAGTGAAACTCGGTATTGCGTACAACACACGCTATCGAGGAAGGTTTCTCCGGTATGCAACACGAGCCTAGAATAGTGTTTGTGTATACTGTAAGCTATTACGGTGTTGCATTCTGCGCAAGATAATCTTGATGTAGAATACAACCAATGATATTAAAGAAATTAAAAAGAATATATCTTATAAAATCTCGGGGAGTTACATCTTCTTTCTTAGTATTAATCGAATTCCAAACTAAATATGTATAAATATTTATTCAAAAATAAATATTCTATTCATAGTCTGGTGAATAAATATTTTTCAATTATTCAGTAAATATAATAAATTTTCTATTAGTAGTTGGGAAAATAAATATTTATTAATTATTCATGTAATTAAATAAATTATTAATTATTTAATGAATATTTATTTATTATCATCCAAATATTTTAGATTAACAAATCTGAAAAAATATACCTATTTCATTAGAATAATTTTTATTCATTTAAATATTTTCAAATAAAATTTAATTGAGATCAATAGAAACACATATTGAGTGTCCCTCTAGGTTTCTTTATCATTAGAATTTGGAGTGATTGCCAAAAGTCAAATATTATTCTCTAGGAATGGGACAATTAACCTAAGAGAAATAAGTTAGTTTTGAAATAATGTAATCTATATATAATGTATTACAATGTAATATATTCCATTGGCCATAATATCTTATCAATATGGTTTTTAATCGTTTATCTAGATTATGTGCTTGATATGACTTTCTTTGACTATTTAGAATAAACATATCATTACAGCAAGGAAAGGAAATTTAATTAAAATATTCCATTTCAAAAAAAGGGATGGATATCAATATCCATTAATATGGAACATAAAAATATTTCTTAGATATGTTAATTTATAACATGTCATTTTGGATGCACCCGGAATACCCTACTTCTTATGAACATATGGAGTCACTATTTCGGTCTATAAATTGAGGAACATGCAGTATAACAGGAATTAATAATATTAATATTGAATAATATGAACCATAACCCATTATTTTAGATAGAAATATATCTTGACACAAAAACATATGGAATTTCTATATGAATTTCTTCTTTCATAATCACCAATCATGGAGATTACCAACTGTGAAATTTATGATAAAAAGTCTTGTATGATTTTGAGTATTGTAACCTAATTAATAATATTCTGTATTTCCCTTAAAATTATGTTATCCAATCAATGAACTCTATTTAATAATATCTTCATGGAATTTAAAGGTAATCATTATAGTAGGGAATTGATATGACCTTATTAAAGTGAAAAATAATCAAGGACATTATGACATTAGATTCTTATAAAAAATGAAGAACATATTATAAGATATTTTATGAATATTAAAATATTTCATTATATATGTAATAAAAATTACAAATATTTGGTTCATAACACCAAAATATTTTTCCAATAATTTATTGGTCAGGATGGGGGTAAAATCCATTCATGTAAAAGTTGTTAAACTAATGATTTTGTTCAAAACATTGTTAAAAAAACATCATTAAAAAAATGTCATGAAGAATATTTTAAATAAATTAAAAATATTAACAAAGGTAAACATAAATTTAAAAAATTATTGGAGATTTATAGAAAAACAAAAGAATAAAAAATTAAGGACTATGGATATGGAAGAAAAAGTATTTCTCTATGAAAGAGGATAAATAAGTATAGATTTTCTAAAAGACATTTTTTGAAACACATTGAGAACTGAATAGAGTAAAATTTTTATAAAACATAAATATTATAAAAATAACGTGAGTATAAAAAATAATTTTTAATTTACATGGATAAATTAATATCCCGAAATGGAAATTCAGGAATAATCAATCCTGATTAAAATGAGATTGAAACATAAATCCCATATATCATGTGTTTTCATGCATCATATGTATTAAATCACATGTGTAACTAATATACAGTTATTTTACATTAAAATTATAATCATAGTAATATATATCATAACATATATGATTTAATTTTAATAGATTATCAACTATTCATTTATAATTCTTTATTTAAATCACTATTCTAGCTGACAACTACTTTGTTTTTCATGCATGTTGCGGTTCAGTAGTCATGGTCATGGTTCCATCAACTCCAAAAATAATTATGATACCATTATTAAAATATTCAGTAATTATATAAACTATAATAACTATAAATACGTATTAGTGTTGAAAAATTATTGATATCGCTTAATTGGATTGTAAATTGTGCATTCACTGGAGGTATGTTTTCACTTATTAAGGGAAAGAACTGAATAATGGTAAATAATTATTCATATTTATCTAACTATAATAATATTATAAATATCATATATATTCATTTTAAAAATTATTATAACAATAACTGGGAGGTAGTGTAAAAAAATGAAATGCATCCTTTCGTGGAGGTGGTAGTAAACACATACGCACAAGCAATGTTTTCTTTTCCCATGGGATGGGAATGTGGTGGATAATGGTTGTTTCATAATCATAATAAAAATTATATTTATTTAGGATACCAATTTCATAATTTTTTTATTGATACCTTATATTTAGAGTTTGTAGAAGAAGACATAAATTTGAATTAATCGATTATGTGTTATACTTCTTCGTTGAGAAATATTCTTTGTTTTACAAAATTTCCCACAATAGATTATTTTTTAATGAAAATAATATCTATAAAAAGTGGAGTGAAACTATAAAGGTATTATAGTATATCTTGGAAACTATATTATGAAAAAACCCTTTCTATAATAAAGAAGAGTCATTTTCCTATTATAAGTGAGGGGAAGTACACAATGAGAATTCATTAAAATATAACATATTTATAAATATATATCATAATCATGTCATGTGGAACCAAGTATCCCAAAATTTGAATATAACTTGTAATATGGTCAAAATTTTATCAACCCAATAAATTATTATAACATAGTTAATGAAATTTAATCCCATTTAACCTTCATTCTGATAACATAACATTTTTTCCATGATAACTTTATTACATGAAGAAATAAAAGTGTTCACCTAAAAAAATTGGTAATTATTTTATCAAAATGTTAAAATTTTTATTAGAGTTTATTTATAAATATTAAATAAGTATCTTTTAATATATGAACAAGAAATTCGTCAATAACATTTTTAAGAAAAATGCCTGATTTAAGAGTAAAAAAATTTAACCATGAAATAAAATAATAGGTTTTTTAAATGAATTTATTTATTTAAATAATAAAAAATGATGTTATTTTTACTTTTGTAGAATAAATAATCTAATGGAATGTTCTAATAATTCTATTTAATGAAAATACCTAAAATTGGTTTGTAATTTGAATAGAATATAACTTCTCTTTATAGAGTCAATCATGGCTTCCCAATTTCAAAATAGTATTTTAAAATACATTATTTGACTCCACAAATGTATATTTTTTATCAAAAATAACATATCAAAGAGGATAAAGTAAATTTTTAATTTTATTTTAAAACATTTCCAAATAGTCTCAACCCTTATTTACTTGTTTAGACTATCCGAGGTGAAAAATATTTAAAAGGGTTACTATTCATAATGAAAAATATTAAGTTGACAATATTAAATTATATTAATTATTTTTATACAAAATATGG
This sequence comes from Viscum album, assembly GCA_963277665.1. NCBI lineage: Eukaryota > Viridiplantae > Streptophyta > Magnoliopsida > Santalales > Viscaceae > Viscum > Viscum album. Next base: position 1,489,546,477 of record OY728120.1, read on the forward strand.
ATTAAAATAATAATTTTTTATCTTCTAGATGGGGCCAAAATTCTTTTTAAAATAAACGTGAAAAACGAAATAAAATCTATTTTTAGAAAAATTTATTTTTAAGCATAAAAATAGATTTACCTTTTTCCATGCCTACTAAAAAAAATAAACGAATAATAATTTTTTTTACTGAAAATGTAATCCAAAAATTAAATTTAAATTATTCATCAAAATATATTAATTTAATTTATTGTGATAAAGTCAATTTGTATGAATATAAAGTGTTTTTCTAAAAATATCCATTTTACCTTCAAATACATGAATTTTATTTTCTAAACAATTGATATCCTATTAATTAACTTTATAAAATTGTATAAAATATCTTTTCAGAATTTATTATGTTTAATTCATACACACCAATTCAATGGTTTAGTGATAATAGTTGTAAAACCCCAAAATTCTAAAGTAAGACCCTTATGTTCGATAGCATGTATAACACGCTACACTGAGTGATTAAGGGGATATAATACCGTGGTATATTAAAATATAATTACTATTTTAAATATATTTTATAGTTTTTTGTAACACCCCAAGATTTCATATTACAATACATATTCAATGTAATTCAATTACTTGCACTACTTGCAACACCGAGTTCAAGCACACCATGACTTAACAAACTAGCCGTTCAAAAGAGGTTGTGAATAGTATTAACTAAATATTGAACATTATATAATAATTATTGTTTTAGAGTCTATATTATGAGTTTCTTAGACATAATGAAAGAACAAATTCATTTTTTTAGATAAAATAAATATTTTAAAAAAAACTGAAATTTTACCACCTTTTAATGGAGAACCCTTTTTAAATCATATGGTTGAAACTTTTTTATATTCAATTTAACAAAATAACCATTTTCTTTAGAATTAAGACATAATAATTTATTTTCAATAATTGTTTGGTGTTTTTCGGACAACTTTCATATTTGGGTGAATAGTGAAAAATACTATATTTTAACTGAAAACAACTTTTTTAATAAAAATAATTTGTAGTGTGAGATTATAAATTTTAATGGTTTGTAAGTATAAATAGAGTATATTTTTACCATTTAATCAAATTTTATTCGTTGTAAATAATTTCAATTTGAAATTGAACATAAACAAGTATCAATCTTTTGTTAGTTATTATTTCTCAAAACACACCTTATGGTTTTGACAACGGGAATTAATTTTAAATAATTAAATGAAACTTCTATGTTTTTAATATGGTAAAATATAATTTATTTTTTAATTCAGAATATCTAAATTTTCTTAGGGGAAAATTTTGATATTTTTCCGAAAACATTCAATTTTTGAAAAATAGTGAAAAACACTGAGTTATTGGTTAAAATCGACATTTTATTTAAATTATTTCCAATTTTATTTAAATATAATTTAGGTAAAAATAAATACATAATACCTATATATGTTCAATATAATTCATTAGAGTCATTTTATAATAAGTTTATATTTATAAAAATTTTATTGATCTTTTTACCATCATTTACCCACCTCTTAGGAGCATTTGAAAATTTACATAGATTTTTTTTACCACTTCTGTGAGTTAAATTTCAAAAATCCTAGAGACACGGTTGATATGAGTAAGTAACATTTGGTACAATAAGATGAAAATAATATTTGGTTAATAGTGTCTTTTTACTTTTATTTACCATTGTTAAAAGTAAATAGGGTAACTAGGGTAAAAATGATATTATTATTACCCTAACACATGTAATAATTATATTGGATAAGTTTAATTAGACAAATAAACAACCTTAGGAAGAAAATATGATCCTTTAGGTCCCCTTGGCCTAGATTTGGACATATATTATTATTTTATTTAAAGAAGAGTTAAAAGAGTTAAAATCATTGTTTAATAACTTAAATATTTATAATATAGGGTTATACATATGATAAGTTCTACAATAAATATTTATTATAAATATAGTAATATTTCCTATATAATTGTATTTTGTTTATAATTTTTAGACATTAAATAATTTAATTTATTTATGACATAATGATGATGTTGTAATTACCTAATTTATGAAATATTAAAATAACTGATATTATGAATATCCAAATGAATGTAATTTGACACTTTATATGAATTCCACTAATTTTAAAGGTTAATATTACATGTTAGTGTTGGTTAGATGATTTTTTTATTAGTAACAATTCTGCTATGAATTTACCAAAAAAATACCAAATAGTGTCAAAATTGACATAAAAGAGTTTTAAAACAAATATTGTATTATTAATTGTCAATCTATTCATAAAAATATAAAGTTAAGACAATAGTCTTATATAATGATAGGTGTATCATTAATGAACCACTTCGGGTTTTCTTGGATGTTTTTAGTATGTTTATTAACAATATAATATAAAAATACAAAGAGACATGGTAATTGTCAAACTATTTAAGTAAGAGTTAAATCTTAAAGATAAAGTTAATATATTGAACCAAACCTATCTAAAACCTATTGGTTGAGTGGGTTTTGACCCATATTAACCTTATCCTTTAAATAATTCATTTTGGAGACATTATAAACCGAAAATGATTTTATTATAAAATAATATTTCTAGCTTTTCCTAAGGTGCCCCTCACCCCTATTATAAAAGGGAACTCCACCTCCTCTCTAATTCACATGTTAAAATCTATTTGACTCTAATAAACCCTGAAAACATATCCCCCAAACAATGCTCCCTTAATCCTAGAGGCCTTCCTTTGGTCAGAAAGCCTACATAAGGATCACATTTGATCAAATCAAACAGAAGAACCTGAAAAAGAGGTAAATATTTCATCACATCTATCAAGATCCTTTCTTCTTCCACATCCTCTTTCATTGTATTTTCTATTATAAAATAATAACTCCGGTATCTTTTTTATACTATTATGTTATTATTGAAATTTTTAAATCATATTCATTATTCTATCCATCCTATAATTGTCAAAGTCACCATATATCCGTACGTACGGATTACCGTCCCCACGTCGTGGTGTAGTTTGTTATTCAAACACGTCATTATTTGGATGGGTATAATAATGAGTATAAATGATGTAAATAATAAATATAACATGTTAATAATAATGTATATGATATACCATCCAATTACATATGATTTTTCTATCAATATAATGATATTGTCGCTCGCGCGTATGTACGAATTACCATCTCCACAACGCGATGAGATTCATTTCCTCATTCACCATTAAACGATGATTATAAAATATATATCATTAATAAGTATGTAATATATGACATAATAATGATAATAGATATATATATATATGTACTTACATATATCTTATTTACTTAGTTCCGTTCAATACGATATGAAAATAGAAACAATGTTTATGCGTACGTACGGACTACCGTCTCCATAAACGGTGTTTTCCATTTCATATATATGTACATAATACATATTTATATTATAAATATATATTATATATAAATCATGTTTTATATTTTGGATGTATATAAATATTGATATATTTGATAAAATCAAGAGTAACAAGTTAAAACATGTACGATAAAGAAAGTGATTATTACCCGAAATGTTAATTTAACATGGACATTATTATTAAATGCGTAGTATAAATTCATAAATTTATCATGTATTATATCATAAATATTTATATGGTTATGTCAAAAGGGATATTTCTCTCAAAAAGTTTTACTCATCATTTTCAACTATGTCAGCATCCTTTACTGAATATTATTTTTGATTGAGGTTGATTTATTATAATATAATCTTCCATGTCATATTGAATGGGTTATGATACAATTGATTGGGGATGTTATATTTTTATACCATTCATGGTTTATGGTTAATGTATTGACATTTTTTATGCTAGTTTTAATACGAATGTTTATTTTATGTTTCAACTTTTTCATATGAGGAATGCAGTGGACTTAGTAAGTGAAGGTTGGAGCCCTCGATAACTCCTATATGAATTTGTAGGTCTCATGAGAAAAACCACTATCTTGGAACAAGGCCTTGACAAAAAATTTTATTTGTGGTCTTGGCAGAAGACCTTGAGTATGTGGTAATGATGTTAGGCATTGGGCATTCCCTCATTATGAAATTAGTTATTACATGTGATTATTCGACTAGTAGAATATCCATGTTCTTGTTTATATATTTATTTTTGATTTATTTTTTCCATATTATGTTCAATATTATGTTTAAAAGGATTTTGTTTTTATTACACATCTTGCCTTAAAATTTTGTAGCTTCCGCTAAATTATTTACCCTTACTGAGCATCTGAGCTCACCCCTTTCTTATGTTTTATTTTCCAATGATCCCAAGAAGTGTATTATGTTTGAGATGAAGGGTTAACATATGGGAACAATGTCATTCTCAAAGGATTATTTTTTTGTTGTATGTTAGAAATTTTAATACAACGTTCATGTATGTAATCTATTTTCCAAGACTACTAAACTGAGTGGTCTTTCTGGACTTTATTCCTTATAATAATTCCAATGTATTAAAATAATGCACCGACTCTGGGAATCTAGGGTAGGGGCGTTACATTTGGTATCAGAGGAATTTTAGAAATAACCTTGGAAAGTAGATTTATATAAACTTTGAATAGAGCACAATACCCTAAGATAGACTTTGAGGATTATTATAGAACATCCAAGAATTTTAGTGTTGTAGAGATTTTGTGGGTTTTCCAAGAAAATACATCCCTGTATGGATATGAGCAGGTAGAGGTGGCTCTAGCATAGATTACCTATGTGTAAAACCCAAAAACACCGCATTGATCTAGACTCGAATAGGAACTGGTGCATGACAACGGGCCTTGTTGCACTCTTGGTTACGACAGTCCTAGAGGATATGCTTAGGAAAATTCTCATTTCATTACAAATCATTATGATGGATTTAGGATTATATACCTCCTCAAAGAAAATATTTTTATGATTATGGATTATATCTATAACCTGTTTAATTTATGTGAGGTATTTTTCATGTTTTTAATTATTCATTGAAATTCATAAACTAACCTTGTGTATACCATTTTATAGAAATGGAGCTCATTAGAACTAATGTGATATCCAAAAATACATATGATTTGAAGAGTAAGAAGGATCATATCTTTCATGGTATCATGCCAACATTTAGAAGGGAAATAGTCTCCCATGTATTCTCAACATATGAAGAAATAGTATCATGTGTTAATAAGATAAGTAAATAATTCACTGAGTCCTATGGATTTGAAGGTAAGTATGTGAAGGAAAGGAGGGAAGAGAGAAAGATGGATAAAGGGAAGAGGGAAATAAAGGATTTTCCCATATGTGATAATTATGGAAAGAATCACCTCAGTAAATTCTTGAAGGGAATGAGATTTTAGTATAAGTGTGGAGAAAAAGTACACCACGTACGTGATTTCAATGATAAGAAAAAAATTTCAAATGTACAATGCTTCATCTGCAAAGACTTATGACAGTACGCGAATCATTGTACAAATCATTACAGTACACCCCAAATGCTGCTATTGAATATTAATAAAGCTACGATATTACCGAAGATGAAAATGAATAATTAGATTTCATAAGTTGTTATTAATGTATTGTGTCATTTGAGTATTGTATTAATAATGTACATGTTATAAAAATTATAGAGCATACAAGTATTGTACTACAATACTATTTCATTAAGTAATTGAGATTGTTTAGAACCAAGAAAAGTGACTCAATAAAAGTTTAAAATTTTAGAAAATCTATGGTTAAGAAAAAGATAAACAATAATATGGTTCTGATACCGAGGAGGTAATTTTTGGAATAATACCTGATTGATTTGGAGAAATTATATTGGATATTCTTGACTTCCTTGGAAATGATTAATAGTTTGTTTATTTCATAATTGTTGTAATATTCAATATTTCTGGTTATAAGGAATATATCCAGTATTATTTAAAGGATAAGGGAACATGAATGTAATAAATAAGGTTTTATGGTAATTCTGGGTGTTACCATGTTTTAAATTAATACATGATGAAGGTTTTTACATGTTATTACGTGGCAAAAAGGATCTTCATTGTGTTTAACTTCCTTATAAATTTTGGACTGTGAGTTTAGATAGAAGTGTTTTGGATAAGTCTAAAGGTTGGAATGGATTATGGTTTAAATTGGATAATATTTTTAAGGTTTTTTTGGATTTTTATAAAAAGAACAACACACAGACCATGTGACAACTAGTCATGTCGAATAAATCTGCGGGAATCGAACGCACAACCATAGTGCGATTGGGATTTATCACCTACCACTGGACAACGTGAAGTCCCTAATTGTATAATATAGATTCATTTTTTAAAGGGTCTGATAGGTGAATTACGAATTCATTTTTTGGAACCCTATACAAATAGGATAAATAGAATATTTTTTATGTCCTATTATCTTTTAGAGTGAAAGATGATTTTGTGGTAGAAATTAGTTAATGCATGGAACTCTACATGTCAAGTATATATTTTTTCATCACTTATTCTATGAATAAATTAATTTTTAACCTTTAGGTAAGGGATCTTGAAACTAAAAATGTGTTATCCTAATACCATATGTTTAGTTGAACCAATGATATTTTAAATCATCATATATTGATGGATTTGAGGCCCTCAATTCTATAATTGTTTGTGAATGATGAACTCAATAACTATATATAAATATTTACATTTTTCATCCAATCCTGTTTCCTTAATTTCAACCATTTTTCTCCTAATAGAGATCATAATTTGGTGGTGACTTTTTCATTCCCCTTTTCCTCTTAATAAGACTAAATTTTATTAAACCAATTTCTGATGTGGGTTTTCCCATAATGGTATTTTCTATTTTCCACCATTTATTTTCAATGAACATTTTCAAATTTCGAGGATGCAATTTATTGAAGTAGGGAAAAATGTAACCCCCCATGATTTCAAAGTACGTTAGTTCTTCAATGTAATTCAATAACTTTCACTACACACAACACTGAGTTCAAGCGCACCACGACTAACCAAACTAGCTGTTGAAAAGTGGTCATGAATTTTATTAACTAAAATTTAAATATTATATAATCCTTATAATTTTAGAATTCATATTATGAGTTTCTTAGACAAAATGAAAGAACAAATTAATTTTTTTCAGATAAAAGAAGTATTTTTTTAAAAAATAAAATTCTACTAACTTTCAATAGAAACCCCTTTTTAAATAAAATATTTGAGACATTTATGTATTCAATTTAACAAAATAAACTACTTCTTTAGAATAAGTACAAAAGAATTTATTTTCAATAAATGTTTCTGTATTTCTGATAACTTTAAAATATGGGTGAATAGTGAAAAATACCCTATTTTAATTGAAAAAAACATCTATAATCAAAATAATTTGTAGTGTTAAATTATAAATTTTAATGGTTTAGAAGTATAAATAGATTATATTTTTACCATTTAATACAATTTTATTCATTGGAAATAATTTCACTTTGAAATTGAACATAAATAAGTATCGATCTTTAATTAGTTATTATTTCCATAAAACAATCTTTTTGGTTTTGACAATGATAATTAATTTAAAATTAATAAGTGAAACTTCTATGTTTTTTATTTTGTAAAATATAATTTATTTTTTAATTTAGAATATCAAAATTAGCATACGGTTAAATTTTGGTATTTTTCGGAAAACTTTCAATTTTTGATAAATAGTGAAAAACACTGAGTTATTGGTCAAAACCGAAATTTTATTTAAATACATATTTTTTATATTTTAATTTATATTAGCTCAAAATAGATACATAATACCTATATAAGTTAAATATAATTCATTGGAGTCATTTTATAATAAGTTTAGATATATAAAAATTTTATTGACCTTTTTACCCTCTTTTACCCACCTCCTAGGATCATTTGCAAATTTACATAAAACATAATTTTACAGCTTCTGTGAGTTGAATTTCAAAAATATGAGATACACGGTTGATACCAGTAAGTAAAAGTTGGTTCAATAAGATGAAAATAGTTTTTTGAATAGTAACTTTTTACTTTTATTTACCACGGTTAAAACTAAATAGGGTAATTATGGTTAAAAATTGAATTATTATTTACTTAAAAAATTTCCTAATTCAATTGGATATGTGTAATTCGACCAAAAACAACTATATGAATAAAATAATATCCTTTAAGTCCACTTGGATTATATTAGGACATTTATTATTATTTTATTTAAAGAATAGTTAAAAGAGTTAAAATCAATGTTTAATAACTAAAACATGTTAAATAAAGGTCTATACATAAGATAATTCAACTATAAAAATAGTTATAATGATAAAAATATTTCCTACATTATGGTATTTTATTTATAATTTTTATTCATTAAATAATTTAATTTATTTATGACATAATGATGATGTTGTAATTACCCAATTAATGAAATATTAAAATAATTGATATTATAATTATCCAAAGAAATGTAATTTAGTACTTTTTTATGAATTACACTAATTTTATAGGTTAATATGACATGATATTATTGTTTAGATTAATTTTATTTGTAGTAATAATGCTTTTATAAATTTAGAAAAAACAAAATACCAAATAGTGTCAAAATTGACATAAAAGAGTTTTTAAAACAAATATTATATTATAAATTAATATTATATTCCTAAAAATATAAGGATCGATAAAAAGGATTATATAATTATAGGTGTATCATTAATTAAACACTTGGGGTTCTCTTGGAAGTTTGCAGAATGTTTATTAACCATATAATATAATAATACATAGAGAAATGGTAATTGTCAAACTATTTAACTAAGAGTTAATCTAAATTAAAAAGATAATATAGCGACCCAAAAATGTATAAAAACTATTTTTTCAGTGGTTTTAGACCCAAACCCATATTAAACTTTAAATAATTCATTTTTGAGCCATTAGAAACCGAAAATTAGTTTATTATAAAATACTATTTCTAGCTTTTTCTAAGGTTTCCCACACCCATCTTATAAAAGGGCACTCCACCTTCTCTCTAATTTACACCTCCAAAGCCATTTGGCACGGCCAAAACCTGCCCCAATATTCCCCCAAAATTCCCCCATTCATCCTAGATGCATTAATTTGGTCATAAATCCAACCTAACGAGTCCTTCTGATCAAATCAAAAGGAAGAACTTGAAAAATAAATAAATATTTTTTACATCTTTCAAGTTCTTTTCTTCTTCCACATCCTATTTTTTTTGTTTCCATTCTAAAATAATAAATCCAATATCTTAAATATATTGTTATTTTATTATAGAAGTGGTAAAACCGTTTTAATTATTATATCCATCTTATAGATGAAAAAGTCACCATACGTGTGTATGTACAGATTACCATCTCCATGTCGTGGTGTAGTTTGTTATTCAAACACTTCATTATCTGGATGGGTATAATAATGAGTATAAATGATGTAAATAATAAATATAACCTATTAAGGATTCTTTATATATGATATACATCCCAATTACATTTTATTTCCCCACCAATATAATGATATTGTCACTCATGCGTACGTACGGATTACCATCTCCATGACGTGATGAGATTCATTTCCACGTTCAACATTCAACGATGATTACTAAATATATAACATTAATAAGTATGAAATATATGACATATATTTCTAGTAGATATATATATATATATTTACTTACATATATCTTACTCACCAAGTTCCGTTCAATACGATATGAAAATAGAAACATCATTTATGCGTATGTACGGACTACCATCACCATAAACGGTGTTTTTCATTTCATATATATGTACATAATAAATATTTATATTATAAATATATATGATATGTAAATCATGTTTTATATTCTTCAAGTATTTAAATATTGATATATGTGATACAATCAATAGTAACAAGTTAAAACACTTACGATAAAGAAAGAGATTATTACCCAAAATGTTAATTTAACATGGAAATTATTATTAAATGGGTAGTATAGAGTCATAAATTAATCATGTATGATATCATAAAAATTAATATGGTTTTTTTATAATTTAATATCATACTAAGGTCTTCATACAAGAGGTTAAACGTACCCTCGACTAAAGGAATGTGCAACGTAAGGGTTAATTTTACAATCTCTTTATTATTTTAGGTTGTTTTTCTGTAAGTATCTACTGGGAAATATTTATTATCCATGTCCATGATTCATTAAAGAGTTTTAAAAGTGATTATTTTAAAATAATATTTTAATAAAACATCATTTTAAATGTTTTAAATATTTATTCTTCAAAATCATACTCGTTTATGTTCATGTTTTCAAAATGGTTTTTAAGGATTTATCTATATGGACATGAATTTTTTTAAAATGATAATTACTTTAAAAAGTTTTAAAGTTATATGGGACACGTTGATTCAAAAATATTTTTTAAATTACTTCCTTTATAAATGTGTGACTTTTAAATGATTTTACAGAAGAGATATTTCTCTCAATAAGTTTTACTCATCATTTTCAACTATGATGCATCCTTTACTGGGTATTATTTTTGATTGAGGTTGATTTATTATAATACAATAATCCATATTGTATTGAATGAGTTATGATATGTTTGGCTATAGATGTTATATTTTTATACCATTCATGTTTTATGGTTATTGTATTGAAATTTTGTATGCAAGTTTTAATATGAATGTTTTTGTTATGTTTTAACTTTTTCATATGAGGAATGCAGTGGACTAAGTAAGTGAAGGATGGAGCCCTCTATAGCTCTTAGATGCATCAGTATGTCTCATTAGGAATACTAATGTCTTGGCACAAGGCCTTGTAAAAAATTTTATATGTAGTCTTGGCACAAGGCCATGAGTATGTGTTAATGATGTTCGGCGTTAGGCATTCCCACATTATTAAATTTGTTATTACATGTGATTATTCAACTAGTAGAATACCCATGTTCTTGTTTATATAGTGATTTTTGATTTATTTTTTCCATATTATGTTCAATATTATGTTTAAAAAGGATTTTGTTTTTATTACAAATATTACATTAAAATTTTATAGATTTTTCTAAATTATTTACCCTTATTGAGCATCTGATCTCACCCCTTTCTTATGTTTTATTTTCCCATGATCCCAAGAAGTGTTTTATGTTTGACATGAACGGTTAATCTAAGGAACAATGGTGTTCTTAAAGGATTATTTTTTTGTTGTATGTTAGAAAGTGTAATGTAATGTTCATGTATGTAATCTATTTTCCAAGACTGCTAAAATGATCGGTCTATTGAGACTTGAGTCCTTCTAATCAGGCCAATGTATTAAAATAAGGCACCGAATCTGGAAATCTAGGGTTGGGCATTATATTTTTTATATTTTTTAATTAACAAAACACCAGGTTATTGTGGATTACACTCAAGAGTGACCTTCATCAATGGATTGTGTTACACGCAAGATAGATTTTTACTGAACAAGAATATATTATTAAAATATTATTATTTAATAATATAAGATATAAAATAGATGTTATGAATTTTATTAACTAAATTATGTAAATATATGGTTTATATAAATATAAAATGAATTCTTTTTTTACAAATTATTCAAAAATGAAAGTAAAAACCAATTGGATATAAAAAGAAATATTTTTATTTTTTCCATTCCAAAAGAGTTTTATCATAATAAAAATAATTAATTACAATTAATTAATTTTTTTAGTGAAATATAGTTTTTATATATTCAAATAAATATTTTTTACTTTTATCCATTAGTTTGGAAATTCATATGTTTAGAATGACCCTTATTTTACACATTAAAAAAAATATTTTGTTAAAGGAAATTTTACAACCTCTTAATGGTGATCCCATTTTAATTATGAATTTAGAATAATTAATTATTTTAAATTTTCAAAAAAATATCATATTTGAAACAAATTGATAATAATTTTGGTAGGGTGCATTTTTAATATTTTTCAGAAACATTTAATGTTTTAATTAATTGTAAAAATACTATATTTTAGTTCAAAAAATATTTTTTATCTAATATATTTATAATTAAATATTATAATTTAAATTTATTATGAATTTTAATTAGGTAAAAAATTATCAATTAATCCAATTTATTAAATTATAATAAATTTCTCATTTAAATTGACTATAAAAACAAAAAGAACATTTGGATGTTTTCATAATAAAAACCGGCATTGTCATCCTACTAATGAGACGAATGTTTAATTAATTTCTGCCACTTATGTGATTTTAAATTACTGAAATTTATTCAATATTATTAATCATCATAATTTAAATGTCTAATAAGGTCAAATTATATTTTTACCAAAATGATTATTGAAAGTAATTAAAATTAATTACAATTACAAAGGAAAAAATTAATCTTAATAAAGGACTAAATGTTAATATCAAGGGCCCAAATGACCTATAAACTTTTACAAAACCTCTTGTATGGATATATATCGATTATAGACCACAATTAATTTTTTATTTTGGGTTTTTAAGAATTTTTTCTACTAGTGAACATGTGTATTCCTATGTTTTTTCAAAAAATTTCAAGTGACTACTTTTCCTTCCACATACAAGGCCCCCACCTCTCCCCATTCCTAACACCTATCAAACAACATAGGATTAAATATATCGTCCCAAATAGATTCCAAAAATACCTCCACTCAACCCTGAATCCTACCTTGGGATAGTAAGCCTTCCAAAGATTCCTTTTGGTAATAACCAAAAGATGTTACCTGATTAAGAGGTAGCGTCTTCCCTCAAGATCATTAGTTTCATTTCCATTCTCCATCCTGAAAAATATCTTTATTAAATTTTCACATAACAAAAAAATTAACCTCTATATACTATTATATTTTTATTTACTTTTTTATACCTACACTTACATGAACATTAATCTAATGGGTAACAAGCATACTATTTCTGTGTACAGAGAACTACTGCCTCATGAAATGATGATTGTTCATTTTTCCTTTACCACCTACCATGGTAGACATTAAAATGGACACTATATTAAAATATTTTGTATATTATATTTATAATTTCATTATTATTATGTATGTTTTATTTATAAGATACTTTTATGCTTTCTATCTTGTGTAAATGTGATATTTATATTTGAGGAAGTGTGGACTACCACCCCCTCAAGGCGACAAGAGATGTTCATACCATACATTGAATGTATAACAGACAGTTTAAATAAAAATATTTAAAACATATAACATATATATGATTTTGGAATCATAATATAATTATTATTCATTTAGTCTTCATTCTTTAAATATAATAATGAAAAGTAAGTAGCGTTCAGGCATACGTACACCCTACTATGTCCATGAACATTGCAGTTCATTTCTAATATCTAAATATAATAGACTACTATAAATAAATATATACATACTATATATGATAATTAATCCATGTTTTACATTATTAATATAATGAAACCATTATCTAATAAATTTTGATAATAAATAACATGTTAAGACATACTAGACCAAACTATAAAATTAACACCTGAAATAGTAAAATTTATGAACGAGTGTTCATAAATGGATAATAAAATATAATGAGAAAATAATATATGATATTATAAAAATTATTGAGGTTCTAGTTTAATTTAGTAACATATTTTCAACTACTATATAGAAGGATAAATACCACACACTAAAATGAAGGTTAAGGTAAGATAATTTCATCTCAACATACATTTCATTCAGAATTATTTGATATTATGTGCCAATTCAAATTTATTTGTGTTATATACTACAATTTTATTATACGAGGAATAATATTTTTTTCATTATATTATAATATTTATTTAATTTTATACCTTTATCAATATTATGATTAAAATGATTCAATGTGGTATGGAACACATTGGAATGTTTAAGAGTTATTCTCTTCAAGATTGATCTCAATGATTATTTTGAAATCTCACTACCATTTGTGATTGTTAACCGTTTCTTTAAATAGTAACTTTATATTAATTATTTTTCATTTGGATATCCATATTATCATATAATGTAAATTATAGTTCCCAAGACAGTATACAATTTTTCATACGGTGTTTACTTGGACTGTTATTTTTTATTGATAATTCCATATTATTTGTTTCTTATGCATATTTGATAACGAATATTGTATATTGATAAAATTGGATATTCAATATGAATAATTATTTTAACATTCAATGAAGGATGTATCCAACATATTATATAGCACCTTGATGCATCGACTGGTTCTCATGATATTATTAAGTTGGCCAAATTAAACAGGTTTCAACTTATAGTCTTAAACTGTTCGGAGGATAGATCCTGACAGTATAGGTCCTAATGTTCCTATGATAGGGAATAAAATAATTAAGAATTTTCTTTATAGATATGAAATTTATTATTCATCCATGACATTTTTTACCGATATATCTACGGAGACATTTAATTTATATTCATTAATTTAATGGAATGTCTATCATTATCTTACGTTGCCATATTAAATTTTCCATATATATTTATTTGAATGACATGATATATCATTAATTTTTATTTCCTTGTAAATTTATTTTTATTGAATCATTATTTCTTCTTATTTAAATACACTTACTAATAAATTGATCTCTACCTTATTTTTATTCATTTCTATAGGTAATGAAGAAGAAATCATTCAACAATCATTCAAGGATGCTATTTATTTCATTTTATTATGTATCAAGTTTGTAATTTCTATTTCCAAATGTATTATGGGAAAGATATATTTTATATGTCTTTCCAAGACTTGAAAACTAATTAGTCCTCTAGGAATTGATTCCATGTAATCATACCAATGTTAGAAAATAATTCACCAACTCCGGGCTTCTAGGGTCAGGGTGTTATAGTTAGTATCAGATGATGTTTAGAAATGACCATGAAGACTTGATTTGTAAAATATAGATTATGGAGGAAAACACTAAGATATACATTGATGATAAGTATTAAAGTACTTCCTATAATTTAGGTAAGTATTAAATTATGTTGGTATTCCTAGAAATAAATCCTTTTATAGATTCTACAATTGTCCACGATTCTGGCACCGATGTACCTAGTAGTTATTTCATGAACAAGGTGTTCTGGGATAGACTATGGGTACCCTGGTATATAAAAATGGGCATTACTGCACACCTAGTTTGACACTCCAGGGGGATAAACTTAGGATTTTTCACATTTTTTACCTTCTAGAATTAAGGATTTAAAATTAAAGGTTACCCCAAAGTAACAAAATTTTATGATTCTAGGATTTATGATTCATAAAATAAAGTTATTTTATTTACCATATTTAATTATATTCAATGTTCAAATATTTTATAACATAATCTTGTGTCTTCTATTTTGTAGAAATGGTTCCAAGAAAGAAGAATGATATTAATAATCATGAAAAATGTAGATATTTCCCTACAGAGGAAACAAATATTTCTAGTATTGGATTTGATAATGTTGTTGATATATTAGGATATCTTAATCAAGTTATGAAAAATAACCTTTCATGAATGGATCAACCTATTCCATGTACATAATCTCTTATGTTGGATTTCTTTATATGGAAGAATCCCCCATCGTTTAGTGGGACCACTAATCCAATTGTTATTGAGTAATGGATTAAGTCTACAGAGAATATATTTATGGTCATGGAATGTAGTGTAAAGGAAAATGATACACTTGCATTCTATTATCTCAAATGTGATGATGACCAGTGGAGGTCTCTGATCTAGAATAAAATAAAGGAAGAAGAAATTGAACTCATAGAAAAGGGAACATTCAAGGATACATTCATAGACGAATAATTTCCCTGTGATCAAAAAATTGAGATTATGAGGAAGTTCATTTTATTAATAAAAGGAAGAATATATTGTTTTATATTTTGAATCTACATTTACAATATTTTCTAGGTATGTTATTGATTATATACGCAACACAAACTGCTTGATTAGAAACTTATTTGATGGACTTAATCTATGTCTCTAATGGGAACTACTGTCTCAAAAACAACTATTCATTTGATAAAATAGATTTTTTGGTGTGATGGAAGAGAAATAATTCTCCTTGACCTATGGCCTTAAGGGAAACCAAGAGAATAAAAGGTCTTTTGAACCCCATGAAAAGATCAATGGTTCAATGAAGATAAAGGGAAAAAAGGATTTTTTCTAACATAAGAAGGATTTAGCAAAAAAATAATATATAATGCATTGAACA
This sequence comes from Viscum album, assembly GCA_963277665.1. Taxonomy (NCBI): domain Eukaryota; kingdom Viridiplantae; phylum Streptophyta; class Magnoliopsida; order Santalales; family Viscaceae; genus Viscum; species Viscum album. The sequence goes on from OY728120.1 coordinate 1,489,562,692, forward strand.
CTGCGTCTCTGTGAGAAAAACACTTTTTTATAGGAGATAGTTATAACCTGGCCACTAAACATAATTTTACCACTTCTATGTTTTGAATTCTGAAAAACAGAAATACTTTATTGTGATTAGTAAGATATTTACAGTCATATATGATCAAAATTCATTTTTGGGGAAGATTAACATTAACCATATGAATTTTAATGTACCCTTATGAATATAAATATCACCCTTAAACTCACCAATGTGTGTATAAATAAATTTCAAGCACCCAATAAAGGGGAGTGAGTATTTCAAAAATTAATAATAAAGTTTTGGTATTTTTGTTAGTATTGAAGATGTAATTATAATTTAAAATTAATTAATTAATTTAAAATAAAATTATTTTTCATAAAATGTATTTTTTAATAAATATTTTGTTTTCCTATTATTTATGTATTATTTAATAAGATCTTCGTTAATTTTTAAGGTGTTATTAATTGAGTTTTAGTTTTAAAAACACTATTTTTCAAGTAAATGATGATTTCCTTAAAAAATTAAATTTTACATATTTTGAAAATTATTTTGATAAAATGGTTTCCATTTTTTAATTATACACATTTAAAAATTGTCTGGGTGATTATTTTTATTTTTCTGAAATATATGATTTTTAGTGAATAGTAAAATATGCTAATTTTTTGTATAAAAATATTAGTAGCTAAATACACTATTATATGAATCATTAATAAATGTAAGAAAACATTTATATAAATTAAAACCCCTTATTACTTTTTTGGTCCCATAAATCTACACTATTTGTCGTCTTGAAAAAATAATAAAATAATGAATAGGATATTCAAAAATCACCCCCTCCTCCACTCTAAGAACCACCCCTCACTACCTATTCTTTTCATTCTTATAAGCCATTAATCTTCAAAATTATCTCCCCATATACCCTTAACTAGTCTATCCCCACGTCCAAGATTTCTTTTTATTCCCAAAATACAAAAAAATATCCCCTTAAGGAGGTTCTCAATGCGGATATTTCCGAAGGTATACCGTCTTCCTTTTTATTTTAATTTCACTTTCATTTTATATTATTTCATATATTCTCTTCACCCCCTTTGTCAAAATGGTCATGGTAACACTATTATTATATATATACTATAATTATATCATATTAATGTAATATACTTCCGCAATCTACAATCTCTATCTCTTTGGATTTAAAAACAAAATCATCATTTGGGAGGTTCTGATTTATAAGCTTCGTGTATGATGAACCTTTATTTTTAAATTTCTCCTTCAATGTTGGTAAGAAAACAAATTTTATAGATGAAGAAGAATATAATATATGTATTGTAACTTATTATCTGTTCTTTAACTAGTATATATACATAATAATAATTCATAGGACAAAACTAGTTCTTAATAATTGAAATATTTCCACCATAATCTGAATTATTATCAATAATTTTCTATCGAATAACTCATCATAATACCATATAACCAAATAAAATATATCACCATTTAATCTTATTGGATTTTCATTACTATAATATAAATTCAATTCTGGATAATTATACTAATTCCATGTGAGAATTCATACTAATATTAAAGTATACCAATAATGAAAACCAAGGAATCGAACCCTCTTGAGAAATAAAATTTCATATAATAACAAATAAAAATGGAAGAAATTAAAATAATAAAATATTAATAAATCAAATAAATATAAATAAGGTTATAAATTATTAAATTAATTTATTTAATTTTTTTTATCCTGGATGTTAAGTGCTAGTGCAGAACACGTTCTGACATAAGGTTAGGGTTTTCTAACCAAACCTCCATTTTCTTTCGGGTTACACTTTATCTCATTTAATACCAATTTAATTCTTAGTTATTATAATTTACTAATAATAAATTATTTTATAATTTTCAATATATTTTTACCAATCATAATAATTATTTATCTTATGGTGAGTTAAAGGTTTTATATTGATCTTTCTCAATTCATCCCGATAAACAATCCTGGTCAAAGATAACATCTCAAATTATTATGTTTTTTCAATGGAAAAATATAATCTATTTTGAGAGAAAATTATTTTTCTAAACCACTAATTTCATCATTTAATATCTAATTTTTTTAGTTCTACTTTTGTAAAAATATTTCTCCAAAATAACTCTTCTTTTCAAAGTAAAAGTGTATTTCTCTTAAAAATTATTCAAGGATTTTATTGTAGTTTTTTTCAATTTCAACACCTCTACTGAATTTTATTTATTAATGAGGTTAATATCATATTTTTATCATATAATATGTTTTATTAAATTTATTTTGATCAGTTTTATTGTGGATGTCCTATTCTGCTTCCATTCACCATACAACTAAGAATGGTGTGTGTTTATGTGTACAGATTGGAGAAATTTATTTCATATCATCATGTTATTTATGATTTGACCATTTAATATGAAGGATATATTGAATTTAACATGATATTTGTGGGGTATAATATATCTCCTTGATGAATCATTTGGTCTCATGAGACAAAACATAATTGGGTTTTTGTTGAGTCCTTACCTATTTTTTTTAGATTTCTAGGACAAGGCATTGATAATATGTATCATAATTCCCAAATTATTCATTCCCCCATTATTGTAATAGTAATTGATAAAACATGTGATTATTAAACTTGTATAATATCAATGGTTATGTTTTATTCTCTTATGATCATTTATATTTCCATTTTAATGAGCTTTCATTCCTTCCATATTAGAATTAAGTATATTGTTAAGGGAATGTGTTTTTATTTGTTCCCTAGGAATTTTGTTTATTTTTATGATAACTTATACTATATTACATAACCTTAGTGATCATCTATGGTCAGCGCTATAATATTTTTATTTTCCCCAGGTTATGAAGAGGAAAAATTGTATTTGAATTCAAGGATTCAGTTTATTTCATTTTATAGCGTAACTGTTTTATTTTTTCCCCCCAATGTATTATGGGTATCATGTATGTAATCTAGTTATCCAAAACTACTAAACATATTGGTCCATTTGTATGTTATTCTTTTTAATATTTACAATGTAGTAATATAAGGAATCGACTTTGGGAGATTAGGGTACGAGTCATTACAATTGGTATCAGAGGAATATTTGTTTAAAACATGGAAACTAGATTTTGAAAATGTAGATTAGGTAAAAAACCCTAAGTTAGAATCTGAGGATTAGTATATGAGAACATCCTTTAATTTTATTAAGGTATAGATTATGTGGATATTTTTATAAAATACGTCCCTTTATAGATACGTCAGGTGGACATGGTTCTGGAAAAGATATACCACGATGTAACAACTCTGACATGGTGATTTGGTCTTGACTCGAGGTAAACTGGTACAAACAATGGGCCTTACTATGCATCTAGTTTGACACTCCTAAGGAATATTCTTAGGACAACTCAAATTTTCTTTATAAACAATTATGATGGATTTTAATGTAAATATTCCCTTAATGTAACAATGGTTATGATTATGATATTAGACATGTATAAAATTTAAATTCATTTTATGTGTTCTTCTTGTCTAAAAATATAAAATGTGATACATAATTTATATTATTTTATTCTATTATTTTTAAATAGAACATAGATAAATTAATTTGAATCACATGAATGTATGTATCTCATGTAGGGATTATCCTCTTATGTGAGATAATGACACTGGTATTAGAGATGCCACTAGAGGTGAGTAGATTAAAACTATAATAGGAAAGTAGACTCAGGTTATGCACAATAAACATACATATATGGATCATCCTTATCCACAATATAGAGGAGTAATGTTAGACCAATTTATATGAAAACATCCTCCATCTTTCTAAGGGACTATGAACCAATTTGTAGCAGAGTAGTGGATAAGTTCTTTAGAGAAGATATTTCTCACGTAGGGATGTAATGAAAGGGATAATGTTGTCATGGATGTTTATCTTCTATTGGGAGATGTGGATCAGTGGTAGTTATTAATTCAAAACCAAAATAAGGAGGATGAAATAAAAGAAATTGAATGGGGGGATTTTAAGGAAATATTATTAAAAAACATGTTCCTTAAGAATAGTGAGTAGATATAAAGAGTAAATTATTGAGTTTGAAAGAAAATGTGGATGAAAATGTTGAGAAGTATAAATAAAATTTTATAAGGCTGTCCAGGCATGTTATGGACTACATACATAATCCAGGTAGCAAGATTGATTGATTATTTGATGGTATAAAACCATTCCTCCAAAGGGAACTATTTTCCCAAACATTCTCATCATATGAACATGTAGTATCATGTGCAATTAAGATAAAGAAATAATTCTCTATGTCTTATGAATTTAAAGGAAATCAATAGAAGAATATGGTGGAATATGAAAGAATGTATAAAGGAAATAATAAATTGGGTAGTTTTCCAACATGTGATACATGTAGAAATAGACCCCCCAAATCCTACTTATAATAAAAAGAGTCTATTATAAATTTGGAGAAAGAGGCCACCAATCTTGAGATTTCAAGGGAATGAAAAAAGCAACCAATGTTAAAGGATATAATTTTAAAGATATTGGAAATTATTCCAATGAATGTCCTAAAAATATTGGAAACATTCCCCATAGAATGCCAAAGGATAAAGGCCAAGATTATGCGATCAAAATTATTGATTTTGATGTTCATAATGATGTATTGGAAGGTATTATAATCGTTTCCTCAGACTATTCCAATAATTTATTTCATTCTAGATTATTTCATTCTTTTATAACATCACTATTTTCTTTAAAAAATAGATATTTTGCAATTCCCCTTAATAAGGGTGTTTTCAGTCAATAACCTTCAGGGAAGTCTCATTGTAATAAAGTTGTATTATGAAGTCCCCATTATTGAATATAAATGTGCTTTATCTGCTGATTTTATCATCACAACTCTGGTTGAAATTGACATAGTCCTTGGCATGGACTATTTTTTGAAATATGATGTGAAAATATAATGTAAGAAGAAGGAAATTATGATTTTTTGAGGAAGGTGTAGAATCCATTATCATTAGAGGTGGAACATCACCATCTAATTATTATCTTGATCCACCTCTAGTAGCTCTACAAAATTCAATTCTCAGGTAGGAAGAGAATTCAATATCAATGGGTGAGGGAAGAAATACGCAAATTGAGTATGTACCTATTGTGAAAGAATATGTTCATATTTTTCTAGAGGATTTACCTGGACATCCTCTGTAGCAGTATGTTTAGTTCTCTATTGATTTAATTTCAGGTTCAAGAACTATACAAAAAACTATTTATAGAATGGAATCCATGGAATTAGAATAATTTAATAAACAACTAGAGGAATTTATTGATAAAAGATTTATCCACCCTAGTGTTTCTTTATGGGGGCTCATGTTCTCTTTGTCAAGAATAAAGATGGATCCATGAGGTTAAGAATTGACTCTTGGGAAAAAATCTATTACAATAAAAAACAAGTACCCCTACCTTGGATTAGTGATTTATTTGATAAAAACCACATATCTAAATATGAATCAATTATTTAACATTAATATGGAAATAATATGATGCATGTGATGAAGGAAAATATTCCAAAGACAGTATTTAAAAATAGGTATGGGCATTATGTGTTTATAGTAATGCCTTTTGGACTGACTGATGCACCCTCTGTTTTTAGGGATCTGATGAATGGAGTTTTCAAGGAATATCAGGATTACTTCATTGTGGTATTTATTGATGATATCTTTTTATACACTATAATCTGTGAATATCATGATAATCACTGGATCATTATTCTGAGGACTCTTATAAGAAATACGTTATATGGGATTTTTAGAATGTGTGAATTCTATCTTCAATGATATTCTCTTATAGGCCATATTGTCTCTAAGGATAGAATCATAGTATATCCAATAAAAACAATGGCCATTCAAAAATAGACTACTCCAACGAACATAAAATAGGTACGTAGTTTTATTTGTTTAGTATGTCATTATCGTCATTCTGTTCAGAAATTAACCGGATTAGAAAACATATTAACCAAGCATACTCGTAAAGGGGTTATGTTCATATTGACATAATAATGTAAAGTATGTAATGAATAATTGAAGAATAGGTTAGTAAATTATCCAATATTGACTCTACCATCAAAAAATAGTTTATTTTTTGAAAATAGTGATGCATTAATGAAAGGAGTTGGTTTCATTTTTACGAAAAATAATAGACTTATTTATTATACATAAAGGAAATTAAATTTCCATTGATAGAACTATCCAAATCATGATCTTGATTATGCAGTTGTGATCTTTTCTATGAAGATATGGAGACACTATCTCTATGGTAAAATATGTGAGACATATACAGATCGCAAGATATAGAAATATATATTTTCATAGAATGAACTCATCTTGAGGGTAATGAGGTGGCTATATATACTCAGGTATTATTATTGGTTCATAAAAAACCATCCAGGTAAGTAAATAAGTTGGAATATTCATTGATTATGAAATATCATGCATTTTTAAGAAAATTGAGAATTGAAAAGGTTCCTACATACATGGATCTAGAATGGATGGATATTTTAATTATTAATGTTGGTGAAGCATCACTACATTTTCTACCGGTTTCCCAACTATATTTAATCTAATGAATTAAAATTTCTCAATTTTACGATGATTATATTCAAAATAAAGATAGTGGTGTAAATAATGGGACATTGGCTGACTTTTTCTGTGAGGTTGGAATTCATAAATTTGATACAACACTATGTTTTCCTCCTATACCTGAGCTAAAAAGAGAGTTATTGGATGATTCGCATATTTCTAGCTTCTCTATACACCCCGATAGCACTAATATGAATACATATTTGAAGGATAATTTCTGGTGGGAGAACATGAAACGTGAAATTGTTGATTATGTATCAAGATGTTTAGTCTGTGAATAGGTGAAGGTTGAAATAAAACCTCCTAGAGGTGTCATGAAGCCTATAGATATTCCAACTTGAAATGGGATGACATCACCATATATTTTGTTACTATTTTACCAAAAACTCAAATAATGAATGATGTAATATGGGTAATTGTTGATCAACTTACCAAATCTTGATATTTCCTCACAATACGAGAGAATTTTTCACTAGAGCACCTTGCATGGCTCTATGACAATAAAGTTGTAAGACTACATGGATCACCTCTCTCAGTTATGTCTGATCATGATCCATGATTTCCATCATAATTCTAGAAATGTCTCTAAAAATCATTGGATACTAAGCTTTATCTGAGTACTTCGTATCATCCTCCAATGGAAGGAATGTTAGAAAGGTTGATCCAAACATTTGAAGATATTTTGAGATCACGATCACTTGATTTTGAAGGTATGTGGTATCATTATTTACCTTTGGTGTAGTTTCCTACAAAAATATTTTCCATTATAGTATTCAAATGCTACCATATGAAGCATTATATAGAAAGAGATGTCGTTCACCAACATGTTGAGATGAAGTTGGTTAGAGGAAGCTTGTAGGCCCATTGCTTGTGAAGGAATCAATAGTGAATGTAATGATTATTCAAACCCATATCAATGAATCTCAAAGAATGAAATATAGGTATGCTAATAATTTTTGGACAAATTCTGAATTTCAAGTAGGAGATCACGTCTTATTGAATGTATTTCCATGGAAGGGTGTTATATGATTTTGGGAGAAATAAAAATTAATCCCCAAGTACATTGGTCCATTTGAAATTATAGAAAGAGTTTGGGTTGTGGATTATCATTTGGTGATGTGGCCTCTTCTTTCTAAGAGGCTCAATTTATTCAATATCTCATTGTTGAGGAAATACATGCTGGACCCAATGCATGTCCTCAGTTCTGAATGTATAGAATTGGATCCTTACATATCTTACTGTGAAGAGACTATCCATAATTTGGCAACTAAAGAATCAGGGTTGAGGAATTGGAAGACTTGGGTAGTAAATTTATACTATAAAATAATAAAATTAAAGAGGTGATGTTGGATCTTGAGGATCTAATGATGAAAAACTAAAAAAATCTTTATTACTGGGTAATATTCTGGTAATTTCGAGGTAGAAATTTTTTTATGAGGAAATAATTTAACACCCCAAGTATTTACAAATAAATTTAATATTGAATCCATGAAACACTGATTCTATGTGAGACAAACAATTTATTATTATAGATAAGTATAACCTAGCCATTAAACATTATTTTTCCACTTATATTCCTTGAATTTTGAAAAACATATATACATAATTGAAATTAAAAAGATAATTAGAGTCTGATAGGATCAACTTACATTTTGGGTAAATAATAACTTGACCATTATGAATAGTATTATACCCTTATGAATATTAATATGACCCCTAACCTTACCCATGTATATATAAATAAAAAATAGGAACCTTATAAATGAGAGTGAATATTTATAAAATTAATAATTAAGTGTTTCTATTATTGGGACTAATGAATATGTAATTTCAATTTTAAATTAATAAATTCATTTAAAATATAATAAATTGTCACAAATTGTATTCCAAAATAAATATTTTTTCTCTATGATTTTAGTGTAATTTAATAATATCTTAGTTAATTTTTAAATGTGTTATAAAATCTGATTTAGTTTTAAGAAAACTGTATTTTACAAGTAAATGTTGATTTTATTTAAATATTAAATTTCACAAGTTAGGAAAATTATTTTGATAAAATGGAGTCTATTATTTAATTATAAATGTTTAAAAATTTTTATTGTGAATTTTTTGTATTTTTTAGAAATACGTGAAATTTTAGTGAATAGTAATACATAGTAATTTGCTGTATAAATAAATTAGAAGCTAAATACAGTATTCCTTGAGTCATAAATGATGTAAGAACACAAGGTTCTTACTCAAATTATCTTATTAATATTTTTCATTACATGAATCAAAACTATTGGATTTATTAATAAATATAATAATATAATGAATAAGATATTAAAAAATAACCCCCTTCTCTACTATAAAATCCACCCATCACTCTCTCTTCTACTCCATCCTCTATGCCTATAATATGCTCAATGTTCTTCCCAAATACCCTTCCATAGTATGTCCCCATGTCTGAGAGATATTTTTATTTCCAAAAGACCAAAACCCCTTACCTTAAATAGTTTCTCAATGAGGATATTTCAAGAGGTAAACTGTGTTCCTTTTTCTTTTAAGTATATTTTAAATTTATTTTCTTTTGTATCTTCTTCTCACATCATCTATCTAAATGATCATTATAACTCCATTATCATATATAAAATATAATTATATTTTGTTAAGGTAATATCCTTCCTCAATATACTATCTCTCTCTTTCTCCCTCTTGTTTTAAAAATAAAATCATCATCTAGGAGGTGCCTATAACATTCTTGGACAACAAACCTTCGTTCTATAATTTTTCCTGGAAATCTGGTAACAAAACCATTTTTATGGATTAAATATACTATAATATATGTATTATAACCTACTAAATGTTCTAGAACTATAATATTTTCAGAATACTATTTCATACAACAAAACAAGTTCGTAATAATCAAAATATCACCAACATAATATAAATGATTATCACTAATGTTCTATCTAATAACACATACTCATACCATATAACCAAATGAATTATTCCACCATATAATATTTTGGATGTTCATTCGTATCATAATAATTCAATGGATGAGAATTATATCGATTCAACATGAACTTGCATACACATATACAAGAATGCCGATCAAGAAAAATGGGGAATCGAATGCTCCCGAGCGATAAAATTGTATATTATAACTCATCAAAAGGAAAAAATGTTCATAATAAAATTGTAATAAATAAAATACATATATATTTGGTTTGGAACTAATTAATTAATGGATTAAATTTTCATATCTAGGACTTTAAGGTCAACTACATAACAAGTTAGGCTATAAGGTTAGGGTTTTCTACCAGAACCTCCATTTTCATTCAGGTTACCCTTGGCCTCTCTTATTCCAAATTAAATAATCAATTATTATTATTTACTCCTCATAAATTCTGTGTCAGTGTTATTTATATGTCTACTAATCAAAATCTTTCTTTATCTTATGTGGAGTTAAATGTTTTACAAATATCTTTCCCAATTCGTCTCGATAAAAAATCTCGTTTCAAGGGAACTTCTCAAATTCTTACCTATTTTCATGTTAAATCTGTAATCTATTTTAAGCCATAATTAATTTTCTTAAATTCATTTCCTAATTTCAAAACAACCTTAGTTTAGTTTTGGATTTATGATATGTTTTCTCTAAAATACACTTCTTTTCTAAGTAAAAGTGTATTTCTCTCAAAAAGTCATTATTCATTTTAATAGAGTATTTTTGTCTATTTAAACACCACTATTGAATTTAATTCCTTAATAAGGTTAAAATATTATTTTTATCATCTAGAATATTATTTTAAATGGGTTATTATTTTTTTGACTTATTTTTTCTATCTTGATACCATTCACCATACTACTCAGAATGGGTAGTGTTTATGTGTACATATTGGGGAATGTTATTTCATATGTTTATGTTGTTTATTTTTAGACCCTTTAATATGGGAAATGAATTGGGATTAATAAGTGATGGGTGAGACCTGATATTTCCCCTTGATGCACTGGTAGGTCCCATGATACAAAATAGAATTTGTTTTTCACTGAGGCCATACCCTAGTATTTTCAGACATCTTGGCTAAGGACTTGATAATATCTTAGAAATATGGAATTATGGATTCCCTCATTATGGTATTAGTAATAAACAAACAATGTGATTATTCTACTTATATAATATTAATTTTTATGTTTCATTCTTTTATGATCATTTATATGGCCTTATTTAATCATCATTCATTCCATCCATATTACGCTCAAGTATATTTTTAAAGTCATGGGTTTTTAGTTTCTCACCATGACTAGTGTATATTTTAATGATAAATTCCATTATATTACATATCCTTGATGAGAATCTAAGATTACCCCTTTCTTATGTTCATTTTCCCCTGGTTATGATGAAGAAAACATTGTATTCTCCTTTAAGGGTGCAGTTTATTTCACTTTGTAGTGTAACATGTTTTATTTTGTTTTACTAATGTATAATGGGTATCCTGTATGTAATCTCGTTTTCCAAAATACTAAACTTATTAGTCATTTAGGATTTCATTCCATGAAAACAATCTATTGTATTAATATAAGGCACCGGCTATTGGAAACTAAGGTTTGGGTCCTTATATTTTCCAACACATTATAACTATTGAAATAATTTCCATGTTATATGCATTAAATGATTGGGAGTTTGTTATAATTGCAGACAAAAGGTTCACCCATAAAAATAATGAAAATGAAATAAGAAAAAAACCGTCATTGAATGTTACGTCTATAAGGAGATGGGGAACTATAAAAATGAATTCCTAAAGCACTATGAAAATAAAACTCAGAATAATCTAAGGGATCAAGGTCAATCATATTTTATTGACACAAATGAAGTTAAATAATTAATGTAATTCAATATTTGATCTAATAAATATCTTTGAAAATTAAATTTTAAAATTTTATCATCATATGGTTTATTATATATGTAAGGATTGTACTATAGTACTTTTTCATTATGTATTTGAGATCATATGTTTAATGGTACCATGAAAATTTATGCACTATAAAGTTAACATTTTCAAGGGAATTAAACACATTTATTTGTTCCTGATATTAAGATAATGATGAATAAATGATTGATTTGGACTAATATAGACTAACTTGGTAATGATTAATAACGTTTCAATAAGTGGTCCATTCCATCACTGATGGACATTACAACATGTTTGGATTTAGGAGTATATCCAATAACATGTGTCTTAATTAAGAAATAAGTATGAATGCATGTTTAAAAAAATTATTTTTTCAATCCAGTTACTACTATATTCTAAAAGGATACATGAGGAACTTATTAATAGTTTTGGAATGTGAAAATTTAGAGTTACGTCAATATGATTAATGTCCAATGATAAGTGCATTTTGGAAACTCATGACTCCCCTTTAGAATTTATTGGATCATAATCTATTGGAAAAGTTAACCATTTTGTAAATTATTTCAGATATCATTTTATGAGATTTTAGAGGCCAATGTATTACTTCACAATATGATGCATCAGATGATTAGAGATAATGTAGAAATATTTCAAGGTTTTGTAAAATTAAATGGTTCTATTAATAGAAACATATATTATTAGAGAGTGAATGAATTCCTAAACTCTAGGAAAAATTATCTTCAAAACAAAAATGTTCTCCTTGTACCTTTATTTCCAATTACTAAAATGCCCTTTATATCATCAAAAATTTGGGTATTTTTTATTGTACACATCCATCAAACCATGTTCTCTAGCACTCTCTATCAGAACATGATTAATTTATTTTTTCTTCCATATCAATGACTTGATTTTCCCCCTATATTCTTCTATTAGAGAACCTAGTTACATGATCATTGTACTTTCATTTCTATATTATCAAGAAAACATGATATTAAATCCATTTACAATGTGGTTCCTTCCTCAAAAGTATATTTTCAATCCCTATATCCCCAATATCAATATTAAATTGAAAGGACAAAATGTAATTAAGGTTGTTATAATGTAACGCACTGAAATTCTAATGTAATAACCTTATATTCGATATAGTGCATGACATGAAACAAAAAGCATGTAAGGGGGTATAATTCCATGAATCTTTATAATATAATTACTATTTTAAATATATTTTTTATATTTTTAATTTTTAAATTCCCACAACACCATGTTTGTGAGTTTTACACACAACATAGACCTTTTTCGATAGCTTGTGTTACATGTCAGGCTGTGTTTTAATGAATAATAATATATTATTAATATTATTATTTAATATAATTAGATATAAAATATTCATTATGAATATTATTATCTAACTTATGAAAATATATTTTCTATATAAATATAAAATTAATTCATGTCTAATCATTTTACATGAAATGAAGATTAGAACCAATTGAATATAAAAAATGAAATATTATAATTTTTATGCTTTCGGAGTAGTTTTATCTTAAAAAACATATATAATTACAATTAAATAATGATTTAAATTATATTTTTTATATATTCAATAAAATATTTTTTATATTAATCCATTAGGTTTTAATATTCATAAGATAATAACAACATATATTTTAGACATTAAAAACCTATATTTTCGTAATGGCAATTTTAATACCTTTTAATTGAGAACACATTTTAATTATAAATTTTGAAACATAAATTATTTTTACACATAAAAAATGTTATTATTTTAATTATAAACATAATAATTAGGTTAGTTTGGATTATTTATATTTTTCTGAAAACATTTTATTGTTTAAAAAATAGATAAAAATAATGCATTTTAGTTAAAAAATTATATTTTTATAAGAATTATTTTTGAGGTAAAATTATGTTTTATTTTATATTTAATGTTTAATTATATAATATTTTTATAAATTAATTATTTTTTGTTTATTATAATCAATTTTAATTTGAAAATTACTAGAAGATACTACAAAATTTTGGATGTTTTTACTTTAAAAACCATGCATTGTCACCCCACTTATGGAATGACATTAAAAATAATTTCCGCCACTTATGTGATTTTTATTTGTAAAAATGGATTCCATACTCTAAATTGGAATAATTTATAATTTCTAATATGTAAAATTAGTTTTTTAACAAAAATATTGTGACTTTAATTAATATTATTTATAATTAATAAGGAAAAATATGCTTAATTAATGACAAAACCATTAACTTAACGACACAAAGGTCCTATAATAATTTTCAAAACCCATTGGATGTATATATCATGGAGATAAATAATCAATTATTGAGATTTTTTTGGTAAGACATTTGTTGGTAAGAACATGTTTATACCTAACTTGATTCCAAAAATTCAACTGTGCCTTTTTTTCCTTCCCTATAAAAGGCCATCACCTCTTCCCATTCCTCACACCTCTCAAAAAAATAGGTATAACCAAAATAGTCAAAAATATATTACCAAAATCCCTCCACTAAATCATTAATCCGTTATTTGGGTAGGTATCCTTCCAATGAATTCATTTTGTACAAAATAAAAGAAATTACCCGATTAAGAGGTAACGTCTTCTCTCTAGCTCTCTGGTTTCATTTCCACTATGCAACCCCATAATTCTATTTATTACATTATTATATAAAAAACCAATATCCTAAATATATTAGGATTTTTCAATGTAAAATTATCTACCTACACTTACACACACCTCCATCTAATGGGTAACGAATATACAGTTTCTGTGTTTGGAGAAGTACTACCTCACCAAACAATGATTGTTCAATTTTCCATTACCACCTATCATAGGGAAATAATGATTGAAAATATATTTACATATTTTATATATAATATTTTTAATGTCTTTATGATCCTTTAATTTCTGTTTATAATGTACCTTTATTATTTCCATCTTATGAAAATAAGATTATTTTGTTCAAGGAAGTGTGGACTACTGCCGCCTCAAAGAAATATGACTCTTTCATACCAAACATGGACTCTATAAAGGATGGTTTTAATAAATTTATGAAACATATATAAAAAATATTTTATACTCTAATAATAATATACATATATAGAATTTATTTATTCTTTTAATACAACAATGATATAGAAGTATCATTCCAGCATACGTACTGTCTACCGTCTCCAGGAACGGTGCACTTCAATTCTAATATACAAATTTAATGGACTATGATAAATATGTATATTAGGATTACATATGATAATTAATCAATTTTGGAAATCATTAGCTGAATAAAAAATGATCTAATTAATGATAATGACAAATAGCTTGTTAAAACCTACATGAGGAAAAAAGGAAAATAACACCCAAAATAGTGAAATTTTATGAAAGATTGTTCACAAAGAGGTAATAAAATATTATAAGGAATAAAGATGTGACATTATAAAAATGATTATGGTTCTGTTATGAGTTTGTAACTAATTTTATAGAACTATATAAGACGATAAATACAACCAAATAAAAGGATAGTTAAGATAAGGTAATTTCTTCTCAAATAACATTTCATTGAGACTTATTTGATATTATGTTCCAATTCACTATTATTTGGTGCATATACTGCATTTTTCTTATTATATCATGAATCCATTAATTCTCAAGATATTATATATTTTATTTAATTTTATACCATTTGGGATATTATGATTCAAATGTTTCAATGTTGAGTGGGGCACTTAGTAATGTTTAAATATTATTCACCTCAAGATTGTTCTTAATGAATATCATTAAAATATCAACTCCTTTAGTGATTGTTAACAATATATTGAAACAATCAACTTATTTTAATCAATTTTCATTTGAATATCCACATTTTCATACAGTGGATATTAGTATTTCCTAAAACATATACCATTTAACATATAGTGTGTGTTTTGATAGTTATTTGATATTAATAATTCTATATTATTTATTCAATTAAAATATTTGATAGGGAATATTGTCTATTGCTAAAATTTCCTATTAAATATGGGGAATAATTTGGAAATTTAATGCCGGGTGTATCCCGTACATTATATATCTCCTAAATGCATCAACAGTTTCTCATGGATGATTAGGTTGGCCAAATTAAACATATTTTTACCTATAGTCTTAAACTATTTAGAGGATGTATCTTGATAGTATAAGTCCTCATGGGACTAAGACATTATGTCCAATAATTAATAATTTCCACCATATATATTTCAGTTATTATTCACTTATAACATTTTTTGATGAAATATCTATGTAAAAAAAATTTCTATTCATTGATTAAATGGGATGTGTATTAGTTTCTTAACTTACCATTTTGAATTTTCTTTGTCTGGTTATTGGAATTGAATGTGCTATAATTTATTTTTATTAATATTTCAATTTCATCTTATTGATTCATTATTTATTAGTCTTTACATACCCTCACTTATGATTTGACATCACCATTGTTATTTTTCATTTCTCTGGGTAAAGAAGATGAAATATTTAAATTATCTTTCAATGATGCACTATATTTCATTTTATTATGTATCTGGTTTTTAATTTTTATTTCCTAATGTGTTATGGGTATCATGTATATAATCTAGAATTCTAAGAATACTATCCTGATTGGTCCTTTTGGACTTGATTCCTTGTAATCATGTCAATGAAATAAAATAACGCACTTGATCCAATATTCTAGGGTAAGTGTGTTACAATAGTCACATTAAATAGTAATATTATAATAGTATATTGCGGTTTTTTTAAACTTGTTTTTGGGGTTAAAAAATGTTATCAAATAAATTTTATTTAAAAACAAATATATCATAAAATCCAAGAGTACTTCATTCGACCCTTTATAATAATTTTATCCTCAAAATTAGATCACTCTAAAACAAACAAATAAGGGTACTTTTGCCTCATCACATCCTCAGGATTCCACATAGAATATTTAAATTATTGGTTTTCTAAAAAAACACTGACTAGATGAGGGGTATTGTCTCATAAAACATTTTATCCTTGATCCAAAATCTCCCCTTGTTGTTCCTCATAAGAGATTATCATGCTACTGTGGTATAAAAATTTATTTTTTGTACATGTATGGGATTAGGTATCTACTTCCTTAGCATAGATACATTTATATAATTATGGAATTTAGAGATATTAAATAGAATCACCAATATAAAAAACTATCCCATTATGATAAATAAATTCATACAAGCTTATATAACATGGTAATTTATTTCCACTACATCCAAATATCATAACCTTATTCCAACGATATATTCAAATGAATACCTTTCCCCTAACATTAAACACTAGATCTCGATGATGATTTTCATCATATCTTTTCTGTTGAATATGATCTTGCATTATATGGTATTGAATTTCCTTATCATTATCTACCATTTCTTATGTTAAATTAGTTAAAAATCAATTTTTTTAAATATCATCTTAGTATAGTTTATTTACTCACTTTAAACCTCAAAGGTTATCATAAGGATCCATGTTAATTCTCAATTGAAATATATTGATGTATGAAAATCCACCAATGTAAGGTATGGATCCCAACCACCTTTGAAATATATAGAGAAATACCAAAATATTTATTATAGTGTTTTAGTGGTCAAATTTGGAAAACCAAATTCCTAAGTATGATAAGAAATACTAATATTGAAAACTGTATTCGGATCCTATTTATTACTTCTCCAAAAAACATAGGTTAAACTTATATCATGATAAATTATAATAGACTGTCAAACACCATGGAATATTAACAATTTATTAATCTATATCCTATAAATATTTTCCATTGATTAAACTTCTTTAATTATAATGAAATGTGTGGATTTCATAAAGAGACCCACTATAACCGAAATAACATTGATCCATTAAGATTTTTTGGGAGTCCAATGATGAAATCATTGGTGATGTTTTCCCATTTCCGTTATATTATGGCCAACGGTTATAAAATTCCTTTATAATTCTATCACTAGGAATTAACTTCATGACCTACCAATCATCAAGATACATACTCTACAATATCTCTCTTTATCTTTTCACACCAAAAATATTATTCTAGATCTCTTTGCATCTTTTTTCTTCTAGTATGAATTGTGAATGACAAACTATGAGCCAAATATAATTTCTCTTTATTAAAGTATTTTATTGATGGAATACATTCATGGTTCTTGGAACTTCCCATTCCATCACAATCATGGTTTAACTCAAGAAAGTTTATAACCTTCTTCAATAGTTCTACATCCTCCGATTATTCCTCTTTAACCCTAATATGGATTTATGGTTGAATATTTATATAGGAGAAATAGGATATATCCCCTTTCCTAAGGATATAAATTTATGTATTCAGAAAAAATATAAATACTAGATCTCATTCAATTATCATTAGAGAAAATCTATCATTGTCTTTCTGATATACACCATCATTTATCATGTTCTCCATCCAAGAGTGGTAACATATTGAGAAGTAAAAATTGTTTGACCGATCTAACCACATTCTCTAGTTCATATTAGAATCTTATTATGTTAATATATACTTTATTATTTTATGATAAATATATATGTCAAACCAATCAATAAAAACATAATTCATCTATATATTTAATAAAAAAATTCCGAAACTATTTCCAAATAATGATTTGGGGTTTTTTAATCCTGAACTGTTAATTAGGATGAGGTGAAATCTATCACCATATATTTAAGCAAGAGAATGAATCCAATTCCATTCAAGGATGAATCCATATTGATCACATAACACTCTCCATTGTATGGAAGTGGGAAAATAGGTGGACTAACCAATGTCCCCTTTTCTCTATGAAATTATATTCACATTAGTTTGTCAACAAGAACATAACCCCATTATCCTTAAACATGATATTTAGAATATTTATTATGGAAAAATATATCAATAATTATAAATATGTTGCATCCAAAAAAATAAAAATACATATCTCAATTACAATCATTGGTCTAGGCCATATCCCAATAACATCTATATTTGTAATATCCACCGATATTTCGTCACTTGAGATTATTTGACATAATAATGAAACATTATGAATTTGAAAATCACAGTGGGTAAAATTTTCCTCAAATTATCCAACCTTAGTATATTTATCTCAATTATCAAATGATCTCAACTATTTTCAATTGTCTTTGAATATATAAGAATATCATCTATATTGACTACCACAAAAAGATAAGTGTCATCTCTAGAAAATCTACTCATAAAATCTGTGAAAGTAACATGGGAATTAGTAATCAAAAATACAAAGACTACAAATTCATAAATTCAATAATTTATATAAATGGTTTAATTTGTATATCCTCATTATTAACCCTTAATTGATGGATATGGAAAAATGTAAAATATATTAAACATATTTATCTCCTCTTAATTAATCAAACGAACCTTTGATATAGGGAAGATGATACCTGTTCTTGATAGTCATTATATAATGTTCAACTAATCAATGAAAATATTCAATAAACAATCATTCTTCTTTAAAAATAGAATTGGTTCACAACATGGTTATGAACTAGGGAATATGAATACCTTTTTAATATTATCTAGGTGTTACTTCTTTAATTCCAACAAATCAATTAGATATATTATATATGGATTAGTTGAATTAGGTATAGAACTCAGTATGTGTTCTTTTGAAAAATCAACTTCAAAATTATGATTAAGACTAGGAAACTCTTCTGTATATATATTAACAAACTCCCTTATAATAGTAATATCCTCAACATTGAATTTGTCCAAAATGTTTTGAGATATATACAATTAATAGAGGGGAATAATTGACATGAGATACAGTTATCATACCATTAATTGTTTTCACGAATAACTCAATATATAATCATTGAAGTAGTAATATTATACACTTTGAAAATTACATTGTTATAAAATAGTGGGTAGATTCACAATCAAATATGAAATTAGAGGATTAACTATGGGTGATAATTATACCTTCCACCATTCCATTATTCTTACCCACTTTTGTAGTTATGATAACATGATCTTTCACTTTGTATTTCAGATTAAGGTGTTGTTGATGATTATCATCATTTTAATCTTTAATATTTTTTTCAAACTAACATAATGGTCATACTCATTGAATTTTATGAAATGGAGTATTGATAGTTCATTAGTTTCCATATTTCTTTCTTAAATTGTATAAACTAGACTATTCCTCATCTTTTCATTTTCACAAGCTTAATAATTAACCCTTCCACATTAAAATCATCTCTTGGTTTTATTCAATTAATTACCGTGAAGTTTCTTCCGTCATTTTGTGTATCTAGTTGACTAGAATTTATTTTCATCCTATGAGTTTTTGTAGAGTTCATGATGTTATGTATTTCTTTTCATATCAAAACCATGGGAATTATGGGAATGTTTAATTTCCATTTCAACCATGAGATCACATCATTTGATATCTTCATAGATACGAAATTCTCTAATACCAAATGTCTTTTAGAGACATGGTTTTAAAAAAACCAAAAAATAAATTAATTTTTATTTTAAGGATAATGATTAAACTATAATCATAACAGGTTTTCTTTTATTGTTTTTTCTAATAAGTAACAATGGATTCATCAACATTATTCTTATTATTAAATTATTATTTTCCATTTTTTTACATATAATACGGGTTAAGTACTCAATAAAAAATATACTCTTAACCTCATCTTATTCCATAGAGTCAATTTATTACCCATTCCTCGTCTTGATAATAATATTCCACCATTGATTTTTTTTCTTTACAAATAAAAATGTATAAGAAAAAAAATATCATCAAAGAAATGGAGAATGAAAAATATTTTATCAGTTCTACTAATCCATCACTTAATAAAATTGATTTAGATGACCAACTAAATGAATGTGAATGTTTCCTAATGAAATATTCAATAGTATTTTGTTACATTATATAATCACTCAAAATCATATTATGATTCTTGTCCTAAAAATATTACATCAGTATACAAACAAGAATCTACGTTCATGATCCTATAACATCTGGTATCTCAAAAGGAAAATCACTCCATTTTCTATCGCATTAATTATTAGCATGATTCATTATACTTTTATCCCTTAAAAATAGAAAAACATAGTGTAAGTATCATCCTACAAGAATCAGAGTGATTAATCATAAAATAATGAAAAATAATTCACAGGATGTCCAAATCATGACACCATATTTAAAATCTAGGTCACTATAGGTGTATCCTAAGTCATCATTGGTTAGTATCTATTAAAATACGTCATAATGGTTCATAAATAAAATATTAATTATCCAAAGAATATCTCCCAATAGTTTTAAACCATGTGAATAGTAGGGAATCATTCACCATGAACTATAATGATGACTGAGATATACTCAATAAACTCTTTTCGAGGTTATTATCCCATGATGCATATATTCTAAAACCTCATATACTTGTAGCATAAATATAGATATATATATTTCTTGGAAAAATCCTAACTTATACATTACCAAAACATTAGGATGTTATCAAATATATAGGTTTATCCATTGGGTTTTTAGAAATGTTTTATAAACATATTCTCAAAAAAAACCCTTCATTGATACCATCTGAGGTGGCCCAATAATTTAATACAAAAATATTACATGCATTTGGATGAATATTCAAACATCTTATAACAAATAATTACCTAAAACCACAAATAATTAGTGTACTCAGATACTAGATACATAAATATAATATTTAGTTATAATCATCACCATATCTTATAAATCTATTCTCAAATTTTACCCTTCCTTAAAGACCCTACATAAAACCAAAAATCATATAATGGGGAAGAGAATTATATGAAAGGGTGAGGTCATACTCTCCGTGTGGGTAAATATGGGAGGTATCAATCGATGATAATATAAAATCATAAGACAATGATAAGGTTATTGGATCATGGTCATAACATACAAAGCTCATGCATAAACATTCATAGATCATAATCATGATTCATAGAATAATATTTTAGTATTCAAAATTACATGAATCATACGAGTTAGGAATCACCATAAATTAATCATGAACCACGAGTTCAAATAATAAGAATAAAAATAGTTTATAAGAGTATATAACAATCATAGGAATAGAAACCATAGCATATGTCAAGGTAAACTAATGATACAGTTATATCATAGTGGATCAGGAATTAACACATGTTTCCCATATCATAGCGGACTAAGCATTACCACATGTTTCCCATGACATAGTGGATCTGTAAACCATAGATATTCCAATAGTGGAATGAGCACATAGACTCATCTCCCATAACTATCTCACGAGATATAAGTATTTGCCAAATTAATTACAGATATATAATGGACCATATCACCACATAATGGAAACCATTCATATATGTGCCATAATATCATAAAAATCATCATTTAATCAGAGAACAACCAACTGAAAAGAAATGAGTCTTATAAATGTCTAATTATCATATTAATAAATCATGCCTAGATTGAATAAGGATGTTATCCTAAGATATTATCCATATTAATTCACACATAACATTAACAGATGTTATAATAGAGTAAAAAAATTTATTAAAGGATACTTGGAATATTTCTCGAGGAAAATACACTTACATTTTTAAAACAACTATTTAAAATAAATTAAACCAAAATATTATAGAAGAAATTTTTATTAAAAAATAACAATGACATCTTGTTAAGAAATATTCAAATTATTGAGTGGTCATGATGGTGGAAATTTTTTTTGTTTTTTAAATGTTAAAACATTGATTTTTGTTCACACATTTGGTACAAAATACCTCATTTAGAAAATGAAAATAAAATTGTCTTTTAAAAAATGGAAAATTTACACATAGGAAAAAATGAAAGTAAATAATGATTATATATTTTAAAATTCAAAAAAACATTTTATAAAACACTGATATGGGAGGAAAAAGATTTTCAACAAGAATATTGAAAATAATTTCGTCTTTTCATCAAAACAATTCAAAATAATTTTATGTATCAATGAGTTGATATAGTCAATAATACATAAATATTCCATAAATCACCATATGCGATGCAGAATAAATTTTTTGGTCAGATATATATCATATAAATTCCCTTAATGTGAATTGAATCATTAACAATATCGATTAAATTGAGATTAAAACATAAATCCCTCACCTCATGTCTAGTATTGTTTCATATGTGTTAATACTCCTATATAATATATATATATATATATATTATAAATATTATCTAGTTTCATAATATTTTTTTATTATTCCCTATAAAATTAAAACTTAAAATTTTATTACCTATTTATTAATAATTATTTATTAAAATCATTATTTAATGTGATAACTCCATTTTTCATAAATGTTCTAGATTGGTGGTCCCTGTTATTATAATATTTTTAGGTTTAAATCACTTCCATGAATTTAATAATCTAATTAGTATCATATTTATTCATTAAAAATAATTTTATAACTATTCATATAATGCAGTTATGAAAAATGAGTTACATCACATCGTGGAGATAGTAATATCTACGCACACAATAGTGATGTTTCCACTATTTGATGGATATAACTAATAAAATTTAAATAATAAGTCACCTTAAAAAATTAATAATATCATTAATATCATATATATTAACTAAATTTGTCATTATAACCATCAACGTGATGTTCTATTGACAAAAGAAATACATCGCTTAGTGGAGGTGGTAGACCACTCGTAAGCATGTGTGATGTTTTATTTTCCATTAGGATATAAATGAAGTGGATAGTGATTATTAAATAATTATAATTACTATTATTTATATTGAATATACTAATTTTATTATTTCATAATGTATTCCATATATTTATGACTGGATAATGAGGAAATAATTTTTCAAATCAATCCGTTATGAGTTGAAACTCTTTATTGGGAGGCCCCCTTTTGGTTACACCGTAAGACTTAAAAGGATGGTTATTTTGAAATAATTTAATATATATGATTTTTGGAAGGTATATATAAATGTATTAGGATTTTGAATTTATAATCCAAAAGGCACCATCATTAATAATAATGAAGAAGAGGTGACCATTTATAAGTGAGGGAAAGGACATGAATGGAATAAAATAAAGGGTTAAGTAATATGTGTATTTTAATCATTTTATGTATAACCATGACTCCCAAAATATAAATATAATATATGATATGTTATAAATATACAAAATTAATCACAATTGGTTATGCATTGGATATATTTTAACCCTTATCATCAAGTTAAACCACTTTAAAAAATTTAACCTCAATGGTCAAAACATAATTTTTGCGCCTTTATAACATAATTATATGATGAAATAAATGGTAATTCTCAAAAAAATAAAATGATGTTTGAAAATTTTGATACAAATTTATCATATTTAATTTTTATATTTTCTTGAAATTACATTTAATATAAGAACACAAAATCCATGAAAAAATGGTTTTTAGGAAATTAGATGACATTGGAGTAAAAAATAATTCACCCTGAAATATTGGAATATATTAATTTCCCAATTTTTTTCATTATATTATAAGAAAGGAATCATTTTTTTAATTTTACTACAAAAAAATATAATTATTTCTTTCAACCATGCTATTAAATGCAATGACCTAGAAAAAGTGTTTTCTTTGTATAAAATATAACTTATTCTCATAGAAGACATGATTGGGTTCCAGTTATCAAAATAATATTTTAAAATTAATTATTTTACTACTTAAACATATATTTTGTCAAAAACCACTCATCCAATATGATAATTGAATATTTTATAGAGATTTTAAAGCATTACCCCATAGTTTTATCAATGTTTTACCTATTTTACCCATAATGATGTGACAAATTTTACCTTGTCAACAATTAAAAATATCGATGAATTATGTTGAAAATATTAAATTTTATTAATTATTCTCCCTAAAAATATAGAACCCATTTTTAAATAATAAGTTTCAATATGTATGAGACATTTATTGTAAATTAACATAAAAACACCCAATCTAGGGAAGGAACAAACCCATGGAAATATTCTAGAGATTCGTAGGATAATTATTGGTGCAAAATTGATGCTAATAAAACAATATTCTTTATGTGAAATCATCTAACATCATTAAAAGGCCCCAATATCATTCAAGATGGGATCCAAAGAGAAGTCTTACCGAATGTGATTTGAAAATGAAGAGATGATTGATTAACAATATCTGCATAATAATGTTTTTTTTAAAATCCCTTAGACATATATTTATGGTGGATCAGGATCCTAATTTTCCATTACCAAATTACGGAAGTAGTAGAAATAGTTACGGAGGTCATCCCTAGACTTCTTACCATCAATGATTTCTTTAGGTCTATAATTTATCTATCTAGAGAGCCTATATTCTCATGAGTGGCACAACTACCCTATTTGTGTCGAGAAGATAAAATTGAAATGAGTTCCTCCCCCTAATTTCATATTCCCTGAATTCCCACCCTAGTGTATATGTTTTAGGAACTATCCTTGCATTCCGACATCAATCCTTGTTGGTCAACCTCCCCATGAGGGAATTCCTTGCGAAGTTCCCCCACATAGCAATAATTCACTTCATCAAGGAGGTCCTCCCCATCCAATTTAATGAGAATAATTCACTTTTACCATGATTTACATGGGAAAATGAGTCCATTATTTCCCATTTCTTCCTCATTGAAACTTAAAATTATTTCCCATACAACAATTTTCATGATTTTGGTGGACCATATATGCTGGAGTACATAAGGGAAACTAAAATAAAAGTGTAAGACCCTTATTCAATACTTGATCAGTACCACATTCCATGTCACCATGAAACTACTGGCTTTCTCCAACACAATCAAAAATATCCACATGATAATATCCCCTTGATCATGCAACCCTTGAAAATTCCCTATTAACCAGGCATAAGTTCTTAACATGAATAACATAAAAAAGTACTACACACACACTGAGGTGCATGTATATGGGTGGGAAAATATTCTCAATAGGCCACTTTAATTATGAAGCAATAAATCTACTTCTGTAATTGGATGATCATGAAATATGACCATACTAGTTGAGACAAAATTTTATAAATAAACTAAAATAATTATAAAAAATAGATTCAAGTCCACATACGATTATTGGGTATGTGACACCAATAATTTTTACACAACACCATATAATATGTGTATATTTATGCATGGATCTATATATATATCCCCATAAGTATATATTCATTCAATTGATTATATTTATAACTATATAATCAAGGAATAAATGTATAAATACCTCAATACATAGCACATATTTGTACCCATGATCAGTTCAACTGGATATCTTGCAAAAAGGGGATTGATTTGGATGATGTACCAATTAGTCTTTGAGTCTTTAATTAGATCTATGGGTCTAAAATATAAATTGAAAACAATTTTTTAACATTTCTAGGAATGTCTTCGGGAAATCTACCTCACCAAAAGGGAATACATGTTATAACCCGGGGTCACTTGTACTCACCATCAATCACTATGATGAATGATACTGTATACTGAAACATATGCCTTAAATATGTAACTACATCAATTTTAGCATATGTTGGATGTATCAAGTATCATAACAACATGTGCAGTATCCAAGGTGTATAAATTCCAATGGAATCCATGTAAGCAGATTAAACTGAATACAAGGTATAGAAATATCCAAGTCATCCTTGTTGGTCATGTAATTTGGTTTAGAGTAGAAATTTCTAACGTATCATAATGTTTAATTCAATTTAAGGAGTCAAAATATAAAAGGTATCATATAAATACATGTAAATCCAGTTAAATATATAGAAATTTCTAACTTATCCGAATGGTTCATCGGATCTATGTTGTAGATATTTCCAAGGCATTCTAGCGAGCCATGTAAATCCGATCCAATGAGTAGCAATATACAAGGAATCCTAATGGTTCATCGGTGTGAAACCACAAACCCTCCATTATCATAAAAACAAATACATGATACACCATTTTATTGTAATATCGTGTACCCATCATCAAAGTCATACCGTGATCTCATATAAATGGTCACCGAGGTTCAGTGGCTATATCCCATGAAGTGCCATTGGGCATCTCAATCATGAATATAATCACATATAGCCCATCAACCTAATACTTAAAAAACCCCTTTTAAATCACAGTTATATCATCAATAGTCACATTATGGTGTGAAAAAGGGTGATGATGGATGAATTAATAAACCCTCCATCACTAAAATAGACAATTGGGCTACCATGTTGAGTACAGTTTCTATGTTTACACCCACTAAAATCCCTACTCAGACCCAATACACTCGATTAGGGTCCACCAAATATAGGGGAGCCAAGTGGGTCCCCTATATCATTCCTCAAAAGTGACATCCTTTTCATGATCCATGAGGAAAACTTAGGAAAGGGTATCCCACATGGGATCCTTTTAAGGAAAGAGAGTGTAGGGGAGTCCTACATGGGATCCTCTATCTCATATCATTGGTGAATGAATCCTACTCAGGATCCTCAACTATAAAGCTAACTAGAGGAATCTCACATGAGATCCTCTAAAGGTAACTAAATAGAGAGGTCCTACATGGGAATCACATATATTACATAGGAAAAGGAATCTTACATAGGACCCTTGATAATAGTGAGAATATAGAGGCATCATACATGGTATTCTCTAGGTCAAATTGTAAGAATAGTAAACCTATAGGGGATTATAAGAAACAACTAATCTATCATCCTCATGGCCTAAAATAGAACATCTTACACGGGTTATTTCCTTTATATGAAACTTATAAAATGATTTATTATGGGATATGGATCTTATACCATATTAGATCAAATATCCTCTCTCAAGATATAATTAGATATGATTACTTGAGGAACAACCTCTCTATTTGGTAAAAATCTCAAAATGCCACCCAAAATTCCGAAATTTACCTCATTGTTTCCACTATCATATTATTTGTAAATAGATACTAAAAAAGAACTACTATTGTGTCCATTTATGAATCCTCGGTGTAAATACCTGAAAAATGTCAAAATGTTAGCAAGGTTAAGTACATGACTAGTATACCATATACACAGTGTGTTCTCCCAACACTCCACCTAGGCATGTACTCCAGCCAAATTTTTGGTGTACAATCCCATGTAAATTGTGTGTTGATCATATAAATGGCATGTGACCAACATTGGGTACCTTAATGTGTAGCTCACATGACATAGACATGTACTTATCTTAGTTGTGTACCACTACATGTTGTACAACCCTCACACGGTATGCCTATGTACTCTACATATCCATGTTTCCTAACAAGACTGTTAGGCCTAGTACTTGGACACATGGTTGAGTCCAAGTACAAAAAAATTTATACCCCATAAATGGATTTTACTTCTAAAATATAATCTTAACAAACTAGTAGAAAACATTGTGTGTG
Organism: Viscum album; assembly: GCA_963277665.1. NCBI lineage: Eukaryota > Viridiplantae > Streptophyta > Magnoliopsida > Santalales > Viscaceae > Viscum > Viscum album. The sequence continues at coordinate 1,489,590,752 of OY728120.1, forward strand.
TTTCCGAATCCACAAAGTGTGCGATCCAGATTGCCAAATAGGAATCCGGTCAAAAAATATGAAACATCCATTTACCCCAATAGAAATAGATCAACCCTCAAGTGTTCCTAAGAGGTAAAAAATAGTGGTTTAAAATTGAAATAGGGTAATTATATTTTTATTTATGGAAAAATTAAAATTTCCTATATTTGGGAAGAATCTGTGGAAGAATTATTGATTTCTATGCTCCACAGCTACCACATGATGATCTCAGACGTCCTGAGATATATGGTGGTACCTCTCTTTACTCCTCTCTCTTTATATCTCTCAACCTATACCTATTATCTCTTGTTATCAATATGTAGTAGCCCCATGGGGGTATACTCTAGAATCCAAGGAAGTAAAACATGCAAAATAATATAATCCACATGAGTTACTACACAATATCATGCAACCTGGGGCCCAAACCATAGCCACCATGCATCTATGCTCAACCTGAAAAAGTTGATATAAAGTATGCATGCACACCGATGTGAATGTATAGGGTTGAGAATATAATTTCAGTATCCCGTCACAAAAATATACCTATAAATATATTTTCATAACTTCATGTTCATGTAATTTGATAATCCTATTTTAGACATAGTTGATATGATAAAATTAATGGATATAAATAATTGAAACAAGTCATTGAGTGATTATGGGGTCTATGAATCCAATCCTCTATCCAAAATTCCATATTATATGAGAATATATATGCATGGATATATATCTCCATAATATCAATATATATACATATATGGATTTTATCATATATATATATATATATATGTATATAATCAATGAATTAATGCCTAGAAAAATAAATACAAAGTATATATTTGGACCCATGATCTAATTAACTGGACATCCTATAAAATGTAATTTATCCGGATGTAATACCACTCAAGATGTGAATCTTTATTTCAGTCTCAATGCCTATTATCTGAATCAACAACACCAATATCTTCCAATGATGGAAATGTCTCTAAGAAGGATGCATCACCAAAGGGGAATACATTTATAACCATAGTTCAAACATACTCACCTCCATTCACTATAATAAAAGATAACATATACTATTTGATAATCCTAAAATTATTACACTACATCAACTATGGCCTATTCCAGATATATAACATATTTGACCAATAGGGCTAGTTTCGAAGGAGTATAAATTTCCATGGAATCCATGAAAGATGATGAGACCAAATACAAGGAGTATACATTTTCAAGGAATCCTAGTGGTTCAAGTAATTTAGATCTAATGAGTATAAATGTACACTTAATCCAAAACTTTCATCAGGTCCAAGCAGTATAATTCTCTAAAGAATCCTAAGAATCTTTGTAAATGTGATCCAATGAGTAGAAATTTTCAAGGTATCCTAATGATTAAACCAATCTAAAGAATATAAACATCAAATTAATCCTAGTAATACATTTAAATCAGATCCATGAAGTAGAAATGTCCAAGTAATCCAAATGGTTTTCAAAGCGCTTCTGCAAACCCTCCAATATATACATAACCATTTAGTGAGTAGGCACACTATTGTTATACTATGTGATCATCATCAGTTCCACACTGGGATCTCATATAAAATTTCATCAATTATCTCATTAAGTACCTCTAGGTATACTTATCAATAATCGCATCATGTTATGACCATCATCCTAAAACTAGGAAGCACCTCCAGAAATCATAACTACATCATCAATAACCATGTGAAGGTGTAAAAAATGAGCGGGGATGCATGAATGAAAAAATACTTCATAAATACTACATCACATTTATCTACCATGTTCATTACAGGTTCTAAAGTGAAAACCTATACCACATCAACCCAAACTCAATGCACTATTGTAGGTTCGTTCATATATGGGGGCACCCACTAGGTCCCATATATCATTCCTCATGAGAGGTATCCTTCTCTATATCCTTTAAGAAAATAAATTCAATTAAATCCTTCTTAGGATCCTCAAAATAAATGATTCAGTGGGGTAATATAACATGGTATCCTCCTGGTCAGATCATAAGAAATGACATCCTACTCGGGATCCTTAACTATAACAGTAAAAAGAAGAATCCCATATGGATTCCTCTAATGTAAACTAAAAAAACTAATACTACAAGGGGTCAATAGAAAAAAAATATAAAAATTAGTCCTACATGTGATTATCAATAATATTGAGAAGATAGAGGAATCATAGAAGGAATATGATACCTTGAAATGTATGAAAATGCGTCCAATAAGGGATCCTAAAAAACAACTTTTCAAACGGCCTCATATGCCAGAAGGGAAAATATTTATATAGAGATTTCCTCAAGGGGAATCCTAGATAATACATGGTTATAGGATATGGATCATGGAAGATCTCAAATAAAATTCTCACTCTTATGAGACAAATTGATTCAATTTTTTATAGAAGAATCTCTTTATTTGGTAAAATTCATAAAACACCACTCCGGAGTCCTCAATTCAGCTAGAGGGTTTCACTATCATAGTATATTCTGAATGATAATAAAAATGGACTAATATTTTTTTTAGATTTGACTCATCTATAAAATGATATGAAAAACCCACAAAAGGGTATTTGGGGGAAGTGCATAGCATTTATACCCAATACACAACATGTAATCCTAATGCTCTACTCAGGTGTGTAAACCAACCTATCATTGGGTGTAAATGACCAAGTGCACGATGTGTTGATCATGTATATGAATTGTACAATACATGCCGTAACGTCCAACGTTCCTCACATGGAATGACCATGTACATCTCCTTGAAGTGTACCTATACATGGCATAAACCATCACGGGGTTTGGCCATATACTATACAAGGCCATGTACCCCTACACAGTTGTCTGGCCGGACACTCGGACCAACAGTTTAGTCCCAATACATGGTTTTTATACCCCATATATGGAAGGTAATTCTAAAATATCTTCTTCAAAAAAATGGAAGAATAAACCACGTGTTTTCTGGAGTCTTCATGTTGTGTGATCAAGATTCCGAGACATGAAAACCCTATAATAACATAAAATCTCCATTTTTAGCCAAAAACCAACAGATTGACACTCAAGGGGTCCATAGAAGAAAATAATATGGTTTTAAAAACAAGTATGGAAAATCTATGGGGATTTAAAAAAATATAGAATAATATCCCACCTTTAGGTGGAATCCACCAAAGCTTCCCTTGTTTCCACGCTCCATAGAAGTCACACTATGATATAGCACATCTCGAGTTTTGTAGGGGCGCATATAGTCCACACTCTCTCTTTCTCTTTCTCTCTCTCTAAATCTCCCTATTCTATATGTATCATGTGAAGGGGTATCCCCTTGGTCACATACATGATAGTCTAGGTATATAAGTGATGAAAAATAAATGAAAAGGATGAAAAAGAGGAGGAAAAGAAAATGATGAATGGTTTGTTGACCTGACCCTAAGGCCTGACATGATTTTTTGATCCTTTTAGGAAAAACCCCACATTCTGGACTCAATTGTGAAGATATAATATCAATAGTATGATCCATTAAAAACTTTTGTTTGAATGAAACAATGAGAATAAATTAATATTTATTTAATTAAATATTAAATATCAATTATTCTACTAAAATTAAAATGACTTTGAAATCCACAAAAATCTTGTCCTAGGGTAAACACCCTATTTCGAGACCAATGAGGTGGTTATAGAAATTATCCCAAATCATATTCTCTGGAAAATTTTATATTTTATCCCATACATGAATCTGAATGTATGAAATCAAATTTTGACTCAAACTTCCATTCCTTAAAAACACAAGCAAGGTGACACCCCATTTTCTGTTCTTAACATAGGATTTGGAAAACAAGGGGTGTTGTATTTAAATTTGACCTTGAATCAAAAAATAAAACAATATTTGAAATCTTAAAATGTCAAATCCTAAGTTCAATATCTACAAATGGACTCTATTCTCCTCAGATGGTATGCTTAGAAAAAACTATCCATATTTAACTCCCAAAAGTATCTGGCAAGAAGAGAGAGAACCATAGAAAAAATACTTCATCAAGATTACAAAAATATTGATCATGAATCCCACGTAAGGGATCCTTTTTCCCAAGAATCACAAATATAATTGGAATTATGTGGATTAGGTGAAAACCTTAAAATTTACCCAACTCATGTTTGAACACATCTCCATAAAATCTTGAAATTGTTCCTCATGGTAGTAGACACAAAAATCAATGAGAAACCCCATCCAATAGTGATAGTTTCATTTTTAACACAACCATATAGGTTATAAAAATAGGATTGAATGGTTATGAAAATGGGATAGGAACAACCATAGCCCGTGGGTTTTGGGGAATTTCAACCTTTCCAACCTCCTCAATGAAATACATGATTTTTATATTTATAGCGAGTGCCATAGAAAGATTCCTCCTAGTTCATCATAATCGATGACCCCGTCTCCTCTCATGGAACATGAAAAAAAAATGATACTTCCTACAGATCACCATTTGTTAAATGATTCCTAGGGGACTAGTGAGTGAGAGTATGTAGAATCGGGTTGGGATAAACCAAATAAATTCCTCAAAGAGAGTAATGAAATGAATGTATTAAATTACACGTCGGTTAACATAATTAACACCACCACTATAGATGCTATAGAACCTAAGACCAATAATGTGGTGTGTGATGAAGAAGTTTCTATTCATAACATAGTAGACACCTAAATTAAAAAATGATTGGTTCATACATGAATCCATTGGCTTTCCCTAAATGTGAGGATTCCTCCCAACCATTCCATTCATGCCTCATCAATAAGAAACTACTAAATAAAATGTTGAATGTATGTTTCTGTCACACTCAACTTGAAAAGTTATTGATCCCCACACACATGATGATTGATTTTTTTATTAGGAAGAATAAATGAAATATTTGAGAAGACTCAATGAAATTTTACTCAAATTCAATATCCCAATGAGCTATGTTCTATAAGTGAAACCTCATCCATAACTCCCAAATTGTATACCTCAACAAAGAGATTTTTCCCCATCAGTAGGAATAGTAACAAAACATTTTCTCATTGTGTAGGACTGGTGTACAATATATTTGGACCCCCTGACAATGACATATTAGGATCTCCCTACATGGGCTAAACATTTAGGGCTGGGTCATGTACATCCTCAAAATCTATACCCTTCAAGCTACCCATCGAGGGAATAAAATGATATGCCATATATGCCTCTACCTATTTCTTTCAAAACTAAATCCGATGTTAAAATAAATACCCCTCAAGGTATTATCAATACAATTGAGTCCATTATAGTTATATTGTATTTTAATGAAGAATTAAATGTCCCAATTTAGACAAAAATTGAGACTTACCCTAAATGGGTTGATCTAACCCTCCCCCACCGATCATTAAAACACTACATTTCATATTTTTAATACCATGGGGGATCTGGAGGAGAATTTTACAAAATTAATTTCCCATTATTATCCCATAATTTGGACCCCTACACAATATAAAGATGTGAAAATTTGTTTCTTTAAATAAAGACCATATGGGCTATACTTTGTATAGTATAACATTTTTCTGGTTAGTTCAATTGCGGGATTGGTAGATCTATATTACTGTGTTTTTATTCCATAGAGCTCAATGATGTAGAATACAATAGAAAATTAATTATCACACTTTAAATAGTGGCATAAATAGAGGGTCTTACATTTCATTACTTTTTAAGGGGTTAATAAACTCCTTAATCATATAGATTTCCCAAAAGCCTTGTTGTCCAAATGTAAATAAAATCTTTATTATGAGTTTCTTAAAACAATCATCCATAGGAAATATATTGGACAGTTTTGGGATCCCACCATATTATCTCAAATATTTTATAATTACATCTTTTAAACCAAAGAAAATTTATGAGTAATTACATCACCTTAAGGGATGAGAATATGAAAATAAGAGGCTACAAAAATCATACTTAATCAATCCCCATGACCAACTCCTACTCCAAAGACAATACTATATCATATGGATCCTCATCCCAAGAGTTAGGATCAATGACTACCTAATCAATAAATGGTAAGGTAGAAGAGGAGAAAATAGTTTGAGGAACTAATAAAAACAATTACTCATTCTGATATGACTAAGTACCTGGCAACATCATCATAGCTTTGGAAAAAACCATTCTCAATTATTCCAAGCACTGGAGACCTAGCCAGGCTAGTATCAATGATATCCTGATCTATTTCCCCTTCCAAATAATATTAGAGAAAACTCTCTAGGACGGATACTTTTCAAATACATCCTACCAAAATTTTGTTATATGGATCAGTCCAGATGGGCAAGCCACTCATGCGGGTAGCATGTGTTTCTATCGACAATATAGCTAAATATGGGGAATATAAAGAAGTTAATAAAATTGGTATCTAGATTTGAAATGATGTAATGGATATAAATAAAATAAACTAGAATCATTCTATCCGCTAATCAGAGTTTATGTATCTAAATGTTCCACCACTAACTTCAATTATGGAATAATCGACTCCATTGACCTCACAGTTCTCCCCAAAATACAGTTTTCTAAAATATGGCATGAACAAAATGGAGGGGGAAAAGGAATATTAATTATAACCATGGCCAATATTGTATTTTATTCTCTCATACATCATTCATTAATTCCCAAAATCATTGGTACCACCAACAAAATTCTACCACATGTTTTGAACAACCTGAAAAATTCCTCATCTGTTGAGGAATTAATCTCTGATTCCACTAATGTAATTCACCTTATCGATCCATTATCGAATGAAGAATATGACCATGGTCCAATGTTCTCTACATAATTCTATGTAATTAGAGTAAGACATTATTTTTTCTAAGGATACAACGGAAGACCTGGTCGTGACATAAATTCATACTTAGACCACTTCCTTGATCAAACCGTCTATGCTGCGAAACTCCTGGGAGTTCCATCTAGCGAGCCCAAAAGGTGAATCAGAGTTCTCCCATGTCTCCAAGGGTTATCCAATCATGATAAACCTAGAAGAAGGACTAGATGTAACTCTCTCACTAAATCAACGTCAACATGTTGGAAGACCTAGTCGAACTATCCCCTAAAGGATAACATCATCTTCAAATTCTATTCTGATGGCTAATCCACCCATGTCAAGTTCCTCGGTTCCAAAAGATCTTATAATAGATAATCCTCTTTTTTGAAGTTTATACCATTAAACCATAATGATATAATTATTAATCAATAGGTTTTTGTTTAATCCAATTTTTTAATCTATGATGCTCTATGTCTATCAAATATCTTTCAACAAGAACTAATCGTATATTTTCTATTCCCTTAAGAGTTTGGAGTTGAATTTGTCACTATGGAAATATATCTTATAGAGATTATTCCTTCTAAATGTAACATGACCATTTCATTCATAGAGAATATTATATATGAAATTATATACGGACACATCAGACCCATGAATGTGTCCAAAAGGATAAATGAAAATGTTATTCCATGACATTTCAATAAAATTGGCTCAAGAGTAACCCTCATTCTGATCTAGATACTTCGTCTTCTTTTTTATAGCCATGTACCACTTATCCCATTACTCAATAATTTAATATGATTATGAAAAGGGTGACAACAATTTTCTTAATAGAATGTAGGTTAGGACCCAGTTTGGGGACCTCATTTCGGACTCAAATTTTTTAGTTTCTCCAAAAGTTACAGCTTTAAATGTTTTTTTAGGAAGGCCTTGGTTTTATAATCATGCATAAATTCCCTCATAATTCCCCCAATGTATCACATATTGCAAAAAAATATAAAATTTGGACCTTTTTTGTGATAATTTCCCATTCAAAACCTAAAAATCTATGTATATTGATGTGAGGTTCTATCAGAGGGAGGGAAAACAACAACTAACTGATGGTGTTCCTTAGTTCATGCCTCTGAATTTCTTAGAAATGGCACCAAACAATAAATTAAACTAGCTTAGTGGATAATAAGTGATTCACATCCCTCAGATTGAATTAATGGTCCAAAATTAAGGCACATATTCTACAATATTCCTGAAATCAATCATGAAAACTGAGGCCAACAGAAATAAAATGGTCAATTTCTCTCTTTATAGAGGTAAAATATCATATTATAATTCCATAATTCCATCCATATATATTCATCAGATCCCTTCCATAACAGATAAGTTATAATATTCAATCATTTCACCAAGAGAGGATTAAGACACTCTTTCTCTACCCCTCACTACATCCTCTCCAGAACATCAAAGAGATCTAACATTGTTAGTTAGTTCAATAAAAACTACTTCATTTTCTACAATTCAAAATTTTGACTCCTCTCCTTACATTGATAAATTTACTTCATCACCTTATCCTACTATGAGTAAGTTAAAATAGAAAGAGGAATAGGAAAAGGATGAATTGGGGGATCTCTAGGATTCCCCACCATCGTATGAGGAAGGTGGATCTACCTCCATTGATGTACATAGATAAATAAGCCTTGGTGCAAAGGATGACCCATAACAAATTTTATTTTGTGTGACCATGTAATCCAATTAATAAGTGGTATATAGCTACTTTATAAACAAAAAATAGGATGTGTTATCCTGTAATTATATAGAAATTCCAATCCACAATCCAAAGTTTTCCACTTTCAACTTGGGGTGGTCAAAAAACCATTTGGGATATAAACCAGAAAACAGAAGGAAAAACCTGACTCACATTTCCAAAACTGATGCCAAAGATTGTAAGATTATCAAGGCCAATTTTATTTGGGATGTTCAGAATCTGAAAGTGATATCCAAAATAATCCATGTAAAGAAGGATAATGGGAAAATTAGGGTCACATTATAGTTAAGAGATCTCACCAATCATTTTATGAAACATGATTACCTGGTTCCAGTCACAGAGAAGCTGATTAATGCTACAGTCATATATCATGTCAGTTACATCATGGATAGCTACTCAAGGTACAATAAAATCTTAATGGACTAGAAAGATTATTAATACAATGACTTCAGGTCACCCACTAGATTATTTCACAATTAGCTAACTCCATTTGGATTAAAAAATGATAGCAATAAATACCCTTATGCCATTCATTTAATCTTCAAATCCTTATTGGGAAGGTTTTTCAAATTCTATGTCAATGATCTACTGGCTAAGACTAGAATAAATTCTATCCATGATGTTTATATTAAAACCATATTCGAAAAACTATGATGGTAGATCCTAAAGATGATCCCCTAGAAATTTCAATTTGGGGTTACGTTAGAAAAAATTTCTATATTCATCATATGCCATCATGGAATTGATTTTGGATCTAAAAAGGAAAATTCCATCATTAGAATCTCACCTCCACTAAACCCAAAAGAGTTTAGGGTTATATAGGGACACATTTCCCATATTTAGTGCTTTATTGAATAAAACATAACAAATTCCTTCCCCTCACAAGCTTTATTGAGAAGGGGGTCACATATTAGATGACTAATGACATTTAGACATAATTTTACAACCTTAAGAAATATATCATGATTCAACCATTGTTAATGTCACTTGATGAGGAGAATCCTATGATTCTATTGGTGAAATCCCTTGATGGATAACTAGGTGTTTTCATCACACAAAAAAATTAATCAATATGAGAATGAAAACAAAACATACTTTCTCTACCAGACCATGATCATCATCGAGAATCATTATTATGATATGGAGAAGATATTCCTAGAATTAAGCTTCTTGATTCAGAAATTGAGTTGCTACCAACAATACTACGAGGTTCATTTGGTATCTCCCAACAAACTCATAAAATATATATTCATCTGTACAATTGTTACTGAACATTTAGTATGGTGGGATTTTATACCGTAGCAATTTTACATACAACGTATTCCACAAAAAGTGGTAAAATTTCAGGGTATGGTAGATTTCCTTGTAGAACATACCTCTACAAAAACAACATTGTTGACTACTGAACTAGATGATGAATAGTTTATCTATATTCAATATATTCCTAAAACGTGATAAATTAATTTCAATGATTCATCTAGAATCCCAGTAGGGAAAATTATGGAAGGCCCCTAGATCAACAAATTTGGATTGAGAGTCATTCTCATCTCTTTAGAAAGGCCAATAATTCCATAATCCAATCTATTGTCTAAAGTTTGTACATACAATTAGTCAAAATATGAGTTCCTCATTACAAGTCTACAACTGGACCTTCAAATCATACTTTAACACTTGAAGCATAAATACAATTTCATGTTGGTTTTCAAGTAGATCAATCGAGATTATGTCATCATAAAAGAAGAGATAATTACCCGACTATACTATTTTTGAGGACTAATGGTTGAATTCTACTCCAATACAATGTTGACTAAAATACCATGATTATATAATGCCAAGGAAGATACATTTTAAAATGAATCCATGGCTTTTTCATATCCATATCAGGATGAAATAGTCAACTACATCACACATCTTCAAATTGTGTCCCCTTTTTTTGTGTCATCCATGAAGAAGTCAATGATTATAATTCCATCCCTAAACTATATGGTCCTAAAAATAGTTGAATGATACCCATTGTGAACTATCTTTATAATGCATTTCTCTCCTCAAAAAAATCTGAAAAAGAGAAAATTTTATGGGAAGTGACCAACACCACTCTTTTTGACATTCCAAATCAGCATAATGTTCTCCAAATATGAGGAATCGATGGAGTCCCTATCATGTGAATTGAAGAAGGAGCTATATCTTATATCATGAATGATGTATATATATGATCCTATGGTTCCCACCTATTCAGTATTAGGCTTACTAATTAGATTTGGATGCTTGGATACATTTGGGCTTTAATGATGTGGGATAGAAAAAAACCAAGATCTATCATTCCGGCCAACTACATTCCAAATTCATCCATGAACCCCTAGAGTGTCTACAAAAAACCAAATACATAGAAATTTTATATATGTGTAATGAATAATGTTGGGACATATCCTCCAGCTATGGCCAAGAAATTAAAACACATCCTCACCATGGGAAACATATTTTCCAAAAGGGTTGAAGAAATACCACTCAATTAATTTGGGAAATAAATAATTATATGATTCATGAAATCTACCATAATTTATAGGTTTATTGTCCATCATACAATTATATTTGAAAATAAAACGAATTTATATTCTATAGAGTTGGAGAACCTATATCAAGAGAATAACCAAAATCCAACCATTCATCTCGATTTCATATAGCTACCAATGGATAGGTAGAGGCCTTAAAAAGGAATCTATCAAACATAATATTGAATATGGTGGATATTGATAATAAATATTTTAATGACAAGTTCTTTCATGAATTGTGGGCCTACTGAACTACCACCTGTAGTAATACATGGGTGACCCAGTATTCACTTGTATATGGGATAGAAGTAGTATGTCCCATTGAGGTCCCATTTCTGTCCCTTTGTATTTCCATTTGTGAAAAATGATCCATATATGATTACTACCAAATTCTAATGGATGAAATGGGGTATCTTGATGATAATGGAAAATATAAATTGAATCAATTTTTGGTCCACCAATACTGGATTGCATGAGAATTTTATGAAAATGTAAGCCATTGGTTATTCTTCTAAGGGGATCTTGTATTGGTTCTAAGGACTCTGGTGATACGAGAGAAGAATCCTAAAATGCTTGAGCCAAAGTGGGAGTTTCCTTATTCCATACACAATATCGGATGTAATAGAGAATATTAATTGATCTTGATGGATGGAGAGATCAATACGGGCCCTCACAATGAAATATTTCTTAGGAAATATTTCTTATGATAAATCACCACTATCATCAACATTGAAAGTCCATAAACTACCTGACACCCACATCATGGTCTTACAATGTAAAATTCTAGGATTCCCCTGTGATATTAGATGAAAAATGTTAAAATTCGTAAAAATATGGTCATGTATACACAACATTAAAGGGAACAACATTTGGTCAAGGTAGTATGACCTAAAACTACATGAACCCATTTTCCTTGTTATGTTCCCTTAAAGTACATTGCTCAGCATACTTACTAAATAATTTAAAACTACTCGGTTCTCACCCTCATTTCAGAATATAAAATTTCATAGAATTTTAGTCCATTCATGATCAGATCATGATCCTTGGTGTTGGTCTCCTACTACACCTTCATATAAGAACTATGTGTGGCCTGATTCCTTTCATCATTGAATATGTGGTGATCCCTAGATCTCTAATCATGGGTCCAACCACAACATAAAAATGTCCCATTCCTTTGTACACATCATAACTACACAAGGAACTGCCATACAAGAAATAAATATAGATTTATTCCCACTATCATGGGATACATATTGAATCTTAGACCGTATGTCCTCAGCTTATTCTTGAAGCTTAATACCCGATCTCTTTTATACAAGAAAATATCTATGCAGGCACTCAACACTCCATGTCCAATGTTGATCAAAATACTTTATTTGTTCTAAAAAATATTCCTTCACCCCAAAAAAAATTTAATCCTCAAAAATTTATTATATATATAAGAAGTCACTATCCATCGGTAATAGAATTTATGATTCCTAGATAAACCTTTGTTTTGACTTTTCAAAATATTCCCTACTATATCTATGCACAAGTCACTATGTAGGAGGTCCTTTCAAAAAAATGATATAGTTGTTTGACTATTCACAATAATCCCTATTATGGATCTACATAATTCACCCATCAAAAGGGACTATCAACTAATGGAACATTCTTCCTTGTGAGAACCTATTTTACCTCTATAAGCCCAATCAACACCATGTAAGAAAATACTTTTCATACATAGTTGGTTATCATTCCTTTTGTTATTGTGACATATCTCATCTCTAGATTTTATAATCCCCTAGATAAAGGATTAATATTTCCTTCTTCACGTATGATATTTTGTGGGACATCCTTGGCCCATTAAGCCTCATGTCACTCATCATTTTTATAACATTGAGTAACCTTTCTCTTGGCCATATGACCTAGAACTACATGAAATCTTCCTCTTTATCACATGTTATTAAATATATTGTTTAACTTCCTTCTTATTTGATGTTAAAATACTATAAATATGTATGGATTGATTCATATTTCAATGAGATACATAATGATTCCAAGATTTTACATCCTATTATAGCCACCACATCACAAAATAAAACTTTCCATTATTTTAATAACATCTATGTGTGAAAAGATAACTTAATCGCTCTTGTTTTCTAAGATTGAACATGTATCATACAATTTTCGGAGTTTTGGAAATGCTTCCCCAGATAGTCAAGGCATATTAGTTCACATCATGGTTGGTATTGTCTTGGATGCAAGACTATAAAAGGTATACCAAACATCCTTACTACATGATGTTAAGTTTCAATATTGATGCCTCTTGAATTTTTAATTTCCTAGAAGTATGTGAAGCTTCATGATGGATTTGATGAGACATGTAGTGATGCTCAGATATTATAACTTGGTCCAGCTATAATAATGGAAAAATACACCCACTCTCTTATATAGGAGTTAGATCGACACAAGAGGGTCCAATATGGGTTCTTATCTAACTCATGATCCAGTATTAAAAAACCTTATCCATATAATAATTTTATTAGTGTGGAGAATATTTCCAAGAACAATGTCTAGATTAATTCTTTCTTTGATAAGATATTTATTGATACTTGGATCCTACATCCTATTCCATCCACAATATGGGAAAAATACCCCAAATATCTAACGTATTAGTCAGATCTACACAGGAGAGTCCAATATGGGTCTCCAAATTCTCATGATGCATATTCAACAAAATCCCTATATCCACCAAGAATTCAATCAATGTTGGGAATATTTCCTAGAACTGTCTGTGTCTTGATTCTCGTTATGACTTACATAGATATTCTTGGATCCTTTGTTTTTGTCCCATAACCAATTTAAAAATATATATATATTCTTATGTATGGGTTCTGACCTTTATAGGGAAATCATTTCTCCCCATTATTTTGTGATTTTGATATAAAATGTTAATTTTTATATTGAAAAATATTCTTTCCACAATCCAAAAAAAAATTATAAGGAAATATGATTCTCCATAAGCTTTCCCTAGTCATCAGTAATAGAATGTTAGATACATGAGGAAACCTTTATTTTTTACTATTCATTGATATTACAGAGTTGGAATTCAATAAGTCAGCAATCAAAGGGGGATATCAATCAATGTATAATGATGATTGACTATGTATAGATATGCCAAATTCCTCTTATCATAAGTTTCTAAAAAAAATGAATGTCATCTAGATGAACATTCATCCTTAGGAGAGAACTCTTCTATCTTTTTATAATCCCTAAACAACCATCTACTTGAAGCCACATTCCCAAAGTGCTCCATAATAATTACTAGCATACTTACCTTGTATCGATATTTAGATCTGGAAAACCCCAAATTATAGCTTATAAAATTCTCCCTTTATAGAGGAATATTATGGAATGTTATTGGACAAAATAGAAGGGACAATAAAATTGATAATATTTCAGGAAAATATGAGTGACCATAAATTGTTTCCTTAATGTCCTCACCATAATATTCTAAACATGGAAGTTCATGTCCTAGTTGCATGAAATTAAAAAGAATGATGCTTAAACCCTTTTTAGGGAGGATCCTTTTCCCTTAGTGTTGTTCATCACCACATAACCCCCAAATAATAACATACGAAATGATGATAATTCCAATAAGACCTGTATTAATTCCTAAATTCTTCATTCTTTGACAATCTACCATAGTAGAAAAATAATTGGGTATCTAAATTCATTGACACAACTCTGATATGGGTGAGAGTTTAATGAATTCTCCTAGGACCCCTCTTTTGAAATCACATGTTCAAAATATAATTCCTTTAAATTACACAGACCAAATTTTTTTATGAGTGGTATTTCATTAATATACATTGAAAACATATATTCTACCTATATTATCAGGAACATTCACTTCACAAATAACCCTCTATAGTCTTGAGAAATATTGATCTTCCCAAAATCACCATCCATCGATAATATAATTTTAGATTCATAATGATACCTTTGTTATTAATGTTCATTAATATTCTCCAATTTAGATTTGAATGAGTCACCCACAAAAATGGATTGACTACTAGAGGATAATACCTACTTAGTAAAGGAATATTATATCTCCATGACCCCAATAATGACATAATTATGGAATCCTATTTTCGAATATGGTCTATGATCATTCCTTTTATTCTTGTTTCACATCAGGTTTTAGATTCAAAATCCAAAAATTATTACTCAAAATCCCATGTTATATACCTAAATAATTCCATAACATTCTCATCCAATGGGCCCTTATTGGGTCTTTATTCCCAAACTCATGGTCAAATCTATTCTACCTAAAACACCAATCATTATAGTCTGAATTTCAAGACTAAAATATTCCCAAAAAAAGAGACAGTACTCCCCATGTTCTATACCCACAAAAGAGATCCCTAGGTAAAAAAAGGAGTCTTAAAACACTAGAAAATGAATCTTCATGGTTTATAAAAACATTGACAAATGAAATGTAGGAGGCATAAATTCTGTTAAGTTAAAAATCCATAAAGGAATGACTAGTACAAAAGCAATTCTAAACTATTAATTCTTCATTATAAATAACTTAGAAAACCATTTTGGAGAAGAAAAAAAAGATAAAATGTTTGTATAGGTTGTCATATGTCGCTAATATAGTTGAAATATAATAACTAATTCTAAAGGCTTAGACAAAAATCAATACCCTCTCATTCTTATCATTTTAATTATATCATATTAATATAATGGAGTTTCATAAAATGATCCATTCAATGTATTTTATTATTATAAAAATGAGTTTAGGAACATAGAAGTAGATGATCAAGTATTAAAAAATCATTTACATGTTAAAATGTGAGACACTCCCAACATGATGGAGTCTATTCAACAAATTTTATAGGTGTTCCTTGACATACACCTTAATCATATGGATTTTGTATTGAGAATAATCACCATCATTCCGAAACCCAACCATTTGTGTGAAAATGGCCTCTTCATTTTGATAGAGTTACTCTTTCTCTATAATAACAAAATATATCCCTTGTGTCAAGTCCATATTCAAGGACTGGTGTATTTCGGAAATATCTTTCTTTATGAAATTTAGTTCATCAAGAAGGAATACCATTTTGAGATATTTCTCATTATGGCGGTGCTAATACTCATCCACGACCATGTTATGGGTGAGTTCTTCATGGGACATTGAATCTTTGAGATCTTCAAAATGCCCCACTAGCTACACAATATCCTTATATGACCTTCTCTCCTCTTATAGTTTTAGTCTTATAAATTTCATAGCATGGTTGATCATGTGATAATAAAACTTATCATTCCCAAAAATAGATATCATTATTGGATGTCGGAGAATTGGCAATGGAAGACCTTTGAGAGGAGTCCCTGAATTTATCATAGATATATCCTATCATAGTATACAATATATAGTGTTAAGGGGGTATTATGTCTCCATTACTAACTTGCAACCACTTTTAGAGAGATATATGTACTTTATGATTAATGAACTCAATGTGGCACCCAACTCTACTCCCTCTAAAATGGTATCAACATATCCTTCTTCTGATGGTTTTATAGGAATTGATGTCTATACCTCAATCGTGTCTAATGAATTCAATGGAACTAGATTCAAAATAGAACCCCTAAATATATTTAGAGGATTGGTGGATGGAATATGAATTAAAACAAATCGTTCAGTTAATAATTATCACCCAATTGTGGATCAACTACTCGGATTCATTCCTCCCTAACAATCCAGGTCTCAATGATTTTATAGAATTTTTGGCAATAGAAAACACTTCCTAATGTTGTACCAAATGCTTCCATACATGATCCAAAATCATAGTCTATTTCCCAGAGATTGATTCCCAAATTGAGTTACAGATTTGGAGTTATGGTTGTTTGAGATAGGCTGGAAAAATGGTTCTTGGAGCCCATTTGTGGTGCCTGGGTTCATAGAGCCCCCTCTGTGATAGTGATGAATGTTGATGGCAGCATTATTATCATGATGACCCTTATGACCATAGTGAAGTTAGTTGATAGATGGATTTGTGATTCCAATGAGTACCATGACTACTGTAATATAATTTTTTCACGATGCGCTTCCTAGCACTGTGAGACCCACATTCCTATAAATACCCTCGCAAGGATTTATTTTAGTAGGAGACTCAATCGGGTTTCAACTTCTTGATCTCAATTCACAGAGATCATGTGTTCTATGAGTTCCTCATTCATGGATCCCCTAGACGTTAAAAGGCAACCTCCCTTGTGTTCTTTAGAGAATTCACCCCACATGGGGATTCCCTTCCTGAAGGATTAGACCCTTTGTGAAGGAGGAAGTCCCTTTTAGGCATATGAGGCTGATGATGAATTCCTTATTTGCGAAGCACGCTAATTATGTTTCAGTTCATCCTTCATGAGACCTAGAGCTCTGAAAACCCCCATTATTTTCGAATAACTATCCTATGTGATCCTCTAATCTACGAAAATCCATATCCTCCACAAAGTCCCATCAATTGTGAATCCCTATCTTTCACAAATTTCATACTATCACACCCACTGATCCATACCACGGGGTTGTTCCCCCTCACCCCCACTTGGTATCACTGTTGGAAGATGAATTGATCCCTCTATACTGGTCCCTTATCTACTGTCATAGTCCCTCATGAAAATTTAACACTCATACTACAATCTTTTAGGCCATAGTCAACCCCATTTTCTGTTTCACCCCTATACAGTCCCAACTTCTATGCTAGTAAAACCATGATTCAAGATACTCCTCTACACTCCATGAAACACCTTGAGTCAACCTTACTACTCTAGGTCCCTGTCTTATGTCGTGTGCTGAGATCCTCACCTTGGATTCCATGAGTATTTTGAGTCAATCAATTCCTTAAGATACACCTCAGACCTCATCACATGGATCATATATTGGGTTGAACCTAAAAGGGACACTTTTGAATAAAACCAATCTACCACATTAATGCTCTAGAGCAGCACTCGAGAATCCTCGATGTCTAAGCCCCATCAACATTTTATTCTCCCAAGTTGCTCCCTAGAAGCCTCCGTGCGTAAGCCCCATCCACTGTTTCCACTCTTTGAGCCACCCGGGCATCCAATGCATATAATAACCATCCACCATTGGCACTCCCTAGTGGAACCCAGGATGCCTCCCTATGTAATCCTCATCCACCATTCCCACTCCTAAGAGGCACCAGGGTAGTTTCCATGTGTAGTCACCATCCACTATTGTTTCTCCCTAGCGGCACCTGAGCAGCCTCTACACATAAGCCCCATCCACAACTTCTTCTCCCTAGTGGAAGCTGAGAAACCTCTGTGGGTAAGCCCCGTCCATTTTTTCCACTCCCTAGTGGCACCTGAGTAGCTTCCACATGTAACCCCATTCACTATTGCTACTCCATGGTAGCACATGATCCTCTCCTCTGTGTAATCCCCAGTAAATTATGAACAAAATGAGATTTGATCCATGCCTTCTACACAAGGTATGTATGAAGCCTCCCTCAGGTTAAATCCCTACCAATGGTAAAAATTAGTGCCCCCTCTTAGGGGTGAACCCTCCTTGATCGACCTGCAGCAGTGACTAGATTAATCATCAAGGTATAACATTTTTTTTATGGGACACACCACCCCAGGTCCACTCTCATGCGATGTTATGACCTAACCAATGGTAAACCCTGGTGCTCCCCCCTAGAGCCACACCCTCATGGTGTTATATCATCCCTTTATAGGACACTCCTCATGAATCCTTCATTTTTGGGTATCCTGGTCCATCCATTAGTAATCACTAGTGGCCCATCCTAGGGATGTTCCATAATTATAGGAAATCTTCCTTTTATGGGACACAGCACCTTGGGTTCGCTCTCATGGGGCTTTATGACCCAACCAATGGTAAACCCAGGTTCTCCCTCCCAAGGATGAACCCTCATAGTGTGAAATCATAATTTTATGGGACACACCTATCATATTATCCTTCATTGGTCATTATAATCCATCTACAGGTAAACTATGGTGCTCCCTCTTATGGATGTACCCTCATGGTGTACTCTCAGAGGGCATTATCACCCATCTAATGGAAAATCCAGGTTCTTACTACCAGGGATCCACCCTCAAGGTTTGACGTCATCCTTTTATGGGACATACCTCTATGACCCACCATAATTGGGAGTTCTAATCCATGCACTGGTAAACTCTCGTTCTCCCCCTTAGGAATGTTCCATCATGAAGTGACATAATCCCTTTATGGGACACATCCTATCAGATCCACCTATATATTTTGTTTTGATATATTCACCATCACTTCATCCGTAACCTCACCTTTACCCCGATGAGAACACTTCATCCACCTCCATCCATTTGGGCATCTAACCATGAACAATCCCCATCATTTCAAAGGGATTATAGACATGGGTAAGCCCTGATACCATCCAGAACTACATAAACGATGATCCCTATCTACTAAATAGGGTATGCAGGAAACCTCCCTGAGGTTCAAGGCCAAAACCATCATATTCTCATCTGTTCTCTCTCATCCTTACTGTAGGTTGCTAAACTACGTAGGATTCCCAGACTACATGGACATTAATTATGAGCTAATGGGATACTTATGAAGCCTACCAGAGGTTTAAGACCACCACCTTTAACACTCTACCCATTCCACTTAAACACTTCCACCATATCCATCTGGATCATACCGTAGTCACCAAATCCTAATAGGATCCCTCCATCCATTTGGACCATCTTAGTGAATAAGCTCAATTTATCCCAGTGATTCTCCAAGTAGTACAAGGTTAGCTAACCACGTGTCATCCCAGAACAGTCTATATTCATCCAACCAAGAGTGATCATATTTCTATGGAAATATAACCATGTGTATGCCCTAAAAAATTCCCTCTCAAACTATGTGGATTTTTATCCCTCCATTCTATATAGGGTGTATAGGAAGCCTCCCTGGGGCTCAATCCTAGAAAATAGTTAACATTGGTGCCCCCATATTGGGTTCCATCTCCTTGATCCACCCTAATTAGTTTCTATATCATCTTTCTTGGTGTGAAAAATTATCTTCAGGAGATGTACCACCATGGGTCCTCTCTCATAGGGTCTTATGATCCATCCATCTAGTTTCCCCCTCATTGGGGCCAACCTCCCTAATCCTCCCTCAGTGGTTTCCATATCAGCCTTCATGGTGTTAAATATTTCCCTTTATGGGACACATCACATTGTTCAGTTTTCAAAGGCATTCCCAAAAATCTAATAGTAAACCATCTGTGTGACTCCTCATAGGGATCCACTTTATTTATCCATCTCCATGGGATGTTATGATCACTCTCATTATGTATCCATAATATATTAAACTCACGGTCTACCTCATGTTAATCATGGGAAGTATAGGAAAACCTTGGAGACAATCCTCTGGGAAACGATACCCCATGATCAATGTGGGATTCCTCAGGTTTCCTCTACCTTGAGAAAACTTCTTATGAAAAAGAATTCATGTTATCTAATGTTCTAAAATCCAAATATGCATCGTCATGCCTGATTTCACCATCTACTATGACAAATGTTGGTTGCTCTATCAAGACACCTTAGAATGCCCAGACTAAATTAACATAATTAAATGGAATCCATAAAGATAGTTCACAAGGAATGAACTTCCTGAAAAGAGAATAAAATATTTGAGGGAGAGACCAACTCTGCGATGAATTCTTAGTAGGAATCCATAGAAGGAGGTGCTGACATTCCATCATCACATTTTGATCATGGAGCATAAATTTCTAAAGAAGTGAGGAATGGTGCCTACTTTTGGATTGTGGGAACAGAGTGCCACGAGAATGAATCACCATGAAGATGCGCGAGTCATCCATGGAGTGCATTGGAAATAGGCATCCCTCATTTTTAATACATAATAATTTCATTACATTGTACTAAATAGATAATCATTTAAAGTTTAGCTTCTAGGAAATATGGTACATATAAAATGAAAACCTAAATCTTTATTCTATAAAAATTGAAAAGATTATTCATAGGTTAATTCTACGTATTTTAAATAAATCAAATAACCAATGGACAAACATCAATGGAAGGGGTGAGCATAAGGCCCAATAAAAGAAAATAGGGAAAACCATTAACATGTATTCTTGAGGAAAAATCATTTAAAACATGACTAATATCATTAAGGAATGAGCAAAGGAAAAGGGATTAATATGGTAGTAAAAAAACATGAATAATAAAAAGGAAGTGTGGCTAAAAAATTTAAATGATATATTTATAAGCATATCACCATGTTTTTTCACTAAGGTGTCTTAAAATTTTCAAATTTCATTCACCAAGGCATTTTAGAACATGTTTTATATAGTTATTAAATATTTTACCCAATCCATTGGATCTCTATCAGGTAGAACCTTTAATGTGTAATAAGTATTTTTATCGACATATATCATAATCATACATTTCATAAATAACCCATGGAGAATAAAATAAATTGTTTTCCTATCCAAATCAAGGTGTTTTAAAATGTTGTTAATGGAAAAGATCATAATTCCATTCTTAACCCACAAAAAGGGAATTTGAGAATTATGTATGTCAACCCTAGAATAAAATAGATCATTTTGACATCTATAATAATACCCATAGAAAATAATGAGATGTGTGTATTCAAAAAATAAAATAAGTCCATTTATTGAGAAAAAGTGATAAATTTTGCGAACAAAATTCAGCAACATAATGGGTATGAAACATGGTATTAGTGAAAAGAAAAAAAGAGTGGGGAAAAGGGTATACCACTCCTAAATTATTTTTAATACATTAAATGGGTACAGTAAAATGGATATTAAGACATTGTTTGGAAATTTTGAAGACACACCAGATAAAAAGGGAACATGAATGGAAAAGAGAAGTTGGGATTTACCTATCCTTGAAGAGTTGATCAAAAAACATGAGGATTAGGACATCGGGGGCATGAGGACACATTTATAGGACTCCTTGGGAAGTAAAAATATCATGGATTCATGAAGGGATATTTGTGATTGAATCTAAATGGAGAAATGGGTGGGTATTTAAAGCAAAATAGGTGGATTGGATTATTAATTTCCATGGACACCTAAATAGGTGTAAATGTAAAAACACAAGCTTTCCAATGATAGTTTCCCATGGTATTGTATAGTTGGGAAACCAATAATTTTATTTCAATCCAAATGATTAAACCGTAGTTTTATATTAATTATTACATCATTATGACATAATTTTGATGTCATTAAACTTACAAGAAAACCCAAACTGTATTTTTACCATTTAAGAAAAAATAAAGTATTTTACAAAATTCTAATAAATTTACCCTAACCTAATATCAAATTGAATATTTAAAATATTATATTTGTTTATTAATAATAATTAATGAAATATGTTATTATTAACTTTTAAATATAAAAAAATTATTTATTAAAAATAATTGTTGATTGAAAATAAATTTTGAAATTATAACACTTGAAAAAACTAAAATTATATTATCATTTACATTTGAATAAGAGTTTTTTAATAATACTATTTCATTAAATTAATATATTATTTACAATACCTTAGTTTGTTATAATAATTATATATTATTTCTAAAATCTAATTTTTTTTGAAACATTAATTTATCAAATTCATTCTATTTTTAAGATAAACTATAATAAAAATGGAATTGATGGAATTAAAAAATATTTATACAAAAGGATTACACATAAAGAATCTAAGGTATCAAAAACCCCTTATAAACCCCACTTACAACCTAAAGATGAAGAGTGTGATGATGATCGACTCATAAGGCAGCGCAACTAACATTTCCCGATTGGTAATTTCTAAAAACAAGAACTTCAACCATTTGTGATTTCATTAAACCATCACATGTTTATATTCGGCTTGGGAATGGTCACGAGAAAAACCCAGTGATTCTACCTCCCTCTCATGTCCAAAAAAATTTGGTTCATAGGGAATTACTGTATTGGTTGAATCCATCATCCCTCATTTCTACATTAATTATCCTTTCTCAAAATTTTACTTATAAATTCTAATAATAACATTAAAATATTAATAAAGAGTAAAGTTACCCTGGGTATTATTGAAGAATAATCATATTTGACCAATGGTAATGTAATGTTTGAATCCCAATGGTCACATATTTTTTTATATTCACTTCATAATTTTTTTGAATAATATAACAAAAAATATGAAGAAACAATTATCATTCAAAAAGTTTGGGTCATTACACTCTTTTCCCATTAAGAAATTCCCTCCCAAAAATTCTAACTTTTTCTCTCAATTGATAAGAGATGCGAGTACATTGGCCTAATTTTCTCTTCTAGTTCCTCAGATGCTTTTACATATATGTGGTTCCTCTAAAACAGTTTGACATGGTGGGTAGTCTTGTTGTGTAGAACCATATCTCTATAGTATAAGATCTCCAATGGCTACTCCTCATAAGATATTTCATTTTCTAGTTGTATCATATCTGGATTTTATACATGTCAAGAGTTAGGTATATAATTGCATTAGTGAAATTCAGCGAATATATCATGAACATTAGCTAAATTTAGAGGAAGTGAATGCTAATAGGCCACTACATCTGTGTGATCAAGGATTTCATAGGGGGCAACGTACCAATGGATATGATTCCCTTTATTTCCAAATCTCATAACTCTATTCTAATGTTATATATGAAGGAACACATTGTTTATAACGCTAAATTACTTGTCCATTTGATGTTTTTCAGTATATCTCTCCTCTCGACTCTAAGAAACCTTAATGTGTTGTTAGATGGAATTAAAATTTCATGTCATCTCTTACACAAGATCACAATGAAGAAGTATAATCTCACTAGCTTCATCTAAAAATGTATGAGTTCTATATCTATTTCCATAGATAGAATTATAGGGTTCCATTTGAATACTCAAATGGAACATTTTTTGTAAAAGATATCAAATATTTGGTGATGTTGGTCCCATAATCATTTAAAATTCAATGAGTATGTTTTCATAATTTCCTCATGTTTATTAATAGTCCTCTCATATTGGACAATAGTTTTGGAGTGACAGGTCGTACTGAAATTCAACTCAGTAGTCATAACTTCCTAAAGAATTTTCATGAATCTTGACATGAAACTTGTGTATCCTTCAGAAATGATAGATAGTTGAACTCAATGCAACCTCACCAGATCCTTTAACTAAATCATGGAATTTTTATCAAAAGATAATTCTTCCTAGATAGAGATAAAATGGGCAGCCATAGTGAGATGGTATAATATAACTCATATCACATTGTTTCCTTTGGATTCTACTAGGATACTAGTAACAAAGTCTATTGTGATTTTTTCCCACATCTATCCTTGTATTGGTAGTCTCTGTAATACCCCATTATGATTTTTTCTATATTCTTTAACCTTTTTACTCACTAAACACCTTGTAGTGTAGTCAGCCATTTTTTCCATGTTATCCCACCAATACTAATCATTAAGGTCACTATACATGCTAGTGCTTCAACAATGTATATAGAATGTAGAGATATGAGACTTAGCCATCATCTCCTTCTTTATTTCGTGAATATATGGAACATATAGCATTGTACGAAATTTTAGTACACCTTCCTAATCAATATTGAACTCAAGAAATATCCCATTTTTCACAACCTTTATCTTTTATTGTAATAAAGGATCTTCACTTTGTGATTTCTTGATCTGCTCTAAAAATGACGGGTGAGAAATCATTTGGTATATGTTTGATTTTTTCCAGTCCCATTTAATTCCCATGTCCATTTTTATTAGGTCTTCCATCAAATTATCTCTTTTAGTACTCCTCATTGTATAAGAAATAGGGTTATTTGTTCTTAATGCATCAGAGAATTTGTTTTCTTTTCTTAGATAATACTTAACTGAACAATCATAGTCTTTAATAAGTTCCAACAATCTCCAATGTCTCATGATAAATTCCTTTTATGAGGAAATATACTTCAAACATTGTTGGTGTGTGTATATATCACATTTCTACCCATAATGATCATGCCTCCATATCTCGAGGGAAAAACCCCCCATCTAGATCCATGACATGTGTAGAATAATTCTTCTCTAGAGTCTTTAACTGTTGATATGTATAAGAAATCACCTATCAGTTTACTTGAGGAAGAACCCATTAACTATCTGATATGAATCACCAAAAATAAAGAATAGACAGCACAGTCAACATG
The DNA here is from genome assembly GCA_963277665.1 of Viscum album. Lineage (NCBI taxonomy): Eukaryota > Viridiplantae > Streptophyta > Magnoliopsida > Santalales > Viscaceae > Viscum > Viscum album. The sequence continues at coordinate 1,489,616,127 of OY728120.1, forward strand.
ACTGTAGTGACCAATCACTTCATCAACTCTTCGCGTCATTTTTTAGAATCCTTTTTCCATTTGAACATGGCCCCTTTTCGTGTTAACATTGTTAGTGGATTATAATGTCATTAAAGTTTTTCAAAAAACCTCTTATAATATCATACTAAACTAAGGAAACTATGATATATTGGTTACTATTGTATGATGATTCGCCTCCCCGACCACCTCTTCCTTGGCAGGGTCAACTGAGATTCCTTTATTGGTCACAATGTGCCCTAAGAAAATAACTTTTTATAAACAAAATTCCCTTTTTATGAAATTTCCAAATAGCCAATTTTTACAATGATTTTCCAATATAAACATTAGATGAACCTCATGCTTCTTGAAATTTCTTTAACATATCATAATATCATCAATAAAAACCACCACAATGTTATCAAGGTAGTCTATAAAGACTCTATTAATCAAATCTATAAATATAGAAGGTTAATTAGTTATTACAAATGTCATAAAACACTCATAATTCCCATATCATGATTATATGGTGGCCTTTGGAATATATTTTTTATTCGTCCTTAATTGATGACAACTATATCTAAGATCAATCATAGAGAATAATTGTACCCCATGAAGTTGGTTAAATAAAATATCAATCCCTGGAAGAGGGTACTTGTTCTGGATCTTGATCCCATTAATTTATCGATAATATATGCATAAAAAATGATCTATAATTATTATTCACAACGATAATATGTGCTCCCCATGGATACGCACTTGGTTGGATAAACACCTTATCCAAAATATCATGGAGTTGTTTCTTTAATCCCTCAAACTCCACATTTTCCATTCTATATGAGGTCATTGAAATCGGCTTTGAACCTTGCATGATTTCAAGGGATAAAACTACCTCTCTTTCTAGGGGACATCTAGTTAACTCCTTTGGAAATACATCAATGTGTTACTAAATGATGACGACATTTTATAGTTGTGTAATTTCATTTTCATCTTTATCTTCACCGATCATTTCCATTAAAAAGTCTTTGGGAGGTTCTTCTAGACAAATATCATGCTTGGATATCTCTAATTTAAAAACAATTATATGTTTTCCCTTAAAGAGTATTGATATTTACTTTATTCTTTAGTTAAAAATTGTATTATACTTCAATATCTATTCCACCCCTAGTATATTTTATAATTCACTAATGGGAATGACTACTACATTTTCAATGAGATAATTCTCACCAATGTAAATACTAATATTTATTCACACTTTTAATGCCATGATAATCCCTCCAAGATTCATGAATGATAGTTATACTTATACAAATTCATGGAATGATTTTATATTATTTTAAAACATTGATGAAATAAAGGGAAGCTTGGAACCTGAATCAAATAGAGCACTCGCTAGCTTCGAGAGGACAATGACATTCGCTTCCACTATATCATTTGGAGCTTCAACTTCATCCTCCATGATTAAAAAGGACTGACTTATCTCCCTTGGACTATTTTCATTTTATTGGTGATTCCCATACATTAACACCAAATTTGGACAGTGATTAGAAAATTGACCATGTTGTCTATACTTGAAGAATTAGACTTCAGGTTTGGCCGACATCATCTTCCATTTGTTGTTAGTATTAGGATATTGAGGCTTATAATAACTAAGATATTTCTGAGAAATATGGCCATCCCTTAAACTCTTTTAACATTTTCCACTCTTGATAAATTACTTCCCCCAATTCTTCTTCCCATATTTTTTGCACATGGGAAATTTCAATTGTTTTCCCCCTCTTCCATGATCAACATTCCTTCATAATTTTTTCTCCAATGATCTGTTATTTTAATTCAAATTGGGATACTATTGAGTCTCATTGAACACCAGTTAAACATTCATATCACTTATCAATATTACCTCATTAGAATAATAGTCACTATTGGAAATATTATTATGTATATGTGGTATTATTGAACCAAATAATCTATCCACCTTTCTATTTTGGTTTATGAAAAAGATCTAGGTGTAATAATAAAGCCTTTAAAATTACATCTCATGACTTCCAACATATTCATTCTCATTTTTCTTTACATTTTATAATTCCATCACCATTTTGGATCTCATCAAATGGGGTAAATATTTTTTGAAAATTTTTTCGATGAAATCATCCCACTCCATATCTTAAATTTCCCTTCTTGACATCATGTTTTTAACTAGTTTCCCCCACTGATCAGCTTCTTCCATTATTTTTTAAATTGCCCAGGTGACATTCAATTCTTCCAAAAAACATTTTATAGAAAATATCTTTTCTATAGAGTTTATCTATTGTTTATAAAAAATGGTTTATTTGATGGAATGAATGATGGTGTTAATTGATGCATAAAGGACTCAATAGAAAGTTGCTCCCTTTGAGGTGAATATGGTCTCTCCTATTGATTCATGTTATAAGTTATATCTCGAGCTTGTTAATTCATAATTCTCATGATTTTTTCTATTCTGACATCCATTGGAGGGTCATCAGTGTATGTCCTTTTGCGATCACCATTTACACGGTTCCTCTTATTTCCTTCCATTTTATAAAAGAAGAAAACAAGAGTTAAAAAATGTTTTTTTTAAGAATATTATAACAATGAATTAATATTATTTTATAAAACATCATTCATAAATATGTTAATCATTAAAAAAAATTATATTTTAGATAAATAATTTATAATAGTTCATAAAATTCTTGAGACTAACCAAACATATCCCCCGAGAGTGTCAAACTAATTGTGTAGTAATGCGCGTTATCATGTTCCAAAATATTTCGTGATAGGCCCAAGTCACATTGTCAAAGCTATTACCCCTAGGTACATCAGATCAAGAATAACATCCAATTTTTCAAATATAGATAGGTATTTCTTTTCTCTGAAATAACTTACCTAATACTTTAGAAAATACCAGGATGTTTTACTATATTTTATCCTTTCTGTAATGTTGTTCCTAAATTTTTCAAATCATAATATTCATAAATAACTAAATATTACTTTGATATAAACTTTGGAATCTCACTTTTTTAATATATAAGCATTTCATTATTTTTTTAAAAATAGATGATCTTTTAAATTTTAGTTTGTTGGACTAAAGATTTATATTAGAAGTTAAACATAATTCATTCTTCTATATAATGTCAAAGGATTCTTCATAGGTTCATCATGTGTACCTACACTAAATATCATATCCTGGGGCAAAATATCAATGGGAAAGGTGAGCATAAGTCCTGGTAATGAGAAATAAGAGAAAAAATTTACATCTTGTCTTGAGGAAAATAAATAAGAAGATGAGTAATATCATAAATTCATGAAAAAATGAAAAATGGTAATTTTATAATAAAAATAACTTGAATACTAAAATGTAAATTTGGCTACAACATTTAAATGAGACTTTCATAAGCTAATATCCATGGTTTTTTATTGAGTTATCAAAAAAATTACCAAGGTTATTCTAAAAGGAATCCTAAAACACGTCATCTATATAGATTAAATTATATATACATTGAATTGAAGCACTATTTGGGTGTAACTATAATATGTATTCATTAATTTGATCCATTTATATCATAATCAAACATTTCATAAATATCATATGTAGAATAAATGAAATGTGTCTCATGTGATAATCCTAGTGTTTAAAAAAGTGCTTAAAGAACATGATCATTATTTCATTTTTGACGCACAAAAAAGGGAATTTCGGTTTTTGTGTTTAAAAAATAGAATAAAATATATCATTATCACATCTAGGTGAATACCCTATGTAACGCCCCCACCCCAGTTACCCAGAGTCGGTGCATTATTTTAATTCATTTGCATGATTACAAAGAATCAAGTCCCGAAGAACCGATCGGTTTGGCAGTCTTGGAAAATATATTACATACATGAATGTTATGTTACACTTTATAACATAAAAAACAACATAAATAATCCTTTATGAACTCCATTATTCCCTAGGATTAACCCTGAGTAACAATCACAATACACTTCTTGGAATCCTGGGAAAATAAAACATAGAAAGGGGTGATCTCAAACGCTCTGTAAGGGTAAGAAATAATGTGGAAAAAATAAATATTCAGCATGGTGAATAATTGAAACCACATTCCTTTACAAGTAATAAACATGAATAATTTTATGGAAAGAATATGAGTTGAGTAAATAATTCCATAATAAAACATAATAATGGGTATTCTACTAGTTGAATGACCACATGAACCATCAATATTATTTCCATAATGAGGGAATGTATAATGCTAGACATTCTAAAACATTTTGTCAAGGCTTCGGCCAAGATGTCTAAAAATGATTAAGGCCTCGACCAAAACTATATATAAAAATGAGAAAGGGCCTCAACCAATTCCACGTCTAGTTGTCTCATGATACCAACCGATGCATCGAGGATCTATTGTAGGCTCCACCCATCACTTAAAATGTCCAACACATTCCTCATATGAAAATGATGAAACTTAACAAAAACATTCGTATAAGAACTAGGATACAAAATTTCAATACTTTAACCATAAACCAGGGATGGTATAAAAATAACACATCTACAGTCAAACCTATCACAAAACCTTCAAAACAATATGGATGATTTTTATCATGATTAATCAACTTCAAAACAAGTTTAAATTCCATTAAAGGATTTGGACGTTGATGAAAATGATTTGTAAAACTCTATGAGAGAAATACCCATTTATCCTGAAAACATTTAAAAGTCCCACAATGTGGAAAATAAGTCATTTAAAGACATTCTTGAATCAATGTGTCCCATGCCACTTTGAAAACATTTTAAAGGAATTAACCTTTTAAAAACATTCATGTCCATATAAATAAATCCTCCAAATCCGTTTTGAAGGTATGGACATTAATGAGAAGGATTTATAAGAACAAATATTTAAAACATTTTAAATGATGTTTTAGTAAAAATTCCATAAAATTAATCCCTTTGAAAACTCTTTCATAAAACATGGACATGGATAATAAATATGTCCCATAAGATACTTCTGTAAAAACAACCTCAGATAATAAAGAGATTTTGAAATTAACCCTTACCAATTTGGTAACTTACAAAACATACACCACATGAAAAAGGTATCATACAATGAATATGTAAATACACATAAATTAAAGTGTATTACATATATAATAAAATTATGGGCAGTACATACACCACACAAAAGGTAATAGTGATAATATGGCATGAATCTCACGGGAATAAGGAGTGAGATGAAAACCCCTTACCTTGTACTTTTCCTTTGTCGAGGGTTGTGTAATATTATGTATAATGGTTAAAGTATTTTTATTAAATTATAAAAGAAAAATATACAATAATATGATATCATATATGATATTTTAATATTAATTTGTCAATAATATCATAGTATTATCGTCGTTTCGGGTGTTAACTTACTCTTTTTATTTTATATGTTCTGTTACATAAGACATGTTTGTTATGGATAGTTTGTATCTTATACATATCCAGAATGATATAAAGTCCATAACCATTATTTCTAATCATAAAATGAGAACTATACTTGAATGGATACGATGGGGAATGAATCTAATCGTGTTCGTGGAGACGGTAGTCCGTACGTACGCACGAACGCTACTTCCATTTCATTTTTCATTTTAAAAGGAATCAAAAACAAATAATACATAGGTATATTATTATTACAGTATAATATAATATCTTATATGTGTTACTTAAGTTCATTAATACCATCCTTTAGGTGTTCTATATATGGTATAAACGAGTCATATCCCTTTTTTGGGGGCAGTAGTCTGCACTTCCTCAAATGAAATTATCATATATATATACAACATGAAACAAATAATGGTATGACATAAAATGGAACTAAATAATATTATATATAAAATAAATATAATTAATATCATATTTATTTATAGTGTCATCATAATGGCCACCATGAGAGGTGGTAGGATATAATTGAACAATCATCATTTCGTGAGGCGTTTGGTTTCCATCCACAGAAACATTATGTTCATCAGCCATTAGATGGAGGTGTGTGTAATTGTAGTTAGAATACTTCTTATAACAATATCCTAGTATATTTAAGATGCTGGTTTTATTACAAAATAAAATAATTATAAGAGTTTAGCGGTTGGAGAAGTAAAATAAAAGAAAAGAAGCTAAGAGAAATGGTTACCTTTAATTGGGGTGACTCCCTTTGGATTGAACTCAAAAGGACTCTTGAAGTGCCTTATGACTAAGGTGAGGCTTCTAGGAGGAGGATAGGGATTTAGGGAGCTTAATTGGGCATAGTTTGGACGGTCCAAAAGGCTTGAGATGTGTGAGGGATTGGTTATAAGTGGTGTCCTTTTATAAGGGGGAGGGGCTCTTTAGAAAAAACGTTAAGTATTAATTTATAATAAATTAATATTCGGTTTCCAATGGCTCCAAAGTGTATTATTCAAGGCCTATGGTGGGGATGGGTCGAAATCCTTTCAACCAATAGATTTTAGACAATTTTGGGTCAATATATTAACCTTATCATTTAGTTTTAACGCTTGGTTAATTAGTTTTCCACTTACCATGTCACTTTGTATTTTTATATTATATAGTTAATAAACTTACTATATATCTCCAAGTGACCCCCAAGTGGTCCAATAATGAAACACCTATCATGACAAAAGTCCTTTGGCCGAACATTATATTTTTAGGAATTTAATATCAGTTAATAATATAATATTTGTTTTAAAAACTCTTTTATGTCAATTTTGAAACTATTTGGTATTTTGTATTTGTGAAAGTGATAAAAACATGATTACTTCGAAAAATATACATTAAATCATCCCTAACATGTCATATTCACCTAAAAAATTCGTTGATGTCTTAAAAACGTTGAAATTATATTTATTTTAATATTTATATTACCATTTATTTGATTCATTCCTTAATAAGGTAATTACTGCATCATCGTTGTGTCATAAATAAATTTAATTATTTAATGTCTAAAAATTTTAATTAAAAAACCATTATGTATGAAATATTTATATCTTCCTAATGAATATTTATAATTGAATTTATCTTATGTATAACGCTATATTAAAAATATTTTATTTAGTAAACTTTGATTTTATCTCCTTTAAATCTTCTTTGAATTAAATAATAATAAATGTCATAATCTAATCCAAGTGGACCTAAAGGGTCATATCTTATTCCTAAAGTTATTTTTTGTCGAATTAAACTTATCCAATAGAATTAGGACATGTTTTAGGGTAATATTAATATCATTTTTACCCTTAATTACCCTATTTACTTTTTACCATGGTAAATAAAAGTAAAAAGTTACTATTCACCAAAAAAATTATCTTATTGAACCAAATTTTACTCCTTGATATTAACCGTGTCTATTGGATTTTTGAAATTCCACTCATAGAAGCAGTAAAATTATGTTTAATGTCAGATTATAAATTCTCCTAGGAGGTGGGTAAAAGACGGTGAAAAAGTTCAATAAACTTTTTATATATCTAAAATTATTATAAACTGCCTCCAATGAATTAAATTGAATTTATATAGGTGTTATATAAGGCCCCAGCCTTAAACCATACTTAATCTTGAGTTATTACAAGATTACACATTGATGATCTTTTCAGGTTTAGAGTTTTAGAGAATTAGACTATAAAACTTGCATTACATTCCACATTTATCAAAGTGGTTACATAAAAGATAGTATTTATTTTTCCCATAAATGGAAACATATTTAAAATAAAACATGGATTATTTCTTTACACTTCCTTGACACTATCATCACATCATGTACCTTACCCTTGACCTGTGAAAATCATTTCAAAAACATGGGATGAGCATATAAAGCTCAGTAAGGGTTATAAAAATATGGAAAGGAAACATGAGTTCATATATACATAAGAATGAAATCATAATTTACCCATAAAACATAGGGAATTTAACATAACTCATCAAATCATGAATAAATCATAGAAATCAAAAGACATAAAGGTAACTTGAGGCATTCATAACATTCTTACATAGGGAGTAACCCTCTTGGTTACGTTTGGAATACCCATCACAGTATATTCCCTAAATCTCTTCAGAGAAACCATAACGTTTAACTCCATCATGTTAACCAATGCATTAGAGAGCTATATCGGGATCACCCTCCCTTATTTTATCACGGATCCACCCGTCTTCATAATAATCCCCAAGAACCATAACATATTCGTACCACATAATACATGCATAATGGAAACATAACATTTCAACATTTCAATCACAAGATATCAAAACAAAACATTGATATAAAAAACATTATATAAAAAAATTTCAATACCAAAATAAAAGAAAAGTAAAACATGGTATTTATTTTTCATTTTAAAAAAAGGTATGGCTTGTAGAGGAAGCTGAAACTCAAATAATTTTCACGGCGGTGGAGAAGTCGTTGTCACCGCATACATACGACAAAAAAACAAAAAAACATTCCTTTTGCCGTTTATTAAAACGCTTCATATAAAAAAAGATTCATTTTGAATAAGAATAAAAGTCAAATTGGTTTATACACCTTATAAAAGAAAGTTGTGTATAAAACAAAATAAACCTCAATGAATGGAGATTGAGACGAAGTCCCTTACCTCATATCCGACTTGACTTGATTGTTCTTTAATCTCCTGAATAATAAACTTGAGTTAATTTATACTTTATTAAGAACCTTTGTCAAGTTCATTATTCCTTTTATATCATTTATTACCATGTCGTGAACACTATGTTATTATTTAAGTTTATAACGGTCGTTTTAACGATCATTGGTACTTGAGTCAAAAATGAACTTCTTATATTTACAAGTTGTTCACGTAGTCAAATATCAATTATCTCAAGAAATATATTCATAATGTAGATGCCATATATATCATATATATCCAGTATATACATGCATTTATAATATTACATAATCATTTATAGTTAAGAAATGAAATGCACCGTTCATGGAGACGGTAAGCCGTACGCACGCATGAATGCTACTTTCATTTCTATGACATATTAATGGAATTAAAACTAAATGAGAGATATGTATATTTTAATTCCAGAATTATATTCATCATTTATATGTAACATAAATCATATATATCCATTATATATAAGTACTTATAATATTACATTACATTTGGGGATAAGAAATGAAATGCACCGTTCAGGGAGACAGTAAGTCGTACGTACGCATGAACGCTACTTTCATTTCTATCTCATACTTTAATGTAATTAAAACATAATTATACATAATAGTATTATAATTCAAGTATGGTATCATATATAATATCATTAAATCTATCCTTTATACGTACCACATATGGTATTAACGAATCAAATCACTTTGAGGGGGTGGTTGTCCACACTCCCTAAAATGAAGAAATCGTGTATACCCATAGTGGAAGCCATAAAGGTATGCCATAAATGAAAAATACAGAATCTTAAGTAAAACATAAACATATTATATATCATATATAAATATAGTGACATCTTAATGGCCACCTTTGAAGGTGTTATAAGAATATTGAACAATCATCGTTTCATGAGGCAGAAATTCACTATCCATAGAAACAGTATGTTCATTAACCATTAGATGTAGGTGTGTGTAAGTGTAGCTCGAATGATTATTATAAAAAATCCTAGTATATTGAGGATACTGTATTTGTTACCAAAGAAATTAATAAAAATATTTTATGGGGTTGGAGAAGCAAAATATAACATAAGAACACAAGATAAGACAATACCTTTAAATCGGGTAACTCTTTTTGATTTGAGCTCAAAGGCTTCCTTGGGAAGACTTCTGCCCAATGTGAGGCTTCTAGAAGTAAGAGAGGGATTTTGAGAGACAAAATGAACTGGGTTTGGCTGAGTCAATGGATTGAGAGGTGTGGGTAAGGAGGTAGAGGTGGGGGCCTTTTATAAGAGGAGAGGAGGGGCACTCTTGGAAAGTTACAAAATGTTACTTTATTTTCAAATGAGATTCGGATTTTAAAGGTCCAGAATTGATGTATTTTGAGGATAAGGTGATAAGGGTTCTAAATATACTCATACAATTGGTCTTTGACAATTTTAGGTCTTAGATTTTACATTATCGTTTTATTTTATTTAAATCGTTAAATAATGAGGTAATCATTGCATCATTATGATGTCATAAATAATTTAATTTATTTAATGTCTAAAAATTATGAAAAAAATACTATGATGTAGGAAATATTTCTATCTTTCCAATTAATATTTATAGTCCAAAATACCATTTATTTAGGCAAAAATAAAAAAATTTTACTCAGGTGATACATACTTTGTTATATTTAACTTTCTTTAAAAATAAAAAGATAAAAAGTCACTTTCACAGAAAAGTGATTCCATGGGGTCCCCAAGTTTGGCACAAGGCATCCCATGGTCGGAAAAGAGACAACCAGTAGCATTAGGACATATTTTTGTGTCATTTTTTATTATTATGATATTATTTTATTATCCTTAACTACCCGATTACTCATTAATCAAGATTATTAAAGATAATTATCGTCGTTACTATTCATAATGTCCAAAAACAAAAGAGTCTTTATTACATAATTTGGACCTTATTATTCCAAATATTTAATCCATTTTACCAAATTCCAAACACAGAAATTGCAATAATTTATTTAAAAATAATTCTCGTTGTCAAAACAAAGAGCGGGTTTTTTTAAACAATTTCTATGAAAAGTTTGGCATTAGTTTATGCCCAATTCCAAAGTGAAATTAATCCTAATGACCACCATTGGATTAAATGGTAAACATATATTCAGATTAAACTTTAAGACCAATTAAAAAGATAATCTAACCATATAATTAAATTATATGAAAAAGTAGTTTTGATGTAAAATGCAGTATTTCTCACTATTCATTAAAAATTGAACATTGTCAGAAGAATACCAAAAATTTATCCAATGTAAATATCAATGTCCCAATCATAAAGAATATGTTTATTTTGACAAAAAGAGATTATAAAATTGTCAATAGTTTAATTTAAAAATGGTTTCCCATCAAAAGGCAGTAGAACAATCTTTTAAAAATATTAGTTTATTCCATGCTTAAGATTGGATTTATTCTCATTTTAAGCCTCTAAAACACTATATAATTCATTAATAGACATAGATAAAAATATATATTATTCATTACTTACATGGGTTGTTAAATCCATCCCACCTTTAGAAAATTGCGTCCCCGCAATTTATTTACTTATCGAATAAGTGGGGGTATTTATCCCTCATTGCATTTTCAGATTCCCATGTTGCCTCTTCAATCATGTGGTTTTTCCACAAAACCTTTACTTGTTGAATCACCTTATTCCGCAACACGTGCTCCCTATGATCAAGAATCTGAACCGGTTGTTCCTCATAAGATATATTCTCTTCCAACTGAACTACCTCTGGAATCAAAACATGAGATGGATCTGGCATATACTTTCTCAACATCAAAACATGAAAAACATTGTGTACCTGAGATAAACTCGGAGGTAACGCCACTCGGTATGCAACTGATCCAACTCTCTCTAGAATTTCATATGGTCCAATGAACCATGGACTCAGCTTTCCTTTCTTACCAAATCGCATCACACTTTTCCATGGTGATACTTTGAGAGAAACATGATCACCTACCTCAAAAGAGAGATCCTTCCTCTTGTTGGCCGCATAACTCTTCCACCTGCTTTGAGCTGTTCTCATGTGTTTCTGTCTGAGATGAACTTTTTCTGCCAACTCTGCTACCACTTCCAGTCCCTTCAACTTCCTTTCACCCACTTCATCCCAAAAAGATGGAGTTCGACACCGCTTCCCATATAATGCCTCAAATGGTGCCATCTGTATACTGGAATGAATACTGTTATTATAAGAAAATTCATCCAAAGAAAGATGTTGTTCCCAACTTCCCTGATAATCTATCGAACAAGCATGTATAATATCTTCCAAATTCTGAATTGTTCGTTCTGAATGCCCATCTGATTGGGGATGAAAATCTGCAGTAAAATTTAATTCTGTACCCAACAACTTCTGAAGGCATTTCCGAAAGTTAAAAGTGAACCTGGGATCACGGTCAGATAAAATGGAGAGAGGGACTCCATATAACTTGACTATCTCTTTAAGATACAAATTGGAAAGTTTATGTAGGGAAAAAGTATCTTGTATAGGAAGGAAATGAGCAGATTTAGTCAAGCGATCAACAATAACCCAGATTGCATTATTACCTTGAGATGTCTTCGGTTATCCCACAACAAAGTCCATGGATATATTCTCCAATTTCCACTCTGGCACTGGTAAAGGCTGAAGCATCCCTTTCAGTAACTACCACTCTACTTTAACCTATTGACATGTCAAACACTTCACAGTAAAATCAGCAATATCTCTTTTCATTCTATCCCACCAGTAATACACCCGCAGATCTCTGTACATCTTAGTACTTCCAAGATGAACTGAAAACTGAGAACTATGAGCTTCACATAACAACTCTCTCTTCAACTGTGAATCACAAGGCACACACAATATCTTCCCAAATCTCAAAACACAATCATTATCAATCTTCAATTCAGGAAACTTACCTTTCTGAACCAGCTCTACCTTTTTCTACAACTCACTGTCTTGCTTCTGTGCTTTCTTGATTCTGTATGATAGAGAAGATTTCACTGATACCTGAAACAAAACAGAAGGACATCCTGCACCAACAAATTCTATGAAAAAGTTCATCAAATCCTTTACCAAAGTATCACATTACAAACGCAACATTGTTAATGAAGCATTACTTTTTCGACTCAAAGCATCAGTGACATTATTTTCTTTTCCCGGATGGTAATGAATTGTACAATCATAATCCTTGATTAATTCCAACCATATCCTTTATCTCATGTTCAATTATTTCTGAGTGAATATATACTTTAATCTTTTGTGATCAGTATATAATTCACACTTTACTCCATACAAATGATGCCTCAAAATTTTTAAAGCAAAAACAACAGCAGCTAATTCCGATTCATGTGTATGATAATTTACCTCATGAGTTTTCAAATGACGTGAAGCATAAGAAATTACCTGATCATTCTGCATTAGGACACAACCAAGTCCTTTCAATGAAGCATCGCTGTAGATAACAAACTCCCCATTCCTGGAAGGTAGTTCCAAAACTGGAGCATTCACCAATCTTCTTTTCAAATCCTGAAAACAATCATCACATTATTTTGTCCAAATAAACTTAACACCCTTCCGAGTTAGCTTAGTCATTGGACTAGATAACCATGAAAATTTTCTAACAAACCTTCGGTAATAGCCTACCAAACCAAGGAACCTACGAATCTCAGTTACAATTGTGGCTCTTTTCCATTCTTCCACAACCTTTGTTTTTGTAGGATCAATAGTTATCCCATCTTTAGAAACAATATGACCAAGGAAAGGAATTTTTGGCAACCAAAACTCACACTTGCTGAATTTCCCATACAATTTCTTTTCTTTCATGGTTTGAAAAATAACCCTTAACTATCTTTCATGATCCTCTTAAATTTTAGAAAACACCAAAATATCATCAATGAAAACAACCACAAACTTATCCAAGAACTCCAGGAAAATTCTAATCATTAAGTCCATTAATACACCACGTGCATTGGTTACCCCAAAAGGCATTACTACTAATTCATAATGGCCATATCTTGTACGGAACGTAGTCTTCGGAATATCTGCTTCCTTTACCTTCAACTGATGGTACGCCGATCTCAAGTCAATATTTGAAAAATACTGAGCTCCCTGGAGCTGATCAAACAAATCATCGATATGAGGCAAAAGATATTGGTTCTTAATAGTGATGTTATTCAAGGCTCTATAATCAATGCAAAGCCTCATAGAACCATATTTTTTAAAAAAAAATAGGGGCACCCTATGGTGATGTGCTAGGTCGAATTAATCCTTTCTATAATAAATCTTGCAATTTCTCCTTCAACTCTAAAAGTTCAGTTTGAGCTATTCGATAAGGGGGTTTTGAAATTGGCTTAGAATCAGGAACTAAGTCAACAGTAAATTCAACTTCAATATCTGGTATTATTCCAGGCAACTCATCAGGAAAAACATCAAGATACTCATTTTCCACTTGCACATCATTAATCCGAACAGTTCCTTTGTTTTCAACGTTGTGTGCAAGGTAACATTCATTTCCATATTTTACAAGTTTCTCGGCCTCTTGATAAGTTATCAACGGTAAGGGTTCATTCTTGTACACAAACTGAAATTATTTTTTAAAATAAATTTCTTTAGCTCTACATTCAATCTTAGCAGGGTAATTAGAGAGCCAATACATACCCAGGATAACATCAAACTCTACTAGAGGTAAAACAATAAGGTTCGCAAGTAGGTTCTTTCCACGGATAAGGATAGGAAGATTCTTATAAATTATTTTTTCCTCAAAATTTCCCCCAGGAGTTTTTACCAAATTTTCCTGAGTCATTTCTTAAGATGGTATTCCCATTTTACTAGAAACGTTTTCAGATATGAAAGAATGTGTAGACCCCGAATCAAACAACACACTGGCATAATCTGATAAAACAAACAATGTAGCTGATACAACTTCATTTGATGGCCCGACATCTGCTGAAGTAGTTGAAAAGGATTTCACCACCCCTTTCTACTTGTAGTCTAACTGCTTCCCATCACTTGAGCTCTTTGTTGAACAATCGTTTGCATAGTGACCCATCTCATTGCACTTAAAACATTTCACTAACTCTAAATAAAATTTCGTCTTACCATCACCCTGATCTTTTTCAGTGCAATCACGAGCCTTATGTCCCATCTTATCGCATCGGTAGCACTTTCCAGAATTCATAAGACATTCCCCAGCATGCCTTTTACCACATTTATCACAAACTGGAAACTTAGGTTTCTTACCATCAGAGCTATTTGAATAATTATTTCCTTTCTCCTGCCACCTCGGTCTCTTCTTCTGCTGGTTGTTATAGAACACTTGATCATTAGAAAACTCCATTTCCACCATCTCAGCACATCGAACAAGCTTTTTATAACATTTGAACTTACGATAATCCAAATCCCTTTGATATTTTGGCTTTAATCCTAAGTAAAAATGATTTATTTTACTATCAAGGTCTCAGATAAAATTTGGAGCATACCTTGCCAATCGAGTGAACCTTTCTTCATAGGCAACCACCGAGTCTTCCTCTTGCCTCAATTCTAGGAATTGTTTTTCCATCCTAAGTTGAACAGCCTTAAGAAAATACTTCTCACGAAACATACCTTTGAATTCTCCCCAGTCGAGAGCATCAATCTCATCAGTGTCCCTGCTATTTTTAACCATCGACAACCACTGATCTGCTTCACCCTCCAAATGGTAAATAGCAAGACTAACCTTTTGATTGTCTGAACACCCCATGACATAGAAAATTTTCTATAGTTCTTTAATCCACCCTTCAGCTAGCACAGGGTCAGATGATCCTCTGAATGATGGGGGATGTTACCTCATGAAATGTTCCACCACTGACATGTTCCTCTATGGTTGATCTGGCTGATCTTGTGCATGGATACCACCACCATTTATCACTTGAGTCCACTGCACCATTATTACAACAAACTATTCAGTTCCAATTCTGACCATCTCAGGATGATGATTCGGAAGGTTATTTCCTTCTGTATGCCTCCCAAGCACTACTTCCCTGTTTCCTCTGCGGAAAACCATTTTAAACAAACATGTCTTAGATGAAGCAACATGGTAATATTCAAATGCTATATCATTTCAATTTGACTATAAAAAAATATTTTTGGATAATCATTTAATAAAATTCTAGCTCCTAAAGTTATCTTAACTGACTTCTGATACCAACTATAAGGCCCCAGCCTTAAACCTTACTTAATATTGAGTTATTACAAGATTACACATTGAGGATCTTTTCAGTTTTAGAGTTTTAGGGAATTAGATCATAAAACTTGTATTACATTCCACATTTAACAAAGTGGTTACATAAAAGATATTATTCATTTTTCCCAACAATGGAAACATATTTAAAATAAAACATGGATTCTTTCTTGACACATCTTTGACACTATCATCACATCATGTACCCTTCCCTTGACCTGTGAAAATCATTTCAAAAACTTGGGATGAGCATAAAAAGCTCTGTAAGGGTTATAAAAATATGGAAAGGAAACATGAGTTCATATATACATAAGAATGAAATCATACTTTACCCATAAAACATAGGAAATTTAACATACCTCATCAAATCATGAATAAATCAAAGAAATCATAAGACATAAAGGTAACTTGAGGCATTCATAACATTCTTACATAGGGAGTAACCCTCTTGGTTACGTTTGGAATACCCATCACAGTTTATACCCTAAATCTCTTTGGAGAAACCTTAAAGTTTAACTCGTTCACATTACCCAATGCATTAGAGAGCTATATCGGGTTCACCCGCCCTTAGTTTATCATGGAACCACCTGTCTTCATAACAATTCCCAAGAACCATAACATAATCGTACCACATAATAAATTCATAAAGGAAACATAACATTTCCACATTTCAATCACAAGATATCAATACAACACATTGATATAAAAAACATTATGAAATCTATTTTCAATACCAAAACAAAAGAAAATTAAAACATGGTATTTATTTTTCATTTTAGAAAAAGGTATTGCTTGTAGAGGAAGCCGAAACTCAAATAATGGTCACGGCGATGGAGAAGTCATTGTCGCCGCATACGTACGACAAAAAAACAAAAAAAAACATTCCTTTTGTTGTTTAGTAAAATGATTCATATAAAAAAGATTCATTTTGAATAACCATAAAATTAAAAGGGGTTTATACATCATATAAAAGAATGTTGTGTATAAAACAAAATATGCCTCAATGAATGGAGATTGAGACGAAGTCTCTTACCTCGTATCCAACTTGACTTGATTGTTCTTTAATCTCATGAATAATAAACTTGAGTTAATTTCTACTTGGTTAAGAACCTTTTTCAAGTTCATTATTCCTTTTATATCATTTATTACCAAGTCATGAACTCTATGTTATTATTTAAGTTTATAACGGCCGTTTTAATGATCATTGGTACTTGAGTCAAAAATGAACTTCTTATATTTACAAGTTGTTCACGTAGTCAAATATCCATTATCTCAAGAATGATATTCATGATGTAGGTGCCATATATATCATATATATCCAGTATATACATGCATTTATAATATTACATAATCATTTATAGGTATGAAATGAAATTCACCATTCATGGATATGGTAAGCCGTACGTACGCATGAACGCTACGTTCATTTATATGACATATTAATGGAACTAAAACTAAATGAGAGCTATGTATATTTTAATTCTAGAATTAAATTATTCATTTAGATGTAACATAAATCATATATATCTATTATATATATGTACTTATAATAGTACATTACATTTGGGGATAAGAAATGAAATGCACCGTTAATGGAGACGGTAAGCTGTACGTACGCATGAATGCTACTTTCATTTATATCTCATACTTAAATGGAATTAAAACATAATGATACATAATAGTATTATAATTCCAGTATGGTATCATATATAATACCATTAAATCTATCCTTTATATATACCACATATGGTATTAACGAATCAAATCACTTTGAGGGGGTGGTAGTCCGCACTTCCTAAAATGAAGATATCGCGTATACCCATAGTGGAAGCCATAAAGGTATGCCATAAATGAAAAATACAGAATCTTAAGGAAAAAATAAACATATTATATATCATATATAAATATAATGACATCTTAATGGACACCTTTGAATGTGTTAGAAGAATATTGAACAATCATCGTTTCATGAGGCAGAAATTCACCATCCACAGAAATAGTATGTTCTCTACAATTAGATGTAGGTGTGTGTAAGTGTAGCTCGAATGATTATGATAAAAACATCCTAGTATATTTAAGATACTGGATTTGTTACAAAAAAAATAATAAAAATAGTTTAGGGGGTTGGAGAAGCAAAATAAAACATAAGAACACAAGAGAAGACACTACCTTTAAATCGGGTAACTCTTTTTGATTTGAGCTCAAAGGCTTCCTTGGAATGACTTCTTCCCAATGTGAGGCTTCTAGGAGTAAGAGAGGGATGTTGAGAAACAAAATGAGCAGGTTTTGGCCAAGTCAAAGGCGTGAGTGGTGTGGGTAAGTAGGTAGAGGTGGGGGCCTTTTATAAGAGGAGAGGAGGGCACTCTTGGAAAGTTACAAAATGTTACTTTATTTTCAAATGAGTTTCGGATTTTAAAGGTCCCACATTGATGTATTTTCGAGGATAAGGTGATAAGGGTTAGAAATATACTCATCCAATAGGTCTTTGACAAGTGTAGGTCGTATATTTTACATTATCTTTTTATTTTATTTAAATCTTTAAATAATGAGGTAATCGTTGCGTCATCATGATGTCAAAAATAATTTAACTTATTTAATGTCTAAAAATTATGAAAAAAATACTATGATGTAGAAAATATTTTTAGATTTAAAATTAATATTTATAGTCCAATATATCATTTATGTAGACTAAATAAAAAATGTTTCACTCAGGTGATACATTCTTTGTTATATTTAACTTTCTTTAAAAATCAAAAGATAAAAAGTCACTTTCACACAAAAGTGATTCCATGGGGTCCCCAAGTTTGGAACAAGGTATCCCAAGGTCGCCCATGAGACAACCAGTAGCATTAGGACACATTTTGGTGTCATTTTTTATTATTATGATATTATTTTATTATCCTCAACTACACGATTACTCATTAATCAAGATAATTAAAGATAATTATCGTCGTTACTATTCATAATGTCCAAAAACAAAACAGTATTGATTACATAATTTGGACCTTTTGATTCCAAATATGTTATCCATTTTACCAAATTCCAAACACAGAAATTGCAATAATTTAATTAAAAATAATTCTCATTGTCAAAACAAATAGAGGGTTTTTTTGAAACAATATCTATGAAAAGTTTCGCATTAGTTTATGCCCAATTCCAAAGTGAAATTAATCCTAATGACCACCATTGGATTAAATGGTAAAAAATATTCAGATTAAACATTAAGACCAATTAAAAATATAATCTAACCATATAATTAAATTATATGAAAAAGGCTGTTTTGATGTAAAATGCAGTATTTTTCACTATTCATTACAAAATGAACATTGTCTGAAAAATACCAAAAATTTATCCAATGTAAATTTCAATGTTCCAATCATAAATAATATGTTTATTTTGAAAAATAGAGATTATAAAATTTTCAAAATTTTGATTTAAAAATGGTTTGCCATCAAATGGCTGTAAAACAATCTTTTAAAAATATCAGTGTATTCCATGCTTAAGATTGGATTTATTCTCATTTTAAGCCTCTAAAACACTATCTAATTCATTAATATACATAGATAAAAATATATATTATTAATTACTTACTTGGGATGTTACATTTTATGTATCTATTTTGACCTAAAATAAATTTAAATGATATAAATAATTATTTAAATAAAAATCCAGTTTTAAACAGTATCTTAGGGTTTTTTACTATTCATCAGAAATTGAAAGTTTTCAGAAAAATACCAAAAATTTACCCTAATATAATTTTGATATTCTGAATTAAATAATTAATTCTATTTTACAAAATTCAAAACATATAAGTTTCATTTATTAATTTAAAATTAATTCCCGTAAAAAACGTGTTTTTAAGAAACAATGACTATCAAAAGATTGACACTTGTTTATGTCCGGTTTAAATGTTAAATTATGTCCAATGACAAACATTTGATTAAATGGTAAAAATATATTTTAAATATAATTTAAAACCACTAAAATTCATTATTAATCACTATTAATTATTTCGATTAAAAAAGATGTTTTTAATTAAAATTTAGTAATTTTCACTATTCATCAAAATATGAAAGTTATCCGAAAAGTACCAAAATTTCACCCCAGGATAATTTCGACATTCTGAATCCAAAAATGAAGTACGTTTTGAGAGATAAAATTTATAAAATTTCAAAAAGTGGGTATTACTATTCATAATGGCTACTTTGATATGTCGTGGTGTGTGTTAGAAGTCGAAGTTGCGTACAACACACTCTACTGTATTATTCAAAGAGAAGCGTATCATGGAAGCTCTAGGTGTTACATTCTACCCTCCTTCAATAAATTTCACCCGCGCAATTTGATATTTTTCTTCAAAAATAAAGGTTGAAAATAGAAAATATCTTTATGGGAAACCCCAAATCAGAAATTTGGTTAATAAAATTTAGTCTTAATAAAAGGAAAATAGAAATGAAAGGGTCGCCACCAAATTATGATCTCGATTTGAAAAACATTGGTGGAAATTAGAGACATATAATTAGAGAAAAAATGTAAATATTTATTGGTAATGATTGAGATCATCAATCACAAACAAGTGTAAAATTGAGGTCCTTAAATTCATCAATCTATGATGATTTAAAATACCATCGGTTCAACAAAACATAAGGTATTAGGATAACACATTTTTGACATTTCAAAATATCTTATTTGAAATCCCACATCAAAAAATGAATTAATGAGGCCTCTATTTAAAATAAAGAGTGGTATGTATGAAGATTACCGAAAATAACACATATTAGGGTTCCATGTAGGAAAATATGGATATGGAAGAGAAATCTAACCATCAATTATCTGATTGAGAGTGGTAGAGAACATGGCTATGAAAATGCCAACAATCCCAAAGCCTTAAATTAGTGATGATCTTAGGTACCATCTAGGACAACATTTTTGTTCTATGTTCCTTTTCTTAATATTGAATAATTTATTTATGAGATTGGCTAAGATCATAAGGAGACATACTTACTATATAATTAGAGTTTTATCCATTAATAAATTTCTACCACAAACTCATCTTTCACCCAAAAGCATTATACAACTCAAAAATACTCTATTTTTCCTAATCGTATAGGGTTCCAAATATAATGAATTTATAATTCACATATCAGATCCTTTATGAAAAGAAACTACATTATACCATCCAAGAAAATCATATAGCACAATGGTAGGTGATAAATCCAAATTGCACTATGGTTGTGGGTTCGATTCCCGCAGCTTGTCCGACATGACAGGTCGTCACACGGTCTTCATGTTGTCCTTTTATAATAATCCAAAAATAACCTTTCAAAATTAATCCCTTCCAACCTTTATACTTATCCAAAGTACTTTTGTAAACTCTCAGTACAAAATTTATAAGGAAGGTAAACACAATGAAGATCCCTTTTTTCACGTAATATCATGCGAATACCTTCATCATGTATTCTTTTAAAACACTGAATCATCCTGAATTACCTTAAAACCTTATTGATTACATTCATTCTCCCTCATTCCTTATAGAATACTGGATATACTTCATCCATCCAAAAATGAAGTAAACTCCAACAATGATGGAATATACAAATCTTTAACCAGTTTCAAGGCAGTCAAGAATATCCGATATAATTTACCAAATCAAACATATCTTATTCCAAAATCAGTACCTCAATATTAGGACCATATTAAGGTTTATCATTCCTTCAACCGTGTAATTTCCAAAAGTATAACTCGTTGAAGATTCACTTTTCATAGTACCATAAAATCTCAAATCCTCAATGAAATAGTACTGCTATACAATCCTTATTTATTTCCAATACATCATTGATAAAACACTTCAATGAAATAATTCCAAAATAACAACATAAGAACACTAGCCATTCCTATCCATCTGTGGTAGGATCCTAACATGACTATTATCCAATAGCATCATTTTCGGCATAGTATGATAACTAGGACATTGGTTCGCGTAGTGTCCAAACTCCTTGCAGATGAAGCATTGTACATTTGAAACCTTTTTCTTACACTTGTCGTCACGTACTTGGTGTCATTTTTCTCCACACTTATAACATACTCCCATTCCCTTCAAGCATTGACCAAGGTGATTCTTTCCACAGTTATCACATATGGGAAAACCCTTCTTTACCTTCTTCCCTTTATCTATCCTTCTCTCTAACATCCTTTTCTTCTCGGGATTCCCTTCGAAGCCATAGGACTCCAAGAATTCTTTACTTATCTTATCACTAAATGACACTATTTCTTCATATGATGATAAAACTTGGGAGACTGTTTACCTTCTAAATTCTGGATTAGGACTATGAAAGATATGATCCTTCTTACTCTTTGGTTCATACGTATTACTGGAGTCCACATTCCTTCTACTAGGTACCATTTCTTTACAATAGTATAAACTAGGTCAGTTTATGAATTGCAATGAATAATTCCAAACTTGTAAAATACCTAACACAAAACGAACAGTTTATGGATATAATCCATAATCATAAAAATGTTTTCTTTGATAATGTATATACTTCATGAGCCCATCAACATGGTTTGTAATTAAAATGAGAATTACCCTAAGCATATCTCCCGAGAGTGTCGTAACCAAAAGTGCAGCAAGGCCCGTTGTCGTGGACCAGTTCACATTCGAGTCTAGCTAAAAGTGGTGTTTTCAGGTTTTACCCCTAGGTACATCTGTGCCAAATCCGCCTCTACCAGCTCGTATCCATACAGGGATGTATTTCTCAGAAAACACACAAAATCTCTACAATACCAAAATTCTAGGATGTTCTTCTATACTAATCTTCAATGTCTATCTTAGGGCTATATTCTCTAATCTGAGTTTCTCTAAATATAGTTTCCAAGGTTATTGCTAAACTTCCTCTGATAACAATTCTAACACCCCAACCCCGGTTACCCAAAGTCAGTGCATTATTTTAATACATTAGCATGATTACAAAGAATCATGTCCCAAAAGACCGATCGGTTTAACCGTCATGGAAAATAGATTACATACATGAATCTTACGTTACACTTTATAACATACAATACAACCTAAATAATCCTTTATAAACACCATTATTAACTTGTATTAACCCTACATATAAATCAAAATACACTTCTTAGAATCCTGGGAAAATAAAACATAGAAAGGGGTGAGCTCAAACGCTTAGTAAGTGTAAGCAATAATGCGGAAAAATAAATATTAAGCATGGTGAATAATTGAAACCACATTCCTTTACCAATTATAACCATGAATAATTTTATGTAAAGAATATGAGTTGAGTAAATAATGCCACAATAAAACATAATCAGGGGTATTCTACTAGTCTAATAACCACAAGAACCATCAATATTTTCTCCATAATGAGGGAATGTATAATGCAATACATTTTAATACATCATTTCAAGGCCTCAGCCAAGACGTCTAAAAATGATTAAGGCCACAGTCAAAACCATATATAAAAATGGGAAAGGGCCTTATCCAATTCCACGTCTATTTATCTCATAAGACCTACCGATACATCGAGGAGATCTAGAGGGCTCCACCCTTCACTTACTATGTCCAATAAATTCCACATATGAAAAGGATGAAACTTAACATAAACATTCGTATAAGAACTAGGATACAAAATTTCAATAATTTAACCATAAAACATGGATGGTATAAAATAACACATCCACAGTCAAACATATCATAGAACCTTCAACATAATCTGGAAGATTTGTATCATGATAAATCAACAAACAAGTTTAAAATCCATTAAAGGATTTTGACGTTGATGAAAATGATTTTTAAAACTCTTTGAGAGAAATACCCCTTTTTCATGAAAACATTTAAAATTGACACATTTTGGAAAATAAGTCATTAAAATACATTTTTTAATCAAAGTTTCCCATATCACTTTGAAACTTTTGAGAGGAATTAACATTTTAAAAACATTCTTGTCCATATAAATAAATCCTTAAAAACAATTTTGAAGACATGGAAATTAATGAGAAAGATTTTGAAGAATAAATATTCAAAACATTTGAAATGATGTTTTAGTAAAAATTTACTTAAATGAATCCATTTGAAAACTCTTTCATAAAACATGGACATGGATAATAAATATGTCCCAGTAGATACTTACGTAAAAACAACCTCGGATAATAAAGAGATTGTGAAATTAACCCTTACCAATTTGGTAACTTACAAAACATACACCCCATGAAAGAGGAATCATAAAATAAATATGTAAATACACATAAATTAAATTCTATTACATAAATAATACAATTATGGCCAGTACATACACCACACAAAAGGTAATAGTGGCAATATGGCATGAATCTTACGGGAATAAGGAGTGAGATGAAAACCCCTTACCTTGTACTTTTCCTTTGTAGAGGGTAGGATAATCTCCTGTATAATAGTTAAATTATTGTTATTAAATTATTAATGAATAATATACATTAATATGATATCATATATGATATTTTAACATTTCTTTGTTAATAATATCTTTGTATTATCATCTTTTTGGGTGTTAACTTACTCATTTTATTTTATATGTTTTGTTACATAAGCCATATTTGTTATGGATAGGTTTTATATTATACATATCCATAATGATATAAAGTCCTTAAAAATTATTTTTAATCATAAAATGAGAATTATACTTCAATGGATATGATGGGGAATGAATCTCATCGCGTTCGTGGAGACGGTAGTCCGTACGTACGCACGAACGTTACTTCTATTTCATTTTTCATTTTAAAGGGAATAAAAACCAAACAATACATAGGTATATTGTTATCATAGTATAATATGATATCTTATATTTGTTACTTAAGTTCATTAATACCATCATTTATATGATCCATTTATGGTATAAATGAGTCATATCACTTTGAGGGGGCGGTAGTCCGCACTTCCTCAAATGAAATTATCGTATATATATACAACATGAAACGAATAATGGTATGACATAAAATGGAATTATAGAAGAATATATTTAAAATAAATATCATTAATATCATATTTAATTATATTTCCTTCATAATGGCCCCCATGAGAGGTGGTAGGAGATAATTGAACAATCGTTGTTTCGTGAGGCGTTTGGTTTCCACCCACAAAAACATTATGTTATTCACCCATTAGATGGAGGTGTGTGTATGTTTAGTTCGAATAATTCTCATAAAAATATCCTAGTATATTTAGGATACTGGTTTTCTTACAAAAGAAAATAATGAGAAGAGTTTATGGGTTGGATAAATAAAATAAAATAAAAGAAGCTAAGAGAAATAGTTACCTTTAATTGGGGTAACTCACTTTGGATTGAACCAAAAAGGCCTCTTGAAGTGCCTTCTGTATAAGGTGAGTATTTTAGGAGGAGAGGGATGTAGGGAGATTAATTGGGCAGAGGTTGGACGAGCCAAAAGGCTTGAGAGGTGTGAGGAATTGGTTATAAGTGGTGTCCTTTTATAAGGGGGAGGAGGGGCTCTTTAGGAAAAAATTAAAGTATTAATTTATAATAAATTCATATTCGGTTTCTAATGGCTCCAAAGTGGATTATTAGAAGACTAAGGTGGGTATGGGTCTAAATCCTTTCAACAAATAGATATTAGACAGGTTTGGGTCATTATATTAACCTTATCTTTTAGTTTTAACTCTTGGTTAATTAGTTTGACACTTACCATGTCACTTTGTATTTTTATATTAGAGTTAATAAACATACTACATACCTCCAAGAGACCCCCAAGTGGTCCATTAATGATACAACTATCATGATACAAGTCCTTTGGCCGATCCATAGATTTTTAAGAATTTAATATCAATTAATAATATAATATTTGTTTATAAAAACACTTTTATGTCAATTTTGACACTATTTGGTCGTTTTTTTTTGAATTCATCACAACATGATTAATTCGAACAAGATACATTTATTCAGTCATAACTGTTATAGTCACCTAAAAAATTAGCGGATGTCATAAAAAATTTGAAATTATATTTATTTTAATATTTATATTACCATTTATTTGATTCTTTCATTAATAAGGTAATTACTGCATCATCATTGTGTCATATCTATATTTAATTATTTAATATCTAAAAATTATAATTAAAATACTATTATGTAGTAAATATTTTTATCTTTATAATGAATATTTATAAGCTAATTTATTCTATGTATAACCCTATATTAAAAATGTTTTAGTTATTAAACTTTGATTTTACATCTTTTAACTCTTCTTTGAATTAAATAATAATAAATGTCCTAATCTAATACAAGTGGACCTAAAGTGTCATATTTTTTTCCTAATCTTGTTTTTGGTCGAATTAAACTTATCCTATAGAATTAGGACATCTATTAGGGTAATAATAATATCATTTTTACCCTTATTTACCCTATATACTTTTTACCGTGGTAAATAAAAGTATAAATTTACTATTCAACAAAAAATATTTTTATCTTATTGAACCACATTTTAATCCTTGATATTAACCGTGTCTATCGGATTTTCAAAATTCCACTCACAGAAGTGGTAAAATTATTTTTTATGTGAATTTACAAATTCTCCTAGGAGGTGGGTAAAAGACGGTGAAAAAGTTCAATAAAATTTTTATATATCTAAAATTATTATAAACTGCCTCCAATGAATTACATTGAATTTAAATAGGTTTTATGTATCTATTTTGACCTAAAATAAATTTAAATAATATAAATAATTATTTAAATAAAAATCCGGTTTCAAACAGTAACTCAGTGTTTTTGACTATTCATCAAAAATTGAAAGTTTTTAGAAAAATACAAAAACATTACACTAAGATAATTTTGATATTCCCAATTAAATAATAAAGACTATTTTACCAAGTTAAAAACATAAAAGTTTCATTTATTAATTTAAAATTAATTCCCGTTGTTAAAACCAAAGCGTGTTTTTAAGAAATAATAACTATCAAAAGATTGACACTTATTTATGTCTGGTTTAAATGTGAAATTATGTCCAATGACCAACATTGTATTAAATGGTAAAAATATATTTTAAATATAATTTGAAACCACTAAAATTCATAAATTATCACTATTAATTATTTCAATTAAAAAAGTTGTTTTTAATTAAAATTTAGTAATTTTCACTATTCATCAAATAATGAAAGTTATCTGAAAAGTACCAAAATTTAACCCTAGGCTAATTTTGATATTCTAAATCCAAAAATGAATTCCATTTTGAGAGATAAAATTTATAAAATTTCAAAAAGTGGGTATTACTATTCATAACGGCTACTTTGATTAGTCGTGGGGTGTGTTAGAACTCAATGTTGCGTACAACACATGCTACTGTACTATTCAAAGAGAAGCGTACCGTGGAAGATAGGGGTGTTACACCCTAGAAAATAATGGTTGTTGGGTATTTTGAGAATAAAATATGTGAATTTATTTAGAAAAGGGATAAATTGTGACTAAATAATTCAGCATCATAACTGGCATGAAACATTATTATAGAAAATAGTAAATTGAAAGGTGAAAACGGTATCCCACACATAAAAGTATATTTATAAAGTAATTGTATATAATAAAATCTATATAGGAACATATTTTGGAACTATAAAAGACATACAACATAAAAAAGGGAACTTGAAAGGAAAATAGAAGTTGAGAATTCCATTACATCGATAAGTTGATAATAAAAATTGTTGATGGGGTCCTTAGGGACTATGAAAAAATTAGTAGGACTCCTTGGGAGGTAAAACTATCATATATTCTTGGAGGAAGAATATGGAGTAAATATAAAATAAGAAATGGGTGGGTATATATAAAAAAAGTGTATAATTTGTTTTATAATTTCCTTGGACACCTAGGTAGTAAAAAATGAAAAACCATGGGATTTTCCATGGTACTTCACATTTATAACACCTATTATGTTATTGTAACACACAAGATTAGAAAAATATTATAATAATTGTTACACCATTATGATATAATTATGATGTCATTAAACATACTGAAAAAATCAAAACAACCTTTTTACTATTAAAGAGAAAATTATATATTTTAGAAAAATTACATAAATTCTCCCTAATAGAATTTTGAACTTCTTATTTAAAATGATATTTATTTTATCACAATAGTTATCTAAATATTATAATCATAACTTTAAAATAAAAATTAATTAATTTGTTAAAAACAATAGGTGATAGAAAATGCCTAGTGAAATTTATAACACCTGAAAAAATATAATTATTTTATAATTTTTAATTAAATAGGAGTGTTTAAATCAAAATATTTCATTAAAATAGAAATTATTAACAATATCATAGTATATGATAGATATTATATCTATTCGGAAAAGTACAATATCTGTCTAAATAAATGATTTATCAAATTTTTCATATTTTTAAGAAACCATATTCTCAAAACTGAATTGATGGAATAAAAAATTTATTTATAAAAAATTATTACAATTTAAGTAACTAATGATTTGAAAAACATAATCCCATCTAAAACCCTCATATGACCTATGGGTGAGGTGTGCTATTGTGATAAAATCGTGGGGCGGCTCAGTTAACATCGCCCAAGTGGTAATTTCCACTAATTTGAACATATCCCATAATAAATTTCGTTCACGACTCGAATTTTGAAGCTTATCTCGGTATTAGTCAAGAGATAACCCCATTGATTCTACCTACATCCCATGTTATGAAAAATCAGATTCATATATCAAGGCTCAACATGTTGAGGCCATCATTCCACCTTTCTTCATTAATTATCATTTCTCAAAACATTTCATATAAACTGTAATGAAAATGTTAAAATCATTATATAGATTATAGTTTCTAATGGTCATATTTACCAATAGTTAGAGTTGGTCAATAATCATATAACGGTTGAATCCAAATCGTCACATTTCCCATTATATTCAGATCATAAAAAAGTATGTGTTTTTGTGAGTGATATAACACATAATTTCAAGAAAAAAAAATAATTCAAAAAGTTTGGGTAGTAATATCTTGGATTAGGGAACACATTACAAATTATATACTCTTGAGTCTTACCAGTTACTAAGATGGAGGGATCTCATAAATCTCCCACTTTGTGGTCCTCATCTATTACTCCCTTAATAATAGGAATAGGATAGACATCTATTCCTTCATCATGAATTTTCTTGGCAATGATTTTTATGGACAAAGCATCATAAGTCAATATCTAGGGTTTTACATAAAATGTAAGGACGTTGAGTATTTTTGAAAACATAAATTACAGAAAAAACATGTTTGTCCAATTCCCTATCAATTCCCGGAAACTCCTCCTGAGAGGTTGGAATATTAATATTTTTAAACATAACAACACATTTATTTATTTTACTATTTAAGGAACCATATCACAAAACATGACTAGTTCAGGATCCAATTTGGATCTTCCATCTATTCCATCCTTCTATTTCTTGGTATGAATAACTTCATTCCCTATAGAGTTAGGAGCTCCACTAAAACCTTCATCGGAACACCAAGGACTATCAACCAAATCTAGAGTGGCACAGAGGCTAGTGGTTGTTACTGTATAGTCCTCCTTTGTATATGATATATCTAAAATATCATGAGGAATAAATATAGAAACTAGTACATGATACCTAATAATGTGCATCTAAAATTTCTAGCATTGTCCTCTCTTTATATTAATTAGAGAGGAGACAAAATTGTTTCTCGACACTTCTTATGTCAAAGGGATTGATTCATTAGCATGAGTACATGCCTCATATGGAATTTCCTCATTGATCTACAAAGGGCTAGTACTAGACCTCAGAGTAGAAGAGAGTGAAATAAATGATTCAAAAATGAATTATAGTCAAGTGGGTATGTCCAGGAATTCATAAGAACAAATGAACATGAAATGAATTATTGTGGGGCATATTTTGGGCCAACTCCTTTTCCTTATTTTTCTTCTTCACATGGGATGTTGAGGGTCCTTTATAGGTCATCTCCATTACAATTATTGGAGGTGAATGTTGACAAGACCCTCCCTCCATCATCCTATGTACTAAGGATAGATCTAAGGACTCCAAAGACTTACCCCCCCCCCCAACTATGATAGGGGATCCTATCAGCCTATATTTCGGTGATATAGTTTCCACCCATCATACACCTTCTTCTCCTTAAAACATCAAGATGAGTCCCCTAAAAATTAATGATGATGTATGTGTGAGGAAAAGGATACCTTAAAAGAGAGGGATACCTCAACCACATAGATTTATTCATTCCATTACTCATCATATTTTCCAGATACCCCCTCAATAGTCGCTAGGCCCATCATGTCAGTTACCCACATGGTAGCAGGGATATAATCATCAATGGAGAACTAGGACATTTCCATATCCCGAATATATTTTTCCACCTTATTAAATTTGAGGTCGGGATAATAATATTTGGGTGATCAGATATACCCAACCTACTTAATATGTATTCAATCATGGAGAAACACCCATAAATATTTGAGGTTCTATGATATTTCATGCCATTATTGGATTTAAAAAGGCCTCATATACTCTGATGTTATTGTTATCATATGAGTAGAAGACTAAGAATCATTTTACATTAAATCCCATTAAAGTCACTCTACTGTAACATGATATTAGATAGTCTGGGCTCGGGTCTCATATCAGTAGTGATGACGAGATCTCTAGAGCCCTGATGATTTGTCTTTCTCAACTATAACCCACTTCGTGTCCATCACTCAAGATTTTTTTAATACTTCAGACATTTGACATCAACACCCACATAATGAACCATCCTACCACATTTTCTATGCCCCATAGTTTTCTTATCCTTTATTTGTGGGATAATTTATATCATTTCCCCTTCATGGAAAGAAGAAACCCATACATTGTCATATATACAGTTTATCTTGATAGATTCACATGATCTGGGTAGGCTGATTTATTTTTGAGATACCACTAATTCCATGATAATCCAAATTTCATGGACTAAATAAACAAGTTTGAGATTCATTTTTTATATTTCATACACTTTAAGTGGTGGGAATATCTATATGGATAATAGAAGTCATTTATAATATCACTATTAATACGAATTTTTAAAACTCTATCTCTGAATTTGATCATGTATAACCTCAAGTAATCACTATCATAGCCATTGACAGCTTTCCCCGTTAGTGAATCTCTATATGAGAAGAAGTAATCATCTCTTAATATGTTCATATTATTAAGGTTATCTCCCTAAATTAGGGATACAGGTTGGATAAAAGAAAAATACTAAATAAATGGGAAAAAATGGACTTCAGGAACATGAACTCTGCTTAGCATAACAATAGAGAATATGTGTGGTTTAATCAGAACCCAATATACATGAAATGGAATTGAAATTTGATATGGTTATTTCTTATTGTAGTCATATAGTAAACACTACCATGTCATTTATATAATAGGGGTAGGAAGACCTATGTGGTTCTCTTCTTCTAAGATGGATAATATAAATAACATCCATGTCTACATGCCATCATTAGATTTACGAACTTGTTGAATGTTGTCCTTCAACAACATCATAAGAAATACAAGGATATGGGAACATGGGAAGACATTATAATTGATTTTTAACCACACAAGTGGTACTAGCCTTGATTCAATATAGGTAATAATTTTATAGGGATGCTCTATTTATCTAAAACGGGGAAACCCATTGGGCACTCACAAGATAGACCTTCCCCTTCTATCTCAAGGAATCCCTTCATCCATGCTTCTATAATGATGTCACCCATTGGGTTGAGGTCTCTCTAATTACCATTTTGGGCCATATTCAATAGATCACAAAAAAATATATGCATCTTTTAAAGATAATCCATGGTTGATATTGATAGGATGCACTCATTAGACATCTACTTCAGAATGGGAATCCTTAAGATCATGCAGACATCCCATAGGCTAAAACCAAATTCTCCATGAGTCATATGATAGGTGTTTGTTTCAGGACTCCATCGGCTCAATATTTATAGGATGATATAAAAATTCTATAAAACATATATTTGTTACACTCAAAGCACATCACTAATATTGACATGTTTCATCTTAATTCTAATTTCTGTCTTAGTGCACCCATGATTTCTAAATACATTTGGGATTGACTCCACCATTATAAAAGGTGTCCCAATAATCCTTCATGGATTATGATTATCCCTTTTTATATTCAGAGAATATTTTATAATAGTATAGAGTTTTTGATTCATGGGTTTTGGGATTCAGGTTCATGGAACAAAGGTTGTGTGGCATGAAACATGCATTAGAAAATATCAATTAATTTTAAATTTACCCATAGTGGATACATTGAAAGTATAAAAATTAATTTATTCTAAACCATGAATTATATAGATAATTATCATGATTTGGTAGTAGTGAATCTCTAGAATTACATGATTATATGGATGTGGATAATCACTTAGTGGGAAATCACATTCGTACTTCTTCAATTTCCTTTCTAAGTCAGGGGTGGGTGGAGTCACACATGACATAGTAATGCTCCCCAATGTCTTTAAGACTCTCTAAAATAGAGTTAATATCTTTTTCATTAGAACCCCTTGGTGTACTTATTGGGAATATGAAAAGAACAATAAATATTTTCTTTAAATAAAAAATTATTATTTCTGAAAAATTTTAAAATTTTGGAAAAGGAAAGGCCTTGCATAGGTCCCTCACACAAGTGACCTGATGCAGGTCCCTCACCCAAGTGATCAAAAGAAGTTACCCTTCCCAAATGACCCCTATAGTTCCTTCACTCATGTGACTACACACATGTACCTTTCTTAAGTGACCTTACGATGACCCCTCTCTTAGGGTAAAGTATTACTAAGTTCACAAGTGAGATGGGTCCTTTGGATAGTTTTTGAGAAAGAAAATATATTCATAATTTTATTGGTGGACTGTCACAGTGATATCATAAATTTAATGAAATTAGAAGGAAGAAACACTGAGATATAAACAGTATTTAAAGATGTTGACAGCCTGTGAAGACAACCTATGCATAATACCTACACAGTTGACCTCTGAAAAGTATATGTGCGTCCAACCAATGTAGTGTACATACATTTATGACCATCATGAACACCTTCTGCAACTGATATGGGATGTTTACGTCAATTTTCTACAAACTCAAGATTAGACCCACTTCTTCTAATCAAATCCACTCCTAGGGGGATTGTTGACCCCATATTTTCTCAAATGAGGGTGTGACCATCAAAGGATATTAACTCAAGAAATAAATGGGAAAAACTAAACATGGTAAATCAGGTAAATTTCTCACATATATGTATATATATATATTCACATGCATAAATAACACTAAGAGGGTCACACAGACCATACCTGGGGATAATATAATGATAAACTACACCTGCATGAATAACCTACATGTGGAAACTATGTGATGAACCTATGCTGAAGAAACCACCCAGGCCTTCAAAATATCATATGTATCTCTAAAAATCCTAATAGAAGAGGGAATCAAAGATAATTTTGGGATTAATTTTACTCTAATGTGTGGATCACATGACACCTATGAGAGAAATCACTACCCCAGGGTTGACAAGAACTTGTATTAATGACTCCTCCCAAACTCAGGACCTTAATGATAACCTTCTTGGTACACTTTAGGAAACCCATGGATCCAAAAGAAATTATTTTCCCAAGTGTTTTTTCCATATCTATCCATCATCAAGGATTCATCCCGATCTCTTTCAGGTCCACCCTATGTGATGCACTTTTGATTCTACTAGGTCCAACCTATGTTAAACCTCCCCATTCTTCCCATACCTTACATATAAGAGCCTCTATTTATCCCACTTTTATACCACCCATGTCAGGGACTAAATAGAATTTATTCACATGTAACTCTCATAATTGATAGACCAATCCATGACCTTTACCAAATCTTCCAAATTTGTGTGATCAGAGCAATAGGCACACCATTATGTCCAATATATTATATATTCTTATGTTAATGGATGTAGAACATTTAACCTCCCTTATAGGTGGGATCCTCTACATGTTTTTAATTATAAATTAATATGGTAACATGGGTCCCAACATTATTGGTAGGGAAAATGAACATCCACTTTCAAACATGTGGAATAGGGCCTTTTCCTACCCCTATCATCTTTGACACCACGGACCACCAATTTCATATAGTGGGGGACAAGTTCTTTTCAAATTGATGACGGTTAGTGGCTTATCCTCCTATATTCCCTAAATTATGGAATATGTTATCTCTTATGAAGTAATACCATAGTCTTTCTTAGATTATTCAACAGTACTTCTATCTTTTTTCCTCCCTGATTATGCAAGAAAAATATGGTATGGGAACCTTAATTCTCTTTCACTCTATTGCCTCCCCAATTTTTTCCACCAAAATATAAAAGCGATTATTTGTTTTTTAGATCTAATTATTATTATTTCTCACACTAAACCTGAATAACATATTCATAGTGGTTAGTTTTCATTTGTACATTCACATGATAAAATGCATTTCTGGGTAGAGAATCTGTTTTTGGATATTCCTATTTCTTTCATTCGAAGGCCCTCCATAGGTTTGCTACCTCAAAACCAAGAATCTATCATTAGTGGGAATATATATTTTTTGATCCTCCAAATAGTGAAACCACCTTAATTCGTTCTTATTCATGATAATGTAACCCCAAAGGGCCTCCTATTTGGTATAATTTCCAACCATACCCACTCAAATAGGCCTCCTATTCAGTATAATTCCTAGAACCATATTATCACTATATCAAAAAACCGTATACCATAAAACTGAAACATTCAAAGAGCTTCCATAGGTTTTTGTCCTCACAACTAAACTACATATGATTTTATTCTCATCCAAATGGGGTGAGCATGAGGTCTCCCTAAGGTTAGTACCCAATACCCCAAAATCATCCCTAATTTTTTTTTCATATTCCTAGTTGGGTCATATCTTACATGGGATACCACATCCCTTCCCAGTCCCTTATGCCTCTTCGGCATAAGTCCTAGACAAATATTTGAATATGAACCTTTCTCAAAGACATCCTTATCCCATGAAGTTAAACTATATGGTTCAGTCCTTATCGCATGACCTTTAAAGGTATGATGTGTCCTGTTATATGGTGTGGAACTATGTTGGTATTAATTCCTTTCATAAGGATACCCAAGAATCTAATCATACATTCCTGATCATGAAATCAAAATATAACATGACTCCCTAAATGTTTTTAAAATCCCTATTCCCCACTATGTGGCTTAAAACAGTTACCATAATAATAAAAAACATATGAATTTCCAATCCACACACAATAGGGGACAATTTATGGATAAAATTGGATATATATATATATATATATATGGTGTGTGTGTGTGTGACTCTATCAATGATGAACCGTGAACACATATATATTTTTACAAAGTTCACACATGTATATAATTTATTGTTAATATAAGGTTGAAGATTTCATAATTGGGTTTTAATAAAGGATTCAAAAACAATTAATAATTATGTAAGAGAGTCCCATAGTAGGAAATAATTCCCCCTAAAGGGTGTGATAAGACTAACCACCCATCCAATAAACCAATGTAAATCCCAAATAAGCATTGTATCTATTCCCCCATTGACCACATAACTTTGGCAATAAGTTTCATGAAACATTTCAAAAAAGGGAACCATTGGGTGTATCCATCTCTACAAAAAAACCAGTTGGAAACCATTCAAAATGATGAACAATGAATGAATGATTTTGAATCCATTAAAACCCAAAAAAATAATACTATTTGGGTCACAATAAAATAGTCAATCAATATTATCATTAGAAACAGTCATTTCTATGAATTATGATGGGATTGTTCTATGTAATGGGATTGTTGTTATCATTATCTATTAAAATAAGTTTGGGGAGGGGAATTTAATTTTGATATTAGTGTGAATAAATTTTCTAGAGAATACAAAAATTATAGTTAGGGTATGATTAGGCACTGGAGTTGCAAAATTTTAATTACATTTTTTATGTATTAAATTGAATCATTATTTATAAAATTCTATGTTAATATATTTTTAAATATAAAATCAATTTATCAAAAAATTTAAATTCATGTTTAAAATTTATTATTGTTGTCTGAATTTCTCATCACCTTATGGAACACTCTATATTGATTATTTTATTTTTAAATTTCAAAATTTTGATTTCAAAAAAAATTAGTCATGGTTTTTATATTCTGGTTATATGGATGGTTTTTAGATGAATTTTGGCATATTGGACCTCAAGTGAAGTAATTTTTGGGAAAATCATATCAACCCATGGGATACTAAAAAATGTGGAGCCCATAATTCATGTCTTATAATATAAAATTTTATATAAATTTTTTTAACATCATGGGGATGATTTAATAGAACTATTATTTAGGATAATTTTTTATTTTTAAAGGTGATCTATGTAAGGAAGAGTGTTTTTCAGACTATAGTTTTGTGCAGAAATTTGTTTTTTTGATGTTGGATGATCATGAGGGTAAAATGGCCTTTTTACCCCACTAGTTGATCTCTGATATTTTTTCTGACAACTCTGTTCATCCCGGAATAGGTTGTTTATCCTAGGGTATGAGTTTGGTGGAAATCTAAGCTGTTTGAGTTTTATCAGAATAATTAAAATTTTATATTATTAAATTAAATATTAATTTATTCACACATCATCACTCTGAAATAAATTATAATCTGAGCATCGTATTGAGATTCTATCTATTCCATTGAGTTTGGAATGTGGAGTTTAACATAGGAATGGGATAAACCCGAGTCGGGTGTTGGGGTCGCCACGAGCCCCTTTTTCTTTCTCTTTTCTTTTCTTTTCTCTCTTTTCTTTTCTTCCTTCCTCCCCCATGTGAACGCCTCCTGTGTGGTCCTCCTTCATCATGACATAATAGAGAAAATGGAGATTTATAATGATGGATAGAAGGAAGGGAATATTGGTTCCATTTTGAATCCCTCGATGTGCTAAATTAGCGTATGGTGATTGTGGATGGTGAAATCCAATGAAGCTTCGGCAGTTTATGCCCGAAGGTATGGTCATTTAATTTTTTTTTCCATATATCCAATTTCAATTTTTTGTTTCAGGGTTTTATATCCATATTTTTTTTGTGGCCTCTTGAGGCTCGATCAGATTTTTCATGGTGAAAACCGGTGTTTCAGGTGATTTGGGGGTTTTCCCATGAAGAACCCAAGTTACACAGTTTTTGCTCCAGGGGAACACACTGTGTATTCTTCCCATTTGGGGAAGATGAAATTTTCCTAAGCTCATGTCATGTACTAGGAGTACACATCATGTCGTGGTACATGGCCATGTGTCCGACCCTGTGATATAGAACATGGGTTTTTGGTTTTTTAAAAAGTACACACTATATACTTTGAAGTGTATTTCATGTACTTTTAAATAGGAAAAACCAATGTTATTCTAGCCATGTATAAGTACATAGCTAGGGGAAGGGATTAGAGTACACACCATGTACTCTAAAGTACACACCATGTACTTTTTCGAGCATAGAGTTTTGTGGTATTTTGTGCCTTGAAACTCAGAATTTTGCGTGTGAGTATTCCATTATGAGAATTTTTTTCTCAATGATCGCAAATGTGGAATCCTTTTGAAATTTAAAGGTAATAAAAATGGAGTTTAGGGTGATTCTATAAAGTGGAGTGGTTCTTCCTTCAGTTAATGAGTTTAGTTATCCCTTGAGAGTAAGACATGGCATTGCTGATAGGTTGGGCGTTCAGACCAACCTTGATGAGAGAATTTATATAGTATGTGTTGTGAGATATCTCCCATGACCTATGATTTTGATGAGATTCCCCTTGTGAGACATTCCCTTCTCACTTACGAGGCCGTGGGATCTGATTCTTTGAAAGATCCCCTTGGGGATTTCTTTTCTTATGTGTTGGCCTAGGGAGTCCATTGTAGGATATATCTCTTATTTTACTTTAAGAGGATCCCTATTATAGGATTCCTCTATTGTTATTTATTTGAGGATCCTATGTAGGCTTCCTCCATTACTCTTCCCTATGGATCCTATGAAGGATGCCTTCACTCATATTTATCTAGATGATCCCGAGTAAAATTACTCTTTAGTGATTGACTTGAGGGACCCAGTGGGTGCCCGTGGTTTGGAAAACCCTAAGCTATTAGATCAGTTTTGGGTATAGATGTTGTTGGGGTGTCATGTGGATCCCGTGCCAAACAATAAAGTGCATGGCACTATAGGAAAATTAGGCTATACCAAAGGTTTATAACCGTTGGTATAGGCTGGAAAACCATTGGTATAGGGTATACCAATGGTTTTCCAAACCATTGTCCAGTTGACTCGTACACGTCACATATGACCCATGGATCGTTGTCCTATATTTTAAACAGAATTCGAATGCATTTGGTCTATTTTCCGTATGCCCATTGTTGTTTTCACTTAAAATCCTGTCCATTTCAAATAAAAGTTAGACACTTTGAGTGGTGGAAGCCACACCGTGCCTCAGATTGAGGTGGGTTTGACTTGTACACGTCACATATGACCCATGGATACATGTCCTAAATTTTCAACAGTATCCGAATGCGATTGGTCCATTTTCCATATGTGGTTTTTTTTACTTAAAAGCGCATCCATTTTAAACAAAAGAAAGACTCTATGAGTGGTACCGGCCACACTGGCCCTCGGATTGAGGCAGGGTTGACTTGTACACGTCACATATGACCCATGGATGGTTGTCCTATAGTTTAAACAGAATCCGTATGCGTTTGGTCTGTTTTCTGTATGCCAGTTGTTGTTTTCAATTAAAATCCTGTCCATTTCAAATAAACGTTAGACACTTTGAGTGGTGCCGGCCACACCGCGCCTCGGATTGAGGGCAGGGTTGACTCGTACACGTCACAAATGACCCATGGATACGTGTCCTAAAGTATCAATAGTATCTGAGTGCGTTTGGTCAGTTTTCCGTATGTGGTTTTTTTTTACTTAGAAGCGCATCCATTTTAAACAAAATAAAGACACTTTGAGTGGTACCAGCCACACCGGCCCTCTGATTGAGGCGAGGTTGACTCGTACACGTCACATATGACTCATGGATACATTTTCTAAAGTATCAACATTATCTGAATTCCTTTGGTCGGTTTTCCGTATTCCAGTTGTTGTTTTCACTTAAAATCCTGTCCATTTCAAATAAAAGTTAGACACTTTGAGTGGTGCCAGCCACACCACGCCTCGGATTGAGGCGGGTTTGACTCCTACACGCCATAAATTACCAATGGATACATGTCCTAAAGTATCAACAGTATCTGAATGCGTTTGGTCCACTTTCCGTATGTGGTTTTTTTTTACATAAAACTGCATCCATTTTAAACAAAAGAAAGACACTTTGAGTGGTACCGGCCACACCGGCCCTCGGATTGTGGCGGGGTTGACTCATACACGTCACATATGACCCATGGATTGTTGTCCTATAGTTTAAACAGAATCAAAATGCGTTTGGTCTATTTTCCGTATTCCAGTTTTTGTTTTCACTTAAAATCATGTCCTTTTCAAATAAAAGTTAAGACACTTTGAGTGGTGCCGACCACTACTTCAAAGCACATTTTCCATATCATTTTCCACATGCATAAACATTAAATACATGGATAACTAAGAAAGCTAAGTAAAAAAATAGAAAAATGAGTATCACAGTACCAAGGAATACTAAAGGTCTAGGTAGTAGACTAATCATACAATAAGAATCAAGTGCAAAAAATAGAATCTGAATGCAATGTATCTATGAAGTAGAGGAAAACCCCAAAGCGGAAAACCATGTTCAAAAATAAAGAGTTATACAAAATTCAAAAATGTAATGGATCAATCTGCCTCTGATCACCATCACCATCACCACTATCATCATTAGCCTCATCCTCGCCACCATCTCTATCCTCGTCATCATCCCCATGCTCATCGTCGGCCGATCCTCGTCCTCGACATCATCCTCACCCTCGGCCCCATCCTCGCCCTCGGCCCCATCCTCACCCTCGTCCACATCCTCATCCTCACCCTCTTCCTCTTCAGCATCCTTTTCATCACCAGGAACTTCATCATCTCGATCGCCACTAGAGCTGCCGCCTGGTGCATTGGATGATGCACCCATCGACGACATAAATGTATGACAAGCCGCACTAGCCTCTGGTGGAAGTGATGAAGATAATGCTTTCATCAGTTTCATAAATTCCTTGTCTCTTGTTTGAACTTGTACTTCCAACTCTATGACCCTTTTATCAGACTGTCTTGCATGCTCCTTGACCTGTTCTAACTCAGTGGTACTAGAATGGATACATGGAGATGACCAATACCTCGTCGGGACTATATTCTTACCAGGTCGGCGGCGTACTCGACCAGAGTGCTCATCTCCCAAAACCTGGTATAAATGATCATGTCTCCCAAAATTGTCAGGATCCTGGGCATCCAGAGCCTCTAAAGAAGCCTGTAAATAATATTAATAGATTATTAAATTTCAAATTAGATATTAAACTTTGAAATAAACAAATTAAAACTTACAATCTTCTCTTGGGTCGGTTCATTTACCACAGTTCCATCTTTTTTCTTCTACTCGAGCAAAACAATTTTGCTCGAGGGATACGTCCTTCAATATTCATTTTGTTCTTCTATAATGAAATTGAAACAATATAAAGTGAAAGTATAATCATATATTCATTATTCAATAAATCACATAATTTAAGTAGGATCAACTAAAAAGGGAAATTCCTAAAGAAAAATTATAAACAACTATATCGTACCTGTTGCCTCTCATGATCTGCCATAGTTGTGCACCCCAAAGTGTGGAGGTATTGCTTTGAATCAATGTTTTTTTGTTTTTTTCAGAAGATTCCTAAATAATGATTAATAATTAATAAGATTATATTAATGAAAAATATGAAAACTCTCATTTAAATAACTCAAATGAAATTAATACCTTAAATTTGGCAGTCGCCCAATGGGTAATCATTTGGCGATATTGCTCTATCGGGCAGTCATCCACGATAGGTAATGTCTCTAACTCCGTGCCCACTCTATCACACTAGAAAACATACAGATCATGCTTATAAGCTCTCCAAAGCTCTCCTATCTCTTTTAAACGCGCTGGTCGTGCACCTTCACCATCAGGGAAGTTAAACCGAATTTGAAACCAAATTGATTAGTTCATTTAAATACAAAAATATACTACATTAAATCCAATAGATGTTTTACCCATATTTGTACCCACACGTTATCCTTGACTTCGGGTGGAAGATGTCTCCAAGAGAGAGGGCTGACCGGAATGATATCGGAGTATTTGGCTAGCGTCGCCAAAAAACCCCGACATTGCTGCCCAGATTTCTCAATCATTTGTCCATCAACATTGTATTCAACCATCAACTGTGTCTGGCGGTTCCATACCGCACGCAAGTGAGTACGCCCCCTCCCCCGCCTCCTATCTGTAAATGAATCTGTTATTAATGAAAAATAATATCAATACAAGTTATAATAAAAATAAATTTTGGTATAAAAATTTGAGAGAGTTATATAAATATACCTGTGGTAGTCAGATCAATGGGTGGAGAAGCTGAAGGAATATCCTATACAGGTGGAGTGTCCGTCAGTGTATTCTCCTCAACCACATACTGTGTCGCAGTAGGAGTCGAAGTAGGTGTAATATAATAGCTCGGAGATAATGAACTAGAAGAAAAATATGATGGCATAGACGTCTGGCCAGCTGGTTTTGTAAACCTCGGAGGTCTAAATATCTCATATGTCCCTGAAGACACGCCAGGATCAAAATAGGGCGTAGAAGATACGTCTGTGGTAGTGTGTCGTCTAACTCTCACCCCACGAGCCCTCGTACCACCGACCTCAGTACCGGGACCACTAGATGATCGTCCATCTCTGACACCACCCCCACCTACCACCAACCTCTCTACTGGGAGCAATATCAGGCTCCTCGTCAGATATCTGTCGTCTAAGGGGTGGATCCTGAACAAAAGTTTGACAGAAAATTAAACACATGATTTTATAAGTTATTGAAATATTTATATTTGAAATAAAATACTCACAACAGGGATGAGTGTAGGAACACCTATATGTACCATGCGATGATTATTATCTGTCATCTTTTTCTGCTGCCTCTCTTCATTGGGTGTCATTTCCTGCAATGAAAACAAATATGGAAGTAATTAGAAACAAATAACTAATGTGTAACCCAAAAAACAAAATATAGAAAAACCATTATGATAAAAAGAACATAATGAAACAGAATATTTATGGTGTTATGAAGGTAAGTACTATGATACACACTCTGAATGATGCATGTGAAACATGTAGGTGAGAACGCAACTGTATGATTCTATATATTTCCCACCACAACTTCGGGTTCACAATCAACACAGACAATTGAGCTGTTGGGGTCATCATAAGTAATAAACGGATTTCTCCCAATTGCAGTAGGGATAGTGTCAACTTCATCATCACCATCATCAAAAACATGTCTGATATTTACTTCAATAATTACACCGAATTTAGGATGACGATGATCTTTGACATAAAAAACTTGTTTCACCATTGATGCCAATACATATGGTTTATCGGTGGCAAGAGTGCGAGTCATGTCAATAACTCGAAATCCAAAATCATCAATAAAGGTGCCTTGCCTCGTCGTTGAATCAAACCATTGACATTTCATCATCGTGACTCGACCATGCGAGTAATAATCCAAAATTATTATTTTCTCCACGACACCATAATAAGCAACATTTTCAGAATGAGGTCTAGTGTCTGATGAATTGGCATAACAGTCTGTTGTGGTGGTTATCATAACACCATTATGTCGTGTTCTCATTTTTCTTGCTTTTTCAGTGATAATAAATTTGTATCCATTGATCCCAAGTGATTTACAAGCACGAACTACGGTATTAGGACCAAAAGCCAAAGCTCTTATTTCCTCAGAAACAGGGTCTGTAGGCAAACTCGATACCTGAAATATAAACAAATAGTAAACTTAATTATATATTATTTTTATTTAGTTATTACGGAAATATTTTTACCTTCAATTTCAACCAAGAAGAAAATCCTTTTCTATACAAAGTCTCCTTCTTTCTCAAAGATAAAGAACGATGCTTTCTATATATCAATTATTTATGTTCCCTGTAGATAAAAATAATAATAGTTTAACAAATATTTAAAATTACAAGAGATAAGATAAGAGATACATGTACAATTAACTTACTTGATATACTCATCGAACAAATCACAATTGAACAACACTTTGCGATGTTCCATCTCTCGCTCTTCAAGGCTTAATGTTTTCAATGTATATGATCCCGGAATTCCTCCTGTCTGAGGAAGTGATGGAAATCTGGGTTCAATTTGCCCATACTGTTCTTCTTCATTTCTCATTGGTCTGTTTATTCTCATAGTGTGATCAGACAAATACATTGAGCAGAAATCCATAAATTCTTGAGCCAAGTAACCATTCACAATAGAACCTTCGGGATAATTCCTGTTCCGAACATATGATTTCAATGTGCACATGTTTCTTTTAGTTGGACACATCCAACGGAAAGCAACGGGTCCTCCAAGAAGTATTTCCGCTCGGATGATGGATAGTCAGATGCAACATGCATGTAAAAAATGATGGAGGGCATATTTCCTCTAACTCACACAAAATTAATGGTGTCTCTACCAACAGTTTTTGCACAAGGGATTTGGACAACCTCTTAGCACAAAGATCTCTAAAAAAATAGCACAACCGAATAACTGAGGCTCTAACATTATTGGACAAGAGATGATGGATTTCTATTGGAATCAACTCATGGAAAAGGACGTGATAATCACGAGTCTTCAAAGATTTCAACTTCAACTCTTTTCTGTTGACCCGTTTTGATATATTGCTTGAATAGCCATCAGGAACGTTAATAGTCTCTAGGACTTCCAGAAATTGATTTTTTTTTCAGCAGGAGTCATCACATAAGAAGCACATGGAACTTGCCATTTATTTTCACTAATACAGATAGGATGCAATTCTGGTCTGATCCCCCAATCTACCAAGTCGCGCCGAGATCGTAAATCATCTTTTGTCTTCCCCTTGACATTTAAGAAGAATCAAAAGAAACATTTCACATATATTCTTTTCAATGTGCATTACTTATAAGCAATTATGTAACAAGTTGGTTGAACAATATGACAAGTCAAAGAATATACTCTTATTCTTCCAATTGTAACAGGTATCATTGGAAACATTTTTCCTCTTTCTAGATTTCACTACACTCTTCCCAAATGAATAACTAAAATCTTTCAATTCATTAAGAACATCAGTTCCAGACATACGCTATGGTGGATCGTCATTCTCTATGGTATTATCAAATCTTCGACGATTATTTCTATATGGATGGTTCATTGGCAAGAATCGTCGATGTCCCATAAAACTAAAACTACGACGATATTTCAGTCTTCTCAATCGAGTATTCTTCATACAAACAGGACGTGACAATTTTCCTTTTGTGATCCATCCAGACATCATTTCATAAGAAGGAAAATCATTGATAGTCCACATAATTGCAGCACGCATCTGAAATATGTCTTTCGAACATGAATCGTATGTGGGAACACCCACATCCCAAAGAATTTTCAACTCTTTTATTAAAGGTTACATGTATACATATATATCATTTTCAGGATAAGAAG
Source organism: Viscum album (assembly GCA_963277665.1). Taxonomy (NCBI): domain Eukaryota; kingdom Viridiplantae; phylum Streptophyta; class Magnoliopsida; order Santalales; family Viscaceae; genus Viscum; species Viscum album. The sequence continues at coordinate 1,489,660,747 of OY728120.1, forward strand.
GGCTAGATATCAGTATACTGAAGAAAGTGTAAGGCTTTTTCATACACAACCAAGGGGGAAGGTTATAAATGTGTATGAAAACCGGCCATGTGCTGTGTGAAGTAAGCATCTACCCAAATGGATTAAAACCGTCACATGAAAGACCCAGTCTCACATTATGCACGTCGGCTGCAAATTCAGGATATCGAGCATCAAATCTCTACCATGCAAATCCATCTGCAGGGTGAACCAACTCTTCATTATTCTTTTTTCTCTCGGTGTCTTGCCATCGCATTTTTACAGATATTTCATCAGAGATGAAAAGGTTCTGTAATCTGGGGTTCAATTGAAAGTGCCACATTACTTTTTGTGGCACATGAGATGGTGTTCCATCATCTTTTGGCTTCCATCAGGAGGTTCCTCATTTTATACAATCATTTCATTCAGCAGTTTCCTCCCAAAATAAGCTGCAATCATTTGGGAAAGCATGGATTTTTTTTGGAGAATCCAAGTTCATCAACCAACTTCCATGCCATATAGGGTTTTGAGGGAATATCTGCATCATCTGGAAGTAAGTCCTTCAATAAGGTAAGAATGTAATCAATTGCAGTATTTGAAATCCCATACATAGTTTTCCCGTGAAACAATCGGATTAAAAATTCCAACTTTTTCATTTTATCACATTGCTGATATACTGGAGTCGTCGCAGCATCATTCAATTTTTTCACCCTATCAACATCATCATTTTCATTGGACGCATCATGTGTTCTTGTATCGAAATCTTGTTGGCTGTACATCCTTTCCTTCTCATGATGTCGAATAAATGGAAACCGATCATATATCAAACTCTCCAATTCAGTCCTATCATTTGGATCATCAACATTTTGAGATTCCATTTTCTCTCCATTGTGATACCACACATAATAGTTTTTTTGGAAACCATATTTGGTTATATGATAGCTAACTGCTTCACAACCCAACCAAGGTCTCCCAACACAATTAAAACATGGGCAGTTTATGTGACCACTATCTAAAGCCTTGTCAAATGAAAAATCTAGAAAGATTTTCAAATTATTTTGAAAATTGATTGAAATCCGATCAGTTTCGTACATCCAACTTCTATCCATTCTATAAAAAAATTGCAATAAGTCATTTCAAATCAATTCAATAATATTAAAGTTTAATCAAAAAAATATTTGCGTAAATGACAATTGTTTACTCTATATAAAAGCATAACTGACACATTACTCTATATGAGAATCATTTTAAGAAATACAACAAAATACAGTGTATATAAGAAAATAAGATACCAAATTTCTAATGTCTATATTCAAGGATTGACCAGTAAGATATTGGAAGTGGATCAAGGAATACATAATCCTTAAGGGTCTTGTTGGGAGTATATGAGTTTTATACTTTAACATCTTCAAGTAGATCAGGATGAGGAGTAGGATGAGGATCAGGGGAGTGGTGGGACTGTCCAAGGGGGTGTGGCATGTCCAGGGGGGTCCGGGGTTTCTAGGGGGTGGTGGTTCTGTCCGGGGGGTCGGAGGTGTCGAGGGGGTGGAGGGCTGTCTAGGGGGGTCGGGGTGTCCAGGAGGGTGGGCTGTCCGTGGGGGTGGTCAGTTTGTCCAAGGGGGTCAGGGTGTATAGGTATATTTATATGAAAAGAACACCCCCACAATAATCATGCAGCCCGGTCATTAGTCAAAACCCCTAGACCACATAAAAGAAGCTAGTATGGACATTTACTAAAATATTTAACACCATACGAATGAAAATACACTCTAAATATAGTTTGAGAGGATATAATGGTGTGTGTGAAAAAAATGATATTAAATCAATTTAAATGAATATGGAACAAATGAGGGTTTATAATACAATAAGAGTACCTCAAACAATCCAAAACCACTATAGCACCACATATTCAACTTCATGAAACAGGACTCGAAAATCTTACCTACGTCTTTACTGATGACCACCTAATTGGAACACTCTATTTATGGTTCTTGAACACAAGGAACAAACAATGTTTGATCTCTACCAACTCAATCACCCCCTTGTAGATCATAATCTCGTTTCCCCTTATACTGAAATGGTCTCACTGGAAGCTACTATTAATACCGGACCTAAACCATTCATTCTCCATTAAACAATGATCAAAGAACCATCGAAGGTATCTCTCAAATAACCACAACCATTTTTATCTATGATGTAACGAAATTCACAAGAATAACTTTTATTCAATAAACTTTTGGTATATAATGTGCATCAACAATGGTTCAATTATATGGTTCATCACATTCCAATTTATTAATCACCCATACATGATAAAAATTGAACATTGACTTTCATTTAATTACAACCATCATATTTCATTTAATTCTTAACAAGCATAGAAGCATGGAAATTGGAATCTAATAACTTTAATTAGTCCCCAAAACTTTTTAATAAATTTAACATGAAAAATAAAACACTTTGAAATCTAAATAATCACTATGAAGTAAAATGAGCTTGGAATTCTATTGCACAAGTAAAAACACTCAACGATGGAATATATGAAAAGAATATAAATATAAATTATTAAAACAAGATAATAAAGTAACAATCAATGTTAAAACTAAACATGTGATTGAATTTTATAACATATAATAAAAATTTCTTGGTAATGAAACATGAAAGGAACATCAAAAAATTAGACAACTGTCTAATGCAATCTATATGGGCTAGAATATGCATGGAATGTAAATAAAGAATGGAAACATAAATTGGGATGGAACAGAAATTCGACTGGAATATGAGAATAGAATTTGGTCTCATCCCACATCAAAATCGAAACTAAAAACTAAGAAAATACATCAGCCTTGGATGGGATGGAGGAAGAGAACCCAAAGCACCTCCAAAATCGCCTCCAAAATCGCCTCCAAAATCGCCCAAGCGCTCCAGTTTAGGTCTCTAGATCGCGAATGGGGGAGATGATCGCCTACTGCCAATTTGGGGGAAATTTTTCCCAACGGTTTTTAAAAACCGTTGGTATATAACTCCATCCCAAACCTATACCAATAGTTCAATGAGAACTGTTGGTAAAAGGTCCCCGAAATCCCACTTTTCCCAATGGTTCTCATTGAACCCTTGGTAAAAACACCCCTATACCAACAGTTGTGATGAACCGTTGGTAAAAGCTTCCAAAAAACCTTATATGCCAACGGTTATCAGAAACCATTGGTATAGATGGCTATTCCCAACGGTTTAGTAAACCGTTGGGATATAAGTGTTGGGAAAACTCTGTTTTCCAATAGTGTGGGGTTGTGGATATAGTATTGGGTTGGGAATTCAGGTAACCCTCACTCATTTTTTTATATCTGAATGGGTTTTTCTGATGCAGTAGTGTTTACCAGAGGTTCTTCTAGGATTGTGGCTATTGAGCTTGATATGAGGAATCTTTCTTGTTTGTTGGGATGCTCCGATGTGATCTTTTGGGGTCTTCTTCAAAGCCATTTTATTTATGATATTTTACTAGTACCCAGAGATTATTCTTGGGAAATGGATGTTGAGCCTGGATATATATCTATATGTTGGGATATATCTATTTTTGGGATGTCTTTTGGTAATTCCTAGAATCCGCCTATTGAGCTTTACATGTTTACTTTTACGCCTTGAGTGATACCAATATTCCCATGGTACCAATCCATTGGATGGACTCATGGGCGTAATAAAATTCCTATAGGCAAGGATTTTATATTCTTATGGGAAAGGATCTGATATGCCTATGGGAGAGGATCAGATATAGCTATGGGCAAGCACCAGGTATGCCTACGGGAAAGGATAAGATATTCTTGTGGGTGAGGTAGTTCTCTGCCTGAGGGTGAGGTTTTTTCTATGCCTGCAGGAAAGGTTTTCTGAGTCTCAGTTGGATTCATGTATTATGATGTATGGTTATCGACCAGTGACCACTTTACAGGATTGACTACCGTAATATGGAATTGTAAGGAAAAAATCACACAAGCTCACATTGAACCATTTTTAGGTGTTTGAGTTTGTTGAAAAAGCTATTTTGTTTGAGAAAAAGAGGGTTTTCATAGTGATATGTTGAGTTCCAGAGATATTTTTGACAACCAATGTTTAAAAAGAACCATGAGTAAGGAATGGATGATCTTGAGGCATTACAAAAAGAGCAGATACAAGGTGGAACCGTTTTCTAGGGATTGCCAAATTCTTGGGCCTCAAAATCATAAAACCAGGAAACATGTATTTGGTAATGGAAGTTGCATGCATGATTTAAGGTGGTTTGTAAAATTTCAAGAAAGACATGTTTCAGGGTCAAATTGATGAAAAATTGAAAGGTAATGATGTGCGCGAATGATTTGAAAATTTGTGCAAAAGATGAGGCTGTGCGAAAGAAACTTGTGCACCCAATGCAATGTCGAATAGAGGTTTGTGCGCTCGAAGTGGGTCTTTTGCAACAAAATAATAATCTTCCGCATATTGGTCAATGACACATATAAATAAGAGATCACCCCACATTATAAGAGGATCAACACTTAGAGAGAATCAGAGCTCTAGATCGCATAAGAATTTATTGCAAAGGTAGTTCCGTGAATGTTTTTGTGTTGCACGCAAGCTAATAAAGTTGGGTGTATGATTTGAGATGCAAATATAATTGATGTTTTGAACAAGGGGTGTTTCATTAAAAAAGTGTAATCTTTTCATTTATGGCATTATTGTTTCATGCAAGACATATTAAGGGTTGCATAAAAGATTTAGAGTTACCAAGTAATATTGTGGTAAAGTGGTTTTCATCAGTGAAGGTAGATTGTACATCAACTGAGCATATACATATAGTTGAGGATGAATTCATAAGTGAGAGTTGAGAGAAATACAAGTTGTTAAGCGGTGATAGGATATTCTGAAGAATTAGTGATCACACTTCAGTTGAGAGAGCAGTGATGTTCCAAATTGTGAGTGGTTGTAAACCAGGAGAGACGGTGAGTCTACTCCAAACTTTGTAAATGAAAGTATGATTTTTAGTGGATTTGTTATATAATCACATTGCCAGTGTATGATCCTAAGACATAGCCCAGTGAGGGTGAACAAGGAATAATTGATGTGTCTTGTGCTTTCTTTAAGATTAGTTCATATTGTTCAATGGGAAAGGGATAGAAGATCGTTTTGTCTAACAGTAAAACAAGATCAATATGGGAAGTTGTTTTAATCTGTCATACCCTGATTCACCCCCCCCCCCCTCTCAGGGTATCTAACCTAGTGGACCTAATAAGTATCCTTATTTACATTATTGACCATCACTATACGATACCTAGTTTTTTATTGGAGGCGAGTACGTGTGAACCCTGGTGTAGGATGAGTATCCCCCTATGGGGACATAGCTTGCTCATCGACATAATTCTAGAATTAGATGAAGCAGGTACTTGCCGATGGGTTTACAAACCCATAAACCCACTTAATGATATGTTGATAGACTGGCACAACATCTACCACAACTCCCATACATAGGATGTTCAGACGATCGGCATTATGGACCCTAAGGATTAACTGCTGAAGTGGTATCTTATTATTTGATTCGCATACTCATGAATATTCATATTTATGTATATATGTATAGGTATGAGACTATATGTGTATACATATATAAATATGGATGTCTATGGTGGAACCTTCCTAGTTTATAGGGATTACTGACCTTAGGTTCGATTTCACATTTGGTTTACTTCATTTTGATGTGTTCCAGCTAGACTGAGCATGATTCTATTTCATACACCTTCACCATCATAGTTATATGTTTCTCGTCAGTGTTCCCTATAGAGATTATTTCTTACCTTTTCACATGTACCTCTATGTACATTTAGACCTTATGCATACTTTTTAGGTTGAGCACGAGTTGCATGGTGGATAGGGTTGAGGCTTATTGTTGCAAGATCAAGAAGAGCTTCTTAAGTGGTTCTACTGATCGGGCTGGTGATGTTCAACAATGTCTAGAGATCAAGTATGTTTATTGTCTCAGATTTAGTATTGGATCTATGTAATTTTACTTTTTGTTTCTTTTGTACTAGAATCTTTATGGTTGGCCTAGTGGGTTCCCAGTGTTGTATCGTATTACATATTTTTTTGGGATTTTAAAGCATTTTAATATTACAGGTTGTTCTATTTTAGTTATTTATTATTTCTTCACTTCTTTTATGTTATAATGTTTATGAGACATAGTTATTTTATTTTTTCTTAATCTTTTATGAGAGAATAGTCTCCCCACTATCACACCCTAGGCCCTCATAGCTTGTTGGAATCCTTAAGAGTTTGTAATGGTGTTCACGAGGCCTTATGGAAAACCTTCTGAGAGCACTGGTTTAGTGCCTTCTGGGTCAGGTCATTACAAAGTAGAACCAATGGTGTTTCTTTTCATAATTTTTACTATTTGGGATATGGTAGAAAAACTTATGTGGAATGTGTTGGAACTTGTGACAGGTATCAAACTGGTGCGTCCAGAATACTTGTGCCCATAGGAAGACCTAGTTTTCAGGGATTGTAATTTTTGTTCTCATTATGATGTTATAGTGGTATATTATTTTCTCCATGAGATAAGAACATGTTGTTTGTTGGTGTTTTGAATTACTATGGATCTCTGCCTCATTTCCCTTGGTAATAGACCAATGAAAATTTTTGACTCTTGGTCAGAAAAGGCAAGAGGGTTCTCATGCATCATACTAGGCATATAGGATTCACAGCTTATAGGAAATATAGTGTGTGTTTTTAATGATTATTGAGACCTATGGGACTACTTACACATACATATTATTCTGATTTCAGGTTATGTGGATATATGTTGGGGTGTTTTTCTAAGAGGATGATGACTCAGTCCTCAGGAACCTCTTATGTAGTGACACAAGTATGACAATAGGGAATGTAATTTCTTTCTATTTATCCAATTTTTGGGTGTTGTTTCTTAGTCGTATTGTAATCTAGTCAGATCGACAAGTATGATGTTGATAGATATAAAGTATTTTCCTCGGAAATTGACCTTCTAAGGGTATTTTTTTATATAGAAACCTGATGTGTGCATGTTCATCTCTTCTCTACCATGTTGGTTGTGAGATCTAAGGAGAAGTTCCTTTTGAGGATGCTTGGAGAGGATTAGGGCCCTTGTAGACCATCTTTTTTAGCTTTAACCCTAGTTCTTCATTGTGATATTTACCTTCTTCTGAGAGGTTTTGGATCTTTTGGTCATGGTGGTTAGTCCTTGTCACACAATTGTGAGTCTTGTTCTATTGGGCTAGGTGAGATACCTAGAGACCCTTAGTTGACTCAGATGCATTCAGGTCAATGTCTGTTCTATTCTAGAGAAAACTGTATGAGAGAGAGGTCGGCCATTTTTTTCCAATGCCTTTTTGGAGGGGAGATTTTTTTATACTCATTTTGTGATCAAGGCATGATAGGATCTCAATTTTGATATAAGGGAATGTTTATGTATTCAAGTTTTGATTGAGGCACCTCGGGTGCTTGATTTTTGAGACTGGCTTTGGTGGCCTAGACTATTTGGGTTCTAGGCCTAGTCAAACAATGATTAGGCTATTGATAATATAGTTAGTGAATGGTTAGATGGTTTCTACTATAATGATTCCATTTTTATCTTTCGAGTGTTTATGATACACACTGGTTGTGCGAGGTATCATTTGAACTTAAATAGGGGCATAAGAAACAAGTTTTTCACTCAAGTTTGGATCCTTTAATTATCCTTCTAATCTTTACTTCGGACCTAATATTGATGCCTAATGTTTTAGTAAGGGTTTGAGGGTGTTTGGGTCTTGTTTAGAGCCCAGAACCAATCTTTTTAGTGGAAACATACTCTATTCCTGGTTAGGACAAAACCTTGTGGAATTCCACATGGTTAGGAAAACTGTGTGGATGGTGTTTTTTCATAAATAACCACCTCACACAGATGGTGCATGGCCAAGCAGCCAAACCGTGAATGTGCCCCATTTTTTCCAGGTACCCATCCATGGATTGCTCACAGTATCATCAAACCGTGCGGCCAAACCATTCAAGAAGATCCTTCCCGCATAGTTTTTGAATGGTTTGATAACCTATGCAGAAAAACTGTATGTAGGCTATTTTTCTTGGTAAATTCCCAGTTATTCCCTTTATGATATATTAATCCTCCACATTCCTCCTAATTCGAGAACCAGTGGTATTTTCCTCAATTTTTTCCAATGGGGAGCCTTTTGAGAGAAAAATATAGGGATCACGATATGTCCTTCATCTGGCATCCAATCGAGCTTATATTCAACACGTTGGATGCACAACATCAAGTAATCAAGTTCTCTTTAATCATTCTTTTTTCCTTTTTCTCGACCTGTATATCACCCTGTGAAAATTTTTCACCTTTTCTTTTATCTACTCTAATATGAGGAAAATCACGGGCTGATACCGGAGGAGAAGGACTGTAAAACCCTATAGTGGGTGGTCTATAACTCATCATTAAAGTTTGTTTATTTTGGAATATTCGTGTCGGGACCACCAGTTTCTTTGGAAAGTGATTCCTAAATTTTCATTCAATGATTACACTTGTATGAATCATATGGTTATTCTCTTTCCAAATATGTGATTAGTTGTTAGTGGTAACACCAAAAACACAATCGGCCTCACGTCGAAGGTTATTCCACATTTGGATTTTACTTTTTTTGAAAAATGTGAGCCACCATTCAGGCATGCCTTTGCTTAAACACCCTAAGGGTGATCTCTCCAATAATAATTGGCTTATTATTAATGAAAATTTCTTAATTTTATATAACATATATGCTCACCGCTTGACCCATCTATGTTAAGTGATTCCAAATGATTGTTAAAAGAGATATGTGAAATGGAATGTATACTGAGTATATGAAATGGCATGATCAAATAAGATTGAATAATGGTTTCATGTTTGTATCACCCCTTGTCCTATTAATGGAAGGTAGTAAAGTGAACCTCTCTAATTGAATGTGCCTTAATGGTTCATTATGACTGGATTAAATGGTTTCAATGCTACTTTGCCTATGCACACTAATAGAATAAAAGTCTTGGACCCATAACTAAATGGTTACAACTCTACTTGACATATCTTCACCAATGGACAGAAATAAATCAACCAAATCAATTATTACATGATTACAATATCAAATTGGAATGGGTTTAATCGATCTCTCCTTGGATTCTTATAGGAGAATAGAATGGGTCTCAGCAACCCCATTCTGATTCAAGGATGTGATTTACTTATGTTGATACCCACATAGTATCTGGTTCTTGTATATTTTTCAGATACCGGGTATACTACAATAGGGTCCTTTACATTATTATAGGATACCAAGATACACTCCTTAGATCTATCATCGACTAGTCAGTTCCTTGTTGAATTCCCATAGATCCCCATCCTTAAATAGCCCCATTTTACCTTGGTTGATCACCTTGGACCTAGTAGGAGCCTTATTGGGGAATTCCTTGGATTCTTCTCCTTGTATTAAACTCATTACCATTATCTAGACTCATATACTACGGAGTTATCCTTCTGTGAGATTTATGTTACCATGGTTTTTTCCCTAGAACTCCATCACTCAATATATTTTTTAGGTTCCCCTGTTACATATTGGGAACTTCACTACATATACTATCATGAGGTGATGTCTGTGATGGTTATCACTCACATGACCTATTAACATTAAATGGAAATTATTTAATTAATGAACTGGTAAAATGTTCAGACACCAGCCAAGGGATAAAGTAGGTACTGGGTATTTATTTATTATACTACTTTCTTTAATTTATATTTTCAAGCCTGCACACTACTAAATCCCATTACATTGGATAAATATTATAGAAACAATTGGTGGTGGCCCATTGATATTTATCTCACACCCTCTCTAGGAATTGTTTTGTACATGGAATAGATTACATGGTTGCAGGTACTGAAAAATGGAAGAATACGACTTCACACACTTGATTGACAGCTATTTAGGATGGATCCTGATAGAAGATTACTGAGTTGGATCTCATGATTCTTGGAGTATTATTTGTTTTATTTTACCTTGTGGAACATGCTATTCCTATTTTCTTGTATCCATATTTCTATTTTTCCAGGGACTTTTCATTAAATCATCATTGTTTCCATTGATACAGATATTGATATTTTCCTTTATCTGTTGCATTAGTTTTCTTTCACTGTTTATTTATATTACTTCAAATATTTACTATTCATTTAATTTCCTTTCATTGTGCTATATTATGCTAATGAGGGAATAGAAAACCAATAGACACACCCTTCGCCCTCACTTCTAGTCATCATCCTCTAGAGTTTAGGGAGATGCACTTTAGGCCATGTGTCCCACCAGGCTTAGGGTACCCATTCAGTCGCATCAAGGTATGGGTCATCACAAAGGGGTATCGGAATTTATTTCATTTCTTGCTTTACTATTTGGAGACAATAGATTAGATAATAGGAACAATTCGGACTTGGTTGTAAGTTGTTCTTGGGAATCATGAACCCATGTTCAGGGTTAACCCCATGTTGCATAAATTATAATTTTTATTCTTCATATTCCTATTATGGTTGATATTATAACACCATTGGGTGATGCACTTGTTGTGTGGTGTGGTTTATTGTTACTCAAGTTGAGGTTTCTATTTCATCCTTTGTCCAACGATATGAGGGTAAGGATAATTGTAGCATGCATCATTATAGGCATCTCGAATACACATTTCATGTATATTTTCAAGCCATATTGTTTCATTTCACTACATTTCATTGCATGATATGACTATAATTACTAAGTGATGTTGTGATAGTTTCTTGTAAATGTATTAATATTGGTTTTGATTGAGTGATTTCATATCTGAATTCATGAGGTTAATAGGCCCTCATGGGTTGGGATGAGTAATTAACAGAGTCAAGCACTGTAATATAAAAAAATGGTTTTCGATTATGGTGATAGTTTTATGGTCACTTATTCATCGAAAAGCGATATCCATTGTAATGTGAAGCCTGAAATCTAAAATTAATTAGTAGCATATCCTTATCCATCCTTGTCATGTATTTGAATGTTTAAGTATTGAACCTAAAAATTTACTACAAAACGACATGAAACATATACTTGAGCACTTACCGATACCAGGATGTCTAAACTAGTATTTTGGTTAGTATTCCTTGGGTAGTGAATTTTCTTAAATTTATCTCCCATTACAGATACACTCTTATGCTTATATGTTTGTTTTGAGGTGTCTGCTTCGAATTTGTAGAACAATGATTCCACGACGCCCTCGTGTTGTTCTCTAGGAAAGTGGTTATGACCATGCCCCAGACATGGTGGGCCCCAAGCTTCTATTCATACCTCTTGGAGTGAAACTTGAGGCACCACATATTGTATCTGATATGAGCACTGATTCTTAAGTCCATGATAGTTTCCTTAGTCTCATGTAGTCCATGCATGATTCTCTATGGGTTGCACCTATGATGGATGATCTATCCTGCAAGTTCTAGAAACAGAATCCTCCTACTTTTTCACCAGATTGTGGTTCTCAGGTTACTAAGTCTTGGCTGGAGGCCGTGATGTCTATCTTTGAGCCCTAATAAATGACTCTAGACTGGAGATTCAATCTTGTTAAATATATTACTTTGGATTCGGACAAGTTTTAGTGGGATGTGGTTCCCCAGGTTGGTTGTCATCAGGACATGTTTTGGGTTGATATTCAGACTGTCTTCTATGATCAGTTCTTTCCTCAGGTACTATGAGCTGAAAAATCCATATATTTGATGCATCTCGAGTAGGGTTCTATGTTATTTATGTAATATTAAGCATGTTTCACTGATTTAATGAACTTTTCAACGCTTTTAGATAGTTATGAGCTTTCACGTGCTGGGCATTTTGAGGATGGGCTCTAGTACGCCATTGAACTCATGTGAATAACTTTTTCCATCCTAATTTTTTTTTGTAATAGTTGAATATTACCTTATCACTGAGCATAAATTTATTGATGACACGAGTACCCATTTTAAAGGATCAGTGCCGCATCAGGCTAGTAGTTATTCTTATGTTAGGAAATGTTCCCTTGAGGTTTCTTGTCAGGGAAGTGGCAACCCAAGTGTCCATTTTGATAGCTCTGTGAGGTGTAAACAGTGTAGAAGACTGGGGAATAAAGTTCCCCAATGTGATAAATACCCTATGGAGTGTCAGGGGTGTTGTATTATGGGTCATCTTTAGTGTTTCCGCATGACCTTTCTACCATCTTCAAGTGGAAATAGATCATCATCAGCTCCAGCTTTAGGAGCGAGCTCTTTTGCACCACTTCAGGCGGGGGGGGGGTGGAAAAGCACCAGTAAGTCTAGACATGGAGGAGCATGGTTGTGGTAGTCAACCCCCTGATCACCTATAGAACTAGTATTTCATTCTTAATTGTGGTTATCCATCTGTTGCATAGGGTCATGGATCTAGTTAGTTGCATGCTTTACAGCCGATACCCTAGGATTAGGTTGCGGGGCCATCTATAGTACGAGGTATTATTATAGTATCCTATACTATTGTCTCTACTTTTTATATAAATGTTCTTTAAATTATTTAAATTTTTTATCTATTATGGAACATCACAAACTAGAGATATAGTATCATTATGGTGTAATGACCCTCGAAACACCATTGGGAATATAGATCGAGGGAATCTGCCAGTGTAGGGGCTTCCCGATTGAGGTTGGAAGTTACCCTTTATATGGAATCTCATTGTACTCAAGATAATGGGCTTTGATGTTATTCTTAGGATGGACTGGTTAGTCCACTACCACATCTTTATGGGCTGATATCGCTATAAGGTTTCTTTTACATCACCAGAAGGAAGCAGTTATCTTTTCATTGGTGAGTGGGATGTTCAATATGGGAGAGTTTTACTGATGCATCATGGGCTAGGTGATGTGACCACCCAAATTGAAAATCACTTTATACTGGATTAGGGTTTTCTTCAAATAGATTTTCGTCCAGTAGTTGATCATTTCAGGGAATCTTTCCTGATGACTTTTCGGGCTTACCTCCTAAGAGAGAGGTCAAGTTTACAATAGAGCTTATTGTAGGATTAGCTCCATTTTGGATTCCACCATACAAGATGCCATCTACTGAGCTTCATTATCTCAAGTAGTAGATAGAGGACCTAGAATCCAAAGGATTTATATGGCCTAGTACATCCTCTTGGGGTTTACTTGTGAATTTTTCTAAGAATGAAGATAGATCCTTGCGTTTATTCATGGATTACAGAATGTTGAACCTACTTATTGTCAGGAACTGATATCCAATTCCTCAAATTAATGATATCTTTGACCGTATCTGAGGAGAAATGGTGTTCTATAAAATCAACCTGAGATTGGGTTATCATTAGGGGTGATTCAGACCATCATACATACCTCATACAGGTTTCTATAGCAGGTATAGTATACTTAAGTATCTTATTATGTCTTTAGGTCTTATGAACATGCCTTTCATCATCATGGAATTGATTAATTGGGTTTTCCATTCCAATTTGGACTCTTTTTTGGGTCTTTGTGGAATAAATTTTGGTGTATTATCGTACTCATAATGACCATGCAAATAATCTTGAGGTCATTATGAGTAAACTGAGAGAGCATCAGCTTTATTCCATGCTTTAAAAATGAAACTTTTAGATTGAAATGTTCAATTCTTCGATCATATTATCTCAGAATCAGGAATATTTGTTGACCCTAAAAATGTTAGTGTTCTAGTTTCCATGGAGCAGCCCAAAAACATGTTTGACATTAAGAGTTTCTTGGGGATCACTGTAAATTACAAGAATTTCATTAAAGAATTTTCTAATATTACTTTACCTCTTACTTGTATTATAATAAATGGTGTGAAGTTCACATGTTCAGAAGCATTTGATAAATCTTTTCTAGGGATGAAAGGGAGGCTTGTAATGGAACTTATTCTAATTCTTCCAGAACCATGTAAAGGTTATATCATCTTCTATGATGCATCAGACATTGTCTTAGGATAAATGATGATGCAGGAAGAAAAATTCTTTGTGTAGGGATCTTAGCAGTTGAGGCCCCATGTGATAAATTACCTTACTTATGAACTTGAGTTATCAGCAGTAGTTCATGCCTTACATTGTTAGAGATACTATCTATTGGTCAAGCGCTTTGTAGTGTATACATATCACAAGAGCCTCCAGAATATATTTTATCATTGTAAGAGAAACCTCAAATAGAGGATATGGTTCGAATATCTACAATCATTATATTTTTTAGCTTTCCTATATGCATGGAATGGGAAATGTGATTTCTCTTGTACTGATTTTGAAAACAAGAACACATGTCGTAAAGGAAGCCAGTGATTAATGGAAGTTAATGGCCCTCAATTCTGAACTTCGTCTAGAGTTTCATGACAATAATGAGAAATATTACCTCTCAACCTTAACAATTACATCTTTCATCTTTGTGAAGGTGATGAATATGTAGTTTTAAAATATGGATGGTTTGGTTCTCCATGAGAGTATATTAGGAAATAACCCACCTCTAGATTGGTCTATGTACAAGGAAAACATCTTGTGTCTATGTGGGCGTTTCGGGGTTCCTGAAGATATGAGAGTGGAGTTGATGAAAGATTCACGTGCTTCTCAATGAGAATTTCATCTAGTAATCTCAAATATTTATTGAGATATATGATGCTGGTATTAGTGGACGATAATGAAATGTTATATTGCAAGCTTTATCACCATGTATTCCACCTATCAGTAGATGAAGACGTTGCACCAGAGACCTGCAGGCTTGTTACAGCCACATGCAGTCCTGAAATGGAAATTATAATATGTTACTATGCATTTTATAGTAGGCTTACCTAGTTCTATGTGGGGTAGCGATGCTATCAGGGTAGTCATTTTTGACTAATGAAATCATCCAACTTCATTTATTTATGGGATAATCTCTCAGTTGATGACTTGGAAAGACTGTATTTCTGTGATATCATACGACTACACAGGGTTCCATGTGCTATCATTTTAGATTGGGACTCTATTTTCACTTCTCAGTTTTGGTAGGGATTGCAAAAATATATGGGAACTTTGGTTCTTCTTGGTCTAGCTTATCACCATCAAACCGATGGAAAACCAGAACAGATGATACATGTTTTATAGGATATGCTCCAAGAATTTGTCCTTGATTTTGGGGGTTATTTGGGAGAGCATATCCATCTCATAAATTTCTCTTATAATAACAGTTTTTAGATGATGATTATGATGTATCCTTTTGAGACCTTATATGGTAGTCCATGATATTCACCCTTTTGCATGCTAGAGGTACGTGAGGCATCCCTACTGGGTCTTTGTCTCATTCAGGAGACTTCATAAAATGTTCTGGTGATCAGAACGTGTATGAATACTACCCAGTCTAGAAATATGTCTTATGTAAATCATTGTAAATAACCTCTTCATTTAGATGGTGGGGATCGTGTTTTATTTTGGGTATTTACTAGGTTATGGAATAGACGTTTAAAGAAGTAGGGAAATATCTCGCCCCTTTACATTGGTCTGTTTGAAATTCTTGAGAGATTCGGGTTAGTATCTTATCTGTTACTACTACCTTAGAGGTATTGTTCCATGCATGACGTATTTCATGTCTTACAGCTTCCCCAATATCATGTTGACCCATCTCATACCTTTGACCTTGAGAAAGATGAATTAGATGTTGATAACACATTTGAGGAGTATCTAGTACGCATCATTCACATAAGCATAGAGGATCTCCGAGGAAAGTATGTATCTATCGTATGAGTGTTATTACAGAAAAACCAAGTATAGGATGAGACTTGGGAGAGGGAAGCAGTTATATGTTCTCAATGGCCAGATTTTTTCTCCAATAGTGTTTCATTACCCATTGAAGGAGAAATTGGGGGGAAATTCTTTTATGGTGGAAAGACTATAAGAACCTGGTTTTTCACTTAGGTATGGATCCTTTAATTTTCAGTGCAAATATTTACTTTGGACATAATATGGATGCCTAATGGGTTAGTAATGGTTCCGAGGGTGTATGGGGATCATTTAGGGCCAGGAACCCATCTTTTTGGAGGAAACATACATTGCGCATAGTTTAGAGTAAACCATGCAGAATTCCACACAGTTTGCCTAACTGTGTGAATGGTGTTTTTCTAGATATAACCACCTCTCATAGTTGGTGCCTGACCATGAAACCAAACCATGTTAGTGCCCATTTTTTTCAGGTAGAAGTGCATGGATTTCACATGGTATGATCAAGCTATGTGGCCAAACCATTCATCCAAACCCGTCCCACACAGTTTTTCATGGTTTGACAAATTGGGTGAAAAAACCATGCACATGTTATTTTTCATGGTAAATTTGCAGGTTTTCCCCTAATGATCTAATAATCCTCTTTATTCCTCCTAATCTGAGAACCCATAGGATTTTCGCCGATTTTCACCCATTTGGAGCCTTTTATAGGCCAAATCATGGGATCAAGATATATTATTCATCCAGCATCTGATCGAGCTTCAGTTTGTCATTTTAAAAGTGCCACAGTAAGTACTTAAGTCTATCTTACCTAGTCTGGTTCTTTTTTTCTCTCGACCTAGATATAGACATTTGAGTATTTTTCACCATTTCATAGATATACTCTGATTCTAATAAAATAAAGGTCCAATAATGGAGGAGAAGGGTCGTACAACCCTAAGGTGGGTGGTCTATAACTCATCCTTAAATTTTTTATATTTTTGAATATTTGTGTGGGGCCAAGAAAGTTTTTTGGAAAATTCTTCTTAAATTCACTTGCCATGATTATAATTGTTCGAATTGTGTGGTTATGCTCTTTCCAAGTATGTGATTAGTTGTTAGTGGTAACACCCACAACTCAATCCGCCTCACGGTTAAGGTTATGTCACATTTGGGTTTTAGTGTTTTTGACACGTTTGAGCCACCTTTTGGGTTTTCCTTTTCTTAAACTCCCAAAGGGTGAGATTTCCTATAATATATTTCATGTTATTAATGATAACTACATAATAGAATGTACCATATATTCTCACTACTTAACCTATCTATGTTAAGTGTCTTAAAATGATTATTAAATGATAAAATTTAAATGGAAAGTATACTGAGTATATAACATGGTCTTTTCAAATAAGATTGAAGAAAGGTTACATGTCTATAGCACCCCTTTCCATGTCAATGGAATGAAGAAGAGTGAACCTCTATAATTGAATATGCCTTAAAGGTTAATTAGGACTCAATTAATTGGTGGAAATTCTAATTGGCCCATCCACCCAAATGGGAGACAACGCTTAGACCAATAAAAAAATGGTTACAATTCAACATGACATATCTGCACTAATGGAAGGAAATACTAGAACCAAAGGATTTATTACATGATTTACATATCAAATAGGAATGGAATTACACAAGATTGGCATTGATTATGATATGGGAATACATTTTGTCTCAGGAAGCCCATTCTGATTCATGGATGTAGTTTCCTTAGGTTGATACCCACATAGACTCCATTTCATATATATTCCTCAGATTCTTGGTATACAACTGTAGATTACTTTAAAATATTAAACGATACCTCAGATACACTCCTTGGATCATGCATAAACTATTAGGTTCCAGGGTGAAATATCATGGGTCCTTGTCCTTGATTAACACCATTTTACCTTGGTCCATCACCCTGGACTCTATAGGAACCATATTTGGAATGCCTTGGATTATGCTCCTTGGATTACAATCCTGAAAATTAGCTAGACTCAAATAATATTGAGTTAGCATTCCATGAGGTTTATGTTACCTTGGTTATTGCCATGGAACTCCATCACTAGATATATTTTTTCGGCTATCATGTTACGTATTGGGAACTTCACCACTTATACTATCACTAGGTGGTGTTAGTGTTGGCTATGCCTCACATGACCTGTAACGACCCGAAATTTTGAATAAATCTTGTTTCCTAATTTCATGTGTTATTTTTTATACTCAAAAAAAATGTTTTATTTGATAAACATGATTATAAATAAAATGAGACCATTGGTTTTTGAGTGTTATATGACCATCGGTCAATATGACCACCGTGAACAAAATGTTTTGATTATTGTCTCTAAATTTAAGTAATATTGATTAATTATTATAGAAAGAAGATTTTATGGCCTCACCTAGTAGCCTTGGGCCGATCGAAGCCCATCTAACAGAGATTGGGAAGGAGGTAGCACCATAGGGCTTTGCTCTGGACCAAATCCAAGCCGAACTTCATCATGTGAAGCTAGAACGGAATCGCCTTCGCGAGAAGTTCAAACTGATAGAAATTACTACTCGGGCAATGTTGAATGAGCCGCCCCAAAATTCTATCACCCTAGCACACCTTACTCTTAGGTCCTATGCTGGTATTATAAGGGGTTATGTAACGAGACCGTAATTGCCTTGTGTAATCCTTTTTTTAAATAAAAATTTGGATTTCTTCTTATGATGATGTTTATGAATTTTCAAATGACCGGATAAATATTGTATGCATATTTTTGATGAATTTTAGAAATAGGATATTTTAAAAATGGTTGTGTAAACCATAAATAATTAAAAATGTGTAATGATTTTCAAAAAATGGTCTTCTACAATTATGTTCAGTACGAAATTTAGAGTCTAATAAGATCAACTTGATTTTTGATGAATAGTAAATTATGAATAGTGATTTTATGATTAGGATTAGTAATATGACCAAATGGATTAGTAATTTCACTTAAAGAAAGTTTTAAAATAATCTAGGCACCTTGATTAAGTAATGTGATTCAATAAAATGGGTAAATAACAGTTTCATTAATTATTATTCAAGTATTAGTTTTTTCGGGTGAATAGTGTTTTTAATTAAAAATTTAATTAAAAATAATTAGAAAATTATTTTTATAAAAATGACTTTATTTTTGAACTCAGAGCATCGATATTATGTAATGGTAATTTTTGGGGTTTTTTCTGAAAAAATGAATTTTCGATGAATAGTGTTTTTATTTAAAAATGAAATTAAAAATATTTAGAAAATTATTTTTATAAAATGGAGTTCATATTTGTAATCAGAGCGTTGATATTTGGTTAAGGTGAAATTTTGGGATTATTCTGAGAAAGTTGAATTTTCGATGAATAGTGAAAATACAGTTTTTAAGTTACGGGTGTTTAATGACATCATTAAATGATGTATTAAGTTTGTAATCAATATGTTCGAATTATGAATAGTGAGATAAGGTATGAGGTGTCCCAAGTGGCCAATACCATAGGCAAATACCATGGGCATGCCCATGGTTTTGCCAAAACCACTAATGAGGTGTCCCTTTGCCATTAATGCCTTGTCCCCTCACTTTCTCTATAAATACCAAGCCATCCTCTCATCCATTCGACTCCCCACTCTTCCCCAACGAAGTTCGGGTCTCATTACCTCCCAAGGAGTCCTCCCAAGGTGCCCCCATGCCCTCAAAGTCCCAACCTTTGAGGTTTAAGAGTTACATTTTAAGGTAAGGGATCCGACCCCTCTCTTTCTTTTCAAGTGATCTCTTTTATGTCATTCCTTTTATGCTACATGTTCTTATTTTGGAGGATGTTCTTTTATACTCCTCTTACTGACCTTTTTATGTTCATATGATGAAAGACCCCCTCTTACTCTCATCATTTCTTTTTAAGAAAGTTTAAGTGGCGCCGTTAGGCTGCCGAATTTTCAAGGGATTCATTCACCTCTCTCTTTTTCAAAGTTCTACTTTCATGCCAAGTCTTTCAAGTTCATTTTTATTATGTTGGGGTATGATCTCTATATTTATCATACTGGTATTTTATGATCACATTATGAGAGACCCCATTTGATCTCTTCAATTCAGTATTTGGATGTCTTAAGTGGCGCCGTTAGGCTGCCGAATTTTTAAGTGGTTCTTCACCCTTCTCGTTTTGAAGTTCTACTTTCATGTCAATTCTTTCAAGTTCCTTTATATTATGTTGGGGTATGATCTCTATATCTATCATACTGGACTCTTATGTTCATATGATGAGAGACCCTATTTGACATTGTCAAATCAATTTTGTTGAAGTTTAAGTGATGCCGTTAGGCTGCCGAATTTTCACAAGAGAAATCTTGTTTTGTTTTCTTCCTTTCATGTTCTTCATTTCATATGGTATATTTTCAAATTTCATTACCATGTTCATAAATCCCTTATATTTTGTCCCTCTACTGTTTGATGGGTCATTTATGAATGTTTGACCCATGTCCCCTCTCTTCTCAATGTTTTCTAAAACCTTGTAACATAGCCGTTATGCTGCAGATTTTTCCCCTCAAAATGCCTCTCTCTTTTCTCAAAAATTATTTTATGTTATAAAGTGAATACTCAAAGATCTTATTTCTACAAGGGTATTCACATATATATCAAAATGTTCCATTTTAAATTCTGGGATTTACATACATGAGACCCGCTTCCCTTTCCGTGGGTTTAAAGTGCCGTAAAGATCATGTCATTAAAGCAGTTTTTAAAATGTTATGATTATGAAATGAAACCCATTTATTTTATGCTATATGGGTTATTTATGAAATGTTTGATGATGATATATGTGGATCACATGATAATAAAGGCAAATTTAAGGGTGCGCCCTGATAGCGCTCCAATGCATTGGGTAAAGACTTAATCTCTAGAGATGACCATTTTAACGACGCCTTGGTGAATAACCTTGGTAATTTTTAACGACACCTTGGGGATGGACCTTGGTGAAACGAAACGATTGCCAATATTAAATGTTGCAGCCACATATTCAAGTTATGAAAAAGTTTTATTCTTATTATGATATGCCTCATGATTTCATTTTCATGCCTTAAAGTTCTTTTCATGACTTTATTGATGTATCCCAAGTTCATATGTAAAATGTTTCACTTGTTTCCCTTGCTGGGCCTTCTGCTCACCCTTTCTTTTGATGTATGTCCCCAGGTTATGAGATTCAGTAATGATCCTAGGGTGAACATGAGGAGAAGCCTTTCAAGTGTTTAAGAAGAATTATTTATGTTGTTTTCATGTTTTAAGTTCCTGGTTTCCAAGACACTAGACCTTAAAGATCCTCAGTTTTGTGTAATGTAATGAAAGTTTATGTTATAAAATGGCGGGATGTTATAGTTGGTATCAAAGGATGGTTTAGTTATTTGTGGAAATTAGGATATGAAAACTCTAGGAGGAACCCTATAGAAAAGTTTAATATAGGAAATCTTCCTGGTATTTTGGTGAGTATTGAGTAAGGGGTTGCCAAGCAAATACATCCCTGTCTGGATACGAGCAGGTAGAGGTGGCTCTGGCACAGATGTACGTAGGGGTAAAACCCGAAAACACCGCTTTGAGCTAGACTCGAACGGGAACTGGTACACGACAACGGGCCTTGCTGCACTCTTGGTTACGACACTCCCGGGGGATATGCTTTGGTAAATTCATAAGCTTGGTATGAACCATTATAAAAGGAACAAAGATAAAATAAAATAAAGATTCACATAAGAATATATGATCATGGATAATGTAGATGGGAACCTAGGGGATCACAAGTTAGGGTATACTTTCCTTCTACAAGTTATCCTTATATGCTTTAAGTTCCTTTTCATAATTATTGGTTAAGTATTTAAGCCTCTAATTATACTTTATCTTCTTAGTTAATGGTGGGAAATGGAATAACATGTCCCAACAACCAATGTGATAGGAAATGCGACAATTTCCGTATTAATATGTCAGAGATGATTAGGGGATTAAAAGATGATTATTATTTTGGAAGGCGTTCACTATTTTGAGGACCCTATATGATCGAGGTAAATAGATTACTATAGTATTTTGATTGAGGAGTAAGGTTGACTTATATTTTGAAGAATTGATGAATTTAAGGTGGACTTATAGTAATTTAGGTTACTTTTGGGAATGATTAACCTATCTTGGGTAAAATATGTTTAGGTTACCTACTTTTGTTATAAGATGTTAGGAGTAGTTGATGTTGTCTGGAGATGAACAATGAAGTTGTTTTGGAAGACTATGTTATCAAATCCTTCTTGTATTTGGGTTTCAATCTTAGTTTGGTTTTTTTTGAAGAATTTTAAGGACCGTTATTTATGTAGTGGTCTATGATGAACGTTGGGTAGTACCATGGAACTTTGAAGATTTAAATGTAGGTTCTATTCCTATGGGATTCTTTCTTTTTGAAGAGTTGTTTTACCTTAACCTTTCTGTTTTTGGGATAATGTTTAAAGATAGAAGAAATAGATAGTTAATCTTTTGTAGATTATGTGATTCTATAGAAGATGATTCTTGTGCTTTTATGAGACCAAGTGTATTTGAATTCTCATCATTTGGCGAAAAGATTAGTGTTGGTAGGGACTTGTTAAAGGATGAAACTCTACTTGAAGGTAGGTATATTTTCTTATGTTTTTGTTCTATGTAGTAAATGAAATCCTCAAAATTATGAAAAGAAACGTAAAACAAAAATGTTGTTGGTTTATGTTTCCTACTAGGTAATCAAAGACCGTTTACACACATCATAAGTTTGGGATTTTCTCATGGTTAACTTTCACCTAATCATGTTCTCCATCACTCTCTCTCAGAACTGACCCTTTTTTTTCCTCCATGTCCATGTTTTCCTACATGGAACCCGAGTGTGGGTTAACTCGGGTGGCCTTTGTACTTCCTTTTCTTTCTTTTAAAGTAATGGTGTTACTGACTCTTTTTCCGATGTGGGACTTTCAATGAAATTTCAAAACCCAATTTAAAAAAAATTGCGAGGACGCAATTTCTTAAGGGGGGAAGATTGTAACGACCCGAAATTTTGAATAAATCTTGTTTCCTAATTTCATGTGTTATTTTTTATAGTCAAAAAAAATGTTTTATTTGATAAACATGATTATAAATAAAATGAGACCATTGGTTTTTGAGTGTTATATGACCATCGGTCAATATGACCACCGTGAACAAAATGTTTTGATTATTTTCTCTAAATTTAAGTAATCTTGATTAATTATTATAGAAAGAAGATTTGATGGCCTCACCTAGTAGCCTTGGGCCGATCGAAGCCCATCTAACAGAGATTGGGAAGGAGGTAGCACCATTGGGCTTTGCTCTGGACCAAATCCAAGCCGAACTTCATCATGTGAAGCTAGAACAGAATCGCCTTCGCGAGAAGTTCAAACTGATAGAAATTACTACTCGGGCAATGTTGACTGAGCCGCCCCAAAATTCTATCACCCTAGCACACCTTACTCTTAGGTCCTATGCTGGTATTATAAGGGGTTATGTAACGAGACCGTAATTCCCTTGTGTAATCCTTTTTTTAAATAAAAATTTGGATTTCTTCTTATGATGATGTTTATGAATTTTCAAATGACCGGATAAATATTGTATGTATATTTTTGATGAATTTTAGAAAAAGGATATTTTAAAAATGGTTGTGTAAACCTTAAATAATTAAAAATGTGTAATGATTTTCGAAAAATGGTCTTCTACAATTATGTTCAGTACAAAATTTAGAGTCTAATAAGATCAACATGATTTTTGATGAATAGTAAATTATGAATAGTGATTTTATGATTAGGATTAGTAATTTGACCAAATGGATTAGTAATTTCACTTAAAGAAATTTTTAAAATAATCTAGGCACCTTGATTAAGTAATGTGATTCAATAAAATGGGTAAATAACAGTTTCATTAATTATTATTCAAGTATTAGTTTTTTCGGGTGAATAGTGTTTTTTAATTAAAAATTTAATTAAAAATAATTAGAAAATTATTTTTATAAAAAAGACTTTATTTTTGAACTCAGAGCATCGATATTATGTTATGGTAATTTTTGGGGTTTTTTCTGAAAAAATGAATTTTCGATGAATAGTGTTTTTATTTAAAAATTAAATTGAAAATATTTAGAAAATTGTTTTTATAAAATGGAGTTCATATTTGTAATCAGAGCGTTGATATTTGGTTAAGGTGAAATTTTGGGATTATTCTGAGAAAGTTGAATTTTCGATGAATAGTGAAAATACAGTTTTTAAGTTACGGGTGTTTAATGACATCATTAAATGATGTATTAAGTTTGTAATCAATATGTTCGAATTATGAATAGTGAGATAAGGTATGAGGTGTCCCAAGTGGCCAATACCATGGGAAAATACCATGGGCAAGCCCATGGTTTTGCCAAAACCACTAATGAGGTGTCCCTTTGCCATTAATGCCTTGTCCCCTCACTTTCCCTATAAATACCAAGCCATCCTCTCATCCATTCGACTCCCCACTCTTCCCCAACGAAGTTCTGGTCTCATTACCTCCCAAGGAGTCCTCCCAAGGTGCCCCCAAGCCCTCAAGGTCCCAACCTTTGAGGTTCAAGAGTTACATTTTAAGGTAAGGGATCTGACCCCTCTCTTTCTTTTCAAGTGATCTCTTTTATGTCATTCCTTTTATGCTCCATGTTCTTATTTTGGAGGATGTTCTTTTATACTCCTCTTACTGCCCTTTTTATTTTCATATGATGAAAGACCCCCTCTTACTGTCATCATTTCTTTTTAAGAAAGTTTAAGTGGCGCCGTTAGGCTACCGAATTTTCAAGGGATTCATTCACCTCTCTCTTTTTCAAAATTCTACTTTCATGTCAAGTCTTTCAAGTTCATTTTTATTATGTTGGGGTATGATATCTATATTTATCATACTGGTATTTTATGATCACATGATGAGAGACCCCATTTTATCTCTTCAATTCAGTATTTGGATGTCTTAAGTGGCGCCGTTAGGCTGCCGAATTTTTAAGTGGTTCTTCACCCTTCTCGTTTTGAAGTTCTACTTTCATGTCAATTCTTTCAAGTTCCTTTATATTATGTTGGGGTATGATTTCTATATCTATCATACTGGACTCTTATGTTCATATGATGAGAGACCCTATTTTACCTTGTCAATTAAATTTTGTTGAAGTTTATGTGATGCCGTTAGGCTGCCGAATTTTCACAAGAGAAATCTTGTTTTGTTTTCTTCCTTTCATGTTCTTCATTTCATATGGTATATTTTCAAATTTCATTACCATGTTCATAAATCCCTTATATTTTGTCCCTCTACTATTTGATGGGTCATTTATGAATGTTTGACCCATGTCCCCTCTCTTCTCAATGTTTTCTAAAACCTTGTAACATAGCTGTTATGCTGCAGATTTTTCCCCTCAAAATGCCTCTCTCTTTTCTCAAAAATTATTTTATGTTATAAATTGAATACTCAAAGCTCTTATTTCTACAAGGGTATTCACATATATATCAAAATGTTCCATTTTAAATTCTGGGATTTACATACATGAGACCCGCTTCCCTTTCCGTGGGTTTAAAGTGCCGTAAAGATCATGTCATTAAAGCAGTTTTTAAAATGTTATGATTATGAAATGAAACCCATTTATTTTATGCTATATGGGTTATTTATGAAATGTTTGATGACGATATATGTGGCTCACATGATAATAAAGGCAAATTTAAGGGTGCGCCCTGATAGCGCTCCAATGCATTGGGTAAAGACTTAATCTCTAGAGATGACCATTTTAACGACGCCTTGGTGAATAACCTTGGTAATTTTTAACGACACCTTGGGGATGGACCTTGGTGAAACGAAACGATTTCCAATATTAAATGTTGCAGCCACATCTTCAAGTTATGAAAATGTTTTATTTTTATTATGATATGCCTCATGATTTCATTTTCATGCCTTAAAGTTCTTTTCATGACTTTATTGATGTATCCCAAGTTCATATGTAAAATGTTTCACTTGTTTCCCTTGCTGGGCCTTCTGCTCACCCTTTCTTTTGATGTATGTCCCCAGGTTATGAGATTCAGTAATGATCCTAGGGTGAACATGAGGAGAATACTTTCAAGTGTTTAAGAAGAATTCTTTATGTTGTTTTCATGTTTTAAGTTCCTGGTTTCCAAGACACTAGACCTTAAAGATCCTCAGTTATGTGTAATGTAATGAAAGTTTATGTTATAAAATGGCGGGATGTTATATGACCTATTAACACTAAATGGAAATTACTTAATTAATGAACTGGTTACATGTTCAGACACCAGCGGAGGGCTGAAGCAGGTACTGGATATTTAGTTATTGTACTACTTGAATTACATTATATATCCATGACTGTACACTGCTAAATTCCATTACACAAGCATGATGTTATAAACATCATTGATGGTGGCCCACTAAGATTTATCTTACACCATCAATGAGAGTTGTTTGGTTCCAAAAGTACATTAAATGGATGTAGTTATTGATAAATTGAAGCATACAACTTCAAACACATGAATTATTATGGTTTAGGATGGATCTTGATAGGAGATGACCAAGTTGAATCTCGAAATTCTTGGAGTAGTATTTGTTTTCTTTTACCTTGTAGAACAAGTAATGCTTATTTTCTTGTACCATGTTTCTAGTTTTCTAGAGACATGTCATTACATCATCATTGTTTTAGTTGATACAAGCATTGTTTTTCTCAGTTATCTATTCCCTGAGTTTTCTTCCATTATTCATTTATATTGCCTCTGCTGTTTTCTATTACATTATATTCCTTCCATTGTGCTACACTCTTCTAATGAGGGAATAGTCTTCCCAATGAATCACACTAGGCCCTCAATACTACTCGATAGCCTCTAGCGTTTAGGGTGGCACACTTGAAGCCACGTGGCCCACTGGGCTCAGGGAACCCATTGAGAGGAATCTTGATCCCAGTCATCACATGGTGAGTGGTCGGGTACCAGCCAAGGATTGATTTTTCAAGACTTCTCATGGGATTGGATCCCGAAAGTTGTGATTTAATGTACCTCCATGGTAGAGGTGACAATGTGGATAAAATCAGGTACAATAAGATGGTTGACCCATGGCGGAATCCTGGTCAGTTTTTTATAGGACGGTGAGCATGTCTCAGAGATATATAGATGTGCCTTTTGTAGAATCCCCTTGTACTCATATCATAGATGGTTTTTCATTATGTTCACTCATCTTTAGTATTATTAGAGAGCTTCAGCCTTACATCCATCTCCTTTTTAATTCACAATGTTCTTCCCTGTAGATGAGGGAACCTATTGTGGTTGTGCTCTAGGAGTGGGGTAAGGTAACCCATGGGGTAGAAAGTTCACCATTGGCCATTTGAGGGTGTTTTTTCTCGTTTTAGTTAAACTTAGATGTTTTCCATGTGCTTTTGAACTCGTATTTATATTTTAAGATGAAGATAGGGGTATTTCTATGGTGGGGAGTACCATATCAGTCAATGTTAAATGTCTTCCTTGTAGAAGTCAGTTGTTAACACTTTGAGGTTGGTAGTGGAATAGTCTAGATAGCTTGGTTGTGCAGATGCTCAATTTGGGAACATGGTGGTCGGTCCTTTCTCCAGGATTCATGGGGATAATAAGGTTTATTGTGGGGACATTTTTAGGACTAGTGTTTTTTGGGACAATAGTTTTGAGCATACACTGGAATTTTTTATGTTGGATGCCTGTAAGGGGTAAAATGTTATTTTCCCCTAGTAGTTGATCTCAAATATTTTTTTGAAATCTCCTTCGATCCCGGAATAGGGTGTTTACCCTAGGACATTAGTTTTTTGGAAATCTGAGTAGTTCGAGTTTTAGCAGAATAATTATTATTTAATATTAATAAATTAAATAATAATTTATTCATGCAGGTTCGTTTGGAAATAAATTTTAAATAGAACATCTGATTGATATTCCATATACACAACTGAGTCCAGAATATAGTGTTTATCCTAGGTAAAGAATAAACTCATGTCGGGCGTCGAGGCCGGCCCGAGCCCCTTTTCTATTTCTTTTATTTTCTTTTCATCCATTTCAATAATTTATTCCTTATCCTTGTGCATGACTCTTGTGTGCTCCTCCTTCATCGTGACATTAGGGAGAAAATTGATATTTAGGAAGAGGGAGAGAATGAAGGGAAGATCGGTACTGTTGTGAATCCCTCAACGTGCTGAATCTTTGTAAATCGACCATAGATGGTGAAATCAACTTAAGCATTGGCGATTTCCACTCGAAGGTAGGGAAATTTACATATTTTCCATAAATCCCCATGAAATATTTTGGTTCACAATTTTATAGCCACATACTTCTTTCTTATGGCCTCTTGAGGCTCGATCTGTTGTTTCAGGGGAGAAAATGGGTGTTTCTGGAGATTTGAGGGTTTTCCTGTTGGGAACCTAGGTTACACAGAATTTGTTCTAGGGGAAAATTTCATGTATTATTCCCATTTGGGGTAGAATAATTTCTCTAGAGTACATGCCATGTACTATGAGTACACACAGCATTGTAGTACAAGGCCATGTGTCTGGCCGTGTGAAAAAGAACATTGGATTTTGGTTTTTTAAATAGTACATGCCATGTAATTTTACACAGTAAGACCCCATGTAGTCTTGGACATGAATAAGTACACATCCATGGAGAAGGGATAAGAGTACATGTCAATTAATCAAATATACACACCATGTACATTTTCCCTCTTAGAGTTTTGGGGAATCTTGTGCCCAAAAATTCTGAATTGGGCGTGTGAGTAGTCCATTAAAAGTGTTTTCCCCATAGATTGTAATAGTGAAATCCTATTGACATTTAAAGATAATATAATTATTTTGGGGGTTTCTATCTAAATTTAGACTTTATTAATCCATTTATAGAGTTTTTTTGTCACATGAGAGTGAGACCTGGCGGGGATAATTAACTGGGCATTCAGTCCAATCTAGTTGAGTCCTTTTGTCTAAGATGTGATGTGAGAAATCTTTTGTGACCTAGGATTTTGACAAATTTCCCCTTGTGAGACATGTCTTTCTGTCATATGAGTTCATGAGACTAGATGCTTCCAAGAATCCCCTGGGGGATTCCTTTTCATCGGTGCTGACCTAGGGAGTCCCTTGTAGGATCTCTCTCCAATTTTACTTTGAAAATATCCCTGTTGTAGTATACATTGGTTTTTCTTCGTTCGAGGATCCTGTGTAGGATTCCTCCCTTACTCTTCACTAAGGATCCCATGTAGGATTCCTTCAATTGTATTTACCTGGAGGATCCCAAGTAGGATTCCTCTATAATGTTTTAATTGAGGGACCTAGTGGGTGCCAGTGGTTTTACCAACCCTAAGCTATTAGGATGGGTTTGTGTAGAGGTAGTGTTCAGGTGTCACCTAGAACTTCTGCCAAACATGAAAGCCCGTGGGGTTGTAGATGTAGTGTTGGGTTGGCTGTTTGGGATACCCTCACTAATGTATTTATATCTAACACGGTTTTGCTGATGAATTAGTGTTTACTAGAGGTGATTCTTGGTTGGTGGTTGTTGAGCCTGACATGATGCGTCTTTCATGTTTGTTTGGATGCCCAGACATCCTCTCCTGGGATCTAACTTCTATTCCATGTTATTTCTAAGTTTTAACTGGTACCTAGAGATTTTAACTAGGAATTTTATGTTGATCGTATATATATATATATTATAATATATTTTTTGTGGGGATATCCATAGGTGCTTCCTGGTATATTCCTATTGAACCTTACATTTTTACTTTTATGCCTTGGATTCTCATGGTATGAATTCCTTTGACAGACTCATGGGAAGAATGCTATGAATATTGGTAAGGATCAGATATTCCTATGGGAAACGATCAGATATTCATTTGGTAAAGGATCATATATTCTTATGGGTAAGGATCATATATGACTGCAGGCAAGGTTGGGATTTAACTGCGGGAGAGGTTGTGCTCTGCCTGAGGGTGAGGTTTTTTCTATGCCTTCAAGCAAGGATTTCCATGTCTCTGTTCAATTAATAGGATTATGCTCTATTGTTTTCGACAAGTGACATCTTTACAAGATTTACCAGTGGTATATAGTATCCTTCTTTACATGATTGACCATTTGTTTGTGGTATCCTATTCCGTCATTTGTGGTGAGTATGTGTAAACCCAGGTGTAGGATGAGTATCCCCATGTGGTGATGTTGCTTCCTCCGAGATATAATTTTGGCATTGACCAAATCTAGTACATGTTAATGGGATTATAGGCCTATAGATCAACATTAGGATTAATGACTTGGGTGGCACGACTTCCAGCTTAATTCCCTTGCACAGTATTTCCAGACGATCTGAATTATGGACCCAAGGATCGACTACTCATGTGGTTTCTTTCTATTTAATTCACATATTGATGAATATTCATATTTATGTATATATGTATAGGTATGGTACTATACATGTATATGTATATATATATGTACATCCATGGTGGAAGTTTCCCAATTGATAGGGATTGAAAACCTGGGGTTTGACTATGGTTTCACGTTAGGATTGCATCATTTTGTTATGTTCTTGAAAGGCTAAGCACATTTCTGTTGCATACACTTTTAGCATCACAGTTATAGGTTTCTATAAGAGTGTCCCTAATGAGATTATTTATCACCCCTGTTTGTGCACCACAGTGTACATGTAGACCTTATGTATGATTTTTAGGTTGAGCACAAGTTTCATGGTGGATAGGTATAAGGCCTATTGTTTCATGATAGAGTGCAGCTACTTGAGTGGTTCTACTGATCAAGGTGGTGCAGTTCCATAGTTTATAGAGATCAGGTGTGTGGATTGGCTCAGAGGTAGTTGTAGAGCCATGTGCATTTACTTATAGTTTCTTTTGTACGTGTATCTGTATGGTCGGTATAGTGGGTGACCAGTGGTGTATTGTATTACATAGTTGTTCGGGATTTTTCTTCATTTTACTACTACAACTAGTTCGATTTTAGTTTTTTTCTTCCAGAGACTCTTTATTTCTTCTATGTATGATACTTAGTTATTTACTCTGATTTCTTACTCAATTATGAGGGTATAGTCTCCCCACTATCACATCCTCGGCCCTCTCTGCTAGTTGGTAGCCTCGGGCATATGGGGAGGTGCACTAAAATCCTTGTGGTGAACCAGCTCGGAGCACCGTTTTAGTGAATTCCGAGTTGGGACGTTACAATATAGGTGTAATAAATTGAAATTTAATTTATTTTCAAGGATTCATTCCCCAAAAAATTATCCCACCATTATTACCAGAATATTCAAATGGATGGTTTAATTAGGATCACATATTCAAAGATATTATATTGTATCTGTGGAAACATTTTCCCCAAGATCTCATTAGAACATCGAAATATTTGCGCTCCATGTAGTATGTCAATTGGAAGGATGCATATTGATCTTGTTATTTTTTGAAATGTGGAAAATCCACATTCCATTAAATTCTCACATTCCTTTGGCAACCCTATTTAATTAGGTTGATTTTGACTAATGGAGTAAAAAAAAGGCTACAAAATTATCCATTTAAGGAGGTTTTAGAGTAACAATTCATGATTTTATGTGTTTTTTATTTTGAAATAAGCCTAATCTACTAGATATCTTGCATTAAAAACAACATTTAGTTTAAAAAACAAAAATGTACTGTTAAATTATGATTATTTTAATGTGACCATTATAACATAGATGTTAAATTGGAGGTACGAATAATAATAATAACATTATGAAACATTTATAATTGTTTTATATAATAATAATTTATTTATTAATTCAGAATAAATAATTATGAATTTTTTGTATAAATTAATTTATGCCCCCAAAATATGTTTTCTTCAAAAATGTATTTTATTAAATTTTGTGAGTGGATGGTAAAATTAATTTATGAAAATTTAATAATTTTTTTTTAAAATTTATAATAAAAAATTAAATTATCATGTCATAATTATATTAAGGTTAAATTTTCGTATATTTCGAAACATGTCAATTTTCTAGTGAATAGTGAAAAAATACAGATTTTATAGAAAATTATATTTTCTATTAAAAGTAATTAAAAACTAGATTTTTTATATTAATGGATTCTAAAATTTCATTAGTTCCTTATGATTAAATATAGTCTACTAAATTTCATTGGAATTTAAATTATACATATTTTTTGTTTAAAAACATTTTTATACATAAAAATGAAATTTTCTATAAAACCATTTTCAATACATTTTACAGGATTATATTAAAATTGATTTCTTCCAATTATATAAATTTTACTCAGAAAATCTATTTTGTGTTTTTAATTGTTATTTAAAAATTTTAAAATTTGTAAACATTCATTTTTCAAATCATATTGTAAAAAATGTAATAGTTTGTTCCCACAATAAAATTTTAAATGAGTTAACTAGGGGTTAAAATAAGATATACGACAAATATTGGTATATAAATATTTATAAATCCTATTATTTATCATTATTCAGACCCTATATAATACTCTCCAATAATATGAGTCATTTGAAATAATTATTCTTCAGAAATATAATTAATATATTTTTCTCTTTTGAAAACATCAATTGGGGTCATCTCCCTCCCTTATAAAAGGGATCCACATATTCTCTATGACCCACAATTAAAAATCCTATTATCTATGAATATAAATATAAAAATAATTTCTTAAAATCCCTAAACACATCCTATCGGTCTTATTTTGATCACAATACCTTCCTATCAAGGCTTAAGGATTAATCCCCAAGTTTTTTCTAATCAAATAGGTATAACTCTTATCAAATTGCATTCAATTATATTCCTTCTTACATAATCTATTGATCAGTATTATCCATCATAACTTGTTTACTCAAGTGTCATAAATATAATGGAATGTTATTATGATTATGTAATAAAATTATTCCACTTATATTCCATCATATAAGAAATGAAATTATCGATCGTGTGTACACGTGGACTACCACCTCTTCAGAGGGATATGATTCATTGTCCATCACCGCCTCACACGGTTATTTATAATGATGGACTGAATAAATATAAATTTTTATTACATAATAAATATTATTTAATGATACAATATTTATTTATATTCATTTCTACGTTTTCATTAGAAAATGAAAACATTATTCATGCATACGCACGAATATCGGTCTCCATGAAAGGTGTAATTTATTTCCCTATCTCATTGTTTTAGGTACGATTATAAACATGTATATAAATAATATTTAAAATTTATATATATAATTTTTAAAATAATGGAGAATATTGATCATTGATAAAAGTAAAAGGATTGTAACTACCGAACCTAAACATTCATGAGAAATCAAAAAGTTAACATAGAAACATGGTGATTATAATAAGGAATTATTAAAAAATTAGTTTTAAAATTATATTAGTGGGTCATATTGATATTATATGTTTACATATGGTTTTTTGTGGAATTATAATAAATTTAAATGTATTATTTAGTAGTTCTAGAATTTATGGATCCAGCCACACATGAGCTAAGGTCTCTTGGTGTCTATATTATTTAATTAAGAATTTTTTTATATTATTCAAAATTTTATGTTTATAACCTCTATATACATCCCAATTTACATATTATATCTTGTAACCATATTAATAATAGGTAATTAATGTTAATGTTTAAATTATTTCATCAATGGGTTTCAGATTCAAAACTACCCACATTAATAAATGTTTTATTTTAGAATATAATGTTTACTAGAATTTCTTATGTTTGAATTTAAAATGATGAAATTATATGATATATCTCCGACATATATCATTTAACTTTTTCTCTTATATTTTTTAGAGATAACATATTTTCCATTAATTTGTCTATCTTTATATTCTAATGACACCAAAACAATTTGTTTATGTATAATCGACATTTTTTTAATATTTGGTTGAGAATATTTTTGTTCCATATAGATATTTTCTTTTAAATATTGTCAATAATGTGTGAACTATTATCCTTCGATTGCTTAAGATATTTTTAAACCATTTTTTAAATTATAAAAATTGTTTTCATAGGAATATTCATTCTATATTTTGAATGAGTTTATTTGGAATTTATAACATATATGTGAATGTAATCCCTTTTTTAACCTACATGACGTTAATATAATTTCCACAATTAGGACTACTCAATGATTTGAATATTGAATTAAAATTATACGTGATTCCTTTCAAATAAAATGTTTTCATTTTTATTTTTGATTTTTTTATTTTAAAAATGTGATTACAAAATAACAATGGTATTTTCTTCACAAAATGTTTTTATTCTCTCTTAAAGGTATTTTTCATCTATGGTAACATCATTTTATGTTACATATACTTTGATGGTAATACAATCCAATGATACTCATTTTATTCTATCTTTAGATGGATTTTGATTCTGATGATGAAATATTGATGACACATGTTTTATTTTTAATGGGTTAATCTATAATTAATTGATAAATTTGTTCATGATCTTGTGGAATACATATGAATGGATTATGATTATGTAATGGGAGAGTTTATTATATACCTCTAATTAATTTGGAAATGGATATTTTTATGGCCTTAAAGGGTACATGGGATATTATCATGGCCCCAAAATATGGTAAATCGTAGATCTTCCCAAGCCTAAACGATTTAACACTGGAGGTTATCCCAATACAATAATAAGTTACATAGGAGGGTATCCCAATCCCAAAGAAGGTGAATGGGTGGTTAAGACAAATCTAACAAGTATTGAATTACATAGTAGGTATCCTAGATATAATAATTAAGTGATTTTTATCATTCCAAACCTTATGACACTCTTTTATGACATATTATGAAGATAATTTTATGTTCCCAAGGATCATGTCCTCTTATTAATTATTGATTCATATCATATAAATTTCCGATCTTTATTACATGACACATTATTAAAATAATTGAATTCTTGGGTATTATTTTCATATCTAAATCTCATGTCATCATACCATTGTTCTAATGTTATTATTAAATTATCATTGATATCTAACTTTTTCCCTTATAGTGCATCACATAACACCATTTATTATATTTTCTTTTACCCAGGATAAGAACAAAAGATTTTAGTATAATTTTTCTGAGATGGGTAATACTTTGGAATTCCATAATGAGAGAATATGTAGCTATTTATGTAATTTATTTTTTATCCATGTATTTAAATTCACTAAACCATTATAGTTCATCGGTGGAACGTAATGATATATAAGAAATATTCATCAAATAATTTTTCATATTTCTGTATCTAATTATTTTGTCACTATAGTTAGTATTGAGCCAATAATATGTCATTTTTGGAAATTAGGATTTGAAAATTTTATTGAGAACCCTTAGGATAAGCCTTTGTTTTGGAAAATTTCTTATGATATTGATATGAAATGGGAGAAAATTTCATAGAAAATAAAACTAAATCGCTCTCGAATGGTGATAGAAATAATAAATTTTACAACTCTCTTCAAAGAATCTAGAAAACCTGTAGGCCCCTTGCTTTTCTTTGAGTTGATGACATTCTTCTTAACACTGAGGATGACATTTCCAGCCATGTGGTAACTTACTTTCATAATTCATTCAATGGTCAGGAGGATAGCAAGGATCTTCTCTCTGAAATCATTCCTAATATGGTCACTACTGAGGACAACAATCACCTATTAAGAATACATATGGATCATGAAATCAAGGACACTGTTATTAGTCTCAAACCTGATAGTTCCCTGGGACCAGATGGTTTCAACAATGGTTTCTTCCAACATTACTGGGATCATATTCATGTGGATGTTTGTAAACTGGTTAAAAAAAATTCTCCATTGGTGTTCTTCCCCATGGGATAAACACTCAATTTCTTACCCTTATTCCTAAAGTGGACAATGCCGCTGAGATTTACCTTTTCCGACCTATTAATCTCATCAACACCGTCTATAAAATCATCTCCAAACTCTTTGCTAACAGACTCACCTATATCGTTAATAAAATTGTTTCTTGGAATCAATTTGGATTTATCAAAAGAAGAATAAATCAATATTGTATTTTCCTGGCCTCGGAAGGCATTAATATTCAAAATAAGGTCACTATAGGAGGCAATGTGGCCATCAAATTAGACATTAGAAAATCTTTTGACACCATGGATTGGGGTTTCATCTTAATGGTGCTGAAAAGCATTGGGTTCAATGATGGGTTTACTTCCATGATCCACACCTTACCTAAGTCGGCTTCCATTTCCGTTCTAGTCAATGGGACCCCGAAAGGCTTCTTTAACTGCACCAAAGGGGTTAGGCAAGGTGATGCTCTTTCTGTCATCCCCTTTTCTATTGTTGAAGACTACTTAAGAAGAATTCTTATGAGCCTTGTGAATAAAAACAAGGTTAATCCCATTCAGTTTCAAGAAATTTAAATGTTCCTACCCATATTTTATATGCTGATGATATTAATTTATTCTTAAAGGGTGATAGAAGGAACATCCAAAACCTCAAAAGTTCCCTAGCCCATTATGAAGACATTTCGCGTTAAGTAATAAGTTGGAACAAATCATTTGTTTTGTTTGGGACGAACTATTCCCCCACTAGAAAAAGTCACATCATTAATTACTTAGGAATCGAAGAAGGATCTTTCCCCTACACATACCTGGTTGTTCCCATATTTTCGGGAAGGCCAAAATCAAGATATTTTCACAACATTGTTGACCAAATTACCAATAAACTTTCATCTTGGAAGGGTAAATCTATTTCTATGAATGGCAAGATTTTTATTGTTAAATGTACGGTGGTATCCAAGATGGTTTACTCGATGATGGTTTACCATTGGCCTACCAGTCTTCTCATGAAAATCAATGTTTACATTAAAAACATTGTTTGCTCTAGTAGTACGATTGAAAAAAAATGTCACCATTCCTTGGGTCACTTGCTACAAACCTTTGGATAAGGGTGGTCTTGGTATTAATAATCTTAAGCTTTTTAATGAATCTCTTCTATCCAAGATGACTTGGAATCTAATCCAAAACAACTCTGCTTCTTTGGACATCCTTAAGAAAATATTTGTTACCAAACATCAGAATGGAAAACTAGGTTACATAACCTCTTCCATCTGGCCTTCGATTAGACATTCGTTCCTTAATATCATGAACAACTCTAGATATACGGTTAGTGCAAATTCCTCTTTGAATTCCTGGATGGAAATTGGACTAGTGTACCCTTAATCTCAATGTTGACGTCCAACACTACTCATGGCAACACAAACTCCACTATTAGGGATATTGTTAATGAGACTTACTCTTATTTGGCGTGTTGCCCATAATAGCGTCCCTGACGATGTGTGCCTTTGATCCTTTGGGATTCCTCTTTGCTCTAGATGCTATCTATGCAATCAAAACTACGAGGATGCTAACCATTTATTCTTGTCCTGTTCTATAACTGAAGCTCTTTGGAATCACACTTTTGACATTTTTGGTTGCAGATGGTCACTTCCTTCTACTATTAGCTCTCAATTACAACACTGTGTTGATTGGGACTCTTCTAAGCAAATCAAAAATATTTTTCTGACTACAGTGGCAGAACTCCTGCATGTGATCTGGTATGATAGAAATAATTTTATTCATAATAATTTCTCATTCAGTCTCAATGTAGGTAAAACACGTATTCTCATTGAAATCAAGGATGTTGCTTCTCTTTAGAAAGATCATTGTGACAACTCTGTTGGTGATTTTGAGATCCTTCTCCATCTTCGGATTGCGGGATCTTATAGGCAACCTCGACGCGCCTTTGAGGCCTTCGGGAAAGCCCCAATTCCAGGATGGATCAAAGTGAATGTCAACGGAACCTCTAGAGGAAACCCAGGTCTGGCAGGTTGTGGTGCCATTTTTATGGTCTTTCTTAGCAGATTCCATGGCTTCTTCTTCAGTGGATGTGGTATGGCCTCGGCATTGGAAGCAGAAATTTTGGGAGTGATCCATGTGGTGGACTTTGATAAACAAAAGGGTTGGAGAAAGATGTGGATTTAATGTGATTCAACCACTATTGTTCAAACTATTTGGAAAGGGCTGGTGCACCTTGCATGGTCGTTTACCTCTCAATGGATGAAATGACTTGCTTTTCTCATGGATCTAAACTACTTTTCCACTCATGTGTTCTGTGAAGCGAACATGGTTGCTGATAGTCTTTCCAACAAAGGGTTCAACCAAGATATTACCTGGATGGATGATTTTGCTGATGTTTCGCTCCACTTTTATAATAAGGATTGTAATAAGATTCTATATTTTAGGCTTATGTAACTCCTTTTATTTTTCTGAGCAATAAATTGTGCCTTGGTCTTTGACAAAGGCACAACCTTTAAAAAAATGTAACATTTTATATTCTAAAATAAACATATGATCTTATATTTTTTGAGGAAAAATATTAACATCCAATCTAAAATCCATCCATTTTATGGGTCCTAATTATATATCAATGAGGGTATTAATTTGAGATGTTTTGGGAGAAATGTAACCTTGATGATATCCATATTATACAATATTCTTTTCATTTTTTTGAATTATTTTCCTAAACTTCCATCAAACCATGAAGTTGACTTTTCAATAGAACTCACTCAAGATTCTATTGTTATTTTGAAGACTCCATATATAATATTCTATATTGAGTTCAAGGAATTAGGTAATCAACTCCATTATAGTCTTATTAAGGGATTAATTCATCATATTATGTCACTATGGGATACACCTGTTATTTTTGTTAATGAAAAAGGTTAATCATTGTGCCTTTTTATTGTTCATATGGAACTATACAATATCACAATCATGAATAAGTATCATATACCCTTTGTTTATTATTTATTTGATCAATTACATGGAGCTCAATATTTTTCAAGTATGTAAATTGATATAGATACTATTGGTTCTGGTTAAAATTTCAATACATTCCCAATATATCATTCTTTTTGAGGTATAAATTCTATGAATTTATAGTGATTTCATTTGGACTTACTAATACCCACATTATCATCATGGATTTGATGAATTGAGTATTTGAAGATTGCATTGATCAATTTTTGTCCATATTTATCATTGATATTATTAATTATTATAAGATAAAATAATAGAATGAATATCACGTTGGTATTTTAATAAATACCATAAGGAAGGATAGCATGTATGAAAAATTTTCCAAGTGTGAATTTTGGCTATATAAGATTTCATTTTTCAGACATATAATGTCATGATATGGTATATTTTTGGATCCATTAATGGTGAATGTTATGAAAAATTGGAAGAGACCCCCCATGGTGGCTATTATTCAAAGTTTTCCTAGCTTGGTTTGATAATATCATTGCTTGGTAAATGGTTTTCCATGGTTATCTAATCTTCTCACCATGTTAACCTAGAATGAAGTCATGTTATTTTGGACAAAAAAATGTGAAGAATATTACAAGGAACTAAATAGATGTTTGGTTATTCAGCCCATGGGCACCCTAACCTATAATATATAAGGGAAAATAAACTCAAGTGACACATAGAATAAGGGAATTGAATATGTTAACTTGAAAAATGATCTGGTGATATCTTATGCCTTAGGAAAATTGATGGTTCATGGGAAAAATTTTCCAATTAATCATTTATATTAATCTATAGTAATTCTAATTATTGATATAGAGGAATTATCTTTTTAGATAAATCTCTTAAATATATAAGGATCAAAAACAATTAATGTATATATTCACTCAGAATAATTTTAATATATACCTGAGAAGATTATTAGAGTTGATTAATGATTATGGTTGTTGAATATATTACCACCATGAGAATATGATATAAAATGTTCATAACATGAGTTGAAAGGATCATTATAGCTATTCTATAATGACAAAAATGAAGATAAAATATTTTCTTATTTCAATTTTGGTTAGGTTCAACTCCTTTATCTTATCAAATTTTCTTATAATAATTGGTTTCTATCAAGTATTAAGAGGGATCCTTATGAAGACCTATATGGAAATAAATACAGAACTCGGACTTGCTAAGTAAAAGTTAGAGATATAAATATATTGGGAAATATTTAAATGTTATTAAATAGAAGATAAATTCATATCAATTCAGAAACACATCATGGAATCTCATAATCAGTAGAAAGGTTATGTTGATAATCATCAGTGAGATTTGGAAGTTCATATTGGTGAAAAGTTATCATTGTGAATTTATCTATGGAAAAAATTAAATGGATTTGGAAATAGGGGAATTATTTTCCCATGGTATATTGTTCTCTTTGATATTACTGACTATGTAGGGACTATATATTATCTCTTGGAACTTCCAATAATCCTCTCTTAAGCCCAGGATGGGTTCTAATATCTCTCCTGACTAAGTACATACCTATAAATTAACACATATGGAACTTAGAGGTTATACCACAAGAGCATGATATTTCGTAATATGTATAACCATTGTAAATCATATATCATGAAAATTAATTTCTATGGAACAATATTACTCACTTGGTTAATGTTATCTAGTGGAATAATAAATTTAAAGAAGTTATATGGCAACATGGGGAAGTGAGGAAACAAAGATATCCTCATTTTTTTATTAGAGTGATTGTATATTTAGGTTTAAATTTATTTAATGGGGTTATAATATATCAAAACATTGTTTTATATGTATTTACCTATAAATAAACCTCACATGTTTGTTATCTTACATTACAGTCAACACTGATTTTAAAAGAACTATGATATAATATGGAATTATAATTATTTAAATGATTCCATTATAAACTAAATATTAATATTTTTTGATGAATTCGAAAAATAAATTTAATAAAAAAGTTTATAATGGCTTTAGATAATGAAAATTAGCTCATTAATTAATAATAAATGAGTACACATTTTTATGTAAAGTTAGTTTATGCATCAAAAATATGTTTTCTTCATAAATTATTTTAATGAATTTTGTTAATGGATAATATAATTAATTTATAAATAATTTAGAAATTTAATTTTTGAAAATTTTAAAAAAAATTATATCTTCATATCAAAATTAGATTATTTATACTTTGTGTTTTTCTTCAAAGGAGTATTTTTTAGTGAATTATGAAAAAATAAAAACTTTATAGAAAATTCTCCTCCTCAATCAAATATTTATATAGCCCCATTTTGTTTTGAATTTAATTTAAAATTTAATTAGTTGTTTTTTATTAAATATAATCCAATAAATACCCTAGTAAATGATATTTTCCAATATTTCTCTATTAAATCATTGTTATACTAAAAATGTTTTCTATCATGATTTCCAGCTTTATTTTTAATGTTATATTAGAAACCTAGGAAGAATGGATTTGATAATATGTATTCAATATTTTTACTTATCATATCCAAAATTTTCAATTATTTCCCTTTTATTTTTTGTGATGTTG
Organism: Viscum album; assembly: GCA_963277665.1. Classification (NCBI taxonomy): domain Eukaryota; kingdom Viridiplantae; phylum Streptophyta; class Magnoliopsida; order Santalales; family Viscaceae; genus Viscum; species Viscum album. Next base: position 1,489,701,952 of record OY728120.1, read on the forward strand.
AGAAGTAAAAATAGTAATATTTTGTTACCATGGTTGAGGTTAAAATTTGTTTTTTGGTAGATTAAACATATATATAAGTTTAGTATTAACATGTAAACATTTATAAAACCTATAGTATTCCATATTATGACCCTATATTGTCTAAAATTAAAATATTAGTAATTTGATTCATTTTTTGATTGAGTAATACGTTAATATTTTTTAATATTTGAAAATTCAATGTGTGTCATCTCCCCCCTTATAAAAGGAAACCACATGTCCTATATTCTACAAAAAAATAACATAATATATCATAAAATACCTACATGAATAATTTCTAAAAATCCCTATCCATTTATTATAGGTTTTTTTATCACAATACCATCCGTTCACAGAAAATGGTTTATGCCAAAGGAGTTTTCTCAATAAGAAGGTTTATATCTTAACCTAGTACATTAAATTTAATATATTCTTTAACCTTATCTAAACATATTATATACACCATAAAATGATAAATAAAATATCATTAATGTTCTAGGATGTTGTTATGAGGACATAAAAAAATATTTCCATGTTTTTTCCATTAAATGAGAAATAAATGTATCTCTCGTGCGTATTTGTGCACTACAACCTCTAAGTGGAGATAAAATTTATTACCCCTCACTAACACACATGGATGATTGTAATTATTGATTCAATAAATATAAATAATATTTTTTATTTAATATTTAATTTTTAATTTTAATAAATTATTTATCTTTCTTTCCATGTTTTTCGTATAAAATAAAAATAGAGTTTATGGGTATGCACTGACCACAGTCTCCATGAATGGTGTAATTCATTTTTATATCTACAACACTCATATATGATTATAAATATCTAAATGATATATATATATATAATATACATATTTATTTAATAAATATATATATAATATACATATTTATTTAATAAATATATATAATATACAAATCAATATTATCATTACTGATAGGATGTAACCATGATAAAATTAGAGGACCAGAACTACCAAAACGACACATTCATGAGAAATGAAATAACTAACTCCTAGAATTTAATATATTAATAAGTAATTATTACTATATTGGTTTTGAAATTTCATAATTTGATAACATATTATATTATAAGTTTTAAAATGTTTTTTATAAAATAATAAAAAAATTAAATTTATTTAATAGGAGGTTAGATCCTGTATGATTAATGTAAAATGTAAGTTAAGGGTTATTCATATAAATATTGTATATTTCGGGGATCTATTTCCTCTATGTAAATATGTTCTATAAAAAATCAATAATATTTTTAATATTGTAAAACTATTTTTAATTTAATATTTTACAATATTTCTCTTTATATATAAAATTAAAAGGAATATTAGTTATATTATCCGAATTAAAAACAATTGACTTTTAATAGAAAATGTGAATGGAATATTTGTGTTAACATAAAAGGCATGAAAGGAATTTATATAAGGACCCTGCCTTAAACATTACATAATATTGAATTAAATGAATAATTCACATTGAGGATATTATCCGGTTTAGGGTTTTAGAGAATTAGGCCAAAAATATTACATAACAACTTGAATATTACAAGTAGACACTACTACATAGTATCCAATTTTTTCATAAAATAAAAACACTTAAAAAGAAAAATGTCTAGTTCCATATTTTAGACATCATGACATTTCCATGATCTCATCCTTGACCCTATTCATCTTTAATTACTGTGAAAAACATTTAAAAAACATGGGATGAGCATAAAAATCATAGTAAGGGTTAATAAATAAGAAAGTAAAACATTATCCCATCAATAAATACAAATCATTGAAACCATATTTTCAATCATAAAATACCTTACAAAAACATAATTTTTATGAATAACACATAGAAATCATAAATCATAAAGGTTACTTATGGTATCCATGTCAAACATACAATTTATCTATCACAGCTACATAGGGAGTTACACTTGTAATACCCATCATGGTATATTCCCTAAATCTCGTATGAGAAACATCACGTTCACCTCTGTCACGTTACCCAATGCATTGGAGAGCTATCTCGAGCTCACCCGCCCTAGGTTTATCACAAAAACACCCATATACGTAAACAATGCCCAATAACCATAACATAATCATAACATATGACACATTTAAAAAGGAAAGATAACATTTCCACATTCCAATTTATCAAATAAAGATATTGAAATAAACAATGTTTTATCAGATCATTTTCAAAACCATTTTAAAATAGATTTTAGAATAAAAGTGTCTCATACCACTTTGAAGCATTTAAATGAATTATCATATGAAAACATTAATGTCCATATAAATAAATCCTATATCCCATTTGAAAAACATGGACATAAATGAGAAATATTTAGAAGAATAAATCTTTAAAACATTTAAAATGATATTTTTGTTAAAGAGTTTTTTTAAAAAAAAAGAGAGATGCTTGAATACAAATAACTCTGGAATAACATTTAATCAGAACATTATAATATCATGAGAATAAAGGGATTCATGATATAATATTTCAAAGGACTGTATATACACCATATAAGAGTGAATTGGTGCATAACAACTATAAGTCTCAGTGGAAATGTAAATTGGGATGAAATCTCTCATAAAGATGGTATCCTTAAATTAAGGATAAATCAATCACACAATTATGTGTGAGAAAAATAAATACACAGAAAATAAGTGTATATTAAGTGTAAAACAATCTGAGGTCATTCACACAAATTCATATGATGACATGTTCAAGAAGTATAAGTTGAACCCAAACTATTGAAATTGGGTTAAGAGGTTCCGCTGTAATAATTTGATAGCCTAATGGCATCACATTACAATTCAGAAAATGAGTTGATGAGATAAAAGGGTATCTCACCACTTGGACATAAAATTTACATCAATAAGGATATAGAAGAACATATCCCAACATAATAAGTTGTAAAGTAAAAGACATAACAAAAAACATGTCTTTGAAAAAGATGAGGGTGAAAGGATCCCTTACCGATTTGGTAACATAAAAAACATACACCGCCTGAAAGAAGGATCATAAAATAAAGATAAATATTCTCATAAAAGAAATAATATTTAAAAAATAGTACAATCATGGGTAGTACATTCACCAAAAAAGGAAATAGTGGCAAATATAGCATGAATCTCACAGGAAAAAAGTGAGATGAAACGCTTTACCACGCTGTATTCAGCTGAGTTGTATGACCAAAAGTTAATATCAAAAAAATGAATCACACAATACCATGAATATAATTAGAAACAGGATAATATATATCAAATGATAGTACAAAATACACCACATTCAATGAATAATTAGCGAACAATGGAAATCTAACGGAATTAAATGTGAGATAAGAAAATCCCTTACCTCGTGTCTGACTTGACTAAATCATTATTTAATCTCCTAAATAATAAACTAAAGTTAATTTCCACTTTATTAAGAACATTTTTCACGTTTATTATTCCTTTTATATCACTTATTACCATGTTATAAACATTATGTAATAATTTAAGTTAATAACGTCCATTTTGTCGATATTTGGTACTTGAGTCAAAATATGACTTCTTGTAATCACATATTGTTCATGTGGTCAATGGTTCATTATTTCCAGAATTATATTCATGATTTGAATATCATATATATCATATATATCCAGTACATACATGTATTTATAATAGTACATAACATTTGGAGGTATGAAATGAAATGCACCTTTCATGGAGACGGTAAGTCATATGTACGCATGAATGCTACTTTCATTTATATTTATTATTTTAATTTAATTAAAACATAATGATACATAGATATATTATTATTACAGTATAATATCTTATATAATATCATTAACTCTATCTTTTATACATCCCACATAAGGCATTAACGAGTCACATCACTTTGAGGGGGTGGTAGTCTGCACTTCCTCAAATGAGATTATCGTATTTACCCACTATGGAAACCAAAAGGTGTGATATAAATGGGAATTAAAGAAGCATAAGCAAATAATAAAAATAATATATATATATATATAATATATAAATACATTTCCATCATAATGGCCACCATGAGAGGCGGTAATAGGTAATTGAACAATCATCGTCTCGGGAGGCGTTACTTTGCAATCTACAGAAACATTATGTTCTTCACCCATTACATGGAGGTGCGCGTAAGTGTAGTTCGAATAATTATCATAAAAACATAATAGTATATTGAGGATATTGTTGTTGTTACAAAATAAAGTAAAAAAAGATTTTACGGATGGTAGAAGTAAAATAAAATCAAACAATTTAAGAGAAACTGTTACCTTTCATTTGGGTAACTCCATTTGTTTTGAAACAGAGGACTTCTTGAAGTGCTTTATGCCTAAGGTGAGGGTTCTAGGTATAGTAGAGGTATGTAATTAGATTGATTGGGTAGAGTTTGGACGAGCCAAATGGTTTGAGAGGTGTGAGGAATTGGATAGAAGTGGTCCTCTTTTTATAAGGGAGATGAGGGGCTCTTTAGGAAAGTGTGAAAATATTATTTTATTATATAACGATTTTTGGTTTCTAAAGGTCCAAAAATATTTAAGGTAGAAGAATAGGTGACTAATATTCGAAATTAGATCATTCAATTAGAATTGGACTTCTTTGGGATAATATTTTAATCATTATAATCTTATTTATTTAAATCATTTATTAAAGAGGTAAATACTGCATCATTATTGTTTAATGAATAATTGAAATTATTTGATGTCTAAAAATTATAAAAATATACTACCATGTAGGAAATTGTTTTAGATTTCCAAATAATATTTATAGTAAAAAATATTATTTATATAACACCATATAAAAATTAAGTTTCTAAACGCTTTTTGTGTATGTCATTTTTGCCTTCACTTTAAATTAATTAATCAAAAGTGTCATTATCATTTATAAGTGGCTCCATGGGGTCCCCAAAACGAGACAAAGATGCCCATGGTCGGCCATGACTCATCCAATAAGGTTTGTACAAGTGTTAGGGTAATTTGGAATTATTATAATATTTTTTTTACCTTGAATTACCCTATTTAATTTTAACCGCGGTAAAAAAAAAGTCAAATGTTACTATTCACCAAAACTTATTTTAATGTTAATGAACCACATTTTAATTCTTAATAACAACCATGTATGTCATATTTTCGAAATTCAATTCACAGAAGTATTAAAATTTTATTTAAATGAAAATGTTGGTTTTTTTAACTACCACTAAGTGGTTTCACTATTCATCAAAAATTGATGTTTTTCAAAGAAACACCAAAAATTCATCTGAAGATATATTTGATATTATGAATTCAAAAATGATATTTTTACAAATTAACAAATAGAAGTGGCATTAATTAATTTTAAAATTAATTCTTGTTGTCAAAACAAATAGAGTGTTTTTAAGAAACAATAACTATCAAAAGATTGATATTTGTTTATCTTTAATTTCAAAGTGAAATTAATTCCAATAACCAACATTGTATTAAATGGTGAAAATATATTTTAATTTAAATTTAAAACCAATTTTAAAGATAATATAAAAATATAAATAAATTATATTAAAACATAGTTTTGAATTAAAATACCATATTTAAGTTATTCATTAAAAATTGAACTTTATCAGAAAAATTCCATAAATTTAAACAAAATAATTTTTGATGTCCCCATTATATAAGAAGGATTTAATTTTGACAAATAGAATGTATTAGAGTGAACAAAATTATATTTAAAGAGGTTTCACCATTAAAAGGGGGTAAATCAGCCTTTTAATGTAAATTATACTTAAAATTAGATTCATTCACATTTTAAACCGCTAAGTTTTATTGGATAAATGTAAATACATTTAAAAAACATGTATAATCATATTGAAGTTAGTTTTGTTTATTACCGTCAATACAATGGCTAAAAGTTAACTGTTATTTAAAATAATAATATTATATTATTAGTTACTGATAGAGAAATATTTTAAATTCATTTTTATTTAATATCATTTGTTTTAAATCCAAAAATAGTGTTCCTCTAAGATTAATTGTTTCATTTTTATGATATCGGTGTTATTTTGAGCTGAATAGTTAAAATTGGCCATTTTGGATTTTTAACAGTTTTAAATTATTTCGGTAGTTTGACCATAATATTATCTACACTGATCCAAATTGTAAGATTCTTTATTTTCCAGATTTTACACATCCAGGGCTTCAGTGACTATTTTTGGAATAAAAGATTAATCGGCCATATGGAAGCTCAAAGGAAGCTCAAAAGTGGGATAAAGAAAACTGTTTGTAGTTCTGCCTAGTTTTGGCGTGGGCTCCATAACTCATATATGGTGATCCCAAATGTTGTGAAAATCGGTTGGTGGACGCGCAAGGAGTTTTGGAGCATCCTCTATGAAGGAAAGACCGCATGAATTGGCCGTTTATATGGTAATTACATCACCCTAAACCGGAGTATTGCATTTTGGAGAGTCTGACTGGACAAAATAAATGCTCAGAGTAAAACGTTTATAACTCTCAGAATACATGTCCCAATCAGATGTGATTGTGAGGGGACACAGACAAGGTAATTATTAACAACATTCATGAAGAGATCAATGTGTGAAGATGTCATTTAATGGGGCTATAATGCATCAACATCCGGGGGAAACATTCTGGCTACAAAAGGAGGAGAGCTCCACCCTCTCAAAGCATCCCATTCTCCATCCCATTCCTTCTAGGACACCAAGAAGGAGACCTTTTCGGCTTTGTCTTTTGTTTATTTTCTTTTTCAATGTTTTTTAATTCCTTCTTCATCCCATTCATCTTGATTACCCTTACCATGTTGGGGTAAACAAATGGAGTGATTTGGGAAGGGTTAGTTTTCTACATTGTAGGGCTTGAGTTCTTGGACGCAATTGAATAAATTTCTTTCTCTTCAAAGTTGTTTTAAATTTATTATAGCGGATTTTATTATCAAGTGTGATCATTCTTGAATATTAATTACGTTATTGATTTTTTCCATGGTAAAATAATCATAATCTCCCTCCACTATTTTCTAGTTTATATACGATGGAATAAACAAGGAATTAGTGGTGAAGTACTCGATGATCGCCAGTACGTCTAAAAGGTATAGTGAATGTTCTTGGTTATTTGGGATAAAAAAACCCTATTGGGTATTTCCCATTTCAATTAAGGATATTCAATACAACTATTTTACACATGGAAGGGGAGTTTACCAAACCAAGATCTTGGTATGGTTTTCTTTCACAATAATTATTTCACCAAGGAAGTGGGAGGAAACGATTGTGGAAACTCACTTTAATCAAATAAGAAAAAGAGGTTTGAATTAAATTGCACAATGATATCATTAAAATTAGGAAACCGACCAAGACCTAATCACCATTTTTAATATCACATTTTTTCAATCATTTTAATTTCAATTTTCATTTAAAAAACACAACATTTTTACCCTCATTTTAAAGTGACAACCCATTTTGTGTGCACTCCTCTTGCAGAGACATCCTAGGTCAACCAAATTACTACTTTTTAACTTAGTAAATAATTGTTTTTCCATGCCCTATGATAGGCGTCTGTCAAACATGGCACCATTTCCAGGGAGGTATGTGCCACAAACTAATTGTAAATATTTGACTTTTTCAATTTAAAAAAAATTTAAATACAATATTTTGAAATTTTGTTTTCAAATAATTATTTCTTTAATTCATGGAACAATTACCCACAAGTGTGAGAACCAGTTATTGAATCAACTTGGTCTATAGAGTATAGAATTTCTTTCTTGGCTAAAAAAATTCCGGGAGCTCGAATCCAAACCATCACAAAGGATGAATTCAAAGATCTCATTGAAAACCTTAAAGAGAACCTAGAATACCCAGTGTTGGATGGATTGTCCAGAGAATTAATTTAAATTCAGGAGTATTTTCCATAATTTTATCAAGAAATTATCAAAGTTCAACACCAAGATGAAGAAGAAGTTCACATAGATCTTGAAGCCCGATATGAAAGAATTCGTAAAATGGTTCAAAACCTAGAGACGCCAATAAAGTGGATTGCGAAACAAGTACATGCATCCTAGGATCAACAAATGGAGCCAGAACAAGAACCAGAACCATAAAAATTAATGGAAGAATTATCCCCAATCATCCTTCAAATTGAATAACCCATGGAAGCCTTGATGAAATTAAAAGAAGATCCATTGAGCCCAGTTCAGTCAATGTTGGAGGAGATTGATGAAGAAGATTTAGCAATTGAAATAAATATGGGAGATCAAAAAGATCTGGATAACTTCTAGAATGATTGTGAGGAACTTCTTGATCCAACTATTCCTCATAATGTAGATGATTCAGCAACATTAAAGGAAGAATCCAACCAAGCAGTGGAATTTGAAGAGAAGATAGAGGAGTCTGACTACCTACCTCTATCTACGGAAATGAAACTCCAAGAGCCACCTACCTTTGAAGAAGAAATTGAATCCATACAAGATCAGGGTGTTAATCATTTTATAAACTTGTTATATTTTGATTTTGTTGAAACTGAATTGAGTATTACCTCCCCTTGTTTTAGTTTTTCAGATTCATCCAACACTTGTATTTCCTTGGAGGGAGAATATGCATCTTAAGAGGAACATCTAGAGCTCCCCAAACCTATTGAACATTTAATAGAGGGAGTACATGAGAAGATCAAAGTGTTTTCTCTGGAGGAAAATGAGACACAAGATACTTACTTTGAAGGGGAAGAATTTTATATTGATTCTTCTTGATTTAATTTTTTTCAAATAGAGTTAAAATTTGGCATTGCCTTTGATTTTTCCATAGATGTATTATCCCTTCAGCAACCACAGGAGAATAAAGAAGATTTTGTTCATGCGGAACCCAAGAAATAGGAGGACTCATTCATTTTCATAACCCCACCATTCATGTTGTATCTCATTACAATGGGGGTGGACTTGTTGCATTTTATCGATGAGGCCCTCAAGAAAAATGAATAAGTTCAACTTGGAAAGAAGAATGTTTGATGGTTCATGAGAAAGAAACATCACCCACCATCAGATTGGGGATAATCAATTAGAACTACCCATCTGGAGGCAGTCAAAACCCAGGTCCCACTTGGGGGGATTAAACCAAGTTTTATCCTTCTATTCTCATCCTATATATATTTTCATTTATTTCAATAAATATCTTATGTTTTATTTTGTTCTTTTCTTTTTAGGTTTTCATAGTGCAACACATAGGAGGTTAACTCAATGTTTCACTGCGAATAAATCAGGTTTTACATCTCCTTCACACTTTCTTGATGTTGTGATTCATTTTAAAATTGGATTAAATGTTAAATCAACTTGAATGAATTGAGGACACTATATCATTTAAGTGTGGGGGAGGGAACCATTGTAGTTTTGGATTTATATTTTGTGTTTTTTTTTCAAAAAAAAATCTGTTCTCAAATTTTTGTGTGTTTATTTTTCAATTTTTGGTGTGTTTTGGAACCTTTTGAGCTGAAATGATTATCTTTACCATTTTTGAAACCCATGTCAATGAGAGAACCAATATATTCCATGAAACTGAGCGTAAATGAATGCCGAAATGACTTTTTTTGAGTTCAAATCTTTTTGAATTTCATGAAAAGTACACTAACTTTTGAATCCCATGCCATATTTCACTATATATATATTTGAAATCACTTTACTGTGAGGCTTATAAACCAATTTTTTTATATTCTTTTCATTCGTCTCATTTTTTGAGAGAACCAGACCATGCTTGTTAAACTGGAATTTGATTTTATTCCTTTCAAAACATGAGGGTTTGGGGTACATGTGTTTTAAATGATTAAGACATTTATTTGGTTTTAAGACCCCTTTTCAAAATAATACTTTTCATTATGGACCACCTTTACATTTATCCTTCATTGTAGCCCTTGGTAGCCATGAATAGCCTGTTAGGTCAGCCACATTACAAGCCAGTTTTCCTTATCCTTCCTGCTCTTGAAGTGAAATTGTATGATCTAGTTGAACTTAAGTTTGGGGGAAGATGTCTTGTGGTGTACTACCTCATTTGGTGATACTTTTGGAGGAATATAAAATGTTGAAGAGATTATGTTCCTACTGAATATTTCATTTTGTTAGAAGCTGTGCCTTTCTAGAGATTTCATGATAAGAGAAGTTGTGACTTTCTAGAGCTTTCGATGTTAAAAAAAGAAACTTGTGCCTATCTGGAGGTTTCAAGGAAAATATTGTTTGAAAAGGTTGAATTTTTTTCTACTGAAATCCTAATAAGATTGAATGATGATGGATCTGAGTTTCTATAAAGGGGACGATAAGGAGACCATGCTTGAGTGAAAATTAGAATCTTGCAATTTTGCTTCAAAAAGAGCCAAGCCCTCCTTTTTCAGCCTCAGAATTTTTAACATCTAAATCCTACCTACCAGAAGCCACAAAACAACCCTAAAAATTCCTCATGAGAAACACATGTCCTTGACTCACATCGGGTGGAGAAGTAAGAATTTATCAAGACAATGGTGACTCTTGTCTGAGTTTGGATGAGAAATGTCGTGTTCAGTATTTACATTTTTGAGATGAGAGAAAATTCATGTGAGGTAGCTGTTTTTTGTGCATGAGATAATAAATGAATTGGAAATATATTAAAATATAAAATGGATGACTTGAAATAGTTTTTTTTGATGAGGCATGATATCTTCTTGTTTCTTGGAATTAATTCAGTAGATCTCATTGATATGTGTTTTAGATTTGATTTTATTTGATTTTTACTTTTCCCGGAGTCCAAGTGCTAAGTGTCGTGGAATTGACAGAGAAAATATTTTCAGTTAATTTATATTTAATATCATTTTTTTAAACCCACAAAAGTGTTCCTCTAATACTAATTGTTTCATTTTTATGATATTGGTGTTATTTTGAGCTGAATAGTAAAAATTGGTCATTTTGGATTTTTTACATTTTTAAATTATTTCTATAGTTTGGCCATAATATTATCTACACTGATCCAAATTTCAAAATTCTTTCTTTTCCAGATTCTACACATCCATGGCTTCAATTTACTATTTTTCAACTAAAAGGTGAATCGGCCATATGGAATCTCAAAGAAAGCTCACAAGTAGGAGAAGGAAAACTATTTGTAGTTATGCCTAATTTTAGTGTGGGCTCCATAACTCATCCATGGTCAGCCCAAATGTGGTGAAATTCAGTGGGTCGACACGAAAGGAGTTTTGGAGCATCTTTTATGAAGGATGGACCGCATGAATCAGCTGTTTATGGGGTAATTAAATCACCCTAAACCGTAGGATTGCATTTTGGAGAGTCTGAGTAGACAGAATAAATTCTCAGAGTAAAACTTCCATAACTCTCGGAATACATGTCAAAATCCAATGAGATTTTTAGGGGACACAGAAAAGGGAATTATGAACAACATTAAAGAAGGTCTCAATGCGTGAGGATGTCATTTAATCAGGCTACAACGCGTAAAAATCCGGGGGGGGGGAATTATGGCTATAAAAGGAGGAGAGCTCCACCCTCTCAAAGCATCAAATTCTCCATCCCATTCCTTCTGGGACACCAAGGAGGAGACCTTTTCGGCTTTGTATTTTATTTCATTTATTTTTCATAGTTTTTTAAATCCTTATTCTTCCCATTCATCTCGATTACCATTACTATGGTGGGGTAAAGCTTTGGATTGATTAGGGAAGGGTTGGTTTTCTACATTGTAATGCTTGAGTTCTTGGACACAATTGAATAAATTTATTTCATCATCAAAGTTGTTTTCAATTTCTTATAGTGGATTTTATTATCAAGTGAGATCATTCTTTAATATTAATTCCGTTATTGATTTTTTCCATGGTAAAATAATCATAATCTCCCTCCACTAATTTCTGGTTTATTTTTGATGGAATAAACGAGGAATTAGTGGGGAAGTACCTGACGATCGTCTGTATGTGTAAAAGGTTTAGTGAATGTTCATGATTTTTTTGGATAACAAAACCCGACTGGGTATTGTCCATTTCAATTAAGGATATTCAATACAACTATTTTACACCTGGAAGGAGAGTTGACCAAACCAAGATCTTGGTAAGGTTTTCTTTCACAATAATAATTTCACCAAGGAAGTGAGAGGAAACAATTGTCGAAACTTAATTTAATCAACTAAGAAGAAGTTGTTTGAATTTAATTGAACAAGGATAGCATTCAAATTAGGAAACCAACCAAGACTTAATCACCCTTTTTAATATCATTGTTTTTCAATAATATTAATTTTAAATTTCATTTCAAAAACACAACATTTTTACCCTCATTTTAAAGTGACAACCCATTTTTTGTGCACTCCTCTTCGAGAGACATCCTAGGTCAACCACATTACTACATTATATATTAGGAAATAATTTTTTATCCATGCCCTATGATAGGAGTTCTTCAGTTACCAACGTAAGATTTCAAAGAAACCCGTTGTTGCGTATTGGGTACGCTATCGAATATAACATCCCCTTTTTTGTAAAACTAATATTTAATTCACAAATATTAATAAATATGAAAAGTGTCTTATTATTTATTTATCTGGGATGTTACATCCTTCCCCCTTTTTAGAATTGCGTCCTCACAATTTTAGAACTGCACTTGGAAACGTCATTAAAGGTCCTACATCAGAAAAGAGTCAATAAAACTATTACTTTAAAATAAAGGAAGAGAAGTAAAAAGGTTACCTATAACAATAGATACTAGGATTCCAAGAAAACTTGGTCATAAAAGAGAGAGAAAATGGTCAATTTCCGAGAGAGAGTGATATAAAACATGATTAGGAGAAAGTTAACCACCAGAAAATCACAAACATTTGATGGGTTAAACCGTCTTTGATTTCCCAATAGGAAAAGTTAACAAACAAGGTTTTTGTTTTAAGTTACACTTCATTTAGGAATTTTATTTATGAGATTAACTAAAAAAATAAGGAAACACAATTAATTTTCATGTAGACTTTTTTCCTTCCCTATATTTTTAACACAAACTCATATTTCCTCCATATGATGAGTATTCAGGATGACTTATTTACATTAAAAGTGATATAATCAACATCAATAGAATCAAATAATCCACAAAAGATGAACTATATATTTCTCTTGTCTTTAGATATTAACTAAAACCAAAACTTTTAATATAAGATCAGATAATTCCCCAAAAGGATAAACTATTACATAACGAAAAACTACTCTTAATCTTCTAAATTTGTCTAACAAAACCCAAAGTTCAACAAAGTCCATTCAATAAATAGTTATCCTTAAAATTCTTCAAAGTAATCCAAACTATTATTGAAACCCAAATCTCTGAAGGATTTAATCACATAGTCTTCTAAGGTGAATCTTAACATTTATCTCCAAATAACATTAGTTACTCTTAAAGTCTCATACTGAAAAGTAATTCACCTAATCACATATCCTCTATGATTGGTTAATCATTTACATAGATAAACCAAAATCAACTTATTCCCGATTCATAAGATCATCTAAATAAAAATAATTAGTCATACTAACTAGGGACTTCACGTATTCCAGTGGTAGGCGATAAATACCAGTCGCAGTTTGGTTGTGGGTTCGATTCCCACAGATTCGTTCGACGCAACGGGTTGTCACATTGTTTGCATGTTGTCCATTTTCAAAAACTACATAATTTTATAATATTCCCAAAAAGATATAAATTCATCAAAAATAACCATAAAATATTTTAACCACAAAGGTTATCTAATTACTTTTGTTTTGCATCCCAAAATTTATTAACCAGTAATTGCCTCATACTCAAAGAACATATAAACCCAAATGGTTCTTTATATCTATATCCAAAGAAGATAATATTATTATTCATTGAATTAAATTTTCATATATCAAACATCAGGGTTACACATACTATAAAAAGTATTCTATTGTAATCCCATCATCAGAAGAGACTTAATACTTTTAAGTATTTGACCATCCTAAATTCTACCTTAACTCTTGAATCCCTTATATGTTTAATTCTTACTCATTAAACATTCTTCTTGATCCATTAACCATTCCTTTCCAACTTATTTTGAAATACTTCTTTCCTAAAAACTAAATCATGAATTATATCCTAAGATTTAAATAATAGGAAAACAAATGTTAAGAAATAATCCATACCTTTCATTGGTAATTTTCAGTTTCTTCATCCTTAATAGTAATGGAATTAGGTATCGGTAAATGAATATTTGTATGATACTGGTGATCACAGTCCTAAAACTTCTTCATAGGTCATGTGTTTTCATAATGACCATTCTGACCACATTTAAAACATTCAATTGATCATTCAGAATGAACTTATTTCCCTTTCCTATAGTCAACTAGATGCTTCTTTTTTCCATGGAAGGTTCTTGCTTTATAACCTTCATTTCCTCATCTAATACATATTTATGTCCCTTTGAAACATTTCCCTACGTGTTTCTTTCCACATCTTTGTAACTTAGGTTTTTGAACATACTTACCTTTATTTTTTTATCCCGAATGGCCCGAAGGCCTTATTTTTTATTTTATTATAGATAATCCCCCTTTTAAGGGTTGAAGGGGAACCTGTACATGACCCGTAGGCCCATGTCACAAGGCCCGACATGACCCGTAATACATGACCCGAAGGCCCAGAGGCATACCATGAACATCTGTAGGGATTTTTTTCTCGCATATATGATGTCTTAAAAAAATCATTATGGTTCATGTGGTCAATCATGACTCAAGATAGTTGGTGGAGAATAACCACAAGAGTTCTCATTGTTGCTCCCATATCATTCAACTGGTCATTCAGAAAACCGTCATAGTTTTCTTCACATACACTGTTACTTTGGAACATGCTAGATCCAACAATTTACTAAAACCTAAAAGGTCAGTGTGACTATATCAGTAAAATCATCATATAATATCTTATGACGAGGCTAAACAAAAAGATATAATGATTCATGTTATCTTAAACTCATTCACTTTATCTAAAAAACTATGACTCTTTCTGAAATCCTAACAATTATGATAATGTCACTTATGCTTAAAGAATTCCCTATCCTCTAAAGTTATCTAAACTGACCTCTGATACCAACTATAAGGACTCGGCCTTAAACATTACATAATATTGAATTAAATGAAAATTCACATTGAAGATCATTTCAGGTTTAGAGTTTTAGAGAATTAGGCCATAACTATTACATAACAAGTTGAATATTACAAGTAGACACTACTAAATGGTATCCATTTTTTCATAAAATAGAAACACTTAAAAAGAAACTTGTCCAGTTGCATATTTTAGACATCATGACTTTTCCATGATCTTATCCTTGACACTATTCATCTTTAAGTCATGTGGAAAACATTTGAAAAACATGGTATGAGTATAAAAATCATAGTAAGGGTTAAAAAATAAGAAAGGAAAACATTTTCCCATCAATAAATACAAATCAATGAAACCATACTTTTCTATCATAACATACCTTAGGAAATCATATGTTTTATGAATAACACACACAAATCATAAATCATAAAGGTTACTTAAGTAATCCTTATCTAACGTACAATGTTGTTATCACAACTACATAGGGAGTTACACATGGAATACCCATCATGGTATATTCCCTGAATCTCTTAGGAGAAACATCACATTCACCTCTGTCATGTTACCCAATGAATTAGAGAGCTATCTCTGGATCACCCGCCCTAGGTTTATCACGGAACCACTCGTATACGTAAATAATGCCCAATAACCATAACATAATCAAAACATATGACACATGTATAAATGAAATATAAAATTTCTACATTCTAATATATCCAATCAATATATTTAAATAAACAATGTTTTATCAAATCATTTTCAAAACCATTTTAAAAGAGATTTTTGGATCAAAGTGTCCCATACCACTTTAAACATTTAAATTAATTATCATATGAAAACATTAATGTACATATAAATAAATCCTAAAACCCATTTTGAAAACATGTACATTAATGAGAAATATTTAGAAGAATAAATATTTAAAACATTTAAAATGATATTTTAGTTAAATAGTTTTTCACAAAAAGAGAGACGCTTGAATACAAATAATTGAAGAATAAGATTCAATAAAAACATTATAATATCATGAGAATAAAATGATTAATGATATAATATTTCAAAGGAAAGTATATACACTATATAAGAGTGAATTGGTTCATAACAACAATGAAGCCTCAGTGGAAAAGTAAGTTGGGATGAAATCTCTTGTAAAGATGGTATCCTTAAATTAAGGATAAATCAATCACATAATAATGTGTGAGAAATATAAATACACCCAATATAAGTTTATATTAAGTTTAAAACAATCATAGGTCATTCCCACATATTCATACGATGACATGTTCTAGAAGTACAAGTTGAACCCAATGAATTGAAATCGGGCTAAGAGGTTCCCTTGTAAAAACTAGACAACCTAACAGCGTCACTTTAAAATTCAGAAAATGGGTAGATGAGATATAAAGGGTATATCATCCCTTGGACATAAAATTTACATTAATAAGAATATATAAGAACATATCCCAACATAATAAGATGTAAAGTAAAAGATATAACAAAAAAGAAGTCTTTTTAAAAGAGGAGGGTGAAAGGTTCCCTTACCGATTTGGTATCATACAAAACATACACCACATGAAAGAGGGATCATACAATAAAGATTTAAATACTCATAAATGAATGTATATTACACAAATAGTAGAATAATTGGCAGTATATTCACCACACAAAAGGAAATAGTGGCAAATATAGCATGAATCTCACAGGAATAAAAAGTGAGATGAAATGCTTTACCACATTGTATTCAACTGAGTCGTATGACAAAAAGATAATATCCACCAAATTAATCACATAATACCCTGAATATATTGAGAATAATGATAAAATATATCAAATTTAAGTACACAATACACCACATGAAATTTATAATTAGTGAACAATGGAAGTCTCAAGGAATTAAAAGTGAGATAAGGAAATCCTTTACCTTGTGTCGGACATGACTCGATCCTTCATTAATCTCCTGAATAATTAACAAAATTTATTTTATAATTTATTAAGAACCTATTACTAGTTTATTATTTTTTTATATCACTTATTACCATGTTATAAACATTATGTAATCATTTATGTTAATAACGTCCATTTTGTCAAAATTTGGTACTTGAGTCAAAAATGGGCTTCTTATAATCACATGTTGTTCATGTGGTCAATGGTTCATTATATCCAGAGTTATATTCATGATTTGGATATCATATATATCATATATATCTAGTATATACTTGTATTGATAATAGTACATAACATTTGGAGGTAAGAAATGAAATGCACTGTTCATGGAGACGGTAAGCCGTACGTACACAAGAACGCTACTTTCATTTATATTTCTTATTTTAATGGCATTAAAACATAATTATACATATTTATATTATAATTAAAGTATAACATCATATATAATATCATTAACGCAATCCTTTATACATCCCACATAAGGCATTAACGAGTCACATCACTTTGAGGGGGCGGTAGTCTGCACTTCCTCAAATGAGATTATCGTATTTACCCACTATGGAAATCAAAAGGTGTGATATAAATTTGATTTATAGAAGAATAAGGAAATCATAAACATAATATATCTATATCATATATAAATACAGTTCCATCATAATGGCCACCATGAGATGCGGTAAGAGGTAATTCAACAATTATCTTCTCGTGAGGCGTTTGTTTACCATCCACAGAAACATTATGTTCATAACCCATTAGATAGAGGTGTGTGTAAGTTTAGTTCAAATACTTCTCATAACAACATCCTAGTATATTTAGGATATTGTTTCTATTACAAATGAAAGGAATAAAAAGAGTATAGGGGTTGTATAAGTAAAATAAAAGAATACAATATATGAGAAACGATTACCTTTAATTGGGGTAACTTACTTTGTTTTAAACCAAAGGACATCTTGAAGTGCCTTATGCCCAATGGAAGTCTTATAGGTAGAGGAGAGGGATGTAGGGAGATTAATTGGGCAGATTTTGGATGAGAAAATTTTCATTAGAGGTGTGAGTAATTGGTTATAAGTGGATTCCTTTTATAAGGTAGAGGAGGGGATCTTTAGAAAAGTGTGAAAATATTATTTTATTTTGTAATTATATTCGATTTCAAAAGGTCCAAAAATCATTAAGGTCAAAGTTAAGTTGACTAATATTCTAAATAATATCATCCAATCTGAATTGTACATGTTTTGGATTATATTTTAATCATTATAATCTTATTTATTTAAATCATTTATTAAAGAGGTAAATACTACATCATTATTGCATCATAAATAATTTAAACTATTTGTTGTTTATAAATTATAATATAAATACTCTCATGTAGGAAATATTTTTATATTTCCAATTATTATTTGTAGTCAAAAACATTATTTATATAACACCACATAAAAATTAATTTACTAAACGATTTTTGTGTGTCATTTTTGCCTTTACTTTAAATTAATTAATCCAAAGTGTCATTATCATTTATAAGTGGCTCCATGGGGTCCCAAAATCGACCCAAATATGCCCATGGTCGGCCATGACTCCTCCAATAATTCTTGGACAAGTGTTAAGGTAATTTGAAATTATTATAATATTTTTTTACCTTGAATTATCCTATTTACCTTTAATCACGGTAAAAAAGTCAAAAGTTACTATTCACCAAAAATTATTTTCACCTTAATAAACCATATTTTACTTTTTGATAACAACCATGTATGTCAGATTTTTGAAATTCAATTTACAGAAGTGGTAAATTTTCATTTAAATGAAAAAGCCAGTTTTTTTAACTACCACTAAGTGGTTTCACTATTCATCAAAAATTGACGTTTTCGTAGAAAAATAACAAAAATTCAGCCTAAGATATATTTGATATTATGAATTCAAAAATGATGTCTATTTTTCCAAATTCAAATAATATAAGTGGAATTATTTAATTTTAAAATTATATGCCATTATCAAAACAAATAGCATGTTTTTAAGAAACAATAACTATCAAAAGATTGATACTTGGTTATGTCTAATTTCAACGTGAAATTAATTCAAATGACCAACCTCAGATTAAATGGTAAAAATATATTTTAATTTCACTTTAAGACCAATTAGAAAGATAATGTAACCGTAAAAATAAATTAGATTAAAACATAGCTTTGAATTAAAATACAATATTTACACTATTCATTAAAAAATGAACTTAATCCAAAAAATTTGAATAATTTACAAAAAGTAAATTTTGATGTCCCCGTTCTAAAGAAGGATTTTATTTGGTCAAATAGAATTTTTTAGAGTGACCATAATTATATTTAAAGAGGTTTATCCATTAAAAGTCGATAAATCGGCCTTTTAATGTAAATTATACTTAAAATTATATTCATTCATATTTTAAGCCTCTAACTTTTATTGGATAAATGTAAATAAATTTAACAAATGTGTATGACAATATTGTGGTTAGTTTTGTTCATTACCACCAATACAACAGCTAGGAGTTAACTGCCATCTAAAATAATAATATTATATTATTATTGGGCAATGTAAGATTTCAAAAAAACCCATTATTGCGTATTGGGTATGCTATCGAACATAGAATCCCCATTTATCTAAAATTAATATTTAATTAACAAATATTAATAAATATTAAAGTTGGCTTATTCTTTATTTATCTGGGATGTTACAATTTACCACTACAATGATCTCAAAAATCATTAAATATTCATTTGTATTTTTTTATTGTTATTTTCAAATAAATATTTTTCCTTATGATTTTAATTTTTTTAATTCTAAATAAGTTATTTCGAAATGAAAATGGGATTTTCGACAAGAAATGTTCCAGTGATATTTTAATGGATTTTCTCATCGATGATAACATCCTTTGATGTTACTTATTATTTAATGTGGAAACTTTCTTATTATACTATCCTAATAATTTTCTTGATGGTTTGTAACTATGATGATGAAATTTTGATGAGAAACATTTTATTTTAGAGGGGTTAGGAAGGGATGAAATTGTAAATTTTTTCCTTATATTGTGTTGTACATATGAATGTAATATGATAATGTGATGGGTGGGGTTTTTATATCCAATTAATTAATTAGTAAAATAATAATTTTTTATGAGCTCAAATGGTATATGGGAGGTTATCTCAATCCCAAAAGAGGTTATAAGAATGATTAACCCCTACCTAAAATAGTGTACATGGGTGGTTATCCCAAGCATAAAAGAAGTTAGATGGGAGTAAATCCCAATAAAATATTAGTTACATGGGTAGTTTTATCAAGAATAACATATCATAAATTTCTTCTTGAGTATCCTTGGAATAATATTTATATTACTATGATTTCAAAACACTTTATATCACTCTTTTATACAGGATCATATGCTGATGTTATGATATCATAAATCATTTTATATTATTCTTATATGATTCATGTATTATTAACTTCCAATATTTATTCCATGGAACATAAATATGATATTTTAATTTATGGGTATGATTTATAAATTTTATTCTCAAGTTCTCATACCCTTAATATCAAGTTATGCTAAAATAGTCCTTGATAGCTACCTTATATACCCTTACTGTGCATCTAAACTCACCCTTTATTTTGTTTTTTTTTCCTTGGGAAATTAAAACAAATTTGGTATGAAATTTAAAACAAGGTTCCTAGTTCTGAAGAATATATTGGGAGATTATGTAGATATTTCATATACCCGTTTTTTATGTAACCAAGTCTCCGATGACACTTATGTATTATAGTTCTAGCATGAATCCTAATGATATATAATGGATACTCTACTAATAAAATGTATTATTTGTTTATTTTATTCTTTCATAACTATATGTAGTGAAGATATTACAATAGTTCTTACCTTGTTTCATTTAAAATTTTATATTTTTAATTTTCATTCAAATAATTTACCTTTCTCAATTTAGTTTCTGAAATAACTATTATATCATAACAAAATTTATTCTTATACTTATATTATTTTCAAGTTTATATAGTAGTGATATTATTTAATCATGGTGTTAATTTATTCACACTAAAGCTTATATAATTCTTCACAAAATAGTGAAGTGTTCATTTTTATTATTCTTTTATTATTCTTTTATATCACATATTAATGTTTAATTCCATTTTCAATTGAGATATTTGAATAAATCTATGGTTAACCCTATTATGGGTTGATTATATAGTGTTATTTAGTAATGGGTTGGATGTTATATCATGATTTTTAACAAAAATATTAGTTATTTGATTTTATATCCTTATTCAATAATTTTATTTCTTCTCTTTCTTCACAGAATTTATAATGTACACATTTCTTTTTATAGTATAAACCTATCCCTTGTACTAATCATGGAATTGTTCATATATGTACATTGTTTTTTGGACCTAAAATTAGAAATAGGTAAAACTATCTAATTTTGTGAATGAACTTCTATTAATTATTGGAAACTTCATCAATTGTAGAAATGAAAATTCATTAAAAAATCATTCAATCCTGCCCTAACAACAATGTAGGATCAAACTATTATAAATAGTTATTCTAATTAAAATATTTTAATGTATTTTCTTTTAGATACACTCACCCTAAATATCCTAATACCTAATATTCCAATCACTTGATAGAATTATATTTTTTGTTAGGTCCCATCTTAGGTCTATGAGGATTTACCAACCCAAGATATTGTGAGTGAGATTACTTCAACACAAACATGGTTAAATTTAAGCATTACCAAAGTATTTAATAACTACAAAATATTTAATCTCAATTAATAAATTAATTAAATAATGGTTTCTCCTCTCAAAGCGATGAATATATTTTCGAGAGCCTGTGGGAGGCTTTATCCTCTGACCAATTTTCCATTTTTTTAGGGCCACATGAAACCTTGTAATTATCCATCATGGAGTTTCTAACATTAAATAAAATATTATATATCTTGAATAAGTTTTTTGAAAATTTTCAAAAAACATAAAATAAATCAATTAATCTATTTTTATTCTCTATGAACCTCTAATACTTAACAAATAATACTAAAATGTTAGATAAACAGCGCTTCAAATGGATCAACATCCTAACTCTAGTGATGTACATCAGAATATCTAGGAAGTGTGTATTGAATGTCACTCTATTTTGTATAGGATTTTTGAAAAAGATTATCCCCATAAAAACATTAATGGTTTGGTAAATATTCATCCTTATATTTCATTCCACTAATACTTCTATAGATGGTTCCCATGATTAGTTCATTTAAAACTTTACTAATTCTTCATTGAATACCACACTGTGGTGAGTGTAATCATAGTCAATCCCCCTAACAATTAGGGAAAAAATATTTGTGATGAAATATGAAGAGAATAATTTTATTCATAGGACCAATTTTGACTTGTGAACACTCTTCCACATGTTTAAACTTATTATATTGATATTCTATGAATAACTTCCCTGAACCCACACATGGAGCGTCCATTTCTTAAAACATAATAGTTATATTTTATTATTTGAGACAAATATATCTAACATAATTTAAAGAATCTATATCATGAGACATCAAAAAAATTGGTTCATAGAGATATCTAAAGAATATTTTGGTTTAATGTTTTATTAAAATTTTAAAAACTCTCCAAAAGTGGATATTTACATTGAGTATCCATTTTTTCATATGACATGTTATTTATGAAGACATTATTTCTTTATTCAACTTAAATTCTATATCTATAATTATGAATTTAGCAAACATTTTACTCATCATTAATCCTAATAAAAAAATTAAAAAATAAAGAATGAGAAAAAAATTTCATTAAGTTACATATAATAAAAATAATGGATATAGAATAGTCCATTTTATAACTATTTATTAATATAATATATTTCTCCATTTATCATAACAATCTTACATATAAAACAGTCATTTACTTACACATGATATCACATTTAATACCAAAATCATTTCATTTAACTCTTTTTGATAAATAAATCAAAAATCTTAATCATGAGGGTTTATTTAAAAAACATGGGAAAACATGAAAACATTTTCATAAATCAAAACCATTTTTACAAAAAATATCATAATCATTTATTTAAAATCAAACTTCATTAGATTACCTTGCAAAATAATAATATTTCAAAGAAAAATATTTATAAACAAAATAAAATTAAAAAACATAACTTGGGAAATCATTATAATATTACACTTCCAAATAGAATAAGACACATGGTAGATTCTAATAATTTCTTTCTATAAACCAAACCCTCTAACTCTATCTAATAACATAATGTATTGGATAGCTATATCTGCCTCACTAATCCTTATTTATAATAAAACCACCAATACAAAGATTATAACTGACCCAATATTCCTTGGTTTATAAGGAAATCACACTACATAATTGAAAATTCCCATGAAACATATAATAATCTTAACACATGCATTTCTAAATTTTCATCAATATATTTTTTGTGAGTATAAAACAATTATTTCTGGATATCAAAATATACATTCCATTTAAAACTATTTTTGAAAATATATATATCAATGGTAAGGAGGGGTTTTATTTGAAGAAAAAATGAAATATTTTAATATCATCCAATAATTAAATAAAGGTTATGGAAGTGGGAAATACTGCTGATGCTGTATACATTAAAATAAAACATTCCTTTTACCTTTTTTTCAAAACATTCTATAAATATAGGTAAAAAAAATCCATTTTAAAACATTTGAAACAAATTAAATAATGAAATAAAATATCCTTTATAATTCATTTATGTTCATATAAATATATCTAAAAAAACATTTTAAGAACATGGATATTGAGGAAAAATATTTATAAAATAATTCTTGAAACCATTTAAATTGCGGTTTTAAATTTAATGTATCCCTCAGATTGAGTTTGACTCATCATGTACATTATTTATGATCATTAATAATAAAATTAAGTAAATTATTTAATTTATGAAGAATATTTTTAATGTTTAATTTTCCTTTTTTTATTACCATGTCATATTAAATTACATAATTAATAAATTCACATCAGACATTTTGATGATATTCGACTGAAATATCATAAATGAATTTGGTAGAATTATTATGGTAAAAAATATCACTAATAAATCATCTAAATAATAATAATATTCAAAATATAATCATTCTAATACATTAATTTTACCTTTACTATTTATAAAATTTTTTATTTTCTTTTTTAACTACATTCACAAGAACAATCCAAGTTTTACATTAGAATTTAAGGTAATTATTTCATAACTAAAAATTAAGAATAAATTACCATAATAAAAATTAATTAATTAAGTTCAATATAAACTTTTAAATACATTAAATATGTATATTTACTCAAAAATATTTATGGAAAATTTATTTAATATATTATTTTTAATTTTATAGCCATGCGCAAGCATTACATATTTATTTGGATATGTGGATTAACATATATCTCAAAAATTAAAATATATCCATAAAATAAAATATAAAAATACATATTTATGGAAATAATTTTTAAAATAATTTTTCTTTCTCAAAATTTTATTTCAGAACACCAAACATTACTTTTTAAGCATTATGAAAGCACTATATCAGTACTAAAAATAATATTAATATTTATCGTTAATATAATTTTAATTTATGTTTTCTGAATTATTATTTTTATTTTATTTGTAATTTATTAACATAAATTATTAATTACATAGTTTTAATAAATTTTTATATAATATTTATGTCTTGGTGATATCATAAAAGATACTTTATTTCAAAAAAACAATATTTTTACTATTCACCAAAAAAATAAACTTCTTCGGAAAAATATCAATAATTTAACTTAGGATTTATTTTATTTTATGAATAAAAAATAATTAAATCTCATAAAATTAAGTTTCTATAATTTTAAAAAAATTAATTTGAATATAAATGTGTAAAAGGTAATGAGAAATATTTTTTAGAAAAATGCATTTTTAACCCAAAATGGAAATTTACAAAAATCAAGAATAAAGTAAATTTCTATATAATTAGATAGATTATTTCTATGTAATGTAGTATTAAGAAAATTTTATATCAAATTTAAATAATAATTTGACATCTAAATGAAAATTAAGGATTGTTTCACAAAAACCAGTATGTGTCTATATTCAGTAAAAAATTAATCTTTTCAGAAGAAATCAAAAAACATTTCCATAGATAATTTTAATATAATGATATACAACATTATATCATTTATATAAAATAAAATGTATATCTATAATGTGTTGAAAATAATATTCACTCATAAAATTTAATAATTTTTTTAGATAATGCATTATCGAAGCATAAAATAACAAAACTAAAAAAAGTTCATGTTTCCAAATATTTAATCAATAAATTTTCTTAGAGTTTGAAATTTATATATTTCATAATTTGTTTAAATGTAATCATACCCATTATAGATACCCTAGATTTTTATACATGGATATTAAATTAATTTAGATGAATACTTAATACATTACAGAAAAACACACATGAGGATCTTAATAGTTTAGTGTCTTTGTAGATGTTGTAAAAAATCTTCTAATTTGGTGAAGGATCTTATTCATCCACCAAAAAAGAACATCTTCTTTAATACTCTTTAAAAATATAACCAAATTCAAACATATCTTCATAACATGGGGAAATTAATCCTAAAAAAAGTTTGAGAATAGATGCTCAGTAAGGGTAAACATGGGAGATACATAAGTATAAAATGGACATAATGGTATGACAACATTATCATAATTTTGAAAAACAATTACCCTCATATCAAATATCATAATATTGAGTCGGAAAATAAATATAGTTTTTTATAAGATGCTAATCATAATGATATCAAATAACATGTTTCAAGATATCATTACATTGACATAAGATATATAATGGTTGCATACATGTAATGGTTGAAATTTATTTCCCTAGAAGTAAAGGCTCACATAGAAGGATATAACAGTTGAATTCGTTCACTCCAAAAAACATCTATATAGTCATGGTTTACTCCCAATACCGTCATAGTAGAAAAACTCCCTTAGTGAATTGAGTTCAACTTCCATTCCAGTCCAGAAAATCATGGGTTATATAAATCTTTACAAATTCATTAGAGGGAGATATAAGTTCCAACCACACACAATGAAAATAATACTTATGTGTTCCATAATATCATAAGACAGTCATCATATCATAAACCCTGAAATAAAATGTGTTTCATAAACATTTCATTATATCATATCCTAGAGAAAAGAAATAGTTTTCATAACAATTTCACTATTTCATAATTTCATAACCCCTGGATAAATGAGTAGGTTACTTAATAATTTTATCATTGTATAACTCATTGAATATAAATTGGTATCATAACCACCATTTCCTCAAAACCCATTAAATGAATGAATATTAATGGTATCATTGATTCATATCCCTCAAAAATATTAAATTATATCAAGCAATATCATATGATATTGAGAATGATTTCAAAATAACAGTCACATGGAACATTTCCGTATAAAAATAAATTTTCCCTGAAAATCCATTATTAAAAATAAAAATTAATAAATCATTTTGAAATATATTTTCTCTAAAAATAACCTTGATACCTTATAATCCACAAAGAAAATAATTTTCATAGTGATAGAAAATTATGTTCTTGTCATATATGTTAAAAAAAATATTTCATTCCCATTTTTAGTAAAAAACTATGTATTGTTCAGAAAAAACATGATAACACTTTTCCAAAAAAAATTAAAAATTAAATAACATGTAAACATGTATTTAGTAAATCATTTTAATAACATGAAAAACTGTTTTAGAAAACGTTTTTCAAGAAGAAAAAGGGATTTAGATGATATTTAAAAATAAAGATGTTTTTATTAAAAACCTTATTTTGAACACTTTAGTAAATAAATATTGGAAACTTAATGGAAAATGTATTATTAAGAAATAAACATGGGAGAATAAATAAATTCATTATATTACATTTCAATGTGTCTTTATATAAACCTTATAAGAGAAGACATGTTCATAACATAATATTTGTCTCAATAAAGGTAAATTGACACAAAAACCATTACTCATTTGGTAAATTTTTAGCAGTAAACCTCTTAAAAGAATAGTCCAAAATTGGTTATTTAAATAAAAATAATTTTCAATATAAGAATTGGAAAAAAAATCGTTGACACTATGAACACCACATAAAATAAATCGGTTGTGAATATGGTATGTGTCTCACAGAAGTAAAAATTGAGATTGAAATACCTTAACCATGTAGTAATCTTATGAATCATAATCCCCAATAAATCATTACATAAAACGAAACATTACATATCATGTAAATAATACGATTAATAATATAAAATTTCAAAAATTTTGTATATATAGTGGAAAAAATAAACTAGTAGTCAATTTGGTGATGTCTCCCAGAAATAAAAGAGAGACTTGAAATCCCAAACTGCAAATATCAACTTCCATCATAAACTTTAAAAACTCAAATATAATAAATATATATATTTTTAAAAATATATTATATAAAAATACATATATATAAAATAATATATATGATTTACTTATGACCATTTTTAATTGTTTATTAACAATTCCTTGTTAAAATATCATTTTGAGTAATAGCCACATTGTTTTTCATATGTGTTTTCAAGTTTTATTTAAAATATTATTACATTGATCATGGTTCCATAATATATATAATAATTACCAATAAAAAATTGAAATATTTTTACTTATATTTTACTTTAAAAACCAATCATGAATGGTTTTGTTGGGAAATGACGTACATTATGATCAAGGAAATGGAAGGCCATATGTACGCATCAGTAGAATTTCCATTTATCAATGATCATTGTGGATATTAGGAAAGTGATATTTTATCTTTATATATGGGTCAAAAAATATTATTCATCTAAATATACTTATACACATCATCCACGAGTTGTAGTGGATAAAATAGAGAGTCAAATAACTTCATGAAGGCGGTAGTCCACACATAAATGAACAACGTTATAATATTTCTATTAGTGTAAAGGTAAAAATTAAATGGCTATATTATATTTTTAATAATGATATATATGTCATTAATATCATAATTATTTCATTTATAACACATATATTCATTAACATTATCTTTATTACTCTAGTCACACCATTAGTTGAATAGAGGTGTGATTAATTCTTATACATCAAATATGACTTATGGTTAATTTTTGTAAATTTTCAAAATAATAAAAAAAATTCTTCGTTTGAGATATGTCATTTGTTTTTATTTAAAAAATTTGAAATTTGAATAAAAATATGCCCTTGGAGTCATATGGGTCACATCATGCATCAGATTGAGTTGTGGATGATTCCTGCATGTCAAAAATAAATAATAGACCGTTGTTCTAAAATAAAAATACAATATGAATGTGTTCACTCAGTTTTGTGTATGTCAATTATTTTTTCACTAAAATTAATGTCAATTTTGAACAAAAAGATGCACATAGAGTCATATAGGTCACCCCGTTTATTGGATTAAGGTGAAGATGATTTCTACATGTCCCAAATCAAAAATGGTTTTTTATTAAAGTATAAAAAATGATTAGAATTAAATTTTACTATATGGGGTCAATAGGTTGGTTGTTTTGATTCTACCCAACCTCTAATTTTGTACCCTGACTTCATTCCAT
The DNA here is from genome assembly GCA_963277665.1 of Viscum album. NCBI lineage: Eukaryota > Viridiplantae > Streptophyta > Magnoliopsida > Santalales > Viscaceae > Viscum > Viscum album. Next base: position 1,489,730,706 of record OY728120.1, read on the forward strand.
GATAATTTTATTCACCACTTTGATGCTACATGATTTTTTGTTTTTTATCAATATGTTTCTGATATCCTAATAATTTAGTATTTCCATTATCATCTGTCACTTATTATATGGGATTGGTAACATCATCATATAAAGAATACATTATCTGCATGTGTAGTCCAGCATTTAATTTTCCTTTAATAATAACAATACAATATACTTAATGCATAAAATTCCCAAATTTCATGCATATTTCATTAAAATTGTTACTATCATAAACAGAGATATAATAAATCAATAGTTCATTAAAAATATCTTTCATATCATTTATTTAATTTTTCCTCATTCTTTGATTTTTTCTATATCTTGATGATGGATTGGACTCCCTCATTAAAACTATCCTTCCTCCAATCATTATGTATCCAATGTTCCTTGATGACATAACTCAGGAATAGTTATAGTTGCATTTTGTTGTATGGTATTTATATCCAATATTTTGTTGGAATCCACTTATGTTTCTTTAACTAATATAATAAAATTCAACCCATGAAATTTTTTGATGTGTACTACTCAGAGTAGTTTATGCAACATATAAAGTCATGGGGATGATTCTCAAGAAAAAAATAAAATGATAACTATTTGAGAGATAAAATTTGTGTTTCCATAAAGGTTTAAAAATAACTTAAATTCAATTTAATTATGGATTCAGACATATTACGTTACAAAAAATGAAGGTGTGAACATTAAAATGTATATAAAATCCACTTTGAGTCATTTACTTAAAATCACAATCATTTATTTTTTCTACTTCCTTGTAAATGTTTCTTTTTTATTAGGGCTTAGAGGAGACACAAACAATTGGAGGTATTGATGTCAGGTTGATGGGAGAGCTAGAAAAATGGCCATTTCTCCAAGAATCCATGAGAAAGTATCCTTAATATGGGGAAAAAAATAGGGTCTGGGAGCTATGCTCATTGTGGGAGGAATACCATTGAGTGTCAAATTATATAACTCATAATATTAGTATTCTACACCAAGTATTCTTAACTATAGAGCTATAATAGGATCTAATGTTACCACACTCAAAATAAAAGTAATTTTTGATGAATTGTTTTCAAAGTTTCTAGATGAGTTTTATAGGAAAATGAATATCAAGAAACCAAAGAAATCATTAATTATGTTTTGAATAATTTTTTAGTTTCATTTTTTTGTTGCTATGTGTAATGTCCAGACCCTAGTTACCCAGAGTCATTGCATTATTACATAACATTGGCATGATCACAAAAGATCATGTCTCAAAATATCGATTAGTTTAGTAGCCTTGGATGTACTAGATGCATTGATAAGGTTTAAATTACATCATAAAATAGAAAACTAAAACACATTGTTTTCATGGAAAAAACATAGATCCCATAGACTATCCCTGAAGGTCAGTCATAATATACTTCTTCGCATCCTGGAAAAAATTAAACATTGAAAGGGGTGAGCTCAAATGCTAAGTAAGGATAAAAATATAGAGGAAACTTTCATAAATAACCGTAAACATTTAATGAAATGTATAAAACTAAAACAAAATCCTTTTCAACATAAACTTCCTCATAATATGGAAAATATAAATCAAAATAATTCCATTTACTTACTCACATGGATATTATACTAGTCGAATAATCACATGCAATATCAATAGCCACTTTCATAATGATGGAATGCATAATGTCAGACTTTCACAACCACATAGTCAAGGCCTTGTGCCAAGACTACAAATAAGATTTTTTCAAGGCCTTATGCCAAGACACTAGTTTGTCTCATTAGACCTACTGATGCATCGAGGATCTATAGTGGGCTCCACCCGTCACTTACTAATTCCAATGCATTCCTCGTAAGAAAAGGTTTAAACATAACATAAACATTAGTATTAAGACTAACATATGAAATGTCAACACATTATCCATAAACCATGAATGGTATAAAAATATCACATCCACTGTCAAACATATCACATAACCTTCAATATAATATGGAAGTTTTGTGTCATAAGAAATCAACTACAAATAAACTTAAAATCCATCAATGGATGTTGACATAGATGAAATAAAAACCATTTTTAGAGAAATATCTCTTTATGTTTTGAAATAATTTAAGAGTAACATAATTATAAAGAAAAATTTATTTTGAAAATATTCTTATAAGCTTATAAGGGAAGCTTCGATGATGTTATAATGGTAGAAAATAGCTGCACCCACCATATAAGTTAAAAAAATCTTACCTTAATCTTGTCGAAAATGTCATAAAGTACCTTTTTTGGAAAACGACGGAAAGTCTCCGTTCAAAAAATATATGGTCAAATAAGGATATAATTTACATTAACCCATAGTCTAGTAAATATTAAAAATGTTTTGGAATACATTTTTAAGAAACATGGGTGTGGATGATAAAGAGGTCCCTGCAGATACTTAGATAAAAACAACCACGAATAATAAAGAGATTCTGAAATTAACCCTTACCTTGTACTTTTACTTGGTCAAGGGTAGTTTAACCTTATGTATAATGGTTAAATAATTGTTATTAAATTATACAAGAATCATATAAATTAATATGATATAGTAAACTATCTTTTACCATTTCTTTGTTAATAATATTTTAGGATTATCGTCGTTTTGGATGTTAACTGATTCATATTAGTTTATATGATTTGATATGTAAGTAATGTCTGTTATGAATAGTATTTATATTATTAATTTTCATAATGATATTAATTCTTTAAATATTTTTTTAATCATCTAATGATAATTAGTCTTGAATGGATATGGTGGGGAATGAATCTCATCGCATTCGTAGAGACGGTAATCCGTACATACGCACGAGCGACAATATCATTCTTTTGATATTAAAATAATATATAATTGGATGGTATTTCATATATACAGTACCATTGTCATGTAATATTTATTATTTACATCAATTAAACATCATTATGATACCCATCCAATTAATGATTTATTGAATAACAATTACACCATGACGTGGAGACGATAAGCTGTATGTACGTACATATGGTGACATGTCATTCAAAGGATGGATAGAATAATTAATATGGTTGTACCATATTTATTATGACATCAAAATATATATAATATACTAGATTTATTATTTTATAATATAAACAACAATGAAATAGTATGTGGAAGAAGAAAGGAACTTGAAAGAGGTGATGAAATATTTACCTCTTCTTTGAGTTATTCCTTTTGATTTGACAAAAGGGCTCCTTAGGTTGGATTTATAACTAAAGTAAGGCCTCTAAGATTAAGTGAAGATAGTTCAGAGGGTATTTGGGTAGGGTTTGGATGATCCAAATGGCTTTGATGGTGTGAATTATAGAGAAGGGGGAGTGCCCTTTTATAAGACGGGTGAGGGGCCCCTTAGAAAATGCTAGAAATATTATTTTATAATAAAATAATTCCCAGTTTATAATGGCTCCAAAATGAATTATTTAAATTCTATGGTCAGAATGGGTCGAAAACCACTCAATAAATATGTTTTATACAAGCTTGGGTCACTATATTAACTTTATCTTTTAGATTTAACTCTTTGTTAAATAGTTTTACATTTACCATGTCTCTGTATTTTTTTATTATATGGTTAATAAATTGACTAGAAACATCCAAGAGAACCCCCAGTGGTTCAATAATGATGCACCTATCATTATGTAAGACTTTTTTCGGAAGATAAGATTTTTAGGAATATAATATTAATTAATAATAAAATATTTGTTTTAAAAACTCTTATATGTCAATTTTGACACTATTTGGCATTTTGTTTTTTCTAAATTCATAAAAGCATTATTACTTAGAACAAAATTCATCTAAAAAATCCTAAAATGTCATATTAAACTATAAAATTAGTTTAATTTATGAATAGTCTCAAATTACATTTATTTGGATATTTATAATATCAATTATTTAAATATTTCATTAATTAGGTAATTACTGCATCATCATTGTGTCACAAATAAATTTAATTATTTAATGTCTAAAAATTATAAATAAAATACCATTATGTAGGAAACATTTCTTTATTTTGAATTAATATTCATAGTTGAATTTATCTTATGGGTAACCCTATATTAAAAATGTTTTAGTTTTTAAACTTTGAATTTAACACTTTTAACTCTTCTTTGAATTAAATAATAATAAAAGTCATAATCTAATCCAAGTGAACCTAAAGGATCATATTTTATTCCTAATGTTGTTTTTCGTCAAATTACACTTATCCAACAGAATTAGTACATGTGTTAGGGTAATAATATTATCATTTTTACCCTTAATTACCCTATTTACTTTTAATCATGGTAAATAAAAGAAAAAAGTTACTATTCACCAAAAATTATTTTCAACTTATTGAACCACATATTACTTACTGATATCATCCATGTCTCTCGGATTTTCGAAATTCAATTCACAGAAGTGGTAAAATTATGTTTTATATAAATTTTCAAATGCTCCTATGAGGTGGGTAAAAGACGCTAAAAAGTTAAATAAAATTTTTATATGTCTAAAATTATTATAAACTGACTCCAATGAATTAAATTGAACATATAAAGGTATTATATATCTATTTTGACCTAAAATAAATTTATATAAAATAAAAAATTATTTAAATAAAAAATCGGTATTGAACTATAACTTAGTGTTTTTCAGTATTCATCAAAAATTCAATGTTTTAAGAAAAATACCAAAAACTCACCCAAAGCTAATTTCGATATTTCGAATCCAAAAATGAAGTATATTTTGAAAGATAAAATTTATAAATTTTCAAAAAGTGGGTATTACTATTTATAACGGCCAGTTTCATTGGTTGTGGTTTGTTAGAACTCGAAGTTGCGTATAATACATGCTACTGTATTATTCAAAGAGAACTCTACTATGGAAACTTGGGGTGTTACATTCTCCCCTCCTTCAAATAATTTCTTCCCAGAAATTTCTAGAATATTACTGCACAAAAAGACTCGTGTGGTTCTTCATTATAATTTCCTCGGGTTCCCACGTTGCCTCTTCTATCTAATAGTTTCTCTATAGAACCTTTACTAGAGAAGTCGTCAGGTTTCTCAACAATTGTTCTCTTGTCTCAATAACCTCGACAGGCACTTCGAAATAAGATAGATCGGGTTCCACTTCTAATTCCTCATCATTGAGTACATGAGTTGGGTCAGGAATGTATTTTCTCAACATTGATACATGGAATGCATCGTGAAATTTGGAAATAATTGGCGGCATTCCCCAATGGTAAGCTACAACCCCATTTTGTTCAAGAATTTAGAAAGGTCCGATGTACATGGGACTCAATTTTCCCTTCTTACTGAAACGTATAATACCCTTCCATAGATATACCTTCAATAAAACATGATCTCCTACCTGAAATTCTAAATCCTTCCTTCGGTTATCAGCATAGCTCTTCTACCTACTTTGAGCTGCTTTGATTTGGTATTAGATTACCTTCACCTTTTCCATCGTTTCCTCCACATGTTCTGGGCCTACAAGTTTTCTTTCGCCAACATCTTCCCAACAGGTTGGTGTGTGACATCTTTTTCCGTATAACGCATTATATGGTGCCATCTAAATACTTAAATGGAAGCTATTGTTATAAGAAAATTCTAACATCGGTAAATATTGATCTCACATAACTTGAAAGTCAAGTGATCAGGATGTCAACATGTCTTCTAAGGTTTGAATAGTCTGTTCTGATTGTCCATCAGTTTGGGGGTGGTTGGCAGTTCTCAAAAAAAATTCAGTATCTAGGGATTTCTGAATACTTTTCTAGAATATTGATGTAAAATAGGGATCACGATAAGAAACAATCGATAGATTTACTCTATGATGTCTAACAACATCATTAATATATAGTCTTGCTAAATTTTCAAGTGGTTAATCTTCCTTTATAGAAAGAAAATGTGATGACTTGGTAAGACGATAAAAAATGACCCATATTGCACCGTTCCTTCTAGGAGTCTTTGGTAGTCCCATTAAAAAGTCCATAGTAATATTTTCCCATTTCCACTTAGGCATGGGAGGAGCTTTCATGGCTCCTCCAGGATGTTGCCTTCTAGCTTTCACATATTGATAAACCACACATCTTGAAAAAAAATCAGCAATCCCCCTCTTCATGTTGTCCAACAAAAAATGTTCCTTCAAATATTTATACATCTTAGTGCTACTAGGGTGTATAAAAAAATTGGAACTATGAGCATTATCCAACAATTCCCTTTTTAAATCATGTATATCGGGAACACGGAGTCTCTTCCCAAATTTCAAAATTCTATCTTCACATACAATGTCACTCAATTTCCCATCATTCACAGCTTTAATCTTATTTTGAAACTCTTTATCATCGGTCTGAGAACTCTTTATCCTTTCTAGTAACGATGGTTTGGAAACCATTTGAAAAATTATTGATGTTTCACCTTCCATGGTGATTCCAATATCCATCATTACTGGATCCTTGTATATTGGATCCTTTTCAATTCTCATCTTGTTCAAAACTCCATGATATTGTCTACTCAAAGCATCTTCCACCCTATTTTCCTTCCTCGGGTGGTAGTGTATAGTGCAATCATAATCCTTGAGTAGTTCAAGACATCTCTTTTGCCTCATGTAGAGTTCTTTCTGAGATAAAATATAATTCGAACTCTTTTGATCGGTATATATCTCACATTTTTCACCATATAGATAGTTTATCCAAATAATCAAAGAAAATTTTAAAGCTGCTAACTCAACTTCATGAGTAGGATAGTTTTTCTCATGAATTTTTAGCTAACTTGATGCATAGGAAATAACCCTATCATTATGCATAAGGACAAGACCATGTCCTTTCTTTGAAGAATCACTATAAATAACAAACCCATCATTCCCCGATGGTAGAGTCAATATATGAGCATTGACTAATATTCCCTTCAATTCCTCAAAACATTATTCACACACTTTTGTGAAAACAAATTTAACCCCTTTTCGTGTGAGCTTTTTTAATGGTTTATCCAACCGGGAAAAATTATGGACAAAACGTCGATAATAACCAGCAAAACCAATAAAAATGGGTACCTCAGTTATACTCATCAGTGCTGGCCATTCTTGGATTTCTATTGTCTTAGAAGGATCATTAAGGATTCAATCCTTAGATAAAATATGACCATGAAAAGAAATCCCTTGAATCCAGAATTCACACTTGCTAAACTTCCCATATAATTCAAGTCTTCTAAGAGTCTTTAGAATAATGCGCAAGTGATTTTCATGATCTTCATATATTTTGGAGTATATCATTAAATCATTAATAAATACCACTAAAAAGTCATTAATATATTCCTTAAAAACTCTATTCATTAGATCTATGAAGACATAGGGTGAATTAGTCAATCCAAAAGGCATTACTGTAAACTCATAATGCTCGTACCTAGTTCGAAATGTTGTTTTAGGAATGTATTCCTTCTTCACACACAACTGATTATATCAAGATTGAAGGTCAATCTTTGAAAAGTGTTGAGCTCCATGAATTTGGTCAAATAAATCATCAATGAATTGTAGGGGATACTTGTTCTTTATTGTTATAGCATTGATCTCCCTCTAGTCAATGAACAACCTCATAGATCCATCGTTCTTCTTAACAAAAAGGATAGGGGCTCCCCTTGGAGAAACACAAGGGAGAATAAATACCTTATTACTCAATTCCTCTAGTTTTTTTTTTAGTTCCACTAATTCCACCAGGGCCATTTTATAAGGGTTATTCGATATGGGCCTTGATCCAGGAATTAAATCAAGGGAATACTCAATTTCTCGTTCTGGAGGATGTTACGATAAATCTTCTTGAAACACATCAACATATTCTTTCCTAATAGGTACATCCTCTATTTGAAAATTCCTATCCTAACCCACAATGATTTCATTCACTTCCCCCACAATAATTGAATTTAGTTGAGCTACTGGGGTTGGATCTAGATATGAATTAGGCAGTAAAGATTCTACTCTAAGGATAAGGCATTCATTTTCATCGTCATCAAAAATAGTAACCTCCTTCTTCTTAAAATAATTTTTTGCATCATGGTCTGAAATCCAATCTACGCTGAGGATTATATCAAATTCAATCTTGGTAATGACGTTGATATCAGTAGATAATGTACATTTATATGCCCTAATGGGGATTGATTCACAAAACATTGTTGCAATGATACTTCTCTTAGGAGTTTTTACTGAGAAATCCCTTGTAAAATCATATTGTAAATATCTATTTTTTTCAAACTGGGACGATATGAAACAATGAGATGATCCAGAATCAAATAAAGCATTGTCTAAACTTGAGGAAACCATTAAATTACATACCACTACATCTTTCGGATCTTCAACCTCAGTAGTAGTGATAACATAAACATGGCCTTGATCCCTTGGCCTCTTCTGAGGTATATTCCCCTGGGTCTTAGGACATTAATTTACATGATTCCCCCTTTCTCAACAATTGTATCATTCAACATCGACAACCACTTTCTTTCACTTGCAATCACGAGCTTTGCGGAATTTTTCATTACACTTGTAACAGAATCCCATTCCTTTCAAGAAATTACTAGGGTTTTTCCTCCCACATTTACTAATGGATGGATATTTAAAATTTCTCTTCTTCCCCTTATTTCCATTTCCAAAGTGTACAGCAGATCTCTTCTTCTATTTCTTTTCTTTAGAGTCGTAAGACTTAGATAAATCTTTTTCTGTCTTGATAGCACATGAGACAATATCTTCGTAAGATGAAAAGGATTGTGAGACTAATGCTCAATGGTGAAATTGTTTTAACCCATCAGAGAAATGATCAATATTACTTCTTGGGTTATGTATATAATCTATAGCATGCCTCACTAACCTTGTAAAGTTAGCTTCATATATTGGATGTTCTCAACCTCCTTTTGCCTCAGAATCAGAAATTGCCTTTCCATATCTGCTCGATGGTCAGGAGGAAAATATTTTTATTATTTTTTTTAACTCCCTCAATTCCACATTTGATAATTCATAATCTTCATTTATGTTTTGAACCAATGACAAACATTTATTAGCATCTCCAGTGAGGTGGTAAACTGACATGACAACTTTTTCCCTTTCGCTACTCGCCAAGGCGTGAAATATTTTCTCTAAAGAACTTACCAACGACTAATCTACTAGTGGATTTTTACCCCAATTGAATGTTAGTGGTTGTTTCCTCATGATGACATCTAACATTTATCCCCCATGATACAGATCAGGGTGCTTCATACGGGTAAGGTTATTATTCATAACCTGAGTGAGTTTTCCCAATATAGTGATAAGCTGAACAACACCATTTGTGTCCCTAGCTCTACTATAATTATCATGAGCAAGAGGGAAATACCTACATGGAGTGTGTGCATTGATATGGTTTCCATTCCTACAAATAGGTTACATTTCTAAATAATGGCTTACACTATATTAGTTTATTAATTGAAATACATAATTCCAAACTTGTAAAACACTTAACATAAATTGAACAGGTTATGGATATAATCCATAATCATAAAAAAATTCTTTGAGGAATTATATAATCATAAACCCTTCATAATTTTTTGTAATGAAAATGAGAATTATCCTAAGCATATTACCTGGGAGTGTCGTAATGAAGACTACAGCAAAGGCACGTTGTCGTGCACCAGTTCCCATTCAAGTTTAGCTCAAAGTGGTGCTTTTTGGGTTTTACCCCTAGTTACATCTGTGCCAGAGCTTCCTCTACCTGCTCGTATCCAGACATGGATTTATTTCATGTAAAACTCACAAAATATCTACAATAACAAAATTCTAGGAAGTTCTTCTATACTAATCCTCAAAGTCTATCTTAGGTCTATGTGATCTAATCAGAGTTTATCTAAATCTTGTTTCCAAGGCTTGTAATAACCATCATCTTATACCAACTGTAATGACCTAAACCTTGTTTCCCAGAGTCGGTGCTTTATTACATTACATTTTCCTGATCACAAAAGATCAAGTCTCAAAAGATTGATTAGTTTAGTAGCCTTGTAAGTACTATATACATTCATCAGGTTTACATTACATCATAAAATAGAAAACTCCAACAACATTGTTTCCATGGAAAACACTAAGATCCCATAGACTATCCCTACAGGTCAGTTATATAATACATAATCGCATTCTATGAGAAATATAACATAGAAAGGGGTGAGCTCAAATGCTCATTAAGGATAACAATATCATGAAAACTTTCATAAATAAGCATCAACCTTTTAGGAAACGTATAAAACTAAAACAAAAGCCTTTTCAAAACAAACTTCCTAATAATATGGAAAATATAAATCAAAATAATGAAATTTACTTACTCAAATGTTTATTCTACTAGTCAAATAATTACATGAAATATCAATTGCAACTTTCATAATTATGGAACGCATAATTCCAAACATTCATAACCACGTAGTCAAGGCCTTGTGCCAAGACTACAAATAAGATACTGTCAAGGCCTTATTCAAAGACACTAGTTTGACTCATGTGACCTACCAAGGCACTAAGGAGATATAGCAGGCTCCACCCGTCCCTTATTAAGTCCAATGCATTTCTCATATGAAAAGGTTTTAACATAAATAAGCATTCGTATTAAGACTAGCATACGAAATGACAACACTTTATCCATAAACCATGAATGGTATAAAAATACCATATCCATGGTCAAACATATCATAAAACCTTAAATAAAATATGGATGTTTTGTATCATAATAAATCAACTTCAAATAAACTTAAAATCCATCAAAGGATGTTGTCATAGATGAAATCAAAACATTTTTTTTAGAGAAAATTCTTTATCTATTTTTAATCATTTAAGAGTCACATAATTATAAACAAAAACATTATTTTGAAAATATTCTTATATGCTTGTAAGGGAATCATCAACAATGTTTTAATGGTGGAAAATAGCCTCACCCACCATATAAATTAAAAAACATTTTTACCATAATTTTGTTGAAAAGGTCATAAAGTACCTTGTTTGGAAAACAACGGAAAGATTCCTTTCAAAACATATATGGTCAAATAAGGGTATAAATTACTTTAACCCATAGTCTATGAAATATTAAAAAAAATTTGAATACATTTTTAAGAAACATGGATGTGGACGATAAAGAGGTCCTAGTAAATACTTACATAAAAACAATCTCAGATAATAATGAGATTAGGAAATTAACCCTTACCTTGTACTTTTACTTGGTCTAGGGTAGGTTAACCTCCTGTATAATGGTTAAATAATTGTTATTAAATTATAAAATAATCATATACATTAATATGATATCATATATGATCTTTTATGATTGCATTGTTAATAATATCTTAGTATTATCATCATTTTGGATGTTAATTGATTCATTTTCCTTTATATTCTTTGTTATGTAAGTAATGTTTTTTATGGATAGGATGTATCATCTTCATATTAATAATTATATAATGCCTTTAAACATTATTTTTAATCATCTAGTGAAAATTATTATTGAATGGATACAGTGGAGAATGAATCTCATCACATTTGTGGAGACGGTATTATGTACGTACGCACGAGTGACAATATCATTCTTTTGATAATAAAATAATATATAATTGTATGGTATATCATATATAAAGAATCATTATCGTGTTATATTTATTATTTACATCAGTTACACATTATTATTATACCCATATAAATAATAATGAATTGAATAACAATTACACCACGACGTGTAGACGGTAAGCCGTACGTATGAACGTATGGTGACATGTCATTCAAAGGATGGATAGAATAATGAATATGGTTGTACCATATTTATAATAACATTAAAGAATATAGAATATAATATATTTACTATTTTATAATGGAAACAACAAAGAAAGAGGAAGTGGAAGAAGAAAGGAACTTGAAAGAGGTAATGAAATATTTACCTCTTCTTTGAGTTATTCCTTTTGATTTAATAAAAAGGGCTATTTAGGTTGGCTTTCTGACTAAAGGAAGACCTCTAGAATGAAGGGAGGAAAGTTGAGAGGGTATTTAGGAAGGGGTTGGCAGAGAAAATTGGCTTTGAAGGTGTCAATTAGAGATAAGGGTGAGTCCTCTTTTATTAGATGTGTGACGGGTACCTTAAGAAAAGATAGAAATATTATTTTATAATTAAATAATTTTAGTTTTCTAATGGTTAAAAATGAATTATTTAAAGTATAATTTGTGGATGGGTTGAAAATCACTCATGCAATAGGTTTTAGACTGGGTTGGTTCAATATATTAACTTTATATTTTAGATTTAACACTTAGTTCAATAGTTTGACATTTACCATGTCTCTTTGTATTTTAATATTATATGGTTAATAAACTTACTATAAACTTTTAATAGAACCATAAGTCTTTCATTAATGATACAACTATCATTATATAAAACTTTTGGCTGAACCTTATATTTTTAAGAGTATAATATCAATTAATATTATAATATTTTTGTTTAGAATCTATTTTATGTCAATTTTGACACTATTTGGTATTTTGTTGTTTCTAAATTCCTACAGAATTATTACTTCAAAAAAATCATCTAACAAACCCTAATATATCATATTAACCTATAAAATTAGTTTAATTTATAAAATGTCTCAAATTACATTTATTGTGATATTTATAATATCAATTATTTTAATATTTCTTTAATTAGGTAATTACTACAACATAATTGTGTCATAAATATATATAATTATTTAATGAATAAAAATTATAAATAAAATACGATTCTATATAAAATATTTTTATCTTTCCAATTAATTTTTATAGTCTAATTTATCTTATGTTCAACCCTATATTAAAAATGTTTTAGTTATTAAGCTTTGAATTTAACACTTTTAACTCTTATTTGAATTAAATAATAATAAATGTCCTAATCTAATCCCAGTAAACCTAAAGGATCATATTTTATTCCTAAGGTTTTTTTAGTTTAATTAAACATATCAAATATAATTATGACATGTGTTAGGGTAATAATAATATCATTTTACCCTTAATTACCCTATTTTCTTTTAATCGTGGTGAATAAAAGTAAAAATTTATTGTTCACCAAAAATTATATTCATCTTATTGAACCACATTTTAATTATTGATATCAACTGTGTCTATATAATTTTTGAAATTCAACTCACAGAAGCCGTAAAATTATGTTTTATGTAAATTTTCAAATGCTCCAAGGAGGTGGGTAAAAGACGGTAAAAAGTTCAATAAAATTTTTATATTTCTAAAATTATTATAAAATGACTCTAATGAATAACATTGAACATATATAGGTATTATGTATATATTTTTACCTAAAATAAAGTTAATTAAAATAAATATTTATTTAAATAAAAATTCAGTTTTAAACTATAACTCAGTATTTTTCACTATTCGTCAAAAATTGTATGTTTTCAGAAAAATACCAAAAATTCATCCTAAGCTAATTTCGATATTATGAATCCAAAAATTATGTCTATTTTGAAAGATAAAATTTATAAAATTTCAAAAAGTGAGTATTAATATTCATAACGGCTAGTTTGATTAGTTGTGGTGTGTTAGAACTTGAAGTTGCGTAAAACACACTCTAATGTATTATTCAAAGAGAAGCGTACCATGTAAGCTTGGGGTGTTACACCATAACGTTGTAAATGAGGAGGATGAATTGATGGAAGAGTTGATGAATGAGTTGGGAGATGCAGTATAAAAAACCATGGATGTGTCTTTGATGGGGATTAATGAATAAAATCTATGTGGGATGTATTCAATCAAGGAACTTTGGAACTACAATAATTGGAGGAATGTTAGTGTAAAAGAGGTATTACATTCCATCATCAATATATGGATTTAAATCGAGCGTATTGGGATGGATTAAATAAAAGGGTGATGGTACTTTTTACTACAGTATTGAATTATTAAATCTATGATAAAGAAAATAGAAATTTTTAGAAAAGATACATGCATTTGTGGAATTTTAGCAATGGAATGTATAGTATTTTATATCTATCTTACCAAAATGAATCAGTATTTACACAACCTTATTTTTGAAACTCATAGTCCATTTTATTAATAGTTATTTATTTTCCTTATGACTATTTTTTGTTTTATGTTTCTTTCACAATAGAAGATGGAGATACAGTTTTTAGTGGACTCGTATGAAGATAAAATGTGTTTACAGTGTTGGGGTGGCATTGTGTAGGTATAGGTAAAGGATATATATATAAAAGATAATCATATGTAAAATTGACATTATTACTCATTTTCCATATGTTTACTTATAGAGAATGTTGATGTTAATGAAATTATGAATAAGTTCTAATCTCACTCACAGATGAAATATATGATACTCATAAATAAATATTAGTAAGTTGTTGTTACTTTAGATCATCAACAATAGTATAATATATTATAACTATACATATCACTAAAGAAGAACAATGTCTTGCATAATCTATAGACTACTCATCCAAAACTAATATACAAATCATATCTAATGACCGTGTCTAGAATGAATAGCTCATAAAGCCCATTTGAGGTCCCCCAAATAACCACATCAATAGATATTTTTCACATAAAAAAGGAAATAAATATTTATGTGTCCTAGAATTATAGACTAATGGAATCACTCAAAAAGTCTCCTCAATTAATGTGGAATTGGAATACATCCACACTAATGATCATGAAGAAATGAATCTTAACCCACCTATATTCAACATGAATTCTATATAATCAATTATTCCTCACCTTCTAGTATTAAATATTTTATTAATCCAAAATAAGATCCCTCTAATAACATAAATCCCATTAAAAGTTGATTTTTTCAGCTAATGCACTCTATTGATCTTTAATTTTTTTAATATTATAAATGCAACTAATATTTTCTATTAAGTCCTTAATTTATTATTATGGTATATTACCATAAAATATTATATAAAACATACATACTATAAGTTTCCACATTGAAAACTATAACAAAAAGCTTAAAGTAGATATATAATTACATGTAAGACATGATGATCAATATATGTTCTGGAATAATGAGGATGTTTGTTGTTGCCTTCTTATAGATATATATGGGTTAGAGTAGTGACATATTTTATATTAATGTATAGATTGACATAATTTTCCCCCTCCAAAGAACAATAATATTTCAATGATAGGCACAGAATAATCTATTTTAAATGTGAACCCCCTTCCCCTCTATCTCATGAATTTCATTTTAATAAGTCATTTCATATTTTATATATAATTTAAAAGATGATAGATTCATCCTTTTAAACATAAGTATAAAAATACTAACTAATAGTATCGATAAAGGGGGTTAATAAATAAAAGCAGTAAATTAATAATTTTTAAAAACCTAGTCATCACTAATATGTTAATAAGAATATCATACTTATTTATTATTCATGTTTCCAATAATATAAATATACAATTAATTGAATAAAAAATATTTAAATTTAGACAAATAAGAACATAATAGTTCATATATTCTTACCAATTTCTACTTATCAACACTTAAACAAGAGGCATGTAAATCGAGAAGATAGGTCACAGAAAAAAGAAACAAAAAACAACCTAGATATCATATGGTAACTCAAGTATCCAACATAACTATTTTTCCCACATATATATATTTGAATTAATTCTTAGGTCTGGAATGTTTTTACTATTGGATATAATCAATACCAATACCCATAGTTTCACTCTGATTCCATTTTAGAAGATTTTTGACAAAGTATACCCAAATAATTCCAAATTCAGGTCATCATATCACCTCTCACACACTTCCTGCTCACAAAAGTCTTGTGTCAATGCTATGTTATATAGATAACATTGCCTTTGAAATAGTCTATGTTGAAAAATATATATATATTTTTAAGAAGGTAGTTCCTTTTTTATTAAAATCAATAAAAGATAAAGAATCCAAGAGTGTACATGAATCAAATGGAAAATAACCACATTAAACAGTTACCTACCTATCTTTTTCATCAGTCTTTCAATGAGTTTTTTTCCTCCTCTAGAAGAACAAACCATCCCTCTCTTCCATGACCGCACCTCGTACCTCTTGATCTCCCTCTACTTGAGGGTAACGATTTAAGCCTTTCTAGTAATATTTCAGCATCGGTGCTATCACCAGAGCTATTTACCTGTTACTTCTCTTTTTCAAGAGATATTCCTCTTATAATAAGATTCATCTCATCTTTAGTTTCCTCTTGTTGCATCAATTTATCGGGTGAGCCCAGGATAGAGACATGTAAGTTAGAGACACCATTTATATTTTGGTTAAGGTGGGAAATAATACCTGCAGGAGCTTTCTCAGTCACCATTAGGGGCGCAACCAGAGGGTTTGTCATTTTATAGGATACAAGTTTAAATCCTTCATCATCCACAAATGGCTTTGAGGAGGCATGGTTTTTTTTTTGAAAATGACATGAGAGTCATATTATAATTTTTTTACCCTTTTGATTACTTGAAGTAACCATAATTTCAAGTGAAAGTTGCTGAACAACCTATTTTTGAAGCATATCTTCCACCATTTGATTAGTTGTCAAGTCATCAGCACTGTTTGATGAAACTTTGTCATTACAAGCACTTGTTTCTTCAAAGAAGTTGGCAGCCCAAGATATCAATGGATAACCCCCCTTCTCATTAATTATGGATTTGTTCACATGCATAGGTACAGAATCCTCAAGTATAGAATCCTTTAATCCTTTCACAGGACCGCCCCCTTCTCATAAATTATGGATTTGTTCATATGCACAGGTATAGAATCCTCAGGTACAGAATCCTTTACTCATTCCAACTGCTTGTTGTTCTCAATAGCCTTCTGATCTTGTGTGTTTTTTTGTTTCTAAAATTTATTCTTTTCTTTCAATAATTATTTAATTAATAAATGTTTTAATATTTTTCTTAATTGACCCTTTTTAAAAAAAAATTTGTTTAATTGTTTCATTTTTTCATTTTAAATATAAATATATTTAATATATACCATCTATTAATTTTTAAAATTTATATATATGCATATTCAAATTATTTGTTTTTAACAATATTTGTTTAATTAATGAAATTTTTAATTTTTTGTATTTGTTTTATTAATTCATTATTTTATAGAACAATATCACCAAATTTTTATCACTGATAAATGCATTCCTTTATGAGTTCTTATTTTAGTGATGAAAAAGACTGACTTTATCGGTACATTTTTCTAGCGCTCCAAAATATGAGTGTTGATAATGGTGTGTTTCATAGTGGTGTTATTATAATAAATAAATATATATAAATATGTTTAAAATATCATATATAGACTTTTTATTTAATATCGCATTCAACTGTGAATGGTGGTAATGGAAAAACAAATGGAATTAGTTATTGAGGTGGTTGTCTAGTGTACTAAAAGATGATTATTTCAAAACCCAATTAATGGAAGTGGGGATGGATGTAGCTCATGATCATAATATAAAAACATATAATTATACAAAAGACACGTTTGTTATTTTATAAACATGATTGAGTAATAATTTAATTAGGTGGAGGAAGAAATATAATCTAAATGATCATTAAATAATGTTACCTCTTCTTTCGGTTTCCTCATTAGGATTGCACCAAAAGCTTTACTAGGTTTGATTTATGCCCAAATTAATGTTTATAAGAAGAAAGAATGGATTTTGGGAAGGGATTTAGGAATTTATTATAAAATTAAAAATAATTCTATTTTATGAATAAGTTAGGAGACGAAGAAGCCTCTTATAAGTGAGGTGAGTAGAACACTTATAATTTTTTGAAATGAAAAATGTGTACGCTTGTTTTTATCAATAAAAAAGGATAAAAAATGAATTATTAGTGATATTTATACATTATAGGGTATAATTATTTCTATAAAATATATTTTAGACAAGTTTATTGTTCATTTTAACACTTATATATTAATTTTAACCTTATGTAAACCCATTTTTACCACAAACACATTAAATGTTTTTTAGTATTTTTACAATTCATTATGGAACAAAATTAAGGTGTAGTTATTATATAAGAAACATTTACCGAATAATAAATTTCTAATCCATTATACAAAAATTATTCTGATAAGTGGTTAAATTTAATTTAAAATTAATCTCCCAGAAGCGATGAGAAAGCATGTTTTCAAAGAGAAAACATTGGAACGTTAACAAAGTCTTTATATCAAAATTAAATATAAAAAAAAAATTATGATTGGCTGGATTGGATTAATAGATAAATTAACTATATAATTTTCATTTTAAAAAAAATCAAAATACAAACTAATAATATAAATAATTTGATGAAAAATTCATTTTTCAATAAAAATTCATTATTGTCCACTATTCATAAAAAATTAAACTTTTCAGAAAATTCTCAAAAATGTAATAAAATTTAATTTTGAAAATATGAATTTAAAAAATAAAATTATTTTATTAAAATATATTTTATATAATTTTCAAAAATTAGTTTTAAAATAAGTTTCAAAATAGGTGAGAAAACTGATTTTTAGAAAAATATAGTTTTTAATCATAAAACTGGATTTATTCTTTTCTATTATCTAAAAACATAATTTGAATATTAAAATTTTATGGAATATATAATATATTAATTTCATTAACATCATTCACCAAAATATATTTCTCTAATTAACAATTTTTCACGTAAATTTGTTTTTAAAAAAATACCATTATTTTTATATAGTTTTTTTCATATCATTTTTAATTAATTGATCACAATATTATTAATTTCTTTAAATGTGTAAATAATATATTTTTCTATATTAGTTAGTAATATTTATTGATGATATTCTATTGTATAGTTGATAACTAAAATTTAATAGTATTTTAAAAATATGACATGTTTTGTTTCAACCCAAAGTAGTATGTAATGCAAGCTAAACTCAGTGCTACATGTAACCAAAAATATAAAAAAATTAAATTCATTAGAAAAAACTATTTCACAAAATCTAATGGTATCTCATATATCCCTCATAAAATGAATTTCTCACTTGAACATTTTCTCGGTCATCAAATGTTTAACATGTGAAAGTTCCTTTATAGAAACCCGCAATGTAAAATATAGCTAATAAAAAATCTTCTTGAAAAAGATAAAGGTATGATTGAAATTAATCTTAAATAAAACATAGTAGTTTTTAAAATAGGATAACATAGGTGGGATGTTAAGATATGGATATGGAAAAAAAAAATTAAATAATTTTTTAGAGTTATAGATATCATTGATCACAATATAATGGGTGATATAGATAAGTTTATTGATCACAAAACCATAAATCGAAAAGGTGTGAAAAAATTTATTTATATCATAAAAATG
This sequence comes from Viscum album, assembly GCA_963277665.1. Taxonomy (NCBI): domain Eukaryota; kingdom Viridiplantae; phylum Streptophyta; class Magnoliopsida; order Santalales; family Viscaceae; genus Viscum; species Viscum album. The sequence continues at coordinate 1,489,750,052 of OY728120.1, forward strand.
ATTATAGTAGGAAAACAACATATTTAATAATCCCTTCCCATTTTTTGGGTAATTCGTTTTCTAATTAGACTGAGAACATATGAAAATTTACATACCTAATATCTTTTTATTTTATTGGCCCAATTTCATCCTATGGTAATGACTTGATCAATTTACCATTCATATCTTAATCTGGGGGATAATTTTCCTTAATTTCTTGAGAACTACATAAAATCCTTAAAATAATGATAAATCATTCCTTATATATCTAATTAAAAAATCATAACACTAGTTATTAGATATGGATAAATATTAATATCATGAAGTAAAACATATATCTCTAAAACCTTATCTAATGTTAAACATAAACCATTCCATAAGTGGTTAACCACATGACCCGAACATAATTAAAAATTTATAAAGGATTTCACTAAATTCTATAGAATTAGAAATTAATCATCAAATTTCATTAATTAGATCATAATGGTATCATTTTAGATATGTGAATAACTTTTTCATATATGATCTTAATTATGTGTAATAACCATAATTACAAAACAAACCTCAATGAAAACATGCATTATTCAGAATTCCTTGAATAAAACAATATAATATTAAATATATTACATAGAACCAGTTATGTTGTGAACTCAATCAATGATAACATAAACCACTTTAAAAAAATATCAATTTTGAGGTCATCAATACTCTCGAATTTTCTCTATCCTTATCAGTCATATATTTATCCAAACTAAACACCATTTTCTCATCCTCAAGAACATATTAAGGGTTATATTCTCTTTATCATGTGTCTTTCATAATTTATTTCATTTCCATTAAATCACTTTTCTTTATTATTAGTACTATTGAAAATATTCTTGTATATCCTTAATGGTAAATTATATTGAAAAATCATCATTAATATAAAATAATTCTTCAATTCTAATACATAATAAAATAAATCATCCCAATTCCATCAAAAACCATTAAATTAGATTATTCATCCAGTTTCATAACACAGGTTTCATTTAATATGTTATTTTTATTTGCTTTATCATCATCAAAATAGCCATTAGTCATAAAAACATGTTGATTCTCTTCAAGAACATTCCTCTTAGGAGATAAATTTTCATTATTCCATTTCATTAAAAAATTAAAAAATTAAAAAATAGATCGTACCTTAGGGAGACTATTATCCTCAACCATTGTTCTAACTGAACATTTTATTTTTCCTTTACTATTACAAACATTGTGTCCTTCTTTCTACACAACAATTATCCTCTCGTTTCATTGAGACATTCCCTTGAGTGATTCTTTCCACATTCTTGACATATAGGAAAAATAATCTTTTTTTCAACATGGTCTCCACTTCCCAAACTCTCTGAAAACTGAATCCTTCTCTTATTTAGATAATCCAAGAGTTATTTAGGGTTCACATTGTTAACCATGTTCCGTCACAACTGATTAGTAATAATAACAATATCCATCACTCTAGTTATAATCCTATTTTCATTCTCATCATTAAAGTTTCCATCACATTCAATGTTAACCCATTTTTTGTGGTTCAATATAATGAATAAAACAAGAAATCAATGTGTGAGTAACAATAATCTCAGTAGAAACCCACCTAATCATGAAAAAATATCTTATAGGTTGTCTAAAAATGAAACATTATTTTTAATATATGAAACCGTAGGATTATCCAAATTCATTCGAAGTCATAGTCAGTTTGTGTCCATCATTATTGTTGCTAAAGAGTTTTTAAATTTCCAAATAATATCCCCCAAGATTGTTAAACTTGGTGTGCACTAAGGCCCTTTTTTAACAAGTTAATGATCGGGTACAACATAATGTACTCTTTTTGAATTTATTTCCCCTAGGTACCCTATTGCAATATCCACATACACTTGTAATATCGAAAAAAGGATGTAGTTTCTAAGGAACTACTTTATATATCCTTTACTGAAATTACTATATATTTTTCTGTACTTTGACTAAAATTTAGCCTTATACATAACTAAATCTAATGGAATATCCATACAAAAATCCATAGGGATCTTACTAATGTTTTTCATCCTAGTTTCAAAATATTAAATAAACCTTTCCTTTGATATGAACTGTTTTCTATTGTGATTTTCATACATGGATTTTGCATCATTTTATATGAATATTCAATACATTCCACAAACACAAACATGAGAAAAAAACAGTTTATTCTCATCGGAGGATAGGTAAAAAAAATAATTTGGTGAAATATCTTCAACGTCCCCTATAACGAAATTCTCATTTAATACTCATAACAAACATACCCAATAGAAAATAACTATTCATTACTTGGGGAAAGTAAACATAAGAAAGGGTGAGCTCAAATCCCATGTTAGGGTAAAAAAGGAGACAGATAATCATAACATGAACATATGGGTATGATAAAATTAGAATAACATAAGAAAAACATACCCTTCATATCAATGATTATAATCACAAGTCAGGGAATAATGATTGGATGTTCAAAAGAAATGAATCAAAAGGATATCAAAGAACCGAATCTATGAGACCATAACATTGGAATAAGATATATAATTTTGGAATACACATATGAATAAAAAAATCATTACCATATTTGGTAAGGATAACTACCAAAGCTATCATATTGGAATAGGTTCACTCTCAAAACCATAATAATAGTCACGATGTACTCCCAAGAAAATCATAGTGGAAATAGTCCCTTACTAAACTGTATTTACTCCCTATTCTAGTTTAGTCTATCTCTAGATATATATATATATATATATATATATATATATCTTTACCAAATTCATAGGATATATATATAGGTAACACCCATTACATAATTAAAATCATACAAATCTGTTCCACAATATGAAACAAATTTTTCATATCATAACCCATGAAATTAAATGGTTTACATAAACATTAAATTATATAATACTATTTGTAAAAAATAAAGGTTTTAAAATCATTTAATTATTTTATAACATAAGATAAAGACAAGGGTTTCATAATAACTTTATAATGGTATAACATGTGGAATATAAACAGGATTCAGAAACATATTTTAATCAAAAACCATTCATAGAAAAAATATAAAAGAATACTTGGATAATATCCTTATAAAATAATAAATTACATCAATGAAAGTCATAATATATGGATAATTATTTTGAAAGATAACTCACATGGAACGTTTCTAAAGGAAGATATTTTTTCATTGAAAATAACTTTTTCAAATAAAAAATTCATAAAACACATTTAAAATACTATATTTGAAAATAACCTTAAAACATATAAAGTAAGATTCAATGAAAATAATGGTCATGATGGTTGAAAAGTTCATTCTTTAAATACAGGTTAAAACAAATTGACCATTCACATTTCCAAAAAAATCCAAATAGGCATTATTTGGAAAATGACATGAAAATTCCATTAATATTTATAACTAAAACATCAGTAAATATGTATTTAATAAATTATTTGAATAATGTTAAAAAAACATTTAAAACATTTATATAAAATGTGTTTTTGGAAGAAAAATTGGTTTTTACTGAAGAGAGAAATAAATATGTTCTTCTAAAACATTATTTTTAACTGTTGTGTACATTAAGTGAGTAAAATGACTAGAAAAAAATTATCTAATGAAATAACTAGAGGATATTAAAATTTTTGATTTTCATGAGAGATATATCATAATAATTTATAATTGGAATCATAATAATAAAAATATCAATAAATGATGAGATAATATCATTTAACTATTACAACATTGGAAACATTGAATCCTAATACCCATGAATGAATAAAATTAAATGAATCATATAGTATAAAAAAATAAATAAATTATTTATATCACATTTCAAAGGGTCTGTATATACCCCTCATAATAAATATAGGTTCAAAACATAACATATATCTCAAAGACTGAAAATTGAGACAAAAATCCATTTCTGATTTGGTAAAAATTTTATCATAAGAATCAGGATAGAGAAGTCCTACAATTGATACATAAATAAAAATATTTTTAAATTTAATAATCATTAAATATGTTATTGTTAAATATAAACACCAGATAAAATAAATTGATAGTGAAATGGCATGTGTCTTATAGAAGTAAAAAAAGTGAGATATAAATCTCGTACAACTTTACTAATCTTTTTAATTATAATCCAAAATAAATAATAACATAAAAGAAAACATTTAATGTCAGGAAAATAATATTATTCATGATATTAACATTAAAATGTTTCAATATATACTCCATAAAAAATAATAAGTGGTGAATTTTCATGTGTACCCATGAAATAAATGGGTCACTATAAATCCTTGACCTTAAGTCCTAACTTGCTTCCTAAACATTTTAACCTCATAGATAATATATATAATTTAGTATAAATATATTAGAGAACCATAATTATATATATCATTACATATATGGTAAAATTATGATCATTTATTTCCTCTTTGTTAACAATTCCTTATTTAAATCAGGTTTCGAGTAATAAATGCTTTGTTTTTTGTACAAGTTTTTATTTTTTATTTTTTAATATCTTATGTTGATAATGGATACATAATATAAAGAATTATAATCATTATAAAATTATAATATTTATATTTATATTAATATTTTATGACCAATAATTAAATATGTCTTTGATAAATAAAGTATGTTACGATCATGGAGACAGTAGGCCGCACGTACGCGTGAGTAACAATTTCATTATTCAACAAATATTATAGAAAGGTGAATGTAATATTCTATATTTTAATAATGATCATAATATATTAAATATTATATTTTTCATTTATATATACGTATAAATATCATCAATGTGGTGCGGTGTTGAAAATATAGATTCACATTGTTTCATGAAGGTGGTAGTCAATACGTACATGAATGACGTTATCATCATTTAGTGGGCGAAAATGTAAGATAAAAAAATTTGTAATGAATTTTAATAATGATAAATAAGTTATTAATATCATAATTATATCAATTATTCTTCATATATTCACTAAATTGATCCTTAATATCTTTAATATAAATCATTAGTGAGAAAAGAATCGCATCTCTTTCTGAGGTGGTAGTCTACCGTACACACGAGTGACGTTATCAAATCCCCTAGGGAATAGAGTGTAAAAAAATTATAAGTGATGTAATTACTAAATAGGTATAATTATGTTATAAATATAATATATAAACTTTATATTTATCATTATACCCAATAATGAGACGTGGTAATGGAAAAAACTAATGACATTGGTCTTTGAGGCGGTAGTCCTCTGTACACACGATAGATGATTCTGTAATGCATTTGATAGATTTCGGGATGGTTGTATATAATGGTCTTAATATAAATACATATAATTATATGTATGATATGTATTTTATTAAATTGTCATGGTTTAATAATAATTTAGATACCTGGAAGAGGAAAAAAATAAAAATGCTTGTTGATTAATGTTTCTTGTTCTTCGAGTATCCTCCTTAGGATTCCACAGAAATAATTTCTATATTTTATTTATGTAGAAAATAAGTCATATATAATTATATAATGGAATTTGGGAAGGTATTTAAATATTTATTGGCATAAAAATTGTTTTTTATGTGTGAATAAGTGAGAAGTGGGGTGCAATTTTATAATTGAGGTGAGTTCCACACTTGTAATTATTCGAAAATAAAAAGGTGTTACCATTTTTTTCTCATGCCTAAAGGATAAAAAATGAATTATTATCAATAATAATAAATTATATGGTCTACTTTTGACCTTAAAATATATTTTATATGAGTTATTATGTCATTTTATCCTTCATTTTATTAGTTTAACCCCCAGATAACACCATTTTTACTTTTTCACTATAAATATTTATAACAATTTTTACTATTAATTATAAAAATAATTAAATTCTCACTTATTATATAATATAAATTATTCGGATTCCAAATATGGAATCTATTTTACAAAATCTTATTCACATAATATTTAAACACCCCGACACTAGTAGCCCAGAGTCAGTACCCTACTTCGTTACATTGGTACTGTAAACATGCCATTGTATCCCAAGGGACCGAAATGTTTAGTACCTTTGGAAACAAATATACAAAAATAATTTTAAAATTAGAAAGTAAAAGAAAAAAACATAAAAACTTCATTTAATAAACCAATAATCTCTTATATTACCACATTATGTCATTCATAATATACATCGTCGCATATTAGGGAAAAATAAAACATAAGAAATTGGTAAGATCAGATGTTTAGTAAGTGTAATCCATACAGAGGAAGCTATTTCAAATAAACATAAAAAATAAGGAATGTGAATAGAAAAAAACAAATTCCATTGAAAAATAATCTTGAGAAAAATATGTTAGTGATAAAACAACATTAAATAATTTTATAAATAATCACATGAGAAAGAATCATAAACATGGATTTTCTAATAGTTTAATACTCAAATTGATTATTAATTACTAATTTCATAATGATATAATGAATAATTAAATACATAATATTCATTCCATCATGTATTTAATTATGTTACAATATATAAATGGGAAAAAACCTCATCTAGATTATCTCATGAGAGCTGCCGATGCATAATGGGGCTATAACAGTCCCCACCCATCACTTACTAAGCTCAATGCATTCCTCATATGAAATGGGGGAAAATAAAAAATATAAATTTATATTGAAACTATCTTATTAGATGTAAATAATATACCCAATATTTATACCTGCTCATAAAATATAAAGATTAATATAGTGAATCTTGTCAAGATAGTTGATCCCCAATTAAAATAATAAAAAACTATTCAATAAAATATGATAGATGGTAAAATAATAAACCACTCTAAAATATTTATAATATTAAATATAGGTTGTTGAAATATATTTAAATAATATAATAAACTCATTGGTTAATTCTTTAGGGAAATACCCTTCTACTTTAGAAAAAAGAATTATTTTTAAAATTCATTTGTATTAGTTATAAAAAAAATATTGTAAACACTTATATGCTAGAAAATTAAAGTTAATGAAATTATATTTTACGAATATTAAAATAAAATTCAAGCGATTTATTAGAAATAATTTGAAAACATGTAATAATAACATTTAAGAAATAAATGATATGATCCACTTCAGTGCGATTTACGATAAAATATAAGAGTATTTATATAGAAAAAATGAGTTATCATTTTCATAAAAAAAGAAATGAACTAAGATTTTTTTTATGATAAAAAATTTTAATTTTGAAAAATATATATTTTTTAAAATATATTATGTAGTATACTTGAAAATGGGTAAAAAATTTGGATGTTCCCTTCAACCGAGCTTGATTATCGATATGAAATGGAAAAAGAACATTATAAAACATGTATTTCCACATAAAATAAAGAATAATACATCTTGGTATATATATTTGTAAAAAAATTGAATTTAGTATGATTAGATATTAATAATTAAGAATTAAATTGGGTAAAGGAGAGAGGATGGGTTTCCCAATGTGAAAAATGGAATTTTGGGAAGAAACCCATTCCACTTTGAAAATAAAGAAATTATATTCCCCATAAAAATAACAATCATCAAAATGAAACAATTAATATCATCATGTTAAATATATTAATCATATGATATATCAATGGGAAATATAAATACAACACACACAACAAATATTACTGAATAAGGAATATCTCACAGAAATAAAATTGGGATGAGAAAACCATTACATTATGTCCTAAAGTGTTATGAACTTGTATATAATATCCTTGATAATAAAATTTGATTCATTAATAATTTAAATCATAACCTTTTAAACAAATATTTTATTTAGTATAATTTTATTGATATTAGTTATTCCTTTCTGATGAGTCATAATATTCAATTTCATCATTGGGAAGTGTTTGTTTCCATGGTTTTCGTGATTGGTTCACTAGTATACATGCATGAAATATCAACTAAATGGGAAAATTATCTATAATTGATATTATTTATTTTATATAAAATTAAAAAATATTTAATGTTCTAATATATCAATTTATCCCAGATATGAGGATTAATCATTAGAAAAAACATTAATAATAATTGTCTAGATTATTTTGGTGTTGTATTGTTCTTCACACACTAGTTTTGTTTTATTAATTAATTTCTCCTAAATATATTGATTAAAGAACACAATATAAGTTTTAATATATATATATATATATATATTCTAACCATAATTTTTTTTATTACTATCCTTGAAGGTGGTATGAGAAAATGAAAGAATAATTATCCACAAAGGTGGTGAATAAACAACTCACAAATGACTTTTCATTTTTAGAAAAAAAAGATGAAGAGAAAAAAGTTCAAGGGGGTATAGAATTATCATAATAAAATACCATCATATATATATTTTTTGAGTTATAATCCATTTTTGGATAGATTATGTAGTGAATGATTATAAAAGAATATAAATTGATGTGAAATTTAAAGAATGAAATATGATTTTACCTCTAGAATTTCTCTCCTTGAGAACCACATTAAATAATTTTAAATGATCTTTTGGGTGACACCAGAAATAAAAAGAAATGGGGAAGATGTTTGGGAAAGGGATTGGCCTGAAATTGGATAATCATTAAGGTTTTAGAGGTATGAGGAGAGGTGGTGGTGAGGGTTGCATATATATTGGAAGAGAGGGGTGTTTTTTATTTTATTCATTTTTTTATTATTTTTGAACAACACAAGAAATGATATTTATTTTTAGGACTATATAATATAAATATTTCATTTTATTTCAAAATAATGGTTCCTAAATCATCTATATATCACAGATGAATCAATAATTAATGTATTTAGTTATTACCACAAATTACTGTATTTCGATATTATAAAAAAATAAACTATTTTTGAAAAACCCAAATAACAACCTAACCATTTATAAACATTTGAAGTTCATAAATGAACTCTATTTTACTAGAATATGTTTCTAAATATGTAAAAAAATTAAATTAAAATAATCATTTATTAAAAAAACACAGATTTTAGTATTTTAACTATTTTTATGACTCTTTGAAAAAATAATTTTCGTTTCATAAAATTATATTATAATTATAAGACAACAAAATATTAATTTATCAGTCCAATTTATGAAAATAAATTTTTCTTTAAATATTTATATTAATTATACTATTTTAAATAAACATTTAAGTTACATGAAAGTACCAACACTTAATTTATCATTTCCAAAACATTTATTTACTTATTCCGTGATATAAATATTCAATATTTCTATTCATAAGGTACCCAAATTTTATTTATACTTTCATAGATAAGGTAACTATTTTATTTTTTATATTACTATCCATAATCATTGCATTATTATTCTAATGGTCATATTTAATAATATATTGTTGTTTTAAAATCATCATTTCATGATGCATAAACTATCTAAGATTATAAAGTAAAAAGTGGAATGAAATAAATTATTGGTGTCTTACATTCTCCCCTCCTTCAAAAATTTCATCCTCAAATTTTCTAAAAATGTCACCGCATAAAATATTTTCGATAGTTCTTCATTATAAATTTCTCTGGTTCCTACATCAAATTTTCAATTTTAGGATTTTTCCAAAGTACCAATACCAGTCAAGGTGTTTGATTCCACATCACCAACTCTCTAGATTCTAGAATCTAGATAGGATCTTCATTTAAAGATAAATCACATTACAATTATATTCCTTTATAATTTAGTAAATGTGTTGGGTCAGGCATATACATTCTCAACTAATATATGTGGAACTCATCATTTCCTGTAGAAAGTTTATGTGGCATCACCAAACAATAATCTAAAGCTCTGATTCTCTCCAAAATTTTAAAATATTTGATGTACATGTGGGTTAGTTTCCCTTTCTTATGAAATTATATTACACCCTTCCATTGAGATATTTTAAGAAAAACATAATCTCCCTCTTGAAAATATAAATCCCTTCCTTAGTAATCAGCATAGCTCTTTTTTCTACTTTGAGCTACTTTGATATGCGTTTTAATATCCTCTAGAGTTTTTGTTTTCCCATCCATAAGCCCTGGTCCTAAAAGCTTCATTTCACCAACTTCATCTCAAAAAGTTAGTGTAAGACATCTATTTCCATATAACACTTAATAAAATTCCATTTGAAGACATTAATGGAAAGTATTATTGTATGAAAACTCGACAAAATTTAAATACAGATCCCTCATACATTGAAAATCATGTGGTATGATCTCAACATGTCTTATAATGATTAAAAGGTCCTTTTAGAATGTCCATTACTTTGAGGATGATAAGCCGAATAAATCTCAGTATTCAAATATTTCTAAATACTTCTCCAGAAATTTGGTGTCCATCATAGATAAAGATCAAACATAATTTAAATTTGTTAACCATTAACACTTACAAAATAATTAAAATAGAGTATTTCAAGGCATTCCTATGTAAAATTATCCCTCACGGTGAGGAAATATGTAGATTTGGTATGTTGATAAGTAATTACCCATATAGAATCATTCTATCCTAGAATACCTGGTAATCCAGTGCCAAAATCCATTATAATGCCATCCCATTTACATGTAAAAGTAGGTAGAGGTCTCATGACTCCTCTATGATGTTGTCTTTTAGTATTCAAATATTGATTAACTAAACATGTTGATACATAATCAGAAATTTCCCTCTTCATATTATCCCACCATAAATGTTTTATCAAATCTATATGCATCTTAGTGCTTCTATCTTTTATAGGGAAATTTTAGATTTGGGAACCATCCAATAACCCCTTTTTAACTTGGGTGCAGAGGGAATACAAAGCCTCTTACAAAATTTCATAATTTCATCCACATAAAAGAAGTATTCCAACATCCCATCATTCATATCCCTAATTTAATTTTGAAAATTCTTATCATTAGATTCTTAACTCTTTATATTTTTCAATAAGGATGGTTCGGAATCAATTTGAAATAGTATTGATGTTTCACCTTCCATGATAATTCTCATATCCATCATTACTAGATCCAAATACACTAGATACTTATAAATTCACATTTTTTTAGAACTCCATGATCATTCCTAGTCAATGAATCTACTACCTTATTTTTCTTCCCTGGGTGACAGTGCATTAAACAATAAATTTTTTTGAGTAGTTCAATCCATTTATTTTTCATCATGTTGGATCCTTTGTTTAAGAATATGGATTTAAAACTCATGTGATCTTAATATATATCACATACTTCACCATAGAGATAGTGTATCCATTGTATCGCCCTGACCCTAGTTACCTATATTCGGTGCATTATTACATAACATTGGCATAATATAAGGAAATCATGTCCCGAAAGGCCGATTAGTTAAGTAGCCTTGGAAATACTAGATACATTCATAAGGTCAACATTACATCTTCAAAATAAAAAAACACTAAATTATTCCATTAGAAACATAAAATAATCCTAGATAATTTCTGCATGTCACTCATAACTAACTTCTGCATATCCTGGGAAAATGAAACATAAGAAAGAGGTGATCTCAAATGCTCAGTAACAGCGGAAGATAACATAAACATTAGTCATGGTGAATAATTGAAAACACATGCCTTTAAAAATAATTAACATGAAAACATTATGGATGGAATATGAGATGATTAAATATTTCTATAATAAAACATAGACATGGGTATTCTATTAGTCGAATAACCACATGAAATATCAATAGGTAATCTCATAATTATGGAATGAATATTTCCGGACATCATAAACACATATTCAAGGCCTTATAACACTACTACAAATTATATTTTGTCAAGGCCTTGTGCCAAGACACTAGTTTGTCTCATGAGACCTATTGATGCATTGAGGAGCTATATTAGGATCCACCCGTCACTTACTAAGTCCAAAACATTCCTCAAATAAAATGGGTGAAACATAATCAAAACATTCATATTAAAACTAGCATACAAAATGTCAATACATTATCCACAGACCATGAATGATATGAAAATGACACATCCACCGGCAAACATAACTCATTAAATACAATATGGAAGGCTTTATTGTAAAATATTAACCTCAATCAAGAATAATGAAGGATATAGACATAGATGAATATAATCATCAAAACTATTTGATAGAAATATCACCCTTTTCCTTGAAATCATTTAAATGTCACACTATTTGTCCAGAATCTGTTTAAAAATATATTTTTGAATCGAAGTGTTCCATACCAATTTCAATATTTTAAAAAGAATTTTAATTTTAAAACATTAATGTCCATATAAATAAAAAAACATTTTCAAAACATGGACATTAATGAGAAAAAATGTAGATTAATAAATCTTTAAAACATTTAAAAAGATATTTTAGTTAGAGTTCTTAACCAAAAGAGAGACACTTGAATAAAAATAATTGAGGTAATAAAAACTTTATAATATCATTAGAATAAAGGGATTCAGGATATACTATGTCAATGTACATTATATACACCATATAAAAGTGCATTGGTTTATAACAACAAAGAAGTCTCAATGGAATGTAAATTGAGATGAAATCTCTTATAAGGTCTATACCCTTAGGTTAAGGATAAATTAATGAAATAATTATGTGTGAAAAATATAAATACACTCAATATTATTTGATACTTAGTGTAAATAAATCGGGGGACATTCACACATATTCTTGTAAAAACAACACCAATGACTTGAACGTTTAACTCAATGGATGGAAATTGAGTTAAGATCATGTTCATATCAATGACTTGAGAAATTATCAATTGATTGATTATGTGTATCAAAATTATATCCACACAAATAGGAGTGGATATTAATACATAAATAATAAATAGTGGTTCCACACATAATCGTGGAGTAAAATAATCAATGAAGTATGCGTAAAGCCCGCTGAGTGGAAATTGAAATTTGAAATTCCCTTACTGATTTCGTTACATATGAATCATAAAACCCATGAAGGAAGGATCATAAAATGAATATGTAAATACACATAAATTAATTTATATTACAAAAATAATACAATCATGGACAGTAAATATGCCACACAAAAGTAAATAGTGTCCAATATATCATGAATCTCACAGGAATAAAATGTTAGATGAAAACCCCTTACTTCATTGTAATCAATCGAGTTATATGACCAAAAGATAAAAGATACAAAATGAATCACATAATACCATGAATATAAATATAATCATGATAATATATATCAAATGAAAGTACACAATACACCACGTCTAATAAATAAGTGGCGAACAATGTAAATCTCACAGAATTAAAAGTGAGATAAGAAACCCCTTACTTTGTACTTTTTACTTGGTCGAGGGTATGTTAAACTCTTTTATAATGGTGAAATAATTGTTATTAAATTATTCAAGAATAATATACTTTAATATGATATCATATATGATCTTTTAACATTTCTTTGTTATTAATATCTTAGTATTATCGTCGTTACGGGTGTTAAGGGATACGTTTTCCTTTATATTCATTGTTCTGTGAGTCATATTATTTATGGATGGGAGCTATCTTATTCATATACAGAATGATATTATGTCTATAAATATTATTTTTAATCATCAAATAAAAATTATTCTTTAATGGATACGATGGGGAATGAATCCCATCGCGTTCGTGGGGACAGTAATCCGTACGTACGCACTAGCGACAATATCATTCTTTTGATATAAAAAATATATATAATCAGATATTATAACATATATACAGAATGACTATCATGTTATATTTATTATTTACATCAATTACACATTATTATTATACCCAACAAAATAATAAATAATTGAATAACAATTACACCACGACGTGTAGACGGTAAGTCGTACATACGCACATATGGTGACATGTCATTCAAAGGATGGATAGAATAATGAATATGGTTGTAACGTATCTATAATAAAATCACAGTATATAGAAGATACTAGAGTTATTATTTTATAATGGAGACAACAAAGAAAGAGGAAGTGGAAGAAGAAAGGAACTTGAAAGATGTGATGAAATATTTACCTCTTCATTGAGTTATTCCTTTTGATTTTAAAAAAGGGCTATTTAGGTGGGATTTCTAACTAAAGGACTCCCTCTAGGATGAAGGGAGGACATTTGAGAGGGTATTTGGTCTGGGTTTGGCTGAGACCAATGTATTTTAAGGTGTGAATTAGAGAGAAGGGTGATTCCCCTTTTATAAGAGGAGTGAGGGAACCTTAGGAAAAGATAGAAATATTATTTTATAATAAAATCATTTTAGATTTCTAATGGCTCAAAAATAAATTATTTAAAAGCTAATACGGGGATTGTTTGAAAACCACTCAACCAATTGGTTTTAGATAGATTTGGGTCAATATATTAACATTATCTTTTAGATTTAACTCTTAGTTAAATAGTTTGACATTACCATGTCTCTTTGTATTTTTATATTATATGGATAATAAACTTACTATATAATTCCAATCGAACCCAAAGTGGTTCATTAATGATTTTACTATAATTATATAATTATTTTGGCCGAACCTTATATTTTTAGGAATATAATATCAATTAATAATATAATATTTGTTTTAAAAACTATTTTATGTCAATTTTGACACTATTTGGTATTTTGTTTTTTCTAAATTCACAACAATATTATTACTTAAAATAAAATTCATCTAACCAACCCTAATATGTCCTATTAACCTATATAATTAGTTTAATTCATAAAAATCCTCAAATTAAATTTATTGAGATATTTATAATATCAATTATGTTAATCTTTCATTAATATGGTAATTACTTTATCATCATTGTTGTAAAGACCCGGAAATTTCAAGGAAATTTTTTTCTTAATTTTATTTGGAATTTTACAAGAACGCAGTTTCTGACAGCGCCTACTTCCGAGGCCTGGTGTTCCCGGAATTAATTTCCAAAGTTTGTCTCGGGTACGTTCAGTAAACGAGCGAGCGGGTTTTTCTAACTTTTGATCTGGTGCCAGGAATTGAAATCCGATGGCACCGATGAACTCGCAATGCCGGTAATCGCTTAAGGGAACCCTTACCGTAGTTGCGTTTGTGCGGGAGAAGAAGTTAAATTTTGGGGATTAATTAAATAAAGTGAATTAAATTGTTGAATCAATTTTATTTCATGTTGTGTGGTTAACTTCTCCCATGGGAAGTTGGTGGTGGGCCCACATCCATCCAACTTCCCATGTGTGGATATTTGAAAGGGTGGGGTCCACATGAACCGCCACCTTTTCAAATTCCTTAAACTCCCTAACCCTCTTAAACCCTCTTAACCCCTCACATTCCAACTCCCCATTAACTCACCTTCTTTAATATTTGACAACTTGTTGTAATTAATTTGGTGAGTTACATGTAGGTTTTTGAAATTCAAACAATTGAATTTCAAATGCTTTGTTGTGTTAATAAATAAGTTTAGAACTTATTTTATTTGGGTTGGAGTTTAGTTGATTGGGAGCCTTTGGAGAAAAAGCTTAGGAAATCCTGAGTCCTTCTTTCTCTACGACGAAGAACACGAAGAACGTCTCTTCCGCCACTGAAGCACGACGACGCCATCTTCTTCATCGTTCTTCAACCGAGGCAAGAAAAGGGAAGCGACGACCACGACATCTCCAACGACCTTCATCCACGTCAAAGGAGAAGACGTCGCCTACGAAGAACGTCGTCAACGACAACTTCACCTCCGAACACTCGTCCACCAATGACGAGTACCCTTCTTCCTTTCCGATGAATGAACTTGAGAATTGGGAGTGTGTGAGGAACACGACAATCGAGGAATTGATATCCGCCCATTTTCCGAGATCATCAACAAACGACAATTACGAGGTAGGGGGTTGTTTCAATTGTTTATATTAGTTCAAGAATTCCGACTTGATGATTCTTCGTGGTTTAAAACCTTTTATCGAATAACACGAGGGGGTTGGACCGCACAAACACGGCCGAACCCCCCTCTTATGTTCATGTTTGATTCTTGTGGATGGAGAGGAATGACATGGTGTTGTCGCACCACGCGAGAATCACACGGCAAGTATTACGCGATGCCATCATGTCGCGCCGTGAAAAGAAAGAACAAGGACGCGACGTCATCGCGCCGTGTCGGAGAAACCGAAGACATCTGCGGACGGAGTTGGGCCACGACGAAGGGGCGCGGCGCCAGCACGCCGCGCCGGAGAACCACGAAGATGGCGCATTTCATTTTTGACGTGCAGATTGACGGGTGAAGACGAAGCAGGACGTTTGGGCATTTGAATCCCTTCGTAGTGAAGGTGGGGTCCCCGAGGGACCACAGGCGAAGACGGCAGAAGGAACGGACCACCGGAGCGCGTCCGGTGGTCCGTGGAAGGCGGCGGCGGCGCGCCACACCGGCGCGGCGACACCGGCGACAGGAGGCAGCGGCACGCCGCCTGAATGGAGGCGGTCGGCGAACTGCCGGCCTCAATCAACGACGAACGGTGGGGGAGCCGCGCGCCCCACCCGCGTGTCCGCTCGGCCGCGCTGGATGAGCCGCGGTCGGCCGGTCGGGCCAGACCGAACCAGACCGTGCTGGACCGGGCCAGCCCGGGCCGGGCCCAGCCGGGTCGGACCCGGGTCGGGTCGACCCGGTTCGGGCCGACCAAGGGGGGGTCGGGCCGGGGCGGCCCGGGCCCAGACCCCCGTTTTGGGACCACTTACGGTGAAATGCACGTAACTTGAGCTACAAGACTCCAAACAACTCGCCGTCAGCGGAAACACGGTCCTTGGATAGAGACGGTCATTTCGGTATATCGCACTCAAGGTTTCGGATAACTTTGGGTTTGGCTGGGTTGGTTCGTACACGAAACCAACCGGGCCCTCGGAGCGGAAACGCTCGTAACTTGAATTCCGGACGTCCGAATGACGTGTCGTCGACATTGTTGATTTCCTCTAAGTGAGACGGATCTTTTGGCTTACTCCGCTCGAGGTTTGGATGCCGTCGGAGTGCGGTCGGGTTGGTTCGCTCACGAAACCAACCGGGCCCCTGGAACGAAAAAGCCAATAACTCACAGACCGGGCGTCCGATTGACGCACCATCTGTCTCGTTGTTTTCCTCTTGTTGAGATGGAACTTTTGGCATACTTCGCCCGAGTTTTGGATGGAGTTGAGATATTGCTGGGTTGGATTGTACCCAAAATCCAACCGGACCCCTGGAACGGAAAAGCTGATATCTTTCAGACAGGACGTCCGTTTGACGAACCGTCAGCGGCGTTGTTGATCTCGTCGAGAAACGGTACCTATGAGTATACCCTATGAGAGTTCGGGGTACAGTTGAGATACGGCCGGGATTGGTTCGCTCACGAAACAAACTGGGCCTCGGGGACGAAAAGGCTAATAACTCGCAGACCGGGCATCCGATTGACGTGCCGACTGTTGCGTTGAGACCCCTATGACGAGGCGGTCCTTTGAGATACTTCTTCATGGGACTTTGAGATACATGGAGTATCGACTTGTAGCTCGTGGAGCGGACCCTCCCAGAGATGAGCGTACGGAGTACGGAGACCGTGTAGCCGGCAGAGACCTGAAGACTGCTTGTCCGATTCGCTTCGGAGTGACTTACGTAGCCCAGTGGGGAGCACTACTTTGTGAGGTGGCAGACCCACAGCGGAGGAGCACTACTATGTGAGGTGGCAGACCCGCGGTACTCGATAGGAGGAGTACCTCTATAGGCTATGAGAGGGGAGCACTACTGTGTTTGGGTGGCAGACCCCTGGCAGGAAGCACTACTGTGTGAGGTGGCAGGCCCGCGGTACTCGACAGGAGGAGTACCTCGACAGTCTTAGGTTAGTGAGCAGTACCTCAGAGTTGTGACAGGACCACTGTACACTCCAGAGACGGAGCTTTTCAGTAGTACGGTTTCGATAATGAAAATCCTGGTTTGAGCTGAGACTTTTGACCATTGTGTTTCCTCATGATTGAGATGGGTCACTTGATAACTTAGGTATATGTATGGGCATATGCCTGGGTAGTGGTTATCTGTTGATTTCACAATCCTTGTGTTTCCTCATGATTGAGATGGGTTACTTGATAACTTAGGTATATGTATGGGCATATATCTAAGTAGAGGTTATCTATTGAGATCTTCTTGTGGTTATCCTTGTTGGTTTAGTGAGACCTTGAGGGTCTCGGGGTCCCTACTGAGTATCATTATACTCACCCCTGCACGGGCTATGCCCACACCTCGTTCTGTTGGTTGCAGACGACGGGCAGTGCTGACGGAGGCCGAGTGTTCGAGGACTGGTCGGTACCTGGAGGTGGACTACATGATGAGTCAGTACCCGGAGGTGGACTACACGACGTGACGACTCACAGAGGAGGTTTACGGATGAGAGCGTGGAGGAGGCTATATGTACCTACCCTTCAGGTAGGATCCATGGTGGACGACCAAGAGCTGCGCTATCTGTACCTACCCTTCAGGTAGGATGCGAGGAGGACGACCCAGGAGCCGCTTCCATCCCTCCAGCTGTTTTCTTTTTCTATTGTACTTTGTTCAGTTGTAGTTGTACTTTCTTTTAGGTTTGTATTCTGACCCATTTTTCCTTTCAGCACTTCTCTTGTACTTAGTGTTTACTTCCGCTTGTACTCTGTTGTGTTTGTTTACTTTTATAAAGGCAATGCCTTCCCAGTTATCGGGATTTACGCCTTTGGTGCTAGTCGCCAGCCCCTGACCTATGGAAGGCGGGCTTGGGGTAGTCACGGCACGGGCCCTGAGGACGGGTTGTGAAAAATTGGTATCAGAGGAGTTTGGTTCTACCGCAGAACTTATAACTCTGATGTTTCTTTCTGTGAAGCAATAGTGTTAAGAGTACCGAGTGTGGTTTTCAATTCAGGGAGTCCAGTGTTGGTGCGGGCGGCCGACGTATCCATACACCAGGACCCTAACAACTGATTTCTGACTTTGTGCACGAAAACACTGATTGCGTGTGTGTTTTCCAGAAGTTTTATTTAAATGTCAGCTCAAACCAGGTCAGCTCACCAGGTATAATATTTTGACCGTGTCACGTTGTTTCATTCAGGATGCCTCCCCGTGGATGACCAGCTAGAGCCCTGAGAGTGGTGCGTACTGATAGCCCGCCGAGCGACGAGGCCTCAGTACCGGGCCCTATCCCAGTAGAGGCACCGGCAGTACTACTACCCGTTGGGCCACCGATGCCACCATCCCCAACAGCAGAGGATGCACATCGCTTGAGCGCACTGCATGAGTTCCAGCGCCAGAGGCCACCCAGGTTTCATGGAGGGACGGACCCGCAGGCGGCTGAGGATTGGATGGAGGCTGTGGTGAGAGTCTTTAGTCTAGTGGGGACGCCAGCAGATTTCATGGTGATCCTTCCTACCAGCCTTCTTCAGGTAGCAGTAGGCAGATGGTGGAGCCTGATTCTTCTGATACATGACGAGGCGACACTTATATGGGAAGAATTCGAGAGCCTATTCCGGGCAGAGTTTGTACTAGCCACCCTTCGAGCAGTGTGTATATAGGAGCTAATTCAGCTGCGGCAGGGAAACATGTCTGTGGCGCAGTATTCAGCGAGGCTCACAGACCTCTCGCGCTACTCCACAGATATGGTACGAGACCCGTTCTTCCGGGCCCAAACCTTTGAGCAGGGGCTCAGGTGGGAGATCAGAGCTTCGGTTATATCGCACAACATTTCGACGTAGACAGGAGTGTTGGAGCGAGCCCTCTTAGTGGAGAGTTTCCTTGCTGAGCAGTCTCCAGCAGCAGGACCCACCACTAGCTGGCATGCGGCAGAGTCTTCTATAGCGGGCAGTAGACAGATGATGCAGGGGTCCAAGAGGACCAGACCTACAGGTGGTCGACCGTGTGACTCAGGGTCGGTAGTGCGAGGCACCAAGGGAAGTGATAGAGCCAGACCTACCATGAAGGGTTACTCCTGCGGAGGAATTAGTCACATAGCACGTGACTGTCCGACCCGCCATACAGATGACCAGCAGTTAAATGAAGAACCTCTGAGGCAGAGGTAGAGGTTCGATCAGGGCAGACCGCAGGGGAAAGGAGGACATGGGAGATCTCAGCTTCAGGCAGCTGAGACCTATGGTCATGAAGCTCTGGAAGCAGATGGACGGGAGTAGGACTAGCTTCCGACCTGGAGGCCATGGATCCTGTTGCTTCTGGTTTTGTTAATGTTTTGATATAGTTTCTTTATGTCTTGTACTAAGAGATGAAATAGTAAAAAAAAGACACTTATCTTGTTTGCTTTCCAATCCCTTAGTTTGGTTGATACTGAGTTGTCCTAGTTAAGACTGTTGACTTGACCCACACTTTCGAGTTTTCTACTGAAGGATACCTAGTGACCACACACTGATACCGACAGTGTGACTCGACCTTTGGAGGTGAGAGTGACAGTTGGTTCACTTTGTAGTTACGTCGAGGCCTTACGACGTCATCAATGGCATGAATGCATCATTCATGTCAGGATTGACTGTATTAGGCAACGAATGTGGTTCATCCAGGGGATGAGACCGGATTTCTCTTATCAGCAAAGAATAAATCATAGCAACTCTTGTGAGACTAGAGAAGGTCCAGGTCATCCAAGAGCGGATGGGGACGACAAAGGGTTGACAGAAGCCTTATGCTGACAGGACTTGGAGGCCTCTAGAGTTCGAGGATGACCATCACGTCCTTATACGATTCTCACCTCGATGAAGTTTACGGAGATGTGGCTAGGGTGGCAAGTTATCTCCGAGGTTCAACAGACCTTTCTACGTCCTCAGCTGGGTAGGCGAGGTGGTTTACCGCTTGACCCATCCACTTCAGTTGCACTAGGTGCACGACGTTTTCCAGGTATCTCAACTGAGGAGATACGTGCTCGACCCTCTGCATATCATCGACCATGAGGAGCTGGACGATGGAGATGGGGTGTCTTTCACGGAGGTTCCTGTGGGGATCGAGGATCGACAGGAGCGGATCCTAGGAGGATGGTTGATTCCTCTTGTGCACTTTCTTTGGCAGCACAGGAACCTCCAAGTGAGGACATGGGAGCGGAAGGCTCAGATGCGTGCTCAGTACCGCCTTTGTTTCCCTAAGTTTGTGGTGAAGCTTTACGGGGACGTAAAGCCCTATGGTGGAAGTAATGTAAAGACCCGTAAATTTCAAGGAAATTTTTTTCTTAATTTTCTTTGGAGTTTTAATAGAACGCAGTTTCTGACGGCGCCTGATTCGGAGGCCCAGTGTGCCCGGAATTAATTTCCAAAGTTTGGCTCGGGTACGTTCAGTGAACGAGAAAGCAGGTTTTTCTAAATTTTAAACCGGTGCCCGGAATTGAAATTCGATGGCACCGATGAAATCGCAACGCCGGTAATCTCTTAAGGGATCCTTTACCATAGTTGCGTTTGTGCGGGATAAGAAGTTAAATTTTGGGGATTAATTAAATAAAGTGAATAAAATTGTTGAATCAATTTTATTTCATGTTGTGTGGTTAACTTCTCCCATGGGAAGTTGGTGGTGGGCCCACATCCATCCAACTTCTCATGTGTGGATATTTGAAAGGGTGGGGACCACACGAACCCCCCACCTTTTCAAATTCCTTAAACTCCCTAACCCTCTTAACCCCTCTTAACACCTTTACATTACAACTCCCCATTAACTCACCTTCTTTAATATTTGACAACTTGTTGTAATTAATTTGGTGAGTTTCATGTAGGTTTTTGAAATTCAAACAATTGAATTTCAAATGATTTTTTGTGTTAATAAAATAAGTTTAGAACTTATTTTATTTGGGTTGGATTTTAGTTGATTGGGAGCCTTTGGAGAAAAAGCTTAGGAAATCTTGAGTCCTTCTTTCTCTACGACGAAGAACACGGAGAACGTCTCTTTTGCCACTGAAGCACGATGACACCACCTTCTTCATCGTTCTTCAACCGAGGCAAGAAAAGGGAAGCGACGCCCATGACATCTCCAATGACCTTCATCCGCGTCAAAGGAGAAGACGTCTCCTGCGAAGAACGTTGTCAACGACGACGTCACCTCTGAACGCTCTTCCACCAATGACGAGTACCATTCTTCCTTTCAGACGCATGAGCGTGAGAATTGGGAGTGTGTGACGAACATGAGAATTGAGGAATCGATATCCGCCCTTTTTCCGAGATCATCAACGAACTACAATTACGAGGTAGGGGTTTGTTTCAATTGATTATATTTGTTTGAGAATTCCGACTTGATGATTCTTTGTGGTTTAAAACCTTTTATCGAATAATGCAAGGGGGGTCGGACCACACAAACACGGCCAAACCCCCCTCCTATGTTCATGTTTGATTCTTGTGGATGGAGTGGAATGACGTGGTGTCGTCGCACCACATGAGAATCACACGGCAAGTATTACGCGACGCCATCACGTCACGCCGTGAAAAGAAAGAACAAGGACGCGACGCCGTCGCGCTGCGTCGGAGAAACCGAAGACATCCGCGGGCAGAGTTGGGCCACGATGAAGGGGCGCGGTGCCAGCACGCCGCGCCGGAGAACCACGAAGACGGCGTGTTTCATTTTTGACGTGTGGATTGATGGGTGACGACGAAGTAGGACGTTTGGGCGTTTGAATCCCTTCGCAGTGAAGGTGGGGTCATGGGGGGACCATAGGCGAAGACGGCAGAAGGAACGGATCACCGGAGCGCATCCGGTGGTCCGCAGAAGGCTGCGGCGGCGCGCAGCCGGAAAGGAGGCGGCCATCGAACCGCCTACCTCAATCAATGGCGAAGAGCGGGGGAGCCACGCGCCCCGGCCGCTTTTCCGCTCGGCCGCGCTGGCCGAGCCATGGCCGTCCGGTCAGGCCGGACCGAACTGGACCGCGCCGGACCGGGATGGGCCCAGCCGGGTCGGACTTGGGTCGGGTTGACCCAGTTCGGGCCGACCCAGGGGGGGTCGGGCCGGGTCGGCCCGGGCCCAGACCCCCGTTTTGGGACCACTTATGTTCAAATGCTCGTAACTTGAGCTACGAGCCCCAAAACGAATTTTCATCAGCGAAAATGCGATCCTTGGATCGAGACGGTCGTTTTGGTATATCGCACATAAGGTTTCGGATAACTTAGGGTTCGGCCGGGTTGGTTCGTACACGAAACCAACCGGGCGCTCGGAGCGGAAACGCTCTTAACATGAGTTCCGGATGTCCGAATGACGTGTCGTCGACTTTGTTGATTTATTCTAAGTGAGAAGGATCTTTTTTCTTACTCCGCTCAAGGTTTGGATGCCGTCGGAGTGCGGTCGGGTTGGTTCTCTCATGAAACCAACCGGGCCCCTGGAACAGAAACGCCAATAACTCACAGACCGGGCGTCCGATTGACGCACCGTCTGTCTCGTTGTTTTCCTCTTGTTTAGACGGATATTTTGGCATACTTCGCCCGAGTTTTGGATGCAGTTGAGATACGGCCGGATTGGATTGTTTCCGAAATCCAACCGGGCCCCTGGAACGGAAAAGCTGATATCTTTCAGACAGGACGTCCGTTTGACGAACCGTCAGCGGCGTTGTTGATCTCATCAAGAAACGGTCCCTATGAGTATACCCTATGAGAGTTCGTGGTAGAGTTGAGATACGGCCGGGATTGGTTCGCTCACGAAACCAACCGGGCCCCGGGGACGAAAAAGCTAATAACTCGCAGACCGGGCGTCCGATTGACGCGCCGACTGTTGTGTTGAGACCCCTACGACGAGGCAGTCCTTTGAGATACTTCTTCGTGGGATTTTGAGATACTCAGAGTATCGACTTGTAGCTCGTGGAGCGTACCCTCCCAGAGATGAGCGTATGGAGTACGGAGACCGTGTAGCCGACAGAGACCTGACGACTACTTGTCTGATTCGCTTCGGAGTGACTTACGTAGCCCAGTGGGGAGCACTACTTTGTGAGGTGGCAGACCCACAGCGGAGGAGCACTAATATGTGAGGTGGTAGACCCGCGGTACTCGACAGGAGGAGTACCTATGTAGGCAATGAGAGGGGAGCACTACTGTGTTTGGGTGGCAGACCCCCGGTGGGAAGCACTACTGTGTGAGGTGGCAGGCCCGTGGTACTCGACAGGAGGATTACCATAGCAGTCTTAGGTTAGTGAGCAGTACCTCAGAGTCGTGAGAGGATCACTGTACACTCTAGAGACGGAGCATTTCAGCAGTACGGTTTCGATAATGAAAATCCAAGTTTGAGCTGAGACTTTTGACCTTTGTGTTTCCTCATGATTGAGATGGGTCACTTGATAACTTAGGTATTTGTATGGGCATATACCTGGGTAGTGGTTATCCGTTGATTTCACAATCCTTGTGTTTCCTCATGATTGAGATGGATTACTTGATAACTTAGGTATATGTATGGTCATATACCTAAGTAGAGGTTATCTGTTGAGATTTTCTGGTGGTTATCCTTGTTGGTTCAGTGAGACCTTGAGGGTCTCGGGGTCCCTACTGAGTATCGTTATACTCACCCCTGCACGGGCTATGCCCGCACCTCGTTGTGTTGGTTGCAGACGACGGGCAGTGCTGATGGAGGCCGAGTGTTCGAGGACTGGTCGGTACCTGGAGGTGGAATACACGACGAGTCAGTACCCGGAGGTGGACTACATGACGTGACGACTCACAGAGGAGGTTGAAGGATGAGAGCGTGGAGGAGGCTATCTGTACCTACCCTTTAGGTAGGATCTGTGGTGGACGACCAGGAGTTGCGCTATCTGTACCTACCCTTCAGGTAGGATGCGAGGAGGACGACCCAGGAGCCGCTTCCGTCCCTCCAGCTGTTGTCTTTTTCTATTGTACTTTGTTCAGTTGTAGTTTTACTTTCTTTTGGGTTGGTATTCTGACCCATTTTTCCTTTCAGCACTTCTCTTGTACTTAGTGTTTACTTCCGCTTGTACTCTGTTGTGTTTGTTTACTTTTATAAAGGCAATGCCTTCCCAGTTATCGGGATTCACACCTTTGGTTCTAGTCTCCAGCCCCTGGCCTATGGAAGGCGGGCTTGGGGTAGTCACGGCACGGGCCCCGAGGACGGGTCGTGACAATTGTGTTATAAATAAATTAAATTATTTAATGTCTAAAAAATATAAATAAAATACCATTATATAAGAAATAATTTTATCTTTCTAATGAATATTTATAGTCTAATTTTTCTTTTTTTTAACCCTATATAAAAAATGGTTTAGTTATTAAACTTTGAATTTAACACTTTTAACTCTTCTTTGAATTAAATAATAATAAATGTCTTAATCTAATCCATGTGGACCAAAGAGGTTCATATTTAATTCCTAAGGTTACTTTTGGTCGAATTAAACTTATCCAATTGAATTAAAACATGTGTTAGGGTAATAAAAATATCATTTTTAGCACTAATTACCATATTTAATTTTAATCGTGGTAAATAAAAAAAAGTTACTATTCACCAAATATTTTTGTCATCTTATTGAACAATATTTTACTGACTGATATCAACCATGTCTCTTCTATTTTTGAAATTCCACTCACATAAGTGGTAAAATTATGTTTTATGTGAATTTGTAAATTCTCCTAGGAGGTGGGTAAAAGACGGTGAATAGCTCAAAAAAATTATATTCCTAAAATTATTATAAACTAGCTCCAATGAATTACATTGAAATTATATAGGTATTATGTATCCATTTTGTACTAAAATATATTTAAATAAAATAAATAATTATTTAAATAAAAATTTGGTTTTGAACTATAACTCAGTGCTTTTCACTATTAATCAAAAATTGAATGTTTTCAAGAAAAATACCAAAAATTAACCCTAATATAATTTCAATATTCTGAATCAAAAAATGAAATAAATTTTGAATGATAAAATGAATAAAATTTCAAAAAGTTGGTATTACTATTCATAATGGCTAGTTTGATTGGTCACGGTGTGTTATAATCTTGAAGTTTTGTATAATGAAAGATATTACATGATTAAAAGGGAAAAGTATCGTGGAAGCTTGGGGTGTTACATCAATATCTTCAGAAATAATATGATAGCTACTAACTAAATATAAAGAGTTGGATAGTTTAATTTATTTGTTTTAACAGAATTGATGCATAGGAAATAACTCTATCATTCTACACAATGACACAATCATGTCCTTTCTTCGATGCATAAACATAAATCACAAATCAAACATTACCAAATCATTTTTTAAATAATGGATAATTCTCTAATATCTTATTCAATTGTTCACAGCCTTATTCACATTATTTTTTCCATAATTACTTAACCCATTCATGTTTAATCCTGGTTTACGGGTTTGCTTGTGAGGAAAATTCTGAATGAAATGTCGATAGTAACCTTTTGATACAATGAATCTATGTTCTTTGGTTATATTCATTGGTGAAATCCATTCCTAATCTACCTTTTTTTCCCATTATCAACTAAGATTCCATCCTTAGAGACAATATAGAAATGAAAAGAAACTATTTGAAGCTAGAATTCACACTTTCTAAATGTACCATATAAATCTTTTCTTATAAGAGTTTCCAGAACAAGTTGAATGTGGTTCTTGTGGCCCATGTATCATTTTGAGTACCCTATGATATCATCAACAAATACCACAAAAATTTTATCAAGATATTTGTTGAATAATTTTTTAATTAGATCCATAAAAATAGAGGGTTCATTAGACATTCCAAATTGAATTAAATTAAAATTTTAATGTCCATACATGGTTAAAAATGATTTATTTTGAATATCTTCCTTATTCACAAGAAATTGATGAAATCCATATGGAAGATAAATATTTAAAAAATATTGAGCTCAATTAAGTAGATCAATTAAGTCATCAATGTGAGGCAGCATATACCTATTCAGTATCATAATACCATTGATCAACCTATAGTAAATTCACAACCTCATATATGTATATTTTATATAAACAAAATTATCATGATATCTCCACTTTTAAACAAAAGGGAATATAAATACCTTACCACTCAATTACTCTAGATGATTCTTTAACATTTTTCACTCCATTGGGGCCATTATATGTGGAGTCATTAATATATGTCTAGCATTATGGATTAAATCAACAGAACTCTCAACTTCATGCTCTAGTGGGTGTCTAGGTAATTCCTCAGGAAAATTCATCAATTTATTCATATATAATAAGTATTTACTCAATTTGAATATTTTTTTCCTCAGGAAAAAATGATGTTTTTCCTTCCTCTATATGAATTTCATTTAGTAGAGCTATTGGAGGTGGATCCATAAATTACTGAGATGATGAAGTATCCCCATTAATGTTTAGAAAATACATATCTTCATCGGGAATCATAATTTCCTTCTCTCTGAAATAAATTTTTTCATTATATTTAGAAATACATTTGATATTAAAAGTTGTATCAGAAAAATCATTTTTATGATGATAAAATAAGCAATTATATAATGTTTAGGTTTCATAATAGGAACTACTTAACATGTCTTTATTTCAATATGGTTTACTCAATTTGAATATTTTTTTCCTCAGGAAAAAATGATGTTTTCCCTTCCTCTATATGAATTTCATTTAGTAGAGCTATTGGAGGTGGATCCATAAATGACTGAGATGATGAAGTATCCCCATTAATGTTTAGAAAATACATATCTTCATCGGGAATCATAATTTCCTTCTCTCTGAAATAAATTTTTTCATTATATTTAGAAATACATTTGATATTAAAAGTTGTATCAGAAAAATCATTTTTATGATGATAAAATAAGCAATTATATAATTTTTAGGTTTCATAATAGGAACTACTTAACATGTCTTTATTTCAATATGGTTTACACTATGAGTCTTTACTTAAAAATACCTTTTAAAGGTTAATTGGAAATATTTAATATCTAATGAAAACAAGGAAGATATTTAGGAAGGTGATGATCCAAAATCAAATAATTTTTTACAGGAATTTGAAGATATAAATAAAGTACCTTCCACCATATCATTTAGAACTTCAACTTCTACTACTATGAAAACATATACATTGCCTTTTCTCTTAGGCTTTTTGGTGAAACTTTTACATGACCCTTAGGGAAATCATTTCCATTATCTCCCAACAACTTAGAGTTGTATCATTGAACATTGGTAGCTTCTATATTTACCATTACATCATGAAATTAGTGGCCCTTTTCTCCACACTTTTAACAAACTCCCATCCTTATTTCCTTTTATAGAGTGTTCAGTATCCATATTCTTTTATTATTTTCTATTAAATTCATAATACCTAGATATTTATTTCTCTTTATTGACAGCTCATGAGACTATATCTTCAAATGATTAAAATTTTTAGGAGAGAAGTTCCCTACGGAGGATTGATTTTAACCCATCATGAAATTAATCAATCTATCTCATTGGATTATGTATATAATATAAAACATTCCTTGAATACCTTGTGAATTTGGATTCATAAACTTCATTCTTTACACCCTCTATTTATATTATATTCAATAATTAACTCTTTATATATGCTCACTTTTCACCAGGGAAATATTTTCCTATGAAAAAATACTTAAAATCATTTCATTAAATATTTTTTATTTCTTCCTCATCCTTTGTATTTTTAATTAATGACCACCACTGATCTGCATCTCCCAATAGATGATAAATTTTCATAATCACCTTCTCCAATTAATAACTTTCTAAAGAGATAAATATATTCTCTACAGAACATAAGCACTACACTACTGCAAATTGGTTTTTACTTCCTTTAAATTCTATAGGTTAATGTCGCATAAATAAATCTAACAATGGTAAACCATGCTATGGATTTGGATTCTCCATATGGGTAAGGTTATAATTCATATCTAGAGTTAGCTATCCCAATATAGTTATATGTTTGTTATCCCAAGATGCAACTCCTAATCCAACATCATTATCTTTTATAGGTGGTACAT
The DNA here is from genome assembly GCA_963277665.1 of Viscum album. Lineage (NCBI taxonomy): Eukaryota > Viridiplantae > Streptophyta > Magnoliopsida > Santalales > Viscaceae > Viscum > Viscum album. Next base: position 1,489,778,916 of record OY728120.1, read on the forward strand.
CATTACAAGTAATACATGAATTGATATGGTTTATATTCCTTCCACTAGGATCCATTTATAAAAAATGGAGTACACTAAATTAGATTACTAATCATAATTCCTAATTTGGAACTAGTAACACATCACATGAATTAAAAATTTTATGCATAGATAATCTCATATTCATAAACATGGTTTCATTGGGGACATATTTAATTATAAATCCTTCATAATTGTTTCTAATGAAAATTTAAATTTTCCTTAGCATATCCCCATAGATTTCAAAACCATGTGTATAGTTTCTCCTATTGTCGTATAATAGGTTATTCTATGTCATTCCTAGAACACCTTGTTGGATTTGTTACCCCTAGGTACATCTATTCCAAAACAATTTCCAATTATAGTATCCAAACATGGATATATTACAAGTAAGATCCAAAAAATCTCTAATTTTCCCAAATTATAGGATGTTATTCTAGGATAAAACTATCACTCTATCTAAGGGTTATGTTCCCTATTATTTTCTTAACTTAATCCAGTTTACTTGGTTTCTATTAAAATTCCTCTGATACCAACTATAATGATCTTTACTCCATTATCTGGGAGCTGGTGCCTTACATAATTACATTAGTTCTATTAAAAATTGATCACATCCCAAAGTTATGAATTGTATATTAACATTAGAAAACCAGATATGAACATGAGGTTTACATTACAACTTGAAATGAAAAACAACATAGAAATTCCATTTGAAACACCCAAAAAATCCTAGATTACCCTAAAATTCATTCATAATATACATCTTCGAATCCTTTAGAAAAATAAAACATATGTGCGTGGTGATATCTAATGATCAGTAAGGGTAAGAAATATTTAAGAAGATATCATAAATAAATATGATCAATAAGAAATGGTGAATAAATAAAACAAATTCTTATAATACATAATCTTTACCATAATCAGGAAAGGTTAAAAGTTGATTAAATAATGCCATAAATAAAAACGTAAGAAAGAAACTTAAACATTGATATTATACTAGTTGAATAATCAAACGTATTATCAATTACTAATTTCATAATTATTTAATTTATAATATCATGCATCATAAACCTATACTCATGTATTCAATTAGGAAACCATTCATAAATGGGAAAAAATCCCAGTCTAGTTTTTCTTTTGAGACCTTCAAATGCATCGTGGAGCTATAGTGGTCCCCGTCCATCACATACTTTTTCAAATTCATTCCTAATAAGAAAGGGGTGAAACATAATAAACAAATAAATTCATATATAAAATAGAATATGAAATATAACTAATATCCCCATTCAATAAACATAATCATAATCTATCCAGAGTAATATGGTGGATGGTATTAAGATAGAACATCCCCAGTCAAAATAATCATAAACCATTAAATAAAATATGGTATATGGTAACATAAGATATATATCCAAATTATTTATAAGATTAAAAATATGTTATTTAAATATATGTAATTAATCTAACAAAATAATTGAAAATTATTGATAGAAATACCCTTTTACTTTGGAAATAAGAGTTTGTTTTGAAAATAATTTGTATATTTCATAAAACTCTGATTGTAAACATGTATATCTTAGAAAAGTAAAGGAAATGAAATTATATTTTAGGAATATTAAAATAAAATCCATAATTAAATCTAGAAAACTTAAGGTAAAACATGTAAAAAGAGTGTTTAAGTAACATTAGAATTTATTCACTTTAGTGAGTTTTATGGGGAAATATACATATATTCAGAGTAAAAAAATAACTATTTGAATAAAACTATAAATTGACTAAAATATTATTTAATGATAAAAATTTTGATTTTAAAAAAATATTGGGAGCTTATAATATTATATGGAGTTTACTTGAAAATGTGTATGGAATTGGGAAATCCACTCCAATTGAGGTTTCTTATAGGGAGGAGTTAAAAAGACAACCTTATAAAACATATATTTTCAGGTCAAAGGAATAATAACTGATCTAGGTACATATCATTGGAACTTAAAAGTGGAACATAAGAGTAGTAAAAAAGTTGAATTAAGATTTAATTTGGGTAAATAGAGAGAAATCACATCCTATTGGAAAATGGAGGTTTGGGATGAAACCCTTAATACATTGAAAAAATTCAACTCGTATACCCTGTGTAATTTATTATAATCAAATGAAACATTTAATATAATGAATATAAATATATTAATGATATCATACATCAATGATCAGTATACACACACTATACCCAAGAAACCAGTGGTGAATAATGTGTATCTCATTGAAATAAATGTTAGATGATAAAACCCATACCTAATAGCTGAAAGTGTTCTTCACTTTTACATAATGCACTGTATAATGAAAATGAATTAATTAATAATTTAATTCAATAACTATTAAACATGTTTATAATTGTTCATAATTTTATTATGTTTATTTATTCACATTTAATGAGTTATCAGATTTGACTTCGTCGTTGGCAGTGTTTGGTTCCTTGGTTTTCATGATTGGTTCACCATTATACATTTATGAAAGATCATGTAAAATCGGAATACTTATCTAGAATTGAAATTATTTATTATTAATGAAAATAAATAATATTTAGTGATCTTATACATAATTTTTTATATGACTATGATTCATTTGGTTAAACATTAATGATAACTATTTGGATTATTTTGACATATTTCTGATCACCACACACAAGTTTTGTTTTATTAATTAATATTATTTGTATATACTAGTTCCAAAACACTAATTATGTTCAGATATAATTAATATAATATTGTTTAACAAAAAATGAGTTTTATTACTATACTAGAAGGAATTAATAGAAAATGAAAGAATCATTGTCCATGAAGATTGTGAATTGACACCTCAGAGATGACATTTTCATTTTTAGAACAAAAAGGGGAAGAGAAAAGAATTTATAGTAGTTATCCCATAATAAAAATAAAATTCCATTATATATATTATACTATAGTTAGCATATATTTTTGGAGATAGTATTTCAGTAAAGGATAAGAAAATAAATTAAATTAAAAGAAAATTTAAAGAACAAAAGGGGATTTTTCCTCTTGAATTACTGTCCGTTATAACCTTATTATGGATCTTTTAGATTGAATTTTAGGTGATATAAATAAGAAAAAAATTGTGTGATAGGTTTGTTAGAAGTATTGGTTATAAATAGGACATGATTCAAGGGTTTGGAGTTGTTAGGATAAGGGGTGGTGAGGGGTGGTATTTACAATAGAGGAGAGGGGTGTTTTTTGATTATTTATTCATTTGTTTATTATTTTGCCTCATTAATATAAAATATATTGATTATTGTGAGTAAATAAATAACTAGTTCATTTCAGTTAGAAATAATGGTGCCAATTTCATCCATACATCATCCATGACTCAATAATTCATATATTTAGCTAATAATGTAAATTATTGTATTTCAATATTGACCAGAAATTCAACTATTTTAGAAAAATCCCAAAGATTAAATATAATAATCTATAATTGTGTATAATTAAAAAATGTACTCCATTTTATTAAAATAGTTTTATTTATTTGAGAAATTTATTTTTTAATTAAAATCGTCATTTACTCAAAAAAATAGTGATTGTAGTATTATAAATGCTTTTATGACACAATGAAAAATTAATTAATGTATTATAAAATAATATTATAATAATATACAAAAAAAATATTAATTTATGAATATATTTTATGAAAATAATATTTATTATAAATCATTACATATATTATAAAATTGTAAATAAGGATTTATGTTTAACAAAAATACTAACACATAATTTATCATTTTTTAAAATACTTTTTAACTTATTATATGATATAAATATACCATATTTTCATTCCAAATATACCAAAATTTTATTACATTAATAGGTGAAGTTACTATTCTATTGGTCAAATTATTATTCTTAATAGTCACATTACTATTCCAACGGTCATATTTTATATTATATTACTATTTTAAATTCAGTTGTGTGTTACGAATAAAATATCAAAGATATAAAATTAAAAACATGAATACCATAAAACAGTATGTTTTTAAATAAGTATAAAATTTTAATATAAAATTAATTTATTAGACATTGTGAGGAAGGGAGTTTTTAGAGAGAAAACGTTCAAAAGACTATACTGTTTTGATATGAAAATTCAATATGGAAATGATTTCAATGACATAAATTAGAATAATTAATATAAATAATCTAATTTTAATTTAAATATAACTTGAATTATAATATATGTTAAAAAATAATAAAAACAAAAATGTTGTTTTAAATTAAAATTCATTATTTTCATTATTTATCATAAAATAATCTTTTCGAAAAATTCTAAAAAATTCACCCCAAGATAATTTTTACATAATAATAGAAGAAAAAAAATATTTTCAGAAATTAAATTTCAAAAATTATAAAAACTTTGTTTTAAAATAATTGTGTAGAATGTCTAAAAAAGGGGTTTTAGAAGAAAAAGTATATTTTTTAAGAGTAAAAGTGGATTAATTCTTTTCTCATGTATAAAAAAATTAATCATAAATATTTTATTCAATAATATATATATATATATATATCCTCATAATCATTTACCAGCATTGGATTTTTCTGAGTTACTTTTTTGTTTGAATCAAATTATTTTTCAAAAAATATTTTCTCTTATTTTCATAAAGTTTTTTATATTCATTTTTAATTAATTGGTCGTTAAAGTACTGATTTTACAAACATATGTGTACCATATATATTCATAATTTATTTAATCTTATTCATATCTTCTATTAGAATTTTTTGGTGATAACTATCAAATAATAATATTTTAATAATACAATATGTTTCATTTAAATATTAGTTGTGTGTAATGCAAGCTAAAATCAGTGCTACCTGTAACAAAAAATATTGAAAAGATTAAATTCAGTTGAAAAATTATATTTCCATAAATCTTAGGGTGTTACACCCACCAATTAAATTTTTATGTTATAATAGACATTTTTAAATAATAATATTTTTGTGGTTTGTTTATGCTCAGTGTTACGTGTCATATAAGATATCAAACATAGTATTATTTTAAAATACCTAGGTATACCATTACTTAAAACACACATCAAAAAATGTTTAATAAAAAAACCTATTTAAATGTTAAAATTGTAAATATGAATGTCATCTATAATAATCTCTAACTAGGTTTCTAAATACTAGAACATTATTGGGATGGTAAAGTATGGACATGGAGGAGAAATGTAATGTCCAAATGATGGAAATTAATAGATAATTCAGTCATCAGAAAGTTAATGACCAAAAAACCAAAAATCAATAAGGGATTAAGAAGACCATTAAATCCCTAAGATTAAATTTAATAAGATATAATTTTTGTTGAAATGTCATTTTCCAAGTGTTTTGGAATTCCTTTATTATCTTGATATGTTATATAACAAAAAAATGTTTGATTTTATTTAAATCCATATACATAATTTCAACATTTGGTTACATGTTTCATTAAATTTCCACCGTTATATCATCTTTTACTGATAATTATGTTTATTAATATTTATTTCTTAAAGCATTATAATCAACAACCCAATGACCATGAAGTATATAAAAGGATAAAACTCTACTCTTTCTATCATTATACATTAACCAAAATCAAAATGGTTAGCACAAGGTAAGATAATATAAAAAATGTATAACCCATCATATGATGAATCAATGTCCAAAATTCAATAATAACCCTAAAGTTTCAACTTATAATAATTAGAAAATAAATAACCCTAAAACCCATCAAAATTTCATAAAATACATAAATATTATATAATAGACCATATAATCATCCAAAATAAACATTACACGTATCTCTAAACAAAATTCACTTCTCCTAATGTGATTTTCCAAATATTTATACACCCTAATCCTATAATCTCCAAAATATACTAAAATTTTCCATAAATATCATGAATTACCATAAAGACAAATTAAAATAAAATATACATCAAAAAAATAAGTAAACATTTTTTTCATGTAAAAATACACCTTTACCAAACCTATTTTCATTTAACTTTCTCATAGAATGATCCCAAAATAGTGAAGTTATTAAAAATTTAAATTAATCTCTTAATCACAAAATCACATTTCATTTTCATTATTGTCAATATTAAAAGGAAGATATTTATAATATATACCCTAAAAACCTCACTATTAAAGGGTGTCTAAACCATGAAGGTTATATTATTCCCATTAATCTTTTAGGATTTCTATTTTATAGAATTAAAAAGAAATTTTTCAAAGTGGAAATTTAAACACAATATCAATTCTCCCTTCAAAGAAACTACTTTATAAAGACCTGTCTTATTTTTTTGAGGTAACATTCATATCTAGAAATCTAAATTTATTGAATTTTCAAATAAATATTATTAACTATGACAAAAAATTAATTTTAAAACAAGGGTTTAGAAAAAAAATATTTTTGAGGGGAATATAGAAAAATAAAGTAAACCCAATAGTCTATTTCATAATACTGAGGTCATATTAAATAGTGATTCCTTTTACATAATAAATTATAATATCAATTAATATTTTATTTACATGTAAAATCATATTTATTTCGCAATTATTTTTATAAAACTAAATATAATATAACATTATAGAAAAATTGTAATCATTAGGGTTTCTTTATAAAATTTCATAATTCAGTAAAAACATTGTCTTGAAAATATACCTTTTTACAAAAAAAAGGCCAAATCAGTCCTTTAAAACATAAGATCATTATCATACCTTATAAAATCAATAAAATTAAATGAAAACAAATTGGAATGAATTGAAAATTCATATAGGTAACATGGAACATCATTTTAATTTAACTCTTACAATTGATATAACATACCCAGAAAATTGAAATAGTATATAAGGAGATAGCTAACTGGTTAAAAATGTCCCTTAACCCAATTCATTAAAGAGATATATCAGGCTCGCCTATTCATGGTTTATAATGAAGCCACCCAAACTTAGTTTTTAATGTAATAACATTTACAGTTTTTATAATAGAACCAACCATAATAATAAATTATGAATAAGAACCATAAAATTATCATAATATAAAAATGTTTTTATTTCCAAAAAAAATATTCTTTTCATCCTTGATAAAATAATGTTTAGATATTGAAATATTGATTCCATTTAAAATAATTTTTGAAAATAATGATAATTATTGGAAGGGGTATTTATTAGATGAAAACCTAAAATAATGTAAATTTATAAAAAAATAAATAAAACAAAGGATACAAAAATGGGAACGACAATTGACATCATCTTTATTAAAATATAACATCCCTTAGACATTTTATCAAGAAAAATCTATATAGAATGTATTAAAATATTTCTTCTTAAAAACCTTAAAAAGGATAAATGGGACATAAAATATAACTTTTAAAAAAATTTCATCTATATAAATATTTCCATAAAATAATTTTATAAATATGTACACGGAAGAAGAAAATTTCGAAAATAAATAATGAAATCATTTAAAATGAGGTTTTAATGGAAAATTGTATCTTAGATTGATTTTAATTCTTCATGTTGTATCTTAGATTGACTTTAATTCTTCATGTTTATTATTAATCATTCTAAATAATAAAAAAAATACTAATTATTTATGTCACTAACATAATTTTTCATGTTTATGGTTCCTTTTATATTATTTATTACCATGTCATATTCAAATACATAATCAATTATGTTCACATAAGACATTCAAACTCTATTCAACGTATATTTCCAAAATGAATTTTGTACATGGAATGTGACTAGATATGTCATTATTACAACATTTAAAGATTTAATAATATTTTAATTGTTTTAATTTTTATACATAAATTATAATTTTAGAGTTTTTTATATCATTTAATTTATTTTTTTCCTTCTTACATATGCAATGTGTTAGTACTATGTAAGCAATTATAGTAATTTTTTAGAAACTAATAATTAAAAATAAATTACCATGATAAATATATATTTATAAATTTTAAAAAATTTTAAATATGTATATTTAATCATATATATTTCCTGAAGCATATTTTATAGGTTATTTTGACTATTCAAGCTGGGTGTAAGCATTTCGCAAGCATTACATAGGCATTTGGACAATTCACCTCTAATATAACTCCAAAATTCATATCTTTACCAAAAAATGAAATATATTATATCATATTTATTAAAAAAATCTATTAAATAGTCGTTACTTATCAGATATTTTCTTTTAAACAACAAACTTGAATTTTTAAATGCTGTTAACGCACTGTGTCAACTCTAAAATTTATTTTCATATTTAACATTAAATAAACTATCATTTATTTGTTTTAATTTATTTTTTAAGAAATTTTTATTATATTTATATACATGAATTTTTCCGAAAGTTTAATAAATTATTATATCATATTTATTTCATAACAATATCATAAAAGTTATTTTATTTCATAAAAACTGTATTTTTTACTATTCCCCAAAAATTCATCTTCTTTGTAAAGAAAATTATGATTTATCCACGGATAAATACAAATTTAGGTATCCAAAAATGTATTATAATGTTTAAAATTCAGTTTCTATAATTTAAATTTATATGTTTTTATATAAATGAATAAAATAAAATGAAAATTGGTTTTTAGAAAAATTCATTTATAACCCCAAAATGAACATATAAAAAAATAAGTTATAAATAATATACATATTAATTAATTGAATAAATTATAAATAAATTATGAAACCTTAATCTAATAAAAAATTCATATAATAATGTACCTTTTAATAAATATAATTAAATTTTTACAATAATCAATATTTTTACTATTGATAGTAAAATCAATATTTTCAAAATGAGCTGAAAATTTCAATATAAAATAATTTTGATATACTAATTTCCAAAATGATAACCTTTTAAAAAAACTAATTTCTAAAATAGTAACAAATTATTTATAATATTTACTCATGTGATGAAATAAAAATCATTTTTTATGAAAAGGTATTTTTAATGTTTTAAAAAAATTGTGGAATATTGAGTACTTATTTACTATGAATTAATAAATGAGTTTTTATTTATTATAACCTCTATGTATATTTCATAACAAGGTTATTAAAATTTATTCCCTCCAGATCAATGTATATCTTATAATTTCCATATTTTTATAATAATATCTCATGTTTTGTTTAAGCTTAGTGTTATGTGGTATACTGTCAAATGTAGATTTATTTTAAAATATTTGAGTGTTACTCCATGGGCATCATAAGAAGGTATGAGATACCACTTCCAAAAACCCTTATGAACATTTCTATGGGTTATTATGTACCTTATACATCTAGTATTCATATTTCTTCTAGAATAACTGAGATAGGTACTTGAATCACCTCCTAACTCTCAGAGCTATAGGTTGGTCAACATGTCATTTTCATGATCATATGAGGATATCATCCTATTTGGGAGGATTTTCAATATGATCCTATCACACACCATGTTGAACCCTAAGTGATGATATTCCCCAATTAATCCACTAGGACTAAGGTATGAGGATCATTCTGATTGAGATAAAACCTTTTATTACTCATTGATACCACTCCAATAGATAAACTTGATTTCCCACCACTATATCACACTCTCTCTACTACATGTTTTAGTTAAAAATCTATGTAGAAGAAATAAATGACATCCCCCATATGACTAATTTTCTATTTCCCTTACTACTTTCCTAGAAACCATTTAGACTTAGTGAACATCATTATATCATAAAATTAATCCATGCCCCAAGTGAGTGGACTATACTCCCCATTACCAAATTCTTAAAAACTATGTATAATTAAATTTAATTGAGTGGGTGACACGAAGCAGTACATTTGACACCTTGCCTCTCCATTTATACTGATTCCTGGAACCCCTATGTTACTAGAGGTATCCTAGAATTATTACTTAATATAGACTCTTGAATTACTTTCTATTATATGTTAATACAACTATGAACTAAGCACTAGCACCAAATTAGAGGATATCCGTAGAGAATTATTCTACCATTTAAGCACCACCATGATCAAGAAAATTATCTCGAAAAATTCCAAAAAACATTATGGGAGAAATTTCATGTATCAACATAATTTCATGGTGGAAATTATTAGAATTAAAAATTTATTTTTATCATTATGAGGAATAATTATTGGGGGCTTTGTAGAGAATTTTGAGAAATAGTTGTCCAAACCCTTGCCACCTTAAATATTTGTAGATAACTAAATAAATTCATTGTGAAAGACCATTTCATAGAGTAATACATGAAAAATAACAAGAAAATGACACTGTTATATCCTCTTACATAATAGGGAAGAATATTAAATAATAAATCTCTAATGTGGTGTATATCTTTCACCTCATTTTATTTAGATTTAGATGGCCCTATAAAACATACCTAATCAATCATAGAGTCGGGGTGGGAATGTCACCCAAGGAACCCAAAAAGGAAAACCATCAATAAATTTTTTATAGTATACAAAAAATGGAATCACTTTTAAATAAGAGAAATCCCATAGCTTATTAATATTTTTCCTAAATAATAATTTTATAAAACATCTAATGAACAAGAATCCATTGGAGGTTTAGTTGAAGAATCTCTCTAAACATTATCCCAAACATGTGTTCTTCAAACAAACTATCCAATACAACTTCATTTTCTATGATGGTATCTAATGAATCATAGATCATTTTATAGTGGAGTAGGTAAATCATCATACCAATATCAGATAGATCTCCACCACCCTAGATGATAATCAATATTCTATGTAATGGAAGTAAGTATCATTTTGAAAGGAAAAAATGTACAATGATTATATGGATTGAATACTGATTTGTCAACACCATTGGATTTTTTATACTAAGCTAAATGATCCAGCACCATCTTTTACCATTGTTTCTACTCTTATTACACTTTCAACTTCATGGTATTCTGAAACTTTATGGATTGAGTGTTGTCATCAAAATGAATAATAGGATCCCATGTTTGTGATATAGTAAGTGTGTAATATCATAGACATAATTTTCCCCAACACTAGGATGAATTTTTATAACCCATTACACTCTGAAGGAATAATTTAGTGAATATAAGAACTATACCTCCTTCGATTTCATTTGATTTGGGGATCACTATATAGATCCCAGAGCTGAAACTTTCCATATGACCCCTCTCGACACCTATCACTACCATTTTTAAGACAAAGGAAAACATTTCCCTAAATATTAAACCATTATAGTATTTTCCCCATGAATTTTGAATATTTTATATAAATTATATTGAAATAATTATTCTCATTTAGATTGAAAATACCATTGTGGAAGCATCCTCTAGTATGGATCTATGTCTCATTTGGTAGTTTTCCAACCTTCCTCAACAATTATTGTCCAATATAAATAAAATTTCATAAGGTTAGATCTATGAATCATTAGCCAAAAAATTTTTTCCCTTCAAAAAACTATCCATATTTTGATCCCTAAGGGAAACATAATTATTCTAGTAGAGAATGAAAACTTACCCAAGAACCTCACTAGCATACTTGATTCGATTAAAATCATTTATGTGATCTTCTTCTGAATGGTTCATTATGAGAACCTAATGAATATTTTAAAGAGTCCTCTAAAGTTTGAAACTGATGTGTTCCCTATTTATGTTTATCATAATGTGTAATTTCATTATGGTTATTTCTAGCTCTTTATCCCTTTCTCTATGGATGATTAGTTTGGATTCATGCTAGTCCACTAAACCCCCCTCTACCTCTCATGGAATCTTAATAGTATTGATTACTTTTGGTGATTTGAGGAAGTTATCATGGGAATAAATATAATTTGGATATGAGAACACTCTATATTATGGTATATAAAGATTTATCTAGACTAATCCTACATAAAAATTTATACACATGATTAAAAAAATTGAATCCTCCCAACAAGATCATAGTAAAGGAATATTTTATTGATTCGGTATCAAGTATGAAATTAATATTTTTATTGAAAGACACTACATTCAATGCATTATAATGAAGGTGTGTGATCCAAATTCATCTTTTTTCCTTTATTGTATTATTAGTCCCACACATTATCCATCAATAGTGAGTTATACGTTATCCATGTAAAGGATTCACCCTTTGACACAATTGAAACCCACTACCCTGATTTCAAGTATTAAAAAATCTAGGGAAAGTGTTCATAGGTCAAAGGAGAAGAGTGTTTTAATTTCCCTACTGACTTTTAATTCACCGTAGAGTTTCCCTAGGACAATATTAATGTATGTTTACTCCTACCTATTCACCATCTGGACTCAAAAAATCCAGAACCTAAGAACAATTTCATCATTCCCACAATAATTTAATTAACATATATCACATGATATTAATTTTATTGATAACTTCCTTGGATATAAAGGAATATCCCTCCCATCAAGTGATGAAAATTCATCATATGCCCCAAAATCCAAATCTCCACCATAAATACTAAAGGGGAATATTAACCGACTCATAGATAAACAGTCCATGTTTTCGTGAGATTATAGGTAGTCCATGTCAATGAAAAATTACTGGGATAGGATCCACAACCTTATTATCATGGAATCCATGGAACCAGGGAGATGTGAATATGATTCCACTAATTTTTCCCCAACATTGGAAGATGATTTAATCTCACCACCACATTTACAGAGTTATCCATTTCCTCCCTCATGTGCTTAGGATTTTAATAAAGATGATTTTCATGAAGACCCACTAACCGTTGAAGAATAATTTTATACCATTACTTAAAAGTTAATATAGGTGAACCTCATAATAGACGAATATTTTAGGATGATGTTGATTTATTTCCTCATGAATGAAAAATAAGAGTAGTATGCCATATCCCTAAAGTGATACCATGAGCTATTTATATGGAAATTATGGGAGATTCAAAGGATTGATACCTCTATTTTCTTCTGTTATCTAGGAATTTCCATTATCTAGCATGGACACAAATGTACATAAAGAATTATGTACCCTTTTTAGGGTTCCATTATTGAGGGTTAGTTGGATAAGAAGTTAAATTTAAACATCGCCAAGATATTTTAGTACCCTAAGTGGCAGTCTAACATTGTCCTATTCAAGGGTAAAAATATAATAATCAACTTTTTTAAAAAATTATAGGATCTTTATCACCACTTATTAAAGTAATAATTCCTCATTAAAATCATAAATGTTTAAATTTATGTAACTATTTGATTCTATGCACTCCCCTTTGGGGAAAAATACTTCGGATATAACAAAATCTAGAATGTCCCGATAAATAAAGATGTCAAAAATTTTAAGTAACCCTATGGAAAATATTTTTTATCATGTGATTCCCATAAATAAAAATGTTTTTTGAGAAACCTACAAGTGATCCATTCATCATTTCATTAAAACCACACAAAAAATTATGGTATAATATTATTTGGATGTTTTTCCTCAAACACTATCAATAAAAGGACCATCAGAATAACCATGATTATGTTTTATGTATATTACTAATTGAAAATATATAGAAAACCCCCATTAAATGTGAATTTCGGTATACTTATAATAAATTATTTATCACTACTATATGATATAGTTTTATCAAGATCATCCCAAAAAAATATTTTTTATTATCTAGCCAAATATATAAAACATAACCTTTCATAGGGAAGAATAATTCAAATGTACATTTGATGAAATCAAGTATTATCTATTGTGTTCTTAAATTTTATTTTTGAAATTCTAAGGGAAACATTTGTTCTTATAATTAATTTCCCTTTTGTAATCATTTATTATCCTCTAGGACTAGAAAAATGTGGGTGAAAAAATAATAATCTATACTAACTCAATTTTATGATTCTAAATGTTGAGGTAGATATTATAACATCGAGAATAACTTCATTGTATTTGTATTTTAGTTACAAAATTTCATCCATTATTTTTAGAATTATGATATCCAAATGATATTATATATTGACATGTTATTGTGTAGTATAAAACATCACATATTTACCTAATAATTATCATGTGGGGGTGTTTATCCTTTCATGGTTGAACATTAGGTTTTTTCATAAATAGTTTTTCCAAATACATGAATATGATTATTTCCATACCATGAATATAGTCTAAGAGGAGTTTCCCATGGATATAAAAATTACTAGAAAATTAACTCGCTCTATAATTAAGTATTTCCAATCTATAAAATGCACATTGATTGGGCCTCCTAATGTTTTATTTGGAAGAGGATAAATAACCCTGATCTCAATAGGGTTTTCTATTATTTTTTCTTTATTAATCCCTCAAAGTCCATAGTTCCAAAATTATTCATCCTTTAATAGGAATGTATTAGCCACGAAGCTGAATACCCACCACCCATTACTTATCTTGTATAGAACAATGGAATTCATATCCCTTGGTATCAGGTGACTTGAGACTCCAAGAAGGACATTTGTCCAATAAATGGGGACTATACTATTTGAATGTGGGATTCAATCAACATTATTGAATGCACCCATGAATTTATTGTTGAATTTCATTTTGATTCATGGGTGTGTCATGTTTAACCATCCAAGCTAGATTATCAAGAATGTTTAGAAAAAAATATTTTTCCCATTTCCAATTTAGAGTAGTATGACCTAATAATATTCTAGGATTATTGTATTATTATTACCCTCAATACACATAAAGATGATATCCATGATGTGAATCAACTCGTCACCATATCATCCCATGAGTAGTCAAAAAATCCATCGAGATAGGGGAACACTTTGATTGTATTAATCACTTTATCGAGTACCTCAGATATGCGAAAAATACATCAACCCATGATGAGATGGAGAAAATAAATTTATGTGAAATTAATTTCATCAACATTGATAGCCAAAATATAGAGTAAGACATCTGTAAGAGTTAATCTAATAGAAATATTCTTTAATTAATTCATGGAATAGCAAATCCTCAAGAATTATAAAAGGTTCACATTGGGATGTATGATCCTCATTATATAGGATGGTATCCCTACCACGATAGTTTAATGTTTTACTACATCAATCCCACCCTAGTCTATGAATTTTTCAAATTTACCATGATGTGACATGAATTCTTGGATTATCCTAAATTAGTGCATTAAACTCGAAATTTTATCCATAGAGCCATGTATAATATTCACTTTTAAATAAGGAGAATTGATATCCTAGGTCCCTACATGCTAATGATATCGGAAATCTTTATATTCATATTTTCTACCATGAATTTCATCTCATTTTATGCTAAAGTTGTTTGATTCAAAGAAGTGAAGACCAGGTTCAAGTTCATGTTTATAAAATACCACATTATTCATCAATTTTGAGATTCCTTAAACCAATATCACAGAAAATAGAACCGATTTTCAATCCTTTCAGTTAAATAATGGGTACACCAAGTACAACAACTAGACTAACCTTAATTCTAGAATTGATTCATACATCTATAAAATTATATAGAAGAGGATTGATTAAAATAAGAATCGATGGACTAGAAGGTTCTCTAGTATTTTATATTCATATTATATGATAACTAAAATTTCCTCCTTGGAGACTCTATTATACATATAATATAGGCATTTCTTCCATTTAAAATCTAGTTAAAATCACTCTAAATTTCTTTATATAACTAGTTTCCCCCATATCAAAGGTCCCATTTTTTAGATGAGTTATATATTTTTATTAGAACATGATCTAAGTACTAAAATATATCTAGATACATTAGAATTATGTCTCTTAATAATTAAACAAGAATTTTTACCTTATCTCATTCCCTGAGAGGAATTTTTTTCTTTTATTGAAAAAGCTAATTATAATAAAAAAGAAAACCACTAAAGCTATAGTTCAAATGGGAGGTCCCCTTTAGAATTCACAAGGTTTAATCAAATAGTGCATAATTTTGTTTCATCATGAATGGGGATCATATCATTACCCTAATAAATGAGAGGTTCCTCAAGAAGTAATTTTTATAACTTCACGCTGGGTTTAATTAGTCCCAGTTACATATATTTAAACTATATATAATTACATCCTTTCAATGTGGCATAAATTTTATAACAACCATATAAATTATTCATTATAATAAAAAATTAACAATTAAATTCGGTTTTCATTACTATAAACTAATCAAAATATGTCCAAGTCAAATGACCCTAAAAAATAGGGCACACAGGTCCAATATTCACAAATATAAACTATATATCATATCAACCTTAGTAGCTGACATTAAATTTCATTTTCAATATATGAGTCATTTGATATTAAAATTAATATAATTTAGGTCTGAATACATGTCTATAAAATATGAAGCTAACGTAATTATATATCATTCTGAAAATAAATATCTACACTAAAATAATCACCCCAAGGGATACATCACCTATTTATGTGTTTTTTAGCTGCCAAACATCCTTTATTGAACCATGTAGGGGTAGATTCTCGCTCTTTAGGATACATAATGATTCCTACACCACCTATCTCGTCTTAGCCATTGAATATATGTATATATCCCATTATTTTATAGGTTATGATTCGTTTATTGATCCATACTGGGTTTTCATCATCCATTTCTCACATGGTCACCAATATTTTTTCATGCCATCACTTTTTTATAAGATTTAGAACTAAGAATATATTTCTCCAATAATATAAATTTTTGTGTCTTCATTCCTGTGTCATGGGAAACCTAGTGACGCATGTGTCACTTATCATAGCCCCAACAACAAGCCTCTTATCAATATTACCTTAGATATATATTAAACATCTCATTTAGGTTCCCCCTTTACCAGTCTTGTTTATAGATTTCATCTTTCAATAATGAGATGATCTACATAGTATACCTATAACTACATGGTATAAGAATCATGACCTTAGACTATGGGTTTCTTCCCTGAGGTGGTCCTTAATTGACCATGGGATAATAGAGAAATTTTGGTTCTTCTTTTTTATTATTTTAATTAATATCACCTCACCCCTTGTTCTTTGTTTCAGGGTATTAAAATCCACACATGAAGGATTGGGTTAAAATAAATAAAACTAATAGATGGAATGAAAATATGTTGGCCTTATACTCTGTTCATTCACCCTTATAAATATTTTGTTTTGGAATGGACAATTTCTGATTCATGTCAATCATTCTTCACCATCATTTCTATATAGAAATATTGTTCTATGATCCATTAAATATGAAGCTAATAGTTTTCACACATTATTAATATTATATATATATATAAATATAAATCAATCCCTCTAATTATTTTTATGTTTAGAGTATATTTTGATGTGTAGAGAACCACATAAATCCCCTCTATCTTAAGATCCATGACCCTACTATGATTTTGTCATAAAGTTCAAGTACCATGACCCTAAAATTTGTGCACAGGCTTTTGATATTTTCTATAATACTGTTTGATAACCATTATATGTGAAATTTAACCTTTTCCATGTTTTCTATATTGACTTCCACCTCCTCGGGTTCCAATCATTATGACCATAATGTTTTTTTGAAAGAAGGACCAACCTAGTTCTCCAAGAGGAATGTTTGAACATTTCCTATCTCTCCCATGGGTTATGTATTCTATCAGACCTGGTTTACAACATTGATATACCTAATAAATGATAGTGCATCCTCAGGGTTCTCTAACATCCCATTGATTGTTTTACTTTACCTTACCCCCACACATTATTTATCTTATGTATCAATCCTTATCAACATCAGACTTCAAAATAAACTCCCCTATGTTGGATGAAGAAAATCTATATCAGGTTCCACCTCCTATCCAAGATAAAAATTCTGGAGGAAACGATCTCTAATTAAAAATGATTGATCCCATGTTTTTAATATGGTCAATAGATAACCCTAATTTTATTTCCCCCTTATTGACATTATGGTGGTGGAATGTAGTTTTCAAACTATTTTAGCAATCATCCTCTATAAATATATTACCCCTCTTAATGATTTAATAAATCACGGTCAATATATACTTTATTTTCATAGTTATTTTCTCATGAAAATATTTATAACCATAAATGTTACCCCTTCAATCACCTCTACATATTTGAGGAGAAAATCATCCTCGTAGATTCATACCAAAGAGATATCACCAAACTCATATCTCACTTTAGTATTCAATGTGAAATACTAATCCTAGCCTTTCCATAAATATTAAGGGATCTCATATTATATGATTAATTTTACATTTCCCCTTATTTCTCACATTATGCATTAATAATAAGAGATTATAAAGTTTGGTTTGTTGTTTCATATGTGTGATTTATATTCATCGGAATCAAAAGAAGGAAACCCATTAATCTTTTGAATCATGAATATTAAATATATAAACTATTATTCTCACTATAAAATGAAAATTTTCATGAAAAATTTCCTTATAATATGATATCAAATTATAAGTTATTGTCCGCGTCACATCTCTAAAAACTATATGATGCCTCATTCCTCAAAATTGAAGAAAACAGTTTCGATGTTGATCAACTATCATCCCACTCAAGGAACTGAAAGAGGATGAATTTCCCTTTATTGGTTATGTGGTGATGTAAATACTCATTATCCATGTCTTAGAAACATGATCCAAAGACAATATTTCTAGTAATATATCTTTATACAATGTATCATGTTGAATCCCATTTACTTATCTAGCTCTAGGATGATTCTTACATTTATAAATCTACCACATATGAGAAAAATATGTGAATGGTTTTTTTATTAGCTATTCCCATTTAAGGGTACATATAATTATTCACATCAGGTTTTAGTCTCCTTTCACACAATTAGGTTCCCATGACATTATTCTAATTTCATTTCATGTGAGTTATGTCTACATATGATACTATGAACATATCATTTCTTGATTCACCTTTATATATTTCATAGTGGAAATTGATTCTCCTACACTTTCCCAACCATAAATTCCCTGTATTCCTTATATTTCCAGTCCATTTGGTTCCCCCACTATGATACCTTAAGCTATCTTCTATCAAGAGGATGATACTCTCTAAGGGGATGGTATGAATCAAAAAACAATAATCTAAGAACTATGATTCATGCATCATTACATAAAACTGTATTTCCTCAACTTTGAGGTTTCATATAAAGAAATTTTATATTATAATCCATGTCAATTTTTTATTATTCACTATTTTGAAGTAAGATACCTCAATAAAAATCTAAACAATACCATATAACATTACATACATGATCAATATATTAATTAAATGAAATTAAATTGACAAGGTCTTGGGCTTATATGAATGAACTTAAAAAGAATCTTAATTTTTTCCATAACTATTCCCTTAAACTATGTGAATATCCCTCGAATGTTTTCTATATAAGAATTGGGAATCCCAATTTATGCCTGATTTAACCTACTCCCATTATTTTGTATAGTTGGCTCAACCATTAAAATCATTTATTGAATCATGATAAAAATATCTTCTCACCTCATTGTTGGGATTTTACAAATCCCTTATGCTTCTATTCACCCATTATTTTTTTACCATAACTAGGTTGACCGTCTCACCCTATGATTAAAATTTTTTACCTAAAAAATAAAAACTATTAGTAAAATCTATATTACCTTACACTCCAATTCTTATACTGTAACGACTCAAACAATTATGAATAAAATTACCCTTTTTAATTAAATATATTGTGGATATAGAAAACACATGCACTCCATTGGTTTTATTTTTTACAATTGGATTTAAATGAATATTATGTATCTTTAACATTGATAATATTTATATTGTATAGTGATCATATTAGTACTATAAATATAGGGTTTTAACAAATCCTTTTGGCACAGACAATTGAAGTGATGGCCTCAACCACTAGGATCATACACTATAAATCCAATTTATTATAGCTTTTAAGGTATATAGCATTTATCGGATTTTCCCAAGACTAATACTAATCTAATATCAAACAAATTAAGTATAGGAAAAACCATATATGGGAGAGGTTCAAGCTCATCAATATCACAGACCAAACCAGTTCACCGAATGGTCCCATGAAAGCCCCATCATTTTGCACCTTACTCTTATGGATTATGCTAGTGTACTAAAAGGATATATATCAATACCCTAGAATTTTTAATATCTATTTTATTTTTTATAAAATAATGAATATATTTTTATCCAATTATTTCTACTTTGAAAATGATTTTTAAAGAAAAAATAATATTTTTGGTTAATATACAAATTCAATTATGAAATATATTTTGATGAATTGATGGATTTTTAAAAAAAAAATATTCCAATAAGGTGTTATCATTAAATATATATTTATTAATATAAATAAAAATATATTTTTTATCAATTCATATGTAATTTTTATAAATTATCCAAAAAAATCTTATTCTGAAAAACATGTCATTTTAAATAATTATCAGGCATTATATAAAAAGTAAAAATTCACATATTTGTAAAATTATTTAGATAAAATGAATATTATTTTTGGAATTAGGATGTTAAGTGTATCAAAAGGTGAATTTTTCCTAATTTTATGAGATAATAGAATTTTTGGGTACCAATTAAATACCTTATTAATATACATTGTGTTTAATAGCATCATAATTGCTCCATAGTGATTTAATAAATAGAATAAAAGGTATCCATATCCAACTATATGTTTTTTATTTAATATGATGTGATTTTATATTTATTTTATTTAGCCTTAAGGAATCCTCCAAGACTTATAATATAATTAAAGCTTTTAAAAGTATTTCTTTGGGAGTGTGAGTCACCACCACATAAGAAAGGAAATTATTTTATTATATTCGGCCCTTGAATTTGTAAAATACTACAATACAATCCACATTGGTATAAACCATGGTATGATTTATCGTTTTGAATATTTTAATATGTTGTTTCCAAGAACAAAATAATAAAGAAATCCACCTCCTTTCCTATATAAACCCACACAAGATCTCAATTCCCTTCATGA
Source organism: Viscum album (assembly GCA_963277665.1). NCBI lineage: Eukaryota > Viridiplantae > Streptophyta > Magnoliopsida > Santalales > Viscaceae > Viscum > Viscum album. The sequence continues at coordinate 1,489,799,930 of OY728120.1, forward strand.
AAACACTATGGACCTTTACCACACTATTGTATCTACTATAAAGATTCCTTCAAAGGATCCAAAAGATTCCAATAATCCCCTCCCAAGCCTTTTGAGCCACACACTCAAGTAAGGGATCATAATCTTCCACTCTCCTATTTTATTAAACACTCCTTTTAATGTTATGTCTTTTAATTTAGATTTTCTTATATTGGGATATGTTATTCCATATCCCCAATACATTAATTTTTTTATAAATTATTATATCCCATTTTACTCTCATGTATGCCTCCGATGAATCATTATTCACACCAGTTTCCATATAAAACATTTCAAAGGGTTCTTTCCTTTCCCCTCTTTCATCTTATTTCTTTACTAGGTTATGACTAATATTTATAATTCCTTATATTGGGTAATGTCTTTCCATGTCCCTATTACTATCCATTTCATATATAAAAGACGAGATACACCTTTTTATCTAATAAACCCATTTTATTAATTTCTATACGACACAATTATGCATCGGAAATTGCACTATAATTTTCCAGGACAAAATAATTTTGTAATAAATACCACACCCATTTTTCTATCAATAGTATTCACTATTATGAACAGAAACATATTGATTTTACACATAATTCTTTTTATACCCAATTAACTTATCATGTAATGAATTATTATTTTTAATGAATCCATTTTTTATGTTCTATGTTAACACTTAAGCATGATAATGAAATGATTATGAAGGGTGCGCCCTGATAACACTCCAATGCTGTGGATAATGGTTAGTATCATGATACGTCACATTGGTATAGAGGGTTTACTTGATTCGTTAATGAGATTTCTTCCACTCTGATGACTTTTTGGTTTTATCCTTGACTAATGTTTATGATTAATTGTTTTTTTATGTCTTTTCCACATTTACCATGTCTGTATTATCATGTTATATCATGCCTAATGATTAATGTTCCTTTTATGATCCATTAATATTCCAATTTTCCAACATTTATTATGTTCCTCATATAATTATTTTTTTATTCCCTTCATGGGATTTACATCAAATCCCATTACTATGTATGTCACCAGGTTATCCCATGCAGTGTTGTGTTAGAAATGAAAATTTTGGTCATGTCAAAGAATTTTTCAATAAAGATATTTATTTTCATGTTTTACACCATTATGTAATGTTAATAATTTCTAAAAGGCACTATAGATCTCAATATTTTACAATTTATTAAGTTTAATAAAACATTTATTAATGTGTAATAATGAGTAGAGTTGTTATAGTTTTTATGAGAGGATAGGTTTAGTTATTTTTTGGGAATATTATTATAAAACTATAGTGAAAGACTTATGATTAGAGAACTCTAGAGAATTCCTTAGGGGGAAGACTAAGTATATGAATAAAATCCCAATATTTTGTAAGTATAGAGTAAGTATATTATAAAAAATACATATTTATTATGATAATACAAGTGGACATGGTTCTTCCACAAATGTACCTATGGGTAACCACTTTAACAGGATATTCTGGGCTTAACACTAGGTAATATGGTACATGAAAACGAGCCTTACTGCACACCTGTTTTGACACTCTCAGGGGATATTCTTTGTGTAAAAACCCGATATTTTATGAGAATTATTATTTTTAATTTCATTGATGTCTTGTGTTGTACGCTACACCAAAATTAGCTTGCGCTATACGCAACGCCGTATTAGCTTGCAATATACACACCACTATTCTTGGCTCGTGTTACACACAATTTCAAGTTCGTTTTGTGGAAATTATTTTACACAACATTAGGTATAGATTTTGTAATATGTAAAAATGATATATGTTTTGATTATGTTATACACAACACCAAACGGAGCTTTCACTACACGTATCCCTGACTTGGATTGCATTACACGCAATCAAGAGCTTCCTCGATAGCGTGTGTAGTACGCAATATCGACTTTCACTAAACTATATATTATTATAATATTATTATGAGCTAGCCATTATGAATAGTAATACCCAATTTTTGAAATTTTATAAATTTTATTTTTTAAAATGGACTTCATTTTTGGATTCGGAATTTCGAAATTAGCCTAGGGTGAATTTTTGGTATTTTTCTCAAATCATTCAATTTTTGATGAATATTGAAAACACTGGGTTGCTATTTAAAAACCGACTTTTTATAGAAATAAATATTTATTTTTATTTATATTTATTTTAGTTCAAAATTGGTACATAATACTTATATAAGTTCAATGTAATTCATTGGAGTCATTTTATAATAATTTTAGACATATAAAATTTTTATTGAACTTTTCACCGTCTTTTACCAACCTCCTAGGACAGTTTGAAAATTTAGAGAAAACTTAATATTACCACTTCGGTGAGTGGAATTTCAAAAATCCGAGAGACACGGTTAATATCAAGGAGTATAATGTGGATCAATAAGATAAAAATAATTTTTGGTGAATAGTAACTTTTTACTTTTATTTACCACGGTTAAAAGTAAATAGGGTAATTAAGGGTAAAAATGATATTATTATTACCCTAACACATGTCCTAATACCATTTTATAAGTTTAATTCGACAAAAAAACCTTAGGAATAAAATATTACCCTTTAGGTCCACTTGGATTAGATTAGGACATTTATTATTATTTTATTTAAAGAATAATTAAAATAGTTAAAATCAAAGTTTAATAACTAAAACATTTTTAATATAGGGTTATACATAAGATAAATTAGACTATAAATATTCATTAGAAATCTAAAACTATTTCCTACAAAATGGTATTTTATTTATAATTTTTAAACATTAATTAATTTAATTTATTTATGACACAATGATGATGTAGTAATTACCTTATTAATGAAATATTAACATAATTGATGTTATAAATACCCAGATAAATGAAATTTTAGACTTTTTATGAATTCACCTAATTTTATAGGTTACTATTAAATGTTATTATTCATTTAATTAACATTTTTCGAACTAATCATGCTGTTATGAGTTTCACAAAAACAAGTACCCAATAGTTTAAAAATTGACAGAAAATAGAATTTAAAACAAATATTATATTATTAATTGTTATTTTATTCATAATAATATAAGGATCGGCCAAATGACTTAGATAAGGATATATATATTAATAATTAACCACTTGGGGTTCGTTTAGCTTTTTTTTGTAAGTTTATTAACCATATAGTGTAACAAAACAAAAAGACACGGTAAAAGTTAAATTATTTAACTTAGAGTTAAATCTAAATGATAATGACTAAATGGTAAACTAAACTTGTCTAAAACCTATTGGTTGGGAGGCCTTCGACACATACCCACCTTAGTTTCTAAATAAATCAATTTGGAGCTTTAAAAAACCGAATAAGACTTTATTATAAAATAATATTTTATGTTTTCCTAAGGTGCCCCTCCCCTCCCTTATAAAAAGGGCACCACTTCCCTCATCTCTTCACACCCTTTTGAGCCTTTAAGCTCGGACAAACCCTATCAATTCATCTTCTCAACCTCTCTAGTTATATCATAGAGGTTCTGGTCTTATCAAAAGACCAACTCTAGTTCCATAAGAAGATGTTTAAAAGAGGTGCGTCGAAGAAGAGGTAATCTCTTTTACCGATTCTTTAAAGTTTTCTTTCTTCTTAAAATTATTCTTCTTTAGTTGTTTCATTATAAATTAATAACATCAGTATAAATAATATAATGATATGTTATTATAAATATGAAACAAACCCATTTCACTTTCTATCCATCCTAAGGAAAATGAAATCACCGCGCACGCATACATACGGAATACCGTCTCCACGCCGTGGTGTAATCTGTTTTTCCACCACCACCTTACTTGGATAGGTATAATGGTGTACAGATTAACTATATATGGTTATTATAACATCATACTGATTCTGAGATATTATATCATCCACTCCAAATCAATTCAATAATTATGGGAACGATATCATCACTCGTGCGTTCGTACGGATTACCGTCTCCACGACGCGATGATATTCATTCTCCATGTTATCCATTCTAGAATGACTATAAAGTATATATAATTAATATTAATGAAATATATTACATGATAAAGCTAATGTATTTATGTATATATATATATATATGTCATCTACTTACTTCCATTCAAGTCAATAAGGAAATTAAAACAACGTTCATGCGTACGTATGGCCTACCGTCTCCATGAACGTTGTATTTCATTTCATTTATATATCTATTATATATATATATAATGAATATATATATGATATATAAATCATGATTTAAATTATAGAAATAAGTAAATCATGATATAATTAATAATAATATCAAGAACAACAAGTACAAACACATACGATAAGTAAACTGATTTTACCCAAAACCCTTCTTTAACATGGAACTTATAAAAGAACAGGTAATATAAAGTCACAAGTGAACCATATATGATATCATAACAATGAATATGATTCTGTAATAATTCAATATCATTATTTAAATAATTATATAAGATATTTTTATCCGTATGAATCTTATCGGACCAAAGGTAAGTGGTAATTTTTAAATCTCAATTTTATTCGAGATTACTTATACATAAGTATTTACTAGGGTTATATTTTTCATCCATGTCCATAAAATGTTTTTCATAAAGTGTTTAATATTATTCCATGTATTTTTAAATCCATGTTTACCCCTCATTATCTTTTACTTTTTGTTATGGAATGATTCTTTTTTGTTTATCATACATGATACTTTTTGAGTTTTTCATTTAAAGTATGAGGAGACTGTTTTTTTAACTTATACGAAATGAACAGAATTTTACGGTTTTATAACGACTTATTTTCATGAAGATTTCTCTACAATATTTAATGAAAATTTTAAACAAAATCTTTTTCTTCTAAAATTGCATGGAATTTTGTGAAAAGAAAATGATTTTGAAGAAGAAAGGATATTTTCCTCGAGAATTCATTTCAAGTGTTTTATCAAAACCATTTTCCATCTAAGATGACATTATTTCATATGTGTATTTTTCAGGTATAATGCCTCTATGATTTACAAAGTTTAACTTTTCTTATGATGAAATACCCATTTGTTTTATATGGATTATGTGATGATGGGATGATTTTTATGAAACCCATTTTATTCTTTGGGTTATGATGAATATTTTATGTTTATTTTGTGGAACAAGTAAGAATTATTTCAATATGAGATGGGTGAGACCTATATCTCCCTCCAATGAATTGGGTAAATATTTATATCTCATGAGATAGTCATGGATAGAATGGTAAGTTAATCTAGTTCAGTGATACAGGACTGGAACGAAGAGTGAACTCGATTCAGAAAGGGACTTCGTCCTCTAAGATGGTCTTGGAAGCAATTCCTTGGCTACTATAGAAATCATATCATGTGATTAATGTTTTTCCACAATTAAAAGTCTTATTTCCATGCTATTTTATCATTATTTATGTTCCATTATGATCTATTCCTTACGTACTGCCATGTTTGATGTCATTGCTCAAGATTTCGATCTTTAAACATTATGTTCATGTTTTTATGTTCAAATTTATATGGTTTGTTTTTTTTCTCCATGCTTACCCATACTGAGAATTTGAGCTCACCCTTTATATTTTTTCTTTTCCCCAGGATATAAATAAAGGTTTTAGGTAAGAAAAAAAAGGGGAAGATCTTTATGGGAGATGTTGAAGATCTTTCACCATGATTAGAAGATTATGTTCCGAGTTTCCAAAGACACTAAAATATTATGGTCCTTCGGTGTTTGTTTTTGTTATGTATTAGGTATTCTGAAAAAGTAATGTAATATCCATTTAGGTCATGTTTGGGGTCTCTACAGTTGGTATCAGAGGTTCGGTTTAGTTATCATTTGGAGACTAGGATGTGAAAATCTTTAGTGAGACCCCTAAACATATTTCTAAGGTATGTCTAGGGATGTCCCTAAGGTTATGTATAAGTACAGGTTATAGTCCAAGAATTACGGTAATGATATTATAATTAATATTAAGATGTTAGATATTGATGTTAATCCCCCTTGATTAAGATTTTGGCCTCTCACACAATTTTTTTGGGGTTTTAGAAAATGTCTGGAAATAGAATGATTCACAATAATGGAGGATATGATGGAAAATGGAATGATATTCTTCAGGAGCAACAAAATGAAATTGGATTTGGAATTCCTCATATAATTATTATGCCTAATTAGAAATCTCATAATATGATCAATAATCTCAACATTGGTATGTTTCCTGACTCAGTTAATAAGATAAAGATGGAGTTTCATGATGATCATATAGGAAAGAAAGTCCAGTTTCCCTCATGTAAATCATGTGGGAAGAGGCATCAGGGAGAATGTTTCAATGGAACTTGAAGATGCTTTGGGCGTGGAAAAGAAGGACACAAAGCTAGTAATTGTTAAGGAAAATTTTCAGTTCACACCATGGAGAAGGATAATGGTATTTCTAAGACATCAACTATGGTTAAGTGTTTTAAATGTGGAATGTACGGGCATTATGCAAACCAATGCCCTAAGGGGAAATCTCATAAAGAGAATTAGCATGGTCATATGGGTATTATTTATGTGGATGTTGATGAAGAGAATACAAATGATATATGATATGTAAGAAATGATGAATCTCAGTAAATGGTTTATGAAGGTAGTGTAATGATTGTATATTTATCAAGAATAATGTATGGTACTATGGAATAAAGAAAAATTTAAGGATTGTTACACTGTTGCCTTTGATTTAGTTTTGATAGTATATGTTGAATGGTACTGGTAACCATGAAACTTTATTCTGATATTTTTGGAAGGCACCTAATATGCACATAAAGAAGGGATAATGAGATAATGAAATGTTTGATAGTATTAACAAGCTCATGACTAATATAAGGAAAAAGTGATATCATGGTTTGAGTATATAGAATCTTTGTGATATGGAAAGAGTTACCTTGTGACAACATTAATGTTTTCACTATGGTTCAAGAGAATACATGACTAAGGTATTCATGTGTTTGGAATGTAACCAACAAGATATATCGTATGATATATGGGGGACAAATGATGGTATTGACATGCTCGGCAGATGACAATTCTAGTAATTGTTTTCTTTATACTATAATCTTGGAAATAAGTATTTTGGATATGCCTAAAGATTGGAATGGATTATGTTGGACATAATTCAGTATTGTTTAAGGCTGGAACTTTTTTCGATATTATTTTTGGAATCTTATAAAAATGTAGTTTTAGAAAAAGGACAACCTGCAGGACAGGCGACAACCCATCACGTCGGATAAGACTGTGGGAATCGAACCCACAATCGAAGTGAGATAGGCCTTTATTTCCAACCACTAGCCTACAAGAATTCCCTGGTTAGTAGAAACTAGTTTTATTAAGCGGGATGATAGATGAAGTATAAGTCCGTTTTTAGAATCATATACGATTAACCTCGCCGTAGATGGACTTATGTATATTTGATAACTTTTGCTAACCTTTTGTTTGAGACATATGGAATGACCCATCATTCTATCACATGCTTTGCTAACACCTCATGAATGAAAAATTCAACTTCATTTCTTTAAGAGATGAAGTGGAAATTGTTCAAGGCATGAAAAACGGCGCGATTATACCGAAATAAAGTAAGTATTTATTCTAATTCAAATTCTTCAACTTTAGGGAAATGATCTTGAAAACCAAAAATGATGTCCCAGTGACCATATATCCGATTAATCTGATGGTACCTTAGATCATCACAAATTTATGGCTTTGTGATTATTGGATTTTTCATAGCCATGTTCACTACCACTCTCCATCAGAACATGATGGTTATATATCTCTTCCATATCCATATTTTCACCTATGTTCTCTTATATGGAAACCCAGTGATTAGTTAATATGGGTAACCATTACGTTTTATACTTTAGTTTTTAAAGATAATTTTTGGTATTCCTTTTTACAATGAGGGTTTCTATGAAAGAAACATTCAAATAATAAACCATTTATAACCCTGATGAATTTCGAGGGCGAAATTTATTTTAAGAGGGGTAGAATGTAACAACTTGAGATTTTATGACAATTATTATTTTTAATTTCATTGATGTCTTGTGTTGTACGCTACAACAAAATTAGCTTGCACTATACGCAATACCATGTTAGCTTGCAGTATACACAACACTATTCTTGTCTCGTGTTACACACAATTTCAAGTTCGTTTTGTGGAAATTATTTTACGTAGCATTAAGTATAGATTTTTTTAATGTATAAATGAAATATGTTTTGATTATGTTATACACAACACCAACTGTAACTATCACTACATGCATCCCTAACTTGGCTTGCATTACATGCAATCAAGACCTTCCTCGATAGTGTGTGTAGTACGCAATACCGAGTTTCACTAAACGATATATTATTATAATATTATTATGTACTAGCCGTTATGAATAGTAATACCAACTTTTTGAAATTTTTAATTTTTTTTTCAAAATGGACTTCATTTTTGGATTCGGAATATCGAAATTAGCCTAGGGTGAATTTTTGGTATTTTTCTGAAAACATTCAATTTTTGATGAATAGGGAAAACACTGGGTTGTTATTTAAAAACCGAATTTTTAGATAAATAATTATTTACTTTTATTTAAATTCATTTTAGGTCAAAATTGGTACATAATACCTATATAAGTTTAATGTAATTCATCGGAGCCATTTTATAATAATTTTAGACATATAAAAATTATATTGTACTTTCCACCGTCTGTTACCCACCTCCTAGGAGAGTTTGAAAATTTACATAAAACATAATTTTACCGCTTCTATGAGTGGAATTTAAAAAATCTAAGAGACACGGTTAATATCAAGGTGTAAAATTTGGTTCAATAAGATAAAAATAATTTTTGATGAATAGTAACTTTTTTCTAGTATTTACCATGGTTAAAATAAATATGGTAATTAAGGGTAAAATGATATTATTATTACCCTAAAACATGTCCTAATTCCATTGTATAAGTGTAATTAGACCAATAAAAACCTTAAAAATAAAATACTACCCTTTAGGTCCACATGGATTAGATTAGGACATTTATAATTATTTTATTTAAAGAAGAATTAAAATAGTTAAAATCAAAGTTTAATAACTAAAACATTTTTAATATTGGGTTATTTATAATATGAATTCTACTATAAATATTAACTAGAAATATAAAACTATTTCCTACATATTTGTATTTTATTTATCATTTTATGACATTAAATAATTTAATTTATTTATGACACAATGATGATGTAGTAATTACCTTATTGATTAAATATTAACATAATTGATGTTATAAATACCCAAATAAATGTAATTTTAGAATTTTTATGAAGTAAAATAAATTTAAAGGTTAATATTACATGTTATTATTGATTTAATTAACTTTTTTAGAACTAATCACGCTGTTATGAGTTTCAGAAAAATCATCTACCAAATAGTGTCAAAATTGACATAAAATAGTTTTTAAAAACATATTATATTATTAATTGTTATTTTATTCCTAGAAATCTAAAATTCGGCCCAATGACATAGATAAGGATATATATATATTAATAATGAAACACTTTGGGTTATTTTTACTTGTTATAGTAATTTGATTAACCAAATAGTGTAAGAAAACAAAAAGACACAGTAAAAGTTAAATTATTTAACTTAGAGTTAAATATAAATGATAAGGATAAAACCGTAACCTAAACTTGTCTAAAACCTATTGGTTGAAAGTATTGCGACACATTCCCACCCTATATTCTAAATAAATCAATTTGGAGCTATTAAAAACCGAATATGACTTTATTATAAAATAATATTTTAAGTTTACCTAAGGTGGCCCTCCCCTCCCTTATAAAAAGGGCACCCCTTCCCTCTTCTCTTCACACCCTTTTGAGCCTTGAATCTCGGCCAACCCAAGACAATTTATCTTCTCAAATGCCCTAGTTATATCATAGATTTTCTGGTCTTCTCAATAGACCAACTGTAGTGCCCTAAGAATAAGATTAAAAGAGGTGCGTCGAAGAAGAGGTAATCTCTTCTACCGATTCATTCAAGTTTTCTTTCTTCTTAAACATGTTCTTCTTTAGTTATTTTATTATAAAGTAATAAAATCAGTATAACTCATATCATGATATGTTATTATAAATATTAAACAACCCCATTTCACCTTCTACTCATCCTACGGAAAATGAAATCACTGCACGTGCGTACGTACGGAATATTATCTCCACGCCGTGGTGTAATCTGTCATTCCACCACCACCATACTTGGATGGGTATAATGGTGTAAATAATAACTATATATGGTTATTATAACATAATTATGATTCTGATATATTATATCATCCACTCCAATTCGATTCAAAAATTATGGGAACGATATCATCGCTCGTGCGTGCGTACGGATTACCGTCTCCACGACGCGATGAGATTCATTCTCCATGTTAACCATTCAAGAATGATTATAAAGTATATATAATGAATATTAATGAAATAAATGACATGATAAAGCTACTAGATTTATGTATATATATATATATGTCATCTACTTACTTCCATTCAAGTCAATAAGGAAAGGAAAACTACATTCATGCATACGTACGGCCTACCATCTCCATGAACGGTGTATTTCATTTCATTTATATATCTATTATATATATATATACTGAATATATATATGGTATATAAATCATGATTTAAATTTTGGAAGTAAATAATTCAAGATATAAGTAATAATAGAATCTAGAACAACAAGTCCAAACACGTACGATAAGTAAAACGATTTTACCAAAAATGTTGCTTTAACATGGAACTTACAAACGAACGGGTAATATAAAGTCATAAGTGAACCATATATGATATAATAACAATGAATATTATTCTTTAATAAGTCAATGACATTATTTAAATCATTATACAAGATATTTGGATATGTACAAAGCATATCGGACCTAAGGTAAGGGATAAATTTTCAATATCATTTTTATTCGAGATTGCTTATACATAAGTACTTTCGGGGGTTATATTTTTCATCCACATCCCTAAAATGTTTTTCATAAAGTGTTTAATATTATTCCATGTATGTTTAAAGTCTATTTTACCCCTATTTTACTTTTACTTAGTGTTATGGAATGAATCTTTTTTTGTTTACCATATGTGCTACTTTTTGACTTTTTTGTTTAAAGTAAGAGGAGAATGTTTTTTTTAACTTATACGGCATCAATGGAATTTTACGGTTTTATAATGCCTTATTTTCATGAATATTTATCTACAAGATTTATTGAAAATTTTCAAAAAAAACTTTTCTTTAAAAATTTCATGGAATTTTGTGAAAATAAAATGATATGGAAGAAGAAATGATATTTTCCTCAAGAATTCGTTTCAAGTGTTTTATCAAAACCATTTTCCATCTAAGATGACATTATTTCATATGTGTATTTTTCAAGTATAATGTCTCTATGATTTACATAGTTTATCTTTTCTTATGATGAAATATTCATTTATTTTATATGGATTATGTTATGATGGGATGATGTTTATGAAACCCATTTTATTCTTTGGTTTATGATGAATATTTTAAGTTTATTTTCTCACACAAGTAATAATTATTTCAATATGAGAGGGGTGGGACCTATATATCCCTCCAATTCATTGGGTAAATATTTATATCTCATGAGATAGACATGTCTGTAAGGGTAAGTTAATCTGGTTCAGTGATATAGGACAGGAATGAGGAGTGAACTTTATTCAGAAAGGGACTTTGTCCACTAAGATGGTCTTGGTAGCAATGTCTTGGCTACTATGGAAATCAAATCACATGCTTAATGTTTTTCCACAATTAAAATTTTTATTTACAAGCTATTTTATCATGATTGATGTTCCATTATGATCTATGCTTTACGTACTTCCTTGTTTGATCTCATTGCTCAAGATTTCGATGTTTAAACATTATGTTCATGTTTTTATGTTCAAATGTAAATGGTTTGTTTTATTTTCTCCATGCTTACCCTTACTGAGAATTTCAGCTCACCCTTTATATGTTTTCATTTCCATAGTATATAAATAAAGGTTTTAGGTAAGAAAACAAAAGGGGAATATCCTTATGGGAGATGTTGAAGATCTTTCACCATGATTAGAAGATTATGTTCCGAGTTTCCAAAGACACTAAACTATTATAGTCCTTCGGTGTTTTTTATGTATTAGGTATTCCACAAAAGTAATTTAATGTCCATGTAAGTCATATTTGGGGTCTCTAAACTTTGGTAACTTTATAATCTCAATAAAAACCATTATTAAGAGAATAAAATATTCTATAAAAATATATATTAGTAAATAGATCATGGATAGCATATATTAGAATAGAAAATAAAAAGTTAAGGAGAAAAATAAAATTTATATGTTATCTAGTTAATGTCATTATATTACCCTTTACTTATTTAATTTTTTAAGATACTCGTCTTTATATTCCATTTTTATCATATCCAATGGCCTATAATTTGAGTAATAGAGCTAACAACTAATTCGAAGGCTAAGTGATGACTTTCCAAACGAGATGCCCAATATGATGGGAGTGGAAATAAATTTTTTTCACAATACTTTGTCAACTAACTTATGTTTTTAATATAAACCTGGATCATGTGGAGCTACTAAAACCCCTAAGAGAGAACAACCTAAAATAGATAGCTTCATGCAACAACGAACACCTAATTTTAATGGATCATATGATCCATTATTTGAAGAACAATGGATCAACTCCATTTAGAATATATTATCCGAACCTTGATGTTTTGAAAAAGGTCAAGGTTCTTCTAGATATTTATCGTATGTAGGGAAAATAGGGTCATTGGTGGACGTTGATCTAGAATACGAATCCTAAGGAAGATATTTAAATAATGGAGTGGAAGGAATTCCAAAAAAATAAAAAAATCTTTTCCTCACACTCCCAATCTTAAAATGGAAGGCATTCCCTTGAACTTAAGAAAAAATGACGAATCTATTAGGGAATATAAGAAAAACGTCCCCAGACATTCATTAAATGCCTCTAGTTTTTTTATTATCCCTAAATGAATTGTTGACCACTTATTTGGTGGGCTAAATCCTAGTCTATGAAAATACATGGTGATCCATGACATTGATAGCTATGAGTAAATTTTTTTATGTTCCATAAAAGTAGAAATGGATATTACATAACCCCATAGGTGTTATAAGGATTATAATTTTAAAATGGAGTTTAATTATTTTAGTACATTGCATAAATCCAGTGGTGCAATGAAATTTTAGAATCCCACTTTTCAAAGGTCTGGAATGAAGTGCCTTGAAAATTGCATAAGGGGTATAGAAATTCATTAGGTGTGGAAGAGAATAGATCATGACGATTATTTCTAATAGGAGAAACCCACCAATTTGATAGATTAAATAAATTATGTGGTCATTCCTCAATGTGTTTTTTACTACATCACCTACATGGGACAATGGAACATTGTGAACCAGTACACTAAGCCAGGTTTTTTGGAAGGAAACTGACACCCTCCAAGGAAGGAAGGGTGAGATTTTTTCCATCACTTCTTCCGATGTTAATCTTTAAAAAAATTTGTGATAGGTATTCTAGTTATTAATTCAATAATAGTTGTACTTTTTTATTCTATTTATAAAAATTCTATTAAATCATGAATGTTTTGTATAAATTTTCATACACCACCATAAATCATGGAACTAGAGATGTCACTAACGATGGATAATGACGAAATTACTACATCTCAAATATATAACTCCTCCCTTGTTAATGATTAGGGGATGAACTTCCTGGAAAAAATTTTTATTCTTCCCTTGGTAGAATTTGATGCAATTTAAGGCATGGATTTAATTTCCCTATATAGGGCCAGTATAAATTGTCACAAGATGTAAAACACTTTCTATATGGTAAATCAACCCCTAATTATATACACTTACATGGTGGATGATGAATCTTATTTAGCACTATCATCTCAATAATGGATATTGTTCCCATCTAAGAAAGAATATCTAGCATAAATGATTGATTCTAAGGAAAGGATTATCCTCAAAGACATGTCTACTAGGAGAGAATGTTCTGATGTGTTTACATGAGAATCTCATTTTCTTCCACCTAGAATATAGTTTTATTTTTCAATCAAACTTACAAATAGGGAATTTCCATTATCCAAGTCTCTATATTGGATGGCTGTTGTTCAACTTGAGGAATGGGAGAAATGATTATATGAGAATCCAAATAAAGTATTTATATGCCCAAGTGCGTCACCATGGTTACACAAGTTCCCTTTTTTAAGAATAAGGATGGTTCAATTATCTTTTACAGTGGTTATTGTGAGATCAAAAATATCATGATAATGAACAAGTGCCCTTTTCATGGATTGATGACTTGTTTGATCAATTTTTTAGAGCCCAATACTTCTCTAATGTGGATATGGGGTTGGGATATTACCTAGTTATTATGAAGAATGATGATAATCCAATGAATTATTTTGATATAAGGTATGAGTAATATGAGTTCATAGTGATCGAATTTGGAAGCACTAATGATCCAGCAATTTCCATGAACTTTATGAAAAGTGTCTTTAAAAATTTTCTCAAAAAAATGATGTTAGTCTTTATAATTTATATTTTAATATATTTAAAAATCATGGAAGACTGTGAGGATCATCTGAGAACTATGTTAATGACCTTTTGATTGGAGAAGATCTAGGAAAAGTATAACAAGTGTGAGTTCTTGATGAAGGAAGTCTAATTATTGTCTTATATCATCATAATAAATTTTATTTATATTTATCCTTCAATGAAAAAAATCAAATTTAAGGTTGTTCAAGGCCAACATCTGTGATAGATAGCCATAGATGATTTGGGATATGTTGATGTTATCGCTGATTTGTGAGAAATTTTGCATGATTGTCAAACCCTCTTACCACGATAAATTGAAAGAGAGTAAAATTTTCTTGGAATGAAGAATGTGAAGAAAGGATTATGGAGTTGAAAAGTAGTATTATCACCACACCTCTTCCCTCATAACCCACAAGTGGGGAACATTTTATAAATTTCAGTGATTCTTTAAAGAAGGTATTGGGATGTTTGTTGATGTAAAATGAAAAATTCAAAGCCTATGCTTCAAGGTAGTTGAAAATTAATAGGAAAAAACAATTTCACACATGATAAATATTTAGAAGTGGTGATCTTCTATATAAAAATTTTGATGAATTATATATTTGTGGATAAGTCTAAAATATATACAAATCACAAAATTCTTATATATATATTCACATAGAAAGAGATGATTATGTGCCAATGAATATGGTAGTAGCTCATCAAGTATTATGACTTCTCGTTCCACTACCAAATTGGGAAATCAAAAAATGTGGGTAATTATCTATGTGGAAAGGATCTAGAAATCTTAAACATGATGATAATTGATAAGGATTTGACTTTATTAGACATAAATAGGATGTAAATTAAAATCATAAAGGAAAATAATCATTCCTTTCACAAATTATTTCTCATCCATCTCTTATATAGAGTTTAAGGGATGATTAAGAACATGATATGGGATTTCAAAATAATTTTGAAACTATAACAAAAGAGAAATCCTAAGAGTTCAATGTTAATATAGAAAAAACATTGAAATTTGGGTCAAGACTACGTGTTCCATAAACTACAAAGTAAAATATGGAACTACTAGATAATTCCCATAGTTTAGCATCGTATATTCACCAAAAAACACAATGATGGATCGAAGTGTCTGATGGCACTATTGGTGGGTTAAAATAAAGAAGGAAATCGAGGATTTTACATAAATGTGCCTCGTATCTCAGCAAGTGAAGTGTGAAAGGTAGAGATATAAGGGGATGATGCAACCGTTACCCATACCAACATTGAAATTGGAAAAAAGCACTATGTACATTATCACCGAACATACAAAGACATCCAAGGGAACAATTATATCTTGGTTTTTGTGTATCTCCATACAAATAATTCACACTTCAATACTATTTTAGGTGAATTCTCACAAGATCAACTTTCATGGATATACATTAGATAACGTGTAAGGATACATGAAGTACCATTATAGATTGTGTCTGATAGAGATCCAAGATTTACCTCTATGTTTTGGAAAAGTCTTTATCTTGCTCTAAATATTGATCTAAACTTCAGTAAATCTTATAAACCTCAAACCGATTACTAATATGAATAAACTATCCAAATAATTGAGGACATGTTGAGAGAATTCTCAATTCATTTCAAATAAGGTTGGTACCAACATCTCCCTCTGGTCAAGTTCTCATACAATAATAGTTTCTTCTAGACCATCAAAATGGCTCCCTTTGAATCCCTTTAGGGTAATATTTGTATAACACTGGAATGTTAGGATAACTTTGGGGATTGAAAACTTCTATGTCATGAAATAGTCAATGAAATGGTGGAGAATGTTAAGACCATTCAACCACACATCAAAGCTGTTCAGAGTTGAAAAAATATCTTTATTGATGATTTTCACTGAGACCAAGAGTTTTATGTTAGAGACACGGTTTTCCCCGAAATATCTCCATCAAAGAGAATAATGATATTTTGGAAGAAAGGACATCTTATTCCATGGTATATCATCCCTTTTGAGATCATTGATCACATCAGAGAAGTGGCTTACCAACTAGCACCCCCACTAAACCTATCTCAAGTATATGATGTATTCCAGGTATCCCTCTTGAGAAAGTATATACTAGACACCTCACATGTACTAAATCCAAAAGATGTAACATTGAATAATGACATTTTCTATGAGGACCATATAATGAAGATCTCATATCATAGATTGAAAAGTTTTACAAAATAAGATGATTCCTATTGCCATTGTGTGGTTACAAAACCAAAAAATTGAAGACCTCACAGGGAAAACAGAGGTGGTGATGAAGCAGAGTAACCCTTATCTTTTTTATTGTGTGAAAAAAATTCATGGGGGAAATTTTTAAAGGGGTTAAAATTGATACCACTGAACCAATTATGAATAAATTCCCCTTTTTTAATTAAATGCCTTATGGTTATAGAAAACAAATTCACTTATTTGGTTTTATTATATCCAATTGGATTTAAATGATCATTACATGTCTTAACCATTAATAATATTGTTGATTAACAGTTATTCCATGATAAGTATAAATATAGGGTTTTAAAAAATAATTTTGGAATTGATAAAGGAAGTGAAGTCCATTACCAATAGGATCGTACCCTATGAAGCCAATTTATCTGAGATTCCAAGGGAGATAGAATTTATAGTATTTTCCCTAGATCAAGACCAAGCTGAGACCCAACACCATAGGCATGATTGAAATTGATTACAATGCAATCTCATTGAGATCACGACCATAAACCATGTTCATTGAACGACCCTATGAAAGACCCACCATCACACACTTTAATCTTAGGGTGTATGCTGGTGTATTAATTTGATATTTATCAATACCCTATATTTATGAATATGTACATTATTTGGTATAAAATAATGAATATATTTTCATCCTATTTTTGTTACTTTGTAAAAACAATTAATGAACAAATAATATTGTTGGTTAATATTCAAATTGAGTTAAGAAATTTATTTTGATGAATTAATGTATTTTTAAAATAAATAATATTTCAATAAAATATTTTCATTAAATTAATTATATTTAATATTCATTGTCATTTAATTTTTATGAAGTAAAATTTAATTTCTAAGGGTTAAAAAATGCTACTGTCAATAATCAAACATTTTTAATAAATGTCAGTTTTTATTTTGAAAGTGAAAATTAAAATATTTTGAAAATTATTTAGATAAAATGAATATTATATTAAGATTCAAGAATTTAAATTTATCTAACAGTTAATTTTTCATAATTTTCAATGTCTGAAAAAAATTTGGGTAAAAATTTAATACTGTATTAATATACTATGTGTTTTATGACATCATAATTGCCCTATAGTGATGTGATAAACAATAAAAAAATTTCACCAAACAAATAAATGTTTATTCTTTAAAATAATTTAATTTTATGTTTACTTAATTTATTTATAAAATCCATAATTAATCATCTAAGAGGTATAATATATTTTATGATTGTGAAATCATTTCTTCGAAAGTGTGACTGAACTCCACATAATAAAAGACATTATTTTATGATATTAATCCCTTGGACTTATAAAATAATATAAACCATACCCTTTTTGTAGAACCCATTGGAAAAAACCATAATATGGTTTGTGGTTTTCAAAATTTTATAATTTATTGCCTAAAATTAAAATAATAATGGAATCACCCATTTTTCTTATATAAACCCACCAAAGATACCATTTATTATCACCCAAACTCATTAAACCATGAAAAACTCTTCTATATACTCCTTAAGGTCCTCCAAAGGCCCATCCGATCTTTCAAGAAGCCCCTCCCAAGAATTTGGTATCACTCACTCAAGTAAAGGAACCTCATATTTCACTCTCCTCTTTTATCAAGAACTCTTTTTAATGTTATTTCTTCTGATTTCCACTTTATTATGTTGGGATATTTTATCCCATATCCCCCATAATATTCATTTTATGTATAAATTATGAGATCCCATTTCACTGTCACTTATCCATCCTATGAACATTTATTCAGACCTATTTCCACATCGTACTTTTGTATAGGGTCTTTCCTTTATCTCTCTTTCTTCAAGTATCTTTATTAGGAAACTTCATCTATTTCTAATTAATTATATTAGTTAGTTCCTACAAATGACCCTATTAGTATAAATATATTTTTTAAATTATTAGAGGCACCTTTATCTCTCATTAAACCATTTTATTCAAAAATATTTTATTACATACCATACCCATTTTTCTATGAAGGGAATTAACCTTTCTGTACATATAATTATTGATTGGAG
The DNA here is from genome assembly GCA_963277665.1 of Viscum album. Taxonomy (NCBI): domain Eukaryota; kingdom Viridiplantae; phylum Streptophyta; class Magnoliopsida; order Santalales; family Viscaceae; genus Viscum; species Viscum album. Next base: position 1,489,818,858 of record OY728120.1, read on the forward strand.
GCATTCATGTATTTCTTACCAATTCATTTATCATTGAATAAATTTTTATGTTGAATTAATAAATTTTATATGATCTATGTGGAACACTGAATCATGATAATGAAAGGATTATGAATGGTGCACCCTAATTTTGCTCGAATGCACTGGATAATGGTTTGTATCATGATACATCATATTTGGAGTCGAGGTTTACATAATTAATTTATGGGAATTTCTCCAACAAGATTTTCTTGTTTTTTAGCCTTGACCTGTATTTATGATGAAGTTTTTTTATGTTTTATCCACATTTACCATATTATTATTATCATGATATATCAGGCCTTATTATCCGTGTTCCTTTTATACTCTATTGATATGTCTATTCTATAAGATGTACTATCTTCGTCATGTTATGACTTATTTATTATCATACTATGATTTATATATCACCCATTTTGTGTTAATTTTATCTATATATCCATTGAATTGTTATGTATGAAGGAACATTTTGTTCATGTGCAAGAATTTTTCAATAAACATATCGATTTTCACATTTTATGTTGTTATGTAATCTACATAATCTCAAAAATATAGTATAACTCTGAATCTTCTAGGTTTATTACATGTAATAAAACATGTATTAATTATAATAAAAAGAAGGGTTATTACATATCCTGTTAGTCCCTGCTATATGAAATTAAACTATGAAAATATTTGGATCAAATTTATCCCCTGTGCATAATTGAGTTCCACTATCTTGCATTATCAATGGTTTCAAACTGGTGTCCATGAAGAAACAACAATGTCCAATACATTATTCCAATGACATTTTTATACCTTGTAAATTTGAACTATATGTGATATTTTATCCTCCAGGGTTTCTAAACTCTACAAAAACATCATTATTTATTATTTACCCATGTTGTTCAATATAGGATCGCATCCCCATCAACCGTAAATATATATTTAGAATCCCTTGTGGCGAGGGAACCATGCTTGTGTCTAATCATAAATCCCATCATTTGAACATGTCTCAAAGGAATATTTAAAAGTAGAAACATAGTAAATATTCTTTTAATGTGGTCAGTAGTTTTCCCTAATTTTTATACACACATTCTCGATAGTACGGAGATGAAATGCTTGTTTCAAACATGGTTAGTGGACATAATCTACCTATCAATCACTCCCCTTTATGATTGAATCCATTGAATTCTCAATTTTTCTCACATAAATTTTTATATTCTTAAATAATTTTTGTTAATTTTCATGATACCCCTTTATATACCTTTTCATAAATTTGAAAAAAAAATTCTCTCTTGGAATCCTACCAAACTAATCACCCTATTCTTCTGAGTCTCCATGGTGGTAAATTCAACATTATGATCATAACACAAAAATACATATTCCATGATTCAGCGTGACATGAGTCATATTTCATTTTCCCATTTTGAAAAAAAAAATTATATGGCTTGTGTATGCTTGGAAGTTACGGTTGGTTGTTTCATTGGTAGGTTTAATACACATCATAATCAAATGCGTGGAAATAAAATTCGGCTTTATTGTATGATTTTAAACATCCTAGAATATCATAATAACTATATGATATTAATATTTGGGAAAAAATTAAAGATAAATGATGTTAAATTTCACAAAAAACATCCCCATATCTTGTCATAAATCTATGGGATTCTGTGATCCTGTCCCAAAATTATACAAACATTTATGATGCATTGGACTCTGATCAAGCCCTTCCACTTCCCCATTATGGCTATAAGCAATATCTACATAATAAAAATTTCTTTGTATATATTTTTTCCACATAACACCCCATAAAGTTATAATATATTTATCTTTAAATAAATTTAATTTCTTTGAAACATTATGAGGCATGAAAAAGTAGGATTAAACTAAATGTGATACTCTATTAATATATTATTATATAAACATGACCATTATAACATACCCATTAAGTTTTATGGTATGACTGGGATTAATTAAGTTATGAAAATTAAATGGTGTACATATTTATAAAATAAATTCTATCATTATTTATTGATTATCAAAAAATAAGAAACAGGTCAACGAAAAAAAGAAATGTTTTTGGAAAAAATGAATTTTTTTAAAAGGAGGTTTAGTCAAGCGTGGTAAACATAAATTAAAATTGATTTTTACAACTTTTAGAAACATTATTTGAAAAATTAACATTATTTCTGAAATATAAATGTAATAATTATAAATGGGTGAGTTTTTTGGAATTATTTGAAAAGAATAGTTTTTTATGAATAGTGAAAAGTAATAATTTTTATTGTAAACATCATTTTGACATGAATTCGTTTAAAATGCTAAATTAAATTATAAATTAGTTTTCTAGTGAAAATAGTTAAATTTTATTATAATTTATCAAATTTATCCTTTTTAAATAAATTTCATATTGAATCCTAGTATAAAAACTTCTTAAACCTTTGAATTTTTTTGTTTGAAGAATTTGTTTTTTTAACTCCACTATAGGAGTAATTTTAAATTTTATTAATCCAGATATATGAATTATATTTTGAAAAATGGATTAAATATTTAGAATAATTATAATATATATTATCAAATAGGTTAAAATTATTTTTTTACCATAATGAATAGTAAAAATAGATGAAATTTATTTCTGCTGTTTAGGTAAAAATGGGTTTACTGGGGGATAAACTAAAATTGTAATGGTTAGAAATGTCCCAAAACATGTCTAACTCCTATTTACTAGAAATATCTAGTCCTTATAGAATATATGTTTGGAAAGTATTTCATTTTTTATCAATTTTTCAAGATAAAATCATGGATGGAATTCATTCTTTTCAAAGATTTCATCTATATCATCTCCCCCACTTATAAAAAATACACCCCTCTATTATTCTACACACATCAAAAATACAATTAGTTTTGAGAATACGTAACCAAATCACTTACTTACTTACCTTATATTATCAATGAATCCTTTTTTGGATCATCAATCCTACCTAGAAAGGATTTGGTGAAAACTTAATGAATTTTTTCAAAAAAGAGGTAATGCCCTTAACTGAGTGTTTTATTTTATTTCTTCTTCCACCTCTCTTATATATAATTAAACATTGATGAAAAAATAAAAAAAATATAACATGTAATGTGATGTTTTTATGTTATAATCATTACCTACTACCATCTCCTCCTCCCTCAATTGGGAAATGATATTATGGATTGTGTGTATGGCGGACTACCGCCTCATGAACTCTTATCATTTGTTCTCCAGAACCACTTATCATGGATAGATATAACAATGTGCATAATTTTAATATTAAATATTTACTATATAATGATAATTTTTTAATTATAATACCCCATAAACTGCTTTAATTTATCTTGCATACAGATTATGATGATGTTGCTAATGTGAATGGTGGACTACCCCCTCACAAAGCGATGTTATTCATTTTCACTAATTTGTTAAATATAAAGTAATAATGATTAATTTCATGTAGATATATGATTTTTGTGAATTTTTAATAATTACAAAAATGAAATGTAATATATAATTTCTTACCATATTATCCATTTAACAAAAAATAATAGCATACATCTGTACAATGAATTACCACCCCGCAAAGCGATGCGATTTATTTTTCACTAAGACATTACGGGGATGGTAATAAAGGATAAACTTAATGAATATATTTTTTATATAAAAAATTATATTTATTATCTAAAATTAATATATAGTCCAAAATATTACCCTTCCATTCATTAAGTAAATGATAATGTCGCTCGTGCATACGTATGGCCTACCGTATCTATGAAACGATGTGATTCTTTCACAACGTAAAAAATTAATTATTGATTATAAATGATATATCTAGTGAAAAAATTTATTTTTAAAATTATTATCATTATATATATTATTTAACTTATCCTATGTTCTACATCCATAAATTTCATGAAAAAAATAATCATGATAAAAGCAAGCGATTAACACCCAAAATAGTAATGATAATGAAAGATTGTTAATGAACAGGTGATAAGATGTTATAAAAGGGGTCATTAATGATATTATAAATATTAATATGATTCTGGTATAAGTTAATAAAATTTTAAATCCACTAAACATGAGTTTAATGATATCTAAACTAATGGAAAGCATTATGTAAGTTGTTTCTTAACATAGTTTCCATTCGATTGTGTTAAACTTATAGTTTTGTGATTATGTTATTCTTAGATTATGTGTATAATGTCCATTTATTATTTAATTATATATTTCCAATTATTATATGTGGATTTAAATTTCATACACATAGTATATTCATTTATTAATCCACACTTCAATTATATTATCTTTTTAGGATTTTCCCTAAAAACATACTTTTTTGAGACACATGTTCTTTTATGAAACTAAAATCTTTTAAATTATGTATATAATACCATGTATACATAATTTATCAAGAAAAATTCCTATTTTATTAAAATTTATTCAAGAATTCAAATACTTATTTTATGTTAATTTATGTTTCAAAAGCTACTAAAGTGGAAAGGTTTTCTATTTCAATCTCATTTTAATAAAGATAATTAATTCTTGATTTTAAAAAACTAGAAATTCTTTGATCATTACCTAATTAAACACTTAAATTTTATTATAATCTGTTTATTCATTAAAAATCCATGTAGAAAATCAAATTTACAACCTTTGGTACTTAAAATATTGACAAAACATTTTTATGGATACCCAACCTAATTTTTCTCCTTTATCGAAAAACAAGTTCACTTCCTTGTCCATGTTTTATAAAAAGTGTTTTAAAAAACGTTTTTAACTTTCAAAAATGATTTTTATGGTCATTTATTTCCATAATTTCATTTTATAAAACTTATATGGAATCTTCCTATCATTTTCAGATAAAGGTACACTTGAAATTTCATACAAAAATGAGACAAGAACATTTGTTTTAACATACTCAAAAGTACAAAATTACTTGTATTCATAACCAATCAACTCTTTAAATATTACATTAAAAGTTTACGTAGTTATTTTTAATGAAATTTTTTGTATAATATTTTTTTAAAAAAAAATCAAAATTGATTTTCAAAGGGAAATGTTAAATTTATTTAAGTATGTTTTTAATCATTTTAAATTTTTTTCATATTCATCAATGAAAAAAACATATAATTTTATAGAATACTTATAAAATCATAATATATGGCTCTTACATTTATACAATTATAATGCTATAATAATATTATATTTTATTATATACCTTTTGCTTATTTATCAATTACATTTTTTAATAAACATCTTCAGATTATGTTTTGTGGAATGGTTATACAACCCAATTATTTCCAGGGTTAATTCTTATGTTATAACATATGATTGATTTCCTTATATGAAACAAATATTCATTTACATGAAATGAATGTGATATGAGTTCCTAGAAATATATATCCCTCTAATGCATTGGGTAATGGTTTAGTCTCATGAGACATCATGTATGAGATTCAGGTGGGAACATAATCTATAATGTAACTCTATCTAGCAAGTGATGTTTTCCTCGCAGTTATCCTTCACTTTTGTTTATGTCATGTTTTATGTTGCTACTACATTTCCTGTGATTCTGTGATATTATGATTTCATGTTATTTATGTTATGATTTATCTGGATTAATCAATTACCTTATCTTTATGATATCATGGTATACCTTTGAATCACATGTTATGCTTCTTTATAATGTTTTTTCCCTTGTTAGGCATTTTATAAGTATTATTTTTTCTATGTATTCCCCAAATTATCACAAGGTGTTTAGGATCTCAAAAGTGTTTAGGATTTTTTTATGGATAATAAAACAAAACGTTTTATTTTTAGTCTTACATAGATGTGTTGTGGACCTTATGTTACAAAGATGCTATGAATTAGCGTTACATGTTTTGTATTAATGAATATTTATTTTAAAAGTCATGTAATAATCTATGTAAAAGTCCTAGTATATATAGATGCTATCAATGGAAAGGCTTATTTAACCTTTAAAACCAGTATGGGGAATCTTTAGTGAGAAACCTATGGATGAGTCTATTGATAATTCAATGTATAATAAAATATATTGAAATCATGTTAAAGTATGGAGTGATTGGTTTAAAATCCTTAAAATCACTTTATCAATATTACAAGTGGACATGGTATTGGAATAGAGGTACCTAGTAATAATCAATACGATAAAGGAACATCAGCCTTTCCCGAAGAGTTAATTGGTACATGAAAATTACCCTTATTGTGCAACTTTTTTGACACTACTAGGTGATATTCTTTGGAAATTCACAAACTATTTATAAACTATAATGAAATACATGAACTAATTGTTATGATAAAAAATATATTTGGAATAATTATCCTAGATAACATAGATTCAAACAGAAAATCCCACAATTCATGATATAATAATCATTTATAAGTTTTTTATTCATTTATAAATTTCCCACTGTTATACTAACTCATTTTCATCTTGATTATTTTAATATATTCAGTGAATGGTATGGATGAAATGAAATAATTTCAATATCCAATGTGATTGTAAATGTAGTTATTTATATAATGATATTCTTAACATATTGGGAATATAAATTACATATCTTTTGATCATTCCAAATGTGGTATCAAGAATTATAACCAACAATAGGAATACAGTTGAATTTCAAAACACATCAATGAAGATAAAAATGGAATCTCATGGATGTTAATGTTCCAAAGACCAAAAATAATAGAATATTCAATTTTATACATGGCAATAAATTTGACAGATGACCTACTAAATATCTTAAATAAAGGAGAATACATTTTCAATGTTGAAATAAATAGAATATAGCAATTAATTATAAATGAAATTGATGTATTATTTTTTGGGAATATGGGTTTTTTTATTCAATTCCCAAAACTAAGAGTTACCCCCTAGAACATGGAAGGAACTATGTTATACCAATAATTGAGTTGAAGTATATAAATTTGGGGATCCCGTAATTATAATGTACAAGTATTATTATCAATTGAATTTTGGTTATAAGAATCATGAAACATAAAATGATTGCTTTTATTACTTTTTCTTTATTTATTTTTAATAATATATTGAATTGTGATAATGACCAAGAAAGGTTATTTAATTTTAACTTAATATTTTTTAGAGAAGAATAAGTAAAATAGAAATCCATATTGTATAAAATTTATTTTATAATTAATTTTATTTCTAGTATGTTCATCAGATTTTTGGGAATTTCATAGGAATTATATTAATGTAGTTTTTTAAAAAGGACAACTCACTAGCTATGTGAAAACACATCACATAAAAAAATTCCAGGGGGATTAAACCCACAATTTAAGTGTGATAAGGGTTAATTTCCTACCACTGGCCTACATGATGTATTAGTTTGTATAAAATTGTTTTTAATTTAACCATTTGGTGGATGAATATTAATTTTGATTTTGTGGAAATATTATAGGATATTATCTTATTTATTTTTTATGATTTTGAGGTGATTGATGATATTTTGGGAAATATTTGATTATGATAAGATATATATATATATAAACAATATGTTTAACATTATTGATTTTTTAGGAATAATGCTAATATTGTTTTGGAGAGGTATGTTGAATGGGTATGAGATAGCCTTTGAGTTTTAAACCCTCACTCATATTGAGGTTATTTAAATTATTTGGGATATAATGATATTTATTTATGGAATGAAAAATGTTAAACCATTATTTTCACTATTTAATTTTTGATATCAATATATTCATATTTATTTGGGGTATTATATTACATTTTTATAACCATTTTTAGTTTATCATAGATATGAAAAATATATTATTACTCTTTTATAGATCTGGTGATCTATTAAAATTTAGTTTTACTATTCCCGGGGAAAAAATTATATTTGATATTCATTTCCTTAGAGTAAGAGGTAAATTGGAAATTGATCGAATCACAATGAAAGGATGAAATTGTTTTTATATAACCAAAGGATGTCATGTTTATTTTCTTATATTATAAATATTGATAGAAAAAAGATTCACAAAAATATAAGAAAATTAATTTGAAAGTGAAATGTTATTATGTTATCATCATATCTAATGAATCAATGGAATTTTTATTTATCAAAATTTTATGGTTTTTTTGTTATTGAGTTCCTCATAATCATTCACTTCCTCTTCTAATCAATGATATATACCCCCCTATAAAATTATTTACTCTTTTCATCCATGTCCATTTATTCACTTCCCACCTATTTTCCCTACCTTATAACCCTAGATGTGTGTTATTCTAGATGACCTACATATTTACCTTCCCCTCATTTTATGGGGATTTCTTATTAACCCTTTTCTGTTGTTGGTTTTCTATAAATGATTTTTTTTATGCCAAACCCTTGATAACGAGGTAAAAGTTCAAATTGTGAGATTGAAATTTATTAAAGGGGGTAGAATGTTACACCCTATGAATATAGATTATATTTATATTTTAATAAATTTAATATCTTTAGTAGCTTGTGATTCACACAACAATGGGATTAAGTGAAATGTGATACTCTATTAAAATATTATTATTTGAACATGATCATTATATCCTAGTCGTTAATTTAGATGATATGAACAAGAATAAATAAATTATAAAAATTATATGATTTTAAAATATATAATAAAGTTAATGGTTATCAATTTGTGATAAATAATAAAATAAACATTTGAAATAAAAATTTTTTTTTTGAAAAAACACTATTTTTCAAAAAGTATGTTGGTCACAATTTATGCACATAATTTAAAAATAATTTTTAACACTTTAGAATATTAATTTCATAAAAATAAATTTTATAAATAAATATTTCAACAATATCTTTTGGTAAATTTTTTATAATTATCTGAAAGGATTATCATTTTTGATTAATTCTAAAAAAATATCGATCTTTACTAAACACTAAATTTTCATTTAAATTATTTAAATAGATAAATTGAATTTTAAATTTGTTTTAAATTAATATTAGTTTAATGATTTTAAAATTTAACCATTTTAGTTCATTCCAATTAATTTAATATTGAATTCTGATATAAAAACATTTTAAACTTTTGAATATTTTTTCTTGGAAAGCCAATTCTTTTAAAGTGCTTTTGGGTGTAATTTTAAATTGAATTATATCACCTATATGATTTTATTTTATAAAAATGTATTCCATGTTTTTAATAATACTAATTTATACTATATAATAATTTCTTCATAATTTTTTCCATAATGAATAGTAAAAATATTAGAATTTAATTTTAACTTTTAAGGAAACAAATGGGCTTACTTGGGGTTTAATAAATAAATAACTATTAAAAATGAACAAAAACTTGTCTAATTCATATTTCATTTCCATATTTAGACCTTATAAAGTATATGATTCTAACATTGTACATTTTTTATCTTTCTTGGATGAAAAAAATGCTTTCAATTCTTTCTTTTCAAAAACAAAAATATGTCCTCTCCCTCGAATACAAAAGGTCACACAATGTCAACTTTTTTCCACCCATATAGAACCCATTAGTTAAAAAAATAACTACCCGAATCACATCATTAATTCAATAAGAATGAACTATAATCCATTTTATATAATAATTTTAATAAATTAGGGATTTTAATACAAACCTAATGAATTTTTTCAGAGAAGAGGCAACGTCCTTAATCAAGATTTGTATTTTATTTCATCTTCTACCTCTTCAAATATTAATGAAACACGATTCTATAATAATTACCAAGAACTCTCTACTTCTCCCTAAAATGGGAGATAAATAGTATATCATGTGTATGGGAGACTAACACCTCCTCAACTGACATAATTCATTTTCCCTCACTGCCACTCATGGATGGATATAATGATATATCGAATTATTATATATATTATATTGAATTTATAACTATTCCTATGGAATTATAATAACACATACACTATCTTTCTTTCCATTCCTTAGGGAAGACGATAACATCGGTGGTGTGTAAGGTGGACTACTGCCTCACCAAGCAATGAGATTCAGGTATCACAAATGATTTACATAGATTATAATAATTATTAATTATATGATTATACAAGATATTAATGATATATTAAAAATTATAGAAATAAAATATTTCATATAATTTCTAACCTTACCAGCCATAAAATAAATTACAATGATATTCATGTGTACGTTAGACCACCACCTCACGAAGCAACATGAATATTTTTTTACTAAATCATTATATAAAATGTATTAAAGGATATATTTAATTAATATATGTGAAATATATAACATTATATTTATTTTTTGAAATTAATATACAATCCTCTTCTTTACCCATTAACTCATTATATAAATGATATGGCTGCATGTGTGTTCATATGGAAAACCATCTCTGTGAAGCGATGTGATTTATTCTCCATGATCAAAATAAAATAATTATTTTAATTATGTTTATAATGAAAATAAATGATATTTATAAAAGTAATTTTATTCTTTAAAAAATATTATATCCAATATTTTATATCTATAACATTCCTGACAAAACATGCATGATAAAATAATACAATTAACACCAGAAAAAATAGTGATAATGAACGGTAGTTAATGAATGGGAGATAGTATTTTATAAATAGTGTCATATATGATATGATAAATATTAATAGGATTCATTTATAATTTATTTAAATGTTTAAAAAAACTATATAGTTGATTAATGATTTCTCAACAAAAGAGAATCCTGAGGTAAGTTATTTATTAACAGGATTTCCATTCATTGGGTGAAACTTCTAATTAATTGAATATTATACGCTAAGATTATGTTTCTAATGATAATTTATTATTTTATATTTTATATTAACTTGTTTTATTTGTTTTGGAATTTTATACACATAATCAATTCATTTTTTAATCTTTAATTCAATAAGACGATCTTTGTATGGTTTTTGTATAAAAAACTTCTCATTTATGACAAATTTTATTTAATTCAAATAATTTATTTAAAATTGTGTATATAATTCCCCATTAATAATTATATCTTGAATCCTTCCTTCTTCATGATATTTAATGCTCTAATTTTTCTACTCAATTCATTGTAATTTATCAATTAATATTTATTAATGTTTTAATGGTGTATGTGTCAATTCCATTTTATTCGTGATTATTTATCCTTGATTTTACATTATATTAAATTATATTATAATTCCCAAATACATCCATTAAAATATAATATAATTTGTTTATTAATGAAAATTCACTGTAATAGTTCCATTTTCCCCTATTTTTTTATATAAGAATGCTGATAAATTTTTTTTAAGGAAAGATGACTTTATTACACTCTTCATTTGAAATTTTCTTTCTCTTCTATGTCAATGTTTAAATTATATTATTTTCATTTTTTTTAATATTTTCTTATGATTTTTTTAAATTCATTTTTACCCATTATTTTCACTTTTAATAATAATCAAAATATTCATGTCCTTTTCCAAAAAAAGTACGTTTGGATTATCTAACTACACTATGAAATGAGTCGTTGTTTTAATGAACTCTTCATTTATAAAATTAAATTATTTTATGTCCATGAAAATATGTTAAGCTTAATTTATAAAATTCTATTTATATTTATGAAGAAATTTTTTTTATAATATTTCAATAAATTTTTCGTCTTTCAAAATTGATTTTCAATGTGATATGGTCATTTTCATCAATAATATTCTCTATCATTTATAAAAAAAATTTGAATTCAACAAAAAACAAATAAGTTTATCAAATTATTCTAAGATAAGAATATATTTATCTCCCATATATTCTATTCTCACTCAGCCTTCTTTTTATTAGTGTAAAATAATCCTTATGTTCATTTCCCAATTTCATTCTTAATGAAAATCTTCTGATTATGTTATGAGACAAGATTATGAAACACATTTCTTTCAATGGGTAATTCTAATTTTATTCCTCATTATAGATTACCATATGTGTAAAATTTATTCATGTATATGAAATGAATGTGATGGGTGGGATCATAATTATATATCCCTCTAATTCATTGGGAAATGTTTTTGTCTTCTGAGACTTCTTGTATGGGAGTTAGGAGTGAACCTAATCTATTATGGGAAATTATAAACAATTTGATATTGTATTGGAATTTATCCTTGACATATTTTTATGTCATGTTTTATGATTCTTCCACATTTCTTATAACTCCATGATCATATGATACAATTCTCTTAATTTTATTCATCCCCATGATTATTTATTTACCTTCCAATTAATGATATCATGTTATACTATTGGTCCACATGCTATGCATCCTTATTATGTTTATTCCATTGATGATGTTCTTAACATAACACTCTTTCTATGTATTCCTTAGATTTTCCCATGTAGTGTTGGATATTGACAGGATTTAGGAGCACATTGTAGAGAATAAAATAAAAGGTTTCATTTTTAGTCTCATTTCGATGTAGTGTTGACCTTGTCTTCCAAATATGCAATATATTTATGATCATTATGTTTAATTAATGTATATTTATGTTAAAAATAATTATATAATATGTGTAAGAGGTATAGGGATATATATACCTAGATTCTCACACCACATGATTCGTAGTGATACTTGAATCTTTCTTACCCAAAAATCTCAGTCAGAGTAAAACCTATGACCATTGATAAAAAAAAAGTACAAAAACAAGTACCCCAAGCCAGAAAAGGAAACTAAATATCATAAAAACCATACCTATTTCCACATCCATGGTTAATGGATTCCTTTGTCGTATATGATTCTCACTCTGAGTATTTATATTGCTTTAAAACCATGGCATACATTCTTCCAAGATTCAACTGCTCCATAGATAAAAACAAATTAGAATATTTAATTACCTTATTTAAACTAGTGACTACCCCACCATCTTTCCTGACAGCAGACCTAGTGGACACCATCATTGGAAGATGGGATTAGTCATTACTCAGCCTTCTTTATAGTGGATTAGTCATAACATCCTAATTTGTTGACACCTTTTTCTTCCCTCCCAGAACAATGTCACTATAGGAATTCCTGACCATTCCAGCATCATTATCCGTGTCACTATCAGATATATCCACCCATTTTCTAGGTATATGAACATTTTAATAACTATTATTCACTCCTTATTCCAGCAGAAATTGACAGTTAGTGTCAATTATTGCTAAATAGTGTGGGTCTTCCATAAAATCATGACCATCAGGTATCCCCTTATTCATGAAACCTTTTATTATTACATCCTCCAGATAAGGGAGATCAAGCTGCATATTGACACCTTTATTCATTGTAGTACCCTCCTCCACATTCTCAAGCTCCAAATCTTAAAATTGACTACCAGATGAAATTGTGATCATCACACCTCCATCACTATTATTCTTCCCTTGAAACTCCTCAACGCAGACATCTGAAGCCCCCATGATTAACCCATCATCATTGACTAAAGATTCGAAGTTCTCTATATCGATAGGCTATGGCCCCTCGAGCCGATCATAATATTTCCTAAAAGTGACAAACTTCATAGAAATTGTACGCTCGTTCAAATTTGGAGTATCCCTTGCAACCGCATGGATGCCTGTGGGGCTTTCCATGCCTCCAGTAATAGAGGCACCCATAGAATAATACTACTTCACACCATTCCTCACATTCAGATCGTTCTTAAGCCAATCATACACTACAAAAACCATCGGATTAGAAGGGGCCCCATCACATTTTCCCAATTTCAATACATCCCGGTTCACCAAACCCGAATCAGTTCTAGGATAATCTATAAGGACCCAACCTTAAACCTTACTTAATCTTGAGTTATTACAAGATTACACATTGAGGATCTTTTCAGGTTTAGAGTTTTAGAGAATTAGATCATGAAACTTGCATTACATTCCACATTTAAACAAAGTGGCTACATAAAAGATAGTATTCATTATTCCCATCAACGGGAACATATTTAAAATATAACACGGATTCTTTCTTGACACATCCTTGACACTATCATCACATCATGTACCTTTCCCTTGACCTGTGAAAAACATTTCAAAAACTTGGGATGAGCATAAAAAGCTCAGTAAGGGTTATAAAAATATGGAAAGGAAACATGAGTTCATATATACATAAGAATGAAATCATACTTTACCCATAAAACAATGGCACTTTAACATACCTCATCAAACCATGAATAAATCATAGAAAACATAAGACATAAAGGTAACTTGAGGCATTCATAACATTCTTACGTAGGGAGTAACCCTCTTGGTTATGTTTGGAATACCCATCACAGTATATTCCCTAAAATCTCTTCGGAGAAACCTTAACGTTTCACTACTTCGCGTTACCCAATGCATTGGAGAGCTATAACGGGCTCACCCGCCCTTAGTTTATCACGGAACCACCCGTCTTCATAATAATGCCCAAGAACCATAACATAAACGTATCACATAAAACATGCATAAAGGAAACATAACATTTCCACCATTCAATCACAAGATATCAATACCACACATTGATATAAAAATATTATGAAAACCATTTTCAATACCAAAATAAAAGAAAAGTAAAACATGGTATTTATTTTTCTTTTAAAAAGAAGGTATGGCTTGTAGAGGAAGCCGAAACTCAAATAACGGTCATGACGGCGGAGAAGTCGTTGTCGCCGCATATGTATGACAAAAACATTCCCTTTTGTCATTTAGTAAACGCTTCGTATAAAAAAGATTCCTTTTGAATAAACGTAAAAGTCAAAGGGGTTTATACACCGTATAAAAGAAAGTTGTGTATAAAATAAAATATGCCTCAACGAAAGGAGATTGAGACGAAGTCCCATACCACCTTGAAGCTTAAAATTTTAAACCATTAATATCAATATAAATAAATCCTTAAAACCATTTTGAAAACATGGATATTAATAAGGACAAATAATTAAATCATTTAAAACGATATTTTGGTTAAAGGGGTTTTACCAAAATTAGTGACACTTGAATACAATAATTGAGGAATAACATTTAGTCAGAACTTTATAATATCATGAGAATAAATGGATTCATGATATAATACTCCAAAGGACAGTATATACACCATATAATAGTGAATTGGTGCATAACAACAATGAACCCTCAATAGAAATGTCAAATATGATGAAATCCCTTATAAAGAAGGTATCCTTAAATTAAGGACAAATCAATATCAAAAATATGTGTGAAAAATATAAATACACCCAATATAAGTGGATATTAAGTGTAAAACAATAAAAGGTCATTCACACATATTCAATGGATGACATATTCAATGACTACATGTTGAACCGAAAGAAATCGAAATTGGGTTAAAAAGTTCCCTTGACAGCCTAACGGCATCACATAAAAATGAGTTGGTGAGAGATAAAAAGTGTATCTCATCACTTGGACATAAAATTTACATCAATAAGGATATATGAGAACATATCCCAACATAGCAATATGTAATTTAAAAGACCCAACAAAAGAAGTTTTTTAAAAAAAAATGAGGGTGAAAGGTTCCCTTACCGACTTGGGTATCTTTCAAGACATACACCCCATGAAAGAAGGACAATAGATCATTGTTGTAAATACTCATAAACGAAAGTATATTACACAAAGAGTAGAATAATGGGAAGTACATAAACCACTCAATGGAATTTGTGGCAAATGTAGCATAAATCTCACGGGAATAAAAGTGAGATGAAAAATCCCTTACGAAAACTCGGCAGCCTAACGACGCCACATAAAACTTCTGAATATGGATTGATGAGATAAAATAGGGTATCTCATCACATTAAAATAAAATGTAAAGCAAGAGGAATATAAAATAACATCCCCCAACATTACAAAGAGGAGATTAAAATAAGTGACATAAAGGAGAGTACTTAAAAAGAAAGAGAGAGGTTAGATCTCTTACGAAAGTTCGGCAGCCTAACGGCGCCACTCAAAACTTCCAAAATGGATTGATGAGAGAGAATAGGGTCTCTCATCACATGAACATAAAAATTAAATTAAGTTTAATATAAAATATCATCCCAATAACAAAAAAGATGAGCTTTAAAAGGAATGACATAAAAGTGTGTACTTGAAAAGAAAGAGAGGAGTAGGATCCCTTACCTTGGGTCCGACTTGACTCGATCGTTCATTAACGTCCTGAATAATAAACTTGAGTTAATTTCCACTTTATTAAGAACCCATTTTATGGTTCATTATTCCTTTTAGATCACTTATTTCAATGTTATAAACATTATTTAATCATTTATGTTAATAATGTTTGTTTTGTCGATATTTGGTTCTTAAGTCGAAAGTGGACTTCTTACAATTACATGTTGTTCGTGTGGCCAAATGTTTATTATATAAAGAATTGTATTCATTATGTAGATATCATATATGTCATATATATCCAGTACACGCATGCATTTATAACATTACATAATCATTTAGAGGTAAGAAATGAAATGCACCGTTCATGGAGACGGTAAGCCGTACGTACGCATGAACGCTACTTTCATTTCTATCTCATACTTTAATGGAAGGAAATAATAATTATATAGAGTTATATAATAATTCCAGTATAATATCATATATAATATCATATTTCCATCCTTTATACATCCCACATATGGTATTTAACGAATCAAATCACTTTGAGGGGGCGGTAGTCCGCACTTCCTTAAATGAAGATATCGCGTATACCCATAATGGAAGCCATAAAGGTAAGACAAAAATGAAAAATACAGAAGCATAAATAAAACATAAACATATTATATATCATATATAAAAATAGTGACATCATAATGGCCACCTTTGAAGGTGTTAAATGAGTATTGAACAATCATCGTTTCGGGCGGCAGAATTTCACCATCCACAGAAACCGTATGTTCTTTAACCATTTGATGTAGTTGTGTGAGAGTGTAGCTCGAATAAATCTTATAACAACATCCTAGTATATTGAAGATACTGGTGTTGTTACAAAAGAAGTAAATAAAAAGAGTTTAGTGGGTTGGAGAAGCAAAATAAAACAAATGAACATGAGAGAAAGAATTACCTTTAAAAGTGTAACTCTTTTTGATTTAAGCCTAAAGGCTTCCTTTGAAAGGATTCTGCCCAAAGGGAGTCCTCTAGGATGAGGAGAGGGATGTGGAGAGAGTAAATGGGCAGGGGTTGGACGAGCCAAAGGCTTGAGGAGTGGGGGAAAAGAGGTAGAGGTGGGGGCCTTTTATAAGAGGAGAGGAGGGGTACCTTTGGAAAGTAAGAAATATTACTTTATTTGAAAATGTGTTTCGGTTTCAAAAGGTCCAAAATTGATAAAATTCGTGTATAAGGTGATATTTCTTCGAAATACACTCATCCAATTGGTTTTTTCCATGTGTAGTTCATAGATTTTACATTATATTTCTATTTTATTTAAATCGTCAAATAATGATGTCATCGCTGCATCATTATTATGTCATAAATAATTAAATTTATTTAATGTCTAAAAATTATAAAAAAATACAATGATATAGGAAATCTTTTTATCTTTCCAATGAAAATTTATAATCAAAATTTGGACTTGTATAACCCCACTTAAAAATTGTTTTTGTAAAACATATTATGTTTGTGTCATTTTCACTTTAACATTAAATAAAAAGTAATTTATGTCATTTCCCAACAAAGGTGGATCCATGGGGTCCCCAAGTTGACCCATGGCATGTCATGGTCGGCCATGACACAACCAATGAGGTTGGGACATGTGTCTAGGTCATTTCATTTCATTAAAGTATTATTTATACCTTAAACTACCCTAATTACCACTAATCGCGATTAAAAACTTAATAAGTTACTATTCACCAAGAAATTATTTTAATCTCATTGAACCACATTTTACTTCTTAATGACAACCATGTATGTAGGATTTTTGAAAATCAAAACACAATGATGGAAAAATTTCATTTAAACGGAGAATCAGTTTTTATAAGTACCACTTAGTGGTTTCACTATTCATCAAAAATTGAAGTTTTTCAGAAAAATCCCAAAAATTCACCCTAAGATATATTTGATATTCTGAATTCAAAAATGAAGTCCATTTTACAAAATTCAAAACATATAAGTCACATTAATTAATTTAATGATTAATTCCCGCTGTCAGAGTAAATAGCGTGTTTTTATAAAACAATAAGTATCAAAAGATTGACACTAGTTTAAGTTTGATTTCAAAGTGAAATTAATTCCAACGACCACTATTGGATTTAATGGTAAAAATATTTTCTAATTTCACATTAAAACCAATTCAAAATATGATCTAATCATATAAATAAATTAGATTAAAAAGAGTTTTTGAATTAAAATACAACATTTTACACTATTCATTAAAAAAATGAACATTATCGGAAAGATACCAAAAATTTACACAAAGTAAATTTTGATGTCCCGATTCTTAAGAAGAGTTTTATTTGTTCCAAAAGAATGTTTAAGAGTGAGAAAAACTATATTTAATGACAATTCTCCATTAAAAGGTGATAAGTGAACCTTTAGTGAAAACTAGGGCATATACGCCAAAAATTGAATTCTTTCCGTATTTTAAGCCTTTATCTTTTATTGAATAAATGTAAAAATATTTAAGAACATATATAATCATATTTTAGTTATTTCTATCCATTCCCACCAATACAATGGCTACATATTAACTACCATTTAAAATAATATTATTTTATTATTAGAGTGCAACGTAAGATTCCCAAGAAACTCGTTGTTGCGTGTTGGGTACACCATCGAGCATAGATTCCCCTTTAAAGTCATTTCAATATTTTATTCATAAATATAGATAAATATGAAATTTCATATTCTTTATTTACCTGGGGTGTTACATAATCAACCATAGTAGACATCTGCCTCTGACCAAATACCTTACCTAGCCTCACCTTCAGATCAAATTTCCTTCTATTAATATCTTAACAATAACATTTAGAGACCAGATGCCCCAAAAGACAACAGTTTGAGCAACAGTCAACCCATGATTCAAAAACAATGGAATGCTTCCATATAAATTCTTCACCGATTGTAACCCAAATTCAATCCATCGAAGGCCTTGATACATCCACCTCAACACAAGGATGTGGGTTTATCAAAGGACTCATAGTAGATGTGAAAACATCAGAACATAGAAAATAGCCCTCCATATTTATGATAATATGAATAATTGTGGGGTTTTGAAAAGGTAAAGGGAGTTGAGGGAGACTTACCCATGTTATGATGGAGGATGGGTCGTGATTCATATAGAGATCAAAACACCATCAGAGAAGGAAAAAATTGTTGTTGTTGCATCGAAATGGAGCACTGGACCAAGCCTGAACCATATCGTCTTCTAAAGATAACCAGGCCATGAAGTATACTTTATCAAGAAGATAGATGACCAAATGTTATTATTATTACCATTTACCAAAAATGAAATAATTTAAATCATCAACCAAGGTCATTTGATGGTTGAAATGAGCCACTGGTGTCATTTCCAGATAACTCGATGCTTTGTAGAACTCCGATAGAAAAATCAATTGTTGAGGGACACCAAGATGAAGATCAACAACCATTGGGCTTAACCAAATCACTAATAACTTTGGGATGAATCTAGGGTTATATAAGGGGATGATGGGTTTCTCTAAAATCAGAAGTGGAAGACCCATTTCCTCCACGCCCCCCTCCCACCTCTAAGAAGGGTGGAATCATCTTTGATCATCACCTAAGATTCCATTACTGAGGGTCACCGAGAGGGTCGCCCCTCCTTGAATCTTTTTTACATGAACACACTACAAACTCTTATCACTACCACATTGCATTGGGTTTTAATACCCATTCATTGAGTTTAATTTCCCCACATGACCCCAAAAAATAACTCTTCTTGAAGAATATAATCCACACATCATGACCTTAAACTGTGTGTGTCTATCTATAAGGATATATAAATATATATAAATTAGGAACCAAATTCCCAATGATTTTTACCATTTAAACTATTTTATAGACTCTCTCAAACCCATGGTCCTATTTGTACATCTTTAAACCAAGAATAGAACCTTTTTTTTGATTTCATGGCCATAATATTATTAGATCCTTATCCTAGATACACAAACTCAAAAGTTAATCACCATCATCTGAGTACCATGACCAAAAACAAAGAAAAACCTCCATTTATATGATATATATAACTAAAATAATAGAATACTATGGTTTATGTTACATTACATTTAATATGGATCAACCCATGATTCTATTCTATGTGACCTTAAATCATTATACCCTACTAGGTGAGAAATTTGTTACATAAAATGATATAGTTTAATATATCAAATTATTCTCCACCTTATATATTGTTCAAACAATGGTCCCATTCCTCTCATGTGTTAAAAGTTTCATCTTATTCATTTTTATCAATGAAATCCATTTTTTACACCCTATTTACATGTTGAAAACATTATCATATACCCTTAATATATATTTCAATATTAATGAGAATCCTTCTATGTAGCTGAAAAACATTATGGTCCAAAATTTAGATAAACATCATCTCCCTCTGTAAAATAGACTCACCTAGGGAGATAAAACAGTTCCCCATGACCCACCTCCCATCTGGTATTCAAATTTTAGAGGAATATTTCTTCGTGAAAAAAAAGTGGAACCCATATTTCAAGTGGTCAAACATAACATTTTTATATATATAAAAGCATGTTAGAGTATCCAATGTTTCAAATTTTTGTAATGGTCAACCATATGCCAAAATCCTCTGCAATATATCAGTATAGACCCTCATAGTAAAAACATAATGTTATCCTACTTCCCATGCTCTAGTGGATTTAAAACAACCTTAGTATGGTTCCCCAATACATTTTAACATGTTTATAGGATGGGTAGACTATTTTGGAAAAGCATAAACCCAATTTCTCTGTCACTAAATTTTTTGAAAATGCTTATTCCTAAAAAATTTCAATCCCAAACTACAAATCCTTGTTTCTCACTCTCTAGTAATTAGGAAGTCATTTATTATCTACTGTCTCTCACACAAAGAAAAACACACATGATCTAAGTGTTTTTTAGTATATATCATTATTCACATGATTGAGATGCAATTAATTAAAAATAAATACATCAAAAATTGATATTATCTACATGAAAATAATTGGAGAGTAATCCATGGAATAGAGGCAATCCTTCAACAAAAATATACATATGGTTTTGATTGAGCCATATCATACTCATTATTGTTTTGATTCTTCCTATTGGAGTCAAAAACTATCTAAATCATCTATGAATATTCTATCATCATCTATACCTACTGATATACCTTATCCACCATCATTCTGAAACAGTCCTATTAAACCTATATCTCCACCAATTAAAGAATGTTTTCTCCTTGTATAGCTTAAACTATGGGTGTCTAAGCTCTTATGTCCATTTCCTCCCCATCCATAAATATTATAGTGTCTCCCTAAATCTCAGACCTCTCTATCTCCATCTTAGTAATCCAATACTAAACAACCTAAAGTGACTTTATGCCAAGTGTTGTTTATGTAACTATAGTTGATTCAAAATTTCATTCCACTAGCGGCACTCATGTATCCAATATGTTGTGGAATATTTCATTCAATCCATGATAGTCATCTCAAATTAATTATTGATTCCCCTCCTAGTATTGAATACTTCCCATTTATTTATTAATATGAAGCAAATAGGTGAAGGTGGTGATGATTTAAATTTTCTTCTAGGCCTTGTTTTAAATCTCCTGATAGTCCTCATTCATTATGATATGAGTGATCATAATCCAAAAATATGGGCTTGTACAAGGGGAATTGGGAATTTTCAGAGGTGTATACTCCACCTCGTGATGAAATGGTCTCATCACTAATGTGTGAGGATGTATTCAGTTTCAAACTTCATTCTTTGTGGGTGGTGTCTCTATTAAAAAATATTTTATTGGAGAAAATCCCTCCTATATTGTCTTGATAATTTCACCTATGTATCTTAAATATTTATATCATTTCCCTTCACTAATTTTCTTTCAGTCCCATAATTATTTGAATTTTTGGAATCTAGTGCCTATACTATCCTTTTTATCATTGTAGAAGTAATTGGGTCTCTTTGTCCCATTAGAATAAACAGATGTATCTCCTATGGGGGATACACCTATGAGGGATATACTGTCACAAGAAAGTTGAGTATTTGATTAATCTATGAATTACATAAATTCAACATGATGTTATAGGATGAAGTCTTATGCAATAGATAGAGGTATAAAATATCACTCTCTACAAGAATTATCGGTTACTCAGATGTCATACCTATTCTAACCACCAAAATTACTATTTGATTAACACCAAAATTCACAGAATACATTTTCACCATTGAATACCCCTAAGTTCCAATGGAAATCTCAGCTACCATCTTCTAAAGAATTTCACTATTATTTTTTATATTATTATCTATATTCCCAATACCTTAACACTGAATCCGCAATTGGTATACCCAAAAAACCCTATAATGATCAAGTACTCCTCAATCATTCCTCATTTTTTAGAATCCAATAATTAAATCGGACTCACTAGAATCATAAAATGTGACAAGATCATAAATTTTTGGGAGAAAATATTTAATTAGAAATTCAAGAATAGGCAATAGTTATACACTTCTATCTATCCAATTCAACCGACAACACCGTAAAAACTAATATATATATTTATCAGTGTCCTCTAAAAAATCAATATTTATAAAAACTCAATGTGAATATAATTAAATATTTGATCACACTAACCATGTGGGTTCTCATATAGTTATATTGAATTGACAATGGTGTTGATCAGAATTTTTTTCTATATGGATACCATCATCTCTGCAGTTTTGAAATCAAGTCAATATAGTGGAAGAAATTAAATTATATGGTTCACATAACTACAAATAATGTTACATTATGTATGAGAATTATAAACCTAATGTATATTTGAAATACCATGTTAGCACAAACCAACTCATCTATTAACCTAACTCCCTAGCATGAGTTTCACTAATCTATCTAGCCATGAAGGTAATTTTTTTGGCTAGCATTGAATGTGTTCGATTATTCTGGTGAAGGTACATCAATGGTTGGTTTATTCTAGTTGATATTTTAAATTCTTTTCCAAATGATATAGGTTATCATCAGGTTATAGTACCATATGGTATGGTAGGAAGAATCCATGTCACACTGAATATATCCTTTTGAACTCCAAAATTTTTAATTAGGGATTTTATGGTTTGATTTTAGAATAATGAAATCATATTATTTACTAAGCTTTCATATATTTATTCGGGGTCAAAAAGGGTATTCGATTTTTTCCTAGTTCATAAAATCCTCAACATCCCATAAATATAATTTTTTTTTGTAATCCAATCCTTATATTTTTTATCATATATATAATTTCGGTGGATATATCTTGATCACTGTGACCATCCATTTGAAGTGTTTTCAATAATTTTCTATGTATATTTAATTGAATATTTTTTTAAAAATTAATATTTTTGAAACTATTAGCTTATAATTCATTGATGGCTACATTAGGAAACTTTTTTAAAATGGTGTTTTTATAAAATTGACTAATACAAGGAATCATCTCAGTAGACATTTTCTATAAAAACCCCAAAAAATAATAGAAACTATTAATCTATCCAGAAGTGCTCATGGGTCCTTATTCCTATTTATATACAAGTGTTTACTTGATTTATGTTCACTAGGAGGATAAAAAAATTAATATTTTCCTTCTAATTTGATCCTCATTTTCTCTATTAGACCTAATTCTTAAGGGGAATTTTTTATAATAACAAAATGTATCTAAAAAGAATTCAATATGAAGGACAAACTAGAGAAGAAATATTAGAGTAAAGTATTGATTTTTTATTCAACTCATTTTAAGTGAGTTGTTAACAAAAGGTGCATCCCAAATATAATGTTGTTTAGATGTGAGATTTTTCGCTCATAATTAATGTTTAATACTATATAAATCTATAATTAACGCTCATATTTCCATTTTATGGGTTTATTGGTTAAAAAGTTTGGATTTTATATTCTAGTTAAGTGGAATCACTTAACTCGCCTAATTCTGAATTACATGTTTTATACAGCCTAAAATACTATTAATGGATACCTATAGGTGAGACCATATAAAAATTACCTTTTTAAAGCCTTTTATTGAAATTATATTATTTTCTTATATTCTCACATAGATACCTCTCATGGATAACACACTTCTTGTTAATATGGAATCATTGCCCAAGTCGAGGATCACACAAACCCCAACATTAAATAAAACACTATCCCATGACACCCATTTGATTCCATAATTTTATATAACACATACCCATAATAATATAGGGCACATGGGTTTCATATTTATCAAAACTAGGATCATTGCTTTTAATTTCATATTCACAACTGGAATTATGGAATTTTATATATAAGATTAAACACCAACCCTATATTAGGTAGAAACCCTTATTTATTATTTCATGCACAATAGAAGAGGATTTTATTATCAGTATATATATATCCAATATACTTCCAAGAAGAATTCAGGTTGATCCATTTATAAGACTCGATTTATCCCTTGGTTTTATTCCTTTAACAAAATAAGAATCCTTACCACATGACATTGAACTGCATAAACTGGGACTTAGCAGATGGCTATAAACTAGGAAAATCGATATATGTGGGTTTTTATTATAACTCAAAAAGATTTGTAAGACATATTTTTTATGTTCAATTTAAACTATTGAATAACCATATCATCCTATTTCCCTTTCATGAGATGATAAAACTTATACTTTCCTAGAAAACCACCATTCCTTTTTGGGAGTCCACACTAGATATTATACTATACATGACTTATGTAATGTGTTCATATACATAAAACCCAAAATACATTAAAATTTTCATGCACTTACTAGAAAAAATAGAACATATTTCATCCCAACTTATCTTTGAAATATTCCCTTACTTACAAGATGTGTGTGATTAGATTCATCAGTAATTACATTATACCATTGGAGCCCTTAAGTGATGAGTGTTAGTATATCAACCAATCATATTTTATAGGAAGTATAGAATCCCTTTCCATTAGTTCTGAGCATAATGCATCCTATATGATAAGTACCAGATGACCCACCTCACTATTGCCTAAAAACCCATCTTACCCTAGGTGAAGAGTCTATGGTACCATGTGTGATGAGAATGATATTTCTCATGTGAAAATTCATAGGTTCTCTCATGTGATGATGAAGGGATTACACATGTTACTATCATTGGTTTACTTAGGTTTTAACCCTTGGATAACTAATATATGGAATACTAGATGCCCCATGTAAGGAGAATGTGATTAATTAGGTGAATAGACTACATTTCCTTAGGTCAGGTGTCTAAGATGATCTCTTAACCTTACATTAGGAATAAATAATAGAATTGACTCTAAAATATAAACTTAAAACCCATCCAAATTCCTTATTATTTAATAATAAGATACCATCATGTCTTATCATGAAGATAAAAGGAAAATATATACCCAAAAATTCTAACATTCATTAAAAACAAATCCTCTGAAATCAACAATTCTCCCCATACTAAGACAAAAAACGAATTAATTATACAATGTGCACATAAATAGGTAATACAGAAAAGGGATTCATGAGTATGTATTAAATATACGAGGGAGAATTGGATTTTCAAAAAATATTCTTACTAATATGTCAACATCACTTCATCTCATTACATTTAAGGTACCATCATGACCACCTCGGTGGTGACAGGACACCCACCAATGGAATGATAGAATGTGAGACTTGGACTATTATAATTCTTATTATTGTTTTATGTAATAGTTCCAAGGGAAACTATCAAAAAACATAATTTCCTGTTTCATATAAAATGATCCTTTCCTTAATTTCAAAACTATACTTTGAAAGCACAAAAAATCATAAATTATTTCATGTAATCATATAATTTCTAAATATAAGCACATACTTATAATTAAATAAATTCAAAATCCATAAACCCAAAATAAAAAAATCCAAAATAATACCTAAAATACCCCGAGTAACTCATGTATTCAGTATGATTATGATATACAGGTATATATATGGATTTCTTCATCAATCTTGATAATACATCCTCTTTTCCATTCTTAATACCACACTCATGGATGTGGATCTAATACTTTTTTGTAATTACCCAACCGATATCTCAAATTTATTAAAATGGATCTCCCAAGAAACCCATGTAATTCTTATCAATTACAAGAGGAATCTATAAAAACTAATAGATAAGTTATTACGATGTAGGATGTGATTTTTCCACTTTATAAGTTAACTAGTCCCTTAAAAATTCTGATTTAAAAACAATCATTAACCATTGTTTTCTAGTTCATTATAAAATATAATCATGACCTCCAAAGAGATGAAATATTATGTCAGTATATAACTATCATACATGTATAATATTACATAAACCGTTATATTTGTAGGAAAAAATTAGGAAAATAGAGATCCATATACATATCATCCATTTTATAGATATGATATTATGAAAGCCTATATAAATCCAAAACAATGTAAATTTTCACTACACTAAAATGTGAGACATATGTGGACATGAAATCAAAATGAAAATCCAGGACATCATGAAGTCAAACTATATAAAATATGACCATCACCCATTCCAAACTACAACGACTAAAAAATCCAACATATATAAACTCCAATGTATAGGTTTTACTCCGGTACATAGATCACGAAAAGAAAGGCCTACCCATATCCCGTGGGGATGTATATTATTTGTGAATAAAGTGTACTCATTAGGTAGTCACAAACTAACCCTAATCTATATATAATAACATCAACTGTACATTGTATCATCACAACAAAAGTAAAAAAAATATAATACACAATAGTTCATTTTAGAATTATTGAAAAAAATAAACTAATTTAAAATTGTTGATATGAAAAAAAATAGTAGAATCCATGTACCACCCCAAGATTTCATAGTGTGTTATTTCTTCAAAATAATTCAATAACTTGCACTACACACAACACTGAGTTCAATCACACCATGACTTACAAAAAAAAGCCATTCAAAAGAGGTTATGAATAGTATTATCTAAATTTTAAACTTTATATAATCCTTATAATTTTAGAATCCATATTATGAGTTTCTTAGATATAATGCAAGAAAAAATTCATTTTCAGTATTGCAATTTTATCAAATTTTAATAGTGAAACCTTTTTAAATACAATATTTTAAACTTTTTGACTAAATGGGGACATCAAAAATTTAAAATGAAACATCCCAAGCTTCCACGGTACGCTTTCTTTGAATAATACAGTAGCGTGTGTTGTACGCAACCTTGGGTTTTAACACACACCACAACCAATCAAACTAGCTGTTATGAATAGTAATACCTACTTTTCGAAATTATATATATTTTATATTTTAAAATGGAATTCATTTCTGGATTCAGAATATCGAATTAAGCCTAAGGTGAAATTTTTGTACTTTTCGGATAACTTTCATATTTTGATGAATAGTGAAAATTACTAAATTTTAATTAAAAACAACTTTTTTAATCAAAATAATTAATAGTGATAAATTAGGATTTTTAGTAGTTTTAAAGTATATTTAGAATATATTTTTACCATTTAATATAATGTTTGTCATTGGACATAATTTTACAATTAAACCGAACATAAACAAGTGTCAATCTTTTGATAGTTATTATCTCTTAAAAACACGCTTTTTGTTTTGACAGTGGGAATTAATTTTAAATTAATTTCTGCCACTTCTGTGTTTTGAATTTAGGAAAATGGATTCCATATTTGGAATCAGTATGTTCAAATTGTGTAAATAGGTAACTTTTATTTTTAGACATTTTGAATAATTACTGCGGTAAATAGTTTATTTACCATGGTTAAGGGTAAATCCGGTAAATAAGGGTTAAAAATAATATTATAATAATAATAAATTACCCTAAAACGTGTCTTAACCCTATTGGTTGATACATGGTCGACCATGGACATCTTTGGGTCGATTTTGGGACCCCATGGATCCACTTGTAAGTGATAATGACACTTTATTTTAATTAAGTTAAAATGAATACAAAAATGACACAAGCATATATCTTTTAGAAAAACAATTGTTACATAGGGTTATATATGTTGGATTTTAGATTATAAATATTCATTAGAAAGATAAAAATATTTCCAACATAATTATATTTTATTTATAATTTTTAGACATTAAATAATTTATTTTATTTATGACACGATGATGATGCAGTAATTACTATAATAGTGAAAAATTAAAATAATTGATATTATAAATACCCAAATAAATATAATATGAAACTTTTAATGAATTAAAATAATTTTATAAGATAATATGATATATTAGGATTGATTTAATTGACCTTTTTTGAAGTAATCAATCTGTTATGAGTTTCACAAAAATCAACTATTGAATAGTGTCAAAATTGACATAAAAGAGTTCTTAAAACAAATATTATATTATTAATTGATATTAAATTCCTAAAAATATAAGGTTCGGCCAAGAGACTTATATCATGATAGGTTCATCATTAATGGACCACTTGGGGGTCTCTTGGATGTATTTAGTAAGTTTATTAACCATATTATATAAAAATACAAAGAGACATTGTAAAAGTGAAACTAATTAACTTAGAGTTAATACTTAAAGATAAGGTTAATATAAGTACCCAAACCTGTCTAAATTCTATTGGTTGAGTTGTTTTCGACCCATACCCACCTTAACCTTTGAATAATCAACTTTTTATCCATTACAAACCGAAGATGAATTTATTATAAATTAATATTTCTAGCTTTTCCAAAGGTGCCCCTCACCACTCTTTTAAAAGGGCACCCCTCCTTCTCATTTCTTCACACCTTCAAAGCCTTTTGGTTCGGCCAAACTCTGCCCAAATACTCTCCCAACTTCCCTCACTACAACATAGCGGCCTTAGTTTGATCAGAAAGACAACCTATGGATCCCTTTTGATCAAATCAAAAGGAAGAACCCGAAGAAGAGGTAATGATTTCACCACCCTTTTCTAAGTTCATTTCTTCTTCCACTTATTATTCCTTTGTTGTTACCATTATAAAATAATAAATTCAGTATCATATATATACTGTGATGTTATTATAAATATGGTATAGCCATATTCAGTATTCTATCCACCCTTTGAATAACATGTCACCATACGTGCGTACGTACGGCTTACCGTCTCCACGTCGTGGTGTAATTGTTATTCAATATAATATTATTTGGATGGTATAATAATGATGTGTAACTCCTGAAAATAATAAATATAACATGTTAAGGATTCTGTATACATGATATACCATCCGTTTATATATTATTTTAATATCAAAAGAATGATATTTTCGCTCGTGCGTACATACGGACTACCGTCTCCACGAACGCGATGAGATTCATTCTCCATCGTATCCATTCAAGTACAATTATCATTT
Source organism: Viscum album (assembly GCA_963277665.1). Taxonomy (NCBI): domain Eukaryota; kingdom Viridiplantae; phylum Streptophyta; class Magnoliopsida; order Santalales; family Viscaceae; genus Viscum; species Viscum album. Next base: position 1,489,848,388 of record OY728120.1, read on the forward strand.
GATGATTTAAAAAATGATGTTTAAGGACATGATATCATTATGGATATGAATAATATACAACCTATCCTTTAGAAACATGTCTTACGTAACAAAACATATAAAAGAAAACAAGTAAGTTAACACCCGAAACAACGATAATACTAAGATATTATTATCAAATCAATATTAAAAGATCATATATGATATCATATTAATATATATGATTCTTGTATAATTTAATAACAATTATTTCACCATTATACAGGAGTTTAACCTACCCCAATCAATGAAAAGTACAAGTTAAGGGGTTTTCATCTCACTCCTTATTTCCGTGAGATTCATGCCATATTGCCACCATCACCTTTTGTGTGGTGTATGTACTGCCCATAATTATATTCATTGTGTAATACACTCTAATTTATTTGTATTTACATATTCATTGTATGATACCTATTTCATGGGTTGTATGTTTCATAAGTTACCAAATTGGTAAGGGTTGTTTCACAATCTCTTCATTATCCGAGGTTGTTTATACGTAATAATCTACTGTGATTTCTTTATCATCCACATCCATGTTTCTTAGAAATGTATCTCAAAACATATTTATTATTTACAAGAATATGGGATAAAGTCATTTATACCCTTGTTTGACCTTTTTATAAGAGGTTTATAAAGAAATCTTTCCGTCGTTTTCAAAACAATGTCCTTTTTAACCTTTTCGACAGAATTATGGTAAGAATGTTTTTTAACTTATACGGCGGGTGCGGCTATTTTCCGCCGTTATAAAATCTTCAAAGCTTCCCTTACAAGCTTATAAGAATATTTTCAAAGAAAATGTTTTATTTTATATGGATCTTAAATGATTTCAAAATAAAAGGAGATATTTCTTTAAAAAGAATATTGATTTCATCTATGTCAACATCCTTTGATGGATTTTAAGATTATTTGAAGTTGATTTATTATGATACAAAACTTCTATATTGTATTGAAGGTTTTGTGATATTTTTGACTATGGATTTTCTATTTTTATACCATTCATAGTTTATGGTGAAATTATTTACATGTCGTATGCTAGTTTTAATACGAATGTTTATGTTATGTTTAAACCTTTTCATATGGGAATACATTGGACTTAGTAAGTGACGGGTGGAGCCCGCTATAGCTCCTCGATGGATCGGTAGGTCTCATGAGACAAACTAGTTTCTTGGCACAAGGCCTTGACAAAATTTTATTTGTAGTCTTGGCACGAGGCTTTGACTATGTGGTTATGATAGTCTGGCATTATGCATTCCAACATTATGAAAGTGGTTATTGATTTTGCATGTGATTATTCGATTAGTAGAATATCCATGTGAATTAGTAAATGGCATTATTTCATTTTATTTATGCCATACCATGTTGAAAGTTCAAGTTTTAAAGGCTTTTGTTTTAGTTATACATTGCCTTAAATGTTTATTCTTATTTATGAAAGTTTCCGCTATATTGTTATCCTTACTGGGCATTTGAGCTCACCCCTTTTATATGTTTTATTTCTCCCAGGAAGTGAAGAAGTAAATTATGAATGACCTGCGGGGATATTATGTGGGGATATGAGTGTGGATTATGGAGACATTATGTTGTTGTAGTAGTTTTTCATTTTATGATGTAATGTAAAACTTATGAATATATCTAGTGTTTCCAAGGCTACTAAACCGATCGGTATTTCAAGATTTGATCTTTCTTGTGATCATGCCAATGTTATGTAATAATGCACCGACTCTGGGTAACTAGGGTCGGGGCGTTACAATCCAACTATACATACTTCAAAAAATTCATATAATCTAAGATGTAAAAATAAATAAATCCTCTATATGAGGTAAATTACCACATATGGATATATTTATATCCATTATCCCATAGGATTACCCTCTTATCATAGGAATGAATGCCTATAAAATATATATTTATACATACCTATATATACACAAATTTATCATCCTCTATGACAACCCTCTTATCATATGATGGGATATTATCATATATATAAATATATGTTATTGTGTGTAGTATATATAAACATATCAACCCACAGCCAGCATTATCAAGACTATAAATATATGTATATTTAATATAAAACATCACCATGACTCCAAAAATATAATATCTTATATGGTTGCATATGAACATAATATATGTAATAATAAACATATATGGAAGCCCCCATACAGAACATGAATACTAGTAAATGGAATAAATAAATTAATGAAATAATTGAAGCATAATATCTAAAATATAATGGAAAAAATTAACTAAATTTAGTGTGATAATAAATTAATTTTTTAGACCATTTATTTAAAAAAAATATAGTTTTCCAAGGATTTATCACAGTACCCCAAGTCAATGATAACATTAAAATTGTAATAATATAAGAGAAAAGGAGGGTCTATCGACCAATTTATTTACATTATAATAAATGAAAATCCTGAGTATAAGAATATCCCATCATTCAAAATATTAAAAAAACAATGTTGGCAAAAAATTGAAATTTATTTCACTTTATAAAGAATATGTAGATATCAAAAACAATAGTGGTTAGACATACCTCAATATATAAATTTATTATCTTATACTTTCACTTGAATGAAATATAATTATACAATATTAGTATATTTAAAAGTAAGAGAAATAATGATAATTAGGATTTAATTAATTTCCAATGGTTTATAATAAAATAATGATAAAAGAGAGTTATATTACCATAAATTTTCTAAATGATAGGCTCTAAAACCACTTGGAAATAAATCTAGAAAATATAAAAAATTGTGTTCACCATCTAGATTAGTATAATGAAGTAAGAGTGTAAGTGAGATTCAATAGTCAAATATCTATAATGTTTTAGAGGATTATATTTTAGGGGATAAATATTTAAAGTCTAGGGAAAATCTTTCCATAAATAAAAAAACAATATAAAATATTACCATGTACCTAGTGTAGGTCAACTGAACACCTAGTGATCTATTAGGAATCTTATATTAGGAAATCATGTAGTTTTTATGTTACACATAAATATTTTATAACGTTTATCCCAACAAATAATAAAATGTTTAGTAGATTATTTTACACATAAGACTACATGAAATTGAGAGGTGAAAATTTATTTGAATGTTTTTTATAAATTTAAATTAAGAATAAAACCAATAGAAAATAAAAATTATAAAAATAATAAAAATTATAACTTTAAATTGTAATTAATTAATTTGATTTAATATTAAGATGGATTTTTTAACAAAATTATTTAATTGTGCATGTTATTATAGTAATTTAAATTGATCACTTTTAAAATATGATTATTATAATTTTTAAGAACTAAATTTATTTACTAATTTATTAAAATTCATTTTATTGGTAGTAGATATGAAATAATATTAAGAACACTTAACATTTAAAATATCTTTTTCCATAAAATCTTTTTTTTGTATTTTGTTACTTAAAAAAATTAAGAATTTTAAAATTTTAATGTTATGAAATAACATTAATTTCTCAATTATTCATATCAAAATTATCATTTTTTAAATTTCTATAATTTCTAAAAAGGATTATTTTTAGTATAATAGTGAAAAACAAGGATTTTGCAAAGACTGTCACTTTAATGAAATTATCATGATTTAAGAATGACATGAATGTTTATGAAACAATTTTCCATTAAAAATAATATATTTTATGATTAAATAAATAATTTAAAAATATTTTTTCAAATTAATGTTTAGAATTTTTAAACTAAATTGATGTTGTATTCTCATAAAAGAAATATTTTTTATTTTTTAATAAAATTAAGTAATTAAAACGTTCGATGTAAATTTTGATTTTATTTAATGTCTCAAAACACTAAGGTGTTTATATATAAATAAGTAAATTTCATATAATAAATATTAAACATTTGTTGGGGTAAATTTATTTTTACGCTTAAAATATGAATTATTCTAAAAAAATGTGTTTCATGAAGTTTTATACGTTTATATTAATATTAATTTTTAAAATTTAGAGATATTGAATATTTTAAAATGGATTAATTATTTGGAATTAGAAGGTTCGTATATGGTAATAGGTTCTATTTTATTTCATTTCATGTAAATAAAATACCAAATTAAAATTTTTATCACCATGGAAAGGTTTAGAATTGTAAAAATGGATAAACCTAAGGGATAAGTCCCAAAAATATCACTAAACCATATCTCTAATCCTGTTGGATGTGTATATTATTTCCAACCTAATCTCATATTTTGATTTCATTACTACGTACCCTTGAAAATTATAGTTTTAGTCATTTGTTAAGAATATTTATAAAAGTGTAACCCCACTTAACTATAAAATAATCAATCCACTCCTCCAGTCATTTCAAAGTTAGAACACTTTATCATGAACAATATCTTCCCAAATTGTAATTCCCGAATCAAAACAATTGGTTTAGATATGAAGATCCACAAGACCTCATGGGAGCCTACCATACACTGGAGGTGTCCAAACTACAACGTGGGTTTGAACACCATCAATGGGAAAATTATACCCTATGGTATCATTGAAATACACAAACATAAAAATATAATATAAATTAGCTTAAAATATCAAGAATATGAATAAAGAATCCTACTAAACCAAAAAATGGAACACATGTCAAACACATGTACTAATTAGGCTCCAAAAGTGTCAAGCCAAAACATAGCACAAAGAGTGCAAGTAAATAAAAAGTAACAGTGTGGAAACATAAGGATTACATCCTAGTTCCTCCACCAACTCCATGCTATTCATCTCAACTATATTAAATCAAACCATCTCCCCATATTAGATCCTTATACCAAAAGTGTGCATGCATAATGAGATTCTCGTACAGTGTGAGATTACTAAAACCCAGTATGACAACACAAAAATCATTAACATGTGTCAACTAGTATAATAATGTATTATATTATAATCACCAATACACAAGAAAAAATAAAAAACAAGTGTCGAGTGTTCATATACTAACCAAGACCCTATGAGCCCTAAATGTACCTATTTTTGCTCCATACTAGGATGATTATCAAGGACATATAAAATTATCAAGAACTAGATATAAAGATCATGGACATATCAATCAATAGTCTCAAGGGATCAGGTCAAACTACGCCACCTGACTGTCTTATGTGGGCTGTATAATGGGTTAGGCACCATGATCAGTGAACCTTGTATATTCCTTGGATCAGGACACAATGTCATCACACACCAAATGTCTCTTATACAGGTTTAGAATCAAGCCCATCAGGCCCCAAATCTATGTTTCATCAATCATTATCATCAACACATATCCTTCTTACTCCCCCTCTAAGGGATACACATTTCATGATATTCAACTTATTCTGAGCACCAAGAATAATAATTCTTTTTCCTGAAAAATACATATTACTAGGTAGAGAATACCAAGGCATACTATATCATGGAATCATGAGAATTAGACACAACGTATAATAATATTTAATCAAAAAATTTGATCTATCAATATAATCCAACATACTCCGACAAATAAAGTGCCATACATGGGATACATTCATACACATGTGATCACTATTAATCATGGTAAATAAGAAATTACAGCACAAGAATCATAATAAGAAAACAAGTTTCAACAAGAGCCCCAAGTGTTAAAGAAATTTTAACCTTTGTGTTATTGATGAAGCACTCTAATCTATCAATGGATAAAAGCCTATACCACATTTCACACACATTGAGAACTAGCTCAAATTCCAGGAATATATATTTTTGATTCATGTTAATCAAATAAGTGGTTTTGAAAATTATACAGAATGATGTTCCATTTCAAGAATGCTGGTTCTATAATTTCATACCTCATAATGTCTGTAAACGAAACTAGATCCATAATTTTTTATAGGATAGGTATCAAATTCATCATATCTATTTTCTATTCAACAACTCATCATTATTTCCTCACTAATTCAAGAAGATAATCTTAGTTAAAGTCAAAATACATATATCCATCATCAAATAATAATTGAAAAAATAGCTAAGATGATAATAAAGAGAAGTAGAGTCTCAATGATATCAATATTTTAGAAATTACCTGAAAATGTACATGGGTCATGATGGTTATAGATATAGTTGAGTGGATTTCACTGACATGTTGAAACCTCTAAGAAAATAGCAAGGGATCATCATTATTTTAAATTTATTTCCTCAATATTCCAACCCTAAGTGTTCTAAAAAGATGATTATTAAACACAATCAAGTAGAAGCTCTATAATCAATGGTAGATCAGGATCTAATCTAGAGACTTCAATAAAATAAATCCATCACTATTCTATGAAGGAAGGAATAATTAATCATTGGAAAAAATAGAAACAATACAAACATCATAGATTCATGCACAAATTTCAATGATGAAGTTGAATTTAATGTACGTATAGATAAAACTAAAAATTCTAGCATCACCATATAAATACACAATTTTAGAACCAAGGTAGAATAATGGGATATTTCTACAGTTAATATAAGAGTTTTAGAGTTAAAATTATAGTGTTTAAACTAACAATTTTAGATTAAAAATTTCAACATTGAGTAGAATAAAAGATTAATTGGGTGACATTTATGCACTTCAACTTAAACTACACAAAAAATTGGGTGGGCCTCATTGATTGTCTGGTGGAACCACTATTTGGTAGGTGATACATCTTTAGCTAGCTAGTGAGGTTTTAGGAAACATTATACCTACTATTACCCCATTGGTAAGATGTTGTGTCCCACGGGTGACCAGTTGGTGCATTTACATCCAACATAATTCCAAGCATCTATGCACCACTCCAAAGTTTAAATCCTTGGAATTTGTCAAAAAAACTCTTAAACACCCATATCATAGGAAAACCAACAGTGTAAGGATAATTTTATAATGTCAAATAATTTCAAACATTCAACATAATGAGGATGTTATAATTCTCCACCTCTAATGAGTTTACATCCCCAAGAAGCACCATTATTGGTTCTACATAATTAAATCAGTACATTGAGAGCAAATATTTTCCACCTACTCTCAATTATCCTTAGGTATCCATTAGTTGTACCATTCGATCTAAATAAGTGGATTAATAATTCCATGAAATACTTTGTCACTCTAGTTTGCAATCTTCACCAGGCACTCCATGTATCATGCATTAAGATCCAATTTAAAATCTCCATAGTATATGACATACCTGGGATCGATCTTGTACCTTAAGAGTTGTCATACATGAAAAACATCATGTATACATCAATAATTTTAATTAATATCTATATATTATACCATAATTCCAACCAACTCATTGATCTCAACGGTTCTAGAATGTCCTTGATCTATCTTCCCTTACTTTTTCAAATGGAAATGGCCTAACTGAGGATTCTCTCAAAGAAATACTTTTCCATTTATAGATAACAATAGAAGTAACCTACTATGGTTGATATAAGATCTATGTCTATTAAAATCTCTAATAAGCCACCCGAGAATCAATTTCACTCTCTAAGTGTTCTCATATTGAAAATTTTCCCTCACAACTACCGCCTCATTATCCCCACGCCAACAAAGTGGTGAATGAAATCATCTACCATATAGAGCATTATAAGTTTCTATATGAATAAAATCATAGTAAATTTAGGTGTGTTACCACTAAAACAGTGCTATGTGATCATCACATAGTCCACCAAAATCTAAAACATAGTCATGGAGAAATCCTCTAACATACAAATCCTCTTCTCTGACTATCTATTTTAATGTGGATGGAATGTTGTGGTCAATATAAACATTGTCCATAAGTCCTTTTAAAATACCTACCAAAACCATGTTGTAAAAATTTGTATATATCAAATATAATTCTCAAAGTAACTTTATGAAATAATAGAATAACATAGAAAAACAACTTTCTGAGCTCATCAATTAAGTGAGACTCATAGATCGGTGGGAAATGTTCAACATTATTTAGTCAAACAATTATCACATATTAAGAAATCGGAAATTATCTAATTCCAAGGTTACTACACAAAAAAATTACATCCTAATGTATTCTTATTTACACATGGGCATAAGAAGTGGCTAGAGAAAACCACGGGTACATTAGTACTCAGTATCAATCCTCTATCGGGAAAGGCATTGTAAAACTAATCCAGAATATTCTATCTTCATCTTTGGAAATATTAACACATGATGTCATGGTATATCTTTTTAGATCACTGATTCACATACCACATAAAGGAATATAAGTATCTCATCATCACTTCAATTAATTATGTAGGGACTACAACATTTCCATGTACTAGGATCTCATCATCACCATCCAACAACCACCAAGATATTTGGTCCCCACCTACTAACTACCCCCTCATCACATTACACTTTTAATCATCTCTATTGATAACTTTCAATTGGTATACTGGGGAATACTAGATCTCTAATGGGGAACATGGCCTCAAACATTATTCCTCTAAAAAATCCAACAACAAATCATCAAACAAGATCATAATGTGCTATGATTCCCTTAAAGTCCTTTCACCAAACTCTTGAGAATCATTCATCTTCACCTAAATATAATCTGCAGTATTGTTACCTTTACCTAGTGCATAGAAAATCTCAAAGTATAACATATTCAATTAGTTTACCAAGAACCTTTACCTTAGATTCAAATCCTTTTATTTTAAGATATATCAGAGGAACATTTTTTCCTTGTAAATAAAAAATCACTTACTGAATAGATTATGTCAAAAATAGTTAAAATCATAGACTATAGCATCCATATCTATGTCATGGGTATGATAGTTCTTCTCCTATGGTCAAAGATGACATGACCTATAAGCTACTTCTCAATACATCTAAATTAGTATTTCCACTAAGAAAAAACCTGATACAACATAGAATAAGACATAACTAAGGCCCCTACACTAATAGAATCTTCAATGGGATGATAGTCAACCTCCACATTATCTCAATAAACAATTCTTCCCACTAGTCCAAACACAAAAACATCACCCATGTTTTGTTAGTGTAGTCATGGGAGCTGATAAAAGGGGGAAGTTCTAGATAAAATTATAATAGTATCCTACCAAACCTAGAAATATACTAATATTAAACATATTCTAGGGACATGTTAAGGAAATAAAAATCTCCCCTTTATCCTGAACCATATATATTCCATAAATAGAAACCAAGTTCCCAAGAATCACAAATCCCAATTGAAAAGTTAAACTTATAAATCTTCTTATAAATTTGATGTGAATGATGTGTACTTAGAAATACCTCGAGATGTTTGGAATGTAGATCTTATTTTGTTTAGTAAATGTGGATGTTGTCCATGAAAATCATGGTGATCAAATCATGATATGGGTGGAATATATTTATCATTTGGTATATGGATATAGATTATGCATTCTTCAATTAAAATGGGATGGCCAAGTACTAATATATCACATTCCATATCCAAAGAACCACCTACAGAACATAATCCTCTCTAAGTAGAAACTGATGACCACTTCATCATGGATTGATTATTTAGAACCAATAGGATAGTAAAATCTAATAAAAAAGATATATATTATTCATTTTTACTTGGTTTTGAATATGATAATCTACTCAAAGTAAAATAAATTCATCTCCCTTTTTAGAGAACAGAATAAGTGCACCTTTCAAGATGTACTAATCTGGATAAAATATGTATGTTCCAAGTCATCATATTTACCTTGACCTCCTTCAACATTGTAAATTTCATATGATAAGGGTGTATGGAAATGAGATGCATAATTGGAGAGAGTTATTTATAAAACATTAATCCTCTATTAGGGTAAAATCCAATGAAATATTTTGAGAAGAAATCTTTATAGAGATCTAAAACTGGAGGAATAGATGAGGGGGATATAACAGATCATACAGAAAGTTCCAATCTTGTAATATGCACTGTAATTTTCCCAGATTAGCTCTTGTAAAGACAGAATATACCAAATCCAAACTCCTACTCACGATTCTTCATGAACATCTCTCCCTTTGGTGAGGTAAACAATAACCTTCTTTGATAGAAAATAATTTGTTCTTGAAGGCTATTCAGCTAATCTATACTAATAATTACTTCGAATCTCTTCGTCCCTAGAATCATGATGTCCCATATATTTCTATAAATAGAAATAACTACAGGACACTCTAGGAATTGTGGAATGTAGTCTACTTTCATGCCAAATTTTTTATTGAGATGAATCTACTCAGAAGATAGATGGATTTGAAGTTTTTTAATGTAAAAAGATGGGTATATAAAAAAGGAATAGGAAGAAACAATATATAACAATGTAGTAGATAGAATAGATGGTATCAAAAACATTCCATGAATATTAAATGGTCCTTCACTACAATCCTTTAATGACTCGTCCACTATATATAATTAACCTTCCTAAACTTTTCAACCTTATCCCTGATGTATGTAACTCATCCTAGTCATCATGTGTTAAAAATACTACTGAGGACCCTAACTACATCCCTAATTCTCTATCCAAATCTTCCTTAATTCACTATACAATATTGGCCTAAAATATATAGATAAAAATTAATATAGATTCCCCTTTATGCCACACTACCGAAATTTTCTCAGAGTTTCCATGAAAAACATACTATAAGGTCCAAACATTCCATAGATAAAAACTATGGAACTCTTATAAGGAGGTTAAATAAGTTTTACTATAGTCAAACTTCTTTCATTGTGCCATGTCCCCAGTCTTCCTCTTCCTGCTACGAGAAAATCCACTTATCGTAGAAGTATGAGTTCCACCTACCTGAGAAATTAAGGGTTGAAGAAGACCAAATACATTATCCTCCAACATGACCATACCAATAGTCAAGGCCTTGTGCAAAAAATCTATGTATACTATTATATAATTATTCCTATAGTACCATCTCATGTAAGTACGAAGACCAATCTCAAACAAACTAGCCATATCTTCTTCATTTTTTATCGAGATAGTAAAAACATGGATGATTTTTTTAAATGAGTGGAGTAAGTGAATAACATAACATATCTCTATTATAGCTCTATGAACTCCTACTCTCAAGCCAGACTTATTGTATGAAGAATGAATTTCCTGATGAACATACCCTTGAGAAACTCATTGGTGAAACCATTACATCTTTCAATCTATCCCATCAAAACCCACCATCTCCCAATGGGTCCATGTAATAATAATACTACCTATATCAACATTTATTCTATAGGTGTCTCTACAATGTAAAATATATCCTTGGTGATTTATATCTAGTACAATGTATCATACATACCTCAATTACCATAAATGGATAGTTAATACTGGATATGGAAGTCTGGAATAGTCACCCATTGACCTTGCTTCCCATCCACCCTAAGTAAGAAAAAGAAGAACAACACTCAGTGGAGTTGGAACCACTTCATGGACCACTAAATATAATGTGGGGCCATAATCTTATGCCCCATTATACAGAGAATCTAGTAGAACTATGTAATCCTCCATCATAAGATCATCCTAACCCATATCATCGGGTGGTCCCATCATTTTAATTATATTAAACATCTTGAAAATCAACGTGAAACCTAAGAATGTATAATCTACAAAGATAAATCCTCATCAGTCTATGGGACCATTAAAAGGTTCCCTTATGTGGATTCCCATAACACAATATGTATCCTTCCTGACATTAACCAATTTCCCTCATACTAACACATTATTCATAGTCATATATATATATAAAAATAGCATACATACACATTCAACTAACTAAATCTAGAATAAATATATTTCAACGTCAATTGAAAACATATATATCCCAGTAAAGAATAAATGTCTATCAAAAATATATATCACAAATATTGGTATAAAATTTATGCATTACCCAAAATAACAAAATTTTAATAAATGTTTTATAAGATCCTATATGCCTACTTATGATTCTGTAACACAACACAAAATCCCATAAAAGTGTAACAACCATCCTATTAATGGTAAGTCGGAGGTCCGTCACACCTATGATGGTCAAGTACATGGAAACTCTCCTAAAAAAGTCCCATATATAATATCTCCTTTCTACCATGTCTGATGTTAGTCAAAATATAAGAATAAAATTTTTCTCTAGTATAATTTTGTAACACCCCAAACCAAACCGTAGAATTAGAGCCAAAGTTCCATAATACATCATGCACACCTCCTCGTATGCAAGAGGTTGTAAACTAGAATCAAGGGTTTGAACATTATAAATGGGGAGAATATAACCTCTTGTATTATATCCATACAATAAAAAATGAAATCTAAAATAGCTCATAATGTCTTGAGAATGAATAAAACATCATAATGAAATAATATATGGTACACAAGTTATACACATTGAATAAAATTAATCCAAAATTGGAATGAAAACCCATAGAATATAGATAAAAGGTAAATAAAATGTAATACAATAGAAACCTCTAGATTTTTTGTTTATACCACACCAACTCTATACTCCATAGACTGACTCAATTATGTGGTCTACTTTTTCTTTCTTAGATACCTATATAGTAATTATGCACCTGTACCAAATTTTTTGAATAGGGTGTGAGTAATAAAACATTGTAGGAAACCACAAATTATTCCTTATCAAGTGTTAATAGATATAACATGTGAATTTAATTAATATAATAACTATGTAAGAAATCCTAAATAATAATTTTTTCTATGTTAATGTTTAAATGAATCCACCATGAGCCCTGGTCGAACATACGTCTGAGAGATATAAACTATCTACAATGAAAGATAACATGGCTCTTAAAAGTATAAATTAATTGATTCATATCATTCCACAAGACATTCGTATGTTTTCTTCATCATGGGCCCGACCCTAGGACTGTCAAACGTCATTTATTCTTTAGTTCTGTTCAAATGTTTTTCATACCTCAAATTTCACCACCTTAGGTCTCTCCAAATTTTTATAATTACCCTAACATATGTTCAATACATAATCCTAATAAATTCACACCTTTTTACCCCCCCCCCCCTAGAGGATACACATGTCATGACTATCCACCTATTATAAGCACAAATAACAATATCTCTAAGTCATGTAAATATATATAATAGGGTATGGAATAAAAATTCAAACAATAGAATGGAATAACTATAATATTTTGAAACATATAACAACTTGTGATAAACATTATACATGATCTATCAAGCTACTCAATAATAATCATAGAATTCAAGCACTATTAATGGGATAAACACACTCAATCATGTAATCATTATCATGAATAGTAACCATGTAATGCCAATATAAGAATCATCCCAACAAAATAAGTATATAAATGTCACAAAATGGTAAATAACTTTCTACATCTACATCATTGACCTATCACCAAAACTTTTATCAATGGATTGAATAACAAACCATGTTTCACATCCAAAGAAAACTATATTACTTGTCAAGGATTACTCTCTCAAATATGAGTTCCCCAAAATAGAGTTCACGGGAAAATAATTGAGGAGATTCCATGTCAAGAAGGATGGTTCTAAAATTATATACTTCATGGATTCCATTAATTAAGATAATTTCTCAATAGGATGAAGAATACATATCCCGTTCACTTGGTTAGTTATCAATTTAGGAACGAATCATGAAATCATCACCCATAATTGATGATAACCTCAGGTATAGTGAATGAGTGTTGATCCACCACCAAACGATCATTAGAAAAAAGATTCAATATGATATTTATGAGGAATAGAGTCTCCTGATAATCAATATATTAAGAAATTATTAAAAATATCCATCATTCATGGGAGTTAAAGATCTTATTAAGGGGATTACATTGACATATTGATTCCTCAACCAAACTACCAGGGGACATTCAATAGATTAAAGGTATATCATTGAATTTCCATAAATAAGAGGTTTAGGAAGATTATTCCTAAACACATTCCCATAGATAGTATGAGAAAATGGTAGAACATAATTTGATAATGACATGTCATCAATTAACTAGAAATATCACTAATATATGAATAAAGGAAGAATTCATAATTTGGTCAGCAATGAAACCATAATCCCTTATATATTTGTTCACAAATATAAAGAAAGAATAATAATTTTATTTTGTATAAAGCCAACTCAATATTTATTAATTACCAGATTAATCAAACCGTGAAGAACCAAGGGTAGATAAGGATCTCTAGAGCCAAGAGGGGAGGTCTCAAATTTTAAAATGGTTTTTTATGTCATAGATTTGTATTCAATAATTTCGACAATAAATATAATTGAATATTCCTAGGGTGAATTTGATGCACATACTTCGAGGGTGAACTAATGTGACTATTGGCCTTACCATATTGCTGGTGGAAGTCCTATGTCATTCAAGTTTATTGAGAAGAAGGTCATCGGCTCTTCTAACACCACTGGTCCTCCTGTGACAGCCCATAGGCTGGCTAGTTGGATCTCAAGAAAATTTTAAAACAATTATAGACCCACCATATAGTTGGGGAAATATTTCTATCCAATAAAAGGATAATACTCTATAAACCACTTCAACAATCAATTATCAAACCTTTTTAACAAAAAAATTTCTTACTAAATACTTGTAGCTGAGTTAAACCAAAATATTTTGGATAATTTTATATACTAAAAGAATCTCATACATAAAACATATTGAGTACATTACACAAAAAACTTCCCCAAACCCTTATCCACAACCTATAGGTCTTTTTCTCACCAAATGACCAAACTAATATAGCTTAAGGTGTAATTCAAAAGGGGATTTTCAAGGAAGAGGTAAAAGTATTAACCAAGTTATTTTATGTTTCTTTTTTCATCATCATCCTTCAAATATTTTATAGTAATTATAATTAAATGAAATCAGTATCTAGAAAAAAAATATAATTTAATTATGTTGATGATATTACCATTTTATATCTCTATTCAATCTAATAGGAAATGAAAATGTCTCTTATGTTTACTTTCCCTCTAAGACCTCTATAAAGCGTTGCACTTCAATTTTTCTTCACTACCTCAGTGCCTTGATATAAAAATAGATTTAAGGAATAAAAGTATACATAAAACATAATTATGATTCTAAAAATAAAAAACCATTATTTACATTTATTCCATTCAACCAAAATAAAAATGAAAATGATGTACATTTGTACATGTGGACTACTAACTCCGTGAACTGACATATTATATTTTTCATTTGTGTCTTAAATGGATAGTTTTTAGAAATTATTTTATATTTAAATAATATATTTATGATATGATTAATCTTATGTTAAGATAACTTGGAAATATTTTTTATAATATTAACAAGGAATGGTCATTGTAGAATTTAACTACCTAAACAATCATAAAAATACACATTGTATCTAAGAACCTCTATCATATCATTTTCATTTTTTAATAATAAAAAAATCTTAATCAATATAATATATCAAATTTATAATAAGTTTTTTAAATCTTAAATCTACATTAGAGTTATAATATCATTGTAAAATAATATATTTTTTTCCATTTGGTTGTTATAACATCTTCTTGTTTAGGACCATTTTACAACATACATGACCAATATTGTAATGTAAATGTCATGAATGATTAAAAAATAAACATTGGTAATTTTATGTAACAATTATGAATTTAATATTTTATCATAATTTTTTAATTTTAAACCATCCATCATTGATATTTCATTAAAAGTTCAAAATGATGGTTATTTTTAATCGTAAAAAGCAAGCATGTCTAGAAAGATTCAAAGAAAAGTAACTACATAAAAAATAATTAATTATTTTCTTTATGTAATGACATAAAAAATTATCATGAAAAATTTATAGCTTATGGAACAATTTGGAAATGATTTATTTTGGTTAAAACTATATTTAATTTTTTATATATATTATTAACTAAACAATCACAGAACTACCAACTTGAACTATACCAATTTATTAATTAAAACATGATAATAAATTTAATACAATGAATGATAATAATTCAATTCACATGAAAAAGGTTCTAAATCATTTAAATAACTAATATACCTTTATTATTCAATATGTTATATGTCATATGAAGTGATTCTGGATACAAGGTAATAGATATTTCTTTACAACCTGCTTATAAATGTATTAATATCATTCCCTTCCATGCCAATGTTCTTTTAAATTTTTCTATAATGTTATTTCTATAAATAGTATTAATTATTATATTTCACGTTAATAATAAATGTTTTAAAATAAATCTTTTTAAAATTTTTGGTATGGATACATTTTGAATTTCATTATAAAGGTTGGAAGAGAATGTCCTATTAACATTTTATACTTCCTCAATTTTCACTAATAATGAAAATTATTAATTATTAACCTTTATCTAAAGGATTTAATAATTTTATTGAAGATAATATTACCATTAATATATATATATAAATCATTTCAAATTAACGGGATATTTTCTTTCATTTTTATGATATAACTAAAGAAATTTTACTTATGGGATGAAACGATAATTTTATAAGT
Source organism: Viscum album (assembly GCA_963277665.1). Classification (NCBI taxonomy): domain Eukaryota; kingdom Viridiplantae; phylum Streptophyta; class Magnoliopsida; order Santalales; family Viscaceae; genus Viscum; species Viscum album. The sequence goes on from OY728120.1 coordinate 1,489,864,885, forward strand.
TTTGTGGGGTAAATAAAATGATTTATATGATCTATTCGTTTTATAGTTCTTAGAAAATATATATGATGTTTCATGGGATTGATATTTCTTTCTAATTAACTGGGTAATGATAAGTTCTCTAGAGTTTATATGTATAAATTAAGAAAGTAGGTTATTCCATTATAAGTGTATTTGTAAGAGTTATTGTAAAGGTGAAAATTAATATAATGTTTAAAGAAGGTTAAATTAGTTTTATATTAATTATATGTTTTTCCAATAATATATTTCATTTATTATGTAATAAAATTATCATATGATTAAAGAGTGATTCGTGATTTTTATAGTTGGAAGGATTTTTTTCAAGTAAACATTTTCATGAGTTCTCATGTTTTTTAGAAAACCATAATGATTATTATTTTCCCCTTGTCCATGATTGTGATTTTTTTAATAAATTAATTAGAAATAAAGATGATTTCATGAGTATTAAAATTATTTTTTTGAACTAAAATTTTATTATATAAATAGGAAAAACTGTCTTTTGGGTTTTTATGATTTTAAAATGGCATAATGTATTCCTTTTTTCTATTGCATAATATGATTTTAATTCTCATATGACATTTTCAATAAATATATCATGATATAAGTATTATTGGGAAATATAAAATATAAAATTTTCCAATATTATGACATGGAATAAATATAAAATGTGTCATGAATGAAACTAGGGAGTACAAATAAGAATGAGTTTTTTAGGAAGTAATTTACACTGCATTTTATGTAATGTTTTCCCTAATTATAATAATATCAAAACATAAATGTTATTTAAAGTCTAATAAAGTGAAACCATTTTTTAAAATCACGAAATTAAGTGTTTGTTTAATATGGGGGTTTTTAGTTCGTTTCAGAGAAATGGTATAGAAAAGTATAGTGGCAATGATTTTGTTGGATTAGAATAATTTAAATTAAATAGAAATTTTTTTTATTAAATAATTTTTTTTGGGATCATAATTTAGAAGCCTTGTATAACAATAATTACTTGTATGATATGAATAATTAAGGTTTTTTATCAATGTTTTAATTGAGAGAGATTGGTAGAATGTTACGTAATTAAGGAAATAATAGTATTTATTCTGTTATAATGATGGTTTATTAATTTTTTACATGGTTTACTCACACTAAAGAAATTAGTAAATGGTTGGAACCTAGTTTAACCATATAAATAATGGTTTTGAAGAAAAATATATAGTGGATGAGGTGACATGATCAAAACGTACATAAATATTACCTCATTCTAGATGAGAAAATTATATATTACACAATAATTAATTCCATTAAACTATAAATGTTTAGTTTATTTGTAGACTACATACATAAAAATCTTATTTCATGAAATCATTTTAAAATCCCACATAAAAGTATTTCCTGTATTACCCTTTTTCGACACATGATACATAAAACCATTGATTAAAACCTTTGAAAATAAATATATTAGAAAGGGTAAGCTCAAATTATTAGTAAAGTAAAACATAGGTGATATATATTGAAAATGATATAAAATTATAAGCCAAGAATAAGGTCATAATGGAATGTTCATTACTTATGAATTTAATACCAAATTAGTGATATATGAAAAATTAGGATTCAAATCATTAAACCATATCATTTCAAAAACACATGCGTTATAATTGTGAGGAATCATCATTAATAAATCATTATCCCTAATAGTATATTATATGTATAATAAAATGTAATAGGGAATTTTTAACAATCACAGGTATAAAAATATATTTCATTAGTCAAGTATCACCGCCAAGGCTATCATCACATAGTAGGAAAAGTACCATAGTTGATTGAGTTCACTCCCCAAAAAAAATTTCATACTTTTAATTTGTTCAATCCACAACCTATTCAAATTATATCAATAGATATGAATCATTTAATAATTAATTTTAAGGATTTTACAAGCCCCCAGATTATATAATGAAAACCAAAAAATATGTGTGATGTTAGGTGGAAAAAATATTCATCATTTCATCATTGAAAAACTTGTGGAAAAGAAATGAGTTTTATAAAGGTTTCAACATTACATAATCATAATACCTCTATATAAGGAACACGGTCAATTTCATTATATCATATCACCAGTTAAGTATAAAAAACATCAATGTTTGTTAAAAGAGATGAAAAATACATTTAAAATAACAATTGAAATGTTCTTTGAGAATATAAGAAAAATAACATTTTTTTAATATAAAATATTAAATAATAATAACTTGAATATTGATGAATGTTTCCAAAAAAAATTTCATGATTTCTGGAAATGTTGTTCATGTAGTAAATGTGAGAACAAAACTTCCTTTAATACTTTTTTTTACAATGTTATTAATAAAATTTTTATAGAAAATATTATAATAATTAGACTTTATGCCCATTAAAATAAATATAAATATATTTTAAAATTAGTTTCAATAATCATTGAATCATGTAAAATAACATTCATGAATGATATTTAAAAATCTTAGATGTGGGATAAATTGTTTTTCACCTAAAGAGGAAAAGGATCGGCTTTTCTTAAAAGAGTTTTTCAAAATATTTGAGTACAAAATAGAGGAGAATGAAAGGAAATAATGAAAACCCTAGATATATATAGATGAGAAAAAAATATGTGGTTTTATAGAGAATATAATATAATTCCCCTAATGTAGATTCAATCATATACAATCCCAATTAAAAATGATTTTTTAACATAAACCCTTATATCTGGTCCTGAAATTATTCATATGCATTCTTAAGATCCATTATTATAAATTTAATTATTTTGTTTCCCTTGAATGCTGTGATTTTATAATTCTAGTCCTTGCATCTTGATCATAGTATCATCAACACTAGAATATTAATAATGTTATACAAATCATATTAAATCATTATATGTTATTTTATAATAAATGTTATATGGTTGCGATTGAAAGTGAATCACATCACTTCATGGATATAATAGTCTGTACATATACAGAGGTACTATTTTCATTTTCCAAATAATAGAAAAGAGAAGGTTAAATAATATATATTTTACAAAAATCAAATATATCGTATATATTTTTTAAAACCATCTATATGAAAATCCATGAGATATTTAATTTTTTTATTTGATAAAATTTTTTGTGGAATTAATTATGTTCTTATGATTTCATGATTTGAGATAATTAGTTGTGGTATTAATTATGTGATATTGATTTGATAGATTGAGGTAATTAATTTTGGAATTAATTATGAATAATTGAGTCTATTAATGAGAAAATTAATTCTAAAAATTAGTTATGGAATTTTGAGTTGTAAATATTAATTAATTAGTTGTCAAATTAACTCAATGGTTTGATGAATTAATTAATTAGTGAATTAATTAAGGGTATTTATGAGATATATTAATTGATGAATTGGTAATGAAATATGTGTTTTTAATTAATTATTGAATTAATTAATGTTATTAGTATGACTACTTAATTATTTAATTGAATAATGCGATTTTTCTATTTAACTAACTTCATAATTAATAATGAAATTTATACAGATAATAAATTTGTGAATTAATTATTTTTTATGAATGGTAACATATTAAATTCAGTTATTAATTAAAAAAGGGGAACATAGTCATTCTTATGTGCCTTTATGAATGGTAACATGGTCATTCATGCATAAATTGAAAAATTAAAACATGGTTATACTAATATGTGATGTGTGAATGGTAACTTGGGGATTCAAGTATGAATTAAAAATTGGGAACATTTTCATTCTAAAGTGTGAAAATAATGAATGGAAATAATGTAATTTTGAGACATGATATCCCTCGGACAAATATTAGTCTCTAGAATGAGATGAAGTAGGTACTGTGGTATGAGTGTCTATAGGAACATAAAGAGTTTATATGGTTAAATAAATAATAGTATTATAATGTGATTAATGTTTATTTATGCATTGTACATATCTAATTATACAAATATATACACGGTTACTGAATATATTTTTTTAAACACCACTGGTGGTGGGGTACAAAGTTGTACTCACACCCTACTCGGGCTGCCTGATTAGTACCCGAATAGGCTTTACTATTGTAGGATGGGTCAAAGGTAATTGACTTGTGTTAGATGGGTTAGTTGGGATTTTCCTTTGATAAGGGAACTAGATGAGGTTTGGGACCCGCTTGGTAGTCATCGATGTTTTTTTTAGTTTTCATTTTAAACACTTGACAAATAAATTAGCATGGTATTTTTTTCTTTAATTGGATATTGTTTTTTCCTAAATTTATTATCTTGAGATATTAGTATTTTTTACGGTTATATATGCTTTAGAATTTTTTTTAATTTTAGCAAGTGGATTACTATAATAAAATATGGCATAGTCTTCCCATTTTCGACTTGTCAGACCCTCACAACTAGTCGGTAGCCTCTGGAATACAGGTATTCATGATTAAAGTCATGTGACCGATCAACTCAAGGCATCTATGTGTGGTACCTGGTCTGGGATATTTAAAAGGTATATTATTGGAGTTTTCTTCACTTATTCTTTTTTCATACTATTTTAAAATTTTATAAAAGAGACTAAGAAGAATATGATCTATCACGTGTTCTCATATGTGGGAGTTGAAAACCCATTTATGATGGAAAACCCAAGTAACTAGGGTGGGATTGTTGTTATTTCAGTTTTTTGTTACAATTGAATATTATTTCACCATGAGTGACACACTTGCTGGGTGATGTGAATTTTTTTAATTTTTTTGATAATAGATACATGGCTCTAAATGGTTTGAGAGTGTAGTATATGTGCATAATTATAGGCACTTAGGATTATTTTGTTACACAATTCATTTTAGGCATGAATAGTTTTGGGTATATGTTGAAATTTAATTATTTTTCATTGATTGTGAAATGAAAAATGAAAAATTGGGTCTGATATGAAATTAAAAATGGTAAAATGATGTAATATTCTGTATAAATGGGTTTAGAAATGAGAAACATGAATATGAGAATGGGTTGACCTAATATAAACAATACTTTGGGGTAATATAGTTAAAGTTTGTGGTTGGGTCTCGGTTTTGACTGCATGGTGATAATTGGAAAAAATACTTGTTCTGACTTTTTATGGTTATTCCTCTTATGTAAATGTGATAATGTTGTGTTATAAGTCCTAGGACATGTGTGTTTTATTTTATATATATTCCTCCATGAATATTCTAGTTTAGAGGATGAAGGGAGGAGATCGATAGTGGTGCTCTATTAGTAGTGTAACCTAAGTCACTGACAGTTTTGGGTAAGGAATCAAGGTAGCGATTATGAGAGAACATCACTCGCTTTACACAATTCATGGTAAGTGACACAGGTTTGGTGGTGAAGAGTACGTCAGACCTAATGAGGGAGTTTAATTTTTAGAACCCTTTGACTTTAACTGGAGAGGGTGGTTCTTTGGGAGCTCATTCCTGGGTAGAGTCCATCAAGATGATACATGAAGATTTGGAGACTACTGTTGATAAGATGGACTGCTTGATTGCTTATATGTTTTGAGGATTAGTGAAACACTAATGGGACATTCAGTATCAGATTATATAGACTGACAGTATGTTATAGAAGGACATCTTGGAGAGGTTCTTGGAGAAATTCTTTCCAGAAACGTTGAGGTAGGAGATAGTAGTGGAGTTCATGCCACTACCTCAGGGGAGCATGTTAGTGATTGATTATGTTGGATAATTTATAGACCTACATTACATTTCTCCAAATTTGGTAGGTGATTAGATAGCTATAGTTAGACACCTTCAGGATGAACTTAACTCTGAGATTAAGTTCCAATTAAACCTATTTCTATTAAAGAAGTTTGTTGAGGTGGTGGATAAGTCTCTCATAGTTGAGGGGAACATTATGGAGGCTTCCAATGCTAGATATATTGTTGCTACTAAACGATTAGGAGGTCAAACATTTGATACTATGAATAATCCTTATGGGAACATTACCAAATGAAGTGGGAAGCGGGGTTCAATGAAAAATGGATCAGTTTCATAGGACCTTACTGCAGTGATATTCCATCAGTCTAGAAGGCTACGCCACTATCATTGGCAGATTCCAGGACCACTAGTGGATTGAAAATCCTAGGGAAATAAAGGTAATATACAAAATATATGTATGACACATAAATTGATGGTCAGTGATGGAGGATCTATATAGAACCAAGGTATGGGAAGGGGATATTTTACACCATATCATCTCGAAAACTAGATTTCTACTAGATGTGGTGGTAGAGGCTGTGGATGTGGTGTTTTTGATCAAGATTTACTATATCAAAAGTGTGGTGAATCTCAATGGAGTCAAAATACATCATAGGGAATAGGGTCAGGATAACTATATTTAGTGAAACCTAAACATGTGGATATCTAGGATGGACCTTCAATAGTGAGAAGTGTTGTTATTGAAGATTATACATTATATAGATTATTATTTGAATATAGATCCTCACATTTGTTTATATTTACAAACATTTTAACGGTCTGATCTTAGCGAGGGAGAATGTGAACAGATTGATGATGATAGATTAACTTTTGGTAGTATGGTCAAGAGAGATCTATTTATGCATAGTATGTTTTCTTGAGATTAGGGAGTATGATTATCTATGGGATATTTATATCCTTTACAAGTTAGGATTTGACCTAATAATGGGTATAGATTGGCTAGTAACATACAGAGGCTAGATTTTTTGTTACCATACGATAGTGAAATTTACGTATCCTAAGGGTGACAACCATATTCATCATTGAGAGTGAGATACCAAGAAGGCTAAGCATGTCAAATTACTCAGAAACTAGGAGATCACACGACCCAGATTGCTAGTTTATTGTTGGATGGATGGGGAGTAATGAATGATATCTTTCCACCAGCCATGTATTAGTTTCACTATGTTCTCCCTAATATATTCTCCAGATTCCACAAGAGAGAGAAGTGGAATTCACTATGCATATCTTTTCGGGAGCTGAGCTTGTTTCTATTCCATTGTACAACATGGAATTGACAGAGCTTCAATAACTCAAGAAATAGTTAGATGTGTTGGAGGATAAGTGATTTATCTATCTATGTACATATTTGTGGGGTTCTATAGTATTGTATTCTATGAATTGTGATGGGACACTATGTTTATGTGTTGATTACAGTAATCTGAACTAGATAACTTTGAAGAACAGCTATCCTCTTCTACCTATCGATGACCTATTTGACTAGTTCATAGGATCTTATGTGTTATCAAATATATAATTGATATAGTGGTGTCATAAACTATGATTTAGTACTTCTGAGATGCCAATGATTACATTAATAATTAGGTATGGCCTATATGACTTCATCGTAATGTTGTTTGGGTTGAAAAAACCCACCAATAGTGTCTATGTCCTTGATGAATAGAATCCTCTCCCCATACAATGATCATTTTGTCGAGGTATTTTTGGATTAAATCTATTTGAACTCCAAGAACCATGATGATCATTCCCAGCAACTTGACATTATCTTGAGTATATTGATAGAGCATCGACTATACGCCAATCTATCTAAGTGTTAGTTTTGTATTGATTAGGAATTATTCATGGGAAACATCTCATTAGAGGAATGCATCTTAGTGGACCCGAAAATAGTGCAGGTAGTGGTTTATTTGGGGCATCCCAAGAACATATTCGATACCCCTAGATTTATTGGGTAAGATGGATATTTTCATAGATTCATTGATATATTTCCAATTTGGAAGCACCGCTTTCAGGCTTGGCCAAAAATGGGATAAATTTGTATTGGTCAGAATCATGTTATAAGGCCTTAAAATATTTGAAGAAGCATTCCACATCAGCATTGATCTTGATCCTACATGATCTAATTGAGGAGTACATGGTCTATTGTGACTCTTTTCTCGTTAGACTCAGAGCTATGTTGATTTTGGGAGATCAAGTTGTTACGTATGGGTCTTGGTATCTGAGACCACATGAATGTGAACTACCCACCTCAGGACCATGAGCTAGCAGCTATGGTATATTCATTTATGTGTTTGAAGAATTATCATTTTGGGTATAATTTTATGGTGTTGACCAATCAAAAGAGCTTAATGTATATCTTCTCTCTGTGAGAATCGAATCTTCGACAACAGATATGTGTTGAGTATAGGCAGTCACTTGATTCTAAGCTTAAATATACAGCTAGGAATGTAAATAGTGTGGATACTTCATTGACTAGGAAAACTCAGAATCGGATGGTTTAGGAGTCCAGTGCTAAGTGGAAGAGGGTGAATTTTCTGGATGAGATGAAAATGGTGGTTCAGGACAGTCATGAGAAGATGACTCTCGTATCAGTTTCAGTGGAGTCTACACTTTGGAGATGAATTAGAGATAGGAGTAGGAGGATTTAGAATGTTTAAAATTTTTGTAAATCCCTGAATGTGGGGATTCACCTTTATATTGGATCACAGATGCTGATAATGTCATCTATGCTAGGAATCTAGTTCTTGTGCCTATGAGTATGCAAGAGGAGTTAATTCAAAAATTTCATGCCTTAAAGGGGGTGGTAAATCTAGGTGTAACCAAAATTTCCCATAACCTATTATGACAGCTTTGTTGACTTGCCACAAAAAAGGAGATAACAGGGTTCATGAAATGACGCAACACCTTTCAATAGGTAAAGTTAGAGCATTAATGACATAGAGGATTTTCACTGACATTTCCCACTCTGGAATGGAAGTGGTATGATGTGACTGTAGATATTTTTGCAGGTCTTATGAATATATAAAGGTAGAATGACTCTATCTAGGTTATTGTGGATTGAATGAAAAATGTATCACATTTCCTTCCAATACATGTAATTTTCTCAATAGAGATGCTAGAATATTTGTATGCTCAAAAGATATGTCATATGCCCAGGGTCCCATGGGCTATCATTTCATATCATGACTAATGTATTAGTTAATACATTTGGAATAGATTATAGATGTTTCTTGGTACATAGGTATTATTGATTATGTATTTTCACCCATAGAAAGATGGGCAGTCAGAGCGTATCATAAAGGTACATGAGGATATGTTACGAGTGTGTGTTATTGACATCACTGGGTCTTAGTAGAAACAAATGACTTGATGGATTTTTCCTATAACAACATTTTTCGAGAAACTATACAGATGGAACAATATAAGGCCTCTTATGAAAAGCAAGGAAGATAGCCACTATGTTGGATAGAGGCAAGTGATTCAGAATTATTAGGACTGAGTCTCATGTATGAGACATCGGAATATGTGTGAGTAATTAAGATATATATATTTCTATGAATCATAGTATACATAATTCATATAATTATATAATTCAATAACCCCTAGATTTTATAGAGGGTGATCTTATATTCCATTGGTTTTCACCTTTATTGGGCCACTATATGATATGAAGAGAGGGAAAGTTGGTACCCAGGTTCATCGGACCATTTGAGGTTGGGGAGGAAATCAGGCTAGAGGCATATCCATTGGATCTTCCAAAATATACATCATTTTGTATGTTGTATTCCATGCATCTCAACTTTTCCAGTATCACCCTAGCCTGTATCATGTGTTCAATGTGGATAACATTGAACATGATGTAGATGTGTCCTTCAGGGAGAATCCAATATGTGTGTTGGATCATAGTAGAAAAGTGTTGTTATGAAAGAAGATGTTGTTAGTTCATGTTTTGTGGAAACATGGGTGTGTACACGTGGAGACATGAGAAATGGTAGCGGATATACAGGATTACTGGCCTAATATTTTTGCTTTTTTATCTAAGGGAATATTGGGAGTTCCACTTGGGGATGAGCTGTTATAAGTTGGGGAGATCATGTGATCCTGAATTTTTCATGAGTTGACTCGGTAAGGAATTTAGGTACTATTATGACCTCATTAGATTACTTTTTTCAATTTATAAACGTGGTTTGTTTTTTAGGAATTTTTAGAAAATTGAAAATTGTTGGGTTTTTCATGGTTGGAACACAATTTTACATAATTGTGCACCCTAACCCATCTAACTATGAGAACCCAGTCATAATGGATTTTAAGGGATAGAACACAATTTGGAAAACCCAGATACCTCTTAGGAGTAAACATGAACCCCTAAAATAACAGGTTCTTAGTTTAGGTACATGACTAGGGAATACAATCTGACCCTACAAAGAAAACAATATGTGATTTTAAATGCCACCCAGTTTTATTTTTTAAAATCCCTGAATCCCCCAAAACTCACATATTTCCACTCCTATTCATCCCTATGAAGTCTTTCACATTTTTAGATCTGTTTGGATGTATTCCAATCCCTCTCAATCTCTTTTCTTCTTGATTCAATGCCATGATTGAATGTCTGATCCACTCTAAGTATGTGAATCCTATCCTAGTTCTTCTCTCATTCTTGTCCCATTCTTCTCACCTTTTTATATGATGTAATCTTCTATTATCAGTAGATTTAAAACTATTTGGTGATATCTAGATCTATGATTCAATATCTAGAACTATATTTATTATATATTGACTTTCATTAATCATGATTTAGTGTTTTTTGATTAGGATCTAAATCTATGTCGTTGTGCCACTCAATTTTTGGGAATTTCCATTGGTCAATTATTCTATGATTATTTGAGGTAGGTGATATAATATTTCATACCCATAGTCTTGATTTTCATACGTGTATTCCAATAAAATAATTTATTCTTTTATAAAGAAATTGGAATTTGTAAAATGAGTTAATTAATATTATCAATTTATTTATATAATTCTTATTGAAATGGATAATTAATTTTGCAAATTAAGTATGAGATTTAGGGGTTTTCAAATAAAAAAATTAACTGGGGGGGTTAAATATGTGATTTAGGGATTTTGATTTAGATAATTAATTATGAAATTAATTATGGGATATTGATTTTTTTGAATTTGGATAATTAATTTTGAAATTAATTATGTGATTTTGATGTCCTAAATTGAGATAATTAATGTAATGCCCCGAACCCAATTACCAAGAGTAGGTGCATTATTTTAATACATTGCAATTATCACAGGGGATCAAATCCCGATAGAAAGATCAGTGTAGTAGCCTTAGAAGTACTAGATACATTCATCAGTTTTATATTACATTTTAAAATGAAAAACAACAACAACATTGTCTCCATTGAACACATTCAAATAACATAGACAATCCCTAAGACTATCCCTATAATTCATTCATAAAATACTTCTTCGCATCTTGGGAAAAATAAAACATTGAAAGGGGTGAGCTCAGATGCTCATTATGGATAACAATATAGAGGAAACATTAATAAATGAGCATAAATATTTAAGGCAATGTATAAGACTAAAACATATTCCTTTTAAACATAAACTTCAACATAATATTGCCAGTATAAATTAAATAATTCCATTTACTTGTTCTCATTGATATTCTACTAGTTGAATAATCACATACAATATCAATAGAAAATTTCATAATCATGGAATGCATAATGCCAGACTTCATAAACACATAGGCCAGGCCTTGTTCTTAGACTACAAATAAGATTTTTTCAAGGCCTTGTTCCAAGACACTATTTTGTCTCATGATACCTACCAATACACAGATAAGCTATAGCAGGCTCTACCCATCACTTACTAAGTCCAATGCATTCCTCATATGAAAATTTTAAACATAACATAAACATTCGCATTAAAAATAGCATACTAAATATCAATAATTTTTCCATAAACCATTAATGGTATAAAATTAAAACATCCATAGTAAAATATATCACAAACATTCAATAAAATAGGGAAGATTAGTATCATAATACATCTAATTCAAACATGTTTGAAATCCATCAAAGGATGTTGACAAGGATGAAATCATAACTTTTTTAGAGAAATATATACTTCTATTTTGAAATAATTTTGAAGTCATGTAATTATAAAAGAAAACATTTATTTTGAAAATATTCGTATAATCTATTATGGGAATATTCAAAGGTGTTGTAAAATCATAAAATAACAGCAACCGCCGTATAAGTTAAAAAAACATTCTTTACTTAATTTTGTCGAAAAGTTAGTAAAGGAACTTGTTTTGAAAACAATGGAACGATTACTTTATAAACATTTTATAAAAAGTAAAAAAAATGGTATAAATGAATTTAACCCATTGTCTAGAAAATAGTAAAAAATTATGGAAATATATTTCTAAGAAACACAGATGTGGATAATAAAGAGGCCCTGGTAGATACTCGTGTAAAAACAACCTCAGATAATAAAGAGATCATGAAATCAACTCATACCTTGTACTTTTCCTTGAATTAGGGTATGTTAACCTCCTGTATAATAGATAAATATTAGTTATTAAATTATACAAGAACCACATACATAAATATGTTATCATATATGATTTTCTAATATTGCTTTGTTAATAATATTTTTGTAGTATCATCATTTTAGGTGTTAACTGATCTGTTTTCCTTTATATTATTGGTTATGCAAGCCATATTTGGTATGTATAGGATGTATTTTATTCATATCCCGAATTATATTAAGTTATAAAAAATTATTTTTAATCATAAATTAAAAAATATTCTTGAATTATTGTAATGGAGAATGAATCTATCGCGTTCGTAGAGATGGTAATCCGTAAGCACAAACGGGCGACAATATTATTATATTGATGGTGAAATAATATGTAATTAGATGTTATATCATATATATAGAATCATTAACATGTTATATTTATTATTTACATCAGTTATACGCATTATTATACTTATCCAAATAATGAAGTGTTTGAATAACAAACTACACCACGACGTAGAGACAGTAAGTCGTACGTTTGCACGTATGGTGGCATTGTAATTTATAGGATGTATAGAATAAGGAATATTGGATTAAAATACTTATAATATCATAACAGTGTGTAGAAGTTACTAGAGTTATTATTTTTTATGTAAACAACAAACAAAGAGGAAATGGAAAAAGAAATTTATTTTAAAGAGGGTGGTGAAATTATTACCTCTTCCTCGTGTGTTTCCTTTTAAGTTGATAAAAAGGGATCCTTAGGTTGGCTTTATGATAAAATTAAGGACTATATGTTGATTTGACTGAAGTTTTGAGGATATTTGGTCAGGGTTTGGCAAAGACAAATAGCTTTGGAGGTGTGATTTTGAGAGAAGGGAAAGAGCCCTTTTATAAGAGCGATGAGGGTCACATTAGAAAAATGTTAAAATATTAATTTAAAATACAATAATATTCGGTTTATAATGGCTCAACATTAATTTATTTCGAGCCTTAGGTTTTTATGGGTCGAAATACTCTCAACCAATAGGTTTTAGACAAGTTTATGTTACAATTTTAGCCTTATCTTTCATATTTAACTCTTTGTTAAATAGTTTAACTGTTATTGTGTCTTCTTGTATTCTTATACAATATGGTTAATAAAAATACTCTAAACTTCCAAGAGAACCTAAAGTGGATCATTAATGACATATATAATATTATTTATTCCATTTTTAAGATATTTATATTTTCAGTAATATTATATCAACCAATAATATAGTATTTTAAAAAAAACTAATTTATTTCAATTTTGACACTATTTGTATTTTGTTTTTGTGAAAGACATAACAACCTTAAAACTTAAAAAAATATCTAATCATACCTAACAAGTCATATTAACCTATAAAATTCATGGATGGAATCAAAACATGTAAATTCCATTTATTTTAATATTTATAAAATAAACTATTATAATTTTTCCGTAAGAAGGTAATTACTACATCATCATTGTGTCATTAATAAATTTTATTATTTAATCTCTAAAAATTATAAATAAAATACTATTATGTATGAAATATTTTTTATCTTCCTATTGAATATTTATAGTCGAATTTATCTTATGAATAACCCTATATTAAAAATGTCTTAGTTAATAAACATTGAATTTAACACTTTTAACTCTTCTTTAAATATAATAATAATAAATGTCCTAATCTTATCCAAGTGGACCTAAAGGATCATATTTCATTCCCACGGTTGTTTTTGGTCGAATAAAACTTATAAAATAGAATTAGGACATGTTTTAGGGTAATTATAATATCATTTTTTACATTTAATTACCCTATTTACTTTTAACCGTGGTAATAAAAGTCAAAAGTTACGATTCACCAAAATTTATTTTCATCTTATTGAATCACATTTTACTTATTGATTTCAACCGTTTCTCTCGGATTTTTGAAATTAAACTCACGAAGCCGTAAAATTAAGTATTATGAAAATTCACTAATGTGCCTAGAAGGTGGGTAAAAGATGTTAAAAAATTCAATAAAATTTTATACATATAATTTTTTTATAAAATGACTCCAATAAATTACACTGAACTAACATATGTATTATTTATCTATATTTACATTAAAAAAATTTAAATAAAAGAGATAATTATTTAAATAAAAAATTTATTTAAAACCAAAACGCAATGTTTTTTACTATTCATTAAAAAATTGAATGTTTCCAGAAAAATACAAAAAAATAATCTTATGCTAATTTTCATATTAAAAATTCACAAATGAAGTCTATTTTACAAAATTCAAAACATAGAAATTGAATTTATTATTGTAAAATTAATTCTCATTGTCAAAACCAAAAAATGTGTTTTTGAAAAGTAGATACTATTAAAATATTGACATGTGTTTTTGTCAAATTTAAATGTTAAATTACTTATAATTACCTAAACTGTATTAAATGATAAAAATATAATATAATTATACTTCAAAACCATTTAAATAAAAAATTTAACACTATATGTTATTTTGATTAAAATGTTGTTTTCAATTAAAATTTATCATCTTTCACTATTCATAAAAATTTGAAAGTTATCATTGAAACACAAAAAAATTATCCAAAATAAATTTTTATTCTCCATATCTAAAAAAAGAGTTTATTTTGTCAATTTTAATATACAATTTTCAGATATTTCATTTAAAAAAAAGTTCACCATTAGTAGGCGGTAAAAATGTATTTTTTGACAAATACTTCCTTTATCTGAAAAATTGAATTTTTTCTTACATTATTTCTAATAAACACATAATATGGATGTTAAAATTATATAAGATTCAAAATGTAGTTAATAATATTCTTAACTTCTTTTTGAATGGCTAGTTTAGTAAGTTGTGGTGTACTCAAACTCGGTGTTGCATGTAGTGCAAGCTTTTTAATTACTTTAAAGAGATAACATACTATGAAATCTTGGGGTGTTACATTCTACCCTCATTCAATAAATTGTGTCCTCACAATTTTAAATTGTCCTTTGACAAGAAGGATAAAAATAGAAAAATATATTTGTGGAAAACCCACATCAGAAATTGGTTTAATAAAATTTAGTCTTAATAAGAGGGAAAGGGAAATGAAAAAGTCACCACCAAATTATGATCTTGATTAGGAGAACCTTAGTGGAAATTAGAGACACATAATTGGAGGGAAAATTTATATTTTTATAGGGAGGGATTGAGGTCATCAATCACAGACCAGTGTAAAATTGAGGGACACAAAGCCATCAATCTAAGATGATGTAAAATAACATCTGCTCAACAAAACATAAGGTATTATGATAACACATTTTTGGTTTTAAGATCCCTTCCCTAAAGTTGAAGAATTAATTTATTCATAGAATAAGAGGGGAAATATATATATATATATATATATGTATACCTGATAAGTATATTTTTATCCTTCACCTTTTTCCTACCACAAACTCGTCTTTCACTCCAAAAGATAATAGATTTCAATAATATTCCATTTATCCAAATCATATAGGGTTCCAAAACAATTGAATTTATAATTTATATATTATAAAAATTAGAAAAACTACTTCATAAAAACAAGGAAATCACATAGGCCAGTGGTAGGTGATGCACCCCTGTCACCCTTTGGGTGCAGGTTCAATTCTCACAGCCATGTCGGACGGAGCGGATTTTGGACCGACATCTAGGTTTTCCTATTTATAAAAATACAAAAATAGTCTTAAGAAATGATTTAACCTTAAAAAAATTATCCAATGTCAATATTAATCCATTCCAACCATTATAATTATCCAAAATACTTCTATCCAAATTCATAGTCCAAAATTTATAAGGAAGGTGAACCCAGTAAAGATTTTTTTTCCCTTGAAAAAACATGTGAATACATTCATCATGTATTCTTTTAAAACACAGTAACACCCTGAATTACCATAGAACCTTATAGATTACATTAATTCATCCTTATTCCTTATAAAACACTGGATATACTCTTTATATCCAAAAGTTTTGTAAACTAAAAAAATAATGGAATAAACTAACAACTAATTAGTTTCAAAGAAGTCAATAATATCAAATATAATTTATCCAAATAAATAATATCTTATTCCAAAATCACTACCTTATTATCAAAACCATATTAAGGTTTATGTTTTGTCATCCATGTATTTTCTAAAAATATTAACTTACTGTTGATTCACATTACATATTACCATACAATCTCATATCCTTAATGATATAGTTCTGTATTATAATCCTCATATACTCTATAATTATTATAATATGTACATCATTAATATAATTCTCCAATGGAACAATTATTTAATAACAACATAAGAACACTAATAATTCTTCTTCATCTACGGTAGTATAATAACATGATTATTATCCAATAGCATCATTTGGGTATACTCTGATGATATAAACATTGAGACTCATAGTGTCCCAACTCCTTCCATATGAAGCATTGTGCATTTGAAAACTTTTTCTTGCCCTTAAAATCACGTACATGATGTCCTTTTTCTCCACTCTTATAAAAAACTCCCATTCCCTTCAAGAATTTACAACGGTGATTCTTTCTATAGTTTTCACATATAAGAAAATCCTTCTTTCCCCTATTCCCTTTATCTATGATTCTCTCTTTCATCCTTTTCATTTCATGTTTCCCTTCAAAGCCATATAACTCAGATAATTCTTTAGTTATCTTATAAACACATGATACCATTTCTTTATATGATTGGAATACATGGGATACTATTTCCCTTCTAAATGATGGCTTAATACCATGAAAGATATGCTCCTTCTTAATATTTTGATCATCAATATTTCTATACTTCTCATTCCGTTTACTGGGTGCCATTTCTGAACAATGTCATACCCAAGGTCAGTTTATGAATCATAATGCATAATGCCAAACATGTGAAATACCTAACATAAATTGAAAAGATTATTCATAAAATCTCTAATCATAAAAAAAATTCTTTGAGGAAGTATTTACTCTTAAATCCTTCATAATGGCTTGTAATTAAAATGTGAATTTTCTTAAGTATATCCCCCAAGAGTGTCGTAACCAAGAGTTAAGCAAGGCTCATTATCATTTACCAGGATACCCTGGGTCAAGCTCAAAACTCTTTTTCAGAGTTTTCACTCCTAGGTATATATGTGCTAGATCCACCTCTACCTACTCGTGTCAAGACAGGGATGTATTGCATGGAAGTACACAAAATCTCTACATTACCATAATTCAAGAAAGTTCTTCTATACTAATCCTCATAGTCTATCTTAAGGTATTGTTCTCTAATCATATTTTTTCTAAATCTATCTTCTATGGTTTGTACTAAACTTTTTTTGGTACCAACTATAATGCCCCGACCCTAGTTACCCAGAGTAAGCACATTATTTTAAAACAATGGCATGATCACAAGGGATAAAATCCCAAAAGGCCGATCAGTTTAGTAGCCTTTGAAGTAATTGATAAATTTATATGTTTTATATTACATTATAAAATAAAAAACAATAACAAAATTTTCTACATTTACCAAATTCATATCCCTTAGAATATACCTTAGAATATCTATTTTGTTCAGTCATAATATACTTCTTCACATCCTGGGAAAAATAAAACATAGAATGGGGTGAGCTCAGATGCTCAGTAAGGACAACAATATAGTTGAAACATTCATAAATAAGAATAATCATTAATGGAAATATATAAGACTAACACATAAGCCTTTTAAACGTAAACTTCTGTATAATATTTCCAATATAAATCAAATAATTCAATTTAATTATTCACATGGATATTCTACTAGTTGAATAATCACATACAATATCAATAGACAATTTCATAATGATGGAATGCATAATTCTATACTTCATAACCACATAGTCAATGCCTTGTGCCTAGACTAAAAATAATATTTTGTCAAGGCCTTGTTCCAAGACACAATTTTTTCTCATGTGACATACCAATGCATTGAGGAGCCATAGCAGGCTCTACGCATCACTTACTTTTTCCAATGCATTCCTCATATGAAAAGGTTTAAACCTAACATTAACATTCATATTAAAACTAGCATATCAAATGTCAATACATTATCCAAAAACCATGAATGGTATAAAAATAACACATCCACAATAAAATATATCACTAAAACATCAATAAAATATGGAATATTTGTATCATAATAAATCAAATTCAGACATGTTTAATATTTATCAAAGGATGTCGATATAGATGAAATCAAAACATTACTGAGAGAAATACATTTTTCTATTTTGAAATAATTTAGAAGTAATGTAATTATAAAATTAAACATTTATTTTCCAAATATTATTATAATACTTTAAGGGGATCTTCAATGGTGTTATAATGGTAAAAAATAGCCTCACCTGCTGTATAAGTTAAAAAACATTCCTTCCTTAATTTTGTTGAAGAGGTTGTACATGCCTGAATGGCCCGAAGGCCTTCTTTTTTATTTTTTTTATAGATAATACCCCTTTTAAGGGTTGAAGGGGAACCCATACATGACATGTACGCCCAAGGCGCAAGGCCCGACATGACCCGCATTACATGACCCGAAGGCCCAGAGGCATACCATGCCCATTACATGACCCGTAGGGCCAGGCCACTAGAACTGCCCCACCCCAGCATCTTGAATCATTGATCTCCTTAGCTCCCCACCATGTATTGCTGATCGGCTAGAATTTCCCCGTACAAAGATGCACGGTGCCTGGTCCCGATGGCGGCTTCCATACCCTCTCATTCTTCCAATCTGGTTAGCACTGCATTTGGTGGCTGCTACCCCTATTGTTATGATCCTCTTCCGAGGCATGTTCTGTGTGAACTGGGCTACTCCATGTTATGTGTGACAGAAATATTCATTTATAAAAATTATAAAAAACTCAAAAATGGTATAAATGAATTTTACCATTATTTTTGGAATTAGTAAAAATGTTTGGAAATATATTTTTAAGAAACACTGATGTGGATGATAAAGAGGTTCTCATAGATACTCATGTAAAAACAACCTCGAAAAATAAAGAGATTGTGAAATTAACCCTTACCTTGTAATTTTCCATGGTTGAAGGTACATTATCCTCATGTATTATAGTTAAATAGTTTTTACTAAATTATACAAGAACCACATACATAAAAATGATATCATATATGATTTTCAAATATTGCTTTGTTAATAATATTTTAGTAGTATCATCATTTCAGGTGTTAACTGGTATGTATTCCTTTATATGCTTGGTTAGGTAAGCCTTGTTTGGTATGGATATGATGTATTTGATTAACATCCAGAATGATATTATGTTCTTAAAAATTATTTTTAATCATAAAATGAAAATTATTCTTGAATTATTATGATGGAGAATGAATCTCAATGCGTTCGTGGAGACGTTAATTCGTATGTATACACAGGTGACCATATTATTATATTGTTGGTCAAATCATATGTAACTGGATGATATATCATATATAAATAATTATTAGAATGTTATATTTGTTATTTACATCAGTTCTACTCATTATTATACCCATCCAAATAATGAAGTGTTTGAATAACAAACTACACCATGACGTGGAGAGGGTATGTTGTATGTACGCACATATGGTGAATTTTTCATTTATAGGATGGATAGAATAACGAATACTATTGTACCATATTTATAATAACATCACAGTATGTATAAGTTGCTGGTTTTATTATTTTGGTATGGAAATAACAAAAAAAGAGGATGTGGAAGTATAAAATAATTTGAAAGAGGGTGGTGGAATTATTACCTCTTCTTTTGGTGTTTCCTTTTGAGTTGATCAAAAGGGATCCTTAGGTTGTATTTCTGATAAAATTAAGGACTATAGGTTAATTTTAGGGAATTTTGGAGGATATTTGGGCAGGTTTCGGCCAAGAAAAATGGCTTTGTGGGTGTGATTTTGAGAGAAGGGAATGTGACCTTTTATAAGAGGGGTGAGGGTCACTTTGAGAAAAGATTAAAATATTAATTTATAATACAATTTTATTAGGTTTATAATGGATCCAAATGATTTTCTTTCGAGCCTCATATAGTTATGGGTAGTAATCCTTTTAACCAATAGGTTTTAGACAAGTTTAGGTTACCATTTCAACCTTATCATTTAGATTTAACTCATAGTTAAATAGTTTAACTTTAACCGTGTCTTCTTGTATTCTTACCCAATATAGTTAATAAAAATACTCAAAACTTCCAAAAGAACCTAAAGTGGTTCATTAATGACGTATATAACCTTATTTAACCCCTTTTTCCTAACTTTATATTTTTTAAGAATATTATATCAACCAATAATAAAATATTTGTTTAAAAATTAATTAATGTCAATTTTGACACTATTTGGTATTTTGTTTTTGTGAAACTCATAACAACCTTATCACTTTGAAAAAAATTATCTAATATACCCTAACATGTCATATTAACCTATGAAATTAGTGGATGGCATCAAAACTTTAAAAATATTTTTATTTTAATTTTTATATTATACATTATTTTAATATTTCATTTAGAAGTTGATTACATTATCATCATTATGTGCTAAATAAATTTAATTATTTAATCTTTAAAAATTATAAATAAAATAAAATTATTTAGAAAATATATTTATATTTATATTTGGATTTGACTTATGTATAACCGTATATGAAAAATGGTTTAG
This sequence comes from Viscum album, assembly GCA_963277665.1. Classification (NCBI taxonomy): domain Eukaryota; kingdom Viridiplantae; phylum Streptophyta; class Magnoliopsida; order Santalales; family Viscaceae; genus Viscum; species Viscum album. The sequence goes on from OY728120.1 coordinate 1,489,885,865, forward strand.
TCAATAAACTTTTAATTTAACACTTTTAACTCTTTTTTAAATAAAATATTAATAAATGTCCTAATCTAATCCAAGTGGACCTAAAGGATCATATTTTATTCCTAAGTTTGTTTTTGGATGAATTAAACTTATCTAATAGATTTAGGATATTTTTTAGGGTATTTATTATATCATTATTTTCCTTTAATTACCCTATTTACTTTTATCCGTGGTAAATAAAAGTCAAAAGTTAATATTCACCAATTTTTTTCAACTTTTTGAATCACATTTTACTTACTGATGACAATCGTGTAGTCATATTTTTGAAATTCAAATCACATAAGTAGTAAAATTATGTTTCATGCAAATTTACTAATGTGCCTAGAAGGTGGGTAAAAGATGTAAAAAATTCAATAAAATTGTATACCTCTAATTTTATTATAAAATTAACCCAATTAATTGCATTGAACTACTATAAGTATTATTTATCTGTTTTTACTTTAAATAAATTTAAAAAAATTAAATAAATATTAAAATAAATATTCATTTTAAATAAAAACGTAGTGTTTTTTTACTATTCAACAAAAATGGAAAGTTGTTAAAAAAATACGAAAAAATCACCCTTACATAATTTTGATATTATGATTTCAAAAATGAATTCAATTTTACCAAATTAAAAACATATAATCTTTATTTATTAATTTAAAATTAATTCCCATGCTTAAAATCAAAAAGTAGGTTTTTAAAAAGTAGAAACTATTAAAAGATTGGCGTGTGATTAAGTCAATTTTAAATGTAAAATTACTTATAATGACCTAAATTGTATTAAATGATAAAAATCATATATAATTATAATTCAAAACAATTCAAATTTATAATTTAACACTATATGTTATTTTCATTAAAAATGTTGTTTTCAATTAGAATTTAGCATCTTTCACTATTCATCAAAATATGAAAGTTATCACAAAAACACCAAAAATTTATCCAAAATAAATTTTTAGGTCCCAATACTAAATAAGGAGTTTATTTTGTAAAATTTAATATAAAATTGTCATATATTATATTTAAAAAAAGTTCACTATTAGTAGGCGGTAAAATTACATTTTTTGAAAAATAAATCCTTTATCAAAAAATTTGATTTTGTTCTTATATTATGTTTAAGAAACACATAATATGGATGTTAAAATTATATAAGATTCAAAATACAGTTAATACTATTCATAACTTCTTTTTGAATTTCTAGTTTGGTAAGATGTGGTGCGTTTGAACATGGTGTTGCGTGTTGCGGAAGCTATTGAATTACTTTGAAGAGATAACATACTATGAAATTTTGTGGTGTTACAATTTATGGTCTAATTAATTATGTGCTATTGATATCATAGATTGAGATAATTAATTATGGAATTTATTATTAAAAATTGAGATTGTGAATGAGATAATTAATTCATAAAATTATTTATGGAATTTAATGTTGTGAATATTGATTAATTAGTAGTTAAATTAATAAATGGGTTTCATGACTTTTTTTATAATTTAGTTAATTAATGTTTATTATGTGATAGACTAATTGATAAATTATTAATGAAATATTTATTATTAATTAATTTTTTATATATAAATTTATGTTATTAATATAATTAGATAATTATTTAATTAACTAGTTGTATTATTGTGTTTACCTAATTGTCGAATTAGTAATGGAATTTATGTGGATAATTTATTTATGAATTAAATATGTGTTTATGAATGGTAACATTTTTATTCAAGTTTGAATTAAATAATATAAACTTGGTCATTCTAATTTGTGTTTATAAATGGTTACATGGCCATTGTAGTTTGAATTAATGATTAGTAACACGGTCATTTTAATGTGTCATGTATGAATGGTTACATAGATATTATAGTATGAATTAAAAAATGGTAACATGGTCATTCTAATGTGTAGAAATATAGTATGGTTGTAATGTAATTATGATACATGATACACCTCTGAAATATTTCGAGCTCTGACATGAGACGAAGTAGGTATTGAGGTATCAGTGTCTAATGGAACCCAGGGAGTTTATGTGGTTTAATAAAGAATACTTTGATATTGTGATAACTATTTATTTATGAATTTCAATTATTTCATTACACAACTACATATATTATGATTGACTAATTTTTTTAGAAATTGTTGGTGTTGACCTACTGAGTTGAACTACCACCCTATTTAGGATGGCTAATCAGTACATGAATAGACATTATTTTAGGAGGATAGTTAATGGAAAAAACAATTTGATAGATGGATGACTTATAATAGAGATTGGATGAGGGAACTATTTGTGGTTCGAGACCCTCTAGGGAGTCTTCATGGTCTTATTTTTGTTTTAATTTTAGAAACTTGACATGTACATTAACATGTAAGTTTTTCTACTTGAGTTGTATATTTTAATTTACTCCATTGATTATCTTGAGATATTGGAATTGTTACTTTTATTTCTGCTTTCAATATTGTTTTTTATTTCTGATGCTATATTTCTTTGACAAAATTCGGTATAGTCTCCCCTTGATCGACATATCATACCCCCACTTCTAGTTGACGACCACTAGAATATAGGGAGGCACGCTTGAGGTTATGTGAATGAAAAAATCAGGGCACTAGTGTTTTACACTCTAGTCGGGATATTAAATAAATAATTCTCCATAACATCCTGGGAAACCTCATAACGTGATAAAAAATTGTTCATAATGGTACTCCATGAAATGTTGCCATTTTTTAATGTATATCTTGGTGATTTGATCAAGATAAAAATATGCTACAATAGAAATGAAATGTTTTGATTTCAGAAGGGTATCAACTGAAACCCTAATAACATTATTCACTTTTCATATATTAGGGAGTTACAAGATGAAATTAATGGTGGTGTTTTAACATTTCCACTTAGGTATGGGTAGTGGTTGTGAAATCCATATAAGATTCTATCTCTCAGCCTTACCTTATTTTCATACCTAACTCCAAGATACACACTCTTCAATATCTCTCTTCAAATTGTCCCACCATAAATGGTCTTTCAAATATTAATACACAACCATACTTATAGGATAAATAGAGAATGATGAACTCTGAGAATCATCCAATAGTTGCATATTCTATTTTGGTATTTATGGGACACATACATAGTCCTTAAATCTGGTAATTCCATCATATTCAATATTGAATAAGGAAATAATCCACACTTTATTTTGTAGCTTCAGATCCCCCTTTTATGCCTCTATAACGATTATATTATTTGATGTTTGATCATTCAACTAAGTGAGAAATAATCATTCTCATTTCAATATCATTTCAATTTTTATCCTCTAAAAATACAAAAATGTTAGATATTTTTTAATCCAAATCATGGAAAATCTATTATATTCCTTCCAACTCAAATCATCATCCACTATGTTTTCCATCATAGAATGGTAATTTATTGAGTAGTCATAATCATTAATCAATTCAAACCATCTCGTTTTTTGTATATTATATTCCTTATATGTGAATATATGTTTCAATATTTTATGAAAGGTTTATATGTTATACATTTCAACATAAACTTAATGTCTTCATATATTAAAAGAATAAATTACCGCTACTAGTTCTAAGTCAATATTAGGGTATGTTTTCTCATGAACCTTCAATTGAGTAGAGTAATTAGCTAAAACCATTTAATTCTTAATGATAAAACATCCCAATATACTATTGTATTCATCACTATAGATCAAAACTCTTTATCCGTTACATGTTTGTGTGAGAACCTGTGCATTGACCAAGCATGTAACATCTTGAGTTTTTATGAACCTTTTTTCAAATAAATTATTTTTCATTAATGTCCTAAATTTTAATATGTCAAAAATTCCTTATACATGGAACTGACATGGCTTTCAATACATGCAATGCTAACGTGTATTTCACTACATGCCACACCGACTTGGAAATCATTCCACACAATATTAAGTTTCTATGAATCATCATCTTACTTTTTATAATTATTTAAATTAGATAATTATAACATATATCAAACATAATAATTTTAATTGTAATAAATACTTTTTAAATGTTATTTATAATTTATTTATATAAATAAAATATAATGATAATGGAAAATATAATGTCACGAAATGTCCTTATATGTTTAAAAATATAAATTTCTCAATTTAACTCTATTTCATGTCCTTCAAGGAAAAACATTAAAATTTGTTGTATAAAATTTAAATTTAACATCTAATAAATAAAATTTATTTTTGAATTCAATATTTAGAAATTAACTTTGGGTAAATTTCAGGGATTTTTCGGATAAACCTAATTTTTTATAGAATTTTAAAAATTACTGAATTTTAATTAAAAACTTCTTTTTCGTCTAATTTATTTATATAGGTATGTCATATGTTAAGTTGTTTTTAAAATTGAAAATTAAATAAATTATGAATCTATTAATCTAATTGATATCATTGAAAAAAATTATATTGAATTTAGATATATAACATTAATGAACATTAGAACATTCTCACTTTAAAAACCAACTTTCTTGACAAGTCTTAAGTATTAGCATTAAAATTAACATTTCCACTACTATAAATTGAATTTAAAAAACATTAAATACATAGTTGTAATCAGTATGATATTTGTAGTCTAAAATGATTAACATAATTTTTTGACACAATGAATAGTATATTTAGTAATTTTTAATTACTACGGTTAAGGGTAAACTATGTAATCAAAGGAAACAATAACATTATAAATATTATAAAATTACACTAAAACATGTCCAAGTTTCATGGGATGAGTGGTTTTATAAAAAAATCATCATTGGGAAGAGATTATAATCTTTTTAATTCATTTGTCTGAGAGTAATATATTTATTATATTTTATTTACAGAAAATATAAAAATGTCATGTTCATATTTTTCATAAATATATCATTTTTATGTGGGGTTCTAAAGAAGAAAAATTAGACTATAAATAGTCATTTGAAATATAAATTATTATCTTCAACATGGTAAGTTATTTTTAAATTTATAAAATAAGTAATTAAAATTATGGCCTACACAAAATGATGCAGCAATTGTTTAAATAAAATAAATATAAAATAAATGTTATTAAAAATGATAAAATTAATATAATGTGATATAATTAATTTATTTAAAAAATTATAAATGAATTTTACATATTAGTGATGAGTTAATGAAGTCGGATCGAATATATCATATTTTTATCATATTTTAAAAATTCAAATAATGAATATTTGGATAATTGAGATTAATGGTATTTTAAAATAATTATCTTTTTATTAAATGATATAAAAATCATAAAAAAACTAAAATTATTCAAAATTATTGGGATTAATGTTGAAAATTTCATAAATTTTTCATTTATAATTCGTTTGTAATATTATAATAATTATATTAAACATTAAAAATTAAAAACACATGTTATCATGGAAAACATTATTGTGGTTAAACAAGGGTTAACACACAAAAATAAGGATTAAAAAGTATTCAAAACATATCTAATTTTCTTATTATGAGATTATTTAGAATATTCCTCATCTTATATTATAAATAACTAACTTTGGATAATTTTTTAATTGATAATTAATTTATATTAATTTAATATTTTAAGAGTTTTTTTAGAGTTCCCCTCAACTCAATCATAAAAATAGCACATCCTCCCTCACTTTATCACACCCCTTTGATCGTTCTAGGTTATAAAAAGCCTATAAAAATAATCTCCCTCCTACCCAAACATACTCCTTGAATTCTCCCTTTGATCATAAATATATCTAAGGAATCACATTGTCACAAAAAGGGAGTTAACCAAAAGAGAGGTAACATCCTTCCTCAAGATGCTTTTTTTATTTTCTTTCTACACCACCTCAATTATTCTTATTCCATGAATAGATAACAACATAAAGATCCTAAATATTCTAATATTTTTTCTTTTAATGGATCTTCCAGCACTTATATACACTTTAATCTAATGGACAATGAACTTACCATTCATGTTTATGGCGAACTATCACCTCATGAAATGATGTGGTTTGTTTTACCTTTAACACCTATTACGATTGTGTATTAGGATAAAAATTTTATTTTTATATGATATATGTGATTATTATGATATATTTATAGTTATTTATTTATTATATAAATCCTACCTTTATGATTATAATTCTTTGTAAAAACTATAACTTCATATGTGGAAGTGCGGACTGATGCCTCCTCAAAGTGATTTGATTCATTCACACTTTACATGGAATTTATTAAGGATAGGTTTTGTAAGGTTATATGATATATATCACATAATAATTATAATATAATAATATTGTATTCATATATAAATATCTTTTATATTCATTCTTTCTTTCTATACACCATGAAAATGGAAACAACATTCGTGCGTACGTACAACTTACCATCTCCCTGAATGGTGTATTCCATTTCATATATCTATATTTTATAGATTATTATAAATTTTTATACACTGAATATATATGATATATATTTAATTTTTTACAATATATAGAAAATATTATATTATTATTTTAGTAATATGGTCTAGAATAAAAAGTCAAAATATGTACGATAAACCAAGCGGTTATAACTGGAAATATTAAATTGACATGGAATTTTAATAAATGGGTAATATATGGTCATAAGAAAACATTATTTGGTATTATATATATGAATATTATTATCTGATAATTTTATTATAAACATATAATTATTATAAAGTCTTCTTGTTTGTGTATGATGAAATTCAAGACCCAAGGTAAGGAAATTTCATATATCTTTTTATTTCTGTGAGATACATGCCTTATTCAAAAATAATTTTCTTTGTGTGGTGTATGTTATACCCATGAATTTATTCTATGGTTATTATAATTATATTTATGGGTATATACATGTCCATTTTACGATCTTATTTTAATGGGTTTTATGGTTCAATAGTTACCAACTTCGTAATGTACTTTTTTCTCAATTTCCCATCTTTAAGACACATGTTTTTTTATGAACCTGTTTTATTATACAAGGTGTATATCCTTATAATTGACATGTTATATCATGAATATCCTCATTTATTATTATATTTTAGTATCCATGTAATTTATTTTTCTAACATGTGTAGTATGACTCAATGTTACCAAGTGGTAAGAGTTTATTGAAATAATCTCATCATTTATCGATATTGTTTTTTATTGTCATTTCATTGAAGAAATATTATGATCCGTCACTAAATAATATTCCCAAATTTTATTGTAATATGTTTATTCATGACGTGTTCATGTATTGTTTCAATTTATCCACTCTCTAGTAGAAGAGTTAATTAATAAGAAAATTAAAAAAATTGATCTCATTTCTCTTTTCGGTAAAAATCAGTTTTATTCAAAAGAACACATTTAAAAAAATAAAAATTTTATTTTAATCCGTCTCAAGGAAAAATGATTATAAAAAATTTTTTATGTTTTTTTAAATATTCCATTATATGTTTTCAAATTTATTTTCAAAGGAAAAATATTTCAAAAAAAATTATGTTATAAAAAGAATTTTTCAAATAATAAAGGATATTCTTCTCAGAAAATGTTTTTAAAAGATCATTAAAAATTATTTCTCGTATTTGATGACATATATTAGTGTTAATAATGCGTTATTATGAATATAATCTAAGTTTTAATTAAATTTATTTCTCGGAATGGTTCTTTTTTTAATGTCATAAAATTTAGAAAACTCATTTGTCTTTCACTGTTTGTATGTTTATGAAATCTTTTTTTATTTAATAGGTTATATGTGTATGAAAATTTCTTCTTTTAAAAAGTCATTATTTGATGAAATTATTATTAGACTAGACTATTTTCCATAGTTTAGGATAATATTACATGTTTATGATACCCATTTCATTTCTTGGGTTATGTTATGAATAATTCTTATGATCTCTTGGAACATTTATGTATGATTTAATTATTTAATGTGTGGGACCTATATCTCTCTCAACTGTAATAGGTAAAAATTTATATCTCACGAGATAGAAATAAATGACCCTACTGATAAGTTATTCTTGGGAGTTAACCATGACTTCAAATATGGTTATGTGAGAGAACCATGACTACCAAGATGGTTATTTGAGTGAACCATGAATACCGAGGTGGTATAGGGAGTAAACCAACACTAATAATATGGCCTTGGTTAAGACTACTTAAATAATGTGGAAATCATTTTCTATATGATTATTTGTCTTCCACAATTATATGTTTTATTCTTATGTTATTCATTCATACACATGTTATTTATTTCCTTAATATTCATTTACTATAAACTACCAATATTTATTCCATGATTCAGGTTTATGATTTTTGATATGTAGGGTATGATATTTTATTTTCATAATCATTCCCTCATACAAATATTCTCATGATTATGCTTTCATATCTCAGTCTTTTACCCTTATTTAACATCTTAACTCACCCCTATTTTTTTCATCACCCATGTTAAAATGATATGTATTTTTTTAGTGTCTAAGAAGGGTTATATTCAAGAAGAACTTAGTGGGAGGTAATGTAAATCACTTATGTACAAGTTTCATGTTTTGATGTTTCCAAAGGTACTAAATTAATATAGTATTTTGTAAATTCTTTTTTAAATTATGAAATGTTTCGAAAAAATGACATAATCTCAATGTACGTTAATCTAATTTCATTATAAAACATCTCTTAAATTCCATTAATTTTTTTACATTAATCTATGTAAAGTAACATGGATCCCTTCCATGTCAAAATGGTATGTTGTTTGATAGACATGATAAACATCTCTAAATGTGCCTATAATATCTATACATGCTAAGAAAACTAAATTTTTTGTCACTATGGTTAGTTTTTTCCACTATTCAATAACTTCCATCTTTGAGGGATCCACTAATATACTGTCACTTAAAAATACCTGACCCTGGAAAGATACATTATTTAGCCAAAATTCACACGTAAGAATTGTTTTTTAAAAAACTTCTCCTTTATCAATGTCTTATACATAATACTTAAATGATATTCATGCTCTTATTTATTTTCTGGAATATATAATAATATCATCTCTAAACAATACCAAAATTTGAACAAGGTAATCTCTAAAGACTATATTCATTATATCCATGATCATGGTTGGGGAATTTGTTTGTCCAACTGTAATAACATTAAATTCATAGTGAACATACCTCATATAGAGGTTTTTTCATGGATATTTCCTTATTTTATATCATATCAACTTATGATATTCTAATCATAGATCAATAATTAAAATTTATTGATATCCTCATAGTTTACCTAATAAATTGCTAATACTTGGTAGAGGATACTTATTCTTGATAGTTATCTTGTAAAGTTCTTGATAATCATTGAAAATTTGAATTGATCCATCTATTTTTTGTGACAAATACTTAAGGTTCACCCCATGGTGATGCCCAAGACTAAATATATACTTTATTCATACTCGCATAGACTTTATTCTTCAATACACCTAACATAGTGAGTTTTATTAATAATGTGTCTCTCAATAAGTGTATCACAAGGTATGAAGTTTATTAAAAAATAAATTTCATGATTCTAGGGGGTGATAAGAGACTCTTTAGTAAATATATTTGAAAAATCCAATGAATCCTTATATCATCATTATTAAGGTTCTCCCAAACCATTTGATATTAATTCCCTTAATGAACATGTAATGAGACCCATTCAATAGAACTAATTTACATCAGAAGTAAATTTTCATCCTCGCCTGGATGGAAAATAATTGGTTCATTCATGATATAAAATATGATTTCATTTCTGCATCATTAGATATGGGAACTATATAAATAAATACAATACATAACCAATATTACATCAAATTAAAATATAAGATACAAAAAAAATATTTTTGTGAAGCACATTCCCACAAACCTATAATGGTGAGGATCTACAGATTTGAGATGATATCACCACATCATTATGATATTTCATTAATTATTTAACATCTAATTATTAAGGTGGAGATGTGATACCTTTACTAAATTCATGAGATATAATTGAGTATTTAGAACTGTAAACAAATACTATTTTATATTTCTATATTGGATGATAAGTGTGTGTTTCACCACTTATTTATCATTAACCACTTCATTAGTTGTGATCTAATTATATTTCACAGTATATCTAATCATAAGAGGTTCATGCTGTTAAGTTTAATCATTAACCCATGTATCTTTTTAATTTTTAGTATAATTCCAATAACCCTTACAATTACATTATTGGAGTGTGGGTGGATTATTTGGATGAGATCTATCCAAGTACATTTCATTGGGTTCAATCATTAAATCTACAAAGAATTCGCTTGCTTCATAAAATTTTTTCTAAAACATGAAACATTTACCAATTACCTATGAAAAATTTACCTAATTATTCATTACATAATTTTGGTATAAAGGATGATTCATCTTCATTACTCCAGGGGTCTTATTATTATAATTTTTTCAAAACACCAACATTCACTTCTTATTAGAAACAATGTAATTATAGTAATATCTACTCTCTATTTATACCTTGAGATCACATAAAATGATCACCTCATAGTTGTTATGGTCCCTTTTTGACAACTTGTTTGGATGACTTGGATTTAAGCCACTGAATAACTTGTAATTTTTTCTTTCAAGTTCAATGATAAAACATTATTTTTATATTGTATGACTTTTAATGTTTTCCTTATATATATAAAAAAGATTTATCTTCCTTCTACCTAAGGTCAATAAAATCATATTACATTTTTGTGCTTTGTGTTTTGGGAAAGTAGAAAATGAAAAATACCCTCTTAAACTCACTCTATTCCTATGAATCAATTTTTCCCTATTGAAACATATTCTTATTATGATTTCAGAATTAATCTATATCATCTTCCAAATGATACATTGATTGATTAATTTATTCCTTCTTTGATCATTGGAGAATGGAAAATATCTTTTTAATGTTAATTATCCATTAATTAAAAAATAATGGTTTATAGGGAACACTGAAAGAAGGTGGATGTTACCTCATGAAAGACAAAAATGGTTTATTGGTCAGTTCTTTTCTCATTTTTAAGCTTGGTATGATTCATATATTGAGATAGTTTCATTGGAATATAGATAATATTTTTCATTCTAGTTCTCATGCCATTAAATTGATCAAGAAGAAAATAATTACATATTCTACCACATTCATTGTTAAATTAATTCCTCTAAGTCCAATCCACTAACTAAAAAACCATAATATAATCATAAAACTACAATAATTAGACTAAGTAATCATATAATCATGAAAATCAATACCTATACGACCTAAATTATGAAACCTTATAAAACAATGACAGTTTTAGCTTCACCCAAAATAAATTCCTTTTCAACATTGGTAGTATTAATTTCATTCCATATATTCAACATAACTTAAACTCTAAAAAACAAAACAATACACTTATACCTAAAAAAGGTGAACCAATATGAATGTACAAAAGTATTACATCATTTTAGATGGAAATGTGATATATTACATAATACCAAAATGGTTTACTACATTTGGAAAATTGATTCATAATCAACTTTTTTAATAAAATATCATTAATAAATATGAAAATATTTTCCCTTAAACTTATATTATTAAATATATCCAAATTAAAAACTTTTTTCATAACCTAAATAAAATAATAATATTTCGAATTTTCAAATCAAATAATCTGTAAGGGTAAACATGGATGATATAAATATATGAACATATATGATTATAAAATACACAAAGGGTCTTGAGAAGATGATAATAAATTATGACGTAAATGAATAAATAGTCATATATCATTAATCATGATTCATTTAACAAAGAATTGGGATTTCAATAGTCACGTGTCATATGAGTGGGGAATCATCATTAATCAATCATGACACATGAGATCATATCAAAGGCATATGATCATCTCATAAGAATTGTGTTAAAATCATAATCATAGAAAATAATTTCATTAATGATGGATTTTTAAAGTCTAAAAAGACATATTGAATAAATTCACATAATAGATAGAGTTCACTATAAAAACTCTTTTCATCCATTGAATGGGTTTACTCCACATCCTCTTCATATTATATCATGAGATATAAATAATTTAATAGTTAATTTTATGTATTTAAAAGTAACACCAAATAAAAAATGAAAATAATTTATATGTGTTCCTTAAGGTTTTAAAAACATACATCATTTCACTAAACTATTACCCATGGAAAATAAATGGGTTTCAGAAATATTTCAAAATTACATAGTCATAATACATCCATAGAAATAAAATGATTGTAATGAATGTATTATATCACTAGTAAAGTATAAAAATACCATATGAAGCTAAAATAAATAAAACATACATTTAAAATAACATTTGTCTCTTTTAATTAGGATATAATAAAAATATCAATTTCATTCAATAGAATTTTAATTAATTATTCAGAGAATATTGAAAGAACAAATCTCATTGAAAATAAAATTGTAAAATATTAAATTACACTTTAAGGAAAATAAAAATCATTATGGATGGAAATTCCACTCATGTGGAAAACGTTTTCACAAATATCCCATTTACACTTTCTGAAAATATGTAATAAATACCTTGTTTAAAATAAAAAATATAAAAAAATACATCTCAATACCTTGAAAATAAATTCAATTATTATTGAAAATTAATTTTACTTATAAATTTATTCAATTAAATATAATTATTTAAATCATTTTAAAGAACATATACATGGAAGAAAAAATTTTCTAACCAAAGAAGAAATAACATTGACTTTTCTGAACAACATTTTATCAATAATTTTAACTACCACGGAGATGTTAATGAAAATACATGAAGAAATGGTAAATAAAAAATACGATAATAAAATATATGGTGACTAAGATATAAAGTTATAATAATTCCCCTAAATGATATTTGATAGTAAACAATCCCAACTAAAAATGAGATTGCAACACAGACTCATACTTTGGGTCATGACATTTTTTATATGCATTATTAAAATCATATATAATAAATTAATATTTATTATAAATATATACCCAAAAAAATTCATACATATCATATAATATAACATTCTCTTTTAATTTTTAATTTCCCATTTATTATCAATGCTTTGTTAAAATTGACATTCAGGGTGTTAACTATTCTCTTCCCCATGCAATTTTTGGTTTGATTGATATGGTCCTTGCACCTTGTTCATGTTTAATGATCTATATAATATTAATAATTTTATAATAACTGTATTTATTCATTATATGAACTTTTATAATCATTAATATAATGTGGTGTGGAAAAATTAATTACATCACTTTGTAAATATGACAGCCTATACGTACAAGTGAGTAATTTATTCAGTTTTCTATGAATGGAATGAAATAAATTTAAATAATAATATATAATCCTATATTTGTAAAAATATGATAAATAAAATTTATATTAATTAAATCCATTTATATAACAATCCACTTATGGCATAGAAGAAGAAGAACTCATCACTCCATAGAAGTGGTAGTCTACATGTATACACAAATGATGTTATAATTTCTCCTAGGATGGAAATATGGTAGAAAATGGTTACACTATTAACATAACAAAATTTTAGTGAATTTTTTATATATTTTTAACATGATAATATTTTTGTTAGAGATCTATCAAAGGATACATAAGAAAGAAACTCAAAATAGCTTAGTAAAGACAATATCCTCTTATTTGGGAATCCTCCTTTAGATTAAACATTATTCATTCAGAGGATCCACATTTTTGATGAAAAATAGATCTTGTACATGAGTCTGAAATTTAATAAGATATTTTTAAGGTTTTATATGAACATTAAGGCTCAATTCTTGTGAATAAGTGATGGTAGGGGGTTACCTTTTATAACTGAGGTTGGTGGCTCTCTTATAAATAAATAAATAAATAAATATAATAAAAAGTCATATTCAATTGAAAGAATATCCAAGGAAAGTAAAATTAATATATAATATTTATTTTAGTAAAAATACTTTTGAACAATCACATTTAGCTATGTTTCATAGATATATCATTTCTTATCTTTAGGTTTAACCCCTCAGTAATCATTTATACCCTTACTGTTGTGATAAATATTTACCATGGTAAATATTCATAGTGAAAAACATTATATTGAAAATTATTAAAAATTTATAGATAATGAAACCAAATATGGATACCATTTTTTAAAATTTAAAAATAATAAATTAAAAAATAATAATTTCATAATGAGCAAGAAAAATTCGATGAAAATTTTTTCTAAGAAAAGTGCATTTTTAGGCATAAAGATGCATTTATTACTATTAATTGCTTAGTAAAAACCATTAAGTTATTTTTAAAATATATTATAAAATTTAATATATAATATTTTATTTAAAATAATTCATTTATAGTGATTACTTTATGTTATTAAGAGAAAAAACACATTACGTGGATAAAAATAGTTTTTGAGTAAAACATATATTTTGACTATCCAATAATTTTATTTTCCTTTCAAAACAATTGATAAAATTTAATTAATTTTCTAAAAACGTAAAAAACAATTTTTTTTATAATATTATAACTCTGAATTAGTTTCTAAATAAAACATATAAAAAAAATTCTCATAAATAAAATATTAAAAAACATTTATTTAGGATCGATAGTATTTTCTACATGAATTAGAAATAAATTTTGAAAAATATATTTCTTTTATATTTAATATAATATTATTTAGTTTATAATTTATTAGAATTATTTTTATAATTTTATGTTTTTTTCTTTAAAAAATTTGAATTACATTTATATATTTAATAGAAATGTATTCTAAAATCTAAATTTATTATAGTTTATACCTGAGAGGGAAACCAAACGGAATATGATATGGAGTGGAAAAAATCATGATTACACCTTAGAAAATAACTCAATTAATATTTAACCACATTAACTAATCTAAAATTACTAACACTATAAATAATACAAAAATGTGGCTTCAGGGATGTTAAGGTTATAAATACCATAGAGGAGAATATAGTCAACATCCTACGTGTCAAAAAGGTGGGAATAAGAACCTAGGGATGAAATTAAATTAAATAAGAATACATTTCATATATGGTAAAGTAGGTAATTTAGAAAATAATTTTTGGGGAAAAATTATGTTACTTGTTAATGTAGTATATGCGAATAATGTTCATTTAAATCCATCAATAACAACTGATTATTTTAAATTTGGGGAACATGGGAATTATAAGAGTTAAATTTCGATGAGGAAATATTGAAAGTGCGGTCATAAAGATCATCCAGATAATGTTTTATAAACATTATTTTAAATTATTGATAGATATTATGAAACAATAAATAACATATAAAAGTTTTGTATTATTTTAATTTTTTTATTTTGTTTAATATAGGAAACATGATTAGAATTAGATTAAAGAGTTTTTGAATATAAATCATATATCTTAATATAGGAATGAATCCTTAAGGAATGAGATGAAAAATATTGGTTAACATTTTATGGAGGATGTTAAATGATTATATTTTCAATATATTGGGTTTTGAAACATATGATGTATTGGAATTTTATTTAAAGATTTTTATGTTAAAGGATGATAATATAATCAAAAGTACATATTCACTTTTTGACTCCATATTTTATTTAAAATAATTAATGATATTTTCGAATATATTTATTTAGTTTAATGGATCATTGATGTATATAAAACCATTGGGATTAACATGTGATTTACTATAATGATATTTTTATAAGAAAGTCATTCTATTTTTTGGATGTAGTTTTAAATGCTTTGATTACAATTATGTTAAATACATTAATTAATGTTGAGAAAATTATGGTTAATTGGTACAATTTTCTATCATATTTTGGATAAATTATAGGATTAATGTAAATCGATAAATTATGTGAAAATATGGGTTTTTAGTTAAAATTATTTGAACTAGATTAAATAAAAAATATTGATTTAACCTTTGGAATCATATAAGATTTTTGGGTTTTTATATGTCATAGTGATTTAGTTTATTTTGGGACAACAATATTATATTTTATAAAATATATGAAATACTTCTCTTAAGTCGGACAATGGCCTCTGAGCGGCGTGTTGTCCCACACCAAAATGGTTAGGGTTTCTTTTGTTTCCAGTTTCCCCTTCCCCCACTGTCCTGGTTCTGATCATGGAATGATGTGCCTAGTTTGTGTTTTTAATGGGCGTCTTCATGCCTTTGAGAGTCGGCTCAATGCGGTCTGCCTCCTCCCACCGATGACGAAGCTCAGTGTTGATCTGGGTTCTTTGGACATCAGCAGAGTGGCCAGGGTCTCTTGGAACTTCTAGGATGACCATCTCGACAGAACATCGTTTCTCATCCGGGTGGGGCTTGCCCTTCCGTTGACAATAAGGCTTGGTTTGATGTTGGCTCGGTGCTCTTCATCTAATTCGGCATGATCAAGTGTTTCTTTGATGTTGGGTTGGTGCGCTCATCTTTTCAGCTTCGTCAGAGTGTCCTATGTTTCTCAGCTCGTATGGTATGATCATGTGCAGGTTTCTGGTATGATCGGCGGTGCTTTGGAGGGGGGAGGTCTTGGGTGGTAGATTGTGTCGGTATTACATGTTTTTATTCTAGTTTTGTGGTGATTTGTTTCATCTATCTTGATAAAGTTTTATTGATCAAGTTTGACCTCATTGGTTCTTCTCTTCCCTTTCATGCTACTCAATAGTGTGAGGATTTGGAAGTTGGTGAGGGTGCATACACAGTTTTAATCATAGTAGACTCTTGACCATGGTGGCGCTTCTATTTCAGGATGACCCAGATCCCCTCATTGGTGGTTCTCCCTTGGCATGGGATGATGCCACCCTGTCCTAGGTGACGATGGCCTGATCTTGCGTCATTTGGTTTTTCTTCTTGGCATATGTATTTGTAGTGGTAGTGGTGTTTGAGGTGGGCAGAGGAGTTGGTCCAGAATGAAAATTAATGGAGGTGTTTGGACTGGTGATTTTGAAAGGGGGAAAGGTTTCTTTTATGAGGTCTGCTGGTATGGTGATTCATTTGGACTCGACCCATATATCCAGCCACATATGTGGTTTCATAGCTTCTTTTCATCATGGATGTTCTTTTTAGATTCAGATGTTTGAGAAGGTATGGCATCAGCCATCGGATTGGGTATATGCTTTGACACAGGACACTTGCTATCTGTTTAGCCTTGCAATAATGGAGTGCTCTTCCATGATCATATGCTAGGGAGGGCAAGCTCCATGTGTTAGTTTGGTTTGTCTCTCTAGACCTTTGGGTCATGTTATTTCTTTATTCGATGATGTCGGTAGGGTTCCCCCCTTCTTCCCTTAAATATAGGTTTCTATTATAAATTAAGAAATATTTTAACACCTCCAAGCCATTGGAGTATTGAATTTATGACTACGGTAAATACATTTTTGGGTATGTGACTATATGGGTTACAGGTATTGTTTTGGGGTAAAAATTAAAGTTTATTTTGGAAAAAATCGTGATCAAATTATTATATTTTTTGATTTGGAATTTTATTAAATAAAAATTAATGATATTTATTTATTTTTGTATATTTTTAATTTTAGAATATATATTGACTATTTATATTATGGTTTTGGATATATGATTATTAATTTTTCTTCAAGTAGTGTATTAAAAAAATAACAATTTTGTTTCCAATAATCAGATTGAATAATGATTATTATCTTAACAAGATTTCATTTTACACCCTAACCCCAGAACCTTGGGTCTGGTGCATTATTTTATGACATTAGTAGAGATAAAACACTTTAATCCCAATGGAATGATCAGTTTAGATGTTTCAAAATATAAAATATCAACTTGAAACATACATTACAATTGAAACTATAAAATACAACATAGTCAATCCTCTAAGCGCACCAATATTCTTCGAGATTAACCTTGAATATCAATCATAATATAAATATTAGAATATCAGGAAAAATAAAACATATGAACGGTGTGAACTTATATTCTCAGTAAGGGTGAGTGTACATGGGAATCTATCATGAACGTATAATAATAAATAATAAGGTAAGGTGAATAACATAAACACATACCATTTAAACATATCTTGAGAGAAATATGGCCAAAATAAATAATACCATATAATCATTGGATCATGAAAACATAACCATGAATATTCAATTAATAAAATAATCACATTGAATATCAATATCTAATCTCATTATGAGGTAATGCATAATGTAGGACCACAAAAACATACCATCAAGGCTTTGTCCAAAATACTATATATAAATGTGTAGGAAATAACCAATACAAGAACTAGTTTATCTCATGAGACCTACTGATGTATCAAGGGGATATAAAAGGCCCCTCCCATCACTTACTAAATTCAATTCAATCCTCATATGAAAATGGTAAAACAAAAAAACAATATACATTCATATTGAAAAACTAGCATAATAAATATTAATACTTCAACCATAAACCACAAATGGTATAAAATAAGAACATCTATAGTAAAACTAATCATAAAAGATTCAATAAAATATAGTATATAGTATCATAAGAGATAAACAAAAATCAAGCATAAGAACCATCAAAATTATTTTTAAAAATATGGAATTACTCTAATAAAATCATTAAAAATTCATTGAGAGAAATACACCATTTTACATTGAAATTATTTATTTAAGAGGCTATTTAAATTTAAAAGAATATTTTTTCATGGAATAGGGGCTTGTAAACATGTAATGGAGTTATAAAAGCATTAAAGTTTCATGATGGTAGAGAATTATATTCTTGACGTATAAGTTAACACAACATTCCTTCTATATTTTTTATGAAGAATCCATAAAGTACCTCGTTTAGAAAACAAAAACAAATATTCCATTAAAACCATTCTATAAAAATTATAACATGGTTAGAAATAATTTAAAAAAATTTAGGATAATAGTAAAAATATTTTGGATTTTTTTAGAAACATGTACATGGATAATAAATGTTCCCCCGCAGATACTTACGTATAAACACTCCCAGATAGTAATGTGATTATGAAATTAACTATTACCTTGTACTTTCCATTAGTTAAATGTTATTATTCCTATTGTATAATGGTTTAAAACATGTTATTAATTTATACCAGAACCATTTCGAATTTTATGATATCATATATGATCTTCATTTAACATTCTTCTAATAACATTCCATTATTTCCCTTGTTTCGGGTGTTAACTACTTCATTTTCCTATGAATTTTTTCCATTAAGCCATGTTTCTTATGAATATGACTTATATATTTAATATACATAATCACAATAAGTTATTAAGTATTATATTTACTCATTAAATAAATTTTAATAATCATTCTTGAATGGTTATTGTGGAAAATGAATCGCATCATATTGTGGATACGGTAGGTCATACATAAGCACGAGCGATGATATCATTTCATTAATATAGAAAGGGTAAGAAATGGAATGATATATTAATTATAAATGAATCAATATCATGTCATATTTATTATTTATATCCATTATATCCATCATTATACCCATCCCAATAAAGTAGTGATGAAAAACAAATTACCCCTAAACATGGAGATGATGAGTGGTACGTACGAACACATTGTAATTTCTTTTTTCATAGGATGTATGAAAGCTGGAATATGGTTTTCATATAATCATAATAACATATAATATTTTATATGATAATATAATTATTACTTTAGAATGTAAAAAAAAACCAATTAATATGAAGTATAAGAAGAAATGAACTTGGATGAGTAAGTAAAAATGATTAACTCTTCTTTGACAATCTTCCTTTAGATCTATTGTTAAGGGATCTAGGGATTGTATTTATAGAAGGGAAAAACCTCTAGAACATGGATAAGGATGTTGGTATGAAAAGTGGGTATTAATTAGTCTATTTTAATGGTTCAAATTGGTGTGAATAAGTGATGCAAGAGGTTCCCTTTTATAATTGGGGTGAGGGGAACCTTTGGAAACTCAGAAAATAATAAAATAAAATAAGGCTATTCTAGAGCCAAAGACCTAAAAATAGAGTATAAGTGATTAGGGTAAGGTGTTGATAACCATATATAATCTCCTATTAAATTAATTAATATTTTATTGATTTCTAAATAAGTTAACAATATATTAGTTCAATAAAGAATCATTAATGACAGATTCTATATTATTCATTTAATTTGACTTCAAATAAATCATTACAAGGATTTATTTTGAATATAATTCTCTAAAAAACTCTAATATATATTATAGTCCTTTAAAATTTATTATAAATAATACTTCATCAAAAAAATAAAAATAAAAATTATTAATATCAATTATTTTATTTATCTGTTAATTAAATAAATATTATTTTAGTATTGGAATATATTTTAAGATAATTATATAATTTATAAAAGCTAAAAATAATTTATATAATTAAACTAATTTTATGTGCACCAAAATAGATAATTATTTTCGTTCATATATTTGTTTTTCCTGCTCAGGTCATGTAAAAGATATTAGATACATAAGAGAGTGACATTTTTAAATTATCATTCGTTTAAATTATATATCAGTTTTTCTTGAAAAATTGTTCATTAAACAACTCCAATAGGATATTAAGGTGATAAAAGTAAAATAATATTCATCCTATAATTATTTTTACATGTTTTTTTCATTTTTTAACCCTTATCTTTTTTTTGACCATTTTTTATCCCCTTTATCTCAAGCCATGATATTAAGTATTTTATAAATTAAAGGTTAAAATAATTAATATAAAATTCAAAAAGATAGATAAATGAGTTTTTGATGACATTTTGATACTTTTACCAATTCTTGGACCAAATTTTAGATTTTTTTATATTTTATATCAATTAATAAAATATTATTTATTTTAAAATATCAATAATGTAAACTTTGACATTATTTATTATTTTTTCTTATAAAAATTTAATAAACAAGATAAATTCAAAACAGGACTTATTATACATTAATAACATGTCAATTTTATAAATAAATTTCATTTAGGAGATTAACTCACAAATATTTTATGTATTTTATTATTTTTAATATCATTTAATTGATTCTTCCATTAATTAAGAAATTATTGCATCATGATATGTCACCATTTAATATAATTATTTATTTCCTAAAAAGTTTAAACAAATTATCGTGATACATGTAAACATATTATATTTATACATAATATTTATAGACGAAAATATCTTTTATATTACAACATATTAAAAATATTTCTCTTGATAAAAACCATGGTGTGACAAAATTTCCTTTTCGTCGAATATAACACAATATATGTATTACTATCATCCGAGTTGCGTGAAAATGTTATAATCATGGACCAAGGAATCTTTTAGTTAACACACACTTTTAAAATGTTATTATAACAAGTGTTAGGGTAATTTTATAATAGTTATGATATTATTTTGACCATTACTTATGGAAGACAATAATATAGCCACAGTTTTTAAAAAAACTATTGGTATAGGTCACCCAAATACCCATGGTTTTCAAATAACCATGGGTATAGTGTTTAGTTCATACATATACCCATAGTTTGGCAAAAACCAAGAGTATAGGGTTTTTTTAAAGACCTATACCCATGGTTTTCCCAATATTAGGGTTATAGGTCACCCTTATACCCATGGTTTTTCAAAACAATGGGTATAGGTTTTGGTTAAAGACCTATACCCAAGGTAATTCAAAAAAATATGGGTGTTGTTCAAAATTATACCCACAATTTTCTCAAAACTGTGGGTCGAGGTATTTATTCCAAACCTATACCCACGGTTCTCCAAATGTTGTGGGTATAAGTCATCCCTATAGCCACGATTTTTGTAAATAATGGCTACAAAATTCTGGCCTAAGAGTGGGAAAAAATTCCAATGGTAATACATATTACCATATTTTTAACCTATATACACACTTTAATATATATATATATAAATAGATACATATTTTTATACCATTGTTCATATATAGTGTAGTGGTTAGGGGCATAGAGTCTATAACGATGGTCTAAGTTTTGAATCAAGTAGAAGGAAATTTTTTTAAATACTATACCCATTGTTTCAGAAACATAATAATATGGTAATTGACGTAATAGACCATTTCCTATTCACCTATTACAATAGTTCATAACCATGGAAATAGAATTTTCAGACCATCAGTATAGCTTAGAGCTATAATGATGGCTTAAGCTCTCATGGTTCTCAAATAAATGGGTATATAATATACCCATAGTTCTAGGGTCTATATCTATGGTTCCATACCTGGGGTATTGGTTGAATTTTCAGTACTTCCCTAATCACCCGATTTACCCAAAACATTGGTAATTAAAATATTACTAAATTTATTAATCATAAGTCTAAAAATAAAAGAAAACTATTTACATAATTTGGACCCACTTAATCCAAATATGGAATCTATTTTTCACAATTCCTAACACCGATGTTTCAATAAATAATTTAAAATCAATCATGTTTATAGAATGATAAAATGAGTATTTAAACTGAAAATGTAAAAAAGAATATAATGTTTTATATTCATATTTATTATAAAATTATTTCTAATTACCGAAATCATATTAAATGATATTAAATTAATCTCTATATACTTAAAAATAAATTAAAAATATAATTTAACACTACAAACTATTTTGATGAAAAACCGATTTTTAATTTGAATGTAATATTTTATCACACTTTGTCAAAACATGATACTTATATGAAAAATAACAAAATTTCAACTAATTTAAATTTTTTTATTCCTCTTTATAAGTGGAATTTTATTTAGTCAAATAGAATATATGAATGTATAAAAAAATTTGATTTAAAATGGCTTCCCCATTAAAAAGCTGTAAAATTTCTTTTTTTGGAAAATATAATTTTTAAGCATAAACATGGATTTATTTTTTTCTTGTTTCTATCAAATATATTAAATAAATGTCAAAAACATCAATTTAATATTTAATATATATATTTCAGTAAAACAATTTTCTATTTGTAATAAATTAATTTTATTAAGACAAAATGCCTTTTTGAGCATGGAAATAGTTCTTTATGAAAAATAAAATATATTTACTTTGTTCTTATATTTATTTCAATTTAATTACTAACCAATAAACTCAACCATATATTTTCATAATATAGTTATTACTATTAATAACCACAAACTTCATGACTATGTTATATTATATTAAATAATAATATATGAATTATATAATGATGTTCAATAAAACTCTACCATTCATGTATCACAAGAAAACTCATTATTGTGTGTACTGTAAGCTTAACATGTTTTCTCATATAAATCATGCATGGAAAAAATTAAACTTATTCAATAATGAAAATTTGGTAATATCTTGGGCTTACATTTTCCCCATTTCAATTAAATTGCATCCTAACAATTTAAACATGATCTCAGTAGTATAGAGTTTAATATTTTAAAATAAACAATAATTGAAAAATCCGCATCATAAATATGGTTATTAACACATCTTATTAATAAGATAGAAAAGTAAATGTCAAGGTCACCAAAAAACTATGAATTCAAATATGAGAAAATTAGTGAAAAAGTGGACATGAAAGAGAAATATAACCATTGGGTTCTGATAGAGAATGATAGTGAACATGTTCATGTGATTGTTATTAACCACATATCCATAAACTAGTGGATTGGAAAAGGTCATTGATACCATAAAAATGATGATAATAGTAAAATATTTTCATTTCAAGACCATTTTCCTAGAGTTGATATATTAATTCACTCTATAATAAAGCAAATAAATATAATTACTTGATATTTTTAAATTTCATAAACACAACCATATCCTTTGGTTGTTCCTTGAACAAAATCTTATTTATCTCTTAGCACAGTTTCCATCATATCGTGATTTAATACATTAACCTCTAAAACCTCATCCAATGATCAACTTAAATCATTTCATAAATGGTTAACCTTTCCAAAAGATCATGACCCAACACTTTAGAATCATTTCCATTGTATTTATTAGTATCCAAATTACATTATCCATATCATTAATCTATTTATCTAACATCATTATCTCATCATTAAGAAAATATTAAGGGCTATATTTCCCTCAACCATGTGTTTTCCAAAAAAATTATCATTATACATACTAACTTTTCTTGGTATCATTCAACATGTGATCTAAAATCCTTAACTAAAAATTACTACAGTACAATACAAATTTATTCCATAATTCTTATAACTAGTACATTATTGATAAAATACCCAAACAAAATAACTCTTGAATCCAAACATAACCACATTAATCATTCCTATTCATATATGGTAGTAGCATAATAATAAACATGATCCATTATCCACTTTTTATATATATTCCATTGTTTCATGAGACACTGATTTTCATAATGTCCTACCTCTTTTCAATGGAAGCACTTCACATTTAAATTTTCATTCTTTCCCATGCAATCACATACATTGTGTCCTTTTTCACTATAACAACCATGTCCTTTATTTCACATTAATACTTGATTTATTTCATAAGACTACACATAATACAACTCATATGATCTATAAGTATAGAGTCTTTGAGAATTAGGCACATTAAATAACAACATAAAATAGTTTAAATGACATATTTAATGAAAAATTCTTTAGAATGATCAAAATACTCCTTCAAACATAGAACATCATGGGATAACATGACGATGTATATAATAAATGGGTGAGCTATAAAGACCATTAATGGAATAAAAATTTCTCAAGTGATACATGTTATAAAATGGCCATATTAATGAGTAATAAAATTATTTTGAATAATAATTCAGGATATAGCATGATAATCATGACATGGTAAATGTGTTAATAATTTAAAATATCGAATCACAAACAATGCTCAAGGATAAACCCGCTAAGACATCATGGTGGAAAAATTCCTATAAATTAATCACGTTCGCTACCTATCCAAATTTGATGTATCATGATACTAAACATCACCCAATGCTTTAGAGAAATATCTGGGTGCACCCATCATATTCATTTCATTCTCATGCTTAAGTGTGCCAAATAGATCACACAACATGGATTCAATCATCATCATAATTTCTTTCTTGATCATGGAATATTTAATACATAAATGTGAGTTAAAATTAAATAATTATATGTTAATAAAGTTGAATTCCCTTTAAAAAAACTAGTTATGATATTCACAACACAATTTTTTTGGACTGGAAAATCACAGTAAAATTTTAACAGTATAACGACATTACGTAAAAAATTACTAAAATGGGTAATGAGAGGGAAATAATACTCTCACAATTTTCACATGAAATGGTTTCTAGTAGATACATGGAAATAACTGTTTAAAACACTAGATAATTTAAATAGAATTCATAAGTTTCTAAAGAAACATGAATAAGGAAGAAAAGACGAGGATCCCAGGCAAAATTTCAGCATAGTAACGGCTTAGGTAAGGGTTTAAATGACCAAGGAAAATGTTCACTCATTAAAATAATATTAATTATATAGTAATATAATTATTATAAATGAATTATAATATAACCCATTAAAATTAAGAGAACTAATTTCGAATAAGGTACTTTAATGTGAAAGGAAGAGAGGAAGTGAGGATCCCATACTTGAGTGTGTGATTTCAAAATCATGGTAGGGGTTATTGAGAACTTGGTTGAACCTAGGGAGAACTATAGAGATTATACAGAAGAGTATGGTCATGATTTATGTAGTTTTAGTGAAGAGAAATTGGATTCTGTGTGGGAATATATAGGAAAAGTGGGGGATTTAATTATTACATAATTTTTGGAATCTACATAATAAAATATTTGAAACCACAAACCATACCATGGTTTATGCCCATAGTTTCTTCAAAATGTAAATGGATTTTATTTTTCTAGTAACATAAAGATAAAAACATATTAAAATAATTATCTTTCTTTTGTGGAGGTAAGTCACAATCTGTAAAAAATGAATTTAAAACCTTAAAATTGATTATAGTTTTTTTATGATTCTTATTGGCAATAAAAAATAAATCAAATAAACATAAAATCAAATAATTTGAAATGGAAAACAAAATTTTGGTAGTGTATTCCATTTATTTTAATTATTATATCATTTTTGGGTCATTATGATTTGAAAATACACAATGTATATTTATAGGGTATTTAATTATTACCCAAAAATTTAACTGGCTCAAAATGATTATGATAAATTAACAGTTCAATAATTTAAACATTCTAATTCCAATAATAAAATAATTTTTTTAAAAAAAAATTCATATTTTGTGATTCTTCACTTTTAAAATAAAATTTAAATTTATTAAGAAATGTTTTGTTTTTGAAAATAACAGTCTTTAAATGCTAATAAAAATTAAATTTAACATCATAAATATTAGATGATCATTTATATTTGATTAAAATTATTTAAAATATTATTTATTTAAAAAAATTAATTAACTGAGTTTTAATATTAAATGACAATAAAATTTCTGTTTTATTGTATCAAAATATAAATTATTTACAATGGAAGAATAATATGATTAAAAAAACTTCATTATTCAATATAAGGAAAGAATGTATTAATATTGCAAGGTTCTTGATATGAATCCCATTATAACATCAGAAAAATCCCTTAGAGTAAGGTGTATAATGGTGGGACTTTTCATGGGCCAGTTTGGAAAACATAGTTTTTCTCGTGATCTCAATGGGCTTGAACTTCTCTTGTAATGGTTTTTCCTAATGCTTACATTATTAGATATTAGGTATGACTTTTGCATTGGAAAATCATTAAAATTATATCTCCCTTGAAATGTCAGATAAATGGTGTTCATATGGTATGATCCAATTGGTTGAGGTCACTACTTACTTTTTCTGTGTCAATTAGATTTGTTAAAACCCTCTAATTATGCTAATCTAGTAATCACTATTCAAAGTCTATATTATCAACAGTAATAAATTTTCATCGAATTCAAAATCAAATAGGATATAAAAAATAGAAGTAGTGAATGTGTTTCTATAACCACAGTTCATGATGAGACATTTAAATAAATAAAAAGTTGGATTTTATTTATAACAGTATGGGTCATTACAATATTCCCCCCATAAGAAATTTCATGCTCAAAATTTTCATTTCCCACACTAAAACATATGTTGATAATGCATCATCATCACCTTCTCAGCTTCCCATGTTTCTTATTCAAACATTTGGTTTCTCCATAACACATTAAATAGGTGCATTTTGTATTTTGTAAATCTTTTTATCTATGATCAAATATGTTCACCTTGTACTCCTCATAGGAATGGTCATTCTCCAACGGTTGCACCTCTGGATTCAGTAGATGCGATAGGTCATGTATGTAATTCCTTGATAGGGATACATAAAATACATCATGTTCTTAGGATTGGTTCAGTGGGAGTTATAGTAAAAAAATTCAACACTTTGATGCGCTCAAGGATCTCAAATGGGTTTATGTATTCATGACTAATCATTCAATTCTTCTAAAATCCCATCACATTCTACCATAGATATATGTGGAGGAATACCATGTCTCAAACATCAAAATCTACATCACATCGATGGTGGTCATCATAGATCTTTTGTTGACATTGATAATCCTTGATATTTTGCTGAATAGAGTTAACATTTTAAACAATTTTCTTAACTATTATAGGACCTAGCAGTTTTTCACCCCAAATTTATCCCCACATGCAGGTGTTTTGTAGCTCTTCCCATAACGGGAATGATAGTGAGCCATTTGGAAGCTTGAGTGGAAATTATTTTTGTATTAGAACATGACTAGAGGAAAATGTTGGTTACATTCACATTCAAAGTCCATAGAACATGCTCAAAACAAGTCTTCCATTGTTTTAATAGTCTTCTCATATTCTCCTTAAATTTGTAGATGATAGGTTGTACTAAAGATTAGAACTATGTTTATATTATGTTGGATACTTTTCTAGAATAGGGATTTTATTCTTGGATCTTGATCAGATATAATTGATAATGGTACTCCATGTAACTTTACCACTTCTCTAATGTATATTCGTGAAATTTTATCCAATTAGGAGTCCTCTAGAAGTGTAATAAATTGATATTTCTCCGTAATACAATCCACAACAACCCATATGGAATTGTTTCAACTAGATATCTTCAAACTTCTGGTGAAAAAGTCCATGTTGATGTCCTCCCATTTCCATGTTGTAATGGGTAATGGTTTCATCATCCCCTTAGAATTCTTCTTTTTATCCATCACATGTTTTCATTCTAGGAACTTTGATGTATCTTCTATGATCTCCTTAATTGTATTTTCCAACCAATAGTGCTCACAAAGATCATGATACGTCTTTGTGCTTCTGAGGTGAATCATAAAGTTGAAATATATGCATCATCCTATAGTTCCTTCCTTGACTCATGATTTAATGTAACACATATTCTCAACCCAAATAGCACAATTCCATCTTCATCAAATTTAAACTTTGAGGAATTCTCATTTATTATATATTCCACCATTATATTAATTTCAACATCATTTATTTATGAATCCTTTAACCTTTCCAAAATAGACGGTTAGGAAATCCATTTTTAAATGATGGATAATTTTTCTTCCTTTATGATTCCCATGTCCATCCTTTATAGTTCAAAGAATATTGGATCCTTCTTAATTCTCATCATTGATAAAGATACAAGATCCTTATTACATAGAGAATCCACCACTTTATTTTCTTTACCTAGATTATAGTGGATTGACCATTCATAGTTCTTAATTATCTCTAACCATCATCATTGGTGCATATACATATCTTTCAGTGTTAATATATATTTGAGGATTTTGTGATCCATATATATCTCACACTTCTCCCCATAGAGATAATGCCTCTAGATTTTCAATGTGAATATCACATATTACAACTCTATATCAGGCGTGTAATAGTTATTAACCAAAATTTTCAACTACCTTGAATCATAGGATATGAATTTGTAATTAATCACTAACACATATCCCAATCCCTTATTCGAAGCATCACTAAAAACTACAAAGAGTAATCCACTTGTGTGTAGTGGGATCATAGATATAGTGATGAACTTCTTTTGAAAATCTATTAATCTCTCTTCACATTCATAATTCTATCAATACATGACTCCCTTATGACCTATATTGGTAAGATAGTTTGAAATTCTCTATAAATATCTCAAAAATTGGTAATAATACACAGCTAACCATGGAAATTATGGATATCTATCATAGATGTTGTCCTCGTCAATCTATCTATTACTTTTGTCTTTTAATTTTCCACATATATCCCATTACCTATGATCATATTAGCTAAGAAATAAACTTTCTTTAACCATAACTCACATTTTTTTATAGTAGGTGTAAAGCTTATCTTTTTATAGGGTCTTTAACACAGTTCCCAGATCCTCTTCATGCTCCTCCATGATTTTGTAGTGTATTAGAATATCATCTATACAGACTAACATAAACTTTTAGAGGTAATATCTAAATACAATAATCATCATGGCTGTGATTTTTTCGGGATCATTAGTGAGCCTAATTGGCATCACCAGGAACTCATAGTGCATGTACCTTGTACGAAAAGTGTTCTTGGAGACCTCTTCCTTCTTCATGTCTTATAGATTATATTCTGACTAAATATTCATTTTGGAGAAGTATTGAGCTACACAGAGTTGTTCAAACAATTAATCAATCTTAGGTTGTGGGCACTTGTTCATTATCATTATCTTTTAGAGATTGTGATAATTAATGTAATTACGCATTGACCCATCCTTCTTCATGAAGAATAGAACTAGTGAAACAGATAGTAAATCACTTGGGTGTATAAATACTTTTCTAGATTATACTATAGATGCTTCTCCAACTCCTCAATTTCCACAATATCTATTCTATAGATTTTACGAGGTAATTGAAATTCTACAGGTATAGGGTCAATTGAAAATTAAACCTCTCTTCAAGGAGAAAGATTGGAAAATTCCTTAGTAAACATGTAAGTGTTTTCACTCACAAATAAAAATTTATTCAAGGATGGTTCTTTACATAGACTTAATAATTTGATCTAGATACACTGTATCATATGAAAATAGTATCCATCCTTGATATAGTGATTCTAAGTAAGAATCATCCTCCTCCTTTCACTTATATAGAAACGGGGATCGATTCTCAATAGAGTGGGTGAATTCTATCTCATGACAATTTATGTTGTCTCTATTTATATTAATCCAATCCATGCCGAGAATTGCATCAAATTCCACAACATCCGATATTAAATGTTTTATTGGTAAGTTTATCCCAAAAACATTGATAGGGGAGGAGTTATGTAATTGGGATAAAATAATTTACAGACTATACATTTCACTGAGAGATCTACATCCATGCTTTGTAGTGGTGTTTGAATATTTCTACTATACAATTGTTATATAAAGGAATGTGTAGAACCATAATCAAAAAATATATTATCCATTCTGGAATGAATAACTATCATACATGTCACCATTTCATTTTCGGGATCCACCTCAGTTTTTGTGAGGGAAAAAGTTTACCCTTTCTTCTTAAGAGGTTTTTGGTTGTCTCTAAAAACCCTTGGCATAGAGAATTGGTTTGAAATGTGCCTCGGTTCCATGTAGTTGATGAAATGAATAATTTATTGAGGTCTTATTGGATCATTCCATTACACCATCACAATATCGGTTTTCTCATATTATAAATTACTTTCAATGTATCCTTCTATCCCAAACCTATTGAATTTATTTCTTCCCGTTAGGATGTTTTTGGCATTCTTCTTCCCACACCTTTGACAAGTGGTATGTGGAGAATTATTATCACTGTTTAAATTATCCATCAAACAACTATAATTAAATCCCATTTTATACTTCTTATCCTCATGATACCCTTTAGATTTTCCAATTTTAATTTATATTTTTAGGAAACATCAGAAAATTTCCTCAAAGCTATCAAAGCCATGGATTTCCAAGGCATTTCATAGAATATGTTTTATCCGAGCAAACAAGTTGAAAACCTTTCAATTGAGGAATAACTAAAAAATTGTAGGTGTATCATAAAATTATTTTAATTTTTTTCTTTGTATGCCTCAATATATTTTACATTTTTTCTCTTCATGGAAAGGAAATCCCTTTTCCTTTTAATGCAGACAAATCATGGGAAATATTTATCAAAAAAATTCTATAATTCCTTCCTCTCCATTGCTTTGAAATATTACTTAGGCTTCGTATTCATAATCATGGACCCCCACTAACCTTATTATCCCTCTATATGATAAAAAACCTGAAGAAACTTCTCTTGTATGGAACATTCAAGTATGGAGAAGATATTATCAACGGAGTTGATCCACTATTCTATTATTAGGGGATCAGATAATCCACTGAATGTAGGAGGCATTTGTCATATAAATCTCTCGATTGCACTTTGTTATTTCCTAGGGGGGGAATTCTCTAGATCCATGGTTCTATTGAGAACCTAATTCATATTCAAGAGTATCATCATAATTTTTGTGATTCCTACTCCCATCAGGTTTGGAATCTCATTAGGTAATTCATCACATTTATCATTATATCAACTATTTACTTGATTTATCCAAATATCAGTCATTAGATATTATAATGAGAAAGGTAGGGATGTTAATTTTTAAACTATTAAACAACTAAATGGGAATACAATGACATTAATGATAAAATATAAAAATTACATTTATTTCATTAACTTTTGAATCTATAGGGTTAAATATATGTTATCCATAATCTAATTACAAACATATATTCTAATGAGAGTTTTTTTTCATAATAATGGTACATAATTAGATTAGGAATTTAGCAAATAATATCCCTGAAGAGTGTCAAAATAGGTGCATAGTAAGGCTTGTTTTCTTGTACCACTTTACCCCAAGTTACAATAAGAACACTGTATTAGGTTTGTTACTCATTGGTACATCTATTTCAGAACCACATCTACTTTTAGTATCTATATGTGGATATATTTTATAGATAAACCACATACTCTGTAGTAACCAAAATTTATGGATGTTTTCTAATAAAATGTATTATCCCTAATGATTTCTTTAGAGTTTTCCAATATGAATCCCAAAAATATCTATTCTTTTCCTCTGATTATAATTATAACAAACTTGACCATTATTTCACATTCCTACATGATTCATAACAAAATAAAGAACATAATACAACTCGGATGATTTAGGAGTTGAGTTTATTTGGAAATTAGGTAAATTACATAATAAAAAAATAGAGAATGTGATATTTTATTTAAAACACCTTTAACGTACTCAAAATATTCTTTGAAACATAAAACTACATGGGATAACTTGGGGACATACATAAGAAATGGGTGAGATATAAATATATGTAGGGGAATAAACATGGTAAATGTGATACATGTTATACAATAGGCATATCAATAATGAATTAAATAAACATGAATAATAATGCATGATATAGCATGATAATCATAACATTGGAAATTTGTCAACATGTTAAAATACTAAATCAAAAACAAAGGCCATGGCTAAACCCTCCATGGTATAATTATTGAGAATTTACCATAAATTAATCAGTTTCACTCCATGTCACAACATGAAATATCATAATAGTAAACATTACCCAATGCATTGGGTGCTCTATGGACACACCCATCGTATTCATTTGATTCTCAAGCTTAAATGCATCACATAGATTGTACAACATGGATTCATTAATCCTAATAATTTACTACATGATAGAGGAATGTTAAATAAATACATGTAATATCCAAATAAATAATTATATTTGAATAAATTTTAATACGATTGATAGATAAATGGGTATGGTATTTACTACACAATTGTTTGGTCTTGGAAAATCGTGTTGAAATTTCGGTAGCATAATGACGTTACATACAAAATCATAAAAATAGATGATGAGAGAGAAAAAGGTATCTCACCAATTTATAAATAAATTTTTTTAATAATAAGGACATTTAAATACATGTTCCAACTTTTTGAAATATAAATATAATGCATAAGCTCATAAATAAACTGGAATAAGAAATAGAAGGCGAGGATCCCTTACAGAATTTTGGAATAGTAACGGCTTGGGTAATGGTCATATTGAGGGATGAAAAATTATCCATCATTTTAAAAACATTAATTTCATGTTAATAGAATGAATTTAAATTAATTGAAAAATAAATAAATTGAAATTAAAAGAACTAATTTCAAAGAAGCTGCTTGAATTTGAATGGAGGAGAGGAAGCTGATGATCCCTTACTTGAGTATGTGACTTCAAATGCTTGGGATGGGATTATTGATAGCTTCGGGTGCCTTGGGAGGAAACTAGAGAGTTTAGAATAATTTATTATACTGATAAATGGATTTTTAGTTGAGATAAATGTGATCTTGGGGGATTTTATATTGGTTAATATGGTCATTTCTTTATTATTTACATTTCAGACTCAATAAAATAAAATATATGAAACCATAAACCATGCCATGTTTTCCCCATGGTTTCAAAAAAGTTAAAGTTTTATTTAGTATTTTAAATGTCCAAGGTCTGATATTATTAAAATAATTCCCTTTATTATGTGGAGGTGAGTCACACTCTTAAAGAATGTTTTTTAAAACATTAAAATATATTATATGTTTTGGAGGATTCATAATGGATTTAAAAAATATATAAAATAAACATAAAATAATATTATTTTAAAGGGAAACATATATTTGGTTATGGATCCCATTTATAGTAACTATTACATCATTTTGGGTCATTATTATTTCATAATAAACAATGTATATTTATATGGTATTTAATTTTACCTGAAAATTGGACAGTCTCATAAAATTAAGAAAAATTCAGCATTATATAATATAAACATTATAATTAAATAAATAATACTAATTTTATCTAAATATGTTTTTTTAATTTATTAATTTTAACTTTAAAAATAAAATTGACATTTATTAAGAAATATTTGGATTTTGACAATAGTAGTTATCAAACACTTATAAAAATTTCATTTAACTTCAGAAAAATAATATTATAATTTATATTTGATAAAAATTATGATAAATATTATTTATTCCAAAAATACATGAATTATTAAACTCATTAATTGAATTTTAATATTGAAAAAAAATACAATTTGAGCTTTATCGTATATAAATAAGAATTATTGACAAAGTAATAATAATATGATGAAAATATATTCACAATTATAAATAAAAAAACAAGTATTAATATTTATATTTTCATGATACATATCCCCTTAATACACTATAAAAAGTATAATTAGTAAGGTTCCTGAAATTGGGACATTCATGTAGTAGTTCAGCTAACAAGATTTGGCATGTGATCTCGAGGAACATTAACATCTCCTGTAAATGGTTTCACTCATCCTTATGTTATTGGATCTCATCATGGGATTGTTCAAGGTAAAAATCCAAAAATTAAATATCCCTTAGAAACTCTAATGAATGAGATTTATAGGGTATGATCCTACTAGTTGTGGCAATCACATCCTTTTTCTTCATCAATTATACTTATTAAAATCCTATATTTATACTAATATTTTAACACTATTCAACTGTTATATTATCAATGATAAGGATTATTAATCATCTTTAAAATCCAATAGGATATAATAATAAAAATAAGTACATGTTTTTCCTATAACCATATTTCATGACGATACATTTAAATCAATCTAAAAGGGTAATTTTATTTATAATAGTTTGGGTCATTATATTCTCCAAACATATAACGAACTATAATTTGATTCAATCAATTACTAGGGTGTTTATTTCCACAATTATCACATGTGGGAAAATAATTATTTCCATTATTCCCTTTATACACCTTTTGTCCTATCATTGCTGTTTAAATTCATTCTTTTAAAGACATATGACATATAGAATTCTATACTCATCTCATTATCACATGATATTATGTCCTCATATCATAAGGATTCTTAATAAAATGTTTCCCTTCAAAATATATGCCTATGACCATAAAAAATATAATCATTATTAATATTTGGATAACGTACATCAGTGATGTTCACATTCCTTCTCCTAAGATCTATTTTTAATTGACTTTATAAACAAAACTAGTTCATATCATTATAAAAAAATTATAATCCCATAACTAGTAAAATATATAACATAAATTGAAAAACATACACATAGATAATCTAATAATCATAAAAATGGTTTCAATGGGGACATTTTTACTTTTAAATATTTTCTAATGGTTTATAGAGAAAATGTGAATTATCCTAATCACATCCCTCAGGGAGTGTCAAACCAGGATTTTTGTGAGGCCCATTTTCATGCACCAGGTTACATCTAGTCTAGCCTGACACATATTTTCAGTGTTGTTACCCCTAACTACATCTATTCCATAACCATTTCCACATGTAGTATCCATATTGGGATGTATTTCTAGGAACACCCACATGTTCTCTACATTAACAAAATTCTATGATATCTTTCTATGATTATACTCAAATTATTTCTTTGGGTTTTCTTCCCTAATATTTGTTTTGTAAATCTTGTTTCCAAGGATTATATTAAACAAACTATAGTAAAAATTATAACACTCTGAGCCTATAATCCTATACATAGTGCATTATTTTATTACATTGGCATAGATACAAGACTATAATCTTGAAGAACTTATTATTTTAGCAGTTTTTAAAATTAGAATACATACTTGAACCATATATTACAATTGAAACAATAAAATATAATATATTAAATCCTTTGATAGCACAAATATTATCCACGATTGTCACTAAATATAAATCATAATATATATCTTGGAATCCTGGGAAAAATATAAACATAATAAAGGGGATATCTCATATTCTCAGTGAGGGTAAGTATACAGTGGAATCTATCATGACCATATAAGCATAAATAATAATTCACTGTGATTACGTTAAAAATATACCATTTAAACATATCTTAAGAATAAAATGGATTGAATAAATATTACCATATAATAACATGATCTAGGAAATAAAAAATTTAATATTATACTAATATAATAATCATATGTAATATCAATAACTAAACTCATAATGATGGAATAATAAATGTCGTACATTATAAATATATCATCAATGATTTGGTCAAGAAATCATACACAAATTGGTAAAAAAATCATCCAATACCCAAACTAGTTCATCTCATGAGAACCTAATTCATTGATGGGATATAGAAGGCCCTTCCCATAACCTATTAATTATAATTTATTTCTCATATGAAAATGGTGAAACATAAACAATATTAACATTTTTATTCAAATATAATCAAATGAAATATTAATACTTACCATACGCCACGAATGGTATCAAAATAGAATATTCACAGTAAAACTAATCATAAACCCTTCATTAAAATATGATGCATACTATCATAAGAGATCATCCTCAATCATGCATGAGATCCAATAATGGATGTAGATATTGATTAAAATACTCTATCAATATCCTTAAAATTTTCATGAAAAAAATACAATTTTTTACATTGAAATAAATTATTTAAAAGTCCATGAAATTTTAAAATAATAAATTTACATTGAAAAGAACCATGTAAACTAGTAAAGAAATATTAAAAACATTATCATTACATGACTTTAGAAAAAGGCACTCATGCTGTATAAGTTTAAAAAAAGATTCCTTCCGTATTTTTGTGGAAAACTCATAAAGTACATCATTTGGAAAGAAAAAAAAAGATTACTTTAAACCAATTTTATAAATAGTAAAACATGGGTGAAATTACTTTAAACATTTTTAGTATAATAGAAAAAATATTTTGGAACAATTTTTAGAAACATGTATATCAATGAAAAATATTCCCTAGTAGATAATTATATATAAACAATCTCGAATAATAATGAGATTGGGAAATTTACCATTACATTGTAATTTCCTTTAGTTGAATGTGATTTATCCACATATATAATGGTTTAGAAATATGTAATTAATTTATACAATAACTATATCAACATTTATGATATCATATATGATCATTTTATATCATTTTTTCGATAATATTCCACCATTACCCTTGTTTCGGGTGTTTAAAAATTCATTTTTCTAGGCATGTTTTGTCATATAATTCTTGTTTATTATGAATGGGACATATATAATTAATATAAAGAATTATATTTAGTTCATGGATATTATATTTACTTTTTATATACAATTTAATAATCATTCATGAATGGTTATCGTGGAAAATGAATCCTATCATGTATTGGAGGCGGCAGGTCGTACATACGCACGAGCAATGATATAATTCCATTAATTTTGAATGTGTAAGGAATTGGATGTTATGTTACCTATAATAAATAAATATCATGTCATATTTACTATTTAAATCCATTATATCTATTATTATACCAATAAAAATAAATTTTTGATAAAAAACAATTACACCACCATGTAGAGACTATAAGATGTACGTACAGACGCGCAATGGTTTTGTTTTTCATAAGATCAATAATAGGTAGAATATGGTTGTACCAAAATCACAATAACATATCAGTAAATATATGTGATAATATATTTATTACTCCATAATGGAAACTAAAAATAATGAGTAATTATAATAATAAATGAACTTGGCTGAGTATGTAAAAGCGATTACATCTTCTTCGACGGACTTCTTTAGATCACGACTTAAGGGATCTTGGGTTGGTCTTTTTGGAATACCAGAACCTCTAGAACATGGATAGGTATGTTTTAAGGTGAAATTATTTGGACTTGGTCCAACTATTAGGAAATAAATGGTGTGAATAACTGAGGTAGGAGGTTCTTTTTTATAATTGAGTTGAGAGTCACTTTTAGATACTCTTAAAATGTTAAAATACAATAAGGTTATTCCAGAGAAAAAGACTTCCAAATGGGTTATAAATGAATATGGAAAGACATTTTAGACCATATATTGTCCCTTTTAAAATTAATTAATATTTTATTACTTTTAAATAATTTTATAACATATTAATTCAATAGTGTACAATTATTTTCAAATTTGGTATTGTTCATTTAATTTGACATTTAATATATCAAGAAAAAGTGGGAATTAGAATATAATTATTTAAAACATCTCTAATATATCATGTAAATTTATAAAATTAATTAATTACATTAAATCATCCAAAATATATCAAATTTAATATTATTAAATTAATTTATTTTATTTATCTGTTATTTAAATTAATACAGTTCTAGTATTGATGTAGCTTTTAAGATAATTATATAATTTATGAAAATTAAATGTAAATTTTAATAATGAAAATAATTTCATTAGGATAAAAATAGATAATTATTTCCATTCATATCTTCGTTTTCCATATGTGGACACTTAAATGAAATTAATTACAAAGAGAGAAACATTGTTTAACAATAATTAATTAAAATAATATATATGTAATTTCCCAGGGAATTTTCCCATTAAACAACTAAAATTAGATATTAAGGTGATAATGGTAGAATAAAAATCATCCAATAATTTTTTTCAAGTATTTTTATTTTTTAATCATTTTACTTTTTTTCTAACACGTATTTAACCACCTTTAACATTTCCTATGATATCATGTATTTTATATATTAAGATAAAATATAATTATTATAAAAATACAAAAGACCAATATATGATAAATTGATGAAATTTGGAGACTTATAAAAATTAATTTTTGGAATATTATCTTTTTAGATATTTTATATAATTTAATAAAATAATAATTATTTTGATATATCAACATCTTAATTTTGAAACAATTCATTGTTTTGCATTATAAAATAATCATAAAAAATAAAAATTTGAAAAAATACTTTTTAAACATTAACAACAGGTCGAAGTTATAGTTAAAATTATTGGATGACATTAACTCCCTCAAATGTTATTTATTGTAATATTTTTAATATAATTTATTTGAATCTTACTTTAATTAAGAAATTATTTCCTCATCATCGTGTCATCAATTAATTTAATTATTTATTTACGAAAAATTATAAATACATTGCCATGATTTATTTTAAAAAATTATTTCTAAATTATATTTATATTCAAACATAGATTTTATGTTTCACCATTTTAAAAATATCTCTCTCATTAAAAACATGTGTGAAAAAATTAGCATTTATTTGACTGTTACATAATAAATGTCATACTCTCATAAAGGTTACATGAAAAGGTAATAATATCATAAAAATATGATTTTAGTCGAGATACACTCATAAAAATACATTAAAGAAATTTTTAGGGAAATTTTATTGTTCTTATAATATTATTTTTACACTTAACTACCAGATTTACCCTTAACCGTGGTAATTAAAATATTATTAAATTTAATATTCATATACCCAAAAATAAAAAAAAAAGTATTTTTAAATTATTTGGACCCACTAATTCAAAATATTAAATCCATTTTATGAAATTTAGAGCATAAAGTTTTCAGTAATTAATTTAAAATTAATCATGTTAACGGAATGAGAAAACAAGTTTTTAAAATAAAAACATACAAAAGATTGTAATGTGTTTATATTTATATTCAATGTAAAATTAATTACATGGAACCTAACTACATTTAATGACATAAAATTAATCTATTTATAATTTAAAACCTATTGAAAATGTAATTTAACACTATTAATTATTTAAATGAAATTGCTTCATCAATTAAATGATGTATTTTATCCCTATTTTTCGAAACAATAAACATATATAAAAAATCAAAAATTCAACCAAATTTTTTTATTCATATTTAAATGAAGAATTTTATTTCTTTTCAAATATAATATTTAATATTTCAATTATTTTATATATAATAGGTTCTCTATTAATTGGTTGTAGAATTTGCTTTTTTGAAAAATACAATTTTTAAGCATAAAAGTGGAATTATTCTTATCTTATGTCTATAAAATCAATTGGATTAATGGAAAATAAATTTATTAAATATATATTATATATTACATCAATAAAATTTACTAATATTAATTAATTAATTTTATTAGGAAAAAACTTATTTGGGTGCATAAAAATAGTTATTATAAAAACATTTATTGAACATTCAGTTGGTTCCTATATTAATTTCTAATTAATTTGTAACTAATAATTGAAACCATATATTTTAATATTTTAGTTAATAATATTAATAACATCCAACTTAATATCTATGTTATACTATATTAAATAATAATTTTATAATATATTGTTTTCTGGAAAAACATAGCCTTTCGTGTAACGAAATAGAACTCATTATTATGTACAATGTATGCTTAACATGGTGTTGCATATAAATAAATATAGGAAAAAAATTAAATTTATTCAAAAATGAAAATATTTTAATGAATTAAGGTGTTACATTTAAAGGATATCATGATCCTTTAAAAGTTTATTTTTTAGGAATAATTAATTCATATTAATCATTATTCATTGCAATAAAAAAATGATTCATAGGTGAAAACATATCAGATACAAAACCATAATATGAAATAACACTTATAGAAATTGAAATAAATCAAGTACATTTTTCACATTCACTACCTTGATGGTAAAATAATTCTTCAAAATTACTAAAGAGGAGTATAAATCTATCATGTATTATGTAGGAAATATCACCTAATTAAAATATTTTATTTTAGAAACTCCTTCAAGATTTTTAGTCATAAAATGATATATACATTGTTTTAAAAAAATTTAATTAAGAAATAAAATGTTTTCTAGTAGTGACATGAAAATTACTTATCTTCATTAAATATAAATCTTGTTACTATCTCATTATATAATAATTTTGGTAAAAAGAAATTAAAATTGTGAGGACACAATTTTTTTAATGTGGATAATGAAACACTTTGAGATTTTAGAATATATTTTCCATTAAATAATACAATGTTAGATAACTTATGTTACATGAAACAAAAAACTAAAAGAAGTTGTAACAAATTATAGGAACATAATCAAGAAATATTTATAATTAATAAAACCTGTAATAAATAAAAATTATTAATAAATTAAAAATATTTACATTTAGAGGATAAACAATTACTTTTTTTAATATTAAATATGATTGTTTTCCAATGAACAATGTTTTTTTATTTTAACAAAATAAATTAAATTTATAACTTTTAAAAGATTCTGATGAAAATATATAATATTTAAATAGGTGTATAATATAAAAACATTAATTTAATTTTTAATTTACATGTAATAATATTAATAACACTTATTTTTAAAAAGGCTAACTTTTTACAAAAGCATGTTTTCTTCATATTTTTTATTTTCATTTAAAAGATAAATTTATTTATTTTATTATTTTATTTTTCAGAAATAAATTAACTTTTTAATGTATGAAATTTAAAATTATCTTAAGGTGATTTTTTTTATTTTCTAAAAATTGTTAATTTTTGGGTGAATAATTAAAAAGAACAATTTTTTAAAAGCTATCCAATTTAAGACATTTTCCTAATATAAGACTAAAATGAAAATTTCTGAAACCTTTTGCAATAAAATATCTATTCATATATTTAATATCTAGAATAATGTATTTAAAAGTATTTTGTTATATTTATAAACTATAATCTTTGAAATTTCAAAACTGAGGTGATGTTTTATTCTAATAAAAAATATTTTTATCCATTTGATAAAATAATTAATTACAGGGTTTCATTCTATTTTAGATGGGATTCAAAGTGACATAACTAAATTTTCTAATGAACCAATAATTTATTTAGAATAATTTTTATACATGATTTTTTTAATCCATTTTTTGCTTTAAAAAGCAATTATTTATAAAAAACTATATCTCATTGTATTATTTATATTTTTATTAAAACTAGTTTCTAAAACTTTAATAAATTGATTTTTTTAATTTATTTCAAATTTTGAGACATAAGGTTTATATTATGTAATATATTATATTTTTTTATTCATATAAATAAATTGCCTAGGTAAAAAGATTCTCACCAAAGTACAGATCCAAATGGTTAAAAAGAAAAAACTCTACGATAAGGCCCCTCAATATAACTAAAACATATCTATAATCTTATTTTTTTTATTTTATATGAACCCACCATATCCCATATTCATATTTGGGTTCTCCTTTCTATTAAAAATGAAATCATTTTATTTTAATGTTATGAATATTACCATATATTATAGTCCTCTCATTTATAAAATGATTATTCTTCTCCTCACTGATCCACACAATGTGTGTAATTTTCCGTGACATAGATATAAAAAATCACTTCCATAAAAATTTGTACATTTCATAATGGCCATTTTTACTCCAGAATACCAAAATAAGAATTCTTAAGGTGTAATCCAAATGAGTATTTCCAAGGATGTTTTAAAAGTTTAACCATTTTATTTCATGATTCTTTCTTATTCTACCTCCTTAAATTTTTTATGAACATACATATCTAATAACATATTCATCTTTAATATATATTAATTTTAATATGTTTATGATAAAACAATTTTATATCTTTATTTCATCCAATATAGAATCAATATATCACTCATGTGTACGTGCGGACTACGCCCATCACATAGTGATGTATTTAATTTTTGATCACCACCACATATGGATGGTTATAAATATATATTTGAGAAAAAAATTATATTTATAACGTGATTATGATTTTGGAAATAAAAATCATTTTTTTCCTTTATTAATTTCTATACATTGAAAAATAATAATGTTTTCTATACATACATTCTTACAATCATTTTTATGAAATGATGTATTTCATTAAAACTTTCTACATTACATGAATGGTTTAATGAATATATAAAATAAGAAAATTTTTAATTTTTAAAATTATTAAATATCTATAAGGATAATAAATCCTTACAATTAGTCATGTCAATTGGAAATCATCACTGTGAAATTTAACCTCCTAAAATGATTATACTAATAAACATTATAAGTAATATCCTCTTATATTTCTATTAAATTTTTTATTTTCTTTTATAAATCCCCATGTATAGGATTTAATAATATTATGAAAAACTTTAGATATCACTATGTTTTTATAAAATTTATAATTTCACTATGAAATGATTTATTTGTACTCATTCAGTCGTTATAACATGTACATATTTTAATCGATTATAACAACTATATGAACAATTTTATATTCTTAAAGATGTGAATGATTACATAAAATTAAATATGGGAAATAATTTTTAATTTTTATGAATTTAAGATTTCTTCATAATTTTTTAATAATGAAATATTGATCATATAAAATTATTCCATAGTAAACATTAAATGTTATTTTAAACCTTGAAAAACAATCTTATTAATGAAGTTTCATGAAAAAGAATCTATTTCACATCAAATTAAATACATTTATTTATATACTTAAATTGAACCTATAACATGAAAAATTCTGATCTTATGTAACTATTGGGAGATTAATTTTTAACAATATATTGAAACTGATGCTTTTTTAGATTTTATGAACCGAAGATTCCCGAAATGACCAGCAGAAACTATGAAAATTCATTACCTAAGTTAAATAAGAAAACAAATAAAAGTTAATGAATAATAATAAGTTAATGAACATGATATAGGGTATAAGTAATGTAAATAATTAATATAATTTTATTATATTGGAGGGTATAAGTCTTACGATTCTGGTCGGTACTCGAGGTAAGAGAGTTTTCTTTAAAACGTAATTTCAAATATGTTACACTCTTTCTCTTCAATGTCCATATTCATTTAAAGGATTCAAAAAAATTATAAAACTAAAAAATAATAATTAATTTAATATTATATTATTTATTTCTTTCATTATAGCTGTTTTAAAATGAATCTTTTTAACATTATCAATATATATCAATTTTTAATTTTTATATAAATGTGGGAAATGAATATATTTTTAACATTTATCACTTAATATTTTTCCCCAAAATAATTGTCAGTCTCCATTATTAATTTTTCTCTATATATATTAATAGGTTTTCAAAATATATCCTATTTACATTACTCTAAGAATTTATATTGTAAAATATTTTCAAAATCAATGGATATTTCCTCTCATTTTCACAAGATAATTGAATTTTGTTTTGTCTATGGGATAAAATTCCAATTTTTAAAAGTTTTATCATGGAAATAAAATATATTTTTTTATTCGTGTTACTATTCTCACAAGTTATATATAATTATGTGAAGGTTAAATATATCTCCCCAATAAATTGGGTAATGACATGTTCTCTTGGGAATATATGTTGGAATTGATTGGGTAGGTTATTCCATTATTAGGGTTCTTGTAATAGTGAAAAAAGATAATTTCTCCTGATACCTAAATGGGTTTTGAATTAAGTATAGAGTTTTTTATGGAATTTTTTTAATATCAGGAGGTATGAAAAATTACCATATGAATAAATAAATATTTATCATAATTTTTATGTTGAATGATTTTTTTATA
Organism: Viscum album; assembly: GCA_963277665.1. Lineage (NCBI taxonomy): Eukaryota > Viridiplantae > Streptophyta > Magnoliopsida > Santalales > Viscaceae > Viscum > Viscum album. Next base: position 1,489,930,393 of record OY728120.1, read on the forward strand.
AAAAAAATTATTAGGAGTTCTCATTGTAACAACTCCAAAACTAGTAACCTAGGTTCGATGGTTACTACACCACATTGGTATAAGATGTTGGATATCACATGTGATAGTATTAGATAGTCAAGTAGTCTTAAGAGACTAGGTATATATTTTAATCCTGTATTACATTCAAAAAAGTGAAATAAAAACAAAAATTCCACATATAATTTTATTATTTCTTCTAGTATAACCCTGAAATCAGTCATTTTATTCATAGTGGAAAAATATATAGGGGTGAAATGATTCCCTAATAAAATTTAAATTGAAAAAAATTTAAAATCTAAATCCTCTAATTTTATAAAAAAAAATAACTTTACAAAAATAGCAAGAATATATAACTTGATCTTGGGAAAAGGTTCTTAAAAGATAAGTCACAACTTATGTAAAATATCTTTTAAATTAATATAACTTTGGAAACTTTTCTAATCATATCAAAAATAATGTTAAAAACAAAAATTAAATTTAACTATTATATATTAGTTTTGTTTAATAAACTATACAAAGAAACTAATTTATTTTGAATATAAAAAATAACAAAATAGGTAAAGAGAAGTAAATGCGATATAGAAAATTTAGAACATGGAAATTAAAATGTGCTTACATCAAAAAATTAGACATAATCGCCTCCACATGGAAATTTATTACATCTAAGATGTTTAATATTAAGTAAATTGATCCATAGAAGGGATTTATTTTTACACACAATAACACACAAGGAGGTTCACGCACAAATCATCTCTCATAGTACTATAAGGGGATAAAATAATTATAACTCACACATGATCTATTACATTGTTGATCGTGGGAATAAAAATGATGAAAATTGAAATATAGTGTCAAGAAATCTCTAGTTTGGTGAAGAATATTTTGATTTATGAATATATATAGTAATTTTGAACACATATCAAAGGTAATTCATGAATGGAAAAGAAAAAGATTAGAGATGATAAAATGTGGTGGTACTCAATTTGAATGGTTTCGGTTTCTCAAGAGTTACTTAAAAAGATTCATGAGGAGCTTCAATAAGGTTTTCATAGAAGGTTTATCAAAATCGAGTACCATAAACATTCTAGAAATTCTATTTTTATTTATCAATTATTTTTTTACAGTATCATTTTCTTTCATGTAATCACCTCTCCCGAACACACTATCTTGCATGAGGGGGACATTCAAAATATATATAATTCTATAATATCCCATTATCCCATGAAATATAATAAAAAAATAATTTGGAACCTTCTAGTTGGTAAACACTATGTAAATAATGATTTTGTTTTTAATTTAACCACACTGCCATTTAAGAATAATAATTCATTGATCCACATGTTTCTTTACAACAATATATTCATAAATTATCCATTTAAGGTTTAAATTTTAATATTATTCTTGAGAGCCACAGTTTCTATTCAGGCGTTATATGACAAAATGAAAATATCTTGAACCGGTGATAGCAACCCTTGGTTATAGATTACTAAAAGTATCATCTCTGAGTGGTATATTCATTGATGGTAGCAATGTTGTGATAGTATAATTTTAATGATTAAGTGGTTTATTATCCTACCTGTAGCATAGAGTGATGATAGATGATATTGGAATTTTTTTCTTTTGAATGTAGCAATGTCAAATTTTCATGGTATCAAAAGGGTAGAAGTACCATGATATAGTAACAATTCTTGGAGGTAGCTCTACTCAATAGTAGTGCAATATAATGGTAAATCATGGAATTTTTAGGAATTAAATAGCTTTAACATGATTGAAATTACATTATATCATTTTAACCAACAGTAGATTCATACTTATCTAGTTTACAATGTTTATCTAGATATTAATTTAATATCATAAAATGTTGAAATTGTTTGAATTATAACAAACATGATTTATGATGATTAAAATAAAGAGGTTATCAATAATCTCCCCCATTTTGATTATCAAAAATAATATAATTTATAAACCATATATAAAACCTTAACATATGAATAATGCATATACATGAATATTCTTCTTTACATGTCAACACCATTTGAGATACACTTAGTTATCCATTCAATGCATACAATTACTCATATGGAATACTATTCAATTAATCTCCCTTTTGGGATTATAAAAAATAATAATTGGACATAAAATAAAATAATAGGTTCAAATATGAATAAAATTGTATTGTTGTTAAAAAAAATTCTAAATGGTTACAACACAAAAAAATTACTAAATAAAAAGTTATTACATTTGAAAACAAAATCCCTGTAAAAACAAATTAGAGTATGAGGAATGATATTGAGGTTGACTAGAAGTTAGATCCACTGGATTTTTCCCTTCGATTGTAATAGTAGGAGATGGTATAAGAGTAGATGGAGGTATTTTATGATAAATCATAATAGTTGAGGCAATTGGATGCAGCTATCTAACTACATCTTTCAGAGCGAGTAAAAATTGAAAGAAAGAATGTATGTTTTCTATAAAGGGGTAGAAAGGGGGACATGAATGGATTCAATGATAGGAATAGAATCATGAGGTGTTAAATGATTTATCACTATTGTCCTGGGAGTGTATATAAAGGGTTCCATTACCTCGAAAAAATGTGTTCTCACTCGACCACTATGCTATATAGATTTGAAGGAGTTTGATTTCATTTGTAAGAAAAGGTTGAACCTAGAGATCGAGGTATTCAAGTGATTCACCTACTTCATGGAGGTCCTGATCATTATAGGAATCCTTAAATTCATATCCAAGAATTTAAAATGGTAATTGAAGTCATTGTTAGTATTAATCCTTTAATGATAATATTTAATAGCTTTAGTGGTGTTCCCTTTATCACTCAGAGATCACATAAGTATTCTATAACCAATTTATAAATATTATATCCTTTTACTTTTATCAGAAGAAGTTATTATTGATGATAATAAAGACAAAAACCCATATTATTTGACATATCATTACTCACAATTGAAATAAAAATATTAGAATCAACAGAAGAAGAAGTATGAGGTGGAACACTAGATATTAAATCCTAAGTAGCAGAAATTGACTCTAGTATCTCAAGATGAGGTAGTTGTCTCTCTATATAAAATCCTCTAATATCCTATATAATTATTTTCATTTCATCCATTTTAAATTCTAATGTGTTTTCCATAATTTATAGTTATTCAATTTTCAATTTTATCCATGGTTGAAGATGATATGTGACAAAAAAAACTAGAATACTTGTATCTGCTTCATTAAGATTAACCTCTTGAACAAGTGTGGATCTAAGAATCCCATTGAAATCTAACAACTAGAATACATTATAAGAATTTAGATCATCCTTTTCCACATATCTACCTTATAGAGGAGGATAAGGAGAATTATGAGGATGATTCCTCTCCTTTCTAGGCATATCAACTCCTTATTCACATACTATGAAACGTGCATAATAGATGGTATAGATTCTAAATTGGAAAACTCATTATCATCACCCAAATAAACATCTCAAGTTGAAATAGATTAATATCCATATTTCTTACCAATTTTATCAATTTGAGATCCTTTAGGATCTCTCAACACATCCATGGTAGATGATCCTCCATTCTATGGTTGACTGATCTGATCACCACCTCTATTAGTGCCAAGATAAATGATTCTTAAAAACATATATTCTAGAAATCCCCCCATATTTTTCACCATCTTAATCATTTTCTAAAGAAACTGGATCATCCTTATGATCATATTCTTATTTAAATGACAAATGCTTAATAAAAATGGGACTTAAATGTCCCTTAGACTAACCTGATTTAGAATTAATCTATGTATGATTAAATTATTCTTCCTCATTTGTATCTTAAATATCATTATAAAATCCATCTAATCTCTTATAAGTATCATCAGAACAATTATAGGATGTTTTATCAAGATGATATTCACTTAACACTTTTGTTTAATTGGATTCATCAAATTCATTGCACAAACACTCTGTGGTAGGAAGAGAGATAGGAGGACTCAGAGATCCCTATGAAACATTATATATTTTTTACCAAATCAGGGTCACTCCACTCTTATAATAAAATTGGAGAAAATATTTCTACAATAACTTCATCAACATTAATCTCATCAGAGGATTATTCCACAACCTCATTTGTCTCTAATCTAGGTTCAGTCACATATCTTATTGTATATGGTTATTCAACTGGGTTGCATTTATCAAATAGTTATTTATAATCCTCCACCCATTATTGAGCCATGTTTTCTATTTTACTATCATTATTTCATAGCTATCTTAACTAAAACAAAAACCACAACCATTGGTTATCTTTTCTTCACCTACAGGCATATGACTATTAGCTTATAACAATGTAGAAATGATCTTAGGATAGGTCAAAGAGTTTTATCTCTATTAGGGTCTAAAAATATCCATCGTATTTACTATTAGAAATCTAAAAATTTTAATCTTCTCACCTATTTTTAGAATAAATGTGATAAATATATCTTGACACCTCATTATGATAAAGTCCCCCTTATGCAGCACAGGATATATTGAATAAATGTAAATATAAAATGTTATTCCCTATAAAACTACACTGTTTAAAGTATTGGAAAATTATTATTCCCATGTTGTTCTATAATAACATTATCAATCATGAAATCTTCTCTATTTAGAAATGAACCTTCACAATCCACATGTATACCACAATGATGAATGTTTAATCATGTAGACCCATAATTTGATGAAAAGACAAAATCTATCCCATCTAACATTGCCTTGATAATTTCCTTATTTTCTCCAAAATAGTACTCTAAAAATAGATATAACTCTTGAAATAACCTCTGATAGAATAGTTGATAGTTCTTTGAGAACCATTTAGCCCATCCTTATTTATTGATATATTTCCAAATGAGTGTATTGATACACAATCACCATGAAATTTCAATTTTATTTATTGGGATGAAAACTCATTTTGGAATACTCAAAATCCTTGGTTCCATTAGATAATTAAATTCTCCTCATGAATTCATTTAAACACATAGCTCATTCAATAACAAATTTGGACGTTTCACTCACATAATTCTCAAAAATGTCTGAGGGTTAAAGGATGAATGTTTAGAGGGTCAAGATAAAAAGTGGGAAGGTTAAAGGGTTTAAAGGGATTCCCACATGGAAATTATATCCTCATAACTATATTTTAGGTAGAAATTTCATTTAGGGTTTTCAAATTTTGAAAAATAATAATAAATTAATATCTATAATAAAATCGGACGAATAAAATAATTCAAAATTTCTAATTTTTGGAAAATAGAATTGTATCATTTGGGAAGGTAAGTCCCAATGGTAGTATGTGGAGGTATTATGTCATAGTAGAATGACCAAGGTAACATGTCTAAAGTTTCACATAATGATCACATACCAATGGTGCATCAGTATAGTAGAAAGAGTCCTTGTATCATAGAAAATGGTACACAAATAATGTTAGTGTTGCTAAGGTTCTATCATATGACAGATGATAGTAATGGAATATAAACAATTATATCATTATTCTAATTAATTTTATACAAGAGATAAATAAAACATATAAGAAATATACTAACCAATTCTTATCATTCCAATATAAGGTGTCATAGATTATTCTCACAAAATTCAAAGCCATTGTGAATATGTTAGCAAGCTGCTGCTCAGTTTTAATACATTCAAGAGGGACATCACCTTTTTAAAAATTATATCTCGAAATTTAATTTCTTATATCAATGTAATTTTTCAAAGACTTATATACAATAATTTTAGACATATTTATTACACTTGTGTTATAATAAATTCTAAGGACATGTTGAAATTCATATTCATCGTCAAGTAATGTGTGTTTCAACTATAGAATCTACACATAGAAACTATGTGTATATATATATTTAGCTTCAATAATATATAATGAAACATAATTATATTTATTACCACACCATAATACTAGTGAATCACGCAAAAAGGGAATTCATTTAAAATATATTTTTCTTTCTAATTTTGAACCACCCAATCTTGAATATGAATAACTAAGTCAAATGGTTTTTTGTTAGAATAAAACAATCCTAAATTGGTTGTACTTTTGGGATATTATAACGTTCTTCTAACAGCATATAAATATTACTCTTATAGAATTCATTGGAAATTGTCACACCAACACATATTAAATATTATATTAGTCTCGCTAGTATTTAAGTATAGTAAACATCCAATCATATATTTTTAGTGGCTTAATTAACTGATTTCATAATTTCATAAAGATCAATATGGAATATAGTACTCATGGGAGTACTACTACCATTAGTATTATCCATTCCATATCATTATAAAAGATCATTCATATTCATTCATTGATTTAATAGAATTCAATATATTTTTTGAAATATATAAAAACCAAGAAATAATTTATGTTCACCAATTAAACTCATTTCAAATTCACATTGGATAATTTGTAAAAACATAGAATGTAAGGAATTTGTTATATATAAGAATATGTTCTCATCAATAAAAATTTGAAAAACTAAAATATATTGTGAAATTATTTTCATAAATAATGTTCGATCATATATTACTTTTGTAAATCGGTTTTTGAAATTAAAATTGAGTTGAAAATATCATACCAAGATCTAGGATACTATTTTAAACTATATACTTAATTTATTTATTTAAAATATTTTTTTTGTAAAGTGTGGGTTTTGGAATCCATGGGGTTGTTCAAAAAAACATTTACAACTATATAACCATTTAATAGTTCACATTTAACATCCATTTGATATAGTTTTAAATTATAATGTGTTAAATAGGTAGGAAACATCCTTATGGATTCATGTATAGCTACTGGGATAAATTTTCCTTCATAGTCAATACCTTAACTGGACTTTATCCTTATTTAACCAATATATACTGTATCTGATTATTGTTCATTACTTATAAACCTTATTTCTGAACACCCATTTAACACCAATAGTTAGGTAATCCTTAGATATTTAAACTAATTTACATACATTATTTTATTCAAAATAATTCAACTATAATTATATTTCTATCACCCAAAATTCATAATTAATTACTTCATTGAAGTTCTTTAGTTTAGGTTCTAAAAAGAAATCTTAATGTTCAATTTGGTTTCTAAGGGAATATCTTATCTGTGTTCCTTTATTTAGATCTCTTACAACATCATCTAAGTGAATATACCATTGATTCATAATAGATTTAGGAATAGATGTGTTTGATACTCTATCTTTATCAATTGGATTAGGTTTAGGCAATTTGTCAAAACTATGATATTCTTCTACTTTTTTGATATAAAAATCATCGGGTTTGGCGTTAAAATTTAGACTGTAAATACCATATTCTATGTTTTTAAGGGGTATTAGGTTTTTTTGGAATAGTTTCATCAAATGTAACATGTATAGATTCTTACAAAATATTAGTTCTTTTTTTGAACACCTTGTATGATTTACTAGTTGTAGAATGTCCAAGTAATAATCCTTTATAAATTTTGGATGTGAACATGACTGAATTCTATTTTTTATTGAGTATAAAGACTTTAACAAAAAACATTAAATTAATTAACCTTTAGTTTTATACCATTAAATAATTCATATGTTTTATTCTCTATAAGAGTTATAATTAAATACATAATAATTATATTATATTTTTTCTTATAGCATCTTACCAAAAATAAGTAGGAAAATCTTACTCATTGAGCATCATTGATGAAATATCTCAAAAGGTTCTATTTTTCTTTCAATTACGCCATTCCTTTTTTGGGGTCCTATGAGGAAAAGAGTATTATTATATCTCTGTTGTGAGAATTAATATTAAAACTCTTGATTTTCATAATCACATCTACAATCACTTCTTAGGGGCTTAATTCTATGTCCACTAAGATTCTCTAAAAATCTAGAATATTCAGAAGGCAATATCATGCTTCAATTTTATGAACAGGGAATAATATACTTGAAATATTTAATTATCATCCACTATGACATGGGAATACTATTTTCTTGATAAACAAAAAATGATAAAAGGTCCAAAAAATCCATGTGAACCAACTCTAAATATTTAGAATTTGAGACTTATTTGTTTAGATTTAAATATATTTTGTACTGTTATCCATTTTAAAAAGGATTTCAGACTTTTTCTTTTTAAAATTCTATTTTTGATTGATCCTTAACTAAAAAAATACTAGTTATCTCTCTATGTAAGTGTATATTGAAATGGACTAGTATCCTTTTAAAAATAAAAGATTCATTTTGAAATATAGTCAAATAGAAAATATTTTGATGAAACAATGAATTTAAATCATTATAATAAACATTATCATTTCCGAGAGTACTAAAAAAGAAAATAATTATAATCAAAATCATTCAAATCCTTGTTTTAACATATAAAATGATAACTATTCTCACAAAACAAATAAATTTTAAAGAAATAATATTATTTTCCATCTAAATATAATAATTTAAATATTGCAATTTTATTAGAGTTACCAATTTCAACAAGATAGATTATCTTCCAATTGGTATTGTCACCAAAGGTAACATGTCCCCCATCATATTTGATCATCTATTTGAAGCTCAAGTAGTCCCCAGTAATATGTATGGAACATACACTATCCAGATACTATAGGTTATTATTGGAACTTTTGAAGTAGTTTTATTGTAACAAATATTTATACCAAAAATGATTTTTATACCAATATTTTCGTAGATATAAAAATGTTGGCAATAATAAAGGTAGGATTCCATAGCAATTTAAACTGTTTCTAGTAAGTAATCCTTATAATTTCACTAATAATAACCTTATTAGATCAATTATAATTATAAATATTAGCAGAACTATAAGAACTGTAACTTCAGAAAAAATTATATATTTTTGTCTATTTAGATTGATATCATATTCGAGTAGTATACATGGGTGAATTTTGTTTTCCAATAATCTGGGTTAATGTTTTCCTTCAATTATTAATCCTCTCAAGATCATTCTTCCTTTTCTAATTTTATAATATTGTCACATTATTCTCTTTAATTAGTGGAGAACTCTCATAATTATCTACTATAAGATCAGTTATATTATGAGAATATACTGTATATTACTTATTTTAAAATTTTATTTTCTTTGTAATTAATTAAATGTATTATCGAACATAATAAAATATAAAAAAATTAATCACTTGATATATTTTTATCTTCATTTTCATTTTTAGAGGGAATAGAAATACATTCATGAGATTTATGAAACAAATTCAGTACCTTGGATGTGACTGTTAAAAACACCTATTAGCTTTTTCGTTTCTATAATATTTTCTTATGACTGAATCGAATAACCTATCTATAGAATAAATACACGTATATTTTACATCATCTTTTATATTTTAATATTTTCCTCTTATTTCTTCTTAAACAGGATCTTGTAATAATCTCCTTTCATGTGTCCTTTCCTTTTACACTCGTAGTAAATTACTTCATTGGAATAATGATCATTTTCCAATATTTTCTCCAAATCCTTTTGTTTTCAAACCTTCCTTTGTAATTTTATTTCTTAATGATCTTTTTATTTCTATAAAACTTCTTAAAACTTTTGGCCATATATTCTATATCATTTTAATATTAATATAGTGATTCATTATCTCTTGAACTATTGACATTGATATTCTCTTTCAGAATAGTATCAGATGTTTTAAAAGCTACTAACTTCTTAGTAGGTTAATCCAATTTTTCATTTTCAACTTTTAGTTCCTCCTTATACATAATGATATTTCTAATAATCTCATTCTCTATTAACAAACTTCTGTACCATGATTCCCTTATGGAAACTGAGGATCCCATCCATCGATCTGGTAAAAATTTGAGAAGTTTCATTACTTGATCTTTTCTATTAGTAATCTAGTAAAGCGAATGTGATGTATTAAAAATATCACTAAACCTGAGATATATATCAGAAATAAGATAATAATTATTCATCTTAAATGTATTATATTTAGTAGTTTATTTATTTATTTTCATTTATTAAACACTGTTAGCTCCTTTATGAAAAACTCCAATTGTATTGAAAATTTCTAAAGTAGTAGTGGGAGTAAATATTAAATTGATTTTTTTATCATCTAAGGAATAGTATAAAGAATTTATAAATTATTAGTTATAACCCTTGGAAGTCTTTGTTCAATAAATCCAATCCCTTCTAGGAGATTAAGGTAGTTCATACATATCCTCGACAACATCCCAAATATCAAACCCCATTATTTTTATTAGAATTTTCATTTTAATCATCCATTGAGAATAGATAGTTCCATTAAAATATGGTGGATGATTAATGGTAGTTTGTTATTTTTTTTTATTATTAAAAATACAAAATAAAAATTAGATATAACATAATTTTAATATCTCTAAGTACAATTACATCATAATTAAAAAATATTTTTAATTTCATCTCCAACCAAATCATGATCAATGTGGAATACTCAAGGGGTGGGTTAATTGAGTTTCCAATAAAATTTAAGTATAGTAAGGGTTTTAGTCTCAAGATGAGACTTAATACCCTCCACATGGATATAACCCAATTATAATATTTTTATTATTAAATAATCTAATCTAAAACATGAATTTGGTTTAAAAAAATAGTACATAATGATGCCCAGAAACAAAGGCATGTCTACAGTTATATATGGGATTAAAGGAAGTAAAAGTCACACATAACCTTTTCCATACTTATTTTTGGCAATACATATGGATAAAATTGAGAGAGTTTGTCCAGAACGCTCTATTTTAATACAGGAGACTATGTTTCTTGAATTTACAGAGTAATTCTAAACCCAAATCAACAAAAAATAAAGAATTGAAATAAAAAAGGATTAGGGATGATAAAAATTTTTATAACACAATTTGAATGGTTTTGGTTTTATAGGTGTCTCTAAAAATATATGTTAGAAAATTCCACAATGTTTTTATTGAAAGCGTAGAAAAATAAATTATTGTAGATGTTCTAAAAACCATTTTTCTTTTTTGGTTCTTTGTTCACTATACCCTTTTTTCACATAATCATAATGCTGACACACACTATCCTATAAAAGGGGGGTATTTTAAAAATATATATTTTGAGGAGATCCAATTATCCATTGGAAAATAATACTATAATAATATGGATACTAATACTGAGAGAAAAATCTATAAACAATTACTTTGTCTTTATATCTTCTATGGATTTTTTAAGAATAATCATTCTTAAATTCATGTTCTTATTACAAATAATAAATACATAATATATCTATTGGATAGTTAATTTTGTAATAAATTCTTAATAACCATGGTGTCTCCACTAGCAGTAGATGCCCTGACGGTAGCATCTTCAAAAATTTGTAGTAGCCTTTGGGAGTAATCACTAGTTATAGTATATTTGAACGATATATTATTTTGAGGTAAAATTATTATGGCAGTATTGGTAATACTACCTAATAGTATCATTATATAGTGGTATCATCAAGAAATAGTGGAAGATGCTGGCAGTAAGAGAATTTGAAAGTAGAAACATCAGATAGTCATGATAGAAAATAGGTGAATGTATAATGTGATGGTAGGAATGCTTTCTAATAGATCCACTCCATGGTATCACAACCAGATAGTAGCTCAGGGAAATAACATTATTGAACTAGCAATGTCATGTTTTATCCAATAATAGTTCTTTATAACTAACGGTTGATTCATATATAACCACTTTCCACAGTTTAGATAGAAAATAATTTACTATAATAAAACATTAAAATCATTTGAAATATAAAAAACATGACATGTGATGTGGCCTTTATTCATTACATATTTGCACATCCTTTTTGGGGGTTTATATAATAATTTATTATGAAAAATAACTTTAATTTCTTTAGTAGTAACATTTTGGTTAGTTTATAGTAGAATTAATAAATAAATTATTTTAATAATAATAATTTTTATATAATAAGTTTATATTTCAATTATTAAGTATTTTTATAATTTATTATTTTCTATTCCAATTATTATTATTTTTTATTTTTAGTTTTATTTTATTCATTAATTTTTATATAATTTTATTTTTTGTGTAATTAATTTTTATTTTATTTATTTTAGATTAAATGTATTATTTAATTATTTATTTATTATTTATAATTTTATTTTATTTAAAAATTGACTCAAAAATTTTTATTTTTATTTCAATTAGTTCTTAATTTTTATTTTTACTATAGTTAATCATTTAATTAGTTTATTATTTAAGTTTATTGTGTTTATTTTTTATTTTAATAATTGTAATTGTTATCATGAGTATAATTTATATCTCTCAATGTTTTATTTTATCTTATAATGTGAAGGGAATAATTTGATATAATTTTTATGTTCACGTAGGATATTTTTGAAAGAATAAATTTATGAAAAATGTATAAGGCACAATGTAAGATAATTATAACAATTTAGATTTAGTTGTCTGTAATTGAGTAGTGAGTAAAATATTTTTTGGTTCTATGTAAAATAATTATAATCTGGATAGATGGTGCGTAAGAGTATTTTAATGTTCTTATAAGATATAAATTTCTTCGAAATAAGAAAATTTCTCTTCTACGAGTTCCATGACCTAAAAAAGGGTGGAACAAATTGAGATCTTCCCGACCTCTCTATGTGGAGGATTCAACCAACCTAAGATTGTCGATCATTATTGCTGAAGAAAAGTTGATGTTTGTGATGCTTTAAGATAAAGGTGACCTGGTATATCAAATATGATCTAATACTTAGATCCAATAGAATTATATAGAATCTGAGGTCAGGGTATGATTTATAAAATAATGAATTGATCTTGGATCGAGGTTAAAACCAAGAATAATGATTTTTACAGACTGAAGAAGGTGATCCACCAAAATCTGATGACCAAAAAAAGCAGGGTTCTGTGAATAAGTCACAAAAACTCCATGTTCAATGAAGAAATAATGAATTATGGGTTCAAAAGATCGATTAAAACATATTATTTTGATGAAACAACCCCACCACTCAAAACCAATTTCCAAAAAACCAGAGCCAATCGTTGAGGATGAAGTTGGTACTTATAGATTCCAACAAATCAAATCTAAAGATTGAATATGGTAGAAAAAATCTTCATCAAATTAAAATATAGGGTTTTTTTGTTACTAACCAAGATGTATAAGATTAATCAGGCACACTATGTTGTTGAAGATTTCTAAAATCTAAAATGGATTTAAGATTTTAGGATAAAGTCGTGATACCACTGAGTTGATTTTTGATGCTATAGATGTTAAACCAATGGTGAAACAAATATTACCAGACACACCACTCACATGAAGGTATTCATCGATGGGAATGGGATATGATAAGGGTGGATACTAATTCAGTTATTGGTCCTATTTAATGAATAACCAAGCACTCAACTATGCTCGATGATGAATCATCAGTCGAATCAAAATACAAAATTCATTTTCATTAATCTAATCCATTCCAATTCATATTTTCAATTTTGAATGATATATTTTATTCTTATTGTACGAAAGGTATATAATGGAGGAACCACAAATTTCCCCATTTTTTATGGTTTCAATCTTTTAGGACAATTCATTCATCTTTTTAATTAAATTTATTGGTAATTTTTTGTTTCTGATGAAACCACCTGTTGAAGATGTGGGATTATGATATGGATTCATTGTTATTTAACTAGATTTTTGGGACTAATATTATAGGAACTATAATGTGGATTTGAAATAATTGTGTGAATTCTTCATGTATGTAAAATATGATGATGGAAAATATGAATCTATATTCTATATGGATTGTAAAGTAGTATTGATCTATTGTTTTTTGGAACGAAATGTTGAGTGATGATTAATAAAGCTTGGAGATTTATAGAAATTGAGAATTAAGTGATATCAAGGTAGATCAAGTTTTGATATGTTGTTATATATATTTTTTGGAACAATGGAGGATAGATGATAACATCATGAAGAATTCTAATGTCAAAATAAATAATCTATTTCCTATACTGGTGGAAGAGTTGTTACAATGTTTTATTAATTTAATGTAGATAGTTACTGAATGACGCAAAAATTATTTTATTTGAATGTCACTAATTGATGTAGGGTTTTTTGATTTTATGAACTTAAAAATAAATAAATATATGTTCCTTGGAAAATTGGTTATGATGCACATATTTTTTTAGAGATGGCAGTGGATGGACAGACATTCAAAGATGGAAAATTATTGCAAGAGAGTTCATGAGTGGGGCAATGGAAGAAGTTTTAGATAGTGCTGAAGTTATTTCTAGAGCCAAGAATAAATGGAAGACTTCTTCTCTACATCTTTATCATTTAATTCTAGATTTATAATTCTTTTTTTGATAATTAAACAATTATTCTTGGTAGAACTATAGGTAGGAAAATTAGGTTTTTATGCTTCATATTTTAATTTTGGTTTGTGAGATTATTCTAAAATTTTAATAAATTTAATTTCTTTTTCAATATAAATAGTTTTGTTTGTGATGAACTGAAATATATTTATATTGTTAGTCAATATTATTGACTAATATTTCTTTTACCTGTTGATTATGGATTTTAATTTAACATACACAAACAAAGAAATACATTTATTGTACACTTGAAATTTCTCTCATGCTTCATTCATTTTATCACCTAATCAAATTTTATTCACACTTTAAGAAAAAAAAAATTATCTTTTCATCATTCCCACCACTTAATTTTATTTCTTAAAAAAATATATCATCACAATTGTTTTTTCTAGTAATATTGCATTCATTAGTTTTTGATATTCTTTCTAGGACTGCATGACTTCTACCATCCCTTTAGGAGGGATATTATTCTTACTATTATCACGTAGTCATTAGGATTAAATTTTTTGGTAATCAATAACTTATCCATAAAATTTATAGCATCATTTCTAGGGATGGATTCTCACATCAAAAAAAATGTTTAAAAAAATCCAATAAATTTGAATCTTTTTTCTATGCTAAATTTTTTTCCCACCCAGTCCATACACACAATTTTAGTATCTCAACTTCTTCCAAAAATTGAAAAAACAATATAATGGCTCTACAAAAATAGAAATTCAAAATGTCATATATGGGAGAAATAAATCCCAATAATAATGAGTAGAACGTGAAACTTGAAC
This sequence comes from Viscum album, assembly GCA_963277665.1. Lineage (NCBI taxonomy): Eukaryota > Viridiplantae > Streptophyta > Magnoliopsida > Santalales > Viscaceae > Viscum > Viscum album. The sequence goes on from OY728120.1 coordinate 1,489,945,561, forward strand.
CTATTCTAGAGATAAATGAAAGGATTGGTATGGGGATTTATCATCTTTCTAATGTCTCAATAAATAATAATTCTATTTGATTTTATTATATATCAAAACATTTTGATCTGAAATAGTCAAAAATCTCTTTGTTTCCTTCATTTAATTTTTTATTCTAATGAGGAATCTTTGGAATTCATATAAGATTTATATAACATAGTTCATCAAATTCCTATGCAAGGACTCAATGAGGATGAACATAGAATGGGAGCCTTTCCCTTTTTTTCTATATGAGAATGCTAAAATTTGGTTCTTAAGGAAACATGAGAAAACATTAGAAACTTGGGGTTGATATTATAATTATTTTACAAATAAATTACCCATGGGGATTAAAAGTAGAAATTCAAAATTATATTGCTAATTTCTATCAAAAGGATGGAGGGGTTTTTCCCAAGGCTGGGGATAGATTTAAGGAACTTATTTGGTAGTGTCCACATCATCATATCTATTCCCATTTTCTCATGGATACTTTCAATGATGTATTTTACCCTTCATTTTAGATTTTTTTACCAATCACCTTGTCTAAATTACAATGGTAAAACTATTTAATATCTAAGGAAAATTTTCAACAATTTATCTCTTAATTCCGAACATAAAATTTATAGGATAAGGATAGTGAATATAAAAGATAATAGTCTTGCTTCTGGCTTTCAAATTAATTCTATGTTGGCATAAATCAATGAAGAAATTAATTTATAATTTAATGAAAAATGTAAAAAATGTTTCAATCAGGTTGGTTGTCAAAATCATAACCCACATCGTAGTGGAATGTGTGTTTAATGTGGAATTTGTGGACATGTGGAGATATTTTCCCCAAATATTGGCATTCCATCTCAATAAGTGGAAAATGTTAATTTTTTAGGTTATGGTAATATGATGTTATCTACCGATGATATTTTTTAAAAAAAAAATCAATCCTAACTATAGGAATCATCCCAACATGTCATGGAGAGTACAAGGGATAATGAGACAATAATATACTACCTTTGGTTTCAAAAATCAACAAACACCACTATTTCAAAATGAATTTAAATATGAAACATCTCATTCAATAGATGATGTAAAATGAATATTTTGATATATAATAGGGACATTTTATTTCCAAAAAATCTTGATATGATTCTGATTAATCCAAAATAGAATCTAGGATGCATAACTAAGAGATAGAAATGGTTTAATTAGTGAGAGACGTGACTATTATAGATACAGGGAATCTTCCAAAAACAATAGAGATGAACCCTATGGATACTTCCATGGTTTTGGTCACTATGAATTGTTTAGAAACTCAAAATGAGGCTAGATATGACCTTAAGGGAGACCAAACTAGAAATTTGAAATAATAATAACGTAATAATATAGGAAAAACTTAATCATTAAATTTAGAAATAACTTCTATAACTCTTGTAAACAGAGCTATTAAACATGAAAAACATGTAAAAAATGATTCTAAAATATTAAGGAATAAGTATATAAATAAATTGTTAAAGAAGAATGGAAAATTCCTTTTATTATTAGAAATTTTTCTCCATCCATATCTTTTATTAAAATATTGAAACCCAAAAATAACAAACCTATATTGATTAGATTCATTAGTCATTGCAACAAGCTCCATGTGAGTATTCTACTCATGAAAGATTTTATTCAGATTCCATATTATCTTAAATAAATTAATAAAATTATTACAACAAAATTGGATCAACTTTCCACATATAGCCTCACTGAAGAGTACAATACTGTCCATCAAAATAAAATTCCACCAAATATTAAATATATATGTTGTTGTTTCATTCCATATGTCTTAGGGAATAAAGTTATGTTGAAATACCTTTATTACCATAGAGATATCATATATATACTTACATTCTCACTATTTCAATAGTCATGATTAGTATAATTTAAATCAACCACTTTTGGTTTACATTGTAGTGATTGATATTATAAAAATCTCATAGGAGGAGTTAAAAATATATCATTTAAAGTTGGATAATTGTTTCTTCATGCTGATATTCGCATTTTAAAAAGTAATTTCTTAAGGATGTCCCAAAAATCATGGTAAGGCCTTTCTTAGCCATTAGTGGGGTAATTTTTTATGTTACTAAGGGTGAATTTGTTTTTAATTTTAGAGAAAAAAGGTTTAATTCAATGTGTTTTTGAATTTGAAGGAACCCACATTCAGTGAAAAATATTCAAGAGTTGACCTATTAAAAGTTAGAGACTTCTAAAATAATTGAGAAGAATTTTTTATTAAATATATTGTTGAGGAGAATCTTTCGAAAGATAATAAAGAAAATCTCAATATTTTAAAGACATGAAATGTGGAATGATAGAAACTTCTCTAGATATGGACATCATAATCATTCCAGTTTTAGAGAGTTGAAAAGAGAATGAAATTTTTATTTAAGAATATATAAAATTTATATTTCATCTTGAGGATGAGTTTTCCACTTTAAACAAAGTCGAGTAACATTTTGATGCTAGTAAACAAGAGATTTTTCAAACCCTGATTACATTTATAAGGAAAATATTTTAATATAAATTATGGAGATTGAGAATAATGAGTCTCTAATGATGGAAAGTAGTGAGGAAAACTATAATTCTGAACATAAAATTGAGGTTTTATTAAACTATAAAACTCATCTTAGGAAACATGTTGATGTCTTTGGATATAAAAGGCCCAATATTCTACCATCCATTTAATTGTATCCATAGCTTGATAATAAATCTCTATTATCACACCAAAAATGATCATTTTTGGGTCAAAAATCATCACTTACATTCATTGTTTCTACAAAATTAGATATAAATAAAGTTTGAAAGTTGTTATCTATTCTGAATATTTTAAACCAATCCATAGTTTAGACTATATCATAATCAAATAGGCCAGTCCTATATTTTGTATGCATATAATCCCTATAAAACTAGATCACAAGCCTATAGTGTAACAATAAAATATTAAATCCAAACGAGTATGTGGTTTTTATTGGGGGATATTATTAGGTTTCATGATGTTAAGATTATATATCTCATTTATGAAAGTTCTTGGGTCAGTGTTGTATAAGTTGTACCTAAAAAATTGGGTTTTATAGTTATAACCAATGAGAAAAATGAGTAATTTATATTTAAAAAAACTACCAAGTGAATATTTTGTATTGATTATAGAAATATCACTTCTTTTACTATAAAATATCATTTTACAATTCCATTTCTAGATGAAATGCTTAAAAGTATTGGAGGAAATGAATTTTCTTTTTTCTAAAGTGTTATTCTGGTTACATAAAAATTCTTTCAACCCTAAAATATGAAGAAACAACCACTTTTACAATCACCATTGGGACATTTTCTTATAGGAGAATTCCCTTTAAATTATTGGGTGTACCAGATAGCTTCTAAATATGTATGAAGTCAATATTTTCAAATATGAATGAGTGAATAATTGATATTTTAATAGATTCCTTTTCTATTTTTTGCGGTATGTTTGGGAACTATTTGAAAAATATGGAATATGTTTTATAAATATTGCGAGAGAATAATATTATTCTAAATTGGGAGAAATGTCAATTTATGGTTATCAAAGGCATTATTCATGGTCACAAGGTTTCTTAGATTGGTATAGATGTATAAAATGTTAAGATATAGGTAATTAAAAATCTTCCCCACTTTTGAATATCAAAAGCGTAAGATGTTCCCTAGTCCATGATAGTTTTTTACCGTAGATTTATTAATGACTTTTCTGAAATAATTAGGCATATTTGTTCACTATTAGAGAAAGATGAACCTTTCTTGTTTGATGAAATTTTTTAAAATATTTTAATCTTGTTTTGGAAAAACACACATCTTCACCCATAATCACTACACACAATAGAAAAATTCCATATGAAATTATGTGTGATGTGAGTGATGTGGTCATAGAATCATCTTTAATCCAGATAAATGATAATAGATTTTATACGGTGTATTATGCTAGACTTTTTCTAGATTTAGCTCAATGAAATTATACCACAACTGAGAAGAATTTATTGGATATTGTGTTTGAAATATAAAAATTTTAAAATATTTAATGGTATCCATGTTATATTTTTCATAGGCCATTCTTCCTTGAAATATTTTCTCTCCAGAATAGAGGAAAACCCAGGTTGAAAAGATTGATATTATTTTTTTAAGAGTTTGAATTTTCAATAAAGGAAAATCATGGTGTTAAAAAACTGGTTAAAGATATTTTATTTAGATTTTAAATTTTTCAATGTGATGATCCTATGGATAAAAAATAAAATTTTCTTCATGAAAAATTAGTCACTACTTCAATGAAAAAATATGTTTTTTATGCAGGTTTTGAAAAAAAAGCTGTCAGCATCAAAATTAATGAAATTACATATAATTGAAGGAAAAATTAATTTTGGATATTAAGTACTATCATGGGGATAACCCACTCTTTTTTAAGGTGTGCTGATGGAATTCATTATAGGTGTGTTCCGGAGGATGATATGTTTTGTTATTCTAGAAATATTTCACTCATCACATTGGGGTGGCTATCATGAAGGAGAAAATGGCTCAAATATTCATTCAAGATGAATTCTATTGGAAATATTTTTTAAGGATTCTAGGATCCTAGTTTTTAGTATTGATAAGTGTCAGTGGATAGGGAATTTTAGTAGAAAATGGAATCTACCTCAAATAGGGATTTTGGAGGTTGATATTTTTTTGTCTGGGTATTGGATTTTATTAGAAAATTCACATCATCTCATGGGAATGAATACATATTAGTTGTTTCAGATTATAAATTGAAGTGTTTTTATGTAGTGTAGATTCTAAATAAATAATAAAATAGTGTGATCCAATTCATTAAGAGATACATCTTTTCATGATTCGAGGTGTAAGAATTTTTCATGACAGATAATAGAACATAATTTAAAAACATTGAGATGAATTATTTAATGGATAAATATGGATGACTTCGAAAAAATGGAACTCATTACCATACACATTTTAGTGCATAAGTTGAAATTTAAAATAGGGAGATAAAACAAATTTTATAGAAAATTGTGCCTAATTCTGAAAAATATTGTTCATTAAATCATATTGATGTGTCATGGGAAAGGGTAATAGCTTTATAAATATCCATAAAAAGTCTCAATATAGAATTATATTTGGAAAATCATTTCATTTTCAAACAGATATTTGATAATTGTATTTTTGTGACTTAAAGTCCCTGAAATTTTATTTCAAAAATGATAGTGAAATGAGACTGTTAGAACTAACTGTGTTGGATTAGATTATGATAGATTCATATGATAAATATATGATTTTTATGGTGAGGACTATGGTTTTTTATGATTCTTACATTCAAAACATAGGTTTTAAGGTCGAATAGGGGATATTCTCTGTCATTCGATACATATACATTTTCATGTAATTATCTAATCTAGATGGTTTTGACCATTCACCGTACATAAAATTCTATTCAGTGGAGTTATTGATTTGATTAGGAGGATAATTGGACTTTCTTAGTAAATGGAAAAATAATCATGGAACAATTTTATTGCAAACCAAATGATTTGGTTTTCATTTCATTACTTGATGATAGAGAAATCATTGAGTCTAGCTAGAGACTATTAATTTAGAACATCATAGGTGGAATCCGATGGTAAGTCTATTGTTTTCATAGTTTTGAATAATAATAAATTTTCTTTTTCTTTTTCCCTAGCTTTGCACATTCTTTTTAAATCGAGGGAAGGATTTATTTTCTTATACGTATATCATTTTCAATATTTTCAAACCCTTGGAAAGGATTTTAATGTATTTTCTTTGATTAGGGGAGCTTATAATCAGATTCTCCATGATTAAACTTCCTAGACTCTTATCTCTGGTTTTTTTCTTTTTTGAAAATTAAATTATAGAAATATATTTTTATATTATTATTTTTGTTGGAGATGGAATTTTTTTCTACCAGCGGAATTAATGAAGGTGTAGAAAATGAGAAGTGTCTATTTCTAATAATTTATTGTTAAATAATTTTTCCATGATATTTAAAATTTAAATTTTGCAATAATTTTTTTTCACTTATTTAAAAAATAAGTTTCTTGTTCCATGGAGTGTAATAATTGATTGTAAAGTTCTCATTTTAGTGATTTTACACGTCTAATTTATTTTTTAAAGAATAATGAACATTACAAATATTATATAATATTTAAATGAAGAATTTTTTTAGAATTCCCATTTTGGTGCCATAATGGTTACCTTTTTGAAATTCAATGTGTTAGCATGAAAAAGTATTAAAGATTTATTTTAGTGTTTTATAATTGAATTAAAAACTAGTATGTATTTATTTTTATGTTTTAAATGATTTGATGCCAAAAACTAATTTTTAATATTAATTGTCAAACTTAAACATAAAAAATTACTGTTGAATTGAGAATATTTTTTTCCTTAAATGTCTTTATTGTTCTTCTACCATCGAATACAACAATCAAGGAATTTTAGTGTTTTATGTTTGGGGATGGGAATTTTATGTACTAAAATTTTAATCATTTATCACCCATAAAAACACTCTAAATTTATTTAAATTATATATTTTTAATAATCACATTGAAATTTTCACATGATGAAAATTTTTCATTAATTTTGAGGGTTATGAAGCGACAATGGGGAGATTAGTCATTAATACCTCTTCGAATCAATTGAGTAAATATTTTATCATGCCATTTTGAAAAAATGGATTTCATTTAAATCAAGGTATAATGTTATATGATGATTATTTAAATTAAACATTTTAATTTTATTTTCCCCATAAGATATGCATCCAAATGTATTATGAAATGAAAATCCAAATCCTGGTTAAGCCACAAAATTAATTATTCTTTTATACCTTGTTCTTTATGCTATTGGATGGGTTATTTAATATTCTTGTAATTATTAAACATCCCAATCCAATAGATTTTTTATGTGTTAAACCTTTTAATTATGTGTTTCAGGTCACCTAGAGGTAATGTGATTTTCCCTCATTGGTTATTTAAATACAGATTAATGTTTTTTAAATTCTCCTAAAAATATTAAATTTAAATTATTTCGGTCAAACAGTAACCAATTTTGAAATAATGAAATTTTATTTTAGGGGGATTCAACTTTAAAACATGTTATTAATTGATGATGGAAAATAACATTCAAAATCAATTCTTCGTCTCATTTCAGCTTTTCCATTTTTGATATTTTTTTACTAATATTGAAATATACTATGTAGTTTCTTAAGGAAAATCAACATGTTATGTGTGGGAGAATTTGATGTGTTATTTATTTATAAAATAATTTCACACCGTTTTTGTAGGTTTATATATGAATTTATTACTAAAATAAATTTAATTTAGTTAATAATAACTTTTTGGTTAGCATATAGTGGAATTAATAAACTAATGGTTGTTATAATAATAATGCATTATTAATTATTTAATAATTAAATTACTCATTATTTTTATTATTTATTACTGTTCATTTGAATTATTAATTGTTTGATTATTATTTTTATTAAATTTATTAAGTTTTATTCAATTTTCATTTTTGAGAAATTTATTTTTATTACATGTGTTTTATAATTAATTTATAAATTAATTAATTGATGTTGAAATTATAAATTATGTTTATTTACATAATGATTTAATATTTTCTAATTTTTTATTAAATTATTTCTTATTTTTTATCTATTATTTATTTATTTAGTTAATATTTTTATTATTTGAAGTGTATATTTTTAAATTTTAATTTTCAACATTTTAATTTTTATAATGAGTTAATTTTTATTTGTAAATAGTTTATTTTATCTTGTAATGTGTTGTGAATAATTTTATTTTATTTTTTATGTCTTGGTATGATATATATAAAAGAATAAATGTATAATAAATGGTTGGGTCATGGTTTAAGATAGGTTCAATAGTTTGGAATTAGTTTTCCAAAGCAATGATGTACCTAATATATAGTTTTGTTCTTCTTAATAGAATTATAATTTTGATGGAGAGTGTATAATAGTATTTTATGGTTATTATAAGATATCAATTTCCTCTAAAAATAGAATATATCTTTTATGAGTTACATTACACAAAAAAGGTTATAACAAACTAAGACCATTGAAAACTCTCTGTTTGGAGCATGGAAGCATCCCGAGCCTACCGAGAATTCTTGATGAAGAAGAATCAATGATGATGTTGTTTTGAGGTGAAGGTGACCATGTTTTTCAATGGTGAGATAGTATTAAGATCCCATAAATATCCTTTGAAATCAACACCATGGTATAATTCCATAAATAATTAATGGAGCTTGGATTGAGGTAGAAGCCAAGAATAAGGAATTTTACACACTAATGAAGGAAATCCACCTAAATTTGGTGAATAATAGAAGATAGAGTTGATGAATTTGTCACCAGATTTATGATTTCAATGAAGAATGATTGAATTAGGGATTAATCATACTGATAAAAACACATGACATTGATGAAATAAGCCCACCGCTTATACTATTTGACAATGATCCCAAACCAATCAATGAGGATGAAACTGGTTCTTATGGATTTTTCTGAATTGAAGCTAAAGATTTTTGTTGGAGATACTAAATCAATATTTAGTCTAATTTTGTTTTTTTCAAATGAGATCTGGTCAATGAATCAATAACACTCTATTTTTAAGGACTTCTTAAATCTAAATGGAATTCACATTCTGAGGATGAATCTGGGACACCATTATGTCATTTTTTTTATGTTTTATAAGTTAAACTGATGATGAAACATAGACCACTAGATGCACAGCTTTCATGAAGGTCTTCATCGATTGGCACAATATCTGAAAATTATTGTTACAAATATGGATTTTATTTTAATTAAAATAATAATTAAGTACCTAATTGGTCTCAATGATGAATACTCATATGAATAAAAACAAAAATTTGTTTTCACAAATATGATCCATAAAATGTCTAACAGATATTTTTATTTCAATTTTGAACTCTGGTTTTTTTACTCATTGAATTTTGGTCAAAGAACACAGGGGCCTCAAATTTGTCTAGTTTCAATAATAGAGGATGATTTATGAAACTTTTTGAAAAAATGTTGTGATATGTTGTTGTTGATGACGAAACCAATGATTAAAGATGTGTGGTTATGATATGGATTTGTTATCGTTAGACAAGATGTTTTGAACTGAGATTCAATGAACTATAACGAGGCTTTGAATTCCTAGGTCTGTTTTCTAAGGATGAAAACTGGGATGATGTAATGTTCGAACCAATAATTTTATATATTTCAAGGTAGAGCTAATTTTTGTTTTTATAGAAAGAAAATCCAAGTGAATATGAATGAATCTTGTAGATTTATTCAAATTGATAATTAAGTGCAACAAATCTAGAGTAATATCTGAATTAAATTAATTTGTTTATGGAATAATAGAGTAGAGATGTTTACATCACAACAAAGTATAATGTCTAAATAAATCATTAATTTCTTTTGCTGGTGGTCATGTTGGGGTAAAATTTGATTAAGCCACATGGATATTAACTGAAGGACAAAAAAGAATTATTCTATTTGATGGGAACTAAAAGATATGGTGTTTTTCAGAGGATATAACATAAAAAATAAATTAAAATAATTTCCTTGGAAATAAATGTAGGAGTCACAAATTTTTCTATAGAAGGGAGTGTATGGATAGACATATGGTGATGAAGAATTCATAATAGGTACTTCCACAGTGGTGCAAGGGAAGGAGTTATAGATAGTTCCCAATTATATTCCAAAGATAAGGATGAAGGTAATGCTTCTCAACTTCATCTTCATCATTTATTTATGTATATTTAATTCATAGTTTTATGATTAGACAAAGCTGTTTGAGTGGGGAAATAATCTTATTATGGTTCATATTTTCATTTTTATTATGTTATTATTCTAAAATTTTATTCAATTTATTTTCTTCTTTAATCTAAAGTGGTTTCTCAATGAAAACATAAAAATAACTAAACTATTAATCAATCTTCTTGAACAACATTTTCACTACATGTTGACTATTGATTTCAATTAATTCTACAAAAAGAAAGAAATACATCTACTAGAAAATCAAAATTTCCATTTTGTATGATTATTATTATCACCTTCTTTACCTTTATTCACACTTCATTCACAAATTTTTCTCTTTCACAATTTTTATCAATTTCTTTTTTTTTCTCTACAAAAATATCTTCAACATTTTTTTTTTGGTTTGTGTGTTTTTCTTTAGTTTTTTATATTCTTTCTTGGACGACATCACTCCGGCCATACCAATGGAAATGATACCTTTCTTCCTACTATCTATTAGTTTTTAGGTTAAATTATTATGATAATCAATGGAATATATATCATCTTGAGAATAGTAAAATAAGGAGGTTCTCAACAATTCACATTTCACTTATTGGTACCCTAGGAAAAAGAAAACATAATTAATGGTGAGCTCGAATTCAATGTATGTTAAGGCTTACAACATAAGTTAACATGTAATATATATGGTAAGAATAATCTGGAAAAGATATAAAATAATAATTTTGTCATTAAAATAATATCAAAAAATAGAAATATAACTATGGATGGCATAGAAACATAAATAATAATAAGGATAATAATAAATAGTTTGATTATGATATAATTTATAATGTCTAAAACCATACTCATTCATTCAAGACCTCATTCTTATACATCGAAAAAAAATAGTTTTCTTAAACACAAAATATCGAAGCTAGTTTGTCTCATGAGACCTACCAATGCATTGAGGGTGAATTTTATATCAATCACTAACCATCACTTTCTATAACAAATTCATTCATAAAAATAAAATATTTAATAAACAACACAATACATGATCAACATATATATCAAAATTTTAAAACTATCATATATTATATAAATATTCTCCCTAGTATATAAATAGTACAACATGATCATAATACATACATCAAAATATAGACTATAATAACATTACATTATATCCTCGATTAAGAATAAGATTATATAATGGATGTAGACATAAATAAAAAACACATATATAAATATATAAGAAAGTCTCTATAAAAACAAGAAGAAATATCCTTTTTGTTTAAAAAAATTAAAAAAAATACCAAATATATTTGGAATGTGATTTTTTCTGAAAAACTTTGTAAAATAATTGGGATTATTGAAAACAAAATATCTATGATGGTGAGAAAAGGTGATCATATAGTAAACAAAAAAATAATCATTTCCCCCTTTAAAAAATCATCAAATTACTTTTATGGAAAAAGAAGAATAAGATTACATTAATATATATAATATATATATAAATATTTCTAAATTTTACCTTAATAAAAAAATTTACAATATAAAATTACATACTTATTTTTAAATAATGAATATGGTTATTAAAATAATGTATTTCAAGAAAAAAATGGGATTTAATGTTGGTTTAGTGAACAAAAATTATTTTGTTACTCTTCAGAACTAGAAAGATGTAAAATATAAATAATTATTTAAAACACAATAAATAACAATAAAAAGATAAAATATATGGATATTTACTAGATACATAATATAAAATATCCCCAAGGGAAAGGTAAATATAACTTTCCGCCAAAAAATGATATTATAGAATAAAACCTTAACATAGATTCCTACTTGGTTAGACATGTTCCAACCTCCTAAATATTAAATTTATATTGATTATTCATCTATTACATATCTAAATGTATATCTTTATTCCAAGATATCATGCATTCTTAACTACTTATTACCCCTTTATTTATTATTTTTATGTTAAATCAATTTTATATGTGTATAATGGTTTGTATCTTATGAATGTTTTGAATGGACAATTCTAGTCCTTATGCCTTGGTAATGGTTAAATAATATCTAGAATTTTAAATATTTTTTATTATAATGTTTATTTACTCAATGTAATTTTAGAATCATCCATTTATGGTTGTTATAAAAAAATACCTCATTTCTTGCAGATGGTTGCCTATACGTTCTCCTGAATGATGTTTTAATTTTTCAAACGGATGAAAAGGAAATAAAGTAGATAATTTATTACTTTTAAATAATAAAAATAATAATAAAATATCGTATTTATTCATTAAATATATACTTATGACCATCCATATAGGGTGGAAATGAAAAATTAATTGCATCACTTCCTGAAGCTGGTAGTTTACACATTTACACAAGCAACAATATCATTTTCCAATTGATGGGAGGGTGACAAGGTATATAATATTTTTTCTTTATAGAGTCATAATTTATTCATAATTATCATATAAATCAATTAAATTCAACTACATAACAGGCCACAAAATGTGGTAATGAAAAACAATACACATCACTTCATGGAGATTGTTGTTTGTATATAAAAATGAGTGTTGTTTTATTTTTTCATTATATATAATGGAAGTAGAAATTAGTGGTTATATCAATAAAATAACATTTAAATTTTATAAATTTAATTATTTAATTAAGTTCGGATAGCTATAAGAGATTTTATGTAATTATAAGAAGAAAGAAACTTCAAATAATTTAGTTAAAACATATTCTTCCTTCAATAATTTCATATGGATTACACCATAATACTTCTAGTATTTGAATTTTGGTAATAAAAAGTCTTATATGATGTGTGATGGATCTTTTATATGGTATTTGGGTACATATTTATATAGATAAATTTCAAAATTGGTGTTTATTTTTGAGGTTAAAAGTTTATCTTTTATAAGTGAGAGTAGTGGAACTCTTATGAATAATAATATCCTTTAAATATAATAACTTTAATTCTCACTAAAAGTGTTTAAAATTTAGTCCAATTAAGAAAATTAATTAATTTTATGTTCAAATACAATAAAAAATAAAATTTTCACATGTTATATTTAAATTTGATTCATTTTCTTGTATTTTAACCCCCCCCCCCTCCCCAACACATTTTTACCTTACCTATGGGGGTAAACTTTTACCATACTTAGTATTCATTATGATTACATATTTAGATGAAATTATTTACTATGATTTATTATTCAAAATTAAAATATGGAATCCATTTTTTAAATTTAATTTCTGGAGGTGGTAAAAATAAACTTTAATATCAGTATGTAAACAGAAATAAAAATAGTTTTCATGTATTTTTAAGTTTAAAATTGATTTTACATCACAATCATGTATATAATATATTATTATATGCATATTAGTGTATTAATTAATAATTTATATTTATATGAATTTAATACCAATCCAAAACTGATTTTCACCGTGTAATTTCTAAATTAAATAAATGATCAAGAATAATTATTTTATTATAATAAAACATCACTTGTATTTTAAAACAACCTAAATTGGATTATAAATCCAACATAATTTTTTGATGTGTTTTATTTTACTTAATAAATATAAATTTTTTTAAAAAAATGTTTCATAAATTCTACCATTATTTTTATGACATATTGTTTTCAAAAAAGTGAGAGTATTTATAAATGACTTATTTTTCACAATTAACTTAAGAGTAATTATTTTTTGAAAAATAACTCTAATATTAATTTGGCCTTATAAACTCAAAATTGATACCCATTCTGTAAAATTAAAATTTGTATTTTTAAAAATATTAAATTTAAACATAACTAGGAAATCTATTTATTATAATAATAAAATAATTGGATATGCTTTGGTCCATATTTTATGGATGTAGTGTTTACCATCAATAGTAGGATCTCATGTATTAAATTATCCCCCCATTAAGTAATTTTATGATAGAAATTTTTATTTTTTATCTCTTAAATAAATTAGTGTAATTTTTTTCATTGATTCTTCCTGATCCCAAGTTACCTCTTCTAGTTTGTGATTTTCTCAAAAACATTCACCATTATTGTTGTTTGACTCTATAAAAATTTCTCTCTTGTGTCAAAAAATTTTGTAGTCTCTTCATTGTTAGAATAGTATGGTTCTAAATCTATTCCCTTGGAGGTGACTACATGGATTTTATATATCATTCATTTTCTCAATAATGGAACAGTGAATACATTGTGCACTCGAGTGCAGTTGGGTGTCACAGCCGATCTTTAATCCACAATTCTAATTTTCTCTAGAGTTTCAATAATACCAATGTACCTTGGTATTAAAATCCCATTTTTACAAAATCTAATAACTCCCTTACATGGACACACCTTTAATAATAAATGATACCCTACTTAAAACCATAATTCATTTCTTTGATTATCAGTATATCTTTTTTACCTATTTTTACCTACTTCGATATGATTCTAAATATCTGGTACTTTCTTTGTTGTCTCCTCGACAATTCATATCTCAACTAGATTATTTTCACCATATTCTACCAAATGTTTCATAGTATAAAATCTCTTCTCAGACAATTGTTTATATAGTTCCACTTGGATTCATGAATGGAATCTATTTCTTATGAAATTTTTTCCAGAGGTGGATACTTATCCCACATACATAGAAAGAAAATAGAGAATGATATTAATATGTCTTCAAATGTTTATATATTCCTTTGAAACATACCATCATTATGAGGCTTATATGTAGTGATCAAATGTATCTTAGTTTCCAGAGCCATTTAGTGACTTTGTATGAATTTCAATTTGAATCAAGGTTCTCAATCAGTTACAATTTATAGAGGTGCAACATGAAGTATCACAATATCATTAATATATAGTATTGTAAGGGGATCATGGGGTATATCTTCCCTTACTATTAATAAATATATATACTTGATCAGTCTTCCCAGAATGACCAATATAACATCATTATTCCCATTATTCTTTTGAAGTCCAGTGACATGGTCTACTATAACATTTTTAAACTTCAATATTGGTATAGTAATTGGTTTCACGACCCCATTAAGTTGTTTTCTTTAAACAGTTACCTATATTCACACTAATACTCTACATATATTGTCCACAATTTCCCACTTCAAATTATCTCAGAATAAATTTTTATTAAATCCATGTACATCTTGTGTTACTAGGGTGTGTAGATAAATTTTAGTTATTTTCTTCATCTAGTAGCTCTCTCTTCTAATTTTGGTATAGATGGAATGCATAAACTCATTAAAAACATCAACACTCCATTATTATAAATGATTTTTGAAAATTTAAATTCATTAAATGATTTAATATTCCCCTGTAAAACCGTATCACCCTTCTTCAACTTACCTATATTTTCAACTAAGTAGGTTTTAGAAATTGTATATAAAATGAATAATGATTACCATTTCCTAAAAACTACCATATCTAACTTTACTAAATCCATTAATATAGGATACCTATTAATATTCTTCATGGTTATAACTCATTATTTTTTCTACTCAACGAAATATCCACATTATTTAGTTTCCCAAGGTGGTAGTGTGTCAAGAAATAATAGTATTCAAGTAATTTCAATCATCCTCATGGACTCATGTTGAGATCTTTTGTTGATAATATGTACATTTAAAAATATATAACCTATATATGTGTATATATATCATACCTTATTCTATAGGGAGAGTCCCTATATATATTTAGGGAAATGACTACAACTTCCAACTCAATATCATGAGTTGGATAGATCTGTTTTATGATTTTAAATTTTATTGATGCATAAGTAAGGAGGTTATCATTTTTAATGAAGAAATAGCTTGGTCTTTTATATGTTTCATCCATGAAAATTAAAATCTTTTTTTTCAATGGTAAATTAACTATTGGTTTATTAACCAATATCTTCTTTATCACCTTAACTAAATACTCACATTCCCTTAATTGTGTTAATTTATCCCCTTTACATGTCTACTTGGTAAATGGGTTGGAAAATCGGGAAAGTTTTTGACAAATCATTGATAGGTACATGATAACCCAATTAATATTTGAATATTAGTAATATTAATTTCTGTGATCTATTATTTGAGTACCATTTTCATTGATGAATCAATAGATATTATATCCATAGAGAAAATATTCCATGAAAACAAACTTCCTAGGGATAAAATTCAAAATTACTAAATTTCATGTATAATTCAATTTCTTTTAAAGTAATAAGAACTGTTCACAAATAATTATCATGATCCTAATTTATTTTATAGTATATCAATAATCCTAAAACAATAACTATAAAATTTCACCAAGATAGTCCTTGAATAATATGTTTATTATATCTATAAAAACATATGGTGCATTGGTTAATCCAAAATGAATTACCATGAAATCATAATATCCATACCTCATATGAAATTTCATCATTGATATATCATTCATTTTCACAATTAATTAATGATAACCAAATTAATAATCAATTTTTTAAAATTACTAATCTCCCTTATGTTGATCAAATAATCCTTAAATGCATAGAAAATTCTACATATTCATAATTTTAATGTCATTGATATGCCTATAATTGAGGCACAACATCATAAATCCATCTTATATTTTCACAATTAGGATATGGGCTCTAAAAAATTAATAATGAGTTGTATAAATTCCTTATATCAAAACACTTGAAATAGTTATATAAACACTACCAATTCTACTTATGTTATTCTATAGGGACTATATGATATATGTTTTAAATTAGAGACGATTTCAACAAAAAAACTTAACTTCATGATTAGGTGGATAACCTGATAATTATTCTTGAAAAACATCATTTAATTATTTCATGGTAGGTGAATATTATATCCTTGAGATGTCTTTCCCATAGAAATATAGTGTTTGATATTTCTATTATCATATAAATTTATGATGGTGAGCTACTAGAGATGGATCCATAAATGATTTAGATAGTAACATCTATCCCTCATAAATAATGGATTATCTTCCCCATCATAAGTAGTTATATCCTTATCTCATATATAAATTCTATCGTGGAACTTTTAAATTTAATACATACCATGTATTATGTCAATGTTAATAATATGTATTAAAATAATGTTTAATACTCAGTAATGACAATGTATTTTTATCAACGATTCTTGATATATCCTATTTTCAAAAAGATTCCCACATGGTGTCTTGATTGAAAACACATTCCTTTGAGTGTGAGGATATTATTTAATTTTACCTATAAAAAATACAATATATAAAATAGTTTGTAGATTTAATATCCAATAATTTATTATATTTCTTTATATTTATGATAGCTTTACCTATTATCACATCTTTTGGGAAATTAACCTCAACTATAGTGATCACATGAGCATTCTCATAATCCATTTTAACTTTTGGTGGTAAATTTCCAAGATTATTTGGGACTTCATTTTAATAGTTATTGATATCCTTAAAATTTAATCATTAGATAATATCATCATCATTATTTACCTTATATTTATGATATTAATGGACGTTTTCTCCATAGTTGATGAAAAATATCATTCATATCAATCTTGTTCCATGATTTGTATTTTCAGAACTATTACATGTTAAAAATATAATCTTCCCTTATTATCTTTTTATATTTCATATTACAAATTTATAGTCCACCCATTTCTTTCCATGACTTCCCTAGAAATCAAATGGCTTGGAGAATTCATTCATTATCATTATAGAAGTTGATAATATATACTTATATTCTAAAAAATATAGAGACTAATAAATATAAAAGTATGGGATTTATCCAACTAATAAAGTTATTAATATTAATTATTTCAATATATACATAATATATAATATGAGGTACTCACCTTCTAAATCCATCTTCATAATCATCAGTATTTTCCTGTTCCTTTTTTCATAGACTGAGGAACTATCGTTCCATATCATCTCATTGTTCATGAGTAATCTTCTAAGAATATATATTTAAAATTGTATCATTCCATACTCTATATTTCTTAAAACTCCTTAGTGTTTTGGATCAACGACCGCCATTGATCATCATCTCAAATTAAATGATAAAGTGGAATGATAACTTTTTCCCATTCACTACTTCTCAAAGGGATAAATATCTTTTATAGGGTCTTAATCCATTACTAATAAACTAATAGATTATTTTCCCTCTTTATTCATGGACTTTATTATCACATGAAGCGGTCAAAATTTGTCCCACCGTGTTTTGTTTCACCATACTAGTGATTAATGAGTTCCTCTATATGGGAAAGGTTTTTGGTCCTGACATCAGTCAACTAACCCAATATATTATTAATATACTCACATTTAACAATAGAATAATTAATTTAATTTACTGAATCAGGATAGAAATACATACATAGGTTACGGTTATTGAAAGAATAAATTCATACATGGATCTCACATTATGTTCGAAAACATGAAATAAAATTTAAAATTCCAATGAATTTTTTTATTTCTTCTAGTATATCACTGAAATCCATTAAAATTCCAATTCCTAGTTCCCTGAAAAAATGAAAAAATAATAAATCACAAATTCTAAGTGACATCATATAATAAAGACTATCATAGAAAAAGTAAATTATGAATAATATAGAAGAGAAAAAATGAAATTTGATATATTAGTTATATCATAATATTAAAATATATCCTTGGATTCCATAATAGCTTAAATAATATCATCCATAGAAATAAATTTTTTTATAGTGATATAATTTATAGTGCCAGACATCATCATCTATTGGTTAAGGCATCAGGCCGAGAAGTCCCACATAAATGGGTAAGGAATATACAAAATATATAAGCTATTTTGTCTCAAGAAACCAACCAATTCATTAAGGGTAAATCTAATATTAGGCCTAACTCATCCCTTACTATGTCAAATTCATTCATCATATAAATATAGTAAATAAAAAATATAAAACATAATCAATATAAATATCCATATTTCAAAAATATCTTATTTAATGTAAATATTTTAAACATTAATAAGTAGAAAAACCTTTTCATAATCCCTCTAGGGAAATAAGTTTGATAGTATAATTAAAATATATCCCATTTTAATAGTGGTAATTTTTAAATGATGTTGACAATGTTGGAAATCACATTTCTGAATACAATATAAATTGTTTATCAAAACAAGAAGAAATATCCCTTTCCTTTAAAAAATTATAAAACTAAAAATTATTAAATAAATTAAAATAGGATTTTCATTGAAAAAAAAAATATTAATGTATCCTAAAAGTTATTAAAAACATTTATGATTGGAATAGATGTTCACTAGGTAAATTTTAAAAACCATTATTTTCTATCTTTTGTAAAAAGGTAAAAATGACTTGTACAGAAAATGTTAAAAATATTACATTAAGACAATGAAAAAATTTCTAATATAAATAAAATGGAAATTAGTAAATCACTTAAGTATATATAAAAAATTTATGAATAAACTAATGAAAATGGAAGTTGATGAGAAAAAATAATAAATAAAATTTAAAAGTAGAGTCTATTTTTATTAAAAACATTCATTATGATGTTTTTAGTGAAAAAAAGAGGTAAAATGGAAATAATATAAGAAAAGTATTTGAAAACCCAAAGGATAATAAAATATATAGTCTTTATAAGATACGTAGTTAATAATTTCGACAATGGAAATTTAAATAGATATTATCCATAATAAAAATATAACTGTAGAATAAACCCTTTCCTTGGAATCTTAAAGGGTCAGATATATTCAAACATCCAATATAATAACTTTTTATTTATTATAAATATATCTATAATACATATTTAAATTAATTTTAAGGGATTTCATATATACATAATCTTTTCCCATTTAATCATAATTATTTTTTAAAATCAATTATTAAGGTGTTAACTATTTGGTTTCTAAAGTATGTTTTAATATGGTAGTTCATGTCCTTAAACATCTATCACGGCTTCATATTTTATATGATATTAATAATATTATAATTATCTTGTTTATATATTCAATATCATTCTTTATCCATCCATTTAGGTTAGTTATTAAAAAATGAAACACATCATTTGATTGAGACAATAGTCTATATATAAACATGGGAGACATTATTATTTTTCTAATGGAAAAATGAAAATAAATTAGATAAATTTTTAACAATATATAATCCTATTAATATTATAAATTTCATATTTAATAATTAAATCAATATTTATGAACATAAATTTAATGGCCAAATGAAAATAATTTCACATTACTTCATGGAGAGTGGTAGTCCGCACTAACGCTTGTGCAACCTTATCATTTTCCAACTGATGGCTTGGTAATAATTAAGATAATATCATATCATTATAAAATAAAAATTATGTTATAAATATATTATATATATTAAACATATATAAAACCCCTTTATTAATGGTGTCTTAGAAAAATAAAATACATCAATTCATAGAGTTGATAGTTTGCACGTATGAATATACAATGTTTTCATTTTCTATTAGATAGAAAGGAAGTATAAATTAGTTTTTACATTAACATAATAAAAACTTTTCCTATTAAATTTACCAATTTGATTATCTAAAGTTGATTATAATTTATTTTATAGAGTTCGAATAAGAAATAAACTTGAAATAATCTGGTTAAGACTTATACCTCTTTCTTGGATATTTTTATTTTCCTCAAACTTTAATACTTTTAGGATTAGTATTCTAGTGAGACCATGTCTTAAAATAAATTTAGATAAAACATTAGAATGAATTTTAGAATATATTAATTGTGTTAAATTTCTAAAATTATGTTTAAATGGTAGAATATTATGTTCCCTTTTTAAATGATACGAGTGACACTCTTCGAAATATTTAAAACTTTTAAATATAATATTTTTCATTCTCCTGGAAATTGGATCTAATTTAGTATAATTTTAAATTTTAAACTTAAGAAGATATAGATGGAATAAAATAATTTTTTTTACATAATATTTAAAAGTATTTTATGACTTATCTATCTGTTTAACCCCCATTTAAATTTTTTTACCCTTAATTATAGTGACAGAATATTACCATTGTGACTATTCATTATGACAAAAAATTATGTTTCAGTTATTATATAATATTTATTATTCTACATCCAAATATAGAATACATTTTATAATATTTAATTTTTACATTTGTTATTGTTGATTTTAATTTAGCGATTAATTATGTAATGAATTTTAAAAAAATGTATTTTAATGTACCAAAATGATTTTACACCAAAATATTGTATATAATTGATTTTTTTATTACAATAATTGGTATATTAATTAATAAAATACATTTATATTTAATTTAAAAAAAATTCATAAATGAAATATAATATTTTAATTTCATAATTGAATAATATAATTAAATATATTTAATTTATTTGAATAAAACATCAATTTGATTTTAAATCATAGTCCCTTGGTTTATAAATAATAAATATTTTAAAATTAATTATTTTACTTCTTAAATATATATTTCTTCAATGATTTTTTTTCGAAACCATTAATTTCATTCTTATATAATTATTATTTTTTAAAAGAGATGGTATTTATAAAATTGTTTTGTTTAACTATTCACACATAAACAAATATTTTCAAAAAAATCCCAAATAATATCCTTAAGATAAATTTTACATTATGAATTCAAAGATGATATCCATTTTATCTAATTAAAATTATAATATTTTCACATTATATAATAAAATAGAACATTGAATTCTATATATTATTATGATAAAAATCAAGGATGTTCATTAGTTAATATTTTTCCAATGTAGTATTTACCAGTTATAATAGGATCTGAGATATTATAATCATGTATTTGAAAAAACATTCATGGGTATTATTTGGAATTTATCATCTATTATCTGATATTTAATGAAAAAATACGGGTGATGAGGTTGATTTCATTTGTAAATAAATTATTTTCTTGAGCTCAAAGATTATTATTAGAAGAAGAAACATGTTCTTTTTTGTTTTATTTGTTTTAAAATTGTGTAATTTGTTTGATTTTTTATATCCCTTACATATATCTTTTTCCAACCCATATTTTCAAATGTTTTTCACATAATCTAAGGATGAGTAGGAACTATAATAAAGTTACATTATCTATTATGATGATGCAACTAAAATGAATTAAAAATTTCAGGAATGAAATCTGTATGTCTGCTTAAGAATATATTTTTATGGGTAAATTACACACTGGGTAGAATGTCCACCTTGTTATGTAATGCATTTCCTAATTCTATAAAACCCTAAACCAAAAAGATCATAAAAATGTAACAAATGAGAACCATTGTTATAAAACATTCAATTATTCATTGTTTATGTATGATTTGTTATATTTTATAAGAACTACTAGTTCATATATCCAAACCAGAAACCAAATTATACCCGATACCCTTCAACCAAGTACCTGAAACTAATCTTCTAAAAAATAAAGTGAAATGATTTGTTGTCGATGTAATGATAATTGAATAAAAACATTAACCAAAATTTAAAATACTAATTATAATTTAAATAATTAAAAAATGGAAAACTATTACATGGTTACATATACCATTTATTTTTTAGCCATATTAATCCATTCCATGGTGAAATATTTATAAAGACCAAAACAAAAATAATAAATTACATGTTATTTTTTTTATCAATACCACATTAGAACTTCTTTTTGTTTCCCTGATGTGTTTATATATTTTTCGTACTTTTATAACTATATATACCCCATGGTATAAAAAAAATATTACTTTTATAATACTCATAAAGTTAGTTAGTTTTTTATAAAAAATATATTCAATGTTGAAAAAGATTCCACTTATATGTTGAAATTAATAATTTTGGTTTAATAAAACAATTAAAAAGATATATTTTACTCCAAGAATCCTAGAAAGTAATGTGAGTGTGAAATAAATTTACCCATAATATTATAAAAATTATTTTTAGAAAAATTATATATTTGGGGATAATTAGTAGTGGTGAGATTCACTCCATCTGTGAAATCTTGGAACATAATTCTTAAAAATATTGATATAAATCATGGATCATCATTAAATACATTCATAAAATCCCAACATTAAATCCCATTACATAATTTAGGAACATCCTTAAATGATTATTGAGAGGTAGATCCTCAAGAATTTCAATAAAATGTGCTAACATGGTATGTAATTCTATGATATACAATGTTTTATTATATGTCTATTATATCACAAGAATACCAATGAAAAATCAAATATGGTATTATCATGAGTCAATATAGATATAGCAGTAATTCATATGACATTTTAGATGTTTTATCTCATCATTAACAAATTTTCATACAACTAAACAAGTCTTATATTCATAAATTTGACGTTTTGTGGTATAATTCCATAAATATTCACAGATATACCTATACATAATTATTCTAATATGATTTCTAAAGAATTTATATTTATAATTTTCATCTAAATCCCCTACATTTATCTCTGAATATTCTATCTTCAAAATTATTTTTTATGTTTCCCTTATTTCATCACCTTATGTTCTTTTTTAAACACATTTCTCAACTTTTGGTTTTTTATCTTCTATATTAAACAAATATTGACTAATACTATCATATTTATGATATTTCTCCTTAAATTGTAATTCTCTTCTTAATAATAAGTATATTATTGAAAATTGTATCTTTATCCATTCCCATAATGGATCTGAATTTTTTTCCTTCCTATTCCATTCACCAAAAAAAATCCAATTTCATGGTGGAACCATATAGCTTAGTCATATTGCAAAAATAAAATATAGGAAATAAAATTAAATTGAAGTTACTCAATTAAACAATGAAACATAACATATATTATAACTATTCATGAGGTCACAAGTCTAGAATAATTAGACTGGATTACATCTTAGAATTATATTTTTATTTTTGGCTTTAATGAGGTATATATAAAATATAGGAGATAACATAGATCTTGGAAAAAATGGATTCTTTATTTTAGGATATTATTCTTAGTGATCTTGATTGGATAAAATTTCAAATATTTTGGAGCCTCCACATATGCATTGTTTTAATAATTTAAATTTAAACTTGATTGGTTTATATTCTCTTTTTAAGATTAATTTCATATATTTCTAG
Organism: Viscum album; assembly: GCA_963277665.1. Classification (NCBI taxonomy): domain Eukaryota; kingdom Viridiplantae; phylum Streptophyta; class Magnoliopsida; order Santalales; family Viscaceae; genus Viscum; species Viscum album. Next base: position 1,489,969,552 of record OY728120.1, read on the forward strand.
GCTTACATAAAAATAAATAAGTTATTTTATCTCAAAAATGATGAAAAAAATAATTTTAGTAGCTGGAAACCTTCATGGGGTGAATTATCAAGAGTTAGTAAAAAATTATTCAGTGTTTTTCTATTGTAGAATTTGCATTGGGAATTAAATCTACTGTTATGATTTTGTTTCTATATTTTATGGTTTTGTGTGGCTATGGTTGATACCATTTTAAAGTGATTCTTTTTGTAATATCATCATAACATATTTTTTATCATATTTATTTTAGTTATAGTATTTCACTTGTTTTTTTAGAAACATGTTTCATTATGTTTGCATTGTTCCATTTTCCTAGTGGTGTAATGTTTCAAGCAATAAAGATGTTAAATATTTCTCTCAAGATTGGTGATGTAGATTATGTAGGTCTCAAATATGTAACTGTTTATTTGAATTTATTTTATCTCTATTTTTATGATTCTTTAATTCTATTTTTGATATGTTTTCATGATTATTTTCTTATAATGGCTCTCAGTTCACTATAAAGTGTTATTTTTGGAAGATAAAAAAAATTAAAGATGTGGAAGTTATCTCTACATAAATAAATGCTTCAAACTCTTATATATATATATATGTCTTACATATCCCAATAAAGATAATTTCTCTAGAACTTAATTTTAATATTAATTGACTACAAATATAAATCCTATTTTATAAAAAAAATTATGGGGCTCTAGTTTTCTAATGTTATAATCTCGTAATAATTCCATATAAATGAGGATATACCATATTCATTTTTTAATGCATCACTATTGATGAAAAATAAAACATTCCATATTGGTAATATTAATATTATTGTATTGATTAATCTATTGTTCAACTAATTTAAATTTTCTTTGAAGAACATTGTCTAGGTCAACTTATATCTTTTCTATGTCAACTTTAATAATCATTTATCAAATCAATTAAACTTACAATTAACTATAAATGGTAAACATTTGGTCCAAGTAAACTATATATTTCAATTATCTTTTTTTTATTTTGAAACTCTTTACCACCTTGGTTTTTAAAGTTTCAACAAATATACATTTCATAATAGAAATACAGTTATTGAAAGAAACTCATTGAGGCTAAAATTAACACGTGTTAAATTTCTCTTAATAGTACTTTTCTATTAGGATTTTGATATAGATAAATTATTTCAAAATATTGATATATAATTAATGTTTTTTTATTACTACATTATTCGTAAATTTTATAAAAATATAATTTTTGGGAATTTTTTCAATTTTATTTTTAAAAATATACATTTTAAATTTTTTTAAGTTAATTTATATTTTTATTATAGGAAACACTTTGTAAAAACAAAAACCATGTTTTTAAAATAGAACCACATAGTCTATTATTTTAATACTTTTAAGTTGATTGTTTGAAAATTGAAAATATATGTAAGAGTGATGAAGTTTATTGATAAATTTTTTCTAAAGAAATAAACAATTTATATCATTGGTTAATATTTTAAAATGATAGAGAAATAGTAACCCAATGAATAAAACATTTATATAATAGTTGAATTAGTATAAATTAGTTGGAACAAAATTCCATATAAGTAAAATTCATCAATTTTTAATGCATAAAAATTAATAAAAATTACATTGAGTATATAAGAGAAAAATATAACTGTATAATTTTTCATGAATGGATTTTTTTGTGTATAATAGTGTCATGTAATAATTTCATACACTAAATAGTGGTACACTGAGGAGTATAAGCATTGAGAAACTATTTTGTAATTTTGAGAAAGTATTTCAAGGCCTTTACTATGACTGATGATATATTTATAATGGATTCGTGAAACTTGTATAATCCATAGAAAATTTTGGTATGATCCATTAAATATTTCATAAGGATTACTAAAATAAGTTTAATGGTTGAATAATATTATGTAAAGTTCATAGAAACCTACCCTTTATTTAGATGTATTATAATTGGTGAATGAAATATTTTTTAAAATAAAATGAAATTACATGTTTTTATTTTTTTATAAACTAAAAAATAGAAATTTGATTACATATTCTAGTGATGTTTTTTATGATAAAAATATATGTAATAACAAAATATGTTGATATGGTGTGTGATGATTGTCTTAATATGATCACTCTAAAATTAGGTTCATATGGGAAAAATGTTTAAGGAAATTAGTGGAACATGTATAAACATTATTCAAAATAAGATGATAAAAAATGATTTTTAGTATAAATTTAAATGGAATCAAATACCTAACATTCACTTTGACTATTTTCATAGATTTAACAACTATTTTTATATTATTTTTTTCAACACCATTATCATAAAAAAAATCATTGTAGATTTACCAAAGGGAAAGAGTCATGTGTATTTATTGAGAATCTATATTTCATCTTGTATTCTTATATTTATAAAATTATAATAAAAACCCAATATTTTTTGTATGAAATTATTGATTATTTAACCTAAATTAGGGAGATAAAATTTTAATAAGAAAATTATGAATAAATGTTATTTTTCATGTATTGTATTATTAATGACAAATATTAGTTAAATTAATTGGGTTTTGTTTATTTAATGATTATTATTTTGTTTTTTTGGAATCTTACATTGGATTAAAACATCATGTTTCATCATCTTCTTAGCTGTCAGCTGTTTTAAATAGTTTGGATTTAAGATGAATTTATATCATTACTTGGATAATGAATTTAATATACCATTTTTTATATAAATAATGGCTATTAAAAAATCAATTTTTTTGTGTTTTGATATATAAGGTTTCTGAATAGTTTAAGAAAATTTTGATAAGGGATTAATGTTTTGTTAGTTTTAAGGCATGGTAGGATATAAGAGTAAATTCAGTTATTATAAAATAAAAAGACATGAAAAATATTCTATATCATAATCTAGGTTCTTAAATAATAATATTACCAATTTTTTCTATTAATGGTTTTTTAAAAATAAAATAAAAATTGAAATCCACATTTAATTACCTCATATTTTAATATATAATATATAATTATAAAAATGAATTAAATAAAAATTATTGACTGTGAGTAAAACATCTTGACATACAACATAGTGTAGCAAATATGCTATCTTTCCAACTCTTTCTAAGTTATATTTTTGAAGTATTTTTAAAACTCACATCAAATATTTAGTATAATATTTTTGGAGGTTGGTAACTTTCATTAAAATTTAATTTTTTATATTTCATAAATATTTTTACATTTTTCATTTTTTTTATTTTCAAATCATTTTTGATTTTTTTATCATTATTAAGATCATTGATACATGAATTAGTAATCTAGTGTGGGATTATTTAGATTGGATCAATATATTAAAAAAAATAACAGATAGATCTTATTATCTATTTTATGAGAGAGTTTATAGAATGAAGATTTTATGAATATTATTTTATTTAAAAAAGTATGTTCAATTAATTAAAGTGAATAAAATTTTGAAAACAAGATTAAAATTTTCAAATATAGATCAAAATCTGAGGATTATGGTTACAACATAATTCCTTAAAATCAAATCTTGTTACATGTCTTATATAATTGGAAAATAATAAACTAATGCTTCAATAGAGTAAATTTCATCCCATGATTTATCATCATGTTAGATAAGATCAAAAAGAAAACATATACAAGTATAGAATTCTATTTTCAACATTGTAACCAATATGTTTTTTTTGAAATATTTTTAAATAGGGAGATTTACCATTTTCGTTAGAAGGGGATACAAAATGGTAGATATGTGGTCAACAATAAAGATAATATACTTATCATGATAATCTTTTAAAAATATTTCTTTAATTTTTTCCGACATTCAAGGGGAATGACAATTATAAAACGAAATGTGTATGAAATAAAGTATTTAAGAGAGAAATTTTATGAGATTGTAAAATTTATTAAAATATTTTAGAAATATTTATACAAAATATAGTAAATGAATAAAAAATTATTTTTTAATAACTAATGACTAGTAAATGGTTATATAAATTTTTTAATCATACCATCTAATGGAGAAATTCTTAACAAATCACTAAATATGTAAAGATAATTAATTGAAAGATTTTTTAAAATTTTCAATAATTGGGGAGCCATGGTATTGGAATTAAAAGTATACAAAAAATTAAATACCTCAAAAATCAACTTATTGATACAGGATTATAATAAATTATAACACTAGTGGGGTTGATTTCAATAAAACATAAGTTATATAATTTCCTGGTATTAAATAAATTGAATCTACATCTTATAAGATAACTACAAGGAATATTTTCTATAATTATAAGAACTATAAAGTTACATTGGAGTTTTATAAGGAATATTTATCATTAAAATAAATATTTACTAATTTATATATATGTAAAAACTAAAATTCAAATGTAATGTAAATGTTTGGGAAGATATTAGAATATAAATAAATTCACCAATCATAGTAGTTATTAAAATAAATTGATGATCATGGTTTATTGTTGATTAATGATTGATCAAAAAATATTTTTTAGTTTTGAATCATTTATTTACCTTTTCATTTTACTAAAATTTCCTACTCTAGTTGTGGATAAAGGAGAAGATGAGATTATTCATATAATTATGACTATAAACAATCCTTATTCATGGTAAAATAGATATCATTTGTGTATCTAGTTATGAAATTAAAAATTATATTTATGTTTGATTCACTAGTCATAGTATATTCTACTATAAGAAATTTATGGTGAGATTTAACAGTGTTAAATCTTCTTATGTGACAATAATTAAGATTATAATTTAATGTGGTCAGTGTTACATTATCTTATAATATTAAAGGATAACATTAACCTTTATAATCTATAAAAGTGTTTTATTAGTTTCACATTTTTCAATTTGTGGTACACAACATTATTGGATGGTTATACTCATAGTTTTAGTGGAATCGTTTATTAATGAGAGTGAATAGTGATCTATTATTGGTAGACCAATTACATACTCAGTCTTCAATGAATGTTATGTAATAAAGTTTTATATATATTTTGATACTTCCCTTATTAAAACTCTGATGAAAAATAGATATTATATAAATTCCAATCATAATAAATCATTAATATTTTTAAATGGTTTTGATATCATTTAAATTATCCTTATTAAGTAAATTTAGTGATTTCATTTAGCGATTATTTTGGAATTGAGAACCATGGGATGTATCAAATGTTCATATATATCTCAAAATAGGATAAAACCATTGTTTTTTATTAAATTTTATTTCCTCAAAAGAAAAATCTTTTATATTTTTTTTGTAGATAAATTTATTGATGTTTTTAGAGACACAGTAGATTTTTATTATATTAGAATACTCTTAGATGAACATGATTACATAGAAAATCAATTGTATTACTGAAAAGTTGTAGTGGTCTTACAATTTAAATCTTAAATAAAATTGGGTTGAACTAATGATCATATGAATTATGATTTTTAAAGACCATAATTAATAATGTGAAATTTTTTGAGGTTGGTTAGAACGTTCCATATCAAGTGAAACTACAGAAACAATTGTCATCTAATTATTAATATAATAAATTTATGATTTTATATATGATTTTTTTCATATAATGTTTATATTATAATGTTCCAACATTATATTCTCCCTTTAGTTGGATTTGGAAATTAATATATTTATTTCATGTAGTTGGTTGGTATTGTGTGAGAATTAATGTTGGGAGGCTTGTAGTAAGAATGGTCTCAAAATTATGCATTATTATTTGAAGTTTTCTAATCTTCGGTAAATTTTTTACAATATTTTACGTATATATATTATAGACTGCATAGTGTTCCATTTACATATATATTATTGTAATTTGGCTTCACATAGAAATTTATGAAGAGTACTATAGTGGTATTTGGACACCAGGTTTTTCATAAATAGTCTTCGACCTACATATTGAGAATACTATAAGAGAAAATATAGGTTCAGTTTTATAATTTCTTAAATAATATTCATAATCCAAAAAATATAATGTTATATTTGTGTGGATTCATTTCATGGTAAAAAATATAAAATGGATGGATTGACATTGTAACATGAAATGGATTTAGGTTATATTGTTTTTGGGAAGAATCATTTTAGTTATTTAGAGCTTTAAGTGAAAGTATTAGATTTAGGATTGTCTCATTTTATGTATGACATGTTTTAACTCATTTTTTAATGTTTTCATCTAGGAGATGAAAATTTTTATATGTGTGTAGGTAATAGTATTTATAGTTCATTAAAAAAATGAATTATTGTGTGATATTAAATATTGGAATTTTATTTAATTAAATTTTTTATTAAATATTATAACTTTTAATTTTTATTATTTAATGTTATAATAGGATTTCATGAAAATTTTTAAAAGAAATTATATAATTATGAATACAGTATTATAAAGGGTAAACTATAAATTTTTCCTAATATGATTATTAGAATGAGAAAAATAATTTTACATGAAAACAAGGACACTATTTATTCATTAGCCGAATAATTTTTTTATTATTTAACAATATAAAAATAATAATTTCATTATATTTTTTTAAATTAAAAGTATATTAAAAAAATTATATAAATATCTCATTATATAGGACATTAACCTAAAATTCACCCTCTATAATTATTTTCTCAAAAGGAGGTATCTCTAGAAGTGGAGGAAATCAATACAGATGAGAAGGATCCATTAAGATCATGTGAGATGTTATTGATATTTAAATATGACCCTAGTATCCCTCACTATACATTCATTTTTATTATTTTGGTTTTGAAAAAATAATGGACTTTACATGGATTGATTATTCATAATTAACATATAAATAAATTATAATTATGATGAGGTGATAACATAGATGTAATGGTTCAGACCTCTCTGGTCCATTACTTTTCTAGAATCTTGTGTTTGAGGTGTTCGGGTGGTCAAGGTGACATATCCCCAACACTTTTCAACGTTTCCAGTTATGTGAACAGTTCCATCAGTGTGGTGGAGGTGAACAGTTCCATCAGGGAGGTCGATGTGAACAGTTCCATTGGGGAGTTCGATGTGAACAGTTCCATTGGGGAGGTTGATGTGAACAATTCCATCAGTGAGGTCCATGTGAACAGTTCCATTGGTGAGGTTGAGTTAAACAGTTCCATCAGTGAGGACGATGTGAACAGTTCCATCAGTGAGGTCGATGTGAACAATTCCATATATGAGGTTCCAATGGTGAGGTTTCAATGGTGGGGTTCAAGAATAGTGTTTCCTGAATTGTGAGGTTCCAATGGTGAGGTTCATGAACAATGATTTTCCGTTGCAAATTGTGCTTTCATGAACAATGTTCCAAGAATAGTGAGGTTCCAATGGTGAGGTTTCAATGGTGAGGTTCATGAACAATATTTTTCCTTTTCCAAATTTTTAATTCATTAATAGTGTTTCCATAACGATGAGGTCCCAATGGTTAGGTTTCAATGGTGAGGTTCATGAACATTGTTTTTCCTTTTCCAAATATTAATTTCGTGAACATTATTTCCAGCTTCCTATAGATTCACCCTTTTAATGTTTCCTTTGATGTAAAATGAATTCAAAGCCTCCTTTTAAGGACTCTATGTCCAATTCAATGGTCATAAATCCTATATTAATTTTTTTAAGGCTCAGGATGCTTTTACTTGGTCAAACTCTCTGGTTTAATGTGATCCGCTTTTAATGGAAAATCTTGTGTATCTTAAACAACTTCTCCATTAAATCTTCTAAAGGGATGAGATATCTTCCTCTCTAAACCTTCCTCCTTGTTCCTGGGTGTGAGATGCTTGAAATATCCATTCCTTCTTGTAGGATTTGTGCGATCAAGCTTTCCACCTTGGATTAGTTCCAATCTGTTTCTGATGCAACTAAGCAATATCGATCAATCTTATATATAAATTATGATATATCTTTGATCTTTTGGGTTCATCACCTTTGGTTTATCCTTTCCCTTTTTATGGAATGTTATATCCATGTTCCTAATTGGGTTTTCATATATATTGACTAGTGTGGTGGTGTCTCTACATCCAGGGGTGGATACAGTTGTCACGGTGGGAGGAGATCATAACCCGTTGTGTGGCTCATTCTTGTATAAAGAACGTCAAGAACCATTTGAGGTAGGGGATTCATTTCTTTTCTTTTATTTTATGTGAAACTGTATAGTTAGCATGTTTTATCCCACTGGGTCATAAAGGAATTGACATTATAAATATTTCAACTGGATAAATAAATTGATATTGATTGTATGTTATTGCCTCTTGTTTTTCTAGATAGTGTGATATCTATACTTTCTTTGTTTATATTCTCATTCTTGATGAAAATTTTTAAATAACCTAAAGCTGGAATTAATTGATTATTGTTTGGATAAAGATAAAGAGGCATGTGCATGAATCTGATTGTTGTGGTTATAATTTGATTCTAATTAAATTGATGTTGTACACATGTTTAATCAATTTGTGCTAGCTTAATTTTTAGGTTTCCCATAGTTGGATACTTAGAATAATAAACCAGTTAAATCAATATGGATTAAAGAACTGGTTGTTTAATAAAAGATAATTCCTAGTAGGGTTCTAAGTAACCATCTTGCTTGTTTAATGGCCAAGAGCTCAATTGGTATGATGTTTTTTTCCGACTGATTGTGTTGTTATGTGAGCCTGTATGATTATTGTGATATGTGGGGGCAGGAAAACCAACTGGTTGTTGTAGCAGTTGATTCCTAGAGTGGAAATATGAATTGGTTTATTCATGTGAGTATCGAGGAGAAAACCAGGGATGATAAAGTGGGTTGGATGTGAATGTTTGGATTCTTGTTAATTCTTATTGGTTGTTTATTTGCTTTATTTTCCCCATGGATTAAGGTAGTTAGTCTTGCATACCCTTATTCTTAAAGGGGTGAAGACACATGGGGTATACCATGTGCTTTCCGTGTTTAGATTCTAAAGGTAGGATGGGTCTACACTCTTTCTATAGGCGGAAAAGACTTGAATAGTAGTTAATCTACTCACCCTGTTGATCCCCCTTGTGTATAGTATCAAAAAAAAATCTACAATTCCTAGGAATATGGTAAAGTAATGATGTAAATAAATAAATTAATAAATGTTGTTAACCCATGGTATTGGATTTTTCTAGGGGTCATTACAAACGTTGTAATTTTAAAGAACAGTTAACATTGGGTGTGATGATAATGAAATATAATGTTGAAATTGTTAATGGATTATTAATGATTATATAAATAATTAACGTAAAGTGCAACTAATAAAAAGGGATTGAATTAATGTAATAAATATATTTAAATGGATGTCTGCTTATAGGATTCCTAGTCTTAGAAGTGGCAGCGGGAGTCTGAGAGACGTTAGCGGCAGTTGATTCTAAGACTATGTTATGCCCATGGTGTGGTTGCGAGCAATAATATATTATGTACATTTTTTCTATATGCTAATCCACCCCTTCAATTTGGGAAACTAACACCCTAGGGATTTTGAGCTCTGGGGTGTTTTCCCCAACATTCTGGTGGGAGGAGGAATGGCGGACTACCCCCCTTTGGCCCCGCTCTCTTCTTTTGGTAGTTACTTGTGCTGGTAGGCATAGTGGTTAGTTTTCCCCATATATGTGTGTAGATGGATGTAATGATTTGTGGTTATTCACACACATATATTCTGAATATAGATTCTATAGACTACTATAGGTGTAACATGTATAGGATATGATTGATTGAGGATCTTTAATCGGTGTATGGGCTATAATGTCTTGAAATTTAATACCCAACGTATGATACATGTTATGTGAGCTGTGGTGGCTACAAAAAACTACCTTGTTACATTTATTACATGGATGTGGTGGTTTTTTTCATGAGGTTCGTGTTGTGATGCTTTTCCCAGGTGTCTGAGGGCAAGCCATTTTAGATATAGATGCTTAGGACGTGTGACATTGGGTAAAAGCGGAAAACCATTGGGGAAGTAGTAGCATGGTACCCTTAATATTCTTTATTATATTATATACTCTTGTATGTGTTACTTGGTGAGAGTATCCATGGTGAGGCAGGGAACTTAGTATACCTATTTAGGTGATGAGTTAGTTTCACATGTTGTTCACTGTGCTTTATCATTCTTTCTTTACTTCTGCATGAGAGTCTTCTAGGAGGATCCTATTGAGTATACTATTTTTCTCTACCTATGTTTATATTAACAATTTTTTAGGTCACTTGAAGCTGGTTGGAGATTAGGTTGGTTTCTACTATCTTGGGGTTGCAGTTGTTGTTTGGGCTTCATGGTCGCTGTTGTTTTTACTTTCTTTTGGGTACTTGTAGTTTTTTACGTTTCATTTATAGTAGTTTTGCATGACATTACATATGTGTACTTGGGATTTCATTTATATTGTTGTCTGAGTTGGATTTGGTTAGTGTATGTCTTATCTCTCTCTAACTCATGTGTTCTCTTAGAGGGTAATTCCTCCCATTTTTGTGTTTATTATACCCCCGGTGCTAGTCGACATCCCTGGTCCTACTGAAGTTGGGACTCGGGGGGTCATTACTTCCCATCTCACATTGCCGGCCTAGGAGGGGTACACCTTGTGGGGAGGTGGTTGTGACAATAGACACCATGATCATGATGATATAATTATGGATTTAGATAAATGTTAATGTGAATTTGATAAGAATTTCAATTTCTTGGTAGAATTCAAAGGCTTTACTTCATGATTTATGATAAACATACCCTATTCACCAAATAAAAATATCATGTAAATGTTAATTAGAATATTTTAATGTTAATGAGAGATTATAAACATGAAGAAATTTTGGTGACACATCATTCAACACCATGTTAGTGTCATTTACCACTTTAATTTATATTTAATTAATTTTTCTTGTAATTTAATTAAATTAATTCTATGTACGATATAAATTTAAAAAATATATTAATATCTTGGTAGGTAATTCATAATTTTATGGTTGTTTAATAAAATATTTCTTATAAGTCCTATATCAAATCAAAATTCTATCCCTATAAGATTAATATACATTAATAAAACAGTTAGGTTATAGATATATATATATATATTGGTGAAGAATAAGAAGCATGGGAGGGGGTTACAACTAGAGTGGTAAGAAATATAGGGAACCAAAAAGAAAAAATAGCACAATTAGTTTTTGATGTAGGATAAGGAAACAATATATGGTCACAGATGGACCCTATGATCCTATAAAAGGATTTTGATAATTAGATAATCATCTGTTAACCATATTTAGAGGAATATATACCATTAAAGGATAATATGATAAGTAAAATACACTCATAGTGTACTTTAATTTTACTATATGGTGATTGCGTATGTAATATTGATTAAATTGTTCACATGTGGTGTGATGAGAATAAGATTTATATGTTTTTATGTCATTAGGATAAATTCTTTTTAATTACTATATAAATATCATTTCTATTCCATAGCTTTAGATTCGATCCGGAAGTGGTGTGGTAAAAATTAATCTATTTTGTAAGAGGATATACCAAACATTTAGTGTGTCCTGAACCAATACGATTCACCCATAAAATAGGATATTGAGCTAGGAATTTGTAATTCCTGAGGTCCATTACCTGTCAGCCTGGTCTAGAAACAACTTCCAAGGGATTAAAACTAACCAATTCAGAAAAAATTCACCCTCAAAAACTAAAAAATGAAACCATGGTTTCCACCAAGAAATCTAGAATGACTAATTCATAAAACATATATCCATAAATTTATTTAAGTAAGGTACTCTCTCGATAAAATATCAAGACAAGATTTATTAAATAGAAAGAATGAAATTATATTAGTCTGAAGTAAGGAATCTTGTTATAAAATTTATCATAGAAAGGGAGAAGACCAAGAGGAAGGTCATCCCACCATGTTATATCTTGTTTGACTCCCTTGTTATCAAGATTGTCTATAACCATGTTTTCTTCGTGAAAGGAATGATTGAAAATCTCATTGATCTCTATAAGTGAATCAAGGGAGCTCATCCAATAGGTAGTAAGCGCCCAGAAAAGATGTGCCACACCATTCCAAATAGCGTGGACGATAGTGGTCGAATCACTTTCAATATAAATATTGTTCCTTCCCTTTTGCATGGAAAAATAAATGGAATGGATCACACTCTTCATTTATCCCTCAAGAGACGATGCGGTACCATAGCTTCCAAAAAATCATATGTAACACTGGTTGAGAAATTCTCCGAAAATGGATCCACAACCCACAGGTCTCGGGTTGCCTTTGGAGGCACCGTCGACATTCTCTTTGATCCATCTTTGGAGCAGATATTTCCAGAACATCTCAAAAGTGCACCTTAGTTGTCTGTAGAGACTCTCAATCTAAAGTCGACGATGAATCTCTAAGTCTCCAATGATGTTGTCATGATAGTATTTATAAATCGAGGCAACATCCCTAATGGCAATGAAAATTGAATCCAACCTTCATTGAGAATGAATGAGTAATTGTTGTGGATAATAGAATTTCTATCATACCAAATCACATGGATATTCTCAGCAACAGAAGTTAAGAAGAGATTATTTATTTGTTGAGAGGTTTGAGATCCACACGGTGCTTTAATTAGGCGTTTATAGAATCAAGGAGTAACCATCTGTATTCAAAAATGTCAGTTATATAAATCCAAAGGGCTCAAGCCATAAAACAATATAGAAACATAAGGTTAGTATATTTTCTATGATGGTGACAGAAATGAAACATAGAGAAATGTTTGATCCCAAAATACTGAATACAACCCTCAGTGGGGACACAATTTTGAGAAACATGCCAAAAAAGTGTAAGTCTCGAGTGTTTAATCCACAGTTTATCAAAGTATTTCAACCAATAAATATTAAGATAATAATTTGAAAAATTATTCAGGTAAACCCATTTAGAATCAAGGGTACCTTTATGGGCAGGATCCCAAATAAGGATGTCATCGGAATTAGAGTAGGAATAGTTGTCTATAATCTGAATTTTGTTATAAGTAAAATTAAATTTCTAAGATTTAATAACATACTTTATAGTATAGTCATCATTTCATGAAAGATAATTATGAGGAAAATAGATATTAGAGGGATGATAGTCCAGTTTTCTAGCCAAAAATTCATAGAAGAATCGGTGATAACCATCCATCTAGTGTTTTTCATGATGTTGGAAAAGGGATATATAATAGATGGCCAGATGGGGGAGTTAATATAAGTCAAATTTACCTTCATTAACTTCATTAGGAATCTTTTTTTAATAAAATCAATAAAGTTATATTGATTATGAATCAACCTCCAATTGAGTCAAGATTTAAGGGCCTTATTGATGATCTTAAAATTATTGATGTTAGGACCACCCTTCTCTAAGGGTTTGTAGCAATTAGCACAGGGAATGGAAACAAGCATCCTTTCCAGAATACTGCCAGTACAAACAAACTTTCTTATGTAAACATTAATTTTATTAAGGATACTAGTATGCCATTTGTAAACCATCAATGAGTATATCATTTTTGAGACAATAGTAGATTTTACCATACAAATCCTATCATCCATAGATAGTGATTTACCCTTCCAAGAGGATAGTTTATTGATGGCCTAGTCAACCAAAGTGTAAAAGTAAATGGATTTAGGCCTTCCCCAAAAATGGGAACTCCATGATAGGTGTAAGGGAAGGAACCATCTCTAATTCCCAAATTATTGATGATATAACTTTTTCTAGAAGAAGGAAAAAATTTCATTGAAAACAATGGATTTTATCAAGATTATAGATTGACCATAGACTTCTTCATAATGGGACAAATCAATTTTTAAATTTTTTATATTCCTTTTATCATGTTGTAAAATAATGATTATGTCATTGGCATATAAATGATGAGTAGGCGCATTTATATTTTTGGCAGCCTGTATGGGTTTAAGTTTATTCAAATCAACAAGGAGAGTGAAAAATATGTTTAAGAAATCTTCTGAAATAGAAAAAAGAATTGCAGATAAGGGATCACCTTGTCTTACTCCCTTAGTTCATTTTGAATATCCCTTAGGGGAACCATTGAAAAGGATAGATATAGAAGCCCATTTAAATAAATAGTTTATCCTTATGAAAAAATTATCATTAAACCTAAAGGACTGAAGGAATTTAAATACGGCACTCCAATCAATGGTATCAAAATAATTCCTAATACCATGTTTAATGGAAATATTTCCTCCTCTATTATCTTTGTTTAAGATTTCGTTACACTCTAAGGAGATGAAAATGCATTCTTGAATACACATTCCCTTGATAAAATTGATTTGATTCCAAGAAACAATTTTATTCCAAAGAGTAGCAATTCTATTAGCAAGAATCTTATTAATGATTTTATAAAGATAATTAATAAGGGAAATAGGCTGGAAGAGATAAATATCAGAGTCATTTTCCACTTTAGTAATTAAAGTAGAAAATTTGAGCGTTAAGACAGTGGGGGAGAACACCATTTGAAAAGAAATATTTAACAAGTTTTCAAACATCTATGTGAATGTCCTCCTTGTCATGTTAGAAAAAACAATTTTTAAAACCATCAGGACACAGGGCACTATCAAGATTTGGGATAAAAACAATGTCTTTGATTTCATGATCTAGAGGGGTAATTTAAAGATAATAATTGTCTTCATCATTCACCGTGACCTTAATAACATCCGAAAGGAGGTCCTTGTTGAAATTTGGGCCATTTAAAATATTATCAAAATAATAAACTACATGACTAGAAATAGTTTCCTCAGAGTTAACGAGGGTTTCTTCGTCCCTAAGTAAAGATATAAGTCTACAAATTTTTCAGATTTCTTGAAGAGAATTATAGAACATAGTGTTTCTATCACCATCTGAAATCCATTTAGTTTTAAATATTTGCTTTCATATGTTGTTTTTAAGACCAAGAAGAGGGTTAAGATTAATCGATGTATTGATTTCAATTTTGGGTTCCAAAGAGAAATCGGAGTTAGTAGTAGTATTTTGAATATGGATAATGTCATTATCAAGTGTATATATTTATTTTTCAATTTTCCTAGATTTAGAACTATACCAACATTTAAGGCACTGATTGATGTGTTTTAACTTGTTGATATATAAAAAAGCATCATTATGATGATTCATAGACTCCCAACAATCTTTTATAAAGTTTGACCATTCCTGATTAGTAGACCAAGTATTATTAAATATAAAGGGAATAATGGGTTTTAGCCTTTTGGTGAAAAGGATAACAAGGATGGGATAATGATCCCAATGATGTTTAGGTATGGTTATTCTAAAAATGGTGTCCCAATTTTCTATAGAAGGGGTGTCCATCAAAGCCCTATCCCGATTATGAGAAACAATCATGTTGTAGTGTCTTCTATACAATGTGAACTTAGCAGAAGTGAGTTTAATTTCTACTAGATTTCAATCTTTAGTATTAGCTATAAATTCTCTTAAAGAGATAGGAGAGTGAGACAGCCTAATTTTCTTAATGGAAGATAGAATCGCATTAAAGTCATTGGTCACAAATTAGGGGTATTTAATGTTGTTATCTAAAACACAAAGATCATTCCAAAGAGATATTTGATCTTGATATCTATTCTAATAAAAAAATCATGGTACAGAAAATATGAATTACAATAAGAGAAATTCTCAAGAAAACATTTGTTCAGATATTTTTAAGGCATTAACATTTTGTAATGATGAATGCTAAATAACCCAAGTCATTTCAATAGAAATACCATCTTTAGAGGCACATAAAAAATTATAACCATAAGAACAAAGATGCATGAATTTTAAAGAAAAATTGATTTTAGGTTCAATAATAAAAAAAATTAGGTCATTGAGTCCTAAGAAATCGTTTAAGAACAATAAAAGTGTTAGGATTTACAGTACCTTGACATTTCCAAAATAAAATATTCATTAGAAACTTGTTTTGGGTCTAGAACCCTCTTTTTTGAACCACCCGAGCCATTATCCCTCTTTGATCTTCTGACATTTTGGAGGTATGACTATGTTTCATTCCTTGTTTACTCATAGGAGATACAAAATATTTGATAGCATTACTTTTATTAGTAATATACTGATTTGATTCAGGTGTTTTAGCATTCAATGGGGCTTCCATGGTATTTCACCTTGAATCCAATAAGGAATTTTCAACATGGGTGATAGTGTCAACAATATGTGAACAATGTGTGATCACTGAGAAAACAGTCTCATTAGATAAAACCTTATTAGTTTTCATAGTTATACCTGAGTTATCAACTGAGGGAACCATGCTAGTGATAGTGTTCAAAACCAAAGATAGTTGTGAGTTAACTGCCACCTTGGTCTCATAATATATAACCTTCATAGATTCTGGATTGATACCTGGATTACCATCTGTGGGAATCAAGACTGAAGGTTCCTCGGAGGACTGGCCAACTTCAGCCCTGCGATCCATGTCCATAGGGCTTCTCTTTATTGGTGAAAATGCCTTACCAGCAAAAATACTACCATCAGCTATATGAATAGAACCTTTAGGGGTTACTGGAATAACCTGATGCTTCTCAGTAGTTGGACCATCTTTAATCTCCAAAGTTGTTCTGGTTACACTCCCACTGGTCGGGTCTACAAGGATAGAATTAAGTCTAGAGTCTGTATCATTTAGACCACATGCGTCTTTTAAAAAAGTGGCATAATTTGGTAGATCACAAGCATCCATATCAATATTTTCAATTTCCTCAAGAATGCTTTGATCAGAAGTGTCCAACTCTTCTTCTTTCATAAGATCAACCCATGTGGAACCCAAATTAACCCCCCAAAATGTTATCTTCTTAACCCTATATTTAGATTTATTCTAAGAGGGTTCATGTTTCTCATAGGATGTACTTTTTCCCTTTTTAGAACTTTGAAATTTAGTCCATCCATCATCCCTTGTCCAGGAATTTTGGCTTTTCATATCTCTACAATTCATCAATGAGTGTCCTATAATCTTACAAAGATCACAACATTGTGGATTACTTTTAAAATCTATTTGAACCTCTTTTTTGTAATCTCTTTAATTGAAATTAATAACCTCTGGTAGTTTAGAGTCAAGATTAACCTCAACCATAACTCAGGAATACAATCCAATTTCATCATTTAAGGTTCATTTATTTACTTTTATGGGAGTACCTAAGCAGGAAACTATATCGTTCAAGATCTTGGGGGGTCAGAAGAACCAACTATGTCCATGCAATCTAACCCATATTTTGTACAAGTTATTCCTAAAGTTATTTATATTTAAGGCATGATTCCATTCAGGTATTCTATAGACTTAGGTTTTGAGTTGTAGGTTCACAAATTTACATACTCGTTCAAGCCCATCATGGGATCGTAACAGCATATGAAAATAACACCTTATAATTGGAACAAGTTTCCAATCGGAAAAACCCAATAAGTGAGAAATCCTGAACTTGATATCAGATGTCAACCGTGGTGTATATCTTCTAATATACGAAATGAATCCCATAATATAAATCTTTCACATTTTCTAATGTTATTTAATGGCCTCATGATCGGCCTCAACTGCAAATCGGCAATCATCATGTTTCTTGCATACAAAGGCTTTTAGTGAGGAAGATTTTCACAAATACATACCTTTATGATATTCAAGGAATGAGATCCCATTCTTCCTTTCAACCAAAAGGGATTCATCAATTTTCCTTTTGAATTCACGACCTTCAAAGGCTTTTTCCCATTCAAGATCGATCGCCGCCATGATGAACCAGTTCCAAAACGTCCAAAATAGATCATCATGGAACAACCTTATAATTGAAATGATACCAAAGATAAGGCACCAATAATGAAACATAAAATCTAAATACACAAACACTTTCATTCATGGTGTAATCATAACCAATTCCAATAAGATACCACCAAGGATTTTTTGCAGGTCCTTTTAAAACAAATTTCATTTATGCTAGTATTCAATGTAATTTTAAAATATATTTTACATTTTTAAGTATATAAAATCCAAATATAAAATCCAAAATCATTCTTAAAACATCCTCATATTTCCTAATAAATAAAAACAATGACTTTGAAAACATAATAATAAACCAATATATCCTTATGGAACACCCATTTTAAACCGATGTTTAGAAATCCATTTTAAAGACACACTGAAAGAAAATTAATACAAAAAACCAATGAAAAATAATAATAATATATTAAAACTAAAATTAATTATATCTCATATGATATGAAAATAAAAAATGCATCATCATGAGTTCATGGTTCTATTGGGGCCATTTAAATAAGGGAGCATAAGGAATGTGTATCCCTTATGGAAGTCAGATAGTATCACAGGGAACACACAAAGTACTTTGTTTAGTGGGTCCTAGACATTACCATTTATAGGATACCAACTACCAACCCATGTTGTGTCAAAACAAACACAATCCACCTAATTACACTCACACGAGCTTCCTCATAGGCATAACCCTATCCAGGACTGTGTCACTATAGGGGACACTAAATAATGTGTGGACTAATATAGTGGGGAAAAAATATATCTCTCTCACATTATGGAAAGTGTTCATAATAAATAAATAGTATGAGGTGAGAACTCAAACCAGTCTCAAGACCAATATAATATAAAAACATAAATCTCATCTCACCTCCAACACCATCAAAAGAAAAAGCACCAGCCACTTCATTGATAGAAAACTGAAAAAAAAAATCCTTTCATAGGGTTGAAAATACATATCAAAACAAAGATATAAATATAGTCACATGAAAACCAAGATACCAAGTCCTTTAAAATTTTATAAACCATTTCAATTTATTTCATTAAACTCACCAATTAAAATGCATGCTAAAACCTTTTTAAAACATTTAACATATCTATTTAGTCCACTTAAAAAGGATAAAGTATTTTCTCAGCTAAAAAACCTAAGTAAATAATAATTTACCCATATATTGACCCAGATGGGATAAAAATACCTTTATGAAACATTATTTTCAGTTGAAAAAAATTATTATATAATTTTAGAACACACTCAGAACATGAATTCCCTTTTTGAAAAGCATGAAAGAATTAAACAGTGTTAACACCATATGAGAACTCAATTACATGACATTTATAAAACCCATTAAACCATTATATATAAGATTAATCAAAAAAATTAAACTATAAAAACACCATGAATTAAAAAAACATTCAAATTAATTTAATCATATAAAATCACCTACCCTCAATAAATGGTAATCAAATCAGACTACATCGCCTTCAATACTGAACACACCACTGAGAATGTAGAAACCTTTTTTAATCCCTAAATAACCAAATCCCCATGATTAGACTTATCGAAAACCCTATAATCAACCCCTATGTGAATTATGGTTTCTAGGAGATTAGAATATAAGGAAAAATAGGAGGAAGTGGGATAGAAGAGTAAGTATGACAATGTCATTCAAATATTCTTTAAATTAATGATAATTGATATGGAATCAAAGGAGTTGATAGAGGCAACTCACCTTGGTCTCTCCATGGTTCAAACACATGAGAGAGGGTAAGGAAGATGGGGGATCCAAAAAACAAAATATTGGTAAAAAGGGAAATCCAATAAATTTAAACACATAGACAGTGAATCAAAAAATGAAACATGACATGGTCCATGTTGTAGTGTGCCTCTAAGAATCCACTTAAGGGCCCTAAATGTGATCGACCGCTACAAAAATTCCACATACCAATTATAGAATATTCAATGACTTGTTCCATGGAGTGTTGTTTCCATCCATTTCTCAAAATCAATTTCGAGTCAAAATTCTTGGTTATAAACCCAACCTGGGAATTTCACCCACAACAGTTTCCCACAAGCAACCAACTAGTGCCAAAACACACATTGAAACACCAAATACTATAGATCCATAGTGTCTTATGGTGACAATAACTCAAAAAACCCCCATTATAATCCTAAAATTTTTACAATAAAAGGGAAACAAAATAAAAATCAATATAACTAGATGTATCTAATATAAAAATATAATATTAGTGATACGAGGTGTAAAAATCTCCCCACCATGCCACACTCTACCCCAATATTGTCCGTAGAAAAAATTTATGCATCAAAAGAAATAGATTAATAACATCCTATAAAATAGTATTTTGGGATAGAAAAATAAAAAAATAGTTTCTTATAATAGGAAAATAACCAAGTTCATACAATTCCATAAAACACAAATGATTTATCCAAGAGCTACATTGTATGGCCATGAAGGGTGAACCCTAAGGAGACTGAGGACATACATAGGTATCACCACTATTTATAATTAATCTAAAGTATTAGAATCAAAATGATACATAATACAAAAAATAAATCATCATGTTTAAAAATTTCCATTGAGACCCCACAAAACTGGACATCATCACCAACTTCAATAATCAATCTATAAATTGAATTCGAACCTGAACGAAATATAACGAGGAGGAAAAACCAACATCATTGAGGAAAAAATATAACTAATGAAATACACAAAAAAAAACCCTCCACATTAAACTATAGTGGATATATACCTCAATTCATTCCACTTAATTGAATAAATATAAACTCCAACCCATAACCACATACCATGAAAAAATAATCAAATTGAGAATAAAACTAATGATTATTAAACATTCTTAAGTCAATGTCGACCCAAGTAACTCAATAAATAACCAAATACTTTCCCATGTTTGACCCATCATGATACCAATCTATAAATTCTTGCATCAAAAAAACAAACCCAAACCATTGGGGAAATAAATACAACTCAACAAAACACACAGAATTTCTAAATTCACAAATATTCACAAAGGAAATATTACCCATCTGGCACCCAATATATACTACTTCAATGAAAACATATTTCATAATGTTTTTCATCAATTTATAAAAGTACATGTATCAAAATATTCATTAATAATATTATTAATTTCTAAGTACCAATACATTAATCCATGGATAGAAACATCCAAATACACATATAAATGATGATTTCCTACAGGCGAATCACATTCTCATAATATCCTACACTAGAAATTAAAAAGGGTGTACATCATGAGAAGGTTCATAAAAGTCCGTGGAACCTCTAAACCTCATAACTTATATCATTTTTTCCCTAAACATATCTCATTCATCTATATAACATATATTTAAGTATATTATTGTGGAACTTCCAGATTCTAATCATAACGGAGAAATTATGTGACATTTTAGTGTGACAGATGCCCTTAGGACATTACTACAAAATATCTAACCTAGAATATTTTTTATGGGATAACTAGTTGATTAATTTTATAATTTTTAATATATATAATAATAATGTCTACAAAATATGGTTCTAAGGCACTAACTCTAACAAAATATCACTTGTATAAGTGACAACTAATAATAACTTTGAGTTCGCTAGCTCTCACATGATACTCATTCATATATTGAAATAATTATTTAGACCATGGATCCACCACATTTTCTCCCTTGAAAACATTTAATATAGTATCTTTACCCCTCTATGAAAAACCCCTCAAGAGGTGATACCTGTAGAGTATGTTCTTTTTCCTTTGATATAACCATGGATCTTATGCAGGATCCAATGCTAAAATATTATTACAATATAATTTTATAGGTTATTTTATTCTAAGCACCATATAAATATATTTGACAAATTTTTTAATCAAAATTGGTTATTTGGATGCGTCAAAAGCCTCAATATTCTCATAATTCACTATATAATTAGTGAAAAATGTCTATGTAAAAAACTTTCATCTCACAACTCCTCAATTGAGACTAAAATAATTTCATGACTATGACTTCAAATCATTGTGATATATATGAAAATTGGATTCTTTATGACCACTGATAAAAATATCTTCATCTCCTCTGTTAACTATGAAAATTTCCTTTATTTTGCTAAGACACTGAAAGAGATCCTCAACAGTAGACCAATTTTGTTCTCCAAGATCTAATTGATATATACTAACCATTATTAATTTTTATGAAACATCAATCCTGTTATATAACAAGGAATACATGTTTTATCCTATTGCTGAAGAATACGGGATCATAATCATTCTCTCTTTCTCTAATTGTTTTTTAGGATTCATTTTTTGGGAATGTTATATACCATGTGACAAAGGGACTCATCCTCTATTTGGTTGTTCAATACTAAATATAATTAGTATTTGTTCAATTTATGTATATTTACATATACCAATTACCCTATTGGATCTATCATGAGTACTTTCAATCTCCAAAATTTAGGCTACTTCACCTATTTACTTCATGGAGAATCAACTTTTTAATCAATCCTTAATAGAATGTAAGGTTGTTATATCATTTCCAATAAGTATTATATCATCAACATATACTTTAAGGATAATGAAAACATTCCCACTAAACAACTTGTAAACACATGGATCATATTATTTCTTAATGGAACCAAATTATTTTATAGATTCATCAAAATGAATGTAATATGACTTAGAAGATTACATCAATAAATAAAATGGATCTTTAAAACATGCATATCCTTTTGTCATCTCTTAGAGTAAAACCTCATTCTAGATTTATCATATAGATCTCTTACTAAAGGTTCTTATTAAAGAAATTTATTTTTACATCCATATTCCAAAATTTATAGTCATGTCAAGACACTATTTAAAGTTGAATTCCAATTAATTTAAACATTGATACTAGAGAAACATATTTTTTCAAAGCCAATACCTTGACTCTTTTTAAACCCTTTATCCACTAGGTGTAATTTATAGTTACATTCATTACCTTCCATGATTATTTTTCTCTTGAATTCTTATTTTCCAAAAATATGATTTACATCAACTAGTGAATCAATCCTAACCAAAACTAGTTCTTATATAGGGATTCCATTTCAGAATTGCTTGATTGATTCTATCTTATAGATTTTTTCCTCTCTTCTACCTATTTTTATGAGAGAGGTTCATTATTGGAAACCAAAAATGAGTCAACATATTTAGTGACTAGAAATCCATATCTTCCTATTTCTATTACCTCTTTGGTGATCATATAAAGTACATGTGTTTCAGGAAGAACATATTCCATGGGAACCAATGGAAATTATTCATGAACAATATTTTGTGTATCTTGAGAATCAAAATTTTCAAAGTTAATTTCCTCCAACAATCCTTATTGAGGATGTTATACCTCTCTATAAATATGTCTTCTCTAATGAAAATCACCTTCATTTATAAGTGGTTGTATAGGTAATGTCCCCCTTTTCTATAGGAGTCCCTTTAAAGATACACTTTGTGATTTGAGGTGCTAGTTGGTTGCCTAGAATGGAATTATAAAATTCCTCACAACCCCATACACATGTATGTGACAAAAAAGGTTTATTTCAACTATATAAGTAGAAGTTAATACCATTTTACACTTTACATGGTACTCATTTAAATGTGAAAATATAAATTTAAAATACATATCCCTAAAAGGACAACGAAACATCTATAGAAACACCATCAACCTTACCATTTTTATTACCATAGAGTTCCACCTTTAACCCACACCATTCCCCTGTGGTATGTATAGTGGAGTGATTTTAGAATGAATACTAAACTCTAATAGAATTTGGATAGGATATTTCTTAAGATATTAACCACCTTCATTATATTGAATCTTCTTTATCTTCTTTCCATTTTTATTCGGTAATTAATTCTTCAATTCTTTGAATTTCTCAAAGGTATTGTACTTATACCTCATTAATTTGACATATCCATATCTATACAAGTAATTTGTAAATATTAAGAAGAAAAAATCCCCACCTCTAGCTTCTATTAGAAATGTTCCACACATATAAATGTGTACTTATCTTAGAATCTTTGTTTCCCTTTCACCTTATACATGTAAAGACACAGAAATTGCATGGAATTTTTTTTTCCTAAATTCATGGGATTTTTACGAGTCTGTGAAAATTTACAGCGCTTGATTCTGAGGCCCGGTGTGCCTGGAATCAATTTCTGATGTTTTTTTCGGGTACGTTCTGTAAACGTACGAGCGGGATTTTATAACTTTTGAACTAGTGCTATAAATTGAAATCTGAGGGTACCATTGAACTTGCAACATTGGTGATTTCTTAGTGTGACCTTCACTGCAGTTTCATTCTAACAAGAATGGAAGTTAGTTTTTGAGTTTTTAAGAATTAAGTTAAATAAAAATAAGTGTACCTTATTTTTATTTAAGTGGTGGTTAAAACCTCCAAGAGGAGTTTTGAGGTGGGGTCCACCACACCATAACTTCCCATGAGAGGTTATTTGGGGGGGGACCCTTGCATAACCTCCCTTGGGAGGATATTCTTGGTGGGCACACATGGGCTTTAAACCCCCTCAAACCCCCATTTATGTGGGATGTCCAATCTCCACCTTTCCCCATTTATTTTTTTTCCAACCCTCACCATTAATTAATTGAACATCTTTTAATTAATTGGCACCCTTTTGAATTCTTTTAAATTCTTTCCAACCATTAAAATAATAGATAGTCTATTATTTTTGTGCTGGAGAATATTTGGGTGGAGCTTTGAGTGGAGAACTTCATCCTTCCAACGAAGAACACCACACACCACCAATGAACAATGAACTTCTTCATTGATCTTCGACCGAGCCAGAAGACAAGGAACTGAGTGCCAAGAACGTCGACGATGCTTCTTCCCTAGATGCTTCCTAATGTCGATGAATTGATGTTCGTTTTTCCTCTCCTTCCAAAATCAATGATCATCATACGAGTTAGGGGTTGATTTAGGAATGAGATTTACCCTTCCTTCTTCATCGCTTAGTTGTGTTCCTTGTTAGCGATTGATATCATCTTAACGAGGAGGGATCGGACTGCATGAACATGGTTTGACCCTCCACCCTTGTTGTTGTTCTCATTATGTTGATGGTGGAGGCAGAGCAACGGTGGCCGGCATCTGGCCAACTATGAAGGAACAGGTGGCGCAAAGTCGTCAGGTCACCAAGAGGGTGCGGCACCACCATGCCGCGCGGAAGGAGAGCCGCGACCACGATGGTTCGCGGTAGAGGCGCATGGCGCCGTCGTGCCCTGCGGAGGCCAACAAAGGGTTGCGGAATTCACCTGCCGCGCTGGCGGAGCAGGGAAGTTGCGGCCAGGTCAGACCGTGGTGGAGGGGCACAGCACTGTCGTGTTTCGCTCTTGTGTAGAGTGGCAGACCACTCGGGCCAGCCGGGAGGTGCGGGACCCCGTCGGGTCCCTCGTGTGCTGGACCGATTCCACCTGATGCCGGGTTCGTCTCACACCCAAATGGTAGAGCCGTTCAGGTGTGAGGGGGCACGTACCTCCCCCCTAGGCGCGAATAGGGCAGGCCGCCTTCGGCCGGACCACCCCCGGCTAGGTCACCCCCGGCCGAGCTGCCCCCAGCTGGGCTGCCCTCGGGCTCGACCGCCCCTTCAGGACGGGCCGCCCCCTCAGGCATGGCCTCTTCCTCGGACCAGATCAGACCCATAGACCGGGTCAGACCCCGGTCCTGACCGGTTCGGGTCGGGTCAGTCCACCTGGGTCGGACCGGTCCCGTTTGGCCAGTTTACACCATTTTGCCCCTATCTTGGGCTACAGGTGTCTGATTGACGAACTGTTTGCAGAAACAGAAAGCTTAGAGTGAGATACTTATTTTGGCATACCCCACATGAGGTTTGGACATATTTGAAGTATAGTCGGGTTGGTTTGAATGCAAAAACCAACTAGGCCCCTGGGACGGAAATGCCAATAACTCACAGACCGGGCATCCGATTGACGGACCATCTATTGCGTTGGAACCCTTACGACGTAACGGTCCTTTGGGTTACTTATTTGTGGAGTTTAGTGCCAGTTGAGGCATGACCGACATATCGAGGGCCGATTCTACGGAACTCGAGCACACAGAGTGCGAGGAATGTAGTGGATGATAGTGAGGTGGAGGTTAGAGACAGATCATACCTAGGTCAGCATTCATCGATCCTATGTGGGTCAGCACATACCGACCCTATGTGGGTCAGATCTTGTATGGGTTAGAAAACAACGATTATGTGTGGGTTAACACATACTAATCTTGCGTGAGTCAGATCCTGTGAGGATCATTGCAGGGGTTAGTACCTATCGATCATGTGTGGGTCAGACTCCGTATGGTCAGAAGCAGTGCCTCTTGAAAGAATAAGATGATCTAGCTTCGTGAAAAATCATCTGTACTTCTATACTTCACTGAAATCCTCGTTTGAGCTGAGATAGTAACTTTGGTGTTTTCCTCATGATTGAGATGGATTACTAAATAACATGGGTATACTTATGGGCGTATATCTAAGATAGGGTTATCCATTGTTTCCATACTTTTTGGTTATCCTTGTTTGATTTTGTGAGACCTTGAGGATCTCAGGGTCCCTACTGAGTATCTTTATAATCACCCCTATACTGGCTATGCCCGCACCACGTTGTATTGGTTACAGACGATGGATAGCACTGATCAGGGCTGAGAGTAGCAAAACTGTATGGTACCCGGAGGTGGACCACTCTGCGAGACGTACACAGAGTGGACAGAGGGACTTGGGTTGCTGAGGTGGCCATCTGTACACACACTTCAGGTGGGAATTCCATAGGATGGCCCAATAGCTGCTTTACATATTTTCTTCAGCTATATTAGCTTTACAGTTGTATCATTCTTTACTGTTGGGCTTGTATTTTCGTCCCCCCTTACATTCAGCACACTCTTTTGTATACAGTTTTACATAGTGTTTTACGTTCAGTTGCGTACTCTATTTTGTTTTTTACTATTATAAAGGCAATGTCTTCCCATTATATGGATTTACGCTTTGGGTGCTAGTTTCCAGCCCTTGGCCTATGGAAGGCGGGCTTGGGGTAGTCAAGATACAGGCCCCGAGGGACGGGTCGTGTCAAATTGGTATCAGAGGAGTCGGTTCTATAGCAGAACTTAGGACTCTGATCATTATTTTCTGTGAAGCAATACTATTAAGGGTACTGAGTGCGATTTTTAGTTCAGGGAGTCCAGTGTTGGTGTGGCGGCCGATGTATCCACACACTAGAACCCGAACTACTGATTTCTGATTTAGTGCACGAAAACACTGATTGTGTGCGTGTCTTTAAAATTTTTCTTAAGTCAGCTAAACCAGGTCCACTCACCAGGTATAAACTTTTGATCATGTTCCATTTGTTTCATTCAGGATGCCTCCCCGCGGAAGACCTATTGGAGCCCCGAGAGTCATACGCTCTAATAGTCCACCGAGTGACGAGGCCTCGGTGTAGGGCCCTTTACCAGTGGAGGCATTGGCGGTACCACTTCCCATCTTTCCACCGATTCCACCAGCCCCAGTAGCAGACGATGCATCCCACATGAGCATGTTTCATGAGTTCCAGCACTATAGGCCACCCAGGTTTTGGGGAGATACATACCCACAGGCGGCTGAGGATTGGCTGGAGGCTGTGGTGAGAGTTTTCAGACTGGTAGGGACACCAGCAGGCCGCGTGGTGATCCTCACTTCTAGTCTCCTTCAGGCAGTAGCAGGAAGATGGTGGAGCCTGATGCTTCAGGTCTACGATGAGGCAACATAACTCTAGACAGACTTCGAGAGACTGTTTCAAGTAGAGTTTGTTCTAGCCACCCTTCGTGCGGTGATGATACAAGAGTTACTTCATCTGCAGCAGGGTAGCATTACAGTAGCACAGTACTCAATGAGGTTCACCGACCTCTTGTGCTACTCCACTGATATGGTGTGGGACACATTATTCAGGTCCCGGACCTTCAAGATGAATATCCGGTGAGAAATCAGATCCTCGATGGTCTCTCTCAACATCCCGATGTAGGCAGGGGTGTTAGAAAGATCCCTCCTAGTGGTGAGATTCCTTGCTGAGCACCCACCAGCAGTGAGACCCACTACTATTCGACATGTAGCAGAGTCTTCTGCAGCAGGCATTACATAGATGACGTACAGGTCCAAGAGGACCAGACTCATAGGTGGTTGACTGCATGACTCGGGATCGGTTGTTCGGGGAACACATAGCAGAGATACATATGCCAGGAGCAGACAGTGCTAATCATGTGTCGGGCAGGGTCAAATGGAACGTGACTATCTGACCCGTCATAAAAACGATCAGCAGTCAGTTTTGCGACCTCCCAGGAAGAGGCATAGGTTTGATCGAGGTGGTCCTCAGGGCGTAGGCAGATGTGGAAGAGGATCTGGTCGAGAAGCTGGCGGAGGATGATGTTTTGAGGTGTTACCACCACCACCACCAGGAGGTCCACCCTGACCGCAGGGAGCGGGTGGACAAGGGAGAGCTCATCTTCAGGCAGTTGAGGAATACCACCATGGCACTCCGAGATGATTCGAGGTACTATCTGTGTCTACTACTCCTTATCGATAGTTATTATAGACACAGGTGACCGTTATTATTTCATTTTTACTACCCCCGTTTGGAGCTCGGAGATACCGACGGAGCCGCTGGATTGATCCTTACGGCTAGAGACTCTTACGGGAGCAGACTCGATGATTACGCACTAGTGCTGGTAGTGTAAGCTTACTCTAGGAGGTGAGATCTTCAGCTGGGATCTCCTCATAGCGGCATTGAGGCCTTACGACATCATCTTGGGTATGGACTGGTTATCTACAGTCAATGCTTAGATTGACTGTATTAGGTGAAAAGTGCAGTGTGTCCACACAAATGGGACCAGGTTTACCTTTACTGGTGATAAGGGAACCTTTTCACCACATGAAAGACTTACACTTAGGAGGGTGAAATCGATCACTCATCAGTTGGTCTGCCTTACTCTCAAAACAGATGACATGGAGAGTCTGACTTATCCTGTAGTGGTGGATCAGTACGCAGATATTTTCCCTGACGATGTTCTAGGACTACCTCCTCATAGAGAGGTGAACTTCTACATTGACATGTACCCCGAGACGGCACCGATATCTACTCCAGTATATCGAATGACTCCCACTGAGCTATGTGAGCTGCGGGTACAGCTGGAGGACTGCAGGGAAAGGGATTAATCAGTCCCAGTGTTTCTCTCGGGGAATCCCTGATTCTATTCACCAAGAAGTCGGATGGGATCTTGTGGATTTGTGTTGACTAATGTAGCCCAAACCAGGTGACCGTGAAGAACAAGTACCCACTTCTGAATATTGATGACCTCTTTGATCAGCTCAAGGGATCTCGATGGTCCTCTAAGATAGACCTCAGATCAGGCTATCACCAGCTCAAAGTTCGAGATGAGGATGTGAAAATGACGGACTTCAGGTGTCATTACAGCCACTATGAGTTCTTGGTTATGCCCTCTGGCGTAAATAATGCTCCATAAGTGTTCATGTGTCTCATGAATAGTATCTTCCAGCCATACCTCGATCACTTTTTCGTAGTCTTCATCGACGATGTTCTGATTTACTTGACTACTGAGTAAGAGAATGCCTACCATTTGATGGTATTACTTGACATACTCTGAGAGAACCGGCTTTATGGTAAGCTCTAAAAGTTACTTTTTTGGATTTGAGAGGTTCACTTCATGGTACATGTCATCTCAGAGGCTGGAGTTGCAGTAGATCCTGCGAAGATTGAAGTGGTACTTGCCTGGGAGCCACCCAAGAGTGTGATGGAGGTACAGAGTTTCTTGGTCTTGGCTGGGTACTACTGGAGATTTATTCCAGACTTCTCCAGAGTAGTAGCACCACTATCAACCTTAATGAATAAGGGGAAACACTTACTATGGTAGGAGAGATTCTATCAGAGCTTTCAGGAGCTGAGGGAGAGGCTGACTAGTGCCCCCATCTTGAGGCTACCGAAGGATGGTGTAGGGTACATAGTTTACTGTGATGCATTAGGGACCAGAATCATGTGTGTTATGATGCGGGAGTGAGCTGTGATCACTTATGGTTTTTGGCTGTTGAGATAGCATAAGTAGAACTACGCTACCAATGACCTAGAGTTAGAAGTAGTGGTCTTCTCCTTGAAGATGTGGAGGCACTATCTGATGGGAGAGCGTTTCATAGTCTACTCTGATCACAAGAGTCTCAAGTATATCTTTTATAAGAGGGAACTTAATATGAGATAGAGGCATTGGCTTGAGTTCCTCCATGACTATGACTTCGAGATATTCTATACTCTTATGAAGGGAAACGTTGTTGCAAGTGCCCTCAGCGAAAGATCTGGTATACAGCTGCTAGGAGAGGTGACAGACCAGCTGGCAGCTTTACAAATATCTTTCATGGATAGAGAGGGATCAGCCTATCTACAGTCTCTCACAGTCACTCCTCCACTTCTTCAGTGAGTTAGGGAGGCGCGGCGTGGGGATGTTGACTGTGAGACTCGACGTGCTTAGATATCCACAGGGCAGGCACCAAATGGATTTTCTGAAGGTGAGGAGCATGCCATCCTCTTTAGAGGATGTACCATGGTACCAGTAGAACTTCTGGAGGAAGTGTTGAGGGAGTTCCACACTTCCCCTCTAGCAGTACATCTAAGAGTGGCGAAGATTTATCAGGACCACAGACGACAGCACTAGTGTCCAGGTACGACGAAGGCAGTACCGGAGTATGTCTCACGATGCCTCACTTGTCAGCAAGAAAAGGTGGAGCAACAGGTACTAGTAGGCTTACTACAGCCTTTAGAGGTCCTAGAGTGGAAGTGGGTTGGGATATCGATGGACTTTGTGACGGGTCATCCACATACATCCAGGAGTCACGATTTGATATGGGAGATCATTGACCGACTCACCAATTCAGCCCAGTTCATACTGATCAGAGAGCAGGGCTCAGTAGAGATCTTGGGACACATCTATGTGGAGGAGATTGTGTGGTTGCATGGAGTACCTTCTTCTATTGTCTCTGACCATCATGCGTCGTTTACTTCCCGGCTATGGAAGGGGTTGCAAGAGTCTTTTAGGACACAGCTTCGCTTGAGCACTTCCTTCCATCCTTAGACAGATGGTCAGACAGAGTAGACCATTTAGACCCTAGAGGACTTTCTTTGTTCATTTGTTCTCGACATTGGTCACAGCTGGGAGGATCACTTGCCTTTGGTGGTGTTCACCTACAACAATATCTATCACTCCACTATCGGTATGGCACCTTTTGAGGCCTTGTATGGTCGACCTTGATGATCACCACTATACTGGATAAACCCTGGAGAGTCAGCACTAGTGGGACTAGAGATGGTACGTGCTACCATGTAGAAGGTGCAGATCATCCAGGAGAAGATGAAGACTATATAGAGTTGGCAGAAATCATATGTTGACAAGATACAGAGACCTCTGGAGTTCAAGGATGGAGTCCACGTCTTTCTATGGGTCTCACCATGACGAGATCTATGGATAATTGGCCGAGGTTTCAAGTTGTCTCTGTGATTCATCGGACCTTTCTAGGTCCTCATCATAGTAGGCGAGGTGGCTTACCGCCTGGCTCTTCCACCTCAGTTCCATCAGGTGCATGACTTCTTTCACGTATCTCAACTGAGGAGATATGTGCATGACCCATCCCACATCATCAACCATGGGGAACTGAACATTGGGATTGGGAGACCCTCATAGAGGTTCCAGTGAAGTTTGAGGATTGACTGGAGTGGGTCCTGCGTGGACGGTCGATACCTCTAGAGCGCGTTTGATGGCAGTACGTGAACCTCCAGTAGAGAACAAGGGAGCAGGAGGCTCAGATGCGTGCTCAGTACCCCCCATTTGTTCCCTTCGTTCGAGTTATAGCTTACGGGGACATAAATCCCTGAGGTGGGGAGAATGTAAAGACCCCAAAATTCGGTGGAATTTTTTTTCATAAATTCATGGGATTTTTTTGAGTCTACGAAAATTTACGATGCTTGATTCCGAGGCTCGGTGTGCCCAGAATCAATTTCCGATGTTTTATTCGAGTACGTTCAGTAAACGTATGAGCGGGATTATATAACTTTTGAACCAGTGCTCAAAATTGAAATCTAAGGGTACTGTTGAACTCGCAATGTCGGCGATTGCTTAGTGGTGCCTTCACCGCAGTTGCGTTCTAACAAGAATAGAGGTTTGTTTTTGAGATTTTAAGAATTAAGTGAAATAAATATAAGTGTACCTTATTTGTATTTAAGTGGTGGTTAAAACCTCCAAGAGGAGGTTAGAGGTGGGGTCCACCACACCCTAACCTCCCATGAGAGGTTCTCGTAGTGGGGCCCACCCGTGCATAACCTCCCTTTGGAGGATATTCTTGTTGGGGCCCACATGGGCTTTAAACCCCCTCTAACCACCATTTATGTGGGATTTCAACTCTCTACCTTCCCCCCTTAATTTTTTTGCCAACCCTCACCTTTAATTAATTGATCTTCTTTTAGTTAATTGGCACCCTTTTGAATTCTTTTGAATTCTTTCCAACAATTAATATAATAGATAGTCTATTATTTTCGGGCTAGAAAATCTTTTGGGGGATCTTTGAGTGGAGAACTTCATCCTTCCAATGTAGAACGCCACACACCACCAAAGAACAATGAAATTCTTCATCGATCTTCGACCAAGACAAAAGAGAAGGAGGAGACCGCGAAGAATGTCGACGACGCTTCCTCCCGGGACGCTTCCTGATGTCGAAGAATCAAAGTCTGTTTTTACTCTCCTTACACCATCAACGATCTTCATACGATATAGGGGTTGATTTATCTATGATATTTACCCTCTGTTCTTCTTCGTTTTTTGTGCTCCTTATTGCCGATTGATATCATCTTAACGAGGAGGGATCTGACCACACGAATACAGTCTGACCCTCCCCCCTTGTTGATGTTCTCGTTATGATGATGGTGGAGGCAAAGAAACGGTGGCTAGCATTGGGCCGACCGTGAAGGAACCGGTGGCACAACGCCACCTGGTCACCATGAGGGTGTCGCACCGTCGTGCAGTGCGGAAGGAGAGCCACGAACATGATGGGCCGCAGTGGAGGCACTCTGAGTCGTCACGCCGTGAAAAGGCCAGCAAAGGGTCGTGGCCAGGATGGGTCGCAGTAGAGGGGTGCAGCGTCGTCGCCCCACACCAACGGAGCTGGGAAGCTGCGGCCAGGGCAGGCCGTGGAGGTGGGGCGTGGCGCCGCCGCGTCGCACCATGGGGGGAGCGGCTGACCGCTCGGGCTAGCCGGGAGGTGCGGGACCTCGTTGGGTCCCGCCTTTCCTAGACCGGTGCCACCTGGCGCCGGTTTCATCTGACACACGAATGGAAGAGCCATTCGGGTTCCAGGGGGAGCGTGCCTCTCCCTAGGAACGGCTAGGGCAGGCCGCCGGGTAGCCTTCAGCCAGGCCGCCCTCGGCCGGGCCTCCCTCGGCTGGGACGCCCCTTCGGGCTGGGCCGCCCCCTTGGGCCTGGCCACTTCCTCAGACCCGATCGGACCTATGGACCGGGTCAGACCCCAGTCCCAACCGGGTCGGGACAAGTCCGTCCGACTTGGTAGGATCAGACCTAGACCTGTTTGGACAGTTTACACCATTTCGCCCCTATCATGGGCTACGACTGTCCGATCGATGAACAATTTGCAGAAATAGAAAGCTTAGAGCGAGAAGGTTCTTTTGGCATACCCCACTTGAGGTTTGGATACATTTATAGTACAGTCGGGTTGGTTTGAACCCAAAAACCAACCGGGTCCCTAAGACGGAAATGCCAATAACTCACAGACCGGGCGTCCGATTGACGCACTGTCTATCGCGTTGGAACCCTTACAACAAAATGGTCTTTTGGGTTACTTATATGTGGAGTTTAGTGGTGGTAGAGGTATGACCGATATCTCGAGGGAAGATTCTACGGAACTCAAGTACACAAAGTATGAGGAATCCAGTGGCTGATAGTGAGGCAGAGGTTAGAGACAGATTATACAGAGGTCAGTGCTCTGCGATCCTGTGTGGGTCAGCGCATAGCGATCCTTTGTGGGTCAGATTCTGTGTGGGTTAGCACTCAGCGATCCAGTGTGGGTCAGCGCATACCAATCTTGTGTGGGTTAGATCCTGATTGGATCATTGCGGGGGTTAGTACCAATTGATCCTGTGTGGGATAGACTCCGTAGGGTCAGAAGCAGTGCCTCTTGACAGAATAAGATGATCTAGCTTCACGAATAATCATATGTACTTCTACACTTCACTGAAATCCTAGTTTGATCTAAGACAGTGAATTTCTTTTTTTTTTCTCACGATTGAGATGGGTTACTAAATAACTTCGGTATATGTATGAGCATATGCCTAAGAAAGGGTTATTCGTTGTTTCCATACTGTGTGGTTATCCTTGTTGGATTTTGTGAGTCCTTAAGGGTCTTAGGGTCCCTAATAAGTATCAATATACACACCCTTACATAGGTTATGCCTGCACCTTGTTGTGTTGGTTGCAGACGACGGACATCACTGATTGGGGCAGAGAATAGCACAACTGGATGGTACCCGGAGGTGGACCACTCTGTGAGACGTACATGGAGCGGATGGACGGACTTGGGGTAATGAGGTGGAAATTTGTACCCAACCTTTAGGTTCGAATTACAAAGGATGACCCAGTAGTTTCTTTACTTCTTTTCTTTAGTTAACTAGATTTTTAGTTTTATTATTCTTTACTGTTGGGATTTTATTTCTGGCCCCCTTTACTTTCACCACACTATTTTTTACACAGTTATTCTTAGTGTTTTTCTTTCAGTTGCATACTCTGTTGTGTTTGTTTACTTTTATAAAAACTATGCCTTCCCAGTATAGGGATTTATGCTTTTGGTGCTAGTCACCAGCCCCTGGCCTATGGAAGACGGGCTTGGGGTAGTCACGATACGGGCCCCGGGGGATGGTTCATGACAAACCACCAAATACTGGTTTGGTTATTTTTACTTGTAAACAAGAATGACATATTTCCTGTATTTTTAGTTCAATAGAGTCTAAATAACCATCATGATAGTTCCCTTTAAGGTTCTTCTAATTTACATGACCAAGATCTTGATTCAATATTTGGGTGTTATATTAGTTATATAAACAAATATTTTTTATTAATTTCCATTAAATAGTTTCAATAATTTAAAATTTGAAGACCATTTTTTCAATGTTCCATGTCAGAAAATATATTTTCATTATAAAAGAAACATATTTTATTTCCAAAAATGAAGAAAAAACCATATGTATCTATTTAGGATATATGAATTATATTTTTATTAATAGTTGTTATATAAAAAAAATATCTTAAAATCAATAATAATCCTATTTTAAACAGAAGTTGTAGTCTCTAATGGAAAGATCATCCAACCTCACAGTAGTGGAAGCTCTCAAACCCACCTCTCCTCTATCGATATTTCAAAACCTTCTTGGTTATTTTATTTGGATACATATGCGAGAACCACAACAAATATCTAATACACAATGTGTAGATATTGAAATATTACACTCAATAACAAATTCTCCTTTACTTCTCCTTGCTTCTATGTGTAGTTACTCTTTTCATTGACTTTTCTTTAACTGAAAAAAAACTTCTACTTCGTCATTCATTTCATTTCCCTTAGATCTTACTCTTATTGGGAAGAATGTTTTTGGGATCATTATACTTATTTGGATTCTTTCCCCATTTTCATTATTCTTCCTTTTTTATGCACCATACGAAAGATGGGTTAGTCACATCACATATATTTTTCCACATTAGATATGAGATTAAGAAGATATAAAAAATTATTATTATTATTTATCATGATATAATTAATAATAATTCTATAGTATGACTTTTGTATTGAAGAAAATATGAGATCTATTTTCAAATAATCATGGAATTTAATTCCCAATATTTCTAATAATTCAATTTATCCAATAATCAAATCTATATTAGGACTATCTAGAAATGAATCTCTGATATTTCTTATAAAAACATTATAGATATCATATCCTACTTATATCACCTTCTATTGATAGAGATCATAAGGGTGAGACATTATGTTATATCTATCCATGTACTTATGTTTCTTTTCAATATCATTCATCATGGATAAAAATTTGAAACATTGAACTTATGTGGCATCATTAGAAATGTTATCATGTAGAGAAAAATCTTAATCACTGTCCTCTTGGCTAGCCACTTCAAAAATAGCGTTTTCTTTAACATATAATTTTCTTTCAAGGTATAGAATAACACCTAAGTTCCTTTTCCATTTTTGGAAATTAGTTCATATGATAAAGTTATCTTTCTCAAATATGGATCTCAGAAATATGATTGAAGTCATATTTATTTTTGTTTATATAAATAATAAAAGAAAATTTTTATAACATTATATGATAAAATTAGATAATAGATTATTTATTTATTTATTTATTTATTTTTCTCCCTCTATTTTATCGGAACACAATATCCCTAATTAATCGATTGAAAACATGTTTTTTATTATTGACACCATGTTGTAATTTATAGTTACTCCCTTGTTTATGATTTTTATATCATCCTTGTTTGGATGCAACTTTGGGATTATCATGGATGTAGAGCCTTTGCTGGGGAAAACGACCTAAATTTTGGGGATTTATGTTTATTTGAATTTCTGAAGTTTGGGTATAAATGAGTAAATGGATTAGAGAGGTTCTCCCCATGTTAGAAGAATGTCATAAGTGATTTGGTACTCATTTTCCAAAAAAAATATTGTTTTCTATCTTTTGGGAGATTACAATATGTGTAATGTGATTTCACACGACATAATGGTTATTGAGTAGATTCCATGATATAGGTTTAGGGCATGAACAGTTTACATGCCATGTACTGGTTTCATGTCGTGTAATGGAACAAATCGTGTTTTTAATAACAAGGTGACACATTTTCAAGTTATTTAAACCATATATGAGTATACTATATGAAATGGGACTACCCACCACGTGATTCATGCATATTGGGTTTTTAGGGTGTTTCTCATGTGTTTAATTATTTTATTCCAATTTTATCCTCACTCCCTCAACCTAGAGCTCACCTAAGATGAGGTTGGAGATCTTTAAACATTTAAGATCATTAGATCAATGATCGGTCATTAGGGTTTTTATGGTGTGCCTCTATGGTTTCTTGGTATGCATTTTCTTTCTATGTTCATTCTAACGTTTTCCAAACTCTATTGTTGAAGGAAGGTAGTTTTATACTAGTTTGAGGCATATGTTTCTATAAAATGGGTTAATTCAATGAATTACTTTTTTTATTGATAATTTCATTTAGTTTTTTTCATTTCATTGATGTGATATGTGTTTCTAAAGTATTTATTTTAAAGGAAAATGTTTTTAAAGGGGGTTTACTTTGAAAAAAAATCAATTTCATGTAGGTTGTCAAAAACTGAAGTGGATTGGATTTTAATTAAAAATGTTTTATAAAATCGTGAGCATAGTTTCAAAATATATCTTTACAATTAGAGCATTGTAAACCATGGGGATGTTGGGAAAGAGACACATGTATATATAGTGTGTGTGGAACCACTTGGCGGTAACCTTTTAAATGTTTATGTACAATGGATGGACACAATGTTGGATAGTTCCAATATTATTCATATTTGGGATCTTGAGAGTCTAGTACACATTGTCACATAAGATAGGTCCCAATATGAGGTTCTTTATCATTTATGATTATTTATCATATAACTTTTTTAAACTTATATTATTTCTCAGAGGTTTTTATTTGAGGTTGTACCACATAGCTTCACAAGATAGGTTATTTCATGGATATTTTTTTACTTGATTAACTCTTGACACATGGATATTATTTTATGATTTATCACTTCTAATTTTTATATTTATTGTTTAATAATATGAAATTATGTTATAAAAAATGGAAAATTTATTTATAACTGGTTTTTGAATTATAAATAGTGCATTGTAAAAACTATTTTGTTTTTAAAGATAGAACTATTACATTATTGTTGTTAGACCTTGTATGGACATAGTGGTGGTATCCTACTATGTTTTTTTCTCACATCATAATTTTGAATTTTGGTGGTTGAAGATGTTGTATTATCAGATACAAGTGAAGTAAAGGGAATAATGTAGCATGTTGGATTCTTCTTTTGACTTTTCCACCGTAGAGGAATCGTAAGGTATTGACTATTTAACACATGGAGTCTTGATGGTCCTTCTTGATTCATAATTTCAAAATTATCTAGTTTTTATTGGATTTTATGTATATTTTTATATATTTTTCTTCCACACAAGACAATGTTTTTATTTTTTTTTATTTATATAAAAGCCCTTGTTCTATTTTCTTACTTCACCTCACCATGTGGTAGCAGGCTCATGGGTATAGTTTGGTTAAAATAGGATAGTCTATTACTATATGGTATCACATGAAAGGCTCGACTTCAAGTATAGTAAAAACAAATGAGTTTGGTTCTATTTTGTGGATTGAAAGTAGTTTGACCCATTTTAATTTTGATTGTAAGGGCTGAAAGGGGGCTTGGACATCTCACTTCTATAACTGAACCCATGTTACCATTGGTGTTTAGGGAAATTTACTAAGTTTCATGAATGGGGTATATTTTCATTTAAATTTAATATATGGTATGTTTATTTAAATTTTTCTATTAATTTTTGAATTTCCTTTCAATCATTTAATTATTAATTTCTTTAAATTCTTTTTTTAGGCATCGATTCAAATTATAGGAGTGGTCCTATGAATTTTTTAATATTCTCTTGATATAATTTATTATTATATTTTTTTTATAAAATTCATCCAAGAATAACTCTTACAAACACATGAGTGGAAGTTGTAAGATAGGTTTTGTATGAAAACCCTCCAGTAGACCCTTCCTTGGTTGGAGCGGTAATCTACCCCATCCAGACTCTTGGTCAAGTGGGTGTAAGGAACCTTGGATGTCTGGTGGATCATGGATTATAGTTTAATAAGTAGTTTCTACCCATCTTACATGATTAAAAATCATTGTAGTAACATGATAAGGGGATTTATTGGATTAAAATGTTCATCAACTTCTTGAAGACTCGAGAATATTTGAAGGTGGGGTTTTCTATGTAGGTTTTCAAGGGACCGAAAAGGAGATGTTGGGACTTGATTGTTGAATATGAGTTTCATGAAGACCTTACCTGATATTATTTCAATAAAATTTTAATTAGTAGTTTTACCATGATATGTTATGTGCATAAATGACATCAGAGTTTCTGACCATAGAGTAAGGTAGAATAAAGTTCATGAGTATTATACCCATTTTTCTGAGTTGGTGAACCTAGGAAAAAAGTTTATAACTAATTAGTACCTAAAGATTCAGAGGTTTCATTTAGGATTGAAGAAAAATATTACATTAATGTTTATTTTAATGTGCCTTTCGACCTTTGTGGAGGTTGTTGACAAAGCAGCTTTGGCTGAGTCAAAATTAGTTGGGAAGACACATTCAGGTGGGGATTATATTAGTGCAGTTGTTATCTAGGGTGTATCTTATGGAAATAAAAGAAAATGTAAGGTTTTTAGTTCATGTCCTCAGGCTATGGGTGATGTTCATGTGGATAATACTAAAATTATTTTTACAAACAATTATTAACTAGATTAATATGAAACATCTCTATCTACTGTTAGACGTATGGTATTTATGTATTATTCTATAGTGCTAGATTTTATTGATATAGGTGTTACTTGTTATTTTCTATTATCAATATTAGATGTATTTTTGGGTTTACATTTGGAACTAAGGTCATACTTGTTGGATCTTTCCACGCAATTGGTAAATCTTTCCAAATAAGGCTTCAAGTGTTCCCATATTTCGGGTGATGATAGCTAACTTGGAGATAGAATGGGACATCTTGGTACTCAATATTGACATATTCAAATAGATTATAATAATAGACTGGATGATTATTGTTAAGTCTCAAATAAACTATTATTTCTTATAGGTATAGTTCTAATAAATTTATTGGGTTATTGAAGTCTTTTAGGGTGAGCAGGACATTAGATCAAGAAGGTAGCCCCATGTTGTTCTTTATTTTTAGGTAATCTAAATTCATTTGTCAGAGATGTTTTTTGATGTGTTTTACGCTTTTTGGTGGTAAACTATTTTAAATTCTATGTCTATACCCTTAAGTCATTATATATTATTTTATTTTTTATCTCTAAAGAGAGAGGTCATGTTTACTATTGAACTACTCCCAGGTATGATAGCTATTTCAATGACACCTTATCCAATTGACTCTTTTAAGATGGTGCAACTTTAGTTCCATCTTGAGGTACTAGAGGAAAATGATTTATTCATCCAATCATATCACAATGGGATTCACCTTTAATATTTGTTAAAAATGAATATGGTATCTATAACATCCCACCTTTTTATCACATAAACTTTAATTACATTTTACAAAACCGAGGATCTTTAAGGTTTAGTGTCTTGGAAACCAGGAACTTAAAACATGAAAACAACATAAAGAATTCTTCTTAAACACTTGAAAGGCTTCTCCTCATGTTCACCCTAGGCTCATTACTGAATCTCATAACCTGGGGACATACATCAAAAGAAAGGGTGAGCAGAAGGCCCAGTAAGGGAAACAAGTGAAACATTTTACATATGAACTTGGGATACATCAATAAAGTCATGAAAAGAACTTTAAGGCATGAAAATGAAATCATGAGGCATATCATAATAAAAATAAAACTTTTTCATAACTTGAAGATGTGGATGAAACATTTAATATTGGAAATCGTTTCGTTTCACCAAGGTCCATCCCCAAGGTGTCATTAAAAATTACCAAGGTTATTCACCAAGGCGTCGTTAAAATGGTCATCTCTAGAGATTAAGTCTTTACCCAATGCATTGGAGCGATATCAGGGCGCACCCTTAAATTTGCATTTATTATCATGTGATCCACATATATCATCATCAAACAATTCATAAATAACCCATATAGCATAAAATAAATGGGTTTCATTTCATAATCATAACATTTTAAAAACTGCTTTAATGACATGATCTTTACGGCACTTTAAACCCACGGAAAGGGAAGCGGGTCTCATGTATGTAGATCCCAGAATTTAAAATGGAACATTTTGATATATATGTGAATACCCTTGTAGAAATAAGAGCTTTTAGTATTCACTTTATAGCATAAAATAATTTTTGAGAAAAGAGAGAGGCATTTTGAGGGGAAAATTCTGCAGCATAACGACTATGTTACAAGGTTTTAGAAAACATTGAGAAGAGAGGGGACATGGGTCAAACATTCATAAATGACCCATCAAACAGTAGAGGGACAAAATATAAGGGATTTATGAACATGGTAATGAAATTTGAAATTATACCATATGAAATGAAGAACATGAAAGGAAGAAAACAAAACAAGATTTCTCTTGTGAAAATTCGGCAGCCTAACGGCATCACTTAAACTTCAACAAAATTGAATTGACAAGGTCAAATAGGGTCTCTCATCATATGAAAATAAGAGTCCAGTATGATAGATATAGAGATCATACCCCAACATAATATAAAGGAACTTGAAAGAATTGACATGAAAGTAGAACTTCAAAACGAGAAGGGTGAAGAACCACTTAAAAATTCGGCAGCCTAACGGCGCCACTTAAGACATCAAAATACTGAATTGAAGAGATCAAATGGGGTCTCTCATCATGTGATCATAAAAGACCAGTATGATAAATATAGAGATCATACCCCAACATAATAAAAATGAACTTGAAAGACTTGACATGAAAGTAGAACTTTGAAAAAGAGAGAGGTGAATGAATCCCTTGAAAATTCGGCAGCCTAACGGCGCCACTTAAACTTTCTTAAAACGAAATGATGAGAGTAAGAGGGGGTCTTTCATCATATGAACATAAAAAGGGCAGTAAGAGGAGTATAAAAGAACATCCTCCAAAATAATAACATGGAGCATAAAAGGAATGACATAAAAGAGATCACTTGAAAAGAAAGAGAGGGGTCGGATCCCTTACCTTAAAATGTAACTCTTAAACCTCAAAGGTTGGGACCTTGAGGGCTTGGGGCACCTTGGGAGGACTCCTTGGGAGGTAATGAGACCAGAACTTCGTTGGGGAAGAGTGGGGAGTCGAATGGATGAGAGGATGGCTTGGTATTTATAGGGAAAGTGAGGGGACAAGGCATTAATGGCAAAGGGACACCTCATTAGTGGTTTTGGAAAAACCATGGGCTTGACCATGGTATTTGCCCATGGTATTGGCAACTTGGGACACCACATACCTTATCTCACTATTCATAATTCGAACATATTTATTACAAACTTAATACATCATTTAATGATGTCATTAAACACCCGTAACTTAAAAACTGTATTTTCACTATTCATCAAAAATTCAACTTTCTCATAATAATCCCAAAATTTCACCTTAACCAAATATCAACGCTCTGATTACAAATATGAACTCCATTTTATAAAAATAATTTTCTAAATAATTTTAATTTAATTTTTAAATAAAAACACTATTCATCGAAAATTCATTTTTTCAGAAAAAACCCCAAAAATTTCCATAACATAATATCGATGCTCTGAGTTCAAAAATAAAGTCATTTTTATAAAAATAATTTTCTAATTATTTTTAATTAAATTTTTAATTAAAAACCACTATTTACCCGAAAAAACTAATACTTGAATAATAATTAATGAAACCGTTATTTAACTATTTTATTGAATCACATTACTTAATCAAGGTGCCTAGGTTATTTTAAAACTTTCTTTAAGTGAGATTACTAATCCATTTGGTCATATTACTAATCCTAATCATAAAATCACTATTCATAATTTACTATTCATAAAAAATCAAGTTGATCTTATTAGACTCTAAATTTCGTACTGAACATAATTGTAGAAGACCATTTTTTGAAAATCATTACACATTTTTAATTATTTAAGGTTTACACAACCATTTTTAAAATATCCTTTTTCTAAAATTCATCAAAAATATGCATACAATATTTATCCGGTCATTTGAAAATTCATAAACATCATCATAAGAAGAAATCCAAATTTTTATTTAAAAAAAGGATTACACAAGGCAATTACGGTCTCGTTACATAACCCCTTATAATACCAGCATAGGACCTAAGAGTAAGGTGTGCTAGGGTGATAGAATTTTGGGGCGGCTCAGTCAACATTGCCCGAGTAGTAATTTCTATCAGTTTGAACTTCTCACGAAGGCGATTCCGTTCTAGCTTCACAGGATGAAGTTCGGCTTGGATTTGGTCCAGAGCAAAGCCCAATGGTGCTACCTCCTTCCCAATCTCTGTTAGATGGGCTTCGATCGGCCCAAGGCTACTAGGTGAGGCCATCAAATCTTCTTTCTATAATAATTAACCAAGATTACTTAAATTTAGAGACAATAATCAAAACATTTTGTTCACGGTGGTCATATTGACCGATGGTCATATAACACTCAAAAACCAATGGTCTCATTTTATTTATAATCATGTTTATCAAATAAAACATTTTTTTTTAGTATAAAAAAATAACACATGAAATTAGGAAACAAGATTTATTCAAAATTACGGGTCGTTACAGTATCTTTGAACTTTGTATTGAATATTAGAAGTCAGATCTAGTGGCTGTTAAGAACAAATTTCCTTTTCCTAGGATTTATGATCTTTTTTACTAACATAGAGGGTCCTTTTGGTTTTGAAAGATTGTCCTATGGTAAAGGTATCACCAATTGAGGGAATAAGAAGAGTGTATATTGAATATGGATTTCATGATCCGATATGGGCATTTTGAGTTTCAGTTTATGCCATTTTTTCTAAAAAATACTCCTACAGTGCTTATGAATTTTATTAAATTGATTTCTCATTGATTATTAGAAACTTTTTTCGGTCTGTTCATTGATAAAATATTTGTGTACTCCAAGTCATAGGATGGGAAGAAGGACCATTTGGATATCATTCTTCAAACATTGAAGGGAAATCATCTATATGGTAATCTCTCAAAATTTGAGTTCTATATATGGTAATTGAAATTTCTAAGGTAAGTTATATCTGAGAGGGGTGTCTTAGTGGGCCCTGTATAGATATAGGTGGTGAAGTCCTAGGAACATCCGAGAAATGTGATTTACATCTGTAGCTTCTCAAGTTTGGATGGTTACTATAAATGGTTTGTTTATAATTTCTACAAACGAGAATCTTTGATGACTAATTTAACCTATAAGGGTGTAATGATTTAATGTAATGAAAAATTTAAAAGATGTTTTTAGGAGATGAATATGAGGTTGAATTTATCACCTGTTTTGATTCTTTAGGATCCAAGTTTGGGTTATGATGTTTTGTGTGATACTTCTAATATGTGTTTGTGATGTGTCTTGATGCACTGGAAATTGGTAGTGGCCTATGGCTCACACTAGTTACACCCAAATGAGAATAACTACCCTACCCTTCAATATGATTTATAAGATTCTATTCATTCCCACAAAATTTTGGGCCACAATATCTTTGGGGAGTGATTTATAGTTAATTCAAATCTTAATATCCTGAAATAAATTTTAACTCATAGGAATCTTAACATCTGATAGGGAAATTAGGTAGAGTATCTTAAGATTATATATTTTGATATTGTGTACACACATGGAATGGGAAATGTAGTTGATGATGATTTTAGAATAAAATCATTGACATAATATGTGAAGGAAATGATTGAGAAGTTGTCTCAGATGAGTTAATTTTCATTGATAATCTTAGTAGTGGAAAAGGATGGTGAACTGGTGTTATTTTCACCAATTAAAG
Organism: Viscum album; assembly: GCA_963277665.1. Classification (NCBI taxonomy): domain Eukaryota; kingdom Viridiplantae; phylum Streptophyta; class Magnoliopsida; order Santalales; family Viscaceae; genus Viscum; species Viscum album. The sequence goes on from OY728120.1 coordinate 1,490,014,206, forward strand.
CTATCTAATACTTTAATGAATGAGTTCAGCTTGAGAATTTGGTAGATGTTGAGTGAAAAGTCTTTAGTGAAAGCCTTTATGGTGGTGATAACTCAGGTGACCGGTCTTGGTCTCCTTGTAGAGCTTTGTACTTCCATGGTAAGTTGGTTGTTTCATTTTCCCTAAGGTGATTGTTGTTCAATTATGGACACCAAAATTTTTTTTCTATGTAATAAAAGAATACCATGATTTTTTATGATTTGTGATGTCTGTTTTGGTGGTAGGGGATGAGGAGGTGTATTGTGAATTTTTTATCACGATGTGTTACTTTTGATAGAGTTAATGTAGATCCCTATAGACATTTATGTTTTTTGAATCCCTTACCCATTCTTGAATTGAATTTGGATGATATTTCCATGGATTACATAATTAGATTTCCATAGAATCTTTGTTAGAAGGATTCCATTTGGGTGATCATTAATCGACTCACAAAATCATAAAAATTTCTCCCTATCAAAGAGATGATGAAGGTAAAACATCTTGTGTACTTTTATGTCTGAGATATTTTGAGAATTCATGGGGTTCCATCAATGATTGTGTCTAATAGGGACCCAAGGTTCATTCCTAGGTTTTGAAAAATTTGGCAAGAGTTGGGTTCCCTGATTATATTGATCATGGATTATCCTCCACAGATGGAATGATAGATGGAGAGCACTATCCAGGTTATTGAGGATATTCTATGGGATTTTGTGATAGATTTTCTAGGATCTTAGGAAATGAATTTTCATTTATTACACATTTCCTATAAAACTATTTATAAGTCCTCGATTAGGATGAAAACGAATTACGATTTCTATGGGAGCCTATGTAGATCTCCCTTGTTCCTTGAAGTGTTTGAAGAGGAGTCCCTTTTGGGCCAAGTATCATTTAGAGTATGATGGAGATGGTATATTTTATCTAAAAGAGCTTTATCATGACATAGATTCATCAAAAACCTTATGCAGACTACCATCATCATCCACAATAGTGTGCAGTTCATGATTAGGTTTTTCTATTATTTTTACCTTTCAAAGGAAATAATCAGATAGAATAGAAGGGTAAGTTGGGGTCATGATTTTTAGGTCCCTTTGAGATCATTGAAAAATTGGTTAAGATGGAATATCGGTTGAACAGTCTATTTGGTCGACACCTATCTATGACATGTTTCATGTCTCCCAACTGATGATGTATATATCAGATCCTTCCCATGTGATTGGATTAGAGGATGTTGATATCGAGATTGGAATGACTATGGTTGAGTAGGAAATTGAGATTAGGGATCACCGAGAGAAGTTACATCATGATAAAATGTTTCCACTCATCTGGGTTTTTTGGTAGTGGGGACAGGATGGCCACAAGACATGGGAAAGGGAATCATTTTATGGTACTCCTGTTATTATACATTTTTTACCATCCTTGTTTGGGTGAATTTTACAAACTTCTCAAAGATGGAGAACCTTTGTTAGGTAAAATTTCCTAATGTTCAATGTTGATTGTTTATTTGAATTTATGGAGTCTCGGTACAAATTTTTTAATTTCTTTTAGAGGTTCTCCCCAATTTCAAAGAATATCACAGGTGTCTTGGAACTTTTCAATTAAAAACTACAATTTTTGTGGTCTTTAAGTTGATTACAAAAAAGTGTAAAGTGATTTTACGCCACGTAAAGGTTTCCAGGAATATTTCATGAAATATGTTTAAGGAGAGAATTTTTTACACATTTTATAATGGGTTTACTTCTTGTAATGGAATACTTTTTGTTTTAAATAAAAAGTCAATGAGTTTTCTAGTTATTTCAGCATTTGAAGAATACACAACATGAAATGGGTTTACGCACCATGTAATTCATATGGAATGGGGTTTTAGGGTGTTGTGTGGGTGTTTAATTATTTGATTTGACTTTCATCCTCCCTCTTTAGCCCCAGAGCTCACCTTATGTGATTTCTTATTTATCGACATCTTTCAAATAATTTTCTCAAAGATCGATCATCAGGTTTTTTTGTGCACCACTTTTGTTTCATGGAATGCCTTTTCTTTTAATGGTCATTCTCATGGTCTCCAAACACCTGTTTTTTAGGTATCTTTTTTTAATGGATTGATTAGAAATGAAAATTTCTTTAAAGGGTTTTTTCCTTTGAGAATGGATTTTTTTATTTAGAAGTGGTATTTCAAACACCTAAGAATATTTTACTGTAATTTAAAATGGTTTATAAAATTTTGAGCATGGATTTGAAATGTATTTTGATAATAGGAACATTTTTAACCTTTGGTGCATTGGGAGAGAGACATGGGTTTTCATAGTGTGGGTAAAACCACTAGGAAGTAACCTTTTAAATGTCAATGGATTTTGGTAGCACTCCATATTGGTTAGATTTAATGTTATGCATTTTTAGGCTCTTGAGTGTCTAGTACGCATTGTCCAATAGGCTAGGTCCCAATATGAGGTACTTTTTCATTTTCTATTATTTATCATATGATTTTTTCATCATGTATTATTTCTATTATTTTTTTATATGGGGTTTTATCCAATAGCTTTGTATAAGGTTTTTTTCATGGATGGGTGTTTACTTTATTACCTCTTGATGCATGGATATGATTTTATAATTCCTTAGTTCTACTTTTAATATTCCTATTTTAAGAATTTGAAATTATTTTATGAAAAAAGGGAAAAGTATTTAAAATTAGTTTTGGATATTTCAAAAGTTATTTTTAGAAGTTGTTTTGTTTGAAAACCTACAACTATTGAATACTTGTTTTTAAAACTTATGTAGACACTATGGTGGTATCTTATAGGGTTTTTTATCAAACCCTAATTTTGAATTTGGGTTGTTGTAGATGTTTTATTATAGGATGTAGGTAATGGAAAGGGAATCATGCAACTTGGCGGCCTCTCATTTGGTCATTTACATTGTAGTGGGGTGGTTAGGAGGAGAATTTTGGTTACATAGAGAATTGTTGGTCTCGATGTATTCATACATTCAGTTTTATCTGATTTTGATTCAATTTTATGGATCTGTTTGTCTATTATTCATCCACATAGTACTTTGGTTGTATATATTTTTTCATTAAATAAAAGAACATTTTTATTTCTTGATTATCCTTACCATGTGATGGAAGGTTCAGGCGTATGGTTTGGTTGACATGGGATGGTTTCATATATTCATGGAAATTCAATTGGAAGGGACACATATTACCATTCTCATATCCTTTACAAGGGATTAAAAAGTTGTTTAAAAGGTTTTATGTATTCATTGAAATTCCAAATTCATTAGCTCAAAGTTATTTGATTTGTTGAGTAGACTACCCAATCTGAAAATCATTAAATGGGATTTAGTCAATATTTTCCTCTCAATTACACTGTGTCCAGCTTGGGTAGTCAACCATTTTTATGAACTACTTTAATTCAACAAAAAAATTATTTTGGAGTTCCCCAATAATTGAAAGCAACCCGACATTGTTCTTTTAAACACATTGATCTATGGCTTGTTTTTATCTTTAGTAGTGGAAGTATATACCAACTTAATATATTTAATTGAGGGATTTTTATCTTAATGTGTAAACTGAACATTTTTATCAGTATTATAATAATTTTAATATTAAGTTGATTTACATAATTGATTACCCAATATTATATAAATTTTATTCAAAATCAAATTTATTTTAGTATTATCTTAATACCTTATTTCATGTGATCATGACTATATATCAATAATTAAATTAACCATGAAACTGGAAAGAAAATAAAGTTGTATGACCCTAACCTTTTATTAAAGGACAATTTACCTAGAGTTTGATAAACTAACTATCAACCTAAGGGAAAACACCATCAACCATGACTTGGTTTGTGTTGCGTTTTTCACCTTTCCACCAAAGTTTTTCTTTCATTGGTTTCAACACAACTCTGAAATTGAACCACCTCAACTTGCATGGGAGCTCTGTCTATTATATATTCTCTTACTCACATAAAATTTAGGGTAAAAATGATTAGTTAAGGGGTTCACATGAAAGTAAATCATGGAACAATGATCCATTATATAATGAGAAGATGGATGACATAGAAGCCATCAATTTTTGTTTAATACTAAATTAAAATGAAACTAATGAGAAAGGTATATTCTATGCCCTGTATCATCCAGATACAAGAAAAAAAATTACCCATTTAAAAAATTAGAATTAAATTCTAATCATTCTAATTAAGATAGATCATGTGAAAATAAATTAGTAATATTCATTAATTAATCATTTATTTTATCTTTAATTCCTATATGAACATTCTTGAGATTCTAATCCTTCACATTTTAAAAAATTAATAATTTATTCAAAATTAACATTGTACAGAACTGGTACATTAGAGGAAAACTAGTGAGTATCCATATTAAAAAACCTTGAGTGTATTATATTCATATACTATTCACTCACATGGAATGTGGTATACAAAACTTGTCATATAATTTCATGGCATCTACATGGTCAAATAAATGATACTAGGGAGAAATATTATTTACGTGGTTTTCTATGTTTTGATGAATGTAAATTAATGAATGTATTATAAATTATATATGATATGATGTTTTGAATCTTATGTAGAAATTAATTATAAATTTAATAAATAAATATATATTTATATAACCCATCACATGGAATGTACATAGTAAAATTAATGACACAAGGAACAAAAGTTGATATGGTTTAAGAAGTATGATAAATTAATTTTAAATTATATGTAATTTTAACATATACATAAAATGTATAATAAAGTAACATGTTTTTTGTAGTTCTCACTGTCTATCCAAAACACATGTCTAGGGACTCGACATATAATCATTCCTTAAATATTTTGGTATTACATGTCATGTACATGGGCAAAAAATCATGTGGTATCTATTTTACAGTGCAACCAGTCATGTAGGCCATGTAATAAAATACATGGTTCTTTATTGACTAATGAACTACAACACATGTACTGAAGTTACACATTCTGTGGTCTAGCTAACTATGAACTAAGATGACATGATCCTTATGTGGTGTATTTAAATTCTCACCACATGTAATAAATGCACATGACATGAATTAATTATAATTGAATTTTTTAGCATTAAACATGGGAACATATCCTCTACCAATGGGATACATTACATGTACTCTTCTATTATCCATCCAAAACCCTCAGCACCACCATATGATTTCTTTGTACATTTTTCATTCAAAAAATTAATCGATTTTAATTATATTTTCCAAAATGAAGAGGAAGAAGAGAAAATATAATAATTAGAATAAAATAATTAATAAACTATAATTGAAAACTAATTATAAGTATTTAAATAAATCACCAATATCTTAATATTACAAAAAAATTATGTGAATCTAATTAAAGTTTAACATTATGGATGGAGCATAAGCATTGGAGGGGCATGACCAACTAGGATTTTGTCATAATTAATGACTAATCAGAGATTACATCGATTATAAACCCCATAACCAATATAATTGTATCAAACATTAATTGGTGATATATTTTTTGAACCAAAACACCAGATCATCATATAATGACTTTTAATTAAATTACTAAATTAAAGAATTACCTTGTGATGAATTATTTCGTTATTGATAAATATAAAAATGTATCTATGTTTTACTATTGTTTTTTATATAAATCAAGTGTATATTTCCTCCAACAGTGATCCACACATGCTCTATGATCTACTAAATATTTATTTAGGAATATGTGGGTGCCTAAGTGGTATATCTTAATGTATACATTGTTCATCTTTGATCGTCCTGAGACTCATTTGAGTAAAGGTTCTCCTTAATCTCTCTAGAATCATGAGTGAAAGAGGAGGAAGATTGATCTCAATTCCAGAGAGCGTTGTTGGAGACAGATCTCTATAAGGATTTGATATTATTATATGGATATTTTTGTGGAAAAAAACAAGATGGAGACTGTAGAAATAATATAATTTTGTTTAAATACTAATTGGGTTGGAAAATAAAATTTTTGAATGTGCTCTTATTATTTCCTTAATCCCTATAGAACCCAATATCTATAATAATATTATTATTACCATCATTTATTAACATGTGAAAAAATAGAGAATTAAATTAAATATTACTTTTTCAAATAATATTTAATACATAATATTTATTACTAGTATATTAAAATCAGTCCACTATTCATAAATAATAATTATTGGGCCTTGAATAATGACTATTTATTTAATAAATAAATATCACAACATTATTCGCTAAAAAATAAATAAATATTATACACACTAAATAAAAAATATTTATTTATAAAATATAATGCTCACAATATATTCTCTCAAATAACTGATAATTGCATATATGTGGTCAAACAAATATGAGTAATTATTAAACCACACACATGAATAATAATTATTCAACATGTTAGATAATAAATATTTTTATTATTTATGAGATGTTATGGATACACTTAATTTGTAACCCTCTAGGCATCTTTATGAGTAGAATTAGGCAAAGGAATACAAAGTCCAAGGTTACCATCTTACAACATGCTAAGGCACCCATAGAAAAATATTTTAATGTAATAATGACATAAAGATTCTTGTGGACACTAAATACATAATATAATCTCCTTATTGTGATATATTTGATCAAGTAGGTTGCATACTGGTGTTATAATCCAATGTTCTTGATGTCTCACTCTATGAATTCCTAGAGATGAACTTGCCCACAGAACAGCATGGATATTGATTTATGTTGTATATGTAATTTATATAAAATGATCTAATATATCAATATCCATTAAGGAATAAAAGGTGAAAATACATTCACACAATATTAATTAATGAAATATTACTTATAATGCACATAATGTATCATACTTCACCATGAACATAATTTACCACAGTTTTAGTCAGTATATCAATGTAAAAACTCATAATATCCATTATTAATAATATTAAATTCAATGTACCAATCAACATTTCTATATATAGGAAAGTCCAATGATACATATAAATCTGTATTTATTACTAGCAGGTCTCTATTCCCATAATCCCATACACAGTAAATTATCAAGGGTGTACACCATGAGAGGAATATCAAAGTCCAATGAGTCTCTACCCTTGATATCCAATGTATTTTTTCCCACAAATTATTTCATATTTCTATAGAATGTATATTTAAAAATACTATCATGAAACTTGTAGCTTCTCACCATAGTGTATAACTATTATAGCCTTTCAGTGTGATAGCTACTCTTAGGACGTTATCATATACTATGTAAAGTGAAATAATAATCATGATATGATAATTTTTTTAGTAATATTCAAAACTATGAATATATATAATCATAAAGTACATAGAATTTTGTTATAAGGCACTAACTTCGACAGTGGTATCTTCTATTCAACTGAAATAACATTTATTTGTGATATAATTAAAATTTTATGTTATGTGTTTTAGTGAAATTAGTTTCATATTTCAAAACATGTAATTATTGATCTATCTTAACATCATTTTCTTGATGATTAAAATTTAAGATGATATATTTAGTCAAATCGTTAATTTGTTTTATTTTCTATTTTTTACCGTGTAAAAAAAAAGTATTTTCCATTGGTTTCAAGATTTATACTTTTAATTAGTTTAATGTACCTAAGGTGGTTATATTTATTTTTAAATGAACTTTTATAGTTAAAAACAATAGTTTGGATGTAGTAGGGTTTCATAAGTCTTTTATAAAATATTATTTATTTTTTTAAATATCATTTCAATGAAATAAGGGTGTGTTTGGAATGAGTTAAATTATACATATTATTTACTAATATTTAATTATATTTTATGATATTTATGTTATATTTGTGTTTAATATTATCTTAAATGTTAGTCAGATTTTCGTTTTTACTTTTGATACATTTATGAGAGAGGATATTATTGATTTTTTTATAAATTTTATTCTAAATTAATTGCACTAAAATATTTAATGGCATTTTCATGGAATACTAAAAAACATTGATATTGTAGCCTCAGTATTATATTGTTGTTATGTAAATCTATATCATTAGTTTTAATTTAATATGGTAATTTTAAAACAAAAACAGGACATCACATTGAAGGGGTGTTTGGTTAGTGTGAATATGAGTTTACATGAATTTGAATTATAGGTATTATGGTTTGATATATGATTTTTTATAAAATATACAATTTAAATTCATGGGGAATCATTGTATTTATATGGGAAATTGGTCCACATTTTCTATTTAATTTAGGCTTATTCACTAGCTTGTACCATTTAGTGCCTGATTTTATTTAATACATAGGGTTTGTCTCCCTATAATGATAGTGATTTTAATCCATAGGTTTTAATATTATTAATAATTCATTGATATACTAATAGATTATTCAACTTATTATATCAAGTATTTTCTCAATATGAGCAATGTAATTTCCTATGAATACTATTATTTAACATCGACTTATAAATTATTGAGTTTTGATTATATTTATTATTTAATGTAGTCTACCATTATGTGTTATCATATTTTTACCTTGTATTATCTACTACTTTATATATGGTTTAATTTGGTTATATTATTTCTCTAGGGTTATTAATTTTTCCCATGATTACATTAAATTAAAAAAAAAATATTTATAAAATATTTTTTCCTCAAACTTTTTATCTCATGTTATTAATATGTTTCTTAGTCTACTTGTTTTATATTTTATTTACTAAACTAATTTGCTTATTATTATTCCATGGAATTTTAAATTTAATGTAATAAATGAAATTATGGGTTTTTTTATGGTTTAAAAGTGACTAATTTTATCATTTTAAAATAATACTTTTAAATCGGCATTTTAAACTAAATCATGTTTTTTGAACAGGGACTTTCATTTTAAATTATTAATATTGATTGAAAATTTTTTAGGACAAAAATTTTTAATGATTCTATTTTTTTATGAAATGAATGAATAGTATTTTTCATAAAACATTAAAACAATAATTAATGAAATGTCTTATAAAATCAATCTCATAAACTATTTAGTTAATTCCTATGTGGATATTCTAACTTGTATCTTTCATACACACATTCAGGTGAATGTATCCTTTATGTTTTTTTCATATATAAATGGGTTGGTTTTATGGTTTAATAAAAATTATTGATGTTCAAGTTGATAGATAACTATGGTAGGTAGAGGTGACTATGGGTTACAAGAAAATGATCATATAAATAACTAGATTTTTCAAGATTTTTGGCATGCCTCTTATTGGCCCTTGTGGTCCTCTGTTGTATCTTTTATTTTTATGGTGGTATTTTTTTTATTTTTCCTTTTTTAGAATTTATATTTGGGATATATTTCATGGTTTTTTGGTTATAAATTTTTCCTTATATATATAGAGTGTTTTTATATTATTTATAAGATTCTAAAATGAATAGATATGTTTTTATAGATTATTGTGATGATTTAGAAGTTATTTAATAATTATTTTAAGAATTAAATCATTCACACTTTTTAATATTTGATTACTTGGTACTGGTTTCTAGTCCAAAGTCATCTAGAATGTGCTTCAAGCCATTTCTGGAACAGACTCGGGATGTGGAAATATGACCCCAGATAGTTCATAAAACATGGTATTATATCCCACATATTGTTTGGGAAATTAAAATAGGCTTGATATCGGATCATAAAAACAAAGTAGGTGTAACACGTCCATATTTTTCTGTGTATTTTATTAAATTTATAGATCATATTCATTTAAGAAAGAACTATTTTTTAATATAAATTTTAAAAATGGGTGTTACATCTTAATAATGATATAAATATAATTTATTGATAAAACTCAAGGTATGAAAAGTTTGTAGCTTCCAATAAACATTTAATCAATTATATGGATTTATAATTTAATTATTCCATGCTAAATAAAAATATTTTTTCTGAAAAGAATAATTTTATATTACGTATTATATATGTTTTGTGTTAAAGATAATTTTATTGGTTCTTAGAAATTTAATTTGATGATTATAACTTAATTATTTAATTTTTAATGTCAAAGTTAGCTTAGGTAGAATTTTTTTATTTTTCTAGAATGGTTTATTTTTTAGTAAGTAGTTAAAAATATAATTTTTAAAAATATTATAACTTTTATGACATCATCATGATAATTGAATAACATAAAATATTCTAATGTATTTTAATTATAAATAATATGTGTTTAATTATTAAAATAGAAAATTTGAAAACATTATATAGAATTTATAAATCTATTTTCTACCTGTGAAAATTTAATTGATGTTCTATTCTAATAGAAGAACTATTTTTAAAATTTTAAAATAAATTATTTACAAGGTCAAATGGTTTTTTGGATTTATTTCACAGTCACATAACTCTTTTTTATTTTTTAATAAACCAAAAAATTAACCGGGTCAACTACACACATGATTTTTTGTCAAATCGTTTCTATGTTTAAAATACAATGTCTAAAAAATTTGTTTTTGGATGTATTTTGAGTACTTTTATTGAAAATAAACTTTACAAACCTTATAAATTTAATCCCCCAAAATTTATTCAATATTTAAGATAAAAATATTCAAATTAAGTTTTGGGGACAATTTTATCATAAGTGATATTTGTCGTGGTATAAGTTATTCATCGTGGTAAATGGTAAAATGGTTAAAATAAGGGTTTGACTAAAAGATAAGGCCACAAATATCACAAAATCTTATATTAATTTGATTTTATGAGTGTATTTTTACCCTCATTCATATTATATTCTAATTTGGGTTATTTGGTGCCATTTTCCCTTGAAAAAGAAATTATTATTTTTAATATTAATAATATTAATAAATGTGCTACTCTTTGCATTTATAAAATTATCCATTCACCTATAAATATTATATAATTTTTACAACATAATGAAATAATTACTATTATTTATCTAATTTTATTATTATTATTATTGTTATGTAAAAATAATCATCAACCTAATTTTTATCTATTGGAAAATTTAAATATCGCACGTGCGTAAATGCATAATACCACCTCCATGAACAAAATACTTCATTTTTTATCACCACCTTTCAAATCTAGTTATAAAATATTTTTTTAATGAATAAATATGTAATTTATTATGTAATTATTATTCTATAATGATAAATCATTATCTATTTTACACTTTTTCCATCCAATAAAAAATACAAGCATATTCCTTGTGTATGTATAGAATATCGCCTACATGAATGAAATATTACATTTGTCATTACATCCCTCCATGGATGGATATAAAAAACTAACTTAATAAATAAATATATTATTTATAAAATCATTAATATTATATAAAAGGTATGTTTTCCTTATATAATAACATGTTCTTACTTATTCAGTCGTTATATTGTGTTCTCATTTTGGTAACTTTTACAACCCACATGAAGAATGTTATAATATTTTTCTCCTGAATGGTTATATAATTTTATGTACTAGTAATCTTATATGATAATGATAAATATATTTTGTTCTAAAAAATTTTGAGTGGTAAAACATATATATATATATTAAAAAAAGAAATTCATTCTACAAAACCAAAACATCTAAAAAATATAATTTTTATGCTCTATATGGAAATTATGACCATATGTTACATGAAATATCACTAAAGATGTGGAATGATATAAAATAAATATATAAAATCATCAAAAAAATTCATATGGTTAAACTCTAACCAATGTACAAGGACCAAAACTTCCTTATAAAAAAATTCATGTGAATGGGATAATTAACACATAACCATTGATTTTTACAAAGAATTATAACTAATTGTGTAATTTTAAATTTTAAGTGAATTTTATCTAATAAGATAAATGTAAATATGATTTGGGCATCAATTTAGAGTAAATATAAATTTATTATCCATTAAATATAGAATTTTTCCAACAAATAAGGAATCCAAGGTAAGGGTTCTTTATCTCAAACATCCTTCTATGAGACATACTCTAATTATACACCAATTTCCATTACAGGGTGTATATTCAGAATTTATGACATATTATATCATTATATACTCTTTAATCATTTTAATTAATGTTCCATTTTGTAATCTCTCTTTAAATGGAATTTTATTCAATTTTTATTTTATCCTTCAGGGTTTTAAAATCTCATCTTTATCTGGAATATTTATGTTTCAACTACCATTTTTTATTAATTTTTCTATGGAATGTGTTATTAACTTCTCAAAATTTATAAAAATATATTTCATTTCAATTATTTATATTTTTATCTTCCACTCATTGTTTGGTTATATAATTATAGTTTCCATTCACAATTCCATTATTATTAATTATCTTATAAAAAATGTTTAAATATATCCTTCACATCCCATGAAAGAAGATTTAGAATAGATTTTTAACATTGTTGTTTTATCAATGTTACATAATATTTGAGGATTTTTTTTTGAATTTGTTATCCAATTTTCCTGTTTATCATCCCAAAGAATTATCTTTACTACAACACCATCATTTTTAATTATCTAGTGGTCTCTTTCATGTTCATATTCTTTCTAATAATATATGTATACTATGAAATTTATAGTATTAACTTGTTTTTATACTAAATAATATATATAATGTGAAGGCCCCATTTTTCATAAATTAGATTGGCATGTTTAAAAACAAGAATACCTCATTTATTAACATGGGAAACATATAAAATTTGTATACTTTTTAGTTATTTATGGATGATTATTGACATCTATAGAAGGATTATTATTTGATGGGGAAATATTTAAATTATATATAATTGATTCAATACAGATGCATATTGATTTATAAGCTATAATTATTATCTATTTTATTTAATTAAAAAATTATACATGATTAAGTGATAGATGGGGAAAAAAATTATATACCCCTTGATGAAACATTAGTTCTCATTATAAAAATAATAATGGGTAATTTTAGTTGTATAAATTATCATATATTTAGGATATGATGGTTAAAATGATTTAGTAATGGGTAGGGCCAAGAATTATATTTCCCCTCAATGCATCAATATGTCTCATGAGATAAAAAATGGTCGGTGTATCTTAGTGTATGTCATATTACACAATGATAATGTCCAATCATGAGGCCTTCATGGTATAAAAGATGTCCATGAATGAGGCCTTCATGATATGAAATATGTCTTTGGATGTGGCCATGATAGTAATATTAAGATATCAGGTATTATTATTTTCATTACTATGAATACAATTATTCATGTTCATGTCACTATTTAAATTTTTATATTATTCATGGTTATATTTCATCCTCCAATTATTTATTATATGGGATATTTATTGATTATTTACTTTTTATGTTTTCTCAAGTTTGTATCCCTTTGATAGATTCCACTAAACACTACCCATGTTGAGATTTTGATCTCAACCCTCTTATGTTTCCATTTTTAAGGGTTAGGAAGAAGTGTAATACATATGATATATCTATAATGGTATCATATCTAAAGAATATTATGGTAGTTTTTGAAGACTTTTTATGGAATAATAAAATCATGGTATAATGTGAAAGATTTCAATTAGATAGGAAAGACATGGATTTTTTTAAAGGATATTGATAATTATAAAAATATCTAAACCTAAAAATATATTTCATATGTTATTAAATCAATAATTTAACATGATGTTTTAATTATAGATAGTTCAAATTTTGTCACCAAAGTTACTTTCAAAGCCAATATTTAATGATTATTTTTCAACATTGATTCTTAGTGTATGGTTCTACAGTATCTCTGTTTGTATCTGATCTTGGTTTAGATAATCAGATGGGGAATATTTATCAGTTATGTATACCACCATGGTTTAATATGTTTAAAGATGACCATAAGTTAAAAGGGAAAAAATAAAATTTTGAGGCATTTTTTTATTATATTATTAGGTGATAAATGATATTTTGGGAAATGATTATTAGATTTTAAGAGGAATACATGGATGAGGTATATATTAATCATTGAGTTGGAATTTCATATTATTGGGGTTAATTGGGAATGGTTTGATTTATTTTTTAAATTTATGTTGAGTAGTATTGGTAACCTTGGGGGTCAAAACGAAATTTTAATGTTATGGAAATTCAAGTATGAGGGGAAAATAAAAATATAATTTTGGTAGTATATATGATTAATGATTATATTAAGTTTTATGAGATTTATTGAATGATTAATATTTTTTGATATAAAGATTTTTTTTTAACTTTGGGAGTATTGTTTTATATGATTTTTTATATTTAGGATATAGTATGGAATATTTTTATAATGATTATTTAGGATAAAAAATAATTGAGGTCAAAGTGAAGTTGATTATGCAAGCATATGCGATCAAATATTTTAGATTTTAGGGTTCAATTTTGTCCAAGTATATTTTAGACAGTTTTATTTTTTAGTTTGCGATAAAATTTGGGTGTTATTGTTTAGGTTTTCAAGATTTATGTGTTACTTATTTATATGAATATTTATTCAATTTGAGTATTGTCATAACTTATTCTAACCATATTTAGTTTTATTAAATGATTAAAAAGGGAATGAATGGATTTTTATTGTTTTTTGATCTAAATATCCATTAAAATATGGTGTTCATGCTTTATAAATGATAAATTAATCATGTGTATTCATCATTTAGAATATTAAATGAATTATAAGTAAAAACTAATCATAAGACTCCTAAAAAATGAAAATTATGATTATAGAATGGAATGAAATAAATTATATTTCTTCATATTCTCTATCTTGAAGGTAAAGGTAACATTCAAACTAAAGTAAGAGGAAAATAAATCTATCGATTCGTGTGTGGAAATTATATCTATTTTATTATGGTATGTTTTTGTAAACTCATTCCCAAGTATGTGTATTGTAATTTTATATTCATGTTTTTCAAATTAAATAATTAAGAAATACTATGTTTCTAAGTTGTAACATAAGGATTACTTATCACAACAAAATATTTATCTTAGTCAAGATACATTCATTTTAGTAATAAAATCTGAAATTAATATGATGAAATTTATTTAAGGGAGATAATTCAACACCCAAATATTTTAGAATGGATTACTTTAAATAAATTATACAAAATTTATTTTTGAAAACTCCATTTTTTCTAATGGAATTGTTTTAAAAAAAGATGAATTTTTTAAAAAATTATTAATTTTAAAGAATGATGAAATATAATTTGTTTATTAAATTCATGGGATTATTTTTAATTAGAATCCAATAAATAATTATGAAATTATACAGAATGATAATTTAATTATTCACGGGAAAACAATTGTTTAAAAAATTATTTTTTGGGTATTATATATGTTTCATTTAAAAGTTATATTTTCAAAAAATTAGCAATTGAATTTTATGAAATTAAATACATATTTGTATTTTAAATTTACAAATTAAATTAATCATAATTTCTAGGACAATATTAAAATGGATGATTTCAGATAATAGTGAAAAATATATTTTTTACAAATACTTTCACCTTTATGACAACATCATGACATAATAATGAATTAAATGTTTTTTCAAACATTTTTTAGAATAAATATGTGTGTTTGGATTAAAATAAATAGATTAATAATATTATTTTTTATTTAGAGACATTTTTTTGAAATTTTAAGAAAAATGTGATGTTTTGTGCTAATAATTTAATTTTTTCTAATATTTTTATTATATTAAAAATTTAGAAGATTAAATTTAATTTTGGATTGGTTTTAAAGATACATACAACATTTTTTATTACCAAAAAATAAATTCCAAGAGTATTATCACTACACATTATTTTGATGTAAAATAATTTATATGATTAAAAATTTATTTTCATAAATTGTTTTTGTATTTTTCCTACTTATATTAAAAATAATTTTATTTAATTTTAGAAATTTAATAATCAAAATTGATTCAATATTTGGAATCATTGTATTAAAATTATGTAATAACATTACATTTATTTTGGGACATAATGAATAGTTACCATGATAATATTTTTTCCTCAACGTAATGGGTAAAATGTTTAAAAGGGGTCAAACTAAGGGATAGGTCCACAAATAAAAAAACATATTTAAATTGGATTTGATCAGTGTATTGTGGCCATACCTAATCTTATATATGAATTTGGGCTTATTTTTTCCCACTCCCCATGAAAATTACTAAAATTTATTTTAATGATAAGAATGTTTACAAGAGTTCCACTCCCCATTCTTATAAAAGGAGAACTTCATCCCCTCACTTATCCACCAATATTGATCAATTTATATAGGACAATATCTATATAAAACACTTTTTGAAACAATTATTCATGACATAGATATTCTTTTCTCACCCGAAGATAATCCCAAGAAGTTTTAAGGATAGATCCAAAAGAGGATACCCAAGAAAGAGGTGATCATCATAACTGAGAATTTTCAAGTTTCATTCTTCTTTAATATCCTAAAAATTTTATATAAAAATTTTAGAATAAAAAATTAGTTTCATTAGTGTACTAAATTTGTAATATTTTAATGTAACTACCATCATTTACCTCTTTTCTGTATTTTTCAAAATGAAAACGTCACTCATGGGAACATGCACACTTCCACCACCATGAACAACGTATTTCATTTTTCATCAACTCCTTACATGGAATATTGTAAAACCATTGTTGTATAAATAAATATTTTATTTATTATATAATCACGATAATTTAATATCAAATCATTATATACCTTCCCTTTTCTCCATCCATTTAAAAATGAAAGTGTCGTATATGTGTATGTTTGGACTACAACATCCATAGATGATGTATTTAATTTTTCATTACATCCTTACTTGGATGGTTCTAAATATGAATTTAATGTATAAATATGTAATTTATAAGATTATTAATATTATATAATATTGATATTATCATTATACAATAACATGCTCTTACTCATTCAACTGTTCGAGTGTGTTCACATTTTGGTCATATTTATAACTTACACAAGAAATGTTATATTGTTTATATAAAGAATGATTAAAGAATGTTATATATTGGTAATATTATTTAATAATAATGAATATAAGATGGTTTGAAAATTATGTTCTGTAAATAAATATATATAAATTGGTGTATATTTTTTAATAAAATCAATTCTTTTAATGAATTCAAAACTTCTAAAAATCGAATTTTTATGACTTCCAGAGAATTGTCGCCATACGTTCCATGAAATATACATGTAACTCCAAACACATGTCAACTAAATATATAAAATCATCATGAAAATTTTTTATATGACACATCGAAGATCAATATACAAGGATAGAAACCACTAAATCAAAACATGCATGGGAAATGTGCCAATTAACACATAAATGATGATTTTAACAGAGAATTATTATTAAGGGTATAATTATAAATAATAGTTAAATGGTAAAAATTTAGATAAATTTATATATTTTTCACATATATATATAATAAGTGTCACGACCCGTCCTCGGGGCCCGTGCCGTGACTACCCTAAGCCCGCCTTCCATAGGCCAGGGGCAGGCGACTAGCACCAAGGCGTAAAATCCCGGTAAAAAGGGAAGGCATTGCCTTGGTAAAGTAAACTAACACTACAGAGTAAACAAATAGTAGAAGTAAACACTACGTAAAATCTGTTACAAGAGTAAAGTGTGGAAAAGTATGTGGGCCAGTATACAAACCCAAACTGAAAGTGAAGTACAACTGGAAAGGGAAAACAGTAACAGAAAAGTAAAGCTGCAACGTTGAGCTGTCCACTAGAAATCCCACCTGAAGGGTGGGTACAGATAGCTCCACTACTCCTCGGGTCATGTTGTCCGCTCCGAGTATGTTCCGCCCAGTGGTCCTCCTCTAGGTACTGTCCTACTCTGCAAGCCTCAACCATGATCAACGATGTCCGTCGTCTGAAACCAACACAACGTAGTGCGGGCATAGCCCGTGCAGGGGTGAGTATAAGCAACTCAGTAGGGACCCCGAGACCCCCGAAGGTCTCCAAAAATCCACAAATGATAAACCTCAAGAAAAGATACAATCCCGAAGTAACAACCGACATAGCTTAGGTATATTCCCACACATATACCTATGTCATCAATTCTAATACGCTCCAACCTCTGAGCCCAAGTACAACCCAGTCCACACAAGAAAGCATACGTATTCCGCACAGGAAAGCAAAACGTAATCCACACAAGATAGCAGAACACAATCCACACAGGAAAGAAAACAGGATTCAGCACACACAGGTATACTTCTTCGAAAGACGATAGATATGATCACTGATCCATCTAACTCGTCGGACCCACAAAGGATCGATAGGTACTAACCCCCGCAACGACCCACACAGGATCGGACCCACAGAGGATCAGTAGGCGCTGGCTCATACAGAACCACTGAACGCTGACCCACACAGGATCGGATCCACATAGGATTGGTAGCACTGATCCACACAGGATCGCTGAGTGTTGTAGTCGTCGTCGTCGAATCCACTGAGGATCTCTCCACAGTCATCGTCGCTGTCACAGTAGCAGTCACAGCCAGCTCTATGGTTCCTGCACACAGCACACTCGTTCGGGAGGGTCGGATCCCCGAGCCAAGAGGCTGATACATCAACTGACACATAGTCCAGATTTGATGTGTCCAAAAGTTCCGTATCGTCAACAGGAACTCAACGTCGCAGACGGCGTGTCAATTGGACGCCCGGTCTGAGAGTTATTGGCTTTTTCTTCCCAGGGGCCTGGTTGGTTTTTAAGGAAAAACCAACCCGACTGTACTCCACCTGCATCCAAACCTCGGGCGGAGTAAGCCAAAAGATCCGTCTCACTTAGAGGAATCCAACAAAGTTGACGGCACGTCAATCGGACGTCCGTAGCTCAAGATATGAGTGTTTCCGCTCCGAGGGCCCGATTGGTTTCGTGTACAAACCAACCCGGACGAACACAATGTAATCTGAATCCTTGTGTGCGATATACCGAAATGACCGTCTCGATCCAAGGATCGCATCACCGTTGACGGCGCATCTTTTGGAGGCCCGTATCTCAGGTTATGAGCAAAAGAAAAAAAGGTCCGAAAACGGGGGTTTCGGGCCCGGACAGACCTGGCCCGAGACCCCCCCGGTTGGCCCGAACCGGGTCGACCCACCCCGGGTCCGGGTCAGCCCGGCCCGGCGCGGCCCAGCTGGGCATAGCGCACCCAGCGCGCTGGCCAGCTCGGCCAGTGGCCGAGCCGTTTCGGCAAAGGGGGGGAGGGGCGCCTGCCTCCCTGTGTAACCGCGGCCCCCCAATTAAGGGGTCCGTTTTGCATTGCCGGCTGGGGGAATTAATTTCCAGCAACTCCCCTTTGTCCGGCCAGCCCGCACCGGCCAGCCGGTTCTGCCGACAAGGACAGGCGACGGCCGGTCCATTCCTCCATCGCCGACACCGGCGGCCCGGAACCGGCCGCCGGTCACCCTGCTCCGCCGCGGCCCGGAACCGGCCGCGGCTTGATTCGTCCGGCGCGGTGCGACGGCACCCCCCCCCCCCTCCGCCGCCACCCCGCTCTGGCCACGGCGTCTTCGTTTTTCTTCGACACGGCGCGACGGTGTCGCATCCTTGATCAACTTCATGGCGCGGCGCGACGACGTCGCGTATTACACGCCGTGCGATTCCTGCATGGTGCGACGACACCACGCCATTCCGTATCGAACTAAAAGAATCCAACAAGAATATTAAGGAGGTGGTTCGGCCGTGTTTGTGCGGTCTGGCCCCCTCACGTTAATCGAAAGTAGTTGGTTAAAATTTCACGAAGAAATTCAGGTATGTAAACACGAACAAAATAATTAATTACAATCCCCCACCTCGGTTTCACGAACGGTGCACGTCAACGAGCCGCGGAAGACGAGCATCGCGGAGGTCGGGCGTCGCAGAAAATGAACGTCGATTCCATTGTCGTCGAGGTGTGTCCGAAGAGGAAACTTCGTTGGTGAAGTTCTCTGTGTTCTTCGACGGAGATGTTCTTCATTGAAGAACGGTGTCCTTCGTCGGAGTCCTAGGTGTTCTTCACGTTCTTCGTCGAAGATGTTCTTCGTTGGAGATGAAGAAGATCTTCACGCTTCCCAAAACCTCTCAACGACAAAACTCTAACAACAAAATAAAATAAGCTCCTTTCTTATTTTATTAATCCAACAAGCCTTTTCAAATTCAAGGGTTTGAATTTCAAAAACTTACATTAAACTCACAACATTAAAACCATAAGTTTGATAAACTTATGTTAACCGCATTAATGGTGAGTTGAGGGGGGGTTAGAGGATATGAAGGGGTGGGGTTCGTGTGGGCCCCACCACCCTCATAACCTCCCAGGGGAGGTTGGGTGGCTACCCAACTTCCATCCAAGGATTAAACACTTAGAGTAAAAATAAAAATTGTAGAATATTTATAAAATAAACTTCCACAATTTTTATCATCAACTCTCGTGAAAACGCAACTCCGGAACAGGAGTTCCTAAGCAATTACCGGCACTGCGGTTCTATCGTTGCCCTCGGAATTTGATTTCGGGCACCGGTTCAAAAGTTAGAAATTCCCGCTCTTTCATTCACTGAACGTACCTGAGCTAAACTTCGGATAGAAATTACGGGCACTCCGGGCCTCGGAATCAAGTGCCGTCTGAAACCGCATTTTTTTAAAATTCCAAAGAAAATTAAGAAAAAAATTCCCTTGAATTTTACGGGTCTTTAAATTACTCCCACCTCAGGGATTTATGTCCCTGTAAAGATACATCATAACTAGGGAAACAAATGAGGGTACTGAGCACGCATCTGAGCCTCCCGCTCCCAAGTGCTCTCCTGGAGGTTCTCGTGCTGCCATCTGATGCACACTAGAGGAATCGACCGTCTGTGTAGGACCCACTCATGTCGATCATCGATCTCCACCGAGACCTCCGCAAAAGTCGCCCCATCATCAACGTCTAGCTCCCCATGGTCAATGATGTGCGTCGAGTCGTGGACGTATCTTCTCAGCTGAGATACGTGGAAGACGTCGTGCACCTGGTGCAACTGAGGTGGTAGAGCTAGGTGATAAGCCACTGTGCCACTCCTGCTGAGGACCTGGAATGGTCCGATGAAGCGTGGAGACAACTTGCCGCCTCGGCCAAATCTTCGTAATTCACATTGAGGTGAGACATGCAAGAAGACGTGGTCGCCATCCTCGAACTCTAGTGGCCTCCGCCTCCTGTCAGCATAAGACTTATATCGGCTCTGAGTTGTCCTCATCCGCTCCTAGATGGCCTGGACCTTCTCTGTCGTGGCTTGGACCATCTCCGGTCCCACAAGTGCTAACTCCCCAGGGTCTATCCCGCACAAAATAGATCTACAAGGTCGGTCGTACAACGCCTCGTATGGTTTCATCCCGATGGTGGAGTGGTGGCTGTTGTTGTACGCGAACTCCACCAAGGGTAGGTGGTCCTCCCAGCTGTAACCAAAGTCGAGGACGCATGCGCAGAGCATGTCCTCGAGAGTCTGAATGGTCCTCTCCATCTGACCATCCGTCTGAGGGTGAAATGCTGTGCTCAGACGTAGTTGTGTCCCGAACGCCTCCTGCAACCCCTTCCAAAGCCGGGAAGTAAAGCGAGCATCTCAGTCGGAGATGATAGATGATGGCACACCGTGAAGCCGTACAATCTCCTGAACGTAAAGTTGTCCCAAGCTCTCCACTGAGCCCTGCTCTCTGATGGGTAGAAAGTGCGCCGACTTGGTGAGTCGGTCGACAATCACCCAAATGGAGTCGTGACCTCTGGAAGTGTGTGGAAGTCCAGTCACGAATTCCATAGATATGTCGTCCCACTTCCACTCCGGAACCTCCAAGGGATGTACCAAGCCTGCTGGTACCTGATTCTCTGCCTTCACCTGCTGGTAGGTGAGGCATCGAGAAACGAACTCTTCCACAGCCTTCTTCATGCCCGGCCACCAGTGCTATCGTCTGAGATCCTGGTACATCTTCGCCACTCCAGGATGTACCGCAAAAGGGGAAGTGTGAAACTCTCTCAGCACCTCCTCTCGTAAAGCAACTGGCACCAAGGTACGTCCTCTGAAAATGATGTCGTGCTCTTCTCCAAAGGAGAATCCATCTGGTTACTGTCCTGAGGATATCTGTTCACGCCGCGTATCATTGTCAGCGTCCCCATGTTGTGCCTCTCTGACCCGCTACAGTAGTGGAGGAGTGACTATGAGAGACTGAAGGAAGGCTGATCCATCTCTATCCACGAAGGATATCTGCAAAGAGGCCAGCTGCTCTGTCGCCTCCTCATGTAGCTGAATGCCCGTCCTCCTGCTGAGGGCATCGGCTACCACGTTCCCCATCCCAAGAGTATAGAATATCTCAAAGTCATAGTCCTGGAGGAACTCGAGCCATCGCTGCTATCTCAGATTCAGATCCTTCTGAGAGAATATGTATCTGAGACTCTGATGGTCAGAAAAGACTGTAAAGCGCTCACCCATCTGATAGTGTCGCCATGTCTTCAGAGCGAAGACCACTAATGCTAACTCTAGGTCATGGGTAGCATAGTTCGGCTCATGCGGCCTCAACTGACATGATCCATAGGTGATCACTGCCCGCTCCTGCATCAGGACACATCCGAGTCCGGTCCCTGATGCATCACAGTAGACTACGTACCCTACTCCCTCCTCAGGCAACCTCAAGATAGGTGCGCTGGTCAATCTCTGTCTCAGCTCCTGGAAGCTCTGCTGGCATCTTCTTGACCACACGAAGGGTTTCCCCTTCTTTGTCAAAGCTGAGAGTGGTGCCGCAACTCTGGAGAAGTCTGGCATGAATCTCCGGTAGTATCCAGCTAGTCCCAAGAAACTTCGCACCTCCGTCACGCTCCTAGGTGGCTCTCAAGCTAACACTGTCTCGATCTTCGCAGGATCCACTGAAACTCCCACCTCAGAGATAATGTGCCCCAAGAAGTGGACCTCATGTATCCAGAACTGACACTTCGGGAGCTTACCATAAAGCTAGTGCTCTCAGAGTGTGTCTAGTACAAAACGTAAGTGGTAGTCGTGCTCCTCCTCAGTCGTCGAGTAAATCAAAATGTCATCGATGAAGAACACGACAAATCGATCGAGGTATGGCTGAAAGATCTTGTTCATGAGGGCCATGAACACTGCTGGAGCATTGGTTATGCTGAATGGCATAACCAAAAACTCATAGTGGCCATACCGACATCTGAAGGCCATCTTCTGCACATCCTCGTCCCAAACTCTGAGCTGATGATAGACTGATCTGAGGTCAATCTATGAGAACCACCGTGCTCCCTTAAGCTAATCGAAGAGGTCGTCAATCCTCGGTAGCAGATACTTGTTCCTCATTGTCACCTGGTTTAGGCGACGATAGTCGACACAAAGTCGCAAGCTTTCGTCCGCCTTCTTGGCGAACCAAATCGGGGATGCCCAGGGTGAAACACTGGGTCGGATGAACCCCTTTCCCTGCAAGTCCTCCAACTGTACCCGTAGCTCTCGAAGCTCGGTGTGGGCCATCCG
Source organism: Viscum album (assembly GCA_963277665.1). Taxonomy (NCBI): domain Eukaryota; kingdom Viridiplantae; phylum Streptophyta; class Magnoliopsida; order Santalales; family Viscaceae; genus Viscum; species Viscum album. The sequence goes on from OY728120.1 coordinate 1,490,037,714, forward strand.
ATATGCTGGAGTCAATATCAGGGCTCTTCCGGGGTACAGGTCAATATAAAAGTCTACCTCACTGCGAGGAGGTAACCCTGGAACGTCGTCGGGAAAGACGTCCGCATACTGATCCACCACTGTAGGAAATCTAGGACTTCGCACGTCAACTGCTCCTAGGATGAGGCTAGCCAACTGATGAGTGATGGGTTGTCCCCTCTTCTTCTGAAGTCCATCCTGTGCTGTGAAGGCTCCCTTCTCACCGGTGAAGGTAAACCTGCTCCCATCGGTGTGTACACATCGTACCTTGCGCCTAAAACAGTCAATTTGTGCATGGACCGTAGACAACCAATCCATTCCCAAGATGACGTTGTAAGGCCTCGACGATGCTACAAGAAGATCCCAGCCAAAGCTCTTGCCTCCTAGAGTAAGACCACATTTATAGCACCAGTGTGTAATCGTCGAGTCTGCTCCCGTAGGAGTTTCTAGCCGTAAGGATCGAGCCAACGACTCTGTCGGAATCTCCGAGCTCCGAACAAGGGCAGCGGCTATGAAAGAGTGACTTGCTCATGTGTCTATAAGTACTGCAGTAAGGGTTGAATAGACATAGATAGTACCTCGAATCATCTCGGGCGCGCCGTTGTCGTAGGGCTCCGCTGCCTGGAGTTGTGCCAGTCTTTGCCCGCCAGCTCCCTGTGGTCGGGGTGGACCTCCTGGTGGTGGTGGTGGTAAAGCCTCAAAGCGTCTCCCACCACCTGCTGCTCGGCCAGCTCCTCTGCCTCGTCCGCCTCCTCCCTGCGGACCACCACGGTCGACCCTCTGCCTCTGCCTTGGTGGTCCCCCAACCATCTGCTGCTCCTCGGCACGGTGGGTCAGGCAATCATGAGCCATGTGGCCCTGCCCGTCGCACGAGTAGCACTGTCTGCCTTTCGAAAGACTAGCTCTGTGTTGTTTGCCCCGCACTGCTGAGCCAGTTTCCTAAGGTCGTCTGCCTGAGGTTCTGGTCTTCCTGGACCCATGAGTCATCCGTCGACTACCTGCTGCAGAAGACTCTGCTACGTGCCACCCTGAGGTGGGTTTCAGCACTGGTGTAGACTCAGCAAGAAAGCTCTCGATCAAAAGAGCTCGCTCCAGTACTCCTGTCTGAGTCAGAATGCTGAGGGAGATCAGCGATTCCCTGATCCCGTGTCTCAATCCCTGCTCAAAGGTCTGGGCCTGGAAGAATGGGTCTCGTACCATGTCTGTAGAGTAGCGCGATACATCAGTAAAACTCGCCGAGTACTGGGCGACTGTCATGCTGCCCAGCCGCAGCTGAAGAAGATCCTAGATGTGCACCGCATGGAGGGTGGCTAGGAAAAACTCTGAGTGGAAGAGGCTCTCAAAGTCTGTCCAGAGTAGAGATGCCTCATCGTGCACCTAGAGCATCAAGCTCCACCATCGGCCCGCTGCTCCGTGCAGTAGGCTCACTGCGAGGATCACCATGAGGTCTGCCGGTGTCCTCACTAGCCTAAAAACTCACACCACTGCCTCCAGCCAGTCCTCGGCTACCTGGGGGTCTGTCTCCCCGCGGAACCTGGGCAGTCGCTGGCGCTGGAACTAATGCAGTGCACTGAGGCGACGTGCATCTTCAGCGGCTGGTGCTGGAAGCATCGGTGGCTCGGCGGGTAGAGCTACCTTCGGTGCCACTGCTGACAAAGGGCCCTGCACCGAGGCCTCGTCGCTCGGTGGGCTGTCGTCACACTCGACTCTCGGAACCCTAGCTGGCTGCCAAAGTGGGGCCATCCTGAAAAGGAAATAGGTGCGCCACGGTTAGAAAAGTATACCTAGTGAGCTGATATAATGTAATCACAAAGAAAACTTGAAACACACACGCAATCAATGTTTTCATGCATTAAGTCGGAAATCAGAAGTCAGGGTCCTGGTGTACGGATACGTCGGCCGCCATGCCAACACTGGACTCCCTGGACTGATAACCACACCCAATACGCTAACACTATTGCTTCACATAGAAAATATCAGATTCCCAAGTTCTGCGGTAGAACCGAACTCCTCTGATACCAATTTGTCACGACCCGTCCGCGGGGCCCGTGCTGTGACTACCCCAAGCCCGCCTTCCATAGGCCAGGGGCTGGATACTAGAACCAAGGCCTAAAATTATAGTAAAAAGGGAAGGCATTGCCTTTGTAAAGTAATCTAACACTACAGAGTAAACAAGCAGTAGAAGTAAACACTAAGTAAAAGCTGGTACAAGAGTAAAGTGCGAAAAAGTAAGTGGGCCAGTATACAAACCCAAACTAAAAGTGAAGTACAACTGGAAAGGGAAAACAGCAACAGACAAGTAAATCCGCAATGCTGAGCTATCCACTAGAAATCCCACCTGAAGGGTGGGTACAGATAGATCCACTACTCCTCGGGTCCCGCTGTCCGCTCCGAGTATGTTCCTCCCAGTGGTCCACCTCCAGGTTTCGTCCTGCTCTGCAAGCCTCAACCACGATCAACGATGTCCGTCGTCTGCAACCAACACAACGTAGTGCGGGCATAGCCCGTGCAGGGGTGAGTATAAGCTACTCAGTAGGGACCCTGAGACCCTTGAAGGTCTCCAAAAATCCACAAAGGATAAACCTCAATAAAAGATACAATCATGAAGTAACAACCGACACAGCTTAGGTATATGCCCATACATATACCTAAGTCATCAATTCCAATACGCTCCATCCTCCGAGCCCAAGTACAACCCAGTCCACACAGGAAGGCAAACAGGATTCAGCTCACATAGGTATACTTCTTCAAAAGACGATAAAGATGATCACTGATCCATCTAAGTCGTCGGACCCACAAAGGATCGATAGGTACTAACCCCCGCAAAGACCCACACAGGATCGGACCCACACAGGATCTGTAGGTGCTGGCTCACACAGAACCGCTGAACACTGACCCACACAGGATCGGACCCACACAGGATCGGTAGCACTGATCCACACAGGATCGCTGAGTGTTTTAGTCGTCGTCGTCGAATCCACTGAGGATCTCTACATAGTCGTCATCACAGTCACAGTAGCAGTCGCAGCCAACTCTAGGGTTCCCGCACAAAGCAAGCTCATTCAGGAGGGTCCGCTCCACGAGCCAAGATTCTAATACATCAACTGACACATAGTCCAGAGTTGATGTATCCAAAAGTTCCGTATCGTCAACAGGAACTCAACGTCGCAGACGGCACGTCAATCAGACGCCCGGTCTGAGAGTTATTGGCATTTTCATCCCAGGGGCCCGGTTGGTTTTTAAGGAAAAACCAACCCGACTGTACTCCACCTATGTCCAAACCTCAGGTGGAGTAAGAAAAAATATCCGTCTCACTTATCGGAATCCAAAAAAGTTGACGACACGTCAATCGGACGTCCGTAGCTCAAGATATGAGTGTTTCCGCTCCGAGGGCCCGGTTGGTTTCGTGTACGAACCAACCCGGCCGAACTCAAAGTAATCCGAAACCTTGAGTGTAATATATCGAAACGACCTTCTCGATCCAAGGATCTCATCTCCACTGACGGAATGTCGTTTGGAGGCCCGTAGCTCAAGTTATGAGCAAAAGACCCAAAAGATCCGAAAACGGGGGTTTCGGGCCCGGACCGACCCGGCCCGAGACCCCCCCAGTTGGCCCGAACTGGGTCGACCCACCCCGGGTCGGGGTCGGCCAGGCTAGGTATAGCACACCCCGTGCGCTGGCCAGCTCGGCCAGTGGCCGAGCCGTTTCGGCAAAGGGGGGAGGGGCGCCTGCCCCCCGGTGTAACCGCGACCCCCGAATTAAGGGGGTCGTTTTGCATTGCCGGCCGGGGGAATTAATTTCCCCCAGCTCCCCTTTGTCCGGCCGGCCCTCAACGGCCGTCCGGTTCTCCCGACAAGGATAGGCGAAAGTCGGTCCTTTCCTCCATCGCCGACACCGGCGTCCCGGAACCGGCCGCCGGTCACCCTGCTCTACCGCGGCCCGGAACCGGTCGCGGTTTGATTCGTCCAGCGCGGTGCGACGGCACCCCCCCCCCCCCCCTCCGTCGCGGCCCCACTCCGGCCGCGGCGTCTTTGGTTTTCTTTGACACGGCGCGACGGCGTCGCATCCTTGATCAACATCATGGCGCGGCACGACGGCGTGGCGTATTACTTGTCGTGTGATTCCCGCATGGTGCCACAACACCACGCGATTCTGTATCGAACCAAAAGAATCCAACAAGAATATTAAGGAGGTGGGTCGGTCGTGTTTGTGCGGTCTGGCCCCCTCACGTTAATCGAAAGCAATTGGTTAAAATTTCACGAAGAAATTCATGGATGTAAAAACAAACAAAATAATTAATTGCAATCCCCTACCTCAATTTCAAGAACGGTGCATGTCAACGTGCCGCGGAAGATGAGCATTGAGGAGGTCGGGCGTCGCGGAAAACGAACCTCAATTTCGTTGTCGTCGAGGTGCGTCCGAAGAGGAAACGTTATTGGTGAAGTTCTCCGCGTTCTTTGGCGGAGATGTTCTTCGTTGAAGAACGGTGTTCTTCGTCGGAGTCTGAGGTGTTCTTCACGTTCTTCGTCGAAGATGTTCTTTGTTGGAGATGAAGAAGATCTTCATGCTTCCCAAAACCTCTCAATGACAAAACTCTAACAACAAAATAAAATAAGCTCCTTTCTTATTTTGTTAACACAACAAGCCTTTTGGAATTTAAGGGTTTGAATTTTAAAAACTTACATTAAACTCACAACATTAAAACCGTAAGTTTGATAAACTTAAGTTAACCACATTAATGGTGAGTTGAGGGGGGGGTTAGAGGATATGAAGGGGTGGGGTTCATGTGGGCCCCACCACCCTCATAACCTCCCAAGGGAGGTTGGGTGGTTACCCAACTTCCATCCAAGGATTAAACAGTTAGAGTAAAAATAAAAATTGTAGAATATTTATAAAATATACTTCCACAATTTTTATCATCAACTCTCGTGAAAACGCAACTCCGGAACAGGAGTTCCTAAGAAATTACCGGCACTGCGGTTCTATCGGTGCCCTCAGAATTTGATTCTAGGCACCGGTTCAAAAGTTATAAATTCCCGCTCGTTCTTTCACTGAACGTACCTGAGCTAAATTTCAGATAGAAATTCCAGGCACTCCGGGCCTCAGAATCAAGTGTCGTCTGAAACCGCATTTTTGTAAAATTCCAATGAAAATTGAGAAAATTCCCTTGATTTTTACAGGTCTTTACAATAAGTCAGTATTTATTTTAAATGGAATCTAGAATGTCTCTGACTAAGAAGGATTATAAGGTAAGGGTTTCATATCTCAAACATCCTTATTTGAAACAGATTTTGAATTATACACCTATTTGCATTAAATTTTGTCTATTCAACCTCTTTGAAATATGATATCATGATCCAATCATTAATCAGTATAATTAAATATTCATCCCATGTTCTCTTTTTGTGATTTTTGTGTTCAGGTGTTATTAGATCCTTAAATATTTATCAATCTAATTATTATTAAGATTGTTTGTGTTTGAACTATAATTGAGGGAATTATATTTTCCTTCCCTCATAAACCTCATTTATTTTATTATATGATTTTTATTTCAATGTTTTTAATATATTCTCTCCATTTTTATTCTATTTTATTGTAGAGACCTAGTTTTTCATCCTTATAATACATTGAAATATTTCAACATATATTTATATACCCAGGAATTGAGACAACATGCGATTATGAGGCTAGTGTGCCTAGAATTAATTTTATAAAAATATTAAATATATTTTTTATTTTGTGAACATATTTTTTTAAATGATATTGGATAAATATTAAAATGATTCCCATATAATAAATCTAAGACCATATTTGAGTCTTTAACCTGATGTTTACTCTAGGCATGACCTAATGTTGGTCAGAGCGTTCGGATAAAATGATAGTTGGAGGGTGAATTTAAAATTAAATTAGTTAATTAACTAATTAATTTGTTTAATTTTAAATTATCTAAATATAATTTTCTATAAACTATTTGTTATATAAATTCCCTAGTTTTATCCATATAAACAATGCGATAATTGAAAATTTCTTCTTCCTTCTTCGGTTAGCGAATCGAATCAAACAAGGAAAAACCATTAGATTGACGGTGATCATAGTGTAGCAAATGAAACACACGCTCTAAATCATTGGAGATCATGTTCCTCAATAAAAATGCTCTAATCTATATCTAGGAATCATTATATTAGTATGTAAACTCATTTGATCAAATTTATTGAGTAGGATCATCCCTTTCTTTGATCTGCGCCAATTACCAAACTTTGCTTGAATCCATGTTTTGAAATTAAATTGATTAACCAATTGTTATCAAACCTAGGATCTCCCAATTTTATTTGTTTCCCTATAAATATTTCAAAAAAAATTAAACCATTTTACTTATTCCTTTCTCCCATTAATTCTTCTTATTAGTCATTGTTATCCCACGGGGTCACGATTCGACATTTCAGGGTGGGACTGAGCCCGATCACACCCCTTGATTCGTGAAAATTTTTCATATGGAGAACATATCGATAATAAATGATTCATTTTGGGATTCATCGTAGTAATGGGTGTTCATCTCCTAGATTTCGTTTGGATCTAATATTGTGTAGAATGAACGGAGGCATAGCGGTGTAAGGTGGATCATGCAACCTATATACAAATCAACATAAACTACCACAAAAACAGTTTTCTGCAGTGCCCCCCCTTTATCAGTGCTAACGAAAAAGTGCTGATAAAGGGGGGTGCCTTTATCAGTGCTTATTTAGTAGCGCTGATAAAGGGGGGGCCTTTATCAGTGCTTTTTTTAAAACCGCTCATAAAGGGTCTGCTTCAAAAAAAAATTAAATAAAATATATTAATATATTAATATATAAATATAGTTATATTGATATATAAATATAATATATAATTTTTAAATATATTTTAGATAACTATAAATGTACATTTACACTTATTATACATAATATATAAGATATTTAGTGAAAATGGCTTCTTAAAAAATTGAAAAAAGAAATTTAATTAATAATTTTATAATCATTATGGAGTAATAGTCATTTAATAACAATTTGAAGACTAAAAAAATTAAAAAAAATTAAAAAAAGATCCAAAATATGTTGAAAACACAACTCAAACTTCAAACGGTCATAACTTTTAATCTGGGTGTCCGTTTGAGCTCTACCACATATCAAATCGAATCCTACGATGAGCTCTACGTCGTTGTGACTTGGGGGAACCTCGATCAATGGATGTTCGAGGCCAAAAGAGGCCCATAAGGCCTCCAAAATCGAGTTTTTAGTCGGGGTACCCCGATTTTTTAACGTTTTGTGGATTTTCACCTTCGTTTAAGGGGGTATTATTGGATTTTTTTGGTGGGGTCTCAATTTATTCCAAGGTATTACATTCATATTGATATTAGCGCTTTTAAATTTCATCATTTTTTATAATGCACTGCTATTTATAATCAAATATATAACAATATATTCAAATTTTTTAAATATTCACACCTAAAAATTTCATTATAAATATAAATAATAAAATATATTTACATATAAAATATATTAGATTTATCTAAATAATAACTAACATCCATTTTATTTATAATACAATGAATATTTATATACCTATATATAAATCTAATTATTTATATATATATTAATCTAACTATATATATATATTAATCTAACTATATATATATTAATCTAATAACTATATATATATTAATATAACTACATATATATATTAGTATTACTATAAATATATATATTAATATCACCATAAATATATATATTAATATCACTATATATATATTAATATAACTATTTATATATATATTCATATAACTATATATATGTTAATATAACTATATATATGTTAATATAACTATATATATGTTAATATGACTATATATATGTTAATATAACTATATATATATATTAATATAAATATATATTACTATACAAACTATATATATATATAGATATAGATATATATTAATATCACTATATATATATATTAATATTACTATATATATTATAATATAACTATATATATATTATAATATAACTATATATATATTATAATATAACTATATATATATATTATAATATAACTATATATATATTAATATAAAAATATATTACTATACGAATAAATATAACTAAATATAAATATATAGATATAGATATATATTAATTCCACTATATATATATATTAATATTACTATATATATTATAATATAACTATATATATATTATAATATAACTATATATATATATATATATATATTAATATAAATATATATTACTATACGAATAAATATAACTAAATATATATATATATAGATATCATGAATTGGAAAGAAAATCAAAATAGAGTAGTGGTAAGGGCTTAAGCGCGCAGGGGGGAGGTCTCGAGTTCAAATCCTGGTGGAGGTAGGGGTGCGCGTACATGGGGAAAATTGGAGCAAGCACTGTTAAAGGGTGGAGGGGGTGCGTGGGGTGCGTGGGGTGTTGTATAGGGGCCGAAAAGCACTGTAAAAGGGGGGGCTCAAGCACTATAAAAGCCCCCCCGATTGGCAGTATTTTTTAAATTTTTTTAAATTTTTTTACATTTTTTTAACTTTTATCAGCGCTTTTATAAAAGCACTGATAAAAGTTTCCTTTATCAGCGCTAAAATGAAAGCGCTGATAAATGAAGCGTTGATAAAGGACCCCTTTATCAGCGCTAAAAAAGCGCTGATAAAGGGGTACTTTTATCAGCGCTTTTTTTATCACTGATAAAAGGGGTCTTTATCAGTGCTTTTCGGAGCGCTGATAAAGGGGACCCCCCCCCCCCTTTATCTTCGCCGGCTTTATCAGTGCTTTTCTAGCGCTGATAAAGGCCATTTTTAGCGCTGATAAATTCCGTATTTGTAGTAGTGATAATCTGTTCTCCAACAACGATATTACGGGGGAAATACAATTGAAAGATCCAAAATTTTGGGTAGTCAAAAAATGGATCTTAGAGTAGAGATACCAGATATAGGGATCGAATACCAGATCTAACATTAAGTGAAAAATGTGACTACATGTTGCGTAGTCCGAAGAACACACAGTGTGTAGGTCCCTAGCTGTGGTCACAAGCATTTCCGGTGAGATAAGTATCACAAACCATGAGGGACCCCAACAAATTGTGTTTCACCTGTGTAGTAAAATATTCAATTACTATAGGATTACACAGGCATGGTCATGTCTAGGAACACGTTTTGTTTCAAAGTACATTGACATGGGCAAAGTACACTGCCACATCTAGAGAGCACGAGTAGGACCCCGGGTGTCTCGGATGTGCCCTGTATACCCTCTACATACCTTGTATAGAAACATAGTCCTTAAAAATTTTACCTAAATGTACATGACCACGATATTGAGTGGGTCTATATGTCTTGTGGGTCCCCTCACACGTCATGTACTCCTTGACTCCTTTTCTGGAAATTTCAACCTCTTGTTTCTCCCTCATTTGGACTTAGATTTTGGACTATGAGTGGACTATCTTGAGTTATTTATTTAGAAATTTATGGTGGGATCCATAGTAACTTTTTAGATGTCATTCAATATTTTTCAGGTGTGAATCTTATTTAGGCAATGCTCAATGATGGTAGTGATCAAGCAGGATCACCAAAGGATTATAGAATGGCACACACTTATATGGATAGGGCATTGTTCGTATAATTATCTATTGAGTGAAACCCTCCCACCTATTTGGGCATGGGTCATATAACGGCTATTGAATGGAACCCACATGTGGAGATATAGCATGTTCCCTCGACCAACAGAGTGACACCATTCTGCTGTTCAGGGCATGGGCTCCCTATCTACATTCACAGTAGAACCCTCCACCTGAGTAGAGAATGGTTCATCTGTATACTATTCAAGTGCAACTAACCTAATTTGTAGGGAATGGGTCATAAAATACAAGATTTCAATCTTCTTGTTGGGTTGGGCATGGGTCCTTTACAATCTAATAGGTTTCCACCTTCCAGCTAGGCTCGGCATGGGTTCTTTATTGACCATTGAATGGCACCCTCTTGTAGAGACAGGGCATGGGTCCTTAACCATTAGAGTTTCAACCTCCTACTAAATTAGGGATTGGTTCATCTATCTATCTACTGATTAGAACCCTCCTATTTTACCAATTAATGGTTCCTCTACCAAGAGATTTTGCGCATCGATTGTGCATCACAATGGAAAGGTACGTCTTGACTTGGATTTTTCTACTGGGGAGATGTGAGAGATGTTGGGAATTATTGAAAGACTTCAAGAACATATTAAAATCTTTTCCTGGGATGGTATTTGATATGCATATTCCCATCACTGCCTTCTGGGTTTTAATGGTACAAGAATATATATATGTATATATATATATATCTAAATAAATTTCGTTGGATTTCTTACTCTCTGGATTTGGGTTGATCTATATACTATCTTTCTTTTCCTATTGTGTCTATTACTACTCCCCCTTAAAATTTTGTTGTTTCCTAATGGGTATTTTTATACTCATTCGTTCATGGTATTTTCCCACATGTGTCATGACTTGTTTAGACCATGGACTGGTGGGAGGTAACTTCAAAGGAGAGTAGGGATACTTGGTGCATTTTCCTGAGTATAGTGGTCAGATCTTGGAGATTATGATGTGGGATATATTTTCACTCTTACATTATATTTCTCTTAGTTTAGGATATATCTCTTTTTGGGATTGTACATTTACCCTTTACATTTAGTTTTCACTTTTGTACTCTCATACACCCTAGAGGATTTTCATTCTTCGTTTATATTCTAGATATAGTATCTTCAAATTATTATCCCTCTTAACTTATTCATGATATGGTCAGGTCTGTAATGACTCAACCCTATTTACCCAGAGTTGGTGCATTATTACATAACATTGGCATGATCACAAGGGAGCAAGTCCCGAATGATCGATCTCTTTAGTAGCCTTGGAATTACTAGATACAAACATAAGTTTTACATTACATCATGAGGTAAAAACAAAAACAACATTCTTTCCCTTTTTAACACACTTATATCCCTTATCCTATCCTTGTAGGTCAACCAAAAAATACTTCTTCACATCCTGGGAAAAATAAAACATAGAAAGGGGTGAGCTCAGATTCTCAATAAGGATAACAATATAACAGAAACATTCGTAAATAAGCATAAACATTTAAGGAAATGTATAAGTCTAAAACATATGCCTTTTAAACTTAAAATTCAGTATAATATGAAAAATATAAATCATATAATTCCATTTACTTATTCGCATGTATATTCTACTGGTCGAATAATCACATGGAATATCAATATCAAATTTCATAATGATTGAATGGATAATACCAGACTTCATAACCACATAGTCATGGACTCATGCCAAGAAAACAAATAAGATTGTGTCAAGGCCTTATTTCAAGAAACTAGTTTGTCTCATGAGACCTACTGATTCATCGAGGAGCTGTAGTGGGCTCCACCTATCACTTACTAAGTCCAATGCATTCCTCATATTAAAATATTGAAACATAACATAAATATTCGTATTAAAACTAGCATACGAAATGTTAATACTTTAGCCATAAACCATGAATGGTATAAAAATAACACATCTATAGTCAAACATATCCCAAAACTGTTAATACAATATTGAATATTTTATCATAATAAATCAACTTTAAACAAGTGTAAAATCCATTACAGGAGGTTGACATAGATGAAATCAAAACTATTTGAGAGAAATATCTCTTTCTATTTTAAAATCATTTAAATGTCACTTAATTATAAAAAAATATTTTTTTAAATATTTTTATAATCTTGTAAGATAATTTTTGAAGGTGTTATAATGGCTCAAAATAGCCACACCCGCTGTATAAATTAAAAAAACATTCTTTCCTTAATTTAATCGAAAAGGTCATAAAGTACATTGTTTGGAAAAGGATGAAAATATTCATTTATAAAAATTTTATAAAAACTAAAACAATGGTATAAATGACTTTAAACCATAATATAGTAAATAGTAAAAATGTTTTGAAATAGATTTTTAATAAAAATGAATGTGGATAATAAAGAGGTCCCAGTAGATACTCACGTATAAACAACCTCAGATAATGAAGAGATTATAGAATTAAGACTAACCTTGTACTTTTCCTTGATTGAGGGTATGTTAACCTCCTGTATAATAGATAAATATTTTTATTAAATTATAAAATAACTAAATACATAAATATGATAGCATATATGATCTTTTAATATTTCTTTGTTAATAATATTTCGGTGGTATCATTGTTTTGGATGTTAACTAATTCATTTTCCTTTATATGTTTTGTCACATAATTAATGTTTGTTATGGATGGGATATATTTGATTCATATGAAGAATTATATGATGTTCTTAAACCTTATTTTTAACCATAAAATGAAAATTATTCTTGATTGGTTACGATGGGGAATGAATTTCATCGCGTTCGTGGAGATGATAATCCGTACATACCCACGAGTGACAATATCATTCAATTGAAGGTGAAATCGTATATAATTGGATGGTATATCATATATAAAGAATCCTTAAAATGTTATATTTATTATTTACATCATTTATACTCATTATTATACCCATCCAAATAATGAAGTGTTTGAATAAAAAACTACACCACGATGTGGAGACGGTAAGCCATATGTACGCATGTATGGTGACTTGTCATTCATAAGATGGATAAAATAATGAATATGATTGTAAAAAATTCATAATAACCTCACAGTATGTATAAGGTAATGGAGTTATTATTTTGGTATGAAAACAACAAAGTAAGAGGAAGTGGAAGAAGGAAAGAACTTTGAAAGAGGTGGTGAAATTATTACCTCTTCTTCGGGGGTTTCCTTTTGAGTTGATCAAAAGGGCTCATGAAATTGTCATTCTGATCAAATTAAGTCCTCTAGGTCTATGTGAAGGTATTTTTTGTGATATGTTAGCAGGGTTTTTCCAAGACAAATGGCTTTGGAGGTGTGATTTTTGGAGAAGGGGAGGTACCCTTTTATAAGGGATGTGAGGGTCACTTGGCCTGAAATATTATTTTATTATACAGTCATATTTGGTTTATAATGAGTCCAAAATTATTTATTTTGGGGATACGGTGGGGATGGGTATAAAACCGATCAACCAATAGGTTTTATATAGGTTTAGGTGACCATATTAACCTTATATTTAAATTTAACTCTTAGTTAAATAGTTTAACTTTTACCATGTATTCTTGTACTATATTAATAAATGGTCAATAAACATACTATAAAAATCAAAGAGAACCCCAAGTGGTTCATTTTTATATATCTAACCTTATATATATCCTTTTTCAAATACATGTATTTTTTAAAATATTATATCAATTAATAATGTATTATTCTTTTAAAAACACATTTATGTCAGTTTTGACACTATTTGGTATTTGATTTTTGTTAATGTCCTAAAAACATTATTACTTTGAATACAATTTTTTAATGAACCTTAAAATATCATAGTAACCTATAAAATTATTTTAATTAATCAGAAGTCTCAATTTACATTTATTTGGATATTTATAATATCAATTATTTTAAAATTTCATTAATAAGGTAATTACAACATCCTCATTGTGTCATAATTAAATTTAATTATTTAAAGTCTAAAAATTATAAATAAAAAAACATTACGTAGGAAATATATTTAGATTTATAAATAATATTTACAGTCAAATTTATCATATATATAACACTATGTTAAGAAGGGTTTAGTCATTAAACATTGAATTTAACACTTTTAACTCTTCTTTAAATAAAATAATAAGAAATGTCCAAATCTAATACAAGTGGGTCAAAAGGATCATATTTCATTCCTAAGTTTTAATTTGGTATAAATACACTAATCTAGTAGAATTTAGACATTTTTTAGGGTACTTATAATAACATTTTTAACTATAAATACTTTATTTACTTTTAACCGTGGAAAATAAGTCAAAAGTTACTATTCACCAAAAACTATTTTCATCTTATTGAAAAAAAAATTACTTACTAATATCAAATTTTTCCCTTATAATTTTTAAATTCAATTCACAAATGTGGTAAAATTGAGTTTTATGCAAATTTTCCAATGTGCCTGGAAGGTGGGTAATAGACGGTAAAAAGTTCAATAAAATTTTATATTTCTAATATTATTATAAAATGACATTAGTGAATTAAATTGAACTTATATAGGTATTATGTATCTATTTTTACTTAAAATAAATTTAAATAAAATAAATAATTATTTAAATAAAAAATCAGTTTAAAATAATAACGTACTGTTTTCACTATTCATCAAAAATTGAAAGTTTTTAGAAAAATACTGAAAATTCCTCCTAAGATAATTTTAATATTATAAACCCAAAAATGAAGTTTATTTTGAAAAATAAAATTTATAAAAATTCAGAAAGTGGGTATTACTATTTATAACGACAAGTTTGATTTGTCGTGGTGTGCTAAAACTCCAAGTTGTGTACTGCGTAAGATATTACATTATTAAAAGGGAAACGTACCATGGATGTTTCGGGTGTAACATTCTTTCCTCCTTAAAATAATTTATTCCTCAAAGTTTCTAGAATATTATAGCATAAGAATATTTGGGTCGTTCTTCATCATAAGTTCCTTAGGTTCCCATGTTGTCTCTTACATCTTATGGTTTCTCCATAAAACATTCACCAGATGAGTCATCTATTTTCTTAGCACTTGTTCTCTGGTATCAAGAATCTTGAAAAGATCTTCACAATAAGAAAAAAAGTTCTAGTTCTATTTATTCATAGCTGAGTAGATGTTTTGGGTCTGGCATGTATTTTCTTAACAGTGATACGTGGAACACATCATGAACATTGGAGACACTTGGTGGAATTTCCAAATGATAAGATAAAAATCCAATTCATTCTAGAATTTTTAAAGGTTCAATGTACCTGGGACATAATTTACCCTTTTACCGAAACATATGACACCCTTCTATGTAGATACCTTAAAAAACATGATCTCCTAATTGAAATTCCAAATCCTTCCTTCGGTTATCGTCATAGAACTTTTGCCTACATTGAGCTTCTTTGATGTGGGTTTGGATAACCTTCACCTTTTACATTCTTTCCTCAAAAAGTTATGGGCCTATAAGTTTTCTTCCAAAAACACCATCCCAACATGTTTGTGTGTGGCATCTCTTTCCATATAATGCGTTTTATGGTGCCATCTGAATATTGAATGGAAGGTATTGTTATAGGAAAATTCTACCAGAGGTAAATACTGATCCCACATACCATGAAAATCAATTGATCAAGATCTCAACAAGTCTTCTAAGGATTGAATAGTTCGATCTGATTTTCCATCAGTTTGAGGGTTATAGGTATTGCTCAAATAAAGGTCAGTATCTTGTGAGTTCTAAATACTTTTCTAGAATCTTGATGTAAAATGGGGATCACGATCAGAGAAAATAGATAGGGGTACTCCTGAAGTCTTACAACTTCATTAATATATAGTCTTGTTAAACATTCATGCGGTAAATCTTCTCTTATATTAAGAAAATGTGATGACTTGGTAAGAAAATCAACAACGACCCATATTGCATCATTCCTTCTAGGTGTATTTTGTGGGCCCATGACAAATTCCATCGTAATATCATCCAATTTCCACTTCGGTATGGGAAGAGGATGCATGAATCCTCAAGGATGTTTTCCTCTAGCCTTAACTTGTTGATAATCCATACATATTGACACATAATCAGCAATCTCCCATTTCATGTTGTCCCACCAAAAATGTTCCTTCAAATCTCTATACATATTAGTGCTACCAGGGTGTATAGGGAAATTGGATCTATGAGCATCATCCCACAATTACCTTTTAAGAACAGGAATATCAGGAACACAAAGTCTCTTCCCAATTTTCAAAATTCCATCTTCATATATGAAGCCAATAAATCTCCCTTCATTCACAGCTTTAATTTTATTTTGAAACTCCTCGTTATCCATCTAAGAACTTTTTATCCTTTCTTGTAAAGATGGATTGGAAACCATTTGAAAAAGTATTGATGTTTCATCTTCCATGATTATTCCCATATCCATCTTTACTAGATCCACAAACAAGGATCCCTTTTAACTCCCATCTTGTTCAAAAACTCCATGATCCTTTCTGCTCAAAGCAACATCCTCCTTATTTTTCTTCCCCATGTGGTAGTATGTAGTGAAATAATAATCTTTGAGTAGTTCAAGCCATTGTCTTTGCCTCATGTTGAGTTCTTTTTGTGAGAAAATATACATCAAACTCTTGTGATCGGTATATATCTAACACTTTTTACGATAGAGATAGTGTCTCATATATTCAATGTAAATATTATAGCTACTAACACAAGATCATGAGTGAGATAGTTTTGTTCAGGAATTTTTAGCATCCATGATACATAGGAAAAAACTCTATCATTCTGTATGAGGACACAACCAAGAACATTCTTTGAAGCATCAATATAAATAAAAAACCCCTCATTCACCAATGGTATATTCAATATAAGAGCATTGATTAATATTCTATTCAATTATTCAAAACATTCTTCACACTCTTTTTTCCAAACAAATTTATCCCCTTTACGTGTGAGACTGGTTAATGTGTTAGACAATCGGGCAAAATTATGGATGACATGCCGATAATAACCTACTAAACCAATAAAACTATGTACCTTATTTATACTTGTCAGTGTAGGACATTCTTGGATTGGCTTGGTCGTTGAAGGATAAGCAACGATTCCATCCTTAGAGAAAATATATCCATGAAAAAGAAATATCCTGATACCAGAATTCACACTTGTTAAACTTCTCATATAATTCATTTCTTCTCAGGGTTTTCATAATAGGGCACAAGTGATTTTCATGATCTTTATAGATTTTTAAGTAAACCAAGATATCATCAATAATTACCACTAAAAATTCATCAAGATATTCCTTGAAAACTATATTTATTAGATCTATGAAAACATTGGGTGCATTAGTCAGTCCGAAAGGCATTATAGTAAACTCGTAAAGCTAGTACCTAGTTTGAAATGTTGTTTTCAGAATGTCTTCCTTCTTCCCACACAGCTGATGCTATCCAGATTGAAATTCAATCATTGAAAAATATTGAGCTCAATGAAGTTGGTCGAATAAATAATCAATGATAGGTAGGGGATATTTGTTATTTATTGTAATAACATTGATCTCCCTATAGTCAATGCACAACCTCATAGATCGATATTTCTTCTTATCAAAAAGAATAGGGGCTTTAATAGGGAAACACTAGGGTTAATAAATCCCTTATTACTCAATTACTCTAGTTGTTTCTTTAGTTTCACTAATTCCACGGTGGTCATTCTATAAGGGGACTTCGATATGGGTCTTGAACCAAGAATTAAATCAATGGAAAACTCAATTTCTCATTATGGAGGATTTCTAGGTAAATCCTCTAGAAACACATCAACATATTCTTTCACAAAAGGTGCATCCTCTATTGGAACATTATTTTCCCAACCCATAGTTATTTAATTCTATTCCTCCACAATAATTGAATTTAGTATAGATATTGGGGGTGGATCTAGATAATATTCAGGTGGTGACGTTTCTGGTCAAAAGAAAATGTACTCTTTATCATCATAAAAAAATTGTAACCTCCTTCTTCCTACAATAAATATTCGCATCATGGTCAGAAATCCAATCCATTCTGAGGATTATATCCAATTCCATAATGGTTATGACGATCATATTAGTAGATAAGGAACTTTTATATACACTAATGGGAACCGATTCACAAAACATTGTTGCAATGATAATTCCCTTAAATGTTTTTACTAACAACTCCCTTGTTAAATTTTTTTGGAAATATCTAATTTGTTTTGAAAACTGGGAAGATATGAAATAATGAGATGATCTAGAATCAAATAAAGCATTGGCTAAACTTGAGGAAACAATTAAATTACCTATCACTATGTATTTTAGAGCTTCAACCTCAGCAGTAGTGATCTCATAAGAATTTCCTTGCTCCCTTAGCCTTTTCTGAGGTAATTCTCCTTGGCGATTAGGACATTCGTTTGCATAATGCCCATTTTCTCTACAATTGTAGCATTAAACATTGAAAACCTATTTCTTTCCCTTACAATCATGATCTTGGTAGCCTTTTTCACCAAACTTGTAACAGACTCCCATTCCCATCAGGCAAGTACCAGGGTGTTTCTTCCCACATTTACCATAGGATGAATTTTTAACTTTTTCCCTTCTTCCCCTTATTTCAATTTCCAGAGTGTTCAGAAGATCTCTTCTTATCTTGATTTGATTTAATGTCATAAGCCTTAGAGAATTCCATTTCTGTGATGATACCACATGATACATTATCTTTGTATGATGAGAAGGATTTTAAGACTAATTCTTGATGGAGAAATGATTTTAACCCATCAAATAATCGATCAATTTTAGTCCTTGGGTTTCGTATATAATTTTTTGCACGCATTCTAACCTTGTAAAGTTAGCCTCATACTTTGAGACATTCTCATCCTCTTTTTGCCTCAGACTCAGAAATTGTCTTTCCATATCTGCTTGATAGCCACAAAGAAAGAGTTTTTCTAAGAAAAGATTTTAATCTCCCACCATTCCATACATGATACTTCTTGATATTTGTTTTTTTTTTGAATTAATGACCACCAATTATTTTTATCTCATGTGAGGTGATAAACTTGCATGACAAATTTTCCCATTTCACTACTCCCCAAAGCATGAAATATTTTCTCTAAAAACTTTTTTTTTTTGAAAAAGGACATATATCATTAATGAAGAAGGTCAGAAGACATACAAGTGAAAAGACATGAAGGAAAATTTTCTATCCATAGATAGTTGGAATCCAATGGGCTTGAGGTTGCATGTTGATGGGCTACATTGTTTCCTTCCATTTTGGTGAAGGAGAAGGTGCAAAATGAGATGCATTGGAGAATTTTGAGAATTCTTCTGATGATGAGGCCAAAGGACTGGAGTCATCCATCATTATGGTTAATATCATCGATTGCGGTGAGGCAGTCAGACTCAATGTTGATATCAACCCACCCATGGTCCATAGCGAGCATCATACCAGTAAGGATGACGGTGGCCTCAACCACTGTAGGTTCCCAGAATGCATGGTGTGGTTCGTATTTTTCCGCAATGATTTACACCATATGGTTTCGGGCCAGGAGGCCAAGGGCAACAAGCCCATCCTTGGGGAGATAGGCATCCACATTGATCTTAAGAATCCCTTCCGTTGGAGGATTCCAATGAGAGGGGTATGAGGGGGTAACACCTGGCGTATAATGTCCATTTTGGTCCTTCCATCCCTCAATCCATGAGGTGGCCCATTCAATCCAGAAATCGGGAGGTTTATGAACATGGTGAAAAATAGAATCGTTACGCCGGACCCAAATGATCTAGGCCAGGGTTCAATGTGAGCCTGCATTAGCCAGTGAGAGGGAGGAGCACCAACGTATCATAATATCGGATAGGTCTGAGACCATGGCCAGTGGTGTTCTTGGAGTCAGACCCCATTTATTCCAAATTCACCTAGATCCTAGGAAGTGAATGATGGCGTACAAAGGGGTTTCTAGAATATGCTAGCAGAAAGGGCAGAAATCTTCACTTTCTATATGATAGTAAACGAGAAGGCTCGTAGTTGGGAGGGTACTAGTGCACACTTGCCACCAGAATTGGCATACTTTTGGGGGGATGTTGAGCGTCCAAATCGATTTCCATGGTCCCTCCACCTGGCCGACTAAGTGGTTTCCAAGAGAGACTCTATACCCGGATCTCACCGTATACTCTCCTGATATGTCATTAATCCATAAGATAAGGTCTGGGCCTGAGTCTGGAACCCAGGTAATGCTCAGGATAATTTTTTGGTCTCTTTCATTAAACCGATCATGAATCTTTTCCAGACACCACCCCGGTCCCTGGTCAGAAAGGAGGCAGCTGACAGTGGCGTCATCAAGACCTGGTTGGGTGGGGTATGTGGCCCTCATGCCTTCCTTATCCATTACTCAGCTACAAATTTATTTGTAGTCGCATTTAATTTTGGTGGTTGTTTCCTCATGAAGCGGCCTAACATTGATCCTCCACGTTGTGGAACAGGGTGCTACATACGGGTAAGTTTATTATTCATAACCTGAGTGAGTTGTCCCAGTATGGTGATAAGATGATCAGCACCAGTTGCATCCCCATCTCCATTATAATTATCTTGATTAGTTCGTAAATCCCTTTTTGGATTACGTGAGTTGATACAGTTTACATTTCTTCCATTAGGTGCCATTTCTAAACAATGGCATACACTAGATTAGTTTATGAATCGCAATATATAATTCCAAATTTGTAAAACACTTAACATAAATTTAACAGTTTATGGATATAATCCATAATCATAAAAATGTTTTCTTTGAGGAATTATTTACTAATAAATCCTTCATTATGGTTTGTAAATAAAATTTGAATTATCCTAAGAATATCCTCTGGGAGTGTCATAACCGAGAGTGTACAAAGGCTCGTTGTCGTGTACCAGGATTCCCCAGGTCAAGCCCGAAACTCTTTGTTGGAGTTTTCACTCCTAGGTACATTTGTGCCAAAGCTATCTCTACCTGATCATATCCAAAAATAGATTTATTTCTTAGAGAACTCACAAAATATCTACATTAACAAAAATCTAGAAAGTTCTTCTATACTAATCCTCAAAGTTTATCTTAGGGTAATGTTATCTAATTAGAGTTTTTCTAAATCTATCTTCCAAGGTTTGTACTAAAATTCCTCTGATTCCATCTATAATGCCTGAACCCTAGTTACCTAGAGTCATTTCATTTTTACATAACATTGTCATGATCACAAGGGATCAATTCCTAAAAGACAGATTAGTTTAGTAGCCTTGGAGTTACTAGATACAAACATAAGTTTTGCATTACATCATGAGATAAAAACAACAACAACATTTTGTATCCTTTGAACACACTTATATCCCTTATCCTATACCTTCAGGTCAACCATTAAATACTTCTTCACATCCTAGGAAAAATAAAACATAGAAAGGGGTGATCTCGGATTCTTAGTAAGGATAACAATATAGCGGAAACCTTCAAAAATAATCATAAACATTTAAGGAATTTTATATAACTAAAACATAATCCTTTTAAATTTAAAATTCTGTATAATATGGAAAATATAAATCAAATAATTCCATTTACATATTCACACGGATATTCTACTAGTCGAATAATAACATGCAATATCAATATCCAATTTTATAATGATGGAATGCATAATTCCAGACTTCATAACCACATAGTCGAGTCCTTGTGCCAAGACTACAAATAATATTTTGTCAATTCCTTGTTCCAAGACACTATTTTTCCTCAAGAGACCTACCGATGCATCGAGGAGCTATATCGGGCTTCACCCATCACTTACTAAGTCTAATTCATTCCTCATATGAAGAGATTGAAACATAATATAAACATTCGTATTAAAACTATCATAGAAATGTTAATACTTTAACCGTAAAAATGAATGGTATAAAATTGAGATATCCATAGTAAAACATATCACAAAACAATTAATACAATATGGAATATTGTATCATAATAAATCAACTTCAAACAAATTTAAAATTAATCATAGGATGTTGACATAGATGAAATAAAAACTATTCGATATAAATATCTCTTTCTATTTTTAAATAATTTAAAAGTAATATAATTATAAAAGAAAACATTTATTTTGAAAATATTCTTATAATCTTGTATGCAATTCTTGGACGGTGTTATAATGGTTGAAAATATATGCACCCACTGTATAAGTTAAAAAGCATTCTTTTCATTAATTTTGTTGAAAAGGTCATAAAGTACCTTGTTTGGAAAATGATGAAATGATTCCTTTATAAACATCTTATAAAAATTCAAACAAGGGTATAAATTACATTATCCCATAGTTTAAAAAATAGTAAAAATGTTTTGAAATAAATTTTTAAGAAACACGGATGTGGATGATAAATAGGTCCTTGTAGATACACTTGTATACACAACCTCGGATAAAGAAGAGATTATATAATTAACCCTTACCTTGTATTTCTTCTTGATTGAGGGTACATTAACCTCCTCTATAATAGTTAAATCTTTTTTATTAAATTATACAAGAACTAAATACATAAATATGATATCATATATGATCTTCTAATATTGTTTTGTTAATAATATTTCAGTAGTATCACTGTTTTGGAAGTTAAATGATTCATTTTCCTTTATATGATTTGGTACGTTAATAATTTTGTTATGGATGTGATGTATTTGATTCAAATATATAATGATATTATGTTCCTGAATATAATTTCTTGCCATAAATTTAAAATTATTCTTGAATGGTTACTATGTGGAATGAATTTCATCGCGCTTGTGGAGACGGTAATCTGTACGTACGCACAAGCGACAATATCATTCAATTGAATGTGAAATTGAATATAATTGGATGCTATATCATATATACAGAATCCTTAACATGTTATATTTTTTATTTACATCAGTTATACTCATTATTATACTCATCCAAATAATTAAGTGTTTGAATAACAAACTACACCACGACGTGGAGACAGTAAGCCATACATACGCACGTATAGTGACTTGTCGTTCATTGGATGGTTAGAATAATGAATATGATTGTACCATATTTATAATAACATCATAGTATTTATAATTTATAGGAGTTATTATTTTGGTATAGAAACAACAATGAAAGAGGAAGTGGAAGAAGAAAAGAACTTTGAAAGCGGTGGTGAAATTATTACATCTTCTTTGTGTGTTTCCATCTAAGTTGATCAAAAGGGACCATTAGGATGGATTTATAATCAAAGTAAGGCCTATATGTATAATTCAATATCTAAAATAGATAAAACATAATAATTGAATCAGAGACCAAGTTCCCTCTTCATTACTAGGGACGTAACATTATTAGTCCAATAAAAAAAATTCTCCATAGAAAGATTAAACAAATTCACAATATGTGTCAAAATGAATGAGTGAGATTCACCAGTATCAAATAAAGTAGACACTAATGATGAAGCTATAATAATTGTACCTCTCACTATTATTGGACCCTCATATCCTTCCTTTGGAGACTCTTCCATTATGTGAAGAATCTTTGTTCTGATGCATGTGTTGAGAACCACTTAGTTCTTAAATAATATGATTAAACATTAGTAATTTTAGGATATGAAAAAACTATTCCACTATGGATGGTAGAAAATAAATAGAAGAACATAATTAGGTTTCCTAGTCGACTATAAAAACCATAGATCTTATATTCCTTGGAACAAACCTGCCATGAATTCCCAACCTATCAATACTAAAATCAAGTCAAGGGATCTCTACTAAAGGCTATAGAAGGTCTGGATAGTGATTTTTGTCAGGATCCACCATGAGACTCATTATTATTCCACTTCCCCTTAAATTGACCAACTACAATAAATCTTGGACTGGATGAAACTCCCATCGACCCTAACATACCAACCATGTTAATCAGGGGCATCAATACTCTATCCAGCACGTCGGCATAAAAAGTGAGCTTCTGCATGTAAACCTATAATCTGATGTAAAATAAAACACCCATTCCAAATCATCATGCCTTTAGTTTATCATTTTTTACATCCTTGGGAGAAAACTAAAAAAGTTCATCAAATCGTCTTTCCTAGTGAGTAATAATATTATCACCTTTTTAAGGTTATGAAACTCTATAGACTTTTTCAAAACCGTCAATTCTAGATAGAAATATTTTCTAAATTGGGGATAAATTCCTTCCACTCATATCCCTCATGTTTTTTAATTATAACCATCGAATCCTACATCTACTTGTTATGCCCTTCATGCATAATGGTAGTATACTTCAACTTTATAGCTTATGGAATTTCCAAGGACTCCAAAATCATATCAATCATTTTGATCCAATATTCATCTTCTTGAGGATCATTTATTTTGTTGAAATAATGTTATTTTTAGAGAATAAACTCTTGAATATGATCTGATGATTCATTCCTTCAAGGATCCACTGTTAGATATTGATTTGAAATGGGTGTATTTACCTATCCTAGATCTTGTACAGTGCACAATACTATGTCAATAAAATTTTGTTCAACTCAATGACTTTATTTCTTTGTTTCACCAATATATTCCTCCCATGGAATATTCAAACATTTTAATAGAGGCATGATTCTACACAATATCAATAAGATATATGAAAAAATCACCTTGAAAATTCATATTATCAACTAGATCAAGAGTTATAGGAATATCAATTCCATTAGATGGGGTTCAATCTTTTGGATTTTATGATAATCAATTAATTTTTAGGAAAAGACCCAAATATTAAAAATTTATTCCCTGATGAATATTTTTTCAAACACCTATGGTGACTTAAGGCTTGTTACGATGAAGAATTTCTTGTAAATCACTCACAAATACCTCTAAATCCCAAAAAAACCTTCCTCCTATCAACAATGACATCCCTGACTACATACTAACATCATCGAAATATACTTAACCTCCATTTGATACCAATTTTTTATGAACAAACGTGGATAACCTAGTATAATAATACATGATCTAGTCCTGACATAACCATAAGGGAATTCCCAATCCCCATGGGTTGAATACTATCACCTATAATCATACCAAACATCTAAGGGAGCTATTTTTTCATAAGTGCAAATCATCAATATGTAACAACATAAGAAAAGACAATCAACAATTAGTATTCTAAACACTCTTCAAAGAGAAAAGTAAAAAAATATATATATATCCCAATTAATATATTAATCATTAATGTCACATCACTAGAAAGAAAATATTTTAGAATACCTCTACAACAATTGGACCATATCTCCACCAATCACTAACTTCACTCTTGGTCCTATGCTCAAGTACACCTTCCACTAATAAGGGTTTATTTACTATTACATTGACCTAATTTAACAAAATATACAAATTATTAAATATAAGGGTAGGGTGTTAGAAAAATATCTTCGTAGGATCTCACCATGTGTTTTACAAGAAATTACAACACAGATAAACCATTTATGAATTAATTTTAAATAAATATGGAATTGAAAAATTTTCTCACAATTTTATTGTTGGGAAAAAATCCCTCAAGGTATCATTGAATCATTATTGGGTTTCTTGTGTTTGTTGAAAGTGAAAGATTCCATGATGAATTGTTGAGTTCTAGAGATGTTGTTGAAAATCCATGTTGAAAAAGAACCATGACAAAGGAATGGATGATCTGTAGGTAGTATAAAAAGAACAGATAAAAGTTGGTGTCATTTCCTAGTGTTTGCCAAATTTTTGGGGTCCAAAATTTGGGGTTTGGTGAGCATCGTGAAAATTGGATTTCCTGGAAGATCTAATTTAACTATTGCAATGCATGATTTTCACAAAGATAGGTTTCATGGATTGGATTTCGTGAAGACCGGAAAAATGTTGATGGTGATTCTTCACGATTACAACAAGTTTCACAAGTGGAAGCGTTGAAGAGCATTATGGTGGTGAAAGGCATTGCAAGTGGAGCTTCATTGTGAAGGTGAAAATGTATTGACATAACACATCGTGATTACGATGAGCTCTGCGATCGGAAAATTTTCATGGTGCTTCACGATACAGAGAGAGTTCCGGAAGAAATTTCGGAGCTTCGTGATTTGAGATGACGTGGTGCTTACTTTGCTCGAAAGGGTCAAGGGTCGGTGGAATCACCTATAAATAGGCCTCAAACCCCTCAGAAGAAGTACAGAGTTTTCAAAGAAAGTATTTTTCTCTCAACTCACGAAGGTGGTTCATGAAGGTAGTGTGCTTCACAAAATGAAGGAGCTTCGCGGCGGCTATTCTAGCTCCGCAAAAGTTGTGTTCTCTGTGTTGGATCCAGTGAACTTCGTGAGGGAAATTTCTCTATGACGACTTGAGCTCTACGAAGACCTGAGCTCTACTAAGGCATGATCTTCGATAAAAGGAAAGGACTTCATGAAGGCTTGTTTGAGATTTTAGAAATTGGGAGCCTTGTGATGTAGGGTTCTTTGTGAAGGTATTTACAAAGGAATTTCTTAGTGTTCAGGGGAAAGTGGAATTCATCAGGGGACAAAATTTTGACATTAATAGAGAATCTACATTCATTGGAGGATGCATTCATTAGTGGTAATGAAGAGACCTATAGGTCTATAAAATGTGAGTGGATCCCTTCCAAGTGAATTGATAAAAGGAAGAGGAAGAATGTTATTCTACCTACCAACTGTGATCTAGAGAGAGAGAAATAGGTAGTGCCCTTAGGAAGTAGTGAGATAACCCTAAACATTTTAAAGGCAGTGAGCCTGGGCATATGAGTGATCTAGCCAAAACATTATTGGCAGTGCGCTTTAGTGGATTTGGTACAGCGACACATCATCGTTGTATGCTCCTTGGACGTAGCCTAGTGTGGGTGAACCAAGTGAAAATATGTGTGTCTTCCTTCTTTCTTCTCTTCAAGGAATTTAAACCATCATCATCAGATAAAGACAAAAATAAGTGATCATCATAAACACAAAAGTGAAGAAAAGTTACCTTAATAACAGAGAGGTCAAGATCCAGTGGTTCTAGAAGAATTTTGAAAAAGAATATTCATACCCCGATTCAACCTCCCCCCCCCCCCTTAAGGTATCTAGGCCCATTTTGGTCCTAAAAATTGGTATCATAGGGATAGGTTTCATTTATTATATTTTTTTCTCATACTAGGTGTAGTATATTTGTGTGGTTAAATCAGTCTGATCTTATCTTGGTGTGCCATTGAAAATGGAAAATCCTCAAATAAGAATCAGAAGTCATGTGATATTCCTCAGTGTAAAAGTGTTTATGGAAAAAGCTTGATTGAACTAAAAGAATCAAACAGCTTACTAAAGGAATTCCTAGATGAATATGATAAGGAAAATATTGACTCACTCAATCATGATGTAGGAATAATTGATGTTCTTGAACTTCAAAGTGTTACTAAACTAATTTATCATGATGAAGTTTCAAGAAGGATGCCACCAGTAGATGTTGTCAACATGACAAAGAAATTGGATTGGAAATTGGATGAAGAAGTTAAATCTAAAGATATCCATATCATATTATTAGAAATTGAGGTCAATATTCTAGGAGGATTAAATAAAATGCTTATGGATGTGGCTACTGACCAAAGGGAGAGGAACGATTCTCAAATTGAAGAACTACAAAATATGTCTACAATGAAAGGAAAACAAAAGGCCGATGATTATGAAGAGAATCAAAAGTCAGATGAAATTCAGAATCTGAAAGCCAAAAATGAGGATCTTGTTACCCAGTTGTCTGAAAAAGTTCAGAAGAATCAAAGGCTACAACAAGAGAATGTATTTGTCTCTGAATCTGTTTCTCAGGAAAAATTGAAAGTAAAGGAGAAAAGTGACATGGTGGATAAGCTGACACATGAATTAGAAGATGATATTGGTAGAGGGAATCTTATTAATAGGAGAATTGATTCCCAACTTGAATCAAGGTATACGGAGATTAAAAAGTTGGGAGAAGACATAGAATCATTAAATAAGGATGTGGAGAAATCCAATAAAAAATAAAATTTTAAAATTAAGGATGCCTTGCACTTACTATTTGATTATCCTTCAACAAGTGATGATAAAACGAAGAACAAATATGCTATTTCTAAAGAGATAAAACAACATATTTTCTCATCTCAAATACCATATAGTTTGGGAAAACTGGCATTATATTTGATGAATCCCCTCTCGTGCATGATAGAATTCGAGGTATGAATAGTTCCAGAAGTGGAGAAAATCATGCAGGTGCTGGAGATAGGACTAAGAGGATAGTTACAAGAAGTAGTGACAACATGTTCTATTTCTGTGGGATTCATGGTCACATATCAAGAATTTGTTCAAAGGCTTTGGAATACATTTAAGGCTGTGAAAATAGAAACATTTCTAAAAATTAGAGTAGGAATAATCTTTATGAGAAATCAAAAAGAAGAGTCTCTCAGAGTAATTCATTTATTACGTGCTTCTATTGTGGAAGAGTGGGACACAAAATGAGTACGTGTCCAGAAGCTCAAGAGTTCAATATTAGAAGAGGAACTCAAGATGTATCAACATCTCAGTTGAGAAATGATGAAATGAGGTATGCCTTTAATATAAGAAGTTTTATATGTTCTGATCATGGGAATTTGGCAAGACATTGTAGTATGAATAATGCAAGAAAGTTAACGGAGTACAGAAGTAGATTCTTCACTCCAGTGATATATAATGAGAAATCATGCATTAGAAGACAAAGTGGTAAGAAGAACAATAAGTTTACAGTGTCAAGGGAGTCACATGGAGATAAACAAAATTTGTATCAATCACCTCCTATTTCATACTCACAATAGATCACTCAGAAAGAACATGAAAAAATCAAGAAGAAAAAGGGAGGAGATTCTACAGCTGTGAGAAAGAAGAATGTATGTTCAATGGAGGACCTACCACTAGCTCAAAATAGTGTGGTGAATTAGATATCTGATAAAAGAATGGTGAAAAATGAATAAATTAAAAATTGTGTATGTCATGTTCCACAATGAGAAGTGGGGAAAAGAGAAAGACCCATGAAATGGTGGAAGAATAAAGGGAAGATGACAAACAGAGAGATTTTTACCCAGAGAAGGAATCAAGGGAAATGGAATTTTTGGAGGAATATCAAAGAAGGAAATGTGTACTAGTGGGCTTAAAACCCAAATAGTGAGAAATTCTAGGTGTGAAGAATCTATATATCAGAGAAAGACTCAGCATGTGGGTAATGAATGCTTAGTCATATGGCTAGAGCAGTTGAAGTTGTCAATGAAGCTAGAAGAAGCAAAGAAGGAGTGTGATGCTCTGCAATAAAGAATAAATGGTTTGACCCCACAGGATCAACCACAATCCTCTCCATGAGGATTTAAAAATACCCCCTATCCCTATGTATATAAATATTGTTAACTGGTTATTCAAATGATTCAGGTTTTAGGGAGATACGATCCAAAGGTAAGTGGAATCTAAAGATGCAAAGTGGAGAAGTGATATGATTTAGTGTTTCAATTGACTCAAATCAAGTATCATAATTGAAGAAGAAATGGTGAAAAATACAACTATAGGAAGTGAATGTGTTATTAAATTTATTTCTTGTTTCCTACACAGAGTTCAAACTCAGTAGGATTAGATATTTTTTTATGGCTCAATGCCAAGTTCCAGAAGATAATAACTGATGAAGGGAAAGGAGAATGATTGTGGATCAAAAAATTGGTCCCAATAATAGGAAGAGTTTGACATCATTGTGGATAATATTTATCTCCAATTCAGATGTAAGAGACTCAGGGGGATAAGATAAGGATGATGCTGATTCTGAAGTAGAAACTGACAATGATCATGAGGATGGAAAATCCATATCGGCATGAAACTCAAAGAGTAGAGCTGAAATTGACTTGAAATATATAATTGGTAATCAGGCAGTGCAACAAAAGTTTAATGTTTTCCAGATGGAAGTCAAATCTGAATATTTGAATGGGACTCTAGAGGAAGAAGTTTATATCAAGAACCCAAATGGTTTTCTGATTCATGAGGATGAGAAAATTTTTTTCATACTTAAGAGGGTGTTATATGGGCTGAAACAAGCACTGAGAGCATGGTACTCAAGGAATTATCGGTACTTGAAGAATCTTGGTTTATAGCATGGGGGAGTTGACTAAAATCTCTATTTCAACAACCATAGTAATCAAAAGATTATGGTATTGGATTATGTTGGTGGTATAATATTTTTTGGATCAGATGAAGCTTAGCGTAGTTAGTTTTCTGAATTCCGGAAAAGTGAATTTGAAATGTCAATGATTGGAGAGCTAACATTTTTCCATTGTCTACAGGTGACCCATGGAAGGAATGGAACGTTCATTTCTCAATAAAAATATGTCGAGGATGTTTTGAGAAGATTTGGAATGGAAAATTCCAAGGGGATGAAGACTCTGGTTGCTACTCGGATGAAACTGTCCAAAGATGAGGATGACAAGGCAGTTAATATCACAGAATATAGGCAAATCATTGGAAGTTTTATAAACTTTAATGCGACATGGCCTGACATTGTTTTTGACACATGCCAAGCATCGAGATATCAGAGTAATACCAAGGAAAGTCACATGCTTTCAGTGAAAATAATACTTCAGTATATCAAGGGAACAATGAATTTTGGCTTGATTTATAGTTACAAATCTCAGTCAAAATTATTAGGATATAATGATGTAGACTAGGTTGGTTTAGTGGATGATAGGAAATCAACGTCAAGAGGTTATTTATATCTTGTTGGTTTGTGTTTTTATTGGCAAATCAAGAAGTAATATTGCATTTTGTTGAGCACCGCAGAAGATTAGTATATTACGGCCACTAAAGCATGCACATAGTTATTATGCATGAAGCAGTAGCTTGATGACATGAGTGTTGAAGTGAAGTCTCCGATCGGAATCCAGTGTGATAACTCAAGTGCTATAAATCTTAGAAAAAATATTTTCCATCACTCAAGTATAAAGCACATTGACATAAAGTATCATTTTATCTAGGAGAAGGTTCAATAGGGAATTGTGAAGTTGGAGTATGTGCCTATAGAGCTACAGGTTACAGACATTCTGACAAAGGCCTTACCTAAGGAAGCTTTTTATAGGCATCGACTGGCTCTGAGAGTTCAGCTGACTCCCCACACTTGAAAGATTTTGAATGAGGGACCACTCTCTCTCCCCGAGGTTTGGTATGTTTTTCTCTAATGTTCTAATATGGGTTCATTCTAATGTTTCCAACAACAAAGGAGTGACATTTGTGCTCATTGACAAAGGGGGAAAAATAGTGACTCCTAAAGTGGGAGAAATTGTAGCTAAGGAAGTGAGAAAAATCCTTAGTAAACGATATGGGTAGAAGCCTACAGGTAGAGTAGTGAGATATGGGAGAGCAATGAGATAGGGGGAGAGTTTTAAATCTGGAAGTGCTAGAAGTGATCGACCAAAGATTAGATATCACGACATCTGAGGATCGTGATAAAAGTAGAACAGTGATATTGGAATGGTGAGAGAAGGTTTCCAGCTTTAACTAATTGGTATCAGTGTGGTATCAACAATTGATATCAGTTCAGAAATTAGTATCAGTTGGGTGTCAACATTTGGTTGCGGAAATGAAGTGATTCATTGATGATATTTTCGTTTACTATTGTTTCTCATGAAGAGCATTGCTCATGTGGGCTTAGAGTATGTGGTGAGTGAATCTTTGGTCGATATCTGAACCACTAGAGGTGAATGGTGGTAGATGATGGAAAAAGACTCAGTGAGGTATCAATGTTCATAAAATCATTCTGAGAAGAGTTTTTAACAAACCTAAAGAGGGATATTTTTGGGGAAAAGTCCCTTAAGGTATCATTGCATCATTTTTGGTATTCTTGTGTTTGTTGAAAATGCAGGTTACCATGATGAATTGTTGAGTTACATAGATGTTTTTGACAGTCCATGTTGACAAAGAACTATAAAAAAGTAATGGATAATCTGGAGGTAGAACAAAAAGAACATATACATCGTGGATCCATTTCCTAGTGTTGACAGTGATTGTTCATGATTATGATGAGCATCGTGAATGGAAGCATTGAAGAGAATTATGGAGGTGAAGGGAATTATGAGTGGAGCTCTGTGATTAAGGCACGAAGGTATTTATGGAACGCTCCATGATTATGTTGAGCTCTATGATCAGAAAATTGTTGAGGTGCTTCGCGATATAGAGATAATTTTGGCGAAAATTTTGGAGCTTCGTGATTTGAGATGACGTGATGCTGACTTCGTACAGAAGGTTCGAGGGTTGGTGGAATCTCTTATAAATAGGCCTCAACCCCATCAGGAGATGTAGATAGTTTTCAAAGAAAATATTTTTCTCTCGACTCGCGATGGTGGATAACAAAGGCAGAGTGCTTCGCGAAAGGAAGGATCTTCGCAGAGGCTATTCGAGCTACGCAAAATTTGGGTGCTCCACGTTGGTTCAGTGATCTTCATGAGGGAAGTCACTCTAAGAAGACTTGATCTCCACGATGGCTTGAGCTCTGCGAAGTCGTGAGCTTTGTGAAAAGGTTGGGACTTCGCGAAAGCTTGTTTGAGCTTCGTGAAATTGGGAGCCTCAAGAAGTATGGTGCTTTGTGAAGGTATTTCCAAATGAATTGCCTAGTGTTCAGGGGAAAAGGGGTATTCATCAGGGGATGAAATTTGGACATAAATATACCATCTACATATAGTGTAGGATGCATTCATTAGTGGTAATTAATAGACCTATAAGTCTAAAAACTGTGAGTGGATCCATTCCAAGTGTTGTGAGCAATGGAATAAGAAGAAGGTTATTCATTCTACTGGTAGTGAGAAAAAGAGAGAGAAATAGGGAGTTACACTTGGTAAGTAGTGATATAACCCTAAACATTGTAAAGGCAGTGAGGCTGGGACAATATGTGATCTAGATCGAACATTATTGGCAGTGAGCTTTAGGGGATTTGGTACAGCGGCACATCGTCATTGTATGCTCCTTGGACGTAGAGTAGTGAGGGTGAACTAAGTAAAAATCTTTATGTCTAACTTCTTGATTCCTGACATCGCATTTAAAGCATCATAATTAGATAAAGAAAAAAATAAGTGATCTTCATAAACACACAAGTTCAAATAAAGTGACCCTAATAATAGAGAGGTCAAGATCCAGTGGGTCAGGAAGAATTTTGAAAAAGAATATCCATACCTTGATTCACCCCCCCCCCCTCTCAGGGTATCTAGGCCCCTTTTGGTCATAACTTTTATACAAATAAAATTTCACGTAAAATAGATATAAATTATATAGAAATATTTTTAAATTAACATTTTTCATAAAAATATAATTGATAAGTATAAAAAATTCCTATAATCAAGGTAATGTAGTCATAAATAAAAACAAATCAATGTTCCTTGTTATAATCCCTATGATTGATATTTTTTTGGTTCCAGGATCCTCACACTTCTCAGTCACTAATCATGGTTCTAATGTTTGTGCACATCCCTTGTGTCATTCTAATGGGAAAATAACCCAATAGGGGGAAAATCATGCCAAAATGGTTATTTATTGATTTTTAATCATAATTCCATTTCTAGGATGTTATATTCTTGGAATTATTTTCATACTCACCCAATAACTACCTAATAACACTTGTGATTCAATCCATCAAACAATCATGGTAAAATAATTAGCTTCAAAATAATAAATAAATTAGAATTCAAGTGCCTAGTCATCCATTTTTAAATTTCCTTTTCAATTTATAAACCAATTCATTATGTTCATCCATTTCATTCCTTCCAAAATCAACTTTCGTTTTAATCCATTTTCACAAAGATAAATCATCAAATAAAATCATTTCTCAATTGAAGACATATTTCAGAGAAATAAATCAAGTTCATCAAATCCTTGGGAAAAAAAATTCTATCATAAATCCATGCCTTACTTAAATAATCTAATAAAAATATAGAATTCAATTGAAAACTATTTTCAAACTAATATTGAAATAAAGGAGTCATATTAATTGAATATCTATATAGAACCTCATAAGATTTTATCTCCAAATAAAATTCTCAAATGCCATAAATAGGGAGGACAATTGATATTTCAACTCATGAAATATCAAGAATGAATCCTTAAAAATACATCCCACTATATCATGGTTCCCATCCAGAAGCACAACAATGATTTTTTACTCTCAAAGAATGAGAGAAGGAAAAAATATACAATTCAAAATGATAAACATTTATCATACCATGAGGGACTGATCACATTCACTTTTACTTTTATCTAGGAAGATATGATGTTATAGGAGTAAAAAATCCTATTGGGAGCCTTTAATATCCAAAAATATAAATTAGACTTGAGAGGAAGAATTTGGAAATAAACCAGGGTACGTGTAATGACACATAATATTATAAATAAAATTAAAATTTTTGATTAAATTAAATTCATTATGGATATAGAAAACACCTACACTCCATTTTATTTTTTGACCATTAGGTATCCTTACCATTGATAATATATGCATTTAATAATGATAACATGGCTAGTATAAATATAGGATTTTAAAAAATCCTTTTGGCACAACCAAAGGAAGTGATGGCATCAATAAGTAGAATCATACCCTATGAAGACTATTTATTGGATCTTCTAAAGGATATATAATTTTTTGGATTTTCCCTACACCGATCTCAATCTGAGATCTTACAAATTAAGCATGAGAGAAACTGTGCAGGAGAAGTTCAAGATCATAGATATCACAACACAAACCATGTTCACCAAACTGCCCAATAAAAGCCCCTTAATCATGCACCTTACTATTAGGGAATATTATAATTTAATAAAGGGATATGTGTCAAGTCCCTATCAATATTATTATTTACATTGTTTTTAATTTAATAATGAACATATTTTTCTTCCTATTATTGTTACTTTGTCAATGATTTGTAAAGCACAAGTAGTATTTTTGGTTAATATTAAAATTCAATTAAGAAAGTTATTTTGATGAATTAATGTATTTGAGAAATAAATAATATTTTAATAAAATAATATTATTAAATAAATTTTATTAAATATAAATTATCATATAAGTTTTTTGAAGTCAATAGTAATTTTTATTAAGATTTGAAAAGGGTATCTATCAAAACCCGTTAATTTTAAATAAATGAATGTTTTTATTTTGAACGTGAAAATTAAAATATTTAGAAAATTATTAGAATAAAATTAATATATATTTTTGGAATTAGGATGTTAAAGTTATCCAATGGTGAATGTTTTATAATTTTCTAAGACAGTCTAATTTTTGGGTAAAAATTAAATACAGTATAACTATATTGTGTGTTTTATGACATCATAATGACCCAATAGTTATGTAATAAATACTATAAATGGTATCCTAAGACAAATATATGTCATTAATGTAAAATATTTAAAAATTTTGTTTATTCTATTTATTTTATAAAGCCTTAGTGAATCCTCTAAGATTTATAATATATTGTATTATTTTAAAATCATTTCCTTGAGAGTGTGACTCACCACCACATAATCAAAGGAATTATATTAATATTTTCAACCCTCGTAATTATAAAATAATGTAATAAAATTCTATTTTCATGAAACCATGGGCAAAACCTTGTGACGGTTTTGTGGTTTTGAATATTTTATTATGAAGTGTCCAAAACCAAAATAATAAACCAATCCACATCCTTCCCTATATAAATCCACTTAGGATACCATTTCTCTTCACTAAAACTCATTTAATCTTATCCACACTCATTTATCTACTCCCTACAGTACTCCCAAGGCACCTTAAATCTCCCAATATGCCTCTTCCATGCCTTTGTAGTCACACATCCAAGTAATGGATTTCTCTCTTCACATTTCCATTCAAGCACTTCTTTTATATAATTCTTCTTAAATTAAATTTTCATATGTTTGGATATAAGATTACATGATCGTAATATTGTAAATTTTACATATAAATGATGAGATATTACTTTCACTCCCATAAAGCACCCTTATGATCCTTTAATCCCACCTGTTACTATGTCAAAATTCCATAAGGGATCTTCCACCCATCTCCTTTATCAGGCATTCCTTATATGTTATGTCTTATAATATCATTTTTCTAATATTGGGAAATATTATTGAATATTACTCTTACGTTCAATTACATATATATGTGATGGGAGACCCCTTTCTCTCCCATTAACCCATTTTATGATGTTCTATATGACATCTTTATACTACAGAAATTGCACCATGATTTAACATGCCAAAATAATTGTGTAGTCAATACCTTACTCACTTCACAATAAATGGTATTAACCTTAATGAACATACTCATATTTATTAGGGGATTACATGTATTTCATTTACATTTCAATATCATGGAATAAAATTATGATGTTGAATGAATCAGTGTTATATTATCTATGTGGAACACTTAAGCATGAGATTGAAATGTTTATGAAGGGTGTGCCCTAATAGAACTCCAATGAATTGGGTAATGTTTAGTATAATGATATGTAATCTTACAATATAGGTTTTCTTGATTCCTTTTTGGTGCATTTTTTCACCAGGATGACTTGGTGGTTTAGATTTGATTTGTATTTATGATGTAGTGTTTTAAGATGTCGCCACATCTCTCGTTTTATGATTATCATGCTAAATCATGCCTTATTATTCATGTTCCTTTATTCATAATTTATATAAATTTTCTAAAATACATTATTATCCTCATGTAATTAAATTATTATTCCACTAATAGGCTTTATAGATCACCCCTTTATTATGTATTTCCTCAGCTTATCCAATGCGGTTTTAAGTATGAAGGAAAGTTTTGGTCATGTCAAAGAAGTTCTCAATAAATATATTGTTTTATTTCATGTTTTAAGTTGTTATGTAATGTTAATAAACATAAAATACTGTAGACCTCTTGAACATCAGAGTTGTATTAAGTGCAATTTTATGTAATAAATCATGTTTAAATATGAAATAAAGAGAAGTGTTGTTATAGTTTGTATAAGATGATAGGTTTAGCTATTTTTAGGATTAGGATTACAAAACCCTAGTTAGAACTCTTAGGGATTATATTAAGTATAATAGATCTCCCCTAAATTTTTATTATTATTGAGAATGTGGTTTATCATTAAAATAAATCACTATCTGGATACTACAAGTCGACGTGGTTTTGGTATAGATGTACCTAGGAGTAACAACTCCGACAATGTGTTACAGGATTTACTTTTGGTAACCTAGTACAACAAAATAGGCCTTACTGCACACCTATATTGACAACCTCAGGGGATATTATTTTTTAAATTCATAAAATAATTAGAAACAATTATTAAGGGAACAAAAAAAATCAAATTCTGAAGGAACATATGTTAGGAAGTAGATCCTGGATAACATAGACTGAAACCTAGAAACTCATAAGTTAATGAGATAAATTTAATTTATAATTTATCCCTTTATGTTCAATAGATTCCCATTTATGTGTTTAAATTCTTAAGATACTCATCAATGGTTATGTTGATCAGTGGTGGTCATTGACCACAAATTCAAAGCCTAAGGAAGATATTGAAACAATGGAGTGGAAGGAATTTTGGAAAATGTTTTTTGATAAATATTTTCCCTACACCCTCTATATTAATATAGAGAGATATTTCATTGTGCTAAAGAAAAAAATACAATGAATTTGTTTGGAAGTTCAAGGAAAACTTCAAAATACAAGCACAATAGGCCTTCGGTTATATCATTATCCTTGAATGTAAGATTGATTGCTAATTTGGAGGGATAAAACCTAGTCTACGGAAAGCCTTGGAAATCTGTGACATGGATAGCGATGAAGAAATTTTTTGTTGTTCACCCAAAGTATATATATAGATTAGTGAATCTCATAGGTATCAGTGGGGTATGAATTAGAATGTGAAGTTTAATTCTGGTATTCCAATGGATAAATCCCCTGGTTCTAAGAAACTACAGCACCTCACTTTTTAAAGGTGCATAATGAAACACTCTAGAAATTTTTTAAAGGGAACAAGGAAATTATTTAGGTTTGGAATGGAAGAGAACTTCTACAATGATTGATGAAAGGATAAACTATAAAATTTGATAGAGGAAAAGAGTGCCCAGTTTGACCCTCAATGCATTGTTCATTGATACAACTTCAAGGAACTGGGGATATTTTTGAACCAGTTCCCAAATTCAACGGTTTTTAGGAGGCAACTAACAACCACCAATGTTGAGACCTAATGCCTGACGTACATGGACGTTACATTACTTTTGTGGAATACTTAGTACATAACAAAAACACACACACAAGGACCGTAATAGTTTAGTGTCTTTGGAAACACGGAATATAATCTTCTAATCGTGGTGAAAGATCTTCAACATCTCCCATAAATATCTTCTTTTTTTAAACCTAAATCCTTTATTTATGTCCTGGGGAAAAGAAAACATAAAATGGTGAGCTCAAATTCTCAGTAAGGGTAAACAAAAGAAATATCGATCACGTCATATTCATAAGAACATATCTTTTGGAAATCTTAACCTGCAAAAGAGATCATAATTTCATAACATGGGATAATTCATAGAAGTGAAATGTAATCCCAATAATCATAACTTAAAACATGAAACATTGTGGAATACACACATAATCATAGTGAATAATTTCTTATTAGTCAAGACTCATTGCCAAGACAATCTTAGTGGAAAAAGTCCATTTCTGAACTGAGTTCACTCCCCATTTCAGTCCTGTTTCACTGAACCAGTATAACCTACCGTTCCAGCATGTCTATCTCATGAGATATAAAATCATTACCCAATGCATTGGATGGAGATATAGGTCTCACCCATCTCATAATGATACCATTCTTATGTGTGTCACAAAATCAGAAACCATACATCATAGCATAACCCATGCAATAAAAATGGGAATCTTAAACATCGTGACATCATAAAACAATTCATATAAGATAAAGGAATTCATAAAAATATAATTCCCTCACAACATAATAAAATAAATGTAATAATAGGGACAGAAACATAACCCTTTATTATCTTATATGGAAAATAATTTTGATAAAACACTAGAACTTCATTCTTGAGGAAAATATCCTTTCTGCTTCAAAAACACTTTTCCTTTCTTAACATGTCATACAATTATAAACAAAAAGAAGTTGATTAAAAATAAACTTGAAAACTTGTAAAGGAATATTCTTGAATATAATGTTTTAAAAATCCATTCATGTCGTATAAGTTAAAAAAACATTCTTCATACTTTTGTCGGAAAAGTCAAAAAGTATCTCGTACGAAAAACAACAAATGATTCCTTTCATATCCTTTACTAAAAACTCACCAAAGGGTAAAATTGGATTTAAAAAATTGTAGGTGGATGGAAATAATATTACATATTGAGGAAACATGGATGTGGATGATAAAATACACCCCAGTAAATACCAAAGTATAAACAATCTCAGATAAAATGAGAGTGTGATATTTCCCTTACCTTAGGTCCGATTTGCTTCATATGTGTCCGAACCTCCTGTATAATGATTTAAATAATGTCAATGACTTATTCCAGAATCATAATCATTGTTATGATATCATATATGGTTCACTTATGGCTTTATATTACCCGTTCTTTTGTAAATTCCTTGTTAAAGAACATTTTGGGTAAAATTGTTTCATTTGTCGTCCGTGTTTTGACTTGTAATTATTCATATGATTACTTAGATCATGATTACTTAATTCCAGAATATAAAACATGATTTATATATAATATATATTCAGAATATATATATAATAGAACAGTAACTAGAAAGAAATACATCGTTCATGGAGACGGTAGTCCGTACGTATGCATGAATGTTGTTTTCTTTTCCTTATTGAGTTGAATGGAATTAAGTAGATGACATACATATATATACACATAAATCC
Source organism: Viscum album (assembly GCA_963277665.1). Lineage (NCBI taxonomy): Eukaryota > Viridiplantae > Streptophyta > Magnoliopsida > Santalales > Viscaceae > Viscum > Viscum album. The sequence continues at coordinate 1,490,077,289 of OY728120.1, forward strand.
AGAATCATTATTATTTCATATATTTCATTATTAATTATTATATATACTTTATAATCATTAATGAATGGTTAACATGGAGAATGAATCTCATCGCGTCGTGGAGACGGTAGTCCATACGTACGCACGAGCGATGATATCATTCTCATGATCGTGGAATTTTATTGGAGTGTATGTATACTATTTAAGAATCAATATCACTTTACAATAATCATATATAGTTATTATGTACACCATTATACCCATCCAAGTAAGGTGGTGGTGGAAAATAGATTACACCACGGCGTGGAGACGGTATTCCGTACGTACGCACGCGCGGTGATTTCATTTTCCGTAGGATGGATAGATGGTGAAATAAGGTTGTTTCATAATTATAATAACATATCAGTATATAAGTGATACTGATGTTATTTCTTAATAATGAAACAACCTAAGAAGAATAAGTGGAAGAAGAAATAGAGATGAAAGAATCGGTAACGGACATTACCTCTTCTTTGAAGCGCCTCTTTGAGATCTCCTTTTAGGGAACTAAAATTGGACTTTGAGGAAGAACAGAACCTATAAGATGTTTCTAGGGAAGTGGATAAGGGAATTTGGCAGGTTTTGGCCGAGCTTGAAGGCTCAAAGTGGTGTGAGGAAGAGAGGGAGGTGGTTCCCTTTTATAAGGGAGGAGAGGGGCACCTTTAGAATAACTAAAACTATTATTATATTATAAAGTCAAATTCGGTTTTAAATAGCTCAAAATTGATTAATTTAGAAGATAAGGTGGGTATGGGTGGAAATCCTCTCATCCAATTGAATTTAGACTAGTTTAGGTTCCTATTTTAACCTTATCATTTAGATTTAACATTAAGTAAAATAATTTTACTTTTACCGTGTCTTCTTGTGTTCTTATACTATTAGGTTAATGAACTTACCATATCAAGCCAAAAGAACCCCAAGTTGTTTATTATTAATATATATAACCTTATCTAAGTCATTTGGCCGAACCATAGATTTTTAGGAATAAAATAAGAATTAGTAATATAATATTTGTTTTAAAAACTATTTTATGTCAATTTTTGACACTATTTAGTAATTGATTTTTGTGAAAATCATAACAGAATGATTATTTCGAACCAAGTAACTTAAATCAATAATAATATGTCATATTAACCTATAAAATTAGTTTAATTCATAAAAAGTCTCAAATTACATTTATTTGGGTATTTATAACATCAATTATGTCAATATTTCATTAATAAGATAATTACTGCATCATCATTGTGTCATAAATAAATTAGATTATTTAAAGTCTGAAAATTAAAAATAAAATTTAATTATGTAGTAAATCCTTTTATCTTTCTAATTAATATTTATTGTCGAATTTATCTTATGTATAACCCTATATTAAAAATGATTTACTTATTAGACTTTGATTTTAACTATTTTAACCCTTCTTTAAATAAATTAATAATAAATGTCCTAATCTAATCTAAATGAGCCTAAATGGTCATATTTTATTCCTAATATTGTTTTTGGTCGAATTTCATTTTTCCAATAGAATTAGGACATGTGTTAGGGTAATAATAATATCATTTTTACCCTTAATTACCCTATTTACTTTTAACCACGGTAAAAAAAGTAAAAAGTTACTATTCACTAAAAAATTATTTTCATCTCATTAATCCACATTTTACTTACTGACATAAACCGTGTCTTTCAGGTTTTCCAAATTCCACTCACAGAAGTGGTAAAATTATGTTTTATGAAAAATTCAGTGTTTTAACTACCACTTAGTGGTTTCACTATTCATCAAAAATTGAATGTTTTCAAAAAAATACCAAAATTTCACCCTAGGCTAATTTCGATATTCCGAATCCAAAAATGAATTCCATTTTGAAAAATAAAATTTGCAAAATTTCAAAAAGTGGTTATTACTATTCATAACGACTAGTTTTAATAATATTTTAATAGCATATTGTTGTTTAGTGAAACTCGTTATTGCATACTACACACGCTATCGAGGAAGTTCGCGATTGCGTGTAATGCAAGGCAAGTCAAGGATGCGTGTTGTGCAAGCTCCTTTTGGTGTAGCGTACAACACAAGACATTAATGAAATTAAAAGGAATATTTTTCATAAAATCTCGGGCTGTTACATTCTACCCCCCTTAAAATGAATTCCGCCCTCAAAATTCATCGGGGTTATAAATGGTTTACTATTCGAAAGTTTATTTAATAAAAACCCACATCGTAAAATGGAATACCAAAACCAATCTTTAAAAACAAAAGTATGAAACGTAACGGTTACCCAAACAAACTAATCACTGGGTTTCCACATATGTGAAAATATGGATATGGAAGAGAAATCTAACCATCATGTTCTGATGGAGAATGGTAGATAACATGGCTATGGAAAAGCCAGCAATCACGAGGCCATAAATTTGTGACGATATAAGGTACCGTCTGATTCATCAGATATAAGAGCACTAGGACAACATTTTTGGTTTTCAAGATCATTTCCCTAAAGTTGATGAAATTGGAATTAGAAGAAATACTTTTGTGATTTTGTTATAGTCTCACCGTTTTTCATTCTTTGGACAATTTCCACTTCATCTCTTAAAGAAATGGAGTTGAATTTTTCATTCGTTATGTGTTAGCAGATCATGTGATAGAATGATGGGTCATTCCATCTGTCTCAAACAAAAGGTTAGAAAAGTTATCAAAAAAATACATAAGTCCATCTATAGTGAGATTAATCATATATGGTTCCTAAAATGGACTTATACTTGATATATAATAAAACTAGTTTCTACTAAATAGGAACTTCCTGTAGGCCAGTGGTAGGCGATAAAGGCCAGTCGCACTTCGGTTGTGGGTTCGATTCCCACAGCCCTGTCCGACGCGATGGGCTGTCGCCCATCCTGCAGGTTGTCCTTTTTCTAAAGCTATATTACTATAACATCCCGTCAACAAAATCAAAAAAGTTTTATCCTTAAACAATACTAACTTATGTCCAACATAATCCATTCCAATCTTTAGGCTTATCTAAAATACTTCGGTCCAGGCTCATAGTATAAAGAAAATGATCACGTGAATGCCATCATTTATCCCCCATATATCATAAGATATATCTTGTTGGTCAAATTACAAATATTTGAATACCTTAATCAAGTATTCTCTTGAAGAATGAATATCCATTGAACCTTAGTGAAAACATGAATGCAGTTAAAAGTTAACACTTTCCACATACCAAAATCCTCAAAATTATATATCCTCAAACCATGATATCACTTAGTCCTTATATCAATCATGAGCTCATGAATACTATCAAACATATTAGATTCTCTTTATCCCTTCATTATGTGCATATCATCTGCTTTCCAAAAATATTTCAATCACTTTTCATGGTTACCGATGCCATAAAATTATTGAAAACCACAATAGACCAAAACATAAATATTCCAATATTCCATGATACTATATACAACATTATTCTGGAATCCCATTACATAAACACTTAATAATTCCACCACATCGTTTTCATATTCAACATCACCAATGGTGATCACATGTGACTTCCCTTTTTCCTTTGCCTTAAGTGGTTGCTCACGTTGATCATCACTAACCCTTGGATTAGGGCATTTATTGGCATAATGCCCCATTTCCTTGCACTTGAAGCATTGAAGTGTTGTTGGTGCGTTCTCTGCAGTCTTTTCTTTATTCTCATCATTAGAAACCCTTTTTCCATTACTTTGACACTCAGATGCTCGATGACCTTCTTTTCAACACTTAAAACATTTTCTAGTCCCTTTAAGAGAATCTCCACCATGCTTCTTTCCACACTTTGAGCATAAGGAAACATTCATCTTCTTTTCACCATTATTCTGAGATTTCTCCTTGAACTCCATCTTTCGTTTCTTGTCAAAACTATGAGATGGATAAGTAACACCAACTTCCATTTCTACCTAGATAGCACAACGCACAATTTCTTCATAGATACTGAAGTCTCTTATAGTTAATGCCCTTCAAATATTTGGTTTTAAGCCACTGAAGAATCGATCAACTTTACTTTCAGGTTGGATGATATATCCAGATGCATACCTTGCAAGCCTTGTAAAATTCTCTTCGTATATACCAAAAAATTCATCATCCTTTTGCTTTAGTTCAAGAAACTCCTTCTCCATCTTTGTTCGAAGAATACGAGGTAAGTACTTATTGAAAAATAAGTTCTTGAACTCGTCCCTTTCCATGGACTCAATTTTATCTCTTTGCCTCATATTCTTGATAAGATTCCACCATTGATCAGCTTCACCTTCCAAACGATATACTGCTAAGATGACTTTATCATGTTCAGAACATTGAAGAACTGAAAATAACTTTTCAGTAGTACTGATCCATTGTTCAGCAACAAGTGGATCAGAAGACCCACTGAAAGAAGGTGGACGTTGCCTCATGAAGGACTCAATAGAATATTGTTCCCTTATCTGCTCATTTGGAAGTCCAGAATGATTCATAGCATGTGTAATTATAGCAATAAGATTTTGCACTACAAATCCCATAACATTTGTTTGTTCAGGAGGATAATCATTGCATTGTCCATTGCATTGATCAACACGGTTCTTTCGGGTTCCAACCATCATCTAAAACCCAAAAACAATAGTGTGAGAGGCAAAAATAATGCTAGGGAAAAAAACATAATAAAGGGGGAGTATCCTCAATATCTAATATCTTAGGTTAAATTCTATGATCATTACCGTAGTTCTAGGACTGTATCTTATACGTATACTTATCCTTGGGGGCATCCCCAGACATACCTTAGAAATATCTCTAGGGATCTCACTAACGTTTTCGCATCCAAGTTTCCAAAGGTTGACTAAACCTTTCCTTTGATACCAACTGTAGAGACCCGAAGCTTGACGTACATGGAAATTACATTACTTTTGCGGAATACTTAGTACATAACAAAAACACACACACAAGGACCGTAATAGTTTAGTGTATTTGGAAACTTGGAATATAATCTTCTAATCGTGGTGAAAGATCTTCAACATCTCTCATAAAGATCTTCTTTTTTTAAACCTAAATCCTTTCTTTATGTCCTGGGGAAAAGAAAACATAAAAGGGGGAGCTCAAATGCTCAGTAAGGGTAAACAAAAGAAATGTCAATCACGTTATATTCATAAGAACATATCTTTTGGAAATCTTAACCTGCAAAAGAGATCATAATTTCATAACATGGGATAAATCATAGTAGTGAAATGTAATCCCAATAATCGTAACTTAAAACATGAAACATTTTTGAATACACACATAACCATAGAAAATCATTTCTTATTATTCAAGACTCATTGCCAAGACTATCTTAGTGGACAAAGTCCATTTCTGAACCGAGTTCACTCCCCGTTTCAGTCCTGTTTCACTGAACCAGTATAACCTACCATTCCAGCCATGTCTATCTCATGAGATATAAAATCATTACCCAATGCATTGGAGGGAGATATAGTTCCCACCCATCTCATAATGATACCATTCTTATGTGTGCCACAAAATCAGAAACCATACATCATAGCATAACCCATGTAATAAAAATGGGAATCTTAAACATCGTGACATCATAAAACACTTCATATAATATAATGGAATTCCTAAAAATATAATTCCATCACAACATAATAAAATCAATGTAATAATAGGGATAGAAACAGAACCCTTTATTATCTTAGATGGAAAATAATTTTGATAAAACACTTGGACTCCATTCTTGAGGAAAATATCCTTTCTGCTTCAAAAACACTTTTCCTTTCTTAACATGTCGTACAATTCTAAACTAAAAGAATTTGATTAAAAATAAACTTTAAAACTTGTAAAGTAATCTTCTTGAAAATAATGTTTTAAAAATCCATTCATGTTGTATAAGTTAAAAAAACATTCTTCGTACTTTTGTCAGAAAAGTCAAAAAGTACCTCGTACGAAAAACGACAAAAGATTCCTTTAATATCCTTTACTAAAAACTCACTTAAGGGTAAAATTGGATTTAAACAATTTTAGGTGGATGGAAATAATATTAAATATTGAGGAAACATGGATGTGGATGATAAAATTCACCCCAGTAAATACCAAAGTATAAACAATCTCGGATAAAATGAGATTGTGATATTTCCCTTACCTTAGGTCCAATTTGCTTCGTATGTGTCTGAACCTCCTGTATAATGATTTAAATAATGTCATTGACTTATTCCAGAATCATACTAATTGTTATGATATCATATATGGTTCACTTATGGCTATATATTACCTGTTCTTTTGTAAATTCCATGTTAAAGAGCGTTTTGGGTAAAATTATTTCATTTGTCGTCTGTGTTTTGACTTGTAATTATTAATATGATTACTTAGATCATGATTACTTAATTCCAGAATATAAAACATGATTTATATATAATATATATTCAGAATATATATATAATAGATCAGTAAATGGAAATAAATACACCGTTCATGGAGACAGTAGACCGTACGTACGCATGAACGCTGTATTATTTTCCTTATTGAGTTGAATGGAATTAAGTAGATGACATGCATATATATACACATAAATACAGAATCATTATTATGTCATATATTTCATTATTAATTATTATATATACTTTATAATCATTCATGAATGGTTAATGTGGAGAATGAATCTCATCACGTCGTGGAGACGGTAGTTCGTACGTACGCACGAGCGATGATATCATTCTCATGATCGTGGAATTGTATTGGATTTTATGTATACTATTTCAGAATCAATATCACTTTACAATAATCATATATAGTTATTATGTACACCATTATACCCATCCAAGTAATGTGGTGGTGGAAAATAGATTACACCACGGCGTGGAGACGGTATTTCGTACGTACGCACGCGTGGTGATTTCATTTTCCATAGGATGGATAGATGGTGAAATAAGGTTGTTTCATAATTATAATAACATATCAGTATATAATTGGTACTGATTTTATTACTTCATAATGAAACAACCTAAGAAGAATAAGTGGAAGAAGAAATAGAGATGAAAGAATCGGTAACGGACATTACCTCTTCTTTGTAGCGCCTCTTTGAGATCTCCTTTTAGGGCACTAAAATTGGTGTTTGAGGAAGACCAGAACCACTATAATGTTTCTAGGGAAGTGGATAATGGAATTTGGCAGGGTTTGGCCGAGCTTGAAGGCTCAATGTGGGGTGAGGAAGAGAGGGAGGAGGTGCCCTTTTATAAGGGAGGAGAGGGGCACCTTTGGAATAAATAAACCTATTATTTTATTATAAAGTCAAATTTGGTTTTAAATAGCTCCAAATTGATTAATTTCGAAGATAAGGTGGGTATGGGTCGAAATCCTCTCATCCAATATAATTTAGACCAGTTTAGGTTCCTATTTTAACCTTATCATTTAGATTTAACATTAAGTATAATAATTTTACTTTTACCGTGTCTTCTTGTGTTCTTATACTATAAGGTTAATAAACATACCATATCAAGGAAAACGAACCTCAAGTTGTTTATTATTAATATATATAACCTTATCTTAGTCATTTGGCCGATCCTTATATTTTTAGGAATAAAATAACAATTAGTAATATAATATTTGTTTTAAAAACTATTTTATGTCAATTTTGACACTATTTAGTAATTGATTTTTTGTGAAAATCATACCAGAATGATTAGTTCGAACAAAGTCACTTAAATCAATAATAACATGTCATATTAACCTATAAAATTAGTGTAATTCATAAAAAGTCTCATATTACATTTATTTGGGTATTTATAACATCAATTATGTCAATATTTCATTAATAAGATAATTTTTGCATCATCATTGTGTCATAAATAAATTAAATTATTTAAAGTCTAAAAGTTACAAATAAAATATAATTATGTAGGAAATCTTTTTATCTTTCTATTGAATATTTATAGTCGAATTTATCTTATGTATAACTCTATATTAAAAATGATTTACTTATTAGACTTTGATTTTAACTATTTTAACCCTTCTTTAAATAAATTAATAATAAATGTCCTAATCTAATCCAAGTGGGCCTAAATGGTCATATTTTATTCCTAAGATTGTTTTTGGTCAAATTAAATTTGTCCAATAGAATTAGGACATGTGTTAGGGTAATAATAATATCATTTTTACCCTTAATTACCCTATTTACTTTTAACCGTGGTAAAAAAGTAAAAAGTTACTATTCACCAAAAAAATATTTTCATCTCATTGAACCACATTTTATTTACTGAAATCAATCGTGTCTCTCGTATTTTCAAAATTCTACTCACAGAAGCGGTAAAATTAAGTTTTATGAAAAATTTAGTTTTTTAACTACCACTTAGTGGTTTCACTATTCATCAAAAATTGAAAGTTTTCAGAATAATACCAAAATTTCACCCTAGGCTAATTTCGATATTCCGAATTGAAAAATGAATTCCATTTTGAAAAATAAAATTTACGAAATTTCAAAAATTGGTTATTACTATTCATAACGGCTAGTTTTAATAATATTTTAATAGCATATTGTTGTTTAGTGAAACTCGTTATTGCGTACTACACACGCTATAGAGGAAGGTCGTGGTTGCGTGTAATGCAAGGCAAGTCAAGGATGCGTGTTGTGCAAGATCCTTTTGGTTTAGCTTACAACACAATACATTAATGAAATTAAAAGGAATATTTTTCATAAAATCTCGGGCTGTTACAACCAAGGTAGAAAGGTTGAGATTTTTCCATCACTAATGCTTAAGTGAATCCTGGAAATGACATTGTGATAGGTATTCTAGTTATTCATTCAATAATAGATAATGTATGTTTTTATTTTTTTTCTACACTTTCCTTTATATCACAAATGTTTAATAGAACTATTTAAACGCCACCACAAATAATGAAAGTAGATATGTATGTAAAGATTAAAAATGATTAAATTATTGCTTCCAATGAATATAACTCCTATCCTATCACAATTCCTGGATTTAACTTCTCGAAGAACATTTTCATACTTTCCTTTGTGGGATTTGATGTAATTCTAAGCATGGCTTGGATTCCCCTATATAAAGCCAACCTAAATTTCTGTGAGAGGATAATCACTCTCCATATGGAGAATCAACCCCCAACTCTACACAAGTCCAAGGAGGAGGATAAATATTATTTAGCACCATATTCTCAAATGTTGATATTATTTCCCTAAGAGTAAGAATATATAGCTCAAATGATTGTCTCTAAGGAATGAACCATTCTTGAAGAAATTCCTATTTTTAGGAAATTCACCTATGTGTTTCCTGAGGAATTTTCTAATCTTCCTTCTAGTCGAGAGGTCGAATATTTGATCAACCTCATACTTGGGGAATTTCTAATATCCAATAATCCTTATAAGATGGTTTTTGTGGAACTTGAGGAACTAATGAAACAACTATAGTAGAATCTGGATAAAGGGTTTATATTACCAAGTGCTTCACCATGGGGTGCAGTAGTCTACTTTGATAATAAGAAGGATGGTTCAATACGCCTTTGCATTGATTATCCTGATCTCAAAAAATCATGATAAATAACATGTACCCTTTTCCATGAATTGATGTCTTGTTTGATCAGATACGTGGCACACAATACTTCTCCAAGGTGGATCTATGGACTAGATATTACAACTTATGGGAGAAGAAAGAGGATATCCCCAAGACTGATTTTCATACAAGGTACGTGAACTAATATTTCATAGTGATGCCTTTCAAACTCACTAATTATCCATCAATAATCATGGACTTAATGAATAGATTATTTAGATATTACCTCAAAAAATTGTGGTAGTCTACATAGAAGATATTATAATATACCCCAAAACCATGGAGTATTATAAAGAGCATTTGATCACTATTCTAAAGACCTTTAGAAAGTGTAATATCTATGTAAAGTATAGAGAGTGTGAGTTCTTGTTTAATTAAGTCTCATTATTGGGGCATATCATCACTAGAAATGGGATATATGTGGATCCTTTCAAGACAAATGCAATTGAGGGATGGATAAGGCCAACATCTAGGACAGATATCCATATATTCCTTAGGTTATATGAATATAATATCAAATTTTTATGAAATTTATCCTGATTTTCAATCCCTCTTACCAATCTCACACATAAAGGATTAAAATTTCCATGGAATGATGAATGAGAAGAAAGCTTCATGGAGTTGAAAAGGAGGCTTGTCACTTCCCTTGTTCCCACACAACACATAAGTGGGGAGATTTTTATAATTTTTTGCAATGCATCAAAGAATTGATCAGGATGTGTGTTAATGAATAATGATAAATGAATTTCCTATACCTCGAGGAAGTTAAAAATTCAAGAGAAAAACTATCCAACATGTGATTTGGAGTTAGCAGTTATAAACTTACATTAAAACAATTGTGGAATTATCTCTTTGGGGGGAAGTGTGTAGTATATATAAATCACAGAAGTCTCAAATATATATTCAAAAAAATATCTAAATATATACCAATAAATATAGTTAGAGATCTTCAAGGATTGTGACTACTCAATCCATGTCAATACAATGAAAATAAAAAAGTTCGAGGATTCTCTAAGTAGAAAGAACCCATAAATTATATCATTAATGAGAATATAGAAGGATTCGGTCTTCTTAGACATAAATAATATTGAATATGGGAATCATAAATAATGAATCATCATTAATAAATTCAGAAATTATTTATCAATAATGTCTTTTGTAAAAGTGAAAGGATGTTAAAAAATATGATGTAAGAATTTAGAAGAAAGTGAAAACTATCAGAAAAGGGTGATTCTTAGAGTTCAATGTTAATGAAGAAGGAATTGTGAGACTTGGTTCAAGACTATCTATTCCCTCAAATCCTGAATTAATGAAAAAACATTTGGATGATTCCCATAGTTAATCTTTCTACACTAACTTAGGAAACACAATTTTGTATCACAATCTCCAAGAGCATTGTTAGGTGGATTACATGAAGAAGAATATCAATAAATATACATCAATGTGCAGAGTATGTCAGCAAGTGAATGATGAAAGGGAAAATTATATGGGGATGATGCAACCATTATACATACAAAAATGGAAATGGGAAAAATCACCACGTACTTTGTCAATGTACTTCAGATAACATCCAAGGGAAACAATTCTATCTGGGTTGTTTTGGATAATTTGATAATGATTGCATACTTCATTTATATTCAAGAGTATTTCTCATAAGATCAAATATCATATAAATACATTAAAATTTTTTTAAGGATGTATTATGTACCACTATTGATTTTTTTATTGAGATCCAAGATTCACCTCTTTGTTTTGGAAATTCTCCAACATGCTCTTAACATTAAGTTAAATTATAGTACATATTATCAACCTCAAACTGATGGCCAATATAAGTGGACGATCAAAACACTTGAGGACATGTTGAGATCTTTCTTAATGAAATTAAAAGGTACATGGGACAAACATATTCCTTTGGTGGATTTCTCTTACAACAACAGTTTCCACTCAATAATCAAAATGGATCATTATGATGCCCTTCAAAGGAAGAGGTTAAAAACAATAGTATGTTGGGATGAAGTTGGGAAATGAAAACTTCTAGGTCCAAGAATGGTTCATGATATGGTGAAGAAGGTTAAGACCATCCAGCAGTACATCAAAGTTGATTAGAGTTAAAAAAACAGAAATGTTGAAAATTGTCGACAAGACCTATAATTTGATGTTAGATACATTCTTTTCCTCTACATATCTCTATTGAAAATAGTGATGAGACTTGGGAAGAAGGGAAATCATATTATAAGATACATTGGCACTTTTTTGTTCCTTGATTGCATCAGAGTAGTTGCCTATCGACAAGAACTCTCACAAAACATATCTCAAGTACAAGATGTATTCCATTTATCCCAGTTGAGGAAATAAATACCAGACCCATCAAAATTACTCAATCCATATCTAGTACCATTGGATAATGACCATTCCTATGAGTAGTAGTCGGTGAAGATCTTATATCACAGATAAAAAATTCTACAAAATAGGACAATTCCCCTCATCAAAGTGTTTTGGAAAAACCACAAGTTTGAAAATAAATGTGGGAACCATAGAGGTGATGAAGCAGAGTTACCCTCTTCTATTTTAGTGTGGGAAAAGGAAATTTTGAGGGAAAATTTTCTTAAGGTGGGGAAGGTTGTAACAACCCCAAACTGTTATGAATAAATTTTCTTTTTTTTTGATTTAATTAAATGTATTAGGAATATAGAAAACACCTACACTCACTTTTATTTTTATACCATTAGGTATCTTTACCATTGATAATATAGGCATTGGAAAATTATCACATTACTAGTATAAAAGTATGGTTTTAACAAATCATATTTTCATAGATAAAGGAAGTGATGGCTTCAACCAGTAGGATCGTATCCTATGAAATCCCCACCATCGCACACCATAATAAGAGGGAATATAATGGTGTAATAAATAGATATGTATCAAGAACCTATCAATAATATTCTGTCAATTATTTTTTATAGAATAATGAATGTATTTTTCTTCCTATTATTGTTAGTTTGTAAATGGGTTTTAATGAACAAGTAGTATGTTTTACTAATATTAAAATTCAATTAAGAAATATATTTTGATGAATTAATTTATTTTTGAAATAAATAATATTTTAATAAAATATTTTTATTAAAAAAATATTAAATATAAATTATCATATAATTTTAATGTAGTCAAAATTAATTTGTATTAACATTTGAAAACTGTTTTAATCAGAACCCGTCAATTTTTAATAAATATCGGTTTTTATTTTAAAAGTAAAAATTCACATAATTAGAAAATTATTTAGTTAAAATTAATATCATTTTTGGATTTAGGATGTTTAAATTATCCAATGGTTAATTTTTCATAATTTTCTGAGATAGTCAATTTTTTGGGTAAAAATTAAATACTATATAAATATATGATGTGTTTTATGACATCATAATGGCCCAATAGTGATGTAATATATACTAAAAATTTTATCCCTGTACAAATATATATTTTTCCTTTAAAATAATGAAAATTTGAGTTTATTTTATTTATTTTATAAATCCTTAGTGATTCCTCTAAGATATACAATATATTTTATGATTTTAAAATCATTTCCTTGAGAGTGTGACTCACCTCCACATAAGAAAGGGAATTATTTTAATATTTTATTCCCATTTACTTATAAAATAATATAATATTATCCCCTTTTATAGAAACCATGGTCAAAAACCATGATATGGTTTGTGGTTTTGAATATTTTATTATGAAGTTTCCAAAACCAAAATAATAAAGAAATCCCCCTCCTTTCCTATATAAACACACCAAAGCACCCATTTATATTCACTCAAAATATATGAAGATCGTCGATACTCTAATATATACTCACTAGAGTCCTCCCACAGTGCCCCGACACTTCCAAGAATCCCTTCCCAAGCCTTTACAGTCACACATCCGAGTAATGGATTTCTCTCTTCACAATTCCATTCATGAACTTATTTTATATTATGCTTCTTAAATTCCATTTTCACATGTTGGTATATGATTTTACATGATCCCCTTACTATAAATTTTATTTAGAAATGATTTGATCATACTTTCAAACCCTTTAAGTACCCCTATGATCCTTTAATCCCACCTATTACTATACCCAAATTTCGTAGAGGATCTTCCACCCATCTTCTTTATCAAGCATTCCCTTCTATGTTATGTCTTATAATTTTCTTTTTCACATGTTGGTATATGTTCTTAAAAATTCATATTATTTTTAATTTCATTTCTAGGTGATGAGATACCCATTTCTCTCTCATCAACCCATTTTATGAATTTCTATATAATGTTGTTATGCAGCTGAAATTGCACCACGATTTACCATGCCAAAATAATTTTGTAGTGAATAGATAATCCATTTCCCAATCAAGAATATTCACCTTTATTACCATAATCCTATTTATTGGGGACATAAATGTTTGTATTCCACATTTATAGATTTTGGAATAATGTTATGATGTTGAATGAATCCATGTTATATGATCTATCTGGAACACTTAAGCATGAGATTGAAATGATGATGAAGGGTGTGCCCTGATAGCTCTAAAATGAATTGGGTAATGTTTAGTATCATGATAAGTAATGTTGGGATAGGGGTTTACTATATTCATCTATGTGACTTTTTTCACCATGAATTCTTGGCAGTTTAGCTTTGACTTGTGATTATGATGCAGTGTTTAAAGTTGTTTCCACATTTCCCATGTTATGATAATAATGATAATTTATTCTTTATTATTCATGTTCCTTTATGGATCATTAATATGACTTGACTAAAATATATTATTATCCTCATTTAATTCCATTTCTATTCCCATATTGGTCTTTATAGTTGACCCCTTTCTTATGTATTTCCTCAGGTTACCCCATGTAGTGTTAAGTATGAAGGATTGTTTTGGTCATGTCAAATAATTTTTCATTAAATATGTTGTTGTATTTAATGTTTTAAGTTGTTATTTAATGTTCCTAAAACCCAAATACACTATACCTATTGATCATAAAAGTTGTATTAAGTGAAATGTTATGTAATAAATCATGTTTAAAAATGAAATAAAGAGAATGGTTATTATAGTATGAGACTTATATTTTTGTAAACAAATACCACTCCATATCCACCATGTTGATGAAATAGTTTTTGTATAAATATATAGACCATAGGAAAGCCACCCCATGTCCCATTACATCCACCCCTAGCCATTAGGCCTCCAAAATTCATTGTAAAACTATTCTTATATCTAATTTTCACAGGGTAAGGCTATGGTGAAACTCAAGCACCATGTCTCTGCCACCCTCAAATTGGAAGAAGCTCTAAAATATTATATTTTGTAGTAAAATCCATTTATGTTGTAGGGACAAACCTCTAGTAGATATCTAAGACACGTCCCAATCTCCATGGCATAGCTATGCTGAAATAATAAGTAGCTCTGAAAACAATTTCTCCAGGGCTCCAAGATGAATCCAACAACCTATTTCATATCCCTAATCAACCTCAAATTATACTACACCATATCCATATTATCCATAGAGAATCATATCATACATCACATTGCCTCTCTACCACTAGTTAATAGTCTTATAAAAAAATATTTTTGAAAAAATCTATAATGACATGGGACCGTACCCAATCGAATGGAAATAAAATAAAATAAAATAAGTGATAAATGAAATTTATAATGTAATGTTAAACAATATCCATCAAAATTTATGATGAAAGATCGCAAAATATCCTCATGCATATGAGTTTGTAATTATGTCTACCCATCATTCTATGCATGAAAAGATGTGTTAAGGTGCAATTAGGGGACAAAGTCATGATGGAATCCTATCCAGAACCATGATGTAAAATGAGGATACCAATTGGAGATGATGGTCCTTGGTTCCATATGAAACCTAACTACATCATCCATATACCACCTTTCCAAAAAATCCACAGTACTCAATTTATATATGAATAGAAATTGATCTAAATTCTTTAGCCATTCTATAATCACCCAAACAATATTGTATACTCCATCATCCAAGGGTATCCCTATTAAGAAATTTAGTAAAATATCCTTAAATATCCACTCATTGTCATCCAATGGCTATAAAAACCCATCAAGGACACAATATATGTATTTCACTGACTAAAAAACAAGACCCCACACCATGAACTACAACCCAAAATGCTACATTAAAGGCCACCAAAGATACCTTTTTAATCCGTGATACCTGTTATACTGTCTAGAATATACCACTAAGGGTGATATGTGAAATGTATAGAGAACTCCCTCATGCATCATCAATGGAACAAATAGGCTCCCCTAAAATTGTATCTTTTTCTGAAAATCCTTTGACCAGCCCTCTAGAGTATCAACATGGACAATACTATCTCACATAACCTATGTATCTAACTTCCACCACAAAGACTCCTACACCTTCTACATCAAGGATGATTCCACCATTATGTAATAAATTCAATATCTTTAATTGATTTCCTTAACATCATGATGTATCACATTAATCTCTTTCAAACCTCTCTAGACATCCCTAGTCTCTCAAATCACATATCCTCAAGACTTCCAAATTGGTAAATCATAAATGTAACACCCCGACCCCAGCTGCCCAGAGTCGGTGCATTACTTCGTAACATTGGCATGATCACAAAAGATCAAGTCTCAAAAAACTGATTAGTTTAGTAGCCTTGGAAACACTAGATACATTCATAAATGTTACATTACATCATAAAGTGAAAAACTAATAACAAAGTCTTCATAGTCCACAGTCATATCCTCTTCTGACTATCCCTGCAGGTCATTCATAAAATACTTCTTCACATCCTGGAAAATATTAAAACATTGAAAGGGGTGAGCTCAGATGCTCAGTAAGGATAACAATATTGCGGAAGCCTTCATAAATAAACATAAACATTTAAGGCAATGTATAACTAAAACAAAAGCCTTTTAAACCTGAACATCAACATAATATGGCAAAAGTAAAATGAGATAATGCCATTCACTTATTCACATTGATATTATACTGGTCGAATAATCACATGAAATATCAATAACCACTTTCATAATGAGGGAATGTATAATGCCAGACATTCTGAAACATTTTGTCAAGGCCTCAGCCAAGACGTCTAAAATGATTAAGGCCTCGTCCAAAACCATAAATCAAATTGGGAAAGGGCCTCGGCCAATTCCACGTCTAGTTGTCTCATGATACCTACCGATGCATCGAGGAGCTATAGCAGGCTCCACCCGTCACTTATTAAGTCCAATACATTCCTCATATGAATAGGTTTAAACATATCATAAACCATAACATAATCGGATCACATAAAACATGCATAAAGGAAACATAAAATTTCCACATTCCAATCACAAGATATCAATACAGCACATTGATATAATAAAAATGCTTTCAAAACCATTTTCAATACCAAAATAAAAGAAAGTTAAAACTTTGTATTTATTTTTCATTAAAAAAAAGATGGCTTATAGAGGAAGCCGAAACTCAAATAATGGTCACAGCGGCGGAGAAGTCGTTGTCGCCGCATAAGTACAGAAAGAAAAACATTCCCTTTTGTCGTTTAGCAAAACGCTTTGTATAAAAAGATTCCTTTTGAATAACCGTAAAAATCAAAGGGGTTTATACACCGTATAAAAGAAAATTGTGTATAAAACCAAATATGCCTCAATGAAAGGGGATTGAGACGAAGTCCTTAAAAAGATCATTTTTAAAATAAAATAGATCTATTATGTGTATTCACTATAGGTACACATGAAGAAAGTAAAAATACAAGATAGGACATAATAATATCATGACATAATTTGAAAGTAAGAGATTAACCCAAAGAATGGAAATTGGGTTAAGAAGTTCCCTTACCTTGTGTCCGACTTGACTCAATCGTTCTTTAACCTCCTGAATAATAAACTAGAGTTAATATCTACCTTATTAAGAACCATTTTCAATTTCATTATCCTTTTTATATCACTTATTATAATGTTATGAACATTATGTAATTATTTAAGTTAATAACGGTCGTTTTGTCGATCTTTGGTACTTGAGTCAACAATAAACTTCTTATAATTACAAGTTGTTCATGTGGTAGAATATCCATTATATCCAGAATTATATTCATGATTTAGATTTAATATATATCATATATATACAGTATATACATTCATTCATAATGTCACGTAACGTTTAGAGGTAAGAAATGAAATGCACCGTTCATGGAGACGGTAAGCCGTACGTACGCATGAACGCTACTTTCATTTCTATTTCGTATTTAATGGAATGAAATCATAATGATATAAATTTATAATATAATTACAGTATAATATAGTGTATAATACCATTTACTCCATCCTTTATACATCCCACATATGACATTAACGATTCAAATCACTTTGAGGGGGCGGTAGTCCGCACTTCCTAAAATGAAATTATCGCGTTTTACCCATAATGGAAATCATAAAGTACGCCATAAATGAGAAATACATAAGCATAAGTAAAACATTAACATATTATATATCATATATAAAAATAGTGACATCTTAATGGCCACCTTTGAAGGTGTTATATGAGTGTTGAACAATCATCGTTTCGTGAGGCAGAAATTCGCCATCCACAGAAACCGTATGTTCTTTAACCATTAGATGTAGGTGTGTGTAAGTGTAGCTCGAATACTTATTATAAAAACATCCTAGTATATTGAGGATACTGGTGTTGTTACAAAAGAAATTAATAAAAAGAGTTTAGGGGGTTGGAGAAGAAAAATAAAACAAAACAACATTAGAGAGGGCATTACCTCAAAATCGGGTAACTCTTTTTGATTTGAGCCAAAGGCTTCCTTGGGAAGAGTTCTGCTCAAAGTGAGGCTTCTAGGAGTAAGAGGGGGATGTTGGGAGAGTATTTGGGCAGAGTTTGGCCGAGCCAAATGGCTTGAAGGTGTGAATAAGGTGGGAGAGGTGGGGGCCTTTTATAAGTGGAGAGGAAGGGCTCTTTTGGAAAGATTGAAATGTTACATTATTAAACAATGCTTTTCGGATTATAAAGGTCCCACACTTATATAATTCTAGGATAAGGTGATAAGGTTTCGAAATCTCCTCATCCAATAGACTTTGGACAAGTGTAAGCCTTGGATTTTGCATTATCTTCTCATTTTATTTAAATCGTTAAATAATGAGGTCATCGCCGCATCATAATGATGTCATAAATAATTTAATTTATTTAATGTATAAAAATTATAAAAAAATACTATGATGTAGGAAATCTTGTTATATTTCTAATGAATATTTATAGTCAAAATTCGTACTTGTGTAACCCCACTTAAAAACTGTTTTAGTAAAATAACTCATGTTTGTGTCAATTTAATTTTAACATTAAATAAATATATATTAATGTCATTTTCCAACTAAAGTGGCTCCATGTGGTCCCCAAGTTGACCCATGGGTTGTCTTGGTCGGCCATACTCATCCAATAGGAGTAGGACAAGTGTCATTCTCATCTCATATTATTAAAACATTATTTGTACCTTAAACTACACTAATTACCTCTAATCGCGATTAAGAACTTAAAAGTTACTATTCACCAAAAAATTATTTTGATCTCATTGAACCACATTTTACTTCTTAATGACAACCATGTATGTTGGATTTTTGAAAATAAAATCACAAAAGTGGTAATATTTCATTTAAACGAAAAATCAGTTATTTAAATACCACTTAGTGGTTTCACTATTCATCAAAAATTGAAGTTTTTCAGAACAAGGCCAAAATTTCACCCGAAGCTATAATTGATATTCCGAATTCAAAAATGATGTCTATTTTAAAAAATTCCATACATATAAGTTGCATTAATTAATTTTATAATTAATTCCCGCTGTTACGACAAATAGCGTGTTTTTAAGAAACAATTTATATCAAAAGATTGGCAATTGTTTATGTCCAATTTCAATGTTAAAATAATTCTAATGACCACCATTGGATAAAATGGTAAAAATATATTCTAATTATACCTTAAAACCACTAAATAGTATAACTTATCACTATATATTATTTTGATTAAAAAAGTTGTTTTAAGTATTTTTCACTATTCATAAAAATTTGGAAGTTCTCGGAAAATTAAAAAAAAATCAACATAGGCTAATTTCAATATTAGGAATACAAAAATGAAGTCCATTTTGAAATATAAAATTTCTATAAATTTAAAAGGTGGTTATTACTATTCATAACGACTACTTTGATTAGTTGCAGTGTGTTAGAACTCGAACTTGCGTACAATGCAAGCTATTGCATTATTGAAAGAGAGGCGTATCGTGGAAGCTCGGGGTGTTACATTCTCCCCTCCTTCAATAAATTGCGTCCTCGCAATTTGAAATTTTTCTTTGAAAAAAAAGGTTGAAAAGAGAAAATACCTTTGAGGAAAACCCACATCGGAAATAAGGTTAATAAATATATAACATTAAAAGAAAGCAAGATAAGTACAAAGGTCACCCGATATAGCCCATTCTAGGATTCTACGAAAATATGGATATAGAGGAGAAACAAACCATCAAGGTCTGATGGAGAGTTATAGAAAACAGGATTAGGAGAAAGTTTAACCACAAGAAAATCACAAACTTGTGATTGGTTAAACAGTCATTGAATCCCCAGTTGGAAAAGTTAACCGACAACATTTTTGTTTTAAGTTACCTTTTATAATGTTGAGGAATTTATTTAGGAGATTTACTAAGAACTTAAGGGAATATACATACTTGTTATGTATACTTTCATTCGTTAATAAATTTTTACCACAAACCCAACTTTTACTCCAAATGGTAACGGAACTCAAAAATATTCTATTTATCCTAATTGTATAAGGTTCAAAATGTTAACACATACCATTTAGATTAGTAAAACTATTTTGTAATAACCAGGTACTTCCTGTATGCTAGTAGTAGGAAATAAAGGCTTGTCGCACTATGGTTGTGGGTTCGATTCCTGCAGCTTTTTCCGACGCGACGGGTTATTCCCCACCCAGCAGGTTGTCCTTTTTCCTAAAACTATAGTATTATAATATTCCAAAAATAATCTTCAGAAATTCTTTAACCTTAAACAATACTATCCATGGTTCAACTTAATCCATTCCAACCTTAATAGTTATCCAAAATACCTCCGTCCAGACTTTCTCTAAAAGGTCTCTAAATTCCAAAATCAATTGTAACATCAGATTCCCCAAACAAAGAAAAGTTTCTCTTATTGTCACATACTAAAAATATGATTACCTTAATCATATTAAAACCTTACTGAAATCAACAAGTACTGTAGTACAATCCATATATATATATATCACATTATTCTTATAACCAGAATATAATCCTTGAGTCCAAAAGCACCAATACATTAATTATTCCGCTTCAACTGTAGTCACAGCATAAGATTGGCCTTGATCCCTTGGCCTTTTCTGAGGTAATTTTCCTTGACGCTTAGGACATTCATTTGCATAATGACCCATTTCTCTACAATTGTAGCATTCAACTTTGATAGCCTCTTTCTTTCCCTTGCAATCACGAGCCTGGTGACCCTTTTCTCCACATTTATAATAGACTCCCATTCCTTTTAGGAACGTACCAGGGTGATTCTTCCCACAATTATCACATAATGGAAAATCCTTCTTTCCCTTTTTCCCTTTATCTGTCTCTTGTTCCACCGTTCTCTTCTTCTCTTGCTTTAATTTGTTGTCATAAGACTTAGAGAATTCCTTTTCTGTCTTGATAGCACACGAGACAATATCTTCGTATGATGAGAAGGATTGTGATACTAAATCTCGACAAAGAAATGGTTTTAACCCATAAAAGAAATGATCAATCTTACTCCTTGGGTTACGTATATAATCGGCAGCATGCCTTGCTAACCTTGTAAAGTTAGCCTCATACTTTGCGACATTCTCATCCTCCTTCTGCCTCAAACTCAGAAATTGCATTTCCATATCTGTTCGATGGTCACGAGGAAAATATTTTTCTAAGAAAAGCTCTTTAAACTCCCTCCATTCCATATTCGATACCTCATCATATTCCTTTGTGTTTTGAATCAGCGACCACCACTGATCGGCATCTCCAGTGAGGCGGTAAACTTCCATGACAACCTTCTCCCTTTCACTACTCCCCAAGGCATGGAATATTTTCTCTAAGGAATTTATCCACTGCTCATCTACTGTAGGATTTGTACTCCCATTGAAGGTTGGTGGTTGTTGCCTCATGAAACGGTCTAGCATTGATCCTCCACATTGCGGATCAGGGTGCTCCATACGAGTAAGGTTATTATTCATAACCTGCGTGAGTTGTCCCAGTACGGTGAGAAGCTGATCAGCACCAGTTGTATCTCCAGATCCACAATAATTATCTTGAGAAGGAGGGAAATCCCTACACGGAGTTCTTGCATTGATACGGTTTCCATTCCTTCCACTAGGCGCCATTTCTAAACAATGGCACAAACTAGATTAGTTTATGAATCAAAATACATAATTCCATTCTTGTTAAACACTTTACATAAATTGAACTATTTATGGATATAATCCATAATCATAAAAAGAAATGTTTTCTTTGAGGAAGTATGTACTCATAACCCTTCATAGTGGTTTGTAAATAAAATGAGAATTATCCAAGCATATCCCCCGAGAGTGTCGTAACCAAGAGTGCAGCAAGGCCCGTTGTCGTGCACCAGTTCCCGTTCGAGTCTTGCTCAAAGCGGTGTTTTCGGGTTTTACCCCTAGGTACATCTGTGCCAGAGCTGCCTCTACCTGTTCGTATCCAGACAGGGATGTATTGCTCGGAAAACTCATAACATCTCTATAATACCAAAATTCTAGGAAGTTCTTCTATACTAATCCTCAAAGTCTATCTTTGGGCTATGTGCTCTAATCAGAGTTTATCTAAATCTAGCTTCCAAGGTTAGTACTAAACTGCCTCTGATACCAACTGTAACGCCCCGACCCCAGCTGCCCAGAGTCGGTGCATTACTTCGTAACATTGGCATGATCACAAAAGATCAAGTCTCGAAAGACCGATTAGTTTAGTAGCCTTGGAAACACTAGATACATTCATAAATGTTACATTACATCATAAAGTGAAAAACTAATAACAAAGTCTTCATAGTCCACACTCATATCCTCGTCTGACTATTCCTGCAGGTCATTCATAAAATACTTCTTCACATCCTGGAAAATATTAAAACATTGAAAGGGGTGAGCTCAGATGCTCAGTAAGGATAACAATATTGCGGAAGCCTTCATAAATAAACATAAACATTTAAGGCAATGTATAACTAAAACAAAAGCCTTTTAAACCTGAACATCAACATAATATGGAAAAAGTAAAATGAGATAATTCCATTCACTTCTTCACATGGATATTCTACTGGTCGAATAATCACATGAAATATCAATAACCACTTTCATAATGAGGGAATGTATAATGCCAGACATTCTGAAACATTTTGTC
Organism: Viscum album; assembly: GCA_963277665.1. NCBI lineage: Eukaryota > Viridiplantae > Streptophyta > Magnoliopsida > Santalales > Viscaceae > Viscum > Viscum album. The sequence goes on from OY728120.1 coordinate 1,490,100,333, forward strand.
AAGGCCTCGGCCAAGACGTCTAAAATGATTAAGGCCTCGGCCAAAACCATAAATCAAATTGGGAAAGGGCCTCGGCCAATTCCACGTCTAGTTGTCTCATGAGACCTACCGATGCATCGAGGAGCTATAGCGGGCTCCACCCGTCATTTATTAAGTCCAATACATTCCTCATATGAATAGGTTTAAACATATCATAAACCATAACATAATCGTATCACATAAAACATGCATAAAGGAAACATAAAATTTCCACATTCCAATCACAAGATATCAATACAGCACATTGATATAATAAAAATGCTTTCAAAACCATTTTCAATACCAAAATAAAAGAAAGTTAAAACTTTGTATTTATTTTTCATTAAAAAAAAGATGGCTTATAGAGGAAGACGAAACTCAAATAATGGTCACGGCGGCGGAGAAGTCGTTGTCGCCGCATAAGTACGGAAAGAAAAACATTCCCTTTTGTCGTTTAGCAAAAATCTTTGTATAAAAAGATTCCTTTTGAATAACCGTAAAAGTCAAAGGGGTTTATACACCGTATAAAAGAAAATTGTGTATAAAACCAAATATGCCTCAATGAAAGGGGATTGAGACGAAGTCCTTAAAAAGATCATTTTTAAAATAAAATAGATCTATTATGTGTATTCACTATAGGTACACATGAAGAAAGTAAAAATACAAGATAGGACATAAAAATATCATGACATAATTTGAAAGTAGGAGATTAACCCAAAGAATGGAAATTGGGTTAAGAAGTTCCCTTACCTTGTGTCCGACTTGACTCAATCGTTCTTTAACCTCCTGAATAATAAACTAGAGTTAATATCTACCTTATTAAGAACCATTTTCAATTTCATTATCCTTTTTATATCACTTATTATAATGTTATGAACATTATGTAATTATTTAAGTTAATAACGGTCGTTTTGTCGATCTTTGGTACTTAAGTCAACAATAAACTTCTTATAATTACAAGTTGTTCATGTGGTAGAATATCCATTATATCCAGAATTATATTCATGATTTATATGTAATATATATCATATATATACAGTATATACATTCATTCATAATGTCACGTAACGTTTAGAGGTAAGAAATGAAATGCACCGTTCATGGAGACGGTAAGCCGTACGTACGCATGAACGCTACTTTCATTTCTATTTCGTATTTAATGGAATGAAATCATAATGATATAAATTTATAATATAATTACAGTATAATATAGTGTATAATACCATTTACTCCATCATTTATACATCCCACATATGACATTAACGATTCAAATCACTTTGAGGGGGTGGTAGTCCGCACTTCCTAAAATGAAATTATCGCGTTTTACCCATAATGGAAATCATAAAGTATGCCATAAATGAGAAATACAGAAGCTTAAGTAAAACATTAACATATTATATATCATATATAAAAATAGTGACATCTTAATGGCCACCTTTGAAGGTGTTATATGAGTGTTGAACAATCATCATTTCGTGAGGCAGAAATTCGCCATCCACAGAAACCGTATGTTCTTTAACCATTAGATGTAGGTGTGTGTAATTTTAGCTCGAATACATCTTATAAAAACAACCTAGTATATTGAGGATACTGGTGTTGTTACAAAAGAAATAAATAAAAATAGTTTAGGGGGTTGGAGAAGAAAAATAAAACAAAACAATATTAGAGAAGACATTACCTCAAAATCGGGTAACTCTTTTTGATTTGAGCCAAAGGCTTACTTGGGAAGAGTTATGCTCAAAGTGAGGCTTCTATGAGTAAGAGGGGGATGTTGGTAGAGTATTTGGGCAGAGTTTGGCCGATCCAAATGGCTTGAAGGTGTGAATAAGGTGGGAGAGGTGGGGGCCTTTTATAAGTGGAGAGGAAGGGCTCTTTCGGAAAGATTGAAATGTTACATTATTACACAATGCTTTTCGGATTATAAAGGTCCCACACTTATATAATTCGAGGCTAAGGTGATAAGGTTTCGAAATATCCTCATCCAATAGGCTTTGGACAAGTTTAAGCCTTGGATTTTGCATTATCTTCTCATTTTATTTAAATCGTTAAATAATGAGGTCATCGCCGCATCATAATGATGTCATAAATAATTTAATTTATTTAATGTCTAAAAATTATACAAAAAATACTATGATGTAGGAAATCTTTTTAGATTTCTAATGAATATTTATAGTCAAAATTTGGACTTGTTTAACCCCACTAAAAAACTGTTTTAGTAAAATAACTCATGTTTGTGTCAATTTAATTTTAACATTAAATAAATATATATTAATGTCATTTTCCAACTAAAGTGGCTCCATGGGGTCCCCAAGTTGACCCATGGGTTGTCTTGGTCGGCCATGACTCATCCAATAGGATTAGGACAAGTTTCATGCTCATCTCATATTATTAAAACATTATTTGTACCTTAAACTACACTAATTACCTCTAATCGCGATTAAGAACTTAAAAGTTACTATTCACCAAAAAATTATTTTGATCTCATTGAACCACATTTTACTTCTTAATGACAAACATGTATGTTGGATTTTTGAAACTCAAATCACAGAAGTGGTAATATTTCATTTAAATGAAAAATCAGTTATTTAACTACCACTTAGTGGTTTCACTATTCATCAAAATTGAAGTTTTTCAGAACAAGGCCAAAATTTCACCCTAAGCTATAATTGATATTCCAAATTCAAAAATGATGTCTATTTTACAAAATTCCAAACATATAAGTTGCATTAATTAATTTTATAATTAATTCCCGCAGTTACGACAAATATCGTGTTTTTAAGAAACAATTTATATCAAAAGATTGGCAATTGTTTATGTCCAATTTCAATGTTAAAATAATTCTAATGACCACCATTGGATAAAATGGTAAAAATATATTCTAATTATACCATAAAACCACTTAATAGTATAACTTATCACTATAAATTATTTTGATTAAAAAAGTTCTTTTAAGTATTTTTCACTATTCATAAAAATTTGGAAGTTCTCGGAAAATTACAAAAAAATTCAACATAGGCTAATTTCAATATTAGGAATACAAAAATGAAGTCCATTTTGAAATATAAAATTTCTATAAATTTAAAAGGTGGTTATTACTATTCATAACGGCTACTTTGATTAGTTGCGGTGTGTTAGAACTCGAACTTGCGTACAATGCAAGCTATTGCATTATTGAAAGAGAGGTGTATCGTGGAAGCTCGGGGTGTTACAATAAAATAAATTCTATTTACTTATTGTATAGTAGATATAAAAATAATGATCCTGGAGAAAATCTATCAACCTAAACTGGTGTAAATTCATATCTCATAGAGAGAAATCATATTTCATGTTTTTTTGGTCCATAAAGACCACAAAGTTCTCAACAATCTAATAATGCCACCACTGCTTCAGTAGAAGCACTGCATTCACTAACTCTAGACCATAGAAGGAATAGTTATGCTCATGGGGGTGTAACTTCCTTTTACCACAAGATATTATCTCTCTCCATTACCCCAGGACACATATCTGACCAATATGGGATGCATCACAAAATATCTCAATCATCACACCCTCATCAGGAAACTGAAGCACTGAGTCACTAATCAACCTCTCTATTAGGCGATTGAATGCCTCCTGACATTGATCATCCAATAAAAATCCTGATCATTACTCTCAAAAGAAGTCAGTGAGGATGAAATGTTGGTCAAATTCGACACAAACCATTGATAATATCCCATGAGACCAAGGATTTTCCAAAACTATACTACATTCTTAGGTTTTGGTGAGTAAAAAACCACTTTAATATTCGATGAGTCAATTAACACACCCAACTAAGACACAACATTCCTATGAAAAATTACTTCATTGGTCCAAAAATTTCACTTTTATTGATTTACATAGAGCCAATGGTGTTGAAGGAAATACGAGATAGCTTTGATATAATCAACATTCTCATTTTCATACATCCAGTTGATCAAGATATCATCGATGAATATGAAAATTAAGTGGTATAGGAACTCATAGAACACATAGTTAATGATCCTCCTAAACATAGTTGGTGCATTAATGGAATTGAACTGTATGACCACGAACCTGGAGTTACCAAAACTCCTCCTAAAAGAAGTATTCCAGATCTCCTCATCATTAAAATAATTTAATGATATATAAACCATAAAATAATCTTCAAAAACTAGTTGGATCCCTTAATTTAGTTAAATAGATCTTCAATCCTTAGAAGGGTAGAAGTAGTTCTTTAATATATCTTAATCCATCCTTCGATAGTATATGAATGACCTCAAACTATTTTATACCTTTTTGGAAAACAATACTAGAGAACCCTAAAGAGATATGATGGGTTATATGAATCCCCACTTCATTAAATGATTAATCTAATGCCTCAAATCATGTAGCTCAGTCACTCTAACATGACTGTCATTATAGGGACGGGGTTTCCTTATCATATACTAGGTGATTCATGTTTTTATTTTATGTATACATGGGATTTATCCAATATAAATCTTAGTATATGATATCTCAAGGTGGTCAATGTCAGATGGGAGGTTAGGATCCTTTTCAACATCAGTAGATGTTTCTCCGAGGTAGTATAAGAATATATTTTCATTGGTGTCTGTTCATCATCTCAGTTAGTTGGATTTTCTTAGCCAAGGAATGATTTATTTTTAGAGGTTATCCTCATGATGGTTCATATCATTAATTAACCAGACCATATCATGGTCATAGTGGTCTTCAAGAGATAGGAAAATAACCTGTTCTTGGGTAGATTCCTGGGATGGAGGTCTCAAAGTTAATGTGGTTACAGGTTTTTTAAGCCATTATCATTTATATTTTACCCTATTTCATCATTTTTATTTACGATCATCACACTCCTTTTTTATATTTATTCAGTCTACACTTCAAGAATAAAGTTGGAGACGCCTCCAGTTCCCCTAGGACTATCTATTCCATTTATAGATCAGGGTACATTGATTGATGTGTACTGGGGATGTCACTAGTTATGGAGTAGTACCAAAAAGTAGGGGGTTTCTTCTAGCTATATATACAACCATACGATGTTATCCTTAGTATATATTGGGTATATTCCATGCATATAACCACTGATTTATTTTGAAGGATATTTTTTTCTAATTTGTTAGGATAATGAGTGGTGATCATTGGTGAGTGGGGATATCAGATGGGTGGAAGGTGATTGGAGCCTTTATTATCTCAGTTGGAAGAGATTCCAATGAAAGATCAAGAAAATAATGTTCCATGAGTTTTGGAGTATTTTCATGATGTATTCCTAGATGACGTTGTGAAAATACTCCCCTAAAAGTGGTGTTGAGTTTAGAATAAAGTTAAAACTACTTTTGTCTCTAATTTTGAGGGATTCTTATCTGGTGGTTCTTATGGAGCTTTGTGATTTGAGGCTACAGATTAATGACTCGAAGCAGAGGGGTTTCCTCAAACCCAGTTTATTTCATTGGGGTTCTCCAATATTGTCCTTAAAAACATGTGGGTAGTAGTTTAAGATTTTTCATAGACTATCTCAGTATGAATCTGGAGAAAATCAAGAACCATTTCCACCTTCCAAGGATTTATGATTTTTTTGACCATATTAAAGGATATCGATTGTTTTAAAAGACTTATTTGTCATCTTGATATAATCATATGAGGATGGGAGATGAGGATATCTCGAATAATTCCTTATGTGTAGAAATATGTATTTATATTTCATGGTCATATAATTTTAAGACATGAATACACCAGTTGTCTTCATGGTTCTCATGAACTCTATGTTCCACGAGTTCTTAGACTAGTTCGTAGTCATTTTAATCGATGGCATCTTGATCTACTCAAACTCATTGTAGGAACATATCAATCATCTTAGAGCTATATTACAGGTCCTTAGACAACACCAGATCTATGGAAATTCATACATTTTCAGTTTTTGGGTGTGAGAGGTGTATTTTCATAGGAATGTAATGTCTCATTAGGGTGTAGGTATAGACCTGTCAGTTATTGAAGTAGTTGTTTCTTGAGAATCACCTAATAATGTGGGAGAGGTTAGAGGTATCCTTGGTATCAAGGGTTATAAGCATAGGTTGTTTTATGATTTATTATCAATTATAGAACCACTAATATCACTAACAAAGAAGGATCAGGCTTTTATATGAAGTGATCAATGCTAGGAAGTTTTCAGTTACCTAAAGGGGAGGTCGATCAGTGCCTCAGTGCTTTTGTTTCCTAATATGTGTATGATGTTTGAGATGTTTTTCAATGAATCATATCTGGGTTTGGGATGCATCCTAATACAATAGATATAAGTGATCTCTTATGGGTCTATATAGTTATCCCCCCTTGATCATAACTATACAACCTATGACCTGGGGTTTTTTTGGGGTTATTTTTTCTATATCCTTGTCTTAGATTATTATTATGGGTAATTCCTTCTGTATGTTATATTTTTATACCATTAGTTTTAATCAATAACTATGGGCTTACTTAAGGGAGGACATAAGGGATCATTATCTCTCTTGATTTATTACCAATCTAAGAGGGTTTCCATTTATGGGAGGGGGTGTGACAAAGTGGTGTCAAAGGAATTTAAAATAAAGGTGCCCTGCAACTACTTGCTTAATAGTTTTCCACTCTCACACCATAACACTAAACATCAGGATATCAAATCCCTCCCATTAGTATCACATCACATATCCACTGATAACTGATGTGGGTAAGGATGAATCATTACCAACACTTGCCTCATGCGGGGTCCATTATCCCATGATGGCAACAGTATATTCCATAGCCTCATCCACATACCCAGGGAAGTAGGGTATCATGACCATGGAGGAAATAAACTGTTTTACCTCCTCCTACCATGAATAATCCCCACTACATACCACATCCCCAACATAGTGTGATCTCCAAATCCAACCCATCATCACTTATTAATCTACATCAATAATATTTCACCACATGGTAATCTCTAACACCAACCCATAATCTCTAGGTAATCTCCAATTCCAAATCATAAAGAGAGGTTAATAACTAAAACCAATTCATCATCACTGGGTAATCTCTAACCCCAACCCATCATCACTGGGTAATATCCAACACCGACAAATAATAATCATTATTTCTAAATAAAGAGTAAGGAGGTGATGATATCCAGCCATCCATTTCACCAATATCCTATATGTTATGGAAAACACATGAAACACAAACCATCTAGGTGTTGGTACGGTTATCCAACTTGGGTGGGTCATGAAAATAAATACAATTAAAAAATGCTGAAATAATGAATACAATTTCCAAAATATGGTTTAAAAGTAATTACACTAGAATACTCCACAATTCCTCTACGACACATCATAGATTCTATCCCTAACAGCTCCCTCCACTAAATGCATCCATCATACAACCTCCATACATAACCACCCAAACACAAATTTAATTTTCATGTTCATCCATTTCCCATAATTTACCAATTATTGGCCATAATTTGTTCTTTAATTTTCAATTCAATAACTTATTTATCACATATTACATTTCATCCGACACTCCATTAATTTACTAACCTTGGTAATTTATTGTTAACTTCCTTTATGCTAGTTACCACTCATCAATTTCATCCCATGCTTATTTAATTTTACATTTAAATTCATTACATGGATAACTAGGAAAATAATATAATAATACTAAATAAAATATCACCCATATCACATACCCTACCACTGTAACACAACGTATTACAAGACATCACTGAAACCCGATGATCTCATTAAAACGACCACAATACAACCACCATACATCATCCCTTATCACATTTGATACAAACCAACCATGATTTACTACACAAGACGTTTCTGCATTGAACCCAGTTAACACTGTCAGTGGTACCCCCCATAGGGTTCCCATAGATCACACGAGGAGACACTAAATGTAAATTAACACATTAAAGAACATTAAAGATTCAACAATTTACCACAAACTCATATTTAAAAAGAGGTATTTCATCACATTACTACATTAATTATCATGAGTATTCGCACAAAATTCAATTTTCAATGGTATACATATAGAAATTATTAAAATTTTATTTAGGGTTAGTTTTAATAATTAACACAATGAGGGAGTCATAGTCAGGAAAAATACAACACAATCAGGGCTCCCAACATCCATGATTTTCATCAACATCAACAAGAATGTGTAATCACGTTGGTAATAACAAAAAATAAGTAAATACATTCATGTACTCCCCATTAAAATAAATTAAAAAATTTTAAATTAATTATCTTCTTAGGTAAATCCATAATATCAATCCAAAGGAATAAAAAATATTGAAATTCCCACAGATGTATATAATAAAGAGAGAACACGAACCCCCTAGATAAAAAAATATTTCTATGTCACTGTGAAAAACATGGAAAAGAGGAAAAACCGGAGGACCATAACCACATAAGGAAACCCTATATCAATCTGAATCACACTAAGGGATCATGAAAATCATAAAAAAAGACTCCCTTAATAAAAATTTCATCCTCACCAAGAATCTCTAATAGAGGAATACAATAATCCAAAGTGGAAATAAGAAGGTCACACAATAAATTTCCAAATATCAAACTCCTAAATCCAAGGATTAAAGAAAGATAAAGGGGGTGGAAGATCCTCTAACATCATTTATGGTACACACAAAACTCAAGAGTAATGAGATAAATTAAAGGGTTTCTAGAATATATAAATATGTTGGAAATTTACACATTCATGATTTGAAACAATGATTCACATCATGAGAATTTGTGATGTACACCAGTTCAGGACATGGAATTAGTTCCTGTTTTAAATGACATTAATTCAATGCCCAATGATTATACACTAAATTAAATGGAAAATCAATATGCTATTCAATCACACTATGAATAATTCTCTCATAATGAAAATTAATTAACCATATGATTGCCTTTTGCAACTTCATGTCCTATATTTGCATCATCCAAGCTACGAACCTCCATTCACATCATGAATATATGTTCAAAATGAAAATAACACTATAAAATATAAATTCAGGCACAAACTCCATCGAATAACCCTCATTCCTCCTCTGAACACCTCGAGATCCAAATCCAAAAATATAATGGTGTGAGAGGGCATGGACCATTACATTATATGCCTCTCAAATTATTTTCATCGTCAAAAATCAAAACCAAACCCTAATCAATAAAATTGACTATCAAAACTTTATACCATATACACTCTCCCCCAGGAAGATACCTCCTAGGAACCCCATTATAACCAAACCACAACCAATAATCAAGGGAAAACGATTAGGTAAAAGTCACATATCATAATTTGGTAACAATATAATAATTTAATTATCAATGAAAAAACAAAGAAAAGATAAAAACAACTTAGGGAACTGGGAATGCTTCATCATTTCACACTCATATGTACTCACCCTAATATATCATTTCTCAAAAAAACAAGAACCATGGGGATGGTAAATTCCAGAATCACCTTCTATCGATGATCCTAGATCTCTACTGGTCACTCCATAAATGTCATCTCATCCCCAAAATCACACTCTCCCCAGTTAATGATGTGGGAGTCGTCATGAAGATACTAATGAATCTTAGACACATGGAAGAGATCATGGAACCTTTTAGATTTTGAAGGATTAATGATCGATATTCCACCTCACCAACATGTTAAAATGCATCAAAAGTAATGATGAACCAAGGAGAAAGCTTACTCCCTCATTCAGGACTCTATTTCTCCTGATGAGAGGAAACCCTAAAAACCCAAATTATCAAACCTAAAACTACATGGGTTTCCACCTATGATTATAATATGCCTTATAATGATCATGAACCACCTTTATCCTTAGTAATTACATCAAAATAAAATGGTAGTTTTTTACACTACATCAGGTCTAAGAACTACTGACTCCCATCTATCTGAGAATGAAAAGTAGTATTTGGGAACAAGTGGGAGGAAAAAGAATTTTGTAGCTACCTATAACTATGAGGTAAAATTATGATGCTAATCATATATCATAATCATTTTTACCCAATTAATCATAACCACAACATGAACATACAACCTCACCAAAGAATCCATGAAACTTCATTCATGTATATCGAGAAAATGAGATAAATTTCTCATTTGATACACAATAACCAAAATTATACCACACACTCTTTGATATAAAGGTGGAATTATGGAATAAAATCCATTTAAATGTCTTCTCATTTTTACATAGGTAAATACAAAGGTTGTAATAATCTTCTAGGAACATGGTGTTCAGTTTTCACCTACTAATAAACTAGACAGTGTGGCATGAACTCAATCCTCTATTTATTTCTTCCTTATTGGTCATCAAAGAATCCTCCTCAGGGCATGATATATATTATATACACTATTATGTACCACTAATAGTTATCTATGATGCCTCCTCAAGCTCATATACTATTATAAATATCATTAATATTTGTTATACCATGTTTTTTGAATGGAATTATACTGAGAACTTAAAAGTTATGAAATACAATAAATATAAAAGCCTCTAATAATTTTATAATCTGGTGAAGTATTATGTATATAATTTCAGTGAGTTGGATCTTTTCATTACTAATATCTTCTATCGAGAATCCTTGAATTACTATTTATTTGAAAGAGTCCTTCCCCTTTGCCTCATTTCAATAATATCATTATCTATATTATCTTCATGTATTTAAGTTGTTAGTAATTTCAAGTTGGTGGAAAGAAATATAGAAGGATAACCTAAATCATGTTATAGATACCTTTTATCTTCTAAAGGTAAAGGTAATCAGTCAACTGATAAACGAATATAATAATTTATAAAGACTCAAAGTGGAGGTAACAGTAATGACTAATCCTCTTACTCTGACTCTATCCATCCAATGAAGAAATAATTTCTTCTCTGCTTATGATGTGAAACATTTGAAAATTTTAATTCCACATTTTTTGAAGATCATATAATATTTCATCAATGCTCTCAACTATTTTATCTTTATAAATTTTTGAATATAAATTATTTATGAAGGAATAGATCTTAGACACAACCCAGTACCCGAATAAATATATATCTAATATCTTATTGTTAGAGTTAGAACAAATTTAAAGTACCTTAATTTATATATAATTCACAATATCACTTTAAATGATGCAAGTACCCCTTTCCTTTTTTCATAAATAATCATTGATTTGTTTATCTCTAATGTTTACCCATTTACATTATTCCATTTCCCTCACATTATTTGATTTTTTATATTATATTGATTACTTTTGAACCAAATGATACTCTATTCCTTTAGTTAATTAAATTCAAGAATGAGTTTAATTTTGATGATTTTTTTTTGTGTTCTTATTTATTAATCTTAAATTTATAAGTAGAATTTTTAATTGAATAGTGAATTATATCTTATCTCTATTTTACACAGATTCTTGTCTGTAAGGGGTTTATGTTTGTAAAATTAGTTCCCTACAAGATGAGTAAAATGTGGAAAGAGTACCTATTCTACAATATAGTCATGTATTTCTAATTGATATAATTCAATTATTTCACAAATTTCACCCATTTAGGGAGGTTTCCTTCCTTTCTTAAAATATTTTGCATAGTAATTTTGTTTTTAAGTATAATTATTCCCCTATTAGATAGTTGAATCATATTTAAAACTAAAATAATAATAATTTCCGGAAAATTATCCTTTTGAAGAGATGTATTATATTACTATTTGTCTTAATTTTAATTGATTAATTTATTTCTATTAAAAGTGATATTGTGGAGAGTATATTCACAATCATGTCTTCAAATTCATGTATTTAATTTCATACTTATTGTTTTTAGATTTTATTCTGATTTTTTTGGAACAATATATGGTTTTTGGAGGGCTCTTACAAGTTTCAAAGGTTGTGTGAAGACCTATTAAAGGGCACGAGAAATTGGATAGTAAAAATGGTGTCTTTATTAAGAGGAAATTACTTTCATGGGAAATAAGTTTAGGAAGGGATACTGTAAAGTCATATTGGGAAAATGAATCTAATTGTTTTTAATTTTCATAACCCCTTTTGTAAAATTTTCATCTTATTACAATTGAGGGTCAAGGATCTCATCCTTGAATATAATAAGGGTGGAACCCAACCATATATTTCCTTGGTGGATTTGTGATTGATATTTTTTGGTTCTTCCTATCAATTGAAGGTTAGAATTCTATTTCTCTTCCTCCATTCTCCCTCTAACCTTCCTTTTTCTCCATCTCCCATTTCTCTAAGACCAAGAGGTTGTGTTGGAAAAGGGTTTCAATATTCTTGGACTAATTTTTTTGTTTTGGATTTTAAGGATTCTTATTTTCTTTTAATAGCATAATATATTTCCTCTTGTGGAATAACATTGATTGGTGATGGAAGTTTCCTTTGTGAGTAGTAATTATTTTTCAATCACTTTTATTTGGAATATTATATGGGGATTGATTTTTCATATCATGACGAAACCCACCAAGGTCCTCCTAGATATAGTTAAGGTGATTTTGACACCCAAATCTTGCCTCCAAAAGTCTATGGGATAGAAAAAAGTTTTGAGTATGCATATCCTATATATGGTAGGCCTTAGCCTATGATAAATGTACACACATAAACATTACCAAATACTCATTCAATGTTTAAAGGTAAAATTAAAAAGAATACCAATTCATGTATGGATCCATGTCCTGTTATCAAAGTATGAATGAAATAATGGAAATCATAAAGGTCCCAACACAATCCCACCAAAGCTATAAAGTAAGTCCAACTTACCAGAAGGATGGGACTGTAGTCAAATGAAACACCTAGAATGAACCATAGTCTCTCTAGCTCAGTTATTATCCATCTTCTACAAAACATCGAAGGATCCTTTGGAATATTATATCATCTATATAAGACATAATATATATGGGATGATCCCATGTAGGGGTGAGAATAATAATACCTAGTAGAAACCCATAAAATCGCCAAACATAAAGCATCAAGGGAGTCTTAAGATCATCAAAAGATCATTTAAATTAGAATATTAAATATAAAATAATAGCACCTAGATATACTAATGATATACATTAATTCATGGGTTAATTCCATGATTAAAAATCCATCCTTGGATTCCTACATGAGGTTTCAAGGTAAGGATCATTTCGGAGAACTCACTCCATGATCTAGATAATGCTGATGGTTCTCATATGAGAGGTCGTGCACATAGGTCCTCACCAAGATGAAGTACACACTGGAAGTCATAATAGATCAATACATAGATTGGGTATCCCACCCAAGATCATTAGGGGCCTTTAAAATCATAATTTGATTAACCTTCTATGTAGTGTATCAACACTAGTGTATGTTGGTCAAGTTGATTCCTAAAACCCTACCGAGGTAAGAAGATATATTAAAGGATCCCACCTAATTCCTAATAGGGGGTTTTTAAATCTCATTATGAGAATGATCCCATAGATTAGATCGCATTCTTTACTCAGTACAAGATTCCTCACTCTACCCACATAGTGGATGGACCATGGGAATTCACCATAAGGAAACCAGTTCATGGTAAAGAGAACAAGGGCCTCAAAAATCCCTAGATAAATTACATGGCATGTACTATTAGTATATAGTGACCCTTCCCTTCCCCCTATTCTACCAGAGTACTCTAGTATGTGCCCATGTACTATGTTCCATGAACGCGTACTTTGGTTTTTCCAATGTAAATGGAATATACCCATGTACCTGGTCCTGCTAGAGTACCATGTCATGCATGTGAACTCTATTCATACACTTGTAACTTTTTCTAAGTATTCCTATGTAACCCTAGGGTAAACAATGAGATTCTATCCATGGGTGATACAGTGTGTGAAATGCTTCACCGGTAATGTTATATATATTTAATTCATAAACCCTTGCACCATAGGACGTGACCACCTAGTGTTTGTTCCTCCAACTACACATTATCTAGTCGAGAATTTTCCAATACCCACAGGTTCATCATGTGTCTACTTACAATACCACAACATTGAATTGTGCCAGTAATATTTCCCATAAGTCATAGATCTGGGTTGAATGATCCCCATAATCAATAGTAGTCATATTCTAGTCACCTGATCTGCTCGGGAATCGATCATGTAACACCACACCATCTTCACAATGACTAGATTTGAAAGAATAGTTCCAATCTGATTAAAATACCTATCCATTTCCATCACACCTCTATTTCATCATTTATCTTCTACTTAAACCTGTGTTATCAATCTATTATTCCAAGGAATGGTTGTGAAATGATTGATTAATGGATATTTTTTGAACCACTAGCCAAATTGAATGTTAGTTTTGATTCCACGAATAATGGGGGAATAAATACACAAAAATAAAACATTAGGAATGAATGATTTCCATTTATTATATTGGAATAAATCCATTATCTTTATAATGATGAACAAATAACAATTTATCAAAAAAATTAAAATTCATATTCCAAGTAAAATAAAACAACAACAATAAATCATATATTGACCCACAAGTCAAGCTGTTAGAATAATTTATTTGTGTTCGACCTGGAATAATCTAAAATAGGAAAAAATATATAAAATCAAATAATACCACAAGTTTGGATTTATCATTGACACATAGAAGTTCCAGAATGTTTTCCTTGATGAGATCATAGAGCTCCATTAGTGCACCAATTTTAAAAGCACAATCTTTTTCCAATCATCCATGAATCCACCTCCAAAGGACCTATCTCTATGCCAAGGGATATGTGGTTAAACCTGGGGGTTTTCTATAAAAAGGGAGGAATACGTAAATCATTTAATATAATAAATAAATAAATCACTTAATTGATTAATATTATTTGTGCTCGAGACCACACTTTACTAAAATACCCTAACTCAATAAATAATTTTTCCCCCAAGGATAAAAGCCACATTCTAGATTTAATGGAGGTATCATATTTCTAAACTAAGAATAAATTATGGAGTTATTACATTATTTTATAAAAATGAATGCATGTGATATAATATATTTACTATTTTTTGTTATATCAACAAAAAGTCGGGACTCGGAATCTCCTGTCGTCTCACTATTTGGCTCTAAAATTATTTCTTAATTTATTCCAAATTCTTAAGAGGAAAAAAACAAGGTTGTTAAACTCTCCCCACAATAGGGATTCTTATCCTAAAAAAATTCTACTCAAAAAATGAGGGTGTTGGGACTGCATCTGGTTCTCCCACTCCAAGGTGCCCTCCTGAAGGTTCCCAAGTAGCCACTAAACACAGAAAAAGGTAATTTAACACCCATTAAAGATCCTCTCTTCATGATATTTTATTTATAATACATACTCTTCAAAGTTATATCCATCTTCAATTTCCAATTCTCCCCATTAAATAACATTTGAAGGTTTTTTCACAAACCTACTCCGCTGCAACTTATGTATGACATCGTTTACTTGTTCTAACTATGTTGGTATGGCAATGTGGTATTCCACCTCACTAACCCTACATAGAATCTATAAATTGACAATGAACTTTAGAGATAAAATCCCACCCTAGGAAAATATTCTCAATCCACATCATGGTGAGACCTTCAAGAACATATGGTCTCCCTCCTTAAACTCCAAATGACTTCATCATCAGTCTGAATAAGGATTATGATGACTCTAGGAACTCTTTATCCGCCCCTAGATGATCTTAACCATCTTTTTTTATGCTCTCAAAAACTCTATTTCCATGAGTACTAACTCCCCTAAGTCATTCTAACATAGTGGTGACATATAGGGTCTCCAATATGGGTCCTTAAACTGTGTCTTACTAATGGTACAATGGTGGTTGTTTTGTACAAAAACATCACCATGGGTAGTTGATCCTCTAAACCATGTTGAAATTCTATTACACAAGCCCATAGTATTTCCTCTAGAACCTGAATGGTCTGCTTAATATGGCCATCATTATGAGGGTTAAATGGTATTCTCAAATGAAACTGATTCCCAAAGTCCCCCTATAGTCCTCCAAAAAATCATGTTGTGAATCGAGCATCATTATATGAAATGTTCTTCAATGAAACTATGTGATGCTGTAATATATCATTATGTAAAGGAGGCCCAAGATCTCAACTAAACTATTCTATTAAATAGAAAGTAAGTGAGACAACATATGGAGTTGTTCTATGATCACCCATATGGAATCATGTCATCTATAAGATCATGACTATCCCATCACAGAGTTAATAGGCATACCATACCACTTCCATTTTGGTTCCTTGAGTGGTTTATTCAAACCCATTGGAACCTGATGCTCAGCCTTCACCTACTAAAATTTGAATAAATGACAGATAGACTTATATACAATTTTATTCATTCATGGACACCATAACTAACATTGAAGGTTTTGTTACATCTTTTCATCACCTGGATGTATTACTAAATAGGATGTATAGAACTCCCTTAGAACCTCCCCATGAAATTTCACAATTGTCGTGGTCCACCCTCTTAAAATAATTATTCGCCTCCACCTTTAGAAAATCCATCTGGAGTACAACCAATGGATATATGAATATTAAAGGTATCACAATTGATATATCATTAGGGATACTTTATAAATAACTATAGAAGTGTAGGGGTAACAACTAGAAACTATTGGTAAGTCACCCCATCCTTGTTCATTAAGTACATATTCAATGAGGAAAACTACTTTGATTCATGTCTCTCAATGACTGCAAATAAGATCTTTTATTGAGAGCATCTTCCACCATGTTCCCCTTCTTGTGAATATTGAAAATATCGAAATCATAATAATATGGTAACTCTATATATTTCCTCCATATCAAGTTTAAATACTTCTATTAAAATATATACTTGAGACTCTTGTGGTAAGAATAGACCATAAAATTATCACTATTAAGATAGTGTCACCATGTCTTCAAGGTGAAGACTACCACTAGCATCTCCAGATCATGGATAATATTATTATTCTAATTTGGTTTCATCTTTTGAGACCCATAGGTGATCATTTATTTTCATTGAATTAGAATATATAAAAGACTATTTTTGATGAAATCACATAGCACTATGTACTCAACACCCTCCTTTAATAGTCTCAAGATGGGGGTTCGTGTCAACCTCTTCCAAAAATCCTAAAAATTCTGCAAGAACATCTTTGTCTACATGAAGGGATTCCAATTTTAAGTAAAATTATTTAAGGGTGATGATATCCTACAGAATTGGTAATGAATCTCTAAAAATGCCCTATTAACCCATAGAAGCTCTGTAAATTAATCATGCTCTTGGGTTTCTAAAAAGCTAACACTACCTCGGGATTTTTTGGGCCCACTAATACACCCTCTTCTAAGATGAAATATTCTATAAATTAGACCTCCCTGATCTAGAACTAATAGATCAATAGATTCCAGTAAATCTAGTTCTCTTGGAGTATGTCCAGGGCTATCCTCATATGTCTCATGTGTTCATCCACTAACAACAAGTACACCAAGATGTTTTGATAATGAATACCAAGAACTGATATAATATGCATAAGAAGATTTGGTTCAGAAGCATCACAGTTAGTTAAATCACTTGTTTATAATTAACCTAATCTAATTCTTTTTTGTTTTTAAATTATTTATTGAAAAAAGATGGTTTTAGGGTTTTTGAAAAATGTGAAATTAAATTAATTCAATGTGGAATTTAAATCTAAATGAAGATGCAAACAAAATGAAATTAGAGAAGAAAGGTATTTGTCCTAGGTATCATAACGTGGGTTTATTCTTTGTTTGTTTATTTTTTAATTCAATTTGATATTTCATTTTATAAAAACCCATTAATGTATTACTTTCCTTTGATTTATTGAGTGTGTTATTTTAGCATGACTTTGGTGCACCAAACCACACCTCCTACAATAGTTAAATATGATTACACCTCAATCGAGAATGCAATTTCTAAATGACCTGACTCTATTATATATCAATTCATCACTTAAGGAAACCCCCCAAATCCACCATATGAATATTTTTCCCAAGTGATGAGAGGTAAAATTAATTAATCAAAAAAAATAAATGGAATTGGAAATAATGTCATGGGGAATGACTTCCACACTCGTGCAATACTTTTTCATCCACTAAAAATAGATTTAAAACATTTTTAATTGAATCACAATAACAATGAATTACATGATTCGTCCCCTAGGGTCAAGCCTCGAGTTAGTCAATTTCTATTGATAAGTGAAAAGAGATTACAAAGGAAATATGGAAATGAGAGAAAATTATATTAGGGTTGGAAGAGAAAAAGTCATGTAAGAGGAAAGGAAAACACTTTAATAAAAAAAATATTCATGTGTTACACGTGAATGGAAAAGTAAAATAAAATAAGACAAAATAAAAATCCTAAAAAATGGTTTTCTTCAGGGCTTCCCTCTCTAATCGATTAGATGTTATCAGATGGATTGGAATGTTAGGGAACGAGGATCTCTCCTCCTTGTTTAGGCCATAATTTACCTACAAAAGTTACCATGTGTTATCCCAATTAAATGGCATATTCATGAATGGAATCCTTCATGAATATTTTTCATAAATTTCTGTCGCATATACCCTAAATATTTCATCATATTTTACAATGTGTAGACAGAGTTATGTATTTCTTACTCCAAGGATTTATTCTGCCCATCTAGACTCTTCATATTTCATATCTCGAGTTTCCCATGAATTAATGGACATGATATGGCTTATTCACACATGGAAAACATAATGAAAGACTTTAATAAATTTATTTCAAGTATACACTCAAAATATAAAAGTATTTGTGTCTTAGAATCATGACATATGGGTCTATCATCCAAAATATATAGATCTATGAATAGTTTTTAAGTCCCAACTTGTGATCTTGTTTTGAGCTTCTAGATATTGGATTTAGCTTTGGGTCCCACGGTGTGAAATAATGCCCATGATGTATAAAATCCCAAAAGAAATAATTTCAAAAAATAGATAGTATAGAAAATTTGATGGCCTAATTTCATAAATAATTTAAAACAGTTAAAATCCAAGTTAGGCCATTTTTTATTAATCTAAAAGTACCACTAAAACCATAAAATGTGATCATTTCTCCTAAAATAATATTATTTCAGGATTAAAAAATATTGAAATTAAATTCAAAATTACTGAAAATATTATTTCTATCAATTCCCCAAACACTTAAACTATGTTTTTCCTTAAGCATAAAATCTCAACATTGAAAATCAAAGGGCACCAATGTTACTGATATTAGAATTACAAGGAAATAAAATTTAACAATCATCAATGTCAAATAAAATTATCAAATCTTACATTAAATACTAAGTTAATTTCACATTCTTTAAAGAAACAATCAATTTATGAATTTTAATTTTCCCCATTCAAAAATTATGTAAATTATTATTTCATTCATTCATGCTCCTCAATTCATTGTTATTAAACATTCCAAATCATGATTTACCAAACTTATTAGTATTTTCTGACATCTCTCCTAATACAAATCATGTAGTGTTATTCTCATAGCATGAGAACATGATCCTTATCCATGGTCCTATAAATAAACTAACTTCTCCACTTTGTAAAGAAAAAATTCACATAAAATCATGAGGGCTTTCATTAAAGGTTCAAATGACTCTGAGGCTTTAGGTTGGTAGGAATTGATATTTGAAAATTAAGGCTCATGTAGGAGGTTTATCTCATACTTAAAATGAATTATATAAAAAATAAATGTGTAATGAAATTATCCCATTCTAAGTAGAAACTCCCACTTCCCCAATACATAAATAAAAGGTTGTGATCAAATAAATTATAATGAATGATTTGTGCACCCTCGTGAATATTTTATTAGTTTTATAATTTTTTTTCTTTTTCAAAAAACCTTTTAATTTTTTTTAACGTTATCAATAAAAAACCCTCACATCCGAAACCAAACCAAGTATGATAAAAATCATAGTTCTAGTAATGGTAATTTTTGTCTCCCCAAACATAACCAGTTTTTATCATTTTTTGTTCTTTTTTCATTTTTCAGTTTTTATTCAAGAGGAGAAAACAATGAATTATCATGAATGAATCAACAACATTAATTTCCAACAATAATCACCCCCACACTTTTTCTATAAATATATCTTATCCCTTTTACCATACCCCCCTTCACCCCCACACTTTAATTTTAAAATATCATGAAAATACTAAGAGGAGGGTAGGAATGGATAAAAATGGCTTAAAACATGGATCATTTATATAAAGGTCATTCATTTTATCTGCGAGATAAAAAATTATTGTTGTAAAGGTGGACTTTTAAGGATAAGGCCTTATCAAAATATGCCTGAATCATTTTAAATTTGTTTTTTCACAGTTATAACTTTGACAAGTTCAAATGCAATTTCTGGTCAGTGACACATCTGAAGATCACTCATGATATATGATCAAAAATAAATAGTAAGTAATTAGTCTATAGATCCTCTAGAGAATGCAACATATTATTTAGGATAATCAATCATAGTATGTTTAATAATAAAAATTCAATCCACATGAATTTCAGAAATTCAAATCATGACAAATATTTGTAAAATTTATTTTACATGAATCATCTACTTATCTCAAATCATGAGTCATCATTTCAAAATCGATGATTCACATTAAACATTATATTCTCCATTTTACCCATTTTATATTATTAATATTGCTAACTAAAATATGGCATCACATGATTCCTAAGAAAATCATGTCTCTAAGATATGTCAAGTAAATATTGAATGAAAGCAAACTCTCTTTTGAAATGAAGGGAGTTTAAAAGATAAAGATTAAAACTAAAATCTTGTTTTAAATAAATA
Source organism: Viscum album (assembly GCA_963277665.1). Classification (NCBI taxonomy): domain Eukaryota; kingdom Viridiplantae; phylum Streptophyta; class Magnoliopsida; order Santalales; family Viscaceae; genus Viscum; species Viscum album. Next base: position 1,490,121,188 of record OY728120.1, read on the forward strand.
TTAGTCCTCTCCCATACTTAGCTATTTGGGACATCCTTATTCCATCATGAACCTATAAAATAATATTACCCAATTAAGCACAAGTATCATTTCATTAAAGCTTAGAAATATAAGAGGATGTGGGATTGATGCTGGAATTATAAGAAAATGAATTTGAAATATAAATTCCTTGAAATAATGTAAAGATAAATCTTGGTACGGTCCCCTAAATGGGACCTGAATTTTTACTAGCTCAAGAGGTTAGTATGATCTGTTATCTATAATCTTATAGTGGATGGATTTTCTTGGACTTGAACCACCACATATGGTATTTACCTATTTACATTTCCTTATTCTTGTTGAGTAGAGTTCCATGTATAGAGTACACCGGATATATCCCCTTCAGAATGTCCTACAGCTTGCATGGAGTGGGTAGGATGAAGTATGAAACCTCCTCCTCCTTCGTTGCTACATGTGAAGAATATTTTTCACAATCAATTGGTTTGTCTGAAAGTGATTCATTAAAATAATAATAAAATAGATATTAAATTTTTAAATTTATAGAAATAATTTTGAAATATTTCTTTTTGATGTCTACATTGTGTATCACTTGTCTTTTAGGCAGATCCACTAGGATTTTTTCTTGTGCTCCCTCTAAGAGATATTTAATGTCTTCACGGAGCTCCAGGTATTCCTCACCAAGTAAAATTTCTTTCTCCTCTTCAACATCTACGACATAATAATGGTCATTTGATTCTCAAAATTTAAAATATATTGGAGTAATAATCATAGTAGTTTCAATAAAATTGAATACATTTGAGTTCAGGAATGTATCATCACACTTAGCTGGTTTATTTTTAATCTCTTCTCTGATGTAAAGTTCATCTTGGAGTTTATCATTGCTGGATGGAATTAGGTAGTCATCCTCTTCCATTTTGACTTTGGCCTCAACTTCTTGGATTTCCTCAGTGAAATTCTAGGAGCACTTCTCTCCTGGACTTGAATATTTGTGATTTAGTTATAAGTTCTTTTATCATGTTTAAAAAATATTGATAGGAGATCCATGTATCTATGAATTGATGATTTTTCATGAACATTATCAAAAGATCATCAACTCTTCATTGTAATTCATTCTCTGTATATTTTATTTCTTGTTCTTGTACCTATGGGAAATAGTTCCCTGAATTGAAAAAATGATTGTATGAAAACATCATGGGAAAAGAAAAAAATTATGATCTTTTTTAATAAATCAAAAAATGAAAAATATTTACAAAAATGTGAATTTTCAAAAAGTGATCAAAATAATTATTTATCTCCCAGGAAACAGCACTAGTTTAGAGGCACGCCTATTATAGGGCATGGAAAAAACTATTTAATTTTCCTAATAAGGTAAAGAGGCTGACCAAGGTCATCTCACTTCATGATCATCACATTCGATTCAAAAAATAATTTTGAATTAACCAAATATAATTTCCATTTGTTTTAAAAAAATTTATTGAAAATGATGGTTTTAGGGTTTTTGGAAAATGTAAATTTAAAATAATTCCATGAATAATTTAAAACTAAATGCATGTGAAAACAAAATGGAATTAGTGAAGAAAGATCTTAATACAAGGTTTGATAATGTATGTTCATTCATTATTTATTTTTTCTTTAAATTCAATTTTATAATTAGTTAAATGAAACCTCATTGATTAATTTCATTCCTTTGATTTATTGAGTATGTGATTTTAGCATGCCTTTGGAACACCATACCACGCCTAATCTAATAGTCAAATAGGATTATACCTCAACTAAAAATGAAATTCCTAAAGACCCAGCTCTACTGTATGTTGTTTCATCCCTTAAAGAAACCCCAACTCCTCTTTATGAAGGTTTTTTCGGAGATAAGGGAGGAAAAATTAATAAATTGATGAAAAGAAATGGAATTGGATATAATTTTGTGGTGGATGACTACAACACCCATTAAATACTCTCACATCCACCACAAATATATTTAAAACATATTTAATTGAAGCAAAATAACAAATAAATTCATGAAACCTCCCTTATACCCAATACATGGGTTATTCACTTTCAATTAAAAAGTGAAAATAGATCTCTATAAAAAGATGTAAGAGAGAGATAAAATGAGATTATAGTTGGAAGAGAAAAAGGTATGGAAGAAGATAGGAAAAAACATTAATAAAACAGATTCATGACTTAAATGTAAAAGTAAAACTAAACTAATAGAAAATAAATTAAAAATCAAAAAGCATGAATGTTGTCTGATCTTCCCTATCCAATTGATTGGATGGTGTGGGATGGATTGGAATGTATTGGGTAGGATCTCCTCTCATCCTTTTATAATTTAGAATTTATCTTCTAGATTTACTACGTGTTATCCACATTAATTGGTCAATTAAAGAATGGAATCCTTCCTTAAAGTTGTTCAAAAATTCACTTCGTCTCTCCCATAAAAATTTCAGCATATTTGACCAAGTTTAGAGAGATTTATGTTTGTTTTACTGTGAGAATTTATTCTACCTAGGCAGACTCTCCATATTTCATATATGTGGTTTCCCATGAATTAATAACCATTGAAATGATATATTCACTCATGCAAACCTTCATGAACGTTTTCAAACAATATATTTCATGTATAAACTTCAAATCATGATATATGGGCCCAACATCAAAACACGTTAGATCTATAAATAGTTTTCAAGGACCAACTTGTGAGCTGATTTTCAACTTTGTGGTGGTGGATTTCTCTTTTGGTTATAGAAGAACTAAATGAATAAAAAGATGTATAGAATCCTAAACAGAAATAAATTCATCATTTATATAAGTATAGAAAATTTTATGGCCTAAATAAATAAATAATTTAAAATAGTTAAAATCTAAATTAGGTTATTTTTCTGATTAAGCACAAAATACCACTAAAATCATAAAATGTGATAGTTTCCATTAAGATAAAACTTTTGTGGGATTAAAGTCATTTTAAATTCAATGTAAAATTATTGAAAATTTTATTTCAGATAATAAGGAATTTTTTACAGCGAAATGCATCACCAAGTACTCATAGTAATCATTGAAACAAAAAAATTTCATCTTTGGTATGTCCTCTTACTAAACTTAGAGCTGGTGATACCCTGGTTTGAGGTAAATATTTGATAACCATATAACACATATCAAATATTTTAAGGGTTCCTTGATCCTCCTTATTTTATATTTATTCATTATGGTAACTCAGTTCATCTAATGATAATATATAAACGACCTCAAGAATCCATTTACCTTCTTAGCAAACAAAACCGGGGCTTCCTAGGGTGACACACTAGGTTTGATGAATCTATTCATATATCACTCATCCAACTACACATTTAGCTCACAAAGATCTATTTAATCCATCCAATATGTTGGTTTATATATCATGGTAGTCCTTATATGAATGAAATTACATAATTCTATCACTCAGTGGGGAGGAATTCCTGGAACATCCTCATGTTTGATGTCCCCATACTCCACCACCATTATAGGAAAATGGTGTATCCTATCATCTACTACTGTAAGAGTAACACTAGCCATCTTTAGTGTAATCAGTTGAATCCTTTTATATAAGATCCCATAATTCTATTCCTAGGTTTCCTTCTCATCGATAAACGAACACCTCATCTGGACTACCAAAACACACTAGATCCTCTATAAAAAAAATATTTAATCTATTAATGAAATTTATGTCTCCAGTATATACATATTAAGATTTCATAAGGCCTCATCATTGCACCAAATGGATCCCAAAGGAATCTCCTTCCTACATGATTCAGTCACACTATTGATAGAAGTGTGTAATTGTTGAATATCCTATATTAGGAGTTTTTAAATGTGAGGATTAAGTTAAGGGATCAATAATACCCAATGGCCTAAAAATAGGGATATGACAAGAAAATATTGGATCATTATTATGGCTATCAAAACTAAAAATATGGTATAATAGACATATATTATAGCTCAAATCACCCTTGGAGCACCTGGGTCATAAGCCTATGCTGCTAGTAGAATTCATTGTCCCTTACCACTAGCTCCCTAAGCCTAGAATGGACCACATGGGGGTGGTGGTGGAAAAAAATCAAATCCTCTACCACCTCATGCTTCTCTCCTAGGTCATCTGCCACATTATCCAACTTGTCTGCCCCCCCTACTCGAACCACTATATCTAACTAGGTGGATCATCCACTGTTGTAATAACCCACACTTTTTAAATGATGTTTATTTCTTCAAAATGTGTATTAAATGGTTTTATACCCAACCAAACCATATCTCTTTAATAATGAATATGTATTTGTAGAGTATAAAAGAAAATGTTACTACAGGGATTATGCCTTTATATGAACATTGGTAAAATACAACCATTGTTCAATATGATCATTGGAAACTATACTATTGGTAATACTATTAAAATTATATTTAAGTTCTTATTAGTAAAAATGAAAAAGGAAAATTGATACATAAAGTACAATTGATGGCCTCAACCAGTAGAGTCATGTCCTTTGAATCTCATCTGTCAGAACTTGGGAGGGAGGTATAATCACTAGGGTGTATGTAGGTGAAATAAGGTGTTACATTATTGAGTCATATTTACTAAAAGTGTAATTTCATTGTATAAATAAAATTTTTTTCCCATCAAATCAATTTTAATAATACTTTTTCTTAATAAAATATTGATTCAACTGAGATGAGATTTGATAAATTGATTTTTTAAACACAAATTGTATTTTTTAGAAATGATGTAAATAGTTTTAATAAACTGAGGTATTATGTATAATATTTATTTTTATTAAAATTTATATTAAAAACAAGACTATTTAAATATAAATTATAAAATAATTTATTATGTCATTGATATTTTTTTAAGTTTTATAAATTTTATTAGGCATTTTCAACCCGATATTTCTTTAATAAATAAGTATGTTTATATTTAAAATCTAATATTCACATAATTAAAGAATTATTATCATAAAATAAACATAATTTTTGAAACCAGGACATTCAAATTAGGTTAGGGTGAATTTATGAGAATTTTCTAAAATACTATCATTTTATGTGAATAGTAAAAATAATGATTGATGTTTTTAGTGTGTCTAATGACTTCATAATTATTTCACAGTTATTTAATAATAACATAACCAAATAAACTACTTAAATTTTTTATTTTTATTAATATCATGTATTTTAATAAATTTCAAACCTATAATTTATATTCCAAAGTCTTAAACTAAAACTTTATCCTAAAACATTATTTTGAGGAAATTTTACTTTTCCTTTCAAAAAGATGAAATATAATATGATGATTGATTATTGTGGCTTAAAATAAGTTAAAATATTTCCAAAATGCCTAAACTCATTGGAAAAAAACCCTTTCCAATCCCATTGTTTTTCATTTTCCATAACGTGGATTTTCAACGCCTATACTTGAAAATTATTAAACAAACCCTCCACATTTGCTATAAATACTAGCCCATTTCTACACTTTCATTCTCTCCCAATCCATAATCCACAAATATATTGTAGTTTTACCTCCCAATGTGTCCCCCAAGGTGTTTGTAATCCTCTATGTTTTAAATCCTTATGTTTTAGGAGTAAATCTTCAAGGTAAGGGAATATTCTTTCTTTTCTCTTCAATTCAAGAACCTCTTTTTGTATACATCTTATAATTTTTATAATTACCCTCTTTTATTATCCATAATTACTAATTATGTTTTAAAAATGGTATACCATTAACACCTATCATTTTAACCTTTTCTAAAACCACATTGTATACACATTATGCTACCAAATTTACTTCTCAATATTTATCCCCTCTCTGAAAGAAATTATATTTTATTTTCTTCTTGTGAATACAAAACACTCTTTATTTTACAAGGGTTTTCACCAAAATGTAAAAATTATTTATTTTATTGTAGTGTTAACAAATATTAAACTATCATTCCATTTCTATGGGTCTAAAATGACACAGTGATCATGTTTTTAAGCACTTTTCAAATGTCATGGTTCTGATATGAAACCCATATTTTGGTTTAATATTAATTATTTATGAAATATTTGATTATTATATTTATGGATCAAATTAATTAATACATATTAATAATCCACCCTGATAAAACTCTAATGAATTGGTTCAAAAATTTAATCTCTAGATAGGACATGATTTACAATACCTTAGTGAATAACCTTGGTAATTTTCTTTTAAAAACCATGGTGATTAAACTTTGTGATATGATTATGAATTTCTAGGTTAAATATTATATAGAGATTTCCATTTTATAATTCATTTTATTATTATCAATATGGTATTCCTCATGATCACTTCTTCATGATATATTGTTATGCCTCATGTTCTTATTGATATTCCATAAGATAACATATAAACTGTTTCCCTTGATTTTTCCCTTACTAGGCCTCTTGATCACCCCTTTTCTTTGATTAGTGTCCCCAAGTTATGATATTTTATAAATTTACTTAGTATTAAACATTTATGAATCTTTTAAAGTGTATTAGAAGAATGTTTTTTTCTTTCATATATTATATACCCTTTTCAAGGGAACACAACCTTAAAAGATCACATGTTTGTATAATGTAATGAAAAGTTATGTAATAAAATGGTTGGATTTCATAGTTGGTATAAAAGGAGGGTTTAGTTATTTATAGAAATTAATACTTTAAACCTTTATAAATAACCTTAGAGAAAAGTTTAAATATAGGAAAACATCTTGGTATTTTGGTGAAGTATTAAGTAAGTGGTTTCTAATCAAAGATATCATTTTTGGTAATAGAACAAGTGGATGTGGATCTAGAACATATATATCTAGCAGTAACAACCCAAAACATGGCTTTGATATAGACTCTAATGGGAATGGGTGCACAATAATGGGTATTTTTGTACTCCTGTTTTAACACTCAAGGGGGATATATTTGGTTAATCACTAGGTTTTTACAAACCATTATGAAGGATATATAGAAAATATAATTATTGTTAAAGAATAACATAATTGACCATGATGTTTTAAGAAATAAATTTACATTATAATTAAAATATTATTAAAATAAACATGTTTCCCACTAAGTTTTAATTCTTTTAGAAAATAGATAGAAATATGAGGACCTGTGAAAATGATGATCATAAATGACCAGGCACTAACAGCCCTATAATGGAAGCTAAAATGGAAAATATAATGAGAATGATGAATTAACTAACTTGAGTTATAAACCAAAACTTCTATCAATCCAAGAAATCAGATTTACCTAAAATGGAAAAAAATTTGATTGGGTTCTTTATGCATCTATAACCACCTTCTTTTGGCGGATCTACCAACCCATTGATTGTTGAACTATATATAAGCTCAATAGAAAATTATATTTCTATAATCTGTTGTTCAACACATGGTAATGTCACCCTATCTATATACCGCTTAGTGTGAGAAGCTGATCAATGGTGGGAACTGATTAAAAAATGAATCCAAGAATGGATATTGATGCTTTGGAGGGGAAGAGTTCAGGGGAATCTTTTTCAATAATTATTTTCACTATTAGATGTGAATGAAAATATATAAGGTGTTCATAGAGTAGAATAAGATGGAAAATTAATCAGTGGTATGTTATGAGATGAACAATAAAATATTTCTTAATTCACCTCTAGATTTTTTATAGATCCAAAGGGAATGGTTGTTAGATTATTTAGTGGAATAAGACCCCATATATGGAAGAATCTGTCCAACCCAGACTACAAAATCTATGATAAGGTAAGGTGGAGTTCTATGAAGGTTGAACTATGGTTTTTTGAGATGTTGTGTTCACATAGATCGAATGAAAAGTATAGATCAATGGAACCAATATTAGGGAGTAATTTGATCATGGAAATAGAAGAAAGAAAGCCCAACTTCACAGATGTAACAAATGTGAAAGAATAATTGAGGGAACTTCTTTCTTAGGAGTGGAAAATGTAACAACTATGGAAGAGAAGGCCATATAGCTCAGAATATTTTTGGTGAGGTGAAGCCTCAACTTCACATCATTAAGGACAAAGGGAAGATGGTGCAGGCCCAGCTTGATGTCTAATTCTTCATGTGTGGAAAGTTTGAACACTTTTCAAATAATTTTCCAAATAAAAAGATAATAGATGGAAATAACCATCTACCTTATCATATTACAAGGGAGAAAGGTTGTAAATTTTCTATCATGATGTCTAAATTGGAAGATCCAATGGATGTGGTTATAGTTACTCTCATTTTTCTCTCAAAGCTATCAAGTACTATGTTTGATCATAGTTCTATCGATTCATTTATTTCCACGAAGTTTGAAAATAATATAGAGAAATTACCTAAACTACTATAAGTAGATTTATTAGTAAAGGCTCGTGTATATATTATCCAAGTATCAAAAATATTTAGAAACTATAGTATTGAATTTTGAAATCAAAATCTCATCACAAATATAGTATTCATTCCCATATTGGAATTAGACACTTTACTAGGGTTGGACTGGATCTCAAAGTATAATTCATTTATCAAATACATATGTAAGGAAATCTTATTAGTCCTAAATAGATAACCAATGGTAATTTTCAATGGAGTTGTATCTCAGTCTTATCTTTTTCTAAAATAACCTACTGTATCCTTCTTTATGGAGATGATCGGGGAAGAGAAAGAAGGAAATGAATGTATAAGAATAAAAAAATCCCCCAAAAAATAACGAATACATTGATATATTTCTTTAAGATTTACCTGGACCTCCCCTATAAAGAGAGGTATAGTTATCCATTTAAATCATACATGTATCCATGCCAATATCAATGACCCCATATAGAATGAAAATTGTGGAGTTATTGGAATTGAAGAAACAAATTCAAGATCTTTCAGAGAAGGGGTTTATATGTCCATGTGTGCATCCTTGGGGAGAATTGTTTCTATTTTTGATGTATAAGGATGGATCAATGTAGTAATTCCTTGATTATATATAATGTAATAGGATCACAGTGAAGAATAGGTACCCTCTCCCAAGGATTGATGATTTAATTGACCATATTCAAGGGGATCAATTATTCTTCAATACTGATCTTTGATCTGGTTATCATCAATTGAGGGTGAAGAAGGAAGATATTTAAAAGGATTTATTATTATAAAGATATATGTATTATGAGTTTTCTTTATTTCCTTATTATTTACTAATACTTCTTATAAATTAAGGATTTGATGAATATAGTTTTTAAGGACTATCTTGATAAATTTTTGGTAGTTTTTATTTATTATATTTGATATATTCTAAAAACTTTTAGGAGAATGAGGACATATAAGGGTTATTTTTAAAATTATAATGAAGTAGAGTGTATTTAGAAAATTCATCAACTGTGAATTTTGGTTACAATAACTTTCTTTCTTAGGGAACATTGTAACTAATGATGGAAACTCAGTTGAACCATCCAATAAAAATGTTATGGGGGAGTGGCATCATCCTACAACAGTAACTGAGATTCATAATTTCATTGTTCTAGTAGGATATTATATGAGTTTTGTGAAAAAAAATTCCCAAATTTCTAATCCACTAACCAAATTAATTAAAAAAGGGCCTAAGTTTATCTGGAAAAAGGAGTGTGAAGAATGTTCCCAAGTTTTGAAGAATATATTCATTACATCACCTATGTTATCTATACTCTCTATCAGGGAAGGATTCATTATTATTAGAAATGCATATTTGAAACGGATTGGGTGTTCACTCTAAAAAATAACAAGGTGGTTACTTATTCATATTGATAGTTAAAGCCTCGTGAGAATAATTTTCATATGCATGACCTAGAGATAACTATAGTTAATTTTTTTTATAATATATGGAGGCACTATATTTTCGGGGAGAAATATAATATATACAAAAACCACCAACATTTATATTATATTTTAAAGAAAAAGGAATTGAACATGAGATATAGGAGAAGGTTGGATCTTCTTAAGGACTATTATTTTTCAATTCAATATCATCCTAAAAGAGAAACAAAATCAATAATGATTACTTATGAAATACCCTGTTGTGCTATAAATGACGAGGTTTCAAGGATATCCTTTGATCATGGACCTAGTAAGTTTGGACACTGAAATAATTATGTAAGGTTCTTTATCAATCCTATTCGAAATGATTTCTCAACCATCATTACTAGGAAGGATTAAGAAATATCAATGATAATATCCTTTTTTATGAAATAATGTAGAGGTTGTTGTTTCTGATGCTTTCGCTGAGGCGTGTGCATCCATCTCAATTGGAGGGATGGTGTTACTGTCTATTTCCCCACATTCCCACTTTCCAATGGTGGGTATCATCTGCTTCTTGTTCAGGGACATTTTCTCCTTGATCGAAACGAGATGATGGGATGTCGGTTCTTTCTTCCTTGGATTCCTCCTTGGAACTCATCACCAAGTCTGGGTCTCCCATATAGATTTAAGATGTTGTTCGTGAAACTCTTCCTAGTGTTATATCATCATGGATACCAATTAATTACACTGCTTCTGTCAGGACATTCCAAGGGGTCTGGTTTGGGTAGAAACCTTCAGTCAGGGGAGTAGTCATGTTGGACATCACTAGCATGTCTGTCCACTAGGACACTGGCACGTCTAGGATTCTTCCCCTTATTATAGGGCTTCTCGAGGGTATAGAAGCCTGAGGCATCCCACATAGAATGGGAGGAATTATATTCCATTGGCATGTTTATGAGTTTTTCCTTGGATTCCCATGTTTAACACAGGGTATTCCGCAAGTTTAACGCCTAGCGGAGACAGACCATACTAATCAGAACACTGACTGGAGTGGATCAGATGGGTGAAACCCCTGGAGGAAACACTGATGTTGAGGCCAAAACATGGTTCAAATCCCGATCACTATTGAGGGGAATGGGGAATGAGATGGAATTATTTCACTGGGATGTGGTGTCCTGGATAATAATCAAGATGGATGATGGAGCAGTTGAATGAAGTGGATGGTGAATGGGATGGAACTGTCATGAGGATGATGGTGGTTTTGGTCTTGAGTCTCGAAGTGACTTCCTATGTATCCTTGTGGTAGGGAATCAAAGTCCGCATAGTTTCGTGGGATGATGGTACACCTGAGGAGGAGACCCGTGAGAATGGATGCATGGATGGGACCTGGAGGAAGTAGAACCTCTGGGTTGGGGCATGATCTTCCCAGAACACATGGAATCGAGGGATAGATCAGGATGAGACATGGGTGCTGGACTAGAACATCATGGAGGCTTCCTACGTATCCCCGTGGTAGGGAATCAATGTCTGTATAGTTCATATGATGAGGTCTTACTGCCAATTGGGGTTTTCAACGGCCTACTATTGGATGGGGTCTCAATGGCTTACCGCTGGATAAGAATGTCAACGGATTACCACGGAATAGGGTCATAATGGCATACCGCCGGACGGTGTCAAACTGATGTGAAGGTGATTAGGGCGACTGGTGGATGGTTGTCTTGAACCTTAGGGAGGCTTCCTACGTACCCTTCCTTGGCAAGGATCAAAGACCACATAGTTTAGGGGAATTTAGGGTGAAACGGCTTACGTTTGACTAGGGAAACAATAGATTACTGCTGATTAGGGTCCATAGTTTAACGTCATTTAGGACGGGGGGTAACTGACGTAAAGGTGGTTGGAGTGACTGAGTGGATGGTGGGATTGAACCTTAGGGATTCTTCCTACGTACCTTGTCTTGAAAAAGATCTAATTATACTTAGTTCAGGATGGTTTTGGGGCATACACTCTAGGTTGCTCGAGGTGTTGGTGAACAGACATGAAGGAGGTCAGAATGAGCAATGGGTGGTAGGATTGAACCTCGTGGAGGCTTCCTACGTACCTTTCCTTGGCAATGATCAAATTCCACGTAGTTCAAGAGGTTTGGTAAACCGACGTGAAGGAGGACCTGGGGTCCAATGGATGGTGGTCTTGAACCTCATAGAGGATTTCTACATACCTTTCATTTGAAATGATCAAAGACCTCATAGTTCAGGTGGATGGGGGTGGGGATTACACTCTAGGATGCCTAGAGAGGATTCTTGGTTAGTTCTTTCTCTAAGGGCACGTGAGTCATGCTCAATGTGAGAAATAAGAGGTAGTAGAGACCTAACGATCACGTCGCTAAAGTTGAGTCTGTGAGAGGTGAAGTGGGTCTTACACGTGATCGCAGACCAAAGAGTAAACATGGGATTATGGGTGGTTAGCTGCCCGAAGTGGTTGGTACAAACTCTAGGATGGAAGCCTGATGGTGAAATAACCCATTGAAAGAGGAATTTGGCATCGAAGAATAGAGGGGCAGGGATGATGCCTCCTGCAAGAAAAGCTAGGGGCTTACACCAGAGTGGTTTCCCTTTCCCCGCGTAGGATACATAGTGGGATGTCATAGTTTAACGTCATTTGCTGAGGACAATTATGCTTGGCAGTTTAACATCCTGCAGCTCAGACGATGTGGGTTCACTCAACACCCCTAGGACTTACATAACATGTACCCTCTGCACCATGGTGAGGGGAATGCACCAGCAACACTGTGAATGGGGGTGTCAAGAGATGATCCTATTGGGGGTCTATGGTATCATGGTTATGAGAAGAATAAATAGCCGTTAGTATGCCAATACGAAGAAACATGAGGCGAAATAGTGCAACGGGAAGTGTCATACAAGGGGCTTTGAAATTGCTTCTTGTGAACCTAGGAGGTTTCATGGTAGAGGGATTTGCAGAGAAAAGTGGTTTTTGAGTAGAGGAATCATAGAGCTTTGGTTCTCCATGCAAGGGAAGGGCTTCGTGAAGGTGTGGGCTTCGCGAAGTGAATTGGACCATTCTAGGCATAGGGAATAGGTTCATAAAAGTGGTGCTTCGTGAATAGGAAGGTAATTCGTGAAGAAAATCCCTACGTAGCATGGGTGCCTCACAATGCAAGGTCCTTTAATTCAATGTGCTTCACGAGGTACAGTGGCTCGGCCTTTGCATTTAAGTCACATGTGCATGGGGGTGATTCTCGAAGCATAAACACTCCGTGATGACCTGAGTCCCCATGAGGATCTATTTCCTTCACGAAGGGCCATGGGCTTTGTGAAAGGAAGCCCTCTAGAAATAGGGGGATGAAAAAAAGGCAAAGGGGACATTCTTCACAGAGAAAAAGTTCCTTAATTAGCTCATGGTTTGCCGAGCAAAAAGTGCTTTGTGATTTGAGAGCTAAGATAGGGAAAGGTCAGATGATCCATCCTTTAGGCCTACGCGGAAGCTGGTATTTATAGGCAAGAGTCATCGTGAAGAAAAGCTCACTCAACGTAAAGCTAGATTGCACTCTGCGGCGAGCTCGTGAACATCAAAGGGGATCGTGGAGCATCCTAGCTCCTGACTTCGCGGCAGGCTCGCTAACGTCCAAGGGGCTCATGGAGCATCTCACCTCCTGGATTCGCGGCGGACATGCGAACGTCAAAGGGGATCACGGAGCATCCTACCTCCTGGCTTCGCGGTGGGCTCGCGAACGTCAATGGGGCTCGCAGAGCATCCCGCCTCTTGGCTTCATGGTGGACTCATGAACATCAATGGGGGCTCACAGAGCATCTTTCCCCTAGCTTCGTAGCGGGCTTGGGGCCATGGATCTCCCTGAAAGGGCTTCAAGAGGCAGCTTTGGGGACTTTCTTAATCTCCTTCTCCCTTCTGATTTTTGGCACCAACAAATTCCAACCCTCAGACTTGGATCCAGGGTAAAATCAAGGGTCAATGTCTGAGGTTCAATCACCAATATTCCTCGGTTGTTCGTGGAGCTGGCTCACGAAGGAGGATCGCCGAGTAGGAAAGCGATGGGTCAGCTGGGCGCTCCATGAAGCTCTCTGCAGTCGAGATGTGCCCTGAAGCTGTTAGGGTATTCACCTATAATTAGAGGGGATGAATTCTCTTTTTTCCTTTCTATCCTTCATGATTTTGGCTTTTATTTCTATCAATTCTCGAAGCTCCACGTACTCCGCGATTGCTCTTCTCGACTCGGGCTTTTAGCTTTGAGGTACACAGTGAGTCTTTGACTTCGCATCGGTGCACTTCATGACTCCATGTTCGGAGGCCAGGGCAGGGCTTCGTGAACAAACTTCACGAACGCGCTCTGCGAATGAGCTTCCTAAACAAACCCAAAAATCACCCCAACCTATGGCTAGTCAAGAAGCTTCCTAAGTGGTCCTTGTAGATGATGCCTAAAGGGATGATATGGAGAACAATATGGGTTTAGGAGAGCTAATTAGGAGCCACTCTAACCATGGTTCTTTGGTGTAGATGTTATCGGAGAGCCAGAGAAACTACCCTTTATGAAATATGATTCCTTTATATGGCTTTGGGCTGAGGCATGACATCTTAATCCCATAAGGAAGTCGGGAAAAACCAGCTTACTAGTTCAGGAGCACGTTGTGCTAGTACCGGTGGTTCAGGGCGGATGACGGTCATTCCCGGGAGGACTTCACACATGTCATTGCTGAACACTTATAAAACCACCTGAATAACATTTAAGGTAAGGAGATACACCTGGAGATGTCTCGCCACATGCATCGGACGATATTGAAGGCAGCTCTGGGGAACCCGGAGAACGGGTGGTCTGAGGATTGGTACCTGTGCTAGGGAGGCAACTTCACAGATGATTGGGCCTGAGCCTACTATGTAGGCACCTTGTGTGAGGATTTTGGGGTGGATTTGAGAAGAGTGGGCATGTATGAGGCATCTTGGGCCTCCCAGTTTCACATCTACCAGCCGAAGCAGCTGATACTGGAGCTATTGAGTAGGTGGTCATCAAGGACCAACACATTCCATTTTTCACCATGGGGAAGTTGGCATCAGCTTGTGGGACATCCACCATATCTCAGGGGTCCCGATACTGGGGGCTATGTATGGAAAATTCCTCTCTATTATGAGTGAGTGGGAGGACCCAAAGCAATTTCCACCGCTAGAGATGGCTTTGATAGAGCTTGTGCCCGGAGATGACAAGGAAGCGGTGAGGGACGTCCATTTCAAGCAGTGGTTCAAATAGTTCCTAAACTTCCTGAAGGACATACAGTCTTCGGCGAGGCCTCGGACTTAGCCAAAGGGGGCCCAGATTAAGGAGCACTCATACATGGGACTTTTGGAGGACAACCAGCGTAAGAAGTGGGGATTTAGTTTCATCACCAAACAATAACCAATGGTCAGGCTGGTAGTGTTCATCATGGCTCTCATCTGTGGTTGGATCCTACCAGTGGGGGACACCAACATGGGATTGCGACCAAGCACATTAATTATGGTGTCTGTATTGGCGAAAAGAGGGAGGATCAACCTCAGGATCTTGATGCTCGCCAAGATGTATAAGATGATGTGGAATATCAGTGAGGGAAAGAGGCCGCAGAGAATATGTGGGCCATTCCACCTCTTTTATGGGTGAATAGTGTCACACGTCATGGGGGTTTACGAATACCTGAACCCCACTTCCCCTCCAAGATCACACTTCCACCCATCCAACCTAAACACTACCAGGAGATTTCTAGCCAAGCTGATAGCAGCATCGGTTCTGAACTGAGTGTTGAAGGTGGAGGAGTTCAACTTCCACCCATTTTTTTGCTGATGGGGGTATTCACTGATGTTTTCTGTGGAAGATAAGAGTATCATTCCTATATCCTGGCATTTCTAGGTGGAGTTTTGGTGGAAAGGGTGGATCATGAACCTCTCTATGAGCCGTACACCTCGCACTGATTTGCTCAGCAATTCTGGTGCATGCTGCGACTGACCCCGCAGGTCTATCTGGGGGTGCACTATGAGGAACACACATGTGTGATGAGGAAGATGTGGCTCATGTTCACACAGGAAGAGGGGAATATGGGGAACCAACTACCCCTACTGACCGTTGTCATCGGGTTAGTGAAGGAATATGCCCAGTGATGGGAGGTGGCCTACCTGGGGGAAATGCTAAAGAATACAACCATTCGAGTTGATTATGGAATGCCAACCAAACCTCGGGGCTGAGGTAGGAAGGCGGAAGGGGCATCTCGCAGTGGCGGGGCTACCGTAGCAGTAGGGCCTACACCATTTGAGGGAGAGGCAGTAGTGGAAATGGACTCGGTGGTCTCAGAAGAGCAGAGCTATCCTGAGGGGAGGCCACCTAGAGGGTTCCATAGAATATCCACTCAGGCTCCAGGGAAGTGGCTATTCCACATTGATATGCTAGAGAATTCTATATTTCCGGAGGCCTGGGACATCTAGGAAGTGAACCGGAAATTCCTCGACCCATCGGAGATGTGGGAACATCTGAAACATTTTGAGATGGATTTGATGGGGTAGACCCTATCAGGGTTGTCTTTGCGTTATCCCGGGTTGAGGCGGAGCAATACCTGATAGAGGTGGATGAATTTGTGCAATCTCGGGGTACCCACATCCGATGACAGATTGAGTCAAGGTATTGCTCGATCGCACCAGCACCGCACAGTTTTCAACTGCATACTTAAGCAAACAGTTCCCTCTGTCAGAAGAATCAGATGAATTTTCCAGGGGAGAAGTTGCTGGGAGAGGGGGTCCATTGGAGGAGGGTGAAGTCAGGGATCAAGACTCTAATCTTGAAGAGTTTTCTAAGGCCCTTGAGGTAAAGATTCCAAACCCCTTCTCCAGGGACTACTTTCAGGTTATTCTGGACCCCTTTCTAACATCAAAATTGTGTAGGAGGGCCTTGTGCACAGAGCTCATTCTCACCCTTAAAGAGATACAGATGTCATACCTTCGGGGTCCTCGCCTACTTCCGAAGAGATAAGCATTTTTGGTGGGTCCGGAATACTCACAGTGCCTCTCAACTCTTTAGACCTTCTAAAAATATAAGGAGGTCCATGCTTCGGGGTCCCAACAACATCAACCCAAGAACGAGACTAAGAATTTGATCTCTGTAAGTATCCTCTAACGAATTAATGACTATCATCCATCTAATATGTTAAATGATGTGAAAGATCCCTTTTTGGTACGCACAGTCCTCCAAATTGTGTGGGTTTCCTTGGCGAGGTCGTTCGGTACCTCTGGTAGTGCCTTTGCCTACATAATTCCAGTGACTATGGAGGTGGAGGCCTAGATTGATCGAACAGTGGCACTCCTGATCACTAGTGGGACTGTTTGGGAGGCTGAGCCTGAGATCATCAAGGTGGGGTCTAATGATGATGATGGGTCGGACAACCCAAATTCTATCACGCCTAATCAAACACCGAACATTGACCCTTCTGAAGAGTTATTAGAGGTCTTCCCTATGTATGAGCCCACCCACTACGTTGAATGGGATGAGACGACCTCTAATGAAGAGGACAGCAGAATAGTCCATCACTGGTCATGGATGCAGATCAAGAGCTTCATTGATGACACCCCCAAGTACTATGGCCAGATGAGATAGACAGACTTCTCTCACGACTTCACAAATTGTGTGCTGGGGGAGTGGATGTCGAACTCCCTCACATGCTCGTCTGAGATCTTATGGAAGAGATGATTCGGGATCATGAATGTGGCCTCGGTGTGGGTTTGCAGCGAATGAATTTGGTGAACATGAAGAGGCTCCAAGAGGATTAATATGGGGTACAGCGGCTGCAAAATTGGGCAGACAAGCACTCGACCTCCCTCAATGAGCTATCTGAGATAATATTGCTATTGAAGGCTCAACTGGCTGAGGCTGAAGAGGGCATGAAGCAGGCCTCTGACAAAATGATCGTCATCCGAACCAGCGTGGAGCGGGCCCAGATTGTGGCTGATGAAATGTGCCCCATCACTGCTGAGGAGGAGTGGGAACTGAACAGGTGGCAACAATTCCTAGATGCCACCGGCCAAAGGGTGGTGGAGCTACTACGCTCTTTTGATGAGGATAACTCATCCATGGGAGGGGTCGATCCTATGGTGTTGTGATGCATCTAACCTTTGAACTGACTTTCATACTTTTATTATTTTATACCAACTACATGCATGAGTTCCATTATTTGTGTTGGTTAATTGCATTCCTGCGATATTCGTGGAGCATCCAGCGGTCAATCCCTAAGCTCACTTGGGTCAGGCCCAATGTGAGAAACAAGTGATGAACACCTTATTGTGTCATTAAAATGTAGGAGTGAAAACTAGGCTTCGAGAATCCAGGGGTTTGGACAAACGATCTGGATTCCTAGGAAGAGAACGGAGAGACCTAACTGTAGAATTAAGCTCTTAGAATATTCGAATTACTGCTTTCCCAGCATGCTCTTGTGCATGTGATGGGTAATGACAGGGGCACTGGAATAAATCTGTACATAAGGGAATGGAAAGTGTGGATTAAAATACCCCAAATTTGGAACACTATGGGGATGGCATGACAATAAAAGATAACTATTTACCATGTTCAAAAAGGACATCTATATTGTGTTAGCCTAAATGGGGATGAAAAATGAGGGTCGACCACAGATCATGTTCGAAACACGGGGCTTGACTCAGAATATCATCGATTAGCCTTTCGGAACATTATCCTAGGATAGTAGGTGATCCATAGGCTGAACATCCATACTCTTTTGGGGTTCCTTTAGATGTGAGGGAGGATGAGGGATAGAATAAAGGGTACGCAAAGCGTGGAGAGTGGAGTGATGGGTTGTTCAACTAAAGTCCAACACTCTTGAAATTACGCCACCGTGGTGAAAATGCATTAGGTGGATACACTAGTCTTATCAGGGATCAAACATACTTCTAAACAGGGCATCTCTAACGAGGAAACTGTCACCTCCCAATGTTTTTCATGGGGTATCCCAAACTTGTTCAGGGTAAGGCTGCAATTTTGTGTTTCCCCAAAATAACTTAGGTCAAGGGACCGAAAAAAATATGGGGAAATGGTAATTATGATTCCTGGGGCTGGACCCAGAGATAGAATGTCTTGGGGTTCCTATATATTCCATGAGAATGAGAATCAATCCAAGTGTAGTTCTGAGAGGCACAGTATGATCAGAGAGAAGCACTGGTAAGCAGACTTCTCTTTGGAGAGGAAACTGACGCATCCCATGGTTAACATAGGACACCACAATCTTGTTTAGGGTAGAACCACAGTTTAGTGTCATGCGTTGAGAACATATGAACTCATGCAGTTTAAAATCATACAATAGGAAGTGGAGTGAAATGGAAGATCCTTGGAAGGGATTATGTGGCATGGTAACTATCAATCCGACGTGAATAAGGACTTGGAGTCTAGATCGCACCATGTATCCCAAGAGAAAACTTTTCAGGTCATGGGAACAAGAGTTAAAATTAGGCTGGGACTAAATAAAATTTGTTGGGAATTCCTACGTACTCCATAAAGATGGGAATCAAGCCATACGTAGTTCTTAGAGCGTAGTTTAACAACATGTGGGAAGAGGAAAGGCATGTGTGCCAATGGTTGTGCCAGTACACATCCTACCAGAACTACTAAGCCCACGTGATTCATGCTCGATGTGGGAAACAAGAAGTAGTGATGGGACATTCCTAGCACATGGAGTCACACAATAGGGATGATGGGGAATTATATGACTGACGTCCCGCTGATGCTGACCGAACTATATAACGCACCTAGATGTGCTGAAGAGTATAGCCGAGTATGTTGGAATTCCACTTGAACATAAGGGAGTGAAAACTTGTGAATCATGATGCTTGAAATCTGGACCACAATGATGGTGGCATGATGATAAGAGATAGATGTTGACCATGTTCAAAACACAACATCCATATCACATTATCCTGGAATGGGGAAAGATAGATGAGGGTCGACCGCTGACTATGTTCAAAACACAGGATCTATCGCAAATGTCGTATGGGGTCTTTAGGGACGTTGGCCTGAAATGGTAGGTGAGTTGAAGTGGCATGAGACCAAGCTGTGAAGGGGGTCCCTTTAGATTTGGAAGAGGATGATGATCCAAATAACAAGATCATGAAGCTTTAACATGGGATGAGGTTAATTTCCCCATGAAAATGCAACACTTCAGGCTCTTTGTCAAAAGGCATTTGAATATGACTAAAAGAACTATCAGATAGAGGGAGTCAAGTCCCTTCCCAAGGAAAACGGTCCTGGGGTCTCACACTTTCAACCTATGGTCCTGGGGTGGACCATTAAGGGTGGTTTGATTCAATGGACTGTTCACAGGGTGGTGGAACAGCCAAACATGGCACACAGTTCCCATAGAGAGATCTTAGTTTTGGGTCATAGAACTCGGACCAAGCTGCGAAAGGACATGGGAACCCCATGGTGCGGCTATCGAAAAACCTAACGTGAACGAGAACTTAAGAGGTACTCCCAACCTCACATATTCCCATATGAGTTTGGGCCAAGGGGCCGCAAAAAAAGGGATAGGATTTGTAGATTCTTGAGGTTGGACCCAGAGGCAAGAAATGCCTGGGCATTCCTACATATCCCATGAGTTTGGGAATCAATCCATATGTAGTTATGAGGGGTTCCATGGTAAGGTACCTATCCTAGGTATAAAAGGGGCATGCGGGTCTGGCTCTCGCACCAAAAGAAGTGGTATTTGATAGGTTTTGTTTGTCCTTTAGGGTGAATGGATGTTTTTTTCGGCGATGGGCCTAGAATAGCGAATCTAAGAATCATGACAAGAATCAACCCAAATTAAGGCATTGAAAAATGGTATGGCATTTGAACAATACCAAAAATTATGTCCCTTGAGCAAGGAAACCACAATGCATCACCGTTTTTTGTCGTGCGTCCCTGACGATATTGTCACAGTTTAGGGTCATGTGATGGGACCGGCCATGTATCTTAACGGCGTGCGTCACAGATGTAGTAGAGACGAGGCTAAAGGGGGAATGTGAACAGTGAAATAAAGCATACCTGACATGAATGTGGATGAGGTCCACACCATACTGTGTGCGATTCTGAGAAAGAAACCTTAGGCCAAGGGGACAAAAAGAGGTAAGAGGGTAGAAAGTAGGAGAGACTGGCGCTCAATTAATCTGGACCCATATATGAGGTGTTTGGGTTTTTCTATGTATCCCATGGAATGGTAATCAAGCTGTACAAAGTTATACGAAGGGGAGATACGAAAAGATCTTAGTTTAAGTTCTTAGAACTTGGACCATGGATAAGCGATACTATTCCAAGTAAGTGCAGACCTTAATCTGATCCTTAAGCCTACATGAGTCAAACTCAGTGTAGGAAACAAGGGACGACAACGTATTTTCAATACGTGAAATACATGCAAAGGGGGGGAATCGGTGGATCCACGAATGATTTCCTTATTGTGGATTTTTCCTCCAAACATGTGGATGCGCATTGAGGAATAGTACCAAGAGTCTCTAAATTCTACTTGGACATGATGAGGTGGAGAAGGATGTGAATCATGTATCCAGCATTTTGGGCATAATGGGGTTGGCATGATGATGGAGGATAACTTTTGACCGTGTTTGAAACACAGCTTCTATATCATGTTAGCCTAGAATGGGAACAACAAATGAGCATCAACTGCTGGCCAAATTCTCAATGCGGGACTTGTATCAATTTGCTGCTCAGAACCCTTGAGAACTTTCGCCTATAATGGTAGAAGGGCCCTTGGGCCAAGCATCCATGCCATCCGGGGGTCCTTTTAGGTGTGAAAAGTAATGTAAGCCCTAACGAAGGGGAACATGAAGCCTGAAAAAATGGGTGAAAGCATTTTCAGGCAGAATCTGACACTCTAGGTACTAAACCAGAGTACCCTTGGGGCACATTGGGGAATCACTGAAGAGAACTAAGGGGCTCATATTGAGAGTGGATAATTTGAAAATACATGGATAGCACAATGGGATGGAAAAACTCTCAGGAGGAGGAGATAAATGGTGTGGTTGTTGCAACACCAGACGTGAGTGAGAACATAATCCCATACCACACCATATATTCCTCTCTCTGGGGGAATGGAAGCCAAGGGGACAAGATGAGAGGGATATTTCTAAGAGATGGGGATGGACCCGAAGCTAGATGTTTGGGCGGTCCTATGTATCCCAAAAGGTTGGGAATCAAGCCACATGTAGTTCTTAAAGGGAGTAACGTGTAGTCTGTCATCATGCAGTAAGGACGCAAATGGGTAAGATACCCCATGAACAGGATGTGTATGGCGCGGAGAATAACCTGATGTGAATGGGGACATAATCCCACACCACACCGTACAACTCTAAGTGAGAACCTGGTTCGGGTTCCCAAAAAGGTCGAGGGGCCTCAGGCAGGGCCTCAGACAGAAAGGCCCAACCATTTTGTTGTTTAACGTCTTGCAGTGAGGACGAAGAAAGGGGTAAGATACCCAAAACAAGGGAGGTGTATGGCGCAATGAGTAACCCAATGTGAATGAGGACATAATCCCATACCACACCATAAAATCCTTTAAGAGTTAATACGTAGTCCTAGGGCCAAATATTGGGCACACGAAGCACGACAAGGCATGTGCTCGCGGTATGGACGATAAATGACGGGAGGGATGTCTCAAGGGGATCTATGTGGTAGGGAAAAATAGCCTGACGAGAATGAGGACATAAGTCCGCTCCACACCACACAACCCTAAATGAGAACTTGGGATAGGGGCCAAAAAACACTAAGGGGCCTAAGGATGGGTGTCCCGGAAAATGGTATCCATACAACCTCTTGTGTGGTTACAACCTCATCACAGATCCTAAGCCCACATGAGCAGTTCTCGCTGTGGGAATCAAGGATCCAGACTTGACGCTCCCTGTCATGTAGGGGTCTAATAGCTAGTATCCCCTAAAGGGAGTTCATTGCTTGGAGACACAATGGGGCAGAATGGACAACTATACTCAATGTTTGGGACATAGTGGGGTGGATCTGATGAAAAAGGATAGTTATTGACCATATTCTAAACACAGCATCCTTTTTGTGACCCAGAATGCGAAAAAATGATCATCGGCCGCTGACCATTTTCGCAACACCGAACTTGTATCAATTTGTTGCTCAACATCCTCGAGGGAATTTCCTTGAAGTGGTAGGAGAGCCCTTGGGCATAGCATCCCTTCTTTTAGGGGGTCCTTTTGGATGGGAAAAATGATGGAGTCCTAATCAAAGGATAAGGTGAAGCATAACTGTGCCCATCTCTAAAAGTGGCGGACACCTCTGGGTAGTGGGACGTATGGCGAGATCGAGATGAGATCAACATGAATTGGGGAAAAGGCCAGCACCATACTATATGTCTTGACCCAAGGAGAGATTCTGGCTTTTGGGATAGGCCAACCGAATAAATGTCCAAGAATTCATATGTATCCCATGAGAATGGGAATCAATCCATACGTAGTTCTTAAAGGTTATGCAGTTTAACATCGTGTAGTGAGGATGTAGGATGATAGAAGAGCAGGGAGCGGGCAATGGTGAAACCGTTGTAATCTTGGAATGAGTGGGGCTAAGGAATCCTACACCATATCATGCAAGGATACTTCAAGAGAACTATAAATAGTAGGATAGTCAAAGAGAAGAGTTTGGTGCTGGGCTCAAGACGAAATGTTTGAGCATTCCTACATATCCCATGAAGACAGGAATCAAGCCACATGTAGTTCTAAGGGTGCAGTTTAACATATTGTAGGACTACATACAGTTTAACATCATGTGGGATGAAGCATTTTAGGGTTATACTAGACCCATCAGTTTAGGGTCATACAGGACCCGCCAATTTAGGGTCATGTAGGACCAGATAGTTTAGGGTCATGCAAGACCAGACAATTTAGGGTCATGTAGGACCAGATAGTTTAGGGTAATGTAGGACAAGACATTTTAGGGTCATGCAGTACCATCTGTATCAGGGAAAGTATTTCTTGAGAAAATTGGCATTGGTGGGAGGAGTTATACGATCACCATCCATGTTCACCCGGGAGTATGCACCATTTGGGTAAACCCTGTGAATTATGTAAGGTCCTTCCCATTTGGGTTCCAACATGGGTGGTTTCCTTCCAAGTATCACTGGTGTCTATAAGGCCAATACCAAGTTGCCTTGTAGGAAAGATCAGAGGCGAACCTTCTTGTTGAAGGCTCTAGCTATCTTATTCTGATACTTTTCTAGATTGTGTAGGGAACAAAGAATATTCTCGTCCAGTGCTTCTAATTCAGCCAGTTGAATTTGGGCTACCTTATCTAGCACCTGGTGGTCATAAACCACTGTGTGTAACAAAGGCATCTGAATCTCGATGGGTAGGACGGCCTCTGCACCGTACACCAGGGAATATGGGGTCACCTGGGTGGAATTAAGAGTCATCGTCTGATAAGCCCAGAGGGCATTGGGGAGTTTGTCTAACCAACTCATCTTATTCTGACCAGCCATTTTCTGCAAAATTTTAGAGAGGGTTTTTTTTAATGCCTCGATATGTCCATTTGTTGACACATGATAGTGGGAGGTATGGTTCGAACGAATGTTGTTTTTGGCGTACAACTTTTTCAACTCAGTTTCTCGGAAGTTGGTGTCATTATCGGTGAGGAAAACATGAGGGACTCTAAACGGGTAGATGATATTGGATCTCACGAAGTCAATGATATACTGGGCCTTCACCTCCTTGAGTGGAACTGCCTCTACCCACTTGGAAAAGAAATCTGTAGCGGTCATGATGAATCTGCACTAGCGAGCTGTCGCCGGTGGATATGGTCCCACAACATTGAGTCCCCACACCGAAAATGTCCAAGAATAGTTGGATGAGTGGAGTGTTTCTGGAGGCTGATGCATGATGTTATCATGAATTTGTCACATGTGACATCTCTTGGTGAGCTCGATGAAATCAAGGATCATGGAGGGCCAAAAGTACCCTAGTCTCTGGATCTGGTGAGATAGCTTCGGCCCAGTCCAGTGGGAACCACAGGAACTTGCATGAACCTCCTGAATGGCCTGATAAATCTCAAATCCTTGGATGAGATGAAGGAGAACACCATATAACCCGCACTTGTAGAGGATCTTCTCAAGACTGGGACCACTCTGGAGGATAAACTGCAGTGCGCGGTGTCTAATTCGCTCACACTCGGCCTGATCAACCAGGAGGTAATCATTTTGGAGATACTCATCAAAGGGGGCTCTATTGTCTAGGGTCACTTAATCCACTGCATATGAGGAGCCTGGGGGTCCTAATGAAGAGGCCCCAGTGGTACGATTCCTTACTCACAGGCCATCGTCATCATCTGGGATAATGGGAGAAATGAATATCTGATGTGCCACATGTATAATTAGATCATCCTACTCAGGTCCTTCAGGTGATGCAGTTAGTCCTTCCAGGCCATCTGCTCGACCTATCTAAAATTGAGGGACATGAGTAACTTCTGGCTGAAATGGGAACTGGGTTTTTAGCTGGAGAGTGCGCTCTAATAATGGTTTGAGCACTATCTTTATGATGATGTAGTCACCATTGATTTTCTTAATGACTTGTTCAGAATCCCCTTTCACATTAGAATGGGGAACATAAATCTAGAGGGCCAGCTCGAGGCCAGTGATAAGATCCACATACTCTGCCTTGTTGTTGGTGCATCTTTCTAACAATAGGAATGAGTATGGAATAATGGCTTGCAATGGGGTAATAAAGACAATACACAGGCCTACTCTGTTGAGTTTGGGATCATTGGGCCTCCTGGTAGTGGGGCTTTGGTAACACCATCAAAGTGCATCTTCCAACACGAGATGTCATGATATATAGAGAAGATTTCCTCATCAGAAAAATCGAGATCCAAGGACTGGTCAGTAGGAGTTGGATGGGCAGCAAGAAAATCTTCCATTTCTTGTCCCTTGATGGCCTTCTGAGGAACAAACCTAATGTAGAACTACTGAAGAATCACTGCCCACCATGCTTGATGGCTGGTCAACATGGGTTGATTCAGAATGTACTTCAGCAGGTCTACCCAAGACATCAACTGTACCTCGTGGTGCTACAAGTAGTGTTGCAATTTCTGTACTGCGAATACCAGTGAAAGGAAGATATTTTCTATGGGGGGGTATCTAGTCTCCATATTGATGAGAATATAACTGAGGTATTAAAGACTGTTCTTCTTCCACTCATTGTTCATCTGTAAGAGAAGGGTTACAAGAGATTGTTCCAGGGCAATCACGTACATGATCAGTGGTTTTCTAGGGACGGTGGCATCAGGACCGAAGGCTAGAGTAGATACTTCTTGATTTCCTTGAATGTGGTCTGGAACTCTTTGTCCCACTCATAGGTGGAGTCTTTCTTCATGATCCAGGAAAAGGTCTTACACTTGTTGGACATATTCACAATGAATCATTGTATGTGGTCTAAGTCACCTTGGAAACCTCAAAGCTCCCGAATATTGCTCGGAGGTGGCATCTGAGAGATGTACATGATCTTCTCTGGGTCGATCGCGATGCCCTGGTTCCTGACAACAAAGCCGAGGAACTTCCCATAGGTGACCCCAAAGGCACATTTCAATGGGTTCATCTTTAGGTGGAAGGAGCGGAGGAAGCCGAACAATTTCACAAGTTCCTTGATATGGACCTAGCGCTGGTGAGATTTGACCACCAGATCATCCACATTGCATTCCACTATTGTCTCATGTATTGAATTGAATATGCGATGCATGGCTTGCCGATAGGTGGAACTTGTGTTCTTAAAGCCGAAGGGCATGACCTGGTAAACAAACATAACTTGCAGTGCCCTGAAAGATATGGACTCCTTGTCCTCAGGGGCCATTTGGATCTGTTTGTATCCAGAGTAACCATCCATGAAGAAGATGGCATGGAACCCAGACATGGCATCGATCAACAACTCTGTCACAGGAAGGGGAAAATCATACTTCGTGTAGTGACGGTTGAGATCATGGAAGTCGATGCAGACTCTGATCTTTCCATTCCTCTTATTGACTAGCACAATGTTCGATAGCCATTTGGGGTACTGGACCTCCTTGACAAAGTTGGTTCTGATGAGCTTGTCAACTTCAGCCTCAACCATGGCACCATGAGAAGGGTGCATCTTCCTGGGAGGCTTCTTGAATCCACAGTGATTTGTCGAGAGACCAAGGAAGTGTATGGATACCTGAGGATCTATCCCTGGCATCTCATCGTATCTCTAGGAGAATAAACCATGATGTTGTTTCAGAAAGTCTACATACCGCTGCTACTCCTTGAGCGACATGGTGGCACTGATCAATGTGGGTCTCGGATCTGCCTCGCTACCGAAGTTCACCTCTACCAGTTCATCAACCGTGGTGGAGATTCCCTGTTCAAAGGAAGGGGTGGAGTCCTCTAGATCCTCTTCTTCGCTTGCGAAGGGATTCCCAGTGGGAGGAGCTTCTTATGGGTCAGTAGAGTTTGACAGGGGGCTGGTACCTGCCTGAGCAGCAGTGGTCACCGCATCAGAAGATTTTGGTACTACCGAAACCATAGCAATGAAGGCTTTTGTTCTGATCCCATCTGGTCTTCAACCTAAGGGGCCATGCTTGATGATAACAAAGAAGTATTGGCGTTTTGGCTTGAGCCAGTTCATTCCAACCTGGTGAAACAGACACGTATGACATACTATAGTTGTCATGGGGCGGACGCCTCGATACCTTATGGGGGTTGGAGGCTCCGGGATCTCCTGAGCCTGATTTTTTGTAGGAGTATGAGGTGATTTCCCACCATCGCATAGACTTGGGAATATGATTCCCCCTCATACCAGAGACAATAAATCATTTCCCCATGTCGGGGTTTGTGGTCTCCAATCAATGGATCAGGAAGACGTAGGCATCATCCAGACCTGCCCATGGGTCAACTGCAACTGTGACGGGTTAAACCTCACTAGCCGGAATCTGCTTGTCCATTCTCTTGTAATAATCAACGTCTAGGTAGAGGGATTCAATATAGGAAAAAGGAGATTATTCACCTTGGAGAACTCCCACTTGACCATTTAAAGAGTACTTGAGGCACTCATGATATGATGATGGAATCGCCGCATGCAGGTGGAGCCAAGGTCTGCCCATCAACGCATTGTACGCGGAGTTTTGGGAGACAACCATAAACTCGGTGCTGGTAACTAGGCCACAAAACTGGGTCATAAAATGGATCTTACTGACTGGGGTCAGCTCTTTCCTATTGTATCCATGGATTCTTAAATTAGAGGGAGTCAGGTCATCTTCAAATAACCTCAGCTTCCGCAGTGTCCACGTCGGGATAAGGATAATCCTGGAGCCGGTGTCATTAAGATATTGGAGAATCTCCACTCCATTAAATTGTATGGTGATGTACAGTAGGTGGATGTGCCTTGTATGTGAGATCCTTCATCTTCTCCAGAGAATGAAATGATGGCCTGACATTCAGTATTCTCAACCGCTTTCGCATGAAAGGCTTCAGCAGCTTCTTCCTCTGTCTCCAGCTAGAGGGGGATTCTTAAAGCCTCAGCGAGGGCCTCATGCATATCTGATGATAGGATAATGGACTTGAGGATGGAAGGACTTGCTGGGATGCTATCAAGTTTCTTGATAACATCATACTTCCATGCCAGGTGTGATCTTCTGCTTGCAAGAGGCCACTCTGTGACAAGATGCATGGCGGGCCTTGCCGATTAGGTCGGCGGCTGACTGGTGTTGGGCATATCTTGCTGCTCACTAGTCGAAGCATGTAGAGTAGATACTGGATAAGTTCTAGTAGACTGGGACCGGCCCACAGTAAGTTGAGGCTGGTAACGGCATGGTCAAGCGGCTCTGCCTGATCTAGTAACATAAAATATGGTGGAGGCGGGCCGGGTGACACCGGGTGAGGTGGCTATGTGTGATGAGCTCTACGTTGGGACTACTGTCTGGTCTTAGTGGCATGCACGGCTTGGTTGGAGGTGCCAATTGATGTTCCTCGACGACTCTCATGGTCATGGCTCCACCGACGTTGGCATCGGCTGGGGATGTTGGGGAGGTTAGCCTGGCACTCCCCATCATAGGGAGTCATATAAGGATTTACCAAATCCACGGTACTAACTGAAGCATACCCTTGACTATCACTTGAAGATCCATCTATTACCTGGTGGATTCTAGGAGGAATCCCCATCTCTGGTGGCATGAAATCACCAAGATTGTGGGACGATGATGGCATTTGGGGGTCACGTTACTTTCCCTTGCATTGTTAATGCTTGCTCTTCTGGAAAGAGGTTGGCTGAGGTGATGATAAAGAAGTAGAGGCTATAGATTCGGAAGGCTCCGGCTGATTTAGGCATGAATGAATGATACCATGGGCATGAGAAACATTTTTTCATGCCATCCAGGCATCATACTTCTATGAATCGCAATTAGAAACCTGCTGCCACTCGCCCTCACTGTCATTGATGCTATCTGGACATACAGTGATGCATTCCACTTGTGTTGGGACCGGTCCCAACCTAACTATGTTGTTATCAACCTGGTCTTGAATCCAGTCTCTGAATACATATCACTACTTGAGGGTGTGCCCTAGGATCTGATGATATGGGTAGTAGTTGGGGGGATCAGTGAGGTTCACCTCTTCTAGCCTTCTTCACTCAGGAAAAAGCATAATCCCTTGTTCTAAGGCACTTCGAAAATAGTCAAGGACCTGATTCTCATTGAACAAGTAGTTCTAGTTTCTTCTATCTGGAAAGGGGTGTCCTTGGATCCTGGCCCTGATGAGGAGTTGGAGGAGCCTGTCGAGGAGGCGGATCCTGGTTGTCTTGCTTAAGCGGAGGCAGCGCATTTCGCAGGGGCACCTGCCGATTCTAATGAAGTCACTTCTAGGCTGGAGGCTACACCTGTGGTAGCAGGACTTTATGAGGCTAGGGAGGCGGCTCCACTGGTAATAATTCCATCTTTTTGGGGGCCTCTATTTGGGCCAGCATGGATGGCTCGACTCTAGAATCCCTCCTTACGGGAATTACAGGGGAAACAGACGTGCCTGGTTGGCCTACTGTAGGGATTCTTCCAGGCGTCGGGCCTTATTGGGGAAGTTATAGAATCTTCTAGTGTAGTTTTGGGTGATCGGAGAGGGAACTAATTCCGTCTTGACGTTCCCTACACACATCATCAGTAATTTCTCCTGAGTCAGTGGCATGTCAAGGGATTATGTAAGTCCTTTCCACCGGGTGATAAAGTCCGCGACACACTCATCATTCCTCTGTTTCCACTTGAAGAGGTATATGATGATTTTCTTCCATGTGGTGGAGCTAAACTGGTAAAATAATTTCCTTCAAAGGTTCTCCCATCTGGTTACCGATTTAGTGGGGAGCTTGTTATACCAGAAAAATGTGGGCCCCTCCAATGTCTGCACAAATCATCAGAGTTTGGCAGCCTCATGTGGTGCTGCGGTCCCTAACATGGGCCCAAACCTTGAGTTGAAGTGGGCCAGATGCTGTGGAGGGTCCTCATCCCCATTAAAGTGGGATAAGGTGGGATTTTCGGAGCCTGGTGGTGCCGAAATGTTATCCACCCATGCTTGATATGTCTTGCCATCAGGTGGGATTTCCACCTGTCGTGTTTCTAATGCCTCTAGGAGGACAATGAGCACCGCCATTGGATCATCTGGGTTGGGGTCCCTATCTAGACAAGGATCCCTAACCACGAGCGTGTCGGCGGGTTCTTCAACATGGTAATCAAGCCCAGCAGCTTGTGGTGCGGCTGGCGGCATAACCCTCAGGGAAGCTAGGGGAGCCCGAGCTGGGTACCTTAGATTTTCGCATCATTTGGAAGGGTTTGGAGAGACATACCACACCCTCTTTCTATATATTCTGGACTCAACCCTGTCTATGGGGGTAGGATGGTTAGGGTCTCCTGGAGGCAGCTCATCGAGGGGATGTTGTTCAAGCCCCTGCTGCCCAGACCTAGGGTTATCGTAGTCAGGCTGTTACTCTGCAGCACGTTCAGCCAAGACTTAAGAAACCAAATTATTCTACTTGGAGATTTTTTGGTGTAATGTGGCCTTTTTAGGGTCTTCATTCGTCTTTTACACTAAGGCGGATGGGTCAGAGTGCTTGGCAGCTTCAACGTGCTCTTTACCCTTACCAGCATTCTAGTTGAGTACCAATGCCTAGGTGGGCGTAGGGCGACCTAGTTGGTTCCTCTGCTGATGAGTAGCCATCCCTGATGGTTCCAATAGTGGTGGAATATGCTCGGGGGGTAAATCCCCATACTGAAGGTCCAACTCATCCTCCTCATCCACTATTTCTTCCATATTGACCGCGACCCTTTCTGGGGGCATGTCCTCGATATCGTGTAGCAAGTCGGGCTACCGCTGGATAGGACTGAAGAGGTGGGAAGCATACTACCCCCATCCATGGATTTTCATATAAAAGTAAGCCTCCTTGATGATCTTGTAGAGTATCTTGAAACACTGAATGCATTTATCTTGGAGGACCTTATGGTGGCCGGGTGACTCGGGGCACTGGGCCACTAGGAGCGCAACCAAATAGACGAGACTTCATTGCTCGCCAATGTCTCTAAAATGGGCTTGGATCCTGGGATAAACCAATATCTGATGGATAAGGAGAAAGTTCATTTCCCTGAGGGTTTGGCGGAAACATTAAAACTCTTCTAGGGTGAGGGATTCGGGTGCATGAAAATTCGGCACTACAAGAGGCTAGAACATCTCAGGGAAGTTGTCTTCTACGAGGATGTTCCTTAAGCTCCTCTGCTCAGATTCAGGGTATGGAATTTTATTTCCCCATTTATCAACTAGGGTTGTTTTGAGTAACCAGCAATGGTACTAAGGTAGACCACTCTGATGACAGGCTAGCCAGTGGAGAGTATGGCAAACAGGCAGATTGGCCGCCAAATCTCGAGTTCTGTTCCGAAGAGTGTAGCGACCTGGACGCTACGTCGCGATATGATGGGTTGATAGTTGTAATTCCTGGATAAGGATCTAGGGGTACTGGTGATATGTCGTGCTGCTGCTCGCCCACCATTGGTCCCTAAAATAGATCTCTGTGATCTCTTGTCGAGGTAGAGAGTGTTTCTGGTGATGACGGTGGTTATTGCACGACTGTGATCTGCAGGGTCGCTAGACTTTCATCCTCCTAGATAAACCAGTGGAGGGAGGTGGGAATCCTATGGACCTCGCATTCTGGGAGTACTAGGCTGATGCACCTCATTCCTGCCCCAACCCTTGACTCAGATGAGCTAGAAGAGGGTTCTTGTGCTGAGTCATACTCTCCTTCAGAGTCTGAGAAATGGACTGGTTTGATCTCTATCCGAACCTTCCCAGAATTTATTTTATAGTGGCGACAACCTGCCTTCATTCCCCTGGGTGGCTCCTCGGGAGAGGGCTGATTTCTGACATGAGGTCCTTCAGATGCACTGGTGTTGAGGCGGAGAGGGTTTCTACCTGAGTAAGACAGGGTGTGAGGAGAACCATGAAAAATGTCCAAGGGGACGTGGGGGGTGGGGACCTCCATGGATAGCGCTAGAGTGGGAAAGACCTCTGCTAGAACTGGAGGGAACATGTGGAGGAAATCCATGTTTGTTTCCCCTAGTGACCTGAGTACGAGGAGGCTCCTTATACCGGTCTAGCAGAACATAGGTAGGACCTCCATGTTGGGTGATACTAAGGTGAGTTTGGCCTTCACCCCTCTGGATTTCAAGGCGAGGAGGACCTTCATGAGCTTCTAAGAGGACACGGGGAGGATCCCCACGTAGAAGATAGACTGGATGGGCAATGTCCCTACACTGATAGTCGGGGGTAACAGGAATGACTCCATACCCAGTGTAATGGGCACGGAAGAGGCTTCCATACTGAGTTTCACTGCCACAAGGATGGCCCTCAATGGGATTGAGGGTGTCACAGGGTGGACCTCCATACTAAGCCTCTAAGTGGGTAAGGCCCACACTCTCTGTGGTATTATTACGAAGAGGACCTCCGTACTGGGTGGCATCACTGTGGGTTAGTTCGCAGCGGCCACTTCCAGAGCCAGTGACCAAGAGAGTCGACCCAAACTAATCGTGGGGTGGGTGGGGCTTGATTCTGGTTGAGTGTATAAGTGCCCTACTCGGTGTATAAAGGGAACTGATGATATGTGTTTGAAGTGGCTCAGGACATAGTAGCTGAAGCTGACACTCCTTAGCGGGCATCCTCCTCAGCTTGCACCTGACGCTGGCATCAGGTCAGACGAACTGGAGCCGGTGGTGCAGGTACGTGACTTACCTGCTTCTCATCCAGTAAGACCGAGCAGTGCCATTGATGCAGCCAGGTGGGAACCTTCTCTGGGATCCCCTAGATTGGGACTCTGACCGAGCTTGGCCGAACGTCACCTACCTCATCAACGTAAGGAAAGGAGTCATCAAAGTGTTCCAGGGAGAGGCTCATGAAACGGTTATATGTCGGTGTGGGGAGTAGAGGCTCCCTATACGACCGTTGGTGGTGGTATTGGTGATGAGGAATAGATGCCTCCAGATCTAGGCGGGCCATATCATGGGTCGAGATTATTCCCTTTACCTTGTAACGGTGCACGAGGTCATTGATCACCCTTCGTTGGATCACCTCGGATGGGGAGATGGGTTATAAGCAGCCCAAGTCCATGGGTGTAGAGGTCATTGTGGAAGAGGCGAAGCCGCGTGAGACTGCCGCATTGGCACTGCCCCTACCCCTGCGTCGGTGGGCAGGCGGTGATCATGTCTTGGGTGCAGTGACTTGATTCTTGAGGATTAGGGAGATTAACTCATCAGTGATGAAATAAAAAAGAATCGATGACCAATGCCCCAGTGTCATTCCTCCTTACATGACGGGTAAGAGGGATCCACGCTGACAACATCGCAGAATGGGATTTCCAATATTCTACTTCCCCAACTTCTAGTGAGTTTCATGCAAGGCCCACTATTTTCCTGGTGGGACCCGGCACAGGATAACTAGATCTGGTGACACGCTAATCCATTGATGCCTCGAATGCTACTAATCTCCATATTTAGTAGAATATCCTTCACATCGGGTTCACCATTTTGGTTTCTGACGCTTTCGTCGGGGCGCGCACGTCCAACTCATTTGGAGGGATAGTGGCACTATTTTTTGCCCTGCATTCTTGCCTTCCAATGGCGGGTGGCATCTTCTCCTTATTCAGGGACTTTTTCTCCTTGATCGAAACACAATGATGGGATATAAGTTATTCCTTCCTTGGATTCCTCCTTGGAACTCGTCACCTTGTTCGGGTCTCCCTTATAGATTTAAGACATTGATCATGAAACTCTTCCTTGTCCCATATCTTCATAGACACTAGTCAATTACACTACTTCTGTCAGGACATTCCAAGGGGTCCGGTCAGGGAAGGAACCTTCGGTCAGGGGAGTAGTCACGTTGGACATCACTGGCATGTCTAGGTGTTGGGACACTGGCGTGTCTTGTAAGGACACAAAATTTCCATGGAAATTTTTTTCATAGAAACATGAAAATTTTACGAGTCTGTGAAATTTGACGATGCATGATTCTGAGACCCGATGTTCCCGGAATCAATTTATGAAGTTTTATTTGGGTACCTCTTGTAAATGTACGAGTGGGTTTTTATAAATTTTGAACTGGTGCTCGAAACAGAAATATGAGGGCACCGTTGAACTCATAGTTCCAGTTTTTGCTTAAGAAGACTTTCTCCTCGACGGATGTTAGTGGAGAATAAAAGATATTTTTTGGGTTTTCAGTGAATGAAATAAATAAATAAGAAGTTGTGTAGTTTTATTTTTATTTTTTGGTTAAAACCTCCACTTGGAAGTTAGAAGTTGGAAGTGTGGGGACCACCCAACCATAACCTCCCATGAGAGGTTATGGTGGTGGGGCCCACCCGAAACTATCCTCCCGCAAGAGTTTATAATGTGGGGACCACCCGAGACAAAACCCCCCTAATAATGGTGGGAGAGGAAAACCTCTCAACTCCCCTCAATAATGAGGGAGAGTCTCTCCACCCCCTCCTTTAATGTACTATATCCTCCTCTTTAATTTATTCTACCAACCTTGTGAATTAATTAAGTGGAGAAAACTTAATTAATTCACCATTTTTGAATTCTTATGCCAATGAGAGATTTTATAATCTATTACCTTGGCTTCCAATTATTTTGGTTGGAAAAAGGTTTTCAAAGGAGGATTAGAGATTTTGAGAGAAAAGCTCTCGCCAACGAAGAACGAAGAATGCTCCCACTGAAGAATGCCTTCGACTATGAAGAATGATCTCCTTCGACCTTCATCCACGGACTCCTACTGATGTATGACATCTTCAACCGACCTTCCCTCATCATCGTCGTCAATGAACCAACGGAAGAGCTCAGGATTGGAAGTGTGCGGCGGACGCAATGAGCGACGACAACTCTGTCATCTTCCCCACGACTTCGTCGATGAACAATGATCAGGGTAGGGTGTTTATTATCATGTTACTGCTTTCCTTGATTTTTATTTTGTGGATTGGGAAAGAATCATTGTGGAGGCTTTAGAATTTGAAGTTCATCATTCTCCTTTCTTGATGGACCGATTGCAATCACCCTAAACACAGAGGGTGTGGGCCAAACTAACTTGGCTCGACTCCCTCTGTTGATCTCTTTTGTGATGTTCTTCTCCAAGGCGATGAAATGATGAGGCAAACAAGGCGACAGGCAAAAACCGTGCTCCTCACGGTCTTAGAGGCTTGCACTGCCCGCCAGCCGCGCCATCCGCTGGCCAAATCGGTCCACATCGCACAGCACCCCAGCTAAACCAGCCTCGACTGTGCTGCACCCCAACCGTGCCCCCCTGGTCACTCCATCCATCCGACCGAACCAGCCAAACCAGCCCCAACCACCCCTTTATCCAGCTGAATCGGCTCTATCGCCCTGGGCAGAACCATAGCACCATCCCGGACATCCGCGCCTCTCAGCCGCCCATGGCTCCTGGCCGCCCGCGCACTCCCGGACGCCCGTGCCTCTCGTTCGCCTTGCGCCTCCAGGCTGTTGTCGGCCTCCTGTGTGCCCTGGACAAACCGTGTGTGCCTGTGAGCCCCACGCCACCGCTGGCCAAACCATCCTCAGCCATCTGGGTGAGCCTCCCGAGTCGCACCCCTCACGGAGCTGTCCGATCTGGCCTCAGCCATCCGGGCTTAGCTCCCTGAGCCACACCCCTCTCGGCGCTGGCCAAACCGGAATTGACCATTCAAGTCAAGCCGTCGAGTCATACCCCACATGCTCCTGGCCAGGATGGCCTTTGGTGCCCCTCGCGACACCTCCAGGCCGAACCACCCTTACATCGACCCACGACCAGTCTGCGCCCTCGCGACCGGTCCGTGCCCTCGCGCTACTCGTGGCCTATGGGGTTGAGCCCAGCAGGCCGGGCCAAACCTAATGGGTCAGGATGGTCCAAAACTGACTAGGGTCGGCCCATACTAAGTCGGGCCGGGTCGGTCTGACCGGGTCAGACCGGACCCTGGCCCACTATGAGTCTTTACATTCTTTTGGCCATATCTTTGGCACCGGACGTCCGTTTGACAAACTTTCAATGGTGCTAAAAATCTAAGAGTGTGGTGGTCCCTTAGATATACCCCACTAGAGTTTTGGGAATAGTCAAAATACGGTCAAGTTGAATCGAGCATGAATCCAACCGGGCCCCTGAGATTAAAAGGCTAATAATTCACAGACCAGGCGTCTGATTGACCTGTCGTCAGTTGCGTTGAGACCCCTATAACATGTAGTACCTTTGGGATACTTCTTTGTAGAACATTGTGGAAATTGATGTTTCGAAACATAGTTTGAGGAGAGGACCCTCCCCGAATCAAGCATGATTTGTGTGGGAACACTGTGGTTGGCAGCTCTCTCACTACTATTCCAGGATCCTATGTGGGTTCGACAAATCCGACTACTGTTCCAGGATCCTACATGGGTTCAAAAAATCTAACTATTGTTCCAGGATCCTATGTGGGTTCGACAGCTCTGACTAGTCTTCCAGGATCCAACGTGGGTTCGACAACTCTGACTACTATTCCAGGATCCTACGTGGGTTTGATAGCTCTGACTACTGTTCCAGGATCCTACGTGGGATCGATAGCTCTGACTACAGTTCCAGGATCCTACTTGGGTTTGAAAACTCTGACTACTATTCTAGGATCCTATGTGGGCTTGACAGCTCTGACTAATGTTCCAGGATCCTAAGTGGATTCAAAAGCTCTCATTACTATACCAGGATCCTATGTGGGTTCGACAGAGAAGATGATTCAGTGGCTACATCTAATCATCTCAATCCCTCTACATAAGTTGTATATCTGTGTGAGATGAGTCAGTAAATTTTGTGTTTACCTCATGATTAAGATGGATTACTTGATAAATTAGGTATATATATGGGCATATACCTACGTGGGGTTATATGTGGACTTTATACTTTTTGGTTTATCCTTGTTGGATTTTTGTGAGACCTTGAGGGTCTCAAGGTCCCTACTAAGTATCGTTATAATGACCCCTACACAGGCTATTCCATCACCTCATTGTGTTGGTTTTAGATGAAGGAAAATTCTTACTGAGGCTGAGATTATTAGGACTGGAGGACACAAGGAGGTGGACCATATGATGTGACAGTACAAGGAGGAGAGGGACGGACGTGGAGTGATGAGGAGGCTATTTATACCAACCCTTCAGTTAGGAATCCTAAAGGATGATCCGATAGCTGTTTTTCCTTTCTTCAGTTGTACATGATCTTCCAGTTCCTTGTACTTTACAGTTGGGCCTGTATTTTCAGCCCCTTTACTTTTTAGAAAACATTTGTTATATAGTTTACTTAGTGTTTTGTATCTAGCTATGAGCTCTATTGTGTGTGTTTACAAGTGATAAAGGCAATGCCTTCCCAAATTTAGATAATTACGCCTTTGGTGATAGTCTCCATCCCCTGGTCTATGGAAGGCGGGCTTGGGGTAGTCACGGCACGAGCCCCGAGTGAAGGGAAAAAACAAATTAGTATCAGAGGAGTCGGTTATAACATAGAAATTAAAATATGATCTTTTCTATAAATCAATAGTGTTATCTGTATTGAGTGAGTGTGTTTTCTAGTTCAGGGATTCTAGTGTTGGTGTGGTGGCTGACGTATCCATACACTAGGACCCTGACTTCTGATTTCCAACTAAGTGCACGAAAACACTGATTGCGTGTGTGTTTTCAAATGTTTTCTTTGAGTCAGCACACTAGGTATAACTTATTGACCATGGAACACCAGTTTCTATTCAGGATGGTCCCACGCAGATAGCCATCCAGGATTCCTAGCTTTGTAAGAGATGGCATCCCACCGAGTGACGAGGCCTCGGTGCAGGACCCTATCAAAGTGGAGGCACTAGCGGTACCACTACCCGTTGGGACACTGATGCCACCATCCCCGGTATTAGAGAGTGCACACCGCCTAAGTGCATTTCACGAGTTCCAGTGCCAGAGGCCACCCAGGATTAGGGGTGAGACAGACTCACGGGTAGCTAAGGATTGGATGGAGGTGGTAGTGAGAGTCTTCATACTGGTAGGGGCACCCTCCGACCATATGTTGATCCTTGGAATGATTCTCCTTCTGGAAGTAGCAGGAAAATGGTAAATTCTAATGCTCTAGGTCCATGATGAGGGGACACTTCTCTAGGAAGACTTCGAGATACTGTTTCGGGTGGAGTTTCTCCCAACCACTCTACGTGCAGTGCAGATATATGAGCTACTTCATTTGAAACACGACAACATGATAGTGGCACAGTACTCATCAAGGTTCACCGACCTCTCATTCTACACCACAGATATGGTGTGGGACCCATTCATCAGGTCCTGGACCTTCGAGAAGGGGCTCAGGTGAGATATCAAGGCTCTAGTGATCTCCCTCAGCATCCCGATGCAGGCGAATGTGTTGGAGTGAGCCCTCTTAGTAGAGGGTTTCCTTGGTAAGTAGTCACCAATAGTGTGACCCACCACTAGGCATCCTATTGTAGAGTATTATGCAGCTGGCAGTAGACAGATGTCGTAGAGATCCAAGCAAACCAGACCATTTGGTGGACGACCTTAGGACATGGGTTCGGTTGTGCGAGGGACAAGAGATTGAGCCAGATATGGGAGGAGCGGACAATGTTATGCATGCAGCAGGCAGGGTCACATGGTTTTTGACTGCCCGACCCACCATTCGGATGATCAGAATATGGTCAAAGGACCGCCCAGACAAAGATAGAGATTCGATCGAGGCGGTCTGCAGGGATCAAGCAGACGTGGCAGAGGAGCTAGTTGTGCAGCTGGCGGTGGACAAAATTACATTGTGTTACCACCACCACCACCCAGAGGTCCACCCCGACCGTAGGGAGCAGGTGGATAGCCAAGAGCTCTGCTCTAGGTAACTAAGGCTTACGATCATGGTGCTTCAGAGATGATTCGAGGTATGATCTGTGTCTACTCCACCTTATTTACAGTTCATATAGACACAGGTTTCAGTCAATCTTTCATTGAAACTGCCCTCTTTTGGGGCTCAGAGATTCTGATGGAGCCTTTGGCTCTATCCTTATGGACAGATACTCCTACAGGAGCAGATTCGACGATTACGCACTGGTTCTGGTAGTGTGAGCATACTCTAGGAGGCGAGATCTTCAGCTGGTATCTCCTAGTAGCGGCGTCGAGGCCTTACGACGTCATCTTGGGTATGAACAGGTTATCTAAAGTCCATGATTAGATTGATTGTATTAGGAGCAAAGTGTGCTGTGTCCTCAAGGATGGGACTAGGTTTACCTTCACCATTGAGAAGGAAGCCTTTTAAGAACATGACGAACTTATGCGGAGGAGGATGCAGCTGACCACTCATTAGTTGTCTTGCCATAACCTCAGAGCAGTAGATGTGGAGAGTCTGAGCTATCCTGTAGTGGTGGACTAGTACGCTGATGTTTTCCCTGATGATGTCCCTAGTCTACCTCCTCGCAGAGAGGTGGAATTTTATATTGACTTGTACCCTGGGACGGCACCAATATCTACTCCAGCATATCGGATGGCTCTCGTGGAGCTTTGTGAGCTGCGGGTGCAACTGGAGGACTTACAGGGGGAGGGATTCATCCGACATAGTGTTTCTCCCTAGGCAGCTGATGTGGCCTTATTTTTACTCAGTTTGCCACATCTTTTTATTAGATTTTATACAATTTATTTAACTATTTTAACAGTTTTTAATAAATAAATTCACTTTTGTATTTTTATAAATAAGCTTTTCAATTATTCACTTTTTATAACATTTTATTTAATTTTTGAACAATAAATAGCTAATTTATATCTTCTTTATTTTTAATATAATTAATTTTCAATTTGTTTATTTAATCTTTATTTGTTTATTTTATTTAATTTGTCATTGTTAATAATTATTGTGTTTGATAATTAACTTACTTTTAAATTTTTATGTTTATATAATTTAGTCGCGGCTTGCCAGACTATCGGTAGCTTAGCTACCGATAGCAGGGGTCCTTTTTCTCTACCGGTAGGCAGGTTACCGGTGCTGTTTATCAGTGACCATTGTCACCGATACTTTTTCCTACCGGTAGCTGTTTTATATATCTTATCGGTAGACATTAAATACTACCGCTGAGCTTTTTAGCGGTGAGTTTTTATTTTGGTTTTTATAAATCTGCTTAACTTTGTAATAGTTAATATCCATTTAAACAATTATTTAATTAACATAATTCTAATTAACTAATCTAGACTTTATTTATTAATTATTCTTTCAATTAAGTTATGTTAAAATAGGTTAATTCTATTATTTTATGTGTTTAGTCTTCCTGCTCGTCGTTTAAGTAAATATTTTATCTTTTTAAATTAATTAATTTGGTTCGCCCTTAATTATTTAAGTTCAAATAGTTAGTTAATTAATTAATTAAGAGTTTTCAAACATTAATTATATTATTTTATGTATGTAGATTAATTTCTATTCCTTTTTATAATTATTTTGGTCTACCGGTGTG
This sequence comes from Viscum album, assembly GCA_963277665.1. NCBI lineage: Eukaryota > Viridiplantae > Streptophyta > Magnoliopsida > Santalales > Viscaceae > Viscum > Viscum album. The sequence continues at coordinate 1,490,161,975 of OY728120.1, forward strand.
GTAATTAAGAGTTTGCGGTGATTTATTGGGTCACTGATGTTCTTTTCTCACTGATACAACCCCTTCTATCGGTAGCCCTGCTACCGATCCGCACCTCGCTGACTCTTAATGCAGTGTATTGATGAACTTGATTTTACCAATGACCTTGTCACCGACACCTTTTCAAAACCCTAATTGCTTTGATACAATTTAGTTATTAATTTAATTTAATTTTCATCCATTAATATAAAATAAATTTATTAATTTAATAGTTTAGTTTTCTGCTTAAAAGTTTTAGGTTAGTCGCTAATATAAAGTAATGTTATTTATAATAATAATTAATTAATTAATTTTGTTGAATTAAACTTTTAAAATAAATTTAGCTTATGCAGTTCAATTTCTTATTTCAATTGGTTATTTTTAATTTTGTTGTTTAAATTCATTCTTTAATTTTGTATAATTTAATTTTGCTAATAAATTAATTAGTTAATATCTTAGTTGTGTTTTAGTTTTGTTGAAATTTTAGTTGTTTTAAATAAATTAGTTTATTTTACCATTTAATTATTATTTTAATTAATTCTTATTTGAGTTGTAGTTCTTGTAACGGATGGTGGTGATTCACTTTTTTTGCAGCTACCGGTAGACATACTATTTCTCTCAACCTCACCGGTAGCTTTCCCTCACCGATAGGCCTTACTTTTTGCACCTAACAATCCCTTTTTCTTTCCGGTACTTTTATCCTCACTGAAATCCTGTAGCACCTCATCAGTAGCCTAGCTACTGATAAATTGCCTCCTGCCTTTCAGCTACCGATGTATCGGTAGCTCCTTCTCACCGATAAACCGTTTGCCATTTTTTTCACCTCCTCTGTCTTCCCCCACTAATAGAAAAATTTCTTTTCACCACTTCTTTCAAAAAAATCAAACAAACCAAGGATACACCGAGTAGGAGAAGGAGTCCGCCGCTGGAGGGCTGAGTCGCAGACACCATCAAGTGAAATCGACATCGCTGCTGCGCCGATGGAGGGATCCTCCAGTGCTGCTGGAGCCGTGGAGCGCTGCTGCTATAGTCTTCCCGGAGGAGTAGCCAGTGCCTGATATTGAACTGCTTTGCGATTTGCTGGAGGAGCAGTAGCCCGACGATGCTGGAGTACCGCAACACTGCTGAAGGCTGAGGAAGAAACCGCGTCAAGCTGCTGCTGGAAGTGCGCTGCACCTGCTGGTACTGTCGCGCCGCACTGGAAGCCGAAGCAACTGCCGCTGGGTTACTGAAGGAGAGGCGTCACGCTGCTATCGAAGCATGGAGGTCCGCCGGAGCAAGGGAGGTGGTTCGCCGGTGTTGGTGGAGGCCGCAGAGAAGCATTGGAGAAGAGGAGGCCGCTGTGCTGTTGAAGATCGCATGCGCCGCTGCCTGGGTTCTGGAGGAAGAACCCTTCCTCATTTGCTGCGCCGTGAAGATTGAGGGAGGAGGAAGACAACACAAAAAAAATAAAGATAAAATAATAATACATAGATAAAATATAATAAGAAAAGTATAAAAAAAGTGAATTAAAGTAAAAAGATAAAAAAAACAAAAGCTAAAGCTAAAGTTAAGACAACTTTAAGTAAAGTTAACTTTACATAAAAGTTAATTTTACAAAGTCAAATTAATATAGAATAAAATTAATAAAATTAATAAACATAAACAATTATAATATTAAAAACTTGATAAATTATAAATTTAATTATAAAAATAACTTAATAATAAGTTTTAATAATTAATTAATTTATTATTAATAGTATGAATTATTTAATTAAAAATAATTATAAATAATTTATAAAACATACTTTTTAATTTAAAAACTTAAGTAATAACTTTAATTAATTTATTAAAATTAGTTAATTAATTAATTAATCTATTTATTATGTTTCTTTTATTGTAATAATTAAATTATTAATTTAATTTAAGTTATTAACTTAATTATTTATGCTCATAATTTTTAATAACTTAGTTTAACTGTTAAAATAAATAACTTAGTAATTATTTTATTAACTTAATTAAACTAATCGCTCTTTAATAACTTATGTTTTATCATAGCTAATATTTGTATAAATAATTTAAAAGAAAATAATTATCAATTAACTAAGATTAATTTGTAATTTACTCTAAAAATAATTATTTTTCCTTGCATCTTTTCTATTTATTTATCTATTTTATTTTATTTGCAGGTTCATTCAACGGACTTAAACATGTCCAGGTACTTACAACTAACTTTACCGAAGTTAGTTACGTGAGAAAAGATTGCGCGACGTGTCGGTCGCGAAAAAACGCACGTGTGCGGTGCGTTCGTGAGTAAAACATGAAGTCGGTGGAATCATTCGGTGACATGTAGGAAATGACAGGAAGGTACTAAAGCAGAGAAAGCAGCAAAATTGGTGAGACTCTCATTCGACATTCCACACCAAATACGAGAGCAGAACTCCCAGGAGATGATAGAGTCAAACTGGAGACGAAGGAGCCCGAAGGCAGAGCGATATTTAGGGAGTCTTTCTCCCTCTTTTCTTAACGTCTTGTACTCTGTTTTCGGATTGTTTTCAATGATATATTTCATTATGAACATGAGTTTATTTTCCATATCGGGAGCTTCAAGCTTTGTTGGTTTATCTGTTAAATTGTTCACTACTCATTGATTGACATCAGAATTAATCGGCGAGATCAACTCTAATGTTAAGTAAATTTGTTCACACCTTACTGTAAAAAAATTTCATAGTTTCAAGTTCAATTGGCGAGGTTGAACTTGATCTTCCATTTGTTCAAGCGTTAATGTCATTGCAGTTGGAGTTTTACGGTGAGTTTAACTTCGACTATATTCTTTTTCAAAATTCTAACAGATGATGATCATTAGAGTGGCGAACTCTAAAAGTCATACTTCTGTTTGATGTATCTTCTGGTGAGGAAGATATATCAAACAATTTCTAGGGTGTGATTCAATTAAGTTTAGTGGATAGTTGTCCTTTTAATCATCAAGTTTGGAATTCCCGAGAAAATTGTTGTTCTTAGCTCCTTGTCTTTGCTGCTTAAAGTAGTTAGCTTAATTTCTTAGTTTAACAGTACCTAGTGCAATTTTATTCCCTTTGTAGAAAATTTAGTTTATTTGTAAAGAATCTCGTTTCCTCCTACTGTTTCTATCTCATCTTTTAAAAAATAAAAAAAATATAAAAGGTAAAAAGATTTTCACTCTCTCCACTGCTGACAACAGTGGAGTGTATTTTTCTTAGAACCTTAGACAACTCATCTTCCTTCTCTGTGGATCGACCCTGCACTGTTGTACTTGTGTAGGAGTATAAATGTAATTTTGAGGGCCGTGACGACCTCCGGCCGCTTCAAAATTTGGCGCCGTTGCTGGGGAAGGCACGCACTGAGAGTCTAGGGTTTCAAATAAAAAATAAAAAAATTAAAATAAAAAATAAAAAAAAACACAAAAAAAACACAAAAAAACTGATTTAAAAAAAACTACTTTGAACTGTATCTGCTACTTTTGTTGTTTTAAAAAGAAAAATCTGCTTCACAGAGAACTGTTGTGTGTTTAAGCTCATTAAATTTTGGATTAAAAATGGATGTTAAACAGAATTGGAATCAACCGGGACCTAACTGTGTTTGTTGTGGTGATTATGGACATATTGCTTGGCAGTGTGTCTATAACCAGCCACAACAAGATGTTTACACTAATGAAAATGAACAATGTGAGTTTAGTCCTATCACCCTAGCTAAAATTGAATTAATTGATTCCAAACTAGATGCTAGGGTGGAACAAATTAATAATTGGTTAACTCAAACCCATGAGATTCAACTTAGAGATTCTCAAGAGCGAGATCAAAGAATGAAAAGAATAGAAACCATGCTCTTGGAATTGCAACAAAGGGTTAAAGAACAAGAAGTATTTGAAGAAAAGGTAAAAGAAAATGTTTACAAAAGATTTGAAAATCAAGTGGAAGAAGAAAGTGATAATGAAACTGGACAAGAACCCATTCACTTTGAAGAATCTGACTCTGTTGAACTAAATCTGGAAATAACCAACTCTCTAAATAAAGAACACATCATTGAAAATCCAATAAAGAACTTTAATGGAATTGAGTTGGACAATTTTGAAGATGAATTGAAACAGATTGAAAAAGATAGCCCAGTTCTTTTCATAATTCCTACACTTGAGAAAAATCACTGTTTTAGAAGCTTTGAGAATGAAGTCACTCGGGTTGAAGATGTACTTGAAACTAGAAACTTGAATGTTAAAAACTCTTCACCCAATATTTCTGAAATTCTGAACAATGAGCCTAAAATTGATATTGGGAACACTTTGGAAGAGAACCTTAAGCTGGATAACATAGAATCTAAATTTTTTGAACCTCAACTGAAAACTTCTCTTCCATGTTTTGAAACTGTAAACCCAATTAATTCTGAAATGATGTTGGATTATGAGGAAGAGGAAATGACATTTGAAGAAAAACTTACTGATGAGTTTTCATTTCCCTATTATCATTGTAATCTCTTTTCTGAATCATTGTGTGTTGAACTGGAAAATAGTGTTGATATACAAGGGAGTAAATGTTTACATTTGATCAATCTTGAACATGATTTTATTGAAGCCGAATTAAACATTTCACGCCCTGATTTGAACTTCTTAGAACACACAACAGACATGGTTTTAGAGAGTGATCATTTTGAATTTGAATATGAAAATGAGGTTGAACACACACTTGATCTAGGCAGAGCTGATTTGATAGGAGTAGTAGATGTTCAATGTGAGTTAACAGATGAGGATCTTTTGGAAGAGATTTATAACATTGTTAGAGCTGAACCACTTAGTGATAACATAAATTCTCTTCCTTGTCAGTCACTTACATCCTCATCTGTGAAGGGTGCAAAAGATCATTATGATACTGATAGTAGACTAGAGGGAGACTTAGAATTGAGTTCCAATGCTCATGATTATGTTCAGACCTTTATTGAATCCCCTTTTGAACCTACTATTCAGTATTCACCCACAAGAACCCTTGTATTTGAACCTATAAGTGTTTAAGATGAGAGAGAAAGCCATAAAAATAATGCCACACCCTTTGAAGCACCTAGTACTATATTTTCCCTTCATGTGTACTCAACTTTTGATAAATCTGAAACAAAACTGGAAGTGGACAGCACTATACCCATTACTGTTAAAGGGTGCAACTTAGGGATTATTTTAGGCTATGATAATTTAGTTGTTGTTGTATTGAGTCTTGAAGCCCACAATTTTCACTATTCTGTTAAAGATAAATGGGCCAAACACATGTGGTGGTTCCTATTAAGGAAACCACATCCACCTAGTGACTATGGTTAGTTGCTAGGTGAGTCTGGCTGGGGACTTTAAACCTAGCGCTTCATGGGAGGCAACCCATGGTTTTTGTTTTGTTAATAAATAAATTTTTTTAATTAAATAAAGTCTAACTGATGACTTCAAATTCAGTTCTTCATGGGAGTCAACCCATGCTCTTTCTTTGTTGTTACTTTTGTTCTGTTCTTATTTTACTTTGAATAAAGTGCTGCTTTGTATGCTTATATATGCTCTGTTTTTGCTGGATAATTGTTCCTGGTCTATATACTCTGTGTTTTTAGGAATGCTGCTTCTGTCATCTAAGGATTGGAATTCCCATGGTCATTTTTGGACAAGAGCTTAGTTAGGGAAGTACTTCAACTTACTGCACTTATTTTTCTGCTCCTGTTTTTGTAAATAGAATGCTACTTGCTTAAAATTCTGCTTGTATTGTAAAAATTCTGCTGCATGTCTTGTAACTAATGAATTAAAAATCTGCATGAGCCTCCTTGCTTTAAAAAAACTGAATTACATTGTGATAAAAACGTTTTCACTGCATGAAATTAAGTGTGGGGGGGAAGTACATGCTGCTGGTCATTTGAATCTGCTTGTTTCGTTGAGGTGTTTAGCATGAACTTTGTCTACTATATTGAACATATTATTGAACTTATTGTTTAAAATGCTTACACCCAGTTAATTGCACACTTACACATTATATACTTCCTTTGTGCTTTAATGAAAATCTTTGTCACTGGACTGAATGTTAAAGCATGGGTGTACCTGTCAATGAACCGGCTTTTATTTATCTATTGTGGCAAACACTATCTTTTTGAACTTCATTGAGACCCTTTATACATGTCATATATCTACTTAATTGAAAATTTGTTTTGAGCTATAATTGCTTAATTGTTTTCTCCATATTTAGAAGTCAACTTTGGGGACAAAGTTGGGTTTTAAGTGTGGGGGAGGGGGTCAATTCTTGACTTTGCTAAACTGTGTTTAATTGTAATGCTCGTCAATTCCCACTTCTTTTAAACTTTTTGTCAAAAAATGGTCAAAATTTTTCAAAAATTCTTCACAATTTTAGGCTTTACACTGCACTCAAATGATTCTTGCCTTAGGATGGTGCTTGATTGGAAGTTGAGTCTTTCTTTGAGTCTGAAATGAGTGTTGGTGGATGATTACTGAATGGAACTGTTTAGTGGTTTAATGAATTTTGGTTAGGATCTTGTTTTGAGAGTGATATGGGAAACCTTTTAGTGGATTTAAGATCATAATTTTAGGTACTGGAAGGTTGACTTTTATCTGAGGATCCTTTTCATTCATTTAATTTATAAAAATTATCACTTATATTGAGTCAATGTAAATGGTTTTTATATAAATCCTTTGTAACTGGAGTAATACTGGGCATCTGGGATCCCACGGTGAATCTCTGAGACCTTAGATACTGGGTGCGTTTCTGTTTACTATAAGCCCTCTGTACACTCTGAATAAGTGCATTGCACAGTGCTTGGCACAAATTACATGGCTTGGGAAAAATAAATAAAGTGTCTAAGGTCAAAAATGAATTCATTAAGGTGAGGGGAATGATGAACTCCAGATGAAGAAGGGGACAACTGGTTTATATGGGAGTCATTTGGGCTGACTCAATAAAGTGATTTCAAAAAAAAATTATTTATGTATTTTTTTTTGGAACCAAGGGGATTAGTCAAAGTACAAAGTTCCTTTTATTAAGATTTTAATTCCACATTTTTTTTATCCTTTTATCACTCTTGAATTTAGAAATTGAGCTTGAATCGAATTGAGTCACTATGCAGAGTCATATATGAAGCAGGACACCTTCATTTATGGATGATTCATGGTTTACTTGAGTTCCCTTTGAGTAGTGGTTCTAGGCGAGACTTTATTTGAGGTATGTGTTCAATAGCCTAAGCACACTTTTTGAGTCCTCTGTTGAAACTTCTCTAAACATAGCTGATTTGTATAATTCACATTTTTTTTCAAAGATGATAAAACATGAGATTGTTTGAGGACAAACAATGTTTAAGTGTGGGGGAATTTGATGTGGCCTTATTTTTACTCAGTTTGCCACATCTTTTTATTACATTTTATACAATTTATTTAACTATTTTAACACTTTTTAATAAATAAATGCACTTTTGTATTTTTATAAATAAGCTTGTCAATTATTCACTTTTTATAAAATTTTATTTAATTTTTGAACAATAAATAGCTAATTTATATCTTCTTTATTTTTAATGTAATTAATTTTCAATTTGTTTATTTAATCTTTATTTGTTTATTTTATTTAATTTGTCATTGTTAATAATTATTGTGTTTGATAATTAACTTACTTTTAAATTTTTATGTTTATATAATTTAGTCGCGGCTTGCCAGACTATCGGTAGCTAAGCTACCGATAGCAGGGGTCCTTTTTCTCTACCGGTAGGCAGGTTACCGGTGCTGTTTATCAGTGACCATTGTCACCGATACTTTTTCCTATCGGTAGCTGTTTTATATATCTTATCGGTAGACTTTAAATACTACCGCTGAGCTTTTTAGCGGTGAGTTTTTATTTTGGTTTTTATAAATCTGCTTAACTTTATAATAGTTAATATCCATTTAAACAATTATTTAATTAACATAATTCTAATTAACTAATCTAGACTTTATTTATTAATTATTCTTTCAATTATGTTATGTTAAAATAGGTTAATTCTATTATTTTATGTGTTTAGTCTTCCTGCTCGTCGTTTAAGTAAATATTTTATCTTTTTAAATTAATTAATTTGGTTCGCCCTTAATTATTTAAGTTCAAATAGTTAGTTAATTAAATAATTAAGAGTTTTCAAACATTAATTATATTATTTTATGTATGTAGATTAATTTCTATTCCTTTTTATAATTATTTTGGTCTACCGGTGTGGTAATTAAGAGCTTGCGGTGATTTATTGGGTCACCGATGTTCTTTTCTCACTGATACAACCCCTTCTATCGGTAGCCCTGCTACCGATCCGCACCTCGCTGACTCTTAATGCAGTGTATTGATGACCTTGATTTTACCAATGACCTTGTCACCGACACCTTTTCAAAAACCTAATTGCTTTGATACAATTTAGTTATTAATTTAATTTAATTTTCATCCATTAATATAAAATAAATTTATTAATTTAATAGTTTAGTTTTCTACTTAAAACTTTTAGGTTAGTCGCTAATATAAAGTAATGTTATTTATAATAATATTTAATTAATTAATTTTGTTGAATTAAACTTTTAAAATAAATTTAGTTCATGCAGTTCAATTTCTTATTTCAATTGGTTATTTTTAATTTTGTTGTTTAAATTCATTCTTTAATTTTGTATAATTTAATTTTGCTAATAAATTAATTAGTTAATATCTTAGTTGTGTTTTAGTTTTGTTGAAATTTTAGTTGTTTTAAATAAATTAGTTTTTTTACCATTTAATTATTATTTTAATTAATTCTTATTTGAGTTGTAGTTCTTGTAACGGATGGTGGTGATTCACTTTTTTTGCAGCTACCGGTAGACATACTATTTCTCTCAACCTCACCGGTAGCTTTCCCTCACCAATAGGCCTTACTTTTTGCACCTACCAATCCCTTTTTCTTTCCGGTACTTTTATCCTCACTGAAATCCTGTAGCACCTCATCAGTAGCCTAGCTACCGATAAATTGCCTCCTGCCTTTCAGCTACCGATGTATCGGTAGCTCCTTCTCACCGATAAACCGTTTGCCATTTTTTTCACCTCCTCTGTCTTCCACCACTAATAGAAAAATTTATTTTCACCACTTCTTCCAAAAAATCAAACAAACCAAGGATACACCGAGTAGGAGAAGGAGTCCGCCACTGGAGGGCTGAGTCGCAGACACCATCAAGGGAAATCGACATCGCTGCTGCGCCGATGGAGGGATCCTCCAGTGCTGCTGGAGCCGTGGAGCGCTGCTTCTATAGTCTTTCCGCAGGAGTATCCAGTGCCTGATATTGAACTGCTTTGCGATTTGCTGGAGGAGCAGTAGCCCGATGCTGCTGGAGTACCGCAACACTGCTGAAGGCTGAGGAAGAAACTGCGTCAAGCTGCTGCTGGAAGTGCGCTGCACCTACTGGTAGTGTCGCGCCGCACTGGAAGCCGAAACCGCTGCCGCTGGGTTGCTGAAGGAGAGGCGTCGCGCTGCTGTCGAAGCATGGAGGTCCGCCGGAGCAAGGGAGGTGGTTCGCCGGTGTTGGTGGAGGCCGCAGAGAAGCATTGGAGAAGAGGAGGCTGCTGCGCTGTTGAAGATCGCATGCGCCGCTGCCTGGGTTCTGGAGGAATAACCCTTCCTCATTTGCTGCGCCGTGAAGATTGAGGGAGGAGGAAGACAACACAAAAAAATAAAAATAAAATAATAATACATAGATAAAATATAATAAGAAAAGTATAACAAAAGTGAATTAAAGTAAAAAGATAAAAAAAACAAAAGCTAAAGCTAAAGTTAAGCCAACTTTAAGTAAAGTTAACTTTACATAAAAGTTAATTTTACAAAGTCAAATTAATATAGAATAAAATTAATAAAATTAATAAACATAAACAATTATAATATTAAAAACTTGATAAATTATAAATTTAATTATAAAAATAACTTAATAATAAGTTTTAATAATTAATTAATTTCTTATTAATAGTATGAATTATTTAATTAAAAATAATTAAAAATAATTTATAAAACATACTTTTTAATTTAAAAACTTAAGTAATAACTTTAATTAATTTATTAAAATTAGTTAATTAATTAATTAATCTATTTATTATGTTTCTTTTATTGTAATAATTAAATTATTAATTTAATTTAAGTTATTAACTTAATTATTTATGCTCATAATTTTTAATAACTTAGTTTAAGTGTTAAAATAAATAACTTAGTAATTATTTTATTAACTTAATTAAACTAATCGCTCTTTAATAACTTATGTTTTATCATAGTTAATAATTGTATAAATAATTTAAAAGAAAATAATTATCAATTAACTAAGATTAATTTGTAATTTACTCTAAAAATAATTATTTTTCCTTGCGTCTTTTCTATTTATTTATCTATTTTATTTTATTTGCAGGTTCATTCAACGGACTTAAACATGTCCAGGTACTTAAAACTAACTTTTCCGAAGTTAGTTACATGAGAAAAGATTGCGCGACGTGTCGGTCGCGAAAAAACGCACGTGTGCGGTGCGTTCGTGAGTAAAACATGATGTCGGTGGAATCATGCGGTGACATGTAGAAAATGACAGGAAGGTACTAAAGCAGAGCAAGCAGCAAAATTGGTGAGACTCTCATTCGACATTCCACACCAAATACGAGAGCAGAACTCCCGGGAGATGATAGAGTCAAACTGGAGACGAAGGAGCCCGAAGGAAGAGCGATATTTAGGGAGTCTTTCTCCCTCTTTTCTTAACGTCTTGTACTCTGTTTTCGGATTGTTTTCAATGATATATTTCATTATGAACATGAGTTGATTTTCCATCTCGGGAGCTTCAAGCTTTGTTGGTTTATCTGTTAAATTGTTCACTACTCATTGATTGACATCAGAATTAATCGTCGAGATCAACTCTGATGTTAAGTAAATTTGTTCACACCTTACTGTAAAAAAATGTCATAGTTTCAAGTTCAATTGGCAAGGTTGAACTTGATCTTCCATTTGTTCAAGCGTTAATGTCATTGCAGTTGGAGTTTTACGGTGAGTTTAACTTCGACTATATTCTTTTTCAAAATTCTAACAGATGATGATCATTAGAGTGGTGAACTCTAAAAGTCATACTTCTGTTTGATGTATCTTCTGGTGAGGAAGATATATCAAACAATTTCTAGGGTGTGATTCAATTAAGTTTAGTGGATAGTTGTCCTTTTAATCATCAAGTTTGGAATTCCCGAGAAAATTGTTGTTCTTAGCTCCTTGTCTTTGCTGCTTAAAGTAGTTAGCTTAATTTCTTAGTTTAACAGTACCTAGTGCAATTTTATTCCCTTTGTAGAAAATTTAGTTTATTTGTAAAGAATCTCATTTCCTCCTACTGTTTCTATCTCATCTTTTAAAAAATAAAAAAAATATAAAAGGTAAAAATATTTTCACTCTCTCCACTGCTGACAACAGTGGAGTGTATTTTTCTTAGAACCTTAGACAACTCATCTGCCTTCTCTGTGGATCGACCCTGCACTGCTGTACTTGTGTAGGAGTATAAATGTAATTTTGAGGGCCGTGACGACCTCCGGCCGCTTCAAAATTTGGCGCCGTTGCCGGGGAAGGCACGCACTGAGAGTCTAGGGTTTCAAATAAAAAATAAAAAAATTAAAATAAAAAATAAAAAAAACACAAAAAAAACACAAAAAACTGATTTAAAAAAAACTACTTTGAACTGTATCTGCTACTTTTGTTGTTTTGAAAAGAAAAATCTGCTTCACAGAGAACTGTTGTGTGTTTAAGCTCATTAAATTTTGGATTAAAAATGGATGTTAAACAGAATTGGAATCAACCGGGACCTAACTGTGTTTGTTGTGGTGATTATGGACATACTGCTTGGCAGTGTGTCTATAACCAGCCACAACAAGATGTTTACACTAATGAAAATGAACAATGTGAGTTTAGTCCTATCACCCTAGCTAAAATTCAATTAATTGATTCCAAACTAGATTCTAGGGTGGAACAAATTAATAATTGGTTAACTCAAACCCATGAGATTCAACTTAGAGATTCTCAAGAGCGAGATCAAAGAATGAAAAGAATAGAAACCATGCTCTTGGAATTGCAACAAAGGGTTAAAGAACAAGAAGTATTTGAAGAAAAGGTAAAAGAAAATGTTTACAAAAGATTTGAAAATCAAGTGGAAGAAGAAAGTGATAATGAAACTGGACAAGAACCCATTCACTTTGAAGAATCTGACTCTATTGAACTAAATCTGGAAATAACCAACTCTCTAAATAAAGAACACATCATTGAAAATCCAATAATGAACTTTAATGGAATTGTGTTGGACAATTTTGAAGATGAATTGAAACAGATTGAAAAAGATAGCCCAGTTCTTTTCATAATTCCTACACTTGAGAAAAATCACTGTTTTAGAAGCTTTGAGAATGAAGTCACTCGGGTTGAAGATATACTTGAAACTAGAAACTTGAATGTTAAAAACTCTTCACCCAATCTTTCTGAAATTCTGAACAATGAGCCTAAAATTGAAATTGGGAACACTTTGGAAGAGAACCTTAAGCTGGATAACATAGAATCTAAATTTTTTGAACCTCAACTGAAAACTTCTCTTCCATGTTTTGAAACTGTAAACCCAATTAATTCTGAAATGATGTTGGATTATGAGGAAGAGGAAATGACATTTGAAGAAAAACTTACTGATGAGTTTTCATTTCCCTATTATCATTGTAATCGCTTTTCTGAATCATTGTGTGTTGAACTGGAAAATAGTGTTGATATACAAGGGAGTAAATGTTTACATTTGATCAATCTTGAACATGATTTTATTGAAGCTGAATTAAACATTTCACGCCCTGATTTGAACCTCTTAGAACACACTACAGACATGGTTTTAGAGAGTGATCATTTTGAATTTGAATATGAAAATGAGGTTGAACACACACTTGATCTAGGGAGAGCTGATTTGATAGGAGTAGTAGATGTTCAACGTGAGCTAACAGATGAGGATCTTTTGGAAGATATTTATAACATTGTTAGAGCTGAACCACTTAGTGATAACATAAATTCTCTTCCTTGTCCGTCACTTACATCCTCATCTGTGAAGGGTGCAAAAGATCATTATGATACTGATAGTAGACTAGAGGGAGACTTAGAATTGAGTTCCAATGCTCATGATTATGTTCAGACCTTTATTGAATCCCCTTTTGAACCTACTATTCAGTATTCACCCACAAGAACCCTTGTATTTGAACCTATAAGTGTTGAAGATGAGAGAGAAAGCCATAAAAATAATGCCACACCCTTTGAAGCACCTAGTACTATATTTTCCCTTCATGTGTACTCAACTTTTGATAAATCTGAAACAAAACTGGAAGTGGACAGCACTATACCCATTACTGTTAAAGGGTGCTACTTAGGGATTATTTTAGGCTATGATAATTTAGTTATTGTTGTATTGAGTCTTGAAGCCCACAATTTTCACTATTCTGTTAAAGATAAATGGGCCAAACACATGTGGTGGTTCCTATTAAGGAAACCACATCCACCTAGTGACTATGGTTAGTTGCTAGGTGAGTCTGGCTGGGGACTTTAAACCTAGCGCTTCATGGGAGGCAACCCATGGTTTTTGTTTTGTTAATAAATAAATTTTTTTAATTAAATAAAGTCTAACTGACGACTTCAAATTCAGTTCTTCATGGGAGTCAACCCATGCTCTTTCTTTGTTGTTACTTTTGTTCTGTTCTTATTTTACTTTGAATAAAGTGCTCCTTTGTATGCTTATATATGCTCTGTTTTTGCTAGATAATTGTTCCTGGTCTATATACTCTGTGTTTTTAGGAATGCTGCTTCTGTCATCTAAGGAGTGGAATTCCCATGGTCATTTTTGGACAAGAGCTTAGTCAGGTAAGTACTTCAACTTACTGCACTTATTTTTCTGCTCCTGTTTTTGTAAATAGAATGCTACTTGCTTAAAATTCTGCTTGTATTGTAAAAATTCTGCTGCATGTCTTGTAACTAATGAATTAAAAATCTGCATGAGCCTCCTTGCTTTAAAAAAAACTGAATTACATTGTGATAAAAACGTTTTCACTTCATGAAATTAAGTGTGGGGGGGAAGTACATACTGCTGGTCATTTGAATCTGCTTGTTTCGTTGAGGTGTTTAGCATGAACTTTGTCTAATATATTGAACATATTATTGAAATTATTGTTTAAAATGCTTACACCCATTTAATTGCACACTTACACATTATATACTTCCTTTGTGCTTTAATGAAAATCTTTGTCACTGGACTGAATGTTAAAGCATGGGTGTACCTGTCAATGAACCTGCTTTTATTTATCTATTGTGGCAAACACTATCTTTTTGAACTTCATTGAGACCCTTTATACATGTCATATATCTACTTAATTGAAAATCTGTTTTGAACTATAATTGCTTAATTGTTTTCTCCATATTTAGAAGTCAACTTTGGGGACAAAGTTGGGTTTTAAGTGTGGGGGAGGGGGTCAATTCTTGACTGTGCTAAACTGTGTTTAATTGTAATGCTCATCAATTCCCACTTCTTTTAAACTTTTTGTCAAAAAATGGTCAAAATTTTTCAAAACTTCTTCACAATTTTAGGCTTTACACTGCACTCAAATGATTCTTGCCTTAGGATGGTGCTTTATTGGAAGTTGAGTCTTTCTTTGAGTCTGAAATGAGTGTTGGTGGATGATTGCTGAATGGAACTGTTTAGTGGTTTAATGAATTTTGGTTAGGATCTTGTTTTGAGAGTGATATGGGAAACCTTTTAGTGGATTTAAGATCATAATTTTAGGTACTGGAAGTTTGACTTTTATCTGAGGAGCCTTTTCATTCTTTTAATTTATAAAAATGATCACTTATATTGAGTCAATGTAAATGGTTTTTATAAAAATCCTTTGTAACTGGAGTAATACTGGGCATCTGGGATCCCACGGTGAATCTCTGAGACCTTAGATGCTGGGTGCGTTTCTGTTTACTATAAGCCCTCTGTACACTCTGAATAAGTGCATTGCACAGTGCTTGGCACAAATTACATGGCTTGGGAAAAATAAATAAAGTGTCTAAGGTCAAAAATGAATTCATTAAGGTGAGGGGAATGATGAACTCCAGATGAAGAAGGGGACAACTGGTTTATATGGGAGTCATTTGGGCTGACTCAATAAAGTGATTTCAAAAAAAAATTATTTATGTATTTTTTTTGGAACCAAGGGGATTAGTCAAAGTACAAAGTTCCTTTTATTAAGATTTTAATTCCACATTTTTTTTATCCTTTTATCACTCTTGAATTTAGAAATTGATCTTGAATCGAATTGAGTCACTAGGCAGAGTCATATATGAAGCAGGACACCTTCATTTATGGATGATTCATGGTTTACTTGAGTTCCCTTTGACTAGTGGTTCTAGGCGAGACTTTATTTGAGGTATGTGTTCAATAGCCTAAGCACACTTTTTGAGTCCTCTGTTGAAACTTTTCTAAACATAGCTGATTTGTATAATTCACATTTTTTTCAAAGATAATAAAACATGAGATTTTTTGAGGACAAACAATGTTTAAGTGTGGGGGAATTTGATGTGGCCTTATTTTTACTCAGTTTGCCACATCTTTTTATTACATTTTATAGAATTTATTTAACTATTTTAACACTTTTTAATAAATAAATGCACTTTTGTATTTTTATAAATAAGCTTGTCAATTATTCACTTTTTATAACATTTTATTTAATTTTTGAACAATAAATAGCTAATTTATATCTTCTTTATTTTTAATGTAATTAATTTTCAATTTGTTTATTTAATCTTTATTTGTTTATTTTATTTAATTTGTCATTGTTAATAATTATTGTGTTTGATAATTAACTTACTTTTAAATTTTTATGTTTATATAATTTAGTCGCGGCTTTCCAGACTATCGGTAGCTAAGCTACCGATAGCAGGGGTCCTTTTTCTCTACCGGTAGGCAGGTTACCGGTGCTGTTTATCGGTGACCATTGTCATCGATACATTTTCCTACCGGTAGCTGTTTTATATATCTTATCGGTAGACTTTAAATACTACCGCTGAGCTTTTTAGCGGTGAGTTTTTATTTTGGTTTTTATAAATCTGCTTAACTTTATAATAGTTAATATTCATTTAAACAATTATTTAATTAACATAATTCTAATTAACTAATCTAGACTTTATTTATTAATTATTCTTTAAATTAAGTTATGTTAAAATAGGTTAATTCTATTATTTTATGTGTTTAGTCTTACTGCTCGTCGTTTAAGTAAATATTTTATCTTTTTAAATTAATTAATTTGGTTCGCCCTTAATTATTTAAGTTCAAATAGTTAGGTAATTAATTAATTAAGAGTTTTCAAACATTAATTATATTATTTTAAGTATGTAGATTAATTTCTATTCCTTTTTATAATTATTTTGGTCTACCGGTGTGGTAATTAAGAGTTTGCGGTGATTTATTGGGTCACCGATGTTCCTTTCTCACTGATACAACCCCTTCTATCGGTAGCCCTGCTACCGATCCGCACCTCGCTGACTCTTAATGCAGTGTATTGATGACCTTGATTTTACCAATGACCTTGTCACCGACACCTTTTCAAAACCCTAATTGCTTTGATACAATTTAGTTATTAATTTAATTTAATTTTCATCCATTAATATAAAATAAATTTATTAATTTAATAGTTTAGTTTTCTGCTTAAAAGTTTTAGGTTAGTCGCTAATATAAAGTAATGTTATTTATAATATTATTTAATTAATTAATTTTGTTGAATTAAACTTTTAAAATAAATTTAGTTTATGCAGTTCAATTTCTTATTTCAATTGGTTATTTTTAATTTTGTTGTTTAAATTCATTCTTTAATTTTGTATAATTTAATTTTGCAAATAAATTAATTAGTTAATATCTTAGTTGTGTTTTAGTTTTGTTGAAATTTTAGTTGTTTTAAATAAATTAGTTTTTTTTTACCATTTAATTATTATTTTAATTAATTCTTATTTGAGTTGTAGTTCTTGTAACGGATGGTGGTGATTCACTTTTTTTGCAGCTACCGGTAGACATACTATTTCTCTCAACCTCACTGGTAGCTTTCCCTCACCGATAGGCCTTACTTTTTGCACCTACCAATCCCTTTTTCTTTCCGATACTTTTATCCTCACTGAAATCCTGTAGCACCTCATCAGTAGCCTAGCTACCTATAAATTGCCTCCTGCCTTTCAGCTACCGATGTATCGGTAGCTCCTTCTCACCGATAAACCGTTTGCCATTTTTTTCACCTCCTCTGTCTTCCACCACTAATAGAAAAATTTATTTTCACCACTTCTTCCAAAAAATCAAACAAACCAAGGATACACCGAGTAGGAGAAGGAGTCTGCCGCTGGAGGGCTGAGTCGCAGACACCATCAAGGGAAATCGACATCGCTGCTGCGCCGATGGAGGGATCCTCCAGTGCTGCTAGATCCGTGGAGCGCTGCTGCTATAGTCTTCCCGGAGGAGTAGCCAGTGCCAGATATTGAACTGCTTTGCGATTTGTTGGAGGAGCAGTAGCCCGACGCTGCTGGAGTACCGCAACACTGCTGAAGGCTGAGGAAGAAACTACGTCAAGCTGCTGCTGGAAGTGCGCTGCACCTGCTGGTAGTGTCGCGCCGCACTGGAAGCCGAAGCCGCTGCCGCTGGGTTGCTGAAGGAGAGGCGTCGCGCTGCTGTCGAAGCATGGAGGTCCGCCGGAGCAAGGGAGGTGGTTTGCCGGTGTTGGTGGAGGCCGTAGAGAAGCATTGGAGAAGAGGAGGCCGCTGCGCTGTTGAAGATCGCATGCGCCGCTGCCTGGGTTCTGGAGGAAGAACCCTTCCTCATTTGCTGCGCCGTGAAGATTGAGGGAGGAGGAAGACAACACAAAAAAATAAAAATAAAATAATAATACATAGATAAAATATAATAAGAAAAGTATAACAAAAGTGAATTAAAGTAAAAAGATAAAAAAAAACAAAAGCTAAAGCTAAAGTTAAGCCAACTTTAAGTAAAGTTAACTTTACATAAAAGTTAATTTTACAAAGTCAAATTAATATAGAATAAAATTAATAAAATTAATAAACATAAACAATTATAATATTAAAAACTTGATAAATTATAAATTTAATTATAAAAATAACTTAAAAATAAGTTTTAATAATTAATTAATTTATTATTAATAGTATGAATTATTTAATTAAAAATAATTAAAAATAATTTATAAAACATACTTTTTAATTTAAAAACTTAAGTAATAACTTTAATTAATTTATTAAAATTAGTTAATTAATTAATTAATCTATTTATTATGTTTCTTTTATTGTAATAATTAAATTATTAATTTAATTTAAGTTATTAACTTAATTATTTATGCTCATAATTTTTAATAACTTAGTTTAAGTGTTAAAATAAATAACTTAGTAATTATTTTATTAACTTAATTAAACTAATCGCTCTTTAATAACTTATGTTTTATCATAGTTAATAATTGTATAAATAATTTAAAAGAAAATAATTATCAATTAACTAAGATTAATTTGTAATTTACTCTAAAAATAATTATTTTTCCTTGCATCTTTTCTATTTATTTATCTATTTTATTTTATTTTCAGGTTCATTCAACGGACTTAAACATGTCCAGGTACTTACAACTAACTTTACCGAAGTTAGTTACGTGAGAAAAGATTGCGCGACGTGTCGGTCGCGAAAAAACGCACGTGTGCGGTGCGTTCGTGAGTAAAACATGAAGTCAGTGGAATCATGCGGTGACATGTAGCAAATGACAGGAAGGTACTAAAGTAGAGCAAGCAGCAAAATTGGTGAGACTCTCATTCGACATTCCACACCAAATACGAGAGCAGAACTCCCGGGAGATGATAGAGTCAAACTGGAGACGAAGGAGCCCGAAGGCAGAGCGATATTTAGGGAGTCTTTCTCCCTCTTTTCTTAACGTCTTGTACTCTATTTTTGGATTGTTTTCAATGATATATTTCATTATGAACATGAGTTGATTTTCCATCTCGGGAGCTTCAAGCTCTGTTGGTTTATCTGTTAAATTGTTCACTACTCATTGATTGACATCAGAATTAATCGGCGAGATCAACTCTGATGTTAAGTAAATTTGTTCACACCTTACTGTAAAAAAATGTCATAGTTTCAAGTTCAATTAGCGAGGTTGAACTTGATCTTCCATTTGTTCAAGCGTTAATGTCATTGCAGTTGGAGTTTTACGGTGAGTTTAACTTCGACTGTATTCTTTTTCGAAATTCTAACAGACGATGATCATTAGAGTGGCGAACTCTAAAAGTCATACTTCTGTTTGATGTATCTTCTGGCGAGGAAGATATATCAAACAATTTCTAGGGTGTGATTCAATTAAGTTTAGTGGATAGTTGTCCTTTTAATCATAAAGTTTGGAATTCCCGAGAAAATTGTTGTTCTTAGCTCCTTGTCTTTGCTGCTTAAAGTAGTTAGCTTAATTTCTTAGTTTAACAGTACCTAGTGCAATTTTATTCCCTTTGTAGAAAATTTAGTTTCTTTGTAAAGAATATCGTTTCCTCCTACTGTTTCTAGCTCATCTTTTAAAAAATAAAAAATATATAAAAGGTAAAAAGATTTTCACTCTCTCCACTGCTGACAACAGTGGAGTGTATTTTTCTTAGAACCTTAGACAACTCATCTGCCTTCTCTGTGGATCGACCCTGCACTGCTGTACTAGTGTAGGAGTATAAATGTAATTTTGAGGGCC
Source organism: Viscum album (assembly GCA_963277665.1). Classification (NCBI taxonomy): domain Eukaryota; kingdom Viridiplantae; phylum Streptophyta; class Magnoliopsida; order Santalales; family Viscaceae; genus Viscum; species Viscum album. The sequence goes on from OY728120.1 coordinate 1,490,181,753, forward strand.
GTGACGACCTCCGGCCGCTTCAGCAGCCCTAACTCTATTATTCAAGAAGGCTTATGAGGGATTGAGGCTTTGTATCGACTACCGTCGCCTGAACTAGGTGACCCTAAAGAACATGTACCCAATACCAAGGATTGATAACCTCTTTGATCATCGGAAGGGAGAACGGTGGTTCTTGAATATAGATCTCAGATCAGGCTATCACCAGCTCATAGTTCAAGACAAGGATGTGCAGAAGATGGCCTTTATATGTCGATATGACAAATACCAGTTATTGTTTATTACATTTGGCATAACCAACACTCCAGCAATGTTCATGGGACTCATGAATAGGATATTCCAGCCATACCTCGATCGCTTTTTCATAGTCTACATCGATGACATTATGATCTACTTGACTACTGAGGAGGAGGATGCCTACCATTTACAGGTAGTACTGGACACACTCAAAGAGCATCATCTTTATGGTAAGCTTTCAAAGTGCTAGTTCTGGATTCGAGTGGTTCACTTTTTGGGACATGTCATCTCGGAGTTTGGAGTTGTAGAAGATCCAGGGAAGATTGAGGTGGTACTTTCTTGGGAGCCACCCAGGAGTGTGACGGAAGTACGAAGTTTCTTGGGTTTAGCTGGATACTACAGGATATTTTTTCCAGATTTCTCCAGAGTTGAAGCACCACTATCAGCCTTGAAAAAGAAGGGGAAACCCTTTGTATGGTCGGGGAGATGCCATCAGAGATTTCAGGAGCTGAGGCAGAGACTAACTATTTCCCCCATCTTGAGGCTACTAGAGGTAGGTGTAGGGTACGTAGTTTACTACGACACATCAGGGAACAGACTCGGGTGTGTCCTGATGTAGGAGTGAGAAGTGATCGCATATGGTTCTCGGTAGCTGAGACAGCATGAGCAGAACCATGCTACCCATGACCTGGAATTAGCAGCAGTGGTCTTTGACTTGAAGATGTGGAGACACTATCTGATGGGCGAATGTTTTACTGTGTAATCTGATCACACGAGTCTCAGGTATATCTTCTCCTAGAAGGACCTGAACCTGAGATAGCGATTTTGGATTGAGTTACTCTAGGACTATGACTTCGAGATAGTCTATACTCCTATGAATGGGAATGTTGTTGCAGATGCACTCAGCAGGAGTTCTGGTATACAGCTGCTTGGTGAGGCGATAGAGCAGCTGGCTGCTTTATAGATATCCTTTGTGGATAGAGAGGGAGTAGTCTTCCTTCAGTCTCTTATAGTCACTCCCCCACTTCTTCAGTGAGTCAGGGAGGCACAACTTGGGGATGTTGACTATGAGATATGACAGGCTCAGATATCCATAGGGTAGGCACCTGATAGAAATTCTGAAGGTGAGGAGAACATCACCCTCTTCAGAGGACGTACTATGGTGCCAGTGTCAGCTCAGGAGGAAGTGTTGAGGGAGTTACACACATCCCCTCTAGTAGTACATCCAGGAGTGGTGAAGATGTACTAGGATCTTCAGTGATAACATTGGTGGCTGGGAATGAAGAAGGCATTTGCAGAGTTTGTCTCTTAGTGCCTAACTTTTCAGCAAGTGAAGGCAGAGCACCAGGTACCGTCAGGCATGTTTCATCCTTTAGAGGTCCCAGAGTGGATGTGGGATGGGATATCCATGGACTTCATGATGGGAATTCCACATACATCTAGATTTCATGAATTGATTTGGGTGATCATCGACCGACTCACCAAGTCGGCACACTTACCGATCAGAGAGAAGGGTTTAGTAGAAAGACTGGGATGCCTCTATGTGTAGGAGATTGTGCAGCTTCATGGAGTACCTTCGATTATTGTCTCCGATCGTGACTCATGTTTTACTTCCCAGCTATGGAAGGGGTTTCGGGAGGATTTTGGGACACAACTTCATTTGAGCACCACCTTCCATACTCAGATGGATTATCTGACAGAATGGACCAATCAGACCCTTGAAGACATGTTGTGTGCTTGTGTCCTCAACTTCGGTCACAGTTGGGAGGATCACCTACCTTTGGTGGAGTTTTCATACAAAAACATCAATCACTCCACCATTGGGGTGGCACATTTTGAGGCATTATATGGGAAACCTTGAAGATCACCCTTGTGCTGGACTGACCCTTGGGAGTCAGCACTAGTGGGACTAGAGATGGTACGAGCTACCACAGAGAAGGTGAAAATCATCTAGGAGTGGATGAAGACTGCACATAATAGGCAGAAGTCCTATGCTGACAGGAGACAGAGGCCTCTGGATTTCGAGGATGGAGGCCACGTCTTTCTAAGGGTCTCACCTCTATGAGGTCTACGAAGATTTGACCGAGGTAGAAAGTTATCTTCAAGATTTATCATACCTTTCTAGGTCCTTAACAGAGTTGGAAAAGTGTCTTACCACTTAGCTCTTCTAACTCAGTTGCATTGGGTGCACGACGTCTTCCATGTATCCCAGCTAAGAAGATACATGCATGATCCTTCTCACATCATCCACCATGGAGATCTGGACATCGATGATGGGGAGACTTTCACAGAGGTTCTAGTAGAGATTGATGCTAGATAAGAGTGAGTCCTTTGTGGACAGTCGATACCTCTAGTGCGTGTTAGTTGGCAGCACGAGAACCTCTAGGAGATCATATGGGAGGGGGAGGCTCATATGCATGCTTATTAACCCACACTTGTTCCCTTAGTTCGAGTTGTAGATTATTGGGACGTAAATCCCTGAGGTGGGGAGAATATAAAGACTCATAATTTCCATGGAATGTTTTTTGTTAAATACATGGGAACTTTACGACTCTATAAAATTTGACGGCACATGATTCCAAGGCCCTGTGTGCTCGAAATAAATTTCTAATGTTTTATTCAGGTACGTTCAATAAACACACAAGTTGGTTTTTATAACTTTCGAACTGGTGCTCAGAATTGATATCTTAGGGCACTGTTGAACTTGCTGCACCGGTTTTCGCTTAAGAAGTATTTCACCTCGATGACAGTTGGTCGAGAATAAAAGTTAGTTTTTCTGTTTTAGTGAATGAACTAAATAAAGATAGGGTTATACAAATTTATTTTTATTGGTTGGTTAAAAACTCCACTTGGAAGTTGGAAGTTGGAAGTGTGGGGACCACCTGACCATAACCTCCCATGAGAGGTTATGGTTGTGGGGCCCACCTGAACCTAACCTCCCGTGAGAGGTTTCAATGTGGGGACCACCTAGGACAAAACCCCCCTAATAATGGTAGGAGAGGAAAACCTCTCAACTCCCCTCATTAATGAGGGAGAGTCTCTCCACCCCCTCTTTTAATGTGAAAAATCCTCCTCTTTAATTTATTATGCCAACCTCATGAATTAATTAAGTGGAGACAACTTAATTAATTCACCCTTTTTGAATTCTTATGCCAATGAAAAATTTTATAATCTGTTACCTTGGATTCCTATTATATTGGTTGGAAAAAGTTTGGAAAAGGAGGATTAGATCTTTTGAGAGAAAATCTCTCGCCAATGAAGAACGAATAACTCTCCCAATGAAGACCGCCTTTGACTACGAAGAATGGTCTCCTTAGACCTTCATCCACAGACTCCTACCAACGTGGTATATCATCGACCGACCTACCCTCCCCATCTTCGTCAATGAACCGACGCATGAGCTCCAGATTGGATGTGTGTGGCGGACGTGATGAGCGATGAAAACTCTGTCTTCTTCCCCTAACACCGTCGATGAACAATGATCAAGGTAGGGGATTTATTTTCATGTTCATTCTTTCCTTAATTTTTCTTTTGTGGATTGGTAAAGAATTGTTTCAGAGCCTGTAGAATTTGATGTTCATTGTTCTCTTTTTTTGATGGACCGACTTCTATCACCCTAAACGTGGAGGGTGAGGGCCAAACTAACATGGCTCGGCTCCCTCCGATGATCTCTTTTGTGATGTTCTTAGACATGGTGACAAAATGACGAGGCGATGAAGGTGATAGGAAATGACCGTGCTTCCTGCGGTCTCTACGACCCGCGCCGCCCACCGGCCGTGTCATCCGCCGACCGAACCGGTTTGAACCTCACCCTGGCCTAATCGGCCTCGGCCGCGACGTTCCCCGGACGTTCCAACTTGGTCACTCCCTCTGTCCGACCTAACTGGCCGAACCGGCCCCGGCCAACGGGTCATCCGGCCGCATAGGCTCTGCCGCACCGGGATGAACTGCGATGTCCTCTCGGCTGCCCACACCTCCCAGCCACCCACGCCACCCGGCCGCCCGTGCCTCCCAACCGCTCGTGCACTCTCAGAAGCCAACGCCTCCCAGTCGCCCTGTGCCTCCTGAACGACGTCGGCCTCCCATGCGCCCAGGCCGAACCGCACTGGCATGCATGCCTTGTGTGCCCTGCACCTCTGCTGGCCGAACCGGCCTCAGCCATCCGGGCTGGGCCGCTCGAGCCGCGCACCTTGCAGCTCTGGTCGAACTGGCCTCAGCCATCCAGGCTGAGCCGCCCGAGCTGCACCCCTCGCGGTGCTGGATGAACTGGCCTTGGCCATCTGGGCCGAGTCGTCGAGCCGTTCCCCATACGCACCAGGCTGAGATAGCCTTCAGCGCCCCTCGTGGGGCCTCGGGGCCAAACTGCCCTTACACCGACCCGCGGTCGGTCCACGCCCTCGCGCTACTCACGGCCTTCGCGACCTGTTAGGTTGGGGCCATCGGGCCTGGATGAACCCAACAGGTCAGGTTGGGCTGAACCTGACCCAGGTCGGCCCAGACTAAGTCGGGTCCGGTCGGTCCGACCAGGTCAGACCGGACATGGGCCCACTACGACCCTTTACTTTCTTTTGTCCATATCTTTGGAACCGAACGTCTGTCTGACGAACCGTCAGCAGAGCTGGAAATATTGGAGTGTGAAGGTTTCTTAGAGTATAACCCACTAGAGTTTTGGGTATAGTTGAGATACGGTTAGGTTGGATTGAGCACAAATCTAACCAGGCCCCTGGGACAAAAAGGCTAATAACTCATAGACCGGGCATCCGATTGACGCGCTGTCAGTTGCATTGAGACCTCTATGACATGAAATACCTTTGGGATAATTATTCGTGGGACTTCATGGAAGTTGATGTATCGAAACTTGGCTTGAGTATTAGACCCTATCGGAATCAAGCGTGCTTTGTGCAGGAACCCTGTGGTTGCATGCTCTCTGACAACTATTCCAAGATCCTACATGGGTTTGATAGTTCTAACTACTATTCCAGTATCCTATGTGGGTTCGACAGCTCTAACTACTGTTCCACGATCCTATGTGGGTTCGATAGCTCTGACTACTGTTCCAGGATCCTACGTGGGTTCGACAGCTCTGACTACTCTTGTAGGATCCTACATGGGTTTGACAGCTCTGACTACTGTTCCAGGATCCTACGTGGTTTTGACAGCTCTGACTACTATTCTAGGATCCTACGTGGGTTTGAAAGCTCTGACTACTGTTCCCGGAACCTACATGGGTTCAACAGCTCTAACTACTGTTCCAAGATCCTACGTGTGTTCGACAACTCTGATTACTGTATCAGGATCCTACGTGGGTTTGATAGAGAAGATGATTTAGTGGCTACATCTAATCATCTCTATCTCTCTACATAAGTTGTATACCTATGTGAGCTGAGTCAGTAACTTCGATGTTTACCTCATGATTGAGATGTGTTACTTGATAACTTAGTTATATGTATGGGCATATACATAAGTGGGGTTATCTGTTGATTTCATACTTTGTAGTTTATCCTTGTTGGATTTTTACGAGACATTGAGGGTCTTGGGGTCCCTACTGAGTATCGTTATACTCAACCCCACATGGGCTATTCCCATACCTCATTGTGTTGGTTGTAGACGATAGACAACGTTATTTGAGGCTGAGAGTATTAGGACTGGACAGTACCCGAAGGTGGACCATACGACGTGATGGTACACAGAGGAGACTGATGGATGTGGAGTACAGAGGAGGCTATCTGAACCTACCCTTCTGGTAGGAATACCAGAGGATGATCCAGTAGTTGTTTTTCCTTTCTTCATTTGTACTTGATTTTCCAGTTCCTTGTACTTTACTTTAGGGCTTGTATTTCTAGCCCCTTTACTTTTCAGCACTCTTTTGTTATACAGTTTACTTAGTGTTTTGTATCCAGTTGTGAGATCTGTTGTGTGCATTTACAAGTTATAAAGGCAATGCCTTCCCATGTTTAACATAGGGTATGCCATAGGTTTAACGTCCAGTGGAGATAGACCAGACTGATCCGAACACTGACTAGAGTAGATCAGATAGGTGAAACCCCTAATGGGAACACTGATGTTGGGGCCAAGGTGTGGTTTACTTCCTGGTCACTATTGATGGGAATGGAGAATGATATGTCATAATTTCGTGGGGATTTCGCTGCCTTGATAACAATCATGATGGATGATGGAGAAGTTGAAGGAAGTTGATGGTGAATGGGATGGAACCGTCATGAAGATCATGGTGTTTTTGGTCTTGAGTCTCGAAGATACTTCATACATATCCCCGTGGTAGGGAATCAAAGTTCGTGTAGTTTGGTGGGATGATGGGACACCTGAGGAGGCAGCCCATGAGAATGGATGCATGGATGGGAACCAGAGGAAGTAGAACATCTAGGTTGGGGCATGATCTTCCCGAAACACATGGGATCGAGGGATAGATCAGGATGAGACATGGGTGCTGTGATTGAACCTCATGGAGGCTTCCTACATATCCCCGTGGGAGGGAACCAAATTCCAAGTAGTTCATCTGAAAAATTCTTTCCGCCAATTGGGGTTTTCAATGGATTACTGCTGGATAGGGTCACAATGGCTTACCGCTGGATAATAATGTCAATGGATTATCGCGGAATGGGGTCAGAACGACTTACCGCTGGATGGGGTCAGACTGATGTGAAGGTGGTCGGGATGACTGGTGGATGGTGGTGTTGAACCTTAAGGAGGCTTCCTACGTACCCTGCCTTGTCAAGGATCAAAGACCACATATTTTAGGGTGAATTTAGGGTGCAACAGCTTTCCTCTGACTAGGGAAACAACGGCTTCCCGCTGATTAGGGTCCACAGTTTAACGTCATGCAGGACAGGGGATAACTGACGTGAATGTGGTCGGAGCAACCGAGTGTATGGTGGGATTGAACCTTAGGGAGGCTTCCTACGTACCTTTCCTTAGAAAAGATCAATGTCCACGTAGTTCAGGATGGTGTTTTGGGATTACACTCTAGGTTGCCCAAGATGTTGGTGAACCAATGTGAATGAGGTCAGAACGACCAATGGGTGGTGGGCTTGAACCTCATTGGGGCTTCCTACGTACCTTTACTTGGCAAAGATCAAAGTCCAGGTAGTTAAGGAGGGTCGGTGAACCGATGTGAAGGAGGTCCTGGGGTCCAATGGGTGGTGGGCTTGAACCATATAAAGTCTTCCTACATACCTTGCCTTGGAAATGATCTAAGACCTCATAGTTCAGGTGGATGGGGGTGGGGCTTACACTCTAGGCTGGCCAGAGAGGATCTCATGGTCGGTGCTTGCTCGAACCCCACGTGAGTCATGCTCCGTGTGAGAAACAAGAGGTAGAAGATACCTAACGGTCACGTCACCAATGGTGTTCCCGTGAGAGGTGAAGTGGGGCTTACACATGATTGCAGCCCAAAGAGGAAACATGGTCTTATGCATGGTTAGTAGCCAGAAGAGGTTGGGACTTACTCCAGGTTGGGGGATCGGTGGTGACAAAGCCCAACGGGATAGGGATTTGGCACCGAACAAAGGAGGGGAAGGGATTCTACCTCTTGAAAGAAAAGCTAGGGGCTTACACTATAGTGGTTTCCCTTTCCCCCTGTAGGATGCATGGGGGGAAGTCAGAGTTTAATGTCATGTGATGAGGACGATGATGCTTGGCAGTTTAACGTCCTGCAGCTCGGATGATGTGGGTTCACTCTGCACCCCTTGGACTTACATAACTTGTACCCTTTGCACCTTAGTGAAGGTAATGCACCAGAAATGCCACGACTGGGGGGTTTTGAGAGTTGATCCTGTTGGGGGTCCATGTTAGTGTGGGTATGCGAAGAAGCAATAGCCGTTAGTGTGCCTATGCAAAGAAGCATGAGGTGAAGCAATGCAACGAGCAGTTTCATACAAGGGACTTTGAAATTGCTTTGTGCGAACCTAGGAGGTTTCACGAGAGATGGAGTTATAGAGAAAAGGGTTTTTTGAGTAGAGGCCTTGTAGATCTCTAGTGATCTATATAAGGGAAGGGCTTCGTGAAGGTGCAGGCTTCGCAAAGTGAAGTGTCCCAGCCTAGGCAGAGAGAATAAGTGCATAGAATATGTGCTTTGTGAATCAAATCCCTATGAAGCATGGGTTCCTTGTGAAGAAAGGTCTTGGGAAGAAATGTGATTCGCGAGGCATAATGACCCGTCCTTATCATTTGAGTCACATGTGCATGGGTGGTGCTTCACGAAGCAAAAACACTCCATGATGACTCGAGTCCCCATGAGGATATCCTTACTTTGAAAAGGCCAGTGGGATTCATGAAAGGAATCCCTGTCAAAAAAGGGGGATGAAAATGAAGCAAAGGGGATGCACTTCATGGAGAAAAAGTACATTGACTAGCTCATGGTTCACAGAGAAGAAACAACTTCACGGTTTGAGAGCTGAGATGGGGAAAGGTTAGATGATCAGTCCTTTGGGCCTGGGGGAGCTTGTATTTATAGGCAAGAGGTGTGGCGAAGCAGAGATCGATCGGTGAAAAGCTAGAATCCACTTCACGGCGGGATCACGATCGTCAAAGGGGGATCGAGGATCATCCCTCCTCCTGGCTTCACGGCGGGATCGTGAATGTCAAACGGGCTCGCGGAGCATCCCACATCCTGGATTCGCGGTGGGCTCGCGAACGTCAAAGGGGGCATGCGGAGCATCCCACCTCTTGGATTCGCGGCGGGCTTGCGAACATCAAAGGGTCTTGTGGAGCATCTCGCCTCCTGGATTTTTGGCAGGCTCGCGAATGTCAAAGGGGCTCATGGAGCATCCCACCTCCTGGCTTCGTGGCGGGATCACAAACGTCAAAGGGGCTCACTGAGCATCCTGCCTCCTGGACTCGCAGCGAGCATGATAACATAAATGGTGGATCGCGGAGCATCCCGCCTCCTCGATTCATGAAAGGCTCGGGGCTATGGCTCTCCATGAAAGGGATTCATGAGGCAGTTTGGAGGACTTCCTTATTCTCTTTCTCCCTTCCAATTTTTGGCGCCCATAGTTGTGAAGAATGGTTGGTTTCCAGAGTTCAATATTGATCAACAAGGTGTACTGAAATTTCATACAAGGATATTTATACCAAATATTCTAAAAATAAAAAAGTGGATGATGGATGAAACTCATATCTCTACATTCTATATACATCTTAGAAGAACTAAAATGTATATGGAACTTCGTGAACATTATTAGTGAGATAACAAGAAAATGAAGGTTGTTGACTACAATACAAGGTTCATTGTATGTCAGCAACTGAAGGAGGAGAGACAAATTCCTAAATGGGTATTGCAACCACTACCCATACCAACATAAAAGTGGGATAATATAATTATGGAATTTTCCATTGTTATCCCAAAAAAATCCATAGGAAATAACATTATATGTGTTATTGTTGACTAACTCACCAAGACTCCCATTTCCTTATTCGATAAGACTTCTCTCCTGGCCAAATTCCCATGATTTATATAAAGGAAGTGGTGAGGTTTCATGGGGAACCAACTTCAATCATTTCTAGTCATGATTCAAGGTTCACATTTAAATTTAGAGGAAGTCTTTAATAATCTCTGAATACTGAATTGAATTTTGGTATGCCCTATAACCCTCAAAATTATATACAATCTGAAAGAACTATTTAGACACTTGAAGAAATGCTAATAACATTCTCAGTGGGATTTAATGTTTTATGAAATCAACACCTACCATTAGTTGAGTTCTCATACAACCATAACTTCCACTCAAGTATTGAAATGGATCCCTATGAATTTCTAAATGGGATGGGATGCATAAGTCTTATATATTTAGATGAATTTGGGGAGATAAAGTTGCTTGGGACTGATCTTATGCAAGAGATTACAGAAAAAAATCATACTATCCAATAACACATAAGGGATGCTCAGATTTGGTAGAAGATCAATGATAAAACCCATTAAAGGGACTTGGAGTTTGATGTTGGAGATAATATTTTCATTCTAATATCACCATGGAAGAGATTCATGTAATTTGGGATAAAATGGAAGATTATCCCCCGGTACGTTTTCCCCTATGAATTTTTTTATCACGTAGTTTCAGTAGCTGGTCAGCTTGCACTTCCACCAAATCTGGCTCACATTTATGATGTATTCTATGTATCTCTCTTGTAAAAGTATATACTTGATCCCTCACATATACTGAATCTGGAGGTGGTACAACTTGAGCATGACCTCTCTTATGAGGATAAGTCGATGGAGATACTATACTATAGATATAAGGTTCTATGAAAGATAACTACCCACCATGTCAAAGTGTTGTGGGAAAACCAAAAATATAAAGAAGAAACCTAGGAACCATAGGAGATAATGAGACAGGACTACCCACACATTTTCTAAACTAGCGGAATGAGTTGAAACTGCCCGGATGAAGTTTATTAGGTGGTAAAGAATGTAATGACCCAGGGTTTTTAAATGATCTTTGTTTCCGAAAAATTTATGTAAAGTTATATTATACACAAAAAAACATATCTCTTTAATAATGAAGTAGTATTTATAGAGTATAAAGAAAAATGTGACCTTCTAGATTCAACCACTATATGACCATTGGTCAAATATGACCGTTGGTCAATAAGATCATTGGAGACTATACTCTTGGTGATAATTTTATCATTATAATCAATTGCTTATAACTAATAATGAAAAATTATTATTTATATATAAAGAAGAATCAATGGCCTCAATGAGTTGATTCATTTTATTTGAAGCACATATCTCAAAACATGGGAGCGAGGAATCATAATTGAGTTTCACCCTTGACCAACCCATGCCAAGCATCAACAAGTGGAGCTTGAATGAAATCTTTTAGGATAGAAGTTCACATTAGTGGCTGTTACCACTCGATCAAAGTTATTTAAGGAACCCCACAAAACTACCAACATCACACACCATAATCATAGGGTGTATGTGGGTTTAATAAGTGGTTTAATGCCCCAGCCTTAGATACTTAAATTTTAATTCCTTTTTATAAAAAAAAAATTATTCCATTAATTCCATTTTAATAATAGTTTCTCTTAAAGAAATATAGGTTTAACCGAGAATGAATTCAATAAATTTATTTTTCTAACACAAATTTTACTTTTTAGAAAGGATGTAAACATTTTATAATAAAATACGGTGTTATAAGAAATATTTATTTTATATATATTTTAAGATAAATACACTTAATTAATTTTAAATGATAAAATAATTTTATTATGTTATCGACAATTTTTAAGTGTCAAAAATTTTACTGTGCATTTTTAAGCCACTATTTTTTAATAAATAAGGATTTTTGTATTTAAAAGTTAATATTCTCATTCATAGAGAATTAATATTATAAAATAAATATCCATTTTTAAATTAGTAAGTTGAAATTGGGTTTGATTCGATTTATGAAAATTTTCTAAAATACATTATTTCGTGAATAGTAAAAATATAGTTTGAGGTTTTCATTATGTTTAATGAATTCATAATTATTTCATAATGGTTTAATAATTAATTACCCAAAATAAATGACCAAAAATATTTTATTTTATTAATATAATGAATTTTAGTAAATTTTAATCAATTTCTAAACCTTTAATTTACTTTCCCAATAAAAAAATGGAAACATTGTCTTAAAAACAATATTTTGTGGAAACATTATTTTTCCATGATAAAATAATTAATATAATATGATTCTAGGTTCGTGTGGGTTAAAATAACATAATATAGTTCCCAAATTTCCAAAAACTGAGGGAAAACCCCTAGGTAAACCCCATGATATTTCATTTTCCACAACCTAGATTTCCAAGGCCTATATTTTAAAATTATTAAACATACCCTCCACTTTTTCTATAAATACCCCCACACTACAATTTATCCATCTCCTTACACTCCCAATCCATCCTCCATGAATCTAAGGTATTTTTACCTTAAAAGGAGTCCTCCTAGGGAGTCCTTAAACCCCCATGGTCCCAATCTTCATTTTTTAGGAGTAACTCTATATGGTAATGGAATTATCCTTCATTTCTCTCGAATTCAAAAACCTCATTTTGTATATGTCTTCTAATTGTTTTGATTACACTATTTTATTCCCATTTTATTCATACCCTTACTACAAAATTATGTTTTTTAATGGTATACCATTTCCCCCTCTCATTTTACCATTTTCTAAAACCCCATTTTATACCTATTATGATGTGGAATTTACTTCTCAAAATTAATCTCTTCTCCTTGAAAAATTTTCTTTTATTTTCTTCTTATGAATACCCAACACTCTAAATTTTCCAAGGGTAACCACCTAAATGTAAAATGGATTTTTTATGGGATTAACATACTTGAAAGTTTTATTCCCTTTATGTGGGTTTAAAATGACATAATGATGACATTTTTAAGCACTTTCCAAAGGGCATGATTTTGATATGAAACCCATTTTTTATTCTCCATCGGTTATTTATGAAATTTTTTATTATGAACTATATAGCTTACAAAAATTAACACATGTTAAGGGTTTACCCTAATATATATTCATTTCATTGGGTAACAAATTTAATATCTATAGATGAAATGTTTTATGAGACCTTGGTGAATAAACTTAGTAATCTTCATTTACAACACCATGGTGACTAACCTTGGTGATATTATTTTGAATGTATAAGTTAAATGTTGTAAAAAAATTTCCATGTTATGATTCATGTTCTTATTATTAAAATTGTTTTTTTCCATGATCTATTCTTAAAGATATATTTTTATTCTTAATGTTCTTATTGATATTCCTTAAGATTAAATGTAAACAATTTCTATTAATTTTTCCCTTACTGGGCATCATGATCACCCATTTCCTTTAATGTTTGTCCCCATGTTATGAGATGTAGTAAATATACTAAGGATGAACCTTTTATGTATTCTTTCAAAAGGATTAGAAGAATGATTTATGTTTCTGTGTATTATGTAAAGTATTTTAAATAAACTAAACATTAAAATATCTTATCTTTGTACAATATAATGAAATGTTATGTAATAAAAAGGAAGGATTCCATAACTATATCTCTTTCAGTTGTGTGGAAAGTCAGAAATTCCTATGTGAGATGTCTCCAACTATCACAAGAGTAGAACTGCCTCTACCTATGATGACTAGAGCTGTCTGGAGAGCCTTGTATTGAAGACCCTCTATCCTGAGATCACATTATGAAATGTATTTTACCTATGGATCCCAATTTCCGTATTCATCTACCCAGTTACAAATTCTTAGCATTGTGATCCCACTATCGATACCAACATCCGACATATTCTTCGACAAAAATCACTCTATTACCAAATAAACCTCTAATAACCCAACGTAGGTAGTAACATAAAGATGTATCATGTAATCCCATATATCTCCATGTATTATCTAATATATGATACATTCCAAGAAGAATGGATCAAAAAGCATAACCCTAGTTTATCAAGAGTAATTATTAGACCTCGAAGAATACATAACCACAATTATGCTTCCTGGCTTGAGCTATAAGAGCTCTTAGATATGTACCTGTTGAAATATATCTATAGAGAACTCCTATTTATGAAGTTTCTCAAAGTATTTCCCTGAAAGGGTCACTTATCATATGAAAGAGTAACCATACACCACTATTTCCCTATAGATCCATGAATAATACATGTATTTAGGACCACCATCTGGTTTGTAAGAGTCCTAATGAGGCAAAAAAACTTTTGTAACATCCACACGATAGTCATCATATTCCTCAGGTTTGGATCACCATGAAACCTAAGGGATCACTACCAATAAAACTCTTTAATTTTGATCATCCTACATGACTCATCTTTGAGTATTGTCGGTACAATCGGATACTTTTTGGTTGATGGAAAAAATAGACAAAGTAGCCAAATGTACCCCATCCTGAATAGGTCCATGTATCAAAGCCTCAACACTAAGTGAATCATTATTAAGATACAGCAATGGAATCCAAGATGAAATCATCATGGTGGAATCATAAAATAGACATGATGTACCATAGTCAAGAGTATATTTGGGGTGATGAATCAATAATGACATGGAAACCACAACCCATCCATATATGATAAATTTATGAATTTTTTACCTAAAACCAGTGAAAATATTGGACTGAGTGAATAAATAGGTTATTAGAGACCTGATGAATGGATATGTCAGCCTTTGCACCAACACTAGATTCCTTAGTCTGAGATCCAAACTTGAAACACATTAACATTGTTTCCTAATTCGCAAAAAAACCTCATAGTTTTTCAATCTCCCAACTCTAATCCTTAAATAAAAACCCAACTCTGATACAAGTCTTTCATGACCCAACCCACTGAAGCCCACATTTTCATTAGTAATCCGAGTATGACGCCCCAATCCCACCTCTAATAGGCCGGAGGTTATTGAGATGTGTAAAGTCGGTATATCACACATATGGGAGGACTTATCCTAATGTACCTATTAATAAACACATCTCTAAATAATCATAAAATGATAAAAGTTAAAAATATTTATTTTATCAATGTATTTATACATCTATGTCCCATAATTAGAGTATCACAGAAATACTGGAAAGCATAAGTGGTCAAAAATAGGCCCACCAAAACTATAAAGGAAGTCCAACCATCTAGAAGGAGATGAATACAGCCAAATAACCCTGTATGAACCATGATCTATATTTCTCATCTATGATTTTTTTATTCCTTGTCCACCAAGGACACCACTAAATAGCATATCATATGCATAAGACAATACATTTGTGGGAAGAACCCATGTAGGGTTGAGTATAACAATGATCAGTGGGAGGCCCTGAAATCAACAAATACAAAGCATCAAGAGTAGTCATCTCATCACAAGGATGTATCAAAAAAAATATGAGAAAGAAAATAATAACACCAAGATATTCTCCTGATAGACAATAAGTCTCAGGGTAATGTCACAAACACAAGGGTAGCCTAGAATTCCTAATCAAGGATTCAAGGTAATGCTCATCTCGGATAAATCACTCCATGAGCTAGATAATGTTGATGGAAATCATCTAATAGGTTGTTCCCATCGTGACTCACCATGATCAAGTATTTTCTAGAAGTCATAATAGATTGATACATACCGAGTTTATCAAACCTAGAGTTATGGGGAACATTATAACCCTAATGGTATTAACCTATTGCGTAGGGGATCCATGACCATCTATGTTGGTCATGTTAATTCCTAAAAACCTAAATAGGGTAGAAGATATGATTGTGGATACCTCCCCAGACCTCACAGGGGATTTCTAAAAATATTTCTGGGACTGATCTTATATACTGAATCACATTATTTTCCCAAGACATGATGACTCTCTCTACCCTCATAAAGGATGAACCGAGGAAATGAAGTATAAATTAATTGGTTCATGCTGAAGAGAAAAATGGACTTAAACTTACCTAGAGAATGGAAACATTATTTACTAGGAGTATATAGAGTTTAATTCCTTCACCTAGGTCCACCCATGTGTTATATCCCATGCTCATGTCCTTTAGGTTATTCCCATTACATTGTTCATACCATTGTACTTGGTCCATGCTCGTGTACCTAATCATACTTCTGTACCGGGTCATGCCCAAGTACCTTTCCATGTCCATTCTCATATAACCCTATCATAAACAATGAGATTTAATCCACTGGTTACACATAATGTGACACAAGTCACACACCTGGTAATATTTTAGTTCACATTTAATCCTAAACACCATAAAAGGGGACCAGATAATGTGTGTTCCTCGGACTATATATCGTGAAGTAAATTTTTTTATAAAACTCACAGGTTCTTCATGCATCTGATCATGATTTTTCTTCTTAATTTCTTCAACCAATATCACCCAAAAACATGAATATGGGCTGACCAAGCCCCTCCATCACTGGTAGCTTTATACCAACCACCTTATCCTCTCAGGAATTGATCCAATAACACTATTCCACTACTGCAATACCCAAATGCACATAAAGAACACCAATCTGATCCTAGTCCATTTTCATTACCATCACACCTTGATTATATCATTGATCTCAATCCCAAATACATGGTATCAATATGTTTCTCCATAGGATGTTTTCGTAATGATTGATTATTGGGTATTTTTAAAACCACTGGAAAATAGAATTTTGGTGATTAATGAAAGATGAATGGGGAAGAAATGAATAAAATAAAAAACATAAGGAATGAAACTCAACCATTGTTCAAATTTTTCTCAATCCATTGTCATTGGAAATATGAATAAATAAAAATATATCAAATGATATCAAATTCATATTCCTTTGAAAATAAAACATCAACCATAAGTCATCTTTCGACCCGCAAATAATTTATTTTGGAAGAATTGATTTTCATTTTATGAGAGATAATTGAAAATATGATACAATACACAAAAAACCATATCTTGAGTTTGTATTTATCATTAATGAATAATGGTTTCAGTCTGTTTTCATTGACGAGATCCATGTTCTTTGTTGGGATACCAATTAACAAAGCACGATCTATTGTCGATCATCCACTAATCATCCTCTAGAATATCTCTTTTGATCTCTCAGTTTATGTGGATAACAATAGGTATTTTCTATAATAGGTCTTTTATAGAGGTAGTATTAGGTCGATCATTCAAAATAATAAATTATTTATCTTTTTATTTATTTATTTTATTATTTTCTCATATAACTGCACTTTACCAAAACTCATGAAGATGACAAAGATTATGTCGTTCCTAGGTTAAAACCCTCATTATAGATTTGATGGAAGTCTCATATTTATAATATGAGACTTATTTTGGGATGTATTTAATTACATCATAAGAACTGAGCATGCAAGATATAATATATTAAAAAAATATTGCATCAACATCGAGTCTTAGTATGTCTTGGAATCTCATATTGTCTCAAAGACTTTTTCTAAAAATATATCTTCATATATTTAAAATTTTTGCCTTCAAAAAATTGGTACATTACAATTATAAACATATTTTATTCATTTTTAAAATTATATTTCATGTTTTTGATAAAATAATAAATTTATTCAACTTTAATTCGGTTTTTAATGGTGAAAAAACATATTTTAACAATGATTTCAAGATTTTCACTTCTAAGGTCTAATTTAAGAAACATTATGTGTTTATATTAATTTATAAAAGACCCTTTACAATTAAAATCGATATTTTACATTTTTTTGGGTTTCTAAAGGATTTTATGAAAGGTTAATTCATATTTTCAGGATTATTTCTATGACTTAAGGGTATGTTTGTCCCGAGTTCAATCATCTTGAATATTTACTGATATTTTGTTATGTGTCAAGAAGCATATGTAATTGTTGGATTTTATATTTTATTAAATGGGGTTTCAATTTATTTGGTGACTTTTGATTGGTTTTTAAAAATGATTTTGTGGCTTTTTAACTATTTTATTTGTAAGGATTATTTAGAAAAACATTTATCATATTTTCATGTAATAACAGATTCCCTTGATATTGCAGACCCAATATGTGATTTTTATTATGGAAATGGTAGTCATGTGTATTAATTTATTATCATTGAATAAAAACGTTAAAGGGGCATCAATTTGAAGGGGTATTTGTGAGATGAGGTTATGAGTTTTCTTGAATTTAATTTTTTTGTATTATGGTTTGTTTTGTGATATAGTTCCACATCTCCATTAGTTAAACTCTTGGGAACCGTAGATATTTTGGTGGGAAACCAAGATACAATTTTTTTAAAAGTTATGTTTATTCACTTAGTACTATATATTATTATATGATGGGACAATTTATATAGGTTTTACCACATGGTGAGGCAAGTGTGAGTAAACTGAGGATTTTTTTATTATCTAGAAAGTATCGATAAGCCAATAGATGATTCCACTGAGGGAATCTGGGATTGGCTCACTAAATCCAAATGAATTTACAATAACTATTATTGTTTTAAATGGATTTATATATAAATTTATTGGAATGTTATTTACTATTTAGGATTAGTTATCATTGAGTGTTTGAATATTTTTACCTTTTTTAATATAACAATAATTCCATGTAGAATAAACAAAATATAATTACATGATTTATAATTAGGGTTTCACTTTCATACATTTTGGGGAACTATTGGGTTTGGAGTTTTATATAATTATGAAAACTAATGCATTACATTAGAAACCCTGACATACAATGTTTGTTTTTCTATAAAAATAGGAATCTTAGGTTCACAGCCTTATTTCATTCATGACACACTTACTTCGCTCAAGGTCAATTTTCTTTATTTGGAGATAGACTTTGAAACAGTTCCTATTAATTCATAGGCCCTACAAAAGACACTTGAAAATTGGGATGAGTATAAAATGTTTTATATGGAAGAAAAAATAAAGGAGCCCTATTTTTCTCATGAAAAACAAGAAAAATCATTAAAATGTCTAACTTTTTCTCACAAAAATATGAGGACATAAATAAAATATTTCCACATATTAAAATTAATCAATGTTCAAATAAGACATTTATGAACCCAGTATTGATAATTGGAAAACCATGGAGGTATCTTAGGTAATGTGGGAACAGGTTAAAACATTTCAAAACCTTTCACAATAATAAATTCACAATCTTTCCCTTCCTCATGAAATCAAAATATTTTCATAAAAACATTTTTTCAAGATTAATATAGTATCTTGGAGAAACATATTCAAAACCAATTTTCACTCATTTTTAATCCATTTATTAATAATTGAAGCCCAGCTAATTTCATAAGAGTAACTTACCTTGTTATCTCCCTCATTTTTCTTTTTTGAAGACTAAATCATTACCTGATGAATTAGAGATCTATATCAATATCACCTGTCATCATAAGAAATATCAAGATCAAGAATCATCATATATAATGATCAGGTATAATATAATTAAAAATATATATCATTTAATTTTTTCATCATAAACCCCTTGAAAAATCATTCTAACCCACATGTAAAACACTTTCCATTTTTAATATAATTGTAATAAATAATATCATTTTTCTTGGAAAACACGTAAAAATTGAAAAATTCCCAAAATAGAAAGATTAAGATATTCATTGAAAACCAATGAAATAATATAGAGAAATATTAGTAAATAATAATGAAAATGATGGTTAGAAAATTAGATCATGTCATATATGTTAAAAAAAATTCTTTTTCACTTTGGAAAAAATATCAAAATGACCCACGCAGTAAACATTAAAAAGATTCATTTTAAAACCATTATAAATAAAGTAAACTATAGTCAAAATGACCATTATAAACTTTTGAAACATAAAAAATAATAGTATCTCAATATTTAAAATAACATGGGTATGGATTAGGAGGATTTTAAAATATTTAAAACACTGTTTAAAATGAAAAGACCTTACACTGAGTCCAGAGTCTTTTCATTTTTAGGTATACCACTATTGATGCTCGCCAAATGAGCATAAATAAACCAAAAATTAAGAAATACCTGAATATGGGTATTATTGTTTCCCACAAAACAAAGGAAATAAATTTTTCCAAGACATGTGGATCACATAACCAACAAAAGGATACACAACTTCATGCCCTTCAAAAGGTCATGTGAACATCTCATGCATAATGCATAACATGATTGATGATCTCATGGAGACCCTTTGGACAAGCCCTACTTGGTCATTTTAAGGAGTGTGATATACTCCCTAACCATGAGGTAGTTGCCAGATGTACCCCCCAAGTCATGGAACTTTTCAATCGGCGGATGCCTGATAACCATATAAAAATCCTTGAAAGTAGAGAGAAAAAATGAAAAATAAGGAAGCCTTTGGAAATCAGAAACATCACATGACACACCCCTGGGGGTTCACAATACTTCATGGGGGACCCAAAAATATCACCAACTTTACACACAAGAGCTCGCTGGCCAGTCAAGCTCATCAGGTGAAGGGTTTCAGACATGTCCTTTAGTCCTATGCTTCCCCTTCTGACTCCAAAGACAAACCAAAGTATTTTCCATTATAATGTGTGTGCATTTTTAAAGGACACGTTGTTTGTAATATGATATGCCACCGATAGGGAGATTCATTTTCTTCATCAACACTCATACAAACTCGTGAGATCCCGAACCCTTATAAAATAAGTAAGGAAATAAAAAGGGAAATGATGGGTGTTTCTTTCAAGGGGAAGATACAATGATCATATGAGATAAAAGTTATGTTCCCCATACAATCATCATTGATCCCGTGATTCCTCCTTCACCAAAAAAAATTATTCTCATGAATGATCCCTGGCATACCACCTTTATCTCGTGGAAGGTCCCTGGAAAATCAACCCAGATCACATGAAATATTTTCAATAGACCTCTCGATCTCATGAAATTCCCTTGACATGTCGGTCTGAAAGTGTAAAATCCATTTGTAAAATACACATTATTAAAATAAACCACTTTTATTGGCCAAAGTCCAATAAATGGTGATTTGATGGGATGGGATGGTGGTTAGTGAAAAAAACACAACATGTATGGAAGTATTTCGTGAAGCACATGACACAAAATCCCTCCACCAACTCTAGCCTATATTTTCAAAATACACACCATAAAAAGCATTGTATAATTTGGGTGTATATTCCTCAAAATACCCCACCATTGCATGAAAAAAATAATCTCTGGATCCATCCATCGTCCCACCCAAGCATTGGAGTAGAGTTCTAAGAGTGGCCAATATTTTGATCGCAAGGTCTTTTGCCAGTTCAAAATCAGGGGGATGACCTAGTAGATCATGAAACATATATAGGTGCATCACATGATCACTCATAGATCATGTGAAGGATTTTAGGTGAGAAATCCATAATCATCCACCAACTAATTGAGAATCCAAATGAACTATAATGAATCTGATTCATTTCATAGCCAAAATACATATGATTCTTTCCTAAGGCCTGAGATCCAAACTAATAATATAATGGGTTGTCTCAAAAAATAATTCCTACATTAATTTGAACTGAAGTTGATTACTTATTATCACTTGTTTTCTATAATGATCATAGCTCATATAGACTTAGGGAGTTGTGAAGATCGCATCATTTTCATCATGAATCCCCAAAAGCTAGGGAAACCTTAATGTGTAAGCCTCGATCAGTGAAATGATATAACTACCCCATATTATGCTATCAAACTTTGGGAAAGTATAATGGGCATGATTGAACTTTGATAACTCTAATTCCTACCATAAACAAGATATACATAATGCCTCCATAAGGCTCAAGCTCAATATCTAGAGCCAAAGTGCCCACATATATCTCATTTTTGTATAAAATTAAACTTCATGGTTTTAATGAACTATGTGGGTGATGCATGCCAGTCGTAGGGCATGGAAAAAGAAAATTTATTCCTCTAATGCAGCATAGAGGCTGACCAGGGTTGTCTCACTTGAGGAGCTTTCTCAGTTGTTTACCCACTTAATCTAATTCAACTATTCTAATTTTTTTGGTTTTTTATTTAATATTATAATGATATTGAATTTAAATTAATTAAAATGTTAAAGTAACATGCAATGACATAATGATATTAGTAAAGGAAGAACATGGCCTTTGTGGGTTAGTGTGTGTGTTCATTTATTCTCCTTATTGGTGTTTAAATTATATTGGATAATTCAATTCTGAGACCTAATTAATGAATTACTATTATTTTATTTAATGTTGTGAAATATTTATTGCGTATATCAATCTCAATTCCACCTCCTCATATAATCAAGGATGATGGCACACCTCGACTGAGTGTGTGACATCTCCCAGGACCTGGCTCCATCGTATGCCATTTCATCTACTGAATGGCTCAACTCCACCGTATGAAGATCTTTTATCCAGTAGAAGGGAGGGAAAAGATTTAATAAAATAATAGAAATAAGTTTGAGTTCAGTGTCGTGGTGGATGACCACTGCACCCGTGCACATCACTCTTTCTCATCACAAACATAGTAAAACTTTAAGAATTTAAGCGCAGAATTTATTGAATTTCCACATACCTCTCATGGGCGAAGTCTCAGGTTAGCCCCTCATTTTTAAGGGTAAGAGGTCACAGTGGATTGAAGATGAATTAAAATAATATAAATAGATTAGGTTTGGAAGATAAAGAGAGATGAAAGAAGATGGATACACTTAAATAAAAAATATGCAAAAGTGTTACATGACATAATAAAACTAAACTAAAAAGAAAAGGAATGAAAAATCCTAAGTTAGCAGCAAATCCCTGAGCCTCCACTCCAAAGTCGGTGTTGAACTCCCCTCCTTCAGCATGGATGAACTCCCCCTTATATAGGCTAAGGCATTCCATCCTTCGGTCTTCAAATTTAAGACCTTTAAAATCTCTATTTAAGATTTGTTGCAGATTCTCTCCACCAAATGTTTGACCATGTTTGGCCAATTTAATGGCCGAATTTTGAGATGGTTGCTTCTTAAAAGATGTTACAAAATATATTCTATGATTATCCACAAAATTTATGCTTTATCCGAACATTGTGGTAAGAGATATTGCTAATTCAATTGTAGATTTAATTTTGGCCAAATGTTTCCTTTTTTCCTTCCCCACAAGTTCTGCATTCATGTACCGCCTTAATGGAGGAAAATATTCAAGATATTCAACATCCGAACACCCCCATTTAATTATAGTTCCAATCCAATTTGAATCACACAAATTAACTGGATGTATGTAGACTGATTTATGATCAATTTATTGAGGTGGGTTCCACACGGTCGTCGAAAATATTTTTCCACATTGATTGAATTTTTCGGACACATTAATAGCTTAATTAAATCCTGTTCCAAAAATAAAAGATGAAGAAAAGAAATATATGAATCGAATAAAAAACGAATCACATAAATTTGATTTATATTTTAAAAGATATGTTAGAATTAAAAAAGTGGTTAAAATATATTAAAATTTCCAAATTAAGCATTTTTCCAATTTTAGCCCAAAACACATCATAAATCCAAAATTGATTTAATTAACTCAACTTGTTCAATTTTTAATGATTAAAATATTTAATTACATATAAAAAATGAATAAAATATAATCTCTATCAATTCCCCCACCCTTAAACTATTCTTATCCTCAAGCATAAAATCTCAACATGGAATTCAAAAGGCACCAATATCACCAATATTTAAATTTCAATAAAATCAAACGATTGTCAATGTCTGATAAAATTTTAAAGTTCCACAAAAAATATCAATTTAATTTCCCATTTTTCAAAGAAATAATCAATTCATGCATTTTACTTTTCCCCTTTGAAAAAAATGATGGAGCTTCTAATTTCATTCGTTCAAGATTCTCAATTTATTATTATTAAACATGCCAAATCAAGATCTACCTCTATTTTGAATCTTTTCTCTCATCAACCATGATAAAAGTAATGGTGGAGTTAGGCTCATATCATGATAACATGCTCCTTATCCATAGTCTTATAAAGGAACTACTTTCTCCACTTTATAAAGACAAAACACACATAAAATCATGAGGACTTGAAATAAAGGTTCAAATGACTTGGTGGATTTGGGTTGGTGGGTAAATAATTGAAATAATTTAAGTCCAGAAGAAGTAGGTTTGACTCTTAAGTACAATTCATGATTAATCAAGTGAAAACATAGGATGAACCTCACTCAAATCCATTTAGATAATGTGAATCCCAACACCAGCCCCCCTTTTAATGACATGTGCCATGAGTCAATAAAAGATTACAAAGAATGATATCATCCATCTTATCCTCCCTTTTTTTATTTTCTTTATAAAGCTCCAGAAAGGCACAACTTTATTTTTTTCTTTTTTTTAAAGCTCCAGAAAGGTACAGCCTTATTTTTCTCTTTTCTTTAAAGCTCCAGAAAGTCACAGCTTTATTTTCTCATTTTTTACTGAGAACCGGAGGAAATGAAAGAAGCATAATGAAATGATATCTCATGCCCAATTTTGTAATAATACATTTCCCAATATGATGACACACACCTTAATCCACCCAAAAATGATACGTATCCCAATAAACGCACACGAAAGGCCCTTCCCCGACACTCAAACTTGAAATATCCATGCAAAAATACTAAAAGTGCAGGTAGGTAAGGAAATATCACCTTTTAATGTGGCTTAAACCTACAAGGAAATTCATGGCTTCTACGGGCTAATGAAGGAAAAATATAATGGTGGGTCTTAGGTAAATATGTGGCTAGCCAAAGCAGTGCCTCAATCATTTTTAATATGTTTTTGTACAGTCATAGCTTTGACATGTTTCAATACAAGTTCATGCATGTGGCATGTACCAAGATCACTCAAGAAATATTCTCAAGATAAAATAGGAAATATTTGGTCTAGAAATCCTCTGTTGAATGGGAATATGATATTGGATAATCACTCATTGCAAGATTAATAATAAAAAATTAATCGACGTGAATTTCATATATTTAAAGAATGAAATATGGTAGGGAAATTTCATTTACATGAATCAATTAATTCCCTAAAATAATGAGTCCTTATATTAATATCCATGCTTCACATTAATCACCCAATTATCCATTTTACTCATTCAATATCATTAACATTGAAATCTAAAACATGGAATCACTGGATTCCTAAGAAACTCATGTCTCCTAGATATATCAAGTAATACATAATTCAAGCGTGGGAATTCAATTCCTGTTTAAATAACAAAAAATGTAAGGAGTTTGAAAGTTAAAAATTAAAAGTAAACTGCCTTTCGAAATGAAGCTTCATCCTTCTATTTGGGGGTTCTATTTTTCCATCATGAACCTAAAAAAGATAATTACTCAATTAAGTGAAAGTATCATGTCATTAAAGCTCAAAAATATACGAGTTATTGGGCAGCATGTTATGCTACTTCTATGAAAGGAAATTGAATTATAACTTCCTAGAGAGAAAGTAAAGATAAGTCTTGGTATGATCCCCCAAGTTGGTCCTGGAATCTTTTACTGCCTCCAGAGTGTAGTACCAGCTGTTATCCATAATCTGATGGTGGGTGGATCTTCTTGGACATGAACCACCACTTGTTGCTTTTCCTATCTTGTAGTTCTTTGTTCTTGCTGAGGAGATTTCCATGTATAGAGTGCACATGATCCCCCCACCCTTTGCAATGTGGAATATCTTGCATGGAGAGGGTATGATGAAGTATGAAACCTCTTCCTCTGTAGTTGCTACTTTTGCAACGTCTTCTTCAAAATCTTGTGGTTTCTCTAGATATGCTGCATGAAAATAATAATCAAAGGGATATTCAAAATTTAAATTTAAAGAATTAATTTAGAAATCTTCCCTTTTAAGGTAGGAAGCTTGTTGATTTGGTTCTTCAGGTAGATCCACTTGTATCTCTTCATGGGCTTCCTCAAGTAGATGATCAATATCCTTAGGTAGCTTTAGGTGTTCCTCAACAGGTGCAATTTCTCCTTCTTTATCATCCTCCAAGGTGATACAAGGATTGACCGAATCTAAAAATTTAAAATCATATGGAGTGATACTAAAATCATATTTAATGAAATCAGAAAATTTTGATTTTAAGAAAGGATCATCTCCCTGAGCAGCTTCTGGTTCAATCACTTTTTCGGTGATAAGTGACTCTTCGAGTCGATATTCAATTGATGAAGGTAGGTCATCAGGCTCCTCCATTATTTCTTGAAATTATCCCGTTTGGGTGGCTTCTTCATCTTTCAAGGCCAGAGAGAGGTATAAAGGTGGTTTTTCTTCTACTTTGTATGGAATTATCAGATCATGTTGCATTTCAATTTCATCCCATGCACTCCAAAATTTCTCCAAATTCCCCTGATTGCCCTCTTGTAAATTAGTAGAAAATGATCTTTCATCTATCACCTCTATCATTGGTCGAGAGAGGTGGAATTTATCTTTAGGAATATCTTTTTTTACCCCCTCAGGTTCTTCGACATCAAAAATTTGTGGGGAAGTTTCTTCAATAGCTTGCTCAGGCTCTTGCTCTGGTTCAGGCTCAGGTTGCTCACTTTATGCTCGAACATAGTCAAACGCTATTTGCATTTTTCTCTCCAAGTCATCAAGAGCATTTGTAATCCTATCCACCAGGGCATTTAGATCTTTATAATCCACTTCAGGTTCTTGATATTTCACCTGCGAGTAATCATCCCATGCATAATAATTTGAATTTGAATACATCATGGAAAAGAAATTTTTTTATTTTTTTTTTTGAAAAAAAATAATGAAAACTATCTAAAATTTGAAAATAGAAAAATTAAAGTAAACAACTGATTAGATTTCCGGCAACAGCGCCTGTTTTGACGCACGCCTGTCGTAGGGTGTGGAAAAATAACATTTATTCTCTTAATACAGCACAAAGGCTGACCATGGTTGTCTCACTTGAGGAGCTTTCTCAGTTGTTTACCCACTTTATCTAATTCACCTTTTCTACTTTTTTTTGTTTTTTTATTTAATATTATAATGATATTGAATTTAAATGAATTAAAATGTTAAAGTAACATGCACTGATAGAATGAAATTAGTAAAGAAAAAACATTTCCATTGTGGGTTGGTTTGTGGGTTCCATTATTCTCTTTATTGGTGTTTAAATTAAATTGTATAATTCAATTCTGAGACCTAATTCATGAATTACTATTCTTTTATTTAATTTTGTGAAATATTGATTGCGTATATCAATCTCAATTCCACCACCTCCTATAATCTAGGTTGATCGCACACCTCAACCGAGTGTGTGACATCTCCCAGGACCTCGCTCCATCGTATGCCATTTCATCTACTAAATGGCTCAAATCCGCCGTATGAAGAGCTTTTATCCAATATAAGGGAGGGAGAAGATTTAATAAAAGAATAGAAATAAGTTTGAGTTCAGTGTCGTGGTGGATGACCGCCGCACCCATGCACATGACTCTTTCTCGTCACAAACATAATAAAACGTTATGAATTTAAGCGCAGAATTAATGGAATTTCCACATACCTCCAATAGGCCAAGTCTCGGGTTAGCCCTTCATTTTTAAGGGTAAGAGGTCACAGTGGATTGAATAATAATTAAAATTATAGACATAGATTAGGGTTGGAAGAGAAAGAGAGATGAAAGAATATGGATACACTTAAATAAAAAAAATGCAAAAGTGTTACATGACATAATAAAACTAAACTGAAAATAAAAGGAAAGAAAAATCATAATTTAACAGCACATCCCTGAGCCTCCACTCCATCATCGGTGTCGAGCTCCCGTCCTTCAGCCTGGATGAACTCCTCCTTATATAGGCTAAGGCATTCCATCCTACGGTCTTCAAATTTAAGATCTTTAAAATCTTTTTTTAAGATTTGCTGCAGATTCTCTCCAGCGAATGTTTGACCATGTTTGGCCAATTTACTGGCCGAATTTTGGGATGGTTGCTTCTTGAAAGATGTTTACAAATATATTCTACGATTCTTCTCAAAAATTAAGATTATCTTCACTTTTTAGTAAGAGATATTGCTAATTCAATTCCAGATTTAATTCTGGCCGAATTTTTCCTTTTTCCTTCCCCACAAGTTCAGAATTCACGGACCGCCTTAATGGAGGAAAATATTCAAGATCTTCAACATCAGAACGCCCTATTTAATTCTAGTTCCAATCCAATTCTAATCACACAAATTGGATGTATGTAGACCGATTTATGATCAATTTAATGAGGTGGGGTCCACACGGTCGTCCAAACTATTTGTCCACATTGATTGAATTTCTCGGACCCCTTAATTGCTGAATTAAATCCTGGTCCAAAAATAAAAGATGAAGAAAATAAATATATGAACTGAATAAAAAACGAATCACATAAATTTAATTTATATTTTAAAAGATATGAATGAATTAAAAAATTGATTAAAATCTGTCAATATTTCCAAATTAAGCAGTTTTCCAATTTTAGCCCAAAACACATCATAAATCCAAAATTGATGTAATTAACTCAACTTGTTCAATTTTTATGGATTAAAACATAAAATTAAATATAAAAAATGATTAAAATATTATCTATATCAGTGGTTTATGACTCCTTTTATAAACCAGGATACATAGGACACCTCATAATGTCTCAATCCTAAGATCAAAATATTAATCAACTCGCAAGATAATTATAGACTCTTGAGTTCTTGGTCATATAGATTAGAAAAACAAAAATCTTCTCATCAATGGGAAATGGAGAAGAACCTCATATACATATGGATGGATTCACCAATAATATCCCCAATTTTTTCATAAAACATGATTTAATCTATGATCATTTTGTTAGGGAAACTAATATCATATCAATATTTGGAAGAGATTGTCAATCATATCGTAGATCTATAAGAGAGACCTGGAGTATGAAACAGTTCCCCACAAAAGGGTGTGATTATCCAAACCTTTCATCCACTTAGCCAATGTGAGTTCCTAAGTTCCATTGGGTCTAAAACACCAATTTACCACCTGCCTTTAGATAGTAGGCTTGTACCCAGTTATGGGCATGGAAACCGTTGGGAGTCTCTATGAAATATTAACCTGAATAGAAAAACTGAATCAATTAATTATATGAAAAATTGAACCCCCCCCGCATTCAAATATTTAGTTCAAGACCGGAACAACATTCAAATAAGAACAAAAGGGAAAAAAACATGATCCCAGCATCCATAAAATAAAAAAGGTTTATGCATAAAAAAAATGTGTTCCCATATTTCCTTTAAAATAAATATGGTGAACCAGACATGAAATCATTTAACTGTTGAAAGTCCTTAGTAAGATAAAAATGATAGACTACCCAGTTCTCTCCAAATATTTTTTTGTTTCCCAATGAGTGATCACATTCCGCATGCATATTTACTTTTGAAATAAAAATGGTGAACCCTACATGAATCTATCAAATAAAAAAAATTATCGGTTGACTTGAAATGGATATTACAGATGACCCTCTGTAGTTCGGGTTCTCATGAAATATTTACATCCTCATTTTTATAGTTCCATTCGAGTGGAATGGTCAGATAAAGAGTAAAAGGATAATTGTGATAATCATGAATATATAATTGATCACATATCATGCATACAATAATTCATGGATTGGTTCCCTTGCTCCTTATTATCATCATTACTATAGATACTGATCTCAAAAAAACACCCTAACAAAGACAATTTCTTTATCTAGTGACCATTATTGCAAATCATCTATGGATAAAACCCCTATAGGACTCATAATAACCTCACCTACACAAAACCATCAGTTTCAGATGGAAAATTAAATGGTTCAGGAATAACATCATCATTGTTTGAGGAACCGAACCGAGGTCATTTTTCATTTCCATCCTAGGATCACCAGGTGAAAGTAGAATGTTCCCCAAGATAGAGGAGCACTATTATAAGAGAAGACCGATGGCATATTTTAGAGGCCTAGGATCAGTTACTTACCCTCTTTCTGGGTGGGGCTCACCATTTGAGAGCAGCACATGCCTCGTGATAGACTCATATGTCTATCAAAGAAGACCAGGGGAATACTCTAAAGGCCCAGGATCAGGATCATATCTTCATTCTAAATTGGTCTCACCATGTGAGAGTGGAACATGACTCAATTAGGATCATATTCTTATCAGTGAATCTACTAAACATATTCCATTAGGTC
Source organism: Viscum album (assembly GCA_963277665.1). Classification (NCBI taxonomy): domain Eukaryota; kingdom Viridiplantae; phylum Streptophyta; class Magnoliopsida; order Santalales; family Viscaceae; genus Viscum; species Viscum album. The sequence continues at coordinate 1,490,211,589 of OY728120.1, forward strand.
ACACAAGAAAGGTACATATTGCAACTTCCATCAAGGAAAAACTACGCCAACATCCTTCTGAGGCCATACAGGGGGAACCTCATATCCCATATCCCATTTTTGAGGTCCATTAGCATATTATGATGGGGAAGAATATTTGGATTGAGATCAAATACCCATTCCAATAGTGGATCACCAAGTGAGGGTGATATATGCCTCTGGATAGGCTCATATTCTTATAGAAAAATACGAGCGGCATTTTCCCAAGTCTCAGGGTTAGGCTCATCTCTCTGTTCTAAACAAGGCCCACCAAGTGACAAAAACATATGCCTTGGGGAATAATCATATTCCTTATGACAATAATGAATCTCATTGGCCTATTCCAATATCTTCTTATAAGTGTGTCCATACTCCTACACCACCAAATGGTTATCAAAAAAGTTAGGTAGTTGTCATATAGAAAACTCATATCCCTTAAATATTTGAAAACAAAGGTTAGAATATTCCTTTAATGATGCAGAGTAGGGATCACATCCATCAATGCTCAATTATAGTGTCCTTTAGATAGTTGGAGACACATTCTCAATACCCCAAGGGTCTGTCTAATATTCAACAAAAATAGAGGGTGATCATTAAAACAATAGTTCTCCTCATGGTAGTGTGGAGATGGATCTCACAGACTCTTCTACTAACATCAAATGTGGTTTACCTACCCATGTAGATATCTCCCATGGAAAAATAAATCCTCCCCTTTTCAATAAACCTTTGTATAGATAGGTGATCAAAACTCATATAGCATTTTATTGAGAGGTGATTGAATTATTAGGTCCAACCCCTTTATATTTCCCTATAAACTCTTAGAAATACTCCACTTTGGTAAGTATTCTTTCCAAAGAAACAAATTATATGGTTTGTTAGGATGGAGGCATGTAAAACTAATAAATATGATTTCAACATTGACATATCAAGATATTTAACTAGAAACAAACTCCCGACCATGTTCTAGACCCATTCCATTTCTGACTATGATATCTTAGCTGATCTAGATAAGGACTGCATGCCTTATATATGCCAAAATATGTAGGATACTCATCAGAGGATTAATTACACACACATCCCTTATCCAGGATATGTTATTCACATTCATACCATAAAGATACTCTATTTTTAACTAGACCTAGTTTATATCTACAAGGGTCAGGACCAAAAACCAGAATAGCACCACAAAATCTATTTTATTCTTGTACAAATTACATCATAACTCATAAAAAATGATAGTCGAAACATATTCATGAATCCCTATTCAAGGATGGGGAATGTATGGAGTGTACACTTCACCACCACCACCCCAAGAGCAGTAGAACCCCTCTGGTATGATATCATGTAATTTCATAGCCTCTAGAAAAACATGGGGTTCAGGTAATGCTTGAGACAATTGGTCACTACAATGGAATTCCCCCACTTCAATAGTGCTAATACATCATGAATAGAGGAAGAGGATAGAAAACAAATTTTTTAACTAGTAACCTCGAAATAATGGGAATGTAGATTAGAAATGGAAGCCGAAGTTCAGATCAACTCAACGAATTCCCAAAGAAATTGACTCCCATCATGAAATTCCATTGCACCCATCTCCTACATGAGCGCAACTACATGACATCAAATAGGTATCATTAGAATATGTCATAGCATCCATCTAGAATAGAACCTATCCCACCAGACTGGGGGATATCTACCACTACCTCCACCCCTCAGATTGTCAATTCTCGAGAAGATTCATGACATATCAGCTGCTACTGCAAACAGACCATATCCAACCAGGATGGGGAAATTTTTATCCCAATAACCATCACCAAGTCCATCATCCCTTGAGAGGTTAATGATTAAATAAATGGGAGATCCAAATCAACCCTAGACTTCTAAGATGGGGGTATTTATATCTAAATTCAAATCCTTTAAGCATCAAATCCCTGACCAAAAGCATCAAATCACCAACAAAAAGGCCAATCAATGCCAATTGTGGACCCCAATAGTCCTCATCCCATAGGTATGGGGTAATTTTCATCATCATAATCATCATATATGGAATAAGTCTTCCCTAGGTTGGGAAGTAAATATCGATGGTTGGAATCCCATCCATTCCACCCTCCATAAGAAATACCGATGTTATTCAGAGCCAGTTCATATCTAATAATCAAAAACTCCCTTTAAGTTCACCACTCATAGGATAATATGGTAGGAGATTATAGTGAGTGAAATCAAACCCCTCCTGATTCCCAATCCAAAATGTCCCAATATGGTCAAGGGCTCGACTAGGTACCCTAAAACAAGGAGTGTATAATCATTTTATTATGCTAAGAGAAACAGGATGACTACAATTGCTTGATACACCTCTGTGAATGTTTTCACTATCAACGCACAAATAATATGGATCAAGATTCAAATAAATAGGGATATAACATGGAAAATATACCCTAAAAGTAATGACAAAATTCACCCACCAAGGCTTTACACACCTGGAACCCGAGGAGGCTCTAGAACTTAGCACCTCTAAATAATGAGTTTCCACAACTACTGTAGATCACTGCCAAAGATAAAGGGAATGGTTTGGATAAATCCAAATAACCACCCATAATAAACTAAAATTAATCTATATAAGAATAGTTTTAATGACAGGATAATGACATTCAGACTCTTAGACAACTCAATGAGGATCTACTCCAGGAAAATATTCCCACTGGGTATCTTCTTTAGGATGAGGAAAATATTCCACCTCCCATACATATGAAAAGAGCATATCTTTCTAAAATATTGTCATATGAGTGTAACATCATATCTATATACAAAAATCTAGACTATATAAATGAAGATGTCGAAAATGATTGTAAATTCCCTCAATTATGGTGATAGCCTCTTCATCTCTAGGGAAATTATTTTTTCTTCGCATGAATGGAGAATCAATGAGATATAAAAACAATTCCACCTCATCTGGCCATGCCTACTCCATGTAGAAGGGAGGTATCTCAGATAAAAGTACCACCAGAACTTCTCAACACCCTAAATTCATTGGCTACTCAAATGGGAGCCATGTAAGGGAGATGTTCACCTTTGCAGCCTGAGAGGTATACATATCCTGAATGGGTGGATAACACTTTTTCCCCACCCAATTTTATAAGGCCCACCTTCTCCACCATTTTTGGAATAAGAGACCATAAACATCATCAAACACACTTCATATCTGTATTTGGACTGATGATGTTCCATCAAGATCAACAGTAGAAAAAAATATGAGATGTTTTATAGAGAATATAGTTGGGAAATCTGTTTTTATAACAGTATTCCAGCAGGATTAGATACCGGGTGGGAATACATTCATCATCAATTCCTTTACCAATTCATCTCTACACTGAGGAAAACAATAATTTTTTACATGAAAAAATACAATCAAATCGAAAATGAGCGGGTTTCTAACTTTACATCTAGGTTGAACGGTTTAACCTATTTTATCAGCATCCCTATCAAGAAAGAATAATTTATGGAGCTCTATGCTGAAAATATCTAGGATGAGCTATATACACCTTAGATACTAATGAAGTATCTAGGCAGGTTCTGTTAGTTTGTAGATATGGTACAACATCTGGAAGATTTCATTCAGTGAACCTGATCTAAATATCAGCTCATTCCCTCAGCATAAGAAAAAATTCTTGACAGGGTAGTAATTTCTAATATTACCCTTAAACCAATAGTAATTCCCATTCAAGAACCTACGTAGGTCCCAAATATCCCAGTTTCTCCTCTCAAGTAGCAAAAAAACAAAGTTTCCCTACACCAGAAGCTGAAAGTGATTAGGGTTTCTTGGGATTTGAGGAACGGATGAATAAAACATATTTTTTTCTAAAATTATCAAGTCTTATGTTCTTTCCTTTCATCCATGTATAACAAATTCCTAAATCTAATATAGACTAAGAATCCCAATGAGGCCAACCTCACTGATTGTCCCAACTACTGCCCTTTCTCCATAGATGGTTGGGTCATAAAATCCAGAATTTATTCAACTCAAATTCATTATCCAAAGAAAGGATGATTCAATATTGGTGATGTTATATAACTCCTCAGTGAAGGTGTCCTTCATAACTAGTTCCTAGCTAGAAGAATTTTTTTTTTGTAAAAATGTTCCTGCCAAGCATTTGTAGAAGTTAAAAAACTAGATGACTCAAAAATAATTTGACCGACCTCATGCCACCCTAAGAGGATATATATGTATATCCATGACAGTTCCTCCTCCCAGGGATGTTACATCAGATATATCTCCCAAAGGTGTAAGAAAACATTGGAATAAGTAGAATAGGTAGAGTCATATTCTTCTCCAAAAAAAATCTATGACTCTTGAAAATTTCTTCCCTAAAATGTCTGAAGCATGGGAACTACCTAGAAAACTAGAACCCTCATCAGGAGAAGATCTCATATTTGTTTATGTTAACATGATATACTTGGTAGACCCCTTCTCTAATGAGGAGTATTCCTTGTAGTATGAGTTCCCTATACCAAACTAGGGAATATGAGGACCCATGCATATGAACAGATGATATAGGGGACAACATGGGCATGTTAAAACCCAATATTTTGGTCACATACCTATAGAAAAAATATATGCAGCAAATACCAATGGTAATGTACTCTAGTAATCCCATAAGAGACATGGGGGTGTCTTAGAACCCTCTAGTTGTTATTCACACTCAGTTTACTTGCATGATTTCCTAGTGGAGGGGCAATTTTCTGATTATCCTAGAAAATGGGGAAGGCTAGAAAAACCTTCACCACTTGAGGTAGATTCTCCCTTTAACTATACAAAAGAACCAGGATCATATCCTTTAAATTCCTTAGTTATTGAACCACATAATAAGGTGAATCCCCAACTCAGGATGCACCAACAACTAGCATAAATGTTAGACAATATAAAATACCTGGCGGTCTTACTATACAAGATCTCAATCTTGAACACACTCCATATTTCAAAATAAATTATGGAGACCCTCATTGAATACCATTAGAGATTATAGGAGTTCAATAAAGAAGTCTCTAAAACTGTGGTCTATTGAGTGGATACAATGCTGGAATAGTCCCCTGTCGCTATTTCATTCATAGATCATGATCCAGAAGAGTCCATATGAGGACACATCATCCTTATATATGTTTTGGGTAAACTCATTAATATGAAAATATGAAGTTATGTTATTGAAAATTGATTTGGGATTAACCCCATCCTGATTCAAACCCTAAAAAATTTGGGGTATAGCAAATGGAATTCTCCTCCCACAATGCTGACCAATCAAGGGTATAATATGTGTGAGAAAGTAACTCTTGGGAAGTTCAAGCTCAAAACATAGTTTTATGATCTTACCTTTGATGTTGAGTTTTTGGTTTTCCACCAAGACATGGTGTAGAATGTCATGCTTAGAAGGCCCTGACTCTATATCCCCATGGCGGTACCTTCTACATTCCATCAGTGTTTGAAATTACCCATCAATGTGAAGGTCGACATACTACATGGTGATAGTTACCCCTTTTATCCTTTCCAACCCACATATGATTTGGAAATTTTCCATGAAAATGAACGAAAAAACAAATGGTGTATGATGATATATAGGTTGAATCCCCGAATGTCTTGTGGATCTCCTCTACAAATCCATAGAGTGCTCCCCATAAATCTAGTTGATGAAATAGAACTAATCCAAGATGTCCAAGAACATTCTTTCCCCAATAATAGTGTAAAATAAAGTCGATTCCAGGATTTATATATAATGACTCTTATAGTGGGGGATGATTATATCTTCTCTCATGACCTCTCTCAACTCCCCAATGACAGAAATACCTCCAAATTTATGACTTGTTATGAAAATGCCTCTACAAACTTAGAGGTGGTAGAGGAAGAGGATGACCTCAGAAACACCCCTCCTACATTTGAGGAAGGTGACTTTGCCACCATTAATGATCTCAGGTAGGTAAATATAGGAACATAAGATTACCTAATACCTACAATGATTAGTGACACCATGCCTCTTGAGGTTCAAGATATGTACATAAAATTTCTATAGAAACACTGATATGTGTTCACTTAAAATTATATATAAATTCCTTGATTTAATCCAAATGTGGATATGCACCATATCAACTTACCTACTGACCATCGAGGCATCAATTGGGAATCTAGGAGGATATACCCCTCTCATGCTACCAATTTAGAGGTGGAAGATGAAAAATTGGTAAAAGGAAGCTTTGTTCAAGAAGTGAAATTCCCAAGATGGATCCCCAATATTTTCCTTGTAAAGAAGAATAATGGGAAGATTAGTGTCTATATAACTTTCAGAGACCTTAATTAACACTACCAAAAAGGATGATTTCCCATTTCTAATCACAGAACTCTTGATTGATGCAGATTTTGGCTTCAAATCCCTTTCCTTCATGGATTTCTATTTAATGTACAGTCAGATACATGTGTCCCATAAATATGAGAAAGTCACTTCCTTTAGAGCGCCCTAATGGATCTTTTTCTATTAGGTCATGCACATTATCTTGAATAATGTTGTTGATACTAATCAATATGCCAAGAATCATATCTTTATTCCATTATTAGAAAGAATAACTAAACATTTTTTTGATGACTTGGTGAAGAAATCATGCCAGTGAAGTGATCAGTTTATAGATCTTCACACAATATTTGACACTCTACGATAGCACATTCTGAAGATGAATCCATTGAAATTTTCTTTTGGAGTAACATCAAGGAACTTCTTTGGATTTTTGGTATGCCACTATGGCATCAAGGTCAACCTCGAAAATACTAGTGATATTTTAGCAATGTCACCCCTATAAACTCAATGAATTGAGGGTAATCCAAGGGAATCTTTCCTATATTTTTTGTTTCATAGCCAACCAAACAAAAAAATCTCTCCCATTCATCAAGATAATGAACAATGAAATCTCCTATCAATGGGATAGGGACTACCAAGAATCCTCCCATAGTCTCAGGTATTACCTACTACAGCCACTAGTCCAAATACCATTAGTGTAAGGAAAATCACTCCTTTTTTATGGATTCCATGGAACACTCACTTGGCTCCCTCCTTGAACTAAATAAAGATACTGGGAGTGAGAAAAATATCTTATACCATAGCTAGACGATGCTTGGTACTGAGACCCAACACTCTGATTTCAAGTTGAACTTCCTCACACTCCTATTTTCAGTTCAAAAGTTGAGCATTACTTGCATCACTAATAATTAAATTCAGTATTTTGGATTAATTATCTCAAATACATATTTTTTCCCATACTAACTAGTTTTCTTTCCATATGGGTCTTTATTTTGAAAAAATATGACATTTTTTTCATGGTACAAAATTTAGTGAAAGGGAAATCCCCAACAGATTTCTTCATAGAACATCCCACCTTATAAATCATGCCATTGGACACTGAACTCCCATATGGGGAGGTTTTATTTTCTAGTGACACTCCCCATACATGAGAGAAGTACTTCTATGGTGCTTCTTAGAGTCCTAGAAAAAGGATTGAAAACCAGAAACTCAATCGGGTTGTCTTAGGTATTGTATTTATTTCTATAGACAAAGAAAATTTTACCTACACTTTCTCAATATCCAAAGGCTGCATGAATAATGAGGGAAAAATATCAAGACATCGTTTCTAGTTTGGAACAATCGCTATAGTTGAAAATAGCTTACCTGAACAATAAAGGGGATTCATAACTAGTGATAATGCAGATCAATGGAAACCATGCCACTAAAAAAATTAATCTATCATTGGTTATGTTAGGGGACTAATGTAATAGATTCCTTTTGAACCCACATTTCACCATTTTCCCTAATCATATAATTCTCTCACTGATGCATTGGCTAATGTTGTCACAGTCCTTAGTGACCCTGATCAGGATAAAGAGATTGTCTATATCACGCACCGAAGAATGGTCTCATCAATCATCATATAAAATTTGGAATAAATCAATCTTGTCAACACCATCACATATAATAATGAACTGATGATCACCCCTGTATGGATGGAGCCCATAATCAGTTATCTCTAAAATGGGACTCTCCCAACAGAACAAATTTAAAGGGAATATATTTGATTGTGAGAAAAAAACTGTATCCTATTAGATGGTCCAAAATAGGGTAAGTTTCCCAAAATTGAGTCTTTGACATAATCATCCTCATATGTTTAACAGAAAGAGATATTCCCAGTATCATAGATGAAGTCTATGTAGTCTTCTATGGCCCTCATCAGTCTGGGACTAGGATCTCCCACCAAATCAGGTGGCTTGGTTACTAGTGAAAACCCAAGATACATGACTATGTGGAATTCACCAGGAAATTTCATGTATTCCAAATCAATGAAAAATTCCTCCAACAACCTCTATAATTATAAAATACAACTTAATATTCCAGGACATTTACCATATAGGGAATTCATATTATGGGGCTATAACCCCCATCCATAGATAAGAAGTTCCAGTATATCCTTAATACTACAAAATTATTTTCCAAATGGGATGATGAAATACCCCTCAAGGATTTCAGGAAGAATAATGTCATCAACTTCCTAAAGCCTCGTATCATCACTAGGTTTGGATTCCATCACACATTACTAATGGACAATGACACCAACTTATATTCTATGTAGTTAAAGAAAATCTACCATAATTACAACATCAAGTCCAATCACTCATCCCACTATCACGTAGTAGAAAATAGATAAATATAGACCTTCAATAAGACTCTGTAAAATGTACTCTAGAAGATGGTAAATTAAGACAATAAATGTTGTCTAGACAAGATCCTCCATTATTTGTTGGCCTATCATACCACCACGTGTACTGTTATACAAGAATTTCCATATTTATTTTTTTGTTAGACCATGTCAGTGTTACCCACAGATGTAAAGTTTCCTTTACAATGAATATCAATTTGTAGAAAACTATCGAATGATGAGAAATCACAAAAACTACTTGATGAGTTAGTGTGGCTCGATGTGAAAAGCTTTCATACACTTACAAACCTTGAATCCAATCATAATTGGATCACATGGTCCTTCAATAAAAAATTAATAATTTGTCCATTTTTTAAGGGGAATTGATATTGGCTCTCAGAACCCCAATGATACTAGGAATGAGTCCTTTAAACCTAGAACCCAAATGGGAAAGGCCTTATATCATACAAAAGGTATATCACAATGGAGATTACTCATTAGACATAATGGATAGGGAATGTGATGCACCCCCACCAATAATATATTTCTTAAGAAATACATTTCATATCTTCCATCATGTATATCGCATCCTAGTAGAAAGATGTTAGACTATACAACATCCTCCATCCTTGTAGAAAGATGTTAAACTGTATAGTATCTATCATCCTAACTACATGACATTAAAATATATGAATAATCTAATTACTACATAACATTAACCTTCATAGTAAATTTCCTCATCTCATTATATTAAAATTCATGGGAAGCATCGTCTCACCAATGATTCACCACACATGGTCTAGATCTATGAGAAAGAAGGATGAAATTCCACCGACCCTGTGTGAGAGTCAAATCCACATACAGAATATCTTCATCCAATAAATACATGTTTATTGATTCCTTCCATCACAGGATAAATAGTGACACATGAACATATTTTCATGGTTCCAACATTAGTATTCATTTTCTACCACATCAGGTAACCCATATCCTTGCCACAAAATATTAAACTGCATGGATGATTTATTATCAACATGAAACTAATCTGAACGGTATCCAAGAAATATTTGTTGTATGCTTCATGCCTTCACAAGAAATATAGTGATTCATAAACCTCGATTTTTGGGTCCAGCCACAACATTCTACTTTTTTCACGTTGAGTCACCCATGCCTTTACTAAAAAATGTTAAATTGTACGACTAATGTCCAGGCTGCATGACATTAAACTGAAAGAGTTTCTAGAACTTTTTACATATTTATTATTATTTTAATGTGTTGTGTAGGGGATCGTTGACCCTATATCTTATTCCAACCACTACATGATACAAAATAACCCTTTCCTTTCTCTATATTTCCTCTATGTCGTGAAGAAACTTTTTAATTCTTTCTTTATCACATAAATAATAAACAATGTGAGATTATGAATATTAGTAAGGGAATCCCCTATATGACTAAGAAATACCAGTTTGAAATAGGTTTTCCATGTTCTTAAAGGTAAGACATTAAAAGGAAACCATGATGCCTCACTACCTGATGTTAAACTGGACATTTAAAGTCTCTTTCATGAAATAAAAGTGCACATTCCTATGGACCTCACTTGATAGGAACACTATTATTGGAATTGGCCTCCCGATATACATCCATTTAAAAACTATGTTTGACTTGATTTCTTCCATCCCAGGATATGTAGAGACACCCGCATCTCCAACCTAGGGTCCATTCACAACAAATAAAACATAAAAATTCCCTTTTCTATGTATGGATTAAGACTGCATAGGGAAACTTCATCTTTGAACCATGATTTTCAGGATTACTTTTACTGTGGGATATGTATTGATGCCCAAATCAGCCTTCATGGACCCATCCATGATACTTTTCACGTTAGGGAGCCTATGTCTTTACTACATGGTGTTAAACTACATGTATTCTCAAGAACAATGATTGTATTGATTCTTTTCATCAAAGGATACACAATGATGCCATAATCTCTTTTCCTTCGTTGAACTAAAATAATAAATGGGAATAATTCACCCCTCTATGTACAATTTATACATATGTATATAGTTTCCATTTAGGAACTATGTGTGGATTGATTCTTCCATCACAGGATATGTAGTGACACCCAGATTTCGATTCATGGGTCTAGCTACAACAACCAAAGAAATGATTCATCCCCAACTGCATAAGGGTTGAGTCATAAAATATATTTTTTCCTATATATAATTCATATAAGTATACGGATTTCTTTTCCAAGTAATATATTTTGCATAAATTTTCACTTTAGTTCCCACTTCCATACTGTATGATTTTAAACTACAAGTTTAAAAATACGTCCTCATTTCTTGATGTTAAACTATATTGAAAATTTGTTGGTCTCATGAAAAAAAACTTCACAAAAAATAATTCCCTATTACATGATGTTAAAAGGTCAGACCATCATCCATTATTATCCCTTATCAAAGGGCCACAAGTGCTTGAACCAGGCCAACCAGAGTATGGGGTGCCTTTTTTATAATCTAAACCCCGCAATCCATAAATTAAACATCATGTATTGAGCACCTCAAGTTTCCACAAACCTATTATGTCCCTTGTAAATGAAAATATATCTTTCTTATTGACCATTTTATCAATGAATAGGGGATTATACCAACCAACCAAAAACATATTAGATCTCTAATGAGGGAATTCTTATCCTTGTGATCCGGATGTCCCCAAGGAAAAACTCAGCACCTACGGGTGTTTTGGGTCATCCCTAACATGATTTTCCCATTTAATTACTCACGATCAACAAACCTTGATCCATAATTTAAAACATTTTAATCTCCCGCTCAGATGTATTTTTCAATATTCTTGACCCTAGGTTTCTCAATTAGGATTCTGTGTAACATTCCCCTCATATTTGGTCCATGTGCAACATGGCCCTAAACTTCTTTCACTTATTTCAAAGTTATATAGACTTAAATTATATCCTATGATGGTCCAAATATCATGACCTTAAATTATTAGTGAATGAGACACCAAACGTTTTAGATTGAAAATATAAAAAGGGTGGCCTAAGAAAATGTCATGTATTTAATTTCTGAACTCTTCATCTCAAGAGTTCAGGAAAAAAAATGGCATAATTTAATAAGGCATAAATCTCATAGGGACTAATTTTTATCCCTATTAAAATACAAGATACGATCACTGGACCCCTTGGTCCAAAAAATTTTACAATAATTATTTTTCACATCTCCTCAAGGGGAGAAAATATTTTCTAGGTAATGACACAACCTTTAGGGTTCTCGAACCCTCCTTGAATATTATGTTTTCCCTAAATAAAAAATCATGATTTTAGTGCCTCAAATAATCTTAAACCTTCCATGGACCTCAAAAAAGATACTCGACATCAAGGAACCATTTGTTTGACTATTCATGTATGTTTATGGGTTATTCAAATGTTCCTAGCGTCGTGAACTGAATTTTTTTCTTTTAAAAAAGGGATTTGTGATCCTTGTGAGCCTTTATGTCACCGTGGAAGATCCTAGAACCTTATAGTGGTTTTTTCTATTCTCAGTATGTGTGTCCCATACCATCCTCATGACCTAAGTGCTTTGAACCTTGATTTAAAATCCCCATAACGGGACTATTTTAGTGGATTTTACATCCTCGGCATTCCATCATGGTGTTTCATACTCCTTCTCAAAGAAGGAATGTGAAACACTATTCATAAACCTTTTTATGGTCTACACCTCATGATTCAAAACCACACGAAGTAAGGATTGAGCTTCACAATTTAGATTTAAATTTCCCTAAGGTTCCAAAACCCTTCATGAATAGCCTTTCCTTTATACCCAACATCATCATTTGGAAATTTTAGTATTCAAACATCCTTCATTACCCTTGGAAAGTAGTGGTGACACCTTTGTTTGGCCATGATATCAATTCATAAGGGATTGGACTTACCAACTAGAGGCATCCCCTCCTTATAAGAAAAGAACTATAATATTTATGATCACTAGTAACCACACAGAGAAACCTAGAACCTCTGTGTGTTATGGGTCATCCTTGTCATGTCTTCTCCATCCAATACTCCTTCACGCAAACATAACCCATTCTATAACTATCTAGGTGGAACTGACTTCCATGATAATTTTTCTATCTACCCATATCACCTCCATAATCTTTCATGACCCTTAGAAAAGGGTGGAGGCACCTCTGTTTGTCCATGACATTGACACATAAGGGATTTTAACTACCAATCATCAGCATCTCCTCCTTGTATGTAAGGAAATCCAACCCACTTTGTCCCTAGAAAAACCATGGTGGAACCCATAAACTTTGGGTGTCTTTTGTCATCCCTGGCATGTCTTAACAACAATCCATTTTCATTGATATAAGGTCTGATCTAAAATACCCTACACTACAATGATATATGGTTCAGAATAAATATCTATAAAATACAATGATTGAATGTATGAGCTAAAATACCCTAAAATATAATTATATAAGGTCTGAGTTAAAAGTCCTTTATCTATATCCATAGAAGTTCCAAGATAAAAAAACCCTAAAGTACAGTTATATAAAGTCATATATAAAAGACCTTGAACTATATTTATATAAGGACTGAGCGAAAAGACACTAAACTATATCAATAGATGGTCCGAGCTAAAATACCCTAAACTACAGTGATTGAAGGTCCTAGGAAAACACCCTAAACTACAATGATAGAAGGTCTGACCTAAAATACCCTAAAATTCAGCAAAATATGGTCTAATCTAAAATACCTTTAAATATAGTGATAGAAGGTCCATGATAAAAGACCATGAACTCCAATGATGAATGGTCTATGCTAAAATACCATAAACTATAATGATAGAAGTTCTGAGCCAAAATAACCTAATATATAGTGTTATAAGGTCTGAGATATAAGATACTAAACTATAGAGATAATAATTATGAGAAAAAATACCCTAAACTATAGTTATATAAGGTATGATCTTAAATATGTTCACCTATAGTGATAAAGGGTCTGATATAAAAGACCCTAAACTACAACGATAGAAGGTATGAGATAAAAATCCATAACGTACAACAATAGATGGTCCGAGATAAAAGAAACTACAATATAGGGATATAGGGTCTGATCTAAAAGAACCTAAACTAAAACAATAGATGGTCTAAGCTAAATGACCTTAAACTATAGCTTAGCAGTGATTTAATCTACATGAATGGAAAATATACAATGATTTTTGTACTCACTATATATCCTTATAAAAAATAATTTTTTTTCACCAAGTCCATAAAATATAGAAAAATATAGAGTGATCACCCACTATGAATATATATTATACACAAATTATCCTTTCTTGAATCAGGAAATACCATGATAAATGGAGTGGATACATTAATGAGGAATCACTTGTTGATGGTTATTAATGAAAATTTCTTGAAAACAATACACTATGATTTGAATATTCATGTCCAGACATTTATTTTTACTTGATATCATGAAAAGGATGGTTTTATTAAACTATTCATACAACATAGGATTAGAGAAATATTAGGCACATAATTACAGAACGAAAAGTGGACAACAATATATAAATTTTTGAATGTCCATTAAATGATATCTTATGGAAGGAGGGATCTACATATTCTAGATATTTTAGGCGGTTTTATTCAAAACAAAATAAATACAAATTATCAAACTACTAAAAAAACTTATCAGATGATCTAGCCAAATTAGAAAGGTTATGAAGGGAGTAATTTATAGAGCATTGAATTTATTCCTTCCATGATTCTTATAATTATAACTTATGATGAAGGGTTTTGATCTCCTCAATGATTTTATGAGTGATTTTCAATGGGGATGATAACAGTTAAATATCAAACCTGGAGTGATCTATGATCTCTTCATATATCCATATATATAAGGTCAAGACATTTATTTTGTCATGAAAATCAGATATAAATTGAAGGCTCTATTCCAATTCCTCTAAATCTTCCATCATCTATTCAGTTATGGGAGTTTCATATTCATAATTACGTGATCCCCTCTCATTGGTGGAAAAATTTTCCATGATAGGACAATTTTTCTCAATATTTCATATAAAGCTTGATAATCAAATTCTCCCACCCCTAAATCATGAAATTTATGATTAACACATTACTCTTCATCACAAAATATTTCTAATAGATTTTTGTTGTACAAGGTATGAATATTCATCCAGATCATCCTGTGACCTGTTTTAGATTTTTTTGATTTTGGAATGGGTACTTTCGAAGGATAAGTAGTCACCTAGTATTAAAATTAGGAAGGATTTTTTACCAAATATATATTCTCCCCTCAATAGGGTCATCATCCATTACTTTTACCAAAGGGATCACTTCCTTGATAGATCCTTCTCCACTGATGGGATAGTCATCACTAGGATGAGAGAGCTTCTTCAAAGACTCTCCGAAGTATTGATTAAACTCCATCATTACTATGAATAGGGGAGTTTTTGGGGAAACTTTTTTTGAAATTATAGAGTAGTCAGTTTATTACACCACCTGGGTAGGCTTAGTCACAAGTATGGGCATAATCATGTGATAGAAAGACAAATGTATCATCGAGACGAAGAATGATGAAAGTATTCGTATCTTCACAAGCCAATATTATCCAGAACTAGTATATTATCCCTTGGTGTTTCTCTCCTCAAATGCTAGATGAAGGGAGAGGGTAAACCCTTAATATGAATCAAAATTGGAGGGAAAACCAATAAGGGTTATATGGATCATAGATGATAAAATCATCTATCCTGGTAGTAAGAACCCCATCTCGAAGAGAGATCTTGTTTGACCTTTCATCAAGGGTTCTTCCACCATTTTCAATAATTCACCCAGTCAGTGTATGAAAAGGCATGAAATTCGAACGATCATATTGGATTAACATATTAGTAACATCATAAATTCCTAATATCATGGCCTCTACCCCATATATTTTCATCAACCTAAGATGGGATAAGGTAATAGGGATCCCAATTGTATTGTGGTGTTTGTAGAAGTGGAAACACATTCATATCAATAAAAATTGAAACTATAAGGGACTACCAATCGTATAAGGGATGTTTCCATACTGGATTTGGCCCAAGATCTTGTAAAGTTTTTAAAGAGTGGGTACCACCAGATTGAGGATTTATCCCTCTGCTCATCATGCTACCATCACCAGCAAACTTACCCAGATTCTTAGGGGTGCATCCTCTACTGGAAACTTTCATCAATTCAATAAAATGGTCATAAATTATTCAATTGTAACACCCTGACCCCAGTTTCCCAGAGTCGGTGCATTATTACAAAACATTAGCATGATCACAAGAAAGATCAAATCTCGATAGACCGATTAGTTTAGTAGCCTTGGAATAACTAGATACATTCATAAAGTTTACATTACATCATAAAGTGAAAACTACTACAATAACATCTTGTCTTCATAAATCCACACTCATATCCCCTCATACTATCACTACAAGTCATTCATAAATTACTTCTTCACATCTTGTGAAAAATAAAACATTGAAAGGGGTGAGCTCAGATGCTCAGTAAGGATAACAATATAGTGGAAACTTTCATAAATAAGTATAAACATTTAAGGCAATGTATAACTAAAAAATCCTTTTAAACTTGAATTTCAGCATAATATGGAAGATATAAAATGAAATAATGCCATTTACTTTTTCTCATGGATATTCTACTAGTCGAATAATCACATGCAATATCAGTAACCACTTTCATAATGATGGAATGCATAATGTCATACTATCATAACCACATAGCCAAGGCCTCCTGCCAAGACTACAAATAAAATGTTGTCAAGGACTTCTTCCAAGACACTAGTTTGTGTCATGAGTCCTACTGATGCATCGAGGGACTATAGCGGGCTCCACCTGTCACTTATTAAGTCCAATTCATTCTTCATATGAACAGGTTTAAACATAACATAATCATTCGTATTAAAACTAGCATACGAAATGTCAATACTTTCTCCATAAACCATGAATGGTATAAAAATAACACATCCACAGTCAAACATATCACAAAACCTTCAATACAATATGGAATATTTTTATCATAATAAATGAACTTCAAATAATCTTAAAATCCATCAAAGGATGTTGACATAGAAGAAATCAAAACTATTTGAGAGAAATATCTCTTTTTTTGAAATAATTTAAAAAGTAACATAATTATAAATTAAAACTTTTACTTTGAAAATATTCTTAGAAGCTTGTAAGGGAAAATTTGAAGATTTTATAACGTCATAAAATAGCCACACCTACCATATAAGTTAAAAAAAGACATTCTTACCTAAATTCTGTCGAAAAGGTTAAAAAGGACCTTGTTTGGAAAACGACAGAATGATTCCTTTATAAACTTCTTATAAAAAGTAAAACAATGGTATAAATGACTTTAAGCCATATTCTATAAAATATTAATAATGTTTTGAAACACATTTCTAAGAAACATGGATGTGGATGGTAAAGAGGTCCCAGTAGATAATTACGTATAAACAACCTCAGATAATGAAGAGATTGTGAAATAAACCCTTAACTTGTACTTTTCCTTGGTTGAGGGTAGGTTAACCTCTTGTATAATGGTGAAATATTTTTTATTAAATTATACAATAATCATATCCATTAATATGATATCATATATGATCTTTTAACATTGATTTGTTAATAATATCTTAGTATTATCGTTGTTTCGGGTGTTAACTTACTCGTTTTATTTTATATGTTTCGTTATGTAAGACGTGTTTGTTATGAATATGTTGTATATTATTCATATATAGAATGATATGAAGTCATTAAACATTATTTTTAATCATTAAATGATAAATAGTCTTGAATGGATACGATGGGGAATGAATCTCATCGCGTTCGTGGAGACGGTAGTCTGTACGTACGCACGAGCGACAATATCATTCTTTTGATATTAAAATAATATATAATTGGATGTTATATCATATATACCGAATAATTATCATTTTATATTTATTATTTACATGAATTACACATCATTTTTATACCCATCCAAATAATAATTTATTGAATAACAATTACACTACAACGTGGAGACGGTAAGTCATACGTACGCACCTATGGTGACATGTCATTAAAAGGATGGATAGAATACTGAATATGGTTGTAAAATATTTATAATAACATTAAATTATATATAATATACTAGAGTTATTATTTTAGAATGGTAATAACAAATAAAGAAGAAGTTGAAGAAGAAAGGAACTTGAAAAAGGGTGGTGAAAACATTACCTCTTCTTCGGGTTCTTCCTTTTGATTTGATCAAAAGTTCTCCTTAGGTTGGATTTATGATCAAACAAAGGCCTCTAGGTTGAATTTAGGGAAGTTTAGAGAGTATTTGGGTAGGGTTTGTCGGATCCAAAAGGCTTTGAATGTGTGAATTAGTGAGAAGGGGGAGTGCCCTTTTATAAGAGGGGTGAGGGGCACCTTTGGAAAAGTTAGAAATATTATTTTATAATAAATTCATATTCCATTTCTAATGGCTCAAAAGTGGATTATTTAAATTTTAAGGTGCGTATGGGTAGAAAACCACTCAACCAATAGAATTTAGATAGGTTAGGGTCAATATATTAACCTTATGTTTTAGTTTCAACTCTTTGTTAATTAGTTTGACACTGACCATGTCACTTTGTATTTTTATATTATATAGTTAGTAAACTTACACTATACCTCCAAGATACCCCATGTGTTCCATTAATGATACACCTATAATTATATAAGTCTCTTGGCTGAACATCAGATTTTTAGGAATTTAATATAAATTAATAATATAATATTTGTTTTAAGAACTCTTTTATGTCAATTTTGACCCTATTGGGTATTTTGTTTTTGATAAATTCATAACAGCATTATTACTTTGAAAAAAATTTATATAAACAATCCTAATATGTCATATTAATCTATAAAATTAGTGGAATTCATAAAAAGTCTCAAATTAAATTTATATTTATATTTATAATACCAATTAGTTTAATATTTCATTAATTAGGAAATTACTGCATCACCCTTGTGTCAAAAATAAATTAAATTATTTAATGTCTAAAAATTGTAAATAAAATACCATTATGTATGAAATCGTTTTATCTTTCTAATGAATATTTACAATGGAATTTATCTTGTGTATAACCCTATATTAAAAATGTTTTAGTAAATAAACTTTGATTTTAACTCTTTTAACTCATCTTTGAATTAAATAATAATAAATGTCCTAATCTAAACCAAGTTGACCTAAATGATAATATTTTATTCCTAAGGTTGTTTTTAGTCGAAATACACTTTTTCAATAGAATTAGGACATGTTTCAGGGTAATATTAATAACATTTTTACCCTTAATTACCCTGTTTACTTTTAACCGTGGTAAATAAAAGTAAAAATTTACTATTCACCAAAAATTATTTTCTTCTCATTGAACCACATTTTACTCCTTCATATTAACCATGTCTCTCAGATTATCTAAATTTCACTCACAAAAGCGGTAAAATTCTGTTTTATGTGAATTTCCAAATTCTCCTAGGAGGTGGGTTAAACACGGTGAAAAGTTCAATGAAATTTTTATATATCTAAAATTATTCTAAACTAACTATAATGAATTAAATTGAACTTATATAGGTATTATGTATCTATTATTACCTTAATTAAATTTAAATAAAATAAATAATTATTTAAATAAAAAATTTGGTTTTAAACTATAACTCAGTGTTCTTTCACTATTTATAAAAAAATTGAAAGTTTTTAGAAAAATACCAAAATTTCACCCTAGGATGATTTAGATATTCTGAAACCAAAAATGAATTCCATTTTGAAAGATAAAATTTATAAAATTTCAAAAAGTGGGTATTACTATTCATAATGGTTAGTTTGATTGGTTCTGGTGTGTGTGTTAGAACATGAAGTTGCGTACAACACACGCTACTGTATTATTCAAAGGGAAGTGTACCGTGGAAGCTTGGGGTGTTACATTCTCCCCTCCTTCAAATAATTTCATCCTAGAAATTTATAGAATACTACCGCATGAAAATACTCGGGTGGTTCTTCATCATAAGTTCCTCGGGTTCCCACGTTGCCTCTTCCATCTTATGGTTTCTCCACGAAACATTTACAAGACGAGTTGTATGGTTTCTCAGTACTTGTTCTCTCGTATCAATAATACTGACGGACTCTTCGCAATAAGACAGATCGGGTTCCAGTTCTAATTCCTCATAGGTGAGTACATGCGTTGGGTCAGGCATGCATTTCCTCAATAGTGATACGTGGAACACATCACGAACTTTGGAGAGACTTGGCAGCATTTCCAAACGGTAATCTACAACCCCAATTCATTCTAGAATTTCGAAAGGTCTGATGTACCTAGGACTCAATTTACCCTTCTTACCGAAATGTATAACTCCCTTCCATTGAGATACCTTCAAGAAAACATGATCTCCTAGCTGAAATTCCAAATCCTTCCTTCGGTTATCGGTATAGCTCTTCTACCTACTTTGAGCTTCTTTGATGTGGTTTTGGATTACCTTTACCTTTTCTGTTGTTTCCTCCACCAGTTCTAGGCCTACAAGTTTTCTTTCACCAACATCATCCCAACAGGTTGGTGTGTGACATCTCTTTCTGTATAACTCTTCATATGGTGACATCCAAATACTTGAATGGAAGCTATTATTATAGGAAAATTCCACCAGAGGTAAATATTGATCCCACATACCTTGAAAGTCAAGTGATCATGATCTGAACATGTCTTATATGGTTTTAATAGTCCGTTCTGATTTTCCATCTGTTTGAGGGTGGTAGGTAGTGCTCAAATGAAGTTTAGTATCTAGGGATTTCTGAAGACTCTTCCAGAATCTTGAAGTAAAACAGGGATCATGATCAGAAACAATCGATATGGGTACTCCATAATGTCTCACCACTTCATTAATATATAGCCTTGCTAGACCTTCAAGTGGTAAATCTTCCCTTATAGCAAGAAAATGTGCTAACTTGGTAAGACGATCAACAATGACCCATATTTCACCGTTCCTTCTAGGATTCTTTGGTAGTCCCATGACAAAGTCAGTCATAATATTTTCCCATTTCCACTCTGGTATGGGAAGAGGTTGCGTGACTCCCCTAGGCGATTTCCTTCCAAATTTCACTTGTTGAAAAACCATACATCTTGACACAAAATCAGAAATCTCCCTCTTCATGTTGTCCCACAAAAAATGTTCCTTCAAGTCTCTATACATTTTGGTGATCCCAGGGTGTATAGAGAAATTGGAACTATGAGCATCATAAAAAAATTCTCTTTTTAGATCACGTATATTGGGAACACAATGTCTCTTCCCAAATTTCAAAATTCCATCTTCATACCCAAAGTCATTCAATCTCCCATCATTCACAGCTTTAATCTTCTTTTGAAATTCTTCATCATCAGTCTGAGAACTCTTTATCCTTTCTAGTAAAGATGGTTTGGCAACCATTTGAAAAAGTATTGATGTTTCACCTTCCATGGTAATTCCCATATCCATCATCACTATATCCATGAAAATAGGATCCCTTTCAATTCTCATCATGTTCAAAACTCCATGATCTTTTCTGCTCAAAGCATATACCACCTTATTTTCCTTCCCCGGGTGGTATTGTATCATGCAATCATAGTCCTTGAGTAGTTCAAGCCATCTCCTTTGCCCCATGTTGAGTTCTTTTTGTGAGAAAATATAATTCAAACTCTTGTGATCAGTATCAATCTCACATTTTTTACCATATAGGCAGTGCCTCCATATCTTCGAAGAAAATATCACAAATGCTAACTCGAGATCATGAGTAGGATAGTTTTTCTCATGAATTTTCAACTGTCGTGATGCATAGGCAATAACCCTATCATTCTGCATAAGGACACAACCAAGTCCTTTCTTTGATGCATCACTATAAATAATGAACCCATCATTCCACGATGGTAGAGTCAATATTGGAGCATTGACTAATATTCTCTTCAATTCTTCGAAACATTCTTCACACTCTTTTGTCCAAACAAATTTAACCCCTTTACGTGTGAGCTTTGTTAATGGGTTAACCAACCGAGAAAAATTCTGGAAGAAACGTCGATAATAACCTACTAAACCTATAAAACTGCATACCTCAGTTATACTCGTCGATGTAGGCCATTCTTGGATTGCCTTGGTCTTATAAGGATAAACAGAGATTCCATCTTTCGAGACAATATGCCCAAGAAAAGTAATCTCCTGAAGCCATAATTCACACTTTATAAACTTCCCATATAATTTATGTCTTCTCAGAGTCTTCAGGATAATGCGCAAGTGATTTTAATTATCTTCGTAGCTTTTGGAGTATATGAAGATATCATCAATAAATACCACCACAAATTCATCTAGATATTCCTTGAAAACTCTGTTCATTAGATCCATGAATACATAGGGCGCATTATTCAGCCAAAAAATCATTACTGTAAACTTGTAATGCCCGTACCGGGTTTGAAATGTTGTCTTCGGAATGTATTCCTTCTTCACACACAACTGATGGTACCCAGACTGAAGGTCAATCTTTGAAAAGTATTGAGCTCCATGCAGTTGGTCAAATAAGTCATCAATGCGAGGTAGGGGATACTTGTTCCTTATTGTTATAGCATTGATCTCCCATTATTCAATACATAACCTCATCAATCCATATTTCTTTTTAACAAAAAGAACAGGGGCACCCCCTGGAGAAACACTAGGGTGAATAAATCCCTTATTACTCAATTCCTCTAGTTGTCTCTTTAGTTCAACTAATTCCACAGTGGCCATTCTATAAGGGGTCTTCGATATAGGCCTTGAACCGGGAATTAAATCAATGGAAAACTCAACTTCTCGTTCTGGAGGATGTCCATGTAAATCTTTCAGTAACACATCTACATATTCTTTCACAATAGGTCCATCCTATATTTGAACATTCTTTTCCTCACCCACAATAATTTCATTCTCTTCCTCCCCAATAATTGAATTTAATTGAGCTACTGGGGGATGGATCTAGATAAGAATTAGGTGGTGACGATTCTTCTCTAAAGATATGGTGTTCCCTATCATCATCATCAAAAATCATAACTTCCTTCTTCTTATAGTAAATATTTTCATCATGGTCTGAAATCCAATCCATACCAAGGATTATATCAAACTCAATCATACGTATGATGATGAGATCAGCGGATAAAGAACATTTATGTGCTCTAATGGGGACTGATTCACAAAACATTATTGCAATGATACATCCCTTAGGAGTTTTAACAGAAAATTCCCTTGTTAAATAAAATTGGAAATATCTAATTTTCTTAGAAAACTGGGAAGATATGAAACAATACGATGATCCAGAATCAAATAATGCATTATCTAAACCTGAGGAAACCATTAAATTACCTGCCACCACGTCTTTCGGAGCTTCAACCTCAGCAGTAGTGATAGCATAAGCATGGCCTTTATCCCATTGCATTTTCGTAGGTAAGTTCCCCTAACACTTAGGATATTCATTTTCATAATGTCCCATCTCCTTGCAATTGTCGCATTGGTCATCAGTAGCTTCCTTCTTCCCCTTGCAATCACGAACTTGGTGGCCTTTTTCACCACACTTATAACAGACTCTCATTCATTTTAAGAAAGTACTGGGGTGTTTCTTCCCACATTTACCATAGGATGGATATTCAACCTTTCCCTTCTTCCCCTTATTTCCATTACCAGATTGATCAGTAGATCTCTTCTTCTCTTGCTTTTCTTTAAAGTCATAAGACTTAGAGAATTCCTTTTCTGTCTTGATAGCACATGAGACAATGTCTTCGTACGATGATAAGGATTGTGAGACTAATGCTCGATAGAGAAAAGGTTTTAACCCATCCAAGAAACGATCAATCTTACTTCTTGGGTTATGTATATAATCTCTAGCATACCTTGCTAACCTTGTAAAGTTAGTCTGATACTTTGCGACATTATCATCCTCCTTTTGTCTCAGACTCAGAAATTGCCTTTCCATATCTACCCGATGGTCATGACGAAAGTATTTTTCAAAGAAAAGCTCTTTGAACTCCCTCCATTCCATATTTGATACTTCATCATATTCCTTCGTGTTTTGAATCAATGACCACCATTTATCATCATCTCCAGTGAGGCGATAAAATGCCATGACAAATTTTTCCCTTTCACTACTCCCCAAAGCCTGAAATATTGTATCTAGGGAACTTATCCATTACTCAGCAACTAATGGATTTGTACTCTCATTGAATGTTGGTGGTTGCTGCCTCATGAAGTGATCTAACATTGATCCTCCACGCTGTGTATCAGGGTGCTCTATATGGGTAAGGTTATTATTCATAACATGAGTGAGTTGTCCCAGTATGCTGATCAGTTGATCAGCACCAGTTACATCACCAGCTCCACTATAATTATCATGGGCAGGAGGGTAATCCCTACATGGAGTGTGTGAATTGATATGGTTTCCATTTCTTCCACTAGGCGCCATTTTTAAACAATGGCATAAACTAGATCAGTTTATGAATCAAAATACATAATTCCATACATGTAAAACACTTAACATAAATTGAACTATTTATGGATATAATCCATAATAATAAAAATGTTTTCTTTGAGGAATTATATACTCATAAACCCTTCATAATGATTTTTAAAGAAAATGAGTGTTATCCTAAGCATATCCCCCGAGAGTGTCTTAACCAAGAGTGCAGCAAGGCTCATTGTCGTGCACCAGTTCCCATTCGAGTCTAACTCAAAGCGGTGTTTTCGGGTTTTACCCCTAGGTACATCTGTTCCAGAGCCGCCTCTACCTAATCATATCCAGACAGGGATGTATTTCTCCTAAAACTCACAAAATCTCTACAATACCAAAATTCTAGGAGGTTCTTCTATACTAATCCTCAAAGTCCATTCTAGATCTATGTGCTCTAATAAGAGTTTATCAAAATCTAGATTCCAAGGTTTGTACTAAACTTCCTCTGATACCAAATGTAATGCCCCGACCCCAGTTTCCCAAAGTCGGTGCATTATTATGTAACATTGGCATGATCACAAGAAAGATAAAATCTCGAAAGACCTATTAGTTTAGTAGCCTTGGAATAACTAGATACATTCATAGAGAATACATTACATCATAAAGTGAAAACTACTAAAACAACATCTTGTCTTCATAAATCCACACTAATATCCCATCATACTATCCCTGTAGGTCATTCATAAATTACTTCTTCACATCCTGGGAAAAATAAAACATTGAAAGGGGTGAGCTCAGATGCTCAGTAAGGATAACAATATAGCAGAAACTTTCATAAATAAGAATAAACATTTAAGGAAATGTATAACTAAAACAAAATCCTTTTAAACTTGAACTTCAGCATAATATGGAAAAGTTAAAATGAAATAATTCCATTTACTTATTCACATGGATATTATAATAGTCGAATAATCACATGCAATATCAATAACCACTTTCATAATGATGGAATCCATAATGCCAGACTATCATAACCACATAGCCAAGGCCTCGTGCCAAGAATATAAATAAGATTTTGTCAAGGACTTGTGACAAGAAACTTGTTTGTCTAATTATAACTATCGATGCATCGAGGAGCTATAGCGGGCTCCACCAGTAACTTATTAATTCCAATGCATTCCTCATATGAATAGGTTTAAACATAACAGAAATATTCGTATTAAAACTAGCATACGAAATGTCAATACTTTCTCCATAAACCATGAATGGTATAAAAATAAAACATCCATAGTCCAAAATATCACAAAACCTTCAATACAATATGGAAGATTTTTATCAAAATAAATGAACTTTAAATCAGCTTAAAATCCATCAAAGGATGTTGACATTTATGAAATCAAAACTATTTGAGAGAAATATCTCTTTTTTTGAAATCATTTAAAAGTCACATAATTATAAAATAAAAATTTTACTTTGAAAATATTCTTAGAATCTTGTAAGGGAAACTTCAAAGATTTTATAACGGTGGAAAATATATGCACCTTCCGTATAAGTTAAAAAAAGTCATTCTTACCTTAATTCTGTCGAAAAGGTTAAAAAGGACCTTGTTTGGAAAACGACAAAAAGATTCCTTTATAAACTTCTTATAAAAATTAAAATAATGGTATAAATGACTTTAACCCATATTCTGTAAAATATTAAGAATGTTTTGAAACACATTTTTAAGAAACATGTATGTGGATGATAAAGAGGTCCCAGTAGAAAATTATGTCTAAACAACCTCAGATAATGAAGAGATTGGGAAAGAAACCCTTACCTTGTAATTTTCCTTGGTTTAGGGTAGGTTAACCTCTTTTATAATGGTAAAAAAAATTTATTAAATTATACAAGAATAATATACATTAATATGATATCAAATATGACCTTTTAACATTGATTTGTTAATAATATCTTAGTATTATCGCTGTTTCGGGTGTTAACTTACTCGTTATCTTTTATATGGTTTGTTATGTAAGTCATGGTTGTTATGGATATGTTGTATCTTACTCATATACAGAATGATATCAAGTCCTTAAACATTATTTTTAATCATTAAATGATAATTAGTCTTGAATGGATACGATGGGGAATGAATCTCATCACTTTCATGGAGACGGTAGTCCATACGTATGCACGAGCGACAATATCATTTTTTTGATATTAAAATAATATATAATTGGATGGTATATCATATATAAAGAATAATTATCATGTTATATTTATTATTTACATAAATTACACATCATTATTATACCCATCCAAATAATAATTTATTGAATAACAATTACACCACGATGTGGAGACGGTAAGCCGTACGTACGCAGGTACGGTGACATGTCATTCAAAGGATGGACAGAATACTGAATATGGTTGTACCATATTTATAATAACATAAAAGTATATATAATATACTGGAGTTATTATTTTATAATGGGAATAACAAATAAAGAAGAAGTTGAAGAAGAATGGAACTTGAAAGAGGGTGGTGAAAACATTACCTCTTCTTCGGGTTCTTTCATTTGATTTGATCAAAAGGGCTCCTTAGGTTGGCTTTCTGATCAAACTAAGGATCTAGGTTGAAGTGAGGGAAGTTGAAAGAGTATTTGGGCAGGGGTTGGCCGATCCCAAAGGCTTTGAATGTGTGAATTAGTGATAAGGGGAGTGCCCTTTTATAAGAGGGGTGAGGGGCACCTTTGGAAAAGCTAGAAATATTATATTATAATAAATTCATATTTAGTTTATAATGGATCAAAAGTTGATTATTTAAAGGTTAAGGTGGGTATGGGTATAAAACCACTCATCCAATATAATTTAGACAGGTTTGGGTCATTATATTAACCTTATCTTTTAGTTTTAACTCTTAGTTAATTAGTTTGACATTTACCACGTCACTTTGTATTTTTATATTATGTAGTTAATAAACATAATGTATACCTCCAAGGGACCCCCAAGTGGTCCATTAATGATACACCTATAATTATATAATTCTCTTGGCCGATCTTTAGATTTTTAGGAATTGAAAATAAATTAATAATATAATATTTCTTTTAAAAACTCTTTTATGTCAATTTTGACACTATTGGGTATTTTGTTTTTGATAAATTCATAACATCATTTTTACTTTGAATTTTTTTTAACCAATACTAATATGTCATATTAACCTATAAAATTATTGGAATTCATAAAAAGTCACAAATTACATTTATTTTGATATTTATAATATAAATTATTTTAATATTTCATTAATTATGTAATTACTCTATCACCATTGTGTCATAAATAAATTAAATTATTTAATGTATAAAAATTATAAATAAAATACCATTATATATGAAATATTTTTATCTTTCTAATGAATATTTACAATTGAATTTATCTTATGTATAACCCTATATTAAAAATGTTTTAGTTAATAAACATTGATTTTAACTCTTTTAACTCTTCTTTGAATTAAATAATAATAAATATCCTCATCTAATCCAAGTGGACCTAAATGATAATATTTTTTTCTGAAAGTTGTTTTTAGTCGAGTTACACTTGTCCAATAGAATTAGGACATGTGTTAGGGTAATATTAATATCATATTTACCCTTAATTACCCTATTTACTTTTAACCGTGGTAAATAAAAGTTAAAAAGTTACTATTCACCAAAAATTATTTTCATCTCATTGAACCAAATTTTACTCCTTGATATTAACTGTGCCTCTTGGATTTTCTAAATTCCACTCACAGAAGCGGTAAAATTAAGTTTTATGTGAATTTCCAAATTCTCTTAGGAGGTGGGTAAAAGACGGTGAAAAGTTCAATAAAATTTTTATATATCTAAAATTATTATAAACTAACTCCAATGAATTTCATTGAACTTATATAGGTATTATGTATCTATTTTGACCTTAATTAAATTTAAATAAAATAAATAATTATTTAAATAAAAAATTCGGTTTTAAACTATAACTCAGTGTTTTTTCACTATTCATCAAAAATTGAATGTTTTCAGAAAAATATGAAAATTTAAACCTAGGATAATTTCGTTATTCCAAAACCAAAAATAAAGTCCATTTTAAAAGATAAAATTAATAAAATTTCAAAAGGTGTGTATTACTATTCATAACAGCTAGTTTGATTGGTTGTGGTGTGTGTGTTAGAACTCGAAGTTGCGTACAACACACGCTACTGTATTATTCAAAGGGAAGCATACAGTGGAAGCATGGGGTGTTACATCAATACTATGGCATGGTGATATTTCTATCCTCACTCGGTATCCCCATGTGGTATGATCTCTGGAATCCAAGATGGCCTAGTATGAACTAGCTCTATCACGAACCTTCCATGAAAGGAACTGGTGTGGGAAAATAGTAGTCGTCCTAGCTCTGCAATGTTATAGGGAAATGTTGATCCAATATTTGAAAGAAGTGAGTGAGCACGTGGTAATATCCTTTATTAAATTTTCTTTCATAATTTTGAGCATATACCTTTCCAAGACTACAGTTTGTGAAGGGTCATCCAAGACATCTAAAGTAAGAAGGAACTCATCGTACATCTCCCGCGAGGGGATATCCCAACCAGTTGATAGATATCCTAGAGGATAATTTCTACCTCACCATGTGAAATATGAAATGAGTTATTTTCAAGGAACTAAAGACTAACTAATTCTTTGATAATATTAAACTAGCGACAAATAATGAATTGGGAAACTAATACTACTTTGTAGAGATAGACAACATATAGTTCGTTAGAAGACTCTAAGATACTATAACAGACCTAGAATGGCCACACCCATTCATTGGAAAAGTTTCCACCATGGTGAATATCCCATTTTGAGTTCCAACCACTGCCGATATGTTCAATGAAGAGACAAGTATGCTAGAAAATCACTGAGCAATAGGCTGTAGGGAAAAGTCACAACTATCTAGACAAAGGGGGGAGTTCTCCATCATATAAGATAACTCCTATGACCAAGATGATGCTAGGTATATATCCTCATAAAATATCATCTCAATGAAATCAAGAGAAGTTGAAACAAAAAAATATGGAATATTGTAGTGTGGAGAAAGGATAATAATGTCATTTGACAGACCAAGCCTATACAGAGGAAGCAGGTGTGACAATGGATAGTTTTAGAGTTCATATGGGAGAAGTCCTTTCAAATAATCTATATAAGAGTAGACAAGTACCGAGGTATGACATTGTACTTTCTAGAAATCATATCCCTCTAGTTAGCTGTAGTGGAGGAATTATGACAAGTGATATAAGCCATCTGCATGAAATCAAGAATCATTTGTCAGACAAGTAAAAACCTCATCAAAATAAATTCATAATTCTAGTAGCATCATGTGATTTATGTGAATCATCAAAGGGATTAAATATCGCATAAAGGACTCATGAATATCCCAGCTTGTGACGATATCATGGAAAAATAATACTTGAAGGACATCTTATAGCCACTCATTTAGTCATGAGACTCACAATCTTTTGACCTAGGTATGGTCAAATTATTGCCATAACAATCGAGTGGTCATGATGATGAGAAATAAATTCTTTTGAAACCTTTAAATAAAATTGAGTAGTCGTATATCCAAGGTTCAACAAATTACCTGATATGGATTCATGGTTATTTTGAATAGAAGCCGGGAAAATTATATCTTGCAAAGCAGTTCTCACGAAAAGGCCTTGCAAACGGATCTCATGATAAGTTCCTGTGCAAGGTATTGCAAATGAGTCATTTGATGGATGTAGATTGAAAGAGCTCTGAATGTTGGATAAACATTTAGTAATCCTCCATATATTCCTCTATTTACATGTAAATACATGGAATACCAAACAACGTCTGGATGACCAAGTGTCACCCACGACACTGATTGGAGATAGCACCAAAGCCTCAGATGGGCATTTAAATTCCTCATATCACAGCCCTTTTCCCCACATATGTAGTTCCTGAGGGTGCAATTTATTGATTCTATCCAAATGATCATATCAAGAACCAAAAAATAACAAATACTAGAATATGGGTACTATTTTTTCCCACAAAAAAAAAAGAAAGGAAAGGTGGTCAAGACATGTGGATCACATAATCTGACAAAGGATACGTGATTGAATGACCATTATAAGGGCATGAAAACATCTCACGCGTAGAACATAACCTGCTAGAATATCTCATTGGTCCCCTTTTTTCTATCCCTCCTTTTTATTGAGATATATTCTGATACACTGGTTGACCATGCATTGGTTTCCATATTTTCCCCAAGTCATATGACTTTTCCATTAGTGGATTCCTAATAACTATCTAAAAATCATTTTAAAATAAGGAAAAAATTGTGAAAAAGGTGGAAGCCTATTGTGGTCATAAAATTCACTCAGAGATCCCATGTTGGTTTTCAAGACACTATAGAATCCCTAGAAACATGACTACCTTATTGCAAAAGAGCCTGCTAGCATGTCACCATCGCCACGTGAATGATATTGGACATGTCAAGGAGATATTATGCTTCCCCTTCTGGCACCAAATACAAATAGAAGGTTTTTATAAAATAATTCTCATACATCTTCATAGAACCCATTATAGGTCATGTAATTCCTCACTAAGGGGGTGTGATTTTCTTTGACAACACTCATATAAACCCACGATATCCCCATCCCTTGTAAAATAAACCAGGAAATTTATCATGAAATAACATGATATTCTCGTGAGGGGAAGATACATTGATCTTGTAAGATTGAAGTTATATGCCCCAGAAAATCACCATTGATCTCATAATCCCCCTTCAAAATCCCACTTGACCTCATTAAGGCCCCATGGAAACCCACTTTTGTCTCGTAGAAGATCACAGACATAGCATCCTAGATCATGCAAAACACTTTGGACAGGCATCAGTATCTCATGAATTTCCTAGAAATGTTGGAATGTCATTGTAAAATGACATTTGAATGTCCCAATGATCAGGACAGGCCCATTTTATTGTCCAAATTCCAATAAATGTGGAATTTATGGTATGATCTCATGGCCACTAAAAATCATGTGATGCCTATGAAAAGATTTTGCAAAGTGCATGACACCAAATCCCTCTAATGACTCCAGCCTAGATTTACGCAATAGACATCATTAAATACATTGTATAATTGGGGTTATGAGGCCTATAAATCCCCCAAACTAGAATGGAAAAATGAATCTTTGTATTTACTAATCATCACACCCAATCATTAGATAGGACTTATTGAATCATCCAACCTCACGATCGCAAGGTCTTCCACGAAGTAAAAATATTGGGAATGACCAAGAGGATCATGGGGAATTTATAATCACACTGAATGATCACTCATAGATCACACTAAGAATATTTAGTGGCATATGTTATGTAAATCCCACATATCTTCTGAATCATGGGACACTTAAACAAACTCACACTTAAAAAATCTTAGGCACATATGTATAAAATTGAATAAACACTAAGAGATGGGAGAATTATGTGAATAACAAATTATTCAATCCCCATTTTCTTCGTATGACTCTTACAAATCTTATTAAAGCATTATGACATGTCACAAAAGTCATGAAATATTCCCTTGACATACCATTTGGATCATGCTATGTCCTAGGGACATTTCAAGAAAGTCACAAAGAACCCTACGGGAATGCCACCTGAGTATCACAAAGCCCTATGAGCTTGTAATCCAAATATTGTGATTTCCTCAAGAAATATTTCCTAAGATACAAACCTAAACAAGTTTATGTCAGCTGGGTCTCATTAAGACCTTCAAGATTACCATCTAGATCTCATGGAACCCTTCAAGCTTGTCATCCAGGTCTTGTGATGGCACTAGGACATGCCAATTCATGTCATCTGACACCCTCTAGGAATGTCAAACAAGATCATGTGATGTAATTTGAGAATGTAATCCAGGATATCATGATGGAACTTTGATATTCCAACATAGGTCATGTGGTACCCTCCAGGAATGTCATCTAGCTCATACGTTGTCCTCCAGAGAGTTCATCCTTGAACACGTGAGTTCTTCATACATGTCATTAATATTATATGATTCCCTTTGAAAATGTCAACTGGATCATGTGGCTGTTGTTGGACATGTTTGAAACAAATCCAGACATGTATAGACACCCTCTGACATGTCAGGAAGACAATCAATACATGTAAGGTATGTAATCAAGCAGGTCGGAGAGATAATAAGGCTAGGTCAAACAGGTATCCTAGGACATGATAACCTTGTTCAAACCCCATATTAGGGCAGCCTTGGTGTGTAATGAATAATAAAATGAATTTTTTGTAATCTAATTCCTTCCAAAACCAGGATACATATGATAAATTTCAAGGTAATGAGATCTATATTAAACATCCAAAGGGTTTTCCCAACCCTTAAGTCCCACATCCATAAGCAGTGAGACTGATTTCTCCCTATCCCATGTTTCTCACACCAAGCATAGATATCATGGGATTATAGAGTTTCAATGATCATATCACTCACATCCTAAAATTCTACTAGATAGGTCAACCTTAGTTTATAATCCCAGACCAGCAGTATAATATGATATGCCCCCCATTATAAGGGAAACCTTTGTGGGTAATCCCCGATCGACTTAACTTTGATTACTCAAATTCCTAATATAACCAGGATGTGTAGGACACCTTTCTAAGTAATGATCTCAAATAAATATCCACATTGGTACAATTTTCCCCCATGTCTCTGAATTTTCGACCATTGAGACCCAATTCTTTCCAAGGGATGATCATTCTTCCTCATCCACCAATGGATTGAGAATTCAAATGAACTACGATGACTATAATTCCTTACCTAACTATGATACATTGAATTCTTTTCCAAGGATTAGGATCCATGATAATTATATAAGGTCTATCCAAAAAAAACATAATTCCTACATTCATATGTAGTGAGGAAAATTACTTGCTATCCCTAGTTTCCTACACCATGCATTGCTCATGTGGCCTTGAGGAGCTACGATAATCAAATAATTTACTTCATGAATCCCCACCAGCTGGGGAAACCATATTTTCTAAGACCCAATCAATTTCCTGATATAAATACACCTATATTAGAATATCTACCTTGGGGAAATTCTTAAGGGTGTAATTGAAATATGATCACATTAATTCCTTCCATAACCATGATACATAGGATGCCTCCCTAAGTCTCAGCTCAATATCGACTACTTAAGTACATCAATATATTTCCTTTCCATATGAAATTAAACTGCTTGACTGTAAAAAACTACAAGTTCTTTTATTCATGTTATAAACCATCATACATGCGACACCTCATAATTGCTCAGTCCCATCCTTGAAATATTATTTGTCTACCTAGATAACAATAAACTCCAAAGTTCCTTGTCAAATTGATTAAACATACAATAATCTAACCATAAATGGTAAATGGGTGAAGAACCTCCAATACATATAGATAGATTCACTAATAAGATCCCCCTTTGCA
This sequence comes from Viscum album, assembly GCA_963277665.1. Classification (NCBI taxonomy): domain Eukaryota; kingdom Viridiplantae; phylum Streptophyta; class Magnoliopsida; order Santalales; family Viscaceae; genus Viscum; species Viscum album. The sequence continues at coordinate 1,490,245,343 of OY728120.1, forward strand.
TATAGAAGTATTTAACCTATGATCATTTTGTTAGGGTAACTGGTCTAGTATTTGGATTAGGAAGAGATTATCAAACATATCATAAAACTATAAGGGAGTTCTGAAGTATAAAAAACTCCCCCAAAAGGGTTTTTATGACCCCATCCTCCCATATTATTGACCAAAGTGAGTTTCTAAGTACCATTAGGTATGAAAGCCCCAATGAATGCCTTCATTTGGAAATCAGGTATGTACCCAGATATGGATGTGGGAACTATTGGGAGTTTCTATGAAATATGTACATGAATTGAAAAACTAACTTGAATTATTGTACAAATCATTGACCCCCCCCCCCACACACACATAATAAAATCATCGGTTCAAGCTAGCCACATCTTTTAAACAAAAAATGGTGAACCCAACGTGAACCATGTTGTGATAAAATAAAATCGTTTTACACATGTTGAACTATATTACTCCCATATTTCCTATTGAAACAAAAATTGTGAACATTACATTGAATAATTTAACTGTGAAACCTCCTTTGAAAGATAAAAAGGATATACTTCATAGTTCTCTACTGGCCATTTTGTTCCCACCACATGGGTTATCATGATCCACATGAATATTTCCTAATGAAAAAACCATCCTGATTAGAAAAATTATATTAGTTTTTTAATTTCTTAAGAATTCATTTCTTGTTAATTACATTGTAATTTTTCTATATTTTATTTTTTACCATGTTTTATTTGGTTACTAAAATGATTTACCTCATGTTTTCTGTATTGAGGATGTTTAGTTTATAACCTCAAAAAAACTTTTCATTGATAATGGTCAAATAGGATATGGATAAATTAAATATAAAACTGTAATCATTTTATAATTATCATATTTATTTTTTAGATACACTTTTAAAAAAAACTGTTTAAGGTCCTCAAGAAAAATGAACCACATATTTTCATGCTAACAGTAGTCTATACATATGCATGAATGACTTTTGATTTTTATAATTGGTAGAAAAGAAATAAATGTACAATATTTTACTCTTTCATAATCATAAATATGATATTCATGTCATATTTACTCCTTTTTTACATCCTTAATATGAACCTTTTAAGGTGGATGTGAACAAACAGATCACATCGCTTCATGGTGGTGGTTGTCCAAACATATGAACGAGCATCATTATAGTTTTCCAAAAGATGGTAATTGATATGTTGTCTCTAAAGAATTTTAATTTTGTAATAAATATCATATATATTAATGTTTTCATCATTTTAACTTCCAGTATGACATGGTGATGAGAAAATTAAACACATCATGTCATAAAGGTGGTAGTCCACGCGTATTCCTAAGCGATGTTTTCATTTCCCATAGGTTGGAAAAGGATATGAAAAAGAGTTGTAACAAAATTATAATATCATTTCAATATATGGAATATTTTTTATTTTATTCTTTCATTAGTGTTAAATATGATTTTATGGAGGAAAAATAAAAAATAAACATGAAACACTCAGTTATGAATTATACCTCTTCTTTGAAAAATATTCCTTGGATTACACATATATTTTTCCTAGGTCTGTATTTTGCTGATAAAATAACCTATAGGACATATAAAATCATTTTTGGGAGATATTTATCCAGGTATTGGATAATATAGAGTCCAAAAAAGGTCTCATGAAGTGAGGTGAGGGGGTTCCCTTTTATAAGTGATAGAAGCATCACACATTTATGTTTTTTAAACTTTTAAATATTATAAATTTCGTAATCAATTTCAATTGTTTAAAAAATAATCCAATTTAAACTCTAATTTTATAAAATGTAAAATCCCTTAGCCAAAAATAATTAGAATTAAATTATGTATCCTTATCATAATTTTTTTACCTTAATTAACCCGATTTACCCTTTATCGTGGTGACAAATATTTTTCATGGCTACTATTCATAATAAGGAAAATGAAATTAAACTCCTTACTAAATTTAAACCTCATGATTAGAAATATGGAATAAAATTTTAAAGAATTAATTTTTATAAGTGAAAGAAAATACTATTAATATAAATTCGTAAAATGCATTGAAAAAATGTTTTTAGAAAGTTTGGTTTTTAAGAATTAAAATAAAATTATAAAAAAAAAATTATTTTTTTGAATTAAATATAACTACTTATATTATTTTTAAATAATATAAAATAAATAATTTTACATTTAATTTATTTTATTTAATGAAAATAAATAATGGTTTTTCAAAAATCACCATTTTTCACTATTCACTCAAAAATAATTTTTTTCATATTAATTCATCTTAAGCGTATTATGAAATGATGGTTTCATAAAAGTTTTTGATTTTATAAAATAAAATTTATAAAAAATTTATAACTTAATTATAATTACAATTCATAAAATGAAATAAAAACTTTTTTTATGTAAATCTATTTTTAAAATATACCATGAAGGTATACTCGTTCCTTATATAGTAACAACCATTATATTAATGTTAATTTTTTAGTTCATATTTAGAAATACCACATAAATTTATAATTAAAATTTTAAATTCATTTATTTATTATGATAAAATAAACAATGGCTGAAAAATAATTCTTTAAAAAATAAGATTTTAATGCTATCAAATGATTTCTTTTTATAATAAATTTACTGGTATTATACATGATGACTATGTAAGGAAAATAATCATAAATTTCCAATGGATATCTAAGACCAAATAACATATGGGTCCAACATCTGTTTAATCACAATAGCTATATAGTCCCAAATTCTATATTACCATCATATATAATCATGCATACATTCATAAAATAAGTATAGCTCTCTCATAATTCGAGTAATAATTCGAATTCATAACCATTTATCCATAGTTGTGACCAGGATTATTATTTTCATGGAAGACCATATGAATAGAGATTATATTCTCATGGTATTTTTTATATATTTTTTTACTTATTTCAATTTTATTTTTCTTAGGGTTGATTATTTTTATCGCCTTATAATGTATTTATTTTTACCTTGAATTGTAACATTTCAAATCAATAAAACTTATCAAATTAGATTTTATTTTAGTTTTTAAGAAGAATAACATATCTAAAAAGCTATATATGAATAAATATAAACTCTAAAATATTATGTTGTTACATTCTATCCCCTTAAAGAAATTGTGTCCCGATAATTTTATCTTGAACTTAGAAAGAAAGGTATTATGATGTGAATAAATTAAAAAATATCAAAATCCATTCAAATGGGTTAAAGAGGAATTTTAACATCATAATTTTTAAAATAAACCCCAAAAAGGGTACCCTTAAAAATAAAAAAGGGTTATCTAGAGTAAATATGGAATGTAAGATAAAACATTTGACCATGAAAGGAAAAACCTTCTTAATATTTAAAAATGCCTTTACTGAAAACCCAATTCATAAAAAGGGGTAATAAATAATCCTTTTAAAAATTGGTAAAGGGAAATATGAAGGTAACCTATAATAATATCTAATTGGGTTCCCAAATAAGTAGAACATTATCAGGAAGTGAAAATATAATATTTGAAAGAAATCCATTTAAGAGACAATGTTATAATTTTATAAGAAGATAAGAGGCCATAAATTCTCAGATATAATTTCATATGGATAACATTTTCAATTTTATGATTCATTCCTAGTGTCGAGTGATTTTTTAGAATCAAGATAGAGGACACAAGAAAATATAATTACATTCTTTATTTCCATTTTATAACCACAATTCATCCTTTGGTTGTTCGTTGGGAAGTTTTTTTACATCCATATCATCTCTTACTCCAAGAAATTAATATTCTAAGTGAAATTTAATTCTTGGATAACTAAAATAAACTAATAACATATCAAAATATCCAAAAAGGGGGAAAATTTTATTTTTCATTTTTTATATATTATTCAAAAATAAAAAATTGTTAGTACAATTTATGAAAATATACATTGTAGGTAAATATTTTTATGAATAAATACTACATTAATCTCTAAATACACTACAATAATAGCCAAAGTTCAACTAAAAACATTACAGAAATAACTAACCATAAATATCTTCAAAATATTCCTAACCATGTACGAAACATAAAAAATAGAAATATTTGATCACATATTATTTTGAGATCAATTTAACATTTTTATCCAGAAATAATTAATCTCTAATAAAGTAACATTACATAAATTTATATCCACTTATAATATAATTTCAAAAATATGGAAATAATTTCCATAAAAAAAAAATCATATATTCTCCAAAAAAATTTCATAACCTTCATTCATCAAATAAAATTCTATCTTATCCAAAAATATTTCAATTTACCCTAATCATATAATATCCCCAATATTGTAATTTTTTTAAAATAATGTTAATAACTTAGTCACCAAATAAATTTCTATCCCAAGTTTATCTATATGATAAAACATATCTCCTAAATATGTAATGACACTTTATCCAAATTAACCATATTTAACTCTAATTCACAGATCATATTAAAACTAAAGTTTATCAATACATTTCTCATATATTCCCAAAATATAAAAGCCTTCATTTTTAATTAACCATTTTACTAAAATACATTCTAATACCAAGAGTTTCATTCCCATAAATTTCACCCAAAAAATCTATAATCGTCATAATCATGCATCACATAAAATAAAAAAATGGGTATATATTCCTTTAAACATATGATCAACATTGTATTTATTAAATCATGATGGTATCTAAAAATGTTAACATATATTCATTATAATCATCCTAACCTCTTAATTTATCTAATCATTTCCTTTGATAACAATTATAATTCCCCATAACATAAACAGTCCTAAATTATATTATTTATAACTAAGGTTTCACTTTATTTTATTTCAATGACACTTTTTGTTTATATTTTTATAGATTTAGAAAAACCATTAAATTTTTTAGGGAAAATTAATATATAGTGTCTATTTTTTCCATAAATTCTAGAATCTTATGTTCACATTAATATTTCTTTGAAGACACACTTTCTTCCATCAAAGAAAAATTCCATTATTCATATATAGACTTAATAATATTTTACACTCATCCTTACTCCATATGAAAAGAATTATAAAACTTTTTTTGAGCATAAAAATATCAACAAGGGATATAAAAATAATGGAAACTGAGTTTTCTAGTGAATGAAATTAAAATCCTTGTAAATTATTACTTTTTTCCAATAAAACAGGTGCACAAAAATAAAACATTTCAACATATTAAAATCAACCACTTATCAAAAAAACATTTTATAATTCATTATTAATAATTAGAAAACCATAAATTCCTCTTGAGGTATGTGGAAACTCATGAAAACTTCTCAAAACCTTTCACCTTTATAAATTTATAAACATTCCAAAACATATAAAATAAAAATATTTCCAGAAAACTATTTTTATAAGAATAATATAGTATCATAGATCATAATATTCACAAACCAGGTTCACTTGTTTTTATCATTATTTATAATAACTAATTCCTAGTTAATTTCATAGTAGTTACCAACATAGTTTTTTCCCTCATGTTTTCATTCGAATTCTAAATCATTACCAAATTCATTGGAGAATTATTTTAGGCTCACCCATTATCATGAGATATATTAGGATCTCATTTTATAATCTATAATTCAAAATTACTATACGATGAATAAAAAATTTGTAGTCTATAAATTTTATTCATAAAAACCATGAACAATGCATTTGAACCCATAAGAAAAACATGTTTAATTTTCATATAATCAAGAGAAGAAATATCCTTCTTCATTGAAAACTATAAAAATTTAGAAAAACAGTACTAATATTTGGAATATGATATTATTTTAAAAATCATGAAAAAATGAAGAGAAAAAATTTTAATGAATAAAAACTATAATTGTCGGAAAATATGTTCAAGATTTATACTTTTAAAAAAATTATTTTCCACTTTGGTAAAAAACATCAAAATAACCAATCCGATACATTTCAAAAAAATTATTAATTTACCATTTTAGATAAGGTAAAAAAATATTCAAAAATGACCATTATAAACCAATGAATCATAATTAATTACATTAATGAAATATGTAAAATAACATGGATATGGAGGAAAAATAGTTTAAAACATTAGAAACAACTTTTTAAAGGAATGTCCAATACCTTGAGTCCCAAATGGTTTCATTAATATCTCTACACTCATAATTAATAAAAATATAATATTTTACAATTTATTAGTAAATTTTTTCATTTTAATACATTTTTATTATTCTATTTATTTTATTTGTTTACATGTTTTATGTAGTTACAAAAATGTTGAAATTCATGTTGGAAATTTTGAGGATGTATTTTTATAACCTTAAAATAGCATCGGTGCATTGACCATGGTCAAAGGGTTTATGGTTCCATTAAAAAAATATTAAAAATTTTATAATTATCATCTTTTTATATTTCATACACTTTTATTCCCATCCATGTAAAGAGATCATGAATTATGAATAATGTCATTTCATGGAGAAGGTAGTCTCCACTTACGCATAAACGATTTTTTTTTATAATTGGTAGAAATGAAATAAAGTTGTTAATATTTTAATTTTATGAGATCATAAATATGTTAAAATTTCATATTTATTCATTATTTCCAACTTTATTACCATACTTGTATGTTGGATATGGAAAAAAAATTACATCGCTTCATGGAGGTGGTAGTCCACAAGTACGCACAAGTGACATTTACATTTTCCAATTGATGGTAGGGTAATAAATTAAGTAATTTATTATCTTAAAATCATCATAATTATGTCATTAATATTATATAAACTAATGTTTTCATCATTTTAACCATCCATTTTATTGGTTGATGAAAAATTAAACACATTGCCTCGTGGAGGTTGTAGTCCACACATATGCATGAGAGGTGTTTTAATTTAAAATTAAATAAAAAGGGGTGAAAAATAATTATAAAATAGATATAAAAACATTTAAATATTTTTAATATTATTTTTTTATTTCTTAATTCTTAAATAATAATTTAATGAGTTAGAAAAAAAATAAACATGAAACATTCAGTTAAGAATTATGCCTCTTATTTGGAAAAACCCCATTTGAATGCACCTTAATCCATATTAGCTTAGTATTTTGGTGAGACCATATCCTATAGTACATGGGTGTGGATGTTTAAGATAGATTGTAATAGCTATTTTTTGAGATAGAGTACTCAGAATTTGTGACAAAGAGAGGAGAGGAGGTGCCCTTTTAAAGTGACAGGAGTGGCACACTAGTAATTTGATTATACATTTAAAAATTATAAATGCATTAATCAAGTTAAAGTGTCTCAAAAAATGTAAATTTTTTAATCTAACATGATAATTTTATAGATACCTAATCCAATAATATTTTATATTATATGTTTTGGGCTTATCACAAAGTTTTTACCTTAATTGACCAGTTTTACCCTTTACCATTGTGAATTTTTTTTACAATAGTTACTATTCATAATGGTTAAAATGAAGTTAATATCATTATTAAATTTGAAAATATTTATTACAAATAGAGAATTCATTTTTAAATATGAAATATTTGGAATTTTTGTAAATTAATTTAAATATAATTCCACAAAACGCAATGAAAAACAGTTTTTTAGAAAATTATATTTTTAAGAATAAAAATAAACTTATACCAAATTAAAATTTTAATGTTGATTAATATATTATAATATAAATTTAATTTAATAAAATGGATATTATTTTTTATTAAAACCAAATACAAAATATAATGACACTTTTTAAATTACTTTATTTAATAAAAAAATAGTAGTTTTGAAAAAAAATCTATATTTTTTAATATTCAGTAAAAAATAAATATTTTTATAAGAAATATAAAAATTTCTATGAAATTATATTTTAATAATGATTCCTATTTTTTATATAAAATTTGTAATATTAATTTAAATTAATTATAATATCTTCCACAAGACTCAATTTTTTTTAAAGAAAATATATTTTTGAAATGTAAATTGAATTTATACGCATTCCTTATCCAGTAACCAAAATTTGCTAAATGATAATATATTAGGTCATTTTTTTGAAAATCACATATTTTCATAATCATATTTAATAAGTGATTAATTTATTATGATAAAATACAAAACACCTTTAAAATTTTTCTTTGAAATGATATGATTTTAATCATATCAAATTTTTAGGTATTATACCCAGTGACTATATAATACCGATAGTCATTCACATAAAATGGATATATAATCACAAGAACCATATGATTCAGATGCCTATATAATCCTGATTCCTATATGAAATTGACAACCATATGATCTTCTTATATAATCTCACATAAATCCCTAAAATAATTTCTTTTCTCTCATTATGATAATACCGGTTCCACTTGTAACATCCCAAGTAAATAAAGAACATGAAATTTTCGTATTTACTAATATTTTTTGGATTAAATGTTAATTTTACTTTAAAGGGGATTCTATATTTGATGGAATACCTGATACACAACAATGGGTTTCTTTGAAATCTTACGTTGCACACTAATAATATAATATTATTATTTTAAATGGTAGTTAACACATAGCCATTGTATTGGAAGAAATGGATAGAACTAACTAAAATATGATTATATAAGTTTTTTAACTATTTATACATTTATCCAATAAAATTTAGTAGATAAAAATTCGAATGAATCGAATTTTAAGAACAAATAATCTAATATTATTTAAATGGTCAATTTACCACCTTTTAATGATGAAACCTCTTTAAATATAGTTGGGGTAACATTCATATGATCTATTTGACAAAAAAAATTAGAATTGGATATCAAAATTTAATTTGTGTAAATTTTTGGTATTTTTCTGATAAAGTTTATTTTTCTATAAATAGTGAAAAAATACTCTATTTTATTTCAAAAATTCCTTTTAATATAATTTATTTATATGGTTAGATTAACTATTTAATTGGTTCTAAAGTGTAATTAAATTATATTTTTAACATTTAATCCAATTTTGGTCATTGGAATTAATTTCACTTTGAAATTGGACATAAACAAGTGTCAATCTTTTGATAGTTATTGTTTATTAAAAACATGCTATATGTTTTGACAATGGGAATTAATTTTCAATTAATTAATGCAACTTCAATGATTTTAATATAGTAAAATATAAATCATTTTTTAATTCATAATGCCAAATATATCTTAGGCTGAATTTTATGTATTTTTCTGAAAAACTTCAATTTTGATGAATAGTGAAACCACTTAGTAGTAGTTCCAAAACTGAATTTTTCATTTAAATGAAATTTTACTGCTTCTATGAATTGAATTTATAAAATCTGACATAAGTGATTGTTATTACTAAGTAATATGTGGTTCAATAAGATGAAAATAATTTTTGGTGAATAATAACTGTTGACTTTTATTTTCTGCGGTTAAATGTAAATAAGGTAATTCAAGGTAAAACGAATATCAAAATTGTACCAAATTACCTTATCACTTGTTCTAACATTATTGGATGAGTAATGGTCGACCTTTTTCATCCTTGGGTTGATTTTGGGACCCCATTGAGCCAATAATGAATGATAATGACACATTATTTAAATTAACTTAAAGTAAACGCAAAAATGACATACACAAATATCTTTTAGTAAATCAATTTTTTCATGGGGTTAGATAAGTAATTTTTTCGACTATAAATATTCATTGGAAAGATAAAAAGAAATAATAAATCATGGTATTTTTATTATAATTTTTGGACATCAAATAAATTAAGTTATATATGACACAATAATGATGCAGTATTTACCTCATTAATAAATGATTTAAATAAAAAAGATTATAAATATTAAAATAATATCCAAAACCTATACAATTATTATTGGATGATTTTTATTTCGACCAAGAGTCATCTTATCTTTGATGTTAATGATTTTTGGACCTTTTGTAACTGAAGATAATTTTATAAAAAAATAATTTTTTCAAACTTTCCAAAAGAGCCCCTCCCTCCCCCATTGTAAAAGGACACCTCTTATAACCAATTCCTCACACATATCAATCCATTTGCCTCATAAAAACTCTGAAAAATTAAGCTCCCTACATCCCTATCCTCTTCCTATAATCCTACCCTAGGCAGAAGGCACTTTAAGAAGTTCTTTTGGTTCAAACCAAAGTAAGTTACCCAAATTAAAGGCAACGGTTTCTCATAAATTCTTTTGTTTTGTTTTGTTTTATTTTAATTCTCCAACCCTATAAGCTCTTTCAATTAAGTTATTTTATAACAAGACCAGTATATTAAATATACTATTATGTTTTTATGAGAGGAATTTGAACTACTCTTACAAACACCTCCATCAAATGGGTGAAGAACATACTGTTTCTGTGGATGGAAAACTAATGCCTCACGAAATGATGATTATTCAATTATTTCCTACTACCTATCTTGGTGGCCATTAAGATGGAACTGAATTTATATATGATATATATTATGTTAATTTTTTCTTTATTCTTCTGTATTTTTCATTTATATCATACATTTATGGTTTCCGTTATGGGTAAACACAATAATTTCATTTGAGGAAGTGCGGACTACCGCCCCCTCAAAGTGATGTGACTCGTTCATGCCATAGCGGGACATATAAAGGATAGAGTTAATAATATTATATATGATATCATATTTTAATTATAATATACCTATGTAACATTATGTTTTAATGCCATTAAGATAAGAAATAGAAATGAAAGTAGTGTTCATGCTTACGTACGGCTTACGGTCTCCATGAACGGTGCATTTCACTTATTATCTCCAAATGTTATTTACTATTATAAATACATATATATACTAGATATATATGATATATATGATATCTACATCATTAATATCATTATGGAGATAATTTATGTTTGACCACTTGGACAATTTTTAGTTATAAGAAGTTCATTTTTGACTCAAGTAACAAATATTGAAAAAATGACCATTATTAACTTAAATGATTACATAATGTTTATAACATGGTAATAATTGATATAAAAAGAATAATAAACTTGAAAAATGTTCTTAATAAATTAGAAATCAACTTTAGTTTATTATTCAGTAGATTAATGAAAGAACGGGTCATGTTTGACAATGAGGTAAGGGATTTCTTATCTCATTTTTAATTTCATGAGATTTCTATTGTTCTCCATTTATTCATTGCATGTGGTGTATTGTGTACTTACTTTTGATATATATATTATAATTATTTTAATTATATTCATGGTATTCTGTGATTCATTTGTAGGTTATTAACTTTTGGTCATACGACTCAGTTGATTACAACATGGTAAAGGGTTTCATCTCACTTTTTATTCCCGTGAGATTCATGCTATATTTTCCACTATTTCCTTTTGTGTGGTGTATGTACTGCCCATTATTGTACTCTTTTGGTAATATAATTTCATTTATGATTATTTATTACTTCATTGTATGATCCTTCTTTCACGTGGCATATGTTTTGTAAGTTACCAAATCGGTAAGGGAACCTTTCACCCTCCTCTTTTTAAAAAGACTTCTATTTGTAATGTCTTTTAATTTACATATTATTATGTTGGGATATATTCTTATATATCTTTATTGATGTAAATTTTATTTCCAAGTGATGAGATACCCTTTTTATCTCATTAAATCTTTTTCTGAATTTTAAAGTGACGTCGTTAGGCTTTCGAATTTTTGCAAGGAAACTACTTAACCCAATTTCAATTCTTTGGGTTAAACTTGTACTTCCGGAATATTTTGTCCAATGAATATGTTTGAATGACCTATTATTGTTTTACACTTAATATCCACTTATATTGAGTGTATTTATATTTGTCACACATAATTATGTGATTGATTTATCCTTAATTTAAGGATACAGTCTTTATAAGGGATTTCATCTCAAATTACATTTCCATTGAGACTTCATTGTTGTTATGCACCAATTCACTCTTATATGGTGTATATACCCTCCTTTTTCATATTATATCATGAATACCTTTATTCTCATGATATTATAAAGATCTGATTAAATGTTATTCCTTAATTATTTATATTCAAGAGTCTCTCATTTTGTTAAAAACTTTTTAACTAAAATATCATTTTAAATGTTTTAAAGATTTATTATTATAAATATTTATATTTAATGTCCATGTTTTAAAAATGGCTTTGAGTATTTATTTATATCTAAATTAATGTTTTAAAATTATAATTCTATTAAAAGCTTCAAATTGGTATGGGACACTTTGATTCAGAAATCTCTTTTTAAATGGTTTATGAAAATGATTGATTATTTCAAAATCTGGAAATTACTTCTTGTGATTGCTAAACAAATTTTATTAGTGAAATGTTTATATTTTCAATATTTTATGTTTTATGATTGTACTTTGACATTTTATGTGTGGTTATGTGATAAAAAATTTAACGGTTGGTGCTGTGATAAACCAGTACAGGTGGTTACGTTATAACCCCCAATGCATTGGGAATGGAAGTCGGCCATATGGCTATTCTATTTAGTGATATGTGTGGAAGTAGAACGTATGGTTATTCCATTTAAGTATGTTTATGTCCCAATTTACCTTTATATGTTATGTGTTTTTATATGGATTTTATGGTAATATTTTGGTTACAAAGTGGTAAGTATTGATCTTATATTCAATGAAGAGTATTTACTACTTAGTATAGGTGAAAAATATTACTTATGACAAAGTATTCATGGTTTACTTGTTGTTTTGAAAAAAAAACATTTTTCCTTCTTTTTGTGTCCCTTACTGAGATTTTTATGCTAATCCCAAGTTTTTTAAATGTTTTTGATAGGACATAAAGTGGAATAGGGTCAAGGATGGGATCAAGGAAAATTCAAGATTTCTAAAACATGTAACTAGACTTGTCTCATTTTCTTCAAGAGTATTTATTTTATGAAAAAAATGAAAACTCGGTAGAAGTGTCTACTTTGTAATTTTTTAGATGTAATGTAATAGTAATGACCTGACTATCTAAAACTCTAAACATGAAATATCCTAAATATGATTTATTAATTTAATTCAAGATTATGAAATATTTATGGTTGGGTCCTTATAGTTGGTATCAGAGGTTGGTTTAGATAACTTTAGAGGCTAGGGTGTTATCTAAGCATAAGTGACATAACAATAATGGTTAACATATTATAAATAGTCGTAGTTATTTTTAATGAGTTTAATATAACATGAATAAGTATATATTAGTATTTACCCTCATCGTAAGATATTATATTATGATATACTCACACTAACATTTTTGGCTTTAGTAAATGGCTGGATCTTGCATGCACCAAAGTAACAGTGGAAGTAAAGAAAACTGTGACGGTTTTCTGAATGAGCAACTCAATGAAATGGGAGATACAATGATGACTCTTGTTGTTCTTCTCAACCAGTTATCTGGAGTCATGATTGAAAACCTCAACCTTGGTAATTTTTATAAGGCATCGTATATGCGAGAAACAAATCCCTATGGATGTTCAGGTAATAATCATAAAGGTAATTATGATCAAAAACCAATGTGCCATGAATGTGGAAAGAAACACCTAGTAAAATTCTTCAAGGGGATGGAAAGAAGCTATATATGTGGGAATAAAGGTTATAAAGCAAGAACCTGCTATGGAAAAAGGAAGCATCTAGTTGACTCTTGGAAAGGGAAAGAAGTTCTTTCTGAGGGATCAATTGAATGTTTTAAATGTGTTGTGCATGGTCATTATACAAACAGATGTCCTATGAAGATGTTTCAAGAATGGGATCATGAGGATCATACAAAAATATGTTTACCAATACATAATTTCATTCCAATTGAGGATGAAGAAACTAACAATAAACAATGAAAGGTATGGATTATTTTTTAACATATGTTATGACATTATTGAATCTTAGGATATGATTCATGATTTTGTTTGTAGGAAAGTAGTATTTTAGAATAAGTTAGTAAATAATGGTTATTGGATCATAAAGAATTTTGAATGAGTAAGAATTCAACATATAAGGGCTTCAAGAATTATGGTAGATTTTAATATGATGAAATACTTAAAAGTATTAAGTCTCTTTTGATGATGAGATTATATTGGAAGACTTTTCATAGTACGTGTAACCCTAAAGTTTGATATTTGAAAATGTTGTTCAAGGAATAATTATATTTTCTTTTAATGAGTAATGTTGGAATTTTATTTTGGGAGAATCTATATTTTTATTAAGGACATATGCTGATTTGGGTTTCTTATGGAAATTATTAACCTATCATAAAAAATATTTGATTTGGTTAATTACACTTTAGTATGAGACTTTAAGTGTCGTCAATTTTTATTTGGAGATAAATATTAATATTTACAGTGGAAGACTATGTGACTAAATCCTTCTGTGTTTTGGGTTACAGTCTTAGTTTGGGTTATTTGGAATAATTTTAAGTGAAATGGTATATTGAATGGTATTTATTAAACTTTGGGTACTTTTTGTTGAATTTTGGAGATTAAGAGTAGTATTTCTTTTTATAACGGATTATCCTTTTTGGGGATTATATGATCTCATACTAACCATTTTGTGGTTTTTGTTAATGTCTAAAGATAGGGGAAATATATAGGCTTTATTTTGTGGATTATGTGATTCTCTAGAAGTTGATTCTGGTGCTTTTTATGTGAATAAGTCTTTTTCAATTCCTTTTGTTTATAGAAACGAATATTTTTTTGGTAAAAACTTATTAAATGCTGAAACTCTACATGAAGGTAAGTATATTTTCTTATGTTATTATTCTATGTAGTAAATGAATTCCTCAAATTATGAAATGGAACTTAAAACAAAAAAAATGTTGTCAGATTACATTTCCTACTGGGTAATCAAAGACTACTTAACACATCACAAGTTTGTGATTTTCTGTTGGTTAACATTCCCTTAATCATGATTTCTATCACTCTCCATCTGAACTTGATGGTTTTTTCTCTTATATATCCATGTTTTCCTACATGAAATCATAGTATATTTTATCTCAGGTAAACTTTGTGTTTCTTTATTTTCTTTTAAAGTGATAGTTTTATTGACTCTTTTTCTGATGTGGGACTTCAGATGATGTTTCTGATCCCAATTTTAAAATTGTGGTGATGAAATTTCGAAAAGGGGAAAGGATGTAACATCCCAAGTAAATAAATAACATGAAATTTTCAAATTTACTATTATTTTTTGGATTAAATATTAATTTTACATTAAAGGTGATTATATGTTTTATTGTGTACCTGATACACAACAATGGGTTTCTTTGAAATCTTACGTTGCACAGTAATAATATAATATTATTATTTTAAATGGTAGTTAATGAAAATTCATTATATTGGTGGGAATGGACATAACTAACTAAAATATGATTATATATGTTTGTTAAATGTTTTTACATTTATCCAATAAAATTTAGTGGCTTAAAATGTGAATGAATCGAATTTTAAGCACAAATAATCTATTATTGTTTAAAAGGTTGATTTACACCCTTTTAATGTAAAACCAGGTTTAAATATATTTTTGGTCAATTTTAAATGATCAATTTTACAAAATAAAAAAAATTAGAATCGGGATATCAAAATTTACTTTGGGTAAATTTTTGGTATTTTTCTGATAAGGTTTATTTTTTTGAATGGTGGAAAAATACTGTATTTTAATTCAAAACTGCTTTTAATCTAATTTATGTATATGGTTATATTATCTTTTTAATTTGTTTTAAAGTATAATTAAATTATATTTTTACCATTTAATCCAATTTTGGTCATTGGAAATAATTTCACTTTGAAATTGGACATAAACATGTGTCAATCTTTTGATAGTTATTGTTTCTTAAAAACATGCTATTTGTTTTGAAAAGGGAAATTAATTTTAAATTAATTAATGAAACTTCTATGTTTTTAACTTGGTAAAATAGACATAATTTTTGAATTTGGAATATCAAATATATATTAGGTTGAATTTTTTATATTTTTCGGAAAAACATCAATTTTTTATGAATAGTGAAACTACTTATATGACAAACCTACTTTTATTACAAAATGAAACAAGATTTATTACATAAAACATCACTTGATACAATAATAATATCGAGAGGTTTAGTGTCTTTGGGGTTAGGATCATTACATAAAAACTTAAAACATGAAATACAACATCTTTATTGAAAACTTCCTTTACATGGCCACTATATTCCCTCGTACATAGCATTGCATGGGATAACCTGAGGACATGCATAAGAAAAGGGTGAGCTATAAATCCCAGTAAGGGAATACACATAGAATAACATGAGGAGCACAATACATGTTAGAAATTAGGAATATCAATAGATCACAATAGAAACATGAACATAAAGGCATGATATAGCATGATAATCATAACATGGAAATGCGGCAACAACACTTAACATGGAATTAGCATGAGCCAAGGCTCATTGCACATAGAGCATGAGTAAATCCTCATTGAACATAAAGCATGAGTAAACCCTCATTTCCTTTGAATTATCATGAGTTAACACTCATATCACATGACGTATCCTGATACTATACTTTACCAAATGCATTGAAGCACTATAAGGGCACACCCTTCTTAAACATTTCATTTCAGGCATAAGTGTGCCACATGGATCATAAAACATGGATTCAATAAATATAATCATTTATTAAATGATAAAGGAATGTGTAATTCATACATGAATCTATTTAAACAATATGTAAATGTGCATAAAGGTGAATACCCATGATGGAGAAATGGGCATGGTATTCACTACACAATGGCATTGGCTTAGAAAATCAGTGCAATTTCAGCAGCGTAACGGTGTGATATAAGAATTCATAAAAAATGGTTGATGAGAGAGAAAGGGGTGTCTCATCATATTTACAAGAAATGTACAGTAAGGGCGTCATATGGATACATGTCCCAACAAATTTAATAGAAATTAGATTCATGATACAAAATAATTGCTTGAATGTAAATGAGGAGAGAGAAATTCCTTTCGATATTTCGGCATAGTAACGGGTGTACAAGAGAGGCTTTTAATGAAAGATAAAGGGGTCTCCAATCATTAAAACATAAATAGAGCAGTATGGGGGAGGTGAAAAATCATACCCCAACATTTATAATTGAAATAAAAATGGCATAACAACATTAAGAAAATTTGACAAAATGAGAAAGGAAGAAAACCCTTTACTTGGAAGTGTGCTTCCAAAGGCTTGTGAGAGGCTTGTGAGAGGCTTCTTGGGACCTTGGGGAACCTTGGTAGGATTCTAGAGAGAGTAGGGAAGATTTTGGACGAACTCCAAAGGCTTTGAGTGAGGAGGAAGTGGAGCTTGGATGGGTTTATATAAGAAAGGTGAGTGAATTCTTTATTATTTAGGTTTGAGACCCTTTATATTAAATTAATCCCAACCACACACCATCCCAAGGTTTTTGCCCATGATTTTTGGAAAAGGGAAGAGGAAAAAATTATTTTATAATTCCAAAGTCTTAACTTCTTAAATTAATAGGGTTGCTTATCTAGAGGTAAGTCACACCCCCATGGAAAATAATTTAAAAAGACAATATGTTTAATAAGTCTTGAGGGGTCCATTAATGCTTTGAAAAGTAGGTCAAACAAACCCAAAATCACATTATTTTAATGTTAAAATATATATTGTCCGAATATAAAGCTTATAGTATTTTATTTCATCACTATTGGGTCATTATTATGTCATAAAACACATTATATATTTAAACAGTATTTAATTTTTACCCAAAAATTTGACTCTCTCACAAAATTATGAAAAAATCACCGTTAGATAATTTCGATGTCCTGATTCCAGAAATAACATTTATTTTATCTAAATAATCTCCTAAAAATGTTAATTTTCACTTTTAAAAAAAACCCACATTTATCGAAAATTCACGGGTTTTGACAAAAATGGCTTTCAAATCTTAATAAAAATTACTGTTGCATTCATAAAATTATAATATCATTTATATTTAAAAAAATTAATTTAATAATAAAAATAATATTTAATTATAATATTATTTAATTCAAAAATCCATTTGTTTAATAAAATATATTTCTTAATGAAATAATAATTAAAAACACTATTTGTACTTTAAAAACTATTTAGAATGTATCAATAATGACAAGAAAGTATATACATTATTATATACACAAAATAATGAAAATGAACATAGTACTATCAATTCGTTTCATAACCCCTTAAAACAGCCACATAAGACCTAAGGGTAAGGTGTGCGATGGTGACAGAGTCTTGGGGTGGCTTGGATAACATCGCTCGAGGGGTAATTTCTATTAACTTCCACTTTTCCCGTAGACGGTCCCGTTCGAGCTTGACATGATGAAGCTCAGCATGGGCTTGGTCAAGAACGAAGCCCAAGGACGCCACCTCTTTTCTGAGCTCTGACAAATGGGCTTCATATGGAGCAATTCTACTAGATGAGGCCATTGCTTCTTTTGTCTGAGTAAATTGGATTTCATAAAGCCATATATTTATACTAGTCATCTGAACACTGTTCAACAGCTATATTAGAAACGATCAAAATTCTTAACATAAAACCAAAGGAGTAGACATTTTATATAAACATAAAGAGACATTTAATTAGATCAAGAGGGATTTCCATTAATGAAACATTGGGTCATTATAATATTCCCCCCTTAAGAAATTTATACCTCGATATTTTTCTTTTCCCACACTAAAACATATGTGGGTAACTCAGATTCATCATTTCATATGATTCCCAAGTCGCTTATTCAAACTTGTGGTTTCTCCACAACACCATGATGAGGGCATTGTCTTATTTTGTAGAACTTTTTCTCTACGATCTAATATCTTCACTGGTTGCTCCTCATAAGAAAGATCATCTTCTAATTGTACCACCTCAGAAGAGAGTACATGTGAAGGGTCTGGTATGTATATCCTTAAGAGGGATACATGAAAGACATCATGAACTTTGGCCATGGTAGGTGGAAGTGCTAGTCCATTGGCCACAACCCCGACACGATCAAGAATCTCGAAGGGGCCAATGTACCTTGGACTTAACATCCCTTTCTTTCCAAACCTCATTACCTTCTTCCATGGAGATATGCGTAGAAAACCCATGTCTCAAACTTTAAACTCAAGGTCTCGTCAATGGTTATCTTCATAACTCTTCTGTCGACTCTAGGATGCCTTGATATGCCGCTGAATGGTTTTCACCTTCTCCACCATTTCTTTTACCATTTCTGGTCCAAGCAGCTTATGTTCACCGACCTCATCCCAACATGCCAGTGTTCTGCACCTTTTCCCCTACAGGGCTTCATATGGTGCCATTTGGATGCTTGATTGGAAACTGTTATTATAAGATAACTCAACCAGAAAAAGATGTTGATCCCATCCTCCTTTAAAGTCCATTGAGCATGCTCTCAATATGTCCTCAAGTGTTTGGATAGTCCGCTCGGATTGGCCATCAGTTTGAGGATGATAGGCAGTACTGAAGTTCAGTTCAGTATTCAGAGCATGTTGAAGACTCTTCCAAAACATAGAGTTAAATCTTGGATCTCGGTTAAACACAATAGATAGTGGTAATCAGTGCAACCTTACCACTTCCCTGATATATATCTGTGCCAGTTGATCCAAAGATAAATCCTCCCGAATAGCAATGAAGTGTGCAGTCTTTGTAAGATGATCCACAACAACCCATATTTCATTGTTGCCTTTGGATGTCCTTGGAAGTCCGGTGACAAAGTCCATGGTGATGTTCTCCCATTTCCATTCTGGTATGGGAAATGGTTTCATTATCCCCTTATACTTCTTCCTCTCCGCCTTCACTTTCTGACACACCAAGCACTATGATGTATATTCAGCGATCTCCTTCTTCATATTATCCCATCAAATGTTTTCTCAGAGATCTCGATATATCTTTGTACTCCCTAGGTGAATAGATAAATTTTAACTATGTGTGTCATCCAAAAGTTCTTTCTTCAGCTCCAGACTTGATGGAACACATAGTCTTTTCCCAAACCGCACAATTCCTTCTTCATTAACATTAAACTCCTAGGATTTACCTTTTTTGATAGGTTCCACTTTTTCCTGAATTCCCACATCATCCTTTTGAGCATCTTTTAACCTTTCCAAAAGAGACGGTTGAGAAATCATTTGGGAAAGTATTGATGATGTTTTCTTCTTTATGATTCCCATTTCCGTCTTCATCAAGTCAAAGAAGATTGGATCCTTCTCAATTATCATCATTGATAGAATCACTAGGTCCTTTCTACTTAGGGCATCTTCCACCTTGTTTGCTTTCCCAGGGTGGTAATGTATTGAATAGTCATAATCCTTGATGAGCTCTATCCATCTTCTCTGGCGCATATTAAGCTCTTTTTTTGTGAATATATATTTAAGACTCTTTTGGTCAGTATATATCTCACATTTCTCCCCAAAGAGATAATGCCACCAGATTTTCAAGTCAAATATCACCGCCGCCAACTCTATATCATGCATTGGCTAGTTCTGCTCATGGATTTTCAACTTCCTTAAGGCATAGGATATCACTTTATCATTCTGCATCAGCACATAGCCTAAGCCCTTCTTTGAAGCATCACTGAATACCACAAAAAGTTCCCCCTTGTGGGGAAAGTGAGAACAGGCGTAGTGATAAGCCTCCTTCTCAAGTCCTTGAAGCTTTCTTCGCATTCATCACTCCAAGAAACCATTACTCCCTTTCGAGTTATCTTGGTAAGAGGGTTGGACAATCGTGAGAAATTTCTCACAAATCATCGATAATATCCAGCTAACCCTAAGAAGCTACGGATATCCATTACCGATGTTGGCCTCGGCCATCCCTCAATTGCATTTTTTTTTTACGGATCCACAGATATCCCATTTCTTGTGATGATATGGACAAAAAATGAGACCTCCTTCAACCAGAACTCACACTTTCTGTACTTTACATATAGATTCTCCTTGCGCAAAGTCTCTAGTACTATTCTTAAATTCTCCTCATGATCCTCCTTCGTTTTGGAGTATATTAGAATATCATCTATAAAGACTACCACAAATTTGTCTAGGTAATCTATAAAGACTCTATTCATCAAGTCCATGAAGAATTTTGGAGCATTGGTGAGTCTGAAAGGCATTACTATGAATTCATAGTGCCCGTATCTTGTACGAAAAGAAGCCTTGGGGACATCTTCCTTCTTCACCCTTACTTGATAATATACCGATTGCAAATCTACCTTGGAGAAGTATTGTGCACTGTGTAGCTGATCGAACAAGTCATCGATCCGTGGAAGAGGATACTTGTTCTTTATCATGATTTTGTTAAGATCATGATAATCGATGCAAAGCTTCATTGAACCATCCTTCTTATTGACGAAGAGGACTGGTGCACCCCATGGTGAAGCACTTGGGCGTATAAACCCTTTATCCAGATTCTCCTTTAGTTGTTTCTTCATCTCTTCAAGCTCCACGATATCCATTCTATATGGGGTCTTGGATATTGTTAGATCCCCTGGCATACGTTAAATGGATAATTCAACGTCTCTTTTAGGAGGAAGAACAGGCAGTTCCTTGGGAAACACTTCAGCAAATTCCCAAACAATAGGCATTTCCTCAAGGGTGGTTTCTTTCTTGGACTCAATCATCTGAGCCTGATACATGTGATCATAGGGCATTAATATCCATGCTTGAGATGATGGAGCTAAAGGAGATTCATCTTCCTCCATACACTTTTAAAGAATCAGGGGTCAGTTCTCCATATGGAGTGTGATTTCCCTCTCCCGACAATTTATGTTGGCTCTATATAAGGAAGCAAATCAATGCCAAGAATTGCATCAAATTCCACCAGAGGGAGTATGAAGAGGTTCTTTGGGAAATTAAATACACATATTATAACATGGGAGGACTTATATTCATGGGATGCAATGATTTCCCCATTTTCCATACTCACTGACATCTTCACTTCCATGATTTGTGGTGGTGCAGGGATTGTTCTACTAGACTTTCAAGATATAAAAGAATGTGTAGAACCTGAATCAAAAAGTACATTCACTATTATTGAATAAATAACTAGTGTACCTGTCACCACTTCATTTTTGGGGTTCTCTTCGATAGAAGTGATGGAAAAATCTCTTCCTTTCTGTCTTGGAGGTTGTTGGTTGCCTCCGAAAACCCTTGGTTTAGGGTACTGATTTGAAAAGTTCCCCAGTTCTTTGCAGTTTTAGCAATGAACAACGCGTTGAGGTTCGAATGGAGCATTCCTCTCCTCTGTTTCAGCCTCAGGTCTTTCTTGATGATAGTTAATAGCTAGGTTCCCTTCTCTTCCACACCTAAAGCATTTCCTCGTCCCCTTGAGTCAATTTCCAGGGTGCTTCTTTTCTCACTTTGGGCAAGTGGGGTGCTGGATCTTCTTAACACCATTGGATTTATCCATCGGACCGCTAGAATTGAAGTCCACCTTACACTTATTGTCCCCATGATACCCCTGTGATTCCCTGATCTCCATTTTGAACTTGAGGGCACATCAGACAATTTCCATATAGCTATCAAAGTCAAGGATCTCTAATGCTTTCCGCCAGCTAGGCTTCAGCCCACCAAAGAAGAAATCAACCTTGCATTTGGGGGTAACGACAAAGCCGAAAACGTATCATGCAAGCCTTCTGAAGTTTACCTCGTACGCTCCAACAGATTATTCATCTTTTTTCTTGTGGGAAAGGAAGTCCCTTTCCATCTTAAGATGGAGGGTGCGTAGAAAATATTTATCGAAAAACATCTTTCAGAAATCCTTCCATTCCAACGCCTCGATCTCCTCCTCAGGCTTTGTATTTTTGATCAACATCCACCATTGATCAGCTTCACCCTCCATACGATAAGCCTCCAGTAGAACCTTCTCTTGTTCAGAACATTGAAGGATGGAGAAGATCGTTTCAATGGAGTTGATCTATTGTTCAGCAATCGTTGGATCGGATGATCCACTAAAAATAGGAGGCCTTTGTCTCATTAATCTCTCGATATCTACTTGTTCTTTCTTAGGGGGGTTGAAAGTTCCTCTTGACTTGTGTTTCTATTCAAATCTTGAGTTAGCTGAGAGAGAATCATGACAAAGTTCATAATTCCCGCTCCCGTTGGATTCAGGATCTCATTTGTACAGTCACCACACTAATCTTCACATCGGTTTTTAGCTCGAGTCCTCCTATTACCGGCCATTGGATAGAATAAAAGGAAAGTTAGGTGGTAACACATAAAGGGTAAACCAAAGAAAAAAGTTGATTACTTATAAATAAACTTTTATTTCCTTAACTCATGAGTTTATAGGCTTCAATATAGGATTTTCATGGTCCACTTTCTAATATATATTCTTAGGGGGATTTTTTTTAATTCCCCTAATAAGGGTTCATACTAAGATTGTGAATTTATAAAAACATATCCTCCAGGAGTGTCGTATCTAAGAGTGCATCAAGGCCTGTTGTCGTGCACCAGTTCCTGTTCGAGTCTAGATCAAAGAGGTGTTTTTGGGTTTTACCCTTAGGATACATCTGTGCTAGAGCTGCCTCTACCTGCTCGTATCCAAACAGGGATGTATTTGTTTGATAAACCACCTACTCAGTACTTACCAAAACATAGGGATGTTCTTATTATACTTAGTATTGTCTCTAAGGCTTTACTAAGGTTTTCTAATCCTAATCCCAAAAATAACTAAACCTATCCTCTAATACCAACTATGACAACCCTGCTTTTATTACAAACTTAAACATGCTTTATTACATAAAAAATCACTTGATACTACAAGAATATTGAGAGGTTTAGTGTATTTGGGGCTTAGGATCATTACATAAAAACTTAAAACCAGAAATAAAACATCTTTATTGAAAACTTCCTTTACATGACCACTACATTCCCTCGTACTTAGCATTGCATGGGATAACCTGAGGACATGCATAAGAAAAGGGTGAGCTATAAAGCCTAGTAAGGGAATACACATGGAATAACATGAAGAGAAAAATACATGTTATACATTAGGCATATCAATAGATCACAAGAGAAACATGAACATAAAGGCATGAAAAATCATGATAATCATTACATGGAAATGTGGAAACAACACTTAACATGGAATTAGCGTGAGCCAAGGCTCATTGCACATAGAGCATGAGTAAATCCTCATTGCACATGAAGCACGAGTGAACCCTCATTGCACTTGAATTATCATGATTCAACACTCATTACACATGACGTATCATGATACTATACTTCACCCAATGCATTGGAGCGTTATAAGGGTGCACCCTTATTAAACATTTCATTTCATGCATAAGTGTGCCACATGGATCATAAAACATGGATTCAATACAAATAATCATTTATTCCCTGATAAAGTAATGTGGAATTCATACATTAAACTCTTTAAACAATATGTAAATTTGCATAAATTTGAATACCCTTGATGGAGAAATGGTCATGGTATTCACTACACAACGGCATTGGCTTAGAAAATCGGTGCAATTTCGACAGCGTAACAGCATGATATAAGAATTCATAAAAAACGGTTGATGAAAGAGAAATGGCTGTATCATCACATTTACATGAAATAGAGAGTAATGGGGTCATATGGATACATTTCCCAACAAATTTAATAGAAACTATATTCATAATACAAAAGAATTTCTTGAGTGTAAATGAGGAGAGAGAAATTCCTTTCGAAATTTCGGCATAGTAACGGGTGTACATGAGAGGATTTTAATGAGAGAGAAAGGGGTCTCCCATCATTCCAACATAAATAGGGCAGTATGGGGGAGGTGAAAAACCATACCCAAACATTTATAATTGAAATAAAAAGGGTATAACAACAATAAGAAAATTAGACAAAATGAGAAAGGAAGAAAACCCCTTACATGGAAGTGTGCTTCCAAACGCTAGAGAGAGGCTTGTGAGTGGCTTCTTGGGAGCTTGGTGAACCTTGGGAGGATTCTAGAGAGAGTAGGGAAGAGGTTGGAAGAACTCCAAAGGCTTTGAGTGAGGAGGAAGTGGGATCTTGGGTGGGTTTATATAAGAATGGTGAGGGAATTATTTATTATTTAGGTTTGGGACCCCTTATATTAAATTAATCCAAACCACACACCATCCCATGGATTTTGACCATGATTTTTGGAAAAGGTAAGAGGAAAAAAATATTTTATAATTCCAAAGTCTGAACTTCTTAAATTAATATGGTTGCTTATGTTGAGGTGAGTCACACTCCCATGGAAAATAATTTAAAAATATAATATGTTTAATAAGTCTTGAGGGGTCCATTAATGATTTGAAAAGTAGGCCAAACAAACCCAAAATCACATTATTTTAATGGTAAAATATATATTGGCCGAATATAAAGCTTATAGTATTTTATTTCATCACTATTGGGTCATTATGATGTCATAAAACACATTATATATTTAAAAAGTATTTAATTTTTATCCAAAAATTTGACTCTCGCAGAAAATTATGAAAAAATCACCATTTGAAAATTTCAACGTCCTGATTCCAGAAATAACATTTATTTTATCTAAATAATTTTCTAAAAATGTTAATTTTCACTTTTAAAATAAAAACTGACATTTATCAAAAATTCACGGGTTTTGACAAAAATGGATTTCAAATCTTAATAAAAATTACAATTGCATTCATAAAATTATAAGGTCATTTATATTTTATAAAAATTAATTTAATAATAAAAATATTATTTTATTAAATTATTATTTAATTCAAAAATAAAATAATTTAATAAAATATATTTCTTAATTAAATAATAATTAAAAACACTATTTGTACTTTAAAAACTATTTACAATGTATCAATAATTAAAAGAAAGTATATACATTATTATATACAAAAAATAATGTACATGAACATAGTACTATCTATTCATTACATAACCCCTTAAAACAGCAACATAATTCCTAAGGGTAAGGTGTGTGATGGTGACAGTCTCTTGGGGTGGCTCGGATAACATCGCTTGAGTGGTAATTTCTATCAACTTCCACTTTTCCCGTAGACAGTCCCGTTTGAGCTTGATATGATGAAGCTCAGCTTGGTATTGGTCAAGAGAGAAGACCAAGGATGCCACATCTTTTCTGAGATCTGACAAATGGGCTTCGTATAGATCAATTCTACTAGATGAGGCCATAGCTTCTTTTGTCTGAGTAAATTGGATTTGTTAAAGCTCTATATTTCTACAAATCATGTGATCACTGTTAAACAGCTATATTAGCAACGGTCAAAATTCTTAATATAAAACCTAAGGAGTTGAAATTTTATATAAACATAAAGAGACATTTAATTAGATCAAGAGGGATTTCCATTAATGAAACTTTGGGTCGTTACAACTTAGTAGTAGTTCCAAAACTAGCTTTTTCATTTAAATAAAATTTTACTGCTTCTGTGAATTGAATTTAAAAAATCTAACATACATGTTTATTATTATAAAATATAATTTGGTTCAATAAGATGAATATAATGTTTGGGGAATAGTAACTTTTGACTTTCATTTACCACGGTTAAAGGTAAATAGGGTAATTCAAGGTAAAAAGAATATCATAATAATACCAAATTACCTTAACACTTGTCCTACCCTTATTGGATGAGTAATGGCCGACCATGGGCATCCTTGGGTAGATTTTCGGACCCCATGGAGCCACTTATGAATGATAATTACACACTATTTTAATTAACTTAAAGTAAAGGCAAAAATGACATAAAAAATATCTTTTAGTAAATCAATTTTTACATGGGGTTATATAATTTATATTTTCGACTATAAAAATTCATTGGAAAGATAAAATGATTTCATAAATCATGGTAGTTTTTTATAATTTTTAGACATCAATTAAATTAAATTATATATGACATAATAATGATGCAGTATTTACCTCATTAATAAATGATTTAAATAAATAAGATTAAAAAATTTAAAATAATATCCAAAACGAGTCCAATAATTATTGGATGAATATATTTCGACCATTAGTCATATTTTCTTCAACTTTAAAGATTTTTGGACCTTTTGAAACTGAATATAAGTTTACAATAAAATAATTATTTCAAACTTTCATAAAGAGCCCCTCCTCCCCCTTATAAATGAACATCACTTCTAACCAATTACTCACACCTCTCAAGCCTTTTGGGTCATCCAAACTCTACCCAATTAAGTTTCATACATCCCTATCCTCTTACTATAAGCCTTACCTTAGGCAGAAGGAAATTTATTAAGTCTTTTTGGTTCAAACCAAAGGAAGTTACCCAAATTAAAAGTAAAAGTTTCTCTTAAATTCTTTTGTTTTATTTTGTTTTATTTTACTTATCCAACCCCCTAAACACTTTTTATTCTTTTATTTTATAAAAACATTGGTATCCTAAATATACTAGTAATTTTTTATGAGAAGGACTCGAACTACACTTACACACACCTTCATCTAATGGGTGAAGAACATATTGTTTCTGTGGATGGAAAACTCACTCCTCACGAAACAGTGGTTGTTCGATTATCTCCTACCACCTATCATGGTGGACATTAATATGGAAATTAATTTATATATGATATATATTATGTTTATGTTATCTTTATGATTCTTTATTTTTCATTTATATCATACCTTTGTGGTTTCCGTTATGGGTAAACGTGATAATTTCATTTGAGGAAGTGCAGACTACCGCCCCCTCAAAGTGATATGACTTGTTCATGCCATACATGGGATGTATAAAGGATAGAGTTAATGATATTATAGATGATATTACACTATAATTATAATATAACTATGTATAATTATGTTATAATTCCATTAAAATATGAAATTGAAATGAAATTAGCGTTCATGCATACGTATGGCTTACCATCTCCATGAATGGTGCATTTAATTTCTTATCTCCAAATGTTATCTACTATTATAAATACAAATATATACTAGATATATATGATATATTTGATATCTAAATCATTAATATCATTCTGTAGATAATGTATGATTGACCAAATGAACAATTTGTAATTATAAGAAGTTCATTTTTGACTCAAGTGCCAAATATCAACAAAATGACCATTATTAACTTAAATGATTACAAAATGTTTATAACATGGTAATAATTTATATAAAAATAATAATAAATTTGAAAAAGGAGCTTAATCACATATAAATTAACTTTAGTTTGTTATTCAGAAGATTATAGAACGAACGGGTCAAGTCGGACAAGGAGGTAAGGGATTTCTTATCTCACATTTAATTCCATGAGATTTCCATTGTTCGCCACATATTCATTGCATGTGGTGTATTTTGTACTTCCATTTGATATATATATTCTCATTATTCTCATTATATTCATGGTATTCAATGATTCATTTGGTGGTTATTAACTTTTGGTCAAACAACTCAGTTGATTACAACGTGGTAAAGGGTTTCATCTCACTTTTTATTCCTGTGAGATTCATGCTATATTTCCCACTATTTCCTTTTTTGTGGTGTATGTATTACCCATGATTGTACTCTTTGTGTAATATAAATTCATTTATGAGTATTTATATCTTCATTTTATGATCCTTATTTCATGTGGTGTATGTTTTGTACGTTACCAAATCGGTAAGGGAACCTTTTACCCTCCTCTTTTTAAAAAAGACTTATTTTTGTTATGTCTTTTAATTTACAGCTTATTATGTTGGGATATATTCTTCAATATCCTTATTGATGTAAATTTAATGTCCAAGTGACGCGATACCCTTTTTATCTCATTATCTCATTTTCTGAATTTTAAAGTGATGTCGTTAGGCTTTCAAATTTTTACAAGGGAACTTCTTAACCCAATTTCAATTCTTTGGGTTAAACTTGTACTTCTTGAATATGTCATGCTATGAATATGTGTGAATGATGTTTGATTGTTTTACACATAATATCCACTTATATTGGGTGTATTTATATTTTTCACACATAATTATGTGATTGATTTATCCTTAATTTAAGGATACCATCCTTATAAGGGATTTCATCTCAAATTACATTTCCATTGAGACTTCATCGTTGTTATGCACCAATTCACTATTATATGGTGTATATACTGTCCTTTTTCATATTATATCATGAATCAATTTATTCTCATGATATTATAAAGTTCTGATTAAATGTTATTCCTCAATTATTTGTATTCAAGAGTCTATCATTTTGTTAAAAACACTTTAACTAAAATAAAATTTTAAATGTTTTAAGTATTTATTATTATAAATATTTATCATAAATTTCCATGATTTCAATTTTTTTGATTATTTATTTACATTGACATTAGTTTTTTAAAATTATTATTCCATTAAAAGCTTCAAAGTGGTATAGGAAACTTTGATTCAAAAATCCCTTTTTAAATGGTTTATGAAAATGGATTGATTATTTCAATATCTTGAAATTACTTATTACGATTGAAAATGAAATGTTATTAGTGAAATGTTTATATTTTCAATTTTTTTATTTTTTATGATGGTACTTGGAAATTTTATGGGTGGTTACTTGATAAACCATATGACGGGTGGTGTCGTGATAAACCAGGATGGGTGGTTACGTTATAACCTCTAATGCATTGGGTATGGAAGTCGGTCGTATGGCTATTCCATTTAGTGATATGTGTGGATGTAGACCGTATGGTTATTCCATTTATGTATGTTTATGTCCCAGGTTTCCATTATATGTTATGTTTTTATACGGTTTTTATGGTAATATTGTGGTTAAAAAATTATAAGTATTGATCTTTTATTCAATGAAGAGTATTTACTACTTCGTTAAGGTGAAAAGTATTACTTATGATAAATTATTAATGGTTTACTTGTTGTTTTGAAAAAAAATAACAGTTTTCCTTATTTTTGTATCCCTTATTGAGCTCTTTATACTCATCCCAGGTTTTTTAAATGTTTTTCATAGGACATGAAGTGTAATAGGGTCAAGGATGGGATAATTAAAATTTCATGCTATCTAAAACATGAAACTAGACATGTCTCATTTTCTTCAAGAGTTTTTATTTTATGAAAAAAATGGAAACTGAGTAGAAGTGTCTACTTTGTAATTTTTGAGATGTAATTTAATAGTAATGACCTAAATCTCTAAATCTATAAACTTGAAAAGATCCTCAATGTGAATTATTCATTTAATTCAAGATTATGCAATGTTTAAGGCCGAGTCCTTATACCACTTCACATCCTTTTATCCCTAGTTATGATTAGGATTATGATATTCATAGTTAAATATGGGGATAATTATTATATTATCATTGTATTTTAATATATTTTTTAATTTATTCCCATTTTATTTTTCATAATATTGATGTATAATTTCTCCCTAGGTGTCACTTATCGATGCCCTAAGATGATGGCCACAAGACCTCAAGTGCGTGTCCCCATATGCCAGAGGTTACTAATAAGAAGCGAGGGCCCAATGTGTGTATGTTGATAGAATATGACCTCATGGATCATAGTGGAACACTGTGGTAAAAAAATATAATTAATGGAGTAAATAGAAAAGGTACACACTATATGACCAAACTGGTAACCCATAATAGGAGAAGCAGTAGTAACATAAATATTACAAGAAAATATTGATAAATAGTCACACAAGATAATTAATCAATAGGTAGAAGATGAATACAAAATAATAGATACAAAATAATGATATTATTTCATGTATCTAAATAAAAAATGGAGCATATAGAACATGGGATATAGGAATATACCACATGCTAACAAAAATATACAAAAAAGAGAATATGATAAGCATCTCGAGCATTGGCTCGATCCTCACCCCCCATACGCCATCCTAAAAATTTCAATCAGGAATTTCAAGTTGGCCACTTGCCTTTAACTATACTTGCAGTCATATGTTATGTTTGAGTAACAAGAGAGGACCAAGGAGGGTGTGAGCTATAATCATTGTATTCCACCACCAACGGTGTCTAGATCAATCATGTTCATGCGATATTCAATGAATAGTGTGAAAATTTAGGTGAATCCAAAGCAATAAATAAAGAAAAAATTATCTTTTTGGTTCAGGTTCCTCAATGGATTCCTAATTAATTCAACCTACTTCATCTTAAGATATATATCTGAACTAACAAAACATATACAAGTAATAAGGTGTTCCCATGGTTCATCATAAATAAGGAATCAATTGTGGACTGACCTCAAGATTGGGTTTTGGCTTGGGGGATGAATCACAAGTACAATAATAAAGCATGCTCATAATTTAATAAAGAGGTTCCACAAATAAAACAAGCAATAATTTTGTCAAATCCAGTGATCGAATCCAAATCATGTATGATGAGATCCATAAAGGAATCTCATGGGTCACTAGAGGAGCTGCTAATATGACCAATACCATTGATTCCATCCAAGGAACCCTATAATAGTGTCCCTAGTATCACTCTTGGCATGATAAACTTTAAATCTGTACAAGGTATCTCACATATGGGATTGAGTATCACCCAAGACATGGTATATCCATATTTCCAGTGATACCATCCTCATTTTCTCCCCTACGGAACTAGTGTCACTTAATAGGATAAGTAATATTCATAGAGGGACTATACAATTAAAGCCAAGTATCTCTCTCGATGTGTAATGTAGTTTAATATCAAAGAATATAGAGTCCATCCATGTTGAATATAAATCAAGACATGTGTTCAATACCATCCCAAAAGTAAATAAGGCATGAAATTTATAATCACACATCATCATGGAATTTCAATATCACATGCCAAAAAAGATATCCAATATTTTTTTTTCAATCCCAACAACCATGGAATAAAGAATTAGGAAAAAAACATTTCAAAATTCTAAAGGTATAAGGTACATTTAAATACATAAGAAATATGAACAAGAAAATAAGGAATAATCACAAGGTAAGGGCTTGAATACATGCCAATACGATTTAATACAAGGAAAATAGAATAGTTCACTAAGTAACATTCATAAATTATACGAGGTATGACATAAATTATAAGCATTGATGAATATAAATCAGTTATAATTAAGTTTAGGGGTCTACTAAAATATTACAAATCATATAAATTCAATTTATAGTTTTGAGGCTTCTATCAAATATTCAACACACCCTAAAGAGAGTTTAAACAATTAAGGTTTGAGGTAATTTTCTTAAAAAGGGGAAACCATTCCCATCAAAGTGGAAAAAGTTAAGGATATCAACCAATAGAATAGTTCACCTCCCACTATGTTCAAACCACACAATCTATTTGGTGAAAAATAATTTATTTGAAAAATTAGAGGTTTCTATAAAGAGGTTTTAATGAGGCACAATAGATGACCATATAAAAAATGACTAAACATCAGGAAAGATATTATACCACCTAACTTGGACTCTTAGAATTCCACTCCTCTATTTTAAACACTTTAATTGATCTAAAATTAGATTTATCGAAGAAACCATCCAATAAACTGAAAAAAGTGAAACATTGGTCACAACTTAATAGTGAAACAAATTGGGTAAGAAATGAATAATTTAAGGGAGAGGTATATAGTGATTACCTCAAGATTTCTAATGCTTCTGATGGAGAATTATTTGGATGACAGATGAGGGAAATATCAAAATACCTAAGAGTAGAGGAGTAGGAGGTTCATGTGTCTACTATAGGAGAAATATGAGGGGGTGAAGTGATGGTTGGTGTAAAAAAATCATTAAGTTAAAAATGATAATTTCACCCACACAGAAATGGGCACATAGTTTGGAAAAACTATTGGCCAAACCATGAACCAATAGTGTGAATGGCCATTGTCCCAAAATTATGAAACCTCCCAAGGGTATTCACCTGAGTTCACATGGTTGAAAACAAACCATGTGGCCCATATAAACCCACTATCTTACACCATATAGATTAGGAAAACCATGTGGACTGGGTATCATTGTTTTATCAAAATGTTGGTCCCAGCATGCTTCCTCAAAATTTATGGATCATGTCTCTGAATAAGCTCATAATATCCCAAAACCTCCTTGAATCCATTAGGAATCATCATTTGGGACAAAAAATGGAAATTATACCAAAAAAATGGTTCGTACCTTTGAGAAAATTGAAGATGTCACAACCTCCAATCCTTAATAAAACCTATCCCCATTTTTCCCTTCTAAGGGTGGTAAAAAATCATCTGAGGAAATTTCCAGCCACTATGATTTTACATAACCTCCCAGTCTCAGGTCCTATCATATATTCATCTATGCTTCCATAGTACCCAAACCAATGGGATTGATCTTCCCCAAAGATTATTCCTATTATGATCAACAATATATATCTAATTCTCCTAAAAACATGCATCTTCCTCCAGCTCTATGACCTTGGGCCAAACAAATGAGACAGGTCTAGAAAATACCATAAAAGATGAGATACATGGAAGATGTTGTGCATGGAACAATACCTCTAATGTAACTGAAACTGATAGGTTTCCATCCTAACTCCCTCTACTATCTCGAAGGGACCAACCTAATGAGGTGATAACTTTTTCTATCTCCAAATTAATCTATGATCCAATCTAGTCGAAACACATAGAAAGACCTTATGCCCCATCTCAAACTCCATAGTTATAGGATGATTATTGGTATAATACTTATTCCTAGACTGATCTGTAGCCATATGATTCTAAATTAGCTGGACCTTCTTTAACACCGCCTAAATAAGATTATGACCTAGTAGTACTACCTCACCGACCTCTAGCCCAGACAAAGGTGGCAAAAATTTCCGACCATACAGATCCATATAAATCATTTCAATAACTATATTATTATATGTAAAGTCAAAAAGATGTATATTTTTCCATGAACCTATAAAATGAAGGATACATGCATAGAGAACTTCCTCTAACACTTGTATCATCTGCTTAGACTACCCATCGGTCTATATAAGGCCCCAGCCTTAAACCTTACTTAATCATGATTTATTACATGATTACACATTGAGGATCTTTTCAGGTTTAGAGTTTTAGAGAATTAGATCATAAAACTTGCATTACATTCCACATTTACACAAAGTGGTTACATAAAAGATAGTATTCATTTTTTTCCATCAACGGAAACATATTTAAAAATAAAGCATGGATTCCTTCTTGACACTTCCTTAACATTATCATCATAACATGTACCATTCCCTTGACCGGTGAAAAAAATTTCAAAAAAACTTGGGAGGAGCATAAAAAGCTCAGTAAGGGTTATAAAAATATGGAAAGGAAACATGAGTTCATAAATACATAAGAATGAAATCATACTTTACACATAAAACATAGGTGCTTTAACATACCTCATCAAATCATGAATAAATCATAGAAATCATAAGACATAAAAGGTAACAAGAGGCATTCATAACATTCTTACGTAGGGAGTAACCCTCTTAGTTAGGTTTGGAATACCCACCACAGTATATTCCCTAAATATCTTTAGAGAAACCTTAACATTTCACTCCTTCGCGTTACCCAATGCATTGGAGAGCTATATCGGGCTCACCCACCCTTAGTTTATCACGGAACCACCTGTCTTCATAATATTGCCCAAGAACCACAACATAATCGTATCACATAAAACATGCATGAAGGAAACATAACATTTCCACCTTTCAATCACAAGATATCAATAAAACACATTGATATAGAAACATTATGAAAACCATTTTCAATACCAAAATAAAATAGAAGTAAAACATGGTATTTATTTTTCTTTTAAAAAGATGGTATGGCTTGTAGAGGAAGCCAAAACTCAAATAATGGTCACGGCGGTGGAGAAGTCATTGTCGCCGTATACGTATGACAAAAACATTCCCTTTTGTCATTTAGTAAATGCTTCGTATAAAAAAGATTCATTTTGAATAAACGTAAAATTCAAAGGGTTTTATACACCGTATAAAAGAATGTTGTGTATAAAACATAATATGTCTCAATGAAAGGAGATTGAGACGAAGTCCCATACAAAGATGGTATCCTTGGATTAAGGATAAATCAGTTATATAATTATGCGTGACAAACAAATACACGAAATATAAGTGGATATTAAGTGTAGAAAAATCATAGGTTATTCACACATATTCATAGAACGACATATTCAAGGAGTACTAGTTTATCCCAAAGAATCGAATTTGGGTTAAGAAGTTCCCTTGAAAAAATTTGACAGCCTAACGGTGTCACTACAAAATTCAGAAAATGAGTTGATGAGAGATAAAAAGGGTATCTCATCACATGGACATAAAATTTAAATCAATGGGGATATATAAGAACATATCCCAACATAATAGTATGTGAATTAAAATACATAACAAAAGAAGTCTTTTAAAAAGAGGAGGGAGAAAGGTTCCCTTACCGACATGGGTATCTTTCGAAACATACACCCTGCGAAAGAAGGACAGTAAAACATTGATGTAAATACTCATAAATGAAATTATATTACACAATGAGTAAAATAATGGGTAGTACATACACCACTCAAAGGAAATTGTGGAAAATGTTGCATAAATCTCACGAGAATAAAAGTGGGATGAAAAATCCCTTACGAAAACTCGGCAGCCTAACGACGCCACTTAAAACTTACAAAAATGGATTGATGAGATCAAATAGGGTATCTCATAAAATTAACATAAAGTATACAGAAAGAGGAATATAAAATAACATCCCCCAACATAACAAATACGAGCTTAAAAGAAGTGACATAAAGGAGAGTACTTAAAAAGAAAGAGAGGGGTTGGATCTCTTACGAAAATTTGGCAGCCTAACAGCGCCACTAAAAACTTCCAAAATGAATTAATGAGAGAGAATAGGGTATCTCATCATATGAACCTAAAAATTACAGTAAGATTAATATAAAACAGCATCCAAATAACAAGAAAGTTGATCTTTGAAAGGAATGACATAAAGAGTGTACTTAAAAAGAAAGAGAGGAGTAGGATCCCTTACCTCAGGTCCGACTTGACTCGATCATTCTTTAATCTCCTGAATAATAAACTTGAGTTAATTTATACTTCCTTAAGAACCGTTTTCAAGTTCATTGTTCCTTTTATATCACTTATTACCAAGTCATGAACACTATGTTATTATTTAAGTTAATAACGGTCGTTTTAACGATCATTGGTACTTGAGTCAAAAATAAACTCTTTATAATTAAAAGTTGTTCATGTGGTAAAATATCCATTATATCCAGAATTGTATTCAGTATGTGGATATCATATATATCATATATATCCAGTATATTCCTGCATTTATAATATTACATAACATTTAGAGGTAAGAAATGAAATGTACCGTTCATAGAGACGGTAAGTCATACGTATGCATGAACGCTACTTCCATTTCTATTTAATATTTAATGGAATTAAAACATAATGATTCATAATAGTATTTTAATTCCAGTATGGTATCATATATAATATCATTAAATATATCTTTATATGTACCACATATGGTATTAACGAATCAAATCACTTTGAGGGGGTGGTAGTCCGCACTTCCTAAAATGAAGATATCGTGTATACCCATAATGGAATCCATAAAGGTATTCCATAAATAAAAAATACAGAAGCTTAAGGAAAACATAAACATATTATATATCATATATAAATATAGTGACATCTTAATGGCCACCTTTTATGGTGTTAAAAGAATGTTGAACAATCATCGTTTCGGGAGGCAGAAATTCCCCATCCACGGAAACATTATGTTCTTTAACCATTAGATGTAGGTGTGTGTAAGTTTATCTCGAATCCTTCTTATAAAAACATCCTAGTATATTTAATATACTGGAGTTGTTAAAAAATAAATGAATAAAAAGAGTTTAGGGGGTGGAGAAGAAAAATAAAACAAAAGGACTCAAGTGAAGACATTACCTTAAAATCGAGTAACTCCCTTTGGTTGGAGATCAAAGGCTTCCTTGGGAAGACTTCTGACCAAAGGGAGGCTTCTAAGAGTTAAAGAGGGATGTGGAGAGACAAAATGGGCAAGGGTTGGCCGAGCCAAAGTCTTTGTAAGTGTGGTTAAGGAGGTAGAGGTGGGGGCCTTTTATAAGAGGAGAGGAGGGGCACTCTTGGAATGTAAAGAAATGTTACTTTATTTTAGAATGAGTCTTGGATTTTAATGGTCCCACATTGATGTGTTTCGAGGATAAGGTTATAAGGGTTCTAAATCCACCCATCCAGTAGGTTTTGGACATGTGTAGGTCTTATATTTTACATTAACTTTCCATTTTATGTAAATCGTTAAATAATGAGGTCATCGCTGCATCATCATGATGTCATAAAGAATTTAATTTATTTAATGTCTAAAAATTATAAAACAAATACTATGATGTAGGAAATATTATTATATTTCCAATGACTATTTATTGTCAGAAATCTGACTTGTATAACCCCATGTAAAAATTGATTTAGTTAAACAACTCATGTTTGTGACATTTTAATTTTAACATTAAGTAAAAAGGTATTTATGTCATTTTCCAACCAAAGTGGCCCCATGGGGTCCCCAAGTTGACCCATGGATTTTATTGGTTTTCCATGACCCATACAATGAGGGTAGGACATGTGTCTAGGTCATTTCATATTATTAATACATTATTTTTACCTTAAACTACACTAATTACCTCTAATCGCGATTAAAAACTTAATAAGTTACTATTCACCAAAAAAATTATTTTAATCCCACTAAACAACATTTTACTTCTTGATGACAACCATGTATGTCGGATTTTTGAAATTCAAAACACAAAGGTGGCAAAATTTCATTTAAACGAAAAATCAGTTTTTATAAGTACCACTTAGTGGTTTCACTATTCATCAAAAATTGATGTTTTTCAGAAAATTACCAAAAATTCACCCTAAGCTATATTTGATATTCCGAATTCAAAAATGATGTATATTTTAAAAAATTCATAACATATATGTTACATTAATTAGTTTAATAATTAATTCCCGTTGTCAGAACAAATAGCGTGTTTTTATGAAACAATATATATCAAAAGATTGACACTAGTTTAAGTCAAATTTCAAAGTGAAATTAATTCCAATGACCGCTATTTGATTAAATTATAAAAATATATTCTAATTTCACTTTAAAACCAATTCAAAAGATAATCTAATCATACAAATAAATTAGATTAAAAAGAGGTTTTGAATTAAAATACAACATTTTTCACTATTCATTAAAAGTTGAACTTTTTCGGAAAAATACAAAAAATTTACACAAAGTAAATTTTGATGTCCCTATTCTAAAGAAGAATTTTATTTTGTCAAATATAACACATAAAATTTTCAAAAAGTTGATTTAAAAGAGGTTCGTCATCAAAAGACGGTTAATCGACCTTTTAAAGAATATTAGAATGTTTACGCTTAAAATTGGATTCATTCGCATTTTTAATCCTCTAACATTTATTGTAAAAAGTAAAAATATTTGACAAACATATATAATCATTTTGTAGTTAGTTCTATTAATTCCCACCATCACAACAACTAGGCATTAACTACCATTTAAAATAATATTATTTTATTATTAGAGTTCAACGTAAGATTCCCAAGAAACTCATTGTTGCGTGTTGGGTACACTATCGAGCATAGCGTCCCCTTTAAAGTTATGTAAATATTTTATTCACAAATATGGATAAATATGAAAATGTCATACTCTTTATTTACCTAGGGTGTCACATCCTTCCCCCCTTTTGGGAATTGCATCCTCGCAATTTTAAAATTGGGCTTGGAAACTTCATTGAAAATCCCACATCGGAACAAGAGTCAGTAAAACAATCACTTTAAAATAAAGAAAGATAAGTACAAAGGTCACCCGAGTTAACCCATACTCGGATTCCAAGTATGAAAATATGGACATGGAGGAAAAAACAAAGGGTCATGTTCTGATGGAGAGTGATAGTAAACATGTCTAGGAGAAAGTTAACCATAAGAAAATCACAAACTTGTGATGGGTTAAACGGTATTTGATTCCCCATTAGGAAAAGTTAAAAGACAAAATTTTTTGTTTTCAGTTACCTTTCATTGAGGAATTTATTTTTTTGAGCTTAACTAAATCATAACGAAACATACTTACTTGTCATGTAGACTTTCAACTTTTACTAGATTCCTTAATCAAACTCATATTTTCTCCAAAAGACGAGTATTTAGGAAGACTTGTTCGCATTATGAGTACTATAATCAATTTCTAGAGAATCACCTAATCCAAAAAAGAGAACTATATAATTCCCATGTCTTTAGACTCTAACCAAAACAAAAACCAAAAATGTTAGTACAAGATCAGATAATCCAGAAAAGGATAACGCTTTATAAAAAGAAAATCTATTCTTAATCTCCAAAATTTGTCCAACAAAACCAAAGTTCAACGAAGACCATTAGATAAACAATTTGTCCATAAAATTCTTCAAAGTAAACCAAACTAAGATTGAAACCCAAATATTTGAAGGATTTAATGACATAGTCTTCCAAGGTACAAATTAACTTTTATCTCCAAATAACATCAGTTGCTCTTAAATTCTCATATTGAAAATTAATTAACCTAACCACATATCCTCGATGATAGGTTAATCATTTCCATATATAACCCAAAATAAACATACTCTTGATTCCTAAAATCATCTAACTAAAAAGAATTAGTCAAACTAACCTAAGACTTTACGTAGTCCAGTGGTAGGCGATAAATACCAGTCGTACTTTGGTTGTGGGTTCGATTCCCGCAGCTTTGTCCGACACGACGGGTTGTCACACGGTCTGCGTGTTGTCCTTTTTTCAAACTATATAATTATCAAATCATTCCCCAAAAAGAGATAAAATCATTAAGAATAACTGTAACATAATTTAACCTCAATTTTATCTCATGCCTTTCACTTCCATCATAACATATAGTAACCCATAGTTACCTCAAAAGTAAGGATCATATAAACCCAAATGGTTCTTTATAACTATGTCCACAAAAGAACGGATAACTATTCCTTGAATAAAATTTTCATATATTAAACATCAGGGTTACACATACTATAAAAAGTCTTCTAATGTAACCCCATCATCAAGAGAGACTTAATACTCTTAAGAATTTCACCATAACTCTTGAAGCCCTTATATGTTGACTTCTTACTCATTCAACATTCTTCATGATCCATTAACCATTCCTTTCCAACTTATTCTGAAATAATTATTTCTTACAAACAAAATCATGAATCATATCCTAAGATTCCAAAATAGGAAAACAAAAGTTATGAAATAATCCATACCTTTGATTGGTCATTGTCAGTTTCTTCATCCTCAATCGGAATGGCATTAGGTATTGGTAAACGAGTATTTGTATGATCTTGGTGATCCCATTCACGAAACATCTTCATAGGACTTGTGTTTTCATAATGACCATGCACACCACATTTAAAACATTCAATTGATCCCTCAGAAAGAACTTCTTTCCCTTTCCTCGAGTCAACTGGATGCTTCCTTTTCCCATGGCAGGTTCTTGCTTTATGACCTTCATTTCCACATCTATAGCATATTTCTATCCCTTTGAAACATTTTCCTAGGTGTTTCTTTTCACATCTTTGACACATTGGTTTTTGAACACACTTACCTTTATGATTATTACCTGTAGTTCCGTAGGGATTTTTTTCTCACATATATGATTCCTTATAGAAATCACCAAGGTTTAGGTGGTCAATAATGACTCTAGATAGTTGCTTGATAATAAACACAAGAGTTCTCATTGCAGCTCCTATATCATTCAGTTGCTCGCTCAAAAAACTATCACAGTTTCCTTGATATACAATGTTACTTTGGTGCCTACTAGATCCAGCCATTTAATAAAAAAAAAGGTCAGTGTGAGTATATCAACAGAACCATAATGTACTAATGAGAAAGATAAACACTAAGATATACTTACTCATTCACTTTATCTAAAACTAGGACTCTTTCTTAAATCCTAACCATTATGGTAGTGTCACTTATGCTTAAAGAATACCCTAACCTCTAAAGTTATCTAAACTGACCTCTATTACAAACTATAAGGCCCCATCCTTAAACCTTACTTGATCTTGAGTTATTACAAGATTACACATTGAGGATCTTTTCAGGTTTAGAGTTTTAGAGAATTAGATCATAAAATTTTCATTACATTCCACATTTACACAAAGTGGTTACATAAAAGATAATATTTATTTTTTTCCATAAATGGAAACAAATTTAAAAATAAAGCATGGATTATTTCTTGACACTTCCTTGACACTATCATCATAACATGTACCTTTCCCTTGACCTGTGAAAAACATTTCAAAAAACATAGGATGAGCATAAAAAGCTCAGTAAGGGTTATAAAAATATGGAAAGGAAACATGAGTTCATATATACATAAGAATGAAATCATAATTTACCCATAAAACATAGGAACTTTAACATACCTCATCAAATCATGAATAAATCCTATAAATCATAATACATAAAAGGTAACTTGAGGCATTCATATCATTCTTACGTAGGGAGTAACCCTCTTGGTGACGTTTGGAATAGCCACCACAGTATATTCCCTAAATCTCTTCGGAGAAACCTTAACGTTTCACTCCTTCATGTTACCCAATGCATTAGAGAGCTATATTGGGCTCACCCACCCTTAGTTTATCACGGAACCACCCGTCTTCATAATAATTCCCAAGAACCACAACATAATGGTATCACATAAAACATGCATAAAAGAAAACATAACATTTCCACCTTTCAATCACAAGATATCAATACAACACATTGATATAGAAACATTATGAAAACCATTTTAAATACCAAAATAAAATAGAAGTAAAACATGGTATTTATTTTTCTTTTAAAAAGAAGGTATGGCTTGTAGAGGAAGCCGAAACTCAAATAATGGTCACGGAGGTGTAGAAGTCGTTGTTGCCGCATACGTATGACAAAAACATTCCCCTTTGTCATTTAGTAAACGCTTCGTATAAAAAAGATTACTTTTGAATAAATGTAAAAGTCAAAGGGGTTTATACACCATATAAAAGAATGTTGTGTATAAAACAAAATATGCCTCAATGAAAGGAGATTGAGACGAAGTCCCATACAAAGACGGTATCCTTGGATTAAGGATAAATCAGTTACATAATTATGTGTGACAAACGAATACACGAAATATAAGTGGATATTAAGTGTAGAAAAATAAGAGGTTATTCAAACATATTCATAGAACGAAATATTCAAGGAGTACAAGTTTATCCCAAAGAATCAAATTTGGGTTAAGAAGTTCCCTTGAAAAAATTTGACTGCCTAACGATGTCACTACAAAATTCAGAAAATGAATTGATGAGAGATAAAAAGGGTATCTCATCTCATGGACATAAAATTTAAATCAATGAGGATATAGAATAACATATCCCAGCATAATAGTATGTTAATTAAAAGACATAACAAAAGAAGTCTTTTAAAAATTGGAGGGTGAAAGGTTCCCTTACCGACATGGGTATCTTTCGAAACATACACCCCATGAAAGAAGGACAGTACAACATTGATGTAAATACTCATAAATGAAAGTATATTACACAATGAGTAAATAATGGGCAGTATATACACCAATCAAAGGAAATTGTTGCAAATGTAGCATAAATCTCACGGGAATAAAAGTGGGATGAAAAATCCCTTACGAAAACTAGGCAGCCTAACGGCGCCACTTAAAACTTACAAAAATGGATTGATGAGATCAAATAGGGTGTCTCGTCATATTAATATAAAGTTTACAGAAAGAGGAATATAAAATAACATCCCCCAACATAACAAATAGGAGCTTAAAAGAAGTGACATAAAGGATAGTACTTAAAAAGAAAGAGAGGGGTTGGATCTCTTACGAAAATTCGGCAGCCTAACGGTGCCACTCAAAACTTCCAAAATGGATTGATGAGAGAGAATAGGGTCTCTAATCATATGAACATAAAACTTACAGTAATATTAATATAAAATAACATCCTAATAACAAGAAAGATGATCTTTAAAAGGAATGACATAAAGAGTGTACTTAAAAAGAAAGAGAGGAGTAGGATCCCTTACCTCGGGTCCGACTTGACTCGATCGTTCTTTAATCTCCTGAATAATAAACTTTAGTTAACTTCTACTTCCTTAAGAACCTTTTTCAAGTTCATTATTCTTTTTATATCACTTATTACCATGTCATGAACACTATGTTATTATTTAAGTTAGTAACGGTCGTTTTAACGATCATTGGTACTTGAGTCAAAAATAAACTCTTTATAATTACAAGTTGTTCATGTGGTAAAATATCCATTATATCCCGAATTGTATTCAGGATGTGGATATCATATATATCATATATATCCAGTACATTCATGCATTTATAATATTACATAACATTCAGAGGTACGAAATGAAATGTATCGTTCATGGAGACGGTAAGTCGTACGTACGCATGAACGCTACTTCCATTTCTATTTCATATTTAATGGAATTAAAACATAATGATTCATAATAGTATTTTAATTATAGTATGGTATCATATATAATATCATTAAATATATCCTTTATACGTACCACATATGGTATTAATGAATCAAATCACTTTGAGGGGGCGGTAGTCCGCACTACCAAAAATGCAGATATCGCGTATACCCATAATGGAAGCCATAAAGGTATGCCATAAATGAAAAATACAGAAGATTAAGGAAAAAATAAACATATTATATATCATATATAAATATAGTGACATCTTAATGTACAGCTTTGAAGGCGTTAAAAGAATGTTGAACAATCATCATTTTGGGAGGCAGAAAGTCACCATCCACGGAAACAGTATGTTCTTTAACCATTAGATGTAGGTGTGTGTAATTTTAGCTCGAATCCTTATTATAAAAACATCCTAGTATATTGAAGATACTGTATTTGTTACAAAAGAAATAAATAAAAAGAGTTTAGGGGGTGGAGAAGCAAAATAAAACAAAAGGATTCTAGTGAAGACATTACCTTAAAATCGGGTAACTCCCTTTGGTTTGAGATCAAAGGCTTCCTTGGGAAGACTTCTGACCAATGTGAGGCTTCTAAGAGTTAAAGAAGGATGTGGAGAGACAAAATGGGCAAGTTTTGGCAGAGACAAAGGCTTTGGAAGTGTGGGTAAGGAGGTAGAGGTGGGGGCCTTTTATAAGAGGAGAGGAGGGGCACTCTTGGAAAGTAAAGAAATGTTACTTTATTTTAGAATGCGTTTCAGATTTTAATGGTCCCACATTGATGTGGTTCGAGGATAAGGTGAAAAGGGTTCTAAATCCACCCATCCAATAGGTTTTGGATATGTGTAGGTCTTATATTTTACATTATCATTCCATTTTATTTAAATCGTTAAATAATAAGGTCATCGATGCATCATCATGATGTCATTAATAATTTAATTTGTTTAATGTCTAAAAATTATAAAAAAAATACTATGATGTATAAAATATTTTTATATTTCCAATGACTATTTATAGTCAAAAATCTGACTTGTATAACCCCATGTAAAAATTGTTTTAGTTAAACAACTCATGTTTGTGACATTTTAATTTTAACATTAATTAAAAAGGTATTTATGTCATATTCCAACCAAAGTGGCTCCATGGGGTCCCCAAGTTGACCCATGGATTGTCTTGGTCGACCATGACTCATCCAATGAGGGTAGGACATGTGTCTAGGTCATTTCATATTATTAAAACATTATTTTTACCTTAAACTACACTAATTACCTCTAATCGC
Organism: Viscum album; assembly: GCA_963277665.1. NCBI lineage: Eukaryota > Viridiplantae > Streptophyta > Magnoliopsida > Santalales > Viscaceae > Viscum > Viscum album. The sequence continues at coordinate 1,490,290,051 of OY728120.1, forward strand.
GATTAAAAACTTAATAAGTTACTATTCACCAAAAAAATTATTTTAATCCCATTGAACCACATTTTACATCTTTATGACAACCATGTATGTCGGATTTTTGAAATTCAAAACACAAAGGTGGAAAAATTTCATTTAAATGGAAAATCAGTTTTTATAAGTACCACTTAGTGTTTTCACTATTCATCCAAAATTGAAGTTTTTCAGAAAATTACCAAAAATTCAACCTAAGCTATATTTGATATTCCGAATTCAGAAATGATTTCTATTTTACAAAATTCATAACATATAAGTTACATTAATTAATTTAATAATTAATTCTCGTTGTCAGAACAAATAGTGTGTTTTTATGAAACAATATATATCAAAAGATTGACACTAGTTTAAGTCAAATTTCAAAGTGAAATTAATTCCAATGACCACTATTTGATTAAATGGTAAAAATATATTATAATTTCACTTTAAAAACAATTCAAAATATAATCTAACCATACAAATAAATTAGGTTAAAAAGTGGTTTTGAATTTAAATACAACATTTTTCACTATTCATTAAAAATTGAACTTTTTCGGAAAAATACCAAAAAATTTACACAAAGTAAATTTTGATGTCCCGATTCTAAAGAAGAATTTTATTTTGTCAAATATAAAACATAAAATTGTCAAAAAGTGGATTTAAAAGAGGTTCGCCATCAAAAGGTGGTTAATCGACCTTTTAAAGAATATTAGAATGTTTACTCTTAAAATTTGATTTATTCGCATTTTTAATCCTCTAAAATTTATTGTAAAAAGTAAAAATATTTGAAAAACATATATAATCATTTTGTAGTTAGTTCTATTCATTACCGCCATCACAACAGCTAGGTGTTAGCTACCATTTAAAATAATATTATTTTATTATTAGAGTGCAACGTAAGATTCCCAAGAAACTCGTTGTTGCGTGTTGTGTACGCCATCGAGCATAGCATCCCCTTTAAAGTTATATAAATATTTTATGCACAAATATGGATAAATGTGAAAATGTCATACTCTTTATTTACCTGGGGTGTTACAGTCTATGGGTGATATGATATACTCAAGAGAACCTGTGAATACATCACATTTTGCAACCCTTTCTAGAACCATGATGTAAGGAAGGAATCTTGGTTTGATATGATAGAATGGGGAACACCATGAAGTCTTATTGTCTCCCAAATGTGAAATCTCCCTAGATCATCAATATAGAAGGTCTCTCGGATGGTCATGAAGTGTGTGACCTTGTTCAACCTATCAAAGATCACCCATAATATATCACTACCTCAAGGGGATCTCAGAAAACACATCACAAAATACAAGGTGATGTCTTTAAATCTCTTCTCAGGAATAGATAAAGGTTATAGGATCTTAGTTGGTTGATAGTGCTCTATATTGACATGCTTACTGGTGGAGCATTTGTTAATAAAAACTGATAACTTTCTATTCATAGATGGCCACCAATACTGATGGTTTATGTCTTGGTACATCTGCATAATTTCAGGATAAAATTTCCTACCATAGTCATGATATTTTCTCATCAACTGATCCCATATATAAAACATCACTGAAACACTCCAATAGAAGAGTATAGTATCATTCTCATAAACAAACCAACTGGGGGTGGGATCTAACCCATGACACTCTCCCTTAGGATGAGTCCCTTGGAATCAGATGGTTGTATTGTCCAAACTCACTCCAGAATAGAGGACATCATAGCTATAGCTACTAAACATTAAATCTCATGATGTCCCTGAACCTTCATATGCAACTCCAGAAAAATATCCCTCATCAGGAACACAATAATATCCTCCAGGATGGCCTATGTCTGATTATTCTAGCTCAATTCATCATTAATGGAAATCCCCTCTCAGTGTGTATAAAAAGCTCATAATCAAAGAAATGTAGGTATTCAACCCACTTGTGTTGTCTCATATTCATGTCTCACTATGTGGAGATGTACTTGATACTTTTATGATTCATTGAAATAATGAACTGATCCCCCAAAAATTATTTCCTCTAATAGCATAGATCAAGAATCGTGGACTCTAGCTTGAGTTCATGCTTAGGGTAATTTTGATCATTATGCCTAATCTAGTGGAACCTCTATACTACAACTCGATCAACCTACATCATAAATTTTCATAAATCGATACCCAAAGCATCAAAATAATCAGTATATCTTCTTCTCAACTCAGGAATAATCAAGATCAATTTTGAAGTCAATCCTCCTTTTAACTCATAAAAATCTATATCTCAAGCTTCATACCATAAGAATATTACACCCTTCTTATTCAAGACCGTAAAAAGTGATTCTAATGGGGATAATTAATGTATGAATCACCTATAATAGCCATATTTCCCTAAGAAACTTCTTATTTTAAACAAATTCTTGGGATGTTCCTAGGAAAGCATGGTTCTAAAATTCTTCGGTTCAACATATATTCCTTACTCTGAAATGATATGACCCAATAAGTGAATCTAACAGATCCAAAATTGGCATTTAGTGTGATTCATGTATAGTTGGTGTTCACTAATTATATGCAGAATGGCCTCAAGATGGTTATCATGGTTTTGTGTGGTGTCTTAATACATTAATATTTCATCTATGAAGACCACCACAAATGAATCAAAATACTGGGGGAAAACCCAATTCATTAGAGCCATAAATAATATTGTTTCATTAGTTAAGATGAATGATATAACCAAATACTTATAAAAGTTGTACCTACTTTGGAATGTTGTACATGGTATGCCTAATAGCCTCACATGAACTTGATGGTAGCCTGACCTCAAATAAATCGTGGAGAAAATTGCCACTCCTAAAAAATGGTTAAACATGACATCTATATGAGGAAATGGGTACCAGTTCTTCACATTACGCTAGTTCAATAGCATATAATACATAAACAATATAAGGGTTTTTTCCTTCCTGGATAAAAGTATTGGTGAACCCTATGGTGATGTACTGGGTTGGATGAAACCCAATGCCTCTAGATCCCCAGGATACTATCTGAGTTACGAGAGTTGTATGGGTTACATCCTATATGGAGTAATGGACATTGGTTTCATACCTATACCTAGCTTAATGGTGAACTCAACCTCTCTATCAAGTGGTAATCTAGAGAAATAATTAGAGAATACATACCTGAAATGATCCACAGTAAGAGTGAACTCTACCGACAACATTCCCTAATCATTTGTAAAGAGACTCACCATTTGGGTTGTTGCCCCAACAAGACCTTAACACTTTGTTCCATCTCGACTAGCATAGATTCTCAATTTTTCCTTATGGATATACATTTTTCCCTCAGGTGATGTAAGTGACACCCAACAGTGATATAAATCCACTTAATCTTGATAAGAGACAAAGCATTTCATACTGATAATGACATTGAAGTCTATCATTTTGAGGATGAATAAATTCCAAAGGAAATGGTACCCAAATATCTCAAGAGGAGTTCCAGGAACTAATATCATCCATCTAATCATACCCCATGTGCTATTTCAAGTGACATAACACCACAAAAGTATTGTATTTTAGGGTCCAAACATTCCTCAGTAGAAGTATATATAAAAGAGTTTTATAAACCTTTATCAAAAAGGGTAGATAATAATGTAGAGTCTACCAAGATAGTACCTTGTATAGTATAAGGAATGGGACTCTTCTCCTCATGGAAAGGATACACTGCATAGATATGGCATGAACGATGGTCGTAAGATACTTTTTTACTATCTTGGGAAGGTCCACTCTGCTGACAATGAATCTCTAAAGCCTAACTACCATGACCACAACCACCATCACCTCATCATGATATTCTAGAATAAGACTAACTCCCAAACTAAAATGGATTAGTTTATATTGTACTTGAAAGAGTTTTTAATATACATCACCACTCCCTAGATGTGGGAGGAAAATAACAGAAGTAATGTTGAAGGTGACCCATTCTGCAGTAATCTTGGCATTCGATTGGGTTCCTCATGCACTGGGGATTTTTATAGCCTATCCTACCACACTGGTGATATACCACATGACTATAAATGCATGAAAACTGACTAGAACCTGCCACATATTCACCCTCAAAACAACTCTTCTTGCTACTATATGAATCATATCCCTACCTCAGAACTATACAACCCTATATCACATTACTATATTCTATGAGTCTTCATTCTATAATAAGAGTTTGGTTCACTATATTTGTAATGGTATTCAACCTGAAGAAATTAAACTATGATTATAAAATGTATACAATCACTTCTTCAAATCTCATATCATTCATCAAATCATCACCAGTCATATATGGGTTGATGTCTTTTAATTAAGTGAAGTGAGATGAAGACTATAGCATGGTTATAGCACCCTACTAAAGATGTATAAAATCCCTAGTGTGAACCTCTCTCAGATTCTACAAAAATAAGTGATCATTGAAGGATGTCTATAAATCTACCCATATCACACCCCAGATGATGCTCTTCCCAAGAGATGATGTCCCACCAATGCTTTTCATAATCACACAACATGTAGGTAGTGATCTCGACCCTCTGTTATAGATCCATCTCAAGATGATCGAATATTGATACCATGTCCTATAGTTATGACTCATCAGCCTAAGGTCCACCACCCCTTGAGAAGGTGGGGGGATGTTGGTGCTAGAAATATCAGTTTATCTGTTCCATAATAAGGGAATAGCTAAAAAGTATCCTAAATAGACTGCATAAACTAGAAAAAAAATATCATCAAACTGATCATCGGTGCCTAGTAGAAGATCACCAGGAGGTGAATAATGTTTCACTATAGGAGGTATTCTGGGTGCCACAAGTCCCACCACATCCAGAGTATTCTACTCATCACTTTCATAGAGTATATAATATAGAAATCATGGTGTCATAACTCTACAATTTCCATCTGCACTCCTCAAAAAATATTTATAATATATTGAGAAAGTGATAAAGGAACGAACATGCAGAAGGCCTTCCCAAAACATGACATAACCCTCAACCTTATACAATTTCTTGGTCTAGGTGACCATGAAATCCATTGGAGGATACCCAGAGATACTTCCTACTACCCATGACTAGGGTCAGGTCTGGGTCAACGTATCATATTACACATATAAGATGACCATTTCATTTTAAAGATTATATTCATCTTAAATTATTATTCTTTTTTTTTTATTTAAATCCTTTCCAATTTTCTAAATTAGATACACCAACATTTCCAATTTATAATGGACAATAAAAATTATAAATTGGAAGATGGAACCCACTTAATCCTAACCTGAACACATTCCATCCCACATGATCAATGGTCCATGGATCAACATGCCATAATTGACAACTTAAGGTGTATTCTTTATCTTATGTAGGAAAACCCTTTTAGAATAAGGGAGTAACTTTAAGTCTCAATTATTTTTTATATTTCTTGCAAGGAATTCCATCATAACTCCAAATATAATATCCAAGGAACTACAATATGGGAATGAATCATAGAAAATTCATGAAAAAAATATGCATGGAAATATGCATGGAATTTAAATCTTATGGTGCTGTGTATGATGCATGACTTATAATTCGTCATCATATTTTAGATCCATGGTAAAGAAAACATTTCTATTAATAATTTTTTCAATAGTAATAGCAACAACAGGAATGTGTTTCACTCAATGGTTAAATCCATGAAACTATAACATGGGAAAACAATAACTGCAAATAACCATCCCAAGTAATTTGGGTTTCCCCTATACATGTGTAAGAAATTCCAAGGCATAGGCTCATTACCAAATTACATTATCCCAGTCTCCTTTGTAATACCCAAATAGTATGAAAAAAAAGGAAACAAATATCTTATACCACATTGTATAATACCTCCTCGAGTGCCACTTAGAGGTTCTCTGAGGCGATGGACACAAGACCTCAAGTGCACCTCCTCATATGCCAGAGGCTACCGACTAGAAGCAAGGGCCTATGGTGTGTTGGTGGGGAGACTATTAACTCATTGATCAGAGTAAAGAGGAATGGTAAAAAAATATATAATAAATAGATTAAATAGTAGAAAAAGACACTATATAACTAAACCTAGAATCCCCATAGCGAAAGATATACTAATAGGAATAAAGAAGCGAAATAATAATAAACAATAACATTGATAAATAATCATTCGGTGGATGCGAAATAAACAATAATAGATAAAAAATGTTGGTATTATTTCATGTATCTATACAAAAAGGAGTGTACATGGAATAGGGGAAACATTCATATACCACATACTAACAAAAATACACAAAAAAATCAACTAATACAAGAATCTAAATCATAGGATTGATCCTCTACCACCGTACTCTATCCAAGAAATGTCAATCAACCATCGTAAGATAGACACTTACTATTTTATATACATGAAATCATTAAGTATGCTTATGTACCAAGAGAATACAAATTACAGTGTGATATATAATCCCAGTAGGCCACTACCAATGGTGTCTAGATCAATCCATTTCATGAAATATAACATGAAAAGTGGGATAATATAGCTGAATTCATGGAAATAAATAAATAAACATTTAAAATTTTGGTCTAGGTTCCTCAATGGATTCCCAAAAAATTATAGTTCTTTCAGCCTAATACTTATGTCTAAATCAAGGAAACGTGTACAAGTAATAATGTGTTCAAATGTTTCATCATAAATAATTCATCACATGTGGACCAACCCCAAGTAATTTTTTGGCATGGCAGACGTGTCGTTAAAATAATAATCAAGCATGATCATAATTTAATAAAGATGTATCACACATAAGCCTAGAATGTATTCCATTAAATCTAGTAATGGAATCTTGAGACCATCCAAGGTGATCTAAAAAGGAATCTAGTGGGTCAGTATATAAGCCTCTAATATAACCAATCCCACATTGTTCATCCAAGGTGACCCATAATGGCTTCCCTAATATCACTCTTGGCATGATAAACTCAAAGTTTGTACCATGTATCTCACATAAGGGACTGAGTGTAACCTGAGTAATGGAATAGACATCTTGATAATGAAATCATCCATGGTTTCTCCCCTAGTGAACCGGGGTCACTTGAGAGTATAAGCAATCCTCCCTGAGAGACCGTACAAGGAAACCCAAGTGTCACTCCCAGTGCATCAAATAGTTCCCTTTCCAATCACATTGAGTCAATCCACAGTGCCCTTAAATCGAGACTCATGTTATCTCAAAGTCTGAAAGTAGATAAGGTATAGAATTTAAAATCACACATCATTTTCAATTCATTTCAATATCACATTCCAAACAAGCTGGAAAAGCATTTAATTCAATCCCAAAAACCATGTCATAAAGTATTAAGCACAACACACTAAGAAATAATCTTAAGGTTGAAATAACATGGAAAGGAATAATAAATAAGCATTATAAAAAATAAAATAATTCATAACCACAAGTGAAGGGAATACACACATGGAAATAGGCTTTAATATAAGGAAACTAGCATTTGTCACTAAGAAACATGGATAATGTATAGGATGAATGGCATAAATAATTTGAAATGAAAAATAAAAAGCTTTGGGAATCTATATTAGTGTCTATAATCATGGATTAGAATTCATCTAAATTAAATCTATATTTTTAAGAAATTTATGAAATGTAAAACACACCCAAAAGAGTGTTAAAACAATTAAGGTTCAAAGGAATTTGCTTAAAAAGGGAGAACCATGCCAATAAAAGTGGCAAGAGTCAAGGAAATAAACCAAAAAGTTGATTTTCTACTCAATATGGTTATTATAGACATGGTAATGGGTAAATTTAATTTATCTAAAAAATTAGAGGCATCGTCCGAAGATTCTAGTGCACAACACAGCAGTTCACTATATAAAAAGCGACGAAACATTAGTAAAGAAACTAGACCACATAACTTGGTCTTGTTAAATATCAATCATCTATTTTCAACCATTAAATCAAGATATAATGAGATTAATTGAATAAATCATCCAATTCCTTAATAATACAACAAAAGAGTTATCACCTAAATAGGGAAACCGATGGGAGAAACAACGAATAATGGATGGTAGAGGAGTGTATATCTTACCTAAAGCTTTCTAATGATTCATACTATAAAGGATATGAATTATAGATGAGGGAGATATCAAAAGAAATAAGATTTGTGGAGGAGGAGGCTCATATGGTATCTAGAGGAGAAAAATAAGAGGGAGACAATATGAATGAGCTAAGACACTCATTAAGGGGAAAATTTTAATTTTACCCACATATAGAGGGGTTCATGGTTTCTCTACATAGTTGGCCTAACTTTTCATAAAACCTGAAAAAAGGACACTATCCCAAAAGTATGAAACCTCACATTGGTGTGCACCTAGGGTCTCATGGTTGTAGAAAAATTTTTTGGGCCTTTTCACCCCACTGTCTCTCACTACACATTTTATGGAAACCAAGTTGTCTAGGTGGAATGATTTCTCCTAACCACGTGTCTTAGTTTTCTTCCCCAAAATTCTAGGATCTGAGCTCCAAACAATTTCTAAACACCCCATGAAACCTCTTTGACTCTCTTAAGAATCACTAATATGGAAAAAATGAATTTATACCCAAAGAAATTGGTTTGTACCTTTTATAAAAGTTATCATGTTACCATTGATTATTATAGATTCCCCGTAATGTATTAATGTTTATCTAGAAGTATATAATTTCATCTCAATAAAACATATCATATTTAATTTTAGTTTTGTGTTTCATGAAACATAAACTATCAAAAAAATTATTTAAAGAAATACACATTTTAAAATCTCTTGGTATTACATAAATAATTTTTTTGGATGAATAATATTACATTGCTTTCCAGCATTAGTAATTTTTTCCTTCTTTACATTAAATTTGAGAAAATATTATCAACAGATATGATCCTAATGGTTGTATAAGTGATTGAGAATATTACAATTCATATTATGGATTATTATTTTTACCTTTGAGAATATAAGATTGTGTTTTTTGATAGTTTTAAATCTCATCATTATCCAATAGTCTAACTATAATGATGATATACCATGATTTGATGAGAAAATTTAAGTGTTTATAAATGGATAATTTTATAGTGTAGTTTTTACCAAAATTTATTACATTTTCGTTGCTAATGGGTGACTTTTATGTTTCAACGGGTTTAAAAAAACTTTTTAGTATTCCTTAATGGATATGGGAGTATATTTTAATTGATTTTGAAATGGTATTTATAAGGGTATTGGGAGTAAATGATCATATCTATATTTTTGTTAATTTATTAATAGAATATTCTCATTTTATACAAATTTATGAGTTAATTTCAATTAAGTATCTAAAAACCTTTATATAGAATAAGTGTAGACATTTAATGTGTGTAAAATTATAGCTTTATTATCTTAAATAGTGGAAGAGTCATGTGAGGCCACTAAAATTAATAACGCCACCATATATAAAAATGACACTATTTAATATAGAGGCTCTGATCCATTAAATTTGGATTCTATACCCTCTATATTATAATCTTATAACAAGGATCAATAAGAAAAACATGAATTACCTAGAAAATCATAATATAAAATTATATAAAAATCCTAACAATGGTCATTATATAACACATTCTATATCAAAATGAAACCCATGTTGTATATAAAATATTAATATGATATAATCAGGTAAAACATGTCATTTATCTCCTAAAAATAGTTGATGATTAAAATTATCAAGAAAATATATCATATAGAAAATATATATGGGAAAGGTGTAATATAGGAAAGCCTATATATATTATAAACCCAAATAGGAAAAGAATAATAGGGTTGGACAAACATATATAGAAGAAACATCAAGAAAATTAATGATATATAAAGACTCATGTATATAGGAAACACATCTTAGCAAGAAATAACATAACCACACCTACAATGATGAGTAATCTATAGAGTGTATCATAATGAAATAAATCCCTATAAATAATGAGACTCAAGTTATTGATTAACAACATTGTGAAACTCCCCTAGAATCTAAATTTCAAGAATCCCATAAAGTAAAGGGCATGGTGTAGCCAGTACTATGGATATTTTCATCCCAAAGGGTATCCTCACAACACAATTAGGTACATATAATCCAAGACCCATAAGAGAATGAAAAAAATTCCAAGAATCACACTTTATATATATGGATTTAGGATATGCCTTAACTCACCTATCTTATCTCATAATCAAGTTGATACAAATTCTTAGATAAACAAATTATCAATCCAACATACCTTATAATATTTTATTCATAAAAATTAATTTTTTTCATACTCAATCCCATCAATGCATCGATCACCCAACCCTAGGATATAACCCCAACACTTCCATTTACTAACTCTCAACCCATTTTATGTTAAACTAATATATAACCCCTCATACCTTTAAAAGGTTATATAACTTAGTCATGAATGGCCTACTTGGTTCCCATACTATCACACTTGAACTTTCAAGGTGAACACTCAGACCATGGCTCCACTTATACACTTGAATATCTATAATTCCATTAAGAAAACCACCAATGGTATATACTCTTCATGGTTCATTTAGAAATTTTTATTTTAACCCAAAATATCTTACTCAAATACAATCCTTATACTTTATATAAGAAAAAATTTGGACTCACTAGGCATATAGCCCTATAACTCATTCTTGGCTAGATAAATGCCACAAAGAAGTTTTTATAAAGTTATAAAACCATAATAATGACCTCATATGGTCATATTTTTGCCAAACATCACGAATATAGACCAATAAAAGGTCCCCTTTTAGTCATCCTCCTACCCCGATACCCCTTGGGTTTTATTTTATACCACAGACCCTAGAATAATAAGTATAAAAATTAATCAAATGACATTAATCCAATTCAGTTTTGAGTGGAATACTCTTTATGATCCTACATGGTATTAACAATACTTTCATATCTCACTTTATATATCGTGAATCAATCCATCTACACCATCTTATCATATTGTATACAAAAAAATTTCATCTAAGTCCTTCTTAATTAATGATCACTTAACTTACATCTGAATTACCTCTACTCTATCTATTAATCAATCCATATATATTTCTACACCAATCACTATAATCCTTGAGCAAACAGGATCTTATATCAAGATAAAAAACACTCATAATTAATTATAAACATATTTTAATTTATTCCTTATAATTTTATATGTATAAATTATAGTTTTAATTATTAGTGGATGGTGTCAAAATGAAAATATTCCAAAAAATTGTATATCATATTCTAATAGTATACTCATGAACCATGTATATGAAAAAACCCTAAATTCCTCATTTTAAATTGATAAATAATATCACTAAAAGCTAGTAAAAATCCTAAAAAACAAATTAATAAACATACTGACTTCAAAATCAAGATAAAATATGATTATTTATCCTTCTTAGTGTCATATAACTAAAACACTAATAATAAATATCAATATACTACAATTTCACTATGCTTTAGTAAAATATCACATGAAACCCCTAATAGAAATATCTAAAATCAATTTAAGATGAGAATTATTGAGATAACTGTTTAAGAGGGAATGATCCAAAACTAAATTAATAGATAAACCAGTCTTAAACATCTATGAATATTCAAGTGAGAAGTGAGGAGTAGATATACCAATAGGAGATATCTCCTATATTTTCTATCCATCACAGTATCAATACTCCCAAAAAAGTCATTAAAACCCCCCTTAGGAAGATCAATAGGCCACCAAAAATTAAATCACTAGGCCTTATTAACAAATTTTAGTTAAACAACCACTGGAATTATAGTGGGATATGATAGGACATATAATATCTAGGGTAATGGGCCAACTATAATTACATTCTCACTGGAATTATAGTGGAATTTAACCTGAACATTGGTGGAAATATATTGGGATCCAATAACCCTAAACACTAATCAGTCCCTCAATAACTGGATTTGGGCCTTCCTCATCTACTTCACACCCTAAAAAAAATTTCCTAGATTCAAAAAGATTCCCAAAATATTTTGACACTAATCCAAATTCTAAAAAATAAAATTTACCTAGATATTAACCTCATCAGAGATAACATTTTTTCATTTTTTCAACATGTAATGAATTTTTACAATAAAAACTCTCCATAATATAGCTTCATGTCCTCAACAATCACCCTTGTGTATATATCATGAACCATGCCTTTCATAGAAACTCAATGTATTCCCATCACTTTTATGCCCCTAGTGGAAAACAGAATATAGTTGAAAAAATACCTATATTTTCTCAAAAGTATAATCAATATAGTCTGTAAAACAAATAATTCAAGTTCTTAAAGACAAATTCAGTACAATTCAATATATTTACATCTAATCACATATAAAACTCACTAGATATTTCTCTAATGCATTTCTTTTTTTTTCAAAAATAAATCCAACCTATATATAATAATGGTAAAATTGACACCCATAAATACTTTAACATCCCATAATTGATGAAATCCCCAGAAGTATGACATTACTAGTATCGTACTACATTGGTTTATGTCTTCATCTAGAAAAATTCATCTACTAGTGTCTAGAAGCCTAACCCATACATACTTTTAATCTATACCTAACCACCTATTTCTTGATATATATCAGGTTTTCCACCAAAAAAATATTAATTTAATAATTTCGTGGTCATAATCACTTTTAAAGAAGAAAAATGATTCAATCTAAGTCCTCCTAAAACCATTTCATGAAAATCGAACCCAATAAAAATAACACCTTCATCTAAAATTTGAATTTTGTATAAAAATAAAATAACATGGTTTTCTTAGAAACCATATATTATTCACACATACAATTATAATATCAATCATGGATCATTAATCATAATAAATTCCCTCAGTCTAGAATGATTTCTAAATTTTTTTAACACTATAATAAGTGTAGTTATCCAAGTGTCCCATACTATATTCCCAACTATAAGGTTGACAATATGATAATTTCATCAACACTAGAATTTCAATATTTTGAAATTTTATAAGCACCATTTCTCACAAGGTTTACTCCTCAACCCCTGTAAATTCAAAACCATGATCCTCGCTCTTTATCCCCATGATATCAATGTTCCACATACTCAATATAATGTCATTTAAAACTACTTTTTAGCACCATAAACACATACTATATTCTATTACTCAGGAAAAAATCAAATATTATCCATTAAACCTAATAAATTATTAATTAGTGACCCTAATAACTACCCCATATCGTTTGTATAAATACCATTATCGACTCCACACCTCCATACATTGATTCTCAAAGAGATTCATCAATGACAAAATTCACTCATTTTAGATGTTCCTAATTCATATCTTGTAGTTCGAAAGTATTTCATAGAAAGAAGTCATTATTTCTGGTTTTAATCATCCTACATAATCATCATCATTACCATAATTCAAATCTTCTAAAACTTTGATTTTGTTCCCATTACTATATAGAGAATATGTTAACTCTGAAAAGGATTTTCTTGGATTTTATTTATAAATCCAACCAACACTAGACCTAATATCTATCCTTCTATAAATCTACTATAGATAGTTAAAAATAACCAAAACATTACCACTATAATGTTTATTTTACAAGGGTACTTTCAATCATAGAATCTCATAAATCCATACATGAAATTATATAAGAAAATAATAAATCTACATCACTTATCATTGTTAATCTATTCACTTAATGGTTAAGTTTACAATGTTCTATATTTCACACTCCTCCAATTATTAATCATTAAAACTTCAAGGTTCCATAAATTTTCCTAGATAAACACACATTGTCACCTAAACCATTCTTCAAAATAATTTTCATATACTCTTACTTTCACACACAATGTCTCAAATGGTTTTCATAATTTTGAGGCATAATAATAGGATCTCTCTTTCACAATAACACATCTATGCTTCCAAAATCACCATCAAACTCTAAAAAATAAAATATCATTTACCATTAGTTATATATAATGAGAATCATGGATTACAATGATCAATGGTCTAGTTCATTCTTCATCATCCCATATAATATATATATATATCAAAAAACCTAAAACATTTTATCACTTCATTGGTAATATGGATTCCACACATACCTGTTAAAGAGTCAACAAATAATTCATTCACATTCCTTAAATTATAAAGGAATAATTCCCATCCTTCCCCCAAAGAAAAATAGGATCTACTCTAACCTATAAATATAAAACCTATGTGTGTCACACACATGTAAAGGCCCAATTATACACCTCCCTTCTATCACACTAAAAACCTACTACCATGACTCATATCACACTCCAACTATGATAAATGCTCAATTAATCAAAATATTGTAATATAATCACACCTATAATATAACTTTTCTATATCCATGGAATAATTTATTAACCAAGAATTTATAGATATACCCAAGGTAACCCACATTCCTAACTTAATATCCATATGGTTTTAAAATATATACATTAATAAAATACCCAATACCAACACACATCTAGGATTAAAATACCAATAATAATCCATAAAAAGTATTAATTAATAAGAAAAACCAATTAATAAGGAACAAAATTATTTCTCACCCACTTAAGGGTAAATTTCACACCATATACATATACAAACAGCCATCATTACAAAATAAACTCTCAAAAAACATCCATGTTATTCAGTTAATAAACATGATCCCAACATGTTACTTTATAAAATCATAAAATTATTTTTTTTAATTAACACAACCCTCTTTCCAAAATAATTTTACAAAATACCTTTATTTGAAAAGGCCTTTAAAAAATCATTTTCAATAATTACTTTTCTAAATAGATAAAATCCTGGAAACATGTCTGTGTGAAGCTAAATTCCAAGTTTGATGCTTGAACAAACACCCTCTAATAATTTTTGGACCCAAAATCCATTCTAGTTCTTGGATTTTTTAAGGGGGGTTGGTGATATATCTCTATCAATGAACTAAAACATGGAACAAGACCCACTTAAAAAACTCATAATCTGGTTTAAGACTTTAATTACTTGTTCTTGTCCCATTACACATGAGACCATTTAAATTATTAATAATTATTAATAATATATAAATTTATATATTTAATTTAAGTATATATTTAAATTCAGGTATACCCTAATCCACTAGGTACTTAATTTTATATTATTAGTCTGTAATTCAGGTCACTACCTTATTTTCCCTAAGTCTAGATAATGTTCGTACATTTATATGTATTTCTTCATAACCTCATAATAAATTAACCACTATGAAATATATTTAAACATTTTTATCATTCTATTATATTCTAAAAAATATATTCTCTATGTATTATAGTGTTTTCCCTTTTAATTATGTATATTCTAGTCTTGGTGTATGATTTAGTCTATGATCTAATGGATTTTTAAAAAAAAACTTATGAAATAGTTCATTTATATTTTTCCAATTTTAATATTTATATATAAAAAATAAATTAACACTATAATTTTATTTTAAAATTATGAAATAATTAATTTGTTTTATTTTAATTATATAAAATAATGTTTCATCCAATGATATTGTAACCTATTTAGTTTCTATGTAGCATAGGAGTAATTTTGTCGACATTGGGAGGATGGGTGGTCAAATAATACCATAAATAGGCTTGATATCAAATTGAGAACATTATTTTTAATTTAATAATATTCACAAAATCCTTTTCAAAAATACTTTTGGTTACATTTTATGAAAGTGATTGAAAGATGTTTATATTGGTGATGATTCATTTAAAATAAATCACATAAAATTAAATTATACCCTAATTAATATATTGAGAATATCATCTCTATCATTATGAATAGTCATTTCATTATATATTAAATATAAATAGTATTTAACTATAGAATTTAATGCCATTTCAGAAGATATAAGGGGAGAGGTGTCCTAAAAATGTAAAAAATGAATAGATATAGGACTTCTAACATGTCCTTATTTATAGATTAAATATTCATATAGTTTATATTCATAGTTTAAAGGAAAATTTTAGGTTATTATAGTACTCTTTTATAAATGAGGCTTATAAATTCTAGTTGGGAAATAAGGAATTACATGAAATTTAAATCCATATGAGAAGGGATTGAAATCCATCCTTAATAATAAGTCTTGTAGTTTATATACATTTAAGTAGGCATATATTATAGTTTAGAATAATTTGAGAAAGATGTTATAACATATAATTTAATTTCATATGGTAAGGATGATTATTTCATTCCTTATAGGATTGCATGGCAAGGTTCATTATGTCATGTAGTTCAGGGTCATAAGACTTATACCAATGGCTATAAGATGCTAAGGGTTGATATGATTATGGTAAATAGAAATAATCATCCCTAAGTAAGAAGTATCAGTTCCTAAAGTTTTGTAATTTCTAATAATAAATTTGGGTTAGGTCTCACCAATTAGAATCCCTAGATGGAGCCTGTGTGAGAGTTCAGTGAAATTATAGGCCATTCACCCATTTGTTACATTAAAGGTTTTACTTTTTTATATAAAAATGGTCAAATACTAAATAATATTTTTTTGTATTAAAATGATTTATTTGAGTGTATTGGGTAAACAATGATATCTACTAATAGGAATACATGATTTAGAGGTGTTTTTAGGAAAAAGAGGCCACCTTTAGGTGTTTCACAGACTTTTGAACCACCCTATATATTCTAGAAACATTATAGATCCTAAAAAACTAAAATGAATTTTTGTTATACTTAAAAAAAATTAAAATCAGGTTTAGAAACAATAAATAACTAAAAACTAATTAAATAATAGGAAAATGGTTCACAATCCATTCCTACAAAATTTCCATGACACTTCTGACAACCAACAACCATTTTTTACTCCATATTTTATATATTTTGGGTGGGGATTCAATATCGAACTCCAAGATGGACTCTTTCATGAGTATTTGTATGTTATTAACTCAAACTTAATCCAAAGAGAGTATTAAAAATGGTTTTTTTTTATATATTGAAGTTTTGTTCAAATGATGATAATCCTAAACTGTAAAATATTATTGGATATGAATTCGATCTAGGGTTTTATTCTCTATTTTGATATATTATAAATATATATAAATACCTATATATTTTTTATTTTTTATTTTTTATTTTTTATTAATAGTGTATATTTTATGGAATATTTTTGATTGATTTTATTTATTAAAATTATTTATGTTAATATTTATGATTTGAGTGTGAATTATGTTCCAACTAAAATTCATTATCTTTTTCTCTTTGAATAACGAGACCAAGGGGTTTATTTTGATTAGTATCTAACATGATAATGGATTATTTTTACCAGGACCATTAAGTTCCATAATTTTTATATCCAAAGTGTATAATTCATAAAATATCAGTCAAATCCATTTTCAGACCAAGGATTGGAATTTTTTTCAGGTAATTCAAGTACCAACCCAAGTAAAATTTTATAAAATTAAATCCCATAAAAATATTCATGAAATGAAACTGTATGATTTATTTGGAGATAAATACTGCTATAAAATTTGAATAAATTTTGGATTTCAATCCAACCATATAATCATACCTCCCATCACACTAAGTTTAAGTTTTATTTTTTTCTCACTCACATTTTATGTCTTATAGATAATTAGACAAATCCAAAACCCTATAAATTACCATTTTCTCTATGATATTAAACCACACTTTCCCTAGATACATTTTTAGTTTTTCTAGGATAAATATAAATTATAAAATTCATGTAGATTATAATAGATAGGTATTTTTTTCATTGATAGGGTGAAATTATGTAAACATTGGACTCACCTAAACCAATTAGTTATTTTTTTATTTTTATTTATTTTTACTTTTTAAAAAAACATAAATCAAAAATTATTGACACTTTTTCTAGACTAACATATATACTCAATTTGGTGAAATTTATATTTGGTACATATAAAATCGAAGAAGATTCTAACATTTAATGTTAATTTATAAAATTATATTCATTAAATCAATAATGGTGGGAAGATTTTTACCCTATACCATTATGATAATCACCTTACATTACATGATACTTTTGATAGTTTTTTGGGGTCAAAATAATTTCTCATAATAAGGGTATGAAAAATAATGGTAGAACCCCAAAATTGACATTAACTAACCTCCACCATCATCATGAAGGAATCCTTATCAACTTTTATTGAGGATGTGTTTTTTATAAAAATATTGTCTATAATGGGGGCCTTCACTCATTTCCTATTGGAAAAATTTAACCATTTGAAATATTGGGTATTTTCTAGGATAACTATATGAGATAGTAAATAACATATAAATGTTTAATTTTGATGTAGAATATGATATGAATGATTTTTTGGATAAGAGATGTGATTTTACACCCATTAAATTTTAGGATAATTAGGTTCCATTTATTTGTTGTACTCCCAACAGTTAATTTTAAAAAATGATTGTTTATAAAATGTATTTTATAATTAATTGGATTTAAAAATTAATTATATAAGAGTTATAAAAATTGGGGGAGAATATAATTATGAAACTCTTAAAGTTTACAACTTTCATTTTTATGGGGATTTTTATTTTCCTAAATTCAATGATAGGATTACATTTTTTCATGTTGATACTGAATTTGAACATCATTTTATTTTTGATAACTCTATTTAAATTTCACTTACTCAATAAGGTATTTTTTAGAATTTTAAGATTAATAGAAACATATATCATGAAAAACAAAATGTTGAACTGTATATTTTATACTCACCCCCTACGAATGAATATTGGGTTTTCGCGTATTTCAAAGGTGAGGTGGATTTCATGGGGAGTATAGAAGAAAAACTAATTTTATTTTTGAGTATCTTATCCATGGAAAATTGATATAATAATCTTCCAAATATTTATCATATTTAAAGTAATTTTTTAAAAAGAGGGTTAGGAACAATGTACTTTTGGGGGTTTGTCAAGAAGAAACATCATCCTCTGAGAGAATATAGATCAGTAGTGTATTTCATGGTCAACCAAATGATAATAAATAAATTCTCATTTTTATAGGAATACTATTATATAAAAAGTTGAATTTTTATTTTCATTATATTTATTTTTCATTTCATATTCATTTTTTTAATTGCGAACTAAAATTCACACCATTGGAACCCAAATTCCATCTTTAGGATCATATAATTTCATTAAACTAGGAACTTTATTGTATATTTATTGTAAATTAAAGGGATAGTCATGAACTATAATTATCATAGAATAATGTACAAGTGATTTTATGGTTTATTTTTATTTTTTAGGTCCTATATTAGAGTCTATGATGGAGTTGAGGACATCCCCTCAAATGGGCCTTAGGATGTGACATGAGTAAACATGAGGGGATTACTGTTATCATAATCCATTACAAAATTTAATTTTTATGTGAATTGAATATAATGATAAGTTATATAATTTATATTCATTATCACCGTAATAGTGAAAATAAAAATAGTGTTTTCATTTAACTGTGGGTACATGTTCTATTATAAACTATAGTTGAATAATTCTTTATTTATAACCTATGATGACTTTTTTTTATTATAATTATTGTAATTTCCTTTTATGAATTTCATTTAATAGAATTAGTTAAATCATAAATATATTGGGAGAAATTATGATTCTTTTTCAATGCTTGTTTTAGATAAACAATTATTTTTTTGTGAGTCTGTATAAGAAACATCCCGTAAATTTATTTAAATTTTAATTGTAAAAATATTGATTAAATATTTAATATTTAATAATATGTTTAAATTAAATATATTATTGGTATTTAAGACCTATTTGTTGAATTTTTGGAATTTTATTCTATTAATTTTTTGTTGTTTCACATGTTTCTATTAGATGTTCTTAATTTTTTTATTTCTTGATATATTCAATTACTCATCAAGGTGACTCATTTGAAATATGTGAGTATAAAAATATCATGTTTTTATCACATATCAACAAAAAAACTATATATTAAAAATAATATTATAATAAATTTGACCGTATATTTTTCTTTAATGTTTAAAAACCATGAGATTATGTGACCAATAAAAGTGGTAACCCGTCATTTGGTGTTAATGATTTTTTTTCATACCTAAGTTTATGGGAAGGTGGATATAAAAAATTTGAATTTATTTTAAATAAATAGAAAGATTTAATATTTAAAAATAATAATGATTTGTGTAAGAAAGTTTGAAATATGAGTTCATATTTACTTTTCCTTCTTTCTTAGGTAATTAAAGAGTAATAATGGGTGTATATGGGATTTTTTTTTCTTATTAATTCAAGGTAATGTATATTTAAATGATAATATTTATGGTGATTGTAATTTTTTTATATTCCCTTTTAAATGATTGTATAGGTTTTTTTTAGGGAAACCCAATTTTTAGTATGGTTCATCATGATATACAAATTTTATATATACATTTTGTGAGTAATTTTCATTTAAAATGATTCAAATACAATATAATATGTTTTTATTTGTATTTAATCGACCAATTTATGTGAATTGGGGAAAGTTTATGTTTATTATGATGAAATCAGGATTCTGATGTGTTTAGGGACAAAAGAAAACTTTCAGGTGGTACATAGGATATCAAACAACACTACATGTTCAAAAACCCTTGAAGGGGTACAAAATTCACCGATGAGGAAGCCTATTTTTTATAAATAGTCATAAATATTTGTTTATAGAATATGAAATTTTAATAAAACTCTAGGATGTATTCCTGGTGAGTAAACTATTCCTAATAATTGATCTTATTATTAAAAAGAACTAATAACGTATATTACTCCATACTTTATGCATTTATTTGAGGGTTGATAAGAAACTAGGGGTGGGACTCATTTGTGTATATATTAATGTTATTAAATCAACCCTAACCCTTAAAGAGTGTCCAAGGAATGTTTTTATGGTATATTTAACTACAGTTAAAGTGAGGATCATTCCAGAAACTAATGGTATAAAATATTTATTAGATCTATGACTTATACATTTATATTGATATATTATCTTTTTAAATATTTATATGTATGTTTAATTTAATTTTTTCTATTAGTGGATTATATTTAATGGGTGATGAGGTGTTTACATGATTTTAGTCAATTATTTTGTTTCCATTTAGTATTAATGTTTATATTGATTTTTTAATGAAATTTATTATTATTTTACACCATAAATCACCAAATCAAGGAGTTCATATTGATTAAAATTACAATATATTTAGGATTAGTTTTTACCATAAACACTGGGTTAACTACTATTTTAATTTTCAATGAGTGATTCATGAAATTTTAGGTAGATTACACACTAGATAAAGGGTTGTATTTTTATTATGTTATAAATCAAGTATATTATCATAGGATCATGAATAAATTTTAATAAATAATAAATAATAATTTTTTAAATCCATTTGAGTGATTATGATCATAATACACAATTAAAATTATAATGAACCTTTCATTTTAATACAATCAGAAAATCTGACCTCTCATAGAACTAACTTATGATAGGTTTTTCTTGTATTCTCTTACTCTAATCACTTTTTTTTGTCTATTTGGTAATTGGTTAGATCCATATCACTATAGAATACCGATATTTTCTATGTGATTAACCCTTACTCCCACTAAAACCATAATTAGTTAATTTTGGTCATACTATAAACTATAAATTGATCAGTGCATGGGACATTTTTTTAAATTGGGATTACAATGAGATGTTAACCTAATAATGTAAGAGTTCATGGAAAAAAATTCATAAATTTGGGGAAATGAGTTATTTAATTTTTTTTTAAAGTTCAAGGTTCATTGTTATCAAGGGACATGCAATTGAATATTCCATGTGGACTAAAAATAAGAAGAGGAATGTTTTGGGGGTATATATTCTTCATGATGAGAAATTTATTTTATAAAGATACAATGATTATACAATCCATTAAACATTAAATTATGGAATAAAAAAGTGAGTGTGGATATAAAGAAATGGTGGTGGTGGTGATTCTATATTCCTAAAGCTAGGACCTTAGAAAAAATTTACATTATGGATAATATGGACACCAACGAGAAATGAGGTGAATTTACCTGGATTTTTAACCTTGTCCAAGATTTATGTCCTGAATAAGATTTATATCTCTAAAGACCCAAACTTTCATTAATGGAAATCCCTCTTGATCTAATTAAATGCCTCTTTATTTATAATGTTTATATAAAATTTCAACTTCTTTGGTTTTAGGTTAAGAATTGCGACCATTGATAATATAGCCATTGAACACTGATCACCTGATTAGTATAAATATAGGGCATTAACAAATCGAATTTACTCAGACAAAGGAAGCGATGGCCTCATCCAGTAGACATGCCCCATAAAAAGCCCATTTTTCAGAGTTTGTAAAGGAGGTAGTGTCATTAGGCTTTGATTTTGACCAAGCCCAAGCCGAGCTTGAAAATGTTAAGCTCGAGCGGGACCGCCTACAAGAAAAATGGAAGTCGATAGAGATTACCACTCGAGAAATGTTATCCAAGAAACCACAAGAGTCTGCCATCATCACACACCTTACTCTTTGGTCTTATGCGGGTATTATAAGGGGTTATGTAACAAGACCTTATCACTATGGTTTTGTACATTATTTTTTTATATAATAATAAATATACTTTCAATTTATTATTGTTACCTTATAAACAGTTTTTAAAGAACAAATATTATTTTTTGTTAATATTCAATTAAGAAATATATTTTGATGAATTAATGGATTTTTTAATTAAATAAAATATTATTATTATTATTAAATTATTTTTTTATTAAATATTAATGATTGTATAATTTTATGAATGCAATCATAATTTTTATTAAAGTTTGAAATCCATTTTTGTCAAAACCGATGAATTTTCAATAAATGTCAGTTTTTTTATTTTAAAAGCGAAGATTAAAATATTTTGAAATTTTTTTAGGTAGAATAAATATTATTTCTAGAATCAGGATGTCTAAATTATCCAATGGTGAATTTTTTATTATTTTCTGAGATAGTCAAATTGTTGGGTAAAAATTAAATACCGTTTATATATATAATGTGTTTTATGACATCATAATGACCCAATAGTGATGTAATAAAATAATATAAGCCTTATGTTCAGCCAATATATGTTTTACCATTACAATAATATGATTTTTGGTTTGGTTGACTTATTTTACAAAGCATTAATGGACCCTTCAAGGCTTATTAAACATCTTGTCTTTTTAAATTGATTTCCTTGGGAGTGTGACTCACCTCCACATAAAAAACCCCATTATTTTAAGATGTTTGGAATTTGGCCTTATAAAATAATTTTTTACACATCCCTTTTCGAAAAACCATAGGCAAAAACCATGGTCTCATTTGTGGTTTGGATTATTTTAATGTGAGGTGTCCCAAACCTAAATAATAAATAATTTCCTCACCTTTCCAATATAAACCCACTCAAGCTCTCACTTCATCCTCACTCAAAGCCTTTTTAGTTCTTAAAACCTCTGACATAATCTCTCTAGAATCCTCCCAAGGTGCCCCAAGCTCCCAAGAATCCTCTCTCAAGCCTCTCTCAAGCCTTTGGAAGCACACTTCCAAGTAAGGGTTTTCTTCCCTTCTCATTTTTTCCAATATTCTTTAAATTATTATGCCATTTTAATTTCAATTAACAATGTTGGGGTATAATTTTTCACCTCCCCCATACTTACCTCTTTATTTTTTAATGATGGGAGACCCATTTATCTCTCATTAAATTCCTCCCATGTACACCTGTTACTATGACGACATCCCGAAAGAAATTTCTCTCTCCTCTTTTACATTCAAGAAATTATTTTGTATCAGGACTCTAAATTCCATTACAATTGTTGGTAAATGTATATATATGACCCCATTACATTCCATTTCATGTAAATACTATGATACAACCCATTATCTCTCATCAACCATTTTTATGAATTCTTACATCACGTCGTTAAGCTGTCGAAATTGCAATGATTTTCCAAGCCAATGTCATTGTGTAGTGAATACCATGCCCATTTCTCTATCAAGGGTTTTCACATTTATGCACATTTAATTATTGATTATAAATTTTCATGTATGAATTCCACATTTCTTTATCATGTAATTAATGATTATGTTTTATGAATCCATGTTATATGATCCATGTGGCACACTTATGCATGAAATGAAATGTTTAAGAAGGGTGCGCCCTTATAGCGCTCCAATGCATTGGGTAAAGTATAGTATCATGATACATCATGTGAAATGGGTGTTTACTCATGCTAATTTAAGTGAAATGAGGTTTTACTCTTGCTTCATATGCAATAATAATTTACTCATGCTCCAAGTGCAATGAGCCTTGCCTCATGCTAATTCCATATTAAGTGTTGTTGCCAAATTTACATGTTATGATTATCTTGCTTTATCATTCCTTTATGTTTATGCTTCTCTTATGATCTATTGATATGCCTATTGTCTAACATGTACTATATTCCTCATGATATTCCATTATTATTCCCTTACTGGGCTTTATATCTCACCCTTTTCTTATTCATGATCTCAGGTTATCCCATGCAATGATAAGTACGACGGAATGTAGTGGTCATGTAAAGGAAGTTTTCAATAAATATGTTATATTTCATATTTTAAGTTGTTATGTAATGATACTAAGCCCCAATGACACTATAACTCTCGATATTTTATGTTGTATCAAGTGAATTTTATGTAATAAATTATGTTTAATTGTTTAATAAAAGATCAGGGTTGTCATAGTTGGTATCAGAGGATAGGTTTAGTTATTTTCGGGATTAGGATTATAAAATCCTAGTAAAGCCTTAGAGATAAGACTAGGTATAATAAAAACATCCATGTGTTTTGGTGAGTATTGAGTAAGTGTTTTATCAAGAAAATACATCCCTCTCTAGATACAAGTAGGTAGAGGCGGCTCTGGCACAGATGTATCCTAGGGGTAAAACCTGAAAACATTGCTTTAAGCTAGACTCGAATGGGAACTTGTGCATAACAACGGGCCTTACTGCACTCTTGGTAACGACACTCCTGGGGGATATTCTTTGGTAAATTCACAAGCTTAGTATTAACCATTATTAAAGGACAATAAAAAAATACCCTAAGAATATATGTTAGGAAG
The DNA here is from genome assembly GCA_963277665.1 of Viscum album. NCBI lineage: Eukaryota > Viridiplantae > Streptophyta > Magnoliopsida > Santalales > Viscaceae > Viscum > Viscum album. Next base: position 1,490,315,260 of record OY728120.1, read on the forward strand.
TAGATCATGGATAACATCGACTAAAGCCAATAGATTCATATGTTAAGGAAATAAAAGTTATTTATAAGTCATCAGTTTTGTCCTTGTATTACCCTTTATTTGTTACCCTTAACTTTCCATTTATTCCATCCAATGACCAGTAATGTGAGGACTCGGGCTAACAACTGAAGTGAAGATCAATGTGATGATTGTACTAGTGAGATTCCCAATCCGATGGGAGTGGGAATCACGAACTTTTTCATTCTTATCTCTTAGCTAACTTAAGCTTTGAATAGAAACATGGGTCAAGAGGAACGTTCAACCCCCCCCCCCCCTAAGATAGAACATGTCATTATCGAGAGCTTCATGATACAAAGGCCAACTAATTTTAATGGATTATATGATCCCTCAATCGTTGAACAATGGATCAACTCCATTGAAAAGATATTCTCTATCCTTCAATGTTCTGAACAAGAGAAGGTTCTTTTAGATTCATATCGTATAGAGGGTGAATCTGATAAATGGTGGATAATGATCAAAAATATAAAGCCTAAGGAGGAGATCAAGGCATTGGAATGGAAGGATTTCCGAAAGATGTTTTTTGATAAATATTTTCTCATGCACCCTCTATCTTAATATGGAAAGGGACTTCCTTTCCCTCAAGAAAAAAGATGACGAATATGTTGGAGCGTACATGGAAAACTTTACAAGGATTGCATGATATGCTTATGGATTTGTTTTTACCCCCGAATTCAAGGTTGACTGGTTTTTTGGTTGGATGAAACCTAAACTTTATAAAGCACTGGTGATCCATGACTTCGACAGCTATGACGAAATTTTCCTATGTGCCCTCAATGTCGAAATGGAGATCGGATAATCTAAGGGGTATCATTGGGATAAGAAGTGTAAGGTGCACTTAAATTCTAGAAGGATGATGGATAAATCCAACGGTGCCAAGAAGATCCAGTACCCTACTTTCCAAAGGTGCAGAAGAAGCACCCTAGAAACTACATGAAGGGGACAAGGAAATGCGTTAGGTGTAGAAGAGAAGGGAACCTAGCTCTTAACTGTTGACAAGAAAGACCCGCAGCTGCGACAGAAGAGATGAATGCTCCGTTCAAACAACAACGCATGGTTCATTGCTACAACTAAAAAGAACAAGGGCATCTTTCAAATTAGTGCCCTAATCCAAGGGTTTCCGGTGGCAACCAACAACCTCCATGGCAGCAAGGGAAGGCTTTTTCCATCACTACTATTCAAGTGAACCCCATCAAGGAATTGTTGACAGGTACACTAGTTATTCATTCAAGAATGGTGGACGAACTTTTTGATTTAGGTTCTACGCATTATTTTATATCTCAAAAGTTTAGTAGAACAATCCCAGCACCACCCCAAATCATGGAAGTGAAGATTTCAGTGAGTACGTAAAATGGGTCAATCATTGCATCCCTTGAATATAACTCCTCCCCTATCATAATATATGTATTAAACTTCCCAGTGAACCTCATCATACTCCCTTTGGGGGAATTTTATGCAATTCTTGGCATGTATTGGATTTCCTTATATATATCCAACATAAATTTCCGTGAGAGGGAAATAACTCTCTATATGGAGAATTGACCCCCAATTATTTACAAGTGCAAGGAGGAAGATGAATCTTCTTTAGCTCCATCATCTCATGCATGGATATTACTACCCTATGAGCATGTGTATCTGGCTCAGATGATTATGTCTAAGGAGGAAACCATCCTAGAAGTCATGCCTATTGTGAGGCAATTCGCTGAAGTGTTTCCCAAGAAATTGTATTGTCTTCCTCTTAAAATAGATGTTGAATTCTCAATTGAACTTATAACTGGGGAGTTTCCAATATCCAAGACTCCATATAGAATGGTTGTTGTAGAGGTTGAGGAGCTGAAGAAACAACTACAGGAGAATTTGGATAAATGGTTTATACGCCAAAGTGTTTCACCATGGGGTGCACCAGTCCCCTTTATCCAGAAGAAGGATGGGTCAATGCACCTTTGCATCAATTATCATGAAATCAACAAAATCACGATAAAGAACAAGTATCCTCTCCAACGAATTGATGACTTGGTTGATCAGCTATGTGGAACACAATACTTCTCAAAGATGGATTTGTGGTCGGGATATTATCACGTAAGGGTGAAGAAGGAAGATATCCCTAAGACTGCTTTTCGTACAAGATACGGGCACTATGGATTCATAGTAATACCTTTAGAACTCACCAATGATCCATCAATCATCATGGACTTGATGAATAGAGTCTTTAGAGATTATATAGACAAATTTGTGGTAGTTGTTATATATGATATTCTGATATACTCCAAAAATAAGGAGGATCATGAGGAGCTTTTAAGAACTGTACTAGAGACCTTACAAAAGGATAATCTCTATGCAAATTATATCAAGTGTGAGTTCTAGTTGAAGGAGGTCTCATTCATGGGCCATATCATCACAAGTAATGGGATATCTATGGATCCCTCCAAAATAGATGCAATTGAGGGATAGCCAAGGCCAACATCGGTAACAGATATCCTTAGCTTCTTGGGGTTAGCTGGATATTATCGATGATTTGTGAGAAATTTCTCATGATTGTCCAACCCTCTTACCAAGATAACTCGGAAGGGAGTAAAGTTTTCTTGGAGTGATGAATGTGAAGAAAGCTTCATGGAGTTAAAAAGGAGGCTTATCATTGCGCCCGTGCTCACTTTACCCACAAGCGGAGAAATTTTTGTGGTAGTCAGTGATGCTTTGAAGAAGGGAATGGGATGTGTGTTGATACAAAATGAAAAAGTCATTGCCTATTCTTCAAGGCAATTGAAAGTTCATGAACAGAACTATCCAACACATGACCTCGAGTAGGCTGCAGTGATCTTCAATTTGAAAATTTGGCTGCATTACCTCTTTGGGGAGAAGTGTGAAATATATATAAACCATAAAAGCCTCAAGTATATATTCACATAGAAAAAGTTGAACATGCACCAACGAATATGGTTAGAGCTGATCAAATACTATGACTGCTCAATCCATTACCACCCTGGGAAAGAGAACAAGGTGGCGGATGCCCTGAGTAGAAAAGACCCAGTGATTCTATCATTGATGAGAATTTAAAAGGATCTAATATTTTTAGATTTGATGAAGATCGACATGGGAATCATAAATAAGGGAACATCATCAATCCTTTCACAAATGATTGCCCAACCATCACTTTTGGAAAGGACAAAGGATGATCAAAAGGATGATGTGGGAATTTAGGAAAAAGATGAAGATATTGGAAAAGGTAAATCCTCGAAGATTAATGTTAATGAAGAACGAATTGTGTGATTTGGGAAAATCCTATGTGTTCCATCAAGATCAGAGCTGAAGAAGGAACTTTTGGATGATGCACATAGTTCAAATTTCTATTTTCACCCAGGAAACAAAAAGATGTATTGAGATCTCCAAGAGCATTATTGGTTGGATAATATGAAGAGAGAGATTTCTAAATATACATTAAAGTGCCTGGTGTGTCAGAAAGTAAAGGCAGAGAGGCCGAAGTCAAAGGGAATGATGCAACCATTTCCCATACCAGAATGGAAATGGGAGAACATCACCGTGGACTTTGTCACAGGACTTCAAAAGACATACAAAGGCAATAATGCAATTAGGGTTGTTGTCGATCGTCTTACAAAGTCTACACACTTCATTTCTATTTGGGAGGACTTCTCATTGGATCAACTAGAACAGATATATATCAGTGAAGTGGTAAGGCTATATAGAGTACCACAATCTATTGTGTCCGATCGAGATCCAAGATTCACCTCTAAATTTTCGAAGAGTCTTCAACATGCTCTGAATACTAAACTGAACTTCAGTACGGCCTATCATCCTCAAACTGATGGCCAATCCGAGTGGACTATTCAAACACTTGAGGACATGTTGAGAGTGTTCTCAATGTACTTTAAAGGAGGATGGGATCAAAACCTTCCTCTGGTGGAGTTATCTTATAATAACAGTTTCTACTCGAGTATCCAAATGGCCCCATATGAAGCCCTTTATAGAAAAAGGTGCAGAACACCGGCGTGTTGGGATGAGGTCGGTGAGCATAAGCTGCTTGGACCAGAAATGGTCGAAGAAATGGTGGAGAAGGTGAAAAACATTCAGCAGCTCTCAAGGCATCCCAGAGTTGAAAAAAGAGTTATTCAGAAAACTGTCGATGAGACCTTGAGTTTAAAGTTGCAGATATGGTATTTCTACACATATCTCCATGGAACAAGGTCACGAGGTTTGGAAAGAAAGGGAAGTTAAGTCCATGGTACATCGGCCCCTTAGATATTCTTAATCGTGTTGGGTATTGGCCTATCAACTAGCACTTACACCTACCATGGCCAAGGTACATGATGTCTTTCATGTATCCCTCTTAAGGAAGTCCATACTGGACCCTTTACGTGTACTCTCTTTAGAGGTGTTATAGTGATAGGATGATATTTCTTATGAGGAGAAACTAGTGAAGATCTTAGATCGTAGAGAAAAAGTTATAAGAAATAAGGAAATTCCCCTTGTCAAGGTGTTGTGGAAAAGCCACAAGTTTCAAGAAGCGATGTGTGAATCAGAGGAAAAGATAAAGTAGAGCTGCCCACATCTGTTTTAGTGTGGGAAAAGAAAATTTCAAGGGTGAAATTTTTTATTGGGGGAATATTGTAACGACCCAAACATTCATTAATGGAATTCCCTCTTGATCTAATTAAATGACTCTTTATGTAAAATGTTTATATAAAATGTCAACTTCTTTGTTTTTAGGTTAAGAATTGTGACCATTGCTAATATATCTGTTGAATATTGATCACCTGATTAGTATAAATATAGGGCTTTAATAAATCGAATTTTCTCAGACAAAGGAAGTGATGGCCTCATCCAGTAGACGTGCCCCATACGAAGCCCATTTTTCAGAGCTCAGAAAGGAGGTGGAATCATTGGGCTTCACTCTTGACCATGCCCAAGCTGAGTTTGAAAATGTTAATCTTGAGTAGGGCCACCTATAAGAAAAATGGAAGTTGATAGAGATTACCACCTGAGAAATATTATCTAAGCCACCCCTAGAGTCTGTCACCATCGCACATCTTACTCTTCAGTCTTATGGGGGTGTTATAAGGGGTTATGTAACAATACCTTAGCACTGTGTTTATGTACATTATTTTTGTATATAATAATGAATATACTCTCGTTTTATTATTGTTACCATGTAAATAGTTTTTAAACCACAAATAGTATTTTTAGTTAATATTCAACCAAGAAATATATTTTGATGAATTAATGGATTTTTGAATTAAATAAAATATTATTATTATTATTAAATTAATTTTTTATTAAATATTAATTATTTTATAATTTTATGAATGCAATTGTAATTTTTATTATGGTTTGAAAGCCATTTTTGTCAAAACCCATGAATTTTCGATAAATGTTGGTTTTTTATATTAAAAGTGAAAATTAACATATTTATAAAATTATTTAGATAAAATAAATATTATTTTTGGAATCAGGATGTCAAAATTAGCCAATGGTGAATTTTTCATAATTTTCGGAGACAGTCAAATTTTTTGGGTAAAAATTAAATACCATTTATATATATAATGTGTTTTATGACATCATAATGACCCAATAGTGATGTAATAAAATACTATAAGCCTTATATTTGGCCAATATATGTTTTACCATTAAAATAATTTGATTTTTGGTTTGTTTGACTGATTTTAACAAGCATTAATGGACTCTTCAAGGCTTATTAAGCATCTTGTCTTTTTAAATTTATTTTGTTGGGAGTGTGACTCACCTCTACATAAGAAACCCCATCATTTTAAGAAGTTCGGACTTTTTCCCTATAAAACATTGTTTTACACTTCCCATTTCCAAAAACCATGGGAAAAAACAATGGGCTGGTTTGTGTTTTTGATTAGTTTAATGTGAGGTGTCCCAAACCTAAATAATAAAGTATTCCCTCACTATTCCTATATAATCCCACCCAATATCCCACTTACTTTTCACTCAAAGCCTTTTTAGTTCTTCCAAATTATGACCTACTCTTTCTATAATCCTCACAAGGTTCCCCAATCTCCCAAGAAGCCTCTCCCAATACTTTGGAAGCACACTTCCAAGTAAGGGTTTTTCATCCTTTCTCATTTTTGTCCAATATTCTTTAATTTATTATTCCCTTTTAATTTCAATTAAAAATGTTGGGGTATGGTTTTGGACCTCCCACATACTGACCTCTTTTTGTTTGAATGATGGGAGACCCATTTCCCTCTCATCAAATTCCTCCCATGTACACCCGTTACTACGTCGAAATTTTGAGAGAAGTTTCTCTCTCCTCTTTTCCATTCAACAAATTCTTTTGTATCATGACTCTAAATTCCATTAAAATAGTTGGGAAAAGTATCTATATGACCCACTTACTTTCCATTTCCTGTAAATATGATTGTACGCCCCTTTCTCTCTCATCAACCATTTTTATAAATTCTTACGTCACGCCGTTACGCTGCCGAAACTGTAACGATTTTCGAAACCAATGTCATTGTGTAGTGAATTCCATGCCCATTTCTCTATCAAAGGGATTAAACTTTATGCACATTTACTTATTGATTATAAAGTTTCATGTGTTAATTCCATATTTATTTATCGTGGAATAAATGATTATGTTTTATGAATCCATGTTATATGATCCATGTGGTACACTTTTGCATGAAATGAAATGTTTAAAAATGGTGTGCCCTTATAGCACTCCAATGCATTGGGTAAAGTATAGTATCATGATACATCATGTGAAATGGGTGTTTACTGATGCTAATTCAAGTTTAATGAGGTTTTACTCGTGCTTCATGTGCAATGAGTATTTACTCATGCTCCATGTGCAATGAGCCTTGGCTCATGCTAATTCCATGTTAAGTGTTGTTGCCACATTTTTATGTTATGATTATCATGCTTTATCATTCATTTATGTTTATGCTTCCCTTGTTCTCTATTGATATGCCTATTTCTTAAAATGTATTGTATTCCTCATGTTATTCCATAATTATTCCCTTACTGGGATTTATAGCTCACACTTTTCTTATGGATGTTCTTAGGTAATCACATGAAATGATAAGTACGAGGGAATGTAGTGGTCATGTAAAGGATGTTTTAAATAAAAATGTTATATTTCATGTTTTAAGTTGATATTTAATTATCCTAAGCCCTAAATAAACTAGACCTTTCGATTTTCTATATTGTATCAACTGATGTTTATGTAATAAATTATGTTTAATTGTGTAATAAAAGATCAATATTGTCATAATATCTCTGAGAAATATCCTTTAGTTATAATGGTTGTATTTATTATACACATCGATAAACCATTTTTGTAATATTTTCTAATGGATGGAATTTTCTAGGTTCTAAAGTCAATATCAAGTTGAACTAGTCTTTCAGGATTGAATTATGTATTAAAACTTAGGATAAACCGATTCCACAAATCTTCTCCTTTATCATTTTGGTTTTTATTCATAAATCAGATATGGTAGTCCTTTGGTATTTTATATGGTATGATTTCTTAATCATGTGGTCTTACTCTCTACCTTTTATGTTTATTTTCATATATCACTTTTAAAGGGGTTAAAAGGTATATTTATAGAAAGATTATGTTTTAATTTTATACATCATCCTTGGTGTGCACTGGGCATCAATAATATCTCATACATAAATTTTATCAAAGAATATAATGAGCATTCATCTTGGTGTGTATTGAGACTTAATCATCATGCACTCTTTTTCCTATACAGGATATTCAATAAAAAAATTCTCAAGATTCATAAAATTATTTTTTAAAAAATTTTGAAACTAAAAAAGTCAAAAACATATAATTGGTTCTATTAGGGGTGAAAATGAATTCATTTTAATGAATAAATATTTACTACTATAAATTTTGGATTATTGGCGCTTGGGTGAAACATGAAAGGTCAATATTTTCCTTTTAAATAATGGGACCACAACTAGAGTGGTATCTTACTCACCTCAATGGTTTTTTAAATAAATAAATATCTTATTTCATTGATTTTAATTATGTGAATCATTAATTTACATTATTTTTTATGGAGACCTTCTTTTCTATGCCCTTATTGAATAGTATCTAAGTGAATGAAAATATTTCTTTATTACATTTTCATATTTTTTACCACCATACAAAAATTTACATATTGAAAAATGGATTTGACACATGTTTATAGATATTTAAATAAATATTTATTAATATTAATTATATAAATGATACTTCTTATATAGTACCTTGATTTTTTCAATGTGGATAAGGAAAAATCATGGCACTGACAAATGGAATTGATCCCCGACAACTACATAATTATTTTTTATGAATTTAGAATCGTAAAAAATTCTTTCCAAAGAGTCCTAACATACCATTTTCAAATCATATAACATTATATGAATTTGGATGACCCATTGATAAATATATTTTACCACTATAACATAGCATGCCTTTCATATGGTTCTCTAAAAAAAGACTATAATGGTAAAACATACCATTAATTAGATAATATATTAAAGAAGACCCTACATTACTAGTATATATCCTTTGGAACGTGAATTCTACTCTATAGGACCATCATCCTATATTAGAGCCTAGTATTCAAAATTAATCATCAAAATATAACCTATCACATACTACTTCAGGGTTATAGTGTAATTTAGGTCATATAATATGGAGAAAAATTCAAGTGTGAATTGATTTAGGCATATTGGATGTGATAAAATTGTGTGCATTTTTCAAGAAAAGATAAAATACATTTGGATTTATGATGTTTCTTAGATATAAAAAATATATTTCTAGGGACCCTGATATTTCATTCCTATCCATATAAGAAGATGGATCCCATAAACAAATATATTCAACATATTACACATTGAGGTTTGGATAATCATATGGGATGTATATAATATTAATTTGGCCCCTATTTTGTGGGATATAAATATATAATTTGTTCCATTAATGGTTCCATGGGATAACACAAACCAAGAACCACAATTAGTACTGACACTATTAAGGGAAGAATTAAATAGCATAGGGAAAGTGCACCAACCAAAAAATGATATCAAATTTCATGTATTAATGGAAATATTTTTTTAAGGGGAATGTATATTTGTTGAAATTAAACTTTCCCACAGGTTTTACAAGTCTCTAAATATAATTTTATATGAGAACTTTTAGCATAATAAAAAAAATATTGTCTATAAAGAAAGGGGTTGGTTAATTATTCATGAATTGGGTGTTGGACTATATCATGTCTACTTACTTTCTATATGGTTGGAAATTAATGACTATCAGTTTTAAATTAACATATTAGAAAAATTCTATGATTTATGATAGTTTTAAAACATGTAAAAGGATGCCTAATAAATATGTTGTATCTAGTGTGGGTTAAGATTTATCAATATTTATTTTCTACACACTATAACAACTCTTCTCTTTATATGACATTGATAGTAGATTTATTACATAATAATACATATAATACAACCCAAATGATCAATAAGTATATTTTATTTGGTAATTATCTACATTACATAACAACATAAAATTGGGATTACAACATCTTTATTGAAAACATATTTAGCGTGCTCCAAATACTTCTTCGAACTTAAAACTGCATGGGATAACTTGGAGAAATACATTAGATAAGGGTGATCTATAAATACAAATAAGGAATAAACATGAAATTGGTGATACATGTAAGAAATTAGGCTTATAAATGTGGAATAAAATAAACATCAACAATAAGGCATGATATATCATGATAATTATAACATGGGAAAGGTTGAAACAACTTAAAACATTGAATCATAAACATAGGTCAAGGATAAACCCACTATGACATCATGGTAGAAAAATTATCATAAAGGAATCAGGTTCACTCTATGTCCCAATATGATGTATCATTATACTAAAAATTACCCAATGCATTAGAGTGTTATACAGGTGCACCCATCATAATAATTTTATTCTCCTTCTTAAGTGTGCCACATAGATCATACAACATGGATTCATTCATCATCATTATTTAATACATGATAAATAACTGAGGAATACATATATATAAGTCCCAAATAAATAATTATATGTGCATAAATTTCAATACCCTTGATAGATAAATGGATATGGTATTCACTACACAATTATTTTGGCATTGAAAATCGTGGTGAAATTTTAGCAGTAAAACGACATTACTTAAGAATTCATAAAAATGGTTGATAAGAGTGAGAGGGGTCTAAATTAATTTTGTAAATAAAATGGGAAGTAATAGGTATGTGGAAATACATGCCCCAAATTTTGTAAATGGAAAAATAATGCATAATTTCATAATGAAACATGAAAAAATGAATATAAGGTGAGGATCCCTTAAGGAATTTCGTTATAGTAATATCTTAGGTAAGGGTCCAAATTTGGGTGGTAAAATGATACTTCATTCAAATAACATCAATTTTACAGTAATGTAATGAATATAATTTAATTAAAACATAACCAATTGGTATTAAAAGAACTAATTTCAAAGAAGGTTCTTGAATTTGAAAGGAGAGGAAGGTGAGGATCTCGTACTTGAGTTTGTGTATTAAAAAGCTTTGGAGGTGATTATTGAGAGTTTGGGGCACCTTGGGAGGACTATAGAGAGTGGATATCATATTATGTTCACGATCCTAGGAGTTTCAGAGAAGATAAATAGGATATTTTTTGGGGTTATATAGAAAAAGAGAAGGATTTATTTATTATTTAGGTTTTTGACTCTACAAAATAAAATATCCACAACCACAAACCATCCCATGGTGTTTCCCATAGCTTATGAAAAAGGAAAATTTATTATTATTTTATAAGTCCAAGGGCAAAAATTATTAAAATAATTCCCTTTCTTATGTGGAGGTGAGTCACACTCTTAAATAAATGATTTCAAAACCTAAAACTATATTATAGGTTTTGGAGGATTCATAATGTCTTTAAAAAAACGTAAAATAAAATTCTTTTAAATTTAATATATTTATTTTATCTTTTATTCCATTAATAGTAATTATCAAATCACTTTTGGTTTATTATGATGTCATAAAATACAAAGTATATTTATAAAATATTTAACTTTTACCCAAAAATTAGATTGTCTTAGAAAATTATAAACTATTAATCATTGGATAATTTTGATGTTCAAATTGAAAAAATAATATTCATATTATTTAAATAATTTGTCAAATATGTGAATTTTCACTTTCAAATTAATAATTGACATTAATTGAAAATGATGGTTTTTCTGAAAATAATAGTTTTTGAACCCTTATAAAAATTTCATTTGAATTCATAATAACTATATGATAATTTATATATGATAAATTTTATTTAAAAATATTAAAATATTATTTACTTTAAAAATCCATTATATCATAAATTTATTCATTGAATTTGAATATTAACCAAAAATACAATTTATGAATTATTGTTTCAAAATAAAAATCATTTACAAAGAAACAAATATAGGATGAAAATATATTCATTATAATATAAAAAACATAGATTTTCATATTTATAGGTTATTGATACATATCACTTTAATACACTAGCAACTTCCTTGAGACTATGGTGCACGGTGGTGGGACTTTCAAGGGGTGGTTCGGTGAACATGGTTTGGGTTGGGATCTCGATGAGCATGAACTTATACTATAAATGGTTTATCTCATTATTAAGTTGTTGGATATAATCATAGGCTTGGTAGAGGTAAAATCCTAAAAAATTTATCTCCCTTAGATTCTCTAATAAATGGGATTCATAGGGTATGGTCTTACTGGTTGAGGTCATCACTACTTTTTTCTATGTCAATTGGATTTGTTGAAACCCTATATTTATACTTACCATGTGATCATTGTTCAATGGCTATATATCAGTGGTAATGAAACTTAATGACCATTTAAATCCACTTTAATATAAAAAAACATGTTCATGTGTTTTCTATAACCATATATCATGATGAGACATTTAAATAAATCAAAAAGGGGAATATTATTCATAAAAGTTTGGGTTGTTACAATCTTACACCATTGAAAAATGTTTCCCTCAAAATTTTCATTTCCCGCACTAAAAAAATGAGGGTAACTCTACTTCATCACCTCCTCTAGTTCAAACATTTCTGCTTTAAACATTACGTTTCTCCGCAACACTTTGACATGGTGAATTTCCTTATTTCATAGAAATTTTTCTTTATGATCTATGATATTCATTGGCTTCTCCACATTGGAAATTTCATTATCCACAGGTACCACCTTTTTATTGAGTACATGTGATGGTTTTGTTATGTACTTACTTAAGAGGGATACACGGAATACATCATGCACTTGAAATAGGTTCAGTGGGAGTGCTAGTCAATAGGACACAGCTCCGATGTGACCAACGATATTAAAGGGTACGATGTATCTTGGAATAATATTTCCATTATTACAAAATCTCATCACTTTCATCCATAGATATATATGGAGGAATAAGATTTCTCCAACATCAAACACTAGGTATTATCGTTGATTTTCAGTATAGATCTTTTTTCGACTCTGAGTATCCTTGATGTGTTATTGAGTGGTCTTATTCTTTTCCATAATTTCCTCAACCATTTCAAGACTCAGTATTTTCCCCCCAACTTCATCCCAACTAGCATGTTTTCTACACCTATTTCCATAATGTGCTTCATAAGGATCCATTTGGATACTTGATTGAAAACTATTGTTCTATTAGAATTTTTCAACAGGAATATGTTGGTCTGAACCTCTTTTTAAGTCCATAGAACATGGTCACAACATGTCTTATAGCTTCTAAATAGTCCACATAGATTTTACACCAGTTTGAGGATGATAAGTTGTACTGAAGTTCAACTTAATTTTTAGAGAATGTTGGAGACTTTTCCAGAACATGGAGGTCAATCTCAGATCTCGATTGGATACAATATATAGTGGTACTCCATGCAGCCTTACCACTTATCGAATTTATGTTCATGAAATATTATCAAATGAGAGGCCCTATAGAATGTTGATAAATTGAGATATCTTCATAAGAAGATCCACAACAACCCATATAGATTTTCCCCCTAGATTTCTTTAGAAATCCGGTGATAAGGTCCAGGGGGATTTTATCCCATTTCCATATTTTTATGGGTAATGGTTGCATCACCCCCTTACACTTTTGTCTTTCAAAAATAATTTTCTAGTATACCAGGAACATTTATGTATATTTAGAAATATCATTCTTCATATTTTCCAACCAATATTGCTCATAGTGATCTTGATACATTACTGTACTACCTGGGTGGATGGAGAAATTTGAACTATGTGTATCATCCAAAAATCCCTTCCTTATCTAAGGATTTGATAGAATGCACAGTCTTTACAAAAATATCAAAATTCCTTTTTCAAAAATTTTAATCTCTAAGGGATTCCCATTTCTCATGGATTCTGCCTTCTTCTAAATTTGTATATCATTTATTTGAGAATCCTTTAACATTTCCAAACGAGATAGTTGAGAAATAATTTCTTAAAGGATTGATGATGTTTTCCTTTATCATTCCCATGTCCTTACTTTTTAGGTCAAAGAATATTAGATAATTATTAATTCTCATCATCAATAAAGGTGCAGTATCCTTTCTATATAGAGTATCTACCACTTTATTTGATTGACTATTGTGGTAGTGGATTGATCAGACATCTTATTTTATTAGCTCCGACCATCTTCATTAGTGTATATTCAACTCTTTCTAAGTGAATATATACTTGAGGATTTTGTAATCAGTATATATCTCACACTTCTCCCCATAGAGATAATACCTATAGATTTTAAATAAAAATATCACAACTGGTAACTCTAGATCATGTGTGTGATAGTTTTTCTCATGAACTTTCTACTCCCTTGAGGAATTGTCTATGACATTTTCATTCTTCATTAACACATCACTCAATCCCTTCATTTAAGTGCCACTTAATACTACGTAGAGTTCTGCACTTGGGGGTAGTGTGAGAATGGGAACAGTGATGAACCTCAATTTTAACTCCACTAATCTACCTTTACATTCATTATTCCAAGAAAACATGACTCCCTTCCAAGTTACCTTGGTAAGAAGGTTTGACAATCATGAGAAAGTTTTCACAAATCAGTGATAATACCCAGCTAACACAAGAAAACTATGGATATCTATCATAGATGTTGGACTCATCCATCATTCAATTGCATCAGTCCTTTAAGGGTCCACATATATCGCTTTTCTTGTGATGATATTCCCTAATAAAGATACTTCCTTCATCAAAATATCTCATTTTTTGTACTAGGTATAAATTTTCTCCTTTAATAGGGTATTTAACACAATTATCAGGTGTTTCTCAAGCTCCACCTTGATTATGGAGTATATTAGAATCTCATATATAAATACTACCACAAATTTGTTGAGTAAATCTCTAAAAACACTATTCATCTTGTCCATGAATATTTTTGGAGCATTAGTGAATACAAATGGAATCACTATAAACTCATAGTTCCCATACCATGTATGAAAAGTGTCCTTGGGGATATCTTCCTTCTTCACCCTTACTTGATAACATCCGGACCGAAGATCCACCTTGGAGAAGTATTTTTCTCTTTGTAGTTGATCAAACAAGTAATAAATCAATGATAGAGGATACTTGTTCTTTATTGTGATCTTATTGAGATCATGATAATTTATGTAACAGTCCATTGACCCATCCTACTTATTGAATAAGAGGAATTATTCACCCCATGGTGAAGCACATGGGCATATGAAACCATTATCCAGATTATCCTGTAGTTGTTTCTTCAAATCCTAAAGTTCTATAATATCCATTCTATATTAAATCTTGGATAATGGAAACACCTAATGTATAATATCAATTGAAAATTCAACCTCTAAGCTTGGAGTAAGAACAAGAAATTCATCGAGAAACATGTAATCATATTCCCTCACAGTAGGCATGTATTCAAGGATGGCTTTTTCCTTAGACTCAATCATTTTATCTAGATAGACTTACTCATAAAGAAATAATATCCATGCTTGAGATGATGGTGCTAAGGAAGATTTATCCTCCACCTTTTACTTTTATAGGATCAAGGTTCGATAATAAATATGAAGAGTGATTTCCTTCTCATGGAAATTTGTTTTGGCTCCACATAGGGAAAGACAATTCATGCCCATAATTGTATATAATTATACAAAAGTTAGTATGATAAGGTTATCTAAGAAGTTAATCCAAAAAACAATGATAGGGGAGGATTTATATAAATGGGAGGAAATAATTTCCCCATTTTATATTATCACTGATAGATCAACTTCCATGCTTTGGGGTGGTGTTTTAATAGTTCTAATAATCTTTTATAATATCAAGGAATAAGTATAACCAGAACCAAAAATTATGTTTTCTCCTCTTGAAGAAATAACAAATGTATCAGTCACCACTTCTTTGTTAGGATCCACTTCAGAATTTATGATGGAAAAAATCTCACCCTTTCTTCCTTTTAGGTTGTTGGTTGTCTTTGGAAACCCTTGTCTTAGGGAATTGGTTTGTAAATATCTTTGGTTCCTTGTAGTTTTAGCAATGAACATTGTGTTGAGGGTTTATTGGAGGATTCCTTTCCTCTATCTCATTAGTGAGTTTCTCTTATCAGCAATTGCTAGTTATATTTCCTTCTTTACCAAACCTAAAGCATTTACTCTTTCCCTTTAAACATTTTCTGAGATTCTTATTCCCATACCTTTGACAAGTGGGATGTTGAAATTTTTTAGCACTATTTGATTTCCCAATCAGACAGTTGGAATTAAATTTCACTTTATGTTTTTTATCCCCATGATAACCTTAATATTCTATGATCTCTATTTCACCTTTTAGGGGATATCATAAAATTTTCTCATATCTATCCATGTCAGGGATCACAAGGGCTTTTCATAGACTAGGTTTTAGCCCACCGAAGAAGCTTTCAACCTTAAATTTGGGGGTAATAACAAATCCCAATGTGTATCATGATAGTCTTGTGATGTTTTCCCCATACACCCTAATAGATCCCTCTACTTTTTTCTTGAGATAAAGTAAATATATTTCCATTTTAATTTTGAGAATGTGAGGAAAGTATTTATCGGAAAACATTTTTCAAAATTTCTTCCACTCCATCACATCAATATGTTACTCAATCTTCATATTCATGATCAATGTCCAGCAATTATTAGGTTCTACCTCCATACAATAAATAGTCAATAGAACCTTCTCCTACTCAAGTCTTTGAAGAATTAATAAGATCTTCTCATTGGATTTGATCCATTGCTCTGTGATTATGGGATCAGTTTATCAATAGAAATTAGGTGGCATTTTTCACAGTAATCTCTCCATTAGGTCTCTCTTATAGGGGTTTGGGTGCTCCTCTTGATACAAGTTTCTATTCAGAACCTAAGTTAGTTGAGAGAGTATTTTTAAAATGTTTGTGATTCCTACTATCATTTGGTTGGGCATCTCATTGGGGAAGTCATTATATTTCCCATCATATCAATTATTTACCCAATTCATCCATTTTCAGGACATTGGATAGAATAAATAGAATATTAGGGATAATTATTTTTAAACTATTAAACACATATAGTGGAATCTAATGACATTAAAGGTACAACTTATAAATTAAATTTATTTCCAAAATATATGAATCGATCGTCTTCAATCAATGTTATCCAAGATCTATTTCCTACCACATATTCTTATGGGAATGTTTTTGTACCTATAATAATGGTTCCTAAAAATCTTATGAATTTACTAAATAATATCCCCAAGGAGTTTCAGACCAAGTACATATTAAGGCATATTGTCATGTACCAATTTACTATGAGTTAGGTTCGTAACACCTTGTCAAAGTAGTTACTTCTAGGTACATATGTGCCACAACCACATCCAATTTTAGTATCCATAGAGGGATTTATTTTCCTCATAAACCACTTAATCTATAATAACCAAAATTTCGGGATGTTTGCTTATAATTAGTCTTATTCCTAAGGATTTATCTTGAGTTCTCAAATCCTAATCCCAAAAATAACTAATCTTTTCCTTTGATACTGACTATAATAACACTGGTCTTTATTTCACCTTAATACTTGGCTTATTACATAAGAATAAATGTAATAAAACATGGATGATTGAAAAGTACAATGTATTTGGGAATTCAGAACATTAAAAAACAACATAAAATAGGTAGTACGACATATTTATTGAAAACTTCTTTAATAATCTCAAAATAATCTTTTAAACTTAAAACCGCATGGTATAACCTGGGGACATACATAAGAAATGGGGGAATTATAAAGCCTGTTAAGGTAATAAACATGGAAATAGTGATACATATTAGACAATAGTCATATCAATGTAGAATAAAAGGAGAATTTCTAATAGGGCATGATAAAACATGATAATCATAACATGGGAAATGTTGCCACAAATTAAAACCCTGAATCATAATCATAGGTCAAGGATAAATCCACAAAGAAATCATGTTGGAATAAGTATCATAAAGGAATCAGGTTCAATTCATATCCCAATATGATTTATCATGATATTAAACATTTCCAAATTCAATGGAACATTATCAAGTCAAACCCATTATATTCATTTCATTCCCATTCGTAAGTGTTCCACATAGATCATAAAATATGGATTCATTCATCACCATAATTTATTCAATGATAAAAGAATGTGTAATAAATACATGTAAGTCACCAATAAATAATTATATGTTCATAAAGTTGAATACATTTGATATAAAAATGGATATGGTATTCACTACAAAATTTTTTATGACATGGAAAATCATGGTGAAATTTCGGCAGCAAAACGATGTTACTTAAAAATTCAAAAAAAATGTTGATGAGAGTGAAAAGGGTCTCTATAAATTTTGGAATAAAAGGGACTTTAATAGTAAAATTTAAATACATAACCCAAATTTTGTAAATGTAAATGGAATGAAAAATTTCATAAATAAACTTGAAATAAAGAAGAGAAGGTGACAATCCCTCACAGTATTTCGGTATAATAACACCTTAGGTAAGGTTCCAAATGAGGGAGGGTAAATGATGCCTCATTAAAATAACATAAATTGGATAGTAAGTTAATGATTATAAAATAACTAAAATATATCCAATTGAAATTAAAATAACTAATTTCAAATAAGGATCTTGAATTTGAAAGGAGGAGAGGAAGGTGATGATCCCTTACTGGAGTGTGTGAATTCAAAATATTTATAGGGGATTCTTGAGGGCTTGTTGAACCTTTAGAGGACTCTAGAGAGTTTAGTTAATATTATGGCCATTATAAATATATTATTATTGAAGTGAAATGGGATCATGACTGGGTTTATATAGGAAAATATGGGAATTTTTCTTATTAATTAGGTTTTGAACATTACATAATAAAATATCCAAAACCACAAATCAACACATGGTTTTTTCCCATGGTTTCTAAAAAATATGATTTTATTATTATTTTATATATAAAATGGCCAAAAAATTTTAAATAATAACCTTTCCTATGTGGGGGTGAGTCGCACTCTTAAAGAATTGATTTTAAATCCTTAAAATATATTATAGGTTTTGGAGGACTCGTAAGAGATTTAAAAAAATAAATAAAATAAGCATAAAATCTCATTATTTTAAAAAGAAAATATTATTTGGTCATTATTGTAATTTAGAGTAATTATTACACCACTTTTGGGTCATTATGATGCCATAAAACACAAGGTATATTTATACGATATTTAATTTTTACCCAAAAATTCAATTCTCATAAAATTATGAAAAATTCACCATTTGATAATTTTGATGATATGATTAAAAAATAATATTAATTTTATCTAAATAATTATATATATATATATATATTAATTTTCACTTTTAAAATCATAACCAACATTCATTGAAAATGATACGTTTTTTGACAATAATAGTATTTGAACCCTTATAAAAATTACATTTGACTTCATAAAAATTACATTATCATTTATATATGATAAAAATTATTTAATAAAATTAAAATATTATTTATTTTAAAAATCCATTAATTTATAAATTAATTAACTGAATTTGAATATTATCCAAAAATACAATTTGTGCTTTATTGTATCAATATAAAAATCATTTACAAAGTAAAAATAATTGGATGGGAATATATTCATTATTATATTCCAAAAAAATGTACATATTGATATTTATAGTAGCTTAATATATATACCATTAATACACCCAAAAAATCCTTAAGCGTAAGGTGTGTGATGGTCGGAATTTGTTGGGGATATTCGGCGAACATGGTTTGGGTTATAATCTCGATAAGCTTAAACTTCTCCCATAAACAGTTTCTATCATACTTAAGTTGTTATATCTTAGTTTGGGCTTAGTCAAGGACAATGCACCAAAATTATATCTCCCATGGATGCTCGAATAAATGGGATTCAAATGGTATGATCCTACTGGTTGAGTTCATCACTTCTTTTATCTATGTCAGCTAGATTAGTTAAAACCCTATATTTATATTTTCCATTTTCTCACTGTTCAACAGATATATTATCAATGGTAATGATAATTAAAAGTCATTTAAAATAAATTTTATATAAAAAAAATATGTTCATATGTTTTCTATAACCATATTTCATGATGATACATTTAAATAAATAAAAAAAGGGAATTTTATTCATAACTGTTTGGGTCATTACACGCACTATAGAAAATATCAATTTGATATATAGTATAAATTACAAGTATTATAGGGATTTATTTCTAATCAATTTAGAACATGTGAAGTTCAAAGTGTGTTATTTATTCTCTAGTGATAATTTACACTATATTTTCTAAGAATGATTTGGTTTAAGCCACTATTTATGAATGATCATTTAATTATTGATATCTTGGGTACATATTCCTTATATAATTTCATCCCATATAGTAAAGCACACATGAGGGTGATTGAGGTAGATAGTTCTAGAATTTATGAGGAGAAATTAAATTAATTTAAGATATGGGATGGTTTTATGGTAAAATGGATTGAAAATTACATACTCTATTGCAACTATTAAATTTATTAATAAAACTAATTGTTATAGGTGATCACATGGGTTATATGAAAATTCCAACATCATATATGTAAAATATGGCATTGAAAATTCGTGATCATACTCATGTTATTCCAATATTTTCTTCTCTATGGAATGTAATAAAAGACATGATTTACCTAATCATCTCATGGTTTATTTTCATTCATCATGTGGATATGGATTTAGACTCAAAGTTTTCCATGTTAATTTAATGACCCTAACTCCAATAATCCCAAACTGGTGTTTAATATTACATTGATACAAGATATAATGGATTATATCACCAAGGATTTCAGATTTTAGAGGTCTTGGGAGTTTAGATACATACATGATTCACATATAAAATTAGAAAAATAAAACATATCATGAAAAACATTATTTCATCCATGATGATTATTCAAATATTCATTCATTATGCCATATGGAAAATAAAACATAATAATGTATGAGGTCATAAGCTTAGTGAGGGAAATAATATAATAGAGATATCATGATTAGATAAGGAATAAACAAAATGGAAGAGTGGATAATCAATACATATTTCATTTAATAAATAACATGAGATTCAAAATTTATCCATGGAAAATTTTAATATAACAATCACACGGATAATAATAACTAAAATTTTAATGAAGGAAATGAATAATATCATTCATCATGATATTATCATCAAGTCCTAATTCCAATACATAATGAACCATATTGTAAAGGTCTTATGCTAAGATATTTTAACAAATGGGCAGGCATACACCAAATAACTACCAAATTAGTCTAGTTGGTTGTCTCCTGAGATGTGTTGATGCATCAAGGGGTTATCTATAAATAGGCCCCACCAAACACATACATGTGTCTAATGAATTCCTTTTATATTTATTAAATAATATAATAAATAATAAATATTTCTTATCAATAAATAATTATATATATTTAATCAATAATATAAAACATAAATATTTTTACAATAAATTAAATTAATTTATTATTAATATTCTTCAATATAAAAACATATACTGAAATGGTATGCAGTTAATAAAATATTAATGTAGTAGAAATGACATTGGATATATCTGTGATACTTAAAATCTAGACAAGAAGGATAAAAATAATATCCAATGAATAATAGATATTAATAGATAATATGATCATAAGAAAGTGAATGATCACAAAATAAGATATAATACATAAATTAACAAAAGATTATATAAGACCATAAATTCATCAAAAATAATATTTCTATAATAAATTTTTCATGAGAATTAAAGATGAAAATTGAAGTGAAACTCTAAAAAAATCCTTAATGCTTTTGTAAATTTTTTATAAAAATAATTTTATAAACTATTTCTAAAATAATTTTAAACATTTAGAAAATATTAAATTTTTATTTTAATATAAGACTAAATATTCACAGAATAATGGAAAATATTTTCTTTGAAAACCCAGAAATTTTTTTAATGGTATATAGATAGTGAATAAAAATCATAGAGGCAAGAAAATTTATTCATGTCGTAAAATTTAACAAGAACATTCCATTCACAGTTTTGTAAAAAGTAAAAATCATCTTATTTGAAAAAATATTAAAATATTCATTTAAAAAATTGTAAAAAAAGAAAAATGTAGTATAAAATTACTTTTACAAATAATTTAATATCTTCCATAAAGCAATTTTAAGAAAATGGATATGGAAGAAAAATATCCATGGCTTGAAACAGGATATAAGATCAATTTTTCATAGAAACATTCATTCATTAAAAATAAAAGAAAATTTGGAATAAGTCATGGAATACCTAGAAATAAATATATGGTTTTTTATAATATAATGATAATATAATTATTTTAATATAAATTTAAACATGAAAAATACTGAATAATTGTGAAATTGTAAAATAAACCTTTACATCTTAATAAATATTTTAATTAAACCCCTTTAAAAGATAAAACTTTAATTGAAACATTATATACCATAATTAAATAGGCATTAATTATTTAATATTTCATATGGGTATCATATACACCATATAAAAAAAATTGGTGCATAATATAAAATATGTCACAATATAGTAGAATTGAGATGAAATATCCTTACCAAGGATTTCTATATGGGTGATCGCATTGTGTACTCTAGAATAATAAATTTTAATTTATTAAATACATTCATAATAATTGTGATCATTATATTCCATTTTTTAATTTTATTTTATAATCATTTTACTTTCTATCATTATTTAGTTCATTCATACATCGACCACTTCTGGTTATTCGATCAATTTCTCTAAAATTATTTCAATATGTTTACCATGGAAAAGGTGTTATGAAATAGTTACATAATATAAATAATGTTTATAATTTTATTAATAAATTTTTTATTCATTTTATAAAAGTTTATAACCCACCATTTAAGGTGGTAAGAGATAAACTTAATACATCATTCATAGAGGTGGAAATCCACATGAATTTATGATGACGTTTTCATTTTCCAAATGATAGGAAATAAAAGAAAATTTATAGTGATTAATTTTTAAATAATCATATTTATGTTATAAATATCATATATATATATATAAATTAAATATGTCATCATTATCCTAAATGTGAATCAGAAATGAAAAAAATTGCATCGCTTCGTAGAAGTGGTAGTCCACACGTACACATGAGCGATGTTGTCATTTTCCAACCGATGGGGGAGTAAGAAGGTATATGATATATAATATTTATGGAATCATAATAATTTCATTAATAAAATATATATTCATTAATTCCATATTTATAACCATTAAAGTGATGCAGTGATGAAAAATGAATCACACCGCTATAGTAGTGGTATCTTGTACATACACATGAGTGATGTATTCTTTTTCCATAGGATGGAAATGATATGTAAAATTGATTTAAAAATAACATAAAAATATCATAATATATTTAATATGAAAATTTAATTAATTTAAGATGATTATTGAGTATTTGGAGGTGGTTTAAGAAGAGAGTATCATGCAAAAAACTCGATTAGAGCATATACCTCTTCCATTGGAGATCTCCTTTTTTTTACACCTTAAGACTTCTTGAAGTGGTATTTTGGTGAAAATAGGAACTATAAATAAATAAAATGATATTTTTTTATGTTATTTGGGTCATTTTTTTCAATAAAACTTACTCAAGAAGTGTGTATAAGTGACGGGTGGAGGTTCCCTTTTATAAGTGAGGTTGGTGGAAAACTTATATATGCTTGAAAATTTATTATACAATATATGTATTGCTCATGTAAAGTTGATTAAAATTGTAATATTTTAGAATATGATAAGGTTAGGGTATAAATAATATAAATATATGATATTTAAAAGAGTTTTTTGTGTTATCTTGAAGTGTTATCCCTCTATTTGAACCTTTCTAACTCATTTTACCCTTAACCATAGTGATAAATATTTAACAAATTACTAATCATTATAAGAAAAAATTAAGCTAAAATTATTACGTAATATTTTTTATTGATGATTTAAAATTCATAATCTATTTTAAAATATTAAATATCTATATTTGGTAAAATTTTATTTTAATATAAGTTCACAAAATTCAACAAAAACCGTTTTAAGAAAAAAGTTTATTTAACGCATAAAAATGATTTTATAGATATTTAAAGAATATTTTTTATTCCCATAGAATTAATTGGATTATGTAAAATAAAAGGATACGTATTTGACTTTGAAACCAAACCAAAACTTAAAGTAACTTTTTAAATTATTCATTAAGAGATAAGAACCAAAAATAGTTTTTATTTGAATAAAAACAATACTTAGATTTCCGAAATGATTAAAAATATTTCTATGTTAAAAATTATATTTTTAAAAGAATTATATTACTTATTACATATATATTTATATTATAAAAAATTTATAAATTTTCAAGTCATTCTTATATCCTTATAATGTCCTAAAAGTGACAATATTTTTAAAATCAATATTTTCACTATTCACTCAAAAATCAACAGTTTCTAAAAAATATCAAAAAGCTACACTAAGATAATTTTGGAATTATGAATAAAAAATGAATATTATTTCATAAAATTTAAATTATAAAAGTTTTTAATAGTTGTTTTAACAAACTAATTTAATAATGAAATATTCATTATGTTATAATTGTTATGGAAAGAAAATCATACTTATAATTATTGAAGATCACATATTAAAATTCATCCTAGTGATATAAGGAAAAGATTATTTCCAAACTCAGAATATGATTAATTGATCCCTTATGGGTGATTTTGTTGGAAATTTTCACTAGTTTTGACACCTTTTCACAAATATAGGCTTATGTGGGCTTGATTTCCACATCATCCATGCCATAATTATGTATATCATTTCTAAATAGAGGAATTCAAACAGGTGAATGCTGATACATTCTATACTATAGTTTAAAACCCACTTATTTGATCCTAATAATTAATTCTATAGGACTTAACATACAATAGAATGGTGTGGAAGAAAATAAGGCTTTATACACTAAATAAATTATCACTATAAACTACCTTCATAATAAGTCTTCAAAAATTGAGTTAAAGAAAATAAGATACCTAGAACTATAAATATTGGATAAGAAGAGAAAGGATAATACCACAACAATGTTTGAGTAATTATTTATTGATATATATGATAAATCTTCTAAAATTAAAGAACATCACTAATTCATAATAGATTCTAATCAATCATTGAATCGCATTCAAGTATTGGTTGATTGTTCTATATTTTACTTTTCATATTATAATTTATTTCTCTTAATATTATTAAAAATAGGTCCAATTTTTTTCTTGAACCCTTCACTATGATTGATAAATTATATGAATCTTTTAAAAAAAATAATCTTCCACTACTACAAAAATATATATTTTCTAAAAAGGTATGAATGAAAATCATAATGATTCCTTGGATAAAATTGAACAACAACTATCTGATTATTTCTAAAAAGATATTTCTTCTTCATTATAAATATTAATCCATCATTATAACTTTAATAATACTTATAAATAGTAACATCAATAGTAACTAAATCCATAAGAAAACTAAATATAGTGAATTTCATAAATTGGGATTCAAAATTTTTGAGTAATGAATTGAAAAGAATTAATGATGGATTATCCTTTATGTATCGGATCAAATATGGGTATAAGAGAGTGATATAGTGGGTAGATATTCCATTACCGTAAACCAAGTTTAGTCTATAAGATAATATTAAAATATTTTATTTTCTCTTGGGTGTTTTCACATAAATGGATATAGAAAGACCATATTTGGAGTTCAAGTTTCATTACTGCAAATAAATATTATTTTATTCAAATAAGAAAACCTAAAATACTCAATATAATCAAGATAATGAAGTTTATTTGTTTAAATTTATTAAATTATCAATAATATTTTAGTAAGTATGGTATTATATCACTATGCTTCTAGAAGTCTATTAAAACTAATTCATATGGGGAATAAAAAATGTTCTTTATTTTTTTCCATGATCTAAAAACTTATTATAAAGAGCATGGACTCTTTTTTAGCCAAATGTGTCTCTTATATTATTTAAGAATTTTCATTTTATCATTTTCTATGTTATTACATAAAGGGTTAATCAAAATAAGTACAAGCATGAATTTTGTTTTAAACACCCTTTATGTTTTTTCAGCATGAAATATTCTATTTATTTAACCTATATAGTTTAAAGTTTTATTATATATATAGAGTGATTAAATTTTTTTTAAGGTCACACATGTTTCAGAAAACTATTTTCTTAATGATAATGGTCATATATAATAGAAAAAATTGGGTTCCAAGAGTTTAAAGTCATACATATATTAAAAATTGAGTTCTTAGTTGTTAATGTCGTATAACTTACAAAAATTCTTCACATAGTATATGATATTATTACATGGATTATAGAATTTAATAGTTGTACTATATACTATACAAGCATGAATTTGATTAGGAATGGTTGAAGAGTGAATCCAACATTAGTTTTAATGACTATAGAATGAAAAAGGATAGAATGAACCTCGAAAAAAGTATTCTTAATATATCATCTAAAAATAGTTATATTTTAAATTAGTTTGAACATCATGGATAATGTAAATAATGATAAGAAATATTTGAAATCAATATGATTAAATAACCCAAAGAGATTAGGAAAACTACAAAACATTTTTGAATGATGGTTCTATTACCAAACCAATATATAAGTATACTAAGGATTACAGGTAACCCTGTTTGATTACTGGGTTCCAATATAATATTATCAATGGGATATGAAATTAAAGGTCCTTTTATTTAGGAAAAATATATATCCTTTTATGGTTATTGTAGTTACATATTGTAGTAACATGTTTCATTAATGTAATGAAGGTGGTCTATTTAGATCAGAGGAACTCATGAATAATACACATAGAGTGTTTATGGTAGTCCAAATATTTAGTTAGTAAAGTATTTTTTATGGATAAAGTGATTTTAAAAATAGATTCATAATATTATAACATTATCCATTCATATATTCAGTAAACTTGCAATTTAATTTTAATATATATGTTGAGGATTTATTGAAAAGGGTACCCCAGTGTAAGAAAGGATGTTTTAAAAACATAACATGGATTAATAAGAACATACCTATATATTTATATATAAAAATGAGGTTAATAGGGATAAAGGGATATATATTTTACTTGAAATAAATATTCATGTGTTTATACTTATCTTATAATGTAAGGATTTAAGTCACCCAAATTTATTTAAATCATAATAAACATTAGTATAAGAGAGATAATTTAAAACTAATGTGAATTATCAGATACTCAAGAATTATATCATAAAAGGGAAATTAAATAAAGTATAAAAATTTATATGGGGATATAATATGATATTTAAAAACTAATATGTAACCCATGTGAAACTAAAATTCATTAAATTATAGGTCTTTCAATTTAACATCATGCACTTTGGAAAAATCCTTACAATTTTAGGACTTATAGAGTAGACAGTTATAAGAAGTCTATGATTTTGTAGGATAGAAAGCTTCATAATGTTTTGGGTCACGAAGAATGAACTATATTTCATGATTTTTAGGAAGTTATTACTAAAACCATATGAATTAAAATGGAAAATGTTATAATAAAATTTATTTTATTCAATTTGAGGTCATACGATGAGGACCATATATTGTAAAGTTTATAACAATGTAGTAAAGACTATGTGAATACACCATGAACTATTTTTATAAATTTTATCTTAAGGAACCATTTGTTATCAAAATTAATAAATTAATATGAGTCATTAGAGTAGACCTTTTATATAATATAATGAACATTTAATTTGGTCTCTAATTTAGAAGGATTGCTTTTTATATCATTAGTATCCTCATGGAGAACACAAAATATCCTTCAATAAATGAGTAGATATAAAGGTTATTATTCACTGATTATGTTAAATTTTTTTATCCAATAGGTTATTTAACCCCTATAAAATATTCTCATTGAGGTTTTCCAAATTTTCTAAAATAATTCTTCATCATTCATATTTTTTAAATTTACCATAAATATCTATCTGAAGTGAGGGTAATTGAATGTAAATTTGTATTACCATATATATCCCAGAAGTTAATTAATATGTGGTCACATGGGTATGGGCTAGTGTACTATTACATGAGGCCCACAATTTAATGAGTTGGTAAGGTAGAACCTATCCATTTTCAGTTTCACGACTATCATATGAGTGGTTTAATTTAAAATTGTATTTCAAATATAATTGTATCATCCAATACAAAAAAAATCAATTATCCATGAGTATAGTATGTGAATCTCAAAATATTTTTTATAATGGGATTAGTTCCATTATCCGTTAAGGATACTTTTTTATCCCATTTGGAAGAGTAATATAGGGTTGTGATGATAATTTTTCACTACCTAAAATTCATTAGAGTATTAGGACCTAAGACATGTATTACTCACAAAATAAATGACCCATAATACATTTTATCATATAAAAAATACATGTGTTGATGAATGAAATTGGAATAAACATTTAATGCATAATATTTACTATGAAATCCATGAAATCACTTATCATAGTTAACCAAAAGTTCTCAACTATTGATTTATGTATTATGATCAAAAAAATTACAACATACTCTTCTTCCATAATGGCGGTGATATCTTTACCTTAAATATATCTTATAAATATTGTGATGAATCTTTGTTTATTAAATATTCTCTTGAAATTACGTATATCATAGAGGAAAAAATTATTTCTTATGGTGAACTTGGTCCTTTTTAGCCTAGTCTTAGAGAAAAAACTATATTTTAGAGTTAACTAATTATTAAAGATGTACATTAAACTACCCAATAATGTTTTCAAGATATACATTCTACATGAGATAAGGTAGCATCACTAATATCTACCCCTTTTAATTATTTATTATTAAAAAGACTCTTTAATCTATAATATAGATGATCATTTCACATTTATCTATTTTTTATATAGTAGAGAATATTTTTTCTAATTAATTAACTTAAATATTTTGTAGTTGTAAGATGTAATATCAATTGTAAATTTCACCATGAAATCATATATGTCATCAAGAATGGGTATAAATTCCTTTTTATTAATAAATAATTACATTAATGATATATTTGATCAATAATTATGAATAAACTTTGATATTAAAATAATAAATTTGTATCTACAAGTTAAATTACAAACACATAGTGAGGGCTTGGGGTTCAACCACATTATAGTTACAACCCTCTGAAAGAAACAAGTTGTGCAGAATGATTCAATTTTTATGGGAGATGATAAACAGTCTAAAACAAACTAATTAAACTTTAGATCTTACATACTCTTCTAGATTTTACAATGAGATTTATAATCAAAGAACATATCTCGATTTTGGATTCTTTACTTATTGAGAAAACTTCCTCCTCAAAGTGATCAATGTAAAAAGTCAATTATTTTTTGTTTGGGCATGATATAAATTTTTTTTCAATGCCCATCCATTGGTTTCCTTCTAGAAAAAACCTCAAATGTCTAACTATTAGATAATGACATTCCATATTTTTAATCACCTGGTAAACTTGGGATTATTATGGATATATTTAAACGAATCAATATAAGAGACCTAATAACCCTTATGATGTTATAAATATTGAAATGGAATTTTCCCCAAAATGATAAAATTAATTCAATCACTTAGTATAGGGGTATACATTAGCATATTCAACTACATCATTTATGTAAGGTAAGAAATATTATTCAACTAACCCTCTTCATTTTTATGGTTATAAAGGGACCAATGAGATTATTCTATCTCTAACACATAGAGTATATAGTGTCTTCCTTTCATGGGCTCAACTCAAATAGAATTATGGAATAAATATTTCTTAAAGAAATAAAATACACTTTTTAAATCTTAACTGCACTTGAATTTAAAACCCTTTTTGGTTAACATCCTAAATTATAAATATCTTTTATCAAGGTTAGAAATGAAACAAATAATGTTGGTGAGGAGTCCCTAGTGTAATCAAAATTATAAAAGATTCTCAGCGTGAAGAATATTATGGATCCCTATTATTTTCTAAATATCTACCCCAATGATTTAATAAGGGGATGAAAATATAAAAAAAATCATGAAATAAATTTTGAAAGTGAAATTAAATATGTTTATTACGACACTCATTAGGTCACTATTACATCTAATTTTGAGTTTTCTTTAATCTTTGGTTTGGTTTTATTGTCCTCGGGTGTCGGGAGTAGGAAATTGGAATTTTGGGAAGAGGAAGACCCAGGAGCATAGTTTTAGCATGGTTTTCCCAAACTGTGTTGCCTCATTATGAGAACAATTCGGGGGGTATAAGAGTTTTGTACATTTTTGGAATGGTTTTTCAAACCATGCGACACCAGAAAGTAACAATGGATCCTTTCTGTAGAGGGATAGTATCTCCACATGTTAGGATCATGCTTTTACTAGACCATGTGTGGTCCCATGGAAAACTGTTTTGCCTATTTTTGGGTGGAAAGAGGAACCCACACGGTTGGTGCACGTATTCCCAAACTATATGGCCAAACTGTGTGACCATGTCTAGCTCATTAAAAATTCTAAAATTACAAAAACTTCTCTAGAAGTTTTTTATTTTTTGGGGGGATCTTTCTCCTCCACCATAATTTGAATCCTTCCTCCCTTATTGGTATATCTATCCCCCCTTCCTTGGTGGTTTTATCTTGGATTTAAGGTGATTTTTATTTTGAGGTAAGATGATTTCTTCATGATTTCTTATTTTGTTTCCCTACATGGACCTTGTTATAACATTTTTGTGGATATGTCGAAACATAGGGGTGTTTTTGGACAAATATAGTGTATTTAATTGAAGTTTTGATTTTATTTATTGTTCCTAAGGTGTGTGAATCTTGGTTATACCTCTTATGGGTGGTCTTTATTGTAACA
The DNA here is from genome assembly GCA_963277665.1 of Viscum album. NCBI lineage: Eukaryota > Viridiplantae > Streptophyta > Magnoliopsida > Santalales > Viscaceae > Viscum > Viscum album. The sequence goes on from OY728120.1 coordinate 1,490,345,870, forward strand.
TCTCGGATCTGGGTGCCACTCAATGGGTGCCCCGAACCCGGTTAGTCACATGACCTCAAGCTCATTTCCCCAAATGCTAGAGGTTGCCGATTAGCAGTGAGGGCCTAGGTCTGTTAGTGGGGAAACTATGCCCTTATTTTTCAATGTTTAATGCAGCTGAACAAAATACAAGCATACAAAATCAGAAGTAGTAAACAATACCAGAGATGAAATGGACACAATACTGTAGTAAAGAAATGACCAACATTTATATATAATGATGAAATATGTCCCCAAGTCTAAGGAAGTAGTCAAAATAGGATACACTATAATCTAAACAAATAAAATACAAGGGAAAAATATAGCACAGTAAAATAAACAGCGCAGCAGGAACTCAGTAGCATCACAATCCTATGCTCGGTCCAATGCTCTCCTCCTCCTATGAAACAATCAAGTACCTATATAGGGACTCTTTCCCTTATATACACCTACAGCAATATAATCTATTTGGGACCAAGACATGACCCAAACAGGGTGTGAGAAATAAATTTCAGTAGGCAACCACAAAACGCCCATGCCCAACTGTCATTGAATTTTTTCAACAGTAGTGTGCAGTAATGGAAAAGCAGTAAACTAGGTAGTACTCAAAAGCAGCTAATCCTACCAATTACATTTCCATTTAATTATATTTAACAATTCAAGATAATTGAATTATAAGTTCTCAAGACTTATCCTCAGCCAAAAATATCCTAAACAGTTCCACAAAAAAACTACAACAAGATATCTAACAAGTACAAGGTAAAACAATACCAAGCATGTGCTTTAGATTGGCAGGTATAACATGAAAAATCAAAACAGTGAATATGAAAAGTAAACAGAGTCATAAGACATGAAAAACCTTACCCTCAAGTAATCCAAATCAAAACCCTCGGGTGATTTCCCTCAGGTATAATTAATATTTCCCTCAGGTGTATGAGATAATTCCCTCAGGCATGGAAGCAACTTCCCACAGGCATAAGAAAAGTTCCCCTCAGGATAAAAAAAAAGCCCTCTGGCATGAGAATAATTTCCCTCAGGATAAAAGAGAAACTGGGCCGATACTAACACATAAGCAAGCAATTATATACCTTTTCTCTCAAGAAACTCAAATCATGCTAAATCACGACATACCCTTGGGTATCATGGTCAAACGGAAAACAAGGGAAACACACCCACGCAGTGGCCCTGGATCCAAGAAATGATCCCAAAAAGCAGTTATACATATTCAATAAATAACCTATGCAATTCTAGGTATTTAATTAATCAAGGCCACATCCATACGACTCCCAAAACGTGGGCGCGTAGCACAATGGTAAACAAAAACACTCAGCAGTTGGAATTAAACATCAGACCACCTACCTTGATCTCCTCTGATCAATATACATGAAAGAAGCCTCCCAAAACATCTGGGAATGGCGTAGATCTGGGATTAACAACTACTCCTTCAAACCCAAATAACTTCCTTTAGAGAAATAATTGGCAAGAAAGACTCACAGAGAGGGAACAAATCACCCACGCGGTTCAAACTTGATCGACGACGGAATAATTTGATTCCTGATGTGCAGTTAGGAGCTCCATCATGCTTCAACCCTCTCTCCCGGTGCTCCTCCAACGTTCTAAGCTTCCTCTGTTGAAAGAGGAGTCTACTGCCTATTTTATGTGAAAAAAACTACACGACGTGTACTCTAAGGTACATGGTGTGTACTTTCAATTTTTCTAACTGTTCCTCTTGCATCTACTTTTCTCCTCCACACTGTTCATCTTTCGACATGAGTACACGATGTGTATTTCTAAATACACGGTGTATGGTTACTCTGTTGGCGGCTACTACCACCGCTTTACTGTTAACCTGCCAACTGATTACACGGTGTTTAAATACCAATTACATGGCGTGTAGTCAGTTTTTACACCCTGCATCACCGACAGGCCTACACGCCCTATGTACTCATCCCACACTATAATAAAAACCGGGTTTAGCGGTGGTTTTGTGGCGGTGGTTCAAAAAACCTCCGCTAAACGTTTTTTCCGAAAGGTTTCGCGGCGGTTTTTAATAAACCGTCGTGAAACCCATAATTTATTTTAACAATTCTGACCCTTCCCTACCCCTCATCCCGATCATTCCCCTAAACCCCCGCGCCCTCCCTTCTTCCCCTAACCCCCACTAGATACCCGCAACCCTTGACCCCCAACCGTCCGGCGACCCCCAACCGTCCGGCGACCCGCGACCTCCGGCGACCCCGTGACCTCCGTCTCTGGCGACCCCGTGACCTCCATCTCCGGCGACTCGTCTTTTCCAGGTATGTATCCATTTAAGTTTTTGGATAAATCTCTTAGAGTTAGGTTTCCTTTTATTTAAAACTTGTTTATTAAGCCTTTATCTAGTTGTATTATTTTTTTCATATTGAAGAAGTATGAGAATTTCTTTATCTAGTTGGATTAGTTGTTTCATTGTCGCTTGATGACCTCAATTCCACTTGAGAAGATGGATTTGATGGATTTCACACTTTCTAAAGAACCTAGGGCCAATTGAAGACCCCCATAGGAGAAGTCCCAATAGAAAACTAAGATAGAAAAAAGAAAAAAGAGAAAAAAACAAAAAAAAAATATTATTAATATTATACATAATTAAAATCATTATTATAATAATTATATATATACATAGATATATTAACAAATATTTATTTATTAATAATAATAACACAATAAAATTTGGAATATATATACATATAAAATAAAAAATTGGATGTCAACTAGTGACATTCGGACCTAAAAATGGATTTTGGACTTATGCCTAATGTTCAACTATACATAGGCCTAATAAACTTTTCTTGTCTAATCCCACATCCTGAAAATTAAAAGGGGACATTTATCTTCCAAATTCATAAATTCCTTATCCCTTTTATGCCTAATATAAGAAATATAAAAACACAAAATAGATTATTGGGGCTGAATCAAGGAAGTAAAATCCTTGTTCCCTTGCCCTATAATCACTACCATTGATCCTTTAATGTATAGAGGATACAAAATTTGTATTTTGGTGACTAAATGGAACAAATACTAAACAATTCATGAATTGTTTAAGAGATATCTTCTCTTTGGACACCACTGGGAATGATGGATAGTGAAAAGAATTCTAGGTGGAATATATGTAGTTTCTCTTAGATATGTTAGTGTTATAGTGAGGTATGGAATAGTGCACAATTGGGAGATTAAATGAATGAGAAGAGATAAGTAAAGGGGAGGCAAGACATGACCCCCTAATAGTAGAACTAGGACTTATTATTGGAGATATTGAGGAACATAGAGAATAATTCTAGAGTTGGGGCTATAGGATAATGAAGACTCACCTCTCTTACACTTTTTATTTTTTTAATTTCCCTAAATTCGCCAATAATAAAACTTTTGAATCTATTTAATGAAATCAAGATATTTATCTAAAAACTATTGGGTAATTGGTTTTGATAGTTACTTAATTTTAAGTCATTCATTTATTTATATAATTAAATACTTATATTTACTTATTTTTAGGCAGTCATTTTTCAAAAAAAATCTGGTATCGGTGAAAAAATATCCTGACTGAACTACATAAGAAACTATTATTTAATGTGAGGATTTTTTTGAAAAGTTAATCAATATCTAGAGAAAGTATAACACTGAGTTGAAATAAAATATTGGACTTAGTGATTACTAATTTTTCTCCATTCTGTCATCAATAAACTTCTCAGTTGAAAATCTTTAGGAGTTATTCAGTCATACGTTAACCTGGAAATAAATCGGGTTAGCCCCTTTCAATAAGATTATACGATTTTAATTAAAAAGTATGGATGAAGGAAAATAGATATAAAAACCAGAAAGTATATTTCCCATATTTAATCCACTAATTTCTATTTTTATCCTCTATTTATTGTTTCTCTTATTACTTTTCTACACTCACACTCACACTCCCACTAACACACAAACAAATAATTATTCTAGAAAAAGTTTCTTCAGCATTTCCATTTTTATATTCCCTATTGTTTTTTTCTTCAGTTTTTGTCTACTTTCTATCTTGTTTGAACACAAACACATTTTTGGGATTCCTTCCCTATGGATCGTTATATTCTCAACAATAAACTAGTTTCAAATAGAGTTATAAATAATAAATTTACATGATCCAATATCACAACCTAGGATTTCACTTTCAAGAACAAGTGATACCCCTAACCAATAAGGGGATAAGTTCAAGTGTTATGATATTTTTGAAATATACTTCTAGGATATAAATATATTATTGAAATCAACTAAGATTATATGTTTAACTAAATTAGTTAAAGAGTATAAACCATTTTTTATACATTAGGAGTTGTTCTATAAGTCATTCTAATGAAATATAATCAAGTAGTTTATTATCAATCTAGGAAATAGGGTAACATAAGTGTAATTTTCTAGATCATGATTTATATAGGGAAATGGTATTTAATGATTTGGAATATTGGAATCACTTCCTCTTTCATGAGAGTGTTATGGGGTATTCTAACATTAATATCCTATTATATATCTTTTCCCAGTAAGACCTGAACCTTTGGAAAGGAAGGTGGGTTGATATCATCATCCCTTTAACATAGAGATGGAAAATATCTCTAGTAAGGAGGATATCAAGGTTAATTAACTAAGAAAAAAACTCATCATAGGTGGTACAATATGATAATAATTATTGGAATATTTCCCCGCATGTATTTGGTCATTAACCCCTCACAACTCTAAATATTGAAGGAGAGTAAAATGTTGACACAAATTGTTAACCTATGAGGGAACATATATATTTTGGGGTTCTTTCACTAGATTGGTCCCAGGAATTTTATGGGATCATATATATTTTATATCGACTTGCAGTGTATATGATTTTTCATATGATAAAAAATGGGATTTAGACACCTCAAGAAAGGTTATTTTCCAAAGTCCTTCCATGATGTATCATGATATGAATCAGAAATATTGATAGCTTGTGATGACTATGAACATTTTATGGTTTGTTTCTCATTGATCCACCTATCAATGGGTGAAGGTAAACAAAAATAATACTCACATTCCTTGTTTATCAATTACCCATTTCTAGTAGATAACATGGTTGATTTTGTCAATAGACTTCATAATGGTGTTTCTAATATCACCTTCAAGAAATGATATATTATGGGTTATTTTCAATAGGTTGAGTAAGGTCACAAATTTCCAACCAATAATAGAATCCCACTCTTCTAATGAGTTAGTCTATTTATATATTCAAACAAAATTACATATTCATGATGTGGATAGGAGTATCATTTTGGACTAGAAAATCAAATTTACCTCATACTACTGATATTTTTCTACGCAAGATAATAAATACTTTGGGGTAATTGAGCACAGCATACCATACATAGACCAATAGTTAGTATGAGTATACTATTAGGGTTATTGAGGACATGTTGTGATCATGTAACCAAGAATTTTTTGGTTTATAGGTGATTTTTATCACATAAATTGATTTCTATTATAATAATAGTTTTTTTGTATCAATTTAGATTACACCCTTTGAGAACATGATTCGTAGGACATGCCAATAACTTATGATCTGGTTAAAGATGGGGGAGTTTTTTATAATACATAGTCACTTTTAGAAGATATTAAATCATATCAGGTTGATCCAAAAGTGGTTATAGGGTTACCATACCATGTAGTGATCATATATAAACTGAAAACACAATCCTCTTGAGTTTTAAGTGGATGATCTAGTTTTCTAAAATCTTCTTGTTGATCCCTCCCAAGGATCCCTTTTTTCTCTCTTACCATTATGGTTAGGACTTGCATTAATATTTGTGGTGTTCCAACCCCTCATGATTTTATGAGATCCTTTGGAATCATGTCTTAGTTAAATATCTTTACATTGCATGTGAAATATGGAAAATGGTTTAAGATGATTTTGGTGATTTGTATCTATATGAGGATTTGAAAATTAGGAATAAATGGTAAAATTAATAAGTGACGTGATGAATTAACTAATATGTCTTGTAATAATATTTTAGACCTGATTGATATATACTATCAGTGATTCATCCTAATACAAGAGAATCCACCATTTGACTAGACACACACACACACTCAATGTCCTCACCCTACTAAGGAGTTTCACACTTTTTGGAGGTCGAGCCACCTCCATAGGTTTTCCAGTGTCTCTCAGGAGTACAGTAGTGGTAGGGGATCTAGAGAAACCCCAAATTCTAGAAAAGACATAGATTCCCCTCCACAAACCAATAACTGTATTTCTAACAAATGTTTACACTGAGGTAGGGGACATAGTACTCTTGTACAATAGCAGTAGTACCATCCAATAGGGTAAGTAAAGGGGAGTCATGTCGAATCATATAGTAGAGGGGTGATAGAGATGCATGCTATGCAGTCTACTATGACTAGTCTAGAGGTAGTACCTTCTACCACCAGAGGTACAACTCTTGTGTCATTATTTCTTCTCAAGTTACTCATAGTAGTGATCATTGCATTCCAAGATTCAAGGGGTGATGATAGTAACAACAACACCCATTCCAAATCCTTGAAATCCACCTTAACTAACTCCAATTGAATTCTTATCATGTTGAAGTTTTTAATATGATTTACAATAAAATTCTCTTCTTATATACTCATGACGAATGATATCTTTAGTAAGAACATTTTATTTATCACCATGAGATTCTCAAACATGTTAGCAAATATCTTCATAAGTTCTGAACTAGTGTCACTTACTAAATATTTTAAATTTATTATGATTGAATCAAGTATAATAGTTTGTGTTAAAGTTTTAAATTCATTTCTAAATAATTACTTCAAATTAAATGTGCTTAGGACTTGAAATATACATAAATGATTGAAGTAAAAATTGGACATGTCCTTTGTATTATATCAAATCCAAATTTTATGGTTTGCATGATTTTTTTTAATATGAGTTGTTTGAAATATTGAAGATAAATTTTTATAGTACTAAACACAAAACATATTTAAGTTAAAATAACATACATCATTCATTAGTTTTTAAAATAGATTTTAATGAGAACCCCACTATGGACATCCAAGTGGATGAATTAAAATTGCACAACCTAATGATATAATGAATAACAAAGGTCTCTCCAAATTCAAGGAAATAAGAAACACTATCAAATTAAAAGAGAGAGGTAAATTCAAATAGATAGTGAAAAGACTTAAAAAACATAATGAGCGATGAAGCATGACCAAATTTCATGAACTGACCTAGGCTACCCATAATCCAGGTACCCAAGCTAGCCTGCGATAAGTCTCAAAGGGTGTCATATAAGGGATAAATATTCCTAATAATGTCGTTGTACTAATGGTTTGAAAATCGTGCATCTTTGGTGTGTTCAATGACATCAGTTTCAATGGGGTGTTGTTTGAGGCAACATAAATGTGTGATTTACAGTGTTATGATAATTGTGTAACCCGATATTCTTACTGCTCCTCAATGAGGTGTTCACGCTGTCTCCTAGGGACAAGACTTGTTTGGTTTGTATGGGCATGCTAAGTAAGTGGTAAATGTGATCAATGAATCATCTTTATTATATTATGCATACTTTATGATCAATGGGTCATCTTTATTATATTATGATTCTGGAATCTTACACAATTTTATATTTTGTGTAGGCACATTGTGATATACATGGATAAAAACTAGATCACATTACTGAGGAACACACCTCTGTATGTTAAGGGTTTGAATGAGTTTTTAGATTTTGCGATTTCTAATCGATCCTTTGAAGGGGGAATAATATGTCCATGTCCTAAATGTAAATTTAGAACATGGTTTAAGAGAGATGAATTTTATGAACATTTAATACTGAAGCAATTCTCGGGTCAATATTTGTGTTGGACTTGGCATGGAGAATCGAACAATACAGAAAGATTGAGCACTGATATTAATCCACAGAATGAGGTCCCAAGTTCATTGACAGTGGAAAATAAAATGCAAAACCTCATAAATGATGCATTCGGCATTGCAAGACACCACTATCAGCATCAAAACATATCAGAACAACCAGAAGAGGGTGATAAAAATTTCAACATGACAAGTGATGTTTTTGAGACTGTTACACAAGTAGATCAAGATTGGAACATATCATTGGATCCTCCTCTTGATTCTGTAGAGCCAAATGTAATGGAAAACTTCACTGAGAAAAATGTGTTTCATGATTTAGTTGACGATGGAAATCAAGAGTTTTATAGTGGGTGTTTGAAATATTCAAAGCTTTCATTTCTGCTGAAGTTGTACCATATCAAATGTCTATGTGGAATTACAAATAAGGCAATGTCCATGATATTGGAATTGATTCTTGATGCATTTCCTAAAGAAAAAATCCTAGAATCTTTTTATGATATGAAAAAAGTTGTTAACAAGCTTGGTCTGAATTATATAAAAATACATGTGTGTCCCAATGACTGTATGCTTTATTGGGGAGAGGATTCAAGTAGACAGAATTGCAAGAAATGTTCTTCTTCTAGATGTCAGTCAAAGGGTGATGTTGGAAGTATGAATGAACTTAATTTCATGAAGAATAAGAAAATGAACACACCTGCAAAGGTTTTGTGTTACTTTCCTTTGAAGACGCGATTGCAAAGATTATTCATTTCATCAAAACCTGCCGAACACATGAAGTGGCATTCTGTAGATAATAAAAATGATGGGTTAATGAGACATCCACTAGATTCCCAATCATGGAAGACATTTGATTCATTACATCCAAATTTCTCAGCTAATCCTATGAATGTTCTATTGGTATTGGTTTCCGATGGATTCAACCTATTTGGGACTTTGAGTACAAGTTATAGCATTTGGCCAGTTGTTTTGATCCCTTATAATCTGCCTCCGTGGATGTGTATGAAACAATCATCTTTTATCATTTAAATGATTATTACTAGAAAACAAATTCCTGGAAATGATATTGATGTACACATGCAGCCTTTGATTAAAGAATTGCAGGATTTAGGAAGTAACGGTGTTGAGACATTTGATGTTTCTTCTAAAACAATGTTCAAAATGCATGCTGCTTTACTGTGGACCATTAGTGACTTCCCTGGGCATGGGAATTTATCTGGTTGGAACACTTATATGGGTTTGGATTATCCCATTTGTAACTTTGATTTTGAGCCCAAATGGCTACCTCACAGTAGAAAATGGTGCTTCTTATGCCATCGAATATTTCTCGATGCATCTCATAGATTTCAGCTGAACAAATCAAAATTTAATGGTTTCATTGATCGTAGACCACCTCCAAAGTTGTTAACCAGTTCTGAAATATTGACACAGCTTGAAAATGTTGAAACAGAATTTGGGAAGGTTCATCATTTGAATGATAGCGAAAAATGGGTTTGAAGTGCATCGTCAAGTGAAATCAGAACGCCACAATGGAAGAAAAAAAGTATATTCTTCAAACTTTTGTATTGGGAATTTAATTTTTTGCACCACAATCTTGATGTGATGCATATTGAGAAGAATGTCTATGATAATTTGATTTTCACATTACTTAATGAGCATGGAAAGTCGAAGGATCATCTTCATGCTCATAAATACTTACAAGTAATGAACATAAAACGCGATCTCTGGCCAGATGAGAATGAAAAGTATGCCCTGGCCATTTTCGCAATGAAAAATAGGGATAAAGATACGTTCCTTCTAATTTTAAAGAATGTGAAGGTATCTGATGGGTATTCGAGTAACATCTCCAGGTGTTTTGACTTGAATAATCGTAAGTTATATGGATTGAAAAGTCATGATTCACATATTTTGTTACAGCAGTTACTACCATTGGCATTGCGTACATTATTACCTGAAAAAGTTAATGCTCTTGTACTCCAATTCTGCACATTTTTCAAGAAATTATGTGAGAAAGTTGTACATCCATTTCAGTTTGACAACCTCCAGGAGAGGTTTGTATTGACTCTTTGTGCAATGGAGATGATCTTTCCTCCATCGTTTTTTACTATCATGATGCATTTAACTGTGCATTTGGTTGAAGAAGCCAAATTAGGAGGCCCCGTCCATTATCGATGGATGTATCTAATTGAGAGGTATTTTATTTATATGTTTTCCAGTTAAGTAAAAAAAATTACATTTAAATAAATGCATAATATTATTATTTTATTTCACAGATATCTTGGGCATTTGAAATCATACGTGTGAAATAATGCTCAACCAGAAGGCTCTATTACTGAAGGCTATTTGGCCGAGGAGTGTCTTACCTTTTGTTCCAGGTATTTAGATGATATTGAGACAAGATTTAATCGAGTTGGACGTGTTGAAGACACATCAACTCAATCTCAAATGCATCAGAAATTAAAAATATTTCCTGCTATTGGCCGATTAGTTGAGAGGACCTCAAATGTGACAATGACAGAATTGGAATTATTACAGGCACATAGATATGTGCTGCTGAATAGTGAAATTGCAGATCCATTTATTGAAGAGTTTAGGATTAAACAAAGAGAAGAATGAGAGTCCAAACATGAAATGAGAAAGATATAATGAAATATGTGAATAAAGAGCTTGTATAATGGTTTGCACGACATGTAAGTTTATAAATATTGCAATAAATATGAATATTAGTTTGACACATACAATTTTTAAATCAATTAAATTATATTTGTTTTTTAAGATCATGAATACTGATACTCGAGTAGACTTGTTAGAAGATTTGAAGTTTCTTTCTAGAGGTCCTATAAATAAAGTTAGAAAGTTCGATGCTTATAATGTGAATGGATTTAGATTTCGTACAGTTGATCGAGAAGTGTTTTTGAAAACACAGAATAGTGGTATATTTACATTTGTTGAAGTGGGATACTATGGAAACCTGCATGATATTATTTAATTAAACTACCATGGACATTTTTCTGTTGTTTTATTCAAATTCAAATGGGTTGATATTATCATAGGTGTTAAAAGAGATTCATTGCAATTTACTTCTGTGAACTTCTCTCGCTTGATGGATGTTGGTGATCGTGAAATGCATGATCCATATATCTTAGCATCGCAAGAAAAAATGGTATATTATGTGAATGATTTTGTGGATGAAGGGTGGAGTGTAGTTACTCACGTAATACAAAGAGATTTGTATGATATGGGAGATGAAGTGGAAGATTTGACCTCTGAAATTGAATGTCATCAACAACAGGAAGAAGAATTATTTTTCCATCATGATATTGAAAATATTAGTCTTACAAGGATGAATGAAGTGGATGCAGAAATGGAGCAGGAAACCGACATGATTGAATGGGAAAATGATTGTATGTACAATTATTCATTCAGGCAGCAACCACTTGTTTCATTTCTGCAGTCATTCATTATCATTGTTATATATATTTTGTTTGTTAGTACTGGGCATCTATTATCATTTTTAATTTTTTTTTCTGCATAATTTTTTTTAAATATATATTCTGAACTTAATTTTATTTGATTAAATGACATGAATTCCACGGAGGAAGCGGTATACTATTTCTGCTAGTTCTACGACGGATGACGATCCATCTGGGTCACTCCCCATGACATCTGAGGATCCAGCTACCTACACCCCCGCACCATCTCTCACACCATCAGAGGGCCTCCCATTAGAGGCTAAGTCGTCGACTCCCCCTACAGGTGCCTCATCAGTTGGGCGGCGACAGACCCCTTCCAGTTCATCCCGAACATACTGGATGGTCACAGTTATAGGTATAAATTTTAATTAAATATATTTATTGCATTTTGTTTATACTAATTGTTTGCTCATTGAAGATGAAAAAAATGAAACCGTGGAGAAAAACATAAAAAGATCAGATGTTTGGAACTTGAATGGCCAAAAGATAGTCATGCCATTTGATTCTTATGGGGTCCCTACGGATGATGTCGCGGGGTTAATTGGCCAGATTATAGGTCAGTTAGCAGCGGAGCCCATTTCCCTTCCCATTTCATATGATGATTGGAGACATATTCCTCCAAACTGGAAAAATGAAGTTTTTGATTCTCAAATAAAGGTAATTTTATTACATTATGGTTTAATTGAATGTCATGTTACTAATATGTTCAAAATGAATTTCTGTATATATATGTTCTTCCATTTCCCAGTTGCTGATGTGATAGCATGGAAGTGGACTTTGAAAAATCTTGGTAAAAAATGGAAAGATTTCAAATGGAGATTGTGGTGTGATGTCAACGATACTTCGTTGACCTTGGAACAAATGTATGACAAGCTACCCAGTGGGGTACCGAAAGAGAAGTGGAATGTTTTCGTTGACATGCATCGTGATGAGAAGCGGATGGTATTGAAATATATATTATTATATTATACTTATTTTACATTAATACATGTATATGAAGAGGAGATGACATTGGATACATTACTTTTAAATTGAATTTTATTTATTTCAGGATCTATCACGACAGAATTCATCAAACAGGGTGAAGCAAGTCATCCCTCACACGGTGGGCTCAAAAAGCTTTTCTAGAAGCCGAATGTCATTGGTAATATTTTAAATAGTTTAAATATTTATAATACAATATTATCTATTTAATATATTGAATTTTTTATTTATCTTTGCTTAATGCAGTCACAGAATTTAGGGCACGAAGCCTCCCGGACTGAACTATGGTTGGATATTCACAGAAAATCAGATGGCTCTTTTGTTAATGAGCCTGCCAAAGAAGTTGGGGTATGAAGTCAAATTTTTATTATAATAACTTATTATATGTTTTTACTTTGTTAATATGTATTGATATTGGATTTATAGGTAAAAATTAAAGAACTATGGGATGCCAATCCTGGGAAGTCCTACCCAGTCTCCCAGGATGACCCGGTTGCTCAAGTCCTTGGGAAGGAGAATCCTGGTAGAGTGCGTGGGATGGGTTTGGGACCCGTACCATCTGAGGTCTTTAGCAGGCCATTAGGGATTCCAGCCGCATCTACTCCTGGTTATAGTCAGGCCATACCTGAAGATTCTCAGAGGGAGATTTCTTCTCTATGAGCCATAGTTCAAGACCAAGGGGCTCAGATATCCGCTATGCAGAAAGCGTTGACTGATTTATATCAGCAGATGAGCAGATATGCCCCCAGTGGTAGTGCACTGAGTGGTGGTGAGTATGTAAATCACAAAAAATAAAAATAATTTAGTTTGAAAACTTTTATTGGTTTTAAGTTTAATTATAAATATGCAACAATATTTAATTTTTAATATAATGTTCTTACAGGTGGCAGCAGGAGACGGAGGTGGAGAGGGTGGCGATGCATCATCGGACCATGAGTAGTATTGTTGATGTGTTGAACAAATATGGTAAATGTTGGTTTGTATATATAACATGTGTGGTGTATGGAACCTTTAAAAAACCATTGGTCTTGGAGGAGCTTCAGTGGCTAACCTTGAATGATCACAATAACCTCAGGTGGTGAAGTGAATGATGTGTATGTTTCATTGGTTAGATGATCTATGGTAATAGGCTCTTTGATGTTTCTGTTGTAAATTCAGCATTGGGAATTGGACTCATTAGGGTGTTTCATGTCCAAACAGCCATGTTGAATGTATATCACTAGATCAAGATGGTTTTCTGAGGTGATTTTCATGATCAATAATAGTTTTTATGAGGCACGTAACCACATCACATGAAAACCAATGCAACTCCCTTCCCATGAAGCTTCCCTTTTTTCTAACTTTTATTTAATGAACATATTGTGAGATTGTTAGATGACGTGTCATATGATAAAAAAGAATAATCAGAGGGGTTTTACATGATTACTTGGGCTATTTGATGGGGCTTATGATCAGGAACAGATCACATGAATTCCATAACCCCTTTGCATGATGTTCCTAGGGTCATGTGATCATGAGCCTCATTGAAGTTCACATGGTCCTTGTGACCTAGGTGATTAATCTATATGTATACATGCTATAATTTTCTATCCTATGGGTATATATTAATACCTATGATTTGGGTATTTCTATGTTCATAAAATATACAATGCTCATTTGGCTACAGTCAAAAATTCCCCCCCCCCACAAAAGTGATGTTCAATGGAACAAGGACTCAGTTATGAGGTAAGAAATGACTTTATGAGTCTCTTATGCTTTCTCTGGTTGGAATTCAAAACATATTTTGGTATTATATAAGTCCATTCATATTCCCTGAGTTTCCATATAAATAGGGGGTGAGAGGCTGGTCATTTGACCGGTGACATGAAGCTCCATAGCTCTCAAAACCACCTCTCTCGTGCGATTGTTTTGCAAGACAACTTTGCATGACCTCATCACAAGAACCATACAAGAGACCTAATCATGTTATCATGTCACTTGACCTCTTTGTGTTATCACCTTGTCTAAATATCTCACTTAATCAATCCATGAACTAATCAATGCTAATTTATTTTAACTTTGATGCACACCCTTGGCCATTAGTCTATCTTATGTGATTCGGTTGTCTCTTGAGGATTTTTTCATGATCTACTAATCTTTATGTGATTCATGTGACCTTAACATGGTAACATGATTATATGTATTAAGAAAAATCATGTGATCAAAAGATGTTTTATGGGTTATGTGATTTTCATGACCTAGAATGGATCATGTGGTCCACATAATGTTTACCATGTTATGCACTTATTTTGTTTGATTAGCACAACTAATTCTCTCTTAATAGTTACGTATCTTCTAATATATTCTCTATTCTCTTTAAATATGTCCTATATTTCTCAAATGTCTTCTTATGTGGTAGACTGGAGAGACGTTATTTTCTAAAACCATAATGTAAATCATCGATACGAAGTATTTTATAACAATGATGTTTTAAAGGTTCTTATTCTGACTAAACATCAAAAATATCCTCTATTGAACAGACTTCCTTTATATAGATTCGGACATCAGGATGATAGTTCTATTCTTCACCTGAATACAACCTTTAGTCTCACATGCTGTCACTCTCTGTTGACTATATTAAAATGATATTTTCTGAGGATAGTCAGTTAATTGTGGCACCGTTCCTAGGGAAATATTATACATTTAAAAATTCACCATGGTTTCATATATTCATGATCTCACTCATCAATTGATTTCTCATATTTACTCAAACATGATCATCTTCTCTCTAGAAAACCAAAAAAGTGGCTTGAGCTGAAAGTGTGATTTGCACCCTAGTGGTAATTTCTCAGATGAATGGGCATGGCCATTTTGGGTTAGGTAGATCTGTACAAAATTCCCCTATCAATTGCATGTTATTCATCATTACTAGGAGACATATATTTTTTAGTTTATCATGTACCGTAAACCATAATTCCATAGTGAGTTGATTATTTGATGGTTTCTGGGAACCAAAACTATTTATCTAGCCCATGGTGAGGTAGAAATTGGCCTATGAAATATTTTTAAGCTTGGGGGAATACTTCTATTAGTGGAAACATATGATGAATTAATTCCTATTGAGAATGTTTGGGATGGAAATAAATAGACTCAGAACTTAGCAGGCGATATTCTTTCCATTGTAAAGGAGAGGTAGAAAAAGGATTTGTACTTGCATTTGATTATTTCATTCAATGATTGGATTAATATCTTCTTTTATGGAAGTGGGGCTCATACATCTATCGTATGCCCTCATCTATGCCCTTCTCGACATGTTTGGAATGTCATGGGATCATTTTGCACTACTCAAGAAGCTAGAGAGTATGCCTCATGGGGATACCAGGTGAGACTACATGTATCCCTAAGTCTTTGGTTAGCAGGATACTTGGCCATGTTTTTAAATGGAGGGCTCTTCTCTGTTGGGGATTCACATTTGGGAATCTGGGTCTTCATGTTCATTATAGAAGCATGAATGGTAGAAGGGAAACCTCTCAACCTATCCATTCCAAAACATTCTTATTTTTATCAGCATCATGTCCATTTTCAACAGGGTAATATACCTTATCAAATTAGTGACCCTTTTAAATTATTATTTTGTTGGATAGGTGATCATTTTTAGCGTTATAAGCATCAGAATACTACCAAAATTCCTGATTCTCTATTCTGTCCCAGGATGCTAAATGTCTCTGGGGTTGAGGCGATGTATTTAGCTGATGAAAAGGTTATGAAATTATGTTTCCCATATTAGTAGTGATAGTTGATATATCATGCCTAGTTGTTTTTTGAGAATCCCATATGTCTTTCTGTAGAAGTTGATATGTGTTATGTTAATGCATGTCCCCTTTGATGTTATTAAATGATGTTTCGCATATTAGTTACAAGAGGAATTAGCCATGTAATTGTTGTTAAGAATTTTATTTTTCTTAGAATTCTTGTTTGGTTTGTTTTTCAGGGCATTGGTGCAGTATAAGCAGAAATGCTATTTTTTTTCGGGTCAGCATTTCGCGGTGGTTTTAACCGCTGGTAATGTTTTAACAGTTATACATTTTGCGGTGGTTTAAACCGCCGCTAAATGTAATCATCAATACAATTAGCGGTAGTTAAAAATGCCACGAAATCATGCCAGAATTAGTGGCGGTTTTAACCGCCGCTAAGCAGGCTAATGACACGCCTGAATTTCATGGCGATTATAGCCGCCGCTAATTAAATAGCCCGTAAAACCGCCACTAAATTTACCAAAACCTCCTCGAAATGAGGTACTACGACGCTTTTCTTTAACCGCCACAAAATACATAAAACCGCCGCTAATAGATTGTCGACGCCCAGTTTAGCGGTTGTTTCTGTAAACCATCGCCAAACCATATAGCGGTGGTTTAAACCACAGCTATATAAAAAACTGCCGCTAATAGGCGGTTTTCTTGTAGTGCCACACGACCAAATTATACGGCTTCTGGAAAAGTTCATGGTGTGTACCCCCAAATTTTGGGATTTTCCCCCATGTTCTTTATTTCCTCAAAAAAACTTAAGGAAAGAAGAAAAGAAGACACTCGTACCTCAAGAGTAAGAACCAGGTTCATACAAACTTCCCCCTTAAAGAAATTCATCCCTGAATTTCCCTCCCATGGGTGGTGAAGATAAATCTCAAAACAACTCTGGCCACTGAGCATTTATGTTAGTCTCCCACTCCCAGGTTTCGTCCTTCACTCGGCCATGCGGCCATAGCACCCATATGAGAGGAACTAACTAACCTTGGAGAACCTTCATGCTTCTATCAACAATACAAATTGGATGCTACTCAAAGGATGCATCGGCCTGAAGTTCAACCTCCTCGAGCTGAAAGACGTGAGACAGGTCTGAGTGATAACGGCGCAGCTCAGATGCATGTAAGACATCGTGTATGGCCCGGTACCTCTGTGGTAACTGCAACCGATAGGAAACCGGCCCGACTCTCTCCAGATTCTCAAACGGCCCCACTTACCTCGGTGAAAGTTTACATTATCTCCTGATCCACCAGTGTCCCAACATCAGTGAAACACGCAAGAAAACCTAATCCCCGTCCATGAACTCCAAAGGTCTTATGTGGTGATCAGCATAAGATTTCTGATGAGACTGTGTAGTAGCCATCTGCTTCTATATGAACTGGACCTACTCTGAAGTCTCCTGCATGAGACGTGGTCCCAATAAAGCTAACTCACCTTCTTCCAACCAAAACAGGGGTGATCAGCATGGCCTACCATATAAAGCCTTGTAAGGTTCCATCTCAATAGTTTCTTGAAAATTTTTATTATAGGAAAACTCGACCAGGGGTATGTGCTTCTCCCAAGAGCCCCCAAAATCTCAGATGCATGCACGTAGCATGTCCTCTAGCACCTGTATCGTATGCTCTGACTAGACATCGGTCTGAGGGTAGTAAGTTGTGCTTAGAAGAACCTGTGTACCCAGTACCCTCTGAAAACTCTTCCAGAAACGAGATGTAAAACGGGTGTCCCTATCCGAAATAATAGAACGAGGGACCCCATGAAGACGTACGATCTCTCAGATATACAACTTCTTGAGCTCGTCAACACCGAAGGTCTCCTTGATTGGAAAAAAGTGAGCTACCTTCGTAAGTCTGTCCACAACAATCCACATGGAATCACTATCTCGAGGTGACCTCAACAACCCTATCACAAAGTCCATCACGACATCATCCCATTTCAACTCCGAAATGGGTAACTATTGTAACAGTATGGCTGGCCTTTGATGCTCCGCCTTCACCTGCTGACAGGTGGAACATTTTGTAACAAAACCAGCTACTTATCTTTTCATACCTCACCACCAATACTGATGTCTCAAGTCACGGAACATGTTGGTTACTCTAGGATTCACTGCCCAAGATGAAGCATGAAATTTCCACATTAACTACTTTCTTATATCCCATGGAACCTGGACTCATCCATGTATATATTGTACATCATCATTGTCTATCGTCCAACTGGGAGGAGGGTCCTCACTTGACACTAACTCCCGTAAACAAGCCCTTCTGAATCCAATAGTTTTATCATCCTCACTCTATCCAGGAGGGTAGATGTCAAAGATAAGGATGAAAGATAGGCTCTCCCCTGACTATCATGCATCACCAAATGAATCTTAGAGAACAAATCCATAAGCTTCCACTCACTACTGGCCTCCTGCACTACCTATATCTGAGTCCTCCTACTCAGTGCATCAACTACTACATTACCTTTACCAGGTGTATAGGCAAGCTCGAAGTGGAAGGACTGAAGGTATTCAACCAACCTTCATTGTATCATATTCAGGTCACGTTGGGTAAAGATATATTTAAGAATTTTGTGGTCCATAAACACCACAAAATGTTCTCCCAAAAGATAATGTCTCCAACAGCGTAGCACATGAACAACTGCAGCCAACTCGAGATCATACGTCAGGTAATTCCTCTCATGTGGCCTCAACTGTCGAGACCCGTACACAACTACTTGATCTCCCTACATCAACACTGCTCCCATCCCAATACCCGATGCATTATAATAAACTGTATAGCTCTTCCCTTGCTCTGGAAGTATTAGGACTGGTGCTGGTGTCAACAATCCCTTCAGCTCCTGAAAGGCTGTCCAACAAGCTTCTGACCAAATGAACTTCACACCCTTCTTAGTAAAACTCGTCAATGGTGCTACTAAGCATGAGAAGTCCTGTATAAAGAACCTATAGTAACTAGCCATCCCCAAGAAACTCCATATCTCAAACATGTTCTTAGGATGCTCATAGGAAACTATACCTCTCACTTTCTCTAGGTCTACCTCAACTCCTGCCTCTGAGATAATATGACCCAGAAAGTGTATTTGGTCCATCCAAAAGTGGAACTTTGAGAGATTAGAATATAGCTGATGCTCTCTCAGTGTACTCAGAATGATCACAAGATAGGTAGCATGGTCATGTAGATTATGAGAGTAAAATAAGATATCATCCAGGAAGACTACCACAAAAGAATCTAGATATGGGTGGAACACACGATTCATCAGATCCATGAAAACTGCTGGTGCATTTGTGAGTTCGAACGGCATGAACAATTACTCGTATTGACCATATCTGCTCTGAAAAGCTATAAGAGGTATATCTGATGGACTAACACACAACTGATGATATCTGGATCTGATTTCAATCTTTGATAACACTCATGCTCCTTGAAGTTGATCAAAAAGATCATCGATCCTTGGAAATGGATATTGGTTCTTGACTGCCAACTGGTTCAGCTTCTGATAATCCACACAAAGTCTGAGGGTACTGTCTACCTTCATAGAAAACAGCAGAGGTGAACCCCAAGGAGAAGTACTGGGTCGGATGAAACCATTTGTCTGCAACTCCTCTAACAGCCTCTTGAGCTCTGGAAATTCTGGCGTAGCCATCCTATAAGGAGGAATGGACACCAGTGCTACTTCTGGCACAAGTACAACAGAGAAATCCACCTCTCTCTCCAGAGGAAGACCTAAAAAATCATCCGGGAAGACATCCCTGAAATGATCAACTAATAGAGGGAAATTCTTCGGACAAGTTCCCTGGTCATCTAGATATAAAATTGCAATTTGGGCTATCACACCACCTCACCCACAATGCTCAGGTCCAGCACGACCCGCCTAGACATCCCATTCGCCCTTGTATAGAAACTCTCCGCCCTATGGTGACGTGAAACTCACCCTGTGATGATAGAAATCCACAAACACTCAAACAGTTACCAACTAATCCATCCCTAGAATGACATCATATCTTTTCATCTCCAAGACATAGAGGTCCCACAGAAAGTGACACCCACCAACCGCTAGGGGGCACTCCCTGCACTGACGCACACCAGCCGTTATAATCCCCAACGGAGTGTCTAGTATCAAATATCAGAAGAAGAATAAACACAAAGCCCAAGGATCTCTACAATGAGCACAGATATAAAGCTATGTGTAGCACCAGTATTGAAAAGTACTTAAGAAAAAAACAAAAGCTACTAGAATAGTACCTATGACGGTGGAAGGTCCGGGATCCTGCTCTTGTTGGGTCTGTTGCACTGCATATGCCTACCCAATGTTGCGGCCCTACGACACAGCCTGGCTACCTTGAGCTGACCCGCCCTATTGTCTTTGAGATCCCGGTGTCTGGCTACCACGGCCACGACCACCACCTAGGCCTGAATGTCCTAACGTATCCCGATTCCCTGACTGGTAAGAAGTTGTTGGCCCTGCTCCTACATGCAGTGTCTGCACAGAACGCCTCTCACTATACACTGGTGGAAACTCCCTGCAAAAGTGTTGCAGATGACCCATCTTTCAACATTCTCGGCACTCCACTGGGTCACATGGAAAATGAGGTATCTTATGTCCCTATTTATCGCACTGGTAGCACCTCACCTGACCACCTAAAGAGTTCTTCTGGCTAGTAATGCCACCGTGAGAGAAATCTGTATGCCTCTTCCTCTTAATAGTAGAAATAGTACCAGAAACTGGTGTCGAACCACCTTGGCCTACACCACTAGCTTCCCATAGGTTCTGCTTATTAATCAGTGCCTGGTTCACAATAGTGTTCACTGTAGGTAACCTGAAAACATTCAAAAGTGTTCGGATGTCATATAAAAGACCATCCTCAAAGCATCGAGCCCTCAATGCCTCATATCCCACTAAAACAGGTGCAAAAAATTGTAGCTCGGTGAAGCGGGTAGAACAGTCCATCACTAACATGGCGCCCTACTGTAGATTCATGAACTCTCAAACTCTATCTTCCCTCAGAGTCTATGGAAAGAAAAAGCCATAGAAGACTACCTAAAAGTCTTCCCACTCCATGTCTTGGTGATTCTCAGTCTGAGTGGTAACATCCCACCATCTCTTGGAAGAATCATGTAGCATGTATGTAGTGAGCTTGACCCTCCGCCCTGAAGGTATCTCTAGATGATCAAATATAGTCTTCATAGAACCCATCCAAGATTCCATAGCTTGTGGTCCACCATCCCTTGAAAATGTAGGTAGATGCTCCTGCTAGAATATACGCATCAGCTCTGCCATAGATGTGGCAGCCGGTGGTGCTCCCTGGAAGGTCTTCATGAACTACATGAAACCTTCACAGAACTGTGCATCTGTGCCTGTGTCCGTTATAACGGTTAGCGTCGCATATTGATCTTCTGGAGGACCCATCAGTAGCCCATGGCCTACCATCTCTAGAGTATACTCATTTCCGCTCTCCTGGTGAAAAACTTGAGGTCATCATGATGGCATGAATCCATAAGGTCCAACACACACCTTAGATTAAGATCATCAAGGACTGAAAACAATGAGTATAAGAAGGGAACAAGAGAAATAAAACATTCAAGTCTTACTAAAAAAGACTACATGGTGTGTATAATAACTACACGGCGTGTTCCCTTTAATCATTCACATGGGTGTGTACCCTGCCAAAAATGGTCGTGTAACACCACAAACACACGGCGTGTTGTCCACACACATGGCGTGTACTTGAATTTTCTTCCCCTTCTCGAGTCCTTCTACACAGCTTAGCCACACGGCTCTCTATTGAACGAGACTACATGGCATGTATAAATTCTACACTACATGTAATTAGACGATCTTCACTGACCCATGTTTTTCGTGACACTTCCAAGTACACAGCTCAGTCTACACGTCGTTCTCCAGATAGACACGGTCTGTACTTCTTAGATTCCAACTTCTCGTGTTGTTAGTGACACGGTTGGCTACTCGGCTAACACTACACGGTGTGTTACACCCGCGCACGGCATGTACACCACCTCATTTCCCCAGCCACACGACCAAGTCCACACGGTCTTTCACTGGTCAAGACTACACAGCATGTCACACAGGTACACGACATGTATAAGGAAGGATAACGCTGACCCGTGTTTGTTAGTTACATGGTCGGATCCCCAATTCACACTACATGGCATGTTCTTCATTGACACAGCGTGTATAAGCTCAAATTTCTCTGCCTGTGTTGTTAGTTACAAGGCGGACACAGGGTCAACACAACATGGCGTTTATAATAACTACACGGTGTGTGCCTTCAAGTTTCACTATCCCATGTTTCTACCAACACGGCCAATGACACGGGTAGAAACTACACGGCATGTACATACAGTACATGGCATGTACTTAAATTTTTTTCCATCTCTTCCCAAACATAAGAGTAAATGGCATGTAATCAAATTTACACAGCGTGTATTCTGGGTTTTTCCGGACAGTAAGCCTTAGAAACTACTCTAGAGCCCAGAAAACACTGAAACCAACACATAAAGTGCCAAATTCTGATCCGTGATGGCCCATACTCCCCACAAATCAAATCTTGGCATCTTATGTATGTTATAACAAAGTAAACAAGTCGATGATTCACCAAATTTCAGTCGATGAGGGCCCATACTCCTCAAAAACCAAAGTTCGGCCTTTATTTTCATAACCATACATAAAAATACCTTATAAAATAGCAGGTATTTATCAAGGAATCTATCACAACAACAAGAATTTACTAGATCAACATCTATCACAATAAAATGATATTTCTAATGCACCTACATGGCATGGTAACAATGCATGACATGTGATTCTGACATGTGCCTAAATGATGCATGATATGGGATACCCTAATCTCATTGGGTAGCAACTAAATAGAACCCAAGTATAAAAATATAAACAGTACACAACAAGTGCATCACCCAACGGTGAAAATCAAATCAATTGTAAAATTTCAAAATCAAAAAAATTGCACCATGAGGTAAATTTGATTTTCCCTGTACATGGGTTAGCTACTCCCGGGAACAACTTATTAACAAGTACATATTCCATCCTATCACTTACTATAGGCTCCAAACAGTAAGTCAAAATGAAAAGAAGTCCTCTGATACCACTTTGAAACATCCCAGATCAGGATTCCACTCAATGGGTTCCTCGAACACGATTGGTCACATGACCTCAAGTGCATTTCCCCAAACACCAGAGGTTACCAACTAGTAGCGAGGGCCTAGGTCTGTTAGTGGGGAAACAATGCCCTCATTTTTCAAAGTGTAATGTAGCGGAACAAAATACAAGCATACAAAAGCGGAAGTAGTAAACAATACCAAAGCTAAAATGGACACAATACTGAAGTAAAAAAATGACCAATAGTTATATATAATGATGCAATATGTCCCAAAGTCTAAGGAAGCAGTCAAAACAGGACACACTTCAATCTGAATCAATACAATACAAGGGAAAGCAGTAAACTAGGCAGTACTCAAAAGAAGTTACTCCTACTAAT
Organism: Viscum album; assembly: GCA_963277665.1. Classification (NCBI taxonomy): domain Eukaryota; kingdom Viridiplantae; phylum Streptophyta; class Magnoliopsida; order Santalales; family Viscaceae; genus Viscum; species Viscum album. The sequence continues at coordinate 1,490,369,531 of OY728120.1, forward strand.
TCCATTTCCATTTAATTATTTTTTAAAAATTCAATATATTTTAATTATAAGTTCTCAAGACTCAGCCTCAGCTGAAAATCTCCTAAACAGTGCCACAGAAAAACTACATCAAGCTATCTAACAAGTACAAGCTAAAACAATACCAAGCCTGTGCTTTAGCTTGGCAGTTATAACATGTAAAATCACCATAGTGAATATGTGAAGTAAAAGGATTACTAAGACATGAAAAACCTTACCCTTAGGTAATAATAATCAAAACCCTTATGTGATTTCCCTGAAGCATAATGAATATTTCTCTTAGGCGTACGAGATAATGCCCTCAGGTATGGAAGCAACTTCCCACAGGCATAAGAAAAGTTGCCCTCAAGATAAACAAAACACTTTCCCTCATGCATGAGAAACACTTCCCTCGGTCTAAATGAGAAATCGGGCCGAGACCAATACATAAGCTAAAACTTATGTATCTTTTCTCTCAAGAAACTCAAAGCATTCTAAATTATGGCATACCCTCGGGTATCTTGGAAAAACGGATAAATAAGAGAAATGCACCCACAGGGAAGCCATGGATCCAAGCAATGATCCCAAATAGTAGTTATACATATTCATTAAATTATCTATGCAATTCTTGGTATTTAATTAATCAAGGCCTCAGGCATACGATACCCTAAATGTGGGCGCGTAGCACAATGGTACACAAAAACACTCAGCAGTTGGAATTAAACATCAGACCACCTACCTCGATCTCCTCCGATCAATATACGTGAACAGCGCCTTCCGAAACATCTTAGAACGGCATAGATCAGGGATTAAAAACTACTCATTCTAACCCAAATAACTTCCTTTAGAGGAATAATTGGAAGGAAATACTCACGCAGAGGAAAGAACTCACCTGTGCGGTTCAAATGTGATCGACAATGGAATAATCTGATTCCCAATGTGCGTTCGGGAGCTCCTCCAAGCTTCAGTCCTCTCTCCTGGTGCTCCTCCAACGTTCTAACTTCCTCTATCAAAAGAGGAGGCTACTAGTTGTTTTAACTGACAAAAAAACAAACTACACGGCATGTACTCTCAAGTACATGGTGTGTACTTTCCATTTTTTTAACTGTTCCTCTGGCGACTACTTTTCACCACCACACTATTCATCTGTCGAAATGAGTACACGGCATGTATTTCTAAACACACGGCGTGTACTGTCGCTTTGCTGGTGGCTACTCCCACAACCTTATAGTTCACCTACCAACTGATTACACTGTGTGTAAATACCAAGTACACGGAGTGTAGTCAGTTTTTACACCCTTCATCGCCGACTGGCCTAGATTCCCTATGTACTCATCCCACATGGCCAAAGTACAAGATGTGTGTAAAAGTACACAGCGTGTACCCCAAAAATTTGGGATTTTTCCCCATGTTCCTTATTTCCTCAAAAACACTTAAGTAAATACTAAAAGAAGAAACTCATACCTCAAGAATAAGAATGTGGTTCTTACATTCATCATGGTTGTTGAGTTTTGAACTGAATCCAAGATTAGGGTCTATATTTAAGGGTTTTTTTCAGGGAATAACATTAAATTTGAAATATCCTTTGGGTTTTTACTTAATTTTTTATTTAAATGATTTATTCTTGGTGTGAATTCCATGTTTGATGTGTTTCATGGATTGAATTGGGTATTTGGAGTTTTAATGTTGGGTTTTCCAAATGGCAGTGGCTTGTTTGCACACCATGTGTTTTTTAAATTATCTCAAAGGGTTTTTATGTGTTTCAAAGAACATCCATAGTTGTTTTAGAAATTATTTTTAAATTGAAAATTTATTTGATAGAAGAAAAAAAAATTTACGAAATTGGATTATGTTATGGATTTTGATTGATTGTAACTTTTTAGTTATTACATTGACATAGAGTTGCACATGGGTTAACTAGGGCGTGAGTGATGGATAGTTTAAGGGACTATAAAGCCTTCATGGAGGAAGATGGTGAGAACATCCATTTTGGTTTCCAAGTAACTGAGAGATCCTTTTCATAGGAAGATCACATGATCTACTATATTTATTATTGAGAGACTATTTGAAATCTTGGAGTTGGGCTTGGGGAAGACAATGAGATATTCCAATTTTCTTATCTAGTTAGCATATTTGTTTACTCACTCACAATTGGATAATGGTTAGAGCCCTAGGTTCACCTTACTCATTCTTGTTTGATTTATATTCTTTTTGAATTTTATTATATCCTTATTGATGTGATGATATATATTATTTCTATTTATTCATTATCCATTTATATGCTAATATGATGTTTATGTTTTCACCAGCCCTTATTATGCCTCCTCGGTTATATTGAGCATGTTTTTCCTTGTGACCTTGTTTATTTATTTGATCCATGTTGGAAATTATTTTGGAAAACCAATTTTTTGGAATGGAAAAAAGCAAAGGGATTTCAAATGTTTATTTGAAAATTGCATGTTTTCAAAGTGGTTTAGTTTTGAAAATGTTTTTAAACTAGTTTATTGTTTTTCATGTTTAAAATACATAAATAGATTAATTTTGGTATCTGACTGGGATTCATGCCACACACCCTACTAAGACCATTGGTAATTTTTGATTTTTTTGCATTACATAGGTAAAGGAAAGGGAACCATGTTCCAGGGTTGATCTTCTTGATTATCATAAACCAATGTTTTGTGGAGGAGATTTGGTATCGCAATGATGGACATAGTTGGAGTCATTTTTGTTATTTTTATATCATTAGGTTTTACTTAAGCCATTATTGTCTTTGAAACCTCTCTTTGAGTCTAGGTTTTTTTTGAGATACTAGGTATATGTATATGTCCTTTTATGGAATGTTTGTATTTCGATGTATGTTTTGGTTTATGGTATATACTTATCTTCTTCTGATTAATATAATGATATTAGTGTGGTTGTCCCATTTTATGGATGGGTCATATTAGTTTACATATGGATAAATCATTCATAAACGATGTTTGGTTATACTTGGTGCTTGTCGCTAGCCCATGGCAATCAGGAATGTGATTTGGGTCGTAAATTACGCCAGCTCAGTGACGAGGTGGGTCAACATGGGTTTTTTTGTTAAAAAATAATATTATATGGCGGTTATTCAGTATTCATTGGTATATTGGGGATTTCACTACTAGGAATCAATTGGTAGGAATGGGGTACTACCAAGACAAATCTTCTTTATGTCAAACCTCGAGTAACCATGGGTCATATAGGAGTATGTTTATGTTTTGTGCCCAATAATGGGTTTTTTGATAATTTTTCAAGTTATTTCATGATCTGCGTAATGTAATAGGGTATTCTTATGGGTTTTATTGAGTTTTGGTGGTGAAATAAGGAGTTCTATATGAGGCATGTGATTAGTGTGCATAATTTGTAGAGATTGTGCACATCCTATGCATCCTTTTCTATGAACTCCAGTGATACCTTTACAAATGGAACATGGTTTTCCAAAATGTGTAGTCAAATTATGTCTAGTGGGAAACAATTTGGAGTTTTTATGTTTTTTCTCCGATTCTCTTAAAGTTACTTGTGATGCTAATGATACGTATTTATACTTATGTTGGGGGGTTTCTTTTGGTGCTTTTGATTTTCATTGATGTTTCATTGTGATTGATGAAGCTTATTCTTTGTGTCTGATACACAATTCCTCCTATAATGAACTAGACTAGTCATAGAGAGGGTTCAGTGGAATGTAACCCATAGGCAAACCCACCCGTTGATCTGGATTTTGTAGATTCGTTGATTCCTATGCTCCAAACATAAGATCATGTGGGTGTTCATGATTATGTATGGACCATGTATCATGCTCAAGAGTTTTTTAGGAAGAATCCATTAGTGTTCTCTAGGGATGAGGTACCCAATGATACTGGGGAGTGGTTTGATCATATTGGGTACATCTTCATGTTTTTCAATAACCCTAAGACTTCTAAGGTGAGATTTTCCATGTATGTGCTATAAGGAATGGTTAGAAAATGGTGGGAATAAATGGTTATTTAGATGAAGCACTAGGAAATCACCTGTATTTCCTTTAAGGTCTATTTTAATAAGAATTTATACCCAAAGACCTTGAGAGAGGTGATACACCATGAGTTTCTAACATTGTACCAAGGTAAATAATTTAGTGATGTAGTATGCCACTAGATTCATCGATTTGTTCCATGTATCTATGCATCTCCTCAGGAACGATTATCTATAGGATCAGAATTTTGAGATGGTCATAACAACAGAAATTATATCTATGATCATTATTCTACATCTACCGACCTATTTAGAGGTGGTTGACAAGTTAGAAATATAAGAGGTATATTTGACTAGAAATAAAGGTCTTAGTGGTGTTTGTTCTATTGATAGGATTGAAATTTATTCTTCAGGATAGAAGCATAAGTGGGATGAGTCTCAGAATTATAGTTGTAATACTATCTGGTGGTCCTATAGATGAGCTTATGTATCTTCTATAGGTCATTGACTGGTATTCTATTATAAGTGAAGGGAGGACGGACACACTAGATGAAGTTCTTAGAGGCTCTGAGGATATCCCTCTAGAGTGGGATGTTTTGTATTATCCAACACTTATGTCAGTTTCCTTCATAGATAGGTAGTGTAGGATCCAATATTTTGAATGGATATCAGGTGTAGTCATAGGATTTCAAGGGTATAGGATCTAATCCTCACAAAAATTGGGATTCTCACCAGGGAAGAAGACTCAGGCCGGGTCTAAGCGAGGGTGACTCCATACAAAGAAGATCATTCCAGAGGACTTGGATTAGGGCCATCCACCATTAGAGGTACATTGGTTATTTATTATTTTATGGAATAATTTTTATTTAATGTGGGTTTATACCATTCTTTCATTTCACTAAATATGATTGATTCTTTATATATTTTATCTAAGATGATGTCGTAAGTTATTTATTTTTTAACCCCATTGTTTATGAATAAGGAGAATGGTTTCAAGTGTTCTGAATTACATTTTGTGGTTGTTGTCATGGAGGTCATTTGGTACTTCCTTGTTTTAGATATCTTTATCCTAGACCTAAAGGTTTTTAACTTTATTATTAGTATGGATTGTTTGATCGACTTTAAGGTTATGGTCAAGTGTTACCATCGTATTGTCCAGTTCCATAATACTGATGAAAGAACTCACATATATTAGGATAAGTGGTATCCTAAATCAGGGTGGGAGAGACCATTTACTTCATAGTTGGTGTTGATCGCATTATTTTCCTCCAGGTTGTTCCTTGAGGTGGTTTAGTAGGTTTTAGTGGGTGAACATCCAGAAATTTAAGATAGGTACCCAAACATGTTTCCATAGGGTGTATCTATATTTATTCACTAGTGATAGGTTAAGTTTACAATCAATCTACTCCTAGATATGAGTCTAATATCCTTATCATCATATCATATGGCTTCGTCCGAGTTAAATGAGCTAAAAGTTCAGCTGGAGGATATTGAGTGAAAGGGTTTTATCTTTCCCAGTGTGTCACCATGAGACTCACTAGTTCTATTTTCAATGAAGGAAGATAGTAGCAATTGAATTTTCATAGACTATCATAACCTTAACCAGGTGATAGTGAAGAATAAATACCCATTTCCTAAAATTGATTATTTATTTGACAAGCTTAGAGGGGGACCCTTTTTTTAAAATATCAACCTAAGATTAGGGTACAGCCAGTTATGGGTCCTAGAAAAGAATATTCCATATATCACTTTTCCAGGACCGTATAAACATTTTGAGTATTTTATTATTCCTTTTGGGCTTAAAATGATCTTTTTATATTTATTAAACTAATGAACTAGTTCTTGAATCACTTCTTAGACTCCTTTGTATTCATGTTTATGGATTAAATATTCATACATTTAAAGATGGAGGAGGATCATATCAACCATGTGGATGTTCTTTTCATGTTTTGAGAGAGAATCATTTATATTCAAAGTTTCCTAAGTGACATTTTTGGATCTAGGAAGTGAAATTTCAAGGCCACATGATTTTTGATATAGGTGTTTCGTTTGATGTAGAGAAGGTCCAAGTGGTCATCTCATGGGATCATCACAAGAACACGTTCAAGATCCATATTTTTCAAGTCTTGGCTTGGTATAATAGATGTTTTCATTAATACTTATTTTGTAAATCTTCTCCCTTGATGTATTTGACCAGGAAAGGAATGAATTTTCATTAGGATGAGAAATTAAAAATATTTTTCAATCAGTTGAATACACACTTTACATATGCACCAGTTTTGATTATCCTAGAGCCTGGGAGATCTTATACAGTGTATTTTGATTCTTTTGGTGTGGTTTTGGGATGTGTGTTGATGTAGGATGACCATATGGAGGCCTTTGGATCATGGAAGATATGACCTCATGGATAGAATCATCCCTCCCAAGTCCTATAATTGGAATCTATTATTCATGTCATGAAGAAATGGAGTCACTACCTCTTCGGATAATATTTTACAGTTGTTTCAGATCATAAGATCCCGAAATACATTTTCAATCTAAGGGACCAAAATATTTGGTAGAGGCGCCAGGTGGAGTACCTTCAGACTCTTGATTTTTAAATTACATATACACCCAAGAAGGTAATTGTGGTCACTTATTCATTGAGTAGGAATATAACATTATAGGAAATTAAGGAATCAGTGGGTAAATGGTTTTTGATGTGATTTTTTTATGATCTAATATTGGATGAGTAGGAGGATGGATGGTAGGTATTTTTTTCCAATACTTATATTACACCCTCACTCATTGATTGGGTGAGGACTGAGCAAAAATCCAACCTAGAGTGAAAAAAAATTAGATGTTCTTTAAATGGTGTGGATACCTATATAGAGTTTTCTTGGTATCCATGTGGTTCTCTTGTCTTGTAGAAGTGGTTTTTATTTCCTTTGAGTCAGAGGAGGGAGGTTATATAGGAGACACACTATATTAGTTGTTCCATACACCCTAGGGTAACTAAGATGTTGTATACCTTGAGTGTCTAGTATTGGTCACTCAGAATGTGTCTTGTTGTGGTCAGATTCATCTCTATATGATTGGACTACCAGAGGATCAAAGATAAGAATTAGAGACTAGCATGGTTTTTACATCTACATCATGAGATAGTGTGGAAGTGGGATGATAACTCTAATGATTTCATGATTGGTCTACCTTATACTATAATTGAGAGAGATTCCATATAGTTTATTATTTCCAGTCTGATGAAATCATCAACTTTTATACCCCTTAAAGAGTTAACAAAGATAGATAACCTCTGACACATCTATGCTTGAGAGGATGTTCAGCTTCATGGATTTCCCTCAGCGGTAGTATCAGAATGGGATTCATATTTTATATATCACTTATGTAATGGACACTATGATTCTTTTGAAACCAAGTTGATATGGATAAATTCATATCACCAGTACACTGATGGTTAGTTTGAGAGGACCATCCAAACTCTTAAGGATGTGTTTTAGGCATGTGTTCTCGATTTTGAGGTTTTTTGGGACATTCACCTTTCATTCGATGAGTCTTATTATAATAATAGTTATCATGCCTCAATCATGATGAAACCATTTTAGGGTTTGTATGGGAATTCATGCCAATTATTTTTTTTTGTTCTATGGTAAGAGAGTGTTCTGTGGTTGGTCCTAGCCTCATATTGGAAATGACCAAGATAGTGTGGATGATTCCAAAACAATTAGTGACAAATTAGAGTTTCCAAAAATCATATGCCAACAGTCATCATAATTTGTTGGAGTATTAGGTTGGTAATCAGGTGTTTCTATGGGCATCAGTTCATTTGGTTCATTGTCATTTTAGAAAGCATGAGAAGTTTGTGTCATGTTATGTCTAGTTGTTTTATTTTCTGGGGAATCTTAGCAAGGTATCCTACCAATTAGAGCTTCCACCATGAATAACCATGATCCATGATTTCTTTAATGTTTCCCAACTAAATAGATACCATCTGGGTGTATCTCATGTGTTATAGTAGGAATTTTTGTAGTTGGAACTCAATTCCACCATTGTGGAGAAGCCTAATTAAATAGTGGATGTTCATAACAACATGCTCTATGGATGGTTAATCCCATTGGTCTGTGTGATATGGAATCATGATGACATTATCCACAAGACATGAAAGAAGGATTGTTGGGTGAGGGTGAAGTGGCATCAACAATTTTATTATATCTAACCGTAGGGACTTTTTGGTCTATATAGTTTCATGGTGGGTAGTTTGTGACACCAGTTGGGTCAATGGTATGTCTAATTTTGTGTTTTATTTATACTTAAGTTAGGTTTTAGGGAAACTAGGTGGTAGGATATGGACCATTGTGTATTGGGAAAATGAAAACATAGAAACATGGTTTAAGAATGGTTTTACCAAATTATGTGTCCTCTTAAGTATAACCATAAAAGGGTGGTGGAGGGTTTTTTTTGGTTTCGAGCATGGTTTTCCAAACTATGCGACACCCAGTAGAAACCATAAATTCTATCCAAGGAGGGATAGTGGATTCAAATGGCTTGAAAATGATTTTCCCAAACTATGTGAGGTCACAAGGTAAACTATGTGGAATGTTTTTGGTAGATAAATCCACCCACATGGTTGGAACATGGTTTACCTAATTGTACGGCCCAACCATGTGAGCGTATCCAACTCATTAAAATTTATAAAAAATAAAAAAATTCTCCAATCAGGTTTTTGAGATTTTCGATATCTTTATACTTACACATCATCCACAACCATCCTTCCTTGGTGGTGGATCTATCCCTCTCTTTCCTTTGTGTTTTTTCTCTTGGATTCAAGGTGTTTTGGCTTGAGGTAGTTTTATTTCTTCCCGATTTCTTCTTCTTTTCCCCTCCTCAAGCCTTGTTATTCCATTTTTTTGTAAGTTTGGAACCCTAGGGTTGGTGTTGAACGAATATAGGGTATTTAATTGGGGTTATGGTTTAATATATTATGGATTAGTTGTGTGAATCTTGGTTATACTTCTTTCGGGTGATATTCATCAAGTCCAATGAGCTTTGGACCAAATTTAAGGTAGGGGTCTCTATTTAAGTGAATTTTTTATGGAATAGCATTAAATTAATAATCAATTTTGGTTTATTTTATTTAAATGTATATTTAAATGGTTTATTCTTTATTTTAATTCCATGTTTGGTCTGTTTCATTGTCGGATTCGGAAATTTGTATATTTAAAGTGTGGTTTTTCAAATGAGTATGGCTTGTTTGAACACCGCATGTTTGTTAAAATAGATCAAAGGGGTTTTATGTGTTTTAGATTATTTGTAAAGTGGTAATGGAAATAATTTTTACTTGTAAAATGTATTTTTATATAACAATCATGTCTTTATATGAAACTTTCATTTTTTATTGATTTTTATTGATTGTCACTTATTAGTGATTGTGTTGGCATGGAGTAACACATGGGTTAACCGAGTTGTGAGTGAGGGATTTTGTGAGGAACTACAACAGAATTCAAGGAGAAATATCATGTGAGATTCCATTTTGGTTTCCATGTGACTGAGAGATCCATTAGATAATAAGACCATCTGATCTTCCATGTTGATTATAGAGAGACCATGTAAGCACTTGGAGTTGGGTCTAGGAAAGACCATGAGAGATTCTAATTTTCTTAGCTATATGGATTATTTATTTACTCACTCATGAAAGGGATAATGTTTATATACCTAGGAACACCTTACTCATGATGGTATGTCTTATATACTTTATGCATTTGATTTGTTCCATTTTGATGTGATGAGATGTATTATGCTCATTAGATCATAGTCCATTTATAAGATTATGTGATTTGGATGTTTACACCCACCCTTATTGTGATTTCTTGGTTATGATGAAAATATTATTTCTTACGTCCTTTTTTATTTATTTGACCATGTTGTAATTTGTTTTGGAAAACTTTTTTTTTTGGAATGGAAAACACAAAAGTATTTCAATGGATTATTTGAAAATGGAATTTTTTTAGAAGTGGTTCAGTTTTAAAAATGATTTCAAACTAGTTTATTGGTTTTCATGCGTAATAGACTAAAATAAATTAATCGTGTAATCCTATTATTCATCATGCCTCACACCCTACTTGTGACATTGGAAATTTGTAGATTTTGTTTTACAAGACACAGATAATGCTCAAGGAACCATGTTCTAGGGTGGATCTTCTTGATTACCGGTGCCATGTGTTTTGTAATGGATATGTGGTCTTATAGGGATGGTCTCATGTGGATTAAATTTTGGTATTTTTGTATCATTAGGTTTTACTTGGTCCTTTATTGGCTTTGTAACCCATCTTTGAGTGTCGGTTTGTTTTGAGATACCATGTCTCTATATATTTTATGTTATTGAATGTTTCTATAGTAATGTAAGTTTTTTTATGGTATCTACTTATCTTATGTAGTTTACCCTAATGAATTGGTGTGAAAATCCTGTTTTATGGATAGTTCATATTGGTTTACCTATGTAATAATCATTCCCAAGTGATATTTGGTTATGTTGGGCTCTTGTTTTCAACTCGTGGTGATCAAGAACATGTTTCAAGCTATGTTACGGGCTATCTTGGGTTCTGAGTTGGGTCAAACGGATTTGGTTAATTAAATTTTTAATAATAATATTTGATCAATTTTGGTAATATACCACCTCACACATAGTGAAATCATCAAAACACTGGTGTAAAATAACTACCATAATATCCACATGACATTCAATATTTTCCCCTATGAGGAGTAAAAACAATTATTAAATATACCAATGATAATTAGCTCAAAAATTAATTAAACCAAGGGGATTAATCTAGGACATATATACTCTTTATAGTGATTTAAAGGTTGTAGCCTCATCTTCATTATGGTCCATCTAAACTAATATTTTTCCAAACACCCATTATTAATGAATTGTCATGAAAGATCTTTTTTATATCAATCATTGACATTTAAAATTAAGATATAAAAATATTCTCTTAAATAGTAATTTTAAGGATCCAGAAATTTGATGTAAATCCTAATTCATATATTTTTCCTAATGGGAAAATTTTGGCTAGACACATAGGGTACTTTACCTCTAAAATATATAATATCCAAAATTACTTTACTAAATTTAGTGTTTATCATTACCCATTGAAATAAATGTTCCTTTCTATATTTATAATTATAACCATGTTGGTTGGATATTAGAAACTATTAATAGATAACTACTTTAGGATCTAACTAAACATATTTTTTAGTAACATTCATCAAAGTCGTAAGGTCTTGGTTAATCAAGAGAGGTAATTCTGTTTTGATCTTGGATCATCCTTATAATACTGAAACTATAGGGGTGTTAGGGGTGTTGGTAATTCCTTGAATTAAGACATGGGAGCTTTATTAAGCTTAGTGATCAAATTATATAATTTTTCAGTAATATAGATGTGTTTCTACATGATTTTTTTTATTTAATGGTTTAGTACTCATTTTATTTGTTTGAAAGAAGTTTTAGAGTTTTAGGTAATTTTTTGGCTTTTCAATAGATTTATTAAAATTTATAAAACTCTTGTTTATAATAATTATCATATGTAAGAGTAATTTTGTTCAATTAATAAAATTAAACTCCTAGTTCATAAGATATATTCTATGGATAGTTATAAATATTTTTTAAGTTGATATTTAAGAGTAAACCAGAAGTTACATAATATATGATAAAGTAAATCTATAGTAAAAGGGATACACAAGAGTAAATCCGTTATATGTAATTATTATTATGTTTTTTTAATTTATCTATGTGTGGGAATCCATTTTTATGCATAAAGGTAACCTTTTGGTATGTAATGTATATCTAGTATGTTAAGGAATAATGGGAAAGTCTTGAAATACATAAGGGACTTTCCCATTGAAACTTTTGGTCAAGTATTTAAGTTCCCTATGACATGTAAGGGTACATTATCTGATATGTATGAGTCTTTTTAATTTTATATTGATTTAATCCTTAACATTATCATCTTGGTTTGGTTTTTATAATTACTTCAACCTATTCTTTGTTTACAAATAAATTTTTTTAAGTGGTTTTAGATTTAATATTAATTTGTATTTATTTTATATTGGAAGAAATATTGATTGGATTTATAGGATTTAAATTCCATTAGAATAATAATATTATTATATTAATTTTATATTTTTATGAAAAAAATATAATTGATTTGTTTTATGGTGAAAATTTATTCCGAACCTGTTATAAGTTGTTCTGTAATAGTATAGATTTTTGGCTTAAATTTACCTCAATATTTTTATTATATCTTGAGGTAAAGTGATATAATTTTTATGTGACTTGTAACATTTTATATATAATAGGAATATAAAAAATTAATTAGTATATAAGGAAGTATGAAATTATCTATTGTGAGCTCTGAAAATTCATTGATATGACTGTAGTGGTTTAGAAACTCTACATTTCATAGAATTGGAAAGATATTTTATTTTATTTACTTAATGTGATAAAAATATGTGAATTACTCGAAACCCAGTGTGATGTAAATACAATAATTTTATATTGATTTCATAAGTTTACATACAATACTAAAAAGATCATTTTTATAGTTAATAAACTATCTGAATTTTTTCAACATCTTTTGTGACCTGCAGTTTTCCTGAATTTTATAGTTCTATTTTTCAAAGATATCAGGATTTGTGGTGTTTGGATTTATTCTATTATTAATACATTGTAAATATATTAATATTTACAAAAACATAATTATTATATACCTAACAATGAATCTTATGTTAATAGTATATAAATATTCAGTTATGTCTGATGATAAGATGTCCATATTTTCAGAGGATTTTTTATACCTATATTTGGAACCCTAATTTTGAGAAACCAAAATTTTGAGTTAAAATTATGGTTAATGAACCATATATTGGAAAAAATAATATGGTTCATTTACCCTAAGTTTTAATGAAATAAATCCTATTCAACCTTTTTAATCCCAACATTCTATAAGAAAATGGTCTATGTGTTGGTTTTTGTCGTCGTCAAAGATAAACCAAACAACCCCATGCTCACTAATACTATGAAAGTCAAACTCACCCTATTGTACACATATATACTGAAAATCAAATATCATGGATTATTAACTGGATCATTTACCTCAATTTCTAACAAGTTTTTTCCTTACTGTTTCAGGATGTATAATTCTTCACAATACAAAACAATGAACCTCAATTATTATGGAACACATTTCATTTAATATGAGGACATTGTTTATGTGTGTGATATCAGTAGTGATATGTTGTGAGGAAGCATTACATCACTTTATAAAATAAAATGATCCATAATCTCTAAGATTCTATGAAATGATGCACCTTGCAAACTTATTGAAGATTTCATTCATTTCACATATGGATAATGGGAGAGAACTCTTAGTCTGCAACATACAAAAATTTCTCAACCTAGAAAATGTAGTACACTGAAATAATAGAAGAATATAACATCATTCTGAATAAATAATTTCATTTCATGATGAATAGTTATAATGCCTCAACATAATTCTTGAAATATAAAAATTTAATACTACATGTTGTATTCACTCTTCTAGAAGAGTTTTCTGGGATGCGATATTTATTCAAACTGAAAGATAAACATTTTTATAAACTCTATCTAGAATATCTATAGAGTCTCCATATTAGTTTCCTAATTTTTTATATAGATATTCACCTTCATCAATGTATGGATAAGGTTAATTATCTATTTATCATAAATAAATAACTAAAATGTGAAGTATCTATAAAGCGGGGTGTGGAGTTTAATCAAGTCATAGTACTATGTTTCGTTTCTATTCTTGATATTTTAAGATGGTATAGTTTTTTCTAGGATATTTTCAGTGGTTTATCTACTAGATATTTATTCTTTAATCATATATATATATATATCTAATAGTTTAAATATATGAAGAATTTAGAATATTTTATATTGAAGTTCAACACATTTTGAAGAGTGAATTCAAATAATCTATACATCCTCATTCTCTGTCAGTGAAAAGATAAATAAGGCATGTATGGATTTTTTATACCTTTGGTACTAATTAAAGAAGAATAATTTTTCATGAAATTGCATATTATTTTAATAATTCTATTCATTCTTAAAGATCATATAAATTTTTCAGTTGCTGATCCAACTATTATTTAAACCAATATAAAACATCCACATCTTCATCAATCTCTTTTCTATTAAAGTGTCAACTTCTTATACTCAATCGTGGAGGAGTGTAAAATTCTCATTTTAAGCTATCGATATTTAGTTTCCATTTAAAAGAAATATAATTACATTTTAAATCCATATTTAATGTTTTAACTACCTAAAATTAGTTGTATAGGTTCTCAGAAAAAAGATATGCTATTGAAAATCACCAAGCTCCCATAGATACAGTTAGTGGAGTAGACTATGGGATTCATATACCCTAGACCACAATACATCACCTTGTCCTATTCTTTCCATGGATTATTTTCCCCTTATTAATCATATTTAAGAGTTAATGAAAAGATATATCTATTTAAAGAGGAGAGTTTTCAATTTTTCAAGATTTTTAAAAGGACACAATTCACCCCCCCCCCCCTTCTTGTATATTCATAATAGTAATTTCAAAAAAACAATTAGTTTCATAAGAAGGGGTATATTACTATATTTATCACTATGAAAATCCTATAAGTTCATATTATTTCTTCTTGATACAAAAACGTGGTATCAGCAGATGGGCTCTAGTTGACATTTATTTTGGCTCTAACAAGATTGATTTAAAGATCTATATGGAGAAAAATTTAGATGGATGATCTTTAAGAAGGTGTTTTAATGAAAATTTATCCTTATTTAAATGGTGATAATTATAGATGCTGGAGAGCTTTCATGACTATGTATTTGAATAATCTTGGTTTCAAAGTTTACATGAAGATTGAAAAACCTTATGAAATCCCAGGATAACCATAAAAGTGCGACAATGATAAAAATAATGAATATGATGTTAATTTGAGATATATTAATTCTATCATATGCATACATGGTTTGGATGAATTTAATTGTGTATCTCAATATGATATTTCATATGATATATGGCATAAAATCATATTTTATTTTAAAAGAACTGATAAATTAAAAGAAGTTTCTAATGATGTTGCCCCCTTGGGAAATCCAACTTCATAACTAGATCACACGTTAAAGAAGATGATTGATATATATAAAGTTGAGATACAAGAAGAAACTTGAAATCATACTTCTTCTAAAAAATAAAATGTTTCCCTCAAAAATTTTATAAATGAATTTTCTAATTCTAGTCATTTGGGTTCAAGTAATAAATATAATACAAGCTCTGACTCTGAGCATGAAAATGAAAAGGTAAATTTATATATTATGGCTTATCCTGGTACATTCTTCTTATTATCAATATCATGATGTATAAAATTTTTCTTATTATTAACTTAATAAATATTTTCTTATACTTTAAGATAAATTTCTATCCTTAAAAAGAAAATAAAAAACATAGAAAATATTATGTTGATATTTCTATTCATAAATAAAGATTGTCTAACCAAATTGTAGATTTAGGATCTAATTCATCAAAAAATTCTTAGTCTCTACATGAAACTGAAATTAAATAGAAATTAGATGAATTTAATCATTTATAACAAAGTCTTCTTATTAAGGGAGGCAATTATTTGAATCAAATTCTTGGTACAAATAATTTTTATAAAGGAAAATATGGTATTGGTATTAATGGAGAAATCCAAAATTATATAAAAAATTATTTTTTACCTAGTTAGAAATATAAAATCATCTCCATAGTAAAATATTTTTATTGTGGTTTTAATGTAAATTACGCAAATGACTATTATTTTACAACTCCATAATTTTTTTTAACAAGCGCATTCATGATTCAAAATAATTAGATAGATTTAATTTAAAAATTACTACTCATGTAAACAAATTTATTTATCAAAGTCTTTAGTTTCTAACACTACCAGTATTGGTAAAAAAAGCACTTGTATTTGATATTTTTAATGGATGTGACACTAGACTTAATTGGTAAATCATTAAGTGGATACTTGAAAATTGAGTAAATTTATTATATTTTTATTTCTTATTCTTTTAAATGGAAACTTCATTAGAGATAGAACTATTAATCTAGGAATTATTTCATTTCCATTTTAATATTTTATTTAAATGAACAAATTGTTTTATATAGTAGTAGAAAAACTTTCAAATGTTTTAAAATTTTATATTTTCATTTAATTATCCTTATATTTAAAATAAAAATATTTTATCACACTATTATATTATGTGTTGAATTAATTCCTTGAATTAATTTTTTAACATCAGGCATGCTCTTTAAAATATTATATTGACATGTATTAATTAAATAAAAGTTATTTTTCTAGTAAGAATGTGTTTGAATTTAAATTAATTTCATGTTAAAAATGAATCTATTATTTTATGTAAAAATTATTTAGTGGATTAAAATGTTTTTTCATTTATAACATATGAAAAAAAAATTAAATAAATACTTTCAAAATCCTTAATTTTAAATTCTATGAATATATTTTATATTAAATTCCTTGAATATTTTCAAATATTAATTCTTGGTCTAAGGGGGATTTAATTTAAATATTTCACGTGTTTTTAAATATTTTATTATTATGGAATAGATTAATTTCATCAATACTCACCAAAATTATAGAAAATATATTATTATTATTTGAATAATATTTTACATGTCTTAGAGGATCCTTGATTATATATTTTTATAATTTTATAGGAAGCACAAATTTAGGGTGATTTTATATTGTTTCATATATTGAGAGTATATTTTAAATACCACTCCCAACAACAAATTTTTTTGATATTCTAAAATGGGGAATAAATTTTTTTTCAAATTTTAAATATTTTTATTACTATTGCTTAAATTTTGAATTATTTTTCTTTATAAAATGGGTAAATATATTGTGTTATTTAATTTTTCCATTAACTTCTATTTTTGATCCATATAAAAAGTGAGAGAAAAGTAGGTATAGAATCAGTGTTTTCTAATTATCAAAAAGGGGTAGATTATAGAGTTTCTCTTTTTTATTCTCATCTTTGCTAGGTTTTTATAATTATTTCAACCCATTCTTTGTTTACTAATAAATTTGTTTAAGTGGATTCAAATTTAATATGCCTAAATTTTTATTTTATTTTAGAAGAAATATTAATAGTATTCATATGTAATATATTCTATTATAAATATAAGAATATTATATTAATTTTATCTCTTTGTGTTGAAATGTGATTTAACTGTTTCAATGGTACAAAAAATCACTCATGCTGTTATAAGTTGTTCAGTAATAGTGAAATTATTCATCTTAACGTCACCTATGCATTTTGATTATATCTTAATCTAAATCATCAGATTCGGATGAACCATGTTCCATTGGATTGGAAATAGGATTATCTAAATTTCATTAGCTTATAAGAAAGTCCACAAATATCACTTTTGTACTCTCAAAATTCACTGAAGCTTTTAAAATTATTTTGAAACTCTAAAGTGTATAGATTTGGAAATTTATGGACATTCATTTAATACACAATATAAATATATCTAAATAACTTTAAACCTAGTTAAATGGAAATCAATGAATTTTCAATTGATTTTATTAGTTTAGATTGAAGTCTTAAAGGATCATTTTGAGAGTAAATAAAACATTTTAAGTTCTGTAATTACTTTGGTAAGATCCAAATTTCCCAGAATTTTATGGCTTCTATTATTCAAAGATATTGGGATTTGTGAAGTTTAGATTTATGTGTTAATATATCCATTATAAATATCATGATATTTCATAAAAAAAGTCTTTAAGGATAAATAATTAATATTATGTTAAGAGGATATAAATATTTAGTTAAATATGAAGTTAAGAAATTCATATTTTCATAAGGTTTTTTATCACCCCGTTGGGAACCTTAGTTTTGGGGAACCCTAATTTTGAGTTAAAAATTTGGTTAATGAACCATACATTGGATCAAAATTCTGGTTCATGTACTTTATTTCGGAATGAAATGAACCCTAGGTTACTTTTGGGAACTCTATGTTCTATAGAAAAATGATCCCAATGTTTGATGTTTCCACCATCAATGATAAACTGACAAACCACAAATTCGCTACTGTTATGAAATCCAAACTCATCCAAATATACATCTATACATTGGAACTTGAATATCCTATATGATGAACAACCTCGATGGTATATAATTTTTTTCTTATCTATTTCATGTTTTAAAGTTCTTCCCCATACAAAAAAATACACCCCAATTATTCTGGAATGGATGTCATATAAATTGGAGACTTCATGTATGAATTGAGATATCATTAGTCATATTCTATGAGAAATATTTTCATCATTAAAAATCATGAAATGATCCATAATGTCTCATATTTCATGAAATGATTCACCTTATAATCATACTGAATACATCATTAATTTCATAGAAGGATAATTGAAGATAAATCTCAACCTGTAACATAAAGACATTTCTAAACCTAGAAAATGTAGTATGTAGAAACTCTAAAAGCATATCATGACCTTTTATATCAATAAGTGTATTGTGTGATGAATATTTTTCATACCTATCCATAATTATTGAATGATATACATGGAATACCACATGAAATATTAAATCATCCTGAAGTGTTTTTCGACATGTGGTATTTATTCAACATGGAATATAATATCATTTATGATCTCTAGCAAGAATATCTAGAGAGGCTCCCCAAGCATTGCATATTTTTTCAAAATAGATATTCTCCTAGATTAATTTGTGGAAAATATTACTTATTTGTTTATCAAAAATAAATAATTAAAAGGTGAAGTATCCAGAAAGAAAATCATGGATTTTAAGTAGGGTATAATACTATGTTTTTCTCTATTCTTGGTATTTTAATCTGCTGTATTTTAAAAGGGGATATTACTTGTGGTTTATTTTAAAGATATTTATTCTTTATATATATATATATAGTAGTATAAAGGTTCATATAAGGTATAAGAGCGTGAAAACTATATGAAAAATAAAGTGTTGAAAAATATTAATATATAAGATCAATTTATTTTAAAGAGAGAATTGAAATACTAGATATATATTTATTCCTTATTGGTGAAAAGAAAAATAGGTCATGTGAGGATTTTTTTTATTAATTTTCTACTTTTTAAAGAAGATTAAAAAGTTTATGAGACACTGATGATTATTTTTTTGCTGCTATGTATTCATAAAGATCATATAAGTTTATCAGGTATTATTGTAACTGTGATCTAAACCATTATTTAACATTTATATCTTCATCAATATATTTTCTATTAAAGTGTTTCCTACTCATACTCAGTCATGGTGTAATGTCAACTTCTCATTTTAATCTTGGTATATTTAGGTTCCTTGTAAAATAATAATAAAGTCATTTAAAAACCTAGTTATAAGGTTTCAACTACCTACACTCTGTTATAGAGGTTCTCAGAAAAATAATCTTCTATTGAAAATCACCAAACTTGTGGAGATATCATTAGTGGTGTAGACTTGGGGATTTCTATACCCAAAACCACTATACATCACTATTTCTCATTCCTTAATATATTTATTTTTCATTTCTTTCTCATCTTTAAAATAGAAGGAATGGATTACTCTATTTCAATAGGGATGTTTTAAATTTTTCAATATTTTTATAAGTATAAAATTCACCCACCCCCTCTTGTTCCTTCATCATAGTCATTCTGACACAAAAATTGGTATGATAGGGGTGGATCTATTACAATATTTCACATTTTTAAAATCATTGAAGATTCTATCTTTTATTCTCAATACCAACAAGTAGTATCAAAGATTCGGATCTAATGGATATATTTTTTTGGTTATAAAAATTCTAGTTTAAAGATCTTGATGAAGTGAAATTTAAATTTATGATCTTAGATAACTTTTTTTGATGATACATGATCCTTATTTTAATGGAGATAATTATGGATGCTAGAAAGATCGAAAGATTATTTATTTTAAGAATCTTAGTCTCAATGTTTATTTGAATATTTATAATCCTTCTGAAATACTTGGAGAACCATAAATGTGGGATGATGCTAAGGAAGATGAATATGATGTTAATTCAAGAGATAATAATTCTAAAATATGCATACTTGGTTCGTATGAATTCAATAATGTATCACAATGTTCTATTTCCTATGACATATGGTAGGAAATCACAGTTTATTATATAGGAATTAAGAAATTTAAAGAAGTTTTCATTGATGTTTCTACCATGAGAACTCCAATTCTAGAACTAGACCAGGTGTTAAAGAAGTTGATTGAGATGTAAGAAGCAGATATATAAGTAGAAACAGAAAATAATATTTCCATAAAAAATGAAAATTCCACACTCAAAAATTTGATATATTAATTTTCTATTTGTAGTCATTTTAGATCAAGTGATGTATCTACTACAAACTCTAAAGCTGAGTAACAAAATCAAAATGTAAATCTATATTTTATGGATCATCTAGATGATGTACAAACTTCTTACTCATAAAATTATAGTAAAAAATATTTTTCATATGAGTAACTTAATAAATATTGTTTTATACTTTAAGATAAATTTAAATATTTCAAAAAAGATCATTGAAAACTTATAAAACCTTATGATTCAATTTATATTTATAAATAAATATTTCCTAACCAGATTAAATATTTAAGATCTAATTGTTGGAAAATTTCTTATGCTCTACATGAAACTAAAATTAAAGAACTATTAGATGAATCTATTAATTTAAAACAAGCTTATCGTATAATTATAAAGGGGGATATTATTTACATCAATTTCTTGGTAAACATAAAATTCAAAAAGAAAAACATAGCACTGGCAGTAATGGATTAACCCAAAATTAGATATGGGTTATCTTATACCTAGTTCTAAAAGTAAAATCATGTCCACTATTAAATATCATTATTTTGGTATTAATGGACATTATTCAAATGTATTTTATTTTAAAAATCCACTATTTTTTCCATTAAGCTCATTCATTACCCAAAATAATTATCCAGATTTAATTTTGAATTTAATTCTCTAAAAAACAAATTTAGTTCCCTAAATATTTTTGTGTTAACACTGTTATGCCAATAATAATATGGGTACCAAAAGCAACTTGTATTTGATATTTTTCAAGTATACAACACTAGACTTCATTTTTATATCATTAAGTGGATTCTTGAAATTAAAATAAATATCCTCTATTTTTATTTATTATTATTTTAAATGAAAAAATTATTAGAGATAGAATTATTAATTGAAGAAGTATTTTATTTTCATTTTAATATTAAAATTAAATGCCCTAAATTCTTTATACAGGTGGAGAAAAAATTTAAATGTTTTATCTTTTTTTTATCAATATTTTATTATCCTTATATTTTAACTGATGATATTTCCCCACCGTATTATTTTATGAAATGTATTAATTCCTTAAACTAATTTTTAACATCAAGTGTTCCCTTTAAATTATTATATTAACATGTATTTATTTATTAAAATTTATTTTCCTATAAGAATGCTTTTTAATTTACATTAATTTCATGAACTGAATTAATCTATTTTTTATGTAAAAAGTGATTTATTATATTGAAATGTTTTGGTCATTTATAACATAAAAAAAAATAAAACAATTCATTTAAAATCATTTATTTAAAATTATTTGAAAATATTTTATTTTAAATTACATGAATATTTTAAAATATTTATTATTGGTTTAAGGGGGGTTAATTTAAAAATTTATCATGGGTTTAAATTTTTTATTATTTTTGAATGAATTAACTAGACTAATACTTTATTTAATTTAGGAAAATCTCTTGTTACACGTTTTAGTGGATCCTTGATAGTATCTTTTTATAATTTTATAGGAATCATGAATTTAGGGGGAGTTTATATTACTGCATGTATTCAAAATATATTTTTCATAACATTCCCAAAAAACCTTTTTTCTTATATTCTAAAAATAGGTAAGAGATTTTTTTCAAATTTTTAATTTTTTTTATAATACTGGTCAAATACATATTTTTTATTCTTTATAAAAATAGTAAATATATTGTATAATTTAATATTTTCATTAAATCGTATTTTTTATCCTCATAAAAAGGGGTAGAAAATTTGGTGGGGAATCAGGGTTTTGTAATTTTCAAAATGGGGGAAATTATTGACTATCTCTTTACCATTCTCATATTGGTTTGGTTTTTATAATTACTTCAAATAATTCTTTGTTTACTAATATATTCGTTTAAGAGGTTTCATATTTAAAATTACATAGTATTTATTTTATATCGGAATATATATTGATCAGATTCATACATTTTTTGTTCCCATTTGAAGGATGATAACATTATATTTATTTTATCTATTTATGTTGAAAGATAATTTAGTTGCTTTGACGGTACAAAAATTCACCAAAACTATTATAATTTGTTCAATAATATTGCATTTTTTCATCTTAAAGTCCCCTAAGTATTTAGATTATATCTCAAGTTATAGTTCTTGGATTCATATGTGACTTCAATCATTGTATATCTTATAGGATTTTATATATTTCATTAGTTTATAAGGAACTATTAAATTATCACTTTTGTTCTCTAAAAATTTGCTGAAGTTATTGAAATAGTTGAAACTCTATAATGTAAAGATTTAGAAAGGTATTGTGTTTCATTTACTACATGAGCAACAGATATCTCAATACCTCAAAACCTTGTGATATGGAAATATAATAAGTTTCTATTTATTTATTTAGTTTACACTGAAGGATTAAAATATTATTCTTATAATAACTAAAATATCTTAAGTTTTATAACATCTTTTGTGAGCTATAGTTTTTCAAAAAAAATATACCTTCACTTTTTCAAAGATATTGGGAGATGTGGAATTTGGATTGATGCACCTCTAGATTGATTTGAATGATCTTGACATTTCATAAAAATAAGTATACTAGGATGAATTCTGAATATTATGTTATGAGGATCTAAAAATACAGTTAAGTCTGAAGTAAAGATGTTCTTACTTTCATAGGTATTTTGTCCCAATAATGGGAACCCAACATTTGAGGAAATCTACTTTTGAGGAACCCTAATTTTTAGTTAAAAGTATGGTTAATGTACAATAAATTGAGTCAAAATTATGGTTCATTTACCACACATTGGAATGAAATGAACCCTATGTTACTTTTTTAAACCCTACATTCCATAGGAAAAATTCATGTATTTGTTGTTGCCACCATCAAAGATAAACCAAACATCCCCATTTTTTCTACTACTACATAAGTTGAAACTGGCCTACTATATACCTACATATTAGAACTCAAATATCATGCATAATTAACTGGATCGTTTACCTAGATGATGAAAAAGTTTGTTCCTCCCCATGTCATGTTTTATAGTTCATCACAATATAAAACACTACATCTCAATTATTTTGAAATGCATGTAATATAATCTGAAGAATTCATGTATGCATTGTGATATTAGTAGTGGTATGCTATGATAAATCTATTCATCACCGCATATCATGCAATGATTCATTATCTCTCATAATCTGTTAAATGATGCATAATGGAAGTTTTCAGAAGACATCATGCATTTCATGGATGGATAATTGGAGAGAACTCATAATCCACAACATACATACATCACTCAACCAGGAAAATACAATATGCTAAAAAATTAAAAGCATCTCAAATCCTTCTACATGACGAAGTTTATTGTACGATGAATAGTGATTATGCCTCACTGTAATGCTTGAACAATCTATAAGTAATATTGGATGTAGTATTCATTAAACCTAAAGATTTTTGCATTATTTAGTATTAATCATGATGGAAGATAAAATATTTTATAAACTCAAGCTAGAATATCTATTGAGGCTCTACATTCAGTGCCTATTTTTCAATATATATATTCATATTGATGAATTTTGGTACAATAGTTGTTACAAGTTTCTCAAAATAAACAATTAAAAGGTGAAGTATCCAAAAGGTGGAGCATGAAGTTTAAGCAGGTTATAGTACCCTATTTTTTCTATTCTATGTATTTTTAGTTGCTGAATTATTATATGGGATTTTTTCAGTGGTTTATCTAATGGATATATTTTATTTATATATATTTATATATATGGAAGGTTAAATATACATATAAGGGAGAAAATAGTGAATACTCTATCAAAAATAATGTTCAAAAAAATATTAATATTGAATATTGAAGCATTTTTAAGAGAGAATTAATGTACTCTATACATATTTATTCTTTATAAGTGGAAATATGAATTAGAACTTTGAGACTTTGTTTATTCCTTTAATTTTGTTTAAATAATAATAAGAATAAGTGAAAATTATTATTATTTTGCTTCTGTTGTGCATTCCTGAATATGATACACTTTTTTCAGTCACTGCTACAACTGTGAGTTGAACAAGTATTCAAAATCTATTTCATCATCAATCTATTTTCTATTTAAGTTTTTACTACTCATACTCATTTGTGGTGTATTTTTATCTTCTAATTCTAATCTTTGGACATTGAGTTTCTCTAAAAAAAACCATAAGTCCCTATAAAATCCTTATTTTAAGCTGTAAACTGCCAACACTCAGTAATAGAGGTTCCTGGAAAAAGGACATGCTAGTGAAAATCGCCATGATCTTGGAGGGAGCATTACTGGAGTGGTCTAGGGAATTTTTTTCCTCTAATAACTACACATTGTCAGATACTTTTCATTCCATTATTTATTTTCTTTTTCTTACTAATCATTAAGATGGGAGGAGAAGATCTATCTATTTCAAGAGGGAAATTTTGAATTTGTTAAGATTTTTAAAAGGACACATTTCTCCCATATTTTGTATCATTTTCATAGTCATTCTAACACAAAATATTAAAGGTTTGATAAAAAAAGGTTTATTATGGGGTCCATATGTATGGGACCCATATATATTTGTATCATATGTGAGGGTTATGATTTGCCCAATTATTTTCAAAAATTTAGTATGACTGAATTCTTCAAGATTTTTTCAAAAGAAGATTCATTTAAATATTCATTAGATATGAAAGTGTGTAAATAGGATCATTCAGCCAGAACACAATTTTTGTACCCCATTTTTCAATTATCTCATTTTCCTTTACACCTCATGGTGATATCATACTCAACTCTAGATAAATAATCATGTCTTCTATTAAAGGTAGTATATGTTTTACCACGCTCTCTCTCTCTTATTATGTTTTCATGATTACAAACCCTCATTTAGGTATCTAATGATATATTTTGATGGGATGGGATTTGGGTTTATAATGTTTCGTGTGTTGATATTAATGAAACAAATTAAAGAATATTATTTAACTAGAAGATCATGATAATAAATAATTTTAAAAAATTGATGTCAATTTTAGGTCTTAGTACATATGCTAAAATCATAGAAGAAGTCATTGAGTAAGAAAAATAATTTGGAAGTATCTTGAAGGACCAATGTATGAATATAGAACTCTATAAACAATACCATTTATCTAGTTTAATTATACAAAACCACCATATATAGAAGAAGGTCATTGTGTAGTTAGTATAAGAGAATCATACATCCAATGGTGTCTTGACATAAGTGGAATACTGTAGTAAGTGAATCATCTTACCAATAGTATCAGATGTCCACCTAGTGGCTTTGATCTAGCACATTCAAGTGGAATTTATTGATGTATTTAATGTAATTGAATCATATCATTAAACACTTGAATTGGCCCAAGGGAACTCTAGATCCTATGAATCCTAAATATATTTCGTCATAGGATTTGATTTCATCTCATAATGATATTTTATTAAATGAAAAAATCATGTGATGTGTTAATGAGGGATCTCTAGTGAAGTCTCTCCAAAATAATAAACCTCTCCAGATCTAATTTCTATTCTCAATTCTCAAAGAATCACTTATACATTTCCTCTTTATCTCTCTTCTAAAATTTTATCTATCCATATTGAGAGATAAGGGAGT
This sequence comes from Viscum album, assembly GCA_963277665.1. Lineage (NCBI taxonomy): Eukaryota > Viridiplantae > Streptophyta > Magnoliopsida > Santalales > Viscaceae > Viscum > Viscum album. The sequence goes on from OY728120.1 coordinate 1,490,395,547, forward strand.
CGATTAGTAAAGGATTTATGCTATGAAAATATCTCTTATTATTTCATTCCTTATTCAATGGATTTGTTTATGTAAATGGAAAAAATAAAAAGACATGGGTTCTTACTACTATTGATGTAAGGGAAGCAAGTTTATTTCTACAACCATGGAAAAGTAATGGATTATTGGTTTATTTATTTTCATTAAAATCAATGTAATAATATACAAACCTCTCAACCTTAGGGGAGGAGATATAGGGGCTCAAACTAATATATTTCTTGACACCTATATCAAAATATGTTTTCTTGCTCCTTTAATTTATTCATTTCGTATTTTATATCATATCAATTCGCATAATCTCATAATTTTAATACACCTTAAATCTATTATGTTGAATTACTTAATTAACAATGAAATTTTATTTTATAAATAATATTAATATTATTGAGAACTTATTTAACATTCATAATCACTTTAATTGATAATTATAAACATACTTTTATCATATGTAGATTTAATAATTGAGAACATTCATTAATTAAAAATTATCATCACTTAATTATTTTAATTTTTTATTTTCATCGCATTTTTATTATATTAATTTTTTAAAGTAAATTCACCCCGCTCTTTCCATGCTACTATAGAGAAAATTTGGTATCCAATAAGATCTTTATGCTTTCAAAAAGTTTGTTTTTAATATTAATATACTTTAAATTATGATTATAGGATTTCCTCTACCTCTTATACTCATGATCCTCTCTTTGATGGGACACATTACTTTAATTGGAAACCACACATGTCAATTTCCTTTATCAGTATTGGATATCATTTTTGAAAAATGGTTATACATTGTTATATCCCTACCACTGAATTAGAAGATAAATGGACACCATAAGAAATTACTACTTTTGAATTATATGCTAAATCTATGAACTCCTTACATTATGGTATTGAAAAAAATTAATACAATACAATATATACTTGAAAAATATCCATTGTATTTTGGAAATTTTAAAAATTACTCATAAATGTATGAAACAATTTAAAGATACTAAGATTTATTTATATATATATGACTTTTAAAGATTTATTATGCATGAAAATTAATCTATTTCGAATATGTTTACTCATTTTACTAACAATTTCATTATACAAAAGTCTATTAGTGATAATTGTTATATAGATACTTTATTAATGAAGATTCTATATGTCTTTCCAAGATCTTGGGAACCAAAGGTAACAGTAACACAAGATGTAAAAGATATAAAAATATGTCACTTAAAGACCTAATTGGATCCCTCGTGACATATGAAATTACCATGAAGCATCGATATGATAAATAATCTAAAGAAACTAAGGGTTTCAAAGAAGAAAAAAAGAACTAGTTTTATAAAATACATTGATGATGATGTTTCATTCGAAAGTGAGACTTATTTTGAGCATCTATAAAATAAATTGAACAAACTCATAAATAATAAGAATTCATATCCCCATGAGAATATGAAAACTCTAATTCATGTACTATAAGTAACAAGCTACGATGCTAGAAAAAGGGTCACATCAAGCTTTATTTCCCCATTTATAAAAACAATATGATGAAAATAAGAGAGGTTAGAAATCCTTTAAACACCCAAATTTGGAGTGTTAGCAACAACTCCATAGACATAATCTTTACAAACTAATCAATGGATTCGATCCTTAAATTCATCATGGAATATATCGTGGTAGGTAATGTGAGGAACCCATTTCAATATAAAAATATCTTACAAATAAATACCAAAAATTTGTTAATTAAAAAGATCAACTTTTTAATGTAAAGAATCTATGTTACACAAAAAAGGTGATTTGGGTTTGAAGTTAAAATATCAACCAAATATTGTGATTTTAAAATTCCAAATCAAATATCCTTAAAATACTCTTGTTCAATTCACTCATGGTGGACATAATCTAAATATGATTTTTTGTTTTCAATATTATAAAAAAGGTAATTTTGTAATTGGTTTTTCAAATTAAAATAATATTCCCTAAAAAAATTTGGTAAAGGAATATTCCCAAAACAAATTTCTCAAATTTTTTCATAAATTTGGTCATCATATTTATGGGTGATCCTGAGAAAACAGTAGATATGGGAGGCCTAAATAATTTCAACTTTATTCTCATATTCTTGATATAAAAAATTTTAAAAACCAATTTTAGATTCATAAATCCTTATTATCTAACTTTATTGAACCTAAGACCACATTAATGCCAAAAGGAACTAGTAATTAATATTTTTTTAGGACTACACTGTTGGGATTCATTACCATATCAAATATTGTCTTATCAATGAAAATTGAATATCAAAATTTGATGTAGTCAGTTATCAAAATGGATAAACCATAGATATTAAATTCACTAATTTAGGGGTATAATCACTCTTTTACTTCGATAAGATTATATCATAGGGTACAAGTTATTAAATGTTTTACATTTTCTTTCTCATCTTAAACATCATTTCAAGATCTGTCTTTTCTCTCTATATATTATTTATGACTTATTATTCTTTAAAGGGTTGGGGTTATCTTTTAAAATTTACTTTTCTTTAAAATCATTTTTTCTCCTTCATTATTTCTTTCTCAAAAAAATGATATAAAAAGATCTCTTTTTCTCTTAAAATATTTTTAAATCATATTTTGAAATTATTTTTTAAATATTTTTAATTATTTTTCTTCAGTTGGTATTTTATTATCTTTTTGAAATCATTTTATTCACTCTTTACATTACTTTAAATTTTTTAATGAATTTAATTCATTTTCTTGTTGAGATTATGTGAAAATGAATATTATATCTATAATAAATCTCTTAAGAATTTCTTATTTCTACCTTGTGAATTTTTTATTAATGTCTTATTCTTTAATATTTTTATATTATTATGGTAATCAATAATGGGGAGATAGTATTTGATTACATTAGTTTTTTATCTTATATACAATTATCCTCTTGATACTTTTTTCTCTTTTCCCCATCCCTATTTAATTTTTGATAATCACAAATGGGGATATGTGTTTTGTTGTTGGGAAGAATTTTTTGTTAGTATCAAAGGGGATAAAATTATTGAATGACTTATTGGTGTTTAATATATCTTTCTTGGGGGGAGAAATTATGTAATTTTTTTAAAGGAGGATATATTTATTTTTTAGTTTTTTATCTCTTGAGAATATTGATTATCACATTTGAAATATCTTTAATAATTTGTAATACATGCTTCACTCTTGATTTATAGTAGATATCTGTTTTTAGGTAAAGTTTTTGTGATCATAAAAAGGGGGATATTTTTTTACTTCCCTCACTTATGATATTTTCATGATCACAAACACCCATCTATGAAACTGACGATTTTTTTATTGGATAGTAGTTGCATTTATAAATATTCAGGTGCTAAGATTAATGAAACAAATGAATAGATCTTTTTGAAATATAGGATCATGTTGATAATTAATTTGAAGATATTTAAGTCTCTTTGAAGTCTTGATAGATATGTTGAAATCATAGAAGAATTTATTGAGTAATAAAAATACTTTGGAATAATCTTGAAGGACCAATTATTGAAGGTGAAACTCTTTAGACAACACCAACTACTCGGTGTTGGGAACTAACCATCCAATGAAAGTGGAAAGAACCAACATATGTATCAAAAGATGAACAGCCATCCGGTGGAGGATCATAGGCCTGCTAATGGAGTCTAGAGAAATGTTTCATCCAACAGAGAGTACACTAGGTAGTCGATGGCATCAGGAAATTAGTTAGTAGATTTGATCCAATAGAGAAAAATTACATTTAATGATAGATTTAAAGGAATTTATTATTCTCATTCGGCCCTTGAATTGACCCAAGGGACCTCAAGCTCCTATTAAGACTAAATAATCATATTAGGTGGCTTAGATTATATCTCATAATGATAGTGGATTTAATGATAAAATCAAGTGACGTGTTAATTATAGGTCTCTAGGGAATTCTCTCAAATCTTAAAATCCTCTCGAAAGAAAATTTCTATTATCAATTATCAAAGTATCTATTCCACATTTCCTCTCTATATCACTATTAAAATTGTATCTATCCATATTGAGATATAAGGGAGTTTATTTATAAGTTATTTATGCCAAGAAAATCATTCTTCTTTTCACCTACCTTCTATAATGAGTTTCTTTCTAAATATAATAAAAAATAATGGAGATGGGTGCTTACTATTGTTTAAGAAATATTGGTAGGTTTCTTACATTAACTAAAAAAAGAAGGGATAACTAGTTTCATAATTTTTTATAATCAAGGGTGTTATATAAAAATATTTCGACCTGAGGGGAGGAGAAATAGGGGCTTATTCCAAGTTATTTAAATTTATTCATTGCATCTTCTATATTTTATCAATTCGTATAATCGCATAATTTTTAAAGACTTAAATCTATTATTCTTACTTATATAATTTAGTATGATATTATCTTTTATAAATTATATAAAAAATATTTTCATCTTATTTATATTTCATAATCACTTTTATTGATAATTGTGAACACATTCTTATCATACCTCAATTTAATCATTGATCACATTCATCAATTAAATATTATCATCACATAAAAGTTTTGATTTTTTATTTTCATCCCACATTGATTATTTCAATTTTATAAAGGTAATTCACCCCCTCTTTTAATCCCACTATAACCAATAGTGTCCAAAAGTAAATATAACTAGATTAGATTTTATCTCTAGTTTCCCTTGTTGTTTCTATTTTTTTATTGATGGTTCTCTAAAATATATATTTTAATAGATATCTATTTTTATTCTAACTAGATATTAATTGGCCAAGAATTCTTGGATAGTAGAGTCTTGACAAATCCAAGTGGGTTGTTCCAAGATAATAATTTGTTATACATGTTTATATGATATGCATTTCAAATAGGTGATTATTGGGTTTTATATATGAGTCTAATAATTGATCCACATGGGATTTATATTTTTTGTAAGAGATTACTATGGGAAGTATCATGTGTAAAGTGAAGGGGGTTTTATTAGTATGGATTGCGTGGATCAGGGCATGGTTTGGGGGTTTTCATGGTAATGACACTATAAGTTATGAAATAGTGATCTATGAGACATGATTATTGGTATAGTTTTTTGCTACTTGATGATTGTTTCCCATATGACTCTGGTTGATCTTGATCACCAATAAAAGGTTTAAAATGTTTATTGGTGTGACATAGATTTTTTTATTAATTATCATGAGTGGAAATAGATGTTCATTGAGGTATGTCTGCAAGATATTGGTGATTTCAATCACACTATATCTAGTGGGTTCATGTGAACACAAGACAAGGAACATGATTTAGATTGATCAACTCATTATACATGTACCTCTGTAGATCTATTTTTATAGTGTAGACGGTGTTGACAATCAGTATAGAGGAGTAGATATATTATAGAGATAAATAATTTGTGGTGTGTGAGGCCATTGGATGGGGGTGGAATGGTCACAGTATATATGAAATATATTGGCTGTGATAGGATGGATTTAGAAAATGATGGTTATCACTATGACTTGGGTTTATCGGGCTCTTGAGTCAGTGGATAGAAAATGGACTCAGTAGATTGGGGGTATTATGATATAGATTTTGGATATTTCATTTGGTTTATCAAGATTAATTCAAGATAGTTGTATTGTTATGTTTCAAATATTATTTCATGTATTATGTAATTGATTAGAAGGCTGAGGGAACTTATTTTATGAAAAACTATAGATATATCATTCAACTCTATCACTGGTCGAGGTAGGTAACAGGTCATTCAAGGCTAGTTGACCTTGAGTGGAGAAGGTTGTTAGATTTTTCTTGGTTACTATAAGTGTATTTTCATACACTTTAATACATATGTTTGTTATATAAGGACACCATTAGTTGTGAATTCATACTCACACAATGCATAGGCCATTAATGATATGTATAGACCTTGTGATTCTCAATATATCTAAGGGTAAAACATTGACATAAGGAACCTCAAGGTGATGGGAGAATAGATTGTTCTTGAGTTAGACATCATATATTTTTAAAGGGGTAGGGTATATCCTTGGTGATGGGTTGGTAGTTTATTTTCATGGATTTGGTACTTATAGGCATGTAGTCATCCAGAGAGGGGCTAGTTTTTTATTTGAATTGTATAATCTTATAGATTCTATTATACTACATGGAAAGTTATTATATTTGTTCAAATATTCTTCTGCTGGTATTTATAGATGAAATTTTGTTACTGTAAATGTTATTATTATCTTCAAAGGGAATAGCCACCCAGTTATCACCACTATCTGTGTGATTCTATTTGAGTTAGAAATAGAAGTAATTATGAAATATGATGATGTGGAATGTGATTATTTTCTTTAAAGTAGGATCATATTGTATGATTTATACAGTAGATATTTTGTTAATGAAAAGAAAAGATATGTATAAAATATAAAAATAATAATATGGTAATAAAAAAATTTGTTATAAACATAAAAAGAATCATTTATAAAATATTCTTCTATATTTTTTTAATAGATTATATGTATGTTTTTTTATTATTTTAGATATAATGTATTTTTTATGGAGTAATATATTAATTATAGTTTATCCAAATAGGGTGATGTAGGTTTATTTCTTGAGAATCATTATTTTATCTCTTACTCGTATATTTTTATATTTATTCTAATAATTATATATTTGTATTTTTCTATGAAAATTTGGTGATTGTCCAAATCTAATTATTGATACATAATCTATTTTTCTACCTATGTTTTTTTGGTATCAATATTATTTCCTTTAATTGGTTTATTATTTATATAAATGTATTAAATTATTCCCCTAATTATTAATTCATGAATTTAGTCATGTGTTCTAGTACACATTACTCGTGATTTAGACTATTTATACCATAAATCTCTTGGTTGAGAGTATTTTTCAATTGATGGATTTTGAGGAGAAATTGGATCATTTCATACATTTAAAATTAATTAAAAAACTCATATACAAATAATTTGTGTTGGGTTATATTTATTATAAGTGTTTTAATAGCCACATTTTGAGAATATAACATGTCAATTTTATCTAGGACTTAATAGGTTGAGACTATTGAAGAAAGGTATAATAATTGATTAAAATATTTTTTTTATTAAGGATGGGAACCATAATGCTAAATCTCTTAAAATTTCAACTATATTTTCACTCATTAATATTAAAATTTTATTATTTTCTTAATTGTTTTATTTATCAAATTAAATCAATGTTATAATCACATTTTTTATTTCAAACATATTTTCACATAAAATAATAATAAATGATGCAAAGAAGATTTAGGGTGAGTAATCCATCTTGTTAAACAATCTAGGGTTTCCACTATATTTTATTATGAATGTTTTTTTAAATATTTTTTACACGCAAGTGATTGAAAGAATAGAAATATGATGTCATTTTTATTGAAGTTTCATTCTTTAAATTTTTTTAATTATATAATTTTTCATTTAATTGATATTTTTTCAATTTATTTAGATTTTTATACTTATATATTTGGAATGATATTTGGTACAAGAATAAACATGTAGTAATGGATTCTTTAGATTAGTTATAGAGATCAAACTGACATTCTTTTTTATAGATATGTATTTGAGGTCAGTGGAGAATTTTAAAAGTGAAGATTTTTTTAATACTAATTTCACTAAAATTTAAATATATTAATTCAACTAAAAAATTATTAAATTTGGCTAAAAATAAATCTAACTCTAATAGGTATGTCTTTACTCGATTTTATTAAAATTCAAATGAAGTTTCATATCTTTACTTACATGTATATTTTAAAAATAACAATAAAATAATACAATTTTTTCTTAAGATTCAAGATCTTGTAAGAGAGTATCTAAAAAAATATTTACATGAGTTTAGTATAATTTTTACAATGTTAAATCCAAGAGTACCAAAAGAAAAACTAAAATAGAGGGAATTTCCAATTTCATTAGAAGGAGATAACAAGGTGTTGGTGTAGATTCTACAAGAAAAAAAAGCTACTAGTAAGTGTTAACTTTAATGGATTTTTATTAAAATCTTTTTCTATCTCCAAAATAAACTTCCTTGGGAAGGAATATTTTTCGAATAATATAACCAAGTAGATAGTATTTCTATGAGTATTTGGAATGGTTTAAAAATATTTTTTGGGTTATTTTCATCATAAAGATATAAAAACCCATTTTTTTATTTTCTAAAAATTACTAAAATACTATGATTATAATTTTTTTATAAATTAAATTAATGATTGCATAAAATTATCAATGGTTTAAAAATTGTAGACATTTAATTAAAAGTATAAATTGTGTCAATGAACTAAAAAATAAACTAGTTGTTACAAGACTAGATGAATTAACAATAATCATGAGGCATATTACATTGAAATGAGACTCATAAAAACTCACACCAATAAAAATTTGATTAATATAAAATTTACGAAACCATTATAATGATTATGGTCTATAATTATAAGATTGAGATATTTGAGGTGAAATTTTTCCCTGAAAATTATATCAAACATAAGAATACTAACCAATTTATAAACCAGGATAGAGAGGAAACTCAAATGAGAAGAATGGGTTTTCAAAAACAAAAAATTCGTACCTAAGGCTACCAATTAATAAGTTTCAATATATATATCTTTATATAACAAAGTTATCAACTTAATCTCTTTGAATATAAGAAATTTTATGATAAACTCTCAAAAGTCTATAAACCTCAAGGAATATTTAATTTAAATCATATTCAACCACTAATAAAATTGTGAAGTGGAAAATATTTAATATATTTTAAGAGGAATTAAAAATTTATATTGAAACTCTACACCTAATTAATTTGTGTAAACTTAGGCACAAGGCCTCCCCCAATCACTTCAGAGCCATGAGGGACGGAACTACTCATCCACACCCCTGCAAGGGGATCCTGTGGAGTGATGTGGATTATAGTTTACCAAGGAAATGAGCATAAGGATTTTTAAATAAATGGGACATGTAGAAAAAAAATTATTAGGATTATTTGATTTAGGATCTTTCTATCCTGTCTCATCCTAAATATGAATGGGAATTTCAATAGCAATACTTTGAGAAGTGGAAATTATATTCAATATAATTGGAATCATTACGATTAAAATCAATGGAAAATTGTACCAAAGTCAACACAACCCACATATAAGAACTCATTGAAAATTATAGTGTAGTAACTGATAATAAAAACAAATATTGGTAATGTTTTAAGGAAATACAAAAGAAAAAATTGAAAGTAAGAGCCCTCTTTTTATAGTTTTTAATGTCAACACTACTCTATTAATGATGGAGGATCCTTTTTCATCTTCATCCCCTTTAATTCCTCCATCATGGATTCTATATCTAGGTCATAATTTATCTTTTGTATAAATTATTGATTAGATTTTATATTTCCCATGAATTTAGGTTAACCTAAAGGTACTTTGTTTATTTTAATTTCATCCTAAATTTTTTTTCTATGGCTCAAAATTTGATGATAAATCAACTAGAATTGAATCTATAGGTTTCATTTGTGCTTCTTAGGAATTTAGTAGATTTATTTGACCAGAATGTGAATAAGGTAAGTGGATTTAAATAGAAGGATTTGGTTAGACTATTTGAATGATGGTATGTTATTCTTATCTTGATCGATGAGGAAGACTATACGTCTTCTTGGTCCAGGGCTTTCAGATCAATTAGCTCTTTTTTGTGTCAATGCCATCATTGGTCATTTGATATTCATACAAAGAGTTATCCACCTTCTATAGTGGTTTGAATTGGACTTCATGGTCTTCCCTTACACTTATATAATCCTTTAATCATCAGGATTATTATATATTCCCTCAGACATTTTTTTGTGTTGATCTAAAGATGAACTCTTTGAAGCACCCAATCGAAACATGTTTGTGTGTTTAGGAAGACATCAGAAAAATTACTCATGAATCATTATGTGTTGAAATAAAAATACCATGAAATTAATGTTAGACTATGATTCTTGAATACAATATATATTATTACTCTAGTTGTTGTAGATCTGGTCAGTAGATTTCAAATTGCTAATGGGGTCAGTTGTATACCTTGAATATGGATGGATTAGAGCCTCATTTTACAATGGATATTGAACCAAAAAAATTGTAGATACATTGATGTACTGATTATTTCATGGTTTTTAGCTTCTAATTCTTCTACTGGGATGATTAATAATCCCCTATTCTATTTTAATGGAACCTACATTCAGCCTGGGATAGTGTTTCATTCACCCCATATTCGAAATGAAAATATTACTATTCAGAAGAGACACAATTCTCAATCTCATATAGTTCATTTTTGGAAATATTATCATTGAGAAACCATACCATATATATGTTGTTAATTTAGGTAAATTTGTTTCACCTCCTCTAGTAACTACACTAGATAGACAATTTTTCTCAGTCCTCAGTCCTAGTTGGAGATAACAGTATTGAAAAGAATGATTCATAAGTGAAAGAGACCAACTAGAATTTAGAGAAGGTAAATCCCTAAGGAATTGAGATCAATAATTTATTTTTGATGCTGTTGGAGGGGATGTAAGTCTCGAGTGTAAATATGATCATTGAGGTTTAGGAAAATTTGAGTTTTGTTATTGGAATATGGGTCATTCTTAAAACATTGGTTTAGACATTGAACCTGAGAGTTAGAGTGTTTTAAATGGATTTTCTTTGGTACGGTTTGAGTCCCTAGATGTTTCTTGGGTTCTCAGATAAGTCTCAAGAGCCTCAGGGTTTGAAATTCTATTTGTAGTGGAAATATCCAAAAACACATGGTTAGCACACAGTTAGAGTTAATTGCACATCCTAACTATTCATCTTAGTTTTATAGGCACACTATTTGATTAAACCATGTTAGGGGATAAATAAAACTATTAAAACATTATAATAAATTTCAAAGTAATGTCACAGGGTTTGTGTAGGTATTTTCAAACCGTGTGCACTAACTATATGAGGTGGTGTGCACCAGATAGTGAGCTCTGCATAGTTAGCACACGGTTTGGAAGACTATGTGACTAAAAAAATCATATCATTAAAAGTAGAGAGATTATAATTTTTATCCTCCAAAATAATTAGTTTCTAAAAATATTTTATTCTATCATTTTTTCATAACCCCTTTGTTCTACTCCCCCAACCTCTATTATCCTATTGGGTGATTATCCCCCATATGGTGTTCATTTTATCTTTCTTCGCTTGTGATCAAGAGCACTAAGATAGTCTAACTATCCTCTTACTTATCTTTTGGGTTTCTTTCTATGTCTAGTTTGATTATAAATAGTTTATCTAATATTCCCTATTTTCATTTCATTTTTCTAGTTTTTCATTTTATTTTTATTTATACTGAACTGGTTATCGATACATGACAAGTGGGATTATCTATGATTGAGGTAGGTGGTTTCTCTAATTTAACCCAAAGTCTTACCTCATTTATGGATGCATTTATCGTGTGGTCAATTCATCCACATTGTGATTGACCTTAATTTAAATTAATTATTTTAAATTAATTTGACTTAATTAAACACCGTTTTTATTATTCCTTGAGCCTAAGAGATGATGATTCATTGGTTTTCCCTATTTGAAATGAGTTGAATTTTTTTTCTAAGTAAATAGTATTGTTTCTTTTAGAGAAGAAAGATGTGGAATGTTAAAGGGACACTGGTATTTTTTTATTTAAAAATTAATTATAGTCTCATTCAATAGTTTTGAAATGGAATTTCCAGACCATAAAGTTGTAATAGAATTGGAATTTTAAATGGACAAATGAGTTGGTAAATGATGAGGCCATTTTATGAAATGATAAGTGGTGTTTAAAATTAAATTTAATATAGTAGATTAAGTTATGTAATGTTTTTGGTTATTAAAAAGTGAAATAATGACTATGGTTCGTGATGTCTTATCTATATATAAATTAATGAAATGTGACACCTCATTTAAAGTGATTCCTTGTAAATTTAATTGATGATGAAAATTATGTAATGAAAATTATAGGTGTGGATATGATACAAGATGATTAGGGATGTCAGTATAAGATCTTTATATTCAATATGATATACAGTTCTTAAGATTGTTGGTGTGAGTGATTGGAAACAATGTGGTTCTTGAGGTTTGCGAATATTGTGATGAGTGACCAGATTCCATGTGATTGATGCCAATTGAGAAGTCTAGGAAGATTTCCTAGAACCCTATGTTACTTGATGATTGGTAATACTAGGATGATCACTCGGATTCTATTAGAATACCAAGATGAGTTTCTGGATTCCATATGATGACTGATGATTGTGGAATGTCTGGATGAGAGCTCATATTCTATGGGAATACTGGGATAAGTGCTCAGATTTTAGGTGATAATTCTGAAATTTTGAATGCCTAAATAAACCCTGGATTCTATGTGGTAATTTATGGTTATAATGTTCCCTGATATATAATCAGAGACACCTTGACAATGGTTGAAGTATGTAGACTGATCATGGTTAGGATCCTAAAGATTAATAATATCACCATCCACTAGAAGTGTCATCATAAACCTAAGGTACCATCAATTATTTTATTTATTTATATATTTTAATATAATTGTTATACTATATACATTGATCACTTCTACATGCACTTATATTTGAGACTGGTTATTTTAGGGATTTTTTTTGGGGTGACCTAAAGTATAAGGCCCCGATCTTTATTTAACCTATAATTTCATTTTTTTAATAAGAATTCACTTTCATTTATTTCAAGTATCATTTTAGGTTTATAGGTTTGTAGAACTATGTCATAACTCATACATAATAAACCCATAAAATACATGTTGAACACTTCTTCTTAATATCCATTTTTCCACAATAAAAAACTTTATAAGAACATGTTTTATTTTCTTGGGAAATATTAATGTTTTTAAATTCACTTAATATTTGTTTCTAATAATCCGTAAAATCTATGAAAAACATTTAAAAACATGGTATGAGGACAAAATATTAGTAAGGGGCATAAAATAAAAAGAAATAAACTTTTTAGTCCATTTTAAATCCTTGAGATCATAAAAATAATTTTCTTTTAAACATCAATAACAAATGAAATAGGTTTTACTGCCCAAATGTTTTCATAAAACACTCAATAATAAAACATAAGGGAAAATAATTACCATTATTTTTTCTTAAAAATCATGATAACCCATAAAAAATTAATTTTCTTAAAACATTTTTTTACCCTAAAAGGGAATAATACTTCCTTAAAAAAGTTCATTATCTTACTTTTTTAAAATCAAATATTTTCATGAAAACTCATTAAAAAGAATAGAATAGTATTTTAGATGTCTTTTGACATCATATTCAAAGAATCCTTACTATAACACTTTATAATTGTAATAACCATACGATCAACATCCAAAATAATTCTTTAGAGAAAATAATCATTATCCAATAAATTATGCACACATCGTATATGCTATATTGGGACCACTCATCATCAAGATCTATATATAGCTCACCCATAGTCATCAAAAATATACAATGACCATATAATTAAAAAAAAATTAAGTGTGCAACATTTCATCATAAATTCTTTGAAAAACACTTTTAAATATATATTTAAAGCACATTCATATTTCAAAACAACCTTTCCTTTTTAAAAACCCACTGTCAAAACTGAAACTTTCAAAACAAAAGGGGAAGATATTTTTTCTTTGAATAAATCCTGAAATATTATGAAGGAATCCAAATAAAATTTACGGTGGTGAGAATAGTTGTGGTTGTGGTATGTGTTAAAATAAATCATTCATGTGTCTTTTGTAAGGAAAGTCAAAACGTTCTGTATAAAATATGTTAAAATTTTCCTTCTAAAAACCTTTGAAAGAAATAAATAATATAAATAAAATTTCTTTTATAATTAATTTATTTTCATATAAATACATCAGTAAATTAATTTTAAAAATTTGGAAATTGATGAATAAAAATTATAAAATAAATCTTTAAAATATTTAAAATGATGTTTTTAAAGAAAAGTTACTTATACATTGAATCTAAATCATCAAAAACATTATTTATTTTTAGAAATAATAAAATTATGTTAACTATTTACATTATTTAGAAACTTATTTCAAGTTTATTATTCATTTTTTCATGGTAAAATCAATTTATTTAAAATGATATATTCTGATGATATTCAAGTCATATGTCAAAAAATGACTTCGATAGGTTGACTATTGTAACAGATTTATTTATTCCATCATATAAAGTATAATAATGATGAAATTATTATCATTTTAAAAATTTATTTTATTTTTAAAACAAATTATTATATATTGTTATAAAAATGAACTACATTACAATCATGGAGACAGTAGGTCATACCTACACATGAGTAACATTTCCATTTTTCAACGATCATTCTAGAAATTATATAAGTATTATTTTATCTTTAAATAATGACAATAACATCATAAATAAAATATTTTTTCTTTAAATATGCTTATATATACCGTCCATGTGATGTAGCCATGAAAATCTAATCACATCCCATTTTAGAGGTGGTAGTCCACACATATTCATGAACAGTGTTATCATTCTTTAGAGAGTGAAAATTTTATAAAATACATGATATAATACATCTATATAATTATAAATATTTCATGAATATGATATATATACATGAAATATATTATTATAACCCTTTTTTAGAAGTGATGATGGAAAATTAATTATATGAGTTCGCAAGGTGATAGTCTACTGTACACACAGATAATGGTTTTGTTTCCCATTTTAAGGAAGAGGAGAAGTATATAAGTAATTAAATAAACATAATAACATATCAGTATATATAATATATTGATTTTATTATTTAATCATATTTTAATAAGTTTTTAAGGAGTTAGAAGAAGAAATAAAATGAAAAAGATTCATTAAAAACTATACCACTTCTTCGAACAACCTCTTATGGTTTACACCAAAAGAATTACTAAGTTGGTTTTATGATAAAAAAATGCCTCTATGACATAGGTAGGGAAGTAATTGATGTATTTTGATTTTTATTGGATAAGAAAAAAATGATTTTGTAGTGTGAAGAAAGGAGGAGAGGTGGTTCACTTTTATAAGGGAGGGGAGGGTCACTCATGGAATTTATTAAACTATTAAATTAATATAATTTAATTTTCATAATAAAATGAATAGATATTTATAAGATTATATTGAGTCTAAAAATATCATCCAATAATGTTTTACAGGTTTAGGTGATTTTTTTACCCATATATGTTTGTTTTAACCTGTGTTAACTCTTTTTGACAATTGTCGTGATATTAATGTTTTTACTCTTTAGGGGTCAAGAAACATACTATCAAAATACAAAATACCCATAAATGGAACATGGTTGATATTATAAATAATATAAAATTTTCTTTGTCAAATATAATATATTTAAGACTTTTAAATCATTTAATAAGACAATATTTTTTTTAAATGTCATTAATATCAATTTTGACACTATTAATTTACATTGACTTTAAAAACATCAACACAATGATGGAATTTGAATATAAACCTTTCATAAAACCCAAATATGTCATAATTATCGAAAACATTTATGGAACACAATAATTCATTCAAATTATATTACTTTTAATATTTTTCAAATCATTTGTTTTATTTTCCTTTAAAAAAATCGGAGTCAGCATTAAATAAGCATTTAAGGTAATAATGTAATTACTAAAAATTAGAAATAAATTTACATCATGAAAATAACTTAAATATTCTCAAATTAACCATTAATATTCATTAAAAACTTAATATTTTTTCTATGAGAACACAATAGAGGTATTTAAAAGTAAGAGGGTGACATACTGTCTTTTTCATTACTTAAAATATTATATAGGTCACTTTCATGGAAAATTGTCTCATTAAAAACTAAATATTAGTATTAAGGTGATAAGGGTTGAAATTCATTTATTAAATAATTTTTAAGATGAAAAATGTTGGCCTTACCATGTAGTTTTAACCTAAGTTGTCATGATTTACTATTTTATTGTGGTGATGAATTTTTACTATTTTTATTATTCATTATGATAAAAAAATTAATTTGACATTATTTAATAATATTAATTGTTATTATTCCAAATATGGATATCATATTACCAAATTTAATTACTATAAGTGAAATAAAATAATTTTATAAGTATCCCATAAAGCACGATGAAATATAGTTTTCTAAAAAAATCCTTTTAAATCTAAAATTATTTTTATACTAAGATCTCATATAATGTTAAATATTATGAAATTAATTATATTATTTCTATATAAAGTATTATTGTATTAATTTATTTTTAAATTCAAAATATTATCAATATTTTTCAAAGAAGATAAATTAGAGTTTTACAAAAGTCAGTATTGTTTCCCTATTCACTGAAAAATTAATATTTTAAAAAAAATTCCAGGATTTCATCTTCGGATAATTTTGAATTTTTGAATTAAAAAATTAAATTCATATAATCAAATTCAAATTATATAATTAAAAAACTAATTTTTTGATATAAAACCTTATAAGAAAAGAGTTTAATATAACGATTTCCTTTTTATTTTAAAAAAAATAATTAATATTTTTATATTGAATATAATTATCTAATTCATGAATAATAATTAAAATAAAAATGATATATTATATGATTACCTAGGTTGTTACATTCTTTCCCATTTTTGGAAATTGTGTCCTCATAATTTTATTCACTTATTAAATAAGTGGGGATATCTTTCCCTCATTGCATTTTAATATTCTCATGTTGATTCATTGGACATGAGGTTTTTTTTAACCTTAACCCAGTGAATCACCTTATTAAAAAACACTTGCTCTCTATGGTCAATTATTTGTAATGTTTGTTCCTTATAGTATATGTTATATTTTAACTGAACCACCTTATGGATCAGAACATGATATGAATCAACTTATATTTTCTTATCATCAAGACATGAAATACGTTGTGTGCCTGGGATAAACAAGGAGGCAATACCACTCACTATAAAACTGATCCAAATTTCTCTAGGATTTTATATGGTCTAATGAACTGCATACTTAGCTTCCCTTTTTTTCCAAAACTAATAACATTTCTCCACATAGATACTTTTATAAAAACATGATCGCCTACCTCAAAACAAATATATTTACAATAGTTATATTCCTATATTTTATGCCTACTCTAATCCATCCTCATATATTACTAAATCATTTTCACTTTCTTAACCACTTCATCTACCAACTTTGGTCTCATGATCTTCCTTTATCGTACTTCATCCCAAAAATTTGGATTCCAACACTATATTCCATATAATTCCTCAAAATTTTCATTTTTATATTGCAATAAAAACTAATATGATAAGAAAACTCAAACAAATAAATATATTAATCCCAACTTCCCTGATAATCCATTGAACACATGCACATCATGTCTTCTAATGTCTAAATCATCCACTCAGAATGTCCATCATATTGAGGATGAAATGTTTTACTAAAAATTAATTCAATACCCAAATACTTTTGAAGTCCTTTGTAAAAATTAGTAGTGAACCCAGACTCACATTCATATACAATGGAGAGAGGAAATCTATGTAAGATTACTATCTCTTTGAGGTATAGTCGATAAAGTCAATTTGAACACATAGTATCTCAAATGGGATAGAAGTATGCAGACTTAGTTATCCAATCAATAACAACTCAAATTTCATTATTACATTGTTATTTCATTGGAAATCCCACTATGGAATACATTTATATATTTTATCATTTTGAATATGGCACTGGAAATGTTTGAAACATCCCCATTGGTAAATTGCATTATAATATAACTTATTAACAAGTCAAAAATTTCATGGTAAAGTCAATAATATCTATTTTCATTACATAAAACGAGAAATACTTCTTAAGGTCTTTGTACATCTTAGTGATACTAGGGTGAATAAAAAACAAAGATTTATGTGCTTCAACCAACAATTATTTCTTCAACTAGGTATCACATGGACCACCTAATATCTTTCTAAATCTGAAAACACCTCCTTTATCAACATTAAACTATATAAAATTTCCATTCTTAATAAATTATACCTTTTCTTATCAAACATGATTATCCTTCTTATTTTTTTTAATTAGTTCTGACAGAGACGATTACATTGAAAACTAAAACAAAATTGAGGAATTTCATTCTTGCACAATTTATAAGACAAAATTCATCATATCGCTAACCAATATTCCATGTTCCAAACATAACATGGTTAATGTAGCATTATTTTTTGACACAATTCATCAGCAACTTTGATTTTCTAGGATGATAATAAATCATGCAGTCATAATACTTAATTATATTTATCCATCATCTCTACCTCTTGTTCAACTCATTATAAGTGCATATGTACTTCAAACTTTCCTGATCGATATATACTTCACACTTTACTTCATATATATAATGCCTAAATTTTTTTTAATAAAAACCTATTCTATCTAATTCCAAATCTTGTGTAGGATAATTGAACTCATGAGGTTTTAGTTAACATGAAACATGTGTAATTACCTAATCATTCTATACCATAACACAATCAAGATCCTTAAATGAAGTATCACTATATATGAAAAAATCACAATTTCTAGTGGGCATGTCCAAAACTAGAGAATTATCCAATATTATTTTTAGTTAATTGATACGGTCATCACATTATTTTGTTCATATGAATTTTACCCGATTTTGAGTAACTTAATCCTCGGGATCAATAATATAGAAACGTTCTCAACAAACTATCGATAGTAACCTGCTAATACAAGAAAACTATGAATATATATGACATTTTTAGGCCTTTTCCATTCTTTAATAACTTTGGTTTTAGCAGGTTCAATAGTTATTCTATCTTTTGAAATGACACACCCAAGGAAAGAAATATGTTGCAACAAGAATTCACACTTACTAAATTTTATGTATAACGTATTTTCTTTTAATGTTTTAAAATCATTTATTAGGTGTATTTCTTGTTCCTAATTAGTTTCAAAATGTACCAAAATATCATTAAAAAAACAACCACAAACATATAAAATATTTCATGGAAGAATAAATTCATAAGGTCCAAAAAGATAATTAGTGCATTAGACAACCCAAATTTCATAACAACAGACTCATAATACCTCTATCTAGTTTGAAACATAGTCTTTGAGATATATTCCTCCTTCACATTCAAGTGATGATACCCTGACCTAATATCAATCATTAAAAAATATTATACTCCCTATATCTAATCAAACAAATCATCGATATAAGGAAAATGATACATGTACTTAAAAGTGATCTTATTCAAGGCACTATAATCAACGAATAGTCTCATTGATCCATATTTATTTTTGAAATATAAAACATAAACACCCTATATTGAAGTGCTAGTATGAATGAAACCTTTATCTAGAAACACCTCTAACTACTTTTTCAATTCCAAAAGTTATACTTGATCCATTCGATAAGGGGTTATTTTTAATAGGAATACATCAAAAAAATCATCAAGAAATGCATCCACATATTCATTTATTATTGTCACATCACATCTTTGAATAGATTATTTATTTTTAGAAACATGAGTTAGGTAACATTCACTACCTTCTTTGATCAATTTATCAGCTTCTTGGTATATTATAAAAGGTATAAAATAATTGAATATAAATTTATTATCTTTTAAATCTATCTTATCATGATAAACTAAAAGTAAATCCATCCCCAAAATAACTTGAAAAATATTTATAGGAAATACCATCCCACTAATCACAATATAATGTTTCTTATAAATCCTTGTTACTTTAATATTTCCACCCTAAGTTTTCTCTGATAGATATATCTTCTTTTCATGAGGTGATATTCTAATTTTTCTAACAAATTAATCATAAATGAAGGAATGTGAAGATAAAAATTCAAAAAAACCATGGGAATAATTAGAATAAACAAGTTACATACCAATAAACACTTCATTATATGGGCCAACATGAACTATATTAGTAGTAAAATATTTTTCCATGCCTTTTTTTTCTTTTGATCTTGATGATTTCCACACTGATTGACTATCTTTGAACACTCATTATCTTAAGGCCCCAAATCCTTGAAATTAAATAATTTTAACATAAAATTATCATTATTAATCTTATCATTTCACTTGTAGTTGTGATACACATGTATACACATTACACATTAGAAGCACATATTATAATTTATAGTACATTATCCAGGATTCTTTTCACCACACTTATCATAAGACGTGAACTTGATTTTCTTACCTCTGTATTTCATTGATGGATGTTTCCTCATTTCCTTCCATATTTATATTTTCTTAATATTTTTATCATGAGATACATAACCATCAATAAACTTGATTTCTACCATCTTCAAACATTGAACAAGTTTCTTATAACTTTTTAATTCAATGGAAGGCAATTCCCTTCAATTTCTTGGTTTCAATCCTGAGTAAAACCGATTAATTTTCTTTCAATATCCCTGACAAAATTTAGTGTGTTCCATTCTAATTTGGTGAATTTTTCTTCATATGTGGCCACCAGATATTCCACCTTATTTCTAATTTATAATAATTTTTTTTCATCCTAATATTAATATCCCTAGGAAAATATTTCTCATGAAAAATATTCTTAAATTCAACCCGCTCCAAGGAATCAATCTCTTCACTTTCTCTAATATTCATAACCATTTACCACCACTGATCAGATTCACCTTCAAAATGATGAATAATAAAAGTATCCTTTTTATTATTTTAATAACCCATGGCTTTGAATATCTTTTATAGGTCTTTAATTTATACCTCATCTACCACTGGGTTAGAAGATCCACTAAATTATAGAGGGTCTTGTTTCATAAAATTATCTACTATAGACATATTCATTTGCAATGAATAGGGTTGATCTCTCATATGGATTCCACAAAAATTCATATCTATTTCAATTGATCCATTACAATAACAAACTACTATGTTCTTATAATAACCATTCTTGTTTGCTGATTTGGAAGGATATTGTCTTCTTAGTGCCTTCCTACAGTAACTACCATGTTTCCTCTGAGGAAAACCATTCTAAATGGAAAATTTTTAAACAAATAAACATGGTAATTATTCAACAACTATAATAACCATAATATAGAATCTATTAATGGTATTTAAATTAATTATCCTAACCTCTTAAATTATCTAAAATTTACACTCATTCCATCTAAAAGGACTAAATCCTTATTCAACCCATGATATTCTTTTTTAGAAAATAATTAAATTTCTTTCATTTTAAGGATCTTTTCAGGTTTACAATTTTAGATAATTATATTATAAATATTACAAAAAACCTCTTACAATACATGTTGTACACTTCCTCTTAGTATTAATTTTCCCTCACTACAGGACTTTTAAAAAGAAACATGTTTTCTTTTAAGGGAAAATATTTATGGTTATCAAAATGGCTACTTTTTGGTTCATACCCATCCTAAAAACTAGTGAAATAACATTTAAAATTTTTTTATAATCAAAAAATCTCAATAAGGGACATAAAATAAAAATAGTTAACCATGTTAGTCCATTTTTACACCATAAGAATATAAAAAGAGTTTTCTTTCAAACTTTGAGCTCAAATAAAATCATCTTTTCTCCCTAAAGTTTTTTTTAAAACACTCTATAAGATTAAATAAGTGAAAATTGAAAACCATGAGTGTTTATTTAGAAGTAATGATAACCCATGGAAAAACATTCTTAAAACATTCCTTTTTACCCTTAATGGGAATAATCCTTAAAAAATATTATTATATTACCTTTTTAAATCAAACAATTTCGATGAAAACTCATTAGAAAGCATAGAAACATTATGTATGTTCCTTGGTACATCATGTTCATAGAAACATTACAATAACACTTATAATTTTAATAACCATATTTTATACTTCCAACATAATTATCTTGTAAGCATAATCATTTCCAAATGCATTGGAGTGCAATCTGTGTGCACCCATCATATAAGAAATATCAAGATCACCAATAATAATGATCCATATCGGGATCAACCATCATTATAAAAATTAATAAGGACTATTTAATGAATGAAACATTTCAATATTTCACTTTTTTATCACAAAACAATTGAAAACCTCTTTTGAACCCATATATAAAACACTTTTGGATATTGAAATACTCGTTCCTTTTTAAAAACCCACTTTAAAATATAAAATTTAAATAAAAATAAGATAAATAGGGATTTTAATTCAAGAAACCGTGGATTATTATAAAGGAATCTAAATAACCTTTATGGTAGTGGGAAAATTTGTTGTCACCATATACATTAAAATAGAACATTCATTTTATCTTTTGTAAAGAAAGTCAAAACATTCCATATAAATTATATAAAAATACACCTTTTGAGATACTTTGAAAGAAATTAAAAAATATAAATAAAATATCATTTATAATTAATTTATTTATATATAAATTTATCCATAAAATAATTTTAAAAATATGGATATAGAAGAAAATACTTCAGAGAATAAATCTTTAAAAAATTAAAATTGAGGTTTTTGATGTAAAGTGTCCCTTACCTTTATTTCGACTCATCACATAAATTTTTTATATTATGTAATATTAAAATTATGTTAATTATATACATTCGTAATAACCTTTTTCATTTTTTTTTCTTTTTACCAAGTTAAAATCAATTACTTAATCAATTGAGTTCACGTCATATGTTTTGATATTATTCGTCTCATATGTCTAAAATGACTATGATAGGTAGAATATGGTCAAAGTTTTAATTATTACATCATATACATAATAAAAATCATTAAATAATTTTAATTTTTATACATCAATTATAATTTTAAAACTAATATTAGGAGATTATAATAAAAAATGAATTCTGTTATAATCCTGGAGACAGAAGGTCGTATATACGCATAAGTAGCGTTTCCAATTTTCAGATATCATTACAGAAAAAAGGTAATTATTATTTTATCATTTAATAATGAAAATATTATCATAAATACCATATTATTTCTTCATATATACTTATATATATCATTTATGTGATGTGTTGATGAAAAATGAATAGCATCACTTTGTGGATGTGGTAGTCCACACATACGCATAGACGATGATATCATTTTTCAATGAATGAATAATTAAGAAAAATGTTGATATAATAATTATAAATAATGATAATATGTCTTTAATATCACATATATACATTAAATCCATCATTATAACCAGTCATGGGAAGCGATGATGGAAAATGAATCACATCGACTTGCGAGGTTGTAGTATGCAATACACACAAAATAAGGTTTCATATTCCACTTTATAGATGAGGAGATTGATATATATCATTAAATAAAAATAAAAATATCTATGTATATATACTATATTTTTGTTATTTTTTAATCATTGGTGAATATGTTTTGAAGAAGGTAGAAGGTGAAATAAAATGAAACTAGTTGATTAAGAACTATACCTCTTCTTTGGAAAGCCTCATAATGTTTACGACAAAATATTTACAAGGTAGGTTTCATGATAAAAAAAGGAACCTATTAAGTGGTTATGGATTTAATGAAGTTATTTGGGTAGGTATTGTGTAACCAAGAAAATTTTGAAGTGTGAAAAAAATTAAAAGACGTACCCTTTTATAAAAGAGTAAAGGCACACACATGGAAGTTTTTAAAGTAGTTTCATATTAATATGGATCCAAACTGATAATATTGAAATATAATATTATTTTTATTCGAAATAATAATATCCAATAAAAATTTGAAAAGTTTAGGTGATTTTTAAACCATATCTTTTTCTTTTAACCTGTGTTAACCCTTTTTGAAAATTATCTCAGTATTAAAGTTTTTACTCTTTAGGGGCCATGAATATTGATATAAAAGGGAAAAACCATGAATGGATAATTTTTTATATTATCAACTATATACCATTAAATTGGCCAAATATAAGTTTTTTATAAATTTTAAATCATTTACTAAAACATTATTTATTATAAAAAAATCATTAATGTCAATTTTGACGAAATTCATTTAATTTGGATTCAAAAACAGTAAGAAAAGGATGGAATTTGAATATAAACCTTTCACAAACAAAAAATATGTTATAAATATATTAAAAGTTTATATGAAACAATAATTCATTCAAATTATATTACTTTAAATACAAACATTTATATTAATTTCTTTTTAATTAAATAAATATTGTCTCGGTGTTGCGTAAGCATGTAAGGTGATTATATAATTGCTAAAAATTATAAATAAAATACCATTATGAAAATAATTTTATTATTATAAAAATAACCATTAATATTAATTAATAACTTTCTTTTTTCCCTTTGTGAACACATAATAAATATTTAAAAGCAGGGTGGTGAAATTTTTTATTTTTCTTTGCTTAAAATATTATATTGATCAATTTCATGGAAAAGTTTCATATAAAGAAATAAATATTGATCTTGAGATGAAAAGTGGTTGAAAGACCTTCATCCAATAAGATATAAAATGAAAAAAAAAACTTATCACTTAGTTTTAACCTATGTTAACCTAATTTACCCTTTCCCATGGTGATGAATTTTTACTATTTTTACTATAAATTATGAACAAAAAATAAGAGTATAAATTGAATAATATTAATTATTATTATTCAAAATATAGAATATTTTTTACTAAATTCATTCTCTATATGTGGTATAATTTCATTTTATAGGTATCCTATAAAGCGTGATGAAAAATGATTTTCTGAAGAAAAAATTCCTTTTTAAGTCTAAAAATAATTTTATACCAAGTTCACATATAATGTAGCTTATTATGTAATAAGTTAGATTATTTATAACTAATGTGTAATTATGTAAATTTAGTATAATATTAAAAATATTCTGATAATTTTTAAAATAAAATAAATTTCAGTTCTACAAAAATTCATATTTGTTACTATTCAATAAAAAATAAATATTTTTAAAAAAATCCTAGAAAAAAATCTTAAAATAATTTTGACAAGTTGAATCCAAAAATGAAATTAGTTTTATAAAATAAAAATTCTATAATTTTAAAATTAATCTTTTAAATAAAACCTTATTAGAAAATAGTTTAATAAGACTATTTTGTTTTTGATTTAAAAACATTACTAAATATTATTTATAGTGAATATAACTATCTAATTAATTAATACTAATTAATATGAAAATGATTTATTCTATAATTATCTAGGTTGTTACATACTATGTTTTACTCTCATCATTCTTGGGCTTCCTTGAAACTTGGGTGCCCTAGCATATATCGCTATTATTTCATAGGTTAAGGGAATTGGGTAAGGCCAAACATTGATGATAGTTGGCTCAATATGTGAGTGTGGGTATGGATGATCAGATCAAAAAGGTGTTCTTAGTTACCTTTTATTTTTGTTATTTTTTCAACATATATATGATACACCCATAGGGGGTCATTTATATACATGTTTTGACTCTGAAAAATGTGTTCCAAGCTTTTTTTTACTAAATTCAGGATGTTATCCTCACTTAGATACCAAATTTAGAGTTTGAGTAGAAATGTGTCTTTATGCCAGAAAGAGCATATTCAGTTTCCATGTGCAATAAGATTTCTCACACAATTGGGGATGGATATTCCTCTGAAATTTTTTCCAATCCAATTTCATTGTGGTGAGAACATCCCTCTAAGAGTAGGTTATGGATTTACAATGAGTGATGGGGTTGTATTTGTTATGACCCAAAACCTCCTTGGACCTACCTAAAAATTTTGTGATGCGATTCTCCTATTTGTGTGGGGGTCAGTGATAATGGTGAAGGGACCAACCAGAAGGGTTGGGATCACAACATTGCACTAATCTCGAGCAGTGAGGGGTGTATTCCATGTGGTATGAAGTAGCAGTTTGGGTCATGTGTTCCTATACATACCAACCCTATGTGCCAAGAAGCTAGCATAGGCCCCTCCTGTGTAGCCCTGAAGGTGTAGCCACCCCTACGTGAGGTACATATGCTCACTAGTTTTACGCACCAAAAGGCATGGTCAGGCCCACCTACACATCCCAAAAGACATATGCACCCCTACACATGACACCTGCGCTAGCTACCTATGCCACATAAATTCACGGGTGACTTCCTTTATCCAGGGTCCCATGTTTTCCTATACATTGGACCCTAGGTCTCCTCATTTATAATAATGGAAACAATAGAAGAAGCCTCTAAGCTCTTATTGTGCAACCCCTTCGGCCAGGTCCTCCAAAATCCCTCCAATGGCTCCCCAAAACCTAAGATAAGAGGTAATTATGGGGGATTCGGGGATCAAATTCCCTCTAGGGTTTCAATCACAAGACACATGCATGAGGACCCCTCTCCTCCTATTTAACAAGCACAAGTGTTAAGGTCCCTCTTCATGAACAAGACCTATGTGAGACCCTTTAAACTTGAGGAGACCCTTGGGGCTTAATTTTAGGCCTCTCCCATGTTTTTTCACCCATTTGGTCCATTTCCCAAGGCACCTCCGTATCACGTAGGCCAACCCCTGCATGAAGCACTTCCAACTCCTCCCATTTCACCTTGTGAAAAGTACCTCTTGCTCACCAAACCTGACCTGTGTGAGACACCTTCTAATCCCTATTTTATTCCACTAATGATATGGATCCCTTTATTTTGGATCCCGCATCTTAGGGGGCCAAATTGAAACCTCCACCGAAGCCTTTGGGTTTTCATGACAATGTAAATAGACACATAAGTGTGTCTCCCATTCATTTATGTATTCCATCAGTTAGAGGTTTCCTTAACATGTCCTACCTATCATGTAGGGTCCTCGGGGTACATGAAGTTATGTATCCCATCATTCTTGAGGAACTTGAGCCTGGGGGTAATGTCAGGGACTTCTTGATATCAAACACAAGGGTTAAGGCCATATCCTTAAATCATCATCTCTAAGACCAGGGACCTTCGGTTCGAGACAGGGATGGAGTAGAACACACTTTATTTTTAATTTGAGGTTTAATGTCATATCGTCCTCTCTTATCTAAAACTAAGAGTAGGGAATCCCTCTTGTAGTAATTCTCCTTCCCTTTATTATGGTTCATATCTAGATAGGTATTTCAATGTGACTATCTTGGATACAAAATAGGAGGAGACGGGCCATCAAATCCCATTCATCTTTTCCTTTATCATCGGCCTATTCCACCATCAGAATAAGGATCATGTAGTTTTCTAAATCTCAAAATTCCTTTTTTTTCTCACATATAATCATTACTCATGTGGTCTTATAGTTTATCTATGATCACAACATCTACACGATCATATGCATTTCTTGGTGGAGAATATTTTTACGAATCTTCCTGTCGCCTTCCTTTAGATATCCTCCATAGTAATGGGTGTCAAATCCATGTATCCAACCATAAGAGAATTATAATAAATGGTGTATTCCCTTAAATAATTCCTCAACTATCTCATAGGGACACATTCCTTTCAAGACAAAGGGAATATCTCGTGGAGTAATCCCCTGTCCTTTTCTTTTAGGTTTTATCCAAATGGGTAGTTTGATGTGATTATCCTAAATACAAAACAAGAGGATAAGGGCACATAAAATCCCCCTATTATTCTCTCATATCTCTATCCTCTTCCTACAGTGTAAGATGGATTGTGTTTTAGATATTCTACTTCCTCTTATTTCTAACATTCTAGTACGACTCACATCTTCTTAGAGGTTTTATATGATCATGACATTCGTTCGGTCATATTCATGTCTTGGAAAAGAATATTTTTCTATATCTTCCACTCTCTTTATTTTATAGGACCTCCACAGGTTTGGATCCCAAAATCTATATATCTAACCACAGTGGAATCCTACTAAATTGATCAATTCCCAAAATCATTCCTCAACCATATCAAAGGGCCACATTCCTTACAAGACAAAGGTAGTCCTTGTAAATGGTGTAAGACTCAAAATAATTATTTAATTCTCTCAATGGAACAGATTACTCTATGAGAAAAATAATCAGTGGAACTCCATATGAATGGGTTATCAACCCCATTTTAACTAAGTGGGATTTTATTCCAATAAAAATGGGATATGTAGGAAGCCAACCTGAGGTCCAAACCCAACACACCAAATCAACCTTAATTCTCTCTAGTCCTTATTCCCAGTGGATTAATATCTGTATTGGGATAAAATATCCCTCTTAGGTTCATTGGGCTGATTTGGAATAAGTCACACACCATCCTTGGCTAGTAACCTTCCTCCCGTATGTCCTTGTTGCATGAAATTGAAATGAATGGTTTGGTCCTTATCCCATAAAATTAAAAGGTATGATGTGTATCATTATGTGGTGACTAACTACATGGGTTTTGAATCCTTTCATGAGGATACGTAGGAATCCCATCTCATAGGATTGATCTTGACATAAAAACCACTCCCATCTCCCAAGATGATGATAAACTCCAAATCACCCCATCATGTGGCTTAAAATCAGAATCATAATAATAAATAGAAAAAGAATATCTAATACATAAATAAATGGTGTCCTGTGATGGTGAACCTTGGATACATATAGATATATCAATAGATGAATAACCTCCAATACATATAGATGATTTTAAATTCCATGCATGTTAATAATTGATTGTTAATTCAATAATGGCCTACATCACACATGGGAATTGATGAGGTATTCATGAACATATCTTAAATCTATATGAGGGTCCTGAAGTAGGGTACAATTTCCCCAAAAGGTTATGTTGAGAGAAAAATCCATTCTTATTAACCAATGTGAGTTCTTAAGTATTGTTGGCTAAGTTCCCTAATTAGTGCCTATCATTGGAAAGAAGGTCCATGATTCATCATAGATATGAGATCCATTGGTTGATTCGGGTTCCACAAACAAACCCCATTGGAAACCTCCTAGAAATGACATGGTTATATGTTTCAAATGTGGAGTTTGTCCCACCAACACCACAAAACACCATTTCATCCACACATGATATTCTTGAATGAAACAAAAAAAAGATAAACTTAATTTAAATGTTTTTGAAATATTCAACACCCCCTCTCAATCAATCATACTGGGTTCCATGATGATTTTTCGTTGAAAAAAATAATAGTGAACCTTATGTGAATCCTTAACCAAGATGATGGTGTCACCCACCTATCATTCCCCTTTCACTTTCAAAATAAAAGAGGGTCAAACAGGAGAATAAATTGGGAAAGTGTTAATTTATTGAGATATTTCTTTTATGGGGTTTTCTTGTTTGTGTTTTTCACCTATATTTTAGGAACCTTCAACAATAATTCCCTTAAATCCAAATGGAATCACACCAATTCTTAAAGATTTATGCATCAGCTAACATTCACACTGGGTTCTCAACTTAATAGGGGACATTGTTGTCATCCCATCATCTTCAACGATGGGTCTCAAATGCGTTGGTCTGGGAGTACCACCAAAACATTACTATACCAACCCTAGAGGCTTCCTAGAAATCCCTCCAACTCATAAATCCTTACCATTAATCTGATCAGTGATGGTCGGTGGTCTAGAATCAGGAATAACCAATCGTTGACTCCAAAAATTTTAATATATTATCCCCAGAATGTAGTAATAAAATCTTCCCATAACATAGGGAGGCAGATCAAGAGGTCACAAGAGGCCTCACCAAGAAGACACAAGGTTCCATTTAAGGGGACCCTTCCAATGGTTTTTTCCACTAATTTCGGGTAGAAGTGAACCCTCAACATTATAAGGATGCTATAATCAATAATCCGTCCCAGGTCATCCCGACCTAGGTATGCTATATGACCTATCAAGGGTAGTTACCAATCTAAAATGAATAGGGATACACATTTTTACTTTGTAGAATATTTCCAATCAAATTTGGTGAAAAACTATGAGTAGGAACAAACACCTTCCTACACCTAGAAAGCCTACCAAAAAAATACAAAGGTAAACAGTGAGTAGGAACAAACACATTCCTACACCAACCAAGCCTACCAGTAGTATTTTTTGGTAGTACCCAAACAATCTCACTGGTAAAATTTGCAGGCATTCTATGATCAGGTGCACACACATTCCTACATTTATCAATCTTTCTAACAACCTCATCTGGAAACATCGTGAGAAGTTAACTGTCATATCCCGATAACGAACAAGGGAAGACCCAAATCTATACCCCCCATACCTATGTACCATTAGTATCCAATGGTAGGAAATATAGGAAAATATCAAGAACACACCCATATTCTCATTGTGGAATGGTCATAAATCCTTATTACAACCTCTGAATTTATGAAGAAAATCCTATGAATAGTGAAGGTAAAGACCAAAATTCTT
Organism: Viscum album; assembly: GCA_963277665.1. Lineage (NCBI taxonomy): Eukaryota > Viridiplantae > Streptophyta > Magnoliopsida > Santalales > Viscaceae > Viscum > Viscum album. The sequence goes on from OY728120.1 coordinate 1,490,425,933, forward strand.
GCACAAATCCTACAAACCAGCCTAGATATCATAATAAAAATAGTAGTGGTATAGGGATGGATAAAAAATCCATCCCAAAAATTGGGGTGACTCATCAACATGTCCATTTGGAGAAGAAACAAACCTCTTCTGATGTCCTAGAAATTCATTGGCCATATTCTCCTATAATATATGGATAACCATATCATTCACATACGCCCATTTCAATTAGAGGTAATTGGCCTATTCCAATTGAAACTCTGAGGTAGGAACAAACCCCTACAAAAATTTTCAAAACCCACTAGAAAATTCTAGTAGCAACAATGGAGCTAACCAAAAAAGCTTCCGTACATGAAAAGTACTTTCCCCAAAAAGAAGCCATAGTCTATCACTACAAGGAATCCAAAAAATCCTCAATTGAGATGACTGTAAAATGAATTTATGATCTAAGATTCCATTATGATTAATTTTTATGTTCTTAAGTACCTAATATTCTTATTTTTGGAAACTCAGGATCTTACTCTCTTATTACCATATTATAGGGACATTAGTATAAGCTCTGGAGGTCCTCCCCGGACACTTCACTATGAAGGCTTGCTTCATTTCCATAATCTGATTGATCATGAGATCCCATCTCATGATTAGAGTCACAAAAAACCTCTGCATGGATAGAAGATCAAGATACAATAAGGTCCTCCCCATTCTGGGGTCCTCCCTGAAGGTTCTCTCTAGGATAGATTTTTTATGAATTCTCCTTATAGTCAGACGTCAAACCATAAAGGTAGCCCTCCACATGATGGAATTCAAAACGAAATTTCTCTTTGCAGTGGTGTTTTACTTCATGAGAAGGGTCCTCCCCTTGGTGATTTAATGATGGGAAATCCATCCTATCATGAGGAACATGGGAAATGAGTTCGGTCATGTTTAATTCCTTGCCATTGAAAAGTGAAATTATTTCTTAGCTGAAAGGTATCCCAAGGTGATGGTCACTCTCCGAACAACCCTTGGATCTCCTACCTTCCATTTTTATAGAGGAAGTCAATACTAATCCTTCTATTTGTGATAACGAAATAGGGAAGCATCCACTTTGTTTAAACTAGGTCGAGGAGCCTCTAAATAAATATGATGAAGATATGTTGAACAAGAGAAAATAGTTGTCTAAAGAAGATACACCAATCATGTTCTCTCCATTATCCACTTCACAATTCAGCATTCTAGAAGCATTGTTGTAATATTTGGTTCACAATATCTGCCTCAACATATGGAACACTCTTCGTCACTTAAGAACAAATTTTTTAACTTATGATGAATATATAAGCCATGTCAATTTGATAGAAGGGATACACCTTCAAATTGACTTCATGGATATCCTAGCTACACGACATCCAAAATTGGGAAAACAACAAGTAGATGTTCCATGTGAATGTATTGACATATTAAAATAATTTCATTAGTTGATCATAGATTCCCCATCTAGTGTTCATATCAAAGGATATAGTGAACATAGAGTGTTGAATTTCATCACACTCCCCATTAATCGTAGTCTTCTAAATATGAAATCAATAAAATGTCATAGCATTGGTCAGCTTTTACAAATGGAAATTATTTTCAACAAAAGTTACGCATAGAAAAAACTATCCCAAACCAATTCCCACTGACATTGGTCCATAATAGAGTAATTCATTGAAAGACTTTTGTGTCTGACATCTAAAAATACCGAGCAGGACCACCACTTAAGGGAAGTTAATTGTTAGATAAAAAATGTCACAAATAGAGAAAATTTCTTCAGAAGTAGGTGGTTTGTGTATAAACCATATAATGCACCCATCCCATGTTCGAACATGACACCTTAAAATCAAAAAGGTATCCAAGAAAGTATAATTCATAGAAATCTTAGATCAACATTATCCTACTGGGTTGGGGGATTTTTTAACACATCCTTTGAGATCACCAAACTAAGATCAAAAGGTTATAGAAATGTAGTAGGAATATACCCCACTCATAGGGTTGGGGTATTGTTTATATCCACAATCTCCTCCTAAGTAGAATTCAGTATTCTCTTAATTAGGTGGAATTACGTAAAATGAATCATCCCTATTTTTTAAATCATGTGGTTTGATATCCTCATTGGGAACACACAAAAAATTGTCTTGAGAATCCCTTCAGATTACGATCTACCAAACAACTCTAGTAAAATCATATAAAAATAGGACAAGGACTTGTGGAGGGAAAAACAAAGGTAGTCTTTCAAAAATGCTGATAAAATTCTTACAATGCATTATGCATTGGTGAATTTCATTAGCACCCCCCCCCATCCCGTATACCCTACAGAACATGAATATAATAAGGAGTATTAGATGGAGGAAGTCTTGGTTCATAAAACTATCTAAATTTAAATGATTGAAGGAGTTATGAATTCCTAAAACTAGAGGATTTCTATGAATTTGGTCATTCTCATAGGCAATCCATCACTGCCACTTTAGATATCATCCATCAAATAAAATGGTAAAGGTAATGTTTCACCTCACCCCCCTCCCAAATAGGTTCAGCCCCTAAAATATGAGGAATTTTTTTCTCAATAAGAGAAAAATATGAAAGAATTGAGAAGTATTAATATAGAATTACTCTGATGAAAAATTATCACTGGACATGTTCTATAAACAAATCCTAAACATTCACTCCCAATCTGCATACCTCAACAAAGATGATTTTCTACAGTAACTGAAGTGGACCCAGAACCTCTACTCAATGTGGGGTAATAAAAAACAATATATATATATCTAAAAGTAGTATATAAAAAAGTTCCTCCATTAGAAACACAAATATAACAGGGTTAGACACATCCTTATAGACTTTCCTATATAGGTTACACATAGAAAATACCATCAGGGCCACCACATTTGGCCCTACTTGCTTTTGTTTTTGTTCAAGATAATGCTCATCCATAAAATCCTCAAGGGATCATCAATTCTATTGAGTTACTAATTTCTATATTGGAAGATATGTAAGATCATAACACGTTGATATAGTTGGAAAATAATCCTAACCCTGAATGGGTTGATTTGACTCCTCCCCCACCAGACATTGGAAACCATATATTTCCAATTTTCAATGGATCATGGGACCGATAGTAGTATCAAACATATTTTATGCCCCTCCATGATTCAATGATGGGGACCCTTTCACAATAGAAAGAATTGAAACTCAGCTTTTTCATAATAACACTGCAAGGGCCAACCTTTGTATAGTACACCAGTTTTCAGGCATGGTCAATTACAAGATGAGAAGATCATTGATAGAAGTTTCTCTTCCAATTTAGAAAAATGTTGTATAAGTAAACATTCCTCAACTAATCAAACTAAATATATCAGGGGAATAATAGGTTCTCATAACTCATTTCTTTGTGGAAAGGATCGACATACTCCCTAAGACTACAGTTTCCTCTAGATGATTTATTGTCCATTTGTATAGAGAATCTTCATGATGAGTTATGCACACCACTCATACCTATAAAATATACTAGAGGGTTTTTGGATCATGACACTATTTATAAAAAAATGGAAAACTCCCACACATGAATCAAGGATAATTATTGAATAATTCCATCAACTCAAAGAAAGAGGATGGAGAAAGTAGAGGCTTCCATCATGACACTTAAGTTGACCCTTGCACCCGCCTCCACTCCAAAGCTCGCACCATATCATGTGGTGCCCTCTCTTGAGCATCAATTACAATTCCCACCTCACCAGGACAAGAAAAGGTACAATAGGAAAAAACTTTTTTTTGAAAAAAAGAATAAATTATATTCTTTACGAAATGACCATGTTCCTAGTTACCTCATCTTAGTAATGGAGAACAAATTGATGAAGTTGTTCAAGCCCAGAAATCCCAACTATGATAGTTATTAAGATCACCAAAACTATTTACCCTTCCACTAGACATTGTGGAACACCATCTAGAAATCTTTAACTTTCAAATACATTTTGTAGAAAATGGTAGACGTCAGGCATGTGAAGCTGAGAAAGATACTCATGCTGGTAAGATGTGTTTTTGTTTCCAATCCGAAGATGGAGAATTATTGGAAAGAAGTTAATAAAAAGGGTAGACATAAGTTTAGTGATTTTATTATTATAAATAAAATCAATTGGAGTCGTTCTATCTTCATATCACAATTGAAAGAGCCAACTATACCCCCGGCCGCTTCCGCTATGACATAGCCAACTCCTTTGGAAGTATAGTCCTATGAACTTTGGTCTTCTAAGAAGATTCATGTCTAGAAGAGTGGGAATACAACATAAGAAGATGAATTTATGCTAAGGGAAAAAGTTTTTCTTGAATCTATCAAACTTTATGCCTACATTCCCAGGAAAACTGGTGTCGACCCGCTAAACGAAACAATAAGATTCATCCTACTAGATGGAGTCCTTATCTGACAATGAATTGATCTTCAATTAAATTAATATTATTCACTTAATGGATCCCTTCTCAGATGATGAGTGTAACTATGAACCCAAATTCCCTACATCTAATGGTGGAATTGGGTAAATAATCCTCTAGAGACAAGGATACTGGGGAAGACACAGTCATTTCAGATATCAATACTTTAGCAGCATCCATTCTCGAACTGTCTACGTAGTCGAACCTCATGGGAGATCCCTCCAGTGATATTAGATAGAGAAATAAAGTTCCCCCACACATGTCAGGGTTTTCCCTTACCCAATCATCCTCTTATATCTACTAGAGGATATATTGTCACATAATCAACCTTGGTGAATAAGAAGACCTAGTCAACCTAATCCACCTAGGAAAGAAAAACCTTCAACCCCTATTCTGAGGGTCAATATATCTACATCAAATAATTCATCTCCTAATGTTTCTATGGAAGGGAATCTAGGCATTTAGACAATAATTATGAAATATGGAATAAATTATCCTTAGTAATGGCCAAGTTTTGAATCCTAGATGTTTTGAGTCTATCAAAAGACCTATGAGAAGCACTCATAATGGTTTTTTAAAGACCTAAATAATTTGAGGATAAAGTTACTATGGATGAAGTGTATCATGTAAAGATAGATCTAGCATAAAGCCACATGGCTGTATCTTTCACAGAGTATGAAAAAGATGTCATATACAAGGACACATCATACCTTTGTATGTACCTTGTAGTATAAATGAAGTTGGTATCTGATGATACTTCTTCGAAAATGGCATACAGTTCAATATTATTATAGTCTGAAAACTTTGTCAACTAGGTTACAATGAGCCCCACTTTTCCCCCTCCACTCTAATTCTATAGGTCTATGGAAAGAGCAAGCAAAATCCTATTTGAGATATCATGATCGGGACATAGTTTAGTAATCTCATGTCTGACCTAGAATTAATTGTTATTTAGAAAGATATGAACTTCAATGTTTTTCTGGGAAGGCCTTGGTTACATCATCGTGTAGTTATTCCATAATTATACCACTAATTTCTCAAATGTTTTATTAATGGAAAATTTGGGTAATTTCGTGGTGACAAAGACCAAATTAAAAACCGGTGAATCATAATAACTTGATGATGTATTTTATCAAAGGTAAGGGAAACAACCCATGATTGATGATGTTTCTTGAATAAGATCCCTAAATGATAGGGAGATGACCCTGGTTAATCCATTCAAGTAGATCTGTGAAGATTATATGCTTCCCATCAATAAAATTAAAAATGTGGGTCCAAATTCAAGTACATATTTAGCAATTTCCATGATATCAGTCATGAAAAATAAACTCTGTATCATTGGATAAGTCATTAAATCCTCATATAGTGATGAAATATAGAGTGATAATTCCCTCATTCCATCCCTTGTGCTCTAAAAATTCATAGCCTCATTAGTCGGGTTAGAATAAGTTTCCACATAACTAAGAGAAAATAAATATACCCATTCTCCATCCCTCACCTCCCCTTTGAAGAATCAAAGAGTCCACATGTCATAAATTAGGTCAGAAGTAGTTTCTTCACCTTATGAATGTCAAAATATTTAATCCTCTCCTAAATCTGGGAAATTTTATTCATTGCCTACTCCCCCTAAGAAAAAGTCAAAGGTGGAAGAGGAAGAGGAGGAATACCTCAGTGATACCCCTCAAGAATTTGAGGATGGTGCCTCTACCAATGTTGAAAAACCCAGATAAATAAATTTGGGTATATAGGAAGATCTGTGAGCCCCTTTTATTAGTGTGACTATAAATTATAAAGAAAACGAGGTATATAAATCCTTACAAAAGAAATATCAGGTTATGTTCATCTATAATTACATAGATATCTCATACATGATCCTGAGGTGTCTACTCACCATTTGGCCTTTCCTAAATACCATCATGGACATAAATTAGAATCCATAAGAAAAAATATGACTCACGCCTCTAAAATTGAGACTAATGTGGACAATATTTACAAGGATGGCTTCATTCTGGAATTTTAGTATCTGAAATGGTTGTCCAAAATCATCCCTATAAAGAATAAGGATGGGAAAATTAGGTTCTATATTGACTTCAAATATCTCAATCATCACTTCCTGAAAGTTGATTTCCCAGTCCCGATCATAGAACTACTGATTGATGTAAAATTCTATTATCAGGACCTCTCCTTCATGGATGGTTACTTCGGGTAAAAAAAAATTAATGGCCTAATAAGATGAATAATAGACCACCTTCAAGGCCCCCCTAGGGTTATTCTACTATCAGGTAATGCCCTTTGGCTTGAAAAATGTCATCACCGCATAGATACATTCCATGCATCTCATTTTCAAGCCCTTCATGGGGAATTTTTTTGAATTATACATTGAAAATATAGTGGTTAAGTCTTAACAGTGTTCTGACCAACTGGTTAATTTTGAGACCACATTCAAAAAACTTTGATAGTGTAGCTTGAAGTTAAACCATTTGAAATGTTCTTTGGGGTAGCCCTAGAGAAACTTCTCAACTTCATCATATGCCATCATGGAATTGAATTCCACCCTAAGAAAAAATAGGTTTTACTCAATATTTAACCACCTTAGAACCAAAAATAGTTGAGGGGATTATAGGGACCCTTTAACCTCATCTGGTTCATTGCATCTAACATCACACGAAATTGTTTCCCCTTCACTAGGTTGATAAAGAAGTGGGTCACATATTAGTGGACTAACAACTATGAGGAAGCATTTGATAGTCTAAATAATATCTTTTGAGCCCAAAATTTCAAATTCCACCCATTGAAGGGAATCCACTCATTTTCTATGTAATAAACCTAGAACAATGTCTGATTTTTTTTCCTCACACAAAATAATGATTCCAAAAATGAAAATAGCCTTTATTATCTTAGTTGAACTGTGATCAACATTGTGACTCATTATTTGGATATTGAGAAGAGCTACCTAGTTTTAATCTTCATGGTTCAAAATTGGTGTTACTACCTGAAACACCATGAGGTCCATTTGGTCTCTCACAATAACCCACTCAAATATATCCATAGAATTTTTTTAATTTGATAAGATGTTTGGCATGGTGGGTAGTTATTCTGTAGTACTTTGACATACAGTTCATGCCTCCAAAAGCAGTGAAAGATGAATCCTTGGAATATTTTCTCTCAGAACGTCCATTTATAGAAACAACGTCATTAGGTATTAAATTTCCAATTGAAGATATCTTTTCTATTCAAGATGGACCCCATATATGGGAAATATATATTGATGATGTATCCATAACTCCAACATGGAAGAGAATAGAAAACCCAAAGCTCAACAAATCCAGTATGGGATTCATGTTTATCTCTCTAGAAAAGGATGTTTTTCTTTTTTATTTCTTATTTTCATATGGTTGTACAAATAGTGAAGAAAAATAGCAAGCCCTCATTGTAGGCCTGGAATTGGAACATCAGATATCACTGGGCTTCCTAGAGGTGAAAGGTGATTCAGACTTGGTAATATAAAATATCAATGGGTATTATGATATCAGAAAAGAAGAGTTAATTCACCTTATTGACTATATCTGATGGTCAATGAAATATTTACCCTCAGATCCAACATTGAATCACATTCCATAATCATATAATTCCATGGTATATGCATTGGAAAATTTAGTTACATCTTTAGAAGATCCAAACTGATATAAGAAGGTCATTGGCATCATTCACCACCAAATGATGTCATCTTTTACTTGTGTCAACACATAGGATATCAATGAGGTCAGTCATGTTCCCAAATTTGAGGGCCTCATGACTGGTTGGATGGTACCCATTGTGGACTACCTTCATAATGGGGTGATCTCATTGGACATATCTATAAAGAGAAGACCCAACAATGAGTGACCAACTTTACTCTTTATAATGACCCAAATCACCAAAACGTCCTTTATAAACAAGTCCTTTATGGATTTGTCATCAAATTCATTAATGGAGAACATACTATTATTTTCATCAAGGAATTATATGTGAGAGCTTGTGGTTCCCACCAATCAGGTTTTTGGATCTCCAATCAAATCTGGAGGTTTTTAAACTTATGGCCTTCAATGATGCAATATTTCTCATAATTCAATAGGAAATGTCATTCCTACCAAGTGCATTCCAAATTCATCCATCAACCCCTATAGTTTATACATACATCCAAATTCTCTTAGACATTTTTTGTAAGTGTAATGGATATTTTAGCTTCATATCCTCCTGCTACGGCTAAGAAATTCAAGTACATCGTAACTACAACCAACTTCTTCTCAAAATAGGATGAGGTAATACCCCTCAAGGAATTTGGTTCCAGAATCAATTTTAACTCCATGAAAGTTAAAATCATTATGAAATTTGGTTTCCCTCATACTATACTGATGGAAAAAATGCCAATTTTTATTATACTGAGTTGGAGAAGTTATATCAGGAGTATAATATCAAATCCACTCTCTTATACAACTATAATATTGTTACTAATGGATATATATCATCCTTTAATAAGACCCAATCAAACATACTCTATAATCTAGTGGAAAAGTATAAAATTATTGTCCTGACAATCTCTTTCATTCCTTATGGTCCTACCGAGCTACCACCCATATTGCGGCATAGGAAACCCTATATTCTCTCGTATATGGAGAAGAATCAGTCCTTCCCATTGAGTTCCAACTTCCATCACTCCTTTTTTCCATATTTTACCAGCTATCAATATATAAGGAATCTGGAAAATGACTTGATGGACTGGGGAGACTCAGTGAGAAAAGATTTCATACCTTTCATTACTTGGATGTCCATCAATTTTGGATAGCATGAGATTTTAAAAATAAGGTCCCCCTATATCTATTCCTCTAAGAAGAAATAGAATTGGTCCATAAGACTCCAATGATACTTGGAAATAAGCCTCTAATGCTTGACCAAAAATGGGGGTACCATATTCCATACACAATGTCCGCTCTAATAGAGCTTATTCCATGATCTTGATGGATGGATAGCTCATTTAAACCCCTAAAAATCAAAGGTTTCTCAAAAATTAATTCATGTGAAAAAAGAGTGATATATCTTTGCTCAAGGATGTTAAAATGTGTATTCAGTATTTTTCATTTGACTATTAATATCATGAAAATTTTTTTGCATCGAAATACAAAAAACTTCATGACACCAATTTCCTTTATGTATGATATTAAATTGAATAGAGTTATTATATTATATGAACGAACATAATAGGAGCACCATATGGTTCTAGTCATATGACATAAAACTACAATAAATCATAATCTGAGTTATAATAATTTAAACTACATAGCCTAACATCTTATTCACAAGATGTTAAACTATACTACAATGTCTATTCTGCAAAATGTAAAACTGCATGGTTAACATCCTTATTGTATGATGTAAAATTGTATAACATTTCAATATGTGTTTTAGTGGATCATAATCTTTAGTGCAGGTATATCACTAAACATTTACTCAAGAACATTGTGTATCTTGATCCCTATCATCACAATGTGCATAGTGACACCCAGATCTCTAATTATAGGTCCAACCACAACATAATAAGAAAAAAGTGTCCCATCCATGTGCATGGGTCAAACTTGTATAGGGAACCATTCCTAGAACTACATACAGCTTTATTATCATTCTAATTAGATACGTAGTGATTTCGGGATCTTATATCCTAGTCAAGACACCAAAAAATCAAAATTACCCTATCCTTCATTTTTAGCACCTTTTTTGTAGTGTAATAAGCCTTTTACACTCCTTGTTTCTCACACGAATAATATATCATGTGGGATTAATAGTTTTAGTAGAGGAATCCCCACATGATCATGGAATATCAACTAACATTGGGATTTCTATGGTCTTGGTCATAAGACTATAAAAGGCACACCAGATATCTTTTCCAAATGACTCTCAACTGCATGGTTCATTAAGAATTATGTATGGCATGATTATCATTCCCAGAGATTCATAGTGATGCCTGTATCCTATATCCTGTTCCATCCGTAATATGGTAAATTCCCCCACTCTCTTATGTATGAGTCAGATATACATAATAGGATTCATTATGGTTTCTCACCCCTTTCATGAGCCCATATTTAGAAATCCCCTTCTCCACGGAGAATTCAATCAATATAGGGAATCATCCTCTAGAAAAATGTATGGATTGATTCTCTCTCCCATGAGATGTGTACTGATGCTCGGGTCATATAACCTCATCCAACTTTGATATTCCTTTTTTACATCAATTTACCTTTGTCCTTACCATATGATGTTAAACTACATGGTTCCTCAAAACTATGTGTGGCTTGGTTCTCATTCCAAAGATATATGTAATGACACATAGCCGTCTTGTCTTAGTCCCATCCATGGGGTAAAGAAAAAAATCCTCCTCTCCTGCATACAAAAACAGTCTATGTAGGATATTTTAATTTGGTTTCCCTCATTCAGGGGTTCCATCAAGGAAACCCAAATGTCCCATCCTACATAATATTCATACCTATGTAATGGAATTTACACTTCAAGGAAAATTTTGTTCCATATGACTCCTTTATACTCAGACATATTTCTTCCACATTTTATACTCCTAATCCTAGACAAATTTGGATATTTATAATCTTTATCAAACAACTAAAAATAGAATGTATAATAATTATGGAAACCTTTTTATGAATATATAGTAACATACCACAGTTTTATTTTCATAAGTCACCCTCGAAATAGATTTTTCATCCAAATGATTCCACTATTTGACTATGTAGTAATACACCTCAATTGTCTTTGTATAAATTCAACCACAAAATGGGTTTTTTAACAAATGAAAAATTAGTCCTCAAGAGAATTATATTCTATATCCATAGGCCTCAACGATATCCTGATAGAACCTTCAATTCAACCATAGTCTACAATCATCCCTCGTATGCATGTCCCGTGTCATTTCTCCTGATCTAAGAAAAAGATCACGGTTTACAATGTCCTCCATCATTTCTAAAGTATCTCAAAATAACCCTGGTATGGTAGGAATCATATTTCCCATTATTTACATAATATTTTGGTCCTAGTCATAAACATAAAACTATAGGAACCATATCATCCCTCTTTTTGGACATTAAAATTCATAGTAAGTCATTACTACATGACTTCAAACAGCATGGTTTTCCAAAACTAAATATGGCATGATTCTCATCCAAATTAGATATGTAGAGACACCCAGACAATATGCCTTGGACCTATCCTAAAAAATAACCATATTTTCTTTCATTTTGGTTAGACATTCATATGAAACCTTTTCCCCAATTCTTGGGTAATTTTGAATTGAAATTTTCCTTCCATATTTTGGAACTTTCCTTCCTAAAAAATATATTCCTGGGAAAAACTGAATCTCTATAAACTTCCTCCAGCCATAATCAATAGAATGTATATATCCTAAAAAACCTTTATCTCACTATGAAGTAATATTCCCCAATTGTATTTGAATAATATTCTTTCTAAAAGGGATTAGCCACTATAGGATATCAGTGATTTACTACGTAGTAATATTCCCTAGTTGACTATGTATAAAGTCTCCCACAAAACAGGTTTGTAAACCAGTGGCACATTCATCCTCAAGAGAGACCTCCTCTTCCTTCATAATCCCATTAACCCATAATAATATTTAGATCTGAAGGACCCTAGATTACAACTTAAAACCTTTCCCCTTCATACCTAAAATGATGGCACATTCCCCGAAATATTACATGGGAGAATTCCTAACCTTTTAGTTCAAGATAAAGGACCTTAAATTATAGCCACCAATGTTCTTTGTTTTTGAAATTAAATTGCATATCATAACATTATAGTCACAAGATATTAAACTATACAACAATTTCCTCATCGTAAGATGTTAAACTATCATATCCATGTTTTAGCCACACGACATTAAACTACATGCTTCTTTAACCCTTATTAGAGAGGGGACTTTACCCTTTACATTATCCATTTAATAGAATATACCCTCCTTTACACAATACAAATTCATGTAGGAGAATTTTTCCATTCAAGAAAAATTGCAACACAGATACCCCCTTCATTCTTAGACACCTTCCCTTATCAAACCGCCCTTCTTGGTCTTGAGATATCATAATTTTTAAAAACTAATTGTCCATTGGTAATGAAATATCATATTCTTAAAGATTACATTATCTTAATATGCATTAATACGCCCTATTGTTTGGCATAATTCTCCTACATAAAGGCCCAGTCATCCTGGGGATTCCACTATTTTACTATGCAGTAACATTCCCCAATTGTCTTTGCTTAAATTGTCCCGCAAAAAGGGTTTTTTAAACTAGGTAACATTCATCATCAAGATATAACTCATATATTCTCATAATCCTTAACAATATTGTGCTATAAACCGCTTTTCACACTTGTTCTATGTCCATTCCATGCACACTGATCCTGTATCATGTTTTAGATTATAGAATCACAAAATCATGACTCAAAATTACCCTTTGGGTATCTGAATTATGTCATAACATTCTTGGATAACAAGACTTTTTTAGGTTAAATAACTCATTTTATATGTTATTTGGCCTAAAAAATTAGTAAAATTAGTCTAGTTTTCAAGACATAAAACTACCCTAAAAATAGACATAGTACTCTCTAGGACTAAATCATGCAAAGGGTACCATAGGTGAAAGTGGAGTCTTAACTCACTAGACCTATGCTCTGTATAGTTTAGTAAATAATTAAGAAATGAAAATATAAGAGGAAAGAAACATTTTAGGTTGCAAAACACACAACGTTTGGCATAAGAAAAATCCAAGCAATATCCGATATGTATTCTTCATATCACTCTTTATAAAATATTATAGAAATGAAACAAAAATTCATTTATTTTTTAAGAATTTTCATATGACCATAGAAATAGTTAAACTATGCTTTCTATTCCCTATGTCTTAGGAAAAAAATTAAATAATCCTTCTATAGTTGAGATATCCCCAACTCCCACCAGCTGATGTTGTAATGCGTCAAAGTACCCTACAGTTACCTTAGAACTCAATTATTTTCTTTCTAAATGAATATAATTCTAGGGGGTTTGACACTAAAAAAGGTGTTCCATTCAATCTTTCATATAATTCATAATTTTATCCTCACTTTGATAACAAATTTCAATTTTTAGAATAAATGTGTCTTTATACCGGAAGGAGCATATTGGATATCCATGTGCTATAGGAATTCTCACACAACGGGGGATAGAGGCTCCTCATAAATGTTTCCCAATCCAATGGAATGGTGGTGAGAACCTTTTAATGAGAGTCGGATATGATTTTAGAATAAGGAATGGGGTTGTATGTGTTTAATCCCTATACTTCCTCATCCTGGCCCAAAAAGTCCATGGTGTGACTCTCCGTTTTTCATGGGGGTCAATGATAGTAGCTAAGGGACCGGCTAGAAGGGTTGGGGAAGCAGTTTGGAACTAATCCTAAGCAGGGGTGGGGGGAACATCCCCCAATGTACGAAGAATTGGGTTCACCTAAGTGGTCCAATTCTTAACAAACATGTGTTCCAAGAGTTTGGAATAGGTCATTCCTACACAGACTAAAAGGTGGAGCCACCCCTATGCGAGGCACCTGCACACACCAATCTTGCATAGTAGAAGGGCCATGCAGGAACACCTACACAGCCCAGAAGGAGTAGCCACCCCTATTTTTGACACATGTTCTATGTACCTTCACCACGTACCTTCATATGTTAACTCCTTCAACTAGGGTCCCATGTTTTCCTATAAATAGGACATTGGGGCACCTTATTTGAAAGAATGTAAAAATGGAATAATCCTTAAAGATCTAGTCATGAAACCCATTTACCTAGGTCCTAAAAAATCCCTTATCTATCTCTCAAAAACCTAATAGAAGATTGAATTATGGGGTATAGTGTGATCAAAGTCCCTCCATGGTCTAAAACACAAGACACCTATTTAATAAACCCTCTCCCCTGAGCTGAAAATAAATTGCGCGAAGGTCCCTCCCCAAGCTTGGGAACTACTCGAGACCCTTTGAGAGACACATTAGATACCCTTGGTGCCTAAAGTAAGGAATCAACCAATTATTTTTTCCTAGTTAGTCCATCACCCAAAAACCTCTTGTTCACATAGGCTTAACCCTGCACAAAGCACATACAGCTCCTCTCAGGTCACTCTGTGCGAAGAACCTTCTTCTCACCAAACCTGGCCTATGCGAGACACCTTATAAGACTTATTTCAAGACACTAATAATATGACTCCCTTTATTTTGGATCCCTCTTATGATGGGGACCAAATAAAAACGACATCCCTGCAGATAGTGCTATGGACTTCCCTATCTCTAACATGAGGGTTAAGTCTATGTTCCTAAATAATTATCTCTAAGATCATGGACCTTTGGTTATGGGTGGGGCGGGATAACATCAAACTTTTTTCATTTGAGGGTTAATTTTGTATCCTCTACTCTTCTCTGGAACCAAGAGAATGGCATCCCTCCTTGAGTAAGCCTCTTTCATTTTATTATGGTTTGTATCCATATTGGTATTCAGATGTGACTATCTTAGATATGAAATAAGAGAAGATGGGCATATCAAATCCCTTTCTTCTCCTCCCAGATCCTCGGCCTATTTCACCAATGAAAGAAAGATCATGCATTTTTCAAGAACACATGATTCCTCTTGTTTCTTACATCCAATCATAGATCACATGATATTATAGGTCAGATAAGATCACAACATCTGCATGATCAGATTCATGTCATGGCAGAGAAACTTTTTCCAAATCAACCTGTCACCTTCCTTTAGAGGGCGTCTATAGGAGTTGGTCCTCAAAGCCATGTATCCACCCAAAAGGGAATCCTAATAAATGGTTTAATCCCTGAAATCATTACTCAACCATCAAAAAGGGAAAAATTTCCTATGAGAAAAAGGGAATACCTCCCAGATTAAGCCCCTGGCCTTTTCTTATGGGTTGTATCCAGATGGCTAGTCTGATGTGATTATCCTGGATATAAAATGGGAGAATTAGGGAACATCAAAGAGCTTTATTATCCTCTCATATCCCCAACCTATTCCACCTATGAAATTCAGGTTGTGTGGTTTGTCAGATCTTCCTCTTTTTTTCTCACATAGAAGTATGACTCACATGATCTTAAAGGTTAGATATGATCATGACATCTACATGGTCAGATGCATGTCCTGGTAGAGAATTTTTTTTTTGGATCTTCTCCTTGCATTCCTTTAGATGGCCTCTATAGGTATTTCCCTCATAGACATGTATCTGACCATAATGTAATCCTCCTATATGGTTTCATCCCCTAAATAATTTTTCAACCATCTCAAGGACCATATTCCCTTCTAGACAAAGGGAATCCACCAAAATAGTGTAATCTCTAAAATAAATACTTAATTCTATCAAAGGGATACATTCCCCTATGAGAAAAACCTTCAAAGTTCCTCCATAGGTGTGGGTCCCCAATCCCATTAAAACAATGTGAAATTTTATTATCATAAATATGGGATATATAGAAGCCTCCCTAAGGTCCAAACCCAACACCCAAAATTAACCCTAATTCTCTATGGGATACATTCCTAGTAGAGTCATATCTAACCTGGGAGATCATATCCCTCTCAGGTTCTTTAGTCCTCTTCAGTATAAGTCCCACACCATCCACTAGGATATCCTTTCCATATGAAATTAAATTTTATGGTTTAATCCTTATCAAATGTCCTTAAAATGTATGGCATATCCCATTAAGTGGCACCAAACTTTATGGGTTCTAATTTATTTGATGAGGATACATGGGAATCCCATCTCATGGGACCGACCCTAACATCAAAACATCTTCAATCTCTATTAATGAGGATAAACTCTAGAGTGACCCACTATATGTCTTAAAACTAGTATCATAATAATAAATGAAAATATAATCTCTAATACATACATAAATGGGTACCATTGATGGAGAAAATATGATACATACAGATATCTCCATCGATTAATAACCTCATATACATACAAATGATTCTAAATTCCAAACATAATAATTTATTATTAATTTAAGGGTGAAATGTCTTATACTTGGGAATTAATGAAGGATTCTATAACATATATTAAATTAATAAGAGGGTCCCAGAGTAAGAAAAAAATTCCCCCAAAAGGGTGTGATGATCCTGACCTCCTATCCTCTCAACCAATGTGAGTTCTTAAGTATCATTGGAAAATTTCCCTAATGAGGAAAAACCTTTGGAAAGTAGGTCCATGAGTCATCATGGATATGAGATCCATTGGGTTCTTTTGATTCTATGAAAAAAAACCATTGGAAACCACTCAAAAATGATGTTGGTTAATTTTTCTAATGTAAAGGTTGTCCCATAAACACCATAAAGCACCATGTCATCCCCACATGATATTCGTGAAAAAAATAAAAAAATGGTAAACATGATATGAATGATTTTTCAATATTCAATCCCCCACCCATCAGTCATATTGGTTTCCATGATGATTTTTCATCATAAATAACATGGAATACCCTTTATAATAGAATTTTGTTACTGCAATTATTTATTGAAACTTTTCATGATTTCTCTATGATGTTTATATGGCTTAATTTATATAAATATTTCATTACTTCCACTATTATAACTACTCTAACTCTAGGTTATATTATCCCCAAAGTAACCTCATAGTCCCTCACCACTATTCGATAACCTCTAAAATATGGAGAGACATGCTTGAGGCCTTGTGGCATGCCAAACTGTGGCATCGCTTCAGTGGATCCTAGGGTGGGACATTAAAATTGACAAGAAAAATGATGGGTTGAATTTAGTGTAATATATGAGTAGAATAAATATGTCTGGGATGAAATGGATGAGGTAAATGAAACCTCACAAGCCTTATAAGAAAATGAGAAGGATTTGAAGGAAGAAGATTACTTCTAATCAAGTTTGAATAATGGAAAAAAGGAATTAATAAAATCGAGGTTACTCTCATTTTATTTGATGAAGAATCAAATAAATCATAAATAATATTCAAACTTGATCAATCCAATGGCTAACCATTTCATTGAGTAATATAAGATAGGTTATATAACTTGAATATCTAGTTTATAAGGATAAAAAATATCATGGTGATGACTTGAAGATAATGTATAAAACCATAAAAGACCTCAACGGTTTTGTGTTGTTTATGGAAGGAAATATAGGTCTCAACTTAGTGGTTCATCCATATTTGGATCATGATTATTGAAGCTTTATGTTGGTGGGGATGATCTAGATGGTATTAAATAAAGATATGTCAGTTTACATTCACTTAAAGGCCTCGGGATCTTCTTATTTACTCTGTAATTTACTAAAAAGATGAAAATAACCTATGATAAATTTTGTGAGGATATTGTTTAAGAATGTAATTTGGAACCATGCATTAAGTTATATGTGACATCGGAGTACATTGATAATGGGAAGGATGGGAGGTAACCCTGGGGTCTCATAAATAAAATTTCTGATAGTATCTCTCTTAACTTGACATCACTCTTCTAGATTCATTTCCATCATATTTCACCACTGATGAATACTTAATAATTAGTGATTTCATAACATCCCCTATTAATTAAAACGAGTCACTCCATCTGGACATTGACATCAAAAAACTAGATTGTAAATACCGGTATGATTTTTTTGGCATGAAACATTAGTATTTTTTCTATTTCCTTTAATGGTGTTGTGGTTTCACTTGGACTATAGTTATACCAGTTCCAAAATAAGAAATATTATGGTTTAACTTTTTAAAAAAAGTATTTAGAAAAAAAATAGATCATATTTAGACCATTAACATTACTTTCAAATATATTATAATTATAGAAGTTGGTTAATAACCAATATAGGAAGTTTCTCTTAATAAATTCAGTAAGGTAGAGATAAATATCTTACTATGGGATGAAATAAATAATATCCAACAATATAATAAAACAATGAGTTTTTTTCATGTGTATGGGTTTAATGGGACTAAAAGAGTTATTTTAAAAAATAATATTTTTACATTTACTACACCACAAATTCTTCACATGTGAAAACACCCATGAACATTCACAATTCTATGAACTATAGGGAATTTGAATTTTAATCTTGATATATTTGATTTAGGTGAATCAAAAAATGTTTCTCATTACTAAATTTATACTTCATTATATATTAGGGAATTAAAGCCTAATATTTTCATTATCATGACCTCAACCTCCAAAGATACTATAATTAGGTGAGAGAGATAATGACTCCTAAGTCCCGCCTCCAGTATGTTATAACTCAGTTTTTTTTATGAGGTACAAATCCTTTAATTTTTTTTATAATTATTTATGTTATACCTAATTTGGATTCCTAATTAAGTCATGAAAGTTTCATGGGTGGATGGGGCTTTTTTGGATCTCGAAACCATAGATAGGGGAAGAAAAAATAGGGTTGCACGGTTTGTAGAAATTGTGTCACTCAACCCACATGGATTCCCCTAACCATGTAGGGAATTTCAGAGGGAAAATTAGTGTGCACAGTCTACCCTAACTAATTTCCAAGGGTTGCACTCCTATTCCAAAACTATAAAATTTTTAGTGGAGGCATATAGCATGGTCAACACAAGGTTTCTCAAATAATGTAGCCAAACCATGTGGGGTCTATCCTTAGACTGTGATCTAAGACCATTTGGAACATGATATTTATAACCATGCGGTTGAACCATATAAGACCACTTTAGTTTAATTTCATAGAAGAGAGTTTCTTCATAGTTTGTCCAATCATGTGAATACTTTAAAAAGCGGTTAATTTTCCATTTCCCCCAAATTTCCTTATAACCTTATTTTCTTTTCTCCTATTCCTTTAGCAGATAGATTGAGATCCTCCTTCACATTGGAATCACCCTCTATGGAAGTAACCTATATTCTTAGATTTCATTGACATCCATACTCAGAATCATGATCCAATTATCTCATTAGATTCATCTTGGTAAGTGCTTCAGTACTTAGGCTCAGTTCATCGTTTTTCTTTCTCTAAATGACACTATTTTAATATAGGCTTATACTCCCTATTTTCATGGTGTTCATCCATTATTCTATTTTCTTCTAATCAAGGACAAACTAAGGTTCTATACTATCTAAATAGATTTTTATAGGCTTGAGTTAGATGGTTTGTGACTTTTAACTAAAAGTCACGTCATTTATAATTTTTTGTTATTGTGCGCACACTGGTTTCATAGATTGTTGCCCCAAAAAATTTATATGCCTTAATTATAATCATTGTTCTCATGTTAAAAATATCTGTTGATACTTGTTATTCATGGTTTTAGAGGTTGAGACCTCAACTCCTTCCACCCAATTAGGTTATGTAACATATTATTCCTTTAGTGGCTTTGTTATGATAATCTGCGCCACTTTTTGGGTGTGCTATGATTTGACCTTGATAAGGTAAGTTTTTTAATTAATTAATTAATATTTTAATTGGTAAATGGAAATTTTATTTATAGATATCACTTAGAATAGTTAAATTATAAATTTAATTGTAATTCATTTCATGACTTTAAAGCACCTTGTCCAGATAAATGAAAGGAAATTGTATGAACCTAACAAATGACTATGTAATTGAACTTAATATTGGTTGTATGTCCTCTACCCCATGTAATACTTAATAAAAGTTATATAATGAACCCATTAAATGTTTATGAAATAAATTGATAAATGGTTGCATGACCTTGAAATTATTTATCATGATTATTTAAAGGTAATGAATGAACCTATTAATTGATTAAATACCATGAGTATTACATCACCTAAATTCCTTAATAATATATGTATAAGGTACCTATTGAATATGGACCTTTTTATCTTTATAAGAATTCTAATACTAGATGCACCCTTCAATTCCATGGGGAATTTCATGATCACTCAAAGTACGTCATTATAATTCAAGGATATAGTTGAAAAGGGATATACCCACATTAGAACATGGCCCTTGTCTACTCATGGATAATCAATGTAGAGTCTCATGTTTTTAAATTATACTAAAATGTGTGTTTTTTTCACTTTTTTAGTTACTCAGTGGTCCCTTTCTAAAATCATACGTTAGAACTTAATTTCAGGTGTTGGAACACTTAAACCTATTGTTTTCGGGCTTGGGTGAAGGCCTAAGAGGTTTCTCGGGTGTCCTGAGGAGTTTTGGGAGCATCGGACCCAGAAAACCAACCATTGAGGAACGTACAGTGGGATCACGGTTTTTTAGAACATAGTGTGGCCCATAGCATGTAAGAGTGATGGCCAAATCAGATGGATAGTGGCATGTGCACGGTGTGCACATGATTTCTCAAACCATGCAACCAAATCATGTAGGGTTCCCTAGTTTTCTAGTATAGGGAACAAGTTTGTTAAACAATGTGGCCCAAACTGTGTAGTTTACCCAGTTCTATAAAAATGTTTTTTGTTTAAAATAAAATAAAATAATGTTTTAATAATAATAATAATATTATTATTATTATCATGTTTATAATTCTGATTATTATTACAAGTATTAATAATATTATTATTATTAATCATATTTTTTTGGGTTTTGTTTATGTTTTTAGAAAACCTAAAGGGGGTGAACCACCCCCTTGTCTCCATGTGAGGTGCGACACACACCAAGCTGTATCCCCTCTAGGTGATGCTCAAACTCCTCTCCCGGTAACCCTAGTTAAGTTGTGACCCCATCCTCTATATGGACAAACATGTCTCAGCCATACCACTCCTTGCCATGATATACAGCAATCACACGACCCTCGAGCAGAAACCCTAGGATGCACAACCCCCTCTCATATTCTCCCATTCCATTCTCCATCATCACTTTGGAATTTTTTTTCACTTTCATCATTTGGTATGGATTTGTCCAAAACCCTAAGGTTGGGATAATATTTAATTTTTTATGTTCTTCCTCCAATAGGGTATGAGAATGATGTCTCTAGACCTACTGGTTCATATTCAGATGACTGTCATGATAGTCAAGCAGTTTGGCTTGATTTGGTTCACTTCCGTTATTTTTGAGTAAGTCTATATACATGATAATTGGTTTCACACCCCTTGAACTATATTCTTAAGGTTTATATGAGTTTTGGTTAATTAATTTAGTGTGTGTTGGTCCTCACCACACAAATTTTGGATGCCAAATATTATTTTTAGGGTGTTATGATCAATTCCAAGTGTGAAATAATTTTTTTTGAAGTGTGTGTACACAATAAGATTTTTGTTTGAGTTAGAAATAATTGGCTTGTCCAATTAAATGAGGTTGGGTCCCTTTCCAATTTCTCCAATATTATAAATGCATTAATTAATTCCATACTACACTTCTATTATATTTAATTTGATGCAGTAAAGTTTATAAATTTAATGTCTCTTAAATGTGAATTTAGCATGTTGATTTAATTACTAAATATAATAAATGTTTTGGGTGATAATTAATATCAATATTTCATAATAAAATCCCTCCAATGGAGGTGTTCTTTATTTAAGATAAAAGTAGTGATTGGGATTTTATGCTTTCTGGTCTTGTTGTATTGGTTTTTCTTATTTCATTGATGTTGCAATGAAATGTGGAATGTTTAGGACATGGCCCTGATGGCATTAGAAAAGTAGAGTTACCTTTTTAAATAATTAAAGTTGCAAATCACCGCCTAAGTTTTGGCCCAGTTTTAAATTGGATTTATCCATGTCTGATGTTTTACATAATTTTTGTTTAGTGTTTCGACGCATTCGGGCCACTGTTTGGGTGTGCCTTGTCTTGGCCTTTCTAAGGGTAAGATTTCTTAGATTAAATGGAATATTTTAAAATTTTAAATATCACAATGTCTTGTACCATGTATTCTCACCACTTGACCTGCCTAAGGTAAGTGTTTTAATTTGATAATTAAATGTGTGATGTAAATTGGAAGTCATACTTATGTATAAGACTTAGTCATATTAAATGTGAATGAAATATAGATAGTAGATAGGAGATTATAAATGTTCCTATGATTGTTTAATAGTCATGCTTGGGACTTCTCACCCCACGTATAGTAAATGACCAAGTGTCTTGAGTTGGTATTGTTGTTTATTTTGTTCGTTGTTACAATTAATATGATTTCACCTTGAGTGACTATTGTATTTGCACTGTGTATGATATATAGACTTTATGTAACTTTATCCTTAGCCTGATATGGAAAGGAATCTGCATTGCACGCATCATTATAGGCATATAGGAATTAACATGTCATGCCATTTTGTTTCATTGTAGTTTTTCTATGGATTTGACTATGTGCATGCTGAGGTTTAAATTTGAAGTGGTATTGGTTTTATTTAAATGGGATCCAAATGCTAAACTATAAATTTTATGGGCACATTATATGTTGGTATATGGACACCCATATTGCTGGACTGTTATATACATACATATATATATATAAGCATGTTGAAATTCTAAAGTGAATTTGGTTTTGATAAATGGGATCCAATTTTCAATCCAGGAAGTGTATGGGTGCTTCATGAATTAGAAAATGGAAACCCATATTATATGTAAGGTAATGAGGCTTTTTGAAATGCTTATAAATGTAAAAAATGTTTAATTTTTATCTAAAATAAAATGGTTAGATTTTAAAAATGAAACTGGATCCAAGTAGGCCATTTGGGGAAAGTTTTTATGAGATGACCCATTTTGGTGTTTGAACCTTAATGTTTTGAATAAATTTTTTGGGTTTAATTTAGATGAACCCAGGTTGGATTAGTTGGACCCATGTAGGTCTCTATAATTATTGAAAGTAATTTAGATGGTAAATTTCCTATTTATGATGGATGTTAATAAATATTTAATGGTTTAAAAAAGGGGTTTTATAAAACTGGCCTATTTTTTCCTTAGGGCATTGGTTAAAATCAAGTACCTTGTGAATTGTTTTGAAAAATGGTACTTTGATGTTTTGATTAAATATTTTGATGATTAAAATATTAAATGAGATTAAATGTAAAGGTCTTGTAAATGGAACATGTAGTCGTGTCCTCTGTTTTAAAAACCATCATGTAAGGGTGGTTTGGGGTTTCTCCTTTGAGTTTCCATGGAACAAAAGCGTGATCATTTTCCATAGGCATTACTTTCTTTATAAATTCATTAATGATTGAATTTTATGCCTCATTGTTTCTATTAGTGTGACCCGGTGTTAGGTTTGATGTTTTTTCTTCATAAGGGGCTAACCCATGGTAGGTAGCACCCTCATAACTTAAATGATTTTTTAGTGCTGTGAATTTTGACTTTTGGTGTTGTTCGGGTGTCATTTTCCCTGGTAAGACTTTCAATTTCCAATGAAACCATTGTTTGTATAGGTATTCATGTGTTGCTAGACCTTGTTATGGTATTGAGCATAGAGTAATTCTCGTTTTCAGCTGGTTATAGGAGCCTCGGGCACGGTTAGCTACATTATAGGTTGTTTGACCCTTTCCTCTTCTTAGTAATGGAAAAATAGTTATGGAATTGTATGGGATAAAGGTCATATGAGGTAATACAACTCTATAATAAAATTTTTGGGACATTGAGTATGGTCTTGGGTCATCTCCAAGTGGAGTGATCTAATGGTTAGAGAATCAGTTTCATCCCAATGCTTGGGATTTATTTTTGATGACTCGGCTCTTTTGACAAATCGATCTCATTGGTTTGGCCTTCTTTATATGCTTTGATGCTATGATCATGTCTTGGAGGAGCTTAATGCGTTCCTTTAAGTAGTTTTATCTAGCATGCTTATGATCAGCTTGTTTTCCTTATTTTATGACAATGTCACTCCTAAGGTTGGGAGCCTCATGTCGGTTATGGTGGTAAGTTCCCTTTCAACTAGATGTACCACTTTTAAGAAGACCAATTCTAAATGGTTTATCACTTTTGGGAACCTTTTTAATCATATTAGTGTACTACTCTTAAGTGATGAGCATGTCTCATATCTTGACATCATCCTTGATGCATTAAGAGAGTGTTGGTCTTACACCACGCTAAAACTCTAAAACCTTTTGATCTTGTTGGGTGATCCTTATTAGTTTTATACACTTACGCATCATTCCTATTGAGGCTTAGTAAGTCCTGAGTGATTCTGGGGTTCCCAAGTAGGAATGACTAGGTCGGACACAAGCAATCCATCCGTTTATTTTTAATTGTGTTGTCTACTTAAGCCATATATCTTCAAAATAAGCGATCCAAGTGGATCAACTCTTTCTCTCTCTCTCTTTTAATGTTTACGGTCATAGGAGACCATTTTAAAGCATGTTTCCAGGTGAAGGAAAGTGTGGTTTCAAGGTCGGAAGTGTCTTATAAGAAAGTTTGTGTGACCAATTTATGTTAGGTCTATTGGGATTTTTCCATTCCTTTTTGACGAAGTTATACTAGTAGTGTCATTAGATCACCCAATGACATGCTTCGTATAACAATTCTGATATTAGAGGTATCATCACTTGGAATTGGCCCCTTTCTTGAGTTAATACCTATGATGGGGAGAACCATCGATCAAATTTTTATTGAGACAATGAGGTGATTATTTCTCTATCTTAACAGGCTCATGTAAGCTCTGTTTCGGTGTTTAAGTTGAAAAGTGAGCAAGGGCTCATGTTGTAACAGCTTAAATTTAGAATGCGTAGGAAATTCTTAAAGATGTGTTGGGTTTTAGAAATGAAATGCATGAAACATCATGAATTTTGTAGGTTATGTGATTTTTACATTTTTTTGAAGACTTATCAAGAATTATAAGTTTTTAAGGTGGGTGGATTGTAGAGTCCCATGTTTTTTAACCAGACTAAAATATGAGGGTTTTAAAAAAATCAGTTAATCAGCGGGTTATTTTTAAAATTGAGATTTGAAACATAATTTAGAGTGTTGTAAGACTTAAACATGTTGTTTTTGGTCTTGGCCTAAGTCCTGAGAGGTTTCCCAAGTGTCCCGATGAGTTTTAGGAGCACCGGACTAGGAAAACAAACCTTTATGGAACCTACAGCGGGTGCACGACTTCTCTAAAAACTGTGCATCCCATAGCAAGTAATTGTGTAGGCTAAATCATATGGATAGTGGCATGTGTATGGTCTGCACATGATTTCTCAAATCATGTGGGGTTCCCCAATTTTCCAGTAGAGGGTTCACAGTTGGTGCACGATTTATTAAACTGTGCAACCCAAACAGTGTGGTTTACCAATTTTCTAAAAAAATGTGTTTTATTTAAAATTAAATAAAATAAAGATTTAATAATAATATTATTATTATTATTATCTTTATAATTATTATTATTATTACTAGTATGATTAATAATAATAATAATCATATTTTTTGGGTTTTTTTAGGTTTTTAGAAAACCTAAAGGGGGTGCATCACCCCCTTCTCTCCCTAGGAGACCTGACACACACCAAGAAGAAACCCCTCTAGGCGATACTTGAGCTCCTCTCCAGGTAACCCTAGGAGAGGGGTGACCCCATACTCTCCATGGCCAAACTTATCTCAGTCAGACCTTTCCTGGTCGTGATTTACAGTAGTCGCGCGACCCCCTGGCAGAAATCCAAGGACGTGTGGCCCCCTCTCGCGGTCCATCCTTCCACATTTTTTCCCTCCCGACTCATTCATGATTCTTTTTTGAACTGATAAGGTTAGAACTTCTACTAGGTTCTCCTTCATTACTTTGGTGATTTTCTTCTCTTTTAGAATCTGGTATGGAATTTCAAAAAACCCTAAGGTTGGTATAATATCTTATTTTTGATGTTATTCTTCCAATAGGGTGTGATAATGATATCTTGGGACCTGTTGGTCTATATTCTGATGACATCCACTGAAGTAGAAGTGGTTCAACTTGATATTTATCACCACCATCATTTTCAGGTAAGGTTATATACCCTATAATTGGGTTTTCAGCCCTTGAAGTAGATTCTTATAGTTTATATGATTTGTAGTAAATTAATTGGATGTGCATTGATCCTCACCATGATAATTTTGGATGCCAAATCTTTTTGTTAGGGTGTTGCGATAAATTCTAAGTGCATGCACTTTTATGTTGAAGTGTGTGTATGTGAGCATTTTTTTTGAGTTAGAAATCATTGGCTTGGCCAATTTCTTGAGGTAGGGTCCCTTTCCAAGTTCTCTAATATTATAAATGAATTAAATAACTGCTAAATGTTCTTCTATTAGATTTAAATTGATGTAGTAAAGTTGTTAAATTTAATTCCTCTCAAATGTCATTTAAGTATGTTGATTTAATTTCTAAATGTGAGAAATGTTTCGGGTGATAATTAATATAATTATTTCATAATAAAACCCCTCCTACACAGGTGCACTATCTCCATGATAAAATTATGGATTAGGATTTTATTCATGATTGTATTTTGGTATTGGTTTTTCTTATTTCCTTGATGTTTCATTGAAATATGGCATGTTTAGTACATGGACCTAATGGAATTAGAAAAGCAGAGTTACCTTTTAAAATAATTAAATGTCCAAGGCACCACCTAACTCCTTATCCCAGTTTCAAATTGGATTTATCCATGTGTGATGTTTTTCATAATTGTTTTTTAGTGTTTCGACACATTAGGGCCACCATTTGGGTGTGTATTGGGTTGAAATTTCTATGGGTAAGATTTTCACCATTAAATGGATTGTTTTACATTTGTGAATTTCATAATGCCTCTTACCATTTATGCTCACCACTTGACCGGCCTAAGGTAAGAGTTTCAATTTGATAATTAAATGTGTGAGGGAAATTATCAAGCATACTTAAGTATATGACTTGGCCACATTAAATTTTAATGAAATATAGGTTTCATGTTTTTATCACCCATTACCATACTAATGGAAGGTAGCGGAATGAAACCTAATTATTAAATATTCCTTAATGGGAATTAGTTAAGGTGTAATGCTTCTTGGAATTATCACACTAATGAATGGAAGGTCTTGAACTAGATGAAATATAACGTGACTTCTATATTAAACAAGAATGTCCTGACTCGAGCTCAAATTAGATTCTGATCAAAGAATGCCATGAGCACTTGGGAACCCTAATCTAAATTCAAGGACAAGGCTTGAATAGGTTGAGACCCACCTAGAACCTAATCATTTTATAAACATGTATGCTTGATATGACACCATAGGATCCCTTATGTAGTATTACAGGATGCCTTGGACTATGCTCCTTGAATCCAACAATGACATGTAGGTTCCATGGTTACACCCTATTGGGCCCAGTCATTTGGTTAGATAGTTTTACCATGGATGAGTTCCTTGGAATCATTATTGGGATGCCTTAGATACACTCCTTGGATCCAGAATTGACATGTAGGTGCCATGGTTACATCCCATATAACCCAGTCACTACTTATCCCTATTTTACACTGGATGATCACCTTGGATTTAGTAGGAAGCTCATTTTGGAATTCCTTGTAAAATTATCCTTGGATTACACTCTTTCCCTTTAGCTAGACCTAGTTAATACTGAGTTAATGGCCCTTAAGGTCTATGTTTCCTTGGTTAATACCTTGTAAGTTCTTTATCAAATACCATTATAGGTTGCATTATTACATCTTGGAACCTTCATTATTTATACTATCATGAGGTGATGTCATTATTGGTTGTGCCTCAAGTGACCTATTAAAATAAAATGGTAATTACTTAATTAAGGAACTGGTTACATGTTCATACACCAGCCAAGGGAAAAAGAATATACTTGGGTATTTATTTACATTGTACTGCTTAATTTATTTATGCATGCATTCACGCTATTTAATTTATACCACATTGTCAAGATTGGGCTAAACACCAGTGGTGCTGGCCTACTAAGATTTATATCTCACACCCTACTTAGGCCACCATTGCACTAGGGTACTCGAGTAGACCTTTATTGTTCATAGGACTATAGGACTTTGTTGTTTTTTGTATTGTTTTTACCTAGACTTAGGAGAAAATAACCGAGCTGGAGCTCAGGATGCTCAATGAGATCTCCCATGGGGCTTTTCTATCTCTTACTTTTTTATTGTATTGTAAATCATGATGTGTTTTTTACTGTTTTCTGTCATGTATCAATATCATGTCATGCATCCATCCATTTTATAAACTGGTTTTGCCACTTTTGTTTGGTTATATAAAATTTTCCTTCCATTACTTTGTTAATTATGTATACTACTTCCACTATTGATCATTATTTAATATGTTTTTCCATTGTTCATCTCTGATAAGAGGGTATAGTATCCCCACAATCACCTCTCAAGACCCTCACTACTATCTGGAAGCCTCTAGGATATGGGTTGATGTGTCTGAGGTCATGTGACCCACTGGTCTAGCCACTGTCTTAGAGGTCAGCTGGGTCTGGACGTTACACTCAACATGACATCATAGAATCCCATCAGTGTTTTTCAGATATTAGGATACTTAATATACACTCCTTGGATTTAGATTAATGTCTTCAAACATGTGGTACCATGTATTCACCCCATTGGAACCAGTCATTCTTAGTCTGAGATTACTATGAATGAGATCCATGGACTTAGTTAGACTCTTTTATAGAAGAATGACTTGGGCATGCCACCTGGATTACACTCAGACATTTTTATTTCCATAATGAATGTGTTATTACTATGAGTTGGATAAACCTTGAGGTCAGGGATTCCATCATTTCACCTTATATCCTCATTTATTGTTATTATTATCTATTTTAGTGATGCTAACACATTCACGTGATTTATCTATATAAACTAAACTTAAATGAATTAATTGAATGATCTCGTGTTCAGATACATTACCAATTGTGGCTGAAGTAAGTATGATTTATTAGTTTGGAATTTCATTACATTTATATATACTTTCACATAGATCATTTTATATTCACATACTAGATTATATAGATGTCGTTGCTGGTGACCTACTGAGATTTATCTCACACCCTAATTCGGGCCGCTATTGGTACCCGGATAGATTATATGATCATAGGTATGAAAAAGAGGAATCATCCCTCCTTGAAAACCTAACTTTCTTATTTTTTTGGATATATATTGGTATAATATGACCTATAAAAATATTGGGATTCTTGGATAGTTTTTGGTATTTTTGATGTTTTTATATATAATGTATTGTACTATTTCCTGATGCCATGTATACCCATTTTCCTATTTTGTATAGACATGGAATTACATCATCAAATTTTATATATTATACTGTTCAGATTTTGATTTGATAGTTATTGATTTATTTTTATGCTTACTTATATTTTTGGTATTTTTTATTCATTATTATGATTCCATTATTGGTATTCATGTATTATTATTATATCTTTTGTGCTCTAATCTGGCCTAAGTTCATAGTTCCCCCACTATCACACCATAGGCCCCCGCTTCTAGTTGGAATCCTCTAGTATATAGGGAGGCATGTTTGAAGCCACATAGCCAACTAGGTTCGAGGAACCTTTAAGTGGCACCCAGGTTGGGACATCACAAAGTGGTATCATAGTAGTTTTATTTTCTCTTATCTTAGTTGTTTGGAAATTTATATAGGATATTTTAAATGTGTTAGAACTTAGTTTTAATCCACGCCATATATTTATGTCTTTCATTACCAGTGTTTCCTATGATTTTAGAGTGATACATGGTTTTGACATATGACTATTCTTATAACATATTTTTTAGGGTAAGATTATTCATTATTCAAAGTTTTAGCATCAATATAAATATTGTTTTCATGTATAGGTTGATGGTATTATTGTAAGTGGTTGGCTTCTACTCATGTCATCTATATACCTCTGGTTATATTATTCGAGCTTTTTCAATGATTGAGTGACTACTAGTTTTACTTTATGAGGTGTATGGGACCTTGTGAATTGGAATGGGTAATTAACCGAGTCAATTCATCGTACATCACCTATTACATTTTGAGATATAATTGTAAGGGGATAATTAAAATTAAATGGTTTTTTTTTTAGTTATGAGGTTTTTGGGGCCTTATTAACTATGAATGAAGATCCATTTAATAGAACCTTTTTATATGTATATAAGCACATGAAAACCTATAATGTGTAGCCTAATTAAATAAAAAAATGGTTTCCAAAAAATGGGGAGGCCAAATGCAATTAAAATTGTGTTTTATTCCTTGTATTTTAATTGAATCTTCCATAAATTGGAACCCCTATAAATTAAACTTGAACACTTTTCCATACCTTAGACTTATAAGTGTTTAGTTGGTGTAGTACCATGGATAGTGAGTCCTTATTCTTATTATCAACTTCCAATGGTGTTTTTATCTTCATAAAATATTATATTTTGTCTGTACTTGTCATTTGTAGAGATATACCACCATGACTTCCTACAATCATGAACCAAGAGGGTGTTGATGACCATGATTTTGAGGGAGTGGCCCTTTAACCAACAGGGATACCTCCAACTATGCAACCCGATGCACTGCTTTTTATCCCCAAAATGGAATCCAATGCTTAGTTTTGACATATTCTTCTATGTCTGATGCAGTCCATGCAGGGTGCTCTATGACCTACACATTGCATGGCTTGTTTGACTCATGTGTTTCAATGGCCACATCCTCCTATATTTTCATGAGATGGTGGTCCATGGGATGTCGAGTCTTGGATTAAGGACATTATTTCTATGTTTGATCATATAGAGACATCTCTAGAGAGGAGGGTCAATCTTTCCTCCAATAAGCTTTGTGATTCTATCGAGTGCTATTGGGATGTGATTACCCAAGCTACTCACTATAGGGGCATGGTCTAGGAATATTTCCAAATTAACTTTTAGGATTAGTTTTCCCCTTATACCCTGAGAGATGATAGAGCCAAAGAGTTTATGCACCTAGAGCTGGGTGTTATGTTTGCTATGTACTATTCATCATATTTTACTGGGTTGCAATTCATTTCACCACTTCTATCAAGTGATGATATATTGTAAGGGAAACATTTAGAATATGGGATCATGTATGCCATCCGCTCAAAGCTGAATGTCTTCCACCCATGTACCTTGTCTGAGATTGTTAATTATGATCTTATTATTGAGTGAAACTTGATAGAAGTTGATAGTACCATGCATAGATGTTCAGTTTCAAGATAGGTAAGTAGTTATTCAGGTAGTAGGAAGTGTATCCTTACGGCTTCTCATCATATCAGTGGCATCCAAAGTATCCACATTGATAGATCTTTTATATTCCATTAGTGTTGATGGAAGGGGAATCAAAAGCCTTAGTGTGATAGAGACCATCTTGAGTGTCATGATTGTAGTTGTATGGGTCATCTTTAGAGATTTTTTTGGACATTTCCACCTAATTTTAATGGAAGAGGATCCACACCGACTCCAATTTTAGGGGAAGGATTAGTTACACTATGTATGGCTTATAGTTTGAGTATCACAGGAATGAAAAGTCAAGTTGGAGGTCATGGCCATGGTATCTAGGCATTATATTATCAGTTCCAGCAAAGCATACCAACTTAGGGTAGTCCATCTATAGCTCATGGCCACTGATCAAGCATGTTACATGTTTTAGAGTCGATACCTGAGGATCAGAGTACATGACCATCTATAATATGAGGTACTATCCTAATAGCCTCTATTATTGTATCTTCTTTATTTGAAACAGGTGACTCTCACACCTTTATTTCTTTATCAACCATGGAAAGTCTTAGGCTATAAATTCAGTGCTTCTATGGTGTGATGACCCCAGACATAGAATTGTGTGTGTGTTCTAAGGGCATATACCAATTTAGGGACTTCCCCTAGAGGTACACAGTCATCCCTTCTTATGGGTCCCCTTCATCATCAAGATTATGTGGTTTGATTTCATTATTAGGATGGATTAGTTGGTTATATATCACGCATATGTGGACTTCTATCTCCATAGGGTATCGCTTACATCACCAGAGAGTGGCAGTTATCTCCACAAGAATGAGTGGAATATCCAAGCTAGTAGAACTGGACCAAAGCATTGTGGGATATGGGAAGTGACCGTCCATAGGGATAGTATTTTTATAGAGGGTTGGAGAATATATCTGATATATTTTCCTCCCATGGTAGATCATTTCAGAGATATTTTTCTTGATGATTTTTCTAGCATACCTCCTAAGAGAGAGGTAGAGTTTATGACTGATCTTGTTCCAAGAATATCACCGGTATTAATTCCTCCATATAATATGGAACCTACAGATCTATAGGTGTACATGATACAATTGGAGAATTTAGAATCAAATGGTTTTATCCGACCCATCACTTCATCTTGGGTTTCACCCATAATTTTCTCCAAGAAGGAATATGGGACCCTTAGTCTATGCATAGATTACTAACAATTGAACAAACTTATGATTAAAAACTATTATCCATTGCCTCAGATAGATGACCTATTTGACCATCTCTTGGGATCTAGGGTATTCTTGAAGATCGGGATGATATTAGGATATCATCAGGTGTGAATTAGGACTTTAGATATACCATGTATATATTTCCATAATCGGAATGGTTTATATGAGTATCTCATTATATCATTAATAATTACAAACACATCATCCATTTTCATGTCCATGATGAATACGATTTTCTATCCTTATTTGGATTCCGTTGTTTTGGTTTTTGTGGAAGATATCTTGGTTTATTCTCATTCTCATATCGACCATGATAGAAATTTTCATATGATTTTGAATACACTGAGAGAGAATTAAATATATTATAAGCTGGCTGAGTTCCACTTATATATTGAAAATTTTCATTTCTTGGATCATAATAACTCTGAATTGGGAGTATCTATTGACCTAGAGTAGTTGGGTACTATAATTCCCTAGGATAATCCCAAAAACTTATTTGGTATACATAATTTATTAGGTCTGGAAGATCATTATAGGAATTTCATATAGGAATTATCAAACCTAATTTTAGCTCTTACTAGTCTTATAAATAGGGGTGTGAAGTTCTTATGGTATGAAGCATGTGATAAGGCCTTTCAAGAGATAAATGGAAGGCTTATATCGGCACTAATTATAATTCTACCATATCCTGGTACAGTATATTCCATGTTCTGTGATGCATCGAGCATTAAAATGGGTGAATTTCTAATGAATAAGGATAGATTCACTGTGTATGGGTCTCACTAGTTGAGACCTCATGAGTGTAATTACCCAGCACATGACCTCAAGAATGTAGCAGTTTTCTATGCCTTACATTACTGGAGACATTATCTGATGGGTGAGCAATTTGTGTTATATACACACTACAAGAGCCTAAAATATATCATTACACAATGTGAATTGAATCCCATATAGAAAAAATGGTTCAAATACCTTCAATATTTTGATTATAAGATTTCCAATATTCCTAGAAAGGGAAACATAATAGTAGATACGCTGAGTCAAAAAACTCAAGAACAAGCTATATAGGAGACCATTGATTAATGGAAATTAATGGGCCTTATTTTTGTTATGAATCTGAGTTTCAGGAGAATCATGGGAAACCTTTTATTATAGATTTATAAGTTACCACATCACTCCTTGATAGGGTGAAGAGAAGGAAGTTTTTTGATCCTAAGGGCTTAGTTCTCTAGGAGAGTATTACAATAGGGGACCCTCTATCGGATTGGTATATTGATGGAGAAGACATATTATGTATACATGGATGTATCTTGGTTCCTATATTCATGAGAGAGGAATTAATTCCATAGTCCCATGCTTTTCAAATGGTAGTTCATCTAGAAACATCTAAGATGTATTGTGATGTGCATCACCAGTATTCATGGTCTGGGATGAAATGATTGATACAAGGTTTTATCAATAGGTTTTCCACCTATCAGTAGTTGAAGGTGGGGCTCCAGCAGCCTATAATCTTGTTACATCCATTTCCAGTCCCGTAATGGGAATGGGAAGATGTTGTGATGGATTTTTTTCATTATTTTACCGAGTTCATCTGGAGGTATAAATATGGCTTGGGTAGTTTTGTATTGACTAGATAAAGTATCCCAATCCCTTTTTGTGAGACTTTCTCAGGTGATGAGATCAGAAGACTGTATATCTGTGAGTTTATATGGCTAAACAGGGTCCCTTGTACTATTGATTCATATAGGTATGCTCATTTCACATCATGGTTCTAGTATGGTTTACAAATATATTTGGGTACATACTTGATTCTGAGCACAAATTTTCACCCTCAAACTGATGGCCAGTTAGAAAAGAGAATAAAGGTGTTGGACGACAATCTCTGATCATGAATCCTGGATTTCGGTGGTTATTAGGAGAAGCATATCCCTCTCATAAAGTTCACCAACCATAATAGATATTTGAAAACCATTCAGATAGATTTTTATGATGCCTTGTGTGGAAGGTCGTCTCCTTCACCCGTATCCTGGATAGAGGTAGGAAAGGTAGCACTAATTGGTACTAGTCTCATGTAGGTGACTTTAGAATAGGTTCAGCTAATCAGGAAGTGTATTTCTACTACTCGATCTAGACATAAATCTTATGTCAATCGTTGTTGATGACCTCTGGAGTTTGAGGTCAAGGATTATTTTTTCTTTCCATTATCACCTATTCTTGGTCATGGATGGATACAGAGGCAATGGAATATATCATCCCTCTTTTTCAGGACTTTTGAGATCTTGTAGAGTGTTTGGATGATAACCTGTCAGTTTTTATTACCTCATAGGTACTTTTCCATGCACGAAATCTTCCACATTTCACAGCTTCACCGTTATCATGCAGACTTGTCTCATACTTTTGATCCCAAGGATATTGAGTTAGGATTTTCTATTTATTTTGAGGAGTATCCCATATGCATCATTGATAGGAGCATGAAGACTCTTTGATGTAGGTGTGTCCCTTTAGTATGGGTGTTATGGGAGCATGGCTAGGTAATGGATGATACTGGAGAGTGGGATGCCAACATACTTTCTTAGTGGATAGAGTTGTTCTCAGATGATGTTTTTTCATCCATTAAAGAGAACTTGGGGACAAGTTCCTTTAAGGTGGGAAGATTGAAAAAACATGATTTTTTTAATACGAGGTTCAGATCCTTTAAATTCTATTCAAATTATTTATTTTTGACCTAATATGGATGCCTAATGAGGTCATGGATGATTCAGGGGAGTTCAAGGCTTGTTCATAGCTCAAAACCCCAACTAGGGGAAGAAAGAACTGGGTCGCACAGTTAGTAGAAAATGTGCCTCCCATCCCACATGGTTTCCCTTAACCATTATTGTCATTTTTTAGGGAAAATAAGGGTGTATAATTTTCCCAAACTATGTGCCTAGGTCTATATGCCCGTTATAAAACTCTGCAATTTTTAAAAGAGGAATAGAAAATGAATTGCACACAGTTTCTCTAATCGTGTGTCCAAACCATGTGGGGTACCACCTTAGATAGTGAGGTAAGAATGTTGGGTGCATGGTTTGTCCGACTATGAAGTTGAACCACGCAAGGCCCCTCTATGGGCAGTGCATGACACATGGTTGGTGCACAGTTTTTCCAACCATGTGTCCAAACTGTTAGAACCCTTTAAAAATGGGTGAATTTACAATTTTGCCCCTAATTTCCTTATAACCTTATTTTCTTTTATCCTCTTCCTCCAGTGAACATATTGAGCTCTTCCTTCATATTGGAAGCTTCATCCATAAAAGTAACACATGTTCATGGATTTTTTCACTATCTGAACTCAGAAACAAGATTCTATCATCTCGTTTCATTCCTCTCGGTAAGTGTTTTAGGCCTTGTAATTCCTTGACCCCAAAAGCCTGGATCTAGTGAAATATTTTAGTAAATTGGAATGATAACAAGAAATAATGTCTTGAAGTACCTATCAGTTTAGAATTCTTGAAAAATATATTACATACATGAACTTTACATCAAAATTTATAACATAAAACATAGAAAAGATAATCCTATGAGAATGCTATTATTCCCCAATCTTAACACTGAATATCAATAATAAAACACTTCCTATCATCCTTGGAAAATAAAACATAAGAAATGGGTGGTCTCAGATGCTCAGTAAGGATAAACAATATAGTGGAAGCTATCAAAAAAACATAAAATTTTAATATAAGGTACAAAACTAAAACACAAGCCTTTTAAAACATTATCTTCAGCATAATATTGAAAGAATGAATCAAAAAATTCCATTTAAACATTCAAATGGATATTCTACTAGTAAAATAATCACACATAAAATAAATAACTAATCTCAAAAAGAGGTAATGAGTAATGTCAGACATCATAACCACTACGTCAAGGCCTTGTGCCAAGACCATTCACAAGTATTCTGTCAAGGACTTGTTCTAGGACACTAGTTTTTCTCATGAGACATGTCAATGTATCTAGGGGCTATAGTGAGCCCCACCCATCACTTAATAAGTCCAATTCATTCGTCATATTAAAAGGGTGAAACATAACATAATCATTTGTATTAAAACTAGCATACTAAATGTCGATACTTTAACCATAAACCATGAATGGTATAAAAATAGCACATTCATAGTCAAACAAACCATAACTCATTCAATAAAATATGGAATATTGTATTATAATAAATCAATCTCAATCAAGAATAATATCTAATAAAGGATTTTGATATAGATGAAAATAATCAGTAAAACTCTTTGAGAGAAATAACCCTTTTTTCTTGAAATCATTTAAAAGTCAAATGATTTATAAAGGAAGTTATTTAAAATGGATTTTTGAATCAAGGTGTCTCATAACACTTTGAAACTTTTGAAATTAATTAACATTTTAAAACAACCATGTTTATATAAATACACCCTTAAAATCATTTTGAAAACATGGACCTTAATTAAATAGATTTAGAAAAATAAATCTTTTAAACATTTAAAATGATGATCTAGTTAAAGAGACCTTACCATAAAAACATAAAAGATTCCATTTGAAACCATTTTTATGAAACATGTACATGCACAATAAATACTTACTAGTAAATACTTAGACATAAACAATCTCAGATAATAATGAGATTGAGGAATTAACCCTTACCTTAGATCTAATACACTCCGTACGTATCCAAAACTCATGTATAATGTTTTTAAACATATTTTTAACTTATATAAGAATAAAAATAATATTTATGATATCATATATGATTCTTTTATGAATTTATATTACCTTTTTATTAATAATTCCAAGTTAATGCAACATTTTGGGTAATAATCGCTTTGTTTATCGTACATGTTTTGACTTTTTATTATTGATAATATTACTTAAATCATAATTTATTTATATCTATAATGTAAAAAATGATTTATATATCATATATAATCCATATATATATAATATATAGATAAATAAAATGGAACACACCATTCAAGGAAATGGTAGGCTGTACGTATACATGAATGTTGTTTCTCTTTTCTTATAGTATTGGATGGAAGTAAGTGAATGAAATATATGTATATATATATATATCATTCCAATAGCATTATTATATCATATATTTCATACATATTAATAATATTTATTCTTATAATCATTTTTAGATGGTTAATGTGGAAGATGAGTCTCAACACGTCGTGGAGATGGTAAGTCGTACATACTCATGAGTGACGATATCATTTCCCTAATTGTTGAATGGTATGGAATTAGATGTAATATAAATTTTACAGAAAAAATATCATGTTAAATTTATTAATTACATCCATTATATTAATCTTTATACCCATAAAAATAAAGTGTATGTGAAAACAATTTACACCACGACATGGAGACGGTAAGTCATACATACGCACGCATGATGATATTGTTTTTCATAGGATGGATAAAATGAGAAATAACGTTGTCCCATTATTATAAAAACATATAATCATGTTTAAGGTACAAGGGTTATTATTTTATTATGGAAAAAATAAATAAATGAGAAGTATAAGAAGAAAAGAACTTTGAAAGAGGTGATAAAACAATTACCTCTTTTCGGGTGTCTCCTTTTGATTTTCCCAAAATGACTCCATAGGATGGCTTTATGACCAGAGTTAGGACTCTAGGATGAAGTGAGGTAGGTTGGGAGGAGAAATGGTTGGGGTTTTTCTGAACCAAAAGGCTTTAGATGTGTGATTTAGAGATAAAGGTAGGTTCCCTTTTATAAGAGAGGTGAGGAGCACTTTAGGAAAAATATTGAGATATTAATTTATTATAATTTTATGTTCAGTTTATAATATCTAAAAATTGATTTATTCAGAGTATGTGACAATTATGGGTTGAAATCATCTCAACCAATAGGTTCTAGACATGTTTAGTTCATAAAACTAATCTTATCTTTTATATTTAACCCTTAGCTAAATAGTTTAACTCTTACCGTGTCTTCTTATATTTTGACACTATATGCTTAATATAGTTACTATAAAATGTCAAGTGAACCAAAAGTGGATCATTAATGACATGTTTAACATTATATATGTCATTTTGATGAATCTTATTTTTTTAGGACTATTATATCATTTAATAAAATAGTATTTTTTTTAAACTCATTTATGTCAATTTTGACACTATTTTGTAATTTTCCTTTGTTAAAGTCATAACAAGTTTATTCATTCAAAACAAATGAATTAACTCAAATATAATACATCATTGTCATCAATAAAATTATTTTATGGCATAAAAAAATTAAATTACATTTATTTTAATATTAATAAAATTATTTGTTTGATTCCTTCATTAACAAGGAAAACATTCCATCATTATTTTGTCATAAATAAATTTAATTTTTTAATGTCTAAAAATTATAAATAAAATAAAATAATGTAGGAAATATTTTTATATTTATAAATACTATTTTTATTCATATCTATTAGTTATATAACCCTGTATTAAAATATTTTTACTAAAAGATACATTTTTATATTATATTTCTCTTTAAATTAATTCTTATTACATGTCATTATCACACCCAAGTGGATCCATGGAGTCCCAAAATCAACTCAAGGATGCCCATGGTCAGAAATATATCATCCTATAGGGTTATGACATGTTTTAGGATAGGTTTATATTATTATAATATTATTTTTTACCCTTATTTACCTGATTTACCCTTTAACCATGGTAAATAAAAAAAATACTAAAGTTACTATTCATAATGTACAAAAATAAAAGTTACCTATTTACACAATTTAGAAATTATTATTCCAAATATGAAGTAAATTTTCCCAAATTCAAAATACAGAAGTTGCATTAATTAATTTAAAATTAATTCCCGTTGAAAAAATTAAAAATGGGTTTTTAAGAAGTAAAAACTATCAAAAGATTGACATGTGTTTATGTACGATTTAAATGTGAAATTACATCCAATGATCATAATTGGATTCAATGATAAAATATTAATCCAATTACACTTCAAACCCAACTAAAAAAATCTATCTATATAAATAAATTAGATGAAAAGGAAATTTTGAATTAAAATGCAGTATTTTTTACTATTCATCAAAAGTTGAAGGTTTTCATAAAAATACCAAAAATTCACCCTAATCTAATTTTGATATTAAAAATTCATAAATTAATTCTATTTTCAAAAATAAAATTTATACAATTTCAAAATGTGGTTAATACTATTCATAATCGCTTTTTTAAATGGCTAGTTTGATAGGTCGTGGTGTGCTCGTACTCAGTATTTCTCACAATGTATGCTATTGAATTATTTAAAAGGAAGTGTACCATGGAATCTTGGGGTGTTACATTATACCTATATCAATAAATTTCATCCATTAAATTTAAACTTAGGATTGAAAACTAGGTTTTTTACATTTCAAAATATATTTGTTGAAATCCCACGCTGAAAAATAGATTAATAAGACCTCTATTTTAAAATAAAGAAATGTAAGTATAGAGGTTACTTGAAATAACACATACTAGGGTTCAGTGTAAGAAAACATGGACATGAAAGAAAAATATAACCATCAATTTTTGATAGAGAGTGATGGATAATATTAGTAGGAGAAAGTTAATAATCTAAAATCCATAAATCTGTAATGATCCAAGGGACCATTTGATTCGTCACAAAAGAAATTACTAGGAAAACATTTTTGGTTTTCAAGATTATTTAAAAAAAATTTAAGAACATTAGAAGAAATTATTACTTGATTTCAATATAATCTCATCATTGGTATTGCCTTGAAAAATTTACACTTCATCTCTTATTCAAGGAAATCAAGTTTAATTGGTCATTTATGAAGTGTTGGAAGATCATGTGATCCATAAATAGAATGATTGGTCATTCCATCTATCACAAAAAAATTATCATGGGTTATCACATATGCATAAGTCCACCTATAGTGAGATAATACATTAATCAAAAAAACTTCAACTAGATTATAACTTATACTATCCATAAATGGATAACCTTACCTGACCTGAAAATTAATTTTTTTTCAAACACTTTTAAGGGGAAGTGAGAAACCATGTCATTAAAAAATACAGAGCATCAAACAGTAAAGGATATAAATGAACCATTGAAATATAGTTTATGTCTATTAGATGAATTATTCTTAATTAGTTTCCAAAGAATCCCATTTACCTCTAAATCTAGAAGATCTTTGATAAGGTCTTAAAACTAAAAATCTAACTAGTCAAACATTTGTATGAACTCCTCTATAGTTAAATTTCCTTCATTGAATCCTCTTGCCAAAATAAGATCTTGCTTATTGATACACTCCATCTGCACCTTGTTAGTGGCCACAAGAAGGAATAACTCAATAATATTATCACCATCCTATTTCGAGGCATTGAACGGAATAGCGTTGTCCAATATCTCTTCCTTGTAATGGATAATAATTTCCCATAGATACCCATCACCAGCAGACTCAACCCGGTCAATGTTAACCGCATTAGAAGATAAGTTGTTCACCTTAGAAACCACCAAAAAGCCTCCTTCATCATGTATCTGATCACTAGAAATGGGAATGGAATTCCCTTCATCAGCCCTTAACTTCTTAGATGAACTAGTCTCCATCGATTTAGGTAAGTGTGAGTAATTTTTACGCCCTATTGATGTTTTCCCCTTCATTACAATGCACCTACTTGAATCATAGTTTCCTTTCTGCCCCTTATTTCAGCTAGGGATATGAATCCCAATACCATAAATATCCTCTACACTATCAGCTGATACTAGGATAAAGATCTCATCATCGGAATCTATCTCACATGGTCCCTACCCTGCAAAAAGTTTATACAATGGTTGAGGGTTATGATTTCCCGGCATAGCCGAAGTAATATCAAGATACTTTGTAACTGGAGCCTCCACCTCCAAGCCTTCAAAATGGTTACTGGTGACAATATTTCAGATTGAAAATCGAGAACTCGACCTTCTCATGACCTTTACCCACTCCACATTCCCATCCTGCGTGCACTTCTTAGGATCAAAGCAGGTAGTTGGGTGCCCCTCCCCTGTCGCTTGTGTCAGAACCGAACTCTCACTTATTTGAGCAGCCTTAGCATAGGAGGTAGGTTTTGGTGAAATGATTCTTGGTTCCACAGAGTCGAGGTATGAATCCCTCATAATTCCTCTTGATTCAGACAAATCCCATCATGCCAGAATGGCCCTAACCAAATCATGTCTCAACCTTTAGAAGATGTCTGAAACCTCCAAGTCGGGATTCATGGGTCTCACTACTTCCATGATAGGATTAGTAGATACTAAAATCTTGGTACCCAATTTACCAACTCTAGGATAATTATAATGCTCTAGATAAAGACATTGTTGATCATCCTCATCTTTGCGTCGGAACTGATATGATGAAGCAACATGATCCAAGTGATTATAGTAAGCAAAAAAATATGTCCAAGACTCAAAAACGATGCCATGTTTGTATCGAAATTCCTCCCCAATAGCAATCCATACCCATTCCACTGGCAGCTTAGACACATCAACTTTGAAACAAAAACAAGGGATAAACGGGTGACAAATAGAGTTCATATGGATATCTAATCAAAGATACTAGCCAACTAGATTCCCAATCATACGAATAATAAAAGGATTTTGAAAATACAAATGGAGTTCAGGGAAGCTTACCCATAATGCCGAAGATGGAGAGTCTTGTTTCATGTGAAAATTGTATGTCCATCGGAAGAGGTAGAAGCGACATCCATTTTAGGAAAGGGGAGCTGAATACCCCTCAAGGATCAAGTCATCCACCAAAGAAAAATGAATCATTATATGACAATTATCCACGAGCCCAACTGTCACACACTCTTGGAGACTCTAAGATCCAAGTAAAAACATGATGAATGAATCAACCAAAGGCTGATAGTCACGGAACTAAGAAACCATGGTATGATCTAGGAGACCTGAAGCTTCATGGAACTCTAAAGTTGGAAGCTCCAACTGGGGCGAGCCATCATAAATACTGGGAACTTTCGGGCAAATAGAAATGGCTGGGAAACAACCAGAATTATCAGATATCCTAATTAAAAACATGCATGTTTCCCTATTCCAAAACATAGTGGATTATTCCTTAATTCCTAAAAAGTTATACACTTCATCCATAATAGCATAACCCACTTGTCGAAAAATACAAAATTATTTCTCAAGAAACTAGAATCGTCCAATTTTCTTATTCAAATACAACATATCTTTATCCAAACATTATTACCTTAACATGAGGAACATATTGAGTGTTATATTTACCATAATCATATGTTCTCCAAATATAATCATACATTTTAATAAATTTTCTTGTCCATTATAACTATTCAACATATTTTTTAGAATCCTTAGAGAAAAAAATAAACTGAATACTCCTTATATAATTCACTTATTCATAATTCTTGGATTCAAATACATAAATACTTCAATCCTTCAAATTTAACTGTTTTCATAGAATTGGTCCTTCCTTGGTTTAGAGGTAGATTCTTATGTATGGGCATTGAGTTAGGTATTTCCCAATATTTCCATAGATGATACATTGAACTCTATAACAATTGGTCACTTTATGACCCTTTTTCCCACAAAGATAATATATTCCCCTCTATTTGAGGTATTCCTCAAGGTTATTCTTTCCTTCCTATTAAAATTTAGGAATCCAAATCTTGTTTTCTCTATGTTTCTTAAAATTTGAACATTTATAAATGTTCATCTTCCTATTACGTAATGTGTTAGTAAATTCATCAAAGATCACATTTTTAATAATATATCATGATAACTGATTCGACATAATCACAATATCTTTCTCTCCAGTCATTATCCAATTTTTTTTCTCAAAATCACTAGATTTTCCACCAAACTCAATGTTAATCCAATTCTTTCTGGTTTCCTCAATAAACTAAGATCAGAAAGTACAGTGTGAGAAGAACATCTCATTAAAGAAAACCACATAATCAAGGGAAGTTACTTTCAATCTACAACATCTTAGGTTTAATCTTAGGTTATCCATAATCATTACCAAAATTATAGGGGATTATTCTATACTTATCCTCAAAGTCTATCTTAGGGTTATCATCCCTAATCTAAGTTTTCTAAATCTATTTCCAAGTTCGTTGATA
This sequence comes from Viscum album, assembly GCA_963277665.1. NCBI lineage: Eukaryota > Viridiplantae > Streptophyta > Magnoliopsida > Santalales > Viscaceae > Viscum > Viscum album. Next base: position 1,490,469,842 of record OY728120.1, read on the forward strand.
AACTCTCTCTGATACCAACTATAAATCCCTGACCCAAGAATCCTAGAGCCAGTGCATTATTTTAATACATTGGCATGATAACAAGGAATCATGTCCCGAAGGATCGATCAGTTTAGCAATCTTGGAAAATAGATTACATACATGAACTTTAAATCCCAATTTCTAACATAAAACACGTAATAGATAATCCTTTTAGAACTCCATTATCCCCCTTGATTAACCCTATATATCAATCATAAAACACTTCTTGGCATCCTGGAGAAATAAAACATAATAAAGGGGTGATCTCAAATGCTTAGTAAGGGAAAACAATATAGCAGATGCTATCAAAAATAAACATAAACTTTTAAGACAATGTATAAAACTAAAACATATGCCTTTTAAAAAATTATCTTCAACATAATATGGAAATAATGAATCAAATAATTCCATTTAAACACTCAAATGGATATTCTACTAGTCTAATAGTCACATGTAAAATCAATAACTAATCTCATGACAAGGGAAAGCCTAATGTCGGACATCATAACCACTATGTCAAGGCCTTGTTCCAAGACCATTCACAAATATTCTGTCAATACCTTATTCCTAGACACTAGTTTTTCTCATGAGACCTACCGATACATCATGGGGCTATAGCGAGCCTTACCCATCACTTACTAAGTCCAATAAATTCCTTATATGAAAAGGATGAAACATAACATAATCAATCGGATTAAAAATAGCATACGAAATGTCAATACTTTAAATATAAACCATGAATGATATAAATATAGCACATCTGTATTCAAACATATCATAACTCATGCAAAACAATATGGAATATTTTATTATAATAAATCAACCTCAATCAAGAATAATATCTAATAAAGGAAGATTACATAGATAAAATTAATTAGTGAAACTCTTTGAGAGAAATATCCCTATTTTCTTGAAATCATTTAAAATTCTCAAATTTATAAAGGAAGTCATTTAAAAGAGATTTTTGAATCAAAGTGTACCATACCACTTTGAAACTTTTTAAACAAATTAACATTTTAAATCAATCATGTACATATAAATACACCCTTAAATCATTTTGAAACCATGGACATTAATTAAATAGATTTAGAAAAATAAATTTTAAAACATTTAAAATGATGATCTAGTTAAATATTCCCTTCCATAAAACCTTAAAATATTCCTTTTCAAAAAATTATGAAACATGTACATGGATGAAAAATATTTCACAGTATATACATACACCTAAACAATCTTAGATAATAATAAGATTGAGGAATTAACCCTTACCTTAGGTCTGATACTCTTCGTACATGTATGAAACTCATGTATAATGTTTTTAAACATATTATTAACTTATATAAGAATAATAATAATATTTATAATATCATATATGATTATTTTATTACTTTATATTACCTATTTATTAACAATTCAAAGTTAATGCAACATTTCGGGTAATAATCATTTTGTTTATCGTACGTGTTTTGACTTGTTATTCTTGAACATATTACTTAGATAATAATTTACTTACTTCCAGAATGTAAAACATGATTTATATATCATATATATTCTGTATATATATAATAAATAGATAAATAAAATAGAACACACTGTTTATAGAGATGGTAGGTCGTACGTACACATGAACGTTGTTTCCGTTTTCTTATCTTATTGAATGGAAGTAAGTGAATGAAATATATGTATATGTTTGTGTGTGTATATATATATATACCATCCCAATAAAATTATTATATCATATATTTCATACTTATTAATAATATTTATTCTTATAATCATTTTGGAATGGTGAATGTGGAAGATGAGTCTCATCGTGTCCTAGAGACGGTAAGCTATACATACACACGAGCGACGATATGATTTCTTTAATGGTTAAATGGTATGGAATTGGATGGAATATAAATTTTATAGAAACAATATAATGTTATATTTATATTTTACATCCATTATATTCATCGTTATACCCATAGAAATAAAGTGTACATGAAAAACAATTTACACCATAGTGTGGAGATGGTAAGTCATACGTACACATGCATGGTGATATTGTTTCTTATAGGATGGGTAAATGGAGAAATATGATATTTTACCTAATAATAATAACATATAAGCATGTGGAATGTATTGGAGTTATTATTTTATTATGAAAAAAACAAATAAAGAGGAAGTATAAGAAGAAAATATCTTTGAAAGAGGTGATAAAACAATTACCAAAGGGTGTCTCCTTTTGATTTGCACAAAAGGACAACCTAGGATGGATTTCTACCAAACTTTAGGCCTATAAGATGAAGTGAGGAAGGTTGGGAGGAAAAATGGGTAGGTATTGGCCCAACCAAAAGGCTTTAGATGTGTGAGTTAAAGAGAAAGAGAGGTTTCCTTTTATAAGAGTGGTGAGGGGCACTTTAGGAAATATTTTTAAATATTAATTTATTATAAAATTATTTTCAGTTCCTAATACTTAAAAATTGATTTATGTAGATTATAACATGAGGATTGGTCTAAATCCTCTCAACCAATATGTTTTAGACATGTTTAGATCATAAAATTAATCTTTTCTTTTAGATTTAACCATTAGTTAAATAGTTTAACTCTTACCGTGTCCTCTTATATTTTGACACTATAGGGTCAATATAGTTACTATAAAATTCCAAGAAAACGAATGGATCATTAATGACATTTTTATTATTATATAATTAATTAGTACAAATATTATATTTTTATTACTGTTATATAATTTAATAAAATAGTATCTGTTTTAAAAACTCATTTTTGCAAATTTTGAAACTTTTTAGAAATTGATTTTTTTTAATTCATAAAAAGTTGATTAATTAGAACAAAAAGAATTTACTAAAATATTATATGTCATAAAAATCCATAAAAAATTATTTCAAAAAAATTAAAAATTACATTATTTTAATATTAATAATTTCATTTATTTGATTCCTTCATTAATAAGGAAAACACTGCATCATAATTGTGTCATAAATAAATTTAATTATTTAATTTATAAAAATTATAAATAAAATACCATGATATAGGAAATATTTTTATCTTTCTAATTAATATTTATTGTCAAATATATTAGTTATATAACCATATATTAAAATTGGTTTACAAAAAGATACATGTTTATGTTATATTTCTCTTTACTTAAAATTAATTCCAATAACATGTCATTATCACACCCATGGGATCCCAAAATCAACCCAAGGATTCCCATGTTCAGAAATATGTCATCCAATAGGATAAGGACACATGTTAAGGTAGTTTTATATTATTATAATATTATTTTTTACCCCTATTTACCTAATTTACCCTTTAACCATGGTAAATAAAAATAATTACTGAAGTGACTATTCATAATATCTAAAAATAAAAGGTACCTATTTATAAAAATTGAGAATTATGATTAAAAATATGGAATCCATTTTTCCAAATTCAAAACACCGAAGTTTCAGAAATATATTTAAAATTAATTCCCGTTCTCAAAACCAGAAAGCGAGTTTTTAAAAAGTAAAAACTATCAAAAGATTTACATGTGTTTATATTCAATTTAAATGTGAAATTAATTAAAATGACCATAATTATATTAAATTATAAAATCATAATCCAATTAAACTTTAAAACTAATTGAAAAAGACAATCTAACTATACAAATAAATTAGATAAAAGGCAATTTTGAATTAAAATGCAGTATTTTTCACTATTTATCAAAAATTGAAAGTTTTCCGAAAAATACCAAAAAATCACCCTAATATAATTTTGATATTAAAAATTAAAAACTGATGTATATTTTCAAAAATAAAATTTATAAAATTTCAGAATTTGGTTAATACTATTCATAACCGATTTTTAAACTGCTAGTTTGATAGGTTGCGGTGTTCTCAAGCTCAGTGTTGCGTACAATGCACACTATTGAATTATTTAAATGGAAGAATGAAATTGAAGCTTAGGTTGTTACAATTCTTAGGCTTAGTTCTTCATTTTTCATCCTGGCGATGATTATATTTTGATGCAGGCTTATATGCCCTATTTTTAGGGCATTCATCTATTCTCCCATTTTCATCCAATCTTGGCCAAACAAATGGCTGATACAGGATGAGGAGAGTGTAATAGGCTCAAGGTAGGTGGTCTATGTATTTTTCCTAAAATTTCCATCATTTATAAATTTTTGTCTTTGTCTGAACACTAGTTTTAAAGGTCGTTGCCCCTAAAAATTCATATGCATTAATTATAATTATTGTGCTCATGTTCTAAGGACCTATTGATACATGTTCTTCATGTTGTTAGAGGTTGATACCTAAATGCCTTCCACCCAAATAGAGTGTTTACCAAACTATGCCTTTAATTTAACTAAAACAAAATAGGCCTTTCATAGTACTGTATTTTACTAGTGCTAGCAAAAAAGAGCTTATAAAGGTTCCCTTTATCTACCCTTTGTTTTTAGCGCATATATAGGGTAACCTTTATCAGCTCTTTAATTTAGCACTGATAAAATATACCCTTTATCATCACTTTATTTTTTGGACTAATAAATGTCCAAAATAAAATAAAATAATTAAACACATAAAAATTAAAAATGAGTAAATTTAAAAAATATAAAAAAATTATTAGTTAAATAATTATTGATAAAAATAAATAAAAATAATATACATAAATATATAAGTTATAAATATTAATAAATAATTTTTACTAAATATATAAATATGTAGAATGAATAAAATGAAATAATTAAACAAATAAAAAATTAAACTTGAGTATATTAAGAAAAATATTAAACATTTTATTAATTAATTAATTAATTAATGATAAAAATAAATAAATTTAATATTCGTATATGTATATTATAAATATTAATAAAAATTATATTATATATATATAATTAAAAAAATTATAATAATTAAACAAAAAAACTGAATAAATTTTAATAATTAAACAAAAAAATTTAAAAATGAATATATTACAAAATTATTTAAAAAATTATTAATGAAACAATTTTTATTAAAAATGTATAAGTTTTATATATATATATATATATATATATATATATATATTAATTATAAATAGTAATAAATAATATAAATTTAATATAAATGTAGAAAATGAATAAAATGTAATAATTAAAAACATATTAATGTCTTATTCATTTTAATGGTTTTTATACATAATTATTCATTAATAAATTTAATATAGAAATATATTCATATACATATATGAATGTATATAATATTTCCTAGAATATGATTTATATAATATAAAATATTTATTCTTTACATTAATTAAGTCAAATTATTAGTTGAAGAATATTTTATAATTAAAAATTAATATTAATTAAAAATATTGACTAATTGCTTCGAGTAATAGACATAATTGAGTGTCATTTTATTTTTCAATTTAACAAATATCAATTGTGTGTTACACTAATTTAACATACATATATATAATTAATTTACTTTTATATACAACACACACACAAATATTTACATAATTAATGAAATTTTATATAGAAATTCATACACCTAATATTTATATAATTTATTCAAATTTAAGTATTAATTTTAGAATTTCTTTATAACATGATACAATTAATATTGTATTTTTATAATTAGTAAATTCTATTTATTTATTTTTAATATTATTATAATTTTTTATAAATTCATTTTTAATATTTTTTACTTTTTATAATTTTTTGGGTAATTTAATCATTTTCTATTATTTATTTATATATATTTATTTAATATATTATAATATTTTCAATATTTTTTCATCTCTATTTCAATATATTCATATTTATTAATAATTCATGTTTAATTAATAAAACTTATCCATTTTTTCAATATTTTTAATTGTTCTAATTTTCAATTATTAAATTTTACTCATTTTTTACATGCATGGATTTAGGATTATATATTCATTAATAATGTTAAAAATATATTTGTAAATAAATAAATATATTTATAAATGTATATTTACAATATTTACTATTTTTATATATTTATAATTCTAAATAAATAAATATTTTTTAAAATTATTTATATAATTATAAATACATATTTATATATATAAATAATTTTAAAATAATAATAAATTTATTTAAATGATTAATATATTTACTATTTAACATTTACATTTATATTTATATTTATTTAATATATATATATATATATAATTATATATAATTATATATATATAATGTTATAAAACTATAAATATAATTATTTTAATATTTTTAAAAGTATTTATATAATTATAAATAAATAGTTATATATTTAAATAATTATAAAATTATAATAAATATATTTAAATAATGAATATATTAACTATATTTATATTTATATATATTTATTATATATATATAATTATATAAATATATATAATGATATAAATACATTTAAAATTATAAATAAATAATTATAGATATGTTTAAAAAAATATTTATTAATGTGTTTTTACTATATATATAAAATTATATTTTTATAATTATAAATAAAAAAATAATTTTTTAAAAAAAATATTTATATAATTATATATATATAGATATATTTAAATAATTATAAAATTATAGTAAATAAATATATAAGTATATAAATATATTTATAAATTTTTTATAATTGTAATTATAAATCCTTTATGAGGGATAAAGTTTTAACACTGATAAATATTCCTTTTATCAGTGCTAAAAAAGTGCTGACAAATATATCTTTTATAAGCACTTTTTAATTTAGAAGCGATAAAAGTTTCCCTGGTCTATTCAATAAACTGTAACTATAACTATATCATCATGATACCTCAAGATTTCAGTAGAAGCCTCCTTTCGTTGGCACTCTTCTTCGTCAAATCCAAGCCCAAATCTGGGCTCGAATCAGGGCTTGAACAAATCCAATGCTTGAATTCAAGGCTTGAACAAATCAAGCATCGAACGAATCAAGGCTCGAACAAATCAAAGGATCAAAAAAATCCAACCTATGGTGATATCTATACTTTCTCTCAGATGAATCAAAGCTTTAATCCAAGGTATATTATTTTCTCCTCCTCCTCACTAGTTGATTGCTTGTTTGGTGATATTTTTTGTGTTTTTTTGTTTATTATCTCTTAAAATTCATTACCCTTTTTCCACTATTTTCCCATCACTGCTTTCCCTTCATTAAGCCTTCCAATCACTGTTGTTGATGGTTTTTCATCATCTATGATAACCTTGGGTTGGTGTATTTATGCTTTATCTGTTCCTTAATTTGTTTCATGTACATGGCTATTTGAAATTATTTTCTGTAAAATTATAATTGTTATTCAGATTTAATTGGATTTAAATATTCTTGTTTCTCAATGTTTTTAAGGGATTATAATTGATTTCTAATTGTTTTATTGTGGATTTTTTCAATTGGTTTATTGTGGATGTGTCCTTGTTTCTTATCTCTATTCAAAAGATAAATTATATTTTCTTCCAATAAAATATTTATGATGGTTATCATAATGTAATTCGGTTCTTTAAAATTTTTTGAGGTTTTTTATGAAATATATTTCGGCCTTATTGTCAAAGTAACGTTGAGGCACGCATCTTGGTGAGAGGTTCTGTGAGGAGCAGTTGTAGCACCACACCAAAATCGAGGTAAGCTGATCTCACTGAGGCATTCTAAAAGTGAATTCCTCATATTTCATTTCTTTAAGATATTAAGAATAAGGTGAAAAGGTGGTGTGACCCCCTCCCCAAATATTTTACCAAATTCATGATTATTTTATAACTACATCGCACATATTTTTATTTTTATTTTAATAATGTCATTTTAGTAGTTATGAAGTCACAAGAATCTAATTATTAACAATTTATAATATTGATATGAAAAATTAGCCTATTATTTTCTTATATATATATATATATTTATATATAGTGTTATATGTAATTTCATGTGTAATATATGATATAATGAATTATTAAATATTTTTCTTACAATAATGTTATATTTTATGATGAATTTATATCATAAATTATTTTTTAATTTAATTTCAAGATTATTGTTATCATATTTATAAACTAATTAAAGATTATATGTGAATGGTTGGATACTTTAAAAAATTTCATTAATGGTTTCGTAACATATTTTTCACTAAAATGGTTTTTTGTGGTATTTTTTATTTTTTATTGGAAATTAATGTGTAACATTTCAAGGGTTATTATCATAATATGGGTATCATATTTGGTGAATTTAGTAATTATAATAATAACATTATTGCAGGAATAAAAAAATAGCATTTTGAATCATGATTTTAAAATTAGATAAGGGGTGAATTTTGGAATTTTTAAAAAAATAATAAAATATGGTAATAAATTGGTGCAATATGGTAACATGTTGTAAATATGAGATGATACAAATTTATTAATGGTTGACTTTACCAATTTTGTTCTATTTTCATTATCTTTTTACAAAAAATTCTAGTAGATCATTAACATAGTTAATGGGGTATAATGGGTGGAGTTGTTCACTTGAGATAATGGAATTATAAAATACTTAATAGTTATTTACATTGGATTCCACTCTCCACACCCAAAAATACACATCACCCCTTCTCATTTATTTAAATATGATTCTCAATTTTTCCCTTCATTGATCTATCAAATATCATCTCCCTTATATTTATCCTTAGTCATGTATATTTTTTGTGGTTGGAAGATCTAATCTATGATAAGAATTTCATAAAAGTAAATGGTTCATATTCATATCCCTACCTTTTCCAATAGTGATTAGCTTATTAAAATACTTAATAAATTCAAATTTAATAATATTATATTCTTATAATATAGTAATTATATCCACAGTAATGTATTTTTCATGATGGATTATTCATTCACTATCATAATTCAATTTTTCTAAGCCACTACTATGTCGATATAGGGATTCCTAATCTATCCAAATTCATTTCTAATTACATACCCTTTGATATGTTATTTTTTAAAATTCATTTTAATGTGTTTATATGGTTCTCTTTGTAGTATATCATCATAAATTGATTTTATTTTATATGAGATGTTATTCTTTTTCCCTCATCAATCTCATTTCCAAATCTATTACCTTGAAGGAGTAAGGGTTTCATCTCCTCCATTCATTCAAAATTATTTTTTTATTGTTCTAGTATCACTTAAACGTCATTTAAATTTGATTATATACTTTTAAATACATTATATTATCATCCATTTCTTGTATTTTTCATGAGATATCATTTATTTATTCTTAGTATTCTTTATCCCAGATTCATTACCATGGAAATGTAAAGAATTCATAATCGTCTTTTTTCATTCTATACTAAATTTTGTTTTTTAAAGTGTTTGAAAATAATTATTTACATTATTTCATGAATTAAATTCTATTTTAATATCACTGCTCTAATCGTTTATCCATGAGGTATCATATATTCACTCTCTTTATACAATTTTCAAAGGCTACGCCATATAAAATTCAATGATTCCTGTTCATTTCGATTTAATTTTATTTTTTGATTATTTTACTATAAATTATTTTCTAAAATTATTTTATATGATTATAAAATGTTATATTTGATATTATAGAATAATTTTAATCTATTATGAATGTTATATTACCCATTTTATCTCATTTTTTTTTACTTCTCATAATCCTTTACTATTTCAATTTAGTCAAATGAACCAAACTCTATTTCCCATGTTATTATAAACCCATGATTCTATGAAAATAAAGTCTATTTAAATGGATTCATGAAACTAAAATTTTTTCTTATCATTCTAAAAAAAATATGATTATAATATTTTCTACCAAAACCTTTCCATGTAATTACATCATATGAAAAATCCGTATCCTGAAAATTTTCACGTGTCTCTAGGGTATAAGTTGGGGGAATGTAGTTCCAAATGTTTATTCCATGTTAGTGCGGGTCTACTCAAAATGTTTTGGGTTTCCATAGTAAGATCACATGTATAGGTAATTTTTTTATTATTGTATTGATAGTATCATGCCCTTGGCTTATAAATCTATTATGATATACTTAAATGTGAAATCCAAAAACTCAATTCAAACAATTCCACTATATACCATGATAGTGGTTACAATTATCATATTCCATGGAAATGGTTTTAAACATTTAATTTATTTTTAATGGTTTTTGAATATGATTTTAAAAAATTTCAAATGGTGATAATAGTTTTTATAGAAAAGGGGGTCTGTATCTCATTTTGTGTTTTGAAAGAAATTGGTCAATTTTCATGTGGAATTTAAACAAATAATTTCATGTGGGTTTTTAAACATATAAAAAGGAGCCTTTTAAATTTTTAAAGTGGTATTTATTTGAGATTTGAAATTTTAAATTTAGTTGTTTTGATTTAAAAAATTCATGGATAAAATTATGATCCTCATTAGCTTCAAATATTGAATAGTTATTATTGCATATTGTTTCCTAAGATTGATTTTTCATCTCTTCTAGACATGAACCTATGTTTCTTGAACTACTCTGAGGAGTAATCATCCCATACTAGGTACCAATGATCATTTTGGATGAATTCAGAGGATAACACCTACAATAGTGTAGTAATTATTTTCGTAAATTCAATTACCCATTTTCTCTAAAGAATATTGAAATTATTTGAAATAATCAAAATTTGGGTTCCCCTTATTATAATTGTCTATAATTTTCACCTTTGATAATAAATATCTTATGGGTATTTTTTTATGGAATAGATATTTTATGAACCTAATAGGGTGGATGTGAATCTAAAATTCATACATGTTAATCTTTTCACAAAAGTGTATGAAGATAGAGTTAAATAGTTCCTAAATTTTTTAATAGAGCATGCATAAGACCCTTCTCAAATCCTTTTTCTGTGTTTACATTGTTTTTATTCAATATAAATTAGTCCAGAATAGTTGGAAGAACATTTTATTTGTCATAGAATAGATCAGAGCTATAAATGTTAGACTAAACGTAGGTAAAAAATTGAACATACACACCGATTAGGATGATACAATGGTTTATGGATCATTTTATATCAATACAAGTGTGAATGGGGATAGAGATCACATAGAAGAAATGAGAATGGAAATTGAATATGACCTTAATTTTTTTAGGAATTAAATATTTATTCTAAGAGAGAATTGTATACCAATTGTACTAAATACATAAAATTTTCAGATGTATTGAAGTTATATAATTTGAGAGATGGAAGAGGATAGATCAACACCAAATTTATACAACTACTTGATCTCCTGAATGATATAAACCCCTAAGAAAATGAAATTCTATGTCAAAAATATTATGCTAAAATAATACTACTTTAAATGGGGATTATCTCTAAAAAATAAATCTGGTTCAAATTAGTGTATATTATTTCGCAGGAACCATGAATCACTCATAAAATTCACTAGGTGTGGCACGGATCGATACTAGAAAAATGAATCAAGTACTTAAAAGGTTGTATAGTAATTTCCTATAATTCCATAGTTTAGAAGACTATATGGGTGTTAGGAAACCGTGATACAATTGATATGGAATGATGATACAATAATTAAATATGGGAACCTATGTCATCCATAAAATTCTCCTTAGAGGAATAAAATTGATTACGAGTATCTTAAATTTGATAATGAGCCAAGAAACTATCGTTGTGCATTATCTATAGATGGAATAAATCCTTCTGGTGTACATAGTAGTACACATAGTACATGTCCCTTAATTTTTATGAATTATAACTTTCTTACATGGTTATGAATAAAGTGAAAATGCATTATGTTGTCTCTTTTTATATATGGACCAAAGAAACTCGGTAATTATATTGATCACTATTTGGCTCTATTGATCGAAGATATGAAATTGATATGGGATATAGGTGTTACAATGTATGATTCTCATAGAAGTAAAAAATTCACATTTAAGGCTATATTGTATGGGAAAATAAATTAATTCCTTGCTTATGTAAATTTTTAGGCTATAACATTAAACCGATATTGGGTGTCCCATTTGTGATTAAGTCACACACTCAATTCATTTGAAAAATTCCTCAAATAATTTTTTGGAAATTGTAAAAATTTACCTCAATGAAATAAATACATATCATGGATGATATCATTCAATGGGAATATATAACAAGGTATAACACCTCGTCCACTAATAGATAATCAATTGTTCGATAAAGTAAATGATATTGACACTATTTTTGGTAAACCATTTTTTAAAAACCATAAAAATCAGGTTGGAAGAAGATATGAATTTTCTTTGAATTTTTGTATTTGAATTTTTTGTGTGTTAGAAATTTTCTTGATGTCATGCATGTAGAAAAAAAATATTTGATAGTTTTAATAGAACATTACTAAATTTTCCTAGAAAAATTAAAAAAAGAATCAAGGATGAGTTGGATATGATTGACATGGGGATAAAAGAAGAGTTAGTACCAGTGAAGGATAAAAAGTGTAATTTTCTTCCTCCAGTGGATTCAACTCTATCTAGATAGGTAAAATTACAATTTATCATTTTTCTTAATAGTTTAAAAGTTCTAGATGGTTATTCATAAAATATCAAGAATTTTGTGTCAATGACTAATTTGAAGTAATAAGGAATAAAATCACATTATTTTCATGTATTGATACAAGATTTTATGCATGTTTCTTTTTGTTACATTATTCATAAAATGTAATAAAAATATTAACTAGTCTCTACTTATTTTTCAAAGCCATATGCATTAAAGTTATTGAACCAGTGATGTTTACAATCATGAATCAGGAGGTTGTTATCATATTATAATAATTATATATATTCTTCCCAACATAATTCTTTGATATAATGTTTTACATGATGGATCACATGGTTATAGTGGTTCAACTATGTGGTCATGTCCATTACATATGGATGTAACCCATTGAATGGTATATGATGATTTTGAAAGGTTAAGTAAATAAATGAAGTATGCCAGAATTTTTTTTATTGAAGAATGATATATTATAGAATAATCTGTTAAATTATTTACTGATAACTGGTCATATATTGATAGTATTGGTATGCCAAAAATATTTTCACAGCAGACACCTTAAGGGTGAAGAGATTTCCAGAAGATATGTTGTTACAATTACCATCACAGAGAGGGAGTAATCACACCTTTACATTTTACATATTAGTGAAGTTGTTGATCCATACATTGAATCCTGCAAAGAAATTATTAGATATCTGAATCCATCAAGGGATGAAAAATGGATATCAAATACACATAATCAATATTTTATAGGATGGTTATGATATCAAATTTATAAGCAGTTATCTAAAAATACAAATTAAATTATCAAATGACTTTGATGGCTAGATAGAAGAATAATTGTAAATGTAATACATTACAATATTTTTGTAATAAATGGGTATAAATTCTATACAAAATAACATGATGATTGTATTATGATGAGAAATAGAGGATTTACACTTGTGGTGGAAGTGATGCACATATCTTGTTCCAAGGATATAAATCCAATTTATGCAAATATGTCATATTTTGGAATTATCAAATACATATACGAGTTTGATTATAGAACATTTCAAGTGTCATTTTTTTCTTTTAAAATGGGTTGACAATAGGAGTGCATTGAAATTTTATGAAATGGGCTTCATGAAGGTGAATTTTAGTGTGGAACGGGGAAAGGAAGATCCATTTATAATGGTATTAGAATAAGTGAATGTATTTTATGTTTCTGATATAGCAAACAAGAATTGGTTGATTGTCCTACTGGTGACTAAAAAATTATAGGGTCTGATCAAAATTCAATCAAGGATGAATCTTTCATTGGGATATCACAATCAGTTCATGTTGGTCCCAATGTACACTACAAAAAAATGACTTATACGAACATAAATTCAATAACATATAATATATCTATTTGTAAAAATGAGTATTTCAAACAGATATTATGTTTTTTATATTAATTTAAGATACCAACAGATGTTTTTACTAAAAAATATATCTTCTAATAATAATTTTTCAATACCAATAATTATTTTACTAATAGTTAAATTCATTAGTTTTTTATATCAATACCAACATTTTTTTCCAAAAAATAATTACATTATTAATAACCATTATTAACAAAAGATTTTTTAATTTCAGAAAACTATGTTAAAATAACTCATTGGATAAAAAATATTTCATCATTAAACAATTTAGAAAACAATCTTTTTATATTATCATTTTTAAGACAACATTAATGTTCAATTTATCATTTTTGGATTATTTTCTAAAATATCTTATTATATAGAGTATTTTTTTTATATTTAAATTTACTAAATATAAAAAATTTATCAACATAAATCCAATAAATTACTGATATAACATTAAAAAATATAAAAACATAAAAATAAATTAAGTATTATTATTTTATTAATAACTATATTTTTATTTCAAAATTTAAAATCAAATTTTACAAATGAACTAATCATGTGTTGTCCCACATATTTTGAAATGGAAGCTCTCTAGATCATTCCCCCAAATTCCTTATTCCTTTTCCATAACCCAAATTGAGAATCCCCACCTCTCTGACTATTAAAGATGCCAAAGTTCAGGCACCCTTTTTTCAATCACACCATCTTCTTCATATTTTTTTGGACAACCCTAATACTGGTATTTCATTCCTCATGATTCAATCGATCTTTCTCAATTAGGTTCTAGTACATCAGTCAATTGGAATAACTGACTGCTCATTCCCCTCCATACTAGATATTATCCCCACTTTCCATCAAGTTCACACAGTAAGTTCGGTGTTCATAACTTCTTTATCTCAGCTAGTATTCATCCTCGAATTCAACTAGTCATCATAAAGTATCTTTGATTCAAACCAATTTCAGTGAATCTAATTTCCCCTTATATTGACTTCACCATTTATGTTCAGTGACTACGCAACTCTTCTATGATAGAAAGTCCTATAAAAATCAAATATTAACTCAAAGATTCACATTTTCAAATGTTCATCCATGTATGATGTAATGGTTTCCCCCTAACTTCCATTAAAACTAAATCTATTGTTTGATATCCAATAATATTTTTATGGATTCCTATTATCAACTCTCTAGGTATACACTCTTTTTTATGGTTCTATATTTCTATTATTGTAATGTGAGATTTTATATTTTAAAGATACTAATTAATTTTTTAATTTTCTAATATCTTGGATATAAAATTTTAATAATTTATTCATACACATAAACTTTTTAGGTTTTATGTGTAATTTTTTATAGGATGAAAAATTATTTTGGTTTTCTTATTTTAAAGTTGGTTTCCACTAATAATTTATGTCATTTATCCACATCAACCTAAAATTTTAATTTCAACCTAAAGTTAAAATGTAGATAACTTGTTATTGTTTAGATTATGAATTGATCTTTGCTTTATCTCTATATCTAGTTTGGTTATTCAATGGTCCTAAAGATTGAAGGTAATTTTTCATTGGGTAGTGATTTTTTTTTATTTTGGTTTTCATAAAAATTTGAGTTCAATTTTATCACAATAATATTGATAGATCCAACCATTATTTCCATATGTATCATGATTCCATTATTGTTTTCATGTATTGAGAGGATAGAAAATCATTTTATCATTTTTATAAATTTCTTATAAACATGCACAATGTGTTACGTTGTTTTTACTTTCCCCTGATATATTTTAAAATTAATTCTCATTTAATTTTTAGTTCTTTTTTCCCACTTTGGTATGTTAAACAAAATTCCCCAACCATAGTAAATTACTATGTTTTTTATTTTATTATGTTTCAAATATTCCATTCTTCTATTCTTTTAGTTTCATTAAAAAATTCACTTCCATTTTAAATTTTATCCCTAAATATTGAAGGTTTGATATATCACCATAAATGTACCTCTGAGGTTCATTTCCAAGTGTTCAATCCCTTTAAATATGTTCATATTAAAAACAATTAAATTGATATATTATATTCTCTAGAAATAATACCATTGTTATGTTCCTTATTTCATGTTGTATAATCACTAGAACATATATAATTTTATCATTCCAACAAAAAAATAGTATGAAAAAAACATATCTGTGTCATTTTTCCTCTCACAATTATAGATCCAGTTCAACATATTTATTTATATACATTCTATACAATATTTATTTTTATAACTCATATTCATTTGAATAATTTCCTCACTTATTCATCTTCATTAAAATATATTCACTTGTGAATATTAATTTATACAACTACACCTACCCTATGTTCAATTAAATTTTTCTGTAGAACTATAACTATATTTATACAATATTTATATTTATACATCTATATTCAGTTTAAATATTTTAATAGACTTAGAAAATGAACATGTTATATAGTTTATATATGTTAATAGTTTTACACATTATAGATTTTGTTTGGAGAGAATTATAAATAAAAAATTTATGTATATAGTTTCCGGTTTTTAATATTAATTTATTGATTTTAAATTTCCAATTTTAAATTTCATGTTCCGGAATTTGAAGATGAATTTTTTGATTCCTATATAGAAATTTTGATTATAATTTTTATGATTTTGAATATTTATATCATCTAATATTTTTTATTTCATTTCATATTTGGATTGAATGTTTTTTATTATAAATATGAAGATTCCAATCATGAATATCAAGTTCCCATATTTACAAATTAAATTATCTAGATTCCAATTTTTAGTATTAATTTCCAGATTCTACAATAAATTTTATGATACTGAACATCATGTTTTTAATATGGTTTTTAATTTTGTAATTTTATCATATTTGTACATGGTATCAAAAAATTCATGTCCAAAACTTATGAATGTTTTGGTATTTATGATATCTATAGATTTAACTGTTGAAATTTCAAGACAATATGTTTTATATTTGATTGAATATAAATTCCATTTATGATGCAGATGCTAGAACATGTTCATATTTGATTGAATCTGGATCCCAATTATATTCATACAATTTAAAAATTTGCATAAAGACCATATTTTTAACTATATCTGTATCACCTAAGGTTTTTCATTTAACTAAATGGTTCTCCAAATATTTAATTACGTATCATTTTCAATTGAAAAGTAGTATCATTATAAATTGAAAGAAACATTGTTTGACTATATAACTTCCTAAATTGTTACAATTATATAAAATTCTGAGATATGTGTCATACTTAATTGAAATTAGATTCATTATCAATGGTTTGTGGTCACGGGTTATGTGTTAATCTTAATTGAAATTAGTGATTGTGATTTTTTTTGTGGGTTTATCCTCGTGGACTTGATGTTAGAGATGGATATAATGTAGCGGTTGGATGGGCTATGGGCAATGGGAATACCTGCTCTTACCAGATTCATGAGATGTCAATAGGGATGATGAAAAATTAACAATATGAAAATAATTTTTTTATACCTATATTTATATTTTGGCTTCAATTCATGCATATATTTTTCACTAATTTGAATTGGATCTAGCTCGCAGTCCTGGGTCATGGATGGGTTTCTGGTGCTTGGTGGTCCCTGGTGTGGAATGGATGGACTAGAGTTGTCTTTCTTGTCTTGAGGGATGGATGGGTTGATGGTGATGGATGCTCCCTGGTGTAGCATGGATGGATGCTTCTCGCATGGGGTGTGATGGATCAGGTTGGGGGATGAATTTGGTATTGATGGGTGTGATGGATCCTGTTTGGGGGATGGATTTTGTTTTAATTAATTTTGTATTAAATTTCATTATTAATATAATTATGTTTTTATAATTTTGAACAAGTTTCAAAAATCATCTTCTTTTTTATAATTAAAAAAAATGTATTATATATGATAAATTAATAACTATAATATGAAATTTAACTAGAAATAAAAATTTATAATTTTTATTCAAATGTAATTTAGAAACAGATATTATAGGTTGGTAATATTATTACCAATAGAAAAAATATTCATTATAAATTGTTTCTAAACATTTTTACCAATGTATATATTATCTATTAGTATTATTATAATTGTAACTTAATGATTTTATCTGTTACAAAAACATTTAGTGATTTTTTTTTACTGAAATGTTAGTGATAGTTATATATATGTTGTAAAAACGTTTTACCAATAGAAAATTAACTTTTACCAATAGATATGCCTATTTTGGAAAAATTGAAATATTTTTAGTGGTAGAAAATGACTTTTACGTTAGAGGGGGAATAAAGAGGGTATTTGGATTCTCGATAGAGGAGCCAAATCCATTTAACCTTAAAAAATAGAGAGTTTAATGATAAGGTTAAACTATTTTTTAATATACTATGATTCTTTAATAATATTATGTGTTCTCTACTTTATTAACATAATATAAGTTAAATGTATGACTACTCTTACAGACAATGTCTTCTATACATGATAATGTTACCAATTATGGGGAAGAACTGACTACTGGATGGAATCAATGTGACCAACCTATTGACCCCCACAAGTCAATGTTCATTAGTTATGTTGGGGTCACAACAATGATGAATGTTTCGATTGATATACATTCCTGATTCCATATCCATCTTATAACAAAGGAAACCCTTTGTAAAGATATGACCATAATGTTATGATATAATTTATCTAGTTTACCAAAATATATATATATATTAAAACATTAATTTAATTGTTATTATCCCTTGAAGAGTTCAATTATTTTAGAATATTTTCATAATAAATTTTTCTTTAATGGCTACAGGAAAATACCATAGAGGATTATAAACTCTTATTACCAAGTTACATCTTTGGGATGCTAAGAGGAAATTAAATCCCCACCAACCATTTAGTAATGCACACATTATAAAGCATAAAAAATGGAATTTTGTAATCAGTCATCACAATGACAAATCATTTCAGGTTCATTTTATTCAATAATATATTATTTGACATTATTTTTTTTTCAATTTGATTCAAACATATATCTTTATGAAATTGAAAAAGAGTACTAAAATTAAATAACGTGCATCAAAACCAATATACCCCTATCACAAAGCAGGGATGGGGTATGCTTCACTAGAGAAAAGATTGGTATGTGTTTTAAATCAATAATAATAATTTTATGTGATATGAAACAACATATGTTCCTTTGTTTCTATGAATACAGGTGAATCAAAATCTGAAGCCACTTCCATCCCACATAATGTGCTATGGAAGGAGGCTCTCATAAATTAGGTGGGATAACTAGTTTATGAAAACACAAAAGCAGTATGGGAAACATGTTTAAGTATGACATAATTTTAATTTTTTATGATTTATATTGGTATTAAATAAAAATGTCTATTTATCACCATATGTTTTTATATGGTTTAGACATAAGAATCAGTAGAGAACAAAGTAGAAGAACAACTACTTTTAGTAGTTTTGAAGTGGCTAGAACAATATAGTCATGTTAGAGGATTAGGTTTTTGAGTGTCTCCTCAAACATATTTCAAGAAGACAAAAAAGCATGAATATTCATATACGATGGTGAAATAATTGTAGGAAAAAGTAGATTCTTGGAAATATATTTTTTTCTGGTCTGGTTTAGAGGGCCAATATATGAGAAAAATATCAAAGTGAAATAGTGGTGGACCAATGATCCTCACATGGTGAACCCAATGACCCTACTATATTTGAGGCTATTTATTCCCCTCAACTTAAAACCATAACTATGATAATCATTTTGGTCATTAATATTTCTCTTAACTGTGAATCAAACAACTTCTGATAACTTTATATTAGTAAAGTTTTGTAGGGTAAAGTTGTATTTGATTTCTATCTATCAACACCCAAACATTGCCTTGTTCTGAGGGGCTCAATGTATAATATCCTAGGAGACAAGCTATACAATAAAGATCTATTAAAATATCACATTATATTGGGGATTTATTTAACTTAGGAGCCGACAACTATGTTTCTTATTCCGCTTAATGATCCAGATATTACAATGGTCAATGACGGTATTGGAACAATTATAGCATGGATATATAATATTATAAAGATACATGAGGCATGTATTTAAAAAAAATTATGAAAAACATGTATTAGTTGATGAAAAAAGGTCTGAAGTGGGAAATGGTATTACATATAGATAAATTTATAGGGAAACATAAGGTCAAATCAAGAAAATCTAGTGAATCTACCAAGAAATCAAAGGGACCTTCTAGGAGTACCTTCTCCCCATCAGTTCCACATAAACATATATTATCATTATACCTTCATGAAGAGACTACATTTAAAGATAAAAAAATTTCTTACATTCCATATGATGAATAAATATTTGTAACTTTCATTATAGAACTAGTTGGTCTTTAGTGTATAAATGAGATTCTTGAGTTTGAATGGATTGGAGTCTCAATTATGAATACATACATAAGGGGAATTTTCATAATACATTTTCCTAAATAGTGATCTAATATGTTCATTAAAGTTAATAACTATTCATATTTTGTATAGGTTTTTATATTAGTACTATATAAAGGTAAAAGCATGAAAAACATGGTTTCGATTCATTAATCCATGTAAAATTTCTATACAAGAAACCTTTTTAGAGAAGGAAGAAATTGATAAAAATAAAGATGAGTTATAAGATGCATTTTAGAAAATAAATAAAATAATACAAACCCTTTTTTATTTCTATATTGTAAGGGTAAAACTCTAAAATCTAATCACATAAATATTTTTTTCATTACTTTTTCATTTTTATTTTTTTTAGGTAGTATTTGATAATGATCGCAGTTAATATGGATACCCCAAATATTTATTTTTTTATCTAATTCATGGATATCCAACAAATAGATCACACATGATGTGTGTTGTGGATTTTTAATACACTAAAGTCAACATTTTATAGATAAACATCGAATTATATGTTTCAGTCTATGTTTTAAAAAGAATTTTTTTATGATAGGGAGGTCGCTAAATATGAGCTACTTCATGGAAGGAATTTGGTGACTAAACATAAAATCCTATGAATTCCTTCAAATGGAAATAGATTAAGGTTTATATAGAAATATTTAACTATCAAAACATTTTTAAAAATAATTTACTTATTTTGGTCAATATTTTGATATTTTATGAAGCAAGATAATGAAAATGTTTGTGGGTATTATGTTTTTGTAATTATGGGAGAGATAATAAACCCTGAAAATACTTGTATCCCTAAAGAGGTAATTTCCAAAGGTAATTACAATATCATTATAAATATTTATTAATAATTTGTTTTTCTATATTTTCTCAGTACTACCAATATTTTCGATAACCTTCATACATAATAGAAGAAGTAAATGTTTTAGAAATTCATGGGATGCATATATGGTGTCGGAATGTTTATCAATAATAAATTCAGGTGATTACCTACTATTTTTTAATCTAGTACAAGCTATAACAATAGAAATATATTTGGGGTGTGATGCATTAGTATGAGAATGATTATATATTATTTTTTATATATTTCTCAAGGAGAAGTATAATGGAGGAAATCAATTTTTTCAGAAGTGTTGGAATAAAAAATAAAATTATTGGGAAATAAAGGAGGTGAAGGTAGAGTCAGAGATGGATTAGGAGGAAGAGGTGAAGGTGGTGTATGGGACTAAGGTGGAGGAGGCATATGCAGATACCAAGGTGGAGGAGGAGACAAAGTGTTGTCCTTCAAAAAATAAAATTTTTGATCAATGGAGTATATTGTGGATTATACCAAGGTTTTGTTTGATAAAAATTTATTAAAAGTGCACATGACACTTTTCACTTAAGATAAAATCCATTGTGAAAGTGTTCTAGGTTTTTTATTGAAAAATTTTTTTTCACCACTTGTTTAAGTGTTTTTTGTACAATAATTTAAGTGGAGTAATTTTTTTCAAAAACAAAAAAAAACCCCACTTATATTTTAAAAATTATTATCATAGGATACAATTTATAATAGAACATTAAAATTACTATCAAATATTACTAAATTGTGATAGAAACCCATCACCATGAACAAACTGAACAACAACAAAACAACATATGTAGTTTATTTCCCCTAGAATCTCTACACTACAAAGAAAGGTTCTTACTATCATACAATAAGCAAAATAATCACCTACTAAATATTGTTATTCTAAGATTTCTGCTAATAATTCAGGTATTCATAATATATACATTCCATAATTCTGTTAAATTAAAAACAAAAATTATAAAATAAATAAGTGGAATATTATTAATAAACCACATGAATATGAATGAATGTATGCATAAAAACAATACTAGAAGGACAGTTATTTACACCATGACAATAATCCTTTCATTTTATTTAGGAGAAAGAACCATCACATACATTAAATATCTCACACTTTTTAGCTGTAAAGAAGATTAATGTAAAGAAAACCAATAATGAAACATTACAAAAATTTGATATAAACCTACCGTATAGAAACCATCCATATACTAAGTAGTGGATCCAATGGTCACTTGAGAGTCATACAACACCAATCCAATCATCAAAAAATTATATAATATAGATCAAATGCTTTAATAAATATGGGTGTAATCAACCACTAAATCCATAAGGTGTATGAAATAACTATTGGAGGAAAACCGGTATTTAGAGATCATCCTCATCAAGGAGGGCTGATTTCAAAGGAAACATAGAATCAAATGAAAATAAATCGATATATGAAGAAATCCCTAAAAATTAAAAACCTACTTCAAATGAAATCATGAAGCACAAAAAATCCAAATAAATACCGCTTTGAAAAAGAAGCTTGTAGTTTTATCCAAAACCCCTAAAAACAAGAAAATATGAAATTTCCTTTTACTATATCATTAATTTTTATACAATAATAATACAATAGTTTCACTTTGTTGGGTGGAGGAATTATTTGGGCTATTTGATTATCCATGAGATCCATGATATAATATCACACATGCTTGCGAAATATATACAAGTAAAACATCAAGTTTACATTAGTGAAATGGATTGAATAAAAATAATTTTTTTGAATGCACATGATGTGAGATTAAATCATCCCACCATTATATAAAATCTCATAATCATTACATGAGTAGAGTTATTTAACCTCTCTTTATTATGCATATATATTCTAGTTCACCATATCACCATCAAAAAAAATTCCATTGGTTCATTACTAATATGCATGTAAAAATTAATTATGTAAAATGATCCATGTTCACAAGCTCATTAATAAAAAATATGTCATCATTAACAATAGAAAAAATTAGAATAGGGATATACCCATTATGATGAAAAAATAATGATTATGTTATGTTAGAGTTTATCATCTCCGAGAATAATGAAAAGGATATACTAATCTACAGCACAATCCCAGAATACTTAATAGATGTGCTATATTTTCATGTCAGTTGGATGTAATAAAGGGCTATATTGAGGTTTAATACTGTCAAAATGGGTTAAAATATTTAAAATGGAGTTTAGTGTCTTATGAAAATACATTATGAGTCACAGATATATATAACTATAAAAAATTTCTTTTTAGTTTATTTTAAGGTCATTTTATCAACTTTTTTAGTTAATTTTCTCATCATTATTATCTAATACTTATTTTTTAATTTTCATAGAGATCTTGAAGAAAATTATTTGTCAACAAGGTTGAGTCCCTCCTTTAATATGATCATTAAAAGGTGAATTCTTACTACTTATTTAAAAAACTTATTCTCTTACATGAGCTTTCCAATATTGATTTTTTTCATAGTAAAATCATTTTCAATAGATGTAATGTATTATTTCATATTTTTGTTTAATTTATTTATTTTTATTATTACTAAAATAATAATGTTTTCTTATAAATGTGGATTATTTTGTTCATGTTTGAGTGGTTAATTCAAAACTACTCATGCTCATGAGAGATTGGACTTTGAGGCTATAACTAAGATTATAACAACAAGGAAATGGGTTAAAATGTATATAACCATCATGAAAATGTGAATTCGTACTAATTATTTCAAAAATGTCTTATCATGCATAGGTTTTCTAATCTTGATGTTTGCACAGTAAAATGATTTTCCATAGAAGTAATGTATTATTTCATATTTATGTATAATTTATTTATTTTTAGTATTACTAACATAGCAATTGTTTTCTTATATAGGTGGATTCTTTTGTTTGAGTTAGGGTGGCTTTTTTGAAACTGCTCATGCTCATGAGAGATAGGACATTGATACTACAACTGAGATAATGATAATAAGGAAACTGGTCAAGAATGTTTACAACCATCATGATAAGGTGAATTCCTACTTGTTATTTAATTAATTTTTTCATCATTTTATCCACTATTTTTAAGTTAATTTCCTTGTCATTTTTATCTAATACTTATTTAGTTTTTTTCACAAGTCCTTTGGGAAGTAATATTTTCCTTCAAATACCTACAACAATCCAGGAAATAAAGAACATGTTCCTTTCTAATGGATGATAAAACCACATCTTGCTTGAAACATGAACTGTTTTTGGGAGGATAAGTTTCTCTTCCATCATAATAGAAGATGTTATCTCTTTTTTGTCTTTTTAACAATATTTGAATGAAAAACACATATTTCATACTCAATTTTCTAAACCTTAATTGGATACATAGTGTACTTGGTATGTCATAGACTTTATGTTTTTTGTTTAAAATTTACACTTTAGTTCAGAACATGCATCACATACAAAAAACCAATAAAAAGCATTAATATTGATTTAAAACTTTTGGGAAATAATCCATAAGTCATTTGTGATGTGTATAAATCAACCACACCTCAATATGATGTATTGTGTACCAATTATAACTCCCACTTTGTCATTTTATTTAAAATAGACCTTAATCTTAGTAAAAAAGACAAGTGACATACTAAAAATCAAGAAAAGGTGATCATATTGTCTTCATAATTTTTTAAAATGATTTTTAAGTCATTTTTTGACATGCAGGTATCAATCTGATATTAAACCAACACATGATGTAACTGGTATGACTCAAAGTGAGTGTTTAAAATTTAAAATTACATTTCAATAAAAAATAAAAGTGGCATTCACAAAATCGGGAAAACGCATTCTTATTGTTTAAATACTTTAGTAAAATGATTGATAAGTCATTTTGGATGTGTAGGAGTAAGAATCACCATAATTTGACGCATAGTCTGACTGGTATGACTCCAAGTGTATCTTTTTATTTAAAATTGACATTAATTTTAGTAAAAAGGGAAACTGACATACTCTAAACTAATAAAACACATTCGGATTGTTTTGATACTTTAGTAAAATGATCCATGAGTCATTTTTTATGTGTAGGAATTAACCACACCTTAATACGATATATGATGTGTCTGGTATGATTCAAAGTGTTTGTTATCAGTTTAAAATTTATATTTCAGTTCAGAAAGTGTCACTCTTTGAAAAATAAGAAAACATTCTCATATTGTATTGATAATTTAGGATAAAAATTCATAAGTCATTTTTTATGTGTTGCAATCAATCTCACATCAAACTGACACATGATGTGATCGGTATGACTCAAATTGTGTGTTTTTAATTTAAAATGATATTTTAGTACAAAAAAACAAGGGACGTACTCAAAACCCAGAAATGAATTAGAATTATTTTGATACATTAAAAAAATTATCCATAAGTCATTTGGGACATGTAGGAATTAGAATCACCTCAATCTAACACACGGTGGGACCGATATGACTCCAAGTGTGTCTTTTTATTTAAAATTGACATTAATTTTAGTAAAAAAAGACAACTAACATACTCAAAACTGAGAAAAAACATTTGAATTATTTTGATGATTTAGTAAAATGATCTATAATTTATCATTGATTTTTAGTAATTATCTGAACCTCAATCTAATAAATGATGTTCCTAGTATGACTCAAAGTGACCATTATTAGTTTAAAATTGATATTTTAGTACAAAAAGTGTCACTTAGTGAAATCCAAGAAAACACACTGATATTATCTTCATAATTTATTAAAATGATTTATAAGTAATTTTTGATGTGTAGGAATCAGTATCACATCAATCTGACATATGATTTGATTAGTATGACTAAAAGTGCATGTTTTTTTTAAATAAAATTTTAGTAAAAAAGACATGTGATGTACTAAAAATTTAGAAAATATATTTTTATTGTTTTGATACTTTATGAAAATGAACCATATGTAATTTTTGACATGGAGGAATCATCCTCATTTGAATCTGATGCATGGTGTGACAGGTATGACTCCAAGTGTTTATTTTTATTTATAATTGACATTAATTTTAGTAAAAAAGACAAGGGATGTACTCAAAATAGAGAAAAAAATTAGGATTGTTTTTATATTTTAGTAAAATTATCCATAATTTATTTGGTATGTGTATGAATTATCTGAACCTCAATGTGATATATGATGTGCCCAGTGTGACAAAAAGTTTTAGTTGTTAGTTTAAAATCAACATTTTAGTTCAAAAAGTGTCACTCAATGAAATTGAGAATTCATGATTGGATTATCTTGATAATTTAAGAAAATTATTCATAATTAATTTTTTACATTTAAGAATAATTTTCATATAAAAATAACACATGATGTAACTGGTATGACTCAAAGTGCATATTTCCATTTTCAAATGACAATTTAGTAAAAAAGAAAAGTGACATGATCAAAACCAAGAAAATGCATTTTTTATTTTAATGATAAATTTTGAAAATTATACATAAGTAATTTTGGAAATTTAGGTTTCATCCTAACCTCAATCTGATGCATAGTGTGACCAGTATGACTCAAAGTGCATCTTTTTATTGAAAACTAACATTAATTTTAGAAAAAAAGATAAGTGATGTACTCAAAACTAAGAAATCTCATTCATATTTTTTATACTTTAGTAAAAAGATAATAAAGTTATTAAGGACATATATGAATCAGTTTCACCTCAATCTGATACATGATGTGCCCATTTTGACTCAAAGTGTCCGTTGTCAGTTCAGAATTGACATTTTAGTTCAAAAAGTACAACTCACTGAAAACCAAGAAAACTCATTCAGATTGTATTTATAATTTATAAAAAAAATCATGTGCAATTTTTAACACATAGTAATCATTTTCATGTCATATCGACACAATATGTGACTAATATGAGTCAAAGTTCATGTTTCCAGTTTAAAATGACAATTTAGTAAAAAATAAAAATGACATACACAAAACCAAATAAACACATATAGATTGTTTTTATACTTTAGTTAAATGATTTATATGTCATTTTGGAAATTTATGAATCATTATCAACAAAATATGACTCACATTGTGACTGGTATGACTCCAAGTTCAAATTTTTATTTCAAATTGACATTAATTTTAGTAAAAAAGACAAGTTATATACTCAAAACTAATAAAACACATTCGTACTGTTTTGATAGTTTATGAAAATGATACATGTCATTTGGGATGTGTAAATGTTATCCTCACCTCAATATGATACATGATGTTCCTAGTATGACTCAAACTATCAGTTATCATTTTAAAATTCATATTTTTGTTCAAAGAGTATCACTCACTAAAAACTAAGAAAAAATGATCAGATTGCCCGGATAATTTAGTAAAACAATTCATAATTAAATTTTTATGTGTAGGAATCAATCTCATGTCAAACTGATACACGATGTGACAGTTATGACTCAAAGTGTGTGTTTCTAGTTTAAAATGAAAATTTAATAAAAAAATGACGTACTCAAAACATATAAAATTCATTTATATTGTTTTGATACTTTAGGACAATGATCCATAAGTTATTTGAGACATTTAGTAATTATCCTCACCTCAATCCAACATGTTGTGTGATCAGTACGACTCCATGTGCATCTTTTTATTAAAAAATCACATTAATTTTAGTAAAAAGGACAACTGACCAACTCAAAACTGAGAAAATTAATTTTGATTCATTTTATACATTAGTAAAAATATCCATAAGTTATTTGAGATATATATGAATCATCAAAATCCCAATATGATACACAATCTTCATGATATGACTCAAAGTATTTATTTTCAGTTTAAAATTAACATATTAGTTCAAAAATCGTTACTCACTAAAAATCAAGTAAACATGCTCGAATTGTATTAATAATTTAGGAAAATGATTCATAAGTAATCTTTGATGTGTAGGAATTATTCTCCCATAAAACCAACACATGATTTGACTAGTTTAATTTAATGTGTGTGTTATACATTTAAAATGTCATTTTTGTAAAAAAACACAATTGACATACTCAAAACTAATAATAAAACATATTTATTATTTTTATACTTTAGAAAAACAATACATATTTCATTTGGGAAATGCAAGAATCAACTGAACCTCAATCCAATTCATGGTGAGACCAGTATGACTCTATAGGTGTGTTTTCAATATATATGTCATTTTATTTTAAAACACGAATCACATCGCCAAAACTGAGTAAATGAGCCTAGATTGTTTTCTCATAATTTTATCTACTGTTACTTAATTAATTTTCTTATCATTTTTATCTTATATTTATTTAGTTAATTTTCATAGAGAAAATTTTAAAAGACAAATAATAAATGGTGTCACTAGAAAGAATCAACAACAACTCAATCTAATATATAGCGTTCCTAGTATGGATCAATGTTTATATCAAAATTAACACTTTCTATTTAATTTATTTCTTTATATTATTACAATATTATAAATTATTTTCTTATACAGGTGAATTATTTTTCTCGAGCAGTGGTGGTTTGTTTGGAAATAGAATAAGTCAGGGTCAGAGGAAAAAAATGAACATTGATGTTTTTTAATGTATGTCATAATTTGTACTTACTCATGTAATTGTATAAACCAATGTTTGAAATGTATTTAATATAGTGTTTTTTTATTTTATTTGTGTAGTGAGTTTTTTAATCTATGTTTGTAGTTGATTTTTCTATTTTTCGGTGTTGTTTCTGGTGTGGTGCTATTTTTTTGTGATGCAATATACTATTACAACACACTGTAGTATACCCCTTTATCAGAACTAACAAATGAATTTAAAAAGGTAGCCTTTATAAATGATTCTAAAAGTGATAATAAAGGGTCCCTTTATCAGCATGGTTAAAAGTGATGATAAATGGGTCATTTATTCGTGCTAAACAAAGAACTGATAAAGGGTCCCTTTATCAGTGCTAAATAAAAGTGCAGATAAATGGGTTCCTTTATGATCACTTTTTTAAATACTGATAAAGGACCCCTTTATCAGCTCTTTTCTAGCCCTAATAAAATCCTATGGGTTTAATTCATGCTCATGTAGTCAACGCTTTTCTATCATTTATAAAGGACAATTTTAGCTGTGTTAAAGGCCTGTTTTTTGTAGTGTGGCTTTGTTATAACAATATACACCATCATTTGAGTGTGTTATGACTTGAACTTGATAAGGTAAGTGTTTTTAATTAATGAATTAATCTTTTAATCGGTTAATGGAAAGTATATTTATATATATCTCTTGGCCTAGTTAAATAATAAATTGAATTGTAATTGGTTGCATAACCTTAAATCACCTTGTCATGCTAAATGAAAGGAAATGGAATGATCTTAAAAAAAATTATGTAATTGAACTTGATATTGGTTTCATGGCCTCTGCCCCTTTTCATCCTTAATTAAAGGTATGGAATGGATCCATTAAATGTTTATGAACTAAAGTGATAGATGGTTGCATTTCCTTGACATACCTTATCATGATTATTTAAAGGTAAGGAATGAACATATTAATTAATTAAATGTCATGAGTATTACATGGAATAAATTAAAAAATGATATCTGTGTAAGATTCATATTGTATATGGACCTTTTATCTTTATATTAATGGTCATACTTGAGATAGCCTTGGATTCTTGAGAGAATTCCTTGAGCACTCAGAGGACGCCATTCTGATTAAAGGATCTATTTTCTAAGGAAGATACCCACCTTGGAACATGGACCTTTCCTGCTAGATGAGTCCCATCATGATTCTATAGAATCACCTCACTATTCTCCATATATTAGGATCCCTCAGAAACACTCCTTGGATCTAGCTTGATGTATTCAAACACATGATGCCATGGATTCACCCCTTTCTGGCCAATCATTATAAGCCTGATATTACTATTGATGAGACCCATGGACTCAGTTAGACGCTTTTATTATTTAATTCCATGGGCACACCCTTTGGATTACACTCAGACCTTCTTATTTCCATATTTCATGATTTATTACTATGAGTTGGCCAGCCCATGAGGTAAAGGATTCCATTATTTCACCTTGGATCCTCCTTTATTATTATTATGATCTATTTTAGTATTACTAACACATTCAAATGATTTATCTAGGTAAACTAAACATAAATTAATTAATAGAATGATATCATGTTCAGATACATTACTAGTTGATATTGAAGCATGTGTGAGTTATTATATAGTCATTGATTTACATTTATATATATATGCACACTGGTCAGTTTATATTAATAGACTGGATTGTATAAACATCATTGGTGGTGGCCTACTAAGATTTATCTCACACCCTATCTGGGATATCAATTGTACCCAGGCATATTATATGATCGCAGGTATGGATAATGGGAAGAATCCCACCTTGGACGCCTGACTTGTTTGTTTTCTTGGGATAGATTTTTGTATCAGATGATCAGGCTAGATCTTGGGATACTTTGATAGTTTTTGGTCTTTTTTATTCTATTGTATAGAATTTATTGTATTATTTCCTGCTCAATGTATACCTATTTTCTTATTTTTTTAGAGATATGAAATTACAACATCATCGTTTGTATATTATATTGTTTAGCATTTGAGTTGATTGTTATTGATGGATCTTTATGCTTACTTACACCTCCAGTTTTGTTTTTTCATTATTATGCTTTTGTTATTGGTATCTATCTATTTTTATTATGGTTTTTGTTCTCCACACTAACCAGAGAGAATAGTCTCCCCATTGTCATACCCTAGGACCTCACTTCTAGTCAGTAGTATCCAGTATATGGGGATTTTCTCTTGGGGCCATGTGGTCAACCAGGTTCGGGGAACCATTGAGGGGAACCTAGGCTGGGACATCACACAGTAGGCCTCAGGTTGGTGACAAGAACTAAGGTATAAAAAATCATATATGGGAGGCATTACCCTCTATAATAAAAATTACATTGTGAGATAATATCAATAAACCAAAATCAACTTCATGAAAAAATATAAAATAAATCCAAAAACCATTCCACAATGAATATATAAATATAACTGATATAGATAAAATTATCCAAAGTAAATACCCCAATGAAAAACCTAAAGCAGAAAAATGATAAATGTCCAAAGGTTTAGGCTATTAATGTACAACATGGTCCACAATGTTCTCCTGGGAACCTGAAAATCAATTTATATATACATAGGTTGAGTGTAAAAATATACTCAGTTGGAAACCTGAAGTATCTCATGCACATGTGAAACAAGCATATTGATTCAATTGTGAGAAAAAAAACAGAACCAAACAAACAACTATACAAGTATACTAACCAAACTCATCCTTACCATGGCTCACTCACAAAATATTGAATCCAAGTTCTATAACATAATATGAAGCATATCTATAATAGGATACCCCTTACCACTTCCTCACAGATTATCCACTCTCACAACCCAATGATAAACAACATGGTGCTCCCACCTCTTCCTAATAGCATCACATCACATCACGTCACATCCCACCCGTAGACACCTAATACATCGCAACACATCACATCTTTCCTGAAGAAACTTTTTCCATCACATCACATCAAAAATTATAACAACTGTAGTAGGGTATCAAGAACATGAAGGACATCAACCATGTGCCCTCCTCCTATCATCAACAACCCCCACCATAATCCATATCACCATATCTCGACTGAATACACCTGGGTTATCACGTCTCATCTTGATAGTGGAACTTTTGACTTCTGTCCATCACAGCTCATGCATACCTTTATTGTCACCTAGAAGAGAGAGTGGGGAAGAGTAGGTGGTCAGCTATTCATCCTCGCAATGAGATGTTGGGAAATAAACACCCCTAAAATGGTTGGTCATCAACACTAGGTACTCAACCTGGCTAGGGAACATATATAAAATCAAAATAATATAAATAGAATATAATATAATAATACATGATATCAACCTATGGGTTTTCACAAGAGTATCAGCCAAATCATGACTTTACCTCACATTTTTGTTGCTTCTAAACACACAAAACCACACAAAAAAAGCACAAACCACACACCATTTTCCACTTTCCATTACATTTTAATCCATTTTCATGATTTTTTCAAAGCTAATGACTTACCATTTATATCCCATTAATTTCAATTTTTATCCCACATATTTCATATTTCCAATCCATTATTACATGTATATATATCAAAAAAGAATTAATCACATGGTCCATTAGTTTAAGAGTTCATTATTCCTTAGCATACGATGACATTACACTTTCATTGTTACAATTTATTATCCCATTACTCACTAGGAATCTATAACAACACACCAAAACACATTTAACACACTATAAGAATCATAACACAAAAACAACCCACCAACATCACCACATTCCTCCTTATACTACATTTTAACCACTTTTTCAACCCCATAGCACAAACACACCACAACTACCATTTTCTATCACAAACCACACCACAAATCACAACACTCCATCTCATCTGCCAAAATAAAACCACTTCCCATACAACACGTAGTCACAAAAAGACACACAATATTTTAAACTTCAAAACACATTCCAAACCGCACACACATCATTTTCCAAATTAGGTATAGGGGATTTCAATAATTACACTTAATTATTTAGGATCATTATCACACAATCCATATATACATGGGAAACCATTTCATTAGATGAATATAAGTGATTACCCAATTCCATTTTGGGTGATATTAAATAATCACAAAAACAAGGCTTCCATACCATCACCACTATAGCGTAAAAAAGCCACCAACAACCATTATTTTCATCAAGGAATTTACTCTATAAAATAAAAATATCAATGATTATAATTAATCTTATAAAAACATGTGATTCAAAATCCCCTACCCCTTTTTAAATTCATTAAACCAATAAATTTAACTTTATTAATTTGGATGAAATCATCTCCTCATACTTGAATGGCATGGGGTCCTTATTATTTATTTATTTTTTTAATAATACCCATTTCAAGGGATGAGGGGGGACCCTTACAAGGCCCATAAGCTTAGTGGATTAGATGACCTGAAGGTATTAGAGGAATTAATCCCAAACATGACTACTTAGAAATTCCCCTACCCATCATCTAGATCGTGAAGTCAATGTCCCACCTTCGTGTTATTTGTTCGGCTACCAATCTATGTGTGGAGGTGAAAAGGAATGGTATCTATGGAAATTGACATACCTTATCATTCTTCCAAATTTAGATAGCTTTGATATGGTGTAATCACCTACTCTGAGTCCCCATCTGAAGCTAGTTACTTTGTCCTATCTAGTTTCATATGTATTTTAAGATCTAAATGAGGTGGCCAAAAGGCCTTGAAATGGCCTGAAGTCCTTAAGGTGGCTTGAAGGCCTTAACTATCACGAAGGACTTGGTAAAGGACCCAGAACACCTTGAGAGGGTAGGGTTGACAAAAGGGTGTCAAATTTTTCTTTTACACAAATGGATATTGTTCCCACATTGGTAGGAACCTATTAAACCTTTCTAAGAAGGAAGCACATAAAATAAAAAATCACATGCAAAGCAATGACATAGAAATTTTACTTGGTTCAAAACTAAGGGCTACGTCCAAGGAGCATACACCGATAGTGTTTTGGTCATACCAAAAATCACTAATCATCACGAGTTATGGATTACAAGAGTTTAGCACAGTCACTCTGTGCCAGGCGCACTACCTTTCTAATGTTTTAGGGATAGCACACTATGTCCTTCAGATCACTTTTGTTGACTCCCCCTTTCTCACTGCGTTGGAAGGATCTTCACTTAGTTTAATGACATGAAGGTTGCTTCAATGGTTTTGCATTAATTCAGGCATCCTCAACTATAAATGCATTCTATTTTGAAGTCCCACAATCACTCATAGATGTAATTTATTTTCCCATACACTACAGTTATTTCCACATGCTGATTCTGTTTTCAAGTACCACTATTGTTTTTGCACACCGCTAATGTTTCCACATACCATGAATCTCCTTTTCCTACTGCCCTGATCTGTGAACTTCATTACTCTACGTACAGCTCCACTCCTCCACGTGTCATCCTACTCTGTGTACTTCCTTATTCCGCTGTGTATTGTGATAGCTTCCTATATGAACTGTGCTCTCTTCTACAAACAGTTTTCCTTATGCAGATGATTCTCTACGCGTACCATCTTCCCCTCAACGTACCACTTTGGACATCACTGAATTTCTTCTAGAAAATTTTAATCTTAAATTTTTTCCTTTAACAAAGGAGAATACTGCTCCTTAAATAGGAACATATCTCTGCAAATTTATTTAATCCGCTTTACCCAAATTTTCAATGTGGGACAATCTGTAAACTGAACTCTATCTACGTACTTTTATCCTCCACTGAGTACTAAAATCCTCTAAACTATGAACCTTAATCATGTACCATTAACCTTTTGTGTACTGTGTGGCTCTTGGTCCGCGTACTGCAACTCATCACTGCATACCGTCACTTCGAACCTGTTTTGGCAGCATTTCACATACCACGCACCTTCACCACGTACCATCACTGTGAACTATTTTCAGTTTTTCATACTGTTTTGTGTATAGAATTCCTTCACTGAATATCGTTACTGCAAACCATTTTGACAACATTTCTCATATCGCATGCCTTCACTGCGTACTGTGCACCTTTACCGTGTATCGCGCTGCGAACTGTTTTCGACAACATTCTACAGACTGCATTCCTTCACCACATATCATTTCATATACCATATGACTTCATCGCATACTGTTCTATGTATCTGGACCCATATTTACTAAAACGTCTATACCTTACAAACCACATGTCTGATTGATAAGTCGTTTGTGATATTGGGACCCTCTTGATGAGGCGGATCATTTTGTATTATTTGTGGTGACTTTTCGGGAATATTTTATGTGACGAATACATTGATGAGAAGTGACCTTCAATACTTCTTTCAGTCTCAAAAGTATGACCTCATTATTTTCAATCTTCTTAGTTATCCATGTGCAGATTGACAAAAAACATGCAAACTCCATGTGCATATTGACAACAAACACAAAACAAACTCCAATATTATCAATGAAGAGCCTTGGTTCCAATACTTTGGTGGCTCGAAGGCCTTAAGGACTCTAGGCCCAAACAGGTTCCCCGAAGGTGAATAGTTCTGGCTACTACAGTATCGAATAGTACCTACTATAGTACTGCTACAATATCTAATAGGGTGTGCACGTGCATAAGGAAACCACCTTCAGGAAATAATTTGAACCAACACCAGCAATAGGGCTCCATGCTCCAAGTGGAAAAATATTAGGAACCTTCTATCTCAAGAGATGGTAATCCCATAAGGAACATATCAAAGGTCTTCTCTTTAGAATGAATAGAACTGAAACTAGTAGGATTTTATATGGGTTTAATTGACCATTTAAGTTGGATCTCATCAAATCCACATTTTATTACTATTGAAAAGGTTATAAAGTTTTTAGAAAATAGAGTATATAATTATTATCATTTAAAAGTACTTTAAAATACATTAATTAAGGCATTAAAACCATTTTCCATCAATAAAAATTCCAAAAGGAAAAATTGAAATTTTTTGGAAAACTAGATTCACTATAGATCTACTATTGGTGATCTACCACCAGATATCTAGAGTTGGTGATCTACCTATAGAATGATCTACTATTAGTGATCTACCCCTAAAGATCTACCATTGATGAACCACAAATAGAATGATCTATAATTGGTGATCAACCACAAGAGATATTTTTTTTTGTGCTGCAACTATAGATCTACAATTGTTGATCTACTACTAGAATGATCTACCATTGGTGATCAATCGTCATAGATCTATCGTTGGTGATCTACCACCAGAATGATCTACCATTGGTGATCTACCATCAGAGATCTATCATTGGTTATCTACTTCCGGAATGATCTACCATTGTTGATCTACCTCCAGAGATCTACCATTACTGATCTACCACAAGAATGATCGTCTATTGGTGATATACAGTTGGGGATCTTCTATTAGTGATCTACCTCAAGATATCTACCATTGGTGATCTACTAACAAAATCATATAACATTGGTGATCTACCAATATAGATCTATTATTAGTGACCTAATTCTAGAATGATTTACTATTGTTTATCTGTATCCAAATATCTACCATTAGTGATCTACCATCATCCTCTAAGACACCCCATTTTCCTCCAAAACACCTCAAAATTCTTCCCTTCCTTCACCCAACACCTCTGGACTTTCCTTGGACACCACAAAAACAAGATTTCCCATGAAGTAATGGTATAGAAGGTCTAGACTGTTACATTATATGCCTCTCAAACTATTCTTACCCTAGATAATTAAAAACCACCCCATAAAGAAAGAGAGAAATTTTATAAACAACCATCCATCGAGATACCTCTCAAGGACCTGAATTATTTTAGACACAACAACCACTTAGGAAAATAAGTGTGAAGCTACACAATACTTTAAAAATAATACCATAGGGGAGATACCTTACAAATATAATTAAGTCCATTAATAAATCCTTACATCAATGGAGGAAATCCATGGCATATATTACTGTGAGATAAAATAATTCATCTAAAAAATACTAAACAACCTGTAATTTTGAACACACATCCATGACTCTCATTCCCAAGTAAATTCACACAATCACAAAAAAAGAAGCAGAGATGGCTAAAACCTAACATAAAAAAACATATCAATAAATTATGGGAAACACATTATTTTTAACTCTATTCATCATTCAAGGTTTGAACAATTATATGGATTTCAAAATCAACCTTCATTTAAAGGAAATATTTTTAATCTAAATCAAAATAAATTCATCTAATCAATTTTCATTTTAAGTAATTTTTTTCACCCAATACATTGAAGTCCTTTAAAATAATGTTTTACTTCATAATCCCACACCTTTTATTTCAAAAAAACACTAAATGTTTTTTAACCCATACATCTTATATCAAATCAGTTTTTTCAAGAGTCCCAAATTCGACATATTACATAAAACTTAACAAAATAAACAAAAGGCTGGAAAAATCCATTTTTCTAGCATTAAAACTTTTCCCATGTTTGTTAAAAAAATGTTATTTACCCAGATAACACCCATGTAAAAAAATTCACATAACATTTCCCAACCAATATAAGAACTCATATCAATATAGACAAATCTACTACAAGCATACAGATCAAAGGAACTCATCCACCACACCATGATATTGTTCTCTTTGGGAGGCACAAACTCATCCACACAATTTTAAAATATGATTTAATATAATGAGTCTTAATGCGGGATAGAGTTACCCTATCTTCATAAGTTTGATACCATAACTTGTTTCATCAATATAAGATCAATAAAAATAAACCCAACCTACCAGATAGTAGTCAAATATTCCCATCACTTCATTTATAAAAATATTTAGGTGTGGGAGGCAATACCTTCTTCATTAATTTCATGATTTTTCAAAAAACCATTTTCTTTTATTACTAACATTATGTGATTAACCTTTTTATGGTAAGTGGTTGATTCATTAAATACAATCACATCTCAACATGACAAAATCCATCTAACCACAAAAACAACACATCTCAGCCACCACAAATCACCACCACTACACAAAAAAAACACTAGACACACTTACCAAATAACTAAAACATCCACAAGATATTTCACACAACCACATCACACTACCACTTACCATACTCAATAAAACACACTTTTCACAAATCCACTTGCTCCATATCATCGTCCACACCACCTAGACCATTGATCTCCACTTTCATTAAACATCAAATCCCTAATCACACATATTCAGGAAATCTCTCTCCTGTATCAAGATATTATCCACTTTGGGTGGCACAAACTCACCCTCATGGTTTTAATCACATAAGAGTATAACATGTCTTGATTAGGGATCAGGTTTCCCCCTCTTCACTTTATTAATGATTTCAATTATACATCTCACTAGGAAACACAACAAGATCAACCACACATAGGAGTGACAAAATTCATCTTCCATAATTATTAAGGGGACTACATGACTCCCCCTCATTATTTAGCATGGGTATTCTCACAAAATTTTTAATTTTCCACGGGAAATTGTCTCAAAATACATATATAAGTGATTAAACTTTTAATATGTGGTGATAACAATATAGAATCACATCAATGGTATCATAATCCAAAATAATCGAAGTGCAATCAAGGTTTCCAACAACCATTATTTTTAGAAATAAATATCAACACTTTAATGTGTTAATCACTAAATAATGTAAGTATAAGAAACACTCAACATTTCTAAGTAAGTCCCAGGGAAACATCATTCATTTTAATAAAATTTCTCTAACATACCCACAAATTAAAGATAGAATTGTATAGGCATTATCTCATGCATCATGCTTAACAATCATAAATAGGACATTCTGATTTCATCTTATTATCAAGAAAAAGTACTTCCAAATTCATTTAAATTTTCACAAGCTAGGTTCTTGTGAAAAAATCAAATACCCCATTACATATGCAACATGTTTTAAAAATTATCAAAATAAAAAATTCTCTCTCATCACAAAATTAAAAGTGCACATGCTTTATTACTATATTTCGTGATTTATAATAATCGAACAATCATTTCATTACTCATGAAAATATGATTATACACTATATTAAGATTAACATGATTCTACTTCCATATGTAAATACAACATTTTAAACATGCTACATGCTCAAGTCTTATATTCTAGAATTTACCTAGTTATCACCCAAATGCTTTCAACTTTAGGCATGATTACCATAAAAAATTACTCATGAATCAACATGTGAGGTTAGGTTATTTCAACACTTAAAAATATTATCAATAATGGAAAGAATAATTTTAATCATTTTAATAGTTTCAAGTCAGAATAGGTTAACACAAATCATTATTATCATTTTCAAAAGATTATAAAAATATATAACAACAATTTACACCCTAACACATGCTTACAACATATAGTTATATCAATAATGCATAACTTCAATAATTCTAAAATAAGAAGAAATTTTTTATTGTGAATGTTTCTAAATTCATATGAATTATAAATATTGAATATGATCAATTACCGAAATTTCCTAATTTTAAATGTCCAAACCCAAGTTTTACAATAAGTTCATAACCCATGATCATGATAATTTTACAAATGGAATTTAATTCATAATTTATTAACTTATGTGGAAACAATAATACTTATAAAAATTTTTTAAAAATAATTAATTTTATTATTCCAATATGAAATCTACTCAAGGAAACAAGATTTATAAGGGTTTTTAAAATTGAATAGTTATTAATAACAAAATACACTATGTATACTTCTCTAAAAATTTCAAACATTAGGAAATACAGATGAGATGTTATACATTTTAAAAAAGGAAACAAGATTCAATTCATTAAGAATCATGATATAAAAGGTAAGGAAACAACACATTCAAGCCACAAAAAGGTTTCAAACAAAAATCTTGGGCTTTTTAAACATCATTTTACTCTTTCTTTATAGGTTATAAAATTAATTAATCAAATAATAATAGTTCGTTAGCAACCATAACCCAATCACAATCAAATAAATACATATAAAATTCCATGAATTATTTAATTAACTTCCTGTAACGCATTGTTAAATCACAAGTACAATCAATCATGATGAATGTACCTCTCCTAGGTCACTACCATGCAAACCATGCTACCTCAATTGGTTGTTTAGTAGGCTCAGATTCATTGCATCATATCATGGGGGCCCTAAAATTTAATTTCATAGTTAGTCACCTTGGCCTATGTCACACACCAAGTTCAATTGTCACTTTTTTCATACTAACTCATGAAATCCTCACTGTTCAACTCCAAAATTCATTATATCTCTCAACCATCATTCTTTTATACCATTTTTTCATTACCCACTCCCTCCAAAGATGCCACAATGAGGGTAGAGAGACAATGACCCCTAGGTCCTGCCTCCAGTAGGCCCTGGGTTGGTGACTAGTATTGAGGGTATAAAAATATCATGTATGGGATGCATTACCCTCTATAATAAAAATAGTATCGGGATATAATATGAATAAACAATAGGAAAATCCATTACATAATATAAAATAAAACCAAAAACCATCCCATAATTCATGTATAAATAAAACTGATACATATCAAATTATCCAAAGTAAATACCAAAAAGAAAAGTTAAAGCAGCGACACAACAACTGTCCAAAGGTAAGAGTTAGTCATGACTAGCATGGTCTACAAAGTCATCCTAGAAACCTAAAAATAATTTTATATATATGTTTGGTGAGTATATAGATATACTCAGTAGGAAAAAAATGTCTCTAGTGCACATGTGAAAATAGCGTACTAATTCACCTATGAGTAAACAACAGAACCAAAGAGAACCTATACAGCTATACTAACCAAACCCATCCTCACTGTGGATCACTCACCAAATAAAGCATCCAATTATAATAAGATAATATGAATCATATCAATGATAGGGTACCCCATTCCAATTTCCCACCAATTTGACACTCTCACACCCCAACGATAAATTTCATGGAGCTATCACCTCTTTCCAAATAACATCACAATACATCCCATCACATCCCACCTGCAGACACATGGGAAATCACATCACATCAAATATTTCCTGAAGAAACCTAGGGAATCACATCAAATCTCATAACTAATGTAGTAGTGTATCGTTAACATGAAAGACATCAACCTTATGCCATCCTCCTTCCATGCATGACCCCACCATAATCCATCTCACCATATCTCTCCCAAATACCCCCTAGAAAGCACATCTCATCAAATATATTTTTGATAGCTTCACTTTTGACTTTTATCCATCTCATCCCATGCATGTACATCTCATATCCTGGAAGAGGGATCAAGAAAGAGTTAGACGCTAGCCATCCATCCTCCCATCGGGATGTTGGAAAAAATACCCCCAAAACTATTGGTCGTTGGCACCAGGTACTCGAACTGGGTGGAGTGTGTATAGAAAATCACAAGAATGTAAATGGTAGATAATATTATGACACATGATCCCAACATATGGGTTTTTAAAAAGAGTATCAACTAACTCATGACTTTCTATCACTTTGTTGTTGCCTCTATATGCACAAAACCACACAACAAAGAACAAACAACATGACACATTCTACTTTCCATTAAATTTTAATCAATTTTCCTTGTTCTATACAAGACAAAAACTTACCATTTATAGCCCTTTATTTTCAATTTTCATCCCACATATTTCATATTTCCATTCCATTATTACATGTACAAACATCAAACAAAATTACTCACATAGTACATTAGTTCAAAAGTTCTTATTCATAAACATCCCATGCCATTCCACTTTTATTGTTACAATTTCATTATCCCATTACTCCCCGGTCATCTAAAATAAAACACCAAAACATAACCAACACACCACAAGAAGAACGACACAATAAAGACCCTCCAACATCACAACATTCCTCCTCATACAGCATATCAACAACTTTCACAACCCCACTACACAACCACACAACAACCGCTATTTTCCATCACAAACCACACCTCACACCACAACACCCAATCTACTATAACAAAACCACTTCTCATACACCACATAGTCACCAAAAGACACACCACATATTCAACTTTAAAACACATTCCATGCCACACACACAACATTCTTCAAATTGGGCATGTGTGCTTTCAATAATTCCACTTCATTATTTAGGGGTGTCCTCACACAAGAAATATATCCAGGGGAAACCATTTCATTGGATGAATATAAATGATTAGAAAATTCCATTTAGGGTGATATAAAACAATAACCAAATCATGGATTCCATAATGTCACCACTACAGCACAAACAAGCCACCAACTGCCATGATTTTCATCAAGGCATTTCACCTATGAAATCACCATATCAATAATAATAATAATAATAAAATCTTGGAAAAACATTTTATTCACATCCCCCTTCCCCTTTTAAATTCATTTAACCAATTAATTTGTCTTTATTAATTTTCATGCAACTATCTCCTTGTAGATAAAGAAATACACCCATACTTACATGATACACATAAATAGAAACATAGTAGAATTACCTACTTGGAAGAAAGCAGCTTTACAAAAATCCCTGCACTATATACAGGGGTTGCGTGCATAGGAGGAAACCACATTTAGAGAATAATTTGAACTAGAACCAGTAAAAAAGATCCTTGACTTCAAGGAGAAAAGGATTGGTAACCACCCTTCTCAAGCGAAGTTAATCCCTAAAAGAATAGATAATAGGTGTTCTCTTTATAACAAATAGATCTAAAACTGTCTAGATTTAATATGGGCTTAATTGACCATTTAAGGTGGATCTCATTAAATCCACATGGTATGACCCTTAAAAAGGATCTGAAATTTTTGGAGATAGATAATATAATTATCCTAATTTAAAATAGCTTTAAAATCCATTAATTAATTCATTGAAACCATTTTTCGTCAAAGAAAATTCCACAAGGAAAAAATAGTAAATTTTTGGAAATTTAAATTCAATATAGATATACTATTGGTGATATAATGCTATAGATATACCTTTGGTGATCTAACACTATATAAATACCATTGATGATATACCACCAAAATGATCTATCGTTGCTTATCTACCACTAGTGATCTACCACTAGAGATATTCCATTGGTGATTTACCACTAGAATGATATACCATTGGTGATCTACATTCTGAGATCTATTATTGGTGATATACCACTATGATGATCTACCTTTGGGGATCTACCACCACCATTGGTGATCTTCCTATAGAATGATCTACCATTGGCGATCTAACGCTAAAGATATATCATTGGTGATCTAACACCAGAATGATCTACAATTAGTAATCTATAACCATAGATATATTGTTGGTGATCTGTCGCCAGAGATCTACCATTGGTGATATACTTACAGAATGATCTACCATTGGTGATCTATCACCAGAGATCTACTGTTGGTGATCTACTTCTAGAATGTTCTACCATTGGTGATCTACCAACATAGATCTATCTTTGTTGATCTACCTCTAGGATCTACCATAATCCCCTAAAACTCCCCCTTTTCCTTGAAAACACCCAAATACTCCTCCCTTCCTTCACCCAATAACTCTGGACTTTCCTTAGAAACCTCAACCATATGATTTCCCACAAATTAATGGGTCGGAATTTCTAGATCGTTATAGTGATGGAATAACTGGAAAACAACGTTTCAAATTACCTTAAAGAAGTTTTTAAGGATTTATTAGTATGGTTAAAGGATTTTATTTTCCTATTAAAAATTTTATGGGTTAAATGTAGAATAAGAATGATATAATTCACATGAAACAATAAAACTTGGAATGGATTTTTAAAAAAAATTAATAGTAATAATGAATGTATATTAATGAATAATTTTAATATAATTTAGGGAATAGATTTTTCACATTAGTATTTAGGAATAAATGAAAATTAATATTTATGAATCCATGAAATAAATTCTAAGGATAATTTTATTTTTATAATTTTACACATTGATAATCAATATTTTCAAAATGAGATAATGTACTATTAAATGAAATAATTAATTTGGAATCCATTTTTATGTCTATATTTTTTAAAAATTATAAAATAAAAATTAATTTATATTTTGAATCAAATAATATGAGATTAAAAAACAATTTAGTGTTTAAATGACTAAATACATTTGTGATGATCTTGATTTCATGTCCATTGATGATGCTTACAATTTTTGAAATTCACCTGAAATTTTTTGTACACAAATTAATGTATTGAATCTATAAAAATATTTGAAACATCCATTTAGGTATGAAATAAATCTTTTTAATTCTAACTTGAAGTATTCTAACTTGATTGGAGAAGAAATTTTAAAAGTAACCATTCCATATAATCTATCACCCGCTCAAGAAACATAGTTGTTTATTATTTTGAGATAAAACATTATAATACAAGATGTATTTTAGTAAATTTTCTAGTATTATACCCCACAATTTTTATACATGGAATTTTACTTGATAATGATGTTAATCATGTAAGATCACTATAGGGAAAACCAAATCCCATATTTTTCTAAATTTTTAAGAAATAAGAAAAAAATCATTGAGAGGGCATAATTATTTATGAAATCATAAACTCAAAGTGCACTGACCTAATCTTGGTTATATGAAAAAATTATAGACTCGCCATTACAAAAATGAGATAAATGGGCTTTATCTAATAGAATAAAAATAATGTGGGTTTATTTAGATTTTATAGA
Source organism: Viscum album (assembly GCA_963277665.1). Taxonomy (NCBI): domain Eukaryota; kingdom Viridiplantae; phylum Streptophyta; class Magnoliopsida; order Santalales; family Viscaceae; genus Viscum; species Viscum album. Next base: position 1,490,514,364 of record OY728120.1, read on the forward strand.
AATTTAGATCATGTCACTAGAAAAATACCACTTCCAAATCTCATTTAATGATCAAATTTTAGAGAAATTTTATGTAGGAGAACATTAATACTTTTTCTATGGTTTTATGATTATAAATAGCTTAAAATCCCACCAAAATACCATGAGAGGACTACTTTTATATGACTATTTAGTCTCTTTGGGTATAAAAGAATGTTATTCTATCTATGTAATAGACTAGGTACATTTTATATATTAATGGTAAGTATTTTATTATATTTGTTTGATCAATGAAAATGTTATTTTTAGATGATAGTACAATTAATAAATCATCTTTAAATAAATTTTGTCAATATATTAATAAACTTTTACAAAGATGTACTGAAAATGAATTGTTTTAAAATTTTATGAAGTGAAATATTTAAGATTGATGTTGAAATAGTATAAATGATTGTACAAAATAAATATGGTACAAGAAAGTAAACAATTTTTCCCTTGGAAAAAAATTAGATGAAAGACTTCAAAGCTAAAGATAATGTATTTATTATTTAGTTCTATTTTGTAGTTAATAATAGGTAATGTTTCTTCCAAATGAATTAGACACTTTATTATTATAAATATAATTTCATATGGTTTAGTGTAAATCATGGGTGAAACTTCTATAGAATATTTCATGATAAAGAGAAATGGATTGATATTTCTTATTAATATTTTCAAAATAAAACTATAAAGGATATCACTCACCTCCCATTGATTGATGGATGAGGCCATTGGGTCATCTATTTCCTTTAGTGTAATTTATTACTTTCTATTTTCCTTATTTTTTTAAAAAAATATTTTTATAATAAAGTTTTATTTAATATATTTCCTCATCCATCTGTGACATAGTGATTAAATTTTTTGTTTTCAGTTTTAGATAATTTCTTGTAATTTCATTTCATTATTAGTGTTTTTTCTTTTTGTTATTTGTTTGTTTTGATTTGTTTATGGGTATTTCTAAAAAAAAAATCTCTTTTACTTGATAAAAAAATTAAACACTTCATTTGAAATGAAATATTTTATTTGAATACCTTGAGTTAAAAGGATTAATAATATGTTTCCATTCTTGTGATTTAAAATTTCAATACTTTTCATCAATTTTTACGGATTATTGAAATATTTTCATATGACTAACTAACCAATTTAAATTTTTCACATTATTGAGAGTTATTTTAAACTTTTTTATATATTTTACATAAAATAACTCTTTAATTAGAGTATTTTTGATAATTATAATGACATATATAAATTAATGTAATTTTATATTAAATATTATACTTGTTCAAACAAAATACCTAAACGATTGGGGAATTTTTTTATTTTTATTCTAATTATCTCACTAAGTTGGTTGAACATTTATCCTTATTTGTAAAATATTTGAATCCATGGATATCCTGAAATGATAACCACATTCAATTCCCACTTATCCTAACCAACCCAAATCTTTTGTATTTTTCTAGATTATATTTTAAAATAATATGGGGAAGGTCTACTTCATGAACTTGTAGGGGGATAAGAATAAATGTTAGTGGTAAATCATATAAATTTTGATATATATTTGTATAAATTTGTATATAAAATCATCTTACTATATTCCAATTATAGTTTGTTGATTCTACTAATTTTAAAAAGAAAAAAAATAGAAAATTGAGTGGAAGGATCAATCACTATTATATATATTTGATGTATGGGTCATTAAGATAAGGGTGAAAGGGACTTTGGATGGGTGATTTAATTGTATAGGGAATCATGTAAGTAATTATTCATTGAGTTATGAATTCAAATCATGCAGTGTGTTTTAAGAGATATCCCTCCACATTGATATTTTGAATTATCATATTATTACCATTAACATGTTACCACAAAACATCCTTGATAAATTTTTATGCATTGATCTAATTTTTTCCTCAATGAGTGAATGTGTGGGGGTAAAAAATGTATTTTATGAATGCATATAGCAGATAATAACAAAAACATTGAATATGTTTTCTCTTGAGTGATGAGTGAAAATTTCTAAAAAGGTTGGACAGAATTGGTGCTTGGATAGAAATAAGAGGTTAAAATGAATTTCAATTGGATAGAAATGAATCGAGAGTATTAGATTCATAATATAAGTATGATAAAAAATATATTGAAGGATTAGTGAAGTTGTTTTAGTTTTGACTTTGGTTTTTGGATATAATTAGTGTTTATATTTTTTAAAATAAATTAATGATTTTTTTAGAGTTTGAAAAGCTAACTGTTGATAGTGCTAAGTTATTACCAAAATTTTAATTATATTTCATGTTACTATATTCCCTCACTATTCATAAGTATTTATAAATTATCATATTTTTAGTCTTATTTATCATTCGTATTTATTTTAATATTATTGTTAATTTTATGTAATTAATAGAAATTAATATTTTAAAGAATTATTGTAAAAAACACAATCCTTATTTTTATAATGAATCCATTAATATTTTATTATGACACCATTATGTAGGTGATTATATCATTAAATAACTGTATTACTGTGTTGAAATTTTGTGTATAATGGTTTTCTATGAAAATAAAAAGTTTTTCTACATTAAATTCCTCTTTACAATGTGATATAAGGAATAACTTTTTTCTATATTAGTCAAATTGACATGTAATGTTTGAATTATATATGTGTAAAATTTTAAATGCTTAATTCCTGATGTGTATTGGAAAATTGAAAAATGCATCAACTATGTAATTTTAGAACCTTGATTTTTAGGTATGACATATGGAAATTCTATTTTATGAGAGTGATAAGTATGAATTGAAATAATTTTTAGATGTTTAGGAGAGTTGAATTATTGAAAAAATTCCTTAGGGTAAAATTAATGTAATACGTGATATTTTATAATAATATGTAATCATTGCATCCCTAAATTGTGGCATAATGAATATTCTATATTATAATCATTATAATAAAACAAAAAAATCATAAATTTTAATGTTTGAGTATGATTATATGGATTTAATTATTATATTAAAAAGGTCAAATTTATCTTAATATTGGTTTTTGGGAATTTTCTAAAATGGTTGATTTTTAATTGAATAGTGAAAAATAACATTTTTAAAAATACTATAACATTTTTAGAATCATAATTATATAAACATAACATAAAAAATATATAACCATTTTTTCTAATAAAATATATATTTATGGAGTAAAATAAATCAATGAAAAATATTGTGTTAAATTTGGAAACTCATGCTTGACTTTTTTGATCCCAAGTTATATTTTATTATAATAAAAAAACATTTTGGTACTTTTTTTAAGTAGTTGTTCAAAATAATCCATTCCATTTTTTATTTTTTTTATTTTTATAAATTTTTTTTTAATAATAAACCAATAGATTCCCTTATAATCAATACTAAACAGTATTTTGGTGTAAATTCATTTTATACATAAAATTTTCATTTTTATAAAAAAAATATCAAGTTATGTTTAATTGTATGAAAATTAGTTTTTATCACATCAATAAATTAAATATTTTAATTTTTTCATATTTTGAATTATAATATTCAAATAATGTAATCATTTACATTTCATTTTTTGTTATAAAAATAAGTTTCCATGATAAATGTTTTTTCTCCACGTTAATGGTTTAAATGATTAACAATGAGTTAAAACTAAGTTATAAGGCCAAAAATATCCCAAAAACCTATCTATAATTGATTTAATGAGTTTATTCTCAACACACTTATCTTATCTTCAAATTGTTTCTAACTTGATAGTGCATTCCTTTTAGAATTATGTTTATTTTATTTGAAGTTAAGAGTATTTAAAAATTACTTCCCCTATCATATATAAAAGTACCACGCATCTAACCACCTAAAACAACACCATTCCATATAATTTATCTTAAATATAATCCCAAATTTTTTAACTTCTAATCCTATCTCACTTCCGGGAACCTTTGGTTATAAGAAGTAGTCTTAAACCACTTTTCCCAAGAGGCCCTTTAAGAGGAGATTCATGCTCTAAACGTAAGCAATATCTTCATCTTGGTTTTTATTTTATTAATTATTTATGTAAATTTACTTAAGTATAATTTATCAATTTCATAAAATGTTTTTCAAATTATTAATAATTTATGAAATTTATATTATCACTATTAAATCACATGTTCTTACTCATTCAATAGTTATAACACACTCTTATTTGGGTCAGTTTAACCACCTACATGAACAATGTTATAATGTTCATGTCATGAATTATTAATTTCCACTATATGCTGGTAATATTATGTAAAATTAATTAACTTAGTATTTATTAATTATTAGTAAATTTTTATATTCATATTTGTATTCACTAATAAAATGGATTCTTTTTATGGAATCAAAATTTCTAAAAAATGAATTTTTTTAAATTTCTATGAAAATTGTCACTATAAGTTCCATAGAATGACCATGGGACACCAAAAATATATAAAAAAAATAACCTAAAACTTCATTACCATTCATTATATTTTGAAACCATTACCAAGTTTCAATGACCAAAATCACTAAATTGGGACATATGTGGAAAAATGAACAACTAACACAAACATTTTGATTTTAAAAAAGAATTATTAATAAATAATAATAAAAAGAAATTATAAGTAAATATTATATAGTAAGATAAATATAAAAATTCTTCTAATATATATGTATAATAAAACTGAATTTAATATAAGTAAAGTTAGACCGTGTCGGGCAAAGTGGAAGTATGAGGTAACAGCTTATTTTATAATCACTTTTTTTTATTGTTTATATTTAAATCCACATTGGGGTAATTATATAATCCATATATCTTTAAAATAATATATTTTATTAATATTTTGTTATTTATAGGGTTTTTATACCCTATTTCTAGTTTTCTACTCTTGGGTACTCAAATAAACTGAATTAATTTTTATAATAAAAGTGACCATATTTCTTATTTTCAACTGAGAATATTTCTATTCTATGTTGGTATTCATTATTTATTTTACAAATATCCATATCTATAATTAAATGATATTTTAATATATTTTACTATTGGCCTTTACTTTCTTACAAATTTTTTGAGAGAAATTTTTTTTGCATTTTCTGTGTGAGTCAATTTTGGATTTCTTTAAAAAATGGGAAAAGAATGTTTTTTAATGTCTACCACATGACTACATTTTCCCAAAAACATGAACATTAATATATATTAGTATTCATTTCTATGTTACTATGTTTTTTAAAATAAAATTATATTCCCATTATTCTATGAGTTTTTCATTTATAAAATTTAACGAAAGAAAAGGATATTGTTTTGTATTAAAAAAATACATAACATTTTTATAATGGTGTTTTTAATGTATATAAACATTATTTAATGTTTATTATGATTCCATGGGGATATTATATAATGATACCATCAACCATATTTTCTTTGGATGGATTACGATCCTGTTATTTCAGTTACTAACTAGAAAAATATTGACATTTCATAAGAGAGTTTTTCTATATGTATTTTTATTGATTACTAAGGAATGTTGATTACGTGTTGTATTATTTATTCATTATTTTCATATGATGAATATATATATCATATTTAGTTATGTGTGGGGCTTATAATTATATATCCCCTTGATGAATTTCCATGTCTCATGTAAGGACTTGACCCCAGTTTCCAAGAGATTGTGCCTTATTTTATGACATTGGCATATAAAAAGGAATACGTATCCCGAAGGACCAAGTAATTTAGTATATTTTTGAAATAAGATACATATATAAGTTTAAAATTACATCATGAATGGAAATAAAACACTAATTTATTCCATTATAAACATCCAAGCCACTTATATTATTCTAGTAAGTCACTCATAACTAACTTCTTCATATCCGAGGAAAATGAAACATAAGAAAGGGGTGAGATCAAACACTCAGTAAGAGTAAGAAATAAAGTGTAAGATAACATAAAAATAAAAATTAGTCATGGTGAATAATTTAAAAACACATGCCTTTATAAATAATAAACTTGAACACATTATGGCAGGAATATGAGATGAGTAAAAAATGTCATAGTAAAACATAATCATGGGTATTGTACTAGTTGAATAACCACATGAACATTCAATTAATAGCTTCATAATGAGGTAAGTTCATATTTCGTACATTATAAAACATTTTTGCAAGGCCTCTTCCAAGACGTCTAAAAATGATTAAGTCCTCGGCCAAAACCATATATCAAATAGGGAAAGGCCTCGGCCAATTCCAGGTCTATTTGTCTCATGAGACCTACTGATGCATCGAGGGGTTACAGAAATACCCACCCATCACATAATAATTAAAATTAATTCCTAATATGATCGGGTATAAACATAAACAACATATACATTAATATTTAAACTATCATATGAAATGTTACTAACTTTTCCCAATCATTAAACATAAAACACTAACCATTCTGAGTAATATGGTGAATGGTTTTAGTATATATCATACACAATAAAATTAGTCATAAACCATTCAATAAAATATGGTAGATAAAATCATAAACTATTATACCCAATAATACATAATAATCAACAAAATTGTTAAATCAAATGAAAATACTCTTATAAAATCATTAAGCAATTCTTCAGATAAATACTCTTTTATTTTAAAAAGAATAGTTCTTTTGGAAAAATATTTTTATAAAATATGAATTTAAGTAAGATATTATTTTCATAATAAAATTAGTTATTTTATAAAGATAATAGTTTCAAAAAATTATATTATATAGTGCCCTTGAAAATATGTAAGAATTTGAGAAATTCCCTTGAATAGGGCTTGTATTTTGGAAACAATTTTGAAAATTCTTTTTAAAATGTGTAAATATCCATAAAATAATGAATGTTTAAATATATTAAATATATTTAGAACACTCAAAAAGATTTTATGAGGACTAATAATAATATACAATAATTTAATTGAGGTAATTTGACAATAAAATAACTAGAATGAAAATGAAGGTTTGGGTGAGAAAATGCTTACCTTAAGTCTGAATGTGTTTCCCTATTGAACTTAAGGTCCTAGAATATGAAATTATACTCATTAATAACTAAATTAATAACCTATTATACATTTATTTAGTTTATAATAATCATTTTTAGTTCATTTATGTCCTTATTGATAAGTTATAATATCGAATTTCGTCATTTTGGAGTGTTGTTTTCTTGATTTTCATAATCAGTTCACTTGTTTTTAAGTAATGGAGTTCATGTGGAATGGTTGTAAATATACAGAATTGAAATTACATATTATTTATGAACATATATAATTTTTAATGGTTATTTCTATCATTTGGTTACATGGAATGAGGATGAATCATTAGATGACATCCACTTCGATTATTTGGCGGTATTTGGATTATTATGAACTATTTTTGTCATAAAAATTAATAATATATACATATAATGGTTACTGGATATTCATTAGGTTATAATAAATATATTAAAATCTGGTTAAACCATTAAAATGGTTTCATTACCAGTAATGAAGGATAAATTTACTAACTAAGCTTCATCGTCCACGATGGTTATAAATTGGAACCTCATGGACGTTGATTTCGTTTATAAAAATAAATGGGAGGGAGTAAGAATATTGTTGGTGGTTCTTCCATTCACATGATATAATTATAGTATATAGATGATACTATAGTTATCTTGGTCATTTGGACAGAGGAGGTGAGGAGAGGATAACAAAAGAAGATAAATTGAAATGAAACTAAATGAAAATGAAGGGTGCTTTACCTCCTGAAATAACCTCCTTGAGAACCTCCTTAAGGGAAGGGGTTTTAGTATTTTGGAAAGACCAAGAGATTATTGGATGTGTGAAGTGACTAGGTAAGTCTAATTGGGTAGATATTTTAAGATCTTTAAGGCTTATAGGAGTGAAGAGAAGAGGGAGTGAGGAGGGTTTATAGTGGAGGAGAGGAGTAAATTTTGAATATTTTATTCATTATTTTATTATTTCCATCAAGACAATAAATAGTGTTTTTTCATGTGACCCCTAATATTAATAAGTGAATTTTATTTAGAAACAATTGGCCTTAAATCACTTATGATGTCATAAATAGTGTATTTAACTGATAATTTGAATATATGGTATTTTACCGTATTTCACTATTCATCAAAAATTCTAGAATTTCAGAAAAATACCAAAAATTCACCCCTACCATTTTTTGATGTGTAGAATTAAAAAATGAACTCAATTTTTTAAAAGTAATTTTCAAAATATTATTAATTTAATTTTAAATTAAAATCATTTTTAATTCAAAAAATAACAATTTTAAAGGTATAATTAGTCTTATATCCCATTGAAAAATTAATTAAGATCTCATTATCTTATTACCTTGAAGAATAAATATCATTTTTTTACTATTAATAAGGGTAATATTACTATTCATAAGGGTATGTTACTATTCATCAAAAATCATGTTTGTTCTATCAGACTCCAAATGACTTACTGATCATAACTATAGATGACCATTTTTCAAAATTCAAAACAAAGTAGAGGCAAAGTTGTGTCTAATGGATAGATTATAAAATTCATTAAATATTTATTTTCAAAACCTTGTGGTGTTATATTCTCTCCTCCTTAAAAAAATTTCATCCTCGAAATTCACAACATGTTACCTAAAAAGATTCTGGTATGTCTTCAATATAAGCTCCTAAGTCTCCCATGTTGCTTCCTTCATATTATGGTTCCTCCAAAGAACCTTTACCAGATGAGTCATTGGATTTCTCAATACTTGTTCTCTGGTATCAATAATTTTAATAGACTCTTCACAATAAGACAGATCGAGCTCAAGTTATATTTCTTCATAGGTGAGTACATGTGTTTGGTCTTTCATGTATTTCCTTAACATTGACATGTGGAGCACATTGTGAACGTTGAAGAGACATGGCGGAATTTCTAAATAGTAATATACGGCTCCAATTTGGTCCAAAATTTCAAATGTTCTAATGTACCTGGGATTTAAAATTCCCTTCTTACTGAATCATATAATACCCTTCCATAGAGATACCTTTAAGAAAACATGTTCTCCTTCTTGAAATTCCAAATCCCTCCTTCAGTTATCAACATAGATCTTTTGCCTACTTTGAGCTGTTTTGATATGGGTTTAGATAATATTCACCTTTTCTGTTGTTTCCTCAACAAGTTCTGGGCCTACGAGCTTTCTTTCACCAACATCATCCCAGCAAATTGGTGTACAACATCTCTTTCCTTATAACGCTTCATATGGTGCCATTTGAATACTTGAATGGAAGCTATTGTTATAGGAAAATTCTACAAGAGGTAAATATTGATCCCGCATACCTTGAAAGTTACGTGAACAAGACCTCAACATGTCTTCCAAATTTTGAATAGTCTTCCAATTTTCCATCAGTTTGTGGGTGGTAGGTAGTGCTCAAATGAAGATGAGTATCTAGGGCCTTCTGAAGACTTTTCCAGAATTGTGATTTAAAACAGGGATAACAATCAGAAATAATTGATAAGGGTACACCATTAAGTATTAAAAATTCATTAATATATAGTTTTGCTAAACGTTCAGGTGGTAAATCTTCTCTTATAGCAAGAAAATATGCTGATTTTGTAAGATGTTCAACAATGACCCATATCACATCATTCTTTCTTGGAGTATTTGGTATCCCCATGAAAAAAGTACATTGTAATATCATCCCATTTCCACATAGGAATAGGAATGGGTTTCATGAATCCTCCAGGAAGTTGTCTTCTATCCTTCACATATTGACAAACCAAACATCTCAAAACATAATCAGCAATCTCCCTCTTCATGTTTTCCCACCAAAAATGTTACTTTAGATCTCTATACATCTTTGTGCTACCAGGGTGTATAGAGAAATTAGAGGTATGAGCATCATATAATAGTTCCCTCTTTATCTCAGGAATAGAGGGAACACAAATCCTCTTTTCGAATTTCAAAATCCCACCTTCATATATGAAGTCAATCAACTTCCCATCATTTACAGCTTTAATTTTCTTTTGAAATTGCTCATTATCAGCCTAAGAAATTTTTATCCTTTTCAGTAAATATGGTATGTCAACCATTTGAAAAATTAGTGATGTGTTACCTTCCTTGAAAATTCCCATATCTATCTTTACTATATCCATTAACAAAGGATCCCTTTCAACTCTCATCTTATCCATAATTCTGTGATCCTTTCTACTCAAAGCGTCTTCTACCTTATTTTCCTTACTTGGGTGGTAGTGTGTTTTGCAATCATAATCCTTGAGTATCTCAATCCATCTCGTTTGTCTCATGTTGAGTTCATTCTGTGAGAAGATATATTTCAAACTCTTATGATCTGTATATATGTCACATTTTTCTTCATAGAGGTAATGTCTCCAAATCATCAGAGAAAAGATTAATGATGCTAACTCAAGACCATGAGTTGGATAGTTTTTGTCAGGAATTCTTAGCTGCCTAGATACATAAGAAATAACTTTATCATTCTACTTAAGGACACATACAAGTCCTTTCTTTGATGCATCGCTAAAGATCACAAATCCATCATTCCCTGATGGTAGAGTCAAGATTGGAGAATTCACTAATCTTCTATTTAATTATTTAAAAAAATATTCACATTCCTTTGTTTATACGAACTTAACCCCTTTTTGTGTAAGCTTGGACATTGGGTTGGCTAAATAGGAAAAGTTTTGAACGAAACGCCGATAATAACCTGCTAAACCAATAAAACTACGTACCTCAGTTATGTTCATTTGAGTAGGTCATTCTTGCATAGCCTTTTTATTCATAGGATCGACAGATATTCTATCCTTAGAGACAATATGGCCTATAAAGAAAACATATTTAAGCTAAAAATTGCACTTTCTAAAATTCCCATATAATTCATTTCTTCTAAGAGTCTTTAGAATAGTGCGTAAGTGATTTTCATGATCTTAATAGCTTTTAGAGTATACTAGGATATCATTAATAAACACCACCACAAAGTCATCAATATATTCCTTGAAAACTCTATTCATTAGATCCATGAAAATAGATGGTTCATTAGTTAGTTCAGAAGGCATTGATATAAACTCGTAATGCTCATATCTAGTTCAAAATGCTATTTTTTGAAGTTCTTCCTTCCACACAGGCAACTGATGATATCCAAGTTGAAGATCAATATTTGAAAAATATTGGGCTCCATGAAGTTGATCAAATAAATAATCAATGCAAGGTAGGGGATACTTGTTATTTATTGTTATAGCATTGATCTCCCTATATTCAATGCACAACCTCATAGAACCATATTTCTTCTAAACGAAAATAATCAGGGCTCCCCATAGAGAAATGTTGGGATGAATAAATCCTTTATCACTAAATTCCTCTAGTTGTTTCTTTAGTCCCAATAACTCCAAAGTGGCTATTCTATAAGTGTCCTTTGATATGGGCCTTGAACTAGGAATTTAGTCAATGGAAAACTCAATTTGTCACTCGATAGGATGTACAAGTAAATCCTCTGGAAAGACGTCAATATATTCTTGAAAAATAGGTACATCATCTATTTAAACAATATTTTCCTCACCCATAGTTATTACATTTCCTTCCTCCCTGATATTTTAATACAATAGATCTATTGAGGGTGGATCTAAATGAGAATCAGATAGCGAGGTTTCTGTTCTAAAGATAAGAGATTCTACACCATTCTCAAAAATTGTAACTTCCTTAATGAAATAGATCTTCGTGTCATAATTTGATATCCAATTTATACTGAGAATTATATCAAATTAAATCATTGGTATGATGATAAGGTTAGTAACTAATGCACATTTATGTGACATGAGGGGGACTGATCGACATGCCTTTTTTGCAATGATATATCCACTCGGAGTTTTGACTGATAAATCCTTTATTAAATCAAATTGAACATGCCTAATTTTCATGGAAAACTGGGAAGATATAAATGAATGAGTCAATCCAGAATCAAATAAATCATTGGATAAGTCTGATGAAATTATTAATGTACCGGCCATCACTTCATTGGAAACTTCAATATCAGTGGTTGTGATTGCATAAGCTTGTCCCTTCTCCCTTTTCCTTTCTTGTTTCATGTTTCGTTGACTCTTTGGAAAATAATTAGAATAGTGTCTTGTATCCTGACAATTATAGCATTAAACATTAATGTATTCTTTATTCCCCTTACAATCTCTATAAATATGGCATTTCTATCCACATTAGTAGCATACTCCTTTTCCTTTTAAGCAGACACCAGGTTGTTTCTTTCCAGAATTATAACAGGGTGTAAATTCAACTCTTCCCTTTTTCCCTATTTCCTTATTTCCTTTTCCAGAGTATTCGTTAGCCTTCTTATTCTCTTACTTTAACTTAAATTCATAAGAATTGGAAAATTACTTTTCCATCTTGATAGTACATGAAACTATATCTTCTTATGATGAGAAACTCTGGGATACTAGAGCCCGCCAGACGAATAGCTTTATTCCATCAAAGAATCGATCAATCTTACTTGAATTTCATATTTAGTCTATATCATGCGTTTCTAACCTTGTAAATTTAGCTTCATACTTTGCAACATTATCTTCCTTTTTCTTCAAATTCAGAAACTGCATTTCTATATCTACTCGTTGTTCACAAGGAAAGTAGTTCTCTAGGAATATTTCATTAAATCCCCTATATTACATTTCTTATATCTCTTCCTCCTCCTTTGTGTTTTGGATTAACGACCACCACTGATCCAAATATCCAGATAGAAAATAAACTACCATGATGACCTTATCTCCTTCATTACATCCCAAAGTGAGAAATATCTTATCTAGGGAACTTATCCATTATTCAGCAAAAAATGGTTTTGTAGTCCCATTGAATGATGGAGGTTGTTGTCGCATAAAGTGATCTAAAAAAGATTCTCCATGTAGAGGATCCAGATTCTCTATATGGGTATGGTTATTGTTCATAACCTAAGTATGTTTTCCCAATATAGTTATAAGCTAATATCCACCAGTCGCAACACCAGATCCTACATCATTATCTTACGTCAAAGGGCAATCCATACATGGGATATGTGTGTCCATGCAGTTTCCATTTCTTCCACTTGGTTCCATTTCTAGATGATTACATACAGTAGATTAGGTTATGAATCATAATGTATAATCTTAAATTAACAAAATACTTACCATAAATTGAGAACCTACTCATGGATAATCCCATAATCACAAAAATGGTTTCTTTGAGGAAAAAATTACATTTAAATCCTTCATAATGGATTGTAAAGAAAATGGGTATTATCCTAAGCATATCCCTCAGTAGTTTTAATACCAAGAGTGTAGCAAGGCCTATTTTCGTGTACCAGTATACCTTGGGTCAAGCCGAAAACTCTTTTTTGGAGCATTCACTCCTAGGTACATCTGTGCTGGAGCCACCTCTACCTATTTTTATCCAGACAGGGATGTATTTTCTAGAAATATCCACGTAATATATTCCTTACCAAAATACTAGGATGTTCTTGTATGCTTATCCTCAAAGAATATCTTAGGGATTTTTTCCCTAATCAACATTTTCTAAATACATCTTCCATGTTTTCTACTAAACTTCCTTTGATACCAACTGTAAGGACCCAACCCCAGTTTTCCAGAGCTGGTGCCTTATTTTATTACATTGGCATATAAACATGGAATATGTATCCCAAAGGACCAAGTAGTTCAGTAGATTTTGGAAACAAGATAAATATATAAGTTTAACATTACATCATTAAGGGAAATACAACACTAATTTATTCCATTAGAAACATCCAAGATTCCTAGATTACGCCTACAAGTCACTCATAACTAACTTCTTCATATCTTGGGAAAATGAAACATAAGAAAGGGGTGAGCTCAAATGCTCATTAAGAGTAATAAATATAGTGTAAGACAAAATTAACATAAACATTAGTCAAGTTGAATAATTTAAAAACACACACCATTATAAATAATAAACTTTAACACATTGTGGTGGGAATATGAGCAGAGTAAATAATGTCATAATAAAACATAATCATGGGTATTTTACTAGTTGAATAACCACATGAACATTAAATTACTAGCTTCATAGTGAGGGAAGTCCATATGTCAGACATTCGGAAACACTTTTTCAAGGCCTCATCTAAGACTTCTAAAAATGATTAAGGCCTCGTCCAAAACCATAAATCCAATTGGGAAAGGCCTCGGCTAATTCAACGTCTATTTGTCTCATGAGACCAACTAATGAATCTAGGAGATATAGAGGGCTCAAAACATCACATAATAAGTCCAATTCATTCCTCATATGATTGGGGATAAACATAAACAACATATACATTCATATTAAAACTATCATATGAAATGTAACTAACTTTCCCCAATCATTTAACATAAAACACTAACCATTATGAGTAATATGGTGAATGGTTTTCAGATAGATCATCCACAATAAAATTAGTCATAAACCATTCAATAAAATATGGTAGATTAAATCATAAATTGTTAAACCCAATAATACATAATAATCAACAAGAGTGTTGAATCAGATGAAAATACTCTTGTAAAATCATTAAGCAATTCTTGAGATAAATACTCTTTTATTTTGAAAAGAAGAGTACTTTTGGAAAAATATTTGTATAAAAACATAAGTTAAGTAAGATATTATTTTCATAATAAAATGAGTTATTTTATAAATATAATGGTTTCCGAAAAACAGATTATAGAGTGCCTTGAAAAAAGGCATGAATTTGAGAAATTTCCTTGAATCGGCCTTGTATTTTGGAAACAATCTTGAAAATTCCTTTTAAAAAATGTAACTATCCATAAAATAAAGAAGGTTTCTTGTTTTTAAACATATATATATCACTTACACAGATTTTATGAGGATTAAATAATAATATTCAAGAGTTTCATTGATGTAATTAGATAATAAAAGTAACCTAAATGAAATGGAGGTTCGGGTGAGAAAACCCTTACCTTAAGTCTGAATGTGTTCCCCACTTGAACTTAATGTCCTATAATATGACATTATACTCATTGATAACTTAATTAATAACCTATTAGATATTTATTTAGTTTATCATAATTCAGTTTAGTTCATTTATGTCCTTATTGATAAGATATAATATCAAATTTCATTATTCTGTAGTGTTCATTTTCTTGATTTTCATAAAAGGTTCACTTATTTTTAAGTGATGTCGTTCATGTGTAATGGTTGTAAATCTCAATAATAGAAATTAAATATTATTTATAAACATACAGAATTGTTAATGGTAATTTCTATCATTTTTTTACATGGAATGAGGATGAATCATTAGATGACAACCACTTCAATTATTTGGCGGTATTTGGATTATTATGAACTAGTTTTGTCATAAAAATTAATAATATGTACATATAATGGTTCCTAAATAATAATTAGGTTATAATACGTATACTATAGTTTTTTTCAACTATAAAAATGGTTTCATTACCAATAATGAAGGAGAAATTAAAGAACAAAAATTCTCTATCCATGAAGGTTATAAATTAGAACCTCATGGACGTTGATTTATTTTATAAAAATAAAAGGGAGGGAGTAAGAATATTGATGATGGTTCTTCCATTAAAATGATATAATTCCAGTATATAGATGATACTAGATTTATCATGGTCATTTGGATAGAGGAGGTGAGGAGAGGACAACAAAAGAAGATAAATTGAAATGAAACTAAATGAAAAAGAAGGGTGCTTTACCTCTTAAAATAACCTCCTTGAGAACCTTCTAAAGGGAAGGGGATTTGGTCTTTCGGAAAGACCAAGAGATTATTGGACATGAGTAGTGACTAGGGAATGGTAATTGGGCAGATCTTTGAGGAGATTCAAGTCTTAGAGGAGTGAAGAGAAGAGGGAGTGAGGGGGGTTATAGTGGAGGAGAGGGGTAAATTTTGAATATTTTATTCATTATTTTATTATTTTCATCAAGACAACCAATAGTGTCATTTCATGTGACCCCTAATAGTAATAAGTGCATTTGAGTTTGAACCAAGTTTACTTAAATCACCTATGATGTCATAAATAGTGTATTTAACTAATAATTTGAATTTACGGTATTTTACTGTATTTCACTATTCATTAAAAATTAAAGAATTTCAGAGAAATCCTAAAAATCCACCCCTTCCATTTTTCAATGTGTAGAATTCAAAAATGAAATCCATTTTTTAAAAACAATTTTCTAAATATTATTTATTTAATTTTAAAATAAAATCATATTTAATTTGAAAAAAACAATTTTAAAGGTATAATTAGTTTTATATCATATTGAAAAAGTAATTAAGATCTCATTATCTTAGTACCTTAAGAAAATAAAAAAATATCATTATTTACTATTTATAAGGATCATATTACTGTTCATATTACTATTCATAAACGTATGTTACTATTCACCAAAAATCTAATTTGTTATATTAGACTCCAAATAAATTATTGATCATAACTCTAGATGACCGTTTTTCAAAATTCAAAACATAGTAGAGGAAAAGTTTTGTTTAATGGATAGATTATAAAATGAATTCAATATTTGTTTTCAAAACCTGGAAGTGTTACATCTCATGAGACAAAATAAATTGGTTGTTTGGTGTGTTTCATGCCTATTTATGTATGATATCTTGGAAATAGGCCTTGATGATAAGATTAAGATGCCCTGTATTACGAATTCTATCACTATGAAACCATTTATTATTGTATATGTGATAATTTATGTTTCTATTCCATCTCTTTATATATTATTATTTCTTAATATTCGTTATATGAAAAAAATCTTTATCATATTATTCTTCCCTTATTTATTATATGATAGATTCTGATGTGTTTTCCCCCTTAATGGACACCTAAGATCACCCTTTTATTTTTTTCTATCTCCAGGGTACCCATAAGTGAACTCAGAATGATTTCAAGGATAATATAGAGGAAATAATAATGTTCTCATTGAGATTTTATGTTGTATTTTATGTTTTAAATTTTAATGTGAGCGTAATTTATGTATCTAGTCTCCTAAGACTACCAAATTATTGGATCCTATGGTATATGATATTTTGTGTTTTGTTCCAATGTAATAAAGTAACCACCATATATTTATCACCATATTTGGGGTTGTTATAGTTTTAATTGGATAAATATTATTATAAACTATGAGAACTAGATCTAGATTAACATAGTTAAATAGAATAAGCACTGTGATAAAATATTATGATATTTAGGAAAGACTTTTAGAATATCCAAATTTCATAGGAATCATATTCTATTATTAAATATTTATAATGTTATGAGAAAATATAGTGTATTAAATTATTAAAAATGGAACCTAGTGGAAGGAATGAGAATCCTATTAACACCTAAAACCTGTATAGGGATTTCACTCATGAGTAAGTCGATGAAGTCAATGAGGTGAATGCTGGAACCAAGTGAATTATAACTATATTAAGGTAGCTAACTTAGTTTATGACCAATATAATTTCCTATATGGAGAAACCTACTGATCCAAAATATGGTGAAATAATGTTGGACTACTTCATGTTACAATAGCCTCAATCATTCAATGGAACACTAATCCATTGATAACTAAACTATGGATCAAGTCCCTAGAGAAGATATTTCTCACTTTGGGAATAAATGTAAGGTATAAATTTATCATTTCATCTTATCTTATAAAAATAAAAAATGATAAATGGTGTCCATTGATTCAAAACACTGAGGATGGTAGAAGATAGAAAGTATGGAATTGAATAATTTTGAGCTAATATTCTTAAAAAATAATTTCCTTGATAGCAACCTGCCGATATAGAATGAAAATTACTCAACATAAGAAAACAAATGCAGAAAATGTTAATGAATATGAATCCAACTTTAAAAGGTTATAAACTTATGATTATAATTATGTAAATAATCTATTAATTAATATTTATCACTTATTTGATGTTATAAATCCTATACTTCGATGGGAATTGGTCTCTTAATTATTTTTATCTTATCAGGATATAGTATCAAGTACTATCAAGATAGATAAATAATTATTTATTCCTTATATTTTATAATTAAATCAAGAAAATAAGAGGATGGATGAGAACTCTATAAACAGAAATGTGGAAAAGGATAAGAATTGAATGGTGGAATTACCAGAAAGCTTAGAAACAGGAAAAAAGCTTGTTCCTAGAAAAAAAATTTAAAAAAAATAAAATAAAGTAAGCAAGAGTGGAGAAACAGGAGGGGCTAACAAAACCACATGTACATATCACCATGCGCATCCGCAGCCACCAAATCACAACAAAAAGTTTTTGTGACAAAGGACCAAAAAGAATTAACCTCCTTAATGGCACGTTTAGAAAGAGAATCAGCAACTCGATTTGACTCCCTATAAACATGAGTGACAACCAAATAGAACTGATCCACAAGCTTCAGACAATCATCCCAATCTGAAATAATTCTCCATGGAACATTCCTTGATCAATTTTGAAGGATGTCAACCGCCAAAGTAGAGTCAGATTCTAGCCATAAAACAATCCATCCATGAAAAAAATCATATCAGATAGCCTTAATCATAGCCCATAACTCAGCCTCAATTTCCAAACCATTCCCAAGAAAATTATAGAAATAGCCATTAACAAAACCTATGTAAGTGAGGAAGATGCCACTATGGCCTGAAGGTCCTGGAGTACCCGAGGCAGCCCCATAAACATTAATTTTCAGACACGGATAAATCAAGGGTATCCACCGAATACACATAATCACATGAGGTTTTTTATATCTACTAGAAATCCCAAGAGACCTCAAGATCACCAGATCAAAAACATCATTCCGCATAACACCAACGTCAGCCTAATCAGTCACCATAACACCAATATAAAGCTCCTGAATTCCAACAAAAGTCGGAATAATTTTTTTCTCAAAAGCAAGAGCATTTCGAGCTCTCTAAATAAAAGAGACAAGCACTGAAACATCAAATAGAAGAAAAGGTTTCACCTGAGTACTACAATAAACCTGATACATAGACTCTATAAGCTGGCCAAAACCTTCCAAGTGGAATTTGAAACATGTAATAGTTTTCAAAAGAAATACCTTGTTACATGCTTGGATATAATGGGAGTCTTATTCGTGTTATGAGAGAAAATCCATCATTTTTATGAATGTAAAGGTGAGGTAGAAGCTTCCAAATTCCAATGCTTTAACTATAAGGATATGAGGAACTATTTAATCCAATTACCTAAGCATCAAGGGAATTCACCTCTGAAATAGCCTAGGGAGAAGGGTTGGGTTTATGAAATTACTATGATTAAGGTTAATGTTTCAAATGATTTGATGGAAATTACTTTGATCATAAACTCAAATATAGAAAATTCATTATTTGATTTCAGATTTATATAGCCATTTATATCTTGCAAGTTTCCTTAGAACATTGAATAATCATCTAATAATATGTGAAAATGAGTTATTAATATAGATTCTTATTAGATATATTATTAAAATTAAGACATATCATTCAGTTATTTTTAAGATTCATAGATATTCCCTCATTAAAAACATGATTGTTAAACCTATGGTTGACTTTGATAAAATATTCGATATGAATTGGCTCTCAAAATTTATTTCAAAAATTTATTTCCAATATAAGCATATTACAATTTATGAAGAAGACATAGAATCACTTATTTTTTAAGGGGACACTTTATTATTAAAAAAATTTCTATATCCACCTATAGTATCTCATCTTAATGAAATTATGATAGAATATGAAGAGAAATAACAATTAATTTATTGGAAGAACATAATAATAATTGAATATATACCTGTTTTTATATAATATATTAATGTATCTTAAGAATTATTACTTGGATATACATATGATCATGTAGTTGAGTTTTCCGTTGAACTCATATCTGATGAAAACCCCTGATCCAATACTCCTTATGGAATGACACCAATAGATTTGGCTGAGTTGAATAAAAAACTGCAAGAGTTGTGTGATAAGATACTTGTACACCCTAGTGTTTTACTTTGGAGAGCCTCTCCATTATTCTTGAAAAAGAAGGTTGGGTATATGATATTATGCATCGATTAAGGGGAAATCAATGTCCTTATTGTAAATTATAAGTATCCTTTAGCATGAATTAATGACTTATTTCCTCAACTTCATAGAGTTAAATATTTTTTAAAGATAGATCTGGAATCTGGTTATCATTAATTAAGGGTGAAGAAGTAAATTATATTGAAGATGTAATTTCATATGAGAATTGGAAATCTTTGAGTTTATGATAATTCCCTTCTGATTGATGAATAAACCCTCTATTTTTATGGATCTAATGAATAGAGTATTCAATTATTATCTTGATAACTTTATGGTCTTATCCATTTATGATATCATGAAATACTATAAAATCTATGAAGATCATGGGAATCATTTGGGAATAATTTTTGAGACTCGTAGAAAAAATGAATTATATGAGAAATTTAGTAAGTGTGAAATTTTCCTCTATGAAGTTTCTTTTCTTGGATATATTATCTTTAAGGATATAATATTTATTTATCCTTCAATGAAAATGGTATTCAAGGAATAACCTATACCAAATAATATAACTAAGATATGTATCTACCTTTGTCTAACAACATACTCTTGATAATTTGTTCCAAATTTTCTAGATTTTCCAACACTTCAACCAAGTTGACATGTAAAGGGTTAAAATTTAGATGTTCAAAGGAATGTGAAGGAAATTTTGAGGATCCAAATAGGATATTGGTTAATGCACCAGTATAGAATTTACTATTTGGAAATTAAGGAGTTATAATATATATTTTTGAATCAAAGAAAGGAATAGTTTGTGTCTTTATGCAAAATGATAAAGTGGTTTCTCATGCATTAAGTCAATTTGAGATCCATGAATAAAACTATCCAACACATGATCTTTAGTTGGTAGTTGTAATATTTTCTGTAATGATATTGTGGAACTACATTTATAGTGAAATATATGACATATATATAGATAAAATACATTAAAGTACATATTATCCTATAAATATCTCAATATGTGGTAAAGGAGATGGATAGAACTACTCAAGGACCATGAATACATGATACACTAAAACCATAGGAAAGAAAACATGGCGGTTGATGCATTGAGTATGAAGGACTAGAATGTTCTAACCACAATTAAGATAAATAAGGATCCCATATTAATAGATTATGTAAAGTTGGATATGGTAATTATTAGTCAAGAGGATACATCATTAATTTTCAATGAAATTTCCAAACCATAATTACTAGAGAAAATAAATAATCCATTATAGGATGATAAGTGTCTACAGAAGAAGATTAAATCCATGAATGATGAGATATTATAAAATTTTATCTATGAATATAGTATGTTTATGTTTTTTAAATAGATTATTTGTTACATCCATACAGGATCTGAAAAAAGAATTATTAGATGAATTACATAGTTTATATTTCACTATACACCATGGTGGCATAAATATGTGTATGTATTTAAGAGAACATTTCAGGTAGAATGGTATAATGTAGGAAATTATAGACTATGTGTCAAGATTCTTGGTGTTCTAATAGGTAAATGATTAAATATAATATCCTAAAGGATTCATGAAACTTATCCCTATACCAATGTGTAAGTGGTACAATGTTACAATTTACTTTCTTATTATACTTTTTAAGACTCCTAGGAGGAATAATGAAATATGGGTCATTATGGATCTCTTTTAAAAGTTTGCACATTTAATAAATAAAAGGGAGGATCTACCCCTTGAGTATCTTTAACAGATATATATTAATGTAATTGTGATACTTCACAGTTAACCTATATTAATATTAATTTATTATTAGCCTTGGTTCACATAAATAATTTGGAGGAGTCTTCAGAAATCTATAAACATTGAGATTCAATTGAGAAGAAACTATGATCTTCAAAAGGATAGGAATTATGAAATGATTATTGAGACATTATAAGAAGTGCTTAGGTTTTTCTCCCTTGACTTTCAAGGAACTTGGTAATAATATCTACCTTTGATAGAATTTTCATAAAATAATAGATTTATTTCATGAATTCAGATAGAACCATATAGAGAATTGTATAGAAAGATATGTATTACTCTAAAATCATGGGATGAGATTAGAGAGTGGAAGATATTAGGCCCATAAATTTTTTAAGAGACTATTATTTTTGTATGAGCTATTCAGAACCATATCAAGATAACTCAAGGTTGAAAAATGATCCATACTAATAATCGGAGGAAGGATATAGAATTTAAAGTATGGGATCATGCCTTATTAAAAATATCTCCATGGAATATAGTTATATGTTTTGGAAATAAGGGTAAAATATTATTTAGGTATATCAGTTCTTCTAAAAATTTGGATATAATTGGAGTTGGGACCTATAATTTTTCTATACCATCCAAAATCTCTAAAGTGAATGATTTCCACCACAATTTAGTATTGAGAGGTACATTATAGATCCAACACATATACTCATGATGAAGGAAATATATTTTTAATCTAACTTATATTATAATTAAGTACATATCAAAATTCTTGATACTATATAGAAAGTGTTGTGGAATATAAAACTCAGTTGGTGAAAGTACTTTTGAAAATTATAAGATCGAGGAAAAAATATGGGAACCTAAGGAATAAATGATTTAGAATTAACCAATTTTTTATGAACTAACATATATCATGAATTTTTAGTCCCACTAGGTTAAATACCCTAATATGGGGTGAATCAGGGTATGCTAGATTAAAACAATTGCCTCTTTAGATCTTGTTTCATTGTTAAACAAAATGCTCTTCTCTCTCTTTCACATAGTAATGTATGAATTGAAATTAAAGCATGGATGAGACAAAATAATTTTACTTGGTTCACTCTCACAGGTCTATGTCCAAGGAGAATACAATAAAAATATTTTTATCTACCAAATCCACTAAAAGTGCATTGTTGTTTACAAATTTCATAGCGGACTCATTGTCCCTCTAGGTTTACAACCATTCACAATTTGAAATCTCACTGCTCTCTCAACTAAAGTGTGCTCACTGCTTCTTCAGAATAACCACCTATGATTTATTGAATAAATTTGTTTTACACCTAATTTATTTTATCGTTGATTTCCACTTTCATCTACTTGATGAATACCCCTTTACTACAGAATTACTGGGAAACTTAAATCTTTCATGCATCCTTTGAGTGCTTTGCATTAAACCTTATCACTTTACATGCAAAATTTTCCTTTGTCGTGGAAAACTAACTTCCACACAACCTTTATGTTTTGTGTGAAATCCTATTCTTATGTGAAACTATCTTCTTATGCACAACTCCCTTCACAAATAATTCTCACATGATTCAGAGCCCTTATATTCAATATGGTTTGAGATAGTGGAATGAGGGGGTAGCTACTTATTTATAAAAATTTATGACCCAACATGGAGGATACTTGCATGCTGGCTTTCTTGCATGCAACATTTATCTGAGTGCAGAAAACCCAATTTTATGTCACATTGGATGCATAAGTCTCTACCATGCAACCTCATCTTTCATGAAAATTCAAATATTTCACACACTTTTTACTTTTTCCTTATTTTTAAGAGGTGATCACAAAACATGTATTATGGGAAACTTTCCAAAACACCTTCAATCTTGCACACAACATCCTTTTCCAAAAACAAATTTTCTCCAATTTTGAACCCCACAAATTTGGAAAGCACTAGGAAATGGAACCACCTTTTATAAGATCTTTTTGTTCCACCTCCAGAGCATACATTCCTTTGTCTTAGATCTTTATCAACATAGCATATCTACAATGTCTCTAAAACACCACAACTTATCATGGAAACCCTATTTTTCAACAAAAAAAAATTAACCTAGAAATTCTTAAATGTTACCTTGAGGGATTTTTTTCCCAACAGTCTCTCCCTTTGGATTTGTTGACAACTCTTCACATTTTCACACCTCATTAAAGCTTCTTTCATATTCTACCACCATCCACTTCTTTAAATTCATATAGTGATCAAAAACTTAATCAAAACAAACTATAATCCCAAATGATCCATGCTCGGAGTGAGAAACAGGAGTATCATTAAAATTTCATCAATGAAACACTTCATTCATGAAACCACTCATCCACTCTCATCATGATCCTCTTGTCACAAACCAGCCTGAGTCGACCCTAAACCGGTCACCCAGGACAACCCACAACAAGTCCCGAGAGGAATTCCTAATCCTCCTGGGATGGTGACAAGAACCAATGGAATCAATAGAGTACACAAGGTAATGATTTCACCCAAATATAAACAATCAAACAAACATCAAAATGAAATGTAAATCCCAACATACATTTACATAAAAAAAATTAACTAAACGTTATTTGTACAAGAAACTGAAAGTAAAACTAAACCAACAACTAAACCAACCAAACCTAACAAACAACTTACTCCATGTGACCCCACTGGTCACTCTCCAACACAATGATCACATGTCACCCAAGGTGATCAAACTCAAGCTGAAACCTACACAAGGGATAAAAACAGAAGAAGACTATAGGCGTGAGTATTAAAACACAGTAGGTTAACACGATAATATATTCCCAATTCACTTCCATTAAAATAAAAGAAAAATAAATTTCAAGTTTTAAATACAAGATATAAAAGTATGTTTTTCAAATGAGGTTCCATGCTATAATAATTATCATACAAAAACATGCATGTTTTATAAACAAGAATGCTAGTAACAATTTTTCAAAGAGGTACAACTTCAAAATGAAAATATTTTTCAAGAGGGATACTTTAAAGAATGTAAAATTTTAAATAAAACACACAGGATTATGAATATACCAACTTATCACACTATATGCTAACATTGAGTACAAAATAGCCAATGAGCACAAGTCACGGGAACACCCCTAGGCCCTAGTTCGTTGTGGGCCCTAGGTACCTCATATCTCAGTGTAAAAGTAACCATAAAAAATATCCATTATCATGAACATGAGACACTATTAGGAGAATAATCTATAACCTAGTGGTCCCAAACATAATCATCATCATAGTTTAGTTAGTGTTGTCATCATCAAACATTCTACGTGAAACAGGGACTAAACCCCTTCAGATCACTAGCATACTAGTACATGTTCACCCACCTAGATACTCGGGTTTTCCATTTTTGTTCTCAAACAACTTACTCATATATAAAATACCATTATCTTATGAATATTCCATTTAAAATCATACACACATCAAAAATACCACACACATGTCTCACATTTATTTCACGGATCAATAAACCACATAAATTTTCATAAAACAATTTCAAAAATTATAACGAGGCCTTGCACATAAAATACATTCAAAAATGCTATTTTAATACCAAAACACCATCAATACCATACCAACCCAAATTTGGAATCCCCAAAACCAATTAATAAATCAATTTCATGGACCAAAAAATGGCCCCAAAATATAGAACATGAAATACACATGGAAACCATTTTTACAGGAAAAAAATGTCAAACGGGCCTTTAAGCCTTTCTCAAAACTAACATTTGACAAAGGTATGAATTTCAATTTTATTAAGGAGGTGAATACACAAAATTTATATTAGAAAATAACTATCATAAATCCCTTAAAAAATTCAGGTTACATATTCAAAACACCACCATTTTCATAAGGATGTGAAACGGGCCATTTTCCGGAAACTCGGGCCAAAACATGTTGTAAACCAAAACCCATTTATTTGTAAAACCAAATACACATTGTAAATCCATATAAGAACACAAAAATTACATTTTTCATGCATAAAATTCATTTATAAATCCCAAAAAAAACTTTTAAATCACACTTAACAGATAAAAGCTAACGGGGCAATTTACCGAACACATGACATGCACTTTTAAACAAAATAATTTATTTTAAGAACTTGACAAGGAATAAAACATCAATTTCATGCCATATTTTATTAAAGCTACTAAAACATGTTCAAAATACAATAAATAAGGTTCAAAACCTCACAAACTAGGTGCAAAAGAAAATGGAACATTTAAACAAACACTTGGTGTGCACTTTTATGAAGAAACAACACTACCTTTCACAAAACAAGGATTAAACAACCGTTTTGCACACCAATGAAATTATAAAAAGGATTAAAAACAAAAATAAACATATATATCAGGTGTAAAAATAAGAAAATTATGAAACTTAAATGATAAAGTCATGTGCAAGGGATATCCTACCTCAAATCCTAGGTGTAATGGAAACGCACACCTGATATCACCGTCCGAGGGTTGATAAACCATAAACCTATGACGACGAGACCCAAACAAAAAAATCCCATAAAAAATCATGGTATAATAGAAACCTAGGTCTATCATGACTATAGGATAATAAAAAAACAAGAAATAATGAAAGGAGTGGGAAGAGGGAGGAGGAATAAGAAGGAATATCACCTTGGAAATTGGAAAACTCTTCATCTTCCCTTAGATATGAACCCTTAGAGGAAAGGTAATGGATTGAAACTCCTTGGAGAGTATACTAAGGTCTGGAAGAACCAGGTAAAGAATTTTTGTGGAAAAAAGAGTAATAATTGAATGATTTATGAATAATACAACCTTTGGAAAATCTGGATGATTTGAGCAACGTTGAGAGGTTTTTCCCTAATCCGTGACTAAGATGAGCTATTAAGAGGGAAAATGGAACATGGGGGGTTTGTATAGGTTTCTTGGTCTTTATTGGGAGATTTAATCACCAAAAGTAATAAAAAATGAATAATATATAAAAGAAACAATTTATTTTTTTAAAATTGGAAATTGGCCCACGGGCTGGATCAATACCTGAATAAATAACCCAAGTTCACCATGATTATGAATTTATAAGAGGTAAAAAAATGATATGGTTGTTTTAATATGTAATTGGAGGAAAATTGGGAAGTTTAATGAGTGAAAAATGTTGATAATTTAAGGATTTATAAAGAAACAAATTTGGTTTTAAAATGTGGAAATGGGCTCACGGTTGGCCCAAATCATGAAGCAACCACCCTTTTCTCCAAAACTTCCAAATAAGCTATGGGGAAACCATGGTAGGATGATTAGAAATATATGGAAGTTCAAAAATCAAAATTAATCTCACCCAAAACCTAATAAAAGGATTGGTATTTTCAATAAACTAGATTAAAACCAAGATATGAAAAGAAAAAAAAATCGGGAGTGAAAATTCTCCTCATTATTAAAGCTTTTTGCCCCCAGAAATCTATAACACTTTATAGCTGACAGAATAACAACAAAGTATTCCTTATAAAAATTATCCAACCTCTCAATACAATTAAATATCATTTACCATCAATAGAACATAATCCTCTTCCCCAAACAAAACACCAACTCACAACCACTTATTGAGAATCAACGGAAAGATCAAGCCACCACCTCCTCTTCTCCCAATGAACCCAACAATAAACCAAACCAAAGTTCACTAAAAAAAATAAAATGACTTGGAGGGGGAGGCTGGAATGTGCTCCCCAACATTAAATCACAACTACCATCCGACAAATCCGTAAAGTAAAGATCTTTGAGACTCGCAGTGGGTCTCCCCACCATCAAAGACCAACTAGAAATAAACAAAAATGAATTCAACATGATCTAGAATTTGGGATCATCCACACAATCCTACCAAAACTCTCCCACAACAACCTACAAACTCAAGTTAATAGGGTTGCAACATGAACATCAAAACCACCCACTCCTGAATGGAGGGGACAAGAAATGGGCCAACACTTTCTGCACGGATCCAGACCTCCACAACTCAGGAAGGGGAAGGAAGGGGACCCAATAATTAGGCCACTAAAACCATAAAAGAAACAAAGGAACTACCCAACACTCTTCACCTATGAATAGCTAAAACCAAGGCCTCTCTTGATTTACATAGGCGGTCCACATAGGGCTATTGATCAGAAACCCACTTCCATGTAGGCATAACCATAGACACTATGTGAGGGGTAAGTAAACCACACTCGTTACGACTAGAGGAAAATTCACAGTGATGAGGAACCACAAAAGATTAGAAACTACCTTACCAAAATGGTGGAGGCAGGGCCTAGTCGATCTCTCCACACCTCTGGAGATTTCCTGACTGCATGAAAAGCTTCACTCTGAGGCCTATGGATAGAGCCCTGATTCTTGAACCATCTATTGCACTACAGTCAGGTGCTAAGGATCACACCAC
Source organism: Viscum album (assembly GCA_963277665.1). Taxonomy (NCBI): domain Eukaryota; kingdom Viridiplantae; phylum Streptophyta; class Magnoliopsida; order Santalales; family Viscaceae; genus Viscum; species Viscum album. The sequence continues at coordinate 1,490,542,610 of OY728120.1, forward strand.
TCAATAAAAACTCCCTTTCTCAACAAAACACCTTCATCTAAATATGAACTCATAGATACATAGTACAGTTCAATCTCACTCCAAACAAGGAGTAGAATGGACAGTGAATATGGTGAAATAAATCAATATCACCAAACACAAATTCTATGTCCAAAATAATTATAATGAACTAGAATCACTTTAAATCAATTCCAAATAGATTCCTATTCCAAAAAATGGTCTGAGGTATCATCTGAAGAAATGGATTTAACATTTTAAATGAATCCTTAGGTTGATCAATAGGAAGGGTTTCCAATGAAGAACTCTCCATGGCCACATCAAAACATCCAAAACATCTTTAGAAACCCACTAAACATTACTCTAAAAGTGAGACACCAATAAGATCCCATATCACCACACAATATGAGTATTAATTCAATATCAAAAGGAATCATACTGAATAAACAACTCTTCTAAGGCATAGAAAAAACTAGCCACATAAAAATCAGTTTATAAACAAATTCCACAATGTTTCAGCTCAAAACACTTTAAAAAAAACAATCTAACTTGGTGGATTTCTACATTCCCCAATAGTGTTTCATCAAGTCTCACTCATAGGGACATTTCCATGCCACCCCAGGCACCCAACCACCATGACATATAGGCCATCCTTCTAGATATTAATAAAACCATTCATGTGAGCACCCATTAAAACACCAAAGGCTAAAAAAATAACATCATTCCAAAAATCATGTACCTTCCAAAGGAACACTAACCAAAAAGTCAAAAACCTTTTCAGATTTCACAAAACAGAACACACTTCATCAAGAACCATTTTCTTAAAAACCAACCCATTTTCATTTTTACAACTTTCAAAACAACCAAGCTACTCCAAACAACCCCTTCACATTTTCTAAAATTTAGCAAGGTATATTTTCATAATATGATGGCCATTGAGACCAATACCCTTTCTAGGAAAACACAAAATGCTCAAAACCAATTTCCAAAATCAATTCATCAGATTCAAACACTTTTCAACATCCCAAAACACCCTATTCAAAACAAAGATTCAGAATCACCTTAAAATGATTCACACATTCAAAACATTTTATTCCAACAAACCACAAGTTTAGATTAGGGATAATACAATCTTGTTAAATAATTTCCACTTCCTCCTAAAAAAATTCCCAAAAACAAAACCTTCCAAAACCATTATGATATTTATTTTTTTTAAACCCATTTTTCCACTTTTCAAAATCAAATCCTTCTTTTAGAACCCTTTCCCGAAATTCTCACACGAGTATTTTCAAAACAAAAATTTAGAATTTAAGAAAGGTCTAAGAGACCCACAAAAGGTAGCTAGTGTCGGTTGGTGACTTGACTATATGTTTGGAAGCCATAAGTTAAACACAACACCGACATTGAGGGACTTATTAGGACCGTTCCCTAGATCCACGTGGATTTCTGATCCCTGTGAGCTCACAGTGTATATTAGTCAGACTCCCTTTGTCATATCCCAACACCAAACAATCAACAGGAGCAAAAGAAACAAATAAAACCAGACTTCCCATGGAAACCTAAGGATTAGAATGATCAAGAGTTCGTGACGCTCTTCCCACGCTTACCCCTCAAATAAAAAAAATCATAATCCATCTTCCTTGACATACCCCAAATAGAAAGGGTCCTCTAAAAATAAAGGTCTACTAAGAGACGACCTCCTTTGATACCATTTTCTCACAAACCAGCCTGAGTCGGCCCTGAATCGGTCACCCAAGCCAGCCCGTGACAAGTCCCGAGAGGCATTCCCGATATTCCCGAGATGGATAGGAGCACCAAGGGCATCAATATAGTACACAAGGGAATTATTTCACCCAAATATAAACAATCAAACAAACAATGGAAAGAAACAGACATCCCAACATACATTTACATAAAAAATTAAACTGAACATTATTTGTACAAGAAACCAAAAGTACAACTAAACCAGTAAATAAACTGACCAAACTTGACAACCAAATAACTCCATGTGACCCTACTCTTCAGTATCCAATAAAATGATCACACATCACCCAAAGTGATCGAACTCAAGATGAGACCTACACAAGGGATAAAAACAGAAGAAGACTATAGGCATGAGTATTAAAAATCAGTAGGTTAGCCCTATATTCTATTCTCAGTGCACTTCCTTTAAAATTAAAGAAACATAAATTTCAAGTTTTAAATACAAGATATAAAATTATGTTTTTCAAATTAGGTTCCATTCAATAATAATTATCAGACAAAAACTTGCATGTTTTATAAACAAGAAATCTAGTAACAATATTTCATAGAGGTACAACTTCAAAATGAAAATAGTTTTCAAGATGGATACTTTAAAGAAGGTAAAAATTTAAATAAAACACATGTGCTGTTGAATTTACCAACGAATCAAACCGTATGATGACGGTGAGTACAAAATAACCAATGGGCACAAGTCTCAGGAACACCCCTAGGCACTAGTTCATTGTGGGCCCTAGGTACCTCGTATCTCGGTGTAAAAGTAACCATAACAAATATCCATTCTCATGCAAACAAGCCACTAGTAGGATAATAATCCATAACTTATTGGTCCCCAACATCATCATCATCATAGTTTAGTTAGTGTTGTCATTGTCAAACTTGTTACGTGAAATAGGGACAAAACCCCTCTAGATCACTAGAATACTAGTACATGTCCGCCAACCTAGATACTCAGGTTTTCCCTTTTTGTGCTCAAACAAGTTACACATATATAAAATACCATTATCTCATGAATTGTACATTTAAAAATCATACACACATTAAACAGGACACACACATGTCTCACATTTCATTCACGGATCAATAAACCTCCTCAATTTTCATAAAAAATTTTCAAAAAGTATAACGAGGCCTTGCACATAAAAGCCATTAAAAATGCTCTTTTAAGGCCAAAAAACCCATTAATACCATACCAAAAAATATTTGGAATCCCCAAAACCAATTAATAAATCAATTTTATGGACCATAAAATGGACCCAAAATATAGAACATGAAATACACATGAAAACCATTTTTATATGAAAAAAATCCCAAACATGCCTTTAATCCTTTATCAAAACTAACATTTGACAAAGTTATGAATTTAAATTTTATTAAGGAGGTGTATAAAAACCATTTATAGAAGAAAAAAACTTTCATAAATCACTTAAAACATTTAGGTTATATATTCAAAACACAACCATTTCTATAAGGATGTGAAACGGGCCATTTTCCTGCAACTCGGACCAAAACATGTTGTAAAAAAACCCCATTTGTTTGTAAAATCAAATACAAATTATAAATCCATATAAAGACCCAAAAATACCATTTTTCATACTCCCAATTCATTTATAAATCCAAAAAAAATTTAAATCACACTTAACACATAAAACCCAATCAGACAATTTACCGAACACATGACATGCACTTTTAAACAAAAAATATATTTTAAGAACTTGACAAGGAATAAAAAACCAACTGAATGCCATAATTTATTAAATATATTGAAAAATGTTAAAAATACTATAAAACAGGTTCAAAACCTCACAAACCAGTTGTGAATGAAAACAGAACATGTAAACAAACACTTGGTGTGCACTTTTATGACGAAACAACACTACCTTTCACAAAACAAGTCTTAAACAACCATTTTCCACACAAATAAAATTATACAAAGGCTTAAAAATAATAAAAAACATATATATCAGGTGATAAAAATAATAAAATGATGAAACTTAAATGATAAATTCTTGTTCAAGGGATATTCTACCTCAAATCCTTAGCGTAATGGAAACGCACACCTGATATCACCATCCGAGGGTTTATGAAACCTAAAACTATGGAGACCAGACCCAAATGAACAAAAACCCCATAAAAATCATATAATAATAGAACCTTAGGTTTATCATGAGTAGAAGAGAATATAAAACCCAGAAATAATGAAAGTAGGAGGAATAGGGGGATTGAGAAGGAATCTCACCTTAGAAACTAGAAAACTCTTCGTCTTCCCTTAGATATGCTTCCTTAGAGTAAAGGGAATTGATTGAAACTCCTTGGAGAGGATCCTAAGGTATGGAAGAACCAGGGAAATGTGATTTGTGGAAAAAATAGTACTAATTTAATGATTTTTTAATGAGACAAATTACCTTTGGAAAATCTAGACGATTTGAGAATCATTGAGAAGTTTTGCCCTAATCCGTGACTAAGATGAGCTACAAAGAGGGAAAATGGAACATGGGGGTGTGACTAGGGTTCTTGGGCTAGATTGGGAGGTGTAATCACCTAAAATTATACAAAAAATTAATAATATATAAAAGAAACAAATTATTTTTTAAAAACCGAAAATGGGCCCATGGGCCGGCCCAATACATGAATAAATTACCCAAATTCACCATGATTATAAATTTATAAGGGGTCCAAAAGTATTTGGTGGTTTTTAATTTATTGAAGGACAATTGGGAAGAGGAATGAGTGAATTTTTTTGAAAATTAACGAGTTATAAAAGAAAAAAAATTGTTTTTTAAATCTGTAAATGGGCTCACGGTTGGCCCAAATCATGAAGTAACCACCCTTTTCTCCAAAACTCTCATACAAGATATGGGGAACCCATGGTAGGATGATTAGAAATAAAAGGAATTTCAAAACTCAAAATTAATCTCACCCAAAATCCAGGAAAAGTATCAGTATTTCCAATGAACTAGATCAAAACCAAGACATGAAAAGGAAAAAAAATAGGTGTGACACCTCACCTATCGTGATATATAACCTTTAATTGGTCACCTTTAGCATCATCAGATTTAAAAATCTCCCTACTTAATTGTTTTATTTCTTGTTCTCTCTAGAATGATTAAATATTTCCAAGATAATATTTGATAGACATAAACATGAACTTTTTCCTCATAAAACCAAATTTTCATCATGTCACAAAATCAGTACATTCCCCTTACTTTGCTGCTCTCCCTATCATCTTCTCCCCTGTATTTTTCAAAAAAATTATCCCTTTTAATATCCATGATTTCTCCCCCTTTTTCAATAAAACCAAATGTCACTCTTTTGTGGTCTATAATTGGGTAAAGAACACAGATCAATACATTAGGGAAAACACACCATACTTTGGGGAGAAGGGGTCCCACATCAACACTTTTTCATGTGTGAGAATTTGACTAAACTTCTATTACCAGTCAATGTCATTCAAAAGGTTATTTGGGTAAAGTATTTGTTATAATTTATGTAACCTATAGTTATATAGGTACATACTCCAACTTCACAACCCATGATCCACCTTCTCCTTGATAAAATGATATTTGATTTCAATGTTCATTGTCCTTGGGTGATAGACTAGATTTTTTCTAAGATTTATAATACTTGAATTATCATAATGGATTCTGATCAGAGACTTCACTTTAACTCTAATATAATAAAGCTACCACTTCATCCATAATAATTGTGTTCACTCTAGAGTATCCATAATATATTCAGCTTCTGAAGTGCTCAATGAAATGAAATATTGTTTCTTGCTTATCCAAGAAATAAACAATCCTCCAAGATAAAATGCACCAACGGATGTTTATGTTCTATCATCTACTAAATTGTCCCAATATGCATTTCTATAGACCAATAACTCTTACTATGATTTATCATTATATAGAAAACCAAAATACATTATGCCCTTGATATATCGAAGTATTTTTTTCACTGTAATCAAGTATATTTCCTTAGGATTTATTTGATATTGTGATGTTTTAATGTGGTAAAAACAATATCATGTCTTTTCATTATCAAGTTCAATAAACTACCAATGATTTGCCTATATTTTGTGATATTAACTGTGTTTCCCTCATCGTATTGTGACAATTTCATCTAGAATGAAGTCATCATCTCCTTGGAATTATCCATTTTAAATCTTCTAAAAACTCCTTGGAATATTTATATTGAGAAATTAATGTACCATTATTTTCTTGTGTTACCTGTAAACAAAGTAAAAACTTTAATTCACAAATCATTGACATTTTGAACTCAATTTTCAGAAATTCTATGAACTGTCTGCATTGTGCTTCATATAATCCACCAAAAATTATGTCATTGACATATACCAACACCATCATCCTTTTATTACTACCATTTTTTACATACATATTATAATGAACTCCACCGCACTGAAAAATAAGCTTCTTTAAAAACTAATCTACTCTTAAATACCATGCCCTTGGTGCTTGCTTTAACCCGTATAGTGCTTTCTTTAGCCGAAAAAAATCTATTCTCATCTTCATGAATGATAAAACCATATGGATGTTTAATTTAAACTTATTCTTCTAGAACCATATTTAGAAATGTCAACTTTACATCCATCTATAAAACTTTTAACCTCTTTTTTACTATTATGGACACGAATAATTTGATTATATCTAGCCTTAAAATAAGTGAAAATGTTTTATCAATGTCGATACCATCTATTTATGAGTACACTTTTCACAATAGTTGTGCTTCATTTTAAAGAATTGCACCATATTCATTTATCTTATTGGGAAAAAACCATTTAGTTCCAATGACATTATTATCTACAAGTCTTGAAAAAATATCCCATGTTTGATTCTTCTCAATTTGGTTAAGATCTTCATTCATATCTTGAACCCAATTATCATCCCTAGATACCTCGTCAAAACATTTAGGATCTGTCTGAGACAGGAAGTGTGCATGTTGTAATGACTTCATTCTTCTTGTTTGAACTGGAACTATCTGATCACAATTGATATTTCACCTTTCAATTTTAGATCTACTCTTTGGCTTCTGCACAGATACAAATTTGACTTCCTCATACTCATCATTAGTATCTTCTTCTGAGTCATCATTTTCCACTTCTTCTCCCCTTGTGCTACTTACCACTTAATCAGTTTCATTGGGGAACTATTCACTGTGTTGTTAAAGATTTTATTCATTTTCAACAATAGTGACATCATTTCTTTCAATTACTTTTCACAATCTCTTATTAAATCATTTATATTCTTTTCTTTTTCTTGATTATCCAAGGAATATTCCCTCATCTCCATGTGGTTTAAATTTCCCATGTTTCTCTTTATTGATAATAAAGAACTTACTTTCAAATATTTTAATGTATTTCAATTTTGGATTCTTTCCATACCACATCTCATATAGAGTATTTTCTTCCTTCAGACATAATAGAGCCTTGTTAAATAAGTAGACTAATGTCAAGACTGCTTCCTTCCATAATTTCTAGGGTATGTATTTTTCAATAAGCATCACCCTGTACATGTTATTGATAATCCAATTTCTATTATTAACCACTACATTTTGTTGATGAGTTATCATAGAAGAAACCTTATGCTTTATCCCATGTTTCTTGATATAACCTTCCACTTGGCCATTTTTAAATTTTGTACCATTATCAGTATGAAACTTTATAATTTTTTGTCTAAGCATCCTTTATGATTCCCTCCAATATTGTTTTATGCAACTGAACACATCAGTCTTATGGGAAATGGAAAATACTCATTACATCTTGCTAAAATCACCAATGAAAATAACATAATACCTCTTCCCATTAATGGATCTTAGTGACATAGTTTCACATACATATTCATGCACTAATTCAAGCACTCTAGTATACTTATGTTCTTTTACCATGTACATCTTTCTGATGATCATTCTTTGTTGAAAAAGATCACACATATGAGTATGATCACATGATAGCATAGGTAGGTCTCTAGCTGCATTGAATTTTACCATATCTTCTAGGGATGCTTGGAATAGATGACCAAGTTGTTTATGACACAAATTTGTTTCTTCCTCTCTAGGTAAAAAGAATATATCTTTTTCCTCACTTACAAGGTATAGATTCCCCTTTGTTCTTTTTCCTTGTAGAACAACTGTATAATATCTTCATTTTACAATACACATCTTCTTAGTAAATATTATATTATGCTCTGAGAAACATAGTTGACTAACACTTAGTAAGTTGTGACTCAGACCTTCAATGACTAAGACATAAGCACGTCTCATTTTTTTCCCCAAAACATGAATTTCCCTAATCCAATTATCTTTAGGCCTTCATCATTTCCAAATTTGGAAACACATTCATTGTAATATTTTATACCTGTAACAAGATCCTTATTTCCTGTTATATGGGATCTGCATCCACTATCAAGGATCCATACTTCATAATGATCTGATACTTTAAGGGAAATTTATAAAACCACTGTCTTCTTAGATCATTTCTTTATTATCCATGTTTTTGACTTCATACATGGTATAGATTTAAAATCTTGATCTTCTTTATAGTATGATGGACCAGGATCATCTTGTAGAGCTGAAAATCGATTTTTCATTTTTAGCTCACTTGATGACTCATTGATTTACTACTTACGATCACCTTGGTTCTTATTTGGATCATTCCTATACATGGTTGATATACAATATCTAACCATGTATCTAAATACTCTGCACTAAAAACAATGTCCCTATAAAGATATTTTGGAGTATTGAGCTCTGTTTGGATGCCTCTGTTGTTCTTATGCCCTTTGTTATCTCTTAGCTGTAGAACATAGATTTTGTGAGTGTCTCATATTTCAAAAGCAATAACACTTGATGTGTGGTGTATTACTACATTTCACTAATACACTACTGGTTATCCCTTGAGATCTATGAATCTTATAATTCTTCTTTTTAACCAAATCAACATTCAATCTCATAGTGGGTTATTACGGTCTTACAATATTAATCATAGACTTTTGTTTTTTTTTTCAATCCCCATATAAGTTGAACTTGACGGTTTATTCTTTTCTACTGGACCTCTATGCTTCACTTCTATCTTTTTTATCACCTAAATGATCTGATTTTCTGATAACATGCCTAGAGGTAAAATATTTTCTTGATACTCAGCATTCCATCCCAGGTCGACGGCTTCCTCTTTATGTTCTTCAATGTGTTTGAATTATTATTATTTTTTTATTCAAACCATCAATCACACTTTTATGTTCTCTAACTTTGATTTTATTCTCACTAACTATTTATAAGTCCTTTGTAAATGAAGATATGAGATTCTAAATTTATTATATTAATTCATACTTCAATTTTTTTATCCTGCATGTAGAGTTTGTCATCACAAACAACTTTGTTGGATTTATTAGTTTTGGATATCCAAACATCTATCACTTTAATAGAGGCTTTCAATTCAGCCTACATATCGACTCTTCCTTTGACCTCTTCTTCATTAATTTCACTTTCTTTCTTTTTTTGAGTTACCTAAGACTACCAAAATATCATTCTATCAATGATATTTGTAGTTATATACCTTTTTAACCTCATATTCATCTGATCTGTCATTTCCTTATGCAAGAAGATTCTTATTTTTGAAGAAATTTATCTTGAACTGTTTCTTACCTTTCATATAGGCTGTTGTTTTCTTCAAGGGAATTTCAACTTCATCCTTATCATCTTCTTTGTAAATTATAGGGGCACCTTGCTACAAGATGACCAAACTTTCCATATCAAAAGAAAACTAGTGGAAGTTTCCCTTTGAACATTCATGTTCCTCTTTATATATTTGAAGAAAGCTATGACATCACATCATCTATCTCTTCTTCTTCCTGAAAATATTCAATGGTGATCTTATTCATGGCCTTGAATACCACATATTTGGAATTATATTTTTCCACAGACTCAATGTATTCATTTATCTTCTCATATGTGACAAGACTACTATGCAAGCTATCCAATGTTAACTCCTTTGTAACTCTATCCTATAACATAGAAACTTTCGGATTGAACTGACATGGATGTCTTCTTAAGATTTTCTTATATATCTTTACTTCTTTAATAATTTATCCAAGACCACACATGTATTCTTCAAAAATATTCAACTTTTCAAAGAATGAATCAATAGATTCATTGGGGTTCTTTCTAAGATCCTCATATTTGTTCTAGAGAACTTACAATTTTGCTTCTCTAACTTTTGAATCACCTTCATATATATTCAGCATATTTTCCCACATGGAAAGAGTAGACTTACATGACATCACCTTTGTATATATTTCATCGGATAAGGCTCACCCTAATGAATTTATTGCTCTGGTGTCAGAATATAATTCTCTTTATTAAACTTCTGATAAAGAACCATTACCGATATTTGCTGAGATTCCATGCATCACTACTATAAATACATTCATTCCTAATGATCAGAAGTAGTGTCTCATCTGATACATCCATAATTAAAATATTTTTCCCATTGAATATCAGAATCCCTTTTTTATTGACAACCTCCATTTATTCTACTATGAGAGAACTACTATCTTTCAACCTTTCTCTATAATACCAATTTTTAGTCCCACTAGGTTAAATACCCTAAGAAGGGTATGAAAAATTAAAACAACTCCCCCTTTAGATTTTGTTTCATTATTAAAAAAAATTCTATTCTCTCTATTTCCTATAGAAATGTATAAACATAAATTAAAGCATGTATGAAACAGAAAAAATTTACTTGGTTCACCCTCACTGAGCTACATCCAATGAACATATAATGGCTATGTGTCAATCTACCAAATCCACTAAAAGTACACTTCTATTTACAAATTTCTGAGTGGACTCACTATCCCTCTTGGTTTAAAAACATTCACAATTTGAAATATCACTATTCTTTCAACTAAAGTGTGTGCACTTCTTCTTTTGAAGATCCTCCTTTTATTTCTTGAAGCAATATGTTTTACACATCATTTAGTGTATCATTGAGTTGCACATTAATCCACTTGATGAATAACCCTTTACCATAGAATTAAGAGGCAACTTAAATCTTTCACACAACATTTGAGTGCATTTCACACAACTTTATCACTTTATATGAAACATTTACCTTTTTCAGAGAAAACCAACTTGTGTGCAACTTTTATGTTTTGTGTGCAGACCTATTCTTATGTGAAACTCCCTTCGTGAAAAATTCTTTTATAATTCAAAGCCCTGATTTTCTCTAAAGGTTGAGCTACTGAAATGAGGGGGTAGCCACTTATTTATAAAAATTTCCAACCCTATGTGCAATATTCTCACCAACGTACTTCCTTGTGCACAACATTTAACCAAGCATAAAAAACCCAATTTGAAAACATATTGGAGGCATAAGTCTCTTTCAACAACCTCATCTTCCGTGAAAATTCAAATATTTCATATTCTTTTTTCTAATTCCATATTTTGATGCAGTGATCACAAAACATGTCTTATAGGAAACTTTCCAAAGCACCTTTAATCTTGAACACAACTTCCTTTACCAAAAATTCATTTTCTCTATTTTCCAATTTTGGACCGCAAAAATTTGGAAAACACTGGTAAATGGATTCATCTTGTATACAGTATTTGTTTACCACCTCTAGAGCATACATTACTTTATCTTGGATCTTTGTCAACATATCTTGTCAACAATGTATCTAGAACTCTACAACTTATCATGGAAACCCTCTTTATCAACAAACATAATCAACCTAAAAATACATCAATGATACCTTGAGGGGGTTTTCCCAACATGAATTTTGAGGATGAAATTATTTAAAGGGGTAATATAATATTAGATATTCTATAAAAATTAGTTATCACTACATCCCTAAACTATAACACAATGCACATTCCAATATCTCATCATTATAATAAAATTAATATATCTTGATTCAATAATTTGTTTGAATGAAACAATATTAAATTTTATAGTCTTAATTTGATTATATTGATATCATTTTTGGATTCATAATTCCAAAATTAGCTTTTGGTAAATTTTATATAATTTTTAGAAAAAGTTGACTTCTAGGGTGATAGTGAAAAAATACAGTTTTTACAAATACTATAACTTTTATGAAATCATAATTATATAAATATGACATGAAAATTTATAAAATATTTATCTTATACAAAAAATTATTAATGTAGTAAAATAAATCATTTAAAAATATTTTGTTCAATTTGGAAATTTGTGCTTGACTTTTTAGAACATAAGTAATATCTTATTCTAGTAGAAAAATATTTTATTAATTATCATTTAATTATAAATTCACAATGATCCTTTTTTTACATGATTTTAAATTAAAAATAATATACAATGTCTAATCATAAATAAATAAATGTCTTGATGGTTTTTTTGTAAATTCATTTTATTCTTAATAATGACATTTTCCTAAAAAAATTACATTATGTGTAGTTATATAAAAACTAAGTTTTCACAAATCTCTTAACTTATATTTTAAATTTGGATAAATAGGACACACCTTCCTTTCATAATTAATTTTATATTCTTTAAAGGTGGAACTATTTACAAATGTGCCCCCTCACTCACTTATAAAAGGACCCCTCCCTCGATCACCTTAAACCACACAATTCCTTTAAATTTATATTAAATCCCTAGTAAAAATATCTCTATATTAATAAACTCCCATTTTCTGGAACCTCAAGTCCCAATAAGAAGTTCTAAACCTCTCTTTTCCAAGTGTCCCACTAAAAGGATATTTAAGATCTTAACATAAGAGAAATCATCTTATTGAATTTTATACTATATATTCTTTATATAAATTTTTTAAACTCTGACTTATCACTTTCATAACATGTTTTTAAATCATAGATGTTCTATAAATTTGATATTATCATTATTAAATAGCATGTTCTTACACATTTAGTCATTATAACACACTCCTTTTTGGGTCATTTTTACCACCTACCCAAACAATGTCAGAGTTTTTATGTCATAAATGATTAAGAACGGTAATATACTTTTAATAATATTAAAAATTATGAAATTAGGTTATTTTAATTACTCTATAATTTTTATAAAATATTATATATTTAATGATAAAATTAATTCTTTTTTATAGAATTGAAATTTATAAAAAAAATATATTTTTAAACATTCAATTAAAATCATCACCACAAGTTCCTTGAAATGACCATGGTAATATATAAAAATATCTAAAACATACTATCAAAATTCATGAAAATTTCTTAGATGATGAAATATTGACCAAGGAATAATGATCAGAACCACCGAATAAAAACATTCATGGAAATATCATTACTTAACACAAAAATATTGATTTTAACAAAGAATTATTAAAAAATTGATATTAAGAAATTGTAAATGAATGTTATATAGTAATATAAATATAAATATGGCTTTGATATAGATTTGTATTAATTATAAATGTATTATACATGGACATTAGAGTGCTTCAGACTAAGAAAAATTCTTGGGTAAATGTTTATTTGACATTCACATTTTTATTTGGGATTATTTGCGTTTAAATTTCCATTGGGGAAAATATATGCTCTATCTCCCTTAAAAACCATAAATTTTATTATTATCTATTTATTTCTTGGTTTTTCATTTCCTATTTTAATTTTACCTTTCTTGGGTACACAAATCAACTGAAATAATGTTTATAAAAAAGTTGGTTTTATTTATTTTTTTGATTAGTAATATTTCTCCTCTATGTAAATATTCTCTATTTTGATTTATAAAAGGAATTATTTAAAATTATATTATTTTTAAGGTCCTTTAATTGTTTTTCATATGATTCAATTTTTAATTTCTTTACCAAATTTCGAAAATAATTTTTTTTAACAATTACCACAAGACCGCCTTTTATCACCATCATGACATTTCTTTTTTAGTAAGATTCATTTAAATGTTTACATGATTTTTAAACAAAATTATATTTCCATTAATCTATTAATTTTTCATTTCTAAAAATTTACAAAAAAAATGATATTTCTTCTTGTTTTCCAAAAAAACATCATAATGCCTTTACAATGGTGTTTCCACACATGTTAGCATCCTTTAATGTTTCTTATGCTACACTTGGGATATGATCTACTGATATCATCCACATTATTTCTCCATATGGATTATAATCATGTTACTCTATCTATTTACTGGGTAAAACATAGACATTTTTTATAGTTTTCTAATAAAAATGTACATTGATTATTTGGGAATATTTATTATTTACTGTATAGATTATTCATTCCTTTAATATGATGAATGTATTAGAATTATTTACTAATGGGTGGGTCCAGAAATTATATAGACACTCAATCCATTGGTAGGTATCATGATAAAAAATGTATTTTTTGTTTTTCATTTTCCACTCCAATTTATATATGATGTCTTGGAATGAGGATTTAAAGGTAAGATTAAGATGTCTAACATTATGAATTATCTCATTATAAAACCATTTTTCATCCACGGGATTGTTATTTTTATTATGTCGTCCATGGATATATTTATCTTTCATGATGTTAGTTATATGGAATATTTTATTATTATTTATTTTTTCATATTATTCATGAATTATTTATTATATGGTATTTTTCACTATACATTTCCCCTTATTGAGCATCTGAACTCACCTTTTTATTTTATTTCCTATCCCTAGGGTATCCAAAAGCAAATTATGAATGATTTCAAGGATATACTGGATGAAGTAAAAATTTTCTCACTAAGAATTTAATATATATTTTATGTTATTAAATTTAATGTGAGAATTATATATATATATATATATAGTCTCATAAGACTAATAAATTATTGGATCCTATAGTATGTGTACTTTTTTATCATATACCAATGTAATAAAGTAACCACCAACTATATGTCACTAAATTTGGGTTTTTTACAAGTAATGAGGTATTTAAAAGTTTCTTATAATAGTTAAGAGATATTTCCATAGGACACATAATAGATGTTTGAGCTACAGAAATTATTTTCATGAGCTAACGGAAGTTGTGTAAAGGTCGTAAATGATATGTAATGATTTAATGATGTTTTAAAATAGTGAATGAAACTAATAAAATGTTATATAAACATTAGATCAATGAATAAAAACTTTTTCTAGAATAAATCAAACATCCATGATGTTAGTTTATAAAAATATATAAATAAAAATGGATGCATCAATAATTGTGATATTGAGAGATTAGAAAATTGAAGTTTTTAGGAAATCAATTGATATAGAATGTGATTATTTTCTTATTAGGAGTATCATGCTGTGATTTTCATATAATAATTATTTTTTAATTGATTATATTGTAATAAAAAGCTACTTCATTTAAAATATTAGAGGTTATAAATCTCATTATATTCAATCAATTTGTGTGATATAGTTTTCCTCATTTTTTCTAAAAAAATTTTGCAACTCTTTTAATATTGAAATAATATCACTATAGTTTATCTAAGAGGGGATAGACTGATGTATTTACTGAGTTCTTAGATATCATATCTCAAACTTATTTTTATCTTTATTCTATGTATTTTATATTTATATTTTTTTTAATTTTGTTATTTTTAACTCAAATCAACAAGCCATAATAATTTTTCCACCACTGTTATTTTTGGATTGATGTTAGTTTTCTTTTCATGATTTATTATTCATAACTCATTAAGGTTCAAGTAATTTATTAATTTTATTGCATATTTTAAGACAGATTACACATGATTCAAATTTCTTAGGTCATACTTATCTTGGTTTAGAATATTTATGACTAATTGGGTTTTGAGTTTCATCAAGATCATTTATTGATTAGGGATTTTATTTTACCAGTACACGTATAAATAAAGATAATTTATTTATCACAATTCTAGGTTCTGTAAAAAATGATTTTTTATAATAGTTTTAGTTAATTGTGAGCAATTAATAGGTTGTGACTATTAATGCATGTTGGAAACAAAATCATAAATAATTTTTTAATAAGGAGGAAAACCAGTTGGGGAATCTTATAAAATATCAACTACATTTTAAATAATTGATATTTTCAATTTTTATTTCTATTAATTTTTATTTTTATCAAATCAAACCAAAGCTAAAATCTATTTCTTTTTCTTTCATTTTTATACACAAATCATAAAATGAAAAAATAGATACATAAAGGGGATTAGGTGTGATTAATACTCCTTGAGAGATAACATCGATACGTTACTACACTTCATTATCTATATTTTTTCTATTATTTTGATAGACTTAATTAACTTTTTAGTATAATATATAAATAAAATCCTTCCTACTAATAAATATTTTGATTATATCATGATATAATTAATAAAAAATACCATAATTTTATCTAAATACACTAGGAAAATTATATTCATTTGGTTCCAGAATATGGAGGGAGCATCATTTATCCTAAAATTCATAATCATTAATATATAATGGTTATAACTGGTAAAAAATTAATCTTTAATATATTATATTTATTCACATTTATCAAATGGAAATTTAAATTGAGGTAATTTTTTAGGAAATATTAATCCCCATGAATATAATCAAATATTTCATTAATGTGTGGAAACATATATTTTTTATAATGGTGATGTTATTTATCTCTCTATAATAAATTCACAACCTCATTCACCTATCTTTATTCTCCAAAAATAATACATGTTCTCTCAAATATGAAATGCTTAGTTAGATAAATGCTATATTGAATGTGATTAAATTACCCAAATGGTACTGCAACAGTTGGCCAAATGACCTTGGGCACACCCCTCGGTCATCATTCGTTGGCATAAACACCAAGGGTTATAAATAACATTGGTGGGAGGAATTTTTCCCCATTATATAATATAGTAAAATAAAATAAGTGGTCTTCCAAAAAAGTTGTAATACCACTTGGTCAATGGACATAAGTCCCAAAACATGGGAGACTTAAATTGAGGTGCCTATTTAATAAACCACATGATATAGAGAGATTTTAAAACTATATATGATAATCATACAACTCAAACTCATCCAAAAACCATAATGAATCTGTAAAAGACATACAATAGAAAAAACCCAAAATTTATAAAACAAGAGAACCAAATATGGACTTAAGAACCAAAATGACATGGTTTCACTAGTGTATACCCCTTAAGAGAAACCATAAATAGACCTCATACATCCATTGTACAATCTCATCATGAAATCCATATAATACTACTCCAAATCCCCAAACATCAAGAGGGTATAGATCATAAAACACCCCCAAATTGGTTAATCCACAAATGATCCTTCTTTAAAAAGGTACCTAAAATACATCATGTGAAGTTGCATGTTAATTGAGGTTTCAATTAACATTATGAGCATATACATTGAGATTTTGGCACCACCAATGTGCCTAAACTCTCAAATTAATAATCAAGTATAATAATGAATAGGCCTACTCATTTAAATACACATATATAATAATATAGTTATATAAAAAATTACATAACCTGGAAATAATTGTAAATATGAAGTTGATGGATGAATATAAGAAATATCAAGTAACTACCTATACAGATAAGATTCATAACTAACCATACTTTGGATTACCTACTCTGTAAAATCTTGTTATCATTTGTATGATTGAGGTAGGTAAATATTATATCACATCACTTTTAGGCTGAGGGGAGTGAAATCCTTCAAATCATCCCACCTATGAATACTTCTATATTTATGAATTAAACCAATATCATTGGAAGGGGAAGGTGTATACAAATTTGAGGTTTCATCCCATCTAGTCGAATAGTGTAATTTGTATACTCAATGACGGCTCAAAAACATGTCTTATGTAATATACCAAAATTTCAATGCTTAGGGGACCTTCTTTATAGTTTACATTAACGTGAAAAAAATATAAGCATTCCATTTCTATCATTCTCATAGGAATATTAATGAATAATCATGTACCAAACATGTCACGACCCGTCCTTGGGGCCCGTGCTGTGACTACCCCAAGCCCGCCTTCCATAGGCTAGGGGCTGGCGACTAGCACCAAGGCATAAATCCCGGAAAAAGGGAAGGCATTGCCTTTGTAAAGTAAACCATAGAGCAAGTAGGCAGAAGTAAACACTAAGTAAAAACTGGTACAACAGTAAGTGCGGAAAAGTAAGTGGGCCAGAATACAAACCCAAACTGAAAGTAAAGTACAACTGGAAAGGGAAAATAGAAACTGAAAAGTAAAGTCGCAACGTTGAGTTGTCCACTGGAAATCCCACCAGAAGGGTGGGTACAGAAAGCCTCCACTGCTCCTCAGGTCCAGCCGACCGCTCCGAGTACATCTCGCCCAGTGGTCCACCTCCAGGTACCGTTCTGCTCCGCAAGCCTCCACCACGATCAGCGTTGTCCATCGTCTGCAACCAACACAACGTAGTGCGGGCATAGCCCGTGCAGGGGTGAGTATAAGCTACTCAGTAGGGACCCCGAGACCCCCGACGGTCTCCCAGAATCCACAAAGGATAATCCACAAAGGAAAGATACAATCACGAACTAACATCCGACACTACTTAGGTATATGCCCATAAATATACCTAAGTCATCAATTCTCGTTCAGCTCCAACATCCGAAACCAAGTACAACCCAGTCCACACAAGAAAGCAAAACTTATACCCACACAGGATAGCACAACACAATCCACAAGGAAAGCAAACAGGATTCAGCTCACACAGGAATACTTCTTTGTATGACGATAAAGATGACCAGATATTGCCACTGATTCATCTAAGCCATCGGACCCACAAAGGATCGATAGGTACTAACCCCCGCAATGACCCACAAAGGATCTGACCCACAAAGGATCGATAGGTAACTAACCCCTGCAATTACCCATAAAGGATCTGACCCACACAGGATCGATAGGTAACTAACCCCCGAAAAAGACCCACACAGGATCGGACCCACACAGGATCCGTAGGCGCTGGACCACACAGGACCACTGAGCGCTGACCCACACAGGATCGGACCCACACAGGATCTGTAGCACTGACCCATGTAGGATTGGTGAATGCTGAAGTCGTCGCCGTCGAATCCACTGAGGATCTCTGCACAGTCGCCGTCGTCACAGTAGCAGTCGCAGCCATCTCTAGGGTTCCCGAACACAGCAAACTCGTTCAGGAGGGTCCGCTCCACGAGCTGAGAGGATGATACATCAACTGACACAAATTCTAGAGTTGATGTATCCAAAAGTTCCGTATCGACAACAGGAACTCAACGTCGCAGACGACGCGTCAATCGGACGCCCGGTCTGAGAGTTATTGGCTTTTTTGTCCGAGGGGCTCGGTTGGTTTTTAAGGAAAAACCAACCCGACCGTACTCCACCTATGTCCAAACCTCGGGTGAAGTAAGCCAAAAGATCCTTCTCACTAAGACAAATACAACAAAGTCGACGGTACATCAATCGGACGTCCGAAGCTCAAGATATGAGTGTTTCCGCTCCGAGGGCCCGGTTGGTTTCGTGTACGAACCAACCCGGCCAAACCCAAAGTATTCTGAAACCTTGAGTTTAATATACCGAAATGACCGTCTCAATCCAAGGATCGCATCGCCGCTAACGGTGCATCGTTCAGAGGCCCGTAGCTCAAGTTATGAGCAAAAGACCGAAAAGGTATGAAAACAGGGGGTATGGGCCCGGACTGACCCGGCTAAACCCCCCTGGGTCGGCCCGAACCGGGACGAACCGACCCAGGTCCAGGTCCAACCTGGGCGATGTGGCCCGACCCAACCAGGGTGGCCCGGCCCGGCCTGGGCGTGGCCCGGACCGGCCGGCGCGGGCGCGGCCCGACCGCCAGGGTCGGCTCGGCCGGTTACGGCCGAGCGGCGCGGGGGGCGTGGTGCCCCCGCGTGAGAACCTCGCGGCCCCATGTGGGGCCGCCCTTGGTCAGCGAACAAGGCAGGGCCGCGTCCTGTGTCTCGCCGGACCCGCGCGGTCGCGGGTCTGTCGGCCGCCGCCTCTGGCCGCCGCCTCCGGCTGTCGGCGCCACCGGTGGAGTCCGCGGGCCACCGGAGTTGCTTTGGTGGTCCGATTTTACTTCCGTCTGCGTCGTAGCTCATCCTGGGTCCCATTCTTCACTGCGGAATCAACAAATCATCTCTGCATCCCGTTTTGTTGTTGTCCGTCATTCCACACACCAAGAACAAAGGGCGGTGGGTTCGGACTTGTTCGTTGGTCCGCACCCACCGCGTTAGCGGTTTGAAACAACACCATAATTTCCATAAATTGATAAACCTTGACCCGCAATAAAAATCCACAGACCAACTTGTTAATTGGTTGGTCTGCGTTCTTGCCTTGGAGGAAAACAAACATGGGTATTATTATTTTCAAAACGACCCCTACCTCAACGTCATCGTCGGACGCGAGTTCTTCGCGGAATTGACCGTCGCGGAAGAAGAGGATCGTCGCATCGCGGAAGGGTGTCGCGTCGTTGCGATATACAGCGTCGCGTCAATGATCTCCGAGGGTTGAAGAAAAACACACAGATTTAATTATAACAATTAAATCAATGTTGATGTTATAATCCACAAAGAATTAAAAAGGACCGCAATCCCCTACCTCAGGATGCTGATCGAAGATTTGTCGCGGGGAAAGAACGTCGCAGAAGAAGCGTTGGCGTCGCGGTACTCGGCGTTGCGTCATCGATCTCCGAGGGCTCGGTGTTCTTCATTTCCCTTTCATCGAAGGCCGGCGTTCTTCGCGTTCTTCGCGTTCTTCGCGTTCTTCGCGTAGGAGGATGAAGATCTTTAGAGATTCTAAAAAGGTTTAACACAACAACCAGATAATAAAATAATTCCTCATCTTATTTTATTATCCACTAAAGAAATTGAAAAACAAAGATAAGTAACGAACAATTAATTCATATAATTAATTGCAACGAACTAACCGCCCAATTAATTGGTGCATTAAGAATTTAAGAAAACGCGTCAGTTGACTTTCATTAAAAAGGGGTTTTCGCGGGTGCGTTACTTAGCGGAAAAGAAACGTTGGGGCTCGTGCAGGCCCCACCTCACAAATATCCTACCAAGAGGGTAGGATATTTTGAATTGAACCTTATCCACTTCAACTCAGCTTAAGCAGCTTTAAGTGGCTTAAAGTGGCTTTAAGTGAAATAAAATAAAGTTTGTCATACCACATTACTTTATTTCTTAACTTAAAGCCCCAAATTTAAAAACCACACCCGAGCAAATGCAACACTGGAAGAGGCGTTTCTAAGAAAATATCGGCGCTGCGATTCCATCGGTGCCCTCGGAATTTGATTTCGAGCACTGGTTCAAAAGATAGAAAAACCCGCTCGTTCGTTCACTGAATGAACCCGAGCCAAACTTCAGAAAATGATTCCGGGCACACCGGGCCTCGGAATCACGTGCCGTCAGAAATTGCATTCTTGTAAAATTCCAAAGAAAATTAAGAAAAAAATTTCCTTGAAATTTACGGGTCTTTACGTCACTACCACCTCAGGACTTTACGTCCCCGTAAAGATACATCATAAGCTAGGGAAACAAAAGTGGGTATTGGGCA
The DNA here is from genome assembly GCA_963277665.1 of Viscum album. Taxonomy (NCBI): domain Eukaryota; kingdom Viridiplantae; phylum Streptophyta; class Magnoliopsida; order Santalales; family Viscaceae; genus Viscum; species Viscum album. Next base: position 1,490,563,913 of record OY728120.1, read on the forward strand.
CGCATCTGAGCCTCCCGCTCCCAAGTTCTCTCCTGGAGGTTCCCGTGCTGCCATCTGATGCGCACTAGAGGAATCGATCGTCCACATAGTACCCGCTCCTGTCGATCCTCGATCTCGACCGGGACCTCCGCAAAATTCGCCCCATCATCAACATCTAGCTCCCCATGGTCAATGATGTGCGCCGGGTCGTGCATGTATCTCCTCAGCTGGGATACGTGGAAGACATCGTGCACCCAGTGTAACTGAGGTGGTAGAGCCAGGCGATAAGCCACCTCACCGATCCTGCTGAGGACCTGGAATGGTCCGATAAAGCATGGAGACAACTTGCTGCCTCAGCCAAATCTATGTAATCCACGTCGAGGTGAGACACGCAAGAAGATTTGGTCGCCATACTCGAACTATGTGGCCTCCTCCTCCTTTCAGCATAAGACTTCTGCCGGCTCTGAGCTGTCCTCATCCACTCCTGGATGACCTGGACCTTCTCTGTCATGGCCCGGACCATCTCTGGTCCCACAAGTGCTGACTCCCCAGGGTCTGTCCAGCACAAAGGAGATCTGCAAGGTCTGTCGTACAACGCCTCATATGGTGCCATCTCGATGGTGGATTGGTAGCTGTTGTTGTATGCAAATTCCACCAAGGGTAGGTGGTCCTCCCAGCTGCGACCAAAGTCGAGAACACATGCGCGGAGCATGTCCTTGAGAGTTTGAATGGTCCTCTCCGTCTGACCATCCGTCTTGGGTGAAAGGCAGTGCTCATACGTAGCTGTGTCCCAAACGCCTCCTGTAACCCCTTCCAAATCCGGGAAGTAAAGCGAGCATCTCGATCGAAGACAATAGATGATGGCACACCGTGAAACCGTACAATCTCCTAGACGTAGATACTTCCCAAGCTCTCCACTGAGCCCTGCTCTCTAATGGGTAAAAAGTGAGCCGACTTGGTGAGTCGGTCGACAATCACCCAAATGGAGTCGTGACCTCTGGAAGTGTGTGGAAGTCCAGTCACAATGTCCATAGATATCCCGTCCCACTTCCACTCCGGGACCTCCAAGGGTTGTACCAAACCTGCTGGTACCTGATGCTCTGCCTTCACCTGCTGGCAGGTGAGGCATCGAGAAACGAACTCTGCCACAACCCTCTTCATGCACGGCCACCAGTGCTGTCTTCTGAGGTCCTGGTACATCTTCGCCAATCCAGGATGTACCACCAAAGGAGAAGTGTGAAACTCTCTCAGAACCTCCTCTCATAAAGCGACTGGTACTAAGGTACGTCCTCTGAAAAGGAAGTCGTGCTCTGCTCCAAAGGAGAAACCATCAGGTGCATGTCCTGAGGATATTTGCGCATGCCACGTCTCCCAGTCAGCGTCCCCATGTTGTGCCTCTATGACCCGCTGCAGTAGTGGAGGGGTGACTGTGAGAGACTGAAGGAAGGCTGCTCCATCTCTATCCACGAAGGATATCTGCAAGGCAGCTAGCTGCTCTGTCGCCTCCTCAAGTAGCTGAATGCCCGTCCTCCTGCTGAGAGCATCGGCTACTACGTTCCCCTTCCCAGGAGTATAGACTATCTCAAAGTCATAGTCCTGGAGGAACTCGAGCCATCACCACTGTCTTAGGTTCAAGTATTTCTGAGAGAAGATGTACCTGAGACTCTGATGGTCAGAAAATACTGTAAACCGCTCATCCATCAGATAGTGTCACCATGTCTTCAGAGCGAAGACCACTACTGCTAACTCCAGGTCATGGGTAGCATAGTTCTGCTCATACGGCCTCAACTGACGTGATCCATAGGCGATCACTGCCCGCTCCTGCATCAGGATGCATCCGAGTCCAGTCCCTGATGCATCGCAGTAGACTACGTACCCTAATCCCTCCTCAGGAAACCTTAAGATAGGTGTGCTAGTTAATCTCTGTCTCAGCTCCTGGAAGATCTGCCGACATCTATCTGACCACACAAAGGTTTTCCCCTTCTTTGTAAGAGCTGAGAGTGGTGCCGCAACTCTGGAGAAGTCTGGCACAAATCTCCGATAGTATCCAGCTAGTCCCAAGAAACTCCGCACCTCCGTCATGCTCTTGGGTGGCTCCCAAGCTAGCACTGTCTCGATCTTCACAGGATCCACTGCAACTCCCGCCTCAGAGATGACGTGCCCCAAGAAGTGGACCTCACGTAACCAGAACTGGCACTTCGAGAGCTTTCCATAAAGTTGGTGCTCTCAGAGTGTGTCTAGTACAACCCGCAAGTGGTAGGCGTGCTCCTCCTCAGTCGTTGAGTATATCAAAATGTCGTCGATGAAGACCACGACAAATTGATCGAGGTACGGCTGAAAGATCTTGTTCATGAGGCCCATGAACACTACTGTAAAGTTGGTTACTCTGAATGGCATAACCAAGAATTCATAGTGGCCATACCGACATCTGAAGGTCGTCTTCTGCACATCCTCGTCCCGAACTCTGAGCTGATGATAGCCTGACCTGAGGTCTATCTTCGAGAACCACCATGCTCCCTTGAGCTGATCGAAGAGGTCATCAATCCTCGGTAGTGGATACTTGTTCCTCACCGTCACCTGGTTCAGGCGACGATAGTCGACACAAAGTCACAAGCTCCCATCCGCCTTCTTGGAGAACAATATCGGGGAAGCTCAGGGTGAAACACTGGGTCGGATGAATCACTTTCCCTACAAGTCCTCCAACTGTACCCGTAGATCTCGAAGCCCGGAAGGATATATATGATATGCTGGAGTGGATATCGGGGTTGTTCCGGGGTACAGTGCAATATAAAAGTCTACCTCTCTGCAAGGAGGTAGTCCTGGAACGTCGTCAGGAAAGACGTCTGCATACTGATCCACCACTACAGGAAAACTAGGACTCTGCACGTCAACTACTCCTAGGATGAGGCTAGCCAACTGATGAGTGATGGGATGTCCTCTCATCTGCGGAAGTCCATCCTGTGCTGCGAAGACTCCCTTCTCGTCGGTGAAGGTGAACCTGCTCCCGTCGGTACGTACACATCGCACCTTGCGCCTAATACAGTCGATCTGAGGATGGACTTTAGATAACCAATCCATGCCCAAGATGACGTCGTAAGGCCTTGACGCCGCTACAAGAAGATCCCAGCCGAAGATCTCGCCTCCTAGAGTAAGCTCACACTGCCGGCACCAGTGCGTAATCGCCGAGTCCGCTCCAGTAGGAGTCTCTAGCCGTAAGGATCGATCCAACGGCTCTGTCGGAATCTCCGAGCTCCGAACAAGGGCAGCGGCTATGAAAGAGTGACTCGCTCCTGTGTCTATAAGAACTGCAGCAAGGGTGTAATAGACAAAGATAGTACCTCGAATCATCTCGGGCGCGCCGTGGTCGTAGGCCTCTGCTGCCTGGAGCTGTGCCTGTCTCTGCCCGCCAGCTCCATGTGGTCGGGGTGGTCCTCCTGGTGGTGGTGGTGGTAGAGCCTCAAAGCGTCGCCCACCACCTACTGCTCGTCCAGCTACTTTGCCTCGTACGCCTCCTCCCTGCGGACTGCCACGGTCGGCCCTCTGCCTCTACCTGGGTGGCCCCTCAACTGTCTTCTGCTCCTCAGCATGGTGGGTCGGGCAGTCACGAGCCATGTGGCCCTGCCCGCCGCATGTGTAGCACTGTCTGCCTCTTAAAAGACTGGCTCCATGCTGTGTGCCCCGCACTACTGAGCCAGTGTCCTAAGGTCGTCTGCGTGAGGGTCTGGTCTGCCTGGACCCCTGAGTCATCCGTCGACTGCCTGCTGCAGAAGACTCTACTACGTGTCGTCCCGCGGTAGGCCTCGCTGCTGATGAAGGCTCAGCGAGGAAGCTCTCGATCAAAAGGGCTCGCTCCAGTACTTCTGCCTGAGTCAGAATACTGAGGGAGATCAGTGATGCCCTGATCTCATGTCTCAAACCATGCTCAAAGGTCCGGGGCCGGAAGAATGGGTCTTGTACCATGTCGGTCGAGTAGCGCTAGAGATCGGTAAATCTCGTCGAGTACTGGGTGACCGTCAAGCTGCCATGCCGCAGCTTAAGAAGCTCCTGGATGCGCACCGCACGGAGGGTGGCTGGGAAGAACTCTGAGCGGAAGAGGCTCTCAAAGTCTGTCCAGAGAAGAGATGCCTCATCGTGAACCTGGAGCATCAAGCTCTACCATCGGCCCGCTGCTACGTGCAGTAGGCTCGCTGCGAGGATCACCATGAGGTCAGATGGTGTCCTCACTAACCTGAAAACCCGAACGACTGCCTCCAGCTAGACCTCGGCTGCCTGGGGGTCTGTCTCCCTGCGGAACCTGGGCGGTCGCTGGTGCTGGAACTCATGCAGTGCACTAAGGCGACGTGCATCGTCAGCGGCTGGGGCTGAAAGCATCGGTGGCTCGGCGGGTAAAGGTACCGCCGGTGCCTCTGCTGTCAAAGGGCCCTGTACCGAAGCCTCGTCACTCGGTGGGATGTCGTCACGCTCAACTCTCGGAACCCTAGCTGGCTGCCGTCGTTGGGCCATCCTGAAGAGGATACAGGTGCGCCACGGTCAGAACAGTATACCTTGGGAGCTGACACAAAGTAATCACAAAGAAAAATTGAAACACACATGCAATCAATGTTTTCGAGCATTAAGTCGGAAATCAGAAGTCAGAGTCCTGGTGTACGGATACGTCAGCCGGCGCACCAACACTAAACTCCTTGTACTGATAACCACACCCAATATGCTTAACATTATTGCTTCACATAGAAAATGATCAGAGTCCCAAGTTCTGCGGTAGAACCGAACTCCTCTGATACCAATTTGTCACGACCCGTCCTCGGGGCCCGTGCCGTGACTACCCCAAGCCCGCCTTCCATAGGCCAGGGGCTGGCGAATAGCACCAAGGCATAAATACCGGAAAAAGGGAAGGCATTGCCTTTATAAAGTAAACCACAGAGCAAGCAGGCAGAAGTAAACACTAAGTAAAAACTGGTACAACAGTAAGTGCGGAAAAGTAAGTGGGCCAGAATACAAACCCAAACTGAAAGTAAAGTACAACTGGAAAGGGAAAACAGCAACTGAAAAGTAAAGCCGCAACGTCGAGCTGTCCACTGGAAATCCCACCTGAAGGGTGGGTACAGAAAGCCTACACTGCTCCTCGGGTCCAGCCGACCGCTCTGAGTACATCTCGCCCAGTGGTCCACCTCCAGGTACCATTCTGCTCCGCAAGCCTCCACCACGATCAGCGTTGTTCGTCGTCTGCAACCAACACAACGTAGTGCGGTCATAGCCCGTGCAGGGGTGAGTATAATCTACTCAGTAGGGACCCTGAGACCCCTGAAGGTCTCCCAGAATCCACAAAGGATAATCCACAAAGGAAAGATATAATCACGAAGTAACATCCGACACTGCTTAGGTATATGCCCATACATATACCTAAGTCATCAATTCTCGTTCGGCTCCAACATCCGAACCCAAGTACAACCCAGTCCACACAGGAAAGCAAAACGTATACCCACACAGGATAGCACAACACAATCCACAAGGAAAGCAAACTGGATTCAGCTCACACAGGAATACTTCTTTGTATGATGATAAAGATGACCAGATATTGCCACTAATTCATCTAAGCCATCAGACCCACAAAGGATCGACAGGTACTAACCCCCGCAATGACCCAAAAAGGATCTGACCCACAAAGGATCGATAGATAACTAACCCCCACAATGACACACAAAGGATCTGACCCACACAGGATCGATAGGTAACTAACCCCCGCAAAAGACCCACACAGGATCGGACCCACACAGGATCTGTAGGCGCTGGCCCACATAGGACCGCTGAGCGCTGACCCACACAGGATCGGACCCACATAGGATCTATAGCACTGAACCATGTAGGATCGCTGAGTTCTGAAGTCATCGCCGTCAAATCCACTGAGGATCTCTGCACAGTTGTCGTCGTCACAGTAGCTGTCGCAGCGAGCTCTAGGGTTCCCGCACACAGCAAGCTCATTCAGAAGGGTCCACTCCACGAGCCGAGAGGCTGATACATCAACTGACACAAATTCCAGAGTTGATGTATCCAAAAGATCCGTATCGACAATAGGAACTCAACATCGCTGACGGCGCGTCAATCGGACGCCCGGTCTGAGAGTTATTGGCTTTTTCGTCCCAGAGACCCGGTTGGTTTTTAAGGCAAAACCAACCCGAACATACTCCACCTGTGTCCAAACCTCGGGCAGAGTAAGCCAAAAGATCCGTCTCACTAAGAGGAATACAACAAAGTCGACGGTACGTCAATTGGACATCTGAAGCTCAAGATATGAGTGTTTCCGCTCTGAGGGCCCGGTTGGTTTCGTGTACGAACCAACCCGGCCGAACTCAAAGTATTCCAAAACCTTGAGTGTAATATACCGAAACGACCGTCTCGATCCGAGGATCGCATCTCCACTGACGGCGCATCGTTCGGAGGCTCGTAGCTCAAGTTATGAGCAAAATACCGAAAAGGTCCGAAAAAGGGGGGTATGGGCCCGGACCGACCCAGCCAAACCTCCCCTGGGTCGGCCCAAACCGGGTCGACCCGACCCAGGTCCGGGTCCGACCCGGCAGGCGTGGCTCGACCCGACTAGGGTGGCCCGGCCCGGCCTGGGCGCGGCCCGTCCCGGCTGGCGCGGGGGGCGTGGTGCCCCCGCGTGAGAACACTGCGGCCCCGCGTGGGGCCGCCCTTGGTCAGCGGACGCGATAGGGCCGCATCCCGTGTCTCGCCGGACCTGCGTGGTCGCGGGTCTGTCGGCCACCGCCTCTGGCCGCCGGCGCCGCCGCGCCGGCGACCCGCGCCGCCGGTGGAGTCCGCGGGCCACCGGAGTTGCTCCGGTGGTCTGATTTCACTTTCGTCTACGCCGTAGCTCATCCTGGGTCCCATTATTCACTGCGGAATCAACAAATCATCTCTGCGGACCATTTTGTCTTTTTCCGCCATTCCGCACACCAAGAACAAAGTGCGGTGGGTTCGGACTTGTTCGTTGGTCCGCACCCACCGCGTTAGCGGTTTGAAACAACACCATAATTTCCAGCAATTGATAAACCTTGACCCGCAATAAAAATCCGCGGACCAACTTGTTAATTGGTTGGTCCGCGTTCTTGCCCTGGAGGAAAACATACATGGGTATTATTATTTTCAAAATGACCCCTACCTCAACGTCGTCTTCGGACGCGAGTTCTTCGTGGAATTGATTGTCGCGGAAGAAGAGGATCGTCGCGTCGCGGAAGGGCATCGCGTCGTTGCAGTATACAGCGTCGCGTCGACGATCTCCGAGGTTTGAAGAAAAACACACAGATTTAATTATAACAATTAAATCCATGTTGATGTTATAATCCACAAAGAATTAAAAAGGATCGCAATCCCCTACCTCAGGATTCCGATCGAAGATTTGTCGGAGGGAAAGAACGTCGCGGAAGAAGCGTCGGCGTCGCGGTACTCGGCGTCACGTCATCGATCACCGAGGGCTCGGTGTTCTTCGTTGCCATTTCGTCAGAGGCCGGCATTCTTCGCGTTCTTCGCGTAGGAGGATGAAGATCTTTAGAGATTCTAAAAAGTTTTAACACAACAACCAGATAATAAAATAAGTCCTCATCTTATTTTATTATCAACTAAAGAAATTGAAAAACAAAGATAAGTAACAAACAATTAATTCATAGAATTAATTACAACGAACTAACCGCCCAATTAATTGGTTCGTTAAGAATTTAAGAAAACGCATCAGTTTACTTTCATTAAAAAGGGGTTTTCGCGGGTGCGTTACTTAGCGAAAAAGAAACATTGGGGCTCGTGTGGACCCCACCTCACAAATATCCTACCAAGAGGGTAGGATATTTTGAATTGCAACTTATCTGCTTCAACTCAGCTTAAGCAGCTTTAAGTGGCTTAAAGCAGCTTTAAGTGAACTAAAATAAAGTTTTTCGTACCACATTATTTTATTTCTTAACTTAAAGCCCCAAATTTAAAAATCACACCCGAGCAAACGCAACTCCGGAAGAGGCGTTTCTAAGAAAATACTGGCGATGCGATTCCATCGGTGCCCTCGGAATTTGATTCCGAGCACCGGTTAAAAAGTTAGAAAAACCCGCTCGTTCGTTCACTGAATGTACCCGAGCCAAACTTCAGAAAATGATTCTGGGCACACCAGGCCTCAGAATCATGTGCCGTCAGAAACTGCGTTCTTGTAAAATTCCAAAGAAAATTAAGAAAAAAAATTCCTTGAAATTTATGAGTCTTTACAAAACAGAAGTCAATTATAATAAACATCATTCCAATCAACACTAAAGGTGGTAATTCTTCTCTTGGTGATAAAATCTATCATATCAACAAGGAATAATGAATTTAAAATCCAATAATTATATATCATTAACTCTAAATAATTATACTAGTTTAAAGTAAATCATGTAAGAATTCATTGAACATAGTAATAAAGTCCCAAAATACCTCATAAATTATGGTTTAACTAATACTTTATGTCGCTGTTATTTTCCCCACCAAACATGGTACTTGATGGAATAATAAATTCATCAATGTTTACTAAAGATAATAAAGTAAGGTATTTTTAAAGTACTTTTACATAACAAAAGAAAATTATAGATAAACAATATAGGGTGTAAAACATGTTATTAAAAATATGTTAAAAATTATTTTAAAAATGATTTCCTTTATAAAATATAAATTTGAAATTTGAAATTATTTTTAGGAAACTTAAAAATATTCAAATGCTATATTAAATATAAATTAAAAAATATATACCTTTTACTCACCTCTTAAAAAGAAAACATCTTTTAAGGTAATAAATAAGTGAAATAATAGAAAAATGTACCCCTTACCTTTACTTTATCAAATAAGATACACTTTTTTATTGATAGTAGTAGTGATTTTATTAATTTGAAAATGAGTTTTCGTTTTTTAAACTAAAAGGTAATATTCAAAAGACAATTCACCAGTTGTAGAATTAAATGTTTAACTAATAAAAAGTTTGTTCTATTAAAGGAAGTGTTTAATTTAATTAATATCTAAAAGCATTATGTTTTATTTTATTTATAATCTAGTTTAGGTATAATTTCATGATTGTTTATAGATCTTGGTATTATGTATTTTATTATGAATCTATGTAATATTTTATTGTACTTGGTTTTTTTCTTCCATTTCAAGTGAAAACATTAGTAAAATTTATAATATCTATATTGGGTGTGAGTAGATATTACTATGGGATATTCATTATTTCTTAGACCTCTATAAAAAAATATCATGTCCTTGTTTTATTATTTTTAATTTAGTTTTATACTATAAAATAAATATTTTTGAACTTTGATAATTAAAATGTATAGAAATGAACTTAAAAAGATTTGATTAACCTAAAATCTATTTAATAAAATGTCCCAATTGTATTGAAGAATATTTAAGACAAAGATTTATATATGGGCCTTTGAAATCAAAACTTGTTGGGGTGGATTTTAATTGATTATTTTAATAATTATATAATTATTTGTTGATTTATGTTGGGATAAGATTAAGAATTTAACATTTTGATTGTCCATATATAATTTTAATTATGTGGTTATTATGTTTCTTTTATGAGTATGATGTTTTTAGCATAAATAAGGTAGTATCTTTGGATCCTTGAGAGAAAAAAGTAGTCTGACCTTAATATTTGGCTCTATTTTTAAATTTATTAAATTTTTTAGTGTCTAAATATATTATATTTTCCCTTTTGTCGTTGAAACAAGAACTATAACAAGTATGGAAAATCTTAAGTGATTGATTGTAATATGATTTAATAAAACAATATTTTTTACTTTGATCATAGAATAACTTATCTATATTTATTATTTGTAACCTATTTTAATATTATTGTATTTTTTGAAAATAATATTCATTAAATGATTTATTATAGTTTTTTTATTTAGTAGCATAAGAATTTGGGAAGGAAAATAGAAACTATTGGCATCCCAACCCCACTAAGTGGTAAAACTATAATTTCATCCCTAATAGAGCATTGGGTTGTAAAATAGAGTTCTTTATTGATTCAAGAGTGGGAAGTTTCATTTTGGATGATATTTTAGAATTGTTCAAGCGTTGTTAAAATTTTTGCATCATTGATTAATTTTTAAATAAATAATATTTTTTATAAAATTATTTTTTACCTATGAATTCATTATAAATTAATACTTTATAGAATAAGTCATAAAAAGTATAAAAACAAAACCAAGGTAATTATCTCTATTGGTATACTACCATTGATATTAAATGATTCTCCAAAGGCTTAGATTTTGTTAAAAAATAATAGGTGAGTGGTATAGTCAATGAATTGTTTTATTTTACATTGGCCTTTATGTTCAATATTTTATCCTCACCAATATGAATAAAATTATGAAACAAAAATTATATATGTTAAATATTTTATATGGAGGAACATTATGAAATTGGAATGACATAAACCTAACCTACATAATGAAGTTATTCTTTAAAGGAGGTTTTATAATCCCAAATTTTTATCCAAGATTTGAAATATTTCCACTAAAATCCACATGCCATGAATTATGATTATAAAATATTTATCTATATATGAATATTTTTTGTAAAAAAATAATCAAGTTTCAAATTTTTATTTGTATTTATTATTACATATAATTTTTTATTAGTTTTTAATATATATATATATATATGAGAAATTTTTTCATATCTCGATTCTTGATGCCTCTCAAATATTAAAATGATCATTATGATGATAAAAATTTATTAATATAATATTTTAAATCATTTTATTAATGGTTTAAATTTATTCTCAGAGATAATTTGGATAAACTCAAAATTCTATTTAAATTTTGAGGTCCTTAAACTCAAATACACTTTGAAATGATTATATATTTGGAATCCTTATAATAAAACAAACTTTTTTAAATAAGAATTTTTATAATATAACATAATTAGTTGAAGATATTTTAAAGATATTTTTTTTGAAAAAATTATTTAATGTGTAATAATTTTATCATTTGATCATGTCATGAAACCTATCAGTTAATTATTTTTACTAAAAAAAACCTTGAAAGAGATGGAATGAGAATATATGATAGTTAAAATACATAAAGGTGGCTTTTAGAAGGAGTGTCCAAGAGCACAGGAACATGATAGATTCTTATATACTAAAGGTAAACTCCCCATAGTTGATAAGACCTCAACATCATTCATCTATTGTCCAATTAAAGAAAGGTAATCATCCAACATATTATTTTGTCTTCACATGTGAGGGATGATAGTTCCATATAACATTTTTATTATATAGTACTGAATGATTCATGAGACCAACTAGTGGGATTTCTATGGGTTATCCAAAAATTTCACAACTATACTTTCATCAAGATGAATACAAACAAGTGGCATACCCCTTTCTTTGCACAAGTGTGTCCCACTATTAGTGATTTTTCCTCCACTATGAGTGGTGATTTATACACAAAGAATAATTTTCAAATATGGTATAGAAATTTTGAGTATTTTTTTGTCCTTTAGGAATACCAATTCTCTTATCGTATTTATGGTACTAATGAAATGGATCTTCCAACACTTCTTGGACTCCTTTGTAGTCATGTTTATGGATGAAATATTGGTATATTCTAAGATGGAGGAGAAACATGTTGACTATGTGGATGTTGTTTTGAGTGTTTTGAGAGATATATATTTATATTCAATGTTACCCAAGTTATAGTTTTGGATTTAGGAATTTATGTTTTTGGTCCATGTAATTTTTGAGGCAGGAGTTTCAGTGGATCCAGATAAGGTTCAAGCAGTCATGTCATGGGAGCATCCCAAGAATGTGTTCTAGATCCGTAGTCTTCTAGGATTGGCTGGTTATTATATAATTTTTTAGTAATTATCTAGGATATCTTCTCCTTTGATGTATTTTACTTGGAAAGGGGTGAAGTTTTAGTGGGATGATAAGTAATAGAGTGCTTTCAAGAAGTTGAAGACCTATTTGAAATCTACACCTATTTTGATTATCCTAAATCTGAGAGAGCTTGTGTAGTGTATTATGATGATTTCAGTGTGGGTTTGGGATATTTGATTTTTCAGGACAACCATATAGTGGCCTATGGCTCACAAAATCTATGCCCACATGAATAAAACTATCCCACTAATGACCTAGAATTGGTAGTTTTTATACATGTACTAAATAAATGGATACACAACCTCTTTAGAGACCATTTTATAGTGTTTTCATATCATAAGATTCAAAAGTAAAATTCCACTCAGAGTCACCTGAGCATTAGATTGATGAGCTGAGTGGATTACCTTCATACTTTTGATTTTGAGATTATAAATACACTCAATAAGGGAAATATGGTCATTGATTCATCAAGAAAGAATCTTCCAATGTAAGAAGTTTGGGAATCAGTGGATAAATGGGGTTTGATGCATTTTTTTACTAATATGAGACTAGATATACAATAGGATGGAGGAAAGTTATTCTTTTCTAGTGTCCATATTACACCCTCTTTCATCAATTGGGTGGGGATTGAGTAGGCATCTGACCCCATGTTTTGATAGATTAGAAGTGATTTAAATTTATGGGAGACCATGGGTGATTTGTATTGGTCTCTTAATGGTTCTCTTATCTTCCATAAGTGGTTGGTTATTCCTTTGTGTCTAAGGTGTGTGGTGATGTAGGAGTCACATCGTTCTAGTTGGATCGTTTACCCTGAGGCGACCAAGATGTTCTATAAATTGAGAGGGTGGTGTCGATGCTCTTGAATAAGATGTGATGTGGCTTACTTTCTTTCCAGATGCTAAACCTACTAGAGGATCAAAGTTGAGCATCATACACCATTTGGGTTATCACAACCACTTCAAATTCTAGTGTGGAAGTGAGACAAGATCTCTAGGGATTTTGTGATCAGTATACCTCATACTCTATGTGGGAAATATTCCATATGGGTGATTATTGACCATTAGATGAAATTAGACCATTTTTACCCATCAGGGAGTCAACGAAGGTAAAGGAACTCAGATTCCTTTATGTTTGAGAGTTTTTTCATCTTCATGTAGTTCCCTCGGCAATAATATAAGACTGGGATGTTTGTTTTACATCTCACTTATCGAAGGTAATCTAGGATGATTTGGGAACCCAGTTGAGGTTAAGCATCTCATATTATATATGGCTTGTCTGCGTGGAACATCTAGACACAAGAGTATATGTTGTGGGCATGTGTGCTTGATTTTAAGGGTTCATGGGAAAGGCACCCCACTGTTAGCTAAGTTTTATTATAAAAATAATTATCAGGACTCAATTAGGATGGAACCATTTGAGGCATTGTATGGGAATTCCTGCCAATCCTTGTTGTGTTGGACTAAGGTAGGAAAGCATTCCTATGTTGGGTCTAGCATCATCTAGGAGACAGTTGAGTTAGTGTTGTTGGTCCAGAAATGGTTATCAATAGATCATAGTCACTAGAAATAATATTCTAACCATTTTCATCACTCGTTGGAGTTTTAGTCTATATATTAGGTGTTTCTATAGGTATTAGTTCATTTGGATCATCGTAATTTGGGAAATCAGGGGAATTTTGTGTCGCATTATGTCGAGTCATTTTATGTGGTGGAGCATCTGGGGAAGGTAGAATATCGGTAGGAGATTACACTATATCTAACCTATATACATGATGTATTTCATTTTTCATTTATAAAGAGATACCATCTAGACCCATATCATGTGTTTTAGTGGGAATATTTTGAGTTATATCTTGATTACACCATTTTTGGATCAGCCTATTCGAATCATAGATGTTCAGAACAAGGTGTTTTGTGGCAAGTCGATCTCATTGGTTTGTTTTCTCTAGCTACATGGTGGTGATATCCATGATACATGGGAGCAGGAAGGTTGGTTAGGGATCAATAGCCTCAACAATTTTCTTCTAGTGAAACCTGAGGATTTTTGGGGGAAGAAAGTGGAATGGTGGGGTGTTTGTGAAACCCATCAGTTCACTAGTATGAATAATTTTAAATTTTAATTATACTTTGTTTTTTTTTTAGAGTTTCTAGGTTCCCAGAGTTGGAAATTGGAGTTTTGGGAAGATTAAGACCTAAGAAAAAATTTTGATCCTTGTTTTCCCAAATCGTACAGCCTTCTAGTCCTAACCATGCAAGGGGGAAAGATAGTTTTGCACAGTTTGGGAATAATTTTCCAAATCGTGCAACACCCAATAGTAACCATGAAACCTTCCTAGGGGGTATAGTAGCTCCACATTGATTGAGAATTTTTTTCCCAAACCATGTAAGTTCCCATGTTAAACTGTGTGGAATGTTATGGGATGGGCAGTGGTACCTAAAAGGTTGGGGCATGGTTTTCCGAACCATGCGGTTAAACCATATGACCCAATCCAGCTTATTAAAAATTATAAAATTCAAAAAAAATCCCTATATGATTTTTATTTTTTAGGGATATTTATCCTCCCCCATCTTGTGCATCCCTCCTCCCTTGGTGTTGGAGAACTCCCCATCCTTCCTTGGTGGTTTTTGCTTGGATTCAATGTGTTTTTCCTTGAGGAAAGTTTATTTATTCATGATTTCTTCTTCTTTTCCACTCCTCAAAACAAATTCTTCCTTTTTTGTGGAAGTCTGGAACCCAAAGGGTGGTGTTGGACAAATATAGGGTATTTAATGGCGGTTTTGGTTTTATTTATTATGGATTAGATGTGTGAGTCTTGGTTCTACCTCTTCAATGTGGTCTTTGTCAGGGGTGATCAGATTAGAACCAAATTCAAGGTAGGTGTCTTTATTTAAGGTCATTTTCCATGGAATACCATTGAATTTATAATAGAATTTAGTTTTTTTGTTTAAATTTACATTTAAATGATTAATTATTGGTTTGAATTCCATTTTTTATGTTCTTTATGGATTGATTTGAAAATTTAGATGTTTAAAGTGTGGTTTTTTCAAATGAGTGTGGCTCATTTTCACACCAGGTGTTTGTTAAAATGGATCAAAGGTTTTTATGGTTTTTAAAGGATTTATAATGTGTTTTTAGAAATTATTTTACTTGTAAAGGGTTTTTTTATATAACAAACATATTTTTATATGAAATTGGTTTATGTTATGGATTTTTATTGATTGGAACTTGTTGGTGATTATATTGTCATGGAGGATCACATGGGTTAACTAGGGTGTGAGTGAGAGATTTTCTGAGTTACTATGAGATACCTTAGGGAGGACGACCATGTGAGCTTCCATTTTGGTTTCTAAGGGACTGAGAGAGACTTTGGGTAAGGATGCCATGTGATCTTCCTTGTGGAATAAAAAGAGATCATGTGAGCACTTAGAGTTAGTCCTAGGGAATACCATGAGAGATTTCACTTTTCTTAGATAACTGGCATATTTATTTACTCACTCATGATAGGAGTGATGGTTAGAGCCCTAGGTAAACCTTACTCATGATATTTTGGTTTATATGATTTATTAATTTGATTTGTGCCATTTATATATGATGGAATGTATTATACCCATTTGTCCATTGTCCACTTATATGGTTATATGATTTTGATATTTATTCCCACCCTTATTATTCTTTCTTAATTATTTTGATAATGATGTTACTTGTGTCATTGTATATTTATTTGATCCATGTTGGAAATTTTTTTGGAAAATTAGTTTTTTAATGGAAAACCCAAATGGATTTCAAAGGATTATTTAAAAATGTTATGTTTTCAAACTAATTTAGGTTTGAAAATGTTTTGAAATAGTTCATTGGTTTGTCTAGGTAAAATACTTAAATAGATTCATTTTGGAATCCTAATTGGATTTATTCCTCATATCATGCTTGGGACATTTGGAATTTGCAGATTTTGATTTATAGGAAATAGGTAATGGTAAGGGAAACATGTTACATGGTGGATCTTCTTGATTACTATTGTCCAATGTTTTATGAAGGATACATGGTCTTTTAGGGATGGACCATGTGGAGTCTTTTTTTATTTTTTTACCATTGGGTTGTACTTGGGTATTGATTGGATGTGTACCCTCTCTTTTTGTTTGGGTTTGTTTTGAGATTCCATTTATATACATATGTCTTGTTATAGAATGTTTGTACTAGGATGTATGTTTTTTTTTTGGTATCTACTTATCTTATGCAGTTGACTCTAATGGTGTTGATGTGTCCATCCTGTTTTATAGATGTGTCATCCTAGTTTACCTATGTAAAAATCATTCCCAATTGATAGTTGGTTATTCTCAGTGCTTATCTTTAGCTCATAGTGATTAGGAATGTGGTTTTCTTCATGTAGTGGGATAGCTTAAGTGATAAGTTGGGTCAACCCTGGTTGGTTCATTGCATTTATCATAATATTGTGTGATCATGTTTCGTAATATAGAACCTCATGGGTAGAGAAATCATCAACACACTGGTGTAACATAACTATCATAATATCTACATGACATTCAATATTTTTTCCTATGAGGATAAAAAATAATTAATAAATATTCCACTGATAATTATCCCAAAAATTCATTAAACCAAAAGGAATCATCTAGAAGAAAGATACTCCTTATGGTGCTCAAAAAAATTTATCCTCTTAATCATTAGGGGCCATCTGAATTAAGTTTTTTCTCGAAAACCCATCCACGAATGAAATGTCCTAGAGGATATTTTTCGGTCACTAATTAATATTTGTAATTAGGATATGAAAATATTCTTTTAATAATAAATTTTAAGATCCAAAAAGATGGTATAAACCCTGATTCATCTATTTTTTTCCTAATTGGGAAAATATTTTCCAATCACAAAGGGTATTGTACCTCTCAAATAAATCAATCCAATATTATCTTATTAACATTAGTTTTTAACATTACAATTTGGTATGGGTACTAATTTCTAAATTCCTATTTATAAGCATAGTGGTTGGATAATATACAATAATAATATATATATATATACTTTAGGATCCAAATCAATATATTTTTTGTAACACTCTTCAAAGTTGTAAGGTCTTAAATATTCAAGAGAGCTAATTTGGGTTTGATCTTGGATCATCCTTATGATTTTTAACCCTATAGGGGTGTTGGGGGTGTTAGTATATGCATAGAATCATCCACAGGGGTTTTCCTAAGCTCGGTGATCAAATTATGTAATTTTACAATATTCTAGAGATTTTTCTACATAAATTTATTATTATTTAAGGTTATATACTTTCTTTGTATTGTTGGAATAAATTTTTATAGTTTTAGGTGATTCTTGGGAGTTTTAATAGATTTATCAAAATTTTGAAAAAATTGGTGTATAATGATTACCATATGAAAGAGTCACACTAGGTGATGTGTAAAAGTAAACTCTTAGTGAATAAGATACATTCTATAGATAGTTATAAATATGGATTAGTTGATACATAAGAGTAAACATGGAGTTGCATTAAATATACTAAAGTAAATCTATAGTAAAGGGGATATGCTAGAGTAACTCCTTTATATGTAAGTATTATTATGTTGGTTGAAATTTTGATATTAGTGGTGATACCTTGTGATAAATAAAGGTAACCTTTTGATATGTAATGTCCATCTAGTATGTTAAGGAAATAAATGGGAATGTTTTGGAATACATAAGGGAATTTCCCTTCAAAACCTTTTTTAAAGTATTTGTATTCTCTATGATATGTAAGGGTTTTTTCTCTAATATATAAGAATATTTCATATGTTATGTTGAGTGGGTCCTTACCATTCTAATCTTGGTTTGGTTTTGATAATTAATTCACCCCATTAATTTTTTACTAATAAATTTGCTTAAGTGGTTTTAGATTTAATATACCTCAGTATTTATTTTATATCAAAAGTAATATTGATCATATTATTACATAGTATATTTTATTATAAATATAATAAGATTATATTTATTTTATCTATTTATTTCAAAAGATAATTTAGTTGTTTTGATGGTGAAAAAATTCACTATATCTATTATAATTTTTTTAGTAATAGTGATGTTTTCATCTTAAAGTCACCTCTATATTTTGATTATATCTCAAGAAAAATTTATTTGATTCATGTGTGACTTATTCCATTAAATAGATAAAAGGATTTTATAAATTTCATTTGTTTATATAGAATTATTAAAAGAACTATTTTGTGCTCTAAAAATTAGCGGATTTGTTGTAATGGTTTAGTAATCCTACAGTGTATAGATTTTGAAAGCTAATGTATTTCATTTAGTTCATGTGCTATAGATATCTGAATCACTAAAATCCTGGTGATATGGAAATATAAAAATTTTAATGAATTTTTTAGATTACATAAAAGTCTAAAAATATTATTTTTAAGTTCAATAAAATATCTGAAGTTATGCAAAGTATTTTTTGAGCTATAGTTTTTCCAAAAAAAATCTTTGGTTTTTCAAATATTTTGGGTGTTGTGGAGATCAAAATGATGAAATTATTGATGTGTTGGAAATTTATTGATATTTTCTAAAACTAATTCTTCTATCCAAAATTCTGAATATGATGTTAAGATTCTATAAATATTTAGTGAAGTATAAAGTTAATATGTTCATATTTTCAGAGGATTTTTTATCTCTACATCGGAAACCCTACTTCTGAGGAACCTTACTTTTGAGGAACCCCACTTTTGAGTTAAAATTATGGTTAATTAACCATGAATAATATCAAAATTATGATTTCTATACCTTATGTTGGAATGAAATTAACCCTATGCTAATTTTTGGGAACCGTACGTTCCATAAGAAAATGATCCTAAGTTTTTTTTTGTCATCATCGAAGATAAACTGAACAAATTCACGTTTACTGCTACCATGAATAGAACACTCATCCTACTATACACCTCTATACTAGAACTCAAATATATTATATAATGAACTAGATCATTTAACTCAATGATGAAAATGTTTTTCCCTCCCTATTTCATGCTATGAAGTTCTTCAAAATGCAACACACTATACCTAAATTATTAAGGAATGCATGTCATATAATTTGAAGACTTCGTGTATGTATTATGATATTAGTTGTGGTATTTTGTGAGAAAGATTCTAATCACTACATATAATGAAATGATCCATAATATCTTAGATTTTTTATAATGATTCACCTTTAAATCTTTCTGAAGACTTCATGTATTTCATAGATTGATATTTGAATAGAACTCTCAGTCCGCAACATAAAAACATCACACAACCTAGAAAATGTACTACGCTAAAACTCGAGTAGCATCTCACATACTTTTGTATGGAGAATTGTATTGCATGATGAATAGTTATTATGAATCACCATAATTCTTGAACAATATGTAGGGAATACCGCATGCAGTATTCACTCAGCTTGAGGAGTTTTGTAGCATGTAGAGTTTATTCAAGATGGAAGATAAAGTATTTTATGAACTCTAGTTATAATATCCATAGAGGCTCCACATGCAGTGCCTATTTTTTGAAATATATATATTCACCTTATTTCATGTGCATACAAGAGTATTTTTTATTTTGTCAAAAACAAATAATTACAAATTGAAATATCCAAAAAGTAGAGCATGGAGTTTAAGCAAGTTATGGTATTCTGTTTTTTTCTATTCATGATATTTTAAGCTAATTCATTTTTATTTGGGATATTTGTAGTGGTTTATATGAGGTATATTTATTATATATATATATATATATATATATATATATATATCTATGTATTGTTAAAGATACATGGAAGGGAGAAGATCATGAATACTCTATAAAAAACAAAGTGCTGGAAAAATATTCATATTGAAGTTCAACACATTTTGAAGAGAGTATTGAAATACTCTATACATATTTATTTCCTATCAGTGTAATGAAAAATAAGTCACATGAGAAATTTTTTATTCATTTGCTTATATTTAAATAATAATAATTTTGTGCAACATTGAATATTATTTTTTTCTTTTTGTGCATTTCGGAAGATCATATATATCTGTCAGTTATTGCTACAACTGTGAGCTAAACCAGTATTCAACATCTAAATTATAAAAACTCTATTTTCTGTTGAAGTTTTGACAACTATTAAACATTTATGGTGGAGTTTCAACTTATCGTTCTAAGATGGGGATTTTGAGGTTTCCTATAAATAATGAGAAGGCCCTGTAAAATACTTTTTGTATGGTGCCAATTGCATGCATTCAGTTATAGAGGTTCTTGGAAAAAGGACCTACTAGTGAAAACCAGTAAACTCACAGAGAGAGTGTTAGTGGACTAGACTAGGAGATTTATGCACCCCGAACCAATATACATCATAATGTCATATTCTTTCCTTTATTTATTTTCCATTTCTTACTCATATTTAAGAGAGAAGGAAATAATATCTCATTTCAAAAGGGGTGTTTCAAAATTTTCAAGATTTTTAACAGGAACCAATTCACCCCACCCTCCTCTTATGTCTTCATCATAATCATTCTAACACAACAATTGGTATCATAAGAAGGGATATATTACTACATTTTTTATTATAAGCATACATGAAGATTTTATTGTTTCATCATGATACCAACAAGTGGTATCATAGGCTATTCTATATTGTATATATTTCTTTTTCCTATAACAAGATTGAGTTAATGATCCATATGATGAAAATTTTAAATGGATGGACTTAGAGAAGGTATGTTGATGATCTGTGATCATAATTTTAATGGACATAATTATGGATGTTGGAAATCTTTCATGAATATTTATTTAAATAATATCAGTTCCAAAGGTTACATTAATATTTTCAAACTTATGAAATCCCTAGAGACCAAGAAAATTTGGTTGATTCTAAAAGAGATAAATATGATGTTAATTCGAGAGCTATGAATGTTATCATATTCAAACTTAATTCAATTGAATTCAATCATGTACCACAAATTGCTACTACCTATGAGATGTGACATACAATCATAGTTTCTTATTAAGGAACACATAAATTGATAGAAGCTATCAATGATGTTGCTACATTAGAAACTCTAATTTCAGAACTAGATTAGGCGTTAAAGAGTTGATTAAGATGTATGAAGCTAAGATATAACTAGAAACTTAAATCCACATTTCTATCAAAATAGAAAATGATACACTCAAATATTCGATGGATGAATTTTCTAATTCTAGTCATTTAGTTACAAGTGATGAATTTACTACAAACTCTGAATATATTCTTGAAAATCAAAAGGTAAATCTATTTGTTAGGGATCACCCAAATGAGGTACAGTCTCCTTAATCTCAAAATTATGATACAATTTTTTTTGAAATGATGACCATAATAAATATTATTTTATGCTTCAAGATAAATATGAATCTTTAAAAAATTAACATAGAAAACTTAGAAAATATTATGATGTTATTTCTATTGATAAAGAAATTTTGGCTAACCATATTACATATTTAGGATATAATTCTTCCAAAACTTCTTATGCTCTGCATGAAACTATAAATAAATAACTATTAGATAAATTTACTAATTTAAAATAATCTTTTAGTATGATTATCAAGGGAGAGAATTATTTTAATTAAATTATTAGTAAAAATGAAATTCATAAAGGAAAACTTTGTATCGGTAGAAATGGAGAAAGCCAAAATTATATGTGAATTATTTTGCTCCTGGTTCTGAATATAAAATCATGACCACTGTTAAATATTTTTTTTATTATATTAATGGACATTACACAAATGACTGTTATTTAAAAACCCAAAATTTTTGGAATTAAGAATATTCAATACTCAAAGTAATTATATCTATTTAATTTTGAAATTACTTCTCAAAATAAACAAATTGGGTTACTAATGTCTTTAGTTTCTAACAATGACGGACCCAGAAGCACATGGGTACCAAAAGGACCATGTATTTTATATTTTTCAAGTTTTCACCACTAGAATTCATTGTTATATCATTAAGTGGATACTTGAAAATTAATGAAATATCTTATATTTCTATTTCTTATTATTTTAAATGGAAACTTCATTAGATATGGAACTGTTAATCTAGGAATTATATCATTTCTATTTTAATATTCAATTTAAATACACTAACTCTTTTATACAAGGGGACAAAAACTTTTAAATGTTTTATCTTTTTCCCACTATATTTATTTAACCTTATATTTAAACTGATAATATTTTCTCACTCTATTATTTTATGTGATGACTTAATTCCTTGAATTAATTTTTATACATTATGCATGCTCTTAAAAATATTATATTAACATGGATTAATTTATTAAGATTGATTTTTCTTATAAGCATGAGTTTTAATCTAAATTAATTTCATGTGGAAAATTAATCTATTATTTTATCTAAAAAATTATTTATTAGATTAAAATGTTTTAGTTATTTATGACATATAGAAATGTTTTTTAAAAAAACTTTGAAAAAAAATTATTTAAAATTATTTGAAAATATTTTATTTTAAATTCTTTGAATATTTTAAAATATTTTTTCTTAATCTAAGAGAGAGTTATTTTAAATATTTATCATATTTTTAAATAATTTATTATTATTAAATGAATTAATTTGACTAATACACTCATTAATTATGAAAAATATCTTGTTGTTCTTGGACAATATTTTACATGTTTTACTCTCTCTCATTGATTGTATCTTTTCATCTTATTATAGGAAGCATGAGTTTAGGGGGATTTAATATTACTAAATTTATTCAAAATATATTTTTCATAACATTCCCAAAAACCTATCTTTTTTATATTTTAAAAATGTGGAAGAAATTTTTTTGTTCAATTTTTAAATATTTTTTATACTACTACTTAAATTTCAAATTCCTATTCTTTATAAATGTGGTAAATATATTGTGTTATTTAAAGTTTTCATCAATATATCAATTTTATACTTACAAAAATGGGTATAAAACTTGGTATAGAATTAGGGTTTAAAATTATCAAAAAGGGGGATAGTTTTGAGTGTCTCCTTACCACTGTCATCTTGGTTTGATTTTGATAATTACTTCAACCAATTATTTGTTTACGAATAAATTTGTTTAAGTGCTTTCATATTTAATAAGTCTTGGTATTTATTTTATTTCAGAATCAATATTGATCAGATTCTTACGTTGAATATTTTGTTATAAATATAAGATAATTATATTTATTTTATCTCTTTATGTTGAAAGATAATTTAGTTTTTTTAATGGTACAAAAAATCAATGAAATTCTTATAATTTGATCTATAATAATGATGTTTTTCAACTTAAATTCACCTATTTTTTATGATTATATATCAATCTACAATGCTAGGATTCACATGAAACTTGTTTCATTAGATAGCTAAGAATATTTTATAAATTTAATTAATTTAAAAGGTAGTTTGAAAATATATTTTTTATGATCTAAAAATTCACCGATGTTATCGCAACAATTTATAAACTCTATATTGTATAGATTTGGAAAGATACAATATTTCATTTACTACATATACTACATATATCTGAATTTCTTGAAACCTGGTGTTATGGAAATATAATAATTTTGTATATATTTTTTTAGTTTAAATTGAAGTCTAAAAAGATCATTTTGATAGTCAATGAAATATACTAATTTTTGAAATGTCTTTTGTGAGATGCAGTTTTTCCAGAATTTTATGGATTCTATTTCTCAAATATATTGGGATCTGTGGAGTTTGGATTGATGTGATTCTTAATCCATTGTAAATATATTTATATTTCCTAAAAATAAGTATTATAGGTTGAATGATGAATCTGATGTTAAGAGACTCTAAAAATTTAATAAAGTTTGAAGTTAAGATGTTCATATTTTTTTAGGGTTTTTGATCCCTATATTGGGAACCCTAATTTTGAGGGTCCCTACTTTTGAGTTAAAATTATAGTCAATGAATCATACATTGGATAAAATTTATGGTTCATGTACCTTATGATGTAATTAAATGAACCCTACATTATGTATGAAAATTATCCCTACATTTTTCATTACCACCATCGAATATAAACCAAACAACCCCACATTTTCTATTATTGTGGAATTCAAACACAGCCGACCGTACACCTATATACTAGAACTCAAATATCTTGGATAAAGAACTAGATCATTTATCTCAATTATGAATGAGTTTTTGCCTCATCATGTCATATTTTTCAGTTCTTCACAATACAAAACACTGCACCTCAATTATTTTGTAACGCGTGTCATATAATATGAAGAAATCATGTATGCATTGTGATGTCAATATGGTATCTTGTGAGAAAGATTTTTGTCACATAATATCATGAAATTATCCATAATCTCTTAGATTTTGTTAAATGATTCACCTTGCAAGGTTTTTTAGGAAAAAATGAATTTCATAGATGGATAATTAGAGAGAATACTCAGTCCACAACATACAGACAACCCTCAACCTTGAAAATATAGTATGATAAAAATATAGTAGGGTCTTACATCCTTTTGTATATAGAATTTTATTTCATGATGAATAATGAACATTCCTCATTTTAATTCTTGAATGATGTATAGGTTTTACCACATGCAGTATTCACACGACCTAAAGATTTTTTTGGCATTCAGTATTTATTCAAGAAAGAAGATAAAATATTTTACAAAATCTAGATGAAATATCTATATAGGCACTTCATGCTGTTATTATTTTTTCAATATATATATTCACCTTGATTCATGTGTGTATAAGATTATTTATCAATTTATAAAAAAAAATAATCAAAAGGTGGAGTATCCAGAAATTGGAGCACGGAGTTTAAGCAGGTTATGACGCTCAATTTTTCTCTATTCATGGTATTTAAAGCTACTGGGTTTTTATTTGTGATATTTTCATTGGTTTATCTACTGGATATTTATTTTATATATATATATATTTATATCATGATAAATATGAATAGAAGGGATAAAAATGTAAATACTCTATCAAAAAATTGCTAAAAACATTCATATTGGTTCTCAATTCTTTTTTAAGAGAGAATTAAAATATTCTATATATCCTTATTCTCTCTAGGTGAAAAGAATAATAAGGCATGAAAAAATTTGTTTATACATTTTATATTGTTTAAATAAGAATAATATAGTGTTCTATTGAGGATTATTTTACTACTATTATGCATTCATGAAGATCGTATACATCTGTCAGCTGATGTTGCAACTATGAGCTAAACTAGTATTCAACATCTATATCTTCATCAATATATTTTATATTGAATTATAGACTACTCTTACTAGTTATTTTCATAGTTTCATCTTCTAATTATATGTTTTGGATATTGAGGTTCCCTATAAAAGAACCATAATACCCTATAAAAGCCATGTTGTAAGGTGTCAACTGCCTACACTCAATTGTAGAGGTTTCTGAAAAAAGGACAAACTTTTGAAAATCACCAAACTCATGGAGAGATCCTTAGTGGAGTGGACTATGGTATTTTTATTCCCTAAAACACTATACATCATCATGTCATGTTTGTTCCATTATTTATTTTCTACTACTTACTCATATTTAAGAGAGAAGGAAATGATCTCTCTATTTCAAGAGGGACATTTCAAATTTTTTAATATTTTTAAAAGGTTACATCCCCCCCCTTTGTATTCACCAAAATAATTCTAACCCAACTTGTTAAAAGGGATATACTAAAGGGTTATAAATGGGTCCATATATATTGGTTCCATATATAAGGCTCTCGTATGTAAGGGTTGTGATTTTCCCAGTTATTTTCGAAAAATTATTTTGACAACCTATTTCTATATTTTTCCAAAAAATATTATTTAAACTAATTATTAGATATAAAAGTGGTTAAATAGGGTCATTAATCTATAACACAATTTTTAAACCCTAGTTTTTTATTCTCGCATTCTACTCTTCACCTCTTGGTGATATCTTCCTTGATTATATCTAATTAATCATGTCATTTATTAAAGGGAGAATATGTTGTACCTCTCTCTATCATTATGTTTTCATAGACATAAACACTTGTGTATGTATCTAATGATTTATTTTTAGTGGATGGAAGTTTTATTTATAAATTTTCATGTGTTTAGATTAATTAAACAAATGAAATAATCTTGTTGAACTAGAGTACCATGATGATAATTCATTTGAATCTATTGAAGTAAATTTTACATTCTTAATAACTATGTTAAAATCATATAAGTAGTTCTTGATTTAGAAAAATAATATTCAAGTATCTTAAAGGACTAATGGTTGAAGGCGGAACTCTTCATGCAGCCCTGATTTATAGGTTCAAGTAGAAAGAACCACCACATATATTTTAAGACCCCCATATAGATGATGGAGGAGAATGGTCCAGCCAATGGTGTCTAAACATAAGTGGTATCCTAAAGTAAGTGCATCATCTTTCCAATAGAATCAGGTGTCCAACTATTTTCTTCAATCCAGCACAATCAAATGGAATTTAATGATGGGTTTAAAGTCATTGAATCGGATCATTAAACACTTGACTCAACCCAAGGGACATATAGCTCCTTTGAAGCCTAAATAGTCATCTTATAAGGCTTTTATTTAATCTCATAATGATAGTGGATTGAATAAATAAATTAAGTTATGTGTTAATGATGGATCTTTAGTGAATTCTCTCTAAACTCAAAATCCTATCTAGAGCCAATTTTAATTAAAAAATCTCAAAGGATCTCCGCTACATTTCTTATCTATCTCTATTCCCAAATTATATATATTAATATTGAGAGATAAGGGGGTGGATTTGTAATGGATTTATGTCAATAAAGTGTCTATTCTTATCAACTTTCTTCTATAATGTATTTTTTGTTATAACCAGTAAAAATCAAAGGAGACAGGTTCTTACTACTATTAAAGTAAGGTTGGAAAGTTTCTTACTACATCTATAGAAAAGAAAGGGATAATTAGTTTATTGATTTACATTAAAAACAATGTAATAATATAAAAAACCTATCAACCTAAGGGTAGGATACATAGGGTCTCATACTTAACTATTTACAAACACTTATATCAAACTATTTTTACTTTCTCTTTTAATTTATGCATTTCATATTTAATATCAGATCAATTTCAATAATCTCATTGTTTTGAAACACCTTAAATAATCTATGATTACTCGCTTAATTAATATTGATATTATCTTTTATAAATAATATTTAAATTATTGTGATCTTATTTAACATTCATAATAACTTTAATTTATAATTGTTAACTCACTCTTATCATATAATGATTAAATCATTGAGTGCATTCATTAATTTCATATTATGATCACTTAATTATGTTTTTTTTAATTATCATCAGACATTAATTGTTTTGATTTTTTTAAAGGAAATTCACCCCCCCCCCCCTCTTCCATCCTACTTTGGCCAAAATTTGGTATTAAAGGAGATATTTTTTCTTTCAATAAATTTTTTTAAAATATTAATCGATTTCAAAGTATGATTATAGGATGGACTCTACCTCTTATACTCATGATCCTTTCTTTGATGGCACAAATTACACTTATTGGAAAACTCACATGTCAATTTTCCTTATAATTATTGGATCTCCTATTTCGAAAATGGATATACAAGGTTATAACCCTAAAATTTAATCAGAAGATAAATCGACACAATAAGATATTACTTATTTTGAATTGGATTGTAGAATAATGGATTCCTTTCATTGTGTTCTAGACCAAAATGAATACTATAGTATATATACTTTCAAAATATCCCTGTGAATTTGGAAATTTTTTGAAATTATGCATGACGGCACAAACAAATTAAAATATACTAATATCAATTTATATATATAAGCCTTTTAAAGATTTCTTATGCATGAAAATGAATCTATTTTTGATATTTTTACTTATTTTAATAACTATTTCAATAGATAGAAGTCTCTTGGTGTAGTTTTTTCTATAGAAACTTTACTAAATAAAATTATACAGGTCTTACCAAGCTCTTGGCCACCAAAGGTGATAGATATACAAGAAGAAAAAGATATCAAATATATTTTTATCAAAGAACTAATTGGATCCCTCATGAGGTATGAAATTACCATGAAGCATCAATTTGATAAAGAAGTTAAAGATAAGGGTGAAAAGAATAAAAAAGAACTATTGTTATAAAATCCATTGATGTTGATGTCTAATTCAAAAGTAAGACTTAAATTGAGTATCTATAAAATAAATTTAACAATCTCGTGAAGAATAAGATGTAAAATCAACATGACAAAAGGAAAAATCAAATTCAAGTACCAGAAGTGATATTCTATGACTCAAGAAAAAAGGGTCACATTAAGTTGTATTTCCTTATTTATAAAAAGAATATTAAAGAAAAAAATATAGGTTATAAAGAACTCAATCTCTTAACTTGGAGTGTTACTGATAACCCTTTGTAATCATTATCCACAACCTCGTCAAAGGATTCAAGTATTAAATTCATCATGCAACATATTGAGGTAGGTAATGAGGTCAGTTCTCCTATTTCATATTCTTACTCCACTTCCTCTCATTCTTACTCCTCTTATTTCTCTTCTAATGAATAAATTAAACATAAGAATTACTATAAAGTACCCATTTCTAAATACAAAGAGATTAGAAAGAAATACAATCAGGTTCTTAATAAAAAAGAACAACTTTTTAATGGAAATTATATCCATTATAAAAAAATATGATTTGGTTTTGAAGTTAAAAGATAAACCAAATATTTAGATTTTAAAATCCCAAATCAAATAGATTAAAAACAATATTGATCAATTTACTCATGGTGAACATAATCTAAATATGATTTTGGTTTCTCAATATTATAACAAAGGTAATTGCGGAATTCGTTTTTCAAAATCAAATAATCTTCCCCAAAAAAATTATAAAGGGATATTCCCAAAATAAATCTTCTAAATAATGTCAAAATTTTGGGAATATTATTTAAAATTGATAGTGGTAAAATTCTGTATATGGTATACCTAAATTAATTCATCCTTCTTCATGTGTTTTTAATAGAAAAACTTTTACTAAATAATTTTGGATTCCTAAATCCTTATTAGCTAACTTTGTCATAATTAAGTTCACATGGGTACCAAAAGGCATTCAGAATTGATATTTTTATAGGAATATACTATTGAGATTCAATATCATATCATATGATGGCTCCTCAATAAAAATATTATTTCCAAATCTAAATTAGTTCATTATTTAAATGGATGATTTATAAAGATTAAATTCATTAATTTATGGGGATCATCACTCTTTACTTTCTGAGAAGTTTATCTCATAGGGGACATGCTATTAAATGTTTTACTTTTTCTTTCCCCTCTTGAACTTCATGTCGAGATCTATCATCTCTCTCTATCTCTCATATGTGACTTCTTAATCTTTAAATAAGAGAGGTTATCTTTCAAAATTTTATTTTCTTTCAAATATTTTATTTTTCTCTTTAATTATTTATTTCACTAAAAATTTATTCCAAAATCAATCTATTTTTTCATTAAAATCTTTTTAAATCATTTTTCAATTTTATTTTTAAATATTTTTTAAATATTTTTTATTAATTTCGTTTTATCTTATATTTTTAAATCTTGATATTCACTCTTTCCATTACTTTAAATTTTTTATTGAATTAAATTCCATTTTTTAAGATCATGTAAAATTAAATTTAATATATATTATTCATATCTTAATAATTACTTATTTATACCATAAGAATCGTCTTTGTTTTACATGTCTTATTGTTTACTATTGTTTTTAAGCTTATGATAATCATTAAGGTGGAGATTGTATTTCATGTCACTTGTGTTTTATCTTATTTACAATTATCCTCCTAATACTTTTTTTCTTTTTCCCCAGCCTTATTTTCTTTTCAATAATCACAATGGGGGAGATATTTTTGGTTATTTTGAAGAAGTTTTGTTTAATATCAAAGGGGGTGAAATTATTGAATATCTTATTTAGTGTCTCATATATCTTTTTTGGGGGGATAAAATAATTTCATTATTTCAAAGGAGGATATATTTATGTTTTAGTTAGGTTTATCTCTGTGGAATATTGAATATAATTCTTGAAATATCTTGAATTATTTTGAATACATGATTCACTCTTGATTTACACTAGATATGTCTATTTTTTTAAGTTTTTGTGATCATAAAAATGGCGTATATTGTTGTATTTATCTCTCTCATGATATTTTCATGATCACAAACTCCCATATATGTAGATGATGATTTATTTTGAGTATATGGAAATTACATTAAAAAAATTCCATTTGTTGAGCTTAATGAAACAAATTAAGGGATCTTGTTAAACTAGAGGATCATATTGATAATTCATTTGAAGTTAGTTAAGTATTTTTAATGTATTAACACGTATGTTGAAATTGTGGAATAAGTTATTGATTTATAATTATACTTTGAAAGAATCTAGAAGGACCAATGACTAAATATGGAACTCTGTATAAAACACCGACTACCTGATGCAAGGAACCAACCAGAGGTGAAAGTGGAAAGAACCACCATATGTTATAGAAGTCCATCATCCAGCTGGTGGAGGAGGAAAGGCTAGATGGTGGAGTCTGGATAAAAATGGTAGCCTATAAAAAGTACATGGGCTAGCCCATGGCATCAGGTGACTAGTCGGTGTATTTAATCCAACACAGTAAAGTGATGGTGGATTGAATGGTCAAATAAAGTGATGTGTCAATGAAATATCTCTAGATAATTATCTTTAATATTTAACCACAAATAATTATTTTTTATTTTAGCAAGAACTTTTAAGGAATAAGTGGGAAACCAACTGGGTTTAGAATATAGAAAAAATCAAACCTCATAAGAAATTGTCAGGCCATTCCAGAAAAAATTAAATCTGTTAGAATAATTTACCTTGACTAGACACCATTTGATGGAGGTGACCTCCATATTAGGGTTGTCTTTAATGGGATAATCAAAGTGGGATGTCATCCTATCCCAAGTTTTCACATGCTCTTCTAGGCTTGTTTTCCCCTCATTGAAACTACGTATCAAAATCCTATTCTGTTTTTCAATACAATTGGATTGTTCTTCACTCAAATCAACACGCAGCGGTCTTTCGAACATTCTATGTGCATCCTCCTCTGAAATATTGATCAGGAAAGATTCCTTTATAATTTCTTCATTATAATGAATGAGAATTTCCTGGATGATGTCTAATTTAATATCCTCCTTATTATTTAGGATGTTATCAGTATCTTCCAAACTCTTTTGAGGGATTTTTCCTTTACTAGAAGACCTTGTAATAGGAGGAATAGGTAGGGTTGATTAGTCCTTTCATCTCCTCAGCCTATAAATATGCTGAATAAACCCATATTAATCCACAAGGGTGTTCTTCCCTTTCTTTGAAGAGGATCGAAGGCACTCTTCTGCAATGTCCACTTCCTTGGGCTCTAGGGACAAGAGTTCTAAGGCAGACTCATTATCCTCTACTATATCATCTGAACTTCATTTTAAAGGATGGAGCTCTTCACCTAGCACCAAAAAATGGTTCTAATAACCACCAAAAAACCCATCTGTACCTATGCGAATAGGATAGGGAGGCTTCGAGCCCTCACCAAGGACATAATCTGTCCATATTGGGATCTTATCTGGGTATGGGCTGTTAACTATACTCAAACCAGCCCCTTGATATGCAAGAACCCTTGTTCTTTCATCTATCCATCTTGAGAGATAAGTGAGAGGATCTATAATGTATTTAAACAAAAAATATATATTCTTATCATCTACCTTTTTCCATGGGTTTCTTTTTAAAACTAGTGAAAATCAAGGGATATGGGTGCTTACTACCATTGAAGTAAGGGAGAAATGTTTCTTACTACAACTGAAAAACAAAATCAAGGGAGAATAGGTTTTTTATTTCTATTAAAATCAAGGGAGTAATATAAAATCATCTCAACCTAATAGGAGGATACTTAGGGTCATAAATTGATCTATTTTAATTTATTCATTACATCTTTAATATCTTATTAATTCATATAATCACAAAAAAAATTATATGAAATAAATCTAACATGTTTACTCACATAATTAACATTGATATTATCTTTTATAAATTATATTAAAATTATTTTGATCTTTTTTATCTTTCATAATCAATATAATTTATAATTGTGCACTCACCCTTATCATACCACCATTTAGTCATTGATATCATTCATAAATTAAATATTATCTATGCCTACTTGTTTTAATTTTTTCTTTAAATCACACCTTCATTGTTTTAAATGTTTAATGAAAATTCACCCACCCTATTTCCATCTTACTCCAAAAAATAGTTTCCATAGGTGAAGATAACTGGACTAGATAATTTTTCTCTAGTTTCCCTTGTTTTTTATATATTTTCTCTCAATGGTTCCATAAAATAGATACTTTGATAGATTTATAGATCTCTTTTAACTAAATCTTGATTGGAAAACAATTCTTAGAGAGTAGAGTCTTTCTAACTCTAGGTAGGTTGTTCCTAGATAATTTGTACTCCATACATGTTTAAATTATATGTGTTACAAATAGGTGAGGACTGGGTTATATATGTGTGACTAATAATTTAACCACATGGGATTTATGTTTTTTATAAGAGATACCCAGGGGTAGTCTCATTTGTAAAATAAAGGGTTTTTCCTTGTATGGATTGGGTGGATTAGGGTGTGGTTTGAGAATTTTCATGGAATGAAACTATAGGTTATAAAATAGTGATCTATGATATGTGACTATTGGTATGTTTTTTTTTGTTACATGGTGATTGTCGACCATATGACTCGGGGTGATGTTGATCACTGGGAATAGGGTGATAGATGTTTATCGATATAACACAGATTTTGTTAACCATTTTCATGAGTGGAGGTGGAGGTTCATTGAGGTGTTTCCATAACATGTTGGTGATATCACTCACACTATGTCTATTGGTGTCCTTTTCACATAATACATGGAACGTTATGTGGTTTTATCCACTCATTATACATGCACCTCTATAGATTTAGTATCATATTGGATTTGGTGTTGACAATCAGTATGTAGGAGGGGATAAATTGTATATAGAAATGGTTTTTTGAGTGTGAGTCCACTAGATGGTGGTGGGAGGCTTGCATATATGTGAAATGTATTGAGTCTGATGGGATAGATTTAGAAAAGGGTAGGTATTTTCGTACCTTTGGTTCATCGGGCTATTGAGTCAGTGATTTACAAAGGGATTCAATAGGTTTGGGGTCTTAAGATATAGATTTTGGATGTTCCTTTGGTACAACATGATTTAATCAAGATAGTTGTATTGTTATCTTTCACATTTGATGTCATTTATTATGGAATTTATTTGAAGGTTGAGGTAACTTCGGGTGTGAAAAACCTTAGATATATCATTCCAATCTAGCATTAGTTGAGGTGGGTAATAGGTCACTCGAGGATAGTCGACCATGAGTAGAGAAAGCTATTTGATCTGTCTTGGTTAATATTTAAGTGCATTTCCATACACTGGTATACATATGGATGTTATTTAAGGACACCATTAGTGGTGAGTTTTTACTCACACAATAGACATTTCCTCAAGGATATATGTAGTCCTTATGATTTTTAGTACATGTAAGGGTAAATGTTTGACATACGGAACCTCAAGGTGATGGGAGTCAAGATGGTTCCTGAGTTATACATCATATATTTTCAAAGGGGTAAGGTAGATCCTCAGTGATAGGTTGGTATTTTATTTTCATTGATTTTTTACTTGTATGCACGTAGTCATCCTGGGGGAAGTCAGTTTTTTATTTTACTTTTCTAATCTTGTAGAGTCTATTATACTATATATAAAGTTATTATAATTGTTCATATTTTCTTTTTATGGTGTTTATAGATGATATTTTTTTACTATAAATTTTATCATTATCTTGAAAGGTTATAGCCTCCTGATTATCACCTTTATCTATGTGGTGCTATTTGAGTTGGAAATATAAGTCATTATGAAATCCTTTGATTTGGAATGTGATGATTGTCTTGGAAATAAGATCATGTTATAAGATTTATTCAGTATATATTGTTTTAATTAAATAGAGGTATATTTATAAAAATTACAAATAATAATATGATAATAAGAAAAATATTTTTGTTATAAAAAAAAGAATATCTCATCAACTATTCTTCTATGTTATTTTTTGATAGATTCTATGTATGATTTTTCATTATTATTTCTTATAACATAATTGTTATTGTAAAATAGATTCATTATAATTTATCCAAAGGGGAGTATGTAGGTGTATTTCTTGAGCATCATTATTTCATCTCTTACTAATTTTTTATCGTTATTCTAATAATTCTATATTTATATTTTTCTATGCATTGTTGGAAATTGTATAACTCTAATTAGTGATACATAATATATTTTTGTACATATGTTTTTTTAGTATCAATATTATTTCTTGTGATTGGTTTATTCTTTTTATATATTTATTAAGTGAATATAGTAATGATTAATCCATAAATTGAGTCATGTGTTCTAGGCCACATTACTCATGATTTTGAATGCTTGTTCGATACATCTCTTGGTTGGTAGTAGTTTTTAATTGATAGGTTTTGAGGAGAAATTGGATCACTTAATACATTGATAATTGACTAAAACTATTCACATACAAATAAATAGTGTAATATTATATTGATTATATGTTTTTTAATAGCTATATTTTGATAATAGATCATGTCAATTGCGGCTTGGACTTAATATGTTGTGACTATTAATGTAAGGTATAATAATTGAGTAAAATAATTTTTTAGTGAGGATGGAAACCACAAGGGAAATATCTTAAAACATCAACTAAAAATTCACTCATTAATATTCCCAATTTCTGATTTAGTTAGTTGTTTTATTTATCAAATAAAATTAATGTTGGAATCACAATTTTTTGTTCTTGCATATTTTCACATAAAATAATAAAAAATAACATAATTAATATTGAGGGTGAGTAAACCATCTTGTGAGACAACCTAGGGTTACCACTATATTTTAGTCTGAATTTTTTTGAAATATATTTTAACTAGCATGTGATTGAATGAATCAAAATATGATATCATTTTCATTGATATTTCATTCTTTTAATTTTTTAAATATTTTCATTTTCCATTTCACAAATAGATTTTGAGTTTCTTTATATTTTTATATTTATATATTTGGTATGATCTTTAGTACAATAATTGACCATGTAGAAATGGCTTCTTTAGATTAGTTCGAGAGATTGAAATAACATTCTTAGTCAAAGCTATGTATTTGAGGTTAGTGGATAATTTATAAAATGAAGATTTACTAAATATTAATTTGAAAAAAAACTATGAATATTTTAATTCAACTAAATAAAAATATTAAAAGTTTTCTAAAATCCTATTAACTATAAAAAGTTCCACTTTACTAAATTTCATTAAAACTGAAATGAATTTGAATATATTTCATTACATGTATATTTTAAACATAATCAAGGAATAATCTAACTTATTACCAAGATTCATGGTCCTGTAAGAGAGTATTCAAAAAAATTATTTAAAGGATTTTAGT
Source organism: Viscum album (assembly GCA_963277665.1). Classification (NCBI taxonomy): domain Eukaryota; kingdom Viridiplantae; phylum Streptophyta; class Magnoliopsida; order Santalales; family Viscaceae; genus Viscum; species Viscum album. Next base: position 1,490,599,342 of record OY728120.1, read on the forward strand.
ATTATGTTTTCAATTTTAAATACAAGAGGAGTATTTGAAGAAAAAGTGTGATAGATGGAATTTCCATTTTCTCTAGAAGGAGATTACAAGAAGTGTGTTTATAGTCTACAATAAATAGAAGTTACTAGCATGTGTAAAATTCAATGCATTTTTATTCAAATATTTTTCTAGATCTAAAATGAACTTCCCCAAGAAGGTATATTTATCTAACGATTCAATCAAGTAGAGAGAATTTCTATGGGTATTTGGAAGGGTTTAAACAAATTGGGTTATTTTCATCATAAAGATATAGAATTCCATTTTTTTTCTTTTTTTAATCACGTAATAAAATATTGTGATTATAATTTTTTTAATTAATTAAATTAATTATTTCATAAAATTATTAAGAGTTAAAAAACTATAGACATGTAACTAGAAGTATACATTGCATTAAAGAACTCAAAAATGAACTAAATGATACAAGACTGGATGAATTAATAATAATGGTTAGGTAGATTACTTTGAACCAAAAGACATAAAAAGTAACACTTGTAAAATTTTATCAAAACTAAAATTCAAAAAATCATTACAAATATTATTTTATATAATTATAAGAACTAGATAGTTTAGGTCAAATTTTTCTATGAAAACCTTATCAAATGTAGAAATAAAACCCAATTTATAAACAAGGATAGAGGTATTGGATTTCGTTCCATATAAAAAAATTATGTGTAATTTATGATGACTTATATTCTTAGTTTTTAATATTAATAAACTACTTATCACATCATGATCGTTCTTCTGTATAACATAGTATGTGATAATGTCCTAATAGTAGCTATCGTGATAGAAGGTCATAATAGTTCTCCGCCATGATGAGAACCCAGAAGTACTACAACACTATTCTTAAATATATGTTCTATAGTCAGATTATATCATTTTAGGGACACAAGTGATACAGGATATCAAGGGTGGAGACTCATAGGACTTTGAGGCACCTTCTCATGTGGTACACCCTTGGTAATATCCAGTGTAGAATGTTATGAGAACAAGACCCTGTAGTAGAAAATACATATTTATACATGGAATTGGATGTTTCTATCTACGAATGTGTATTTATTGGATGTTATTGCAATGCAATGATGGTACGACGCATATCTTTCTTCAGATCCATCAATGACGAAATAATTCCAAAAAGGTAATTCTTTGATTAAATAAATTGATTATAAATAATATGTGATGATAATCTCTCTAGTATCATCATTTTATCCCTAGTCTATATTATTTTATTCAATTGTGTAGATCATTGTGTTTATCATTGTGTTAATCTTGGATTGATCATCGATCATGAAAAAAATAGTTGGGAACGACCCACCGCATTCTTCTGCTATGCCCAAAACCTAAAGTGGTTTCAGATAAGTAACATAATTATTTATAATTATTTAAATATCATTGATGATTTAAGAATGTATCATTTAGTGTTCAATTCAATTTTAATCATTATTTTCATATGAATTGTGAGATATTCTTTTTCTTCCTTCATTTCACATATATCTAATCAAAATGATTAATTTTATAAACAGAATAAAATCAAAGGTCTCATCTTGATGTGTCATAGATTCTGGTCAAGTAACATAGGAGTACATGTTGTGTAACTGGAATTACACTCCATGTACTTGTGTTCAATGAATTAGTAATTAATTCATAAATTAATTCAAACTATGTGCATTGATGACACGTGGTGAATTTAATTAATATTTTCATATTGTTTAGATATGCATATCATGTATGAGTCGTATTACTATTGTTACTCCATGTTCATTGAAGCATAACACATGACAAAAAAACATGTAATTCGTGTAATCATTAAGTTGATAGTACACATCATGAATGTACAAGATAAGTTGTGTATGGAATATGTCACAAGAGTAAATAGTATAAGAGTATAATACATGTTAGGTAGATTTGGATGGGTATTCACCGCGTTTCCTCCAAGTTAAATTTATGTAAATAGTTAATTTTAAATGAATTTATTTAATTTGTTTAAAATTATAATGGATGATAATCTCAAAGAAATTAAAATGATAATTAGGATAAATAAATGATTGATTAAAGAAGATAATTAATTGATTTGAGCATGATTTAAATAAAAACGCTTAAGAATTGAATTCTAGTTTTATTAAATGTATAATTCAATTCATGCATGTGGATGATCATGAGAATAGGATATACCTTTGTATTAGATTGGTTTCATTTAATTTATTATTAAATTAAATTTTTAGCATGTGTTCCTTATCTCCTCTTATTATATAAGGGTATGGATACCCATGGTTTCTTTTATGTAAACCTATTGTTTCCCTCACCTACGTGTGAGTAAAATTATATGTAATGGATGGAGATCCCAAGCTAGTGGATGTGGTTCAAGTTTGGATCCAAGGAAAAACTAATCCCGGAGAGATACATAGGTGGAAAAGTGGAAAGATGTAAAATTAGCCTTAATTGGTTCAAGGTGTTTTCCACTAGGTCAACGGTTAGTTTATCAATTGCAAGATAAACTAAAATTTAGTAAAATCTAATGATCATACTGCTATTATTTTATTTCTATCATGTTTTATGGTTATTTCATTATGGAGTTTTTTCATGACCACATGAACTAATGAAATTAACAAGCATAAAAGATAGAAATAAAATAAATTTTCTTATGCATAAATATTATCTAAGACATGGTTAATCACTTAAGTAAATCCAATTAATATTAACAAGCATGTAATAAAGATAATATTTGGAAATTTATGAATAAAAGGATAAAATCACTCAATTATATATATTAAGTTGGTATATCCTACCACTACTTCAGTTAAAATGAAACCATAGTTCAAAGTGCTTGACTAGCCAAAGTTGGGGGGCTTTAAATTATTGTAGAATTCTAAATTGAATTTTTGGGTTAATATAACTTAGTTCACATCAAGGGTTGACTAATAAAGTAATACATTGTGTAAATTAGAGGAAAGGGTTAAGGAAATCCAATTTATGGATTTTGGGATTGGGGAGTCCACTCAACAGATCATGGAACTGTGAGTTAATTCAGTTGGAATTTAAAATTCCTAACTATAACCATTCTAGTTGCCTGACCAACCAAAGTTGGGGTAATAAGAAGGGTAATATGGATCCTTTACACTATAATTTCCAATCAATAGGATATTTCAAATCCAATTGTGAAGTATATTTGGTTTCGATAAAATAGTGGTATATTAATAAATATAATATTTATTTATTTGTCTAAATTTTATCAGATAAAGTACTAAAATTATTCTCATATTATTTTGTTGAAAGAACATTAAAATGAATCCAAACATATCATTTTGATCCATACTTGAGAAGGATAACCTTCTCACCGACACAAATTTCCACGAGTGGAAAAGGTGTTTACATGTTATCCTTCTCCATGAAAGGAAATTTTATGTGTCAGAAAAACCTATTCCTAATGCACCTAGTAATGAGGCAAGTGATCAGGAGTTATCACTATATTAGAAACATTTGAATGATTCCACATATGTTCAATGTTTCATGTTATCATCCATGTCCAATTAAATTTTTAAGCAACATGAGGACATGAATGCATATAGTATGATGTCTTACATTAAATATATCTATCAAGAGAAGGTAGTACAACATAGGTATGAGATCTCCAATTATTTTTTACAACTAATCTTAGAGAGTATGTTCTATCTAGGCCTCATGTAGTCAATATTATTAGCTACATTGAATTATTTTATATATTAGGGATTAAATTCTCAGACTAGTTGTGCATAGATCTCATACTTTCATCACTTCCCAGACCTTCTCTAGATTTATTGTTAATTTCAATATTAGAAACAATGAGAAGAGTCTTTTAGAACTTCAGACATTGATTTTTTAAGTGGATAAGGATATGGGGTGTGATAAACATGTGGTCTGTATAGTGAACAAGAAAAGGAAGAACAGGTCAAAGGGGAAAAATACTTATAAAAATTCTAAATATCCAAAGCATCTCCCTTCTAAGTAGAGGAATATCTAAAGGTATAGAAAGTAAAAGGAGGCATTATGTTTTTTATGTGGAAATCCATGCCACTAGAAGAGGAACTACATCCAAAATCAAGGGTAATATAAAGTTGTGTTTGTTATTGAGTGTAATCTTTCAACATATACACATTGGGTATTATATATAGCTCGCAGTGCTCACATATATATCAAAATGCAGGAACCAAGTAGATTCTAAAAGATTAATAGAGGGGAGGTGGATCTATAAGCTACCAATGGTGCAAGGTTATCTACTCTATCCATTGGTAAATACTACCTTTCATTAACAACAAGAATGATTTTAGTTTTAAAATATTTTTATTATGTAACTATGGTTATCAAGAACATAATTTTTGTATTATTCCTTGATACATATGGGTTTATTTTCATGTCTGGGAATAAAATTTGTTTCTTTAAAAAATAAAACATATGATATGGTATGGAACATTTAAATAATGGTCTTTATGTATTAAATTATGAAAAATAATTATTGGAAATTGATAAGAAATCATGTTCCCACAACTCATATAACACCGAGTTATGGAATAGCCATCTTGGTCATGTAAATGAGAAGTTTTTTACAATGCTCTTTCAAGATGGTTATTTAGACTCTTCTGAGATGAAACCACTTGAAAGATGTCATGTTTGTTTAAAAGGAAAATGGCCAAACCACCATTTGGTGAACAAGGTCAAAGGGACATAGAGCTTCTAGGATTGGTACACACTGATGTGTGTGGACCATTTATAATAGAATCTAGAGGTGGATATTCTTACTTCAAAAAATTTACTCATGACTTGAGTAGATATGTGTAATGACCTGAACTGTTATAAATAAAATTCCCCATTTTGATTTTTCTAAATGTCTCATCATGAAATATTCTTATAAAAAACACATATACTTATTTTGTTTTATTATATAATATTTTATTTAAGAGACCATTAATAATCATTACCATTGATAATATAGCTATTGAATAATGATTACGTGATTTTTATAAATATAGGGTTTTAACAAATATAATTGAAAAATACAAAGGAATTGATGGCCACAGTGAGTAGGATCGTACCCTATGAAGACCATTTATCGAAGCTTCCAAGGGATATAAAATTTTTTCCCCTGACCAACCCCAACCTGAGATCCAATAACTTAAGCATAAGAAAAACTGTTTATGGGAGAAATTCAAGCTCATCAAAATCACATCCCAAACCATGTTCGCCATACCACCTCATGAAATTCCCGCCATCGCACACCTTAATATTAAGAAATTTTATGGTGTGTAAAAGGGATATTTAACAAGACCCTATAACTATGAATATGTACTTTTTATATATATAATAATGAAAATATTTTCATCCTACTGTTGTTACACTGTAAATAATTTTTTTTACATGATAAAGCACAAATTGAATTTTAAGTTGATATTAAAATTCAATTAATAAATTTATGAATTAATTTATTTTTAAAATAAATTATTTTTTAAATTATTTTTATCAAATATAAATGATCATATAATTTTTATAAAGCTAAATGTAATTTTTATAAGGGTTTGATAACTACTATTGTCAAAAACCTAACATTTCTTATTAAATGTTGAATTTATTTTAAAAGTAAAAATTCACATATTTATAAAATTATTTAGATAGAATTAATATTATTTTTTCAATTATAATGTTGAAATTATCCAATAATGATTTTTTCATAATTTTTTGAGATAGTCAAATTTTCAAGTAAAAATTAAATATCATATAAATATACTTTATGTATTGTGACATAATAATGACCCAAAATGATTTAATAATCCCTATAAATGGGATACAGAACCAAATATATGTTTTAAATTAAAAATATTTTATTTTAAGTATATTTGTTTTATTTTTTAAATCCATTATGAATCCTCCAAAACATATAATATATTTTATGGTTTTAAAATCCTTTATTTAAGTGTGTAACTCACCTATATATAAGTAAGGGGATTATTTTAATAATTTCATCCCTTGGATATATAAAATAATAAAAATAATCCCATTTGGCATAAAACATGGGAAAAAATCTTGGTATGGTTTGTGGTTTTGGATATTTTATTATGTAGATTCCAAAACCTAACAAATAAAGAAATCCCCCTCTTTTACTATATAAACCCACCCAAGATCTCATTTATCTCCACTAAAACTCTTTAGATCATGAACATACTATGATCTCCACTATCTATAGTCCTAAAAAGGTTCCCCAAATCTCTTAAGAATCTCCTCCCAATCTTTTGAAGTCACACACTCAAGGGATCATCGCCTTCCTCTCCTCATTTCAAATTCAAACACCTTATTTGAAATTAGTTATTTTAATTTAAATTGGTTATATTTTCATACATTTATAATCATTAACTTACTATCCAATTTATTTTATTTGAATAATTAATCATTTATCCTCCCTCATTTGGACCCTTACCTAAGTCGTTACTATACTAAAATTCCATAAGAGTTTCTTACCTTCTCTTTTTATTCAAGTTTCTTTATGAAATTATACATTTTATTTAAATTTAATAATGTTGGAAAATGTCTTTAAATTTCCATTTTACTTAACATTTTATTTCCAAAGGGTGAGATACCCCTTTCTCTCTCATCAACCATTTTTATGAATTTTTAAGTAAGGTTGTTATGCTTCCGAGATGTCGCCATGATTTTAAATACCAAAACAAGTGTGTAGTGAATACCATACCCATTTTTTAATAAAGAGTATTCAACTTTATGCATGTATAATTATTTATTTCATACTTAAATATATTTATTAAACATTTCTTTATCATGGAATAAATTATGATGATGAATGAATTCATGTGGTATGATCTATGTAGCACACTTAAGCATTTGAATGAATTGAATATGATGTGTGTGCCTAGATAGTGCTCTAATGCATTGGATAATATTTAGTATTGGTCAGAGTGAGTATCTCAAGAGGGGTTTAATTTATTACCCAATAAAATTCTCTATCTAAAATGGATTATTTTGAAATCCCCCAAAAGTTTAAACATAACCCAATTTATCAAAATAAGTAATATGATATAGATCTTAATCATTCTAAATATTTCTCTAAAGATTTATTAGGTCTCGGATGAGTAATATATAATATTATTCAATACTTTTAAATAAATTTACTTGATCAAAAATAATATATAAACACAAATTAAGATAAACTATCAAATTATATATATTTTTTATAGTTAAAAAAGTTCCAGTATTAAAGCAAAAATAATGTAGAATAAAATTAAAACACACATTGTAAATAAGAAATACAAAAGGTTTAGTTTGAAGTATATAATTAGTCTTCTCAACTTGGTGATCACCCGCCACTAATAATTTTATATAAAATAAAAAATATGATCCATAACCTGAATCAGGTGCTTAAAATAGTTAACACTATCCAGGTCACACATGGCCTCTTCTATAGTTATTCATGGGAGAAATACTAAACAGGACACACAATGACCTCTACCACTCTTATTCATGGGAAAATAGAAATGAAATTTGTTTGATAAGACATCTAGTATCTTCCAGTTTAGTGTAGAATACATTGTGTGTATATAAAACAGATTATAACACACACTGCTCAAAAATAATAAATATAGACATAATAGAGAAATATATAAGGATAAAGTTTAGAAGTTCTCAGTCTGTTTCAATGCATCTGGTGACTCTTGATTTGATTCATCAATAAAGCATGAGTCAGGTTCTCTTAAAAAATCTAGTAAAAAATAGAGTGTTGTGGACTCTTGTTTTCTGACTGGAGGAAGGAATTTTATGTGATGATGTGTTTTAGCTTCCCAGTCGAATGTTTTTAGAAGGTGAAATATAAGTATGTTTAGGTAGTTCTATCTCTCAGTTTATCATTAGTTTGAATCATCCACCACTTCTTATACTTCTATTTATCATGTATATCACCTTGCATAAGGGAGTGTGTTGCACTTTTATCATTAGCAGCAGCAAGCAGAATATCAGGAATAACTGCTACTTCATACTACATAGCCTGACACTCTCTTCAATGATCTATGTCGATCATTTAAGAGACAAAAATTAAAATAAAAAATATCATTAACTTAAATTAAAATAGTTGTTAAATTTATATGATTTAAAAAGATAAGTAAACTAAAAAATAGTAGTGGTGTCTTAGACTGGTGGTGTCTCAGTCTGGAGGTGTCTTAGACTGGAGGTGTCTTTTTGATGGAATGACATTATTGGTGTCTTATACTTATCCAAATTTCCAATATGCTAGTGGTGTATCAACTAGTAGTGTCTATTATAGATACTTAATAGACTTAGCCAAAATTTTGTGTTTATGGTATGATTTTAGCAGTGCTTCATCTACTGGTATCTCATACTTATCCATATTTGTGTTTTGGTGGCATGAAATCCTAATGGTGTGTCAACCAATGGTGTCGCGGACTTTGAAAATATTTTAGTCCAAGGATATGATAATCAAGTGGTATAAGATCTTGATGGTGTGTTGTTGAAAAATGTCTCAGACTTTGTCAATATATGGTATGATAATTTGGTGGTGTGAGATCTCAGTGGTGTCTTATTATTAGTGTGATTTTGATGTTGGCGGTGAGTCATGGACAATGATGTCTCGATTTTGTGGTGTCAACCTCAATATTTTCTTATCTTTAGACAAATATGTCACATGTCTTAAAGTATAAAAAACTAATAGAGTAACATGAAACTCATTAATAATATCATAATCATGATTTTGTGATCATTAAAATTTGGAGGTCAAAAATATCCTCCTTTTGATAATCACAAATCATTGAATCAAGATTATTCCATGTATGATGTGATCACTAACTAGTTCCAAGGGGCAGAGTAGGAGGAAATGGAAAGGTAGATCTGTAGCGTCATCTTCACTTCAAGTTTTTGAATGATGTGGGATGCTAGAAATCAATCCAGATTAGGTATCCAGCATTTGATGCTCTATTTACAGTTAAGAAAGAAAAATTTGGTGATGGAACTAATATCATTTCTTAAAGGTGGGAATAATTATCATACTCTCTACAGTTTTCTCAATAGACCTATTGTTATTCTGAGTACACAGGGATGGTGGGTGAACTTTTTTCCTCCAAACAGTGGCTTAAAACTCAACATGGATGGTTCCTATATGAATGTGCAGATGAAGGGAGGTGGACTGATCAGAGATCATAGAGGATCTATCATTTTATCATTTAGTGATTTTTTTTTACAATCCTAGCAATTCCTTGGGGAAAACGTAAGGTCCTTACATTCAGGTATCATGTTATGAAAAATGTATCTTCTACTAGTCAATGAAGTGGAATATAACTTGGATGTGTTGGTGGGAATTATTCAAGAGAAAATTTATTCTCCTTGGGATCTAGTTTACCTTGTCAGAGGCTACAAAACAGAATTTGACCTAGGGGTTTCTATGAAGCATATTTGGAGAGAAGGGAATTTTGTAGTGGATGGCTTAGCTTGAGGAGTAAGAGAAGATGAATCTCTCACCATCTACACCAGTTTGGGGTCTCTTCTAATTAATTTTAAGGACATTATTCAATGGGATTCCCTCAGTCTTCATCATTATAGGCCTCCATATATAGCTCTCTTATATTTCACATTTATGGTTGGTTTCACCCTGTTTTCTAATAAAAATTTGATTTTTAGTTATTCAAAGATAAGGATAATAAAAATAGAATTAGAAATATCAGAGGTATTCAAAATTATTACCAAAAAGTTATTATAACCAATTTCCGAACAAAAAAAATGTCTAATCCAACAAAAAAAGTTCAATATGTATCATAGGGGTCCATTGGATCTTTTCCTTTATCCTTGGATTGTTTTTCTTCTTATCCATGGTAGTAGGATCATCTCTAGTAAAAATAGAAGGAACACTCGAAGAGAGTCCATCTATAGACCACAGATGATCTTCCATAATCACAACTGGCATGAGTTTTCTTAGGGCTTGAGAAGGAGACATTGTAAATGGATGGAAACGAGTAGGAAAAGGTGTTATAGGATCACGAGAAACTCCTGGTCTAAGAGAAAACTAAGGAGTAATTGGAATGTATTCCTGAGTAACCACTACATTTCCATGGACATGAAGAAATGAATTCATGAGATTTATAAAATCCATGATAAATTTTCCACCCCTTTCCATTGAACTGAAGAAATATTCCTTATTTTCTATAAAATGATTCAATACTACGGTCATCTCCTTGAGCTGTTGTACTTGTTATTTGAAAGCTTGAGTCACATGAGGCATCTGAAGATTCTCATCCAAGAATTTGAAATTAGTATCCATTTCATGATTGGTATATATATGAGAGAGATGTAACTTGATGAAATTAGTAATAGTCTCTCTGTTAGTATTCAAATATTTGTCATACTTCCTGATCATCATATGATATTGATTAGTTCTATGCTCAAACTTCCTTATAATTTCTAAAGGAATGATAGGTTCTCCACTAGAGGGACCACTTGAGGCAACTACAACTTCCTCTATAACTATCAATCAAATGAAATCAACATCAATCATGGGAGGATAAGGAACAACACCAAAAGAAGTATCAGAAGTGGTATCCTCAAGACTTTTAAGGATTTAATTTAAGGAATATTTAAACATAGATCTCATTTCTTCATCCAAAGACTTGAGAGATTTCATTTCACCACTTATCTTCTTATTCTCAATCTCTACCTCATAAATTTGATGCATCATCTTAGGTTGGATATTCTAAATAACCAACTCAAATATGTATCTTTCAAATTTTTCATAGATGAAATTATCTTGAGGTGGCCAATTATTTATCTTCAAAAAAAATCAGAAATTAACAACTTTACAAAAGCATCCAAGTAATTTTTAATGAATATATCAACTATAATAGGTGATGGAGAAGATTCAGGTGCAGGGATTCTAATAAAAGATTGAAAAATCCTATCAAAATCTACTTGATCTATCAAGGATCCATTAGGATAACTTGATGATTGAACCTCTAGTCTAAAAATATTTGGTGAACTTCTACTACACATACCCCATTCTTCAAACATGGGATCAAACAGTCTTTTAGAAACTTTAGAAATAGCTGGAGAATAGGTAGAAGAGACCACAATAGTAGATAAAACCATGGTTGTCTCAACAATTTTGAGAACATCTAAACTCTATTCAAGTACAAACTATACAGCACCAGAAGGGGCTTCTTTTAAAGATTGAGCATTTTAGATATGTGTAGTATCATTTATAGACATGGCTACTAACTATGTACCAATAGAAAGTAAATCTAGCATCAAATAATCCTCTTATTAAACAACATTAGTGGATTTAATTTCCACATTCTCAACCATAAGAGGCTTATCAACATTTAAATTAGTAAGATGTTCATCTCCAAATTCTTCCTCAACAAGATCATTTTTTTCTTATTTAGCAACATGTGGTTCTACTGCAGTTATAACACCTAACTATTCCATCACTATAGAATATGAAATGGATTGACCCATGGAAAAATAATTGGCCCTGACTTCATCAACAGGTGGAACTTCATGAAAAATATCAACATATAGGGATTTCTCCCCATCAAAAAATATATCCTTAAGCTCTAGAGGCATCTCCACTTCCTTTTTATTTTTTCACTACCATAACTTTGATCAGAATCTTCATCATCACTTCTATTCTCATATTCTACTTCCTTTTATTCTTCCTCGTTATCATTATTATCACCTTCAATGGATTTTTAAATTTTATATTGCTCCTCTCCTAAGACCTCGATCTCTTCTTCATCACTCATAACAAATTTATCTCTTTTTTTAAGCCTCCAAGGTGGACTAGAAGCTCCATAGGTAATAGGATAATATTTGGGAGACAAATATGGATCACTACTTATATCAAAAGATAATTCCTTTTCTTATTTTCCTTTAACATCTTTATCTTATTCATCTGAGTACTCTTCAACCTCATCAAGTTCAAGACTCGAATCAACAACATCCCTTGGTCTTGTTGGATGATACAGTGGGTTAAAATCAGCATACAACTTTTAAACATCTCTAACCTTCTACTTCTTCTAGGGGTTCTTACTAATTTTCTTCCAGTGGTGGATTTGTGATACAAAATCCACCACAGTCAATGATCGTTTCATCATCATCTGAGACAAAACCTTTTACCTCCAACATGGATGAAATCAGTTTTGGATAAATCATGGAGTTAGACCTTAAATAGGGTTTTATCATCTCAGATAGATGAACCATGAGATATCTACACAAGTTGATCTTCAGTTCTATTTTTATAAGACTTAACAAATAAATATCTTGGTATCTCAAGGTGTCAAAATCACCTTTTTTGGGGTAAAGCATGTATTGAATGAATTGAAACATTAATTTCCACTCTCTATTTCATTCTAAAGCTATTGAAATTTTAAATTTCCCATCACTAATTAGTTATTCAAGAGCTTTTTCATACACAAATAAATCCCTATCTTCATGATTATTTCCCTAAACATCATCATAAATTCTTTCATGAGGAACTCCCAATCATTCGGCCACTATTTTGAAGATAAAATTAATCTGTGACCTTTAACATGTGCTCTCATCTGATATTCTTCCTCAACATTAAATCCAAACTCAACTTATTGGAAAAAATTGTGAAAAATATTAGGATTTAAAGGCCTCTTATTTTATTAAAACCAATATATCCATCCTTGATCTTGTAGCACTTTCAAAATAAGAGACTTACTCAAAAATAACCAACTTGATTCAACTTCCCTTTTAGAAACAATTACTCCATTCATAAGCTCTGGATTGAATGGAGAAACCGGAATGGGAATGTTGGGTTCCTTCTTTTGATTCTTTGAAGATTTGGACTTAGAAGGAGAAAACTCAAAAGCAGCCTTCATTATTGGCATTCAAAATGACATGGAAGGCTCATTTGAGAATAAGGAGAAGGTCTGAAAAACATGAGATTAAAGGGTTTCACTAGGCTTGAGAAAGAGAGGAGAGTATAGCATGGGGATCAAGGTATGTTGGAAATAGGAATTATTCTATTTTAATATCATTTGGTATATTAGGTATTTTAAAATCGAAATAATACTTGAAATAAAAATTGATATATGAGTGAAAATATGCATCAGGTTCCAAAAATAACATGAATCGTAAAATAAAATGGTAGTTAAAAATATATTAAGAAACAGAAAATTTTGAAAAGGCATGAAATATAATGGCATGACATAGAAATGGTATGAGAGACAATACACATGACAATCCAATGGTATGAAAACCCAACAGCATGACAAGCCAATAGTGTGTTATCACAATGGTATGCCAATTACAATAGTATTTCCATGAAAGTTAAACTTAATCAAAATTTACTATTACTAACTCATGTTTTATATAATTCATTCTTTCATAATTCAAAGTCATAGAAAAAATATTATCTAACTAAAGTTCTGTGCCAATAAATTCAAGATTGATATCCCATTTTTGAAAATGATCTCTCAAAAAGTGATGTCTTATATCAATATTTTTTGTTCTAGAATTATAAATGGAATTCCTAGAAATGTTAATAGCACTTTTGTTGTCACGGTTCATGGGGAAATGTTGAAATTGAGATCCATAGTCTAGTAGAGTGTGTTTCATAAACAAATTTTGGGCACAGTAACTACCTGCAGTTAAGTACTTAGCTTCAACAGTAGACAATGCAAAAGAATTTTTCTTTTTAATACACTATGAAACTAGATAATTTATTAAAAAGTGACATGTTTTAGAGGTGATTTTTATATCTAACTTTCATCCTCTAAAATCATCATCAGAATAACTTACTAAATCAAATGCTTTTCCTCTTGGGTAAAACAATCCTGAGTTGGTTTTATACTTGAGGTATTTGAAAATTCTTTTAACAGAAACAAGGTGTGACTCTTTTGGGTTTTCTTGAAAATGTGCACAAATACACACAATAAACATAATATTGGGTAGGCTGGTAGTCAAGTAGAGAAGACTTCTAATCATACCTCTATAACTAGTGTGATCAAATAGTTCCCCGTCTTCATTAATATCCAACTTATAGGTGGTACTCATATTAATATCACTACTCTTAGTGTTATCTAAGTTAAAATGTTTTAGAATATATTTTTTGTATTTAATCTAATTTAAAATAATTCTCTATTTGTTTTGAAAGATTTGATATCCAAAAAATAATTTGAGTTCACAAATTAAACTGATTTCAAATTTTTTTTGCATCATTTTTGAAAAATCAGTACATAATGAATTTTTTGAAGATCTAAAAATAATATCATCAACATAGATTTGTACTACAAATACATATTTTGAAATTATATTTATGAAAATAGTAGGTTCAAATATTCCTTTTTAAAATCATTTTTAAATCATAAAGTTTATGATCTTATCATACCAAGCTCTAGGAGATTTTTTTTAAAAAATATAAAGCTTTGGTTAATTTAAAAACTTGATTTGGAAAATGAGGATTTTTAAAACTAGGGGTTGTTCAACAAAAAACATCCTCAACTATAAAAACATTTAAGAATAAACTCTTGACATCCATTTGATAAATCTTTAAATCTAAATGTACTGCATAAGAAATTAGGTTTATTATAGATTAATATCTGGCTACATGTGAAAAGGTTTCCTCATAGTCAATTCCTTCTTCTTGACTATAACCTTATACAATAATTCTAGCCTTGTTTCTAACTATGGTTCCTAACTCATCATCTTTATTCCTGAACACCCATTTAGTTTTAATAGTCAAGGTGTACTTAGGTCTATCTAAAAGTTCCCACTCCTTGTTTATTTCAAAATGATTCAATTATTCTGGCATAGTTGTTAGTAAAAATTCTTTATTAATAGATTCATTGACGTTCTTAGGTTCAATATGAGACAAGAAATCTGGATGTTCAACCTAATTTCTAATAGAATCTTTAACTTTTGTTCCTTTATTTATATCACTTACAAAAACATCTAAATGATATTAATTAATGGTTTTAATGGCTTTATAGAAAGAGGGACTGGTCCCTTTTGGATTTTCAGGTTTGGGTTCTAGAAGTTCTGGAAATTCTTCAGAACTGGATGATTTTTCTTCTTGTTTTACAGTAGAATCTAAAGGTTTAAAATTTATGTTCATAGAAGATAAATCATCCTCTAGGTTTTCTAAGGAGGTCTTAGTCTCATGTGGATCAGTTTCATCAAATTTTACATGAGTTTATTCTTCCATAGTTTTGGTCTTCTTATTGAAAACTCTATAGGCTTTTCTAGACATTGAATAACCAAGAAAACTTCCTTTATAACTTTTGGAAGAAACTTTTTCAACATTATACTTGGTATTAAGAATAAATATTTTTTAACCAAAAACTCTAAAGTGATTAATCTTAGGTTTCCTATTATTCCACAACTCATAAGGGGCCCTCTTAATAATAAGCATGATCAAAACTCTATTTATGATATATAAGGCTATATTGACAGCTTCTACCCAAAAATAGAGAGGTAGACCATACTCATTCAACATAGTTTCGGGTTGTCTCTTATATGGTTCAATTTATCCATTCAAAAACTTCATTCTGTTAGGGTTTCCTAGGATAAGAGAAGTTATGAGTGTATCCATTTTGTGAGAAAAATGATTCAAAATCTTGATTCTCAAAATCATGACCATGGTCACTCCTTAAGGTTTTAATTCTAAGACCACTAAGATTTTCTTCAAACTTAGCATACCTGGTGAAGTAAGAGCAGGATTCACTTTTATGAGATAGAAAATATACCCAAGTATACCTAGAGAAATCATCTACAAGAACATAAATATAGTGCTTCCTATTAAGACTTGAAACTCGAGAAGGTCCAAAGAAATCCATGTGAACCAACTCAAGTGGTTGATAAGTTGACACTTCTTTCTTTAATTTAAAATAAATTCTGTATTGTTTACCTTTTTAACAATGGTTATAGAATTTATCAGTTGGGAACTCAAGCTTAGTTAGATCCCTAACTAACACTTTCCTAGTTAGCTTTCTAAGAGAGTGGATGTTGAAATGGCCTAGTCTCCTATTCCAAATCCATGACTCTTTTTTAAAGGCGCTTAAGCACAAAACATTTTGATAAATCAAAGAATTCAAATCTAAAGAATACAAGTTTTCATTTTGCAAATCAGTAAAAATTAAATCATTATACATTAAAAAACATTAAAAACATCATTCTCAAACATAACATAAAAACTATCATCACACAACTAAGAAATTCTAAGCTAATTATACATTAAACCATAAATATATAAAACTTTAGAAATGAAAACTAACTTTTTGTTTCCAATCTAGACTAGGCTAATGATCTTTCCTTTTTCACTATCAACAAAGGTGAAACATCCACCATCAGCCTTTATGAGACTCTTGAAGCATGAATAAAATCCTATCATATTTCTTAAACAACCACTATCCAAGTAATATATACTCTTTAGGTGGTCTTCATTCATTTTTCCTGCAAAACACGTTTTAAACAAGAAATGATTTTGGTACCCAAATCTGTTTGGGTCTAGAAATGTTAGTAATCAATGATTTGGGAACCTATATTTTCCTAATGGGTTTTTTATAAGTATATTGAAAACATCTAGAAATAAATACCTTATTGGCTCCTTTTGAAAAATGATTTTTAGTATAGTTTTCATGTATAGATTTAGGAAAAAACGTACTCTTAGATATTCTTCTTTGTTTAGGTTCATATCTTATTCTAGTAACATATTTGGGAGAAAATTGTTTTCCCAAAAATTTTGTGAGTTTTTCTCTACCATTTGTAAATTTTTCAAGTTATTTCTTCAATTTATCATTTTAAAATTTAATTTTAGTGTTTTATTTTAGTATTTTAGTATTTTTCTCTTTTTATATAGATAGTTTAGACTTTAAATTTATAGTTAGAGCATGTTGTCTTTTAAGACTTGTATACGTATCCTTTAATTCATTAAAGGTATCCTCTATCATGTTGTAGTATTCAAACTATTCTTCACTTTGCATTTTATCATCCTCATTTTGTTCATTATCATAATTATTAGACACATGGATAGGAAAAACACTAGAAATAGTAAGTATGTCAAGTACCTCACTAAATTTAGTCTTGAAGCACATGTTTTCTCTGTCTAGTTTATTTTTAGGTGATGTATCCAAATAACTTGAACTATATTCTGAATAAATCCATTTTTCCTTCATTACCTTTTTGTATATCCTATCCTTATCTTCATATTTCATTTTTTTACTTAAGATTTGGACAGTTAGATTTTATGTGAACTTTCCTTTTTCATTCATAGCAAAAAACTTCCTTTTGATCATTATCCTTCTTCAAATAATTCTTCCAATTTCCTCTATTTTCATACTTGAATTTATAATTTGAATTTATAAAGAACTTATTATTTTGATAAAATTTCTTCAATCTTCTAGATAGGTGATCAATCACCTCATCATTGTCTGAGGGTGATTCACTATCAATAGAACTGGAAACTTGTACCTTCTCTTTTTCTTTTTTCCTTATGTTATCTAGGGGAAGTAGTCTTGAAAGCTATTTAATTCCTATTAGGCTCCTCATACTCTTCTATGTTTACCTTCAACTTCTCTTCATACATTATAAGTTTACATATCATCTCCTTAACTGGTAATTTACTGATATCACAGGATTCTCTAATTAACACTGATGTGCCTCTCCATCTTTCTGGTAAGCATTTGAGTAGGCACAAAATATGATCCTTGTCATAATAGATTTAAAATTGAGCTAATTATTTTGAAAATCTCATTAAACAAGAGATGAAAGTCTAAAATGGGTTCATTAGGATTCATCTTAAATATATCATATTTAATAGTATATTTTTTAAGTCTCAACTCTTTAACATTTAAATTTGCATCATGGGAAATAGATAAAGTTTCCCAAATCTCAAAATCCTTTTTGTAAGAATAAATCCTAATAAATTCCTCATATCTTAAAGAATAGTACAATGTATTCATTTTTTAAAAATTATTTTTGTATGCTAACTTTTTCTCATCATCCTAATTACTTCTAATAGAATTATCTATTTCATATTCATCTTCTATTGTAAACAAAATATCAAAACCCATGCTCTTTATATGAATTTTCATCATTATTTTCCATTGGTAATAATTGGTTCCATTGAATAAAGGAGTTATTTTGGTAACATAACCTTCTTGATGATTATTCATGTTAAATAACTAAATTTAAAACTAACAAAAAAATAAGATCTTTAATGTATAACTAAAATCACAGTTAAAATAAATTTTAAAACTTTAATACCAATGAAAGAAAAATCCTATGATACCAAATGTTGGTCAAAGTGATTATCTCAAGAGGGGGGTGAATTGAGTACCCAATAAAATTTTCTATATAAAATGGTTTATTTTGAAATCCCCCAAAATTTTAAACACAGCCTAGTTTATCAAAATAAGTATTATGATATAGATCTTAATCTTTCTAAATATTTATTTGGAGATTGATTAGGTCTCAGATTACTAATATATAATATTATTCAATCCTTTGAAATAAATTTACTTAATAAAAAATGCTATATTTACACAAATTAAGATAAACTATCAAAGTATATTTTTTTACAATTAAAACAATTTTCAGTTTTAAAGTAGAAATAAAGTAAAAAAAATTAAAACACACTGCATAAAGAATGAATACAAGAGTTTAAATCATAAGTCAAGACTTATTCCTTTCCACTTGGTGATCACCCACTACTAAGCTGTTTACATAAAATAAACAAGATGATCCACAACCTAGATTGGGTGCTTACAATAGTTAACACTGTCCAGGTCACACACGATCTCTTCTATAGTTATTCATGGGAGAAAAACTAAACATGAAACACAAGGAACTATACCACTCTTATCCATGGGAAAATAGAAATTAAAATTGTTTAAGAAGATATCGAGTATCTTCCAATTTAGTGCAGGAGATAGTGTACATATATAAAATAGAGTATAACACACACTAATCAAAAATAATAAATATAAACATAATTGAGAAATCAATAAAGATAAAGTTTAGAAGTGCTTTACATGTTTCAATGTAGATTATTACTCTTGATTTGATTAAAAAATGAAGCTTTAGTTGGGTTCTCTTAAAAACTTCAAGAAAAACAGAGTGTCGCAGTCTCTTGTTTTCTGACTAGAGGAAGGCACTTGATGTGATGATGTAGTTCAGCTTCCTAGTTGAATGTTTTCAGTAGGTTATCTATAATTATGTTCAGGAAGTTTGAGATCTTTGTTTCGAATTATTTTATCGCTTCCACCACTGATTATACTTTTATTTTTTATGTATATCACCTTTCATGAGGGAGTGTGTTGTGCTTTTATCATCTGTAGTAGAAAAAATAATATCCAAAACAACTACCACCTCATAATGCATAGCTTGACACTATCTTCAATTATCTATGTCAATCATTTATGAGACAAACATTAATATAGTAAACAGCGTTAACTTAAATAAAAATAGTTGTTAGAATAATATGATTTAAAAATATATGTAAAGAAAAAAATAGTAGTGGTTTCTTAGACTAGAGGGGTATCAGACTGGCGGTGTCTCAAACTGGCAGTGTCTTGCTAATAGTATAAAACTGGAGGTATCTTATACTTATCCAAATTTCCACTATGATGGCGATGTCTCAACTTGAAGTGTCTATTATGGTGGTGTCTTAGACTTATCTAAAATTTTGTGTTGACAGTATGTTGTCAGTGGTACTTCATCTAGTGATATCTAATACTTATCCATATTTTTGTTCTGACTACATGACATACTGATGGTGTATTGGCCTATGGTTTCTCAGGCTTTGTCAATATTTTAGTCCAATGGTATGATAATTTGGTGATGTGAAGTCCTGGTGATGTGTCAACCAATGGTGTCTTAGATTTTTTCAATATTTTAGTTCAATAGTATGATAATATAGTGGTGTGAGATCCTGGTGTTGTCTTATACTTAGAAATATTTTGATGCTAGTGGTGAGTCATAGATAATGTTTTCACAAGTTGGTGGTGCCAACCTCAATGGTGTCTCATCCTTAGACAAATATTTCACTTGTGTCAGAGTATAGAAAAATTATAGAGAAACATGAAACTCATTCATAATATCAGAATCATGATTTTTTTATCATTAGAACTAGGAGTTCAACATTTAGTATCATGATACGCCATGTTGGGATAGGGAGTGAACCTGGTTCCTTTATGTAACTTTTTGCACCATGATGTCTTGGTGGGTTTATCCTTAACCTTTGTTTATGATTATGTGTTTTAAGTTATTGACACATTTCCCATGTTATAATTGTGATTTTATATCATAACTTATTCCTTATTGATATATCTATTATCTAACATGTATCACTTATAGAATGTTTATTCCCTTACTATGTTTTCTATCTCACCCCTTTCTTATATATGTACCCAGTTTATCCCATGAAGTTCTAAGTTCTAAGGAGTATTTTGAGCATGTTAAAGAATTTTTCAATAAATATGTCATATTCCTTATTTAATTTTGTTATTTAATGTACCTAATTCCAAAATAAACTAGATTTATCAATCATCTCGGTTGTATTAAGTGTATTATTATGTAATAAATCATGTATTAATGTTAAATAAATAGTAGGGTTGTTATAGTTGGTGTCAAAGGAAAATTTTAGTTATTTTTGGGATTAGGATTAGAAAACTCTAGAGAAATAATTAGGGATAAAACTAAGTATAATAAATCATCCCTAAATTTTGGTTAGAATAGATTAAGTGGTTTATCAATCAAATATATCCCTGTCAGGATACTACAAGTGGATGTGGTTCTAGAATAGACGTACCTAGGAGTAACAACTCTGACAAGGTGTTCTGGGCCTGACTCAGGGTAACCTAGTACACAAGAATAGGACTTACTACACATCTGGTTTGATACTTCCAGGGGATATGCTTTTGTAAATTCAAAATCTCATTATGAACCTTTATTAAGGGAATAAAAAATGATTCCCATAAGAATATATGTTAGAAAATAGATCATGGATAACATAGATTGAATCCTATAGATTCATAAGTTAAGGAAGTAAATATAATTTATAATTTATCCATTTAATTTCATTATATTCCCCTTTATGTGTTTAATAATTTAAAAATACTCATCCCTAATTTTCCCTTTATTCTATCCAATGGTTTGAAATAGGAGGAATTGGGTAAACAATCAATGTGATGGGAAATGTGATGACTGCCCCAATGAGTTTCCCAACCCGATGGGAGCAGGAATCATTAACTTTATGATGTTAATATCTCAGATGACTGAGGTTATAAATATAAACCTAGATTAAGAGGAGCACCCAAACCCCCCTAATAGATAACAAGATGCAATTGAGAGCTTCATGCGACAAAGTCCTCCTAATTTAAATGGATTATCTAATCCCTTAATCACATAACAATGGATCAACTCCATTTAAAAGATCTTCTATATCCTTCAATGTTCTGAATAAGAGAAGTTTTTTCTTGTTGTTTATCATATTGAGGAATAATCTGATTAGTGGTGGTATTTGATCAAGAATACGAATCTTGAGGAAGAGATCTAAGCGATGGAGTGGAAGGAATTTTGGAAAATGTTTTTAGATAAATATTTCCCTTGCACTCTCTAACTTAAAATGGAAAGGGATTTCCTTTCCCTCAATAAAGAAGATGATGAATATATTAGGGCATATGATGAAAACTTTAAAATACTTATATGATACACCTTTATCATTGTAATTACCCTTGAATATAAGGTTAACCACTTCTTTGGTGGGATAAAACCAAGTATATTAAAAGTTCTGGCAATCCGTGAATTTTATAGCTATGAGAAAATTATCTGATGTGACCTCAATGATAAAATGGAGATTAATGAATTTCAAGGGTATCATAGGGATAATAAGTGTAAAGTGGAATTTAATTTTTGTGGTCTGATGGATAAGTTGAACGGTGCCAAGAAATTTCAACATCTCGCTTGTCAAATGTGCGGGAAGAAGAAACCCAAAAATTTCCAAAGGGGAACAAATAAATTATTTGAATGTGGGAAGGAAGGACACCTAACTAGAAATTTCTAATAGGATAAACCTATTAATGTGATGGAGGAAAGGAATGCTCCATTAAACCCACAGTGCATTGTTCATTTCTTCAACTACAAGGACCCAAGTTACATTTCACACTGATTCTCAAAGAAAAGGGCTTTATGAGATAACCAACAACCTCCAAGGCGGCAAAGGTGAGATTTTTCCCTCACAACCACTGAGGTGGATCCTGATAACAAAGTGGTGATAGGTATACTAGTTATTCATTCAATGATAGTGAACATACTTTTTGATTCTGGTTCTAAAAATTCATTCATATCTCAAAAGTTTAGTAGAACTATTCAAACACCACCACAAATAATGGAAGTTGATATGTTAGTGAAAATGGAAAATGGAGAAATTATTGCATACCAAGTATATAACTTTTCCCCTATCAAATTTTGTGGACTGAAATTCCCAATAAACCTTTTAATAATTCCTTTGGTGTAATTTTTTTTGCATGGATTGGTTTTCCTTATATAAATCTAACATAAATTTCCATAAGAGTGAAATCACTCCCTATATTGAGAATGGACCCCCGATTAAGTACAAGTGAAAGGATGAGGGTGAATCTTATTTAGCACCATCATATCAAGAATGGATATTATTTCCCTATGATCAAGTGTATCTAGCTCAAATGATCAAGTATATGGAAAGAACCAACCTCAAAGACATGCCTATTATGAGGGAATATGCTGATGTGTTTCCTGAGGAATTGGTTGGTCTTCCTCCTAGCTGAGAGGTTTAATTTCTAATCAATCTTATACCTATGGAATTTACATCATCCAAGATTTCATATAGAATGGCTATTTTGGAACTTGAGGATCTGAAGAAAACTACAGGGGAATCTAGATAAGGAATTTGTATGCCCAAGTGCTTCCATGTGGGGTGAACCAGTCCTCTTCATCAAGAAGAAGGATTGGTCAATACACCTTTGCATTGATTATAATGAACTCAACAAGATCACGATAAATAACAAGTATCATCTTCCTCAGACTGATGACTTTTTTGATCAGCTATGTGGAGTATAATACTTTTTTAAGTTGGATCTTCAGTCAATATATTATCAAGTAATGGTTAAGAAGGAAGATGTCCCCAAAACTACTTTTTTGTACAAGGTACGGGCACTATGGGTTCATAGTGATTCCATTAGGACTCACTAATTCTCTAAAAATATTCATGGAATTGATGAATAAAGTCATTAGATATTACCTCAACAAAGTTTTGTTAGTATTTATAGATGATATTCTAATATACTCTAAAATTAAGGAGGAGCATGTGGGGATCTGAGCACAGTGCTCAAGATCCTATGAAAGGAGAATATTTACACCAAGTAAAAAAATGTAATTTATGGTTGAATGAAGTCTCTTTATTGTGGAATATTATATTAATTAATGGGATATCTACAGACCATTAAAAGATGGATGTTATTGAAGAAAGACTAAATCCAATATCTATGAAAGAAATCTGTAGTTTCCTTGGGCTAGCTGGGTGTTATTGCTTATTTGTAAAAAAATCTTGTGATTTTTAAACCCTATTACTAAGATAACTCAGAAGGGATTAAAGTTTCATTGTAATGATGAATGTGAACAGAGATTCATGGAGTTAAAAATGAGGCTCGTCACTATGCACATGCTCGCACTTCCCATAAGTGGAGAACTCTTTGTAGTATTCAGTGATGCTTTGAAGAAGTGATCGGGATGTGTATTAATATAGAATGAAAAAATCATAGCCTATTATTTATAAGGTAGTTGAAAGGTCATAAGAAAAACTATCCCATACATGATCTAGAGTTGGAAGTTGGGATCTTTGCATTAAAAATCAAGCAGCATTATCTCTTTTTGGAGAAGTGTGAGATATATACGGATCACAAAAGCCTCAAGTATATATTCACACAAAATGATATGAATATAAACTAGTGAATATGGTTAGATATGATCAGAGACTATGACTACTCAATCCACTACCATCCCGGTAAAGAAAATAATGTGGCATATTCTCTAAGTAGAAAGGATCCAGCATCTTTATCAATGATAAAAATTGAGAAAGATCTAATATTATAAGACCTATAAAGGGTGGACATGGGATCATAATGGAAGGAATGTCATAAATCATTTCACAAATGATTTCTCAACCATCTATTTTGGAATGGTTAAAGGATGTTCAAATAAATGATGTGTAAATTTAGAAGAAGGTGTAATCCATGAGAAAGGGGAATTCCTTAAAGTTTAAAATTGATGAAGAAGGAATTGTGAAATTTGGTTCAAGACTATGTGTTCCATCAAATACTGAGGTAAGGAAAGAACTATTGGATGATACGCATAGTTCATCTTTCTCCATTCACCCAAGAAGCACAAATATGTATTAAGATATCTATGACCACTATTGGTGTGACAATATGAAGAAGGAGGTCACTAAATATACATAAAAGTGCAAGGTATTCAAGAAATTGAAGGTTAAATGGTAGAAGTCTAAGGGGATGATGCAACCATTACCCATACCAACATGGACATGGGAGAACATCATCATGAACTTTGTTATCATACATCTAAATGCATATAGGGGAAACAATTCTATATGGGTTATTATGGATCGTCTTAAAAATATATCTCACTTTATCTCAATTCAAGAGGACTTCTCATTGGATTAACTTGCATGGATATACATCAGAGAAGTGGTAAGTCTTATTGGAGTACCACTATCGATTGTATCTGATCAAGATCAGAGATTCACCCCCAAGTTCTTGAAAAGTCTCCAACATTCTCTAAAAACTGATATAAACTTTAGTAAAACCTATCATTCTTAAACTGATGGCCAATCTGAGTGGACTATTCAGACATGGGAAGAAATGTTGCGATCTTTTTCTATAGACTTAAAAGGAGGATGGGACCAACATCTTCCTCTGGTTGAGTTCTCATACAAAAATAGTTTCCACTGAAACATCCAAATGGATCCTTATGAATCCCTTTATGGGAAGAGGCTTAGAACACCTGCTTGTTGGGATTAAGTTTGGGAACAAAAACTATTAGGTCTTAAAATGGTTGATTAAATAGTGGAAAAGGTTAAAACTATTCAATAGTACATCAAGGTTGCTCAGAGTTGATATAAGATCTATGCTGATAATCATCAATGAGACCTGGAGTTTGATTTTAGAGACATGGTATTACTCTACATATCTCCATGGAAGAAAGTGATGAGATTTGGGAATAAGGGAAAGATTAGTTCAAGATACATCGGCCCCATTGAGATCCTTTATCGTATCGGAGCAGTGGCCTATCAACTAACACTCCCACTAAACCTATCTCAATTACATGATGTATTCTATGTATCAATCTTTAGGAAGTACATACCAGAACCATCACATATACTCAATTTAGATGTGGTAACATTGGATAATGACCTTTCTTATAAGGAGAAGCCGGTGAAGATCTTAGATCATAGAGAAAATGTTATAAAAAATAGGATAATGCACCTTGTCAAATTTCGGTGGAGAAACCAAAAGTTTGAAAAAGAAACATGGGAACCAGAGGAGGTGATAAAGAAGAGTTACCCTCATCTTTTTTAGTGTGGGGAATGAAAATTTCAAGGGTGAAATTTCTTAAGGGGGGAATATTGTAATGACCCGAACTTTTATAAATAAAATTCCCCTTTTTGATTTATTTAAATGTATCATCCTGAAATATGGTTATAGAAAACACATGTACTTATTTTGTTTTATTTTATTCTATTGTATTTAAAAGACCATTAAGAATCATTATCGTTGATAATATAGTTTTTGAACAACGATTATGTAACTATTATAAATATAGGTTTTAATAAACCCAATAGACATATAAAAAGGAAGTGATGGCCTTAACCAGTAGGATCATACCCTATAAAGCACATTTATCGAAGTTTCTGAGGGAGATAGCATTTTTGGGCTTTTCCCTTGACCAAGAATATGATTAGATCCAACTACTTAAGCATGATTGAAAATATTTACAAAATAAGTTCAAGCTCATCGAGATCACATCACAAACCATGTTCGTCAAACCGCCCCATGAAAAACCCTCAATCGTGCACCTTACTCTAAGGGCGTTTACTGGTGTATTAAAGGGATATGTATCAAAACCCTAGAAACATTAATATGTACTTTTTTATATATAATAATGAATATATTTCCATCCAATTATTATTACTTTATAAATAATTTTTATTTTGATATCATAAAGCATAAATTATATTTTTAATTAATATTCAAATTAAATTAATTAATTAATTAATTAATTAATTTTTGAAATAAATAATATTTTAAATAATTTTTATCAAATATAAATTATCATGTAATTTTTATGAATTCAAATGTAATTTTTATAAGGGTTTGAAAACTATTATTGTCAAAAATCTAGCATTTCTTAATAAATATTGATTTTATTTTAAAAGTAAAAATTCACATATTTAGAAAATTATTTAGATAAAATGAATATTATTTTTGGAATCATAATGTTGAAATTATCCAAGGGTGAATTGTTCATAATTTTATAAGAGTAGAATTTTCAGGTAAAAATTAAATACTGTATAAATATACTTTGTTCATTATGACATCATAATGACCCAAAAATGATGTAATAATTACTATAAATGGGATCCAAGACCAAATATATGTTTTACCTTTAAAATAATTTGATTTAAAGTTTATTTTATTTATTTTTTAAATCCATTATGAATCCACAAAAACTTATAATATATTTTAAGATTTTAAAATCTTTTCTTTAAGAGTGTAACTCACCTCCACAACGAAAGGGAATTATTTTAATAATTTCAGCCCTTGGAATTATAAAATAATAAAAAACACTCCCATTTGATAGAAACCACGGTATTTTTTTTGGTTTTATATATTTTATTATATAGTGTCCAAACCCTAAACAATAAAGAAATCCCCCTCTTATCCTATATAAACCTACCCAAGATCCCATTTTTCATCACTCAAACTCATTGGAGCATAAACATACTCTTATCTCCATTATATATAGTCCTCCCAAGCCACCCCAAATTTCTCAATAATTCCCTCCCAATCCTTTTATGTCACGCACTCAATTAAGGGATCCTCGCCCTCCTCTCCTCCTTTCAAAATCAAGCACCTTCTTTGAAATCAGTTCTTTTAATTTCAATTGGTTATATTTTTATTCATTTATAATCATTTATTTACTATAAAATCTATCTTATTTAAATGAGGGATCATATATCCTCCCTTATTTGTACCATTACCTAAGCTGTTACTATGCCAAAATTTTGTAAGGGATCCTCGCATTCTCTTCTTTATTCAAGTTTCTTTATAAACTTATGCATTCTATTTCAATTTCATAAAGTTGGAACATGTATTTACATGTCCCTATTAATTACCATTTTATTTGCAAATGGTGATATACCATTTTCTCTCTCATCAACCATTTTTACTAATTTTTAAGTAATGTTGTTATGCTAGCAAAATTTCACCGCGATTTTCCATACCAAAACAATTGTGTAGTAAATACCATACCTATTTTTCTATTAAGGGTATTCAACTTTATGAACATATACTTATTTATTGGGTAATTACATGTATGTATTCCATATTCCTTGATTGTAGAATAATTTATGATGATGAATGAATTGATGTTGAATGATCTATGTAGCACACTTAAGCATGAGAATGAAATGAATATGATGGGTGCACCCAGATAGCGTTCCAATGAATTGGGTAATGTTTAGTATCATGATATATCACATTAGAATACGGATTTAATCTTATTCCTTTATGGGACTTTGTCCACTATGATTTCTTGGTAGGATAATCCTTGGACTTTATTTATGATTCAGTGTTTTTAGTTGTTTCCACATTTCCTATGTTATGATTATCATGTTAAATTATGACTTATTATTCATGTTCATTTTATTCCTCATTAATATTCATATTTCCTAACATGTATCACTTATTCCATTTTTATTCACTTACGTGGATTTATATCACACCCCTTTCTTATGTATGTCCCCAAGTTATCCCATGTAGTTCTAAGTTTGAAGTAGTATTTTGAGCTTGTTAAAGAATTTTTCAATAAATATGTTGTATTCCCTATTTTATATTTTTTTGTAATGTGCCTAATTCCCAAATATACTGTACTTATCAATAATATAGTTTGTATTAAGTATATTATTATGTGATAAATCAAGTATTAATAATACATAAAGAGCAGGGTTGTTATAATATGGCTATGTCTACTTGATGAGGTATAAGTATGAGTGCTTTGAGAAATTCAAGGAATTCAAGAATGAAGCAGAGAATCAACTTGGTAATAATATAAAGAATCTTTGATTGTATTAATGTGTTGAACATATTAATCAAAAGTTTATCAAATTCTTATGGTAGTTTGGGATTTTATCTCAACTCCCTCCACCTTATACACCATAGTGGAATGGTGTTTGTGAAAGGAGGAACTATACTTTGTTAGACATGGTAAGGTCGATAATGAGTCATCCAGATCTTCCATTATTATTTTGGGGATATAAATTAAAAAATGATAAATAAAAAATTAAACCGAGTACCAATTAATGCGGAAAATGGAATTCCCTTCGAGTTATGGAGTGTAAAAAACCTATTTTGTCACATACATGTGTATTGGTTTGTGAGGAATTTGTTAAGACCTTCTCATGAAAATAACTAGCACCCCATGGCACAAAGTGTATCTTTATAGGGTATCCTAAGGAAACAAAGGGATACTACCTATACAACCCCTCAGACAAAAAAGTGATTGTTGCTAGACAATTTTTCTTTCTTGATAGGGTGCACATCATCAAAAAGGATAATGTAAGTAAGATCAACTTAGATGAATTTGATGCTCAAGATACACAAGATTTGGTATAGGAATAGGTTCCGTGGGTCCCCATGGATGAAGTAGTTCCTAAAGCATAAGCATTGTGTGGGAGTTCAAGAGAGGTAAAAGAACTAGAGAGATATGGTTTTCTAGTCACTGAATATGGAGAATCATTATTGGTTGACAATGATGAACCTATATCCTACAAAGAGGCAATAGAGAACCCAGAAGCTATAAGATGAAAAGAAGTCATGAATTATAAAATGGATTCCATGAATCAGAGCTAAGTTTGGGTTATGGTCAATGTTCCAGTAGATGTAAATCCTGTTGGTTAAAAATGGGTATTCAAGAGAAAAATTTGACATGAAAGGTAATGTAAATACCTATAAATCAAGGCTAGTGGATAAAGGTTTTAAACAATATCAAGGAATTGACTACGATGAAAAAATTTCACTATTTTAAAGGTTTAAATCCATCAGAATTACACTTTATATAGAAACAAACCATGACTATGAAATTTGGAAAATGAATGTAAAGGTTTCATTCCTTAATGGGAACCTTTAGGGAGATGTCTATATGACACAACCAGAAGGGTTTGTGACTCCAAGTGATGCCAAAATTATTTTTCAAGTTATAGAGATCCATTTATGGATTGAAGCATGCATCACAGTCATAGAACATTCAATTTTATGAAGCCATAAAATAATTTGGTTTCATTAAGAATGAATGTGATCCATGTGTTTACAAGAGGTTTAGTGGAAATGAAATCATTATCCTAGAAGTATATGATGATGACATTTTACTTATTGGAAATGACATACCAGTTAGACTCTGTTAAGGACTGGTTAAACAAGTGTTTCTCCATGAATAACTTAGGTGAAGTAGCCTATATTATAGGGATCAATATCATTCATGATAGATCATATAGGATTCTTGGACTAAGTCAAATTACATATGTTGACCAGATACTAAAGTGATTTAGTATAGAACAATCAAAGGGGGGTTGGTTATAGTGTCACATGGTTTACATCTTTCTAAAAAAATGTGTCCTCAGACACAATAGTAGAAAGATATAGTGAGTAAGATCACATATGCTTTAGTAATAGGATCAATCATGTATGCCATGTTATGTACTAGACTGGATGTTGCCTATACATTGATCATGGTAGGAAGATATCGAGAAGATATAGGATAACAGAAATGGTCTGTTGTTAAGGATATCCTTGCGTTTTGGGAAGAATGAATGATATGTTCCTAGTGTATGGAGGAGATGAGGATCTAGTCAATAGGGGATATATTGATGATAGTTTTTAAACAGATCAATGATCTGAAGTCATAGTAAATATATTTTTTCTGTCTCAATGGAGGAGTTGTGAGATGGAAGAGTTCAAAGAATCCATTTTTCATTGATTCTACAACAGATTTTGAGTATATAGTGGCTTATGATATAACCAATTAAGCTATTTAGATACGTATCTTTATCATTAATCTTGATGTGGTGCCCAATAGTAAAGAACCTATCACATTATCATATTATAATACTACAGTAGTGGCTCTTGTAATAGAGACAAGGTCACACCAACGGACAAAGCATGTGCTCTGGTAGTATCACCTCTTGAGGGATTTTTATCATAGGGATTAATTTACAGTAAGCAAAGTACCCGTGGAAGAGAATGTTATGGAACCCTTGACTAAAGACCTATCTCAGTAGAAGCATGAGTATCATGTGAGAGATAGTGAACTAAAGTTTTTTAGCAGTTGGCTCTAATGTAAGTGGGGGTCTGTTTGAATTGGTGCCCTAGAACTAACTTTCGTGTACTTTATTATGACCTATATTCATATTTTTGAATATTAATAAACTAATTATCACATCATGATTGTTATTATTTATAACATAGTATGTGATAATGTCCTAAGATTAGTTGTTATTCTATAAAGTCATAGGAGTTCCCCACTACGATGAGAACTCGGAAGTGTTGTGAAACTATTCTTAAATATCTGTTTTATTGATGGATGATATCATTTAAGGGACAAAAGTGATACAGGATATTAGGGGTGGAGACTCATAGGACATTGAGGTGCATTTTCATGGGGTACATCCATGGTAATATATAGTGTAGGATATTATGAGAAGAAGACCCGCTAGTAAGAAATTTACATTTATATGTGTCATTATATGTTCCTATCTACAGATGTATATATTGATAATTATACTTTAATATTATTATTAAAGAATATTATGAGTTATGTACGTTAATGTATTGATCAAAACAATGATGACATATGTTCATGGTGAGGTAGGATATGTTGGGCGGGTCATGAGTAATATTGCATTAATGAATAATGCAAGAAAGGATTTTCCCTTCTATTATTTAACAAAATTTGATGTATTAGGACCTTTTATGAAATGATATAGCCTAAATAAATCCATTTTCATGGTATTCTATAGGCATGTTCATTTTTTAAGAATTCAAATAAAGAGACATCAAGCATATAGGTTGATAGCACCAACATGCAACCTTCTTGATTAGAGATATCATGTTCAAGGGATTATATTACACAGTAAGCATCCATTTGAGGTATTATATCATTACAACATTAACTTCTTTCACTATGGGTGCCTTGGCATGTTTCCAGATGTTAACCTTTGACTTTAGGCTGCTTCACCTAATGAAACTAAGAAAGAGGACTAGAGGGTCACACACTAAGTGTATCCAGAATCTTAGTTAAATAATAATAATAATATTTATTATTTAATAAGTTGAATAAATATTATTCCTACATGTGGTTTAATAATTATTCATGTTTAATTGATCACATATATTCCACCACTAGTTATTTGAGAGAATATAATGTATGGAAAATATTTAATAAATATTTAATTTCTATTTAGTGAAAATAATATTTATTTATTTATTGGTGAATAATATAGTGATATTTATTTAATAAATAAATAGTTATTATTTAAGGATTGATAGATATTTTGGATGAATGGTGGACCAAGTATAATGTCCTGGTAATAAATAATAAATATTGAACATTATTTGATTAAATAATATAGATTTTAATTCTAAATTTAAGTGCATGTCATGAAATAATAATAATTTTATTATTATTATTATTTGACCTGGGGTTCTGTAAGGATTAAATAAATAATAAAGGGAAATTATGAAATTATTTTATTTCAAACTCAGTAATATATAAACATAATTATATTATTTTCTAAGAGATCCAATTCATTTGTTTGGTTGTGCACAATAGATTTGGAAAATCCTATCAATCCCTAGAGAGATCCCTTCTCCAAAAATGCTCCTAAGAACAGAGAGTGATCTTCTTCCACCTCCAACTCTCAAGTCAATAGAGATCAAGGAAAACTCTTTGGAAGACGTTATCGAGGCGATCAAAGGCAAATGAAACAAGTGATGGGATCTATCGTGCTAGCACCCAGAGATTCCTATGACGATGTTTGTAGATTTTTGGAATACATGTGGATCACCACTAGAGGGAATATTCTCTTGATTCCTACAATGCAACAACAGTACAATATAGAACTTTTTTCAGATCCATCAATGAAGAAATAATTTCAATAAGGTAATTATTTAGTTAATTATAAATAATATGTGATGATCATCTCTCTAGTTTTGGCATTCTATTCCCTATCTATATTATTCGATTCAATTTCATAGATCATGATGTTTATTGTTGTGTAAATCTCGGATTGATCATCAATCGTGATAAAAAGAAAAGTTGGGCATGACCCTTCGCAAGCTTTCGCTACACTCAGAACCTAAAAGGGAGTTAACTCAAATGTTAAGAATGGTTTTTGAAAACAACAAAAGGATAAATAATGTCAACTACTTATATTTCAATACAGGAAAGTTATTAACTACCTCTATTTCAATACAAGAAATTTAAGGATAAACGATCAATGATCTATATACCCCAAGGAATATTTTAAGTAAAATCAAATTCAACCACTAATGAAATAGTAAAGTATGTTATATTTACAATGTTCTAGGAGGAGGAATTACATAGTAATAATAAAAATATACACCTAATGTATTATATGAGACTGGGGCCCAAGACCTCCCCTAACTACCACCACCGAGGCCCAAGGAACGAAACCACTCATCCACACCCTGTGGGGAAGTGATGTGGATTATAGTTAACCAAGGGAATGATCTTAAGTAATTTAAAAGAGAAATGGGACATATAAACACAAATTTTATTAATATTTTTAAATGAGGATTTGTTATGTGACCATCCAATCCCACCCAAAATATGAATGTAAATTTCAATACCATTACATTGAGAAGTGGAAATGAGATTTAATAGAACCTAAATTCTTATGATTAAAATAAATGGAAAATTTTACCGAAGTCAACACATAATCTAAATGAAACCACATATAAGAAAACTTTGAACAATACAGTGGAATAAAAGAAAATCCAAACAAATATTTAGAACAACTACTTTCTAGTGTGTTCACATGATAATATGGATCAATTATTATGTTCAATAAGAGAATACTAATTTAAAAGTTAATAATGAACATTAATATTGAATATTTTTAAATAAAAAATTAGTCATACATAGTAATGAATTTCAAGTTTCAAAATTGGTGTGACTTCATAAATATAGTAGAAAACATTTAGGATAATTTATAGGGAATAAATTTTTTTCATCATGGAGAGTAAAAATACATGAATGAAAACATCATTCAAATGGATAATTCAAATTCTGATAATTCTGATAATTAATGTTGGAGTTGAGTCCATAAGATCCTTATATAAAATAGTGAACATCAAAACTATAGAATAAATGATTCCATTAAAAATCATAATATATTATATTAAACACATAATGTATATCACTCACAGAACATATTTATACATACAAACAAAATATAGAATAATGTTTTTGTGACTATGTGAAAAAAATTGTGATACATAAAAACAAAAAATTTATGTTATAACAGCTCTAAATTAATATTCAATGAAAATACAAATGATATGAAACTGTAAAATGATACTCTTAATGTTGGAGTTGGTGGCCTAGAACAAACTACTTTGTACTTTATTCATTAATAAATTCCTTATCACATCTTGATTGTTCTTCTGCATGACAATGCATGTGATAATGTCCTAAGGACAGCTGTTGCATTAATGGGTCATAGAGGATCCCTACTATGATGAGAACCTGAAAGTGCCATAACACTATTCTTGAATATATATTCTATAGTCGGATGATATTATTTGAGGGACACAAATAATACAGGTCATTAGGGGTGAGGACTCATAAAACTTTAAGGCACCTTCTCATGGTGTGCGCCCTTAGTCATATCCAGGAGGATATTATGAGAACGAGACCCTCCAGTAGGAAATCCACATTTCATAGTGTCATTGGATGTTCCTATCTACGGACGTGTGTATTGGTCCTTATACTTTAAGATTATTATTAATGGGTATTACAACTCGCACACTTAGATGTATTGATGAAAACTGTGACGACACATTGTTCGCAGCGAGGTAGGATACGTTGGGTGCGTCATGAGTAATACTGCATTAATAGATAATGTGAGTAAGGATTTTTCCCTTCTGTTCCATAACGGAAGTAGATATCTCAGGCCCTTTGATGGAATTGATATAGCCTAAATAAATCCATGGTCATGGTAAGTTATGGGAGAATTCAATTCCGGGAATTCAAAGAAAGAATAATCAAGCACATGGGTTTATGGCACTAGTATGCAACCCACTTGATTGGAGGTAATGAGACAAAGGGATTATATTACACGGTAAGCATTCGTAGGAGGTGACACGTCATTGCGGCATTAACTTCTTTATCTATGGATTCCTTGGCGTGTTGCTAGACTCTAACCTTGGACTTTAAGTAGGCTCCGCCTAATGCCACTGAGAAAGAGGCCTAGAGGGTCACACACTAAGTGTGTCCATATATCTCAGTTAAATATTAATTTAACAAGTTAAATAAATATTATTCCCAAATATGGTTTAATAATTATTTAAGGATTCCTGATCACATTTATTTCGACACTAATTATTCGAGAAAATATATTGTGGGCGAAATAATATATATTTATTAGTGAGTAATGCAGTTACATTTATTTAAGAAATATATAGCCATTACTCAAGGTCTAATAAATATGGTGGAGGAAATAAATAAAATGAAAAATAAAAAGTACACATCATGTATATTTATATACACGCCGTGTAGTTTGTTTTTCGAGATTCGTGAGAAAATATTGTTTATTTAATTAAATGATATTAAATGTAATATGTTGGGTGCATGTCAAGTAATAATGATGGTCAACTATCATTATTAAGACATGGGTTATTACTAAGAATTAAATTAAATGATTAAATGCTTTCCAGAAATTAATTAATTTTATTATTCTAAGTATTATAATCTCAATTACATTATTCTCATAGAGGAAGATCCATTATTGTGCACAACAGATTTGGAAAATACTCTCAAGCCAAGAGAGAATTCCTTTTCCACCAAGAACGCTTTCAAGTTACGAGAGCGAGATCCTCCATTGGATCAAGGCGGTTGAAGGCGGACATCGCAAGCGAAGGCTCTTCCGCGCTAGCACCAGGAGATCCCTTCGGCGACGTCCAGAGATACGTGGAGCATGTGTGGATCACCGCTAGAGGAATCCTGTACTTGGATTCTACAAACGCAATGATGAATCACAGGATCGTGACCAGAGACTCCAACGAAGAAAGAATTCCATCAAGGTAATTATTATGAATTAATTAAATTAATTATAACCAACATATGATGATCCTATCTCAAGGGTTTCGGGACTCTTCTTTTCTTTTTTGTTCTTCGTTCTATTCTGAAGATTCGGCATTTTAAATTGTGACGGATCTTAGATTGAACGTTGTTTAACGTTAAAATTAAAGTTGGGAAAACCCACCAACGCGCTTCTGCTGCACTCGGAACCTACAAGTGGTATCATAGCAGTCATATCATTGATTATAATTATTTAGTTTTTCGTTGGTAATTTATGCATTTAATAATTTAGTTATTTCAATTCAAGTTTAATCGTTCTGGAAATCTGAATATCAAGATTTGTTCCTCCTCCCTCATTTCTCGTTCACCTCACATAAATGAATTTTTCTTTTAATTTTGATTAAAATAAAATAGAGGAACTCATCCAGAGGAGACAAACATTTCTGGACGTATAACACAAGAATACACAGCGTGTATTCGGAAGTACACGTCGTGTAGTCTAGGTTCAATGCATTGATGGATCTTCCAAATCAGGCCGTGTATTGGATTCTTTCTAAGAATTTAAGACACCGTGTGTTGACCAGAAACAGGTGGCACACGGTTTCCGGAATACATGCCGTGTGGTCTAATGAACACGGCGTGTAGTCCCTTCATGTTAGAGTTAGGTCGTGTACTCCGTACACGGCCTGCCCGGTTGGAAACCGTGTAATGCAGAAACTACACGGCGTGTGTCCCACTGTACACGCCGTGTACTCCGAAAATTTCCAAATTACATTAACACGCCCTGTCCTTGGGCGTGTTCTTCGGATGTACGGTGAAGAAAAGTACACACCATGTAGTTGGAACTACACGCCGTGTACTCACCCAAATTAAGTAGATTTATTAAAATTTATTATTATATTTTACAAACTCTTGATACGTGTACCATGGTGTAGGCGTAAAGATAAGGCACAACACGTGATAGGTGTTTTATATATATTTGTTTAATTTTACATCTGTGTAATAAATGGGAATTCACCGGGTTACCTCCAAGGTACAAGTTATGTACAAGGATAATTTTAAATGAATTTATTTATTTAAAATTATGATGGATGAGAATCTCAAGGAAATTCAGAAAAAGGATTTAAGATAAATGGATTGATTAATTAAAGATAATTAATTGATTCGAGCGCGATTTATCTTAAACAAGAATGATTAAAGAATTGAATTCTAGTTTTATTTATGTGTAAATATCGTTGCATATATGTATGATCATGAGCTAGACCGAGACCTTTGTATGTGAATGGTTTCTTTTAATTTATTTATTTAAATTAAATTTGTTGGCCTGCGAGCCATATCCTCATTAATATGTAGGGCATGTGCGCCCAAGGATTCTTTTATGTAAAAACCCCTTTTACCCCTCACCTACATGTGAGATAAATGCATATGTAATGGATGGAGCTCCCAAGCTAGTGGAGGCAGCTCAAGTCAGGAGCCAAGGTGAAACCAATCCAAGGAGATACAAAGGTGGACAGGTGGAAAGCTGTAAACACGAACCCGAAAGGTTCAAGGTGTTTCTCCCCTAGGTCTTGGGTTAGTTTATCAACCACTATATAAACTAACCAATAGAAAAGCTCATGATCATACCATTTATTTTATTTCTGTCAGTTTCATGGTTTATTTATTGTGGGTGTGTTGTCCCGATCACACAATTAATGAATTAAACGAGCTGCAAGATGGAACTAAAATAAAACTGGCTTATATGTAAATATTATATTAGACATGGTTAATAACTTAAGTATATCCCACTTAATATTAACAATTATGTAATCAAAGATAATAAAATGGCAATTTACGTATAAGGATAAAATCCCTCAAAATAAATATTAAGTCGGCATAGCCTTTAATAATCTTGGTTAGAATCGAACCATAGTTCAAAGTGTTTGACCAACCCTAGTTGGGGTGCTTTCAATTATTAGGGAATTCTATTTCAAGGTTTTGGGTTTACTTGACTTGGTTCACATCAAGGGTTGATTGCCACAGCAGGACTTGGTGTGACCAAGAGGCATAGGTTGAGGAAATACAAAAAGGATTTCAGGATTGGGGAGTCCACTCAGCGGATCAAGGAGCTGCGAGTTAATGCAGTTTTCATTTGGAATGCCTACCTAAAACACTTCAAGTTGCTTGACCAACCCTATTTGGGGTAATGTGAAGGGCAATATGGATCCTTGCCACTAGAATATTCATGCAACAAAATATTCCGAAGTCAATGGTGAGGGCTATTAGATTTCGATAAAATAGTGGGAGACTAATAAGTATTAATTTATTTGTCTCAATTTTTTGTAATAAAGTACTAAACCTTTGCTCATCTTAATTTGTAGTAACGGCAATAAAATGACTTCAAACATATCATTGCACACCATACTCAAAAAATAAAACCTTCTCACCGGCACCAATTTCCAAGAGTGGAAGAGGCGTTTACGTGTCGTCCTTCACCACGAAAGGAAATTATATGTGCTGGAAGAGCCTATTCCAGTTGCGCCTAGGAAAGAGGCTAGTGATGAGGAATTATCTCTCTACAAGAAACACATGGATGATGCCACAGATGTTCAGTGTTTCATTCTATCAGCCATGTCTAATGAGCTATTGAAGCAACATGAAAACATGGACACGTATATCATGATGTCTCACCTTAAAGATCTCTACCAAGAGAAGGTGAGACATGAGAGGTATGAGATCTCCAATGCTTTGTTTACCATGAAGCTTGGAGAGTCTTCACCTGATGGGCCTCATGTAGTCAAGCTTATTTGCTACATTGAACGCCTGGACATCTTAGCGATTAAATTCCCGGATGAGTTGCGTATAGATCTCATCGTATCATCACTGCCCAAGACCTTCTCTAGCTTCATTGTCAACTATAACATGAGCGGCAATGAGAAGAGTCTATCAGAGCTTCTGACCTTGATTCACCAGGTAGATAAGGACATGGGGCATGACAAACCCACAGTCCTTATGGTGAACAAGAAAAAGAAGGACAAGGAAAATGGGCCAAAGACTTATAAACGGTCTGAAGCCCCTGAACACCATCCCTCCAAGAAGGGTAAGATCCAGAGGTAGGGCAAGAATGGGAGGTAGTGTGTTTTGCATGTGGCAACGAGGACCACTGGAAGAGAAACTGTACCCAGAAGCGTGGGGACACTAAAGGTGCATTTTTTATCAAGTGCAATCTTTCTATTTCTACACATTGGGTATTAGATACAGCTTGTGGGGATAACATCTGTATTCAAATGTAGGAACCAAGTAGATTTAGAAAGATCGCCATAGGTGAGGTGGATCTTCGAGCTTCCAATGGTGCAAGGCTGGATACGTTGGCTATTGGCGACTACCACCTCTCATTGCCGACTGGGATGATTTTGGTTTTACATAACTGTTATTATGTGCCTAGTGTTACCAAGAACATAATTTCTGTATCTTGTTTGGATATGGATGGATTTGTTTTCAAATTTGGAAATAAGGGTTGTCTCTTTTATAAGAACAACATATGTTATGGTATGTCACATTTAAATAATGGTTTGTATGTATTGAATTACGAAAATCAAGTGTTGGCAATCAATAACGAAACAAACTCACATGAATCATACATCACCCAGTTATGGCATCACCGCCTTGGTCATGTGAATGAGAAGAGTTTGAAAAAACTCTGCCAAGATGGCTATTTAGACTCTACTAAGCTAAAACCACTTGATAGATGTCACGCTTGTTTACAAAGAAAAATGACCAAGCCTCCTTTTGGTGGAGAAGGTGAAAGGGCCACAGAGATTCTAGGATTGGTACACACGGATGTGTGTGGATGATTTCCAGTAGAAGCTAGTGATGGATATTCTTAATTCATTACTTTTACTGATGATTTGAGTAGATATGGCTATGTCTACTTAATGAGGTATAAGTCAGAGTCCTTAGAGAAATTTAAGGAATTTAAGAATGAAGTAGAGAATCAGCTTGGTAAGAAAATAAAGAAGCTTCGATCGGATCGAGGTGGAGAATATCTGAACCAAGAGTTCATCGATATTCTATGGGAGTCTAGGATTCTATCTCATCTCACTCCTCCTTATACACCACAGTGGAATGGTGTTAGTGAAAGGAGGAACCGCACCTTGTTGGACATGGTGAGGTCGATGATGAGTCATGTGGATCTTCCATTATCATTTTGGGGATATGCATTACAAACTGCAGTATACACATTAAACCGAGTACCAACTAAGGCGGCAAATGGAATTCCATCCGAGTTATGGAATAGAAGGAAACCCACTTTGTCGCACACACGTGTATGAGGATGCGAGGAATTTTTTAAGGCCTTCTCAGGCAACAAACTAGCACCCTGGGGCACGAAGTGTATCTTTATAGGATATCCCAAGGAAACGAAAGGATATTAACTATATAACCCTCAAGACAAGAAATTGATTGTCACCAGACAAGCCGTCTTTCTTGAGATGGATAACATCCTCAAGAAGGATAGTGGGAGAAAGATTGACTTCGACGAAGTTGATGCTCAAGATACGCAGGTGTTGGTACAGGAACAAGTTCCACAGGTCCCCATGGAAGAGGTTCCAGAAACACAAGTACTGTGTAGGATCTCAAGAGAGGTAAGGGAACCAGAGAGATTTGGTTTCCTAGTCACCAAGGATGGTGAATCATTATTGTCGGACAATGATGAACCTATCTCCTACAAGGAAGCAGTAGAAAGCTCAAAAGTTGTAAGATGGCTAGAATCTATGAATTATTAGATGGATTCCATGTATCATAACCATGTTTGGGTTCTGGTCGATGAGCCAATTGATGTAAAGCATGTTGGATGCAAATGGGTATTCAAAAGAAAGCTGGACCTGGAAGGTCAAGTTAGCACCTATAAAGCAAGGCTAGTGGCTAAAGGATTCAGACAACATCAAGGAATTGACTATGATGAAACCTTATCGCCAGTTGCCATGTTTAAATCCATAAGAATCATACTTGCCATAGCAGCTTACCATGACTATGAGATTTGGCAGATGGATGTCAAAACAGCATTCCTTAACGGGAACCTTCAGGAAGATGTCTATATGACACAACCAAAAGGTTTTGTGACACCAGGTGAAGCCAAAAGGGTTTGCAAGTTGTAGAAATCCATTTATCGATTGAAGAAAGCATCCAGGTCATGGAAAATTCGATTTGATGAAGCCATAAAGGAATTTGGTTTCATTAAGAACGAATGTGAGACATGTGTTTATAAGCGGTTTAATGGGAATGTGGTCGTCATCCTAGTGGTATATGTTGATGAAATATTGCTTATTGGAAACGATGTACCAGCCTTACAGTCAGTTAAGGACTAGTTGAACAAGTGTTTCTCCATGAAGGACTTAGGAGAAGCAGCTTACATTCTAGGGATCAAGATCATTCGTGATAGATCCAAGAGGCTGCTTGGACTAAGTCAGGGTACATACATTGACCAGATACTAAAGAGATTTAGTATGGAAAATCCAAGAGGGGATTGGTTCTAATGTCACATGGCTTACATCTTTATAAGAAAATGTGTCCCCAGACACAACAGGAGAAAGATAGGATGAGTAAGATCCCATACACTTCAGATATAGGATCTATCATGTATTCCATGTTATGTACCAGGCTTGATGTTGCCTATGCACTGAGCATGGTAGGAAGATATCAAGAAGATCTAGGAGAACAACATTAGACTGCTGTTAAGACTATCCTTAAGTATCTGAGAAGAACTAAGGATATGTTCCTGGTGTATGGAGGAGATGAGGATCTTGTCATCAGAGGGTATGTTGATGCTGGTTTTCAAATAGATCATAATGATCTGAAGTCGCAATCTGGATATGTTTTCTGTCTCAATGGAGGAGCTGTGAGCTAGAAGAGTTCAAAGCAACCAGTTGTCACCGATTCTACAGTGGAGTCCAAGTATATAGTGGCTTCTGATGCAGCCAAGGAATCCGTCTGGATTCGGAACTTTGTCCAGGATCTTGATGTGGTGCCTAGCAGTAAAGATCCCATTACATTGTATTGTGATAATACTGCAGCGGTGGCTCTTGCAAAAGAACCAAGATAACATCAACGGACAAAGCACATACTCCAGATGTATCACCTTTTGAGGGATTTCTATCAAAGGGGTGAAGTTGCAGTGAGTAGAGTGTCCACGGAAGAGAACGTCGTGGACCCCATGACTAAAGGCCTATCTTAGCAGAAGCATGAATATCATGTGAGAGATAGTGGTTTAAAGGTTGTTAGCAGTTGGCTCTAGTCCAAGTGGGAGTCTGTTGGAGTTGGTGGCCTAGAACCAACTACTTTGTACATTATTCATTAATAAATTCCTTATCATGTCTTGATTGTTCTTCTACGTGACAATGCATGTGATAATGTCCTAAGTACAGCTGTTGCATTAATGGGTCATAGCGGATCCCTACTATGATGAGAACCTGGAAGTGCCATAACACTATTATTGAATATATGTTCTATGGCCAGATGATATTATTTGAGGGACACAAATACTATAGGTCATTATGGGTGAGGACTCATAAAGATTTGAGGCACCTTCTCAAGGTGTGTGCCCTTGGTAATATCCAGGAGGATATTATAAGAACGAGACCCGCCAGTAGGAAATCCACATTTCATAGTGTCATTGGATGTTCCTATCTGCGGACGTGTGTATTGGTCCTTAGACTTTAAGATTATTATTAATGGGTATTACAACTCACGCAGTTAGATGTATTGACGAAAACTATGACGACACACTGTTCGCAGTGAGGTAGGATATGTTGGGTGCCTGACGAGTAATACTTCATTAATAGATAATGCAAGAAAGGATTTTTCCCTTCTGTTCCATAATGGAAGTAGATATCTCAGGCCCTTTGATGGAATTGATATAGCCTAAATAAATCCATGGCCATGGTAAGGTATGGGAGAGTTCAATTCTGGGAAGTCAAAGAAAGAATAATCGAGCACATGGGTTGATGGCACTAGTATGCAACCCGCTTGATTGGAGATATCGAGACAAAGGGATTATATTACATGGTAAGCGTTCGTAGGAGGTGAAACGTCATTGCAGCGTTGACTTCTTTCTCTGTGGGTGCCTTGGCATGTTTCTAGACGTTAACCTTGGACTTTAGGCAGGCTCCGCCTAATACCACTGAGAAAGAGGCCTAGAGGGTCACACACTAAGTGTGTCCATGTATCTCAGTTAAATATTAATTTAACAAGTTAAATAAATATTATTCCCGACTGTGGTTTAATAATTATTTAAGGATGTCTGATCGCATTTATTTCAACACTAGTTATTCGAGAGAATATATTGTGGGTGAAATAATATATATTTATTATCTAGTAATGCAGTTACATTTTTTTAAGAAATAAATAGCCATTACTCAAGGTCTAATAAATATGGTGGAGGAAATAAATAAAATGAAAAATAAAAAGTACATGCCCTATAGTTTTTTTTTCGGGATTCGTGAGAAAATATTGTTTATTTAATTAAATGATATTAAATGTAATATGTTGGTTGAATTTCAAGTAATAATGATGGTCAACTGTCATTATTAAGACATGGGGTATTACAAAGAATTAAATGAAATGATTAAATGCTTTTGGGAAATTAATTCATTTTATTATTCTAAGTATTATAATCCCAATTACATTATTCTCATAGAGATAGAGCCATTGTTGTGCACAACAGATTTGTAAAATACTCTAAATCCAAGAGAGAATTTTGTGTCCACCAAGAACTCTTTCAAGTTACGAGAGCGAGATCCTCCACCGAATCAAGGCGGTTGAAGGCGGACATCGTAAGCGAAGGCTCTTCCGCGCTAGCACCCAGAGATCCCTTCGGCGACATCCAGAGATACGTGGAGCACGTGTGGATCACTTCTAGAGGAATCCTGTACTTGGATTCTAAAAACACAACGACGGATCACAAGATCATGACTGGAGACTCCAACGAAGAAATAATTCCATCGAGGTAATTCTTATGAATTAATTAAATTAATTATAACCAACATATGATGATCCTATCTCAAGGGTTCCGGGACTCTTCTTTTCTTTTTCGTTCTTTATTCTATTCCGAAGATTCGGTGTTTTAAATTGTGATGGATCTCAGATTGAACTTTGTTTAACGTTAAAATTAAAGTTGGGAAAACCCACCAACGTGCTTCCGCTGCACCTGGAACCTACACTTAAAACATCACCAACTTCACAGCTCATTCATCCATATTGACTTCTTTCAAAGTAATGCCTCTATTGAATTAAACACCTAAAGGATTCTCTAAAGGAGTTACTGGGGGAAGATAAATTTCATTATAATATGTCATGGCTGGGGTTAGAATTAGAAATAAGGAAAAGAAAAATAAAAATGAATAATATGAATAGAAAATATGAAATATATGTTTTAACATTATGGAATAAAAATTTATATTGGGGATTCATGATGAATAACTCAATTACATTAATGAAAAAATGAATCAAATGGATAAACAAGATTATTTTCATTATAATAAAAATGAACTCAAGTCAATGTTGCAAATAAGTCATAAATATCCACTTATTCAAAATATGCAATTGCTCTCTTCTTCCATGATGGTGTATTTTATCCAAATTGTAGTATGACTCCACCCTATCACCTTGTATTAAGGATTGAGACTATTCATCCAGACACTAGAATTGTTATCTAATTTCTTAATTTTTACTTTTAACTATATATAATTATGTGTGACATTTGGATGTAAAATGCATAATGACCAAACAAAAAAACTTCAAGAAA
Organism: Viscum album; assembly: GCA_963277665.1. NCBI lineage: Eukaryota > Viridiplantae > Streptophyta > Magnoliopsida > Santalales > Viscaceae > Viscum > Viscum album. The sequence goes on from OY728120.1 coordinate 1,490,643,806, forward strand.
ATGAAGTTGTCGTTGTACCTAGATTTCTATTTCTAACTTTAAATTTAGGGGAATTTTGTATGATAGTTATTGGTTTTCCAATTTCGCATGCATGGGAAAGAGTAGTTCCTAATGAATCCTATTAGGAATTGTATTATGTCCATATTAGGGGGAAATGCTTAAATGGTTAATATATGAACCCATGGAGAAGTAAAGTTACTTCAAATCTTATAAGTAGTTGAAACTCATATTTACATAAAAAATCTAAAAAAATCAATAAACCATAAGAACTGATATGAAAGGGAATAATAATATCAATCCATATATACAATAAATTTTATGACATCAAATAAGAAAATGAAGAAACTTAAAAGAAATAGTAGCATAATAAGTGCTTATGAATTGTTAATTAACATTTGTACCACTTGAAGTGGCCATTGAGAGGGATTGACTTGCAGACATCATAATTTGAAGAGTTATAGTGGTGGCATAAGAGGTAATAAGGTAGGATCTCACAACCTATGATTGAAATTTCAGATGGAAGGTGAAACCGATTCATACTCAACATCCTTCACAAGTGTCTCATGAAAATGATAATTTTGAGCCTTTATAGACAAATTATAGAAATTAGTTAAACCAGAAATTAATGGTTAAGTGGAAATCTTGTATAATGAATCCATATATAACCTATATATGATAATGATCACATGAATATGTAGGCTACCCATTCTCATATTGAGTTTTGAAAAATGGGGTGACAGTTCACATATTGATTGTTCATTAATAAACTATATATAATCATAAATACATTACTCATTGGTTTCATAAAATATCAATACCAATTTTTTTACCAGGAGGGAAAGAGGAAGACACAACATTAACTTTTTTCATGTCTAAAGAATATCATTGGCTCCATATTATCACTTGGTAGCTTAAGTGAGGGTTATGTCATTAGAAATGATGGGAGGTGCGCCTAATTCAGACTCTTAATCCTTTGTAAGTGTCTCATGAAAAGGAAAATTTTGAGCTTTAAAAGACAAAGTAAAGAAGTTAGTGAAACCAGAAATTAATGGTTAAGTGTAAATATTGTATTATGACTCCTTGTAGAACCTACATAAGATAATGAGAACATGCATATGTAGGATAATCATTCCCATATTGAGTTTGAAAAATGGGGTGATGGTTCACCTGTTTCTTGTTCTGTCATAAAATATGTATAATAAGAAATAAATTACTTATTGGTTTTAGAAAATATCTATTTTAGTTTTTTTACCTGAGGGGAAAGAGGAAGATACAACATTAAATTTTTGGAGTATAAAGAATATCTTTGGATACAAGTCATCTCTCATAATCTTAAATGATGGTAAAGTCATTAAACATTATGAGAATATAAAAAGGGTTTTGATAAAGATGAACCACTAAAGAATAAACATTTTTTAAAGCTTTAGTTTTATCACTATGATAAAGATCCGTAAATCCTATGAGTACACACTTATATTTGGATGATTATATAAAATATTTAGTTTTAGATTTCACACCAACACTTCATCAGGATACATTCATGTTTCCTTTTCTCTTCAAATCAGTCATGATATATTTTATGGTGTTTAATTTCTTAATAAATATTTATGTATATTTTTTGTTCTACTTGTATTTATGAAATATTATATTTTCAATATTGTTTCTCTTGTAAGGGATAAAAATGTGTCCTAATAGAATTTCATCCAAAGGGATGAAGCCTTTCATATTCAGTAATAAGTTTCAGTACCTGAACATACCCATTCAGATCAAGAACTCTTAAATAAGGATAGATTGAAGAAATGACATCATCAACCACATCAGTCCAAAATCCCTAAAAATGAGAAATTAATGAAGTAAGTAAAGAATTAATCATTTGATAATTTATTACATTTCAAATTGTATTCCAATTCTTAATTTAAGTAAGAAAATTTAAAAGTGTACATTTTTTGGATATAGTGGTATAAAGTATACTTATCTATAACAGGAAAAGCATAAAATATTTAATGAATTGTTTAGAAGAACAATATAACTCTGATGAAAGTATAGATATTAGATAATGTACATTAAATGAAGAAGTGATAGATTTTGATGTAAGAAGAAATGAAATGTAATAAGGAAAAAATTAATTGTTAATTATATTAGATTTGGTTAAGGTTCATTTACAATTTATCAAATTTAAAAAAGAATATAGAGTATATATTATATAGATCTTAATGCTTTTGATTAAAAAATACATGAAAACTCAAAAATAAAACTAAATTAATAATAAATCCCAAATTTATCAAACTAATAAAATCTTTTCAAGACTTCATCTAAAATTAAGCATTCCAATCTAAAAACTATTAAAATACTTGATGAAGTTGTCATGAACCAAGCCGGGTCGCCACCCGACCTGGTCTAAGACATGGCCCAAAGGGCATTCCCGATCCCCATGGGCTGGTACAAGTGCCTGGGTATCTAGAGTAGCATGTGGGAATGGTTTACCCAAAATAAGAGACAGAAGAACAACTAACAAGATAAATAAACAAGCACTGGAAAATCGAACCAAACAAACCATTAACATTGGACCAAACTTAAAGTTTACAATTCAACCCAAAACTCTAATAATACTGTAATGAAAAGAAAATTAACACATTTATTCCCACCTTCATGCAACATGAGAAGCCAAATCCTCATCTCACCATTGTCAGACCTCCACGGGAAATCCATCGACGATCCAAAGTTCCAAACCACCATCACTAAGCATGATGCCTCAACCTGGAATACACAAAGGACAAGATCTACATACACCCAAAGGTGTATGTAGGGTGTGAGCCAAGAGGCTAGTAGGATACCACCCAATAAAATGGTTCCATGCCACAACATCAAAAATATAATTTAACATGCTTATTTAAAACCATAATTTTAAAAATGCTTTCAAGGAAAACATTTAAAAGATGAAAGTAAAAAAAGAAAAGAGCCCTAAAAGAAAAACCCTTTTACAAATACTACTTTAAAATGGAATAGAAAATTCATAAATAACATGCACATACTCAAGTGGTCCTCCTTATACTGAAGGAAGGCACCACGTCATGAATCGTAGAGCACTGCAGGTAAATCCAATAAGGTAGCTAGTATGCGTGGGGCGCTAGAGACTTTGTACCTCAGTGTAAACGTGTCATAGGAACAACAATAATCAACGCTCTCATGCATGATCTACTAGTAGGGAAACATATCTATAACCTAGTGGTCTCCAATCATCACAAAATTTTAGTTAGTGTTGTAACGTCAATCATGACAAATGAAACTAGGACGAACCACTTACGTGTCATATAGCTTACTAGTCCTAATCCGCCCACCTAAGTACCCAGGGTTCCCTTTTTGTGCTCAAGAAAATTTCACATTCACATTGTGTATCACTTTCACATATCACACGCCAAACAAAACATTACACACAAAAATCCACCACTTGCATACCCAAACACAATTTCAAAAACACATGCACACAAAAATACCTTTCCAAAATATATTTTTCGTCCCATAGTCATTTCACATATCCCCGTTTGGAAACTCTCAAAAAATAACATAACCAATTTTCACAACTTAAAAAACATTATTAAATAACACAAAAGGGTCAACATAATAAACATGCCCAATTCCAAGTAGGAAAGTCATTTCGAACCACTTTCTTAAAAAATTATACTTAAAAATAGTTTTTCTCCACTTGCACAATTAAATAAACTATTTGAACCATTTATAAAACACCACCAAGTGACGCAAATAGGGTTTACACCAAAAACATGTCTTATTTTATATAAACATATTACTTTAAAAACAAATGCATATTCAACTCTTCTAAAACACTACTTTCACGCCATCTAAATAAATCAATAAATCATTTAAATTATTTATTAAATCATTTCAAAAAAATAATCAAGAATACTTTACACAAAAAACCATTTGATTCCATATATAAACGCCCCATTAAAATTAAGTGAACAACATAACCATATCAAAACATTTTTTCCACTACTCAAACGGTTTTTGATTCAATTTCAAAGATGAACAACAAGTTTGACATGCTAAGGGAACACACTTTTTATTAGAAAACACACTTCCAAAACATTTCGCCTTTGATATACTTTGATAAATCATTACAATAACTAATAAAAATAATTTATCACCATCCAAACAACCCTTAGAACACATTCTAAATACATTACATTAAAGCACACACAAAAAACACTACCAATCCCTATATTAAAAATACAATTTCAACCTTTAAACACACAAACCATTTCAAAACACCAAATACACCACATAATAAAACCAAATAATACATTAATAAATTTAAACAAACATATTAAGTTAATATAATGATGTTATGGCGCGGAAATACCTACCTCGTATGAAGAAAACCCATGAGTTTGGTGCAAATCTTCATCTGTGGCATAAGAAACCATCATAGAACCCTAATCAAGAGGATTAAACACAAAATGAACAATAATTGAACCCCCTAAATACAACATAAAAAGTTGGAAAAAATAAAGAAAGAAATCTGAAACGGTACAAACTGGAGTGAGTTGCGCGAGGGGATGAAGGAGGGCTGATGCGACGGGATTGGCCGGGGAGTAGGGGTGCAGCGTGGCGTGGGTCATCGCCGGAGGTGTGGGAGGCACCGGCCAAGACATGCTGGAAGAGGAGGAGGTCAGCGAATAGTGGCGGTCGTGACTAGATCTAGGGGGAAGGAGGCTGACAGTGTGAGGGAGGTGGCCGGACAAGAGAGGCAGGGGTGGTCGGTACTTGCCGAAAGAGGAGGGCTAGCGACCATGGGGAGGGATGATGTCGCGAGCGGACACCAGGGGGTAAGGGGTAGTGCGACGCAGGTAAGGAGGTAGCACAACCCTAAGAAAAAAGGGAGAAAAAAAGTAATAAATTAAATAAATTAATTAAGTAAAATAGAAATAAAAAAAAGTTAATAATGTTACATAATATTAACGATAATAATTATTATCACAAAATTAATAAAAATTTAATAAATTTTATATCCTTAAAACTATTAATAATAATATTATTATTATTCTCAAAAAACATTCTAATTATTATCATTAAAACAATTTCTTAAAGTTTATTAATCTTTTTATTTTCATTTTATTTCTATTTCATTATTCATTATTATTTCATCATCCCACTATGTTTTAACTCATTTTGAAATCCAGGCAGACCGCACGGTCTCAGAACCTTTCCCTTCCCATGCGTCTGGTGACGCTTAACCCCAAACACTCATAATCGTAATAATAATAATAACAATAACAATAACAATAATAATAATAATAATAATAATAAAGTAAAATGTGAATAATTATGTTAATAATAATAAAAATAATAAAACTCAGTTGACAGTAATAAAATAAAATAAAAAATTATATCAATTATGATAATAATAATAATAATAATAATGTCTCTGAATGACATTATTATTATTATTATTGTTAAAAACTCTTATTTTATTTTATTTTTATTTCATCACATTTTTAAATTTATTTCTTTTTTATTAATCCATTTTATTTAATTAATTGAACTAAGCGAAGTCGAATAGTGACCCAGGCGAGGCCCCCAGTCTTCAACCACGGGGCGCTAGATGCATCCAAGGGAAAAAAATTTGTTTTTATAAATAAGAACTCTGAAATTTTAAGTCGGGCCTCGACACTAACTACCCGATGCCCAATAAAAATAATAAAATAAATAATTTCAAAATGATAGGTGTGACAATTCTCCCCACCATAGCGCTATCCATCCCCGGAAAGCCACAACTAAGGATGAACCCCGAAGTATCAATTAATACCCCCTTGGGGTTCAAAAAGGAACCCTATGAAAAGAAAGTGAAAAGAGGAAAATGCACTGTGCTTAGAGAAAGTATCTTAAATGAAAACCTCAAAAACCCGTAAAAATACTTTTCACTAAGGGTCACCCACCCCAGAGTGCTAGAAAACCTCTAGTTGATTAATCAAGGAAAGGAACTCTCACACCCCGGAAAACCAACTTCACAAACCAAAACACCTCAAGCACCAATGAACAAGAACCACACCATTTTACTGAAACGAACAAACAAAACAAATCACATCCAAGGAACACTCTGATCACCTACCACTAAGTCATCTCTAGGAACATAACTCAAAGGCCAACACGGGGAAGCCCAAAGGGGCTCCCCACCATTAGAAATCTACTAACACCAGAGGGGAGACTGGAAAAACGACACAGGGAGGCCCGAGCAGACTCCCCACCATTATGAAAAAGGGAAACACTGACTCATTCCAGATATATTGTAGTGAGACCTGTCGTGGGTCTCCCCACCATTAGAATTGATAAAAGATATGAAAACTTCAAAAAATTTCCTGAAAGTGACCAGACACCCCACCATAAGGGGTAGGGAGTGAAGGGGCCAACTATCGGGGTGTCAAAACAATAACCCAAGGAAAACCAACATCGCCAACTCCTTGGATGATCATCATTCAAATTTGAGACCAATTTTCCCAAATAGACCCCATAAGGACCGCTAAAAGCGATTACATCTGGCAGGACACAACCCTCGGGACTTTAAGGTATTGAGATGACCACGCCTCCTCATAGCCATAGGAAACCTCACGCACCCAAATGGGTCGTTCAAAACAGAATAATCGCAAAAAAAAAATTAAACTTCCTTCACCTTCAATATTGATGACAGAAATAAATTTGAGGTCCCATACACTCTCGAGGTTCCTTACCATGTGTCAGCTTCACTCTGAGGCCTATGGTTGGAGCCCTGATGTTTGAAGCATCTCCTTCCTCACAGTCAGGTATTGAAGACTCTCGAACAGATCTTCTCCTTTTGGTTCCACACACAACCACACTGCAACCAAGACAACACCAAAAAACACAACGCACCACGACATCCAACTACTCTCTCACATAATATCCACCAAAATAGGGGTTAGATGATGCACATGCATCACTTATTCACCTTAACCAAGAAATTTAATAAGGAAAGACACACGACAACACTCACCTTTGATTAGAAAAATTGGAACTCCCTAAGAGGAAACACTCCTATGAAAACAGGTATTCTTGAAGGATTCTACGAAATCCACCCTTTCTCATCAAAGAGAACACAACGGTGTCAAACTTCATACCAAACAACTCAGACAACTTAAAGAGACCAAAAATCCCTTCAACTCCCCTCGCATCTGTCATCCTTCTATGAGAGGATCCACTTAACTGAAAAGAAGAAGGGATAGACTTAGCACTATCACTCAAAAGGGAGAGTCCTTACTTTAATCAACTGGAGGTCGGCCAATGGAAAATTTCCCATGGCCACACTTCAATCGCATGTTAACAACTTTTTGGGGTGTACAGTAGTCAAGAAAGATAACCATGGACCCAATAAAACTGGTCCAATGGACAAGACATACTGCAAGCGCACACTAAGTGTGTAGGGGGGGCACTGTAAGGGCTTCCCAAAGCACATTCAAAAGAAACCACTAACCGCACACTTTCACACCAACTAACCAATGAGAAAAAAACTCAAGCCACAAATCAGTGAAAAGGATTCTCGGCTCGAAATTTCTCACATCCAACACTTCCAAAACACAAGGACACTCCACAAAATCACTGGTTATTAAAACATAAAATTTTCCTTTAACAATTTTTTTTTTGAAAATAAATGAAGCTGGTGGATTGCACAAACACCAATGGTGTCCCATACGCCTCACACGTGCATGTTCATGTGCCACAATATCACCCACCTAATTTCCATTTAGGCATTCATCTTCTCGTGCCTTTGACCATTTCTCTTTACATATATACCCATGCATGTGGTTGCCCATGAGAGCACCAAGGAACAAAACCAGACCCTGCCATTTTTCAAAACCAAGGCATTAATCCTACACCTTTCAAACCTTACACGTTATTTTCTTTTTAAAGCACTTCATTTCAAAACATTTTCCAAGACCAAAACATTTTTACTTAAAAAATAGATTTCCATGAATCCAAAACAAAGAGACGAGGAATGATGCAAGAGGAAACTAGTGTCAGTGAGTGACTGGAACATATGGTTGGCGTCCATACGCCAATCATGCCACCACCATGGAGGGTATTCTTGGACAGTGTCCCTAGCTCCACAAGGCTTTCCAGACCCTGCAAGCTCACTGTGACCACTAACCCCACTCCCTTTTCATTTCCCCTAGACACAATTAACCACAAGGACCAAAGATTTAGACAAACCTCAACTTATCCTGGTAACTCGAGTTCCTCCACGAGGTGTGTTGCCCAGGAACCTTACTCGTAGCTAGAATGTCAAGTTATGACCCCCTTAACTTTTTTCTCCCCTGACTCTATCCCAAAAGAACATTACCCAAGAGAGCAAACCTGCTTTGATTCCATTTTTTCAAGAACCAAATCAGGTTGTCATCCGACCCGGAGCCCGACCCGGTCTGTGACATGGACCGAAGGGCGTTCCAGATCCCCACAGGATGTCAGAAGTGTTTGGGTATCTAGAGTAACATGTGGGAATGGTTTACCCAATATAAGAGACATAAGAACAATTAACAAGATAAATAAACAAGCGTTGGAAATCCAAACCAAACAAACCGTTAACATTGGACCAAACTTAAAGTTTACAATTCAACCCAAAACTCTAATAAGATTGTAATGAAAAGAAAACTAACACATCTATTTTCACCTTCATGCAACATGAGGAGCTAACTCCTCAACTCACCATCGTCAGACCTGCATGGGAAAACCATCGACGACCCGAACCACCATCACTAAACATGATGTCTTAACCTAGAATACACAAAAGACAAGATCTACATACACCCAAAGGTGTATGTAGGGTGTGATCTAAGATCCTAGTAGGATACCACCCAATAAAAAGGTTTCAAGACACAACATCAAAAAGATAATTTAACATCATTATTTAAAACCATAATTTTAAAAATGATTTTAATGAAAACATTTAAAAGATGAAAGTAAAAAAGAAAAGGGAACTTGAAGAAAAAACCTTTCACAAATACTACTTTAAAATGGAAGAGAAAATTCATAAAGAACATGCACATACTCAAGTGGTCCTTTGTGTGCCGACAGAAGGCACCAAGTCATGAATCGTTAAGCACTACGGGTAAATCCCATAAGGTAGCTAGTATGTGTGGGGTGCTAGAGACATCATACCTCGGTGTAAACGTGGCATAGGAACCACAATAATCAATGCTCTCATGCACTATCCTCTAGTAGAGAAACACATCCATAACCCAGTGGTCTTCAATCATCACAAAAGTTTAGTTAGTGTTGTAACGTCAATCCGGTCAGATGAAACTGGGACGAACCACTTATGTGTCATCTAGCGTACTAGTCCTAATCTACCCACCTAAGTACCCAGGGTTCCCTTTTTGTGCTCAAACAAATTTCACGTTCACATTGTGTATCACTTTCACATATCAAACACCAAACATGACATTACACACAAAAATCCACCACTTGCTGTAACACCCCAAGTAAATAAAGAATATGAAATTTTTATATTTATCCCTATTTGTGAATAAAATGTTAATATTAATTTAAATGGAACGCTATGCTCGATGGCTTACCCAATATGCAACAACGAGTTCCTTTGAAATCTTATGTTGCACTCTAATAATAAAATAATTTTATTTTAAATGGTAGTTAACACCTAACCGTTGTAATGACGGAAATGAACAGAACTAACTACAAAATGATTATATAGGTTTGTAAAATACTTTTACTTTTTACAATAAATGTTAGAGGATTAAAAATGCGAATGAATCCAATTTTAAGCGTAAACATTCTAATATTCTGTAAAAGGTCGATTAACCGCCTTTTGATGGAAAACCTCTTTTAAATCCACTTTTTGAAAATTTTATGTGTTATATTTGACAAAATAAAATTCTTCTTTATAATCGGGACATCAAAATTTACTTTGTGTAAATTTTTCGTATTTTTCCGATAAAGTTCATTTTTTAATGAATAGTGAAAAATGTTGTATTTTTATTCAAAACCTCTGTTTAATCTAATTTATTTATATGGTTAGATTATCTATTGAATTGGTTTTAAATTGAAATTAGAATATATTTTTACCATTTAATCCAATAGTGGTCATTGGAATTAATTTCACTTTGAAATTGGACTTCAACTAGTGTCAATCTTTTGATATATATTGTTTCATAAAAACACGCTATTTGTTCTGACAGCAGTAATTAATTATTAAATTAATTAATGAAACTTATATGTTTTTAATTTTTTAAAATAGACATCATTTTTTAATTCAGAATATCAAATATATCTTAGGGTGAATTTTTGGTATTTTTCTGAAAAACTTCAATTTTTGATGAATAGTGAAACCACTAAGTGGTACTTAAAAAAACTAATTTTTCGTTTAAATGAAATTTTACCACCTCTGTGTTTTGAATTTCAAAAATCATACATACATGGTTTTCATTAGGAAGTAAAATAAAATTCAATGGGATTAAAATAATTTTTGGTGAATAGTAACTTTTAAGTTTTATTAATCGCGATTAAAGGTAATTAGTGTAATTTAAGGTAGAAATAATGTTTTAATAATATGAAATGACCTTGACACGTGTCCAACCCTTATTGGATGTGTCATGGCTGACCAATAAAATACAGGGGTCAACTTGGGGACCCCATGGAGCCACTTTGGTAGGAAAATGACATTAATAACTTTTTATTTAATGTTAAAATAAAAATGTCACAAACATGTGTTATTTTACTAAAACAATTTTTAAATGAGGTTATACAAGTCATATTTTTTACTATAAATATTCATTAGAAATCTAAAAATATTTCCTACATCATGATATTTTTTTTTATAATTTTTAGACATTAAATAAATTAAATTATTTAGGACACCATGATGATGCAGTGATTACCTCATTATTTAATGATTTAAATAAAATGAAAAGATAATGTAAAATCTAAGACCTGCACTTGTCAAAAACCTATTGGATGGGTGGATTTCGAAATCTTATCACCTTATCCTCGAAATATATAATTGTGGGACCTTTAAAAACCGAAACTCATTTTATAATAAAGTAACCTTTTATAACTTTCCAAGAGTGCCCCTCCTCTCCTCTTATAAAAGGCCCCCACCTCTACCACCTTACCCACACCTATCAAGCCTTTGGCTCGATCAACCCCTGAAAATTTCATCTCTCCACATCCCTATATTCATCATTGAAGCCTCACCTTTGGTCAAAATTCTTTCCAAGGAAGCCTTTGAGCTCAAATCAAAAAGAGTTACCCGATTTAAAGGTAATGTCTTCCTTTGTGTTCTTTTGTTTTATTTTGCCTCTCCAACCCCCTAAACTATTTTTATTACTTTATTTTGTAACAAAACCAGTATCTTAAATATACTAGGATGTTGTTATTAGAAGGATTAGAGCTACACCTACACACACCTTCGTCTAATGGTTAAAGAACATATTGTTTCTGTGGTTGGTGATTTTCTGCCTCACAAAACGATGATTGTTCAATATTCTTTTAACACCTTTAAAGGTGTCCATTTTGATGCCACTGTATTTTATATATTATATATATGGTATTTATGTTTACTATATGCTTCTGTATTTTATATTTAAACATACCTTTATTCTTTTCATGTTGTGCAAATGCGATAATTTCATATGAGGAAGTGTGGACTACCGCCCCCTCAAGTGATGTGACTCATTCATGCAATACATGGAATGTATAAAGAATGAAATTAATGAACATATGTGACCTATATAACATATATATTATAATTTAATTATAATATATATATATCTCTCTCATTTATTTTTAATTCCATTAATATGACAAAAAAATGAAAGTAGCGTTCATGCGTACGTACGGCCTGACATCTCCATGAACGATGCTTTTCATTTTTTATCTCTAAATGTTATGGAATAGTATAAAATGAATATGTACTGGATATATATGATATTTTAATCATTAATACTATTCTGGAAATGATTTACTTATAACTACATGGGCAATCATTTTCAAACAAGTTCATTTTTTACTCATGTACCAAACATCGACAAAAATGTCTGATATGAACTAACATTATTAAACAATTATTATAACATTATAATATGTGATATGAACTGAATAATAATCTTTAAAGGAGTTCCTTAAGCAATTATAAATTGACCAAAGTTTATTATTCAGGAATATAAAGAAACGAACAAGACAAGTCGGACTTGAGGTAAGGGATCCAACCTCTCTCATTCTTTTTAAGTACTCTCTTTTATGTCATTTCTTATAAGCTCATCGTTCTTATGTTTGGGGATGTTATTTTATATTCATCATACTGTAATTTTTTTGTTCATATTATGAGAGACCCTATTTGATCTCATAAATCCATTTTTGGAGGTTTTAAGTGGCGTCGTTAGGCTGCCGAGTTTTCGTAAGGGATTTTTCATCTCACTTTTATTCCTGTGAGATTTATGCTACATTTTCCACCATTTTACTTTGAGTGGTGTATGTACTGACCATTATTCTAATATTTGTGTAATATACTTTCATTTATTGGTATTTACATAAATGTTGTATAGTCCTTCTTTCATGGGGTGTACGTTTCAGAAGTTACCCAATTCGGTAAGGGAACCTTTCACCCTCCTCATTTGAAAAGACTTTTTTAGGTATTTTAATCTTATTATGATGGTATATGTTCTTATATATCCTTATTGCTATAAATTTTATGTCCAAGTGATTAGATACCCCTTTTTATCTCTCATCAACTCATTTTCTGAATTTTGAAGTGACGCCGTTAGGCTGTCAAATTTTTGCAAGGCAACTTCATAACCCAATTTTGATTCTTTGGGATAAACTTGTACTCCTTGAATATGTAGTTCAATGAATATGTGTGAATAACATCTGATTATTTTACAATTAATATCCACTTATATTTGGTGTATTCGTTTGTCACACATAATTATGTAATTGATTTATCCTTAATCCAAGGATACCGTCTTTGTAAGGGACTTTGTCTCGATCTCCTTTCATTAAGGCATATTTTTGTTCTAATACAAGGATTTATTTTATATGGTGTCTAAACCCCTTTTACTTATACTTTTATTCTAAATTAATCTTTTCTATATGAAGCGTATTACTAAATGAAAAAAAGTATGTTTCTTTTTAACATACGCAGTGACAATGACCTTTCCGCCACCGCGAGTATTATTTGATCTTTGGCATCCTCAACAAGCCGTTATATTTTTAAATGTAAATAAATACCATATACTCTTTTTTGGTATTGAAAATGGTTTTAATAATGGATTTGTTATGTCAATATATTTAAGTGTTATATTGTGCTTGAAATATGGAAATGTTTTCTTTCCTTTATAATTGTTTTATGTGTTATGATTTTATAATGGTACTTGGACATTTGACGGGTGGTTACGTGATAAACCATATGACGGGTGGTGCCGTGAATACCAAGATAGGTGGTTACGTTATAACCTCCAATGCATTGGGTATGGAAGTCGACCGTATGGCTATTCCATTAAGTATGTGTGGAAGTCGACCATATGGTTATTTTATTTAAGTATGTTTATGTCCCAAGTTACCTTTATATGTTATGTGTTCTTTATATGGGTTTTATGGTAATATTTTGGTTACAAAAGGGTAAGTAATGGTATTTTATTTAGTGAAGAGTTTTTACTACTTCATAAAGGTGAAAAGTATTACTTTGGTAAAGTACACATGGTTTACTTGTTGTTTTGAAAAACTAACAGTTTTCCTTCTTTGTGTATCCTTTACTGGGCTTTTTATGCTCATCCCAAGTTTTTGAAATGTTTTCCACAGGACTTAAAGATGAATAGGGTCAAGGATGGGATCAAGGAAAGACATTCTATCTAAAACATGGAACTAGACATGTTTATTTTTAAGTATTTTTATTTATTTTATGGAAACTTAGTAGAAGTGTCTACTATGTAATCTTTTGAGATGTAATAGTTATGACCTAATTCTCTAAAACTCTAAACCTGAAAATATCCTCTATGTGAATTATTCATTTAATTCATGATTATGTGATGTTTAAGTCTGGGGCCATTATATTTGGTATCAGAGGTCGGTTTAGATAACTTTAGAGGTTAGGGTATTCTCTAAGCATAAGTGACATTACCATAATGGTTAGGATTTCAGAAAGAGTCCTAGTTTTAGATAAAGTGAATGAGTAAGTATATCTTAGTGTTTATCTTCCTCATTAGTACATGATGGTTTTGTTGATATACTCACACTGACCTTTTGGGTTTTAGAAAATGGCTGGATCTAGCAGGCACCAAAGTAACAGTGGATGTGAAGGAAACTGTGAAAGTTTTCTGAGTGAGAAACTGAATGATATGAGAGCTACAATGAGAACTCTTGTATTTATCCTCAACCAACTATCTGGAGTCATGATTGACCACCTAAACCTTGGTGATTTCTTTAAGGCATCATATATGCGAGAAACAAATCCCTACGGAACTACAGGAAATAATCATAAAGGTAAGTGTGTTCAAAAACCTATGTGTCAAAGATGTGGAAAGAAGCACCTAGGAAATTGTTTCAAAGGGACAGAAATATGCTATAGATGTGGAAATGAAGGTCATAAAGCAAGAACCTACCATGGAAAAAGGAAGCATCCAGTTGACTCGAGGGAAGGGAAAGAAGTTCTTTTTGAGGGATCAATTGAATGTTTTAAATGTGGTGTGCATGGTCATCATGAAAACACATGTCCTATGAAGAAGTTTCAGGAATGGGATCACCAATATGTACAAATATTTGTTTACCAATACCTAATGCCATTCCGATTGACGATGAAGAAACTGACAATGACCAATCAAAGGTATGGATTATTTCTTAACATTTGTTTTCCTATTTTGGAATCTTAGGATATGATTCATGATTTTGTTTGTAGGAAAGAAGTATTTCAGAATAAGTTAGAAAGGAATGGTTAATGGATCATGAAGAATGTTGAATGAGTAAGAAGTCAACATATAAGGTCTTTAAGAGTTATGGTGAAATTCTTAAGAGTATTAAGTCTCTTTTGATGATGGGGTTACATTAGAAGACTTTTTATAGTATGTGTAACCCTGATTTTTTATATATGAAAATTTTATTCAAGGAATAGTTATTTGTTCTTTTGTAGACATAGTTATAAAGAACCATTTGGGTTTATATGATCCTTACTTTTGAGGTAATTATGGGTTACTATATGTTATGATGGAAAGTGAAAGGCATGAGATAAAATTGAGGTTAAATTATGTTATGGTTATTTTTGAAGATTTTATCTCATTGTTGGGGAATGTTTTAAGAATTATATAGTTTTGGAAAAATGACAACACGTAGACCGTGTGACAACCCGTCGCGTCGGACAAAGCTACAGGAATCGAACCCACAACCAAAGTGCAACTGGTATTTATTGCCTACCACTAGACTACATGAAGTCCCTGGTTAGTTTGAATGATTCTTTTTAGTTATATGATTTTATGAATTAAGAGTAAGTTGATTTTGGGTTATCAATGGAAATGATTAGCCTATCATGGAGGATATGTGATTAGGTTAATTACTTTTCAATATGAGACTTTAAGAGCAACTGATGTTGTTTGGAGATAAATGTTACGATTTAACTTGGAATACTATGTGATTAAATCCTTCAAATATTTGGGTTTAAATCTTAGTTTGGTTTACTTTGAAGAATTTAATGGAAAAATTGTTTATCAAATGGTCCTCGTTGAACTTTGGGTTTTGTTGGAAAAAATTTGGAGATTAAGAATAGATTTTTTTTTATAAAGGGTTATCCTTTTCTAGATTATTTGATCTTGTTCTAACAATTTTGGTTTTGTTAAGGGTCTAAAGACATGGGAAATATATAGTTCACTTTTGTGGATTAGGTGATTCTCAAGAAGTTGATTATAGTACTCTTAATGCGAACAAGTCTTCCTAAATACTTGTCCTTTGGAGAAAGTATGAGTTTGTGTAAGAAATCTAGTAAAATTTGAAAGTCAACATGACAAGTAAGTATGTTTCCTTAAGATCAAAAATAAATTCCTCAATGAAAAGTAACTTAAAACAAAAATGTTGTCCATTAACTTTTTCTACTGCGGAATCGAATACCGTTTAACCCACCACAAGTTTGTGATTTTCTTGTGGTTAACTTTCTCCTAAACATGTGTTCTATCACTCTCCCTCAAAACATGACCCTTTGATTTTTCTTCCATATCCATGTTTTCCTACATGGAATCCTAGTATCGGTTAACTCGGGTGACCTCTGTACTTCTGTTTCATTCTTTTAAAGTTATTGTTTTACCAACTCTTGTTCTGATGTGGGACTTTCAATGATGTTTCCAAGCCCAATTTTAAAATTGCGAGGACGCAATTCCCAAAAGGGGGGAAGGATGTAACTCCACAGGTAAATAAAGAATATGACATTTTTATATTTATCCCTATTTGTGAATAAAATGTTAATATTAATTTAAAGGGAACATTATGCTCAATACCTTACCCAATACGCAACAACGAGTTCCTTTCAAATCTTACGTTGCACTCTAATAATAAAATAATTTTATTTTAAATGGTAGTTAACACCTAGTCGTTGTAATGACGGGAATGAACAGAACTAACTACAAAATGATTATATATGTTTGTCAAATATTTTTACTTTTTACAATAAATGTTAGCGGATTAAAAATGCGAATGAATCCAATTTTAAGCGTAAACATTCTAATATTCTTTAAAAGGTCGATTAACCGCCTTTTGATGGTGAAACTCTTTTAAATACACTTTTTGACAATTTTATGTGTTATATTTGACAAAATAAAATTCTTCTTTAGAATTGGGACATCAAAATTTACTTCGTGTAATTTTTTGGTATTTTTCCGATAAAGTTCATTTTTTAATGAATAGTGAAAAATGTTGTATTTTTATTCAAAACCTCTTTTTAATCTAATTTATTTATATGATTATATTATCTATTGAATTGTTTTTAAAGTGAAATTAGAATATATTTTTACCATTTAATCCAATGGTGGTCATTGGAATTAATTTCACTTTGCAATTGGACTTAAACCAATGTCAATCTTTTGATATATATTGTTTCATAAAAACACGCTATTTGTTCTGACAGCGGGAATTAATTATTAAATTAATTAATGTAACTTATATGTTTTGAATTTTGTAAAATAGACATCAATTTTGAATTCATAATATCAAATATATCTTAGGGTGAATTTTTGGTATTTTTCTGAAAAACTTCAATTTTTGATGAATAGTGAAACCACTAAGTGGTACTTAAAAAAACTGATTTTTCGTTTAAATGAAATTTTACCACCTCTGTGTTTTGAATTTAAAAAATATGACATACATGGTTTTCATTAGGAAGTAAAATGTGGTTCAATGGGATTAAAATAATTTTTGGTGAATAGTAACTTTTAAGTTTTATTAATCGTGATTAAAGGTAATTAGTGTAATTTAAGGTAGAAATAATGTTTTAATAATATGAAATGACCTTGACACATGTCCTACCCTTATTTGATGTGTCATGGACGACCAAGAAAATCCATGGGTCAACTTAGGGACCCCATGGAGCCACTTTGGTAGGAAAATGACATTAATAACTTTTTATTTAATGTTAAAAAAAATGTCACAAACATGTGTTGTTTTACTAAAACAATTTTTAAATGGGGTTATACAAGTCATATTTTTTACTATAAATATTCATTAGAAATCTAAAAATATTTCCTACATCATGATATTTTTTTTATAATTTTTATACATTAAATAAATTAAATTATTTATGACACCATGACGATGCAGCGATTACCTCATTATTTAACGATTTAAATAAAATGAAAAGATAATGTAAAATCTAAGACCTACACTTGTCAAAAATCTATTGGATGGGTGGATTACTAACTCTTATCACTTTATCCTCGAAATATATAATTGTGGGACCTTTAAAAACCGAAACTCATTTTATAATAAAGTAACCTTTTATAACTTTCCAAGAGTGCCCCTCCTCTCCTCTTATAAAAGGCCCCCACCTCTACCACCTTACCCACACCTCTCAAGCCTTTTGATCGGGAAAATCCTGCCCATTTCATCTCTCCACATCCATCTCTTCATCATTGAAGCCTCACCTTTGGTCATAATCCTTTCCAAGGAAGCCTTTGAGCTCAAATTAAAAAGAGTTACCCGATTTAAAGGTAATATCTTCCCTTGTGTTCTTTTGTTTTATTTTGCTTCTCCAACCCCCTAAACTCTTTTTATTACTTTCTTTTGTAACAAAACCAGTATCTTCAATATACTAGGATGTTTTATGAGAAGGATTAGAGCTACACCTACACACACCTTCGTCTAATGGTTAAAGAACATACTGTTTCTGTGGTTGGCGATTTTCTGCCTCACGAAACGATGATTGTTCAATATTCTTTTAACACCTTTAAAGGTGGCCATTATGATGTCACTGTATTTTATATATGATATATATGGTATTTATTTTTACTATATTCTTCTGTATTTTATATTTAAAACATACCTTTATTCTTTGCATGTTGTGCAAATGTGATAATTTCATATGAGGAAGTGTGGACTACCGCCCCCTCGAGTGATGTGACTCGTTCATGCAACACATGGAATGTATAAAGAATGAAATTAATGAAAATATGTGACCTATATAACATATATATTATACTTAAATTATAATATATATATATATATATCTCATTTATTTTTAATTCCATTAATATGACAAAAAAATGAAAGTAGCGTTCATGTGTACGTACGGCCTACCCTCTCCATGAATGGTGCTTTTCATTTTTTATCTCCAAATGTTATGGAATAGTATAAAATGAATATGAACAGGATATATATGATATTTTAATCATTAATACTATTCTGGAAATTATTTACTTATAACTACATGGGCAATCATTTTCAAACAAGTTCATTTTTTACTCATGTACCAAACATCGACAAAAACGTATGATATGAACTAACATTATTAAAAAATTACTATAACATTATAATATGTGATATGAACTGAATAATAATCTTTAAAGGAGGTCCTTAAGCAATTATAAATTTACCAAAGTTTATTATTCAGGAATATAAAGAAACGAACAAGACAAGTCGGACTTGAGGTAAGGGATCCAACCTCTCTCGTTCTTTTTAAGTACTCTCTTTTATGTCATTTCTTATAAGATTATCATTCTTATGTTTGGGGATGTTCTTTTATATTCATCATACTGTAATGTTTTTTTTCATATTATGAGAGATCCTATTTGATCTCATAAATCCATTTTTGGAGGTTTTAAGTGGCGTCGTTAGGCTGCCGAGTTTTCGTAAGGGATTTTTCATCTCACTTTTATTCCTGTGATATTTATGCTGCATTTTCCACCATTTTCCTTTGAGTGGTGTATGTACTACCCATTATTGTACTCTTGGTGTAATATACTTTAGTTTATGGGTATTTACATCAATGTTGTATAGTCCTTCTTTCATGGGGTGTACGTTTCGGAAGTTACCTAATTCGGACTCCTCATCTCGGACCCCAGTCATCTTGAGCAATAGGTTTGAAGGTCTTGCTGAGTCAGGGGTGAGAGACGAATCACCTATTCCGGTTGAGGGAGATGAAACCAACAGGAAGAACCCCGATGGCACCAATATGGAAGTTTGGAACATTGACCATGCATATCCAGATTGTTCTACCGGAGGCGGGGTGGAGGAATCCATTGAATATAGTAAAGGTTTATCTGCAGGGGAGTTCAATCCGAGGATCACCATGAGAAATAGGAGGAGGACGGGTAGGAAGGACTTCTCATCCTTACCTCCTCCTATGAAGACTCGATCAGCAATAAAGAAAATGAGTGAGTAGTTGGACAGCGAGATCAGGTGTCAACTGAAACCACTCGGTCAGCCTGAACTCCATTGGGAGTTGGTTATAAGTTCGGAGGATTAGGTGACAGAGCATGTATTATTTCTCAATGCCTCGAAAGAGGAAGCGAAAAAGATGATGGGCTGGGATATTGAAGTGAATCTTAATGGGGAACAATATATTTGGGTTGACAAACAGAACACGATCCTAGTTGGGGGCTTCAATAAGGGGATGATCAGACTCGAGGAGTATATTCAGGTCTGGGATAAACTAACGTCTTCATTTGAAGACCTGATAAGGGGAGACCCACATACTCAGGTAACCGTTATATCCTGGAAATTGTTTAGGATACGGACTCTGGCAGAGTTAAATTGATTTTCAATGATTCTGCTTTACCCATTTTCTGACTTATTCTTGGTTGGTCACTTCTCCTTGATGTGTTTGGAAATGAGGAAGTGTTTTTTCTTCAGTTTGTGTGTCTCGAGGTGCATTTGGGTGTTTTTTTTCTAGCATGCTACATGGTTCTGACTTAGATGATGGTCAGAGCACAGGGTCGTCACTTCTGCATGGTACTTGGAGCAAATGATAGAGAGGGTATGGCTTGGCCATTGGTTCCATGCCCGTGCATCTTTGCGTGGGACTCTTTGCCGAGTTCCCATGCTTGGGTGGAGGCCTATCAATGATGAGTTGCTGGGAAGTGGCAGGACCAGTATTTTTCTTTGGGTCTTTTATGTTGTTTTTTTTTGTGTGGTTGTTTTGTTGGACTTGGGGTTTCTCACTTCTCCTTTGAAAGTGATTTGATAATAATAACAAAAATTGAACCCCCGAAACACAACCTAAAAAGCTGGAAAAAATAAATAATGAAATCTGAAACCATACAAACCGGAGTGAGTCGTGTGAGGGGACGAAGGAGGGTCGATGCGACGGGGCTGGCTGGGGAGAAGGGGTGTGGCGTGGCGTGGGTCGCCGCCGTAGGCATGGGAGGCACCGGGCAGGACTTGTCAGAAGAGGAGAAGGTCAGTGGACAACAGTGGTTGCGACGAGATCTAGGGGGAAGGAGGGTGGCAGCGTGAGGGAGGCGACCGAATGGGAGAGGCAGAGGCGGTCAAGATTTTCCAGAAGAGGAGGGTCGACAACCATGCGGAGGGGCGATGTCGTGAGCGGACACCAGGGGGTAAGGGGGTAGCTCAACCCTAAGCAAAAAGGGAAAAAAACAACGTAATAAAATAAATAAATAAAATAAGTAAAATAGAAATAAAAAAAGTTAATAACATTACAAAATATTAACTATAATAATTATTATCACAAAATTAATAAAAAATTAATAAATTTTATATCCTTAACACTATTAATAATATTATTAATATTATTCTCAAACAACATTCTTATTATTATCATTAACACAATTTCTTAAAGTTTATTAATCTTTTTATTTTCATTTTATTTCTATTTCATTATTCATTATTATTTCATCGTCCCAATATGTTTTAACTCATTTTGAAAGCTGGGCAAACCGCGCGGTCTCAGAACCGTGTCATACTCGTGCGTCCGGTGACGCTAAACCCAAAACACTAATAATAATAATAATAATAATAATAGTAATAATAATAATAATAATAATAATAATAATAATAAACTAAAATATGAATAATGATTTTAATAATAATAAAAATAATAAAACTCAATTGATAGTAATAAAATAAAATAAAAAGTTATATCAATTATGATAATAATAATAATAATAATATTGTCCCTGAATAACATTATTATTATTATTATATTTAAAAACTCTTATTTTATATTATTTTTATTTCATCGCACTTTTAATTTTATTTATTTATTATTAATCCATTTTATTTAATTAATTGAACCGGGCGAAGTCAAACAGTGACCCAGGTGAGGCCCCACAGCTTCGACCGCAGGGCATTGGACGCAGCCAAGGGAAAAACATTCATTTTTTTAAATAAGAACTCAGAAATTTTAAGTCAGACATCGACCCGAACTACCCGATGCCAATAAAAATAATAAAATAAATAATTTAAAAACGACGAGTGTGACATTAGTAATCTAAAACTCATAAATACAACTAAATTAATAATAAATCACAAACAAAACCAACGAGAAAACAAAAAAACAAAACAATATTTTTAATATATTTAAATGTATAAAAATAGATTGGAGAAAATAAGCATGTAATATTGGCCTTACTACTACAACAACAGTATTTCTCAGATCATCTGTGTGAATTTCAAATTTGAATCAAAACCAAAAACCTGTAAATAATTAAGAAAAAATAGAATTGAATATTTAGTTAAAATTTATAGAAACAGCTCCAGACAATTAAAAAAAATTAATTGTTGAAGCATATTTCATTGAAAATATCTATGTTGATAATACATAAGATGGATAATAAAGATGAAATCACCATTGGAGTGGTGTGAAGCATACAACATATCTCTCAACACATACACAACATGCTATAATATGAATTTTCATTATATAAATCACCCTTGTAGTGGTGTGCAACAACAAGGAAATAAAAAACAACTTATACTAAAAGAAAATCACTATAGGTGAGGGATTGCATGTCACATACTTGAGTAAGAAACAAAAGAGAGAAAAAATTAAATGAGAATTAATATAAAAATATATCAGGAGAAATATGAAATAATATACGACATGGTGCATGCTTATAACAAATTGACGAGAATGATTAAATGATTTTATCATCATTGGATCTTTGACAAAAACAATGGTATGTTGATCCCTGGGAAAAGAAAGGCTCGAAATATTAATTTTTTTTCTCATAAAAGTAACCCCATCTATTTATGAAAAAATAAATAGAAATGAAATAATTGTGTTGATAGAAAAATTACCTTGAATCTTTGTTACCATTGCATTAAAAAACATTAGATGGTGATAAAGAAACCTCAATCAAAGAAGACATGTAATCTCAAACAAAAACTCATAAATATAAATAATCACAAACAAAACCAAATAGAAAACAAAAGAAACAAAACAAAATGTTTCAAGTATTTAAATGTATAAAAATAGACTAGAGAAAATAAGCATGCAGCATTGGTCTTACTACTACAACAGCCGTACTGCTCAGATCATCTATGTGAATTTAAAATTTGAATCAAAACAATGAACCTATAAATAATTAACAAAAAAATTAGAATTAAATATTTAGTTAAAATTTATAGAAACGACTTCAGACAATTAAAAAAATGAACTATTGAAGCCTATGTCATTGAAAACAACCATGTTGAAAATACATAAGATGGATAATAAAGAAGAAATTTCCCTTAGAGTGGTGTGCAACATATAACATATCTATTAACACCTACACAACATGAAACGATGTGGTTTTTCATTATGTAAATCACCCTTAGAGTGGTGTACACCATCGGGGACATAAAAAATAACTTACACCGAAAGAAAATCACTATAGTTGAGGGATTTCATGTCACGTACCTGAGTAAGCAACATAAGAGACAAAAATTTAAATGAGAAATAATATAATAAGATATGGAGAGAAATAAGAAACAATATACGACATGGTGCATGCTTATAACAAATTGATGAGAATGATAAAATGATTTTATCACATTTGGATCTATGACAAAAACAATGGTATGTTGATCCCTGTGAAAATCAAGGCTCGAAATATTAATGCTATTTGTGATAATAAAAGTGACCTCGACTATTTATGAAAATAGAAATAGAAATGAAATAATTACGCTGATGACAAAATTACCTTGAATCTTTATTACAATTTCATTAAAAAAAACTTTAGATTGTGATAAAGCAACCTGAATCAAAGAAGACATGTAATCTCAATCAGAAACTCATAAATACAACTAAATTAACAATAAATCACAAACAACACCAAATCAAAAACAAAGGAAACAAAACCAAATTTTTCTTGTATTTAAATGTATAAAAATAGACTGGAGAAAATAGGCATCTAACCTTGGTCGTACTACTACAACAGTTGTATTGCTCAGATCATCAATGCGAATTTCAAATTTAAATCAAAAGAAAGAACCTGTAAATAATTAAGAAAAAATTTAGAATTAAAAATTTAGTTAAAATTTATAGAAACGGCTCCAGACAATTAAAAAAAGAACTCTTGAAGCCTATGTCATTGAAAATAACCATGTTGATCATATATAAGATGGATAATAACGAGGAAATCAGTCTCGGAGTGGTGCACAACATACAACAGATCTATTAACACATACACAACAAGCTAGGATATGGTTCTTCATTATGTAAACCACCCTTGGAGTGGTGTGCAACAACGGGAACATAAAAAACAATTTACACTGAATGAAAATCATTATAGTTGAGGGATTGCATGTCATGTACTTGAGTAAGCAACATAAGACAAAAATTTAAATGAGAATTAATATAAAAAGATATCAGGAGAAATAAGAAACATTATACGACATGATGCATGCTTATAACAAATTGATGAGAATGATAAAATGATTTTATCACCTTTGGATCTATGACAGAAACAATTATATGTTGATCTCTATGAAAAGCAAGGCTCGAAATATTAATGTTATTTTTGATAAAAGTGACCTCAGCTATTTATGAAAACAAAAATAGAAATGAAATAAATGTGTTGGTGAAAAAATTACCTTGAATCTTCGTTACCATTGCATTAAAAAATTGGAGATGGTGATAAAGCAACTAGAATCAAAGAAGACATGTAATTTCATTGTGCACTGCTATAATGATCATGCAATGTAAAATCAAAGTAGAGATCGTGAATAACATCGCATTTGGCAGAATGTGCATCAAATAATGAAACAACAACTCTGAGATACAAATCCAGAATGGGGGGAGTCAAAGTTGGTGACTGAGCTAAGTTGAAATAAGTGGGAGTCAAATCTGAGGAGGAACCCAGAGGTGGATCAAAAAGTGTGAACCCTGAAAAAACGAATAGATCAATAAATATTGTCTGAACAATTGAAATAGATGTTGTAATTGGTGAATGAGAAAAATAAATGTATTGTAATGACATAAGAGAATTTATTAACCAAAGAGAAATGCAAAAAATTGAAGAGTGGATATAAAATAAATATAGTTTGTCTGGAATTGGGACAAACATGGCTTAGACATGGAAATTAGAGGTGGAGTTTAAAATTTTGAACTCAAGAAAACCTATCATACAATTGAGATCTAAGGGCGGTGGAGGCGGAGTAGGCGGAGGATCCAGAGATGGAGCATCTGGGGACAGAGCACCCGGAGGCGGAGGAGTCGGACACAGAGCAGATGGAGGCGGAGCAGGCGGAGTCCGTGCCAAAGAGAGGGTAGCGGATGAGGGAACCGAAGCGGGAACCCAGTAGCAGCCGATGAAAATCTCGAGCAGGGGCTAGTATTGGAGGGAAGGAATGAAATAAGAAGAACGCGGCGGAGGGACGTGGAGATATGTAGTGGTGATGTGGAGGAGAATGTCCCTAACTTTAGTATATATAAATTGTAGAAATAGTAGATATTAGGGAAAGTCAAAAGCAAAAACTGAAAGAAAGACCCAGCTTTTTAGGGGCAACGACAGTTCAGGACGATCTTCCTTTCAGTTTTTGCTTTTTGACTTTCCCTAATATCTACTTTACCTTCCTTTCAGTTTTTGCAGATCCGGGTCTTAATTTCTCTTATTTCTCAAAGATTGATTGGATTCGAGATGTCCCACGAATCCAGGTTACCCTAACAGTTCTTTGTTTGTTTTAAGATCGTCCTGAAATTTTTATCTCTGGTGCTGGCATTGGCTCTGGAGGCGTCCTTTGTGGTTCTTAGGCCTTCAGTCGATTTGTTTGACCATGATGTGAATGAGGTATGGGGACTGGAACAGAAGGCTCTGGTTGGCCTCTTCGAACCGCGGTAGGTTCTTCTCATCTTGTCGGATGAAGAAGACTCTGTGTCTGCTTGGTCCAGGGCTTCCAGATCAGTCAGCTCTTTTTTGTTTCAATACCATCATTGGTCATTCGATCTGCTTATAAAGAGGGATCCCCCTTCTTCAGTGGTTTGAATCCGACTTCCAGGTCTTCCCTTACACTTCTAGAACCCTGCTATCATCAGGCTTATTAGAAATTCCCTCGGTCGGTTTCTTTGAGCTGATCTAAAGACGACCTCTTCTAAGCACCCAATGGAGGCATGTTTGGGTGTTGTGGCAGACGTCAGAAAAAATCCTCATTGATTATAGCAAGGGTTTTAGCTTCTCATTCTGCTACTGCGAAGATGGCTAATCCCCCAGCGTATCTCAATGGAACCTATATGCAGCCTGGGACAGTGTTTCATTCGCCCCAGGTACTGAATCAAAATCCTACTATTCGGAAGAGGCGCAATTCTCAATCTCCTATGGTTCTTGTGAGGGAGACCCGCATTGAGATCCCATCCCATACAGATGTTGTGAATTCAGGTAGATCTACTGCGCCTCCTCTAGTAACTGCGCCAGATGGAGAAGTTGTTCTTGGTCCTCAGTCCCGGTTGGGGATAGCAGTATTGACAAGAAGGCTTCAGAAGTGCAAGACACCAACTAGAATTTAGAGAAGGTAACTCACCTGGGCATTGGGATCAAGAATCGATTTGTGAAGTTCAGGAGGGGGATGTAAGGACCGGGTGTATGGATGAGCCTTGAGGTTTGGGAAATTTTGAGTTTTGTGGTCGGCGGGCCGGCCGTTCTTAAAACCGAGGTTTGGACTATGAACCAGAGAGTTCGAGTGTCTTGAAGGGATGTTTGTGGGTGTGGTTTGAGGCTCGAGAGGTGTCTCAGGTGCTTGGATAAGTCTCGAGGGCCCTAGAGTTTGAAATTCCTGTTTTGGTGGAAACAACCCGGAACGCAGGGTTAGTGCTCACCATGCACCCCAACTGTGCGGCTTGGTTGTATAGGCACATGGTTTGATTAAACCGTGTGATGGGGCTCCATAAAACCGTGCAAACTCTACAATAAATTGCAAAGCCATGTCACATGGTTTGCACAGAGTTTGTCAAACATTGTGCACTAATCGTGTGAGGTGGTATGCTCCGGACAGCGAGTTCCGCACGGTTAGTGCACGATTTGACAGACCGTGCGACTAAACCATTCGCCTATTTGAAAGAGGAGAAATTATATTTTTTTCTCATCCGTTCTTTTTAGTTTCTAACCCTGTTTTCTTCCCCCATTTGGCCAGAACCCTTTCATGCGACGCCTCCCTCTCCTCTCCTCTCCTCTTGGACGATTCTCCCACATCCGATGACCATTTCAGCTTTCGTCGCTTGTGATCAAGAGCCCTTGGTGAGTCTACATCTCCTCTTCCTTCTCTTTGGGGTTTCTTTCGCTGTCATGTTGGGGTTCCACTTAGTTTAGCTGCTATGCCATATTTTCAGGGTGTTTTCTGGTTTTGCGTTTTCTTCTGATCCAGGCCGAATCGGCGACCGATACTCAACGAGTGGGCTTCACTAGGCTTGTAATGTCCCGGATTTTTCCATTTATTATTTTTAAATATTATATGGAAATAATTCGAGACCAGACGCTTAGACGACGTGCGATTCTGAGCTCCGATGTGTTCAGAATAAATGTTTAAAATATATTAAATAACACGCGCGAACGGTTTTTCTGAAATAGCGAAATAACTTCTAAACGAGTGCCCAGATCAGAAATCTGAGGGCATTGTTGCCTGCAGAGCATCGACTTTATCTAGGGTGAGACTTAATATCGGCCGACGCAAGTCAACTGTGAAAGTTAGTTTTTGGATGTTTACAGAATAAAATAAATTAACGTTTTATTTTATTTATCAGTTGCGTTGACGCAGCGCTCGAAAGCATTTAAGTAGGCTGTTATGCAGAAATTTCAGGATTAGCCGCATAACCTTGAAATTCTTTGAAATCGTTGGAGAAAAGAGCCTTAGAGAAACCTCTCGACAAACGACGACGACAGATCGAGCGGATTGTGGATCGTTGCACCAGCGGAGTTAGAGGATCTCGTCGACGACGACAACGCAATCGATCTTCTTCAACGAATGATCCAATCCTGAGGTATGGCGTGTTGTTTCAATTCCTGCTTTTCCATGTTCTTGGATTTAACAACGAACGCGGATCAACCCACAGACAGGTTGACACGCGGTTCGATCGTTCTTGTGAGAGAGTTTTGATTGCGGGTATTGTTTGGGGATGATTATTATTATTTATTTTAGCTTGATCATTTTTACGAAATGAATCGAGGTCGGAAACGAACAACGATTGAGGTTTGTTCATTATGTTGTTCAATTGTGATTTTCTCCCCTATGTTCTTCGTGTTTTTCGTGGAATATGAACTAATGAATGTTGCGCCTCCGTTTCTTGGCGCAACGATAAAAAATCAGAGATCCAACCTTGTAACGACCTAGCGGAGGTGAGTCGATGACAGCACAGACATATCGATGTATTTCGGGAGATACCGTTTTTTGAGCGACTTTCGTGTGGATGATTAGAATCGGTTTTCGAAGCCAATCGGAGTCCCGAAACTCACCGATTCGGTGTTTCCATTGCGAAACGACCCCAGATCTTCAGTTTCAAGGTGAATAGATCATCGGATCGAACACCAGAGGATCAACCAAGGCGCGTAGAGGAAGAACCAACGTTCTGGAAAATTCTGCCGAGCACAACGTGTAGTTCGGACTACACGGCGTGCAACCCCCACTCAGCGGCGACTAGGGTTTCAGGAGGCAGTAAAGTGTCACACGACGTGTGACCCTTGTCACGCGGCATGTGGGCCCTTCCCCGAGGCTCATTGTGTATCTCAGGAGTTACACAGACACGGGGTGGAGTACACGACTTTCCTACACGTCGTTTACCCCACCACATGGCCTGACCCAGACCAGATACATGGGTTACCCCGTGTACTGGTACACGGGCAGACGAACATGGGTTGACACCGTGTACTAGCACACGACTAAAGTACACGGGTGGACCCCAGATAGTAGGACACGACGTGTGATCCTTTTTACATGTTGTGTATACCTCTTCTACACAACATGTTCTGATGACATGGGCTATTGAACATGGGCAGTACCCAGGGTCAAGGGACACGACGTGTGACCCTACTACACGTCGTGTACACATTCCCACATGGGTTGAATCTCTTGTCCATTGTATCTCAGACAAGTTTTGTTAGGGTTGGTGCCCTTGCTTGTTCCTTTGAAGGTTAGTTGGTATCGTTTCCCATTCATAGGAGTACGATCCCTTCAGCAAGATTTTACCGGATATAGTCAGGAATCCCCTCTGAGAGGCCCAGAGCAGGATCCTATATCCATTCTTGGACCCTAAGTAGAGTCTTAGTATCGGCGCGACCAATCCTATCAAGCGTTGATCCTCTACTTAGCAGGTGAATCCGGATGAGTCGTGGTATCACCCCATGACCCTGGTAGTGATCCTCATCTGTGTATTGTGATCTTCCCCACTCGCAGAGTGAGTACTCCCAGAGCGAGGGTATCGCATCTCTCTTCAAATCAATCAGTGTATCTCTCTCATGATGGTTCCTGGCGAACAATACTTCTCGGGAAAACGCCATCTGTGCTATCAAACTCAGGAGTGTGTGCTCCCGGATGAGTTGCTTTGTGGAATCTTCATATTGAATCTCTAGTGTTGGTATGCTGTAGTTATAACTTACCTCTCGACCATGGGTCGAGGTTTGAGTATATCTGGATATGTTCTTGTTATATGTATTGTAGACATATACTGTGTATAGCTAACTGTACCTTTACATTGTGTATTGTTTTGTGGTTTCGGGGTGTCCTACTGAGTATTGTTATACTCACCTCTGCACGGGCTTTACCTGCATGTGTCGTGTCTTGTGCAGACAAATGAACTTTTGAGGGAGTCCAAGACGGACCAGGACCAGGCAGAGCGTTGTGAGTTTAGACAGGACGAGGTGTTCATACGACATTGAGCAGCAGTCCCAGTTCCTTTTTGTTTATAGGTTGGACTTTGTAGTTTTCAGACGTTTTCTTTTGGTGGGTTTGTATTCTAGCCCAGTTTACTTTATTACACATTACTTTCCTGACATACTCCGTTGGTTGGGTTTAGTGGTATGCATGTATTTTGTTCTTTAGTGGTTTTTACTTTTCAACATTTGTGGCTTGGAGATGTGTGCATATGTACAGGTACTTAGGCAATGCCTCTCATGTTAGTGATATGCCTATTCTGTGCTAGTCACCAGCCCCTGGCCTATTGGAGGCGGGCTTGGAAAGTCGCGGCACGGGCCCCACTGGGATGGGTCGTGATAGAGTAGTATCAGAACTGGTTGGTTCTACCTTAGGACCAGGAGTTTGTGAGATTGGTTTGGGGCAACAATGTTAAGTGTTTCGAGTTCGGCTTTCAGTCCAGGGACTCCAGTGTTGATATGAGTGACCGACGTATCCATACACCAGGACTCTGATAACCTACTTTTTGACTCGATACATGAGAACACTAATTGCATGGAAAAAAATGGTACATGCATTATATAGGAATGCGTTGTGTTTCATGTCCTTCTTGAGTCAACTATCCAGATATATTCATTGATTGTGGTACATCTTGTTTTTTTACAGGATGCCTCCGAGACGCATAACAACTAGGATTCAAGAGATCGATCACGAGGATGACCCGCTCAGTGACGAGGCTTCAATACAGGGATCGGTTCCCCAGATGTTGCCTCTAGGTGGTGCACCAGCTATACCACCACCAATGGAGCAACACGTGGTACCTGCAGTACCAGCAGACTATGAGCGCAGGCTGAGCATGCTCCATGAGTTTCAGAGACAGAGTCTCCTCAGGTTTCGAGGCGAGCCCGACCCTTAGGCGACTGAGGACTAGTTTGAGGCGGTGACCAGAGTTTTCCGTCTAGTGAGGACATCAGTGGACCAGATGGTGATCCTAGCGGTGAGCCTTCTTCAGGGCTCAGATCTTCGACTGAGGTCTACATCGGGACATCTGAGCCAACGTTATACCTCTATGCATTCTGACTTATGCTGGAGTGCTTAAGCGAGCTTTGGTGGTCGAGAGCTTCTTGGCTGAGTAGATGCAGCTGGTGACAATCAGCTGCAGGAAGACATGTGCATAGACCTTGGAAACAGGGACAGAGGTTTTGCGGTTCAGGGCTCTCAGGCTAGATCCAGTCAGCCGAGGGAGAGTCGATGCTACACATACGACGACAAGAGACATCTCGCTAGAGATTGCCCAACTCATTGAGTTGTTGATAGGGGGATGATGGATGGACCACCGAGGCAGAGGCAACGAGTGGAGCAGGCGATCCGCCAAGCGGCGGACGTGGAAAATGCGCTGAGAGAGCTGTAGGAGGTGGTAGATGTTTTGACATACTACCACCACCACCACCCCCAGGAGGTCCACACCAGGCTCAGAGAGCTGGAGAACATGGGCATGGAAATTATATACAGTTGAGGCGTATGACCCAGGGACTCTAGGGATGATCTGAGGTACGATTTGTGTCTTTTCTACCTTAACTATCGTACTTATAGACACATGTGACAGTCATTCTTTTCTCATCACTTACCTTGTACGAGACCTTGAGATTTCGGTAAAATCGTTGACTCGACCCTTACGCTTGGAGACACCTACGGGAGGAGACTCGATGATCACACACTTGTGCCGACAATATGATAGGACCTTTGGAGGTGAGAGTTTCGGTTGGAACCTCTTGGTGGCAGCATCAAGGCCTTACGAAATCATTCTCGGTATAAATTTGCTATCTTCGGTCCACACCCAGATTGACTAT
This sequence comes from Viscum album, assembly GCA_963277665.1. Taxonomy (NCBI): domain Eukaryota; kingdom Viridiplantae; phylum Streptophyta; class Magnoliopsida; order Santalales; family Viscaceae; genus Viscum; species Viscum album. The sequence goes on from OY728120.1 coordinate 1,490,675,434, forward strand.
TTTAAGTGAAAGGTGCAGTGTGTCTGTAGTGATGAGATGAGGTTTTCCTTTATTGGTGAAAGGGAAACCCATGCAACACAGGATGAGCTCACGTATAGGAGGGTGCAGTCAATCACTCATTAGTTGGCTAGCCTTACCCTCAGAGTAGCATATGTTATGAGTTTTCAGTTCCCAGTAGTATTGGGGGAGTACGGGGATGTCTTTCTAGAAGATGTTCCAGGGTTACCTCCCTGTCAGGAGATCAACTTCTGCATCGACTTACACCCCGACACGACGTCAATATCTTCACCAACATATCAGATGGATCCTGCAGATCTTCGCAGGCTGAGGGTGCAGTTGGAGGACTTATAGAGGAAGGACTTCGTGAGGCCCAATGTTTCACCCTAGGTGGCCCCAGTTTTGTTTGCCAAGAAGGCATACGAGAGGTTGAGGTTGTGTGTGGATTACCGGCGCTCGAACCATGTGACTGTAAAGAATAAGTATCCACTACTGATGATCAATGACCTCTTTGATCAATTGAGAGGGGCACAATTGTTCTTGAAGGTTGACCTTCGATCAAGCTATCACCAACTGCGAGTACAGGATGAGGATATATCGAAGAAAACTTTCAGATGCCGCTACAGTCATTATGAGTACTTGGTGATGATGCCCTTTGGCGCGACGAATGCCCTAGCAGTGCTCATGAGACTCTTGAACCAGATCATTTAGTCTTACTTATACCATTTCATGGTAGTCTTCATCGACGATATCCTTGTGTACTCGGCGTCTGAGGAGGAGCATGCGAGACACCTACGGATGGTTCTGGACGTACTCTAAGAGCACTATCTTTTTTGGAAACTCTCGAAGTGCCAGTTCTAGATTCGAGCGGTCCACTTTCTGGGACATGTTATCTCAACGAATGAAGTGGCAGTGGACCCGACCAATGTGAGGGAAGTGTTAGCATGGGAGCCACCTAGGTGCATGACAGAGGTACATAACTTCCTTGGGCTGACAAGCTATTACCAGAGATTCATACCTGATTTCTCTAGGATATCAGCACCTATGACAACTTTGACCCGAAAGGGGCAGACTTTCGTATGTACAGAGAAGTGCCAGTAGGATTTTCAGCAGTTGAGGCAGAGTTTGACAAGTGCTTTGATCTTGAGATTTCCAGAGGAGGGTGTTGAGTACATAGTATTTTGCGATGCATTAGGGACCATACTAGGTTGTGTCCTGATGCAGAGGCAAGCAGTGATTGCCTATGGTTTGTGCCAGTTGAGACCACATGAACAGAACTACATGACCCACGGTCTTGAGTTAGCAGTTGTAGTTTTCGCATTGAAGATGTGGCAACACTACCTGATGGGAGAGCGGTTTATCGTCTACTCCGATCACAAGATTCTTAAGTATATCTTCTCTCAGAAGGATCTTAACTTGAGACAGAGGAGATGACTAGAGTTCTTCCAGGATTATGACTTTGAGATTTCCTATAATCCTGGGAAGGTGAACGTGGTGGCAGATACTCTCACCAGGATATCTACTTCACGGTTGCTGAACGAGACATCATAGCAGTTTTCCTCGTAATAGTTATCATTTGTGGATGATGATGGAGCAACTTACCTCTAGTCGATGGGTTTCACCCCTCCACTCTTACAGTGAGTCAGGGCGGCACAACTTGGGGATACCGACTGTGAGACCCTACATGCTTAGATGTCCACCAGGCATGCGCCTGATGGATATTCACAAGGTAGGGAGCACATCGTCCTTTTAAGAGGACGTACAATTGTACCAATGTCTTTGCGGGAGGAGGTTCTAAAGGAATTTCATACATCCCCTTTAGCGGTACACCCTGGTGTGGAAAAGATGTACCAGGACCTTCGATGTCAGTTTTGGTGGATATGGATGAAGAAAGCGGTGGAAAAGTTTGTTTATCGATGCCTTATGTGCCAGTAGGTGAAAGCCGAGCACCAGGTTCCAGTGGGTTTGACTCAACCCCTTTGTGGTGCCGGAATGGAAGTGGGATGAGATGTCGATGGACTTCGTGACGGGTTTACCATGTACGTCTAGGGGACACGATACTATCTGGGTGATCATTGACCGACTCATCAAGTCGGCCCACTTCCTACCTATCTGAGAGTAGAGTTCAGTAGAGAGCTTGGAATGCCTCTATGTTTAGGAGATAGTTCAACTCCATCGAGTCCCATCAATTATAGTTTCTGATCGTGATGCTCGTTTCACATCCCAGTTGTGGAAGGGATTATAAGAGGTGTTTGAGACTCAGTTACGATTGAGCATGGCGTTTCATCCCCAGGCGGATGACCAGACAGAGAGGACTATTCAGGTTCTGGAGGACATGCTGCAGACTTGCATCTTGGACTTCGGTCGTAGTTGGGAGGACCACCTACCACTGGTGGAGTTTGCGTACAACAACAACTACCACTCCCCCATTGGTATGACACCATTCGAGGCTCTGTACGGGCGACCCTACAGGTCACCACTATGTTGGACTGACTCAGGAGAGTCAACACTCATGGGCCTGAAATTGATGCGAGCTACTACTGAGAACGTGCAAATCATCCAGGAATAGAAGTAGACTGCGCAAAACCGTTAGAAATCTTATGATGATATATGGTGGAGACCTTTGGAGTTCGAGGAAGGAGATCATGTCTTCCTTAAGGTCTTATCTCAATGAGGGTTACATAGATTTGGCCGGTGCGACAAGTTATCTTCGAGGTTTGTCGGCCCTTTTTAGATACCGCGTAGAGTTGGAGAGGTGGCATATTGCTTAGCTCTACCCCAGCAGTTGGACCGATTACATGATGTCTTCCACATGTTGTAGCTGAGGTGGTACGTGCATGACCCACCGCACATCATTGACTGAGGCGAGCTGGACATTGATGATGAAGCGACTTTTGCTGAGTACCCAATGGAGATCGAGGATCACCAGGAGAAGATCCTTCATGGGAGAGTGATTCCTTTATTGCATGTCCAGTGGCAGCACGAGAATATCCAGGAGAGCACATGGGAGCGGGAGGCTCAGATTCGTGCGCAGTACCCACATCTTTTTGTATAGCCTTTGTTTTTGGCTTTTCGGGGACGTAATGCCCTAAGGTGGGGAGAATGTAATGTCCCAAATTTTTTCATTTATTATTTTTAAATATGATATGGAATTAATTCGAGACCAAGTGCTGAGACGACGTGCGATTCTGAGGCCCGGTGTGCCCAGAATAAATGTTTGAAATATATTAAATAGCGCACACGAGCGGTTTTCCTGAAATAGTGAAATAGCTCTTAAACGGGTGCCCAGATCAGAAATTCAAGGGTGTCGTTGCGTTCAGAGCAGCGACTTTACCTTGAGCGGGACCTAACATCGGCTGGCACGGGTCGGCTGTGAAAGTTAGTTTTTAACGTTTAAAGAATAAAATAAATTAACGTTTTATTTTATTTATCTGTTGCGTTGACGCAACGACCAAAAGCCTTTAAGTAGGCTGTTATGTAGAAATTCTAGGATTAGCTGCATAATCCTGAAATTCTCTGAAATCATTAGAGAAGAGAGCCTTGGAGAAACCTCTTGACAAACAGTGACATCAGATCTAGCGGATCGTGGATCGTTGCGCCAACAGAGTTGGAGGATCTTGTCGACAACGACAACACAATCATTCTTCTTCAACAAATGATCCAACCCTGAGGTAGGGCATGTTGTTTCAATTCCCGTTTTCCCCATTCATGGATTTAATGATGAACGCAGATCAACCCACAAATAGGTTGACCCGCGGTTCGATCGTTCTTGCGGGAGGGTTTTGATTGCGGGTATTGTTTGAGGATGATTATTTTATTGTTTTATTATCTTGATCATTCTTTTGGAATGGATCAAGGCCAGAAATGAACAACGACCGAGGTTTATTCCTTGGGTTGTTCAATTATACTTTTCTCCCCTATGTTCTTTATTTTCTTTGCATTCTTCACGAAATATGAACGGATGATCGTTGCACCCCCGTTTATCGACGCAACAATCCAAAATCGGAGATCCAACCTCATGACGACCTAGCAGAGGTGCGACGACGATGACATCAGACGAATCGATGTATTTCGGGAGATACCGTTCTTCGAGCGACTTTCGTGCGGATAATCAGAATCGGTTTTTGGAGCCGATCAGAGGCCCAAAACCCACCAATTCGGTGTTGCCATTGCGAGATGACTCCAGATCTTCAGCTTCGAGGTGAATAGATCATCAGATAGAACCCCAGAGGATCAATCGAGGCGCACGGAGGAAGAATCAGCATTCTGGAAAATTCCACAGAACACGACGTGTAGTCCGGACTACACAGTGTGCGGCCCCACTCAGTGGCGAATAGGGTTTCGGGATGCAGTAAAGTGTCACACGGTGTGTGATCCATGTTATACGGCGTGTGGGACCTTCCCCGAGGCTCAATGTGTATCTTGGGAGGTACACAGACACAGGGTGGAGTACGCAGCTTTCCTACATAGCATTTACCCCACCACATGGCTAGACCCACACCAGATACATGGGTTACCCCATGTACTCGTACACGAGCAGGCGAACACGGGTTGACGCCGTGTACTAGCACACAGCCAGAGTACACGGGTGGACCCCGAATAGGAGGACACAACGTGTGAGCCTTTCTACATGCCGCGTATACTTCTTCTACATGACATGTTCTGATGACACAGGCTTTTGAACACGAGCATTACTCGGGGTCAGGGGACACAACGTGTGACCCTACTACACACCATATACCCATTCCTACATGGATTGAATCTCTTTTCCACTGTATCTCGGACAAGTTTCGTTAGGGTTGGTGCCCTTGCTTGTTCCTCCAAAGGTTAGTTGATATCATTTCATATTCACAGGAGTATGGTCCCTTCAGTAGGATTTTACTAGATATAGTTAGGAATCCCCTCCTAGCGGCCTGAAGCAAGATCCTATATCCATTCTTGTACCCAGAGTAGAGTCTTGGTATCGGTGCAACCAATCCCATCGGACGTCGATCTTCTACTTAGCAGGTGAATCTGGATGAGTCGTGGTATCACCCCATGGCCCTGACAATGATCCACATATGTGTATCGTGATCTTCCCCACTCATAGAGTGAGTACTCCTGGAGCGAGTGTATTGTATCTCTCTTAAGATCAATCGGTGTATCTCTCTCATGATGTTTCCTGACGAATAGTTCTTCTTGGGCGGACATCATCAGTGCTATTAGACTCAAGAGTGTGTGCTCCCATATGAGTTGCTTTGGGGAATCTTCAGACTGAATCTCTAGTGTTGGTATGCTGTATTTGTGGCTTACCTCAAGACTACGGGTCTAGGTTTGAGTATATATGGATATGTTCTTGTTATATGTACTATAGACATATACTATGTAGACCTGAATGTACCTTTACTTTGTGTATTCCTTTGTGAATTTGGGGTGTCCTACTGAGTATTGTTATACTCACCCCTGTACGAGTTTTGCCCGCACGTGTCATGTCTTGTGCAGATAAGAGACCTTTTGATGGAGTTCAGGATGGACCAAGACCAAGCAGAGCGTTGTGAGTTCAGACAGGCCGAGGAGTTCCTATGACTTTACGCAGCAATCCCAATACCTTTTTGTTTACAGGTTGGACTTTGTAGTTTTCAGACTCTTTCTTTTGTTGAGATTGTATTCTGGCCCAGTTTACTTTACTGCACTTTACTTTCCTGTCGTACTCTATTGGTTGAGTTTAGTGGTATGCATGCATTTTGTTCTTTAGTGGTTTTTACTTTTCAGCATTTGTGGCTTGGAGACATGTGCGTGTGTATAGGTACTTAGGCAATGTCTCCCATGTTATTGATATTCCTACTCGGTACTAGTCACCAGCCCCTGGCGTATTGGAGGAAAGTTTGGGGAGTTGCGGCACAAACCCCACCGGGACGGGTCATGACAAGGCTTGAGGTAGGTGGTCCCTCTAATTTAACCCCAAGTCTTACCTTGTTTTTGGATGCATGCTTGATGTGGTCAAGTTGGCCACATCGTGCTCGACCTTGCATTAAATTAATTATTTTAAATTATGTTACCTTGATTAAACACCCTTTTTATCATACCTTGAGCCTTAGAAATGACGATTCCCAGGATTTCCCCCTTTGAAATGAGTTGACTTTGTTTTTGGCTAGGTAAATAGTATGGTTGCTTTTGGAGAAGAAAAATGTGGTATGCTAAGGAGACATTGATGTTTGTTTTATTTAAAAAGGAATTGTGGACTCATTCGATGGTTGTGAGATGGAATTTCATGACCATCAAGGTTTTAATGGAATTGGAAATGGAAATGGATGAACAAGTTGGTAAACGGTAAGGCCTTTTTATGAAATGCGGAGTGGGATTTAAAATGACATGGAATTTGGGAGATTGAGTTTTGTAATGGTTTTGGTTATTAAAAAGTGAATTGGTGATTATGGTTCATGATGGATCGTGTAAATCTAAATTAATAAAAAGTGACACATGTTTTAAAGTGATGCCTTATAAAGTGTATTGATGATTTAAATTATATAATGAAAATTCTAAATGGGTATTTGATACATGGTGTTTAGGAATGTATGGATGAGCTCCTTGAATTCCATATGATATATGCTACTTGGGAATGTCAGGATGAGTGCTTGGATTCCATATGGTTATTGAGTTTGGGAATGCCAAGATGAGTGCTTAGATTCCATGTGATTGATGACAACTGTGAATGCCAGGAGTAGTGTCTAGACCCCTATGTTACTCGATGATTGGGAGTGATGGGATGAGTGCTCAGATTCCACTAGAATACCAAGTTGGGAATTTGGATTCCACATGATGACTGATGATTGAAGAATGTCTGAATGAGAGTTCAGATTCTATGAGAATGTCAAGATGAGGGCTCATATTCCAAGTGATACTTCAAATATTAGGAATGCATGAATAAACCCTGGATTCAATGTGGTTATTTATGGTTGGTGTGGTCCCCGAGACGCGCTCAGAGACACCCTGACACTGATTGAAGCATGTAGGGATGATCATGGTCACAAATCTAAATATTAACAACATCAGCACCGTCTACAGGTGTCATCATGAACTCGAGGCATCAATGATTATTTTATTTCTTTATATAAATTGTTTTATAATTTTTAAACTGTTTACATTGAGTACTTCCACATGCACTTATATTTCAGACTAGTTATTTTAGGGATGTCATTGGTGGTGACCTACAGTATAAGGATCTGATCCTTGTTCAACCCATAATTTTCATTTTTAGGCAAGAATTCGCTTTCTTTCATTTTGAGGATCTTTTTAGGTTCGAAGTTTTAGAGAATCATGTCACAACTCTTACATAACAAACCCATACAATACATGTTGAACACTTCCTCTTAGTATCAATTTTTCCTGTAATATAATACTTTTAAAAAGAAACTTGTTTTCTTTTTATGGGACATCTTTATGCTTTTTCTACTTGACTTCTTCTTTGTTCCTACTTATCCTTAAAACCTGTGAAAAATATTTAAAAACATGGAATGAGAACAAAAGCTCGACAAAGGACATAAAATAAAAAGAAAAAAACTTGTTACTCCATTTTAAAACCATGAGATCATAAAAATAGTTTGACTTTAAACTTTGAGCTCAAATGAAATCGTCTTTACTTCTCAAAGTTTTTCATAAAACACTTGATAAGAAAAAATTAGGGAAAAATCATAACCATGAGGGTTTCTTAGAAAACATGAGAACTCCTGAATTTTTTTTCTTAAAAAAATCATTTTACCCTAAAAGGGAACAATACTTTAAAAAAAGATATTTAGCATACCTTTTGAAATCAAACGATTTCCATAAAAACTCATTAGCAATCATAAAAAAGTCATGTAGGTTTCTTGAGACATCATGTTTATAGAACCCTTACAATAACCCTTACAAATTGAATAACCATACAGTCAAATTCCAACATAATTTTTTGGAGAATGTAATCATTACCCAATACATTGTGCACCCATCGTATAAGCTATATCAGGCTCACTTTTAGAACCCCTAGTTTTAATTAACCCTTTCTTTATTTTTTTTAAGTATGTAAAGTATATGGGTGAAGTTTGGGAGAATTTGGAGAACTTTTGGAGGATTTTTGGGGCTTTCCTATAGCTGCATAGTTGGTGAATGGTTTGGAAAAGCCATGAAACACCTACAGGAAACTATGCACAATGAGACATGGGCTAAAGGGAAGGTGCATGGGTGACACACGGTTTACCCAAACCATGCAGAATCTTAGGAGAACGATGCAACTTGAGACAGTGGGCTTTGGCATGGTTGACACACGGTTAGAGAACTGTGTGAGACAACCGTGCAAGGTTCATCCTTAAGGCAGTGACTGTCACACAATTTGACTAACCGTGCAACTAAACCATGTGCGATTAGAAAACTAGATCCTAAAAAAGTGGATCTAGGATGGCTTTGTATTTCAATGCCTCGTTTCTGCCTCAAAATGGCCCCAACTTAGGTTTTTTCACTCTCAAAGGTTTGAGAACCTCTCCCCATCATTTTGGAAGCAATCCAGAGGCGTTCCTTGGTGTTTTGAAGTTGGATTCTCATGGTATGTCTTCGTTCTTGGTAGTTCTTGTTGATTTTTCTTTGATCTTATTATCTATCTCTCTCGGTTCTTAGATATATGTTTGCTATGGATAGATCTATGATAGTGAATGACAAATATGATTAGATTTGGCTTTGTTGTTGATAGGGGAAGAGATCTAAGGTGAGTTTTTGGAGATTCAACCCGGTTTCAATGGCGTTTTCATGCCTTTTTTTGTTTTTATCATAAAACCTGAGATATGAGTCTTCACTATCGACTTCTCTATTTAGAATTTGAAGGCTTAGTTTCAAATTGATTGAAATTGATTGTGAAATTGGTGTGCAAATCATGGTAGAAACCTTCTTTAGTGATGATTTGTGGATTTTTGTGGATTTGTGAATTGTTGTACAAAATGCTTTGATAAATGGTTTTAAAATGTTGATTTTAAAAATGGTGGTTTGATTTTGATTTCTTGAGAAACGGTTTTCAATAAAAGGTTGGTTTTATTAGAAAGGTTTGTTGGAAAAGTTTTCAATAAAAAGTTTGTTTTATTGAAATGGTTTTGGCATCGAAGTGGATTTGACATTGAAATGGTTTTTGGGAATACTTTGTGGTGTGTGTTTATATTGCATTACGAGTCTTGGTTGAAATATGACCTTGTGCTCGGTACCAAAGGTGTAATGACACATGAAATTTAATTACCTTGTGATGACTTGGTAATTCGATGAGAAACTGCTCATGATTATGAAACTGTCATAATGAAGCATGCATATGTTGATGTGTGGAATGGAATGGATTATGCCAAAGTGGAATTTATGAGATGGTTTTAGAACATGTTTGGTTGCTTTCCTTGGAACTTGTTATCATCTTGAGAAATCTGTTTTACTACGACACTTATTTATATTCTGATATAAACTGTTTTAGAAATTGTTTTATATAAACTGTTGTATATATTGGGCTAACTTGTTCTATCCTAGTGGCGTGACTAGGGAAGTCATTTGGGGAAAACCTACTGAGTTTTTGTACCCATCATTACTTTGAAACATTGGTGCTTTTGCATATGTTGTTTATCGAGACACAGGAAAAGTTAAAGTATCAAACATCTTTTGAAGTACTTCATGTTACTTGGGCTATTTTGTGGAGATGGAGCATGGAGCATGTTTAGAGCTTGGAGTTGTCATTGGAGTCTTTGAGTTTTGTGATCTTATGCTATGTAATTTGATATTGTAATCTTTCGTTGTGGTACTTGGTTTTAGTTTGATTTTGATAAATGGAATGTTGAGTTTTCTTTCATTGTTATCATGCATCATATAGTGGTTTGTTTGGTTATATCTTGTTTGGTTAGTTATTTTATTCTTAAAGGGAAAATCACCCCCATGTGTATTGAATCCCTTCGGTATTTATTGCCAGCCTTTGGCATCTCAGGCATGTCACTTAAGGCCAAGTAGCATTTCTACATCAACTCAATCCAATGAAGAGGAGCAAGATGTTACAAGTGGTATTAGTTTTGTTAAATCGAAAAATATATTTAAGATTAGTGGTATCATCTTGGTCCTTTCGTTGTAGAACAAGTGGTCTAAGTTTTGGTTGGTCTTTGACTTGGTATTTGTTTTTGGTCTTGGAGTTGAATTCATTTTGGTTTGTTCCTTGAGTTGGGATTATAGAAAGAAGTTGGATTATCGGAACTTGAAATGTAAAGCATAAAAAATACATAGCTAACATTTTTATGTTAAATTTCAGGTTACCAAGGAGTTGGGTACCTAAGTGTTTTAGAGAGACTTATTGGATTTGAAATCTCATTGTCATGGGTTTAACCAATGAGACGAGCATGACATGAATTAAAAAATGACTTCCCATTATGAGTTCGCATTTCATTTTTAGTAATGACATATGATTTGGTGCAAGGTGTTGATTTTTGAAAAAAGTTGAACTTGTTTTCAAATGGAAGATTTTTGAAAAAGAGCATCATTGTGGTATTTTGAAGATGGTTTGATTTTCAAAAGTAAGTAAATATTTTTCCAAAAAATGGTCGTTTTTTGAAATAATTGTTGTGATTGCATGATGTGGTAGAATTTGAAATTCTTAAACCTTCAATTAATAGAGAGTGAGACTTTTGATGTTGTTGTGTTTCTAGAAAATGGAACCTAGTAGATGTTTTAGAAACCAACGAGAAGAACATGCAGAGAATGTGGTTGCACCTGAACCACAAGTGAACCAACAACTAGTTCTGAGTATTGTTCGAGTGTTTCTGGCTGGGGAAAATAGGAATAGGAGGGATGAGCTAAGACAAGTGGATCATTCAGTCTAATTATATAAGCAACATCCCCCCATCTTTTAGGGTGATTCTAAACTAGAAAAGGTAGAGGTGTGGCTAAACAGGATGAATCGTTTCTTCGATTTAATCGGCACACCAGTAGAGTTGAAAGTCAAGATGACGACTTAGATGCTGGAAGATATTGCATACCAGTGATGGGATTTAGTTGTTCAGGGTAAATTTGACCACAACCTTGCGTGGGAGGATTTTGAAGAATTATTCAACAAAAAATTCTATCCTCAGACTTTCAGAATTCAAAAAATGTCAGACTTCTTCAACTTGAATTAGGAAAATCTTTATGTCATAGAGTATACAGTTAAATTCATGAATTTAGTGCACTTTTCACTTGAGGTTACTGCCAGTGCATCCTTGAAGGAACATATCTTTGAATCGGTGTTAAGAAAGGATATTAGATCAAAGATTATTGTGCTCTGTATTACAGATTATACAGAGATAATCAATAGAGCGAAAATAGCTACAAGGGGAATCTCTGAATCGATGGGAGGAGGAAGCATGTTGATACCCATGGGAAGCGATGGGAACTGCAATACTGGGAGCAAGCAGAAGAGGGACACCTATTTCCAAAGCGGGAACATGAATCAAAATCAGACGGCGAGATCAGTAAACCTTCCTCCATGACCTAAGAGTTAAGCCAGATGTTTTCAATGTGGTTTGTTTGACCATATGAAGAGAGAATGTACGATGCCACTAAGATCATGCCACAATTGAAACAAGATGGGGCACCTTCAATTTTATTGTCGTAGTGCTCTGAGTTTGGGTGTTCGAGACACTTCTTAGGTGTCACAAGAGTTGGATACTAGTGCTTCCTATTTCTTCATTGCTTCTCATGATGTTGATTTTCTAAGTTTAAAAGTTGAGATGATGTCTTATGTGATAAAACTTGAAACTCCTTTTGGTCAAAGAGAGTGTTGAGCCTTTGTGTGTAGAGCATGTTCTATAAATGTTGATGAAGCCGAGCTGAAATGAGATTTCATTATGCTTAAGATGGATGTCTATGATATAATACTGGGTATGGATTGGTTTATGATGTTCAAGGCTCACATCTACTGTTATACACAACGAGTCGGTTTTACAACTAAAGATGGTGTCGAGCATCTCTTTCGAGGAGACTGGAATGTAAAATCAGGCGTAATAGTTTTTTTGGCACCAGCAGTTGGAATGATCTCATACTAGTTGGTAGCGTTGTCTTTGGCATCGATGGATGATATCGAGATGAAAAATTTTCCAACAGTGGTTGATCAGTTTACATATGTTTTTTCCAAAAACTTATTAGGATTTCCACCTGTAAGGGAAGTGAAGTTTATGACCGATCTCCTTCCAGGGATCAGTACTATTTATCTTCCATCTTATATAATAGTTCCAATAGAGTTAATAGAGCTGAAAGTGTAGTTGCAAGAGCTAGAAATAAAATGGTTTATTCGGCCTAGCACGTCTCCTTGGGAAACACTAGTCTTGTTTGTGAAAAAGGAATATGGAACTCTTCGACTATGTGTGGATTATTGTAAGCTTAACCATGTTATAATAAAGAAAAGGTATCCACTTCCACATATTGATGATCTGTTCGATCAATTGAGGGGAGCTTAGTGGTTCTCCAAAATTGAATTGCGATAAGGATATCACCAATTGTAGGTTCCAAAGGAGGATATTCTAAAAACAGCTTTCGAAAGAAGAAATAACCATTATGAATATGTTGTAATGCCTTTCGGTCTTACAAATGCACTGAAAATCTTTATGGAATCGATGAATCAGATATTTCAAAGATATTTGGATTCTTTCATGGTGCTATTTGTGGATGACATATTGGTATATTTAAGGACAAGGGTTGAGCATGAGAAACACTTGGTGACAGTGTTGGGAATCTTGAGGGATCATTGTCTATATGCCAAATTATCAAAGTGTGATTTTTGGATAGAAGAGGTACGTTTCCTTGGCCATGTAATTTCTAAAAGAGGGGTTTCTGTGGACCCAGAAAAGATAGAGGTTGTTATCTCTTGAAAACCGCCAAAGAATGTCTTCGAGATATAGAGTTTTATTGGTCTAGCTGGTTATTACCGACACATTGTTTGTGGCTTATCATGGCTAGCTTCACCTATGATAGCTTTGAAAAAGATAAATGTTCCATTCTAATGGGACGAGGAATTCTAGATGTCTTTTTAAGAGTTAAAAGTTAGACTTACATAAACACCAATATTGATTTTATCGAAATCAGTACAAGGGTACATGGTGTATTGTAATGATTCAAGATCAGGGTTGGGGCATGTTCTTATGAAAATAGATCATGTTTTGGCTTTCTCAAGGCATTTACGAGTGCATGAGAAGAATCAAAAACACATGATTGGGAGTTAGTTATCTTAGTCCATGCTTTGAAGACTTGACCTCATTATCTCTTTAGAGAGAAATTTATTGTGTTTATAAATTATAAGGGTTTGAAGCGTATTTTTTCACAATGGGATTTGAATCTGAAATAAATAATATGGATGGAGTATCTTTAAATGTTTGACTTTGACTTTATGTATACATTGGAAAAAGTAAATTTAGTGGTCGATGAACTAAGCCTAAATTCATATGCTCAATTGGAAAGAGAAGCTTCAAATGAGTGATAATTGATGTCGGTTCTAGCTGACATGCACTTGGAATGTGAAGACTAAGGTGATGTTGTGGTTTTCTTTCTAGTTTCTTTGGGTCATGATTTGGTAAAGATTGTTAAAGTGGTACAGACATCTGATTCGTAATGTGTGGCAATGAGGTGAAAACTCAATGGCAATGAGACCATTGAGGGATGGAAACTAGATAATAGTTCAGTGTTGTGGTTCAGAAATCAGATGGTCGTACCTAATGCTTGTCAGGAACAACTCCTTCATGCTTACCACTATTCAAGATAGACAATTTATCCTGGAATACATAAAATGTATAAGGCATTGAAAGAACAGTTTTGGTATATTGAAATGAAAAGGTTATTTGTTGTGTTTGTTTCATGATGCTTAACTTGTTAGCAAGTTAAGACAGAGCATCAATGACCAACATGTATGTTGTAGTCTGTAACTATCCCTATTTGGAAGTGGGAGAATATAACTATGTATTTTGTAACAGGTCTCCCAAGAATGGTTTAGAAACACGATTCCATATGGGTGATAGTGGATTGACTCACAATGTTGGCTCATTTGATTCCAATTTTTGAAACTAATACTGCATAGAACTTTTCAAAAATCTATATCCGAGAAGTGGTAAATATGCATGACATAATAGTTCGATCATGTTGGACAGAGATCTAAGGTTTATGTCTCATTTCTAAAAACCCTTACAGAAATCCCTTGGGACTCAGTTGAATATGAGTAGGGCGTATCATCCCCAGACAGACACACAATTTGAGAGAACGATACAAACTTTGGAAGACATGTTGTGGGCTTGTGTAATGGATTTTGGTGTCTCATGGGAAGAACATATTCCATTAGTAGAGTTCTCATATAAAAATATCTATCATTCCTCAATAAAAATGGATCATTTTGAAGCATTGTATGAGAATCCTTTTTGTTATCCACTTTTTTGGACATAAATAGGAGAGACTTCACTAGTTGGGCCGAGCCTTGTCTATGAAACAATGAAGAAGATTCAGTTTATCAAGAAAAGTATTAAGATGACACAGAGTTGTTAGAAATCATATGCAGATCATCATCGATGACAGTTGTTGTTCGTGATGAGTGATCATGTGTTCTTGAGGATCTCTCAAAGGCTTGTACATCATCATTTTGGGAAGCAGGGTAAGTTATCTCCTTGATACATAATCCCTTTTGAGATACTGGAACAGGTTGGTGAGGTGAAATCTTGGTTGACATTACCACCATGGTTCAGTGTGGTGCATAATGTGTTCCATGTATCTCAGTTGAAAAAGTATCAGCCTGATCTTGACCATGTGATTCGATGGGATCATGTTCAACTAGATCTAGATGCTTCATTGGTACATATCTCAACACGGATTGTGGATAGGTAAGAGAAAGTCTTGCATGAAAAAAAGCATCGGTCTTGTATGAGTTTTATGGCAACATGAACAGATTTAGGAAAAGACTTGGGAACACAAGAAAGAAATGAAAGATAAATGACTATAAATATTTCAACAAGATGATGGTTTTCTACTTTTCAGGGACGTAAAGGCCAATGGTGGGAAGAATGTAGTCCCCCCAGTTTCTTGTAATTAACCCTTTATTTATGATTTGTAAGTATTTAAAGTATATGACGGAAGTTTGAGAGTGTTTGGAGAACTTTTAGAGGATTTTTGGGGTTTTCCTATAGGTGAACGGTTGGTGAACGATTTGAAAAAACCGTACAACACCTATAGGAAACCATGCATAATGAGACAGGGGCCAAAGGGAAGGAGCATGGGCCACACACAATTTTCCCAAACTGTTTGGAATCCTAGGAGAATCATGAAACTTGAGATAGTGGGCTATGACATGGATGGCACATGGTTTGGAAACCATGAGATCCAACTGTGTGGGGTTCATCCTTGAGGTAGTGGATGAAGCATGGTTTGTGCATGGTTTGTCTAATTATGTGACTAAACCATGCGTTGTTAGAAATCTACATCCTAAAAAAGTGGATCTAGGTCGGATTTTTGTTTTAATGCCTCATTTTTCCCCAAAAAGACCCTAACTCTGGATTTTACTTCTCAAAGGTTGGATAACCTCTCCCCATCATTTTGGAAGTGATCTGAAGGCATTTCTTGGTGTTTTGAAGCCATATTCTCACGGTATGGATTCTTTCTTGGTAGTTCTTGTTGATTTTTCTTATATATTCTTCTCTATATCTATTGGTTCTTAGATCAGTGTCTGTTGTGGATAGATCTAAAATAGTGGATGCTAAAAATGATTAGATTTGGATTTTTTTTGTTGATAGGGTAAGATAACTAAGGTGTGTTTTTAGAGATTCAACCCAGTTTCAATGGTGTTTTCGCGTCATTCTTCATTTTCATCATAAAACCTGAGGTAAGTGGATTCACTCCAAATTACTCTATTTAGAACTTGAAGGATTAGTTTGAAATTGATTAAATTGATTGAAATTGATTTTGAAATTAGTGTGAAAAGCATGGTAGAAACCTTCTTTAGTTATCATTTGTGGATTTTTGTGGAATTGTGAATTATTGTGAAAGATGACTTGTTAAATGGTTTTAAAATGTTGATTTAAAAAATGGTTGTTTGGTTTTGATTTCTTGAGAAAGGATTTTCAATAAAAGGTTGGTTTTATTGAAAAGGTTTTTTGGAAAAGTTTTCAAAAAAAAAGTTTGTTTTATTGAAATGGTTTTGGAATCAAAGTGGCTTTAAAATTGAAATGGTTTTTAGGCATACTTGGTGGTGTGTGTTCATATTGCATTACGAGGCTTTGTTGAAATATGAAATTTTACTTGGTGCCAATGGTGTAATGACACATGGTATTTAATTTCCTTGGGATGACTTGGTAGATTAATGAGAAACCGCTCATGAGTATGGAACTGTCATAACGAAGCATGCATGTGTAGATCTGTGGATATGTGGAATGGAATGGATTATGCCAGTGGAATTTATGAGATGGTTTTAGAAAAATTTTGGTTGATTTCCTTGGAACTTGATAACATCTTGAGAAAACTATTTTACTATGCCACTTGTTTATATTCTTATATAAACTATGTTAGAAGTTGTTTTATATAAACTATTGTATATATTGGGCTAACTTTTTCTATCCTAGTGGCATGAGTAGGTAAGTCATTTGGGGAAAACCTATTGAGCTTTAGTACTCACCGCTTCTTTGGCACTTTGGTGATTTTATAGATGTTGTTTATCGAGACATGGGAAAAGGTAAAGTATTACACATCTTTAGTAGTACTTTGTGACACTTGGGATGATTTTTGGAGGTGGAGCATGGAGCATGTTTGGATCTCAGATTTTTCATTGGAGTCTTTGAGTTTTTTGGTCTTCCACTATGTACTTTGATATTATAATCTTCTGTTGTGGTACTTGGTCTTATTTTGATTTTGATAAATAAATTGATGAGTTGTATTTCATTATTATCATGAATCATATAGTGGGTTGTTTAGTTATGGATTTTTAGGTTAGTTGTTTTATTCTTAAAGGTAAAATATTACCCCACATGTATTGAATCCCTTCGGTATTTATTACCAGCCTTTGACATCTTGGAGATTTTTCTTAAGGCCAAGTAGCATTTCCACCTCAACTCAAGCCAATGAGGAGGGGTGGGATGTTACATCACTCTTAAAAATGTGCTATATCGGGCCCACCCATCATCATAAAAAACATACAATAACCATATCATGAATAAAAATTTTAATCTGACACCTTTTCATCATAAATCCTTTAAAAAACACTTTTGAACTCATATGTAAAACACTTTCGGATATCAAAACACCCTTTCATTTTTAAAACCCTACTTTCAAAATGAAAAATTCCCAGAACATAAGGGAAAAAGTGTTTTTATTTGAATAAAACATGGTAGCTTATAAAGGAATCCAGATAACAGTTATGTTGGTGGGAAAGGTAGTTGTCACCATATTCATTAAAATATAAGATTCATTTTATCTTTTGTAAAGAAAGTTAAAACATTCCATATAAAATATGTAAAGAGATTCCTTTTAAATACATTTGAAAGAATGTAAAAATAAAATAAAATGACCTTTATAATTCATTTATGTCTATATAAATATATCCGTAAAATAATTTTAAAAATATGGACATTGAAGAAAAATATTTAGAAAATAAAACTTTAAAATATTTAAAATGAGGTTTTTAAAGTAATTTATCTCTTACCTTGAGTCTGGCTCATCACATATGTTCTTCATCTTAATTTATAATAAATTTATGTTGATTATTTATTTTCTTAAGAACCGTTTTCATGCTTATTATTCCTTTTACCTATTATAATCAACTACTTAATCAATTAAGTTATTGTCAGATGTTTTGATGATATTCAGCTCATATGTCAAAAATGAGTTTGATATGTTGAATATGGTCAAGGAGATCATTATTCCATCATATATGGAATAATAATCATGACATAATTATTATTATTTTACATAAATTATACTTTTAAGACCTACGATGAGAGATATTTATAAAAAATGAACTACGTTACAATCATTAAGATGGTAAATCGTACCTACACATGAGTAAGATTTCTATTTTTTAACGATCATTATAGAAAATAGGTAAGTATTATTTTATCATTAAAAAATGATCATCATATCATAAATACAATATTATTTATTTAAATATACTTATATATACCATCCATGTGACGTGGTGATGAAAAAAAGAATCAAATCGCTTTGTGGATGTGGAAATCCACACGTATGTATGAATGATGTTATAATTTATCAATAAATGAAAAATTAAGAAAATAGATGATATATTAATTCTCTATAATTATAAAAATATCATTAATACCATATATATACAATAAATCCATTATTATAACCATCCATGAGAAGTTGTGATGAAAAATGAATTATATCGGTTCGCGAGGCAGTAGTCCTCCATACACACAAATGATGGTTTCATTTCCCATTTGAAGGAAGAAGACATGGATATAGGTCATTCCATAAATATAATAACATATCAGTATATAGAAGACACCTATGTTATCATTTTAGCATGGTTTTAGAAGGTTTGAAGGAGGTAGAAGAAGAAATAAAATTAAAACACATCATTAATAACTATACATCTTCTTCATACTACCTCCTAATGTTTACACCAAAAGCTTTAATAGGTTAGTTTTATGATCAAACCAATGCCTCTAGGAAATTATTATGGATATAAGGAAAGTATTTGGGTAGGTTTTGGCCAATACAAAATGTTTTTGAAGTGTGAAGAAAAGAGGAGAGGAGGTGCACTTTTATAAGAGATGAGAGAGACACTCTTGGAATTTCTTAAAGTATTAAATTAATATAAATTAATTTTCATATTCAAATGACTCAAAATTGATAAGATTCGATGATAAGATGATGGTGAGATGAAATCATCCCATATAATAAAATTTGGAAAAGTTCAGGTGATGTTTCATATCACAAAACCCTCCCCTAAAGAGTACCCCTCCAGGGCCAATAATGAGAGAAAGGAGATGATGACTGCCCAAGTCCCACCTCCAGTAGGACTTTGGTTGGAGAATACCACCAAGGGTATAATAAGATACATATGGGTGATATTACCCTCCAAGAAAAAATGTAGAAGAGTGATGATGTGGATACACCAATCAACACCTTCCCACACACACACAGAGATATATATATATATATAGAAAACCCAAGTATATACATGAAATGTCATAAAATACTGAAACAACTAAAAATGAAACCACAAGTACCAAAAAGGTAAAGATGGAAGTGACCAAAAATCCCAAATGGCTCATGTAAAACCACAAGCTAGTAATATTCATGTTTATCTCCAACCAGGTCCTGCTGTCCTGAAAAAAGTTTATATATATGTAGGATGAGAATCACAATATACTCAACAGGATCCTCCTCAGAGCCTCTCATGCAAAAGATAAAGAAAACATACTAAAGCATAGTGAAAAATAATGAAACTAGATATTCACCTAAATAAGTATACTAAGTTCAATATATAACCATGGTTAACTCTCACTAAGTATTGCATACAAGATATCATATAATATAATAATGAAACATCAAGGGTACCCCACCACCGCTTCCCTACTTGTTTTCTACTTTTCCCCAACGTCACACATCCTGAGCCATCTCTCTCCAAAATAAGCCACCCCGCAGACCCTTGTGCTAATTATCAAAACATTCAACTCGTGTATCACATAATCACATCACATCATATCACATCATCATATAGTAACTAAATAGTTTCGTAGAGTCACTACATCCCATATGAAATGTATCATACATCGGGTATTATACCTCAATCCATCACAACCCATACACTGAGTAAGTACCTCAATCCACCACATCCTATACATGTCATAACTATAGAATACTTTGGATACTATATTCAAAGATACATGTGTTTTAAATACCCACAATCCATCATAACCCTCTACACATATATATGGGGAAACTATTTGTCCTGCATACCAGTACAAGTAACTCTCAAGAAAAGAGAGTAGTGCCAGAGGGGGAAGTCAGCCATCCATCCTCCCACCAAGATGTTTGGGAAAACACCCTCCCAGAGTCCACATGTTTTTAGTCTCCCTAACTGACATGGGTGTGGAAACATATTAAGTCATATAATTTAAAGGATATAATATAGCTTACAACCACACTATGGGCATAACCTAGTCTTAAGATCAACTATAGCTATCGTCGCTCAAACACTTGACTTCCACCGTTAGGGACTAGATATCATATAAGAACATAAGAAATTAAAGAGCTATATTAAATTAGTTTTTTTCATTAAACAATTCAAATTATGTTAATTAATTCATTAAACATTAATTAAGCAATAACATTATTCCAAATCTCATTATTTTAATCACTATAGTAAAGTCCATGCCCTTTAGGCATAATCCAAACCGAATCCATGGTTTCTCAAGATTAACATCTTTCTAGCATTTTCGTATCATCATTACTAACCTGAGGGGTTAATAATTTAGTCAACATTATTAACATCATCCCATAATCTAGGTACTCTAAGAAAACCATCCCAATCTACCACCAAGAGGAAACATGCAACCAAACATATCCAGCTGCCTCAAGCAGAAGGGAAATTAATGCAAATAAAAAAAGCAACCTAACCATAGACCATTAAACATATCCATTTTAAGAAAGCATCCAACTTTATCAAATCAATGAGAAAGCATATATTCAACCTATTCCATCATCTTTGGTGCCATCCCCGACACCCACATGCATATCCTGATGCATCTCTCCATCATAGGTGTCAACTGCTACCACAATATCCGAACCTCCCCACCCCATATCACATCATTCATCCCAGTCTTAGACATCCAAAACTCATATCACATTAGTCATATGAGGCTCATATCACATCATCCATCCCAAGATCAGCCATCCAAGGCTCATAACACATTAGCCATCCCAGGCTCATCCATCCCATGCTCAGCCATCCCAGACTCATAACATCATCCAGGCCTCCCCTCCCCATTACATCATGAAGCGAAGCTCACATATAGAGAACATAAAAAATTCATAATGAAACAAACAAGCAAAACCAATAGGAAAATCTAGGCCCTAAAATATGGCATCCAATGTTCACACGAAAATGAGCTCTCACAGATCCAACACAAGGATCTCAACCTTCTCAAGAATACAGACAACTCAAGCCCTAATAATTGTATTTATCAAACAATCTGTTTTTATTCCTTCATGAATTCAACTATTCATTATTCATAGGATCTAACTCTAGGAAACCTAAGACATCAAGCTATAACAAGCTACTTAATTAATTACACAATTAATTTAAACTACTTCCCAACATACATTCCAGTTTCGACAAACTTTGTAATTCCAATTTATGAACATGAAATTAATTATTTTTGTCAACATGCATTAAAATTATTCACATTCTTTATAAAATTCAATCAACACCTGGAATTACATATTTAGTTAAACATGTATACTCACATCAATTTGATCAATATCAAATTAGAACAAACACCAGATTCATTAAACATGCCTCTTTATTCTACAACCAATTAATTATCAATTAATTTTGGATTTACATTATTTACCATGTTCTATTAAGAAAAACATTCTAAAAATGAACATAACAACATGCTACACAAGAATAACATAGATCACACTCTATCTAGAAAATCAAGAGGCAAACCATTATCCCAGAAGAAAGAAACAAGATACGATCCAATTATTTATTAACCCAGTTTAATATCCATTAGGTTAATTACATTGCCACCCAAGGGGATAACCATGATAAATTTACTATTTCACGTAAATAAATAGGAGAATAAATGAATACCCTTCCTGAAAGTATAATCTTTGTGTGAATTACTCCACAAAAAAGGGGCATACATAATATGGAATCACTATTACAAGAAACACGATCCAATGAAAAAATGATTTCATGACTCCAAGGGAAGGATTTAGAACCTCTAGTCTTGAGAGAAAGAAACCCGGTAGGAATTGTAATGATCCATGTTTCAAACCTGAAAAAAATACAGAGGAAATTTGAACCTTTTCATTACTGGATGGACCATTTTTAAAACCAAGTTTCAGAACTTGATTTCGAGAGTTTTAACACTGTGAAGTGATTTTTTAAAGAAATTAAAATATTTAAATAAAAAATAAAAAATAAAAATAAATTAAATTATTTATTAAGAATAATAATAATAATATTGTTATTATTAATAATATTAATAATATTATTAATTTTATTAATAATATTATTTTTTTATTTGGTTGTGGTTAAGAGAACTAAAAGGGGTCTTTCATCCCCTTACCCATGGCGTGCGACACTCCCTCTCCATCTCATCACTCATGGTGTTCCCCCCTCCCTTCTCCTAGGCAGCATGTGAACCCCGCCCCCACATCATGACCTCCCTTGTGTGCCAATTTCAACTGGTTTTCCTCTAGATTCTCCCTTGAATTTTCAAGGTAAGGCCTCTGGTACCCTCCTCCTCCCTCTATTTGTCCAATTTATCCTCTTCCGTCACTCTATTTGAGTTCGACCAAACCCTAGGTGGAGGATAACCTGATTTTTGAGTTTCCTTCTAGTGTTAGGGTATGCGAAGAATCTATTGAGACTCCCTTGTTCATATTCTGACATCCACCACCAAAGGCGAAGCAGATTGGGTCAATTAGGTTTACCGCTGCCATCCAAGGTAAGTTTTTATTTCCACTATGTGGTTTTACTCAGTTTATTTAGGGCCTTCAAGTGTTTTTTGGGTCCCTTGTAAATCTGTAGAGGGTTTAGTGACTCCATGGAGACTTTCCCTCATATACATAGGTACACACACACACACACATATATATAAATATATATCTTTCATGTACGTATTACCTCATGGTGAGGGGAATACGTGAATTGGGTTAATATATATATATATATATATATGAATGTATGTATGTGAAAGTGTGGAGAATTTTCAAGTGGTCACTGAAAAAACAATCAAGTGCCAAAGTGTTTGGTTTGACTTTGGTCTACTTTATGTGGTAGTTACGAATGCATTAATTCATTTACTTATCACACTATCCTTAGTTTTTAATTAATAAGTATGGTGTTTAGATTAAATGCTTCTTAAATACAAATTTAGTATGATTCATGATTTAAATGTCAAATATGATAAATGAATTGGTTAAAGAGAAATGTCATGATTTTGTAATAAAACCCCTTTAATGGAAGTGCACTTTCTTCAAGCTAAAAATTAATGATTAGACTTTTTTTTGCTTTCATGGTCTATTTCATTGGTGTTTCTTATACTTTAGGTTATGTTTGGAATATGGAATGCTTAGGACATTTCCATTCAATTTTTTTTATAAATAGTGGGTTTCCTCTCCATATGGATTATTTTTAATGAACCAAGCATCATATAAATGGAGTATCTTGTTTAATAAATGGGATTTTCCCAAGTAGGTAAATTTCTATTTGTGAATGATGCCTTCTAAGTGTCCCATGAACCTCAATAAATAAATTACCTTATTTGATTAATAAAATGGATTAAATTGAATTAAAGGAAATCCTCATGATGGATTTCCCTTTTAAATGACATTTACCATGTATTAAATTGGTAAATGTATAATTAGAACCAAACACCTCATAAGTGTTTGAATTTCATTGTATAAGGGATTACCCAAGTAGGTAATTTCTCTCCTATCTGTATCACTTTCTAAGTTACTTATTTCCACTTTAAATACAATCACCTTGTTTTGATAAAGTAAATAACATGTTTTGGATGGAATAGATTTTCATGATGACAATACTTTCCTTGAATGTTTAAATTGAGATAACCATGTTATAATAAAATGAATTTCCATGCTTAGTAAAATTTAATGGAATTTCTTTGATTAAATGGTTTATTCATTATGAATTGATTTTCCTTGCATTAAGAGGTTTGAATTAGAATGAAATGTGGCAGGTGTCATGACTAACCCATTTATTTAATTCTATACACATACAATCTTATTAACATGTTTTATTTAATTCCATTAATGACCTATGGTTCGAGGCATGTTGATGCCATGTGATTTTGTTTATATTCCACTATTTATGAAAGTGCCTAATGCTTATGCCCTATTTTAGCAGCTTAATATATATTCTAAGTTTGTTAGCATGAGATATTAAAATTCTAATAATGTGATGTAATTTTTACATACTTGTTTTTATGCTAAATTACTTATTACATTTTTATGGTTGAATTGTGTCCTTCGGCTATCTTGGTAGATTGGGATATTGCCATGAACTTGATGGAATGAGATGTTTATTTAGTGGTATTAAAAATTATAAAGGCATTTCCTTGTGATATATGTAGTGCTTGATATGGATCTTTTGAAACCGTCTGCAAAAAAACATGGTTTTTTTATTAAGGATTCATGGATGGACTCCCGTGCTTGGGTGGTTATACCACAAAGCACCAGGGGCGATGCTTTGGATTTTCAGACAAGGGCTTCCTGAGTGGTTTATTATATTTATGAGTGATACCGGTTCCCTAGGGGAGCAACCATGGATGAACCCTTTTGAAATTTGGCTATGCCATGCCTTGGGTAATAATTGATCCCCTATGTGATATACCTAGGAAGGACTCAAAAGTTACTATGACTCATAGTGATTCAAGGGACTCCATATGGATCACCTTGGATGGACTCAGTGGTATTGGATTATCAGATATTCTTGTTACGATACCTGGGATCCTTTTAGATCGCCTTGGATGGCCACAAGACTCCACCTATGGTTTTAATAGATTGTCTTATTGGATTAATTATTCATATGAGATGAATATCCTTAATGGTTATTATGAGTTTTCTTATGCACATGGATGCTTCTCCTTGATTTACTAGCACTTTTGAATGATGAATTGTGAATTAGACCCCAAGCTAAAGCACAATCTTGGGGGTGTACCTCTTCTTAGGTGGCCTTGATCACTTGGGCCCTTGTATACATATTATGGGTTCCACATGCACCGCATTAAAACTCCCATCTTAGGCCGAAGAAGGTGATAAGGTATGGGTGCCGGTTGCGAACCCATACCAAGTTTTTATTATTTAATTTTTTACTGCTCTGCATTGATACATATTGGGACACTATTTATTTTTTTATTGCATGCGATGGTTAGGAATAAACACTGTGGGTGTTAGACTACTGAGATTTATATCCCACACCCTACTCAGGTTCAGTTTGGCACTCAATTAGATATTCTTTCTTTTAGGTCTTTTGATTCTTTACTTGTGTTGTGTTTTGTACATGGGAGCTAGGGAGCACAGGACCAGGCTCGTGCTCAGGATGCTTGAGGTGTTGTCAACTAGGTTTTTTTTTATATTTTACTACATGAAACTTTTAATAACACCTGACATCACATGCATCATTATGTGAAATTGGCATTGGACAATTTATTTCAGTTGTTACATTTATTCTTCTGCTTCTGATCTCTTTTGCTCTAACTTTCCACTGTTAGTCATTTATTACCTATGCTTCCATTGCTTATTATTTATTTTCACTGGTTATAATGCTATGTATATTCTAATATATGATGGAATAGTCTCCCCACAGACACATCATA
The DNA here is from genome assembly GCA_963277665.1 of Viscum album. Classification (NCBI taxonomy): domain Eukaryota; kingdom Viridiplantae; phylum Streptophyta; class Magnoliopsida; order Santalales; family Viscaceae; genus Viscum; species Viscum album. The sequence goes on from OY728120.1 coordinate 1,490,700,987, forward strand.
GGCCCTTACTGTTGAAATAGTGGGTGCCCTAGACCCAACTATACAGTACCATTTGATTACCATATCATGTGTACAATTAGTTATAAATGATGTCATATTACCATTATAGTGTAGAATTTTCTGCATCCACTATAATAATGGTAATGTCCAAAGGTTAATTGTTGTGTCGAGAGGTTATAGCAGATCCCATGCTATAATGAGAACCTCAAGATACTATGAAATTAATCTTAAATATATGTTTTATAGTCTATATACATCTTATTGACTAGACATAGTAGATGTATGACTATCAGGTGCTAGGATCTCATAAGTATTGAGACTTCTTCTCATGAAGTTCGCACTTGGTGATCTCTAGTTGTGAGATCATGAGGACAGACCCGTCAATAGGAACACCACATGTTTTGGGTGTCATTTGTTGTTCCTATCTATGGAAATTTGTATTGGTATCCTAACTTGAGACCATTACCAATGTGTATCATTTGATTATTTACTTTGATGCAAGGCAAAAACCATGGTATTGAAATCGTGCAAGGTAGCTTGTGTTGGGTTTGTCGTTGGTGATATGATATTGGTTGAATGGTCAAGAAAGGATTTGTCGCTTCCATGTTTAGGAAGTTGTATATCTCAGGCCTGGTTCATCAGGATGGTGCTACCTTCATAATTCTTTGGCCAAAGTAGTACAAAGGTAAATCCATTTGGTAAGGTCAACAAATAATAAAGTAAGAAAAGGATGATGACACAAGTGTGCATCCTGCTTTATGAGTTATTTAATGACAAAGATATTTTAGTACACAGTCAATGTTCGTAGGATGGTAGTCATTGATATGACTATCCTTATCTATTTAGGAGCCATGATGGGTTACTAGACTCTGCTCTTGGTATGTGTATTTATTCATTGCTATCTAGATAAGGGCCTAGAGGGTCAAACACAATAGTTTATTCAATAATTCTCTCTATTTAGTTGAATAGGTATATGGAGATGGTGGGACCCACCACAAGGTCTGAGTATTGTCCAAGTTATCGATCACCAAAATAATTAAAAAAATTCATTAATATTCAAGTTATGAATATTTGGTATTGAATTTATTTAATGTATTTACAAGCTTAGTAAATACGAGAAAAATATTAATTGAATGAAAATTATTTAAATATTCAAGGTTCATTTAATATTAAGAGGGACAACGAGTTGAGTTAAATGGCTCAGGTTTTATCATGTAATATATTTTATATATATTACAAGTATGTGATAAAATAATAAATAGTTTTGGCGTAGTTTAGTTCATCGAAATTATTTATTTAGTGGACGTTGAAATAAATGGGGGTTGGGGAACCCAACCGTGTATTTTGTAAATCCACTATAAATATAGGAGGAGGCTCTCTCTTATGGTGTGCAATTTACTATTCATTCATTCTGTGGAGTGAAATACAAAGCCTCTCTCTCCTACCTCTCTCTAGAGATAGAAGCTCCCGATCCAAGAAGCTTGGATCAAGATCTCTCTTCAACATCAAAGGCATCTCAATGTGGTGATCGTCGGGATGTGGAAAGCACCATTGGATCTCCGCGTTAGCACCTGGAATTCGACGATTGACACTCCTGTGGGTTTTTAAAGTGTGTGTGGACGATCTAGAGGGTTCCTGCTTTGGATACTTCAAGCGATGATTGCCATCGACTAGTTGCAGTCAACCAAAACTTCAGATTTGAAACGGGTACATTTTAATTTTAATTTTGTGATTTTAATAATTTACGCGAGATCCTCGGACCTCTCCGGGGCTCAGTTCATCGGCGTCAATAAGTACCGACGATCTTCCAATGAAAGTTTTAAACTCCCCGGCCCACCGGCTTCCACTGTAGGCCCCAGAACCTAACAGTGGTATCAGAGGGATCACGTAGATTTTCTGAGCATAGAAAATTAAAATTTCATTAAAATCAAGTAGAGGGTTCAATGATGGTCCCAATAGTTCAAACCACGCGTCGATCCAATGCTGAATGACCAAGTTAAGATCAATTTAATTTTTCGAATTGGATCAAAACTTGTGTTTTGATCACCGATATTAATTTTAATTCATTCCGAAGAACCGATCAAGTTTAGATCGGTTCATCAGATATAATTAAAATTATATGCAAATTGTAAATTTTTTAATTTAGTAAATTACATAATAATTTTTTTATTATAATAATATTAAATTTATTATTATAATAATAATATAATAATAAATTATTATTTCATTATAATAATTTTATTATTATTGTATCAAAAGGCTAAGTAGACTTTGGAAATTAATCTGTGGAAAATGGGAGTAAACTTGACTTAAGAACAAAAACAAGGAGATGACTTGACATCCTTTTTAAAAAAATAAAAAAATATACAAAGGGATATCCTTATAAAATTAAGAGGAGACTTTTAAAAAAATTAAAAAAATAAAGGATAATTGAAATGGGGGCCGACACAAGAAAGTCAAGCAAGAAAAAAGGCAAAAGTAGGGGTTGTCCCCTACCTCCCGCGCACCACGTCAGGAAGGCACACACCAGCCGCCGTCGGACGCTTCCCCTATCTGCGACCACCCTCCCCACTCGAGTCAGCCAGCAAGCTCATATGCAGTGACCATGCGCCGCACAGGTCGGAGTCCCAGTATCCGTATCCTATTGAGGCTGCCTCCCACTCCTTGCACTGGACCATGAAGCACGCTGCTCTGCTGTCCGCCGCCTAGTTCTGCTCCAGATCACCGCCCGGCCTCAGCAGGCCTCTGCCGGCCGTTCCCCTCATGAAGCCCCACCGTCGATCCGCCTAGGCAGTGCGCAAGGCCTCCGCCACCCCGGGGCTGTCCTGCCTCCCAAAGCGCCGCTACCCTCTGAGCCCGCTAGTCCTTCGAACACCCTTGGCCGCCCCGACTGCCCTTGTTGGCCCTCTGAGCCGCCTCCTCAGGCACCCCGCAGCAAGACCTGGCTTGCCTCTTGGCCGCGGCACGTCCTGCCACTATTCAGCCTACCCCAGAACCGGACGCCCGCCCACAGTCCGACTTCTCCTCTCTCAGTCGGACAACGCAACTCCAGCCCCATCACTAACAGCAGCTCATCAGTCGGTCTCTGCCTGGGTGTGACCCTGCGAAACCATGTCCTAGTTTCAGAATCGAGGGAGTTAACTCACCCAAAAACAACCAGGGTCTCAGGTGGGTCTGCCTAATGCAAAATGGGTTTGGGCGGACCCGCCTAACCCAGAAAACCAAGAACAGGTTTGGCCCGACCCATTACGGGTGTGCGCGGGTCCAGCGCAACCCGCAACGGGCCATAGCGGGTGTTACGGGTTTGAAGTTAATTTCAATTAATATAATTAATTAATTTAATTACCAAATTAAAATAAATAAATTAATATATTAATTTTGGTTGAAAATAAATAAATTTTAATACCCAGATAAAATTAATTCAATTTAATAGTTAAATTGAATTAAATTAATTAATTTAATTTTTGATATTAAAATTAAATTAATTAGAAGATCAATAATTAATTAAATTATTTGAATTTATTAATTCACTTAATTTAATTTAGATAACCATTGTACTTATTTAAGGTATTTTAATTTTATTATGCATTTTTACCCGTCTGCTGGTCTTGAGCATCGACCCTTGTATGTCTTCATTTAATTAATTATTTATTTAATTATTTAACTGCATGATATGTTTGTAATTAATTAAATAGATGGTCTGCGCATCATCTTTCTTTTTCAGTTAAAATGTATAAGGGCCCGCGCACCCAATTTCACATGATGTATATTTATCCCAAGAGTCCCCCTCGCCTGCGTGCGAGTAATTATTGTACTTCCGATGAAGATGACGAATGACATGGAACCCACCGAGATGAGGTAGTGGACGTTGATGAAGATGGTGCAAGATGACATGTGGACTCAACGAAGATGAGGCGGTACTTCAATACGTGATGTGGACCCCGTCAAGATAAGGCGATGTTCCAGAAGTGAAGTGAACATACAAGACCAGGGGAAAGCTGCATTAAGAGTCAAGCTTTGACTTAGGTATGAAACTCGTAGGTCATTTAGATGCTCAATACCAGTCGGGTAGTAGTTTTCTTTTATGCATTTATTTATTATTTTATGAATTTTATAATAGTGGGAAAATACATAAAATAATAGATAATAAAATGTATAAAGAAGCGGCGTATGTTTTTCTATTAAATTTCAGTTGTGAGAACGACAACATAGATGGACAAGTTTAATAGAAATGGATTATATTCATCGAGAGAAGCCAATAAAACCCTCAAATAAAATATTAATTCATAACAACCTTCCTTCATTTAAGTTTGAACAAAACTGGGTGTTTGGGTGTTGTTCATTCCATAGCTGAGAGTGCTCTTACTATCGGGGAGTTTTTATTGGAGTGGTGGGTCGACTTAACTAAAATTGCAGTAAAGAAATAGCCATAGAAAGATTGTTGTAATTTTAGAGGCAAGTATTGAGTAAATCAAATTATGATTTTTGAAGCTGGGACTTTACTCAACAGATCAAGGAACCACAAGTTAATGCGGCTGGCCAGCCAAAAGCCTACCTTGGACCCTCTGAGCAGTGGCGTAGCCATATCTTGTAGACTACGAGGGAGGTTCAAGGATCCTTTCCACTAGAATACTCAAGAGTATTTCGATTCCAGTACAGAGGGTTCCTAGAATTCAAAAAATTAGTGGGATATATTTATTGATTAAATTAATCAGTAATGTCATATTTCGTAATCAACATTAAAAGTACAATCTGCTAAAGATTATTTGTAGAGAATGTCAAGAAATAACGCAATAAAACAATGATAAATATTAGACAAAGTTAATGTTTAAAATAAGCACAAATTTTCAAAGAGTATTATAGGCGCTTGTGCACATTACTACTATATCGGAAATTCAAGGTGCTTGTGTCCCAACCTGTTAAGCCACCTCATGAAGCAAGGGTATAAAACTGCTTACAAGAGACTCATGAATCAAGCATATGATGGTTCTATCATAATGCTATCATCAATGTCTGATGTTAGTTTCAGTCTCTACATTATGACATGGATGATGATTACATAAAGTCTCATCTCTAAAAGTTTCAAGGAGAAAGCTAAGTGAGATTTGAATATGATGATTGCACTTGCTTTTTTTAAAGTGAAAGACAATTCACAATATTTCATGTCATCCCATTCTTATACCTTTTACACCCAATTACTCTAGTTTCATTTAAGGATAAAAACGAACGGTATAGAATAAGTGCTTCATTACCTTTAAGGTAAAATTTTCCAAGTGATAAGAATATTAAAGACAACACAACCTTTTGTTCTTATGTCGAATATATTGAAAGACAAGGAGGAAAGGCCTATGGAAATTTATTCCAAAGGCACCTTCATCTTGTCCTTCAATGAAGATTGGTTGGTTATTTAACCGAAGGTTATTTTCATCACATACTGAAATGAATTTATGGAAGTTTAAAAATGCAATACTAGAAGCAAGTACCCACTTCCCGTTCGGGTATATTCATTAATATAAAGAATTGTTTCTCATATAATTCTTGGGTATTAAATACAATATGATTTTAAAATATATATATTGAAATAAAGTAACCAAGTAGAGAAACATTACTAGGTGTAAGGTTTCTTCTCCAAGAAGTTGAGAAAGGATGATTCCTAAGTTAGTGGTGATAAACACATAACCTTTAATTTTCAAGTGATTGATTCATACTAAAAAAGTTGTTGAGTATAACCATAAAAAAATTTATCTCATGTGCCCATTTGGACATTATGAGACATTATTCCATGTTTTGGAATGAATGTTTTTTGTGGTAACATACTCAACAAATAGTTCAGACATACTTGAATCAAAGTCAATACATGATGAATATAAAATGCAAGACCTTCCCAGTTGTGTAAATATGATTCTTTGTCAAGTAAAAATAAAAGTGGATGTAAAAATATACCCAGTATGGTATTTAGGCTTAGCATAGCTAAACACCTTTGGTATTATTGAAATCTTTAGTTTAGACAAAGAAACCTTTAGAAATAAAGGTGTTCCACAAAGCCTTTTAGAATTAGTTCAACAAGAGAGTGTGAACTATTCCAAAGGAAATCTAGAGGTAAATATACTTCATAAGAATCCTTTAAGATATTAAGGAATGTAATAGTGAATTATATGTATGGTTAAAAGATATGAGTTGCTTCGGATCGACATGCAGAAGAATATCTTGACCAAGTAATTGTCGATCATGATAATGTAGCGTGGAGTAATTCCTAAACACATGTTACCTTATCTACATCACGAAATTGATGTTCATAAGGAGGATCAATGAGTATTACATATTAACACTGATCAACAAGCATGTAGCATGGAGAAATTCCTAAATGAATATGTTATATATAAAAGTTATGATGTAAGTTGTATCAATGTTACAACCTACAGTAACTTCCATAATATTTCAAGATATGTTTTTCAAATAATGATGTAAACCCATGACCAATATTCCAACTAAAATTACAAATGGATATCATACAATTTATAGTATGATGAAAATAAATTATGTCATAGGACATGTGTTTAGGATGCTAAGCGTTTGTTAAGGAAAAAACAAACAAACATGCATCAAGCTGAACACATGGTGAATCTAGGTAATTATCCTAACAGTTTCTTAGGATATTAAATAAATCCCTAAGATGGAAAATATGTGGTCTATAATTAGACTAAATTTCTATATAAGGGTGCACATCTCTATTAGAGATAGTGGGATCTAAATTGACTTGGACTTAGTCAATGCTTGAGATGCACAAATGGTTGAAATAGGAACAAGTTGCACAAGTACATGTGGAATAGGCATGTTCTAGTGACACATACTACGTAGAAAGAATGAAAACATGGTGATGGTTTTATATTCACTACGGCCGATGATAAATTATTCATTGAGAATAATAAATCCTACAAGTAAGGAGTATATGGAAATGAGTTAAGATAGACAAGATCAACTAAAATTCAATAATGGATTCCATGTATCAAATTGCATAGGGGCTTATAAATTGAATACTGTGGTGGGTATTCATATAAGATGATACATTGATGGTACAAACCTGGTACCAATAAGGATCGATTGGTTATACTAAGTCGGTATGCCTAAATCCACTAGAATTTTACTTGTCATAGCTAACTTCTAAGATCATTATATTATTCTTGGATGTCGTGATCATATTTTGTGGAAGGTGTCTATATGAGACAACTAGAAAGGGTTGATGACACCATTAAATGCCAATTAAGGTTGCAAGTTACTGAAATCCAGTTGTAGATTAAAGTAGGAAACAAGATATTAGAGCATTCATTTCAAATGAATCATTGCCTTGTGTCTACCAAAGGTTAGTGGGAGCGCTAATGTTTTCCAAGAGAAATATGTTCGACAACATATGGAAAACTTATATTAGTCTTACTATTCGATAAGACCAGGTTAAAAGAAATTCTCCAATGATTGACTTAAAGTTGCAACCTGAGTTCTAGGGAACAAGATCTACTAAAGTAGATCTAATTGTTGCTTGGACCTAGTGAATTGTACATAAAGTGACATTGTATTGAAAAATAAAAGTTGGAATAATTCATGTTAAGAATTGTTGCCAATGTCACATGGATTAATCTCTCCAGGTTGACATGTTTGGAACATAAGAAGAGATTAATGTTGTGAGTTGAGTTCCATACACTTCAGCGATGGATCAATCACATATGTCATAATATGTATAATAATTGATATTGCTAGGATATACTTTATAGTAGTAAGATATCAATTATTTCCAGGAGCACTGCAAGTGATCCCGTCAGAACTGTCATATTGTACTTTAGTAAGCACATATGATATGTACCTGGAATATGGAGAAGAAGGAAAACTCGTTATGGTGGGACCCAAAATAGTAATCCTTAGATCAATTTGATCTAGTATCATAGTTAGGAAAAGGTGATGAGCGAGTCAAGCTCATAAAAGCTAGTGGTATCTATACCTACAAATACTGAGTACGTTGAAGCTTATAAAGAAACTAATAAGTAGTTAAATGAAATTATTTGTTCCAGTTTTTAGATTCAAATCTAGTAAGAAAAGTATTGTCATAATATAAATTATGATATTCTTACTTGCCAAGTTTTCAAGTTATGACAATGGAAAAAAGTGATATACTCGAGAATACCTTATCTTGAGAAGTTTTACTCAAGGAGATGAGGTCGCATACAATAGATATGCCACGTTGTGAAAACATGGAAGGCACAGCAGTTAAAGCCATAACTCAGAAGAAGCATGTTTTTTATCATGTGAGTAGCTAACAAGTTTGGTTAGCAAGTTGGCTCTAGTACAAGTGGAACTATTGAAATAGTGGGTGCCCTAGACCCAACTATGTAGAAACTTTTTATTACCATATCACATGTACAGTTAGTTATACATGATGTCATCTTACCATTATAGTGTAGACTTTTCTACATCCACTATAATAATGGTAATTTCCAAAGGTTAATTTTCATGTCAAGAGGTTATAACAGATCCCAGACTATAATGAGAACCTTAGGATACTATGAAATTAATCTTAAATATATGTTATATAGTCTAGATACATCTTACTGACTATACACAATAGATATATGACTATCAGGTGCTGGGGGCTCATAAGCATTAACACTTCTTCTCATGAAGTTCGCACTTGGTGATCTCTAGTTGTGAGATCATGAGGACAGACCCGCCAATAGGAACACTGCATGTTTTGGGTGTCATTGGTTGTTCCTATCTACAGACATGTGTTTTGGTCTCCTGACTTGAGACCATTACTAATGTGTATCATTTGATTATGTACTTTGATGCAAGGAGAAAACCATGGTACTGAAATCGTGGTGAGGTAGCTAGTGTTGGGTGCATTATTGGCGATATGACATTGGTTGAATTATCAAGAAAGGATTTGTCTCTTCCATGTTTAGGAAGTTGTATATCTCATGCTTGGTTGATCAGAATGGAGCTCCCTTCATATGTCTTTGGCCAAAGTAGTAAAAAGGTAAATCCGTTCGATAAGGTCAAAAAATAATAAAGAAAGAAAAGGATGTTGACACAAGTGTGTGTCCTGCTTTATGAGTTATTTAATGACAAAGAGATTATAGTACACAATCAATGTTCATAGGATGGTAGTCATTGCTATGACCATCCATATCTCTTTAGGGGCCATGATGGGTTGCTATACTCCACTCTTGGTCTGTGTATTTATTCACTACTATTGAGATAAGGGCCTAAAGAGTCACACACAATAGTGTATTCAAGAATTCTCCCTATTCAGTTGAATAGGTATATTAACATGGTGGGCCCCACCATAAGGTCCGAGTATTTTACAAGTTATCGATCACCAAAATAATTAAAAAAAAATATTAATATTCAAGTTATGAATATTTTGGATTGAATTTATTTAATGTATTTACAAGTTTAGTAAATATGAGAAAAATATTAATCGAATGAATATTATTTTAATATTTAAGGTTCGTTTAATATTAAGTGGGACAATGAGTCGGGTTAAATGGATTGGGTTTTATCATTTAATATATTTTATATATATTAAAAGTATGTGATAAAATAATAAATAGTTTTGGTGTAGTTTAGTTCATCAAAATTATTTATTTAGTGGACGTTGAAATAAATGGTGGCCAGGGAACCCAGCCGGGTATTTTGAAAATCCACTATAAATGTAGGAGGAGGCTCCCTCTTATGGTGTGCAATTTACTATTTATTCATTCCATGGAGTGAAATCCAGAGACTCTCTCTCCTCCTACTCTCTAGAGAGAGAAGCTCTCAATCCAAGAAGCTCGGATCAAGATCTTTATTCAGCATCAAAGGCATCTTGATGCGGTAATCGTCGGGACATTGAAAGCACCATTGGATCTCCACACTAGCACCTGGAATTAAATGATCAACGCTCTCATGGGTTTTTTTAAGAATGTGTGGATGATCTAGAGGGTTCCTTCTTTGGATACTTCAAGTGACAATTGCCATCGACTAGTTTCAGTCGACCGTAGCTTCAGATTTGAAATGGGTGAATTTTCATTTTAATTTTGTGCTCTTAATAATTTACGCGAGATCCTTGGACCTCTTTGGGGCTTAGATCATTAGCTTAGACAAGTACCGTCAATCCACCGATGAAAATTTTAAACTCCCCGGCCCACCGGTTTCAACTGCAAGCCTCAGAACCTAACACTCGTTGCTAGTCGGCAACCTCTGAAATTTGGGGAGATTCACTTGAGATCATGTGGAGACCAGTCCAACTACCGATTTATTAGTCAATAGGGCTGGGACATTACAAAGTGTTATCATAGCAGTTTTTTCCTTTGTCTTACTATTTTTGATGGTATAAAAGAGACCTGGAATGTGTCAATGCTTGGTAAATTTCGGTGTCTGAGACTGATCACCCCATGTATGAGGAAATAACCAAGTGGACAGGGTTGGGATTGTTGTTCATATTGTTTGATATTATTGTTTAATATGATTTCACCTAGAGTGATTTGTGTCTTTTCCATTTCTAATTGATTTATAGGATTTATGGTATATTCCCCTTGGCCTGGTATGGAAAGGATGAATCATTACATGAATCCCATTAGGAACATAGAGAATTTACATGTCATTCATATTCCATTCCATGTAGTTGCATATGTAGGTTTTTTCTGGTTCTGATAGTGTGCCTTAAGTTTTATTCAATGCTTCTATGTTTATAGAGTGTTTCTCTATGTTGGATTCTTATAATAACATTCTTGTTTTGATATATAAATGGTTTCATGGGATAAATATAGTTGGTTTCATTGTCTGAATTAAATGATTGTGATTATGACAAGAGTCAGTTTTCAATTGTAAGGTGTATGGGCACCTTATAACTAAGAAATGGTAACCTGTGAAATCAAACCATCCTTGAGCTTTATATTAATGTTTAAATACTTTTTTAAAATGTGCAGGATGTTTAATTTTAATCTGAAATGAATTAGTTAACTTCAAAAATGCACAATTGGACCCATGTAAGTCTGTTGGGACATGTTTCATATGAGATAACCCATTTAGGTGTTTTAAAATTTTAATAAATTAAGAAACTTCTATTGATTTTCTTTACAAAGAACCTAGTTTGGATTAGTGGGACCCTCATAGGTTGCCTTATATGTTAAAAGGAATTTATTTTGATAAATTTCCTTATTATGAATGAATTTCAAGAAGTTTAAAATGTTTTAAAAAGAAAAGTTTGTTGATACTTTCTTGATTTTACTTGATGTGTTAGTTAAATATTTTAAATGGTTAAAGATTAAAATGTGAATAAATGAAATGACTTTAAAATGGAACCTATGTAGGTCTCGTTCGTTTAAACCCTCGTGTAAGGATAGCTTGAGCTTTTCTCTTTGAGTTTCCTTGGAATAGTTGGGATTTTTAAGGGGATTTTCCGTGGTAGGTAGCACCCTTAGATATTAAATTCCATACTAAAAACTGTGATATTTATATTGTATGGCGCCGTTCGGGTGTCTTTGTCCCTAGTTGGACCCCCTTTTCTTAAAAAATACACCCTTGTTCGGATAGGTGGTCATGTTTTTCTTGGAATTTAATACATTCATGAGTATCAAGTAATGCTTAGTTTTAGTAGGTTATACATGCTAAGGGAATGATCAACTGTTTTGTAGGTCTCATGATCCTTCGTTCTCTGTGATGGACACCTTAGTATGTCATCATCCAGGTTAATGGCCGTATGGGGTAGTGTGAATCTGGACTATATCTTTTGTATGGACCATGTGATACTTGAATGCATAGGGTAGACAAACTTTGGATAAAATATAGTATGTGTCAGTTTCTTATTAAAATATAGAGGTATTATGTGCTAACATTAGTTGTACCCATTGAGTTTCTACACGTTATGAAGAACCGGTTGAGTTCGGTAGAAACATTGAGCCTTGTGCTTTTGAGTGTTTTCTCAGGTCATCCTTGTGGTAGAGTGACCTAAGTTTAAATAAATCAAGTTCATTCCAATGCTTGGGATAACATCCAAGAGACTCGAGTGTTTGGACATGCTAGTCAGATTGGTTTGGTTTTTATACAAATTGCTTATTTATTTACATTTATAATGGTTCTAACCTAGCACACCTTTGAGTGGGTAGTCTATTTCTTTTCTTCTAATGGCTAGGATAACCCTAAGATGGGGAGCATCATGTCAGTTTTGTTGAACATTTCTTTCCAAGAAGAAGGAGCACAACCAAGGTGTAACATTTGGAAATAGTCGGTATTTCATGAATAAATTTGAGGCTTGCAAGTGTTAAATCATGTCATTACTTTCTTGGAAGCACGACATCGATGTGGTTAGCGGTGTACGTAACCCTTTGGAAACACCATTGGATTAGGTTAGACTCTGGTTCTTAAGCTTGAACAATCAAGCAATACCTCAGGTGGAAAAAGGAATTGTGATCGGTTTGAAATGGTGACACAACAGCAAGTGAAGTCGAGTTCTGTTTTTGAAGTTGACCAGCTATGGTTCAACTAATCTTCTTGGTAATATGAAAATCCTCTTACTGTACTCTGCTAAGAGATAAGAATGTCCCCTATCTTGACATCATCCTTGATGTGCTAAGAGAGAATCGATCTTATGCCCCTTTAAATCTTTGAAATCCGTTGGGCTTGTTTGGGAGATCCTTTTTGGTGTTGCAAACGGATTTTTGGTTCTTATTGAGGTATGGTAGTTCTGAGTGATCCTTGGGTTCCCAAGTAGAAATACCTTGTATGGAATCTTCAGCAGCATCCATTCCTTCTGATGTGACCACCAGAAAGATTCTGCTCTGGGCCCAATCAATGATCTAATGTGGACGTCATGGCCTTATGCCAACATCTCTCTTGTAAGCAAGGAGTATGCACTACCTCGGTTAGTTCCTAAGGCTCTAGTTCATTGAATTCTGAGTTTACTCTAGTCTTGTTGAAGAGATCCATGTTAATGCTTAAAGTGTGATAATTCTAGTTGTGTGGATCTGGATTACACCTTTGTTGTGATGAGACATGATAGTTTAAATGGCCAGCCGAAGGTGGTTTGACTCATAGTTTTTCTTGTTTATTGTTCGTGGTTGGTGAATAACTATCTATGGAATGTCGTTAGGTAGAGAAGAGTGTGGTTTCTATCATCTAAGTCTTTTCATGAGTTGATGGCTCGACATGGGATTTTGGGTCGATGGGAAATTGACCATTGATCATTTCATAATCACGACAGGAGCGTCTCTTAAACCCTTAAGGGCATGCATTGTAGGAAATTTTGACAATGGGATGTGTCATGAATTAGAATTGACCCTCTTCCATGTTAAAGCCTAAGGTGGGAAGTACCTTTTTTCCTGGTGTTTAAGGAGACAACGACATGATCATGTATCTGGTCAAACAGGGTCGTGTAAGTGTCATCTCGCTATTTAAACCAGAAAATGAGTGTTGGATCGAGTCTTGGTGGTTTAAGTGCCATGTTTTTAAAGGAATGCTTGAATGTGCATTGGGAATTTGCAAATGCAATATGACTATTTGAATAAGGATTCACAACCCTTATAGGTTGGGTGATGTTTACATTGTTACAGAAGGTTTTTTAGGGAAAATAAGTTCTATGAAGGGAATGTTGTAACGATCCATGTTTCGAACCAGAAATAAATGCAGAGGAAATTTGAAAATTTTCATTACCTAACATACCATTTTTAAAACCCAGTTTCAGAACTTGATTCCAAGAGTTTTAACATTACGAAGTGTTTTTTAAAGAAATTAAAATATTTAAATTATAAATAAAAATAAAAATAAATTAAATTATTTATTAATATTATTATTATTATTATTATTATTGTTATGATTATGATGACAATGATGATTATTATTATTATTATAATTATCAATAATAACAATAATAATATTATTATTATTTTTGTTAATAATAATATTATTTTTATTAATAATAATATTATTTTTGTTAATAATAATATTATTTTTATTTTTTTATAGTTAAGAGACCTAAAAGGGTCTCTCCTCCCCTTACCCATGGAACATGGTACCCCTCCCCCTCTCCTCAACTGTAGCGCACCCCATCCCTTCTCCCAGGCATTGCGCGACATCCCACTCTTCGCAACCTCCCTTGTGCACCAATTTCAACCGTTTTTATACCATAATCTCTCTTTAATCTTCAAGGTAAGGCCTCTGGTACCCTTATCCTCCCTTGATTTTTCTGATTAATCCTATCCTATCACTCAATTTGAGTTTGTCTAAACTCTAGGTGGAGGCTAACTTGATTTTTCAGTTTCATTATGGTGTTAGGTTATATGAAGCATCTATCGGGACTCCCTTGTTCATATTCTGACATCTGTCATCGAAGGATAAATAGATTGGGTTGATTTGGTTCTCTCCCTCCATATGAGGTAAGGTTTTATTTACACTGTGTGGTTTTTCTCAGTTTATTTAGGGCCTTTAGGATATTTTTGGGTCCCTTGTAAATTTTTAGAGGGTTTGGTGGCTTCGTGGAGACTTTACCTCATATACATAGGTATGTATATATATAAATATATCTTACATGTACATTTTCCATCATGGTGAGGGGAATGAATGCATTGGGTTAATGGATATATATATATATATATATATATATGAATATATGTGCATGAAATTGTGGGGCAATTTTGAGTGGTCATTAGTAAAATTGTCAAGTTCCAAATTGTTTGGCTTGGCATTGGTCTACTTTCTGAGGTAGGGTCTCTTTCCTTCTAACTTTAATTTTATGAATTCAATAATTAATTTACTTATCACACTGTCCTTAGTTTTTAATTAATGTAGTATGGTGTTTAGATTAAATGCCTCTTAAATGTGAATTTCATATGTTTCATGATTTAAATGTAAAATATGATAAATAAATTGTTTAAAGAGAAATTTCATGATTTTGTAATAAAACCCCTCCAATTAAGGTGCACTGTCTTCAAGATAAAAAGCAATGATTAGATTTTTTTTCTTGCTTGGCCGATTGCATTAGTGTTTTTTATACTTGAGATTATGTTTGAAATACGGCATGTTTAGGACCTTGCCATTAATTATCCCCCTAAATAAGGGGTTTCCTCTCCATATGGTATCCATTTAATGAACCAAGAATCTTATAAATGGAATAGCTTGTTTAATAAATGAGATTTTTCCAAGTAGGTAAATGCCCATTTGTCAATGACACAATCTAAGTGTCTCCTGAACCCTGATAAATAAATTTACTTGTTTGATTAATCAAATGGATTGAATTGAATTAAAGGAAATTCTCATGATGGCTTGCCTTATTAAATGACATTTCCCATGTAGGAAATTAGTAAATGTCTAATTATAACCAAAAACCTCCTAAGTGGTTGACTTTCTTTGTATAAGGGATTACCGAAGTAGGTAATTTTCCTCTTAAATGTAGCATATTCTAAGTGCCTTCTTTCCACTTTAAATCCAATCACCTTGTTTTGATAATGTAAATAACATGTTTTGGATAGAATGGATTGTCATGGTGGAAATCCTTTCCTTCAATTTCTAAATTGAGATGATCTTGTTATAATAAAATTAATTTCCATGCTTATTTGAATTTAATGGCATGTCTTTAATTAAATGGTTTATTCATTATGAATTTATTTTTCTTTCATTAAGAGATTTGAAGTAGAATGAAATGTGGAGGGAGGCACAACCAACCCATTTATTTAATTTTATGCACGAACAAGTTTTTTAGATTATTTTATTTAATTTCATTGATGACTTATGGTTTGAGACATGTTGATTCCATGTGATTTTGTTTATATTCCACTGCTTATGAAAGTACTTAATGCTTATGCCCTATTTTAGTGGCTTGATCTATATTACAATATTGTTATCTTGAGATATTAAAATGCTAATAATGTCATGTAATTATTACACACTTGTTTTTTTGCTAAATGCCTTATTACATTTTGATGGTTGAATTATGTCCTTTGGCTAGCTTGGTATCTTTATATGCCCTTGATGGAATGAGATGTTTATTTAGTGGTATAAAAAATTATAAATGCATCGCCTTGCAGTATATTCCCTTCTTGATATGAATATTTTGAAATGGGTGTGGAGAAATCATGGGTTCCATATTAAGGATTCATATATGGACTCCCATGATCGGGAGGTTATACCACGATGTGCTTGGGAAGATGGTTTGGCTTTATAGGAAAGGGCTTCTTAGGCAGTTTATTATACTCTTGAGTGATATCAGTTCCCTAGGGGAGAAACCATGGATGAACCTTTTGTAAATATGGATATTCCATGACTTGGGTGATACTAGGTCCCCAATGTGAAATACATAAGAAAAAATAGAAGTTACCATGCCTTATTGTGATAAAAGGGACTCCATATGGATTTCCTTGGATGGATTCTGTGGTATTGGATTATCGTATGTTCTTGTTGCGACACTTGAGATTCTGTTAGATCACCTTGGATGGGAACGAGACTCCACCTCTGGTTTTGATGGATTTTCAAATTGGATTGCTTATTCATATGATATGTATATTCTTAATGGTAATTATGAGTTTTCATATGAACATGGATGGTTATCCTTGATTTACTAGTATTTCGAATGATGACTTGTGAATTAGACCCCAAACTGAAGCACAATTTTGGTGGTATACCTCTTCTTATATGGCCTTTATCACTTGGGACCCTTGTATACATATTATGGGTTTCATAGGTACCCCATTAAGACTTCCAACTTATGCCTAAGTAGGTGATAAGGGATGACTGTCTGGTTGGGAGCTCAAACCAAGTTTTTATTATTTAATTAGTTACTGCTCTACATTGATACATATTGGAACACTATTTTTTTTTATTGAACAAGATGGTTTGGCATAAACACCATGGGTGCTGACCTACTAAGATTTATATCTCAAAACCTTCTCAGGCACCATTTGACACCTGATTAGATATCCTTTCTCACAGGTATTTGAATTCTTTATTTGGGTTATTCTGTGTACATGAGTGCTAGGGAGCACAAGAAGGGGATCACGCTCAGGATGCTCAAGGAGTTTTCCATTGGATTATTCTTTTGTTTTTTTATATTGCACTGCTTTCACCTTTTAGTAACACCAAACATCACATGCATCATTTTTTGGAATATTTTTCACCACTTTATTTCGATTTTCACATTTATTCTTTTGATGTTATTCTCTTTTGTTCCTACTTTATGCTATCAGTCATTTATTACTTATGATTCTGTTTTTGCATACTGATTTTAGCTGGTTATACCACTGTGTATACTCTGATCTATGATGGAATAGTCTCTCCATAGACACACCCCAGACCTTCACTGCTATTTGGAAGCCTATGGTGTGTGTAGAGATGCAGTTGAGGTCATGTGGAGACCAGTTTGGCTACCGTTTTAGGGGTTAGTCGAGCTAGGATGTTATAGGAATGAAGGGAAGGACCTTCATTTTTAGGTCAATAGATAAAGGATGATCAAAATTTTCAGATTGCAAAATATTTAGTTCTAATTATTTTCTATCTCGTTAAAATCCATGTTCAAGGACATGTTTATAGCCTCAACCATATTTGAAAATCAAGGATATAATTATCCTTGATGAATCGGCCTTTGAAGGCCCTTGATTCACGCCATCAAAAGACCCACATAGCCCGTTTTTACGAAGTTGGCAGAGATATACAAGTGGTGTATTTCATTTAGCTTGAAGCAACATGTATCCAAAAGCCCCAAGTAGTCATTTTCACATTGAATATTCACATAGTCGATCGCTCACGTAGCTGATTTCTCACATAGATGATCGCTTACATAGCTGATCACTCATGTAGTAGATCCATGTAGTCGATCCAATCACGTAGCTGATTCACATGGCCAATCCATCCACGCAGTTGATCCACGTAGCTGATCCAAACAAATATCTGATTCACATAGTTGATTCATCCACATAGACGATTCATATAGTCGATCACTCATGTAGCTGATTCACATAGCCGATCCTACCACGTAGTTGATGGCTGATGGCTCCATGTAGCTGATGGCTCCACATAGCTGATGAATCCACGTAGATGATGACTCCACATATCCAATGAATCCACGTAGCTAATCTATCAACATAGTCAATATCACATAGTTGATGGATTCACATAGCCGACTCGACTAACTGTGAACTAGTCTCTCACCTAAGCTATGAACCACACATTCATGATGTGAAACCCTTACACATCGTGAATCCTCACTGCTCCCATCTTTTAGAAGCCAAACACCTCTAGACCCGCTTTAGGCCTCCTCTAAGCACCATGGGATTCATAAAAACATAAAGGGTTGGATTTGATGGATCTATACCCTTACATCAGATACCTATCAAACAATTCTCATCCTCGAGAATCTAAAACCAAACTGGGGGATAAAAGAAAAAGGGGTCGTTTGAACAGCCACCCCACAAGATACCTCTAAAGGATATCTCCATCATAGGAGCTCAACCACCTCATTAGATGAAACAAGCATAAAACCATGCAGCATTAACAATACACTCTTAAACACCCTCCCCAGGGAGACACCTCTCCAATTAGAGCATTATTACCAACAAGCAATAAGAGGGAACCATCTCATAAACCAGTAATGTCAACATCCACATGAGAACAATGTTACAAGAGAAGAGCTAAACATCAAACAGCTCGGGGTACTAAGTGTGCACCCTACAATGAAATAAGTATTTAACAGCGCTAGAAAAAAGTACTGATAAAGGAGACCTTTTATCAATGCTGTTTTTAACACTGATAAAAGCTACCCTTAATCTTTGATTTTTAGCACTGATAAAGGGTACCCTTTATCACCGCTTTATCTTTAGTACTGATAAAGGATACCCTTTATCAGTGATTTCTTTTTAGTGCTGATAAAGGGTATCCTTTATCATTATTTTTAGCGTTGATAAGGGTCCCGAATAAAATGAAATAATTAAACAAATAAAAATTAAAAATGTTTAAATTTTAAAAAGTATTAATTTTTTTATTAATTAAATAATTATTGATAAAAATGAATAAAATGAATAAATTTAATATATATATATATAAATTATAAATAATAATAAATAATATATATTAAATATTTAGATATATTAAATGAATAAAATGAAATAATGAAACAAATAAAAATTAAAAATCAATAAATTAAGAAAAATAATAAACATTTTATTAATTAAATAATTATTGATAAAAATGAATAAATTTAATATACATATATATAAATTATAAATATTAATATATTTTATATTAAATATAGATATATAAAAAGAATAAATTGTAATAATTAAACACAAAAATGAAAAATGAAAAAAATAATAATAATTAAACTAAAAAAATTAAAAATGAATAAATTGTAATAATTAAACAAAAAATTAAAAACAAATAAATTAAAAAATTGTTAAAGAATTTATCAATGAAACAATTATTAATAAAAAACGAACAAGTTTAATATATATATATATATATTAATTATAAATAAAAATAAATAATATATATTAAATATAAATATAGAAAATGAATAAAATGTGATAATTAAAAACATATTAATGCCTTATTCATTCTTAGTGGTTTTTATATATAATTATTCATTAATACATTTAATATAGAAACATATCAATATATATTTCCTAAAATATGATTTATATGATACAATATATTTATTCCTTACCTTAAATAAGTCATATATATTGTGAATAATGATTTATAATAAAAAATTAATAGTAATTAAAAATACTGACTAATTGCATTGAGTAATGGACATAATTGAATATTGATTGATTTTTCAATTTATCATATATCAAATGTGTTACATTTATTGCACATACATGTATTTAATTAATGCATCTAACGCACACAAATATTTACGTAATTAATGAAATCTTATATAAAAACACATACACCTAATATTTTTGTAATTTATTAAAGTTTTAGTATTAATTTTAGAATTTCATTATAACATGATACATTTAATATATCACTTCTTTAATCGGTAAATTTTATTTATTTATTTTTAATATTATTATAGTTAGGTATTAATTCATTTTTAATATTTTTTTGGGAATCTAATCATTTTCTATTCTTTATTTATATATAATTATTTACAATGTTTTCATATTTTCAGTATTCATTCATCTTTATTTCAATATATATGCATATTTTTTTAATAATTTATAATTGATTAATAAAATTCATCATTTGTTTTTCAATATTGTTAATGTGTTCTTATTTTTAATTATTCAATTTATCTTATTTTTAATATTCATGCATTTAATATTATATATTCATTAATAATGTTAAAATTATATCTGTAAATAAATATTTATAAATAAATATATTTATAAATAAATGTATCCATAAATATATATTTACTATATTTATACATTTATATATTTATAATTATAAATTAATAAATATTATATTTTTTTAAAATATTTATATAATTATAAATAAATAATTATATATATTTGAATAATTTTAAAATTATAATAAATTTATTTAAATAATGAATATATTTACTATATTTATATTTATATTTATATTTATATATATTTATTAAATATATATATATATATAATTATGTAAATATATATAATGATATAAATATATAAATATATATAATGATATAAATATATAAATATATAAATATATAAATATATAAATATATAAATATATAAATATATAAATATATAAATATATAAATATATAAATATATAAATATATAAATATATAAATATATAAATATATAAATATATAAATATATAAATATATAAATATATAAATATATAAATATATAAATATATTTTTTTAAAGTATTTATGTAATTATAAATAAATAATTATATATTTAAATAATTATAAAATTATAATAAATATATTTAAATAATGAATATGTTTACTATATTTATATTTATATATATTTACATAAATATATTTACTGATTCTATTATTTATAATTGTAATTATAAATCCTTTATCAACGTTAAAGTTTTAATGCTAATAAAGATGCCTTTTCTCAGTGGTTTTTAGCGATGATAAATCTCTATCTTTATCAGTGCTTATTAATTTAACACTGATAAAATGGATCTTTATCAACTCTTTTTTAGAAGTGCTAATAAATGTGTCTCCGATCTATTTTAAAATCTTTCACCTGTTGCGAACCAGTCTCATATCCAAAGCTTTTTGTGGAATCCACCTGCAGCCAATGCTCCTCTTGGTTGAATCCAAGCTCAAATCAAGGCTCAAATAAAGACTCAAACAATTGCAATGCTTGAATGATTCAAGGGTCAAACAAATCCAATACTGGAATGAATCCAAGGTTTGATGATATCTCTATATTTCATCAGACAATTCAAAGCTTAAATCTAATGTATGTTATTTTCTCCTCCTTCTCACTCATTTATTTCCTGTTTGGTGATATCATTTTGCATTTTTTTGTTCATTATCTATTTTTATTCATTATCCATCGATACTTTCCCTTCTAGAATGAATTAATAATTAGGGGTTTCTATTATTATGGGTTTGTATTGCCCCTTCAATGGATTTTCTTGGATCCTTGTAGGGTATTTAAAATTACACACACTGATTTCATCCTTGTAGCATATTAAGTTTAAATGTTTTG
The DNA here is from genome assembly GCA_963277665.1 of Viscum album. NCBI lineage: Eukaryota > Viridiplantae > Streptophyta > Magnoliopsida > Santalales > Viscaceae > Viscum > Viscum album. The sequence continues at coordinate 1,490,722,608 of OY728120.1, forward strand.
AACTTCATTCCATGGAAATAATGCACTCAAACTGTTTGTTAATATTTCAACCATGGTTTTTATTTAATAAATCCAAATGGATATCATGTAATGATTTCTTGAAGTTGAGGTGCAGGATCTTTGGGTTTATTCTATTTTGAAGCTTCATTGGTATTACATAAATATTTTTATTTTATGTTAAGTGTCCTGAATTTTATCTCTTTGTTTTTTATTGATATCCTATATGAATTTACACACACACACACACACATATATATATATATATGAATTTTTAAATCTACACACTCACACACATATATATATATATGAACACATTATTTCATGTATATATTTAAGTATGTAGTCATATAAAATATAGATTGGATTCATTAAATAAAGCAGACGATATTTTTTTTTCTTGGTTTCAAAAATGCATTCCAAGAGAGAATATTAATGCGTGTTTTTTTTAAAATTTTGACTTTGGTGAATGTTTGGAACTTTTATAAATTAATATTATTCTCACTTTTTTATTTTGAATAATATTAGAAGAAATAAGTTTTCAATGAAAATTATTTCTAGTATCAATTGGTATGGCCTTGTTGGTATAATAAAATGGTTTATATAAAAATTTACCACCATATTTGGAAGCTGTATATATTAGTTTTGATGAGGTAATATTTTTTTCTTTTAAATACATAGATCATATTGATGGGTGTTGGAAGGATGTTTGAATAGGCATGTTTGGGTAATATAGATTATCTATCGATATGTTTTCTAAAAGGGAGACCATACCTCCCATTACTATTATAATAGGGATCATATGCATATTAGTGAGCGATGAAAGATAGTTACAATGTAGTCCCAATTAGATTGTATCAGTCCCCACTTATATTAAATTCGATATGATATTCCAACAAGGTAGGCTAGTTGTGGGTCTCTGGTTGGTTATAAACATAGCAACTCGTCATCATGATTATAGGTGGTTCAAACCCAAGTATCTCCAGATTCACCTCATGTGATGTTTTGGAATTTCCCAAGATTACATATGATTAATTTAATACTATTTACATGTATATTATTTTTGACTTACTCCACATTTAATGTTATTCGATTATAATGTGACCAAATTTTTATATTTTTTATTTGGTTGCATTGATTTATTTATTTTTATGACTATTTTTTTCATTTTATTATCATATACTATTCTTCATGATTATGATTATAAATAGTAATATTCAAGAACCCTAGAATATTTACAGAGTCTATAAATATCTTTAGTCAATAAAATACCAATTATAGAGGTGAAAATATTTATTAATATAATTTATGGAGATTAATGATATTTGATACACCATTAATATTAAATGTAATAATTCCCTAGTTTGTTACATAACTTTTTCCAAAAAATATAATGGAGGTTATCAAATTTTATATATGTTGGAATAATTATTATAAAATATTTTTAGGTATTCATCATTTTAGGTCTACATGTATTGGTTTAACCCCTAGGAATATCTGATTACCATCCATGTATATGTAATAACTCTATTTATTAAAATTTTTTATCAATAAATTTTTATATCTTCTAGTTGATGGAATGAGATTTTATTATTCTTGTTTATCATATTTGGGTAGCTTATTACTCCGCAATTGCCAATATTATATTTTCATCTATTTAGGGGATTTAATAAAGACTTGATGGATCATATTAATAGAGGTAGGACTAGTCTTAGTTAGAGGATTGAAATTATTAAAAGTGGGATTTCTTCTATAAATATAGAATTCATATAGTCCCCAAGGTTTCATATATCATAACATGTCCCCACTAAGACCCCTTTAATCACAAACAAGAATGTGTATACCTCCTGAATCTCACCTTCAATAGGCCATGAGTTAATAACTAGTTCCAATGTTGTAATTCTAACAAATGGGAGGCATTTCCCCTTTTAGAGAACACAATTAAGTACAACCACCATCCTCATAAGCATCATCTCCTGAACAGTTATTATTACAATTTGTTGCTTGAGACCAATCCCCTATCTCTTTTATGTTTCATGAACTACTCTGAGAAGTAGTCATCCCATGGATGACTAATACTAAAAGAATTTCAAACAACATAGGGGTATGTCCATAAGAGATGGAGGATGATTCTTAAACAAAAAAATTAAATAATAACTATTCAGGAGATGAGGCTGATAAAGATGAATGTTTTCAATAACTTTCACCTTTGGATGAATTCAGAGGATAACACCTACTGTGGTGGAGTAATTATTTTCTAAAATTCAATTACCCATTCTCTTTAAAGCATATTGAAATTATTTTAAACAAACAAATGTTGGGTTCCATTTATTAGAATTATCTATAACTTTCACCTTTGATAATTCATATCTTATATTTATTTATTTATTTATTGTACAAAATGAATATTTTATGAACCTAATAGGATGGATAAGAATTGAAAATGGATGGATTCTAATCGTTTTAGAAATGTGTATGAAGATGTAGTTATAGAGTTCATTAAGTTTGCAATAGATCATGCATACAAACATTCTCAAATCATTTTCCATGTTTACATTATTTTTATTCAATGAAAATTAGACTGGAAGAGTTAGATGAACATTTTACTTATCATTGAATTGATTAAAGCTATAAATTTTTGACTAAACACAGGGAAAAACTAAATTTTCACCCTGATTGGGATGATTCTGTGGTTTATGGATCATTTGATATGAATATCAGTGTAAATGAAAGTGGATATCACATAGAAGAAATGAAAATGGAAATTGAAGATGACCTTCGTGATTGTCCAAAGTTTTTTGAGAAGTTAAATAGTTTTTATAAGATTCCATTGTATATAGGTTGTACTAAATACACAATATTGTCAACTGTATTGAAGTTATATAATTTGAAAGATGACCATGGATGGAGCGATACAATCTTTATAGAACTACTTGGTCTTGTAAATGATACGCTTCCAGAAGAAAATAAACTTCCATGTCGAATATATGATGCTAAATTAATGATACATTCAATATAAATGATCTCTAAAAAAATAAATTATTGCCTAAATGATTGCATATTATTTCTCAAGGACCATGATTCACTCATAAAATTCCCTAATCATGGCGTGAATCGATACAAGAAAAATGAATCAAGTCCTTTATAAGTTGTATGATACTTTCCTATCATTCCATGGTATAGAATACTATATAGATGTTTGGAAACTATGGGATAATTTACATGGAATTCAAATAAAAGAATTAAAGATGAGAACCTGTATCATCCATCATATTTTCCTCAATGGAAGAAAATTGATTATGAGTATCTTGAATTTGGAAATGAGTTGAGAAACTTTCATCTTGCGTTATCTATAGAAGGAATAAATCCTTTTGGTGTATAGAGTAGTACTCACAATACATGGCCCGTCATGTTGGTAAATTATAACTTTCCACCATGGTTATGCATGAAGCAAAAATACATTATGTTGTCTCTGCTTATATCTGGACCAATGTAACCTGGTAGTAATATTGATGTTTATTTGGCTCTATTGATAGAAGATCTGAAATTGATGTGGGATACAAGTATTATAATGTATGCTGCTAATAGAAGTGAAGAATTCACATTTAGGTCCTTGTTGTATTGGATGATGAATGACTTTCCTATTTATGGAAATTTATCAAGCTATAACATTAAAGGAATTTTGGGGTGTCACATTTGTGAAGAATAAACATACTTAGTTTGGTTGAAATATTCTTCATAGAATGTGTTTTTAGGACATCAGATGTTTTTACCTCGACGACATAAATACTGATCTTGGACGACAACATTCGATGGGAATATCGAACACGGTACAACAACATCTCCACTAATGGGTGATCAACTATTCGATAAAGTAAAATATATTAACATTGTTATAAGTAAACCATTTTTGAAAAACCTTATGAAATCAGGTTGGAATAATGGATAATTTTTATTGAATTTTTGTATTGTAATTGTTTGTATGTTATAAATTTTCTTTATTTCATGCATGTAGAAAAAAATATACTTTATAGTGTTATTGGAACATTACTAAATGTTCCTAAAAAAATAAATGATGGAAAAAATACTAGGTTGGAAATAATTGACATGGGGATAAGGGAAGGGTTGGCACTGGTGAAGGGTAAAGGGAGAGTGTTTCTTCCTCCAATAGGTTATACTTTATCCAGAAAGGAAAAATTTCATTTTTTCCCTTTTCTTTAATAGTGTAAAAGTCCAAGAGGGGTATTCACAAAATATTGAGAATGTTGTTTCAATAACTAATTTGAAGTTACATGGAATAAAATAACACGACTATCATGTTTTTATACAATATTTAATGCCACTTTCTTTCCATTACATTTTTCCTAAAAGTGCGTGACATACATTAACCAAACTCTGTTTCTTTTTCAAATCCATATGCAATAAATTTATTGACTCTACAAAGTTTCCAATAATGAATAAGGTGGTTTCAGTCATATTATGTGAATTAGATATTCTCTTCCCACCATCATTCTTTGATATAATGGTCTACCTAATGATTCACTTGGTTATAGAGGTTCAACTATGTGGTCCTATACATTACATATGGATGTACCACATTGAATGATATATGAATATTTTGAAAGGGTATGTCATGAATCAAAGTCAACCATAAGGTTGTATTTCATAATGATATATTGTTGAAGAATCTATTGAATTATATATCAATTACCTATCAGATGTTGATAACATCAATCTCCCAATGTATCATCACCGTGGATGCCTCATGGGTGAGGGGATGTCTGTAAGAGATGTTGTTACAATTACCTTCACAAAGCGAGAGAAAGAACACCTTTACATTTTATATAATAGTGATGATTTTGATCCATATGTTGAAGCCCAAAAAGAAATTATTAGATATTTTAATCCATCAATGGATGAAGGATTTATATCAATTACGCATAATCTTCAGTTTATAGGATGGTTCTAAGATTAAATTTATAAGGAGTTATCTAAAAATTTGAATTAATTGGAGAATGAATTTGATGGATTTCTAGAGGAACAGATGAAAATATTATATCTTATAATGGTTTTGTAATCAATGGTTATACATTCTATACAAAAGAACACGATGAATGTCGTACAATGCAAAATAATAGAGTTATGCTCATGTCAGAAGTGATGTACATATTTTTTCTAAGGACATAAATCCAATTTATGAAAATATATCATATTTTTGAATTATTGAATAGATATTTGAGTTGGATTATACAACATTTCAAGTATCAATTTTACATTGAAAATGGGTTAACAATAGGTGTGTAGTAAATGTTATTAAAATGGACTTCGTGAAGGTGAATTTTAGTGTGGAAGGGGAAAATGATGATCCATTCATAATGTCATCACAATTAGTGAAAATATTTTATGTCTCAGATTCAAAAAACAATAATTGGTCTATTTTCCTACTGGTGACTAAAACAACTATCAGGTTATTTTAAAATTCAATCAATTATGGCCCTTTCATTGGGAGATCATAATCAGTTTATGATGGTCCCAATATAGACAATTTCTTGTATGATAGAGGGGACTAAAAAGAGGATATTTGGATTATTCCTAGAGGATACAATCCCTAAAACTATTAAAAAAAGAAATAGAGTTTAATGAGAAATTAAAAGTGTTTTTTAATATACTATATTTTTTCTCATAATATTATTTTTTCTCTACTACATTAACATAATCTAAATTAAATGTTTGACTACTCATATAGAAAATGTCTTCTGCACATAATTATGTTACCAATCTTATGTAAGAATAAACTATAATGAAGGAAACCCTTTGATAAGTTTTGAAGGTAATGTAAGAAAATACTTTATCTATTTCATCAAAAATATATATAGTGAAACTTTGATTTAATTTTTATTTTTCCTTGAAGTGTTCATTTATTTTAGAATATTTATGTCTATTTTTCATGCCATTCTGCACCAAAACTTCCACATATTTCTTCCCTCTTAAAATATTTTTACCCATGTAGTGTTGGAATTCATCACTTTCCTTTATGTTTCCTCAACTACCTTTGCAGGAAGAGCAACGAAACTGCCTTTACTCAACCATAGAGGCAATTCATTATGCAAATTTAATGTTACCAATCCCATGGAATAACATACTATAATAAATGAAACCAATTGGGAAGATGTAAAGGTAATGTTACAATATATTTTCCTTACTTTACTGAAAAATTATAAAATAAAATGTTGATTTAATTTTCATTATTCCTTGTAGAGGTCATTTATTTTAGAATATTTATGTCTATCTTTTATGCCTTTCTACACTAAAAACTTCAACATACTTATTCTACCTCAAAACCTTTTCACCCCTATACTTTTTACATTTATCACTTTCCTTAAAGTTCCGTCCACCACCTTTTCTCAATCAGAGAGGTAATCTCAATGTTTTCACAATAAAATCATTATACATAGAATTAATATATTGTTTCATATTTATGTTTAATTTATTTATTTTTAGTACTAATCACATAAGAATTGTTTTCTTATATAGGTGGATTCTTTTGTTTGAGTTGAAGTTGTTTTTTCGAAGATGATCATGCTCAAGAGATATTGAACTTCAAGGCTACAATTGAGATAACGAAAATAAGGAAATGGGTAAAAAATGTATACAACCATCATGAAATTGTGAATTCCTACTACTTATTTAATTAATATTGTCATTATTTTATCAACTATTGGTAAGTTAATTTCCTTATCTTTATTATCTAATACTTATTTAGTTTTTTTCACATATCTTTTAGGAATTCATATTTTCCTTTCAATTATCTGCAACAATCCACAAAAGAGTAAACATGTTCCTTTCTACCAATGTTACCATGCTTTGCATTTCCTTTCTTTTTTTAACTACAAACATTTCATATTGATTTGATGCTCTTATCTAAAAAACCTTTCTCGTTGTTGAAAACCCAAAGAGTAAAGGAATATCTTATTCTCATTATGGTGAAATCTCATTATATAATGGGATCATGAACTTCCTATACTATTTTTGTTTTCCATAATGAGAAATGTTTTTTAACTGAGAAAATCAACATAATATGTAGTGTTAGAATTTTGACAAAGAAATACAATGGAAAGCATGGTAAAATTTGCAGTTCATATTGTTTTGATACTTTAGAAAAATAATCTATAATTCATTTGAGATGTGTAGGAATAAATCTAACCTCAATCCGACACATGGTGTAACTGGTATAAATCTAATTGATTCTTTTTATTTGAAATTAAAACTAATTTTAGTAAAAAAGATAGATAACATACTCAAAACTGAGAAAATTCATTCGGATTGTTTTGATACTTTAGTGAAATTATTTATAAGTAATTTTTGATGTGTAAGAATTAGATTATTCTAAATACGATACATGAAGTGTTCAGTATGACTCAAAGTGTATGTTATCAATTTAAAATTGATATTTTAGTTCAAAAAGTTTCACTCACCGAAAATCTAGCAAATATGTTTGGATTACTTTGATAATTTCATACAACAATTAATATGTATTTTTTGATGTGTAGGAATTATTATCATATCATACTGACACATGATGTTATTGGCATGACTCAAAGTGTGTGTTTCCAGTTTAAGATGACATTTTAGAAAAAAGAAAAGTGACATACTAAAAACTGAGGAAACACATTTGGATTATTTTGATACTTTATGAAAATTATCCATAAGTCATTTGGGATATGTGGGAATTAAACTCACGTCAATATGACCCACGGTGTGACCTATATGACTCTAAGGGAATCTTTTTATTTAAAATTGACATTAATTTTATTAAAAAAGTCAACTGACATAGTCAAAATTGTGCAAACATAGTTAGATTATTTTTATACTTTAGGGAAATGATCCATAATTCATTTTTGATGTGTAAGAATCATCTAATCCTAAATATGATATATTATGTGCCCGGTATGACTCAAAATTCCCGTTATAAGTTTAAAATTGACATTTTAGTTCAAAAAGTGTCACTTAATGAAAACCAAGAAACCACACTCATATTGTCTTAAAAATTTATGATAACGATTTATAAGTCATTTTTGACATGTAGCAATCAGTATCTTGTCAAACTGACACATGAAGTGACCAGTATGACTCAAAGTGAATGTTTCCAGTTTAAAATGAAATTTTAGAAAAACAAGTGAAGTGATGTAATCAAAACTAAGAAAATGTATTCATATTATTTTAATACTTTTGAAAAACAATCCATATGTCATTTGGGATGTGTAATAATGAGACTCACCAGAATCAACCCCAAAATGTGACTGCTATGATTCCAACCGCATCTATTTATTTAAAATTGACATTAAATTTAGTAAAAAAGACAACTCACATACTCAAAACCAAGAAAATGCATTTAAAATGTTTTTATACTTGAGGAAAATGATACATAATTCATTTTTAATGTGTAGGAATCATTCTAACCTTAATCCGATACATGATGTACCCAATATGAATCAAAGTGTCCGTTATTAGTTTAAAATTGACATTTTAGTTCAAAAAGTGTCAGTCAATGAAAACTAAAAAAAACGCTTGAATTATATTAATGTTTTAGGAAAATGATTCATAATTCATTTGTGATGTGTATGAATTTGTCTCATATCAAAATCACACATGATGTTACCATTATGGTTCAAAGTGCATGTTTCCAGTTTAAAATGAAATTTTAGTAAAAAAGACAAGTAAAGTAATTAAAACCTTGAAAACACATTCATACTGTTTTAATAAATTAGGGAAAAAAATTTAATTCATTTGGGACACTTTGGAATCAGACACACCTCAATCCAATGCACGGTGTGACCAGCATAACTCCAAGTGTATCTTTTTATTTAAAATTTACATTAATTTTAGTAAAAAAGATATCTGACATACTCAAAACTGATAAAATTGATTCATATTGTTTTTATATATTATGAAAATTATCCATAATTCATTTATTATGTTTAGGAATCAACCGAACCTTAATCCTATACATGATATTCCCGATATGTCTCAAAGTGCCCGTTATTAGTTGAAAATTGATATTTTAGTTCAAAAAGTTCCACTCACTTAAAACTGAGAAAATGTGATTGGATTATCTTGATAATTTAGGATAATGATTCCTAATTCATTTAAAATCTATAAGAATCAGTATCATGTCAAACCGATACATGATGCGATCAGTATGACTCAAAGTGCATGTTTTTAGTTTAAAATGATATTTTAGAAAAAAAGACAACTGACATACTCAAAACCGAGAAAACACATTAATATTATTTTTATACTTTATGAAAATGATACATAAGTCATTTGGGAAATGTATGAATCATAAGAGCCTCAATCTAACATATGGTGTGACCGATATGACTCCAAGTGTGTCTTTTTTTAAATTGACATTAATTTTAGTAAAAAAATAAAACTAACATACTCAAAACTATGAAAACAAATTTTTACTATTTTGATAATTTATAAAAATGATCCATAAGTAATTTTTCACATGTGGGAATTAGCTGCACCTCAATCCAATACATAATGTTCCCGATATGACTAAAAGTGTACATAATTAGTTTAAAATTAACATTTTAATTCAAAAAGTGTCACTCACTAAAAACCAAGAAAAATGCTTGGATTGTCTTCATAATTTATGAAAATGATTAATAATTTATTTTTGGCATGTAGGAATATTTCTCATGTCAAATCAATACACAATGTGACCAGTATGACTCAAAGTGTATGTTTCCTGTTTAAAATGACATTTTAGTAAAAAAGACAAGTGAAATACTCAAAATCAAGAAAATGTATTTATATTATTCTCGTACATTAGAAAAAATATCCATAAGTAATTTGGGATGTGTAATAATTATCCACACCTCAATATAATGCATGGTATGACTGGTATGGATCCAACTGCATCTTTTCAATTTATAAGTTTCATTATAGTTAAAAACACGCATCACATCACCAAAAGTGAGAAAATGATCCTAGATTTTTTTTCATCATTATATATGATATTAATTAATTAATTTACTTATCATTTTAATCTTATACTTATTTAGATAATTTTCACGAAGATAATTCTTTAAGATGAACATGAAATAGTGTGATGTGAAAGAATCAACCGCAACTCAATCTGATACACATTATTCTTGGTATGAATCAAAGTTTAGTTTAATATTAACACTTTATGGTTAATTTATTTCTATATATTATTACTAACAAAAGAATTTTTTATACAGGTGCATTATTTTGCTCGAGAAGGGGCTGTTTTTTCGGCAGTAACATGAGTCGGGGTCCCGAGGAAAATAAAAAGGACATTGATGTTTTTGAATGTATGTAATAATTTGTAATTACTCTTGTAATTGTATAAAACAAATTTGAAATGTATATAATATAGTTTTTTTTCTTGTATTTGTGTTATAAATTTTATTTCATTTAAATTTTGTATCGGTACTTGATTTTGCTGTTTTTGGTGCTATAGTGTGCTATAACAGCACACCGCAGTATTCCCCTTTATCTGTGATTTTTTAGTACTGATGAAAGCCTAGGATTTTTTATCATGATACGATATTAAGTGATTTTATATCTCTAAAAAATAATTTTTTAGCGTTGTTAAAGGCCTATTTTGTAGCAGTGTCATCTGCGACTCATATTTTTGAGAACACCTCCACACCATTGTGCCACCAAAAGAAACAAACTAGGGGAATAACACACCCACACAATACCTTCTCCTGGAAGTCATGGATATCTACAAGCCACTCCTAGAAGATCACATCATCATCATCATCAATCTCACCCCAATGGATGACATGAGAGTCGTCATAAAGATAAAAACAGATATGTGACACCATTATGTATTCTGTTCATTTGTAGAGGAAGTGTCATCCGATACACCATGATTACAACACCATAAAACACCTAAAAAGGCCAAAAAAACTAGGGAGAAAGCTTACTCCCACGACCAAACTTTTACAATAAATGATGAGGAGTCCCCTTCAGGAACACGTGATCTCCAAAGTCAAACTTCATAGGTCTCCTCCTATGATTGGAATTGGATTTCTGATAATCCTATGCTTCCTTCATCCTTTAAAGAATTACCTAAACCATCTTTGTCATATTATGTACCAGTTATGGCCTAGGAATTACTACCTCTCCAAACCTAGTCCAGCCTAATAGAGGACGACAATGTTGGACATACAAAGATTCAAATGGTGCCATACCAACGGTGATGTGGAAACTATCATTGTAAGAAAACTAGACCAAGGATAGGTGACTCATCCACTAACCTCAAAAATCTGGGATATAAGATTGTAACATATATTCAAGAGTTTGAATGGTCCACTCTATCTGACCGTCCCTCTATGGATGAAAAATAGTGATAAGGAATAACATATATCCAAAATCATGATAGAGACCTCTTCACACCCTGAAGGTAAAATGAGGAACACAATTAGAAGATAATTGTCCTCAAGACCTCATGGAGTTTCACCACCTCCTCCAGATACATCCTAAAATAAACTCCACTAATCTCAACTCCCTAATCAATATAAAGTGGGATGATTTCACCAAATGATACACTATCACCCATATAGTATCATAGCTTCCCTGAGATCAAGGTAAACTGGTAACTAATTCCATCAAGATGTCCTCCCACTTCCATTGGGGAGTATCTAAGGTCCAGAAAAAACCACCTAGAATATGGTTCTCAAACTTCACTTTTTGGTAGATCAAACATTGAGAAACAATCTTTGTAACTACACAGTTTAACCTAAGATACAAAAACTAGCCTCTTAGAGATTGGTATTTCTTTGTCACACTAGGATGTGTAGGTTCCGAGAGCAGCGGAAGCGCGTTGGTGGGTTTGCCCAACTTTAATTTTAGCGTTAAACAATGTTTAATCCGAGATCCATCACGATATAAAACGCCGGATCTTCGGAATAGAACGAATAATGAAAAAGAAAAAAAAGAGTCCTGGAACCATTGATATAGGATCGTTATATGTTGGTTATAATTAATTTAATTAATTCATAAGAATTACCTCGGTAGAATTATTTCTTCATTGGAGTCTCTGGTCACTATCCTGTGATCCGTTGTTGCGTCGTAGAATCCAAGTATAAGATTCCTCTAGCCGTGATCCACACGTGCTTCACGTATCTCTGGATGTCGCCAAAGGGATCTCCGGGTGCTAGCATGGAAGAATCTTCGCTTGTGATGTCTGCCTTCGACCGCCTTGATCCGGTGGAGGATCTCGCTCTCATAACTTGAAAGCATTCTTGGTGGAAATGGAATTATCTCTTGGATTGAGTGTATTTCCAAAAACCATTGTGCACAAAAATGGATAGATCTCATGAGAATAATGTAATAGGGATTTATAATACTTAGAATAATAAAATGAATTAATTACCCAAAAGTATTTAATCATTTCTTTAATTCTTAACAATACCCCATGTCATAATAATGATAGTTGACTATCATTATTACTTGACATGAGCCCAGCGTATTACATTTAATATCATTAAATAAACAATATTTTATCCTCAAAAATCCCGACTGGAAAACTACACGGTGTGTAATAATTAATACATTGTGTGTACTTGTCTTCCATAAAACTACGTGGCGTGTACATTTAATATACACAGCATGTACTTTTATTTTTCCATTTTTCTCCACCACATTTATTAGACCTTGAGTAATGTCTATTTATTTATTAAATAAATGTAACTGCATTACTCGCTAACAAATATATTATTTCACCCCCAATATATTCTCTCGAATAACTAGTGTCGAAATAAATGTAATCAGGCATCCTTAAATAATTATTAAACCACAGTCGGGAATAATATTTATTTAACTTGTTAAATTAATATTTAACTGAGATACATGGACACACTTAGTGTGCGACCCTCTAGGCCTCTTTCTCAGTGGCATTAGGCGGAGCCTGCCTAAAGTCCAAGGTTAGCATCTAGAAACACGCCAAGGCACCCATAGAGAAAGAAGTTAACGCCTCAATGGCGTGTCACCTCCTATGAACGCTTACCGTGTAATATAATCCCTTTGTCTCGATATCTCTAATAAAGCGGGTTACATGCTAGTTCCATCAACCCATGTGTTCAATTATTCTTTCTTTGACTTCCTGGTATTGAAATCGCCTATTCCCTACCATGGCCATGGATTTATTTAGGTTATATCAATTCCATCAAATGGCATGAGATATCTACTTCTGTAATGGAACAGAAGAGAAACATCCTTTCTCGCATTATCTATTAATGCAATATTACTCGTGACGCACCCAACGTATCCTACATCACTACGAACAATGTGTCATCACAGTTTTCGTCAATACATCTAAGTGCACGAGTTGTAATACCCATTAATAATAATCTTAAAGTCTAAGGACCAATACACACGTCCGCAAATAGGAACATCCAATGACACTATGAAATGTGTATTTCCTACTGCCGGGTCTCGTTCTCATAATATCCTCCTGAATATTACCAAGGGCACACACCATGAGAAGGTACCTCAAAGTTTTATGAGTCCTAACCCCTAATGACCTGTATTATTTGTGTCCCTCAAATAATATCATTCGGCCATAGAACATACATTCAAGAACAATGTTATGGCACTTCCGAGTTCTCATCATAGGAGGGATCTGCTACGATCCTTTAATGCAACAATTGTCCTTAAAACATTATCACATGACATGTCACGCAGAAGAACAATCAAGATGTGATAAGGCTTTTATAAAGTACAAATTAGTTGGTTCTAGACCACCAACTCCAACAGACTCCCACTTTGACTAGAGCCAACTGCTAACAACCTTTAACCTGCTAGCTCTCACATGATATTCATGCTTCTGCTGAGATATGCCTTTAGTAATGGGGTCCACCATGTTCTCTTCTATGGACACTGTGCTCACTACAAATTCACCCCTCTGATAGAAATCCCTCAAGAGGTGGTACTTTTGGAGTATGTGCTTTGTCCGTTGATGTGACCTTGGTTCTTTTGCAAGAGCCACCGCTGCAGTATTATCACAATACAATGTAATGGGATCTTTACTGCTAGGCACCACATTAAGATCCTGGACAAAGTTTTGAATCCAAATGGCTTCCTTGGCTGCATCATAAGCTGCTATATATTCAAACTCTGCTGTAGAATTGGCTACAACTAGCTGCTTTGAACTCTTCCATCTCACAACTCGTCCATTGAGACAGAAAACATATCCATATTGCGACTTCAGATCGTTCTGATCTGTCTGAAAACCAGCATCATCATACCCTCTGATGACAAGCTCCTCGTCTCCTCCATACACCAGGAACATATCCTTAGTTCTTCTCAGATACTTAAGGATAGTCTTAACAACAGTCCAATGCTGTTCTCCTAGATCTGCTTGATATCTGCCTACCATGCTCAGTGCATAGGCAACATCAAGACTGGTACATAACATGGAATACATGATGGATCCTATATCCGAAGCGTATGTGATCTTTCTCATTCTATCTTTCTCTTGTCGTGCCTGAGGACACATTTTCTTAGAAAGATGTAGGCGATGTGACACTCGAACCAATCCCCTCTTGGATTGTTCCATACTAAATCTCTTTAGTATCTGGTCAATGTATGTACCCTAACTTAGTCCAAGCAGCCTATTGGATCTATCACGAACGATCCCTAGAATGTAGGTTGCTTCTCCCAAGTCCTTCATGGAGAAAAACTTGTTCAACTAGTCCTTAACTAACTGTAAGGCTGGTACGTCATTTCCAATAAGCAATATGTCATCAACATATACTACTAGGATAATGACCGCATTCCCATTAAACCGCTTATAAACACATGGCTCACATTTGTTCTTAATGAAACCAAATTACTTTATGGCTTCATTGAATCGAATGTTCCATGACCTGGATGCTTGCTTCAATCCATAAATGGATTTCTACAACTTGAAAACCCGTTTGGCTTCACCTGGTGTCACAAACCCTTCTGGTTGTTTCATATAGACATCTTCCTGAAGGTTCCCGTTAAGGAATGCTGTTTTGACATCCATTTGCCAAATCTCGTAGTCATGGTAAGCTGCTATGGAAAGTATGATTCTTATGGATTTAAACATGGAAACTGGTGAGAAGGTTTCATCATAGTCAATTCCTTGATGTTGTCTGAATCCTTTAGCCACTAGCCTTGCTTTATAGGTTCAAACTTGACCTTCCATGTCCAGCTTTCTCTTGAATACCCATCTGCATCCAACAGGATTTACATCAACTGGCTCATCGAACAGAACCCAGACTTGGTTCTGATACATGGAATCCATCTCAGAATTTATAGATTCTATCCATCTCACAGCTTCTGAGATTTATACTACTTCCTTGTAGGTGAGAGGTTCATCATTGTCCAACAATAATTATTCACCATCCTCGGTGACTAGGAAACCAAATATCTACGGTTCCCTTACCTCTCTTGAGCTCCTATGCAGTACTTGTGTTTCTGGAACCTCTTCCATGGGGACCTGTGGAACTTGTTCCTGTACCAACTCCTATTTATCTTGAGCATAAACTTCATTGAAGTCAATCTTGCTCCTACTATACTTTTTGAGGATGTGCTCCCTCTCAAGAAATATGGCCTGTCTGGCGACAATCACTTTATTATCTTGAGGGTTATATAGGTAATATCCTTTCGTTTCCTTAGGATATCCTATAAAGATACACTTCGTGCCCCGAGGTTCTAGTTTGTTGCCTGAGAAGGCCTTAAAAAATTCCTCGCATCCCCATACACGTGTATGCGACAAAATGGGTCTCTTTCCATTCCATAACTCGGAGGGAATTCCATTTACTGCCTTAGTTGGTACTCGGTTTAATGTGTATTTTGCAGTTTGTAATGCATATCCCCAAAAGGATAATGGAAGATCCGCATGACTCATCATCGACCTCACCATGTCAAACAAGGTGTGGTTCCTCCTTTCACTAACACCGTTCCACTATGGTGTATAAGGAGGAGTGAGCTGAGATAGAATCCCAGACTCCCGTACAAGATCGATGAACTCTTGGTTCAGATATTCTCCACCTCGATCCAATCAAAGCTTCTTTATCTTCTCACCAAGTTGATTATCTACTTCATTCTTGAATTCCTTAAATTTCTCTAAGGCTTCTGACTTATACCTCATTAAGTAGACAAATCTGTATCTACTCAAATCATCAATAAAAGTAATGAAGTAAGAATATCCACCTCTAGCTTCTACTGGAAATGGTCCACATACATCCGTGTGTACCAATCCTAGAATCTATGTGGCCCTTTCACCCTATCCACCAAAAGGCGGCTTGGTCATTTTACCTTATAAAAAGCGTGACATCTATCAAGTGGTTTTAACTCAGTAGAGTCTAAATAGAAATCTTGACAGAGCTTTGTCAAGCACTTATCGTTTACATGACCAAGGTGGTGATGCCACAACTGGGTGATGTATGAGTCATGTGAGTTTGTTTCGTTATCGATTTCCAACAATTGGTTTTCATAATTTAATACATACAAACCATTATTCAAATGTGCCATACCATAACATAAATTGTTCTTATAAAAGAGACAACCCTTATTTCCGAACTTGAAAACAAATCCATCTATATCCAAACAAGATACATAAATTATGTTCTTGGTAACACTAGGAACAAAATAACAGTTATGTAAAACCAAAATCATCCCAGTCAGTAATGAGAGGTGGTAGTCACCAATAGCCAACACAGCCAGCCATACGCCATTGGCAGCTCGAAGATCCACCTCTCCTCTAGCGATATTTCTAAATATACATGGTTCCTACATTTGAATACAGATGTGAGCCCCATAAGCTATATCTAATACCCAATGTGTATAAATAGAAATATTTCACTCAATAACAAATGCACCTTTAGCATCCCCACACTTCTGGGTGTAGTTCCTCTTCCAGTGGCCCTGCTTGCCACATGAAAAACACACCACCTCTCATTCCTTGCCCTGCCTCTGGATATTCCCCTTCTTGGAGGGACGATGCTCGGGGGATTCATACCATTTATAAGTCTTTGGCCCCTTTTCCTTGTCCTTACTTTTCTTGTTCACCATAAGGACTGCGGGTTTGTCATGCCCCATGTCCTTGTCAACCTGGCGAATCAAGGTCAGAAGCTCTGACAGACTCTTCTCATTGTCGCTTATGTTATAGTTGACAATGAATCTAGAGAAGGTCTTGGGAAGTGATGATAGGATGAGATCTGTATGAAACTCATCCAGGAATTTAATCCCTAAGATGTCCAGGTGTTCAATGTAGCCAATAATCTTGGCTACATGAGGCCCAGCTGGCGCAGACTCTCCAAGCTTCATGGTAAACAAAGCATTGGAGATCTCACACCTCTCCTATCTCGCCTTCTCTTGGTAGAGATATTTAAGGTGAGACATCATGCTATACGCGTCCA
The DNA here is from genome assembly GCA_963277665.1 of Viscum album. Classification (NCBI taxonomy): domain Eukaryota; kingdom Viridiplantae; phylum Streptophyta; class Magnoliopsida; order Santalales; family Viscaceae; genus Viscum; species Viscum album. Next base: position 1,490,740,037 of record OY728120.1, read on the forward strand.
TGTTTTCATATTGCTTCAAGAGCTCATTAGACAAGACCGATAGCATGAAACACTGGACATCTGTGGAACTATCCATGTGTTTCATGTAGAGAGAAAATTCCTCATCACTAGCCTCTTTCCCAGGCGCAACTGGAATAGGCTCTTCCAGCACATACAATTTCCTTTCGTGGCGAAGAACGATGCGTAAACTGTCACGACCCGACCTCGGGGCCCGTGCCGTGACTACCCCAAGCCCGCCTTCCATAGGCTAGGGGCTGGCGACTAGCACCAAGGCGTAAAATCCCGGTAAACAGGGAAGGCATTGCCTTTATAAGTAACAACCACCACAGAGTCAGCAAGTGGAAAGTAACTACAAAGTGCAGAAAAGTAAAGGGGGCCGGAATACAAGCCCAACTGAAAGTACAACTGAAAAAGTAAAGAGCAGCAACTGAAGAAAAAACGGTGGCCTCGTGTCGTCCACTGGCAATCCCACCTGAAGGGTGGGTACAGATAGCCTCCAGGCTCCTCGGGTCCCACGTCCGCTCCGAGCACGTCCCGCCCAGTGGTCCACCTCCAGGTACCGTCCTGCTCCACGCCCCAACCGCGATCAGCGCTGTCCGTCGTCTGCATCCAACACAACAAGGTGCGGGCATAGCCCGTGCAGGGGTGAGTATAAGCTACTCAGTAAGGACCCCGAGACCTCCGAAGGTCTCCCGAAATCCACAAAGGATATAGAACAAAAGAAAGATGCAATCACGAAGTAACATCTGACTCGACTTAGGTATATGCCCATACGTATACCTAAGTCCCCAATTCTAGCTCTGCTCACGAGCTCAAAAACAACTCAATCCACGCAGGAAAGCAAGACTCAAATCCACAAGGAGAGTAAACAGTAAATCCACAAAGGATAGTTCAACACAATCCACAAAGGAGAGTAACATAAGATTCAGCTCAACCAGGTATACTTTTTCAGATGACGTCAAAGATGATCACTGATCCATCTAAGTCGTCGGACCCACGAAGGATCGATAGGTACTAACCCCCGCAAAAGACCCACACAGGATCGGGCTCACACAGAACCTGTAGGCAGTGGCTCACACAGAACCGGTAGAAAGGACCCACATAGGATCGGGCTCACACAGAACCTGTAGCACTGATCCACGTAGGATCGCTGAGTGCAGTAGTCGACGCAGTCCACTGAGGATCTCTGCACAGTCGTCGCCGTAGTCCACGGAGGATCTCTGCTCTGCCGTCGTCGCAGTCCACGGAGGATCTCTGCTCTGCCGTCGTCACAGTCCATGGAGGATCTCTGCTCTGCCGTCGTCGCAGTCCACGGAGGATCTCTGCTCTGTCGTCGAAGTCACAGCCAGCGCTAGGGTTCCCGCACACAGCGAGCTCGTTTAGGAGGGTCCGCTCCACGAGCCGAGAGGCTGATACATCAACTGACACGTAGTCCGAAGTTGATGTATCCAAAAGTTCCGTATCGACAACAGGATCTCAACGCAACAGACGGCGCGTCAATCGGACGCCCGGTCTGAGAGTTATTGGCATTTTCGTCCCAGGGGCCCAGTTGGTTTTTAGGGCAAAACCAACCCGACCGTACTCCGCCTGCATCCGATCCTCGGGCGGAGTATGCCAAAAGTTCCGTCTCACTTAGAGGAAACTACCACAGCTGGCGGTACGTCGATCGGACGTCCGTAGCTCAAGTTATGAGCGTTTCCGCTCCGAGGGCCCGGTTGGTTTCGTGTACGAACCAACCCGGCCAAACCCAAAGTCTTCCGAAACCTTGAGTGTAATATACCGAAACGACCGTGTCGATCCAAGGATCGCGTAGCCACTGACGGTTCGTCAATCAGAGGTCCCAAGCCCAATATATGGGCAAAAGACCGAAGAAGGCCCGAAAACGGGGGTTCTGGGCCCAGGGCGACCCGGCCCGAACCGGGTCGACCCGACCCGGCCGACCGGACCGGCCGGCTCGGCTTCGGCCGAGCGGCCGAAGGAGCGCCGCGGGTTTGACTCGCTGCTTAGGTGGAACGCGGCCCCGCGGGGGGCCGCCTGTCACGCGGACGCGGCCGGGCCGCCGCGGCTTCAGCCGCGGCGGATTTCCTCCACGGCGGCGCGCCGGGCGCCGCCGCCGCCTTCCGGGGGCCGCCGGAGTTGCTCCGGTGGCCCATTTTGCCTCCCGTCTGCGTCGTTGCTCCTCCCGGGGGCCGATCTTCACTGCGGGATCAACAGATCGCCCCTGCCGCGCGGTTCGTCGTCGTCCGCCAAATCCGCACAACAAAAAGATCGGCGGAGGGTTGCCGGGTCTTGTTCGTTAGACCCGCACCCTCCGCGTTAGTCATAAACTCAACGGGAGGAAAAGAAAATAATCAACAACAATTTTAAATAAATTAAAATTGTTCGGAGATCAGGTTCTTTACTTTAAAAGAATAAACACGGGAAAGAATCATCAAGAATTAAATCCCTACCTCGAAGTCGCCGTCGGACGTGAGGTCATCGCGGAATCGCTCGTCGCGGAAGGGACGTTCATCGCACCGCGGGAAAAACGTCGTGCCGACGATCTCCGGATCTAGAACAAACGGATTTAATTAATTAAATCCGTTGTCATTGAAATTAAAAAGGGAGAAAGAAACGATCCGATTCTCACCTTAGTTGCCGAACGAGGATCGGCCGCGGAAGAAGAGGCGTCGCCGAAGAACGTCGCGGGTAGGGATCGTCGACGTCGCAGATCACGGTGTGCGTCGTCGAATTCCGGTCGCCGGTGTTCTTCGCGTTCTTCGCGTTCTTCGTGGGGAGGGTGGAGGTTCAGAGGAATTGCACAATGATAGCAATCCTCCAAAATAGACAAGTTGTCTATTTTATTATTTTGCCAACAAACGCAAAACGCGTAAGTAACGACCCATTAAATTCGTTGAATTAATTCAACGAATGAAACAGCCCATTTAATTCACGAAATAAACCGCCCAATTAAATGGTCTGTTAAGAAATTAAAGAAAACGCGTCGGTTGACTTTTCAGTTACTTTGATGGGTTTTCGCGGGTGCGTTACTTAGCGAAAGAAACGGCGGGGCTCGTGCGGGCTCCACTGCACAAATATCCTAACAAGGGGTAGGATATTTCCGGATAGCACCCTATCTGCTTTAACTCAGTTCAAGTGGCTTCCAAGTGACTTCCAAGAAGCTTAAGTGAAATAAAATAAAGTTGTCGCACAAATTTTATTTTATTTCTGACTTTAAGCCCCAAAATTTAAAAACCACGTCTGAGCAAACGCAACTCCGGAAGAGGCGTTTCTAAGAAAATACCGGTGCTGAGATTTCATCGGTGCCCTCAGAATTCGATTCCAGGCACCGGTTCAAAAGATAGAAAAACCCGCTCGTCCGTTCACTGAACGTACCCGAGCCAAACTTCGGAAATTGATTCCGGGCACACCGGGCCTCGGAATCAGGTGCCGTCTGAAGCTGCGCTCTTGTAAAATTCCAAAGAAAATTAAGAAAAAAATTTCCTTGAAATTTGCGGGTCTTTACATTACTCCCACCTCAGGGCTTTACGTCCCCGTAAAGATACATCAAAAAAACTAGGGGAACAAATGGGGGTACTGAGCACGCATCTGAGCCTCCCGCTCCCAAGTGCTCTCCTGGAGGTTCCCGTGCTGCCATCTGACGCGCACAAGAGGAATCGACCACCCACGTAGGACCCGCTCCTGTCGATCCTCGATCTCCACTGGGACCTCCGCAAAAGTCGCCCCATCGTCCACGTCCAGTTCCCCAAAGTCGATGATGTGCGTCGGGTCGTGCACGTATCTCCTCAGCTGAGACACGTGGAAGACGTCGTGCACCCGGTGCAACTGAGGTGGTAGAGACAGGCGATAAGCCACCTCTCCTATCCTGCTGAGGACCTGGAAAGGCCCGATGAAGCGTGGAGACAACTTGCCGCCTCGGCCAAATCTCCGTAAACCATGTCGAGGTGAGACACGCAAAAAGACGTGGTCGCCATCCTCGAACTCCAGTGGCCTCCGCCTCCTGTCAGCATATGACTTCTGCCGGCTCTGAGATGTCCTCATCCTCTCCTGGATGATCTGGACCTTCTCTATCGTGGCTCGGACCATCTCTGGTCCCACGAGTGCTGACTCCCCAGGGTCTGTCCAGCACAACGGTGATCTGCAGGGTCTGCCGTACAACGCCTCGTATGGTGCCATCCCGATGGTGGAGTGGTAGCTGTTGTTGTACGCGAACTCCACCAAGGGTAGGTGGTCCTCCCAGCTGCGACCAAAGTCGAGAACACATGCACGGAGCATGTCCTCGAGTGTCTGTATGGTCCTCTCCGTCTGACCATCCGTTTGAGGGTGGAAGGCTGTGCTCAGATGGAGCCGCGTCCCGAACGCCTCCTGCAAACCCTTCCAAAGCCGGGAAGTGAAACGAGCATCTCGATCGGAGAGGATAGACGATGGCACACCGTGAAGCCGTACGATCTCCTGGACGTAAAGACGTCCCAAGCCCTCCACTGAGCCCTGCTCTCTGATGGGTAAGAAGTGTGCCGACTTGGTGAGTCGGTCGACAATCACCCAAATGGAGTCGTGACCTCTGGAAGTGCGTGGAAGTCCAGTCACGAAGTCCATATATATGCCGTCCCACTTCCACTCCAGGACCTCCAAGGGCTGTACCAATCCTGCTGGTACCTGATGCTCTGCCTTCACCTGCTGGCAGGTGAGGCATCGTGAAACGAACTCAGCCACAGCTTTCTTCATGCCCGGCCACCAGTGCTGTCGTCTGAGATCCTGGTACATCTTCGCCACTCCGGGATGCACCGCCAAGGGAGAAGTGTGAAACTCTCTCAGCACCTCCTCTCGTAAAGCGACTGGTACGAAGGTACGTCCTCTGAAAAGGATGTCGTGCTCTGCTCCAAGGGAGAAGCCATCAGGCGACTGACCTGAGGATATCAGTGCACGCCGGGTCTCACAGTCAGCGTCCCCACGCTGAGCCTCTCTGACCCGCTGTAGAAGTGGAGGAGAGACTGTGAGAGACTGAAGAAAGGCTGCTCTGTCTCTATCCACGAAGGATATCTGTAAGGAGGCTAGCTGCTCCGTCGCCTCCTCAAGTAGCTGAATGCCCGTCCTCCTGCTGAGGGCATCGGCTACCACGTTCCCCTTCCCAGGAGTATAGACTATCTCAAAGTCATAGTCCTGGAGGAACTCAAGCCATCTCCGCTGTCTCAGGTTCAGGTCCTTCTGAGAGAAGATATACCTGAGACTCTGGTGGTCAGAAAAGACTGTGAAGCGCTCGCCCATCAGATAGTGCCGCCAAGTCTTCAGAGCGAAGACCACTGCTGCTAACTCCAGGTCATGAGTGGCGTAGTTCTGCTCATGCGGCCTCAACTGACGTGATCCGTAGGCGATCACGGCCCGCTCCTGCATCAGGATGCACCTGAGTCCAGTCCCTGATGCATCGCAGTAAACTACGTATCCAACTCCCTCCTCAGGCAACCTCAAGATAGGTGCGCTGGTCAATCTCTGTCTCAGCTCCTGGAAGCTCTGCTGACATCTGTCTGACCACACAAAGGGTTTCCCCTTCTTTGTCAAGGCTGAGAGTGGTGCCGCAACTCTGGAGAAGTCTGGCACAAATCTCCGATAGTATCCGGCTAGGCCCAAGAAGCTCCGCACCTCCGTCACGCTCTTGGGTGTCTCCCAAGCTAGCACTGCCTCGATCTTCGCGGGATCCACTGCAACTCCCGCCTCAGAGATGACGTGCCCCAAGAAATGGACCTCACGTAACCAGAACTGGCATTTTGAGAGCTTTCCATAAAGCTGGTGCTCTCGGAGTGTGTCTAGCACAACTCGCAGGTGGTAGGCATGCTCCTCCTCAGTCGTCGAGTATACCAAAATGTTGTCAATGAAGACCACGACAAATCGGTCGAGGTATGGCTGGAATATCCTGTTAATGAGGCTCATGAACACTGCTGGAGCATTGGTTACGCCGAACGGCATAACCAAGAACTCATAATGGCCATACCGACACCTGAAGGCCGTCTTCTGCACGTCCTCGTCTCGAACTCTGAGCTGATGATAGCCTGACCGGAGGTCTATCTTCGAGAACCACCGCGCTCCCTTGAGCTGATCGAAGAGGTCATCAATCCGTGGCAGCGGATACTTGTTCCTCACTGTCACCTGGTTCAGGCGACGATAGTCGACACACAGTCGCAAGCTCCCGTCCGCCTTCTTGGCGAACAAAATCGGGTAAGCCCAGGGTGAAACACTGGGTCGGATAAACCCCTTGCTCTGCAAGTCCTCCAACTGTACCCGCAGCTCTCGAAGCTCGGCGGGGGCCATCCGATATGCTGGAGTAGATATCGGGGCTGTCCCGGGGTACAAGTCGATGTAAAAGTCTACCTCTCTACGAGGAGGTAGCCCTGGAACGTCGTCGGGAAAAACGTCCACGTACTGGTCCACCACTGCAGGAAAAACTGGACTCCGCACATCCACTGCTCCTAGGATGAGGCTAGCCAACTGATGAGAGATGGGCTGCACTCTCCTCCGCGGAAGTCCATCCTGTGCTGCAAAGGTTCCCTTCTCGCCGGTGAAGGTAAAACTGCTCCCTTCGGTGCGAACACATCGCACCTTGCGCCTAAAACAGTCGATCTGGGCATGAACCGTGGATAGCCAATCCATGCCCAAGATGACGTCATAAGGCCTCGACGCCGCTACAAGGAGATTCCAGCCGAAGCTCTCGCCTCCTAGAGTAAGCTCACACTGCCGGCACCAGTGCGTAATCGTCAAGTCTGCTCCCGTAGGAGTCTCTAGCCGTAAGGATCGAGCCAACGGCTCAGTCGGAATCTCCGAGCTCCGAACAAGGGCAGAGGCTATGAAAGAGTGACTCGCTCTTGTGTCTATAAGTACTGCAGCAAGGGTGGAATAGACACAGATCATACCTCGAATCATCTCTGGCATGTCGGGGTCGTAGGCCTCCACTGCCTGGAGCTGGGCCTGTCCCTGCCCGCCAGCTCCCTGTGGTCGAGGTGGCCCTCCTGGTGGTGGTGGGGGTAGAGCCTGGAAGCGTCGCCCACCACCCGCTGCCCGGCCAGCTCCTCTGCCTCGTCCGCCTCCTCCCTGCGGACCGCCACGGTCGACCCTCTGCCTCTGCCTGGGTGGCCCCTCCACCGTCTGCTACTCCTCTGGTCGGCGAGTCGGGCAGTCACGAGCCATGTGACCCTGCCCGCCGCAGGAGTAGCACAACCTGCCTCTCGGAAGGCTGGCACTCCGCTGTGTGCCCCGCACAGCTGAGCCAGTGTCCTGAGGCCGTCTGTGTGGGGGTCTGGTCTGCCTGGACCCGAGAGTCATCCGTCGGCTACCTGCTGCCGAAGACTCAGCTACCTGCCGCCCTGCGCTAGGTCTCGCCGCTGAAGAAGGATCTGCCAGGAAGCTCTCGATCAGGAGGGCTCGCTCCAGCACTCCCGCCTGGGTCGGAATGCTGAGGGAGATCAGCGACACCCGAATCTCCTGTCGCAAGCCCTGCTCGAAGGTCCGGGCCCGGAAGAAGGGGTCCCGTACCATGTCGGTCGAGTAGCGAGATAGGTCAGTGAACCTCGCCGCGTACTGGGCGACCGTCATGCTGCCCTGGCGCAACTGGAGAAGCTCCTGGATGCGCACCGCTCGGAGGGTGGCCGGGACGAACTCAGAGCGGAAGAGGCTCTCGAAGTCCGTCCAGAGCAAGGATGCCTCATCGTGAACCTGGAGCATCAAGCTCCACCATCGTCCTGCCGCCGCCTGCAGGAGACTCGCCGCGAGAATCACCATGAGATCCGCTGGTGTCCTCACTAGCCTAAAGATCCGTACCACCGCCTCTAGCCAGTCCTCGGCGGCCTGGGGGTCCGCCTCACCGCGAAACCTGGGCGGTCGCTGGCTCTGAAACTCATGCAGTGCCCTGAGGCGACGTGCATCGTCAGCGTCTGGTACTGGTAGCATCGGTGGCTCGGTGGGTAAAGCTACCGCCGGTGCCACTGCTGGCAAAGGGCCCTGCACCGAGGCCTCGTCGCTCGGTGGGCTGCCGTCGCGCCCTACACTCGGAACCCTAGCTGGCTGTCGTCGCGGGGCCATCCTGAAAAGGAGAACAAGAGCACCACAGTCAGAACAGTATACCTGGTGAGCTGGCACAAGTAATCACAAAGAAAACTTGAGACTTTCATGAAGCAGATCAGTATACCTGGTGAGCTGACACAAGTAATCACAAAGAAAACTTGAAACACACACGCAATCAATGTTTTCATGCATTAAGTCGGAAATCAGGAGTCAGGGTCCTGGTGTACGGATACGTCGGCCGCCGCACCAACACTGGGCTCCCTGAACTGATAACCACACTCAATACACTAAACACTATTGCTTCATATAGAAAGAAAAGACGATCAGAGTCTGCGGTAGAACCGACCACCTCTGATACCAATTTTTCACGACCCGACCTCGGGGCCCGTGCCGTGACTACCCCAAGCCCGCCTTCCATAGGCCAGGGGCTGGCGACTAGCACCAAGGCGTAAAATCCCGGTAAACAGGGAAGGCATTGCCTTTATAAGTAACAACCACCATAGAGTCAGCAAGCGGAAAGTAACTACAAAGTGCAGAAAAGTAAAGGGGGCCGGAATACAAGCCCAACTGAAAGTACAACTGAAAAAGTAAAGAGCAGCAACTGAAGAAAAAACGGCGGCCTCGTGTCGTCCACTGGCAATCCCACCTGAAGGGTGGGTACAGATAGCCTCCAGGCTCCTCGGGTCCCACGTCCGCTCCGAGCACGTCCCGCCCAGTGGTCCACCTCCAGGTACCGTCCTGCTCCACGCCCCAACCGCGATCAGCGCTGTCCGTCGTCTGCATCCAACACAACAAGGTGCGGGCATAGCCCGTGCAGGGGTGAGTATAAGCTACTCAGTAAGGACCCCGAGACCCTCGAAGGTCTCCCGAAATCCACAAAGGATATAGCACAAAAGAAAGATGCAATCACGAAGTAACATCTGACTCGACTTAGGTATATGCCCATACGTATACCTAAGTCCCCAATTCTAGCTCTGCTCACGAGCTCAAGAACAACTCAATCCACGCAGGAAAGCAAGACTCAAATCCACAAGGAGAGTAAACAGTAAATCCACAAAGGATAGTTCAACACAATCCACAAAGGAGAGTAACATAAGATTCAGCTCAACCAGGTATACTTTTTCAGATGACGTCAAAGATGATCACTGATCCATCTAAGTCGTCGGACCCACGAAGGATAGATAGGTACTAACCCCTGCAAAAGACCCACACAGGATCGGGCTCACACAGAACCTGTAGGCAGTGGCTCACACAGAACCGGTAGAAAGGACCCACATAGGATCGGGCTCACACAGAACCTGTAGCACTGATCCACGTAGGATCGCTGAGTGCAGTAGTCGACGCAGTCCACTGAGGATCTCTGCACAGTCGTCGCCGCAGTCCACGGAGGATCTCTGCTCTGCCGTCGTCGCAGTCCACGGAGGATCTCTGCTCTGCCGTCGTCGCAGTCCACGGAGGATCTCTGCTCTGTCGTCGAAGTCACAGCCAGCGCTAGGGTTCCCTCACACAACGAGCTCGTTTAGGAGGGTCCGCTCCACGAGCCGAGAGGCTGATACATCAACTGACACGTAGTCCGAAGTTGATGTATCCAAAAGTTCCGTATCGACAACAGGATCTCAATGCAACAGACGGCGCGTCAATCGGACGCCCGGTCTGAGAGTTATTGGCATTTTCGTCCCAGGGGCCCGGTTGGTTTTTAGGGCAAAACCAACCCGACTGTACTCCGCCTGCATCCGATCCTCGGGCGGAGTATGCCAAAAGTTCCGTCTCACTTAGAGGAAACTACCACAGCTGGCGGTACGTCGATCGGACGTCCGTAGCTCAAGTTATGAGCGTTTCCGCTCCGAGGGCCCGGTTGGTTTCGTGTACGAACCAACCCGGCCGAACCCAAAGTCTTCCGAAACCTTGAGTGTAATATACCGAAACGACCGTGTCGATCCAAGGATCGCGTAGCCGCTGACGGTTCGTCAATCGGAGGTCCCAGGCCCAAGATATGGGCAAAAGACCGAAGAAGGCCCGAAAACGGGGGTTCTGGGCCCGGGGCGACCCGGCCCGAACCCCCCCTGGGTCGGCCGAACCGGGTCGACCCGACCCGGCCAGCTCGGCTTCGGCCGAGCGGCCGAAGGAGCGCCGCGGGTTTGACCCGCGGCTTAGGTGGAACGCGGCCCCGCGGGGGGCCGCCTGTCACGCGGACGCGGCCGGGCCGCCGCGGCTTCAGCCGCGGCGGATTTCCTCCACAGCGGCGCGCCGGGCGCTGCCGCCTCCGGCCGCCGGCGCCGCCGCCGCCTTCCGCGGGCCGCCGGAGTTGCTCCGGTGGCCCGTTTTGCCTCTCGTCTGCGCCGTTGCTCCTCCCGGGGGCCGATCTTCACTGCGGGATCAACAGATCGCCCCTGCCGCGCGGTTCGTCGTCGTCCGCCAAATCCGCACAACAAAAAGATCGGCGGAGGGTTGCCGGGTCTTGTTCGTTAGACCCGCACCCTCCGCGTTAGTCATAAACTCAACGGGAGGAAAAGAAAATAATCAACAACAATTTTAAATAAATTAAAATTGTTTGGAGATCAGGTTCTTTACTTTAAAAGAATAAACACGGGAAAGAATCATCAAGAACTAAATCCCTACCTCGAAGTCGCCGTCGGACGTGAGGTCGTCGCGGAATCGCTCGTCGCGGAAGGGACGTTCGTCGCACCGCGGGAAAAACGTCGTGCTGACGATCTCCGGATCTAGAACAAATGGATTTAATTAATTAAATCCGTTGTCATTGAAATTAAAAAGGGAGAAAGAAACGATCCGATTCTCACCTTAGTTGCCGAACGAGGATCGGCCGCGGAAGAAGAGGCGTCGCCGAAGAACGTCGCGGGTAGGGCTCGTCGACGTCGCAGATCACGGTGTGCGTCGTCGAATTCCGGTCGCCGGCGTTCTTCGCATTCTTCGCGTTCCTCGCGTTCTTCGCGTTCTTCGCGGGGAGGGTGGAGGTTCAGAGGAATTGCACAATGATAGCAATCCTCCAAAATAGACAAGTTGTCTATTTTATTATTTTGCCAACAAACGCAAAACGCGTAAGTAACGACCCATTAAATTCGTTGAATTAATTCAACGAATGAAACAGCCCATTTAATTCACGAAATAAACCGCCCAATTAAATGGTCTGTTAAGAAATTAAAGAAAATGCGTCGGTTGACTTTTCAGTTACTTTGACGGGTTTTCGCGGGTGCGTTACTTAGCGAAAGAAACGGCGGGGCTCGTGCGGGCTCCACCGCACAAATATCCTAACAAGGGGTAGGATATTTCCGGATAGCACCCTATCCGCTTTAACTCAGTTCAAGTGGCTTCCAAGTGACTTCCAAGTAGCTTAAGTGAAATAAAATAAAGTTGTCGCACAAATTTTATTTTATTTCTGACTTTAAGCCCCAAAATTTAAAAACCACGTCTGAGCAAACGCAACTCCGGAAGAGGCGTTTCTAAGAAAATACCGGCGCTGCGATTTCATCGGTGCCCTCAGAATTCGATTCCGGGCACCGGTTCAAAAGATAGAAAAACCCGCTCGTCCGTTCACTGAACGTACCCGAGCCAAACTTCGGAAATTGATTCCGGGCACACCGGGCCTCGGAATCAGGTGCCGTCTGAAGCTGCGCTCTTGTAAAATTCCAAAGAAAATTAAGAAAAAAATTTCCTTGAAATTTGCGGGTCTTTACATAAACTCCTCTGCCACTCTTGGAAATTGGTGCTGGTGAGAAGGTTTTCCTTCTTGAGTATGGTGCGCAATGATATGTTTGAAGTCATTTTCTTGCCGTTTCTACAAATTAATATGAGCAAAGGTTTATTACCTTATTACAAAAATTGAGACAAATAAATAAATTAATACTTATTAGTCTCCCACTATTTTATCGAAATCCAATATCCCTCACCATTGACTTTGGAATATTCTAGTAGCAAGGATCCATATTTCCCTTCGCATTACCCCAACTAGGGTTGGTCAAGAAACTTGAAGGGTTTTTAGGTAGGCATTCCAAATGCCAATTGCATTTAACTCGCAACTCCTTGATCCACTGAGTGGACTCCCCAATCCTGAAATCCTTTTATTTTAGATTTCCTCAACCTTTTCCACTTGGTCACACCAAGTCCTACTGTAGCAGTCAACCCAAAACCTTGAATTAGAATTCCCCGATAATTGAAAGCACCCCAACTATGGTTGGTCAAGAACTTTGAACTATGGTTCGATTCTAACCAAGATTATGGAAGGCTATACCGACTTAATATTTCTTTTGAGGGATTTTATCCTTATAGGTAAATTTCCATTTTATTGTCTTTGATTACATTCTTTTTAATATTAAGTGGGATATACTTAAGTGATTAACCATGTCTAAGATAATATTTACGTATAAGCCGGTTTTATTTTAGTTCCATCTTGCATGCTCGTTTAATTCATTAATTGTGTGATTGTGACAACACACCCACAATAAATAAACCATGCAACTAATAGAAATAAAATAAATGGTATGATCATGAGATTTTCTATTGGTTAGTTTATCTAGCGGTTGATAAACTAGCCCAAGACCTAGGGGAGAAATACCTTGAACCTTTCAGGTTCATGTTTACAGCTTTCCACCTATCCACCTTTGTATCTCCTTGGATTGGTTTCACCTTGGCTCCTGACTTGAGCCGCCTCCAATAGCTTGGGATCTCCATCCATTACATATGCATTTATCTCACACACAGGTGAGGGGTAAAAAGGGGTTTTTACATAAAAGAATCCTTGGGCACGCAGGCCCTACATATTAATGAGGAGATGGCTCGCAGGCCAACAAATTTAATTTAAATAAATAAATTAAAAGAAACCATTCACATACAAAGGTCTCGGTCTAGCTCATGATCATCCATACATGCAACGATACTTATGCATAAATAAAACTAGCATTCAATTCTTTAATCATTATTGTTTAAGATAAATCACACTCGAATTAATTAATTATCTTTAATTAATCAATCCTTTTATCTTAAACCCTTTTTTTTGAATTTCCTTGAGATTATCATCCATCATAATTTTAAACAAATAAATTCATTTAAAATTATCCTTGCATGTAACTTGTACCTTGGAGGCAACCCGGTGAATTACCATTCATTACGAAGATGTTAAATTAAACACATATATATAAAACACCTATCACGTGTTGTGCCTCAGCTTTACACCTACACTATGGTACACGTCTCAAGGGTTTGTATAATATAATAATAAATTTTAATAAATCTGCGTAATTTGGGTGAGTACACGGTGTGTAGTTCCAACTACACGGCGTGTACTTTTCTTCACCGTACATCCGAAGTACACGCCCGGGGACATGGCGTGTCAATGTACTTCGGAAATTTTTGGAGTACATGGTGTGTTTTTTTGGACACACGCCATGTAGTTTCCGCGTTACACGGTTTCCATCCGGGCAATCCATGTACGGGGTACACGGTCCAACCTGAACCCGAAGGGACTACACGCCGTGTTCATTGGACCACACAGCATGTAATCCAGAAACTGTGTGCCACCTGATTCTGGTCAACACACGGTGTCATAAATGACTTCAATACACGACCTGGTCAATGCATTGAACCTAGACTACACGGTGTGTACTTCCGAATACACACCATGTATTCTGGTGTTGTACGACCAAAAACGTTTGGCTCCTCCGGATGAGTTCCTCTATTTTATTTTAATCAAAATTAAAAGAAAAAATTCGTTTCTGTGATGTGAACGAGAAATGGGGAGGAAGAACAGATCTCTAGATTCAGATTTCCAGAACGATTAAACATGAATTGAAATAACTAAATTATTAAATGCGTAAATCACCAAAAAAAAATTAAATAATTATAATCAACGATATAACCTCCCTCTTATTCCACTTGTAGGTTCTAGTCACAGCGGAAGCATGTTGGTGGGTTTTCCCAACTTTAATTTTAGCATTAAACGACATTCAATCCGAGATCCATCACGATATAAAACATCGGATCTTTAAAATAGAACGAAGAATGAAACAGAAAAAAGAGTCCTAGAACCATTGAGATAGGATCGTCATATGTTGGTTATAATTAATATAATTAATTTATAAGAATTACCTCGGTATAATTCTTTCTTCATTGGAGTCTTTGGTCACGATCCTGTGATCCGTCATTGCGTCGTAGAATCCAAGTATAGGATTCCTCTAGCAGTGATCCACACGTGCTCCATGTATCTATGGACATCACTGAAGGGATCTCCAGGTGCTAGCACGGAAGAACCTTCGCTTGCGATGTCCGCCTTCGACTTCCTTGATCCGGTGGAGGATCTCGCTCTTGTAACTTGAAAGCGTTATTGTTGGAAAGGGAATTCTCTCTTTTCTTGAGAGTATTTCCAAAAACTGTTGTGCACAACAATGTCTAGATCTCATGAGAATAATGTAATAGGGATTTATAATACTTAGAATAATAAAATTAATTAATTACCCAAAAGTATTTAATCATTTCATTTAATTCTTAACAATACCCCATGTCATAATAATGATAGTTGACTATCATTATTACTTGACATGCGCCGAACGTATTACATTTAATATCATTAAATAAACAATATTTTATCCTCAAAAATCCTGACTGTAAAACTACACGATGTGTAATAATTAATACACAGTGTGTACTTGTCTTCCATAAAACTACACGGCGTGTACATTTAATATACACGGCGTGTACTTTTATTTTTCCATTTTTCTCCACCACATTTATTAGACCTTGAGTAATGTTTATTTATTTCTTAAATAAATGTAACTGCATTACTCACTAACAAATATATTATTTCACCCACAATATATTCTCTCGAATAACTAGGGTCGAAATAAATGCAATCAGGCATCCTTAAATAATTATTAAATCATAGTCGGGAATAATATTTATTTAACTTGTTAAATTAATATTTAACTGAGATACATGGACACACTTAGTGTGTGACCCTCTAGGCCTCTTTCTTAGTGGCATTAGGCGGAGCCTGCCTAAAGTCCAAGGTTAGCATCTAGAAACATGCCAAGGCACCCATAGAGAAAGAAGTTAACACTGCAATGACGTGTCACCTCCTACGAATTCTTACCGTGTAATATAATCCCTTTGTCTCGATATCTCTAATCAAGTGGGTTGCATGCTAGTGCCATCAACCCATGTGTTCGATTATTATTTCTTTGACTTCCTGGTATTGAACTCACCTATTCCTTACCATGGCAATGGATTTATTTAGGTTATATCAATTCCATCAAAGGGCCTGAGATATCTACTTCTATAATGGAACAGAAGGGACAAATCCTTTCTCTCATTATCTATTAATGCAGTATTACTCGTGACACACCCAATGTATCCTACCTCACTGCGAACAATGTGTTGTCACAGTTTTTGTCAATACATCTAAGTGCGTGAGTTGTAATACCCATTAATAATAATCTTAAAGTCTAAGGACCAATACATACGTCTGCAGATAGGAACATCCAATGACACTATGAAATGTGGATTTCCTACTGGCGGGTCTCGTTCTCATAATATCCTCCTGGATATTACCAAGGGCGCACACCATGAGAAGATGCCTCAAAGTTTTATGAGTCCTCACCCCTAATGACCTGTATTATTTGTGTCCCTCAAATAATATCATCCGGCCATTGAACATACATTCAAGAACAGTGTTATGGCACTTCGGGGTTCTCATCAAAGATAGGATCCACTACGACCCTTTAATGCAATAGCTGTCCTTAGTACATTATCACATGACATGTCACGAAGAAGGACAATCAAGATGTGATAAGTCTTTTATAAAGTACAAAGTAGTTGGTTCTAGACCACCAACTCCAACAGGATGTACCACTGAAGGTGATCTATGAAACTCATAGAGAACCATCTCATGCATCACCACAAGGATGGAAATAATTTTTAGAAAGATCAATCAATGTTATCAATCTTCAAACCAACCATCTGGAGAATTACCAAAAATAGATTGGTCCCCCCAAACCTCCACTCCAAAATCCCTGAACTGGGACTCCAACACCCATTACAACAAATATGACTGCACTATCATCTAGAAAAGAAAACCTATTCCACCAACCTCTCATATATCTTGTTTCATCATTGAGAGTTCAATAATTAATATCCATTAATCCCCAAATGCATTCATGAAATCACTACATGACTTCCTGCTCAACACATCAGCCATGAAATTTTACTTTCCTAGTGTATATGAAATATTGAAGTTGTAATCCTATAAGAATTACATCCAATAACATTGATTAAAGTTCAATTCATGCTAGAAGAAGACATACCATAGGATCTTATGGTATGTAAAAACCAAAAAACACTCATTGATGAGGTAATTTCACTAAAACTTCAAAGAAAATAAAAATTCCACCAACTCAAGATCATGGGTGGAATAGTTATAGTCATGGGGATGTAACTACTAAGATCCATAAGAAAAAAAATTCTATGTTATATCAGAACAAAATCCAATCCAAGATGTGAAGAATCATAAAAACCCTGAAACTAAACTCTTTCTGCTTACAAAAAAAGGACTTGAGTGCAGACCAAATTCTACTTCAAGTACTCAAAAGCTGCCTCACACTGGTCAGTCTACAAGAATACCTGATCCTTTCTAGTCAAGGGTGTCATAGAAGTCACAAACCAATATAAATCACCTATGAACCTCTTGTAATAATCTTCAAGACCATGGAAACTTCTTATATCTCCCATTGTCTTCGGGGATACCTAAGAAACAACTAATTATATCTTTAAAGGGTCCATAGATACTCCCTTTTGGGATACCACATACCCCAAGAAATAGACTTCACAATCCCACAACTCACATTTTGAAAACTTCCCAATTAGTTTTTCATGACAAATCACTCCCAAAATAGAACATAGATGCTCTGCATGCTCCTCCTCAAATGTGGAGTACAAAAGGGTTTTGTTGATGAAAACCACATCAAACTTATCCAATAACTCTCTGAACAAGGAGTTTATAAACCCCGTGAAAATTTCTGGAGAATTATTCATACTGAATGACATCACAATAAACTTGTAATTCCTATTATGATAATAGAAAGTATTCTTTTGAATATCCTCATCCTTCACATGCATCAGATGATATCCTAACTGAAAATCGATTTTCAAGAACCAATTTGATCCCTTAAAATGACCAAATAAATCATAAATATGTGAAATAGGACAACAATTCTTCACTATCACTAGGTTTAAGTAATGATAATTGATATAAATCCAAAACCACCATTGACCGTCTTCACAAACCAAACTGGTGAACCCCAAGGTGACACAATCCTCTAAATAAAATCTTGCTCCCACATATCAGGGAATTTTACTTGAAACTCTTACTACTCATAAGGATCCATTCCATATGGAGATATCAAGATAGGATACACACCTAAATGTATCTTGATCCCAAACTCGATCTCCCTTTTATGGGGTAACACTACAACCACCTTAGGAAATACATTAGGGGTACTATTCTATAACCTCAGGAAACACCAAATGTTGTTCCTATGAAGAAATCAACATAAACTTGGCCTTCAAATATAAAAATGACAGAACATTACTTTGACCCATCCAAGGTTCTCGCTCATCAATGAACACCGTTGGATCTCCATCAACATCATAAAACAAAACATGATTCCTAAATAAATCCATGATATCCTACACCTAATACATCCAGTCCATGCTAAGGATAATGTCATATGGATTTATCCATAAACATAAGATGTCTCCCCAAGAGTAGTATTACCCCAACACTAGCTCACAGTCTCTAAATACTTCATACAAGTTTGTGTGACCTCCAATTGGCATAGTCAATGCCAAGGGAACTGGAAACCTCTCTACCTCATGCCCCAAAACATGGATGAGGGTAGGTGATATAAATGAGTGCATATCTCTTGAATAAAACAAAGCATGTTCCCATGTAAAAAAATCAAAGGGTACTTTGAACGAAATCTAGATCACCTAACGATGAAAACTCTAAAGCATGAAGCTAACCACAACCTGCTGCACGACCTCTCTGACCCTTTTTACAACCACCTCCATGGTCATGTTTTTATCTCTAAGGATAAGGAACATCTTGGGGATATACTCTTCTTCACATCTCCTCTTTTATAATCCCAAATTGGAATACCCAGCTGATGATGCCTCAGTTGAAACTACCTCAATGGAGGAACCTGAAGTGGAACACCTAGAAAACACTAACTTCTCATGAAGGTCAGATACTCTAGCCACTGATGACCTTGAAAAAAATAATAAAAACATATGTATGATCCCTTCGAATAGGTCTGAGAGCCTCCATCCCTATAGAAATGAGATGTTGAGTGCTAGGACCTACCCCCAGTTGATAGAAAGATCTTCTATCTTTCCCAACATGAACCCAAAACCACAACTCTACTTCATGAGGAATCATAATGAATCACATCTTATGAAGATCCGATTTAGGTCAGCATACTATCAATAACCTATCCTCTCACTAGCACCTCGTGATAAGTCTTCATTATAAATGGGGTGACATGGTTCAAGATCTATGGATGAAAATCCTCCTTGAAATTCCACACCATATCCTCCTTATTTGGAAACAGGTCAAAAGAATGTCATAGAAGGGTCTTGAAACAGTTCTAAATCTCTCTCATGCTGGAACTCCCCTGTATAAGGGTAAACCATTCGTGGTCACTGGCTTCCTTTATATTTTAAGAATAAAATTTTCTCAGAACTAGTCTCGTAACTTCATACACGAGGCTTTGGACTCCTCACAATCCATGTGGAATAAGAACCCCCACTATCTTGTTACTCCATGCAACATCATCACAACCAATAAAAACCAATGCTCCTTTAGATCATGAATAAAACTAAAAGCTATCTCAACCTCATCCAACTAGTATTCTATGATTGAATCTAAAATAGATCCCTTGTAATTCTGTAGACTCTAATGATGGACCTCTCAAAGTGTCCTCCTATAAGTGTCATCATCGTCAACCTATACTCTGTGGTGATCTACTATCACATCCTGCTAAACATCATCAATGCGAAATAGATAAGGATGTTTAACTGGAGAAATATCTAAAAAATAATAAAACATTAGACTCCTAAATATGGAATATGGAATAATTAACATTAATTAATTTATTATTTTTTATATTTATAAGGTTTTAACCTATCCCAAGGTCTACCCATTTCAAAAATAGGTGCAAATAAGAATAATGCATGAACCTTTCCTAGGTATCTACACTACAATAAGTATCACTTCATTTAGTAGGTTATGTAAACTTAAAGGTCTATTAATTAGATCAAAAGGGGCCCTAAATACCCATGTCTCATCTGGTATCTCATGTTTACTTTGATTTCTAAACTTATCTAACACCATTTCCCTACCAACCCATGCGACCTCCCCTATTCCTAACTCCAAACTCCACTATGAAACTCAACCTAAGACTTTGATACCACTCTGTCATGACCCCATCCCCCACAAAGAGTACCCCTCCTAGGAAGAAAATGATAGAATTGATATTGTGACTTTCTGGGTCCTGCCTCTAGTAGGCCCAAGGTTGGAGACTAGTACCGAGGGTCTAATAAGAATACATATAAGAGATATTACCCTTTAAGAGAACATGTGAAATAGAGAGATAATATGAATAAACCAATAAAAACTTACTCATATATATATAGAAAACCAAAGTGCATACATGCAATGTCATATAGTATTGAAAAAACTAAAAAGGAAACCACAAGTTCCAAAAAGGTAAAGATGATAGTGACCATGAAACCCAAACTGCTTCTACAAATACCCAATCTAGTAATATACATCTTGATATCCAACCTTATAATTATATTATGAACACAATTTATATATATTTAAGGTGATCATAACAGTATAATGAGTAGGAACCTTCATGGATCCTATCATACAAAAGATAACAAAAGAATGCTAAAGCATATTGAACAACAGTGAAACTAACTCATCACTTAAACAGGTATACTAAGTTCCCATCCTCACCTTGGCTAAATCTCACCATGTATCACTTACAAGAGGTAATACAATATAATAATGAAACAATAATGGTACCACGCTACCACTTCCCCATTGGTTTTCGCTCTACCCCAACATTGCACGTCTAGAGCCATTTCTCTCCAAAATATGCCAGCTTGTAGAAACCTAGGATAAGAATCACAACATGCACCTAATGAATCAAAACATTAGATCATCCCATATCACATCATCATATAATAAACAGTTAGTTTTTTGAGTCACAATTTCCCATATGATTTGTATCATACATCGAGTATTATTCCAGAAGCCATCACAACCCATACACTAAGTAGCTCAATCCATCACAACCTATACAATGTCATATCTTTAATAATCCTTTGGATACTATATCCAGAGATACATGTGTGTGAAATATTCAGAAGCCATAAAACACTCTATACACATATATGGGGAAACTAACCGTTATGCCTACCATAACTAGTAACTACCTTGAGAAGATAGTGGGGCTAGAGGGGGTAGTAGACCATCCATCCTCCCACCTGAGTGTTGGGGAAAACACCCTCCCAGAGTCCACTGGGTGTCATTCTACCTGACCAACATGGGACAAGCAGTATATACAATCATAGAATATATAGGATATAATATAGCTCACAACCACACTATGAGCATAACCTAGTCACTAGATCAACTGTAACTATCATCATTCAGACACCCAAATGCCACTGCTAGGGACTAAATATCCTATAATCACACATGAATTTAAAGAGCTATATTAAATTATTCTTTCCATTAAAAAAATACAATTTATGTCAATTAATTCATTATACATTAATTAACCAACAACATTACCCTGAATTTCATTACATTAATCATCAGATTAATTTCCATGCCCTCCTAGTATAATCCAAACCGAGTCTTTGGTTTCTCAAGGTTAACATTTTCCAAATATTTTCATTCCATCATTACAAACCTCATGGGTCAATCATTTATTAACTATTATTAAAATCATTCCATAATTTAGGTACACTAGGAAAACCATACTATAATACCACCAAGAGTAAACAAGCAACCAAGCACATCCAATTGCCTTAAGTAATAATGAAAATAATGCATATAAAACAATAAATACATCCATTAAACATATTCATTTTAATCAATAATCTAGCTTTATCACATTAACGTGTAATCCCTACTTAAACTCATTCCATCATCTCTGATTCCATACCTAACACCCACATGCATATCCCGATTCATCTCACCATCATAGGCATCAACTACTGACACAACATTCGGCCCTCCCTACCCCATATCACATCAGTCATACCATGATCAGGCATCCCAAACTCATATCACATCAGCCATCCCGGGCTCATACCACATCAACCGTCCTAGGCTTATAACACATCAACCATACCAGGATCATATCACATCAACAATGCTAGCCATCCTAGGATAATAACATTATCCAGGCCTCCCAACCCATCAAATCATGAAGTGATTCTCATATCCAAAGCACATCACAAAAGAAACAGGAAACATTGGCCCTAAAACAAGGCATGTAGCCTTCACATGAAAATGAGTTCTCATGGCTTCAACATAAGGATCACATATTTCTCAAGAATATAGGAAAATCGGTCCCAATCAATTATATTTATCATAAAACAGATTTTTAATCCTTCTTTAAATAATTAAACAATTAATTTATACTTTATTCCCAACATAAATTCCAGTTTCGACAAAAAATAGAATTCCAATTTATTAACAAGACTTTAATTATTTTCATCAATAATAATTAACATGCTTCACATTATTTATCTAATTCAATCAACACATGGAATTAAATATTCAATTAAACATGAATAATCACATCAATTTGATCATTATAAAATTAAAAAAAAACATCAGATTCATTAAAAACGCCTCTTTATTCTCTAGATAATTAATTATCAATTAATTATTGATTTACATTATTTATCACGTTACTTCAAGAAAAAAATTCTAAAAATTATCATAAAATCATGATAAATAGTTATATTATATATCAAACACTATATATAAAATCAAGAGGTTAACCATTATCATGGTAGAAAGAAATGATAGAAAATTACAATCTAATTATTTATTAATCTGGTTCAATATTCATTAGGTTAATTATATTTCCAATAAAGGAGATAAAACTTACTAACATTATGATTTCATGTAAATAAATAGGAGAAGAAACACATCCTTTACCTAGAAGAAGAATCTCCATGCAGCTCGCTACACAAAAAATAGGGGGAGCCTGCAAGTTGGAATCACCACTTCAAGAAACACAATCCAATTACAGTAGGATTACATGACTCTAAGGGATGACTTAAGAACCTCATGTTTTGAGAGGAAGAAGCCAGGTAGGAATGAAGGGAATTACCTTTGTTTTCAAGTCAAAAGATATGATATAATTTGATTTTTCAGATCTCAAAAGATTTAATTCCAACTATTATGGATATCATTAAACTCCACACACAAGGATGCATTTATAGCCTTAGACATCTTAGAAAATCATGGATACTATTATCATTGAAGAATTGTCCTTTGAAGTCCCTTGACTCACACCACCAAAATACCTTCATGATAATTTTCATGAAACTGGAAAAAATATACAGGTAAATAATTTCACAGAGCTGGAATCTCCACATATCCAAAATCCCTATATAGCTATTTTCATGTAGTCAATTCACATATTTGATCACTTATTTAGCTAATCCATGTAGCTGACCACTCACATAGTCGATCGCTCATGTAGCCAATTGATTACATAGCTGATCTATGTAGGAAATATAGCCACATATCTGATTCATGTAGCCAATCTATCCATATAACTAATTCAAATAACTGATCCATCCATTATGATTGTTCACATAGCCGATCGATCACATTACCAATTAATGTAGCTGATCTTTCCATGTATCCTATCTCACATAGTTGACGGATCCATGTAGCCAAAGGATCCACATAGTTGATCTCACACACCCGATGGCTCCACATATCCGATGGATCTATATAGCCAATGGCTCAACATAGTGGATGACTCCATGTAGTTGATTTGACAGACTATGAATCAAGCTCTCACCCAAGCCGTGAACTGCACATTCATGATGTGAAACCCTTACACATCATGAATCCTACCTACTTCTTGTTTTTAGCATCCAAACACCTCTAGACCAACTCTAGGACTCCTCTGAGAACCAAAATATTCAAAAATACACAAAGGGTCAGAATATATGGATTCGGTCCCTTACATTTCCACCTTGATCTTTTTTTTAACTTTTGCTAACCTTTTTTGACAATTACCAGGATATTAATGTTTTTACTATTTATGGGACAAGAAAGTTACTATAAAAGGAAAAAATACCCAGAAATGGACTATGGATGATATTATAAACTATATTCCATTTACTTGTCTTAATATAAGATTATTCATAATTTTAAATTATTTAATGAAATCTTATTTGTTATAAAATATCATTAATATAAATTTTTACACTATTAATTTAATTTGACTTTAAAAACATCAAGAAAAATATGGAATTTGAACATAAAAATTTAAAACACAAAAAATATGTTATACTTATCTACTAAATATTTGGAACATAATAATTACTTCAAATTATATTTCTTTAAATATTTCTGAAATCATTTATTTTATTTTCCTTTTAATTAAATAATATAATGTTAGTGTTGCATAAGAATTTAAGGTAATTAAATAATTAATTAAAATTAAAAATAAACTACCATCATGAAAATAATTTCATTATTATAAAAACTTTATTTTTTACCTTTATGAACACATACGAGATATTTAAAATCAAGAAGACGACATTTTTTCTTTTTCCTTACTTAAAATATTATATAGGTCACTTTTAAGGAAAAGTGTCTCATAAATAAATAAATACTGAGAATAAAATTATAAGGGTAAAAATAGTTTAATAAAATATTATTAAAGATGAAAAATCATCGCCTTATCACATAGATTTAACCTAATTTTACTAGATTTAACATTTTACAATAGTGATGAATTTTTACTATTTTTACAATTCATTATGACCAAAAATTAAGTTAACCTTATTTAACAATATGAATTGTTATAATTCCAAATATAGAATCCATTTAACCAAATTTAATCTTAATAATTGGACTAAATTAATTTTATACGTATCCCATAAAATGCAATGAGAAACAGTTTGCCAAAAAATGCCTTTTTAAGTCTAAAAGTATTTTTATACCAAGATCATGTATAATGTTTATTATTGTGTAATTATTTAAATTATTTATAACCAAAGGATAATTAAATTAATTTATGGTCAAAATCAAAAATATTATAGAGCATTTTCAAAGAAAACAAAGTATAGTTTTATAAAAATTGATATTTTTCACTATTCACTGAAAAATCAACATTTTTAGAAAAATCACAAGAATTTATGTTAGGATAATTTTGACATGATTAATTAAAAAATGAAATTAATTTTATTAATTTAAAATTTTATAATTTGAAAATTGAACTATTAAATAAATCCGTATCACAAAAGAGTTTAATAAATCAATTTATTTTTTGTTTAAAAAAACCAGTTAATATTTTTATAATGAATATAAATATCTTATTCATGAATGATAATTAATATAAAAATGATTTATTATATAGTTAAATAGGTTTTTAAAATATTTTCCAGTTATAGAAATTTCTTCCCTGTAATTTTATTCACTTATTAATTAAGGGAAGGTATCTTTCCCTCATTGTATTTTAAAATTCTAATGTTACTTATTCCACCATACAATTTTTACAAAAAACCTTAACCTAGTGAATAAATTTATTCCGAAACACTTTCTCTATAAGGTCAAGAATTTATACTGGATGATCCTCATAAAAAAATTCTATCTTCAAATTGAACTACCTATAGGCTCAAAACTTGAGAATAATCCAACATATATTTTCTTAACATCAATACATGAAATACGTTGTTCACTTGGGATAAACTCAGAGGCAGTACCACTTAGTCCAAAACTGATCCAACTTTATCGATGATTTATTATAGTCTAATAAATCATATAATAAGCTTCATCTTTTTACCAAAACACTTAAAACTTTTACATGGATATGCTTGAAGAGAAACATGATCACCTACATCAAAAGATATATTTTTTATCTGGTTATCTGCATAGATTTTATGCCTACTCTAAGCCTTCCTCATATATTGATGAATCATATTCACTTTCCCAACCACTTCCTCTATCAACTATAGTACCATAAACTTTTTTTACTCTACTAAATCCCAAATTTTTTGATTCTAATACCGCTTTCCATATAATTTTTCCAAATGTGCCATCTATATACTAGAATGAAAAATGTTGTGAAAAGAAAACTCAGCCAAAGAAAGATATTGATCCCAACTTTCTTGATAATCTATTGAATAAGTATGAAGCATTTATTCTAAGTTCTGAGTCATCCACTCATATTTTCCATCAGATTGAGGATGAAATTTTGTTCTAAAATTTAATTCAGTACCCAAAAACTTCTAAAGTACTTTAAAAAATTTAGAAGTAAACCTAAGATCATTGTTATATACAATGGAGAGAGGAAATCCATGTAACCTGACTATATCCTTGAGGTATAGTCAAGAATGTTGATATAAATACATAGTATCTCAAATGGGAAAGAAATGTGCAGACTCAGTTATTCTACCAATAATAACTCAAATCAAATTATTACCTTGTGATATCCTTTGAAATCCCACCATGAAAACCATGGATATAATTTCCCATTTCCACTCTGGCACTAGAAAAGGTCGATGCACCCCCTTTAATAATTTTAATTCTACTTTAACCATTTGACAATTCAAACATTTCAAGGTAAATTCAGAAATATTTATTTTCATTACATACCACCAGTAATAATCCTAAAGGTCTCTTTATATGTTAGTGCTACCAAGGTAAAAGAAAAATGGAGACTAAAATATACACTTAACAATTATTTCTTCAAATGGAAATAATATGGCACACATAATCTCTATCAAAATCTGATAACACTTCCATAATCACCATTAAACTCTATAAAAATAATATTCTTAATAGATTATACATTTTCTTGTAGATAAACTCCTCCTTTAGGGTTTTCTTAATTCTTTCTAACTAAGACAATTTAATTGACAACTGAAACCAAATAGAGAAAGTTCCTACATGCATAATTTAAAAGCCAAAATTCATCACTTCATTAACTGAAGGTCCATGTTCCAAATATAACATGGTTAATGTAGCATTATTTTTATGACCCAAAGCATTAACTACATTGTTTGCTTTTATATGATGATAATGAATTATGCAGTCATAATCCTTAATTAGTTTACGTCGTCTTATACGCCTCATGTACATCTATTTCTGAGGGAATATATACTTCAAAATTTAATCATTATTATATAGTTCACACATTAATCCAAAAAATTATGCATTCCAATTTTTAATGAAAAAACCATATCAGATAATTCTAGATATTGTGTTGGATAATTTTACTCATGGGTTTTTAGTTAATGTGAAGCTAAGAAATTATCTAATCATTCTTCATTATAACACCACAAAGTTCCATTAATAAAGAATCACTGTAGATTAAAAATTCATTATTTCTAGAGGGCATGAACAAAATTAGAGAATTCACCAATCATTTTTTTTTCAATTCTTGGAGACAATCATCACATTCATTTGTCGAGATAAATTTAACTCCTTTTTGAGGTAATTTAGTCACCGGGATAGACAACAAAGTGAAGTATTCAAAAAACCACCGGTAGTAACCTGATAATCCATAAATGGACCATGGATGATATTATTAACCATATCTCATTTACTTGTTTGAAGATAATATTTTTAAGAATTTTAAACCATCTAATAAAATATTATTTATTATAAAATATCATTAATGTCAATTTTCAAACTATTCATTTTGTTTGACTTTAAAAACATCAAGGAAAAGATGAAATTAGAATATAAAACTTTAACACACCCAAAATATGTAATAATTATCTATAAAATGTTTGGAATATAATAATTTATTCAAATTATTACTTTTAATAAAATCATTTATTTTATTTTCTTTTTAAATAAATAAATATTGCATCAGCATTGTGTAAGTATTTAAGGTAATTATATAATTTCTAAAAAATTATAAATAAATTACGATCAAGAAAATAATTTCATTATTCACAAAATAAGAATTCATATTCCTTAAAAAATTTCTTTTTTCCCTTTGATAGCAAATAATATATATTTAAAAGCAATAGGGTGAAATTTTGTCTTTTTCTTTACTTAAAATATTATATAGGTCACTTTTAGGGAAAAGTGTCCCATATATAATTAACTATCAAGAATAAGGTGATAAGGGTCAAAATAAATTCAACCAATAATATTTAAAATTAAAAATGGTGGCCTTATCACTTAGTTTTAGCCCAAGTTAACTTGATTTACCCTTTGACCATAGTGAAAATTTTTACTATTTTTACTATTCATTAGGACCAAAAATTAAGTTTACCTTAATAAATAATATTGGACATGATGATTAAAAATATATAATCCATTTTAAGAAATTCAATTTCTGTAATTTTTAGAAATTCATTTTATAAGTATCTTGCAAAGCACAATGAAAAATGGGTTTCCGAATTTTTTTTAAGTCTAAAAGTATTTTTATTCCAAGATCACGTATAATATTTATTTTTATTTAATAAATTATATTATTTATAACTAAAGGATACTTATTTTAATTTAGGATCAAATTAAAAATATCACAAGTCTATTTCAGTGAAAAGAAATGACAGTTTTACAAGAATCTATATTTTTAAGTATTCACTAAAAAATAAATATTTTCAAAAAAATACTAAAAATTCATATTAAGATAAATTTGACATTCTGAATTAAAAAATGAAATTTATTTTTTCAAATTAAAAATATATAGTTTTAAAATTAAACTTTTAAATAAAACATTATAAGAAAAGAGTCTAAAAAACTATTTCCTTTTTTAAAAAGATTACTTAATATTTTTATGTTGAATATATCTATCTAATTCATTAATACAGATTAATATGAAAATGATTTATTATATTATTACCTGGTATGTTACATATTTAGTTTTATTCACATACCACTCAGGCTTCCATGACACTTGGGTACCCGAGTAGATATCACTATTTTGTTACATGTTATTAGTATTGGGTAAGGCCCGACATTGATAACTGTTGGATCAATATGCTAGATTGGGTATAGATGATGAGACTATAAAGAAGTTATTGGTTTCATTTTATATTTTATATCTTCACTTATAATACATGATCTTTCCATTGGGGGTCCTTGACATACACAGAATACCGTTTACAATAGTATTTTGTCACTACATTTATTTATTTTCACTTTCCCTAATTTATCCATGATATTTATTTGAAAATATTTATATAAATTAGTCATTACTTCCAATACTATAAATACTATAACTATGAGGAATAGTTTCCCCATAGTAACCTCATAGGCCCTCATCCTGGGCCATCAAACTCTAGCACATGGGAAAACATGCTTGATGCCTTTTGGCACATCAGCTCGCAACACCGACTTAGTGGATTCCAAAGTTGGGTGTTACAGGGGACAAGGAAAATGATTGGAGGAAGTTAGTGTAATATAGGAGGAAGAAGAAATATATCTATGAGTAAATAGAGTAGGTAGAGGAAACATTTCAAGAATCATAAAAAAATAATAAATATCAGAAGGAAGAATATTAATTCTACTCAAGTTTGAATAATGACCAAATGAATTAATCAAATCAAGGGGCCTCTCATTTTATTTGAAAAAGAATCCAAGTCATCATAATGAATATTATAACTTGATCAAGACAATGGATAACCAATTCAGAACATATAGTTAACCATGATTACAATGATCACGATTATGACTCGAACCTAATGTACGAAACCTCAAAAGGATTTAAAGGATCTATGTTGCCTATGAAAGGAAATCTAGGTCTCAAGTTAGTGGTTAATTCATAATTGGATCTGGATGATTGAAGCATTAAGTTTGTGGGGGAGGGTTTGAAAGGTTAGGAAAAAGGATATATCAGTTTATGTTCTCTCAAAGTCCATGGGACCTTCTTATTTTCTGCCAAATTTACTGAAAATATGAAAATGCCTTTGGATGAATTTTGATAGTGAATTGTTAAATAATTTAATGAGTTGCCATTCATTGAGTTTGATGTGACACCATAGGACATAAACAATGTGAATGTTGGTAGGGAACCCTAGGGTCTTGATAAAGAAATTTTTTTATGGTATCTCTATTAACTTGATGTATCTTTTCTATAGTCATTCCCTTCAAGTTTCACCACTAATGACTACATGATCATCTGTGTTTTCATAACATCCCCTATTGAGGAAAATGAGTTATTTAATCCTAATAATAACCTTAGAAAACTAGCTTGTAAATAAAAGTATGATTCTCTTGGATCAATCCTTTTTTTTCATGTTTCCTTAAATGGTGTTGTGGTTCCACTTGGACTATGGTTATAAGGGTTCTAAATCAACCAATAAAATGGTTTATCTTTTGAGAAAAAGGATTTGGCCAAAAAAGAATAGATTATATCTAGCCCGTTAACATTATTTTCAAAGATTCTATAATTATAGAAGATAGATAAAGAATCAATGTAGAAATATATTCTTTAATCATTCATGAAGGTAGAGATAAACATCCTACTATGGGATAAAATAAAAAATATCCAATGGTATAAAAAAATAAATGAGTTTTTTTCAAATAATAGGGGTTTAACGGGACTAAAAGAGATATTTTAAAAAGAAATATTTCTACATTAACTACACCAAAAACAATTTACATGTGAAAAAAACCATTAAATTTCACAATTCTATGCACTAGAGAGAAATTGAATTTTAATAATGCTTTATTTGATTTAAGTGACCCAATAAATGTTTTTCGTTACTCAATTTACACTTTATTGTAGATTAGGGAATTAAATCCAAATATCGTCATGGTATAATAAAAAAATAGAGTTAAAACTTACCATAAATAAGGTTTTAAGGATGTATATTAGTAAGGGAATTGGATTAAATTTTCCTGGTAAAATTTTTATATGTTAAACATAGAAGAAGAACGATATAATTCACATGCACTAATAAAATATAGAATAATTTTTTTTAAAATATATTAAAGTAACAATGAATGTATATTAATGAATAATTTTAATTTAATTTAGGTAATACATTTTTCACATTAATATTTAGGAATTAGTGCATATTAATATTTATGAATCCATGAAATACCATTTAAAGAGAATTATATTTTTATAATTTTAAATATTGATAATCATTATTTTTCACATTGAGAAATTGTACTATTAAATGAAATAATAAATTTGGAAAATGCTTATATATATATATATATATTTGGGAAATTAAAAATTAAAAATTAATTTATGTTTTGAATCCAAATTATATGTGATTAAAAATAAATTTAATGTTTAAATGACAAAACACTTTTGTGATGATATTTATTTCATGTTCATTGATGATGTTAATGATTTTGGAAATTCACATGACATTTTTTGTAAACATAATACAGGATTGAATCTATTACCATCTTTGAAACATCCATTTAGGTATGAAATAAATCCTTTGACTTCTAACGTGAAGTATTATAACTCTATGGAAGAAGAAATGTTAATATTTATCATTTAATATAATCTAAAACCCACTCAAGAAACACAGTTGTTAAATATTCAAAGATAAAAAATTAGATTATAGGACGGATTTTATTACATATTTTGTTACTATACCCCACAATTTTTATACAGGAAATTTTACTTGATAGTGATGTTAAACATGTAAGATCATTTTAAAGAAGAATGAATCCCATATTTTAAGAAATTTTTAAAAAATATGTGAAAAGGAATTGAGTGAGTATAATTATTTATGAAATATTAAACTCATAGAGTGCCGAAACAATCCTGGTTATATAAAAAAATTCCAGCGTCACCATTTCAAAAAATTAGATAAATGGGAATTATCCAATGTATATAAAAAAGTGTGGGTTTATGTAGATATTATATGAATATGAACCATTTCACTAGAAAAATACCACTTCAAATTCTTATTAGATGATCAAATGTTAAAGATTATAAGTAAGAGAACATTGATACTTTTTTCTATGGTTATATGTTTATCTATAGCGTAAAATTATACAAAAATACCATGATAATACTACTTTAACATGGCCATTTAGTATCTTTGTGTACAAAATAATGTTACTCTATATATTTAATGGATTAAGTACATTTCATATATTAATGGTAAGTATTTTAATATATTTTATTAATCAATGCTGAAAGTATTTTTGGATGATAGTGAAATTTATAGATCATCTTTTGAAAAATGCCTCCTATATCTAAATAAAATTTTACTAAGATGTATTGAAAATAAATTGGTTTAAAATTTTATGATGTGTAACATTCAATCATGACATTGAAGTTGAAAAATAAAAATTGAAATCATGTCATTATTTCCATATCATACTTATTTGAGATAGTTTAGATCATTTTTAGGACAAGAAGGTTTATATAGAAGGTTTATAAAATGTTTTAGTAACATTGCTTCAATACATTCAAAATTATTACAGAAATACAATGAATTTATTTTTTATTATTCATTTATAATTACATTTTGTAAGATGAAGAAGATCTTCACAACCCCAACCATTACCTATCCCCCATGCTAGAAGTTTTCATTTGAATTGATGCGTAATTATTTTATATATTCTGTTGGATTAGTTTTTTCACATAGGATATAGGTAAAATTACATGTCATTTGATATGCATCATGAAAATTGGATACATAAAGGTAAACTATAAAATATTAAAAAATTTAGCCCCTTGAAATTATTTTAACTCTAGAAAAAATTTCATTTATATTTATTATAAAAATAAGTAAAAAAATTAATTACTATATAGGTTTATGCTATTTATTATTGAGGATATATGAAAATTTAATGTTTCTAGATGAATGTTACTCCTACAATAATTTAATATTAATATCATGGATACTAAATGGTTATAAAATCTTATAACTAATCACATAATAAAGATATAATATAAATTATCTATGAACATTCAGGTATAGGTACCATTTATTGATTCACTTCTAGGTAAACAAATTAATTTTTTTAAATAAATCACCATGGTTTACTGATATAGATAACCTTTTAATCACCTATAAATTACTTTCTAGTTTAAAGAAACATTATATTTTTAAATTTAATACAATATTTAAAAACTTTTTTGTGGGAAGATCCATTTATAGGGGAAATATATAATAATAAAATAATTCATAAATACATTCTTTAACTAAAGTAAATAATATTTTAACATTTATTGAAATTTTATCCATTAGAGAACATTTTACACACCAAAAAACTGTATAATTTTTTTTAAATTTTGTATTTATTGGAATACATTTTTATGTTTCTTATAACATTTATAATTTTATTATAATATTCAAACACATAACAATTTTTTTTTAAAATAGATACAACACAACAATAATTAATTATTTTTTATCATATATTTTTTATGTGGGTTATAATGATTTATAGGGCCATTAATTATGAATTTTGGGATTTTATATATTTTACTATTTTTATAATACATTTCAAAATGGGTGTAAGAAAAGGCATCAAGGACTTATGACTGATATGTGGTGATAGAATTATTTTAGCCACAAATATGTTACATGTTTGAGAATCCTAGTGTAATTGTTATTGGTAATGTAAAAAATTTATATCATAAAATAATGGAATTATATATGAGAACATAATGGATTTTGTATAAGACATATAACCAATATGACCCATAGAAAAATGGAAAACATAAGATATCCAACATAGGAGTGAAAATGATTTTGGAAAATACTACAAAAAATAGTTAAGGATATAATAAGTGAATGGAATACAAACTTGTGACTATTAAACCACTTTCGAAACCTCAATTGGAATGTCTTTATAGACAACTATTTTTAAGAAAATATTTCATCTTATAGTGGATATATAAAAAAAAATCAATATTTTTAATTAAGAAGTTGAACATCCATATCAATTAAGTTGGAGAGAACATGAATTTAAAAAATTAAGAGATATATGAAATATAATATATGACTATGAGAAATGAATTTGGTAAATGAAAGTAAACAATGTTTACCTTGAAAAGATAATTTAGATAAAAGTCTTCAAAACAAAAGATAATGTATTGATTGTTTAGTTTCATATTAAAGCTAATAATAGGTAATATTTCTTGCAAATTAATTATATGATTTATTGTTATAAATATAATTTCATATGGTGTAGTGAAATAATGGGTGAAACTTATATAAACTATTTGAAAATAAGGATTAAGATGTTTTACTAATATTTTCAAAAGAAAACAATAGAGGAGTTAACTATCCTCCCATCTATTGATGAATGAGGCCACCAAGTCATCCATTTCCATCATTTTAATTTATTAATTTCTAATTTTATTATATTTTTAAAAAATATGTCAAAAATTAATTTTTATATAGTATATTTCCCCATTCATGTGTGGAAGAGGGAATTTTTTTTTCAATTTCTATTTTAGATAATTTATTGCAATTTATTTTCAATATTAGTGTGTTTTTATTTTTTTATTTGTTTGTTTTGATTTGTTTATGGGTATTTATCAATTTTTTTTGATTAATTGAATATCTAAATCAATTATTAAACACCTAATTTTAAAGGAAATATTTTTATTTGAATACCATGTGTTAAAATTATTACTAATATGTTTCCATCCTCTTAATTTTAAATTTCAACCATTTACAGAAATATGTTTTGATTATTGAAATATTTGTATATTAATGATTATACACTTTAATTTTTTTTACATTATTGATAGATATTTTAAACTTTTGTATATATCTTCCCCAAAACCCTCTTTGATCGGGAGATTGTTGATACTTATAATGACTTACATAACTTAATGTGATTTTATTTCAAATCTTAAACTTGTTCAAAAAAATTACCTAAATTATAGAGAAAATTTTAATTTTTATCCCCATTATCTCACTAATATGGATAAACATTTTTCCCTATGTGTAAAACATTAGAATACATGGATATCCTAAAATAAAAGCTATATTTTAAGCCCAATTATCTTAACCAATCTATCTCTTGGGTATTTTTCTATATTATATTTTAAAATAATTAGGGGAAGGTATACTTCATGGAATTTTGGGGAAAGAATAATAAATATTAGTGGGAAATAATGGATTTATTGATATTTATTTTGGTAAAATTGTATATATAATCAAATCAGTATATTCCAATTATAGTTTATCGATTATGCTATTTATATAAAGAAAAAATAGAAAATTGAGTGGAAGAATCAATCACTATTACATATATTTTATTTATGGGTCATTAAGATAAGGGGGAAATGTATTGTGGATGGTTGATACATTTTCAAAGGGAGTCTAATAAGTAATTTTTCATTGAATTATGAATTAAAATCATGTAGTGTGTTTTATGAGTCATACCTCCCCATTTATAATTTTAATTATCATAATATTAACTATTAATATTTTAGCAAAAAACATCCTTGATAAATTTTTATGCATTGATCCAATTTTTTAACTTGCTGAGTGAAGGTGTGGGGATAAAAAAATTAATTTTAAAAATGTATATAGTTGATAATAAAAAAAACATTGAATATATTTTCTATTGAGTGATGAGTGAAAATTTCTAAAAATTTAGGTTAGAATTGGTGCTTGGATTGACACCAGATGTTAAAATGAATGTCAATTAGAGAGAAAAGAAACAATAGTATTAGATTCATAATTGAAGTATGATAAATTTTTTATATCGAAGGATAAGAGAAGTTGTTTTAGTTTTAACTATGGTGTTTGGATATAATTATTGTGTATATATTTTTAAATAAATTAATGATTAGTTATTATAGTTTGAAAGGCTAAGTGTTGATAGTGATGATTTATTACCTAAATTTTACTTATATTTCATGTCACCATATTCCATGACTATTCACAAGTATTTGGAAATTATCATATTTTTAGACCTTTTTATCATTTTGATTAATTTTAATATTCAGTTAATTTTATGAAATTAATAGAAATAAATATTTTAATAAATTATTTTAGAAAACAAAATATTATTTTTAAAATGAAATCCCTCAATTAATTCTTTTTATACCATTAGGGTGATGATTAAATAATTAAAGTGTTAGAGTACAATGTTTAAATTTTGTGTATAATGGTTTTCTATGAAAATAAAAAGTTTTTCTGCATTGAAGTCCATTTTATAATGCTATATAATGAATAATTTTTTTTCATAGTGGATGAGTTGATATGTAATGGTTTAATCATAGATGTGTGAAATTTGAATCCCTAAATTGTTTGTGTATGGGGAAATTGAAAAATGCATCGACAATGTAATTTTTAAACCTAGATTTAGAGGTTTTACATATGGAAATACTGGATTATAAGAGTGATAAATATGAATTGGAAGCATTTCATGATGTTTAGGAGAGTTTAATAAGTTCTTAAATTCTTTTTTGTAAAATTAATGTAATACATGAGATTCTACAACAATAGGTGATCACTACTTCCCTAAACTAGGACACAATGCACATTCTATTATGTCATCATTATAGTATAAAAAAATTTATTTAGGAATATGTTTAAATTAAATATTCATAAATTTTAAAGATTAAATATGATTATATGGATATCATTTTTGTATTCAGCATGTTAAAATTAGCTTAAGATGATTTTTTTTGGAAATTTATAAAAAGTTAATTTTAGTATTTTTTTTGAATTATGTGTAATTATATAAAAATTAGTTTTTATCACCACAATATATGGAATATATTAATTTTTTAATTTTTTTATTTAGAACATTAAAATTAATTAATAGGATTCATTTCATGTTTTGTCGTAAAAATAAGTTTCCATGATAAATGTTTTTCCCCATGCTAAAGGTTTAAATGGTTAAAAATGAGTTAAAACTAAGTTATAAGACCAAAAATATATAAAAAATCCTATCTATAATTGATTTAATGAATGTTTTATCAAATCACCTATCTTATTTTCAATGTTTGCCTAACTTGGTAGAATATTTCTTTTAGAACTATGTTTATTTTATTTAAAGTTTAGAGTATTTACAAAACTGATGCTCTTCTAACTTATAAAAGGACCCCACATCCCCCACCTCAAACCAAACAATTCCATATAAATTATCTTGAATATGATCCAAAATTATCTCCCTCATAATCCGATCTAAATTCTGGGAACCTCTGGTCATAAAAAGTAGTCTTAAACCACTCTTTTCCAAGACATACTTGATGAGGAGATTCATGCTCTAAATATAACCAATATAATCTTATTGATTTTTATTTTATTCATTATTTATATACTTTTAATTAAGTCTAATTTATAAATTTCATGTCATGTTGTTGAAATCATTCAAAATATATAAAAGTGATATTATCATTATGAAATAACACATTCTTACTCATTCTATAGTTATAACACTCTCTTGTTTGGGTTAGTTTAGCAATCCACATGAATGATATTATAATGATCATGTAATTAATTGTTAATTACTATTAGTAGCTAAAAAATAAATCAAGTCCCTAGAGAAGATATTTCTTACTTTGGTAAGTAATGAAAGGGAGAAATTTATCATGTTGGTTTATCATATAAAGGGAGATATTGATAAATAGTGTCCATTTATTCAAAACACTAAGGAGGGGAGGAGATGAAAAGTATGGAATTAAATATTTTTAAGGTAATATTCTTTAATAATAATTTCCTCATGAGATATGTGATGATATAGAAAGGGAATTACACAACATAAAAAAAAGGATTGGTAAAATGTCATTGAATATGAATCAATCTTTAAAAGGACATAAAATTATATTTCTAATTATGTACATAATCCATGAAGTAATATTGACCAATTATTTGATGCGATAAATACTTTATTTTGAATGGGATTATCCTATTAATGGTTTTTAGTATATTAGGATATAATATCAATTTATATCAATATAGTTAAAGAATTCATAATACCTTATATTTTCAGTGTAAATTAATAAAATAAGAGGATGATTGATTTATCTATAAAGAGAAATGTGTAAAATGGGAAGAATTGAGTGGTGTAATTTATAACATGTAATAGTTCTCAAAATAAACACCTTGTTACATTATTGAAGGGAATGTGAGTCTATTTCATGTGAGGAGATAATGGCCATCATGTTCATGAATGAGAAGGTATGGAATAAGCCTCCAAATTCCTATTTTTTAATAATAAGGATATGAGGAACTATTTAAACCAATTCTATAAGAATCAATGGAATTTACCTTGGAAATGGCCAAGAGAGCAAGCCCAAACTTATGTAATTACTACGAACAAGGTTAATGTTCCAACTAATGTGATAACAAGTACTTTGATCATAAAATCAAAGTTAGCTATTTATTTATTTGATTTTGGATTTATTCAATATTTTCTATATTGAATCTTTTATAAGGACATTGAATCATACCCTAATAATATGTGAAAATGATTTATTAATATATATTCCTAGTATAAATATTATTACCACAATGAGATATTAGTCAATATCTTTTAAGATTCATAGATAATCCCTAGTTAAAAAATTGATTTTATACCTTTGATTTAATTTGATATAATATTTTTTATATACTGGATTTCAAAATTTTATGCAAGAATTTACTTACAACATAATGAGATTGAATTTTTTGAACAATTCATAATATGAATTATTTTTAGAGGGGGAACTTTATTATTCAATTATTGTCCATACCCACCTCTAGTATCTCATCTTAATGAAAGTTTGATATAATGGGAGTAGAAAAAAAATTTATGCATTAGAAGAACATCATAAGAATATAAGTTATACCAATTTTTAAATAATAAATTAATTTATTTCTATGATAAATAATTGGATATACAGTTGTGCATGATGTTGAGTTTTCCATTGAACACATCTATGATGAAAAACCCTTATCCAAAACTCCTTATATAATGAAAACAATAGAATTAGTAGAGTTTATGAAAAAACTAAAAGAGTTGTGTGATAAGTGATTCATATACCCTAGTGTTTTAATTTTGGTTGAACCTATTTTTTTTGAAAAATAAGGATGGGTTTACAAGGTCGTGCATCGAATCTAGGGAAATCAATGTCTTTATTATAAATTATAAGTATCCTTTACAATGAATTAATGACTTATTTG
This sequence comes from Viscum album, assembly GCA_963277665.1. Taxonomy (NCBI): domain Eukaryota; kingdom Viridiplantae; phylum Streptophyta; class Magnoliopsida; order Santalales; family Viscaceae; genus Viscum; species Viscum album. The sequence goes on from OY728120.1 coordinate 1,490,778,443, forward strand.
ATCAATATCAGAGTGATAAATATTTTTTAAATATTGATCTTCATAATGGTTATCATCAATTAACGGTGAATAAGGATAATATAATGAAGTTATAATTTCATACGAGATTTTGAAATTTTGTGTTTATGATAATTCACTTCTGATTGATGAATGCACCCTCTATGTTTATGAATCTAATAAATAGAGTATTCATAGAGTATCTTGTAAACTTTATGGTGGTATACATTGATGATACCGGGATATACTCTAAAATCTATTAAGATTATAGTAATCATTTGAGAATAATTCTTGAGTTTCCTAGACAAAATGATTATTTGATAATTTCATTAAGTGTGAATTTATCCTCTATGAAGTTTCTTTTCTTGGACATTTTATCTCTAAGGATAAAATATTCTTTGATCTTTAAATGAAAAATGGATTCATGGAATGACCCATAATGATGAATATAATTAAGATATGTACTTTTCTTGGTTTAATAGGATAATCTAGGTGTTTTTTTTCTAAATTTTATTGATTTTACAACACTTTAAACAAGTTGACATGTAAAGGGTTAAAATTAAGATAGTAAAAGGAATTTGATGGAAATTTTGAGGATCTAAAGAGAAAATTTGTTGATGCACCAGTACTGAATTTACCATTAGGAAAAGAAGGTTTTTTAATATAAATTTATGCATCAAAGAAAGGAATAAGTTGTGTATTTATACAATATGATAGAGTAGTTTCTCATGCATTAAAGAAGTTTAAGATCCCTGAAAAAAATATCCAAATTATTATCTTGAGTTAGAAGCTATAATATTTTCCTTAATGAAATTGTGGAACTACATTTATGGTGAAAAATATGACATATATGTAGATCATAAAACTTTAAAGTACATATTATCTTAGAAAGAGCTCGAATATGGTAAAGGATATGGATAGAACTACCCAAGGACTATGAATAGTCAATACAATACAACCCTGGGAAAGCAGCACTACAACATTCACTGTAGCAGTCACTGTAGCAGTCACTGTTCGGTACTGTAGCAGCTGGAACTATTCACCCGATTTGGGCCTTCGGGCCAACGGTTTGGGCCTACGGGTCTCCAAGGCCTTCGGTTCATCAAAGGCCTTTGGGACATAGGGAATTTGGGTCACGTAGACCATGGAGTGGCCCAGTTCACATAGAACATGCCCTAGAAGATGATCAGAGCAACAAGAGTAGCAGCCACCAGATAAAGAGATAACTAGATTTGAAGAATGAGAGGGTATGGTAGCTGCCATCAGGACCAGACACCATGCAAATTTGTACGGGGAAATGCCAGCTGATCAGCAATGCAAGGTGGGAGCTAGGTGATCAATGAATTAGAAAGATGGGGAGGGGCATTTCAAGTGGGCTGGGCCTACGGGTCATGTATTGGGCATGGTATGCCTATGGGCCTTAGAGTCATGTATTGCGGGTTTTGTCGGGACTTGTGCCTTGGGCCTACGGGTCATGTACGAGTTCCCCTTCAACCCTTAAATGGGGGATTATCAATAATAAAATAAAAAAGAAGGCCTTCGGGCCATTCGAGCATTGAGTAGGAAGAACCATAGAGTTATGACCATGATTATGATAAATAAGGATCTTATAATCATGTATTTAGTAAAGTTGGATATGGTAATTATTAGGTAATGTGAAACACCATTAGTTTTCCAATAAATTTCCAAAACCACCATTACTGGAGAAAATAACTAAGTAACTATAGGATGATAAGTGTTTATAGAAGAATATTAATGCCATGAATGATGAGATATTTTCAAATTTTATCTATGAATATAGCATGTTTATGTTTTGAAAGAGTCTTTGTGTTCCATCCATACAAGATCTGAAAAATTAATTATTAGATGAATCACTTAGCTCATATTTCCCTATACACCATGGTGTCACCACTACTACAAAAACGGGATTTATCAGCGCTCAAAACGGGCTTTAAAAGCATTAAAAAAGCACTGTAAAGCTCAGTGTTGGTAGGGCGGGGGTACCCTTTATCAGCACTAAAAAAACGATGATAAAGAGAGCCTTTATCAGTGCTAAAAAAGCGCTCATAAAAGGTTCCTTTGTCAGCACTGAAAACGCACTGAAAACGGGCTCCTTTATCAGTGCTAAAAAAATGATGATAAATGCTCCCTTTATCAGGGATTTTTTGAGTGCTGATAAATTCCATGCCTACTGTAACATGAAATTCTACAGCAGCACACCCAAACAAAACCTACAAAAAATCAGCATATCAAACAAGAAGTTCACATAGATAAAATATGCAGTGGTAGTCAATTTGGGATCAAAGGATGGGGAAAAATCCATACCTAATGTGATGTACTAATTATTCATTATGATTTTCAAAAGGTACTATTAAATACTATCTCCTCAAAATGACATCTTACATCATCTTAGATAAAATATATAGAGAGAGTTCAATGTCAGAACCTTAAGAAAAATTTGATTAAGGCATGCATGAAAATGCGTTTAGTCGGTTTTACATATGTCACTGGTTGAGGTGGGGTTTACTCGTACACTTCACACATGACCCATGTATCATTTTCCTAAAGTATCAACACAATCCGAATTAATTTTATTGGTTTTCCATATGTTAGTGGTTGTTTTCACTTAACATTCTGTCCATTTTAAGAAAAAGAGAGACACTTTGAGTGATACTGGTCACACCATGCCTCGGATTGAGGCAGGGTTGACTCATAAACGTAAAAAATGACCCATTTATTGTTCTCCAAATGTATAAGAACAATTTGAATGCGTTTGGTCACTTTTCCGTATGTTAGTTGTTGTTTTCACTTAAAATTCTGTCCATTTTAAGCAAAAGAGAGACACTTTGAGTGATACCAGCAACACCGTGACTCGGATTGAGGAGGTGTTGACTTGTACACATCACACATGACCCATGGATCATTGGAATAAAGTATAAACACAATATGAATGCTTTTGGTTGGTAATCCGTACGCCAGTGGTTGTTTTCACTTAAAAATTATGTCCATTTTAACCGAAAGAGAGACACTTTGACTGATACAGGCCACACCGTGCCTCAGATTGAGGCGGGGTTGACTCGTACACATCCAAAATGACCCATGGATTGTTATCATAAAGTTTCAACACAATATGAATGTGTTTTGTCATTTTTTCGTACATCAGTTGTTGTTTTCACTAAAAATTCTGTCCATTTTAAACAAAAGAGAGACACTTTGAGTGATACCGGACACACCATGCCTCATATTGAGGAGGGGTTGACTTTTACACATAAAAAATGACCCATGGATCATTTTAATAAGGTATTAACACAATACAAATTCATTTGGTCAGTTTTCTGTATGTCAGTGGTTGTTTTCACTTAAAAATTATGTCCATTTTAAACAAAAGAGAGACACTTTGAGTGATACCAGCCACACCATGCCTCAAATTGAGGTGGGGATGACTTTTAAACATCAAAAATCACCCATGGATCGTTATACTAATGTATAAACACAATATGAATGTGTTTGGTCGGTTTTACGTATGTTAGTTGGTGTTTTCACTTAAATATTATGTCCATTTTAAACAAAAGAGAGACACTTTGAGTGATACCGTCTGCACCGTGCCTCGGATTGAGGCATAGTTGACTATTAAATGTGACAAATGACCTATTTATCATTTACCTAAAGTATCAACATAATAAAAATGTTTTTTGTTGGTTTTTCGTACGTCAGTGGTTGTTTTTACTTAAACTTCTGCCTATTTTAAACCAAAGAGAGACACTTTGAGTGATACTGACCACACCTTGCCACGTATTGAGGTGGGTTTGACTCGTACATAATACAGATGACCCATGGATTTTTCTCCTAAAGTATCAACACAATATGAATGCGTTTGGTCATTTTTCCGTAGGTTAGTTGTTGTTTTCACTTAAAAATTCTGTCCATTTTAAACAAAAGAGAGACACTCTGAGTGATACCGGCCACACCGTGCCTCATATTGAGGAGGGGTTGACTCGTACATGTCAAAAATGACCCATGGATCATTGGACTAAAGTATCAACACAATAAGAATGCGTTGGTCTATTTTCCGTACGTCAATGGTTGTTTTCACTTAAAATTATGTCAATTTTAAACAAAAGAGTGACACTTTGAGTGATACCGGTCACACCGTGCCTTGGATTAAGGTGGGGTTGAATCTAACACATAGAAAATGACCCATTTATAGTTTTACTAAAGTATCAACACAATACTAATGCGTTTGGTTTCTTTTCTGTATGTCAGTTGTTGTTTTCACTTAAAATTCTGTCCATTTTAAACAAAAGAGAGACACTTTGAGTGATACCGAGGACTCCGTGCCTCATATTGTGGAGGTGTTAACTCATACACGTCAAAAATGACCCATTAATTGTTTTAATAAAGTATAAACACAATTTAAATGCGTTTGGTTGGTTTTATGTATGTCAGTGGTTGTTTTCACTTAAAATTCTGTCCATTTTAAACAAAAGAGAGACACTTTGAGTGATATCGGACACACCGTGGCTCAGATTGAGAAAGGGTTGACTTTTACACATAAAAAATGATTCATGGATCATTATAATAAAATATCAACACAATTTTAATGTGTTTGGTCTGTTTTCCATACGTCAGTTGTTGTTTTCACTTAAAAATTATGTCCATTTTAAACAAAAGAGAGACAATCTGTGTGATACCAGCCACACCGTGCCTCTGATTGAGGTGGGGTTGACTCATAAACATAATAAATGACCAATGTATTATTTTACTAAAGTATTAACACATTCCAAATGTGTTTGGTCAATTTTCCATATGTTAGTGGTTGTTTTCACTAAAAATTCTGTCCATTTTAAACAAAAGAGAGACACTTTGTGAGTGATACCGGCGCAACATGCCTCAGATTGAGGCACGATTGACTCTTACACATCCAAAATGACCCATTTATAGTTCTCATAAAGTATCAACACAATCCTAATGCATTTGGTAACTTTTCTGTAGGTCGGTTGTTGTTTTCACTTAAAATTCTGTTCTTTTTAAACAAAAGAGAGACACTTTGAGTGATATCAGCCACACCGTGCCTCAGATTGAGGCGGGGTTAACTCTTACACATCACATGTGACACATGTATTGTTTTCCTAAAGTATCAACAAAATACAAATGTTTTTGGTTGGTTTCATGTACGTTAGTGGTTGTTTTCACTTAAAAATTATGTTCATTTTAAATAAAAGAGAGACACTTTGAGTGATACTGGTCACACTATTCCTCAGATTGAGGTAGGGTTAAATTTTACACATAAAAAATGACCTATGGATATTTCTACTAAAGTATCAACATAATCCTAATGCGTTTTGTCATGTTTCCGTATGTCAGTTGTTGTTTGAACTTAAAATTCTATCCATTTTAAACAAAAGAGAGACACTTTGAGTGATATCGGCCACACCGTGACTCATATTGAGGTGGTGTTGACTCATAAATGTCACACAATACCCATGTATAGTTTTTCTAAAGTATCAACACATTCTGAATGCTTTTTTTGGGTTTTTTGTATGCCAGTGGTTGTTTTCACTTAAAATTCGGTCCATTTTAGACAAAAGAGAGACACTTTGAGTGATACCGGCCACACCATGCCTCATATTGAGGCAGGGTTGACTCATACACATCACACATGACCCATGGATCGTTTTACTAAAGTATCAACACAATATGAATGTTTTTGGTCAGTTTTCCGTACGTCAGTTGTTGTTTTCACTTAAAAATTATGTCCATTTTAAACAAAAGAGATACATATTGAGTGATACCGGCCACACTGTGACTCAGATTGAGGAAAGGTTGACTTGTACACGTCACACATGACCCATTTATCATTTTCCTAAAGTATAAACATAATCCGAATGCGTTTGGTTAGTTTTCCGTACGTCAGTGGTTTTTTTCACTAAAAATTCTTTCCATTTTAAACAAAAGACAGACACTTTGAGTGATATCGGCCACACTGTGCCTCAGATTGAGATGGGTTTGACTCATACATGTCACAAATAACCCATTTATTTTTATCCTAAAGTATCAACACAATCCAAATGCGTTTGGTTTGTTTTCTATACGTCTGTTGTTGTTTTCACTTAAAAATTATGTCCATTTTAAACAAAAGGACACTTTGAGTGATATCGGACACACTGTGCCTCAAATTGAGGAGGGTTTGACTTTTACTTGTCACACATGACCCATGGATTATTTTCCTAAAGTATAAAAATAATCCTAATTCATTTGGTTGGTTTTCCATACGTTAGTAGTTGTTTTCACTTAAAATTCTGTCCATTTTAAACAAAAGAGAGACACTTTGAGTGATACCGGTCATACCATGCCTCGGATTGAGGCAAGGTTGACTCATACATGTCACAAATTACCCATGGATAATTCTACTAAATTTAAAACATGGACTTGGGGGGGGGATACCCTGCGAAGGAAGGAGGTTCTAAGAATGTTCATTTTCTTATTATGGATAATTAGAAAACACACAATTTCTACCAATGAAAATGTTTAATGCATGGTAATCCATTTTGAATCTCGATGATCATATTGAAATAAATTTATGGCATATAAGTTTAATCATCTTTTCTTTTAATGTGAGTGGGCATGCGTGATATGAAGGTATTTTAGAGATTTTACTAGTTTTTTCTTATCTAGAGCCTAAATAAAAGTGGTTCATCATTCTTGCATGTTGTTGGTGCATTTAATCTGTTAAAATGGACAAATGAATCATTGTAGAAATGATGTTTTATTTAATATCAATTAAAATTTTCCTACAAACATTTACATACAACAATGTTTCATCTTTTGATCTCCGTGAACCCCTCTCAAAAATTTCCTCCAATTGTACACGTCCCCAAGTTAGATCTTCATGATATTTGTGTATAATATTCCATCAGGTATGCAGTCCACTCATTTTTGAAAAAATCCATATCATCTTGTGAATATGAGGCTTTTCTACATTCAGAGTAGTACTTCAAAATATATAAATAAATAATTAATAAATAATTTAAATAAAATAGTAGTTGTTTTTAAAAACACCTCTTTAGGGATGCTAGTTTGTTGATGGAAAAGGATCTATCTCATAAATTTACAAACATAATAACCACAATCTTTATCGTTTTTTTATTTTGGACATTGCAAAAACTATGATCATTAGGATAATAAGTAACTTGTTTTGATATGTGTTTGGATAGTGAAATTTTATTATATATACCCTGATACTTGTCCATACGTAGAACTTGTTCACCTCCTCATGCTTAGCCCCTATCCTCATTCCTTTTTTAGACTATTTTAATACACCACCCTATCAGAAAAAATCCCCATTAAAAGATAATATAAATTATATAAATTGATGTTTAGACTTGAAACGTAGGATGTAGTATCTTAAAGATTCAAAAACTTGATCATGTGTGGTCAGTTTGTTGGATATCCTTGCATTGAATTCAGAAAATAAATCTTTGGAGTATCCAAGTTCACCGAAATTAGCATCCAATGTTGCCTAAAAACACAAAAATGAATAAGTAATGAAATAAGTGAAAATATAATTGATATGCTTTAATCATAGAGTTTACCCCTGCATGGTTGGTATTAAGAAGAGTCTGTCGTCCATAATCTTGCTTTCAAATGTTTTCAGAAAGCCTTTCAATATTTCATCCCTTTGACGGCTCTAATTTTTTTTAGTTGTGTAGATGTGGTATGAGGACTAACGAGTCTAAATTTTGTCTCATGGGGAAATCCCTTCAACTGTTTTTCATATATACGTCTGCCAATAATATAAAATTCATTTAGTCATAATTAGCACATTATATTAGCTTTTAGAAAATCAATTCATGAAAACATGCCTCATATATACATTTACAACTATGATGCCTAGACAACCGTATTCAAGGATGTCATTTAAATTTTAAGCAGCAACATAATCTGCAATTTTCTCTCCGTATATATTCTATTCAAAAAAAAAAAAAACTATAGGACTACTACCACTTTTTTGCTTCGTATCCAAATGAGTCTTCAATGCTAGTAAATGTGGATAGAGAACCTGCGGTGTAATTGTGCTTTCAGTAGATCTTTTGGATCGGTTGGTTGATCCTTTAGATGATTTTGAGCCCACGTTTCTTGTCACCCCTTCCCTTTCTCTATCTATAATAACATTCATTGGTTTAGAACTTTTTTTTTAATTGTTAAAGGTTTAGATTGAAAAAAATGGAAATAAATACCTCTTCATCCACATGTACTCTTAAAAGTTGTGATGGCCATGAAATTAATGTCCCAATAGCCTTTTCGATCGTATAAATATCATCGTCATCAAGTGGAATAGGTAGCTCTGCATTTGGCTCATGAGCTACAGTAATTGTCACTTTCAGATGATCTGTTAGAAGTGGTCTATTATGCAGCTTGTCCTCTAGGATGTTGAACAACGTATCCCTTGCTACAAGGTGGTAGGTGGGTGTTGATAGACATAAATCATAGTCATGATCACCATGTAGAAGATCAGTACTGGAAAAGTATCAGTGTTTTTCTGATTCACATTTCATGGGAACAATTATTATAATATTTATTACCATGACTAAGAAAGCTCCTTAAAAGGAATGGCTTGCCTCAAAGCTGGTGGGTGTGGGGTGGGATCTTCACACGCTGGTTGTTCTTGAGTTGTGTCTTCTTCTTGCTTCTTACCCATAAAAGTTGCTAGAAACTCTCCCTGCCATTGGATTCTTTATTCAAGAGTTTATATTATTTCGCTCATTTGTTTCATTTATTTATTTTTATCATTCATTTGTTTTTTTCTCAAAATATACTCGGGGTGTCACCCCAAACCCCGCACCTCTGACACGACCGTATTGTTCCGATCTCTTCAAAGCCGTCGATAATAGGTCTTCATCCGTTACAGGAATAGCTGATTCCTGTGACTATTAGATATAGGAAAAAAGTAATTATTATTATGTAATAGAAATTTAAAACAAAACTTTTTATCGTGTCATACTTACACACATTTCACACACTTTTTTTTAGTTTTCATCTACTAGATTCCCTTCCTTATTCACACGTGCCTCCTTCCATAGCACATGAAGTGGGATGGAAGTTTATTTGGCTTTAGACTCATCAATATACATATAAATATAGAAATATAATTATGATGTTGTTTCTTGGCACATAACATTATTACTGTAAATTTAAAATATGTACCATTTTCTTTTATAGTGAAGCATACCCCATCCTTGATTTACAATAGGGGTATGTTGGTTTTGATGCACGTTTCTTATTTTCAGTACTGAGTTGCTATTTCATAAATGAAATATTGACAATCAAAGTGATGAATATAGGTATCCTCAAACAACATCTTATCAGCCACAATGTACCTGAAACTTCTCATCCCCACGATGACCAATAAATGCATCCCATGCTTCTTGGGATATCAAGTGAGCATATATAAGGGGTGGGTGCGGTTTTATTTTACATTTGGAATCTTTCAAGTGACATTTTGTTAAAATAGTGTGAAAACCTCGATGAATCCTTCCTACAAGCCTTAGTACACAATTCTTGTATGAATCATCTACTATAAATGTACTCTTCAAGGTATTGAGAAGAGTAAGACATTGTTTCATTATTTTATTTTCTAGTAAATTAAAGAAATAATATCATAATGTTATTGTAATTTCTTCCCAGATCACAGCCTTCATCTTGGACACAACAATGTTCCATGAATCTATGTCAATCGGCATGCGTTGCTGAGTGAAAATTCCAATGTAACTACTAAACATAGACTTTTTTGGATTCTCATGTTGGCCTCGTGCATTCCATATGACATCAAATTTTATGCCTTTGATTTTCACCTTAAGAACTTTGGCTAACACCATCAAACTACGACTCACCTGTGTTTTCTGCAACATCGGTCCTTCATCCCCCAAAATTTCATCAATATCAACATCATCAATATGTTCATCTAGAATGTTAGCAATAACATGTGCTGATGGTTGTTGGACCTTAACACTAGGAGAAACAACAGGTTTAGAAACCTATTGTTTCTCTGCACTGTGAGCAATGACAACAACATCATCTTGAGAGACTTGTTCAGCCTTGAGGTTAAGAGCACCAGAATGTATAGAAGTCATTATATACAAAGGTTGTTGAACAATTAATTTAGATTACATAAATTCAGTAATGATAAGATAATAACATGAGATAACAAGATCTATATTATAAACAAAATATAACCTGTTTATTGAACTATGTTTCTTTTTTCAAATGATAAAGGGATTTGAAACCTCTATCGATTATCCAAATCCCTTCATTGTGGTCTCCTATAACATAAAAAATTTCATCTACATTGGGACCACTGAGAAATGATTGTGACATACCACTAAAAGGATCATCCTTAATTAAATTTTCATCAGACCCTTCAGTAGTTTTGGACAATAACAAAACAATCGACCACTTTCGGTTTGTAGGATCTGAAACATAAAATACTTGTACCACTTGTGATGCCATTATAAACTGTTTGTCTTTATACCCTTCTTTACTAAAATCAACTTTCACAAATCCCAATTCATCTATTTTAACACCACTATTTTTATCAACCCATTTTCTTTGAAAAATCGTTAATTGGAATGTCGTATAATCCAACTCCCATATTTTTTTGATAATTCCAAAGTATGACATATGCGAATAAATTGGATTTCTGTCCTTACTACCAGAAACATGCATCACTTTAGCCACAAGTGTAACTCCAATATTTTTCAGGGTATTATATTAATCATGTTCATCTGTATATAATGTATAACCATTAATTACATAACCATTATAAGATAATACATACACACTTGGTCCAGCGTCTATCCATCAAAGTCATTTTGAAATTGAATTCGGATTTTCATCTAACTCCTTAAAAATATGGTCTCAAAACCATCCTATAAACTGATGATTATGTGTTTTTGATATCCATTTTTCATCCCTTGATGGATTCAACTGCCTAATAATTTCTTTGTAGGTTTCAATATATGGAGAAACCTCCCAAATATTATGAAAAATATAAAGGTGGGCCTTCTCCCAATCTGTAATATTGATTGTCACAAAATCTCTTCTAGAAATTCCCTCACCCTCAATGAGTCCAGTGTGATGAGATTTCAGGAGACCAATTCTTTCCACATTAGATAGGTATTAGATATATAATTCAATGGATTCCTCAACAATATATCGCTCTACAATACAACCCTATGGACGACTTTGATTTTTGACATACCCTTTCAAAATCATCACATACCGTTCAAAGGGGTACATCCATCTATAGTGCACAGGACCACAAATTCAAATATCTCTCACCAAGTGAACCATCAAATGAACCATCATATCAAATAATGATGGTAGGAAGAACATTTATAATTCACATAATATGATGACAATTTCTCTTTCCATAGCTGGTAATTTCGTTGGGTCAAAAACATTACTGCATATAAATTTGAAAAAGAAACAAAGTTTGGTTAATATATGACGAAAATTATTGGAAAAAATGCAACGTAAAGCTATAGGAATCAAATATTGCATCAAAACATAGTTTTCATGTGATTTAAAACCTTTTAACTTCAAATAATTCATTGACACAGTGTTCTTGATATTTGATGAATATCCCTCTAGAACCTTTACATTATTGAAGAAGTTTTAAAACTGATATCTCTCCTCCCTTGAAAGAGTGTAAGCAGCTGGAGGAATGACCATTATATTTTCACCCTTCACGGGATCCAAATCTTCTCGTATTCCCATGTAAACCATGTCCAACCTTTCTTTAATTCCATCCTTTGTTTTTCCAAGGGCATTTAGCAACGTTCCGATAACACTATCACATACATTTTTTTCCACATGCATCACATCAAGAAAATTTCTTCGCACATGGGATACCCTTGAGTTCCTTTAATTCTATAGCCATAAAAACTTCCATAAGTAGGGAAATAATTTATCATCCCATACAACATCTCTCTCAATGTGAAGTATCCCTTTTATAATCATCATACAACATAACACATGAATCTCACAATAACTTCAAATCCTTGATCAAAGGATCCAAATAAACATCAATATCATTACCTGGTTGTTTTGGTCCTGATATAATCATTGATAACATGATTAATTTCCATTTCATTCATAACCAGGGTGGAAGGTTAAAATTTACTAACATAACAGGCCATATACTATGAGTGCTGGTTTGAAAACCAAAAGGATTCACTCCATCTGTAGATAACGCAAGACGAAGTTTTCTCAGCTTATTTCTAAATTCAGGATACTCATGATCAATTCTCTTTCATTGAGGAGAGTCGTACGAATGACATAATTTACCATATTTATTTCTTTTATATGCATGCCACAACAATTTTCTTATAGTTTCTTCACTTCCATATAGATGCCTAAACCTTGGAATTATTGGAAAGTACCATACAACTTTCGTAGGACTGGATTCATCTTTCTTGTATCAAGAAGCACCACACTTTGGGCATTCTATAAGTGGTTTTTTCTCCTTGCGAAACAATATACAGTCATTCGGGATAACATGTATTCTTTCATAAATCATACCCATCGAGTGTAGCTTTCATTTGCTTGGGAGCTCATTATCTTCCATGAGCATGTCATTCAAGAGAGCAAGTAGTTCCATAAAACTGACATCACTCCATCCGTTTCCTTACTTCAATTTATACAACTTCAGTATAGCTGATAATGCTATATATTTAGTGCAACCAGCATACAATAGAATCTTTGCATAACTCTTTAACTTCTCAAACAATTTTGGGTAATCATGGAGTTCATCTTCAATTGTCCTTGTCATTTCCTCAATATGATCTTCATCATCATTGACATCTGTAATCACATCCTCCATATGGTCTTCTTCATTTTACATATTTGTAATTATATCTGATGATCCATAAAACGTAGTTTTATCCCAGCCAGTAGCTACATTTGCTTTTTCTCCATGTTTATTCCAACATTTATAACTCCAATATATTCTGTGACATATCAAATTTTCATACAACTCCTCTGGAGTAATTATTCTAGAATAAAAACAATGTAAACACAAACAAATGATTTGAGAAGGATCCTTTGCAAACTTGATGAACTCTTTCACTCTATTCTCATACTCTATTGTCAAACAATTAGCATCCATCCAATCTATATTCATCTCCATCATATTTGAATACCAAATATCATTATTTATGATTCAAATACAGAAAAAAATACTTTCAAATATAGTATAAGAGAACCACTTACTTATAAAAATAGATATTAATATAGCCTAACCATTTCCAATAAATATTTGGAAATCAACAGAACTAGGATAGACCCCCAATTAAAATCAACACACTTTCCAACCCCCTTACCAATAGTTCTAGAACCCACCACCCTTACAGCAAAAAATTAAACATCCTTTTAACCAACCCTACTAGCCACCTCATTCAAAATAAAATAATAACATTAAACATCCCAAAAATAGTGACCAAAATCAAATAAAATGAAAACAAGGATGCAATTTTGATGAGAAAACTAATATAGTAGATACATTTCTAAACACAAAGGGGTTCTTAGGGGAGAAAAATAACCTAGGTTTATCCCAAATTACTATGTAATATCATAGGTTTTGTTACCCAAATTAACATAAGAAATTGAAAATTGAGGTTACTGTACATAAATTCTATCAAACCTCCTCTCACTAACTGTTAATACCTTCTATAATATTGAAAAAAATTTGAAATTAATTTTATAAATAAATTATTTCCCAAAAGAATAACCTTTAGATTAGAAAAATTCCAATCCATTTAGGTAAAATAGAAATATGCTTCATTTTTTTTCTTATGAATCATTAAATTTGAAAAAAAACACTAACCAACTCAATAAAATTCATATTTTCACAAGAATTTGAAGGTAAATAGAGAAAATAATTCCATTGGAAATAATTCAAACGAATCTTTTAGTATCAATTGAAGGAGGGTATTGGTTAATAAAGGGATGGGGTCAATAACTGAGGACATAATCTTGCCTAGACTCTTAAACCAAACTCACCACATCCCAAAATTTTATCAAGTAAAACACGACCATATGAATAAATAAAACTACACCTTACTGAAAACAAAAAACACCATGAATCATGGGGAACTCATACTATTTATGCCCCACTGCATCACCGTTTAAATAGATCAACTATACAGTTATGGTAAACCTTGAGATACTCAACTCTAGGGCATAATTCCCACCCTAAATCTAGAAAATCTCATCACTCCCTATTCCTCATTTTATTAGGACCACAACTCAAGGCACTATATTTAACCTTCTAAGAAACTAGAAGAAAACCACTCTTGATAACTTCATCACAATCCCTCATCTATAACCAAAACCTAAAAAATAAACTTGCAACCTTCCTTAGAATCTCTAACCTCAAAGATGAATCAAAATTACAGGATTTTATTTGTTCATCAACCAATTGTTCTAAAAACTAGACCATCAAGGCACAAATGTGAATCCCAAGGGAAATCACAATGTATCCAACTTGATTGAATTCCATGATATTCTGTATACACTCATACTTCTATATCTAGGGAATAAAACGCTTCCTAAAACCACTTTTGACTAAACATGATTTTCCTTCCATCATTCTCAATCCACCCTTAAAATCAATCCCACTACTAAGGAAACCCATAAATGAGTTAGAATATTTTCCAATTCAAAACCCTCCTCAACTGATTCTAGCCAATTTTTAACCTTAGGACCCAACACATAGACAATAAACGTCAACACCTCCTACTATTGAAATTTTACAACACTCTATCCCATGTCTTTTTATACTTCCTGTGCACTTTACCATGATAATGTTTCAACATGTATAAGCATCAAATTTAATAAATTTAATCCAAAAAATTAAATAACTTACCAACACCAAGGGATAATATTCCATACTAAAAGAATCATATATACCCCAACACTTATAAACTACAAAACCAATTCATAATCCATTACAAAATATTATATTCCTATGAAATCATCACCATCAGACCCTCCAATAACATAACCACCTCCTCACCCAATTCCACCATTCTTAAATCCATAAAAAAATCCAACAACCTCTTTTATCCTTCTCAATTCACACATTTACAATAGAGTGTTTAAAATAATATTAATCTTGAAAATAAATTAAAAAAACCCTATAAGTAATAAACAATTCACTTGGTAAAAATTTAATCACTTCATGCATTTTTGAAAGAATGTGACCTAACAACGTAGCCCAAACACACAACACAACCAAAACCAAACCAAACCAAACAACCATAATGAATATTAGAATAAGAAAAAAAAGTAAACAGATGACGATGAGTGGAGAAGTCACCAAAGATCAAATATGGGAAGCCGAGAATCTAACCTCGTCGAAAGGGATACCAAACACTTGAATTAGGGTTCACTGGGAGTAGGGTTCAGCAGGGAGGAGGAGAACTAGGGTTCGTGGGGAGGAGGATATTCAGAAAGGGTTTGAGGGGGAGGATAAGGAGTAGGGTTTGCGACAGAGTAGGGATAGCGATGGTAGAGTAGGGCTAGCGGCAGTAGAGTAGGGAAATGACAGTGGAGTAGGGCAGCGGTGGTGGAGGTCTGAAAAAGAGAAGATCGGGGGGGGGGGGGGGGTTGTCGCAGGGGTATAGTCCCACAAGAGTTTGAGGGTGCGATAAACATAGGGCACTATGCAACCCATTTTATAAAATGGGACTATGGGTTTATCAGCACTAGACAAGTGCTGATAAAGGATCCCTTTATCAGTGTTACAATTTTAGTACTGATAAAGGGTGCCTTTATCTGTGCTAGAAAAGCGTTGATAAAAGGTGGCGCTTCCCTTGCCTGTTTTTGTAGTAGTGCACAAAGATGTATAAGGATTTAAGAGAAAATTTCTAGCAGAATAGTATAATGTAGGAAATTTTATACTACGTGTCAAGATTCTTGGTGTGATTTTAGGTAAAGGATGAAATATTTCATCCTAAAGGAGTCATGAAATCTATCCCTATATCAATATGGAAGTGGTAAAATGTTACAATTTAAATTCTCATTAGAATTTTGAAGACTCCAAGGTGGAATGATTCAATATGGGTCATTGTGGATCACCTTACTAATTTTTCACATTTGATAGATAAAAGGGATGATATACCCATTTATTATCTTGAATGGATCTATATTAATGTAATTTTGTGAATTCATAGTGTACCTATAACAATATTATTTGATCATTAGCCTCGTTCCACATCAAAATTTTAGAGGATTCTTCATAAGTCTCTTAACATTAAGATACAATTGAGCTGGAACTAACATCCTCAAAATGATGGGAGTTTTGAAATGATTATTTAGACATTATAAGACATGTTGAGAACATTATCCCTTGACTTTTAAGGAACACATGACTTGTATCTACCTCTAGAATATTTTCCATATATTAATAGCTTCCTTTAAAGAATATAATTATATAGAAAGAGATGTGTTACTCCAAAATCATGGGATTAGGTTAGAGAGAGAAATCTAGTAGGCCCAAAACCTTTCAAGGTGACTATTATTTTAGTATGATCTATTCAGAACCATATCAAGATAGCTCAAAGTAGACAAATGATCTATAATGATAATCATTGGAAAGACTTCAAATTTCAAGTGGGGGATCATGTATTCATAAAAATATCTCCATGGAAAGGAGTTATAATATTTGATAAGATGGAAAAAAATATCTTCTAGGTAAATTGAGTCTTCTAAAACTTGTTAAAGAATTGGAGGGGTGGCCTACTATTTGTTTATGCCACCCAACCTCTCTAAAGTTCATGAATTCTTACAATTTTTTTTATTGAGAAGTAAATGATAGACCCAACACATGTACTCACCAATAAGGAAATATATTTTTAATATAACTTATATTATAATTAAGCGTGTATAGATTTTTAATAATAGATAAAGTATTGTGAAATATATAACTCAGTTGGTGAAAGTACTTTAGAGAAATCATAAGATAGAGGAAACTAATATGGGAACCAGAGGAAGGAATGAAAAATAATTACCCACATTTTTTTATGAACTGAAATATATATCATGAATTTTTAGGATGAAATTATTTAAATGGGTAATATAATACCAAATATTCTATAAAAAAAAGAAATCACTACATCCCTGAACTACATCACAATGTTCATTCTATTATCTCATAATTTTAATAAAATAAATATATATTTATTCAATAATATCCCTAAATGAAATAATATTAAATTTTACAGTTTTAATTTTATTATATTGATATCATTTTTTGATTAATAATTCCAAAATTATTTTTTTGTGTATTTTTTATAATTTTCAAAAAAGATGATTTTTAGGGGGATAGTGAAAAATACCATTTTTACAAATGCTGTAACTTTTATGACATCATCATGAAATAAAAATGACATAAAAATTTATAGAAACTTTATCTTGAACATATATATATTAAAGTAGTAAAATAAATCATTTAATAAAATTATGATTAATTTGGAAATCCTTGCTTGCCTTTTTAGAACCCATGTTATATCATATTCTTATAAAAAAACTGTTTTGGTCATTTTGATTTAATTATGTATTCAAAATGATCCATTAAGTTTGGAAATTATTTTAAATTTAAAATCATCTTCTTTGTTTAATTATAAAAAAATAAATTTCTTGGTAATCAATACTATACATTATTTTGTTATAAATTCATTTTATTATTAAGAATAGAATTTTCCTAAAAATTGTTTTTGTTTAATTATGTGTAATTAAATTAAAATTAATTTTTCATGAATCTCGTAACTTATCTTAGAAATTTTTATAATTAGGTGACCATTTCCTTTGATAATGACTTTTATTTTCTTTAATTATAAGAGTATCTACAAAAGTGTCACCTCAGTCGCTTATAAAAGGGAACCTCCTTTTCTCACCTCAAAATACACCATTCCTTTAAATTTATATTAAATAAAATTTTAAATTATCGACCTCTTAATCAACTATCATTTTTTAGAACCTCATGTCCCAAGAAGGAGTTCTAAACCTCTCATTTCCAAGAGGCCCACCAAAAGGATATTTAAGCTCATAACGTAAAATAAATCATCATCTTGTTTTTTATATTATATATTCTTCATATTAATTTTTTAAAATATGGTGTCTCAATTTTATAAAATTTTTTAATCATTAAGATTATATGAAAGTGATATTATCAATATTAAATTGCATATTCTTACTCATTCGGTCATTATAACACACTCTTTTTTTGGTTGGTCTTACCACCTACATGAATAATGTAATAATGTTTACATCATCAATGATTAAAAAGTTTTGGATACTTGTAATAATATTTAAAATTATAAAATTAATATTTTTAATTATTATAGAATGGTTATATACAATTTTTTATTTACTAATAAAATCAATTCTTTTTATGAAATTTAAATTTATAAAAAAACATATTTTTAAACATCCCATGAAAATAATCACCATAAGTTTCATGTAATGACCATGGGAATCTATAAAAATATCTAAAACAAACTATACCACTTCATGAAAATTTATCAGATGATGAAACCCTGACCAAGGATCAAGGATCATAACAACTGAATCAGAACATGCATGGAAATATCATTAGTTAACATACAAATATTGATTTTAATAAAGAATTATTACTAATTTGGTATTAAAAAAAATTATGTGAATGATATATAGTAAGATAAATATAAAAATGTTTTTGATATAAAATTATATTAATTATATATTTATTATACATGGACATTAGAGAATATTTGACTAAATAGAAATCTTAGATATATTTTTATTTTATAATAACATTTTTATCAATGATTATTTGTTTTTAAATTTCCATTGGGAAAATTATATTCTCTATCACCCTTAATCACCATCAATTATCATGATCTAGTTATTTATGGGGTTATCATTTCCTCTTTCCATTTTCCTTAAGTACTCAAATCAACCAAAAGAATGTTTATAAAAAATCCAACCTTATTTATTTTTTTGATTTGGAATATTTCTCTTCCATGTAAATATTATCTATTTTGATTTATAAATGACCTTATTTAAAATTATATGATTTGTTATGGTCCTTTACTAGTTTTCTATACAATTCAATTTTGAATTTCTTTAACAAAGTGGGAAAATAATGTTTTTTTTATAATTACCACATGACCACTTTCTTCAACCATCATGACCATTATTTTCTATTAAGATTTATTTAAATTTTACCATGGTTTTCAAAAAAATTATATTCCCATTAATCCAATAATTTTTTTTCTAAAATTTTACAAAATAAAAATTCATTTCATCTTATTTTAAAAAAAACTTCCTAATGTATTTATAAAGGTGTTTCCAAGAATGTCAATATCCTTTAATGTTTATTAGTCTACACTTAGGATATGCTCTATAATCCAATTTCTTTCTCCAAATGGATTGTAATCATGTTATTAAATCTTTTTACTAGGGAAAATATAGACATTTTTTATGTTAGTTTTCCAATAAAAATGTTTATTGATTACTTGGGAATATTTATTATGTATTGTATAGATTGTCCATTACTTTAATATGATAAATGTATTATAATTATTTATCAATGAGTGGGTCTTTAAATTATATATCCAATTTATTCATCGATAGGTATCATTAGACTAAATGGATTGGGTATTTGGAATATACCACTTTTATTTATATATGATGTCTTGGAATGAGGCTTTGATGGTACGGTTAAGATGTCTCACATTATGAATTATATCACTATGAAACCAATTGTGTTTTTAGAAGAGATTATTTTTGTTGTCATGTAATCCATGGATATATTCCTCTTTCATGAGATTACTTATATGAAATATTTGATTATTATTTATCTTTGAATATTATGCATGACTTATTTATTATATAGGAGATTTTATATTGTGTTTCCCCTTATTAATCATCTGAACTCAACATTTCATTCTCTGTCATATCCTTAGGGTATCCAAAAGTGAACTCTAAATGATTTTAGGATATCTCAATGAAATAATAAAGTTCTCAATGATATTTTAAAATGCATTTTATATTCTCAAATTTAATGTGGGAATTATATATGTATATACCCTTTTAATACTACTAAACTTTTGGATTTTGAAGTATGTGAAATTTTGTATCCTATACCAATGTAATAAAGAAACCACCATCTTTGTATCACTAGATTTGGGTTTGTTAAAAGTAATAGGGTATTTATAAGTTTTTTATAGGTTTTAAGAGACTTTTCTATAGGGAAGATAACAAATGTTTGAGATATAGAAATATTTTGTATAAGTTTCTAAATGTTTTGTAAAGGTTGTTAAATGACGTGTAATGATTAAATGAAATTATAAAATAGTGAATGAAACTAATAAAATATCATATAAACATGAAATCCATGAATAATTTTTTTAGAATAAATCAAACATCTATGATGTTATATTTGATCAATCTATAAACAAAAAAGGGATTCATCAATTCTTGTGATGTTGTGGGATCTAAAAGTGGAACTTGATATGAAATCCATTGATATGGAATGTGATTAATTTATTGGTAGGAGGATTATGTTGTGAGTTTCATATAATAAGATATTTTTGATGGAATATATTGGAATAAAAAGTCACATCATGTAAAATATGAAATGCGATCAATCTCATAATATTCAATCAATTTATGTCATATATTTTCCCTCAATTTCTTATTAATTCTATTCAAACTCTATTTTTTTTTGAAATAATCTCATTAAAGTTTATATAAGGGGGAGAGACTAGTTTATTTCCTGATTTCTTATATATCATATCTCAAACATTTGTTTCTATATTTATTCTATGTATTTTATATTTATGTATTTTTGTATAAATTTTATTCTTTCTAAAATCAAATATGTAAGCCATAATATATATTTTCCATTACATTTATTTGTGAATTGATGTTATTTTTCCTTTCAGGGTTTATTCTTCACAAGTAATGGTTAAATGAATTATGGAATGAGTAATTCATTAATTTAGTTTCATGTTCTAAGCCACATTACACATGATTCAAACTTCTTAGGTCATACTTCTCTTGGTTAGGAGTAGTTTTGAGTAATTGGTTTTTGCGTTTTATCCAGAACATTTCTTACTTATAGATTTTATTTTACCAGTTCAAATATAAATAAATATATTTTAATGATCATGATTCTAGGTTCTGTGAAACATGATTTTGTAAAAATATTGTAAGGTAACTATGAAAAAACAATAGGCTGTGAATATTAATGCATGTTAGAATAAAATTGTAAATAAGGTTTTTAATTTGGAGGAAACCACTTTTGAAATATTATAAAAGATCAAATGCATTTTCAATCATTGATATTTTCAATTTTTATTTATATTAATTTTTAGTTTTATCAAATAAAATCAAATCTAAAATGACTATTTATTTTTCTTGAATTTTTATACAAAAATAATAAAATAAAAATATATATAGAAAAAGGGGATTAGGTATGAGTATGAATCTTTGAGATATAACTTAGAGATTCTACTACACCTCATTACCTTGATTCATTAAAATATCATTTTTATAGGATTTTGATAGATTTCATCATCTTTTTAGTACAATATATAATTAAAATTCATTCTATAAATAACTATTTTGAGTATATCATGATATAATCAATAAAAACCACCATAATTTTATGTAAATACTCTATGAAAATTCAATTCATTAGGTTCAAAAATATAGAGGAAGCATCAATTTTCCTAAAATTCATAGCCAGGAATACATAATGGTTATAAGTGGTACAAAAAATGAATCTTTACTATATTATATTTATTTATACTTATCTAATGAAAATATAAATAGAGATAAATTTATAAGAAATTTTAATCCCCATGAATATGGTAAAATAATTCATTAATATGTTCAAACATGTATTTTTTCTTTATGGTGTTGTTATTTATCTCTCTATAATCAATTAAAAAACTCATTCTCCTATCTTTCTTCTATATAAATAATACATGTTTTCTCATAGATTAAATACTTAGTGTGATAGATCCTATACTAAGAATGATTTGATTACCTAAATGGTACTATTTTAGTTGTCCACATGACCTTGGGAACACTCTTAAATCATCAGTGGTTAGAATAAACACCAAGGGTTTAAAATAACATTTCTGGGAGAACATTTTACCCATTATAAAATATGAACACATGAAATAAGTGGTCTTCCAAAAAATATGATGTTAGGTTGATGGTCATAAGGCCCAAAACACGGGAACCATCAATTGAGGTACCTATTAAACAAACCACATGGTAGAAAGAGATTCAAAAACTATATATGATAATTATACAACTCAAACTAATCCAAAAAAACATCAATGAATCTATAAAAGACATACAATTAGAAAAAACCCAAAATTCATAAAATAAGTTAATTGAATATGTAATTAAGGAAGTAAATGAAATTTTCATGACCCCTCCCACTAAAGACACTATATTAAATGGATAGAGATAATTATCCCTTGATTCTTGCCTATAGTAGACCTCGGGTTGGAGATAAGCACTGATGGCATAAAAATCTCAAAAAATAGGAGGCATTACCCTCAATATTAATATGGGATTGAGAGATAACATTAATCATACACAAGAAAATCCATGAAATAAATAATAAATCAAAAAATAACCATACAATTCATGTATAAATAAAACAAATACGTATAAAAGTATCCATATTAATAGGAAAAAGAAATCTAAGGTAGTGAAACATAAACTGTCCAAATATCTGCACTAGTAATGTTCATCATAGTCCATGTAGTCATCCTGAAACCTGAAAATCTGTTTTATATATGTAGTGTGATCATACAAGTATACTCATTAGGAAAACCAAAGTATCTCATAAATATGTGTAAAGTTCATACTAATGAACCTATGAGAAAATAGAAGAACCAACAACACCTAAATTGGGAAACTATCCATCCCAACCTCACTAAGGCACAATAAACAAATAATGAAATCAAAGAGTAATAAAATAATATGAAGCATATTGATATCGGGTACCCCACACTACTTTCCCACAAATTTTCCACTCTCACACCCCAACGTCGTACATCATGGCACTCCCACCTCTTTTATATGACATCACATCACATCACATCATATCATATCCCTCCCAGAGACACTTAGGACACCACATCACACCACAACCATAATAATAGTAGTTTGTTATCATGAATATGTAGGGAATCAATCTCATTTCCTCTTCCTACCATGAACGACCCCAACCGTAATTCACCTATATCACCAGAAAACACTGGGGTAATCACATATCACTTCAATCGAAGAAACTTATGCCTTATCATCACATCATAAAATATATCGATAGTGACACTTTTAAATTTTGTGCATCACATCCCATACATGTAGTCATATCCAAAAATAGGGAGCAGGGAAGACTGGTTATCCAGTGATCCATCCTCCCCACCAGGGTGTTGAAAAAAACACCCCCAAAGCATTTGGTTTTTGGCACAATGCTATCAACATATATGGGGATTGTATAGAAAATCACATAGAATATACATTATATATATATATATAATATTATAACATAAAATCCCATCCTATGGGTTTACAATAAGATCACTAACAAACTCATAATATTCCCCACATTCGCTGCCACCTCAAAATGCACAACACCACACAATAATCCACAAGCCACATTTCACATTCTAAAACCCCTTTAAAATAAATCCATTTTTTAGATTTCAAATTATCATCCAATTTAAATTAAATATCCAACTCATTATATTATTTCTATCCCATTTAATTCATTCATAAAACATTTTCACATTTAACCCACTACCCCTTTTAGTTCAACATTTGTTAACCATTTCCACCCCATTTCATCTTCAACATTATCATTTAATTCCATTACTACCTGGGAAACTAAAACAATATAGTACATAATAAGAAGCATAACATAACACCCAATATTTCATATTTCCAAAAAACCCACACACCATTACAACATTCCCAACCACACAGCATAATAGCCACGACATCGTCACCAATTTCTAGCACAACCTACCCAAAACATGACCCCACAACCCATCAAACATCACCCCATATCACATCAAAAACTCACTTCACAACCACACCTCATATCACAACACCCCATCTCATTGGACATAAAATAACCAATTCCCACACACCACATTGACACAATAATCCATACCACACAACCTCTTCCACAAACACATTCCATATTACACATATCAAATAATTTTCAAATTTGGCATAGGGGATCTTTATCACATTCACATCATTATTTAGGGGTGTTTTCAAACAATCCATATATCCAGGGGAAACCATTTCATTATCCGAATATTAGTGATTAGAAAATTATATTTAGGGTGATATAAAACAATCATAAAAACTAGGGTTCCATAATGTCATAACTACAACACAAACAAAGACACCAATATCACATTTATCAGCAAGACATTATGCATATACAATCACAATATGAATAATAATAAAAATTTTATAAACAAAAAATTCACATTCCCATTCCACTTTTTTAAAGTCATCTTATAAATAAATACTATTTATTAATTTTGATGTAACCATCTCCAAAAATAAAAAATTCAACCCTTCCCACTTGATACACATAAAAAGAAATTAAGGGGAAATCCCTACCTAGAATAAAGAATCCTTATTCAACTCGTTGTACCAAAAAAGGGGGCATGTGAAAGATTGAATCTCCACTGTATAACTCAAGCCACTGGTAGAAGGGTTCTACTGCTCCAAGGGAAGGGTTATCAAATTTATGGTCTCAAGAGAAATAAAGTAACATGTAATGAAGGAAGTATCTTTGTTTTGGAATCAATAGATACAGAACAATTGGGTTTTTAGATCAAAAAAGATTTTATTTACCAACAGATCTCATTAAAATCAAAGTAAAAGGACTCATTTATAGCTGTGGGCATCACAAAAAAAACAAGGATATAATTATCTTTAATGAATTGTCCTTTGAAGCCTCGTGATTCTCACTACTAAAAGAACCACATGGTCTTTTTATTAAAACTTGTAGAAGTCTCTCAGTGGCCAATTTCACATAGTTAAAAGCCCCACATAACCAATTAATATAGATAATTGATCATGTAGTTGATCCACATGGCTGATATCTCATGTAGGTGATCCACATAGCCAATCTAGCCACGTAGTTGATTCACATATATAATCTATCCACATAGTCGGTTCATGTTACTTATTCTTCCATGTAACCGATTCATGTAGGCAATGGATCCACATATTTGATTCACATAGCCAATCCACGTAGCCAATCCATCCACATAACCAATTCACATAGCCAATTCTTCCTTGTAACCGATTCACATATCCAGTCCACATAACCGATCTATCCATCTAATAGATTTACATAGTTAATGGCTCCACATTGCTGATTGGACTGGCCTTGAGGATAAGCCTTAGAAAAACAAGGGGAAAATCCTTCAAATGTCCTATAACCAACCGAAATAGAAAAGTAATGGTCCAAGAAGGCTTGATCCATTACATCATATACCACTCAAATAATTCTTGACTTTGAGAATCAAAACCAAACCGAAGTAAAGATTAAGGTTTTGAACAACCACTCTCGAGATAACTTTCAAAAATATTATCATACTACTAAAACTACCACTATCCAAACTCACCAATCAATACATCCATGAAAATCCCAATAAACTACATCACCACAAAACTACATAGCCCAAACCACAACCACCACAGTCAACAAACTTCACTACCCTAAACATGAGAATCAGAGAATTTCATCCTCCATGTCAAGATACTATCTTCTCTTGGCAGCACTAACTCAATTGCATGGGTTTAATCTGATCATAGTATAATTCATATCAATTAGGAATCAGATCCTCTGCTTTTCATAAGATAGAATTTGTCACACATCACACATAAATAAAACAAAACATCATTAAAGAAAAAATATTATAAAAAATCATGATCCAAACATCAAATCATTTGAAAAGAAAACTCAAAATAGATCTGGGTAATGGGCATGCATATACATCTCTTGCTCCCAAGTACTCTCCTCAAGGAGACAATACCTCCAAAACATGTGAACCAAGGGAAAGGTTTGTCCATGTAGAAACCTCTATATATGATCCTAGATCTCTACTGGATGTTCTATGAACATCACATCATCCTAAATAACCAACTCTCCTCAATCAATGACACAAGATTCATCATCAAGATACCGATAAATATGAGACAAATGGAATATGTAATGGATACTATCTAACCATGGTGGAAATTCTAACCGATATTCCACCTCACTGACTCACCCAAACACCTCAAAGGGCCTAATTAACCTAGGGGAAATCTTTCTCTACCTGCCAAACCTCAACTGGCCACATCAAGGGGAGACCTTAAAGAATATGTGGCCTCCAAACTTGAACTCTAAGGGCCTTTGACTGAGACTGACATGAGACTCATCCACTCACGAACAAGCTAAACCTTCTCTATCATTCTCTACACCACATCAGGTCCAAAAACTGCTACCTCCTAAACCACTATCTAGCACAATAGATAATGACATGACCTCCCATACAACACCTCAAATGGATCCATATTGATGGATGGGTGATAGATTTTTTTATAATAAAACTCAACCAAAGGCATGTGTCATGCCCAAAATTTTCTATACTCTAAGATGCACACACACACACACAAAATATTCTCTAGCATCTGGATAGTCCACTCGATTTCCCCATCTTTATGAGGGTAGAAAGAAGTGATAAGGTGTCACATAGTTCTAAAATCAGGATGCAATCCTCTCCATACCCACAAAGTGAAATGAGAATACTGATATGAGATAATGGATCTCAGAACCCTATGAAACCGCATTACATCATCTAGATAACACCTTGACAAAAAATATACAACACCCAAATCTTTGATTGCTAGTAAGTAGGATTATTTTTCCAACCAATACATGATTACGTAGATATCATCACATCCTCCCTTATCTTGGGGTAACCCTACCACAAAATTCATTGATATTTCATCCCATTTTCACTAAGGAACATCCAAAGGATATAAAAAATCACTAGGAACATGATGTTTATACTTTACCCAATGGAAAATAAAACACTTATTCACAAACTCCAGCACTTACCATTTCATCATGGGCCACCAAAACTGTTTCCTCAAGACACGATACATCTTGGAAACTCCAAAGTATACCACAAAATGTGAGATATGAATCTTAGAAATAAATCCCTCATGAATCTCTAATGAGACAAACAACCTCCCTTGAAACAACATCTAGTTCTGACTATCCTCCTACCATCCCTTCAAAGCATCACCTTGGAAAACATAATCACACATCACCACTTAATATGAGTCTCCCCATTGAGTCTCATCCACCCACTACATCATAGAATATTTCACTTTCATATGAAATAATAAAACTCCACCATTAAACACCCTTGAATCTATGTGTGGGCCTACCAAATCCTCCATTGTTTTCCAAGAATCTCTAGATTCTCAAACAATATCCTTTCGTGACGTTCTACTCAAATAATGGGCCATAACATTCCTCTTTACTAAGGTTTTGGAGATATAAAAATCATAGTCCTATAGAAACTCCATACACATCCGATGATAAAAATTAAGATCACACTGAAAAAATACATACCTCAAACTCTTTGGATCTTTGAATACCACAAAACAATCCCCAATGCGGTAATGTCACCACAAGGTCATTGTAAACACAATTGTTGCAAACTCTAGATCATGGTTGGCATAGATATGATCATGAGTATTTAACTGCCTAGATACATAAGATATCAATTCCATATGATACATCAACATAAATCAAAATATGAAATGGGGATCATTATAGAACACCTCAAACATCATCCCTTCCTCTACAAAATGAAGCACTAGAGAGATGACCAGCTTTTCTTATAGGTAATCAAATTCTACCTAAAACTAATAACTCTACACAAAATAATGTTCCTTCCTGGTCAAGGATATTAATAGGGATATATCTAGAGATAAATTTGACATAAACATCTCATAATAGCCAATAATATCAAGAAAACTGTGAACCTATAACATGTTATTGGGTACTATCCATGAAACAACTATGTAATCCTTTGATAGGTCTATTATCACACCCTTAAAAGACACCACATTCCCAAGGAAATGTAACTCTCTTATCCAAAAATATACACTTGGATAACTTCCCATAGATATGGTGTTATCAGATAACTTTCAATATAGCTTTGAGATTATCATCATGCTCCTCCTCTAACTTTGAGTATATCAATATGCCATCAATGAAAAAAACTACAAACTAGTATAGGAATTTACATAACATGAAGTTCATGAGCTCCATGAACACTTCTATTGAGTTCAGGACACTGAATGACATGACTACAAACTCGAAGTTCCAATACCTATATCTGAAGGTAGTTTTCAAGACATCTCCCTCATTCACCCTCAAATGGTGGTACCCAGACTATAGATTGAACTTAGAAAACCACCTATCCTATATTAGTTAGTTGAAGAGATAATATGTCCTTATAAGAGGGTAAAAATTCTTGATTGTTACCTAATTCAACCCCCTATAGTCTATGCACAACCTCAGACCACCATCCTCCTTGGAGAATAACATTAGAGCACCCCATGGTGATACACCAGGATGAATGAATCCCTTCTACATCATATCATCTATTTGAATCATCAACTCCCACAACTCATAGGGTTCCATCCGATAAGGAACAATTAAAATTGGAGTAGCACCAAACTGTAAGTCTATCACAAACTCAATATCACATCAATGAGGGTATTGTGACAACCTCATTAGAAAAAACATCCAAAAAATTCCTAAAATCATGTGATCCACCACCATCATAGAATCTACTGATTCCATAGACAGCTTGACTATCAAATAAATAATGGATTGTACATGTCTATTGCACAACTGGAGACCCATATCACTAATGAAAACCACTTGTTGACCATCCACATTTTAGAACATGACTCTTCTATGGAATAATTCAATAAAAAATGTATAAAATATAACCATTCGATGCTGAGAATGGAATATTATAGATTTATCAATAGAAAGATGAGATACACATGGGACTGATGTGGCCCCATTATCAGTCTATACCCACAACACACATCAACCAAGGCGGTCTGGACTCTGATTAGCATAGTCAAAACCAGGGGAATGGGAATCCTATCTACATTTAGTTACAAATAATATACTAGAAATTATTAATGAAAGGAGTGTGAGTATCCTTATTAAAAAAATTAAAAACAAGGGTACTAAACAAATCGATCATACCTCTAATGTTCTCTGGCCCCTCTAGAGCTGCCACCCCCATTGCCTGCAACAGAACTCACCCATCTCCCCTGCCACTCTTTTGAAGGCCACCACCAGGACCATACTTTGGCCTAGATACCTAAGCATAAGGAACATCCTAGGGTAGATATGTAATTGATCCATCTCCTTATGAAGGAGCATAAACCTACAACCCCTACTTCTGAAATGGACTCACTGGAAACTTCTAATGAAACCACCACTGAAACTGATAACCTCCACCAAGCTGAGCCCCAAGAACCAATGGTCATTGATCATAATGATGACCATGGAATCCATAAACAAAAAACTGGACTGAAGCTGCCATGAGGCCAGAAAAGAAACTACTGAGGTTGACTCCATGCTGGTTGAAGCCTCAAAGGCCTCAGTATCTAAAACCTACACAACAGGAAAAATAGATTTTTGTGATGGGCTATTTGCGACGGGAATAATTCTTGTCTCAAATAGTCCGTCTTGGAGGTTATTTGTGATGAGAGGTTCGACCAGTCGTAAATAATTGATTATTTGTAATGGGATTTGGGGTCCCGTCGCAAAATGTAAGGCACGGTTTGCGCACCAAACTATGGGAAAGTTATTTGCGATGGGGTAATTCCCCCATCGCAAATAGTGCGTTGGTCGGAGGGTATTTGCGATGGGTCCTGTCGCAAATACCAGCGGCGATAAATAGGTTTTTGTGATGGGATGTTGTCCAGTCACAAAAAGTGTGTCGGCAGGCAACTATTTGCGACGAGACCCATCGCAAATACCCTTTTAACCGCCAACCATAATTAATACAGGTAAAGGTATTTGCGACATGACCCGTCGTAAATAGTACCGTCGCAACTAATCTATCCTATATATACCCCATACGTTTTTCCTTCTCTTCCCCTGATTTCTCACTTTCTCTCTCTAAACTCTATTTTTAGGGTAAAAATTTCTCTCTGGTAGTTTTTTTTACGAAGAAGTTGTGAATTCATCTACATCAATAGGAGATCAAGTTTAAAGGTATTTATATTTATATTTTATTTATTATTTATTTCATTTTTATGTTAATTTTAATTATTGTTGATTAGTTTTAATTAAATTAGATTTAAGTTGTTTTGTTATCAGTATTTATTTATAATAATAAATTGAAATTATTAGTACTAATTGTTAATAATTAGTAATAATTAATAATTATTAACAATAATTCGTATCGTATATTAATAATTAGCAGTAATTAGTAATTAGTAGCTGTAATTTGTAGTTATTAATAGTAACTAATGCTAATTAGTAATAATTAGGGGTAATTAGTAATAATTAGGGGTTATTAGTAATAAATAGTACTAAATAGTACTAAATAGGAATAAATAGAAATAAATATCAATATATAGTAATAAATAGTAATAGATAGTAATAATTAGTAATAATTAGTAATAATTAGTAATAAATAGTAATAAATAGTAATAAATAGTAATAAATAGTAATAAATAGTATTAAATAGTAATAATTAGTAATAAATTGTAATAAATCGTAATAAATAGTAATAAATAGTAATAATTAGTAATAAATAGTAATAAATAGTAATAAATAGTAAGAAATAGTACAAAATAGTAATAAATAGTAATAAATAGTAATAAATAGTAATAATTAGTAATAATTATTAATAATTAGTAATAATTAGTAATAATTAGTAATAATTATTAATAATTAGTAAGAATTAGTAATAAATAGTAATAAATAGTAATAAATAGTAATAAATAGTAATAAAGAGTAATAAATCGTAATAAATCATAATAAATAGTAATAAATAGTGATAAATAGTGATAAATAGTAATAAATCGCAATAAATGGGAAAGAATGGTAATAATTGACAATAAATGGCAATAAATGACAATAAATGGCAACAAATAGCAACAAATAGCAACAAATAGGAACAAATAGGAATAATTAGTAATAAATAGACATAAATATTAATAAATAGTAATAAATAGTAATAAATGGTAATAAATGGTAATAAATGGTATTAAATAGTAATAAATAGTAATAAATCGTAATAAATAGTAATAAATAGCAATAAAGCAATAAATAGAAATAAATAGCAATAAATAGAAATAAATAGAAATAAATAGAAATAAATAGCAATAAATAAAAATAAATAGCAATAAATAGCAATAAATAGCAATAAATAGCAATAAATAGCAATAAATAGCAATAAATAGCAATAAATAGCAACGAATAGCAATAAATAGTAATAAATAGTAATAAATAGTAATAATTTGTAATAATTAGTAATAATTAGTAATAAATAGTAATAAATAGTAATAAATATTAATAATTTGTAATAATAAGTAATAATTAGTAATAATTAGTAATAAATAGTAATAATTAGCAATAATTAGCAATAATTAGAAATAATTAGTAATAATTGGTAATAATTAGTAATAATTAATAATAATTAGTAATAATTAGTAACAATTAGTAATAAATAGTAATAAATAGTAATAAATAATAATAAATAGTAATAAATAGTAATAAAAAGTAATAATTAGTAATAATTAGTAATAAATTGTAATAACTTGGCATGATTTCCAGTGGATTGGAGACACTCATTTTGCTCAATGACTCTTATCCTTTCAACTTTCACTGACTCAAAACATTATGAAAAGTATGCTTCTACGTATGTATATCTAATCTTGTATGTACAAGTTTGAATATGAATTCGTAGGACCATATTTTTGATAATGTGTTCAAGCAGTGATAGTTGCAAGAAGATGATTCATTGACGAAAAGAAGGCTCTTTTGTCCGAAGGCTCATTTACTTGCAACTTTCTCACACTGAAATCATAATGAAGAATCTACTTAGAGGTATGCATATTCATTATCATATAGTAAATGATCTGTCAGACAAAAGTGTAGCTGTCAATCAACTGGAAATTACATTGCCCTTAAGTAATGGTAATTATTAAGAAGTAGTTGTAATTTTTTTTTCAGATAGTGTTTTTCAAATTTCAAATTATTCAAAAACAGTAATGACTTTATATTTTGTAGAAAAATATGGAACAAGGAAGTCAAAAACAATCATTATTAGATGACCGCGCTTGGATAAATCAGCGCATAAATCCAAAAGGTTCTGGTTTAAATCCTGTATATATTGAGGGTGTTGAAGCTTTCTTATCATTTTCATCATCAAAACCAGAGTATGTTTCAAAAGGCATAATAATGTGTCCTTGTAAAAAATATGTTCTTTGAACATTTGACACATTTGAAAAGGTTGAGGGACATCTCTTACGGTTTAGTTTTCAACCAAATTATGTTTTTTGGTATCAACACGGTGAATGCAGTTCCACAGAAGATACTAATAACTTGATTCCAGATCCATCACAGTTTCAAAATTTAGTACATGATGTTGCAGGTCCATCTGTTCAACAAACTGAAACTCAAGATGATATTGATTTAACTACTGAGTTGGAACCATTTGAATTTTATGAGTTGTTGAGGTCTACTGAGGATGAATTATATCTTGGTTGCAAGATAAGAAAATTAAAAGCAGTTGCAAAATTTATTGCTATTAAATCAGATAATGCAATGTCAAACAACTGTTTTGATCAGATATTTTCTTTTGTTAAAACATTGTTACCTGAAGGAAATGTGTTGCCTATAAATTACTATGAGAGCAAGAGGATGGTTTGTAATTTGGGACTTAGTTATCGGAAGATTCATGCATGTCCAAATGATTTTATCTTATATTCTGGTGAAAATGAGTAGTTGGATAGTTTTCACACATGTCGATAATCGAGCTATAAATAAGCTCAACCAGGGAGGTTTGGATCAATTCCTGTAAAATAGCTGAGATATTCCCCCCTTACACACAGGTTTCAGCGTTTATATATGTCTCAGAACACAACGTCAATGATGTCATGGCATAAAACCAAGATTTCAATCGATAAAAGCTTGAATCATCCATCTAATGGTGATTCATGGAAACATTTTGACAGTATGCATACGTCTTATGCTTCAGAAGCTCAAAACGTGCGAATGGGTCTTTGTACTAATGATTTTTGTCCGTATGGTTTTTATGGTAGTCAGTATTCATGTTGGCATGTCTTTATAACTCCGTACAATTTACCTCCACGAATGTTGATAAAGGAACCCTATATCTTTTTGACCATATTAATCACAGGACATCCAAAAAAAATATTGATGTTCATTTGAAACAATTGATTGATGAGTTAAATTCATTTTGGAGTAATGGTGTTAGTACATATGATGTTGCTGTGACACAAAATTTCATATTAAAAGCTACATTGATGTGGACAATTAGTTACTTTCTGGTATATAACATGTTATCTGGATGGAGTACACATGGTCAAAAATCATGTCCTTACTATATGAAAGACAACAAATCCTTTATGCTCATCAATGGAAAACAACCATTCGTTTTTGACTGTCATCACAGATTTCTTCCAAACGATCATACTTTTCAGAGGAAGAAATCTCATTTCAGAAAAGATACAATTGAAAGGAATGAACATCCAAAAATGATCTCAGGTACAAAGTTAAAATCAGTTATATTTTCATTACCTCCTATCACATTTGGGCTAACAGTAAACCAATAGAAAATTCATGGCTTTGGGAAAGAACATAATTGGATAAAACAGAGAATTTTTTATGATCTTCCATATTGGTCTGGTTTGTTGGTCCACCACATGTTGGATGTCATGCATATTGAGAAGAACTGTTTTGATAATTTATTTCATACAGTTTTGGATACACCAGGTAAGACTAAATATAATGTAAAGGCACGATTAGATCTTTCCCAAATTTGAAGGTGACCAGAACTTGAACTGTTTGAAAATGTCATATCATAGAGGTTAATGAATCCAAAAGCATCTTATACACTATCCAAAGAGAGTCGCTTATTATTTTGTCACTGGATTGAAGATTTGAGACTTCCAGATGGATATACTTTCAATTTGGGTAGATGTGTTAAGAATGGTCATATTACCAGATTTAAAAGTCATGATTGTCATGTTATAATGGAAAGACTTACACTGATTAGATTAAGAGGTTTGTTTAATTCTATGATTTAGGATCCAATAACAGACATATCATATTTTTTTTCGAGACATTTGTGTAGAAACAAAAGACTACGATGTGCTAAGAAAACTGGAAGAAGATGTTGCTGTAATTATATGTAAACTGGAAAAAATCTTTCTGCCCGCTTTCTTTGACTCAATAGAACATCTGATATTACATTTTCCACATGAAGATAAATGTGGAGGTCCCGTATAGTTTCGAGGGATGTACCCATTCGAGAGATTCATGCAAAACTTTAATAATAAAGTACGTAACAAAGAATCAGTTGAAGGCTCAATTGTTGAAGCTTATTTGCAAGTGGAAATTTCTTTTTTCTGCTCTCATTATTTTGAATCTGAATATCCCTCAAAACACAATCGTATGGGACAGAACGAGGGGAATGTTAAATATGAAATGGAAAATAAATTATCAATTTTTAATCATCCGAATCTTGGTTTTGGTGGAGTTCATGAATGATGGATTTTAGATGATGAACATCATAGAGCTCATACATATGTTCTGCTCAACTGTGAAGAAATGACATCATTTGTACTGTGAGGGATTCTATCACTTATTCTATAATTTATGTTACAATATGTAAACTTATTTTATTTGTATGTTATATGATAATCATATCAAGAAACAACTTCCACAAATTACAGCAGTTTCTCTTGAATAATGTAGGAAAAAAAATCTCAATGGTTTCAAAAAATGGTAACATAAATTATTGATGGTTTAATATAAATTCAGTTTATTATTTATTATACTGATAATTGTTTTACAAATTTTTAGGTGTCTCAACATGCTGATAAAATTGATAAGATACTATGTATACTGAGTAACCCACCATCCAAAATGGTTAAATCTTATAATACATATGTGGTGAATGGTTTTCGATTTCATACACGTACATATGGGGAATAAAAAAAACAGTGAACAATGGAATTTTCTTGAGTGGATCACATCATAGAGAAACTGAAGTTGACTTTTATGACATTCTGAATGAAATTATTGAGCTGTGTTATCTAGGACAGAATTACATAGCAATGTTTAAATGTTAGTGGTTGGATACTGAGTGAGGCTTGTGTGTTCATCCGACTCCTGGAATCACCGATATTAAATATAAAATTCTTCTTGTAGTAAATGAATCATTTTTAATGGCTCAATAGGAACATCAAATTTTATTACGAAAAGTACTGTGCTACTTCAAGAGACCTGAGTGATTGGTGGAGCATAATAAAAATAAAATCTCAGGAAAAACAGTTTACTCAAACAGAATGTGGTTCTGATGAAGTGGAAGGAATTTAATTTTTTCAAAAGACTACTCAAAATCCATCTTTTTCACAAAGAGACGTGAATATTGATGATGACACCCTGCAATTAAGGGTCGATGGTGACAAATATGTTAATGATGTTTCAAATAAATTTGAAATGACAAGAGATGATGAAACTAAAACTCATATGGATATTGATGATGCCGAGGAGGAATATGAAGACATTGACATTGTCAGATATGAAGACATTGACATCGTCAGATATGAAGATGATGATGAAGGTGAACATTGACATAGTTAAATGCTGGTTATAATCATAACTAATATATATGTATATATAATAGTTATTTTCAAATATTTGCTGACAACAATTATTTTGTGTTTCAGATGGACCCTGATCTATTTCGTGAGTTGGAGGAGGATGAGCTACCTTTGGATGAGGGGGATTTTGGATCATATAACCCTCAACCTACTGGCGGTTCAGGGGATATGCAGAGGGGGTGCGGTCTTGTGTGACCAATGATTCCTGACGCTATCCCTGAGCGACGTCCACGTCTTGGCTTTGATCCACGCACGCGGAGGTATGGTAACCTGTATATTTTAGGTATCTTTCATTAAATTATTTATATATATACTAATTTTTTGATTATTTATTCTTTTTTCACAGTTTTTCACATGTAGCTGTAGGACAAGGGAGTTCTATCTTGCACAATTATTTTTCTCAGCCATGGATCACATGGGAACATATTCCCATTGATGTGCGGCACAACATGTTCAGTCATTAGCTGGTATGTAAATAAATAATATTTATTTTGAAATTTATTTTATTAATAACTTGATATTATAAATTATTTTTAGGGTTTATGGTATCCCATCGATGATAGCATGCATGATTCTATCCACGTGGCATGACAGGTGTATATAATGATCGTTTCCATCAGTTTTTGCACAATTTGAGAAGGAAAACCATTAAGAAAGCAGAAGTGACAAAATTTGATGAGTCATGTAGAGACCACCAACTAGAGTACATTTCATCTCACGTTTAGTATGGATTATGTTTACACTGGTTGGGTGGTGGATTTCAGAGGAGATCTTCAGTGGGTCGGTAGAACCTGGGAGACAGGAGGTGACACATCGAGCTGGTAGCCGTTCATTCAGTATGCATAGAGAGCATCTGATAACTATCTTTTTTAAATATTTTATATAACATTAAATATAAACAGTTTATTTTATATTTTTATAGGCAGTCAAGCATCCTGATATTACAGAGTACGACATTTATCGGAGGATGTATAGTGATCCAGCCAATGGAGAGATTAGAGGTGATTACCAACATTGGATTGTAGTTAGTATTTTTTTTTTCAGTTTGAAAATTAACTGCATATAATATTTTCACAATTTTAATTTCAAATTGGAATTGAAGGAGTCATATGAGGCTACGACCTCTCAGATAAAAGATGAGAGTCAGGACGATATGACTGATTAGACTAGTGCCAACAATTTCGATGAGGCGACATGGATGCAAGCGACTCAGTATGGCTTTGAGAAGAGCCGAGTAGTTGGTATCAGCTCTCATTTGACTCCTGATACTTATTATGGTACTGCTGCGATGTAGGCATCCAGCTCGAGAGGATCTCATGGAGAGACATCATCTTATGCCTCACAGTATCAGGAGCAGTTGTGAACTCAGACTGAGCTTATAGAGAGTTTGCAGAAGTAGTATGAAGAGATGTGTCAGCAGCAGCAACATCAGTACAAGGAGGATATGCATCGATGACGGCAACAACACCTGCAACAACATCACGAGCAGATGGAATACATGCGCCGTCTGACTCATAGTTTAGGGATGGAGTTTCATCCACCATCTCCTACAGCTCCTCCACCTCCTCCAGAAGACAC
Organism: Viscum album; assembly: GCA_963277665.1. Classification (NCBI taxonomy): domain Eukaryota; kingdom Viridiplantae; phylum Streptophyta; class Magnoliopsida; order Santalales; family Viscaceae; genus Viscum; species Viscum album. Next base: position 1,490,816,078 of record OY728120.1, read on the forward strand.
CTCCAGTGATTTTTTTTTATGTTAAAAACATTTGAATTCAAGATTTTTTGTAATATGAACTATTTACAGTTTCTGTCTTTTATGTTGGTGCGAATATTGCATATTTTTTTAATATTTTATTATTTATTATTAGTATTATATTTTTTTTAATGTTTGTTTATTTTAATAATAATAATAATAATAATAAAATTTTATGATTTTTTTTATTTTTTTGTGAATATTGAGAATTTTAATATTTTTTTAATATTTTAATAATAATAATATTATTTTTTCATTAATCATAATTTTATTAAATATTTTTTTAGTATTATATTTTTTAATGTTTGTTTATTTTAATAATAATAATATTATTATTATTTGATTATTTTTTATATTTTTTTAAGAATATTGAGAATTTTAATATTTTTTATTTTTTTTATTATTTTAATAATAATAATAATATTATTTTTTAATTTGTTTATTATTTGCGACGGGACATTTTGAGATGGGCTCCCATCACAAATAGTTTAAATATATATTTTTAAAATAGTATTTGCGACGGGCAGATGAGCCCATCGCAAAAGGTTTATTTATTTATAATGTATATAATCGGAGGATTATTTGTGACAGGAACTTGCCCACCGCAAAACTATTTTTTTGTGACGGGGCCATCGTAAATAGTATTTTTGATGGACCCATCACAAAAGGTTTATTTATATATATAATGTATATAATTGGAGGCTTATTTGCGATGATGAAGTTCCCTGTTGCAAATAGCCCGTCGCAAATACCTCAAATTCCAGTAACGCTACTACTAGAAACTCTACTCATTGAGGAACCATGCTAGCTCCTATCAGATGGAAAAACTCCTCATATGTGAATCCACTTGATCAACTCCACTTTCTTCTGAACTTCCAAATACATAGGAAAGGTAAATGGAGTAACTCCATACTGGATCAAAGGATGGAATCCCTCCTTAAGAAGTCTCACACGAGCCTCCTCATGAGGAAAAATATATGGGAAAAAATGCAGAAGAAACTAGAACTCAATCCCATGATCCCATACTAATATTTCCCCATACTCAAGGGAGATAAAATCTTGTATCTTCTCCACCCACATCATTGACAACAAAAAATATTAATGAAAATACCTCTTGAAGTCGAACTACAACACATCTTCCTCCTTCCATTCTCCCAAAAACAATGTCCACCACTGATTCCAAGCTCCCTACATCTGATTATCTACCAATGGGACCCAGTAATTCACCCTATCCCATATCAAACCAAAATTGATCTTCATCTCCTCCAATCAACACTCTATCACTATATTAGTGATTCTACCCTTGTACATTACCAAATCATTCCGTTCAAAAGCACAAAACTTCCTCTGCCATTGATCATCCTATTCAATTGGATCAACCATCTAGTGATAAAATGGGTCAACCTACTGAACCTACACTACCTAATACACATTCTAATGATAACTAAGATCCATAACTAGAATGGAAAAAATTATATCCTAATACCAGTAGTAATGAAATTTTATGAAGTCTTATTTAATTCATTTTTACTTTATTTAAAATTTTCAAGAACCAAAACAACCCAGTTAAAAAAAATCACAAGTCATCATGATGTATGTAACTCTCCTAGGTCTTTACACTAAAAATAGGTCCACCCAACTTGATCTCTCAATAATATTAGAGTTCGTGCATTGGATCACTGGAGACCTAAAATCTCGTGTCCTAGCCAGTTCCCCTGGCCTAACTATCGTAACACTACCCATGAAATACTCACTATTCCTAACCCTAAAATCAATCATATCTCTAAACCATCACCTCAAATACCACTCTTTCATGACACCCCTCTCTCTAAATATACCATATTGAAAGGAGAGAGATAATGACCCCCAAGTCCCACCTCTAGTAGACCTTGGGTTGGATACTAGAAAAAAGGGTATAAAAATCCCATAAAATGGGAGGCATTACCCTATATATTAATATGAGATTAGGAGATAATATGAACCATCCCCAAGAAACTCCATAAAATAATATAAAATAAATGAAAATTCTATCCCAAAATGATTTTATAAATAAAACATATGCATATATAATTATCCAAAGTAATACCCAAAATAAAGCTAAGGAAATGGAACATCAGCTGTTCAAAGGTACAAGCTGGTAATGTCCCTCATGGTCCATATAGTCCTCCTAGAAAAATGAAAACCAATTTTATATAGTCTGGGTGATTATAAAATTAAACTCAATAGGAAAACCAAATTCTCTCATGCACATGTGGAAAGATAATACTAATGCACCCATGAGCTAACAGTAGAACGAAAAGCACGTAAACAGGCTAACTATCCATCCCAAACTCACCAAGACACACTAACCAAATAATTAAAGCCAAGAATAATGATATAATATGCATCATATCAATATAGGGTTACCCACACCGCTTTCTCATTGATTTTCCATTATTAGACCCCAACGCCGTACATCCTCATACTCCCACATCTTCTATATAACATCTCATCACATCACATCACATAACATCCCACCCACAAACCCATAGGCCATCACCTCATATCACAACCATAACTAAAGTAGTAGGGAATCATGAACATGTAGGATATGAACAGCATGCCCTCCTCCAAACATGAATGACCCCCACTATAAATCACCTCACCATATCACCCAAAAACACTTAGCTCATCATATATCACCTTGCTTGAAGACACCTAGGACATCTCATCACATCATAACACATCTCGACATCAGTAATTTTTACTTCTATCCATCACAAACCATGCATGTCATCATCTCTAGGAAGAGGGAGCAGGGAAGAGTGGGTATCCAACCATCCATCCTCACCATTAGGGTTTTGGAAAAAACACCCCCTAAAACATTTGGTTGTTTAAACTAGGTTCTCAACATGTTTAGGGATAATATAGAAAATATCAAGGAAAATACATGGTATATATATATATATATAATATCATGACACACAAGACCAACCCATGTGTTTATAACTAGATCATTAAACAACTCACAAAATTCCCCACATTTGCTTCCACCTTTAAATTCAAAACACCACACAACAATCCAAAAGACACATTTCACATTCTAAAACCCCTTTTAAGTTAATACATTTTCCATATTTCACATTATCATAATTTTTTATTTAAATAACCAAATAATTCTATTATTTTCATCCCATTTAATTTATTCATAATCCATTTTCACTATTAACCCACTAACCATTTTAGTTCAACATTCATTAACCATTTCCATCCGATTTTAACTTCAAAATTATCATATAATTCTAATAATACATAGGAAACTAAAAAAAAATTATAAAAAAGTATCACAACTCAACAATAATTCTATCCTATTTCTAAAAAACCCACAAACCATTACCACATTCCAACACAACAACCACCACATCTCTACCAATTTCCATCACAATTTCCCCAAAATAAGGCCTCAAAACAATCACACATCACCCCATACCACATTACAACCACACTTCACAACTAAAACTCATATCACAACACCACATATCATCTTACATAAGAAAAACACTCCCACTCCCCACACACCACATTAACACAAAATGACATACCACACAACTAATTCTAAAAACCCATTCTATGTTACACACTAAAAAGGATTTTTAGATTTTGAATATGGGATATTTATCAATTTTACTACATTAATTAGGGTTGTTCTCACAGAATCCATCTATATAGGGGAAACCATTTCATTATCCAAAAATAAGTGATTAGATAATTTCATTTAGGGTAATATCAAATAATCACAAAAAATAGGGGTTTAATAACATCACAACTACAATACAAATAAATCCACCACAAACCATCGATTTTAATAAGGCATTACGCATATATAGTTACAATATCAATGATAATAAAGCTTTTAAAAACATATCATTCACATTAACCAACCAATTTTTTAAATTCATTTAACTAATTAATTTGGATTCAACCGTATGCACATAGATAAAAAAAATCAACCCTCCATGTGTGATAAATATAAGGAGAAATGAAGGGGAACTTCTTACCTATAAGAATGAAATATCACTCAACTCACTGAACTAAAACAGTGGGCACATGCAAGATGGAATCATCACTAGAGAACTCTAGACACTAGTATAATGGTTCCACGAATCCAAGGTAAGGGTTCACGAATGTAAGGTCTTGAATAAAAGCAAGCAAGATGGAAGGATATTCATTTTTAGGTCAATAGATATGGAATGATCGGGTATTCAAATCACAATAGATTTGATTTAACAATTATTTTAGATCTCATTAAACTTCCTAATAAAGGAATCGTTTACAACCTCAATCATCATAGGAAATCAAGGATATAATCATACTTGATGAATTATTCTTTTAAGGTCCTTGATTTGTGTATCTGAAATACCTACAATTTTTTTCATGAAACTAGTAGAAATATCTATGTGGCTAATTTCACATAGGTTAAAGCACTACATAAAAGTTTTCACATAGCTGATTCACATAGTTGATGGATCAAATAGCTGGTCAATCGCATAAACTATCGACATAGCTAATCAATATAGCTAATAACTTTCATAGCGAATCTATCCATGTAGTCGATTCATGTAACTAATCCATCCACGTAGCCAATTCACATAGCCGATCACTCACGTAGTCTATTCATACATATAACCAATTCACATAGGTGATGTATCCATGTAGAAAATTAATGTATCCAATCCATGTAGTTGATTCATCTATGTAACCATTTCATGTAGCTTATTTATCCACATAACTGATTCATGTAGCCAATCCATGTAGTCAATCCATCCATGTAACTGATTTACATAGGTTATGGCTCTACATAGCTGATTTGACTGGTCTTGAGAAGAAGGCTTAGAAAAAAATGGGAAAATCATACAAACACCCTCTAACCACTAAAACTAGAAATGTAATTGGATTAGAAGGCTTGATACATTAAAAAAATGGTTTCACTAGTGGAGACCCCTTAAGAGAAACCATAGATATCCCATGTACATCCAGCATACAAGCTCATCATGAGTTCCAAATAATGATCCTCTAAATCCCCAAACATCTAGAGGGTATATATCCTAAAACTCCCCAAAGTGGTCAAACCACAAATGATTAATATTTAATGAGGTAACTAAAAGAAATCATGTGAATCTATATGTTGACTAAGGTGTCAATGAAGTGTATGAGATTATACATTCAGATTTGGGCACCACCAATGTACCTCAAATATCCAATGAATAATAAAGTATATGCATTAATCGTCCTACTCATTTACATAAATATATAGAAAAATATAGTTATAGACAAAAAAATATCATAATTTTGGAAGAATGGTAAATATGAAGTGGATGGATGAATATAGGAAATATCAAGTAACTCCCTATACCGACAGGATCTATACCTAAACATACATGGGATTACCAACTCTAGGAAAAAATGTAATCACTTATCGGATTTATATAGGGAAATATTATATCACATATCTTCTAGAATGGGGGTAGTAAAATATTGCATCTAATCCCACCAAGGAATACTTCTAAATTCCATTCCTAAGCCCATCTTATAGGATATGTAAGGTGCATAAAAATTTGAGGCATTAGACCATACCCTTAAATAGTAGAATGAGAATAATCAATCAAGGCTAAAAATCCTATATTATATAATAAACTATAATTTCAATGGTCAAGGGACCTTCTTTATAGTTTATAATAACATGAAAAAATATAATCATACCTTTCCTAGAATGCTAATAAGAATATCAATGAATAATCTTTCTCCAAATATAATTTAAATATAAAAAACATCATGCCAATCAACACTAAAGGTAGTCATGATTCTATATGTGATTAAAGATATCATATCAACATGGAATAAAGAACTTATATTCCAATAATTTCATAGCATTAACTACAAATAATTATACTAGTTTCAAGTCCACAAAATATGAATTCATTGAATATAGTAATAAAGTCCCAAAATACCTCAGAAATTATGGTTTAACCAATACTTTATATTTATATTATTTTACCCATTAAATATGGCACTAGATGGTATAAGAAATTCATCAGTTTTTACAAAGGATAATAATGTAAGGGATTTGTAATATAATTTTACATAACATAAGAAAATTATAGATAAACACTATGTTGGTCAGAGTGGATACTCAAGAGGGGGGGGGGGGTGAATTGAGTTCCTATTAAAAATTTCTGTTTAAAAGATTTATATTGAAATCCCCTAATTAATAAAACAAGTTAAACTGTAGTGAATTTATAAAGATTGTAAGTGTTCAGTTCATTTCTCAAAGATTGATTATTTCTTAGTTAAATTAATCTGGAGATTATGTTAGCTTTTGAAACTAACTTATTGGTTCACAATAATTACAAAAACTAGCTAGTTCAACTATCAGAGTTACTTTAAAATAGTTTTGAATTTCAAAGTAATTAGAAGTGGAATATTGAAAAACTGAAATAAGATGAACAATAGATTTAACCAAGAGGTTGAGTCTCAAGCTGAGACTTAGTCCTCTCAACCAGTTTATATAAAACTATGATCCACACCCTGAATCTGGGTTTACAACAGTACTCAGACTGTCCAGGTCCTCAGACCTCTACCACAATTCCACGTGGGAAAGTAGCAACAACAACACATAGGCTGTCTAGGTCCTCAGACCTCTACCACTGTTCTACGTGGAATACACAAAGGTATAAAGAGTTTGGTGTGAGGATTTAAATATCCTCCAGTTCAGCTTAGGAGTCAGCGTGTGTCCAAACAGACAGAAGCACACACCACTCATAATGTAATAAAAATGATCACAGTAGAGAAATAATATGGGGATGAGTTTAGAATGCTCTTGTGTGATGTTAATGCAGCTCTTGAATCCTTTGGATTAAAGCAGATGAATATTTGAGTCCTTATCTGGAAGTTCTGTGGAAAACAGAGTGTTGCGATTCAGCTTGTGTTCTTCGTGAGGTTTAACAAAGCGAAGATAAACTTTAGACTTCAAATATGCTTCGTGTGTTCAGCAGTTTCGAGTTGCATGAAGCGTGCCTTTATTTTTAAAACTTTAGCCAAGCATCTTCTTCGTTCTTATGGTCATGACCTTTCTTTTCATTTTTGTATTGAGCACGTTGATTCTTGTCAACCTTCTCTTTTAACTTGGAATGCATGTGTTGGAATCGATAGGTTGCATGTATTCTGCACCTCATACCTCGTACTATCCGATGATATGTCTACTATGAAACATTAATTATGTCAGTGCATTAAAGTCATAAAATATGACCGTTAGAAATTAAATTGAAAGATGACAAAATAGTTTAAGAAACAGTGTCACAGTGAGTCATTAAAACAGTTTCTCCTTCACACGATGTCTAGATTGATCATGGTGTCTGAGTGTCATGGTGTCTTGTTAACAGTGTCTCATGGTCACATTGTCTTTTTTCACGGTGTCTGACTTCACGATGTCTTGCTTTACGATGTCTGGCTTCACTGTGTCTGGCTTCATGGTGTCTGGCTTCACGGTGTCTGGCTTCACGGTGCCTTGCTTCACGGTGCCAGAAATACATAGCTAGTGGAAAACTCACGGTGTCTTAAACTTTTTCAAAGAAACTTTGTTCAGACTTAAATAATGATGATAATAGAAAGGATTAGACTTAAGCATTTGTAAAAAAGGTATTTTTTAAATTAAATTAAAGATAGTATAAAGTAAGTAAACTGGTTATAGAGAAATTAAGATATTTCATGGCTTGTCTTAAAGCATGAGAGAACTTTAAACATAAATAAACATGATTGGATATAATTTATAAGAGTTAACAAGGTTGAATAAGATTTGGGATTATTAAAACATGATTAATACACAAAGAGTCCAACAATCTCCCCCTTTTTGATGATCAAAAATCATATATAGTTAAACTATAGAGATAAGTGCAACTATAGAGATAAAAGGCTAACATAATTCTCCCCCTTTTGAAATTATAAAAAAGAAGAAATTAGAGAGGGAAAAAAGTTCACATTTCATTAAGATTAAAGAAGTGACAGTACAAAAATGGAGTAATAAAAAATCAATAGCATCCCTATCAAAAAGAGTAATCATTGTTCTTCTTCATGGACTGACCTTCTCTTTGCCTTTAACAGTAGCAAAAGAGGAAGCCATAGGGGTAGAGGTTGAGGTAGAAGAAGGAAGATAGGTGGTTGATAGAGAGGGTAAAGGAAGGCCTTCAAAGACTGAGGGAGCCAAGGTAAGAGTAGTTGAAGATCTATGCAGTTGCTGATCGAGAATCACAGGCCTGATCTGACTGAGTTCTTTTCTAATAGACATGGTGGTTGAGGCTAGAGTAGAGGTGAAGGTAGGAAACCCAGGTCGGAGAGGTGCAGACGCTAGAGCGACAATGTTTGTACTCTGGACATGAAGATAGGGCCTTAGGAGTTTGATGAAATCTATAATGATCTCTTTACTATACTGCATAGATTTCTCAAAATAGTCCATGTTCTCTATAAACTTTTCCAACAAACGAGTAAAATCTGTGAGCTTCTGGACTTGGTTCTTGAAATATTGAGTCACAGGAGGAATCCTTATATTTTCTACAAGGTACTTGAAATGGTTTGTCATATCAGTCTTGGAGAAGATTCCATTGAAGTAGAAATCCACTTTCTTTGAAATCTCTTTCTGAGCATCATGAGCAATTTTGGAGTGGATTTGTACTAGGTCAAGAACACTATCACAGTTATTAATCACTTCAGATAAATAATCCATATTGAAGCCACTTAGTACATTCTAATGTTCTTCTTTGACTACAGTTCTGAGCAGTTCACTTTCCAAGGAGGGTTTAGAGGATTGACTAGATGCTTTAACAGCTGTGGTAAGAGAATTTAGTTGATTCAACACCTTTTGAAGACATCCCATATACTCATCAGTGAGATTATTGAGATTGGCAACAAGATCTTTCATTTCCTTCACAATTTTTTTTATTTCTTTCAGCAATATTTTCATCTAAGGATGCTAGATAAGGTTGAATCTGAGACACAACAACTTGTGGAATTTGAGGAGAAACATGTTCTACTGGAGGAGCAACAGACTCAGATCTCGAATGCAGCTCTCTCTGCATGTCTTCAACCTTACTTTTCAGGGTCTTTACTTCATTACTAAGCAACTTATTTTCAGCTATTACTTCTTGAATCTCATGGAGATTATTAGGTTGTATTTTCCAGATAATTTTCTCCAATAATAGTGAGGCATCTCTCTCACTTAAAATTTTCACAGTACAAGGTTGAGTATTCATGAGTTTCTCAACTCCAGATAAAATATTAGCACCAAATTCCTTCAGATTATCCTTACTCAAAACAAATAGCTGTTCAGATAAGGGTTCAGGAGTAGGGACTGGTACAGGCTCAAGTTCCTTCTCAGGTGCAAAATTAGAGACTAATTTTAACTAAAATAGGGAGGAAATATCAAGTCTAGTTGCTGTAACCTGCTGAGAATCATTCACATTATAGAAACTAGGAAATTTGTACTGAGTGTCTACAGGACTTGACTCAGTTGTATGTGAGGCTTCAATAGACCCAAGATTTGGGGTTTTCTCCCCCTCAACTGGTGCCTCCTTCTCAGGACTGAGAGGCTTAGGATCTTGGTCTAATTCCACAGACTCATCTCTAAGTTCCTCACTAATTTCCTGTCTAGCCAGCCTAAAGGATAGCTCCATCCTTTCTTCAGTTAAAGGGATGGTTTCAGGAAAATATTTTTCCAAAGGGAGTTCCTCAAGATTAAACTCTTGCAAAATAGGTATCTCTTCCATTTTAGGCTCTTCCATGGTATGCTTTTCAGATTATTTGGAAACTAATTTTGTTACAGCTTCAAGTTGAGTTTCCAAATTAACAGCTTCTTTAGGAGTAGGTACTTCTTCTTCAAGAACTACATGAGGAATAGTAGTCATGTCTTCTTCAACAATAAAAACTTCCCTAGATGGCACTTTAACATCTTATTACTATTCCTCAGGATACTCAACAATCTCATCTGGTTCCAAAACAGGATCAAAAATGTCTTTCGGTCTTGAGGGATAATCCACAGGATTGAATTTCTCATAAACTCTATCATTGTATTCCACCCATTCCTTTTTCCAAGGATTCCAGTTTATCTTTATTCTTTTGATAATGGATTTTGAGATACAATACTCACAGTCCATAATTAATTCTTCATTGGGTCCAACCATACCCTTGGTAAGACTCATGGTTGAGATTAGCCGAGAGTATAACAGAAAAGTTTATTTGGATGTGACTTTGATCAACTCAAACATGTGGTGTATCATATACTTGCACAAGTTGATCTTATTCCCATTTTTCATAAGGTAAATAAAAAACACATCTTGATATTTTAAAACAGAAAAATCATCCATTCTTGGAATAACCAAATTCTATAAAAACTTGAACAGAATCCTTGTTTCTCTACCTAATTCAGCAGAAATGGCTCTTCTTTAGGTTCCATTTCCAGTTAAGGTTTTCATGGCATCTTCTAAATAAAAGAAATCAGTTGAAGGTGAAGGTTCTCTCTGATAATCCTCACAGATTCCTTCATGAGGTATCCTAAGGCAAGCATACCATAACCTCGAAGAGAATGAGCATCTCTGGCCATTGAACCAACTTCTTACAACATAACTCTCACCAGAATCAAATGAGAACTGTAAATATTGGTAAAAATGAGCCACTAACCTAGGATAGATGGGTCCGTCCTCCTTCGAGAACTATTCTAACCAGCCTTGTTGTTCTAACACTTTCAATACTAGCGACTTACTATATAGAAGCCATTTGGGGAAAATCTCTTTCTCATGTACAACAATATGGTTTACCAAATTCATATTTAAAGGTCCTTCAGGTGTCAGCTTAGGTGAAATCTTCTTCTTCTTTGAGCTACGCTTCTCAGGTGTCAATTATGATAGATGTTTCATTCTGGGCATTCACTGAAGGTTCGGGAAAGAGAAGGGTTGCAGGGATGAAGAAGGGTTCAAAAAGAGTAGGTAGAAGAAACCTTAAGTGAAGAATCGAGTGATACTTAATTTGTTTTATCATTTAGGAATACCAAACGTCGCAAAAATAAAAACACAGGAAAATAAAAGAGGTGAAAAGGATAATTACCATGATATGTGTTTAAAAAAAATATGGAATTTTGTACGGTGAGACTGTGAGTGGTCATTATGGTGAGATAGTAAATGAGTTCCACGGTGAGACCGTGAGTGAACTTTTCAGTGAGCTTTATGGTGAGACAGTAAACATCAGACCGTAAGTAAAAAATACTAATGGTGAGACTATAAACATAAGGATTTACAGTGAGATAGTAAATGTGAGAGACAGTAACTGAGAAACCGTAATAATGAAACTGTAAAGTATAACATAGTAAGATATCGAACAGTAAGACCTGAAACAGTAACAAGTAAGGTATCTATTTGAGATTTATCATGCCTAGTTCATGTATGATGTAGGCTATTCTCTTAGAATTTAATGGTTTAGTGAATATATTAGCAAGTTTATATTCGGTACCAATGAATTCCAAAGTGATATCACCTTTTTGATAATAATCTCTCAAAAAGTGATGTCTTACATCAATATTCCTTGGATTATAATGTGAAACATGATTTTTTGAGATGTTAATAACACTTATGTTGTCACAATTTATAGGTACATGTCTGAATTGATATCCATAATCTAGTAATGTGTGTTTCATCCACAAAATATTTGCACAACAGCTACTAGCAGCTATGTATTCAGCTTCTGCAGTAGATAATGCAAAAGAATTTTGTTTCTTACTACACCATGACACTAGTGACTTTCTTAAAAGGTGACATGTTCCAGAGGTTCTTTTTCTATCTAACTTATAGCCACTGAAGTCAGCATTAGAATAACTAACTAATTTAAATGATTTTACTTTAGGATAAAATAGTCCTAAATTGAGTGTATGTTTGAGGTATTTGAAAATTCTCTTTATAGCATTTAAATGAGATTCCTTAGGGTTTTCTTGAAAGTGAGAACACATAAAAACACTAAACATAATGTCCAGACAACTAGCAGTTAAGTAAATAAAACTTCCAATCATTCCTCTGTAAGTGGTTTCATCGAAAGATTTTCCATCTTCATTAATATCCAAATTACAAGTGGTACTCATGGGAGTGTCACTACTTTTAGTGCTATCCAATCCAAAATGTTTTAGAAGATCCTTTGTATATTTACTTTGATTTAAAATAATACCATTTTCATTTTGAAAAACTTGAAATCCAAGAAATTTTTTGAGTTCTCCCATTAAACTCATTTCAAATTCATTTTGCATCATTTTAGAAAAATCAACACATAAAGAATTCTTCTAAGATCCAAAAATAATGTCATCTACATAGATTTGAACAACTAAAACATCATTAGAAATTCATTTTATAAAAAGGGTAGGATCAGCTATTCCTTTTATAAAACCTTTAGAAATAAGAAAAGTACTCAATCTGTCAAACCAAGCTCGCATAGCTTACTTCAAACCATATAAGGATTTTTATAGTTTAAAAATATGATATGGAAAATGGGGGTTTGTAAATCCAGGGGGTTGTTCAAAAAAAACATCTTCAACTATATACCCATTCAAGAATGCACTCTTAACATCCATTTGATATAGTTTGAAATTCAAATGTGCAGCATAGGCAAGCAGGATTCTGATGGCTTCAAGTCTGGCTACTAGTGAAAAGGTATCCATATAGTCAATTCCTTCTTCTTGACTATAGTCATGTGCAACTAGTCTATCCTTGTTTCTAACTATGTACCGGATTCATCAACTTTATTCCTAAAAACCAATTTAGTGCCTATGGTCAACGTGTTATTAGTTATGTCTACTAATTTCCAAACTTTGTTTCTTTAAAATTGATTATGTTCTTCTTGCATATCCATCACCCAAAATTCATCATTTATTGCATCATTGATATTTTTAGGCTCAAGATGTTAAATAAAAGCTTGATGTTCAACCTGGTTTCTCAGAGAAGCTCTAGTTTTTGTCCCTCTACCTAAATCTCCTACTACACCATCTAATGGATGGTTTTTAAGGGTCCTAATTGGTCTAGAGAAGGTAGAGTTAGAAATTTCAGTTTCATTTAATGGTTTGGGTTCTACAGAAACAGGTTCTGGAAAATTTTTAGAACTGGTTGTCTTAACAACATGTTCACTATTTTTGTCATTAAGGTTTAGAATGGACATATCTTCTTCAATATTTTCCAAAGGGGTTTTAGGTTCATGTGGATCAGTTTCATCAAATTTGATGTGTACAGATTCTTCCACACATTTGGTTCTCTTATTGAATACTCTATAAGCTTTTCTAGATATAGAATAACCTAGAAATATTCCTTCATCGGTTTTGGATGCAAACTTATCAAGATTATTTTCGTATTGAGGATAAAAACATTGCAACCAAAAACTCTAAAGTAATTAACCTTAGGATTCCTATTATTCCATAGCTCATAAGGGGTCATTTTGAGGATTGGTCTAATCAAGACTCTATTGATAATGTAAAAATATGTATTAACAGATTCAGCCCAAAAGTAAATTGGAATATCATATTCATTGAGCATTGTCCTAGCAATCTCTTGAAGATTCCTATTTCTTCTTTCTACTACACTATTCTATTGAGGTGTTCTAGGAGCAAAGAAGTTGTGACTATAGGCATTGTGTGAGTAATTAGATTCAAAATCTTGATTTTCAAAATCACGACCATGATCACTTCTTATGATCTTGATCCTAAGTTCACTATGGTTTTCTATAGACTTGGAATATTTGATAAAATATGAACAAGCTTCACTTTTGTGAGAAAGAAAGTATACCCAAGTGTACCTAGAAAAATCATCTACAAGAACATAAACAAAGTGCTTCCCATTTAGACTTGAAACTCTTGATGGTCCAAACAAATCCATGTGAACCAACTCGAGAGGTTGATAATTAGAAACTTATTTCTTTGATTTGAAAGAAACTTTATGTTGTTTTCCCTTTTGACAAGGATTACACACTTTGTTAAGTGGGAATTATATTTTAGGTAAGTATCTAACTAAAACTTTCCTAGTTAGTTTGCTAAGTGAGTGCACATTATATTGTCTAAGTCTTCTATGCCATAGCCAAGATTCTTTGTGAAAATCATTTAAACATGTAACATTTTGTTTAGCTGAAGAATTCAAATCTACAACATAAATATTTTCATTTCTTAATGCAATAAATACCAAAGAAAATTTAGAATTTAAAACATTACATGAATCATTTTCAAATTTTACATTGAAACCATCATCACATAACTGAGAAATACCTAGCAGGTTGTATTTTAATCCATCAACATATAATACTTTAGAAATTAAAATTGAATCATTGTTACCAATCCGGCCTAAGTCGATGATTTTTCCTTTTGAGTTATCCCCAAAGGTGACATGTCCTCCATCAACTTTGATTAAGCTCTTGAAGCATGAGTAGTCTCTTCTCATATGCCTTGAACATCCATTATACAAGTACCATATCTTCTTATAGGAACTTTTCAAGAAAGTTTCCTACAAAATAGATTTAGACAGAAGATAATTTTGGTACCCATATTTTCTTAGGTCTAGAAAGCTTAGCAAGTAAAACTTTAGGCACTCATATTTGTTTAATGGGATTCCTATAATTAACAGATTCAAATAATTTTGATAAGTAAACTATGTTTGGTCTGTAAGAATTTGAGTAGCTAGATAGAGTATAAGAGTTTCCAGAACTTGAACTAGAAGCATACTGTCCAAATTTTGGAATAAATTTATTCTTAACAATCTGTCTCTGTCCAGGTTGGTATCCTAAACCAGTAGTATAATTTGGTGCAACTTGTTTTCTGAGAATTTTAGTTAGAGTATTCTTTCCATTTGTGAACTTCTCTAAGTCTTTTCTAAGTTGCTCATTTGACAATTTGAGTTTAGTATTCTCCTTTAACAGTTGAGCATTCTTTTCCTTTTCTATACTAAGATCGGATTTAAACGAACTAGTCAAGGAATACCGTCTCTTTAATGATTTGTACTTATATTTTAGCTTATTACAAGTATCTTCTAACATATTGTATAGTATTCAAATAATTCAGCTTTAGAAATATTATCATCATTATCTAAATCACTTTCATTCCCAGAATAGTAATCATTCAGCATAGGGGAAACATCTAACTCAGATGTTTTAGTCATGAAACACATGTTGGAATGATTCTTTTCTTCACAATCAGAAGCTTCAGATCCACTTGAGTTGTCTTCTAAAGCACTCCATGTTGCCTTCATAGCATTATTATATTTTTTGTCATTATAATTATATTTCTTCTTAAACTTCAATTTTGGACAGTCAACCTTAACATGTCCTTTCCTTTTACATTCAAAACAAAATATCTCATCATTTTTATCAGCTTTCTTCCAATCTCTCTTCCAATTACCTTGTCGGTCATACTTACCCTTATAATTTGATTTTCTGAAAAATTTGTTCTTTCTATAGCATTTCTTGAATCTCCTGGCTATATGAGCCATCTCTTCATCACTGTCTGAGTCTAAATTTTCACTAGTTGAGATTTTGAAAGGTATGTGAACTTTCTCCTTGTCCTTGGTCTTTGAGGAAGTAGACTTAAATACTACTTACTTCTTCTTAGGTTCATCATCTTCCTATTTATTTACCTTCATCTCTTCTTCATACATGATCAATTTTCTAATCAGCTCCTTGACATGTAGCTTTCCAATTTCACATGTTTCTCATATAAAGACAAAGGTTCCTCTCCCTCTGTCTGTTAGGCATCTTAGTATCCTCATGATTTGATCCTTTTCTAGAACAATATTTCCTAATGATCTCATTATATTGAATATCTCATTAAACCTGAGATACATATCAGAAATAGATTCATCAGATTTCATTTTAAAATTATAATACTTAATAGTGTATGTATTTAGTCTCATTTCCTTAACATTGGTTGTTCCATCATGGGAAACAACCAGAGTATCCCATATTTCATAAGCAGTCTTACAAGTGGATATTCAATTAAATTCTACAACTCCTAAAGCACAATACAGGGAGTTCATTGCTTTACAATTATTATTGTAAGCATCTTTCATAGGTTCATCCAAAGTAACCTTATACTGATTCTCTATGGCAGTCCAAATGTCAAATCCCATACTTTCTAAATGGATTTTCATTTTGATTTTCCATTGGGAATAATTTACACCATTAAAGAGAAGTGGCCTATTGGTAGCTACACCTTCTAATCTATTATCCATAATAACTAGGTTTTAAATATATATATATATAAAGATATAAAAATTTAGAATTAACAGAAATTTTGACATCTTTAAGATACAACTAAAATCACAGTTGAAAACTTTTCACAAACAAAGTGTTTTGAAAAACTTTTAACATATCAGATACCAAATGTTGGTCGGAGTGGATACCCAAGAGGGGGGGGGGGGGTGAATTGAGTTCCTATTAAAATTTTTTGTTAAAAAGATTTCTATTGAAATCCCCCAATTAATAAAGCAATTTAAACTGTAGTGAATTTATAAATATTTTAAGTGTTCATTTCGTTTCTCGAAGATTGATTATTTCTCAGTTAACTTAATCTGAAGATTAAGTTATATTTGGAAACTAACTTACTGGTTAACAATAATTACAAACACTTTCTTCTTCAACTATAAGAGTTACTTTAAAATAGTTTTGAATTTCAAAGTAATTAGTTGTGGAATATTGAAAAACTAAAATAAGATGCACAAAAGATTTAATGGAGAGGTTCAGTCTCAAGATGAGACTTAATCCTCTCAACCAGTTTATATAAAACTTTGATCCACACCCTGGATCAGGGTTTACAATAGTACTTAGACTATCCGGGTCCTCAAACCTCTACAAGAGTTCTACATGGGAAAGAAACAACAACAGCACAGAGGCTGTCTAAGTCTTTATACCTCTACCACAGTTCTATGTGGGATACACAAAGGTATAAAGAGTTTGGTGTGAAGATTTCAGTATCCTCTAGTTCAGCTTATGAGTCAATGTGTGTCCAAACAGACAGAATCACACACTTCTCGTAATGTAATAAAAAAGATCACAACATAGAAATAATATGGGGATGAGTTTAGAATGAACTTGTGTGATGTTAATGCAGTTTGGACTCTTTTGGATTGAATCAGATGAAGCTTTGAGTCCTTCTCTGGAAGTTGTGTGGAAAACAGAGTGTCAAGATTCAGCTTGTGTTCTTTGTGAGGTTCAACAGAGTGAAGATGTTCTTTAGACTTCAAATATTCTTCGTGTGTTCAACATTGTCGAGTTTTATACAGTGTGACTTACTTTTTCAAACTTTCTCCAAGTATCTTATTCATTCTTATGCTCACAAACTTGCTTTTCATTTTTGTATTGCACAAGTTGATTCTTGGTCAACCTTCACTTTTAACCTGGAATGCACATGTTGGAGCTAACATAATGCATGTGTTCTGCACCTCGTACCTTGTACTGTCTAATGATATGTCTACAATGAAACATTAATTATGTCAGTGAATTAAAGTCATCAAATATGACCGTTAGAAATAAAATTGAAAGACGGAAAAATATTTTAAGAAACTGTGTCACAGTTAGTCATGAAAACAGTGTCTCCTTCACATGGTGTCTAGATTGATCACGGTTTCTGAGTGTCACAGTGTCTTGTTCACAGTGTCTCGTGGTCACGGTGTCTTGTTCACGGTGTCTAAACTCATAGTGTCTGGCTTCACGGTGTGTGGCTTCATGGTGTCTGGATTCACGGTGTCTGGCTTTACGGTGTCTGGCTTCATGGTGTCTTGCTTCACGGTGCCAGAAATACATAGCCAGTGGCAGAATCACAGTGTCTTAGACTTTTTCGAAGAAACTGTGTACAGACTTAAATAATAATGATAATAGAAAGGATTAGACTTAAGCATTTGTCAAAGAAGATATTTTTAGAGTAAATTAAAGATAGTATAAAGTATGTAAATTGATTATAGAGCAATTAAGATCTTGCATGGATCATCTTAAAGCATGAGAGAAATTTAAACATAAATACACATGATTGGATATAATTTATAATAGTTAACTAGGTTGAATAAGATTTGGGATCATTAAAACACGATTAATACATGAGGATTCCAACACACTATATGGTGTAAAACATTCTATCAAAGTTTTGTTTAACAATTAGTTTAAAAATGACATTCTTTCCAAAATATAAATTTTTTATTTGATTTTTTAGTAGTGTTAAAAATTTTCAAAGGAAATATTAAATAAATTCAAAAATATAGACATTGTACTAAACTCTTAAAAGGAAATAATATATTAAGGTAATAAATTAGTGAAATAATATAAAACTATACCCTTAACCTTTATGTTAACAAAGAATATACATTTTTTTATTGAAAGGAATGATTATTTTTATAATTTGAAAATGAGTTTTAGTTTTCTAAAAGTAAAAGGTAATATTGAAAAGTCCACTCACCGGTTATATAATTAGAGGTAAAACTAATAAAAAAATTTATTTTATGAAAGGAAATGTTTCATTTAACTAACCTCTCAAACCAATAAGTATTATTTTAGTGATAATATAGTTTAAGGATAATGTCATGATTGTTTGTAGATATTGAGATTATTTCTTTTACTATGAATCTATGTAATATTTTCCTATACTAAGTTTTTTTCTTTAAAAACCTGAGATTTTATGAGAATTATTATTTTTAATTTCATTGATGTCTTGTGTTGTATGCTACACCAAATTTATCTTGTGCAATATGCAACACTGTATTAGCTTATAGTATACACAACACTATTCTTGGCTCGTGTTACACACAATTTCAAGTTCATTTTGTAGAAATTATTCTACGCAACATTAAGTATAGATTTTGTTTAATTTATAAATGAAATAAGTTTTAATTATTTTATACACAACAACAAAGGGAGATTTCACTACACACAACCTTGACTTGTCTTGCATTACACGCAATCGCGACCTTCCTCGATAGCGTGTGTAGTACACAATATCGGGTTTCACTAAACAAAGATATATTGTTATAATATTATTATGGACTAGACTTTATGAATTTTATTTACTAAATTTTTAATTTTATAACATTATTATTCATCTTTCACATTTTCTAGAACATTGTTCGAGAACAAAATAAATTTTTCGAGTAAAATAAGTATTTTTCAAAAAATGCAGTTTTGTCGCCTTTTGATCGAGCATCCACTTTAAATATAGTTTTTAACATGTTTATAAGTTGAATTTTACAAAATAATCTTCTTATTTTGAATCAGGATAAAAAAATTTACATTGGATAAAGTTTTGATATTTTTCTGACAACGTTCTTATTTTGATGAATAGTAAAAACACGCTAAATTTTACTTAAAAACAACTTTTTTCATCGAGATAATTTATATGGTTAAATTATAATAGTAAATTATTTTAAAGTAAAAATAGAATATATTTTTACCATTTAATATAATGTATGTCATTAGCATTGATTGTACATTAAATTCATAGGTAAAATAATTTCAATCTTTTTTAATGTTTTAACTTTTAAAACTCGTTTTCTTAACAATGAGATTAATTTTAAATTAATTTCTGCAACTTCTGTGATTTGAATTTGGAGAAATGGATTTTATATTTGGAATCATTAGGTCCAAATTATGTTAATATTCTACTTTTTATTTTTGGGAACTATGAATAGTAACTACGGTAAATTTTATTTACCTTAGTTAAAGGTAAATCGGGTAATTAAGGGTAAATATAATATTATAAAATTAACCTAAAACTTGTATTAATATAATTTTATGATTATATTTCGTCCTAATGCATATTTGGGTCGAAATAGAATCTATTGGAACCTACTTGGATGTGATTAAGACCTTTAATTTATTTTGTTTTAAAGAAAGTGAAATATGTCTCACTCAAACTTTAATAATTATATTATTTTTAATATAAGGTTATACAGAATATAATTTCAATTATAAATACTTATTTGAAATCTAAAATGACTTTTTTTATCATGGTAAATTATTTGTGACTTTTAATAAATATTTAATTACCGTAATAGCTTATACATTAATGAGGTAGAAATTATTTATTTAGTGAAAAATCAATAATATAGTTTTTATTAAAATAATAATACCTATAAAAAGGACCAGAAACTTGACTAAACCTTATTGGTCAAGTATATATATACCCTAAGAATCCAAGGGTCGATTTTGTACCATTTGGGGCCTTATAAAATAGATTAGGACATTTATATTATTTTATTTTAAAAGATGTCAAAGATGTCACCTTCATAATTTAATAAATATAACAATTTAAATATTATGATTTTAGGATGATAAATTAGAGTAAAAATATTATTAATAAAGGTATTATATTTATATTCATCATAGGATTTTATTTTTAATTTTTATGCAACTAATAAGTATATTAAATGATTATACAAAAATGATGTAGTAATTGTTTTATTAAAAGAAATATCAATTAAATGGTTTTATAAATATTAAAATAAACATTATATGAACTAATTAATGTTCTCCAAAAATTTTATAGATGAATATGACATGTTAGGAATCTATTAAAAATTTAGGTTTGAATATATCCTCTGTGTAGATTTTATAAATGGATAGTGTCAAAATTAACACTATTGTTATTTTATAAAAATAACATATTATTAAATTGATTAAAAATCACCTAAATATTTAAAAATTATAAATTGAAATTTATATGGTCTAAAATGTCATAAAGTACCCAATTATGGATAATTCACAACACATAAGTAATTATTTATTACAATTTAAAATCTATAATATTATTACCGCAAATAAGGATAAATAAATTAAATAAAGATAAATCAAATTGATAAGGTTTAAAATAAATTCCCAAAATGTCTAAATTTTATTGTATGATTATATTACAACCTTATCTCATATAATATTCAAATTGAGTCATTTTTGGAGGTTTTTAAGTGTTTTTTGAATTTATTATAAATGAATAGTTCTTATGCTTCCAAAGGTGCCCCTCTCCTCCCTTATAAAAGGGCACCTCCCCCATCTCCTCTTCACAACACTTTGAGCCTTCAAGATCGTCCAAACCCTGCCCATTTCTCTTATACACTTCTCTAGAAACATTCTGGAGGTTCTGGTCTTCTCAAAAGGCCAACTCTAGTCCCTTAAGAGGAAGCTTAAAGGAGGTGCGTCGAAGAAGAGGTAATCTCTTCTACAGATTCTTTCAAGTTTCTTTCTTCTTCAACTTCTTCTGATTTAGTTTTTTCATTATAAAGTAATAAAATAAGTATAAATAATATACTTATATGTTATTATAAATATTAAACAACCCCATTTCACCTTCTATCCATCCTACGGAAAACAAAATCACCGCACGTGCGTACGTACAAAATACTGTCTCCACGCCGTGGTGTAATATGTTTTTCCACCACCACCTTACATGGATGGGTATAATGGTTTAATGAATAAATATATATAGTTATTATAACATCATACTGATTATGAGATATTATATCATCCACTCCAATTCCATTCAATAATTATGGGAACAATATCATCGCTCGTGAGTACGTACAGATTACCTTCTCCACGACGTGATGAGATTCATTCTCCATGTTAACCATTCAAGAATGATTATAAAGAATATATAATGAATAATAATGAAATATATGACATAATTAATCTAATTTATTTATTTATATATATATTTCATCTACTTATTTCCATTCAAGTCAATAAGGAAAGGAAAACAGCATTCATGCGTACGTACAACCTACCGTCTCCATGAACGGTATATTTCATTTCATTAATATATCTATTAAATATATATATACTGAATATATATGATATATAAATCATGTTTTAAATTCTTTAAGTGAGTAAATCATGATATAAGTAATAATAATATCAATAACAACAAGTCCAAACACGTACGATAAATAAAATGATTTTACCCAAAACGCAGCTTTAACATGGAATTTACAAAAGAACGGGTAATATAAAGGCATAAGTGAACCATATATGATATAATAACAATGTATATGATTCTTTAATAAGTAAATTACATTATTAAAATCATTATATTGGAGGTTTAGATACGTACGAAGCATATCGGACCTAAGGTAAGGGATAACTTTTCCAATCTCGTGTTATCCGAGATTGTTTATTCGTAAGTATTTACTGGGGTTATATTTATCATCCATGTCCATGTTTATAAAAATGTTTTCATGTATGTTTAAAGTAATTTTTACCCTTTTGACTTTTATTACATGGTATGGAAGGAATATTTCTTTTGTTTACCATACGAGGTAGTTTTTGACTTTTCCGGCAAAAGTACGAGAAGAATGTTTTTTTAACTTATATGACATGAACGGATTTTTAAGGTTTTATAAAGCATTATTTTCATGAAGATTAATCTCAAATATTTAATTAATATTTTCAAAAAAATAATTTCTTTTAAAATTTCATGGCATTTTGTGAAAAGAAAATGATTTT
Organism: Viscum album; assembly: GCA_963277665.1. Taxonomy (NCBI): domain Eukaryota; kingdom Viridiplantae; phylum Streptophyta; class Magnoliopsida; order Santalales; family Viscaceae; genus Viscum; species Viscum album. Next base: position 1,490,838,605 of record OY728120.1, read on the forward strand.
TAAGAAGAAAGGATATTTTCCTTAAGAATTCATTTCAAGTGTTTTATCAAAACCATTTTCCATATAAGATGGAATTATTTCATATGTGTATGTTTCAATTATAATTTCTCTATGATTTAAATGGTTTCAAGTTTATTATGATGAAATGATATCCATTTTTTTATATGGATTATGTTATGATGTGATGATGTTTATGAAACCATTCTTTGGGTAATGATGAATGATTTATGTTCATGTTGTGGCACATGTAAGAATGATTTCATTATGAGATGGTTGGGACCTATATCTCCCTCCAATTAATTGTTTAAATATTTATATATCATTATATAGACATGGCTGGAATGGTAAGTTAATCCGGTTTCGTGATACAGGACTGGAACGAGGAGTGAACTCGATCAGAAAGGGACTTTGTCCACTAAGATGGTCTTGGAAGCAATGCCTTGGCTACTATGGAAATAATATCATGTGATTAATGGTTTTACACAATTAAATGTTTTATTTCCATGCTATTTTATCATGATTGATGTTCCTTTATGATTTATGCCTTACGTACAGCCAAGATTTATTTTACAACTCAAGATTTTGATGTTTAAACTTTATATTCATTTTTTGAAGTTCAAATGTATATGGTTTGTTTTATTTTCTCCATGATTAACCTTACTGAGCATTTTAGCTCACCCTTTATATGTTTTCTTTTCCCCAGGATATAAAGAAAGGTTTTAGGTAAAAAAAGGGAAGATCTTTATGGGATATGTTGAAGACCTTTCACCAGGATTAGAAGATTATGTTTCAAGTTTCCAAAGACACTAAACTATTACGGTCCTTTGGTGTCTGTTTTTGTTATGTATTAAGTATTCCAAAAAAGTAATGTAATGTCCATGTACGTCAAGCTTTGGGTATCTAAATTTTCTTTTAATTCAAATGAAAAAATTAGTATAATTAATAATAATAACATTGGGTGTGGGTAGATAGTACTAGGAAATATTAATTATTTATTAGAACTCAATAAGAAATATCATGTCCTTGTTTAATTTTTTTAACTTTTTTTTATAATATAAATTAAATATTTTTGACATATAATAATTAAAATGAATAAAAAGTCCCTTAATTGTTTTTGATTAACCTAAAATATTTTTTATAAATATTCACCATTATATTGAGTCATATTTGGCATAATATTATATATGTGATACATTGAAATCAACACTCAATGGAGGAATGAATTTTAATTGATTATTTTATTAATTATATTATGGTTTTTTGATTTATTTTAGGATATGTTCAGTAATTCAACATTTTTATAAACTTTATACAATTTTTTTATGTTTTTATTATGTTTATTTTATGAGAATCATGATTTTATCATAAATATTTTAGTATTTTTGGACCCTTTAGATAATGACTTAGCCTGAACTTAATATTTGGATAAAATTTAAAATTTATTATATTTTTGAGTGTCTATATATATTAAATTTTTCTTTTTTTTAGTTGAAAAAACACTATAAGAAGTTTGTAAAATATTATGTGACTGATCACACCAAGAGTTACTACAAATTATATTTTTGAATTTGAACTTAGAATAACTTATCTTATATTTATTATTTGGAACCTATTTTCATATTATCGTATTTTTTTTTAAAATAATATTGATTGAATGAATTATTATAGTTTTTTCTTTTAGTACCATAGGAAGTTTGGAAGGGAAATAGAAACTATTGGGGTCCCAACCCCACTAAAGGATAAAACTACATTTTGAACCCTAATAGAGAATTAGGATATAAAATAGAGTTCTTCATTAATTATAGAATGGGATGTTTCCTATTGGATGGGATTTTAGAAATTTTCAAGTATTATTAGAATTTTAGAATGAGTTATTAACTTTTAAATACCTAATATTTTTATTTATGAAGTGATTTTTGACATATGAATTCATTATAAATTAATATTTTATATAATAAGTCATAAAAAATTGAAACCCTCACCCTAGAAAACTATATCTATTCATATTATACCTTAGATATTAATATATTCAACAAAGGTTTATATTTTGTTAAAAAATCATAGGTGAATGGTATGCTTAATTTATTTATTTTTATTTTACATTGGAATTTATGTTCAATCTTTTATCTTCACTAATATGAAGAAAGTTATTAAAAAATTTATATACGATAAATATTTTATAGTGAAGAACAATATGAAATTAGAATGACATCAATCTAGCCTTTAAATTGATGTCATTATTAGAGGATGTTTGAAATAAAAAAAATTCCCTATAAGATTTGAAAGACTTCTAATAAAATAAAAAATCTATGAATTATGTTTCTAAAATATTTGTCTATATATGAATATTTTAATATAAAAATAATCAAATTATTTTTTATTTTATTTATTATTACATATATTTTTTTTTATTAGTTTTTAATATATATATTTGAGAAATTTTTGTCTTTGTTCGATTATTGATCTCTACCAAATATTAAAATGATAATTATGATGATTAAAATTAATTAATATAATAATTTAAATTATTTTATTATTTGTTTAAAGTTATTCTTAGAGAGAAACTAGACATTGTCAAAATTATATTTAAAATTTGAGATCCTTAAACTCAAATACACCTTTAAATGATTATATATTTGCAATCATAGTAATAAAATAAAATTTTTTGAATAAAAATTTTTATAATATAACATAATAATTTAATGATATTTTGTAGATATTTTTTATGAAAAATTTTCATTAATGTGAAAAAATATTATCATTTGACCATATCATGAAACTAATAAGTGAATTATTTTTACTAAAAAAATTATTTCAAAAGATGTAAAGTGAATATATGTTAGTTAAATTACATCAAGGTGGATAGTAGAAGAAGAGTACAAGTGCATAAACACATAAAAGATGCTTATATTATAAAGGTAAACTCCCAACAATGTAAATACCTCAACATCATTCATTGACTGTCTATTTGAAGAAAGGGAATAAAAAACATATTGTTTTCTCTTCACATATGAGAGATGATTGTTCCATATAAATATTTATTGTACAAGAATTAATGAGACATGAGACCAAATAATGGGATATATACAGAGACACTCTATTTTCATATATTTACATTATATAAATTTCATGCAATACTTAAAACATTATACAAAAGACACCCAAAGATCGTACTAGTCAAGTGCATTTGGAAACATGGAAACATAAACACCAGTATATAAGTGCTAAATTATATCCCAATTGGTTCTTAGTGACTAAAAAACTTCTTAGAAACATCAAACATAATAAATATCTTCATAATCTGGGAAAGTAAACATAAAAATGGGTGAGTTAAGATTCTCAATAAGGGTAAACAAGGGAGATGTGTAGGCATAAACATGAGCATATGGGTATGAAAATATGATCATAACATTAAAAGATCATACCCTTCATATGATAAGATCAAAAATCTAAATAATGGAATAAAGTATGATAGTTCATAAGAAATTAATAATATGGAAATAAATAACATAATCCATGAAATCATATCATAGGAATAAGACATGGAATTTTGACATATATAAACATGTGGTATCTTTCCCTATAAGTCTAGACGCATTTCTAGAAATTATCAAGGAACTTTATGGGATCCAAACTGACTGGGCGGGACACACCACCATCCCCATTCATAGTTATTTTCTTGTAAGGGATCATTTCCCCCCCATCTTCCCATAGTGGATCAAGTTTCCCCATATTCCAACTTCATGGTGACTACAACTACTTGGTGGGACACAACAATATCCTCAGTCATAGTCCTTTCCTTGTAAGGGATCATGCTTCCCAATCTTCCCATAGTGGATCAATCCCCTAGACTTGATTCAAATCATTATCCTATGAGATATAAATATTTACCCAATGCATTGGAGGGAGATAAATGTCCCACCCATCTCGTAATGAAATCATCCACACATGTCCAACAAGATAATAAATATTTCATGACATCATAACCCTTAAAAAGAGATGGGTTTTATAATATGCTAGCATAATACAATGAAATTAATTTGGTGGAAATAACTTTTCATCACGTCATAACATATGGAAAAGATATAGGATTCATAATCATTTCATAAAATCATAACCAGTGAAAAGAAGCGGGTTTCAAAAGCATATAATCCATGGAAGAGAAACGTGTGTTATAAGAATCATTCAATAAAAACATAAACCATTCATTAAAATAATTTTAATAGAACCTTTGGATCATTTCCTAAAAGGGAATTAGTAATATCAATGAATGTCATATTATATGTAAAGTAACTTGGAAAGATATTTTGAAAACATTTCTTGAGGAAAATATCCTTTCATCATTGAAAAAGGATATTTAAATCACAAAAAATTTTGAAAATAATTTTCTTGAAAATAAACTTGAAAAATTATAAAGAACTCTTCGAAAATATTTTGGAATCCTTTTTCTTTGAAAACATATAAAGTGAGTTTGAAAACGTTTTGAAAACTATTTTCCTTGAAAATTTATAAAAGAATCTTGAAAACATATTCATAACCATTTCTTTGAAAATACCATGAAAACATTTAAAGGAAAATTGAGAACCATAAAAAAATTTAAAATACCTTTTCCTTGGAAATTAGATTAAAATATCATCTTTTAAACCATTTTTGAAAACATGGTTCTTGAAGTTCATGGCATGTGTCTCAAAGAAGGTAAATTTAGACAAAACTTCTTTTCAGATTGGTAACTCCTGAAACATAATCCCCATGAAAGAGATATCATAAAATGGATATGTAAATACCCAAAAATTAATGATAAAAACCATATAATATATTCATGGGTAGCATAATCACCACATAAAAGATATGATTGGTGAATAAGGAGTAAATATCAAAAAGTTAAAAGTGAGACTAGAAATACCCTTACCTTGTGTCTTGATGCTCATCGTACTCATTCAAACATCCCATATAATAAATATAATTTTATTTTAAAGAATAATATTATTATATCTAGTACCTTATGTTGTTTTATTATCAATTTATATTACCCCATTGTTAAAAATTATATGTTATGTTTTCACCTCAGGTAATATCCTCAGTAGTTCGCCGTACACATAAACAATATGTTCATTACCTATTAGATGTAAGTGTGCGTAAGTGTAGATAAAAACATTAGTATAAAAACATATTAGTATATTTAGGATACTGGTGTTGCTAAATAATAATGGAACAAGGATAATTAAAATAGAGGATAAATAAAATAAAAGAAAGGAGCTTGAGGGAGGGTGTTACCTCTTAATCAAGTAACTCCTTTTGGTTTTCACCAAAGGGGTTCCATGGAGGGTTTTCTTCCTAATTGGAGGATTAAATGAGTAAGGGAGGGTTTTTGGGAAGTATTTTGGGAAAATATTTTCTAAAACTAATAGGTTTTAGAAGTGTGAATGATGGGAAGAGTTGGTGGCCTGGACATACTTGGCATTTTTGAAAACATGTTTGGTATACCCACATTTGTACCTAATAAAAGTCATAAGAAACCAAGAAAACACAATAATGGAAGGTTTATGGACCAAATAAGGCCAGAAAATGGGGTTTAGACAAGTGGATAGGTCATTTAGTCCCCTTATTTTATGATTTATTCCCTTATTAAGCTTAATTTTACCTTAATATATATCAGTAATTTATTTTAACTAAATTCACTAATATTTTTGGGTAAAAACAAAGTTGATATTATTAGAAATTATAATTTATAATGATTAAAAATATGGAATCCATTTTGGCAAATTCCAATAGTATAATTATAATAAATTAATTTAAAATTAATCCCACAGATAGGACGACACTAAAAGGTTTTAAAGTAAAATTGATCAATAGTTTGCTATGTTTTTTATATCCAATTTCAATCAGAATTTGGTTCCAGTGACCTAAATTGGAATAATTGATAAAATATTTATGCAATAAAACATTAAAACCAAATTAAAATATAATTTTAATATATAAATAAATTAGATGAAAAAGAAGTTTTGAATTAAATTTTAGTATTTTCACTATTAATCAAAAAATGAAGTTTCTCAGAAAAATACAAAAAATTAACCCTAATCAAATTTAGAAATTATAAATTTAAAAATGAATTTTATTTTAACAAATTAAATTTTAAAATTCATTTTATTTTTATTCATAGAAGGACATGAAAAACAATTCATTTGAGAAAATCGTATTTTTAAACATATAAAGAGTTTACCAAAAAATATATTTTTCATTGTAAATATGTTATATTTATATAAAAATATTAAAAAAAATATTTTAAAAATATTTATTACAATTAATATTACTATATTTAATGACTAGGGTTTAATTATCGTATTTAAATAATTATAATAATAAAATTATGTTTTGTAAAAAACTCTGTGTTGTGTGATACATATTCCAAGTCAGTGTTGCGTGTAGTGAAATACAAGTTGGTTCCATGTGAAAGTAATTTTTAAATTAGTGAAATGTTAGGCATCATTGAAAATTAATTCATTCAAAAAAATGTCCATAAAAACTCATGGTGTAACAATATATATGAGTTATTGAAAAATATCTCAAGTATACATTGTTTAAGATAAATAAAACTAGAGGGATACCCCTTTCTTCGAACATTGGGGGTCACAATAGTAGTTCATTTTCTTCCACTATGAGTAGTGAATTATATGAAAAGTTACAAGAAAAAAAATAAATACAAAACCTTTCTAATACCAAACTATTCAACCTCCTTCCACATTATTAAAATATGAAAAATATATATATTTAATTTTTAATTATTTCCAGAAGGTACCCATAATACCTAGTTACCCCTACAATTGGAGGTCCCCCTATACCCCAATAGAAGAATCGAACGATGTATATTTTAGAGGAATCAATCATGTTCCACTCAATTGATAATGAATCCCATTTCATGGAAAGTGTTGTGGATCTAGTGAAGAATACAAGAAAAATAATGGGACACCAAGACTTAGATAATTTAATTACAACCAAACAATAATATAAAAAATGGATATAAATATTCATGAAGGGGAATTACCAACACAATTCTCTAATAGATTCATAAAAAAAGTTGATAATAGAATTGAAAAAGTTTATCATTTGGTTAGACTCTTTATGACTATAAAATAATTAAAAAAACTTGATAAAAAAAGATATTTTAATATATATTTTACCTAGACACAACCAAATAAATATTAAAACATCGATATTTAGTCATTAAGGAGATACCTCTACTTTGGATCACTTAGTCTATTGACAGTGCATTTTTTCTAATTTGATAAATGAGATAACACATTTTGTTGGCGAATCAATAATTCAAAAAAAAATAACCACATAAACTTTTTTTATCGTCTATTATATGAGAATAATACTATAGAAGAGAGCATAACATTAGTACTAGGTATGTAGACCAACCAATCAATATCATTTAAAGAAATTCCTGTTGAAATGATTTTCTAATAATTATCAAGAACTTTAGAGATCAAGGTCCCATGTAATAAGGATTATGTGACTAAAATATTCATATATTATAACCTAGGAAATTTATTATAGTCACCATTCCACTGACATTTTTAAAAAATAATTCTACAACACATACAATCCATCATGACTAATTAACGATAGTAGTAGGTATATACATTGTCTTATTTCAAATCTTTGATTTTGAGCCAGATTCACCTATGGTAAACACATCCTATATATTTAAATTATTTATTTTAATTCAATTATTCATAGAGAGAGGAATATACCATATAATCTCATGTCATCTTTTTATAAAGATCCACCATAGTTTCCCTAAAATCTTATATATTAATATAAACTTATTTCATAAGAAAATAAAATAAAATTTAGTTTGATCTATGAAAAAAAATTTCTTGCCATTTTCACAATGAAACTCTAATAATAACATCTCTAATATGTGAATAATATTCTATGGACCATCAATAATAAAATAAAATTAATTTTCATAAATTAAAAGATTATATTATTAAGCATAATTCTACTAATAATGAATAATAATTTATTTTTCCTAATATAAAATAAGTTATCCAAATTTATAAATATAAAATATATATTCAAATTTATAACATGACCTTAAATCAATGTAATGCACAATTAATTAGAAGGAATTATCCTTATACTAATTCTTGATCATCTCTCAAATAAATCACTACTCTTACAAGACATTTTCCTTATATTATGGATAATTGTGGTATTGGTATTTAGCATTTAACACTCTATAATACACATATTTTTAGAAGGAATTTATTATTTGAAAATTATATATTATTTAAATTATAATAATCAAGAGTAATGTATAAAAATAATTTTTTTTTAGATAATCAAAGACCAATTTCAAAAAGTAAAATAGCCCAAAATTATATGCACCATGTAAGAATTTAAATTTATACTAATTTTTATAAATTCAAAATAAGGTTAAATAAAATTATTCACCTTAGCGATAAACTTTTAAATACATGAAGGGACCTTAAATTTTTCTAATGGGGGAGATAGACATATATATTAAAGAGAATCACCAAAATATCAATTCACAAGCCTTGGTCTTAAAACCCATCAATCTTAAAACCATTAAAACATATCTCATAATGATTTTTCAAATCAATTTTTTATCATCATATCAAATCCAAGGTCTTTAAAATCTAAATTAGTGATAATTTCATGATCCTAGATGAAAAGCCCTTAAATAACCCTATATTATTAAATCCATTATATTCATCTAAAATAAGGTGAGATAATCATATTTAAAAATGATTCAAAAATTAATTGGAATAAAGTGTTTGAATAGGTAGGGATTATTGATTTTAGAGAGAATGACCAAGAGGGAAGTTTACATGGACATAGGAAAATAGGAACCAATACAAAAATATCTCCCCACACTCACTACATCCTTCTTGAGAATATACCAAGAAAATATACAGATAGATCTTGTGAAAGAATCAGTCCTTAGAGCACTCATTAAGATTATATGTTAATTACCATGGAAGTATCATTTAATTTTGAAAAAATAAGTTTATTTCTATGAAATTCAAAAATAAAAGATGATAAATAATTTTCAAACACTTCACCATAAATTGATTCTCTGCAAAGAAAAGGATTTAAAGTAGGTTCATTCAAGGTACCTATAATGTAACTAACTACTAAATCAGTTACAATATCAACATTTCTTTATAATCCCGTCTAAATAAAAATAATTAAATTTGAGTGTCTGTATTATTAATTAAGGAACCATACTCTCTTTATAATCATTTTCTCCCCATAAATTCTTAAAACTTAATAATACATTTAATTTATGTCATGTTTTGGTTACCTTATTTTCACCAAAGAGTATGGTATCTTTCCTTTATCTCTCCTCATTCTTTCAATAATAGAGAGAGAGTTATATTAAACCTATTTTAAGATCATGTCTTTATGGGTATTCACATCTTACTCAATCTAACAGTTCCTCTAAAATTCTTTGATCTCTTTAAAAATAGTATCAACACCGCCAATATTATTAATACAATTTTCCACTATTCATGAATAAAATTCTTAATCTTCCTAATTTTACTATGAAAACATGACATTTGGGGACTACCAGATAGATCACTCTACGATTAACTAAATTCATGATGAAATCCTTCTTCTTTATACCATAACATTAAATAAATTAATCTATATTTTCTTGGTGAGTAACCATAAATTTTAACAACCAATGTTTAAGGGTTTGATAATCACCAATGTAGGTGTGAAATTTTAGTACTATTGAATGTTTTATCTTATATAGGCTTGATAAAATAATCTTTATCCTAAACCATACATGTATTCATTTTTTATGATTTTTACATCATGTGAATCTTCCTTCGAAGAAACTTATATGAAGCAATTTATCACCATCACTAAATGCATTGAGGTCTTCCATCAACTTCCCATAGTAAACATAACCACCATTATTCTAAGTTTCATTTAAAATGGTAATAAAATCCCCCCAATAACTAAGGCATAGATCTAATATTGAATTTTAAAAACTCACTCCAAATAAACTCTATCCCCTCCAATTTAGAGTTTACATACCCTACTATTATGAAAAATATACATTCTAGAGAGAATAAACTAATTTCATGGGTTGGTTAGATGAGTATTTATAAAAAAATGACATAAAATCCTTCTATGTGTTTCATATATATTGGTTTAAAATATATGAGAGGAAACTATCACATCATGTAAATAAATATTAAATAATTTTATGTAAATATTCAATAGATATCATAATAATAATCACAAATAATCGAAAAGGTTTAGTGTCATTAGATAATATATATATATAATTTAATTATTTTAGGAAATATATTCAATAACAACAATAAATTTCTTCTCACTTAATACCCTTCTTATAAATATCCTATATAAAATTATTCTTTATAACCTAAGGAAAAGGAAATATAAGAAGAGGTGATCTCAGATGCCCAAAAAGGGTAAATAGAAGAGATATCAATGAATGATAATCAATGAGCATAAGATAAGAATAAGGGTATGAAAAAAATGACCATTAATTACAAAAAACATACCCAGTAAGTAATATACCATAAATCAAGAGTCATGGTATAATTATTTGTCATAATAAAGTTGATGGGTCATATGAGTGAGAAATCATCAATAATAAAACTTGAGCCCTGATATCATATCATAAAAATAATAAATAAGTTTATGGAAAACACATAAGCATAGAAAATCACTTCATTAGGCATGAATCATTTTCAAGAATATCATAGTGGATGCATTCTTATAGTGTAAAGGGTTCCCCTATTCTTGTAAACATAGTTGATAGAGCTACATAGTTTATTGTGTTTAATCCTCATACCATTTAATATTATCTCATGAGATATCAGGATTTACCCAATGCATTAGAGGACTATATAATTTCAGTATCACTCATCACATAATTAAAACCATACTGATGTGTCCCATAAGATCGTAAAAACATTAATCATTTCATAATAACTTAATTAACCTACAGTAAAAACATGTTTCATGAAAATAAATTTAAAACATAATCATCATATATCCTACAGTGAAATAAAGTGTATAGTATAATTAGATAATATCCATAGTTTAATAAAAAAATTCATTAAATGATTTTGACATAAATGGAAAATAATTTAATAAATTCATTATTAAAATGATTTCAAAAAATTTCAAAAAATATATTTTTGTAACTATTAAAAAATGAAAAACACTAGAAACTTGTGTTTATAATATTCTTTTAAAAAACATGGAAAAATTTAAAGGAATAGTTTTTATAAAAATGGTCATGATGATGGGAAAATGTGGTTGAGTATTAAATGTTAAAAAATATTATTCTCTTAATTTTTGTAAAAATTAAAATGTGAGTCATATGAAAACTGTTTGAACTGATTTATTTTAATATTTATTAAAGAAGGTAAAAGGTATTATAAAAATACCTTTATATATCATATAAAATTATTTTATAACTTACATTAATTTTTTTTTGAGAACATGGATATGAAACAAAAATATTACTGAACAAAAAAGAGAAATATGGCCAGACTTTCTTAAGAACATTCTTTAAGTATTTTTGAGTACCAAATAGGGTAAAATTGAAAGAATACTTGAAAAACATAAAAAAAAACTAGTGTAAAAAAATATATTGGGTTTATGAGATAAATAATAAATCATTTCCTTCAATTGAAATTGAAACATAAACAATCACAATAAAGTTTTAGATTATAACATAGAACCTTAACTCAAGTTTATAATTGCTTCATAATCACTATATCCTCTTGCAGAAAAAATTTATATTTATTATAAATATATATCAGAACTATATTAATAATTATATTACAATAAATCATTCCCTTATAATTTCTAATTACCCATTTGTTAACAATTCTTTATTAAAATCACACTACTGGAAATGGGGTTTATCCCCACGCATATATCCCCACGGTTCTTTAAACCATGGGGATAGATTGGTTTTAGTTTTTTATACCCACAATTTTATTAAAACTGTGGGTATTCAAACTTCCATAAGACCTAACTATCGGGCTCCTCCTCCTCAAACTTCCATTGCGCTCCCCGATTCAAACCTACCTCCCCGACCCTCGACTCCCAGCCCTGATCACCACCTCCTGGCCCTCTCCCCCCCTCTCCGATTCCCCTCCCTGGCCTCCGACTCCTAGCTCTGACTCCCGGCTCCACCTCCCAACTCCCGACCTAGACCTCCCGGCCTTCGCCTCCGCCTCTACATCCCGACCATCACCTCTTAAACAATTTAATATTGTACATCTTACTACGAATCAGGATGTAATTTTGAAATGATTCAAGATCTATTGGTATTTGGTAAACTCCCAGATAGTTCATCCTTTTAGAATTAAGTTCTAGAATACACATAAATCAGTCAATCAATTATCGAACTTTTAGGGTTTTAGAAAATTAAAATTTATCCCTATGGGGTGTAGATACTTTCACATACTATTTTATTATCACGAGCTAAAGAAAAATTAATGAGTAATTGGATATATTTTGTTAATTATGAGAATAGTGTTCTTGTAAGAGTCGGATCATAGATTTAATCCTGTTGAGGTGATGAACTCGAGGGCTTAGGTTTGTTTGAAAATATTTGGTATTTATTGGATTTTATGTCTTAAAAAAATCTCTATGAAATTGATGCTACTCTGGGTATTTCCATTAAAATGGACCAAGAAACAGAGGAATCCAAGTTTGGATTCTATGCTTGTATCTTGGTCGAAGTGAACCTAATACCCCTTTACATTGAGAAGGTATCATTCTGTATGCTGGGTAATGATTTTGGTTTGAAAATTGAATATGATGATACCCCACTTTTTTTCAGGGTGTCAATCCATTGGGATTGTTAAGGGTAAATGTCGTAATGATTTATCATGATATTTTTATTCTAATAAGAGGACAGATATAAAATTCTTTTTCAGGAATAAGAATGGTGCTGAGTCTCTGATAGTTGCTGACTCGAATTAGATAATTGACACAGGTTGTGAGTTAAGGTCAGATGGTACCTCATCTAAGGATGCGCAGGACTACCCAGGTCAGGAGCAAGAGATTTCCTTGAGGGGCCAATCTTTTTGAATAGGGGTGGTTCAAGATATGGCCGATGGTGATGATATGGTTAGGTTATGTGTAGTTGGAAACTCTTCCATTTCAAGATGGACATGTTTGTGGTGAGAAAGATGGTAATTGAAACTAGTATTATAAGGATACCGTGATCCTAGATTCATAGGGAATGGATCAAAAAACATGGTATGGAGTAATGGAGGGGGATTATAATTATGTATAGTATTGATATAGTAATATGGTTTGGTTACTAAATTGTCATTTTCTCTAGTATTTTTAGGTTCTACTTAAGAAAATAATGATGTATGATTTTTTATCCTTAAAGTTCTCCTATTCTAAACTTAATGTATTTGGTCTTTAATGATATTTTGGAGCTTCACTCATATTCTATGCCCTGTATAAGATGAATGATATTGTTCCTCATCACTTTAAATTGATGAATCTTCTTCTCTAACATGTATACTCTCAACACCTTCATCTCATCACTTGATTGTTATGATCAAGTCTCACTTCTTAATGTTCTTCTTGTAATTTGTCAAGGTAAAACCCCATTTATGAAACTATACTCCCAAGATTAGATTACTGTGTTTCGAAAATATTATTTCTTACTAGTTGAGGCCATCATTTACCCCTATATATAAATTATCTCTCATCATTACCCTTTATATGCACCAATTCTAATTATCACATTCTAACAACTACATCTCAAATGTCTATAATGGCCAATGATAATATTATGGATATGTAAAGTTCTGAATTTCTAGTAATCTTTTGTTTATTTTTTATGAAATATCACACATATAATTTATTCAATGGTAAATTCCCATATAGAAAGTAGGGGTCATTACAACCATGATGTAAACAGGGAATTTGATGGTTTTTCTTTATTAATTTTCCTTAAACTTATCTCTAATTCACTTATTACCAATCAATGAGTATGATTACAGTAAATAAAACATAAAAATTTCCTTCAATATCCCTGAATATATTTTATTCATTAACAATTTCATAGTAATCAAACACTAAAAATGTTTTTTAAACACTGAACTATTGTAATGAATAATGGTTATCCTAATTATCTAACCCTCAGAGTAAAGATCAACACTATACTAGCAATGTCTTAATTACTATTTAACCACCACCCCCTTAATCAATTAACTTAATGAGGGATCTTAGACTCTAATACATGTTAAGTTTTCTGATCATGAAGGGCTCTTCAATTTCCTCCTTTTTATTTGTCAAAAACATGGGGAACAACACATGAACTCTTCTCTATGTTTCAACTGCCAACTCCCAAAGTCTCCCCAATAAGGAACACTCTATATATATTATATATTTATCACCTCCTATAAAAATAAAAAGAGAATCCATCTCCTTTTTAAAAAATAGAACATTTATATTCTCCAATCCCACAGTACTATAATTCATTCTCTTCATTCATGCTTAGATAACATGAATTTTCAACATCACCCACTGGGAATAAATTGCCTCTAGCACTCTTATCCTCTTTTAACCACTCTTCCATCCTCAATGCTCTAAACCAATAACCCATAATTCCTAAAAAAATATATTTCCTTTATCATGAAGTTGAGAAACACTTAATTGATTGTGTTTTAATCAATCAACATAAAGAGTGTTTTTATTTAAGGTTCTCTTTCTCAATAACAATTAAACAAACTCCTTTAACCTTTAGTTAACCATCATTTATGAAGGAAAATAATCACCCATTTCATTTTTCAATAGATTTAAATGTTTTTAAATCTTTTATCATGTGAGCAGAACATCCACTATCCAAGATCCATGGACTTTCCCCTTTGGATACTTTGGGTGAAACTTCAACAACTAAATCTTTCTCATTCACTTTTCTATTATTCTTTTGAGGATTTTGAGTATTAGAACTCAAATTTTTTCAGGATGGTATAATGATGAGGCATTCATTTTCATAATGAATAGGATGGACACACCTTCCATAGACTTATTCAAGAATATCAAACATGTTCTGTGATTTCTATATAGAATTTACAATACGTTTCTAACTTTTATTCCTTTAAAGGGGTTGAAACCCCCAAACATTGATTCTCAGTACTCCCAAGTATATCATGATGTTTATTTTAAAAAACACATATTTTCAATATGAAAAAATATTCCAAAGTCCCAATAGAATCCATAAAAAGTATATCTTTTAAGAATCATGCTGTACAAAATTTGTAGGATACCTTGAAACATTTTTCAATATTAATTCCAAAACATTAAAGTTATAACTACTCTATTTTCATTGAATGTTTTATTCCTCATCAAATAACCCCTACCAAAAAATCTATAAAATTATAAATTCATATTATTAAAATAAAATTTTCTTCCCATGTGTATAATGCCTCTATATCTATAAAGGAGTATTTTACATTGAAATTTTCTTTTTTATTCCCCATCAATGACCACTTGGAGTTTAATGTTTTTTTTGTATTGGTGGACTGCTTGTATGTGAATCTCTTTATTCAATGAAATGAATTTTAGATTATGTTTTCATCAAGGGTGTTATTTGTCAATTATTTAGGAAATTTTCACATGCCATATATTTTTTTATGGTTTGGTGTGTTTATTATTATCTCGCCATCTAATGTTGGACTTAGCAGTGGAGGAGAAGCCTGGGCTAGGGGGGCTGTAGTGGAGGGCTGGGGGGGGGGGGGGGGGCTGGGAGGGGAAGGTTGGGAGGGTGGGGGGGATGGGAGGGTTGGGAGGGCTGGGGGGGCTGCAGTGGAGAGCTGGGAGGGGGGGGGGTGTAGTGGAGGGATGGGGGCTGTAGTGGAGGGTTGGGGGGGGGGGGCTGCCGTGGAGGGATGGGAGGGTGGGGGGGTGGCTGGGAGGGGAAGGTTGGGAGGGCTGGGGGGCTGTAGTGGAGGGCTGGGGGGCTGCAGTAGAGGGCTAGGAGGGGGGGGGGTTGGGAGGGGAAGGTTGGGAGGGCTAGGGGTTGTAGTGGAGGTATGGGAGGGTTGGTGGGGGGGGGAGGTGGGAGGGGGGGGGGCTAGGAGGGGAAGGTTGGGAGGGCTGGGGGGCTACAGTGGAGGGCTGCAGTGGAGGGCTGGTGGGGGGGGTGGGAGGGGAAGGTTGGGGGGGGGGGGTGCAGTGGAGGGCTGGGAGGGGAGGGGCCTGTATTGACTTAATATCTCTTTCATATACTCGGCATGCAGAGGATGTTCATCAGGCAAGTATGATCATGTCCTCCACTTTGAAGCAAAAGATCTCATCTATTGAAGGCGTTGAAAAGGTTTAGTTGCTTCTGATATTTTTCTTTAAAAGTAAAGGCACTGATTTGTAGTTCTTGGAGTGATTCATTTTTTTGTGTGTTTGGTTTCTTTCTAAATAGGGGCCTTACGAAGGTACTGCAGTTGCTTTTGAGGCAATACCTCGAACCTTGGCACAAAATTGTGGTGTTAATGTGACCAGGACTATGATTTCTCTACAAGGAAAGGCAAGTAACCTGCTCTCATATCCCCTTTACCCTTTTGTTCATCGATTTATGATTATATTGGTACACAATTTAGTTATGACACAAAAAACTAAAACACTTTCCCTATGTATTTTATTTTCCTAAAAAAACTATATGCCTTGGGATGTCAATGAATCTCATATTTGATTAGTTTACCATAAATATGGAGGAGGAGGGGCTGGGTATGGGGGAGAGAGAGGAGGGGCTAGGCAGGGGGGAGCTAGGCATGAGGGAGGGAGAGGGGGAGGGGCTGGGTAGGGGGGAGCTAGGCATGAGGGAGGATATGATATTTCAAAAAATAAATCACTATCCTGACATTGAGGAACCACCCTACCCTATGGTAATACCATATCAACCAGATCAAACACCGTCAAAACCTTTATTTCCACTAGGATCTTGATGAAAATCCTTTTCCCTTATACCATGAGATATAAAGTTTATTTGTATCCTAGAGGGTATGTCTAGGTTGTGAGTAAAAAATTAGTAGGTTTCTACAAATTATATCCCTAGATAGAACAAATACATATAAAAGTGTATGATATGAAAAAAAAACAATCAAAATTCCCCACTGCTTGATCTAGTTTTTCTTAACTATCACTATGTGAGACTTTACCTACCTTGTACAATACTAATGTGGGAAGATACATACATAATATATCATACCAGAAGTTCCCTCGACCTTCCATATAATTTTATTTCACTTTGAATCACATTCCAACTCATAAATTATCACCATTATGTATAAATCATGATTCCCTAATGACACATCGATGTATTATATCACAAGAACCCTAGGTTTCAAAACTTTTTACCAACAACTAGATAAATATACTAACAAAAACCAACACACAGTGACTCATGTTATTTACCATGACTGACTAATTATCCCCAAACTATAACACAGATACAGTGAGAATCCTACTCTAATCTAGTGGTATCACACACTCTAATCATAGCCTAATACATTGTATCCTCCTTTGTATCAATTAACATTATTATCATCTACCCTATGTCACTTAAATCTGGAGGATACCACCAAACAAATGGGGGTCAAAACAAATTCATGGGACCTGAACTTTGTACACATGACCTCAATAACCTCAGTAACCATAATGAGAAACATCACTAATAGCCTATTTCCACACCTTTTTCATCACCTCTGAAAATGGTCAATATTATATGCATTATAAAAATGATCCTTTTATATCCAGAATCATAGTGGTAAATGTCACTCATAGTAAGGTGGATTTTCAATCAACATGTTCCCAAATAAGTGAATTAATTAGCACATCCCATGAATCACCACATTAAAACATGTGATATCATTCTCATCAATCCATTAAACCACACCATATAATATCCAGTGTATATAAGGCCAAACTATCCATTTTAAACATGATAATACCCCTATTTATCTCTTATGAGCTATGGAAGTTGCAAGTTGTTCAGTTCTCAGTTAGACATACACAAACCTACCCTCACCCATTTAATACATAGTATATGTAACACATCTATTATCTATACAAAAATAGGCTTCTTCCAGCTTACCCGTCACCTTATTACACAGCCACGTCACCATCCAAAACAAATTGCTCCCTCCAAAATCGGGCATTCGTCGACCAAATTCCCATTTCCCCCATGCATCTATCCTCCACTCCTACCTCTATCTTAGGGTTTCATTTAATCTTTCACAATCCATTCGCCTCTACCTCCACCTTCATCAGTGAATCTCGCACCTGTTTCACCTCTGACACAATTCCTATGAATCTTGCTTCCATTTTCCCTTTGGCACCCCTCTTATGGTTCACACTGTTGTTTCCTCTCCGGTGCTTCACCTAGGGTTGTTGCTCGCATTTCCCCTCCCATATCCAGTACCCACAAAACACTGAAGGCATATTCCTTGCTAATGTTTTCATCATGTACTACGGTTCATCATCCCAAATTTCCTCATCTCCTCATACGTTTCCCACAGTTCCTACTCCTTCAAAGAATTTCAGTCAGAAAACCTCCAAATTTACTCCATCTCATTACCTAATTCTCTCAAGATCACGATTTCTATCCTCATCTTCAGCTGTCGACTATTTCTACTCAATCGAATCTTGACCGATGTGTTGTTCGCCCTGCAATAGGTATGTTCTCATAATATCATTGAAATAATCTCCTAGACAATTTGCATTATTTCCCTTCGCATAATACTTTTTCATAAGTTATTATGCACTTCATCTTTTAATATGAATATTGATTATTTTTATTTATATATTATAGGTGAATCACTCTACACATGAAGAGATCAAGGAAATCCTACACTAAGAAGTGCTAGATCTCTACAACAGGTATGTTTTCCTAAAATTTTGGAATTAACCTCTCTACCATGCATCATTTTTCATTTTCATTTACACACTATATGAATGAAGGTTATTGGTCATAAAATCATGGATTTAACCTCCCTTTCATCCAACATATGAATGCAGGTGATATGTTTTGACTATTGACTCCACTGTATATTGATTTTTGTGGACTAAAAACATATGAAACAGATGATTATAATGCTTTAATATAGTTATGTTTTCAGTATTGACTCCAATGTATATTGACAAGGTAGTATTTTATTATGATTATGTTGCGATTCAGCGAGTTTTGTCTCCATTATAGGATATTCATCTCACATGAATAGTCAATGGATCTGTTCAATGATGCAAAGTTGTAGATTTTTGGGTCATGTCCAAGAGTTTCTAGACATACTTTGATTGTTCCCATCCCAGCATAGCGATGAACCGAAATATTAGCGAATGTGCATGGGATGATGGAATGAATGCCTTCAATTTAAAAGCATGTAGAAGAAACTTAAGAGATTTGTATCATTTATGTCTCAGCGAGGATTGATGCAGGTATTTTTTTCCCAACTAACTCTTCAACAGGATAGGATGTATGGAAATTTATATTGTTTACAACTCAAGTAGTAAATGATACAGTGATAATCACATTATTCATGAGTTTGACTGGACAGTCTACGAGTTTCACTTTATATTTGTTGAGCTGAATCTGAGATCGATATACTAAAGCTATACAACAACTTGAATTCAACTATATCGAGAATCTTGTGAGTTCCATCCAGTATTTAATGAGATTAATCAACATATTGATATTTTAATATATAAATTATTGTTAATTTATATTTATTATTTTAAGATATTTATAAATTCCTTTTATATGTTTTTTGTTTTTAATTTCATGTACTTTAGTAGTGCTTAATGGGTGGGTTTGATTTGTTCATTTTCAAAATCAAATCAAATTTGAATTTTGAAAACCAATATTTGACTGAGTTTAAGTTTTTTAATTAGTTTGAGCTAAATCTCAAGCTAAAGTACTGTAATTTGTCACTCTACTCAACAAAAAAAACACTTTCTTCTACAATTTCAAATTACAATTTTTTATAACTAACACTACATACAAACTGTGACTGTCTATTCTTATTGCAAGAGTATGAAAAAATTAATTCTTTTTTGAAAAACATAACTACTGAAAGCACCCTATATTAGGTTAATTCACATACCTTATGGGCACATAACTGGTATTTCTTGTGTTATAATCTATTTTGTATTACAGTGAGTTTTATTACCTTAAATAAACATACCTTAAGAAAACATATTTTGTTGGAAAACTGATTTTAGATTTGTTTTCTGTTATAATATGTTCTATAATATAGTGAGTTTTAGTACCGTATCAATTTTTTAGGATGTTTTCTAACAGGTTGTTGTACCTTAACTGGTTGGGTCTGTATCCAAATAAAACATGTTATGCATCTACATATTTCATGTAGGGAGATTCAGGCTTTGAAGCAGATTTCAGTGGCACACACTATTACTGTTACTAAATCTGAACAACTAAAATACTATATTCAGGCTTCTAAATGAGTTGAAAAACATTATATGGTTTTTTATGATTCTGTACACATGTAACATCTTACAATGAATCTTAAATCTTCAACAAATTATTTCTATGATTTAAGGTATGATTATTATATAACCAAAACACGGAATACTAAATGACTGTTCATTCTTATTGCAAGAGTAAGAAAAAATCAAATCTGTTTTGAGAAACATATCTTATGACAACTCCAAGGATCAGGTCAACAAAAACATCTTAAGGGAATTAATCTGGTATGTTTTGTGTTATAATATGTTCTTTATTAGTGTGAGTTGTATTACCTTACAAAAAACATATCTTTAGGAAACTTATTCAGTTTTAGAGTCGAATTCATAATTTTTTTCCTATTATAATATGTTATAATCTATTTTATATTATAATGAGTTGTAGTACCTTATCAAATCTATTATACTATTTTATAACAAGTTTCAGTATGCTACCCGAATCAGGTATTCAACCAAGAGCTGGGTAGTGGGGAGGGAGGGGGAGGGGCTGGGCAGGAGGGCTGGGTAGGGGGAGGGCTGGGCAGTAGGGAGGGAGGGGGAGGGGCTGGGCAGGGGGGAGGGAGGGGGAGGGGCTGGGCAGTGGGTAGGGAGGGGGAGGGGGAGGGGGAGGGGCTAGGAAGTGGGGAGGGGGAGGGGGAGAGGCTGGGGAGTGGGGAGGGAGGGGGAGGGGTTGGGAAGGGGGAGGGGGAGGGGGAGGGTGAGGGCTGGGCAGTGGGGAGGGAGGGGGAGGGGCTGGGCAAGGGGAGGGCTGGGTAGTGGGGAGGGAGGGGGAGGGGCTGGGCAGTGGGGAGGGAGGGGGGGGGGCAGGGGGGATGGGGAGGGTGTGAGCTCATTATTTAGAAATGGCTTATGGATGCCAACTAGTGTTGTTTAATGTTCAATTTTATGGATCATTGTAGGAGAGATCAAGTAGTTTCTATGAGGAGAACGTTGTTTTACTTAGTGTATTGGGACCATTTGAGGAATACCATTTAAAGAAGTCTATTTTTCTATACTTGATCAACTCTAAAAAGGAGCCTATGGATGGGGTATATAAATAGTTATAGGAGGCTTTTATATGGGGTATATAACCAATCACTGAAGGAATTTTAAATTGCGGTGTATAACCAATTTTTTTAATAAAGGATAGGGTGTATAACCATTTGATGTATTTTTATAGTCATGGTATATAACCAATTAGTATTTATATTATTTTATTATCCATGTTGTCTCGTATAACCAACATGGAAAGTAGGATTTTGACTAAACTTTGTAAATCATCTTGTTTTGGTATTGTGCTTTCATTTTCATATGTATGAGGTAAGGATGATATTTTAATATAGGGAGGATCATGTATTTAACCATCCATAGAATGGATTGACAGTTCTATTTTAGCTGCTTAGATGTTGGGGATTAGGTTGGATTATTGAACAGCTAGTTTGACATGCCATGTATGTGTGATATTGCAGGTGCAGAATGGAGGTGCAGAATGGTGGGAGGTGCAACTACTGCATGGGGAACCTGTCTATACCCACGGTTTGGTAAACCATGGGTAAATATGGGTCGCTGTAATTCTGCAGGTGCAATATGGCATGGGTAAACTGTCTATACCCACAGTTTGGTAAACCGTGGGTAAATATGGGTTTCTATAAATCAGTATACCTATGGTTTGAAAACCATGGGTATACATCAATACCTACGGTTTTAAAACCATAGGTATACATCAA
Source organism: Viscum album (assembly GCA_963277665.1). Classification (NCBI taxonomy): domain Eukaryota; kingdom Viridiplantae; phylum Streptophyta; class Magnoliopsida; order Santalales; family Viscaceae; genus Viscum; species Viscum album. Next base: position 1,490,860,840 of record OY728120.1, read on the forward strand.
TACCTACGGTTTATTAAACCGTGGGTAATAACAATTTTCTATGGTCTATACCTATGGTTTTCAGAGAACTGTGGGTATAGACCTGTTGCGATGACACTATAGCCCACAGTTATTGAAACCGTGGGTATATGGTATACCCACGGTTTCAAGTTCTATACCCAGAGTTTAAAACTGTGGGTATAGGTGTTATTTCTAGTAGTGTCAATATTCAAGTGAAAATTATTCTGTTTTCCACACATATTTTGGTTTGGAGATTCTAGTCCTTGAAATATGGTTATGGTTTCATAGAATCTAATATATTAATCATGTAATTAATATAAAATTTATTAATTATATAAACTTTTATAATCATCCATGTAAGGTGATGATGAAGAATTAAATACATCTATTGTCATGAACCAAGCTGGGATGCCATCCAACCTGACATCCAAGTCGTTCAGAGACATGGCCCGAATGGCATTCCGGATCCCCACAGGCTATAAAATAGTTTTGGGAATCAAATAAAATCTAATTGGGAACTATTTAATCCCAATAAAATAGGATCAAATGAATAAACTAAACAACTGAGCACACAACAATAACCAACAACTGATCATAAATAAAAATACAACTGATCAAGGTACAAAGTACATCTGAGAAAACTAAAAATAAAATAAAAAACTAAAAAACCATTGAAACGATCTCTATATGACCTCATGGTCACTACCATCCACAAACCAACCAGACACAAGGCCAACCTGTTCTCATGATGATCACTGAAAACTGGAGAACCTAAACTTTCAAAAGAGCTCATGTCTACCAACACCAAATTTCACAAGTAGGGTGTGAGTTTCATAGATCAGCAGGCAACCACCAAACAATCTATATGATTCCTTTCCAAAAATTAGTATATTAACACTATTTTCATATATAGTTATAAAAAAAGGGTTTACTTATTATTTTTAACAAACATAACTGTCTATTTTTAAAGACCAACACACACCACTTTCCATTTTCAAAATAGATTACCATTTAAATCTAAAACCCCAGACCCAAATCCAAATAGAGTAATAACAATTCATGATGAAAATAAATAAGTAGTGTAAATAAGTAACCAAGTACAGTATAAAATATACAAGAAAATGCAGATAGTGACGATGGGAATTTCATAAACATCTTTAGAGAAATCCATGGACGTACTCGAGTCGGACTCACCTACCAGTGTATGGTGCATCTCCATAGTCAATGACCAACTAACTGATCTAAACTATCCTCACTAGTGTAACAACCCACCTGGACTCTAAGACATCCAAGGGGTACCAACCCGTCTAATCGGGCTTGATAATCGATGATCACTTGATTCTCTAAAAGGTTCCCAAGAAACCCATGATAATAGTATATTGTGTAATTGAGATTTCCTTAGATGTGTGACTCACCTTACCTACCATCACTACACTTTCCTACCCCAAACACTGAAACCACCTATATTATAACCTATATAGAGAAATACCTATATAGGGGTACCCATCATATAACAAGTCATTCATAAGTGCTAACCGGGCCACCACATCCTTTAAGCTTGAAAACATTTCTCAAATCACCACAAGTTTCCAATCAATCGTTTATATTTCCCAAAACCACAAAAATTTTACAAAACACTTTAAAATTAAAACTATACCTTCTATCATTTCTATTTCAAATACATTCATGAAAATTTCCAAATCCTTTTCAAAATATTGTGAAATATAACTTTCAAGTGTACAATGCCAAATGGGCCTTTAAACCATTTGAAAACCAGCCATCTCCGAAAGTGCTGAACAATTCATGTTTTAAGGAACACATTCAAAACCACTTTAAAGCCGCATAATATTCCAAAACACTATTTAGAAATCAAAGAACCATTTTAAAAGGAAGATAAGAGGATAAATAAGTGAAATCATTCGAGAGACAAATGTTTAAGGACAACATCAATTTTAAGTGTCATTTTAAATTGAATGACCATCCATGTGTGCACCTAGTGCACCCATGGATGTGATAACATCCAATGAAACCCTTAAAAGATCTATAAGAACACCCAAACCTGATTTATCCAAAAATAATTATTCCCTTTAAACCAACATAATTGCAACATCACTAACAATCATTTTAAAACTTGAGGTACCTTTCCAAAACATTTCACCACAAATCATCAATCCATAAAGAGGCATCTAAATCACATATCATTCTCCATTTCTTGTTAAAACAATGATATTAAATAAAACCAAGGCCAAATAATACTACAAGTGATCAATTTAATTTTTATAAAATAATAGGCATTTTATCAAACACCTTTCATGAATATACATATAGGCATATATGATAAATCTTTCCAGAAAACAATTTTAACCCATTTTTAAATAAAAAAACACAAAATAAATTATATTAGAACATAAAAATAAATATTATATTACTTTAAAAGATACTAGTAAATATCAAAAATTCAATAGATTGTGCTGGAATGGAAAATAATGGAAACACCTACCTCAATGGAGTGTAGATGCGATGAGACTCTCAGATAAGGAAGATTAGGGACCCAAGAATGATCTGCACATCCTAGATAAAAAGGAAATCAATTCACACACAAACCATAACCCCTAGGGTTTCCCTAAACAATACCCCACAAAAGAGAAACCAATAAATCAACTAAGAAGAGGAGAAAAGGGGGAAAAAGGAAAAAACCCTAAGAAACTCACCTTGGTACTTCAAGGATGGATCCATGGAGGAGGAGTATCCAATGAGAATGGGGGTTTGGTACCCATTAATGCACCAAATTATTAAAAGAGGAAGTGGGGATGAATTGGGGTTAAAAACCAAGAGGGATAGAATATGTATTTCAAACTTTTTAATGCTATGGAAACTCATGTGGTTTGGCCACACAGTTTACCAAACCATGCACCAATCATTTCATAGATACATCCCTATAAGATATCGACTGCATGACCAAACCCCATGATTTTCATAACCGTGCTAAAACTGTGTGATAGTTTCTATCCAATCTTCAGGACCTGCCTCATGGTTACTTTGGCTAGGCCACACAGTTTTCACTAACCATGAACATGCCAAAAAATCATCTGAAACTCAAAAAGTCAAAAGTTTGAGCCGAGAACTAAACCCAAACCACAAACCAAGGATCAAAGAAAAATAAAAATATAAAATAATGAAAATTAAATGGTTTGGGGGGTGACAATTCTCCCCACCAAAGACACTTTTTACCCCCATAAAGTCACCTATCCGAATGATAAACAAAACTTGATTCCTTTCCTAATGAAAAATCAAAACAAAATACGAAACTATGGGAGACCTTTTACTCTATAAGGCACACATGACCAATTAGGAAGAAACCACAACACAAGAATGATGGGAGAACATGATAGGGTTCTCCCTACCATAATAACTCTACTAACATAGAAACATCAAAACCAAAAAATACCACTAAGACTTAAATGGGAAACCCACTACAAGGCAATCAGACAAACATGGACCCCATGAACTAATGAAAATTCTCCACACTAACTGAGAAACACCCTCACCATGATCGAGAAAGAGGGAACTCCACATAAGAGCCAAAAATATCCCATGAAAACCATGAATTCCTATCATAGGGAAGTACCATGAAAAAAAACCAAATCATGCAGTGTTCTGAAATCACTATCCATCAATTCCACAAGACTCAAGTATCTCCAAACAAGAACAACTAAAATCGAAACTGACCCACACAAGAGATGATCACATTTGACGAAGAATAAAAAATCCAAAGATATACATTTAGATAAATATAACCATTCGGGTTAAAAAAGAACAAGTTCATTACACTATTACAATGAAAATATGAACTTACACTGATAGGAAAATAAGAAAAATGAAACTTCAAAATTTTACATCCCAAAAAGGGAGACAAGAATTTGGATAAGGGGGTTCCCACACAGCCCTAGAAATTTCTGACTGCGTTCCAACATCACTTCAAGGCCTGTGGCTAGATCCCTGATGAGTAATCTATTTCCTAACTCATAGTCAATCACTAAAATCATCCAATCAAAACTTCTTCTTCTTCATTAGAAAACACTTCCTACAAAACTTCTCAAGATTTCCCAAATGGCCATAATGATGGAATGTATTTATAGTATTGCCACAAGATGGATTCAAATGCCCAAACTGACCACACCAGTGGCACATAAATGAACGATCTGATGAATAGGGAGATGGAATCAATGAAGGATACTTTTCAAAAATAGGTTCCTATGGAACACCCTTCTCGCTAGATGAGGAACCTTTACAAGAGTCAACCACCACTAACTGCACCCTGAGAATAAAATCATCTAAAAATGAATCATCTAAAAAATTCTTGAAACAGGTTTAACCAGATGAGATAACTTTTTCCACAACCTCTCGATGAAGACCCCACACAAAAATAGGAGATTTCAACTGATCCTCTGGTTCGACCTCCATAGGGAAGGAAATAAAATATTTGAAGTGGTCGAAATAATATTTCACTAATTGTTGACCCTACCAAACATCACATAGCTCTTCCACCTTTCTTGAATTCACATCCTCGTGTATGAAACTTTGGATTAAAGTAGCCTTAAATATTTCCCAAGTCATCCCAACTTGCAATGATGAAGGGAAAAACATATTCCCATGATCTAAATCTATCCCCTCAAACAAAACTAGAACGACACAAACTCTAACAAAATCGGGAGTTCCCAAAAATATAAAAATATTCTCCACTTTCTCGAGCAACTCCACTACCACTAATGGACTGTGATAACCAAAAATGATAGGAAAAAATCAGAATGAACCAAAAACTGGGAATGAATAATCAGAAACCTTAGAGAACTTTCTAGGAGACATATTTTTCTCAACATTAAAACACAAATCCAAAAATAAAATTCCAACCAAAAAATAATTAAACAGAACATCTTTAGCCAAAAAATAGGATCATAATCCATAAAAACACAAATAAAACCAAAATAATCCTTTTCCAAAAATTCCAATTCCATTTCAATTTTGAAAACTGACTTCTTCTAAGTCCATTTTCAAAGGAAAAATCCACTTTTCACAAAACAAAATCCAAATAATTTCTCAATAAAAACCCATTAAAAATAACAAATTCAGACCATTAATTTCAAATACCCACCCTTGGAATCCTATGAACTATCACATATGTGCTCATCCACTTTCACTTACATCATCCTTGAACATGTGCCAAAATGAACTTCCTATACACACATGTGAACATCCATAAGGAATACCAAGGTTCACACAAACCATTCCATCATCAAAACCCAAGGATTCACCAAATTTACAATATAAGAAATTTTCCATTAAAACCCATTTTTCCAATCTGAAACCATTTAAAAGAAATCATTTTTCATTTTTGAAAACCATTTTAATTTTCAAATCATACTCAAAATAACCGAGATTGAAACAAGGCACAACTCATGCCAAACTACCAGAATGAGTAACTAGTAGCCATTCTTAACCTGGAAACATGGTAGTGGTCCATGAACCAAGTAATTAATAACAACTAAGAGGGACTTGAACCATTCATTTGGAATTTACATGGGTCACTACACTATGTGTGATCAAAAAATGACATTGGCTCACCTCTACTGTATTTTCTTAGTAAAAAAACCATGTCAAGACAAGGAATAAATTCCTAAACCACCCCTAGAAACAAAGGTCTCATTATGAGTGGCGGTGATCAGGCACCAACCCATAACCTACCTCCTGAGCCTTGACAGTCCTAATCTAAAATCTACCCGACACCCCAAATAAAAATGGGTCTACTTTGATACCAATTTTTTCATGAAACAATCTGGGATTCCATCTGACCCAACATCCAAGACAGTCTGAGACATGACCTAAAGGGTGTTTCCAATCCCCACGGGCCGGAAACTATTGTCAGGAATCAAATACAATCTAAGTGGGAACAATTTTAGCATAATAAACCAGGATAAGATAATTAAAATAAATAATTGATCATGAAAAAAACCCAACAACTGATCATAAATAAACATACAACTGATCTAGATACAAAGTATAATTGAAAAAACTAAAAACCAACTAAAAAACCAAACCTCCACTGACACGATCTCCATGTGAACTCATGGTCACCACCACCCACAAATCGAGTAGCTATGAGGAAAACTTCTCCCATGATGTTCACATGAATAGGAGAACCTAAACGTGAAAAATATGTTGGGTATTTTAATAGAAAATGACACAAGTAGGGTCTGAGCTTCACATCTTAGTAAGAAATCACCAAAGAATCCATATGTTTCCTTTCTAAAAAATATTCCATTAATACTAGTTTAAAATACTATTATAAAAATAGGTTTTTCTCATTTTTAAAAAAAATATAACTTTACCTTTTTAAATACCCACACATGCCACTTTCCATTTGAAAATAGATTACCTTTTAAGAAAAAAACCTAGAACCAAATCCAAATAGAGTAATAACATGTCATGCTGAAAATAAATAAGCATTGTAAAAAGGAAACCAAGTGTAGTAGAAAATAAACAGGAAAATACAAATAGTTACCATGGGAATTTCCTAAAAATACCTAGAGTGATCCCCAGATGTACTCGAGTCAGACTCACCTACCAAAGTATAGTAAAACTACATAGTCAATCACCAACTAGATGCTCTAAACTAGCATCACTAGTGAAAAAACCCACCTGTACTCTACGAAATCCTATGGGTAACAACCCATCTAATCTAGGTTGATAAGAGAATACCATCCAACCCTCTAAAAGACACCAAGGAAACCCATGGTACTACTATACTATGTATGTAGGAGGAACTCACATGGATTAATCACCTTACATACTATCACTACACTTGCCTACCACAAACACTGACACCACCTATACGATAACCCATATAGAGAAATACCACTATAGGCGTGTCCTTCATATAAAAATTCATTCATAAGTTTCAAATATCCTGTCACATCATTTAAACTTCAAACAATTTCTAAAATAGCCACAAGTTTCTAACCAGGAGTTTATATTTACAAAACCACAACTATTATACAAATAAAATTAAAATTCCAACTAGGCCATCCATTATTTACATTTCAAATACATTCACAAAACATTTCTAAACAATTTCTAAAATACTAAAAAATTTCACTTTCCAGTGTACAATTCCAAATGGTCCGTTAAACTATTTGGAAATCAACCATGTTCCAAAGTACCGAATGGTTTAAGTTTCAATAAACACATTTAAATACACTTTAAAGACACATAAAATTGCAACACACTATTTAGTAATCAAAGAACCATATCATAAAGAAGATAAGAGTATAGAGAATAAAAATCATTCAAGAGATCATGGTTCATGGAAAACATAATTTTTATGTGTCATTTTTACTAGAAATCCCATCCATGTGTGCACCTAGTGTAAACATGGATGTGCCAATATCAAATTAACACTTATATGATCAATAAGAACACCCAAACTCATTTTTCCAGAAATACTACTTCCCTATAAACCAACACAATTGAAACATCTCTAAAAAACATTTTAAAACTTGAGGAATCTTTCCAAAAACATTTCACCATAAATCATAAATCTATAAAGAGGCATATAAATCAGATATCATGCTCCATTTCCTATTAAAAACAAGCTACTAAATAAAAACAAGGACAAGTAATAAAAAAGTGCGCAATTTTATTTTTATAAAATAATATGCATTTTATCAAACACTTTTCAGGCATATACGCATAGGCATATATGAGAAATAATTTAAGAAACCAATTAAAAATCATTTTTTCCATAATAAAACACCAAATAAACTATATTATCACATAAAAAACAAGATTATACTACTTTATATGAAATTTGGAATGCACAAGAATTCAGTGGATTGTTCTAGAATGGAAAATAACAGAAACACCTACCTCAATGGAGTGTGGATGCGACGAGACTCTTGAAGAAGGAATATTAGGGCCCAAAGATTGATCCAAAAAACCTAGATACAAATGAAATTGAGTCACACACAAACTCTAACCACTAGGTTTCATCCAAACAAGGCCCCACCAAAGGGAAACCAAGAAATCAAAGAAGAAGAGGAGAAATGGGAGACAAAGGGTCCAAAACCCCAAGAAACTCACCTTGGTACTTCATGGATGGATATATGGAAGAGGAGGATCCAAGGAGAAGGGGGGTTTGGGACCGCATAATGTGATTAATTTGACCTAGAAAGAGGGGCTGGATTGGGGTTAAAACTAGAAAGGGTTATAATATGTATTTTAGTATTTTTAATGATGGGAAACTCACATAGTTTACCAAACTGTGCACCAACCGTGTAGTAACTACTTCCCAAGAAGAGATAGAACATATTACTAAACCACATGATTTTAATTACTATGCAGTAGATTTTATCCAATATCGAGGACCTGCCACACGGCTTCCTAGGCTGGGCCATACGATTTCAACTAACTATGCACTACCCATACACATGCCAAAAATTCACCTGAAACTCAAAAACTCCAAATTTTAACCCCAGAACTCAACCTTAACCTCAACCCAGGGATCAAAGACCAAGAAAAAAATAAAATGAAGGAATTCCCATGATCAGGGTGTGATATCAATTCATGAAGTAAGTAGTCTAAACATACACATGAGGGATGTTTTTATTTTCCATTAGATAGAGAGGAGGTAGATAATGATTATTAAATAAACATAATAAAATTTTAGTATAAAAATTATACTAATTATATTATTTTTAGGTGGTTATTGAACATTTTTCAGAGGTGTAATAAGAAATAATATTTAAATGATCCTATTAATATAATTACCTCTTCTTTGGGTATCCACCTTTGGCTCAAACCTTATGCCTTAATAAGTTAGAAGTTTTGTGAGAAACAAACCCTCTAGGATTTGGGGAGGATATTCAGGAAGTTATTTGGGTAGATATTGGTTAAGATAAGGTGATGAATGTGTCTGTATAAGTGAGGAGAGGAGGTTTCCTTTTATAAGTGAGGGGAGTGACAATTTTTTAATTACACATAAATTTAAATTAATATAAAGTCATTTTCTTAAGAAAATGTGAAAAAACATAATTTTTTTATTATAGGATAATTTAGGTTCTAAATACACCAAAATAATAATTTTTTACATGTATTAGTGATAATTATGGACTTATATCTTAAGTTAATCACCCTTTAACCCTTTTAACCCATACTATGGTGATACACATTTACCATGGTAACATATTTCTGCGAAAAAAATTATTTTGAACTTATTAAAAAATATTTATTATTATGAATCGAATATGGAAGCCATTTTAAAAGTTCAAATTTATAGAGGTTTCATAAATTAATTCTAATATTCATGCATAAAATGCATATAAAACATTTTAAGAGAAAATGAATCTTTAAGTGAAAATATGATTTTATTCTCATTCCATGAAAATTAATAACCATTAAATTAATTTTAATATATTTTATTTAATATATTATCAAAAAATTTCATAAATAAAAAATTTTAAATATTGATTAATTTAATTTATAAATGAAAAAATACATTATAAACATAAAAAAAATTTCTAAAAAACACCTCACTTTACAATCAAATTATTTTTTATTTACTTCTAAAAAATTGATAATAATTGTATGAATGATAATTAATTTTTAAATATATATATAAAATAATATTAAATAAATTTAAGACTCAAAATAAAATAAAATATCAATTATATAGAAACATATTTAAATAAAACAATGTTTGTAAACAAAATATTTTCATTTAACTATGAATTATTAGAATATTATTATTTATCATTACCAATCCATTTCATAGATATAATTTATTTATTTTATTAATTTTTAATTAAATTTTATCAATATTTTTTTATATAATTCTTAAAAAGTATTAATATTTTAAAAAATATGTTATTAAAAAAAATAATTTATTAAAAATTATTAGTATTTCATTAAGTGAATTTAACCATTTTTACAAGCTCATTTATTTTACCAATTTAATTTAACTATAAAGTAGTTTATTTCATTTTATATTTTTACAAATCATTATTCACTTTTGTTTAGTGTTTCATGCATCAGAATCTATTAGACACAAAAAATTTATTAAAGAGAAAATATTCTAAAAATATGGGGGGGGTTATATTTTATCCCCTTAAAAATAATATTTATATAAAAATTTCATTATTATATTTGAAGTAATTGATGATATTTCTGTTTTATTACATCTTTGTGTTACCTTGTAGCTTCATCAAATTTATAGTTTCACCAAAAAATATTAATAAGGTGAGTGGTCATGGTATACAACACTTTATCTCTCAGATCCAAAATCTCCACTAGCCATTCTTCATATAAAAGATCATGCTCCATCTATAAATCCTATGAGTTTAGTACATATAAGTAATTAGTTATATACTTCATCAAAATCAATACATAGAACATATCATGAACTTTATATAGGTTTAGTGGAAGTTTAAATTGTTAATCTACCATCCCAATACAATTGAGAATATCTTAGGGATTGATATATTTGGGGCTCAACATCCACTTCTTTCCAAATATCATAACTTTTTTCTAAAAAAATATTTGTTGGAATACATTTTACTTGACTTTAAACTCTATATCTCTCCATATATTGTGATTATAAATTTTCAATCGAATCTAAGAAGTTTATATTTACTAATAAATATCTCTAACCTTCTCTACCATTTCCAGAGTTATATTAGGTCCCAATAGCTTTAATTATAAAAATTAATCCTAGCATTTTGCAGTTTTAAACTTCTTTCCATAGAGATATACCTAAGTATCTGTCATTTTTTTAGTGAAAGTTATTTTTGTATGAAAATTTGACCAAAAGAAGGTGTTGATCCCACTCACTTTTCAAACCTACAGAGAAAGATCTCACAATATCTTCTAGGGTTCTAATGGTCCTCTCGGATTGAAAATATATCTAAGGATGATATATAACAGTAAATCTTTACTCCGAATTAAATTCTTTCTGAATAATTATCTAAAATTTTAAATTAAACCTTAAATATTTGTAACGCCCCAACCATAGTTACCCAGAGTTAGTGCATTATTACATAACATTGACATGATCACAAGAGATCAAGTCTCAAAAGACCAATTAGTTTAGTATACCTGGAGGTACTAGATACATACATACGTTTTACATAACATTATGAAATAGAAAAACTACAACATTGTGTCTCTTTTAAACACACTCATATCCCTTATTCTACTCCTACAGGTCAATTATTATATACTTATTCACATCTTGGAAAAAATAAAACATAATAAAGGGGTGAGCTCATATGCTCTGTAAGGATAATAATATAGTGGAAAATATTATAAGAAAACATAAACATTTAAGGCAATGCATAAGACTAAAACACAAGACTTTTAAACTTAAACTTCAGAATAATATAGAAAAGATAAATCAAATAATTCAATTTACTTATTCACATGGATATTCTACTAGTCAAATAATCACATGTAATATCAATAGATAATTTCATAATGATGGAATTCATATTGTCGGATATCATAACCACAAAGCCAAGGCCTCGTGCCAAGACTACAAATAAGATTTTGTTAAGACCTTGTGCCAAGACACTAGTTTGTATCATGAGACCTACCGATGCATCGAATAGCTATAGTCACTACTGGAAATAATATATTTACCAATGGTTGAGAAATGTTGGGAAAGGTTGGAAAACCGTTGGTATAACATATACCAACGGTTCTGCCAACCGTAGGTAAGTAAGCCGTTGGGAAAAACATTTCCCAACGGTTTACAGCAAACCGTTGGCATAGGGTGGAGATAGGTTACTCTATCCCAACGGGTTCTTCAAAACCGTTGGCACAGGGGCTTAAAATTATCATGTTTTTCCCAACGGTTTGGTAAACCGTTGGCAAAAACCCCACATCTACTCTTTCCCAACGGTTCTGAACCGTTGGGAAAAGTGTTTTACCAACGGTTTGATGAACCGTTGGTAAAACTAATCTACAATTTCTATGCCAACGGTTTTGAACCGTTGGCATAGCCTCTACTGGGCAAATCACCCAGCAGCTCCCCAATTTGCCCAGCAGCTCCCAACCAGGTCTCCAATTTTGACCAGCACCACATCTGGTTTTGTGGGTTCCCTCTCATTTTTCAATCCAATTATTGTACCTGCAATAAACTAACACATACATATATAATTGTTGTACCTGCAGTAACCAACTAACACTTACATATAGAGAACAAATTCATACACGTTTAACATATAATGGTAGAACTATACACATCCATAATTAAATTAGAATTGATAACGTAATTATAAACATACATAATTCATTTAAATTTCAATTTAAAATGTAGATGACAATTATATGTGGAATCTGGAAGTCAATTCATAATTTGATCTGTTTTTTGTATAACATATATTTTTACCTAAAGTAATGTCCGTTTTAAACATAATACATACACCTGGAGTGCTACCGTCCACAACGTGCCTCAGATTGAGGCGGGGTTGACTCATACACGTCACATATGACCCATGGATCGTTGTGCTAATGTATCGACACAATCCGAATGCGTTTGGTCGGTTTTCCGTATGCCAGTTGATGTTTTTCAATTAAAATGACGTACTTTTGAAACAAAAGGCAGACACTTTGAGTGGTTCCGGCCACACCGCACCTCAGATTGAGGCGGTGTTGACTCGTACACGTCACATATGACCTATGGATCGTTCTCCTAAAGTTTCAATGGAAACCGAATGCGTTTGGTCGGTTTTCCGTATGTACTTAAATTGTTGTCCATTTTAAGCAAAAGAGACACAGTTGGAGCGGTGTCGGCCACACCGCTCCTCAGATTGAGGCGGGATTGACTCGTACATGTCACATATGACCCGTGGATCCTTTTCCTAAAGTATGGACACAATCCGAATGCATTTTCTCCATTTTCTGTATGTCACTTGATGCTTTTCACTTAAAATGATGTCCCTTTGGAACAAAAGACAGACACTTTGAGTGGTGTCGGCCACACCGCGTCTCCAATTGAGGCGGGGTTTATTCGTACACGTCACATATGACCCATGGATCGTTCTCCTAAAGTTTCAACGGAAACCGAATCCGTTTCGTCGGTTTTCCGTATGTAGTTAAAATGGTGTCCGTTTTAAACAAAAGAGAGCCACTTAGACTGATCTCGGCCACACCATGACTTGGATTCATCCCGGGTCAGCTCGTACATGTCACATATGACCCATGGATCGTTGGGATAAATTATCAACAAATTCGGAATGCGTTTGGTCGGTTTTCCGTATGCCAGTTGTTCTTTTCACTTATAATCCTGTCCATTTTAAACAAAAGAGACACAGTTAGAACGGTGTCGGCCACACCGCTCCTCGGATTGAGGCGGGATTGACTCGTACACGTCACATACGACCCATGGATCCTTGTGATAAAGTATCGACACAGTCTGAATGCCTTTGGTCGGTTTTTCGTATGTCACTTGATGCTTTTCACTTAAAATGACGTCTTTTTGAAACAAAAGACCGACACTTTGAGTGGTGTCGGCCACATCGCGTCTCCGATTGTGGTGGGGTTGATTCGTACACGTCACATATGACCCATGGATCGTTCTCCTAAAGTTTCAATGGAAACCGAATCCGTTTGGTCGTTTTTCCATATGTACTTAAAATGGTGTCCATTTTAAACAAAAGAGAGACATTTAGACTTATCCCGGCCACACCGTGACTCGGATTCATCCCGGGTTGGCTCGTACACGTCACATATGACCCATGGATTGTTGAGATAAATTATCAATAGATTCGGAATGTGTTTGGTCGGTTTTCCGTATGCCAGTTGATGCTTTTAACTTAAAATGACGTCCTTTTGGCTTGAAACCACCGTGCAACATTCTAATTATTATTCGTGACGTGTACGCGTAGATGGCACCTCAATCAGACGTGCGGTTTGCGCGGTACGGCTCAATATTCGTGTTTTAAGTGATGCGCGCGCTTCGTAAACGCGCGTGAGGGGGGCCCAAACGGGCCGAACGATGTCGGAATGGCCTGAAATCAGAAGAAAAATACGGGTGAGTGATTTCTGAAGTGTTCGAGTAGACGGCATGTCAATCGGACGTGCCGTGTGCCTGCGGTGACCGACAACGCAGTTCTGGTGTCATAAACGGCCAGAACGGGCGTCCAACGGTCAAATTCATAGCGGACTACCTCGGATTGATCTGAAACCACCGTGGAACATTCTAATTATTATTTGTGACGTGTACGCGCAGACGGCACGTCAATCGGACGTGCGGTTTGCGCAGTACGGCTCAATATTCGTGTTTTAAGTGATGTACGCGCTTCGTAAACGCGTGTGAGGGGGGTCCAAACGGGCCGAACGATGTCGGAATGGCATGAAATCAGACGACAAATACGGGTGAGTGATTTCTGAAGTGGTAGAGCAGACGGCACGTCAATCGGACGTGCCGTGTGCCCGCGGTGACAGACAACGCAGTTCTGGTGTCATAAACGGCCAGAACGGGCGTCCAACGGTCAAATTCATAGCGGACGGCCTCAGATTGAGCTGAAACCACCGTGGAACATTCTAATTATTATTCGTGACGTGTAAGCACAGACGAAACGTTAATCGGACGTGCGGTGTGTGCGGTACGGCTCAATATTCGTGTTTTAAGTGATGCGCGCGCTTCGTAAACGCGCGTGAGGGGGGTCCAAACGGGCCGAACGATGTCGGAATGGCCTAAAATCAGACGAAAAATACGGGTGACTGATTTTTGAAGTGGTCAAGTAGAGGGAATGTCAATCGGACGTGCCGTGTGCCCACGGTGACTGACAACGCAGTTCTGGTGTCATAAACGGCCAGAACAGGCGTCCAACGGTCAAATTCATAGCGGACGACCTCAGATTGAGCTGAAACCACCGTGGAACATTATAATTATTATTCGTGACGTGTACGCGCAGATGGCACCTCAATCGGACGTGCGGTTTGCGCGGTACGGCTCAATATTCGTGTTTTAAGTGATGCGCGCGCTTCGTAAACGCGCGTGAGGGGGGCCCAAACGGGCCGAACGATGTCGGAATGGCCTGAAATCAGAAGACAAATACGGGTGAGTGATTTCTGAAGTGTTCGAGTAGACGACACGTCAATCGGACGTGCCGTGTGCCCGCGGTGACCGACAACGCAGTTCTGGTGTCATAAACGGCCAGAACGGGCGTCCAACGGTCAAATTCATAGCGGACGACCTCGGATTGAGCTGAAACCACAGTGGAACATTCTAATTATTATTCGTGACGTGTACGCGCAGACGGAACGTCAATCGGACGTGCGATTTGCGCGGTACGGCTCAATATTCGTGTTTTAAGTGATGCGCGCGCTTCGTAAACGCGCGTGAGGGGGGTCCAAATGGGCCGAACGATGTCAGAATGGCCTGAAATCAGACGACAAATACGGGTGAGTGATTTCTTAAGTGGTCGAGCAGACGGCACGTCAATCGGACGTGCCGTGTGCCCGCGGTGACAGACAACGCAGTTCTGGTGTCATAAACGGCCAGAACGGGCGTCCAACGGTCAAATTCATAGCGGACGACCTCGGATTGAGCTGAAACCACCGTGGAACATTCTAATTCTTATTCGTGACGTGTATGAGTAGACGACACGTTAATCGGACGTGCGGTGTGCGCGGTACGGCTCAATATTCGTGTTTTAAGTGATGCGCGCGCTTCGTAAACGCGTGTGAGGGGGGTCCAAACGGGCCGAACGATGTCGGAATGGCCTGAAATCAGACGACAAATACGGGTGACTGATTTCATAAGTGGTCAAGTAGACGGCACGTCAATCAGACGTGCCGTGTGCCCGCGGTGACCGACAACGCAGTTCTGGTGTCATAAACGGCCAGAACAGGCGTCCAACGGTCAAATTCATAGCGTACGGCCTCAGATTGAGCTGAAACCACCGTGGAACATTCTAATTATTATTCGTGACGTGTACGCGCAGACGGAACCTCAATCGGACGTGTGGTTTGCGCGGTACGGCTCAATATTTGTGTTTTAAGTGATGCGCGCGCTTCGTAAACGCGCGTGAGGGGGGTCCAAATGGGCCGAACGATGTCAGAATGGCCTGAAATCAGAAGAAAAATATGGGTGAGTGATTTCTGAAGTGTTCGAGTAGACAGCACGTCAATCGGACGTGCCGTGTGCCCGCGGTGACCGACAACGCAGTTCTGGTGTCATAAATGGCCAGAACGGGCGTCCAACGGTCAAATTCATAGCGGACGACCTCAGATTGAGCTGAAACCACCGTGGAAAATTCTAATTATTATTCGTGACGTGTACGCGCAGACGGAACGTCAATCGGACGTGCGATTTGCGCGGTACGGCTCAATATTCGTGTTTTAAGTGATACGCGCGCTTCGTAAACGCGCGTGAGGGGGTCCAAACGGGCCGAACGATGTCGGAATGGCCTGAAATCAGACGAAAAATACGGGTGACTGATTTATGAAGTGTTCGAGCAGACAGCACGTCTATCGGACGTGCCGTGTGCCCGCGGTGACCGACAACGCAGTTCTGGTGTCATAAACGGCCAGAACGGGCGTCCAACGGTCAAATTCATAGCGGACGGACTCGGATTGAGCTGAAACCACCGTGGAACATTCTAATTATTATTCGTGACGTGTAGGCGCAGACGGCACATCAATCGGATGTGCGGTTTGCGCGGTACGGCTCAATATTCGTGTTTTAAGTGATGCGCGCACTTCGTAAACGTGCGTGAGGGGGGTCCAAACGGGCCGAACGATGTCGGAATGGCCTGAAATCAGACGACAAATACGGGTGAGTGATTTCTAAAGTGGTCGAGCAGACGACACATCAATCAGACGTGCCCTGTGCCCGCGGTGACCGACAACGCAGTTCGGGTGTCATAAACGGCCAGAACGGGCATCCAACGGTCAAATTCATAGCGGACGGCCTCAGATTGAGCTGAAACCACCTTGGAACATTCTAATTATTATTTGTGACGTGTACGCGCAGACGACACATCAATCGGACGTGCGGTTTGCACGGTACGGCTCAATATTAGTGTTTTAAGTGATGCGCGCGCTTCGTAAACGCGCGTGAGGGGGGTCCAAACGGGCCGAACGATGTCGGAATGGCATGAAATCAGACGAAAAATACGGGTGAGTAATTTCTGAAGTGGTCGAGTAGACGACACGTCAATCGGATGTGCCCTGTGCCCGCGTTGACCGACAACGCAGTTCGGGTGTCATAAACGGCCAGAACGGGCGTCCAACGGTCAAATTCATAGCTGACGGCCTCAGATTGAGCTGAAACCACCTTGGAACATTCTAATTATTATTTGTGACATGTACGCGCAGACGGCACGTCAATCGGACGTGCGGTTTGCGCGGTACGGCTCAATATTAGTGTTTTAAGTGATGCGTGCGCTTCGTAAACGCGCGTGAGGGGGGTCCAAACGGGCCGAACGATGTCGGAATGGCCTGAAATCAGATGACAAATACGGGTGAGTTATTTCTGAAGTGTTCGAGTAGACGGCACGTCAATCGGACGTGCCCTGTGCCCGCGGTGACCGACAACGCAGTTCGGGTGTTATAAACGGCCAGAACGGGCGTCAAACGGTCAAATTCATAGAGGACGGCCTCGGATTGAGCTGAAACCACCGTGCAACATTCTAATTATTATTCTTAATGTGTACGCGCAGACACCACGTCAATCGGACGTGCGGTTTGCGCGGTACGGCTCAATATTCGTGTTTTAAGTGATGCGCGCACTTCGTAAACGCGCGTGGGGGGGGGGGGGGGGGTCCAAACGGGCCGAACGATGTCGGAATGACCTGAAATCAGACGAAAAATACGGGTGAGTGATTTCTGAAGTGGTCGAGCAGACGGCACGTCAATCGGACGTGCCCTGTGCCCGTGGTGACCGAGAACGCAGTTTGGGTGTCATAATCGGCCAGAACGGGCGTCCATCGGTCAAATTAATAGCGGACGGCCTCGG
This sequence comes from Viscum album, assembly GCA_963277665.1. Classification (NCBI taxonomy): domain Eukaryota; kingdom Viridiplantae; phylum Streptophyta; class Magnoliopsida; order Santalales; family Viscaceae; genus Viscum; species Viscum album. The sequence continues at coordinate 1,490,878,856 of OY728120.1, forward strand.
ATTGAGCTGAAACCACCGTGGAACATTCTAATTATTATTCGTGATGTGTACGCGCAGACGGAACGTCAATCGGACGAGCGGTTTGCGCGGTACGGCTCAATATTCGTGTTTTAAGTGATGCGCGCGCTTCGTAAACGCGCGTGAGGGGGGTCCCAACGGGCCAAACGATGTCGGAATGGCCTGAAATCAGACGAAAAATACGGGTGAGTGATTTCTGAAGTGGTCGAGTAGACGGCACGCCAATCGGACGTGCCCTGTGCCCGCGGTGACCGACAACAAAGTTCTGGTGTCATAAACGGCCAGAACGGGTGTCCAACGGTCAAATTCATAGCGGACGGCCTCAGATTGATCTGAAACCACCGTGGAACATTCTAATTATTATTCGTGACGTGTACGCGTAGACGGCACGTCAATCGGACGTGCGGTTTGCGCGGTACGACTCAATATTCGTGTTTTAAGTGATGCGCGCGCTTCGTAAACGCGCGTGAGGGGGGTCCAAACCATCCAAACGATGTCAGAATGGCATGAAATCAGACGAAAAATACGGGTGAGTGATTTCTGAAGTGGTCGAGCAGACGGCACGTCAATAGGACGTGCCGTCTGCCCGCGGTGACAGACAACGCAGTTCTGGTGTCATAAACGGCCAGAACGGGCGTCCAACGGTCAAATTCATAGCGGACGGCCTCGGATTGAGCTGAAACCACCGTGGAACATTCTAATTATTATTCGTGATGTGTACGTGCAGACGGCACGTTAATCGGACGTGCGGTGTGCGCGGTACGGCTCAATATTCGTGTTTTAAGTGATGCACGCGCTTCGTAAACGCGCGTGAGGGGGGTCCAAACGAGCCGAACGATGTCGGAATGGCCTAAAATCAGACGAAAAATATGGGTGACTGATTTTTGAAGTGGTCGAGTAGACGGAACGTCAATCGGACGTGCCGTGTGCCCGCGGTGACCGACAACGCAGTTCTGGTGTCATAAACGGCCAGAACAGGCGTCCAACGGTCAAATTCATAGTGAACGGCCTCAGATTGAGCTGAAACCACCGTGGAACATTCTAATTATTATTCTTGACGTGTACGCACAGACGGCACGTCAATCGGACGTGCGGTTTGCGCGGTACAGCTCAATATTCGTGTTTTAAGTGATGCGCGTGCTTCGTAAACGCGCGTGAGGGGGGGTCCAAACTGGCCAAACGATGTCAGAATGGCCTGAAATCAGACGAAAAATACGGGTGAATGATTTCTGAAGTGGTCGAGCAGACGGCACATCAATCGGACGTGCCGTGTGCCCGCGGTGACCGACAACGCAGTTCTTGTGTCATAAACGGCCAGAACGGGGCGTCCAACGGTCAAATTCATGGCGGACGGCCACGGATTGAGCTGAAACCACCGTGGAACATTCTAATTATTATTCATGACGTGTACGCGCAGACGTCACGTCAATCGGACGTGCCGTGTGCCCGCGGTGACTGAAAACGCAGTTCAGGGGTTGTTCAGGGGTTGTTCAAGGTTTGTTCAGGGGGTTGTCCGGGGTCCAAGGGGGAGGGTGGGGGGGTTGTCCGGGGGCTGTCCGCGGGGCTGTCTGGGGGGTGTTTGCGGGGTGTTCGGGGTCCAAGGGGGAGGGGGGGGTTGTCTAGGGTCCAAGAATGAGGGGGGTTGTCCAGGGAGTTCTCAAACACACAACCACTAAAAGACAACAACATCCATAAAAACTGGCAATATATAAAAATAACTCAACTCCAATACTATACTACGAGTCTAGATAAAACCAACAACTAGAATAGATTAAACATCAAATCTCAGTAATATAAGTCAAAAATGTAACGGATCAATATGTCACACATCAGCATCACCACCACCACCACCATCATCATCATCACCCTCGTCATCGTCCTCCTCATCGTCCTCACCCTCCACAGCGCCTTCCTCCTCGCCTTCGCCCTCCTCCTCGCCCTCCTCATCTCCCTCCTCTTCCGCATCAGACTCCTCTCCATCATCATCTTCAAGCTGGACATCGGCCTGACCACCACTGGAACTGACACCTGGTGCACCATATATAGAATGTATTAACGACATGTATTCATCAATCGCTGGGCTGGCCTCTTCTGGAAGTGTTGGACGTAGAACTTCAATAAATTTCATAAATGCACTGTTTTCCCTAGCAGACTGTTCTGCCGTCTCTATGGCCCTTTTCTCAGCCTGTTCTGCCTGTGCCCTAACTTGCTGCAGCTCGGTGGCACTACAACTCGTACCTGAGGTAGGTCAATACCTCGTCGGGGCTATCCTAGGTCGGCAGCGTACTCTGCCAGAATGATCATCTCCCAACACCTGATGTAAGTGATCAGATGACCCAAAATTGTCTGCTTCTTGGGCATCGAGGGCCTCTAAAGCATCCTGTTACAAATATAAATATATTATTAAGTTACGAAATAGATATTAAAATATAAAATCAACAGATTAAAACTTACAATCTGCTGCTGAGTCGCTTCGTTGACAGCACTTCCATCCTTTTTTCATCTACTCGAGCAAAACAGTTTTGCTCGAGGCACACGTCCTTTAATATTTTGTACTTGCCTCTACAATGACATTAAAAACAAAAGTTATATAAAAACTTTAACAAAATGATTAAATAATTGAGGAAACAAAAGAAAATTTATGTCGTAAAGAAAACTTATAAACAATTGTCATACCTGCTGCCTCTCATGATCCGGCATCGTCGTGCGTCCTAGTGTATGCAGGTATTTTTTTGCATCAATGTTTTTTTTATTTTTTCCAGATGATTCCTAAATAAAATTCGATAATTCAAAGGATAATATTAATGCAAAACTTGAAAGTTATTATTTAAATACCTCAAATGTAATTCATACCTTAAACTGGGTACTTGTCCAATGAGTAATTATCTGACGATACTGCTCTATAGGACAATCATCCATGACTGGTACCGCCTCTAACTCAGTGCCAACTCTAGCATGCCAGCCAATATACAGCTCATGCTTGTAGGCTCTCCAAAGCTCGCCTAAATCCTTTAGACGTTCCAGTCGTGCACCCTCACCATCAGGAAAATTAAATCGAAGCTGAAATCAAAATATTAATTCATATAAATACAAAAAAAATTCATGGCATTAAATACAACAGATTTTTTACCCATATCTCTGCCCAAGCTCTATCTTTGACCTCATGTGGCAAATGTCTCCACGACAGCGGGCTGACGGGAATGATGTCGGAGTATTTGGCAAGCGTCTCCAGAAAACTCCGACATTGCTGCCCTATTTTCTCAACCATCTGATTGTCTTCATTATATTCCACCATAACCTGTGTGCGACGGTTCCACACCGAACGCATGCGTGTACGCCCCCGCCCCCGCCTCCTGTCAGTAGATGTATCTTTCATGAAAGAAAAACAAATATTTTATCAAAACATGTTATAATGAAAATAAATATTGCTATAAAAATTTGTTAGGGTTTTATAAATATACCTGCGCTAGTTTGATCAATGAGTGGCGCCGGATCCACAGAACCTAATGGAACACCCTATGGTGGAACAGGAGTAGAAGACGATGGAATATAAAAGCTCGGAGAGACAGAAGTAGAAGGAAAAGAATATGGAACAACTGTATGACCTGATGCTGACTGGGGAGTGGGAATCATCATGGGATGTGAAAATGATGGGGCACAAGATGCATAAGGTAGCGAAAACATGGGAGGCCTAAATACCCCGTGTGTCCCTAACGACACACCGGGATCAGAATGTGGGAAGGCTGAAATGTCAGTGGGAGGGGCAGGGTCTAGTCGAGCACGCGCAGCTCTACGTCCACCTCTGGTACGAACCCTCCTCGTACCACCGGCCTGAGTACTAGGAGCAGTACTAGGCTCCTCGTCGAATAACTGTCGACGTAATGGTGGATCCTACAAAAAAGTTTACAAAAAAATTAATCACATGACATTATATATTCTGTAAATATATATATATATATATATATATATATATATATATATTTGAAATAAAGTACTCACTGTAGGCACTAATGGTGGAATGCCCATCTCCTTCATCCGACGATTGTTCTCCGCCATTTTTTTACTTCGTCTTTCTTCAATTGGCAGCATTTCCTGTAAAAAGAATTCATATAAGTCATTTTGTCATAAACAATTCAATAGGATTGAACTTTAATAGAAAATACATTTAAGTAAATGACAAAGGAAGAAAATAATCATGGTATCAACTACACATGTGAAAAAAACATACTAATGTGTTATTGAAAAAATGTAAAACCAACAAGAACTTAATGTGTTATCACATCAGAGCATGCCTCATCCCATAACAATATTAGTAGGGTATCCTCATATGCGATTTACCTTTTTGAATTAATATGCACTTCCTCACCAGGTACCTGAGTAGATTTCATAGATATAATCATCTCACATCCTGTAAGGCTTCATTATGTATGATCATCCACACCCCCTGGACAGCCCCGCCCACCCCCGTGGACAGCCTTTCCCACCCTCGTGGACAGCCCCGCCCACCCCCATAGACAACCCACCCCCGTGGACACCCCTACCCCCTAGACAGCCCAACCACCCCCATGGACAGCCCACCCACCCCCCTCGACACCCCTTCTCCCTATGGACAACCCCCCACCCCCTTGGATAGCCCTCCTACCCCCCTGGACACCCCTACCCCCTGTGGCCAGCCCACCCACCCCCCCTGGACAGCCCGCCCACCCCTCCTTGACAGCCCGGCCACCCCCGTGGACAGCCCGTCCACCCTTGTGGACAGCCCGCCCACCTTCGTACCCCCCTAGACACCCCGTACCCCCCCCCGGGATAGCCCCGCCCACCCTCCCAAACAACCCACACCCCCCTCCCCTGCAACCCCACCACCACCACCTAGACATACCAACCCCCCTGGACACCCCACACACCCATCCCCCACCAGGACACCCCACTCAGACCCCCTGGACAGCCCACACCCCCTGGACAGCCTCGCCCACCCCCGTGGACAGCCTTTCCCACCCCCGTGGACGGCCCCGCCCACCCCCGTGGACAACCCACCCACCCCCGTGGACGCCCCCTACCCCCTAGACAGCCCAACCACCCCCGTGGACAGCCCACCCACCCCCCTCGACACCCCTTCTCCCTATGGACAGCCCCCCACCCCCTTGGATAGCCCGCCAACCCTCTGGACACCCCTACCCCCTGTTGCCAGCCCACCCACCCCCCCTGGACAGCCCGCCCACGCCTCCTTGACAGCCCGACCACCCCCGTGGACAGCCCGTCCACCCTTGTGGACAGCCCGCCCACCACCGTACCCCCCTGGATAGCCCCGCCCACCCTCCCAAACAGCCCACACCCCCTCCCCTGCAACCCCACCACCACCACCTAGACATACCACCCCCGTGGACACCCCACACACCCCTCCCCCACCATGACACCCCACCCAGACCCCCAGGACAGCCCACACCCCCTAGACAGCACCTCCCACCCCATGGACAGCCTTTCCCACCCCCGTGGACACCCCCGCCCACCCCCGTGGACACCCACCCACCCCCGTGGACAGCCCCTACCCCCACAATCGATTATCCAAAACATATCAAATTGGTTTGAACACAATCCATAATTCCCACAATCCATTATCCAAACATAGAAAAAATATCAAATGATGCTCGACCATTGGAAAATAATTAAAAATCACCAACACCTCCTTCCAAACATAGAATACAAAAAACATTAACAGAATACAAAAACATTAAAAAATCTCACAATCCATTATCAAATTGATTTCATGAGTAATATCAAATTGGTCTGATTTACATGTTTTGAACACTCTCCTTCCAAACATAGAATACAAAAACATTAAAAATCACCAACACCTGGATAATCAATTAAACTACCAACACCTGGAAAAAATCTATTCATTAAAAAAACTACAACAATATGGTTGAGATCAAATTTCACCTATTCGTATGGGGTGTACCTATTGGGATGGGGGTACTGGTGTTCGGATTCGCGAGATCAGTGGAGTGAGATCGGGTTCGCGAGAGCAGCGGAGTGAATAGATTAGGGCTCTGTCCGAATGGGGAGAGGAGATCGCGGCCTGCAATTTGGGGGAAACCTTTGCCAACGGTTTTTATAAACCGTTGGAAAAGGCTGAGTTTTAGCAGCATTTTCCCAACGGTTCCATTGAACCGTTGGGAAAGGTCTGAGTTTTAAGCCTTTTCCCAACGGTTCCAGTGAACCGTTGGTAAAGGTCTCCTTTTCCCAACGGTTCCAGTGAACCGTTGGGGAAAGGTCTGCTGAAATTCTCTTTGCCAACGGTTTTCTTAAACCGTTGGCAAAGACTCACTATCCCAACGGTTTAAGTAAACCGTTGGTATACTGCCGTTGGGAAAAAGCTAAATTCCAGTAGTGAGTGGGATCCACCCATCACTCATTAATTCCAATGCATTCCTCATATGAAAAGGTTGAATCATAATCTAAAAATTTGTATTAAAACTAGCATACGAAATGTCAATATTTTAACCACAAACCATGAATGGTATAAAAATAGCACATCCACAGTCAAAAAAAAACTCATTCAATACAATATGGAAGATTTTATAAATTAATCTCAATAAATAATAATGAAGGATATCAACATAGCTGAAAATAAACAATAAAACTATTTGAGATAAATATTCCCTTTTTCTTAAAAACATTTAAATGTCTCACTATTTATTATGAAGCTATTAAAAATAGATTTTTGAATCAAAGTGTACCATACCACTTTGAAACTTTTAAAAGGAATTTTAATTTTAATATATTCATGTCCATATAAATAAATCCTTAAGACTATTTTTAAAACATGTACATTAATGAAAAATATTTAGAAGAATAAATCTTTAAAACATTTAAAATGATATTTTTGTTAAAAAGTTCCTAACCAAATGAAAGAAGCTTGAATAAAAAAATTTGAGGAATAACATTAATCAAACCATTATAATATCATGAGAATAAATGGATTCAAGATATAATATGTCAAAGTATAGTATATACACCATATAAAAGTGAATTGGCACATAATAACAAATAAGTCTCAATGCAATGTAAATTGAGATGAAATCCCTTATAAAGACCGTATCCTTAGATTAAGGATAAATTAATGACATAATTGTGTGTGAAAAATTCAAATACACTCAATATTATTTTATATTTAGTTTAAATAAATCAGACTATATTCACAAATACTCTTGTTAAAAACAAAACCAATGAATTGGATGTTTAACTCAATGAATCGAAATTGAGTTAAGATTACCCTTATCAAGTTCATATCAATAACTTAAGAATTTTTCAATGGATTGATTATGTGTATCAAAATTATATCCAAAAAAAGGGGAGTGGAAATTACTATATAAATAAATAAATAGTGATTCCACACATAATCTTGGAGTAAAATAATCAATGATGTATACGTAAAACCCAATGAGTGGAAATTGAAATTAGAAATTCCCTTACTGATTTGATAACTTACATAACATACACCCCATGAAAGAAGTATCATACAATGAAGATGTAAATACACATAAATTAAAGTATATTACACAAAGAATATAATCATGGGTAGTATATACACCACACAAAATTAAATAGTGGAAAATATAGCATGAATCACACGGGAATAAAAAGTGAGATGAAAACCCCTTACCTTGTACTTTTACTTAGTTGAGGGTATGTTAACCTACTGTATACTGGTGAAATAATTGTTATTAAATTATAGAAGAACCAAATACATAATTATGATATCGTATATGATCTTCTAAAATTTCTATGTTAATGATATTTCAGTAGTATCATTGTTTTGGGTGTCAACTGATTCATTTTCCTTTATATGTTTTGTTACGTAAGTCATGTTTGTTATGGATAGGATGTATTTTATTCATATCCAAAATGATATTAAGTTATTAAAAATTAGTTTTAATCATAAAATTAAAATTATTCTTGAATTTTTATGATGGGGAATGAATCTCATTGAGTTCATGGTGGCGGTAATCCGTACGTAAGCATGAGCGAAAATACCATTCTATTTGTAACGTCCTAGTTCCAGAAGCTGCCCAGAGACTCCCCATACCTGGTTGGTCACATGGCCTCAAGTGCATTTCCCCGGACACCAGAGGCTTCAGAATAGCAGTGAGGGCCTTGGGTGTGATAGTGGGGAAACTATTCCCTCATTGGCAGAGTAACACAACAGAAGTAAACAAATATACAATAGAGGAAGCAGTAATAATGCCAAACAACAAGAAACAACAGAAGACTGATGAAATAAACAACTCAATCACATATATATAAATGATTCATGATACATATATCTAGGAAAGTATCCAAAAAAATCACAATGCTGAAATACAATACTAAAAAAAGTACAAGAAAAGCAATAAACATCTCCACAACATCGCAAGCCTAAGCTTGGTCCCATGCCCTCGAGCTCCAACTTAGTCAAGTACCTAAAGTAGAACAGTGATTTCCCTTATCGATACCTGCAACAAGATAATCTTTTTGGGCCCAAAAGCATGGCCCAAAAAGAGCATGAGACTGAATACCAGTAGGCAACCACCAAGAGATCTGTGCCTAACAGTCAGTGAATATATATGGTAGGAAAAAGCAGATAGAAGGAGTAAAAAAGGAATTACTCGACAGTAAAAATTCCTACAGTTCAATTTCATTCAATTACACATATCAAGTAAGTAGCTAAACAAAGCAGGTAACCCTCTGGGAAGTACCCTCAGCCGAACCCCTCTGGTGTAACCAAAACAACACAAGCAAGCAGATAACACAACAGGTAACCCTATAGGAAGTACTCAGAGCCTATCCCCTCTGTTTCTACCTAGAAACACAAGCAACCCTCTGGGTAGTACACTTAGTATAACCCCTCTGGTTCAGCTTAAGTATATACTCTATGAATAAGCACTCACCGTCAATTCCTCCTATAGTCTCATATCGGTAGATAAAGGTGCTCTGGGGAAGCACTTACATCACATTTCCTTCATGGACCACGTCGAGGAACTATAGACACTATGAGGAAGAACTTACGTTAATTCCCCCTATGATCTCACATCGTAATTAGAAAAGACACTCTGGAGAAGCCCTTACATCCATTCTCTCTATGGTCTATACACCAGGTTCTCACGACCCTGTGTAAGTCAAGCAAGTACAGTGAAGCATATTGGCCAATGTAAACCTCAATAACTACTTGGATAACCATCTACAATATAACAACATGTCAAATAAACAATCACTCTATCCTAACAATACTAGGCATGTTAAGTAAACATCCTAACAGGAAAACAAGACCCAACAGTCAAAACATACAATCATGCATGGGAAAACACTTCCAAATCATAACAATTACACCTATTATCATTCAATTAACCTCTATTCAAGCATACAAGAATAGCAGGTAATCAACATGGCTAAAACAGTAAACACACAATATCCCATTCAAGGTTATTGGGAACTTTTGCGCATATAACTTGAATAATTTCAACGGAAAGGCACAAACTACCTACCATGGTGTTGTAGGATCGATATACGTGAACCACAAGCCTTGAATCACCCAAGAACACCATATATCTACAAAAATTCTAAAAGTTATCAACCAAAGATAACTTGAGAAAGAGGATGAATCATGAAAATAAGCTCTAGGGGAAGGAATAGATTACTGAGGCAATCCCAACGCAATCGAAGGTGGTCAATTCGGATAACAGACGCTCGATCAGGAGCTCAAAGAAGGATCGCGACCACACCCTTGCTCTCGGACAAACCAGATCTAGAAGGAAGGATTTTTTCCAATTAGATGTGACCCCAGTGCATTTAATGAAAAAAAGAAAGTACATGGATTGTACTTTATAAGCACATGGCGTGTACTTGGCTTCATCAGACCCCCATTATGCAGTCTCCAAGTCACCACACATGGCCGTGTGCATGGCCGTTACACGACCAGAACCTGGCTACCTGCAGTAACCGAGTACACGGTGTGTACTTAAGAAATTACTAGAAAAACCTCTTTTCTAAAAAACACTAGAAAAAGGAAAACATATCTGAAAAGAAGATCCGGGTTCTTACAAATATCCCCCCTTAAAGAAATTCCTCTCCGAATTCCCCTAGTAAGGCGGTATAGAAGAAGAGTCCTCAAACATCTTTGGCCACTGTGATCGTACATCAGTCTCCCTCTCCCAATTCTCGTCCTGTACTCACCCGTGCTGCCATAACACTCATACCAGAGGAACAGACCGTCCACAGAGAACCTTCTTACATAGATCAACAATAAGGATAAGATTCTTCTCAAATGAGGCGTCCACCTCTAACTCAACCTACTTGGGTTAAAAAATATGATATGAGTCTGAGAAGTAATGTCGTAACTGAGAAATATGGAAGACGTCGTGCATAGCCCGATACCTCTGAGGTAACTGCAACCGATAGGTGATCGGTCCAACTCTCTCCAATACATCAAACTACCTGATGTACCTCGATGAAAGATTACCCTATCTCCTAATCCTCTTGTGCCCTAAAATCACTGTGACATGTAGGAAAACCTTATCCCTGACCTCGAACTCCAGAGGTCATCTTTGTTGATCAGCATAAGACTTTTGTCGAGAATGTGCAGTAGCCATCCACTCCTGAATCAACTCTATCTACTCTGTGGTCTCCTGGATAATACAAGGTCCCAGCATAGCTGCCTCTCCTACATCTAGCTGACACAAGGGTGATCTTAATGTAATATCATAAAAATCCTCATAAGGTTCCATTTGAATAGTTGCTTGAAATCTATTTTTGTAGGAATACTCCACAAGAGGTATGTGCTTCTCCCAAGAACCTCCAAAATCTAGGATGCATGCACAAATCATGTCCTCAATCACCTGAATCATATGCTAGAACTGGACATCTGTCTGGGGATGATAAGCTATAATCAAATGTACCTATGTGCCCAAGGCCTCCTGAAGCCCCTTCCAGACCTGAGAAATAAAACGTGCATCCTTGTCTGAGAAAATGGAGTGTGGAACCCCATGTGAACATACAATCTCTCGGATGTACAACCTTCATAGCTCATCAACACTGAAGGTTTCCTTGATCGGAAATAAGTGAGAAACCTTCGTGTGTCTATCAATGACAATCCAAACAGCATCATTCTCTCAATGTGACCTGGGCAGACCTATCATGAAATCCATCACGACATCATTCTACTTCCACTCAAGAATGGGTAACTGATGTGAAAGCCCTGCGGGTCGCTGATGCTCCACCTTCACCTGCTGATAGGTGGAACACCTCATGACGAACCAACAACATCTCTGTTCATACCTGGACACCAATACTAATAGTGTAGATCATGATACATCTTAGTGACACCAGGATGAACTGCCCAAACTGAGGAATTAAAGTCCTGCATCAACTCCTAGTATATGTCTGCTGGCACCCATACGCATTGATGAAAACACAAGATATCATCTTCTCCTATAGTCCATCCAGGAATAGGGTACTCTCCTAACACACTTTCCCATAGGACTAGGCCTTCAGAATATGATATTTGCCTCATTCTCATTCAATCAAGAAGAGTATAGGTATCAACTAAATATGAAAGAAACGTTTTCCCTTGCCTGTCGTGCACCTCTAAATGCATCTCAGAGAACAGATCCATAAGCTTACACTCAGTTCTAGATTCATGAACTGCCTATATTTGAGTACTCCTGCTCAATGCAATAGCCACAGCGTTGCCTTTCCCAGGCGTATAGGCAAGCTCAAAGTCAAAAGACAGAAGGTACTCAACCTAGCTTCGCTGTCTTAAATTCAGGTCATGCTAAGTGAAGATATAATTGAAAATTTTTTGGTCAGTGAAAACCACAAAATTCTCTCCCAAAAGATAACGTCTCCAACAAAATAACGCATGAACAACTGCAACCAACTCAAGATCGTGCGTCGGGAAATTTCTCTCATGTGGCCTCAACTTCCGATACCCGTACGCAATGACTCTTTCCCCCTGTATAAGTACAAATCCAAAAATGATACCTAAAGCATCACAGTAAATAGTATATCTCTTTCCCAGCTCTGGAAATACTAGTATCGGTGTTGAAGTCAACCTCCCTTTCAGCTCCTAAAAGGCTGACTCACAAGAATCTGTCCACAAGTTATTCGTACCCTTCTTAGTCAGGCCTGTTAGTGGTGCTGCTAAGCATGAGATGTTCTGTATGAAATGCCTGTAGTATCCATCTATCCCTAGAAAACATCGTACCTCAAAGAAATTCTTTGGATTCTCCCAAGAAACTATATCTCTCACTTTATCTGGGTTTATTGATACTCTTGTATCCAAGATAATATGACCCAAGAAGTGAAACTAGTCCATCCAAAAGTGCCATTTTGAGAGCTTAACATATAACTGATGCTCTCTTAGTGTACTCAAAATGATCTCAAGATGGGTAGCATGGTTGTGTCGAGTGTGAGAGTACACCAAGATATCATCCATGAAGATCACCATGATGGAATCCAAGTATGGTTGGAACACTCGTTTCATCAGTGCCATGAAAATTTCAGGCATGTTTGTGAGACCGAATGACATAACTATATACTCGTATAGACCATACCTGCTTCAAAAAGCTGTAATAGGTATATCAGATGGTCTAACATGAACCTGATGATAACCGGACCTCATGCAAATCTTCGAGAACACACAGGCTCCTCGAAGCTGATCAAAGAGATCATCAATCCTCAGAAAGGGATATCGGTTCTTGACCGTCAACTGGTTCAGCTTCTTATAATCCACCCAAAGTCGGAGAGTACCATATTATTTCTTCACAAAAAGGACATTCGAACCCCAAGGAGGAGTACTGGGTCAGATGAAACCCTTAGCCTACAACTCTTCCAACGGCTTCTTGAGATCCTGTTACTCTAGTGTAGCCATCCTGTATGGAGGAATGGACACAGGGGCCGCTCCTGGTACGAGCTCAATTGAAAAGTCCATCTCTCACTCCGGATGCAAACCTGAAAAGTCTTCTGGAAACATGTCGCTGAAATGATCCAACGTCAAGACATCATCATAAGTAAATATATAAAGCCCAAGGCTCTCCGCAACAAAAAAAAATATAAAGCTATGGGAAACCCCTGTATCGAAAAGAGAAGAAGATAAAACTGAGGCAACCAGAATTGTACCTCGAACTGTAGAGGGTTCGAGATCCTGCTCCTACAGGGTCTTCTCCACTACAAAAGTCTGGCCTGTAATGCGGCCCTATGATAATACCTAACCACCCTGAGCTGATCCACCCTATTGTCACTGAAATCCTGGCGACTGGATACCACGACCATGACCTCCGCTTATGCCTGATCGGCTGGTAGAACTCCAGTTTCCAGACTGATGAGAAACCAGTGGCACTACTACTGAATGTGGAGTCATAGAAGAACCCCTGTCACCAGCTTCTGGTGAGAAGATCTAACAGAAACGCTGAATATGACCCATATTGCCGCATGATCGGCACTCCACTGTGTCTCTCGGACAATGTGGCCCTATATGCACGCTCTTCCCACACTGTTATCACACTACTTGGCTACCATAAGAAGTGTCTCAACTCCTTGGATCACCATACAAATAACCCCTGTGGCACTTACTACTGTTATTAGGAGGAATACTAACTCCGGATGTCGAACTGGCCTAGCTCACAGCTTCAGAATCCCTCAGATTATGCTCTGCGATCAGCACTTAGTTGATGATAGAAGTGATGGAAGTCAACCTGAAAATATTCAACTACGATCATATGTCAGGCCTTAGACCATCCTCAAACTTCCTTCCGATGAATAACTCATCACCTCCTAGAATAGGTGTGATGTACTACAGATCAGTGAAGCGAGAAGAGTACTCCATAACAGAAAGAGTACCCTGCTACAAACTCATGAACTCTCAGGCTTGATCAGCCCTCAAGGTCTCCGGATAGAATTAGTCATAAAAAGAACACTGTAAGTCATCCCAAGCCATAACTTGATGGCGTCCCACTTGTGAGATCACATCCCACCATCTCTTGGCAGAATCCTGAAGCATATACGTAGCGAGCTTGACCCTCCTCTCTGGAGGTGTCTCTAGATGCTCAAAGATGGAAAGTAGGGCTTCTAACCATGACTCTACAGCCTGAGGTCCTCCTTCCCCAGTGAAAGTGAGAGGATGCTACTGTTGGAAAACCCATGTAAGCTCTTCTATAGAAGGGGAAGGATGCAGTACTCCCCAGAAGGTATGCATGAACCTCATAAAGCCCTCTTAGAACTGTGTATCAACACCTGTGTCTGGAATGACAACTAGTTCCAAAACTAGCACAACTGGAGGATCTGCTGGAATTCCTTTATCAGTCATGTCTGGTGTCTATTCATTTTTCTACAACTGGCGTACAACCAGAGGACATCTCGGTGGCATGACTCTGCAAGGTCAAGTGCACACCTTAGATCAAGATTATCAAGGACTGAACATTTGAAGAAGGAGGGAATAAGAGAAAGAATGCATTCATGTTTTTCAAAACATGAATACATGACATGTATAATGCCTACACGATGTGTTCTCTTAAGCCTTTCACATGGGTGTGTACCTCTACCAAAACTGGTCGTGTAACACCCAATACAAAACATGTTGTCCTTACACATGATGTGTACTTGAATCCCCTTCCCCTACCCGAGTTCCTTTACACGGCTAGGCCACATGGTTCTCCTAGAACAGGACTACACGGCGTGTTCGTACCCAACATGGCATGTACTAGATGAGCTTCACTGACCTGTGTTGTTAGTGACATGACCGGTTACATGGCTGACTCTACACGGCGTGTTTGTGACATAAATGACGTGTACTAAGATATTTCATCATCCCATGTTGTTCATGACACGACCTGATACTCATTTTACCCTACACGACATGTTTCAGATAGACACGACATGTATTAGAAAAGACTCAACCGACCCATGTTGTTAGTCACACGTCTGATTACAAGGCTCTACAACATGGTGTGTATATCTGGTACACGGTGTGTCCTACCAAAAGTTCCCAACCCTATGTCTCTGACCACACGGTCTAAGACACAGTTAGAGACAACACATCATGTACATACAGTACACGACACGTACTTAAGAAACACTTTTTCTTCTTGAAAAGAAGAACACATGGCATGTATTCAAAATTATACGCTGTGTATTCTGGGTTTTTCCAGAAAATAAGCCTCAGAAACTACTCCAAAACCCAGAGAAACACTAAAATGAACCTTTAAGGTGCCAAATTCTGATTCGTGAGGGCCTATACTCCCCGCGAATCAAATCTTGGCATCTTATACAAGTTATAAACAAGCATAATAGATCAATGATCCACCAAATTCTGGTCCATGAGGGCCCATAACACCTCAACAAAAAGTTTGGCATTCATTCAAACAAAACCTTACACAACCAAAACCCTATCAAACAGTAGGTACATTTTTTCTCAAGGCATATATCACAACAACATGCATATCTAGAACAACATCTATCACAACAACATGGAATCACTAATTCAACCTAAATGGCATGGAAAGAATGCATGAATTGTGATTTCTAGAAAGTGTCTATATGATGCATGAGATGAAATGCCCTCATCTCATCAGGTTGAAAAAGAAATAGAACCTCAATAACATCAACAATAATAGCACAAATCATGTGAATCACTCAAGGAGAAATCAAATAAACTGTAATAATTGAAAAACCAAAAAACTTTCAATAACGAGGTAGATTAGATTTTCCCTGTATGCGGGCCAGTTACTCCCGGGCACAACTTATTAAGTACCAATTCCATCCTATCACTATCTATAGGCTCTAAATAGTAAGTCAAGAGAAAATAATTCCTCTGATACCACTTTGTAACGACCCGGTTCCGGAAGCCGCCCAGAGACGCCCCGTACTCAGTTGGTCACATGTCCTCAAGCGCATTTCCTTGTATGCCAGAGGCTACTGACTAGTAGTGAGGGCCTTGAGTGTGATAGTGGGGAAACTCTGCCCTCATTGGAAGAGTAACACAGAAGAAGTAAACAAATATACAATAGCATAAGTAGTAATAATGCCATATAACAAGAAATAAGGGAAGTCTGATGGAAGAAACAACTGGAGGACATATATATAAATGATGCATGATACATATGTCTAGGAAAGCAGCCAAACAAATCACAATGATGAAATACAGTACTAAAAAAAAGTACAAGAAAAACAATAAACAACTCCACAACATCGCAAGCCTATTCTTGGTTCCATGCTCTCCTGCTCCAACGTAGTAAAGTACCTAAAGTAGAGGGGCACTTTCCCTTATCTATACTTGCAACAAGATAATCTGTTTGGGCCCAAAAGTATGGAAAAAAAGGGTGTGACACTAAATCCCATTAGGAAACCACCAAGAGATCTGTGCCTAATAGTCAGTGAATATATATGGCAGGAAAAAGTAGATATAAGTAGTAAACAATGAAGTACTCGACAATAAACATTCCTACAGTTCAATTGCATTCAATTCCACATATCAAGTAACCAGCTAAACAAATCAGGTAACTCTCTAGGAAGTACTCTCAACCTAACCCCTCTGGTCCAACCAAAATAACACAAGCAAGTAGATAACACAACTGGTAACCCTCTGGTAAGTACTCACAACCTATCCCATTTTGTCCAACCTAGCAACACAAGAAACCCTCTAGGAAGTACACTTAGTCTGACCCCTCTGGTTCAACTTATGTATAGAATCTATGAGGAAGAACTAGCCATCAATTCATCTTATAGTCTCATATCGGTAGATAAAGGCGCTTTGGGGAAGCACTTATGTCACATTCCCACTATGTCCCACGTCAAGGAACTACATACACTCTGAAGAAGAACTTATGTCAATTCACCCTGTGGTCTTGCATCGTAAGTAGAAAAGACACTCTAGAGAAGCCCTTATTTCCATTCTCCCTATGGTCTATACACCAGGTTCTCATGGCCCTGTGTAAGTCAAGTAAGTACAAAAAAGCATATCGGCCAAAGTAAACCTCAAGAACAACTTGTCTAATAGTCTACAACATAACATTATGTCAAATAAACAATCACTCTATCCTAACAATACTAGGCATGGTAAGTAAACAACCTAACAGGCAAACAAGACCCAACGGTCAAAACAGGAAATGATGCATGGGAAAAAACTTACAAAGCATAACAATTAACTCTATTCTCATTCAATTAAC
Organism: Viscum album; assembly: GCA_963277665.1. Taxonomy (NCBI): domain Eukaryota; kingdom Viridiplantae; phylum Streptophyta; class Magnoliopsida; order Santalales; family Viscaceae; genus Viscum; species Viscum album. Next base: position 1,490,896,069 of record OY728120.1, read on the forward strand.
CTCTATTAAAGCATACAAGCATAGTAGGAAATCAACAAGGCTAAAACAGTAAACATGCAATACCCCGTTCAAGGGTATTGGGCACTTTTGGGCATATAACTCAAATTCTTTCAACATAAAGGCACAAAACACCTACCTCAGTGTTGTAGGATCAATATATATGAACCTCAGGCCATGAATCTCCCAAGAACACCGTATATCTACAAAAACACTAAAAATGCTCAACCAAAGATAACTTGAGAAAGAGGGGGAATTAGGAAATGAATCTCTAGGAGAAGGAAGAGCTTACCAAGGAGATCCCAACATAATAAATGGAGGTTGAATCGGATAACAGATGCTCAATCGGGAGTTTGGAGAAGGATCACGGCCGCACCCTCTCTCTCGGACGAACCAGACCTAGAAGGAGGGCTTTCTTCCAATTAGACGCGACCCCATTGAATTTAATGAAAAAAAGAAAGTACACAGAGTGTACATTATAAGTACATGACCTGTACTTTCCTTCACCATCCCCCGCATTAGGTGGTCTCCAGGTCACCACACAAGGCCGTGTGTAGGGCCGTTACATGACCAGCACCTGGCTACTCGTGGTAACCGAGTACACAATGTGTACTTATGAAGTGTTGGTGTTGGTGGCCTAGAACCAACTAATTTTTACTTTATTAATTAATAAATACCTTATCACATCTTGATTGTTCTTCTGTGTGATAATGCATGTGATAATGTCCTAAGGATAACAGTTGCATTAAAGGGTTATAGCGGATCCCTGCCATGATGAGAACCCAGAAGTGCCATAACACTGTTCTTGAATATATGTTCTATGGCCGGATGATGTTATTTGAGGGACACAAATAATAAGGGTCATTAGGGGTGAGGATGCATAAAACTTTGAGGCACCTTCTCATGGTGTGCGCCCTTGGTAATGTCCAGGAGGATATTATGAGAACAAGACCCGCCAGTAGGAAATCCACATTTCACAGTGTCATTGGATGTTCCTATCTGTGGATGTGTGTATCGGTACTTAGACTTTTAAGATTATTATTAATGGGTATTACAACTTGCACACTTAGATGTATTGATGAAAACTGTGATGAAACACTATTCCCAGTGAGGTAGGATATGTTGGGTGCATCATAAGTGATATTGCATTAATAGATAATGCGAGAAAGATTTTTTCCCTTATATTCCATAACGGATGTAGATATCTCAAGACCTTTTATGGAATTTATATAGCCTAAATAAATCCATGGCCATGGTGAGGAATGGGAAATTTCAATTTCGGAAAGTCAAATAAAGAATAATCGAGCACATGGGTTGATAACACTAGCATGCAACCCAATTGATTCGAGATATCGAGAGAAATTGATTAAATTACACGGTAAGCATTTGTAGGAGGTGAAACATAATTGTGGTGTTAACTACTTTGTCTATGGGTTCCTTGGAGTGTTTCTAGCTGTTAACCCTGGAATTTATGTAGGCTCTACCTAATGCCACAGAGAAAGAGGCCTAGAGGGTCATACACTAAGTGTGTCCAAGTATCTCAGTTAAATATTAATTTAACAAGTCGAATAAAGATTATTCATGACTGTGGTTTAATAATTATTCAAGGAAACCTGATCAAATTTATTTCAACACTAATTATTCGAGAGAATATATTGTGGGAGAAATAATATATTTATTAACGAGTAATACAATGATATTTATTTGAGAAATAAATAGTAATTATTTAAGGTCTAATAAATGTGGTGGAGGAAATTAAGAAAAATGGAAAATAAAAGTACACGCCATGTATATTAATATATACACGCCGTGTAGTTTTTCAGAGAATTTATGAGAAATAATATTATTTATTTAATTAAATAATATTAGGTGTAATTCGTAGGGCGCATTTCAAGTAATAATAATAGTCAACTATTATTATTAGACATGGGGTATTACTAAGAATTAAATGAAATGAATAAATGATTTCGGGTAATTAATTCATTTTATAATTCTATGTAATTAAAAATACCAATTATATATTTCTCATTAGCCATGCCATTTTGGGTGGTTGTGCACAACGGATTTGGAAAAGACTCTCAAGCCAAGAGAGAATTCTTTTTCCACCAAGAATGCTCTCAAGCTACAAGAGAGAGATCCACCTCCACCAGATCAAGGCAATCGAATCACTACTGGAAATCCAGCATTTCCCAATGGTTTAGAACCGTTGGGAAAGGCTGCAGAACCATTGGTATATGTTATACCAACGATTCTGCAAACCGTGGGGAAGTAAGCCATTGGGAAAGGATTTTCCCAACGGTTTACAGAGAACCTTTGGGATAGGTTAGAAAAAATCAACCTATCCCAACGGTTCTGCCAAACCGTTGGGAAATCAACAGAGAATTTTCTTTCCCAACGGTTTAAAAACCGTTGGTAAAAACAACCATTCAACAGGATATCCCAATGGTTCCTTGAACCGTTGGTAAAAACAGCTACATAGAGCCTATGCCAACGGTTTTCAAACCGTTGGCATAGGCTTTGCTGTGCAAATTGCACAGCAGCCTGAAATTTGCACAGCAGGTATGGTTTTTGGGCATTCACCCTCAGTTTCAATTCAATTTTCAATCCAATTATGCCCTTGTTTTCAATTCATTTTTCAATCCAATTATTGTACCTGTAACACATATAATGCATACATATAGATAACAAACCAACACATACAAATAATGCAAACCAACCAACCAACACATATAATGCATCCTGAAAATATACACATCCATAATTAAAGTAGAATTCATAACATAATTATAAACATACATAATTCATTTAGAATTAATTTTAAAATTTAGATGACAATCATATGTGGAATCCGGAATTCAATTCATAATTTGATTGGTTTTTCATATACCATATATTTTTAATAGAAATGATATCCATTTTAAACAAAATACATACATCTGGATTGATAATGGTCACACCGTGCCTCGGATTGAGGCGAGGTTAACTCGTACACGTCACAAATGACTCATTGATCGTTGTCCTAAAGTATCAACATATTCCGAAATCATTTGGTTGGTTTTACGTATGTCAGTTGTTGTTTTCACTTCAAATGAAGTGTTTTTTAAATAAAAGAGAGACACTTTGAATGGTGTCGGCCACACCACGCCTCGTATTGAGGCGGGGTTAACTCGTACACATCACAAATGACCCATGGATTGTTGTGATAAAATATAAACACAATCAGAATGTGTTTGGTTGGTTTTCCGTATGAATTTAAAATGTAGTCCATTTTAAAGAAAATAGATACACTTAGAGTGGTATCGGCCAAACCGTGACTCGGATTGAGGAGTGGTTGACTCGTACATGTAACATATGACCCATGAATCGTTGTCCTAAATTTTCAACAGATTCCAAATGCGTTTGGTCAGTTTTTCATATGTCAGTTGTTTATTTCACTTATAATCTTGTCCATTTTAAACAAAAGAGACACAGTCAGAGTGGTACCGGCCACACCGCGTCTTGGATTTAGACGGGGTTGACTCTTACATGTCTCAAATGACCCATGGATCATTTTCCTAAAGTATCAACACAATCCGAAAGCGTTTGGCCGGTTTTCCGTATGTCAGTTGATGTTTTTCACTTAAAATGATGTCCTTTTGAAACAAAAGACATACACTTTGAGTTGTGTCGGCCACACCATGCCTCGGATTGAGGTGGCGTTGACTCTTACACATCACATATAACCCATGGATCGTTCTCCTAAAGTCTCAATGGAAACTGAATGTGTTTGGTTAGTTTTCCGTATGTACTTAAAATGTTGTCCATTTTAAACAACAGAAAGTCACTTAGAGTGGTCCCGACCATACTTAGATGACAATTAAATTAGAATTCATAACATAATTATAAACGTTCATAATTCATATATAATTCAATTTAAAATTTAGATGACAATTATATGTGGAATCCGAAATTCAATTCATAATTTGATCAGTTTTTTCTATACCATATATTTTTACCTCAAATGATGTCCATTTTAAACAAAATACATACACCTGAAGTGATACCGGCCACACCGCACCTCAGATTGAGGCGGGGTTGACTCGTACATGTCACATTTGACCCATGGATCGTTGTGATAAAGTATCGACACAATCCGAATGCGTTTGGTCGGTTTTCCGTATGCCAGTTGATGTTTTTCACTTAAAATGACGTCCTTTTGAAACAAAAGACGGACACTATGAGTGGTGCCGACCACACCGCGTCTCCAATTGAGGCGGGGCTGATTCGTACACATCACATATGACCCATGGATCTTTCTCCTAAAGTTTAAATGGAAACCGAATGAGTTTGGTTGGTTTTCCATATGTACTTAAAATGTTGTCCATTTCAAACAAAAGAGTGACACTTAGACTAATCCTGACCACACCGCGACTCAGATTTATCCCGGATTGGCTTGTACATGTCACAAATGACCCATGGATCGTTGTGATAAATTATCAAAAGATTACGAATGCATTTGGTCGGTTTTGCGTATGCCAGTTGTTCTTTTCATTTATAATCATGTCAATTTTAAACAAAAGAGACAGAGTTAGAGCGGTGTCGGCCACACCGCGTCTCGGATTAAGACGGGGTTGACTTGTACACGTCACATATGACTCATGGATCATTTTTCTAAAGTATCGATAGAATCCAAATGCGTTTGGTCATTCTTACATATGTCAGTTGATGCCTTTCACTTAAAATGACGTCCATTTGAAACAAAAGACGGACACTTTGAGTGGTGTCAGCCACACCGCATGTCGGATTGAGGCGGGGATGATTCGTACATGTCACATATGACCCATGGATCATTCTCCTAAAATTTTAACGGAAACCGAATCCGTTTGGTCGTTTTTCCGTATGTACTTAAAATGGTGTCCATTTTAAACAAAAGAGAGTCACTTAGACTTATACTGGCCACACCGCGACTCGGATTCATCCCAGGTTGGCTCGTACACGTCACATATGACCCATGGATTGTTGGGATAAATTATCAACAGATTTGGAATGCGTTTGGTTGGTTTTCCGTATGTCAGTTGATGCTTTTCACTTAAAATGACGTCATTTTGAAACAAAAGACGGACACTTTGAGTGGTGCCGGGCACACCACGTCTCCAGATTGAGCTGAAACCACCGTGAAACATTCTAATTATTATTCGTTACATGTACGCGCAGACGGAACGTCAATCGGACGTGCGGTTTGCGCGGTACGACTCAATATTCGTGTTTTAAGTGATGCGCGCGCTTCGTAAACGCGCATGAGGGGGGTCCAAACGGGAAGAACGAAGTCAGAATGGCCTGAAATCAGACGAAAAATACAGGAGAGTGATTTATGAAGTGGTCGAGCAGACGGCACGTCAATCGGACGTGCCGTGTGCCCGCGGTGACCGACAACGCAGTTCTGGTGTCATAAACGGCCAAAACGGGCATCCAACGGTCAAATTCATAGCGGACGACCTCAAGTTGAGCTGAAACCACCGTGAAACATTATAATTATTATTCGTGATGTATACGCACAGACGACATGTCAATCGGACGTGCGGTTTGCGCGGTACGGCTCAATATTCATATTTTAAGTGATGCGCGGGCTTCGTAAACGCGCGTGAGGGGGGTCCAAACGGGCTGAACGAAGTCGGAATGGCCTGAAATCAGACGACAAATACGGGTGAGTGATTTCTGAAGTGGTCGAGTAGACGTCACGTCAATTGGACGTGCCATGTGCCCGCGGTGACCGACAACGCAGTTCTGGTGTCATAAACGGCCAAAACGGGCGTCAAGCGGTCAAATTCATAGCGGACGACCTCAGATTGAGCTGAAACCACCGTGAAAAATTCTAATTATTATTCGTGACGTGTAAGAGCAGACGGCACGTCAATCGGACGTGCGGTTTGCGCGGTACAGCTCAATATTCGTGTTTTAAGTGATGCGCGCGCTTCGTAAACGCGCGTGAGGGTGGTCCAGACGGCCCGAACGATTTCAGAATGGCCTGAAATCAAACGAAAAATACGGGTGAGTGCTTTATGAAGTGGTCGAGCATATGGCACATCAATCGGACGTGCCGTGTGCCCGCGGTGACCGACAACGCAGTTCTGGTGTCATAAACAGCCAAAACGGGCGTCCAACGGTCATATTCATAGAGGACGACCTCGGATTGACCTGAAACCACCGTGCAACATTCTAATTATTATTCGTGACATGTATGCACAGACGGCATGTCAATCGGACGTGCGGTTTGCGCGGTACGGCTCAATATTCGTGTTTTAAGTGATGCACGCGCTTCGTAAACGCGCGTGAGGGGGGTCCAAATGGGCCGAACGAAGTCGGAATGGCCTGAAATCAGAATAAAAATATGGGAGAGTGATTTATGAAGTGGTCGAGCAGACGGCACGTCAATCGGACGTGCCGTGTGCCCGCGGTGACCGACAACGCAGTTCTGGTGTCATAAACGGCCAAAACGGGCGTCCAACAGTCAAATTCATAGCGGACGACCTCGGATTGACCTGAAACCACCGCGCAACATTCTAATTATTATTCGTGATAGGTACGCGCAGACGGAACGTCAATCAGACATGCGGTTTGCGCGGTACGGCTCAATATTCATGTTTTAATTGATGCGCGCGCTTCGTAAACGCGCCTGAGGGGGGTCCAAATGGGCCGAACAAAGTCGGAATGGCCTGAAATCAGACGACAAATACGGGAGAGTGATTTATGAAGTGGTCGTGCAGACGAAACGTCAATCGGACATGCCGTGTGCCTGCGGTGACCGACAACGCAGTTCTGGTGTCATAAACGGCCAAAACGGGCGTCCAACGGTCAAATTCATAGCGGACGACCTCATATTGACCTGAAACCACCGTGCAACATTCTAATTATTATTTGTGACATGTACGCGCAGACGGCACGTCAATCGGACGTGCGGTTTGCGCGGTACGGCTCAATATTCGTATTTTAAGTGATGCGCGCGCTTCGTAAACGCGCGTGAGGGGGGTCCAAATGGGCCGAACGAAGTCAGAATGGCCTGAAATAAGACGAAAAATACGGCTGAGTGATTTCTGAAGTGGTCGAGCAGACGGCACGTCAATTGGACGTGACATGTGCCCGCGGTGACCGACAACGCAGTTCTGGTGTCATAAACGGCCAAAACGGGTGTCAAACGGTCAAATTCTTAGAAGACGACCTCAGATTGAGTTGAAACCACCGTGAAACATTCTAATTATTATTCGTGACGTGTACGCGCAGACGGCACGTCAATCGGACATGTAGTTTGCGCGGTACGGCTCAATATTCGTGTTTTAAGTGATGTGCGCGCTTCGTAAACGCGCGTGAGGGTGGTCCAATCGGGCCGAACGATTTCTGAATGGTCTTAAATCAGACGAAAAATACGGTTGAGTGATTTATGAAGTGGTCGAGCAGACGGCACGTCAATCGGACGTGCCGTGTGCTCGCGGTGACCGACAACGCAGTTCTGGTGTCATAAACGGCCAAAACGGGCGTCTAACGGTCAAATTCATAGCGGATGACCTCGGATTGACCTGAAACCCCCCGTGATAAATTCTAATTATTATTCGTGATATGTAAGCGCAGACTGCACGCCAATAGGACGTGCGGTTTGCGCGGTACGACTCAATATTCGTGTTTTAAGTGATGCGCGCGCTTCGTAAACGCGCGTGAGGGGGGTCGAAATGGGCCGAAAGAAGTCGGAATGGCCTAAAATCAGAAGAAAAATACGGGAGAGTGATTTATGAAGTGTTCGAGAAGACGGAATATCAATCGGACGTGCCGTGTGCCCGCGGTGACCGACAACGCAGTTCTGGTGTCATAAACGGCCAAAACGGGCATCCAACGGTCAAATTCATAGCGGACGACCTCGGATTGAACTGAAACCACCGTGAAACATTCTAATTATTATTCTTGACATGTACGCACAGACGGAATGTCAATCGGACATGCGGTTTGCACGGTACGACTCAATATTCATGTTTTAAGTGATGCGCGCGCTTCGTAAACGCGCGTGAGGGGGGTCCAAACGGGCCGAACGAAGTCGGAATGGCCTGAAATCAGACGACAAATATGGGAGAGTGATTTATGAAGTGGTCGAGTAGACGGCACGTCAATCGGAGGTGCCGTGTGCCCGCGGTGACCGACAACGCAGTTCTGGTGTCATAAACGGCCAAAACGGGCGTCCAACGGTCAAATTCATAGTGGACGACCTCAGATTGACCTGAAACCACCGTGAAACATTCTAATTATTTTTCGTGACATGTACGCGTAGACGGAACGTCAATCGGACGTGCGGTTTGCGCGGTACGACTCAATATTCGTGTTTTAAGTGATGCGCGCGCTTCGTAAACGCGCGTGAGGGGGGTCCAAACGGGCCGAACGAAGTCGGAATGGCCCGAAATCAGACGAAAAATACGGGAGAGTGATTTATGAAGTGGCCGAGTAGACGGAACGTCAATCGGACGTGCTGTGTGCCCGCGGTGACCGACAACGTAGTTCTGGTGTCATAAACGGCCAAAACGGGCGTCCAACGGTAGAATTCATAGAGGACGACCTCAGATTGACCTAAAACCACCGTGCAACATTCTAATTATTATTAGTGACATGTACGCGTAGACGTCACGTCAATCAGATGTGCGGTTTGTGCGGTACGACTCAATATTCGTATTTTAAGTGATGCGCGCGCTTCGTAAACGCACGTGAGGGGGGTCCAAACGGGCCGAACGAAGTCGGAATGTCCTGAAATCAGACGACAAATACGGGTGAGTGATTTCTGAAGTGGTCGAGTAGACGGCACATCAATTGGACGTGCCATGTGCCAGCGGTGACCGACAACGCAGTTCTGGTGTCATAAACGGCCAAAACGGGCGTCAAACGGTCAAATTCATAGCGGATGACCTTAGATTGAGCTGAAACCACCGTGAAACATTCTAATTAGTATTTGTGACGTGTACGCGTAGACAGAATGTCAATCAGATGTGCGGTTTGCGCGGTACGGCTCAATATTCGTGTTTTAAGTGATGCGTGCGCTTCGTAAACGCGCGTGAGGGTGGTCCAAACGGGCCGAACGATTTTGGAATGGTCTGAAATCAGACGAAAAATACAGGTGAGTGATTTATGAAGTGGTCGAGCAGACGACATGTCAATCGGACGTGCCGTGTGCCCGCGGTGACCGACAACGCAGTTATGGTGTCATAAACGGCCAAAACGGGCGTCCAACGGTCAAATTCATAACGGGCGACCTTGGATTGACCTAAAACCACCGTGAAACATTCTAATTATTATTCTTGACATGTACACGCAGACAGCACGTCAATCGGACGTGCGATTTGCGCGGTACGGCTCAATATTCGTGTTTTAAGTGATGCGCGCGCTTCGTAAACGCGCGTGAGGGGGGTCCAAACGGGCCGAACGAAGTCGGAATGGACTGAAATCAGACGAAAAATACGGGAGAGTGATTTATGAAGTGGTCGAGAAGACGGCGCGTCAATCGGATGTGCCATGTGCCCGCGGTGACCGACAACGCAGTTCTGGTGTCATAAACGGCCAAAACGGGCGTCCAAAGGTCAAATTTATAGCGGACGACCTCAGATTGACCTGAAACCACCGTGAAACATTCTAATTATTATTCATGACATGTACGCGTAGACGACACGTCAATCGGACGTGCAGTTTGCGCGGTACGGCTCAATATTCGTGTTTTAAGTGATGCGCGCGCTTCGTAAACGCGCGTGAGGGGGGTCCAAATGGGCCGAACGAAGTCGGAATGGCTTGAAATCAGACGAAAAATACGGGAGAGTGATTTATGAAGTGGTCGAGCATACGGCATGTCAATCGGATGTGCCGTGTGCCCGCGGTGACCGACAACGCAGTTCTGGTGTCATAAACGGCCAAAACGGGCGTCCAACGGTCAAATTCATAGAGGACGACCTCGGATTGACCTGAAACCACCGTTCAACATTCTAATTATTATTCGTGACGTGTACGCGTAGAAGGCACGTCAATCGGATGTGCGGTTTGCGCGGTACGGCTCAATATTTGTGTTTTAAGTGATGTGCGCGCTTCGTAAACGCGCGTGAGGGTGGTCCAAACGGGCCGAACGATTTCGGAATGGCCTGAAATCAGATGACAAATACGGGTGAGTGATTTATGAAGTGTTCGAGCAGAGGTCACGTCAATCGGACGTGCCGTGTGCCCGCAGTGACCGACAACGCAGTTCTGGTGTCATAAACGGCCAAAACGGGCGTCCAACGGTCAAATTCATAGTGGACGACCTTAGATTGACCTGAAACCACCGTGAAACATTCTAATTATTATTCGTGACGTGTACGCGCAGACGGCACGTCAATCGGACATGCGGTTTGCGCGGTACGACTCAATATTTGTGTTTTAAGTGATGCGCGAGCTTCGTAAACGCGCGTGAGGGGGGTCCAAATTGGCCGAATGAAGTCGGAATGGCCTGAAATCAGACGACAAATACGGGATAGTGATTTTTAAAGTGGTCAAGCAGACGGAACGTCAATCGGACGTGCCGTGTGCCCGCGGTGACCGACAACGCAGTTCTGGTGTCATAAACGACCAAAACGGGCGTCCAACGGTCAAATTCATAGCGGACGACCTCAGATTGAGCTGAAACCACCGTGAAACATTCTAATTATTATTTGTGATGTGTACGTCCAGACGGCACGTCAATCGGATGTGCGGTTTGCGTGGTATGACTCAATATTCGTATTTTAAGTGATGCACGCGCTTCGTAAACGCGCGTGAGGGGAGTCCAAACGTGCCGAACGAAGTCGGAATGACCTGAAATCAGACGAAAAATACGGGTGAGTGATTTTTGAAGTGGTCGAGCAGACGGAACGTCAATTGGATGTGCCGTGTGCCCGCGATGACCGACAACGTAGTTCTGGTGTCATAAACGGCCAAAACGGGCGTCCAACGGTCAAATTCATAGCGGACGACCTCAGATTGAGCTAAAACCACCGTGCACCATTCTAATTATTATTCTTGACATGTACACACAGACGGCACGTCAATCGGACGTGCGGTTTGCGCGGTACGGCTCAATATTCGTATTTTAAGTGATGCGCGCGCTTCGTAAACGTGCGTGAGGGGGGTCCAAACGGGCCGAACGAAGTCGGAATGACCTGAAATCAGAAGAAAAATAAGGGAGAGTGATTTATGAAGTGGTCGAGAAGACGACACGTCAATCGGACGTGCCGTGTGCCCGCGGTGACCAACAACGCAGTTCTGGTGTCATAAACGGCCAAAACGGGCGTCAAACGGTCAAATTCATAGCAGATGACCTCGGATTGAGCTGAAACCACCGTGCAACATTCTAATTATTATTCATGACGTGTACGCGCAGACGGAACGTCAATCGGACGTGCCATGTGCCCGCGGTGACTGACAACGCAGTTCTGGTCTCATTAACGGCCAAAATATTGTCCATTTTAAACAAAATAGAGTCACTTTGAGTGGTTTCGGCCACACCGTGCCTCAGATTGAGGTGGCGTTGACTCGTAAACGTCACATATGACCCATGGATCGTTCTCCTAATGTTTCAACAGAATCCGAATGCGTTTGGTCAGTTTTTAGTATGTCATTTTTTGTTTTCACTAAAAATAAAGTCCATTTTAAACAAAATAGAGACACTTTGAATGGTGTCGGCCACACCGCGCCTCGGATTGAGGTGGCGTTGACTCGTACACGTCACATATGACCCATGAATAGTTCTCCTAAAGTTTCAACAGAAAACGAATGCGTTTGTTCAGTTTTCCGTATGTACTTAAAATACTGTCCATTTTAAACAAAAGAAAGTCACTTAGAGTGGTCCCAACCACACCGCATCTCGGATTTAGGCGGGGTTGACTCGTACACGTCTCAAATGACCCATGGATTGTTGTCTTAAAGTATCAATACAATCCGAATGCGTTTGGCCGGTTTTCCGTATGCCAGTTGATGTTTTACACTTAAAATGATGTCCTTTTGAAACAAAAGACATACACTTTGAGTTGTTCCGACCACACCACGCCTCAGATTGAGGCGGGGTTGATTCGTACACGTCACATATGACCCATGGATCGTTGTCCTAAAGCATCAACACATTTCGAATGTGTTTGGTCAGTTTTTCTTATGTCACTTTTTATTTTCACTTAAAATCTTATTGAAATTAATATAGAATATTTTTATATCATATTTAGTATGGATTAGATTTTAGTTGATCGTGCTATGAAACATTTCAAAGCTAATGAAATTAAGGAAGGTGGAGGGGCTGTTCGGGGGGCTGTCCGGGGGGGGCTGTCCGATGGGTGTCTGGGGGGCTGTCCGAGGACCAAGGAGGAGGGTGGGGGGGCTGTGCGGGGTCTGTCCGGGGGGTGTTTGGGGGTTGTTCAGGGGGTTGTCCGGGGTTGTTCAGGGGGATGTCTGGGGGTTATTTAGGGGGTTGTTCAGGGGTTGTTCAGGGGGTTGTCCGGGGTTGTTCAGGGGGCTGTCTGGGGGGTGTTTGGGGGGTTGTCCGGGGTCCAAGGGGGAGGGTGGGGGGGTTGTCCGGGGGGCTGTCCGGGGGGCTATCCGGGGTCCAGGGTGGAGGGTTGGGGGCTGTATGGGGGGCTGTACAGGGGGCTATCCGTGGGGGCTGTCCGGGGGGGCTGTCTGGTGGGTGTCCGGGGGGCTATCCGGGGACCAAGGAGGAGGGTGGGGGGGCTGTGCGGGGTCTGTCCGGGGGGTGTTTGGGGGTTGTTTAGGGGGTTGTCCAGGGTTGTTCAGGGGGCTGTTCGGGGGTTGTTCAGGGGGTTTTTCAGGGGTTGTTCAGGGGTTGTTCAGGGGTTGTTCAGGGGTTGTTTAGGGGGTTGTCCGGGGTTGTTCAGGGGGCTGTCCGGGGGGGGGGGGGTTTGGGGGGTTGTCCGGGGTCCAAGGGGGAGGGTGGGGGGGTTGTCCGGGGGGCTGTCCGGGGGGCTATCCGGGGTCCAGGGTGGAGGGTTGGGGGCTGTACGGGGGGCTGTCCAGGGGGCTATCCGCGGGGCTGTCCAGGGGGTGTTTGGGGGGGTGTTCGGGGTCCAAGGGGGAGGGGGGGTTGTCCATGGTTCAAGAATGAGGGGGGTTGTCCAGGGAGTTCTCAAACCCACAACCACTAAAAGACAACAACATCCATAAAAACAGACAATATATAAAAATAACTCAACTCCAATACTATACTACGAGTCTAGATAAACCAAAAACTAGAATAGATTAAACATCAAATCTCAGTAATATAAGTAAAAAATGTAACGGATCAATATGTCCCAAATCAGCATCAGTATCACCATCATCATCACCCTCGTCATCGTCCTCCTAATTGTCCTCACCCTCCACAGCGCCTTCCTCCTCGCCTTCGCCCTCCTCCTCGCCCTCCTCATCTCCCTCCTCTTCCGCATCAGACTCCTCGCCATCATCATCTTCAAGCTGGACATCGGCCTGACCACCATTGGAACTGCCACCTGGTGCACCATATATAGAATGTATCGACGACATGTATTCATCAATTGCTGGGCTGACCTCTGCTGGAAGTGTTGGACGTAGAACTTCAATAAATTTCATAAATGCACTGTTTGCCCTAGCAGACTGTTCTTCCGTCTCTATGGCCCTTTTCTCAGCCTGTTCTGCCTATGCCCTAACTTGCTGCAGCTCGGTGGCACTACAACTCGTACCTGAGGCAGGACAATACCTTTTCGGGGCTATCCTAGGTCGGCAGCGTACTCTTCCAGAATGATCCTCTCCCAAGACCTGATGTAAGTGATCAGATGGCCCAAAATTGTTTGCTTCTTGGGCATTGAGGGCCTCTAAAGCATCCTGTTACAAATATAAATATATTATTAAGTTATGAAATAGATATTAAAATATAAAATCAACAGATTAAAACTTACAATCTGCTGCTGAGTCGCTTCGTTGACAGCACTTCCATCCTTTTTTCGTCTACTCGAGCAAAACAGTTTTGCTCAAGGCACACGTCCTTCAATATTTTGTACTTTCCTCTACAATGAAATTGAAAAAAAAAGTTACATAAAAACTTTAGAAAATGATTAAATAATTGAGGAAACAAAAGAAAATGTATGTCGTAAAGAAAACTTATAAACAATTGTCATACCTGCTGCCTCTCATGATCCGACATCGTCGTGCATCCTAGTGTATGGAGGTATTTTTTTGCATCAATGTTTTTTTTTATTTTTTTCCAGATGATTCCTAAATAAAATTCGATAATGAAAAGGATAATATTAATGCAAAACTTGAAAGTTATTATTTAAATACCTCAAATGTAATTCATACCTTAAACTGGGTACTCGTCCAATGAGTAATCATCTGACGATACTGCTCTATAGTACAATCATCCACGACTGGTACCACCTCTAACTCAGTGCCAACTCTAGAACGCTAGCCAATATATAGCTCATGCTTTTAGGCTCTCCAAAGCTCGCCTAAATCCTTTAGACATTCCAGTCGTGCACCCTCACCATCAGGAAAATTAAATCGAAGCTGAAATCAAAATATTAATTCATATAAATACAAAAATAATTCATGGCATTAAATACAACAGATTTTTTACCCATATCTCTGCCCAAGCTCTATCTTTGACCTCATGTGGAAAATGTCTCCACGACAGCGGGCTGACGGGAATGATGTCGGAGTATTTGGCAAGCGTCGCCAGAAAACTCCGACATTGTTTCCCTGTTTTCTCAACCATTTGATTGTCTTCATTATATTCCACCATAACCTGTGTGCGACGGTTCCACACCGAACGCATACGTGTACGGCCCCGCTCCCGCCTCCTGTCAGTAGATGTATCTGTCATGAAAGAAAAACAAATATTTTATCAAAACATGTTATAATGAAAATAAATATTGCTATAAAAATTTGTTAGGGTTTTATAAATATAACTGCGCTAGTCTGATCAATGAGTGGCGCCGGATCCACATAACCTGATGGAACACCCTCTGGTGGAACAGGAGTCGAAGACGACGGAATATAAAAGCTCGGAGAGAAAGAAGTAGAAGGAAAAGAAGATGGAACAGCTGTATGACCTGATGCTGACTGGGGAGTGGGAATCATCATGGGATGTGAAAATGATGGGGCAGAAGATGCAGAAGGTAGCGAAAACATGGGAGGCCTAAATACCCCGTGTGTCCCTAATGACACACCGGGATCAGAATGTGGGAAGGCTGAAATATCAGTGGGAGGGGCAGGGTCTAGTCGGGCACGCACAGCTCTATGTCCACCTCTGGTACGAACCCTCCTCGTACCACCGGCCTGAGTACTAGGACCAGTACTAGGCTCCTCGTCGAATAACTGTCGACGTAATGGTGGATCCTACAAAAAAGTTTACAAAAAAAAAATAATCACATGACATTATATATTCTGTAAATATATATATATATATATATATATATATATATATATTTGAAATAAAGTACTCACTGTAGGCACTAATGGTGGAATGCCCATCTCCTCTATCCGACAATTGTTCTCCGCCATTTTTTTTCTTCGTCTCTCTTCAATTGGCTGCATTTCCTGCATTTGAAAACAAATATGTAATTAATTAGAAAAAGAAAATTATTGTGTAAACCAAAAAACTGAATATATGAGGGAATGAGGGGATTCATTGGTAATTTAGCTATCAATTGTTTTAGAAGAGCTTGAATGAATTTAATAAAACATACAAGTTGTAATGTTCACCAAGTTAGAAATATTGTTTGATTTGGTTTGAATAAAGTTCAATTCCAAATTAGAAAATGCAATTCAAATAAAACAGCAACCAATAAACATTGAAAATTCACATAACGGTCAAGTCAACTAAAACATATTTGTGATCAATACTAAATAAATATGAATATTACCAACCTTAACAACCCAACTCGAGGTAAACCAAAAGAATTGAGAACATGGATGAATGATTCTATATATTTCCAACCACAACTTCAGGTTCACAATCAACTTTGACAATTGAACTATTGGAGTCATCAAAAGAAATAAATGGATTGGTTCCAATGGCAATAGGGACAGTGTCAATTCCATCATCAGCATCATCAAAAATATGTCTTGGAATTACTTCAACTATGATACCAAATTCAGGTTGAAGTTTATCTTTGACATAAAAAACTTGTTTAGCCATTGATGCCAACACATATGGTTCTTTCGTGGCAAGAGTGCGGGTCATATTAATTACTCGAAATCCACAATCATCAATAAATGTGCCATGTCTCGTCATCGAATCAAACCAATGGCATTTCATCATTGTGACTCGTCCATGAGAGTAATAATCCAATATTATTATTTTCTCAACGACTCCATAATAACCCACATTTTCAAGTCGAGGTCTACTATCTGATGCACTGGCATAACAATCTGTTGTGGCAGTAACCATAATACCATCATGTTGTGTTCTCATGTTTTTGGCTCGTTCAGTGACAATAAATCTGTACCCATTGATAACAATTGATTTATAGTCACGAACCACGGTATTAGGACCAAAAGCCAAAGATCTTATTTCCTCAGAGACAGAGTCAGCAGACAAACTCAATACCTGCAATATAAATGACAGTTAAACTTAAGTAAATATTGAAATAATTAATTTAAACAGTAATATTTTTACCTTCAATTTTAACCAAGCAGAAAACTCTTTGCTATGCAAAGTCTCTCTCCTTATCAAAGATAAAGAACGATGCTTCCTATTTATCATTGTTTTATGTTCACTGTAGATAAAAAAATATGAATAGTTTAACAGATATATATGTAAGATATACATATTAAATTTTGTTACCTGATATAGTCATCGAACAAATCACAGTTGAACAAAACTGTGTGATGTGCCATCTCCCGCCCTTCATGGCTTAATGTCTTCAATGTATATGATCCAGGAATTCCTCCTGTTTGAGGAAGTGATGGAAAACTGGGTTCAATTTTCTCATATTGTTCTTCTTCATTTCTCATTGGTCTGTTCATTCTTGTAGTAAGATCAGACAAATACATTGAACAGAAATCCATACATTCTTGAGCTAAGTAACCGTTCATGATAGAACCTTCGAGATGATTCTTGTTTCGAACATAATACTTTAATGTGAACATATTTCTTTCAGTTGGATACATACAACGAAAAGAAATAGGTCATCCGAGAAGTATTTCAGTTGGAATATGGACCGTTAGATGCAGCATGCATGTGAAAAATGATGGGGGAAATATTTTCTCCAACTCACAAAAAATTAATGGGGCATCTGTCAACATTTTTTGCAAGAAAGACTTGGACAACTTCTTAGCACAAAGATCTCTAAACAAATGGCACAACCGAATAACACCCACCCTTACATTATTGGACAAAAGATGACGGATTTCTATTGGAAGCAACTCATGCAGTAGAACATGATAATCATGAGTCTTCAAAGATTTTAGCTTCAAATATCTTCTGTTGACCCATTTAGATATGTTTCTTGAAAATCCATCAGGAACTCTAATAGTCTCTAATACTTCCAAAAATTGTTTTTTTTTCAGTAGGTGTCATCACATAAGAAGCACATGGAAGTTTCCATTTATTTTCACTGATACGCACAAGATGCAATTCTGGTCTGATGCCCCAATCCACCAAGTCACGTCGAGATCGTAAATCATATTTTGTCTTCCCCTTGACATTTAGAAGAATTGAAAGCAACATTTCACATATATTCTTTTCAATATGCATTACGTCTAAGCAATGACATAGCAAATTGGTTGACCAATAAGGCAAATAAAAAAAGATACTCCTCTTCCTCCAATTGTAACAGGTTTCTGTGGAAACATTATTTCTCTTTCCAGATTTCATTTGACCCTTCCTGAACGAAAAACTAAAATCTTTCAATTCATTAAGCACATCAGTTCCAGAAATACGCTGAGGTGGATCATCGGTCTCTATAGTATTATCAAATCTTCGACGATTCATTCTATATGGATGATCCTTTGGAAAAAATCGTCGATGTCCCATAAAACTGAAACTACAACGATGTTTCAGTCTTCTGGATCGTGTATTCTTCATACAAACTCGACATGATAGTTTTCCCTTCATGCTCCATCCAGACATCATTGCATAAGCCGGAAAATCATTGATCGTCCACATAAGCGCAACACGCATCTGAAATATGTCTTTCGAACATGCATCGTATGTGCGCACACCCACATCCCAAAGAAGTTTCAACTCTTTTATTAAAGGTTGCATGTATACATCAATATCAATGCCGGGATCAGAAGGACCAGATATGAGTATACTCATGAAAGTGAAAGATTTTTTCATACACAACTATGGGGGAAGATTATAAATGTGTATAAAAACTGGCCATGTGCTGTGCGAAGTAAGCATATGCCCAAACAGATTAAAACCGTCGCATGAAAGACCCAGCCTCACATTACGCACGTCAGCTGCAAAATCAGGATGTCGAGCATCAAATCTCTGCCATGCAAATCCATCTGCAGGATGAACCAACTCATCATTAGTCTTCTTTCTCTCGGTATCATGCCATCTCATTTTTATTGATATGTCATCAGACATAAAAAGATTCTGGAGTCTTGGGATCAATGGAAAGTGCCACATTACTTTCTGTGGAACGCGGGATGGTGTTCCATCAGATTTTGACTTCCAGCGGGATGTGCCACATTTTATACATTCATTTCGTTCAACGGTTTCTTCCCAGAATAAACTGCAATCTTTCGGGCAAGCATGAATTTTGTTTCTGGAAAATCCAAGTTCTTCAACTAACATCCATGCCATATAGTGGTTTGAGGGAATATCTGCATCATCTGGAAGTAAATCCTTCAAGAGGGTAAGAATGTAATCGATTTCTGTATTAGAAATCCCATACATAGTTTTTCCATGAAACAATCGGATAAAAAATTCCAGCTTTTTCATTTTATTGCATTGTCGATATACTGGAGTCGTGGCAGCATCATTCAATTTTTTCACCCTATCAATATCATCATTTTCACTAGATGCACCAGTTTTCCTCATATCGACGTCTTCTTGAGTCGAAATCCTTTCTTTTTTATGATAACGAATAAACAGAAACTGATCATCTAACAAATTCTCCATTCCAGTCCTTTCATTTCGATCATCACCAATTTGAGATTTCATTTTCTCCCCATTGTGATACCACACAAAGTAGTTTTCTTGAAAACCATTTTTGGTTATGTGGCACCTGACTTCTTCACGACTCAACCAAGGTCTACCAACAAAATTGGAACATGGGCAGTGTATGCGACCACTATCTGAAGCATTGTGAAATACAAAATCTATAAATCTCTCCAAATTGTTTTGAAAATCGCTTGAGATACGATCGGTTTCATATATCTAACTTCTGTCCATTCTATAAAAAGAATTCATATAAGTCATTTTTTCATAAACAATTCAATAGGATTGAACTTTAATAGAAAATACATTTAAGTAAATGATAAAGGAAGAAAATAATCATGGTATAAACTACACATGTGAAAAAAACATACTAATGTGTTATTGAAAAAATGTAAAACCAACAAGAACTTAATGTGTTATCACATCAGAGCATGCCTCATCCCATAACCATATTAGTAGGGTATCCTCATATGCGATTTACCTTTTTGAATTAATATGCACTTCCTCACTAGGTACCTGAGTAGATTTCATAGATATAATCATCTCACATCCTGTAAGGCTTCCATTATGTATGATCTGTGGAATAATTTGAGTGATCATGAATCATGCATGGGATCTTCCCATGATCACTATAGATTATGAGAAGGAATTATGATAGGTCACGCGAAGAACATCAAACACATATTTTAGATAATTTGAGACATAATATAATAAAATAATATATAAATCTATGGAATTTGGGATAAAAGGTGGGTTTTCCACGGGGGTCGATGATGTTCGGATGGGGGGTTCGCGAGAGCACGGCCACCCCCTGTGGCCAGCCCACCCACCCCCCCTGGACAGCCCGCCCACCCCTCCTTGACAGCCCGACCACCCCCGTGGACAGCCCGTCCACCCTTGTGGACAGCACGCCCACCCCCGTACCCCCCTGGACACTCCGTACCCCCCTGGGATAGCCCCGCCCACCCTCCCAAACAGCCCACACCCCCTCCCCTGCAACCCCACCACCACCACCTAGACATACCAACCCCCCTGGACACCCCACACACCCCTCCCCCACCAGGACACCCCACCCAGACCCCCAGGATAGCACACACCCCCTGGACAGCCCCGCCCACCACCGTGGACATCCTTTCCCACCCTCGTGGATAGCCCCACCCACCCCCATGGACAACCCACCCCCGTGGACACCCCCTACCCCCTAGACAGCCCAACCACCCCCGTGGACAGCCCACCCACCCCCCTCGACACCCCTTCTCCCTACGGACAACCCCCACCCCCTTGGATAGCCCACCCACCCCCCTGGACACCCCTACCCCCTGTGGCCAGCCCACCCACCCCCCCTGGACAGCCCGCCCACCCCTCCTTGACAGCCCGACCACCCCCGTGGACAACCCGTCCACCCTTGTGGACAGCCCGCCCACCCCCGTACCCCCCTGGACACCCCGTACCCCCCGGGATAGCCCCGCACACCCTCCCAAACAGCCCACACCCCCTCCCCTGCAACCCCACCACCACCACCTAGACATACCAACCCCCCTGGACACCCCACACACCCCTCCCCCACCAGGACACCCCACCCAGACGCCCAGGACAACCCACACCCCCTGGACAGCCCCGCCCACTCCCGTGGACAGCCTTTCCCACCCCCGTGGACAGCCCCGCCCACCCCCGTGGACAACCCACCCACCCCCGTGGACACCCCCTACCCCCTATACAGCCCAACCACCCCTGTGGATAGCCCACCCACCCCCTCGACACCCCTTCTCCCTATGGATAGCCCCCACCCCCTTGGATAGACCGCCCACCCCCTGGACACCCCTACCCCCTGTGGCCAGCCCACCCACCCCCCTGGACAGCCTGCCCATGCCTCCTTGACAGCCCGACCACCCCCGTGGACAGCCCGTCCACCCTTGTGGACAGCCCGCCCACCCCCGTACCCCCCTGGATAGCCCCGCCCACCCTCCCAAACAGCCCACACCCCCCTTCCCTGCAACCCCACCACCACCACCTAGACATACCACCCCACCTGGACACCTTACACACCCCTCCCCCACCAGGACACCCCACCCAGACCCCCAGGACAGCCCACACCCCCTGGACAGCCCCACCAACCCCCGTGGACACCCCCTACCCCCTAGAAAGCCCAACCACCCCCGTGGACAGCCCACCCACCCCCCTCAACACCCCTTCTCCCTATGGACAGCCCCCACCCCCTTGGATAGCCCGCCCACCCCCTAGACACCCCTACCCCCCATTGCCAGCCCACCCACCCCCCCTGGACAGCCCGCCCACCCCTCCTTGACAGCCCGACCACCCCCGTGGACAGCCCATCCACCCTTATGGACAACCCGCCCACCCCCGTACCCCCCTGGACACCCCGTACCCCCACTGGATAGCCCCGCCCACCCTCCCAAACAGCCCACACCCCCTCCCCTGCAACCCCACCACCACCACCTAGACTTACCACCCTGCTGGACACCCCACACACCCCTCCCCCACCAGGACACCCCACCCAGACCCCCAGGACAGCCCACACCCCCTAGACAGCACCGCCCACCCCGTGGACAGCCTTTCCCAACCCCATGGACACCCCCGCCCACCCCCGTGGACAACCCACCCACCCCCGTGGACACCCCCTACCCCCAAAATCCATTATCCAAAACATATCAAATTGGGTTGAACACAATCCATAATTCCCACAATCCATTATCCAAAACATGTAAACGTCCCAACTCTGATTTACATGTTTTGAACACTCTCCTTCCAAACATAGAATACAAAAACATTAAAGAAGTCTTCACAAACACAAACAATATCCTATTTAGATATTAATTTCAATAATCAATTAAACCACCAACACCTGGAAAAAATCTATTCATTAAAACAACTACAACAATATGGTTGAGATCAAATTTTACCTATTCGTATGGGGGTGTACCTGTTGGGATGGGGGGTGCTGGTGTTCGGATTCGCGAGAGCAGTGGAGTCGGATGGGGTTCGCGAGAGCACCAGAGCGAATAGATTAGGGCTCTGTCCGAATGGGGAGAGGAGATCGCGATCTGAAATTTGGGGGAAACCTTTGCCAATGGTTTATAAAAACCGTTGTCAAAGGCACACATTTCCCAACGGTTCACTGGAACCGTTGGGAAATGTGTGAGTTTAGCACCCCTTTCCCAATGGTTCCAGTGAACCGTTGGGAAAGGTGTGAGTTTTTCCCAACAGTTCCACTGAACCGTTGGGAAATGTGTGATTTTAGCACCCTTTCCCAACGGTTCCAGTGAACCGTTGGGAAAGGGTGCACCGAAATTCTCTTTGCCAATGGTTTTCTTAAACCGTTGGCAAAGGCTCACTATACCAACGGTTTAAGTAAACCGTTGGTATACTACCGTTGGGAAAAGACTAAATTCCAGTAGTGAATGCGGACATCATAAGTGAAGGCTCTTCTATACTAGCACCCAGATATCCCTTCGGCGACATCCAAAGATACATTGACCACGTGTGGATCACCGCTAGATGAATCCTACACTTGGATTCTACGACACAACGTTGGATCCCATCGGATCGTGACCGAAGACATCAATGAAGAAAGAATTCCATCAAGGTAATTCTTGCCAATTAATTAAATTAATTATAACCAACACATGATGATCCTCTATATGGTTTCAGAACTCCCCTCTTTCTTTTTCGTTCTTCGTTTTATTCTGAATATCCGGTGTTTTATTACCGCGACAGATCTCTGATTGATCGTTGTTAATGCTAAAATTAAAGTTGGGTACACCCAACAACGTGCTTCCGCTGCGCCCGGAACCTACAAGTGGTATCAGAGGGAGTCATATCATTGATTATAATTATTTAGTTTTTCATTGGTGATTTACGCATTTAATATTTTAGTTGTTTCAATTCATGTTAATCGTTCTTTAAATCTGAATCTTGAGATCTGTTCATCCTCTCTCATTTCTCATTCACCTTACAGAAATGATTTTTTCTTTTAATTTTGATTAAAATAAAATAGAGGATCTCATATGGAGGTTCAAATGTTTCTAGCTATACAAAACCAGAATACACAGTGTGTATTCGGAAGTACACACCGTGTAGTCTAGGTTCAATGCATTGGAATGGTCCGCCAAATCAGGCTGTGTAAATGGATCCTATATAATTCTTTAAGAATCCGTGTTTTGAACTGGAATAGGTGGCACCCAGTTTTGGATTACACACCGTGTGGCCCTTGGAACACAGCATGTAGTCCCTTCAGGTGAGGGTTGGACCATGTACCATGTACACGGCTTGACCAGCTGGAAACCATGTAATGCGGATACTACATGGAGTGTGTCCCATTGTACTCACCGTGTACTCCGAAAATTTCCAAAGTATATCAACACGCCATATCTACGGGCATGTACTTTGGATGGATGGTGAACAAAATGCTGTGTAGTTGGAACTACATGCCGTGTACTCATCCAAATTATGTAGATTTATTAAAATTTATTATTATATTATACAAACCCTTGAGACGTGTACCATAGTGCAGGCGTAAAGCTGAGGCACAACAAGTGATAGGTGTTTTATATATATGTGTTTAATTTAACATCTGTGTAATGTTCATTTCAACTCAATGGGTAGTTATGAATAGGAATTCACTGGGCTACCTCCAAGGTACATGTTGCGTACAAAGATAATTTGAAATAAATTTATTTGTTTAAAATTACAATGAGTGAGAATCTCAAGGAAATTCAGAAAAAGGGTTCAAGATAAAAGGATTGATTAATTAAAGATAATTAATTTATTCGAGTTTGATTTATCTTAAGGAAGAAAAATTAAAGAATTGAATGATAGTTTTATTTGTGCGTAAATATCCTTTCATGCATGGATGATCATGAGCTAGACCATGGCCTTTGTATGTGAATGGTTTCTTTTAATTAATTTAATTAAATTAAATTTGTTGGCCTGCGAACCTTCTCCTCATTAATATGTATGGCTTGTGCACCCAAGGTTTCTTTTATGTAAAACTCCATTTTACCCCTCACCTGTATGTAAGATAAAAGCATATGTAATGGATGGAGCTCCTAAGCTAGTGGAGGCAGATCAAGTTTGGAGCCAAGGTGAAACCAATCCAATATACAATGGTGAACAGGTGGAAAGCTGTAAACACGAACCCAAAAGGTTCACGGTGTTTCTCTATTGGGACTTGGGTTAGTTTCTCAACCACTAGATAAAATAACCAATAGAACAAGATCATGATCATACCATTTATTTTATTTATGTCAGTTTCATGGTTTATTTATTGTGGGTGTGTTGTCATGATCACACAATTAATGAATTTGACAAACATGCAAGATGGAACTAAAATAAGACCAGATAATGCGTAAAATATTATCTTACACATGGTTAATCACTTAAGTATATCCCACTTAATATTAAAAATCATGTAATCAAAGATAATAAAATGGAAATTTATGTATAAGGATAAAATCCCTCAAAGAAATATTAAGTCGGTATAGCTTTCCATAATCTTAGTTAGAATCGAACCATATTTCAAAGTGCTTGACCAACCCTAGTTGGTATGCTTTCAATTATCGGGGAATTATAATTCAAGGTTTTGGGTTGACTTGACATGGTTCACATCAATGGTTGACTACCACAGTAGGACTTGGTGTGACCAAGAGGAAAAGGTTGAGGAAATATAAAATTAAAGGATTTCAGGACTGGGGAGTCCACTCAACGGATCAACGCGCTACGAGTTAATGCAATTGGCATTTGGAATGCCTACCTAAAATCCTTCAAGTTTCTTGACCAACCCTTGTTGGGGTAATGAGAATGGAAATATGGATCCTTTCCACTATAATATTTAGGAAACAGAATATTCCGAAGTCAATGGTGAGTGCTTTTGGATTTCATTAAAATAGTGGGAGACTAATAAGTATTAATTTATTTATTTGTCTCAGTTTTATCATAATAAAGTACTAAACCTTTTCTCATCTTAATTTGTTGAAACGACAAGAAAATGACTTCAAACATATCATTACGAACCATACTTGAGAAGGAAAACCTTCTCACTGGAACCAATTTCCAAGAGTGGTAGAGGCGTTTATGCGTAATCCTTATCCACGAGAGGAAATTTTATGTGCTGGAAGATCATGTTCCAGTTGCACCTAGGAAAGAGGCCAGGGATGAGAAACTATCTCTCTATATGAAACATATGGATGATGCCACATATGTCTAATGTTTCATGCTATCAGCCATGTATAATGGGATCTTGAAGCAATATAAAAACATGGACATGTATAGCATGATGTCTCACCTTAAGGATCTTTACCAAGATAAGGTGAGATAGGAGAGATATGAGATCTCCAATGCTTTGTTTACAACTAAGTTTGGAGAGTATATGCCAGCTGGGCCTCATGTAGTCAAGCTTATTGGCTATATTGAATGCCTGGACATCTTAGGGACTAAGTTCCCGGATGACTTGTGTATATATCTCATCCTATCATCACTGCCCAAGACCTTCTCTAGATTTAGTGTCAACTATAACATGAGAAACAATGAGAAGAGTATATCATAACTTTTAACCTTAATTCGTCAGGTAGATAAGGACATGGGGTGTGACAAACCCACAGTCCTTATGGTGAATAATAAAAGGAAGGACAAGGCAAAGGGGCCAATAGCTTATAAATGGTCTGAAGCCCCTGAGCACCATCCCTACAAGAAGGGGAAGATCCAGAGGCATAGAAAGGAAAGGGAGGTAGTATGTTTTTCATGTGGAAAGCAAGGCCACTAGAAGAGGAACTACACTCAGAAGCTTGGGGACACTAAAGGTGTGTTCGTTATAGAGTGTAATATTTCAATTTCTACACTTTGGGTATTAGATACAGCTTGTGGGGCTCACATCTGTATTCAAATGCAAGAACCAAGTAGATTTAAGAATATTTCTAAAGGAGAGGTGGATCTTCAAGCTTCCAATGGTGCAAGGCTGGCTACGTTAGCCATTGGCGATTACCACCTCTCATTGCCAACTGAGATGATTTTGGTTTTACATAACTATTATTATGTGCCTTATGTTACCAAAAAAACAATTTCTGTATCATATTTGGATATGGATGGATTTATTTTCAAGTTTGGAAATAAGGGTTGCTTCTTTTATAAGGAAAAAATATGTTATGGTATGGAACATTTAAATAATGGTTTGTATGTATTAAATTTCAAAAACCAAGTGTTGGAAATCGATAACAAAACAAACTCACATGACTCATACATCACCCAATTATGGAATCACCGTCTCGGTCATGTAAATGAGAAGAACTTGATAAAGCTCTACCAAGATGGCTATTTAGACTCTACTGAGCTAAAACCACTTGATAGATTTCATGCTTGTTTACAAGGTAAAATAACCAAGCTGCCTTTCAATGGACAAGGTGAAAGGGCTTCCGAGCTTCTAGGATTGGTTCACACAGATGTGTGTGGACCATTTATAGTAGAAGATAGAGGTGGATATTCTTACTTCATTACTTTTACTAATGATTTGATTAGATATGGCTATGTATACTTAATGAGTTATAAGTCAAAAGCCTTAGATAAATTTATTGAATTCATGAATGAAGTAGAGAATCATCTTGGTAAGAAGATAAATAAGCTTCGATCAGATCAAGGCGAAGAATATATGACCCAAGAGTTCATCAATATTCTACAGGAGTCTGGGATTCAATCTCAGCTCACTCCTCCTTATACACCAAAATGGAATGGTGTTAGTGAAAGGAGGAACTTCTCCTTGTTGGACATGGTGAGGTCGATGATGAGTCAGGCAGATCTTCCATTATCCTTTTGGGGATATGCATTATAGACTGCAACATACACATTAAACTGAGTACCAAACAAGGCGGCCAATGGAATTCCCTTCGAGTTATAAAATGGAAAGAAACCCATTTTGTCGCACACACATGTATGGATAAGTGAGAAATTTTTTAAGGCCTTTTCTGGAAAAAAACTAGCACCTCGGGGTACAAAGTGTATCTTTATAAGATATCCAAGGAAACAAAAGGATATTACCTATATAACCCTTCAGACAAAAAAGTGATTGTTGCCAGACAGTTCATCATTCTTGAGAGGGAGAACATCCTCAAAAAGTATAGTGGGAGAAAGATTGACTTCAACGAAGTTGATGCTCAAAATACACAGGAGTTGGTACATGAAAAATTTCCACAAGTCCCAGTGGAAGAGGTTCCAGAAACACAAGTACTGCGTAGGAGCTCAAGAGAGTTAAGGGAACCAGAGAGATTTGGTTTCCTAGTCACTAATGATGGTGAATCATTATTATTGTACAATGATGAACCTCTCTCCTACAAGGAAGTAGTAGAAAGATCAAAAGATACAAGATGGCTAGAAGCTATGAATTTTGAGATGGATTCCATGTATTAGAACCAAGTCTGGGTTCTGGTCGATGAGCTAGTTGATGTAAATCCTGTTGGATGAAAATGGGTATTCAAGTGAAAACTGGACATGGAAGGTCAAGTTAGAACCTATAAAGCAAGGCTAGTGGCTAAAGGATTCAGATAGCATCAAGGAATTTACTATGATGAAACCTTCTCACCATTTTCCATGTTTAAATCCATAAGAATCATACTTTCCATAGCAACTTACTATGACTATGAGATTTGGAAAATGGATGTTAAAACAACATTCCTTAATGGTAACCTTCAAGAAGATGTCTATATGACACAACTAGAAGGGTTTGTGACACAAGATGAATCCAAATGGGTTTTCAAGTTTTATAAATCCATTTATGGATTAAATAAAGCATCTAAGTTGTGGAAAATATGTTTTGATAAAGCCATAAAGGAATTTGGTTTCATTAAGAATGAATGTGAGCCATGTGTTTATAAGCTGTTTAATGGGAATGAGGTCATTATATTAGTAGTATAGGTTGATGACATATTGCTTATTGGAAATGATGTACCGGTCTTAAATTCAGTTAAGGACTGGTTGAACAAGTGTTTCTCCATGAAGGACTTGGGTGAAGTAGCCTACATTCTAGGGATCAAGATCATTTGCGATAGATCCAAGAGTCTTCTTGGACTATGTCAGGGTACATACCTTGAGCAGATACTAAAGAGATTTAGTATGGAACAATCCAAGAGAGGATTGGTTACAGTGTCACATGGCCTACATCTTTCTAAGAAAATGTGTCCTCAGACACAACAATAAAAAGATAGAATGAGTAAGATCCCATACGCTTTGGCTATAGGATCCATCATGTATGCCATGTTATGTACCAGACTTGATGTTGCCTATGCACTGAGCATGGTAGGCATATTTCAAGTAGATCCAGGAGAACAATATTGGACTGCTGTTAAGACTATCCTTAAGTATCTGAGAAGAACTAAGGATATGTTCTTGGTTTATAGAGGAGTCGGGGAGCTTGTCATCAGAGGGAATGATAATGCTGGTTTTCAGACAGATCAGAACTATCTGAAGTCGTAATCTGGATACATTTTCATTCTCAATAGAGGAGCTATGAGCTGGAAGAGTTCAAAGTAGCCTGTTGTCACTAATTCTACAGCGGAGTCTGAATATATAGCGGCTTCTGATGCAGCGAAGGAAGCCGTCTGGATTTAGAACTTTGTAGAGGATCTTGATGTGGTGCCTAGTAGAAAAGATCCTATAACATTTTATTGTGATAATCCTACAGCGGTGGCTCTTGCAAAAGAACCAAGGTCACATCAATAGAAAAAGCACATACTCCAGAAGTATCACCTCTTGAGGTATTTATATCAAAGGGGTGAAGTTGTAGTGTGCAAAGTGCCCACAAAAGAGTATGTAGAGGACCCCATGACTAAAGGCATATCTCAGCAGAATCATGAATATCATGTGAGAGGTAGCGGGTTAAAGGTTGTTAGCAGTAAGCTCTAATCCAAGTGAGAGTCTGTTGGAGTTGGTGGCCTAGAACCAACTACTTTGTACTTTATTCATTAATAAATACCTTATCAAATCATTATTGTTATTTTTCATGACAATGCATGTGATAATGTCCTAAGGATAGCTATTTCATTAAAGGGTCATAGCGGATTACTGTTATGATGAGAACCCAGAAGTGCCATAACACCGTTCTTGAATATATGTTCTATGGCCGGATGATGTTATTTGAGTGAAAAAAATAATACAGGTCATTAGCAGTGAGGACTCATAAAACATTGAGGCACCTTATCATGGTGTGCGCCCTTGGTAATGTCCAGGAGGATATTATGAGAATGAGACCCGCCAGTAGGAAATCAACATTTCATAGTGTCATTGGATGATCCTATCTTTGTACGTGTGTATTGGTCCTTAGAATTTAAGATTATTTTTAATGGGTATTACAACTCGCAAACTTAGATGTATTGATGAAACTTGTGATGAAACACTGTTCGCAACAAGTTAGGATACATTGGGTGCATCACAAGTGATATTGCATTAATAGATAATGCGAGAAAGGATTTTTCCCTTCTGTTCCATAACGGAAGTAGATAGCTCAGACCCTTTGATGGAATTGATATAGCCTAAATAAATCCATGTCCTTGGTGAGGAATGGGCAAGTTCAATTTCGGAAAGTCAAAGAAAGAATAATCGAGCACATGGGTTGATGACACTTGCATGCAACCTACTTGATTTGAGATATCAAGACAAAGGGATTACATTACACGAGAAGTGTTTGTAGGAGGTGACACATCATTGCGATGTTAACTTCTTTCTCTATGGGTGCCCTGGCATGTTACTAGACTCTAAGCTTGGACTTTAGGCAGGCTCCACCTAATTCCACTAAGAAAAAGGCCTAGAGGGTCACACACTATGTGTGTCCAAGTATATCAGTTAAATATTAATTTAACCAGTTGAATAAAGATTATTCCCGACTGTGGTTTAATAATTATTCAAGGATTCATGATAGAATTTATTTTGACCCTAGTTATTCGAGAGAATATATTGTGGGAAAAATAATATATTTATTAGAGAGAAATACAGTGATATTTATTTGAAAAATAAATAGTTATTATTCAAGGTCTAATAAATGTGGTGGAGAAAATTAAGAAAAATGGAAAATAAAAGTACACGCCGTGTATATTAATATATACATGCCGTGTAGTTTTTCTGGGAATTTATGAGAAATAATAATTTTTATTTAATTAAATAATTTTAGGTGTAATTCGCTGGCCGCATGTCAAGTAAAAATAATAGTCAACTATTATTTTTAGACATGGGGTATTACTAAGAATTAAACGAAACGAATAAATGATTTTGGGTAATTAATTCATTTTATTATTCTATATAATTAAAAATCCCAATTATATATTTCTCATTAGCCTATCCATTTTGGGTGTTTTTTCACAACGGATTTGGAAAAGACTCTCAAGCCAAGAGAGAATTATTTTTCCACCAAGAATGCTCTCAAGATATAAGAGAGAGATCCACCTCCACCAGATCAAGGCGATCGAAGGCGAACATCACAAGTGAAGACTCTTCTATGATAGAACCAAGAGATCCCTTCAGTGACGTCCATAGATATGTGGAGCACATGTGGATCACCGCTAGAGGAATTCTACACTTGGATTCTACGACGCAACAAAGAATCACATCAGATCATGACCGGAGACATCAACGATGAAATAATTCCATCAAGTTAATTCTTTTCAATTAATTAAATTAATTATAACCAACATACGATGATCCTCTATATGGTTCTAGGACTCCCCTCTTTCTTTTTCATTCTTTGTTTTATTTAAAAGATCTGGTGTTTTATTATCATGAAGTATATCATCTTGATCATTGTTAATGCTAAAATTAAAGTTGTGTACACCCACCAATGTAATTCCACTGCACCCATAACCTACATAAAGTACATGATGTGTACTTAATAAATTTCAAAAAAAACCTCTTTTTCTCAAAAACACCAGAAAAAGGAAAACATACCTGAAAAGAAGATCTGAGTTCTTACACTATTGATGCCTAAATTGTATGTAATTGGATGGTTATATTATATATAAAGAATCATTAACATGTTATATTTATTATTTAAATCATTTATACTCATTATTATACCTATCCAAATAATGAAGTGCTGAATAACAAACTAGACCACAACATGGAGACGGTAAGCCGTACGTACGCACGTATGATGAAGTTATCATTTATAGGATGGATATAATAATGAATATGGTTGAACCATATTTATAATAACATCACAATATGTATAAGTTACTAGATTTATTATTTTTTTATGGAAACAACAAAGTATGAGGAAGTGGAAGAAGAAAAGAACTTTGAAAGGAGTGATGAAATTATTACCTCTTCTTCAGGTGCTTCCTTTTGATTTGATTAGAAGGGATCCTTAGGATGTATTTATGATCAAAGTAAGGCCTCTAGGTTAAATTATGGGTAGTTTGGAGGATATTTGAGTAGGGGTTGGCTGAGCCAAATGGATTTGGAGGTGTGATTTTGAGAGAAGGGGAATTACCCTTCTATAAGAGATGTGAGGGTTACTTTAGGAAAATCTTGAAATATTAATTTATTATACAATCATATTCAGTTTATAATGGATCAAAAAGGTTTTATTTCTAGTCTAAGGTGGGTTTGGGTCTTAAACCTCTCAACCAATACGTTTTAGACAGGTTTAGGTCATCATATTAACTTTATCTTTTAGATTTAACTCTTAGTTAAATAGTTTTACTTTTACCATGTATTCTTGTATTATTATAATAAATGGTTAATAAAATTACTATAAAAAGACAAGAGAACCAAATGTGGTTCATTAATGACATATCTATCATTATATGAGTCCTTTTTCTGAACCTTATATTTTTAGAAATATTATATCATTTAATAATATAGTATTTTTTTAAACTTATTTATGTCAATTTCGACACTATTTAGTATTTGGTTTTTGTGGAAGTAAAAAAAACTTGATTACTTAGAATAAAATAAATTAAATAAATATTAGAATGTCATATTAACCTATAAAATTAGTGTAATGCATCAAAATTATCAATTTATATTTATTTTGATATTTATAATATTATTTTATAGAAATTAAATGTGTTGAATTTGTAAGGTGATAAAAAAACCAAATGATTTTACGAACTATAGATGTATTGGGTAGTACTATGAAAAAACCATGAAAATGGTTTCCCATTTCAAAAATATTATATTTAATGATTGCATCATCTCCTTAGATATATGATGTTCAACCTTAACTTGCTGACATACCAGGCATTGAGATACATAATCTGCAATGTCCCTTTCAATGCCAACCCACTAGAATTTCTCTTTGATATATTTATACATTTTTTTAATTCCATGATGGATAGAGAATGATGAGCTATGTGATTAATTAAAAATAAATTATTCAATTCTGGTATTGAAGGGACACATATCTTTTAATACCCAAGATCATACTATAACAAGTCTACACTGTATCCAAAATTATCACGCATTACACACTCTAAAGATCTTATAATCATAAGTTTATTTAAAATTTAAATTTATGAATTTTAGAATTTTATTTTAACAAAATAAAATTTATTTTTTATTTTTTCATAAATATATTAGATTAAGATGATTTTTTTGGGATTGTTCTTAAAAAGATTAATTTTAGGAAAATAATGAAATACCCCAATTTTACTAATACTACGACTTTATGAAATTAAGAGAGTATAAAAAATTCATTAAAACATTTCATTAAAAAATATGTATTTTATAATTTAACTTATATATTTTAAAATATTAATTATAGTTTACAAACCCATGATTGGTATTTTGGAACTCAAGTAATATCTCTCTCAATTTTTGTTTAATATATTATATATTTTTCATAATAAAATTAGTTTTTAACAATTAAGAAAATTCAACCACAAAAAATATATTTCAAATTTATAATCATTAGGTATAAATTATCCAATAAGGATCACTTTTTTGGGCATAAACAACTAGTTATCGTGGTAAAAGCTATAACGATAAATGTAATAATTCAAGGGGTAAAGGGCTTGAAACATGATAAAAACATGTCTATAATTGTGTCTATATGGTTTGGATCAACCTTATATCTTTCCCACTACATTATTTACTATTTTAGTTCCACTTACATATTTAACATATGATCCCTTTATGTTAAGTTGAAATATTTACAAAAATGTCATTCTAACCAGTTATAAATGAGGCTTCTCACTATCCCTGTATGGAAATCCTAAAAATTTTGTTTCCTCATGAAACTATGACATTTTTTACTTAATTTATAATTATATTCCACTCTAATAATCTTATGGTAACCATTAATTAGCATAAAGCCTTCATTTCCAAGGATACCTCCAATACATATTCAAGTCCCCAACATGATTAATATCAACTACTTAGATTTTTCTCTTAATTATATTCATTTAAGTTTTTTATAACCATGTTAATATAATGATATTAGTTTCATTTATATATAGAAATGTTACTATATTATGTGTATTTTCATTTTTCATTCATATTTCCCATCCATTATGGAAAACGAAATTGTTCGTGTGTTGTGTGGACTACCGCCACCACGACGTAACCTATTTCATTTTCCTAAAATTAATTAAAATTTTGGATATATAGATGATATTAAAGGATAAATATTATTTTTATGTAACAATTAATGGTATTTTATGAAAAAATTGAGAACCTATTAATGATATGAATAACAAATGATCATCGTTAATTTAATCATTTAGAATAAGCATACTAAGAGGATAATATTTTATTAAAATTGTATAATGTTTTAATATCCATTAATTATTTCTTATCAATAATTCCAATTTATATATATAACAATAATTAAAACTAAATAATATCATTATGAATATGTTCTAATTGTATTACATCAAAACCACCTCATAATCATTCATTAAATTAGCTTATGTTCATGTTTGGGCCCTTTAAGAACCTAATTGACCAACACTATGATTTTATATCATGAATGATTAAGGGAAAATAATTAATGGATTAATATCACATAAATATATAAATAATATTTTTTTAGTTCTTGATATGTTTTATCAATATTTAATTCATTAATGAAGAAAACAAATTTTGATTGTCAAGAATCACTGAAACATGATTGTTATCAATTTCATATTTAATGATACAGTCTAAAAAACCTAGGAAAGGATTTTGGAACAAAATCAATAGTCATAAATAATCCATCAAATTTGATTCAATGATATAATAATAAATAATTTTGAAAGAAGAAAAAAACATAGATACCTCTATTCAGAAACCACTACAAATGATTACAACTAAAAACAACTGATGTGGAAAATTAAAATAATTAATGTAGAAAATGATTATTTATAAAGAGTATGAATGAAAAAGGATTTGATTAAATTAAGAAATTATGATACCTACTTTTATTATATGGTATGTAAAATTTCATTCGTTAAAGTCATGGCAATAGATAATATTTTTCCATCACTAATTTGTCTCTTTGAGACAAGTTTTATAATTGCACCTACTTTACTTTATGTGGTGTATATATTGACTATTTGAGCCATCATATCATGAAATTAATTTTTTATTGTTTTTTAAGATCATGTTTAATCCCTATGTTTCTAGAGGTTATGATTGAATTGCTACCCAATCTATAATTTCTTTTTTTTTTCCGTTTAAATATTTATTCTTTGGGACTCATTTTACGATCACCACCTATTATATTTTCTATGGTGCATCCATTACCATAGAATACTTTTTTACAAGTTAATCATGAAATTTTAGGAATTTAAAAATCTATATTATTAACCCTCTCTCAAATTATTTTGATTCTATATTTACCAATTTTTTTGTAAAGTTAAATATTTTTCATGGTTGAAAACTATAAAAAGTTTTGTTAAAGTAAAAGTGACTATAATTTCCAATAAAAATATATCCAAATATAGATACTGGAAAGTGGATGAGGTTATGACACATATGAAACCAGGGGTAATCACCCTAAAAAGGGTTGGTTTTTTATTGAATCAATCATTACACATATGCATGATGAGTGGGCCTAAGACTACACACCTGGAAAGACACTCCCTGTGGATGTACTTTGGAATATTCACACACTCTTAACGAACCATGATGAATGATTTTTCATACAATTGCCCTGTTCACCTACCAATTCATACTATTGATCCCAAATACTACCTTTCATGAATAACCCAACACATTAAAGGCACCCTTTCCCCTATATTTATTTGATAAGGGTACTACTTATAATTTTGATGATACCCAACTACTTCTAAAAATATTAAGGGATGTTCTACTAGATACCCACATTATTCTAAAGAATAGGGATGTATTTGATGTCATTGTTTTTTAAAATATATACAACCACGTTTTATTCATCAATATGTTCCTAAAGCAAAACTTTGAAAGGTCATGATGAATATTATAGTGAATGCATTAGACTTAATAATGTGGCAGGTGGGGTCTAGAATTATATATCCCCTCAATGTATCAACAGGTCTCATGAGATAAAACAGGCTGGATTTTGGCTTATACTACTTCCCATAATAGGATAATTGTCTTGATATAAGGCTTTAATAACATGTTTTTATGATTGTAATTATGAATCCCATTAGTATGATATCGATGATTATTGTTATCCATGTTTTCATTTATTATCATGGATATAATATTCCCTCTATTTTAGTTTATTATGGATTTATGTTTTTCATTTATTCCTTCCGTATCACTTATGATATGTTTACATTATGTAATATTCTACTATATACTACTCCTTAATGAACATATAATATCACCCTTATATGTTTTACTTTCCCTAGGAAACCTAGAGGAGGATTATGTGTGATTTTTTGGGCTATGATGGAAGGGATAATAATATTATCGCAATGTATTTATGTTATATCTAATGTTTTCAAGTGTAATTTATGTATGTATCTACTCTTCCAAGAATACTAAAATGTTGGATCATACATATTTTTTTATTCTATACTAATAATGTAATAAATCTATTGGATCTGGGTTTATAGAGTCTGGTATGTTACAATTGTTATTGGAGAATGTTTAATAGGAAACTTAAGGACTAGATTTAGAGGAAATAAGTTGAAAGAATAAGTTTTATGAAAGAACCCTCAGTATTTATGTGGAACAATCTAGAAAATTTAATTCAAATTGTATTTTACAATTAAATATCATTAGATAATTTTCTATTCCATTGTATAAATATGGAAACTTAGGAGAGGAATAAAATCACATCAACACCCAAGTCAATGTAGGGATATTCACCATAAAAAAGTTACTGATGATAGAGTTGATGGTAATTATTTAATAAACATATTGGGGTAGTTGATGTAGGTTATGAAAGTTAAAATTATGATGCATGAGTGTTTCCTATTTGAGAATTTGGTTATCATACCTATGTTTTACTTTCATATAATCCTTGGTATGGATTGGATTTCAAAAGTATAATGTAAAAATTTATTTCCTTAAGAAGGAGATTATGATTTACAAAGGATGAGTGGAATATCTTTCCTTTAGATGAGAAAATTCATACTCAAAATCATGTGGGTATCATTCCAAAGTTTCACTCCTTACTGAAATTATGGTAAAGAGGAAGATCAAGTGCGATATATGGATGAGAAAGATATCCTACGAATAGGGGATCTACGTATAGTATAAAAATTCATTGATTTTTTTATAATAATTACCTAGTGATCCACCAGATCATGAAGTTGAGTTCTCCATTGAACTCATACCTATTGTTAGGCCTATATCTAAAACTCCTTATATAATGACACTGATGGAGCTGATGTAGAAGAAAAAACAATTATTGGAGTTGAGTGAAAAGGGATTTATACACCCTAGTGTTTCACTGTGAGGAGCCCCTGTTTTATTTAAGAAAAATAAGGATGGGTCCATGAGATTTTGAATTGACTATAGGATTATCAATGAAATTACAATAAAAAGTAATTACCCTTTACTATGGATTAATTACTTATTTGATCAACATTAGGGCGCCCAATACTTTTCAAATATTGATCTTTACTCTGGTTTCATCAATTAATGGTGAAGATGGATGATATGCTGAAGATGATATTTCAAACAAGGTATGAACATTATGATTTTATGATAATGAATTATGGATTGACTAATGAATCTTATATATTTATAAATATGTTGAATAGAGTATTCAAGGAGTATCTTGATATCATTTTTGCAGTATTTATTGATGATATATTGATATAATCTAAGAGATATGAAGAGAATGAGAGTCACTAATAAATAATTTTTGAGAACCTTATCAACAAATTATATGGGACGTATATTTAGTTTTAATTTTTTCTCAATGAAGTTTTTTTTCTTGGACATATTGTCTCTAAGGATGGGATATCTGTTGACCCTTCAAATAAAAAGGCAGTCAAAGAATGACCTGCACTGAAGAACATAATTGAGAGACAATGTTTCCTGGGCTTGTGGGATTACTATTGATGGTTCGTTTAAGAATTTATCCGGTTGAAAAAACTATTAACCAAGTTAACATGTGAAGGAGTTATGTTCACATGTGAAGGAGTTATGTTCAAGGGAAAGTGAGGAATGTTTTGAAGAGATAAATTAGTGGCTGATTAATTCAATGATATTAAATATACCACCTGTTAAGGAAGGATTTTTAATATATATTGATACATCAGTGAAAGGACATGGTTTTTCCTTATTTAGAATGATATAGTGACTTTATATAAATTAAGGTAATTGAAAATCCATGAATAGAACTATCCAAATCATGAATTGGAGTTGAAATTCATAATATTTTCTTTGAAAATATAGAGACACTACCTCTATAGAGAATTATGAGATATTTATACCCACCATAATAGTTTTAACTCTATATCATCTTATAATGAGCTAAAAATGAGGTAAATAAGATAATTAGAACTAATCAAGGAATATGATTTCTTGATACACTACCACACTAGGAATGAAAACAAGGTGGATAATTCATTGACTAGGAGGGAATAATATAGTTCTTACCATGATGAGGATTAAAGAGAATCCTATAGACAAAGATTTAGTAAAGTTAGATATAGTGTTTTTTTGGAAAGGGGGACCATCTTTGTCTTTTTTAAGAAATTGCTAAACCATATTTATTACAAAAGATAGAGAAGTCCCAACTAGATGATGATTACTTACAAAGGAAAGTAGTGAATGATGTGAAATTGATATAATTCATCTATAAATATTGAGTGTTTATGTTTAGGAAAATGTTAGTGTTCTATCCATACCATAATTTAAAAATGATCTACTAGATGAATGACATAGCTCAAATTCCTCCATACACCATGGAAGAAAAAAAATGTATAGGGATTTATGAGAACATTTATGGTTGGATGGTATGAAGCAGGAAATCATAGTCTATTTATCCCGATTCTTAGTATTACAGTAGGTGAAGGTTGAAAGGAAACATCATAATAGATTCATACTTCCTCTAACTATACCTATATATAAATAAGAGAATGTTACAATAGAAGTTGTCACTAAACCCCCGAATAGTCCAAGTAAAAACTAGGTTATATGGGTCAGCATTAACCATCTTACTATGTTTTGTCATTTCACAGAGATAACAGAGGATCTACCAATTTAGTTGAATTTTCAACTCTAACTCAATTAAATTGTAAGGATTTATGGGGAACCTCTATAAATTTCATATGACTGTGACCCTATGTTCACATTGAATTTCTAAAAGACATTAAAGGCATCCCAATATTAAGATATATTTATCCATCCCATATCATCCCTAGATTGATGGGTAGCCTAAAAGGATAATCCAAACATTGGAAGTCAAACTAAGATCATGTTTTATTAACTTAATGGGTATATGAGATTAGTATCTACTACTGGTATAATTTTCATACAATAATATTTTACATTTTAACAAACATATTGCACCATATGAAGAATTATATGGGAAGAGGTGTCATATGAAAACCTGTTGGGAAGAAGTTAAATAGTGAAAGGTAGTTTTATCAGATCCTGTATAGGGGGTAACTATTAAATCATGAACTACTTAGTATCACATTAAATAAGCCCAAAGTAGAAAAAAGAGCTATGTTAACAATCAAAGGAAGGACTAGGAATTTTAGGTTGGGGATCATGTATTATTGAAGGCTTCACCATGGAAGGGAGTTTTAAGATTTGGTTAAAAGGGAAAGTTAATCCCTAAGTACATTGGGCCTTTTAAAATACTAGAAAGAATTTGGGTGTAGATTATA
The DNA here is from genome assembly GCA_963277665.1 of Viscum album. Taxonomy (NCBI): domain Eukaryota; kingdom Viridiplantae; phylum Streptophyta; class Magnoliopsida; order Santalales; family Viscaceae; genus Viscum; species Viscum album. Next base: position 1,490,935,453 of record OY728120.1, read on the forward strand.
TTTTTGTTATTTTACCCAACATTATTAAAGTACATGATGTATTCTATGTTTCATTAATAATGTAATACATATCAGATCCAATGTATGTTCTCACATATGATGGAATATATTTGGATCCTAATTGTTCTTATAATTATGAACCTATCCATATTCTTGAAAATATTGAGAAATTATTTCGAAATTAGAAAAATCGATTGGTGAAAGTACTTCGCATAAATCAAAAAACTGGAAGAGGAATCCTAGGATCCTAGAGAAGCTTTGAGTAAAAGATATCCACGACTGTTCCATAGATGATATATACCTCAATATCAAGGATAAAATTATTTAGAGAGATAATGTAATACTATAGACCCTACTATACCTAGTAAACACCATATCATGAACTATCATGCAATGTACACTCTAAATATCATTTAATCATAAGTACATTTAAAATTATAATTTATTAATGATAGAATTTTATTTTAACAAAATAAAATTTATTTTTGAATTTGAAACAATGATATTAGCTTAAGATTAATTTTTATTAATTATCTAAAAAGTGATTTTTATGTAACTTGTGCAATGTACCAATTTTACTAATACTAATTTTTTGAAATTATTAGTATATAATAAATTTATTAAACATTTTAATTAAAAAATATGTTTTTTATAATTTAAGTAACATGTTTTTAAAATTAATCATAGTTTACAAACCCATGATTGTTTTTTTTTGGAATACCGTGTGGGATAACTAGGTGACCAGTCCAGGTCATTAAAAATGGGTAACTTACTCTTTTACCCTCTTTAGATTTAACCCTAAATTAACCATAATCCAATACTAATAGGATTTAAAACCCTAGGATCTCCCTATACACCTTTCTGTACCTCTTAAGAATCAATACATGGGTTGTTTTTTCCTTAGATCTTAATGGAATCATCAAGCAAGTTATTTATCCCTAAGTTTTCCCCTCTTTCTAGTATGCTAGTTGATTCGGTGTGGATGATTCTTGGTTTTTTCTAGTAGGATTGACGCTACAATACTAACTAAACATGTGATATAATCAGAGAATAGTAAAACATGGGATGCGTTCTCCCTAGTGGATCATATATGAGTTCACTGTGGGTTTTGGATTATGATATGGAGACCACTAAACCTTGGGATGAGATCCCCTATAATGGCTCATGCATGAGGACTCTGTTGGTTTTAGTTAAAGGATTTTGATCACTGAGGTACGATATTCATAGGTTCTAAATAGTTCTAGTTACCTATATGGATTGGACATGGTGATCTCTTATTACATGATGCTTTTTTTGGTGAGGTATTATCCATCGGCATATGGTTAATTTTTTTTACATTATGGTTTTAAAGCAAGTATCTTTTAAGAAAAGGTTTTCCTTAAAACTGTTTTCTTAAATTATTTTTCTTTGAAATGTTCCTTGAATTTTTTTCCCAATGTTCTTATGAAAATTTGAATGTTGATTTATCTTCTAATGTTATATAATGAAATATTTTTATTTCGGTGGAATCCTACTAGTCTTTGGATCACACCCTACACACACCTTTTTAGTGCATGTAGAATTTGTTATATAAGATCCATGTATAGGAAAGATGTTACGTGGTGGTGATGGTGGATTTGGTTGCTAGTATTCCACTTCTTGAAGGTATTGGTAGAGGTGGATTGAGGGCGATGACACTCTTGTTACATGGAGGTTTTTGGAATGTTCTAGTTGTTCCATTTTGGTTGTGGTATTTTTGGTATTGGTTAAACTTGTAAAACTTTGGATCTAAAAATTTCTTTATCTCGTTTGGTTATGACTATTAGTTATATGATGTTTTATTTTTGTGGGTTGTTTATTATTATATAAATGGGTTAAATAATTACCAAAGTGTATTTTTAATACCCAGGCATTAATTTCTAGCCCATGGGGATTGGGAATGCCCTTCGGGCCATGCCATGGGCCAGGTTGGGTGTTGGTTTGGTTGGAACCCTGACTTGGTTCTTGAAAAAATGGTACCAAAGAATGTTTCACCCTTTTTGATTAAATTATATGGGAAGTGTCTAGATAGGATAGATCTAGGTTTATTGAGGATTCATGTTCTAGTTGTGAGGGGAGTGATTGGCTAACACAGCTTGTGACATGACTGAGGTCAACATGGGATGTTAGGAAATTTGGTTTGAATTCTTCCCCAGGTGAGACATACATGCTACAAACTATATATAGAAACCAGGTGGGGGTGAAGTGGTTTGTATTTTTATTATGTTGTATATGTTTTTTTTTGATTTATGGAAGAATTTGGGAATTGATTTTTTGATGAAATTTTTTATCATTTTTTGTTAGTGGTTGTATTGATGGGTTTTTTGTGTGGTTATTACTTGTTATAGAAAAATTCATCCTTAGATACCTCCTATACATGCATGAAAAGAGGAACGAGAGATTTCTCTCTCACCAATTCATTAGATACTAGTGGAATACATGTTTTAGGCTATCCAAGATTGGGGTTATGGAGCAGGCTCTGGTCCTATTCATGGTGGGGAAGCTAAACTTGGCCCTAAAAAGGAAAAAAGCCCAAAATTTCCTCAAGAATAAGCCTTATTATTTTTTGGATATCACATATCCACAAGAAGTTGAGGATTAGATTTATAATATCGAGAGTTTGTTTGATTTTCATTACACTCCTGAGGAAGTTAGGGTGAAGTGCACTTTGTTGACGTTGTAAGGTCCCCGCCATAAGTGGTGGGACTCAATGGTGTATGATGGGAAGAATGAATATATGTGTTGTAAGGATTTAAATGTTTTATTCGATGACCAATATTATTCATGATATTTTTGCATTCACTATTTCATATGAGTTTTTAGATATTCACCAGGTAGACAAAATCATATTGTAGCATGCTAACTAAATTATAGAGTTGGGGTGGTTCTCATCGAAGGTAGTCTCCAGTGAGCAGCCAATGGATCAAAAGTTCAAGATGGGGATGTGACTGAAAATCCAATATCAGATCTTCTTGTTCAATTTGAAGACATATTATGGGGTGGTTAAACATTATATGATGGTAGAAATTGATTGTAAAGGTAATTATGGTTTCTCTAGTGTAGTGTCTGTAGTGGGTAGTGGTATTTCTTCAGAGAAGAAAAGGAAGTGGGATGAGAAGGAGAAGAGGGGAAGTGGTAGTTTAGGACATCTTTCCCAGTTATCTTCATCTATAGGCTCATGTTATAGGTAAGTCTTGTTCCAATAGTGTGGGAAGGAAAGGGACATGCTATCGGCTTGTTCAGTTCCACCCAGACCTTTCCATCGATGTGAAACTATGGGGAACATGTAATGGTTCTTCATGATGGAACACCCATACTAGGGTGGTTAAGTATCTGTTTATTTCTAAGGGATGTCATCCTAGTCATAACTATCTAGGATAGTGTGTTATAATTTTGGAGGTCATGGTGATAGGGATGGATCATATTTGGGTCAATGTAAATTCAAGATAGATCCTTAGGTCATTGTTTATTCGTAGGCTTAGGAGGAGATGAGGCATCTTCATATTGTGGATCAAGTGCCAAAGAAATCAGATTTAGGGCATACAACAGTTCAAGGTACTGTTCTTATTACATCATCATTAGCTGTTGTTATATTTGATAATGGTGTCTCTTTTTCTTTTATTTCTAGTTGTTTTTTTGATGCATTGAAGTTTCCAACCATGCTTTTTCCATACATGATGGAGTTGGTGATGCCCCATGGTAAGAAATAGGAGAAGGTTTTCAGGTGTCCATCTTATGAACTCATTGTGTTAGGGGTTGAACTAGAACAAGATTTCCTAGTTTTTGGTATGTGACTATTTGACATGATCCTCAGTATGGACTGAATGGTGAATTTTTAGGATCACATTTATTGCTATTGGTGGTGAGTATGTTTCGTGGAACCTGATGGAAGTACTCAGGTTTTTCAAGGTGAATGGGATCCTTGGTCAGGACATACTAGACCTCCACTTCTGGAATTTGGAAATATCATTTTTTAGATATCGTCAGTCATGCTAGAGGATGGTGTTAGTGGTCTGAAAGGTAGACTACCACCCATGGTGGATGAGTTCCTAGATGTGTTTACATGGTATTTCTTGAGTTTTACACCAAAGAAGGATGGGGAGTTCACCATTGAATTGGCATTGGGAATATAACCAATATATCATCTCTTGTACTGTATGGACCCATTGAATTGAGGTAATTGAATGTACGAATGGAAAATTTGGAATCCAAAGGATTAATTTTCGTGATAATCTCACCTTGGGCCCCTAGTTTTGTTTGCAGAAAATACCGATGGATTTATACAGTTATGTATCAATTAACAGAAGATGAATAAGGTGACGATTAAGAACAAGTACTCTTCGACCCATATTTTGGACTTTCTCGATCATCTTAAGGGGGAAGGGTGGTTCTACAAGATTGATATGTGTTTTGGGAATCACTTAGTAAGATTTTGAGAGGTAGATGTTGCAAAAACAACCTTCTAAAGTAGGTATGACCATTTTGAGTATTTGGTCATGAATTTTGGATTGGAGAATGATCCAATAGTCTTTATGGTAGTTATTAACATGGTGTTACATTAGTATATCAAATAATTTATTGTGGTATTTTTGAATGACATCCTGGAATATTTTGGATTCATAGAGGAGCAAGAGCGACATTTGAGGATTATGATAAGAACACTTTGAGATCATCCCCTCTATGAGAAGTTTTCCTAGTGCACATTCTGGATCAAGTAGGGGATGTTTCTGGGACATGTGACACTATTGGAAAAATACCCTATACCAAAGGTTTGGAACCATTGGTATAGGCCTCCAAACCATTGGTATAGCCTATACCAACGGTTTGGAGAACCGCGACCAAGTAAGACGTGAGGATAGGTCTATACCAACGGTTTTCCTAAAATCTTTTGTATAGACCTATACCAACGGTTTTCAAAACTATTGGTATAAGTAATATGAAAAATCTATACCAACAGTTCCTTAAAACCGTTGGTATATGTATTTCAAAAAAGAAGCATTCGATGGGTTTTGATCCCAGTACCTACAGTTTATTATTGAATGATCTAACCACTAACCTAACTTGACTTTTTTGAACATAATTTCATAAATATATATATTTATTATCATAATTATTTAAAATTTTGATTTATTTAATGTTCTCAGTAAGAAGATTCCATAAAAAAAAATGTAACTATACCAACGGTTCTCAAAATCGTTGGTATAGACCTATACCAACAGTCTTGAGAACTATTGGTATAGGTTCTTTGATTTTGGGCCCTATACCAATGGTTTTGGACAAACCGTTGTTATAGGGGGGACCTATACCAACGGTTTGTCCAAAACTATTGGTATAGGTCCATATAAGTGACCTATACCAATGGTTTTGGCCCAACTATTGGTATAGGTCCAAATTAGTGACCTATACCAACGATTTTCCCAAAACTATTGGTATAGGTCATATTTCCAGTTGCGTGATCTCAAAATTATGGGTTTAAGTAGACCCCAAGAATATCAGTATAGTGATGTAATGGAACAAACGATGAATATTTTTGAGATTAGGAGATTTCTAGTCCTGAAAAGGTATTATAGGCAGTTTGTTCGTGATTTCTATTGGCTTTCACCATCCATGAATGTTCTTACTTGGAAGGGGGTAAATCTTCAGTGGTACCCATAATATCAACCATCCTTTTAGGAGCTTAATCAGTGATTAAACACAACCCTTTTTTTGATATTTTCAGAGTGTATAAAGGGATATGTGGTCTACTGTGATGCCTCTACTCTGGGTCTTGGGTGTGTGCTGATACAAGATGACCATGTAGTGGAACATGGTTGTTTACAACTCTTAATACATGAAAATAATTACCCAAACCATGACTCAGAGTTAGTGGTGGTGATGCATGCCTTAAAGACTTGATTTCATTACCTTTTTGAGAAGAATTTTTTGGTTTATTCAGATCATGAGAGTTTGGATTACATATTCTCCCAGAAAGATCTAAATTTGAGGTAGCATCATTAGGTTGAGAACCTTTAAGGGTTTGATTTCAATATCATATATACCCCAGGTAATGAAGATGTGGTTTATATTGCATCGATCAAGATTATACCAGTACAAGAATTGAAATAATCTAGGGATGAGTAGACATTGATGGGTCTTTTTTCCCAATTTTACCCCAAGGTGATCGATAAAAATGGGGGTTTGTTCTTGACCAGTGTTTAGTTGAAAACTTTTCTTATAAAGTTGATTTGGAAAGAGTAGCTGTGCGATGAGTTGTTTCAGTGTTCTATGTAATTTATAAATGGTGGGATGGTTCCCTATAAATGTTAATTATATCCAAAGAGAGATTTGTGCTTTGGGGGTCGCTTCATGGTGCCACTATCATTGTAGAAGATGGTGATGCATGATATCCACCAGTCTCAGTGGGTCGTTCATCTTGGAATTACCAATATGTTTTAAGATGTGCATCAGTAGTTTTGGTGGCTAGGGATGAGTCATGATGTAGTTGAATTTTTATCATCGTTTTATACATTCTAAAAAGTTAAAACAGAACATTAAACGACCTCTGGTTTGCTTCATCAAGTACCCATTCCTACATGAAAGTGGTATGATATTGCCATGGAATTTATTATTGGCCTACCTCATCCACCTCAGGGACAAAATTCTATTTGGGTAGTGATAAACCAGTTGACCAAATCATCCCACTTAATTTCAATCATGGATTTAACTTAAGTGGATGAATTGGGATGATTATATATGAAATAGATAGTAAGGATTCACGGTGTACACTCAAAAATTGTTTTAGACTGGGACCCTTACATTACCTCATGATTTGGGTATAGTCTTCAGAATGTGATGGGATTACATGTCATGTTGAGTATGACATACCACCCTCAAATAGATGGTCTAATAGAGCAAGTGAACCAGATCTTAGAATACATGCTCGAGGCATGTGTTTTGGATTTTAGAGTCTTGTGGGATAGCCATATGGGGTTGGTGGAGTTCACATATAATAATAGTTACCAATCATTGATTTTAATGGTTACCTTAGAGGAATTTTATGGTTGATAGTGCCAGTATCCTTTATGTTGGGTTAAGGTGGGAGAGGCCTCATTGTTGGGGCTAAGCCTTGGGTAGAAAATATTAGATAAAGTCAAGTTGATCATGAAATGTTTATTAATATCATGGAGCTATCATAAGTCTTATGTTGATCATAGGCGACAAGTATTTTATTTTTATGTGGGTGTCCAGGTGTTTCTGAAAGTGGCTCATCGCTTGGGTCACCATAATCTTGTAAAACAAGGGATTCTGACACCAAGGTATGTCATAAATTTTTTAGATCATAGAGAGAGTCGGTAAGGTGGAATACTGGTTGGATTTTACCACCTAGTTTAAATCAATTCATGACATGTTCTATGTATCTCAATTGAATAAGTATAATCTCAATCAGTCTTATGTGATGAATTGTGAAGAGTTGGATTTGGAGCCAGATTTGTCTGTGTTTGAGAGGCCAGTGGGGATTGTGGATTCTTAGGATAAAGTGATTCGTGGGAAGTCCATAATATTGGTCCAAGTTCTTTGGAAGCATGATAGTGATGACACTAAGACAGGGGAGTTGAAAAATTAGGATGACGAGGAGTACTCATTCTTGTTTTATAATCAGACCTTGGAATGAATTTATGGAGCTGGAAAGTTTTTATGGTGGGGAGAATTGTCACTTTCATGAATTTATTTTGAGGCATTCCTTTTTTATTTTTTTTCTTGTATTTATACCTTGGTTTCCCCAATAGTTTTTGGAGGAAAATTGAGTTTTTTATATGAAGCAGGTGGCACAATATTGGTGAATGGTTATGGGAAACCATGCTCTAGCCTAGGGAAAACCATGCACCTTGGATAGTGGAATTGTCTAGGACACATGACCAACTGCATGGGCAATCGCCCTCCCATATAAAATTGTGCATCATTTTTACTCTTGAATAGAGAGGTATGCATGGTTTTCTCTTGATTTTGTAAACCATGAAACCTATAATGGTCATTAAAAATAGGGAATTTACTCTTTTTACCTCATTATATTTAATCATAAATCACCCCTAATACAATACTAATAGGATTTTCAGCCTTAGGAGATCCCTATAAACCTTCTATGACCTATTGAGAATCAATCTTTAGGTGTTCTTGGCCTTATATCTCAAAGGAATCATCATGTAAGTCATTTATCCCTTACTTTCTCCCTCTTTCTAGGGTTCTTCTTCCCTCTTTATTGTATTCTCCTACTCCAGTAGGTTGTTTGACCAAGTGAGGGTCTGATATTGAGTTGTGGGGTGAAATATTGATGTTTTTTGTTTGATATTTTCTTTATATGGTCTTGTTGAGGTGCATTTGTGGTTTCCACCATATTTCAGAAGTTTCCAACCTTGAGGTAGGTGGTTCCATGCTTTTACATTATTATATAATTTTGGCTTGCCTTCTTGGTTGTTTAAATATGTTCTTTAGATTATTTTGGTGGTGCCAAATATTTTTTAAAATGTTTTTGAGATTCATATGTGATTAAAGTTTATTTTATAAAGGAAAATGGTTTTGTTTCATGTATTCTACAATGCGGTGCTTCTTGAAATATTTTTATGATTTTTGTAAAAGGTGAGAAATGTGTTGTCATGGGGTTTTGTAGGTGAGAATGTATTTGAAGTTTTTTCCTAAAAGAAATGAGTTTTGTTCCATGTGAGATTATTTGTTTTTCCCCTCAAATGTGGTTTTTTAATTTCATAAGTGACATGAAGCACATTTTAAAATGAATTTGGCTTGTGTGTGGATTTGAAAGGGGATTTTCTCATGGAAATGGTTGGATTTCATATGTTATCTTCTTGTTGTGTTTTCAAATGGATTTCATGAATTATGAAAGTGATTAGAAATGTATTTTAAAATATGTTTGGTGTATGTTTGAATATTAATGTGTGATTTTTTGGGAAAAAAGTGGTCTCCACATGAGCCTTGATCGTTGGATGAATATGAATTGTGAAAGAGGTGTTTTTGTTATGTGTTCATGATGCTTGGAATGTGAATGTGAAATTGATGATTTATGTGATATTTGAAATGGAATCTAAGAATAAAGGGAATCCCATGTATCTAGGTGGGAATAATAGAACTAGTATGCTAGTTGATTTGGTGGGGTTGAAGCCTGATTTTTGCTAGCATGATTGATGCTAGAACACTAACTGAACATGTGATATTGTTGGAGACCACTAGAATTTGGGATGAATTCCCCCTAGTGGTTCATGCATGAGGAAGTTATGGGTTTTTATTATGATATGGATACCACAATACCTTTGTATGGGATACCCTCTAGTGGCTCATGCACAAGGATGCTATTGGTTTTGGTTCGAGGATTTTGATCACTGAGGTACGAGATTCATAGGGTCCCACTTTTGATAGTTACTTTTAGGTATTTACCATGGTTCTCTCTAGTGACATGATTATTTTTTTAGGTTCTAACCATCATTATATGGTTGAATTTTTGTACATTGTTTATTTAAAGAATGCTTCTTTTGATAAAAGTTTTTTTAATGTTTTCTTGAAATTATTTTCTTTGAAATGTTCCTTGAAAATGAATCCTAAGGTTCTTATGAAAATGTTCTTATTGATTTAACATATAATGTTATAAAATGAAATATTTCCCTTTGGGTGGTATCCTTCTAGGATATTTATTACACCCTACATACACCTTTGTTGGTTGTACACTTTTTTATGTATAACCTAGGTAAAGGTAAGAGGTTCTGTTGTGGTTTTGGTGGATCATATTGCTAGTGTTCCACTTCTTACAGGTAGAGGTAGATGTGGCTTGAGGGGGATTACCCTCTTAGTACATGGAGGTTTTTGGTATGTTCTATTTGTTACCTTTCCATTGTGTTATTTTTGGTATCAGTTAAACTTGTCAAACATTGGATCTGAAAATTTTTGTATCTTGTTTGGTTATGACTATTGGTTTTGTGGTGTTTTATTTTTGTGGGTTGTTTATTATTATATACATTTAGGAAATAATTCCAAACATTTATTTTTAATATACATGAAATAGTTTATAGAATATTGGGATTGGGAATTCCATTCAGTATATTCCATGGGATGGGTTGGGTGTTAGTTTGGGGGGCACCCCAACTTGGTTCATGACATAAAATGGTAATAGTTATAATTCATTTGGAAAAGGGATTGAAACATGATATATTTTTTTTCAAAATTGAGTGGATAAGGTTTTAATTGAACTTATATCTTTCCAAATCCATTATTTATTATTTTTAGAGTAACTTGACATGTTTAACATGTGCTCTCTTTATGTTAAGATGAAATATTTAAAACAGATTCTATTTTTACCAATTATAAAAAGGGCCTCACATCACCCCTTCAAGGAACTCATAAAAATTAAGTTTTATCATAAAAAGAAACCATTTTTTCTTACCTTATAATAATATTACACTCTATTAATATTTTTTTCTCCACTAGTTAGTACAGGGCCTTCTTTTATAAGGATACTTCCCTGGAAAATTCAAGTCCCAGATGTGAGTATTATTAACTAATTAGCATTTACTCTTAACTATATTCATTAAAATTTATTTCATATATAAAAATATAATTATATTAGTATCATTTATAAAATTTAAGGTTACTATTTTCTAGGTATTATCATTTTTTATTTATATACTCTATCCATTAAGAAAAACAGAATTGTTGTTTGTGCGTTGTGTAGACTACCGACTCCACGACACAATGTGTTTAATTTTCTTTCACCACCTAAAAATGATATATATAAAGATGGTATTAAAGTATAAATATTAATTGTATGATATCATTAGTTGTTTTATTATAATTTTTTAACCTCTTAGTGATATGAATAAAAAAATGATCATCATTAATTTAATCGTTTAAAATATGCGTACACAGAGGATAATATATTTTTTCAAATTGTGTAATATTTTCATATCCATTATTTATTAATATAATTCCTTCAGGTTTTTCATATATCACACTAATAAAAACTAAATAATATCATCATTATTAGGGTATAATGATATTTCAGTAAAATATCAACATAATCATTCATTAAATCAGGGTATGTTCTTGTTTGGGTCAATTTAAGCATCCAATTGAAGAATAATTTGAATTTATATCATGAATGAATATGGAAACATAATTAAAATTATAATATGATATAAATGTGTAATTAATTATTTTTTTGGTATATGTTATATAAATATTTAATTCATTATTTAATAAAACACACTTCGATCATCAAGAATCAACAAAACATGCTTGTTATCGATTTCATATTCAAGGATAAAGAATAAAAAACACATTAAAGGAGTTTGAAATATAATAAATAGTTATAAATATTCCCTAAAATTAACTTTAATCATCTATTAATTATTAACTTTTTAATAATATTAAACACATACAATGATATAATGAAATTATTACAAATGATTAAAACTATAAACACCAGATGGGGAAAATATGAAGAATTCATGTTGAGAATGAATATTTATGAAGAGTATGAATGAAAATGGATATGATAATGGTTTTTAATTAATATATATATATATATGTTTATTATATAAGTGGTTATATTAAGTTAATGGATGTTAGGACAAGAGGTTAGTGCTTTCTGTCTCAAATTACTCTCTTTGAGTTAGGTTTTGTATTATGATCTTAATTTATTTTTTGTGGTGTATATAATACCTATTTTATATGTTACATAATTATATTAATTTATTAATGGTATTTTATGATCATGTTTAATCCCTATATTTCAATAGGTTATGATTGAATTTCCTCCTAATCCATATGTGGAGATTTTCCTTCTCAATATTCATTCTTTGGGACTCATATTGTAATCAAATCCTATTTTATACTTTTTAGGGAATAAATTACCATGAAAGAGTTTTTTTCATATTAATAATTAAATCTAAGGTATTTTAATGACTATATTTTTATCAATTTATCATATTCTATTAATTAGATAGTATCCATAAGCATTGTAAAACTCCATATTTTCTATAATTTAAGACCCACAATAAGTTTTGGTTAAGTAAAATGGTTCGTCATTTCCTAAAAAATACATCCCTATTTGGATACTAGAAAGTGGATTTGGTTATGGCATAGATACACCTAGGGTAATGACCCCCAAAGTTTTTGTTTATCATTGAATCAATCATCACCCTAATGTATAACGAGTAGTACTAATATTGAACATAATGTAATATTCAGTTACTTTATTTTAGTTAACTCTTGAACCTTGTTTTGACCACAGTTTTTGGGTCTTTCTTTAGGTATTTTTAAAAGTTTTTGGAAAATTTTGGGATTCCTCTGGGATGTGCATGGTTAGATAAAACTATGTGGTTTGGCCCTAGAAAACTTTGTGTCTATGAACAATCTACTAGAAGGGAGCATACGGTTTTTCCATACCATGAGGCCACACCTCAAAACCATGCACCCTTAATAAAAGTTGTTATACACAGTTGGAACATGGTTAAAGTAACCATATAACCAAAATCTACACCACAAAATAATCTTTATATAGAGAACATGGCTAAGGCATATTATTACTCCTAATCAGGCAACCTCTCTTGAAAACTATACACTCAAAATTTTACTTCTTTGAATTATTAATTAAAAATCTCTTGTCCCAGGTTAAAACTCTAATAACCCCCTAATCTCATTTAGTCTCAAACTAATCTTTCCATAATGATCTATAGGCTTCCCTCCTTTGAATTCTCCGATTTGTTTTCTTTCCTAACTGATTAACTCAAGGTATGTTGCATTTTGATCCAATATTTCCTTTTTCTTATTAGATCCTCATCGGATCTATTACCCTATCACATTTTGGAAACCAAAGGGGATGTCTATGAAAAGTATAAGGGGGTATTATAGACTATTGATGTTTTTCTTATGGATCTAGGAATTTGATGACACAATATACTCTTCCTCGATCTCTGTTTCTGAAATCGATTCGCTCTACCTCCATTATTACTGTAGGTGTTTCTATAAAAAGTGATAATTAAATGAATTGATTATTGTTCTTATAAATTAATTTGGGTTTATTTTTTTTAATTTAATTTATTTGTGATTAAAATATATTTTTTGGAATGAAATCATGTATTTAAAGTGGGGTTTCTTTTTAAAGAGGTTGTGCACACCAAGTGTTTTATTAAGTGATTGAATGGTGGTTTTAGTTCAGAAATGGATTTTCAAACACTAAAGCATATTTTATTTTCTTTGAAAATGTTTTAAAATTTTTGATCATGTTTCTTAAATGGATTTTAATAATCATAGAACATTTTAATCCTTGGGTTCATTGGGAATAGACATGTCCCTCATAATGTGTGTAATTCCACTTGAGGTTTTCTATCACCTTAGTGGGTATAATTACACTAGAGGTTATACCAGATGGATCCACTATAGGCCTATATTGGGGATTTCTTGTTATTTATAGTATGTATTCCCATAATATAGAGCCCAAACTATGTTCTTTTTCATTTATGATTTTTTATCACATGATGGATTTTTTCATGGATATTTTCAAACATGCTTTTATACAGTGGATTGGTCATGGTTATTTTATTACATATTTACCTTATGTAATATCAGTGGCTTGCCATGATTATTGTCTCATGATTTATCACTTATAATTATAATATTCCATATTTTGATAATATGAATGGATTTTATGAAAAATAAAAGGATTATTTATAGATGGTTTTGATTTATGAAAATTCTTTGTAAAATTGTATTTGTTTTAAATCCAAAATTGTTGTATTCTTGATTTTTGAATTTTTATAGATTATATGGTGGAATCCTACTAGGAGTTTTGATAACACCCCAATTTTTCTATTGGTCTGTTGTATAAGTTGTTTTGTAGGATTTAGGTAATGGGAAAGGCATTTTGTAGCATTCTATATTCTCCTATCATCAGAGTCATTGTAGTTGGATGGTTTGGGGTTATGGTTGGTCATATGAAGACTTATTGGTCAATTCTGGACATCATTTCTGGTTTAAACAGTTTGTCTTTTATTGTATGTATATCAGGTGATATATTTTTCTTCCACATTTTACTCTAGTTGTTTGTCTTGTTTTCTTATATAAAAGACTGTTTTCTAGTATATTTCTTCCAATAACCACCATGGTGGGCTGGCTCATGTGGATTTCCTAGTTGACTTGAGTTGGTTTGTTATAGAAGGGTATGCGAGGGATTCTCAACCTAAAGTGTGTTAACATTGCCCAAGTTTGGTTTTGTGTCTTAGGTAGAAAAGAGTTAGGACCATCAGAATTTGGGTAGTAAGCATGTGAGGGTGCCATCTAGCTCACATCCATGTCTAAAATTTAGGTACCATTGAAGGTCATATTTTTTTAACAAGTTTGAGACTTGGTGTTTAAAGTCATTTGAATGAACTAGATGGGGATTTTATTTAAATGAACACATTAATTATTAAATCATTTATTTTATTTTGTATGTTTCATAATTGCATTAAATTATTGATGTTCTAAATAATGGAAATTAATTTTTGAATTTAGTCCCATGATTTTGGAAAATGATCTAAGCCTGATTAGTCATTGTCTTATGATTAAAAGAAAATTCCACTGAGAAGAGATCTTATAAAAACGAGAGAGGTTTCTTTGATATATGATTTTTAGGTGAATCCTAAAGTGGAAACTTCTTTATTATTTGTTTTAATATGAACGAAATATACTCTAACTCAAGTGGGTTTCCATAACTCGATATGAGTAGTGGATCATGGCTTAGAATTTAATAAGAATCATCCTCCCATCTTCCATGGTGACAAAAGACCCTAGGAATTTAAGGAGTGTCTTGTGTGGATTTAGTGTATAATCAACTTATTGAAGTTTCTAGAGGAATATAAGATGGGGGTTTCCACGTACATGCTTAAGGGACCAAAAAGGAAATGATGGTGCTCTATTGGGAAAGCTATTTTGCACAAGAAACTTACATGGAATTCTTTTTAGAAAATATTCAATCAATAGTTTTATCCTAATAAATCACATAAAGTGAAGAACTAGGAGTTTCTAACATTGGAGCATGGGGAGTGTATAGTTATGAATTATTCCACCTACATTACTGAGTTGGTGCATATCACATTAGATATTTTCACTAACGAACACCTAAAGACTTGATGTTTTGAATTGGGGTTGAGGCCTAATATTTGATCTATGTTGACTATAATTTGTCTTTATACCTCCATAGAGGTAATTTACAAATTGTATTTGGATGAGGAATACAATGTTGGAAAGATAAATTTGGGTGGAGCTTTAGTTGGTGCAGTTCTTAGCCATGGTGTTTCTTCTAGTTATAAAAGGAAGTTTAAGGGTGTTCAGTTTTCTTCATGACCAGTTTTAGGATTATCGTCAGGACAATAGAAATTTTACTACTACCAATTTATAAGGTATGGTCATACCAATCCTTACTATATTGATACTCATAATACTTGTTATCATTGCTATCTATTAGGCTATAAAACACGATTTTGTGAATGGATATCTTAGGGAAATAAGGCTAGAACCAGTCTCATCAAGGGTTTATAGGTTCTTGTAGATGTCACCATGTATGGTGTGTCTAATCCTCATGCCAAGGGGATATTAATGTGGCTAATACTAGATATATTTATGTGGAAGAGTTTTTTCTAGAGGAATATAAAGTAGATTTAGTTACTATTAGAGGTATAAGGTTTATTTTTTTTCCATGGTGATAAATTTTTTTAATACATGTGATACTTATTCTTATATTTTTCTAAATCTATTTGTCCTTTTAGGAATACTCTTGGAACTTATACCATTCTTATTGGATCTTTCCACAAGTTTGGGAAAGAGGTTTGAACAAGGTTTCAAGTGTCCAATGTTTTAGGTGATGATAAAAGACTATAAGGTGATATAATACTTTTTAGTTTTGACATTTACATAATAAACTTGATACTTGGAATGGATTGGATAGCCATTGTTAAGGGCCAAATAGGCTATTTTCGACATCAGGTTCAGGTTTTTTCTTCTGATGGGGTCACTTTGGTTTTTAGGGTGAGTGGGACTCTAGATTAGGAAGGGTGGAGCCTTTTGTTCCTTATGATGGGGTAATATCATGCCAATTGTTAGAGATGTTTCATGATTCCATTCTACCATGTTTGGGTAGTCTACTTCCTACGGTGGTGTGTGTATCCTAATATCTTTCACAATTACTTTTCTGGGTGACCACCATAGAGAGAGGTTCAGTTTAATATGGACATGATCCCAGGTATGATTCCCATTTCTTTTCCATCTTATATAATGGAACCTATTGAGTTAGTGGGACATAAAGTCTAGATTAAGGACCTAAAGTCCAATGTTTCTATTCATCCTAGAATGTCACCATGGGTGTCACCCATACTATTTTCTAATAAGTTAGATGATAGTCTCATACATTGTTTGTATTGTTGAAAGTTGAATCAGGTGACTGTTAAGAACAAATATCCCTTGCCTAGGATTAATGGTCTCTTTGACTGGATTAGTAGGGCATGTTGGTTTTCAAAGATTGACCTTTAATCAGGGTACCACTAGTTAAGCATTTTATAAGGGGATATAGATAAAAAAATTATTAGGAGTTGGTATCGGAATTTTAGGTTTCTAGTTATGCCATTTAGTATCACTAACTCTCGTATGGTATTTATGCCTTTGATGAACTGAATATTTCATCATCTATTAGAATACTTTGATGTTGTGTTCATGGTTGATATTTTGGTATACTCATAGTCATAGTAGGATCATATGAACCATTTGGATATACTTCTTCAGACCTTAAAGGAACATTTTCTATATGGGAAGCTTTATAAATGATATTTTTGGATCTGGAAAGTGAAATTTCTAGGGAATGTTATATCTGAGAGGGGAATATCAGTGGATCCTAAGAAAATACAGTCTTTTATTTCACAGTAGAGATGTAGAATTGGGTTTTATATCTAGAGATTCTTTTGTTTGTATAGTTACTATTGATGGTTTGTTCTGGATTTAAAAAAGCTCACATATTTGATGACATATTTAACCTGTAAGTGTGTAAAATTTGAATGGAATGAATTTTATTGAGATATTTTGATGAGATAAAGTTAAGGTTGACATTATCACCAATTTGATTCTTTTGGAACCAGGTTCTAGTTATGATGTTTTTTGAGACTCTTCTGGTATGGGTTTAGGATGTGTCTTGATGCAGGGGAAATAGGTGGTGGCCTATGGATCTTTCCAGTTACACCTTCATGAGAAAAACTACCATACCCATGATCTTGAACTTGAAATAGCTACACGTTCACTAAAAAAATGGTGTCACTATCTCTTTTTGTAGCGATTTATTGTGTATTCTAATCATAAGAGAATGAAATATATTTTTATACACAGGGATCTAAACATGTGATAGAGATACTGGATGGAGTATATTTACACTTTTGATTTTTATATTGCATACACCCTTGGGAAAGGGAATGTGGTTGTTGATGTGTTAAGCAGAAATTACCAAAACAGGCAGTGAAGGAATCAGTGAGGAGTGGTCTCTAATGAGTATTTTTTTGAGATGAACATGGTAGTAGAAGAGGTTAGTGGACATGTGTTCTTGGTATCGATATAATCTAAATAAAATTTTTATGATATATTTT
Organism: Viscum album; assembly: GCA_963277665.1. Taxonomy (NCBI): domain Eukaryota; kingdom Viridiplantae; phylum Streptophyta; class Magnoliopsida; order Santalales; family Viscaceae; genus Viscum; species Viscum album. Next base: position 1,490,953,113 of record OY728120.1, read on the forward strand.
CGCTCAAGAAGGTGATAAAAACTAATTTTCAATGTTTATGTAAAACATTTTATGGTGGAGAGACCTCAAGTGAGATATCTTGGTCTCCAAGTGGAGTTTGTGCTTATGTAGTAGGTTGGATGTTCTGATTTATCTAATGTAGAAGTTTATGGAATGTGCAAACCAATCATGTTGGTCAATACACCCTATGGATACCAAGATGTATCATTACCTGAGATGTCAATATTAGTGTCTAGGCATGAGGTGGTTGATTTTAGATTTTATATCACAATGCCATTTTTCAGAAAATTAAAGCCAAACACCAGAGTCCTACTAGTTTTATGAAACCTTTATCCATTCAAATATGGAAGAGGGATGAGATTTACATAGAATTTATCATTTGGTTTTCATTTAATCATAGTGTGAAGGATGTGATTTGGGTGGTCATTGATTGAATTATGAAATTAGCTAATTTGTTACCAATAAACAAAATGATGAAAATAGAACAGCTCAAGGATTTTTCCATTTGAGAGATTGAGAAAATTAATGGAGTTCCCTATGAAATTGTTTTTAACAAGGGCATGAGGTTCACATATAGGTTATGGAATGTTTTTAAGGAGGTTATGGGTTACCAATTTAAATTGAACATGAATTATCATCTATATATGGATGGATGGATAGAGAAAGCTATCAAGGTTATTGAGGATATGATTCGGGTTTGCATGCTTGATTTTTGTGGATATTGGGAAATGTAATTTACTTTGGTCAAATTTTCAAATAAAAATAGTTATTAGGATTTTATAAAGATGATTAACTTTTAAGAATTGTATGGGAGGCCATGTTGATCTCCCCTATGTTGGGGGTAGAGTTGGGGGACAAATCCTTTCTTGGGTCGAGTCTTATTCAGGAGATGAAGAAAATGTGTAGTTGATCCGAAAGAGGTTGGTCACAACATAGATCCATCATAAATATTATATATAACATCATATTAATCCACTAGAGTTTGAGGTTGGTGATCATGTTTTTCTCATTTTTTCACCTCACTTGGGACATCATCAGTTAGTTAAACAGGGTAAGTGGCTGTCAAAGTTTTTTGGCCCCTCTGATATCATGGAGCAATATAGAAAGGTGGCATATCAGCTGGATTTAATGTCTCTATTGAATTTGATTTAGGTTTTTTTTCTTGTTTCCCAGATGAGGAGGTATCTACTAGATCCTTCCCATGTGTTTTAATGGGAGGATGTTGATCTTGAGCCCAATTCCATGGTTATTGAGAAACCAGTTTAGATTATGGATCTCCAGGATAAGGTACTGTGAGGTAAAATGATTCATTAGTTCTGGGTACTATGGTATTAAAAATGGGATTGCTACAATATGTGGGAGTCATGATCATTAACGATCCAATAGTGAAAAACACTTTTTGTGAGTTCGGAATCCTGAGCACATTCTGGGGAAGTTATCATTTATGGTGGGTAGATTTTAATGTTCCATTACATCCTTATAAAAACTTATTGATGATTTTTTTGTTTGTTATTTGATTAGGCATTGCTTTGGGTTCATTTTGGTTGTTTTTGGATAATTTTGGGAGGCTTTTGGGTTATGCACGACTAGTGCATGGTTTGGGAAAACTGTGTAGTTTGGTCATGGAAACCATACATCCAAGCATGGTCTACTGGATTAGGGTGCACAGTTTTTCCAAACCATGTAGCCAAAGTTCCAACACATGCACCCCTAGGAATATGGTTTATGTACAGTTGGAATAATATTAATTTAATAATGTTTCCGAACCATGCACCCCAAATAGAATCTCTATATAGGGTGTACGATTAAGGTATACGATCAGTCCTAACCATGCGACCTCTCCATAAAACTATGCACACATAATTTTAAGGCTCCAATTTTATATTTAAAAACTTTTAAGAACCCAGTTTATCCTATAATGACCCCATAATATCATTTAGTATCTACTTAATCCTTCCTTAGAGATATAAAGGCTTATCTCTTGGGATTCTAAGTGTATTTCCTCCGTTCTAGATAGATCAACTCATGGTATGTTGTGTTAGATTTGGTTATTTCCTTTTCCTCTTAGATCCTTTTTGGATATATTATCCTATCATCTTTTGGAACCCAAAGGGGATGTGTATACCAGATATAAGGGGTTTTGACATAGGATTTATGTGTTTCTTATGGATATAGTATTGTGATAACCTGATATACTCTTCCTTGGTCTCTGTTTTGGAAGGTGATTAGTTCCACCTCCATTATTGAGGTAGGTGTTTCTATACAAAGGGATAATTCTATAAATTGATTATTATTCTTGAAAATTAATTTTATTTATTAATTTAATTTTATTTATTTGTGAATAAAATATATTATTTTGGGAAATAAATCATGTTTTTAAATGGGTTTTTATTTAAAAACAATTTTTTCACACCTAATGTTGGATTAAATTCTTGAAAGGTGGTTTTGGTTTGAAAATGAGTTTTCAAACTCCAAAATTGATTGAATTGGATAGTATTTTTTATAAATAGTGATAATGGGTTTTCAATAGATTTTTAAAAACCTAGCACATTGATAGCCTTGCGTACATCCGGAATTGACATGTCACTCATAGTATGTGTAGTGCCACTTGAGGGTTTCTTTCACTTTAGTGGGTGTAATTCTACTAAAGGTTATACCGATTGGATCCACCATAGATCTGGATTGGGGATTTCTTATTATTTATAGTATGTGTACCCATATGTTATAGACATTTTTTTTCATTTTCATATATGATTTGTTTATCGCATGATGGATTTTTTCATGGATATTTTCTCACATTCTTTTACATAATGGATTGGTCATGGTTATTTGATTACATGTTTTCCTTATGAAATATTAATGGACTGTATTGATCATCTTCTTGTTATTTATAACTTATACATATCATATTACATCTTTTGATAATTTGGAAGGATTTAATGAAAATCTAAGGTATAAATTTCATATGGTTTTGATTTATGAAAATGCACTGTAAAACTGTATTTGTTTTAATATGAAAACGATTTCATTCTTGATTTCAGAATTTATATATATTTTGTGGTGGAATCATAATGGAATTGGTGATCACATCCTATTTTTTTTCCTTTGGGTAGTTTTAGTCATTTATTTTTAGGATTTAGATAAATATAAGGGCATTATGTATCATTCTGACTTCTCTTTTCAACATAGCCTTCACAATGGGATAGTTTGGAGGTTACAATTGGTCACATAGAGTCTTGATAGTCAGGTCATGTCATAATTTTCTGGTTTGGGATATTTCTCTTCGATTGTATGCATGTTTGATTGTATCTTTTTATTCAGCATTGTACTCTAGTTTTTTTATTTTTTATTATATATGAGATTTGTTTCTATTATCTTGCGAGACACTAACCACCATGGAAGGATGGATCAGGTGGCTAGTCTAGTCAACTCGGGATGGTTTCTTAAAAAATGGGTGATTCAATCTCAAGGGATATGATTTGGAATATTTACACACTATTAATGAACCATGATTAAATATTTTTCCTACCATTACCTTGGTATCCTACCTATTCAATCTATTGAAGAAAAATACTATCTTATGTGGATGAACCAGTACATTTAGGGTACCATATCCCCTATATTTGTTTGATAATGGTACTACTTTTCACTTTGATGATACCCAAAAACTTCCATGTTGTTTAAGGGATATTATCTTATTCATCCATATTATTCTATTGATTGGGGAATAATTTTATGTTTGTATTTATTACTATATGGATATCCAAGTTTTATCCCGTAAGTGGTTTCTTAGGGAACAATATGAAAGTTCTTGATGAATCTTATGGTGAATGTTTTGGACATAATTAGGTGAGGGGGGGGGGGGGTCCAAAATTATATATCCCCTAGATGCATTGATAAGTCTCATGAGACAAAAACTATTGGGTTTTTGTGTAAACCTATTCCCACAACATGATAAGTTTATTAGAATAAGGACTTGGCAGAAAGTTTTGATGTTCGACAATATGCATTCCATCAGTTTGAGAATAATGATTATTATTATTCGTGTTTCATTTATAATCATGGATATAGTATGCCTTATTTTTTAGTTAATTATTCCTTAATTTTTTTCTTTTATTATTTCCATATCACTTATGATATGTTTATGTTATATTAGATTCTACTATATGCTACTCCTTAATAAGAATATAAACTCACCCTTATTTGTTTTCTATTCCAAAGGAATCCTAGAAGAGTACTATGTACAATTTTTAGGGATATTTTGTAAGGTATAATAATGCTTTTATAATGTGTTCATGTTGTATCTTATGATTTTAAGTGTGATGTATCTATGTATATAGTCTTATAAAACTACTAAACTATTCTATCCTATGGGAACTCTTGTATTCTATACCAAACTTTTAATATAACTATTGGATCTAGGTTTTTTGGGCTATGATTTTTCATATTTATTTCTTAAATATTTTCACTCCATCATGGTCAAGGTTGAACTCTGGAACATTTCTTACCTTCTATTATAGCTCCACATCATACTTTTGTGACCCATTAATCTCCACATGGATAAATAGGTTAACATTCATCTAAGATAATATATTCCTCCTTTTCTCATGATTTCAAGGTTCATCCTCCAAAAATCCATAAGTATTGGATCTATATCAATATTTATCTAGGAGAAAATAGAATGGTCCTTATGTATCAGAGAATTATCCACATTTTCCCCTTTCCTAGGTGGTAATATATTGATCATTCATGCCGACGAGCCTATACCCTAGTGGTACAGGCTCCTGCTTGGCATCCAAAAGACCCAGGATCAAATATGGGTAGGGGAGAATTTTCGGGGTTCTGTAGTAGTACTGTAGCAGTGGTGGGACTATAGCAGCAGCAACACTGTAGCAGCTAAGGGACTAGAGAATGTACTGTAGAGGCGGCTGTACTGTAGTAGGTATTGTAGCAACGTAGGTACTGTAGCAGTACTGTTCACCGAGGGGTCCTTTGGGCAAAAAATTTGGCTTTCAAGCCTTGTATTCAGGACACTTGGCCTTGGGCCTTCAGTCTATGTAATTGGTCTCCCTCTACCCAGTCAAAAGAGGTCTTTTCTTTGAATAATAAATTGAGGCTTCATCCCCAACCTTTAAAAAATATATATATATATATTTGATCATTCATAATATATAATCAAATCCAAAAATCTTCTTTTGTTTATATTATACACTTTCTACGAGAATATATACTTCATGATTCTATGTTTAGTATATATATGACACATTTCACCATAAATATTATTCCACCATATTTTCAAAAGAAAAAATTCTACAGCTAGCTCGAAATCTTGAGATGAGTAATTTTTATTATGAATATTATATTAGTATTAGGCATATGCTAATTTTTTTTCATTTTTCATGAGAGAACATCCTTTTTTATTCATTAACACATAACTGTATATCAGAAACCCGGTTTTACTATAGGGTAGTGTCACCATATGTTCATTAACCAACATTATATTTTTCTCATTGAAATTTTATTCATATTAATTTATCCCATGGAACATGAATCCCTTACACATATATATGGTTAGTGGATTTGATAGTTATGATAATTTTATAAAAAATTATGGATAATATCTTTAAAATCCAAGAAAAATATAGTTCTTAGTCCTTGTGGTTGGTCTGGAACATTATTCAATGACATATTTCTTTAAAGGATCTACTGATATACCTATTCATGTAATTAATTTATCTAAGAATGACACTCTATATAGCTAGAATTCACACTTGATAAAATTTTCATATAAATTATACTTCCTCAATGTTTTTAATTAAATCATAAAATAAAATTCATTATCCTCCTTGATAATGGTATATATGATAATATCATCCCTAAAGACTGCCAAAATTTGATCAAGTTATTCTCTAAAGACCCAATTCATCAGATTTATAGAGATATAAGGGTAATTTGTAAGTCAAAATGGTACCACTATAAACTCATAGTCTCTATACATCATATAAAAAGTTTTATTGGGTATATAATCCCTTTTAACCATTAATTAATGATATATATATTGAAGATAAATCAAAAAAAGTTATTGAACTACACATATTTGATCAGAAAATTCATCAATATAGGGTATATGATACATGTTTTGGATCATGATATTTTTATCTTCTTGATAATCATTGAAAAGATGAATGAATACATATATATTCTTAACACAAATAACAGGTTTTACCCATGGATACACACTTAGTAATATGAATCCCTTTTCAAGATTCACATTGAGATGATTCTTAAATTTCTTTAATTGAATTGGGACAATTATATAAAGGGTATTTAAATAGGTGTAGCACCATATGTAAGTTATATTGAAAACCAACTTTATTATTTTGGCAAAGACTAGGAAACTATTCAGGAAGTACATTGGAATATTTCCAAATAATAGGAATATCATCAATTTTGACTTTCTATCGAATCATTTAAGATAAATACCCCCTAGTAATAGGTAGTAAGACCCATATAATGGATTTTATTTCCATTGTAAGTTAATGTATAACTTTATATAGATATATTATCCTAGGTTTATTTTAAATAAAAAAATTTGACTTCCCTTCCTTGGAAATTGATATGAGATCTATATAGAGAGAGCTAATCTGTGAAAAAATTCGTATACAATTCGTCCATAAGGTAAATAAAAATATTTATTAGAAGAACATTACAGAAGAATTATATGATATAGGTACTATAGTCTTGATATTAAATCATCATGACATTAATAGTTTAAAGAATAAATTAATATATGAACATTGAGGTGGTGATGTGATACTCTTACAAATCCTTCAGATATATAAGAGTGGGTAGTACCTGAATAAAATAAGACATTTATAATTCTAAATTGGATGATAATTGTAACATTTACCACTTAATTATTAGGAACCACTTTATTAGTTGTGATTATATAATCCTTACCCTTTTCGTTTGTCTTAAGTGGTTGTTGATATTGATTTACATCATTAACCATTAGATTATTTCATTAATTAGTGTAATGTATGTATTACATTCAATTATAACATTTATTTATGGGTTGTGATTTTTTTATCTTTCTTATCACTATTTATCATCCTTTTAATGTATCTTTGATATATTCATTTACTAAATGGACTTCTTTTACACACTTGAAGAATTTACCTATTCCCTTATCAAAACTTCCTCTATGATTATTTCCACACTTTTTTCATAAATAAAGATTAATTTTATTTCCTCTATGGGTTTTATTATTTGGATATCCTCAAAAAATAATTTTTCTATTTTTTTCCATAAAAACCTTGAGAATAATGAGAGTCTCCACTCTCTATTTCTTCCTTGAGATCACATCAAATGGTTTCTTTATAGCTATAAAAATATCTTACAACTAATTTGTTTAAGAGAATTAGTAATTATCCCCTAAATAATTGAAAAATTTTACTTTTAGGGTTGATGATAAAATAAGACATAGAACATGCATGTATTATGACATTCTCCTCATACGTACTTCTGAATTCATCATCCTTATATTTCAATTATAGGAATTACCTCTCCATTTTAGTATAAAGGGTCAAAGAAAAATTACTTACTTAAAAATAAATTCCAAACTCTTCCCATTTAATAGAGTAAATTTATTTTTCTTTCCACATATTCTTGATAAGATTCCACCATTGATTAGATTCACCTTCCAAATGATACACAGACAAAACAACCTTCTTATAATCCAATCATTGGAGAATGGAATCTATTTTTTTCTATATATAATTCATCCATTTCTCAACAATTCTTGGATCAAAGGACCCATTTAAGGAAGGTGAATGTTTATATATAGAATACTCAATGGAGATTTATTTGTTTATTTAGAAATTTTGAAGTTCCACATGACTTATGTTACCATTCATATCTTGAGATAGTTGGGTGAGAATACCAACAATTTTTTTCACACCTCCCATTCTATTTAGTTACTCATTAGTATGACTGTTGAATTTTCTATCACATTAATTATTAATATGATTACTCCTTGTTCATTCCATTAAAAAAATCCAAAAAACATAGTGAGTATAAAGCATCAATAATCATTGTGATAAGTCATATAATAATGGAAATAATTCTAGAGATATCCAAATTTATAATACATTTTAATAAACTAATTTAATTTCATGTTCCAATCTATATTCTCCTTGGTCATTTACTATAAGGATTTCCAACCTAAATATATTCAAATCCATCATAATATTTTATAATTAAAATATGAATTAACAAATAATATACCTCATTAGTGACAAAATTGATGTGTAACTAGGCCTATTTTTCATACACTAAGTAAATATATACATAATACTCAACCATAATTTTAAAATTTATTACCTCTAGATGCATCTATTATGATGAATGTATCCCCATGTTTATATCCAGATAAGGATCTCATTTCTCGGGATCTACAAACTCCATTTTGTTAACAACATTTTTGATATTTCCTATATTTGGTATCATCCCCAAGGTTATCACTAAAGGTTTCCATTCCTAATCCACAAAAATTTCTAAACTATTATCAAATAGTAATTGATTTAATCGCATAATCACTTAAATTAAATGGTAAACTTACAAGATATAAATATATGATCATAAATGAGAATAAAAAATATACATGGGTATGAGAAAATGATAATTACTTAATAAAATTTACCCATACAGTTATATTCCAAAAATCACAAGTCAAGAAATAAGACTTTTTCATAACAATAAATATAAGTCATAAGAGTTATGAATCATCCATTAAAGTATATTAGATTAATAATACATATATTTTTGGTATACACATAAGCGTAGAAAATCATTTCTATAGTAATGTATCACTTCAAATACTATCATAATGTAAAGGGTCCCATAATTTATTAGGTTTACCCCCCCATTCCCATAACCATAGTGTATGAAGTCCCATAGTGGATTGAGTTCACTCCCATTACCTTTCATGTTATCACATGATATATTAAGATTTTCAGAATGTATTTGAGGGATATATAATTTCAGGACCACCCGTCACATAATGAGAACTATACATAGGTGTTCCACATGATCATAAAAATAGTCATCATTTCATGATAGATTAATAAAACCATTAAAAATAAATGGGTTTCATGAAAATATCTTTAAAAAATACTCATCGATTTGTTTATTTTAAATAAAACCAATTTTTTGGGTTGAGTAAGAACCCTTAAAAAATCCACCACTTTAAATTTATATTTAAATATCCATTAAACAAATACAAAATCAAACCCAAAAATAAAAATTATGGTTTCAAAAAATAATCATAGAGATAGGATGAATATGATAAGAATACTGGGAATCCTGATGATGACATCACACTGAATCCCTACACCACACAAAAACCCATTTCCATGATGATTGGGGAGATCACTAACTACCTCCGATAACCATCATGAATTATATTAATGTTGCAACACAAATGAATAATAAAACCAACACACCATTGAACCATATTCCTATAAGGAACTTCCACCATAAACACAAGAATACAAGTGAGATAAAAACTATAAAAACTATCAATAATAGCTAATAACCTTGAAAAACTAGCAAAAAAAAAATACTAGTGCAGGTGTCTTAACTAAGAAAAATATTGTATCAGAAACATCCCCAAACAGCACAATTGAAGTAATTTATACTACTATAGGATAACCATATAAAAAACAATATTTTCATCACCATTGGGATAAGAACATTTTAAAAAAATCATGACACACCAATAATTCACAGCCCAATACATCACCTCTAATTAAAAAAACTGAACCAAGGGACCCTCCATCACACACATCAACTGGAAAAAACCCAATCAACCTTGATCTACGCTAATAATAACTAGAGATGGGGTTATTCACGATGATTATGGAAGGTTGGGTAGTGGAGGAGTGCAAGTGGGGGGGGGATAAAACCATAAGATAACATAATATCTAAATCAATAAACCTAAAATGTAATACATCCAACCACTTAAAGGAAAATGAACCCCCAAAACACTCACCCTCACTCCACATTTAGTAGATTTATATGATTTATGAAGCACCTATTAGTGGTTGGGATAGGTTGGATAGTCCAATGCCACTTTGGGCTTGATGGAACACTACCATGTCCTGAAGTAACGACTATGTATGGGACATCATCATCCATCTCTAGTGATCCTTTCTAGGAAATACCAATATTTATATGAATGATATTTAATTATAAGAGTACTATAGATACAAAGTAAACCTTTTATTGATCTAAATAGAAATAAAAAAATAGTAAAAAAATTATCAAAATTAAAAGAAGTACCATATTTATTTATAAATTAATGGTCCATATGAGAGAGAAGAAAAAGATATCTAGTTTTATCCTGGCCCTAAGGGACCTTCAACTCCTTCAACTTTCCTTTCTCTTCCAAATAATGTTTGGACTCAAAAAACATTTCCTCCTTGAATTACCTATATGAGGACATGCCAAAATATCATATACAACCTTAATTTTATCTAGGATATTGGAGAAAAAAACTCCTATTTTTGATGGCCTTCTAAATTCCCCCCCCCCCAATACCATAGAGATAATACTCTTATCAGACCTACTAGAGGTTTAAATATTGAGATTATTATAGCTATATGTCTTCACTATAGACCTTACTTCCACAAATTTAGAAAGATATGAATAGTATTTATGATGCATAAGTTTCTCCCCCTTTATATGAGAAAATGACCACTTATTTTACTCTTCCATTGAAATAAAAAAAATCTATAGAGGTATAAGTTTATTCATTCACAATATTATTTCCTAGACATGGATACACTAAGGCTTCATAAAAAAATTGCTCTTTAGATTCACATGAAGTATGTGACCCACCTTATATGGTAGAATTCAAAGATTATATGAAATCTTATATTGAGGCTTGGATAGGATCTAAAGTAACATACCAAGAAAATATTTTCTTTTTCTTAGGTCCTAATATTTTTAATCCCTTGTATCTCTATCCCGAGAAACCACATTCAAAATTTTAAAGTGATTGGATAGACTGATAATTGATTGACATTTATTTACTATAATCTGTTGTATAAAATCATTAACTTTCAATTCTAGTATATAAAAAATGAGAATTCATACAAACTTGTAGTCTCTTCCACCAAAGTGGATGCATTTAAAAATAGAACATTGTGCAATATATCAAAAAATTGAGACACCAAAGGCTCATGGAGATTATTTAGATCTATCTTGGCTCCGTTGAGAAGGTTCAACTGAATATAATTTATTGTCTCCTCTAATAACCTAGGAAATTTGTTAGTAAGTTCTATATAGACTAATCCTAAGGATGTTTCATCTATATCTATTATGAATCCACTTTTTTTATAATTAACAAGCGGTTCTAAAGAATCATGACTAGGAGAAACACCATCCAATAGGGTGATGATGCTTTCAATATTTTCACTATAATTAACATATCAATATATCTCTCTTGTTTGACCTCAACCAGGTCTAAGTAGAAATGTTTCATAAAACATACTGTAGGGGAAAAGGTAACAACCTTGTACACCTTATTTATTTCATTTCTTTTGAGAATCTTGGATTTTATATCTTATTTAACACCGTTGGAACTTTGATTATAGTCTTCTTGATGATGTCCGTGCCCATGGAAATTAAAGTAGTGGTTTTTCTATGATTAAGATAAATTCAAAATATCTACATTCACCATCAATAACAATATATACCATTTTCAAGGTGGGTCGTAAAAGATACATCTCAACATAGATATGCACAACAACGAGGTTTTTAATTTATAAGACCTATGATCAGTTTATAAAATGTATCTGAAGGAATTACCTATAGACTAGAGGATATATGATTTTTATATAGTTAAATTAAGTTGAGGAAATCAAACACAAATATCCTAGAAGGATAGTTCCTAATTCATGTTTTGCTTAAACAATAAATTTAGTTGGTGTAAACAAAATCTTTGAGTTGATATTCCAGATTTGGACCAGGCCTTCACTATATCTTTATCATTAGTGAAGTATACAAGGATATATTATGGTCATAGTATCCAAATAATTTCATTATTCCTTAATACACATTCTTTATGGAATAAATTTTCAAAAAAATTGAAATATTTTCTTCAAAAAACAATCATAGAAACTAGGGATATGTAAAGTAGTGACAAAGCATCGTGGAACTCTTTAATAGAGAATGGGTCTACCAGTTGACCATGGGGGACCCCAGGGAACTTCAATAAAACATATGTTCTAATTTTTTTTGAGATCTACTCAACCATTTTAAATGGAATAAAAACCATTACCTTCACCCTATGAGACCAATAGATATCAGTACCAACTGAGGGTTTAAGAACTTCTCCCACTAAAGTAGGATGGGCTTCCACATACACTATCACTAGTTAGGGAAACGACCAATCACCCCATTCTTTTTTTCATTATATATTCATACAATAATTACATACCTTAAAAATCATCGTCATAAGCTATTAAAATAAATAAGGTCAATGGTACCATTAGAGAAAATCCATAGGGAAGCATAATATTCCATAAAGTATGTTTATAAAGATAAAAAATACTTTTTAAACATTATTATAAATATGTATTGAAAAAATATAAATCATCATTTTCATTGGGTAAATATTAATAAAATAAAAAATTATAGAAAAATGGGTATATTATTTTATTTATATAATAACACAATCTTTTAAAGGAATATTGATTGTGAATAAAATTTATGATGCAAGTAAAATTTGGTCTTACTGTAAGCATTACAAAAATTATTATCTTTTATAAAAATTAAAAACTAGGCTATGAGAAAAATGTTTGAAATGATTAAATTTATTAATTTGTAAATGAATTCAATGTTAGTAGAAAAATTACATTATCAATCATATAAAAGTATATAATAACTTTTAAAAAAACCATTTTTAGGAACATGGATATGGGAGGGAAAGATTCCCAATGAAAAAATTAAAATAAGATCAAATTTTCTTTAAAATAATATTTCAATGTTTTTGAGTAATAAAGAGGTTAAATATTGAATGAATAATTTAAATTCCTAGAAATTACTATATTAGAAAAATATTCAGGATTTTTATGATAAATATTTTAGAATTTACCACATTAGAAATTGAAACATGAACAATACTAATAAAACCAAGATGGTAACATAAAACCTTACTTTATGTATTGAATTGCTTAATACATACTCTATCTACTTGTATAAAAAATTTAAAATTATTAAAAATATATAGAAAACCCATATTTATACTTATTTAACTATTTTTCTTTCCATTAATATTTTAAATTTTTTATTTATTAATAATCTTTCATTGATGTCAATATTCAGGTGTCCATTGTTCCATTGTTCCAATCATATTTTTGGTTTGAAGATTTTAATAATTACACCTTTTTCCTAGATTCATCATCAATAGAATATTAATCCTGAAAAATATATTATATTTATTTATTATATAATCTCTTAGAACCATCCTTGTAATTTGGTGATGAAAAAAATAAAAAACAAACCTTTATGGAGGCAAAAGTCCACACGTATGCATGTGCAATATTTTCATTTTCCATTATATATAAAAGAGGTAGATAATGATTCTTAAAACAAAATAATAAAATTTCAATAAATTAATAAAAATTATTTTTTTATGTTGATATGTTTATATATGATTTTCGAAAATTAGAAAAAGAAATAAACTTGAATGAAGTAGATTAAGACAATTTCTTCTTCTTACAACATCCTCATATGGATTACAAATTATGCATTATTAGGTAAACATTTTGGTGATAAAAAACAATCTAAGATGTTTTGAGGATATTTTTAAAGTTATTTAGTTAGATAATTGTTAATCTATGGTGTTTAATGTGTGTGAATAATTGAGGAGAAGAGCTTCCCTTTTATAAGAGAGGGAAGGGAAATGCGTGTAAATACCCTTAACATTAACATAATATATATCAATTTTCATGGGAAAGTGGCAAGAAAACATAAAAATTTATTATAAATGATAATTTAGGGTCTATATAAAATATATAAATCAAACAGGTATAAGTATTACGGATAATTGGGGCCTTATCTCTACGGTCAATACCCTTTTAACCCATATTGTTGTGACAAATTTTTATCACGGTAAATTAGTTCTATTATGAAAAATTAAGTTGAACATGTAAAATAATATTTATTTCATGGAATAAAAATATTTAATCCAATTTATAAGATTCAATTTCTAAATGTGGATGAAATTAATTCTAATATCCATGAAAAAGACATGCTAAAACCATTTTTAGAAAAATTTGTATCTTTAAGCATTTAAATAATTTTATTCCCATTCCATGAATAGTAACAACCATTAAATGGATTTTAATTTACTTTATTAAATATATTATCTATAAATTTCATTAAAATAATTCATTAATAGTGATTAATTTAATTTATTAATATAAAAATACACTATAAACCTAAACAAATAGCTTTCTAAAAAATATCTCATTTTTCCATCATATGATTCTCTATTTATTTATAAACAATTTATAATAAATTTATGAATTATAATTAATATTTTTAGATGTGTAAAAAATAAAATTATGTTGGTTTAACACTCAAAATAAGAGAAATTTTCATTTAAATAAAAAATATATAATGAAAACAACATTTGTAAACAAATATTTCTCTTTAACCAATAATTATCACACTATTATTACATATAATTATATAACAATTTCATAGATGAAGTTAACTTATTTAATTAATTATTAACTTTATTTTTTTAAAAATAATTATTTATATCATTCCTAAAAATTATTAAATTTTTCAAAAATACATAATTTTAAAAAATATTTCAAAATAGTGTCTCATTATTTAATGGTACTTCCATTAGTGAAATTAACCCTTCTTAAAAATTCATTTACTTTGTTCATTTAATTTAATTTAATAATTGAAAAATTTTCTATTCCAATGGTTTGTAACCATTTGTATAGGTCCCCAAACCGTTGGGTGATTTGGTGTTGGGATAGGTAAATCTAAAAAAAAGTTACAGTGAAGGTTTGAACCCTCAACCTACACATTATATATGAAAGACTTTACCATTATCCTATAGTAACCTTTTTCAATATATATATATATATATATATTTATATGTAATTTATATATTGATTTATTTGACGATAATCGATGAAAGTATTCATAAAAATAAGTGTACTTATGGGATTTCTGTGTTTTGATGGGCCTTGTTACCTCTTTAATAAAAAATTAATGTTCAGTCAGTCAGTTGGGAAAATTGGTCTCAATATACCCTTTCCCAATGGTTTTTAAAAACTATTGGGAAAAGTTATATGAAAGTACCATTTCCCAATGGTTTTGGGAAAACTGTTGGGAAAAGTGGACCCTTTCCCAACAGTTTTCCCAAACCATTGTGAAAAGTGGTCTCAAAGTACCCTTTCCCAATATTTTGTGGAAAAATTGGGAAAATTGATCTTAAAGTACCCATTCCCAAAGGTGTTTTCAAAACTATTTGGGAAAGTGGACCCTTTCCCAATGGTTGGGGAAAACTGTTGGGAAAAGTGCTGTTAAAGTACCCATTCCCAACGGTTTTGGAAAAACCTTTGGGAAAGGGCACCTATACCAACAATTTGTATAAAACATTGGTATAAATGAATTAGTATAAGTAGTATTTATAGTAGTGATTATCTAATAATTTATTTAATATCATTTATTAATAAATCATTAGTCACTTATTTTTTATGTTTCTTGCTTCAAAAACTACCAAACACATCAAATTTATTTAATAGAAAATTTTATAAATTCTCAAAGTGTCACAGGATGCATGTATGTAATTTTTAAGGGATATTAATGATTCAAATACTTTTATTTTTCCTATATATTTTTATATTTTTGTAATAAAATAATAATATTATCAAATCCTAATAAATTTTCCCAAATGATCTATGATTTTTATTGATAATATTAATGAATCTCCATGAAACTAGGTTCAAAATTTATGGAAAAATATTATTTGACCAATATCACCTTTGTAAACATTGATAATTTGGAAATATTATAGAATTAAAAATTATAGATTGGGATGAGTTGAAACTTCCAAAATTTTTGTTTTATTTTTGTTTAATTTTTAAAATTTTAAGATATACATTAAACTTATTTGTATTTCTATATTAAAGGGATAATAATTTTTCAAATGGTTAAATGGATTTGTACTTGTGTTTATTGAGTTAAATAATAATAATAATAATAATAAATAATAATTTATGGGGGACTACAACCAAATAATTCTATACACACACCTGATGGGTCTAAATGGGATCAAACCATGACATCCCTCTGTGGTTGGTAAATACACCAGATGAACACATTTTGTTCAAATATAATATAAAATTACATAAAATGGTTTAATATATAAGTAACATCAACAAGACTAAAAACCCATAATTTTTCAAGTTTTACTTCTTCTTTGTCCACCATACAGAATGGTGTTATACCACATGATTCCATCAATTAACATTAAACAATAATAGTTGTAATAATTTTTCACCCTAGCGTGAAACTATAGGGCTTATAAAATATTATGAAAAAAATAAATATGGAGTTTTACAAATTTCAAGGAAGAATAGTTCCTCAAAAAAATGGTCATAAACCAATGCTAGTTGTATCCCCCTAACCTAACTCCAAAATTGGGTAATGTGTTTTCAATTATATTACCCTCTATATAGGCATGAGATAAAACAATGTTAAGTTTATTAAAATAGTATATAAATCCTCCCAAGCCTCTATAAGACTCCAATATTGAGAGAATATATTAAATGGAATACACAATGTAGGAGGAGTCAGTTTCATGCCACATTTTTTCTAGTTTTGAACCTCACAATTTTGATTGCTAAGATCAATATTTCCATCTTATATTAATAGGAAATATCAATCTCATACTTCTTAGAGAAGCATGTGAGTGATCCTCCTTTTGAATCCATGAAGATTCCACCATAACCAGTACGCTCCTGGTTTCTTTTGGAAGCCCCATGTCTATTAATCTTGATCTAAACTGTTGGGGATGTGGGTTGGGTTTCCAAACAAAATATATATAGCTTATTTTTTTCTAATGACCTCAAATTCCCCGCATAAAACATTGAAACTTTTTTCCTTATTGATAAAATTGTTTCCCTCTCAATCTACCTTGTTTGATATTGATCGATGTTATGAAATGTCTTGTGGGCTAGGAAATGGATCAATAAGGTTAACATGTGTTTTTTATACCAAATAAATGTTGGTTGTTCCATTACATAGATGAACATTTTGTTGGGGGTATGTTGTTCCATAGTAATCAGACTACATCGTAGTCCTACAGTGGATCTAAGTCCATGGAATTGAGGAAGGGAGCTTTGACATAGTGGTACTATTTGTGACGGGTTACTCCATAGATTAACTATGGAGATTGGATTGATTGGATGATATAATATTGCACCTTGGACCATGCCACATATATGTTTCCACATTAGTTATAGATGGTTGGTATAACTTCCAGTATTTGGGAGTTAAACCATTAAAGATGCTGTTAAAATTTTTAATTTGTGGAACCCATTCCAGAATTTAAGTGGGTGTTTCAAAGGGAATTTATGGAGAGTCTTCCCATGGATTCAACATCAGGCATTTAAACTTTAATATACACATTCTACCCTATTTGTTTGACATTTCTTGGAATCAAAGCTCCAAAGGACTAAAAAAGAAACTCCATTCCCTATATCACTCCCTACATCATATTTGTTCATGCCTCATCATTGTTCCACACCATAAAATTCATTATACACCATAGAGGTTATCCTCCATCACATACCTATACTATGTTGGATGAACTTGCATCATGGTAAACTTATTTTGATGTAACCCTTTATAGTGGTGCTATAACATGAACCGTAGTGGCTGCTTCTAGAACACCTCCATTCCACAACCCCTACCTTGCACCATGGAGACCCCAAAATTTCTATAATCTCTTACTGTAGAGATTTTTTCTTTTTTATCAGTTAAAATTAGGCATCCTTCGAAGGTGATTGTGCTTCTGTTTGTGTGAAAATATGGTTTGGGTGGTGATGCCTTTGAATAACATTGGCATTGATGTTGAGAACCATGAGGTGGATGTTCCTTACAATTCTGGTCCATGTATAGAATGTTTCCATGACACATTTTTGTTCTTGATTAACCCATAATTAATATGTGTTTGATATGGGTGCATGAGTGGCCATGGTGATTTATTGATTATGAACATGCCCTTATATGTGGATCCCAACAGTTGATAATGGCGTGATTAGTTATTCCTTACTATAACATGTATTTATTTTTTTGTTGCATAAACCATGGAACTATATTTCAGGTATAAAGATGATCAAGTGGTGCCTTTAGGTTGTTACAATGTATTCTAAATGTTCTTAACGGTGGGCATGTCTATCCCTGCAGAGGGATGTGAATTTGTGGCTCGTCAAATAAGTTAATGTAGTCAAAACATCCTTAAAGGTAGGAATGGATATCCCTATAGAGGGATATAAAAATGTTGATGACTAGATGATATATGTATGAGGTTTTTATGGACTCAGATCATATGTGATTCAAATTATTTCCAACTAGGGATCAACATGGTGGAATATGCAGAGTTCTTAATGGAAACCACCATCTAGGTGGGGTGATCTATGTTTCCTTAGTGGAAATTCTTGTTTCTTTTATTTGAAATCCTTACCATCAATGAGACAAATATGTGGGGATGAGGTTCATGGTGGGTTGGTCAATTCATGATGACTCAACACTTGTATGGTTGTATGTTTACTTGATAATGTACTTATATAATGAAATATACTTTTATATATATTGTGAACTTAAGTTAAGGAAACATTGGTGGTGTTATATTGAGTTTTACACTAACACCATACTTAAGCATTTCGGTTTTCTTGTATAATTCATGACCTGAGATCCAGTGAAGAGAAATGAATCTATGGTAGATGTTGAGTAGTTGGAAAACGAGTTGGAGAAGACTAGGACAGACTCAGGAGGAATCCAAAGATTTTTATCTATTTATTTATCTTATTATTATACTATGGATAAGCTTACCACCTTGGGAACAATTTTTATATATATTCCATTTTGTTGTTTCTACATGGTTTCTCTAATTACAATTATATCATTGATAATTAATTATGGATACAATGACATGTTACTAAGGGTTAGTCTTTCCATAGATGGAATTATACTCTCACTGCAATTCAACAGCCTCTTGAATATTGGGAGGTGCACATAAGGTCTTGTGATCCTTCGACTCAAACCCAATGGTCTGGGTCATGGTTTTACACCCAAAATATTTTTAAAAATATAATTCCTAGATAAAATTGCCATAAAAGATATAATTGATTGAGGTAGGCACCTTAATAACATATAAAATATTTCTCATGACCTTTTTAAATCAATAGTGTGGATTTAATACCTTTTGACATTTAGATTCCAACATATTAGATGCAGAGTTTCAAAAAAAGTTTTTTGATGTAAACTTTTTATCCTAGAAGAACCTTTTTGGATGATTAAACAAGTAAATATAGAGTTTAAATTGGTTTTCTTAAATGGTCCACATTAAAGTGGATAGTAACAAAATTCCACAAGTTTTTATAAAAATAAAATTGGAATAAAATATGTTCAATGTAGTCTTGTGTAGTTTTGAATACACTACACATAGTGTAATGATCCATACAAGTTCCATTAAGACATTCATCCTTGGAAATCCTATTATATGAATCACTATAGGTTAGGGTATATTAAGAAGTACCAATCCATGTCATATAGAATAGATTTAATCAGTAATCGATATTTTTTGGCATGCCCATACAAAAAACCATAGTACTGCATATAGGTTATAGTTTCATGCATCATTGACTAATAGTTCAATTTTTTCTTACTTGGAATTAATGGGTAGGCATAGATAACCTCCCAGAATGATATAACTATTTGTTTCATGGTGAATCCATTTTTATCCTCTGTACTCAAATTGGGATCTTGAAACTTCCCATAAAATTCCTCAATCAAGGTATAATCATACAAGTTATCTTTCCATAATTTATCATTGGATTTGAGGGAGTCCAACCATTGACTATTATTTATCACAAATACATAGAAATTTTAAATACATATAACAATCCATAATTTCTAATTTTTATATTTTCCTGAATAAATGTTTCCACATTTTATATAATATTATACAAATACAAAATAAAGAGATACCTACAAATTTTATATCATTAATAAAGATCATCACATTAGTCATTTATGAAACCAATTAAAATTACAAAAATTATAAATTGAAAAAGAATATAAAAAATAATAAATAAAATGGGAAAATAAGGATCACCCCAATCAACTAGAATCATTTCCCCTACTATAAATTCTATATAAATGAAACATAATATTAGTAAACCAATAAAAATCTTAATAAATGAAAATATAACCTCAGGGATAGATTTTAGTGAATTTTTTGTGAAAGAATGAATTGGTATTTATAGGGTATAAAGGGAAATGTGACCCTTAAGATTCGATCATTATATGACTGTTGGCCAAATTGATCATAAAACTATAACCTTGGGTGATAATTTTACCATTATAGTTAGTGTTTATAAGTATTAATGACAATGGATAATTGGTATAGAAAGGAGAATTGATAGCAGCAACTAGTAGAGTCGTTTCATTTGAATCTGATTTTACTGAAATTGGGAGGGAGGTAGCATCACTAGGGTTTACCCTTGACCAATATTAATCCAATATTCTATAAGTGAAGCTTGAATAAAATCACTTATGATATAAGTTCAAGTTAGTTTATATTACCACTCATTCAATGTTAGCTGAGCCACCCCATGAAACTACAACCATCATACACCTAACCCTTAGGAAATATGTGGGTGTAATAAGGGGGTGTGTGTCTTTTCCATAGGTATATAAAGAGTAATTTATACTGTATAAATAAAGTGTTTATTCTATCAATTATTTTTAAGAACATTTTCTTAACAAAATATTTGTTTAACTGATATGAATTTGAACAATTGATTTTTGGACGCAAATAAAACATAATTTTATTTTTCTAGAAAATATAATAAACTCAAGTATTATGAATAATATTTTTTTAAATAAAATAGTCCTTTAAAGCACTCTAACCTAAATATAAATGATAAAATAATTTTATAATGGCCTAAGAAATTTTTAAAAAGTGTCTGAAGTTTGATTGTGCCTTAATAATTTCAATTTTTATATAAATATAAATTTTTATATTTAAAAGTAAAAATTGTACAATTTAGATAATTATTCTATAAAAATAAAAATTATATTTTAGATAAGCACCTCAAAAATAGTTTAGGGGGAATTTATGAAAATTTTATAAAATACTTTATTTATTTTATGAATTGTAAAAATACAGTTTTGGGGTTCTCTGTATATTTTATGATTTCATATTTATTTCATAATGATGAAATAATTAATAAAACAACATCCATGACCTAAACTATGTTATTTTATTAATAGTATGTATTTTTATTGATTTTAATCAATATCTAAAACTATAAGTGACCTTCCAATTTCTAAAAAGAAAATTTTAATTTTTAAAAACATCACTTAACAGAATATTTACTTTTCTATCCCAAAATTAGTATTAAAAAATGATTGTCGATTATTTTGGATTATAATAACATAAAATTTGTCCCAAATGTCTAAAACTGTGAAAAAAACCCACTAGTATTCCAATGGTTTTTCATTTTCCATAACCTAGATTTCCAAGGCCCATATATTGAAATTATTAAACAAATTATACACTTTTATTATAAATACACTCCCATTTAACCTCTCCCCTTAACTCATAATAAATCCTCCAAAAATTTATAAATATTTTTCCTCCCATGGAGTCCCCCAAGGTTCCTTCAAGCCAGAAGGGTCTCAATCCTCATGTTTGAGGAACGACACTTCGAGGTAAAGAAAATATCCACTTATCTTTCCATTCATGTTCCCTTTTTATATAGTATATCTTATAATTTAAAAATTAAATTATTTTATATAATTTTCATTATCCCATTACTTTAATAATAGTCTTTTATAAAGGGGATACCCTTGTCCCCTCTCATTTTTCCCATTTTTAAAAACCATATTTTATACCCATCATGCTACTGAATTTACCTCTCAAAATTATATCTTTTACATGATAAATTCTCTATTCCTTTTATATTTGAATTCCCAAACATCTTTATTTTCAATGGGTATTTATCAATATATAAAAATGAATTTTTTATTTTGGTATTTACATATATGAAACTCACATATCTTTTTTTTGGTTAAAATCTATGTAATGATCCTATCTTCAGGCTAGTCTGTATACCAAGATTTGATAAGAAACCCATTATTTATTCTGCATGGGTTATTAGTGAAGTGATTTTTTATGATATATGTGGGTCAAATTAAATTAATACATATTAAGGGTGAACCTCGATATCACTCCAATTCATTGGGTAAATAATTTAATCTCAAGAGATGACATGTTTTATGACACCTTGGTGATTAACCATGGTAATTTTTATTTATGACACTTTGGTGATAAACCTTGGTGATATTCTAATGAATTTCTCATTTAAAAGTCATAGACAAATTTCTATGTTATTATTTGTGTTATTATTATTGTTATTATTATTATTATACTACTCTTTGGATGCCTTATTATTAGGCCTCATGTTATTATTGATATGTCTTGAGATCATGTGCTACATGTCCCTATTTCTTTTTCCATTACTAAGATTCATGCTCACCCATTTCCTTTGATGTTTTTCCCTAGGATATGTGATATATTAAAAGTATCTTAGGGTGAACCTAATAATATGTATTTAAATTGGATTTATAATATTGTATTATGTATTCATGTATTATGTAACTTATTTACAAGAAAATAAACATTAAAAGATCCTCTATTTATACCATGTAATGAAAAGTTATGTAATAAAAATGTGGGTTTCCATAGTTAGAATAAAAGGACGGTTTATCAATTTATGGAAATTATGACTCGAAAACATTAAGAAGAAGTCTAGGGAGAAGTATAAATATAGTAAAATATCCTAGTATTTTGTTATGTATTAAGTAAGTGGTTTCTAAAAAAATACATCCTTGTATGGATAATATAAGTGGATGTGTCTCTGGAATTGTTTTAATGAGGGGTCACACATGAAAACACCTCTTTGAGTTAGAGATGAATGAGAACTGGTGCACGACAACGATACTTGATGCACACCTAGTTTGACACTCTCGGAGGATATGTTTGGTTAATAAAAAGATCATTATGAACCATTATAAAGTATATATAGAAAATATAATTGTTATTAAGGGAGAATAATTATATATTTAAGCATGATGTTTTAAGGCATAAAATCCATTCATAACTATAACATTCTTAAAAGTAACACATTTCTCACCAAGGATTTCTTCTTTTAGAATTTTTTTTTGGGAAATTGGAGGAACTGTGTAAATGATGAGTGTTACAAATTATGAAATAATGGCGTTCTCATGGAATATATAATGGAAAAATTCAAGAGGATGATGAATAAACTAACTAGTGTTATGGATTATAACTTGAATCAAGTCAAGAGATGAGATTCACCTCAAAAGGTACAACTTTACATTGATTCCTTTATTCATAAATGGCTACCTTATTTTAGTGGATCTAGTGAACCATTTATTTCTGAAGAATGAATAAAATCTATTCAAAGGATCTTTTCTGTAATCTATTGTTTAGAATAAGATAATTTCACCCTGGTAGTATACCGCTTAGAAGAAGAAGATGACCGGTGGTGGAAACTGATTAAAAAAAAGAATCCAAGAAGGGAGATAAATGATATATAGTGGGAAGAGTTTAAGGGAATATCTTTCAACAAATATTTATCCCATTTTATGTGACTAAAAAGGGAGAAGAAATTCCTAAAACTGATGTAGATGGAAAATGAATCAATGGAAATCTATGAGATGAAATTTAAAAGACTTGCTCGATACACCTATAGAATTTTTGTGGATCCTAAGTGACTTTTTGATAGATTCTTCAGTGGACTGAGTCCCCATCTATAGAGGAATATAGAAAATTGTGACTACTAAATATATGAGGATATAGTGTGGAGTTATATGAAATCGGAATTTGAGTTTGGGGAGATTCATTGGTCACATATATCAAATGAAAAGAAGATACCACTGGTTCTAAACTCAGGGAGGAACTTTGATCATGGAAGAGGATAAAAGAAATGGAAACTTCCCACATGAAATAAATTTTGAAATAAGAATTCTGGAAAATTCTTGCTTCGGAGAGGAAGGTGATACTAATGTAGAAGATATGAGCATATAGTTTAGAACTTCATGGCGATGTGAATCTTCAACTTATCAACACTAACAACAAATAGAAGATGATGTAGGAGCAACTAGAAGTTCAATGCTTCAAGTATGCACATCTTGGGAACTTTCACAATCAATTTCTAAATCAAAATACAATCTAGGGAAACCAGCATTAACCTCAAAATTGGACAAGGGATCAAGGTTGGGAATTTTCTATCATGTTGGATGAAGTGGAGGCTCCAAATTACGTGGTGGTAGGTACTCTAATTTTTCTCTCAAATATAAAAAGTATTTTTTTATTTTGGTCCCACACACACCTTTATTTCTTCCAAGTTTTCAAAGAATATATAATCAATCTCAGAACATCTATAATTAGATTTATCAGTCAAGACTCCTGGGGGTAATATCCATGCATAAAAAATGTATAGAAAATATTGAATTAACTTTAGAGTGTAAAATCTCATCATAAATATAGTAGTCATTCTAATGGAGAAATTCTACACTATACTAGGGATGGGCAAGCTATCAATTTATAATTATATGATCAACTATATATGCTAGGAAATTTTAGTACTCTTGAATGGAAAAACTATATTCATTTTCAAAGGAGATAAATCCCTACCCAAGATAAACCTCCCATATCCTTCTTTATGGAGATGATCAATGAATATAGAGATAAAAATAGAAGTATAATGAAAGATATTTTCCCAATCATTTAGGAATAAATTGACATATTTCCTAAATATTTACCTAGACCACCCCTAAAAAGATAGGTAGAGTGATCAATTGAACTCATTCCTGGATCCAAGTTGATATCAAAGACCCCTTATAGAAAGGAAAATATGTAGTTAGAGTAATTAAAAAAACATCAAGATATTTTAGATAAGGGATTTATCTGACCGAGTGTGAATCCTTGCAGAGAACCAGTTATATTTGTAAATAAGGACAGATCAATTCAGATATACATTTATTATAGAGTACTTAATGTGATACCAGTAAAGAACATGTACCTTTTACTAAGGATTGATGATTTATTTTACCCACTCCATGGGGGTCAATTATTCTCCAAGATTTACCATTGATCTGGGTTTCATCAATTGATGTTAAAGAAATACAATATTAAAAATACTACCTTATAAAAAAGATATAGGTATTATGAGTTTTTATACCCTTTTGATTAATTAATAATCCTGTTATATTTATGGATTTGGCGGATAGAGTCTTTAAGAAATACCTTTATAATTTTTTGGTATTTTTTGTTGATGATATTATGATATATTCCAAAAGTTTCTAGGATCATGAGAATAATCTTAGGGTTTTTAATGAAAACTATGATGGACGAGAATATTTTTTGAAAATTCAGTAAATGTGAATTCTGGTTACAATAAGTTGCATTCTTGGAGAACCTTATAACCAATTAAGGAATCTTAGTTGACCCTATAAAGAAAAATGGTATAGAGGGGTGGCCTCATCCCACAATAGTAACCAAGATTCATAGTTTCCTTGGTTTATTAGTATATTTTAGGATGTTTGTGAAATAAATTTCATGACTTCATAATCCACTAACTAAGTTAACATGAAAGGGGGGTTATTACATATAGACAAAGGAGTGTCAAGAAAGTTTACAAAAACTGAAGAAAAGATTGGTTACTGCACCTATGTTAACTCTACCCACTGTTGGGGAAGGATTTGTTATTTATAGAGATTTATCTTTAAAAGATATTGGGTTCATCCTCATGAAAATTGAAAATGTGATTTATTTTTTATCTTGATAGTTAAAGAATCATGAGAAGAATTATCCTACACATTACCTGGAGCTAGCTTCAGTTAATTTTGCTCTAAAAATACAGAGGCACTGTCTTTATGAGGAGAAATTTGATATATACATAGACCACCAAAGTTTGAATTATACTTTCACAAAAACGTAATTGAACATGATACAAAGAATATGGTTGGAACTTCTTAGTGGCTATGACTATTAAATTCATTATAACCCTGTAATTAAAAATGAATTCATTAACGCATTAAGTAGGAAATACCCAATTGTGCTGAAAATGATGGGGATTCAAGGAGAACCATTGATCAATAACCCAATAAAATTGAACATGGTAATCATAAGAGAAGGGGAATAATTAACCCTATCCAAAATTATTTCTCTACAATAAATAGTAAGATCAATAAATATTAAATAAAGGGTCCTTTATTACAAAATAAGATTGAGGATGTAAAGAATTTGAAGTTTCCAAAGTTTAATATTGATCTATAAGGTGTATTGAAATTTAATACAAGGATAAATGTGCCATCTATTTTGGAGATAAAGAATGATTTGATGGATGAAGTTCATAGATATGTATTCTTTATAAATCCTAGAAGAACTAAAATTTATAGGGACCCTCATGATCATTAGTAGTGGGATAATACAAAAATATAGATTTTCAAATGCACTATAAGGTTGTTGGTATGTTAGTAAGTGAAAGTGGAGTGAAACATTTCTAAAGATGTATTTAAACCACGACCTATACTAACATGGAAGTGGAAAAATATAGCTATAGAATTCATAACCAGTCCCTCAAGAACATAAAATGGAAACACTATGATATCAATTGTAGTGGATCAACTCCCTAAGAATTCCCGTTTAATCTCTATTCAGGAAGATTTATCTCTTGACCAACATTCCAAGATATACATAAAGGAAGTGGTGAGGTTGCATGGTATTCCACATTCTATCATTTCTAATCCTGGTCCAAGGTTCATATCTAAATTATAGAGAACTCATCAATATTATATAAGAACTTAATTTAATTTTAGTACGACCCATCACCCCCAAACTAATGGATAATATAAAAGGACTATTCAGACACTTGGACATGATGGGAACATGATCAATGGAATTTAAAGGTGGATGGGATTAACACCTCAAATTAGTTGAGTTATCATACAAAAAATATTCCACTCAAATATTAAAATGGAACCATTTGATTCTCTATATTTTTAGCAATGTAAAACTCCTACATGTTGTGACAAAGTTGGTGAGAGAAAGATAATTGGGCCCAATCTTGTGCAAGAGATCATATAAAAGGTTCATGCCATCCAATAATATATAAAGGTCACTTAGAGTTTAATGAATAACTATGCTTATAACCATCACATGGAATTAGAGTTTGATGTTGGAGATAATGTTTTTCTTCATATATCACCATGGAATAGATTCATGTTGTTTGGAAAGAAAATGAAGCATAGCCCTAGGTACATTGGTCTCTATCAAATCCTTGATCACATAAGAGTAGTGGCCTATTGGATAGAACTTCCACTGAATATATCTCATGATCATGATGTATTTTATGTGTCTCTATTGATGAGGTGTATACCTGACCCCTCATATGTAATGAATTTGTAGGTGGTATAACTGAAACATTACCTCTCTTACGAGGAGAATCCGGTGGAGACATTGGACCGTAGAGACAAGGTAATACACAACAAGAAAACCCATATTATCAAAGTTCTGTGGAGGAACCATAAATATGAATAAGTGACATGGTAACTAAATGATTCAATGATATTGAAGTACCCTCACCTTTTCTCAACCTAGACAATGAGTTGAAATTTCTGGGAAAAAATTTCTTAAGGGGGAATAATGTAATGATCCATAATTTTTAAATGATATTTTTTCCTAAATAAATGTTTTTACATATTATATAATATTATACATGTAAAAAATAAAGATATAACAAAAACATTTATATCATTATTAAATATCACTATATTATTCAACTATGGATCCAATCAAAATTCCAAAAAATAAAACTGGATAAAGAATAAAAAATAGAATAGCTAAAGAGGTAAAATAAGGATCTCCCCAGTATTCTAGAAAAATTATCCCAATTGAAAATGATATATAAATTAAAAAAATATTATTAAACCAATCAACCACTTATCTAATGAAAATATAACTTTATGGAGAGATTGGGGTGAATTTTTAGTGATATATTAAAGTGGTATTTATAGGCTTTAAAGGGAAACATGACCATTGTGATTCGACCATTATATGACAATTTCTCAATATGACCATTGGAAACTATACAAATTGTTGATTATTTTACCTTTACAATTAGTTTTTAAAAGAAGTAAGGATAAACGATAATAAGTATAGAAAGGAGAATCGATGGCCTCAACTTGTAGAGTTGTTCCGTTTGAGCACATTTATCTAAAATTGGGATGGAGGAAGAATAAATAAGGTTCACCCTTGACCAAGACCAAATTGAGATTCAATAAGTGAAGCTTGAATAAAATCAACAATGAGAGAAGTTCAATTTAGTGGAGATTACCACTCACCCGATGTTAGTCGAGCCACCCTAAGAAACTGTAACCATCACACACCCCATCCTTATGGCGTATGCGGGTGTAATAAGGGGTTATTTATCTAGGAATTTGTTAATTAAAATGTATTTTCCATTGTATGAATAAAATTTTTATTCCATAAATTCCGTTTAATAATATTGTTTTTGAATAAAATATACATTTAATTGAGATGAATTTGATAAATTGACTTTTGGACGCAAAGAAAACATAATTGTCATTTTATAGAAAATATATACAATTTTATAATAAAATCAAGTATTTTTAATGATATTTTTTAAAAAATATTATTTTAAAACACTCTCACCTAAATATAAATGATAAAATAATTTTATAATGGAACAGGAAAGTTTTTATTAGTGTTAGAAATTTGGCTGTGCCTTAAAAACTATTATTTTTAAATAAATATGGTTTTTATATTTAATAGTAAAAATTATCATATTTAGAGAATTATTCAAGAAAAATAAATATTATATTTTAAATAAGAAATCTAAATTAAGTTAGGGTTAATTTATGAGAATCTTTTAAAATACTTTATTTTGTTTGTGAATAGTAAAAATAATTTTTTGGTTTTTTGGTATATTTTATAACTTTATATTTATGTCATAATGATGTAATAATTAATTAAACAAAATACATTACCTAAAATATGTTATTTTATTAATATTAAATATTTTAATACATTTTAATTAATTTTTGAAACTATAAGAGACCTTCCATAATCTAAAATGAAAATTTTAGTTTCTAAAAACATTACTTAATGGAAAGATTAATTTTCCAAGACAAAATTATTTTTAGAAAAATGTTATTTGGTTAGAGTGGATTAAAATAACATAAAATGTGTCCCAAATTTCCAAAAACATGGTTAATTCAATTGTTTTTTATTTCCCATAACCTTGATTTGCAAGGCCGATATTTAGAAATTATTAGATAGATCCTCCACTTTTTCTATAAATACCCACCCATTTAACCTCTCCCCTTAACTACCAATCTAGAGTTTCTGAATTTATGGTAAATTTGCCTTGCAAGTATCCCCATAAAAGTTCCCTTAAGCCCAAAAGGTTAAAATCATCATGTTTTAGGAACAACTCTTCTAGGTAAGGGAAATCTCCACTTATCTTTCCATTCAAGTTACCTTTTCTTGTGGTATGTCTTCTAATTTATAAACTAAATTATTTTTTATACTTTATATTTCCACTTATTATAAGATCAGTATTTAATGAATGGGAAACCCTTATCCTCTCTCATTTTACCCTTTTTTGAAATCATTTTTTATACCCATCACGCTATCGAATTTACTTCTCAAAATTATTTATTTCACTTGACTAATTATCCATTACTTTTTATTTGAATACCCAAACCTCTTTATTTTCAAAGGGTATTCAAAAATATGTAAATATTACTTTTTTATTCAGTGATTTACATATATGAAACTCACATTTCCTTTCATGGGTTAAAATGATGTAATGATCTTGTCTTTAAGCTCTTCTATATGCCAAGATATTGATAAGAAACCCATTATTTATTTTCCATAGGTTATTAATTAAATAATTTATTATGATATATGTGGATCACATTAAAATAATATATGTTAATGGTTTAAATTTATATTTCTCTAATGCATTGGGTAAATAATTTAATCCTTATAGATGACATGTTTTAAGTTACCATGGTTAATAACCTTGGTTGTTTTCATTTATGAAACCTCAGTGATAAGCCATTGTGATATGCTTATTAATATCTCATTTAAATGTCATAGCCACATTTCCATGTTACTATTCATGTACTTATTATTATGATATACCTCTTTCCCATTCCTTATAATTATGTCTAATGTTCTTATTGATATTTCTCAAGATCACATACTGTATCTTTCCCTTGCTTGTTCCCTTACTAGGGATCAAGATCACAAATTTCCTTTGATGTATGTCTCTAAGATATGATATTTAGTAAAATTAATTTAGGGGAACAAAATGAATATTTATTTCAAGTGGATTTAGAAGAATTTTTTATGTATTCATGTATCATTTACCTTATTTCTACGAAACTAAACTTTGAATGACCCTAGGTTTGTACCATGTAATGATAACTTATGAAATAAAAATGCCGGATTCTATAATACAAAGCCATATAGAGGGGTGTAGGTAGTAAATATTTTCAAAACCTAGAATATGATTAATATATTCTATAAAAACTGATTACAATTATAGTTATCAGTCAATATCCTATATAAAAATTGATTATAAGGTGCTTCATTGAAAAGGTTTATGCTTATAATTACCATACCAACCTCATTAAAAGGTTGAAAATATGAATTCAATTTTACCACCACAAAATGTCTCATAAAAATTTACACTCTATATAGAGTTTCTAATTCTTTTATTCAATATTTTTATTAAGGAAGATGGAAATTTATAAGGCATAAAGAGTTAAAAATCATTGGGATAACAATTCCCAAGATAATGGAGACATTTCTAGGCAGGTAGATTTATTTCCCTTTCCAAGAGGTTTAATATTTTTTAATTCTATTAGAAATTTCCATGAAGTGAGCATCCTTAGGACTTCCCCAAAATAGTGTTATTCCAAGAATTGTTAATGGGAAACTACCCTTTTAAATATTCATGCTTCTTTTGATAATTTACCTTCCATGATAGTTGAAATTATGAATAAAAAAATATATTATTATTATATTTTAAAAACTAATTAGAGATGAACCAATAATAATATTATAATCCATCATTATTATGATCAATATTACTCAAGAGTATCTAGGGAAATATAATCATATTATTAGTATAAAATTAGTTAAATGGTGCTTTCACCCCTCTACTACCTTGAATATGATTGAGATTTAACTTTTCAACCATATAAATAAAAAATATAAAAAATTAGTATTCAATAATGTTAAATAAAGTTGTTGATAAAGGACTACATTGTATAATTACACAAGAGAATGAGAAATACCCTTTAGGAGTTCTTGAGAATAAATTTTAACTGATTTGATAAGATAGTGAATCATGTCATTGAAAAGATCACGATAACTAAACCTTTGGAGGACCTAAATATTAAAATCTTATTTAATAGTGTCAAATTAATTAATAATATTATGTATAAGAGAAATGATCCTATACCAATAGTATTATTTAGAAATTTTATTCATTTATAAGTAGATAAAATATTTTCATGTATCTTTTCCCATGAACAAAACCATATTGAATGAAAGAAACAACTTTGTTAATAATGATAGAGGTACTGGTATACAAGAACTTATTAACAATATTTTAAAATAAATTAGATATATAAAAAATACTAAATATTATTATGGAATAAATAACATCAGTATTGGGAGAAATTACAAGAAATTTAGAATTCATTCTCTTTAAGACAATTCCATTCTTGAAAAATATATGAATAGTTTTCATTAGATCATCTAGAATAAAATCCCAATAATTCTGAAATAAATGGTTGATAAAGACATTTGATATAGTAGAACTCAATTTATTAATAGAAAAATTGATATCCTTTACCTCCAACATATCTAATAACCTAGTGAACATTACATTATCTTAGTGGTCAACAACTGTGGGTATAGAATTATTAAAATCGAAAAGGTTATTGTGAGATGAACTATTAAATAACTCTCAGTAATAATGTAATATACACAACTTGATATATTTCATCCCAAGAAAAATTTCAATTAAATTATTTAATTATATAATGTGGTTTGAATTTTATTTAACCTTTTAGAATATTTTTTAAAAAATAAGTGTTGTTATCTCCCTCTTTTATCCATTTTATCCAGAAGTTTTCATTAAAAATTTCACCCCTTGGAGTAATTTTCTTATTCAAACTTAAAATATAGTTCCATATCCCTATTAAAGTAGGGAATACAAAAATCATCATCATATATATTTTGTAGTTATTAAAGATCTTTTTCAAAGTCGTAATGTTTCCATACATGAAAGTGAAAACCTCCATACTCAGAGAACTTAGTATAGACATTAGGTGTGTTTTCTTTTGAACACATACTAAGATACAATCAATGTATTCTAACTTAACTCAAACCTCTTAGAAAATTTCTATATGGCCTAGATGATTGACTCATTGATTATTGAATATAAATTTCAAGGTATACCCTTTATTTTTTGTTATGATGTCAGTTAATATGGGATTATTTTCAAAGTTGTTTTTCTAATGGGTTATGGATTTCACTTCTACCCATTATTCCAGAGTGCTAAAGTTTACAAAACCTTGATCCATCTTGATTATTTCTATCCAATTTAATAATTTTAAATACCATGTGTATCTATGATAATGGTGAGTAACTTCCATTAAGTCATTATAGTTTATGTAATTATTATATTATCAGAAGGAAATTGTTAGTTTAAGTAATCATCTCCTATCATAAGGCCTCTAGAATATATTGACATCACCCGAGAGAACTCGAGATTATTGAATATCATTCTTGAGATTCCCAATTTTCTACCATAGGTATTTTTTCCCTTATTAGTTAGTGATAGAATAAATAAAGGACAAAAACAATTTTTAACCTTAAATATAGATTATGGTGGTCATAATCTAATGATTTTTGTGAACCGATTTAAGAATTAGGACTTTCTTAGATACTATAACCCAAAAGATTTACACCACTATTTTATGATGGTAAATTTATATAATATTATATACTAAAATTAATAAGTTCAAGACCTTTAAAGGAGTTAAAATATTCCATGGGCTAAAAAATATCAATCAATAAGTGATGATAATATGATATAAAATCTACTAAGGTACTAATAGTGGCCATATTTTCTTATCCAAGAAAATTAAAATATAGGATATTAATTTCTTAAAAATTTTGGATTTTAATTTCTTACCTATAGAGGGTAATTAATTATTTCATATGAAAGTTTTTATCATATTTTCTTTTCTAGATATAAACATAGGCTCCTTAATAAGATATAAGTTTCCCTCTTTACCAGGCTCATTCTCAACCCATTCAAGATAGGTGTCCTATCCTCTGAGCTCATTATTTTTCATGAGGGTGAGATATCATTGGACATACTCCTCAAATAACTCATCTCACACCTTACCATCAATGTCTGTATCACTTAAAAGTAGTCCCTTTTCAATGGTAGGTGTACTATGTGAGAAAAAATCCTCTATACCACCATTATCTTTCTCTTAGATCTCAGGTTTGGCTGTTATATCATGGTTATCCCAAGAAACATCCTTCCCTTTTTAAGAGGCTTTATATGTTTTATATTCTCTAGTATTTCCTTATTATATATATATTCCTTCATTTGATGTCAATGCATTATTCTTATGGCATTGAAGATAAGCTTGCTCCCTCATTGATAGAAACCCTTTGGGCTTCTCTCTCTTCTTCTTTGGATATAACTGGGATATTGAGTTAATGTTTTTGAACTTTACTACAATTAAAAAAATCACCCCCTATATTACTTAAAGAGTTAAAAAAATCATGTATAAACTCATATTGAAACTCAATTTCAATTTTTCCTCTATTAAAAATTATATTATTTTTGCTGGCTATGGATTCAAGAAAACACATCCACCAAGACTATAGAATAATACTAAAACACGACTTGAATATATTTTTATCTAGAATTGAGGGGATCTATAATTAATTAAGCAATATAATTTAGGATATTTGTTTAGAAAAACACCCAATAGAGACCATGAAACATAACCCATATTTGAGAATTGGTTTTTTATGGAATTTACTAAAATTAATATCCCTTTCTGAGATTATGAATATTCATGGATTTTGATTTTAGAAGATGGAATATCAGGCTACAAATCTCTATTTTTTTCCATTATAATACTAAATGAAAATAACCTTCCTAATGTGAATAATAATAAGTTTTTCTAAACCTAAAATCTGAATAAATTTTAGTTCTTTCACCTCCATATTTTAGGTTTTACCACTCTTAATAAGAATTAATCTTCCAATAAGGGAAAAAATACTAGATTAATGTCTTTACTAGTGTATCCCTTGGTTAGATTTGGTGGAAAACTTCTCATCTACAGATATTGAAAAGCATGCATCATTTAAAGCCCAAGCCATAGGTTCCACCTCTTGGTAGGTTTTCATATTCAGTACTTCTAGGAGGGAAAATCCTTTTCTAAATAGATTCCTAATATTACATTGTACATAAAAATGCACTAAATTCCATTGACCCATAACTATTATTTCTCTAAAAATCATAGATCAATGAATAAAATTTGAATTTTTATAAAGAACCCAAAGAATAAACATTATTATATAATAATAATAAAAAAAATTACAAAACAAATAATATTTTACATATATAATCTTTTTATATGTGTTTATATATAACTGGAAAAACTATATATTCTCAAGTAGATTTCTATTTTGCGAAAATTAATAGTACATTTTACTAATTTTTTTAAATATATTTTTATGATGAGTTATTCAAATCCATTTAGGGTCTTTTAAAATAGTAATCCTAGCATTTTATTAAACTAAGAACTCATATGGAAAACAATCATTTCCATAAAAATTATGAGAGTACTGTTGCATCAATTTTCATTAGTCGATTACAATTATTAATTCTATTTAATCTTTTTATGATCTTATTATGAAAATTATTCTCAAATTATATTTCATATATAGACATGTATGCATAAATTTTGATGATAGTTTCAAATATGATGATGCACAATGAGCATCTAGTCAATCTAAGATATTGGGTAGGACCATTATTACACATTGAGATGTTTAATTTAGCATTATGAAAACATTTTATAATGTTCATTATAATGAAATTTAATGACGAACATAGAATTAATATGTTTTATTATGAACATTTTATGAGCTTTATGAATTGAGAAAATATTTTTGTGGACTTTCGTAGCATATTTTGATATTATATGGGTAATGAGATCTATTGAGACTTTTAATAGATAATTTGGACTCCTTGAAATGTTGAAAAACAATGACATGACCCTTTTTATTCAAAGATACATATTAATTTAGATAATGATATAAATAAGTTATAATGATGATATGATACTCTCTCAAAAAATTATTAAGATAACTTATGGTGATGTGAAAGTAATCCAATACTGGGATATTGATGTTATTAATATACTGACTTTTTTGAATTTGAATAATCACATAAATGATATTTCCCTATCAATATGTTTTTAAATGGTAAATGATATGAAAATTACATATTGTGATATGTTAGCTCATATTTATTACATGGAAGTTAAATAGTTTCCAGATTGATCATGGATCATTTTGTTTGATTTCTTGGTTTACTCACCAGACTTTTTATGTCGGGGGAAATCCTATAGTTGGAAACCATGGATAAAAATGGTACACTGGTGTGTTAACTATTGTAATCACCCAAAATAATGGGTTATATATTGATAATTACATATACATGTAATTATTCTCATTCCTACTCATAGATTTAGTTTTAAGATGTAGATTATACACTATAGTATTTACTTTTATTCTCATATTTTTCCTAGGTTAGAAATAGATTATGATTATTCTAAGTGTTTTTAATTCAGTTATTCCATAAAATTAGGTTCAATGTGTATAATAAAGCACTAATTATTTATTATTTTCTATCCCATAACTCATGGTTTTAGGTAGACTAGCCATAGAGTCAAAGAACTAACCTTAGGATAGCCATAACAATAATCAGATATAATGAGATAGTGGTACATATGTGATGATTAATTGGATATTAAATTTATGGTGTTATGATAGGTTTTATAATATTATTTCCATTTATGTACTTTCTTTACAATAAAACCATTTTTATATGGTAAAAAATGAGTTCTAACATCCACCGAGGGAGGTGTATGGTGATTATTCTAATGCATGGAGCATTATAACCATTATCCCTGTTTGAGTTTGGGGACCCAATAAAGGCATAATCTAAGGGTCTATTTTTATAGTGGTATATATAAATACATATTTCTTAGGTCACTTATTATATTTATTATAAAATTTTTAAGTATATAAATTTATGAAAATTCATTTTTATTTAGTGATAATGATTGTGGTTAGATTTGGGTAGCATTAATATGAAATAAATAGTTTATATTAATGTAATAATTTATATTTTATTGATGTGATTATATTTTTATACTTGTTATATTGATATTTCATATAAAAATTTCTGGTTTATAGGAGTCATATTACTGCCTGAGGTGATTATACAAGGTATTATTAATCCCACTACATGTGTACCTATGTGTTTTCTACTCTTGTTTTAATGTAGATCGATAAATTCTATTATTGGATAGTCATAGATGATAGAGACTAATAAAATATATGTTATATAATGGATTAGTGTCTTTATTAGTTCATCTAAATTGGTTTCTTCCATATCCAGTTTTACCTTTCTTTATATCTATTTGGGTTGTTTAATTTTTATATGGATATTTATTCAATTATATTGTATTTTATTATGAATATTTTATTTTAAAATATATTATTTAAATTAAAATTTTCATGATTAATTTATACCCTCATGGATGTTATTTTATTTTATCATGTGATAGGTTTCATTCATAGGTAATGTCTCCCATTATTTTGGGAGGATAATTAAGCACTAGTCACTTGACACATTCCTTTTAGATACAGTTGTGGGGAGTTCACTTACTGGAAAGTTGATCTAACATTAATTATTATTTTTTAGTTTCATTAATTAATTTAGATATTATTTTATTTTATTAAATTAAATTATTCTTTCCAATGGAGTATGGATTTTATCCTCTTAATTATTATTGGATTATTTAATTACAGGATATTTGTTTTCATATACTAAATGTGAGAATATTTTTTATTATATATTAATTAATTTTATATAATTAATAATGAGGCATTTTTTTCATGATATTAATCTCAATTTGGGTACATATATGTAATGGGTAAGTATATAGGTATATTATAATTTGACATTTTTTAAAAGAGTTTTAATAGTTTTTGATGGGTGTATTTTTAATGTAAGTATTGAAAAATCATTAATTATAAGAATGTTTGTAATTAAATTTATAGCGATCAGTATAATTTATCAAAAGGATTTATTAGTATGTAGTAACTCTAGATATTTTTTATTATTATAATATTAGAGAAATATATTTTACACGAGGAATTGACTCACCAACCATTGGACTGTAAAAGATAGATAAAGATTGGAATTATGATAAAGGGTAAATTAAAAGGGATTGACTCACTATGGAGGAAGTTACACATGGTGGAATTATGTTAAATAATAGAGTAATATTGTTTATAAATAGAATATATCTATGCATTTTTCTTCTCCTTGATCTACCTTTATATTATCTATTAGTGGTGACATATGTTAGGGTGAAAGGTGATCAGAGAAAATTGGATTGTATAATTTCTAACAGATTTTCAAAGTGTGTTATAAAATGATATTAAGTTATTAATAACATGATTAAATTATATGATAATCCATATCTAGGCCCTATATATATTATTTTAACCTCTCACTCTCTAAAAGGTTTTAGGTGGGATTTAAAAATTTGGGTACATGTTTGTGCCAAATGAATCATGTTTATAGAACTCTATAGATAATACTGTCAACACTTATACTAATAAACCTATAAAAAATATAGTTATATAGGTTTTTTTCCAAGTGTCACAGGGGTCATGCCACTCACTGTAGGTCACACACTATTAATTGGAGACTTGCATGGGTACAATGATCATTCAACATAGTTATCTCCAGTTGAAAAAGGGTCATGTGAAATGTGTTTGTTATGTTACAATTTTTTTAAATTATTATTACATATCATTGGGGTTAAAATAAATGGTTTATGGGGTATTTTTTTATGTGACTTGGAATACTTATTTGTTAGGTTCCTTATCTTAGAAACATGTGTATAATTCAATAAAAATAATATAAGGTATGTGTATCCCATTCATTCTTTGGTTAGTTATGATTCCATGATATGTGATTAATTTTATTTTCAAATATTAAACCGAAATTGGTTTAGTCCAATAATTATGTGCAATTTATTTAATAAATTTATGCTTAATTTGAATTTTTAATAAGTAAGAAATTGGAAATTTTAAATTAAGGTCATGAATATTTGGTTCTCAAAATAATGTGATTTGATTTGAGAAAATTCAGGCTTTACCTAAAATTGTTATTAAATTTAAAATATTTCAATCTATGAATTTATAATAAAAGATACATTTTATTTGTAAATTATTTTCTTTATAAACCGGTTTAAAGGTATGAACATTGAAGGTAACATAGCTAGATATTTCTATGGTCAAGGTGGAAATACATTAGAGTGTCCATCTATATGGATGGTTATTCCACATATTTGGTTTATTTTTCTTATACAAGGTTAAATAAATTATCATTTGTACATTTCTCATAATTTCATAAATTTAGAAAATGTGTGTTTTCTCATAATAATGTTGTATTTTAGTATACTTTTTGTTTTAAAAATTTTATTGAACTATAAATATAGAAACTATTTGTTAATTTTTTATTCAATTCGAATGTGATATTTGGGTTTGGATAGATTATACATGGTAATTGAAAGGAGTGATTTTTGGGAAATCCTATGGTGTAAAGAGTTATCCACCCCTATCCATGTATTTTGTTTTGTGTGTATATATATTGATTATCATAATACTATAAAATTAAAGGTTACTTTATTCATTGATTATTGATATTAGGAGCTATGATCATGGAGGTATGAGAAGATGTTTGGTAATGCATCATTGTAGTAGATTAATTATCCCAGAGGATAATTATTGATCATTTGTAGTGGTTGTGATTTTATCTAGTAGTTTCTCTTCAATTGAAATTTTGGTACTTTTTTGGTTTAACATTTTTTAATGATTTTTTTAAATATAAATGGAAATTAAATTTATATATAGTTATTTATTCATTTAAGAGTACATCATTTCCCAAAGAATATGTTAAATCCATCGACACGTGTTTTCGACCTTAGTTGATTGCGGAATATGTTTGAGGTAATGTGGGAATCAAAATTAGGTTTTGGGGTTAGATATCTATATGTGGTCATCAAAAAATAATTATTACATAATGGTATTATAATTTTTTATTAGATTTTGGATTTTGGAACATGTGAGTTTAGGCTGGGATAACAAGGAATTTTTTTACTTAAGAACTCTAGTTCATAAAGGCACACTGGGGTGAATTCCAAGGGATGTGAGCGAATGAATTATTGATGAACTAGGTTATTATTAATGACTTATTGTTTAAGAATATTAGTATAAGAAATATTGGATATAAAGTTGGGAATCATAAATCATGTAGATTCAGATAATGAATATATGTGTGTGCTTGATTGGATTTACTTTTACAATAGGGTATATGGGGAATATTGTTATTGTACCTATGAAAATCATATTCCATTAGATCATGTTTAGAAATTTTTGATATATATTAATAACTGAGAAGATAAAGTTGTTTTCATAGAGACTTTGTTTAGAGTTAGTGGATATTTGGGAAGTAAGTTAAACTCAGTAGTTTTGACAAGGTGAGTTGAGATAGAGATAGTACTTCAGGTGTTTCGAAAAAATATCATGCAATTTCAGAGATAACTATTTCTGTAATACATGAGTAGAAAATATGATAGTATTATTTTCTAGTAATAGTTAATTTTTTATTTTATAAAGATAAAATTTATTATATTTTTTGAATTTCTTTATTTTTTTTAACTATATGAAAATTTAAATATCAAGGAATTTTTCATGAAGTGTAGATTTGGACCACATAGATGCACTATTAATAGTGTGTTTTGAAATAATATCACATAATGAGTTTTTTATAACTAAAATTTTACAATCATGCACTTATAACTATTTGAAAGGTTTATCTCTTTTTAAAGACAAAGATAACATACACACAATAAATATTATATGAGTTTTATTATTTGATTGTTTGAGGGTGTTTTAGTTAGATTGATGATATAAAATGAAGTTTAATTATATGATATTCATATAGAAGTGTTCTTGGTCATGATTTATGCATTTATGAAAATATATTTCAGAATTATATAACCTAATTATTAACAGATAGATGTAAATTTATAAAACAAAAGTTAATCATTGCACCCATTATCCGGTTTCTAGATCCGTGGGAAAAACATGAGGTGTACAGAAATTCTTATTATTCATACCTTGATATCCTAATGATGTAGGATCACTTAGTTATTGATAATTGACAATGAGGATTAGTGTTATTTTTCTAAGAATATCTGTGATGAGTCTTTTGATGACTCATTTTTATGGATAAATCATAATAAGTGAATTGTGTAATGATGTCATATACTTATTTTACAATGAAATGTCAAAATTAGAGATCTTTAAATGACCATCTCATTATATTTTGGACTTAAAATTATTCAGTGAATATATCCTCCTAATTGAAATATCAATTTTTGTGACATCAGGGTTAAACTAAACATCATTAAGGAAATTGAGATGCAAGATCATGTAATAAAATGATAATGAGTTAAATTGGTTTATACATCTTATATTATTTTTTATTAAAGATACCATTCGATATACTGGTAGATGACTAAAATAATTTGGTATAGATGATTCTTTTAAAATTGAAAAAATATCTATGTATATTCCAATTTCTATTCTAGTGTATTGAAGAAAAAATAAATATCAATAGTATATTTCAACTGAAAAAAAGTCATTATTTTTTAGAATGATTCCCCAAAAAAGTGTATAGGGTTAGTGCATCACTTATACCAATGAGTAACATGTCATATCAACAAGTAAAGATAAGAAATCAGAAGTTAAATTGTTAGAGAGTTAAATCAATTCACTAAACAAATGGAACATATTGAAGTAAATGTGAAGGATATATGAGGATATATGAGGATATATTGAGGTATAACTTACCCAAGGATTTGAATACCAATGTTTTGGAATACACTAATGTCGCATTCACTTGAAATAGAGTTAAATCCAACTAAATCACCCAAAACTATCTATTATTCATGAAGGTTCTATGAGAAATCATCATAAAATTCATAAAAAATATCTCTCAAGTAACTATATATTCCTTACTCATTTAAATAAAGGTTTATATGGGATACACCACCTAAACCTAATTTTGGAGCGTTGAGATATCCTCTATGATGACATGTATTTTTTCACCCTCCCTTAAAGTTAGATTTATATAAGAGTTATCAATCTTGAAAGGATTGGTTTTCAATCACTTAGGGTATAGGATCTCACACTCATACACTCTCATTAATTTTGGTTAAGCATCCCAAATTTATATTCATGGGTGAGATTCCACCCTTTCTTCCTCATTCAAACTCCCCTTTTTTAATCTACTCACCATGAGTATCATTGACGCATTAAGTGTCAAGGTAATAATCATAAAATGAAACATTTCCAATAGAAACAAATAACATAAATAAATAAAAAACAACTTTTTACAGTTATATATTTGTATATAACCAAACCTTAGATATAATGAAATCAAATTTATGAAATATAGAACACAGAAAAGCGAGAATCACCAGTATAATTTATATGGATAGATACTCTAGATCACATGTGCACTTCTACAGATTCATCTTCCCCTAGGAAATATCCTCCTTGTATAATCTATATATCACTTCCTCTTATGTTACATTTGATTACCCTAGGGTTAAATCCCAAATTTATCTTATGTTTTTTATTCATCCCAAACTTATAAATTTCATTCTCATTCCAATATGTGTCATCATTCTCTATGGAAATGGAATATTGGATAACTTCCATGTGGGAATATTAATTTTTCCTTCATTAAAATTTTCTCCAAAACCCAATCTAATGATATTAAATATTCCCTTCTCTTGAAACATATTATATATCGACTTCTATTTGATTCATTAATCAATTTGGTTAGGAAATAAATACATGGGAATATTTTTGCTCTCCTAGGGTAATGAATGTGAGCCACATGGAGTGGAGATGATCACAATGGACATTAAATGTTCTTTTCAACCCTTCCTTTATATCTCATACATGTGATGATGATCTTAAAATGAAATGGTGTTTAATGGGAGCCTAAAGTGATGAATTTTTTAACAGAGACAAACATGATGCATTGATGAGAAACATAATTTTAGGGTTGGATGTGAGATTACATTGATGGTTTGAAAACATGTAGGTATTTTTAATAACATATTATTTTCATGAGAATAAATACTACATTGATGCGTGGGAACTCGTTGGTAGTCAAATAATGTGAGGATTGGACACATGACTATACAAAGTCTCCATCAAAAGAAATTTTTATGGAATCCCGTGTTCCCAAGAAAGAGAGCATCACAACACTGGTGGAATTGGAGGGAGAACATGTCTTTTATTCATTTGAAGAATGAAATTTTTTGTGAACTTTACTCACATGATTCTTTATAGGTCTATATTGGTATCGTAATTCCATGTTAGGTTGTAATGTGAGAAAGCATAGCAGTGTAACACCTTATCAAGGATTAAATATGTGGATAAAAACATGGAATTATTATATAGTAGTGGTGAAATCTCAACCTCTAACCTTTTATTATGTTGGTCTCCCAACATAGTGTTTGAGAAAACTTTTAATTCCTCCATGAATCACTAATTTATTCATTTCATCTTCTCCAACCAATTATGTTGGGAAAATTAACACCCAAACCAAGTGAAATTCATGATCATAGAAATTATTTCAGGAAATATAATATTTTTAATGGATTGAATATTTTTATTCCAAGGTGGAAGACTAATCTCAATATTTAATAAAAATAATAAAACTATATAAAAACTACTAAAATTATAGGAAATTTAATTAAAATTGTAGAATAAAATAATAAAAATTAATGATAAAAATATGATAATAACATCCCAACACACTTGAGTGATTAATTATGCAAAATTAATTAATCTAAAACAATATTACCCCCTTTTAGTTCACTTCAATGGATGTCTCCTATA
The DNA here is from genome assembly GCA_963277665.1 of Viscum album. Classification (NCBI taxonomy): domain Eukaryota; kingdom Viridiplantae; phylum Streptophyta; class Magnoliopsida; order Santalales; family Viscaceae; genus Viscum; species Viscum album. The sequence continues at coordinate 1,490,996,891 of OY728120.1, forward strand.
ATTGATGGTGAAATGGTAATTGCTTAGTTGAATCAAAATTTAAACAGTCCATACCTTCTAAAATATATTACCCTTAATAATTTCATCCATAGAACTATTTTTTTTAAAACAACATATGAAATAATTTCAAACCTTATATTACCCAATTTTAAATGATTTTAGTGTTCCCTTTATACTTTACATCCAACTAAATAACCTTTCATTTTGGCAGGTTTTTCTTTTTACTCCTTAGCAAGAATAATTACACTTATTATTGAGTGTGAAACACATAGAAATAAACCAAACATTAAAACAGGTATCCATCAGAACTAATTATAATAGTTATAATATAGATATAGTGTCAGGGAGTCCATATTTTAGGTATCCATTTACTCTTATTTTATAGCTTCTGGTTTTTTATTCATACACCCAGTTCTAAGCTATCTTAAAAAAACTTCAAGTTAAGTCACAGATACTTATTTTACTCCACCTTACATGACTTATAGATTTATTGTTTTCATTTTCTATATTTTGTGTTACTTTTAATCAATAAAAAAACCACCATTGATTAATTTTAAAAATTCCATAAAAATTTGTATTAGTTTGGAAAAACAAAAATTCTGTCTTTTACACTCCATTACACTAGATATATCATTAATTTTAATGATTATTAGGATTTTTTTCTTTTATAGTATTATAGATAGAACAAATAACTAGTATTACTCACACACAACACATATTTACACTCAATACACCCTAAGACACTTTTTTTCTTATTTTATAAACAATATACACAATAAATTTTAAATGTAGTGAATGAAAAATAATAAAATTCAAAATATAAGGAATGGAATATTAGAATACTACCATATTATAAATATATTTCTTATTTTATGTTCATTATTCTATTTTAATGACTATTTTCTTCATTCTACTTCCATCGTACAAATTAAAGAAAATACCCAAAGTAGTGAAATATGACTTATTATAATTTAAATTCAATCTAACTAAAAAAATAAAGACTCCCTAACACAGTAGGGTTTTCTTCAAAATATAAATATGGGTTCATGACCTTATTTTGGGTTATTTGGGATGAAATATACCAAGTTAGTTTGGGGTGTGGCTTCCTCAGTTTGATAGAATACATATGGGTTGCTTCTTGGCACCTCTAGGTGAAAAATTACACCATGTTTAAAGAAGGCTCTATAGATAAAACCTATATCACCCATGTTTCAGTTTCCGTTAGGATACCCCCTATTACAATGTAGCAGAATAGAAATTACACCTTCTTATTTATATAGTTTAGTATAGTTTATTCTAGGGAGGGTGGTGCAATACTGGGGGTGTACTATTTTGTCCATTTTTTATTTCCATAGTATCCTTCCTCTTTTAAAGAAATTCACTTTTTTTATTCCTTACATTGGAAATTATCCTCCATTTTATTAATTGGGTTTAATCCATAAAATTTCTAAACCAGATGTTCAAGGATCAAATATATGGTGTGTATGTTATCCTATTTATATTTCCACCCAAGAATGTATAAATCCTAGAGATTCATATAAATATAGTGCAATTCAATTTTTGTGAAAGAAAATAAAAAAATGAAAAAATATTTCTGTTAATATAATAATAGTAATGAATTCTACTTAAAGGAGTGTGATATTGATTATTCATCCAATATTTTTGAGTTTTTCAAAATTTTAAATTATTTTAGTTTTTTAATTTTTTTTGTATTTTCCCTAAGAACACAAGAAATTACTATTCCTATCCCCAACAAAGAAACTAATAAGTGATTGAATAAAAATTTCCAACATAATATTGAACTCACTGTAAGTACACAGGTTCAGTGAAGAAAATATAATGTTCAGTACAAGGTCATTTCTATATGGACAAGAATTAAATCCAAAGTAAAATTTATTGAATATTAAATAAAAGTAGTAAATATATGGATTGTGAAGAAGTAAATGTGAAGGATATAGGTAAAGATAGTGAGGACCAGATCACATATAGATTAAAATACCAAAGATTTGGGATCTACTAGAGTGTCCTTCATTTTTAGGGGAAGCGAATCAAACTAAATCACACCACATTATCCATTATACATGTAAGTATTATAATAATTAGTAAATATATTCCTAGAGAATGTTATCTTAAGACACACCCTAGGAATTTTTAATGCATATGGAGGTTCTCATGGGGTTTCCTACCTACTCAAAATTAGGATCATTGAGTTCTCAACTAGAGTGATGTGTTTACTTCCACCCTCCCTCAAATTTGGAGTTATTATAGGGTCATAAATCCCAATATGGGTGGTTTTAAATCACCCATAGTATAGGTTTTCACAATCCTATACTCCCCTTCCTCATGGATATATTTTCCAAGCTTCGAAAAGGATGAGAGTTCACTTTTCTTACTTAATAAAACCCCCTATGTTAATCCATAATCTATGATTTTGGTATAATCAATAAGTGTCAGGGTAAAAATTTCAAAAACAAGAATTTGTAGAAAACAAAAATATAGAAGATCAATCAAAACCAAACCTCTCTATTTTAATATAAATAAGAACACCCTAATATATATCGAAATAAAATGTATGAAAATAGAGTAAGGAAAATTATAGCTATTAAATAGATGATTTCTATATAGTTCCTCTATATTGGATGTGAAATACTCTAGATTAAACTTTCTCTAAGATATATCCTCCATAGATGATTCATATAGAACTTCCTCACATGTGCCCTTTGATTCCCCCTAGGCTGAATCCCTAATTTAATACTTCCTATATTTCTTTCTCCCCTTTTTATATATTTTACTCTCAGACTAATATAGGTAATCATTCCATGTTAAAATGGAAGATTGAATCATAATAAATTATAAATATTAATTACTTATTTAGTAATGCTAAATTTCAACACTCAGTCCCATGAGATGAAATATTCCACTCCCACCAAAATATTTCTCTATATTTCCTTATATTTGAGTCATTAATTAATTTTGTTATGAAATATATAAAAGATAATATATTTTTCCCTCACCAATACATGAATGTGATACACATATTGTACATATTATCTCAATGGATATCAAATGTTATTTTTAACCATTAATTGATCTCCAATTCATGTTATAATGATTTAATAATGAAATGATACATCATGGGTTCCTGAAGTGATGAATTTTTTAATCGATAATTTTTGGATACATTGATGTGAAATGTATTCTTGGGGATGGACATGAGTTAGAATTGATGTAATAATGGATTGTGGAAATTTTTCATTGAATTTCCATCACAAGTAACATTGTTTTAAAGTAATGAGGCTTTTTTGGAACTAGTGTAATGTGAGGAGTTGACATGAAACAATATTGAGTATCGCTTAGTATATATCACTAAGGTATTCTATGATCCCAAAAATAAAGCTTCGAAACACTATAGTATTTGGAGGATAATGGATCCTACCTTAGGTTTCCACATTATATTTTGTGTTTGATATATTCTCAAACATCTATGTGGTGCTATATTGGAAGCTTAACACCATGTGTGATTGTAAAGTGAAGAATTATTACTATGAAACACATTTTTATTGACTATTATAGGATATGTTTGAAAGATTACATATTCTCATGGATTGGAGAATCTATAATTGGTTCTTTAACTCATTTTTAGGTTACATCCATAGAATTTCAACCTGATTTAATCTAATGTAAGTGGCCTAGTTCTTCACAAGACCTTAGGTGTGCTTCCTCATATACTAGAGGATGCTAACTTGGAGTGAGGGATTAAATTATATTTTTAGGATAAAATTAACATTGTACCATAGAAATCAATAATAATAACATAATAGAGGAATATACACATCAAATAACCAGTTTACACATAATCAATAAAACAAATCCTCAGGATAAAAAATGATGGAAAAAACATAAAGTCATGTATCCCACTAATATCCCCTGGGTATGATCAAATAAAAAAAATAAGTGAAAATTGTAACGTCTCGGTTCCCGAAGCCACCCCGAGGTGCCCCATACCCGGTTGGTCACATGGCCTCAAGCACATTTCCCCTAATGCCAGAGGTTGTTGACTAGCAGTAAGGGCCTTGGATGTGATAGTGGGTAAACTATGCCCTCATTAGTAGAGTAACACAACAGAATAGAAATAGATAACAATAACAGGCGTAATAATGGCATACAACAATAAACAGTGGAAGACTGAAAGTAATAAGAAATTGGAGCACATATATAATGATGTATGATACATATGTCTAAGAGTGCATCCAAACACATCACAATGAAAAAATATTGTACTAATACAAAGTGTGAAAGAAAATTGTAAACAACTCCTCAGCATCGCAAGTCTCAGCTTGGTCCCACGCTCTCCATCTCCAAAGCAGTCAAGTACTTGAACTAGAAGCCCGCTTTACCATATCTATACCTGTAGCAATATAATCTATTTAGGCCCAAAAGTATAACCAAAACCGGGTGTGAGACTAAATCCTAGTAGGCAGCCACCAAGAGATCTGTGCCTAATAGTCAGTGAATATATATGCCAGGAAATAAGCAAAAGAAGTAGTAAACAAGGAAGTACTGAACAGTAACATGCATACAGTTTCAAATCATTCAAACACCACACATCATGTAAGCTGATAATCTAAAATAGGTAACCCTCTGGGATGTTCTCACAGCCTAATCCCCTCTGGTCCTCTCTAGAAAACACAATCAACCCTCTGGGAAGTACACACAGTCTAACACCTCTAGTTCAACCTTAAAATAGACTCTCTAAGGAAGCACTCACCGTTAATTCCTCTTATAGTCTCGTATTAGTAACTAAAAGGTGCTCTGGGGAAGTACTTATGTATCATTCCCCCTATGGCCCACGTTGGGGAACTACAAACACTCTAAGGAGGCAATTACGTCAATTCCCCCTACAGTCTCGCATTATAATATTAATAACAGACACTCTGGAGAAGCCCTTACGTCTATTCTCCCTATGGTCCACTACACCAGGTAATCATGACCTTGTGTAAGTCAAATAGGAATAACAATGAAAAGAGGACAAAGTAAACCTCAAGAACTACTTGGCTAACCAGTCTACAACATAATATCAAGACAGATAATAAACACTCCATCCTAATAATACTAGGCATGGAAAGTAAACAGTAGCCTAACAGGAAAACTAGACCAAATGGTCAAAACAAGAAAACATGCATGGAAAAATAGATCCAAATCACAACAATTAACCTTATTCACCTTTAATTAACCTTTACTCGAGCATAAAAGCATAACAGGAAATTAATAGGGCTAAAAACTGTAAACATGTAATACCTCGATCAAGGGTATTGGGAACCTTTGCATATAAAATTCAAAGAATAGCTATAGAAAGGAACAAAACACCTACATCAGTGTTGCAAGATCGTTATACATGAACCTCAATCCTTGAATCACCCAAGAACACCGTAGATCTATGAAAACATCTAAAACGTTCAACCCACGATATCTCACGAGAGGGAAGGAATCAAAAAAAGGTGATCAAGAAGAAGATAGAACTCACCGATGTGATTCCAACACAACTGACAGAGTTTGATTCGAAGAACAGATGATCGATCAGGGGCTCGAGGAAGGATCGTGGCTATACAGACGCTCTCAAATGGACTAGGTCGAGAAGGAGGTGTTTCTATCTGTCAGACGTGACCCTGGTATGTTTATTGAAAAAAATAAAGTAAACGGAATGTACTTTATAAGTAAATGACATGTACTTTACTTCACCTCCCCCAACATTAGGTTGTCTCCAGGTCACCACACATGGCTGTGTCCATGGCCATTACTCGGCCAGCACCCAGCTACCCGTGGTAACTGAGTACATGGCGTGTAATCATAATGTACACGGCGTGTACTTAAGAAATTTCCGTAAATTCCTCTTTTTCTCAAAAAAACACCAGAAAAGGAAAAAAAATCCTGAGAAGAAGATCTGGGTTCTTAGAAACTTCCCCCTTTAAAGGAATTAATCCCTGAATTTCCCTAGTAAGGCAGAATAGAAGAAGAATCCTCAAAAAGCTCCAACCATTGTGATCGTACATCAACCTCCCTCTACCAAGACTCATCCTGTACTTGCCCATTCTGCCATAGAACTCATACTAGAGGAGAAGACCAGTGATAGAGAACCTTCATACTGCGATCAATAGTCTGGATAGGATGATTCTCGAACGAGGCGTCCACCTTTAACAAAACCTCCTCGGGTTGAAAAGCATGAGATGGGTATGAGAAGTAATGCTGGAGCTGATAAATGTTGAAGACATCGTGCATATCCCTGTACCTCAGAGGTAAATGAAACCTATAGGCAACCATCCCAACTCTCTCCAAAACCTCAAACAGCCCGACGTACCTCGATGAAAGCTTACCCTATCTTCTAATCCTCCTATTCCGCAACCTCGGTGTGACACACAGGAAAACCCGATACCCAACCTCGAACTCCAGAGGCCATCTCCACTAATCAGCATAAGACTTCTGATGAGACTGTGCAATATCCATCCTCTTCTGAATCAAATCTATCTACTCTTATGTCTCCTAGACAAGATGAGGTCATAGCATAACAGCCTCTCATGGATCCAACCAACATAAGGGTATTCAGCATGCCCTACCATATGAAGCCTTATAAGGTGCCATCTGAATAGTTGATTGAAAGCTATTGTTGTAGGAAAACTCCACATGAGTTATGTGTTTCTCCCATAAACCTACAAAATCCAATTTGCATGCTTGAAGCATGTACTCAAGCACCTGAATCATACGCTCAAACTGGCCATCTTTTTTGGGATGGTAAGTTGTACTCAGAATTACCTGTGTACCCAAAGCCTTCTGCAATCCCTTCCAGACCCAAGAAGTAAAACATGATTCTCTATCTAAAACAACGGAGTATGGAACCCCATGTAGACGTAAAATCTCTCAGATGTACAACATTCCCAAATCATCAACATTGAAGGTGTCATTAATTGGAAAGAAGTAAGAAAACTTCATAGTTTGTCAACAACAACCCAAACTGTATCATTTCCTCAAGGCGACCTCAGCTAACCTATTACAAAATCCATTGCGACCTCATTCCACTTCCACTCTGAAATTGGTAACTGTTGGAAAAGCCCTATTGGTCGCTGATGCTCTGCCTTCACCTACTGTTAGGTGGAACACCTCATCACAAAACCAGCAACATCTCTCTTCATACCTAGCCACCAATATTGACTGTGTAGATCATGATACATCTTGCTGACACTAGGATAAACTGCCCAAACTGAGGAATGAAAGCCCCACATCAGCTCATCAGGTATGTTTTCCGACACCCATACACGCCTATAGAATCACACGATCTCATCCTTGCCTATGGTTCATCTAGGAATGGGGTCCTCTCCTGACACACTTTTTTGTAGGACTAGGCCTTTAGAATTTGATAGCTGCCTCATTCGCACTCGATCAAGAAGAGTAGAGGTAACAACTACAAAAGAAAGAAATGTTTTCCCCTATCTGTCGTGCACCTCCAAATGCATCTCAGAGAACATAGTCATAAGCTTCAAATCACTACTAGCCTCTTGAACTACCTCTATCTGAGTCCTCCTTCTCAGGGAATCAGCCACCGCATTGCCTTTCCCAGGCATATAGGCAAGCTCAAAGTCAAAAGACTGAAGGTACTCAACCCTCCTTCACTATCTCAAATTGATGTCACGCTGAGTGAAGATATACTTGATACTTTTTTGGTCAGTGAAAACCACAAAATGATCTCCCAGAATAGAATGTCTCCAACATCGTAAGTCATGAACAACTGTATCCAACTTGAGATCATGCGTCAGGTAATTCCTCTCGTTTGGCCTCAACTACTGAGACCCGTACGCAATGACTCTCTCTTCATGCATAAGCACAACTCACAACCCAATACCTGATGCATCATAATACACAGTATATATCTCTTCCGACTCTGGAAAAACTAGTATTGGTGCTGAAGCCAACCTCCCTTTCAGCTCCTGAAAGGATGACTCACAACAATCTGACCACAAGATCATTGTACCCTTCATACTCAGGCCCGTCAGTGGCTTTTCTAAGCGTGAAAAGTCCTGTATGAAATTTCTGTAGTATCCATCCAGCCCTAGAAAACTCTGTACCTCAAAGATGTTCTTCATCTGCTCCCAGGAAACTACTGCTCTCACTTTCTCTGGGTCTACTGATACTCCAGTATCAAAGATAATATTACCCAAGAAGTGAATTTGATCCATCCAAAAGTTGAATTTTGAAATCTTAACATATAATTGGTTCTCTCTTAGTGTACTCAAAATGATCTTTAGATGTGTAGCATGGTCATTTTGAGTGTGAGAGTACACCTAGTTATCTTCCATGAAGACTACCATGAAAGAATCCAAGTATGGATGGAACACTTAGTTCATCAGTGCTAAGAAAAATGTAGGTGCGTTCGTGAGACTGAATGGAAAAACCATATACTCTTATAGACCATACCTACTTCGGAAGGATGTAAGAGGTATATTAGATGGTATAACGTGCAACTTATGGTAACTGGATATCAAGTTAATCTTTGAGAACATCCGGGCTCCTCGAATCTGATCAAAGAGATCATCAATCCTTTGTAAGGGATATAGGTTCTTGATCGTCAACTAGTTAAACTTCTGATAATCTACACAATATCTGAGGGTACCATCCACCTTCTTCACAAACAAGATAAGGGAACCCCAAGAACAATTACTGGGTCGGATAAAACTGTTTTCTTACAACTCCTCCAACTACTTCTTAAGCTTCTGAAACTCTGGTGTAGTCATCCTATAAGGAGGAATGGACACCGGTTCCTCTCTTTTCATGAGCTCAATAGAAAAGTATACCTCTCGCTCTAGAGGTAAACCTGAAAATTCCTCTGGAAATACATCCCTGAAATGATCCACCACTGGAGGAAATTCCATCTGAGAAGTCCCCTGGTCATCCAGATAAAGACTAGAAATCTGGTTTGTAACTCCTCCCAACCCATGATGCTTGGGTCCTGCTCTGCTCTCTTGGACATCCCATTCTCCCTTATGAAGAAATGATATTCCCTCTGGTGATGTGAAAATATCCCTACGACTATAGCAATCGACAAATGCCTGGAAGGGAACTAACCAGTCCATTCTGAGAATGACATCATATCCCATCATCTCTAGGACATAAAGGTCCCATAAGAAGTGACACCCACCAACCACAAGAGGGAACTTCTTGCACTGACATACACTATCCATTCTTGTCCCCAACAGTGTGTACAACATCAAGACATCAACAAAAGTTAAGAAACATATCCCAAGGCTCTCCAAAACAAAAAAATATAAAGATATGGGAAGCCACTATATCGAAAAGAGAAGAAGCTAAAACTAAGGCAACTAGGATTGTACCTTGAACTGTAGAGAGTTTGGGATCCTGGTCCTAATAGGTCTAATCCACTGCAAAATTCTAACCTACAACGTGGCCCTGTGACCCTACCTGACCACTCTGTGTTGATCCACCCTGTTTTTGCTGGAAGCCTGGTAAATGACTACCCCGACCGCGACCTCCACCTCGGCCTGAACGGCCAGAATAACTCCCGTTCCCAGAATGATAAGAAAATGGTGGCACTTCTCCTGAACACGGAGTCATTGAAGAACCATTGTCACTAGCTTATAGTGAGAAGATCTTATAAAAACGCTGAAGATGACCCATCTTGCTGCAATATCAGCACGCCAATGGGTCTCTCGGGCAACGTGGCTTCGTATGCCCGCTCGTCCCGCACTAGTAGCACACCACCTGGATACCAAAATAAGTTTCTCACCTCCTTGGATCACCACGTGAAGACCCCCTATGGCGCTTCCTACTGTCAATGGGAGGGATACTAACTTCAGATGTCAAACTTCCCTGGCTTACAACTCCAGAATCCCTCAGATTGCACTCCATGATCAGCGCCTGGTTGACGATAGAAGTGATGGAAGTCAACCTAAAGATGTTCACCAGAGATCAGATGTCATGACTCAGACCATCCTCAAACTTTGTTTACAGGAACGACTCATCACCTCCTTTAGTAGGCGGGAAGTGCAACAGTTCTTTGAAATGGGAAGAGTACTCCCTGACTGAGAGAGTACCTAGTTGTATACTCATGAACACTTGGGCTAGATTGGCCCTCAAAGTCTCCAGATAAAAGTAGTCATAAAAAGTATGCTGGATTTCATCCCAATCCATAACCTTCTGGTGTCCTTCCTGTGAGATCACATCCCACCATCTCATGGCAGAATCCCAAATCATATACCCAGCGAGATTGAACCTCCTCTTTGGAGGTGTCTCTAGATGCTCGAAGATAGAAATCATGGATTTTAACCATGACTCCACAACCTGAGTTCCTCATTCCCCGATGAAAGTAGGAGGATGATGTTGCTGGAAAACCCATGTCAACTCTACCATAGAAGGGATAGGATGTGGTACTCCTCATAAGGTCTGCATAAACCTCATAAAGCCCTCTCGAAACTGTGCGTCAGCACCTATGTCTGGAATGATAGCTGGTGCCAATATTGGAACAACTGGAGGATCTGCTGGAAGTCCCTAATCAGCCATGTCTGGTGTCTGATCATCGCCTTGAAACTGGTGTACAACTGGAGGATGTCTCGGTGGCATCACTCTGCAAGGTCAAGTGCACACCATATTTCATGATTATCAAGGACTAAAAACTGGTAGAGTAAAGAGGGAACACGAGAAAGTAAGCATTCATGTTTTTCAAAACATGGATACATGGTGTGTATATTTAAATACACAACGTGTTCCTTTAAGCCATTCATATGGGCATGTACTTCTGCCAAAACTGGTCGTGTAACACCCCATATATGGCATATTGTTCTTACACACGACATGTACTTGAATCCTATTCCCCTACTTGAGTTACCTTACATGTCTAGGGAACACAGTTATCCAAGAACAAGACTACACGGCCTGCTAGTGCCAGAAACGGTGTGTACTAGACAAGCTTCACCGACCCGTGTTGTTAGTGACATGGCCAGATACACAGATCACACTAAATGACATGTTCCAGATGGAAACGTCGTGTACTGGGAAGATTTTTCTGACCCGTGTTGTTCGATACACGACCAGATACACATGTTACACTACACAGCATGTTCCATACGGACACAACGTGTATTAGATAAGACTCAACTGACCCATGTTGTTAGTGACACGACCAGTTACATGGATCATACTACACGGCATGTTCCAGATGGACACAACATGTATTAGAGAAGACTCAACCATCCCATGTTGTTTGTGGCATGGCTGGTTACACAGTTCTACAACATGACATGTACATCCCATACATGACATTTCCTAAGAAAGATTTCCAAACCCCGTGTCCCCGCCCACACAGTCTGAGGCATGGTTATCGACTAGATGGAATGTACATAAAGTGAACCGCGTGTACTTAAGAAAAACAGTTTCTTCCCAAACATAAGAACACATGGCGTGTATTCAACATTACACGGTGTGTATTCTAGGTTTTTCCAGATAGTAAGCCTCAGAAACTACTCCAGAGCCCAGAAAAACACTGAAACGAGCATTAAAATGCCAAATTTCGATCCGTGAGGGCCCATACTCCCCGTGAATCAAATATTGGCATCTTATACATGTCATATACAAGGAAAAAAGGCAATGATCTACCAAATTCCAGTCCATGAGGGCCCATAACACCTCAAGAACCAAGTATTGACGTTCATTCAAACAAAAACTTACACAAAAAATACCCTATAAAACTATAGGTATTTTATCAAGGAATATATCACAACTGTATGCATATCTAGCACAACATCTATCACAACAACATGCAATTGCTAATGTACCCTAAATGGCATGGAAAGAATACATGACATATTATTTTTGGAAAGTACCTATATGATGCATGAGATGGAATACCCTCATCTAATAGGGTTGAAATAGAAATAGAACCTCAACAAAATCAACAATAACAGCACAAAACATGTTAATCACCCAGTAGAGAAAATCAAATCAACTGTAAAATTGAAAAACCTGAAATATTACAATAAACGAGGTAGATTGTCTTTTCCCCGTACATGGGTTAGCTACTCCTGGGCATAGATTATTACCAAGTACCAATTCCATCCTACCCTTGGATATAGTCTCCAAACAGTAAGTCAAGAAGAAAAGAACCCCTTTGATACCACTTTGTAACATCCCGGTTCCAAAAGCCTCCCTGAGGTTCCCCGTTTCCTGTTGGTCACATGGCTTCAAGCGCATTTCCCCTAACACCCGAGGCTGCCGACTAGCAGCGAGGGACTTGGATGTGATATTGGAGAAACTATACCCTCATTGGCAGAGTAACACAACAAAAGATAAACATATAACAATAGAAGAAGTAGTAATAATGGCATGCAATAGTAAAAAACTAAAGACTGAAAGTAATACGCAACTGGAGCACATATATAATGATGCATGATATATATGTATAGGAATGCAGACAAAAACATCACAATGATGAAATAAATTACTAAGCCAAAGTATGAAACAAAATAGTAAACAAATCCTCAGCATCTCAAGCCTGAGCTTGGTCCCATGCTCTCCAACGCTAAAGCAGTCAAGTACCTGAAGTAGATGGGCTCTTGCCCTTATCTATACCTAGAACAATATAATCTTTTTGGGACCAAAAGCATGACCCAAATAGGGTATGAGACTAAATTCCAGTATGAAACCACTAAGAGATCTATTCCTAACAGTCAGTGAATATATATGGTAGGTAATAATAAAAAGAACCAGTAAACATGGAAGCTCTAAATAGTAACATTCCTACAGTTTCAAAGTATTCAAGCAACACACATCAAGTAAGAAGATAATCATAAACATGTAACCCTTTAGGATGTTCTCATAACCTAATCACCTCTGGTCCTACTTAGCAAACACAAGCAACCCTCTGGGAAGTACACACAGTCTAACCCCTCTAGTTCAGCTTTAAAATAGACTCTCTGAGGAATCCCTCACTGTCAATTCCTCCTATAGTCTCGAATCGGTAACTAAAAGGCTCTCTCAGGAAACACTTTCATCTCATTCGCCCTGTTTCCTATGTCAAGGAACTACAAAAACTCTGAGGAAGCACTTACATAAATTCCCCTTGTGCTCACTCATTGTAATAATAATAACAGACACTCTGGAGAAGCCCTTACATGTATTCTCCCTATGGTCCACTACACCAGGTTCTCAGGACCCTGTGTAAGTCAAACAAGCATAAAAATTAAAAGAGGCTAGAGTGACCCTCAAGAACTACTTTGCTAACCAGTATATAACATAAAAACAAGGCAGATAATAAACACTCCATCCTAACAATACTAGGCATGGAAAGTAAATAGCAGCCTAACAAGAAAACTAGACCAAACAGTCAAAACAAACAAACATGCTTGGGAAAACACATCCAAAGCACAACAATTAACCCTATTCACCTTTAATTAACCTCTACTTGAGTATACAAGCATAACAGAAAATTAAATGGGAAAAAAATCGTAAACACGCAATACCCCGATCAAGGGTATTGGGCACTTTTTCACATAAAATTCAAAGACTAGATACAAAAAGGCACAAAACACCTAACTCGGTGTTACAGGACCGTTATACGTGAAACTCAAGTTTTGAATCACCCAAGAACACCACAGATCTACAAAAATTTCTAAAATGCTCAACCCATGATATCTTTTGAGAAAGAAGAAATCAGAAAAAGGTGCTCAAGAAGAAGAGAGAAATCAACGATGCGATTCTAATGCAACCGACGAAGTTCAATTTGGAGAACGAACGCTCGATTGGGGGCTCGGGGAAGGATAACAGCCATACAGATGGTCTCAAATGAACTAGGTTGAGAAGGAGGTGTCTTTGTCCATCATATCCCACCCCAGTATGATTAATGATAAAAAGAAAGTACACTACATGTACTTTATAAGTACATGGCGCGTCATTGCCTTCACTGACCCTTATGTTAGGCGGTCTCCATGTCACCACACATGGCCGTGTGCATGGCCGTTACACGACCAACACTTGTCTACCCGTGGTAACCGAGTACACGATGTGTACTCATAAAGTATATGACATGTACTTAAAAAATTTCTAGAAATTCCTCTTTTTCTAAAAAAAACACCAAAAAAGGAAAAACATATCTGAGAAGAAGATCCAGTTTCTTAAAATAATAAAATATATAATAGGATCTATTTCAATACCTAAGACTTAGTTTATACTAATCTTTAATCCCTATCAACCTTTAATTATTATATCCACCACACAACCTATTCACAAACATGAAATTCAAACATAAACACTACATGCACACAAGAGTTCTTGTGCAGTGTATGGGAAATATATATTAGTAGGGTCTCATTATGTGACCCTAATATACATGATCATATATTTATATGCATGTGAAAAATAAAAAATATGAAACAAATGTGAATAGTGGAACATCATGGGATAAATATGACACCACATCATCCAACCATACCAATTTCAGAATAGGTAAAAAACCATTCAAATCATGTTATATAATCCATACCATACATGATGATTTAAGGCAAGGTTTCACAATATACAAAACCTAATCCTTCATGATGAAACATCCTTTTTCCCTTATAGCATGACACTCTGCACTCCAAGCCATAATACCCCTCATGGAAGGCCATTATGACATGTACTAGGTGTCCCATTATGATTGGGTTCCTTCATGGAAAATTATAATTTAATAGAATAAGGTCTTCCAAACCCTAAATGAAATATCCAACATCAGGATACAACTTCCCATTCAAGGTGTGGTCATAATGTGTAAGGTTTTACCTTAGAAAAAAATTCGTACAAAACCCCCCACCATGTTGTAACACCGACTAGATATGGTAAAACCACTACCAATTGAATACTTGTCATGATTGTGATGTCACGAACATGATTTAATGAATATTAACCAAACCCAGTTGTCCACATGACCCCAAGAATGCCACCCCATATGCTAGAGGCTACTGACTAGCAGTGAGGGTCCTTGGTGGAATAATCGGGAGACTATACCATAATGATCAGAGTGCAGCACAATAGTATAATCATAAAGATCAATAGAAGAAGGATAAACAAAACTAAATAGATAAATAATAAACATCAATCATATAAATAACCAATTAATCACATCCATCTATTTCATATACAAAATGATGATCATAACATGCTATATAAAAGAAATATGGGTAGACATGGAAATAGGTACAATTTCATACAAGTATACCAAAATAACCAAAATGGCCAAAAAGACTTTCCCCAGATAGAATTCTATTACATACCTCAGTCCTATTCTCCCCTACTTCCATGCAATAATTAAATCAAGCATCGAAAACCGGGTTCTTTCCCCTATCACAACTTTCATCCAAGACGTCTATCTGGGTACTAATCGGAAGCCCGATCAAGGTGTGAGATAAATTAGTTGGCCACCACCAAAAGTATCTAATGACATCCAGTCCATGAAAATATAATAAATACTATGAAACTAACAATAAAAATTTAAATATAGTGTGGTATATAAACAACCCACATAGGTACGAGTTCCCATAGAACACCTATCCTCTACTACCTACTTAGGCCTAAGACATAATCTCTATAAGCAATTATTCAGTAAGGTTTCAATTTGTAATAATGTCCCAGGACCTATCTCATAGAATAAGTTTCCCTTTTGAATCATATCTAATCATGATATGTTTAATAATTCCATTATAAAGATAAAAGGCACTGACTGAATCCATGATATTACTTTGGCTGGGTAGATGCATTGTAATAAATAGTTCATTTTCATTATAAGAAACCTATATCCACCCTTGGAGTTCCTAAATTGGAACCTAGGAATCAATCTAGAAATAAATTGAACCCATAAACTTATAAGGTTATCCTAGTTATTCCTCATAGGAACCCTGGAATTGCTCTAGGTGCAGTATAACATCACCTCCCTTTGGGTCCATCCTTATCAGTCCACAACGGGAGACCTTGTGTCACTCGTAGTGTATAATGATCATCCATAAGAGTATATTTTTTGTAGTCTATGTAGGGAGTCTAGGTATCACTATGGTGTATTTTATAATATTTCCTATAAGTACTTCCTTGGAAGTCCACATATAGAGTCTAAGTATCACTCATTGAATAAATAATCCTGCTACAAAATGAGTCCTTCCATGGAGTTCATAATAGAACCCATGTGTCACCCATGGCACATGATAAATTTATTTGAAATTATTTAATTTAATAAATCCGATGAATCTGTTTAGGGAATTCTGATTCAGAGCCCATCTCTTACTCTCAATATGGAAATACGAATGGTCATGGGACAAAAGATGAACCATACCATTTAAATTAAAATTTTAATTAAATTGGCCATCATATTTATATAATCATTTTAATAACCTTAGAAATTTTATCAAATCAGGAATATTATAGAAGGCCGAGCATCATATGAATTCTCCCATTTATATTATCTATAA
The DNA here is from genome assembly GCA_963277665.1 of Viscum album. Lineage (NCBI taxonomy): Eukaryota > Viridiplantae > Streptophyta > Magnoliopsida > Santalales > Viscaceae > Viscum > Viscum album. The sequence goes on from OY728120.1 coordinate 1,491,013,381, forward strand.
ATTTGGATTTAAAATGAAATCTAGACAAAGATTGAAGGGAAATGACCAAAGGCATTGGGGCGTGATCTTACATTCCCTATTTTATTCAATTCAATTTATATTTGAATAATTTAATTTAACATCGCCAAGAAAGGGTTAAATAATATACCTCAAATGGTTAATCAGATTCATAGAACACCCATGGTTGTTTTATCTTTTTTAGAAACACAATGAAATGGTTGGTTAAATTCAAGTTCCTTAATTGAATCCTAGTCTGTTGTTGGAATCTAATATGGGAATGAATGCAAGAAATCAACAAAATAGAAAAAACCTAAAATAGGGCATATAATCTAGCACAAAAATAAATCTATTAACAAGATGATAAATAATGAAAGGTACAAGTGGAATAGAGAACCGACCATTGGCTATCAAACAAGACAGATGGTGGCTCACTCAGAGTTTGAACAGAGAAGATCTTTTAAGGTCTAGATTTAGGTGTGAGGAGAGATCCCAATGGTGAGGGATGCTATGCATGAGAGGATAAATGAGAGAAATGGTGAGATATTAATGTAAAGGAGGAAAAAATAGTCATTGCACCCAAAATTTAAAATTCACATGGTTGGAAAAACCGTGCTCCAACCGTGCACCCGTCTCTATCCTAAGGCACCGCATGTATGAATTATAATGAACTGATAGAAAAACTATGTGTAGCTTGTATTCACCCTCTACCTTTGGCCTGGATGGTCATGGAGCCTATTGGAACAATTTTATCTAACTGTATGACCCCCTAATAGTGCATAGGATCACCCCCTCATGGTTTTTCCTAACCAAGTGGATCAGGCGAAACCATTTCTATTAGTTGACCCAGTTGTTTCCTCCAAAAGATGGGTATTTGGGCACTGAACAAGCCTTGATCACACCCAATTTCACATATAAGGGGTTATGAACACTTATGACGATAAAACTAAAGAAATTAATTGAAATAAAAAAGGGTTTTACCTCATATAAATGATGGATTCTTACAATATCTACCCTTGATAAAATTTATCCCTAAATTGACCTTTCTAGGGTAGTGAAGAATCATATGATAATAACTCCATCCACTGGGAATATATGTCGGCCTCCCATTCCCGTATCTCATCCTATACGTGGTCATGCTACCATATCTACTAGATAAATTGACTAGCCATTGATAACCTTTAGGCCTCTATCCACAACATGGATGAGATACTCTTCAAAGGATGCATCAACCTCAAACCCAACCACCTTAGGATGAATAATATGTGATGGATCAGAATAATATTGGTGAATATGAGATATATAGAATACATTGTTCATGAATTGGTACCTATAAGGTAACTACAACCAATAATCTACCAAACCGACTCTATCCTAAATCTCAAAGGGCTTGACATAATGAGGTGATAGGTTCCATTACTTCTAAATCAATATATTCCTTAGTCTAGGTGAGATTTGTAAGAATACCCAACTCCACACCTCGAACTCTATTTATTGATGTTGATGATCAACGTATGATTTCTGTCTAGACTGATCTTTATACATCCTCTTCCTAATAAGACAAAAATGCTCTGAAGTCTCTTGAACAAGATGAAGACCCGGTAGAGATACCTCTCCTACTTCTAACTACCGTAGGGGTGAACAACCTGACCTACTATAAGGGTCCTTACAAGGATCCATACATATAGTCACATAGTAGCTGTTATTATAAGAAAACATAGTGAAATTTAAATGTTTCTCCTAAAAACCTCATAAATCAAGGATTCATGCTTCGAGCATGTCCTCCAAAACCCATATTATATACTCAGACTGACTTTCATTATGTAGGTGATAGGCTATACATTTCAGTACCTGAAAACCCAATGCGTTCTATGATCCCTACCATACATGTGATGTTAAATCTGTATATCTATATGATTCAATAGTACATGGAACCCCTTTGAGGCTTATTATCACACAAATGTAGAGCCTCCGGACCTCATCCACTATAAAATCCTCCCAAATAGATAAGAATTGGGAAACCTTTATCAACATATATACGTTCATCCATAAAATATCACTACCCTAAGGTGATCTTGAAAATCCCATCATGAAATCCATAATGAAATCATCCCATTTCCACTTAAGAATAGTCAATGGATATAAAATCCATATTGGTCACAAGTGATCTTCCTTCACCAGCTAACATGTGGAACACTGAGTAACAAACCCAATATTTTATTTTTTCATCCCCATTTATCAATATTGATGTTGTAAATACTAGGATGCACACCCCATAGAGAGGCATGCGACTCTAGAATAAACTCCTCTCTAATATTTGTAGGATCCTAGATTTGTCTATGAATGTGCTAGATATAATTATCATCAATAACCCAACCAAGAGGTGGGTCATCTCCAATAATACTCTCCCACATAACTATTCCCTCAAAATCTAATAGATGCCTTATGTTTAATATCTCAAAAAATGAATATTTAACTGATAATGAAATGATTACCGAATATCCATGATGGTCTTAAACCTCAAAAGGCTTGTTATAAAAAAGGAACACAATTTACTACTCACTTCTGGATGTTTGGAGCACCTATGTTTGAGTCCTCCTCCTTAGAGTGTCTATAATTGAATTTCCCTTTCCTGGCATATAAGAAACATTTAAGTCAAAATACTGTTGGTCTCCCACCCATATTAATTTCATAATATTCAATTTAAACCATTTAAAGATGTTAATTATTCATTTTTTGTTTTTTGACAACCTAAAACGCTCTCCCAGTAAGTAATTCCTTCAATATTGCAATACATGAACAACACCAGCTAGCTTGAGATAGTGAATTGGGTTGTTCCTCTCGTGTGGCCTCAATTCATGATACTAGTACATAATTAATCACTCCTCCTACATTATATCTACTATTAGACTGATACATGATGCATTACAAAAGACTATATAGCTTCTTCCAGGCTATGGAAGAATTAGGGTTTTCACTGAAGTTAGTGTTCCTTTCAGCTCCTGAAAAGATATATCACATGATTCTAACCATATAAAATTCACACAATTCTTATTAAATCCTGAAAAAGGTTCTAATAAGAATTATAAATAGTATATTAAGTACCTATAATAACTATTAATCCCTAATAATATCCATATATCAAAAAAAATTCTTGGGTTGCTCCAAGGAAACTATAACTCTAACCATCTATAGGCCAACTGATACTTCTATCTCTGAGATAATGTGACCTAGGAAGTGAATTTTATCCATACAAAAGTGAAATTTTGTCATCTTATAATATAATTGATACTCTCTTAGGGTATTAAATAAAATATCATGATGTTTTTCATGGTTGTGTTGAGTGTGAGAATACACTGAGATATCATCCATGATGACCACCAATAAAAAATACTGATAAGGATGAAAAAATCAATTCATCAGTGCCATGAAAACTATTGGTGCATTTAGGGGACCAAATGATATGAAAAAATACTTGTAAAACAAATTTCTACTATGGAATTTTGTACATGGTATATTTGATGGTCTAACATGAACCTGATGATAACTCAACATCAAATAAATTATAGAGAAAACCCTTTCTCCTTGGTTCTAGTTAAAGATATCATCTATATAAGGAAATAGATATTGGTTTTTCACCACAAGTAGGTTTAATAGACATTAATATTTGAAAATCCTCAGGATACCATCCATATAAGTGATGAAAAGGAATAGGGAACCCTACAATGACGAACTAGGTCATATGAAACCATTAACTTACAAGTCCTCTAGCTACCTCTTACGCTCTTGTATCTCAGTATTAGTAATTAATTATAGAGGAATTGATACCGGTGTAGCTCTGGGAACTAGATCCATGGAAAACTCTACCTATAACTCAAGAGTTAGTCTTAAAAATTTATCCTGGAAAAGGTCCCTAAAATGATCTACCACTGGAGGGAAATCCACCTGATGAATTCCCTAATCATCCAGATATAAGATAGCAGTATGACCAATCATCCTTCCTAGCCCATGATGCTCTGGACTTGTTCAGCTTCCCTGGACAACCTATTCACCATTGTAAATAAAAAAATATACCTCTGATGGTGTAAAGTAACCCTTTGGAGATATAAATCAATTTAATCATGATAGGGAACCAATTAATCTATCTCAAGAATGATGTAAAAACCTATCATATCTAGGAAAAAGAGGTCCCATAAGAAGGGACACCCACCTACCTTAAGGGGGAACTCCCTACACTAGAATACACTCTCCAATCATATACGCAATTGAGTATTAAGTTTCATCAGGACACATGAATACTAAACATCAAGCCTGAGGCTCTCTATAATAGGAAAAATTATGAAGGAATGAGAAGAACCTATATCTAAAAGAGAAAACACTAACATAGAGTATACTAGAATACTACCTCCTGTCATAGAAGGTATGAAACTATTTTCCTTAGGTATCTACTACACTTCCTAAATATGGCATGATCCATGACCCTAAGATATAACATGGATACCCTGAGCAAGTCTACTCTACTGGTGCTATAAATTTGGTGTTTGGATACCTTGTCAACAACCACCTCCATGGCATGATCGAACAACTGTAATTCAGATCCTTTCTTGAAGATAAGCTGATGAACCCACTCCTGAATGTGGACATAGTGAAAACCCTATCTCACTATATAATGGAGGAAAAACTCTACAAAGTAGATGATGGTGTCCTATATTATTTCAATATTGGTACTTGATTAAGACCCTAGAACACTGGGGTTTTGTACGTCCCGATCTATCGCACTGATGTGACCTCACCTGGATACTTTTGTATGAATTATGGAAACTAATATCACCATGTTGAAGATTCAAATTATTATTCATACTATTGGTCGATGTAGTTCCATATCTAGTTAAAAAACCACCATGGATGCACCCCCAACATCTCTCATGTTATTCTCAATGATAAGCACTCAATTCACTAATCAAAATAAAATAGTAAATCAAAATAAATCCACCTGTGATCAGATTTCATACCTGGTACCATCCTTGAAACACCTATAATTAGAAAAATCATTACCCAAAAGAATAGTTTCAAAACATAAGATCTTTGTGGAATGGTCATAATCATCGATGATAGATAAAACACCCTAGTCCAAGTGGATAAACTCTATGGATCTATTGGCCCTCAATATCTTGAGATGGAAATTATCATAGAAGTCCATATGAAAATACCTCCAAGACATATATCGATGATGATCCATTTGAGTAAAAACATCCCCCCATATATTTACATAATACAATAGCATATATGTAGAAATATTCACTCTCCTATTAAGAGGTGTCTCAAGATGCTTGAAAATCAACATCATGGACTCAAGCCAAGACACCACAGCCTGTGGACCACAAAACCCCAAAACATGGGTGGATAATGCTTTTGAAACTCATGAGTTAACTCTTCTCTAGTTAGGAAAGGTCAAGGGTTTTCCTAAATAGTCTACATAAAATCATCAAAAACCCTCTTGAAACATGACATCGACTTCTATATCAGGTATAACTGGCATTTCTATAGTAGGCACTACTGGAGGTTCTATTGGTGACATAGGGACTACTACCTATGAAGCTTGGTCATTTCCACCCCTGGTGTATGACTCAAGGCCATAATGGAGGAATGCCTCTACAAATTCCAAAAACACACATCAATATATGATTTGATAACTGTCAACAACACATACATATGAATAAGATAGGGACAAGCCTCCCCATATTAATGTCACACCCCTATGCCTGATCATAAATCCAGGTCTATAAAACAAAAAAATCACAAGAAATGGAAGGTATATTTCCTACTTCCCACTACTAAGGTTTGTTCAGGATCAAATTAACTATTATAATTCAAAAATCTTTGTATATAGAGTTTCAACTGTAATTTATAGAGGAAGGAACCCTTTAAGTTTCAATTGATATCCCAATTTAACAAGGAAATTTTCATTCTACAATTCAATTTAATTCCAATTCATACTCATTTATATAACAAGTCCCTTAAAATGGTTGAATTATATAGATACCCATATCCAATTTATAAGGTATCATACTTCTTATAAATTGAAATTTTAGCATCCCTTTAATGAAAACCAATTATTTATCCAATCCCTTCATGAAAGATTAGCATTATTGCATGGATATAGAAATAAAGGAACCAAAATATGCTATATTCAATGCATGCAGTAATATAAACCCCATATGGAATATGCATCAGATATATGTCCTCAAGTATCAATCATGTTGCATGATGAAATAATTATTTTCAATATCAGCCATGGGTAAAAATCACTAGTCGTTAGGAACATCAAATATCAAGTGCATCACCCAATAGTGAAATCAGAGAAACTATAACAGGGATAATCTTGAAAAACATGTCCCATCCTAGGTAATTTGTATTTTTTACTATATGTGGGTTAGGTAATCCCAGGTATTGGTTCATGACCAAATCCTCACACATTATTTTTATCCTTTCTACCATCCCAAAATAGAAAGGAAAAGAAATTAAACATCTAATACCACTTTGTGATGTCCCATACCTAGTTCAATCAATAGTAATTGAACCTGGTTGGCCACATGACCTCAAGAACACATCCCTATATTCCAGAGGCTAATGACTACCAATGAGGGTCTATGGTAGAATAGTGGGGAAACTATACCCTCATGATTAGAATGTAGCACATTGGTATAATCATTGAAATCAACAGAGGAATAATAATGATAATTGAATAGGTTAATTATGAACATACATCATATAAATAACCATATAATCACATCCATCATTGTAATATACAAAATGATGATCATGGAATGCTATATAAAAGAAATACTAGTAGACATGGAAGCAGGTACACATATATAAAAGTATACCACAAGAAAAAAATACCACAAATGATATCTCTAGATTGAATCATGTTCCATAGATTTTTAATGTGCTCCCCTGCTATAATAAAATCAATCATCAGAAACTATGCGCTTTCCTGTATCCCTACCCGCATATATGAATTCTATCCAGGAACCAATTGGCAGTCTGAGCAGGGTTTGTGATAAACTCAGTAAGACACCACCAGTGGTGTCTAATTCCATATAGTTCATGAATATATAATAAATAATTCAAATGTAATAATAAACTTGTAAATGGTGTTCTGTATATAAAAAACCCTCATAGGTCCAAATTCCCATGGAACACCCATTCTCTACAACATGGTTCAACCTAAGACGCAATATCTATGAGTAATCAATCATTAATGATTTAATTTATAATAATGTATTAGGACTTATCTCATAGACCAAGTGCCCCACATGAATCATATCTAAGAATAATATGTATAATAATCCATCATAAAGATAAAAGGATCCAATTGAATCTATGCATGTTCTTTTTCTTGGAATACACATCATAATAAATACTTCAATTTAATTATAATCAACCAGAACCCATACTTGTAATTCCTAAATTGGAACCCAGGTATCACTTCATGCATAAGATGAACCCATAACCTTACGAACCCATAATAGTAATTCCTCATAGGAATCTTGTTATCAATCTAGTTGTGGAATAATATCACCACCCTTTGAGTCTATCCATGGTAGTCCATATTGGGATCCCATGTGTCACTCATGGAATATAATGATCATACTTCAAAGTTCATCCTTGGAATTACACATCGAGATTATAAGTATCACTCAAGTTTATTTAATAATCATCCATCTTAGTCCTTGGTTGTCCATATTAGCAGTCCCGGTATCACTCATGGTACATTTAATCTAGTTTCCAAATGAGTCCATCCTTCTCATTCATACGAGAAACCATGTGTCACCCAAGGTTCATGATAAATTCCTTTATAATCATTTAATTATATATTTCTGATGAGTACGTTTGTGGCATTCCATGTCAACGCCCATCTCTCACTCTTGACATAGAAACATGAATGGTTATCGGCCCAAAGATTAACAATACCATTTATGTTCACATTTTAATTCAATTATAAATCATACTTATAATCATTTTACTCACCTAAGAAGGTGGCTCAAATAAAGAGTAGGATTAGAAGTATTATCATTATATTAATCCACCCATTATTATTAATTTGGATTTTGGATTTAAATAATTTCTCCAACCTAAGAGAGAAGGACCCCAATAAAAGACATAGGGACATGGTCTTCTATTTACCTATTTTATTCAATTGAATTTATTTTTTAATCATTTTGTTTAACATACAAAAGAAATGGGTAAATAAAATACCTCAAATAGTTAACCAAATTCATAGGTCACCTAGGGTTGTTTTATCCATTTTTGGAACACACTCAAAGGGGTTGTAAAATTAAAGATACTTAACATTTAATGATATATAAACAGGTCTTGTGATTCATATATGTCAGGCATACCCATTTAGTTTAATAATAATTCAATTTAATAAGTGTCACTTGAAAAATTTGATGTATGACATAATGAAATATATATATATATAAACACAAAGAACTTAAGGGAAAGGGACAAAACAACCAACCTCAACTTGGTAGTATACTCCTTATCCATTGTAGGCCTTTAATCTAGGATAGAATAGATGAAATTATGAAAATATAAAAACAAAACCAAAAAGGGCACATGATCTTGCACAAAAATAACTATGTTTATAGGATAAAAAATGTTTAAAGGCACAAGAGTAATATAGAACACACCAATGGCTATAAAATGAGGCTGAAAATGGACTGATCAGAGTCCAGATGGACAAGATCTTACAAGGGATAGATTTAGGAGTTAGAAGATCTCCCAATGGTAAGGGATGATATTTGTGAGAGTAGAAATTATAAAAGGGGTTATATCATAAAGTGAATGAAGAGAATATTTTCATTTAGCCAAAAATTAAAAATTTGCAAGGTTTGGATGCACGATTTCCACACCATACACCAACCGTGCACCAATCTCTATCTCATGGAACCCATTTCATGCGTTTATGTGCATGGTTAGAAAAACTATAAAAAACCAATGTTGACCCCATATCTCAGCACTTCCTGTTCATGCAGTTTGATTTCATGGTTTTATCAAATTGTGTGACCCCTTGATAATGCATAGGATCATCCTCACAGGTTTTCATAACCATGCTAACTAGGTGGAAAGGTTTCTACTAATTGTGTTTCCTAGTTTTTCATCCAAAATACCAGTCTCTAGGATCTGAAAAATCCCTAAACACACTTTATTTAACTTTTAAGGGGTTAGGCACACATATGAGGAGAAATTGAAGAAATTAATGGAAATTAAAATGGTTCTGTACCTCATAGAAAATACAGGTTCTTATAATGGTATAACCCTCACTTATCATAGTACGATAGAAAAGATGTATATAAAATAATTAAAGGGGTTTCCCTTACCCCACTGGGATACTCAAATATGAACTAGAAATAAAACACTAGCTCCAATCCACATCTAAAAAAATATTATAGATCTGTTCAAATGAATAGAATCAGGAACCAAATCCTAGTTCTGAAACATCCCCACATATATGACAAAAAATTCAAATTTCCTCAATATTTCACCACCAAGAACATATGGGTCATTAAAAGATACCCACCTTAATTCTTCTCATCCAAGAGAATCAATAAAGGTAAATCCCAGTCAACCTATATCTCCACCACTCATTTTTTACCTTCAAATATAGAATAATATTTCATTGCACAACTCATAAAATCAATGTTCAATAATTATCAAAAGTTAAGCTACCCACATATCAGGATTTACAACATAGATATGGATATCAACTTCACTCATATATCCTATGACACCATAGTTTCAAAAACTAGTTCACCCAATTACCTATTGTGCTCTCCCCTATAATATTTCACTCATAATGGTATATTTCATATCATAGTTCCCTCCATTATTGGAATCAACTACCATAACCCTCATTTATTAATCCAATTAAATTCTTGCTGCAGTATCCACCTCGTAGTATCTAATTTCATGAAAAACACCTCATCTAATCCTCCACTAGATGACCATTCCAAAAAATGATCCATCTCAACCATTGATTTCCTATCACAACTTATAATAATAAAACCTTACTTCACATTGGCATTAAAATATTTTATTGACACCCAATCCAATGTATATACCTAACACTATGTGTAATTCCATTGTTAATTATTGACCACCCACACTATCCATCATAATCTAACCATTAGCATCAGAACACCTCATATATATAATTCTATCTCTGATCACACCCAAATCCTTCTCCATATTTATTCTAACACAAATATTTCAGTTGATTCTGAGGTACAAATCCAAGAATTTAATTTTATTATACAGTAAATATAAATATCAAATATATTTTAACCAAGGAACCATAAAATATTATATCAATTTTACCACACAATATTGATTCTATCTCAACCCTCCATTAACTAGTTTCACCATATCTGTGGACCTACCAAATAAAGGGTCATACATCTATGGATGATATAATTCTACCAACCACAAAAGTATCCTTATCATCACTCCACTATTCCAAAACACATGATATCCTTATCCCATGGACCATATATTATAAAACATAATGAATAGAAATAGTCCTATCACTCATACCTGATAACCAACATGAAATAATAATCTCCACCCATTCCTAGAATAGTAGGAAAATTATCCATAATGATCTCTAAAATTACCTAGAGAAAAGGCTCACACCCTCCCATAACAATTGGTTCACTCACCATCACATGACTTCCATTACACCAGTCTTTGAGTGTAATTCCTGATAGGTTGTAACATCACACATGTTTCTATCTTCTCAATCCATACCCATCTATCAAAAAACACCAATCAAGGACAAGTTTAGATAAACCATACTATGGTACTCTAATATATCAATTATGTGACCAACTACCACAAAGATACATATCTAACCATCATTAAAACATTGGGACTTCATGCCATCACGTGTCACACTGAATCTACCAGTTCTCAACCACAAATGTTTATAACTAATCCACAACTAACACAAGAACCATTCATATATAGCACATTATTTGCCTCATGCATTTATATATTTCCTCGAAATGTCGCAGAAACCCTCACTCTCCACTTATAAATAATTGTGATCCACTAAGAACATTTTCATAGGTTCTTACCCAAAATCCATCTCAATATCATCCAAAATCCATATGTGTATGGTCATATACTACGCAGTCACACAAACTAACACATGATCCCTTGAGTCGCACATCATAAAACCTAGTATCATTCACCAATAAAATCACAATGCCCCACAAATTTTCAGTCTCGTTAAATAAAAATTCCCTCAGTGTTTCCTATCCAACAAGACTTTGACATCTCACTCAAGATAAGGAAAACTATAAGATCAATCGTCACTAAGACATCATTCCAAAACCCTGATGTTTCCACCTACGATTCAAATTCATCACATAAAACTATATCAAAAAATGAATATTTTTAAATAAGAAATTAAAAATTCATTCTAGAACATGATGAAAATATTAGTATTGAGGTTGGGGTATGCACATCTTGGATCACTTTTAAGGTATCAAATACATGTAACAACCCTCAAAAGTCTACTATATATAACATATAAAAAAAGGATGGTATAACCCTAACTAGATAACACCACTACATAAAATCTATATTAACTTCCATAAAAAAGGAAAATACCATGGTTTAAATAAGTTGAATTCTACTAAAAAGTCATATTATAATGAACTGTATATATTTTTTGAAACATTTTACAACATAACCTACATTAAATGTGAAAATAATCATATAAATTAAAATATAATTCATTTGAATTATATATGGGAAATATGATGCATGGATATATCCCTATTTCTGCTATCAACTTAAATCCAACATAATAAATAATAACCTCCAATAATCACTTCATATTTGAATAAACTTATAAACCATAACAAAAAATACCATGAATAAGAATCTCATTACCCTGATAACATATAATTTACACTAGAATAGTGTTTATGAATCACCAATTTGAGGTTCATAAAATGATCTAACACATCCCTATTCCATGTATACCAAACCCCAAATAGTAAAACAGTAGAAAATATTCTCTAATTCCATTTTTCAATATTTCAACCCAGTTCACACTATAATTACCTAAACAGTTATTCATAATACTTCACACATGCCTCACAATTTTTTAGAGGGTTTCAAATAGGTTTGATGGTTTAAATAATACATTAGGGAGTCAATAACATTGATATAATTATCATCAATGATAACAAAAATAACCAAGAAACATCCATAGTGAATAATCCGAGTATATAGAGTCAATAAATCATATATGTGATATTATAAATGACTTGGAAGAATATTTTACTACATCCCACTGATCATCCATTTTATATGTCACATACATAAATTAAGAAAAAAAATACCCAAGTGGATCTATTGAAATACCCTCACTCAGCTCAACCTAATCTCCAATCCCTATCAAGCTGCCACATCCTGATCTACTACATAACCGATGCTTAAACCTAAAATTTATACAAAAGGTCTATATTCATATCAGATTACCTGTATATGGTGTGAGAAGTAAATCTTATTATTATGTCAAAATTTTTCCCTAATATATATTTTTATACACAATGGAAATTAATAATACAAAACAAACAAGATTGTTGTGTCATTGGGTGTTAACCTGGCCACCATGTCCCCCAACTATAACTGATTCAATTTTTGCCATAAAATAGTAAAATAATTCCATAAAAACCAAACCATAATCAAATATTTATGGTAGGGTGTCAAATTATACAAAGACTATCTCCTCTTTGGGGACATCATATGTCAAGTCTTGAGACATCTTTTATCACTCAATGTAGGTCTCCAATCAATTTCCAGCCACTGACTTATCAATCATTTAGAATATTATATTACCTCTTGACCACTATCATATTAATCAATATGGGGTCCATCATCCATGAATAACATCACATAAAACCATGGACCAACCTTCTCAATCAAGGTGGTATATGCTATAACCATCATTATAACACCCTAAATTTCTTGTATATATTTTGGTCTAATTCCATGTGTTCGATAGCTTATAATACTCACAATATTGAACTAAAGTAACCTATGATATATTTTATTAAGAAAAAATTATTATAATGAAATATATATATTAAAAAAATACTTATATTGAAATATGAAACATCATTAATAAAATTATATGAGCAATATAACCAAAAGTGATTAAAAGGACAAAGAACATGAAATCCTGATCCTTTTGGTTTTCAATAAAGATCATATATCTCATTATAACTATGGAAACAAGGAAAAATAATATAAATTCTATATAAATTATGTGAATGAAGTAAAAGAATATGATTATTGATTGAAGATATGAATGTAAGGTTATATAAAGGAATGTAATATGGTTGTTTGACATATAATCATTAGACATATGGTCATTGGATATATAGTCATTGGACATATGGAAATTGGACATATATAAAATTAATATAACAATATCCAATAGGTACATTTATATTGAGTAATTAATTTTAATAAATTCAAGGTAATATAATTCAAAAAATAAATAAATAACTATGAATCAAATAAAAAATAAAAAATTAATAATAGAAAAAAAATTTTAATTAAAATATTTATTATAATTTCCCAAAAACATTATTTGATGAGTTTATAAAAATAAAAGGAATACAATGATGAAAGTGGATTGATAAAAATTAATCATTATAATATAAAAAATTAATTTTAAGGGGATGTGCTAAAACTAATTTAATGTTAAAAAGGGTTATTTTTTTAAAAAAAAACTAAGTGTTTTGTATTTTAATCTTAATATATTAAATTGGTCTAGATTAAGTAATTATTTTAATAAAATATTTCAATTATTAAAAAATATATTAACACTCATTTAAATAGTAATTTATAAGAAATTGGACTAAGAACACTTAATGTATAATATTCGTTTTTCTATAAAAATAGTTCTTTCTATATATTTTATATTTTTATTAAAAATTTAAATTTAACATATTTAAAAAAGTAATTGAATTAAATGGATTCCAAAATTTTAATCATCAAGTAAAAATTAGGTGTAAATTCAAATTTAATTTTTAGGCATAAGAATAAGTGATTGAGGTAAAATTTTAGTTTCCACAGTAAAGTTAAAATAAGTTAAAAATGGTTAAACTTGGTGGTAAAGACTTAAAATATCAGACAAAAATATCTAAAAATAACGTGGATGAGGGGATACACAAACCATCACAATCATTTTCCATTTTTTATCAAATTACTTATTAAAATTAAAACTTTATACATTAAGGAATGAATATGTTTCAGGAATGACACTCAAAGATCACCTATGAAAAGAACTCTCTTATATGCCTTCAAAATTACTCTTTTCTTTCAGTTAAATCTTTAATACATGAAAATTTATCTTCTCATAAATACTTGTGAGATGAAATGTAGACATTTTTTTCCATGAAGGACTCATAAATCCTTTATTCTATTGTAACGTATTTTGAAAATGAGATAATTCATCGAAGTACCTAGTTATTAACCATATTTTTATCCTTTACTATATCATCCCCACTCTTTATAAATCTCATTATATATTATGATAAAGATGAATTAAAATAATTATTCTTCTGATAAAATGATCTTAATATTATATAACTATAATCATACTCATTTTTTAGTATATCATGCTTTTCTTCTGGTCATATCAACCACCTATATGAATGATGATATACCAAGAATATAATATTCATTATTAATAATTATCAAGAAATTAATACAATAAAAATTTACATTTAGGATTTATTTGTGTTAAGAATATGGTTATTTAAGTGTAACAAAAAAAATATTTGTCATTATAAATAAACTTGTTGTTACTTAAAAATTAACAGAATCATTCTTGTCATGGATTTTTTTCTCATGAAGTTTGTAGATACTTTAATCAAATTAACATGAGAATAAATAAATAATTAGAATAAAATGATTCCACTTTCAAAAATAATATATCACTCATGAAATTTTCATCACTAAAAAATTAATTATGTAGCCACTAAAAAACTTATGTAAAAACTGTTGGAACCAATGATTTTCATAGCTAAAAATGGAGACTGGTTTCTATTTGTTTTCAATCCACACCCGGTTGATTAGGGAGTTATCAAGGAAATTGGTCTTTTAGTAAAATTTGAAAACAATGTTTAATGTGGTGTCATTTCCTAGTGTTTTCCAATTTTTTGTGTCCAAAATTTGGAGAATGGGGGAAGGTGGTTTTGGAAAAGGAATTAACACACAAGATTGAAGGTGAATCAAAATGTAGCAATCAAGTTATGTTTTAGGATTGTATCTTTAAAATTGTGAACAGGGGTTGGCTGGGCAGAAGATTTGTTTTTGTGTGGAAGAAGGTTACAGACCAAATGCAACGTCAAATATTACTTACATGCAAGTGGAGTTTCGAGTTCGTTATTTCACAATACAGTAAAGGAATAAGGTGCACAAAAAATATGAATTTGAACTGAAGGATATTACACACTTAAAGAGACATAAAATTTAGGCTTACATGCATGGGGAAGGTGCATAAGGAACTTACTAATATGGTCTTCTAGGTCTATAAATATGTGGATCCCTTCTTTGAAGACTAAGAACTTTTCCAATAAAGATCTGGTGTCTCAACCATGTGAAATAGTTTCGTGTAGAAAACTTATGCAATGTAAATATTACATATGAAATATTACATGAGTCTATCAATACTAAGTGAATATAATGATGTGGTTGTGTGAAAGATAAGGGTTGTGATAAAGAAATCTTACATGACAATTCCAAAACATGCGCACAAGAAGAGGTGTTATACGCAAGTGATGTTGTAACACCACAAGGATTTACAAATAATTTTAATATAGAATGTAATTCCCATAATAATAAGTCTATGTGAAAATAAATGTTATTATAACCTTTCCATGAAACAAAATTTTTCTACTTCTATGATTTGAATTTTTAAAAATGAACTTACATGGTTGTGATCAATATGAAATTTAGAGTTTTATAGGATCAAATTAATTTTTTTCTGAATAGTAACATTCCCATTTTGAATAGAAATTTTACCCTTATGAATATTAATATGACCCTTATGAATAGTAGCATCACCAATTAAAGTATAAATAAAATTTAGGCACATTATAAATGGAAGTATGATATAATGGTATAAGTAAGTGAATAATTTAAACACTAATAATTAATTATTGGTATATATTTAATTGAAATTATATAATTAATAAATTTATTTAAATTAAAGTTGGTTTTTATAAAATTTATTAATAAATCCATATTTTTATGTCCTATGATTTTATGATAATTTAATTAGAACTTAGTTAATTTTTTAGGGTGTTATAATAATAATTATAATTTCAAAAACTGTATTTTTTCAAGTTAATAATGATTATAATTACAAATTAAATTTACCATATTTATAATTTTTATTCATAAAATTGTGTTCATTTTTTAATTGTACACATTTAAAAATGGTTAGGGTGAATTTTTGGGATTTTTGTAAAATACATGAATTTTTGGTGGATAGTAAAATACAGTAATTTACGATAAATGTTAAATACAAGAATTTTTGAGTCATTATTGATGTAAGGATTAGGTAAGAACCATTATTTAAAACTCACAAGCACTTATGACTATATATTTTCAAAATAATAAATACTATTTATTGCCTTGAGAAAAATAAAAAAATAAAGAATAAAATATTGAAAAATCACCCCTCTCCTCCACTATAAAAGCCACCCTCACCCCTTCTTTTCTTCACTCCTATAAGCCTTGAAGCCTATAAAATTTCTTCCCAAAACCTCTCCCCTTGTATCTCCCCATATGAAAGAGATATTGGTATTACCAAAAGTCCAAAACCCCTTTCCTTAAAGAGGTTCTCAAGTTAGAGTATTCAAGAGTTAAAATCCTCTTCCTTTTCCTCTTATTTTCTGTTCAAGTTCTTTCTTTTATTATACTATAATCACATCCTCTATCCAAATTAATAGGATAACTACATTATAATCTATATACTGGAATTATATCATGTTAATGGAATATCCATCCGCAATCCCCTTACCCTATCTCTTTTATTTTAAAAACAAAATCATCATATGAGAGGTGCCGATTTACAACCTTTGAGGATGACAAACCTTCATTCTTCATTTTTTACTTCAAGTATGGTCATGAAACCATTTTTATGGTTGAAAAAGATTATAAATATGTATCATTTTATATTCAATGTTCTATAATCAATATATATTCATAATACCAATTCATACAACAAAATAGGTTCTTGATGATCAAAATACCACCATAATAATCTAAACAGTTATCACTAATTTTTTATCTAGTAAATCATCCTTATACCATTTAAAAAAATTAATTATATAAAAATTAATTATTCTATATGTTCATGAGAATCATAAAAATTCAATTTTTTAGAATTATATCCTTTCCACAGGAACTTCCATACTCATATAAAATTATATCGATCATGAAAACCATGGAAACGAACCTTTCCAGGCAATAAAAGTGTATCTTATAACTCATCAAAAAGGCTATAAATGAAGTTAATAAAATTATAATAAATAAAATACATGTATATAAGGCTATTAATTAATTAATTAGTGTATTTAATTTTATTTTCCAGTATGTTAAGGTCATATTAAGAACACATTCCGACATAATGTAAGGTTTTTCTACCTGAACCTCCATTTTCTCTTGGGTTACTATTTTTCTCTATTTACACCATTAAAATTATTAAATATTCTTATTTAATCCTATTAAATTATTTTTTAATGTTATATATATGTGTAAAAAAGTAATCTTTCTTTATTTTCGGGGGATTTACATGTTTTAAAAGAATATTTCTCAAATTCTTCATGATAAACAAGCCTGATTCAGGGGAACTTCTTGAATTCTTACTTATTTTCAAGGGATCTATATAATCTATTTTAACAACCATTATTTTTATAGAATCAATAATTTTATTATGAAAAAAATATCTTAGTTATCTTATAGTTTTATATATATTTTTTCCAAAAGAACTATTCTTTTCTAAGTAAAAGAGTATTTCTATCTAGAATTACACGATGATTTTATAATAGTATTTTCATCTATTTCAAAACTCTTGTTGAATATCATATTCAATTAGGATTAATATTTTATGAAATCATATACCATATATTCTGTAATGGTTTATGATTAGTTAGAATTTGGATGTTCTATCTTGATACCATTCACCATATTTCTCTAAATGGTTAGTATTTATGTTTACTGATTGGGGAAAGTTGTTTACATTTCATATGTTAGTTTCAATATGAATGTATATATTGATTATGTTTCAAAACATTCATTTAAGGAATTCATTGGAATTATTAGGTGTAGGGAGGGCCCCTCTATAGCCTCTCAGTGCATCGGTAGGTCTCGCGAGATAAACTATTTTTGGTTTTTACCCACTTATGTATAGTCATGGAATGAGACCTTGAAATAATGGTTATGATGTCCTAAATTTTGAATTCCCACATTATAAAACTAGTAATTTATATTCTATGTGATTATTTAACTAGTATAATATACATGGTTATGTTTTATTATGGAATTATTTAATAATATTTTATTCCTAACAAATTTTTCTCAAGATTATGTTTTAATGGAATGGGTTTATTTAGTTATCATGATTTATTATTTATGCTTATGCTATTATACTTACCCTTACTGGGCATCTGATCTCACCCTCTCTTATGTTTTATTTTTCCCCAAGATAGGAAGATGTGTAGTATGAATGACCTATAGGGAAAATCTAGTAGTTTATGTGTGATTCAAAAGAAATTGATTTGTTGTATGTCATTTCAAGTTGTAATGTTTAACTTGTGAATATATCTAGTTTTCCAATGATACTAATCTATTCATTCCTTCAGGATACAAATTCCTTCTTATATTCCTATGTATTAAAATAAGGCACCGTCTCTGGGAAACTGGGGTTGGGTTCTTACAATTGGTATTAGAGAATGTTTTGAAGAATATTGGGAAGCTAGATTTAGAAAATGTAGATTAAGGAACAAAACCCTAAGATTTAATTTGGGGATAAGCATACAAGAACATCCTAGAATTTTGGAACGTTATATATTATAAGGACCTTCCTAGAAAATATAACCATGTATGGATACTACATGTGGACATGGTTCTAGAATAGATGTACCTAGGAGTAACAAATCTGACAAGGTGTTTTAGGCATGACTTAGGGTAACCTAGACCACAATATCGAGACTTACTATGCACCTGATTTAACACTCCCAAGGGATATACTTAGGATAATTCACATTTTTTTACAAACCATTATAAAGGATGTAAATGTAAATATGTCCCCAAAGAAACCATACCTATGATAATGAGATTCGACAAGCATAAAATTTCAAATTATATTAATTGTTTTTCAAGTTAAATATTATACATTATGATTCATAACCTAATTTAGTGTATTACATTATTTATAAATGGAACCTAGTGTAAGGAATTTAAAAATAATTAACGCACATATCCCATGTATTGATTTCCCTCCTATGCAAGATAATGATATAGGTTTTGGATCTATGACTGGTGCTGAGAAAATTATAAATATACAAGGAAAACTTACTCAGGTTATGAATAATAAACATACTCGTAAGCAGAATCCTAATCCAAAATGTGGATGATTAATTTTAGACATCTTTACACAACAAAAACCTCCACCATTTAATGGAACTACAAATCCATTCATTGCAGAGCTGTAGATAAGTTCCTTAGAGAAGATATTTATCACTTTGAGAAGTAATGAAAGAGAGAAGGTTATCATGGAAATGTATCATATATCAGGAGATTCTAATTAATGGTGGTCATTTATTGAAAACAAAAAGTTTAAGGAATACACTTAAAATATATAATAGGGTGATTTTGAGGAAATTTTCCTAGAAAAATATTTTCCTCACGAACTACGAGCGAATATGGAGAGAAAATTATTGAGTCTAAGACATAAAGAGAATGAAAATGTTTCCAAGTATGAATTCAACTTTACATGGTAATAATGGAATGATGAGGACCACATAAATAATTCAAGAATTAATATTGATCAATTCTTTGATGGTTTAAACTATTCTTATGAAGGGAACTAGTCTCTCATAATTTCTTATCATATGAAGATATAGTCTCCTGTGTTATCAAGATAGAAAATTAATTCTCTAAGTCTTATGAATTTAAAGGAAAGAAAGAGAATAAGAGTGATACTGAAAAATATAGAAAGGGAAATAAAGAAATGGGGAATAAGGAAAGACTTGACTTCCAACCTTATAGAAAATATGGGAAGAAACAACCCATTACTTACCTAAATGGAATTTGTGTATGATATAAGTGTAGAGAAAAGGGCCACCAATCTTTTGATTGGAAGGTAAAGAAATAAGCCTCCAATGTTTAATTCTATAATTGTAAATTAATGGGACACTATTCATATGAATATCCTATGTTTTAAGGAAACTTTCCCAAAAGAATGACAAGGAAGTAAGACCAAGCTTATGTAGTCACTACTGTTGAGGTTAAAGTTCCTTACAATGTGGTGGCAGGTACTTTAATCATTTCCTCAAACATAACCAATGATTTATTTGATTATGGATCATCACATTCTTTTATATCTTCCTTGTTTTCCCAGAAAATTACATATTTCCAATTTTTTTAATAATGTATTTGTTAGTAAAAACTCCTAATGGAAGTATCAACGCCGAAAATAAGTGTTGATCAGTCCCCCTTATGACACATATACATGCCTTAGTTTCTGACCATATCATCATTCCCATGATTTATTTTTATATAATCTTGAGTATGAATTGGATTTCAAATTTTGATTACAAGATCTATTTCAGGAAGAATGAATTTACAATTTTTGAGAATAATGTAGAGTCCCTTTTCTTTAGAATAGAAACCTCTTCATCTAATTCTTATCTAGATCCACCCATAGTGGCTCTGCAGAATTCAATTGTTGGGGAGGAAGAGGATGCAATAGATATGGGAGAGGAAGTAAATGTTCAAATTGGGGATGTACCTACTATTCAATAATACATTGGTGTATTTCTAGAGGATTTACCTGAACATCCTCTAGAGTGGGAAATTGATTTTTCTATTGATTTAATTCATGGTACAAGGCCTATATTAAATACTCCTTATATAATGACCATAGTAGATTTAATGGAGTTGAAGAAACAACTAGAAGAGTTAATTAGTAAGTGATTTATTCACCCTAGTGTTTCTCCATGGGGAACTTCTATTCTTTTCATTAAGAAGAGACATTGATCTATGAGGTGGTGTATTAACTATAGGGAGATCAATGCTATTACAATAAAGAAAAAGTATCATCTTTTTCATATTGATGATTTATTTGATAAAATTCATGGAGCCTAATATTTTTCAAAGATTGAACTTTGATATAGATATCATCAGTTGCATGTGAGGAAGGAATACATTCCAAAGACAACATTTTGAACCAGGAATGGGCATTACAAGTTTATTGTAATACCTTTTTCACTGAATAATTTACCCTTTGTTTTCTTGTATCTAATGAATAGAGTTTTCATAGAATATCTTTATGATTTTTTTGTGGTATTTATTGATGATATCATGGTATACTCTAAAATCTACAAAGATCATGAGAATAATTTATGCGTTATTATGAAAACACTTATAATAAACAAGTTATATAGGAAGCTAAGAAAGTGTGAATTCTGGCTTCAAATAGTTTCTTTTATTATCCATATTGTCTCAAAGTATGGAATCCTAATAAATCTAACGAATACAAAATCTATCCAGGAATGGACTAAACCAATGAACATAACCGAGGAATATAGTTTTATTGGTTTAGCTGGTTATTATAGACATTTTGTTTGGAACTTTTCATGATTATCTGACTAGTTAACCAATATTACATGTAAAGGATTTAAGATTGTATGGACAAAAGAATGTGGATATTATTTTGAAAAATTTAAGATAAGGTTAGTGAATGCTCTAATCTTGATTCTTCTATTGAGAAATGGTGTATTTGTGATTTATAGTAATTCAACAAAGAAAGGACTTGGACGTTTCCTTATACATAATGATAGAGTCATTTCCTAATCATCAAGGTAGTTAAAAACTCATAAACAAAACTATCCAACTCAAGATCTTGAGTTAGCACCTATAATATTTACTTTGATGATTTTTTGACATTATCTATATAGTGAAAGATGTGAGATATATATAGATCATAAGAGCTTGAATTATATCTTCTAAAAAAAGTAATAAACATGAGGAAAAGGAGATGGCTCAAAATATTCAAGGATTATTATTGTTCAATACATTATTACCCAAGAAATGAAAATATGGTTTTTGGTGCATTAAGCTGAAAGGATCATGGAGTTCTAAACAAAATGAGGAATCAAATATATAATGTATTCACAGATCTATAAAATATTGATATGGAAATTATTAAGGGAGGTGAAAAATAATTACATTTTCAATTGGTTTCTCAAATATATTTACTATAAAGGATTAAAATTTATTACTTTTATGATGAGAATCTTCAAAATAAAATTAATGGTGTGAATGATGGGAAGTTGGATGAATTCTTATGTGAGGATGGAATTATGAAATTTGGGAAGAGGATTTGTGTTCCCCCTGTACCCTAGATAAAAAGGGAGTTATTGGATGCTCCTTATAGCTCAAATTTCTCTATACACCCTAGTAGCACTAAGATGTATTGATATTTAGAGGAAATTTTCTGGTGGGATAACATGAAGAGGGAAATTGAGGATTATGTATCAAGATGTTTAGTCTGTCAAAAGATGAAGGATAAAAGAAAACATCCTAAAAGAGTATTGAAAACTTTTCCTTTTCCTACATGGAAATGGGATGAAATCACTATGTATTTTGACATAAGATTAAAAAAATCTCTAAGAAGGAATTTTTCAATATGGGTTATTATTGATCGACTTACCAAATTTTCACATTTCCTCGCTATAAGGGAGGATTTCCACTGAATCACCTCACACGGATCTATATTAATGATGTTGTAAGACTTCATGGAGAACCTCTCTCAATTGTGTCTGATCGTGATCAACGATTAACATTGAAATTTAAGAAAATTCTTCCGAAGGGTTGGGATATTGAGCTTCATTTGAGTACTTCTGATCACCCTCAAACTAATTGGTAGTTAAAAAGGACGATCTAGACCCTAGAAGGCATGTTGAGATCATGCTCAATTGATTTTCAAGGTATGTGGGATCTGTATTTAAATTTGGTAGAATTTTCCTAAAATAATAGTTTCTATTCTTGTATTCAAATGGCACCATATGATGCATTGTATATAATGAGATGTCGTACACCGACATATTGGGATGAAGTTAGTGAAAGAAATATTTTAGGCCCAGAGATTGTGAAGGAAACAACAACAAAGGTAAATACTATTCAAACCCATATCAAAGCATCTCAAAGTAGGAAAAATAGCTATGCCAATAATTGAATAATGGATTGAGAATTTGAAGTGGGAGATCTCGTTTTCTTGAAATTAACTCCATGGAAGGGTGTTATAAGATTTGGGAAGAAAGGGAAACTGAACCCAAGGTACATTGGTCCTTTTGAAATTATGGATAGAGATATAGATGTGGTTTATTGTTTTGAAATTACCCTGAACTTTCAAAAATACACAATGTGTTACAGGTCTCATTTTTGAGTATGTACATGCCAAACCAAATGAATGTCCTCACTTATAAAGGAATAGAATTGGAACCTAGATTATCTTATTTTGGAGAGCCTATCTGGATTCTGAACACTAAAGAATAGGTGTTGAAGAATTGGATTAATCACCAGGTAAATTTACTTTGGAAGAATCATAAAATCGAAAAGGAAACATGGGAACTTGAGGAACTTATGTTGAAGAACTACCCAAATATTTTTATGAGGTAACATTCTGTTAATTTTGAGGAAGAAATTTTTGAAGGAGGGGAGAATGTAGCACCCCAAGGACTTAAAAATAAATTTAATATAAAATTTAGTTCACACAACACCAAGTCTCCATGAAACAAATTTTTTTATAACATATCCATGAAATATAATTTTTCTTCTTCAATGATTTGGATTTCAAAAAATGTAAATACATAGTTGTGATCAGTAAGAAATTTAGAGTTTGATATGATCACCTTAATTTTTTAATGAATAGTAACTCAACACTTTTTAATAGTAATTCTACCCTTATGAATAGTAATATGACCCTTATAAATAGCAACCTCACCCATGAATGTATAAATAAAATTTAGGCACCTTATAAATGAAAGTATGATATAATGGTATAAGTAAGTGAATACTTTAAAAATTAAAAATTAAGTGTTGGTATATATTTAATTGAAATTATATAATTAATAAATTTATTTAAAATAGAATTAAATTTCATAAAATTTATTCTTAATTCGATATTTTTCTATCCAATGATTTTAGGTTAATTTAATTAGACTTTAGTTAATTTTATAGGGTGTTATAAACCCATTTATAATTTTAAATACTGTTTTTTTTCAAGTAATTAATTATTTTAATAAAAATTAAAATTTTCATATTTATAAAATTATTTTCATATAATAGTGTTCATTTTTGAATTCTACACATTGAAAAATGGTTATAGTGAATTTTTGGGATTTTTCTAAAATACTCAATTTTTTTTGTAAATAGTTAAAAATGATAATTTATGATAAATGTTTTATACAAGAATTTTTGAGTAAATTTTGATGTAAGGATGATATAAGAACCATTAGTTGAAAATAATATTCAATTATTACTTTATATTGTATAAATAATCAACATTATTTCTTATCTTGAGCAAAATAATAAAATAATCAATAAAATATTGAGAAATCACCCCTCTCCTCCACTATAAAACCAACCTCACCCCCTATTATCTTAACTCCCATAATCCTTAAATATTGTAAAATTTATTCCCAAAAACTCTACCCTAGTCTCCCCCACTTCCAAGAGATCTTTTTCTTACTAAAAGACCAAAACACAATTACATAAGGAGGTTCTCAAGGAGGAGATCTCAAGAGGTAAAATCCTCTTCATGTTCCTTTTATTTTATCTTCAAGTTCTCTATTTTATTATAAAATCCACACATAATCCATCCTAATGATAATTATAAACTCATTATCGTCTATATATAGTAATTATATCATGTTAATGGAATATCCATCATCAATAACCTTCATCAATACCCTTACTCTCTCTCTTTTATTTTAAAAATAAAATCATTGTCCGGGAGGTGTCGATTGACAACCATCATGGATAACGAACCTTCATTCATCAATTTCCCTTTCATGTCTGGTCAGGAAACCATTTTTATGGTGAAAAATATTATAAAATATTAATTAGGTATCATGTAATTATCTGGAACCAATATATATACATAATACTAATTCATACAACAAAACTGATTCGCAATGTTTAAAATACCACTGTAATAATGTAAACGATTATCACTAATTTTTATCTAATAACTAATCCTCATACCATATAATAAAATTAATTATATAACCATTTATTATTTATTATTTTCATTTTTATCATATAAATTAATTTTTTGTAGAATTATATCTCATCCAAAGGAACTTCCATACTCATATACAAGTACACCAATCGTGAAAACCATGGAACGAATGCTCCCAGGCAGTAAAATTGTATCTTATAAATCATCAAGAAGGCCATAAATGAACTTAATAAAATTCGAATAAATCAAATAAATGTATATAAGTTTATTAATTAATTATTTAATTGATTTAATTTAATTATCTTGGATGTTAAAGTCAAGTGCAGAACACATTCAGACATAAGGTAAGGGTTTTGTACCCAAACCTCCATTTTTTTGGGTTACTATTTTTATCTCTTTACACTAATAAAATTATTAATTATTCTTATTTACTCCTCTTAAATTATGTGTTAATGTTATATTTATGTGTACCACTCATAATCCTTTTTTATTTTATAGGGAGTTACATGTTTTAAAAGGATATTTCTCAAATTCTTCCAGATAAACATGCCTGATTCAAGGGAACTTCTTGATTTCTTACCTATTTTCAAGGGAACTCTATAATATTTTATATGTATACATTATTTTTTTTAAAATCACTAATTTTATTATGAAAAAACTATATTAGTCCACTTCTGGTTTTAAACTAATAATTTTTCCAAAAGAACTCTTCTTTTCAAAGTAAAATAGTATTTCTCTCAAGAATTATACAATGATTTTATAAGAGTATATTCATCTATTTAAATAATCTTGTTGATTATTATATTTAGTTGGGATTAATATTTTATGATATCATCTACCATATTTTATTTAATGTTTTTTAATTAGTTTTACTGTGGATGTTGTATCTTGATACCATTCACTATATTACTCGGAATGGTTAGTATTTATGTTTTCTGATTAGGGAAAGCTATTTACATTTAATATGTTAGTTTCAATAAGAATGTATATTTTGATTATTTATCACCCCTTTCATTTTACAAATTCAATGGACTTAGTTAGTGTTGGGTGGGGCATGATTTATACCCTTGATGAATGGGTAGGTCTCATGAGACAAACTAGTTTGTATTTTTACATGTTTATGTATAGTCGTGGCATGAGGCCTTGACAGAATGGTTATGATACCCCAATTTATGCATTCCCTCATTATAAAACTATTAATTTATAGTTAATGTGATTATTGAACTCGTATAATTTCCTTGGTTATGTTTTATTATGGAATTATTTAATCATCTTTTATTCCTGCCATTTTATGATCAAGATTATGTTTTAATGGAATGTAAAAATTTAGTTATTCACCATGAATTATTATTTATGATTCCGCTATTATACTACCCTCACTATTAATATGAGCTCACCCCTTTATTTTGTTTTATTTTTCCCCAGGATGCGAAGATGTGTATTATGAATGACCTGTAGGGGTAATCTAAGAGTTTATGTGTGATTCAAAAGAATTTGATATGTTGTATTCCATTTCAAATTGTAATGTTGAACTTATTAATGTACATGGTTTCACAATGATACTAAACTATTCACTCCTTTAGGATATAACTTACTTGTTATATTCCAATGGAATAAATTGAGGCACCAGATCTGGGAAACTGTGGTCAGGTCCTTACAGTTCTGTTGAGATTCTATCAGGTTTTGAATATCCTATTTGTTTATTCAGTGATTTCTAGTTCATCAATTCAGTACTTCAATGCTAGAAGGGTCCCTTGATATCCAGGTAAAAGAATTAAATTACAATATACTAAAGTGACCTTCAAGTCGATAAACTAAGTAAGACTTCACTCAATTAAGTGATCTTAGGGGAGTCAACAGAAGTGTTCTGAGAGATAGATTTTGTTATCCCTAAAATATTTTCATGGTATTGTACTAGGAATAGAGTTATTGTGTATAAACTTTTATATTCCAAAACTAGTGAATATTAGTGGATTTAGGTGCGACCAAAACACTATCGGCATATACTCCTTAGACTTGCCCTAAGTGGTGAACCAATTAAAATTATTGTGTTGCCTCTTTGTATGTGATTGTTTATATTACTACATAATAACATTAGAAAGGATTAATAGGTTCCTACCATTGTGGTAATAATATCCTTTAATTTATAATAAAATGTTAACACCTTGATTCACCCCCATCTAAGGGTGTTCTAGGGTTCTTCATGTTTCATCATAGGGTATAGGTTGCTGGAGTTAAATATATCCTCTTTTATTGTCATAAAGAATTTAGTAAATGTTAGGGGAGTCCCTCACTTTGATGGAATCAACTTATATATTTGGAAGAACAGGATGATATCTCATCTATGATCTACTAGAATGGAAGTGATTTTTTCTACTATACATGGAATACTAGTAACTAATGAAACATGTA
The DNA here is from genome assembly GCA_963277665.1 of Viscum album. Classification (NCBI taxonomy): domain Eukaryota; kingdom Viridiplantae; phylum Streptophyta; class Magnoliopsida; order Santalales; family Viscaceae; genus Viscum; species Viscum album. The sequence continues at coordinate 1,491,041,360 of OY728120.1, forward strand.
TGTCTATGATTGAGAAAGATAAGAAAATATTGGTTCTAGTTTCCAAAGAGTAGATTTCCCTTAATGTAGCTCTATATTATCAAATCTATATGAAGGTGATGAGTTTCACATTAACCAAGTCTATGTGAAAAAATAGAAAATATTTTTGACGGATACAACAAAGTGAAGGAGGGACAAATCCAAGTTTTGTACAATAGATTTGATGATCTAAAGATTCATCTAGATGAAAATAAAGATAGCTTTTTTTTAATTGAATTACTAATGTTATTCAAACAATATGAGTACTTGGTAAAGAAATCAAATACAGTGGAACTATGAAGAAAATATTTATAAGGCTTCTACCTATCTTCAATCCAAAAGTGTCATCCCTTGTAGAAAGGGATTTACCTAAACTTTATTTGGATGATCCGTTGAGTAGTCTTGTGGCACATAAAATGAGAGTCAAACCAGAAGATACAATGAATCACGTATGCAGGGAAATTACATTTAAATCCTTGGAAAAAATTTAGGTTTCAAGTTGTAGTATTGATGAAGATAATGATAAAGATGAAATTATTTCACTCTCTGCAAATAAATTCAACATAGGAAAAGAAATATTTGATGTAACGATTCTTTTGGCCTATTTTTGATGTGGTAGAGTTTGGAACATTTACTCTCAGGGATCATGGAAGTTCTATGATAAAGAAAATGAAGTTGGAAGTGTATAAAAGACCTAGAAAAGGTTTCCCCAAAAGGGAGACTTAAAATTGGGAAAGAAATTATAGAAAAAATGTTTTGTTTATAATTAATAAAAAGGTGATAATGAATTATTTGAGGACAAATAACAAAATTTTAAATATAAAACCCCAACATAAAAGATGTATATAGTTAAAAAGTATGAACCATAAAAAGATATTGTGGGAGATAATCTGTTGATTGGTGATTCTGATCTAAAGTTCAAACTTGAAGATTCATTTGGTAGGATTTATTATCAATGAAATATAAAAAATGTGGAAATATGTTTTGGAGGAGTCATCATAATAAATTGATTGACTTGAAGCTAAAATTAATCAACTGTAAGAAGTTGTAAAATAACAGTTAACAATAATTTAATACTTAGAAGATATAGTCGAATAAATACTGAGGATTGAAGAATAGGAAAATGTCATCAATGATCTTACATATCAACTTGAGTATAAGTCCAAGACAGTTGATGGTATTGAATAAGAAGTTGTAAATATAATGAGTAAACTTGAAACTAAATCAAATTAAAGGTAAATAACAAAGAAAATTTAGTTTGTAATATTCATAGATGAAGAGCTATTAGAGAGAGATAAGAGTGATATTGAAAGAGTATAGAAGTCTTTGAATGATCAAAGATCCATATTCATAGGAAAAAGTAAAATTGGTTGTGCTTCTGAAACATAAAATGTTGGAAACATGATAAGCCTAAATAATGGGAAATAATGTTGGACAAAATCGGAATGTCACCAGATGCCCAACAATATAAATCCTCAAAGAAAACCGAAAGGATAAATAAAAACTATCCATAATTATCTAGAAATGTTAAGCAGTCAAACTCTTTTCCTAAGGATACATGAGGAGGAATAGAAGTGAGAAGATATTTCCTCATATGAAATGTAGATTTTGTGGCTATCTTGGCCATACCATGTCATAATCTAAAGAGGCAAGGAGATATTTTAATGGAGAAGAGCTAGGAATTCATCAATGGAAAACATATTCATATCCTATATCTTATATAAGAAATAAATTTTATGGAGATTTTCTTATAAACAAGTATTCTCCACTGGAAGAACAATATAAGTATAAAGAATCAATGCACTTTTAAAAGAGGTAGGGAAGACCAAAATTACCCTCCACTCAATCAAATATTTCATGGAAGGAAAAGAAGAAAATAAAGAAATCCAACCTTTCAGAAATAACTCTCAAAGATACTAATAACAGTAACACTTGGATTATTGTCAGTAGATGCTCATTCCATATGTCAGGGAATAAATATTTAATAAATAATGTTAAGAAAAAAGATTATGTAACTATAATGTTCATAAATTATGGTTCTTTAAAGATCGAAGGTATTGGAAGTGAACAACTATAAAATGAAGAGTTGAAGAAAACTAAAGTACTCTATGTGGACGGTCTGCATCAGAGTCTTATGAGTGTGATTCAACTCTGTAAATCAGAAAAAATAGTGACATTAAATCAAAAGGGGTGCACAATAGAGGGAAAAAATGAAATTATATCATGAATGGATGTAGAATAGATGAAAAATTATATCTGGTTGATAATAGGGAGAAAATTTGTTATTGGACAGTTGAAGAAGAAAACAACTTGTGGCACCGGAGGCTGGGTCACATTAATCAACAAGACATGGAAAATATATCTTAGTTGAATATAGTCCTTGATATCCTCGATTTTAAGAGTGAATGGGAAAAGACTTGTGATTTTTTCATATGAGGAAAGTTGGTATGTAGTTCATATCAATGAAAGAAGAAAAATTCATCGAATATTCTTGATCTCATCCACACACAAGTATTTGGTACAATAAATGTTACTAAGGAATATTGAGAAATATACTTCATTATTTTAATTGATTATTATAGTATAATGTCTTGTGTTATTTGTTATACATAGGAAACAAAAAGTGCTTGATTCCATGAAAATTTATCATCAAATAGCTGAGAATGATACTGTTTGTATGATCAAAGTTCTATGATATGATAATAGAGGTGAAAACACATCCATTGAATTTGAAAATTACATAAAAAACATGCAATAAAGAACAATGTTGCAATAGTGATAACCCCAAATCAAAATGGATCTATTGAATGTAAAAAACAATAGGTAAACAATATGTCAAGAACTATGCTGATTGAGATTCATATCTCTCACCATTACTATGAAAATGTTTCTCAAGCAACATTGTACACTTAAAACTGAATAGGGGTTTATATGGAAGAAACCAGGACACCATATGAGTTTTGGAATGGAAGGAAGCTCTCTCTCAAGTATTTTCATGTCTTTATAATTAAATGTTTCATCTAAATAAAATTATTAAATTAGGTAAAGCACAGTGATACTACATATGAGGTAATATTCCTTGGATATTAAATGTTTAGAAATTCCTACAAATGATTCAATAATCATCTTTAACAAATTATGGAAAGAATTGATGTCAAGATCATTGAGGATAAAACCAAAAATACCTTAAGGAGCTCACATAAAGATATTATAGATGACAAATAAGAAAGTAGACATGAAATAGATTCAAATTCAGAAGTATAGAAAGGTTTGCAGAACATTAAAGGGTCATAAAATGATGATGATTTAGAAGAAGAATCGGAAGAGGAAACAATGAAAAAATAAACTTCATCAGAACCACATAGGAGAAATAAAAGAGCAGAAATTGATCAATCCATCATCATTGGGGATTGGATAGCTCCCACATATACAAGGAGAATGGGGAGTGAAGTACATTATTCTTTCCTATCAATTATAGAACTAACCTCATTTGAAGAAGTTTCAAAGGATGAATCATGGGTTGAATCCGTGAATGAATATTTGAATCAGATTGATGAGAACCATACATGTGATATTTGTTAGATACCTAAAAATAACATTGTGATTGGAACAATGTGTTTAAAAAAAAAAAAATTTAATGATCATGGAAATTTGATGATAAATAAGGTACACTTAGAGTTTAAAGGATATTCGCATATTAAAGCCATTGATGTTGAAGAAACATTTGCTCCAGTGGCATGACTGAAGTTGACCAGCATTTTCCTCACTATGAAAATTCAAAGTGGATATAAAATTTATCAGATGTATGTAAAAAAATTCATAAATGGTTTTATTGAAGAATAAGTATACATTGAAAAAACAATGGGTTTTCCAATTGGTATAATAGGGGGTAGGGATGCCTCTGATTCAGAGGGAAAGAACTGGTGGGTAGATTTATTGGATAGATTATCTACAAGTGGTGGAGCATTATTTATTGGAAATAAATGTGTGGTATGGTTGAGAAAGAAATAAGAAAGCACTTATCTTTGTATGACCGATGTAGAGTATATATTTGCTACAAAGGCTTGAACTTAGATATTGTGGATGAACCAACAACTGACTGAAATTGGTGATGAGGTGAAATAACTGATGGTAATTCCGTGTGACAACAAGATCATGATAAATCTTACGAAGAATACTATTCAACATTCTCGTACAAAAAATATTTAAATTAGATATGACTTCATAAAGGAAATACCTGAACAAGGTGTGGTTAAAATGGATCATTTTTGAATTTATGACCAAGTGGATGATATTCTGACCAATCCATTTACAAAACATGTGTTCGAGATACATCAGTTGAACCTCAGTGTTCTTCCACCTCCCAATGAATGAGTAGGTTATAGAATGTTCCCTCTCCCTAGTTGTGTTAACTATTTTAATTAGTTCGTGGATGTGATGCTGGTTTATGGGGAGATATAATCTAGGGGGTGTGTGTTTTGAGCTCTACAAGTACAAATACCAGTTCATTTGGTTTATTACCGAAGGGGGAGAATATATAAAATCAACATTAAAAAGGGGGAGAATGAGAAATTCAATGATTTTATGGTTTTATGGTCTTCTTTTACAGTATGATGGTTTTTGGTTTTTGACAAACCATTCAATACTTATATGACATGATGATAATTCAGTGTTATGAGTAAATGATCAAAGCTTATCTTGGAAGTCATTAAGCATTCCAAAACATGAAATTATTCCATGACACACTGATAATTTAGTGTTATGAGGAAACAATGAGATCTTATCATGGATATATTTAATCATTCTGAAACATGATAAACCAATTCCTGCTTCCCCTCTTATTTTATACACCCAACTTTGAACAGGTATACTTAGAGCATTGGATGACTTGTCTCTCTAATTTCAAGTTTTGTTAAGTGGTTGGTGCATTATTAAAATTATCTGAAGATTTACAAAAAACCCACAGGAGGAGATTTTTGGATCCAGGGTTTTTCATATATGAAAATGGATAATATTTTGTGTTTATTATAAAGCCACAATGGATTTGTCATGACCTGTCCCAGTGGGGCATGTGTTGTTACTCCCCAAGATTGCTTCCAATAAGCCAAGGGCTGGTGACTAGCACCGAGTAGGCATATCACTAACATGGGAGGCATTTCCTAAGTACCTATACACACACACACACACACACACACACACACACACATCCAATCCCAAAAATGCTGAAATGTAAAAAATACTAAGGAAAAAAATACATGCATACAACTGAACCCAAGCAAAAGAGTACAACAGAGAGTAAATTGTTGAATGTAAACTGGGCCAGAACACGATCCCACCAAAATAACGAGTCTTCAATCTAAAAAGTACAACCTTTAATCAATAAATACATATAGAGAATACTTCTCATATCCATAAGAATACCTCGTCCTATAGGGAATCTCACTAATATCGGTATGGTCTTGGTCTACCCTAGAATCCATCAAAAGGAAGCTCATCTTCACAAGACATGACTCCTATGGGAAAATCCCATGTAGGGGTGAGTATAACAATACTCATTAGAGGATCCAAAAAACCACAATGTAGTACAAAAAGTGAAGGTAGTCATCTCTACACAGTATATGTCTACAGAAAATATAACAAGAGAAACATTTCTAGATATACTAAAAATGCAGAACCATAGTCTAGAGGTAAGTCACAATGACCGCATACTCCCTCTAAAGATTCAGTTTGATGATTCAATGAAGCACTCATCTGGGAGAACTCACTCCATGATTCTGGTAGCTCTAATTATGTATATACATGAATTATGTTTTTTGGGAAGTTTCACGATAGAGATAGACTCATTGATAGATCTGAAGAGAGAACGAATACACTCATTCTGGGAGAACTCACTCCTGAGTGGGGAAAGATCATGATACAGAGATGCGGATCACTACCAAGGCCTTGGTGTATACCATGACTCATTTGGATCCACCTGTTAAGTAGAGGATCAACGTCCTGTAGTATTGTTCATATCGATACCTGGCTCTACCTAGGGCCAAGAATGGATAGAGGATCTCACTCTGGGCCTCTTAGAGGGATTTTGACTCTATCCAAAATTCTTGTTGAAGGGATTATACTTTAGTGGATGGAAATGATACCTGACTGTTAGGGTAATGAGAAATGGGGGAATAAACCCAAATGAAACTTGTCGAAGGAAAGGTGTACAAGGAGATCAAGACATGTATAAGAATGTACCTGGCATGTAGAAGAGTCACACGTTGTGTGTCTTGCCTTTGGGTACTAACCGTGTATAATGGCCCAAGTCAGAAGAACATGTCATATAGAAAGAGGAGTACACAATGTATAGAAGGACTTACACGTTTTTCTCCTTCAATCGAGGTCCACCCGTGCACGTTGGTTGTGTGCTAGTACATAGTGTCAACCCGTGTCTGACAACCCGTGTATCGATACACAGGGTAGTCCACGTATCTATCATGGTCTGGAAATGTGGTGGAGTACATGCCATGTACTCCACCCCGTGACCGTGTATCGCCCGAGATACAAGCTGAGTCCTGTGAAAGGACCCACACTCTATGTCATCACTTCCTATCACCCAAACCCTAGCCTCCATTGAGAGGGCCCCACATGTTGTGTCCTCTGGGAAACACACCGTGTTCTTTGTCTTCTGGAATGTAGAAACCCTAGCCACCATTGAGCCTGCCCCACACAACATTTTCTTTAGAGAAAATTCCATGTTCATTGGTGTTTTTCCAGAAAATGAAGTTCTTCGTCTAATGCTTTTGTTGAAGCTCTGATTCTCAATCCGACCTTCGGATCACCATGAAACTCTAGATTCGAGTTCTCCATGCCATTTCAATGCTGATTCACTATGTTTGGGGCATCCGATCGGCTCCAAAAATGAGTTTTAATCATCCATACGAAGAACAGTCAAAGATTGATTTATTCCAATCTGTGTTGATTCATCAACCTCCATCGTCGTCGCACCTCCGCTAAGTCTTCATAATGTTTTATCTCTAATTTGGGATCGTTTCATTGTGAAATGGACATTCAACGATCAATTTTTCATAACCCCATAAAAACACAAATATTGATGGGTCAAAAGGGGAGAAGAAATCCAAATAATGAATTAAGGAACAAACCTCCTCCGTCATTCATCACAGTGTTGATCCACTCTCATTTGATGCATAAAATGGCGAAAATCAAAATAAATGAAATCAAACATGGTTCAATTCTCGAAAATAAACCCGATTAAAGTCCATCCTACAAGAACAAACGATCCACATGTCAAACTATTCGTGGGTTGATTCTCATTCGTAATTTGAATCCAAAAACATGGAAGAAAGATGGAAATTAAATCCCCTTCCTTGGGTTAGGATCGATTGCCGATGAAGTGGGATTGTGTTTCCCTTTCCAACAAGATCCTCTAACTCTACGGTCACAGCGATTCATGAACAGTCAATTCATCACCGTTCGTTGTTGAGAGGTTTCTCTGCTCCACACCTCCTGAGAATTTTAGGGTTACGCATCTAACCCTAAATATTCTTCTTAATAGCTTATTTAAGATATACCATTTCTACATTGATGCAAAGTAAATAAAATATTTATTTTAATTTATTTTATTTCCTTAAATGTCCATAAACTAACTTCTGTAGCCGACCCACGCCGGTTGATGTTTGGCCTTTTCTAAGGAGAATTCTATACTCTAAATGAAACTGTGGCCTCCGATTTCTGATCTGGGTACCCATTTAAATGTTATTCAACTTTTTCATGAAAACCACTCATGCACTCTTTTTAAAATTTTAATTTTTTCCAAACATTTATTTCGGGCACTCTAAGACTCAAAATCACACAAACTCACAAAACCTAGTCTAAAAATAATTCCATATAATATTTAAAAATAATAAATGGAAAATATGAGACATTCCAGGGTTGATCAATGAGTTTTCAAGGAAATTGGTCTTATAGTACAGGATAGAAACAATGTTTAAAGTTTCATCATTCACCAGTGTTTGCCAATTTTTTGGGTCCAAAATTTTGAGAATGGAGAAAGGTCTTTTTGTCAATGGAATTTTCATGAAAGATTGAAGGTGAATCTAAATGTTAGACAAAAGTTATGTTTCAATATTATCTCATCAAAATATGACAAATGAATAGTAAATGTGAATGATTTTTTTTCAGGGAAGAAGTTTACAAGCAAAATTTGACATCAAAAGAGACTTACACATAAATAGAGTTTTGAGTTCATCATTTCAAAATACATCAAAGGCATGGGGTTTGTGAAAAATATGAATTTGAGAATAAGGATCAAATGTGTTGAATGAAATTCCAAATTCAGGCTTACACTCATGAGGAAGGTTCCAAAAGAACATACACACATGGTTATTCATGTTTATTAATATGTGTCTACCCCCATTGAAGACATAGAAACTTTCCAGCAAAGATTCATGTCTCTACCACATGAAAGATTTTCACACATAAGAGTTACATGTAGTAAATATTATGAAAATAACGTTCCTTGAGTCTATCAAGACCACGTGAATCTCACAGCGTGGTTTCTTGAAAGATAAGGGTTGTGCAAATGAAATTTTCATGACAATCCCAAAATGTGCTTGGAAGAAGAGGTGTTACGTTCACATGTTGTGTTGAGCTTATATTAGGTTCTGAATATATAGTTTATTTTTTCAGTGATTTTAAGTACATCAACTTAGTACTTAGATGCAAGAAAAGTCTCATTCTATTCAATGAAAAAGGAAAAAAATTCCAATCTACTAATGAAACCTCCAAGTCAATAAACTGAGTAAGACTTCACTCTGGGCAGTGAGGCTTGGGGAGTCGATGGAAGTGTTTTGAGGGTTGTAGTGTGATATCCCTAAAATATTACTAAGGCAGTGTTCTTGACATAGAGTGACTACATATGAACTTTTGTATTCCAAAACTAGTGAATATTAGTGAATTTAGTTATGACTGACATAATATCAATGTATTCTCATTATACTATCCCTAAGTGGGGAACCAATTAAAATTTATGATTTGTATCTTTGCATGTGAATGTTTAAATTACTACACATTAACATTAGACAATTTTAATAGGTTCCTACGAACATATGAACAAGATCCATCACATTAGAAGAGAATGTTGACACCCTGATTCATCCCTCCCCTCTTAGGGAGTTCTGGGTTGCTTAAAAACAATCAAAATCACTAGCATATGATGACGAAAATAAACAATAAGTAAAAAATATATGTCAAATGAATTATTACAATTGAATAATATAAATAGTAATGGATTTAAATAAAGTTATTAAATAAGTTATTAAGATAGTTATGTTTATTATACAATGGGTTAATGAACTTTCATAGATTTTAGGAGTAAATGTAAGGGTTTATTTTTCCATATCACATTGAAATAGAGACTATTCATTTTTAAACTTATATTTGTGGAAATTTTTGTCATCTATTCAAATAAACCCATCTATTTTATTTTCCACTTTATTATTTTGGTGTATACATGTCTATTTTACATTTCATATCTCTTACTAACAATTGGTATGAAATGATGTTTGTAAGTGGAGTAGAATTTATCTCTTCTTTTTTGTTAGGAAACTTTCTCCTCTATGTACATATTCGTTATATTATTTTATGAATATCATTATCTATAGATATATAATTTATTATAGTCATATAATATTTTTCTTGGTTCTATTTAAAAAATAATTAAAGGAATATTTTACTTTTTTATATGGGTTAGTTTCTATTTTCTTTCACCTTATTTAAAAAATTATGAATGAAATATTTTCTTTAAAACATTTTAATCTTGAAAGAATTTTCCCTCAATCATTATCAAGGTTCATTAATAAAAGTACACTGTATGTTTTAATTTTTCTCTAAAGTAAAATCTATTCCCAATATTTTATATAATATTTACTTTTAAAATTAATGTTATCAAAGGTAACTGACATTTTTTATTATTTTAAAAAGAAATTTTATAATGATAATATACATTTCTTTTTCATATATACCAATATCCTCTAATATTTCTTATAGTTCACTCTGGATATGATCTAATGATACCATCTACCTCTTTTCTTTGGAAAACGTATGTTAATTTCTTAAGGATGTTTCAAGAAATCCTTTTATTAATTATAGTATAATCAAGAAATGATGGGATTATGAATGTTTTCAAGTTCCAATGGAACACATTATATGTTTTATCAGTATATTATGGATTTATTGGATATATCCCTCCAATACATTGGGTAAATATTTATATTTCATGAGTTAATAACAATATATATAAATCTTATTGATATGTTCAACACAATATAAGTGGAACTTCTTAATATGTTCATGATGAGAGGAGTTTATCTTGGATCCCTCACCAATAAATTATTATTACCTAAGAGTGTACTATAGTGGAACAACCTAGGGTCGATCTCGAAGAGGCCAATCACAACACACCAAATTTCTATTATCACTATTTATAACCTAAATAATATAAAACATATTATATTCTAATATAAATGGGGGTTTGATTCTGAAAATACATAAAATATAATATATATTAATAATAAAATTAAAAACATAAAGAAGTTAGTGAATAATTTTTGTCTTTCTTGGGATATCATGGTGATATAATCATTGTTATTTAAAAATATTTATTCTAAATACTCTACCCAATGTTGAGATCAAACCTATCACTCAACACCTTCCCATGAATTGTTATTATCCTACACTAACCCTCCACATTCAAGATAATACTCACTCACATCATCCCCACAATGCTACTCCACTCTAGATACAATATTATGATGATGGAGAGGAAAATTTTAAAACGGGAAGAAGAAATAAATAAAAATGAAAGTGGGGTGAACCATACACCAAAACCATTTCAGTACTATTGAAATTTCTAGAATAAAGTAAAGAGAAACATTTAACCACAATGAACTCAAGGACCACCACTCCCCCTTGAACAACAATGAGAGTTAGTTCTCCATTTTAATAGAGATTTGAAAGATCATTTTGGGGGCACACAAAATAGAAAATGAAAGAGAAGATAAATTAACATAATAAGAAGAATAACTATACTAAAATATATGTGAAATATAAAAAACTATGGCAGATACCAAACTCCACCATGCCCCCTTAAAAGTGGCAATGTTGTAAGAGGTAGAAGAGATGACAATTTATAGAGAAAATGGGTGAGAAAATTTTTCTCCTAATCTGTCCACCTGATTGATCTTCAATTTATCCTAATTAAATGGACTAATCTTGGAATGTTTACTTCATAAAGGTTGTTCCAAGTTTTATCCCTCTTAAAACCACAAAATTACAGACTCAATGGATATGTTTGTAGAATGTTATTAATGTTTTAGTCCGAAACATTTAATCTGGTCAGTTGACTTTCCATATTCCACTTTTTCAACTATCCACGCCATTATGTCCTTTAATAAAGATGAATACCATGTGGAATACTCTATAAAAGTTTATCCCCATATTCTTTTCTATCTCCATGCCAAATTTTAGCTTTATTGGACCGGCCCACATGGAGATATAATCTCAATAGTAAAAGTGTCCAGATTTCTACCCAGTTTTTGAGGCCTGATTTGTGAGGTTTATTTTATCCTCCAAATAAATGATTGGGAATTGACTCCAGAAGGATCAAATGGGGCCCATGATGTGTGGAAACCTAAAAAAAGGAATTAAACTATTTCATTTATTTATATAAAGTTATGTACGAAGTATAGAATAAAAATAAAATAATTAAATCCCAAAATTAGACCATTTAGAAATTAAGCTCAAAATTCATCTAAAAACTAAAAATGTGATAATTTCCCATAAAATAACACTATTGTGGGATTTAAAACATTGAATTAAAGTATAAAATATGTGAAAATTTTGTCTTCATCAATTCATGAATCTATGGGTGGAACTTAATGATATGTTTACAACTCAATGCATGGACCTTATTGATATATTTACAACTCTATGCATAGATTTTATCGATACGATTAGAACTCTATATGTGGAATTAATTGATATGTCAAAAAATATATGTCTGTAACTAATTTCAATTAACTATATTAACAAAGTTACTATTCTCATGAGTCTATCATAAGTCAATGTTATGAGCTATGATTTTTTTAAAGGTTGGGGCTGAAGCATCATTTATTATTAAATCAAAGAAAATACCTCTTTAACAGGATAGAGGGAGACCCGTTACATAGCCCGAAGGCCCGGTGGGCATTTAGACCATTACATGGCCCGTAGGCCCATTTATTTGGCCCAAAACCCATTCTTTGAATAGTACTGCTACAGTACTCGTGTTGCTACAATACTGCACAGTACCCGCCGCTGCTACAGTACCCTGCTGCCGCTACAGTGACCTACCACCACTACAGTGTCCGCTGCTGCTATAGTGCCACCACTAGAATAGTACGCTATAGTACTTCTATAGTCCCTGTGCCCAATGGGTTTTGAAACCCCATTTTTCATGTAGAATTAAGGGGTGCTTACCACTAATACAAACCCCAACTACGATGAGCTATGATTAATGATTACTGAATCTTGTTTCTATAATCAAATAATATGGTATACATAAGCTTTCAAGATGATCCTTTTGAGGTTATATGACCTTATATCCTTCCTTATGAACAAATTTTATGATTCCAATGTTTTCTAATCATATATTTCTATTATGTTTATGTATTGTAACATTTTACTGGTATCATTATGACTCATTAAATTTTATTCCCTTACTAATAATATGATCTAACCCCTTTAGGTATACAATTTATAAATACACTAAACATTTTTATTTTTTATTGTGCGATTTATTATGAAATTTATTGAATATTTGTCAAAAAATTTAATATGAATGTATATTATGCTTGGTTTATCTCACTTCATAACAAAGAACATGTATAATGTTTATATTTTAGAATTGAATTTGAGAGTGTGGGCTTAGAGAAACTCAGTTTGTATTATAAAATAGGTTTAGTTATTTTTAGAGATTAGATTACGAAGAATAAGTGTATAGATCCTAAAATTACCTTTAACGAAACAAAGTGATCTATAATGAACCCAAAAATGTCATAGGTTGTTATGAAGGTGTCATAATTTAGGACATATATAGATTGATTTTTCTTATCATATGATTTCTTACTCGGATGATTATTTACTGATAACCACACCAACAATTTTGGTTTTAGTAAGTGATTGAATAAATAATCATGATATTGGGGTTGTGATAGGCATGCTCAATATTTAAAACATATTAATTATTTTATTTTAGTTGTATGAATTATGTAATATATTGAAAATTATTTAAGGCTATTAGTTCATATCCCTAATGAATTAAAATTTAATTATTGGTTAAAATTAATTATGGTTCAATGACTCTATTCTAAGTTCATAACTCCTTTACGATATAATTTTGTGGGAATGTGCTTCTTGTAAATATTATTATTCCCATACTTGTGGAATTTGAAGTGATTTTTCCCTGGATTTCATCTCTCTAAATAGATCCTATATTAATTATTGGTATGGAGTTGTCATATTCCATTTATCAAATAAACCTATGATCATATATCGATGAAAGGATAAACATGAACACCCTATGGGAATTACATCCATTATATTGATCATAATACCTAATAATGAGATAAATTTTTCTCAAAAGGTTGGGAAAAATATAAAATTGAATAATTTATAATTTTATGTAAATATATTGATGTATTTCCTAAATAAATTCTTTATATTCTTTTATAATGTGGTATTTATTTTTCATTTGAAATTATACCAAGTTTTATGATGATATCAAAAAATACTTATAGAATTACCTTGATTGAACTATAGGAATTGAAGAAGTAACTATATGTGAATTTGGATAGGGGGTTTATATGCTCATATTCTTTACCATGGGCTTTACTAGTTATCCTTTTCAAAAATAAGGATGGGTCAATGCATATTTAAATTTATTATCACGATTATAATAATTCCCAGACTAAGAATTATTATCTTATTGTAACATCCCAAGTAAGTAATGAATAATAGATATTTTTATCCATGTCTATTAATGATTAAGATAGTGTTTTAGAGGCTTAAAATGAAAATAAATACAATCTTATGCATGGAATACACTAATATTCTTAAAAGATTGTTTTACTGCCTTTTGATGGCAAACCATTTTTGAATCTATATTTTGATAATTTTATAAACTATGTTTGTCAAAATAAACTTATCCTTTATGATTGGGACATCAAAATTTACCTTGTGTGAATTTTTGGTATTTTTCTGACAATGTTCATTTTTTAATGAATAGTGAAAAATACTGCATTTTACATCAAAACTACTTTTTAATCTAATTTATTTATATGATTAGATTATGTTTTGAATTGGTTTTGAAGTGAAATTAGAATATATTTTTACCATTTTATCCAATGTTTGTCATTGGAATCAATTTCACTTTGGAATTAGACTTAAACTGGTGTCAATCTTTTGATACTTATTGTTTTGTAAAAACACGTTATTTGCTCTGGCAGCGGGAATTAATTATTAAATTAATTAATGTGACTTATATGATTTGAATTTTGTAAAATAGACTTCATTTTTGAATTTAGAATATCAAATATAGCTTAGGGTGAATTTTTGATAATTTTATGAAAAACTTCAATTTTTGATGAATAGTGAAACCACTAAGTGGTAATCAAGCAAACTGATTTTTCAGTTAAATGAAAGTTTACCACTAATGTGTGTTGAATTATGAAAATCCAACATACATGGTTGTCATTAAGAAGTAAAATGTGGTTCAATGAGATTATAATAATTTTTTGGTGAATAGTAACTTATTAAGTTCTTAATCGCGATTAGTGGTAATTAGGGTAGTTTAAGGTATAAATAATGATTTAATAATAGGAAATGACCTAGACACATGTCCCAACCTTATTGGTTGTGTCATGGCCGACCAAGACAAGCCATGGGTCAACTTGGGGACCCCATGGAGACACTTTGGTTTGGAAATGACATAAATAACCTTTTATTAAATGTTAAAGTAAAAATGACGCAAACAAGAGATGTTTTACGAAAACAATTTTTACATGGGGTTATAAAGATCCGATTTTTGATTATAAATAGTAATTGGAAAGCTAAAAAGATTTCCTATATCATAGTATTTTTTTTATAATTTTTATACATTAAATAAATTTAATTATTTATGACATAATAATGATGCAGCGATGACATCATTATTTGACGATTTAAATAAAATAGAAAGATAATGTAAAATATATGAACTACACATGTCCAAAACCAATTGGATGAGTGTATTTCGAACCCTTATCACCTTATCCACGAATTATATCAATGTGGGACCTTTTAAAACCGAAAAACATTTTCAAATAATGTAATATTTCTTTACTTTCAAAAAGTGCCCCTCCTCTCCTCTTATAAAAGGCCCCCACCTCTACCTCATTTCACACACTTCTCAAGCCTTTGGCACGGCCAAAACCGGCCCATTTACTCTCTCCACATCCCACTCTTAATCCTATAGGATTCCCTTTGGGCATAATCCTTTCAAAGGAAGCCTTTAGGCTCAAATCAAAAGGAGTTACACTTTTTAAGGTAATTCATTCTCTCATGTTCATTTGTTTTATTTTGCTTCTCCAACCCACTAAACTCTTTTTATTTAATTATTTTGTAACAACACCAGTATATTCAATATACTAGGATGTTGTTATAAGATTTATTTCAGCTTCAATCTCACACAACTACATCAAATGGTTAAAGAACATACGGTTTCCGTGGATGGCGAAATTCTGCCTCCCGAAACGATGATTGTTCAAAACTCATTTAACACCTTCAAAGGTGGCCATTATGATGTCACTATTTTTATATATGATATATAACATGTTTATGTTTTCCTTAAGCTTCTGTTTTTTTCATTTTTGTCATACCTTTATTGTTCCCATTATGGGTAAACACGATATCTTCATTTTAGGAAGTGCGGACTACCGCCCCCTCAAAGTGATTTGATTCGTTAAATACCATATGTGGGACATATAAAGGATGGAACTATGATATTATATATGATATTATACTGGAATTATAATATACCTTTATATCATTATGATTCCATTCTATAAAATACGAAATAGAAATGAAAGTAGCGTTCATGCGTACGTACGACTTAACGTCTCCATGAATGGTGCATTTCATTTCTTACCTGTAAATGTTTATGTAATATTATAAATGCATGTATGTACTGGATATATATGACATATATGATATCTACATCATGAATACCATTCTGGATATAATGAACCTTTGACCAAATTAACAACATGTAAGTGTAAGAAGTCTATTTTTGACTTAAGAACCAAATACCGACAAAATGAACATTATTAACTTAACTGATTACATGATGTTCATAACATGGTATAAAAGGAATAATTAACTTGAAAAAGATTCATAAGAAAGTAGATATTAACTCAAGTTTATTATTCAGGAGATTATAGAACGGTCGGGTCAAGTCGGATACGAGGTATGGGACTTCGTCTCAATCTCCTTTCATTGAGGCATATTTTATTTTATACACAACTTTCTTTTATACAGTGTATAAACCCCTTTGACTTTTATGTTTATTCAAAAGGAATATTTTTTATACGAAGCGTTTACTAAACGACAAAAGGGAATGTTTTTGTCGTACGTATGCGGCGACAATGACTTCTCCGCCGTCGTGACCGTTATTTGAGTTGCGGCTTCCTCTACAAGCCATACCTTTTTTTAAAAGAAAAATAAATACCATGTTTTACTTTTCTTTTATTTTAGTATTGAAAATGGTTTTCATAATGTTTTTATATCAATGTGTTGTATTGATATCTCGTGATTGAAATGTGGAAATTTTATGTTTCCTTTATGCATGTTTTATGTGATATGATTATGTTATGGTTCTTGGGCATTATTATGAAGACGGGTGGTTCCGTGATAAACTAAGGGCGGGTGAGACCATTATAGCTCTCCAATTCATTGGGTAACGCGAAGGAGTGAAATGTTAAGGTTTCTCCGAAGAGATTTTAGGGAATATACTGTGATGGGTATTCCAAACGTAACCAAGAGGGTTACTCCCTACGTAAGAATGTTATGAATGCCTCAAGTTACCTTTATGTCTTATGATTTCTATGATTTATTCATGATTTTATGAGGTATATTAAAGTGCCTATGTTTTATGGGTAAAGTATGATTTCATTCTTATGTATATATGAACTCATGTTTCCTTTCCATGTTTTTTTTATAACCCATACTGAGTTTTTATGCTCATCCCAAGTTTTTGAAATGTTTTTCACAGGTCAAGGGAAAGGTACATGATAAGATGATAGAGTCAAGGATGTGTCAAGAAATAATCCATGTTTTATTTTAAATGTGTTTCCATTGATGGGAATGAAGAATACTATCTTTATGTAACCACTTTGTTTATATGTGGAATGTAATGCAAGTTTTATGATCTAATTCTCTAAAACTCTAAACCTGAAAAGATCCTCAATGTGTAATCTTGTAATAACTCAAGATTAAGTAAGGTTTAAGGCTGGGGCCTTATAGTTGGTATCAAAGGTCGGTTTAGATAACTTTAGGAGTTAGAATTCTATTAAATGATTATCCAAAAATATTTTTTTCGAAATGATATAGCATTTATAGATTACCATGTTGCTTCATCTAAGACATGTTTGTTCAGAATGGTTTTCCGCAGAGGAAACAAGGAAGCAGTGCTAGGAAGGCATACAGAAGGAAATAACCTTCCGAATTAGCATCCAGAAATGGTCGGAATTGGAACTGAACAGTTTGTTGCAGTAATGGCGCAGTTGACTCAAGCGATAAATGGCGGTGGTATCCATGCACGAGATCAGCCAGAACAACCACAGAGGAACATGTCACTGGTGGAACATTTCACGAGGCAACATCCACCATCATTCATAGAATCATCTGACCCTGTGCTAGCTGAAGTATGGATTAAAGCACTGGAGAAGATTTTTGATGTCATGGGGTGTTCAGACAATCAAAAGGTTAGTCTTTCTATTTACCGTTTGGAGGGTGAAGCAGATCAGTGGTGGTCTATGGTTAAAAATATCAGGGACGCCGATGAGATTGATGCTCTTGACTGGGATGAATTCAAAGGTATGTTTCTTGAGAAGTATTTTCCTAAGGCTGTTCGACTTAGGATGGAAAAGCAATTATTGGAATTGAGGCAAGAGGAAGACTCAGTGGCTGCCTATGAAGAAAGGTTCACTCGATTGGCAAGGTATGCTCCAAATTTTATCCGGGACCTTGATAGTAAAATCAATCATTTCTACTCAGGATTAAAGCCAAAGTGTCGAAGGACATTAGCTTCTTGTGAGTTTAAAAGTTATGAAAAGCTTGTTTGATGTGCTGAGAAGGTGGAAATGGAGTTTGCCGATGACCAAGTTTTCTATAACAACCAGCAGAAGAAGAGACCGAGGTGGCAGGATAAAGGTAAGAATTCTTCAAAAAAGTCTGATGGTAAGAGAACTAAGTTTCCAGTTTGTGATAAATGTGGCAAAAAGCATGCTGGGGAATGTCTTCTGAATTCTGGGAAGTGCTACCGATGTGGTAAGATGGGACATAAGGCTCGTGATTGCACTGAAAAGGATCAAGGTGAAGGTAAGAACAAATTTGATTTACAGTTAGTGAAATGTTATAAGTGCAATGAGATGGGTCACTATGCAAACGAGTGTCCGAAAAAGAGCTTGAGTGATGGGAAGCAGTTAGACTACAAGCAGAAAGGGGTGGTGAAATCCTTTGCAACTACTTCAGCAGATGTCGGGCCATCAAATGAAGTGGTATCAGGTACTTTGTTTGTTTTTTCAGATTATGCCAGTGTGTTGTTTGATTCGGGGTCTACACATTCTTTCATCTCTAAAACCTTTTCTAGTAAAATGGGAATACCATCTCAAGAAATGACTCCTGAACTTTTGGTAAAAACACCTGGGGGAAGTTTCGAGGAAAAAAGAATTTATAAGAATCTTCCTATCCTTATCTGTGGAAAGAACCTACTTGCAAACCTTATTGTTCTACCTCTAGTAGAGTTTGATGTTATCCTGGGTATGGATTGGCTCTCTATTTACCATGCTAAGATTGACTATAGAGCTAAAGAAGTTTCTTTTCAGAAAGACTTTCAGTTTGTTTATAAGAATTAACCCTTACATTTGATAACATATCAAGAGGTCGAGAAACTTGTAAAAGATGGAAATGAATGTTACCTTGCACACGTCGTTGAAAATAAAGGAACTGTTCAGATTAATGATGTGCCAGTGGTAAATGAGTATCCTGATGTTTTTCCTGATGAGTTGCCTGGAATAATACCAGATCGGGAAGTTGAGTTTATTGTTGACTTAGTTCCTGATGCTAAGCCAATTTCAAAACCCCCTTATCGAATGGCACAAATTGAACTTTTAGAGTTGAAGGAGCAATTGAACGATTTATTAGAGAAAGGTTTCATTAGACCTAGCACATCACCATGGGGTGCTCCTGTTTTATTTGTTAAAAAGAAAGATGGTTCTATGAGACTTTGCATTGATTATAGAGCCTTGAATAATATCACTGTTAAGAACAAATATCCTTTGCCTCATATCGATGATTTGTTTGATCAGCTCCAGGGAGCTCAGTTTTTTTCAAAGATTGACTTGAGATTGGGGTACCATCAGCTGAAGGTTAAGGAGGCAGATATTCCGAAGACCGCGTTCCGTACGAGATATGGACATTATGAATTTGTAGTAATGCCTTTTGGGCTAACCAATGCACCTGCTGTATTCATGGACTTAATGAATAGAATTTTCCCTGAGTTATTGGATAAGTTTGTGGTAGTTTTCATTGATGATATTTTGGTGTTTTCTAAATGTAAAGAGGAGCATGAAAAACATTTAAGGGTTATCTTGCAAACCTTAAAAGAAAAAAAACTGTATGGGAAATTCAGCAAGTGTGAGTTTTGGTTACAACAAATTTCTTTCCTTGGTCACATTGTTTCTAAAGATGGAATAACTGTTGATCCTGCAAAAACAAAAGTTGTGGAAGAATGGCCAAGACCCACAAATGTAACCGAGATTCGTAGCTTCCTTGGTTTGGCGGGCTATTACCGAAGGTTTGTTAGAAATTTTTCACGGTTATCTAGTCCAATGACTAGGCTAACTCGTAAGGGTGTTAAGTTTATCTGGACAAAAGAATGTGATGATTGTTTTCAGGAATTGAAAAGAAGATTGGTGAATGCTCCAGTTTTGGCACTACCTTCCAGGAATGGTGAGTTTGTTATATACAGTGATGCTTCATTGAAAGGACTTGGATGCGTCCTAATGCAGAATGATCAGGTAATTGCTTATGCTTCACGACAGTTGAAAACTCATGAGGTAAATTACCCTACACATGATTTGGAATTAGCTGCTGTTGTTTTTGCTTTAAAAATTTGGAGGCATCATTTGTATGGAGTAAAGTGTGAAATATATACCGATCACAAAAGTTTAAAGTATATATTCACTCAGAAAGAGTTAAACATGAGACAAAGGAGATGGCTGGAATTAATCAAATATTATGATTGTACAATTCATTACCATTCGGGAAAAGCAAATAAAGTGGCTGATGCTTTGAGTCGAAAAAGTAATGCTTCATTAACAATGTTGCGGTTGGAACGTGATCCTTTGGTTAACGATTTGATGAAATTTGGCATAGAATTTGTTGGTGCAGGAATTCCTTCTGTTTTGTTTCAGGTATCAGTGAGATCATCTCTATCAGATAGAATCAAGCAAGCACAGAAGCAAGATAGTGAGTTGCAGAAAAAGGTAGAGCTGGTTCAGAAAAGTAAGTTGCTTGAATTCAATGTTGATAATGACTGCGTTTTGAGATTTGGGAAGAGATTGTGTGTGCCTTGTGATTCACAGTTGAAGAGAGAGTTTTTATGTGAAGCTCATAGTTCTCCGTTTTCAGTTCATCCGGGCAGTACTAAGATGTATAGAGATCTGCGGGAGTATTACTGGTGGGATGGAATGAAAAGAGATATTGTTGATTTTACTATGAAGTGCTTGACTTGTCAGTAGGTTAAAGCAGAGCGACAGTTACCGAAAGGGATGCTTCAACCTTTACCAGTGCCAGAGTGGAAATGGGAGAATATATCCATGGACTTTGTTGTTGGATTACCGAAGACATCTCGAGGTAATAATGCAATCTGGGTTATTGTTGATCGCTTGACCAAATCTGCTCATTTCCTTGCTATACGAGATACTTTCTCTCTTGATCAACTTTCCCGTTTGTATCTTAAAGAGATAGTCAAGTTACATGGAGTTCCTCTCTCCATTGTATCGGATCGTGATCCTAGGTTTACTTATAACTTTTGGAAAGGCCTTCAAAAGTCGTTGGGTACTGAATTAAATTTTAGTACAGCTTTTCATCCTCAATCAGATGGGCAGTTAGAACGAACAATTCAGACATTGGAGGATATTCTACGAGCTTGTTCTATGGATTATCAGGGAAGTTGGGACCAACATCTTTCTTTGGTTGAATTTTCATATAATAACAGTTTCCATTCCAGTATACAGATGGCACCATTTCAGGCATTATAAGGGAAGCAGTGTCGAACTCCAGCTTTCTGGGATGAAGTGGGTGAAAGGAAGTTGATGAGACCAGAATTGGTAGAAGAGATGGCAGAAAAAGTCCAGCTGATTCAGAAACACATGAGAACAACTCAGAGTAGGCAGAAGAGTTATGCGGATAACCGGAGGAAGGATCTATCTTTCGAGGTAGGTGATCATGTTTTTCTCAAGGTTTCTCCTTGGAAAAGTGTGATGAGATTTGGTAAGAAAGGAAAGTTGAGTCCAAGGTTCATTGGACCATACGAAATTCTGGAGAGAGTTGGATCAGTTGCATACCGAGTGGCTTTACCTCCGAGTTTATCTCAGGTACACAATGTTTTTCACGTTTCAATGTTGAGAAAGTATATGCCAGATCCATCTCATGTTTTGAGCCCAGAGGTAGTTCAGCTGGAAGAGAACCTATCTTATGACGAACAACCGGTCCAGATTCTTGACCATAGGGAGCAAGTGTTACGGAATAAGGTGATTCATCAGGTAAAGGTTTTGTGGAAAAACCACATGATTGAAGAGGCAACATGGGAATCTGAAAATGCAATGAGGGATAAGTACCCCCATTTATTCGATAAGTAAATAAATTGCGGGGACACAATTTTATAAAGGGGGGAAGGATGTAACATCCCAAGTAAGTAATGAATAATAGATATTTTTATCCATGTCTATTAATGATTAATATAGTGTTTTAGAGGCTTAAAATGAAAATAAATACAATCTTATGCATGGAATACACTAATATTCTTAAAAGATTGTTTTAGTGCCTTTTGATGGCAAACCATTTTTGAATCTATATTTTGAAAATTTTATAAACTATTTTTGTCAAAATAAACTTATCCTTTATGATTGGGACATCAAAATTTACCTTGTGTGAATTTTTGGTATTTTTCTGACAATGTTCATTTTTTAATGAATAGTTAAAAATACTGCATTTTACATCAAAACTACTTTTTAATCTAATTTATTTATATTATTAGATTATGTTTTGAATTGGTTTTGAAGTAAAATTAGAATATATTTTTACCATTTTATCCAATGGTGGTCATTGGAATCAATTTCACTTTGGAATTAGACTTAAACTGGTGTCAATCTTTTGATACTTATTGTTTTGTAAAAACACGCTATTTGCTCTGGCAGCGGGAATTAATTATTAAATTAATTAATGTGACTTATATGATTTGAATTTTGTAAAATAGACTTCATTTTTGAATTCGGAATATCAAATATAGCTTAGGGTGAATTTTTGGTAATTTTCTGAAAAACTTCAATTTTTGATGAATAGTGAAACCACTAAGTGGTAATCAAGCAAACTGATTTTTCAGTTAAATGAAAGTTTACCACTAATGTGTGTTGAATTTTGAAAATCCGTCATACATGGTTGTCATTAAGGTGTAAAATGTGGTTCAATGAGATTATAATAATTTTTTGGTGAACAGTAACTTATTAAGTTCTTAATCGCGATTAGTGGTAATTAGGGTAGTTTAAGGTATAAATAATGCTTTAATAATAGGAAATGACCTAGAAACATGTCCCAACCTTATTGGTTGTGTCATGGCCGACCAAGACAAGCCATGGGTCAACTTGGGGACCCCATGGAGACACTTTGGTTTGGAAATGACATAAATAACTTTTTATAAAATGTTAAAGTAAAAATGACACAAACAAGAGATGTTTTACAAAAACAATTTTTAAATGGGGTTATAAAGATCAGATTTTTGATTATAAATAGTCATTGGAAAGATAAAACTATTTCCTATATCATAGTATTTTTTTTATAATTTTTAGACATTTAATAAATTTAATTATTTATGACATAATAATGATGCAGCGATGACATCATTATTTGACGATTTAAATAAAATAGAAAGATAATGTAAAATATATGAACTACACATGTCCAAAACCAATTGGATGAGTGGATTTCGAAACCTTATCACCTTATCCACGAATTATATCAATTTGGGACCTTTTAAAACCGAAACACATTTTCAAATAATGTAATATTTCTTTACTTTCCAAAAGTGCCCCTCCTCTCCTCTTATAAAAGGCCCCCACCTCTACCTCATTTCACACACTTATCAAGCCTTTGGCTCGGCCAAACCCTGACCATTTACTCTCTCCACATCCCTCTCCTCATCCTATAGGATTCCCTTTGGGCAGAATCCTTTCAAAGGAAGCCTTTAGGCTCAAATCAAAAGGAGTTACACTTTTTAAGGTAATTCATTCTCTCATGTTCATTTGTTTTATTTTGCTTCTCCAACCCACTAAACTCTTTTTATTTAATTCTTTTGTAACAACACCAGTATCTTCAATATACTAGGATGTTGTTATAAGATTTATTTCAGCTTCACTCTCACAAAACTACATCAAATGGTTAAAGAACATACGGTTTCCGTGGATGGCGAAATTCTGCCTCCCGAAACGATGATTGTTCAACACTCATTTAACACCTTCAAAGGTGGCCATTATGATGTCACTATTTTTATATATGATATATAATATGTTTAGGTTTTCCTTAAGCTTCTGTTTTTTTCATTTTTGGCATACCTTTATGGTTCCCATTATGGGTAAACACGATATCTTCATTTTAGGAAGTGCGGACTACCGCCCCCTCAAAGTGATTTGATTCGTTAAATACCATATGTGGGACATATAAAGGATGGAACTATGATATTATATATGATATTATACTGGAATTATAATATAACTTTATGTAATTATGATTCCATTCTATAAAATACGAAATAGAAATGAAAGTAGCGTTCATGCGTACGTACGGCTTACTGTCTCCATGAACGGTGCATTTCATTTCTTACCTCTAAATGATTATGTAATATTATAAATGCATGTATGTACTGGATATATATGACATATATGATATCTATATCATGAATACCATTCTGGATATAATGAACCTTTGACCAAATTAACAACATGTAAGTGTAAGAAGTCTATTTTTGACTTAAGAACCAAATACCGACAAAATGAACATTATTAACTTAACTGATTACATGATGTTCATAACATGGTATAAAAGGAATAATGAACTTGAAAAAGATTCATAAGCAAGTAGATATTAACTCAAGTTTATTATTCAGGAGATTAAAGAATGGTCGGGTCAAGTCGGATACGAGGTATGGGACTTCGTCTCAATCTCCTTTCATTGAGGCATATTTTATTTTATACACAACTTTCTTTTATACGGTGTATAAACCCCTTTGACTTTTACGTTTATTCAAAAGGAATATTTTTTATACGAAGTGTTTACTAAACGACAAAAGGGAATGTTTTTGTCGTACGTATGCGGCGACAACGACTTCTCCGCCGTCGTGACCGTTATTTGAGTTGCAGCTTCCTCTACAAGCCATACCTTTTTTTAAAAGAAAAATAAATACCATGTTTTAATTTTCTTTTCTTTTAGTATTGAAAATGGTTTTCATAATGTTTTTATATCAATGTGTTGTATTAATATCTCGTGATTGAAATGTGGAAATTTTATGTTTCCTTTATGCATGTTTTATGTGATATGATTATGTTATGGTTCTTGGGCATTATTATGAAGACGGGTGGTTCCGTGATAAACTAAGGGCGGGTGAGCCCGTTATAGATCTCCAATGAATTGGGTAACGCGAAGGAGTGAAACGTTGAGGTTTCTCCGAAGAGATTTTAGGGAATATACTATGATGGGTATTCCAAACGTAACCAAGAGGGTTACTCCCTACGTAAGAATGTTATGAATGCCTCAAGTTACCTTTATGTCTTATGATTTCTATGATTTATTCATGATTTTATGAGGTATGTTAAAGTGCCTATGTTTTATGGGTAAAGTATGATTTCATTCTTATGTATATATGAACTCATGTTTCCTTTCCATGTTTTTTTTATAACCCATAGTGAGTTTTTATGCTCATCCCAAGTTTTTGAAATGTTTTTCACAGGTCAAGGGAAAGGTACATGATAAGATGATAGAGTCAAGGATGTGTCAAGAAATAATCCATGTTTTATTTTAAATGTGTTTCCATTGATGGGAATGAAGAATACTATCTTTATGTAACCACTTTGTTTATATGTGGAATGTAATGCAAGTTTTATGATCTAATTCTCTAAAACTCTAAACCTGAAAAGATCCTCAATGTGTAATCTTGTAATAACTCAAGATTAAGTAAGGTTTAAGGCTGGGGCCTTATACTTATACCCCATATAAATAATTTATTGGATCACCTTCAGGGATATCAATACCTTTCAAAGGTGAATATTCAATATCAATGCCATAAAATAACTTTTAAAAGATAAGATTTTCCAAAAAAAACTTTTATACAAGATATAGAAATTATGAATTCATAGTGATGTTTTCCAGACTTCGAAATACCCATGTTATCTACATGGATATGATGAATACAGTTTTTTGAGATGATCTTGATCAATTTGTGGTAGTATTTAAGGATTATATTCTTATATATTCTATGTCACATAAAACATGGAAGATAATTCATGGATTTTACTAAAGAACTTAATAGAGGATAAATTTTATGCCAAATTTACTATGTTGGAATTTTGGCTATGTAAAATTATCATTCCTTGGTCATGTAATCACAAGTGAGGGTATATATATGGATCCTTAAAAGATATATGTGATTAAAGAATGGACTAGAATATAATTTTATTAGGTATCCATAGTTTTCATGGATTAACTAGATACTATCAATGTTTTTTGAAAATTTCTCAAGATCATCAAATCCTTTAAACTTGTGAATGTTAAAGGTAGTGATATTCTTTTGGTTAGATGAATGTGATTAAAATTTTAGGGGTCTTAAGAGAAGTTAAATCTCTATAACTAGGATCACACTACCCTATAAGATATAAGGTCTTTTAATATATAGTGATGCTTAAAATAAGGGATTGAGATGTTCCTTTATGAAAAATTACAAGGTGATTGACTATGCATCACATGTTTTAAATACATAAGAAAACAATTACCTAACTTGTTATCTTGAGATTTAATCTATAGTTTTTGAATTAAAGATATAGACAAATTATATTTATAGTGAAATTATATATATATATATATATATTCATAACAAGATCTAAAATTAAATATTCATAGAAGATGAGTTGAACGTGTACCTAAGGAGATGGTTGGAGATGATCAATGACTATGACTGCTTAGTACATTACCACGTCGGGAAGGTAAACACGGTGGATGATTATCTAAGATAGAAGGATCATGATACCTTTTCAATGATGAGGATTGAGAGAAAACAAAAAATAATGGTTTTTTAAAGGATGTACTGTGGAATCATAAGGTAAGGGGAGAAATCCTATTTTACCCATATGACTTTGAAAGGACCATTCAAGATCAATGTGATCCTCATGGGGTGGGGGAAATCACTGATTAGTTATTTTGAAATTTTATATTTTATAACCTCTTTTACCTATTTTTAGTGAGAACTGAACCTATTGGAATATAAAAAACAAATATATCCATATGAACACAAGTATTTATAAGGTTCCCCACTCAATATGAGTTTTCAGTCCTTAGTATGGTTTAGAAACAATTCGAAACCAAAATCCACTAAAACATAATCCTTTTGTTGTCTACAGAAAGAAGGTAATTCCCATCACATAAATATAATTATTTTCCTGATATAGTGTATATTTTCCACATATAAATAGTAACACAGAAACAATTACGCAACAAAAAAGGAACCTTCACCAACACGATTCAATATATTTTCACTATGATGGTGAAATTTTTTTTACACTTTATTTCTTATAAGTTATTATTCTTCCTCTTAAATTTCTCAAAAAATAATGAGTGAGAACTTCTATATCAAATTATTTTCCAAAATCAACCATATGATACCCTTTTTCTAATACCCTCAGTTTGATATCCTATTCCTAATATCCTCATTTCATATAATTGTTTTTTCACTCTGTTCATATGATACAAACAATTTTCCATCCTCTATTTAGTACCACATCATCTAGTGTTACTCCATCTAATAGATCTATATATGATCTCCCAAGCTCTTCATTAAACACCTCACTTCATCTATAATTATGTAAGAAAAAATGACCTTATTAGAATAGATATTCCCTTTATATAGGAATTGATTTTCTAAAAAAGGTGGAGAAAAACATAAAATTAAAATTTTATTATATAAATTTTAATATATCACTCAAATATTAATTCAGTTTAATTCCTTCAAACCACTACACAAATATGTTTCAACCATCATCATAAAAACTTATTTATATCTCAGTGTTAAATTTTTCATCAAACCTTCCTCAAATATAGTATAGAATAATTTTTTTTCCTTCTTGATCGTCAAAGAATTAACATCCACCTTTGAATCTTCACAATTAATTGATTTTAAAAAACTCTATAAATATTCAAACAAATATTTGTTGATTCATCTTTATAGAAACTTTGCATTCTGGTAACCTTATAAGGTTCTTTCTTTCTCGGTCACCCTCTTTCAGGTAGATTTCATATTCATTTATCTGGAAACCCTTAAATATTTCATTTGTTGATGGATTTTCGAGTTACTCTATCTGATTCAATCTTTGAGGTTGTATATGATTCCTCAATTCAACGAATCATAAAATTTCTTTCGTATTTGTTTTCTCTGATGGGAAAAACATATACCTTTATCTGGTAACTTTTAGTTCCAATATATTAAATGAAATTATCTATCTATTAACATTATAAAATTCCTTTTTCTATTTTTATTGGATTTATCTGTTTGGTAATGTACTATACGATTCAATGATCCTCATCCCTTGGTCAGAAGGCTATGTCTAGAAGACTATCTGATCACATTCCCAAATAAATTCTTTCCAATTCATTCACTCTAAAACCTCAGTTCTATGAAACTTCAACCAAAACATCCCTGTTTATTTGTTCAATACTTCATAATGATTTTATTATATCTATTACTTTCACAAATGTCTCTATATAATGATTTTATATAAATTCTTCATCCTATTCCTTGAAATAATTATCTAGATACCTCTATACAAAAAATATATTTCCCCCAATGTTCCACTAACTTCTTCCTCCAAATATCTTTAGATATAATTATGAATATCATAGTATAAACATGATATTTGGTATTTAGAATTAAAAAAATAATCTCCAGATTTGAATTTGATCAGAAATATTTATCTGATAGAACTAAGAGTATAATCGAATAAACATTTAGTTTTATCCTCCTTTTAAGCACCTTAGTCCACTTGTCTTAATCCGAAGAACGTGACCCATTAGACACCATTAATTATAATTTTTCTTTTAACCTAGATCTATTGAAAGAAATATCTATCTATAAAATTTATAAGAGGGCTCAACATTTTTAAGTAATTTATATGGGAAAATAAAATAAATCACTTAAAGTAATCTTTCTTTCTTGACAAATAGCTTCTCCTCAACATATCAAAACCACTTGGTCTCAATAATCACTCTATTTGTATTTTGTTACCAACCAAGATAAATAAATCACCAAACATTGAAAATGAATCAATGTATTTCTATCCAGTGATTCTAATCCTACATGAGTGAAATCAATATAGGAAACAAGTATAATTAAACAAAAATACTATGGTATCTATAACATAGTGATTAAAAATAATTTTGAACATATTCTTATAATCTAAACTTTATCATCAATACAGAATTAAACCTATAAAGAAAAAAATTCTTTAATTCACCTAAAAGAACTATGAAAATTGTTCCCAGATGCTAAAAAATAGGTTAACCCTTTTTAAATACTTCCCCAAAATATATTATATCTCTTGAAATTTAAATCACATATCAATGGATAGATTTATGTTACATATTTTCTCCTCATTTGAAAATAAAATCCAATGAAAAGATGATATAGGGGATATATTCAAATAGCTTAGCCTTCAGGAGAGTGCGTATGAACACCCATAATAAACTATAACTTTTGATATTTTTCCTTTTGTGATGTTTTAGTGAAGATATCAGCTACTTGCTCCAATGTATTCAAAAACTCCAGAAATAGTTCATTTCTTTCTCCAATCTATTTGATGAAGTGAAATTTGATATTAGTTTGATTATATTTTGAATTTTGAACTGGATTCATAGTGGGATTGATATAATATTGATTATCACAACCCAAGATATGGGACAGTTTCACATAAACAAATAAATCTTCCGACTATGTCTTCATCCATATCAATTATGATTCATATTGAGTGAAAGATAAGTACTTAGCTTCTTATGTATTGAGAGTTACCAAACATTGATTCTTTATCATTGAATTAACAAATATTTATTCTAATAACAATTTCATACAATATATGGATCTTCTAATTTTGACACAACCTAAAAAATCCATATTTGTGTAAATAAATTGATTATTATTTACCATACTATCATATTGCAACCTAAAATTATTTTTTTCCTTTAATATATCTAAGATTATTTTTACAGAAATAATATATGACTTTTTAGTTTATCTTTGATACTGAAAAAAATATAATAGTATACACTAGATCTGTCCTTAATTATTTTAGATATAGAAGGATTCTAATAAACTTCATAAATTCATTAATATCAACAACCTTTCCTTTCCCATATTTTGACTACTTTGTTCCCAATTAAATGGGAATGGAAACTAGATTTTAATATTTTATTCCAATTATATTCATGGGTTACTTATCATAATTCTCTTGTGAAAGTAATTTTACCTTTTATTATGAGAGATTAGAAATCCAAGAATGAATTTTATTTATCCTAAAACAGACATTTGAAATAACACATTTATCTCTCTAGATAACTATTCAAAAATTTCTTTATCATTCCCTATAAATATCATATCATCAATATAAACAATCACAATGAGGTAAACATCTTGATTTTATTTTTTATAATGGTTTTTTAAAATCTTATATTCTTGAAATTAAACCTTTTGAATAATGTATCCACATTAAATACCAATCTATTGGATCTTCATCCATCCCATTAAACACATTATTCAACTTGAAAACATAACTTCCATTTTAACCTATAAATAATCCACATGGTTTATTAATATAATTTTTTTCTAGCTCTCTGTTAAGAAAAATAGAGTGTACATCCATTTGGAATATCTTATTTCTTTGTTGTTCGTCAATTATAAGAAGCTTTCTAATGGTTTCAAGTCTTGATACATGGGGAAGTGTCTCATTAAAATAAATTCCTTCAACCTATTAGTATTATTTACAAACTAGTATTTATTTTTTTCATATCACTTAACCTCTTTCATTGATATTGTTTTGGAAAACCCACTCTGTTCCAATCAATTATTTTATCTTTTGTTCCCAGTATAAGTTCTCATGTATCATTCATCTCAGTCTGATCCAACTATTTATTAATGGTATAAATCCAATCCCTATTATCCAAATATTATTTATTATATCTCTACACAAACTATGAGAAAAAATAAGTATATGAAACCTTCCTTGATGTTCTTAGGGTTTGAACCTAACATCCTTATTTTTCAATGATAGTTTATACCTCCACTTTCTTCCTAATCATTCTATGTGATGAACACAAATTTCCCTCATCACTTGAAATAATTGATTCAAAATATTTATCTTATACAACATCCTTATTATCACTTTTTTCAAGAAAATTTTCATTTCTTTTAACCAAAACCAGTTCATATTCACTTCCAATCATAATTGAAATTCAATGTAAAACATTTATTTCAGAATATTCTAGAACTTTTACATCTGTTGAATCAATAATCTATATTTATTATTTATTATGGAATATGTATCCACTACCATTAAGTGGGTATTTTAAAAATATACCATTAACATCAATTTAATCATACTTTATTGATTTTTAGAATTAACTTTGATGGTTAAGGGGATTCCAAACACCCTTAAGTATTTATAACTTAGGGACTCTTTGTAATACATCTCCTATAAATTCATATCAGAGTTTTTTACTGTAGAAAAAATGTTTCTAATTGTGAAATTTTTCCAAAATGTCATGTTTCCAAAATAATAGAAATTATCATTTTCAATCAGTATAGATTGATCCATATCAACCAAACTTCTATTTTATCTTTGAATGACACTATTTTCATGTGGTGTATATGGTGCACTATGTTTATAATGAATTCTATGATTTCCAAAATAATTTTTAAACTTCCCATTTTTTATTCTGAACTATTATTAATTTGAAACTTCTTCTTGGAATATACAAATTGATTTTTAGAACTTATCCTATAGCTCTTAATAATTTTAAGATCCTCTGATTTAGTTTTAAGAAACACAACACATGAATTAAAAGTAAAATAATAAATTATGTAAATATAACAATTATCTCAAATTTTCTATTTCCTTCTCATAGGAACACATATATCATAATATATAAACTCCAAGGGTTGAGTTTTATATAACTCAACCCTCTTAGAAACTGAATTTGTAATATTCCCTTTCTAGAAAATCAAAAGACACCAATCACTTTTTTTTGTCATGTTAAGACCATCACATATACTTTCTCTATTCATCATATTTCTCACATTTTTTTGGAACATCTGTCAATGATGATTATTCTATATCTTATGTTCTTCCATAATGCTCATATACCAAGATCCCTATGAATTCCAAACAGACCCAAATTCCCTTGGTTTGTTTAAATTTTTAATAATTTCCCATCATTATATATTTTAACTAAAAATTCATATCTTAAGAAAACAATCCACTTACATCATAAAAAATAGTTAAATACTTAGGAAGTTGTGTACCCATAAATTAAAATATATATCAATTATGGATTTCAATTTCTCTTTTCCAATTATTGCAGATCTAACTCCTTTGATTCTGAGTTACTCTTAATTTCCAAAAGTCATTTTCCTTAATTTATAGTCTTTCACATTTTTTAACAGCTTCAAATATAATTTTATATGAGAAGAACAACAAATATACAATTTAAATTCTCATTCTACATTTATATCCTTGAGGTCAATTCAAAAAACTAAGGAATTTTATTTTCCTTATTTAATAATTCACATGAGACTTCTGAGATTTTTTATATAAAAATTATTAATATAGTATCATTTCAAGACATCCTTTAGTAATATGTAATTTCTTGTCACATATTTTTGTAGTAGTTTATAATGGTTGAAATCTATTTTTTAGTTCTCAAAATTGATTTTACAAGTTTTCTTCTTTGATTCGGTTGACCCACCCTCAAAATTTTCCTCAATAACCTTTTAGATTCAATATATTGTTAATGACCAAACCAATACATTTTTCCTATAAGCCTAAAATCTCAATATAACTAGAAATTTCCACAGAAATCCAATTTTCCTATGTAACCTATATGTTATCTAGAAATTTGTACCCTTTTCCATAACATGTTTCACCATAAAACATGGATCCTTAATGTGAACCAATTTTTTTGTGACTTCTTGACATCTACCACTTAGAATTAATATATTCTTTAGTTATATGAGTTTTTTCTAGATGCTTTTTTTTCTTTTAAGTTTCTGAATTTTTGACTATATAAGTTTTTCCTAAATACATGGACTTCTTAAATTTCTTATTCTTTATAACATTTTCAAAATTTTCCTTAACCTATGAGGATGATCTTCATTCATAATTATGAGGTTCAAAATCATTATAAATTTAAAAAACATCTGAAACCATGTTTTGTAAGTTTTTGAGCCATATCTTAGCTTCAATAATTTTTTGTTGAACAAGTTCAAATATTTTATCCTTCACCTTTATCATTTCTTAAAGATTTATTTTTAGGTCATTCTATTCATCAAGTAAGTTATTTAGATTATTAATCTCTTTTAAAAACTTTTATTTTTTATTGATCAAGTTCAAATATTTAATCCTTCACCATTATCATTTCATTAAGATTGATGTTTTGGTCTTTCTATAAATCAGGTAAGTTATTTAGATTATTGAAATATTTTAACAACATGTATTTTTTTTTAAGATCTAATTTTGGATCTCCATTAGATTAACCATCTTTCTTAAACATACTATTTTTCTTATCATTTTTTGAAATTTTTGAAATGCATTTTTTCAATTATCTTTTACGAAAAACATTTATCTGATTTTCCTCTACTTTCTCTTATTATTCTTAGTATTTTATATTTTCATTATTTAAAAAATTTTTATTATTAACCTTACCAATAATAAAATTCATAACACAATCATCACTTGATTTTTCATCTTTCACTTCACTATTACAATCTTTAGTATATCAAGAAAAAAGTTTTATCTTTTTATGTTTATAGAACATATTATCCTTTCATTTTTAATTGAAATTTTATTTATCAATTTTCTTTTTTAGATATAATCTTAACATTACATATTATTCATCACTATCATCATCTTCCTTTAGTCTAGGAAATTTTAATACGATATTTCCAATGGTAAATTAGATGAAGAACATTAGGGATAGTTTTCCTATGTACTTATCTTTTTTATTTTTCACCTTTCTAGAAAATAAACTCATGAATTCAATATTAATTTCACTAATATATTATATATTTTTAGATTCACTGAATTATTCCTAAAAAAATATTCATAGACTTTAATTTCTTATAAGCATTGAAATAGATTTCTTGATATACCTTTTCCTTATTCTTGAAATAGTTTTCTAATCTCATTTCATATATAATGAGAATACTATGAAAATAATCTTAAAAGAGTGTTTAAGAATCTATATCTTATAAGGATGATACCATATCATTGATTTTATTAGAAATTATTCTTATAATATTTTAAAAAATAGTCAAATATTCTAATTTATTAATAAAAAATATTATGGTGATACTATTTCCATTAATACTTGTAAAAAAGTAACCAATTAATTCACCATATCACATTTTAAGTTTAGAATACTTTAATATCTAGATATGTAACATGTGTTTATTCACATTCTTTTTACCATTATAAATATTATTCAACTTTTGATGGATGCCTTTATCCAATATTATTCCTACAACCCTCATAAATTCACTTTCAAAGAGTGAGGAAGGTATAAAATTTATATCTTTCACATCATTCTGAAGATTCACCTTATCTACATTTGTTAAAAGATCACCATTAGTAGAAGTAGGGAAACCACATGTAGAGGCTTCAATAACTTCACATAAAATGGATAATAGATAAGTTAGCATTATATTATTCAAAATACGATATTTCTTTCCATTGAAGATAGGATGTTTCTCACTGTTGACTGGGTTTTGAATATCCATGTAAGCCTTATTTTTATTCAAAATCCACATAATAATGATTCAATGAAAGAACCTCACTTTTATACTAATTGATATGACCTATCAAGATCAATGTTATTATTGAGAAGTGGGGGATCAGTCATAAGTTCCTTTTACAGTTTTTTTATAAAAACCTTCCCCTCCACTTAATGATAACATAATCTGTTAGAAAACAATAAACAAGCACACCCACATGGAAACAGGTAATTATAGGGTTCACTACCCATTAGGAGAAACTAGTCCTTATCATGGTTTAAAAATAATAAAAGACCACACGTCTACTAGAAAAAAAATATTTTATTTTTTAAATAATGTAGAGAATAGACATCAGTTTCATAGAACTATAGTGCTTCAACAATGTATGTGATCCTCATACCAATAGTAAAATATAAGAAACCTTTCAACCATAAATGGAACCTATAATAAGAAGATTTAATATATTGTTAATGTGAAGCTTTAACTTTATTCAAAAATTATTTACTTTATATTATTAATCTTCCTCTACAATATCATGCACAATAGTGAGAAAAAACTTATATATCAACTTCATTGACCTAACTCATCCATATGATACCCTCTATCGAGTACACTTTGTCTGATATTCCCTATTTGATATCCTCAATTCATCTAATTAGTTCTTCACAGTATTTATCTAGTACCAATTATTTAGTATCAACTATTTGGTACCACTACATCTAGTGCTACTTATTCTGATGCTTTAGTAAATGATCTCTTAAGATCTTTGGTAAGAACATCACTTCTTCTATAATTATCCTAATAGTAATAATCTCCTCAGTGTACGGGATCCCTTTTATATAGATATCACTTCTCCAAAAAAATATAGATGAGTAAAAACATAAAATTAAATGTTCCCTCTTAAACATTAAGTATATCACTTAAATATTTCATTATTAGACACCGTTCAAACCTATACACAAATAGGATTAAAAAATATTTGTATAATCATTCTTATATCTCGGTGTAAACAATATCTTCAAAAATTACTCAAATATCATTTAGAATCACAATTTTTAATTCATGATTTTGGAGGCATTGACCATCTATTTTAGAATCATTATAATTAAATAAATTACAAATTTTTTATAAAGATTCCCAAAACATCATTCAGTTTATCAATGTTGGAACTTCTCTTTCTAATAACCTGATAAGGTTCATCTTTTTTATTGATTTCCAATTTCTGATAGAATTAATATTCATTTCTAAATAAACTATTAAATTATTCCTATTCTCATTTTTTATTTACTCTCTCCGATTCACCCTTATAAGTCAACTCTGCAAACTCTGTCTGATGAATCTTTAGAAGTATGTACATGTTCTTCTATCCAGCGGACTCCACAAATATCCCAATATGGAAACATTGAGTTTTTAGTCATTTTATAAATATATATATATATATATATATATTACATGCATAAAATTACTAGATCTTGTTCTTATTTATAAGATTTCTATGTTTGTTAATGTTATGTCTGATAGAAAGATCCTCATCCCTTTTTTAGAAGGTTTTGTTCAGGAGACTCTATTATATCACTTTTTTTGGTAACTTCTATTGAATTACTTCACTCAAAAACCTATGTCTAATTAAAATTCATTCTAAACATCCATGTTTATTAATTCATCTATTATTTAGTATTTTATTCAATCCATAACATTCATAACACTTCTCTATACAATTACTTTACATACATTCTTTATCCTATGTCCGGTAACCTTTGTCTAGAGACCTATGTTTGGAAAATATAGTTCCACCAATATTACCCAAATTTCTCCCCCAAAAACCTTCATGTAGAATCATGAATTTATTGGTAAAAAAATGATATTTTGTACATTAAATAATTTCAAACCTTCTATTGATTTGACTTTATTTGAAAATCTCTATCCAATAAAACTAAGAGTATAATTTAATAAACATTTGATACCATCACCAATTCGATCACCTTAGTCCACTGGAATCATTCAAATTAAATCAATCTATTGGAGGCCATCCATTAACCTTTATTGATAAAAAAACATTTTTCTATAAACATCATGAAATGGATCAACATTGTTAAGTTATTTATCTATGAAAACAAAAGAAAACACATAATAAATCTTTATTTCCTCACAAACAACTTCTTCTCACCATATCAAAACCTCTTGGTCTCAACCATTTTCTCAACCATCCATCAATTTCAAGATCAAAATTGTACAAAAGGATGATTTGGATCTATAGAATAAGGTATGGTACATTTCATAGTTCAACTTTGAAAATAATGGAAATATAATATTTGATAAATGAATAAGTTTCCCATCAATAATATATTTAATGATGTATATTATTGTGTTTATATCCTAATGCATGGTAGGAAATCAAGTAAAGATTTAACATCATAATTATAAGGGATTGGGGTAACTGTTATCTATAATATAATGAAAATTGGAGAACAATACCATTGACTTTATCATGGTAATTCCTAGGACTAATGAAGGCCATAATTCCGTTTTAGGCTGTAGTTGATCTACTTATTAAGATAGAACATTTCATTCTTATTCAATAAAACTTCACACTCAAATAACTTTCCAAGTTACACATATTGAAAATTTTAAGGATTCATAGAGTTAGAATATCATTTTTATCTAATTAATATCATAGGTTTTCGTTAAATTTCTAGAGAATAATTTAAAAAGAATTTGATTCCAGGTTGATCTTCAACAATGATTTTTTTCCTCAAATTAATGGCTCGTTATAAAGGACCATTCAATATTTATAGGATATTTAAAAATATAATTAAATGGTTTTTGATGGAGTTTATTATTAACACCGTCCCTTGGTAGATTTTTCATATAATAATAGTGTCCATTTTCATTTTTAAATTCAACTTTATGAATCTCTATATGGGAATAGATGTATAAAAATAACATATTTGTATGAATTTGGATATAGTAAGCTATTAGGAACCGATCATGTTCACAAAATGATAGATATGGTTCAAACCATTCAAAAACATATCAACTAATTGAAAATTTGATTGAATAGATAAGTGTATAATCATAAATAAGATCTATATTTTTTATTCAGATATAAGTTATTCTATTGAATATCATTATGGAAGGTGGTTATGAAATTTTAGATGAAGAAAATTGTATTCCCTAGATACATCAGCCCCTTAAAAATTCACAATCATCTTGGCATGTTAGCTTATCATTTTGGGTGTTAACCAAACCTCTACCATGTTCATGATGTGTTCCATGTATCGCTTTTGGTGAAGTATATACCTGACCCTTCAAAAGTACTAATATAAAAGGTAGTACCACTATAACATGATATCCCTTACTATGAGTAGAAATTAGTGATCATGGATCATTGATATAAAGAACAATTAAACCAAAATATTCACATGGTTAAAGTTTTCAGGAGGAATAATATGTTTTCAGAAGATAAATTGGAACTAAAAGACATAATAAGGTAGAAGTACCATCACATTTTAATCTCAGTAATAAAATTTCTAGAGAAAAATTCTTTTATGGTGGGTTTAATGAACTAACCTAAGATTTTAGTATTTATTTCCATTTAATTCTTTTTATTTGATAAAATAGTACAACAGAAGATAAAAAATGATATATTATAATAATATAATCTGAAACATCATTATAAGATTATATGAGTAATGAAACAATAAGTAAATAAAAAGTGAAAAATAGAAAATCCTTATCCACATAGATTATATTGATGATAATACCTATTATTACTTGAAAAAGAATTATAAACCTTAAAATAAAAATATACATTTAATGAATGTAGTAATTGGATACAATTAATGATTTTAAGGCCATAAGTATGGCTATAGATAAGACTATAGCATGTCCATTGGATATAGGGTCCGTAGATATATAACTACTCAATATATGATCATTGTATAAATGGATATCTAATTGATACATTAAAGGTGTATAATTATTAGCAAAAAAATTAATGTAATATAATTCATAAATATTAAATAATTATGGAATCGATAAAAAAAAATTGATTACAAATATATATTTATTCATTACATATTAATATTGTTATTATTTTAAAAAATAAAATTTCTACGTGTCTAAAATTCAATGAGATAATATAATAAATGTTGATTAATACAATTAACTTTATAAAAGATACATAATTTATTTCAAGGGGATGCGATTAAAATCATTTAATGTTAAAAATGATACTTCTTACAGAAATGTTTCTTATGTGATCTTTATTTTTATATCAATAAATTAAATTAAATAATTTTAAAGGATTATTATAATAAAATGTTTTAGTTTATAAACAATTAGGCGAACACTTATTTAAATAGTAATTTGTATGAAATTATATTGAGAACAATTAATTTTTTAAATGTAATTTTTCTGTAAACAATAAATTTTTCTATATATTTTATGTTTTCAATTAAAATTTAATATTCTAATATTTTTATATTTTAATAGATAAAATGAAATATTAATTTTTAATCATCAAATATATATTAGTTAAGTTGGTAAATTTTATTTCAAGAAAACAAATGAGTTTTCGAGTTAAACATTGAGTTACCATAGTAAAGGTAAAATACGGTAAAAATTATTAAAATGAGAGTCAAAGATTTAACATATCATGAATCATTTTCTATAATTTTTTAATTAGGGGATTCATGATCCATATACATTATTTATAACTTTTTACCTAATTTCATTTAAAAAAAAACCTTATACATTAAGGAATGAATATTTGAGGAAATTTCAGTCGAAACACCGGTATAAAAGGACCCACATTATAACCCTTATAAACCACTCTTTTAGTTCATATATCTCTTTAATTTATTCCCATTTTCCTCTTTGAAATAATTTTTATACATTTGGTAGCCTTTAGATACATGAAGCAATCCTAAAACCTTTATTATAAAGGAATATATTTCACGAAGGAGATAAATCACCAAATTAAGTACCATGTTCTTCACTATCTTTTTCTATACCTTTCTCATATAAACTATTTAGAAATATAATTATCCAATATAATGATTTTATATTAATATAATTATGATTTTGATAAAATTATATTAATATTATATAACTATACTCTTACTTATTTGTTTGTATAACATGTTCTTACTTTGATAGGTTTAACCCCCAATATGAACGATGTTATACCAACATCATAATTTTAACAATGAATAAGTATCAAGAGATTAATATTGGACATATATTATTTTAATGATTAATTTACTTCTTAAGTTTTTGTTTTAGAAGTTCAATAAAAAAATGAATGTTCATTATAAAGTAACTTGTAGTTGACGGAAAATTACCCAAAGCATTCTTGTCATGGGTTTTGTTATCTCAAATCATACCCATAAATTTTATAAAATGAACATGGAACTGTTAAATCCTTAAATTAATGTAATACACTACCCTGAATAATATAATAATTATTAAAATTTTATTAATGAATGAGTATCAACATCTCTATTATAAAACATTTATAAAAATAATCAAAATTACGAATATCTCATAATGAACATAAATGACAAAAAATAAAATATTTTCAATGAATGAGTATAAATAAATACTTGAAAAGTTAATTTATATGAATAGTGTTCTTAAATAAGTGAAAATATTTTTATGTTTATTATACATGGTTTAAAATTTCATTCATGGAATTTGGAAGTAAATGTATGGGTTTATTTTCAAATCACACGTTGAAATCAGTATTTTTTTGTTTAAAAATCCATGAGGAGAAATTTATATAATTTTTTGTCTTAAACTATATATATATTCTTTATTCTTTATTTTGATGTTGTACATGTTTTCTTTACATTTTATCTCTCTTTGGTTCCTAATTCGATTGAATGGATGTTTGTAACTAGAATTGACCTTATCTATTCTTTTTAGTTGAGAATAATTCTCCTCCATTTCTATATACTTATATGTTATATATACATCCATATCTATACTTAAAGGACTACATAAGGTCATTTTATTTTCTTTACTTTAATCTCTATATAAACGATTGAATTAAAAAATTTCTTATGATTTACACATGATTTATTTTCTATTATCTTTGACATTATTTATAAAAGTGTGAAAATAATCTCTTTTTAAAACAATTTTTGTTTCATAAAATCATGTCCCCACTTTATTGTTAATTTTTATTTAAGAAACCTTCCCTTAATGATTTCATGTGTTTCCAAAGTAACCTCTATTCCAATTATTTTAAAAATTACTTTCATTTAAAATAAATTTTATCAAAATTAAATGACATTATTTCTTACTTTTCTTTTCAATTCAAAAACTACATTATATATGTGTTTTGAATCAATGTAAACATCCACTAATGTTTACCATTATTCACTAGTTATATGATCTAATAATACCTTTCACCTTATTTCTCAAAATGGATTATGATAATTTCTTTTGGATGATTTCTGGAAACCAATTTATATCTCACATGTTAATCAAAATAAGATTTGATTTTGAATGATTTTATTTTTAAATAGAACACATATGTTTGGTTTATAATTATATGATGGGTAGATATGACATAGAACACCAATTCATTTTTAAATGGTTTATATATCGTGTGGTAATGATTTTATGAATATAACTTACTGATATGTTCACAACTCTTTGCATGGACCTTACTTATATGCTCACATATCTATGGGTGGTCTTTATTGATTTTTTCAAAACTCTATTTGTAGAACTTTTATATATGTTCAAAACTCTATGATTAGACTTTATTTATATGATTGAAACTCTATGTGTGGACCTAATTGATATGTTTTAAAATATACATGTTGACCTAATTGGGTTTATATTTGTTCACATGTTATGGTATACCTATATATATACTTATATAACAAGAATATATTATACTACAAGGATCATGATAATTATCTAATGTTTCTTCATTCTTATTCTATGGTATAAATTTGTAATCCTAAATATCCTTTTTAGGTTACATAACCTTATAATATTCTTTATTGATAAATATTATTATTCCATGTTATTTTTAATCAAAAATGTTTCCTATGTTTTCCTTTTATCACATTATTATTGTCTATTCCATAATGACTCATTGATATGTTTTTTCCTTAGAGAACATTTTAGATCACCCCTATCTTATTTTTATATTCCCAATGTAATGAATAAAGGTATTATGTATTATTTTTCTTCAAGGATAGCATATGAGAAGATTTTTTTTTGTTATATAGAATAAATGATGTGAAATAAGACATTTATATTGTAAATATCTAAAGAAACTAAACCCATTTGTTTTGGGATTTTGTGATTTGTTATGATATATAATAAATATTCATCTAAAATAATGTAATATGCATTTATTTTAATATTGGTTCACCTTACCTGGTATAAATTTATATATGTAATGTTTTTATTTTAGCACAGGATCTAGGAGTTCGGATTTGGGTAATCTGATTCTCACTAAGGAATAAGCCATTATTATGACAAATACTTTATTATAGAAGGTATTTTCTAATAACAAATCTCAACCTAGAACAACCTTCTCAATAAAGGTGGTCAATTACAACACCTTATCACTCAGTATTTGTCCATTTTATTGGGCATTAACTTATCACTCTTTGTGGGTCTGACCTATACCATCTCACTCATGGGGATCCCACCAATCAATATCATCATTTGAGATCCGCACATCTGGGATTCTACATAAAACAAAAACTGGTCATGAAACCCATTCGATAATCTCACCATCTAATCATAATGTTCAATTCAATCAATACCTAACCTCGAATATTCATGTATGTCACTTTATACATCTATCTTCATAGGTTAATCTACTTAATATTTCATTAGTAACATGAGAATATATTTTTTTCCTCTCAACATTGTCATCTCACCCAAAATATCATCCAATAGGGTCCCTATTATGCATACTAGTCTCTACCCATCAATACTAATTTTTTTTCAAAACATGGTGACTCTTTTCCATATAGGATTTTCCTAACCCTATAATTAATGATTCATTCCAAACCTCATAAAAATCTCATGTCATACTCTGTCATATTAACTATTAAAGTTCTTGATCTATCTTTTTCCAACCCCAAAAAATCAATATGTCAAGTCATCTAATCAATTATCATAAAAAATAATTTGATCTCATACCGTGACTCCAATTCCATATTTCTTAATCATATAACCTAGAGTAACACTCACCATAACACCACATAAAAACTAGAGTACTTATCTCACTCATGGAACAATGAAAGAGTCTAATCCACACTCAATATAATGTTCCCTACCACACATGATATGCACGACCATCTCACCCATCCACAGTAGTTATAAGACTCTTCTTCCCACCCATTTATCCCTAGTAAACTGATCATAAATATCTATATCACATCTCACATCATGATATCTACCTTATATAACATATCAATTAAACCAACACCATCTCTCTAAATATAGTAGGTATTAAATTGATCTTAATCAAACCAATGTTCTAAGGAGTACTTATTCCTTTCCTAGATGGATCAATTATATCTTATCTATTTTTCTAGTGTTCTCTTGGACCCTATCCCTTTTACCTGGTCCTATGAACCATCCAAGAAAGCACACCGATGCATCAATATGAATATAATTTTATATAATAGGGGGTTCCTTCCTTAAACATGGAGTTATATCCTTATGATGCTTCACTAAATGTCATCCAGTCCCTTATATAAATAACCCATGATCTTCTCACACTCAAGATCCAATATCAACCTATAAAAACCAAAATAAGTACTTTAAATAATTATAAATAATTAATTAAATTAATCATATGAGGCATAATAATTGAAAACGCATTGAAAAATGATACATTATACAAATTTAACGAAAACATTTGTGTTTATATTCCGTGGATTTCCTCTATACATGTCCACATACTTTGCATCAATTGGGATTATTACTCTTATGCTTAGGTGAAATCATCACTATATCCAATTTCAAGGATAGTAAAATTAGAATCAACCAAAGGGAGGATAAGAATAGAGAGAAAAAATGGAATAATATACCATGAAATCACCATATATTTTCCTTAAGAATGACTATCCTAAAGGGGGATTTAATAAGATAA
Source organism: Viscum album (assembly GCA_963277665.1). NCBI lineage: Eukaryota > Viridiplantae > Streptophyta > Magnoliopsida > Santalales > Viscaceae > Viscum > Viscum album. The sequence continues at coordinate 1,491,085,381 of OY728120.1, forward strand.
GAAAGTGGAAGAGAGTTATTCAAAAGACCCTTTCTTGATGCCCCTTTACATTAAATATCAAACAGTACAAACCATAAAAGCATGAGTCTACTTATATTTTAAAAAAGTGAAGAGATAAATTTGTGGAATGGACCCTCTATGTCAGGACATGGAAACCCTCCCTGAGAATTAGGATCAAGACCCATACATGTATCCATAATGATGTGACCCCAATGGGTCACAACCATAAATCCCTTGGACGATGGCTTAAACCTTGACCTAAAAATAATGTAGGTAAACCCTTTTGGGTCATAGTGTGATTCCACTTTTCTTGTAGATACTTAATACTTTGTGGTATGGAATCCCTTTTTCCCCATAATTCAACCCTCCATTCTCCCAACCAGAACACCCCTTATGAATATTAATTATGACATGAACAAATTCCTCTATGGAAAATCTCAATATAAAAACATAAATTCATCAAAAACACATATCTAATATCCAAATTCATCGAAAAAACCCATTTCATGAAAATACCTTCACTGGTATGGTTTTTAACTTAGCCAAAAACCCACACAAAACCCCGCTATATCAAGGCGCTAACAAGCCACAATGTGAAAGACACAAAATCAACATTTGCCCTGGTTTGCCTCTCACCCCTCCCAATGTGATAGGAAACCTCCTTCCAAAAAGGTAATTGAATCACCTTAACCCCACTTTGATGTTCTCCTGATCACTCGATCAACTTTTTGGGCCTCATAAATTTCTAAAAAAACGTCCTTCATATGTTCCTATACTAAGAACCCTCATCCAAATCCTAGTTTTCAAAACATCCCCAATTTCACTGCTAAAAAATTAAATTTCATATGAATTTAAAATCCATAATGAAATTATTCCTTATAAAATCATTGGGACTTTTTTTGGGGGAGTAATTGTCCCATCCTCCAATGTGACACCCCCTATATTATGTCAGTTCTATCATTGAGTTTTTTCCACAACCCCTGATTTCATCATTTAATTTTTCATAGTTAAATTATATTTAAAAATTAATATCCAAAACAAGTAACTTCACATCCATAAACATTTTTTCAATAAATATAATAATATTAATAAATTTCATCTCTTAGGACAAGATTGAAGATAATGGTCAAGATTTATGGATGTGAATTATATATAACCCAATGAAATTAGAAAACAAAATAAAAAATGATTTTAAAAAAGTAATGGAAAATAATGGAAAATGTTAACCACATATATAGGATAGTAAAATTCAAAATTAACTATATGTATTTTCAAAAAACGTTATATCATTTTTGAAAATGGTTCAAAAATCAATAATAGATATATCAAATACTAGATGTCATTGAATGTAACTTCCATAACAGATTATCAATGAACTAATTAAATTATTTCGTTATTATTAATGATATCTTGAACAACCTAATTTATTAGTATTTAATTATATAAAGAGTTATTAATATATGTAATTGAATATAAATAAAATTACTTCATTGATCGTTTGACAAAAATTAAATGAAATAATGAGGTTTTTTTTTCTATTTAGGGTTTGTGTTGATGACGTTGGTATGATTTACTTAGATTAAAAAGGAAAATAAATATAATGAGACAATTATTAGGTACCAATGGATTTCATAATGTGTATTTTTTGATAATATATATTAATTATCTAATAAAATTAATATTTCTTAGATGGATGAAAAGGTAGTATTATAGAGATGTATCATACATTTCCTCTATGGATTAATAAAATTAGGTGAATGTTGAGTAGTTTTTTTCCAAAATAAGCAATAAAACTTATAATAACTATTAATTTATAATATACATGACAATGAGTGATTAAATAGGTGATTTTATGGTCAGTGATTAATTTTTTAATCATTTTCATATGGAATTAAATAATTTTACAATATTTCATTACAAAAAAATTGGTAATATATAACTCTATAATTACATTCATGTTGATATTTATTCATTGTTCATGTTACAGAAGTACATAATATCTTTTACCACTTAATAACCATCCATAATAGGGGGCCCAAGGAAGGATAACTATTTTATGTGATGATTTAAAGATGAATAGACATGATATTTAGCCACTATTGATTTTATACAGTAGTAAATTTACTCAAATAAGAGGATGAATTATCATGTGATATTGTGTTTCTATGATTGGTCAAGTCTGTTTACTTGTGGAAAATATAGTGAGATTACACTAATTTCAATTGATTTTTTTAATTTTTTTGAGATATATTCGAAAGATTCTATGAATTCTATTTGAAATGATTATATATTTCTCATTTAGGAAATATGTTGACTATATTTAAAGGTATAGATCTATAAAGACTTTTCCTACAAATGAATAAATAAATTTATTAAAATATGGATGAAATTTTTAAGAAATTAACACACTTTTGGATAGTGATATTGTGAATATTTGAATATGGATATTGAATTTCCATATTTTTTATAACATAATATATTTTAGTGTATTAATTACTAGTTTTTTATCTATTACAAGTAAGGATGAACTATGAAGTTATCCATAATTTATGAGTATTCCATAATTTTTTTGATAATAGGACTGAATTATTATAGTGTATTTTATTTCTTCAACCATTCATTGGTTTATAGATATTTCATGGTAGTAACTGATTAATTGATTAATCACATGTTTTTAAGGACTAGGCTTGGTGAAATTTAGAATAGTTGATCATGTATATTGTGGGTTATGTTTATTGTGTAATGAAGTTTTCATTGATCCAATAAGGGTTCATTATATCTTCTCTAGGTTTGGGAATAAATAATTATAATATATATATATATATATATTATTTCTTTTTTATGAAGAATTATTATTTAAAATGGTTTTATATGATTGAGTTACATGTCATGGGATGATGTTAGTTTCTGGTGAAAATGAATATTTGTTTTCATTGATGTTTTGGGGTATTAGAGTACCCCTTTTGGAGATTCCTATAGTAAGAATTAAATATAGTATACAAATTATTCTTAGAAACTTAATGATTTGTTCCAATTTATATTTGGGTATTTCTTTTATTTCTTAATATTGAGACCGAAGCCTCTATTTTTCATTAAAAAAAGGAAACATAATTTTATTTTTAGGAATAGAGGAACCAATTGAATGGAACATATTCCTAGAGGTATAGAGGGATAAAGAAACGTGACATTGATTCCCAAGTCATGTGGGACCACACCACTTGTGAAAAGAACGACATGTGCCTGCACCCTACTATACTTTTGTTTTTTCCACACCCTGATCCATCATCAGAGGATACCCAACCTAGAACACATGCATTTACCCCCCATCTGTATCAACTAATTAGATCAATGAACCACACACTACTGAAACCCATCAACATCAAAAGATTCTAGTCACTCAATTCACCACTACCATTGAGCGGGGGTCCATCCATACGCTTCCCACTCCAGATGGAACAATATTTCCTTCACGCTAGTTTCCTATGATGGCAACCCAAGACTATACCCCCAACATTATCGGGGGTTTAAAAATGTTGAGGCTAGTATTCAAACCATAACATCCTCAATATATATATACGGCATTATTTTCTACTCAGTTTAGACCCCATTTTCAAAAAATGTGTGTAGGGTAATTCTTAACTCCCATTAGCCCACGACCAAGTCTTGGTAATGAATTTGAATCACTCTACTCATAATATGAAAAATGTTTGAGTCTATCATGACTCAATATTCTTCTACTTCTCCTAGGGAGTGATTTGTTACCAACTAGGTGGCTCAATATAGGGAATGTTGTTTTCCTCTCAAAAATAATAATTCTATAGGGAGAAGTGGATGTGATGCCCAAGTAATTTTTGGTTTTTGTTTTTATGATGAAAATATTTAAAGGTCAATAAAATATATTATTATACAATAATTTTGTGAAATAATTAGCATATAATGTGAATATAAATATATTTTTTTTGGTTTCGAGATTTATTTATTTGGGTATTATTATCATATAAAATCTACGAGAAGGCCAAAATATATTAAGTGATTTTTCAAATTGGGGTTTTATAGGAACAATGATTAATATTTTAAATTGGGAATAAACTATCTTATGCTTATTATTTAGAATTAATTTTGATTTCATTGGGATCATTGACCCTCACATTTACTAAATGGGTCATTTCTATGGATTTATTTTGTATTAAAAGATGTTTGGGAAACAAATAAAAATAGCAAGATTTCTAAATACATAAAATAGAAGTACTATAATTTCCCCCAAAATAAAGAATTATATAATTAAATGAAGTTTTTAATTTATTATAAAATTATACATTTCATTTGGGTGAGGTTTTAATTTTTTTCACCCTTTGAATTTTAGAATTGGTTAATTTTTTTAAATTAAAAATATATTTATCTATAAAGTGATTTCATACCTAAGTTTTGCCTATGATTACATACATTAAAAAACAAGACATGAAAATCTAAAACCTAGACCTGTATAATTTTCTTTATAGGTTTATTATCAATAGAATTAAGAGATTCACCATATATTATGATTTCACTAGAACCATTGTTGGTGAATGGTTTGGTTTTAGATCTACTGAAATTTTTAAGTATTTTACATTATCATTGATATTAAAACATTAAACATATCATTTATGAATCACGTTTTGTCAAAAAATTGATATATAATTAATATTTAAAATTCAAAAACATTATGACATATGAATTACATCAATATGATCCCTGGATTGAGGTGATTATTTGAGAGAAGTTAAATAATCGCTAAATTCAACCAATGATTTGAATCCCTTAAATGAATATTCACATGGTTTGAGTTATGTTTTTGGTATCCTTGTTTGGAAATGATTCATTTGATATAAAAATAGTTAAATTCTATGTTTTTATTGGAAGTTATTCTTAAATGAAAAAATTTTCATTGAATTTTAATTTATATTAGAGAAACTTCTTATTTGTTCAATTTATGTGCTCAACCATATTTGATATTATAATTTTACAATTTTAATACAAGTTAAACATAATTGTAAATTGAATTTGGATGAACTAAAACTTCTCCCTATATTTTAACATTCTTAAGATAAAATTCATTTTAACCATATATATTTTAAATCATTTTATGGAAATCATTATATGAAAATATATTTTCAAAATATAACATATTAATTTTTAGGTATTATATAGAGTTATTTTAAATAAAATTTTCTTTAAAATGATAATATAATTTAATAGGATTGATTATTGAAATAGCCATACATCAAAATAAATGTAAAAATGAGACAAATTCAGTGATATATGGTTTGTATAGATCTTATTAATGAATCTACATAAAATATTTGGGGGTGTTTTTTAAATCCAAGATATAGCTGAGAATATATTTCCTATCATTGGGAATTTTGATTTTTTAATTATATATAATTTGGATTCAAATATTTCTCTAAAATTTATAAATTTTTTGATTTTTCAGTTTTTAGGCCTATAATAATTATTAAAAAATATTATAAAAAATTATTTAAAGTGTAAGAATTATTTAAGAGGATAGAAAAAAATAAAATAGGGATTAATTAATTAAATAATAATAATATAAGGTAGTCTAGGAGAAGATACAAAACCCTTTCCGATAAAAATTTATTAATAAAAAACGAATTGGTATAATAACATATTAGTGAAGAGTGTACACATCACCCCTTACATTAGAGATATGAAAAGTCAAAAATAATCAACAAGTTAAAAGGACCTGAAGAAATTGACATATTTCACTGCATACTTGGATAAGGCATCAAACTTTATTTTCACCTCCATATAATTGTGTGTAATTTCAAATTTAATTGTGATCTTGTAGTAAAAACATGTAGTACATTCAATGAAAATAAAAAAAATTAAAAATTTTGAAAATTGGAGTTTTATGATAGTATTTTATTAGAAGTAAAAGGAATTCTATCAAAAAATTATTACATTTGACTCCCATATTAGAAAGACCATCTGTTAAATAATTCACTTCTAAAAATATGTGAGTAATGATGTTTTTTTATTAATGGAATTCCAAATGAATCAGAAACTATTTTCTTAACCATCATGGGAGATAAATGATGTTTCTCATGATTAGTTGAACAATACATGTAGATTCACAATCTATTGAGATGTTGATCCATCACCTTTGGTTTTGTAATATGTGAAGCTTTAATGAGTTCTAGAATTTTATATTGAATTGAAAATTTCTATCTATAATCTTAAAAGAAAAATCCAATAAAACTCATAGGGAGTTCCCTATAGATTTTACCATACCCTACCAAGTCCAGATTCCCCTTTGACGCACCATCCATAAAATATAACATTACAAAATAAGAATAAATGCCTCAAATCTTTCTTAAATTGACTATAGTGGAATAATTTAGAACAAAGTGAGATACAAAATTATATATATCAAGGTTTTCCATTTTATACTTATAAATAAAAATAATATATATATATATATATATAATTTGTAGAAAAAACATTTCCAAGATTATAGCTATTTTAGACAAATAAATTTCATATTTTACAATTTATTATATTTATATCATGCTAATAAGTTCTTCAAATCCATTTGTAATCCTTTAAAAGAGTGTATTTTTAAAAAAAAAACTAACACTGGTATTGATGATAACATGACCCATAAAAATTACAATAGTTCCATTTTATCCATTTTCTTAAGTATTACATCATATTTTAGTTCCATTAGTTTATTTATATCTATTAATATAATAAATTGTATAAATTATTATTTAGGATGTGTATGTGTGTAGATGTTGTCTAATGATAGTTTTAGTGAAGATATCTCATGAGGAGCAACAAGTGGGAATCAATACCTTGGGAGAGACCACTATAACTCTTCAAAATATGTTTTTTTTTGAAAAAATATAAGTCTTTATAGTGATAATTATAGTGATAGAAATTGATGGAAATAAAAAATTAATTAGATTATGAATTTCTAGTGGACATTATGAATTGGTAAAAATTTTATGTAAACTTTAGTAGCATTTGATTTAATTATTTTTAGCTGATGATAACTAGAGATATTTATTACAGATGATTTATAATTATAGTTATGAAAATTTGAAATCTTGATCATTATAATATTATTTAAATATTCATATTACTCTAAATAAAGATGGAGTTATTTCATAATGATGATATGAGATTCTCTAAATGATTCATTAGATAAAACTTCTTGATTTAGTAGTTATCCTTTGATGGGATATTGAAATTATAATTATGGGGACATTGTGAACAAGGATAATCCTTTAAAATATATCAAAACTTCATTAAATTTGAATATAATAAATTACATAAAAATTATATAGTATGATATGATAAAAAATGGTTATTGTATAGAAGTTATTTGTGATAGGTATAATATTAATAGACTAGGCAGTGTGACTGTTAGTAATTGTCACCCTAAATTGAATTTTTAATAAAATTCAATGATTATAAGATATTTAAAACAATGGTAAACTTATATAACAACCCTTATACTCACACAATACCCTATTTTAGAGACTAAAAATGTAATATATGTGTATTTATTCTCATTCTCAACCATCGACTAATTTTGATGTTTTTTATGATACATCTAAATTCTTATTCATATTTACACTTATTATCTTAGGTTGGAGGATGACAATGATTCACCCAATTGTTTTCACCCATTCCCTCCCATAACTTAAAAATCAAGTTTGATTATGAAATACCAGGTACTTATATATTTATCACCCATATCTCTGGGTCTGAAGAAAATTATTCATTAATTTAATTCACTGTTATGAGACTATATATAAAATAGCTTATCTAGAATGATATATTTATTCACCATTAGTGATTAAATAGATATAGAATTTATGATGGGTTAATAGAAATAATATCATTATTTTAGGTTTTTTCATTACGTTTATACCATCATTAAAGCGGGGAAATGAGTTTCAATATACATTGAGAGAGCCATAAAATAATTCTTTGTATGGATATGTCATTATAAACATTAACCCTCTCTAAGGAAGAGGGCATGAATAAGACTTAGGATAAGGTTCTAGGTTCCTAGTATCCTATAGAATACATTAGTTAATAGTATTCTTTCTAATAATGATAATATGAATATTTAGTATATATATTTATATAAATACCATTTTGTGTGTGTATGATTATAGTGATATATGGGTAACACTAATATGAAATGAATTATGGATATTAATGTAATATTTTTTCATGTATTGATTTTTTTGGATTCACCTACACATTATATTAATATTACACATAATGAATATTGGTTTATGAGAGTTTTCTCACTCTTATGAGGACTATATAGAGTATTATTACTCACCCCAATATGTACACCTGTGCCTTTTGGATCTTTTATTCTTGATGATAATAATGTATATATGGTAAAATATTTTATATATATAAGACAATTTGGAGATATGATATTTTAAGGATTTGAGTCTTTATTATAGGGTAACAATATTATTTTTTTCAATATTATGTTTTATATTCCATTACATATGTTCCTGATGTGTTATTTGTGATGGTGAAAATTCATGTTGTTTAGAGTCAACCCATTTAGTATTTTGTTAAAAAATTTAACTATAACCTGGGCCATTTATTAACTAGATTATCATATAGATAATCAAGTCACACCATATTTATATATTAAATTAATTATTCAATATATATAATTTAATATACATTAAATATTAATATTATATAAATTTTTTCTTATAATGTGAATAACTATTAATTTTACAGGATTATCACAAACACACAAAGAAATTAATTTATGTAAAATAAATATTTTATTCAATTATATATGTTTATAAATTTTTTAAATTTAAATATTCATGTCATTTATGGTGTCATCATATTAGTCATGCTCAACCTTAACCCAAACCAAGTGTTAATTATATCATGATTTCATATCATGTTCATGGCAAGCTCTCTTAACATATTAGAAATTACTACCTACTGTTATTTTAAAATTAAGATTTATTTAGTTACCATATATTTCATTATGGATATGTTTATTATATTTTAATGTTTTAAAATTTATTTAGGGTTATTCATTTATAGTGAAGTAGATTATGTTTTTTGTTAGCAGGAGATATGTTATGGTCAAAGATAATTCCATCATTTTTATTCATATCATATCTCTTTCTCTTAATAAATAGATTATTAGAAGAAAACTTAAGAATTTCACCTATCGATAATCCCAGAGATGAAATACACACCTTTTTTAAGATCATACATGTAGTTAGAAATTTTTAACAGATTTTAAAATCATGGTAGGATGTGCAGAACAACTCATGTTAACCTATTAAAAATATTTTCTTTCAAATAGTTTTGATTGTATGTGTATTGAGAACAAAAAAGGCCATGGAATTAATTTTATAAATTTTTAAATATTAATGCTCCAATATAGTGTAAAGAAATGTGACTAAAAAGGTGATGGAACTAAGGACATTTTTTAGCCATGTTTTATTAACATTATTTGAAAAACTCTTGAAGTATTGAGGCTATAGTGAATGAATAATGAAGGACCGAATCTATTTAAACTTAAGTGACCATGAATAACATATTAGTTACCAAAAAAATATTTTTAAAAAATATTTGAATTAATAAATTGAATAATAATTGAAATAAAATTAAATGGAATTAACCATTACGATCAAAGAATAAATTTATTTTTTCATTATTTCAATTCAAGTTAGAGTTAAATAATCTTTTTTAAATGGTATTTTTAAGGTTAAAAACCTAAAAATGACGAATAAATCTATGTGAATAGTGAATTGTGGGACCATACTATTATAATATTAAGAATCCTTATATAATGTTTTATTTTTTATAGAAAAAACTAAGCGGTGATCCATTATTTTATATAAATTTTCATAATTTAGTAATTTAATAGATACTTTAGGAGGACCTACAACATAGATACCCACTCTCTTTATCACAAGAATAATCGAGACTATGTTAAAATTTTATTTTCTACATTTTATATTTCTAGTATTTATTATTAGAGGGCAAGGATCACATAATTGTGACTATTTATACTAATATATATTCACTACATATAAGATTACTCAAAATAATAAAACTTATCATTAATTTTTTCATTCAAATTGATAAATCTGGATGATGTAACCAATATAATATTGTGGAAGTTCCTATTTATTTTTTAATCATAGTGGATTTTTTTTAATTCCCACTTAAGTGTAAAAATACTCTTGTTGAATATAACTTCTATAGTGTGTACTATCAAGTAGTATGATTACTTTGTTCTATAGATATAAAAATATTATATATATATATTACTTTATATTTTTTCTTATTTCTTATTTTTTTATAAAATAACTTCTATTTAGAAAAGTGGCCATCTATTTTATCAAAATTATTTTTAAATTTATTTTATTATATGTAATGTTTTTTAATAATATAATATATATCTCCAAATTAGTTTTTAGTGCTATTAAGGATATTTAAAATTTAATACATATTAAAATATATTTTAATGAGTGATGATCAATGATATCATGAAATATTTAGAAAAATCCAATTAAATATTTCTCAATATTTTTAAAGGTAAATTTATTTTTATTACTTGCAATTAAAAAATTATTGGTGTTAATTCCATCTATTTAGACTACATCGTTGAGCGCCATTCACTTCCTCCTCATTTTTATATGTAATAACATTTGGTATTTGATCATTTAAGAACTTTTTGATTATTTATTTTTATAACTTAATAAATCAAAAAAGGTAAATATATTTTCCTTAGTACGAATAGAATCTATAATATTAGAAATTATTGTAACCCAAAGATATACTTACTTTAATGTAACTGGCTACTCTAAATGGAAAATAAAAATGAAAATACTTTTATAAATCTTAGGAATTTATATATAGTGTAAAATTGAATAAATGTATGAATACATAAAATTTCTTAGAGTGTAATTGAGTGATGCCACAAGGGATACTAATGATCATGATTATATGGATTTGAATGGTAATGTGCATTGGAATAAAATGATTTCAATCTCTTCTTAGCATGTGTTATAACCTAAAATATGTGGAATACTCTCGATTTTTCCCTAAAATATTTGATAATGTTAAATAAATACCTATAAATACATATAATACTCATTTTAATACTTTTATAAGGAAACCATATAAATATATTTATAAAATATATAATTGGTTTATCTATAATATCATTACTATTATATCTCATGGATAAAGTGCTATATAAAACCACGAGATATTGAGATTATTGAAGTTCTTACATGGGAAGTATATTGGTATTTGTTACTATAATTCAAGAATCTTGAGGTATTTAATATTTAAAAGTAAAGGCATTAATCAAAAAACTAATAATGTTTGAATTTGAAATTCATTAAAACTAAAAGGATAATGATAACCCAAAATAAAAAATATTAAATTTAAATGATACAAAAATAAAATAAAACTGAACATAGTCTATAGAGAAATGAATAATAATGTGAAAATTCAATAGAAATGGCATAGGTATCTTGGAAATTACAATGGTTCTAAAAAAAGATATTTTTATATAATTTATGAAACCTTAAAGGAAAATATGATAATAATAGAAAATTGAAGAAAGATAAATCTTCCAATTATGATATCTTTTTAAGGTAAAAAACGAAAGGTATTATCAAGGCTGATTGTCCCACAAAAAAATTATTAATTATAAAAGAATAAATTTTCAAATAAATAAAGACTAAAACCTTTAGTACATTAGGGGAAATATATTTTTATTCATATCAATGTAGAAGTGATGAATAAAATGAAAATTAAAAACTATTTAATTTTTCCACATCCAGTGAGGTATATTTTAACCTTATTTTTTTAAACATGATATTCATAATGATTTTGAAATTTCTAGTAAATAATTAATGAAAAATTAATATATACTAGATTATACATTAAACATGGTAATGGATGATTAAAAAATATTGAAATAGACCCATTACATGATAGTTATAGAGATGAATTTCATTCTAGTTAAAAATATTAGTAAGATAAATCTATAAAAAAGAAAAAAAGTTAATGGCCAAGAATGATAATCTTAAAAATATTATAGAAATGTTAATTTTTTTATAAAAGGTTGTTTAGAAATATTTCTATTCCAAAGTAACTAGTTGGAAACTATTATGTCCTCTTAGAATATATGTGGAAATGTTTTTAATATTTATATTTTTTTGTTATATGTTTAAAGACAACTATAATGATTCTTTTGGTACATAGAAGGAGATTTTTCAAGAAATATGAAAATTGAATATTCCAGTTACATGAGATTAGTAAATGGTGAAGGTGAACGTTTGACTATGACATATGGTGATAAATTTAAGATTATTTTCCTTATTCTATTTCATATTTTTGAATTAATCTTTATTTTTAATGTTTTTTTATATAAAAACTATATTTTAATTAGTAAAAGTTTAAATTTTGCTAATTTTTATTGTATGAGGATTTGGGATACTGTACATTTTGTTAATGAAAATAGTAATTTTATTTTTATTTAAATGTGAAATTAAAATATTTATGATATTTATTTGAATTCATTGATTTATCAAGATGTATTCTAATTGTTTTTTTTAATTTACAATCCTTGATATGGAATATGATAATTAAACACTTTAATATGAGCTCACATATAAAGTCGACTAAAAGAGGTTTAATCTTGGATCTTTCTAATATAGAGTTTCTAAATTATAAATAGATTAACCCATTTCAAAAGTGTAATTAACATAGGAATAATTTGAAATAAATGTTTCAACCTATCAACCACTTTATTTGGATTACGTTAATTTTTTAAAACATTTCATTGTCTAGTACGGATTCCAAGAACTATACTTATGGAATTGATGATGGATATTTAGAATACACTTGTGTTTACTTTATTCATTGAAAAATGGAAACATGTAACTATTTTATTAAATTTTTATAGATATTAGAGAGATTTATTTGACTTACCATGAATACATCGAGAATTTAACATGGTTAATAGATTGAAAATCAATAACTTATTTCTATATAGTCAAAAAATAGTTATAGTCATAGACACTCTTACCCTTAAAACTCCTTAAAATTTTAGGGATTTTAAATGGAGAAACAAAACTCACTCATAGATAGTTTAGACCATCCATAGGGAGCAAGGGTTTATTATTTATTTTTTATATGTTTTTATGTAAAAACTACAATATTATTAATATTATATGGATTAGAAATCTTTTAAATAAAACATATTATAAATTATTTAATTGTATAAATCTTAATGTAATTTAGTTTAAACCCTTTTCAAATAATGTGTTAATTTTAAATACCAAAGTGGTTTACTAATTTTACACTTAATTCAAATGAAGTTATTATCATTGGTTATTTAAATTACACTAATGGAAAAAATATTTTTAATAGAAAAACCAATGTCATGGATAAACATTGTCAAGTTATATTAAATAATAAAAATCCAAACTAGATCAGAAAATATATTAAATACCTTATAGAGGATATATATGAAATGAATATTAATAAATAATCTCTAAAAAATGAATTTTTTAAAAGTAATTGATTGAAGAAAACATTAATATTTCTCATCCCATGATGAATAATTAGAAAAAAACATTTTACAAAAACCTCTAGAATTCTAAAAATTAATCTATTGGTTGATTTAATAGGGGAACATGAAAAATGACCTCAAACCAAAGCTTCTAAAAGAAAAGATATGGAACATAAATCTTACATTTAATATCATGAAAAAAAATTACTATAGTTATTGATAATCAAAATTGGGTGATTGGAATCCAAGATGAGTTAGAATGTAACATCCCAAACCTTAATTTGAGGTACGTTCTATGGTTCAGGTTTATTTCTTTTGGTTTCAAAAGTATTATTGGAAATTTGTAACTTAGTTTTTTTATTTTCTTAATAACCAACATTTTTTTAATTTTTAACTCCTTCAAGTGGAACTTGAATAATGTTTAATTTTACTTTCTCCTTTATATGGAGCGTGGGGTCTATATATTGGTAAATTTTATCTACATATACATAGGTTTGTTTTTGGGTTTTATGTAAAGTTAAAATTGATTTTATAAGGGTTATGTAGGGTAAAACAACCACTTTGTAAGGATGGGATGAAGTTTCAGTTAAATTGTATGGGTCATCTGGGAAATTTTTTGGTTGTGTAAATGTAAGCTAGTGTTTCTATACACTTCCTATAGGAAACCCCTTATTTTCAAAGGATAGATAAGGGTGACCATGGAACTATGAAATCTTAACTAATTCTTTCCAAAGGTTATGTAAGGGTAACCCAGTATCCTCTTGTTAAAACAATGAGTTGCGTAAGGGTAAAACCAAGACAACTTTACATAGTTCCCTTTTTGGGATTTTTTTTGTTTTTTCTTCCCTAGAATGACTCTATAATTATTTTTGATGACTTTAAAATACAAAAATAATGGAAATTTAATTATTATTATTTTTAATGGTTTTAAACCTCCCACATTCATTGTTCTATTAAAAAATAATAAAATGGTGATTTTAATTTTGAGTTTTTAATACTGCAAACCAAAACACCACTTAAATTTTTAAAATTTCAATAATATTTTCTTCTTGTAAATTTTGATATCTTCTTGAGAGTATTTCTTCATATCTTATTTTTTTTGAAGGAGATCTGGTTCCTTTGGATAATTTCATATTCTTTCTTACTGTAAAACCATCATAAGGGTGTTAAAGGTTGTTTTTTCATTGATTATTTTCTATAGACCATATCTTATTACTATATGTTTCTCTTCTTGATTGGATGGTGGATCCAATATAGGTGTTTGTAATGAATTTTGGTTTTAGATTTTTCCTCTGAATATTTCGATGTATATTTCTTGATTTATCCTCAAAGTTGGTGCAACATTTAGGTGTTTGGGGACCATAGAATTTTTATATTAAAAATATTAATATATTTTAGTGAACTTTAAGGAATCATCTCAGTGGTTTTGGATTTTACAATTTTTTGGATCATAGATGTGAAATATGAGACTCTTGTTGATTATGAAATGAGGGGTTTACCCAAGGTGAGACCTAATGTTGGTCGGTGTCGAGCATCGGGTTGAGGTTGCTGTTAGAAGGTTTCTTTATTTAAAATAAATAATTAAATTAATTTATTTAAAAATAAGAGTCCTAAATGAAAACCTATATAAATAAATTTTTATAAAAAGTTTCTAGGGTTAACTGTATAACCTAGGATGAATTGAGATATTTTTTTTGGTATTATTCATTAGTGGATTGAGATCATAAAATGAAAGATTACATCAAGGTGAATCGAGAGACAAAAAAAATAAGAGATCATATTTATCACAAGATAGTGAAATAATAAACAATTATTGATCCTAAATTGAGGTAGTACTCTTCATTTGTGGTTTCCTCCCTTTTGATTAAAATATTGAGCATATATTTTCATTTTTCATTCTAGATCTATTATGTATTTAATCATCACATGATTCCTATAATTTATTGGTTATTTTTTTCTAATAAATATTTTTTTTCCATTTCTAATACCTTTGGATATCCTGTTTAAATGATCATTTTTCAAGAACACTTGGTCAATGATGTATTCTCCTTGTTTAGGTGCATTTAGCCCCACTATTCTTTAGGTTCTTCATCGTTGTCCCACGAGGTCATGGTTTGACATTTGTTGGGTGGGTTTGAGAGTGATTGAACCCAAAAATTCATAGAGGGTTGTGAAAATGATGTAAAAAGAGTGATTTTAAGGAATATTGGGTTGGATACATTGATGTAGGATACAGAAACATGGATTGTGGCTGGGTTTTAGATCCTTATCCACTAAAGATGAAACATATCAATGAAGGACCGTCAGATTTCAGATTTTTGGCCATTGGAGGCTAGTGATCGAGGACTAGAGATTTCCCCCACCGATTTTCAGCGGTCAAATGCCAATATTTTTTTGAGGTGGAGTTAGATCGGGAGTCCATATTAAGGAACATGAGATTCTGTAGAATTACAGACTACACACTGTATACCCTAGAGGATCACATGTTGTGTAGTCCTATTCCTAATTTTAGCTAATGTTTTTAGCCAGGATAAGGACCAAAAACCATGTGGCTAACCTAACATGTCACGTGAAACTCCCCAAGTATCTAGGTTGTGTTTCATCTATACACGCCTAAGACATCATGTGGGAAGTCACGCTATGTACTCCAGAAGTACACTTGCATGTACAGGGGTATACGAGCCCAGACCAGTACCTTAGCATGACCGGTTACATGGCTAGGAACACAAACATGGCTCAAAGTACCCAATCATTTTCAATAGTACACAAGATGGAAATATGTGGTCAAGACACACCTTATAGTACACTTACACACCATTTAGTTCTACATGGATAGTCGAGCCGTGTGCAAGAAAGGTCAAATATAGGAGGCTAGGTAAGGTCACCCCCCATTTTATCTATAGTATAAAGTGTGTGACCCATGGTACACACCATGTAATTTTATTTGTAACTTACACTTTGTGTATATCCTCATTCTGGGCTCATATTTTTACCCATGAGTATCCAATTTTGCATAATTTTTTTCATAGAAACTGATGATAGACTTATTAATGGATTCCATGATATGATGTAAGATTTTTAGAGTGAGATTAATTATTATATGATGATGGACCAGTAGAAACCACTAAGAAGGATCAATAAATACATTCTAGGGTTGGAAAGCCCCCATATCAGACCGAGGTGAGGGTCCCCCATACTCATTGCACTAGCTAAGCGGTACCCCTATCATACTAGGGTACATTTTTTCAAGGTTTGAGTGGCATCCCCTAATACACTAGGGATTGAGTCCTCCATTTATTCCTACTTAGTGTAAATACCTATCAATATAGTTTGTGAGCCCTCAATTACTTGTGTGGAACCCCCTGAAACACTATGGAATGTGTCATTTATCTATCTACTAAGTGGTACTAACATATTGCATTAGGGCATGGGTGATCTATATTTTTAGTGGAAGCCCCATACCTAATATAAAACATGTACTCTATAAAATATTATTACCCATCAGGATGTTGAGTAGTGATAAGTTGTGGGTCCTCCACACTTCCTTCTTAGACAGACATGGGAGATTATGGGCATAGGTGACTGATATTTGGAGCTGTATGATGACTCATTGTCTTGGGCTGGGTAGTGAGATGGAGATCCACTTTCTCTATCATCTAGGTTTATTTTGAGAAAATATATATATTATGGTATTAGTTTATTTATTTTTATTGGTTGATCTAAACTTTTATATATCTTTTTCCCCCTTTTTGGTTTTCATGGCGTCATAGTGGGTATGTATATACTCACCCATGCAAGGGATTTTCATGTATGAGTCGAGTCTTAATAAGATGAAAGATAGTTTGATACTGAAATTAATAGAGCATTTTGATACTTGGGTGCATTGACCACCAATGGTAGTCAGACATAGAGATCAAGAGATGGGCTATCTCAATTTTATTTTATTCCATTCGATGTTTGGTGGGGACTTATTTTATAGTTGGGCTTGTATTCTCCCAAACATTGTCTTACTTTTACATTCTCTTATGTAATCCCTAGAGTTTATTACATGGATGGTTTTCATCTAGATTTTACTGTCTTTATTATATTTCTATGTACTATTAAATGAATATGGTTGGGTGTGTGCATATAGGTACGTTAGGCAAATCCCTCCCATTTGAGTTATGCCTTCTCGAAACTTGTCACTATACCCTAAACTATTGTAGGTGGTGTTGTGGTTATGATGGCTTGGATTTTTCTAAAAATTAGGGCCTTGATGGTTTTTGTAATGATATAGAATAAGTACCCCTTATAAAGGATTGAAAACCTATTTGATTATTTGCAAGACACAAGTTTGTTCTCGAAGATCGATTTCAGGTTTGGATAACACTAGTTGAGGATTTTTAGGGATGATATTCCAAATATTACATTTTAATATCTCTACAGACACTATGAGTTCCTAGTGATTCCTTTCAATGTGACAAATTCCCCTCTTGTATTTATATCTTTCTTTAACTGGACATTTCAATCATACTTGGAACAATTTGTAGTGTTCTTCCTCGATGACATACTAATTTACACTACATTAGATGAGGAGAACACTAGTATTTGATATCAGTCCTTTAATTACTAATAGAGAACTAAATTTATGGTATTCCCTTGAAGTTCTAGTTTAGGATTTGTACGGTTTACATTCTAGGGCATGTCATTTCTATGAATATTTTAGATATTGACCTAAAAAATATTGATGCATTTCTTTCTTGGGATACACCCATGTTTGTGTGTGAGGTGAAATGTTTTCTTGTATTTTTGGGGTACTATAAGAGGTTCATCAAATACTTATATTTGATTTTATCTTCTTTGACCATCCTGATGTAGAAAGGGACACTGTTTACTTAGACTAAGTAGTATTAGAGAGCCTTCAAGATGTTGAGGTTGAGGTTGACCAATGCTTTTGTGTATAGACTGCTGGAGGAGGGTGTGGAGAATGTAGTGTTTTTTGATAACATATAAGATAAGCTCTATTTCATTTTAATTGAGATGTAAATGGTGATTTAATATAGGTTGAGGCAGTTGAGACCCCATAAAAAGAACTATGAAACTCCGGACCTAGATTTAGCATTTGTTGTCTTCACTCTAAATATTTTGAGGGAATATCTTCTTGGAGAATGATTTTTTGAATACTCAAGCGACCAATGTCTCAGGTACTTCATTACATAGTGATATTTAAACCTGAGATAGAGGCTTTTTTTAGGTCCTATTTGACTTGGACTTTTAGATAGTCTACACTCCTAGAGTGGGAAATGCGGAGGAATACTTTCTTAGTAAAAAGTTTCATTATCACTTGGTTGTGGAGGAATATGTGGAGTTTGATTCCTTTTAGATGAACCTAGAGGATGATAGTAGTGGAAGTTTTCTTCTGTTTATGTCAGTGGCTCCATTTCTTTAGAATGTGAGAGAGACTAATATTATATATATTTACATTGAGGTTTAATGTGTCTATATATCATAAAGAGATACACTAGATAGATTTTCTAAAGGAGGTTGGAACATCATCCTTTATTTGGGATGAATGGTTTTTCTAGCCCCATTGTCCGTGGAGGTGATAATATAGTTTCAAATTTCCTCCTTCATTATACATTCTGATTTCAAAAATATATACATGGAAATTTAGAGGAATTTTTATGGATTTACATGTGGTAGATTATAGTCGAGTTCCTCTTTGAGTGTCTCACATTCTAGTTTTTAAAGGATGGGAACCATGTTTTTATAGGTTTGATATAGCCTCTTGAGACCATAAAGTGGAAATAAAAAAATATCTATTGAATTTATAATGCATATTATATGGATAACAAGAGGATACAATGCAATATAGGATATTATTGATCGACCTACTAAGTCATCAAACTTCTATTCGAATAAAAAGCATAGTTCTGTTTGAAGTTTGGGAAAATTGTACATACGAGAGAGAATTCAGCTTCATAGGGTAACCTTAGAGATAATCTTTGAATGTGATTTTCAATTCACATCATAGTTTTGGAGAGGCCTGCAGATGGAATTTGGGACCCATTTGAGGATTGATACAATGTTTCACCCATAGAAAGATGGCCAGACTAATCGTACTATCCATGTATTGAAGGATATGCTTGGGGACCACTATTTGGACTTTGTATGGAGCTGGGAAGATCACTTTAAATTGATATATTTTCCTTATAATATCAGCTATCACTCTACTACAATCATGTAAAATGTTTAGGCCCTATAAAGAAAACATTGAAGTTCACCCTTATGTTAGACTGCGATAGGTGAGACATCTCTAGTTGGTCCAGAAATGATGGAAAAGGGTTAGGTGATCCATGAGAGGATAAGGATAATCAGTGTAGAAAAAAATATTAATCAAATAGATATCATAGGACCATGGATTTCGAGAAGGGACATAATGTTTTCGTGAGAGTCTCCCCATGATAAGGATTGTGGAGTTTTGGCCAAGGAGGAATATTTTCCCTGAAGTTCATCGGGACATATAGGCTCCTACGAAGGTTTGGTGAGGTTTACTACTACCTAACCCTTCCGCAGTAGTTGGAACAAGGGTATGTTGACTTCCATGTGTCACAATTGAGGATATACATGCATGAACCTGCACATGTAGTTGACTAGGGAGAGATGGAAATTGATGATGAATCCACCTTCATGGAGTACCCATTAGAAATCAAGGATCGATAAGAGAGGATCCTATAAGGCCTACCATCCCCCTGGTTCATGTATTATGGTATCATGAGATATTTCAAGAGAGATTATGGGAGTCTAAGCACCATATACAGGTTCAGTATGCCCACATTTTTATTTAGATTATGGTTTTAGGGGTGAATATCCATGAAGGAGGGGAGAATTCGATGACTTCAATTTTTTGTATTTTTTTCCTTTGAGTAATTATTTATATATATATATATTGATTTATCCTCATATTTTTTGTGTAATTTGGGTGTCTTGGGACCTCCAAATTAATATATTAGAAATATTAATCTGTTTCAATGCACACACACACACACAATTTTAATTTTATTTATTTTCCCTTTGTTCGGGACATCAGATGTGAAATCAGAGACCATGGTCGATTCTGAAAAGTGATGTTTACTCTAGGAGAGACCTAATGCTGGTCGACGCTGGATGTCCGGTGGAGGAAGAAGTTGGAGGGTGTGTTTAATTAAAATAAGAAATTAAATTTATTTATTTTATTTAAAATGAACAAAATTAAAAACTCTATAAATTATCAATTATAATAAATCATCATAGATAGATGCATAAACAAGAAAGTATTTTCAAGAAAGAAAATAATATTTCTTCATTGGAGGATCGAGATCATATGATGAATAATCAGATTGAGGTGGATTGAGAGGTATGAAACACAATACATTATCTTTATCACCAGAGAACACGATATTCACTGAAAATTGACCCTAAATTGATGTAGGAGTCTTAATTTTTGTTTTCTACCCTGTTGATTAAAATATTGAGCTGGAATTTTCATATACTATTCTTGATTTTTGATTAATTAATTCTTCGCATGAGCCCCAAATTTTTTGGATATTTTTACCCAATAAATATCCATCCCTTGAAAATGCCCATGGATATAGTATTTGTAAGATCTTTGGACAAGACCACTTGGATAATGAATGAATTTCATTTTTCATTTGTATTTTCCTGACAATTTTTCATTTTCTTCCCCATTAGACCATGAGGTCATGGTTCTACATTACTAGGGTAGGTTCTGTTATGACCGAACCCCCAAATTCAGGGAGGTTGTGAGAAAGTCATATAGAATGGTGATTTATGGGTAGATCATGTTTGATCCACTATTGTGGGTGATGTTGATGCAGATCACATCCGGGTTTTGGATCTTCACCTATGGTAGGTGTGAATGGTTGTATGAGGACAATAATATTTCAAATGTACAACCATTAGAGGCTTGAGATTGATGGTTGAAGATGACCCCCACCAATTTCAAGGTATCAAAAATTGATATTTTCAGGTATGGATGAGGATCTAGATTCACCATAGAGAAATTAATAGTTATATAAAATTCACAAATATGCCCCATGTACTCTAGAGGAACACATTTTGTGTCGTCCAGTTTCATGTGGTAGTTGGGGGCTTTATTTAAGGTAGGATCATAGACCATGTGGCCAAGACCACACAACATGTGACTCTATTCGATCATCAATTTCATGTGCCATAATTACATGAACATGACCCAATATGTGAATACACCTCATGTACACTAAGTGTACATGGGCATGCCCAGGGGTATGCGACCAAGACCTAATGTTCATAGGCATGTCCAGGAGCACACTTGATGGCTCCAGGTGGTCGAGACATGTCGTTTAGTACCCTTACATATCATGGAATTCCACAAGGATATATAAGACATGTTATGAGGAGTAAATGTCTAAAATAATAGGTTTGGTCACACATTGTGTGACTGCTGGTACAAGTCATATAATTTTCTCATGAACTTACATATTGAATATACCCTCCTTCTGAACTCCGATTTTGGACCATGAATACCCTATCCTGATCATTTTACCATATAGAACATGATGGTATCCTTCATAGATGATTTAGATATATTATGTGTGGAATTGATAGTGTGTTACATCTTTAGGTGATGCTAGAACAATATAAATGATCAAGCGGGATCACTATTGTGAGGTTGGTGTAGAAACCCCACTATCACACCAGGGTGTGCCCCCCATACTCCTTGCACAAGTTGGGTGGTAACCCTTATTGTACTTGTGTGTGGGTCCTCTATATTTTATTGTCACCCCACTGACACATTATGGAAGGGTCCTCCATATAATACTACTGAGTGGAATCCCCTATCATGCTATGGTATTGATCCTCTATTCCTTGAGTGACACCCCTAAAACACTAGTGAATGAGTCCTCTATCTATCTACTGACTCCTACTCACTTGTCACATCTGGGAATGATTCATCTATATTATGAGTGGCACAAACTTACTGTACTAAGGAGTTGGTCCTCTATTTTAGGTTGTTCTCCCTCTTTCTGTAAAGCTATGATGAGGTTTGGGTCCTCCACATGGCTTTCTCAGACAGACATGCATGATACTGGGTTTCAAGGATTGACCTTCGGAGCTACAAGAAGACTAATCATATTAGGTTGGGCTATGTGATAGAGATCCACCTTCTCTATCATCCAGGTTTAATTTTAGCACATATATATATATATATATATGATGGGTTTTATTTTCCTCTTGTTAATGGTTAAACTTACTGTTACTGTATCTTTCTATTTCTCCCTTTTTGTTTTTTGTTGTGTCTTACTGAGAATATATATACTCACTCCTACATGGTATTTTCTCACATGTGTCTTGTATTATGTAGACGAGAGATAGTTCATAGGTGAAATTGGTGGGGAATAGTGATAATTCGGAGCATTGACCATGTATGTTGGTCAAACGTAGAGATCAGAAGTAAGGATTTATTGATTGTATTTTATTGTAATAGTTGTCTGGTTGCAAATTTATTTGTGGTACAGTGTGTATATTGGAACTTTTTTCATACCTTTTCATACTTTGATGTAATCCCTATAGTTTAGTTCATGCATGTAATTACTCTAGATGTTATAGTCTTTATTATATTTCTCTTTAATTTTTCATAGATATGTTTTGGTGCATGTGTACAGGTACATTTTTAAAAGGCCTGTCACTTAAGATATTCCTTATTTATTCTTATCTACATTACCTAACCTATTTTATGAAGTCTTGGGATTACGATGGCTTGAACTTCTACTGGCCATGAATACCCTAGTTGGTCAGGTCGTTATAGTGTTTTTGATATTGTTTCTAAGCTAGGAATTCCAATAATCCCCCTTTAGAATTTAATCTATGATTACCTATGCTTTAATATTTTGTTTTTGATTTCATATATTGTTTCTTATTATTTATAGTATCTATATCATTCATTAATGGTTTCTTGAGTTTTTGATAAATGTAGAAAATGGGTATTTTGATATGAATTTATGTGAAATTAGTTTTCAAGGAATATAATCATATTTTTTGGAATTGATTTTCCCAGATGCATTTTGATAAATATCGTGAGTTTTTTATAATTATGATTTCCAAAATAAAGTGAAAAGTTTGGTTTTCTAATGATTATGTTATTTGAACCTTTTTGAAATGGTTCTTTTAATGTTTGTAATTAATAAATTTCAATGAGTTTTAAATGGTTTCATAAAGGGAATTGAAATCTTTGAAAGCCTCAATATACCAAGTGTAATGTGGAAAGGAATGTTTGGTTCTTTTTACGATTTCCTAGAAAATGGAAAAACCATTGGACATAACCTTTTATATGTAATTTAAAAGATGGATACATGAATTAATTAAATGAATTGTATATTTTAAGGGTGATGAATTCAATTGATATTGAAATTAATTGATAAGATTTATAATGGGGAATGTTCTTATATAATGTTCAGAGTTGTGAGAAATATTTATGATTAATTTTTAAAGCCTTATGGTATGATATTAAAAATTGAAATTATCACCTCGATTTTAATTTCATGAGGATACCTTGGTTGTTATGTGGGAGGTCTAGGTATACATGTGCACAACATAAGTATTATTCACTAACTAGTGGCTTTAAATGAGACTTAGTCCAACCTAAATGATTTCCACCTTATTTAGGATAGGATTTGATATGATTTGGTGATTAGGTGAGGTTTTTTAATGTGTTGATTGATTTTTGGTGTGTATACTTGTTTTGTCGATGTCCTTATTAACCCTTTCTATATTATTCCCTTTTAGCTCCTTCAGTTTCTGTGATTATTATTTATGAATATTCTCTAAGGTATGATTATTTCGAAAATTGTGTCATAATATCTTATATCCTTCAATTTTTCTTAATAAAATTTTAATAGTAATTTATGAGTGAATTAATGTGATAAAAAAAATATGGTTTTATTTTGAAATGTCTTGGTTTTGTGAAAATAGGTCTTTTTCAAGGAAAATATATGATCCTTTTTTTATGGAAAGAAAACTTTGAAAACCTATTTGGTATCCTTATTTTTAATACTACATAAAATATCTTCTCTTTAAATGTTTTATTCTTTAGTTCATTGGATGGTGACCAACTAGTCTTTTATCTCACACATATATTTTATAGGATTAACTTGTTTCCCAATATAGTGGATATTACTATATCTTTGGGTTAGAGAATTGATGGAATATTACGGATTATTTCATCATATTTATATAGATATATTAGTGATTTGGTATATTTTACTTTGTTATTAGTTGTATATGTTGGAACCAAAATATTTGACGGAAAGAGAGAGGAAAAAGAGGCCCCACGCCCTGCCCCGCGAAGCCCCGACGTGGAGCCCCATCAAGCAACGCGGCCGCCACGAAGCACCAGAGGCGGTACCTCCCCGCGAACGCCCTGAAGTTTGCGAACCAGCCGCAAAGCACTAGAAGCAGTACCTTTCCACGAATGCCCTTGATGTTTGCGAACCCACCACGAAGCACCAGAGGCGGTACCTCTCTGCAAACTCCCTTGATGTTCGCGAACCCGCCACAAAGCAAAGGAGGTGGTATCTCTTTGCGAACCCACTTGACGTTCGCGACCCGCCGCGAAGCAACCAAATCCCCCATTGCGCCGTGTGAGATCTTCTTCACAGCGCCTCTTGCCTATAAATATCAGGCTCCCCCTGAGCCTTTGTGATGGATAATCCGACCATTTGGGCTTCCCAGCTCCCAAATCGCGAAGCAATCTTTGCTCTGGGAATCATGAGCTCCGTGAGGTATTTTTTCTTCGCGAGAGGCCTCCTCCTTGCATCGTTTTGAGCCCCTCTTCCAAGAGGGATGCCCTTCGTGAAGCGTAAGGGAATTTTGGAAGGAAGGGGATCCCCAAGGGGACCTGGGCAGTCGCGGATCGTTTATTCTTTGGGAAACACCAATCCTATACACGTGATCCACTTGCCATTGCAGGGTCACTGTACTTCGCGAAGTACACTGCTTCACGACACTTCGCTTTGTGAGGCACCTATTCTCAGCGAGGCAATGCTCCATGAACACCCTTCCACTTCATGAAGCACCTCCTTTTCTCACCTCCACCCCATGATAAGGCTAAGTCACCCCACTTCGCGAAGCGCACCCCTTTGCAAGTGCCCTCCATAACGCAGATCAACCGAGCTCTGCAAGGCCCCTACCTGCGGACCCCTCTGCTTGGCAATTCCTTCTCCCGTGCGACCCTCCAGGTTTTCAATATGTGATTTCAAAGTCCCCTAAATGATACCGCCCGTAGTGTTGCTTTGCCTAATGCTTCTTCGCATAGGCACGCTAATGAATATTACTTCTTCACATAGCCATGCTAATGTGGACCCCTCGATGGTTCGATATGCGACCCCCCTTCTCCATGGAATTGTCGATACCTTCCCTCCCACAAGGATCAGAGGGTATTGGTCATGTAAGTCCTAGTGGTGCGGAGTAAACTCACCTCATCTGAGCTGCATAACATTAGCCTTCCAAGCACTTAGTCCTCAACACATGACGTCAAACTGTGATCAGGCCCCGTGCCTCGCACGCAGGGTCCCCCCCAGCTCAGACACTCTTTACGCTGCTCGTCTCCACGGGGATGGGATCACCCCCCACATGGGATGATGTCCTCCCTCTCAGAGTGGCGTTTGTCCACGGGGAAGGGAAACCTCCTTAGTGTAAGCTCCTAGCCCTTCTTGCGGAAGGTAGCACCCAAGAACCTCCGTACATCCCCACCGCCAGGGCCAGCAGAGGGTGTGATAGGGAATGAGGAACATCCTTTCTTCAGTCCCAAACCCCCTCTCCCTATGCGCTTTTTTTCCCTTGGGCCTCCATCCTGGAGTAAGTCCCAATACCATGGGCCGCGTAACATGTAAGCCCCTCTTCACATCTCACGGACGCACCCTTCGAGACGTAATCATCAGGTCCTTGCCACCTCTGGTTTCTTACACTAAGCATAACTCACGTGGGCTTATATTAAGCATTTACTATGACACCAACCCATGTCCCACATGAAATTAAACTGTACACCCCTTTGAACTATAAGGTCTTTGATCCATGTCAAGGCATGATACATAGGAATACTTCACGAGGTTCAAGCCCACCACCAGTCATTTCTTCACGTCAGGTTCCACCCTCGTCCCGCATGACGTTAAACTGCATTCCAATCCAGTGGTAAGCCTTTGTGACAATCCTAAACGACGGGGACTGCGATCTGTGTCAAGGCATGGTATGTAGGAAGCCTCACGAGGTTCAAGCCCACCACTCGTTGGTCATCTCGACCTCCTTCACATCGGTTCACCAAACTCTACCATGGGCCGCCTCAGAGCGTAAGCCCCAAACACCCTGTCCGGTATGACGTTAAACTACACACCCGAACTACGAGGACTTTGATCTATGTCAAGGCATGGTACGTAGGAATCCTCTCTAAGGTTCAATCCCCATCACCCATCATACCAAGGTCTTTCTTCAAATCGGTTCACCGACACCCACATCCCTCCTGAACTACGAGGATTTTGATCCATGTCAAGGCATGGTACATAGGAAACCTCACGAGGTTCAATCCCACCACCCGGTCGTCCCGACCTCATTCACGTCGGTTCACCGACCACCTTGGGCAGCCTAGATTGTAAGCCCCACATATCCATCCGAAACTACGTGGACTTTGATCCATGTTAAGGCATGGTATGTAGGAAACCTCATGAGGTTCAAGCCCACCATCCACCTGGAACAAGGTCCTTATTCACGTCGGCTCCCTAACACGCTCCCATCCCGCATGACATTAAATTTCATCCCAATCCAGTGGTAAGCCGTTGTGACCCCACCATCCAATTGTTCTGACACACCTTCACGTTAGTTCAATAGACCCTTTTCAACCCAAACTATGAGAACTTTGATCCATGTCAAGGCATGGTACGTAGGAAACCTCACGAGGTTCAATATCAACACCAATCGGACCAAGGTCCTTCTTCATGTCGGTTCACCGGCGTCTATTATGAACTACAGAGTCTTTGATCCATGTCAAGGAATAGTATGTAGGAAACCTCACGAGGTTCAATCCCAACACCCATTGGACCAAGGTCCTTCTTCACATTGGTTCACCGGTGCCTCATCCCGAACTACGTGGACTTGGATCCATGTCAAGGCATGGTACATAGGATGCCTTCCGGAGGTTCAATCCCAACACCTGTTGGTCGTTCCGACCCCCTTCTTGTCGGTTATCACCAACTGAACTACGTGGGCATTGATTCCCTAATGTGGGGATATGTAGGAAGTCTCTTCAAGACTCAATCCAATCACTACCATCATCTTCACAACGGTCCTGTCGCATTCCTCCTCCACTCCATTCAATTCCCCATCATCAATCCTGATTCTTACCCGAGCCGCCACATCCCGGTGAGATCATGCCACCCCATTCCTCTGCACAGCATTCAGGAAGGTTCCCATGGGCTAGCTCTGATATCGGTGCTCCCTTAAGGGGGGTTCCTCAATCTGATCCACTCCAGCTAATGTTCTGATCAGCCAGATCAGTCTCTGTTGGACGTTAAACTTCAGGCATACCCTAGGTTAATTATGGGAAGCTGAGGAAAACCTTAGATACATTCCTATGGCATATGATTCCCCACGCTCGATGTGGGATGCCTTAGGCTTCCATTCCCTTGAGAAGCCCTATAATAAGGGAAAAAAGATAGACACGCCAATTCCTCAGTGCTCAGACACGTTAATGATGCCTCAACATGACTACTCCTCCAACCGAAGGTTGCTGCCCTAACCGGACCCTTTGAAATGTCCTGACAGAAGCAGTTTAATTAACTGGCATCCATGGAAACATGGCACTGGGAATATTTTCACGAACAACATATTAAATCTATGTGGGAGACCCAAACTAGGGGACTAGTTCTAAGGAGGAATCCACAGAAGGATGAACCGACATCCCATCATCGCGTTTCAATCAAGGAGAAGACATCCCAGAACAAGGAACGGATGTTTCCTACCTTTGGAAAGCGGGAATGTGGGAAATAGCCACTTGTCCTACACAAACAGATGAGCGCGCCCTGACAAAAGTGTCAGAAAAAGAAATGGTGAACCTGACTTGATGTTCTTCTCCTCATTATGGAGACTAGTAGCGCTCGAGACATTATTAGATTGACGTGTCACCGGATCCAGATATCTGGCAGTGGGTCCCACCAAGAAAATAGTGGTCCTTGCATGAAACTCACCAGAAGTTGGGGCAGTAGAACGTTGGGAATTCCATTCTGTAGTATTGTCGGCGTGGATTCCTCTTACCGGCCACGGAAGACGAAATAGCGTTGTGGCACTAGTTGTCGATTTTGTTTTCCTCGTAGTGCTGATGAGTTAATCTCTCTACTTCCCAGGAATCAGGTTTCTGCTACAGGGACATGATCATTGCCCACCCGCCTATGCAGGGGAAGGGGTAGCACTGGCACAACTGCTCTGCGTGGCTCCACTGCTGCCATAACGGCATCTGCATCCACGAACTTGGGGCACCCACGCCCTATCTCCCCATCGAAAGTCGTCCAATGAAGGTTTATTAACATCCTCGTATGACGTTATGAGGAGGAGGGAATAATCCCAACCTGGGATATGGACCACGTGGACCTGGTGGCATCTAGGCCCCACTTTCAACACCACCCTCGAGGGCCGCGCATTGAGCCCCTGCTCCCCACCCCAACATTCAATCGTTTCGGGAGCCTATACCCGGAATGCCTTAACGACTCCATGCCTTAAGTTGATGAGGTGGGTGATGTCCGATTCATCCCAGTCAGAGTCCCGATTCAAGGGATCCAACCAAGGGCCCCCACTTGACTGCGTCAGCACCACCGCTCGGCCTGGCCAGAGGAGCAGGTAGGCTATGCACCTGCACCACCCGCACCGGCTCACCTGACCCATTTCCATCGTTGGGTCCGAGCTGAGGACGCCCGCCAAGGGGCATTAATTTCGAAAGCTACTGTGTCCCGAGACACCACCAGTGCATATCATCAGGTCGCTGCACGCACTGAGCAGGGGCACTTATATGCCCAACCGTGATTGAGGCCCCAACCGCCCCACGGGTGGACTGGCTTAACTCTACGGGTCACAGGTATGAGTGGTGATTGTCGCGAACCAACCCACGGTGATGTCACCCCGTATGGAGGACCTCCCCGTACCACTACTCCAGAGAGCGTGGGCCTTCCCCTCTCCGAAAATCATCATGGAGGTATGCCCCGTGGTACCCCTAACCAAAATCAAGACCTGCCCCGCGGCAGTGACACTCGGCACGGAATCCTTTCCCGTGCCTACCACATCGATAATGGAATTCCTATTTCCCTAGAACGTTGATGTGACGGAATTGACCATCTGGTACCTCTTCAACCTGGGGATCCTCCATATGTTCTCTCCACAACTAGCGAAGGTTCTCCTCGCCCTGACAACCAAATGGGTGAATGTTAGCCTCGCTCCACCCGCACCAAGCATGGAGGTCCTCCCCATGCTCCCGCCGGTTTCAATGGAGGTTTCTCTCGCTCATGTGTTGTTCATGGAGGTCCTCCCCATGTTCGCTTCGACATTTTCCCCGGTGCCCCTCGCACCCCGGCTGTCTCAAGTGGAAGTCCTCTCCGCCCTGGCACCAGCGCGGCCCCAAGAATACATGTCAGGAATCATCCTTGTCATGATGAGCCATCTAGGGGAAGGAGGGAGGGTCGTCGCCACCAAAAAAAGTATCTTGGGATGTCCTGGATGGAGATCAAACCAGCCCACCTCTCGGATTCTGAAGCAGAATGCGACTCAGCAGTGAAACCCTCCCCTCGGTCCCCTATGTCAACGAACGGGGAAGGAACAAGGTGTGTTAGCCTCATAGTTCCAGAATTTGAAGTCCCCTGGATTCCCGCCTCTCTTTGTGGGTACAACCAGGAGGAGGAAATTTGGGAGTCCCATAGGTTCCGACTGTGCAGTCACCGCCGTTGTCACCAGAAGTGCCCTCTACCTCAACCAGAGATCACGAAGATTTATTTTGAGGACTGATGGCAGTTGAGCAAAAGTGTGACCCATATCCGGTAACCGCGATCACTACACCAGAAGCTGTGGATGTCATCTCATCATACCGTGACGTTGTGGTCAGGTCATTGCACTCTTCCGAGGATGGCCCAGAATTCAGCGGCCAGCCGAATCGTTCTCTGTATTCTCCACCACCTAGTTTACTTTCCCAGTGGTTCACCATAGTACCACTACTAGTTCCTCAGCCACATCTGGTTGATGAGTGGGGAAATATGGAGCCAAACCCTCAATCTGAGCCCAAGAGCTTCTGTAACATTCTTGCGGTAGATCACTTCATAGAGAAGTTCTGGCCAGCGGCAGCATCGAACTTTCGTGCGTCGGAATCCCTCACCCCAGAAGAAGTCGAGTTCTTCCATCAAACCCTATGGGTGACGCACTTCCGTCTTCGTTATTGTCAGGTGGTGTACCCCAGGATCCAAGGGAACTTTGAGGAAATTATCAAGCAATTTCGTCGGTTCGATTTGGCCGCACTCCCCGTGGCCCAGCGCCTTGAGTAACCACGTCGCCAGAGCACCTTCCAACAAAAATGCATTCAGAGTTTCAAGGTACCTCGAAAAATCATCAGGGAAGCTACCCCCCACGTGCAAGTCCGTGGCTGGGGACAGTATGCCACCATCCTCTTTAGTTCTATCTGGTGGCAGCCCGACTCGTTATGCAACATTGAGGACATGCCCCCAAGGAGGGTTGCGGTCCACATGGCTGACATAGTGGACAAGGAGGACGAGATGGAGTTTCTCGATGAAGACTTACCCCCTAAGGGTGTACCACCACTGTTGGACCCATCAGGGAGGATTAATCATTAGCAGAGGAACCTACTAGGTCTCCCATTGCCCACCGAGTTGCTGGTACTTAGTCGGAATGCCGGTAAGGGTAAAGAGCATGTCAGAACTTTCAAGCACTCTGACCCGTCCACCTCAGTGCAGAAGATGGATGAAGACCCTAAGAAGGTCGCTTTGTGCCAACAGCTCACTGAGCAGAAGAGGCTGGTCGACGAACTCCTGGTCGAACGCGCTATAGAACGACGACCCAACTATGTTAATCCTAAGCCGGGGCAGTTGGGGCAGGAACAACTTCCCCCCTGTGAGATGCCTCTGGGTAACCCTGATCATGCTACTCCCACAGACAGGGATGAAGATGGAACTCACGGCAAGAGGGTGAGATACGTCTCACCAAACCCTCCCGAATGGCAAGGCAATCCGAGGAATCCATCCCGGGCTCCCCCAACCACCCCACAGGCCGTTCTGCCAGTCGCTCCACGAGCCGCTGAACCCGTCTACAATGTCTAAGAGCCTGGAAATGCACTCGTGGTTAGGGATCCCCATCAAGACAGGGACCCCCACCTGGATGGTCCTATAGCGGCACTCATTGCCCGCCTCGAGGCATTGGAAACACGGCAAGTGGCAGTCCCGCCAGATGGTAAGTCATATCCCACATTGGTGGATGATATTCCTGCACCTACAGGTTTTGGGAATCCCACTTTCTCACCATTTAACGGGACAGGGGAACCGCCGTAGCACTTGACTCACTTTTCCTCCTGGTGTGGCCCCATGTTGGGGACCCCGGCACAATAGGAATCTTCCAAGCTCTGATGCTTTGTGTAGACATTGGAGGGCCCTGCATTCATCTGGTATAGCTAGGTCCCTATTTGATCAGTGAACGGCTCGGAGGATCTCCGTTGGCAGTTCCTATACCAGTTCAGCTCCACCACGTGAAAGAACAGCATCGCAAACCTCTTCAAGTGAAAACAAAGGCCTGATGAGTGAGTCGCGGACTTCATCGCCTAGTAGAAGGGGCTTACATACTCCCTCGATAAGACACTAACTCATGAGAAATTACTGATGATGTGCTTAGGGAATGAAAAAACAGAATTGATTCCTTCCCTGATCACCTAGAACTACCCCAGAGGGTTCCAGGACTTCTCAGATAAGGCCCAACGCCTTGAGGAAGCTCTGCAATAGGCTATTCAGGAACGTCTGCTGCCACCTGTGATCCCACCAAGGAGGGATTCCAGAGCCGAGCCTGCTGGGGTGGCCCAAATAGAAGCCCCCAAGAAGATAGAATTGCTGCCAGTAGCACTGGCTTTACAACCCCGTAGAGGACCTCCACCTCAGGCACAACCTCTTGCCCAGCAGCGACCGCCTCAGAACCGACAAGTTCCCCCGTGCAACGCGCCACCACCACCTAGGCGGGACAATCAGGCTCTGCCTCCTCGGCAGGCCCCTCCAACCCCTCATCAAGGCCAGTCTCCCTGAGCCCCCTATCTGGAAATAAGGCACCAGACTTACTCGTTCAATGAGAATCAGGTCCCCGACTAATTCCGTAGTGACTTAGAGCAGGGGATTGTGCTCTTACCCGAGTGCAGAAGGCTGATAGAGGTGAATCTCATTGATCGCCCCAACTACTACCCCTATCATCGGATCCTGGGGCACACCCTCAAGCAGTGCTATGTGTTTAAAGACTGGATCCAAGACCAAGTCAATAATAACATGTTCGGGTTGGTCCTGGCCCCGGAATAAGTGGCATGTGTCTTTGTTAGTTCAGAAAGTGGTAGCGAAGACGAAGGCGAGTGGCAGCATGTTCCCAGCCGCGAGTCTCAGAAGTACGATGACTGGGTGGCTCGTAAAACCATCACCCCCACCCATGGTATTATTCGAGCATACCTGAATCAGCCAGAGCCTTCAGAATATGCGACCAATACCTCTACGTCGTCATCTCAGCCGACCTCTTCCTAGAAGGGCAAACAGCAGTGGCGCAAGAAGAAGCAACGCGCTCCACCACTGTCGTCATCATCCCACACTCTAAGTTACTTCATGCCCCCTGATTTAGGGATTCCTCCCAAAATCCACCCAGTGGTGGATGACTCCTCAAGAGATAGTCAGGGGTACACTTCGGTTAATACCATGGAGCTGGTAAATCCCTATATGACTCCCGACGAGGGTGAATGCCAGGAGAGCCTCCCCAACGTCCTCAGCCGACGCCAACATCAACGAAACCGTGACCACATGGGTTGTCAAGGCACATCAGTGGGAACTTTCAGCTAGTCCGTACACACTATTGAAACCAGAAAGCAGGCCCAGCACAGAGCTCAGCACATGCAACATCCTCATCTTGTGCCCTCAGATCTACCTCCACCGCCGTTTGTGCTACTAGATCAGGCAGAGCTGCCTCGTCCGTACCACAGCCAGTCTCTCCCTACTACAGGCCAACTTCATCTATCTGGTCCTCATCTAGAAGCTGCTTTTTAGGCCTCAACCAGTGAGCTATGGGATATACCTAGCACTAGCCAGCCTCTAGCCCAACCGGTAAGGCCCTCTGTGCCTCCAATTGCAGAGCGGCCTCCTATAAGAAGAGGCTCCCGTCTGGCCTAGAAGTATGATGTTCTGAAGAACCTTGATGGCATTCCAGCGAGGCTTTCTGTCCTTGAGGCTCTTCACCTGTCATCAGACATGTGTGAGGCACTTTCTGAGGCCCTACGGATCCCCCTCCAGTTTGAGACGGAGGTATCAGCTGCAGAAGCCTTCCACACCGAGGTAGTTAAGAACGCTGAATGCTAGGTAGTCATCTCATTCTCTAGAGAAGACGAAGACCCTCTTATACAGGGGAATATTCATCCACTATACATCACTGTCCAGTTCACTTTCTTGGAAGTCCGTCACTGTCTTGTTGACACGGGCTCTGGGATTAACCTAATCCCGACTCAGACACTACAGAAGCTGGGTTTGTCTGAGAATGATCTAACTCCCTCCGACCTCAGAATCCAGGGATACAATAGGACCGAGTAGACCTCGGTGGGTAAGATCTGTTTGAAGACCCAGTTCAGTGGCCTCATAGCCAGTATCGAATTCATGGTCGTCTCCCATAACACCACATACAACGCATTGATGGGCAGGCCATGGCTCCACCTACATGCAGCAGTCCCTTCATCGTATCACCAATGCCTCTAATACTCCCTCAATGGTCGAGTAGGCGTGCTCCAAGGAGATGCGTCTCCTTTTGCCTCTTGTGAAACCCTCTATCTGGATGCTGACTATTATAAGAGCAAGGATAAGTAGATTTTGGCAAGTGAGGATGAACTCGCCACGGTCACAAGTGATCCCTGGGCAGGTCTGGATGATGCCTACATCTTCCTGATCCATCGGTTGGAGGACACGATCCCCGACATGGGACAATGCTTTGTCGTTTCAGGTAAAAGAGGAAGGCATATTACCAGGTACATGCGACGGTGGAAAATCACTTCATACTCCTTCACCAATTAGGCTCAGGTGATCCCGAAACCTCCTACCACTATATAGTATCAGGACGTCAAGCTCATGGAAATGGAGGTACGTCATATGTGTCTCTTCTGCCGGGCTGGAATCAACCGGCTCAAGGCAACGCGTCACTACTGCTTTGATGTCATCAAACGTGGCCCCTTGGGCTGAATACTGGATGGGATTGGATCAACCGCCTTCATCGCTATGGTCTCAATGGCACATGAGTCTCTTGATGTGATGACCACTGCCGCTCAGGCCAGCACCATCCTCCCATCAGAGTCTGGTGGCTCAGAAATGACTCCCCTCACGGAAGATCCCACCATAGGTGGAGAAGAGGATCTAGAGGATTCTCCCCCAGCCTTTGAAGAAGGTGTCTCTACCACAGTCGATGAAATGGTACAGGTGAAACTTGGTAGCAAGGCAGATATGAGACCCACAATGATCAGTGCCACCATGTCCCTCGAGAAGTAGCAGCGGTATGTGGAATTTCTCAGAAATCACCATGATGTGTTTTCCTGGAGTTATGATGAGATGCCAGGACTAGATCCCCGGGTAGCCGTCCACTGCCTTGGTCTCCCTACAAACCATCTTGGGTTCAAGAAGCCTCCCAGAATGATGCACCCTTCCCACGGTGCCATAGTTGAGGCCAAAGTTGACAAGCTCATCAAAGCCAACTTCGGCAAGGAATTCCAGTACCCCAAGTGGCTGGCCAAAATTGTGCCAGTCAGGAAGAAGACTGGGTAGATCAGAGTCTTTATCAACTTTCACAATCTCAATCGCCACTGTCCGAAGGATGATTTTTTCCTCCCAGTGACAGAGTTGTTGATTGGTGCTATGACCTGGTTCCAAGCCCTCTCTTTCATGGATGGGTATTCTGGGTACGACCAGATCCGAATGCCCCCCGAAGATGAGGATTTCACTACTGTCAGGGCTCCCCAAGGTACTTTCTGTTACCAGGTCATGCCTTTCAGCCTGAAAAATACATGTACCACCTATCAGTGGGCCATGCATCACATATTCAATCCAATTCTTGGAACACTGGTGGAGTACTATGTGGACGATCTGGTGGTCAAATATCCCCAGTGCTAGGATCATCTCAAGGACCTTGAGAAAGTGTTCGGTTTCCTCCGCTCCCGCCACCTAAAGATGAACCTGTTGAAGTTTGCCTTCAGGGTCACCTCCGGGGAGTTTCTTGGCTTTGTTGTCAGATACCAGGGCATCGAGATCAACCCAGAGAAGATCAAGGCCATCATCCAAATGCCTCCCCTGAGTAATATTCCAGAGCTTCGAGGTCTCCAAGGCCACTTAGCCTATATACATCGATTCATTGCGAATCTGGCTGGAAAGTGTAAGCCATTTTCCCAGATCATAAATAAAGTCACTGCCTATGAATGGGATGAAGAGTGTTAGGCCACCTTTGATGAAATTAAGTAATATCTACTCCAACCTCCGGTCCTGATGTCACCCATTGCCGGAAAACCACTGGTCCTTTATGTGACCGCTCTAGAATGGTCACTTGGCACCCTGCTCACCCAGAAGAACAATGAGGGGACAGAGAACAACCTCTACTACCTCAGCCACATACTCCTCGATACGGAGACCAGATACTCCCCCATCGAAAAGAGCTTCCTTGCGCTCATGTTTTCTGTACATAAATTGCAGCATTACCTGTAGCACCACGAGGTACAATTGGTCTCTCATGTAGACCCACTGAAGTACACTCTGAACCGTCCCATGTTGGCTGGCCGACTAGAGCAGTGGGCAGTGATCCTCCAACAGTTCGACATCAGGTTCGTGCCTCAAAAGGCTATCAAGGGACATACATTGGCAGAATTCCTAGCTGCTCATCCAACCTCCGGGGATCAATCCCTAGACCTAGATTTTCTTGATGGGGCAATCCTCTCAGTCGATTATGTCACCTCATGTTGGAAAATTCACTTCGAAGGTGCCACCCGGAGCCCCACCGGTAGGAGTCTCAACAATCCTACGCTCAATAGAGTGGGTCTAGGTATCGTCTTTATCACCCCGACGCAAGCCGTTCTTCCACACTCATTCCTATTGTCAGAAGGCTGCACCAACAATGAGGAAGAGTATTAGGCTATCATCACCGGCCTCGAGGTGGCCATTTAGATCGATGTTCCCCATTTGCACATGAAAGGGGATTCTGAACTAGTCATCAAGTAGGTCAATGGAGACTATGTTGTCAGAAAGCCAGAGCTCGTGCCATTGTTAGAGTGCACCCTCCGTCTAATGGCCCAGTTCCCTTCTCGACCAGAGGTTACCCATGTCCCTTAGTCATAGAACGGTCGAGTGGACTCTTTGGTCGGCCTATCTACATCACTTGCAGAGCCCGAGTAGGATGATCTGATTATACATGTGGCACACCAGAGATTCATCACCCCCGTCACCCAAGAGGATGACGACGACATGCGGGTAAGCCATCTTACCACTGGGCCCTCCACGTCAGGATCCCTGGGTTCTTTAGATTTAGTGGTTGAGGCCACTACCGAATGGAGGGCACCTTTTGTCGAGTATCTCCAAAATGGTTGCCTCCCAGATGATCAGGCCAAGTGCAAGCGAATCTGATGTCGTGAACTGTAGTTTACCATCCAGAGTGGTCCCAGTATTGAGTAGATCCTCTATAAGCGGGGCTTAGACGGTGTTCCCCTCCATTGCATTCAAGGATTCAATATTTCTCAGGTCATGCAAGAGGTTCATGCCGGTTCCTATGGTGCCCACCAGGCTGGGCCAAAGCTGTACCATCAGATCCGAAGATTGGGGTACTTCTGGCCCTCTACGATCTATGATTGTATTGAGTTTTCCAAGAGATTCCATGCATGCCAAGTTCATGATAACTTCCTGCATCATCCGCCTGATCCTCTCCACTCCACAAAGTACTCTTGGAAATTTGCGATGTGGGTACTCGATGTAATGGGACCATATCCACTGGCGACAACTCGCCCGTGTAGGTTCATCCTGGCCGCCACAAATTTATTCTCCAAGTGGGCAGAGGTTGTTCCACTCAAAGAGGTCATGGCCAGTTCCATCTTTGACTTCGTGAGCTATAATATCATCCACCGGTTTGGAGTCCCTCACGCTGTCCTCAACAATAATGGAACCATATTCCGAGCTGCTGAGTTGAAGAAATTGTACACCAAGTACAATATCCATTTGAACCATACCTCTCTCTATCATGCACATGAAAATGGGAAGATCGAGGAATTCAACAAAACCCTCTCTAACATTCTGTAGGAAATGGTTGGTCATAATAAGATAATTTGGTCGGACAAGATCCCCAATGCCCTCTGGGCGTATCAGACAACGACTTGCAATTCCACCCAGGTGACTCCATATTCCCTGGTGTATGGGGCTGAGGCCATTCTGCCCATCGAGATCCAGCTTCCAGCGTTACGCACCAAAGTCTATGACCAGCAGTCGCTAGATAAGGTGGCCGAAATCCATCTAGCTTAATTGGAATCACTCAATGAGAATAGGCTTTGTGCCCTGCACAATCTAGAAAGGCATCAGAATAAGATAGCCAGAGTCTTCAACAAAAAGGTTCGCCTTCACTCTTTTCTGCAAGGAGACCTGGTGTTGGCCCTCCGAGCGCCAATGATCCCCAGTAGGAAACCACCCAAGCTGGAACCCAAATGGGAAGGACCTTACATCATTCATAAGGTTTACCCTAATGGAGCATACTCCTTGGGGACCATGGATGGTGAGCACATAACTCCTCCCACAAACGCCAAGTTCCTCAATAAATACTTTGCCTGAGCCTATGGGTCCTGCATGAACCTATACTCCATGATGGTCCCGCACGACCTTAAACTGTACGGTCCCGCATGACCTAAAACTATATGGTCCCACATGAACTTAATCTGTATGGTCCCAGATGACCTTAAACCAGACGGCCCCGTATGACCCTAAACTGCACGACAGTCCCGCATGACCCTAAATTGCATGATGGTCCTGCAAGACCTTAAAATGTCCAGTCCTTCATGACTTTAAATTGCAAAATCGTCCTACATGACGTTAAACTACATCATCATCCATCGTGACGTTAAACTACTCATTATCATCCTACATGACAATAAATTGCAAAATGGTGCGAGCTCTATGACCCTAAACTAAGATCTCCCTCATCCTCACTGCAAGACGTTAAACTGCAAGCTAGTCTGGCATTCCTGACCGAGGCCTAGCCTCAGGGCCCTTGGCCTCCTCGGGACCCCGACCCTCGTCCTCACTATAAGATGTTAAACTGCAAGCTAGTTATACATTCCTGACCGAGGCCCAGCCTCAGGCCCCTTGGCCTTCCCTGACTCAGGATCTCTTATGGGATTATATGGTGTGGTGTGGAATTATGTCCTCATTCACATCGGGTTACTCGTCGTACCATACCTTTCCCCTAATGAGATGCATCTCATAGTCCTACATGACATTATAATGTACTTCCAGAACTATGTATAGATTGATTCCCATCCTCATGGGATACGTAGGAACGCTCAGATGTCTTGTATTTAGCCCAGCCCCAAGATCTTCTCTTTGGTTGTCCCCTTGGGTATGTTTTCCTTGTAGGGTCCTCACATGATGTGGAGTATGCTTCCTTATCCCCACTCATACGAGGATTATAAGGGTTTCACCATGTACCCACTCTCATTCTTCTATCCTCTCATGTCTTCGCCGCACGATGTTAAACTGCATGGCATTTTAAGAACTACATATGGCTTGATTCCCATCCTCATGGGATACGTAGGAACGCCCGGACATTTCGTCCGTTGGCCTATCCCAAAAGTCAAAATCTTCCCCTCGGTTCAATACATATGGAAGGGTGCACACTTTTTCCCCAATTTATATTGAGAAAGCCTCGATCCAGCTATATGTCCCGCTTCCTGGAGACATTCGCCTCTTTTTTAGATGGGCACAACTATGCTTCACCCAATCCTTGACTGGGATTCCATCAATTTCTCCATCCAGAAGGGCCCCTGAATGGTATGGATGCTAGGCCTAAGGGCTCTCTTACCACTTTAGGCCAACGCCCTCGAGGATGCTGAGTGACAAGCCGATACAAGTCTCGCGTTTCGAATGCGGTCAACGGTCGACACCCATTTGTTGCTCCCATCTCAGGTCACAATAGGGATGCTGTGTTTCGAACATGGTCAAAAGCCACCCCGGATCTTTGGGTCCTCCCCAAGATGTCCCAAACATCGATTGTAGTGATTCGTTCTACCCCGTCCCGAAGTGACAAACTCTATCCGGGAAGGGCCAACTGTCGGGCCCCTGCCCCAGGTTCTCTATAATGGGATTGTGCGGTGTGGTGTGGGATTAAATCCTCATTCATGTCGGGTTACTCGCCATACTGAAAACATCCCCGGAAGAGACACCATCTCCAGCCCCCTTCCTTATTGCAAGACGTTAAACTGCAAGCTGGTCAGGCCATCTTGACTGAGGTCCAGCCTCAGACCCCTTAGCCCAAGTTCTTACCCGGAGTGTACGGTGTGTTGTGGGATTATGTCCTCATTCACATCGGGTTACTCACCGTGCCATACACCTCCCCTATCCAGGGAATCCTATTCCCCAACCCTCGTCCTGTATGATGTTAAACATTATTTTGAGAACTATGTGTGGATTGATTCCCATACTTTTGGGATTCATAGGACCACCTGGATGTCTAGGCTTCAGGTCCAGCCCCATCTTCCAGAAATATCCATCCCACCTTGGCCCCTTGGCATACCCTTCCCCATAGAGGGGAGTATATAGCATGTTATGGGATTAAGTCCTCATTCATTTCAGGATTGTAATGACCACGCCATGTACCTCTCCCTCTTGAGTCTCTTCGTCGACCCTTTTCGGCGGTTCACTAATGTGCCTAAACGTACTCTGGTTTAGTACCTGGAATGGTGGGTTCTGCTCAGACATGTCCTCACCCGCTTTTTAGGATTTGTGTTCCCCTTCATCATGGATTTCATCATCTCTCACACCCGACGGGACCCCCAAGAACGGCCTGGATACTACGCCTAAGGGATCTCCTACCATTACAGGCCAACGCCCCGAGGGTTTCCGACAACAAATCGATACAAATCCCATGTTGCGAATATGGTCAGTGGTTGATGCTAATTTGTAGTTCCCACTTCAGGCTAACGTGATATGGAGACTGTTTTTCCACCATGGTTAACAGTTATCGTCCATCGCCACGACAACCCCATTAAGCCCAAAATTTTGGTTACATGATTCACATTCTTCTCCACCTCATCATGTCAAAGTAGAGTTTCGAAGGTCTTGATACTATTCCTCCGTGCATATCTGTGCGTTAGGGGAACAAAGCCGCATTAAATGTGTCCTTTGGGGCTCTACACCAACTTCCCTTTGATGGATGTTCTAGTTATTTCAATAAGGACCTTCCTCCATTGTTTCCCACACTGAGTTTAACTCACGTGGGCTTAGGGATCTGGTCGAGGTCTTCTCTTACTCGGAAAGTTTCCATCCTCCCATGGTCCGAGTTCTAAGACCATAAACTAAGATCTCTTTAGGACTACGTCTGGCTTGATTCCCATCCTCATGGGATACATAGGAACGCCCAGACCTATTGTCTTTGGGTCCAGCTCGAGTTCTGCTAATTCATCTTATCTGTCCCACCTTCAGGACCTTGACTACGGGACCACGTGGCGTGGTGTGGGACTATGTCTTCATTCACATCAGGTTTTCAATAGTCACACCACGCACACACCATTCTAAGAATTAGCCCTCCTATTTATTATCCCGCACGACATTAAAAGGCACCTTCTATAACTATGTGTGGCTTGATTCCCATCCTTATGGGATATGTAGGACCACCCGAATGTCTAGACTTTGGGTCCAGCCCCAATTCTTAGAGATCTCCTGATCACCTGGTCACCTAGGCCCCTTGGCACGTCCCTCTAGACGAGGGGTATATATAGGTGTGGGATAGGGTTTTTGTTGGCGCTATGCCCCCCTTTTCCCGGGAACCCTCCATCTCTTGGTTGCCCTCAAGTTGAGTCCCTCGACCCTTTGCAGTGTTTCACCCATGTGTTAAGGGTACTCTGGTCAAGGACCAAGAGTGTCAGATTCAAATTGGCCAAGTTCCTTCCACTTTTCAAGATTCGTGTTCCCCTTCATTCGGGCTCTCATCACCTTTCACACCCTAAGGGACCCACATGAACGGCTTGGATACCATTCCTAAGGGATCTCCTACCGTTATGGGCCAATGCCCCCCAAGGGTTTTGGACAAAAAATCGATACAAATACCACGTTGCGAATATGGTCAGTGGTCGATGCTCATATGTTGTTCCCATTTCAGGATAATGCGATATAGATGCTGATTTTCTGCCATGGTCAGTAGTAACCATATGTCGTCAAGACAACCCTTTCATTCCTCGAATGTTGGTTGCATGATTCACGTTACCTTCCACCCCATCAAGTCTAGGTGGAATCTCGACACTTTTGGCACTATCCCGCAGTGCATCTTTGCATGTCAGGGGGATAAATCTGAAATACAACGTCCTTAGAGGCTGCCATGATCCGATCTCTAAGACCATAAACTATTATCTTCATCTAGAACTACGTATGGATTGATTCTCATCCTTATGGGGTACGTAGGACCACCTAGACGTCTTGTTTTCGGGTCCTGCTCATTTGGGAGCTAGTCTCTCCCCCCTTTACCACTTACCTCTATGTAGGATCCTCGGCCTGAAGTTCCCCTCTCTAAATTGCATATGGTGTGATGTGGGATCATGTCCCTATTCATGTCGGTTATGTTTCATAGCACCATACACATTCCCCGCCTAGAATCGTCTCTGCTACTTCTATGCTGCATGACATTAAAATGCATGCTTGGTCCTATCACACGACCCTAAACTGTGACATTATCATCCTGGACTCACGATGAAAAACGGCACTACATTGTGATGACCTCATCATAGAGGACATCACGTTGGGTATTGTTCATG
The DNA here is from genome assembly GCA_963277665.1 of Viscum album. Classification (NCBI taxonomy): domain Eukaryota; kingdom Viridiplantae; phylum Streptophyta; class Magnoliopsida; order Santalales; family Viscaceae; genus Viscum; species Viscum album. The sequence goes on from OY728120.1 coordinate 1,491,128,289, forward strand.
CGCCATACCATTTTTCAATGCCTACTATGGCTTGATTTTTGTGGTGACACCAGGGCTTGCTACCCTCAGCCTCTCGCTTCACAAAAAAAACCACTCACCTTAAAGGACAAACAAGATCAATCAAATACCGCTTCTCTTGGTGCGAGGGATAGACCCACACACCCCTTAATCCTTTGCACTAGTGCCTTACCGCGCTGTGCCTTTATCTAGAAATACATATGGCTTGATTCTCACCCTCATTGGATACGTAGGAGCACCCGGGCACTTCCCCGTAGGGCCAGCCTAACTTTCGTGTTCGGTCCCTCAACTCGAGCACTTCCCAATGAACACATGGTAAGTAGGGCTTATGGCCCCATTCTCATCTTGTTTTGTAACCACCCCACCATTTGTCCCCTACTCTCCATACCCATTCATGGTATGAGTTCTAAGACCTCAAACTAATACCCTTTGAAGAACTTAGTGTAGCTTGATCCCCATACCCATGGGGTATGTAGGAATGCCTGTGCACTTTGCCTCAGGCCCAGCTCAACTTTCATTTTTTTTCCCTTGAACTAAAACCTCTCCCAAGGGGGTTGTGCGGTGTGGTATGGGATTATGTCCTCATACACGTCAGGTTGTTCACCGCGCCGTACACATCCCCAGTTCCCATCCACGTCAGGTTTTTGTAATTACCTGTCACGTCCCTCCTATGTTTCCTTCCATCCATGGTCCAAATTATACGACCCTAAAATAAGATCTCCCAATAGGAAGGGACTCAGATCACTCTTTCTAATACATCTCGTTAACTTATTCTGATGAATTTTGATAAAGAGCCCGAGGTGTGGAATTTTCACGGGGACATCCACTCGTTCCATGACCAAGCTTCGTGTGCTCGCTTTTTAGATCATAATCCTCTTCCACATCCAAATGAACCCTCAAACGACATGGATTCTAGGCTTAAGGGCTCTCCATGGATGTTGGTCCTAAGGGCTCTCCTATCATTTCAGGCCAATGTCCCTAAGGATCTCAGACGATGTTTCCGACAGGTCCCATGTTTCGAACATGGTCAACGGTCGACCCTCATTTGTCTGTCCCCATTCCAGGATAACATGATATGGATGCTACGTTTCCTCCACGGTCAACAGTCATCCTCTATATTCACGCCTCCATCATTGCGATCCAAATTTTGAGCATCATGATTCACACATTTCTACTTCCTCATGTTCAAGTTGAGTTCTGACATACTCGACTTTATCTCTTCATGCATCTGGGTGCGCCACATGGATGTGTTAGCATCATTGGGCCGGTATTCACCGAGCGTCCCTTAGCCCTAACCTACCCCTTCCTTTGTAGGGAAAGTTCCCCATTACTTCTTGTTTCCCACATCGAGCACGACTCACGTGGGCTTAGTAGTTTAGGTAGGATGTGTACCGACGCAACCAGGCTTCTCATCATCCTATATGACGTTAAACTCTGCTTCCAGAACTATGTGTGGATTGATTCCCATCCACATGGGATACGTAGGGACACCATGGTATTTTTCCTAGAGTCCAGCCCACAGGAATCATAAATCATTTTCTTCCCCTTTCCGGCCCCCTGGCTGGACCCTCGTAGGGAACCGTACAACTATAACTCTGCCCTGAACATGTTCAGGATGCCCCAAGATGAAATTGGGAAGCGACATACCCCCTCGCCAGAGAGACCCTGTCTGCAAGAAGGAATGATCCATGATCAAACCAATGCACCCATCTAGCGTACTCCCACCATGGAGGTGTAATTTCATGAGTGTTGGATTCTGTTTGAAAAAAGCATCACTCCACATCCCACGCTTCACGTTCCCTTGTTCAGACTCTCATCCTCTTTCATGTCTGGAGGAACCCCCTAACAGTATGGATGCTCGACCACTGGTCTGTCTGCTGTCTTGGGCCAATGTTCCGGAAGACTGTTCATGTATAGAGGGACCCCTTAACAGTATGGATGTTCGACCTATAGTCCGCCTGCTATCCTGGGCCAACGTCCCAGAAGACTGATCGACGATATTTGAGTTAGGCCCCATGTTGTGATCATGGTCAGTGGTCAGCCCTCATTTGTTGTCCCTATTTTAGGCTAATGAAATATGGATGCTTCAATTCAGCCACGGTCCACATCTATCCTCCATTTTCATGCCACCCCGTAGTGTTCCGAATATTGGGTATCGTGATTCACACTTCCCATTCCCATCCATTCGGACCGATTTCAGTGCCCTTGGCGGTGCACCGTTCGTGCACAAGAGCACGCTGAAAAAACGGTAATTCAGCTATTCTGAGAACTTCCTTCTCTAGTCAGGTCTCTCCCATTTCCCAAAAATATGGACCGGTTATCCAAACCTCAGATGCCAAAAGCTTGGTTTGCACTCCTATGTTTGGATGGGGTGACGAGGAGACTATCTCTTGTTTCTTGCATTGGGCCTGACCCACGTGATCTTAGGGAATTGTCATTGGACGTTCTGAAAACATTATTAGGATGCAATGAACCAGTACAAATAACGGAACTTGTGAATTCTACGACCTTCAAAAGAATCAATGCATGAAAGTACAATTAAGGGTTTTTAATCATTACAGTACCTGGGGGTTAACTCCTCCAATGGATGGATTGACCCCATCAAAAGAGCGTTGTAGCTCCTCCACCCTTTGACTTGTGGTGTCTAGGAATTGTTATCACTGACACAGCTCCCGCTCCTCCTCAGTAGCGATGGGGCGCAGTTCATCAGCCTTAGCTCGGGCCCGCTCTATGTCATCCTGAATGATGGCCATCTCTTCGGAAGCCTGCCTCATATGCTCTTCCACCTCTGCCAGCTGGGTCTTCAACCACAAGATTAGCTCGGATTGTGCATTGAGAGAGGATGAGTGCTAATACACTCGGATCTGCAGGTGTTGGACTTCGTTTTCAGCCTCCTAGAGCTTCTTGATGTTCGTCACCTTCCTCTGCTGCCAGCCCATGATGAGCCCGCGATCATACTCCCAGATCTTCTCTGCCATAAGATCTCGAATGAGCAGATGAGGGCGCTAGGTATCCACTCCCCCAGCACATAGTTCACACAACTGTGAGTAAATTCTGTCCATCTCGTCCAGCCATAGCGCTTGGGGGGTGTTGTTGATGAAGCGCGTGATCAGCTTCCACGATCGGCGGCAGACTATTTTACTGTCCTCTTCATCGGAGATCGTCTCATCCCAGTCCGCATGATTAGCAGGCTCATATGTGGTGTACGCCCACAAGAATTATTTAACGGGATCTGCATCTGGCTTGGGATTAGGTGCGACATCTGGCATTGGATCAGTCATGGAGGGACTTGGGTTGACCGACAGATCCTCATCGTTGGACCCCACCTTGATGACCTCAGCCACGACCTCGCTGGTGGTCCCGCCAATGATAGGGGCACTGCAGCTCGACTGGGTGGGGTAACGATCTCCACGATCACCGGCATTCCCCTAGGAGGGGCGCTGCCAGAAATCCAGACCATCCTCACCGTAGTGGCCCATGCCAGTCAAAAACTGTACGTGACAGAGAAGGGCATGGGCATCAGTTGGCACGATCGATGTGTGACAGTAATGAATTTAGTAGAGAGGAATTACAGAGATTGAACTCCTGGTACTGCTCTTGAGTTGATACTGATGGGACCCCGAAGCATGGCCCTCCGTATACTGTCGGAAGGTATGTAGATTCTAGAGGAGCCACCTTAGGTGACCTAGCCCCGCCAGACACTGAACTGGACATGACCACAGGTGCGGGTTCTGAAGGTCCTGCATCATCACCCCCTGAGCTGTGAGAGTTAGGTCTTCATATAAGCTCCTCCTGCATGGTTCAGATGTTGGTAAGTGGTCCATAATGACATGAGAGTGGACCCTGAGGAAAGAAACTGGGAATGCTACCTCGAGAACCTCCGCGAAATCGCCGAGCTCCGAGTCTCGATCGCTGACTTCGCCTTCCTCCAACGGGCTCCCTCCACTAGGCTCGCCATCCCCAGAGGATTAATATGAATATTCTGATAGGGGGAAGCGCTCCCTCAGCTCGGTGGCCGATAGTTGTGGGGGAACCGTCCTATCCAACAGTACCCTCACCAGGTCTGTCATTGGACATGAGGCACTGCTGGAATGTACAAAGTCCTCCAGCTCATCCAGATATTGCACCATCTCTGCCGGGGACACTGGGAAAGCAGCCTGAATAGGGCCTATACCTAGAAAATACATCCCAAGGCAGTTCGTGTGTTCCCACATCTTGGGCGGGCTGAGGAATTTCCGGTTGATGTCCCAAATGTCCCAGGCTTCTGGGAAAACATCATTCTCTGGCATGTCGATATGGCGCAGCCGCTTCCCTGGAGCCTGAGTGGATATCCTGCGGAATCCCCTTAGTGGTCGCCCCTCCTGATGGACATTCTCTCCTAGGACCATCGGATCCGCTGCTGCTATTGGATCCGTCGTTGCTGCCTCACCCTCAACTGGTGTAGGCCTCACTGCCACGGAAGCCCTGCCACCGTGAGAGGCCCTTGCCACCCTCTAACCACGACCTCAGGATAGGGGAGGTCTGCCATCACCAACTCGAATAGTTGGATGCTTCATCATTTCTCCCGGATAAGCTGCCTCCCAGCTTATGGCATAATCCTTCACCAGCCCAAAGGTGGTAGTAGGCGGAGGGAATGCATTTTTCATTTTCCCATATCCCCGTGTGAACATGAGCCACAATTTCCTCATTACACATGGGTGCTCCTTATGGGGCGCCTCTCAGTATACTTCAGGGGTTAGCCGTTGTAGGCTCCGAAATTGCCTCGCGAACTGGTGGTGGGTGTATGGCTCACAGAGTGGCTCACAGTCCACCAGTTCCACCAAAACTCCACCTCAAAAGGACAAGAGATAGGCCTAATGCTCTTCCGTTCCCTGACCATCATCGATGAGTACCCCTGTCGGCAATGGAAACGGGTGGAAGTTAAACACCTCCACCATCCACACCCGGTTTAGTACCACCAGTACAGTTAGTTTGACAGGGAAGCTCCAGGAAGCATTCAGAATGGATGGACGGAAGTTTGACCCCGGTGGTGAGATGGGGTTCAGATATTTGTAAACCCCCCTGATGTGCGCCATGATCCACCCATATAGAAGGTGGAAGGCCCCACATATCCTCGGTGTATTCTTTCCCTCGCTAACATAACAAAGCATCTTGTACAATCTGGAAAGCATTGAAATCCCCAGATTAATCCGCCTTCCTATGGGTAGCATGGATGCTATGATAAATGAGCTGGGCTGTACCCCCATGTTGGTATCCCTCACTGGTAGGATCCAACCGCAGATAAGGGCTGCGATAAACGCTACCATCCTGACTATCGGCTGTTGTTCAATGCTGACACTGAAACCCCCGGTCTTCCATTGGTTGTCCTCCAAGAGCCACCACACTAGTGTAGAAAACGTTTTTTACGTCGGTTATTTTTAATTTTTTACTTCGGTTTCTAGCCGACGTTAATACGTGCGACGTTATAAATAAGGTTTTTGACGTCGGTTATTTAAAAACCGACGTCAAAAACATAAAATCGCGATGTTTATCACGTCGGTTATTTTAGAACTGACGTGATAAAGGGCCTGGAGAATGGTTTATCACGTCGGTTATCGAAGAACCGACGTGATAAACGGCCTGGAAAATGGTTTATCACGTCCGTTCTTAAACAACCGACGTGATAAACAGGGGTGAGGGGGTTTATCACATCAGTTCATATAGAACCAATGTGATAAACTGGGGTGAGGGTGGTTTATCACGTCCGTTCTATAAGAACCGACGTGATAAACCAGGCTGAGCGCGGTTTACCACGTCGGTTCATATAAAACCGACGTGAAAAACCGGGGGAGGGGGGTTTATCACGTCGGTTATTGTATAAACGCTGTGATAAACCGGTGGGAGGGGGTTTATCATGTTGGTTCGTCAATAACCGACGTGATAAACCATTGTCCAGGCCGCTTTAGCACGTCAGTTAGTCAATAACCGACGTGATAAACCATTGTCCAGGCCGCTTTAGCATGTCGGTTATTCAATAACCGGCGCGATAAACCATTCTCCAGGCCTTTTATCACGTCGGTTATTAAATAACCGACGTGATAAACCATTTTCCAGGCCTTTTATCACGTCGGTTATTAAATAACCGTCGTGATAAACCCAATTTTTTTAAACAGAATGCAGTGATCTTCTCTCCACCAGAATCAACCAGAAAATAAATCAAGAAATCGTACCACAAAAACAGAAGTACATCAAAATTAAGCATGTACATAGATAACATATAAAACATAACCACTAGATAGCATCCACCCTCATTCATACCCCATGGACAACCCTCCCCCACCCCGTTGGAGCCCTTACCCTCATGTATACCCCCTGGACAGCCCTCCCCCACCCCATTAGAGCTCCCACCCTCATGTATACCCCTTAGACAACCCTCCCCCACCCCATTGGAGCCCCCACCACACTCCTGGACTGCCCCCGACCCCCGTACACCCCCAAACACCCCTCGACAACCCCCCACCCGCCTGAACAGCACCTCCTCACCCCCTCACCCCACTTGACAGCCCCCACCACACCCCTGGACAACCCCCCCCCCCACCCCTGGACAACACTCCCACACCCCAGGACCGGCTTTCCACACCCCTGGACATCCCTACCACCCCCCAAGACTATCCCCCCACCCCACAGGATAGCCCTCCCAGACCGCTGGACACCCCCAACCCCACTGAACACACCCTCACACCCTTGGAACCCCTCCCCCACAGACCCAAATCCATACCAGAAGAACCATCAAAAGTAGACCAAAACAAAAGTAGAGCAAAATTAAACATTCACTTATATAACATTCAAAACATACACTGTCAACTTCAAAAAAAAAAACTAAATCTAACATAAACAACTACCAAATACACAATTAAAACGACAATATTCAAAATTACATTTTACATTACAAACAACTAAAATTCAATCAAACCTGTAAAATAATTTGACCACTCCACTTGTACGTGTTTGATGTCTTCAGCAGTATAGGGTTGAGGGTCATCAAAAAGCTACAAATGAAAAAGAAGATAGTTAACATGTATAATGAATAAATCAAATTGAAATATGATGGCAAAGTTTAAGAGGAAATCGTACCAGGTTAAAATTCACAACTGTCCCAGTTGTTATTATTTCATACATAAATCGTAACATATAATATTCGCATTCGATGAGGCCTTGTTGTTCATGAAAATTCTTTTTTGAATGAGTGTAAATTCAATATATTATTTTTATGTAATAAATCAAAAAGTACAAATTATAAATGGAAATTTACCTTCGCATTTACATATTTGATCTTTGCATTTCTTTTCTTTTTGTTTTTTCGAAAGTAAACCCATGCACTGTTAGAAAATAATACGAATGGGGTAAATTTAAAATTCATTATAATATATAAAACTATTGAGAAATTGAAACTTACTTTTCTAATATATTCTTAAAACTTGCCTGCACATCACCATGAACAGAGCATATCCAATAAAGAGATTTCTCCCTTGGGCAAAAAATCCCTAACATCCAATGATTACTGATAAAAGGAAATTTAATATTAGTGGTTTTTTATGTTAAAATATATTTAACTCTTTGAGAGAAATGTGTTTCATACCTCTAACAAAAAGGCATCATCCAACATTGTTGGATTATATTCTTTTCAAATCTTTCAGCAATATAAACCATTCTTTGTTCCTCAGTCAATGCACATGCTTCAGGGGAAATCAATTGCGGGTCCATGAATCCATATACTTCTGTCAGTTCATTCCTCTCACAAATTTTATAAAGATACCTAATACAAAATATATATAATTATACATTTTTAATAAATATAACGCAGGGAAAATGTGTTAAGACTTACATGGAAAAAATTTGCACCATGTTGATGCCCAACTTATCTCCAGTAACAAGCTCCATGATATCAGATTTTGTAATCCCCACACTTATTTCACGTCCACAAACATGAGATTCCATTGGAAACTCATAAAAACCCAACAACAAATGTGAATATCTTGACAATCTGTCAAGACCACTGGAATCTGTATCTGATGTCATAGCCTGTTGTCTTTGTTGTTGTCTATAAAGTATTTCTTTACCTTTTATGTATTCCTGTGAAAAAAATTGAGAATTATAGTAGTTTTCAAATGATAAAACAACTTTAATAAAAAAATAAAATAAAAGATATAACATTCATACCTCTATGGTAATGAGTCGAAGAAGTCTGGATGGCCAAACTAAAAAATGGCCGATACTCTGTCCAACTGTCGCCACCTCATCTGTAGGTATTGGTACCCTAGCTGATCTATCTATAATATCCTGTACAGTGACCCTATGATTCTCTACCTCTAATTGTTGATGATGAACTGTATCTCCTATACAATATACCAACCCGTATGCTACTATATGACGTTTAGAATCATCAACATAAAACTTGCAATATGTAGGAAGCTGCGGCGGAGGCGTAGGATAAAAAATGGGGTCCGCAGGCTGAGGTGGGGGAGTGGGAGCTACTGGCGGAGGTGGAGGATAAATAATGGGGTCTGTATGGGGAGGTGGAGGAGTGGGAGCTGCAGTCTGAAATTGTCTTTGCATTTCTGCAAACATAGACTGCACCGAATCTCTAATCTTGTCTTCCATCGTCGCATTAATATTTTGAACTTCATCCTCCAAGGATTCTATTTTTTTATAAACCCCCTCAATGTTAGAAGTTGAAGAACGTGGAAACACTTTTCTTACCGATACACCTGCCGGATATCCTCTTACATGACCAGGATGTTCGGGCCTTCCCAATGCTGCAAATAAAATATCTTCCCTCCCAGTAGCTGTAAATGTCCCCTCTGAACTCTGCTCCTCAAGAGAGTCCTGTATTAATTAATTGAACATTTCTGTAATGATTGAAACTTATATTAAGAAAAAATTTAACTTAAATAAATTAAATAGATATCTTACAATCCTCTCAGCTACGATTCTCGATTCTTCTGAAATATATTGCCCTTTTTTCCCTTCCGAGCTCTCTTCCATTTTTCATGTCTAGATGGAGGGGATGGAGGGGCCACCTCTCCAGAGCTTGAAGACTCAGCTCTTAGTTGTTGAAATTCTTCCACAATCATTTTTTCTTCCAATAATGTATACCCTCCCCGAGATAAACTATGAGGGTATACATTTTTAGATTGGATCTCCTGATGAGCTATCCTTGTTTGCTGTAATTTAAGAATAAAAAATCATTAACAAAACATTAATAAAATCATTTATATAAGAAAGTTTATAAAAGTTTACATTGCCCTTACCAGAAATGACTCTTTTTTTCTACTTTCAAAAAAATGTCTCCATGTGTCTTCATCTATAAAAGGATATATACGACATGGATTGTCATGAATCCTATGACCATAAATGAAATCATATGAGAGGTTTGATTTGAAATCCCTCCATCTCCTGGCCGCCAACGATAAGCATTTCTTCCTGACTCCTCCAGTGTCAGGAATATCAAATGTCATCTGATAAAGAAGAGGTTAAACATATTATATATACTAGAAACATTAAAAGAATGGTCAAACAATGAAAAAAGATATTACCAAAATCGTCTCCCACAACTGAGTGATAATCGCTTTATCCACACCTCTCCAATCATCATACAGAATGCTTACTTTGGTCTTAGCCTGAGTTGCAAAAAAACTCTTAAAATCTTTGGCATTCGGACCTCTAGGAATATCATCATCATCAACCTCAACTACTATCCTCTGATCCTGCGTACGGGCAAGTGATAATTTTGGTAAACATGTGCAACCACATTTACCAACCTTTGAACTCTTTGTCGTAATAGGAGCATGTGAATGTTCATCCCCAGAGGTATGACCAGAAATATTCTCCTCTCCAGAATCATGTGGTTGATCATCTGAATGATCTGTCATTATCCTTCAAATCAATAAAACAAACGTCAGTTCACAAATATACAAATTCAAATATTTTAATACTACTGTAATCAGAAAATAGAAAAGTGTACTAGGTTACATAATAGTAAACATTGGTAATATGGTAAGCATGTTAAACAATGGTAAAGATGGCAAAGATGGTCAAGATGGTCAAGATGGTCAACATAGTAAAAAATGGAAAAAATGGTAAACCTGGTAAACATTGTAAACATGGTAAAGTAATTGTCAGTGAACAAATATACAAATTCAAATATTTTAATACTACTGTAATCAGAAAATAGAAAAGTGTACTAAGTTACATAATAGTAAACAATGGTAATATGGTAAGCATGTTAAACAATGGTAAAGATGGCAAAGATGGTCAAGATGTTCAAGATGGTAAAAATGGTAAAAATGGTAAGCCTGGTAAACATTGTAAACATGGTAAAGTAATTGTCAGTGAACAAAAATAAGCATTTTAAAATTCATGTAATGGTTATAAACATGATAAAGTAAACTAAACAAACTTAAAACAAACCAAAACATATAATTATTTTATTTTAAAACATGTTTTAATAAATAAAAAACTTACAATATCTAACATTTATGGAAAAACTAAATGTAAACAAGAAATAAACATATGTTACCTGTAATTTTAGGAATGTACAGATGGATTGTTTTCCCAAATTCCTTCGTCGTGATCGTTCCTTATGTCACAAACTATGTCTTCAACATGATCGTCATTATGTTCTGTTAATATTTCCTTTGAAGTAGGGATCTCACATAAATCAGCATATTCATCAAGTTCATCCTCACCAACATATTGTTTTTTCCCTTGTAAAACAACAGCCCACTACATATCTGATTGATCTACTACATAAAAAATTTGTTTTGCATGTGTTTCCATTATAAAAGAATCACCTGTGTCTTCAAATCTATTCAGATTAACAAGTGTCATTCCAAATTCATCGTGTCTGACACTGTTGTTACCGTTAAACCATTTACAGTTAAAAATGGGAACTTTAATTTTAAAGTAATCAACCTCCCATATGTCTTCAATCACTCTATAATATGCATTTGATGCGGAAATTGGGTTTTTGTCCTTAGCACTCGAAAAATGTATTGCTTCTGCAAACACCAATACACCACTATTCTGAACTGCACTTCTGTTGTCCTGAGCTTTTGTATGAAATGTATAACCATTAATGTCATAACCACACCATGTTATCACATTTAAACATGGACCACCCACTATCCATTTTAATGTCTCTGATACATCTGATCTACCAAGAAAAGTCTTTTTAATCCATGACAAAAAAGTTTTTTTGTGCTCATTCAAAATACACATTTCTTTCTTCTTTGGATGACATTGTTTCAACTCATTAATATGAAATGTGATATATGGTTGAGCATCAGCTATGTTATTCAAGATGTATGATTCTAACTTCTTCATCTGTTCAGCTGACAATGATTTGACTTTCAAGTCGTGAATCCTCTTTCCCTCATTATTAACTCGTTTATGGAAAGATGGAGGCAAACCTATGTGTTGCGCCGCAGCCAAGTAGATCGTACAAAACTCTGCTACCTCCTCAGAAATATACTTTTCAATAATGGAGGCTTCTGGTCGATATATATTTTTAACATACCCCTTTAATATTTTCATATACCTTTCAAAAGGATACATCCAATGAAGATATACAGGTCCACAAAGCTTTATTTCTCGAACCAGATGAATCATTAAATGCACCATTATATCAAAAAAAGTTGGAGAAAAATACATTTCCAATTGACAAAGTAAAAAAATTGCATCATTTTCCAAAATGTTCAAATCATTCACATCAATCGCCTTGTTACAAATTGAATTGAAAAAATAACACAACTTCATTATAGTCTTTCTGACACGAATGGGCAATATTCCACGTAATGCAACTGGTAGAATTTGTTGCATCATGACGTGACAATCATGTGATTTCATACCTATCAACTTCAAGTCCTTCAATGAGAAAATTTTTTTACATTAGAAGAATAACCTTGAGGCACTTTGGTATCATGAAGACACTGACAGAAGCTAATTTTCTCCCTCTTCGATAATGTATGACAAGCCGGGGGAAGAAATGTTCGTCTTCCTTTAGGAGTGGGAGCTAACTCTAAATGTATTCCCATTGATAGTAAGTATAATCTTACATTCAACCCATCTTTAGTCTTTCCTTTAATATCTAACAATGTTCCAATCAAAGAATCACAGATATTACTCTCCATGTGCATGACATCAATATTATGTTTAACTTCATGATACCTCAAATATGGTAGCTCAAAAATAATTGACCTTTTCTTCCAAATATGTCTATCATTACCAGATTTCTGTGTCTTTCCCAATGTCACGTCAAGGTTTTTCACCCTCTCAAAATACAGATCAGGGGATAAAGGTTTTGGAGCAGTATCAAATTCTTGTGAGCCATTAATGCCTTTTTTTGTCTTCTATAAGGGTGTTCCATAGGCAAAAACTTTCGATGACCCATGTACACTGTTTTCCTCCCATGATGCAATTGACAATAGGACGTCTGTTGTTCGCAAATTGGACATGCTTTATTCCCTTTAACACTGTATCCAGACAAATTTCCATACGCTGGGAAGTCATTTATAGTGAACAGAAGCACTGCATGCAGTTGAAAATATTCCATTTTATAAGAATCATACACCCTAATACCATCAGCCCATAACAGTTTCAAATCATCAATCAACAGTGACAAGTAAACATCAATATCATTACTGGGTTGCTTTGGACCAGAGATAATTGTAATCAACATGACATATTTGTGCTTCATACAAACTTCAGGAGAGAGGTTGTAAATTACCAATAAAACAGGCCATGAACTATGTGTGCTACTGAGTGTTCGGTATGGATTCATTCCATCTGTGCACAACCCTAGTCTGAGATTTCTTATTTCATTTCCAAATGTAGAATACTGCGCATCAATTTTCTTCCATTGTGGACAATCAGCTGGATGATGTATTTTTCCATCACATACCCGCTCTTCAGCATGCCATCTTAACCTTTTTGCATCATGTGAATTAGCAAAGAAACGTTTGAAACGATTAATTATAGGAAGATACCAAAATACCTTTGAAGGGAGCTTTGTAATCTCTACATCACCCTGTGATTTTTCTTTCACCTTATACCGTGATGTTCCACATTTTGGACACTATGACAGAAATTCATATTCCTTCCTATATATAATGCAGTCATTCGGACAGGCATGTATTTTCTTGTATCCCAATCCCATCGGGCATAATATTTTCTTGGCTTTGTAATGTGAATCTGGAAGATCGTTATCTTTTGGAAGAATGTCTTTCATCAATTGTAGCAGCTCTGTAAAACTTCTTTCACTCCATCCATGCTTCGCCTTCAAGTTAATCAATCTTAACACCGCTGACAGAACCGTAAAATCTGTACAACCGGGATATAATGGTTTTTCAGCATCACCATATAGACGTGCAACTGTCGGTTCTATCTCAATTTGTTCTGCTACAATATCACAAATCATTTCTTCAATTCCATTGGAGTTACCATCTTGAGAATCATCATCATCAGTGACATTCCGTCCAGTTTCACCATGCCAAATCCAAGGGCTGTAACTCAGATTAAAACCATGACATATCAGATGATCTTTTATCTCTATACTTTTCAACTTCTTCATATTCAAACATTTCAGGCATGGACAGAAAAAAATGTCACTACTTGGAACATTTCGTTTTGCAAATTCCAAAAAGGCATCAACACCTTCCTCAAATTCATTGCTCATTTGATATGCCATAATCCAACTTCGACTCATTATTACCTATAACAAATATCATCAAAAAATATATATTTTTAAGATAAGACAAATACATGTTTATATGAAAAAAATCATAATTTGAATGTAAAACAATTTAAAATATAAAACAAATCTATAGGTATTTTAAAAAATATGCTTGAATATTATTTTTAAAACAAAATATAGTTAGATGTAACAGTTTTAAATTTCATTGAATCAAAGAAAACCATGACGCCTAATGATTCTCCAAATAAAATATACATCAATAAAACATAAAAAAATGATTTTTATCTGGAATAAGTGAATATGATCAGATGATACACATTTATAATAATCTCATGCCAATATACTAATAAACATGTTAAAATATAGGAATACCTAATGGAGCATATAACATGTGTTATTCATGCTTGTTGTTCAATCATTATGATCTAAAGTACTCAACACTTTCAAGTGCCAAAATCTTGAAAGTAGTAGTAGTTTTCATAAGTACCCAACACCAAATAGCTATACATCGTAAGTGTCATGTTAGAAATATGAATATAGACCATTTGTTTTATGTTTAATAATATTGTCATATTATCTGATCATTCTGATTATATATTAGAATTACTATATCCTTTTGATCCGATATATAATCTAAGGACATTAATATTTCTTTAGAAAAAGTAATGTTAATATCATGGTAAAGTAAAAAAAAGTATATGTCGAACTATATATATGTAATACCAATAAAAAAAACATATGTGTTTGGCCTGGGTTTCACACATAAAACAACTCATCTCACAGATTAAATTTTTGAATCATCCTACATAATACTTATTTTTATAACTTAGGGAATGAAAATAATAAAATTTTTGATTTACGATACTCATTATGGGTAAACATGATATATATAAATATAATATCTAATCTCATAAAAAGATATCCATGGGGGTATAAGAGCATACACAAAGAACATGATAAAAAAGATAAGTGAAACAGTTCTATATAATCATAGATCATAAAACCTGAGTCCAAGTATAACAATTTTAGCATAACATAAGACATGATTTATATGATAGTGGGAACATGATTTAAAAAACCTTATTCACAAGATCACAGCATTGGTATGTGGAATAACATAAGAGTGTGGCACAAACATAATCATATAAGTCATAACATATGTCAAGGGAAAACATAGTTTCATTCACCTCATATTGGGATATGTTAATCACCTTTCCTATAATTTATTATAATATTTCTTACGAGACACATCACATAACACATTGGACATGGTATAACCATTTGTATCCCATATTGATCTATGATATATAATGCATTGTCGAATGCATTAGAAGGATATTATGGACCCAAATGTCACATAATGACTAACCATATATATGGGTGAATCGTGATCATCAAATCATTTATAACACTTTCGTAGATCAATTAACTAACAAAAATGAAATGGGGGTCATAATTGTTTTTACAAAACATAATAATTATTAATACATAAAAATGTGTTTGGATGGTAAGATAAGATAATATACCTAATTCAATCTAATTATCATTAAATTATTTCTACCTAGATAGAAAATACCTTTTTAAAAAATATAATTTAACTTGAGAATGAAAAGAAAGTACCCTTTACCTTTTTTATAATGAAAAATCTGAAAAGGATGATAATAATATTTAGGTATTATAATTTTTTTTATGAATTATTAATAATAAAAGAAATCACCTCACTTGGTTTTGTTGAAAATCGGACATACCATCGTATTCAAGAAATCAGATACACTTTGCATGAAAAGGTCCATCATTTTTAGGAGATGACTGAAAGAAGAAATGTATTATCAGAATCACCATGAGTCCAGAATGAAATATTTGATTGTAATAGGTATGAATTGATATTTTTATGAATGTAGATGAAAACAGATGATGGTTTTCTAATCTAGGAGTTCTAAAAATCATAATTTTTTGAAAAAATATTATGATGTAAGAATGTTGAATGAAATTTTAAGGATAGGTATTACCGATTGTACCTGGTCCAATTTCATTCATGAAAATCATTTTCTGGACAATCATATTGAAAATATGATTTTAAGAAAATAAGTACTACCAATCTTCATCCAGAAAGACACATTACATCTAAGTAGGAAATAATAATGTTGCTGGAAGAATGGAACGTTACAGTACCACCCATTATTTTTCAGATTTTGCTGAAGCTAATCCTCAATGTTTTAAATTTAATTATTCTTTCTAAATGATTGAATAATTTTAATGGTTGTGAAGTCAAATATCTATGTTCTCATGGTCATAGTAATATTTTTATCAGATATTGATTTATTTAGATAATTAAGAGGTTGATCGTAATGAAGTTGCTGTTTTTCAGATAGATCAATATAGCGATCATATTGGAGTTGTTTCTGATTCGTATTTCAGAAGAAGAGATGAAGTATAAGTGGTTTAAGAAGCTTTAATGAATCAACATTTTCATTGTACTATAGAATCGTAAAGCATATATCAGAATGAAAATCTAGAATAAGAGTTAAAAATATTCTTATCCAAAATACACCTTCTTGAATGTTGCGAGTTGAATGTTGCGAGTTGAATGTTGCGAGTTGAATGGACATAATAACCATTTGAAATAACAAAAAATTCCACGAGATTCAAAAACGAACGAAAAGCACATCAAGAATCGAAACAAAAACGAACGACATAAATTCGTGGAAGGCTTACTTAAATGTAGCGAGTTGAGATGATAGATCCGAGAAAAGTGAAGAAGATAAAAAATGAAGCCAAAATGAGTTTAATGCAGGCGATCGATGAGCCAATTAGGGTTTACCGCGCGAGAGAGAGACGAGCCGGCGACTGTCAATCGAAAAATCGTAAATGACAGAACACAGGCTTTAATTTTTTTAAATGTTTTATAACGTCGGTTATTATATAACCGACGTTATAAACTATTTTTTAGCTTTTTTATGTCGGTTATCTTAAAACCGACGTAAGAAAGCTCTCGCGCTTTAGTTTTTTACGTCGGTTATTTTATAACCGACGTAAAAAACTCGATATCGACGCGTTTTTTACGTCGGTTATAAAATAACCGACGTAAAACACCCTGCGCTTTGGTTTTTAACGTCGGTTACCAAATAACCGACGTAAAAAACCCCCCGCACATTGGTTTTTTACATCCGTTATAAGATAACCGACGTAAAAACCCAACAGGCACGATTTTTAACGTCGGTTATTAAAATAACCAACGTGAAAAATCTACTCGCCGCATTTTTACATCGGTTATATATAAACGACGTAAAAAATGGTGACGTAAAAAACGATTTCTTCACTAGTACCAATATGACTGCTCCTTGCCCCGTTGAGTGCCCTTTGGGAAAGTTTGAGTCCTTGGGGGAAACTCTCGATCCTTCGGGAAGTTCCGGAACTTCTTGAACCACTTCTTAATGTGGACATCTCTCACCGCTTCTTTTTCCTCTCCGAGGACCAGTCTTATCAGTGCCAGTGCCATCCACGACATCTTATCTGGATCCTCCCATGCACTCATGACGGGGAGGAACACATCATACATATCCCCCAAGATCAGGACCCCTGATATCTAATGGACATCCCACAGATTGATGCCAACCTCTCTATGGTGTAGGTGAAAAGTGTTAGTCCTAGATGACCATCTGCTCAACAGCTCCAGCATCAGTTGTTTCGGTTGATAAATGTGGATTTGGGAGGCCCATGCTGCCTCATACAAGACCAATCTCCTCATATAGGCCCCAAAATCCTCGCATGAGGCACCTACCCAAGAGGTCCATTCCCAATCATTAGTGAAGTTACCGCCCCAGTGCAGGTCCCACTCATCGGACCACCCCTTCCTCAAATCCCTCAAAGATGCCTTCAATATGGTGCAGTACATTGGAGGGGATGTCTCTGATTTCAATCGATTCGCATTGATGTTGTTCATATGGTTGTACAGACAGTCGGTGGTGACAGGTGTGAAGTCTTCCTGCGCATGACCATCGACCCCTAGAACCATTGGTGCTGGCACGACGTGCTTCTAAACCAGCAAGTTGGTTCGTCCCTACTCACCTCAAGAATGAAGGCGTCATCCCATAGCCCGAAGCCATACAAGGGTAGCTTCTTGCACATCAGATAGTTTTTTTTGGCTCTCTGATAGTAGTTCTATGAAATAATTATGGTCCGAGTGGCTTCTAAGTAGCTTCCCCAGGCCTAGATAGTTGGCAATCTCATCCCTCCGGGTGGCGTCTGTAAGCACCCCCATCACAGCTTCTTGATGGGCCACTGGGTTTCTGAACTTGGAAAAATTTCCGGTCGGGTCACGAATATCATTCGCAGAGCTCGTTTGCAAATCCAAGATGTAGAGCCTGTCCTCGACCTGAAAGCATAGTTTTGCTTGGCACAGTCGCGGAGTCAAAGACTCGCGGTTCGTCACGAAGCTCGATTCCCGGTGAGTAGTCGTGGAGTATGCGTAGCTTCGCAAATCGAGAGCGCAAAAGGAAAAATTTGAGGAGAAGGGAAAGGAAAAAAGAGAGGTCAGTCTCCCTATTTAGAGGCTACGGACCTCGAAGCTTCGTGGGGTGTCAAGCCCGAGCGGAGCTTCGCAGCGCGTCCGGACCGCGCGACCCCTGTCCGCCTCGTGCACCCGCTACGCGAGTCAGCACCACGAACTGCCGATAATTTTGGAGATTTCCCTTAGACTTCAACCCTTGATCCCTCCATGGATCCAAGTCTGAGGGGGTCATTTTTTGGCACCCAAATATTTGAAGGAAAGAGAGAAGAAAAAGAGGCCCCTTGCGCTACCCCACAAAGCCCCAACGCGGAGCCCCCCCAAGAAATGTGGCCTCCGCGAAGCACCGGAGGTGATACCTCTCCTCGAACTCCCTTGACGTTTGCGAACCCACTGCGAAGAAAAGGAGGCGATATCTCTCTGTGATCCCAGTTGACATTCGCGACCCGCCATAAAGCAACCGAAGCCCCCTTCGCGCCATGTGAGATCTGCTTCGCGGAGCCTCTTGCCAATAAATACCAATCTCCCCCTGAGCCTCCACGACGGAAAATCCGACCATTCGGATTCTCATCTCCCAAATCATGAAGAAATATTTTCTTTGGGAATCATGAGGTCTGTGAGGTATTTTTGCTTCGTGAGAGGCCTCCTACTTGTCTCATATTGAGCCCCGCTTCTGAGAGGGATTCCCTTCGCGATACCTAAGGGAATTCATGAAGGAAGGGGATCCCCAAGGGGACCCGGGCAGTCGTGGAGCATTTATGCTTCGCGAAACACCCACCCTGTACACGTGATCCATATGCCAAGGCAGGGTCACTGTACTTCGCGAAGTACACTACTTCACAGAACTTTGCATTGCGAGGCACCTATGCTCCACGAGGTAGTGCTCTGCGAACACCCTTCCACTTCACGAAGCACCTCCCATTCGAACCTCTACCCCATGATAAGGCTAAGGCACCTCACTTCGCGAAGCGCACCCCTTCGCAAGTGCCCTCCACTACGCAGACCAACCGAGCTCCGCAAGTCCCCTACCAGCGGACCCCTCTGCTTGGCAATTCCTTCTCCCGTGCGACCCTCCAGGTTTACATGATGTGATTTCAAAGTCCCCTGGAGATACCGCCCGAAGCATTGCTTCACCTAATGCTTCTTTGCATAAGCATGCTAACGGCTATTACTTCATCGCATAGACACACTAACGTGGACCCCTTGATGGTTCGCTCTGCGACCCCCCTTATCCACGGCATTGCCGGTACCTTCCCTCCCACAAGGAACAGAGGCTACCAGTCATGTAAGTCCTAGGGGTGCAGAGTAAACCCACCTCATCCAAGCTGTAGGACGTTAAACCACCAAGCACTTCATCCTCAACACATGACGTTAAACTGTGGTCCGGCCCCGTTCCTCGCACGCAAGGTCCCGTCAGCTCGGACATTCTTTACGCCGCTCATCTCCATGGGGATTGGATCACCCCCCACATGGGATGATATCCTCCCTCTTAGAGTGGCGTTTGTCCATGAGGAAGAGCAACCTCTTTGGTGTAAGCCCCTAGCCCCTCTTGTAGAAGGTAGCACCCATGAACCTCTGTAATTCCCCACTATCAGGGCTAGCGGAGGGGCGTGATAGGGAATGAGGCACCTCCTTTCTTCAGTCCCAAACCCCCTCTCCCTCTGCGCTTTGTCGCCCATGGGCCTCCATCCTAGACTAAGTGCCAATACCATGGGCCACCTAACTTTTAAGCCCCTCTTCGCTTTTCACAAACGCACCCTTCACGACGTGATCATCAGGTCCCTGCCGTCTCTTGTTTGTCACATCGAGCATGACTCACGTGGACTTAGAGTAAGCATCGACTATGACACTAACCCCTGTCCCGCATGACATTAAAATGTACACCCTTTTGAACTATGAGGTCTTTGATCCATGTCAAGGCATGGTACGTAGGAATCCTTCATGAGGTTCAAGCCCACTGCCCGTCGTTTCTTCACGTCAGGTTCCACCCTCATACCACATGACGTTAAACTGCAATCCAGTCCAGCGGTAAGCTGTTGTGACTATCCTGAACTATGAGGACTTTGATCTGTGTCAAGGCATGGTACGTAGGAAGCCTCACGAGGTTCAATCCCACCACTCGTTGTTCGTCCTGATCTCCTTCACGTCGGTTCACCAAACTCCACCATGGGCCGCCTCACAGCTTAAGCCCCAAACACCCCATCCCACATGACGTTACACTGCACACCCGGACTACAAGGACTTTGATCTATGTCATGGAATGGTACGTAGGAAGCCTCCCCGAGGTTCAAGCCCCATCACCCATTGGACCAAGGTCCTTCTTCATTTCAGTTTTCTGACACCATCATCCCTCCCGAACTATGAGGACTTTAATCCATGTCAAGGCATGGTATGTAGGAAACATCACGAGGTTCAAGCCCACAACCTGGTCATTCCGACCTCATTCCCGTTGGTTCATGCACCACCTTGGGCATCCTAGAGTGTAAGCCCCACATATCCATCTGGAACTACGTGTACTTTGATCCATGTCAAGGCATGGTACGTAGGAAACCTCACGAGGTTCAAGCCCACTATCCACCTATACCAAGGTCCTTATTCATGTAGGCTCCTCGACATGACCCTGTCCCACATGACATTAAACTGCATCCTAATCCAGTGGTAAGTTGTTGTGACCCCGCCATCCAGTTGTTCTAACACCCCTTCACATCAGTTTAACAACCCCTTTTTAACCCTAACTACAAGGACTTTGATCCATGTCAAGGCATGGTACGCAGGAAACCTCACGAGGTTCAAACCCAACACCCATCGGACCAAGTTCCTTCTTCATGTTGGTTCACCGGTGTCCATTATGAACTATGAGGTCTTTGATCCATGTCAAGACATGGTATGTAGGAAACCTCATGAGGTTCAAGCCCAACACCCATTGGACCAAGGTCCTTCTTCACGTCGGTTCACCGGCGCCTCATCCCGAACTACGTGGACTTTGATCCATGTCAAGTCATGGTACATAGGATGCCTCCCTGAGGTTAAATCCCATCACCCGTTGGTTGTTCCAACCCCCTTCTCATCGGTTCTCACTGACTGAACTATGAAAACTTTTATTCCCTGCCATGGGGATACGTAGGAAGTATCTTCAAGACTCAAGACCATCACTACCATCATCTTCATGACTGTCCCGTCGCATTCCTCCTCCACTCCATTCAATTCCCCATCATCCATCCTGATTCTTACCCAGACCGCCACATCCCAGTGAGATCATGCCACCCCATTCCCCTCCACAGCATTCGGGAAGCTTCCCATGGTCTGGCTCCGATATCGGTGTTCCCTTAAGGGGGGTTCCTCAATCTGATCCACTCCAGCTAGTGTTCTGATCAGCCAGATCCGTCTCCGTTAGACGTTAAACTTGCGACATACCCTGTGTTAAACATGGGAAGATAAAGAAAACCTCAGATACATGCCTATGGCATATAATTACCCGCACATGATGCAGGATGCCTCAGGCTTCTATGCCCTCGAGAAGCCCTATAATAAGGGAAAAAAGATAGAAATGCCAATTCACCAGTGCTCAGACACATTAATGATGCCCCTACATGACTACTCCCCCAACCGAAGGCTGCTTCCCTGATCGGACCCTTTGGAATGTCCTAATAGAAGTAGTGTAATTAACCGGCGTCCATGTAAACATGGAACTGGGAAGAGTTTCATGAACAACGTATTAAATCTATGTGGGAGACTCGGACTAGGTGACGAGTTCTGAGGAGGAATCCACATAAGGAAGAACCGACATCCCATCATCTCGTTTTAATCAAGGAGAAGACATCCTTGAACAAGGAACGGATGTCGCCCGCCTATGGAAATCAGGAATACAGGGCAATAGCTGCGCATCCTCCATAGATGGATGCGCGTGCCCCGACAAAAGCTTCAGAAACAGTATCGACCATAAATCTTTTTATCCAGTTAGTTGTATCTTTTAATTTTTTTTATCTAAGTTATTTTTGGATTCTCTTTCCACTATTTGTAAATTTATATATATATTTGGTATAAATCATTCCCTATCCTTATTTTTTATACTTCGTTTCTTGTTTCCAATCCATTGGGATCACGAGTGCCCTTCAGGCCAGTGGTAGATCAATTTGAGTGTTGGTTCAGATGGTTTCTTGGGTTGGTTTGTTATAAATGCTATCAAAGTGAGGTTTTTTTCTTATTATTAAGTGACATATTATATTCTAGACGTCATACTATTATAATTTAAGTAGTTTTTTATGAGAGGCTACTTTATCACCACCCATAGAAGATGATTCTAGGGTTACCAGGGTTTTTTAGGAAGAGTATGTATCTAGTTTGACCCCAATACTAAATCATTTTTTAGACATTTGGATTTTTTAGAGTTCCTATTTATGGAATTGTAAGTTCATGAATTTTTTTTATATGCTTAGTATTTATAGGGAATTAATATGGGAAGTCTAGAAAACTATGCATAGACCATATAGCCAGCTCTGATTGACTCTCAATGCACATTACATTATTGGTGCATGGTCTTCCAAATAGTGTATCCAAGCTAAGAGTAGCTAATATTCTTAGTGTGTTTGATGTTTTATTCCTTATAGTGTATTTAAGTTATCATTTAAAAATGAAAACCTCAAGTTCTTTGTAAAAGAGTTCAAAATATCATAGATTTTGGAAAAAAATTAAATTCAAAATGGTGTTTTTCTTATTGTGGTTCTAAAATATTCTGAATTTCAAATAATGATTTTTTTGGGAAAACATGAATACTGATTTTGGGAAAGGATTATAGTTCCATATAATTCTAATGTTTTTATGTTATTTTAATAAAGTATAATTTAAATCTTTTAAATGGTTATGTGTGAAATGTTTTTTATCCCAATTTTTAAAATGATTCAATGATAAGACCCCTTTTCCTTTAAAAATCTTCAATGGTGTGAAAATTTTAGTTTAAAGAAAAAATATTATTTTTTAAATGGATTTTGGTGAAATCCTCTTGGGTTAAAGAGGGAAAATTCTTTCAAAAATAATTTAAGACTTAGTTATATTTGTTTAGATTTTATTTAGTGTTGGATTATGAATTTTTTGAAATGGTTTATCAAGGCCATTATCTATTGTGTGTTCTATCTTTTGAGTATTGACTTGTGATATTTGTTTTGATGGGTTTTCTAATCTTTTTTAGACTATTACCCCCATTTATATTTAATGAACACTTTGGATGATCAGGATTCAATGGAAATTGTGTTCATTTAGATCTAGAGTTTATTCTCTATTCCATTACTCTAATACCCCCATCATGTGGATTATGTATGTGGGTTTTAAAGCGTGAATCTTCCTAAATTAATTTGAATAAGGGAGTATCAGGAAGAAGTGACATAGGAAAAGAGTATTTAGAATATCTTCACCCATATTGAACTTCCGTAATCTCTCAAGTTTATGTTTAAGACCTTATTTCTTGATAGTTTGGGTTGGACATAGTGGATTTATATTACTTAGGATAATCCATATAAGGACCATTATTAGGTATATTTCAAGGAATGTTTCATTCAGGATTTCATTCCCAATTCAATGAGGGTATCAATGGCTGTGGAATTTTATAGTCCCTATCAAAGAGACAAAATGGTGTTAGAGTACGCTCACTATTTTTTTGAGTTGGTGTTGTGTCCTCCTCATTGTCTATAGATAGATCTATAATGGTGTGGTGTTTCTAGGAAGCAATTAATCTTGATGTATCATTGGATGTGTTCCATATTGACCTTAAATATTATTGTAAATTGTTGAAATATTATTTTAAGGTTTAATATTACTTGAAAAAAATCACCATAGGCATTCGTAACTTCTCATATTTCTAGGTGTGATGGAAGAAGATCCAGGAAGTGAAAAGGAATCATTCTTAGTCAAACACTTTCAGTAGTGGTGTGAAAAGGCCATTGTATTTCTTTTTAATGTATTCCTATAGAAAGAAGTACTTGGTTTACTACCAATATGAAAATGTGATTCATATTAATATTAATAATATGAATCCTCCTAAATATTATCATGTTTTTGGTCACCTATGTCATTTTTAGAGGTTGTGACAGGTTTTCCCTACACCTCAATATAGTTGTTAATCATCATATCCTAAGGGAATAACAACAAAACCAAAAGATTCATGACAATAGAGCTCCAACCATATGCCTTAGAGTGATTCCTTTTATGAAAAAAATGAGTTTCATTTTATATAGTTATATTCCTCTTTTGGAACCTATGACATCGGGATTTTCTCTTCTTATTTCCCTAGTTTTTTTATGGTGATTGTTTTGTTTTATAATTCCTTTATTGGATTTTATGTTGGTGATTTCTGAATATGTATTTATCAACTTACATGTTTACTCTTTCTTGTTAGAATTTTCTGTTTTGAAGAGTTTGGTTGGTTAGTTTGAATATGATAGTGATTTAATATGATGATAAGATCACCAATATTTAATTTCTCATATTGTAAGGTTGTCCATTATCTTCCATGATATTTCTTTATTTCATGATATGCAAAATATGGATTTTGGATTTATGGTTTCCCTGATCCTGAAATTTACTCTCTGGGTTGTAGAAAATAATAATGTATGTTCATTTTTTATATAATAGAAGTGTGATTTTTTCTTTTATGGGGATTGGGATCTTTATTAATGATCCATATGTGTTTATGTTCTTGAATGCTCCTATATATTCTCCCTATGGGATAGTGATTGTTTTGGAAACACTTATTCCTTCGTGATCATTATTATTTTCTTTTTTCATGTTGACATGGGACCAGTGTTGGGTTAGTGGTTAATTTTTCATGATTAACATAATAGATTCTGGATATGTGTTTAGGTGACAGATAGGTAGTTTTGATAATGATCTGCATTTTTTATTTGAAATAACGGAAGTTGGTGTTCTAGGAATATGGTCCTATGTTACCCTAAATTAACTTATGGATAGACTATTCTTTTTTCAATGTGGCATGTTTCTGCTTTATTCATTTCCAATTATTCTCTTTGGTTCTCTTGAGTGACCTTTGATTTGTTTTATCCTAAGGTGGTAGTTTTTTCAAGACTTTATTTATCAATGTGATGTTTCATGTTTTCATGTATAGTGTTTTTGATGTTCCTTCAGAGTTTAATAGTTCATTTTTCATTTTCAGGTAGTTGAGGGTTGTTTCCTAGTTTTAAGGCCATTTTCTTGGTAAATTTTTTCTGGAGAGTTTCTCATAATCACCTAAATAGGTTTATAGGTTTGATTTAGAATTATCATTTTTGGAGGGAACTCTTTGAATTGTATTTTTATAAGAATAGTTTCTTCCATGGTTTTTTGGGAATACATTCTAGTTTATATATATTTGAGTTGAATATTTGGATTTTTTTTATTTTTTTTGGGTTAGATGGTGTATCATGGTATGACTTCTATATATAATAATGACAGACTAATATTATTAAAGATTTATATGGGGAAAATCCTTAAGGTGTGGATAATTATAACATACCGACCTTAACTTTAGATATATTCTTTGGATCAGGTTGGTTGATTTTTGTTTTATAGGTATTTCATGTGATTTATAACTTACTTAGTTTTTTAATGTTCTTGATAACACCTATTTATTCTTAATTTACAATCCATTTAAGTGGAAATCAAAGAATTTTCAATTTTACTTTTACCCTTACATGGAGCATGGGATCTCCATAAGTGTAAATGGCTTCAACCTACAAGAAGTATGGTTTTCGGGTGTTGCATAATGGTAAAAATAAATTTATAAGGGTTATTTAATGTTTAAAAAACAATTACATAATGGTAGGATGATGTTTTATCTTTTATATAATGCTCATCCTTGAATCCTTATACTTACATAAATATTAGATGTGTTCTGATACACTGTACTAGGTTAAGTTCCAATTTTCAAAGGATGCATAAGGGTAACCATATAACTACCTAAAGGTAAATACTTATTTCAATAGGTTGTGTAAGGGTTACCAACTAACCTCACAACAAAATTGGAGATGTATAATGGTAAAACCAAATTCCCATTATGTAGTGCTGTTTTAGTGAAGAAATATTTTTAAATCCTTATTTTCATTTTTTATTCCCTATAACACCTATGTAACTCTTTTTGATTGTTTTAAATTTTTGAAATAATAGGAATTAAATTCTTCTAATTTTTTAAATATTTTTAATCATATTTTAATAGATTTTAATACTTGACAAATCAATATTAGATTGAAAATAAAAATAAAAAAGTGAATTTAATTTGGTGTTTTATATTCTATGAACCAAAACACCTATGATTTTAAAATTACCTGATGCATTACTACTTAAAATATTTGATATACTCTTGAGGAATTTTTTGGTAATCAAACTATTTTAGAAGGATATCCAGTTCATTTGGATAATTTTCCGTTCCTCTTTACTATAAAACAAATATATTTGGGATGATGGTCGTATTTTCCTTAGACATTATGCATGGACCTTCTCTAGTTACTATAGGTTACTATTCTTCATTGGTTGGTGGATCCTGTGTGGCTGTTTTTTATATATATTCTATGGTAGTTGTCCAAATCATCTCAATTTAAAATTGAATATATAATTTCTTGTGATTCCATCATGAGTTTTTTATATATTCAATTGTTTCCACTAATATATTGTTTTTATATCAATGATTTATTATTTATTAATATTTTGATAAAATTGAAAATGGGATTTGATATGAATTGATGTGAAATCATTTTTAAAGGAATATTATGTTATTTTTTTGAATTTATATTCCTGGTTGTATTTTAATAAATTCCATGATTTTTTTATGATGAATATTTCACCAATAAAGAGATAAGTTTCATGTTATAATTATTGTTTTCTTTGACCATTTTAGAAATAATTCATTAAAATATATCCATTATTAAATTTCAATTTTTTATAAATGGTTTTATAAATGGACTTTTAATTCTTTAGAATGTATTGGTATACCTAGTGGAATATAGAATGTCTAGTTTGGAACTTTATAAGAATTCTTAGAAAATTTAAAAGCCTTAGAGAATCCCCATTTTTATGTAATGGAAATAATGGATACTTAAATGATTAAAATGAAATGTATCATTATAGGGTGATTAATTTAATTTAAATTGAATTCAATTGATATTCATGATAAAGGGGAATGTTCTTATATGAATTTAAGAGGTGGGTGAAATATTAATGATGCATTTGGAAAATGAGAAAATATGATATGATTTATTTTTTAATATTAAATTTTAAATTATAACCACTATTTTAATGCAATGAGAAGACATGGGTTTCTAGGTGAGTTGTATAGGAACAAATGTCAACTATATTATTATTATTATGCTATTAAGAGTGAGATTATGTGGTATTTAGGACAAAATAATGGATTTCACCTCAGTTAGGATATCATGGGGAAGACCAGGTGATTGGGTGATGTTTACTGATGTGTTTATTTATTTTTGGCATGTCTAATTTTTTCATCGATGACCATGTCGACTCAATTCTAAAATATTACCTCTTAGCAACATGGGTTTCTATGATGATGATTTATGAATATTTTCTAATGTATTTTTATTTGGTAATTTATTACATGATATTATATTTTTTATAATGTTCCTTACAAAATATTTGCAACTATAATTTATGCATGATTTTATATGAGAAAATAAATTATGTTTTGTTTGGAATAGTATTGCATTTTGGAAAATAGATGTTTTTAAAGGAAACTGTGTGATACTATTTTATAGAAAGAAAACATGGAAAAAATATTTTGAGTCCTTATTTTCACACCTGTATGATATAAATTTTCAATTAAAGTGTTATTATTTTGGTGTTTGTGTCCTATATAATATAGTTTTTACAGGTTTCTTGACGTAATAGTTATTAATATATCTTTTGGTTTTATATTTGATACAGAAACATATGGTTTTTCCTCACTTTCACATGGAGTTTTTGTTGGTTTGGTATATTTTCCATTGTTTTCATTTGTATCGGTCATCATCCCAGATATCCAGTTAACTATAGCTTCTACTTTTCAATATTTTAGTTAGGTTGGTTTTCTATCCAATTTTTATCTATTTATCTTTGTGATTATTGGGTGAAATCATTCTCATTTTTTTCTTTTTGATATTTGGTTGATTTTTCTCCATGCCATGGGGATAAAGAACTCGATTTGGCATAGTGGATAAATGACTCAGGTTCCATTTCAGATGGTATCATGGGTCAGTTCGTTACAAATAATGTTTTGAATGAAATAAAGATTTAATTCTTAGGAAAATACACAAAAAATAAACTGGATTTTAATACTAAGTGTTTTTTGATAAAAAGGTGTATGAGTTAAGGATATATTTTTTTAAATAACTTTATTCTAATTTTAAAAGGTCATAATAATGGTGAAGGTATTAATTATCATAAAAACATTGTATTGTTCAATGAACATGACTTATCATGAATCAACCTATCATACAAAAAATATAAAGATCAACCGACCCATGGAAAGTCCCAAAGGGAATTACTAATCCCCACGACCTAACAAAAAGTTTATAGGCATAATTAAACAACCATTGGGAATGATTTCATCTAAATTAAAGATAAAATTAAATCAGATAAACTCAGAAAAACTAAAAATAAACTTATAAAATGAGGAGAAGCACAATTGGATGCCAAAATAATATGTTGGAATCAAATAAAACCAAAACATCTTGATACAAGGTTTTTCTAAACTAATATATTAAATCTATATTAAACTAAATGAATAAAATAAAATAACTATGACCCATCTATTGGTGGTATTATAACACTCCCCAAAACCCTTATTTCCTACGCTTGGACAACCAAGAACAGACCCACAATGGAAATATGGCGAGAACACAAACACACATTAAAGAATCAGGAATAATGGTCACACATAGTGGTGTGTGTAGGGTATGAGTAAACCAAATTCTTGAAGCATCCCATCAAGGATTTTTTGAAATTTCATCCCTAAATAAATATAGGTATGCTAAAGTAAATACAACCATAGGTAACAAGGGTTTTTATTACAAAAATATAGATATATATTGGAACACTTTTTAATGAGATAAGAATACATTAAAACAGGTTAAGATAAATCAAGGGTTTAAATCATTATTTTTTCCATTTGTAATCCATTTGTAAATATCATGAGAAAACATGCCAAATTCTTATAAATAAAATACCATTAGTTTAGAATAATTAAAAAACAATTTAAAAGGTAATTTCAATGGAGAATAAAAGAACTATGAGTTGGAACCACATATCAAATAGTAATATAAGAAAAATAAAGGTGTCTCATATCAACAAGAAGAAATAGTAATAAGGAATTTCAGATGTGGTAACTCTAGTGCTAAGTAAAAATAAAGTTATCAGAGTCATATATTGAGTATCCAGATTCAAGTATAATGTGTAATTGGTAAATCTTATGTATGGTAGTGAGTCTACTGAAGACAAGCTAATAAATACCATGTTAGACTACACGCAAATTCTATGTCTACCATGTTCACAATATTCCCTAATTCTATGCATGCATTTTTCCTTGAAGAACATCCCTAGGATAAACCAATATTCTCAAGGAGACACTAGATGGTATGTAACCTGAACTATCATAGCATAAATCTGGGGGTTTCATATAGTTACGTAGGTTCACAAGACCAATGAATGAATGTGACTGATATAACAAAAAGAAAAGGTCACTATGAGGATCCAAATCGAACTCAATATGAATAATAAAAATTTATAGTATATAGAATCCATATCTCACCATCACACCTAGTCCCCCTCATATAGAACAAACCCTTTTTCAACACCCATCATCATGTGCACCAAGCACCATTCATCAATAGAAAAGTGAATATAATGGGTTCATCAAGGAATTTTCCCCAAAAGATCATTAACATCATAAAGATCCAAATGAGCCTTTATGAAAATATAACTTGAAAAACCCATCCATTTTAAACTTAATAAAAAATCACTTTGAATCATCCATTGAAAATATCCATATAAACATTCTTTATTTAAAAACCCATTTTAAGTTCCAAATTATCTTTTAAGGAAAAGAACTCAAAATATTAATCAACCTGTTTAAATGGTTTGAATTATCACTTTAATAGATCTTTATAGAATATATCATTATGAGTAATTCATCAAATTATTCCAAAACAAATCCTAATGAAATAAACATTAAATAACTTGGAATTATATTTAAATAATCAGACCATCTTTATTAACACATGTTTTTTTATTTTAAAATACAAAAAAACTAGTCTACATCCCTTTGATAACCATCAAAGACTTTCTTTAAAAATCTTAAAAAATTCAATAAAATATTAGCTAATAAACTGTTTTTAAGACAAAAGATCAAATTCATTAACAAATCAATTCATGCAATATACAATTTTCATGATAAAGGGTTATTGATTATTCAAAAGGAAAGAACCAAGATTTACCAATTTTAAACACAATAAATAATCAAATTAAGAAATATTTAATTCACAATAATTTGAAAATATAGAGATACACCTAACTTATAATATCTGGGATCAAATCACAATGAATCTAAAATGTTCCATCTTTGATGACGAACAAAAAATCGCAGGAGATGTGATATATACAAACACTAGAAACCAAGATTACAAATTAGATCATAACACATCCCATAGATCTTTTGAAGAAAAAACTCTAGTCTATTATTCATCCAATGATAATTCAATGAAGATATAGAACGAAGGTAAAGAACAATGAAAAATAGGATCATACCTTGAATCCTCTATATCTGATTCCTCAATATCCATAAAAATTAATCTATTTAAGGAAGAGAGTAGTAAAAATCACCCAGGGTTAGGATCTATTTCTAGAGTCTACTACATATGAGATTTTTTTTAATGGGATGTGTTTCTATTTTTAAAATAATTTTTTGGAATATTAAATTTCCATCACATGGTTGGGCCACATAGTTTGGAAAATCATGAACCAATCATGTTCCTAGTTCTCTATAGTGGTGAATCTACTATACCTAGTTGAGAATATAGACTAAACATGTAGTAACCATTTCATACACCACTATCCCAAATCACAAAAAGTTTCACGGTTTCTTGGTAATGTCACATAGTTTGGATTAGCCTTGTACAAACAATCTTGCAGCCTAAAAAACTCTGAAATTCAAGAAATATCACACATAATAACTTGATAAAATAATAAAACAAATTATGGTCCAATAATGATTGTATGAACCTAAATATTAAATAATTATGTGATAATTATCCCCACCATATAACCTTCTACCCCAATAAAGTATCTAGTGGAATGATAGAAATCAATGAGACAATAAACATCCACACTTAACTAATTTGGTTGATGGTTTAAAAAATAAAGGAACAATCACCCAGGATGAATCCATTTGGCACAAAAATATAAAATATTTTCCAATTAATAGGCCTAAGAATATTTAAATTAGATACCCAAGATCACAAAGATCACTACACATCAAAAAAAAACACCAACATAGCTCTGAAGGAATAAACCCATAAGAGAACAGGAGACCTAGTATAGGTTTCCCCAACATGTAAAAAGACACTCTCTTAAAAGATAGAACATGGAAAATAAAACAAAAAATTGAAATATCTCCATTATTCCAAGGAAGAACTCTTATACACTAACCATAAAAGACTAAAAGAAATTGATCCTCAACCCAAAGTGAAAAATACACTCAAAATATCCAGACGATTCCAAAAGAGACATTAATAATAAGATCCGACAATGTTTTATAAATCCAAAAACCAGACAAAAATATTAAAAGGATTTCAACCTTGGGAAAATAATCGATGATAAACTAAGAATTGAAACATTGAGCCTCACCCCAATTGAGATTATCAAATAAAATATTGGAACCTACGAGTGTCGTATCCAAAAAGAATCCACTCCATCCTAGTTACATGAATATATACCATGGGCTTATCCAATTTTAAATAGGAAGAGTTAAAAAAATTTATAGTGAAAAAAATAACCAAAAACATTTAAAATGGAAACCACACAAAACATTGAGATATGTTGGGAATCTAGATAGATATCTTACAGAAAAGAAAAAAACAAGGGGTATCCAAATGATAAAGACCATCCAACACATTTTATAATATCTTTCACAAGGTGACACCCATGAATGGAAACATAAGTTATTTTTTAATACAAAAACCCCTCTAGGTGTTACCCAAAACCATTATTAAGGAAACCCATATAATAAAAAACTGGAAAGATCACTGAGAAACACTTCTATAAACAAGTTAAAATTCCAAAATCTTTATCAGTAACCATACATTAAAACAGTGCATCCACAAAATTTTCCATCTAGAACCTGAAAAAGATCCAAATTAAATAGGTCTCCAAGGAATTAATTATAATTGATACTTACCCATTCAATATCCAATATTTAATAATTCTAAAGGTGACATATGGAACCTCACTAATGAAAAACTCTATAGTTTTATTACAAGATGACTTAGCATTACCATGTTCCCTACACTGGAAACACACTAGATGCCTCTTATCCCACTATGTAGACTATCCTCACTCAACCACCCCTTTTATCTTAGACTCAACTAAATCATTCAATTATAATAATGATAAATACTTACATAACACATCCATTAATGATAAATTATCCACTTATTATCATTTTTCAATATCTACTTCAACTAATAAGGACTTATCAGGAACCACCTGATAAGATTTTATGAAGGAGTCATATATGAATGTTCCAAAGTCAAGGTGAAGGCATCCTTTAAAATTAATATCCTTTATATAGTAATCATAGATAATATTAGGTAATAAATATAATAATATCAAAAAATGTTTTCTATATTCCCCAACTGAACACTCACCCTAATAAAGACCCATGATCTCAATATCCCTTTCATTCATAACATCTTCATGATATATCTATCAAATAAAAATTGTTTTAATGAATTCTAAAGACAATATTTCATACTATAAGGGAGGAATAATAGTCTCCAACCATATTCATATAAGTATTTCAAATAAAGATAAAATAAAATTTACCCTTGAATGCTTATTTTTATTGAGAAAGCAATTATTTCTTGGATCCAATTATGCCCTTGTCTCACCTTAGAGGAACATAGATAACAAAAAAATGGTAGAATTAGATTCAAGAAGACTTGTATGGGGACTATGGAAAAAGAAGATTCCAGTTACACCACCTAGTATTGAGTCAAGGTAGAATCATCAACATGAAACTCAACTATAACAATATGTGAAGTATTACTTTCAATATTGTTCCAATGAAGGGTTATCCTATATTTCAAGAAAAATATCCCGAGAGACATTTATAAACATCATGAAACATAGATTCATCAACTCATAATTCATGGGTCAAGTCTACCAATCCAATAAAATCCCATGAAATAACAAACATAAACTACATTATTTCCAATATAACCTCAAATAACTTCTATTAAATCCCAAATAATCATTTTTTTAAACATTACACATACATTTAAAATCATGGAGTTTAAATATAAATACATCATAAGTTAAAATATTTTACCAGCTCATGGAACATCTACCATGGTTTCAAAATGTTATTCCCAAATTCCTATTTTTAAAAGAATTACCATTTTAAATCCACCAAAAAACCAAATATTAAAAAATTTGTTAGAAACATCATATAAAAATCTTCAAATGGTGTGTTTTAAAAACAAAACATTTTTGAAAAAACACATTTTGGGAAATCAAGAAAATTACTTAAATATATCAAATGAAAATAATTTTAAATCTCAAATATAGTTTTCTAAATAGATTAATCCAATTCCAAAAATTAAAATTGAACAACCCCATATGGAAAATTAAAACACTAAAACCATTATCATCTTTTCAAGATCAATAAATATACAAACTAACATATTGTAAATGAAGTCAATTTAGAAGAAAATGAACAAGGAATCATGTTCAAGTTTATATCATAACATTAATGGATTGGTTTCATGGTTTGGTACACCATGAAGAAAATATATGATTGTTAGTGTATTAGTTTCCATATGAACCAAAAAAATTCCTCAAGGTTTAAAAAATCATTTAGGAAAACTATATGGCCCTTTATACCTATAAGATTCACCTTTAAAATCACAAGAGACCATAAAAGGATAATATAGTCTCATCAAGAATATAAATGTAATCTAAAATCGAAAAAGAATAACTCTATGTAAGGACTTAAATCCTCAATTTCCATGGTAGCTCAAGATTCATAAAAAAGAGTGGTGATCAGGAACCCACTCATGAACTACCACTTGAGTCCTAAAACATTCTTAATATCATTTATTCAACGAATCACCCCAAATAGTATAGGGTTTTCAATGAAATACATAAAAATGTATTCCCCTTTTAGGAATAACCTCCTATGATGCCATTTTTCATGAACTAACATAGAATAATGCTAATATAATACCTGAACTAGCTTATGGAAAATCCAAAAGAACATTCTAAATCCTCTTGTATATATTATTAGTGCATAGGACTCATTAAATAACTATTGTGAATGATTTCATCACAAGAAAAAAACCTTATTAATAGAGACTCAATAGAAATAATAATTTAATCATAAAACCCATATAAAAATCGTAAGATGTAAAAAAAAATAAATGAAATATTAAAAACAACAAAATAAAGAAAAAAGGTAGGGAAAAACATTAAGATAAAATAAATACTAACTTATAGACATAATGGAAAACACAATAACTATAATCTATCTTCTGGTGGTCATAGAATACTCACTACTTCTCATATCTCTTAACCTTCTCCAAGAAAGAATCAACCCAAAATAGAAATATGCATAGAACCTAAGAACTTACTAAATAATCAAGAAGAATTCACACACCAAGTGATTTATGTAGGGTACGATAAATGCAGATCCCATTAGGATCCAATTGAGGATTCTATGAATTTTATTCCATAAATTAATTCATAAATGAAAAAGTAAATAAAAAAAGGAATAGAAAGTTTTTTATAATAAAATAGATAAAGGATACCATTATTATTAAAGAGATAAGTAGATATAAAATTAGGGTATCATAAATAAATGGTTTAACCCCTACCCTTTTCCATTTTTAATCCATTTAAAAATTTCACATGAAAATAAGAAAATCCCTTTAAAATAAAATACCCTTTTTAGAGAATATTTGAAAACCATTTAACAAGTTATATTAAACAAAACATAAAGGTACCACGTGAAGGAACCACATATTGAAGTGAGATAGAAGATTAATAAAGGTTCATCATATCAAGAAGAATAAATAATAAGATGGAATGCCATACATGGAAACTCCATGTTGAGTGAAAATCAAGCATCCAAATATATATATTGATTATTAAGAGTCTAGTGTCAAGTGTCATGAGTAAATCCTAGATATAGAAGTTATTCCACAAAATAAAAGATAATAAATCTTAGGTCTTACTATATAAAAATGTCATTTCTACCATGTTCAGAAGATTCTCAATTCCAGGCCCACATAATTCCTCAAAGCATATACCAAGACAAAACCCATGTTCTCTTGAGAAAGATGATGTGAGATCTAAACTAGCATAACATAAATATATATATTTCATTTAGCTACCAAGTTTCCCCTGAAAAATCAATGGAATAAAGTTAAATAATAAGAAACATGGATCACACTAGGGATCCAAATCAATATCCATATGAACAATAAACATTTTACAATATATAGAATCCACCTGTCAACCTTGCCTAAGGATCCATCATAGAGAAAAACATGTTTTCAACTCTAATCATCATTTTCTCCAAGAACCATTTTTGAAGGAAAATAGAATATATGGAAAAAGGGAATACAAGGGATTTATTAAGGAATTTTCACAAAAAGATCATTAAATTTTTAAAGAGCTAAATGGGCTTGTAAGAAAGTACAAATTGAAAAATAAATCCATTTTCAATTAAATAAAATTTCACTTTGAATCATTATTTCATAAGAGCTATGTACAGCCATGTTTTTAAAATGTATTTTTATGTGTCAAATGGAACTTTAAGGAAAATAATTCAAAATTTTAATCAACATATTTAAATGGTTGGGAATGTCACCTGGACCTATCTTTATAAAAAAATAACTATGTGTCATTCTTCAAATAATTCGAAAACAAATCCCCAAGAAACACACATTAAACCATTTGTAATTAACTTTAAATAATTAACACATATTTATTAATATAAGTATTTTGATTTTAAAAAACCAAAAACCTGCATATCACCACTTAGTAAACATTAAAACCATTATTTAAAACTCTTAAACATATTTCAATCAAATATTGGAAAACATGCCAATTTTATATCAAGGAAAACAATCTCATTAATTTTTAAATCATTTAATTCCATCAATAAATTTTAGGATAAATATTCATTGATGATTCAAAATGAAAAAACCATGGATGACAAATTATTAACTAAATAAATAAATAACTCAAGAAACATGTGAATTATAAGAATAAAAAAGACCTAGAAACACATATGTTAGAATTGTAGGGATCAAATCATAATGAATCAAAAATATTTATCATTTTATAGATAATTCCAAACAAAGGGTGACATGATCCATAAAAACAATAGAATCTAATATTCCAAACTATATCATGATATAACACATAAATATATTCAGTGTAACCATTATCTATGGTTTTTACCATGAAAATAAAATATATCTAAAAGGAATATGTAGAATAATGAATAATGGTATTATACATTGAATTCTATAGATATTATTACTCAAGATACACCAAAATATATCCCTATAAGAAATAGATTCATCAAAATCACCTAAGGTTAGGCTTTAAATGAATAGTTTAAGATGAAAAAGAAAAAATTGGGTCAACATGAGATATTTCAGGTTTTAAAATTAATTTTCAGAATATTAAATTTCAATCACATGGTTTGACCACATAGTTTTGAAAACCATGCACAAAACTTATGCGTGGTTATCCACACCATGTAGGACGTGTGATATGAGTTCGTGGTTTGATTAACCATGTGTTAAACATGTGAAAGAACACTATACAAGCCCACCACAAGTCACACTGTTTCTTGGTAATGCCTCATGATTTGGGATAACAATGAGAAAACTGAGATCCATCCAAAAAAATTAAATATTATCAAGAACTTACCATGAAAAATAAACAATAAAAGATTAAAAGATTTATTTTCAAAATAAATTATTGTATGAACCATAAATTAACATCCCAATGTGACATGACTCTATTATAATCCTATTTTCTTATGAAACAAATTTTAATTAGATTTTTTTTACAAAAATGTAAATAGTGATTTTTCAAATGGTTTAAATATAAAGTATATTTTTTAATAGTCCATAATTTTGAAAAATAATATATTTTTTTATGATATGTTTAAATTATGTTAAAAAATTTATGGTTTTAAATGATTAACTCAAAATTGGAATGTATGATTAAGTATTTTCTTTTCCCAAATTTTTTATACAAAAGGAATATTTGATCATAATTTTTTCTTAAATGGAATAATGAATACTATTTTTTAAAAAAATTAAACATTGATGATATTATTTTTAATCCATAAATTATCAATTTCAAATTCCTTTTTGAAAAATATTATAAATAAATTTTAAATGAGTTCAATTGGGGAGTAAATAGTCTTCATTAGCACTTAGATTTATCAAAAATATGCTTGATTTTATTAAAAGAAAATATAATGTATATATTATAAAAACATTTATCATGGAAACCAAAAAATGAATTCATACTCTAATTAATAATAATTATAAACTATACTAGGAGGAAACTGGGAAACCAGTGGAATATAAACATTGAATTGGTATTATTAGAATTATTTTGTAACTTACTTGTAGTTTTCATGATATTATTTTCTTAATTTTTATATGTTTTTTATTTAAATAATACCCTAAGGAATCTCCTATTAAATAATTCAAATATATATTTATATAACTTAAGAATATTTTTTATAATTATTTTACACTAAAAGATATTGATTTAGTTAATTTAGTAATTTAGATATTGATTATGGTGGTTTTTAATATGTTTAAATTGATCAAATAACTTTTATAAATAGAAGTGAAAATAAATTAGATATCCAAATATAAGAACACCATTATTGATAAATGAAACCATGCTACTTTAAAATGAATAAAATTTAATTTACATGCACCTTTAACTAGTGTTGGTGCAGGTCCATCTCAACTATTCTGCTTAAATAAAAACTACAAAGATTCATAAATTTTTTACTCTATTACAATGTATCCATAGTGTAATATGAATCACCCATCACATGGGAAGGACTTCTTATCACTACAAAAAAATTTATTTCCTCTTAGATAAAATACATGAGAAGAAATAAAGATTTAGTATGGGATAGAGAAGAATCTATGAAATTTATTCTTTAAAAAAACCCCATGTCAATGGGGGAGGACCCCTTTATAAATCCTTTAAAGAAAATACTTGTGTTCTATACACTTAATCAAGAATTATAATACATGGGTAAATATCTTTATCCTGTTATGAATTTACTCAAATTAATATAATATTACACAGTGAATCTCATGAGAATCATTGATAATGATATCTAATGGAATATATTTGAGAATCAATACAATAATATTTAGATTCCACTAAAACATATGACACAACCAGCTATATAATACCACTTACTACATTATGATTATCACTATATAATATAGTATGATATGGGCAATGAAGTGGTTATGATATCATCATATAATATTAAATGATAATCCCAATTTAATAAATTTTACATGACTTGGTTTATTCAATTTCATACCATATGATATTGTTATAAACTAACCCTAGTTGACCCCAAACCAAGAATCGGATCTGATCCACAATATGGTCATTAAGGAATTATCGATCCTCTCCAGCCTGAAATTAGTACCAATCATAAAAAATAATTTACTTAGGAATTATTTATCCAATTAACATAAAAATGTAATTAAATATAGAATAAAATAATAGAAAATTATATTGAAACAAATATAACTAGACATACATCCATGTGACATCATGGGTCACCACCAACCACAAAACCATACTCACTCCTTGAGAAATAAAGATATTGGAGAACCTAAAATTTATAAAGATAATGTAGGATGGATCAATGAGATACATAGTAGTGATTCCCAATGATAAAAAGTGCCTTATACCTCACTTTTAAATATAAATATAAATCATACTTGTTGAAAAAATGAGAAATAAAAAATAAGGTTTTCCATTATTTTTAGAAACAAGTAACAAGTTTCTTTTTTATGAAAAGATAATATCCAAAATGTTTTCAATAAAAATTAGAAAACAAGATAAATTTTTTAATAAATTATATA
The DNA here is from genome assembly GCA_963277665.1 of Viscum album. Lineage (NCBI taxonomy): Eukaryota > Viridiplantae > Streptophyta > Magnoliopsida > Santalales > Viscaceae > Viscum > Viscum album. Next base: position 1,491,167,953 of record OY728120.1, read on the forward strand.
TAATAGATAAAAAGAACTATAATTGGTGTCTTGGAAAGAGAAACATAAAATAGATGTCACTGTATTAGGAAACTAAAAAACCATGGAAAGTAGTCTACATGTAAAACATGTTTCATGGAATATCAATGTTTTGGTCAGGATAAGTAAGTAATAATATATAAATACTCACATAAACAATTTATACTAGAAATAAGTATAATAAAAAAATCCTAAACACTTGAAAAGGCCCTCCATATTTCAATAGATGGGCATATACCTTGTGTAGTTAGATTATCAACTTGGGGCCACTATTCAGTGAAAAATATCAACTAGTGTGGCATGTTTACTTTAATATCCCACCTAACTACCCAAGTATTCACATTATGAATATTTAGAGGTGGGTTTTATCAATAAATCATATAAAATTTTATCACATTCTTTATAAGAAATCCAATCCATCTTCTCACCTCAAATATCCCTCCTTAAGCACAACCCCTTTCTAAGTCACATAAAACAATCAAAAGACTCTTCACTATGAATATATACAAAATCACACATTTAACACATACATCACATTTCCAATTCAAGGGAAATGACAAAAGAGGGGTTTTTAATTTCCATAAAACATATGAAAGTTCAAATCAGTCCCCATGACCATAAAATAAATAACATTCTTTTAGAAAAAATATTTTTACAAATGAAATTGAGTTCAAAAACCACATTATACTCTTCAAATTCAATAGGAAAAATATTGGGAACACCCTTAAAAATTCCTAGAAAAAAACCATTTCATTAGGACTTAATAAAATCCAGTTGAAAGACCATATGATTTTTGGGTATTCCAATTTAATATGAAAAACACCATTTTCAAACCCATTCGGACACATAAAATGTTTTACATTACAAAAAAATCTAAATAACATGTTTTTATAATAAAAAACCATACTTGGAGCTTAGAGAAATCATTGAAAATAAGATAAGAACAATTTCCAATAATCAAAACCATTTTTAATAATATATGAATTTTTATAATATTTAAAATAGACTTTAAAACAATAAGAAATTATAGTTTTCAAATTAAAGGAATGTACATAAAGTAACCCACCTCATAATAAAGAAAAAGTAGGAGGACCCCATGCCACAACATGGGGAATGAAAAAGGAGGAAGAAGGACAAGGCATAATGGAGGAAAGACTCACCTGATTTCATTGCATGAAGAATTGGAATTGAAATTAACAAAAAATAAAGGGAGAGGAGTTGGAAATTATGTAAGGGATCCCTTACATGGTATCGAGTAAAAGGGGAGGATGGGGGTGGGAGGGTGATCATTTGATGGAGGAGGACAACATTTTGGGATTTCAATTTACTAAGGTAAAAAGGAGCATCAATTTTTTTAACATATATGGACATATCACACAGTTTTTCTTGGACACATGGTTGGAAAAACCTTGCACCAACTTTCTACCCTCTAAAGGTCCTGTAAGACACTATACATAGATAGGGTAAGTGGTTTGAAAAACTTTGAACTAACCATGATGTTTTCTCTTTAAAATTTATAAATCTATCAGAAGATTTGGAAAACCATACACCTTAATCATGTGGAATTATTTCCATGTCCAAAAAACCTATTTTGATGAAAATAAAATCGAGAAGAGAGAGAAACAAATGGAGGATTAAAAATAAATAAATAAACAAAAAATTAAATTTTTTTGACTTGCGGTGTGAAAATCATCTGCACCTTGATACATTATTCCCCTAGAAAGTTTAAAATACTATGGTGATCAAGATACTAAGAAATTATAGACTATTACTCGTGACGAGACTCCCAAACCACAAAGACCATTAACTATCACTCATTTTCCATTTGAAACCGTAAACTCTTAAATACCAAAAGAGGCTAAGATACCGTTATCAAGGAACCAAATTGATTACCCGAAAAATTGAAAATGATACTTAATAACTCAAGTTGAAAATTGAAATAATTAAATTTGAGAGATACACATCCTCAAGAGCACTCCCAAAACAACAGACACACCATCCCTAACATAAAAACCAATAATGAAGCTCCTCATGGTCTATTTGGGACCTCCAAGAACATCTATCTTATGAACCAATTTCAACACCAACCAACTAATAAGATCAGGGTTGGTTTGGGAGGGAGAAAAATATTTTCCAAATCAAGAGAGGATAAAACAGGGTTCATTATGAGATATTGTATTGATGGATTCCCTACAATATCAAGACTCCAGTTAAAACATAATTTACCAACATGAAAAAACTCATGAATCTTGATGAACCAAAAAAACTAAAAGAAATGATTAAAAATCAATGAACACTAACACTCAACAACAATGATATCTATAATTTCCTTCCCAAAAGGAACTTATATAAGAATAGGTTTCCCAAAAGATACACAACAACCATTCCACCACTCTAAAAAATAATCACCATCAAGAACATCCAGAAAAATTGGAAACATTTAAAATGAGATGAACATTAAATAAAACCCATATCAACACCATGATCATTAAAATGGGATGGGTGTGGGAGGGGGTCCTTCAATGTTGTGGATCTAGATTTATGTCACTTCCAAGAAACACACAAGTAAAAAATGATATAGATGAACCTAGAATCCATAGAAACAACATGTATTTGGTGCTTATTAACACAAAAAATTATTGTTCCCTAACCTCCCACATTTATGGAACACCTATATCTCATTCCTAGATTATTTTCTTCAAAAGAATCAAAACAACCTCTTCAAACCAATTCCTAACTGGAAATGAAAAAATTTCTTCTTTTTTCCCTTTCCTCGAACCCCCACCATGACTTCTAGGATACCTAAACCCCTTTCTATCTCTTGATAAATCATCCACAACCTCAAAAAATTACCTTAAACATTCTTTATATGTGTTATAGAATAAAGAAACTTCCTGAAAGATTTATTGATAGAGACCCTTTTCAAAAAATTGAGCCTTCATGAATTCATCTTCTACATGTTTTGGGAGATACAACCCCAACTAAGAAAAAATATTAGAATAATCCAAACCAATTGAATTACCCTGATTCATATGATGAAATTCAATTTCTTTAAGTACCTTTATGGTTATGAGGAAATACCATTGGATGAACAAGGTCTTGAAGCATTCCCATGAAAGGTCTCACTGTGGTTTGGACTAAAATATATACTTCCACAAATTAAAACACATTCCTTCTAGAATAAATTTTAGGAAATTAAGATTAATATATTCTAGGAACTCAAGACATGAAAAAATATCCCCAATTATTTTTAACCATTCTTCATCTTTCCTTGAATCTAGGTTCCTGAAGAAATAAGTTGGGTTTGACTCCAAGAACATCTTTATGAATTCTAGTTACTGAGTAGTTGGATAAGAACGAAATGGATCCATATCAAAAATATACAAACCAATGATAGAGATAAGTCTTGGTCAACTCAAGGAACATAGTAAAAGAGTCCCCCAAAATTCCACTTGAAAATTACTTAGAGATTAGTGGGGGGTATACTCTAAAAATAAGAAGCATGAAATCAAATAAAAACATATCATAAACAAAAAATAAACATCCCAATAAGAAATTGATATCCCAAATCCAAACAAAATTTCAACCACACCCCCAATATAACATAACCAAAATTTCAAAAAAATAAATCCTAATACACAAAAGGGAAAATAAAACAATTTATCACTCATCAAAATATTAAAATTTCTTTTTGATTTTTTTGGAAAGTAAAGACAAAATTAAGAGGTTAATCCCTTACCAATGGTATCTGTAAATACTCTCTCTCTCTCTCTCTCACATACACACACATAGATATATATATATATATATATATATATATTCACATAACAGGTTATACCCACATCCACACTTGTGAATAAATGTCTACTTACTGCACACATACATCCATATATTTGATTAATCATAAGAAGACCAAGGTTAAAATTAGAATTCTTCCATTTAGAATCATTTCATAATAAATCCCAATAAATTTTAAATCCACAATTTTTCCTCATAAGAAAATGAAAATAAATTAACAATTCAATTCTCTTTATATATTTTCAAAAAACTTCTCAAAATCAAAAAACAAATTAAATTTTATTTTAAAACAACCAATGGTTTTTATTTTATTAATCCAGCATTGTCAAACTAGAATTTTTTTTAATAAAATCCAAGGGTAACACCCCCAAAAAAACATAGACCATTGAAAATAAAAAAAAAAGTCAACACTAAAAAGATAAAAAAAGAGAAATGCATGATGCACCTGGATTGGCCACACAATTGGGTAGACTATGTGAAAACTATGTAAGCACACTAGAGGTTAACTAAGGCTACTGCATGCTTTGTGTTTGGTTTTCCAGACCATGAATAATAACTATGCACCCTCTAAATCCCACCAAACCCACTCTAATATTTGTAGATTCACAAAACAACCCACCATTTCCCACATATATTCACAAAAAATCAAAAAATAAAACCAAAAACCACAAAAATATGCAAGATAAAAGATTTAATTTTGAGGACAAAATATCCCAAATGACTTTATAAATTTAAGCGTCCTTTTGAATAGGTTGGGATCAAGAACCTACCTATGATTGACTACTAGAATTCTAAAAATACTAGATCCAAACTACAGTACATACCCAAATAAAAATGGCTAATTTATATGATACCATTTTTTCGCTAACCAAACTGATATGACCCCAAACTAGGAACATGAGCTAATCTATGATAAGGCCTCAGAGGCATTCCTGATCCTCTAGGGCTGAAAAATAATTTCAAGAACAAAAAATAACTAAATTAGGAATGATAAATCATGTTAAAGTTATAAAAATAAATAAAAACATGATAAAATAACATAAAATATCAAGGGAAAAGAAATAAAACTTGAAATACCTTAATGTGACTTCGAGGATAACTTCTAACCACAAATCCACACTCGCCCCATGAGTGATCTAGAGTTAGGAGACCCTGAAGTAAAAATGATAATGTAGGCATGAGAACCTATATTCTTAGAAGGGATTCAGGATGATAAAAAACTCACCATTCCTCAAATTTAATGAGAAATCCAAATCATGCTATTTTGAGAATAAGACATATAAAAATAGGGTTTTACATTCCATTAAAAAACAAGTAAAATGCTTCCATTTTAGAAAAATGTACTTTCCAACATATTTTAAAAATATTTTTCAAAATAGAAGATACATTTTGGTAATTTATTTATAATATATAACCAATGTTAAAATAGGTGTATCGGTATGAAAAATGTAATACATATTTCACTTTATAAAGAAACTTGAAAATAGAGGAAAGTAACATGCATAAAATTGGTGTTATTGGATATTATGTGTCGGTCTAGATGACATAGGAATAAGTTATAAATACAAAAATAATAAATATCCACTAACATCATGTATCATAAAACACTTCCCCAACATTCGAAAACACCCTACCTAGTTTTACCAAGGGGAAAATCCTATGGGAAGGCATATTATCTTCTTAGGTCCACTAGTCATTACATAATCTCATCTAGGGAAGAAAGTGTACATAGGTATCCCACATAGCTACCCAAGTATCTCTATTATGAATAAGTGGAGGTGATTTTTATCATCCTATCATATAAATATGTATCACATTAGTTATAAAAAATAAGATCTTTCTTCACACCCTTGATCTCACACCTTAAGCATAACCCTTTTCTAGGTCCCACAAAACTAATACAAGCCACCTCACTTGAAAAAATAAAAAATAACACATTTAACATGTACAACACATTTCAAATTTAGTAGAATTATTTGATATTCATTTTCCATTTCCATAAAACATTTAATGGTTCCAACGAGGCCTCACCACATTAAAAGAAATAACTTTCATTTAGAAAACACATTTTTTTAAAAATATTTTGAGTTCAGAAACCACATTCTTGTTTTACAACATATAAAAATTTATATATACAAAAACGGAACCCAAACCCATTTAAATGTTACCATATCAATTAATGAAGATATAAACAAGTGGAATATATATATATATATATCTTTATATTTATATGTACGTAAGCTGTATTCAATAATCCATAGGATTGAGAATCCCCTCAAGGATTCCTAAAAAACAAAAACATGCCATTGGTCCATCATAAAATCTTTTCTAGAAACTAAATAATTTTTTTGAATTAAAATTTTATATGGTATGAACCATTTATAAAACCAATCAAACACTTAAAATGTATTAAATTTCAAAAAAATCCTAAAAACAAGTTTTTATATGAAAAACCAATTCCAGGAGCTTAGAGAAAACATGGAAATCACGTGTATTACATTTTCCATGAATATAAAGGATGTTATATATAATAAATAATTTATATAATTATGAAAATTAACTTTAAAACCATCTTGGAATCATATTTTTGAAATTAAAGTCTTAGACATAGGGTAACTTACCTCAGACCGAAGAAGAAATCACTTCCTTCAATGTGAAAGGCATAAAGACATGTTAATTTGGTCCAAGGAGCCTCAAAAGAAGAGAAGAGACCCTATCCACCAAGAAAAACCAAAAAATTGAAAAATAATAACACCACCCATAAGAAATTGTTCATCCAACCTTATACCACAACAAGGGGAAAGAAGAAGGATAAAAATAAGGAAGCAGAGGGGAGGAAAGACTCACATGAGTTGATTGTGTGAAGAATCAGAAGTAAAATTGACCAAAAAAAGAGTGAGGGATAAGAGGTAGAGCATATGATTGAGAACACTTTCAAGGCATCGCTTTAGGGGGGATAAGTTGAGGGGGAGGACCCCCTTTAGGGTTTAAAATTATTAATGTAAAAGGACTTTTAAAACATTAACCCCACTAGACACGTCGAATGGTTTAGCCTCAAAGTTGGCCAAATAGTGCACCAACCATACCCCCTCTGTTGGGCCTCGGGAACGCCGCACATAGGTAGGATTCATGGTTTGGAAAACTATGTGATGTCCATGTGGTTTACAATATATAATTAAATAATCTATCACACATGTTCCTCATAGTTTGGGAAACCATGTTACCTAACCATGTGATATGATTTTCATGCCCAAAAACTCTAATTTTCAGGAAAATCCACCATAGAGGAGAGAGAAATAAATATAGACTCAAAAATAAAGTAAATAAATATAAAAATAAATAGTTTTTGGTTGGGGTGTGACATATATGTTAATTATTTAACATGTGATATATATATATATAATCATATGTGTGAAGTATTTGAGGGAATATCTCCTTTAATCTACCAGTTTCATTAAATCCATGTAGAATTCATGCCATTTCAACTTTTATTAACTTGTGAAATCATATCCAAAACTCCTTTTTGATATCTTTCAAAATAATATTGAGAAAAAATCACTATCTCCACTATGTATCAAATCTTATGAAAAACCATTAGAATATCCATTCAAAATTTTTTTTCAATAAAACTCTAAACTAATTTGGACCAGCTCTTTTAGTCAAAAACATAATCTATATCCATTCAAATAAAAAGTGTGAAAATATTAGACCTTATAGAATTGATAAATGGTATAAATTCATGAACCATACCATTTATCAATTCTATAAAACCCATAATATACTAATATAGAGAGGAATCTAAATATGAACCAAAAACCCATAATATACTAATGTACTAGCGTATAAAACTCCATGGGGTATACTTAGTAGGCCATCTAGTGCACAAAAAACATTATATATCTCAAGATCATATTCCATATTATGATACAAAAATTTTAAACAATCTAATATTAATATTTCTAAATAATCTATAAAACTCCATGATGAGCATAAATTAGGGATAAATGAAAGTCATACTTTTAGAGGTCAATTCTAATTTCAATTCATAAAATATATATCAATGCCAACATATATACATAAAATATGAAATAATGATAATGTAGAGGTTTCCTTTCATATAACATGTTAAATTTAATATCATTCAACTCCATTAATAATAATTAATAAAATAATAAAAAAGTTTTTTTCTAAAGTATAAGATAAGATAGAAAACAATATCAGCATTATTCTTACTAAATATTCATAGGGTTTGTTAAACTCATTTCAAAACAATCCAAATATATCCACATATCGATGTGACAACCTAATTAAATCCTCCAAATAATTTTTTTTGTGAGTAACATCAGTGAATAAATTTACTTTGAATAATGTTGATTCTTTGGAATAATATTCCAAAAGTTCAATTCCTTCCAAATATTTAATTTACTCAACTAAGAAACACAAAATTGTATGATGTTAATTAATTTGTTTTCCACTTAAAACACTTTCTATGTTTACTGTCATCATCTTCTTTGGATCTTATTCTATAATATTTTTTTTAAATAGATATTTCAATTTATATATTGATTGGTATAATCCTTTATTTACCAACTTTCAAATTTTCTAATTCCAAAAATAATCCCACTAGTCACTCTTAGATTCTATATTCTTTTATTAATCTCATGATATGATATATAAACTCCCATATCTTTTGAAATAACATTTTATTTCCTATTTTTAGGAATATTTTATAAAAAAACTATAGTATATATGGTATTCTTGGTTTTCAAATATATTTCATGAAAAGAAGAGTATTTTTAAAAATATGGAACTAATAATTGTCAAAACTCAATTGTCTTATATTTTACTTTATATCTGGATAAAACAATTTACCCTATATAAAACATGTTTAATCTTTATCTTTATCTAAAAATATATTTTGGAATTTGATTATTGGTAAAACATGTTTATTGAACCCATCATCCCATATTTTTCTAAATAAAAATTTTTATATAACTAATCTTATCATATAAGTGAGGTGTTAGGAATATACTCATCCTTTACTAAGATTCATATGAGTTTGAAATATTCCTTTATATTAAACTCAATAATTTAGCTACACTTTTCTTTATTATTTTAATAAAAACATAAATTTCTGTCAATTATTCCATTTATTTTTAAATCCTATATACTCACAACATTAAAAATATATACATTTGATGTCCCAAAAATATTTAAAATAAAATAATTAATTTCAATAATACTGATACATGAAATTTTCATTCCATGGTGTTTCATAAACTTCTTATGGTATCCTAAACAATTACATTTTATGGAATCATCATTTCTCTTGAAAACACTAGGATTTAATATCCTTTATTTTCAACTTAAAGAACCATTATTAGACATTAAAAATAAATTTTATTCTTATGGATTGAAATTTTACCCAATTTTTCAATAAATCAAGAACTAGAACATATGAATCACATTATTAGTTATTCTATCCCCAAAAATTTGAGAATATTGAGTAAATATGTTTTTAACACATTCACATTGTTGTAATATTTCCATCAGATGAAAATAAAATTAATTCTTTGACTAGAATAATACTTAGAGGATATTCTCCAATATCACCAAGTCAATATAATATCCAATCATATTAAATATATGAGTGGAGAATAAAATTCCATTGTCCCTCATGTATCTAAAGCCTTCAAAACTATAAGTAAATTCTTATATGCTTTTCATATGCCTCTGTATTCACCTATTGAACAACACAAAAAATTAATTTATTCAGAAAGTAGTGACTCTAACAAAAAAAATTTATAATACTTATAATCACTTTTTTATGTTTCCATTCATGTGATTTTCTAAAAATAAGATTCTATTTTTATAAGATTTATATTAAATTTACTTTTTATGTTGTTATTTATTTATTAAAATAGATTTTATTAGATGAATTTCCAGTTTTATAAATATTTTGTAAAGAATTTTATTAAACATTCACACATTAAAATGATGACCCCTCGTAAACTCATCATATCCATTTGTGTGATAAGATCCATTTGTCACTTTGAAATGAGTTTATATTGGCGATTCTTTAAGAACTTTGATAATTATGTGGGGGAATCATCCTAATTATATCATACATTACTCTTAGATGGTTGATAAAATAACCTTTTGTCCGATCTATCTTGTGGATAAACTCAATAATATTCATCAGGTATCCTTCATAAGGGTTCCCCTACAAATTGCAACCCAAATCTCATTGTCATGTATTGTTACAAAACACTTAAGATTATTCATTCCCACTATACCTTTTATAAGATAATACTTGGGAACCCTAATTTAGAAAAACCTACCCCATTGAATGATGAATGTATTAAGATGTGACTACTTTGAAAGTAATATAACAATTAGATTCATTTAAAGGTGATTTATTTTCACTATTATATCTAATGTTATTCCACTTACATGTATACATAATTCTAGAAATTTATTTTAGATTATTATTATATCTAATAAAATAATATATTTAAACCATATTGATGTTTAACTCTTTACATAACTCACAATGTGTATTTCTAACCAAAAAGAAAAGTATATTATCTCCATAAGTATCAAAATCCATCACAAGAAGAAGGTAAATGAAACACATTCATGTAAACACTTAGAGTTATATGAAATTAGAAATCCCAAAATGAGTGATCTTAGAGATAGAGATAGTCAACCCTATCTTTTCAAGACAAGGCATAAGCTTATAGGATAGTGATAAGTTTTTCCTAAATTCATTATAACTAGGGATTCATTACTCAAAAGATGTATCAATTTCCTCATAATCCTAACACCAAATATTAATATATCATAATTTACTAATTAATTTTAACACATAACCAAATAAAATCCAAAATAAATGTTGAAGGAAACTAAATAAAATTAACATTCCTGGCATGTAACTCATTATATTCTCTTATATAATTCAATAAAATAAATTTAAAAATTTAAACTAAACCATACACCTATACTCCAAATATAACATTTATATTTAGGATTAAATTAAGGAATTATAAATAAATAAAATATTAATGTATTCAAATGTGAGATAAAATATCTATGAACAATTGAAAAATTAATAATTATATACACTTTATAGTTTAGGTTGTTCATTATAGAATATCCATAATTAAATAAACATTAATTTTTAATATTTATTTATTACATTAAATCTTATAAGTATTCCATTTTAATTTAAATATGTAATATTACATGAAGTACATGGATTTTATATTTTAATTCAATTATGAAACAATTTTCATATTCCATATAACACGTATTTATCATTATTTAATCCTTGACCATATCACAAATCAAAATAATTTTTTATGTGGTTTAAATAAATTCATAAAAATACATTATAATTTGAATAATTCAAATTAGATATTATTAATAATTCATAATATTAAATATAAAAGCTTTTATATTTTTAGCCTTATTTTGTAATTTATAAAAAATTTATAAATTATGCTGATAATTTCTGAACAAACACTTTAAGGAATGATTTACAATATAAATTAGATATTATTAATAATTCATAATATTAAATATAAAAGCTTTTATATTTTTAGCAATATTTTGTAATTTATAAAAAATTTATAAATTATGCTGATAATTTCTGAACAAACACTTTAAGGAATGATTTACAATATATAAAAGGTATTTTAGTATTCACATTTAGTATCACTGATATGTTTTAATAACTATTTGGATAACATTTATTTAACTAATTATAAGCATTTTATAGCTAATTTATCTATAAAAACCTCTATAAATTAAATAAATATTTCATAATATCATGTTCTATTATTTTTAAACATTATATTAATTATATATTTCAATTCTTAATTTAAATTTAAGAAATAATTTGTTTTATTTGGGAATATTTTTTTAACCATATACTCACATCATAGCAGGTGATATGTCATATGTATGAGTGAATCCACAATGTGTGCTAGCTACAAATCCTTATGATATGTGTTCTATATAAGGTTTAAGCTTCAACACTGAGTATGTTATATCATATGAGAGCCATCGATATCATATTTATAATAATATGATTTTTTTAATGTGGAATGGAAGTACAATGGGATATGAAATCCTAAATATTGTATGATATGTTACCCCAAAAACTAAATAATTTCACTATGTTGTTGCATGTGATATTAGATCTCATATGTTGTGACCATGACATAGGTTATGCTATCACATAACATATGTTATATCACCAACACAATGTTGTCACATAACCTAATGTCAACAACCCCAATAGAAGTTTCATCATCAAATAATGTAATTTATATATCCCTTACATAGATTATGTTATCGTATAATGTAATAGAGTGTCTTAGTCAGCATCACACTATCCAATAATCTATTGTTGGTCATAATTATTAAATTTAAAAACATTATCTCAAGAATAAAATGCATGGTAAAACTCTCATACCAATACCTAGTTTCAAAGGATTATATAACACTTATGAAAATAAATGGAAATGAATTAGGAACCAAAATCTAGGAACTCCATGTATGATAAAAAACCTTATTAATATAAAAAAATTTAAATGATGTGTAATTTACACTACTAATGCTACTACTTCTTCTTCAAACATTATCCCTGAGGAATATCGTAAAGGATACTGCAAGGAAAAGATAATTTAGTAGTGTTTTTTATTGGCATATTTGGAAACATCCAGTAAATGTTTCATTTTATTTATTTAGGGATGTTTTTAAAAAATCATCACTAATTCATGGAGATTTATTTAGAAACCACTTCCAAATATGAATCTGTTATTTTATTTTTTATTTAATTATAATAAATTTTTTAAGAACCTCAATCAAATAAATTATTATTATTATTTACGTAATAATTAATTATTATTATTATTTTATTTCTTATTTAAATTATAAGATAATTTAAAATCTGTATTTAATAACTAATAATTATTAGTTAATATTTATTTAAAAATTAAATTTGTTATTAATTATTATCTATGTTATAAATATTTACTAATTATTATTTATTTATTAGTAAGTATTTATATAATCTTATATATTTATATATATATATAAAATATATTCACTTATGTGTATGTATATATATGTATTAAAACAAGGGTCAACAATTCCTTATATAACTAATGTTATAATAGAAGATGAAAATTGGGCTCAAGTATCAAATGACCTTAACTTTTGACTGGAGTGTCCATCTGTGCTATGTGTCCTATCAAATCAAATATTAAAAAGATAACTATGAAAATATTGAATGAAAATTTATTAATAATTAATAATAAAATATTTATTAATGTTTTTACAGAATTTGGTATTGATAATTCGACTTCAAATAGTTATAAATATTTATTAGGGTGTTTTTGGGCTCTTCGACCAATCAAAACAATGTTTATAATGATATCTAAAACATATGTTATCGATTGGAACCTGTACCCATTTTTATTTGTTAAAAGAAACCATCTATTATGAATAAAATTATTTTTTATTTTAAGAGAGTTTTTGTTCCTAGTAGGATGCCAATGGATTTTATAACCCATTGATTGCGAACATGGATGAGATCATTAATGAGGGCATGGTTGGGGAATACACCTGGTTGGAGGCACATGGTATTTATCTCCCTCTATTAATAGAGAATGATATTTTTGGGTCTTATAACTAGTAGGGGTTCAAATAGATGTGAATCAATAATAAGTTCATTTGGGATAAAGTGTGTTAGCAAGGACTTTTTGGGAATTTATTTTTCTAAAATAATGGATATGAGAGAATAGGGAACTCTGGTGGTATTCTTTTGAGTTCTAAGAATGGATTCCTTCTACTTAGATGTTGTTAAGGATTTATCTTATATACTTCATACTTGGTGTTGAAAATTAAATTCCCAAGGTTTCTTCACATTTTCTTTAAGAATTGGTTATATTATGGTTATGTGAAAAGGACCTCCAGGGTGAATTTTATGTATGTTCATCTAAAAATATCATGGTTATTTTAAACAGAACTATATAACATCATTATTTAGGATAAGTCATGTTGAAAATTTATTTTGAAATCATTCTTTATCCCAATGAAAGGACCTTGGTGAACCTGAAACCCATGTAGAAGATTTTAATTCATGGGAATGGATTCCTTTCATTTTGATATTTTTGATGATTTCTACTTCATACTTTGTACTAAGTAGAAAATGGAGGGGGAGGGGGTTAGGTTTCTCTATATTTCACATATTAATTGGATATAATATGGTCATGTGACAAATACCATCATGTATCCTTTTAAATACATCTATATAGGTCTATCATGGTGACTTTACATGTGAGTCTATAAAGGGTTGTTTTTATTAGGGTAAAATAAAACCCGAAACACTAGAAAAAATGACCATAAGATTAAAACCAAGAAAATATCTCATGAAATTACCTGACCTGATGTTAACCCTTATATTGGTGTAGAAGAACATAGGAAGTGAAAATATATACTAAATCATCACACTAGATAAACACTATTTCCACATTCAAATAAAATGAAAAACTATCATATATAAATATTTAAAATTGAAATTAATGAAAATAATAACAAAAATAAATTTAAGGTGTTTTTGAAATTAATCCTACATCAATTAGAGTACATTTCTTATTTTACTTCAATGGTAGATAAAGTATTAAAATCACTATTGAAAAATAAACCAATATTAGATCATAATTCCATGGAACATATTCATTTTCTCCCAACCCACCTATAATTTGGGCTTTGAATGATCAATCGATTATACCAACCTCCATAATTCTCAAGGGACCCAATTTGGTAATGGTTATCACTAATTTTCTTATAGTTCTCCATAAATTTTGTATTTTAATTAACAAAGAAAATTTATATTCTATATCATTCTGAGAAAAAATATAAAAAATTACTTTTTCTTAGAACGTCTAGAAAAGAAAGTTTCATATTGAATAGAGAACCTTTATATATATCATAACATCTGATTATCAATCATCTAGATGATAACCACATACACATTTTTCTAGAAATAATAATTCATTGAACACCACCAATATTTTACTTACACTGCCATGAGTCTTCATTATGACGTACCTTATGTTCAAAAGTTTTTCCTTAAAATGATAATGAATAATGACATAAAACATACATCATATTTTTGGATACTCTCCCACTAGGATACTGCCAACAAGGGAAACATTATAACAAAAATCACTTAGGAAAACATAATAATCCCAACTTCCATTATAATAAACAACATTTCCATCCACATTCTGATCACAAAGTCCCAAAGTGGCATAATTTTTCTCGTAACATTCCTATACTAAAATTTTCAAAAAATGGAATGTAGATTATGACTTCTATTGATCTTATGCATATCTATCACTTTATATTCAAGTATCTTCAGTATTAATTGTTATTTCCACTCAATTTGTTTCTCAATAGAGGGAAATATTATAATATTTTCCCAATTAATTGCATTCTAACTATCAAAGAAAATAAATATATTTTCCTAAATATTTTAATAAACCTCGTATAAGAACTTCATCCATATAAAATCTGTCCATTATTATATAAATTAATATAATTATCTTCCAATGTGGACTATTTTACAACTAGCTAAAACCTTGACATTCTACTTATGGTAGCATTGAAAAAGGTAAAAAAAATTCTATCAAACTCTTTAATGTATTATTATATGAGATAACTTATGTATTAACATAATACTATAATTAATCATCTATTATAATAAAAAAGGATACATATATTGATCCTTATAGATATTAGGGGATCCACTTTAGAGATTCTTAATGTTCCCATTCAAAATTCCTTATAAATTGATGGATAACTCCCTCTAAAAATGAAATGACCAAACTAGTACAGACAATGATGTACAACAAGATACCACTAGCTAATTCAAATTGAAAATTATCCATGTAGTTAGCATCATCATCTATTTTTAGTGATTCTCTTTGTATAATTTAATATTTCTATCTAATGGGGTTGAAACTCATTTACATCTGAACATTTTGAATATCTTGATGACTTTAAAGATGAATTCTTTCTTAGAAAAAACATATATTTTAATCTTTCACCAACTCTCAATCTTAATCATCCATAATTTTTTGGTTTCACTATGATCCTTCATATAAAATCATCTAATGAACTGAAATATCATCACATAAATTTGTTTCATTCCATGACATTTTATTAGGAAAAAATATATATAAAAGAGAAGGAGGATAAAGCTCTAATACTTAAACACATTTTAGAAAAACTTGCTATATATGTTTCTCTTGTTAAACCATTTATCATTCATAAAGGCATAAAAAATAGGCTTTTATTTTCTTAGTGCATGTTTTAATTCATAAATACTTCCCATTAGTTTTAACACCAATCCTTTATTCCAATTTCCACAAAACCCTCTATTTTATCTAGGTATATTTCCCCATTAAAATCAGCGTAAACAAATGTCTTCTTTACATTAATTTATTCTAGATGTAATATTATAGAAAAAAGATGACATAACACTATCCAGAGAGTTTTGTGTTTTAAAATAGGTTAGAATATTTCATAGAAATCCACTTATTCTTTATAGTAAACCCTATCACAACTAACCCTTCCTTGTATTTCCTTTAACCATTACTTTATTATTATAACTAAAATACCAACATATTTTAAGACACCTTCATACACCATTGTAATTCGATTATCACTAAGTATCTATTAACATAAAATGAATCTATTTCATCTTTCATGTCTAAATATTAATTTTTAGAACCACTAAGACTCACAAATTCTTCCAAGCTCTCAGTCTCTCCTCCATCCATAGGAATAATGTAATGAAATTAATCTCCAAAATATATAAAATTTTCATATAATTCTTATATACCTCTATAATACAACCTATGGATCAACTCTTTCTGGAAAGTCATCATTCAAAACTACACTATCTTGAACTCTAACATGAATTTTTTTAATCCTTGAAAATTATGGTACATATTTCATCTACTTTACTATTTGAATTATAATTTTTTTTCTCTCTAAATATTCTACAACTTCATATCTTCTATAAAATTTATTGAGATTAACTAAGATATACTCAATTTATTAGTTGTTCTCAACTACATCTTCCACCAAGTTTTTGTCTTTTCATAAGACCTTCATATCGAATTGAAAATTTCCATATCAAATGATCTTTATATTGTTAATATACCAATGATTAAAACCAATTTTTTCATTTATATATCTCATAAAAAAGATTATTGGGATTTAACATTTAATTTTTCTCAATTCAGGGCATCAATAAGGATATAGGACTAAATTCAAAAAACATTTAAGTGATTAACTTCCATTGATATTTTGTAACACAAAGATTTTAAAATATATTAGTTTAATGGTTATAAAGGAATCCTTGGTACACAACAAAATTGACCATCCATTCAAAAATATTCTTTGAAATTCATGAATAAAACAACATGATCTCATCCATATTAGTAAATTTATGATTTATAAGCCCCACTACTCTATTCTATTTTAGTGTTCAGATATTTTTTTTATAAAAATTGATTTATTTCCTCTAGTAAAACCTATGGAATTTCTTAATATCAAACTCTTCACTATTATTATACCGTAAGAAATTATTCTTACTTCTCGTCCCTTTTTCCACCATGACCCTACATAAAAAAACTCATAACACCTAAAAATTATTCTTAAGGAAATAAAACTGTATATATTTTTGATTAATCATAGGTAAATTAAACAATACAAATTAACTCACCATGAGAAGACACTAGTATATAAATCTTAACATCACTATGGATGGGAACTAACTTATGAATCTTAGGTTATCTCTAATTTATATTAAACAATACATTTCTCAAATCTCAAAGAATATATCTCTCATAACTTTTCATCTCTATGTTGTAAAAATTTAGAATATCCTTAGCCAAAAATATATACATGTTCTTTTAATTATGGGTCACAATATGATAGTTACCCATCTATGAACATTCATAAGTTATCATTTTCACAATTGTTTCTCTATATAACCTTTCAGTCCCCACATTACCCCATATTTTTCACCTATGGAAACAATAATGGAAGGATGATTAGTCTTATGTACTCTATTTACAAATATAGTACTGAATTTTTCTTCATCCATTTGAATAATATCAATATTAATCTTATATAAATATATTAGTGGGTAAACTGTTCTTAACAACAAGGAGATTCTATTTAATATTCATACTATAATAATCACCCATAACTATGATCTGAGTAGACTTATCATTAAATATGTTAACTTTTATAAACCATTCAGATACATAATTCACCATAAAACCCTTGTAGTTTTTGAATATAAGAAATCCTAAAAATAAATAATCCATGATTCTAATGGAATATTAACACTTACTAGTAAATTTAAGATACCATATGCTTGTAATTTTTAGAACACAATCATTTGAAAGGCCCCATTCTAGATTCTACCATGTGTTCAATGAATGTTCTCTTTATGTGACCCTTCTTCATGTAGTATCAACATATGTGTCTAGGTTAAATTTATTTACCTAGAGATATCTCAAATGAACTGTCATGAAATTTACAAGAAATTTATATTTAAGTTAATATCCTATCCCATATCCACTGAATGTGGATTTATTAGAAGACTATAATTGCATTAACCTAAGAACATTATTCAGATTGGGATCACTCATATAATAAAACACTATGTTTGAATTCTTTTAAGAGTTACTTACAATAGTCACCAAAATAGAACATGATTTTTAAGGTGATGATAGAAGAAAAAAATCCCACACATAGTATATGAACATTATAATAACTAATTTAATCTATCACCCAATGAAATTAAAGTAATTCCCAAGATCATCCACTATAATTCCTTAAGATATCCACATGTTGAATGCTCTTCATATCATTAAAATTTTATTAATCAGTTTTTGATTCTCATAAATGTTCGCCATAGATTTTATTATCTTAAATTTATTCTTCACATCCTAGACAATATAAGAAATGTTCCCTTATAATAAAATTTTAATCAGTTCAATTTCATTCCTGTATAGATTTTATCATTTTATTTTAACCCTATTTCTATATTTCCTCCCTTCATCTGAGCCTAAAGGTCCTTTTAAAACAAATAATATAACTTCTATATCCTACCAAAGATGAATTCTATCCCGTTAAATTTTTCTAAATAAACCTTTATAAAATCCAACGATATACCAGTTGAAACAACAGACTCCTATTGAATTTAAAAAGTATTGAGATAAGCAATGTTACCCAATGAGTATTCTATAGAGTTTGTTCTAAAATGTTTCTAAAAAAAGCCTTTGATACCACCAATTGGGGTAATCAAAAAAAATTAACACTAGAGGGAAACCACTACAATCATAAAATGTTGGACAAAGCCCTGAAACTTCCCAAACTAGATGTTACATGATCCACCATTACACCGAAACATAGAAAGTAAAAAAGGAACACTAAATCAACAAACAAGACTGACACACTTTCTATATTAAAAAATAAAAATAAAAATATATTGGATGAAAAACATAAAAATTTAAATTAAATCATTGAATGTAAAAAGAAACATAATATGGTTTGGGATTTTACTCCTACACACATCGTGGAATACTAAACCTTTAATTTCAATGGAAGATATGATATTAAAATCACTATTAGTAAATCAACCAATATTAGATAAAAAATAAATATCATGTGTACAGGTGGTCCCAAATCACATATATTATGATGTCCATCCAATCAAATATTTTCACCACCTTTTGAAACTTCTAGAGGGCCTATCATTGGACACTATAATCTCTAATTCCTTATATCATACTTATTGACTTCCAACACATTTTGAACTCATAAAGTTACTATTATGTATCATTATGAAAAAATATTAAATAACTCTTTTCCTGTAGAACCACTAGTAAAAACCTTTTCTATTAAATGGAATTCCATTATATATATCATAAATTATGATCATCCTTCATCTATATGATAACTAAATACACCAGGTTCTTGAAACATCAACGTCTAGGAATTTTCCAATACTAGACATCCACTATATAGAGTATTCATTAGTCTTAACCATATATTTGATAGTTTCTCCCTTTATAAATATTGAAACTGAACATGAAACAAACTACACATTTCTTAACATATTATTACTAAAATTTTTAGGATAGGTATTTTATGAACATTATTTATCACAATTAATGGACATAAGTGAACAAAGTTCTTCAGTAGAGAAAATGGGAGCTATGGACATTTATTTATTTCACCCTAATTTTTTAAATTATTTAATCTTCCAAGATTATACATCATGAAAATGGGGGGGGGGGGGTCCAGAGGTTCTACCTATTTTACTTATTAGTTTTTAATAATATGTTCATGAACGAAGGACCATTATAGGACCCCTTAAGGTTATTCGTCCAGGAACATCATAGTGAATTTATAGGTGACTCAATAATAGGTTGATTTTGGTTAAGGAGTATTGGTTAAGCATTTTTAGGAAATTTATTTTCCTAATTATAGGCTATAAATGAACAAGGTTCCCAGGTGACTAGATTGGTGGGCCTATGTTTGGATTCCTTATGCTCATATGTTGTCAATGCACTATCCTACACACTTCATACATGGTCAAAAAAATGAGGGTTCTGGGGTTCCTCCATCAATTCCTTATAAATTTATTATATTATGGCCTTCTAACAAGGAATATGATTTTTTCATTTATGGTTGGGCATCCAGGACCATCCTATAGATTCAACCTAGTATTGGGTTAATTAAATAAAAAATGTTTTATACAAGTATTTTATAAAAAAAATTACATAATTAAAATAAATGATTAAATAAGGTAGCCAAGTGTAAATCCTAGGAGGATTTGGAACATATTGTTTATAAATAGGTTTCATTGATTCTTTCTCTTAGATACTATATTCTTATTATTGAAATTTAAGGGTCATTGGGTTCGTTATCCTTATATTATTAATTTATTATACTAAATTCAATAAATTAAAACTATCAAGGTTCCTTTTAAGGACTTTCATCCAGAGCCATTACAGTTCCTTTAGGCATGACTCGGTAATGGGTTGATTCTAGCTAAATAATGGAAGCTATGTTTTCTAGGGAATATAATTATCCAAGATAAAGGAACTTAGTGAATGGGGAACCCAAGTGGGGTGTTTGAGAGGCTTGAGTGTAGATTCCTTTAACTTAGATGTTGTTGAACATTTCTCTTAGTCACTTCATACTTAGTCGTGGAAATAGGGATTTTAGGGGTTCTCCATGTTTCCTTATTAATTTATTCTATTATAGTTATGTGACAAAGACTATCTTTCTGCCTTTAAAGGTAATGGATCCATGAACAATAATGATCCTTTCGACATCATGCAATAAGGAACATCAGGAGAAATTATATATATAAATTTATAATTATGTTTAATTATATATATATCTATATTTATGTATATTTATTTACAATTCTATATATTTAAATATATATATATATGTGTGTGTGTGTGTATTTATACACTTAAATATAATTATCTATATTTATATATGTTATGTGGATATATATATTTATATGTATATATTTATTTATAATTTTATATATTTTTATTTAATTTCATATATTTATATATGTAATTATATATATATATATATTTAATTATGTTTATATTTATAAATACTTATATCTATTTATGTATGTTTATATACATTTATATGTATTCATATATATTTATATGTATTTATGTATCTTTATATATATTTATATATATTTATATGTATATATATTTTTATATTTTTTTTATTTTTATATATAGATCTATATAAATTTATATATTTGTATTTATATTTATAAATATTTATGTGTATTTGTATGTATTAATGTTGATTTACATAAATTTATATGTTTATTTATTTATATTAATAGATATGTATATGTAATTATTTTTATTATAGGAAGGAAAAGGCATCATACCCTCACTTATTGTAGAGAAATACATTAGAAAAAGGAAACTAGCTAAAGAAACAGAAAAACACCTCAAGTCACCTTGATCTTACCCTTAAAAGAAAGCCGATCTAAAGTAGGATCCATAATCAAATTTCCAAATAGATCATCATAGTTCAAATCCATATTTATTGAAATGGGGTTTTAGAAGTATTCAATAAATTTTCCATATCCCATAAACATTGTTCTAGTATAATCTATTTTATATTAAGAGATTTTATTGAAAACCTTCTTGGATTTTAAAACTATGTCAAATGATTTTTTAAATATTTCCTAGTAAACCTTCTAGATATATTCCATGATGAATTCACCTCATCATTTCCATGAAGAATTATAATACATTTAATATTTATTTTCATGTATAACAACACAATGCAGACCTGTTGTGGTTTAGAAACACTGGTGGTCTTATGTTCCATAATGTGTAAAATATTACTTCTATGTTTATTAATGAAAGATATAGCAATTAAAAATCATTTTATTTTAAAGTGGTTATTATGGGGCCATGGTTTTTTGGAATGATATATATTGGACCAATTTAAGTCAATAATTGGAATATTACCCATGATATTATCTAGGAATAAGAATTTATCTACAACCAGTTCAGTGGGTGATGGGGGAAAATGACATCATATTCAAAGGAATCTAAGTGTACTTCATACTATGAAACATCTTAAACCTAATAATCTAAAAAAATAATGATCCCCTAGAAAAAATTCCTGTTTTATATTCTCCACACCATTCTCACTATATTCACTTCTAACTAAATTTTCATCCATATTAGTTCCAATTATGGCCTCAACAGAAGAAGTATCATCCACTCAGATACCCTCCATTCCCTCTATACCTTTATTGGTAGTATAAAAATATTAATATGACCAAAACAATAACTATTATATTAATATAAACTATTTTGAACCTTATTACATTGCCTTGATCTTTTAGCTTTATATTTTTATATAATTAGGAAAAACAATACATTTATATTGGGAAAACTATCAAATAGTGTACATTTTTCTAAAAAATAGGTTCTTATGTTTACAGAAATATTTTTATCCTTGAAACACCTGCTAAATTTAATAAAATTCATCATTACTATTAGTGTGAGCATGCTAAATTTACATTACATAATTAATTCATGTAAAAATAACTTAAAAATTTGGGATGAGAGAGACATAGCTTAGTATGGGATATATAAATAATGGAAACCTTTTGGACCTTTAAAAAACATGAAAACTGATACAAAGGCTTCCTTTTTCACATAATAAATAGTGATCTTAAAATAATCACATAGTTACTCCTAAAAAAACTTATTTTATGAATTTTTTTCCTAAAACATTTTATGATGAAGAATAAATTCCAAATCATAATCATGATGGATTCTTAAGAAACAAGAAAAAAATTCCATAAAAAGGAACATTTTATCAAAAATGGTCAATAAATTTTAATTAAAAACTAATTTCATTTTCATAAATTATTAAATAAAATGAATTTAATAAGAACACATTTTAAATAAAAGAAAAAAATATTGGTACTTTGATACATTATATTCATATCAATATTTCAATCACTATTACAATATCTCATACAATTCAATAACCTACATGGTTAGTTCCAAAATCTTCATATGAGTAACTTATAAATAGTTAACATTATACACATCTTTAGACTCAATTATAAACAGTTAAATCCATCTATTTCATATGTGTAACTTATATATAGTTAACTAAATTCCCATTGGAGGTGTAAATTATAAAAAGTTAACTTGGTCCACATTACCCAATGCATCAGAGGGATTTAATGGACCAACATATCCTAATAAATAGCCTCTATGAACCATAATGTGAATATAAAACCTAAAATAATCCATTTAAATTATAAAAATATTTTGAATATTAATATTATCTTACATGGAAATTCAATTTTATTTATCCCATAAAAATGATTATAAATCTCTGTTTATGTCATTTTATTCAAAAATAAAAATATCCATTTCAAAGGGAATATGATATTATTTTAAAAACCATAGAAAATTGTACAAGAATCTGGATAATAAATAAAAGTTGTGATTATTATAGAAGATAGTAATGTGGTAAATATTAGAAAACATTCATTATTAAATTTTTTTAATAAAAAACAAATTACCCATATGGAAATTTTTTAAAAGATTCAGCTTCAAAAAAATTCTAAAGAAAGATATATGTTTTAGAAAATGACGTTTAATATTCTTTGATGTATAAATAAGATCCTTATTAAAACATTTTAAAGAATAAAGAAATGAATGAAAAAGTTTGTAACACATTTAAAACAAGATTCTAAAGAAATATCTCTTATGACTTTAATAAATTATAAATCAATGGACATTGAAGGAGAGAACATGAAATGGATTATTAAAATAATTTACTTTAATTTAATTAATGATAAAATAAATTCAAATTAAGGTTTATACACAATGTTAATGAAAACATGGTTTGAAAATGGCATAAGTATCAAATAAAGAAATTTTACATATTAAATAACTTACCTCAAGTCTCGACTCATCTTGTATGAATTTTTTATTCCTAAATGATTAAAATATATTAATTAATTATTTTATTAATAACCTTTTCCATTTTTATTCAATGATAATTGTTATTTTTAATTCATTTATTATCAAATTTTATTTAGTAATTAAATTGGTTAACTTCACATTGGTTGTTTTGGGATCATTCACCCAAAAATAGATCTGGAGTGTTGGACATGGTCAAAGGGGTAATTATTAAACAATCTATAGAATCTAAAAAATATTATAATTATCATATTTATACCTTAAATATAATTTTATAACCATTAATGTAAAGTGGTGATGAAAAATGGGATACACCATTCATAGAGGTGGTAGTTTGTACGTACGCAAGGGCGATGTTTCCATTTTTATAACGAATGGAAATGAAATAAAGTGGAAAATGGTTTATCTTTTAAAAATTATACTAATATTTTAAATATAATATTATAAAATCCAACCTTATTTCAATCCATGTGATATGGTAATGAAAGTATAAATTTCTTGTTCGTGGAGGTAGTAGTTTGGATTCACACACGAGCAAAGTTTTCATTTTAAAATAGATGTGAGGGTATGAATTTAGATAATATATTATCCTTATATAGTCATAGTTAGGTATTAAATATCATTTATATCCCTTAAATCCATATTTATAACCATCCATGCATGGTGGTGATGAAAAATGAAATACATATCTTTATGAAGGTGGTAGTCTACACATATGCACAAAAAATATTTTCAATTTCTGTTGGATGGAACAGAGGTATAAAATTGTTTTTACATAAATATAATGACAATAAAATATATTAAAAATCCTTATTTGATTGTATTAGGATATTTAGAATAGATTTTAAATTGGTATAATAAAAAATAAATGTGAAAGAATTTGGATAATAATTATACCTCATCCCTAGATATTATCCATTATTTTACACCATTATCATTGTAGGATTATTATTGTGGTGAGAATATAACATATAGTAAATGGATATAACGTTTGGGGAGGTATTTGGGTACAAATTTCTCCTTACAATGAGGTCAATTTTTTTTGAAGAAGTGGGGAGATGAGATTCTCTTTTATAAGTGAGAGGAGGGTAAACCTTGTATATATTAAAAACATTAAAATATATGAAATATATTTTTTTGTGGAAATTGAATCCAATTTGGTCTAATTTGAATGATCAGATTTGGTAATGTTGAAATGACCTCCAAAAATAAAATGTAAATAAGTGTTAGATATATTTAAAGCCTTATATTTTCTGTTAAACACTTTCTTTAACCCTTTTAAAAATATCTGGGGTGACAAAATTTTGTAATGGTTACCCTTAAGTATGAATAAAAATTAAATTTAAAATTAATATATTGATATTTTATAAATAAATACAATGTTTTATAGTATAAAAGATATGTAACACCGAATTTAAATAAACAACATATTATTATTAATTAATTGTGATCAGTGTAAACTAATAGTTAATTTGAATGGAATTAATAGTATTAAACATATTATAAAAAATATATAATGGTAATAATCATTTATAATGTATTAATTAATTATTGTAAATAATCAATTTATTTATCTTATATAAATTTTATTCTTCAAAAATACTTTTTCTTCAAAAATATGTTTTATTGCTTTTTATGGGTGAATTTTATAATTATTTGTTGAAAATTTGAGAAATATATTTGAAAAAATGAATTTTATTTTTAAATTTATTATATAAAATTTATCATTGGATTAATTTCTAATACTTTTCTTAAAATATTGATCTTTCAATGAATTGTAAAAAATACAAAATTTTAATGAAAATTATTATTATGTATTTAAAAAGTAAAATCATATTTTTTATTAGTTTTAAAATCAAATTAGATAATTTTGATTTAAAAATGACCCAATTATGGGTTTTCAATGTAATTTTATACTTATATTTAGTATGAAAACATTTTATATTTAAAAATTACTTTTTTCTGAAAGGTTTTTTTAAATTTCATTTTATGAGTTTAATTTTAAATTAAATCCTCCCAATTATGTGTCTTTTATTTTGAAAAATGGATTCCATATTTTGAGTCATGAATTCTAAATTTAAAAAATAGGACCTTTTTTGTTTTTGATCAATAATAATAGTAACCGTATCAATTTTTCTTACCCCAATAAAGTAAAATTCATATTATTAATGTTAAAAATAAAATGATTAGGACTAAAAATGACCCTATATATTTCCTTAATCTTGTTGGATGATTTAATATCATTCATAATAATATAATATTTTACTTTTATGGTGTTGGTCAGAGTGAGTACCTCAAGAGGGTGGGGGGTTAATTGCATACACAAAAAAAGTTCAGTCTAAAATGAATTATTTTGATATCCCCCAAATATTCAAAAACAACCTAGGTTATCAAAATAAGTAGTATTATATATATATTAATAATTATAAATATTTATCTAAATATTAATTAGGACTTGGATGAATAATATAAACAATATTATTTATTCCATTGAAATCAATTTACTTGATCAAAATACTATATGAACACAAATTAAGATAAACCATCAATGTATAAATTTCTTTTATTGTTAAAATAGTTTTCATTTTTTCTGTATTTTTTTTTGAAAACACACATCAGAAAGAAATGAGTAAAATTGGATCAATATCAAGTCAAGACATAGTCTTCTCCACGTGGTGATCACCCACCATCAAGAAATTTATATAAAATAAATAGATGATCCACAACCTGGATTGGGTTTTGTAAAAGATAACTCTATCTAGGTCACAAATGTACTCTTCCACAGCTATTCTATGGAGTAAAGATAAGTAATCAATACATAGACCTCTACCACTCTTCTCCATGGGAAAGACAAATAAGAATAAATTTTGAGAAGATGTATTGTATCTTCCAGTTTAGCTTAGGATACAATGTGTGTACATAAAACCAAGTATAGAACACACTACTAAAATGTAATAAAATATAAACCTGAATGACCAATTTAGGAGTATAGGTATTAGAGGTGGTTGGTCTGTTACAATAAGATTTTTTTACTATTAATTTGATTTAGCAATAAGGCTTGAGTCGAGTTCTCTTGAAATATTCCAAAAAATTGAGTGTCATAATCTCTTGTTTTATGACTGGAATAAAGAATTGAATGAGATGATGAATTCAGTTTACTCGTCAATATTTCTTAGGAAGTCAGCTCTTTTTATTTTCAATAGGTTCATCTAGATACTTTTGGTAGTTCTAGATGCTATTGTTTTTATTTCATGTGTTTTATCTCTTGTCCACTACCCAACGATGATGAAGTGTGCTACACTTTTAATCAACAATAGCAGCAAGGAGAATATCCAGAGAAACCTCCTCATACTCCTCATTCTAACATGATTTCTATCAAAAATTTAAGGAATAATCATTAATATATTAAATAACATTAACATCAATAAATATAGAGACTATAATGATATAATTCAAAACAAAATAAGTAAATTAATATAAAAAGTGAAATTTTCTTAAGCTCTAGTGGTGTCTCGTGTTTTGGTAGTGTCTCGTGTTCTAGAAGTATGATATAGGTGGTATGATATTGATGGTACATTGCTTGAGTGGTATGTTTTTCTGGATGTGTCTCAGACATAGTGAATATTTTAGAAAGATGGTGGTTTGTCAATAGTGGTGCCATAGGCAACAGTATATGGTTCAATGATGTACACTCTGATGGTGTTTCATAAATAGTAAATATTTCAATGTCTGTAGTATGAGTCTGATGGTATGATATTAAAGGGTTCTCATCTGGAGATTTCTCATAATTTTCAATTTTGTGTTCTGGAAGCCTGAAATCCTTGCAGTGTATCAATCAATGTTCTGAATCAATAATGTCTCATAATTTTTCATGTCCTTAGTCCAGCGGTATGAAAATCTAATAGTGTAATGTCCTAGTAGTATCTCAAGAATAGATAATTTTGGTAACAATGGTGTTTCATGACCAACAGTGTCTCATACATATAGATTTATCCCCAATTAATAGAATACAGATTTCTTACAGGAAAATTTGAAAGTTATTAGTATTATTAAAAACAAGATTTTGGGATCATTAAAACTAGGTGGTCAATAATATCCCCCCTTTTTATGATCACAAATCAACTAATTAAAGGAATACTATAAGTGTAAAAACAATTCATCCCAGTTATTTTAGAATAGTATACATTATATCAAATAAAAAACATATCCTTCACAGTTTGAAGAGATGGTATCAGAGATATAATAATTAAATATTGGAAATATAGAAATATGTAAAGAAGATAATATCAAAGATAATGATTAATTGAATGATAAAAATTATCCCACTTTTGGGATTATCAAAAAGTTAAAGGGGAGAATAATAAACACACTAAGAGTTTGATAATAGTCAAACAATCAAAATAATGGGTTAGAAAGATATGAAGAGGGATGAAAAAATTGATATTACAAGATAAATACCATCTGTAGGACCCCGTGACACCCTAAGAGGGGAGGGGTGAATAAGGATATCAAATATTTCTTATAATGTTATGGATATTGTTCCCACATTGGTAGGAACTTGTTAAACCTGTATGATGGATATAAACAGAAAGCAAGAATTCACATGTAGAGAGACGACACATCGCTTTTTACTGGGTTCACCACTAAGGGCTATGTCCAAGGAGCATACACCGACAGTTTGTCAGTCATACCAAATTCCACTAATCTTCACTAGTTGTGGATTACAAAGGTTTGGGACTAGTCACTCTGTCCCAGGCTCACTGCCTTTACAAAAGTTCAGGGATAGCTCACTATGTCCCTCGGGTCACTCCTGTTGACTCCCCCTGACTCACTTCCTTTGGTGAAGTCCCACTCAGTTTATAGACGTGAAGGTATCTTCTTCTTTGCAATAGTCTGCATCCTCTGTTGTGTGTAGATGCTCTGTTGAAGTCCAACTTTCACTCATATACTAATATCACTTTGCACTGAAGATATCAGGCAATCTTCCAGCTTTCGTGCAGCTCCAAAAAGACCGGTGTACTCTAACCAATCCTGGTGCGCTTCTCCAAGACTGGCATGCAAGTTTTCAGAATGGCGTGCAAGTCACTTGTGTGGTACAAAATCAGCGCACTGGTGACACCAACCCCCTTACGCATCACTACCTCTTTCAACTCCAAACTTGCACGATGCTGCGCCTTTAACTCCTAAACCACCTTGGTCGCATAACCCAAAACCGGCGTGCAGCCTCTACTTGCACGATGAGAGCTTGAAAAATATCTAAGTATTGAACTTCGTTACAAATGAGGAGGGGTGGTCCTCTATTTATAGTCAAACTAGACCCCCTGCACGGTGGCGCAGAAGTATCCTCTCAGTGCGTAGGTTCCAGCGCGCATCTCATCTCTCCTAACCTCTGTCGTGTAACTCACTTGCGTGACCCAACCAATACTTGCATGACCCTTATCCCTTTGTCATTTTCCACTTTATGATCTTGAGAAAATCTTGGTGGGCAAATTCCCCCTCATTCAAGTACACGGCGCACAAATCTCTTTGCCAATAACACTTTTCTCCATTTGTTGATTTTCAGGCCCAAAAATTTGGCAAATACTGGGAAACAGTGCCACCTTCAATACTGTTGTCTGCTTGAACTGTATGATCACTTTGCTGGTACTCATTCTGAACTTCCACTGAGGATTTTCAACAAACACAAACCATACTCCAATTCATGCATAGAAGACCAAGGTTTCATCACCATCAAAGACATAAGATTCTAATCTAAAAAATAAAAAGATCAAGGGTTGGTAGACGGGTCCTTCAGTTCTATTCTTTTAGACTATTCTTTCTCTTTTCCCTAAGCCGAGGTAGTCTAATTGGACCGAGGTTGAATATATGGGACACCCGAGAAATTTCCAGAAATAGTAAAATAATGGCCTTATATAACCACAATTGGACTGAGATGTCTAAGGGTTTCAATAGGAAACAATGGAAATGGTTGAATGTGAGGAGGTAAAGGTGAAAAAGGATTGGTGACCATAGTAGAATGGTATAGTGGTTGAGGTGAAGCGTACACTATTCGAGTAGTTTTTCAAGCAGAGGTGGAATAAATATGAAAGGAATATAGAGTTACAAATAAAGGAGTATAAACAAACATATAAGAATCTTGGATATTGATAGAGTCCATAATAATTTGACCTCCCTTTTCCATATCATTATTGAAATCATCAATATTCTAAATTAATAATTAAAGAGAAGGAGTGAGTTCCTTGAGTTGCCTAACCTGGTTTTTAAAGGCAAGAGTCACCTGAGGCAATATTAGAATCTCAACCAAGTATTTAAAATGAGAATCCATAGAATTTTTGTTATATATTATTGAGATATAGAACTTGATAGACTTTGTAATAGTCTCCCTATCAGCATTCATATCCTTGGAATACTTTGGGATCATCATGTGGTCATGCTCATTTACCTATTTAAATTTCTATAGAATTTCTAAAGAAATTATTGGTTCTCCACTAGAGGGACCACTGGAGGTAGCTGTAAATTCTTATCTAACAAATAAATGGTTGAAATAAGAATTAAAAAATGGAGGTTTAAGAGTAGAGATAGATGTATCTGAGGAGGTATCCCCGGGACATTTAAGAATACCATCCAAAGAATCTTAAAACATTGATTATATTTCCTTAACCAATGATTTTAAAGAAATAAGCTCATTCCCATTCCACTTACTTTCAAATTCTACCTCATGGATATGATGAATCATTTTTTGGTGGATCTTCTAGATAAACAACGAATAAAAATACATTTCATCTATTTCACTATGATTTTTTAAATTAGGTTTTTAATTTCGTACACACTGCTAAAATACATCCATTATCCTTTCACAAAATTTTTTTAAATCAACTTGTGTGACAATATTCAAAGTAATAAATCGAGTAGGTTCAGGTACAGTAGGTCACACAGTGTGTCCAACACTACTAGGTCACACTTACAACTATGTATTAATAGTGAGTTCACCTTACATCTTAATATCTCTCTAAGCATCAACAATAGTTGACTCAACATAAAAATTTTATTCCAAAGGGGATTTATGAAAATCAACCAACTGTTCATTCCCAATCTCTTCTTCTATCTTATCCTTTTTCTCTTTCTTAGAAACATGTTGTTAAATAATAGCTATAACACTCAATTTTTCAGCCACAATAGAAACAGAACTTCTTAACTCGTGGAAATTGAATTGGAATAGCTAGCATCACTAGTTGGATTCTCCTGAAAAAACTCCAATAATGGGGAATGATCCCCCTAAAAAATGAATAGTTCATCTTATAATTTATCTCAACATATTTCTTCTTAATTCTCCCACTATCATTTTCAGAATTGAAGTCACATTCTTCATCTATATCTTCATTTTCATTACCATATTTTTCTTCTTTTTATTCTTCTTCCTCATCATCATCACCATTAGTCTCAGTTGGATTTGAACATTTATATTGTTCTTCTCCAAATACCTTAGTATCTTATTCATCACTTTTGACGAATTTTTCTCTTTTAGGAAACCTCTTTGGAGGACTAGGAGCTCCATAGGTTATGGGAGAAGCTTTTGGAGATAAATCAGAATTACTCCTTACATCAATAGATTTTCATCTTTCTTCCTTAGTAATAACCTCTTGTTTATCTTCACCAAAGTAGATCACAACCTCATCAGGTTACAAAATAGGATCAAATTCATCCTTGGGTCATCTTGGATGATCAAATGGATTGTAATATATGTAAAACTTTTCAGAATCTCCAACCCATTGTATCTTCCACATAATCCAACTTATCTTCATTATAGATCAAGTGGAACTTGTTATATATAATCCAACTTAATCAATGACTAATTCATCATAATCGTGAACTAGTCCCTTGGACCTCAAGATAGAAAAAATTATCTTTGTGTAGGTCATTGAATTAGATCTAGAGTATGATTTGGTTATCTCCCACATATGTTCCATTAGATATCTACAAATATTTATCTTATGGTATTTTTTCATTAGGGATAGAAGATACACATCTTGGTGCGTCAATGTATAAAAATCAACCTTTATTTGAAAAATAATATTCTACAAAAAATTTGAAAAATAGCCTATAATCTACATCATTATTAGAATTAATATGTCTTCTTATTGAACCATATCCTATTAAAACAATAAGGGCTTCCACATAAATGATAATGTAACTAGCTTTAGGAATAATACCCTGATGATCATCAAAATCTCCACCATGGGGGTAAATTCAAACACTTATCCCACTTTCATGAAGAGAAACCAAATAAATAACCTCTTAAGCAACTTTTTAACCAATCTACTTCATCTTGATTGAATGATAACTGCACATGCTGATAGAACTTATATACCAGTTTCAGGTAAAATGGCCTCTCATTTGATGAGAACCATTCCAAACATCCTTGGTTTTGGAGAACCTTG
The DNA here is from genome assembly GCA_963277665.1 of Viscum album. Lineage (NCBI taxonomy): Eukaryota > Viridiplantae > Streptophyta > Magnoliopsida > Santalales > Viscaceae > Viscum > Viscum album. Next base: position 1,491,200,822 of record OY728120.1, read on the forward strand.
AGTTCTAAAGACTTACTTTATAGAAACCACTTATAATATACTTTCATTTCTACAACAATAACTCAGCTAGAAAGGTTGGGGTTAACTGGAGGAATTGAAGCAACTAATTTTGGTTCTTTCTTCTGTTTATTTGAAGATATTGACTTAAACGAATAAGATGCAAAATTTTTCTTCATTATTTTAATCTAGACCAGCTCTACAGACTTGTCAAAGGTAAGGTGATGGTTTGAAATGAATAATTCAAAGAGTTATACTTGGATCAAGAGAGATACACAAAATATTATGTAGGGATCAAGCTATGTTGGGAGTAGACATATGCCGCTTTAATATCATTTGGGATGGTAGGAATTATTAAATTGAAATTATATAGGAAATAAAAATTAAAATCAATATAGATAAAACACACATCCAGTTTTAGTAAATAAACTAAACCAGGAAATAAATAGGACATTTGTAATATCAAAAAAAAAGAAATTTTTTTCTACGTCATAGAATCAACAACATGGTAGCTCAACCGTATAACAAACAATAGGATGAAAAACAATGGTATGACAACCAATTATTAGAAAAAAATTGGTATGACAACCAATGGTATGTAAAATAACAATATAAAAACCAATGGTATAAAAACCAACATAAACCCTAATCTAATTTCATCATTCCTAATTCATGTTTCATATAATTCATTCTATTATAATTCAAAGGATTGGTGAATATATCAACTAGATGAAGCTCCATACTAGTAAATTCAAGAGAGATATCTCTTTTTTGAAAATGATCTCTCACAAAGTGATGTCTTATATCAATATTTTTTATTTTGGAATGAGAAATTTTATTTTTAGATATGTTTATCGCAATTTTATTTTAATATTTTCTAGGGAAATGTCTGAATTTGTATCCAAGGTCTAGTAGAGTGTGTTTCATCCCCAACATTTGTGCACAATAGCTATCTATAGCTATGTATTCAACTTTAGAAGTAGATAATGGAACCAAATTTTTCTTTTTACTACAACATGAAACTAGAGACTTTCCCAAAAAGTGACATGTTCAAGAGGTTATTTTTCTATCTAACTTGAATCCATCAAATTTAGAATTAGAGTAACTTACTAAATCAAATTCTTGTGATCGAGGGTAAAACAATCCTAAAATAGTTGTATATTTGAGGTATTTTGAAATTATTTTAATAAAAAGGAAGTGGGAATCCTTGGTATTTTATTGAATATGATCACACATACACATACTAAAAGTAATTTTGGTTGGCTATCAGTCATGTAGAGAATATTTACAATCATACGTTTGTAACTTGCTTGATCAAATGATTTCTTTATTTCATCATGATCAAATTTATAAATGGTACTCATAAGAGTATCACAACTTTTAATACTATCTAGATTTAAACATTTTAAAAGATCTTTTGAATATTTACCTTTGTTCAAAAATAATTCCTTCCTTTAAAAAAAATAGGAAATCCAATAAAGAACTTGATTCCACCCATTGAGCCCAATTCAAATTCATTTTTCATTATTTTAGAAAAATCAGTACAAATAGAATTTTTTGAAGATCCAAAAATAGTATCATCAACATATATTTGTACAACTATTATATCTTTTGAAATTCATTTTATGAAAAGATAACTATCAACTATTCCTTTGAAAAAACCTTTTCAAATCAGAAAATTTCTTAGGAAATCATACCAAGCTCTAGGATCTTGTTTTAAACTATATAAATATTTAGTTAATTTAAAAAATTTATTTGGAAAAAGGTATTTTGAAAACTAGGGGGTTGTTCTATAAGAACATCCTAAAGTATAAAAAAAATTAATAAAGAAATATTGAAATCCATTTGATAAATTTTTTAATCTAAATGAGATGCATCGGAAATCAGGATTCTTATGGATTCATGTCTTCCAACAGGTGAAAAGGTTTCTTCATAGTCAACTCCTTTTTTCTGACTATAAACTTGTGAAATGAATATAACATTGTTTTTAACTATATTACCTGAACCATCCACATTATTACTAAATACCCATTTTGTTTAAATAGTCAAGGTTTCCTTGGGTCTTTCAAAAATTTCCACAATTCATTTCTTTCAAACTAATTCAACATTTCTTACATTTCTATCAACCAAAATTCATCATTAATTACTTCATTGATGTTCTAGGTTCAAGTTGAGGCAATAAAGCTTGATTTTTAACCTAATTTATAAAAAAATCTGTAGTTTGTGTTCCTATATATATATATCCTATATTAGTATTTAAATGATGGTTCTTGAGATTTTTAATACTTTTAGGGAAGGTATGATTTGTTACTTATGTATTCTCAAGTGGAAGTTCTGAAATTTGGTTAGAACTAGATGATTCTTCTTCTACTTGTTTCACAGAAAAATAAAAAGGTTTGGAATATAAGTTCAAAGAAGATAGGTCATACTCAAGGTTTTATAAAAAAGTATTAGCCTCATGGGAGTCAGTTTCATCATCATTGATAGGGACTAATTTTTCAAAAGTCTTGGTCTTCTTCTTGAAAACTCTATTGGATTTACAAAAAATTAAGTAAGCCAGAAATTTGTTCGTCACTATTGAAGGAATTATTTTCAAGATTATTCTTAGTGTTAATGATAAAGACCTTCCAAAAACTCTAAAGTAATTAACCTTAGGTTTCCGATTATTAAACAACTCATAAGGGTTCTTCTTAATAATTGGTCCAATCAAAACTCTATTCAAGATGTAATAGGATGTATTGACATATTTTTCCCCAAAATGGATAGGTAGGTCAGACTCGTTTAGCATAGTTCAAGATATCTCTTTTAAGGTTCAATTTATTCTTTTAATGACTCCACTCTTCTAAGGGGTCCTAGGAGAAGAGAAGTTATGAGTGTAACCATTTTTAGGAACAAAATGATTCAAAATATCGATTTTAAAACTCACCAACTTGGTCACTTCTTAATGTTTTAATCCTAAGGCCAATAATATTTTCTACAGAATTAGCATACTTGGTAAAACAAGAATAGGTTTTAATTTTTTGGGATATAAAATATAACCATGTATACCAAGAATAATCATATACAAGAACATAAACATAGTGATTCCCATTAAGAATAGAAACTATAGATGATCCAAACAAATACATATGAACCAGCTTGAGAGGTTGAGTAGTGGACACTTGTTTCTTTTGATTAAAAGTGATTTTGTGTTTTTTTTCTTTTTGTTAAGGTATATAGACTATATATGTTCGGAACTCATGCTTAGGTAGATCCCTAACTAACCCTTTTCTAATTATCTTTTTATGTGAGTGATTTTTTTAATAGCCCAGTCTCCATTACCAAATCAAAGATTCTTTATAAAAAACAATCAAGCATGAAACATTATGATAAATTAAAGAATTTAAATCTATAGAATAAATATTTTCAATTATTATGGTAGTAAATATTAATTCATTTTTAGAATTAAAAACATTACAATAATAATTCTCAAACTTAATATGAAAACCTTCATCACACAACTAAGAAATTACAGGGAGATTATATTTTAAACCATCGATATATAATAGTTTGGAAATTAAAACTAATTTTTTATTACCAATCTGACCTAGGATGGTGATTTTTTCCTTTTTTTAATTTCACCATGAGATGAACTTGCCTCCATCAAACTTAATAAGAATCTTGAAGCAAAAATACTATCCTATCATGGACCTTGAACATACACTGTCCAATTACCATAGAAATCTATGGGAGATCTTCACAAATCTTTCCCATAAAACACATTATAATCAAGAAATGATTTTGGTACCCAAATCTCTTTGGGTCATTAAATGTTAGTTCTAAAATATTTGGGAACCCATATTTTCCTTATGGGTTTCCAATAAAGAGATTTCATACTCTTATAAATACACACTTTGTTGGGTCCTTTTGAAAAGTGTATGGAAGTAGTGTTTTTAGGTCTCGATTTAGGTGCAAAGGTACTTTTAGATAACCTTCTTTGTCTAGGATCATATCCAAATCCTGTAAGATATATGGGAGAAAAATTATTTCAAAATATTTTTTTAATGTCACTCTTCTATTTGTAAAATTTTCAATGTCTTTATTAAATTTCTAAATTGAAATTTAAAGTTAAATATTTTCTTTGATCTGTTGAATATTCTTCTCTTTTTCTATAAACAATTCAAACTTACAGTTTACAGTTAGATCTTGTTGTCTTTTCAAAACATTTTATTTATATTTTAACTCATTTAAGGTGTCTACAAACATATTTTAGAATTCATCTAATTATTCAATTTTCATATTTTCATCATCATGATTTTCATTATCAAACTTATCAGATTCATCAAACTCATACATTGGAAGAATATCAGAAACAGTGGGTAAAGAAGATACCTCACTGACTTTAGCCACAAATCATATATTTTCTCTATCCAAATTTTCTTTAGGTGAATAATCCGAGTCATTTAAACTATCTTTAGATTCACTCTAGGTTTCTTTCATGTCCTTTTTATATCTTTTGTATATATCTCCATATTTATTTTTTTCATTTCAGTTTAAGACAGTTAGATTTTATATGGCCTTTCCTTTTACATTCATAGCATACAAATTCTTTTGAATCATCATAATTTCTATTCCAATTCCATCTATTATAATATTTTTGTCTATAATTTGGATTTCTAAAAAACATATTCTTATGGTAGAAATTCTTAAATATTCTAGATAGATGATCTATTTCCTCATAACTATCATAAGTATATTCACTATCACTTATATCAATAGATTTTACCTTTTCTTTTTTTCCTTCTGTTGTCTTCGGTTAATAGTATTGAAATATAGTAACTTTCTCTTCGGATCCCTATCCTCCTCATGGTATAATTTAAGTTATTCTTCATATATCATAATCTTACATATTAGTTCCTTGATTGGAAACTTACTGATATCACAATATTCTCTAATAGAAACTAAAATTCCTCTCCATATTTTATTTAGACATATTATCAATATCATTATCTAGTCCTTTTCTATTAACAACATTCCCAACAAGCTCATGGTATTAAAAATCTCATAAAACCTAATATATATAAAAAAATAGGCTCATCAGAATTTATTTTAAAATTATCATATTTAATATTGTAAGTGTTAAAACCAATTTATTTTACATTTGTAGTTCCTTAAAGTGAGACAAGTTGAGTTTCCCAAATTTTAAAAAATATTTTATATGAATAAATTTTATTAAACTCTTCATCAATAAAGGCACAATATAAGTAATTCATGGATTTTAAATTATTATTATAATCTCTCTTAGTTTCATCATCCCATTATTTCTATTAGTAGTAGGATTTTTATACTCATATACTATGGAAGAAAAAATCTCAAAACCCATACTTTAAATATTTATTTTCATTTTTATTTTTCATTTTTCATAATTAGTCCCATTGAAGAAGGGAGGTCTGTTGGTAGTAGAACCTTCCATAAAATTATCCATTCCAATGGAATAACTTTTTCATATATATATATATATATATATATAACAGAAAATTTAGATCTAACAGAAATTTTATAGTCTTTAACGATCAAATAAAATAACAGTTAAAAGGTATTTGAAAATTATTTTAATTCATGTGATACCAAATGTGGGTTGGAGTATCTCAAGAGGGGGGGTGAATTGAGTACCCAATAAAATTTAAATTATAAATTGGATTATTTTGAAACCTCCAAATTTTAAAAAATAGTCCATCTTATCAAAATAAGTAGTATGATATATATATATATATATCATTATAAAGATTTATCTAAAGACGAAATAGGAATCAGATGAATAATACAACCAATATTATTTAATAAATTGAAATAAATTTTCATGATGAAAATACTTAATGAACACAAATTAAGATAAAATATAGAAGTATAAATTTTATTTATAGTTAAAATAGTTTTCAATTTTAAATTAAAAGAATGTTGAAAAAACACAGTGGAGAAAAATTAATACAAGAGGTTCAGTTCCAAATTGAGACTTTGTCCCCTCCACTTGGTGATAACCTTCAACCAATAAGTTTATATAAAATAAATAGATTATCCAAAAACTGGATCAGGTTTTACAACAGATAACACTATCCTGATCACTCATGACCTCTTCCATAGTTATTAATAGGAGTAAAGATAAACATACCACATATGAACCTCTACCAATCTTATCCATATGAAAAAATAAGAATAAAATTTGAGAAGATATCTTGTATCTTCCAGTTTAGCTCAGGAGATATTGTGCATATAAAAAACAGATTATATCACACATTGCTCAAATGTAATAAAATATAAGTAGAAAAGAGAAATATAGATGTTTATAGTTTATTGATGCTTAGTCTATTGAAATGAGGCTTTCTACTCTTGATTTGATTCAGTAATAATGATTGAGTCTAGTTCTCTTAAAATAATTAGAAAAAAAGTGTTATAACATCTTGTTTTCTAACATGAATAAAGCACTGAATGAGATGATGAGGTTTAGATTTCTGTTTCAAGATTTCATATTAAGTCAAATATTTTGATATTAAATAGGTTCTTCTTGATACTTTTGGTAGTTCATGTTCCTCTATTATTTCTTTCATACATTCTATCTCTTTTATACTACCCAACGATGAAGTGTACTATGCTTTTTACCAACAATAGAAAAAAGGAGAATATCTAAAGTTGCTTCATGGTACTCCCCATTCTGACATGATTTTTGTCATACATTTAAAGAACAATCATTAAAATAGTAAATATCATTAAATAAAATAAATATAGTTCTTATAATGATAATTTTAAAAACAAAATGAGTAATGTAATATAAATAGGTATAATGGCATAATTTCTAGTAGTGTATAGTGTTTTGGCGATGTCTCATGTTCTGGCAGTATGATATTTACGATATGTTGCTCTGGTGGAATGTTCTTCTCATAGTCTCTCAAACATAGTTAATATTTTAGAAAGATGGTGGTGTGACACTATTAGTTCAATAGGTAACGATGTATGGTTCAGTGGTGTATGCTCTAAATATATCTCATACTTAGTAAATATTTTAGTGTCAATGATTTGAGTCTAATGGTAAGATATTTATGGTGTCTCATCTGGAAATATCTCATACTTTATATATTTTCATTTTGACAACATGACATCCTGATGGTGTGTTGATCAATGATTTCTGACTCAACGATGACTAAATTTTTTTAAAGTCTCCAGCCCAATGGTATGATAGTTTGACGATGTGATTTCATAGTGGTATCTCAGACTTAGAAAATTGTTTTACTAGTGGTGCGTCATGACCAAGGATGTCTCATACTTATAGATTTATCACATGTTCTCAAAATACAGAATTCTTATAGGTAAACATGATAGTTATTAGTATAATTAAAAACATGATTTTGGGATCATTAAAACTCTGAGGTCAAAATATGAAATTTTAATTCCATTTGATTTTTATTATAACCACTATTTGGTATTTTATTTCAAGAAAAGTCAAACATGTCACACAATTATATCTAATAACTATAATAATTTTAATATGGGTTTAACCAGAGGATATTTTTTACTAAAAAATGTTTTATGAAATATAAATTATTTATTGTTATTATGGTTATTTATTTTTAATTTTTAGTAAAGAAATAGTTACCTTTAATACATACACAATGCTGACATAATAATTATTAAATAAATAGAAAAAAAATAAAATAAATTATATTAAAAATATTAAATTTAATATAATTTTATATAAATAATTTTATAGTAGAAATTTTGAGATTAACATGACATGTTATGTATATAATAAACTATTTAATTTGATTTTTTCTTGTTTAATTTATGTTATTAAAATCAAATTAATTAATAGTTCTAAAAAATGATATTATTCATATTTTATAATAAACAATATTTTATTAAATGATATAAAATTTATAAAAATATTACATTTAGAAGAGAGATTATTTTATGATTTTTAAAACGTCTATGATCCCTTTATGGGCCTTTTTTCTATTTATTTTAACTATATTGACCCCCCAAAATGTAAAAATAATTTTTTTCATGGTAAGAGTGATATAAGTTAACAAGGGGTTAAAAATGATAAGGGTATAAGTATTGTCAGAAAATTTATAATTTTATCTTATGAGGTTATTTATACCCATATGCATCTTATTTTATAAATAATTAATTTCGGATCAATTTTTAATTAAAAAATTACATTAATTTAATATTTTTTGAAATTCCAAGAGTACCTCTCCCCTCTCATATAAAGGGAACCTATTCCTTTAATTATTTCACACTTAGGAACCCATTTTCCTCCAATATATTACAAAATTAATTTCTATGATACCTACCGACATTATTTATCTATTAATTTAGTCATAACCCCAACCTTAGTGATCTTATTTAGTTAAGTGAAAGAGGTTGTTCGAAGAAGAGGTATAATTTTTAGTCAAGTGTTTCAATTTTATTTCTTATTACACATCATTATAATCATCTTAAACCATGAAAAAATAAAAATAGTATAATAAACATAATCATATGTTATTATGTTAATATCATAATATATATCCATCTCCCCTATCCATCAAATGAGAAATAAAACCTCCATTCGTGTGTAAGGGGGACTACCACCGCATGAACCGATGTAATTCAATTTCTATCACCATATCTCATGGATGGATTATAATGATGGAATTAATATTTATATATAATATTAAAGAAATATTTATCATTATAAAAATAATAATATATCATTTGACTTATTACCTTTCCATTCAGTGACAAATGATAATGTCATTCATGCGTACGTGTGGACTACCACCTCCACGAAGTGATGTGATTCATTTTTCATCACAACATCACATATATGATATATATAAGTATATTTAAAGGATAACTATGATATTTATGATATTATTAACATTAATTAAATATAAAATAATACTTTCCTTATTTCCATAATTATCATTGAAAAATTGAAAATTAATCATGTGTATGGAGGACCTAACGTCTCCTTGATTGAAACATAGTTCATTTTTTATTACCATAATTAATGGATGGATTTAATAGTAAAATATTTTTATTGAAATTATAATTATTTCATGATTATTATTCAATAGATGATGGAAGTATTACCTCTTTGACCACATTCATCCTACCAAATTCATTTCTGACATATTTTCTGAATAACATCAAAATGTCCAATGAGAATTTAATTGATTAGTAATTGTATATAACTTGGTATTAAATTAAATAAAGGAATAATTAACCTAAAAAACGTTTTCATGTAAGTACAATATTAATATATGTTTTTATAAGGGCTAATAAAGAGCGTATGTGAAGAGCAAGACTCAAGATAAGAAAAATTCTTTTCCTACCTCCATGACAAATAATTACTTTCAAGACTTCTTTACATGTTTACATGGTTTTTTTCAAATGGAATATTTTACTTCATATTTTTCGTTTTTTATAAGTGATTTAAAAATGGAAATGGAATATTGATATTCTGGTGTGTTTTTAGGAAGGTTTAAAAATAGTTTTTGAGGGTTTTATTCACAATTTAGTCCTTGGACATTATAAAACAAATAACGGGTTGAACCCCATTATAGATCACGATTTGATAGTTTGAGGAGAATTATAGGTAAGGACATGAAGTTTTTAGCCCCATAATAGTTTAATATATGAAACTATAACCCCATTAATTCTCTCCAATGCATTATGTAATAAGTAATTTCTTTGGGGAATTATATTGTATGTTGGTCGTATGGTTATTCTAGTTATATGTATTTTTTAATGGTTTTATGATGATGATATCCCAAGGAACCTACATGACTTTTGTTTGAGTTAAAATGAGTTTTTTATGGAAATTATTCGATTTCAAAAGTTAAGATAATTTTTATTTTAAATAAAAAATGATACACTTTGTAGTAAAAAATGAATGGTTTTAAGAAAAGTTTTTTATGAGTTTTCATGTTTCTCACCAGACTAACAATTTTCTTACTTTTTTGTCCCTTATTATATTTTCTTATGCTCATTACCTGTATTAAAATATTTTCTATTGGTTTTAAGGTTCAGTAGGATCATGAATAAAGTCATGATGAAAATTATTAAGATTTTTTAGGAAATAAAATCAGGTTTTAAAGAGTTTTTTATAGAAAAAATGAATACTAATCGGAATTGTACAATTTATATTCGATGGGTTTGTAATGAAGGAGTTATGAACTAATTATCTAAAAATATAAACCTAAAAATATCATAAAATTTAATATAATTAATTATTTAATTAAAACATAAGAATATGTAATGTTTAGGAGGGTTTAGAAAACTATAGAGGTTATGAAGTAATTTTAACATAATTTAAAAGTCCTTTATAACCATAAAGAATAATATTTTATAGATAATCATGGTTATTTTGGATACCATGGTTATGGATATAATAGTTTTTACCATTCTTATGAGATTTATTATTGCGATTTTTTTGATATTATAAATTTAATATTTATTTTGGTTCTAATAAATGGGTAAATATAGCAGGAACCAAAGTGAAAAAGGATGTGAAGGAAAATGTGGTGGTTGTTTGAATGATAAATTGAATAGAATGAGATATATAGTTAGAATTATTGTGTTTAATAATAACCAGATATCATAAATAATTATTAACAACATAATCCTAGGTGATTTTCCAAATTCATCAAATATAAGGGAAACAAAGTATTGTAAAAGTTTTGGTGATAATGATAATAAAGGTAAATATATTCAATGGCCTATGTGGAATTAATGTGGAATTAATTACTCAAGAAAATTTATTAAAATAATGGTAATATGTTTTACATGTAGAAATAGAGGTCATAAAGTAATAATCTACCAATGAAAAAAGGAAAAGTTAAGTTAAATCCAAGAAAGGGAAAGATTTTTTTAGAGGTATAAATTTAATGTTTTAAATTTGGGGAGAATGGTCATTATAAAAAATTATGTCAAAAGGAAAAGGATAATGAATGGGATCTACAAGACCCTATATATAAATCTCTATAAATACCTAGCTTTATTTTAGTTGAATATGAGTAAACTAAAAATGACATATGAAAGGTATAGATTATTCCTTTGATAATTTTTTGACATTGTTGAATCTTTAGACATGATTCATAATTATATTTATAGGAAATAATTATTAAGGAATATTATTGGAGATCATGGATGAATGAATATAAATAATTTGTAATGGTTAAAGTGTCTACATACAAGAGTTATGATGTAGTGGTATGTTAAAGTATGATTATACGTTTAAAATAATTAATACTATTCTGATGATGGGAGTACGTTGGGATACTTTTATTATGTTTTTATATATGTTTAAGGTATATGTAACCCAAAGGTTTATCAATTAAAAATTTATTTGAGGTATAATGATCTTTTTATTTCTTGGAAAAAAGATTAAAGGTATTGAAGACCTTTATGGTTTATTTAATCTTTGATTTTGAGGTAATTATGGGTTATTACATTTTCGGGATGAATAATAAAAGGTATGAGATAAAATTTTATGTTAAAACTATTCTTTAATGTTGAATATATTAAAATTATTTTGGAGGAGGTTTCTCACATTTATTGGAATATTATAAGGATTAAAGTTTTAGAAAAAGGATAAATCACAGGTCGAGTGACCACCCAATGCATTTGTAAAGTTCATGAGTTTTTAACCTTAAACTAAAGTTCGATAATGGTGAATCACCTACCAGTAGTAAATGTGATATTATGATTAGTATGAATTTTTTTTTATTTATTCAAATTATATTAATGATTAAGGGTAACTTCATTTTGGGAACATATGTTTTATTAAATAAATAACTATGGTATTGGATGATGTTTTGTGGATTTAGTAATTAATATTATTTTGAAAAAAGATTACTATAATTTTATGGATCATTATAGAGTTAAGATAAATATAATAATATGATATTTTATTTTACAAATAAATTTTTAATTATATTTTGGAATCGTATATTATTTTATTATGGTTTTCTGGTGATTGAGGTTATTTATAGGGATGACCAGCATATCTTGAAGATTGTCTTATTATAAAAATTATATTTTTGGTATGAGACATTAAGTATGATTAATGTTATATTGGAAGATAAAAATTAAAGTTATTGTGTTAAAATCATTATGATTTTTGGGTTTCAATATTAGTATGGAATATTTTTGTGTAATTTTATGGATATTTATTTATCGATTGACCTAATTTGAACTATACGTATTACAATTGAAGATTGTTGATTAAAGTATTTTTCTTCAAATGAAGAATTATACTTTTTGGGAATTGTCACCCCCTATTATAAATATTTTGGTTGTGTTTATTGTATAAAGATATAAGGAATACAGTTTTCCTATTTTTTGGGATTATGTCATCTATTATAAGTTTATTTTAGTGCTTCAGACATGAAAAAATAATCTTTAATACAAATCCATTGGAGAAAAAGATGATATTATGGTGAGATAAACTAATTTAGGAAATTATTCTTTTCATGTAACTATATTTCCACATATTTATTGTGTATACAGTAAAATAATTCCACAACATTAGGATATTTATTTTGAAACAAAAAAAATTATATGTATAACTATCTTACCGAGAAAACAATATCCCTTTAATATGTTTCAGATTTACGAGTTTTGGTGGTTAACTTTCTCATTACCATGTTCTCTATCACTCTCTATTTGTACATGAGAGTTATTTTTTTCTTCCATATACATGTTTTCACTTCCAACTTATTTTCTCATACTTGGAAACCTACTATGTGTTATTCTAGATGACCTTCATACATCCCTTTCTCTCTTTTCAGGAGGATGATTTATTTACACTTTTGATGAAGTAAATTTTCAATAATGGTATTTTGATAAGCCAATCCCTAGAAAACGAAACAGAATTAAAATTAATAGGAAGAAATTTCTAAAAGGAAGAGAATTTAATATCCAAATATTTTAAAAGTAAATACTATGTTTGATAGTGTACAATATAAAAACACTAATTTTAAAATAACTGTAAATTATTTTTTTAAATATGACAATTTTAACATAGCCATTAATTTTTAGGGAATGAATAGTATTAACCACAATGTGAATTATATACAATGGGTCTACTCATTTCTAATATATTAATAATTATTTTTTAATAAGCACTTTATTTTTTGTAGTCATTTTATTCTTCAAAAATATATTTTCTTCAAAAACGGTGTTTCTTGATTACTATGAGTTAATATTATAATTAGTTTATAGATTTTTTTAAAATTTTATTTGAAAAAATAAATTATCTTTTTTAATTAATCAATTATTATTTATTTTAGGATGAATATTTTAGAATCTTATGAAAATACAGATCATACCAAGAATAGTAAAAAAATACGAATTTTAATTGAAAATTATTTTTAAGTATTTACAAATTAAAATTATATTTTTGGTTATTTTTAAAATTTAATTAGTTCCCTTTTATTTAAAAATTATCCAATTATGGTTTTTTAATTTAATTTTACTCTTTAATTTAATATAAAAATATTTTAGATTTAAAAGGACATTTTTTTCTTCTCAAAAACAGTTTTCATTATATTTTATCTGTTATTTTAAATTAAAATTTTCCACGTATATGTTTTTAATTTTGAAAAATGGATTATATATATATAATAAGGAGTCTTAAATTTATTATATAATTCAATTTATTTATTTTTTGGTTTTAAAAGTAACCTTAGTAATTTATGTTACCATGGTAAAGGGTAAGCTAGCAAATTAAAGTTAAAAATAAAATGATAAGGACAAGAAAATTGTCATAAAATTAACTTTAATCATATTTTTTTAATTAAATATCATCCATAATCATAAAATATTTTATTTATATTTCATTTTATGGAAATTTGGATGATATTATTCCCTTTATAGTGTTTTACTTTAAGAAAAGTCAAACATGTCACCCTCTTGTTTTTAATAAGTATAATATTTTTAATATATAGTAAACTAAAGGATATGTACATCTATAAATACTATTATCAAATTTAAAATATTTATCTTCATCATGGTAATTCATTTTTTATATTTAGTGATTTAATAATTATAATACATTCTTAAATAATGTTAATGCTGTAATTATTCAATTAATGGAAAAAATAAAAAATGATATTAATAATAATGAAATTAATATAATTTGAAATAAATTATAAGTTATTTAATTTTATATATTACCATGAAATTTTTATGACATAATAAAAAAAATTAAATTTTACTTGTTTTATTGATTTTATTATTTTTAAAATAATGAATAGTTTTAAAAATTGACATTAGTGATATTTTATTAAATGATTTAATATTTATAAAAAATATTATTCAAAAACATGATTATAATGTGGTTTATAATATGAGATATGGTCTATTTATAGGCCTTTTTTCATTTATAGTAACTATATTGCCACTCAAAGAGTAAAAATTCTCATTATCGTGGTAAGAGTAAAAGGGGTTAACAAGGAGTTAAAACCCAAAAGATAATGGAATAAATATAGTAAAAACATGCCTAAATTTTTTTTTGAGGTTATTTATACCCTTAACAATTCTATTTTCGAAATAAACCATTTTGACTTACTTTAAATTGAAAATTAATTTATATTAATTTAATATATTTTTAAATTCCAAGAGTGTCCCTCCCCTCTCTTATAAAAGGGAACCTATTTTTCTCATTTATTCACACAAAAAAAATTAGAATATATCTTCCCAAATACATTCCTAGAATATATAATATCATTATATAGTAATGTTTTAGGAATAAAACCTACCTTAATGGTCTTATGTTGTTAAGGAAATGAGGATCATCGAAGAAGATTTATCATTTTTAATTAACCATTTCATTTTTATTTCAACTTACACCTCTTTGAAATATTAAAAAACTATGATAAAATAATAACATAACTATCCTCCATATAATTTTATGTTATTATGTTAATAAAATAACCCATGAAAATCTCCTCTTCTATCAAATGGGAAACAAATCCATCATTTGTGTATATGATGAAATAGCGCCTCACAATTTGACTTAATTTGTTTTCATAACCAGATCGCATGGATGAATTACAATTATGGAATTAATATTTATATATTATATTAATTATATATTTTGTAATTATTAAATGTTAATATATCATTTACCTTATTACATTTCCATTCACTAAGAAATGAGGACGTCGTTTGTGCGTACATGTGGAATACCACCTATGTGAAGCGATATGATTCATTTTTCATCTCCACATCACATGGATGATATTAATAAGTATTCTTAAAGGAGTAATATCATATTTAAGATACTATGATAATTATGTAATGAAATAATAACACTCAACTTCTTTCTATAATGATCTTTCAAAAATATAAACGTTACTCATGCGTACATACGACCTATCATTTCAATGATTATAACATTGTTATTTTTTCATATCCATGATTAATGGTTTAATTTAAAATTAATAATTTATTAATAAAAATAATTATTATTTAATTATTATTATTCTTGATATGATTTAATAATGAAATATTTTAAAATAGTTAACCTACCAAAGTTATTTCTGATATATGAGAAAAATATCATCAAAACACCTGATGTGAATATAATTTATTAAGTAATTTTATATAAGATAACATTAAATTAAATAAATAAATAATGACAATTTAAAATGTTTTTAAATTGAGTTGAAAATTAAAATAAGTTTGTTATTAGTGAATATAATGAACATATATGATGAGTTAGACTTAAGGTGGGGGACTTTGTTTTAAAATCATATTTTAAAGATCCCTAAAACTACCTTCTCCTTCCATATCTATATTTTATAGAAATGTTATTATAATTTATCAATGATTTATTAAATTCATTTTGACCCATGTTATACTTTTTATAAAAATTAATTGAAAGGAATATTTTTTATCATTTTCCAAATGATGAACTTTGTATATTTTTTGACAAAAGTATAGAAGGAATGTTCATTTAACATATACGACATGGGTAGATTTTACTATGATCATGACTAAATATTTATTCGAATATCATTTGAAGCTTTGCAAGGTTATTTTTAAAGGGAATAATTTCCTTCTTATTTCCATAGTTTTTTATAACTAATTTAAAAATGGAAAGAGTGTTTTGATATTAGAAAGTTTTCTAAATACTGGTTTAAAAATAATTTTCAAGGGTTTTATTTATGATATGGTCATTGGACATTGTTAAATATATTACAGGTCAGACCCCATTACAGCTCATGATATTTTGGTTTCAGTCACATTATATCTAAATATATGAAGGCCGTATCCCCGTTATAGCTCAAGATATGATGGGTGGTCCCTATTATAGCTCTCAATGCATTGGGTAATGATAATGTTCCCTGAAGAATTATATTTGAAGTCGCCCATATGGTTTTCCAAATTTTAAGGGTTTTGAAATTGTTTTATGAATAAAATTTCCCAAGGAGCCTAAATAATTTTATATTATTTCTAATGTGTTTTCATATAAATTGTTTGATTGAAAAAGGTAGAAAAAATTTCATTTTAAAGGAAACATGAATGACACCCCATTCGTCGAGTGCTCTCTTCTCTTCACTTCCCTTCACCCTCTAGGGTTCTGAGGCTCTCATCAGTGGTGTCTCTTTGCTCATGGATTCTTCCTTCCGCTCTTGGCCTCTCTCCTTTATCATCGTGGTACGTTTCTTACCGCAGATCCATTGTTATTCCGGTCAAGGGTTTGTGCTTAGGAAGCCCTAAGGCCATAACCTTACTTTGGCCTCAAGTTGATCTATGCCTCTCCTAGTTGGAGATGATGTAGTGATAACCAAGAGACTTTGGGATTTGGGGTTCGGTGGATGATGCGGTTCCAGGCGCTACTGGAGTCAGTTTGATTTTGTTCCCAAAATTTCATCCTAATCCACCACAACCTTTCTTTGACCTAGCGTTACACCACTCTTCTCCTTGTCGAATTTAATACGATGGATTCATAGAGGTTTTGGGATACATGTTTTGCGGTCGTAGATACTTTCTTTGGGGTTTCTTCCTTAGGATTTCCTCCACGAGTTTCCCCTTTTTCCTAGAGACTTTAAGGTTTTATCTCGTGCCTTTCTTCTTGTTCAGGTTTCATTTCCATGTTCCACATGTTTTGTTTTACTTAAGGGTTTCATCCTCAGTTTCATTTGTACATATTTTGTTTTCTTCCTTGATTTCGGTATGCGTTTTGCGTCAGGTTTTTCTTTATCTGGTGGTGGTTGTTGGTGGTGTGATGATGAGACTGAGGTGATGGTATGATGTTGATGATGAGATTCAACGTTATAGGATGTTTGAAAGGTGAAGACATGGTGGTGGTGGATTGGAGTTGACAATAGTTATGATTAGGGGATCTTATGCGACGTTGGAGACGATGCTTGGTGCTGGTGGTGGATTTAAGAGAACCGACTGATGGTGACGAGCGATGGTGATTTTGGCAGTGATGCGATGATGTGATGATAGTGACGGTGATGAGAAGATTATGTCAGCGATGCGATTATTGCGACAACATCTCAAGTGACTGCTTTGCCCATGTTTTGTGGTTCTCATTTTTTTAATTTGAAATTTTAATTTTGAATGTGGCTATGAATCCTGTAATAATGTGGTATGCTCTTTCATGTGGATTTGGTTTGGTATTATGTTTTAAATTTGAATATGGTTATGTTTTTGTGAGGTTCCCACTTATCCAAAACGTTGTACTCTAAAAATAAAAAAAGGATTTTGTGGAATGGAAACATAATGATATTTTCAGATAAAAAGGTATGTTTTTTAGAAAAGGATCTTAATGGGTTTCAATGATTTTCTTAAGGCTAATGGTTATATTCTTTTCAGGTCCTTGGATAATATTTTTATGCTTATTCCCAATTTTAAAATGTTTTTAATAGTTTTTAAGGATGTGTGTGGACATGGGTAACGTCAAGATGAAAATTGTAAATATTTTTCATGAATTGGAATAATGTTGTAAATATTTTTATGGTAAAATGGATAATAATTGGAAGTGTAATATTTATATTAAATTATATTGTAATTTATAATTTATGACTTAATTCTCAAAGGCAATAATCCTAAAAAGATCCTCAAATATAAGAGAATGAATTATTGAATTAAAAATCAAGATTTCGCAATGTTTATGGCCAGATCCTTACATAAAATCATTAAACATTTAAAATATTTTGATCCCAATTATGGATTCCAATTTTCAATATTAAATTTTTATAGTTGCTAAAAATTAATTTTAATATATTTTAGAAAAATTCAATTTAAAACATTTTTATAAAGATGCCCTTTTTAACCATAAAAATGATTTTTCACCCAAATTAAGTGTAATTTTATTTATAATGGAATTAATTGGATTATGTTTTTAAAAGGAGACTTATTTTACTTTCAAACTAAAAAAATGTAATGGAACCTTGTTAATAATTTATTGGAAAATAAAAACAATATTTTTATTCTAATCAAAACATTACTAAAATTTCCAAAATGTCAGACCTAGATTTATATGTTCAAAACTATATTTTTAAATGAATTATATATATTTGGTATATGAAAAAGGTTTCATAAACTTTTTTGTGATTATTATTTCATTATAATATCATAAAAGTGAAAGTATTTAGAAAATAAATATTTTTTACTTTTCACCCAATTTTATACCTTTTTCCCAAAATCCCAAAAATTCACCTTAAGATAATTTTTTCATTATGAATTAAAAAATTATGTTTAATTAATCAAATTAAATATATAAAATTAATTAATTTATCTTCTAAATGAATATAAAAAATAAAAAGTAAAACTACATTCATAGAAAAATGAACATTTTTAAACTTTATGTGTTCTCAACCATATTTCACATCAATATCCAATGAGTATTAATTTATTTTTTCCAAATTATATATTCATAATGTATTTATGTTTAACATTCATTATAACAAATTATTTTTTTTAGATTAGTGTTGCTTGAAAAAAATATTTGTCAAACATATAGTTATTTAAAAGAAAATACATTCTAAAATCTTAGGTTGTTACATTCCCCCATAAAGAAATTTCATCCTCAAAGTTTTATTTTTTTATTATAAATGGAGTTAATGATGATATTTTAATGAAATATTTTGTATATTTTTTTCATAATAATTAATTTCTATGTTTGTATTAGAAAACATAGTATTTCATAAATAAATATTTATAAAATCAAGTATAAATCATTATAGGACTAATACTTTTAAATGAGCTTCTAAATTAATAAATTAATAAATGTGTAGTATTTTACACATAATACTTGATAGATTTATTTTATTCTAGGTTCAATTAAGGAATTGCTTTACAATAAATAGAGATAATGAGAAAATATAAATTTGATTTATTTTCACATGATCCTCTCCCCAGTTGGTGAGGTATCCTTAAGTGCATCCACAAGACCCAGGTTCAAAACCAGGTAGAGGAATACTTCTGTGGGTACCGTAGCTGTACTGTAGCAGGGACTATAGTAGTACTGTAGCTGAACTATACACTTTGCGGTACTGTAGCAGAACTGTACACAGTACAGGTACTGTAGCATAACTGTACATTGTGCGGGTACTGTAGCAGCTGGAACTATTCACCATGGGCCACTGGTTTGGTATTGGAGTCCTTAAAGATTTAGGGCCTCCCAGGCCTTCGGGTCAGTAGGGCTTTCATCCCACCTCAAGGCCTTCGATCCACATGCAGTTTCCCCAGATAGACTACAAAAAATAAGCAACCCCAAAAGGGGATTCCGAGCAGGTGCACTCACAAGAGCAGAGCTAAATAGATTTTTCATAATGACAGGGTATGGCTATGCCATGTGGACCAGCCTTTGCATGCATAGGATTCCTTTACAGACGGCCATATGAAGGTGGAGAGCTACTATCATGATACAAATACTGGGGAGGGGCAGTTCCTTATAGATAGTCTGGTTAAATTCCCCAAGACATTCAGGTCATGAAATCTCTTAAGCCTATGGGCCACGTAATCTCTGATCCTACGGGCCTTGTAAGGGTTCCCCCTCATCCTTTGAAAAGGGGGTTATCAAAAATCAATAAAAATGATGGCCTTCGGGCCATTTGGGTGACTTTTGATTTATTTGCATTTCCTAGGCATAATTCCATATTTTTTTTCTCTTTAAGTTGTTTTCCATCTCTATTGTATCTCATATTATAAATGATATATAAAAATGATTATTTTTTCATGCCTGAAGTACTAAAATTAAATTTCAATGATCATATGATCCAAAAGGGATGAAATTTCATCCCTCCTATGTGTATAAATTTACTAAAATTTGAAATGGTCATCAAAATTAAAGATAATACGAAATTTTCAATATAAATAATTACATATAGAATTTCAACCACCTTAAAAGAAAAAACCATACTGTAAATAGTATTTAGTATACCTTAATCATATAATGTTCCCAATATAATTATCTTATTCAAAAATAACTTTAATAACTTCCTAAAATATTCTTAAATTTTTTTCTAAAATGAACATAACTGTAACATGAAAATATATAACAACATTAATGGTTATTTATATCATAATCATGTATTCTTCAAAAAATATTATTAATCATTTCCCAAAATATAATTAATCAAATTAAAATAAAATCACATAATACCCCAAAAAGGGTATCTATAAATTTTAACTTATGATCATCATCATGCATATCATCATTAAATGGAAATACCACTATATAATTACTATTTAAAACCTATATATAGAAAATTAAATCATTCAACTTTCTTTATAAACCATTTAACATTTTTTCCATCTTACACTATAACACTTCCATCCTTTTATATATCATTCCAAGTTTATTGATTTTTATATGTAATAACATATGGATTATTTAATCCTTTATTCAAATTAAATTGATTATTTCAACATTTTATATTTATCATTGGGAATAAATTGGAAGAATGACTAATCACATTATAATTAAAACATTTCATAGTATGTATTCCATTACTATATTAACACTTACCAATTCTCATTTCCTTGTACTTAAGATTCAAATATCTAATCCTACCACATTGGTAACAATTCTATGGTCACAATATATTCTCCATGAAATGATTCATTCCATAATTTGAGAATGGAAAAATTTACCTTCTAATTATATTTTTGAATTTAATTACCCAATCAATGTGCCACTATTCTATTACCCCAAACCGATTGACCACATGGATTCAACCACGCCTCCATATATGCCAGAGGTCACTGACTTGAAAAGAAAGAATAATGTGGTACAATGAGGATACTATGAAATCGTATCATAGTATAAAAATTAGTATAAATAAATCAAACATCATACACATCGCATATAAATAAAAATAATACATGTAATCAAACCCCATAATAACACATTAAATAATAAAATAATGTCACATACAGATCAATAAGATATATATACAATTCAATAAGAATACATCAATACCATTTTTTAACAAATTGGAAAAACAAAAAGATAAGAAAAACCTAGGATTATCGAGCTCCAGCCTATCACATAGATCCAAACTCCAGTACTGGGAATAAACTCAAACATTAGAAGTTGGGTGATTTCCATTATCCAAAATGACATCCAAAAAATCTTCCTTGGTACTAAACAACAGTCCTAAAAGGGTTTCAGTAAAACTCAGTAGGCCACCACAAATGATGTTCAATGAAAATAAATTCAAAAATGTAAAATGTAAAATTGTTCCATATATATATAAGTAGATCATGGTAAATAATAATCAATGATGGAAATAAAAGAAGCCAAGTCAAGCCTCGAAGTCTAGGAGACCACTCCGAAAAACACTACCTACTTCAGTCTATTTCAGTCTCGGAATAGGGAACAAACATTATGGATTAATCTTGTTCCATGGTGTATCACTGATATAACAATGATCATCCAACTCAAAGTAATCGATGGAGATCATGTAGTCATTAATTTCTCATAATTCCCAACTGGAATCACTTGTCAGGTATGAAATCATGGGACATCCCTTTACATTCAAAGGCATAGTTTATTTTGAATCCAAGCTCACACCCATGTAATTCCATACTAAGCCAAATATATGGATATAATCAAATGATATCCAAAAATTATATCCCTAAATTATACATTACATAAATATTTAGAATTAAAAAAGTATATACATTACCTAAATCTAAGGGGGATCCTCCCCATGGCATTCACAGTAGCGAATCATGGTAAGATCCACTAGTTTCCCAAAGGAAATCCATATCTTAATATAATAATAAATTATTCAATGGAATTACATTGTAATATAAATCATGAGGAATATAATGTGGTCCAATAATTAATTATATTCTAATATAAACATCCAGGACTTTCAATGTATTCATTCTTTCACAATTAAAAAAACTCCATAATAAAAGACATGTTTATTTCTTAGGTCCAATTCAAATTTATAATTAAATTACTTTCTAATATAAATATTAGGGTCCCTATTTTTCATAATATTCATCATAATTTATTGATAAATCATTATATCAACAAAGGGTGTCCCTAAATTACCCTTTTTAATTCACCCAAAATCATGGCATAAGGTATAACCCAACCATTTAATATACTAAGAAATGTTATAAATAACCCAACTCACATTTATAAAACCAAGGATATTATAAGATTAGAATACCAAATAACAATAAATTAGGATAATTTTATGTCAATCTTATTAAAGTTCATCAAGACCATACATGCCAATAACACAATACTTTAGTGAGATTTTGGAGGAAAATAATGAGACTATCTACCATATGTTAGATGGGTTCTACTCATTTAGTATTAGATTTTATTTGATATAAACTGAGAGAAACCATGAAATAAAAAAAACCATCATTAACAGGGTATTTATTTCAATGAAATATGAAAAATATTTAGATAGAAAGAATAAGAATGATTAAAAGGTTGAAAATAAATAACCTTAACAAGATCCATCCTATGTAATGAACATATTTGAAAATAGAGGTGGTATGGGAGAGTTCCATTCAAACTCCAAGAGGAGGAGATGAGGAATAAATGTTCCATTCTATATCACATGATTAGGGTAAAATTTTGTTTAGAATGGAAATAAGGGTTAATGAGTAAAATACCCTTTTACCCACTTTTTTTAAAAAAACATATCAGATCCCATCGGTTGGCCAGTGGATCACCTAGGCTGGCTAGAGGAACTTCTGGTGAATTTTACTATAATAGAATAAACTTTTAAAAATAAAATTCCATTATTAATGAATAAATTCCTTTTCATGTAATTTATTTTTAGAAAACAAATGTATTATCTTTCATTTGTTACTTTGGGCCATTATAAAATATAGCCATAATTTTTCTATTTGGGTTAAAAGAACATTAAATATCATAATAGTTGATAATATTTACATTATATAATGATAGTTAATGTTAGAATATATTATGGGTTTTGATAAATTCTAATTAACTGAGAAGGAAGAAGTTAGGGATTTGACCAGTAGGATAATACCCTACAAGGACAATTAATCTGTGCTTTAGAGCTATATGGATCATTTAGATTTTTCTTTGACCAAGCCCAAAATGAGATTCAAAAACTAAAACATGAGTGAAAAAAATTAGAGGAAATTTAAATTTTATAGATATCACTTACAAAATCATGTTCTCCACACCACCCCATGAAAGTACCACTAATTCACACATAACCCTTAAGGAATACAATAGTGTAATAAAGGGTTTTGTATATAGACTCTAGTAGTATGATTATATATATTTTTAATAAAACAATGATTATAGTTATGCATTTTAACAATTAATATAATTTAATTATTATATAATTAGTTTGATAAAAATTATATTCTGATAAAAATATAATATAAATTTTATTTATTTAGAAATACATAGTTTTTATAAAAAACTAATTCTGAAAATTTTAATTTTTTTGAAATAAATATTATTTTCAATAAATATTATTATTAGATAAAATTTATTTATATATAAATGATAATATTATTTACATAATTACAATATAATTTTTTAAGGATCATAATGTTATTAGTGTTAAAATTAGGCTATGGTGAATTTTTCATAATTTTCTAAGACCATTAAATTTTTGGTTAAAAATTAAATACACTATAAATATAAAATATGTGTTATAAAATCATAATAACCCAAAACTAATGTAATAAATTCAATAAAGTACCTAAAAACCAAAACTGTATTTACCATTTAAAGTATTTTGTTTTTGAAATTATTTGATTAATTTTACTAAACTATACTGAATCCTATGAAACGTATATTGTATTTTATGGTTTTATAAAAAATATTTAATAACAAGAATAACATACACATAAATAATGATACTATTTTAGGGAGTTTAGTTCTTATCCTAATAAAATATATAAAAATAGTCCTCTTTGGAAAGAACCACATGAAAAAACCATGTTAAGGTTTGTGGTTTTGATTATTTTATCACTTAGATTCCAAGACCTATGTTTAGAAATTAATAATGAATTATCCTCTCTTTTGTAATAAAAACCCACATAAACCCTGACTACCATTCTATTAAAACCCATTAAATGAAAATTTAATCTCCATATCTATATATTAATCCTTTTAAAGTTATTCATATGTTCTTAAGAAAGCCATCCCATTCTTTTAAAAGAACTATCTTAGGGTAAGGGATTAAATCATCTTCTATATTATTCACGTACTTTCTTTATACTCAGAATTTTGATTTCAATATTTTTATGTATTAATGTGTTTTTACACAATACTTTACTATATTTATGATTCTTATGAAATGTGATTCCACCTTTAGCCCTTATTAAACCCTTCCATGAACCTTAATGTACACCCATTACATTGTCAAAATTATCTAGTGATTTTCCATGACCTACTTTTGTTTTTGATAATAACCTTTCCTATTTTTACTCAAAGGTATTAAACTAGATATAAAAATCCATAATTTATTGTGGAATTCCTTGAAATAACCCACACACTATAATAATAGTATTAAAAGTGATAATTTATATCCTTATTTTGTATGATATATTTTTGACACAAATGAATTTAAATCATATGAATGTGAATATTGGGCCTAAAATTTCATATTCATCCAATACATTGGATAATATTTTTATCTCATGAGATAACATGTATTGTGAATGGTTGGTTAGCTTAAGAAAACTATGTTATGATGTCTTTGTGGATAGCCTTGACTCATGCTTATGTTTTCTTGTTTTATGTTATTTACAAATTCCCATGATTTCTTGATGTTGTAATCTTATGTCATGATTCTATGTTCATGTTTCTAATTATAAAACTTTTAATCCACCTTGAAATAACTATTGACTCACATGTATTGTTTTTATTATGTTATTCTTTAATTATTCCCTTACTTGGAATTATAACTCACCACTTTCTTTTATACTTCACCAGGTTATCCCATGTAGTATTTAAATATCAAAGGATTTTAATGGCTTGTTATGGAGTTATTAAATTATTTCCTTATATACTTATTCCATTCTATTTTTTTGTGTATGTAATTAACCATATACACTAGGTTTCTCAATATTTTTAGATTTTATTAAGTTTATCTCTATGTAGTGAATTATATAATAAATTTTATTAAATATATGGATTATCATAGTTGGTATCAGAGAAAGGTATAGTTATTTTTTGGGGAATATAATTATAAAACCATAGTGAAAACCATAGGGACGAGACTAAAACTATGAAAACGTAAATAAATTCTTGTAAAGTATATAGTTAGTGGCTTCCTTATAAAAAAATCCATGTCAAGATACTATAAGTGTATGTGGATCATAAATAGTTGTACCTAGGGGAAATAACACCAAAAGTGTGGATTTTCCATTAAATTGATCTTTACATGGTGCATGAAAAAGGGGAATTATTGTATACCTTGTTTGATAGTCCTAGGGGATATTATTTGGTAAATTCTCATGCTCTATATAAACTAATATAAAAGAAAAAAATTCCTACAAAATTTTTTGTTTGGAAATGTATCATGGATAAATTAGATACAAAATTATAAATTCATATTTTTCAGAATATATGTATTTTCTGATTTATCCCATCAATATTCATTATTTTCTATATAGGAGTTTAAATATTTTCATTCTTAATTTTCCCTTTATTTTAGTCAATATTTGTAAATAGGAGAAACCAAGTCAACAACTAGTGTGGTGGGAAATGTAATGACTAAAAAAATGAAATTCCCAGCCCAATAGGATCATGAGTCAAGATCATCATAATAATAAATACATGATTAACTCAAGTTTCCAACAGAAACTTTTATCAAATGGAAAAACCACCTATCCTTAATATAGATAAGTTTCCAATTGAATCTTTTATGGGAAAAGGGAATTTGAATTTTACATTATCTTATGATCTCTCAAACATGGATCAACGGATCAACCCCCTTGAAAAGATATTCCATGTCATTCAATGCTTTGAGAAATAGAATGTAATACTGGTTTTTTTCACATTAATGTATAAAATAATCAATCATATACTTTTAAAAAGAATAAAAAGCATGGGGAATAGATCAATGTGATGGAGTTGAAATAATTAATGAAAATGTTTTTGAATAAATATTTTTCTTGTACTCTCTAATATAAAATGGGGTCGGGGTTCTTTGGACTCAAACATAATGATGTTGAATCCATCCAGAAATATTAATAAAATAGCACAAGAATTGGGAAATATGGACATGTGTTTATCATTGACCCCAAAAGTAAATTTAACCACTTATTTGGTTGGATAATCTGAATATACAAAAGTCATTAGAGAATTGAGACATTGATTGATATGATGAAATTTTATAATGTTCCCTCAAAGATGAAATCTAGATTGGATAATATAAAGGCTATCTTGGGTATATAAATATGAGTAAGAGAATAGAGTTTATATTTTTTTAGTTATGGGGAAATCTCACAATGATATGAAAGTCCAATATCCCACTTGTCAAAAATTTAGGAAGAATCATCAAAAAAATTTACTAAATGGGATAAGGAAATAATTTAGGTGTGAGAAATAAGGGAACCTTCCTATTGAATTTAGATGGAAGAAACCTTCCAATATGATGGCAGAAGGGAATTCTCTAGTCAACCCTCAACCTATTGTGCAATGTTTCAACTACAAGGAATAAAGACACTATATAAACCATTACATTAAGCTAAGGGTTATTGAATATTATTGGAATAAAAAACCTATAAGTCCTATATAGAAAGTGAATATGGTACAAAAAATATTTTGGTGGATTATCATAATGAATTAGTGATAGGTACACTAGATATTCATTAAATGATAGATAATGTACTATTTTATTCTGGTTATATACATTCTTTAATATCATGGATTCTTAGTAGATCAATTCAAACACTACCAAAAAAAATAATTCGCGTTGTTAGTGAACATAAATAATATAGAAATTATTTCATCCTAAGTATATAATTTCTCCCCTATCTATATTTCCAAGTTTAATTTCCAAGTGAACCTTGTGATACTCCCTTTAGAAGAATTTGATTGTATTCTGGATATTGATTTGATTTCCTTGTATAGACCCAATATAAATTGTTGTGAGAATTAAATAACCCTCCATATCATGAATCAATCTCGGATTTTATATATGTGTAATGAAAAAGATGAATCTCCTTTAGAATCACCTTTTAAAGTATGAATATTATCTCTTTATAAGAATTGGTATATAGATCAAATGATTGAGACTAAGGAAACGACCATCCTTGATAATGTTCCCATTGTAATAGAATACCTTAATGCATTTTTTAAAGAATATTAGGGAATTTATCTTCATTGATAGGTTGATTTCTGAATTGTTCTTATACCTATATCTTTTATAGAATTCAAGAATCCATAAAGAATGAGCACTATTAAACATTAAGAGCTGGAGAAGAAACTATAAGAGAATATGGATATGGTGTTTATATTCCCAAGTGACTCATCATGGTGTGAGTTAGTCCTTTTATTAAATAAGAGAGATGTTTTAATACACCTCTTCATTGATTAATGTCAATTCAGCAGGATCATGATAAAGAAAAATCTTCCACCTACACAAAATTGATGACTCATTTGATCAGATATGTGGATCCCTATACTTTACTAAGGTGGTCCTTCAGTCAATATATCAATAAGTAATGGTTAAGAAGAAGGGTATCCACAATATTTATTTTTATACAGATTATAGGAACTATGAGTTCATAGTGATTTAATTTAGATTCCCTAATTCCATAGACATATTCTTGAACATAATGAATAAAATCCTTGGATATTTTATCAAAAAAAAATTGTAATCTTTATAGGCGAAATTATTTTCTACTCAGATTGAAATAAGGAATATGGCGATTATTTGAATAATGTATTGAAGACCTTGTGAAAAAAGATGTATGAAAAGTATATTCAATGTGAGTTTTTGATGGATAAAGTAACAATATAAGATCATGTTATCATAATTCAATAGTTATCTATGGATCCTTAAAATATAATGTCAGTTGGAGGTTAGTAAAGACCAAAATATGTGACAAAGATCCATAGTTTCCTTGTATTAGCTAGAAAATATGATGAATTTATGAGAAAAATAAAGTGATTATTAAGACGTGTAACCATGTTAACAAGTAAGGGAGTGAAGTTTTTCTAGACTAATGAATGTATGAAAAGATTTAAATAGTTAAATATGTGGATAATCACTACACCTGTGATCACAGTACCCACTAGTGGGGAAGGATTTTTTTATCTAGAACGATGGATCCAAAATGTTCTTGGGTTTTTTACTCATGGAAAATTAAAAATTTATAGCCTATACCTCACTATAATTATGATCCACTAGTAGAACTACCCAAAATAATGATGTGGAATTGTATGTAATGATATTTTCAATAATGATTTTGTGACATAATATTTATAGGGATAAGTGTGAAATATATCTAGATTATAAAATCTATAGGAATATATTCACAAAAAAGAACAATATACACAAATTAATGTGGTTAGAGATGATCAAGGACTATTATTTTTCAATCTATACCATCATATGATGGAAAATAAAGTGGCATATTCCCTGAGTAGAAATAATCTTGAAAACCTATCCATGATGACTATTTAAAGGGATCTATTATTTTAAGGATATGAAAATGGTTGACATGGTAATCATAAAAGTAATTCCATACTACCTTTCTCAAATAAATTATGAACCATATATTATTAGGATGATTAAGGAGGCCTAAAATGATGTTAATGAGAAATAGAGAAAGGTATAAAACAATTCAGAGTTAAAATATTCTATGGAATAATTTATGAGGCATAAAATGTAGGATTTGTGTCCCATAAAAACTATAAATAATGAGGGAACTTCTAGATTATTCACATAACCAACCCATATTTATTAATCCAAGAAGAACTATGATCTATATGGATATTAATGAAAACTTCTAGTGGGATCCCATGTAAAGGGATATTGTGGAATATGCATCTCTATGCTTATTATGACAACAAGTCAAGATTGATTGATAAAAGTCTAAAGGTATGATGGAATAATTTCCCATACTAGTATGAGAATGGAATAACATAACCATGGATTTTATTATAGGACTCCCCTGGATATTTAAATAAAATAATTCCATTTGGTTATTATTTGATCTCCCTATTAAGTCCTTATACATCATTATTATCAAGGAATATTTATATCTTGTAAAACTAGCCATGATATAAATAAGATAAGTGGAAAGACTACATGTTGTACCACCCTCCATTTTATCTAATTGAAATCTAAGGTTTACCGTGAGGTTCTGGGGAAGACATCAGTAATCATTGGATACAGAGTTGATTTTCAGTACTACTTATCACACCAATATGGATAGTCATTCTGAGAGAATTTTTCAACCTATAGAGGTTATACTAAGATCAAGTTAAATGTATTACCATGTATATATATATTAAAAACTTCCCCTAGTGATGTTATTATATAAAAATAGTTTCCATTCTTTCATTCAAATAGATCCTTATGAGGCTCTATATGGGAAGCGGTTTCATAATCCAACATGCAAGAATTATGTTAGAGAGAGGAAGCTTATGGGACCCGATCTTATAAAAGTGATGATAGATAAGTTTCAAACCATTCAACATCCTGTGAACTATGTGAAAATTCAATAAAAATCTATACAGAAAATCAATGATGAGACGTTGGTTTTGGGATCATAGATTAGATTTTCCTTAATATATCCTCATGGAAGAAAATCACAAGGGTTGAGAATAATGGAAATATTATCCCAAGATACATGAACCTAGTTTATAATGCTGATCACTTCATAGATATGGATTTTCCATTATAACTCCCACATAACCTACCTCATATACAAGATGTGTTCCACACATCCCTCTTATGGAATTATATAATAGATACCTCACATGTACTTAATCTATATGTGGTGCCTTTGTAGAATGATCTTTCATATGAAAAGTATCCTATGAAGATCATTATCAAATAGATAAGTTTAACGAAACAACATAACTCACATGGTCAAAGTATAATGCTGGAACCATATGTTTGAGGAGGAAACATGTGAACCAAAAGAGGCTATGAAATTGAAGTACCCTCATCTATTTTAGGGTATGAAATACAATTTAAAAGGTGAAATTTCTTAAGGGGGTAAGAATGTAGTGACCCAAAATTTTATAAATTAATTTTATTTTGAATAAATAAATTATTTATTAAGTATTGTGGTTATAGAAATTTTTTTCATTATATTTCATATTTTAATTTGGAACAATATAAAATATGGACATAATTTTTCAATTGAGATTAAAATACTATTAATAATCATAATTCATGATAATGTAACCATTGTATAATGATAGTTAAGATTAGTATATATTAAGGGTTATGAAGAAGAACAATTGATATTGAAGGAATAAGTGATGTCATTGATCTGTCAGATTGTACACTATTAAGCTCATTTATTAGAGCATAAGAGGGATATATAATCACTATGATTTTGCTTTAACCTATACCAATAATAGATAAAATAATTATAACATGATTGGAACCATTTATGGGAGAAGTACAAGCTTATATAGATCACTTTCAAAACCATGTTAGGTTAACAACCACAAGAAAGTACCATCATCATACACCTTACCATTATGGAATAAAATAGTATAAGAATTTTTTATGTATATAGGCCCAAGTAGTATGAATTTTTATATATTAATTTCAATAAAATAGTGGTTACCTTTATCCCTTTTCAATGTTAATTTAGAAATTATTATATAATGAGTTAGATAAAACGTATATTTTTATATGTTGAAAATCAAAATTACATTTTCAAGAAATATATAGTTTCAATTAAAACACAATTTTTTGAACATTTTATAATATTTTAAATAATGTTGTTTGAAATAGATATAATTATTTAACAATATGTTTAACAAATTAATGATAATATAATTTAATGAAGTCGAATATATTTTATATAAGGGTCATAATGTTGTTAGTGTCATAAAAATTAGTATTTTATAGTAAATAAGTGTTTTTAACTAAAAATTTAAATTTTAATATTTATAAATTTATTTTGTTAAAATAAATATTATTTTTAAATCATCATGTCAAAACTAGATAATGGTTAATTTCTTATAATTTTTTGTGATAATCAGATTATTGGGTAAAAATATATATAGTATGAAATGATGATCTATATTATAACATCATTAATAGCCCAAAATTATTGTAATAAAAACTATAATGAGAATATATTACCCAAAACATATTAACAATTTAAAATAATTTGTTTTTAAGGTATTTGATTAAATTTACAAACATGTAATGAATCCTCCAAAAAATGTATTATAATTTAAGGTTTTAAAACCCATTCTTTAGGAACATGACTCACATCCACATCATGAATGGTAATATTTTAAGTAGTTCAATTATTACACAAATAGAATTTTTAAAAACACACATCGTTTTTAAAAATTATGGGAAAAATCAATTGGAAGGTTCATTATTTTGATCCTTCTATCACGTAGAGTCCAAAATTAATGTTTTGAAATTAATAAGAAATACCTATATTTATTTATAAATACCCACCAAACCTCCCATTCCTATCTAATAAAAAAATTGATAATTAATTTACTCTCTTTATTCCTCTCTAATTCTCTCCCTAGGAGTTCCCAAAATCATATTAAGCTCCTACTAATCTTTTATAATCACCATCTCAAGGTAAGGTATTCTATTATCTTCTATTTTATTCATGTAATTTATTTGTATTTAGCCTTATAATTTCAAAATTTTCATTTCTTAATGTGTTATTTCACATAAATTTACTATATTTATGATTCTTAAATAATTATAGACAACCATTATTCTCAATAATTTCTTCCATGAACCTTTAAATACAGTGGTTATACTGCTGAAATTATCACTTGGTTTTCATGCGAACTTTTTTGTTGTTGTGAATACCCATTCACATATACATTCAAGTTTATTCACCTATATATACATAAGCTTAATATATTTTTTAATTCCATGTATATTATCCACACTCTTCAATTATAAGATTAAAAGTGATTAAATACATTCTTATGTTTTATGATCTACATGGCACACAAATGCATGTACATGATATTAATGTGATGGCTAGGTATAAAATTATATACCCCTCCAATGAATTAGATAATGTTTTTATCTCATGAAAAGCCATGTATGGTTCAGATGTGTTTATACAAATAACACTATGTTATGATGCCTCGATGGTTTTCCTTGACTTATTCTTAGGATTTCAAGATTTATGTTGTTGCAAACATTAATATAATGCCTTGATGTTATCATATAATAACAAGATTTATTGTTCATGTTTATGAATATAAACCTATAATGTCACCTTGATATATCTATTAACTCACATTTTCATGACCCATCCCCTGGGGCCAATGTTGTGACTACCCCAAGCCTGCCTTCCATAGGGCATGGGCTGTCCACTAGTACCAGAAAGGTGTATCCCTTAACGGGAAGGCATTTCCTTTAAACCTATACAAACACGCAAATACAAGAGCACAATAAGAGGCAACCATGAAGTAAACTGTTGTAGTAAAAAGTGTTCTGAATGTAAAGGGGTTTGGAAAACAATCCTAACTAGAAAGTAAAAGTACAACTGCAAAGAGAAAAACAGCTCCGAGAACATCCACTGAGGATCCTACCTGAAGGGTAGGTACAACTCACAGTTAGTAGTCCCTACGTCATGTCACGCCAAAATGGTCCACCTCCGACCATCGTCCAGTCCTGACTCCCTCATCCTCGATCAACGATGTCTGTCGTCTGCATAAGACACAACAAGGTGCAGGTGAAGCCTGTGCAGGGGTGAGTGTAACAATACTCAGTAGGGACCCCAAGACTCCTGAAGGTATCCTAGAGTTCCACACAAGAAAAACCACAAATAAAGTCATCAAACACAAAGCATGATAAAATCATAAACTCTACTTTGGTATATTCCCATACATATACCTAAGTTATCAAGATATACTCATCCATACATGTGGGAATAATATCACAAAGGGTAACACCATGAAGGTAACACCGTGAAGGTAAAAGTACAACACATGTAACATCACAAAAATAACACCACGAAGGTAAAAGTACCACATAGGTAACACCACGAAGATATCACCATGAAGGTAAAAGTACCACACAGGTATCACCATGAAGACATCCCCACGAAGGTAAAAGTACCACAAAGGTATCACTATGATGATACCACCAAAAAATTAAAAGTACCACACAGGTACCACCATGAAGATATCACCACAAAGGTAAAATTACCACACCGGTATAACCACGATGATATCACCACAAAGGTAAAATACTCAACTCAGACAT
Source organism: Viscum album (assembly GCA_963277665.1). Taxonomy (NCBI): domain Eukaryota; kingdom Viridiplantae; phylum Streptophyta; class Magnoliopsida; order Santalales; family Viscaceae; genus Viscum; species Viscum album. The sequence goes on from OY728120.1 coordinate 1,491,234,727, forward strand.
GTATTACTAAAGTATAGAAGTACATATGATCAGTTGCGAAGCTCAATCATCTTATTCTGTCAAGTGGAACTGCTACTAACCATACAGAGTTTGACCCATACAGTATTGATAGGAACTGAACCCCTCAATGATCCACAAATGATCCGAACTGCTTGGAGTTGATAGGTACTAACCCCCGCAATGACCCACATAGGATCTGACCTACACAGGATCAGTATGTGTTGACCCAAAAAGGATTACTGAGCACTAACCCACATAGGATCTGACCCATACAGGATCGGTATGTTCTGACCCACATAGGATCGCTGAGTGCTAACCCACATAGGATCTGACCCACAAAGTATTGGTGCTGATGCATTGAGGATCGCTCAGTACTAACCTTCGTATGATCTATCTCCAACCTCCACCTCACTACTAGCCATAGAATTCCCGCTCAAAGTACACTTGATTATAGGTGAATCGATCCTCAAGCCATCATCCATACCTCAACTTCCACGATGTTCCAAGATGAAATATTCCAAAGGACCTCCATGTGGTATGGGTTCCAACGCGATAGACGGCGCATCAATCAGATGCCCGGTCTACAACTAATAAGCATTTTAGTTCCGAGGGTGATGTTGGATTTAGGTTCGATCCAAACTATCCACATTAAAACTTTCTCCAAAACTCAAGTGGAGTAATACCAAAAGGACAGCCTAATCTTAAGGATATGGATCCGCAGACGGTTCATCAAACGGATGTTTGGTCTGTTAGTTACACTCCATTCCGTGAAATGGGGGTGATCACACCTTGGTTAGGCCCAACATGGTTGGGCCCACCAGGATGTGTCAAAGGGACCACTACCCAAAATGGGTCCCAATTCCACTGAATCCATGTCGAACGGACACCTGGTTTGTCAGTTATGGGCATTTCATTATTCAGGGATCATTTGGGTCTAGGCCTTGTCTGACTTGATCATGTCAGCGTGACACAACGGGTCCCGGGGTCCACCTGAACCCACTTGGGTCTAGCCAAATAAAGGATGGCCTGATTTACTGGGTCCAGATCTTTGGGGTTGGCCCAGTTCATTTTGTGGGCCCGGGCCGTGGTTTTCCCTGCACTTCAGGCGGAGCTCGGCCCACCCGTGTTGGCCCACTGGGCCGTGGGTTCGGCCCGACCAACAGGCAGGTCTAGCTCGCTGGGCCGCGGGTTCGGCCCGACCTACTAGAGGATCCATCCCACGTCTGGCACAGTCCCCCAGAAGGCGGACCGACCTTCCCAGCAGGCCCCGTGGGTGCGGGGCCGTTTCTGCCTGCTGATGGGGCGTTGCCCCACCATGACATGGTCAGTCATTTTGGCCGACCGGGGGTCCGTCGACCCAGCTCGACACAAGGTCCACGCTGCTCTCCACCTGTTGTGGCCTCTTCCAGGGGCTCATGACGGCGCACTGCTCCACCTCTGCCTTCTGCAGCCAGCTCAGGCTGGCCGACTTCTTCACCTGTCGTGGCTTCGGCTGTGACCATTTCCAACCAAGAGCACTCGACGGCACATCGCACCACCTCGGCATCCGGCTGGTGCCCACCATTCTGCAAACTTCCACGACATAGTGTTGCGGCCTCCTCCTATAGTATGTGATGGCGTGCCTCCTTCTGCTGCGCGTGATGGCACACCACATCCATTGGGGTCGATCGGTGTCATTGTGCTAGTGGTATTTCTTGTGGAGAGAGAGAGAAAGGGTAAACAATGTAGCAGTGGGTCCGAGACATGTTTGTTTGACCCGCACCCTCCGTGTTTGATTGAATACATGTGGGAGGAAAAGGGGTTAAACAATCACTTGAAATTATAACAAAATAAATCCCTACCTCAAGATCAATGGATAATGCCCACGATTGAGGAAGAGTCAGTTTTCGTCGCCACCGCTACAAGCCGCTAACGATGTCGCTCAATATTTATGCTTCAGTTCAGGGTTTGTTGTCACTCGTCGCCACTCACATGAACCGGCTCCATCCTCCAAGTGTTGGGTGTCGCAGCACTTTACTAGAGATTTGTCGCTTAGTGAATCTGTACCAATACCTCCCCCAAGCTCCATATAAATTGTAGAGGGGGAGGGTAAGTAACCATCATAGAATTTATGGGGTTTTATTTAATATAAACCTTCCTTAATTCCAATGACACTGTTACTTAGTATTGGAAGGGTTAATAAATTTAATGGCTTGACACGTCGCTGGTCCCACCCTACCACTTGTCTATTGGTGGAAAAGAAAGAAATAAATAAAATAAAAAATTTATTTAATTATTATTTTAAAATGTCCAAAAATTTAACTTTTTCACAAGACTTACTACGGTCGAAGTGAAGCCTCCCATAAGCGGATCTCAGAACTGTGGATTCAACAGTTCCGTTAGATTTTTAATCCGAGCACTGGTTAAAATAATAGAAAACACCGCTCATACATTTACTAAACATACCTTAAAATGATCATAAATTCTTTTCGGGCACACTGGGCCTCGGAATCTTGTGCCATCACTTTTTACAGTCTCGTTATAATTCCATATAATTTAAAAAAAAAATACAGGCCAAATCCAGGTCTTTACAATCTCCCCACATTAGGTCTTTTCATCCCCAAAAGCCACAACATAGAATAAGGAAACAAATGGGGGTACTGAGCATGAATCTGATCCTCCTGCTCCCATGTGCTCTCTTGGAGGTTCCCGTGCTGCCAGCGAACATGAACCAGAGGTATTGATCGTCCACGAAGGACCCACTCATGTCGATCCTCATTCTCCACTAAAACCTCCATAAAGGTCACCCCATTGTCAATGTCCATCTCCCCCCAGTCGATGACATGTGATGGATCATGCATGTACCTTCTCATTTCTGACACATGGAAATATTCATGCACAAGGTGAATTTATGGGGGAATATCCAAGCGATATTCCACCTCACATACTTTGCGGAGAACCTAAAAAGATCTAATGACCCTAAAAGATAGCTTGCTACCCTAGACAAATCTCTGCAAACCTTGTCGAGGGAGACCCGTAGGAAGACATGGTCTCCCTCTTCGAACTCTAAAGGTCTCTTTCTCCAATCATCATAAGACTTATGCCTACTCTGTGCGGTCTTCATCCGCTCTTGGATAATCTGCACCATCTCAGTAGCAGCATGTACCAAATTTGGACCCATAAGTGTGAACTCCCCTAGGTCTGTCAAGTATAGAGGTGATCGTCAAGGTTGACCGTATAAGGCCTCGAATGGTGACATACCGATGGTAGAGTGGTAGTTGTTGATGTAGGCGAACACCACCAAGGGAAAGTGATCCTCCCAACTGTGGCCAAAATCTTGGACGCAAGCACGTAGCATGTCCTCTAGTGTCTGAATAGTCCACTCCATCTGACCATCTATCCATGGATGAAAGGTGGTTTTCAAATGTAGCTGAGTCCCAAACACCTCTTGTAATCCATTCTACAATTTCGATGTAAAACGCGAATCATTTTCAGAGAAAATCGTCGATCTCACCCCATGAAGTCGTACAATCTTTTGTACGTAGAAGTGTCCCAAGCCCTCTATTGATCCCTACTTTCAGATGGGTGGGAAGTGGGTTGACTAGGTGAGTTGATCAATGATCACCCAAATGGAATCATGTCCCATGGATGTACATAGAATCCCTGTCACAAAGACCGTGGTGATACAATCCCACTTACACTCCCGCACCTCAAGTGGCTGTGCTAAGCCTACTAAAACCTGATGCTCGACCTTCACTTGATGACAAGTGGGGAATCATGAAATAAACTTTCCCACTTCATTATTTATCCCTAGCCACCATTTATGATTCCATAGGTCCAGGTACATCTTCACCACACCAAGATGTACCATCATAGGGGAAATATTGAACTCCCTCAACACCTCCTCTCGTAGCACCATTGGTACCATAGTGCGCCCTCTAAATAGGATGACATGGTCCCCACCTTCATAAAATCCATCAGGTGCTTGTCCTGTAAATATCTGAGCACGTCGTGCCTCGCAGTCAATGTTCCCAAGTTGTGCCGCCCGAACTCACTAATGAAGTGGGTGAGTGATAGTTATAGACTGGAGGTAAGATGCACCATCTCTATTCACAAAGGATATTTGAAACACAGCTAGCTGTTATGTTGCCTCACTCAGAAACTATAGACCAGACCACCTGCTGAGTGCGTTTTCAACTATGTTCCCCTTCCCATGGGTATAGACTCTCTCAAATTCATAGTCCTAGAGGAACTCTGGCCATCATCACTATCTCAGTTTCAGTTCCTTCTCTAAGAAGATATAATTGAGACTCTTGTGATTATAGTAGACTGTAAAATGGTCACCCATCAAGTAATGTCACCACATCTTCAAGGTGAAGACCATTGTTGCTAACTCCAGGCCATGGGTAGCATAGTTCTTCTCAAGATGTCTCAGCTTCTAAGAGACATACACGATCACTACTCGCTCCTCCATCAAGACACATCCAAGTCTGGCCCCTGATGCGTCGCAGTAGACTACATACCCAACACCCTCTTCTGGTAGCCTCATGATGGGGTAAGTAGTTATTCTCTGCATCATCTCTTGAAAACTCTGCTGGCATCTCTCCATCCACATGAAGGGATGTCCCTTCTCCTTCAACTTTGGAAAGCGTGCTACAAATCTTGAAAAATTGGGCATGAATCACTAGTAGTACCCATCCATCCCTATTAAACTCCACACCTCAGTCACACTCTTGGGTGGATCCCAAGATATCACATCCTCAATCCTTTCTGGATCTAATATAGCTCTAGCCACTGAGATAACTTGTCCCATAAATGAACCTCTCATATCTAGAACAATCAATTAGAGAGATTACCATAAAGCTAGTAATATCGGAGTGTATCCAGAACTATCTATAGAAGATAGGCATGCTCCTCCTCCATCGCCGAGTACACTAAGATGTCGTCGATGAAGACCACCACAAATTGATCTAGATATGGTTGGAAGATCCTGTTCATGAGTCCCATTAACACTGTAGGGTCATTGGTCACATCGAAAGGCATAACCAAGAACTCATAGTTACCATAACGACATTTGAAGGCTGTCTTCTGCACATCCTCATCTCGTACCCTAAGCTGATGATAACATAATCTGAGGTCTATCTTCAAAAACCATGAAGTTCCCTTAAGTTAATCGAAGTGATCATCAATCCTCAGAAGAGGATACTTGTTCTTCATGGTCACCTAGTTCAGGCACTAATATTCCACACAGAGTCTCAAACTCCCATCTGCCTTCTTGGAAAACAAAATCGAGCCTGCCGATGGACAAACACTGGGCCTTATGAACCCCTTTATCTTAAAGTCCTCCAATTGTACCCGTAACTCATGAAGCTCCAGAAGATCCATTTGATATGCTTGAGTAGATATTAGTTCCTTCCCAGGGTACAGGTCGATGTAAAATTCCACCTCTATTTGAAGAGGTAGCCCTGGAACATCATCTGGGAAGACATCAGCATACAGGTCCACCACTACAGGATAGCTCAGACTCTCAACATCAACTGCTCCGAGGGAAAGGCTAGCCAACTAATGTGTGATCAGGTACACCCTTCAATAGTAAAGTCCATCCTATGATGCAAAGGTTCCCTTCTTTCTGGTGAATGAAAACCTGGTCTCATCCTCATGGACGCACCACACTTTGTAGCTAATACAGTCAATATGAGCATGGACTGTGGATAATCATTCCATAACCAAGATGACATCGTAAGGCCTCAACGCTGCTACAAGATGATCCCAGCCAAATCTCTCGCCTCCATGAGTAATCTCACACTACCGAAACTATTGTGTAATCATTGAATCTTCTCTCTTAGGAGTCTCTAATCACAAGGGTCGAGCTAACGTCTCTGTCAGAATCTCTAAGCTCTGAATGAGGGTTGTGGAAATAAAAGAGTGACTTGAACCTATGTATATAAGAACTGAAGATAGGTTGTAATAGACAAATATCATACCTATAATCATCTCCAGAGCACTGTGGTCATAGGCCTCACCTGCCTGGAGCTGAGGTCATCCCTGTCCCCATGCTCCCTGTTGTTGGGGTGCACCACCTGGAGGTGGTGGTGGAAGAACCTCAATTCGCTGCCCACCACCTACTGCATGACCAGCTCCTCTACCACATCCTCTATCCTGAGGGAATCCTCAATAAAACCAATACCTCTACCTTAGAGGTCCCTCGATCATCTGTTGGTTTTCTGTACGGCGGGTCAGGCAGTCGCATGCCATGTGACCCTGCCCACCACATGAGTAGCATTGCTTGATCCTCAACCATCCTCTGTCCTGTGAGCCCCTCACCACCAAACCTATATCCTGAGATCACCAAAAATAATATCTTGTCCAATTGGGTCCCTACGTCATCCTTCTACTTCCACATATAGATAACTCCCCTACCTGACGTTCGGATGAGGCTCTCACTGTCGGTGCCTGCTCTGCTAGGAAGCTCTCCACCAAAAGCGCTCTCTCTAGCACACCAGCCTGTGTCAGAATGCTGAGCGATTCTGTTATGATCTGATCTCCCATTGAAAACCATGTTCAAAGGTCTGATCCTTGAAGATAGGGTCTCGTACCGTGTCGGTGGAGTAGCGGGAGAGATCAGTAAACCTTGTCGAGTACGGTGCCACGGTCATGCTGCCCTACTTTAAGTGCACCGACTCTTGTATATGGCCAGAGCATAGAGTCGATGGGACTAACTCTAACCTAAAAATTCCCTTGAAGTATACCTAGGCGAGGATAACCTCATTGTTTAACTGGAGTTTTAGACTCCACCATCTCCTAGATAATCCCTGGAAGAGACTGGCAGTTTGTATCACCATCAGATCAGCTGGTGTCCCAACAAAGCCAAAAACTCTGGCCACAGCCTCCAGCCAGTCTATAGCCGCATGCAGATCCATCTCGCCTCAGAACCTTAGATATCTCTTCCATAGAAACTCATGAAATTCATTCAGTTGGTGTGCACCGTCTACTGGTGGAGCTAGTTACAATGACAACCCAACATGTAGTGGTGTTGCTGGTACACCACTCGAAGGTTCTAGCACTGTAGGAGGGCCCTGAACCGAGGCCTCATCGCCTGGTGGGCCACCCTCATGTACTCTCTCAGGAATCCGGGCTCACTTTCTACATGGCTTCATCTTGAAAGAAAACAGGTGTGCCACAGTCTATAAGTTATACCAGTTAATCCGACTCAAATAAATCATAAGAATAACTTCTCAAAAACACCCGCAATTAGTGTTTTTATGCACTGAGTCGGAAATCAAAATTTAGGGTCCTGGTGTACAGATACATCATCCTCTGTACCAACACTGAATTCCCCAAACTAAAAAACCACACTTATAACACTTTACAATATTTCCACAAATAAAATATCATGGTCCTAGTTCTTTGGTAGAACTAACTCCTATGATACCACTTTGTCACGACCTGTCCCCTGAGGCCCGTGTCATGACTACCCCAAGCCCGCCTTCCATAGGACAGGGGTTGGAGACATGAACATTAAAGGCATATCCCTTATTAGGAAGTAATTTCCTTCAAACCTATACAAACAGAAAAACCAAAGAGCACAACCAGAGGCAACCACAAAGTAAACTGCTGTAGTAAAAAGTGTGCTGAAAGTAAAGGGGGATGAAATACAATCCCAACTGTAAAGTACAAGTACAACTAAAAAGATAAAAATAGTAGATCGTCCAATGAGGATCCAACATAATGTTTAGGTATAGATCACGATCAGTAGTCCCTACATCACGTCATGACAAATGGTCCACCTTCGAGCACCGTCCAGTTCTAGCTCCCTCAGCCTTGATCAAAGCTGCTCGTCGTCAACACAAGACACAACAAGGTGTGGGTGAAGCCAATGTAGAAGTGAGTATAAAAATAATCTTTTGGGACCCGGAGACCCCTAAAGGTCTCTTAGAGTTCCACAAAGAAAAAACCACAAATCAAGACCACAAACACAAATCACAAAGCGGACATCAAATCTACTTAGGTATATTCCCATACATATACCTAAGTTATCAAGATATACTCGTCTCATACATGGGGGAAGAATGTCACAAAGGGTAACACCATGAACGTAACACCACAAAGGTAAAAGTACCACATAGGTTACATCACAAAAATAACACAATGAAGGTAAACTTACCACACAGGTTACACTATGTTGATTTCACCACGAAGGTAAAAGTACCACAGAAGTATCACCATGAAGATATCACCACGATGGTAAAAGTACCACAGGGGTATCACCACGATGATATCCCCACGAATGTAAAAGTACCAAATAGGTATCAACACAAAGATATCACCATGAAGGTAAAATTACCACATAGGTATCACCATGATGATATCACCACGAAGGTAAAAGACTCATCTCACATAGGTATTATTGAAGTATAGAAGTACAGATGATCAGTCATGAAGCTAGATCATCTTATTCTATAAATAGGCACTGCTTATAACCATATGGAGTCTGACCCACATAGGATCGATAGGTTCTTACCCCCACAATAATCCACACAGGATCCGAACTGCTCGGATTTGATAGGTACTAACCCCAGAAATGACTCACACAGGATCTTACCCACACAAGATTGGAATGCATTGACCCACACAAGATCTGACCCACAAAAGATCAGTATTCATTGACCCAAAAAAGATCGCTGGGTGCTAACCCACATAGGATAGGTGCTGACCCACACAGGATCGATCGGTATTATCCTCCATTTGATCTATCTCCAACCTCCGCCTCACTGCCAGCCACTGGATTCCTACTCAAAGTATGCTTGACTCTGGTAGAATCACTCCTCAATCCATTGGTCATACATAAAATTCCACTAATCTCCATGAATAAGTATTCCCAAGGACCTCCCTAGCGTAAGGGTTCCAACATGACAGACGACACATCAATCGGACACCCTGTCTGTGACTAATAAGAGTTTTAGTTCCGAGGCTCTAGTTGGATTTGGGTTTGATCCAACCCGAACACACTCCAACATTTGTAAAAACTCAAGTGGAGTAATACCAAAAGGACCACCACATCCTAAGGGTTTTGGTGCCGCATATGGTTCATTAAATGGACACCCAGTCTGTTAGTTACACTGCTTTCTATGAAACAGGGGTGATCGCACCTTGGTCCAACCTGACTTCATTGGGCCTACCGGGATACGTCAAAGGGACCGATTCCCAAAAGGAATCCCAGTGCCACTGACAGCGTGTTGAATGGACACCCAGTTTATCATTTATAGACATTTATTTATTCAGGGACTGGTTGGGTCTAGGCCCGGTCCGACTCGATCAGGCCAGCCCGACGCAACGGTTCCTGGGGTCCACTTGACCTCGCTCAGGTCCGGCCCACTAAGGGTTGGCCTAGTTTACTAGGTCCGGCTCATCGCGGTTGGCCTGGTTTGGTTCACGGGCCTGGACCGTGGTTTTCCCAGCACGTTAGGTGGGGCTCGGCCCACCCGTGTTGGCCCACTGGGTAGCGGGTTTGGCCCGCAGGGCCGTGGGTCTGGCTCGGCCCGCTGGTGGGTCTAACATGCTGAGCGGGTCTGGCCTGGTTCACCAGAAGGTGGACCAGTCTTCCCAGCTAGCGATGCGGGTGTAGGGCCATTTCGGCCATCCGGTGGGGCACTTCCCCACCACCTACTGGTCAACCATTTCAGTCGACCAGTGGTCCGTCGACCTGGCGCGACACGAGGGCCGCTCCACTCTCCACCTGTCATGACCTCCTCCTATAGCATGCGACAGCGCGCCGCTCCACCACCACCTTCCACGGCCAGCTCGGGCCAGCTGCCTTCTTCACCTAGCGCATCTTCGGCCGCAACCCTTTCACACCAGCGACACGTGACGGAGTTCCACACCACCTCCATGGCCAGTCGGTGCCGTCCGTTCGGAAAACTACCACGACATAGTGTCGTGACCTCCTCCTATGGCATGCCATGGCTTGCCTCCTTCTACGGAGAGTGACGGTGCCCCGCTTCCATCGTGGTTGATCGGTGCCACCACCCCGGCAGTCTTTCACACAGAGTGAGAGAGATAGCAAGGGTAAACAAGGTAGTGGTGGGTTCGGGCCATATTTTTTTGGCCAACACCCTCCATGTTAGCTGGAAAACATGTGGGAGGAAAAATGGTTTAATAATAACTTGAAATTATATCAAAATAAATTCCTACCTCGAGATCGTTGGAGAATGCTCGTGATTGAGGAAGATTAGGTATTCGTCGCCCCCTCAACAAGACGCTAACGATGTCGCTCAATCACCGTTCTTCGGTTTGGGGTTTGGTGTCGCACGTCACTGCCCACTGGAACTGGCTCCATCCTCCAAGTGTTGGGCACTGCCACACATTAACAGAGATTGGTCACTTGGTTAAGCTGTCCCAATATCGTCCACAAGCTCCATATAAATAAAAGAGGGGGAGGGTAAGTAACGATCATGGAATTTATGGGGGTTCAATTAATAAGAACCTTCCTAAATTACAATGACGTTGTTACTTAGGATTTGAAAGGTCAATCCATTTAATGGCTTGACACGTCGCTGGTTTCACACTACCACTTGTCTGTTGGAGGAAAAGGAATGAATAAATAAAATAACAAAGTTATTTTATTATTCTTTTAAAAAGTCCCAAAATCTAAATTTTTCTCCAGAATTATTACAGTCAAAGTGATGCCTCCCTTAAGTGAATCCTGGTGATGCGGATTCAACGGTGCCATAGGATTTTTAATCTGAGAACTGGTTAAAAATATAGAAAACTTTTCCCGTGTGTTTACTAAACATACCTTAAAAAAAGTTCAGAAATTAATTTTGGGAATACCGGGCGTCAGAATCACGCGCCGTCAATTTTTACAAACTTGTAATAATTCCATATAATTAAAAAAATATGGAAAATCTTGGTCTTTACACACATTTTTTAATTTCATCATGTTATTATTAGATAATTCCCCAACTGGGCTTTATATCACACCACTTTCTTCTGAACATCCTAAGGTCGTCCTATGCAGTATTTGATGATCAATAGATTTTAAGGGCTTGTTATTGTGTTTTTAAATAATTTCATTGTATACCTATTTCATGTTATTATTATATTTATCTAATAACCAAAATACATTAGGCCTCTTAACCATTTGGGATTTCATTACATGTATCTATATTTAATAAATCATGAAAAAGGGTATAATAATAGTGGTTGTCATGTTTCCTACCTATAGGAATCCCACCAGCTATCTGGTGGTCTATAACTAACTTAGTGGTGGAACTGCAGTATCTATAATGTATTAACTAGCATTATATTACTCTTCCTAAATACTAAAGTGACCACTCAAAACCAATTGTTCACCTAACAAATGAAAAAAAATAAGAGGTTTTTGTCGAAATTTAAGGGTTCTTACCTATAAAGAAGAGCGGGGTCTTATATCCACCCCACCATATGATATATATTCCTCTATTTATAACTATGAACATTGATTAGACTTATCCTATAAAATTCATCACCACTGGGATTGCATATCCAATTCCCAATCCCACAATTCTTATTGAACACATCCATTTTTTCAATGCACATGAACCATAGGAATAAATTTTTCATGAAGTTTACTCTCATTAAAGTAAATGATATATACCATGTGATACTCAAAGGATGAATTTTCCTTGAGTTTAATATCATTAATATCAAGAGTATGATGTATAATATGAAAGTACCGTTGGGGTTGAGATATTTGGGTGACATCTTGTAAGGCACCAGATCTCTTTGGAAGAGCAAGTCAGTATTCCACTAGGAAGACTCTCTCCAAACCCTCAAACAACCCACATACCGGGTTGACATATTCCCTACATCTATATATAATATTGTAAAAAACTATGTGACACACAGAAAAACACTTGGTCCCCTATCTAAACTCCAAGGGTTAACAACACAAATCCAAATATGAATTTTATCTACACTACACTGTATATATCCTCTTAAGGATCAATTGGAATGGCCTTTTTTAAATCCTGAATGCGACTTAGTTCAACCTTCACCACATCAATTTCCTATATACTTCACAAGGGTGAACGAAGACTTAATAATGGTTACCCTAATAGAAATGATTCTTTGAGGGATCCCATTTATTCTTACAATCTCTCTGACACACAACACCCCTATATTATCAACTGTAGGGGTCTCTCAGAATAGGAGAAAATAGACGACCTTTAATAGTAGATCCATGAATACCCATAAATCATATTTCCCTATGGATATATTTGATAAACCTATCACAATTTCTAGTGTGAGATCATCCCATTTCCACTCCAAAATAGGCAAGGAATCTAGGAGAAAAATGGGTCATTGATACTCAGTATTCACCTACAAAAAGGTGGAGAACCATGTAATGAGCTATGATATATTCTAATTAATGCCCTACCACCACTACTAAATATGGAGATGATGACATAACTTCATAAATAATGGGTTTATTTATCACATATAAGCATTAGAATCCCTCATCAACTCCTCTCATATGTCTACAAGAACCAAAAAATGCCCTTGAACATGGATGATATCATCCTAATCTATAGTCTAGGGTCGTGGTAGCTCCCCACCACAAAAACAATCCTTGAGGATAAAGTACTTTGTAATTGAATGTTTCCTTCTACTAATTAGATATAGATGCGAAGGATCCCCAGATAAATATTTCAAAACGACATGATCTTGGTCTTGAAAAACATTCGGGGACATTTTAGTAAAAGGAACCCCATTTTTTAGTCACAATATGACTCTTGGAAAACCATATGCTATATATAATTTCTATAATAATTATATACTATATTTCCCTTCCACGGTGATTAGGAAAACTCAAAGTCTAAATACCAGAGGTACTCTACCCATGTCCAATGTTCAAAGTTAATGTCCCACTGATTAAAAAAGTACCTAAAACTCTTACTGACATAATAGACTATTTTTTTCTAATAGAAAGTTCCACAAAAAATTAATATCATAAAATATAGATTCTAATTTGAGATCATTCATAGAATAATTCCATTTTTAAGGCATAAACATCTAAGACCCATATGCCATGATTCCCCTACCCTAAACATGATCCATGCCTAGCCTGATATGGAACATCAAAGTATACAATATAATACCTTCTTGGATTTGTAAAAATTTGGATTAGTGAAACATTCATCCTTCCCTTCAACTCTTGGAAGGAATTATCACAAGATTATGAAAAAAATAACTTTATCCCATTCATGGCCATACCAATCAGTGGTACTGAAAAATGGGATAAGTCCTATATAAATTATTGATTATACCCTACCAAACCTATAATACACAAAACATAAAAAATTCTGGTTTTCTCCTATGAAACTAAAACCACCACTTCTTTATGTTGGATAGTTTAACCTACTTACGATATGGTATTTCTCAATAGGTTTACCTATTCAATCCAAAAATGGAAATTTAAGAGCATGGTGTAAACAAAATTCTCCCAAAGTATTCCAAAAATGATAGAAATGTAATGTTCTTGAACGTCCCTTATTTTATAATACATGACGATACCATCCTAAAAAACCACCAAAAAGAATCCAAGTACTAATTGACGTCATTATTAATTATGTCCATAAAAATTTTCAGTGCATTCAACTAGGTGAATGACATAACCAGATACTCATTAAAAATTTCTTAATTTAGAATGTAGTACACAGAATATCAGAGGGTCACATCCCCACCTAGTGATTCCAAAAAATCAATTTTATCTTGGATAATATCTAAGAACCCCTATATTGGTCAAAGTCATTATTGATATGTGGTAGTGGATATTAATTCATAGTGGTCACCTAATTCGACCATCTATAATACACACATAGAAAAAAGATACATAAAACTTCTTGGAAAAAATGTCTAGAGTGACCCAAGGGGATGTACATAGGTAGATAATTAGGAAACCCAACATTTAGTACTTAAATATTTCATTATTTTAGAAGAATAATCAATTCATATAAAAAAACACATCCTAAAACCCTAAATGTTTATAGTATTTGGATACTATATATATTTCCATATCATTTCATAAAATATATTCAAAAAATTCCAAAAATATCTTCGATAGTAGTAGACACCTTAAATATACAGTACATAAAACATTCTTTTTAACCTTGGGAAAGGAACCATAATAAAGGATGATCTCAAATTCTCAAGAAGGGTAAACATAAGATAAATCAATCAATGATCATAATTGAGCCTAAGATAAGAATATAGGTAAGAGAACATGATCATAAATTAAAATAATCATATCCAATCATCCAAATTTCAATAATAATAAATCATGGAATAAATTTTTCCATAAAACAATACCCAAGTCATAATTGTGTGGAATCATTAATAACCAATCATTATCCTTAAGAACTTATAATTATAATAAAAAATAAAATTTTGGAATAAATATAATCATTTAGAACCATTTACTTAGTCCTGGAACACATGAAATAATATCATAAAGGATTAGATTCACTACCCATTCCATAATTTCTTTATTCAATGTTCACTCCCAAGACTATCGTAGGGGATAAATTCCGTTATTGAATTGGGTTCACTCCCTATTCCATTATTTATTTCCACATGAGATATATATATATTTATATTTATATATTTATCAAATGAATTGGAACGATATATAATTATAGTATCCCCAATCACATAATGAAAACCATATTTTTTATAGTATAATAAATCTTTCAGTATATCATCATATCATGACCCATGGAAAGGAGACAAGTTTAATAAAAAATAATCATTTCATTGTATTATAACCCATGGGAAATGAATGGGTATCATAAAAATATCATCTTCATAATAACAAAACTTCTAGAGAAATAATAATGATAGTATAATTGGATCATATACCCAATAAAGCATAAGTAACATGAAAATATATTATCATAAACGAATCTTCCTTCAACATATGATTGAAATGTTTCTTCAGGAAAATATCCTTTTTATTTCGAAGACGATTATTTAAATTGTAATTTTTTTAAATATATCATGGAAAACATTTTCTTTGAAAATAAATATAGAAACATGTAATAGAATCTTTAAATCATTGGGTGGTCATGATGGTGGGAAATTCTGTACATTTCATAATCATTACAAACAAATATTTTGTTCACACCTTCAGTATAAATGACCTCATTTAGAAAATGAAAATAATATTCCATTTAAACATTTTTATAGAATGTAAATTATTATTAAAATTAAAACTATATAATAATTGGAGAAATGAAAAGAAAAAATAGAAAACATTTCAGAGAATATTGTTGTGGAGGAGAAATATTCTTCACCAAAGGAGGTGAAATAAGGTCTTCTTTTCTTAAGAACATTTTTTGAACCATTTTGAGTACCAAAGAGTCTAAAATGGTAATAAGTCTTTAAAATATCCTAAATAACCATAGTAAATGGAGATAATTTTTTTTCTAGATATAATATAATTTCCCCCAATGGAAATTTAAGCATAAAAAATACTGATTAAAATGAGGTTGGAACTTAAATATCTAACCTCAAGTCTTATATTTCTTGGTATGTGTTTATAAATCATTAATAATAAATATATATTTAATTAAAATCTATTATAGAACTATATTAATTCATAAATTACTTTTTACTATTCCTTTATAATTTTAAATAATCCATTTTATTAATAATTTCTTCATTAAAATGGACATCTAGGGGAAAACATACCAATTTAATATGCATGTTTCAGTTTGATGATTGTAGTACTTGAACCTGGGTCATGGTTTCAACATATACATAATTTTAATTATTAAATAAAAATCATATTTATTCATTATATATACTTTTATAATTATTCATGAAATGTTTTTATGAAAAATTTAATTACATCAGTTCGTGGAGATGGTAGTTCGTAAGTACGCATGGGTGATGTTTTCACTTTTCAATGGTTGGAAAAAATAATAGTAATTAATAATCTAAATTTAAAAAATAATTATTATATCATATATATATCATATATTTTTATTAAATATTTCATTATTACTATCTATGTAAATACAAAATGATAAAAAAATGACATCGCTTTATAGAGGTGGTAAGCCAAACATACACACGAGTGATGATATCAGTTTTCAACATAGGGAAAATGTAAGAAGGTAAACAAGTTACAATAATTCATGATGTAAAAATATTTCTTAAATACCATTTATAAAAATTAATTCCATCATACTAACTATCCATGAATTTTGATGATGGAAAATGAATCATATGGCTATGTTTAGGCGGTAGTCAACACATATGCATGATCAATAATTTATTTTCTAATTTTATATAAAAGGGGTGGGAAATGGCTGATATTTTAAACCCTAATATTTTAATAAAGAAAACTATGCTTGGTAGTATATACAACATGCAGCAGTGAGCCTTAATGAACCATGAGATATTATTATTTTAATATGACTATTATAACCAAGATGTTAAATTAGTGGATATGATTTAGATTAATTAATTTATGAAATATATATAAAGGTATTACTCAATATTTATAACTTATTAGTAAATAATCACTAAATTTTTAGTAAATTTATTTTGTTCTTCAGAAATACATTTTCTCCAAAAATGAGTTTTATTGTTTTTCATGAGAAAATGTTATAATTATTTTCTCAAACATATATAAATTTGATTTAATAAAAATGATATAATTTTTTAAATTATTCTATCAAAATTATCTTATGATGAAATTTTTAGAATTTTTTTCTAATGAATAGTGAAACAAAAATAATTTTTATTGAGAATTTTACTTTATTTTGAGGTTTCACAAAGTCTTATTCAACTTTTTATTAGTTTTAAAAATTCATTAGTTCTTTTTAATTAAATATAATCCAATTATGTTCCTTAGAATTAATTTTATACTTCAATTTGTTATAAAAACATTTTTAAACTTAAAAATACACTTCTCTGAAAAAATTTCATTCAATAGAATTTTGTGGAAGTAGTTGTAAATTAAATTATACCAATTAAATGAATTTAACAATTAAAAATTAATTAACTATTTTTAATTTTGAGGTTCAAATTTTCTAAATCATAACATTATATTTTTAGTAATTATTATGAGAAACTATAACAAATATTTATCACCACAGTAATGGTAAATCAGGTAATTATGTTAAAAAATAATTTGATAAGGACTAAGAATTATTGCAAACACTTTATTTTATCCTGTTGGAAGAGCTTATGTTGTCTATTTCTATCAATTTATCAAATATATGACCACTTAGTGTTATTTTTATTTTTATTTTACCTTTATAATATTTATGTAAAATACATAGATAAAAATTCCACTTTCTTTCTATAAAAATATATAATATTTAATGATAGGGGTAAAAAAATTATTTCCAATTAGAAAAATTCATTTTAATGATAAGTAATTTTTTATCAAGGTAATTTAGTTGTTATATTTATTAATGAAATAATTCTATTAAATGATTATGAAATACTAACACAATATTAATTCAATTTATAGAAAAATAAAATAATCAATTATAACAAATATTAAAAGTAATATAAATTAAATGAATTATTGTGTTCAAATTTTTTTAGATAAATATTACATGTTAGTGATTTTTTAAAGGGTTATATTATAATTTCATTTCATTAATGCAGTTTTCAAATTCAAATTAGATAAATCGGTCAAAAATGACATTAATGAAATTATATAATAAATAATATTTTATTAAATAATTTAGAATTCCTCAATATCCTATATTTTTAAAATTTATTGTGATATTGTTTTTAATATCAGCCATGTTCTATTTATTTTCCATTTTTCCTTTTATATTAAATATATTTACCCAAAAATAAAACAAACATTATTGTCACATTAATTTTCTAAGAGGGTCGGTGCAGGTTGAAACAAATAGATAAGGGTAAAAACCTAATATAAAAATGTCCAGATTTTATTTAATGATATTATTTCCACATATATTAATCTTATATTCTAATTATATTAGTTTTTATCAACTTTTGAGGAAAATTAATTTATATTAATTTAATATTTTAAGAAATCATGAATGGGCCGCTCCCCACACTTATAAAAGGGAATCCTATCCTATTTTTTCACACAATAATATATTATTGGTTCAGAAAATACCTTCCACAATTCCTTACATACATCCATTCCCATGTCTTAGAGGCCTCTTTTTTATTATAAAACACACACAGTACAGATTTTGGTGTAAACCTAAAGTGGTTTCCCAAAGAAGAAGTATCACTCTTAACTAAGTATTTTTTTTATTTCTTCCTCCAACTCCTTGAAATATTTTTCAACCATGATGATATCAAAATACCATTATATTTCATATACATATATTTTATTATGTAAATGTAATATACTACATCCACCTCATATTCCTTCAAATTGGAAACAAAACCATCGTTCGTATATACGGCGGACTACCGCCTTGTGAACCGGTGTAATTAATTTTCAATAATCATGTCCCATAAATATCTGTGATTATATATTTAATATATATATATATATTAATAAAATATGTATCATTCTATAAAATAAAAAAATTATATATTTTCTTACCTTTCCATTTATTGAATGATGATAAATTCGTTCCTGTGTACGTGTGGATTGCCACGTCTAAGAAGGGATGTGATTTATTTTTCATTACCGTATCACATGAATGATATATATAAGTGTATTTGAATAAATAATATTATATTTACAAAATAAATATAAATATGGAAATAGAAAATATAACATAACTTATTTCTAACATGATTGTTGGAAATAAAATCATTACTCATGCTTGCATACAACCTACCATCCCGTGATTTTAACGTAGTTCATTTTTCATAATCATATTTCATGGTTAGTATTAAAATTATAATTTATATATAAAATGATAAATATTTCAAGATTATAATTCTGGATATGATTAATTTACGACCATATTTACCGTATTCAATATATCGATTCCATTTTGAACATATGAGATTAATATCCACAAAATGTAAATTGTGAATATAAATGATTAAGTAATGGAATATAACATAATAAAAAGTAAAATAAAATGCGTAATAAAATTTAAAAAAATCATAAGAAATTATGTAATTTACATAATTTAATTATTAAAGATGATAAATAATGTATGTTACGAGTAAAAATCCATATAACATACTTTTTAAAAAAAATCATGTTTTAAAGTTTCCCTTCCAACTATTTTCCTTCCACATACATGATCTTTTAAATGTTTCCAGAAAATTTTAGTTATGGTTAAATGAATGTTAAAGATAATTTATTACTATATTTTAATTTCTTTATAATGTTTTTAAAAAAGTAGATATTTTTTGGTATTTACAAAAGTGAAACCTTACATTAAAAACCTCATTTTAAATGTTTTAAGGATTTATTTCCTAAATCCTTCACTTCCATGTCCGTATTATTAATTTGTATATTAATTAATTTATATGTAAATAAATGAATTATAATTGATATCTTATGTAAATTTTTAATTTTTCTCAATGGTTTTTAAAAGGAAACAATGATGTATTTTATAAGGAATGTTTTGACTTTGTTTATAAATGACAAAATGATTGTTTGATTTTAATATATCCCATATAAATAGATTTTCCCACCTCTATTATAATTATTTTATATTTGGATTTCTTTATAATATCCCTTGTTTTATTCAACCCTTTATTCTTTTTATTCTAAAAAGGTTATTAAGTCTAATTGACATTTTGATATCTGGGAATGTTTTTATTATGGGTGTAAGGGATCTCTCTAAAGAATCCATTTTTTGAAGTTATGTCCATTTTATATCTAAATCACTTTATATATCTCTTTAATGTTATGTAATTCTTCTAAATTATAAATTTTGTTGTCTCATGTAGGCACCTAGATTATTATACCTTCCTTTGATGGGGTACTACATGCCTTATGATAAAATCTAAAATGTATTCCTTAAGAAATATCTTTTGATTATGATATGAGACAACATTATGAAACCTATTTTCTTAACAAAGGTAATTGTTATGATTATGCATTATAATTTATTTCCTTTTTTGTGGGACAGATAATAATTAACATGTTATTATGGGTTCACCTAGATAATTCTCAAATTCACCGAGTACTGATTTTTTCTCATGATACGTTATTTAAATGATTATAGAGTAAACGTAATCCACTATGTTACTCTTTCCACTATGTTGTGTTGTCTTGGAAGTTAGAAATGAAATATTATCAAGTCATGTTTTCTATTTCTGCTAAATTTTCTATGTTTCCATGAACATATTATACAATGTTCTTTATGTTATAATACAATGTGATTACACATGTTCTTATATTCAAAGGAAAGTATATTCTACTTTTTAAAAGTGAAATGTATAACTTTTTGTAAAAAAACATAAGTTTTTCATGATTACACAAAAAACTTTATTAATTTTATTTTTTCTTTAATATTTCTTATAAAATGTATTATCAAATTATTAGGGAATAAAAGTTGATTTATTGTTCAAAAATGTGCTTATATTAATGCCAATGTTTATTTATTTAAAATAAAAATCTTATATAAGTATTCATGAACTAACACGTTTCTTTGTTTCTTTTTATATAAACATTATTGATCCTTTTGTTCATATATAACATTTTTAAATTATTTTCATAGTATTATGAGGATGAGTAGGGAAAAGGGTGAAGAAAATATGAAAGCTGTGAAGATATGACCTGAAATAAAAAATTATAATATTATTAATGTTTTATTGTGGAAAAAAGGATATGAATAGTAATTTTCCTCTTTGTGATGTACTATTTATTTATGTAAGGGTGATAGAATAATTCCACAAAACTCTAAATCATAAATATCCTCAAATGTAAGAAAAGTAAATCTTGATTTAAAAATCAAGATTATGTAATGTTTAACGATAGATCCTTATAGTTTCTATTGAATGAGAATTTTAGATAACCTTATAGATTACACTATTCTCATTTTAGTATAACTAAATGGTTATGGATACCATCATGCATTTTTGAGTTCAAGTTTGATCATAAGTTAAAAGTCTTATACACCACTTTTGTAGTTTTAGTTAATTGAATTTTAATGTGATTAATGACATTTTTGGACACGTTTTGGTGGGTTTAGGTATATGTTACCCTTAGGTTCAACAAGCATTATTATTCTTGGAATAAGTTTATTTTAATATTTTTAATGTTATTAATAAAATTCATGTTTTATATGATAATTGATGATTAAGGTTATTTTGAAGAATTTTGATCATATTTATTTGGACTTTATAAGAATTATATTAATATAGTTTTAGTAAAAATAAGAACATGTCACATATGGGCAGACCGAAAAGCTTAAACCAACAACCGAAGGGAGACAAGCGTGATATTCCAACCATTGGCCTACTTGATGACTTGGTTAGTATGATTTTTTTAATTGATGTGATAGGTAAGTATTAAATTGATTTTTGGAACATTTTTTATCATAGAGATAACAATGTGATTGGAAAGGTATTTAATGATTATGTGATTAATATTATTTTGGAATAAGTTTACTATTTTGGGAACCTTATATGATTAAGTTAGACATACCATTTTGAGATTTTATTTTCGAAATAATGGTTAAATTGTATTTTATAAGAATATATGTTTTAATTCGACATTATAGGGATTCAGATTACTTATGAAAATGATTATCATATCTTGGAGATTATATTATTAGGTAATATACATTTTTATCAAGACATATTAAGAGTGATTGATGTTATTTAGAGATAAATGATAAATTTATCTTAAAATAATATGAGAAAAATCATTCTAATAATTGGGTTATAGTATTATTTTGGAATTATTTTGAATAATTTTAAGGTTATTTATTTACCAAATGATCTAATTTTAACTTTGGGTGTTATTGTTAAAGATTTTGTGATTAATTTTTTATTTATTAAGTTGATAGTTTATTCATTTTTAGAATTATCTTGTTCTGACCATTTTGGTTTTGGATAATTTTTGAAGATAGGAGGAAGATATTTTTATCGTTTTTGGGAATATGTGATCCACTAGATGTTTATTTTAGTTCATCAAGTAAAAACATAAATCATATTTAATACTCATCATTTGGAGAAAAAGATGAGAGAATGATGTAAATTGATTAAATGATGAAGTTTTAATTATCAAGTAAGTAAAGTTCCATATTTTATTCATTTATATTCTAAATAAATTCCTTAAATCTTGGATAAGGACCTTGGAACAAATAAATTATCCTACTTACTTCATTTGTGATGAATGGATAGTCCTTTACACAACTACTTTGTATAATGGTTTTTGGTCGTTAACATTCTCTCGATCATTCACTTTTTTATGATCAATGATCAACATCACTCTATATTATTATTTGGACACTTTTTTTTCTCTGTGTTAATATTTTTCCTTCCCAGTAATTTTCACCCTTTTTTAAAACCTAGTCATATGATGACCTTCATATTTAATTTCCCCTATTTTGAAGAGGATGTTTTATTAAACCTTTTTACAATATGGAATTTTAACAATGATATTTTAATAATTCAAAATTTTATTTAAAATGATTGGGGTTAAATTGGAAGGAAGAAATTTATTAAATGGTGAATAAAGTAACACTATTATTTTTAAAAAAAATAAAAGTATGTTCGATAGTGTAAAAGTCACACAACACTAAGCCTAAACAAACCATGAAATATAGTTATTTGAGTTTGACCATTATAACCTAGACGTTAAATTAGTTGGTATAAATAGTAATAAATTATATATTAAATTTATATAAATTTATTATTATATTTTGATAACATATTAGTAAATAATAACTCAATTTTTAGTAAATTAATTTTATTCTTTAAAAACATGTTTCCTTCGAAAATGGATTTTATTGATTTTCATGAGAAAACATTATAACTAATTTCTCAAACTTTTAGAAATTATATTTGATAAATATTATATTAATTTTTAAATCAAAATATCTCAATTATATTATGAGGAAATATTTATAATTTTTTAGTAAATTTTTTTTTCAATTAATTGTGAAAAAATATAGTTTTTATCAAAAAATATATTTGCATTAAAACTATTTACAATGAAATATTATTTTATCGATTAAATATAAATTTTAAGAAATAATATTTTAATAGATATAATCCAATTATAGTTCTTTTAATGAATTTTCGAATTTAATTTTTTATAAAAACATTTCTATACTTAGAAGGATGTTTTTTGAAAAAGAGCTTTTTGTCGTGTTTTATATAAATAATTGTAAATTAAATTATTCAATTATATGAATTAAATCCTGAAAAATTAATTACTTATTGTAAATAATGATTCCAAATCTAGTAAATAGGCACCATTTATTTTTAGTAATTATTAATATTAACCATATTAAATCGTTATAACCACAATAAGAGTAAATCAAGTAATTAAGGTTAAAAATAATATGATAAGGAATAAATATTAACCCTAAAACATGCTTTTATCCTATTTTATGATTTTATTTTGACTATTTCCATCTATTACTTGAATATATTTCAACTTGGTACCATATTTCATTGATTTTGACAATTATAATATTTAAGTAAAAGATAAAGACAAAAATTTCACTTTCTATCTTTTAATAACTACAATATTTTATCTAGGATAAAAACAACTTATATTAAGTTATAAAGAGTAATTTTAAACATAAATCATTTTATTTTATCATTATAATTTATTTATAAATTTTATTAATAAAATAATTTCCTTAAATTCATATGTAATGTGGACACAATATTTATTCAATACCTAAAAAATTCAAAAAATGATTTTAAAAAATATTAAAAGTAATATAAATTGAATTAATTATTATGTTACATGAATTTATTATATAAATATAATATTTTAGTGAGATTTTAAAAGGATAATATTATAATTTCATTTTTTTCATGTAGTTTTCATAGTCAAAATAAATGAGTAGTTCTAAAAATGACGTTAATGATATTTCATAATAAATTATATTTTATTAAATGATTTAAAATTAATAAAAATACAATATTCCTGAACCTGATTTGGATATGTCTTATAATATCAAACATGTTCCATTAATTTTCCAATTTTCCTTCTATTTTAATAATTTTCCCCTGAAAGTGTATAAACATTTTTATCAAGGTAATTTTCAGAAATGGATAATGTGGGTTAAACAAAGAGATAATGGTAAAACCCAAATATGAAATTTTCTAAATTTTATTGGATGATATGATTTAGACACATACTCATCATATAGTTTAATTATATTTGTTTGGAACCTTTTCCTATAAAAAATAATTTATATTAATTGTTATATTTTAAGAAATTCCAAAAGTGATCATACCCTCACTAAGAAAAGGGAACCTCCTATCCACATTTTTCATAGTTCAAAAACATTTTTGTATCCTCCATTACCTCCAAAAATCCCTTATTTTCTTGTATTACTAAATGTTAGAGGCATTTGTTTACCAAGGCGTTTGGTATAAACATAAAGACGTTGTCCAAAGGAGAGGTATCACACATAATTGAGAGTTTTTTCTTTATTTATTCTCCCACATACTTGATATCAAATTAAACAATTATGATATAAAAAATAAGTATCTAAAATATAATAATAAATTTTTATGATAATAGAATAAACTAAATCCATCTCATCTTCTATCAAATTGGAAAGAGAACCATTATTCATGTGTATTGTGCACTACAACCTCACAAACTAATATAATTCGTTTTCCAAAATCACCTATAAAAACTTTATATGATAATTGATTTAATATATATATGATTTTAATGAAATATTTATCGTTATTTTAATATAACATATCATGTATTTTATTACCATTCCTTTCATTTGAAGATGATAATGTCGTTCGTGTGTAAATCTGTATTACCACCTTCACAATGAAATGTAATTAATTTCTCATTACCATATCACATGGATGGTATATATAAGTGTATTTAAAGAAATAATTTGATATTTATGATATTATTATATTTATTTAAAGATAAAACAACATTTACATTATTTCTATCACGATCATATAAAAATTAAAACGTTACTCATGTGTACGTACGACCTACTATTTCCATGATTGTAACACAATTCATTTTTCATAACCATATTTCATGGTTGGTTTTAAAAGTATAATTGATGTTTATAAATTATAATTATGTAATTATTATTATTCTAGATAGGATTAAATGAGAAACTCATTGACTATAGTCAAACTTTCGATGTCATTTTAGCCTTATGAGATGAATATAATTAAAATATCATACATGAACATAAATGATTAAGTAACATTATATTACATGATGATGAATAAAATTAAACAGATAACAAAATTGAAAAAAATTATAAATAAATCAAATAATTTAGATATGTTAGTTATTAAGTAAGATAAATAATTCACTTGATGAAAAAAAGTTAATTTTCTAACAACATGCCACCTCATATGAATGCTTACCATGTAATATAATCCCATTATAAAAATATCACCAATAAACTAGGTTTGATGTCAATGTCATTAGCCTATATGCTCAATAACTCATTCATTATCTTTATGGAAACAGAACTTTCCTAAATAACACCATGGTCATGGAATTATTTAGGCTATATCATTTCAATTAAAGGGATTGAGATATTTTCTTATATTAATTAACCAAAGGAATAAATCATTTCTCGCATTATTCATTAATGCAATAGTACTTGTAACACACCTAACATATCCTACCTCACCATGAGCATATGTCTTCACATTTTTCTCCAATACATCAAAGTGAGAGACTCACAATATCCATTAACAATAATCTTAATGTCTAAGGACCATTACCCACATCCGTATGTAGGAACATCCATTGACACTTATAATGTAGATATCCTACTGTTGGGTCTCATTCTCACAATATCATACAAGATATTACTAGGGGATTACACCATGAAAAGGTGCCTCAAAGTTCTATTTGTCTCCACCATTGATAGCCTATATCATTTTTATCCCTTAAAATTATATCATCCTCCGTAGAATATTTATTTAAGAATAGTGTGATGGCACTTTTGGGGTTTCATCATAGTGGAGAACTGCTATGAAATTTTAGTGAGAAAACTACTCTTGGGACATTATCACAATATATGTTACGAAGAATAATGATCATGATGTGATAAGGAATTTATTAATATACAAAAATATGAATATAAATTTATCATAAATTACAAAGAAGTTGGTTCTAGGGAATAAACTCTAACAGACTCCCACTTTCACTAGATCCAACTACTAAAAATATTTAGTCCACTAGCTCTCACAAGATATTCATGGTTCTGCTAAGATAGTCCTTTAGTCAAGGGGTCCTCCATGTTCTCTTATATGGGCACTCTTCTAGCTGAAACATTACCCATCTGATGAAAATCCCTCAAGAGGTAATAATTTTTAAGTATGCACTTTGTCCATTAATGTGACTGTGGCTTCTTTTCAATAGTCACCACTATAGTGTTATCACAATAAAATGTGATAGGTTCTCTACTTTAGGAAGTACATCAAGACCCTAAATAGGGTTAAAAATCCAAATGGATTCCTTGGATACATCAGAATCCTCTATATATTGGGACTCCGTTATATAATTAGCGACAACCGACTCTAGGAAGTACATCAAGCCCCTAGATAGAGTTACAAATCCAAATTGATTCCTTGGCTGCATCAGAATCCTCTATATATTGGGACTCCGTTATATAATTAGCGACAACAGACTCCTTTTAACACTTCCAACTCTTATCTTCTCTGTTGAGATAGAAAACATATGTTGATTACAACTTTAGATCATTATGGTCTGTCTAAAAACTAGCATCAACATAACCTCTGATGACAATATCCTCATATCCTCCAAACACTAAGAATATATCCTTAGTTCTTCTCAGATAGTTAAGGATATCCCTAATAGTAGTACAATATAACTCTCTTGTATATGCCTTATATCTTCCTACCATGCTTAGTGCATAGGAAACATCCAGTCTAGTATATAAAATTTCATATATGATTTATCTTATTGCTGAAGAATATGTGATCTTACTCACTCTATCATTATCCTGTTGTTTTTGGGGACACATTTTCATTGAAAGTTGTATTCCATGTGACATTATAACCAACCCCCCATGGATTCTTTCCATACTAAATTTCATTAGTATCTAGTCAGTGTATGTACTATAACTTAGCCCAAGAAACCTCTTGTATCTGTTATGAATTATCATGATCCCTAGAATGTGGGCTACTTCACCTATGTATTTCAGGGAGAATCACTTTTTCAACTAGTCCTTAATTGATTTTATGACTTGTATGTCATTTCCAATAAGTAATATGTCATCAATATATACTACTATGATAATGACCACATTCCAATTAAAACTTTTGTAAACACAAGGCTCACATTCATTCTTAATGAAACCAATTTACCTTATGGCCTCATTGAGTCAAATATTCCATGACCTAGATGCTTGATTCAATCCATAAATGGACATATGAAACTTTTAAACCCTATTGACGTCCCCTGGTGTCACAAACCATTCATGTTTTATTATATAGACATCTTTCTAAAGGTTCCCATTAAGGAATGCAGTTTTGACATCCATCTACCAAATCTCATAGATATATAAATTTTCATTAAAAAATATGATTTTGATGGACTTTAACATAGAAAATAGTGAAAATGTTTCATCTTAGTCAATTCCTTGACATTTTTGAAACCCTTTATCCACTAGCATTGCTTTATAGGCACTTAATTTACCTTGCATGTCCAGTTTACTCTTTAATACCCATATACATCGAATAGGATTTACAACAACTAATGCATCTAATAGAACCCAAACATGGTTATGATAAGTGGAATCCATCTCAAAATTCATATATTCTTTTCATATTACACCTTTTGAGATCTACACTACCTACGTGTAGGAGAGGGATTCATTATAGTCCAACAATAATGAGTCACCATCTTCGGTGATATGGAAACCATATCTCTTTGGTTCCATTAGCTCTCCTACACTCCTATATTATAATTGTGTTTCAAGAACTACTTCTTCCCTGGGGACCAGTGGAACTTGTTCTTATACCAACTCTTGTGTATCATGATCATCAACATCATCAAAGTAAATCATTCTCCCACTATCCTTTTTGAGGATGTGATCCCTCTAAAGAAAGAAAGCCTATTTATCAACAATAACATTCTTGTCTAAGGGGTTGTATAGGTAGTATCCCTTTGTTTCCTTAGGATACCTTATAAATATACACATCATGCCCTAGGGTTCCAGTTTATTGTATGAGAATTCCTTAATAATAACCTCACATCCCCATACATGTGTATGTGACAAAATAATTTTTTTCCACAACATAACTCAAAGGGGGTTATGTTTTATACCATAGTTGGTACTCAGTTTAATGTTTATAGAAGAGTTTTTAATGCATATCCCCAAAAGTATAATAGAATATTTTCATGACTCATCATCGACCTTACAATTCCCAACAAGGTATGGTTCCTCCTTTCACTACCATCATTCCACTGTGGTGTATAAAGTGGAGTGAGTTGGGATAGAATCCCAAACTCCAATAAAAGGTCGATGAACTATTGGTTATGATATTATCTACCTTTATACGATAAAATATTCTTTATCTTCTTACAAATATGATTCTCTAATTCATGTTTGAATTCCTTGAATTTCTAAAAGTACTCAGACTTATACCTCATTATGTCAAAATATACATATCTACTCAAGCCATCAGTAAAAGTTATGAAGTAAGAATATCCACCTATATATTCTACTAGAAGTGATCCACACAAATCAATGTATACCAATCATAAAATCTATGTGGACCTTTCACTCTTTACATCAAATGGATGTTTGGTCATTTTCCCTCATAAAAAATCATGACATCTATTGCGTGGTTTTAGCTCGGAAGTGTCTAAATAACTATATTGATAGATCTTTGTCAGGAACTTCTTATTTACATGACCTAGGTGTTGATTCCACAACTGGGTGTTATATGAGTCATGTGATCATGATTCATTATTGATTGGAAACACTTGATTTTTGTAATTTAATTCATAAAAAATGTTATTTAAAGGTTCCATACCATAACATATGTAGTCCTTATAAAATAAACAACTTTTATTTCCAAATTTGAAAACAAATCCAAATTTTTCTAAACTTGATAAATAAATTATGAACATGGTAAAACATGGTACATAATAATATTCAAGTACAACCAAAATCATCCCTGACAGCAATGAAAGGTGGTAGTTAACATTGGAAAGAAAATTTATCCTTAGACCATTTCCAACTCACCGGTCCACATCTCCTCAAGAAATTTTCCAAAATCTACTTGGTTCCTTCATTTGAATATAGATGTGAGAACCACAAGATATATATAATACCCATTGTGTAGAAATGGAAATATTGCACTCGATAACGAATGTAACATGGGATTCCCCTTTCCTCGGGGTGTAATTACTCTTCCAGTGGCCTGAATTGCCACATGCAAAGCATACTACCTCCTTTTCCTTACCATACATTTGGATCTTCTTCTTCTTGGTTGGACAGTGCTTGGGTTATTTAAACTATTTATAAATATTAGTCCACTTTTCCTTGTCCTTCCTCTTCTTATTCACCATAAGGATTATGGGTTTGTCACACCCCATGTCATAATCCACTTGGTGAATCAGGATCAGAAGTTCTGATAAGTTCTTCTCATTATTTATCATTTTATAATTCATAATTAAATTGGAGGCGGACTTGGGTAGTAATGATAGTATGAGTTTTGTATGCAAAACATATAGGAATTTAATCCCTAAGATGTCCTGATGCTCAATGTTTCCAATAAGTTTGAATACATGTGGTCCAACCGGTGCATACTCTCCATGATTGGTAGTGAACAAAGAATTGGATCTCTCCTCCTCCTAAAAGAGATCCTAAAGGTGAGACATCTTGCTATAAACATTAATTTACTCATGTTTCATTAATAGATCATTGGTCAGGGATGATAGCATGAGGCACTGAACATAGTTATAATCATTCAGATGTTTCTTGTACAGAGATATCTCCCCATCACTTGCCTTATTACCAAGTGCAATTGGTAAAGGTTCTTCAAGAACATATATTTTCCTTTCCTGGTGAAGGATGACCCAATGTCTCCTTCTCCACTCTTGCAAATTAGTGATGTTGAGAAGGTTTTCCTTCTCGAGTATGGATCACAATGATATGTTTAATGACATTTTTACTGTCATTTCTATAAATATGATGAACATAGATTTTGTAATTTATTTGATAAATTGAAGTAAAATAAATAAATAAATATTCACTAGTCTTCTACTATTTTATCGAAACCTAATATCCCTTTTCCATTGGCTTCAGAATATCATATTACATAGATATTCTAGTTGAAAGGATCCATATTCTATTCTCATCACCCCAACTTTGTCTAGTCAATCAACTTGAATGGTTTTAGGTAGGCTTTTCAAATTCAAACTTCATTAACTCATAGCTCCTGGATCCATTGAGTGGAGTCCCCAATCATAAAATCATTATTTTATATTTCCTCAACCCTTTCCTCTTAGTTACACCATGTCTTAATTTGGTTGTAAACATGGATGTAAACCAAGTTAAGTTAGCCCCAAACCTCAAATTATAATTCCCCGATATTTGAAATCATCCCAACATTGGCTTGTCAAGAAATTTGAACTATTGGTTTGAATCTAACCGATGTAATGGAAGGCTATACCGACTTAATATTTTATTAAGTGATGTTATAATTTATTCATAGATTTCCTCTTATTATCTTTTCACATGATTATAATATTATGTGGGATATAATTAAGTGATTAACCATGTCTTGATAATATTTTCGCAAAATCCATTTTATTTTAGTTCCATCTTGAATGCCTGTTAATTCATTAATTATGTGATCGCAACAGTACATCCATAATGAGTAACTATAAAAATCACCAAAATAAATTAAAGGGTATGATCATGAGATTTTGTAATGGTTATTTTATCTAGATATTGATAAATTGACCCTAACCTAGGTGAGAAACACCTTGAACCATTTAAGGATTGTGTTTATAGATTTCCAACTATTAACCTTTGTATCTCCTTAGATTGGTTTCACCTTAGATCTTAACTTGAACCGCCTCCACTAGCTTGAGATCTCCATCTATTACATATGATTTTAACTCACACATATGTGAGGGGTAAATGATGGTTTACAAAAAATAAAACATGGGCACACAAGCCTTATATATTAATGATGATAAGGCACAGTGGTCAACAATTTCAATTTAACAAATAAATTAAAAGGAAACAAATCACATACAAATGTATGGTCTAGCTCATGATCATCCACCAACATGATACTAATTACACATTTAATAAAACTAGTATTCAATTCATTAATCATTATTATTAAGGTAAATAATGCTCAAATCAATTAATTATTATCTTTAATTAATAAATCTTTTTATCTTAGGCCTTTATTTAAATTTCCTTGATATTCTCATCCATTATAATTTTAAAAAAAATAATAAAATCATTTAAAATAATTTGTGTACAAAACATGTACCTTAGAGGAAACCTAGTGAATATCCATCCAAAACTACCCAACATATATTATACTTGTATACAATTTATTCTTTGTGACATGTAGCATGCACACATAATTATAATTGTAATACAAATCATACATGATGTGCATATCGTTGAACATTACGCAGATGTTAATTAAACTCCCAAACACAAACACACACACACATATCAAACACCTATCACATGTTGTGTATGATCTTTAATCCCACATAAAGGTAAATGTTTCAAGGGTTACATAATATAATAATAAATTTAATATCTATATAATCTGGAAAAAGTACATGGTGTGTAGATTAGACGACATGACGTGTAACCTCCTCACCATCTATCTAAAGTACACGCATGGGGAAATGACCTGTGAGGTGTACTTCGGAAATATTCAGAGTATACGGCATGTCCAGTAGGCCACATTCCATGTAGACTCTGTATTACACGGTCACCATCTAAGAAAACCATGTATGAGATACACAAATTTACCCTAATATGAAGGGACTATATGCCGTGTCCAGTGGGCCACATGATGTCTAGTCCAGATGACCATACACTAGCCTATCCTAGTCAACACATGGTGTAGTAATTAACTACACCCCATGTCATTAATGCACATGACTTGAGTTATTTTTGAATTACTCCTGTCGCATTAAACACAAATACAAGGTGTTTAATATTGATTACATGGTGTGTGTGGCATATTACATGGTG
Source organism: Viscum album (assembly GCA_963277665.1). Taxonomy (NCBI): domain Eukaryota; kingdom Viridiplantae; phylum Streptophyta; class Magnoliopsida; order Santalales; family Viscaceae; genus Viscum; species Viscum album. Next base: position 1,491,267,069 of record OY728120.1, read on the forward strand.
TGTATTTCAGAATACACAGTGTGTACTGTCATGTTACCCAGACAGAATCGTCAGTGCCTCCTGATGAGATACTTGATTTAATTTTAATCCAAAAATTATTCATTTCTGGTAGATATTTGAGAAATGAAAGAGGAAGAATAGATCTCAAAATTTAGATAACAAAAATAATTAAAAATGAATTGAAAAAAAAAATTATTAAAGAATAAATCTTCAAAAAATTATTTAAATAATTATAAACGAAAATATGACTGCTCTGATACCACATATAGGTTTCGGGCATAGAAAAAGCATGGTTGGGTGGGAACCAAATATTAAATATTACCATGATCACTTATTATTCTGGGATCAATACGATGATGAACGCCAATATCCATAGAATAAAAACAAAGATTTAGAAATTGAAGAAAGAGGCTCAGAACCCAGAGAGAGGATTGACATTTTTTATAAGTAATTTAATAAAATTAAATAAATACCTCCACAGTTTTTCTTTATTCATTGATGTGTTTGAACATAGATCTACGGTGAACCTTTCATTGCTTTGTAGACATCAAGAGTAGATCTCCTCTAGTGGTAATCAACACATGCTCTTAAAATCTCTAGATGTCGCCGAAGGAGTCTATGGGTACTATCACGGAAGGTCCTTTCACTTTCATTGTCCACCCTTGATCACATTTAGAGCCTCTTCAAAAGCATTTTTTGATTCGGTGGAGGATGGAAACTCTCAATATTGAGAACCTTGTTGGATAAAAAAGGTCTCTCGAGGATTGAGAGATTTTTCTCCAAATTTTTGTGCACAACAAAAATTGGATCTCTAGCCTATGGGTTCCCCCCTTGGCTAATAAGAGGATAATATGTGACTGGGAATTTAATTCACAAGGTAATAATAAATAATTATCACAAGTTCCATTACATATTTTATTATTCAATGTGAAACCACAATATCAAATAATAATTTCTATACCATTATTTCCATGACAAGTGCTTAGCTTGAAAGTTAAAATCCAATATTATTTTAATCAAATAATATTTAACATTATTTTCTCACTGGACCCTTTAGCTCGGTCTACCCATCTCCCAAAATATTTATCCGACCTTGAATAAAAAGTATTTATTTATAAAATAAATAAATAAATCTAACTAAATTATTTTCCGATAAATAAATATAATGACCCCATACATAATTGATTAATTATTAAACCAGAATCAAAAAAAATTATTCAAATTGTTAAATAATAAATTATTTAACAGAGATTCTAGATACACTTAGTGTGTGGTCCTTTAGGCCTCTTTCTCAGTGACATTAGGAAAGCCTACCTAAAATCCAAGGTTAACATCCAGAAAAACACCAAGGAACCCATATATAAAAAAGTTAATGATAAAAACACATGTCACCTCATACGAACTCTTACCATGAAATATAATCCCTTTATCCCAATATCTCTAATTGAGAAGGTTGCATGTTAGTGTCATCAACCTATATGCTCACTAACTCATTCTTTGACCTTCTGGAAATAGAACTTTCCTAGTGAACACCATGGCCATGGAATAATTTAGGCAATATCATTTCCATAAAAGGGCCTGAGATAATTACTTATATTAATGAATAGAAGATATAAATCCTTTCATGCATTATTCATTAATGCAATATTAATCATGATGCACCCAACATATCCTACCTCTCCGCGAGTATATGTCTTCTCAATTTTCACTAATACATTAAATTGCACAACTCATAATATCCATTAATTACGATCTTAAAGTTTAAGGATCATTACACACATCCACAAGTACGAACATCCAATGACTCTTATAATGTGGATTTCCTACAATCGGGTCTCATTATCATAATATCATATAAGATATTACTAGGGTCATAGACCATGAAAAGGTTTCTCAATATCCTTTGAGTCTCCACTGTTGGTAGGATATATCATTTGTGTCACTTCAAAAGATATCATCTAGCCATATAACATTTATTCAAGAATAATGTCATGGCACTTCCGGGTTCTCATCATAGCGAGGAACTTCTATGAGTTTTTAGTGCGACAATTACACTTGGGACATTATCATATTCTATGTTACACAGAAGAACAATCATGATGTGATAAGTAATTTATCAATATTAAAAAACATGAATATAAGTTTAACATAAAGTACAAATACATTGGTTCTAAGAAACCAACTCCAACAATCATTTCTCAACTACCTTCTTTAAGAAATAAATTTAGATTATGATTTTAGGAAGATTATTAAATCGATTTTATTTCAATGGATAATTCTTATATTTATGACTTATAATTTATTTGATTTTTGTAGAACACATAATCATAAAAATTTTATAATGGGTGTTCCTTGATTTCACTCCAATTCATTGGATAAAGCTTTTGTCTCAAGAGATTTTATTTATATGAGTGTGGAGTAAACACAATCCACTATGGGACCATATCCACCATGTAATGTTGTCTTGGAAGGTATCCTTTAGTTATTCTTTTTTCATGTTTTTTATAGCCACATTTCTTTGGTTACCATGATCTTATGATACTGTGTTCTTTAGGTTATTATCCTAAGTGATTAGAAGTGAGGTTATGTTTAAAGGAAAGTATATAAAACATCATATGAGTGACATATATTATTTTTATGAATAAAATTTTCATAAGTTTTTTAGTATTTCAGTGGAACCTTTATGAGTTTTATTTCTCCTTTAAGATTTCTTATTAAATATTTTAAGAAATTATTTGGGAAGAGAAGTTGATTTCATGTGTAATAAAAATTTTATTTTGATCCCAAATATTATTTGAAAAAAACATATTTTAAAAGTATTTATAAACTAATAGGATTCTATATTTATTTTTTTATATCCCTTATGGTGATTTTTTGTGATTATCGCCCATTTTAAAATGTTTTTCACATCATTTTATGGATGGGTAGGGAAAAAGATGTGGTAGGGATTAAAATTATGAACATATGTCATGAAAAGAAAACTTAGTATACCATTACTGTTTTTTATATAGAAAAAATCGTTACTAAGTGAAAGGTTCAATTTTTTTATGTAATTTTTTTATGTAAGTGTGATGTCCTAATACATTAAAACTCTACACTGTAAAGATCTTGAAATGCATGAAAATGAATTCTTGACTGAAAACATAAGATTATATAATGTTTCAGGAATGGTCCTTATATATACATCATTATAATAAAAATTCAATATATTTAATATAATGTAGTAATTGTTTTAGAATAAATAGCATATATTTAGAGGAGGATGTTGAATAAATAAAATTGGAAGTAATATGTTAATCATTTTAACAATTTTTTTGTGAAACATTATTTTACAAACACATTGATCCTTGAAAGGATGGTATTATTATCAAACTAGGCACTCTAAGATTTGGAAAAGGATGTCAGGAAGGTATTTGGGAATATTTAAGAAAATATGTAAGGTTTATGAAGTGTGAGGAAGATATGAGAGGTGGTATCCTTTTATAAGGGAGGGAGAGGACACACATTAAATTTTTAAAAATATTAAAATATAATAATGTATTACTCAGTTAATGTTGCTCTAATATTCAAAATATTAATATAATATAAGTATAGGGAAGAAATCCCATTAACTAGTCAAATTAACTAAATTTATTTATGATATTTTAAACATTATATCATAGGTTTACCCCTGGGTAAACCAATCTAAACCATTAATGTTGTCACATATTTTTACTATAATTATTGATCATTATGAAAAAAAAAGTTTTAATTATTAAATAATATTATTATTATTAATTTCAGATATGAAAAATATTTTACATGATTAAATTTATATAAGTGGAATAAATTAATTCTAAAATTAGTGTGCAAAAATCAACAAAACCATTTTAAGAAAAATAAAATTGTAATCATAAACTTGAGTTTACCTTCATTCCATTCAAAGTAAAAACTATTATATGAATGTTAAAATATTTTAATTAATATATTATTTTCATATTTATTAAAAATAATTCATTAATATAGATTATTTCTATTTATTAAGATACAAATCATCATACACATGAAAGCATTTTTTAGAGAAAAAAAATTATTTTACATACAAATGATTTTATTTTAATTTCTAATCAATTTATAACTAAGTAATTCATTTTAGAAATGTGTAAAAAATAGTTTTTATTAATTTAGTTAATCTTATTCATACCCACCAATCAAAAAACTAGAATATAAATATCATATTAAATAATAATATATTAATATTATATTGTGGTTTATTTAAACTCAGCATTGCATTTAATGCACGATATCAAGGAAATAAAATTTATTTAATGATAAATAAATCATAAAATCTCAGGGTGTCAAATTTTACCAATTATAAGAATTTAGAACTCAAATTTTTGTTTCTCTATTATATAAAAAATTGATTATACTTATGACTCACAACATATTTCGGTTCCCATGTAGATTCATCACCTTTATGGTTTGACCACAAAAAATCAACAAGTTGATTGGTATTGTTGCATAAAACTTTATCTCTTGATTCTATAATCTCCCATGATTTTTAATTATTATAGATATCATATTATAGTTTTATGAAATTTTAATTCAATACATATAAAGGATCAGGTATGTACTTCCTTGGGAGATATACCTGGAACACATCAGGAACCTGAGAGTATTTGATAGAGGTGACATGTGTAAGAAATTATCCTAATAAAATCAAATATTTCAAATGTATTGATATGTCTAGGTCACAATTTTCCCTTTATCCCAAATCTTATAACCTTCTTCAATTGTGAAATTCATAGGAATACCATATCACAAATTTTAAACTACCGATCTCATCGACGATTGTTAGCATAAATTTTCTATCAACAATGAGCTACCTAATGTGTTGTTGAATATCTCTAACCTTATCTTCCATTTTATTATCTTTCTCAGGTTCCAATAGATTTCTATCTCTAACTTTATCCAAACATGATATAATTTTTCACTTCCTTTTATAAAGGTATTTATAAGGATTCATCAATATGCTTATGTTAAAGCTATTGGTGTAAGAAAATTAAATCAAAGGAAGGTATCAATCCCAACCACATTTGAAATACATAGATAATTATCTCATTATGTATTCTAGATTTTTAATTGTCCTATCAAACTGAATATCTATTTGTGGTTGTTTTCATCACTAAAACTGAAATATCTATCCAAATAATTGTGAAACCTTCTCTAAATAATTGAGTTAAGCCTTATAACTCAATCAAATATAGTAGAATTTGGAACATAATATAATATTAAAACCTCCTTAATTTATATCCTAGAAAAATTATCAAGAGAGAAATATTCTTTCATGTCAATGAGATGCACTTATTTCTTAAGGTGATTTACTAAAAACCAAATAATAATATTCCATTTAGATGTTTTGGGGAGTCGGATGACGAAATAAAAAGTAATTTTTCCATTTATATCCTGGTATGGGTAATGGTTGTAACAAACCATTATTATATTTTCACTCATCCTTAACTTCCATGCATACCATTCATCGAGATATAAACTTTTCTATATCTCTATTCATGGTTTCCCACCAAAAATACTATTTCATATCTCTATACATCTTCATACATTCAGGATGAATATGGAATGATGAACTATGAACATAATCAACAGATCCTTATTAAATTGTTATATTTATGGAGCACATATGTGGTTTTTTAAACTTATCATTCCATCATAATCGGTGTAGGACTCAGGAATAATTCTCACCTTCTTCTATAATTCAACTTCCACCTTTTACACCTCTTCAATCCTCACATAAATGGATGGTTGAAAATTCATCTTATAAAGATATGACATATAAAAATTTTCTCATTATTTCAAGATCTATATTGTCGAAATTGATAAATATTGGATCCCTTTAAATCATCATCAGGTAATGATAATCATGGTCTTCCCAAAATAGAGAATTAGCCACCTTATTCACCTTCCCAGTGTGGTAGTGTATTGAGCAGTCATAATTTACAATCAACTCCAACCATCACCTTTGGAGCATATTTGACTCTTTCTACATGAATATATACATCAAGATTTTATGATTAGTATATATATCACATTATTCACCATAAAGAAAATTTTTCCTTATTTTAAATGTAAAAATTAATGATTCCAATTCAAAATCATGATCCAGGAAATTTTTCCCCTTAAATTTTAAATGGTGTGTGGAATAATCTATCGCCATATCATTATTCATGAGGATGAATCGTGGTACCTTATTTAATTTATTACTAACTATATCAAACCCTTCTCCATAGTAGGGTAGTGTAAACACATGTATGCTAAAAAACCTTATTTTATACACCTTGAAATATTCTTCACAATCATCTTTCCATAGGAACTTGTCTCTCTTCTAAGTCAACATGTGAATTATATTAGATATACAAGAAACAATTAATCAAAAATCATCAGTAGTATCCTACCAATGTAATAAAACTATGATCTAATTTTTTATGGTTGGTCATAGCCATTTTTTATTAACTTATGTTTTTGAATGATCCACTTATATACCCTTACTTGAGATTATATGAACCCATAATGAAACATTCTATATCCAAATTTTACACATACAAAATTTAGATTTAAACTTCAATATCCTCAATCCTTTAACAAAATCCTAAAATGTTCTTCATGATCTTCCATGGTCTTATATTTTTTAGTAATATAATCTACAAATAGTACCATAAACTAGTCATGGTAATCTCTAAAGACTATATTAACTAAATCTACGAAGATAGTTATGTAATTGGTAAGACCGAATGGAATCAGTATAAATTAATAATGACCATAGCTCATATATAATGATTTATTGGATATATACTCCTTCATTAACCTCAATTGTTGATATGAATAATGAAGGTCGTTATTCAAAATGTACCGAGTTCCGTATAGTTGATCAAAGAAGTCATCAATATAGAGAAGAGGATACTTATTCTTGACAGTGACCTTATTAAGTTCTTGATAATCAATATAAAATTGAATTGAGTCAAATTTTATCTTAATAGAAAGAATAGGTTCACCCTTTGATGATACAATAGCGTATATGAATCTCATATCAATGTTCTCCTACAGTTTTTTGTCAATTATTGCAACTCAATTAGGGCCATTTAGAATGAGTTTTTGAAATAACTGTATCACTAGGTTTTAGTTTTATTGAAAAGTAAACATCACAATTTGGGGGAAGTATGTGAAATTATTCAGGAAAAACGTTAGTATAATCCAAAAAATATTTATATCATTAATGTTGAGTTTTTCATAACTATTTGTAGTAGAAAAAACCTTCATTAATAGGTAGTAAGTCCCATAAAATTAATATAACATCCCTTGGATTTTCGTATTGGTCCTCATACAGAAATATAATCATAAATAAATTCATAATATAAAAAATTACTTACCATCCTCAATAGATGATATAGGATATATATAGAGAGATCAAATATGTGTCCAAAATCAAATTGAATTAAATTAGAGTGTGAGTCAAAATATTTAAAAGATATATATTCTCACGAATTTCTATCATTAAGAATATATATACTTGAGATATAGTCATCATACCATTTTTATTTTCTAATAAAAACTCCAAATATAATCATTGATATAGTGAAATGACACCCTTAAGAAATTAATTAGATATGAAAGAGTGGGTGGGGCCAAAATCAAATAAGAATATTTTATTTTTAGAGTGGATGGTATGTGTACCTTTTACCACTTTGTTCCCATTACCCACTTCTGTAATTGTGATCAGTTGATAATTTTCATTGTCTATAGGATTAAGAAGTCACTGAAATTAATTGTTTTCATTAACCATCATATTCATGCATTCAATTGTGTAATATCTATACACATTGAAATTATAGAATTATATTGTGGGTGGAACATTTAGTTGAGATTCTTCCCCATTCCATTCATTGAATGAATTATTCACATAACTTCTGCATTATTTTTCTCTATGAACTTCTTTTCTAGAGTAAAAAAATTTACCAAAACCCATATGGAAATTTTCTCTTTACTTACATTCATAATTCTATCATAAATAATGATTAATTTTATTTTATCCTAGGGTATTATTATTATAATTTCAAAAAAACCATATTTTATTTTTTTCCCAAAAACCTTGAGAACACTATGTATCTCCCATTTCAAATTCCATCTTATGAGAAAATCAAATAGTATCTTCATAGATATCAAAGTATATAATATAAAATTCCTTTTAGAGACTTTATATCAATCTAGGAAATAATTTATCAATATTCTATTTTGGATAGACTATAAAACTGGGAGTATACCTTTCTTCTCTTGTTAGATTTTCTTCATAATTACTAATGGATTCATTATCCTTCTACATTTGTTCTAGGAATTCCAATTTAATTTTCATGTGAATATTTTGGGAAAAATAATTATTGAATAACACTTTATTCAACTCTTCCCATACCATGGATTCAATTTCCCCATCTTTCCTCGTATTCTAGATAAGATTACACCATTGATCTGCTTCACCTTACCAAGATATACCTCTCGGAAAAGTATTTCTTGTTCTGAACCCTGGATAAAAGAAAGTTTATCTTCGATGGTACTAATTTGTTTCTAAGAAATTAGTAGATTAGAGGAACAACTGAAGGATGGTGTGAATTTCTATATAAAATACTAAATAGTGATTTGTTCCTTCCTTTAGATTTTTGGAAGATCATCATGATTCATGATACCAATTATATCTTGAGATAGTTAAGTGAGTATAGTCACATGTTTTCACATCCCATTTCCCATATCCCATCAATTTTTTCTTTTCTTAAGGATGGTCATTTCATTTCCTATCACATTAAATGATAACATGATTCCTCTTGGGTCTATCCATTTACTAAGAATAAAAATAATAGTGTGAGAAATATTAATCAACTTAAATTATCATTTAATAAGGGAAAATCATTCATAGAATTTAAAGATCATAACAGTTTCATTTCGATCTATGATTACAAAGGATTAACCTATTTCATTCTTGGGAATAATCTATTCAAATCCTTTATAATGTTTCATAAAGAAAATGGGAATTAACCAAAGAATATCCTACAGGAGTGACTAAGTGGGTTAACAATAAAGGTTAATTCATAGAGCACTAGAAAGATGGATGAGATATAATCGACCAACTATTTTGGGGGTTATTACCTCTAGACGCATCTATTCCAAAACCACGTCAAATTTTAGTATCCAGATAGGGATATATTTATAGAAAACCCTTATAATCTATACCATACCAAATATATAGGATGTTATATTTTACCAAGTCTTATACCTAGGGTTTTGACTATAGTTATCTAATCATAATCTCAAAAGATTACATAATCCTTTCTCTAATACTAACTAAGGAAACCCAATAATTTCATACATATATATTACATTATTTTAGATGAATAATCAATACATATCACATAAAAACACTACTCATAATAATAAAGGTTCATATTAATTAGACACTAGATACATAACCATTTTATTTCATGAATGATCATTAAAAATTTCCACAAATATCGCCTCATATAATAATCTTCTTAGACATACCAAAAATAAAATATTTATTCATTACCTGGGGAAATGAAACATTATAAAGGGTGAGATAAAATTATTTTTCATGACCCCCTCCCCACAATGGGTACCCCTCTTGGTCCGGTAATGGGATAAGAGAGATAATGACCCCCAAGCCCGATCTCCAGTAGGCCCTGGGTTGACGACTAGAACCGAGGGTATAATATACATAGAGATAGGAGGCATTACCCTCTAATAGAAACACATGTGGAAGAGAGTTGTAAGATAGACACATGAAAACTCTTTATCCGACCACAAGATAAGAAAACCCAAGTTAAAATTTTAATGTCCTGAAAAAAATACTATAATTGAAAGGGAAAAATGTAAGTAGAAAAAATAAATATAAAGATAACAATGACCATGAATCCCCAAAAAATCCTTCCAAAAACCCAATCTACTAGTAACCAAGATGATCTCTAACCTTCTCAAAATGACATAAAAATAGTTTATATATCATAGGGTTAGTATAACAGTATCATCGATAGGATCATCCCTATATCCTCTCATGAAAAGGTAAAGAAAGAATGCTAAATCATGATGAACAACAATGGAAACTAACTCATCCTCTAAAATAAGTATACTAAGTTCCCAGACTCACCATGGATACTCTCACTAAGTATCACATATATGAGAATATTATATAATAAATAATTTCATGGGTACCCCACCACCACTTCCCCACTGGTTTTCCACTTTTCCCCATTGTCGCACATCTTCAGAATCTCTCTCCAAAAGGCTAACCCAATGACACCTAAGCGAAGCACCATAACATGAACCTCATAAAACAAACCAACACTTCCATATAACCAAAAGTAGTTTGGTAGTTTTTGGGATTCCCCATAGCTTGAATAACATGTGTCGTATGTCAAGTATTATACCTCAATCCATCACAACCAATACGCTGAGTAAGGATCATCAAGTCATCACAACCCTTACACGTTGTTCATATAGTAGACCTTAGGAAACTATATCTACAATATATGTCTGTGAAATTAAAAGAATCCATTATAGCCCTCAACACACACAACTGTGTAAAAATAACCACCATGCATACCAACATATGTAACTACCAAGAGAAGAGAGTGTGGTCAAAGGGGGTTTCCATCCATCAATCCTCCCACCAGGATGTTGGGGAAAACACCCCCAGGGCTTAGAATCCTTGGGGGTTCAGTTTCCCTCACTAAAAAGGTGGAGTGTGTATATAAACACAATAATTACATGATATAATATATCCCACAACCACACTATGGGTATGAATTATTCTTGGAATCAACTATAGATAACTATTCTCGAACTCCCAGCTTCCATTTCTAAGAATATATATCCTATAAGCACACAACCATTTAAAGATATACATTAATTTAAATTATACCCTTTTATCAGTTTCACATTACATTAATTAATCATTTAATCATTAATTAACCACTATCTATTCCACATTACATTTCATTAGTATCACAAAAAGTTCCATGCCCTCTAGGCATAATCAAACCGAGTCCACAGTTTCTTAAAATTGTAACATCAACAATGCATCCTAGGGAGCTCCAACCCCATGGGTTAAACAATTTTTAATTTTTTTAACAACATTACAAGTTTCCATGTCACTAGGTTCTCTAGGAAAACATTATAAACTCTCAAAACACATGGATCTCAACAATGTGAGTAGATGAACTACCCATATATTCCTCACCACCTATAGCAGGAGAGTAACTCATCCAACCATGAGGAGCTATACGAAGAAGTAAAGTGTCATACCACATGTTTCTTCACATCCCATAGATAGAGAATAACTAAACACATCTGTCTACCTCAATTATTTGAAAAAGTAAAGAAACAAAAACAGATTCAACAAGCATCTAACATTCATATTAATGGGTAATCCCAACTTCAACCCATTCTGTCATCTCCAGTGTCCTCCCCGAAACCACATGTATATACCAATGCATCTCTCTACTCCGGATTTCAACTACTGCCACAACAACTGGGCCACCCATCCATACATTCCAAAAAAACCTTCTAGGATCATCTATTCCGATCTCACATAACATCCGAGCCTCCCCACTCCATATACCAAAACAACCCTCCATGATCATCCACTCTAGGCTCACTTTACATCACAAGAACTAAAAAACAAAAAACTAGGTTCTTGGCCCAAAAACATGGCATTCATATTTCACACACAATGATCTCTCATAGCTCCAAAGCACGTTGAACTTGGCCTTCACAAGAACTCAAGACCTAAGAATGTGTTGTACTTTTCTCACACTACTTGTTCTTTATTCCATATTGAATTAACTGATTCATTATTCAAGTTCCAATTACAGGTAACCTAAGAAACAAGCTATCAAAGCTATCACAAATTAATTAAAAAATTAATTTCAAATTTACTTTAATTCCCTTATCAAGAAGCATCAAAATGCTTCATGTTCATTAGAAAATTCAATTAAACATGTATACTTACATAAATTTGATTATCATAAAATTAAAAAAAAACTTAAATTCTAAAACATGTCTCTTCAATATTTTATCCAGTTAAGTATCAATTAATTTTGGATTTATGTTCTTTACCAATTTTCATAAAGAACAACATGATAAACCAAGAAAGGCATAGATATCATACTATCTAGAAAATCAATACACAATCCATTATCATGGAACAATGAAAAAACATTGTTATGTGATCGATACCAATTCTTGAATCAGGTTCATATGATTATTAGGTCTATTTCATTATGATCCAAGGGGATAAGCCATGATTAATCTATGATTTCACATAAATAAATAGAGAATAAATGAATATCATATCTCAAAAGTTCACTGATGTTCTTCACATGAGAACAGATCAACGCAACATATACTGATCACCTCTCCTTCAACAACTACATCCACCCGAGGATGCTGTGGTACAACTATACCATCCAAAAAGTAAGAAAAATTCATTAGAAATATGTAGATCACACATTATCACATGAAAAAGATAAATGGGAGGAAACATATCAAATAAAAAATAAGAATGAAGGTAGATCATACCTTGGATAGAAGGTAGATCAATACAGATCAAAGGAGGGAGTTAGGAAGTGATCCTTGATGACAAAATATTCAAAACATCGAAGTGGGGTCTTTAGCTCTCATAAAGTCAAATGAGAGCCATTAAATCTATAGGTTCTGACAAAAGATGATAGGTCATAATGTATTAAAACATATAGCATCAGGGTATTACATGGCGTGAAATCCCCATTCACATCATGTAACCCTCAAGTTTTGGGTTTTGTTGAGAAATGAATCACCTCATCGGTTTTTCTTATTTTTCTAACCCAAAAAATTTTCACATCATGAAACCATATTTCTTGTCATGTGACCTACATTAATGATCTGAAGATCCATGCTTCTAACAACTGAACTACCCCATAATTCCTTTGAGCCTCCTCCCAATAGCTCAGTTTTTGAAAACATTCAAAGGCTAAATCAACACATATCTGGGTCCTTACATCATATACCTATAAAAGTATTATCATCCTTGAGAATCCAAAACCAATCCATAGAAGAAACATAAAAAGGTTCGTACGAACAACTACCTCTTTAGATACATATCAAAGCTCTCACCGCCATAAGATATCAACCGCCTCATGAGAGGAACAACACAAAACCACGTAACAAAAAAAACTAGATCCTAAAAACAATCCCAATGGAGATACCACTCAAAAGAGATAAATACACTACAATAAATAAGATAAATCCATCTCATAACCATAAAAGTTATATAACCACCAAATGAACAATGATACAAGAGAAAATCTAAACATCAAACAAATCAGGGTACTGAGCACGTATCTATGAATCACATTCCTATGTACTCTCCTTCATGTCACTATACAACCTTGAAAAATTAAATAAAGGGATAGCACACCTACATGACACCTTCTCCTAGAAGTCCTATATCTTTACATGACACTCATAAAAGGTTGTATCATTATCCACATCAATCTTTCCCCAATCTATGACCTATGATTCATCAAGAAAATAAAAACAGAGCTGTGATACGTGAAAAACATCATGTATATGGATCATCGGTATGGGATGTACTTTCTGATACAACACTACTCCAACATGATCCAACAACTCGAAAGTCCTAAAAACATGGGAGAAAGCTTACTCTGATGACCAAAAATTCATTGACTATGATGGGGATTCACCTTCACGAACACATGATCCTCGACTTCAACACTACATGTCTCGTCCAATGATTGGCATAGGATTTATAACAATCCAACACCCCATTAATCCTCTCACGAATCACCTAAACCATATCTGTTTTATTCTATACCAGTTCCAGCCTGAGAATTGATAACTCCCCAAACCTAGCCCATCAAAATGGAGAATGGAAAGGTTATCCATATAAGGATCTAAACGGAGCCATACCAATGGAAGAGTGAAATATATTTTTGTATGTGAACTCTACTAAGTGTATATGCCTTATCCACAAACCTCCAAAATCCATGACATAAGAGCTCAACATTTCTTCAAGAGTCTGGATGGTCATCTCTCTTGAACCATCCATCTACGGGTGAAAAGTATTGTTATGGAATAACTAAGAACCAAAAGCATTCTAGATACTTATCTACTCCCTAGAGGTAAAAAAGGATATCAATTAGAAATGATCATCATCAGGACTCTGTGGAGCCTCACCACTTCCTCCAGATACTACCTCGACAAAACCTCCATTGAGATTAACTCCTTGATCGATATAAAATGGTATGATTTCATCAAACGGTCCAATACAACCCATATAGCATCATATCCTCCCTGAGCTCGAGGTAAACTGGTAACAAAGTCCATAAAGATGTCCTGCCACTTCTAGTAAGGAATATCTAATGGCTGGATAAAACTACCTGGAACATGGTGCACAATCTTCACATTTTAGAAGACCAAACATCGAGACACAAAAATTACAGCTATATGCTTCAAATGTGGCAACCAAAACTGACCTCTCAAGACTCGGTACATCTTTGTCACACCAGGATATAACTCTGAGGGTGATCTATGGAACTTTTTGAGAACCACCTCATGCATCACAAAAGGAACTAAAAGACTTCCTTGAAACAACACCTGATGTTGTTTATCCTCAGAACAACAATCATGGGCTTCACCACAAACAACTTGGTCTCTATAGACCACAACCTCAATATCCCCAAAAAGGGATTCCTCCACCTGCTACACCAGAGATGACTTTACTGTCATTTGAATATGGAATCATCTACCCCCAAATTACCCCATATCTATATTTAATGTTGAATATTCATTAATTACTTTCTAATAATCACCGGATTCACACACTACATCACTACATGACATCCTTCTCAATGCATCATTCAGAACATTCCATTTTCAATGTTTATATAAAATCTAAAAGTCATAACCCTATTAAAACATAATCTAATTACATTGGCACAAGTTCAAGTCACACTGGAAGAAAACATACCTCCATATTTTTTGATTAGTGAAGAACACAAAGTGCTCAACTATGAGGAAATATACTCAAAATATCAGGGGAAACACCACTGCCTATAACTCAATATCATGGGTTTCATAGGTACACTCATTGGGATGTAAATACTACTCCCATAAGGCAAAAATGAAATCTACTACATCCAAACAAAGCCTAAACCAAGACATGATGCATCATAGAAAACATAAAACTGAACTCATCTATTAGAAGAAAATGAACTAGAGAATTAACCAACTTCTCCTCCAGATAGTAAAAGTCCACTTGTTACTAATCAGTCTAGAATAATGCATGATATTTTCTGGATAACCCCTTAGAGGAGTCACAACCTAAGAGAAATTATATATAAACCTCCTATAATATTCTTCAAGACCAAGGAAGATTTTTACCTCAGCCACTGTCTTGGGGGATACCCATGAAACAACTACTTCTATCTTTAATGGATCAGACTCTCTACTAGGATACAACTTTCCCCAATAAAAGGACTTCTCATGCACAAAACTCACATTTAGTAAACATCCCAAACAACTTCTCACAATGAATAACTCCCAATATAGAACAGAGATGCTCTACATCATCCCCCTCAGATGAGAAGTATACAAGGGCGTCATCAATGAAACCCACCATGAACTTATCTCAGAACTCATAGAACACATCCTTAAATTACCCTATGAACACAGCTAGATAATTAGTCAAACCAAAAGACATAACAAAAAACTCACAATGACCATGATAAAAAAGGAAACAAGTCTTCAGAATATCTTCACCCTTCACACACATCTGATGATATCCTAACCACAAATCAACCTTCAAGAACCAACTTTCACCCTTTATTTGATAGAATAAATCATCAATACACATAAAGAAATAGTGTTTATTCATTTTCAATTGTTTCAAGCGATGATAATCGATACAAAACCACAAAAATCCATCAAAATTCTTTATGAACAAAACTACTGAACCCCATAGTGACACACATGGCCGAAAAAAACCACACCGCAATAGACTATTAAGATATATATGTATCTCCCGCTACTCAGAAGGTGCCATCCTATACTGAGACGTTGAGGTAGGAGATAATCATGGCTATAGTTCAATACCATACTCAATCTATCATCAAGGGGTAATGCTAAAACCTCCTATGGAAAGACATCTTGGTTCTCTTCTCTGACTCTAGGAAACACTAACTGCTGAAACTTTGATGAACTCAGCAATAGCTCAGCCATTAAGAATAATAGGGACATAACATGCCTCTAACACATCTTAGGGTCTCTACCTCTAACAAACACTATTTTCTCTCCATCTTCATCGAATAAAAAAACTACCTCATGAAGCAATCCAAGTTAGCCTGCATAGAATACAACCAATCCATGATGAGGATGAAATCATGTGTTTGTATCCATAAACATAAGAAATATCTCCAAGAACAGTGCTTCCCCAACACTATCTCAATGTTTCTACATATTTCAATTAAGTTGGATTGACCTCCAACTAGCATTGCCAATGCCAAAGGCACTAGAAGTCTCTCTACCTCAAGTACCAAATAATGGAAAAGGGCAGCTTATATGAAAGAGTGTGCCACTCCTGAATCCAACAAGGCATGAACCAAAGTAGAAACCAAGAAAAGGGTATCTCGAACAATATCTGACTCACCTGATGTTCATAATGCTAAATCATAAAGCTGACCAAAACCATCCCCACAACCTCTATGGCCATGATGATGACTGCCTCCATAACTTCACACTGATCTCATATAGCATGGAGCATCATGGTGTTTTTCTTTTCCTATCCCAACTGCAATATGGTGATACTAAATTGGTGCAACCTACTACTGCAGCCTCGACTAGAAGTGTCTCTATGGAGGAACCTAAAGTCGAACACTTGATGTATGATTACTGCTCAGAATGATCAGACACTATTTCCACTAATTTCCTAATCCTACATTATAGAAACAAATATATGATCCCATGGCATAGTTATGAGATGTTCTTTCCCGATAGAAATGAGACTTTGAGGGTTGGGAGCAACCCCCGGATGACCAGAAGCTCTTCTTTCTTGACATCTAGGAACCCCAGACAACAAATATGCTTCATGAGGAATCCTAAAAAATCCCCTCTCATGAAGATCCATTTTTGCATAACTTCCTCTTGATTACTTTTTCTCTCACCAGTACCTTGAGATACATCTTCAACATAAACGGGGTGACCAAGAGCTAGATATCTGGATGTAAAGCCTCCTATAAATAGCTTTCCCTAGACTCCTCATCTGGAAATAGGTCCGAAGCATATCCCACAAGTTTCCTAAAATAGATTCCAAACTCTCGCACACTGGAGCTCCCCTGCCAAGGGGTAATCAACTCCTGACGACTAGCATCCTTCACGGTCGAAGAAATAAACTCTACTCTAAACTGGTCTTAGAACTCCACCGACCTGACTACCAACACCTCATAATATCCAATGAATAAAAACCACCACTACCACGCTGGTCCTTACAGTATTTTCACATCCATTGAAACCCAATGCTCTGTCTGAGAACAGATTCAACTAAAGGATATCTCAACCTTATCCAACCATTCTTCCATGACTACATCAAAAACGGATCCCTCACATATCTGTAGACTCTGGTGTTGAAACTCTCAGAGTTTACTCCTCCAATTGTCATCATCATCAACCTATACTTTCTAGAAATCTGCTGGTGCAACCTGCAGAACATCTTTTGTGAAAACACGATGAGGATGTCGAACTAGATCCATATATAAAAATAAATAAAATAGTTATAGTTCTAAAACCTAGAATATGGAATACTGTAAAATTAATTAATTGTTTTATTTTATTATTTTTAGGTTATTCTATCCCATGGTCTACACATTCATACGTAGGGGAAAAGAAGAATAGTGCATGATCCTTCCCTAGGTCACTACCCTGCAACCATTATCACCTTGTTTAGTTGCCACTATATGTTTAAAGGTTCATGCACTAAATGAAAGGGCACTCTAAATACTCGTGTCTCATCCGGTCTCCCATGTTTATAGTTCTATCTAAAATTATTTGATACTGTTTCCCTACCAACCCCTGAAACCGCACCTATGCCTAACTCTAAATGCCATCCTATCCCTCAAATAGATCTCTGATACCATTCGATCATGATCCCCAATAAAGTGTACCCCTCCTGGTCCGAAAATGGGAGAAGAGATATAGTGACCCCCAGAGTCCCACCTCAAGTAGGCCTTGGGTTGGGGACTAAAACCAAGGGTATATTAAACATACAAATGGGAGACAATAACTTCTAAGAGAAACACATGTGGAAGAGAGAGATTAGATAGACACCAACCAACTCCTTCTCAGACCATAACATAAAAGAAAACCCAAGTACACAAATGTAATTTCAGGTAAGAATAACTAAAACTAAAAGGGAAAACTACAAGTACCAAAAAGGAAATTAAAGATGACAGTGACCACGAAGCCCAAATAGATTTTACCAAAACCCCAAGCTCTTAGTAACTAGCCCGATCTCCAAACTACTCAAAATTAACTAATAAATAGTTTATATAACATATAGTGAGTATAAAATTATACTTAGTATGATCCTTCCTAGAGCCTCTCATGCAAAAGTAATGAAATCATGCTAAATCACATTGAACAAAAAGTGAAAATAACTCATTACCAAAAATTGGTATGATAGGTTCCCCTACTCATCATGTCTACACTAACCATGTATCTCATACAATAGCATATTATATAACAAAGAATTTCAAGGGTTCCTTACCACCACTTCCCCACTAGTTTTTTTATTTTCCCTAACATCACACATCCTGAGCATCTCTCCCCAAAGACTAGACCGAAGACACCTGGGTGACATACCATAACATGCACCTCGTGTAACACACCACCAAGTCTAGATAACCAAAAGTAACTAGGTAGTTTATGGGATCCAAAACAGCTTGCATAACATGTATCGTACATTAGGTATTATACATCAAGATATTATATCCCATACGCCGAGTAAGGATCCTGAAGCCATCACAAACCATACACGTTGTACCTATAGTATCACTTATGAAAATATATCCAGAATATATGTGTGGGAAATAAACAAAATCCAATATAGT
Source organism: Viscum album (assembly GCA_963277665.1). NCBI lineage: Eukaryota > Viridiplantae > Streptophyta > Magnoliopsida > Santalales > Viscaceae > Viscum > Viscum album. The sequence continues at coordinate 1,491,286,283 of OY728120.1, forward strand.
CCTCTAGAAACATATATAGGGGAAACTAACTGTCATGCATATCAGCCCAGGTAACTACCAAGAGAGGAGAATGGTGCCAAAGGGGGTAGTCATCCATCCGGCCTCCCACCAGGATGTTTGGGAAAACACCCCTCTTGGGATCTGAATCCCCTTGTTGTTAGTTTCCCTAACTAATAGGTTGGAGTAGCATATAGAAACAAAAAAAGTAAATGATATAATATATCTCACAACCGCACTGTGGACATATCCTATTCTTAAACTCAACTATAGCTAACATCACTCAGACTCCCAGATGCCACTGCTAAGACTAGATATCCTATAAGAACCCAACCATTAAAAGATCTATATTAAGTTACTTTATACTTTTTTATTAGTTCACTTTATGTTAATTAATTCTTTAGTCATTAATTAACCATTATAAATTCCACATTACATTTAATTAGTATCCTAAAAAGTTATATTCCTTCCAGGAATAACAAAATTGAGTCCATAATTTTTTAAAATTATAACCTCAGCATTGCATCCCAGTAAGCTCTAACCCCATGGGTTAAATATTTATTGATTTAATTAACAACATTACCACTTTCCATATCAATAGGTTCTCTAGGAAAACAATCTAATATCTCCAAAACAATGATTTAAACACGATGAGTAGATAAACTACCCATAGAGTCATCACCTTCTATAGTTGGAGAGTAACTTGTCCAACCATGAGGAGGTAAACATAGAAACCACAAGATACACCCTGCACGTCATTGCCTCCCATGAAAAGAGAGCAACAAAACACATCTGTATGCCTCAAGCAGTGGGGAAAGGAAAGAAGATAAACAACAACATATTGAACAACCATCAATAATTCATATCATTGGTTAATCCAAACTTCAACCCATTTTTTCATCTCTAATGTCCTCCCAAACACCACATGCATATACCAATGAATCTCTCCACTGCCAACATCAATTTCTACCCTAACAACCTGTCCTCCCTACCCTAAATATCACAACAACCCTCTAGGCTCAACCATCCTAGGATCACATAACTTCTGGGACTCCCCTCCCCATATAGCACAACATCTCTCTATGAGCATCCATTCTAGCCTCATGTCACATCACAAGTAGCAGGAAACAAACAAGAAACCGAGCTCTTGGCCCTAAAACAAAGCATTAAACCTTCACACACAGCGAGCTCTCACAACTCCAAATAAAAATACACTTGGACTTCATTAGAAAGTAGGAAACTCAGGACCAATAAAGGCATTTTATTTTTCTCACACAATTAGTTCATTATTAAATATTGAATTAACTGATTCATTATTCTTGTTTGAACTATGGAAAATCTAAGAAACAATCTATCACATCTATCAAAAATTAATTAAACAATTAATTTAACATGACTTTAATTACCATCTCAATAACCAACATCAGGACTCATGTTAATTAACTAATTCAATTAAAAATCCATACGTGAATTAATTTTATTATCAACAAATTACATCAACAATAACCATATTCATTAAAAATGCCTCTTTAATATTTTATCCAATTAATTATCAATTAATTTCGACTTTATGTTTTTTAACAATTTCCATCAAGAAAAATTTTCTAAACCAAGAAAGGAATAGATATCACACTATCTAGAAAATCAAGAGGTAGACCATTATCACGACACAAATAAACAACATATATATGCCATTAATACCAATTCTTTAATCCATTTCACATAATTATTAGGTAAATTTCATTATGATCCCAGGATATAAAACATGATAACTCTATGATTTCTCATAAATAAATAGAGAATAAATTAATCCCCTACATCAATACTTTTTCGATGTTCTTCACATTAGGATGGATCAAGGAATCATATTCCAATCACCACATCTGTAAAAACTACATCCACCTGAGGATACCGAGGTATAACTACACCAAAACAATAACAAGGAAAAGTTCATTAGAAACATTTAGATCACATTCCATTTCATGTAAAATAGAAATGAGAGGTAATAGATTAAAGAAACCACAAGAGCAGAGGTTGATCATACATTGGATCGAAGAAAAATCACTACGGGAAAAACGAGAGAGTTTGGAAGTGATCCATGATGAAGGAATCTTCAAAATGTTGAATAGAGGGTCATTAGGTCACTTTGAGTCGTGGGAGAGCCACTACACTCATAAGTTCTGACAAAAAAAACTGAGAGGATGGTATGTTTTAAAACATACGATGTTGGGGGTATTACACGATGTGGAATCCCCATTCATATTGTGTAAACCTTAGGTTTCATGTTTCACTAAAAAAATGTGTCACCTCATTGCTTTATTTTATTTTTAGAACCCTGAAAAAGTACACATCATGAAGCCCTATTTCAAATTATGTAACCTCCTTTAAATACATGAAGCTCCCTGCTTCTAGCTTCTAGCAACCAAACTACCCCAGAAATCCATAAAGACTTCTCCAAACACCTCGATCTTTGAAAACATGCAAAGGGTTGATCCACATGGATCTAAGCCCATACCTGATTAGTAAGGATAAACATAACAGATATCAATCAATGTTCATAAGTGAAAATAATATAATATTAATTTTATAAGAATGTGATTATAACATATCAGAATTATAACCAATCATTTGATGATCATCAATCATAAATCATGGAAAAATTATTTTTCATAACAAAATACATAAGTTATTAGTGTGTGGAATCATCAAAAATAAATAATGATCCATGATAACATATCATTAACATTAAAAGTAATATGGTTTTATAGGGACCTATTAATTTTATATATATAAATTATATAGTATTAGATGAATATTAAATACATAATACTATGATCCATGCCATAATATTATGGTTTTAGTATCTTTGGAAATATAGAAGAATTAAAAAAATTGCATAAGAGATCTACATTGTCTTCCTCTTAGTTCTTCATATATATAACCCTTCAAAGAAATTTCAAACTTAAAATTGGTATTTATATCATGGAGAAAGGAAATATTAGAAAGTGTGAGAACTTATTCTTATTAAGGGAAAAAAAGATATATCAATGATCATTTTAGTATAACATTAGTATTTGGGTATGAGAACATGATCATAAAATTTTAAAACCCTACCCAACATATCATATATCATAATCTAGATTCTTAACATAATTCTTGGATGTTCATAGGATATGAATCATAAAGGAATAAGATAAAATAATCCATGACAACATAGATTTGGCATAAGACATATGTTTGTGGTATATAAATAATCATATAAAATCATTTCCTTGGTCAAGGATAAATTCTAAAACTATCATAGTGGATTGGGTTCACTCCCCAATCCATCATATATTTTGTTATGGCTCACTCCCAAAACTATTATAGTAAACTAAGTCCATTATTGAATTAAGTTCACTCTCTATTCTAGTCCTTATTATCTCATGCAATATCCATCAAAACAAAATTCATTTGAGGGATATATAACCTTTTCCGCACCCATTACATAATGAAAATAATACAAATGTTGGACAAAATATCATAAAACATTCATCATAACATAACCCTTGGAAAGGAAACATGATTGAAAAACATTTAAAAATATAATTAATTGTCGAAGAGAAACAAGTTTCATAAAAGGTTTTATCATAACTTTATTAACATGTGGGGAAAAATAAGTTTAAAAAAATTATCCTTAAATCATTATCATCATATTCCATTGAAAAAAAATCATCATATCATTTTATCATATCCATATTAAATCCTACATAACATCATTGTATTTTATCATTGATGAAAAATTACTTTAAAATATCATTTTAACATTAACTGAGGGAAATATTCTTTTCACTTTGAAATCACTTATTTAAAATATAAAAATTTCCCAAATATTAATGAAATAAATTTGTTTGAAAATAACTTTGGAAAAATTTCAATTAATATTCTTCTCATTGATTTTTTATTCATTTGGGAATTTTTTTTAATAACATATATGTTAAAAAAATATGACTTTTACTTTTTTTGTTAAAAGTCAAAAGTACATCATTTATAAAATGAAAAGAATATTGCTTTTATAGAATTATTTAAAAAGTAAATCATTGGTAATAATGTATTTATAAAATTATAGTATAAAATTAAAAACATTCATGAAACCAATTTTATAATACATGGATATGGAAGAAAAATGATTTTTGATCAAAGAGCTAAATAAAGTTGGTTTTCATTAAAAACATTCTTCCACTAACTTGAGTACAAAAAGAGAGGTAAATGAAATAAAAAAACATAATCTAATGATATAACCATATGGGAAGAAAAATAAATTTAGACCTAAGATATATTTTTTAAAAGTTCATCATAGTTAACTTAATCATAAAAAACCCAATAAAACATTATTAGGTAACATAAATCTCTTAGCACTTTAAAATTTTTTAAATAAAAACATCTTAAAGGGAGAAGATAATGTCTATAAAAAAATACCATTAATTTTCCAGAGAATAATAATTAAATATATTCATAGGTATTATATACACCACATAAAGTAAACAAGTTGTGAATATGGCATGTGTCTCATAGAAATAAAAGTTCAACAAAAATCCCTTACACAATGTTCCACTTTCTTAGAAAGTGTTCTAAAATAACATATAATAAATTTAAATTTATTATAATAATATAATAAAATAATTTATATACACATAATATCATATATGATCCACTTATATCATTTCAACACCTATTTATCAATAATTACTTATTAAAACTATTATTTTTGTGTGTTAATTATTTTATTTTTCATGGAAGTTTGGGTTTAGGAGTCCCGATTCTTGTACAGTGATCATGGTTACATCCTCTCCATAATGTTAAAAATGATAAAAATATGATATATATTCATTATTTATATATTTATAGTCATCCATAAAAGGTATATATATATATAAATGAATTACATTGTTTAGGGAGATGATAGGTCGTACAAACACATGAATGTTGTTTCAATTATTAATAGATGAAATGAAAAACGGTAAAGAAATAAATCACCATTAAATAATAGTAATAATAATAATAATAATATCATAAATATAATATATATTTAATAAATCCATCATTATAACCATAAAAGTAAAGTGTTGATGAAATAAAAATTACACCACAATGTGGTGACAGTAAGTCGTACGTATGCACAAGTGATGTTTTCACTTTTGGTAGGATGGAAATAAGATGGAAATAGTTAATAAATAATCATAAAAACAATAATTTATATTTAATATAATTAATTAATTTTTTTATAATTAATACCATGGATTTATAGGATGTAGAAGAAGAAATAAAATTGAAAATGCTCGATTAAGTGTTATACCTCTACATTAAGAAACAACTTTTTTATAACACAATATTTCTTAAAATGATGAAATGTTTAAAAGACCATAAGCTCTAATATTGGGTGAAGGAATAAAATAAAGTATTATAGTAGGTACTTTTTAATATATAAGGCTAAAAATTTATGAGTAATAAAGGAGAAGATGTGCACATTTATAAGTGAGGGGATGGGTATTCATGAAATTAATTAATGTATTAAATTAATATAAAAAATATTTATAATAAAATGACTACTATTTGATATATTTATAATATATTAATATTTAATGTATAAAAACTCTCATAAAATAACATTTAGATAATTTTCTGTTATTATTTAACCCTTATCTCTTAGTTTTAACCATCTTTATGCCATTTGAAAATTTCAAATGTCATAATTTTTTCTATTTTTTAAGGGTCAAGATTGTTACTATAAAATAAAAAGATAAAAAAACATACATGTTATAATATTTTAAACAATATCCCATTCACTTAGAAGAATATAGGATTTTTTTAAATTCTGAATCATAAAATAAAATATAGTTTTTTATAAAATATCATTTATGTCATTTTTAAAACTATTCATTTAATTTGGAATTAAAGTCATAAATATTGTAAGATAATTATAATATTAACATTTAAATCATATATAATATGATAAATATATCTTAAAATTAATGGAAAATTTTTTTTATTCAATTCGTATGACATTTATATTTTTTAAATCATTTTATTTTTTATTTTGTTAATTTATTAAATATTGTGTGAGCGTTGTGTAATAATTTAAGGTAATTATTCAATCACGAAACATTAAAAATTAATTAATATGAAAAAATAACTTATATTTCAATTAAATATTTATAACAAAACATGTCCTTTTTTTCCCATATGAAAAAATACTAGATATATTAAGGTCTATAGTGACATTTTGTATTTAATCTTTTCTTAAAATAATATAAAATCCATGTTAAAATAAAGAAGACAATAATATTACATATTTTGAAAAAATGGATGATTATGGATAAAATAAACTCATCCAATAAGATAAATTAGTGTTTTAAATAAATTTTAATCTCTTAACCCAAAAAATAAACAATGCTTTACCTTTTTTACCCATATTGAGGAAATTTTGTTTACTATTTCTTGTGTTTGTTTTGAAAAAAAATGAAATTCTCCCTTTTAAAATATTTAAATTTCAATATTAAAAATATGTAATAAATTTTAACAAATGTAATTCTTAGATTTATAGGATTTTATTTAAAATTAATCTTCAAAAACATGATGAAAAACAGTTTTCCAAAAATAATGTTTTCTTACATATAAAATATTTTCGTAAAAAACTAAATCATAAAATTAATTATTACAAACTAAATTGTATTTTCAATAATATAAATGAAATAATTTTACATTTAAAATCATTTTAAATGAAAATGGAATTGTGTAAATTATATAAATGAAAACTCAATTTCTAATAAAAATCAATAATTTACAGTAATAATAAAAAAATCATTCTTTTTAGAAAACATTCAAAAATTTACCCTAAGAAAAATTTAACTTGATGATTTAGAAAAATAATTTTAATTTTTTAAATAAATTTTCTAAAATTGATAGAAATTAATTATAAACTTTTCTCACAAAAATAAATTTAATCCATTTTTAGATAAAATTGTATTTTCCATGAAAATAACGATTTCACTAAAAATTGAGTACTTAATTATCAATAAATTTTAATTATCTAACAACATTATAAATATTTTATTTTTCCTTTTAAATTTTTATATTTCTATTCAGTCTTCTAATTTAACAGATGGGATATAAATGTATACTATATTATGAACTATTTAGACTCGGTGTTCCATATATCATAAGCTATTGATAGAATTATTATTTTTTTTGAAAAACATTATATCATAAAATTAAATCATGTGGAATTATACCCCCTTAAAATTAAGTTCTACCTCAATATTCTGTTACTTTAATACAAATAAATGAGTATATCTCAATTTCATCACATCTTTGGGTTCCTAAGTAGCTTCTCTGAATTTTAGATATCTCCCGATAAATTTTACCAGATGATTATTCTAGTTCCATAACAATTTATCCCAATAATCCATGATTTATACTAGTTTTCATTCATATGAATTATCAACCTCTATTGGTATAACCACTTAGTTATGTACATGTGAAGGATTTGGTATTTACTTCCTTAGGTGAGATATATAGAACACATTGTGAACTTGAGAAAGATTTGGTGGAAGCATCATGTTATATGGAACCATCCCTACTCAGTCAAGAATCTCGAAGGGGCCGATGTAACTAGGGATCATATTTCCATTCTATTAAAATTTCTTAAACTTTTTCCATGGATAAATTCATAGTAATACCTTTTGACCAATATTTAATTTGATATTTTTCAGATGATTGTATGTATAGAGTTTATATCAACTCTTAGAAGTATTGATGTGTTTATGAATGTATCTAACTTTTTATTTCATTTACTTACCTAGTTCTAGTTTCAATATCTTTCTTTGTCTGATATCATCCCAGTATATTGGAGTTCGGCACTTCTTTCCATAGAGGGATTCATAATGATCTATCTAAATTCTCATGTAAAAACTATTGTTATATGAAAACTCTACTAGAGGAAGGTGTTGAGCCTAACCACCATTTAAATGCACAGAATAATAATTCTATATATCCTCTAGGATTTGAACGATTCTCTCAGGCTGACCATCTATTTGAGGGTGATACGGAATATTGAAAAATATATTTGAATCCATATCTTGATGAGGACTTTGTCTGATCATTAAGGTAAGCCACAAATATATATCAGATATAATAGATTGTGGTAATCCAAGAAACATTTCCACATCCTTAATATATATTAAATAAATATTGACAAGATAGAAATCATTATTAATTGTAATTATGCATTCCAAATTGATAAGGTGATTGAGAATAACCCAAATAGCATTATGGCCTTTAGATATTTTGGGGAGTTAGACAACAAAATACATGGTTATTTTTCCCATTTCCATTATGGTATAGATAATGGTTGTAACCTCTCATTAATCTTATGTCTCTCTATCTTAACTTTCTAACATACCAAGAACTGAGATACATGCTCTAAAATATTTTCCATTATGTTTTCCCACCATAAAGATTCACTTATATCTTTAAACATCTTCTTAATTTGTGGATAAATATAGAATAATGAACTCTGAGTCTCAACAAACAAATTCTTCAAATATGGCATGCCTAAACACATACACGGTTCGAGAAACTTATCATTAAATCACAATAATAGTTGAAGTTAGGAATATTTCTCACATTATTTTATAATTATACATATTTATTTTTACCTATTTAATCACTACATGGATAGATGGTTGAACAATCATTTGAGAAATATAATATTTCTCCCCTTCCTTAAAGGTTCCCATATCCATATTTTGTAAATCATATTATATTGGGTCTTTTTTTATCATCATAATATATATGGTAGCATGTTCCTTTCACCTCAGAGCATCTCAAACCTTGTTTTCTTTCCACGGGTGGTAATGTATTGAGCAATCATAATCTTTAATCTACTCCAACCACCTTTTCTAGAGAATATTTATCTATTTATGGTTGAATATATACTTTAAAATATTATAATTAGTATATTCATCACATGCTTCTCCATAATGTTAATGCCTCAAAATATTTTATAAAAAAATTATCATAGATAACTCCTGATCATAGGGTGGATTTTCTTTCTCATAAACCATCAATTTCCATGAGGTAAAATATATAACCATATCATTCTACATGAGGAAACCACTCAGTCTTGTCATCAATGAATCACTATAGATCAAAAATCCTTATCCACCCCAGGGTATTATGAGTAAAAGTGAACTAAACAACCATCTCTTATACTTCATGAAATTTTCATCACATTCTTTTGTATACAAGAACTTAACCCCTTCCATGTTAAGTTGTTGAATGGATTTGAAATTCATGAAAATATCTCAAAAAATATTAATATTATCCAACTATCCCAAGAAAAATACAAGTTTCATTTACCATTGTTGGTATAAGACATTACTCAATAACATCAATCATATAAGGATCTACTGATATACACTCACATGAGATTATATGATAAAAGAATAGACCCTTTTCCAACAAAAATTATCACTTGGTAATTTTTTTATACAAATTATCCTTCCTTGGGGTATTCATTATAATCATAAAGTGTTCTTCAGAACATTCCTTACTCTTGAAATATATGATATAATTATCTATGAAGGCTACCAAAAAATAATCATGGTATTCTCTAAAGATTTTATTCATTAAATCCATGATGATAATGGGGGTATTAGTAAAACAAATATAATCCCTATAAATTCATAGTCTCCATACATCATAAGGAAGGTTATATTGGGAATTTATTCACTTTTAAACCTCATATGATAATATCTAGATCAAATATCAATCTTAAAAAATACTGATCTCTTTATAATTTATAGAATAAATCATCAATACCGGTAAGATGGTACTTATTCTTGATTGTGATCTCTCTATGTTCTCAATAATCAACATTTAGTCGAATTGATCAATATTTCTTCTTATAAAATGAATATGTGCATCCCAAGGTGACACACATGGATGGATGAATTCCTTGTCATGTTTATAGAATAGTTTTTTTTCAATTCCTACAGCTCAATTAAGACCATTCTATATGAAGTCTTTTAAATTGGTGTATCACCAGGTTAGAGTTATGTTGAATACTCAACTTCATGATTTAGTTGAAGAGTAATAAAATCTTCCCAAAAGACATAAAAAATATTGTAAAATAGGTATTTCTTTGATGGTGAGTTTCTACCCATCTATATCAGATAGAAATCCATTTTAATAAGAATCATGACCTATAAAATGGCTTCAATTCTCATTTAATGTTCATATTTTTCATCACACATATTGATAATCATAGGTTGGTTTAGAATATTGAATTTCACTTCACTTACTTAGTAATTGATGTGGGATTTATGTAAAGTAATACTATCCATGCCCAAATTTATATTTAGTTAAACTATAGAGTGAATAAAAATATTTTAAGGAATTAAGTTTCCCCTAACTTTGAGTAGTAACAAAACATAGACTTGATATGCGATCATCATACCATTAAGTTTTTTCACTGGTAATTGAAAATATATTCATTTAGGTTATAAATTGAAATTCCTTGAAACTTTTCATGATATAGAGGAATTCATATATCTATAGGAAAATAGGATAGTTCAATATTGTGGAATACATGTAACCACCTCAACATTAACAATCTATATTTTCAGTTTCGGTAAAACCAAAATATTTAGCTTGATCGTAAAGAATCTTTTATCTGATTGATCAATCATAAAAAATCATTCAGATTATGTCTAAATATTGACACCATTTTTTCAATTTATGACACCTTAGGTTTAACCATGTTTATCTATGATCATAATATATCCAAATAATTCATAATGTTTTATAAATAAAAATTGAATTAACCCAAGTATATCCCCCAAGAGTGTAAAAATATGTGTATAGTAAGTGAACACTCACCATTCACTAGAATAATATCCTAGACATACTCGAATAATAGTTTTTCAAGTTATTACCCCTAGAAATATCTTTTCTAAAACCACATCCACTTATAGAATCCAGATATGGATATATTCTTAGGAAAACAATAATATTTCCTATAATATAACTTTGGATGTTATCCTATACATATTAATATCCTAATGGTTGTAACTAAATATTTATAATCTTGGTTTCCAAAGGTAACCAAACCTTTCTTTGATACCAACTATAGAGACTGATACTTTTTATACATAAATAATTCATTTTTTTAGATTAATATTCAATATATAACATTATGATCCATTCCAAAATCACATTGATTTAGTGTCTTTGGAAACTTTAATACATAAAAAATATTCATAAGAGATCTACACCAGATCCGACTTTGTTTTTCTCATGTGGAACCCTTATTATACATATCATATATAAAAATCATTCTTCATATCCTAGGGAAAGGAAATATTAAAAATGGTGACGTATCATAATCAGTGGGGGTAAATAAGAGAGGTATAAACTATAATTTAAGATTAAAATTACAATAATAGCATGATAACATGATAATAAAATTGAAAACCCATATCTAGAATATCGTAAATCATAATCAAGATTAATGTAATATATTTTGGTTGCTCTTAGGATATAAATCATAATGAAATCAAAGAATATAATCCACAAAAGCATAAAGTTTTTTTAAGACATAATCTTGTGGAATTTACATAATCATATAAACTAATTTCCTTTTTCAATGAATACTTCCAAGACTATCATAGTGGATTGGGTTTAGTCCCCATTCCATTATATCTCTAGTCAAGGTTCACTCCAAAGACTATCCTAGTTAACAATGTCCCTTATCGAACTAATTTCACTCCCCATTCCAGTTCTTATTATCTCATGGGATATCCATAACTACCCAATTTATTTTAGGAATATATAATATTTGGACCACCAATAACATAATGAAAATCACTCATATTTGTTCCATGAGATCATAAAATGTTAATCATAGCATAACCCATGGAAAGGATACTTGATTCATAATCGATTTATCATAGACCAACCAATGAAAAATAAATTTGTTTCAAATAGGATTAATTATATTTTAATTGACATGTGGGAAAGAAAAGAGTTTCATAGAATCATCCTTAAATCATCATTGTCAAATTCTATTCAAAAAATGAAAGTGTATGGTATCATTTGATCATGTCCCTAGTAAATTGTAATAAACATCAAAGGATGTTATCATATATGAGGAATACATTTAAAATATCACTAGAACATTCAATGAGTAAAACACCCATTTCAATTTGAAATTAGTTATTTAAAATTTAAAATTTATAAGTTTTTAAGGAAAAATTGTTATTTGAAAATTTCCTTGGAAACAATTAGAGTACTCTTAAATTCATTAGCCAATCATGATATTGGGAAATTTTATTTATGTTTCGTATGTTAAAATAATTATTCCTTTCACATTTTCAAAAAAAACAATTATAAGTACATCGTTTAAAAATTAAAAGAAGACACAATTTAATTTAAAAAATCATGGGATAATATTATCAACATTTTTGAAAACATTTTTAGAGAACATGGATATGGAAGAAAAAGGATTTTCAACCAAAGAGAGATATAAACTTAGTTTTCCTTAAAAATATTATTCTAGTATCTTGAGTACTTAAAGAGAAGAACCTTAAAGTAAAAAATGTGATATATATAAATAACTTGTAGAGACAAAAAGACATAGGATTATATTCAGATATTCCATAAAATTTCATCACTAAAAACTAAATAATAAACATTGATGATAAATAATGATATTTTAACAAAAATGAATTAACTCTTTGGAATCCTTAAAACCAAAACCTCATGAAAAAAAACCTTGGATGGATATTTAAATAACTATAAATTTAATGATAATTATCATTAAATATATTTTTGTTTTTTATATATACCACATAAAATAAAAAATTAGTGAATAAGATAGTGTCTCATAGAAATAAATTGAGATGAAAATCCATTTCCACAAGTTCAACTATCTTCTAAATCACTCTAAACTATTGTATAATAAATTTAAATTTATTATAATTCTATAAAATAATAATTTAAAAATTTATAATATCATAAATTTTAAACTTTTAATATTGAAACATCCATTTATTAATAATTCCTTATTAAAATTATCTTTTCTAGGTTTTAAATGATTTATTTTTCAGGGAAGTTTTTGTTCGGTAGTTTCGATCCTTATACATTGATAATGGTTCCATCATATCCAAAATATTATCCATGATATAAATATAATATATATTTATATTTTTCCATAATAGGTGGAGATTGAAAAATTAATTACCTCATTAAGGGAGATGTTAGGCTGTACATTTTTATGAACACTATTTCCATTTTCTCAAGGATGGAACAGAATAAAGGTTAATAATAATTAATCATTAAATAATCATAATATTATCATAAATAACATATATATTTTAAAAATCTGTCATTATAACCATTCTAGTAAAGTGGTGATGAAAAATGAATTAAAATGCTATGTAGAGAGGGTAACCCATATATACACATGAGTAATGTTTTCACTTTCCATACGCTGAATGGAAGGTGGATAATGGTAGTTCCATAATATTTTAATAAATATATATATTTAATATACTTAATTAGTTATTTTATAATGGATTCCAAGGATCTAAAGGTGGTGTAATAAGAAAAAAAATTGAAAATTCTTGGCTAAGTGTTATACTTTATCTTTATGAAAAATATTTTTGATTAAACCTTATGCCTTTAGGGGATGGTATATTAGAATTTAAAAAAGATATTGGATGTGGTGAAGGAATATATTAATTTATTATGTTATAAATTTGATGAGCTATAATGGAATTGTTTTTTGAGGAATAGATGAGTAGAGGTGACCTTTTATATGTGAGGGGAGGGGCACTCTTGGAATTACTTAAATTATCTAATTAATATGAATTTACTTTGTAATAAAGTGACTGAAATTTAATATATTTACAATAGAGGATTTTTTAGAAGTTTAAATAATATCATATGATAGTATTTATACAATTTTAAGTTATGTTATTAACCTTATCTCTTAGATTCAACCCACGTTAATCAGTTTAAAAATTAGAAAAGTACCAAGGGTTTGTACTCTGTAAGGGTCAGGAATGTTACCATAACATGATAGGAGACCCATAAATGAAAAATAGATGATTTTTTAAACCATATAATGTTCAATTGGATGAATAAAATATTTTTTCCAATTTTAAATCATTTAATAATATATTATTTATTATAAAATATCATGAATGTCATTTTTGAACTATTCATTTACTTTGACATTAAAGATGTCAAGATATTAAAGGAATTTATATATAAACCTTTAAAAATATCTAATATGTTATATTTACTTAATTTTTTTGGAACACGCTAATTAATCTAAATTCTACTAAATTTATGTTTTTAAAAATAATTTATTTTGTTTTCTTATTATTTGAATAAATATTATGTCGGTGTTGTAGAGGCATTTTGGGTAATTATTAAATCAATAAAAATTAAAAACAAATTAATATGATAAAAAATATTTTTTATTTAAATTAAAAAGCTATAAATAAACTTATTCTCTATTTATCCTTATAAAAAATATTACATATATTAATATCAAGAGAGTTCCATTTTGTATTTATTCATTTCTTAAACTAATATAATGGTTCTAAAAAAAAGATATCACCATGTTTTCTAGTTTTAGATAAATTGATGAATATATCCCAATTATACTCATAAAATAGTATAATGTTTTGTTTTATAGAAATTTTAAAGCCTTATCCCAAATTATAATCCATGTTTTACTCATTTTACCCTTAACATTGTGATTTATTTACTATTTTCACTCTTTATTATGACCAAAAATGAAAGTGGCCTATTTTCCAAAATTGTAACTATAGATTCTAAATATTAATTCCACTTTATAAAATTCAATAAATATAATTGGAAGGATTTAATTTAAAATTAATATCATAAAACATAATGAAATGAAATATTTCAAATATAATATTTTCTTAACTATAAAATGTTTTATACCACAATCCAACATAAATTAAGTCTAATGGAATTAAATGGATTATTTATAATATAAATGAAATAATTATAGCTTTAAAACTATTTTTTAAAAAAATTAACTTCATAAATGGTTTAAAAAAAATAAAATTTTCAATAAAAATCTATATTGTTTACTATTCCTCGAAAAATCAATCTTTTCATAAAATTAAAAAAAATCAATCATATATAATATTGACATGATTATTTTAAAAAATAATTTCATTTATTAAAATAAATTTTCTAAATGTTTAATAAATTAATTATATTATTTTCTCACAAAAAGAAAGAAACCCCATTTTTTAGAGAAAATGTATTTTTAAAACATATAATGATTTTACTAAAAATTTCATACCAATTTATCAATATATTTTATTTACCGAAAACAATTATAAATATTTTATATTTACTTTTTTTAAAAAAATTGGTTATTACTATTCATTCTGATAATTTAGTGGATTGTTTTAATAGTATATTATTTTACGCTTCATTTATATTATTTATTGCATGTATCACAAGATATTAAAGGAATTATATTTTTTTGAAGATTAATATATCATAAAATATCAGGTTGTTACATTTTGAATATACATAAGCATAAAGAATCATTTCCTTAGCCAAATATCACTAACAGAGCTATCATTGTGGGTTGGGTTCACTCTTCATTCCACCAATTAATTAGTCAAGGCTCACTCCCAATACAAACATAGTGGAAAAAGTACCTTACTAGAATGATTAAACTAACCATTATAGTCTATATTATCTCATGAGATATCCATGTTTACCTAATTCATTATAGGTATATAAAATTTTTGGTCCAACCGTCATATAATTAAAACTATACAATTGTGTGAAAAAAATCACAAAACATTCATCATATCATAACCCATGGAAAGGATATGAGTTTCATAAACATTTATTAATTTCATCATATAATAACACAGTCAAAATAAATAGTTTTCATAAACATCTCATAATCATAATTCTAAGCCATTGAAAAAAATAATAAGGATGATATCATTGGATCATATCCCCAGCAAAGAATAAGTAACACTAAAGGATGTTATCATATGTGACCCCCAAGATTCAATTGTAATAAGTAATGATTATATTTTAATAAAACTATAATATAATGAGTATTTTAATATTTTATGTCCCAAAAATTCTAATTTTACATGGAGAATATTGATATTGAACTTACACGGTAAAAATAAGTCTAGAATGTGTTTTTGAAAATTATTCTTAGAAATAATATGTCATGATTAATTGAAAATTTAGTATTTATATATTCAAAATTTTATTTGTAATAATTTTTTAGAATATTTATAATTGACCATTAATTGAGTATAAATTTTATAGAAATAATGATATGATCATTTGGAGGTAAAAAAGGGATATTTTTCTGAAAATTGATTAAAAAACATAATGTATTTCCATTTCAATTAATTAAAATAGTAATTTATAAAGAATTATTTAAATGAAATTTATAGATTAAATATATATTAATATTAATTTAAAAACATATAATTATGATTATTAGTAATATAATTTATGTAATATCATCTTATGCTTCAAAAATGTATGTCTTGAAAAACGATTTTTTGACATATTTTGTGTGATTATTTTTTAATTAAATTTTGAAAATTTTGTGAAATTAATTTTATAAAGAGGACTGAATATTTATAATCAAAATTTAATTTTTTTTAGAAATACCACCTTAATTTTTTTTCTTAATGGATTATAAAAATTACAAAAATATCTCACCACGATTAAGGTTCAAATGGGTTAATCAGTGTTTGACCAAAAAAGATATGGGTTAAAATAGACTAAAAACATTATGTAACAACATTGGTAGGTTTTATTTAGAATATAAACTTATAAACATATAATATTATCCATTTTAAATCCATTTTACATGAATGTGACTTGAAAAAAAAATTAAACTATGAAAAATTACAAGTGTGTCAATCACCACAATTAAAAAAGGAAACTTCCTCCCCATGCTTTTTCACAACTCTTAGTCCATTTATCTTGAAAAATACATACAAAAATATCTCCCAAAAATCATTATAAACATTATATATCTTCTGTTATTAAAAAAATACCAACACTAGAGTTCTTAATAATATATTCGAAGGGGGTTTTCTAATAGAAGGTAATCATCTTCACCAAGCTATTTTTTACTTCTTCTATTACCACCATCAATTATGTCTTTATTTGCAATATAATAACACTGGTGTCTAAAATATATTGATATGTCCTTATTTTTTGTTTAATAATATTTATCCTATTTTTTTCCTAGAAAATTAGAAACAAAACTATCACCCATGTGTATGGTGGAAGACTTCCCCACAAACCGATGTAATTTGTTTTCATCACCGAATGTGTTTGATAGACATAATGATGAAAATAATGATATAAATAATGAATATATATGATACATATTAAATAATATTTTTTAAAAAATTTACATATAATCCAATTCCATACCCTTTCACCCATTAAAGAAATGATAACGTCACCCATGTGTACATACGACCTACCAACTCCCCGAAAAAATGCGATTCATTTTCCATGTCCAAATTTCAATAATGATTATAATATATATATATATATATTTTTTGAATAATAATTGTATTTATAAAAATTATATAATTATGTTTATGTCCGAACTATATCCTATGCATAAGAGTTGAAACATATGGGGGAAACCAGCATGAGAAAACGAAGATGTTAACACCTGGAATAATGGTAATAAAGAAATATTATTATAGAATAGCTGATAAAATGTTACAAGAGGATCATATATGATATTATAAATTTTAATATGGTTCTTATATAAAGTAATAACATGTTTAAAACCACTATACAGAAGTTTAAAGCATGTTAAACTAAAGGGAAGCGTTGGGTAAGTGAATTCATCTCAATTTCCATTTCAGTGAGACAAATTTGATATTATGCATCCATTTAATTTTATTTGGAATAAATAATCACTATTTTTATATTTAAAATTATTAAATTTTTATTCATAATGAATAATTTGTCTATTAATTATTATTACTTCATGCAGTTATAACTTAAAATTTACCAAAGTAGTAAGGATTTATTTTACAATCCCTTTTTTGGGATTTCCTTAATTTATTTTAAAGAAATTTTATAATACATCCTTCATAAAATGAATCTATTTTATTATCCTCTAGATATTTATCGAGTTTCCAAATTTTAATCAAAATTTCCCATCTTTAGTACATTAATTATTCAACAAAATGTATAAAAAATAATTATTTTATTTCTTTTTTAATTAGATATATTTTACATCCAGGTCGAAATATTTCAAAAAAAATTCACAAAAGTATTTTTTGTTACTCAGATGATTTAGTAAGAAATTTTAAGCTATTCAAATTTTTTAAATTTTCTTAAAAGAACATTAGTAATTTTACCGAATTTTTCTTTTCTTACATTCTTTATTAAAAGTAAAATGGAATGTTTTTAGCATATATGAAATTAATGGACTTCCCCTACTCTATAATTGTTTTATGATATTTAACATATTCTATACAATTTCAATTTTTAACAAATAAAAATCATAAATGAAATATTATTTTAATATTTAAATTCTTTTTTCTCTATTTTTTTAAAGGATATGACTTTATTACAAAAAATATATTTCAGAAAAACTGATAGCCAAATCTAATCTCTTAATAATTGTGTGGTAATTATCTTTTTCTTGAAACATTCAAATTCTTTTGAGTTTTGGACCATACATTTTTCTTAGATATCCATATTATTTTAACCATGGATATGAATATTTCCTAAACTTTATACCATTTTTACATATGTTGTTTTACTATGATATATATATGATTAACATGAGAAAATATTGATAAAAATCTATATTCTATACTCAATATAGATATTTATTGACAATGAATACTATTTATGAATTGAACTAATAATTAAATATATGATTAATTAATTACAAATTTAATGATGGATGGGGTCCTATTTTAGATATCCTCTCGATGCATCTAAAGGTATCCTGAGGTAAATTAGTTGGAAAAAATATTAAATAGGTTTTTAGTATATACCTACTAATCGATTAAATATTGATTGAATAAATATTTAATGATAAGTATATTATGATATATGAGATCGTGAAATCTAATATTATGCATTTCCTTCATTAATAATTCAATAATTATTATCAATGATATTATTTCATTGATATTATCCATGGATTCATTTCATGCTCAAGTTATGGATTAAATGGAGTTTCTTTTTATTTATCTATCTTTACAAATTGATTTTCTCTTATTTTATCATGATAGATTGCACTTTACATAACCCTTACTATGAAATTTAACACCCCTTAATTTTTTATCTTGCCCTTGGTTTTGAAGAAGAAATTTTCTAATGAGTTTTAAGGATAAAAAAGGATTAATTTTTTTTTTGTGTTTTATATTTTATTTATAATGTAAATTGGGTATCATGTATATATCTTGTTCTCCAAGATAACTAAACTAATCATTAATTTAGGATTATATCCCTTGTATATATTCCAATGTAAATCGTCTTTGGGTTACTATATTTGGGGTTGTTATAGTTTGTATCAGTGGATGTTTAGTAGAAACCATTAGAAATCGATTTATTAAAACATATATTAGGGAAAATAAACCAATTAACGACTTTGATGATATGTATAATTGTTGGATAATATCATAATTGTTTTAGGTAGAAACTATGAATTTTTTCTAGCAATAAATTCCTTTCCAAATACTATAAGTGGGAATGGTTTTGGTATTGAAGAATACATGGGTAATAATCCCAAAAAGAGTCGGTCAAGTATATAACCATTCGAACCCAATACTTTTACACATATTATTTCATGATTTATAAACATAAATTTACATTAATACAACACAAATTTTTGTAATCTTATAATATCATTGGAAGACTGGTTTCATTATACATCGAAGTGAGACTAAAAAAATAAACCTTTTTTATTTTATTCTCTATAATAATCTCATAAATCATTTCAATCACATAAAAAATATGGGATAACCTGGGGAATAAATATACCAAATAGGTGAGCCAAATCCCATTAAGGGAATATAGATGATAAGGAAACATACCATGTGAGTCAAAAGTATATCGTAATATCATTAAGAGAAGGCTTATGAGTCATCAGATGAGAGCATGACATAATGAAAATGGTATCATATGATCATGTAATCATTGGAAGATGAAATGAAATAAAACATGATACAAAAATAAGTCAAGGATACCTTCCAAGACAACATCACATGGAAAACAGAGTCCCGTAATGGATTAGGTTCACTCCCTAATCTCATACATGATGTATCATGAGACTAAAAAATTAAACAATTCATTGTAGGGATATATAATTATGGGACCACCAATCAAATTAATTTAATGTACATTAAT
The DNA here is from genome assembly GCA_963277665.1 of Viscum album. NCBI lineage: Eukaryota > Viridiplantae > Streptophyta > Magnoliopsida > Santalales > Viscaceae > Viscum > Viscum album. The sequence goes on from OY728120.1 coordinate 1,491,306,758, forward strand.
AGGCATGAAACATAAGTATTTCAATAAAAATTTATAAGAATAATAATTATCAATGGAAAGAAATGGGTTATATAATCTTCTTCCATAACTCAATAAAAAGACATTTCTTAAAGAAAAAATTTGAGAAATAGTCCTAAGGAATGTATTACCCTATAAAATTAAGGGATAATAAGCTAGATATACGTTTGAGAGACATATATAGATAATTTTGTATCATATCATATCTTAAATATTGATAAAGTGAGTTATAGAGAGAATGATCATAACGAGATGAAAAGGGTGGGTTAGAAAGATCCATTACCTTGAGTTGGATTTTCCATGAGCTTTCATTATATCCCTAAATAAAATAATAATAATTATCTAATTTCTTAATAATATTTTTCAGGTTTATTAGTCCTTTTATTTTATTTTTTACCATGCCATATTAAATTACATAACCAATTAATTCCATGTTATACTTCTTAATGATAAACGAATGATATGTCTAAAATTACATTTGAAATTTGAATATGTTCAAAGAGATTATTAATATATAATATCTAGAATGGTAACCATGACATAATTATAATTCTTATAAATAAATTATAATTTTTATACAAACAATGAAATATGGTTATTCAAAATTAACTACGTTACAATCATGGTGATGGTACGCCATACATACGCATGAGTAATGTTTCAATTTTTCAAATGTCATGGCGGAAATAATTTAAGTGTTATTTTATCATTCCAATATCATAATTATAACATAAATAACATATTATTTATTTAAAACCCCTTACTCATACCATCCATGTTATATGGTAATAAAAAAATTTAAAAAAATGAATCACGTCACTTCGTGAGGCAGTAGTCCCCCGTAGACACAAACGATGATATCATTTTCAATGGATTATAATCAAAAAAATATTATTAATATTAATTTAAAAAAATGGTTAATATTTCATGATTATAATATTTAAACATTAAATTAATACTCATTTCCTTCCATGTAATGTATAAGTGTAAAACAAATCACATCGCTTCATTTGATGGTAGTCCACCATACACAAGGGCGACATTATCGTATTCTATATAGAATGGAAAGTAAGAAGGTATGTAAGATATTATAATTAAAGAAGTATAATTATATAATAAAAATAAAATATAAAAATTAAATATATCATTTTATTCATAAGTGATAAGTGTTTATGGAAGACATATTACGTCTATTTGTGAGGCAATAGTCCACCACACACACGATCAAATATTTCATTTCCCACAAGAGAGAGGAGGAGATGGTTGAAGGTAATAACCATAAAATAACAAAATATTAGTATGTTTATAGTAATAATGATATTATATCCGCTTTTTTAATAATATTTTAACTATTTCTATGAATAAATTAAATAAAAATCTTAGTTGAGGATGTTGCCTCTTCTTCGAACAACATCTTTTAGTTTACACAAAAATCCTTCCTTGGTGAGATTTAAGAAAAAAATGCGTTTGAGGATTATTTAAGGGAATTAATGGAGTTATTTCTGATGGTATTATCAGATACAATGTTTTTTGATAGTGTAAATAAGATAGGATTGGGGTGGCCTTTTATAAGTTATGGAGAGGACACACTTGGAATTTTTTGAAAACAAGGAATTCCACTAGTGAATTTATCACGAAAAAAGGATAAACAAGGACTATAATAGAAAAAATGAATATATATGGTAAAAATATGATGATAAAATATTAATTAGATAGGTTTTTAGTCATTTTGAACCTTATCTCTCTATTTTAACCCCTAGTAAACACATTTTTACCTTAACCATCATAAATAATGTTTACTATTTTCCCTTTTAATTATGGTCAAAAATTATGTTTCCCTAATTAGATAATATAAATTATTCTAATTCAAAATATTCAATCCATTTTTAAAAATTAAACTCACATAATTGGTTGAATTTAATATTATATTAAACCTACGGACATGTTGAAAAATGATTTTCCAAACAAAAACATTCAAAATTTGAAAATGATTTTATATCAAAATTCAATATAAAATTAAGTCCAATTACCATATTTGGATTAATTAATATATAATTGATAAAAATTAAATTTTAAAAAAATATTAAAATAAAATTTGTCTTGTAAATTGTTTAAATTAAATAGTGGTTGTTAACAAAAATTAGTATTTTCAATATTCTATGAAAATGAAACATTTTAGAAAAATACCAAAATTTCACCAGAAAATTATTTTTATATACTAATTAAAAAAATAATTTCATTTTGTAAAATAATTTTTCTAAAATAAAAAATTATATTGAAATTATGTGTATAAATCCTGAGTAAACATCCTATTAGAAAAAATAATTTTTTTTTTAGAAAAATATTTTTTTATTTAAATGGTTTTTATTTTATTTGTAATTAATAGTTCACAATTGAATTTATTCTATAAAAGTGTAATCCATATAATTTTTCAGAATTTACCTATTCATATTCAGACATTCTAACATAATATCTAGGTTATATTGGCATGTTTAAATAATAATATCTTAATAGAGTGTTAAGTTTCATTTAAAACTGGTGTTACGTGCATTGAATGAAATCAAAGAGATTCAATTTATTTATAAATAAATATATCTTAAAGTCTCATGGTGTTGCCTTCTCTTATAAGATATTTTTTCATATATTATATTGAATAATATGTTCCTCTTTTAAAATATTGGCGTGTTACATCTAGCCCCATAAATATATCGCATCCTCACAATTTAATATTCATTTTAGTAATCAAGGGATTGAAATTTAAAAATAACATTATTGAAAAACCACATTATAAAAATGTTTAATAAATTATTGTCTTAAAAATAAGGAAATGGAAATAGTAAGGATATCTGGAATAACACACATCTAGGGTTCCAAGTTGGAGAAAAATTGTACTAAGTGAAAACATGGACATGGAAGAAAAGAGTAAATAATTTCGAAGAGTGATAGATATCATTGATAAAAAAGTGAATTATCAAGATAAACTTTATAATCACAAATCCATAAATATGTGATGAATTTAAATACCATTGATTCATCATATATGAAGGTAATAGGATAACATTTTTGTTTTAAATTAATTTTCATAGAGTTGACGGATAATTTTTCAATAAAGATAGAGATCACCTGAAAACATACAATCTTAATATATTATAATTTCATAAACACAATTTCATTCTTTAATTGTGCTTTTATCAATTTAAACAACACCTCTTACTCCATGGAATTAATATCCAATAAAAAAAATTATGCCTCACGAACTAAAATAAAGTTTAAATGGATCAGGTAATCCCCAAAATAATAATAATCTTTTCAATATGTATTTACTAAAACAAAAAATGTATAAATAAGTACTCCTATATAAAATTTATCAATCTATAATACCACAATTATAACTCCAATAGTTCAACTTAATCCATTCCATAAGTGTATATCCTTAGAAACATTTATCATACATCTCCAAAAATGTAATAGTATTCTACCAAAATAATCCTTCACATTAAATAAAAAGTCTATATTTTCTTCGACCCCATAAATTGCCTCTAGAAATATCAATATTTAGATCAAAATATATATACATAAAACCTAAAATGGTTTATCTATGATTTTTAACTTATGATTATAATTAAACACATAAACCCATGATGGTATCCATAACCCTTAAGTTAATATAACATCGAGATATATTTTCTTCTAAAATTAACACAATTTGTAGAAGTTGCATGATTCTGATAAGTAAAATACAATTTTAAAAATATATCTATATACTAGTTATTAAATCCTAATTCATAAATACTTGAACCTGTTTACTTTAATGATACTGTACAACATAGTTCTTTTTTTTCTCTAGGGCCTAACCATTATTTTAGGGCATTGACTTGGATAATACCCAAGTTCCCCACATATATGACAATAAATTCCATTTAAATTCATTGATCCTTGACCTTCATTACCACATAGATTAAATCTTTACCTCCATCTGAGACATTATTCTATGTTCTTCTTTACAACTTATTTACATGTAGGAAACTGAATCTCCTTTCCTATAAGTTTCCCTTATTTAACATTTTAGGAATCTCACTGAACTTTATGTTGTTAATCATATATCATGATAACTAATTAAGAATAATCACAATATATTTTCCCCAATAAATATTCATTTTAGTTGATCTTAATTTCCCAAGTGTCTATCACATTCAGTGTTACATGATCCCTCCAGGTTCTAGCCATTGGCTAGAACCATGAAGCAGGACATGAGAAAAAATAATCATTGTGGGAAAGCACATAATCATGAAAAATCATTTAAATTTTGTCCAAATCATAACACCTTTATTTAAATCTATTACACATTAGGTCTAACCAAGGTTATTCATGGTAATACACATTTCAAATTATTTATTATAGTTCGTAAAGATTTTGGGAATTCCAAAATTATATCCCCCAGGTGTGTCAAAATAGGATTAATTTAAGGCTTATTTTAATATAACAGATAAATATTGAGTCAATACTAGTGTGAATGTATCACAATTATTACCACTAGGTACATATGTTCTAAAACAAAATCCACTTGTAGTATCTATATAAGGATATAATTTATCAGAACCCAATATTACTATATTTACCAATATTCTTGGATATTATTCGATACTAAGTCTTATCGTTATCCTAATCATTATAATAATCCATAAGGTTGTCCCTATGTTTTTCTCATCCTATTTTCAAAAGGGTTGGTAAAAAATAATATCAATAACATATATAGTGACCAAATCCTTTTAAATATATTATTTCATGATTTCTAAATATAAATACCAATTAATAAAACACATGGATCATAAATGTCTAGTGTCTTTGGATGACTAGGTTATTAATACATTAAAGTGATACTAGAATAATAAAACAATTATGTTATTGTATATAACAAGCTACTATATAAATTTGACCTCATAATCTATATTGGATAACCTAGGAAATACATTGAAAAAAGGGGTGAGATAAAACCCTGGTAGGGGAATATATATGAGAAAGAAACATATTTTATGAGTGAAAAGTGTCACACCTTGACCGCTGTAATTTCTTAATTTTATTATTTTCCTGAAAATGGATAATTTTGTTTGGGTTTCATGGGAGTCCCTATTTAAAGTTTTGGGTTTTGTTGAAAAAAATGTGTGTTTTTGGTTTGGCGGTGTCTGAGATACGTGAAGTGCATGATTGGGAGACTGTGTGGCTTCGGCCTAGTCACCATGCAGACTCCCCGGTTTGCAGGTTGAATTAAAAAGTAAAGTGAATAATAAAATAAAGTTAAAATGGTTGTTAAAATAAAATAAGAGAGTAAAATAAAATAAAATGTATTGATAATAATTTTAATGGGATGGTTTTTATTTTTAGTATTATCAATGTTAATATAAAGAATGATATTAATAAAAAATTATTATTATCATTTTTAATGTTAAAATAGAGTTTCTATTATTATTATTTTTATCATTATATCATTATTATAATTAGTTTGTTTGTTAAAACTATTACTATTTTTATTATCATATTATTATTACCATCATTGTTATTATTATGGTTATATTATTATCATTGTTATTATTTCTATTATTATTATTATTATTATTTTTTGTTTATTTTTTTATTTTTGGTTGGGGTACCTTTCTGTCTCCCTCTTTCTTCCATGCTCTCTCTCTATCCCTCCTACCCCTCTCATCCTCGCGGTGCGACCCAGCTTGGTGCACCACCATCATTGACAAAACCTCCTCCACTGGTGCCTCCTTACCACTCTCCGACCAACGCATCCCCCATGATCTACACTGCTCCCCCTTTGTCGGTGTAACTTAACCACGATTCCCCGTAGTCATGCTCCATCTGGTTCGTGTTCCCCTCACTGGTTTCGGTTCTAGCATGCACCACATAACCCACAACCCCCTTCTCCAGAGACCTATGACTCCTCCTACTGGCCATCTCTGATGAATTATGGAAATTCCTCCCCCTTATACGCACACCCCAGTCGTTGTGCGCCCTCCAGCCGGCTGCGCACTTCACCGGAGCTCCCACGTCTGGCCGAACCCCTTACCAACCAGACTCTCGGCTAACACGACCTCCCTATCCAGCACTTACCTCTTCCAACCGAGGCATTACTCAGCCTATTCAATCCTTCTTAGTCGTGTGACCCCCTGCCAACAACTTCTCTAATGCCCACAACACCTCATCGGCCTTCTTAGGTGTGGTGACCATTACTATCCCCCATACCTTTTTTTCATGCGACTAGCCACGAAGCTCCTTGATTGGGATTGAAAAGACTTTCAAGGTTAAATTTGATTATGTTTCAACACATTCCATTAAAGGTGAGTGGTTTTGTTTCATTCTAACTCACCTTCCGTTGTGTTAAGGTGAATATGCATTGCTTCTTCATTTTGGTCATTTTAAATAAACTTTCCTATGTTTTTAGATTCCTTGTGCTTACTATAGTTTTTTGGTGAGGTAATATGGAACTTTGAAGTCATTATCTCATGGTTACTTATGCTCAAGGGAAAGGTGAGTTGTGTCATCATTATCAAGAAGCAAGTTGAGGTAGGAACCCTTTGTGTGGTACCTTTAAATTTATGATTTCATTGAATTATTGTTTTCTCACTACCCATAGTTATTATTTAGTGATTTATTATATTTATCATAGTCATTCTTTATGATAAGAGGTGTTTTGGTTCAGTTTCTTTGATAATTTGGCATGAATTATTAAATAGTGCACACCCTTTTTATTTAAGAATTCCCCAGTTGGTTTGGCATGTGATTGGTAAATTTTTAAGCATGTTTTGGTCTTAAAAATATAAATGTGATGTTGAAGTTGGTGATTAAATTTCCATGAGTTTATTTCCAAATTACTCTATGTTGAAAGTGGCCTATTACGCTTTTTGTATGAAAAAAGTTGAATTGAGTAAAATTTTGTAAGGATCATTTGGAACTTTTCAAGTTGTTTAATTGTGATATGCATACAATTTTTTTTATAAAAATCCTAGTTGGCCCTTTTGAATCTATTCTGAATTGAAAATGGTAGTTATTTTCCCTGAAATGGGTTTCCAAATGGATTTTGTATTATGGTTTCTATGTGGTGTGTGTGTGGTTTCAAAATGGATTTTTGACATGTGGTGTATTTTTATTATGTTCTTCATACCATGTATTAGTTTACTCATCTGATTGGATTTCCTAAATGGATTGGGTTTTGTAAAGTCGTTGCTTTTTTTTAAAATGACATTGTTACATTTAAAGAGTATGGTTGGTATTTCCCATATGGTGTCTAAATTTTATAGTTTAAAAAAAGGGACTTGTGTATGGTTGATTATAGAAATATTTTATTTGTAAAAATGTTCTAAATACCATTTGGAATTTTGAAATTTTATTTGGAAAACACCTCTTGGGGGATATTAGTAGGAGCCTCAGTATAGGACTTCAATCATGTAATGAATGTTATGGCAAGGGACTACCCTCGAGGTGGTCAGGGTGGTGCTGGATTTTGTGGTGTGTTTGGTTATATATGTGTGACTTATTTTATGAATTTAAATTCACACCCTCTTGTAAAAAATACATGGGAACCTAGTATAGTAAAGAGGTTTACTATGAATTATTTACTGGACTAGTTTAGATTACACACTTTCTAGTGACCCATAACAGGGGGATATTTTTTCAATTATTTATATGGGATTGGGCCCCTTGACCAGGCCAGGTAGGGAGATTGTTAGGAATTTGGGATTTTTGATGTCATTGAGTAGGGCATGCCTCTAGGATGAGTCACATGTATCAGTACGATTTGGTTTTCCTCTTGAGTTATAAGGATTTCGCGTGTACATTTGACACTTGTACATTTAGTACTGTTGACCTCTCTATATGAAGTGATATCCCTTGTACTTTGTTTTGGTGTTTTCTTGTTAAATTTTAAATGTGTGGTTTGCTAAATACCTTTTCAAGAAATTTTTTTTGAACACAAAATTATTATTCTCTTTGGCACTTTTATGAAAAATGAATGATTCCTTTTCGGTCTCCTTTTACTTACTCATCCTCTTGAATCTCATTTTAAACATGAGGGAAATGGATTATGATTGTGATATATTTACATTAAAATGAATAGGGTACAAAAATATATATTTATAGATTCTATTTCAAAACTCAAATCAATGTTTTCTTTATTTAAAGAATGTGCACTAGGAATATAATTAGTAAGGACTACCTACTAAGTTTTAGTACTCATTCCTCTAGTGTTTTCTTGTTTGTAGATGTCATATAGGTTGAAGCTCTAGTTCTGATTTCCTTGGTCCACATTTATTTTCGATATCAAAGAGTAACCCACGGGGTTACATGGAGTCTTAGTCATGGACATGTTAGTCTTGTTTTTTTGCATTATTTTTTTCCCTGTCAGTTTTTTATCTTGAGTTGTTCTATTTTATTTATACTTATTAGTTTATTTTTATTTTAAAAATAATTCCTATTTGTACTCTTTCTATTCCCTGGAACTTGTCGCTAGCCTGGGAGGATCAAAAATTCCTCTTGGGCCTTGCCGCAAATTGGCTCAGGTGACCAGTTCTGGGTCGACCCAGGTTGGTTCAGGACAAAATGGTATCTAAGGAGGTCAGAACATAAGTAGACCTTTCTTATTAGAGATCCTATCATTATTTGGGTATTTCAAGGTAGAAGGTGTTATATTGTTGGTATTTGAGGTGTATGAATATGAAGGACGTCATGAACCCTTTCTTAATCTGAACCTCATGTTACCATTGGATGAATGGGTTTTTCAGTGTCCTTTGATTCTTATGGAATTTTTTAGTGTTGGGAAATAAAAAGGGAGTTGGAAAAATGTCCTCCATGGGCTCACTAGTCCTGGAATGCCATGTGGAGATGGGTACATGGTCTTAAACAACTCCTCATAATAGTGGGGTGATTGGAATATGGTCGCTAACCATACGGCCAAGTCACTCGCCGACACTAGTTTCCCCTTGTGATTTGTTCAGATCCTCTTTAATTGTAAATTTTTATTGAAAAGTCTTGTTTTAGAATTGTGAGAAATTAAATTTAATATGGTGATGGAATTATTTTGGAAAGTTAAAGATGGATATTCATGACTTATTTGAAGAGAGGCTTAGAAAATGAGGTATTAAAGCAGGTTTTTGGAAATTATATTTTAAATGAGATTTTCAAAACTATTGAAATGTATTTTGAATGAAATGAAATGTTTTGAAATTGACATGTAAAATTTGAAAGTGATTTTTAATTCTAATGGTTGGATCCTTTCTGGAAAAATGTTTATCTGATTTAAATTGGGTATTGTTTTTTTTTTATAGAGGTTTTGAGAAAGTGAAAGTGTGGGTTGAATTTTTTGGTTTTCAAAAGTGTAAAAGTTGGGTTTTGGTCTTTGATGCATCTTTTGTATTTCAGGAATGTTGTTTGTGAGGAATTTCCAGACAAAATTCCTTCCTAGTTGACTTGTGTCTTGAGTTTTATTTTATGTCCGTAAGTTTGCGTGGAAATGTGTTTTGTTAAATTTTGATTCATGTATTATGTTTTGGAGTTTTCCAAATATGTTTAATTGCATTAGTTCTTGTGGTGGGGAGACCCATTGCAGGTCTCCCTGGATATTGTGTTAGCCTATTTCTTATAGTGGGGAGTCTGTTTGGGCCTCCCTACGTTGGTATTTTGGTTTCATTCTGGGTTGTGGTTTGTTTCTATATGATAGTTTCAAGCATGAGGTATGGGTATGGTTTAATAATTTCCAAGTAATTTTGTTTTAATGAGACGGGTTCTGTGTGATAATTTCTTTCCTATGGTCTATCAACAGGGGGTTTGTATGTTTTGGGGGCAGGTGGAACTTGGTGGGGAGTCTGTCTCGGTCTCTTGAGTCCCTGTTTTCCTGTTTTATCAGGTGGTGTTCTTGTAAACTCTTTGTTTATCATTATTTGGGGATCTTCTTGAACTATAAAGGAGTATGTGTTTCTGTTTTGGGGTTTGACTTTGTTCTAGCTTCCTTGAGGTGGAAAGAGTTAAGGTGGGGAGAATGTTTTCCCCCCGACCTCTATAATTTCTTTATTTTATTATTTTCTTGACATTGGATAAATTGGCCAGGGGTTTAGGGGAGTCCATGTTTGTATTTTTTTGTTTTATTGAGAAAAACTATGTGTGTGTTTTTCAGAATCTGGAACATGTGAAGCGTGGGGATCAGAGACGATACAACTACTACCTGGTCACCACATTTACTTCTTGGTTAGTAGGTTGAATAAAAAAGTTTAGTGAGTAATAAAATAGAGTTAAAATGGGTGTTAAAATAATATAATAGAGTGAAATAAAATTATAGGTATTGCTAATAATTTTTATGGTAAGGTTATTATTATTGTTATCATTGTTAATATAATGAATAATATTAATGAAAAATTATTATTATCATTATTAATGTTAAAATGGAGTGACTATTATTATTATTTTTATCATTGTATTATTATAAAAATTATTTTGTTTGTTAAAACTGTTACTATTTTAATCATCTTATTATTATTATTATCATTATTATTATTATGGTTATATTATTATGATTGTTATTATTTATATTATTATTATTAGGTTTTTAGTTTTGTTTTGTTTTAGTTTTTTTTATTTTTTATTTGGATAGGATTCCATTCCCTCCCCCTCTTCCTCCCACACACACTCTCTCTCCCTCCTACCCCTCTCACCCCATGGCACGACCGAGCCCAGCACACCACTATCACTGTCCAACCCTCCTCCACTAGTGTCGTCATCCCCCTCTATAGCTGAAGCATCCCCCCTAACCTACAACACTCCCCATTCACCATTGTAACCTAACCACAATGCACCCAAAGTAGTGTTTCACCTGGTTTGTGCACCCCTCTCTGGTGCCTGTTCTGACATGCACCGCATGATCGCACCCCCTTCCTCTGGAAACCTGCGCCACCTCCTACCATCCATATTGAGTGACTTGCGGTGATGTCTCCCACCTTTGCACACACCTCGGCCACTGCATGCCATCTAGCCGGCTGTACGCTTTGTCAACTCAACCACGTCCTGTCAGAACGACCTCCCTCTCTAATGCTGACTTCTTCCAACTTGGTTGCGACTTAGATTGTGCAACCCTTCCTGACCTTGTAACCCCCACCAACCAACTTCTCTGGCACCCCACTACACCTCGCTAGCCTTCCTGGGCGTGGTGACCAGTCCCATCTCCCCTACCTCCTTTTTTAACGTGACTATACACTTGACTCCTCGATTTAGAGTACGACAGCTTTCTATTTCAAATTAGTTTATGTTTCGAAAAACACTACCAGAGGCGAGTGGTTTGGGTTCAATCTGACCCAACTACCACTATGTTAAGGTGAATTTTCACTTCTTCTTTGTTTTGGTCATTTTAAATCAAAAATCAAGTGTTTTTAGATAGCTTACGCTTGCTGGATTATGTTGGTGAGGTAATCTGGGATTTCATAGTCATTGAATCATGGGTACTTATGCATTAGTGTGTGTTGAGTTTTGTTTCCATGATCATGCTGCGAGTTGATGTAGGATCCCTTTGTGTGTTACCTTTAAATTTTTTATTTCATTTAATTCTTGTTTATCTCACTACCCTGAGTTGTTAATTAGTGATTTAATATATTTACCATACTCATTCTTTGGGATATACGGCGTTTTGGTTTAGTTTCTTTGATCATTTGGTGTGAATTGTTAAATAATGAGCATGCTTTTTTATTTAAGAATTCACTGGTTGGGTTTTCAAGTGATTATTAATTTTTAAGCATTTTTTTTCTTAAAAATATAAATTTTATTTTAAAATTGGTTATTGAATTTCCTCAAGTAGATTTACAAAGTACTCTGGTTTGAAATTGGCATATTTCGCTATTGTGTGAAAATAGTTGATTTGATGAAAATTATGTAAGGACCGTTAGACCCTTTCCAAGTTTTTTAATTATTCTATGCATACAACGTGTTTATTAAATGCCTGATTGGCCCTTATGAATCTATTTTGAATTCAAAATGGTGGTTAGTTTTAATTAAATGTGTTTGCAAATGGAATTTTCGATTACATTTTTTAAAGTGGTGTGCGGATAGTTTCCAAATGGAATTTTGATGTGTGGTGTATTTTTATTAAATTGCTCATAGCATGTATTAGTTAAATCACTCAATTGGATTTTCTAAATGGTTTTTTTTTCTTAAAGATATTTCTTAGTTTTGAAAATGATAGTGTGACATTTCAAAAGGATGGTAGTTCTTTCTAAGACAGTTTCTAAATTATATTGCTAAAAAAGAGATTTGTGCATGGTTGATTGTAGAAAGTATTACATAGTAAAAATATTCAAAAGCCCGTTTAGCGTTTTGAAATGGAATTTGGAAACCCCCTCTCAGGTTGGGGTTCCTTGAATTGTTGTTGATCTATGATATTGGGAGGAGACTCATTATAGGACCTCCATCATGTAATTAATGTTATGGCGAGGGACTACCCTTGAGGTGGTTGAGGTGGTGCCAGATTGTGTGGTGTGTTTGGTTATTTATCTGTGACTTATTTTTTTTAATTGCACGGAACACCATCTTTTGAAACATAAATGGGAACTTATAATATCAAATAGGTTTACTAAGAACGATTGCTACAGTAGTTTAGATTATGCACTGGCTAGTTGGCCATAGTAGGGGGATATTATTTCTATTATTGGTATGGGATTGGGCACTTAGACTAGGACTAGTTGGATGATAGATGGTATTTATTGACTTATGACGTCATTGAGTAGGGCATGCCTTCTGGACGAGTCACATGTATTAGTACTTTCTAGTTTTCCTCTGAGTTCTGAGGATTTCTCATGTTCCTTTGACACTAGACTCTTAGTACCATTTCCCTCACTATATGAAGTGATATCCCCTATACATAGTAATGGTGTAATCTTGTAAAATTTTAAATGTGTGGTTTTCTAAACAGATTTTCCCGAAAAAAAAATTAAACAAATAATCACTTTTTCCTTTCGCACTTTTTTGAAAAATAAATGATTCCTTTTTTGTCTGCTTTTCTTTCCTTGTCCTCTTGAACCTTATTTTAAACATGAGGGAAATTGATTATGATTGAGATTTGTTTAACGTAAAATGAAAAGTGTATAAAATTATATATTTATAGATTGTATTGTAATCCTGAAATCAATTCTTTCTTTATTTAAAGAATGTGCACTATGAATAGAATTAGTCAGGCCTACCTACTGAGTTTTAATACTCATTCCAATAGTGTTTTCTTTTTTTAGTTCTCTTGTAGGTTCTAGCTCTGGTTCATATCTCCTTAGTTGATGTTTGGTTTCAGTATTAGAGAGTAACCCACAAGGTGGTGTGGATTCTTAGTCATGGACAGTTTAGTCATGTTTTTGGTCATTCGTTCCTTTCATATCATTTTTTATCTATTGTTGTTCTATTTTATTTCTAATTATTAGTTTATTTTCATTGGGATAAATTATTCCCATGCGTACTCTGTTAATTTGATGGTGATTTTTGCCAACCCATGAGGATCGAGAATGCCTCTCCGGCATTGCTACAGATCGGCTTAGGTGATAGGTTTAGGGTCGACCTAGGTTTGTTCCTCACAAATATAATACCATGATATCATAAAGAGAAGGTTCATGAGTAATCTAATGAAGGATTAACAAAAATAACATGGTATACTAATATCGTGTCAACATGGGAAGGGGAAATGAAAAAAATTGGCATAAACATAAGTCAAGGTTAACTTCCAAGACAACATCACGTGGTGGAAAGAGTCCCAAAATTAACTAGGTTCACTCCCTAATACCATATATGATATCTCATGAGACTAATACATTACCCAATGAATTAGAGGGATATATAATTTTGGGACTAACCATTATATTCATTTAATATAAATTTATATGTGTTCCATATAATGATATCAATCATAAGGCATATACATAATAATTACCCAAGAAAAGAAATGTGTATCACAATCTTGTCTCATAACATAATCAAAAGATATTTAATAAATGAGGTATTTCAGAGATGTTCATAAGGAATGCATTACCCCATAAAATTAAAGGAGAATAATATTGGTATATTTCTTAGACAAACATATATATAATTTATTATCATTCCTTAACGTGATGTGAGATAAATTGAGGGAGAGAGAGAATGATCATATCCTAATGAAAATAGTGCATTAGAAATATCCCTTACCTTAAGCCTCATTTTTCACGTGAATTATTTATGAACCTAAATAAAAAATTTAATTTAATTATTTAATTTCTTAAGAAAAAAATTCAGTTTTATGGTTCCTATTATTTTAATTTTTTCCATGTCATTTCAAATTACCTAACCAATTAATTCCACATCAGACATTGTAATGATAAACAGCTCATATGTCCAAAATTACTTTAGAATGTTGATTATGGTAAAAGTGATTAATAATTTAGAATATATATAATGGTAAACGTGATATAATTATCAATTATAAATAAAAAATATACTTTGTAAAAAAACATGAAATATGGTCATGGAAAATGAGCTGCATCACAATCATATGGACGATAGGTCTTAACATTTTCCATTTTTCGAAGATCATGATGGAATGAAGGTAAAAATTATTTTATATATCAAGGAAGATTAATATATAATAAATATAATATTATTTCTTTTAATATTTTTAGTCATTCCATCCAAGTGATTCAACAATAATAATATTAAAAAAATGAATCGCATCACTTCGTGAGGTGGTAGTCTTCCATACGCACGAACAATTATCTCATTTTCAATTAATGGTAAGGTAAGAAATTATATGAAATACTAAGTTTCCATAATTTTTAATATCTCATCATTATCATATATAAATGTAAAATTAATAATTATTACCTTCCTTTTTAAGAATGATTGAAAAAAATCACATCGCATCGCAAGGTGGTAGTCCATCGTACACATGAGCGACGTAATCGTAATCTCTATGAAATGGAAAGTAAGAAGTTATATAGGATATTATAATTAAATAACTATGATTATATCATAAATATAATAAATAAAAATTAAATACATTATTATATCCTTTCATGAGAAGTGTTGATGGAAAATAATTAAATCAGTTTGTGAGGGGGCAGTCTGGCGTACAAATGATCAATAGTTTTATTTCCCATTTGAGGGAGTATGAGAAGTTTTAGGTAATTACCTTAACATATAAAAATATAAATATAAATAATATACTTATATTTTTAAATCATCATGATTTCATAATATTTTAAAGAGGTGTTGGAAGATATAAAATTAAGTGCTCGGTTATTGATGTTACCTCTTCTTTGGAAAACATCTTTTGGGTTGAACAAATATCTTAACTAGGTTGTCTTTATGTCATAAATAAGGATTATTGGATGATGTTAGGGAATTAATGGAGTGATTTTGCAAGTTATTTTTTGAGCCAATAGTTTTTTATTTGTAAATATAAGAGAAGAGTTGGTACCCTTTTATTAGTGGGGGAGAGGATACACATGGTATTTTTGAGAAAAAGAAATCCAACCATATTTTTTTTTCATGAAAAAGGTTAACAATATAACATTTTATAATATAATAAGATATAAGGTATTAATATGATCATAAAATAGGAATTTTATATGTTTTGGGTCATTTTTAACCTTTATCTTTTTAGTTTTACCCCCGATAAACCCATTTTTACCTTCAATATAGTATTTGTTTTACAATTTTCACTATTCATTATTTTAAAAAATTGAGTTTCTCATTAAATATTATTTGAAATATAATAATTCCAAAAATATAACCCAATTTTTAAATTTTTAATCATATAATTAGAAAATTTTAATCTAAATTGCAACCCATAAATGGGTAAAAATTGATTTTCCAAAAGATAGAATTTCAAAAGTCAGAAAGGTTTTTAGGTAAAAAATCATTATGAAATTTATTAAAATTAAATACATTGTATTAATCAATATGTAATTAAACTAAATTTAATTATATAACAATATCTAAAAAATATAGGGCTTATAATTCTTTAAACGAAAATACACTTTTTAATAAAAATTATTATTTTCACTATTCATCAAAAAAATGAAGCTTTTTAGAAAAACACCAAAACATCTCCCTTAGATAATTTTTCATATTATGATTTAAAAAATGAAGCTAATTTTTTAAATTTAATTTTAAAAAATCTATGAAACATAATATTAAATTATGTTTACAAAGCATGATGAAACCACATTTTAGAAAAAACAATGTTTTTTCAAAAAAAATATTTTTTATTTAAAATGGATATTATTTTATTTATTATTAGAAGATAACCATTATAGGACATATAATTTTTCATAATTTAGTTAGTCATATTCTTACCCAACAACTTAATGGCAATGTTATACTATGCATGATTAAAAAATTTTTTTTAATAGGTTATCACGTTTTTTTATACCTGAAATTGTGTGCATTGAAAGTAATCGAATAGATTGAATTTATTTACAAATAAATATATCATTTGTATTGGGGTATTACATTCTATTATAAGATTAATATTTTTGTGTCATATACACTATTGAACAATACATTCCCCTTTTAAAATATTAGAGTAGTACTATCTCATCCTTCATTCTAGTGCTTAGTGAGTGTGTCCTTAATAAACACATGGTTTGACGCTACCAGGTAATATGATTAGGGTTGATTAAAATTTTCATTAAAAAAATAAATATTACGAAATATTTTTTTAACTTACATATATCCTTGAAGAGACTAGGTTTATGATTTTGTTATTTAAAATGAATTCATTCTCAATTTTTATTTGTTACACCAAATTTAGAAATGTATTTTCTGATTTAAAATTCATATTGTTATAAAATAATTCAGAATATTCTATTTTTTTAAATAAACCTTGAAGAAATAATGGTATCAATACTCATGAAAAATATAGAAATTTCCCCACTAGGAAAGAAATTACAATTGGGGTTTCTAACCTAGGTTAATACTAATACCCTTAAACATGTGGAGAAAAAATGACGTTTCACCACATGATTGAACTATATTGGATCATTTAATAGGATAGATTCTCCCATCATTTAGAGTAACTACTAATACAGTGGTTGTTGTCTAATGGATTAAGTCCCTTGAAAAGATATTTCAGGCTTTGAGATATGATGAAAGGGGAAAAGTGATACTTACAGTATACTATCTAAAATGAGATTCTTGTTAATGGTGGTAAATGATAAAGAATAATAGGGAATGATAATAAATATATCACTTGGGAAGAAGATATTTTAATGTAAAATTCTTTGAAAAATATCACCCTCATGATTAATAAACATAAATTAATATAAAGTTACTCAGTTTAAAACAAATGGAAGATGAAATTGTTGTTGAGTATGGGGCTTCCATTACAAGATCATCTTCGTATGTTATGGATTACATGTGTAATATGGAAATCATGATTAACTATTTCATCAAAGGTATTAATATAGAATCTTACAATTTTATTATATAAAATTTTTATTACATTGAACAAATGGTAGGATATTATAATGTTTAGTTTCTTAAATATTAGGAACATAATACAAGAAAACATAAAACACTATTCTAAACCATGTAAATGTATCTCTCATGGGTTATCCGAATGTTACTTTTTATACATCTCATGTTCATTGGACAAACATAAAGGAAAGGGGTGATCATAATGCTACTAAGGGAATAAGAAAGGGATATATTTAACATGTGATCATGAGTCATATGAAAAATAACAAGTGGTATAAAAATATAACATGATCAAGAGAATATGAGTGATATCATAATAAAAATAACATGAACCATAAAATTGAAATTTGGTTAAAACATTTAAATGAGTAATTTATAATAATGTCTCAAATTTTATCACAAAGGTGTCATAAATTGATATTACCATGGTTATTCCCCAAGGTATCATAAAAAATTTCATATTTATAGATTAAATTATTTTTCCAATGAATTGGAATGAAATCATGTAACACTATTCATATGTATTAATTTTATGATTGCCACATTGATCATAGTAAATCAAATTTTCAATAACCTGAGGAGAATAATGTATAGGATTCATATAAAATAATTGAGTATGTAAGTTCTAAAAGGATTGACCATAAAGTAATTATTAACCCACAGAAAGAAAATTTGGGTTACAAATATGTATATCCCTGTTTCAATAAATTATATTAACATCTAGGTGAATACCCATGGAAAAGTAATTGGTTGGTGTACTAAAAATATACAAGTTATTCATTTAAAAGAGGGAAATTTGAGAAGTAAATTTGGCAGCATGACTGGTATAAACCATAGATTTAGAAAAGGGTGAAATGAGAGATATAAAAGTTATACCATTGAAAAAATAATATTTTTTCTTTAAGTGTGTGACCAAAATCATAAGAAAATAAACATTCCCTTCAAAATACATACACAGAAAGAATTACATTAATGAAAAATAAGATGAAGAGAATTTCCATAACTTTCTTATTTATGTCCATATCATGAGAATTGGATCCTTGGGGAGTAGGATTGATTATAACATCACGGAAGATCAATTTGGAGTGAATTTTTCACTAACCAACCTGGGTCAACTCTTAATCGGTCACCTGAGCTAGCCCACAACATGGCCCAAGGGGAATTCCTGATCCCCACGGGCAGGCAACTACTGTCGGGCATCAAAACTAAACAAGTGGGAATAATTTTTCCCATAAGTGAAAGACAAATAAATAAGCCAAAACTGAATAGTGAAAACAAAAACTAGGAAAGGAAAGAAAACAAAGTTGTACATACCTCTGTGTGACCCTATGGGTCACAACCGACCTCAATCAAATGTCGTGCTATGGCGACCGAATCCAAGCAAGGTGAAACACCCCAAAGCTAAAAGAAAATATAAAACTATAGGTGTGAGTATTAAAACTGAGTAGTCTATCCCGACATCTATTCCCAGTGCACTAACTTTAAAAATAAAAGAAACACCATTATAAATTTGAACAAAAATTTATAAAATTCTTTCTAAATATTTTACTTAAGAGCAAAGTATGAACCATTGACCATAACCATTTCCAAATCTAGATTAATTTCATTAGTGTCAAACGATTTTTATAATGGGAAACTGATGTTTAGATTTCTCAAGTTTGTACAAAGAGGATTAAACACTTTCATTTGAAAACAATTTTCAGAAACCTAATCAAAACCATTTTTCCATTTTCCAAGGAAAAAAATATTCAAAAATGAACAAAAGAAAACATACAGCAAGGGAAATGTAGGTATACATATAAGCATCATAATCACTACTACAAGCAAAAAAATCCGAATAGACATGGGTGAACCTAGGAGATCACGAATAAACCAGAAGACACCAATACATAAGACCTCATCCCTATTGACATGTCACACATGATGAAATCAAAACACCCAATACGCTCGACCATACTTTCTCAGGAAGGCCAAGGGAAAATCCCATAGTAATAAACCCAATAAATCCACCTCCTATGGGCCACTGGTCAGTACCATAACCAACCAGTGTGCTACTCATTCTCAGAATATTCTCTCAATATGCAAGATTTCCATATATTGGGAATTTAGAAAGGGGTTGATCCAACCAATTCCAGCCAAGCATCCAGTCATAGTATATATATATAATAATAACACACAACAGGTCTCACCCCAAGTATCCCCTTGGATTCTTCTCATGCCTCAAAAATAAAACAGTTATGATGGGTTCCAACCAAAGAACCCTAACATTATATTCTGAGAATCCCCAACAAAGACCTCCCACCCATTTCATGCAGTTGAGGCATGAGAAGCACCCAATGAGGGTTTTCATAATTTATATTTTTCACAAATCTCACCTAGGTACGAAACAGGACTTAGGTTCTATCCACCAAACATCATTTTTAAGAGAAATGAACTATCTTTCCAAAAGAGTGTAAACACCCCCTTCACATTTCATAACCATTCATAAAATAGTCCATTTAAATCCCTCGTACAACATCTAAAAACCAAATCCATTTTTATTAAAAACACCAATGGGACACAATCCATTATCACATTTCAAATCACTTTATAAGTCCAATACACACTTTCACAACCATATAAGAAATCTAATTTCCTCACAAAACCAAAATCAGTTTGAAATAATTTAAGGAGCCTCAAAATACTACTTTTCATGTTTCCAATATTTTTATAAAAACATACCAAATCATTTTCTATCCCAAGTAAACCATAAGATCCAACCGGGTAGTTTACCAGCTACACATGAAACATTTACTAAAATAATTTTTAAATAAGACTCAACCAGATGAAAAAATAATGTGACATTTAATTAAACTAACAGTGTGTGTAATTGTAATAAAGTGAACTTATTTTTCACAAAAACAAAATTTAAATACCAATTTTAATGATAGATAGATTAATCAGATGTTGAACAATAATAAATAGTATATATATAGGGCACAAAAAGTAGGAAATAGATGAAAATTAAATTTTAAAAGGCAGTGCAATGGGAACCTACTTGGAAGTAATGGTGCAAGGATGATGCACACCCGAAAACACATGGAAACGCTCAACGAACTACAAATAAAATTTATAGGATCCTTAAAACACCGGAATTACACAAGATAAACTGAGTGGAAACATGCGGAAGGTGAAAAAACTTACCTCAGAAGCAAGGTGAAAAGACGAAGCAACCTGAAACCGGTGCGAAGCTTCGTTCGGACATTAATCGCACCTTTGCGGGTCAGATACAACTCTATGCATTGAAATTGATCACAAAGACACAAAATCAAAACTCTAAAACATGAACCCTAGATGTCGATAATCTACCAAAAAGTGGAAATTAAATATTCAGAGTATAACGTACCTACAGCGACTATGCTGGAGGCTGGCTGAGTGAGAGAAGATGGGACGAGAGTCGATGGGGTTGGTTGTTCCACATCGGAAGAAAGAGAGGAGCTACAGGGTGCCAGAAAAGTCACCGGTAGGGGGTGGCCTGCAGCCGGGAAGGGAGTGTGATGGGTCGGAAGGCGCAAGGTGAGGGATGGATAGTGCTGGGGAGGCTAGAACGAGCCAACGTGAGGCCAGGGACAAAGCGTGGTGGTCGGGAAGCGAAGGTCTTGGGAAGGGGGTGCGGGGTGCGGGGTCTCCTGGTCAGAGGCGCGGAGTAGGGTCAGTAGGCAGAATGGAGACTGGAAGGAGGCGGTGCTTCAGGAGGAGGTCGGCTGGTCGGCTTGGTGCTGCATCACGGTAGGGGGCATGGCGGAGGAGACCTGGAGGCGGCTGGGCAAAGAAAACTGGGGAGGAAAATGCGGGAAAAGGGGGAGTAGCGTGAAGGGATGGAAGTAAGGGAAGGGCGAACACAGAGGCGGCTCAGGGTGATGGGAATGCTGCAGGCCAGGGAGGTGAGAGCACGAAGGTGGGTTGCAGGGTAAGGGGAGCGTCGTAGCGCCATGGGTGAAGGGGAAGGGGCGATGGGATATGGGTATTAGGGGTTTTTTCTTTTTCATTCAATTATAATGATAATAAATAATAATAATAATAATAATAATAACACCAGAAATAATAGTACAAATAATAATAATAATAATAATAATAATAATAATATTAAAACCATAAAAGTTATAATAATAAAAATGATAATAATAAAAATAATAATAATAACAATAAAAAAATCTTATTACCAATATTATTATTAATTACATAGTAACATTATTATTATTATTATTATTTAAATGTTTAACTTTTTTATTTAAATAAAAAAATATTTATTTTAATCGATAGGAATTTGCGCAGGCACCCAAGCTGACCACACGGTTACCACACACTGTGTGGTGACCGTGCACGAGTCTGAAACCCACTAAAGTTATTAAACATCAAAAATTTAGACCCACTCTCAACCCGAACCTTGATGCGATTGACCGAAGCCATGAACTAATAAAATAAAAATAAATTAAAATTCGGGTTGTGACATTTCTATCCACCACAGACACTTTCTACCCCCAGAAATTCACACATCCAAACACTAGACAAAACAAGAAACCACGCCCGGTTAAAAACCGAAAGAAACCACAACATAGGAGAACGGGATACCACAAGAGGGTTCTCCCCACCAAAAGAACTCATATATCCTGGAAATTTAACACCCAACCATAACACCCCAGGAAGAGGGGCAACGTGGGAACTCGTAACCGATCCGAACTATGTTCTATAGAACGAGCAAACAACACCTCCACTGAAACTTGTACCTCTCGGCCTAGACAAACATCCCAACACTAAGAGAAAACCTCCGAGAAGAAATTACCCAAAACAGTGAACCCAGGCATAACCACAAATATTGTCTCATTCAGAGGCACTTACATCTCCAAACAAACATATCTAAACCAAAATCAATCCAGACAAGGTCCAAACACACTTTCAAAAAAAGTGCATGATTTAGAAAACCATGATCGGACAAACAAAACTGTTTGGATTACAATAGAACATGTCTGACATAACTCCATGATAAAAAAATGAACTTACAACAACTTCAAAACTTTAACAACAAAAAAATAAAATAAAAATAGAAATACTTTAAAAGTTCCACCGCCATCACAGAACAAAAAACCCGAACCAAGGCTTCACACCCCTGGAAAATCATAACTGCATGCAAGCTTCACCCTAAGGCCTATGGCTAGGGATCTGATGGCTGAAGCATCTATAGCCTCACATTCAGGCACTGGAATTCCTCCAGTAATAGTGTCTTCTTTAGGAAACACTTCCTACAAAAATTCTCTAGATGACCCGACACCCGCAACGATGACACGTCTTCAGAGGGATGCGACATGATGACTTGATGTTCTCGAACTGGCCACACTAGTGGCACACCACTGAATGGTCCAACGAACTGGAAGCCAGAACCACTAGAGAAGACTCTCTAGGAACATGTCCCTTTGGCACACGCTGCTCGCCAGATGGGGAATCCTAATGAGCAACTAGATACGCTAGATTTCCAACCATCTCCACTCCAAAGACCAACTCATCTAAAAATGAATCTTCCAATGACTTCTCCAAACGATGGTCCCTAGAAGGGAGGACCCTCTCCTTGATCTCTGGATGAATGCCCCCAATGAAGAGGGATGCCTTTATCGATTCATGCGATGTTACTTCTGGAGAAAATGACACAAGCTCCTTGAAATGGTCAACATATGCCTTCACCGTTCATTGGTCTTGTTGAATACGCATGAGCTCTTCCCCTTTTCTTCATCTTCACTTATTCAGGTATAAACCATCAGATGATGATGGATTTAAAGACATTCCATGTCATCCAAACATTCACTGACGGTTGGGCGAGCAACTCCCATTTGTCCAAAGTCGAACCCTTAACTAATCCTAGGACAGATCGAACTCTAACAGACTGGAGTTCCTAACATCATAAATGCACACTCGACCTCTTCAAACCACACAACTACATTTAATGGACCCCGTTCACCGTTAAGTACAGATAATGTCTGAGAAGGACCAAAAATTGGGCATGACTTATTAGAAACCTTGGGGACTTTTTTGGGTGGAATTTTCTAAATAGCTTATAAAACATAAATCCAAAATATATATGAAGACAAAGAAACATCAAAGAAAGAACCTTCATCCAAAACAACCAGATCAAAAGAAATAAGCTAATGAAAACACAACCCAAAATACCTTTTCTAAAAACACATTTTTATTTTATATTTAAAAACCTCCTTCTTTCAAGGCAATTTTCCAAATACCAAACCCCCTTTTCAAACCAATTTCATTTTCCAAAAATCATTTTTCTTTTTTAAAATCGCTTTAGAAAAACAAGTTCAAGCCTTTAATTCCAATTGGACACCCCAGTAATCCCATGAATAGTTGCACATGTCTTCATCTTCTTTCATCCATACACACCAACACACACTTCCCAAGCATTCCCTCACATGTGTAAAAGTTCGTAAAGAGTAGCCAAGGTTGCACCCAAACCATATATCTACCCATTCCAAGAAACCAATGGATTTTTTAGACAAAGATATTTCAATTTTAAAAATCCCTTTCACAAATTTAAATCCATTTAATGGAAATTGTTCTCATTTCAAAAACCATTTTTCATTTTTAAAAGTGCACTTACACCCATAATAACCAAGACAATAGACAACTTGCATCAAATTACCGATGTGAGGGACTAGTAGTCATGTTTAACCTGGCGACATGGTAGTGGGTCATGCCCCAAGTAGGCGCCAAAACTAGGGGAACATAAACTGTGTACTCGAACACCACATGGGTCACTACTCCCTATGAAATCATGATGTGACATTGGCTTTCCTGTCTTGTCCTCCCTCAATCAAAAACAAACCAGAACAAAACAAGGACTCAATTCTCAGACTACCCCTGGAGACTTGAGATTCAGAATGGGTGAGGGTTTATGATGTCATTCCCGTGCCTACCTCTCAAGTCCTGACAGCCCTAATATCTATCTAATGGATACCCCAAATAACATAGGCCTCCTCTGATACCATTTTTTCGTGAACCAACCTGAGTATACTCGGAACCTGTCACCTAATCCATCTCAGGACATGGCTCGAGGGGCATTCCCGATTCCCAGAGGCTGGAAACTAGTGTTGGGCATCAAAACAAAACAAGTGGGAACAATATGGCCCATAATTTAAAGACAAATAAAAAATTAAAAAACTGAATAGTGAAAACAAAAACTAGGAAATGAGAGAGAAAAAATTTGTACATACCTCCGTGTGACCCTATGGGACACCACCGACCTCAATACAACATCATGCTATGGAAACCAAATCCAAGAAAGGAACAACACCCCAAAGCTAAAAACAAAGATAAAATTATATGCATGAATATTAAAACATAGTAGGCAAGGCCAAAATCTATTCCCAATGCACTAAATTTAAAAATAAAAGAAACACCTTTTCAAATTTGAACTACAATTTATAAAATTAAGTCATTCTAAATATTTTACTTAAAAGCAAAGTACGAACCATTGAACTTAACCATTTTCAAATCTAGATTCATTTCATTAATGTCAATGGATTTTTAGAATGGGAAAGTTATGTTTATATTTTTCAAGTTTGTACAAAGAGGATTAAACACTTTCATTTGAAAACCATTTTTAGAAAGCTAATCAAATCCATTTTTCCATTTTCCAAGGAAAACAATATTCAAAAATGCACAAAAGAAATCATACATCAAGGGAAATGTAGGTAATCATATAAGCATCATAATCACTACTGCAAGCAACAAAAGCCGAATAGACATGGGTGAACCTAGGAGATCAAGAATAAACCATAAGACACCAATACATGAGACCTCATCCCCATTGACATGTCACACACAATGAAATCAAAACGCCCAATATGCTCAACCATCCTTTCTTTGGCAGGCTGAGGGAAAATACCAGTGTAATAAACCCAATATATCCACCTAATATGGGCCACTGGTCAGTACCATAACCTACCAGTGTGGCAATCATTCTCAGAATATTCTATTAATATTCCATATTTCCATGTCTCATGTATTTAGAAAGTGGGTGAGCCAACCGATACCAGCCGACCATCCAATCATAGTATATATATATATAATAATAATGCACAATAGGTCTCACCCAGATTCTCCCCTAGGATTCTTCTCATTCCTCAAAAATAAAATAGTTATAACAGGTTCCATCCAAGGAACCCTAACGTTAGATGTCAAGAATGCACAACAAGGACCTCCCACCCATTGCATGCAATCGAGGCATGAGAAGCACCCAACGAGGGTTTTCATAATTTATATTTTTCACAAATATCACTAAGGTACCAAAAGGGCCTTATGTTCTATCCACAAAACATTATTTTTAAGAGAAGTGACCTAACTTTCTGAAAGAGTGTAAACACCCCATTCACATTCCATAACCATTCATAAAATAGTCCATTAAAATCCATTATATAGCTTCTAAAATCCAAATCCATTTTTATTAAAAGACCAATGGGCCATAATCCATTATCATTTGTCAAATCACTTTATAAGTCTAATACAAACTTTCACATCCACTTAATAAATCTCATATCCTCACAAAACCAAAATCATTTTGAAACCATTTAAGGAGCCTCAAAATACTACTTTGTATGTTGCCAATATTTTCATAATTACAAACTGAATAATTTTCTATCCCATGTAAACCTTAAGTGCCAACCGGGCATTTTACCAACCACACATGCAACATTTACTAAAACAGTCTCTAAATAAGACTTAACCAGGTGAAAAACTAATGAGACAATTAATTAAACAAACAGTGTTTGTAAATCTAATAAAACGACTTTATTTTTCACAAAACCAAAATTTAACTACCAATTTTCAACATAGATAAATTAATCAGACATTGAACAACAATAAATAGTACATATATATAGCACACAAAAAATAGAAAATAGTTGCAACTTAAATTTTAAAAGGTAGTGCAATGGGAACCAACTTGGATGTCATGGAACAAGGATGAATCACACCTGAAAACACATGGAAATTCTCAACACACTACAAATAAAATTTATAGGATCTTTAAAACACCCAAATTACACAATATAAACTAAGTGGAAACATGAGGTAAGTGAAAAACCTTACCTCAGAACCAAGGAGAAAAGACGACGCAACCCGAAACTGGTGTGAAGCTTCGTTCACACCTTAATCGCACCTTTTCAGGTCAAAAACAACTCTATTCAAGGAAATTGAACAAAAATACACAAAAACAAAACTCCAAAACTTGAACCCTAGATGTCTTTAATCTACCAAAAAGGGAGAAAATAAATATTCGGAGTAGAATGCACCAACGACGACTCTTCTGGAGGCTGGCTAAGCGAGTGAAGATGGGACGAGAGCTGACAGGGTTGGTCATTCCACCTCGGAAAGAAGGTGAGGATCTACAGGGCACTAGAAAAGTCACCAGCAGGGGGGAGGGCATGACCAGGAAGGGTGTGCGATGGTTTGGAAGGCGCAAGGTGAGGGCAGGCTAGCATTGGGGAGGCTGGGGCCAAAGAATGGCATTCGGGAAGTGAAGGTCTTGGGTAGGGGGTGTGGGGTCTGCTGGCCAGAGGCACGGTGTTGGTTCGATAGGCAGGATAGAGGCTAGAAGGAGGTGGGGCTTCCAGAGGAGGTCGGCTGGTCGGCTAGGTGTTGGATCGTGGCAAGGGGCAAGGCAGATGTGACCTAGAGGTGGATAGGTAGGGAAAACTGGGGAGGAAAACACATGAAAAGGGGGAGTGGCTTGGGGGGATGGCAGAAAGGGAAAGGCAAGCACGGAGGTAGTTCAGGGTGGTGATCACACTGCAGGACGGGGAGGTGAGAGCACGGAGGTGGGTTGCGGGGTAAGGGGAGCGCCGTAATGCAGGGGGTGAAGGGGAATGGGGCGATGGGATTTGGGTATTTGGGTTTTTTCTTTTTCATTCAATAAAATAATAATAATAATAATAACAATAATAATACCCAAAATAACAGTACTAATAATAATAACAACAACAATAATAATAGTAATAAAACCATAAAAGTTATAATAATAAAAATGATAATAATAAAAATAAGAATAATAACAATAACAACATCTTATTAAGAATATTATTATTAATTTCATAGTAACATTATTATTATAATTATAATTTAAATGACTAACATGATTTATTTAAATAAAAAAATATTTATTTTAATCGATAGGCATTTGTACAGGCACTCGGGCTGACCCAGTGGCTACCACGCATTGTGCGGTGACCGTTCCCGAGTCTGAAACCCGCTAAAGTTATTAAACATAAAACATTTAGACCCACACTCAACCCGCACCTCGATTCGGTTGACCGAAGTCATGAAATAATAAAATAAAAATAAATTAAAAGTCAGGGTATGATATAATTGGAATGGTGAAATGGGTGGGTATTTAGAGAAAATGTGGAGGAATTGTTTAATAATTTAAAAATATAGGTATTTGAAATCTAGGTTGTGGAAAATGAAAAATCATTGGAATACCATTGATTTTTTTTCACGGTTATGGAAATTTGAGTCAAGTTTTATGATATTTTAATCCATTATAACCAAAAAACAATTTTTAATTCTTATTTGGAATGGAAAAGTAAATTTTCTAGAATGTATTTTTTTTCAAATCAAATTTTCCATTTTCCTCTGGTGATTTATCCACGATGTAGTTTTATTATGTCAATGTTTCTGGGGGTTTTTGTGTTGTTCATCTACATTGAAGATTGGTTATGGTCGGTGTCTCTCCCTTGATGAAGAAGTTGGTTTCTCAGGTTGCTAATGATTTTTCTAAGTGATCGGTGGTGAAAAAAGGTTCTATGATGGTTTTTTCATGGATCAATGACCGTGAAGTGATGACATTGTTTTTTAGGTAACTGGTGCATGTAGATCTCATCTCTCAATGGGAGTATGTATTGATATCCTATAAGGTGAATCCTTGTCTTCGTTTGTTTCCTACTCGAATTTTTGAATTTTAGAATCCGATTTTCGGTTTTCTATCTTGTGGTTGGCTTCATGTAGTATTATATTTATGGAATTATTTTCTTAGGCTTTTGTCTTTACTATAGGTTCTCTCTTAACCTAAATGTTATTTAAAATAAAAAAAATGGATTGTTTTTATTTACATACAAAAAACAA
Source organism: Viscum album (assembly GCA_963277665.1). Lineage (NCBI taxonomy): Eukaryota > Viridiplantae > Streptophyta > Magnoliopsida > Santalales > Viscaceae > Viscum > Viscum album. Next base: position 1,491,335,402 of record OY728120.1, read on the forward strand.
CATATCAAAATTTTATAATTAAACATATAGTTTATTAAGAAAATTTATTCTAAAAAATAAATTGAGGGAATAAAAGTTTTATTAATACAAAGGAAATTACACTTTAAGAAACTTAGGCCTAGACACATAATCCCTTTTTACACTGATGTTTTCCCTGAGTTTAAGGTGTGCAATGGTGTTAGTTTCATGGGGTGGCTCAGTTAACATTGACCGAGTGGTAATATCTGCTAACTTGAAATTCTCTTATAAGGGATTTTTTTCAAGCTTCATTTTTTGATGCTTGGCTTCGGTGTATTCAAATGACAACCCTAGTGGTGCTACCTCCCTCTAATTTTTTGAAAAAATGGGATTCAAACCACATAACTCTACTAGTTGAGGCCATATTGTTTCCTTTATATATCAATTTTTCTTTATAATTACTACTTATAAACACTAATTATAATGATAGAATTATTACCAATAGTTATTATTCACAATGATAAAATAAAATAACTATTATATTGTCTAACAGTTCTATTTTACCAACGTTCATATTTGACTAATGATCTCATTACTATTCCAACAATCAAATTTCTCTATATAAATATTAGTTAATTCCTTCACCCAAAATTCACCAAAATTCCTCTTAAGGTTATACATTAGTTTTCTAAGATGTTGATTGGTTTACTAATATTCTGTTTCATTTTTATATTGTTATCCATGGGGATGATAATCCTAATATATTTGGAAAATCCAAATATTTCCATTTTAGATTTTCTATTTTATATGTTTAAAATTATTACAATGTTGAGAATTTTAATTTTTTTTGTAGGTGACTAATGTAATGGTATTAATTAATGGGATAATATTTTTGTTGGTTCCCCTATATTTTTTATGTATATATAATATCAAAAATATTTTCTCATTAAATAAATGTCATTTTGAAAAACCCATGTAATTACATTCTCCCCCATTTTGAAATTTCATCCTCAAAATATCAACTCATATTATCAGAAAAGAATAAGTGATGGTACTTATGTTTCATTGTTTCTATGGTTTCCATATCACCTTTTGAAATATATTGTTCCTCCACAAAACATTTACAAGACGTGTTGTATTTTTTGAAAATAACATTGTCTCCATGGTCCAATATCTCCACCCACTACACTCCACTAGTCTCTTCTCATAAGAGAGTTCGTGTTTATGTTGTTCCACCTATGTATTCACTTCATGTGAGGGATTGGGTATGAATTTCTTTAGGAGTAATATGTGGAATACATCATGAACTTGAGAAATATTTGGTGTAATTTATATTTGATAAGCCACAACTCCTTCGTAAACATGTATTTCAAAGGGGCCAATGTACCTAGGGATAACATTCCCTCTCTATAGTAATTTTATGACTCTTTTCCATTGTTATATCTAAAGTAAAATGTTTTCTCTAATGTCAAACTCCATATCGCATCAATTGTTTTCATCACAGATCATCTACCGACTATGAGCATCTTTTATATTTTTTTGGATGGAATGAACCTTTTCTATAATTTTTTACACAAGATCAAGCCCAAGTAAATTTCCCTTAATAAATTCATCCCAACATGTATGAGTTCTACCTCACTTCCCATATAGAGCATCATATAGTACCATTTGAAAACTTGAGTTGGAGCTATTTTTGTATAAGAACTCAACTATTATGAGGTGTTGATCCCATCCACCATTAAATTACATTGATCATGTTATCAGTGTGAACTTGAGTGTTTGAATATTAATTTATTAATGGCCCCCAGTTTGGGGTTGATAGGCCATACTAAAATTCAATTTAGTATTTAGTGCATGTTGAAGAATAAACTAGAATTTAGATTTGAACTATATATCCTGATACAAAATGACTGAAAGTAGTGCCCTACATATCCTCCCCAAATCCTTTACATATATCATGGATAATTGTTCAAGAGAGAAATCTTACCAAATATCATTGAAGTATAAATTATTGGATAGTCAATCCATTATAAACCATATTCAAATGTATCCTTTGTATGTTCTTGGGAGACTAGTGATGAATTCTATAGTAATATTTCCCCATTTTTTATTTTTTTATGGGTAGTGTTTGAAATAACCCTTTATGTATTTGTTTCTACGCCATCACTTGTTGTACACCAAGAACCATATTGGTTATTCAGCAATCCCCCTTTTCATATTATCTTGAAAATAATGATGATGAAGGTTCCAATACATTTTGGTGTTTCCAAGATATATAAATATTATAGATCTATGAGCCGCATCAACTAGTTCGTTTTTAATTCTATGATATATGTGACACATAACATTGTATTGAATTTCAGTACATCTTCTTGTTCAATATTGAACTACAGAAACTTACCATTCTTTATAACATATATCTTATTTTGTAATAAAGGGTAATCTATTTATGCTCTCTTGATATTATCTAGTAATTATGGTTGAGAACTAATTTTGGATATAATTGATGATGTTCCTTACATTATGATTCCCATGTATAACCTTTATAGGTCCTTGATTAATGGATCTCCTTATATTATCATCATTGTCAACACAATAGGGTCTTTCCTAATTATGCATTAGTGACATTGTTTTTTCTTTAGATGTGACAATGAACAGAAAAGTCATAGTCTTTATGAAGATCCAACTATCTCCTTTTTATAATGTTCAATTCCTTTTGCATGAATTTAAACTTCAAATTTTTTTGTCCTTTTTGTATATCACATTTATACCAATAAATATAGTTCATTTATATCTCCAGAGAAAAATTACTATAGCTAACTCTAGTTCATGCATAGGATAATTATTCTCAGAAGGATTTAACTATCAAGATCCATAATTAGGTTATTATTTTTCATGAGGATTCACCCGAACCCTTTCATAGATGAATCACTATAAAAAACGATTCTTCAACAGAGGGTAGAGTTAAAATAGTGGAATAAATAACCATTTTTTTAGTTATTCAAATAATTATTCACATTCAACTTTCTTGATGAACTTATATCCTTTTGGAGTTAACTTGTTTATTGGATTATAAATTCATGAATGGTTTTTCAAAAAACTCTTATAATATACTATTAAACAAATGAAACTGGTAAATTAAATTACTATTTTAGGATGAGGCCACTCCTCTACAACCTTTTTATTGGTAGGGTCAAATAATATTCTACCATTTGTTACTATGTTCCCAAAGAATGTTACTTTTTTTAACCATAATTAATATTTTATGAATTTTATAAATAAATTATCCTTCTATAAAGTTTCCAATATAACTTATAGATGATCCTCATGATCTTCATGACATTGGAATATATTAGAATTTCATCAATAAAAACAAACACAAATTTATCAAGGTACTTCATGAAGAGTCTATTCATTAAATCTATAAATATAACAGGGGAATTACTCAATTTGATGGGAATAAAAAAAATTCATAATTTCCATATCATGTTCAAAAGGAAGTATTTGTAATATCTTGTTTCTTTACCCTCAATTGAGGACACCTAGATTAGAAGTTAATTTTGGAGATGAATTGAGCCCCATGAATCTAGTCAAATAAATCATTAATCCTTGGGAGAGGGTACTTTTTATTCACTTTAATCCCATTATGTTTTCTATAATTAATTCATTGCCACATATATTAATGTTTTATATTTATAGAAAGAGCTGGTTATCCCCAAGGAGACACACTTGTCCAGATAAATACCTTCCCTAAATGATATTGATGTTGTTTCATTAATTCATCTAACTTCATATTTTCCACTCTATATGGGGTCTTCGATATAGGCACCGATCCAGGTATGAGTTCAATGGAGAACTCTACATATCATTATAGGGGAGGTCTATGTAACTCTTTAGGAAGTAATTGATTGTATTCTTGAATAATGGGGACATTTTATATCCTTATACTTTTATTTCCTTCTACATCTTCACCATGTATCTTCGTAAAGAAAGCTATGGGAGGTGGTTCTAAATAAATCTAAGGCCATGAAATGTCTCCTTTGAAAATAAATATGTTTTCCATTCAATACTAATGAAATTTTATTTATCGATAGTTGATCTAATAATTATATATTTATAGCTTGTCCATCCCTATTGTAGCATCATATTCCACCATGGGAATGACTACTAGATCTGCGATGAGATTGTACTCTCCATAGATAATACACTAGTTTTTATACACTGTTGATTCTAGGATAAAACCTCCATGAGTCTTGATCAATAACTTCACTTCTAGTAGCTCTAATATTGATTATATATTATTTTAGAAATTGGATGAAATAAAGGAATGTGTTGAACCAGAATAAAAATGTACTTTCTATATTTGATAGATAAATGAGTGTGCCAACCACCAGATAATTTAGTGCCTCTACATCAGTCATCATGATTTAAAAGTATTTAAATTACTCCCTTGGCTTATGTTGATGTTTATGGTGGTTTCCCTCAATTATCTTATGATTTGGATATTGATTTTAAAATTACTCTAGAAGTCTACACTTGAAGCATTGAACTTAGATTGGGGAATACTCCATCATCCCTTTTTCATTAGTGTTGATAAGTTGAGGTTTCACCTCACCATGATAGTCTGAAGCTATATTCACATCTCTTCCACACATGCAACACATTACACTCCTAAGAAAGTATTTCCAAAAATTTTCTTTTCACATTTGTTGAATGTGAGAAGTTTCACTTTCTTTCCTGCTCTTCCATGATCAAAATTATTCTATGAGTTTGGTTCTATTCTACCCTTATTTTCATTTGACCTATGTGGAAATTTTGACTCACCAAACACAAATTCATCCTTCATAGCATTCTAAACAATATCCTTAAATATTTCATAGTATTGATTTTATAAATTCATTAATATATGGGGTCTCATTTCACCAAAGAATCTATCATACTTTTCCTTAGGATCCGTAACAATTCTAGAAGTGTATCAAACAATTCATCTAAATATAATTTAATATATTCCCATTGATTCATTTTCCTTATTCTTCATCTCTAGTAATTCCTTCTAAATTTTATTCACATCAAATAAGGAAAATACTTATTGAAGGATATTTATATGAAATCTTTCCACTCCATAGAATCAATCTCCCTTCTCTGATTAATATTTTTAATCATTTTCCACCAAATATCAGCTTCACCTTCTATGTGGTAAACTAGCTGGGGGAATTTATTTATTTCTAAACAACATAATAGAGAAAATATCCTTTATCTAGTGGTAATGCATTGTTCAAAAATTAATAGGTCTGTAGATCCACAAAAATAAGTTGAATTTTGACACATGAAGGACTCAACAACAAGTTCTTCTTGGCAAGGTGAATATGGTTGCCCACCATGAATGGATTTATTATTAATAACCCTGGATATTTTATTCATCATCCTTATAATGTTTTCCATTCTATATTCCATGGAAATTTCATCATTGCATCATCTATTAGACTCATAACTTACTTGGTTCTTCATATTTTCATCTATTTTTCTAAAAGAAGAAATCCCTAGTGAGAAATAAATTACTTTTTTGTATATTATAATTATAAATGGATTTTATGTCTTAGAACATAATGCTTAAATATTTTATTCATTAATCTCTGCTAAATATAATTTCATTTTCTATATATTCTTCATAATAGTTCATATAAAGAGTGTGATTAACAAAAAATATTCCCAAGGAGTGTCAAAGATGGTGCCCATCAAGGATTATTTTCATGCTCTAATTCCTAATCATGTCTAACTCAATATAGTGTTTTCAGGGTTGGACCATAGGCACATCTGTACCCAATCCATGTCAAGTTGAAGTATCTAGATATGAATGTATTTTATTAGAAACCACATATTTAATACTCACCAAAATAGAAGGATGTTTTCATACATTTAGACACATCCCTAGGTATATTCATAAAGTTATCAAGTCCTAATTTCCAAAAATAACTAATTGATCCTTTGATACAAACTAAGGCATCCTTCCTTTTTATTACATAAACTTTTAATTACCTAAAACAAATCACAAGGTGTTTTAATGTGTAGTTTCTTGGGAATTATGAAAATAATAAAAGAAATTATAAAAAATTCTACTAATAAATTTGAAATTACCCTTCATGGGTTAACCATAGGATACTTTTAAAACATCTCATATCATGGGGGCATACATCCAAGGAAAGGGGAGAGTTTAATCCAAGTAAAAGAATAATTAAGGAAGATATTTATCATATGACCAAGTGGAATATCAATATGAAAAAAATTTATCACAATATAACTTGATCAAGATAATATGAGACATATAATGAAAAAATAAACATGAATTTCAACTTGGAAATTTGGCTACTACATTTAAATGACACATTCATAATCATATCACCAAAGTTTATCACCAAGGTGTCATAAATCAGAATTACCGTGGTTATTCACTGGGGTATCATAAAATATTTCATCTATAGAGATTGAATTCATTATCAAATGAATTGGAGTTATATTAGGATGCACCCTTCATATGTATTTATATCATGTGACTAACATTGATCACAATAAATCAATTTGTAAATAACCCAATCGGAATAAATTTTAGGTTTCATATAAAATCATTGAGTATGTAAATACATAAATTCTTAACCATAAAATAATTTTTAAAAAATTAAAAGGGATTGTGGGTTTCTTATATGAAATCCCTGAAAAAATAAATTATATTAACATCTTGGTGAATCTCCATGGATAAAGAAATGGCTTGGGTATTCATAATATAATAAATTTATATTTAAAAGAAGTAAATTTAGCAGCATGATGAGTAAGAAACATAGATTTAAAAAGTGTGAAATGATAGAGAATGAATGTATCCCATTGATAAAATAATATTTTTTTCAGTAAGCTTATAATAAAAAGTGTAATAAAATAAAGTAACATACTATCTAGAATTTGTACATAAAATTAATTGAATGGATAAGATGATGACGATAATTCCCTTACCTTGAAGAGTTACTCCTAAATCTTGAGGATTGGAAACTTGGGGAATTGAGGAAAGATTTGGAATATTGGAGTTAAATAAATCAGATCATCAAGGTGAATAAATTTTGAGTGAAGGATAATGGTGAAATGGGTGGTTATTTAAAGATAATGTTGAGGAATTGTTTAGTAATTTATAAATATTGGTCCTGGAAATCTAGGTAGTTGAAAAATAAAATATGTTGGATTACAACTATTTTTTTATCATGGTTTTGGAAATTTGAGTCACATTTTATGATTTTTTAATCCATTCAAACTAAACACCGTATTTTATTAATTTTTTTTGGCATGGAAAATTAAATTTTTCAGAAAGTAATGTTTTTAAAATCAAATTATCCATTTTACACTTTGGAAAGTAACTTATGGTTTTGGAAAGAGATTAAAGTATATTTAATTAATTAATATTAATAATATAAATTTTTTTAAGTCATTAATTATGTGTAATTAATTATTACTTCATTGTGGAATAAATATTAATTCCTAAAAAATACCAAAAACCAAAAACTGTATTTTTGCCATTAACTAAAAAATAATGTATTTAACAAAATTCACAAAAAATCACCCTTACCAAATTTAAACATACTGATATCAAATATAATATTTACTTTGTGATAATAATTTTCTAAATATTTTTTTTATTTTAAATATAAATACAATTATTTGTTTATTAATATGTTTTTAAGAAACAATAAATTCTATGACACTTAAAAAAACATAATTGGACATTATAGAATCATTTTATATTTTATATTTAAATAAGAGTGTTTTAAAAGTATATCTAATTTAAAAAGTATTATTCATAATACCTGAGTTTGTTATAAAAGTTTATATATTAAATAAAAAAATAAATTTATGTTTTATTTGTGTCCAACAAACAATTTATCAAATTCTACTCAGTTAAACATATATTTTATTAAGAAAAAATATTCTAAAAAATGGAATTGATGGAATATTCATTTCATTAATAAAAATTAAATTACACTTTATGAAGATAGTTCTTATACTTGTAACCGCTTGTTGTAGCTACGTATACCATTAGGGTGTGGTGTTCAATGGTGGTAGTTTCATGGGTTGAATCAACTAACATTGAACTAGTGGTAATCTACACTAAGATGAACTTATACAATAGAAATTTATTTTTAATATTCATGTGTTATATCTTGACTTGGACTTGGTCATGGGATAACCCCAATGACACTACCTCCCTCTAATGTTCTAAAAAATAGGCTTTAAATGGCATGACTCTACTGCTTAAGTCCATCATTTCTCCATTCTGCATGAATTTTCCTTTTTCATTACTACTTATAAAAAGTAATTATAATGGTAAAAGTATTTCCAAATTTCAAAATTCATAATGGCCCTGAATACCAAAGGTTATATTTACCAATGACTATATTTGGCGAATGGTCGTATTACTATTCCAATAGTCACATTTCTCCTTATAAATTCTACTTCATTATTTCACTCAAAATTAACTACAAATCCTATTAAGGTTATATTTTCATTTTCTAATATGTTGATTGGGTTACTATTATTTTTTTCCTTTATATTGTATTGGACATGTGGGTGATGATTATAACAGATTGGGGCGATCAATTCTTTCCAATTTTAGATTTTCTATTTTATATTTTCTGTCCAGTTGTAATGATTAGAATTTTAACTCGGTTTATAGCTGAATAATTTAATCATATTTAATAATGAGATAAGGTTTTGTTGGTTCCTAAATATTATATATATATAATATAACAAAATTTATATCTGGAAATAAATATTATTTAAAAAATACCTAGTTCTTTACATAGAAACCAAGTCTCTGAAGGTCATTGGTTTCTAAAAATATTTGATTATTTTATGACATTTTTTTCAAGCCATAAAAAGTGAGAATTAATTTTCTAGATCTTTTTTATTCAAGGTAAATCAATTATAACATATTCCATATGAAAACCATGAAAAAGGGAACACATTAAGGAAGAAGAAGAATAAGAACCAATTCCCTTCATTTGAAAATTATGGAGAGAAACATTCTAGAAATTGATTAAAATGAATGAGAGTTTTGTTACACGTTCATAGATTATGGTAATATTCATAATGAATGTAAGGGAAAGATATATATCACTATTATAAAGTGTCTCAATTGTAAATAAATGGGGCATTATTCAACCCAATATCCCAAGGGTTAAGGGAAGTTACTATAGAATAGACTAAAGCGAGAATGAAAATCCTCTGTGATCACTACAGCTAAGGTTGATGTTCCTAAAGATGTGGTAGAATATACATTAATCTTATTTTCAAGTTTATTTAATTATTTATTTGATGTAGGATTATTTTTCTCTTCATTTAGTCAATTTTTATGAAGAAAATTAGATATTTACCTAGCACATTAAGAAGTGATTTTACAGTCAAATACCCCAGTAGAAATATCATTACAACAAGGTTGTTTCAGGAGTTCTCCATTATCAAACATAAACATGCCTTATGTTCATAAAATTTTAATACACATATGGATTAATTTGATATAATCTTGGATATAGACAGTCATTCAAAATATAATGAAATAATTTATTTCAAAGAGAAGTAAATTATGATTAGTGATGAAGATGTGGGATTCCTAATCATTAGAGGGGAGACTTAATCATCTGAGGCATGTCTAGATCCACCTATAGTAGCTCTTCTAAATGATATTGTTAGTTTATAAGAGTATACATAACCAAATTATGGAAAATTTAATTTTCAAATTTAGTATGTACCTATTGTAAAATAATTTAATGATATATTTCATAAGAAATTACCTAGACATCAACCAGATTGTGAATTTGAGTTTTCCATTCTTTTAGTCCATGATGCACGAATAATATTGAATAGAATGACAACTATGGAATTAGTGATTTTGAATAAAAACTAGAGTTTTATGATATGATTTTTATATTTTCAAGCGTTTCTCCATGGGGATCCCCTATTATTTTTTTAACAATAAAGATAGATCTATGAGGTTGAACATTGATTATAGGGAAATAAATTATATTATGATAAAGTTAAAGTATCATATTCCTTGAATTGATAAATTATTTGATCAACTTAATAGAGCATTTTATTTTTAAAGTAATGAAATTTTTTCGAGGTATCATTAATTTCGACTAATGAATGAAGATATTTTTAAGAAAACATTTCAAAAGAGATATGAACATTATGAGTTTATATTAGTTCCATTTGTATAGAATAATGAACCCACTATTATTATGGATTTAATAAATAGAGTATTCATGTAATATCTTGATGAATTATTATTATATATATTGATGATATCTTGGTGTATTATAAAAGACATGGGGACTATGAGAATCACTTTGGAATTATTTGAGACTCATATAAGAAAATATTTATCATAGAAATTTAGAAAGTGTGAATTATTGAATCAAAATGGTTTGTTTCATAGCCATATCTTATCTAAGGATGTAATCTTCTTTTTTTATGTGAATAAAAACACATGTAAGGAATGGAATAAACCAAATAATATAACCTTGGAACATAGTTTTATTGGTTTTTCGGGATACAATCAGTGATTTTTTCAAATATTTTCATAATTGGAAAATGCTTTAACCAAGATTATATGTAAAGGGGTCATGTTTTTATGTAAAAAATAATGTGATTAATTTTTTGAATAATTGAAGAGGATACTTATTGAAGATCTGATTAAGACTCTACCATCCAAAAATGATGTATTTTTGACCTATAGTGATGCATCAAAGAATAGAATTGGTTTTTTCCTTATACAAAATTGTAATGATATTTCCTATGCATCGAGGTAGTTAAAGACACAAGAACAGAACTATCCAACTCATGATCTTGAGTTGGTGGATTTAATCATTACATTGATGATATAGAGACATTATATCTACGGAGAAAATGTGAGATATACACAGAACATAAGAGCATAAAATACATCTTGTTATATAAATATATCAACATGAGAAAAATTTGATGGCTCAAACTGTAATGTCCAGACCAAACTGAACACTAAGATGGTTGCTAGACTGGTGGGTCACATGTCCTCAAGCACACCTCCCCATATGTCAAAGTCTACGGACTAGAAACAAGGGTCTAAGGAGGTGATAATGGGGACACTATACCCTCATATTAGAGTAAAAAAATAGTGTAATAAATAAGAAATAACAATGGAAGTAGTATATGATTAAATGATTTATAATCAGAATAATAATAATATTCAACTAAATAACAAAAGATAGATAATTCCAATATACAACAGATGAAATCATGTACATATGATGATACATGATCTAATACAATAGACATTCAATAGGGAGTTCTACAATGTTGTAAAATATAATGAAATAAAGAAAACCCCTATAAGAGATGTCTATGAGAATCCCAAGATCCAGCTTAGTCCAGTTATCCTAACTCCCATGTACAAGAAAAACGACATAAGAAATTATCCATGGTCTTACAAATGTAAGGTCTACTCGGGTACCCTAGTGTAATGGCGGCCCGTGAAGGGTGAGAGATATAAATCTCAGTAGGATACCACCCATGGTGTCTACAACTAATTCAAGTCTATATATAATTTAAACCAGTACAAGTAATATGAATAAATAAATAGAACTGAAATAAATAAATAATCTTCCCTCTTAGGTTCTTATAAGACACATGGAAGCTCTACTTGCTTCGGCTCACGACCAGAATAAGATGTCTTGTTAGTAAATATATATCTATATATTAAATATTATATATATAGTTTAGATATATATATTTAATTCACATATTTAATCCAAGTATGTTTGAATGTAAGTGGCCATATATTTGTGTAAGAACCCGTGTTTTTTCAGACTGTCGTTTTGAGTAGAAATTTGAATTTTTGTTGTTGGATGCTCATGAGGGGTAAAATGGTCAATTTCCCCTACCAGATGATCTCAAATAATTTTTCTGACAACTCAGTTGGTCCTATAATAGGTTTTTTACCCTAGGATAGGAGTTTGGTGGAAATATGAGCTGTTCAAATTTTGGCAGAATATTTAATATTTAAAATGATTAAATTAAATATTAAATTATTCGTGCAGGTTCGTTTGGAAATAACTTTTAAACGGAGGGTTGGATTTTGATTCCATCTACTCTATTGAGTCCAGAATGGAGATTTTAGCCTAGATAAAGAATAAACTCATGTCGGACGCCTGGGCCGGCCCAGGCCCCTTTTTCTTCCTTTTCTTTTCTTTTTTTCTTTTCTTTTCTCTCTCTTCCTTCCTCCTCCTCCTTGAGCACGCTCCATGTGTGGTATTCTTTGGCCATGTCCCATGGGGGGAATTGGGAGATTAATAAATAGTGAGAGTTTGGTGGCAATAGGGGTACGTAATCAAAGCCCCCAATACGCTGAGTCGGCGTGCGGCATCCGTGGACCGTGAAATCAACCGAGGCTTCAGCGGTTTCTGCCCAAAGGTAGGGCCATTTATTTTTTTGCCATAGATCCCCTTTAAACAAGTTTTTTTTAAGTTTTTAAAGCCGTATATTTCTTTCTTGTATGCCCATGGGGCTCGATCTGTTGTTTCGGGGGTGAAAACGGGCGAATCGGATGTTTTTAGGGATTTCCCGTCGGAAAACCCAGTATACACGGCGTGTGTTCCCGGGGAACACGTCGTGTGTTCTTATTGTTCGGGGAAGATGAGTTTTTCTTTAATTAAAAGTCGTGTACTTTGAGTACACTCCATGTAGTGGTGGCCGTGTGACTGGTCATGTGAAATTGAACACGGTTTTAGTGGTTATTTTTTGAAGTGCACACTGTGTACAGTAAAGTACACGCCATGTAGTGGTACATGGGAATGTGTTCGGGTGAAAACGAACATGGAGTAACTTTTTGTGAACAGTACATGTTGTGTACAGTAAGTACACACCGTGTACTCTAACACAGGTAGGCCCAATGGGTTCTGGCTATGTACTCTGGCCATGTACTGCTTCAGTTTTGTAATTTTGGGATACCTTACGCTCTAGAAGTTAGAATTGGGTGTGTGAGTGGTCGATTATGATAGTTTTTCCACACATATCACAATGGTGTACTCCTTTGTACATTTATAGTTCATATAAATGATGTTTTTGGGGTTTTATCTAAATGGAGGGGTTTTTCCTCCAGTTATCGAGCCCAGTCATCACCTGAGGGTGAGACTTGGTGAGGTTGCTAGGTTGGGGGTTCAGACCAACTTAGTTGAGACCTTTAATATGAGATGATCTGTGATCTATCTCTCGTAACCTTTTCTTTAGAGGACGTTCCCCTTGTGATATGTTCCCTTTTAGCCTAAGAGGTCGTGAGACCGGATGCTTCTAAGGGTCCCCTGAGGGATTCCTTGCTTGTATGATGAACTAGGGAGTCCTTATAAGAACTCTCTCAAGTTTTCTTTGAGGGGACCCCTGTTATGGATTGCCTCTTTTGTTCTTCATTCGAGGATCCCATGTAGGATTCCTCTTTTCTAAGGATCTCGTGTAGAATGACTCCTTGGTGTTTGACTTGTGGGACCCGGTGGGTGCCCGTTGTTTGACCGACCTGAGTTGTTATGTCGGGTTTGGGTAGAGAATGTGTTCGAGTGTCATATAGAACTTGTGCCAAACTAGTAATCCTGTGGGGTTATGTTTTTAGTGTTGGGATGGGCGTTCGGACACCCTCACTTGTTTGTTTATATTTAACTTGGGTTGTTGATGTTGTAGTGGTTACTAGAGGTTCTTCCTGGTTGGTGGTTGTTAAGCCTGATGTGAGGTGTCTTTCTTGTTTGTTGGCATGCCTAATTTGCCTTGTGTGCCTGAGTAGTAGGTGGCTTGGGGTTTAAATTCAAACTGCTATGCGTTTTTGTGTATCATTGAGCTACAAACCCATGTTGGGGTGTCTTGTGGATGGGGCCTTGGCTGTTTTGAATACCTAGAGTTGTATAGGTAATTAAATGTGATAATAAACCATTGTTTGGGATAGTTGCTTGGATCTAGGACCAACTCGGGGGGTTCATTCCTCTGTTTAGCCGTTTGGTTGGATACCTGAGGGTATGCCATTGTAATAATGTTTATTAAATTTCCCTGAGAGGAATTTTATTTAAATGCTTGTTTTTATATTGGGCTCTACCCGGTTACTTGGTTTCCTATGGAATGCCTGAGGTTTGTATTCTATTTAGCCTGAGGGTATTGTTTGTTAACCTGAGGGTAACATTTCTGATGCCTGAGGGCAGTGCTTGTTTAGCCTGAGGGCAGTGTTGTTTAGCCTAAGGGCAACGTTTCTCATGCCTGAGGGTAGTAGCTTCCATTCCTGAGGGAAATATTTGGTATGCCTGAGGGAGACATTCCATACACCTAAGGGAACTATTCATTAAGCCTAAGGGCAGTCAGCTGAGGGTTTTGTTTCTGTTTTCCTGAGGTCAAGGATTCTCATGTCTGAGGACAGTGGTTACTTTGTATATTAACTGTGGTGATTTCTTCTATTAAACCCGCCAAGATACATCACAGGCTTGGAATTTTTATTATCTTTGACTTGTTGATATCATGTTGTGGTTTCTATTGTGGCTTTGGTATAGGAGATGGTCGGTCAAGGCCGAGTCTTAGAGAAACTCAGAATTGAATTATATTGAATTGGTTACTTGTTTTTGGTTAACTTGTTCGGAGATATATTTCCGGCGTTGGCTGAAGCAGGTATATGTCTATGGGATTATGGACCCAGAGATTGACTTAATGATACATGTCTTGAGTGGCACAACATCCATCTCAATTACCTTGCACAGGATGTCCAAGAGATCAGGCTCAAGGTCCCAAGGATCGATTGTTGATGTGGTTTCTTGTTATTTGAATCACCTAATCATGAATATTGATATTTATGTATATGTGTATAGGTATGGTACTATACATGTGTACGTATATAGATATGGACATCCATGGTGGCACTTTCCCAGTTGACAGGGATTACATACCCTGAGTTCGACTGTGGTTTCACGTTTGTTTTACTTCCTTTGTTGTGTTCGAGATAGGCTGATCACGTTGTTGTTGCATACACTTTTAGCAGCACAGTTATAGGTTTCCTGTTGGGGTTCCCTAATGAGATTATTTCTCACCCCTACACATACACCTTGGTGTACGTGTAGACCTTATGTCTTCTTTTTAGGTTGAGCACGAGTTGCATGGTGAATAGGGATGAGGCCTAGTGTTGCATGATCAAGTAGGGATTCTCGAGTGGTACTACTGATCGAGCTGCTGCAGTTTGACAGTGTCTGGAGATCGGGTACGTAGTTAGGCTTGGAGTTAGTAACAGAGCCATGTACTTTTAATTTCAGTCTCTTTTGTACTTGTATCTGTATGGTTGGCTCGTTGGGTGACCAGTGTTGTATTGTATTGCATAGTTGTTTGGGCATTTACAGCTTTTTACTTTTACATCTTGTTCTATTTCAGTTGTTTACTTCTTCCGCACTCTGTTTACTTTCCATTTTGTATGATACTTTGTTATTTATGTTGTTTTATTACTCTGGTATGAGGGCATAGTCTCTCCACTATCACACCCTAGGCCCTCGCTACTAGTCGGCAGCCTCTGGCATATGGGGAGGCACACTTGAGGCCTTGTGGAAAACCAGCTCAGAGCACTGATTTAGTGGCTTCCGGGTCGGGATGTTACAAAGAGGTATCAGAGGAGTTTTCTTTCCTGGTATTTACTATTCGGGATATGGTAGACAAGAGTATTAGGAATGTGTCGGAACCTGTGATGGATATCAGGTTGGTGCATCGAGAACACTTGTTCTAGTAAGAAGTCCTGGTTTCCATGGTTTGGGATTGCTGTTCTGATTTTGTGATGTTACAGTTGTATATGATTTTCTCTTTGAGCGATGCACATGTTGTGTAGTGTTTTGATTTACTATGGATCTCTGGCTCTTGGCTATTAGTAAGATTCCTGGGATGGATTTTGACTCTTGGTCGGCAAAGGCAAGAGGCGTCTCATGCATCATACTAGGTACGTAGGATTCACATCATATAGGCCTACTAGTGTGTGTTTTTACTGATGAATGAGACCTTTTGGTCTTCTTACACATACTTTTTACTCTGATGGCAGGTTACATGGATCTATGTTGAGGCTTTTTGTTGAGGATGATGACTTAGACCTCATGCACAGGTTGTGCAGTGACCCTAGTTGGTCTAAATGGCATGTGATGCCTCTCTTTTTAACCCCTTATTAAGTGTTGTTTCTTAGGTCTGTGGTTATGTAGTCGAATCATTGTGAATTATTTCGATAGTTGTCAAGGCTCTTCTTGTGAACTGGGCTTATTTATAGTATTTCTATATACGGATACCCGATGAGTGTCAGTTTAGTTTCTCTTCTGCTTGGGTTGTGAACTCCAGGGAGTAGTTACTTCTGGGGATGCTCGGAGAGGATCCGGGCCATTATAGGTTGTGTTTAAGTTTTGACTAGAACCTTTGTAGGTCGATGACTGTTCTGTTCTAGGGAAACCTGTGTGAGGATGGTTGACCCGTGTTGGAATCCTAGTCGGGTTATGGCAGGATGCTAGTGCTGCTCGGAGGGAGCTGGACATGCCTTCGGTTAAATCTTAGTGTACTCCTGTTAGAGACGATCATGCACTATCTTGATTTTTCTTGAGTATGCTGAGAGAGCTTCGACCCTACATAGAGATCCTTTTTCTTTCTCAATGTTCATCCCTGTTGAGAATGGAACATGTTCTGGTTGTGCACTCGGAGCGGTTTAAGGAAAACCATATGGTGGGGAGTGCACCATTGGCCGTTTGATGGTGGTTTTCCTCTTTCTGGTTAAACTTCAGTATTTTCTATTAGCTTTTGATCTCAGAATTTTCTTTTCAAGATGACGATAAGGGTATTCTTATGGTAAGGAGTACCAAATCGGTCGTAGTTGAATATCTTCTGTGTAGAAGGTGGTGGTTAATGCTATAAGGCTTGTCATTAGACAGTCTCGATAGTTTGGTTATGCAGATGCTCGGGTTATGAGCATGGTTGCTGGTTCCTTCACTGGGCTTCTCAGGGATGAGAAGGTTTATGGTGGGGAGTTTGTAAGAACCCGTGTTTTTGCGGACAGTCGTTTTGAGCAGAAATTTTAATTTTTGATGTTGGATGCTTGTGAGGGGTAAAATGGTCATTTTCCCCTACCAGCTGATCTCGGATAATTTTTCTGACAACTCTGTTGGTCCTGGAATAGGATGTTTACCCTAGGATAAGAGTTTGGTGGAAATCTAAGTTGTTCAAATTATTGGCGGAATATTTAATATTTAATATTATTAAATTAAATATTAAATTATTCGCACAGGTTCGTTTGGAAATAACTTTTAAAAGGAGCATCGTATTGTGATTACCTTTGTGCCATTGAGTCCAAATGGGGAGTTTATCCTAGATAAGTCATAAAATCATGTCGGGCACTGGGGCCGGCCCAGGCTCCTTTTTCTTCCTTTTCTTTTCTTCTTTTCTTTTCTTTTCTCTCTCTTCCTTCCTCCTCCTCCTTGCCCACGCTCCATGTGTGCTATTCCTTGGTCATGTCCCATGGGGGGAATTGGGATATTGAGAAAGAGTAAGAGTTGGGTGTCAATAGGGGTACCGAATCGAATCCCTTGACGTGCTGAATCGGTGTGCGGCATCTGTGGACCGTGAAATCAACCGAGGCTTCAGTGGTTTTATCCCAAAGGTATGGTTGTTTACATTTTTGACATAGATCCCCTTTAAACAAGTTTTTTTAAGTTTTTAAAGCTGTATATTTCTTTCTTGTATGCCCATGGGGCTTGATCTGTTGTTTTGGGGGTGAAAACGGGCGAATCGGACGTTTTTAGGGATTTCCCGTCGGAAAACCCAGTATACACGGCGTGTGTTCTAGGGGAACATGCCATGTGTTCTTCCCATTCGGGGAAGACAAGTTTTTTTTAAGTACACACCGTGTACTTTGAGTACACGTCATGTAGTGGTGGTCGTGTGACCGGCCGTGTGAAATCGAACACGGTTTTAGTGGTTTTTTTTGAAGTACACGTCGTGTACAGTAAAGTACACGCCGTGTAGTGGTACATGAGCATGTGTTCGGGTGAAAACAGACACAGAGTAACTTTTTTTTGAATAGTACATGCATTTTACAGTAAATTACATGTCGTGTACTATTACACAAGCAGGCCCAATTGGTTCCGTCCATGTACTCTAGCCATGTACTGCTTCAGTTTGGTAATTTTGGGATATCTTACGCTCTGGAAGTCAGAATTGGGCGTGTGAGTAGTCGATTCTGAGAGTTTTTCCATGTATATTGCAATGGTGGACTCCTTTTGACATTTAGAGGTCATATAAATGGAGTTTTGGGGGTTTTATCTAAATGGAGGGGTTCTTCCTCCAGTTATCGAGCCCAGTCCTCACCTGAGGGTGAGACTTGGCAAGGTTTCTAGGTTGGGTGTTCGGACCAACTTAGTCGAGACCTTTAATATGATATGAGCTATGATCTATCTCACATATCCTTTTATTTATAGGAATTTACCCTTTTGAGGCATGCCCATCTGGCCTAAGAGGCCGTGAGACCGGATGCCTCTAAGGGTCCCCTAAGGGATTCCTTGCTTGTATGTTGAACTTGGGAGTCCTTGTAGGAACTCTATCATGTTTTCTTTAAGGGGAACCCTGTTATGGGTTGCCTCTTTTGTTCTTCATTAGAGGATACCATGTAGGATTCCTCTTTTCTAAGGATCTTGTGTTGGATGACTCCTTGGTGTTTGACTTGTGGGACCCGGTGGGTGCCTGTTGTTTGACCGACCTGAGTTGTTATGTCAGGTTTGGGTAGAGAAGGTGTTCGGGTGTCATCTAGAACCCGTGACAAACTAGTAATCCTGTGGGTTTATGTTTTTATTATTGGGTTGGGCGTTCGGCCACCCACACTTGTTTGTTTATATTTGACTTGGGTTGTTGATGTTGTAGTGGTTACCATAGGTGCTTCCTGGTTGGTGGCTGTTGATCCTAACATGAGGAATATTTCTTGTTTGTTGGCATGCCTACTTTGCCTTGTGTTCCTGAGTAGTAGGTGGTTTGGTGTTTAAATTCCAACTATTGTGCGTTTTTGTGTACAGTTGAGCTATGAACCCATGTTGGGGTGTCATGTGGCTGAGGCCTTGGCTGTTTTGAATACCTAGAGTTGTATAGGTAATAAAATGTGATAATAAACTGTTGTTTAGGATCACTACTTGGATCCAAGACCACCCCGGGGGTGATTTCCTCTGTTTAGTCGTTTGGCCAGATACCTGAGTGTATGCCATTGTAATAATGTTTATTGAATTACCTTTAGAGGAATTTTATTTAAATTTTTTTTGTATGTTGGGCTCTGCCCGGTTACTTGGTTTCCAATGGAATGCCTAAGGGATGTATTCTATTTAGCCTGAGGGAAGTGTTTGTTAGCCTAAGGGTAACATTTCTGATGCCTGAGGGCAGTGCTTGTTTAGCCTGAGGGCAGTGTTGTTTAGCCTGAGGGAAACGTTTCTCATGCCTGAGGGCAATATCTTCTGTTCCTGAGGGAAATATTCGGTATGCCTAAGGGAAATATTCCATACGCCTGAGGGCACAATTCATTATGCCTGAGGGCAGTCACCTGAGGGTTTTTTTCTGTTTGCCTGAGGGAAAGGATTCGCATGTCTGAGCACAGTGGTTACTTTGTATATTCACTGTGGTGATTTATTCTGTTGAACCATCCAAGCTACATCACAGGCTTGGAATTGTTATTATCTTTGACTTTTTGATAGACTGTTGTGGTTTCTGCTATGGATTTGATATAGGAGATGGTCAGTCAAGGCCGAGTCTCGGAGAAACTCAAAATTGAATTATATTGAACTGGTTACTTGTTTTTGGTCAACTTTCTCAGAGATATATTTCTGGCGTTGGCCGAAGTAGGTATATGTCAATGGGATTACGGACCCAGAGATTGACTTAATGATACACGGCCTGAGTGGCACGATGTCCAGCTCAAATCCCTTGCACATGATATCCAGGATATCGGGCTTATGGTCCCAAGGATTGACTGTTGATGTGGTTTCTTGTTATTTGAATCACCTAATCATGAATATTTATATTTATGTATACGTGTATATGTATGGTACTATACATGTGTACGTATATAGATATGGACATCCATGGTGTCACATTCCCAGTTGACAGGGATTACATACCCTGAGTTTGACTATGGTTGCATGTTTGGTTTACTTTCTTTATTGTGTTCCAGCTAGGCTGAGCACGTTGCTGTTGCATACACTTTTAGCAGTACAGTTATAGGTTGCTTGTCGGGGTTCCCTACTGAGATTATTTCTCACCCCTGCACATACACCTTGGTGTACGTGTAGACCTTAGGTATTATTTTTATGTTGATCATGAGTTGCATGGTGGATACGGTTGAGGCCCAATGGTGCATGATCGATCGGAGATGCTCGAGTGGTACTACTGGTCGAGCTACTGCAGTTCGACAGTTTCTGGAGATCAGGTACGTGGTTAGGCTCGGAGTTGGTAGCAGAGCCATGTACTTTTACTTTCAGTCTCTTTCGTACTTGTATCTATATGGTCGTCCTGGTGGGTGACCAGTGTTGTATTGTATTGCATAGCTTTTCGGGCATTTACAGCTTCTTACTTTTACATCTTGTTCAATTTCAGTTGTTTACTTCTTCCGCACTCTATTTACTTTCCGTTGTGTATGATACTTTGTTGTTTCTGTTGTTTTCTTACTCTGGTATGAGGTCATAGTCTCCCCACTATCACACCCTAGGCCCTCACTAATAGTAGGTAGCCTCTGGAGTACAGGGAGGCGCGCTTGAGGCCTTGTGGTGAACCGGCTCAAAGCACCGATTTAGTGGCTTCCGGGTCGGGATGTTACAATTTGAAATACTAGTTGCTGGCTGGACTTTGCATTACTCAGTCTTCCAAAACCAGTATGAGGGACCATATAAGATTAAAAAAAAGGTACCATGACCCTCATCCAAATAGAGTGTGAGATGTCATGCAGGACACTCAAGGTGGTGAGGTAGCTATCATATAATCACTATAAACATGGAGTGTGGCCCCTCAGACCAATTTCCTACTTGTATCAATGGTGCGAGACATCATGGTCTCAACACTCGATGTAAGGGAGCATGATTCTCTACCATTATCAATAGATCCCTCACCATCATTACATAACATATATCCAGTATTAATCATATAAAAATAATAATAACTGCATATATGCATGATTATCTTTAATTATATAGGTTTAATAATCCATTAAAATCAAGGAATCACAATTATAACAATTTACATAATCCATTCATAATCAATTATAACAAAAGGTGTGGTCACAACACCAAATTTAATCCCATTTCAGTTGAACCATTTAATTCATTTATGTAATCAATTCATCATGTACAAGAAAATTAAATTAATACATGCCATTTAAATCACTCGAGGAAGGATATCCATTAAGAAAATTACATTCCCTATTAATATATGTCATTAAACTAAACATAACATCAAAATTCATTTCTGATGGATCAAGGAGTCACTTAGAATGGGTTTTTATCAATTAGGCATTTAAATACTTATAAAAATACCATTTATAAAAAAGAAAACTCTTAGAATGATCTTGGTCCATTATTCACTTAGATAGGTGTGGGTCAAGTAATTGAATTTATAAAATTGTACAAGCACTTAAGTGGTTCTATGATTCAATGAAAAATTAACAAATGAGGGAAACTCCATCTAATATTGTCATTGGAAGAAATGCATAAAAAATTACATAAATATAACAATACCGAATAAATTGGTAATCACTAATGATAATGAATGAATCATGATATAAAACAAAAATCACATATTTTTGTTTTGAAAACAGGGCACCTCATCTAATGAGGTTTATTATAAAAAGATGACATTGTTTGTAAAAACATAATTTAATATAATTAAACATTAATTCAAGATAAATAACTTAATATTCCTATTAAGGAGAGATTAAGAAAAACTACCCAGCATGGAAACTTAATTCATAATTATTTAACATGTAATTGATGATATTTTTCATTAATTGGGAAATTGACTATGAAAAAAAATTCAATTTATAATCCAATTACAAAGAATATAAGGTGTACTAGGAATTTAATCATTAAATTATTATAAGGGAAATATAAGAGGACATGCCCACAGGGTGTTTGTGATCGAGATTTACAACATCAAATTACTAGAAAAGGCTCAATGGGAGAATATCTATGTGTATTGATCAATTTTATATGAAGAACTCAATAATAAGAAAATTCTTAGCAATCGACGGCACATGAAATAGGAGAAATATTTATAATTAAATTGAAATTTTAGAAATATCCATAGACCACCTACCATATTCCTATAATGATCTACTCATCAAATATCAATCTTTTATTTAGTCTGGTTTAGATGAAATCTATGAAAAAGGCCTCCACCCCCAAAATAAGGAAAATGAGCTTTTACCACAATAATTCGACTGAGATAAGACTAAATGTAGAAAGATTAAAACGAAATTGAGATCTTACTAATGAAAATACATAGATGCTGATAAAAATATAATCCAAGATACATAGAGGAGTTATCGTAAAGCCTAGAATATTCTTAAAGGAGAACCCCATGGTTCCAAAGAGAGCCTCATGCAGCTGGAGGAAAGAAAGAAGGAAAAAATGATAGAAAAAAGGGTTTCATTAAGGGAAAGAATGTAATTTCACCCTAAAAATTGTTTCACATAGTTTTCCCAAACCATGCACCAACCGTGAGACACCCGCTACCTTAGAATCCCACCTCGCACGGTTGTTCCGCACAGTTGGACTAAAAGTGTGCAAACCATGTGATGAATAGTGTGAGCATATTACCCAAATTTTCACCAACCAAATGGGATAGGTGCAAAGTTTGGTAAAAATATGTTTATCCCATATGGTTCACATATATTTCTCTCCCTAAAGCACACTATTTCCTACTAGGGGTCGTACAGTTTTAGACAGATAGCGCACCCTTTTTTGACTCTCCAAACCATTGATTTTTGGGGCTCGGTTCTCATGAAACACAATGAGACACCTAAGGAAACTCTTGGGAATTTACCAAATTTTTAAAACAATACATTGATGTTTTCCAACTCTCAAAATCATGTTCTAAATCTCTTTTCATTGAAAAAACCATCTAGTAAATGCGAAAATTTAAATTCCCTTGGAATTTTACCTCGTCTGAAGACACAAGTTTTTACAACCTACATACCTAGGAACTTATCAATCAAAAGAAGAATTTAGGAACAAATAGAATATAAAAATACCTATGATGGTTATGAAGTCCCATTCAAATGACTGCATTGCATTTTATAATTCCTAACACACTTCAAAACATAACTTTGACATATGGTACTTAAGCTTCCAAATCTCAAGATAATGCACAGTTTCCAACTAAAACACCTAAAAAGATATTACCTGATATCGTTTAGCTAGAGAAAAAATCACATCATCATCTGTTTAAGCATTTGGATGATGTTTCTCCCCACCATATGTCTTAACACAAAAAAAGAGCCAATTCTGAGCCACGATACCTCCACCATCATAATCGCCTTATAAATAACACTCTATGCATTCTAACAATTATCCAGGCATG
Organism: Viscum album; assembly: GCA_963277665.1. NCBI lineage: Eukaryota > Viridiplantae > Streptophyta > Magnoliopsida > Santalales > Viscaceae > Viscum > Viscum album. The sequence continues at coordinate 1,491,359,006 of OY728120.1, forward strand.
ATTTATTTAAATAGGAAAAAAATTACATCCAAGGTCATATCAGAGACCTCTCTGGAAATAAAAGTTTTAATCCTAGTTAGAAAAATTGAAATTGGTTATGCAAGATTTCTCATAATATATTGATAACCCTTTAACTACACCAGAATTAACCCAATTTCGTGTTACAAAATGATTCCTTTCACATGAAAATATCAAACAAGAAAGAGAATAGGTCAATCCACCGCTATATGACCTTTCACAAAATCTCGGCTTTGACAGTTGGTACATTTCCAACTGAACTACAATGCCTTATTCTATGGTATCTCACATCCAATAAAAAAATGTCCACCAAAGTCCATACCTAACTTGTTGTGATGTTCCTTATTCAAACCATCAACTGGTAATTTATGCCTTTAGGCCGCAACATGAATAATGGGTATCCGAAATCCATCCCAATATAATGGTTACCCTTTAAGAAACACCTCACAGCTAGAAAAAAGTTTGTTATAACCTTATAATTATAAAACGGGATTCTAAGAAACAAACCAAAGGTAGTACATACCAAATTTTTACAAGTGAGACTCTAGTAAAAGGATAAAGAATCTGCATTTGATAATTGACTGATCCCAAAGAGGCATTCTCCTGGTGGTCAAGTCAAGGGAATATGGCTTGTGTACATGATTCTTTCTAATGAATTATTATATGGACCCCCAAGTATCACTAAAGACCAAAAAATACTTGAATAAAACCATGAATCTAGTTTAAAACATTTGTAAATACAACATCTAAAACCATACAAATTTAAAACGTTAGCATGGCATAATACCGAAACTCTCTTAGTGCATCACGGATGATATCAAGATAGGGTACATGCCTCTATCTTTATTAATATCACTCTAAGAAGAAATAAATAATTCCAAAATAAGAATATTTGAACAACTATTGGTCGACCTTTTGAAAGAAGATCAATTTCACTATATGGAACATCACCATTAACTGACCAAAATCATTTACCACATGAGGCATCCTGTGATCATTCAAGATTAACCACTGAATTCCATCAAAGACCAACAGTGTTTCCAAGGGTTTCATACACAACCAGCCATAATAACATTGTGCTATTGAGGAACCACATACATGATTAAAACTTTCATGACTCATGGGAATTAAATGAAATATGGACCATTTCCAAATGGTCTTATTCGATTGTCTTCCTTATACTTAGAAGGACATATATTGACTGGAACATCCATGACACTCTCCTCCATAAGAGTGTCCTATTCATCCAAGAATAGAGATATCATATCCACTCATAAGCACGCTAGATCAAAGTCACCTTAGATGCACACATGATTCACCTCCGAGACATGATCACGTACACCATAAAAATTGAGGTTTGGGAATGAAATCTAGAACCTACATGATCAACATGTAAAAACACCAAATCTTATGGAAGAAATATAGAGCACCTGGATGAAATGATTCCTCTAACACCAAGGAAACTCTAATTTAGAGATGAAATGAGATTGTACTCAACTACCCAAGGCTCAATGATTTCACAAAACTCAACCAGTTCTTTGTATCATTAGAAACCTAATGGGTACCATGTATATCAATTGATATTACCCCGAGGTTCATAAGTAAGACAGACCATCCTTGATTATTCACTTAGGCTTATTAGACATATGCATTCATGTATCAGATGGTCTTCATGGAAAACTATCTCAAAGTAATTCAATATCATAATAAAGACTGACATCCTCTCTAGTCACCCAAGGAAAAGAAAAAAGGTCTCGATACATATAAAGGATCTGACCATTACCTTCTAAAATAGAGCATCAATTGATGCTTATTCCCATGACATGTCCAAGGAAAACATGATCAACCTTCTGAACAGGGGTTTCATTTTAAATCAAAGAGTCCTACTGGGGAAAATGACACCTGAATGACACTAAAAGATAGAAATATTTTGATATTTATAAAGACATTTAATATCTATGGGTGATAACTATCTCAGGCTAGTCCCTTAAAAAAGTATAGTGTATGAAACCTTAAAGATGTCACATCAAATTGAAAGTCACTAGGATCAAGAACCAATTATTTAAGATATTTAAATAAAATAAATATAGCCTATAGAAAATGCCTATTTTTCTCTTCCAAGGAATATCAAAAGAAAAGATGAACTACCCTTACCCAAGGGTTAAAATGAAGGAGACCACCCAGGGTCCCATTTTCAATTCCTTACATTAATTGAAAAGAACTTTTAAGATTTACAATATTTAAAACATAACATAAAAATAAGAGGAAAGACTTATTGAACATATTTTTTTAACAGTAATTATTTATTGAAATCCCATCAAAATTCAGAAATTTATCATATAAATTCCTTTTTAAGAATACTTAGTAGTAATAAGATAACGTGGCCTATGAGGGTCCCATTTTACCAACCCGGTTTCATAAAAATGAAACCCAATTGTAGTTGTTAAATTATAAAAATTTATAAACCTCCAAACTCATCATCTCAAGAGTAACATGTCCCAACTGGCCTACTGGGGTCCATTTGTGCATTTAATAAGTTAATCAAGTTATTTCAAATTAGAATTCAAAAAAATTTACCTTTAAAACCATCTCAAAATATATACTATGATCAAATATAATGGTTTAGTTATATGGGTGGCCATCTACCCATCCATAAGGAAACTATAAACTTTATAGTTTGGTCTTTGTCTCCCAGTAGTTGATAATATTCCACTTATTAATATAAATTTGGTATCCTTTACATTTAGACAGAAGTATTAAAATATTTTTAAAGATCAGGGATGTTTTGAGTACACATGTTACCTTTTCCCAATCATAAGGGACCCATACACCGTACCAATGAAAACTGGATAATTTTTTCTTGCAATCGATATATTTATCCTATGAAACCATTTACATAATATCAACAAAAATAGGCATGTTATTACAGGAAGTAAACACATAAGGAAAGATGTAAATATAGAAGCATGATACAATGGAAGAATATGAAAAATAAAGTAGGCATCATGGCATAGGTTTTCCAAATCATGGTAGTAAATTCACATTTTAAATAAAACAGGCATACTAATGAAACATAAGCATGGAATAACACTCATGGAACAAAATTCAATTAAGAAATAATCTTATAAATGAAAATACATGGCATCAAATATATATGGAAAGTAAATTTATATGGGCCTAATATAATTTATGAAATGATTTATAATTTCCATAATAATCCAAGGGTAAAATACCATTATTCATAAATCAATATCCAGAGGAAAGTACACTAGTCACTTCAGGTTTAATCGTAATCAATCGTAACTTCAAACAACAGGAACATCAATCCTAGCCCTAATGACTATGTATTTTCCCTATGGGTGGGTGATCAGTCTCAAACACAGCTATTTACCAAGCAATGACACATTCCTATTCTCTTATCTACCAATTCCAAAAATATTAATATGAAGGAAAAAACCTCTGATATTAGTTTTTAACATTCTGACCTAGATGACCACTAATGTGGTAGCTAGAGAGTTGGGTCACATGGCCTCAAGTAGACCTCCCCATATGCCATAGGTTACTGACTAGCAATGAGGAACTAAGTAGCTGATAGAGGGGAGACTATACCTGCATATCATAGTATCACAATAGTGTGATAAATAAGAAAAAAATATTAGAATTAGTATATGAATAAATGATAGAGAGTCAAAAGAATAATAATAATCAACATAATAATAAAATATGGCCAATTCCAATATACAATAGATGCATTCATGTTTAGATGATGATAAATAATTTAAAAAAGTAGGCATACAATAGGTAGTGATATATTATAGTAAATAAATAAATAAATAAAATCCCCAAAGGCGATATACATGATTAACTCAAGCTCTAGCTTGGTATTGTACTCATAACTCCCTCGTATAAGAAAACCACATAAAGGAGATATACATGATTAACTCAAGCTCTAGCTTGGTATTGTACTCATAACTCCCTCGTATAAGAAAACCACATAAGTAATCATTCATAGTCCTATAAACATAAGGTCTACTTGAGTACCCCAGTGCAATGGTATCCTGAGAAAAGTGAAAGATATAAATCCCAGTAGGGTAGCACACACAATTTATAGTACTAAATCCATTACATGTATAATAAAAAACAGTGTAGGTAATATTAATAAATAAATATAATAAAAAATTAATAAACAACTAGCCCACTCAAGTTCCTAAAGGACACCTAGTGGCTCTACCTACTTCATCTCATGGCCGGAATAAGATGTCTGATCAGTATCTATATATATATATATTAATAATTATATTAATTAACAATTATATATATATATTAGTTATAAATATTCCATTCACCTATATAAACCACGTACGTAGGGATATAAGGGCCATATACTTGGAATACTAGTTGCTGGCTGGACCAGGCATAACTCAGTCATCCATTACCAGTCTGAATGAGCATATAAGCTCAAGAAAAAGGGTAAATTTCATATATTCCAATATAGAGTAATATTTCATTCATGAAACTCATGGTGGTGAGTGATCCATCATGTAAAAAATCGGAAGATGGTGCATGGTGCCTCATCCAAACATCCTACTAGTATCAATGGTGTAAGACATTATGAACTCAACACCCAATATAGGGGAGCATGATTTTCTGCCATAGTCTATAGATCCCTTACCATCGTTCAAAATCTTAAATATTTGGGTAATCATATAAAAATAATAATAATCAAAGGCATACATAATTACCAATCATTATCTATATTTATTATGCCATTGAAAAAAAGTAATCACAATAAAAAAAATTACATAATCCATATTAATTTAGTTATAAAAAAATGTGTGATGATACCACCCTATTAAATCCCATTTCAATTAAATCATTTAATTCATTTTAGTATGAAATCCATCATGTTCAAGATAAAAATATTAATACATTCCATTTAAATCACTTTAGGAAGGCAAGCCATTAAAAAAATTCCATTGCATATTAATACATGTCATTTAACTAAATATAACATGGAAATTAAATATTTGTAGGTCAAATAGACACATATAAGGTTTTATTTTCAATTTAGAATTTTATTTACTTTTTAGAATCCCATTTATAAAGAAATAAATTCTCTTAGAAGGATATTTTACTGTTAGTCACTTGGGTGTGGTTCATTCCATTGAATTTATAAAACAAGTCAAGCACTTAGTAGGGGCCTTGGTTAAATGGAAATTTTACAATGGAGGTAAATTCCATGTAATAATTTCACTAGAGTCTATGAAAAAAAAATCAATCAATTTAACAATAGGAAAGACATAGTTAATATCCAAAGAAACATAACCAATCATGATATAAAACAAATTCACCACTTTGTAATTTTGAAGAAAACTCACCTCAACTGAGGGATTTTATTATAAAAAGAATACATTATTCATAAAAAAGTCCTTTTACATAGTTAAAAAAATTCAGGAGGCAAAACACAATTTAAATTATGGAAAAATTTAGAAAAAACTACCCAACATGGTACCTCGATTCATAAAGGTTTAACGTTGCATTTAAGAGATGAATTCATTAATTAATAAATTCCCTATGATGGGTAATTCCATTTATAATCGAAGATGAATACTTAGAATTCATTTCGGTAGTTTCATCATTAAATGAAAACATGGTAAATATAAGTCAGCATAGCCACAGGGTATCCATGACCGAGATTAAGAGACTAAAATTACTGAAAATGGCTCAATAGGAGCATATGTAGGTTCATTAGTCAATTTTATATGAATAACTCAATAATAACGTGATGCTTAGAAAAGACCAACACATGAAACAACACCAACATTTATAATTCAAATGAAAATTTGGAAAAATCCATAGACCACCTACCTTGTGCTTTAGATGATATACTCATCCAATATTTGTCTTTGATTTGGTTTGGTTTTGAAAAAATCTATGAATCAGAACTCTGCCCTTAATATAGGGAAAATGAGCTTGCACCATGATATCTTGATTGAGAAGAGATTAAATGAAGAATGATTAAAAATGAATCAAGAGTTTATTAATTCGGATCCATATAGACCGATGATGATTAATTAAGATATTGAATAGAGGAGTTATCATAAATCCAAGAATAGGCTTAAAATAGAAACCCCATGATGAAAAGGAGTGCCTCGTGTGGCTGTAGGAGAGGAAGATATTAGAAAATAAAGAAAAAAATAAAAGTTTTCATTAAGGTAACAAACATTAATTCACACTAAAAATTGGGTTACATGGTTTGGTTCCTTGGTTTGGCCTAACAGTGTGCCAACCATGCATCATCCACAACCTTATAAACCCACCTCTCATGATTGTGCCATAAAGTTTTCCTAATTTTGTTACAACTATATAATGAATAGTGCAATCATAGTTCCCAGATTGGAACTAATTGTATAGGATAATTGCATGGTTTGGGAAAATCATGTGCATCCCATGCACATCACACCTTCTCCTCTCCATAAGGTGAATTATTTCTTTCTAGGGGCTGCATGGTTTTAGAAAAATCATGTGCCTTGTGAAGACCCTAAAAACCATTAAATTATGGGTCCCGACACTACCTAAACTCAATGAGACAAGCGTGGAATATCTTGGGCCATTACCCAAGTCTAAAAACTACACGTTGAAGTGTTCCGACTCTCAAAATTTTACTCTAAAGCATGGTACATTGAAGACCAATCATTTAAATGAAAAAAAATCAAATTACCTTCGAATTTTCCTGGACTCAAAACATGGGTTCATTATACGAGCTACTTAAGGATTATTCTTTTTCAATACACTACATCCTAGGGAAGGAAAATAAGGTTGTATATGAATTGAGTAGGAAAGATCATGGAGTCCTGACCAAAATGAGGATTGACATGGATCTTTTTTTAATGGATTTAATAAAGATGGATAAGGGAGTTATAAATGAAGGGGAAACATGACTCTCTTTTCAAATTATTTCTAAACCATCATTATTGGAAAAGAAAAAAAATTCTTAGTCTGAAGAAAGGAATTTTCAAAAGAAAATTAAAGTCATGAATGATAGAAAATTTCCAAACATCTTCTGTGAGGATAGAATTCGGAAATTCATAAAGAGAATATGTGTTAAATCTATACCTTATCGAAGAAGAGAATTAATTTATGATGATTATATCACTATTTTTTCCATACACCCTAATAAAAAAAATATGTATATGCATTTGATGGAACATTTTTCGTGGGATAATATGAAGAATGAAATTATTTATTATGTATCAAGATTATTTGATTTCCAATAAGTGAAGATTGAGAGATAGAAACATAGAGGATTCATACAACCTCTAAATATTACTATGTGGAGATGGGATGACATTATAATAGACTTTTTCAAAAGATTTAAAAAGTCTCATTGAAAGAATAATAAAATATGGGTTATTTTTTATCACCCAACCAAACCTACACATTTATTTATTAAAATAGAATATTTACCTCTATAAAACCTTTCAAGGGTCTACAATAATGAATTTTTAAGAATAAATTCAACAACTATTTCAATTGTTTTAGATTTTAATCCATGATCTACATTAAAATTCTATAAAATTCTTCAGAAGGCTCTTGATACCAATCTCTATTTGATAACTTCATATCATCTTCAGACTAATGGATAGTCCAAAAGTAATCTTTAAACATTATAAGAAATGATGGGATAATTCTGACTTCACATTCAAGGTATATGGGATAATTATTTTTCTTTGGTATAATTTTACTATAATAATAGACTCCATTCATGTATTCAATGTGTGTTATATGAAGCATTTTATGGAAAGATATGTCATAATACAAATTGATGGGATAATTTGGGTGAAAGGAATCTTGTAGTTAGAAAACATGTTGGGGAGATAACAACAAAGGTAAATACTATTATAAATCATATTAAATAATCTAAAATAAATCAAAAGAGTTATTTCGATAACTGATGGAAAACTATATAATTTCAAGTGGGTGATCCCATTTTATTGAAATTATCTCCATGAATGGGTTTAATAAGGTTCAATAATAAATGGGAAAGTAAACCCTAGGTACATCAAAGAATTTTTTATTTTTTAAATAATTATATATTTGTCTTATCATTGGGAATGAAAACTAATTTTCTAAAATATACATGATGTGTTTTGTATATCATTTTTTAGGAAGTATTGGTTATTCCCAATGCATGATATAACCTATAAAAAGTAGAATGAGAACTTGATCTATCATTCAATGAAGATCCCATCTTGATTCTTGGAAATAGAGAGTATGTATAGGGGAATTATATTACTCAATAGATAATGTTTCTTTGCAGAAATCATTAAATTGAAGGAGCATCATTGGAACTAGAGGATGTAATGAATAAAAACACTGATTACTTGTTTAGAAATTTATATACCTTCATGGTTAATTTTTTTATAGGAAGGAAGAATATATCACCTAAGATAAAATTATTGTAAGTGAATATTATATTTTAAAATAAACTATAATAATATCAATATTTTACAATTTCATGGGAAAAATCTAATTTGATATGATGAATATCGATTTTTAACTTAATTAGTTAAAATAATACTAGAATGTGTTTAGGAAATTTTCCCTTAGGAATAAGATTTTAAGAATAATTGATAATGTAGTGTTTAAATATTCATAATTTTATTTATAATAATATGTTATAATATGTATAATTTACCATGAATTTACTATAAATTTTATATAAATAATGATAATATCATTTAGTGGTAAAGTGGTATTTTTTAAAAAAGAGTTTTTAAAGCATAATGTATTTCCATTTTAAATAATTAAAATAATATTTAATGAATAATAAATTTACTTAAATGTTTAAATTTTATATATATCTATATTAATTTAATTTCTTTTAATGTTTATTACTAGTCATATAGTTAATGTAAGATCTTCTTATGCTTGAAAATGTATTTATTAAGAAAAATATTTTTGAAACATTTTCAAGTTTATTTTTAAATTAATTTAATAATTAATATGAATTTAATTTTATAATATGGATTAAATATTTTTAGTAATAATTTAAAATATTTATAACAAATCCACATCATTTTTTTCATAATGAATAAAAAAAGAAAAAATGTGCCATCACTGTTTAGGATCAAACAGGTTCACCAGGGAGTAAACCTAAATTGATAAGGGATAAAATGATGTAAAAACATGATAAAATCTGACTGGTTGGTTTTATTTTGACCTTAAACATATAAACATAAAATATGATCCGCTTTCGTGAAATTCATTCAAGAAAGTGACTTGAAATTATTTTAAAACATTGAATACAAGAGTGCCATTCGCCTCGATTATAATTGGGCACCTCATCCCCTCACTTATTAACACCTCTTAAGAAATTTAGCTCAACCAAGACGAGATTAAATATCCTCCTAATATCAATATTGACATTTTAGATCTACTTTTCTTCTAAAAATACCAACCATATGGTTCTTAATAAGCGATCCAATGGTGAATTTTCTAGAGGGAGGTAACCGTCTTCACTGTGCTATTTCTTTTTTAAAACTTGTTTTACCACCTTTAATTATGTATTAATAATAAAAATATTATAAAAATGTATCTAAATTATAATGAGATGTTTTGTGTTCATTTAAAAATATTTATCCATCTTCTTTTCCATCAAATGGGGAGAAAACCCCTCATTTGTGTATTAGGGGAAATACCGCCTCATGACCCAATATAAATTTCTTCCATCACCGATTCATATAGATAGTAATAATTATGGAAATAATGAATATATATGATACTTTTGAATTAATATTGATTATTTAAAATTAATACATCATCCAATTACTTACCCTTTCCCTCATTAAAGAAATGATAATGTCACTCATGCATATGTATAACATACCATCTCCATGAAGAGATGTGATTCATTTACCAAGTCCAAATATAAAAAAATGTTATAAGAATGTATCTAATGAATAAATATTATATTTATAATATTAATATATTTATGGATATTATATAAATATATCCTATTCACAAGAACTATATCTTCTACGGCAAAACATGCATAAGAAAACAAAGTAGTTAACACTCAAAACAATGATAATGAAGAAATATTATTAAAGAACAACTAATAAGATGTCATAAAAGGATAATATGTGATGTAATAAATATTAATATGGTTCTATTTTAATTTTAAATAATTCTAAAAATCATTATAGAGGATTTTAAATCACATTTAAGTAAATAGAATTTTGAGGTTAGAGATTTCATCTCAATTTCCATTCCATTAAGAAATATTCGATATTATACACCTATTTAATTTTATGTTGTGTATATACTTACCCATTGAAACATTTAAATTAATAAATAATTATTCATGATGATTAATATTTAATTCATGTTTATTTATTCAATAGTTTGAATTTGTTTTGTTACTAAAGATGTAAGGATTAATTTTATAATCTCATTTTTTGGAATTTCCTTAATTTACTTGAAGACAATTTATAATACATTCATAATAAAATCCATATATTTTTTGACCTTAGGTATATTTAAGTTATTCTATAAATTATTCTAAATTAATCTATCTTTTTAACTTGGATAAAGAAAAGAATTATTTAAAAGAAGAACCGATTTTATTTTACTTTTAATCGAATATATTTTTATTCAATGTCTATATTTTTCAAAATTGTTTTAAAAGGTCATTTTTTTCAGATGATTTATTAAAGATATTTTAAGTTACAATTGAATTTTTAGAAGGTTTTAAATTTATCATTAATTTTTTTGAATGTTTCAATTTATTCTTTATTTATAAAAATTCAGAAGGAATGTTTTAATGTTTTAGGTGTTAACAGAAATCCCTACCACTATAACCAATTTTTGATATTTGGATTATTTTACATATTTTAAAAAAAAAATTAAAATTAAAATATTAATTTAATGATTATTTAATGATTTATATTTAATTTTATTAATTTTTTAAAATGACATTATTTTGTTACAAAAAGTATATTTCTAATGAATGAATGGTAATCTCTTATTTATTATTATTTTTTGGGTTATTAACTTTCTCATGATTCATTCAATTTGTTTTGATTTTTTTAAAATATATATATTTTTTATCATGGATATTAATTTTGGATAAATCATAAACCATTATTATATATGGTTTTTTTCTCTGATAGTTATTTGATTTACTGGGTAAATCATGATAAAATCCATATTATTTACCCAATAAATATATTTATTAATGAGGAATGTTATTTATAGATTAAAGGGATCATTTAATATATTAGTAATTCATTAGACAAGCAGTTATGGGTGGGTCCTAGTTATAGATATACCCTCATTACATCTATAGGTCTCATGAGAAAAATTAGTTGGCCAAACTTATTAAATATGTTTTCGATATATATTGTCCCATCAATTAAACCTTATTATAAAAAATCTTTGACAAAAAAGATATCATGATATATGAGATAATGACTTCCATTATTATTCATTTCCTTAATTTATAATTATATAATTAGTGTTATACATGACATTATTTCATTGATATTGTCCATGGATTCATTTCGATCTCATGTTATTGATTTAAGGACATGTGTTTTATGTTTACTAACTTTCCATGTTGATTATGTATTACATAATCATAGAACATTCCAATGCAGGTAACCATCACTAATAATTTGATATCACCCTTATTATTTTCCTTTCTCCTTGTTATGAATAAGGAATATTTAAATGAGTTTCGAAGATATAGAATTCTTACTTTGGTTATGTTTTATATTTTATTCCAAATATAAAATGGGTATCATGTTTGTCTCTAGTTCTCTAAGAATACTAAAGTTATTAGTGCATTATGATTATATCCGATGTATATATTCCAATGTAAAAAATTAGACACCAAATCCAGATTACTTGATTTGGGGTTGTTACACCATAGATTAAAAATTCCTTTAAAATGTCATTGGAATATTTCATAAGGAAAATATGATTATCATTTTGAAACAACTTATATAAAATAAAAAAATTACAAAATACTATGGATTTTTTTATTTCAAATAAACCATTTTATAATTTAATGTAATATTCAAATCATTTTTTGGTCATGGTGGTAGGAAATTTCAATCATGTTGTAATTTTGAAAAACTATGATCTTGTTCACACCATTGATAAAATGTACCCCATTCAGAAAATAAAATAAGATTAATTTTAAACCTTATTATAGAAACTAAAAAATTATTAATAATGAATTTATAAAATAATTGGAACACTATAAAAGTATTCATGAAAACATTTTAAAGAACATGAATATGGAGGAGAAATATTCTCAACGAAAAGAGGAGAAATAAGGTTGGATTTTCTTAAAAACATTTTCTATACCCTTTTTAGTACTAAAGAATGATAAATGTTACTAAGAATTCAATGTTATTGAAATAAATATAGGATAATAAAATAAAAGATTATTATTATATTAAGATCATATAATTTCCTTTAATGGAAATTACAGAATAAATAATCCCGATTAAAATGAGATAGAAACTTAAATCTCTTTCCTCAAGTCTTTTCTTTCAAAGTAAATGTTAAAACCTCTCATATAATAAATAAATATTTATTATAAATATATTAATAAAACATATTCACTTTAAAACATTGGAAATTTAGTTGAGAATTGGTCTATTTTCCATGAATATTTTGGCTTTATGGTTCTGATACTTATACCCTGGTCATGGTATCATATTATATATTATATAAATCATAAAATAAGTATAATATGTATTCATCCTTTATAATTTTTTAATAATTCATATATTGTGGTGTTGAAAAATGAATTACATCACTTCATAGAGATGATAGTTCGTACGTACACATGAGTGATGTTTTTTTTCCTTTTGATGGTTGGATTAAAACATTGGTAAATAATAATTCAAATTTATGGAATAAATATTATATCATAGATATCATATACATTAATTAAATGTATCCTTATTACCATACATTTAAATCTAAAATGAAAAATTATTCACATCTCCTCATATTGGTGATAATACACACATACACAAAAGCGACATGAAAATATTCCAATGGATGGATATTTAAGAAGGTAGAAAAGATATTATAGTTTAAAAATATAATTATGTCCTAAATATAATATATAATTATTAAAACCATCATAAAAATTACCCATTAAATATGTGGAAGTAAAATGAATCGTATATCTATGTTAAGGATGTATTACACATGTACGAACAAGAAATACCTTTATTTCCCATATGATGGAAAAAAAGCGGAAGATGTTTTATCCATAATAATAATAAAAATTTAATATATTTAATATATTAAATTAATTATTTTATAATGGATGCCATAATATTATAATATTTATGAGAAGAAATAAAATTTAAAGTAATCTGTTTAGAGTTACACATATTCATTGAGAAACTTCCTTTGGCTTGCATCTTGAGCCTTTAAAGAATGGTATTTTAATCAAAAAAAGACTTTAGGATGTGAGGAGAGATGATAATAAGGTAACATGGTAGTTATTCAGAGATATATATGGATAAATAAGTGTGTGGTTTATAGGATAGGTTGTATCCTTTTATAAGGGAGGGAGATGACATAATTGAAAATTTTCAAAAGATTGATATATAATAATTCCTTACTCATGTAAAGTGGATAAAAAATTACAAATCATTGAATATAGGAAGAATAAGTCTGAAACACAACTACACAATCAAATTATATAATGTTTTTTGTGATATTTTAAACCTTATATCTTAGGTTATCCTCCTGGTAAACATGTTTTAACCCTAACCGTGGTAACAAATATTTAATATTATTCATTATAACAAAAAATTAAGTTATAATAATTAAATAATATTAATTATTATAATTTAAAATACTTAATATATTTCAGTTGTTTCAATTTCTACAAGTGTAATAAATTCATTTTAAAATAAGTGCACAAAACGTAACAAGACAACTTTTTGAAAAATGCATTTTTAAGCATAAAATTGATCATACCTTCATTAATTTACAAGTAAGAACTATTAGATAGGTATTAAAATATTTTATTGAATATATAATTTAAAAAATTATTTAAAATAATTCATTATTAAATATGAATTTAATTTATTAAATAAAAAAACATTGTGTAAAAAAACGCTATTTTATATAAATTTTTTAAAAATTGATAACCAATTCATTCATTTTATAGATGTGTAAATTAAAATTTATCGTAATATAGTTATTAAAATTCATACCCAAAATTCCAATATCTAGGTGATAAATGTTACATTAAATAATAATATATTAATAGTATATCATGAGTTTTTTAAACTTGATGTTGTGGGTAAAGAAATATATCAAAGAAATTAAATTTATTTAAAAGGAAATTTATCATAAAATCTTAGGGTGTTATAGATAAACCCCTTGGAATTTATGTCCCACAATAGGTTATTTAAATTACAAAGCACTTTAAGAGCCATCTGATATGGTGGGATAGAAATAGGCATAGTTCTTAGAATATGATTGATGGTGAACTGAACCTCTTACTCTGGTGGAATTCCTGAGATGTCATGTGGAATGATGTATACTTATTGTCACAAGATAAGAGGGTTAAACATTGAATGATCCCATCCCTCTCCCCTGTGAACATTATTAAAACCTTCACGAGACATGAAATTCACATGCTGATTGTTCCGGTCTCGGTGATCTTGAAAAGACACTAGAGAATCCATTCCAAGAATTTGGTCAAACCTAGTCATATCGAGCATGAAATGGTCCCATAAGAAATGGTAACTTCCAATATCATAATTTGACTCCCTAAAATTATACAACCAACTATGACTTGATAAAAATCACTTCATTGGAGTACTCTATAACCAAACACAAAATTTCCATGAGCTAAGTAGATATTAAAGAGTGTGTTTCTCATGTATCTAAGATAGTAGAAGCTAAAGTTGAATATACTTTAATTATACCTCTAGTGATAGAAGGCTCGACATCCTGATCTTCTAAATATTTATGGAATAGATATACCTTCCTTAATCCTTATCCCTATATTCCATCCTGACTCCTTGGCATTGTACCACCCTAATGGTGAGACAAATTTTAACTTTACACACCCCTTCCAATGACTTGGCATGTGCGGCCAATCGAACTATAACAGCCCTCATTCCATAGATTAGTATATCCCACACCAAGACCCTAAATTATACTTGATGATCAAGAAATGGATGCTTGTTACATCCTAGTGAACCTATAGATATTTCCCATCTTCCCATAAGATCATCACTCAACTAGTAGCCCATCACATTCCCAATGATAGTGACCCACACTTCAGCACTGGTGATTGTCAATCGAGCTAACTCCCTAAGTAGTTTTCCCCCATTGATCTTATATGACCCATAAAAATTATTCTTACCCCCATTAGAAGATCCAATATTTAATTTTTCTACCCACTTTAGTCTATTATCCTCTCTCTGATTCATTTTAGAAATCACGTTCTGATTCACCATCTCATAAAAAAGGTCTGCGAGAAGATGTTCTCCTTATCCTTTACCTCATTCTGAAGACCATCCTCAACACATATATCTTAAGAAAACTCATCACTCCCTATATATGGAATGAATTTTTGTAACTATGTAAACCTATAAGTAAACTCCATGATAGATAATCTCATATACTCTAGTTCTATAAACTTTTTAGTCTGATCATACTGCAAGGTCTAAGGGAATAAGTGGAAGAAAAAGCTTGTCTATAAATCCTTCTTGACCATACATATGTTCTAATAATCTTGAATCCAAATTTCCAACCATAACATACCTTAGAATAAAATAATATAAGTGTATATGTTATGCCTCTTCTCATTGGGTGTATCTAAATGCTTGAAGATGGTATGCATATCCTCTAGCCAAGTCTCAACCACCTGGGGTCCACACTCTACAGAGAAACTTAGGGGATACTTCCACTAAAACTCTTAAGTCAACTTATATATAAACAAGTAAACTTTAGGTGTATCTCTCTCCATAGACAACATCACTTGGACAAGACTCTCCCTAATTTGAGCGTCCATACCCTGGCCCTATGTTGTAGGTGGCTTTAGCCACCACACCAAGGGGAATTTCTCGCCAGTTCCATCATGGTGATCAATTTGATTTTGATGGTGATGAATTAATCTAGTGGTCCAATATAAAAACTAATAACGCATTACCAACACTGTTCTTGATTTCATATACATGTGAAGTAGTGACAAGCATCCTCTCTAAACTCACAACTTGAGTGCTCTCACTATGTAACATCCCAGGTAATTATGGAATAATACCTTTTCATATCTATTAATATTTTAAAAATTATAGAGAAATTTTAATTTAAAGGGGACTCTATGCCCAATATCATACCTGACACACAATAATGGGTTTCTCTAAAATCTTACATTGCACACAAGACTGAGATACTTTGAAAAATAAAATATTATTAATATTATTATTTTAAGGGATATTTATCACCTAACCATTTTATTAAAGAGAATTAATATAACTATATATATTAGGTTTAAAAAAAATTATTAAATTTATTAATTTATTAAAATAAATTTTGTATGATTAAAATAAGAATAATTCCAATTTTTAGAATAAAAACTCTAATATTTTTTAGAGGTATTTTTACCACATACTCATAGAGAATCTTTTTTAAATATAATTTTTTACTATTTTATAATTTTTATATGGAAAATTACACTTATTATTTATTACTGGAGTATCAAAATTTAATTTGGTTTAATTTTTGGAATTATTCTTATAAGATTCATTTTTTAATGAATATTGAAAAATAATGCATTTTAATTCAAAACTTCTTTTCCCCCTAATTTATTTATATAGTTAGATTATCATTTTAATTGGTTTTTAAGTAATATTATATAAATTCTTTATCATTTAATCCAATTTAGTTGATTGAAATCAATTTTATATCGAAATTGGATATAAAAACTTTATGAACATTTGAACGTTGTTAACTCTAAAAACGTGTTACCTCGATCTGTCAATGATATTAATTTTAAATTAAATTTAATCACATAAGTGAATTAACTTTTTAAAAATTTTCATAAAAGGTTGTAATAAACATGAAAATTGTGGTCTAATAGGATAAAAATAATTTATTTCAGTAGTAACTTAAGTATTTTATTTACCGTGGTTAAGGGTAAATCAGGTAATTAAATGTAAAAATAATATAGTAACATTATAAAATTACAGTAACACTTGCACTAATTTCATAGGATGAGTGGGTTTCGAAAGAAATCAACCTTAGGATGAAATTATAATCTTTTTAGGACACTTGGGTAAGAATATGACATTTATTATATTTTAATTAAAGATTAGTTAAATATGTCATACTCATATTTTTAATAAGTATATAATTTTCAATATATAGTAATATATAAGAAATATTTGACTATAGAAAATTATTTTTAAATATAAAATTATTATCTACACCATTATAATTTATTTATAGTTTTTATACATTAAATAAATAAATTTAATTATGAGACAATAATGATATAGTAATTGATTTATTAAAGGAACAATCAAATAATTGATATTGATAATATTAAAATAAATATAATTTGAAATTTTTGATTCCACATAATAATTTAATGGATTACTTTTACATTTTAGGTATTATTAAAATTATTTTGTTTGAACGAATCAAGTTGTTATGATATTTTAAAAAACTCAATTAGTGAATAGTGTCCAAATTATCATTTATAAAATTTTAAAATAAAAAATATTTTATTAAATGATATAAAATTCATAAAACATATAACCTTCAACAAAATGATTTTAGTAAGTCTAGAAATTTAATTAATGACTCGTTTTTAGTCATTGGTAATTTTATTGTAATTATATTTATTCTTAAAGTGTAAATTACATAATGTCACAGTAAGAATTAATATGGATTAAAATAAAATGATAAGATTTAAAAAATAATCAATACTTAATTATAATTGGATGAATTTATTTCAATCCAAAATCATCAAATCCTTTAAATAATTTAGTTAGGATCTATTGGGAATATAAAATTAATTTATATTAATTTATTACTATGAATAATTCCTAGAGTTCCCTCCCCACTCCTATAAAAGGGAACATATTCATCTCTTTTCCTTATAGTTCAAAACCATTTGGTTCAGCTAAAATCTACCCAAAACCCTTCCTATAATACCTACACATTCTCTAGATGCCTTATTTTTTCCATAACACCTTCTATATAGGTGTTAAGGTGTCAAGCAATGGTGACTGTCTGAAGGAAAGGTAACATTTTTATTTAAGAGTTACTATTTTATTTCTTATTCCACTTCCTTCAAATTTTCTCCAACCATGAGTTGATAATAAATCAAGTATACTCAATATACTGAAATGTTATTATGTTAATATAATCACTTAAATCCATCCTTGATTCTATTAAAATGGTAAATAATTGATCTTTCATGCAAATGTACAACCTACCATCTCCATTATTATAATGTTGTTCAATTTTAATAACCATACATAAATGGTTTGATTTAAAACTATAACTAATGTATAATAGTGATTATTATGTCATGAATATTATTCTGGATAAGATGTAATAATGACCACTATAACTATTGATATCATACCAAATTCATCTTGAACTTAAGTACCATATACCGAAAAACGACCTACATGAGTTTAAATAATTAAGTAATTTTTATAACATTGTAATAAGTGATATAAAGAAAAAAAACTTAAAAAATGTTCTCAAGGAAGTATAAATTAATCTAGCTCTATTATTTAGGAAGATAATGAATGTATGGGTTAAGTTGGACTTGAGGTAAGGGATTTCGTCTCAATCTCTTTTCATTCAGGAATATTTTGATGTTATACACCACCTTCCTTTATAAGGCGTATAATCAACCCATTTGAATTTTAATTTCATTGAAATGTTTTCAAAAGGAAACTTTTTATTTGATTCATTTTATTAAATGAAAAAAAAAATGTTGTTTTTTATCATAAACCGTGATAATAACTTTTCCTCCATCGTGACCATAGTTTGGTATTTGGATTACTCTACAAGATGTAATGTTTTTAAAAGATAAATTAATACCATATTATATTTTTAGGTATTTTTTATTGAAATAGGTTTTGAGAATTTACTTATTATTTAAATATCTTGATATTATATCTTGATATTTCCAAGTGGAATTGTTATTTATTCCTTTATGCCAGTTTTATGTGTTATGATTATGTTATGGTTCTTGGGAATTGTTTATAAGTAATAATGGGTCCATGATAAACTGAGGGAGGGTGAGCATGTGATATATCCCCAATGAATTGGGTAATGAGATGGAGTTAACTGGTTGGGTTTATCCAAATACAGTTTTTGGAAAATATCATGATGGGTATTCCAAATGGTACCATGAAGGTTACTCCCTATGTACCTATGAAATATATAATGTAAGAATGATATGGATGCCAAAATTTACCTTTAAGAATTATTATTAATGTGTATTCTAATAGGAATATTATGATTTCGTGAGGTATGATAAAGGGTTTATGTTTTATGTTTTAAAAATATAACTTTATGAAAAAAATCATGAGTTTAAAATATTCATGGACTAACAATTTCTTTGTTTATTTTATGCCCCTTAATGATATTTTTGTGCTCATCCCATGTTTTAAAATGTTTTTTATAGGTAATAAGGATGGGTAAGATAAAATAAGATGTTAAGATGAATTTTATGAATATTGTAACATAAAAAATAATTATGTTTTATTTTAAAATTTCTAATTTTTTTTAAAAAATAGACATTTTTTAGTTGTACCCATTTCGAATGTATAAGGGATGTTATGTATGAATTATGACATAATTTTATTGAACTATTAACCTAAAAGATACATAACGTTAATGAATGTAAATTATTTACTTAAATCATGATTATGTAACATTTACATCTTGGAACTTATAGTTGGTATCAAAGGTCGATTTAGATAACTTTAGGGGTTTGGATATTGTTAATAGATTATCCATAAATAATTTTTACTTTATGGTCAAATTGAAATGATATTGCATTTAAATATTACCATATTAATTCATCAAAGATGTTTCTATTCAAAATATATTTTCCTAGAGGAAATAGGGACGCTGTGATGGGATGACATACAAAGGAAAAAAACCTTCCAAATCAGCAGTTGAGATGGGTGGAATAAGAACTAAACAATATGTAGTTGTGATGGCTCTGTTGAAACATGATATTAATGGAGGTAGAATCCATGCATGAGATCAACGAGATAAACCACATATGAGTATATAGGTAGTGTATCATTTCATTAGGCAACATCCACCATCATTCAAGGAATCATATTACCCCATGCTAGCTGAAGGGTGGATAAAAGCATTAGAAAATATTTTTGAATTCATGGGGAGTTCATATAATCAAATAGTTAGTCTAGGTAGTTATTAACTTGAATTTGAATATGATTATTGGTGTTCTATGGTAAAGAATATCAGGGAGAATGTGGAAATTGATTCCCTGGAGTGGGATGAATTCAATAATATTTTTCTTGATAAATGTTTTCTTATGGTGTTTTAACTGAGGAAGGATAAAAAATTCTTGGAATTGAGGTTGGAGGATGACTTGGTGTCTTCATACAAATAGAAATTCACTCAATTGGAAAGGTTCGCTCCAAATTTCATCTGATATCTTGATAGTAATATCAATAGTTTTTACATAGGATTAAATCCAAAATATCAAATGGAGTTGCCTTCTCATGAATTCAAATGTTACAAAAAAAATGTTTGATGTGTAAAAAAGGCAGAAATGGAGTTTTCTTATGATCACATGTTCTTTAAAAACTGACAAAAAAGAGGTCAAGATGGTAGGGGAAGGGGAAGAATTTATAAAAAAAAATTATGATGGTAAGAAAATTATGTTTTGAGTTTGTGAGAATTTTAGTACAAAAACACACTGGGAATTCCTTATAAATTTTGGTAGGTTTTTTTGATGTGGTAAAATGGGACATATGGCATGAAAATGAAATAAAAAAATTCTTGGTAGTGATGATAAAATATCTTATTTACAGTCAGTAAAATATTTAAAATGCAATGACATGGTTCATTATGAAAATTCATGTTTTAAGAGGAAACCAAATTATATGAAGTAGCTATATTATAAGTAGAAATGCATGTCGAAATCCTTTGAAACTACTTCAAAAGATGTTGGGCCATCAAATGATGTGGTATCTAGTAATTTTTTGTTTATTCTGATTATTCCAATGTGTTTTTTGGTTTAGGTTCTACACATTCATTCATTTTAATTTTCTTCAAAATTGAAAATTCCACCTCAAAAATTTAAAGATGGAACTTGTGAAAAAAACACATAGAGGATGTGTTAAGGAAAAAAGAAGTTATAAGAATATTCATGTCGTTGTCTGTGGAATGAATATACCTGAAAACCCTGTTGATTTTACTCTAGTAGAGTTTGATTTTATTTTGGGTAAGGATTATATTTCTATTTACCATGTTAATATTGACTTTAGAGACAAAGAAGTTTCTTTTCAAAAATGCATCTAGTTTGTTTACAAGAAAGAACCCTTACCATTGATAACATATCAAGAATCTTATAAATTATAAAAAGATGGAAATTAATGTTTTCTTAAACATATTGTTGTAAAAAGGAACTATTCAGATTAATGATGTTCTAGTTGAAAATGATTATCCTGATGTTTTTCTCAATGGGTTGTCAGGTAGTATACCTGACTGGGAAGTTGAATTTACTATTTACTTAGTTCCTGATGTTAATTCAATTTCAAAACCCCCTTATCGAAAAGAAGAAATCAAACTTTTATAGTTGAAGAATAAATTATAATTTTTATTTGATAATGGTTTTATTCAAACTATCATATCACCATGTGGTGATCTTGTCTTGTTTGATAAAAATACAGATGGTTTAATGAGAATTTGAATTGATTATAGAGTCTTTAAAAACATCACTATTAAGAGCAAGTATATTTTTCCTCATATTGAATATTAGTTTGATCAGATCAAAGGAGAAAAATATTTTATAAAGATTGACTTGAGATCAGGGTACCATCAGTTGAAAGTAAAAGAATCAAAAATTCCAAAGACTGTGTTTCATTCTAGATATTTCCATTATAAATTCATATTTATTCTATTTTGGTTAACTAATTCACCTTTGGTATTCATGAATCTTATGAATATAATATTCCATGAGTTATTGGATAATTTTATTGGTGTATTTATTGATGACAATTTTGACTTTTCTAAAACTAAAGAGAAGATTAAAAGTTATCAAAGGGTTGTTTTGAAAACATTTCAAGAAATGAAACTATATGGGAAATTTTGAAAGATTGAATTTTGGTCGCAAAAAATTCCTTTCCTTGTTCACATTGTTTGTAAAAATGGAATAAATGTAGATCATGTTAAAATAAATTTTGTTGAAGAAAGTACAAGACCCAAAAATATAACCAAGATTCATAGTTTTTCTAATTTATCAGTGTATTAATGGAGGTTTGTTGAAATATATTCATAGTTATCTATCCCAGGGACTAAGTTTACATCAAAATATGTTAAATTCATATGGAAAAAAGAATGTGATGATGATTTTCAAGAATTGAAAATAATATTCATGAATGCTCCAGTTCCAGAACTTCTTACCAGAAGTGGTGAATTTTTCATCTGTAGTGATGCTTCATTAAAAGGACTTTGTTGTGTCTTAAAGAAAATGACTTATAATTTCTTGTGCTTCAGGTCAGTGGAAACCACTTGAGTTAAATTACCCTACATATGATATGGAATTATCTACTGTTATTTTTTACTTTAAAATTTTGGAGGCATCATTTTTATGGAATAAAATGTGAAATACATACTGAACATAAATGTTTGATGTATATATTCACTTAGAAAGAATTGAACAAGAGATATATAAGATGGTTTGAACTAATCAAGATTTATGATTTTACAATTTAGTACCATCACAAAAAAGAAAATAAAGTGGCTGATTCTTTGAGATGAAAAAGTAATGAAAAATTAACCATGTTATGTTTGGAAAATAACCATTTTGTTAATGATTTGAGGAACCTTGTCTTCGATGTTGTTTTTGTAGGAAATTCATCAATTTGTTTTGTTTCAGTTCAAGAGTCCCTATCAAAAAGAATAATATAGGAACATAAGTAAGATAGTGAATTGTAGAAAAAAGGTATAATTGGTTGAAAATGGTAAGTTTCATAAATTTAACAATGATAAAGATTATGTTTTGAGATTTGGAAAGAGATTATGTGTGCCTTGTGATTCATAGTTGAAGAATGAGTTGTTATGTGAAACTTGTAGTTCTTCATTTTTAGTTCATCTTGGCAGTACTAAGATGTATAGAGACCTTCGGGAGTATTTTTGGTAGGATGAAATGAAAATATATATTATTAAATTTAATATGAAGTATTTAACTTTTCAGTATGTTAAAAAAATGATATTTTTGAAGGGGATGCTTCATCATTTTCCAGTCCCAGAGTAGAAATTGAAAAATATATCCATGGAATTAATTGTTGGATTACCAAGGACCTCTCAAGGTAACAATGAAATTTGTGTTATTATTGATCAACCAACTAAATCTTCTCATTTTCATCATATTTTTGATATGCTATATCTAGATCAACATTATTGGTTGTATCATAACGAGATAGTATGGTTACAAGACGTTCCTCTCTACATTGAATCTGATCATGATCTTAGGTTCACTTATAACATTTGGAAAGGCCTTCAGAAGTCATTGGGAACTGAATTAAATTTCAGAATAGATTACCATCCTCATTTAGATGGGAAGTTAGAATGAAGAATTTTGTCTTTGGAGGATATGCAACATGTTTGTTCAATGGATTACTAGGAAAGTTAGGATCAATATATATCTTTTTTTGAGATTTATTATAATAAAAAATTTCATTCTTGTATACAAATGGCACCATTTGAGGCATTATATGGAAAGTTGTGTCAGAAACCAACATTTTGGGATGATGTCAGGGAATGGAAGTTGATGGGACTGGAGTTGGTATATGAGATGATAGAGAAAGTTCAATTGATTTAGAGACACATGAGTACAGCTTAGTGAGGAAAGAAATTTTACGTGGATAATCAGAGGAAGGATCTTTATTTTGATGTAAGTGATCATATTGTTTCTCAATGTTTCTCTATGGATAAGTGTGATGCATTTTAGTAAGAAGGGGAAACTGAGTCCATGGTTCATTGGACCCTATGAAATCCTAGATAAAGTTGGATCAGTTTTCTATCATGTGGATTTACCTTTGAGTTTATCACATGTAGACAATATTTTTAATATTTCAATGTTATGAAAGTATATTTGGGATATATCTCATGTTTTGAGTCCAGAAGTAGTTTATTTAGAAGATAATCTTTCATATGAGGAACACCCAGTACTTATTATTGATCACAGAGTGAAAGTGTTTGGAAATATGTTGATTCAATGGGTTATGGTTTTGTGTAAAAACCATATGGAAACATGTGAATCTAAAAATTCTATGAGGGAGAAATACCCCCACTTATTTGATAAGTGAATAAAATTGCAAGGATGCAATTTCTAAAAGAGGGGAAGGATGTAACAAACCAGGTAATTATATAATAATAAATTTTCATATCTATTAGTATTTATGAATTAGTTATTAATTTTATTTAAATTTGGGTGTTATGTCCAATCGCATACCCAAAACACAATAATGGGTTCCTCCAAAATCTTACATTGCACACAAAACAGAGTTATACTAAAAAATAATATATCATTAATATTATTATTTTAAGTGGTAGTTATATTCTAGCTGTTGTATTGGAGGAATGACTATAAATAAATATATTATTTTTAAACATGTTTATTAAATGTTTTCTACATTCTTACAATAAATTTTATAGGCTTCAAGTGAGAATAATTCTAATTTTAAGCATAAAAAGATCTCATATTTTTAAATGGTATTTTTTTTGCTTATTGATGGTGAGCGTTTCTTAAATATGATTTTGAAACTTTAATAATTTTTATATGAAAAATTAAACTTATTCATTAGAATTGTAGTATCGAAATTTAATTTTCATGATTTTTTTTGTATTTTTATGATAATATTAATTTTTTAATGAATATTGATAATACTAAATATTTATTCAAAAATTCTTTTTCATATAATTTATTTTTTTAGTTAAATTATCCTTTAAAATTGATTTAAATTATAATTAAATAAATTGTTTTACCATTTAAACCAATATAGGTCTTTTGAATCAATTTCAAATTGAATTTTTTTTTAAAAATAGTGTGAGCCTTTGAATGTTTTTACTTTAAAAAACCTTTTTCTTGATCCCTCAACGAGATTAATTTTAAATTAATTTTAGCCACTTCTATGAATTGAATCAGGAAAAATGGAAATAAAATGTTTTAATATGTATGAAAATTATGTTCTAATAGGATAAACATAATATTTGGTAAATATTAACTTTAGTGTTTTATTTACCATGGTTAAGGGTAAATCAGGTAATTATAGGAGAAAATAACAATATAATATTATAAAATTACCCTAACAACGATCATAATTTCATTTAATGAGTGGGTTTTGACTAAAATCAACGGTAATCCAAAATTATAATCTTTTTATGATACTTGGGAAAGAATATGACATTTATTATGTTTTATTTAAAGATAAGTTAAAATTTTCATACTCATATTTTTAATATGTACATTTTTTTAATATAGCATTATATAAAAGGTAAAATCAACTATACATAACAATTTAAAAGAAAAAATGTTTATCTATATCAGGATAATTTATGTATATTTTTTAGACATTAAATAAAAATATAAATTTAATTGGGACACAATTATGTTGTATTAATCGATTTATTAAAGGAAGAATAAATTAAATTAAATTAATAATATTAAAATAAATAAAATTTAAATTTTTGATGTCATACACTAATGTTTTGAATTAATTTGAATTTTTAGGGATGAGTTAATGTAGTTTTAATTAAGGAATAAATTTTTTATGATATTTTTAAAAAGTTAATTAGTAAATAATGTCAAAATTGACATTTAAAAGATTTTAAAATAAATAATATTTTATTAAATGATATAAAATTGATAAAAAAATATATCCTTAAACCAAATAATTTGGTTAAGTCAAAATATTTCATTAATGACTCATTTTGGGTCATTTGGGATTTTATTATAGTTATATTTACTTTCAAAGTGTAAATTACATAATGTCTTTGTACGAATTAATAAGGATTAAAACAAAAATCCATGGACTAAAAAATAATCAAAAAATTTATATTTTTAATTAAAAGAATTAATTTTGACCCTACATAATCTTATATTTGGAAAAAATGTACTTTGGATCCACTTGGAATATAAAATGAAATTATATCTATTTATTACTTTGAATAATTCCAAGAGTGACCCACCCCAATCCTATAAGGGGAATCCATTCATATATATTCCATACACATCAGAAACCATTTGGATCGGCCAATATATACCCAATATCGTTAATATAATACCTCCCCACATTCTAGAGGTGTTAGTTCAGGCAGAAAACACTCCTTAGAGGTGTTAAGGTGTTAAGAAATGGTGATCATCTGAAGGAAAGGTAACATTTTTATTTAAGTGTTTCTATTTTATTTATTCTTCCAATTCATTCAAATATTTTACAACCATGATGAGATAATAACTCAAGTATCCCCAAGTTATTGAGCTATTGTTCTATTAATATCATCACCTAAATTCATCTCTAATTCAATTAAATGGGAAAATAATTAATCATTCATGCATATGTACGACCGACCATCTCCATGATTGAAATTTTTTTCATTTTTCATAACCATAAATAAATGGTTTTATATAAAGTATAATTGATGTATAAAAGTGATTATTATGTCATGAAAATTAATATGGAGGTGATGGAATCATTACCACATCAACTACTGACATCATAACAAAGTAATATTGAACTCAAGCACCAAATATTAACAAAACATCTTACATGAGTTTAAATAATTAATTAATTGTTATAACATTGGAATAAGTGACATAAAGGTAATAATAAACTTTCAAAATGTTCTAAAGAAATTATAAATTTACCTATGTTTATTATTCAGGAAGATTAAGAATGTAAGATATGAGTTGGACTCAGGGTAAGGGACTTCATCTTGATCTCCTTTCATTGAGGCATATTTTGATGTTATACACCACCTTCCACTATAATATATATAATCAAACCCTTTGACCTTCATTTTCATTAAATGGTTTTTAAAAGAATCTTTTTATATGAATTATTTTACTAAATTACAAAAATAATTCTTTTAATGTCTACGATAACAATGACTTTTTCACCACCATACAATTATTTGAAATTTCACTTCCTCTCCAAGATGTAATGTTTTTAAAGGAAAAATAAATACCATATTCCATTTTTATGTATTTTGGTATTTAAAATGGATTTGATAATTTATTGATTATCTCAATATATTTAAATGATATCTTGTGATTTAAAAGTGGAAATGTTATTTTTTATTTTATTCTGGGTTTATGTGTTATGATTATGTTATGGTTATTTGGAATTTATTATAACTACAGGTCATTCAATGATAAACTAAGTGTTGAGGAGCCTGTGATATCTCTCCAATGCATTGAGTAATAAGATGGAGTAAACTTGTTGGGTTTCCCCGAAGAGATTTAGGGAATATACCTTATAGTTATTCCAAATGTAACCATGAAGTTTACTTCCTATGTAGCCGTGAGAGCTACAATGTAAGAATGATATGGATTCCACAAGTTACATTTATGATTTATTTTTATATAGAGTTATATAGGAATCTTATGATTTCATGAGGTAAGACAAAGGGTTTATGTTTTATCAGTGAAAATTATGATTTTGTGAAAAAAAATTCATGAATTTAAAATATTCAGGGACTAATGGTTTCTTTCATTATTTTATGCCCCTTACTGAGATTTTTGTGCTCATTCCAAGTTTTAATATGTTTTTTCATAGGTTATAAGGATGGGTAGGAAAAAGGGGGATGTTAAGATGAATTTTATGAATATTTTTATTTGTAAATATAAATCATGTTTTATTTTAAGAAAATTATGTTTAAAAAATGATACTATTTTAGTTTTATGCATTTTGTATGTATGGGGGATGTTATGTATGAATGATGACCTAAATCCCTAAAAATTTGAACCTGAAAAGATTCCCAATGTTAATGAATGTAGATTCTTGACATATGTCAATATTATGTTACGTTTAAGTATGAGGCCATATATACTATCCCCAACTACCTACTATAGGGTCAAAACACATCTGTTGAGAATCCACATATCCTGAAGATTAGTTAAATAATATTTCATTCATAAGATATTATAGAAAATAACTTATTGGTTGCTTACTAGAATTTTATTTAACCCAAACCATTGATTACTTTAAACTAGATCTCACATATCATTACCTTTTAAATTCTTACCATTTTCCAATTCCAGTGAAAATTTAAATCTCAGCACCTTGGTATAGTCATATGAAGTTTCAAACAAAAGTTTTAGTGAAAAATTATCTTTAATTTTATATTTTCACCCCATTAAACTGTCATAAATTAATTATAAACAATAGTTCAAAATTTAAAACCATTAATCTAATAAGGATTGGTTTGATAGAATTATACCATTTAGCTAAGTAAGAAAACACTATGTATATTAACACTGACATTTCATTTATCCAATACATGTCATAACAAGGAACATCTAAATAAACATCCTAGGAAAGAAACCAAAAAGCATGAAAATGGAATGAAAATATCTACATGCCTAATATTATGTATGATGATCACACTCATTCAGTTGAATACCCCTAGTGAGAATCCCAAAAACTACAAACTCATAAAAAAGTCTTAATCAATGTGAAAATAGATCAATTTTAATAATGAATTTCAAAAAAAAAATTCCCTACCCAAGAAACAAGGATTTTCCCACATACATGGATTTGATACTCCCAAGAATGATCTCATTACCATTTCCTAACACATAATATTATATAATCTAAAAATCCAAAATAATAATACAATGTACCAAATACAAATTATCATGATCTGCAATTCCTTGATCAATGAACCAAGTCATCTGACCCCAGGGATATCCTATAATACCTTAGTTTCCTTCCATACACTCCAGATGATATTATCATCCAGGGCGACTTATCTATCTAATGATAGTACTCATAGACCAATACGTGTTCCTTTAGTGTTATTTTTCATCACTCATGCACACCCTAGGAAATATCATAGGATGTCACCCATCCTAACAATACTCCAACCAAGCCCCATTTGACCATAGAGTTCTAATCAGGTAGGCTTCTTAAAATAAAGGTGCACCTTGATGACATGGGTATTAACATTTAGTATTTTATTTCCCACTTTTCTTGGTATGTTACACTCTCTCCCATAAAAAATATTTCCCTAATTATATAACCTACACCTCAAACCCCAGAAGTATCTTTTCTTTTTAGTTTGTGTATTGAATATGATAAAAAAAATAACACCCCAACCTGAGGGTAAAATATTATGGTGTAGTGATTTGGTTCACCACATGGCCTCAAGTTCATATCCCTATATTCTAGAGGTAGCTGACTAGTAGTGTGGTTATAATATGGTACAATGTGGAGAATATATAGGAATATGAGAGTAGAAGAATCATTGGAAATACTGGAAATATCATAAACATAACATATAGATTAAATAATAGGTACAATCAAAACAATTCATAACCCGTGAAACAGTAGACCAATATAACATAAGGGTCAAGAAAAAAATATACTACTCAAGTTTAATACATCAATCCCAAAACAGAAAAAATGGAAAACCCTAGAAGATAAAAAACCTACATGTATTGAGCTCCAACCTATCTCGCAACTAAAATCTCTTGTCCTAAGAATAAACTCAAGCATCATCTACAAAATTCATTACCTTATCCTATCTTGTATCTACTAAGACTACCAAAGTGTTATATGGTGACCCAAATAATGTGTGAATAAAACTTAGTAGGACACCACTAACATTGTCTAATGAAAATCCAGTTTGATATGAAAAATATAGGTCATATATATATATATATTTAATTGATGCAGTATTTATAATAATAAATGACTGAAAGAAAAGAAACAAAGTCAAGACTTGGGCCTCAATGAGGCAACCAAGGCTGGTGAAATATATTTTGGCCTATGATAGTCATAAAAATGGAATAGGTTTCATAGACTAATATGGTTCCAAGGTTTATTATTGAGGTATCCATGATCATCCAACTCAAAGGAATCATTGTGGATCAAGAAGGAATTCCTTTATCATAATTCATAGAAAAAATCACTGGTTAAGTCTGAACTCAATAGATCCAACTTAATTTTCAAAGTCGTAGCTCATTTAGAATCCATGGATCAAACCCAAGGCATTCCATAATAATATAAATTATTCAAATCTAGACTTCGCATCCAATGTTAGTCAAAAAGGATAGCCCTTAAGAATCAATGGAGTTAATATGAGTTATTCAATTATTATATATGTTACCCAAATCTAAGGGGGGCCACACTATAGATTTAATATTAGAAAATATGGGAAGAATATATTGCCTTTACCAAGGAATTCCATAGCCTAATGGAATCCTTATCTTGCCGATAAAATTCCACAATAATATCAATAATAAGAAATAAATGTTTTTACAGTGAGGAATTTTGTTCTAATATAAACATCCAAGAAATTCTAAAAATTTATTATTTACAAATCCAAATAATAACCAACCCATTTTTATAATCCATGTTCATTTATTAGGTCAAATTAAAACTTACAATTAAATTTCACCCATATATAAACATTAGGGATCCTAGTATTCATCCTAGGAATCAAAATTTCCTAATAAATCACTATTCCAACAAAGATAATCCCAAAGATACCCTTTTAGTTTACCCAAAATAATTCCATAAGTCAAAACGCAACCCTTTAATAAATTAAAAAAATTCTCTACCCAACCCAACTCACATTTATAAAATCGATGGATCTTTTAAATTCAGAAAAATGATTCATAAAAAAATAGATTAATTTTTGGTCAAGCATCATTAATGTTTATGTGAAAAAAATTCCAATATTCCAAAATTGTGGATATAAATTGATAGAAAATAATAATACCAACTACCTTAGGTTATATGGGGTTCACATATTGATTTTCGATCAAAAATGTGGGAAACATAGAAACCAAAAAATTCATAACAATGGGGTATTTATTTCAAAAAATAAAAATAGATTTAAAGGGAAATAAAAGGCAATAATAGAAGGTAGAGGAGTGATAACCTTACCAAGAGCATTCTTGAACAATTAATAATAATGAAAATATAGGTGTGAATGGATATTTACCTTCAAATTCATGGAGGTGGAGATGAGACATCAATGAATTTTTTTTAATGACTGAAATGTGGGTAACATTTAGTTTAGGAAGGAAATAGAGATTAATAAGTAATTGAATCTTTTAACCCTTTTATTACAAAACCAACTATATCCCACCTATTGGTTGATGGGTTTTACTAGTGAGATTATGGGACTTCTAGTGTCTATATTAGCCTGTTGGAATCCCATTGGTTAGCCAATGGTCTACAAAAACCCTGAAAGTGGTACTATAGTACCTAGAATCTTTTCTCTATCCTCCTAATTTTTTCCCCAAACCCTCCATTACCACCCAAATCCCCTTGGTTGACTATCAAATTTATTAATGGGGTTTAGAAGAAATTTAAGGGCATATACCTCAAAATAAGGGTGGGGTATTTCATTAAATATTGATTCATCACTTGTCACCATTTAGTATTCCTATGCTTGTTTTCATGGAGATAAAATATTCATAAAACTCCATATCACCCCCTTAGTCCTCTATAATACTCTTTTCATCATAATATAAAGAACTTTTGGAACATATTTATCAATAAAAATATTAGTAAATACCTTTCACTATATAGTATCAATCTCATTATTCTATTCGGTGTTCATTATCAATGACCGTCGTTGGTCATATTCACCTTCAAGACTATAAATAGCAAGAGTTACCTTTTGACACTCTGAATATCCAAACACTTCAATATCATTTCCAAGTCATTCATACATCCTACTACCACCAATGGGTTTGAGGTTCCATAAATTCTGGATAATTTTTTCCCATTAAAGAACTTTTGGAACATATTTATCAATAAAAATATTAGTAAATACCTTTCACTATATAGTATCAATCTCATTATTCTTTTCGGTGTTCATTATCAATGACCACCGTTGGTCATATTCACCTTTAATACTATAAATAGCAAGAGTTGCCTTTTGACACTCTGAATAGCTAGACACTTCAATATCATTTCCAAGTCATTCATACATCCTACTACCACCAATGGGTCTGAGGTTCCATAAATTCTGAAACCCAATCTACAGTAGACATTGATAGGGTGAAGAAACATAGAAACCCTTAGAGTAATTAACCTCTCTCAAAAACATAAATTAAACTTCCATTATATAATTATATCTAAACCCCTAATGTTATATAAACACTTATAATGATGCAAACTAGAAAAAATCATAAATTACCACACTAAAATTAATTGTGAAATATAGATTATTTTAAACCATTTTACTTTCCCCTGATTATTTATGTTTATAATTTTAGATAATTATAAAAAACATACATTTATATAGATAACACTATCAAACATTGTAAATTTTATTCCATAGAACATGTTCTTTTGTTTAAATTCATGTTTTCATCCATGACAATATTTCTTATTTCAAGTAATATATTTTTTACTATGTCTTTGACCTCACTATAATTCTAATACATCCTAAAACACTATTAAAAAAATTATAAAATGTTGTATTGGAAAAGAAAATCTTAGTGACAGAAATAAAAACAAAGTAAACCCATTATTACATTAATAACAAAAAACCTATATAAAAGTTTCATTTTTTATGTAATAAATTTTTATCTCTAAATAATAACTTTCTAACACATTAAAAAAACATCTAATCCAAAAAAAAATTCATAAAACATTTAATAAGAAAGAATAAAGGAAAATTATAATCATGAGGGTCTAT
Source organism: Viscum album (assembly GCA_963277665.1). Taxonomy (NCBI): domain Eukaryota; kingdom Viridiplantae; phylum Streptophyta; class Magnoliopsida; order Santalales; family Viscaceae; genus Viscum; species Viscum album. Next base: position 1,491,392,192 of record OY728120.1, read on the forward strand.
TGAAAAATAAGAAAAAATTTCTTTAAAAAAATAATTTTTTTCTAAAATTATATAATCTTTTCCTTACCTACAAAATCATAATATTTACACAAATATATATTTGAATTTATAGAAAACAATGTTGGTGTCATGGGGTACTATCTTTAAATCACTCATATAATTACTCTTATAATAACCCATATAATAGAATAACCCACATAATTAATTAAATATTATTTATATGAGAAACTTACAATAAGTTAACTCAATAAACCTTATAGGAGTAACTTATAAATATATAACTTCATGCACTTCATAGGAGTAACTTATAACATGCTAACTCTGCCAAAATTTCCCAATTAATTGGATGGGTATATCAGAAACAATCATCTTAAAAAACTAAATAATATCACAAATGTAACAAATTAAAACATTAATTTCCATTATATCACTCATAGTTGTTGGAATTGGAGGCCATAATTAAATGAACTTTTAGTTTTCTAAAAACATGAGATGAAATATCATTTTATTTGGAAAATATTTTAATTAATAAAAATCCCTATAATTGTGAGAATTGGATATTCTTTGAAAATTCATAGAAACTTATAGTGGGATATTGATAATGAATTACAGATAAGATGGGGGCAAAATGTTGTTATGTGGTAAACATTAAAAACATTACTTTTTCAAATTTGTAAAAAATGTAAAAAGTTACCTTTACTTAATTCATTGAAGATAAATATTTCTAGAAAATTTCAAATAAAGTTAAAATTAGCTGAAAATTTCCTTTACCGATATTTAATTTATAGAAAATAACATTCTTGAATCATTTTAGGTAACATATGTTTGAAATAGAATGAGTTATAAACATTTAAATTAAGGTTTTAAAGAAATATCCCTTAATACATTAGTAACTTCTTACAAAAATGTAAATTTAAGGAGATAAAATTAAATGGGTTTTTAAAACACATGAAATTTAGTAAATTAATGATAAAATAAATTAATGTATAATTTTAAATGATTCAAAAAATACACAACTTCTGGTTAAAATGGAATAAGTCTCAATGAAAGGGAATTGTAATGAGAAATCCCTAACCTTGAGTCACGAATCACCATGTACATATTTTACTTTCATAAATAATAAAAATGTATTAATTGTTTAATCCCATAATAAAATTTTAATTTTCCTTTTTGTTATCACTATTTTATTTATTTCATTTATTATCATGTTCTACTTAGTTGCTAATTTGGTTAAGTTCATTTTAGGTGTTTGGTTTTATTCGGTCCAAAATAGCTTCCATATATTAACCATGGTTTTAGGGATCATGATTCTATTATATAAATAATATTAAGAAAGTTATAATTATAAATTTTATAGATTCAATATAAATTGCAAATTATTAATGTATGGAGGTGATGAAAATGGTATACATCATTTATAGGTGTGGTAGTCCACACATATGCGTGAGAGACGTTTCCATCCATCTTTTTGATAAAAATAGTATAAATCATATATTTTTTACCCTTAAAAATTATAATATCATTATAAATATCATATTTATTAATTAAATTTATCCTTATGATCAACCATGTAAGAGGTAAAAAACAAAATGCATCCCTCATTAAGGAGGTAGTTCACACATATGCATAAGAAATGTTTTCTTTTTTAGAAGCATGGGTTATTATGAACGTATATAATATCTAATCTTAAATGAATTAGAATTATGTAATAAATTTAATATATATCCATTAAATAAAAAATTATAATAATCCATTCAAGGTAATGTTGAAAAATGAAATACATCACTTCATGGAGGTAGTCAACATAATATCAATTAATTATAATAAATATATATGTGTGTGTGTGTGTCATTATATTAGGATGGTTAGAATTAATTTTATGGTGGTATAAGAAGAAATAATTTTATAATAATTCTATTGTGACTTATATCTCCTTCATTGATTTCTTGCACTGGCTTATACCTTAAGATTTATATGATTGGTCTTTTTGAGAGACCAAAACCTATAAAACATTGTATGAGATTTTTAGAGGTATTTGGGTAGATATGTTTTTGAGATAAAATATTCTATGTGTGTTAATGAGTGTGGGGAGTAGGTTCTTTATTATAATCGTGAAGAGTGAAGCCCTTATAAATATTAAGAACTATAAAATATAGTAATTTATTTTCTAATCTAAAGAGGCTCAAATTTAGTCCAATTTCAATTATATTATTAGTTAATATATAAATATGATTAGAAAATTAAATTTATACATCTTTTATATATATTTTAAGCCTTATATTTTAGTTTAACTCCCTCTTTAACCCTTTATCCTTTACAATGGGGATAATATTTTACCATAATATCTATTCATTATGACTAAAATTTAAATTGAAGTCATTACAAAATTTAATTTTTTTGTCCAAAATATGGAATCTATTTTCTAGTATTAAATTTATGTATTTTCTAAAAATTTATTTTCAATTGATTTCTCAAAATAAAATGAAAAAAAATTATTAGAAAAAATTACTTTTAATGAATAAATTTAATTTTACACCAGTTTTTTTATTTTTTATTAAAGTGGAATTAATTATATAAAAATTAATAAAATAATACTTATTTTACATAAAAAATAAAAACTGAAAGGAACCTTGTGATTATTTGAATAAAAAATAGAAGAACCAAATAGTATTTATTTTAATAAAAACAGTACATAGATTTATAAATTATCCAACATAGATATCTATCATGAGAATTATTTTTTAATTGAATTATAATACCTCTTAAATATAAATTTATAATATAAAAATAATTTCTTAAAATTTAGATTCAATCCTATATCATTATAATTTTTTTAAAGGTGATATTAAATGAATTTTTTTTATTTTTTACTATTCACCCAAAAATTTACCTTTTATAAAAGATACAAAAAATTCAACCTAAGATAAATTTTTCAAGAAAAATTGAGAAATTAAGTTAATTTAACCAAATTAAAATTATATTATTTTTATATTTATATATTAAATTAAAATATAATTTAGATAAAGAAAACCCACCTTTATGGATTGTTGACCTTTTATGAAAAATACGTGTTGCTAAAATTGTTTTATTTAAATTATCAATATGTTTTTATCTATTTATTTTAAATGGTATATTCATAATGTATTATTTATTCATGGTATTATAATAAATTATTATTCACATCATTTTGGTTCTTTGTGTAGCATAAACTATTAAACAAAGTATTTTATAAAAGAAAACGAATTTTAAAATCTTAGGTTGTTAAAAATGGTGTCTAAAGAAGAAACAAAAATACTCTTTGAAATAACGAAATAATAATAAGGTAACATTTGATCACCCTCTATTAAATCATAAATACGTTTAAAAAATTAAACTTTCTTCTACTATAGAAAAACCATTATACTCTCCCCAATGTACCTCCACACTAGTGACATCATCCACAATATCTAGAGTGTATCATTTCACCTAGCATATCACTTGGATTTACTAAACCCAAACTTGGTCATGATTATATAGTCTTAAATAGAATTCTTTGTTTAATCCTAAAATCCTTGTTCTGCATTGATAAATAATGAATAAGTTCCTTTGACTAAGCCACAGCTTCCATTATCTTTAATTTTTCTTTCCACACAAGATCTTAATGATGGCATTAAGTTAGAGTGTCTCCCCCATAATGACATCTCAAACATATTTTTCAAACATCCTCAGAAAAAATGGTTACAACCCATTTTTAATTTTTTTTAAAATCCAAAATCATTTAGGACTATCACCCTACTAGATTAACATTGTCACAAATGTGGGTGACTTACAGGTGTGACTAGTATGTTGTAGAAGATTTTGACTTAATCTGAGAACAAAAATCACTAGAAATGGTCATTAAAACTTCATATATAAAGAGATGAATTGGAATACCTTTGAAGGAAGTCCAAGTTTAATTCACTAATGAAAAAACCTTTCAATGTGAATATAGAAAAAAACTTATGTTAGGTAACCGATAACCTTCCATGATTTTCTTTTCCATCAATGGTAAAAATATTCTTGGTTGGAAAATCTGAGTAACACTCTTCTCCAATTGAGAATATGCACTGAGAATTTGTAAAATATGATTCTTTCAAGTTTTATCTAAATCAAATGTAGAGTGGTATAATTACCGTTATAGTCCCCAATAAGATAAAATAAATATTCCTCAGAGAGAATTATGACTTCATCAACTGAAAGACCAATGGTCTGACCACCTTTGAAGGGATAAGGTTTTCATTGAAAAATTATAGTGGTAGAATGTGTTAAAATTAACTCTTTAAGAAATTGATGAGAGGATCAAATATGGTCCACACAATATTTTATGAAATAAATCTTAATCATCAGTTCATGCGACATCATGAGAATCTAATTATAATTATTTATGTTTATTTATATGTATTAATAAGTATTTTACATTTATATATATTTACAGGTTTATATATTTATTTATATATTTATAAATATTTATATTTATGTATATTTATATATATTTATATATATATTTATTTATATATAATTCTGTAAATATATTTATATTTATAGGTATTTATATGTATTTTTGTATTATATATATATATATATCTATATGGATATATATATATATATGTATTTATATGTATTAGTATATATTTACATATATATTTATATATACTTGTATATATTTATAGATATATGTATTTACATGTATTTGTGTGTGTGTGTATTTATATTCATGCATTTATATATATAATGGAATGTATATTAACTATTATGTCATTATAATTAAAATTAGAGAGGCTTATAGAAGTGATAAGGTCACTGGAATATGATGAAGGGGTTGTGGATAAATCCTAGAACTCTCTAATAAATGATTGAATTCACATGGTCCATGTGTTGGGCTGGGTGGGTTGGTGGGCTTAAGCTAGTATGGACATAGTTTGTGATGTTCTAGTTAGTGGTCGATGGGGGTGACTGGGCTATAGGGTGGGCTAGGCGAGTTGGGATCGGTCTGACTAGGGTTCCCATCTAGCTAATAAAAAATACTATATATTGTATACATATATATTTATATTCTTAAATAAAACTAATACGTTCTCTAAATAGTTATCCGTAATTTTAATAGTTCCCACATAATAATTATTTTTAAATATTTTTTTATAACATTAAAAATTAAATAACTACCACTACTTTGTTTGTGTGGTTTTAAAAATATCCCTTAAATATATATATATATATATATATATATATAAATTTATTCAAAAAAAAGAATATTGAAACTAATATTGGAAGAACCCCTGCTAAATGTTTATGTGAAATTAATCTCATTAACTTTTAAAAAATTTAATTAAATATTAATTAGCCTAGGGATCCATGATGGTTTTCAAAAAGTACCACAAATAATTTAGTGTCATTTTAAACAGTTGATAAACTCAAAAAACACTATCTTTGGATGGAATTTTTGTTATAGTGAGAGGCATACAAATGAAATCCCTCCTACTTGGTGTATCCACAAGCTAATTAGAATCAACCATTTCATGGTTGGGACTCCCCTTCACTCCCTGGAATGCTAGAAAAACTTATAAAAAATAAGGAAAAGAAATAGATCTTTGAGATGGTATAGAGAATCAACCATGAAATTTAGGCTTTCACGAAAAACCAATCTTGATTCTTATAGCCCCATTTATAAATCCCCAATGACACTCCTCGAGTTCCATGCATTTACTCATGCATTATAAAACATGAGTAAATAACTTTAGTTAGTTATTATTTTACTTATATGAATACAACAATCCACTATGCATTTCATGAAAATATTTTTAATTGATATCCACTTGAAGAGATTCAAACATTGACACATTAGCATTCATCTTCCACTGAGATATAGGAAACAAACATGTTTTGAAATATCCCTTCCTAAATTATGATTATCAATGTATCATATAATTTGAAATATCCCCAGAAGTGGTTATGATGTATCCAAACTATATTAAATGATACTCCCAAACCAATGAATATCACAAGATTTAGTTTTTTATATGTTGTAAAATATAAAATTATTATATCATACCATACAATATAGGAAAGAACATATCATATGTGTAACATTTTTAGGGAATTTCATATTCAATTTTAATTTGGATTGAAATGTAATCTCTAGAAGATGTCACTTTTTTAGAAATTAATTTTTTTCATTGTGTAGTAAGAAACATTTTTAAATAGAATTATCTATTGATAATTTTGAATACATAGCTACAAGTGGTTTATATGATGAAATTATGTGGTTGAAACTCAAATTACTTATTTTAGTATTTTTATATAGACCTGACACTATATATTAGAAGAACATATATTATATTAACAATATTAACAGTCATGCAAATAATTCCTAAATTAAATATATTTACATAAATAAATTATTTTTATATATAATTATAAAAAATTTGATGTCACTCTTGAATTAATTGACACCAAGTTTTAGTTTGATTACATTTTATTATCCCATTACATATTACAAGAATTAGTTTTATTTATCATTATGGGGGGATGATTAATTATCCGTAGTTTATATATTATTATTTATTGAATTGAATATTTATCATTTATATGGTTATAATTAATTTTTCAACATTATTTATTTATTAAGTTTTGTGTGTTCATTTTATTATAATTAATTTTATTCACTAAATAGGTGTTTATTATTTTATTTTTCTATATTATTGATCCATGGTTACATGAGGAAATTTTTTAAAATTTAAATAATGATTATAACTATTTAAAATAATGTACTTAGTTTTTTCTTCCATTTAATTTAGTTATCAAAGTAACTCATTTGAATTATTCATTTACTATGTTATCTTATATAATTGATTTTTCTTACATATTCCAATATCCATTTAGAATTTTTATAAACCTAAATTAAAACCTAATTTTAACTCTTTTACTCTTACTCACTCAGTATCTCTCTCTCATATCCTTTAACCATTACATGCATGAAACATTCAAACTTGAAACCTTCAAATAGCATGAAATGGAAGAGTGATGATATCTTATGGTGTGGAATGACCCACAAGGTGTATACAAAAATGTAAACCCACATAATATTTGGTGATTAATCCCCATATGATAAAACTATTTATTAGAAGTGATAAGATTTAATATCTAAAATAAATTCATGAATGTATATCTATAACCTTGGATGTTTTAAGGGAATAAGATTTGAATAAAATAATTAAAAACTTATTATGTTATCTATGCCATGGGAATGAATTTGTAACAACCCACATCATCATAGGTTGTGAAATTTAATGGAATTTCTATTTTTTATGATGGATGGTTACTTTAAAAAATTGGGTGTATAATAAATGTGTTAAGTGTTAGTACATAATAAAGAGGTGTTTTGGCCATTTTTCAAGTCTTGGTTGGCAACATAGGTGCTAATGAAATTAATGAAAGATTCTAAAATTATACATGGTTGTTACTATATCCATAGACTATTCAGTGGGATAAGAATTAACCTTTATATCCAGTAGGACCCACCTTCCATCCAATGATCTTTCTTCAGGTGGTCAGTGGAGCCTAAGTGGTTAGCCGGAGGGGCATGATGGGAAACTTTTTAATTAGGGGCCTTTGTGTCTTTTTAGATCCAAAACCCCTTAGGGATTTAGGTTCCTAGGTTAAATTGTAATTATCATTTTGGGATTTTCTATCCTCTTATCCTTCCTCCGTGAATCTCCTTTGAATCATGATGAATCTGGGAGAAATCCTTTGGTGAATCTATAAAGGATCCTCCATTCTTCTTATATATTGATCACTTCCTCATGTGGTATATAACCTTTGTGTTGTTAATCATGGTTGGTTACTCATGATAATTTTAATCCTTTTCATTCCAATTCTGTTAAATTATCCACAAAATATCTTAATCATTAATCATATTAATCATCTATTAATTTTTTACATGATATTAATTATAGATTGGATGATAATTCCACTAGATCTTGGTTCTATTGTTTGAAAATTATGTGGATTTTTATTTTCATGGATAGAGAACATTACATGATGTTGAACACAAGTCATTTTTTGGAGTTTACTTGATTTTTTTGATGTGTTCTAGTAGTGTATTGAATCCCACTATACAGAATAGTGTCTATGGAATTTTTTTCAGATGATGTGAGAAGAGTGTTGAAGACCTTACATGAAAGGTTGGTCATGGTTCTAGCTAGTTGGTATACCATAACCTCATGCTGATTGACGGATACCTAATAGACTTAGATTCCCAAAAAATTATTTTGGTTTTTCTTGGATGGGTTTTTTTATTTTTATTGAGTTATTTGGTCTCGTGTGCAATATACTATGGAATTATGCATTGATTATAATTAGATGATATGAGGTTCATAGACATGGGTGAAGGACCCAAAATTCATAAATTTGTTATGAACTACATGAAATGATTAATTATATTAACAATATTAAAGTAATAAATAATTAAATTATCTATGGATAATGTAACTAATCAAATTATCTAGGGGAATAAAAAACCATATGCACTGTCTTGATGCCAACTACTGATGGTCTAGTATTGAATCACTAATGTGTACATTATATTTCATGGAACCCTTGGGTGTATGACTATGATACTCAATAAATAGTTTTTTTGACACCCTTGTTTAAGATATCATGTATCATTCATTTCTATATTATGACCCTTGTATACATTTATATTATCTTGGAAACCCTTGTTTGGAATGTTACTCCTAGTGTGATGTGCGTGTGTAGACCCATGAAACTTTTTCTTGATATAGTTCAAATATGGTGATCATATTTTTCGTACAATACAAATTCTTGATATGATTCACATGTGGTTCCTGTGTATAGACCATGATAACTATGCATGATATGATTCTCATATTGTGTGCATGTATAACCTATGATACCTATGCTTGATATGATTATCTTCTGGCGTGTGTGTAGCTCACGAGACCTATGCTTCAAAGGATTTATTGTTTCATATTTTGGATACCTTACTATGTTATTCCTTATATATGGTTAATTCATAGTCTATGGAATACTTATAATTATATGTTACTCCTTATTATTTCACTCCTTTCATGTATATTTTTCATAGCCTATGAAACCTCTATTATAATGATCATATTGATAGGTGGTCCTTACGAACATAGCTAGACCCTTAAAAGGGGATATTATGTGACATTACTCATGTATTTTGTCTTAGGATATAAGATAGATTATGCTCGATCTTTACATGTGATTATCCCATGGGTGGGGGGACATCATACACCATTTCAAGAGGGTCCATATTCCATTATGATTTTTCTCTAGGGAATGTCCAAACACATGTATAAAGTTACATTGGTTCGGGACTGCCAAGTGTGATTACTATAAAAGGAGACTAGATTACCAGGGGTTAGGGGTGTGTATTATCCCACAATGGTGGGAAAGATTCAAATATAATTATCTATGTAATTTGGTGACTACATTTGAAATTCCTTTAATAAAAGATCCATTGTAAGAAAATCCAATCCTTATTGACCCAGTATTCTTACATGCTTTTTTATTTTTTACTTGTGAATTGCTGAATATGTGATTGTTGTGTTCCAATAGTTTAATTATTTATTATCTATTATTCTTCAGATATTATCATGTGGACATACACTTCATGTTTCTTGTTAGGTATATGACCGATTTTGTGGTTCCTTGCTCATTTTTAATCACAACCTTCATGGGTTTTCATGGTACCTAGGGTCCCTGGGAATGTAACGACCTAATGCTTTATCAAAGGAATTGCCTTTTGATAATTATTCCTTATAGTATAATCAAATTAATAAGAAAAATGACATATAATGATAATATATTCTATGTTACCATTAAACATAGTTTTTTTTCACTTTTATGTTTTCAATTTTGAAAATTTGACATACACGGTTATAATCAGTAAGATGTTTGGAGTCCGATAGGACAAACCTAATTTTTGGTGAATAGTAACCTACCCTTATGAATAGTAACTAACCCTTATGAATAGTAATATGTCCCTTAATAATAGTACATCAACAAAAATAATAGTAACCTCACCCATTAATGATTAAATAAAATTTAGTCATCTTATAAGTGATAATTTGACTGTAGTAAAAGTATTTGTGTTTTTGTAAGTCATAAGTAATTAATTATAAATAATTATGTAATTTAAAAGAAAATGTATTTTCACAAAAAAATTTCATAAATTAAAAATTCTTTGTCTTTTTTTTAAGATAATTTTATAATACCTTATATAATTTTTAAAAGAATTATAAAATTAGTTTTAATTTTAAAAACGGTATTTTTCTAGTAAATCATGATTTTAACTAAAAATTAAATTGATCATATTTAGGAAATTATTTTTGAAAAAAGAAATTTAATTTTTTATTTTACACATCGGAAAAAATTTAGGGTCAATTCATTGGATTTTTTTGAAATACATTAATTTTCAGGTGAATAGTAAAAATGCAGTTTTTTCACATAACCGGTTTATCATAAATTGCATCGTTCGTGATGTAATGATGACATAAACTTTCTAGAACATTATATTCGGCCATATTATATTTATGTTCCTAAATGGTTCCTTAAAATACAATAAACTCAATTTCCATACCTAAAAATAACTTTTTGAAGCCTAAAGTCAAAAAATTGATTTCTTAAAGTATCATATTTTCTTTCTTTCACTTTCCTTTTAATAAATTAATGAATTAGAATTATAAAGATGATATAAAGTCTAAAAATATATATTATATTAATATATGATTTATTATTTCAAAAAAAAATATTAAAAGTCTAACATTTGATATCTTATTTCATTTCATGTTTTATTCTAAAAACACCCCCTCCTCATGTATAAATAACCCCTCTCTCTCCCCCTAACAAACCACACCTCCCAAGATACAAGACTTATCTAAAATCTATCAAAAAATCCTCTTTAGACCCTACCCTCCATCCAAGAGCTTCCAGTATCATCAAAAGACCAATACTAGATTTCCTATGGTGGATCTCAAGAGGAGGATTCAAGAGGTAATTCCTCCCTCTCTATTTTTCTTTAATTTACTTTCAATTTCATGTTATTTTCTTAATATCTACCAATCTATTCTCATACACATGGTATGGTAACTCTATTATTTCTCATATAGTATAATTTTATGATACTAATGGGATTATATATAATCCATACTCCTTCTCCTCTTCTTTTTTATTTTAGAAATGAAAAAGTTGATCATGTGGTGTTAATTTATCACCTTCAAAAATAACATGTTTTCATTTTTTTCTTTACCACCTTCAGATCTGGTAATGAAATCATTTTTAGGGTTGAACCATATTATTCTATATTTATTATATCCTATTTAATTTTCTATAAATAACTTATGTACATGTTACTAAATGATTAAACAAAACAAATTCTTTGTGGCTGAAAAACCGCCAGAATTAACCTAGACGATCATCATTAAAATATTATCTAATGGTTCATCCACATGGTATATAACATAATTCATTATAAGATCATTTAAAATCTATAAATATCATTAATAACAAGAATTTTTAGTTCGGGATGTTTTTCCATGTTCTACATGACCTTCCATTTATGAATACAAGTGAACAACTTAAGAAAACCATAAAAATAAACTTCCTCGAACATTGTATTTAAACTCTATTACTCCTCCAAAGGCCCGTAAAATAACTTAATGAGAAAATAATGAACCATTTTAATGTAAAAAAGGTTATATAATTGTTAATTAATGAATTTAATGTGGTTATACGTGACATTAAATCAAAGAAAGTGTTCGGATACAAGGTAAGGGGAAATTCTTGAACCCAACTTTCTTTCTTTGGGTTCTCCCTTTTTCACTCTATTTTTGGTATGGTCACTCCTTAAAAATAATTTTTCCATAATTATCTTATATTTTATGGTATATAAATTTTTTTCACTAGAGTTTATGTCAAGTAAATGTTTTCTAAAAGAACTATTCTTTCAAAATAACTCCTTCTACTTATCATTCATGGTTGATGGTTCTTGTATCAAGTATGTTATTACCTCTTTCTTTTGGGAATACAATGTTTATGAATGTGTTCTTATGTGATGAAACCCATTTCTCTAAACCAGTTATTTATGTTCATTTTTTATATATGTTCTATGTTTCATGCATGATAATGGTAATGTTATGACGTGATAGGTTCACCCAGAATTATAAAGTGAAAAGTTAATGTTATGATGTGACGGGTGAACCCAAAATTATATAGTGATCTACTGAATTAAGAATAGTGATGAATCTCAGGAGTTAAAGTTAAATTATGTGTGAACATGATTATATCTTTATTTTCAACTATGTGGGGTAGTTATCCACTAAGAAGTGATGTTTCATTTTTATGCACTACCACACTTCAAGTCTTTTATTAATGCTTGATATCATGTTCATGATCCTTTTCCTATGTTGTGATTGTGCTAACCAATGCTATATTTTTCTTATCTATCCAATTAGGGGGATTTTATCTCACCCATTTTTTTATGTATATCCTAAGGTGACTGCATGTACTCAGGATAGGTCAAGAGCTAATAAGAAGCTAGAGAAGAAGTAATTAAATAAATGTTACGCTCGACAATGTAAATGTTATGTTTGGTCCTAGATTTCCCAATACACTAAACCTCTGGATCCTAATAGTGTAATACTATTATTTCATTTACCATCATAATGATTTAATAATAATTTATTAAAATATAGGGTTGTTATAGTTGGTATCAGAGGTAAGGTTTAGTTAATTTGGGAATTAGGATTAGTGAATCCTAAAGAAAACCTCTAGTGTGAGACTAAGTATAAATATTCACACAAAAATATTTACATAGGGAACCCATAATTTATTCTTTTAGTGTAAATAATTCAAATGAAAAAGTTATTTCTGACATGTTGACTTCTGATTTGTTCTGAAATTTTCTATTTTATAAAATGGTTAGAAGAAGAAGAAACCAAGCCAAAAACTCATGTGAGGGCCAATGAAACAAATGCCCGAATGACATCCCCAATTCATTGAGGGGGTTGAGTTCAAAACTTCATGGAGATTTTTACCCAAAAATTTCAGGTTATGAACAATATCAAGAATAATAGGGAACATCCTCATTCACTTAAGAGGGAGCAGTTTTCTATCAAGTGTTTTATGCGATAACAACCACCAATGTTTTGTGGATATTCTGATACACTAGTTGCAGAACAGTGGATCAACTCCATGGAGAAGATATTTTATATTCTCTACTATTCTGAGATAGAGAAGTTGACTCTATCCATTTAACATCTTGATGGAGAGGCTGATCAATGGTGGGATTTGATTAAGAACACCAAGCCAAGAGATTAAATTGAAGAGATTGAATGGGAAGACTTTAAGATCATGTTTCTTAATAAGTATTTCCCATGAAATTGTCTTACAAAGATGGAGAGAGAATTCATAGAACTCAAGAAAAAGGTTGTAGAATCTAACACAACCTATTAATCTAATTTCATATGGCTTGGAGGGTACACATTGGGTTTTTTTTATCAACAATGATATCAAAATTTATAAATTCTTTAGTGAATTAAAACCACACCTTCGAAATACTCTTTCAATTCAATACTTTGGGAGTTATGAAGAAATTATTCAATGTGCTCTAAAAGTGGAGATAGATTTTGGAGAATGGTCTCATGGATATGTTGATAAGAAACAAAATATGTATTTTTAAGCTGGAGGATCTAATGATATAGGTGGGAAGAAAACTCAACAACCCACATGCCCAAAATGTGGGAAGTTGCATCATGGGAAATACCTAAAAGGGATGGGGAAAGGCTTAAAGTGTGGGAAATAATGACACCAAGCTCATGAATGTCAAAAAGACATGAGAATGAAGGATAATGTGGTGGAATAAAGGATGGAACCACCCATGGTACAAAGCTATAAATGTAGGAAGAAAGGGAACTATGCAATCCAATTCACTAAGCCTCAAGTCCTTGAGGGTAATCAGCATTAGAATCCACCAAAGACAAAGAGAAAGGAAAGTTTTATGCCATCACTACTGCATAAGTGGATAAAGATAATGATTTCGTACAAGGTACACTACTTATTCACTCAATAATGGAAAAAGTATTATTTGATTTTGGTCCTACACATTCCTTTATATCATGCAAGTTTTCTAGAACTATAGGATTGAATCCCCGAAACCTAGATGTAGAGATATCTATAAAAACACCAAGTGGTGCAATAATTGCAACCCATGTGTCTGACTCTTCTCCTATTGTCGTATGTGGTAATATTCTTCCAACAAATCTCATAATACATCCCTTGGTGGAATTAAAAGTTATAATGGGATTTTATTAGCTCTGGTTATATAGAGAACATATCAACTACTTGGAAAATAAAATATCTTTTCATATTCCAAATCATTTCATGCTCCTCTACAAATGAAAATAAGATTATGAATCTCCTTTGAAAAATCCTTCAATGGTGTGGGTCTTGATTCCCTATGAAGAGGCATACCTTTCTCAAATGGTTTAGTGAAAGGAAAGTTCCAACCTTGTAGAAATACCCATCAGGAGGCAGTACAGTGATGTATTTCCCAAAAGAGTTACCCAAAATTTCTCCAGATCGTGTGGAAGAGTTATCAATAAAACTCATACCCAGAGCTACACCTCTCTCAAAGTGTCCCTATAGGATGGATCCTATCGGACTGGAGGAGTTAAAGAAGCAGCTGAAAGATCTTTTGAAAAAATAGTTCATACGCCTGAGTTCATCACCTTGGGGTGTTCCATTGCTATTTGTGAAGAAGAATGATGGAAAAATACGGTTGTGTATCAATTATTGGGAAGTTAACAAGATCACCATAAAGAACAGGTATCCTCTTACAAGGATTGATGACTTTTTCGATCAGTTAAGAGGATATCAAAACATATCAAAGGTGGTTCTTCATTCTGGATATCATCTGCTAAAGGTGAAGAAGTAAGATATTCATAAGAATGTTTTCCGTACAAGATATGGGCACTATGAGTTTCTAGTGATGCCCTTCAGGATTACCAATTCCCCTGAAATATTCATGGATTTGATGGATAGATTATTTAGATATTACCTCGACAAATTTTTGGTAGTGTTTATTGATGATATTATCATATATTACAAGAGAAAGGAGGAACATGAAAAACATCTAGGACTTGTGATGGCAACTTTGAGAAAGGATAAATTGTACACCAAGTTCAGAAAGTGTGAATTTTGGATGAAGAAAGTCACTTTCTTGGGATGTGTGATCAAAAGTGAGGGAATTTATATGGACCCTTTAAAAACAAAGGCAATTAAGGAATGGATCAGGCCCTCTTGTGTCATATAAATCCATAGTTTTCTAGGATTATCTGGGTACTACAGATGTTTTGTGAGAAATTTCTCAATATTGTCAAGCCCACTAACTATTTTAACAAGGAAAGGGGTAAAGTATGTCTAGACAGAAGAATGTGAGGGAATCTTCAAAGAGATAAAGAGAAGGCTAATCACTACACCAGTACTCACACTACCTAAAAGTGGATAAAGTTTAGTGATATACATTGATGCTTCAAAAAAAATCTTGGGTTATGTATTCATGCAAAATGATAATGTGATAGCCTACGCCTCACGACAGTGGAAGATCCATGGGCTGAACTACCTGACACATGATCTAGAGCTGACAACCGTGATTTTTTCCTTGAGAATCTGGAGGCACTACCGTTATGGTAGGAAGTGTCACATATACACCGACCACAAGATCCTAAAGTATATATTCACACAAAAGTATCTTGACATGCATCAAAGGAGATGGTTTGAGCTAATCAAGGACTACAATGTATCTATTCACTATCATCCTGGAAAGTCGAACAAGGTAGCTGATTCTCTAAACAGAAAAGAACATGTTACTCTATACATGTTATGGATTGGGAAATACCACATATTATTGGATATGAAAATGATAGATTTTTAAATCATAAGTATAGGGTACACATCCTACCTAGCATAAATGATTGCCCAACTATTAATCCAAGTGATTATTAAGGAGGAACAAATGGATGATATGGAGTTACAAAAGATAGTGAATGCAGTAAAGGAAGGGAAGTTGCATGAGATCCATATCGATGATAATGGTGTGATTTGATTTGGAATGCAGCTTTGTCTGCCTTCATCACCCAGGATAAAGAATGAGATATTGGAAAATGAACATATCTCAACATTCTCTATCCATCCTTGTAGCACCAAGATGTAACGAGATCTCCAGAACACTTCTAGTGAGATAACATGAAGAATGAGATTGCAGAATATATATCAAGGTTCTTGGTATGTTAGCAAGTGAAATAAGAGAGGAAAAAGTCCAAAGGGATGATGCCACCATATCCTATACCCATGTGGAAATGAGATAATGTCACCATGGAATTTGTCACAAGTATCATGAAGACGTCCAAGGGAAATAATCCGATATGGGTTGTGGTTGACTGACTCACCAAGAATTCCCATTTTATCACTATTCGGGAAGATCTATCACTTGAACAACATGAAAAGAAATATGTGAAGGAAGTGGTGAGACTGCATGGTGTTCCACTATTTATTGTCTTTGATTGTGATCCAAGGATCACATTTAAATTCTAGAGGATTCTTCAACATGATTTCAGTATGGAATTAAATTTCATCACAACCTATCACCCCCAAATTGATGGTAAATCTAAAATGAAAATTCAAACCCTTGAAGACATGCAAAGATCCTGGCCTTTAAAATTAAAAGGTGGATGGGATCAACATCTCTCATTGGTTGAGTTCTCATACAACAATAGCTTCTACTCTAGTATTCATATGTCTCCATATGATGGTATGTATGGAAATTGATGTAGAACTCCAACTTGTTGAGATGAAGTTGGAGAAAGAAATCTACTTGGAATAGACCTTTTGTAAGAGATGATAGAGAAGGTTCAAGTCATCCAGAAACATATCAGTACTACTCAGAGTCGGAAAAAGATCTATACTGACAACCTTAGAAGGGACTTGGAGTCGATGTTGGAGATGAAGTCTTCCTTTAAATATCACCATGGAAAAGATTCATGTGTTTTGGAAAGAAAGTGAATGTAAGAAAAAGGTACATTATCCCATTTTATATCCTTGAACGCATAGGAGACGTGGCCTATCAGCTTGCACTTACACCGAATATGGATCATGTTCATGATTTGTTTCATGTATCACTCTTAAGGAAATATATACTAGATCCCTCACATGTAATGAACTCAAAGGGGGTATAGCTAAAGATGATATCTTGTATGAGGAGTACACAGTAAAAATTCAGGACTGGGAAGATAAGGTTCTATGCAAAAAAAGACAACCCACCTTTTCAAACTTTTATGGAGGAACCATAAGTTTGAAGAAGTAACTTAGGAACTGAAAGCGGTGATGAAGGAGAATCACCCTCACCTGTTTATGTAAAATGAAATTTTGAGGTAGAAATTTCATAAGGGGGGAAAAAGGTAATGACCCAAAGTTTTATCAATTGAATTCCCTTCTTATAATTATAACTTATAGTATAATCACATTAGGAAGCACCAAGACATCTAATTATACTTAATACTATGTGTCTATTAAACATAATTTTTCCACTTCTATGTTTTGAATTTTGAAAATCTGATATACATGGTTGTGATCAGTAAGATGTTTGGAGTCCGATGGGACAAACATAATTTTAGGTGAATAGTAACCTACCCTTATGAATATTAGATCATCCAAAATAATAGTAAATGCACCAATGAATGATTAAATAAAATTTAGGCATCTTATAAGTGACAATTTGACTATAGTAAAAGTATTGGTGTTTTTGTAAATCTTAAATAATTAATTATAATTAATTAATTAGTTTAAAATAAAATTTATTTCCCTAAAATGTTTTCATAAATTAAAAATTCAATATATTTTGGGTTTTAAGATAATTTTATAAGACCTTATATAATTTTTTAATGCATTATGAAAACTGTTTTAATTTTGAAAACTGTATTTTTCAAGTAAATTATTATTTTAATTAAAATTTAAATATATCATATTTAGAAAATTATTTTTGAAAAATGGACTTCATTTTTGGATTCTATATGTTTTAAATGGTTAGGGTGAATTTTTGGAATTTTCCTGAAGTACTTTAATTTTTGGTTGAATAATAAAAATACGGTTTTTTCACATAACCGGTATATCCTAAATTGCATCATTCATGATTTAAGAATGAAATAAAATTTCTATAACTTTAGATTTGGCCATTTTATATTTAATTTCATAAATGGTTCCAAAAAATAAAATAAACTCAATTTCCAAACCTAAAAATAACCTTCCAAATTATGAAGTCAAAAAGTGATTCCTTAAAGTATCTTTTCTCTTTCTTTCCCTTTCCTTTTAATAAATTAATGAATTATAATTATAAAGATGATTTAAAGTCCAAAACAAATTATATTAAATTAATATATGATTTATGATGTAAAAAACTAGAATTACATGTCTACCATTTAATACATTACTCTATTTAAAATTTTATTCTAAAAACACCCCTCCTCATGTATGAAAAACCTCTCCCCCCTTGCTAAACCACAATACTCAATCTTCAAGACTTGTCTAAAATCTGTCCAAACATATTATTTAGCCCCCCCCCATGTCCATGAGATTCTGGTCTCATTAAATGACCAATACTAGGTTTTTTAAGGGGGATCTCAAGTGGAGGATTCAAGAGGTAATTCCCCCTCTCTCTTTTCCTTTAATTTCATTTCACTTTCAGGTTTTTTTCTTAATATCCCACCACCTATACTCATACATATGGAATAGTAACTCCAGTGTCTCACATATACAAGAATTTTATGATACTAATGGGATAATATATCATTCATACCCCTATCCTCTTCGTTTTATTTTAGAAAGGAAAATGTTGTTCGTGGGGTGTTAATTTATCCCCTTAAAAAACGACTTATTTTCATTTTTTTCTTTACCGCCTTCATATATGATCATGAAACCATTTTTATTGTTGATATATATTATTTTATATGTATTATATCCTATTTAATGTTCTGGAACTAACTTATGTACACATTATTTAATGATTAAACAAAACATGTTCATTGGGATAAAAAACTACCCGAATTAACCAAAATGATCATCATTAAATTTTTATCTAATGATTCATCCACATTATATATAACATAATTCATTATAAGATCATTTAAACTCCTATAATATCATTAATAACTTGAAATATTAGTTATGGATGTTTATCCACGTTCTACACAAACTTGCATTTATGAATACAAGTGAACCTCTTAAGAAAACCATAAAAATGAACTTTCCTGAACAATGTATTTAAACTCTATAACTCGTCCAAATGACCATAAAATAACTTAATAAGACCATAATGAACCAAATTCATGTAAAAAAGTTTATTTAATTGTTAATTAATGAATTTAATGTGGTTATACATGTCATTAAAGCAAAGAAAGAGTTCATATACAAGGTAAGGGGAAATTTTAGAACCCAACATCCTTTCTTAGTGTTCTCCCTCTTTCACTCCATTTTTTGGTATGGTAACACCTTATAAATCATTTTTTCATCATTAGATTACCTTTTTTGGGATATATATATATGTGTTTTCCATAGGAGTTTATTTCAATCAATTTTTTTTCCAAATGAACTCTTCTTTCAAAAGCACACCATTAACTTCTCACTCAAGGTTGATGGTTCTTATATCAAGTATGGTATTCCCTCTTTCTTTTGGAAATCCATAGTTTATGAATGTGTTCTTATTTGATGAAACCCATTTAATTACATGGGTTATTTATGTTTATTTTTTATATATGTTCTATGTGGAATGCATGATAATGATAATGTTATGATATGATGGGTGCGCCTAGAATTATATAGTGCAAAATGAATGTTATAATGTGACAGGTGCGCCCAAAATTATACAGCACTCCAATGCATTGGGTAAAGTGGTGAATCTCATGAGTTAAATTGAAATTATGTGTGAACATGATGCTATATTTTTTACAATTATGTGTGGTATTTAACCACCAAGACACGATGATTCATTTTTATGCATTTCCATATTTCAAGTCCTTTATTGTTGCTTCCTCTCATGTTCATGATCCTTTCCCTATATTGTGATTGTGGTCACCCATGCTATATTGTTATTGTCCATCCTATTACTGGGTTTTTTTCTCATCCCTTTTTTATGTATATACTCAGGTGACTACATGTATTAAGGAGAGGTTAATTTCTAATAATAATCTAGAGAATATGGAATTAAATAAATCTTATACTTGATGTTGAAAATGTAATGTTTGGTCCAAGTTTTCACAAGACACTAAACCTCTATATCCATGTGGTGTAATACTATTATTTGGTTTTTATTTATAAAATATAATAGTAATGTAATAAAAGGAAGGTTCATTATAGAGAATCCCTAAATTGTTGCAGGTAATTGCTGATATAATCTTGGTTTTGATCATTGAAAATGATATATCCCTA
Organism: Viscum album; assembly: GCA_963277665.1. Classification (NCBI taxonomy): domain Eukaryota; kingdom Viridiplantae; phylum Streptophyta; class Magnoliopsida; order Santalales; family Viscaceae; genus Viscum; species Viscum album. Next base: position 1,491,412,730 of record OY728120.1, read on the forward strand.
TTATCCTAGAGATTTGCAGTAGGAAAGGATTATAGATTTGTGAAATGACTCATTTTTTACTTTTATTTTTTTCAATCTTGTCTATGTGGTCAGCTTGATGGGTGATTAGTATCTTTATTTTCTATAATAAATATTTGAGTTTGTGGTTAATTCATTCATTTTTTAAATATAGTATGGTTATTATCTTATATGTACTCTATTTTTTTTATTTTTTTATGTTGTGGTATTTATCTGTTACTCCACATTCTAATTTAAGGAATATTCTCCACATGATTTTATTTTTGACCCACACTACTTGTCTATAGCCTCAGTCATATGGGTTGACATACTTGAGGTCATGTGGAAGTCTAACATGAACATAATGATTCAATTTAGGGTATTACCAAATTGTATTAAAAGATTTTTAGTTTTCCTAATTTTGAGAGTTGTTAGATATGTGAAACATGAACTTTTTAGATATTGTAATGAAACTCGGTTTTGTGCATCATGACACCTGTATTTAGGGAAGTTTATGTTACCAGGGAATTTGATTGATATTAATGATTTTCTATGTTATTGTAATATGATTTCACCTCAAGTGAAATATAAGGATTTTGAGTTTTTTGATTTCATGTGGATTTTACTCTTTGTTATATATTCAAAATCCATAAAATGCACTGTATTAGGCATGTAGGATTCAAATGAAATATATGAAACTTATGTATGATTATAATAATTATTGGGGAATAATCTACTAAGTTTTCAATATCTTGCACTATGTTTTCATGTATAAGTACTTGTTGACACTGAATATATATAAAACCCAATGCATGTATACTTATGATGGAAGGACACGTGAGACTAAATTTTGGTGAACTAGGACCCCACCAATGATGATGAAGTCAATCTATGAATGTAAGATGTATTGAACCATTGTAGGTCATTTTCATGTTTTAGTTTCCTTAGTAAAATTATTGTGTGAGTGGTTGTTAGATTGGTTTTCTTACCAAAGGATCCTACTATAGCCAATGTGGATTTTTCCATGTAACCTCCAATGATATTCATTTAAACATACCAAAGCATCTATAAACCCTTAAAATAGATGGTATAGGGATAATCAATCAAGGTATATCTGTAGATATGTTCCTAGATGAAATATGTTGTTTGTGACCATTAGAGATACCTTTTTTCAGGTTATGTGGAAGACCCTTGTGGATTTAGAGATGTGATTCTGGTATTGGTGAGTTAGTGTGCCATGCTATATGTGGGTAACCTAAGTGAGGATATTTGTGTAATGGGATGGTTAGGGTTATTAATACCTTAAAGTTATATTTCATTTAATAAAGGTCCATGTTCATATAGATAATGTTTGGATGGATTAGAGAAGATATTTTGATTTCCCTTATAAATGTTGATTGTAGAGAAACTTTAGTGCTAGTACTCATGATATGAGGTTTGTATAAAAATTAAGGATCTTTTGGAAACATGAATAGGTTAGTTATGGGATCACCTTTATGTGCTAATGGAATGGGTGATGGATCCATATTTGAATGAGATGCCTGATTCTATAAAGGAGCACCAAGGGTAATCAAGATTGGTGGATTTGGAACCTTTTAGAATGTGTAAAATGGAAGAGGCATATGATTTTTGGAACTATGGTCAATGAATAATTAGAAATAAATTTTTTTTAGAAAAGAGTGGTGTTTTAATGTCCTGATTGGGAATCCTTGATGTGTGAGTGTTCATTCCTATGATTATGTCCATGGTCGGTTAAATCAATAGGAAAGGGTGGTGAGTTAAATATTGAGATTTATTCAAGTCATGTATATGATCTAGGAAGAAGTTGTGGTGGTTGGTCACTGATGAATTAAGTTTAGATTCATCCTTGGAGATAAAAACTAGCATAAAACTCATTGGTGCCCCATATGTTGATTTGTGTGGAGATTCCATTATTCAGATTTGTGGCTTGCATGAGGGAATGAGACCCTTTTGTGTTATAGTTCTTAACCAATGCATAGTCTACTAGATTATGTAACCCACCTAAAGAATGGATCAATGAATATATCAAACTATATTGTGGGTAATACATGTATTTAAATTTTATGGTTTATTTCATGGAACATCCTCATGAACAGATGATCACTCATAGTCATTGCATTAAATGATGAACTAGTCATGGGACAGGTAGACCAATGTATGCATGGAAAGGAAAAAATAAGGATACTCTGATGTGGTAATAATCAATCTGTATTTGAGTGAATTACCCTCTCATGGGGAGGGTCATGGAAATCTGTAAGACTGACTATCGAACAGTTATGGCGACTCCAGAAGACCCATGTGTAATAGACTTGTGATTATTTTGTTCCATGAAGAATTCATGATATAAGATATGGATATGGATCAAAATGAAAAATCGGAGTGGGAATTATTATTGGAAAAAAGTCAGTATTATTTGAGAGCGATTTGGGTCAGTAGTGAGTTTGCACACGATTGGGAGCATTAATGCTGGTGTGAGTAGTTGGTAAAACAACAGAGTGATTCCATTTGAATTTAGGTTTAGATTTTATTATGAATTTTGGTTCAATTTAATGATGAATATAAGTATTAATAATCATGATCAATATATTTTTGAAATGTGTGTTTCTTAGACTGACTGCCGGTATAGGAATTCAGCCAGAAAGGATCCAACTAGTCTTTATGCATTAAACCAAATGTGGTGTTTTGTAACCAAATCAAGATCCTTGTATTTGGTATTATGGGGGTTTTTAAGGATCAAATATGTCCATTTATGAAATTTTTTATTTTTTGGGTTGTGTTTTGTTAGTATATACTAGTTGGTTTATTTTAGAATCAGGAATGATAAATCAGTATCCAATTTTCACAATAGTTTTTTGTATCATCGAGAATGGTGAAACTAATCCACATCTAGTGTTTCATTATACCAAAAAAATTATGTTTCGTATGAATATTAAAATGATTGGTAGAACCATGATACTTTAGAAGGAATCAAATTATGATTCCAATTTGGTTCTGGACAGGATTGGTGTGGTGATCGTGGTCTTGATGTTTAGACAATAACATGCCTATAAGCACAATTTTTGGTCAATTGTTGTTGGAGTTACACCTTGAGAGTGTAATGGGAATTAAATAATGAGAGTGGTATTTAGGAAATGATTTTGGTTCTTGGTGATAGATTATGGATAAATCCTTATGGTTCCGGGATGAAGAATTTTGGGCAACATGATTGGCATACCATAACTTATAGAGGATGAGAAGTACTATGGTGGAGAGATTATAGTGACCCATGCGGTTATGAGTTGTAAATTTTAGAGGGATTATGAAATTTTTGACTGATGGATAGATTTTTCAATGAACTAGGTAATTTAACAAGGCACTATGTGATATAATATCATATATTGGTGTTTTTCTCTTATTCCAAGGATTGGTTGGCAATAGAGGTACTTAGAAAATTTGCAATGGAAGTTTGAAATAGCTGTGGCTACCATTATAGCCACTAGAAAGTTGATTTCTCTCATCGGCTAGATAGTGGGATGGGAAGAATCCTTGATAACTAAAAGGACTTTTTCTTTAGCTATTGAGCCTATACCAGGTAGTTGATGGATAATTGGGAAGCTAGTAGACATCGAATGACTTTCTGGTGGTGTGTAATGGGAATATTTTTAATTAGGGGCCTCTGTGCAATTTTTCCATGAACCAACTTCAGTATTTGACTTCCTTAGAAGAATTAAAAGTATATTTTTTTAGTTATATCCTCCTCCCTTCCCTATATTATTTTTCATTGAATAAATATTAATTCATGTGAAACTTATTAGATAACTTGGGAGAGATCCTCTATTAATCTTCGATGTAAACTCCTTATTCAGCGTGTGGTGGAAGAACATTATTTAGTTCATCATGTTTAGTTCCTCATAGTATTTTTATGAATTCTCAGGCCTATTATGTTCAATTATCCTCAAATTATCTACCTCCTTGATTATCTATGGATTTTTTGAATGATCAATATTAGAGAATGGGTGACAATTACACTAGATATTGGTGGAATTATCCCAGAATGATGAGGCACTTTATTGGAATGGATAGAGGATGTTCTGGGATGATGAATGCTTGTAATTGATTAGATTTTCATTAAATGTTTGTATGTGTACCAGGAGTGGTCTAAAAACCATTGTATGACAATGGGTCTAATGTTTTTAGAATAAGATGATGTCAAAAGAGTATTCAATACCCTTTATCAGATGTTGGTCATGGTTCCGGCTAGATGGTGGTACCGAGACCTTATGGAAATTGGTGGAGACCTAATGGGATTGAATGACATGGATAAAGATATTGGGATTTTTTTATATATAATTTGGATCTATATTGAGGTAGCTGGCCCCATGTGAGCTACCCTATGGTTTTATGATTAATTTTTATGTGATATGAGACTCCCCACCTTATATGAATGGGCCTAAATTCATAAATATGTTATGAAATACATTAAAATATTAATTTTATTAATGATATTAATGAATTAAATAATTAAAGTAACTTTGCCTAATGTAACGGAAAAATTTTCCTAAGGCCACAATGGACCCTTCTAAACTGGCTTAATGGTGGCCAATGATGGTTAGTGCTTGAATCATTGATGTGTACATTATATTACATAGACCCCTTGGGATAGTGATTGTAAAACATGAGACCCAGTGTCTTTGATAACCTTTCTTAAGATAACAAGTACTTTAATTTCTATATTATGGCCCTTGAAAATGCTTGTATAGATTTGGAAACCCTTGTTTCACATATTATGCATGATATGGTGTTGTGTTTTTCCCCATGACTCCTGTGATTGATATGATTCACATGTGCTTTCCATGTGTAGCATGTGAGACCAAATATTCATATGATTCACATGTGGTATGTTTCTATCCTATCTGAAATATGATTAATAATATTCAAATGTGGTGTTCATGTGTATTCTATATGAGCAATTCATCATATGATTCACATGTGGTGTGTGTGTGTGTAGCCAGTGTGACCTATGAATTATATAATTACTTCATATGGATTGTTTGTCCCTTGCGATGTAATGCCTTATGTATGGAAAATTCATAGCCTATGGTATATATATTGTGATACGAGACTCATTTCTATGTCATTTCATACATATAGATTTATACATATCCGGTGGAACCTATGTTTCAGTGATCAAGTTGACATGTTGATCTAATAGACTGAGTCAGCCCCTTAGAGTGGGATCTGGGGTGACATAAATCATGGATTATGGATTTGGATATAGTATGGATAGAGATAGATCTTGGAATATAGCTAGACCATGGGAGGACACCATACATCATTTCAAGAGGGTACATATCTTGGTATGATGTGTTGGTGATTCCCACATATGCCTCATTAACCAAATAACATTTTTTTTCAGATCGAGGTTGGTATATGGTAACGTGAAAGGTTGCCACTCCCTGGAAATGGAACATGTTTAGGTTTGAGTCCTGCCACATTCGAAATTAGCTCGGGGAATGTAGCACATAGGTGTTGGGTTGGTCCTAGGATAGTCATGGTGTGGCACCCACCTATACCTCATTTCCCAAATAAAATGTTTGAATATGGAAGAACAAGGGGGTCTCTCACGAGCATGTCTATCTTGTATAGATAAGATCTAATGATGGGTCAAATAGAATTAGGGTTTAATTGGATATGGTTCAATCTAACATTATTGGGGACAATGATTTATTCCATCAATGTGTGCCTTAGAAAGTTCCCTAAGGTTACAATGTTGTTCCTTTGGCCCCACCCAAATCCAAGAAGAATTTTACCAAAGTTATAAAATCCACTAAGACTCTATCTTTTACCGATTTTGATAATCCATATATAGGATGATCCATTAAATAATTCTGAATTTCACACATCTCTTCCAACCAAGAATCTATTTAAGAGATAATTAATCTTTACAAATTCTCTAGTATTTAACGCATTCTAAATCCGAAGGAGAAGATGTGGAGCTTTGAGGATATTATTAGTAGAATTATTTCGGTTTGGGGATTCAGTTAATGGTGCATGGATTCCATGGGCAGAGATTCTTTTCATATCATCTTCTCTTCTGATGAAATGAAGATTTCTGTGTAGAGATGTGGTTCTATCCCATTGAAGCCTATGAAATTAAGAATATAGGAATGGTATTTTAATTTTGATCCCCTCAATGTGAGAAACAATCATACATAGATATAAATTCAAATCTACAGGCTCAACTAGTTATATTGGCACCCACATATCTTGTGGGATATTGCTTCTTCGGCTGGAAATCCAATTTGGGTTGAATGAAAAACTGATAACCCAATACATGGACACCTTTCTATGGTATTGGTGGATGTTTATAAGGATATAATGGTGGTGAAGGAGGTGGTTTTCACCCGAATATATAATTTTATGAATTTGAAAATTCTATGTTAAAGGAATCCAATGTTCTATAGGTATTGCTTCGTCGTTGATCATCTTGATTCGGAATGAAATAGATCAAAATATTGTACACAATGAAATCTAAAAGTTCATGATGAATCTTTTTATAGAAGGGTCAATGATAAAGTGGAAGTGAAGGTTCTTCAGTAAAATTATGGTGTAGGTCCCTTTAATTTGAATGTTGATTATAAGGAAAAACATGATAGAACTGTATGGTCTTATAATAATTTCCATGTCTTGGATTATGATATTGATGATCTTGTTGGAATTATTGAGGTGGAGAAGGCTACTATGGATCTTAATATTTCACAATTTAAGGATCCTTTTATTGTGGTTGAAATGGTTGTCTCATTATCTAGGAGGGTATATAGTTGGTCCCCTCACTATTTCTTACAATGATTTGGTGGATTAAAAGGTGACTGATTAATTTGACTTTTCACAGGAAATGTAGGATGTTATTCATGTGGTTGTGGTGAATCAGATTCATGAGTAGTCTTCTCATAAATCTATAAATCTGGATAATGTGAAGCTTTTACAGAAAATTTCATAGGAACAACCTGATCAAGTAGATGAAAATCTTGATCCTCAAATATTGGATGGTCTCATTCCTACTATTGGGGAAGATAATATAATTCAGTAGTAGTAGAATTTGTCTCATGCTCCATGGATTCTGGATGATACTTTCATTGAAAGTGAGCTGATCCCAACTCACTTGAACATTTTATCTGGTGAAATGGATAATGGGATTATTTTTGGTAGCCAAAAAGATCCTGTGACAATTCCTCAGGACTTTATTCACTAAAACCTAGTGGATGATTCACTCGAGAGGGGCTTATATGATTCAAACAATGAGCAAGTGATTTTTCATGGTGAAGGTAAGTACTTGGTTCCTCTGATTTATAATAGGGAAACATCAAAACAACTTTATAATTCACCAGCTTTGGCAGGGGAGATTAATGGTGGGGGTGGAAAAGTCTCATAGGTTTGTAATTTTCTATGACATCCAGGTTGGTGCACAGGATGGTATCCAAAATCATAAAGATGTAGGTCATATATCCTATTTTGAAAAAATGATACATTATTAGGATGTGTATAACCCTTAATCACATGTTTTATGGGGGGGAAAATTATAATAGGAAGATTATTTAGAATGACTCCACAGGAATCACTACCTCTCCCAATAAATTTACTATGCTTAGCAATCGACCTAGTGTTGAGAATGATGAAACCTCTCCCCTAAATGTTTCTCCTTCTGGACCCCAAAATGAACTTATATAAGGCATGTTTTGGAAAGGAAGATGAAAAGTATGGGGTGATATTAACCTATTGGAATTTATAGTAAAGGGTGGGCCTCATACTAAATGAAAAACATTAGTTTTCAAATGAAGATATTCTACTAGATTTGCTAAGGGCTTGGGAATATTCTCATAGTCACAGCCCTCAGGAACTTTATTGTGAGTAATAAACCTCTGATGATTTGGATTTTTGAATCAAAATTTATGTTTTAGAATTGGAATGAATTCAAATGGGCTTCTATTGGTTACTCTTTTTTCAAGAAATTCAAATGACAATGGGGCTAAGCATCGTTGGGACCTCAAGCATGAAAAAACTTTCCTTCAATCCACATTTAAGTCATAACAAGTCGTTTTAGTGAATTGTGGTGTCCAAGAATTTATTTTCTCCTTAAATTTTGTGTATGACTCCAACTTCTATTCCAAATTGTGGGATTTATGACAAACTATGGAAATTATCATTGATCAGGTTTCTCATAACTAGGTGATCATGGGTGATTTTAACACTATACTTCGGCCAGATGAAAAAACTAGTAATAATTTCAACATATTGGCTACCATTTTCACTTCTTACAATGATAAATAAAATTTAATTTAAGTACCACTTGGGGGAGGTGATTATACATTGAAAATATATCACATAAATGTAAATAAAATGAGAAAATTGGATATGTTCCTTGTTCAAATTGATGAAATAAATGTTTCTATTAATGTTCCCAGTCTAATTCTTCCATGGTATCACTCTGATCATAATCCTATTGTGATGGGAATTTTTTCTAACAAATTAAACTCATCTCCCATCCCTTTTAAATTTTTCAATGCTTGGATTGTTTTACTTTGAGGTTGTAAAGTTGTCCTTGATGCTTGGAATGTTGTTTCTATAGGAATTCCTTTCAAAATTATGTCCAAAAAGTTGAAAAATGTGAAGAACTGGGCTAGGTAATGGAGAAAATAATCCTTCTCTTCTTTAGATAATGACATCAATATTTATAAACAAAATCTCATTAAATGTAAAAATACAGGATACAGTCAATATATTCCCTCTAGAGAAGAGATTCAGGGTCTTTCAATTCTTGATGAACAACTTTTGCTTCAGGAAATATTTGGTCAGAAATAGTATAAGGAGAAATGGTTACAAGAAGGGTACATTAAATCACAATTTTTTCATTTTATTCCTAGGGATAAAAATATCAGAGGAGGTATCACTACCAATGATGTTAATGGATCTTTGTTTAGATTATAACATGAGATCTCCAATGTTATTGTCTAGTATTTTGAGGGTCTATACTCAGGGACTGGTGGGAGTAATATCCATATAATGGCTGACAATATTGAATATACAGTGGATGCCTAGAAAAACAATATTTTGGTTTAGCCCCTTATGAAAAAAAATATTAAAGATGCACTTTTTCTCTAAATATTGATAAAGTTACATGACTAGATGAATTCAATAATAAATTTTTCTTATTCAACTGGGATATTGTGCATCATGGGCTTGTTTATGTGGTAATGGAATTTTTTATTCATTCCTCCAAGCCTTATAGTCTTAATGGTAGATTTCTTTCCTTGATTCCAAAGAAGTAAAATTATTTGGATATGAAGGAATTAAGGCTAGTTTCCCTTGGGAACACTGTACCCACAATTATTATCAAAATCATCACCTCTCAATTGGGGCACATTTCTAGAGATTTGATCACCTCTAATCAATTTTTTTTGTTCCATGAAGGTGTACTTAGACCTTTCTCCCCACTGCTTCCAAATGTGTGAATAATATGAAGAAGAAATTTAGGAATGGGAGCTTTACACTAAAGTTGGACATCTCAAAATATTTTGATACCATAAAGTGGATCTTTATATTGATTATTCTTAAGAAACATGGTTACTATAATTATTTAATGAATTTAATCAATAAAATTCTTGGCAGTTCTAGGCTATCCATTCTCATTAATGGGTCTTCTAGAGGATTTTTTAGTGCTCTAGTGGATTTATATAGGGATACTCTTTTCTGGTAATATTTTTTCCATTTATAAGGACTATTTAAGTATTTTATTGAATGATGTTGTGAAATATAGTTTATAGAAGATAATTAAGGTTTGAATGGATCTCTTTGAACCCTCCAACCATCATTATGCTGATTATATTCTTCACTTTGGTTAATAAAATAAGGTAACAATTTCTTTCATTCAAAAAATGATCATTCATTATGAGGAAATCTCCAGTCAATTTATTTTCTCACAGAAATCATTTGTACTATTTGAAAATGGAATGATTATATCTAAGACAAATAGGATTTATAGGAGACTTGGGGTGAGTAAAGAGGTCCTCCCTTTTATTTATTTTATGATGCCTCTATTTTGGGGAAAAGATAAAAATTGATATCTTAAAGTCTTTTATTCTAGAATTATTTCTCAAATGGCCTCCTGGTATGGGAAGAAAATGTCTCAAGAAGGGATAATTTGTCTCGTTAATTTGGTGATAAAATTTATGTTTGTCTATTACTTTTCCATCTACAGGTGGTCTATGGCTTTCATTATAGATATTCATATCCTGGTAAAGTACTTTATTTGGATTATATCTGTTAATGATATGAAGCTTATCACAATTTCTTGGAAAGACTATATCAATCCCATTGACATGTGGGCATGGGAATTAAATATTTATGGATGTTCACTTATTCTCTTCTCAAAAATTTCCTTTGGGATTTACTTAATTCCAGTGATATATCTATGTATTTTATTTCCCAAATATTTCTCTCAAAGTTGAAAAATAGATACTCCATGTATTAAACTTCTTCAATTGGGTTTACTTTTAATCATGCCTACTAGGAGCTCATGTGATATTCCAAATAGTTTGTCTGCAAGGATTCAAACCTCAATATGTGGTCCACATCATGGTTGGATAGTCTTCTCAACTGTATAATTGAGGGGCCACCTCTTTAAAGGAATTTCTCCATTACTAATTCTCATTACAATACTATTTTTAGTCTCTCCTCTCTTCTCAAATTCAGTTGGAAATTTAATATGACTCTTACATGGATTATGAAACTTTGATTTAGATGTAGAGATTCACTATAATGTTTATATATAAAATGTTTTATAGGTTCATTTATGGTGGGATTGTTTCAATTCCAGTGTGGATTTGGAATTTTAGGAGACCCTTCATTTCCCCTACTCATTTCCAACTTCTTTAGAGAATTTTTTTAAGGAAGACTACCATTGTATGGGATACTCTAGAAAAATGGTCTTAATAATGCCTCTGGATGCTACTTCTATAGGCAGGATAGTGAGTTAGGTACATATATTTTTATCTCCTATAGGTTTTCATGTAGGCTATGGCATCACCAACATGTGGTATTTGGTATTTAGTGGGATATGTCCATCATTGATGCTCTTATGCTCTCTGTTGTCCATGTTGGAAATAGTGAACAAGTTTAATCGATGTTTCTTGAAACAATTGGTATTTTTGTCTATATCATTTTGAAAGCACAAAATGGATTAGTTTTTTTAAAATAAACTGCCCTCTTTGCATGTTGTTCAGAGTTATCCTTTCATCGAAGTCGTGGAATCCTCGAAAATTATCATAAGTTCAATGAATAATGGGATGTTTGATATGATTATTCTAAAATATTTTTGTGTGAGTGGCAGGTTCTTGTGACCTCTTATGATCAAATCCATTATATATATCCCACCTATCCCATGTTGGTTGAAGTTGAATGTGGATGGTGTGGCTTTAGGTGTTCCGGGACCCTCAGGATGTGATGGTGTCTTCTATAATCATTGTGGATTATCTAAAGGCTACTTTTGCTATTTCATTGGAATCAACACTTATATTGAAGTTTAATTATGGGAAATTATTAAAGACATCCAATATGTTGATCAATATGAATGAAATTACCTCTTAGTGGAATCAGATTCTACTAAATTGGTTTATATTTTGAAGAATCGATCCCGAAATGATTTTTGGGGAATGCTTCCTTTATGGATTTAATGTCCCTCTCTCTATAAATATTCATGTAGATGTCCCTTATTTTTTTAGGGAGGCCAATCAAGTTTCTAATTATCTATCCAAAATATAAATTATGGAGACCTCATCGCAATGGTCATTTGTCACTCCAAGATTCTTCTTTTGCTTTGTTGGTTTGAATGTGTGTGTTGTTTTTCATTATCATAATTATAAGCCCCTTTAAACTTCCAATTTTAATATTTTATAATAAATTTGTTTGGAATAGTCCATGCCTGGTCCTGAACCTATTCGATCTAGCTAATGTATGTAGAGTCGGTCTTTTGGAACATGGTTTTCTTTTATGGTTATTGATTGTTTACATGTGCATTGGTGATTATGTTCTTGTTATGATATCACATTTGAATTATTATTTATGTTTTATTCTTCAATGATTATGACATTCATGTATATTTCATCTTACCTATTTTGTATGGAACAATGTTTGTAGTTCTCTATACAGTTTCACTAACACACTTTGTGGGTGGACATGGCTCTTGGGTACCCAAAAAACCCTCACTTTCAACACATATATGTTTTGTTGATCCTAGTTTTGTTCATTATGATGGATATATCATCATTATTCTAGAAAACAGATGGGGACAAGGCTTGGATCTCAGTGTAGAGCAACTTTTTAATTTTTTTCTATCATAGAAGTGTGATCGACTCTGTGGGTGATTAGTGTCCTTATGTTTAGGCATGGCTATTCGAGTATGTTTTTTATAAAGTCATTCATTATAGATTTTATGTTTTTCATATTTGATGTTCTCTATTTATTTATTATTTTATGTTTGTTTATTTATCTATCACTCCATACTTCGATTGAGGGAATACTCTCCCTTCAATTCCACTTTATAAAATCACTACTAGTTATTACCCTTTGGCATATGGGGAGGTGCACCTAAATCCACGTGGTACTGCATCTCGGAACCAGTCATTTTGGTGTGGGTATTACATAATTATAAATCAATATTCAGATTATTTTAAATAATAACAAATACAATTTCATTTTAAACAATAAAATATTAGAAATTATTATTTAATAGAAACAAAAGGAAAAATAACATGGAATACAATATATTGGGGTTTTTGATCCCCAATAAAATTAATAATCCCAAAAAAGTGATTAAAAATATAATATTAAATAGTTATGTTAAATGGAAGTGGAATTAAAAGGGTCCCAACACTTTTGAATTGAATGGTGAGAATAATAAAAATTTCATCGAGTTATAAAAACTGATGAAACATAGGAATAATGATTAACGTACAATGAGGAATATATATTATAAAACTATTTATCTTTTGAGGGATAGTGATGAGGTAAAATTATATTGATTCATGACCTACCTTGGAAATATTTTTAAAAGGAACCCTTAAAAATTTAGGATATACAATATGAAATATTTATATTAAGGGATGTTCAGTCAAAATTTAATGTAAGAAGAAGCGAAGAGTCTTCAGATTCATCCTTTGGTAAATGTATGATAAAAGAGATTCATACAATGATGAGGGTGAATTGAAACTAATTGAGATATATTTTGGTTAGAGATAGTGAAATATTTCATATGAATATACACATGACACCCATATAACATCATTGGAATATATATATAAAATTAGTGTTCAACATGATATGTTCATTAATGAAGGTGAAGAACCTTTTCTTCATCATTAGAAAGATGAGTCAAATCAGTAATGGAAATAATTTTTAAATATAAAAATATTGAATATATAGATTATGATTTGAATATTAATTTATATAATTTTCCATTGCAAGAGTATATATTCACTAGAACGTTATATTTATTGAAAATTATTTATGTTAAAATAAGAAAACATTAGTTTAGAGTCATTTCATACCTCTTTCCAACTAAATTATTTATTATATCCCCCTAAAATATGGCGATCTTCCAATTTTAATTGAATATATATCTATTCATGTGGAAAGGTCTACTAAAGTAAATTTTCTGAAAAAAAATATTCATTAAAGGACTTATTGAGACTTATCTTATTATAAATATTGATACTAGTGCCATTAAATAATTACCTATGAAAAATATTCTACCAAATACCAAATTATTATCTCATAAACAAACAATATTTAAATTATTTTTTATCTGAAGATAAATGAACCCGAATCCATATAAATGATGATGACCTAATTCAGACAGTTCATGATAATCTAATATTTTATAATTCTAGTGAGATCAATCATTAAATATTATAAAATTATAAACTTACTACATTTCATATCATAATATATCCCATGGCTGAATAAATTAAAATGAGGGTCATGTTTTATTTTTCATCCAGTTTTAAACTTCCTATGGTGTGTAAAATTAAACTTCACGGCATGTAAGTGGAGGAATACCGAACTATATAGTATGTGAACCTGATCCAAATCTTGATAGTATCAGATCATTTTGAATTGATTTCTATGTATTATTGAATTTATAATTTACATATTGTATCAAGGATTATATTGGAGCTAATGTGGAAGGGACCATTATTGGAACATAATTTTTTTAGAGTTATAACATAACTTTTTATATGGTTTTTAATCAATTCTATACCAGATAGAAAAGAGAATAAAATGAATGATATGGTTAAATTGTTGGTTGATATCATTTTCCATGAACCATCAACTACTTCAAAAGATGTTATTTTAGATAAAATCACTAGATTGGTTAGAGAGGATATTGGAAAAGAGGTTTCTCAATTTCACACTCATCTACATGTGATTTATTTTTTAAATTTGAGAGTAGATTTGATTATGTAATTATAAAATTAGTTTTAATTTATTTAGACAACTTCAAATTCATTAGTATCCCCTTCTATAATAAACCTTTAAACAAAATATTTAATCCAGTATAGTTCTGAAACATTTAATGATTAAATTTTACAATGTAGAGTACACTATAATAATTATGTTGTGTTCAGGGGAGAAATAAAAGTTTTTTTAAAATACTTCTTCTAATGAAACTTATCTGTGGATAAAAATTCATAATAACCTTATTTAAGGGATGAAAACTACATTTTTTGAAAGGTTTTTGAAAATGATAATTTGAACTACTTAATAGATATTCGAAATAATAAAGAATATAGATGAAATTAATTTTTAAACATATACTAATACTAAAACTAAAAAACAAGTTCATAGCCATAAAACATGATATTAGAATTATTAAGGATAATCTACCATTTAATAATTATGTTTTTACAATAGATAACATTATTATAATTTTGAAAATAATTAGGATGTTGAATGGTATTCGTGGGAAAAAAATTGAGGAATGTTGTGAATTTAATAAATGATGTACAATAGAATTGTCTCATATTATGGATTAGATTTTTAAATTAATTAAAGAAGTTTGATTATCAATTAAAAACTTACACCCTATTTCTTTTATCCTACCTCTAGGCACTACACCTTTTCCCATTTTCCATTTATACTAACAAAACCCTTAGCACATTCATATTTTTTGTGAGTAACTCCCTTTTCTGAAGGGGAGGATATTGTAATTAATGATATATAAGAATTTTAAAATTCTATATAAACATATAGACCATATGTCGATGACCCTTAGATCTTAGTTTATTTTATTTTTTAAAAAAAATAATGAATGAATTTAATTATTAATATTAGCTTATTTATGTTTTTACCTCGTGAAAAATTCATTAAACACATGGATTTCATTTTTCTCTTTTGAGTCATTAATTTTTCATAAAACTTTCCTTTATATTTCATTTCTATTTATTGTACATTTCATGATGACTTAGGTTTTTCATTACATAACATATGTATTAAAATTATTAATTTATATAAGTTCATGATTTCCAAAATCTATGTTCTAATGATTTTATATCATATTTGTATAATATAAATATCATTTTCATATTCAAAATATTTAATAAATATTTATTTATTTTATTTTATAATATTATTTCCTCTCATAAACATTTACACTAATTTTTTATGAGACAAATGGTTAGGATTTTGTATACTAAAAAAGGATAAG
The DNA here is from genome assembly GCA_963277665.1 of Viscum album. Lineage (NCBI taxonomy): Eukaryota > Viridiplantae > Streptophyta > Magnoliopsida > Santalales > Viscaceae > Viscum > Viscum album. Next base: position 1,491,428,487 of record OY728120.1, read on the forward strand.
ATTTTAAGGAAAAGTACAGAAGTTTATCAATTTGATAATCTAAATTCCATGATTATTATGTTCTTAAAGAACTTCCTTTTTTGGAGGATATTTTTACCAAAAAAATATTATTCATTTAACATGGGTTTTATTTTTTATTTTATATATTTCACATAAACTGATATTTTTTGTGATATGGATATATCTTATGAAAATTATTTCATATGTTCCAATATAATTCATCATTATATTTTGATTATTTATGATCTGAGATACATATAGTTAAAGTTAATGAATGATTTGAATCATTGAAGAGTTCAATGATCGCACGGTCAATAAAGAAAAGTGCTATAACATATAATATTATAGTTGATAGTTGACCATGAATTTATGAAACTAATAAACTATGAGACACTACTTCATAGGATTTTTTATAAATATATGATCAAATATGATATAAAGGCCTAAGAAATATTAATTTTACTTTTTTAAAGTAATTAAAATTTTTAAAATTGTTAATATATTTTAAGAACACTTCAATTTAAAATATGTTTTTAAATTTTTCAAATGATCATAATACCATTTACATTAAGAAATTTTTTATTTTAAATATAATATTTTTAATTTGAATTTTTCAAAATTAAATTTTTAAATATTTAATAAATATAATATTATTTCATACTAAAAAATGATTTGAAAATATTTAATCAATAATATTTTTTTGGGATATAAGAACAATCTTTAAATTTGTTTTATAATAAATATTCATTAAAAATACATTAAAATAAATAATTTTAATTGGTCAAATTATATGCTATGAATTATTCAAAAGGAAGTTAATATAAAAAGTTTTTATTTATTAATTAGTTGTATATTATTATTATTATCATAGAATATTTTATACATTTTATTCAATTATTAAAAAAAGTTTTCATATTTATAAAATTTATTTGAAATTGTTTTATTTTTTTATTAAAATATACAAAATATGTAAGTACTAATGTTTAAATTTATAAATGTTTCATTTATTTTTTTATTAATTATTTCTATATTATCATAATATATGATTTTTTCACAAGTAAAAAAAATTATAAATTTACATATCTTTTGTGTGTCATACCATGAAATTAAAGAGTTTTTTGTTTTTTATTTGGAAAGATTGAATTTACTCTAACCAAGTTTTGTGGTGTTTTTATAATTTGAAAGTAAATGATTTTTTATAATTATTCATACATACATACAGTTTAATTTATGTTATGACATTATTTCACTCATGGGTAATGATCTATAGTCATTGAGACATTTTTTCATGCTTCTCACTAGTTTGGGGAATAGGGATTAGTTAAGAAAATTTAGTGTTGTCTTCCAATAACATTATATCTTTTCTAATATAAGAAATTAGTTTCATATGATTTTAATCCTTTACATTGTTGATTTTATTGTACCTATTTTATGTGATGCATGTGGATATGTTTTGAATTTTATAATTAAATTATACTATGGATACATAACACAACTCATCAATTATAAAGACATTTATGAATTAATATGATGGGAACATGTTAATTTGATTGATTAACCTAATATATAGAAATTAAATCAAATAAAATATTTAATATATATAGTTAAATCATAATAAGTATATTGAATTAGATGGAGTGGTAATTTTATAACACAGAAAATAGAAAGGTGTTAGATTCCATTCAAAGTAAACACCCACCAAGATATCATTCAATATGGGTGGACCTAACTATTGGGTATCAAAATATAATACATTATAAAGAATGAATAATATGGGAGACCCTAATCATTTTATGTGTATACAAGTTTTAAACTTTTTGATATAATTGGTTGGGTGACCATGGTTGTTAGGTTCTCAAAGGAATGGAGCTAGGTAAATTCATTAGGTTGGATAGGGAATATTGTTTTCTACTCAACTATATAGGTGTTATATATTATATAATTATCACTATTTTCAAGATAAATAGAAAACATATAAGAAAAATTCCATGGTAGACTTAATTTGTTTCTGTTAAATATGGATCTTGGAACACTAATAAATATAATATAAAAATAGGAACGTTATTTTTTATTGTATTTTATTAGATAAAATATCTCGTTGAATACTTTTTAAACTTAATACTTATCTATTTTTTTGAAGATTATAGTAGAAATAAATAAAATATAAAATCTTACTTTGATATTATCCCAAGAATGAAAAAATGGTATAAATGTTATTTATTGGAATCAAAACATTATAATTATTCTCCTAAAAATAAATAAATTTTTTAGTGGAGATACCAATTCCTGAAGAGGAACCCGCTAATAAAGTCAATAAAGATGATAATGATTTTTATAGGAAGAATAAGTAGGTTTATGTTGATATCACTACTCTTCTGCTTATTTCTATAAAACTAAATTTATAGAAAAAAATGAGAACTTGGATGCAAATGGGATGATAGATAACCTAAAGATGTACTATTAGAAACAAGTAATGAATGGGATGTTTTGTGTTTAAAAGATTTTTTTTTTCAATGTAAAATGATTTATGAGTCATCATTTTACTCTTATATTCTCAATATTAATGTTTAAACGATGATATGTAAATAATGGAGTCACCAATTATGATAGATAGAGATGTAACCTTCATCATTCCATTATTTTAAAATATATTCCACCAATTCATTCATAATTATAACATTAATAAATTTAGGAATAAATTACTTGATATCATAAATATATTGAGATACATTGAGCAGGACATGGTAGTTTCTTTCTAATACTCCATTATAATGGTGAAAAATAAAAAGGGTAAAAACATTTCAATAATAAAATAATTAAATATAATAAAGATTCCAAAACAATAAATTTTTTCACTAAAACTAATTATTGGTGTCATAAATTTGTAATTTTTTCATTTTGGAATGAAAATACATTGGATGCATAGTTTCCCTAAGTACTAATAGTATTTATAAAATGTTTGGGATATTTCACATCAAGTATTTATCTTATAGAAATAATCATACTATTTTTTATTTTAGGGAACTTGATTCCTACATTAAATTACACTATTATGAATATCTACAAATATCTAGAAGTAAATGGGTTATTATGGATGGATCAGAGGGTTTTCACTAGAGAAAGTGATCATGAGTTGTTTTATTTTTAAAAAATAATGCTTGACCTACCTCGGTTCAATGTATTTTCAGTCCTTTTAGGCATTTGTACCAAATTTTTAATTCATTATATTTTGTTTGATAATAAAAAAGAAATGTGATGGGGATTGGGAAAAAAATCATTAAATGAGATATATTCTTAAATGAAATGGTTCATGATTTGAAAATATAATTTATAACATAAAATAAAAAGTAATATAATGATAATTTTTTTGATATTTTGATATGATTGAAATTAAAATAAATTATATAAATATCATTTTTAAATATGAAATTATTTAGTGTTTATTTAATAACAAAATATTATCAAAATAAAATAATGATCGATATATATATATATGAACATAATTACAATAAGTTATGGGCTTGGATTTATTTATTTCACATTCTAAAGAAACTAAATATGTAATTTTCATTGATATAAATTTTTTTCCTTTGAATAATATATTTGAGAAATATATTTTCTAAAAGTCCTGTAGGATTATAATTCAAATTAGTGATGATCATTTTCAAAAAAATAAAACTAATAATTATTTTGAAGATAACATTTCCAACCAACTGAATGTTATTGTTTAATTTCATGATTTATAATAGGTATATTAGATTAATTTTTAAATATTTTTATAAATTGGAACTCTTTATGAAAATTAGATTAGTATTTACTACTAAGAATTTGATCTTATATAATGATTTTATATCAAAGAATAAATCAACAATCTTACAAAATTTTTGTGTATTTACTATTTTAGAGAGTATAATTTATATATATTTGATGGTTCAGAAAAAAAATTTATATGGTATGTTTTGAAATACAATTTCTGGATTGTGCATCTAATATCACCATTATCCAAGAACATTTTTAATCAATAATATTGGATTACTAGCTCAATATATGATCCATGTTGTGTCCCATGGACTCATTATTTTCAATGATCATCATTTGTTAAAAAACTAGGGTTTTGGGACAATACATAATAATTAGAGAATGATTCTTCAATAAAAATAAATATCATCTTTACAAAATGAAATGGAATATTTTCTTAAAACCAAAATAGTTACATAAAAACATCAATGTTGATAGAGTAAAAAAATCCAAACCCAGTGAAAATAAAAAAAATTAGACACAGTATAATCAAGATCAAGTAGATAATAGGCCTAAATCAATCAAGGATTGTCAAAATAATACATTAATATATAGTCAAGTATAAACATGCTTATCAAATAATGTGTCTCTTATGATTTATCATTAATGGATAGGGGAGATTCCTATTTTATAGAAATATCAAAAATTATATCAACATGAAAAATATATTTGAGGGTTTGGTAACATAATACAATACTCATAAAATAGTTTAAATCTTTCCTATTTACTTTTATGTATGATTTTGGAAAAACCATTTATCAAATTCCACTTAATAAATAGTTAGACTCATTTCCAAATTCATTTTAGTGTAAATAATTTCTATCAAGATATTGAAACTACCACCAGATAGTATTTAAAATACCCTTACTTGTTTCACTCATAAAATAAGAATTTTTCTAGTTATTTTTATTCTAAGTAATAATTAGAAATATGAATCAATAAACCAATAACATTACAAAAAATTGATCATAACCTCACTTTTAATGGGTCTCAATTCTATTGAATATTTATTATTAAAATACCTTCCCTAGCAATATCACATACCATAGTTTTTCTTATCTATTCAACTTTCCAACACTACTAGAAATCACATGGACTATCTATACAATTCCCAAAACATCCAGTTCATTTCTCATATTATAAATTAGTTTATTTATAAACTCTCTTACTAAAATAGTTCTCAATATAAAATCTAAAAATATAAATATATTAAATTTATATAAAATTTATGGTAATGTTGCGTCTTTATAAAAACATAGTTGACTAAATACAATTATTTCTAATGTAATCAATTTCGAAATCCAATTTCCATGGTTTACAAAATCCAAAAATCAATAATTTCAATTAAAAATCCCAAACTATTATTTTAATCAATATAAATATTTTTTTAATAAATAAAAAAACTATAATATAATAAAATCAATTTCAGAAGGGAAATTATTCAATAAAATTCATATAGTGATAAAATATTTAAAAATATTATAAAAAACAAATTAAGTAATCTTAATAAATTCATGAGAGAATATATTCCATGTAATATAGATTTTTTTTGAAAACTACAGGCCCTTCTTAATTTGTTTTGAGCAACCCCGATATGATCCATTAAAAATATATTTTTTATCAACATAATCCTATAGTAATTTATTTATTATTTAAGGCCAAAAAAATTATCCGAAGGAGGCCCTAATTTTATGAATTTTAAATTTATAGTTTTAATAATGATGAAAGGAGGAAATTAAGGTTTTCAAAAGATATTCACAATATTTTTACATGACTACATTGTTTTCTTTCATGGTTTAAAAAATTTTACACCTATCTATAAAGGGATCACTATTTAAGATTTATATAATGAATGGTTAGAATGAATGGTTTTTCTAACTATTTATTGAACCTTGAATTATATATTACCACAAAAATCAAAATGTATAATTATCTTACATTATTTATTTAAACATGAACCAAATATTTATTCTTGTTTAGAAGATTAGGAAACATTAAATTTTATATTAAAATCCTTTAGAACACAAAAAAAACATATATACTAGTTGTAAGGTGTTATAATGATTCAAAAAATTATACTTTTCATCAGTAAAAATTCCTTGATCTTTAACTTTCATAAAGAAATGGAAATTATTTTCACATATAGTCCTCTCTCATTCAAGTCACTTATTTAATAATTATATTTTTTCATTATATTATTAATAAATAAATAATATTCCTTGTAATTATATTATCAACATTATCAACAATATACATTTTCATTTCAATGATTATTTCATATGGACCTAAATAAATTGTATCTTAGTGATGAAAATGATAAGGATCTGGTAATTACTTCTTTAGTTGAGAAATATTGAACAAATTTTCCCTTAAAACATAGATATTCATAAATTTGAATTGATTTTACCTATCTATAATCATTTAGTAAACTTAAAATAACCCCTATACCAATCTAAAAACTTTTCATAATTTTAATTCATTAACATCCCAACCAATGCGATGCACAAAAAATTAATTTACCTATAATAAATAACTCTTAAGGATAATTTGAATCTATAAATATAATAATTATAAAATTTAATGGATGTAAAAATTATATTATAAATAAAATTAAGATAAGAATTCATCTATTGTACAAGAATAGGTCACTATGGATATTTCTCTCTTCATTTATCATAATATAGTAATAATAACCATGGTATTCCATTAAATAATTAAAAAGGATCCAAATAAATTAACAATTTATAAATATTATTATATAAAAAATCCACCAAAGGAATTTGATCTTCTAATGATATTAAAAAATAGAGAACACATTCTTGAAGCATGACCCCTAATGTTTGTCTGGTGGTTTCTCACTTCCTTTCAATATGGGGTGATATGAGATTATCATAATTAATTGAGTTCTAGGTAAATTTATATGTCCTATATATACTTTTAAAGATATATTTAAATCATAATCTAATATAATCAATGGGGGAACTCAAAATAGTCTTAACATACCATTCACAAACAATTTACTCAAGTATTCTTCTGATAACAACTCTTGGATTGTAAGAAGTGATATGATTACATAAGTTTTTCTACAATCCCCCATATAGAATTATGATTTCATAGTTATCATGGTAATCCAACTTTGAAATCCATTATAATATTCTTCTATTTATAAGATTTTATAATAATTGATTTCAAAATTTCAATTATTCATTGATGCTTAGTCTTTACCTTTTAAAAAATCAACTATCACATATATATAATTTTTTATCTAACCCTTAATTATATCCCATAAAAACTAACATTTTGTATCCTATGATATCTTTTTCATTATATAATATACATCCAAACCCAAATTATGAAATGATTTAGTAACCACTTTTTTAAAATCGATGTAAACTTAATTCTATTCCTAAAATATTTCATTCAAGATATAGAGACCACTCATTAATGATCTGACTACCATATAAAGTGTTGATAACCATCCTTTATTTACCATTAAATATTTTTTCTTCATTACATGGTATAATAGGTTCAAATTGGTATCAATATGATATAACACCATGTGGTCTCCCTCCTCCAAAGTTATCTGATTAAAATTTACCATCAAGATCATGAGTTTATATTTAAAATTTTATTATTTGAGACTTAATACTCAATGAATCAGCAATGAAATTACCTTTAACTCATATATAAGTAAAATAAATGTTAAATATTTTAAGATAATAAACCAGAAACTATTAGCTAAATTTATATCCCTATTGGAAGAAAATATAATTTAGAGTCACATAATAAAAATAAGCCATAAAAATTCCACAAAACTAGAAAAATATATTACAAACAATAAAACATACTTTAATTCCAAGTCATGTGTGGTATAATTATTTTCATGTGGAAATAAATATTTCAACTCATTTGATTCAACATTATCCCATTGTGTAATCCCACCTTCCAAACATGTTCCTGAATTATTATAATATAATTTATATTTATCATTAGATTCATCAAATATAAACATTGTATCATGACCCAATATTTTATATGGGTTCTCAAAAACTGCGTGGTACTTTGTGTCCATCCCAAATTTACACCCTTCATTGTTAAAAATGCCATTATGAAAATAATTTTGATAAAAACTAAATACAATTCCAATATTATCATGGTAAGTAAATAAATTTATAAATATAGAAATTTTGATTTTGTTTTCTCCCAATTCATTACTACTTTAACATTATCATTTCCAAATAAAATATTATACTTAGAGATTCTATGTCCAAGGAAATTCACATCACTAATGAAAAACTAACATGTTGAAACAATTTGATATAACATATGTGATTAACCAACACATATTACTTAAACTATCTATAACCCAAATTGTCCATGACAGGGACCAAAGGACATTATCAGTCCCCATGTGTTGTCATTAAGAATTTGAACATCATGAACTACCCTTTGGATTTATTTATCCCCAAATAACATAAAACAAGTTGATGAAAGATATAGTATAAGTTTGGTATGATAAATAAATATAGAAGTATAATGGTACAAGAATCTGGAAAAACTATCCTTGATATATATAGATAACCAAAGTCCTAAAAAATGAAAAATCCCTATTCTGTGTGACATCATGTCACCGCCTAAATCCCACACCATAATAACGAACAAACTTACCACATCATTGACCACATTAATGTTTAATATATTAAAATAATCTAATGTAATTTAATCTATGAAACCGTAGAGACCTTGATTTAAACCCATTATTTAACCATAGTGAAGGGGAAATCCATTTTAAAATCCATAGTAAAAACCATCATCTTTTATTAAAACCTTTTTAATGCATGTAACCAATTTTAAATTTTTTTTCAAAGATAATGAAATCATTGTTCATGAGAAAAATACATATCATGAAAACACCAACATTTAAATGTTTATAATAAACAATTCTCACAATATACCACAATATTAGATGATCCAAGGGTTATATAAATTGATAAGGGGTCCAAGATCCATCATTATCAACTTAGAATATCTAATTTATCATTTACAGTGCAATGAGATAGAAAGAGAGAGAGAATATAAACCTCAATGATTACCAAATAATACACAACAAGCATTGGTTATCCTGATAATGAATCCCAATTATATGACATTTCTATAAGAAACCCAATTAGATAATGACCCAAACCTTAGATATGGAATCCAAATCCCTAATCTAAGGTTTTTTTTTTTTTGAGGTGATAGGGGTTGATCTAGAAGATAAATGAAGAATGAAAAATATCCGACACATACAATTAAAAGGATAGATCCAACATCTAATGATCTATTGAAAAACACCACTAATAAGCAAGGCATCACTAAATTCTCAAAAATAAACCTCTAAGGTTGAGAGGTTATTACATAATAAGATAAAAAATGAGAGAAAACAAAGGTGATTCAGGTTTAAAAAAAACATGTACAATAATTAATTTGCATCCCATGGTTAGGCCACAAGGGTTTTCAAACCATGCACTTACCATGTGACCCTTTATAAGATACAATAAGATTCAATAGGTTTGGATGTACAGTTTAATAAACCATGTTATGATCATGTGATACCAAATTATCCTTGTGTAAATTATTAGAGGTTTGGACACATGGTTTATACTAATTGTGTGTCTAACTGTGTTACCTTCTCTAAGAATCTATCACAAGGTTCAAAGTTTCTTGGGTTGACCATAATAGTTTTCTCTAATCATGCACCAATTTTACAGATGCCCAGAAACATCCAAAAAATATAAAATTCACTAAAAATAACTTAGTTAAAGAACCAAAAAAATATTATCAAAGAAAAAGGATGAGTGAATCTGAATGAAACATTGGTTTGTGAAAATTCTCCCCTCAATATCAATTTCTGACAAAAAAAATTACTATGTTGAAGAAGAATTCACCTAAAGAGTTGAGGCCAATGCTCCCTCATCCAAGAATCTTGATCCCAAGTATCATCAGAATCCGACCCATGAATCCCCAACACATGAACCAATGATATAGACTTCCCACATAATACATTCACTTGAGAATAAACAACTAAAAGTAGTTATTAAATCATAGACATATAAAGTTCTATGTAGTGGTCTTCCCAGTTCAGAATATCATATGGGTTTGTTTGTTACATTTTTTATTTTGGAGACATGGAAACTATTATAGATCAAATACAACTAAGGTGGTAAAACCAAGTGATAATCCTCTTTCCCAAGTCTTTCTATGATCTCAAATTGTCTCACATACCTTGGAGAAAGCTTTCCCTTATGAGATATTAAAAAACCAACCAGGGAGATACATCAAAGAACACTTGATCACCAACCAATAAATCTGAAGGGTGATAAAATAGATCAACAAATAACTTTTACCATATTAATCCGTCACTAAATGATAATTAATGAATTATATATTTTTCTTTATCTGTAGATCCAAACTTAGTCCAACCATGAAAAATTCTCCAACCTTAGGCTAAAAAATTAGAAATTTGCAAGGATGACCATACAAATACTTTAAAAATAAAATTTTGATAGAGGAATGATAAATATTATTATAAATAAAATCAAAAATATCCAAATGATTTCCCTAAAAACCTATTTTATCAAATACACAAGCATGAATAATATATTCTAGAATTTTGTTATCCATCTTTGTGTTCCCATCCATATGATGATGATATACTATGGTCAACTTATCATGAGTTCACATTCCCTTTTCTAGGCCCTTAAAATCTATTAGGTAAAATAAGGTTCCTTATATGATAAAATGTCCATAAATATCCAATATTTCCATGAAATATATTTCACATAAAACCTTCATAGTTATTCCTCTTTAGTAGTGTCACACGTCAGTATGAATTGAGTTAACATATTCAACCAATTGATCACCACCCAAAAAGAATTTTTACCTCTGGGATTATTCAATACAACAAATTTTAAATCTATCAAGATTTAATTCAACTTTAACAATGGCTTAGTAAGAGTATAAATAATTATAGAAGGACTCTGATGATCAACCTTAATATATTGGCATTTATAGCAATAAGATATAAATTAATATATGCATCGTTTCTTACCAGGATACAAAAACTGATGTCTCAGGAAATAATATAGCTTTTTAGTGACATGATGGACAACCAAAAATTAATAGACTATTGAAGATAAAGGGACAAAAACTGAACTCATGAAGAAAACGATGCCCTTTGAGGTGAGAAACCACTCACTAAGGTTCTCCCCACCAATTAAAAATAAAAAATACACTACCACTGGTTATCTTGTTGTTACCCCTAAAAATTAATCTCTAAAATATAATATGTCACAACAAAAATTTTCAAAATAATATTATACTCCTCTTCCTTGACTCCTATGTGTTTCTGAGAAAAATTTCTAAACAAGTTCCACTCATCCTTTACCTCATTTATATCCTAAGAAGGTGACTTCCTGGTAAGAGATTTAGAATCTATGTTAACTTTATCATGTGTATAAGTAATGTAAAATTATAATTACTTCAAGTATTAAACTGAACATATCTACTAGAGATTCAATTATTTTTATGTAAAGATATACCCTAAACTTGTATGGTCAGATGAAATGGTAAAAAATTCCCCAACAATATAGTAACACCAAATTTTAATGGAATTAGCAATTTCAAAATGTTCCAAATCATGTGTGGGATAATTCCTCTCATGAGGTTGAATATTAAATTATTTATAATCCACTAAATTATATCCCTATATAATAACACATCCCAAACATGAACATAAATCATCAAAAAAATCCATACATCCCAGATGAGACTCTGGTAAAGTAAAAATTAATGATGAGGACATACACATATTTTGTTCATTAGAGATTTTTGACACTTCAAATCCCATAATAACATCACCCCATTATAATGAGAGCTGTCAAATGATACACAAGATTTGATAAATCCTTTAAGAATCATTGATATTATCCTACAAAACCCAATAATCTATGTATTTGAAGGAAATTTTTTGGTTCTTCCCATTGCATGATAGACATTAACTTTTTCAAAATCAATTATAATACCATAATACAACATCTCAGGTCCTAAGAAAATTAATTCTTGGATCTAGAAATGGAACTTTGATAATTTATCATAAATATAATGATCCCTAACAATTTCCAAAACATACCTTAGGTCAAATGAATGATCTTCCTCAATCATAGAATACACTACGATTTCATCTATGAACAATAAACTAAATGATTTATGATATTTTTAGAAAATGTTGATCCTCAAATTTATAAAGATAAAAGGATCATTATTTATTACAAATTATTCCACAAGGTACATGAAATGTCCATAAATTCTCCTAAAAATGGTATTCAGAATATTTGACTATTTTATTTTGAGTTTGTGATAATAAAATCAAAGATAAATTTTAAAAAACCATTTTTCTTTTTTCAAATAGTCGAAAAAATCATCGACTCAAAGTAAATGATATTATTTTTCATATATGTTACATGATTAAGCTTCTAATAATCGATATACTAGAGAAGAGCCCCATATTCTTTATTGGAAAAAAGCTTTAGAGATACAAAATTGAGAATATAAATCCCTTAGATTTCAAATCATCCAACATAATTTCCTACTCCTTTAATTAAGCTAGGTCCATATTGTAAAATGACATCAATATCAGTTGAGTTTTAGTAACTAATGCAGTTAATAACTTCACCTCATTCTCTATAAGAAAACCTAAAAAGTCATCTAGGAACACTTCTGTAAACATAGTAAATAATAGTGGAAGGATAACACTACTATATTATTGTTCCAAAAAGGTGGTTTATAATAATATCAACTTACTAATCATTGAATGACATACCCCTACTCATCTAGATAATTTTTTTCAATCTCTATAAACACGTGGGAGTTCCCATCAAAATAAGTAAAAAACACATGTTGATGATATATATAAATCCATGGTTGGTGAAAAATCAACTAATCCATCCCAATAATCACATTGAAGTGCACCATGTTAAGAACCATGAAATTCCACACCTTCTTCAGGTTTCACATAAATAAATATCAAGATGGAAAATGGAAACTATACTTCTAATTTCCTAAAGGAATAACCAATTCCATAAAGAATAAAATGGGATATATTTGATGTTTTAGATGTTCCGACATATGAGTTTATATAAAAGTGTAACATGAACATGTATTAAATATATAATTCTCTAAGTAAAAAGAAACAAAAACTATACCTATCATAGTCACATGACCTACATTAACTTCCTCTAGAAACTCCCCAAATGTTTTTAACTATTTTGTTCTGTTGGCCTGTGGCTGGAAACCTATAGTCGGTGAAGAATCGAACTACATTTCAAATCATAAAGGTTTTGATGGGGATTTACCATATCGAGGAATAGATAGATCCCAACAAAACTTCTATATGTGACCTCAACACCGACATGATTTTCAAACCTTATGACAAAAGGGACAAAAGCTTTCTATGTGTCCTATCTTGAAACACTAATAACATATCAATCCAAAACCCAATGATGATTTCATTGGAATATACTTATGATAAAAACATAATTATTTTTTTTATGGTGTTCACTCCACCTCCTATTACCCATGAAAGAAACACAAGATCTACCAATAGAGGGAAGAGAAACTATAGTAAATACTCCCTTCCCTATGAGGTGAAAATTTTCCATGAGGGAATTATACACCACTTAATCATTCATTTTCAACATTAAAATGAGAACCTACGACTATAGATTAGGTCGAGGACCCATATAAATCCTATAATACTTTATCTTATCATTAGACACAACCTCCCAAAAAAAGAGGTCTTTGTGAAGTGATTGGGATAGTCAATCATCGACCAATTTCCATGATCAAGCTTAGGAAACTCCATGGATTTATTGATTTTCATGGATTATAGGTATAACTACTTAGTGAAAATTTCCTTGATGTACTTCCCCTTCAATCCCTCTTTCTTATTAACAAACACAACCGAGTCCCACCACCTTCTACTCAGACCTTCAAGCTTGAAGATCATTCACTTCACATTTATTGTCTCAATAATATCTAAAAATATAAATTGCCTCTTGAAATTTCCAAACCAATACTCCACCTTATAAAGATCATTCATCCCATGGAATGATGGTTTCTTCTGGTGAATACATTTCTAAGTCCAAATCATGTCCTCCCCTTTTTATGGTTCTGCCTCTACCGTGTGATCATGGAAAACATTCATATTTTTGTTCATATATCGTACCTTGATCACTAAAAGTTAAATAATGTTATGATTAGTTATAATGTTTCTCTATTTGGTTCATTGGTATTACCGATGAATCATTGGAATTCTTTCAGTGATCATGGTACTACATATCAATATATGAGGGACATGAAAACTTGAGATCCTTGAATGAATTCCAGTTTAGAATGACATATATCCACTAAAATTATCAAGATACAAACAAAAATAATTCAAGGATTAAAAATTTCTAAATCCCAAAGGAAACATATCCAAATAACTCATGGTAACATAAAGATCATCATAATGAGATTCGGCCACGAACACACTCATATCATATCCCATAAATTCATATTTACCAATATCACATATACCAAAACATCCCAAAATTTCATACCCACAATAGAAAAAGAATAACCTCTCATTGATAGATATTTTCCATGAAACAACCTAGATTATTTAAACTTTTATTAACCATAATTTATGATTATATTACTGTAAGGGCTTTCATGATCCCCATAGGCTAGAAACATGTATCTGGGTATCAATAAATTCCTTTGGGAATGATTCATCCCTAAAGAACTTGAAAAAAGTCCATGAGTTATACATTATAAATTATTTATGACAGAAAAAGAAAATAGGATAAAGGTAAAAGTATTAAGAAAATTAAGTTCCAAGATAAATATATCCTCAATGTACCCCAAACTACAAATTCCCAACTTCATGTGACAATATTTCACCTACCGCATCCCACACTTTACTAATTTAAAAACCTTCCACTATCTTATAGTGACATTCACTTACATACAATATATAAAACAAGATATGCATACACTAAAATGTTTATGAATGGTGTAATAAATGAGATATGTAGGATCCCACAAATGATTTTATTAATATTATTTTTTTTAAAAAAAATAAAATGTAATTTAAAACAAGGAATTGGATACAATTCATCACAAACATGGGTAACTCACCCTTTTCACTCTTAAATAGAAAATTCCAATAATCCTATTTTCTATGATTTTTACTATATAAACCAATAAATAATTTTCATGATAACCAATAGAAAACAATAACCCATGAGTTCAAAAAATTCTTCATCAATGAGGATCCTTTTTCCATTATCATGATTTGTAGGCCACCTAGTCTGCACATTACCTGAAAAAATATGTCTAAGTGGGAAACTGACACTCTAGAGAGTGAATCCTTTTGATAAATTTGACAACCTAGTGAACAATTCTCACAATATAATATGTTTATAGGGAAAGAGTTCATCCATGAATATAGATCTATGCATCATCATCGATCACATCTTAGTTTAGCACATTAAAATAATCTTATTGAATTTAATCTTTGAAACCACACAAATCATTCATTAAACCCATTTCTATTATCCATATAATAAATGGGAAATATGTTTTCAAATACATACTCAAAACCATAAAATTTTATCAAAACATTACTTTAACCAATATTAGAGATCAATTTCAAAGGTAAAGTAATCAAGTTTTAGAATATAAAGCCATATCATGATACCACCTATCCTGAAAAACATGGAATTGACAATTCCTATTACAAAAAAACAATTAAATTCTTGAAAAGGGACTTAGGAATCTAGAATGATCCTAAATCAATAATTTTCAAATAAAAACATCCAATACACCATTTTTAGAATAATGGAATAGAGTGAAAAACATATCTCAATTATTCTAGAAAAACACACAAAAACCAATCGAGAGCAGGACAATGAATCTCAATTCCATGATAGATCTATAAGAAAACCACTTATATCATGTCATAAACCATAGATATAGATTATATAGTGAAAATATAAGGTTCTATTTGAGGAGATAGGATAAGATCTATAATATCAGTGAATAATGAAAATGAAGAGACACATACCTTTGAATGACTATATCCAACATTTAAAATCTATTAAAAACCAACAAAAAGAGTATTGGAATCCCCAAATTCACTAAAATAACACTAATATGATAATATTTTATTCCACCAGAAGAAAAATGAGAGATAATAGAGGAGATTTATGTTTAAAAATAAAAATGTGGATAATTAATTAACATTACATAATTTTCTTGTATGTTTTTTCAAACAATGTCCCAACCATGAATCCCTTTCTTTGATTCTTGAAGAGTTACACATTTTGGTTGCATAGTTTGATAGACCATTTAAACAATCAGAAAATACCCCATTTTTGTAACACCCCGAGATTTTATGAAAAATATTATTTTAATTTCATTAATGTCTTATGTTGTATTCTACACCAAGATTACCTTGCGCTATACGCAACACCGTATTAGCTTGCAGTATACGCAACACTATTCTTGGACCGTGTTACACATAATTTTGATAATAGTTATTCTATGCAACATTGAGTATATATATATATATATATATTAAATGTATAAATGAAATATGGTTGGATTCTGTTATACGAAACAATGAAGGATTCTTTCACAACATGTAACCCTGACTTGGCTTGCATTACACACAATCACGACCTTGCTCGATAGCGTGTGTTGTACGCAATACCGGGTTTTAATAAACAATGTTATATTATTATAATATTTTCATGAACTATCCGTTATTAATAGTATTAACTAAATTTTGAATTTTATAACATTATTATTCATCTTACACATTTCTAGAACATGGTATAAGAACAAAATAAATTTTTCGGGTAAAATAAGTATTTTTCAAAAAATGCAGTTTTACCGCCTTTTGATGGCGCACCCACTTTAAATATAGTTTTTGACATGTTTATATGTTCAATTTGAAAAAATAATATTCTTCTTTTGAATCAGGATATAAAAATTTACATTAGATAATGTTTTGATATTTTTCCGATAACTTTCATATTTTAATGAATAGTAAAAACACACTATATTTTAATTAAAAACAACTTTTTTCATCGTAATATCTTATGTGGTTAAATTATAATATTGAATGGTTTTAAAGTATAAACAGAATATATTTTTACCATTTAATATAATGTATGTCATTAGCATTGATTTTACCTTGAATTCGTAGGTTAAATCAATTCAATCTTTTGCAATGTTTTAAAGAAAAACCCGTTTTCTTTCGACAACGGGATTAATTTTAATTTAATTTATGCATATTTTTTGTATTGAATTTGGAAAAAAGGATTCCATATTTGGAATCAGTGGGTCCAAATTATGTTAATAAGCTACTTTTTATTTTTGGGAATTATGAATAGTAACTACGGTAAATTTTATTTACCATAGTTAAAGGTAAATCGGGTAATTAAGGGTAAATATAATATTTTAAAATTACCCTAACAAATGTCAAAATCCTATTGGAAGACTAAAAGTCGACCCATATCACCTAAGTGTCGGATTAGAATCATTTAATGGACATTTGTCCATGAAAATAACTTAATTATTATTAAAACCAAAGAAAGTGACAACATGTCACTCTCTTAAATCTTATAAGTATATTAATTTTAATTTAGTGATAAACTTCATAAAACTTCGAACATGAATAGTCTACAGAAAGCTAATGAAATTATCTACATCATATAAATTTATTTATAATTTTTAGGGATTAAATAATTATCATTAATTATGACACAATAGTGATGCAGAAATTGTTTATCTAGTGAAAAATCAAGAATATTGTTTTTATTAAACTAATAGTGACCATAAAATGCACAAATACCTAACAAAAACTTATTTTCCATGTAAATGTAAACCATAAGAATCCAATGGTCGAATATTTGACCATTTTGAGCCTTATAAAAGCGATTATGACACTTATATTATTTTATTTTAAATGATGCCAAAATTGTCACCTTCATAATTTAATAAATATAACAATTTAAATATTGTGATTTTAAGATGATAAATTCGAGTAAAAGTATTATTGTGAAAGGTAATATATTTATTTTCATCATAGGATTTTATTTTTATTTTTTATGCAAAAAATAAGTATATTAAATAATTATACAAAAATGTTGTAGTATTTATTTTATTAAGAGATAAACCAAATAAATGGTTTCAAAAATAATAAAATAAATATTATATGAACTATTTAATGTGCTCCAATAATTTTTAAGATACATATGACATTTTATGAATCTATTAAAACTTTTAGTTCGAACATATCTTCTGTATTTATTTTATTTAAATTCAAATAAATGAATAGTGTCAAAATTGACACTATTGTTATTTTATAAAAAAAACATATTATAAAATTGATTAAAAATCACAAAATATTTCAAAATTATAAATTTAAATTTATATGATCTAAAATGTTATTAAGAATCCAATTATGGACAATTCACAACAAATAAGTAATTATTTGTTATAATTTAAAAATTAGAATGTTATTACCACAAATAAAATTAAATTGATTAAATAAGGATAAATCATGTTGATAATGTTTAAAATAAATTCCTAACATGTCTAAATTCTATTGGTTGATAATATTACAACCTTATATTATCTAATATTCGAATATGAGTCATTTTTGGAGGTTTTTATGTGGGGTTAGATTTATTATAAATTAATATTTTTAAGAATTCCAAAGGTGCCCCTCTCCTCCCTTATAAAAGGGCACCTCCTTTCCCTCCTCCTCACACCAATTTGAGCACTCAAGCTCGGACAACCCCTGAAAAAATCTCTTCTCCACATCCCTATAATAATCCTAGAGGTTCTGGTCTTCTTCAAATACCAATCATAGTTCCCTAAGTGGAGGATTCAAAGAGGCGTTCCAAAGAAGAGGTAATATCCATTACCGATCTTTTCAATTTCTTTCTTCTTCAACTTCTTCTTCTTTAGTTGTTTCATTATAAAGTAATAACATCAGTATTAATTACATACTTATATGTTATTATAAATATGAAACAACCCTAATTCACCTTCTATCCATCCTACGGAAAAATTAAATCACCGCGCGTGCGTACGTACGGAATACCGTCTCCACGTCGTGGTGTAATCTATTTTCCACCACCACCTTACAAGGATGGGTATAATGGTGTAATGAGTAACTATTTATGATTATTATAAAGTAATATTGATACTGAAATAGTATACATACACTTCAACACAATTCCACGACCATGGGAACGATATCATTGCTCGTGCGTACGTATGGACTACCGTCTCCACGACGCGATGAGATTCATTCTCAATGATTAGCCATTCATGAATGATTATAAAGTATATATAATAAGTACTAATGAAATATATGACCTAATAATGATACTGGAATTATTTATATTTATATGTTTTTCATCTACTTAATTCCATTCAATTCAATAAGGAAACGAAAACAGCGTTCATGCGTACGTACGGACTACCGTCTCCATGAACGGTGTATTTCTTTCCATTTACTGATTTATTATATATGTATATCCTGAATATATATATATAAATCATTTTTTATGTTCTGGAATTAAGTAATCATGATCTAAGTAATCATATTAATAATTACAAGTGAAAACACGGACGACAAATGAAACAATTTTACCCAAAATGCTCTTTAACATGGAATTTACAAAAGAACGGGTAATATAAAGTCATAAGTGAACCATATATGATATCATAACAATGAATATGATTCTGTAATAAGTAAATGACATTATTTAAATCATTATACAGGAGGTTCGGACACTTACGAAGAAAATCAGACCTAAGGTAAGGGAAATATCACAATCTCATTTTTATCCGAGATTGTTTATTCGTAAGTATTTACTGGGGTGTATTTTATCATCCACATCCATGTTCCCTCAATATGTAATATTGTTTCCATCCACTTACAATAGTTTAAATCCAATTTTACCCTTTGGTGAGTTTTTAGTAAAGAATATGACAGGAATCTTTTGTCGTTTTTTTTTGTACAAGGTACTTTTTTGACTTTTCTGAAAAAAGTACGAGAAGAATGTTTTTTTAAAATTATACGGCATGAATGGATTTTTAAAACATTATTTCCAAGAATATTACTTTACAATTTTTAAAGTTTATTTTTAATCAACTTCTTTTAGTTTATAATTGTACGACATGTTAAGAAAGGAAAAGTGTTTTTGAAGCAGAAAGGATATTTTCCTCAAGAATGGAGTTCAAGTGTTTTATCAATATTATTTTCCATCTAAGATAATAAAGGGTTCTGTTTTTATCCCTATTATTACATGGATTTGATTATGTTGTGATGGAAATATTTTTATGAATTCTTTTATCTTATATGAATTGTTTTATGATGTCATGTTGTTTAAGAATCCCATTTTTATTACATGGGTTACGCTATGATGTATGGTTTAAGATTATGTGGCACACATAAGAAATGATTCATTATAAGATGGGTGGGACCTATATCTCCCTCCAATTCATTGGGTAAAGATTTTATATCTCATGAGATAGACATGGCTGAAATGGTAGGTTATACCGGTTCAGTGAAACAGGACTGAAACGAGGGTTACTCGATTCAGAAAGGGACTTTGTCCACTAAGATAGTCTTGGCAATGAGTCTTGACTAACAAGAAATGATTCTATATGATTATGTGTGTATGACACAATGTTTCATGTTTTAAGTTATGATTATTGGGATTTCATTTCACTACTATGATTTATCCCATGTTATGAAATTATGCTCTCTTTTGCAGGTTAAGATTTCCAAAAGTTATGTTCTTATGAATATGATGTGATTGATTTTTCTTTTGTATACCCTTACTGAGAATTTGAGCTCACCCTTTTATGTTTTCTTTTCCCCAGTATATAAAGAAAAGTTTTAGGTAAAAAAAAGGAATATCTTTATGGGAGATGTTGAAGATCTTTCACCAGGATTAGAAGATTATATTCCGAGTTTCCAAAGACACTAAACTATTACGATCCTTGTTGGTGTGTTTTTGTTATGTACTAAGTATTCCGCAAATGTAATGTAATGTCAATGTACATCAAGATACGGGTCTCTACAGTTGGTATCAGAGGAAAGGTTTAGTCAACCTTTGGAAACTAGGATGCGAGATCTTTAGTGAGATCCCTAGAGATATTTATAAGGTATGTCTAGGGATGTCCCTAAGGATAAGTATACGTATAGGATACAGTCCTAGAACTACGGTAATGATCATAGAATCTAACCTAAGATGTTAGATATTGAGGATACTCCACCTTTATTATGTTGTTTTCCCTAGAATGATTTTTTCCTCTCACACTATTCTTTTTGGGTTTTAGAAAATGGCTGGAACCAAGATGATTCACGATAATGGAGGATATGATGGACAATGGAATGATATTCTTCATGAGAAACCAAATGAAATGGGATTTGGAGGTCCGAAAATCATTATTATGCCGAATCAGCAATCTCATAATATGATCAATAAAGTTAAATTTGGTAAGATTCCTGACTCGGCTAATAAGAGAAAGATGGAGTTTCATGATGATCATAGAGGAAATAAAGTTCAATTTCCCCTATGTAAATCATGTGGGAAGAGGCATCAAGGAGAATGTTTCAAAAGAACTGGAAGATGCTTTGGGTGTGGAAAAGAAGGACACAAAGCCAGTAAGTGCAAAGGAAAAGGTTCAGTTAACACCAGGGATGAGGATAATGGTATTGCTACGACATCAACAATGGTTAAATGTTTTAAATGTGGAATGTACGGGCATTATGCAAACCAATGCCCTAAGGGAATGTCTCATGAAGAAAATCAGTTTGGTTGTATGGGTAGTATTTATGTGGATGATGATGATGAGACTACAAATGATATGTGAGATGAAAGAATTGTTGAAGCTCAGTCAATGGTTTAAGAATGTAGTGGAATGATTACATGTTTATCATGTGTAATGTTGTATAAGAAATCTCATGGTACTATGGAATAAAGAGACATCAAAGGATTGTTACACTGTTGTTTTTCCTTGAGTTATGAAAGTGTATGATTAATGGTACCACTATCCATGAAAGGTTATTCAGATATTTTTGGAATTTAGATGATATGCGCATAATGAAGGAATAATAAGATAATGAGGTGTTTGATTTTATTCATGAGCTCATGACTGATATAAGGAGAAGGTTATATCATGGTTTGAGTATAGAGAATTTTTTGGATTGTGGTATGTGGAAAGAGTTAACTTTTAACTGCATTCATGTTTTCACTAAGGTTCAATGGGTATTCAAGAGAATACATGATTAAGGACTTTGAATGTTTGGAATGTAACCAACAAGACATATCTTATGATATATCGGGATCAACGATGGTATTAAATCTCTGGTAATCGTTTTCACTATATTATGAGAGTGGACTGAAGTATTATTGATAAGCCTAAAGATTAGAATGGATTATGTTGGACATAAGTTAGTATTGTTTAAGGATAGAAGATTTTCGATATTATTGATGGGATGTTATAGTAAAATAGCTTTAAAAAAAGGACAACCTGCAGGACGGGTGACAGCCCATAACTTCGGACAAGGCTGTGGGAATCGAACCCACAACCGAAGTGAGACTGGCCTTTATCGCCTACCACTGGCCTACAGGAAGTCCCTGTTTAGTAGAAACTAGTTTTATTATATTAAGCAGTATGATATATGAAGTATAAGTCCATTTTAGGAACCATATATGATTAATCTCACTATAGAATGACTTATGTATATTTAATAACTTTTGCTAACCTTTTGTTTCAGACAGATGGAATGACCCGTCATTCTATCACATGATCTGCTAAAACTTCACGAATAACAAATTCAACTTCATTTATTTAAGAGATGAAGTGGAAATTGTTCAAGGCACGAACAACAGTGAGATTGTACCAAAATAAAGTAAGTATTTATTCTAATTCAAATTCTTCAACTTTAGGGAAACGATCTTGAAAACCAAAAAAAATGTTGTCATAGTGACATTATATCTGATTAATCAGATGGTACCTTAGATCGTCACAAATTTATGGATTTGTGATTGCTAGCTTTTCTATAGCCATGTTCTCTACCACTCTCCATCAGAACATGATGGTTAGATTTCTCTTCCATATCCATATTTTCACCTATGTAGAAACCCAGTGATTAGTTTATTTGGGTAACCGTTACGTTTCATACTTTTTTTTTAAATATTGGTTTTGGTATTCCTTTTTACGATGTGGGTTTCTATCAAAGAAACTTTCAAATAGTAAACCATTTATAACCCCGACGAATTTAGAGGGCGAAATTCATTTTAAGGGGGGTAGAATGTAACACCCCAAGATTTTATGAAAAATATTATTTTAATTTCATTAATGACTTATGTTGTATTCTACACCAAGATTACCTTGCGCTATACGCAACACCGTATTAGCTTGCAGTATACGCAACACTATTCTTGGACCGTGTTACACATAATTTTGATAATAGTTATTCTATGCAACATTGAGTATATATATATATATATATATTAAATGTATAAATGAAATATGGTTGGATTCTGTTATACGAAACAATGAAGGATTCTTTCACAACATGTAACCCTGACTTGGCTTGCATTACACGCAATCACGACCTTCCTCGATAGCGTGTGTTGTACGCAATACCGGGTTTTAATAAACAATGTTATATTATTATAATATTTTCTTGAACTATCCGTTATTAATAGTATTAACTAAATTTTGAATTTTATAACATTATTATTCATATTACACATTTCTAGAACATGGTATAAGAACAAAATAAATTTTTCGGGTAAAATAAGTATTTTTCAAAAAATGCAGTTTTACCGCCTTTTGATGGCGCACCCACTTTAAATATAGTTTTTGACATGTTTATATGTTCAATTTGAAAAAATAATATTCTTCTTTTGAATCAGGATATAAAAATTTACATTAGATAATGTTTTGATATTTTTCCGATAACTTTCATATTTTAATGAATAGTAAAAACACGCTATATTTTAATTAAAAACAACTTTTTTCATCGTAATATCTTATGTGGTTAAATTATAATATTGAATGGTTTTAAAGTATAAACAGAATATATTTTTACCATTTAATATAATGTATGTCATTAGCATTGATTTTACCTTGAATTCGTAGGTTAAATCAATTCAATCTTTTGCAATGTTTTAAAGAAAAACCTGTTTTCTTTCGACAACGGGATTAATTTTAATTTAATTTCTGCATCTTTTGTGTATTGAATTTGGAAAAAAGGATTCCATATTTGGAATCAGTGGGTCCAAATTATGTTAATAAGCTACTTTTTATTTTTGGGAATTATGAATAGTAACTACGGTAAATTTTATTTACCATAGTTAAAGGTAAATCGGGTAATTAAGGGTAAATATAATATTTTAAAATTACCCTAACAAATGTCAAAATCCTATTGGAAGACTAAAAGTCGACCAATATCACCTAAGTGTCGGATTAGAATCATTTAATGGACATTTGTCCATGAAAATAACTTAATTATTATTAAAACCAAAGAAAGTGACAACATGTCACTCTCTTAAATCTTATAAGTATATTAATTTTAATTTAGGGATAAACTTCATAAAACTTAGAACATGAATAGTCTACAGAAATATAATGAAATTATCTACATCATATAAATTTATTTATAATTTTTAGGGATTAAATAATCATCATTAATTATGACACAATAGTGATGCAGAAATTGTTTATCTAGTGAAAAATCAAGAATATTGTTTTTATTAAACTAATAGTGACCATAAAATGCACAAATACCTAACAAAAACTTATTTTCCATGTAAATGTAAACCATAAGAATCCAATGGTCGAATATTTGACCATTTGGAGCCTTATAAAAGCGATTATGACACTTATATTATTTTATTTTAAATGATGCCAAAATTGTCACCTTCATAATTTAATAAATATAACAATTTAAATATTATGATTTTAAGATGATAAATTCGAGTAAAAGTATTATTTTGAAAGGTAATATATTTATTTTCATCATAGGATTTTATTTTTATTTTTTATGCAACAAATAAGTATATTATATAATTATACAAAAATGTTGTAGTATTTATTTTATTAAGAGATAAACCAAATAAATGGTTTCAAAAATAATAAAATAAATATTATATGAACTATTTAATGTGCTCCAATAATTTTTAAGATACATATGACATTTTATGAATCTATTAAAACTTTTAGTTCGAACATATCTTCTGTATTTATTTTATTTAAATTCAAATAAATGAATAGTGTCAAAATTGACACTATTGTTATTTTATAAAAAAAACATATTATAAAATTGATTAAAAATCACAAAATATTTCAAAATTATAAATTTAAATTTATATGATCTAAAATGTTATTAAGAATCCAATTATGGACAATTCACAACAAATAAGTAATTATTTGTTATAATTTAAAAATTAGAATGTTATTACCACAAATAAAATTAAATTGATTAAATAAGGATAAATCATGTTGATAATGTTTAAAATAAATTCCTAACATGTCTAAATTCTATTGGTTGATGATATTACAACCTTATCTTATCTAATATTCGAATATGAGTCATTTTTGGAGGTTTTTATGTGGGGTTAGATTTATTATAAATTAATATTTTTAAGAATTCCAAAGGTGCCCCTCTCCTCCCTTATAAAAGGGCACCTCCTTTCCCTCCTCCTCACACCAATTTGAGCACTCAAGCTCGGACAACCCCTGCCAAAATCTCTTCTCCACATCCCTATAATAATCCTAGAGGTTCTGGTCTTCTTCAAATACCAATCATAGTTCCCTAAGTGGAGGATTCAAAGAGGCGTTCCAAAGAAGAGGTAATATCCATTACCGATCTTTTCAATTTCTTTCTTCTTCAACTTCTTCTTCTTTAGTTGTTTCATTATAAAGTAATAACATCAGTATTACTTACATACTGATATGTTATTATAAATATGAAACAACCCTAATTCACCTTCTATCCATCCTACGGAAAAATTAAATCACCGCGCGTGCGTACGTACGGAATACCGTCTCCACGTCGTGGTGTAATCTATTTTCCACCACCACCTTACAAGGATGGGTATAATGGTGTAATGAGTAACTATTTATGATTATTATAAAGTAATATTGATACTGAAATAGTATACATACACTTCAACACAATTCCACGACCATGGGAACGATATCATTGCTCGTGCGTACGTATGGACTACCGTCTCCACGACGCGATGAGATTCATTCTCAATGATTAGCCATTCATGAATGATTATAAAGTATATATAATAAGTACTAATGAAATATATGACCTAATAATGATACTGGAATTATTTATATTTATATGTTTGTCATCTACTTAATTCCATTCAATTCAATAAGGAAACGAAAACAGCGTTCATGCGTACGTACGGACTACCGTCTCCATGAACGGTGTATTTCTTTCCATTTACTGATTTATTATATATGTATATCCTGAATATATATATATAAATCATTTTTTATGTTCTGGAATTAAGTAATCATGATCTAATTAATCATATGAATAATTACAAGTCAAAACACGGACGACAAATGAAACAATTTTACCCAAAATGCTCTTTAACATGGAATTTACAAAAGAACGGGTAATATAAAGTCATAAGTGAACCATATATGATATCATAACAATGAATATGATTCTGTAATAAGTAAATGACATTATTTAAATCATTATACAGGAGTTTTGGACACTTACGAAGCAAATCGGACCTAAGGTAAGGGAAATATCACAATCTCATTTTTATCCGAGATTGTTTATTCGTAAGTATTTACTGGGGTGTATTTTATCATCCACATCCATGTTCCCTCAATATGTAATATTGTTTCCATCCACTTACAATAGTTTAAATCCAATTTTACCCTTTGGTGAGTTTTTAGTAAAGAATATGACAGGAATCTTTTGTCGTTTTTTTTGTACAAGGTACTTTTTTGACTTTTCTGACAAAAGTATGAGAAGAATGTTTTTTTAAACTTATACGGCATGAATGGATTTTTAAAACATTATTTCCAAGAATATTACTTTACAATTTTTCAAGTTTATTTTTAATCAACTTCTTTTAGTTTATAATTGTACGACATGTTAAGAAAGGAAAAGTGTTTTTGAAGCAGAAAGGATATTTTCCTCAAGAATGGAGTTCAAGTGTTTTATCAATATTATTTTCCATCTAAGATAATAAAGGGTTCTGTTTTTATCCCTATTATTACATGGATTTGATTATGTTGTGATGGAAATATTTTTATGAATTCCTTTATCTTATATGAATTGTTTTATGATGTCATGTTGTTTAAGAATCCCATTTTTATTACATGGGTTACGCTATGATGTATGGTTTAAGATTATGTGGCACACATAAGAAAGGATTAATTATAAGATGGGTGGGACCTATATCTCCCTCCAATGCATTGGGTAAAGATTTTATATCTCATGAGATAGACATGGCTGAAATGGTAGGTTATACCGGTTCAGTGAAACAGGACTGAAACGAGGGTTACTCGATTCAGAAAGGGACTTTGTCCACTAAGATAGTCTTGGCAATGAGTCTTGACTAACAAGAAATGATTCTCTATGATTATGTGTGTATGCCACAATGTTTCATGTTTTAAGTTATGATTATTGGGATTTCATTTCACTACTATGATTTATCCCATGTTATGAAATTATGCTCTCTTTTGCAGGTTAAGATTTCCAAAAGTTATGTTCTTATGAATATGATGTGATTGATTTTTCTTTTGTATACCCTTACTGAGAATTTGAGCTCACCCTTTTATGTTTTCTTTTCCCCAGTATATAAAGAAAAGTTTTAGGTAAAAAAAAGGAAGATCTTTATGGGAGATGTTGAAGATCTTTCACCAGGATTAGAAGATTATATTCCGAGTTTCCAAAGACACTAAACTATTACGATCCTTGTTGGTGTGTTTTTGTTATGTACTAAGTATTCCACAAATGTAATGTAATGTCAATGTACATCAAGATACGGGTCTCTAAAATTTTCCTAGGTTGTAAAATTTTAGGGCTTCACCACATAGTTTTTACTAGTTGTGTTCCAATTCATGTGCCTGCTTATGGGTCTCAAATATAAGGTTCACAGTTTCTTGGGTAGACCCACATGGTTATATCTAACCATGAGCCAAGCCTGAATAGTCTCAAAAACCTACAAAACTCAAAAATTCACCCAAAACAACTTGATATAAGACCATAACAAATCTTAATAAATAAAAATGACAAGATTACTTGAAAGAATCATTGGGATGTGACAATATATTCTTATAAGAATCAATAAAACAAATCTCAAATTCTATCCCTGATCAATTAGAAAGATAGATTATGACAAAATTAATCTACAAATATAAAAAAATTGATAAGGTATTTAGAAGATATATTATTCATCAAATATGTAAAAATATTAATATAATTAGTATAAATAAAAAATATCATGAAAACAATAGGTGACCCATGCTAATGAACAAATAAATCATATTGTAAATCCATTATTTAGAAATTACATCACAAAAATACTCAAAAAAACCATAGAGACTGATGTTTTTTTTTGAAGATAAAATACTTGAAATCGTATTTCATATAATTACTCAAACATTTCTTACAATATTTCTATGCATGTATTCAAATATTGCATATTTTTTGGAGAAATGGGTAAAAAATAAATATTGAGCTCAAAATGTTAGTAAAGGAAATTTTATCAATGGGTTATAAAGGGTTCAATAAAAAAATGTAAGATATCATAGTAATATCCTATTAAAATCTCATTGAATCATAAGATATAATCATTATATAATGAGTTCACATTATCAAAAAACAATTATGGAAGTATGAAACTTATACCATGGAATAGAATTGTAAAATTATAGCATTTCATAAAAATATTTATAGTAAAATCAATACATTTGGAGAAAATATCAATGAATTCATTTCAACACATAAGGATGTGAAAAATTGAAACAGAAATAATTTCCAAACACATAGTTTTGAAAAAATATAAATAGTAAAAATTTATATTCAAAAAAATAATTATATCATGACGTATAAATCTTTAACCAATGCATTTTTGGGTTATATAAGACCCCATACATCACATATGATGCACTATACTTATATATTTCACATTAAATTAATCAATTGTCTTTTCAAGAAAACCCCATGAAAAGAAAAATTTATTACTTATCATGTCTAAAGGATGTCACATAATAGGACATCGAGTTTGAATTATTTGTCACCATAAATTAAATATTCCTTAGAATATAATTTAAAATTTTATTAGGAACATTACTTCATAAGTGATGGATATTTTTTTAGTAGTGGGGGGAATAGATGAAAAATCAAGAAAAGAATCTTTATAAAGTATTTTTCAACATAGTAATAAATATATATATATAGTTTATTTCATAAAAAAATTAGGTAGGGATAAAAAGAGAAAATTTAAAACCTTAACCTTATAGGATTTGAAAACTAGGAACCCGTGAAATGAAATTAAATTTAGGACAACAAATATAGAGAGGAATATAAAATTTCATGTCAAAAAAACTTTATTACTTTAAAAATCTTTCATTTAAAATCATATCGTTAAAAATGATAAAAAACCTATATTTAGAAAATAAAAAGGGAAACATAATGATCATATGAGTTAAAACGTATTTGGGTTTTCAATTCAGAAAATAAGAATACTTATGGGAATACAAATATGGATAAAGAAGTAACCTGAAAAATCTAAATAATATAACCTTAAAGTGGTATCATAATAAAAATCATATTTAAAGAATTTCATAATAGAAACATGTACCATAATATTTAATAGAAACCTGAAATATATTAAAAGAATCATAATAGAAAATTTAATTGACAATAACCTTTCTGTGGATTCTTATTATATCTGATATATTATTAAATTCTATATAATAGACATATATCATGAATCATATATTAGTTAAACTACTCCATATTTATTAACTATTTAAAAATATTATATGTAAATTTATTTAAAAAAAATATTTTTTATTTTATATTAATTTTTTGTAATTTGTTGTTATAGTCATTCTGTGTTTGTTTTTTTTTATAATTGATTTTGATGTCACTCAATTTTTACAATTTATTCACCTTCATAAGGGTTAAGGTTTTTTCAATTAAAGTTACATAATGGTTTAAGACGTTCTATATTAATTCTAAGGATGTTTTGGGAGTTATTATAAAGACAAAATCTAAAACTTGTTTGTTTTGATAACCTTTATTGCACAAATGGTTGTTTATTAATTTGGGGCTTAAACAGAATTATTACAATTAAATAAAATAATAAAAAATTATTGTATATCAATACCAAGTCTTACTGTAAATTATGTTTTCATAACCATCCATGATAAAAATTCATTGCATCATTCATATAAGTGGTCAAACTGACAAAAATAAGAACATGAAATAATTAAATTGATAAGTATGATTACCGAAATATTTTAATATATAATTATCATTAAAAATAATTTAACATAAATCATCATCAATATTATATAAAATTACTATTATTTAATATTTATTAATCATTCAAGGTGTAATTATTATATCACTTTTCTCATAGGTGTCCAAACAAACCCAAATGGAAGCATGTTATAGTGACTCCATGAATAAGAAAATGATTTTTAATAATGGTGATATTAATTCTAAAAGTCTCAACAATTTAAAAAAATGATAAAATAATGATAAAAATATTTATTAAGAGATATAATAATAATAAATGTAATAATGATAAGAGAGGAGGAAATACTTATATATAAGTAATTAATTTTCTCTTTGAAGCCTTCTTGGTCTTAAAGGTGTTTGGGAATCTCTAGGGACTAGAAGATAAAGAACACGAGATGGGATTATTTGGGAATTAAATAAGTTATATTATAGGGTAAAATTTTATTTCTTATATTTTATTCTAATTTTTGGTTGAAGGACCTATTTATATGTGATGGGAATATATTTTTTGAAAATGAAATTTCTTAATATAAAAATGAAGGTCATATTAATGTTGGATAACTCCAAATTTGAAAATAAGATAATATAATATGAGGTTTAGTCTATATTAATCTCATAAACTAATTTTAATATAATTTTTTTTATATTTAATAGTTTTACTCCATGATTTAATACTTTTACCAATTTTTGAATTTACCATGGAGATAAATTTTTTACTAAAGAATTTTTTTTCACAATTAAAACATAAATAGAAAATTTTAACTAATTTGAACATGTTTATTCAAAATATAAAATAAATTTTAATAGATTCAATTTCATAGTGTGATAAAAATTTATTCTTATGTAATAAATGTATAAATCATTAAAACTGTTTTTTTTAAAAATTACATTTTAAGCAATAAAATGATTTTAAGATAAAAATTATTTTTATCAGTGATTTCTATAACATTAATTGGTTTATTATTAAAAAATAATATTTTTACAGATTTTAAATCAATCCCAAACATAATTAAACCTTTTGAATATGTAATTAAATGAAAAGTACATAATATAATTTTTGTAGGAAAAAATATTACTTTTGATTTGAAAATGTTGAGCATTGGTTTATATATTCAAAAATAATATTTTTATAAGTATAATTTTATTCCATAAATACTTATTCTATCAATAAATTATTTTATTAATTTTTTATATCATTCTCACATCATGATAATGTCATAATTGTTAAAATGTGGTAAACAATTTATTTTTCAGTATTCACCTAAAAATCAACCATTTTGGAAAATTTATAACCAATATACCCTGGAAATATATTGATATTATGAATTCATAATTAGAGTTTATTGTATCAAATTCAAATGATTTAAATGATATAAATTAATTTTAATAGAAAGTTCATAATGCAAAAAAATAGTTTATGGAAAAAAGTATTTTTCAGAATAAAATGGATTTAATATTATAAATCATCCACTAAATATCATTAGATGAATTTTAATATTTTTTAGATATATTTCCAATAAATTGAATTACAATATTTTACAAGGATATGGTTAATTTAATTTATTATTCTAAAAATACATTACACATATAGAACACTTTTCTGAAAAATATCACTTTTTTACCATCAAATTATTTTATTTTTATTTATAACCTATTTATAAAAAAATGTATGAATGATTATTCAATTTTTAATATGTTTATATAATATATTTTAGTAAACATTATACTCTAAATAATATTAATTTATATTTTAAATAAATAATGGAGATTTTGTGTCAAAATTACTTTATACACTAAAATTATAACACTATGTAAATGAAAATTTAACATTTTTAAAAACTATATAATAAAAATACAATTAAATTTTATTGGGTATGAAATTATAAATATGAGTAACAATATTTTCAAAAAATAATAATTTCATAATTTTGTTAAATTATAAAACATTTTACATTATGTGTTAAATAAGTTATTTTTAGAGTAATAAGATATATACACAAGATTTTTAAACACAGTTTAGAAATTAAAATAAATATAATGTAAATTAAAAATGCATAATAATATATTATTTATGTGTAAATTGATATTTTTAATTCATCATATGTTTCAAATAAAATGTTATATAATATCACTTTTAATATGTAATGACATTGTGACTATGAAAACGTGTATAATAGTATGTTAACCTTTAAATTATAATTTCTAAATTACCAAGACGATTTTAAAATAAAAGATTTAATAAAATTAATGTAGTTATTAAATAGTTCTATATATGTAAAAATAATCACGAATATAGTAAAAGATATATATTTATATGAATTTGAAAAGGATGGAGGATGGAAGCAGAGCAACACATAGGATAGTGGTAGGTTTTGATCCCTCACTTCCCTTTTAGAGATGGGTTTGAGCATCATGGACTCATCATATGTGACACGTTTTTACCAAGCCTTTTGGCGGACCTATATTTTTAAAAAACCTTTTAATGAAAAAAATATATATTTTACTTGAAAAATATATAAGGAAACCACATAAGAATAATGTACAAATATTTTTTAATTATATTATTTTAAACAAAAAAATGAATGTATTTTTTAACATAGTCCTTTATAAGGGTATAATTTCTAATATCGTATTTACCTTACTATATTTTTTGAGACCAAGAAACTCTTCTATTCCCCTTACATTATAATAAATAACCTACATTACCAAGTATAAAAATCAATTTGATGGTATTATTTTCACATTGGAATTATAGTTAGCCTTTTAATAATTTTTTGATTATTAGTTGATTTTAGATATAAAATGTTATTTCACAATTTTGGTAACTAATATAGAGTCTATGTAGATATATCCAATCCATTTCCAAAAATCACATAAAATTTGTCTAAAGGAAGAATGATATTATATACAATAATAATTTTCCCATAAAAACCTACATGGGATAAAATAATTATATAACTAGA
Organism: Viscum album; assembly: GCA_963277665.1. Taxonomy (NCBI): domain Eukaryota; kingdom Viridiplantae; phylum Streptophyta; class Magnoliopsida; order Santalales; family Viscaceae; genus Viscum; species Viscum album. Next base: position 1,491,461,892 of record OY728120.1, read on the forward strand.
AGATTTCTTCAATCATTCAATATCAGATTATTTGGGTAGTGATTTTAGTCTCTTATAAAATATTCTATATATAACTGAGTGGATAGAAAAAAATATAATAAGTCATCCATAAATATAGAGTGTAGGATAATAATACCATAAATATGATGATCCACCATAGTGATTTTCATAGCATAGGCCCTTTATATTTCCATTTATCTAGGAAGTTCTGGATGCTTATCATAATTATTGTCCCTTATATTAGAGAATTCACTTAGATAATTCCCAAGTTCCCAAAATTTAAGACATTTAAATATTAGTGGTACCTTAGTATGAGCTCTATTTCCCTTTATTATCTTAACTAAACTCATCATTTTTCATTGAAAATTAGTTTCTCTATTCCCTAATTTTCAATACATAAAATATAATTATGTTTCATTTATGTTTTCCATGGTTGTTTCTTCATAAAATATTAACATGTATAAAATTAATTCCCATTTCCTCAACGGTTATTATCTCCAAAACCTTACTAAATCTCTATTTTTTTAATTTTAAAAAATTCAACTATTTACTTGTTACTGACCATAATTCAAGATATAAAATTTATCATTACCATAATATTTCTCACTCCAACTCATATTCCCTTTCGTTTCTCATTGGGATAATCCCCACATTTTCCTATATACCCATTGATGACACAATTCCACTAAGTTATATACATTTTATGAAAATAGAGGAAGATAATGGATAATGATACTTATTTAAGGAAATTAATTAATTTATTAAAAATAAATCACATATAATGTGTATAATTTTACTTATAACTTTTAGTTTTCAATATATGTTTTTAGTGGTTGTTTTCTTATGAGATTCTTTAAATATACCATAAAAATATTCACAAATTATTATAATGGTTTGTAATGAGTTTGTGAATTGCCAAATCATATCCCTAAGAGTTTCAAAAATAGTATGTAGTTAGAATTATTTTTTATACACTTGGTGAAGATGGAGGTAATACCCAACTAGCCTTTTCATGGTAGTTACCCCTTGGTGCGTTTATGCCATATCCTACATCCATTTTTATATATCTTGAAAAGGATTTCATTCCAATGAAACAAAAAATATCTATTTCACCAAAATTTAATGCTTTTTTCCTATATATATATTTACCCCTAGAGGTTTCACTAAATTTTTCTCCTCTTAATATACAGAAAATAACTAAAATTGTCCCCCAAAATAACTAAACCCCACTCTGATACCATTTTTTGTGACCCCAACTAATCAATATAAAAATATATAGTGAATTATAATTCTAAAAGTTATATCACATAAATACTCACACAAATGAGTAACAATATTTTTTAACAGATTCAAATACTTGTTATATAAAATATTTTTTCATTTAATTTCTTCAACATTTATCATATCATATCTGCACATAAATTCCTTATACATATAATATTGCATATAATTTCTCAGGTAAATGGGAATATAATATAATTTTTGATCTCCAATTTTTGATAAGGGAAATAATATTGATGAATTATAATGGGTTATTTCAAAATCATGATAGATAACATGGGCATGGGAACTATATATTTTAAAAACATAATTGTATCTTAAAAAATCATCATACCATGAGATCAAAGAGAATAAAAGATTTATAATGGAAGAATAAATCATAAATCATTTCTTCAAAACAAGACACTAGAGTGTGGAGTAAAATTAACAATATGAAAATTATAACATTTTGAATAAAGATCAATGTAATTATGTATATGAAAAAGATTGTGAACAAAAAGAAACAATCACTTCCATAGAAAACATTATGAAGAAAGATTAACAGAAATCATTCCCATGAAAAACATATTTTTCTCATAAGGTATAAAATATAAACCAATTCACTATAGGGAGATATAGGAACCCAACCTTAACATAATTATTTTAATTAATTATGTATGCCACATTAAATTAATTAGTCATCTTATCTTGAAAACCCCTTGAAAAGAGCAATTGGTTTTATATATTTTGTAAATGGTATCACATAACATGACATCAATATTAGACAAACTATCACCATGAATTGAATCTTCCAAAGTTATCATAATAACATTTCATGTATGTTCATTGAAATGACATCACAAGAGATAGATGTTTTGGAGGTATAGAGGAAAACAGAATTGAATACAAGAAAATTATTTCCAGAAGGCTTTTGCAACAGAGATGTAAAAAAATATATATATTCCATTTAAAAAACCCATTTGAATAATGGTAAAAACAATATTGAAAAAATTAAACCTAGAAGGATTAAAATTATGTAAACCTTGAAAATAAATTAAATAAAATACAAGAAATTTGAATTGGAAGAGAAATGTTTGGGTATAAATTTTTTTTATATTATATTAAAATTCCTTTATTGAAACCAAAATCATTAACAAGCATAAAAACTATAGTTCTTGAAATTATTATAAAATATAAATGTCACATAAGATAAAAAATAATTAGCTTTTCAATTGATAATAGAAAAATATTGGTGGGGAAAATATGAATATGGAAGAAAAGGTTCCATTAAAAAGGGTAAATATTATTCATAACAACAATGCATTTTTAGGATAGAGTTAGTTGATAAAAGAAAAATAATTATATGTAAAAATATAAATTACCAAAATAAAATATAAAAAATAATATATCATATGGAAATGGATGAATAACAAAAAATTGAAAGAGATAGTATTGGAAATAAGTTTATGAATAAACAATAGAAAATTGAGTTGACAAAACTCTTACATTGGATTCCTGCTTAGTTAAATGCCTTCTAAATTCCAATATATTAAATATAAAACAATTAATAATCTATTATTAGATTTAATTAATATTTATTACCTTTTTGATTAAATTTTATGTTTACTTATTAGATAATTTTTACTTTAATATTCAATATTAATAATAGGTAATTAGTGGTATTAATCGTTCCATGTTTTTTTGGTATAATGATTTTGGTTGTCCCTCCATGTTTATTTGTTATTAATATATCAAATAAACATGGTAATGGAATTATATGTTCCATAGTGGTATAGGGATCTCCATGTTCATTCTATGGAACTTTCGTATATGATTCATAAATAAAAAATCTAAAATGTGTTTGTTTCGATAACTTTTATCATACAAATGGTTTTTAATTAATATTGAGATTAAATATTAAAATTACTATTAATGAAAAAAACATTATGTTTATATTAATTTCATTTATTTCCATAAATTATTTTTTAATAACCATCCAAGATAAAAATTCATAACATCAATCATGTAGATGGTTAATCTAACCAAAATAATAACATGGTAGAATTAATTGGGTAATTATGATTATGGATTGATTTTAATATTGTATTTTCATTAAATATTTATGATAACATTAAAAATTCATCATTATTATATATTATTACTATTATATAATATTTATGTATCATTTATGGTATAATCATTACAATAATGTTATTGTAGGTGGTAAAATCGACCCAAACAAGAGAATGTTATAATGAATGGATGAATAAGAAAAATATACATAATAATGGGAATATTACTTTTAAAAATGATTAATGATTTAAAAAATATGATAATATTGGGATAAATAATATTTAACAAGATTTATAAGATGATGAAAATAAAGAACTATTGGAGTGGAGAAAATACATACATATAAAAATTTAATCTTTTATTGGAAACCCACTAGATTTTGAAGAGATTTTGGAATATATAGGGAATAAAAGTTGAAGAACATGCTACAAGAATATTTGGGAAGTAAATGAGGTATATTATAGGTCAGAAATGGGATTTTTAGAGTGGATTTAATGAGGTGGGGGAATTATCATTTTATAATCAAACTTAGTGGGATTTTTGTAATTACAATGTCATAATATATAAAGGAATTCCATATTCAATAAAAATGGAACCAAATTTTACAATAAAGGGTGATAAGATGAGTAGTAGTTAGGAACACTCTCAAGAAATTATTTCTATATTTTTTTTGTGATATTTAATAGTTTAATACATTGATTTAATACATTGACCAATTTTATCCTTTCATGTTCTCAAATTTTTTTACTTATGTAATATATTTATAAGACTAAAAATAAAATAGATCACTTAACCAAATGTGAAATGTGATAAATTTTAATTGATTTTATTTATAAATAAGCTGGTAATTAGTTCTAGAATTATAAATGTATAAACCATTAAAAACGTTTTTATAAAAATATATCTTAATAATAAAAATGAATTTTGGATAAATATTATATAGGTACATGAGTTTCACAACATTAATTGGTTTATTATAAACCAAAATATAGTTATATGGATTTTAAGTCAATACAAAACTTAATTACACCTTGTTTATACTAAATTAAAATAAAATGTCCAAAAATATTTTTTTAGGATAAAATATTACTTTTGGTTTCAAAATATCAAACATAGGTTTCTAAATTAAAAATAATTTTTTAAATGAAATAATATACTTCTTAAATATATATTTATTTTAGAATGTGTTTATATAAATTTATTATGTCATTCGTTTATCATGATAAATTATTAAAAGCTGTAGTATTGGTAAAAACTATATTTTTAAATTTTCAACTTAAAAACAACCATTTTAGAAAATTTGAAAAAATTCACCCTTAGATAATATTGATGTAGGGTCTAAGAGTTTTAAAACAATTTCAATGAATTTTTTCAAATCTTGGTGTCATCCATACAGTTCTCTATGTACTTTCCTTATTTAATTTATATGTTTTTTAATATATTCAGTTGGTCCCTCATGTGATCACTTGGTTTCTAATGAAATTAAATGGTTTATTCTTGTGGTCACATAGTTTGTTCATGAACTTGTATTTTTCATTAATTTGGTTGCATAGTTAGGTCATTTGGGAATTTTTTTGGTTGTGAAATTGATCATTTATTCTCGTGGTCGTTCATTTGTTCATACAGTCAGTTGTTTAAAAATGTGGTCAATTCAACCTTTTTCATATTGTTAGTTTCTTGGTCATGATGTTGATCCATGAAGTCTCTTCTTAGGTTCAATCATCATGATCATGCATTCCATTATACAGAAAACATTATATAATTTTCCAAAATGATATAAAATACCCTTTTGAATAAAATAAGTAAATAAAATCTTAAATATTTGGATTTAAAACCTAAATAAGTATAGATAAATTATTTCATTGAATTCATTGATAAAACAACCTTTATGTGAGTCATTAAGGATGGAATTAAATCTAAATGCAATTAATTATGAATTAAAGTTAATATTAGTCTTTTTTTTGTAATCCCAAGAGAGTCATATCTTCATCCTAAAAAAAGTTTCCTTCTCCATTCATTCTACAGATTTCAAACATGTTTTTACAATCCAACCATCCCTATTATAGTCTTTAATACCCTTATAAAAGTTTCTAACAATATTCCAATGAGTTTCCATGATATACACATCCCTTTATTTTTCATCTATTTTTAGTTCCTTCCCATGTGGTTGGAAATTTTTTTCCCCTTTTATTTGGTACAAGGTGTGTTGGGACCCTGATTAAGATTCATTTTTTTAATATGACGAAATTGACTATAAAAAGATAATTGTTTGAATATGGCATGAGTAGTTATTTAATAATTTGGGAGAATTTTTATAGTATAAGGATAATATTAAAAGAACATATAGTAGAACATTATTTGAATTTATTATTATTTAATGAATTGAAATAGATAAGATCCTAAAAGTTATAGATAAATGTTATGATCTTATATTATATAAATAAAATGTGTTGAATTGTTGTTTTTTTCTTTAATACACTAGTAAATTTTTTAGAAATTATAGAAATTTTTATCACTTATAACATTATTAATATTAGTTCATAATTTGGAATTTGAAGGAATTATGATCTTATCTCATGTAGTATTATTATTCCAATTTATTTCATGAAGAGAAATATTTTATAATTATAGGTTTTGAGAATTAAAATAGGATAATTTTCTCACACTGTAGATAATTAATATTTTATTATTTGGAAATTGAATGAGATGTTGGGTTTTTGTGATCACATATAGTTTTAGATTTCAAGATGTTTCCTCTTGATTTAACTAGCAATGTTTAATATTTTATTGGTTGTGTTGTTTTTCTATGTATCAAGATATATATTATTGGAAATTTGATAACAAAATAAAACCATTATGATGCTATAAGTTAACAAAAGTGGAATGAATAATTGTTACCGTTCTTCCTTGAAATTGATGAATTATGGGAGTAGTGTTTTATGGATACAATTACATTAATTATATAGGTTATTTGATCTATAAAACATATGAATAATAAATTATTTTATTCAATATGGGGATTAAAATTCTTGTTTTATAAAGAAAATTTTTTTGGGGCTAAGAGAACCCATTAATGTTTGTGGGAGGCTTGGTTTCCTCAATGTTATAACCCTAGTTGAATATGTTATGTGCTATAAACTATTGTGTTACATGTGTTCATGCGCTTAGGTATTAGATCTTTGATATATATTTTTGATATCTTGGCATAGTTAGGAATGTTTATGGAAAACATTCTTATAGCCTGGGTTTGTAGTAATGGATGAAGCTGATGATGACTGGAAAAATTATGAAATTAAAAATTGTTTGGGAATAACATAGGGGTGGTTAGAATGAGTTCCAATTAGGGATTAATCATTGATATATTTACTTCTTTCTGTTTGTTTAAAGGTCAACTTGTTGGATGTTTTATGTTTGATGTCTAATTTCATGACATAGTTTGACTATATGCATGATAATTCAAATTTTGATGTTGTAGATTAGGCTGGGTCCTACAGTACTTGGGTAGTCATGAAATGAATAATAGATAAAAAAAATGAATGAGTATGAGTAATCTCATATGATGATGACATACTGGAGAATATAATCATGGAAAATTATTCTGGTGAAGGAACACAGATTATAATATCAATGTATTAATATTTGAAATGAAAATAAAATAAAATAATATAAGTTAATTGGTGATAAATTAATTAATATTGATGTTTTGTTGTTATAAGAATTTCTAGATCTTGGCCTTAGTGGTAGTAGCTGGGTGTCTCCAGAAACAACAGTGAAAGATGAGTCTAAAGATAATTAATTTACCTTCGGGTTGTTGTGTTTCGTATATTTTATCATCATCATCACCATGTAAATTTTATTCCAAGAAAGAGAGCACAACAAAAGAATAACGGACCAAAGTGCCCCAAACGACAAGCCTAAGGAGGCCAAAAATAGTGGAGGTTGTGGGCATCCCCTCCAACCATGTTGACCCCCTCCAGATTCATGGTGATAGCAGTATGAAAAAAATGGGCCATGCTAGGGACGTCGAGAGAAGAAAGGTGGTTTGTGACCTTATTCCCCTCGCACCATGTGTGGACTACGCTGATGTTGCTCCTGATCATGCCCCTGCACTCCCTTGTAATGTAGTGTATAGACCATGGAATGGCACCAGAGCCTTGTAGGGTGTTGTGGAGGGTTTGGGAATCAGTTTCAACCACCGATAAGATAATCCCATTTGATGACAAAGTGAGAGGCCTAATAGCATCGCCTTGGCCTCGGCTTGGAGAGAAGAACCGCGCCCCAGGCGGCTAGAGAAAGCCATGATGACCGACCCGAAAGGGTTTCACACCACCCCTACTCCACGAATCAACCCCATGTTGCATGAAATGTATGAATTAAGATTGATCCCTCTACTGGGTGGTTACCAACACACCCAATTGCCTCTACTAATGCTACTACCCAAATAAGCCCTATTAGTGCGTGTCTGAAGACGTTGGAGAGTAGGAGCCCCTTACATTTGCTAAACGATCTAATCAAGTCCAGGAGGAGGAACTTAGTATGAAGTATGATTCCCTAGCTGGAAGTGATAGTCCCTTCGTGTCGAGCCTTGTTACTCGCTTCCCAAATCTACCAATAGCCTGTATGGAGGACTATGGTGCAGGCCATCTACTTAGGGCCCCTATCCTCCTCACCATGAAACCATTGATCCAGAAAAGGCATGATGGCCATGCAGTTATCTGAGATTTTTGTGAACTCACCAAAAATTTTCCACACCGCCCTCATCCATTCTCCTTCAAAGAACAGTTGACCCGCACTCTCCTCTTGGTAATCCGAATAGCAGTTAAACCTTGATGCCAACGAGATGCTGCAATACCTAATGTTTTCATATGTGGGAATGGACTTGTGGCGCAACCTCTAGGTAAGGAAGCTCTATTTGAGCGGAGTGCCTTTGGACCAGAGGATCTTGTTCCATTAGTCGCTCTGATTGATGGGGACCAGAGAGTGTCGGAAGTCTCTTGAAGAAAAATACCCCGATGTAGAGTAAGATAAGATGCATCTTTCCAGTTCATTGTTGATCTTGATATGGTTGAAGGTATCATGATGGTCTTCGTCTAGGACTGCTTCGATGAAGTTCAGGTGAGCACTAGCCTCCATGAAGGTGATCAGTGTGCCCAGGAACCCCTGAAATCCAAGGATGGTACCGGCCCTGTTGTGATGCTAGAAAAGGATTACCCCCTTCCAATGATCAATTTGGACTGAGGTTCCCGTGTAACAATAAGAGGGGAAATTACAGCCTAAAAAGTGGAAGCCTATCCAACGTCCATGCGCTCGGAGCCTGCATGGAAGTTGTGCATGGTAATCCCCCATAGCTTGTGCTTTTCTAGAACCTCCCATGATATCATTGCATGCATGCACAAGATATTATCTTCAAGCTGGCGAACATGGATGCCACCTTCCCTAGATGGCCTTACCACCATGTCCCAGGAAGCCCAGCGATGCCTACCCTACGAACACGGATCCCAGATAAAACTAGCGAGGATCTTATCAATCCTATTAATGATACTCTTGGGGACATTGATTGATGAGAGAGAGTGGATAGGGTGGTAAGAAGCATGCTATTAACCAGCATTTTTCGTCCCCCAAATGTGAGGAAGATGTTCTTCCAGTTGATAATCTAGTCAATAATCTAGTTGAAAATGGCGTCAAAGTCACACATGCGGAGTCTCCCTGGAGAAATAGGGGCACCCATGTATTCCATTGGGAAGGACCCTATGTGAATATCCAAGATTGGTTTAATAACATGGATCTGAGAAGCGGCATAGTCGTCGGGTATGAAGAAGTTTCTTTTGGCCTTGTTGATGACCTACCCACTCTAGAAGCAGTACTCCTGCATAATCCTGTTGAGGACATTGGTGGACTGCTGACTGAAATTAGTAAAGGTGAACGTGTCAATAGAGAACATCAAATGAGAAATAGGGGAATCTCTCCTTGTTCTTCAATAAGCTGTGACCTCCCCGCGGTTGGTGCCCCTGTGGAGGTGTCGACTGAGGACATCCTAAGATAGAATGAAAAGGCTCGGGGACAAGGGGTCACCCTGCCTTAGCCCGCGTGTAGCCTGGAAAAATCAATAAATTTTCCCCAGAAAAGTGACGGCCAACCAGGAGGAGCTGAAGCACCTGAAGATGATGTCAATGTTCCAGGAGGAGAACCCCATTCTTGCCAACACCTTGTTGATAAAACCCCACTCAACCTGATCATAATCATTACTCAAGTCAAACTTAATATCTAGATTGGAACTGTGAGTTTTCAAGCATATGTCGCTGACCATCTCATTTGCAAGGGCAATGGCCCCTGGGATGGACCACCCCTTCACGAATCTGTATTGTTCCAAAGACACACACTGGGGAATATGGACAGCCACTCTTGCATTTATCAGACTAGCCAAAATCTTATAAGAAAAGTTACACAGGCTTATTGGCCAGTAGTAAGATATAGAGGATGAGTTCTTGATCTTAGGAAGGAAAAAGACGTTCGTGGAACATGCGGTCGTGGGAAGGTGACCCCGAAAGAAATCACAAACAACAGAGAAAACATACACATTAACGATGTCCCAAGATGCTCTGTAAATTGGGCATGGGAACCAATCGGGGCCTAGAGCTCTTTCCGGATTAAGCCTCATCATAACACCATGGATTTATTTATCATCCGGAATAGAACTCATGTTGGCATTGTCTGGGGTCGAAAGTTGGTTGATGATCACATGAAAATAACATCCTTCCTCCCTCAGATAACCATTTGGCAGGCAATGATTAGGACCGAAAAGTAGATCTTTTAAGGAGGCCAGGGCTATAGCACCTATAGTGACTGTCCTCTATGTACCTACCATCATCCAGTAAGATGTTCGGAGTCACCATGCGCCTCCATTCCTTGACACAAGAATGGAAGAAACATGTGTTCCTATCACCCTCCCTAAGACACTTGATCCTCAACTCCTCCCTCGCCAGGCGTTCCTTCTTGAAGAGCATATCCGCCAGAACACACTTCTTGTTGGACAGATCGTCAAACACCCTATTGTCCCAGTCGACCACTAGGTTTTCCTCCAAGTGATCCACATCATGTATGGTGGCCGTAATCTCACTATCCGTGGGGGATTGAGCTCTCGACCACTCTTGAAGCCTTTCATTAAGCACTCGACGCTTGTTATGAATGACCATACATGAATATCCCTAACTGGGCTCTCCCCTAGTGTCGTTAACCGGGTCATGGAAACCCGAGAGGCTATCCCAGTGATGATAATATCGGAATCTTGCAGACTGATTATGTCCTGAGGAAAGGGAAACGAGTAGGGGGGAGTGATCAGATAATCCCCGGACAAGGTGCCTTACATTGGTGTCGGAGAAAGTGGAGATGGCATGCATGTTGGCCAGGAAACGGTCCAGACGACTCCATGAGCGGTTCCTCCCCTTCTAGTTATTGCACCATGTGAAACGGTCTCCCATGCAACCGAGATCAAAGAGCTCTTTCCCAACCATGAACTGAATGAATTCCATGCTTGCATTCATGGGCCTCGACCTTTCCTCTCCTCCGCGTCAGCAACCACATAGAATCCCCCCCTCCCCCCCCCCGACAATCCATAGAGTTTCTGGATCCAAAGAATTGAGGTCTCTTCATAGGGATCTCCATTGAGTTGCGTCGCAGCTCCCATAGACAAAAGATATAAAGATAGTCGTGCTTCCAAACCCCACTCTCGTAGTGATGAACCGGTTGCTAGCTTGCACCAGATCCTTGGAGACGTTTCTGTGCCACAGAACCCATATAGGACTATTAAAAGGGTTGGCATGCAAGAATCCATGCATATGGATTTTCCTAGAGAGGTCATTGAGTTTGGCAGAAGACTGTTTGTGCTCGCGAACACCTACAATGGGGGCCTTGTGGCTTCTGATTTATCTGGCGAGGAAGTCCGCCTTAACCCGTGATCCAATGCCACGGGCATTCCAGATAATTACATTAATCATCTATCAAACAATATCCTGGCATTGATCCCCGAATTCATGGAAGTGAAAGGAATAGTACCCTTTTAGGTTTCTCGATCGAGAGCGGGTGCAAACTCTTGCCGACTTGGGCGCCAGCGGAGGAGCCGGAGATTGAGTCGTCATGGTGCCATCGGGAGGATGGCCTCTTCACTGGAAGGGGACCGGAATACCAGCCCTTAAACCCTGGGACTTTGACCGTGGTGGCTGCCTTAGAAATCTGCAAGGTGTTTGAAACAGTCGAGACCGACCGCCTCCTAGAGTAGATACCCTTGGAGAAGACCGAATTCGTCTCCGTCCACCCCCATTTAGCGACTTCCAGAGAGAGATAGACCGAAACCGTCAAGGCATGAGCCTCTGAAGAGAGAGAAGCTTCCAGGGAGCACGACGAAGGTAGAACCGGAGGGCCGGGATGGCTGGCCATCCTGCATGAAAGCCGACCCCCTAAAAGAGGACCCTTGGACAGCTAGGACAGGAGAATCGTAGAGGCACAGACGCCATCCACGGATGGAGTCACGGCTCCAGGGAAGAGGGTAGCCATGTCCAAGCAAGAGAAAAATGGTCAAGTTGGCGATGGGATTAAACCCACCTCAGAACCTGGTGTGGAAGCACAGGAAGCCACCACTGTCCTGATAGGGGAAACCGCAACGGAAGGTGCTTCGGATTGGACACTGGAGGCCGAAGTAGGCTGCTGGGACCAGCCCTCCGACTGGCGTCCAGACATGGAGTGCCAGCGGCGTCTGCAAACCTGTAGGGAGTTCCCATGGAGCAAGACCGAGTAGGAGATGCCCTGGTCCCATACCAGCCCATCTTGCACCTGAAGAGAGAGCAGATCTGGAATGGGTTGCGAGAGATCCATCTCGACATAGCATGCAGTCTTGTCGTCAGCACAAAGGAAACCACCCAAGGTATCATTGATCGCTTTGAGAAAACCCTCGTTCTGGAAGGGCAGTGGCAGCCCACGAAGGTTGATCCATACGGCGGTGCTCAGGCTCTCCATGCCCCTGTGAACGTTCATGGACCCTCGGGACAGGCAGAACTGCCAACGGCCGAAATACCAAGGAGCTTTTCCCCAAGCGGACACGAAATCCAGTCGTGAGGCTAGTAAAATGCAGAACGAATTCCGGTGAACAGGCACGATCCGCGCTGGAGTCTGGAGACCCCAAGCTGAGACAAAACGCTGTAAAACGGCGAGGGGAGGTTTCTCGGAGCCAAAGCACGCCACAAGGGTCCATTTGAGGCCCGCCTCCACCACCGAAAAAGCCGTCGCGGGGAAAACCAAAGATACGCAGGAACCATAGCTCGAAGAAACTGTGTCCGCCAAGCATACCTCCAGGAAACAGGGCTTCGGTAAGGCCCCTATCGACCCGCAGAGCGCATCTCTGAAGGATCCTGGTTGGTGGGCCTCGAGGGGAGGCGGCACCGGAAGAGGAGGAGCACCTGGAGACGCGAAACCTGTCGCGGGGGCCTGAGCGGAGAGGGAGCAGGGAGGCCAGGGCAAGGAACATGTGGAGACCACTCCCATTTTGGGAGTCATCTTTGTCGGCAGCAGCTTCTTCTTTGGTTGGCAGCCAACTCAGCAGGTACTGCAGGCCTTCTTTGGTGGGGGAAGGTGGACAGCAGGCTGCAGGAGGAAGTTCCATGGGTAGATGAGCTACCCCCACCAACCGGGAGAAACCCTCTGTTTTCCTTCTCTATTTAAACGGGATGAAAATCTCATTGTTTGTAAGGGAAGAGAGTGTGTGATGTATTTTTGTAATCCTCCGTCTAGAACCGGAGAGACATGAGTAGAGAAGATCTCCTTCTCCCGTGGATGTAGGTCATACGACCGAACCACGTTAAAATTCTGGTGTTGCTCCGTTTGATCCTGTTTTTGTGTGTTTGAGGTACCACGCACCTCCGCTGTGCCCCAACAAGTGGTATCAAAGGTGAGCCGGAGCGAACGGAGGTGAACCGGCAAGGCGACGGCAAATTTTCCGGTGGCCGGAAAATTGAAATTGGTCGGAAAATTTTTCCGAGGGCAGATTCGGGAAGAGGGCGGCGAGACGATTCCAACGGCGCAAACGGCGAGAAAAACGGAGTTGAAACGAAGGAGATATGGCCGGTCAAAGTTCGGTCAAACCCGCGGGTGAACAGTAACCCCGGAGAAGACGGTACTGTTCACGTCGCCGGCGACATTCCGGCTATATTCCGGCAGGAATTCCGGCATGCCACGTCAGCGTCACGTCCGCGGGTGATCTGGACCGTTGAACGTGTTTTGACCTTATCTCGGTCAATTAGTGTCCGATTTCGGCAATCTAGGAGTCGATTCTGACTATTTCGACCGTTCCGGACGCATCCGTACGGTTAGTTTTTGAAAATTCGCACTCTTTCAGGTGGTGATTAAAGGGTGCGACATCGACGGTGGTGATCGCGTTTTGCGACAACGACGATGACGGGTGGCAGAGCACTACCAAAATTTGACATCGAGAAGTTCGATGGTCGAAACAATTTCGGTTTGTGGCAAAGCACAGTGAAAGATCTTTTGGTGCAGCAGGGTCTGATCAGACCGTTGATCGGAGAAAAGCCCGAGACAACCAGTGTCAATGATTGGGAAGAGCTCGAGATGCGGGTCGTCAGCACAATTCGGCTATGTCTGGCGAATGAGGTAAAGTACTCAGTGTTGGATGAGACCTCACCGAATGAGATCTGGAAGAAGTTGGAGCAGCGATATATGGCGAAGTCGCTCACCAACAAGTTGTTCCTGAAGAAGAAACTGTACCAATTGCGCATGGACGAGGGAGCGAATTTGTTGGATCATACCAATGAATTCAACAAGATCCTGACGCAGTTATTGGGGCTCGATGTGAAGGTTGGAGAGGAAGATAAAGCTCTTTTGCTTTTGTCATCACTACCAAGCTCATTTGATGGGCATGTGACTACATTGCTCGTGGGGAAGGAGACATTGAAGCTGGACGATGTGATGGCGTCACTTCAAGATTCAGAAGCATTTCGAAGACCCACGACGCATTCAGGTGATCAAATCATGGCGATGCGAGATGCTCAACGTGGGAGGAGCCGACATCGACAGTCAAGAGGTAAAGAATGGCGGCCAAAATCAAGGGGACGTGATCCGAGCGAAATCACGTGTTTCTGGTGCGAGAAGAAGGGTCACTATAAAAGTGATTGTGGAGAGCGCAAACGGTACGTTGCTGGGAAGAAGAAAGTTGAAGAGGAGGATATGAACATCACAGGGTTATATGCAGATGATGAAATCTGCGTGACAACGGGAAGCGTGCACTCAGATGAGCGAGTTGAACGGGAAGAAGTGCAGTGTGATTACTGCAAAAGATATGGGCACATGAAGCGGGAATGTCGTTTTCTGAGAAGGAAGAACGAGCGGGCTCAAAATCCAAAAGAAGACGGATGGGTTCTGGATTCGGGGAGCTCGACACACATATGTACGACGAGATGTACATTTGATACTTTTCAGCAGATGCGGGACTCGGTGAGACTTGGTGATGGGTCAACATGCGAGGTTCGAGGAGTCGGGACAGTGAAATTGAAGACACCCGGTGGAGCAGTTCGTAAACTGGCTGACGTGAAATTTGTTTCGAGGATGAGGCGGAACTTGATATCATTGAGTAGGCTCGATGCGAGAGGGTTCAAGATTTCCATAGCAGGTGGAGTGTTGGAAGTCTCATGTGGGGATGCAACGATGTTTACTGGGAAGGAGTCCCAAGGGTTGTATCATTTGATGGAGACCGTAGTTAGCCCGAGATCGAATGAAGAAAATGGAAGTGCCATGTCATCTGGCGTGAAGAAGCGTGTTCGATTTGCTGATGAAGTTTTCAATGCCTGCAAAGAGACTGCAGGTGAAGCTTCTGCCCCAAATTGGTCGTGAGGGGGAGATTTGTGGGGACCACTCCCATTTTGGGAGTCATCTTTGTCGGCAGCTGCTTCTTCCTTGGTTGGCAGCCAACCCAGTAGGTACTGCAGGTCTTCTTTGGTGGGCGTCAAGGTGGACAGCAGGCTGCAGGAGGAAGTTCCATGGGTAGATGAGCTACCCCCACCAACCGGGAGAAACCCTCTGTTTTCCTTCTCTATTTAAACGGGATGAAAATCCCTTTGTTTGTAAGGGAAGAGAGTGTGTGATGTATTTTTGTAATCCTCCATCGAGAACCGGAGAGACGTGAATAGAGAAGATCTCCTTCTCCCGTGGATGTAGGTCATACGACCGAACCACGTTAAAATTCTGGTGTTGCTCTGTTTGCTCCTGTTTTTGTGTGTTTGAGGTACCACGCACCTCCGCTGCGCCCCAACAGAACCAAAGGATATCACTGAAGGAGTGGAGACGGGGGGATGTAGGGAGACGGTGGGGCCGAGGTCGCGGCCAGGCACTAGAGGCGGAGGATCCCGAGGCCAGGCCGCCGGGATCGCAACGGTCAGAAAATTTGAACCTTCAAGCGGGGCGTGGGGCGTGGGGCGCGTTCTCCTAGGCAATGCAATCCATTTCATATATTTTATATTTTTATGATTTCATATGCTTAAAACCAAATATGTATATGGAAACCTACACCAAAATGTTTTGGGGGGTGTTTTATAAAACATCTACGATATTGTGGGAATATATGAGTGACTTATCCCTCTCCCTTTCTATACCTTTGGCAATAAGTTTGTGTTGGTGTATCATGAAAAATAATATCTTACTATAGAGGGTGAGTATATTCGTGTGCTATTATGGATATCAGTTTTTAATACACATTTATATACATAATTTAATGGATTGAGGTATACCACATACTTGTATTTGGCCATGGAGGCTACGACTATTTGTGGGTTTACATGTGTGGGTCATGATGGAATAAGGTATAATTCATTTACACAGACTGTAGTGTCTTCCAAACATAAAGTGTTTTATAGATATGATGAGATAATGTGGAGGTTTTATATATTTTGTTAGCATATGATATTATGGCATGAGTTGGACTGAGATATGTAGGGTCGAGGTTCAACTCACACAAGAGAGGATATGATATTTAGAAGGAATGTGCTCAGGATATGTGACATTGGGGCGTGAGTGGAAAACTACTTTGGAAGTGGAAGAGGCATACGTTCATTTATTTATACATATATACATATATGCTTTTGATTCAAAATGATTCACTTTTCAATGTTATATAGTGAGTAATTCATGGCGAGGATGGGAAAATAGGTCTACCAATTAAGGTGAAATGTATGTTTCATTTGTTTATCCATTGGGATTTAATATTATTCTATTATATTTTGTATGATATGATTTATAAAGTATCCTACTGAGTATACATGTTATTATAACTTTGTACGTATGAAAATTATTTTTGTCCACAAGTGATAGGGATCTTACTGGGCGTTACTTGTTCGTGGGAGTTGTTCTGGGGCGATTGGAGATTTTTAGTCATTACTGAGGATTTAATATTGGAACTTTCTAATATTTAACTTATTTTTTATGACATTAAATGTATTGGTTCTGCTTTTTTATTTATGAATGGTATTGGTTGGTGGATTTTCTGACTTTTCATTTATTTCATAAATTTAAATTGATGACAATGCCTCACATATGTGTGATTTATATACCTTTCAATATTATCGCCAACCTATGGATTACTGGTGGGGATATTTGTGGCTCATTATCTCGTTTTCTTCACTGTTAACCAAGGAGGGGTACCTTTAGAGAGATCACATATTAACATAGTTATATAAGAGTTGATAATTGAGAGACAAGATGGAGTTTTGAGATTAGTAGTAGTGAGGATACAAGGGTTGGTTGGGGAATGTTATCGGCCAGGCTTAGTACATAATCTATATAAGGTAGACTAGTAATGAATAATGATTTTAGGACCCCCTATGATATGACATAATGAAATTCATGTTTAATGGAGAAGTTTAGAAAAGTGGTTATATTTGCAGTGTAGTGACCTATGTTTAGATCATGGATCACAATTATCTACAATGAAATTTTTACTAGATAGAAAATGGTGATTAGGTTTAAATGAAATATTTAGTTGACATTAAATATTAATTTTTCTATGTTTAGGATTTCCAAACTTTTCCTTTTTGAATATATGGTTCTAGGATGATTTCTAACCATCTGATTCTTACAAAATCTTTTTATAGGATTTTCTTGTAGATCATCATAGATTGGAGGTAAAAGTAATGACACTTGGTGGAGGATACTTACAGAGATTCAACTCCATGGTCTAAAAAATTATGATGGATTCATTTTAGATCAGGATATAGATGCTTAGTGGTATGAGTTAAAGTGGGCATTCAGTTCCATTCATGCTCAGAAGTAAAACTTGGTTCCTTTACCTATGATTATGTTGAATGGGTCAACTCATCAGTGGTGAATTTTATTTCTCAAGGAGAATGAGGAGTCTTATGCTATGTTGGACAAGTTAAGAGATCGGTTCTAAACAAATCTTCTTTTTTGATCAATAATGAGGCTAATCGATATGAGATTTTAACCCTTCATCATTGGATTTCTAGTGAACAATAGTTTAGTAGAAGAATCAATAACCTCTGATATCATGCCACACACCATCTTCCGGATGAGGAGGCTAGTCCTAGGCATTTATAGGAGGGTTTTTTTTCAAAGAACCATTGCCGGGTCAACCCATTTATGCTGAAGACATATCCTGAGGAATTAGAGAGAGAGAGGAGGTCATTTATGGATTACTGGACTGGACCAAATCATTATTAGTTTGGAGTCACCAATATTTTTCATGAAGCTGATTTGTGATTGGTTATCAGTTTCCCAGTTATTAGAAGAAGCATCATTCATTAGGGAGTAGGTTTCAGCCTTTTTCAACACAATTCATCAGGTCTAAACTTTCTCAACCCCTTCAAGTAGGTCATTTGTGATTTTATTTTCTTATAGTGGTTATGACTACCAGAAGAGAGAGTGTTGAACCATCTTCAATAGTTAATGTGTGTTTGGTGGCCCATTTCAGGCCTATCCAATGCATCATTGTCATTTGAGGATGTATTGGATACAATGTACTCTAGTTTATGACTAATAGAGAGGGTACACTACAAAACAAATGACTTACCAACATAAATTCAATAACAGATAATATATCTGTTGGGAAAAATGAGTATTTCCAACAGATATTAAGTTTTGTTGCCAACAAATATTTTTACCAACAAATATATCTGTTAATAATAATTGTTCAATACCAAAAATTCTTTTACTAACAGTTAAATCTGTTAGTTTAGTATATCAATACCAACATTTTTTTTACCAACACATGAATCTACTGTTAATAACCATTATTACCAACAAATCTTTTAACATTAGAAAATTATGTTGCAATAAACCATTGAATAAAAAAATCACCATTAACCACTTTTGAAAACTAATTTTGTATATTATCATTTTTAAGACCAACGTTGATATTAAATTTATCATTTTTTGATGTTTTTCTAAAATATCCTGTTATTGAGAGAACCTTTTTTAATATTTAAATCTATTAAATATATAAAATCAATCAACATAAATACAATAAATTATTAATATAACTTTAAAAAAACATCAATGTAAATTAAGTATTGTTATTTTATTAATAACTAAATTTACATTTAGAAATTTTATTTAAATTGTAGAAAAAAACTAATCGGATCACCTCTCCCCAAGTATCCGAAATGGAAGCCGACCCGATCATTCCACCAACATCCTTTCTTCCTTGTCTAGAACCCTAATCCAGTGTCCTCACCTCTCCGACTATCAAAGACACTAGAGCTCAGCCACCATTTTTTCAATCTCCCCACCTTCGTCATCTTTTTCGGCCAAACCTAATACCGGTAATTCATTATTCATGATTCAGTCGATATTTCTCAATTAGGTTCATGTACTGTCGGTCAATTAGTATCTCCGTTAGCAGCATCCAGCGGTCTCATTTTCATTTCAGGTTCTCGATGTTTTACTGTCTGCGCAGTGGTAAGAGATGGAGTCTAGGAAAAGTAAGAAGGGTTCTGGGGGCAGGAAGGTGGGTGGTCCAAAGAAGAATCCCATTTCCTGCTCTTCAAAGGTGGGTCTGCAATTTCCCATAGGTAGGATCGGTCATTTCCTAAAGAAAGGGCATTACTCGCAACGCATCAGTACCAGTGCTCCAGTTTATTTGGCCTCCTTTATCGAATACCCAGCCACTGAGTTTCTTGAATTGGATGGGAATGCGTCTCGTGATAACAAGAGGAACATGATTTTTCCAAGGCACCTGTTAATGGCCGTGAGGAATGATGAAGAGCTTGGTAAGCTTCCTACTGGGGTGAACATTGCTCCTGGCAGCGTTCTTCCTAACATCAATCTGGTACTGTTTCCCAAGAAAACTGAGAAGGCGGGGGAAGTGAAAAAATCTCCGATGAAATCCAAGAAATCTCCAAATAAAGTCTCCAAGAAATCCGAAGGATTGTAGTTGGGTTCTATTTCTGATTTCAGAGAGGGAGGAACGAGAAATGTCAACGTTTGATGAAGCACCCCCTGGGAATCCAGATAACGGAAAAAAGGTTTTCTGAGCGAAGTGCGCTGCATGTCACACGACCGATCTGGGAAGCAGTCACAAACAAGGACCTAATTTTCATGATCGTTTTGGAAAGAAATATGGTTCAGCTCCCGGGTACTCATACTCAACAGCTAACAACAATAGCGGTGTTGAGTGGACAGAGCATGCGTTGTATGATTATCTGTACAACCCCAAGAAGTACATTCCAGGGACAAAGATGGTGTTTCTGGGGTTGAAGAAGCCTCAGAAGTGTGCGGACCTCATTGCATACCTCAAGAATCCCACCTCTTAGTCTCTCTAAGACTCCAGTATTTGTGGGGAACTTGCAGCTTGGGCTCCTAAATAAGGCCACCGCCAATGCCCTCAAGGTTTTTGCACTATCCCATTGCATTGTTCTCCTTTACATTTTCCCAAGTTGCGGTGGATCATTATGCGTAATAATAAGTTTTAATGTTGCTCTTTTTCTGTTTAATGCATCCCTTGTATTTGTTGGTTCGATTGGATGGGGATATTGTGTCAAGGTGAGGATGAATGAGATTAGTTGAAATTTAATTAAAAAAAAAGTCTTGAAGGCTTGAATTTTTCTTTATCATTATTGTTTTCATATCAGATCAGGTTCTGTTCATCTCATCGGTGGATTTTTGGTGTCTGGTTGTTGGGAAGATGTATTCTTTTTGTAATTGTGGATCCATGAAGTATTTTCACTTGGAGATATTTTAATGGAAGGATGAGATCGTTCAGAATTGGCACCACCGAGTTCCCACTCCCCCTCTATACCAGATATGATTCCCACTTTCCATTAAGTTCACTCAGTGTTCATCACTTCTTCATCTCAGATAGTAACTCTGATTCATTGAAGATTTGGAGACTCTTATTCCCCCTCATATCTACTTCACTCAGTTACGCTCAGTGAAGATTCCAATCCTGAATATCAAGTCCCCAAATTTATAAATAGAAGTATCTAGATTCCAATTACGTGTATTAATTTTCATATTCTACTATCGGTTTTATGATACTGAATATCATGTTTTCAATTTTGGTATTTAATTTTGTAATTTTATCAGATTTTACATGACATCAAACATTTAATGTCCCAAACTTACTAAAGTTTTGGTCTTTATAATGTTTGTAAATTTATTGCTTGACATTTCAAGACATTATGTTTCATCTTTGATTGTATCTAAATTCCATTTATGATAGAGATTCTAAAACATGTTCATCTTTGGTCGAATATTGATCCCAATTATATTGATACAAATTGGAAATTTCCTTCATGACCGTCTTTGCAACCCTATCCTTAGTGCCTAAGGTTTTTCATTACACTAAATGGATTTTCAGTTATTGGATTAGGTGTCATTCTCAAATGAAAAGTAGTGTCATTATAAATTTCAAAGTAGTGTCATTATAAATTGAAAGCACCTTTAATTGATTATAGAATTTCATGCAGTGTTAATAGATTATAGAATTTCAAGTTATGAGTCACTCTTAATTGAAATTAGTATCATTCTCAATGGTTTTTGGTCATAGGTTAGATGATCTTCTTGTTAATTTTTTATAATGCGTTGTTGTTTTCAATTGTTGTGGTCACCAATTATCTTCTGCTAATGTGGTCACTTGTAATTTTTTGTCATTGGTTCTTCTCATCATTTTTTTGTTGTGCTCAATGGTCATTTTTATATCATGAATTATGGAAGTTATTGTGGTCGTTGGTTATATATTATTTTTGTGGTCGCTAGATGGATAATTTTTTGGTTGTTGTAGTATCTAGTTGGATTATCTTATGGTTGTTGATTCCACTGGTTAGATAAACCTCTTGTTGTGGTCACTGGGAGATATTTTTTATCGCGACCATATTGGCGTCTACTATGACTAGTAAGATTTTGTACTATTTTTATGTCCCAACAATTTGTGAACAAAAAATATTTTAAGTTAATAGTTAAAAATTTTCCCGTTCAAGGTTAATTGACTCTATGGGTCTCACTCTACTCATAAATGATATTTTTTTGGTATATCGATGCTGATAGGTGTGAATTACTCTCAATGTATTCATGGACTTGTGACTTCATCTATGTTTTTGGTATATATTCACTCATTAAAGATCTAGAGGTGTGCCCATTTCCTAGTTTATAGCTCCTCCAAAGTAGTTCTCTATTAAATGTTTTCCAAAACCGAACATAGTTGTATTTAAACTATTTTAGAGAGGTGGCGTGATTGGTTTTTTTTGTTACAGGTGTATCTTGGTGAACCTAATGTCGGAGATGGACCAAATGAATGATCATTTCAGAGGGGACTGTGGTTATCAGGGACTCTCCTGGAGTCATTATCAGAGTTGGATGCATCACATCTGCTGTACTGAATCCCACTACCTCCTTGGTTCTCTTTTCGCTCATGTTTGGTGGCGTTCTTCTTCTTGTTACGCTATGCGGGGTCGGTCAGTCTTGTATAGTTATTTCAATGTTGTTTAGGTTTATTTTGGTGTTTTCTCTTTAGGGTTTCTTCCCTATCATTTTGGATCGACCCTCGACTAGATTTGTACTTTCTCACTTTTTACATGGTTTTATCCTTATTGAACTAAAATGATTGAATCTGATGTCGAATTTTTTTCTTTTGCAGGTAGTAGCTACTTCAATGAGAAAAATCAAGTTGAGTGCAATTTTAAAAAGATAAGGATGAATGGTTCATCATTTTTTAGAGGATAACATCCTCTCCTTGTAGGAAAATACTTTCTTCATTTGATTTTAATTTGAATCAAACTTCTCATTCATTTTTTTACCTGTTGGAACTCCCTTTGTTATGATGGATGTGTGTTGGTGCTTAATATTTTCATTCAAATAATCATTGCACTAAGTATGTACAACTTGGTTATTACAAAACTACATGGTTGCTTGTAATAGATGTTGGTTGTTGAGTTTAAAGGTATGGTGGTGTTGTTTTTACATGTATTTTGCATGGGTTGTTTGTTGATAATCAGATTGAATATTCATTGGTTAACATCATGTACACTGAACTATCTTCTTGCATGCTTTTAGAGCACTATTACAAGCTGATTTAATGTGATTAGTATTCTAAAGAGAATTTATTTCATGGTGAATTAATTATTATTGGATAATACTCATGAGCTGTAATTATAACATGCGATAATTTCCTTAGATTCTTTTCTCAACTTTTGATGGGTTTGAACTGTATAGATTCCTTTGTGCTAAATTTGATGCTGATCTGATTGAAAACGTTGTCGAAATTTGTCTTAAGAATGATGCTTATGGTTTTTGTGAATCAGGGGTAGCTTCAATGATTATTGTTTCTTAGCCTAGAGCTTTATGCTAATGGTTTTAGTAATCTCAATGATGAAATTAATTCTTTCAATCATATTTTACTTGTAGGTGTTGAATGGACCAAATATGTTTAACTTTAATAAATAGAAATGGGGATGATACTCTTGGATTTAATTCAATGGAAGGACAACAACCAAGTGCTTTGATGATAGATGAAATTTTCTAGAGTGTTATCTATTATTATTGTTTTTATGTAATTTTTAGAGCTTATACGGTTAAAATGGATGTTTTTTTTTATCACTCTTTTTGCATGCTAGTTAGATCAGTGAAGTCTCTGCAGGAAATTTGAAGATGGTCTAGTTGGTGTAGTCTTGATTTTCATGTTGGTTTATTTTTATGCTTTGCTTACTGATTTTTTCTTTGTGTGGTGAAATATTAGTTTTCATGCTTTGATTTTTGGTCAAGTATTGTTGATGGTTGTGCTGAAATATGCTTGTTGACTCGTTTATCTAAGCTATTGATATTCCGGTTGTGTTCTGTGTTAAGGGATACGTCACATGCTTTTGATTTTATTTTAACATTATTTTGAGATTAAACTGTATCAAGTTGGTGTTATATCTAAATTTTCCTTTACAAGTGATTAATGTTCATCCTTTGTCATTAAAATAATTTTTTTTGAACCTTCAACCTTTAGCATTATGAGTGCACTTGGCGGCACATCTTCATGTATAATTTCTATCAGTGCATATTTGTCTCTTGAAATTGCTGCTGGAGCTCATATTGTAATCAATCCTCCTCATTATGGGAAAATTATGGATCATACTGGTCATACGGAGGGTCTACTGTATTTCGAGCTCTATGGATTAGATTGCAAAGCTTGATGACAGGTTCCTCTTTTCAGAATTATAGTTCCTGTAACAAAACCCATTGTTGTTAGAAGTCTCACTCCTCAACATGGACAACTACTATGATCAATCCCCGTATACTACAATGATCTTTTTGGATTCACTTCCCTCTTTAATTTCTAATATGGTTGTGTTCCTCTTTTAGAATACCATTGCCACAAATTTTTTTCTTCAATAATTTGTTGTATATGTGATTTGATGTAATTAAACATGTTGTTTTGTTCAAGATAAAGGTGGATGTTTTTGTTGACTCAATCGGGATGACAAAGCTTCACTTTTTAGGGGAGTAATTGGTTTTTTATATACCCTTTTTTCCTACTCAGTTTCTTAAATATTCGGCATTCATTTTTTTATACTTTATTTTTTTTAGGTTTCAATTCATGTCTTTATTTGTCTCCAATTTTTGGGTATGCTTTTTGATTGTGTGTGGTGTAGATCTTGGAGCTAAAGGCTGTCACATAACATTGACTTGTGGTTCCTCAATGATACTATAGTTGACTTGGTTTGTTTCTTATAGTGGCCACTTGAGGGTGATGAAATTTCTTTGGAGGAAGTAACTATTCTTCAACCATGATGAGTGCTGTAGGATTGCAGTTAAGAGATGAAAGTGCTGGAGGATTGCAGTCAAGAGATGACTTGGGTGGTGGGGGTGCGGCAGTGACAACTGTATAAATGGATCTTTGGGTTTTGTGTTTTTTATGGTCTTATCAGTAAACTTAAACTATGTATTGATTCATTTTGTATTAAATTCCATTATTAATATAATTAATCTTCTTCTAAATTTGAACATGTGTGAAAATCATATTTGGCTTGATAATTAAAACAGGTATATTATATATGATAAATTAATAAATATAATATGAAATTTTAATAACAATAAAAATTTATAATTTTTATTTAAATATAATTTTTAAAAAAATAATATATGTTGGTAATATTATTACCAACAGATATATCTGTCATAAGAATATATTTCTAAACACTTTGACCAACATATATATTATCTATTGGTATTTTTATAATAGTAAGAGAACTATTTTATTTGTCTCAATAACATTTAGCGACAGAGTTTTTACCGACAATTTAGTAATAGGACAATTTTTGTTGGTAAAAGGTTTTACCAACAAAAAATGCACATTTACCAACTGATATACTCCTATTGGAAAAAGCTAATTATTTTGTAGTGGTATGGTCAATACAGAGTGTAGAGACCCTATTTTTTCCATTTAAGACTTTGGAATATACATAGAAATATTTTTGGATACTGGCACTGAGACATCGTGAAATTTCAAGGCCTAGTGAGATCATAATTAATTTTATAAAAATATTAATTTTACTTTATGTTAAACACGCATGGTTTTTTAGAAATAATTCGATAACACTTAAAAGGAGTCTCCAATCTAAAATATGAGACCACGATTGAATCTGGAAATTGAGTTTCACCCTAGGAACAATATAAAATGGGTCATCATGAGACATTCAGATAAAGAATCGTTGTTGGTATGTTACATGGATTAATTAAATGATTAATTTAATTAAATTATTAAATCAACTAAACAAAAATTATCTTTAAATATATTTTTTTGGTTGATCTCCAGGGTTAGATGCATAAACCTAGGAACTTTGAGAGGAAATTTCATCCACCCTCATTTGGAAAATCAAGATCATATAACAATGAGCCTCCATATCTAAGAGAATCAAGGAATTGTGGGAAAAATTACTTCCCTCATTTTTTAAAAAGAACGTTCTTCATCGATGAATTATTTTAATCGAGGTTAGACTCGTCATTTGTGGATTCTTCCCAATATGATTAAAATATTGAGAAATATCAATTATTCTTCTTTGATATGCATTAATTATGTTCATTTTCATGAGCCAGTGTATCGATTTAATTTTTTTTGTATTTAATTTATTCCATGTTTATCACCCTGGGAATCCTGATCTATATCTGTTGGAAAAGAATGCTTGAATAATTTTTTCTATCATGTTTATGTGCTTTTCAACCTATTTTTCTTCTTGATCATCACCATAGGCCTACAGGTCCATGATTCGATGTTTCCTAGCAGGATCTAGCTCAATCTAACCCCCAGATTCTTAACATATTCATGTACGGTGGACGGTTTTGCAATATAAGGAAGAAAGGAGATTAATTGTGTGATGCATGTGATTCTTTTATGGATCCCATATATGATAATGAGATACACATTAATGGTGTAGCTATAGTGGCATACATATTCATGTAGGATGGACCATAGATTTGATTTCCAGTCACCAAATGGAAAGAATCGATGAACAGAGGCTTCCCCATAATTTTGGGGTAAACATGAGGCATGATTCAATGTGTTGGGAATGGGTCTGGAATGCTTCAGAAGATATGCAATTTCTAGGAAAAATATGACTACACACCATATAGTCTAAAGAAAACATAGTGTGTAGGCCTTAGCTATAGAGGCTAGGGTTTCCAGGTGAGTTAAATATAACACGACATGAGGGACCCCCACATGTCATGTGATTTAGTGTCGGTGACCATACATGTACTTCAGGAGTACACAATCATTAGAATAACTAGAAAATTTAATGTATCGGTACAAGGATAGGGTACAATAACATGGCATAAATGACACATGTAGGACCCTGTGAGGGAGGACATGTTGTGTATAAGATCACACAAGTAAGGGAAATATTAAATAGAAATTGATAGGGGCATGGGTTGTACCCCATGTGGTTGAGGAATTCAGTGTAGACCCCTTACATGTTTTGTAAGCTACATGGATATTGAGCCTTGTACTAGTAGGGACATGGCCAAGAAGCAGGGTGGGACCACACATTTTGTGAGTCCCCTTACATGCAGTATACCATCTTTTTTAGGAAACTTATTCCTCCAAAATATCCTTCATTTAGAATTGTATTTTGGCTGACAGGTATCCTATCACGAGTGTCCTTCCACATATAAAACAACGGAAGCCTTCTTTGTGGCCATAAAAATATTATGTGAGATAATATGTGTGTGATTCTTCTATAGGCAATTATTGTTGATGGAAGTAATTGAACAGGATCAATAAAGAGATTAGAGTGGCACCCTCATGTAGGGATGGTAATGGGTCCTCTATATAATTCTAGAGTGGAACCCTCTTAATGGGAGGGGAATGTATCATCTATTGATCATTATTGTGGAACTCTCCTATTCGTACAGGTCATGGGTCATTTATCTATAATCCAAGTGGAACCCTCTTGTTGTGCCTGAAATGAGTCCTCTTGTAACACCCAAGACTTTTATGAGAAATATTTTGTTTTTATGTTATATAAATCATCAAATGAATCTTTCACTACACACAATACTAGATTGGCTTGCTTTACACGCAATCGCGACCTTCCTCGATAGCTTGCGTCGTACGCAATACCGAGTTTCACTAAACAATGATATGCAATTAAAATATTATTAAAACTAGCCGTTATGAATAGTAATAACAACTTTTTGAAATTTTATAAATTTTATTTTTCAAAATGGACTTCATTTTTGGATTTGGAATATCAAAATTATCCTAGGGTGAAATTTTGGTATTTTTCTGAAAACTTTCAATTTTTGATGAATAGTGAAACCACTAAGTGGTAGTTAAAAAAAAAAGATTTTTTCATAAAACTTAATTTTACCGCTTCTTTGAGTGGAATTTCGAAAATCCGAGAGACACGGTTAATATCAAGGACTAAAATGTGGTTCAATGAGATGAAAATAATTTTTGTTGAATAGTAACTTTTTACTTTTTTTTACCACGGTTAAAAGTAAATAGGGTAATTAAGGGTAAAAGTGTTATTATTATTACCATAACACATGTCCCAATTCTATTGGATAAGTTTAATTCGACCAAAAACAACCTTAGGAATAAAATATGACCATTTAGGCCCACTTGGATTAGATTAGGACATTTATTATTAATTTATTTAAAGAAGGGTTAAAATAGTTAAAATCAAAGTTTAATAAGTAAATAATTTTTAATATGGGGTTATACATAAGATAAATTCGACTATAAATATTCATTAGAAATATAAACAAATTTACTACATAATGGTATTTTATTTGTAATTTTTAGACATTAAATATTTTAATTGATTTATGACACAACGATGATGTAGTAATTATCTTATTAATGAAATATTGACATAATTGATGTTATAAATACCCAAATAAATGTAATTTGAGACTTTTTATGAATTACAATAATTTTATAGGTTAATATGACATGTTAGTATTTATTTAATTAGCTTGGTTCAAACTAATCATTCTGTTATGATTTTCACAAAAATCAATTACTAAATAGTGTCAAAATTGACATAAAATAGTTTTTTAAAAAAATATTATATTATTAATTGTTATTTTATTCCTAAAAATCTAAGGTTAGGCCAAATGACTTATATAAGGTTATATATATTAATAATAAACAACTTGGGGTTCGTTTGGCTTGTTATAGTAAGTTTATAAACCTTATAGTGTAAGAACACAAGAAGACACGGTAAAAGTAAAATTATTTAACTTAATGTTAAATCTAAATGATAAGGTTAAAATAGGAACCTAAACTTGTATAAATTCTATTGGATTAGAGTATTTCGACCCATCCCCACCTTAGCTTCGAAATAAATCAATTGGAGCTATTTAAAACCGAATTTGACTTTATAATAAAATAATATTTTTAGTTATTCCAAAGGTGTCTCTCTCCTCCCTTATAAAAGGGCACCTCCTCCCTCTCTTCCTCACACCACTTTGAGCATTCAAGCTCTGCCTACCCCTGCCAATTTCTTCTCTCCACTTCCCTAGAGACATCCTAGAGGTCCTGGTCTTCTTCAAAGACCAATTTTAGTGCCCTAAAAGGAGGTCTCAAAGAAGCGCTTCAAAGAAGAGGTAATATCCGTTACCGATTCTTTCATCTTTATTTCTTCTTCCACTTCTTCTTATTTAGCTGTTTCATTATGAAGTAATAACATAAGTATCACTCATATACTGATATGTTATTATAAGTATGAAACAACCCTATTTCACCATCAATCCATCCTACGGAAAATGAAATCACCGTGTGTGCGTACGTACAGAATATCGTCTCCACGTCGTGGTGTAATCTGTTTTCCACCACCACCTTACTTGGATGGATATAATGGTGTAAATAATAACTATATATGATTATTTTAAAGTTATATTGATTCTGAAATTGTATATATACACTCCGTTACAATCTCACGATCATGGGAACGATATCATCACTCGTGCGTGCGTACGGAATACTGTCTCCACGATGTGATGCGACTCGTTCTACATGATCTTCATTGCATAATGATTATATAAATGAATTTAATGAATGAATATGATATATATTACACTAATACCATTCTGGAAATGAGGTATCTATAACCTAAAAAGAAGAATAAGAATTTATTTGACAAAACACGCATAAGAACAAAAAGTAATAAACACCCGAATAACAAGTAGCAATGAAATATTACTAATAATAAGATAAGAATATGATCATATATGATATTATAACAATGAGTATAATTCTGGAATAAGTCAATAACATTATTTAAATCATTATACAAGAGGTTCAGACACTTACGAAGCAAATTGGACCTAAGGTAAGGGAAAATATTACAATCTCATTTTATCCGAGATTGTTTATACTTTGGTATTTACTGGGGTGTATTTTATCATCCACGTCCATGTCCCCTCAATATTTAATATTGTTCTATCCACCTAAAATTTTTTAAATCCAATTTTACCCTTCGGTGAGTTTTTAGTAAAAGATATGAAAAGAATCTTTTGTCGTTTTTCGTACGAGGTACTTTTTGACTTTTCCGAAAAAAGTACGAGAAGATTGTTTTTTTTAACTTATACAGCATGAATGGATTTTTAAAACATTATTTCCAAGAAGCTTCCTTTACAAGTTTTCATGTTTATTTTTAATCAACTTTTTTTAGTTTAAAATTGTATGACACGTTAAGAAAGGAAAATGTTTTTGGAGTAGAAAGGATATTTTCCTCAAGAATGGAGTTCAAATGTTTTATCAAAATTATTTTTCATCTAAGATAATATAGGGTTATGTTTCTATCCCTATTCTTACATTGATTTGATTATGTTGTGATGGAATTATTAATATGAATTCCTTTATCATATATGAATTGTTTTATGATGTCATGTTGTTTAAGAATCCCATTTTTATTACATGGGTTATGCAATGATTTATGATTTATGATTTTGTGGAACACATATGAATGGTATCATTATGAGATTGGTGGGACCTATATCTCCCTTCAATGCATTGGGTAAAGATTTTATATCTCATGAGATAGACATGACTGGAACGACAGGTTAAACCGGTTCAGTAAAACAGTACTGAAACGAGGAGTGAACTCGGTTCAGAAATGGACTTTGTCCACTAAGATAGTCTTGGAAATGATTCTTCACTAATAAGAAATGATTCTCCATGATTATGTGTGTATTCCACAAAGTTTCATGTTTTAAGTTATGATTTTTGGGATTACATTTCACTACTTTGATTTATCCCATGTTATGAAATTATGATCTCTTTTGCAGGTTAAGATTTCCAAAAGTTATGTTCTTATGTATATGATGTGATTGATATTTCTTTTGTTTACCCTTACTGAGAATTTGAGCTCACCCTTTTGTATGTTTTATTTCCCCAGGTCAGGAATAATGTTATTAAGTAGGATATGCCAAAAAGGGACTCTAGATATGATGAAATAAATGGGAGGCAAAGTAGATGCTTTATGAACCAGTTGTTTATGTTTCCCAGTTTCTAAAGACTCTATACCTATACGGTCCTTTCCTGGTTTTGTTATATGTTGTAATAAGTGTGATTCAATTGTGAGGTAATAACAATGTATGTAAAGTATGAGTCGTTATAGTTGGTATCAGAGGAAAGGTATAGTCAACCTTTGCAAACTATGATGTGAAAGCGTTAGTAAGAACCCTAAGGATAAGTCTAAGAATAGAACACAATCTTAGTGTTTTAGAAATGGCCGTGAATAACCTAGGATAAGACCATAAGTGTGAAATTTTATTCTTGATTGTGTGGTTTTCCTATTATAATTAGTGTTTCTCACACTATTCTTCTTGGTTTTAGTCAATGGCTGGAACCCGAAGGAACCGTGTTAATGCGGAATGCGACGGTCAATGCAATGATTGTCCCCCTGAGCAACCAAACGTTATGGGAGATGGAATGAAAA
Source organism: Viscum album (assembly GCA_963277665.1). NCBI lineage: Eukaryota > Viridiplantae > Streptophyta > Magnoliopsida > Santalales > Viscaceae > Viscum > Viscum album. The sequence goes on from OY728120.1 coordinate 1,491,493,160, forward strand.
ATCTTGTAGCCATGCTCACACAACTTTCTCAAGCTATGAATCATGCAGGACTTCCAAACGAGCAAAGTAAGGAGCAAAATTCTGTTGAATCCTTCATGAGGTAGCGTCCACCTTCATTCAGCGGGTCTACTGATCCATTAGTTACTGAACAATGGATTAGTACTACTGAAAAGATATTTTCAGTTCTTCAATATTCTGAACATGATAAAGTCATCTTAGCAGTGTATCATTTGGAAGGTGATGCTGATCAATGGTGGAATATTATTAAGAATATGAGGAAAATGGATGAAATTGAGTCCATGGAATGGGATGAGTTCAAGAACTTATTTTCAATAAGTACTTCCCTCGTATTCTCCGAACAAATATGGAGAAAGAGTTTCTTGAACTGAAGAAAAAGGATGATGAATCTGTTAGTACCTATGAAGCAAATTTTACAAGACTGGCAAGGTACGCTTCTGGTATTATTATCCAACCTGAGAGTAAGATCGATCGATTCTTTAGTGGCTTAAAACGAAGTCTTCGAAGGGCCTTAGCCATAAGGGACTTCAATAGCTATGAGGAAATCATTTGATGTGCTCTCAAAGTTGAGATGGAGATTGGAGTAACCCATCAGTCATATGGATTTGATAAGAAGAGGAAAATGGAATTCAAATGAAAATCTAAAGAGCACACTGAAAAGAAGATGAGTTTTCCCTTATGCTCAAAGTGTGGAAAGAAACATGGAGGGAGTTGTCTTAAATGGACAAGTAAATGTTACAAATGTGGAAAGTAAGGTCATCGGGCATTTTAATGCCGCAATGATGGGAAGAAGATGTCTAATGATGCAAACAAAGGAAGGGACACACATAATGAACCTACTACACTTCAATGTTTTAAGTGCAAGGAGATGGGGCATTATGCCAATAAATGACCTAATCCAAGGGTTTTTTATGATGATCGACATCAACAAAATCTTAAGGCTAAAGACAAAGGAAAGTCACATGCAATTTCTATCAGCGATGTGGAGTACGATAACGATGTGGTGAAAGGTACACTTACCATCCACTCTAAAGTAGCAAATGTTTTATTTGATTCTGGATCCACCCACTCTTTTATTTCTGAAGAATTTTCTAAGGGTATCACCATATTACCTCAACAATTAGATGTTGAGTTAGCTGTGACAACCCCTAATGGCACAATAGTCGCATCAAAAGGTTATAATTATTCTCCGATTGAAGTTTGTGGGAAAGTGCTTCCTGCAAATCTTGTGATCCTTCCTATAGTGGAATTTGATGTGATTCTTGGCATGGATTGGATTTCTTTATATGGAGCTCATATCAATTTCCAAAGAATGGAAGTCACATTTCATATTCCAGATCAATCTATGATCACCTATCGATGCAAGGATGAACATAACCTTCCAGTGGAAATTTCTTCCATCTTATGGGTCTTGATTCCACTAAATGAAGGTTATTTATCTCAAATGGTTGGTGAGAAACTCATGATTAAGAATATTCCCATTGTACGAGAGTTTGATGATGTCTTTCCGAAGGAATTTCCAGGTCTTCCACCAAATCGTGAAGTTGAGTTTTCAATAGAACTCGTACCGGGTGCTTTGCCTATTTCAAAGACACCTTATAGAATAGCCCCAATTGAGTTGCAGGAATTGAAGAAGCAACTCCAAGAGAATCTTGATAAGGGATTCATACACCCTAGTGCATCACCTTGGGGAGCACCTGTTCTATTTGTTAAGAATAAAGATGGATCAATGAGACTCTGCATTGATTATCGAGAACTTAACAAGATCACTATCAAGAACAAATATCCTCTCCCACGCATTGATGACTTATTTGACCAACTACGCGGAGCTCAATACTTTTCCAAGATTGATCTTCGTTCAGGGTATCATCAATTAAGGTTCAAAAGGGAGGATATACCAAAGACGACTTTCCGTACAAGGTATGGACACTATGAATTTATAGTGATGCCATTTGGTCTTACTAATGCCCTTGCTATCTTCATGGATCTGATGAATAGAGTCTTTAGAGACTATATTGATTAGTTTGTGGTAGTCTTTATAGACGATATTATTGTATATTCAAAGAGCAAGGAAGAACATGAAGATCACTTGAGAATTATATTGAAGACCCTGAGAAAGGAGAAGCATTATGCCAAATTTACCAAGTGTGAATTTTGGCTTCAAAGAGTTTCATTTTTCGGTCACATAATCTCAAAAGAGGGGATATCTGTGGATCCAGTAAAAACAGAGGTTATCGAAAGATGGTCGAGACCAACAACAGTAACTGATATTTGAAGTTTTCTTGGTTTGGATGGATATTATTGATGTTTTGTGAAATATTTTTCATGATTATATAATCCACTCAACAGGTTGACTCGGAAAGGAGTTAAGTTTGTTTGGACGGAGGAATGTGAAGAGAATTTCAAGGAGTTGAAAAGAAGGTTATCCAGTGCGCCTGTGCTCACACTGCCTTGTAGTGGAGAAAGGTTTGTGATCTACAGTGATGCATCCAAGAAGGGGTTGGTGTGTGTTCTTATGCAAAATGATATGGTGATACCTTATGCCTCACAACAGTTGAAAATACATGAGCAAAATTACCCAACACATGATTTCGAGTTAGCTGCGGTAATCTTTGCATTAAAGATTTGGAGTCATTATCTTTATGGAGAAAGGTGTGACATTTATACTGATCATAAAAGTTTAAAGTATATTTTCACACAAAAGGAGATGAATATGCACCAAAGAAGATGGTTGGAGATGATTAAGGATTACGACTGCTCAATTCATTACCACCCTGGGAAAGCAAACAAGGTTGCAGATGCATTAAGTCGACAAGACCATGCCAGTTTATCCATGATGAGGATCACAAAAGATCCAATATTTATGGATTTAAAAAGGATGGATCTTGGAATTATAATGGAAGGGGGAAAATCGTATCTTTCTCAAATGAATGTTCAACCATCTATACATGTGAAGATTAAAGAGGTGCAGAAAGAAGATGTTGAGTTACAAAAGAAGGTGAGAAATATTTTTGAATTCAACCTTGATTGTGATGGGATAATAAAGTTCAGGAATCGGGTTTGTGTTCCTCCCATCCCCGAATTAAAGAAGGAGCTACTGGATGAGGCTCATAGTTCTTAATTCTCTATTCATCCTGGAAGCATGAAGATGTATAGGGACCTGAAAGAGTACTTCTGGTGGGATGGCATGAAAAGAGATATTGCTGAATATGTCTGTTGATGCTTGGTTTTTCAGCAAGTTAAAGCTGAGAGACAGAAGTCTAAGGGGATGTTACAACCATTACCCATACCCGAATGGAAATGGGAAAACATCACTATGGACTTTGTCACAGGACTTCCTAAAACATCCAAAGGCAATAATGCTATCTGGATCATAGTTGATCGTCTTACAAAATCTGCACACTTCATTGCTATTAGAGAGGATTTCTCTCTGGATTAGCTTTCCAGGATATATGTAAAGGAAGTGGTAAGATTTCATGGAGTACCACTTTCTATTATATCTGATCGGGATCCGAGATTTACCTAGAAGTTCTGGCGAAGTCTTCAGCATACTTTGGATACAGAGTTGAGTTTTGGCACTGCTTATCATCCTCAAATAGACAGTCAGTCTGAGAGAACAATTCAAACTCTAGAAGATATGTTGAGAGCTTGCTCTATGGATTTCAAAGGTGGTTGGGATCAACACCTACCTTTGGTAGAATTTTCTTATAATAATAACTTTCACTCCAGTATTCAGATGGCTCCTTATGAAGCTCTCTATAGAAAGAAATGCAGGACTCTAACTTCCTGGGATGAAGTTGGGGAAAGAAAGCTATTAGGACCTGATCTTGTTGATGAGATGGCAGAAAAGGTCCGATCTATTCAACAACACATAAGAGCAGCTCAGAGTCGACAGAAAATTTATGCTGACAACCGAAGAAAAGACCTAGAGTTTTAAGTGGGTGATAAAGTGTTCTTACGAATATCTCCCCGGAAGAGGGTCATGTGATTTGGAAAGAAGGGGAAGTTGAGCCCTAGATATATCGATCCTTTCAAAAAACTGGATCGTGTTGGAAAGGTAGCTTACCGATTGGAACTTCCACTGAATCTATCTCAAGTTCACAATGTGTTCCATGTTTCTCTCCTGAGAAAGTACATACCTGATCCTTCACATGTACTCAGCTCAGAAGTTGTACCGCTGGAGCAAGATCTTTCTTATGAAGAACAACTGATAGAGATTCTGGATCGTAGCGAAAAAGTCCTACGAAACAAGACCACTCGCTTGGTAAAAGTTTTATGGAGGAACCACCAATTATAAGAAGCTACATGGGAGCTTGAGGATATGATGAGGGAGAGGTATCCTCATCTTTTTGTTACAAAGTGACGAATTTCGAGGGCGAAATTCATTTTAAGGGGGGTAGAATGTAACACCCGATACTTTTATGAGAAATATTTTGTTTTTATGTTATATAAATCATCAAAGGAATCTTTCACTACACACAACACTAGATTGGCTTGCTTTACACGCAATCACGGCCTTCCTCGATAGCTTTCATCGTACGCAATACCGAATTTCACTAAATAATGATATGCTACTAAAATATTATTAAAACTAGCCGTTATGAATAGTAATAACCACTTTTTAAAATTTTATAAATTTTATTTTTCAAAATGGACTTCATTTTTGGATTCGGAATATCGAAATTAGCCTAGGGTGAAATTTTGGTATTTTTCTGAAAACTTTCAATTTTTGATGAATAGTGAAACCACTAAGTGGTAGTTAAAAAAAACTGATTTTTTCATAAAACATAATTTTACCACTTCTGTGGGTGGAATTTCGAAAATCCGAGAGACACGGTTAATATCAAGGACTAAAATGTGGTTCAATGAGATGAAAATAATTTTTGGTGAATAATAACTTTTTACTTCTTTTTACCACGGTTAAAAGTAAATATGGTAATTAAGGGTAAAAGTGTTATTATTATTACCCTAACACATGTCCTAATTCTGTTGGATAAGTTTAATTCGACCAAAAACAACCTTAGTAATAAAATATGACCATTTAGGCCCACTTAGATTAGATTAGGACATTTATTATTAATTTATTTAAAGAAGGGTTAAAATAGTTAAAATCAAAGGTTAATAAGTAAATAATTTTTAATATGGGGTTATACATAAGATAAATTAGACTATAAATATTCATTAGAAAGATTAAAAAATTTCCTACATAATGGTATTTTATTTGTAATTTTTAGACATTAAAAAATTTAATTTATTTATGACACAACGATGATGCGGTAATTATCTTATTAATGAAATACTGACATAATTGATGTTATAAATACCCAAATAACTGTAATTTGAGACTTTTTATGAATTAAACTAATTTTATAGGTTAATATGACATGTTAGTATTGATTTAATTAACTTGGTTTGAACTAATAATTCTGTTATGATTTTCACAAAAATCAATTACTAAATAGTGTCAAAATTGACATAAAATAGTTTTTAAAAAAAATATTATATTATTAATTGTTATTTTATTCATAAAAATCTAATGTTCGGCCAAATGACTTATATAAGGTTATATATATTAATAATAAACAACTTGGGGTTCGTTTGTCTTGTTATAGTAAGTTTATTAACCTTATAGTGTAAGAACACAAGAAGACACGGTAAAAGTAAAATTATTTAACTTAATGTTAAATCTAAATGATAAGGTTAAAATAGGAACCTAAAGTTGTCTAAATTCTACTGGATGAGAGTATTTCTACCCATCCCCACCTTATATTCTAAATAAATCAATTTGGAGATATTTAAAACCGAATTTGGCTTTATAATAAAATAATATTTTTGGTTATTCCAAAGGTGCCCCTCTCCTCCCTTATAAAAGGGCACCTCCTCCCTCTCTTCCTCACACCACTTTGAGCCTTCAAGATCGGCCAACCCCTGCCAATTTCTTCTCTCCACTTCCCTAGATAGATCATAGAGGTCCTGGTCTTCTTTAAAGACCAATTTTAGTTCCCTAAAAGGAAGTCTCAAAGAAGCTCTTCAAAGAAGAGGTAATGTCTGTTACCGATTCTTTCATCTTTATTTCTTATTCCACTTCTTCTTATTTAGTTGTTTCATTATGAAGTAATAACATCAGTATCACTCATATACTTATATGTTATTATAAGTATGAAACAACCCTATTTCACCATCAATCCATCCTACGGAAAATGAAATCACCGCACGTGCATACGTACCGAATACCGTCTCCACGCCGTGATGTAATCTGTTTTCCACCACCACCTTACTTGGATGGATATAATGGTGTAAATAATAATTATATATGATTTTTGTAAAGTTATATTGATTCTGAAATTTTATATATACACTCCGTTACAATTTCACGATCATGGGAACGATATCATCGCTCGTGCGTACGTACGGAATACCGTCTCCACGATGTGATGCGACTCGTTCTACATGATCTTCATTGAATAATGATTATATAAATGAATTGAATGAATTAATATGATATATATTACACTAATACCATTCTGTAAATGAGGTATCTATAACCTAAAAAGAAGAATAATAATTTATTCGACAAAACACGCATAAGAACAAAAAGTAATAAACACCCGAATAACAAGTAGCAATGAAATATTACTAATAATAAGATAAGAATATGACAATATATGATACCATAACAATGAGTATGATTCTGGAATAAGTCAATAACATTATTTAAATCATTATACAGGAGGTTCAGACACTTATGAAGCAAATTGGACCTAAGGTAAGGGAAAATATCACAATCTCATTTTATCTGAGATTGTTTATACTTTGGTATTTACTGGGGTGTATTTTATCATCCACGTCCATGTTACCTCAATATGTAATATTGTTCCATCCACCTACAATTGTTTATATCCAATTTTACCCTTCAGTGAGTTTTTAGTAAAAGATATGAAAGGAATCTTTTGTCGTTTTTCATACGAGGTACTTTTTGACTTTTCCGACAAAAGTACGAGAAGAATGTTTTTTTAACTTATACGGCATGAATGGATTTTTAAAACATTATTTCCAAGAAGCTTCCTTTACAATTTTTCATGTTTATTTTTAATCAACTTCTTTTAGCTTAAAATTGTATGACATGTTAAGAAAGGAAAATGTTTTTGGAGTAGAAAGGATATTTTCCTCAAGAATGGAGTTCAAATGTTTTATCAAAATTATTTTCCATATAAGATAATATAGGGTTCTGTTTCTATCCCTATTCTTACATTGATTTGATTATGTTGTGATGCAATTATTTTTATGAATTCCTTTATCTTATATGAATTGTTTTATGATGTTATGTTGTTTAAGAATCCTATTTTTATTACAAGGGTTATGCAATGATGTATGATTTATGATTTTGTGGCACACATATGAATGGTATAATTATGATATGGGTGGGACCTATATCTAACTCCAATGCATTGGGTAATGATTTTATATCTCATGAGATAGACATGGCTGGAACGGCAGGTTAAACCGGTTCAGTAAAACAGGACTGAAACGAGGAGTGAACTCGGTTCAGAAATGGACTTTGTCCACTAAGATAGTCTTGGCAATGAGTATTGACTAATAAAAAACGATTCTCTATGATTATGTGTGTATTCCAAAAAGTTTCATGTTTTAAGTTATGATTTTTGGGATTACATTTCACTACTATTATTTATCCCATGTTATGAAATTATGATCTCTTTTGCAGGTTAAGATTTCCAAAAGTTATGTTCTTATGTATATGATGTGATTGATATTTATTTTGTTTACCCTTACTAAGCATTTGAGCTCACCCTTTTGTATGTTTTATTTCCCCAGGTCAGGAAGAAGGTTATTAAGTAGGATATGCCAAAAAGGGACTCTAGATATGATGAAATAAATGGGAGGCAAAGTAGATGCTTTATGAACCAGTTGTTTATGTTTCCCAGTTTCTAAATACTCTATACCTATACGGTCCTTTCCTAGTTTTGTTATATGTTGTAATAAGTGTGCTTAAATTTTGAAGTAATAACAATGTATGTAATGTATGGGTCGTTATAGTTGGTATCAGAGGAAAGGTATAGTCAACCTCTGGAAACTAGGATGTGAAAGCGTTATTAAGAACCCTAAGGATAAGTCTAAGCATAGAACACAATCTTAGTGTTTTAGAAATGGCCATGAATAACCTAGGATAAGACCATAAGTGTGAAATTTTATTCTTGATTGTGTGGTTTTCCTATTATAATTAGTGTTGCTCACACTATTCTACTTGGTTTTAGTCAATGGCTGGAACCCGAAGGAACCGTGTTAATGCGGAATGAGACGGGCAATGCAATGATTGCCCCCCTGAGCAACCAAACGTTATGGGAGATGGAATTCACAATCTTGTATCCATGCTCACACAACTTTCTCAAGCTATGAATCATGCAGTACTTCCAAACGAGCAAAGAAAGGAGCAAAATTATGTTGAATCCTTCATGAGGCAGCATCCACCTTCATTCAGCGGGTCTACTGATCCATTAGTTGCTGAACAATGGATTAGTACTACTGAAAAGATATTTTCAGTTCTTCAATGTTCTGAACATGATAAAGTCATCTTAGCAGTGTATCATTTGGAAGGTGATGTTGATCAATGGTGGAATCTTATTAATAATACAAGGCAAAGGGATGAAATTGAGTCCATGGAATGGGACGAGTTAAAGAACTTATTTTTCAATAAGTACTTCCCTCGTATTCTCCGAACAAATATGGAGAAAGAGTTTCTTGAACTAAAGAAAAAGGATGATGAATCTGTTGGTACCTATGAAGAAAATTTTACAAGACTTGCAAGGTACGCTTCTGGTATTATTATCCAACCTGAGAGTAAGATCGATCGATTCTTTAGTGGCTTAAAACCAAGTCTTCGAAGGGCCTTAGCCATAAGGGTTTTCAATAGCTATGAGGAAATCTTTCGATGTTCTCTCAAAGTTGAGATGGAGATTGAAGTAACCCATCAGTCATATGGGTTTGATAAGAAGAGGAAAATGGAGTTCAAAGGAAAATCTAAAGTGCACACTGAAAAGAAGATGAGTTTTCCCTTATGCTCAAAGTGTGGAAAGAAACATGGAGGGAGTTGTCTTAAAGGGACAAGTAAATGTTTCAAATGTGGAAAGGAAGGTCATCGGGCATTTTAATGCCGCAATGATGGGAAGAATATGTCTAATGATGAAAACAAAGGAAGGGACACATATAATGAACCTACTACACTTCAATGTTTCAAGTGTAAGGAGATGGGGCATTATGCCAATAAATGCCCTAATCCAAGGGTTTTTTATGATGATCGACATCAACAAAATCTTAAGGCTAAAGACAAAGGAAAGTCACATGCAAATTCTATCAGCGATGTGTAGTATGATAACGATGTGGTGAAAGGTACACTTACCATCCACTCTAAAGTAGTAAATGTTTTATTTGATTCTGGATCCACCCACTCTTTTATTTCTGAAGAATTTTCTAAGGGTATCACCGTATTACCTCAATAATTAGATGTTGAGTTAGCTGTGACAACCCCTAATGGAACAACAGTCGCATCAAAAGTTTATAATTCTTCTCTGATTGAAGTTTGTGGGAAAGTGATTCCTACAAATCTTGTGATCCTTCCTATAGTGGAATTTGATGTGATTCTTGGCATGGATTGGATTTATTTATATGGATCTCATATCAATTGCCAAATAAGGGAAGTCACATTTCATATTCTAGATCAATCTATGATCACCAATCGATGCAACGATGAACTTAAACTTCCAGTAGAAATTCTTCCATCTTATGGGTCTTGATTCCACTAAATGAAGGTTATTTATCTCAAATGGTTGTTGAGAAACTCACGATTAAGAATATTCCCATTGTACGGGAGTTTGATGATGTCTTTCCGGAGGAATTTCCAGGTCTTCCACCAAATCGTGAAGTTGAGTTTTCAATAGAACTCGTACCGGGTGATTTGTCTATTTCAAAGACACCTTATAGAATGGCCCCAATTGAGTTGCAGGAATTGAAGAAGCAACTCCAAGAGAATCTTGATAAGGGATTCATACGCCCTAGTGAATCACCATGGGGAGCACCTGTTCTATTTGTTAAGAAGAAAGATGGATCAATGAGACTCTGCATTGATTATCGAGAACTTAACAAGATCACTATCAAGAAAAAATATCCTCTCCCATGCATTGATGACTTATTTGACCAACTACGTGGAGCTTAATACTTTTCCAAGATTGATCTTCGTTCAGGGTATCATCAATTAAGGTTCAAAAGGGAGGATATACCAAAGATGACTTTACGTACAAGGTATGGACACTATGAATTTATAGTGATGCCATTTGGTCTTACTAATGCCCCTACTATCTTCATGTATATGATGAATAGTCTTTAGAGACTATCTTGATCATTTTGTGGTAGTCTTTATAGACGATATTCTTGTATATTCAAAGAGAAAGGAAGAACATGAAGATCACTTGAGAATTATATTGAAGACCCTGAGAAAGGAGAAGCATTATGACAAATTTACCAAGTGTGAATTTTGGCTTCAAAGATTTTCATTTTTCGGTCACATAATCTCAAAAGAGGGGATATCTGTGGATCCTGCAAAAAGATAGGTTATCGAAAGATGGTCGAGACCAACAACAGTAACTGAGATCCGAAGTTTTCTTGGTTTGGCTAGATATTATCGATGTTTTGTGAAAGCTTTTTCAGGATTATCTAATCCACTCACCAGGTTGACTCAGAAAGGAGTTAAGTTTGTTTGGAAGGAGGAATGTGAAGAGAATTTCAAGGAGTTGAAAAGAAGGTTATCCAGTGTACCTGTGCTCACACTACCTTGAAGTAGAGAAAGTTTTGTGATCTACAGTGATGCATCCAAGAAGGGGTTGGGGTGTGTTCTTATGCAAAATGATATGGTGATAGCTTATTCCTCACGACAGTTGAAAATCCATGAGCAAAATTACCCAACACATGATTTGGAGTTAGCTGCGGTAATCTTTGCATTAAGGATTTGGAGACATTATCTTTATGGAGAAAGGTGTGACATTTATACTGATCATAAAATTTTAAAGTATATTTTCACACAAAAGGAGCTGAATATGCGCCAAAGAAGATGGTTGGAGCTGATTAAGGATTACGACTGCTCAATTCATTACTACCCTAGGAAAGAAAACAAGGTTGCAGATGCATTAAGTCGACAAGACCATGCCAGTTTATCCATGATGAGGATCACAAAAGAACCAATATTTATGGATTTACAAAGGATGGATCTTGGAATTATAATGGAAGGGGGAAAATCGTATCTTTCTCAAATGAATGTTCAACCATCTATACATGTGAAGATTAAAGAGGCACAAAAAGAAGATGTAGAGTTACAAAAGAAGGTGAGAAATATTCCTGAATTCAACCTTGATTGTGATGGGATAATAAAGTTCAGGAATCGGGTTTGTGTTCCTCCCATCCCCGAATTAAAGAAGGAGCTGCTGGATGAGGCTCATAGTTATTCATTCTCTATTCATCCTGGAAGCACGAAGATGTATAGGGACCTGAAAGAGTACTTCTGGTGGGATGGCATGAAAAGAGATGTTACTGAATATGTCTCTCGATGCTTGGTTTGTCAGCAAGTTAAAGTTGAGAGACAGAAGTCTAAGGGGATGTTACAACCGTTACTCATACCCAAATGGAAATGGGAAAACATCACTATGGACTTTGTCACAAGACTTCCTAAAACATCCAAAGGCAATAATGCTATCTGGGTCATAGTTGATCGTCTTACAAAGTCTGCACACTTCATTGCTATTAGAGAGGATTTCTCTCTGGATTAGCTTTCCAGGATATTTGTAAAGGAAATGGTAAGATTGCATGGAGTACCACTTTATATTATATCTGATCAGGATCCGAGATTTACCTTGAAGTTCTGGAAAATTCTTCAGCATACTCTGGATACAGAGTTGAGTTTCAACACTGCTTATTATCCTCAAAAATACGGTCAGTCTGGGAGAACAATTCAAACTCTAGAAGATATGTTGAGAGCTTGCTCTATGGATTTCAAAGGTGGTTGGGATCAACACCTACCTTTGGTAGAATTTTCTTTCAATAATAGATTTCACTCCATTATTCAGATGGCTCCTTATGAATCTCTCTATAGAAATAAATGCAGGACTCCAACTTGCTGGGATGAAGTTGGGGAAAGAAATCTATTAGGACCTGATCTTGTTGATGAGATGGCAGAAAAGGTCCGATCTATTCAACAACACATAAGAGCAGCTCAGAGTCGACAGAAAAGTTATGCCGACAACCGAAGAAAAGACCTAGAGTATGAAGTGGGTGATAAAGTGTTCTTACAAATATCTACCTGGAAGAGGGTCATGAGATTTGGAAAGAAGGGGAAGTTGAGCCCTAGATATATCGGTCCTTTCGAAAAACTGGATCGTGTTGGAAAGGTAGCTTACCGATTGGCGCTTCCACCGAATCTCTCTCAAGTTCACAATGTGTTCCATGTTTCTCTCTTGAGAAAGTACATACCTGATCCTTCACATGTACTCAGCTCAGAAGTTGTACCATTGGAGCAAGATCTTTCTTATGAAGAACAGTTGATAGAGATTCTGGATCGTAGCGAAAAAGTCCTACGAAACAAGACCAATCGCTTGGTGAAAGTTTTATGGAGGAACCACCAATTAGAATAAGCTACATGGGAGATTGAGGATATGATGAGGGAGAGGTATCCTCATCTTTTTGTTACAAAGTGACGTATTTCGAGGGCGAAATTCATTTTAAGGGGGGTAGAATGTAACACCCGAGACTTTTATGAGAAATATTTTGTTTTTATGTTATATAAATCATCAAAGAATCTTTCACTACACACAACACTAGATTGGCTTGCTTTACACGCAATCGCGGCCTTCCTCGATAGCTTGCGTCGTACACAATACCGAGTTTCACTAAACAATGATATGCTACTAAAATATTATTAAAACTAGCCGTTATGAATAGTGATAACCACTTTTTGAAATTTTATAAATTTTATTTTTCAAAATGGACTTCATTTTTGGATTCGGAATATCGAAATTAGCCTAGGGTGAAATTTTGGTATTTTTCTGAAAACTTTCAATTTTTGATGAATAGTGAAACCACTAAGTGGTAGTTAAAAAAAACCGATTTTTTCATAAAACTTAATTTTACTGCTTCTGTGAGTGGAATTTCGAAAATTCGAGAGACACGGTTAATATCAAGGACTAAAATTTGGTTCAATGAGATGAAAATAATTTTTGGTGAATAGTAACTTTTTACTTTTTTTACCACGGTTAAAAGTAAATAGGGTAATTAAGGGTAAAAGTGTTATTATTATTACCCTAACACATGTCCTAATTCAGTTGGATAAGTGTAATTCGGCCAAAAACAACCTTATGAATAAAATATGACCATTTAGGCCCACTTAGATTAGATTAGGACATTTATTATTAATTTATTTAAAGAAGGGTTAAAATAGTTAAAATCAAAGTTTAATAAGTAAATAATTTTTAATATGGGGTTATACATAAGATAAATTCGACTATAAATATTCATTAGAACTATAAACAAATTTCCTACATAATGGTATTTTATTTGTAATTTTTAGACATTAAATAATTTAATTTATTTATGACACAACGATGATACAATAATTATCTTATTAATGAAATATTGACATAATTAATGTTATAAATACCCAAATAAATGTAATTTGAGACTTTTTATGAATTACACTAATTTTATAGGTTAATATTACATGTTAGTAAGGATTTAATTAACTTTTTTCGAACTAATAATTCTTTTATGATTTTCACAAAAATCAATTACTATATAGTGTCAAAATTGACATAAAATAGTTTTTAAAACAAATATTATATTATTAATTGTTATTTTATTCCTAAAAATCTAAGGTTCGGCCAAATGACTTAGATAAGGTTATATATATTAATAATAAACAACTTGGGGTTCGTTTGTCTTGTTATAGTAATTTTATTAACCTTATAGTGTAAGAACACAAGAAGACACGGTAAAAGTAAAATTATTTAACTTAATGTTAAATCTAAATGATAAGGTTAAAATAGGAACCTAAACTTGTCTAAATTCTATTGGATGAGAGTATTTCGACCCATCCACACCTTATCTTAGAAATAAATCAATTCGGAGCTATTTAAAACCTAATTTGGCTTTATAATAAAATAATATTTTTAGTTATTCCAAAGGTGCCCCTCTCCTCCCTTATAAAAGGGCACCTCCTCCCTCTCTTCCTCACACCACTTTGAGCCTTCAAGCTCGGCCAAACCCTGGAAATTTCTTCTCTCCACTTCCATAGAGACATCCTAGAGGTCCTGGTCTTCTTCAAAGACCAATTTTAGTGCCCTAAAAGGAGGTCTCAAAGAAGCGCTTCAAAGAAGAGGTAATGTCCGTTACTGATTCTTTCATATTTATTTCTTCTTCAACTTATTCTTCTATAGTTGTTTCATTATAAAGTAATAACATCAGTATCAATAATATACTGATATGTTATTATAAGTATGAAACAACCCTATTTCACCATCAATCCATCCTACGGAAAATGAAATCACCGCGCGTGCGTACGTATGGAATACCGTCTCCACGCCGTGGTGTAATCTGTTTTCCACCACCACCTTACTTGGATGGATATAATGGTGTAAATAATAACTATATATAATTATTGTAAAGTTATATGGATTCTGAAATTGTATATATACAATCCGTTACAATTTCACGATCATGGGAACGATATCATCGCTCGTGCGTACGTACGAAATACCGTCTCCATGATGTGATGCGACTCGTTCTACATGATCTTCATTGCATAATGATTATATAAATGAATTGAATGAATGAATATGATATATATTACACTAATAACATTCTGTAAATGAGGTATCTATAACCTAAAAAGAAGAATAATAATTTATTCAACAAAACACGCATAAGAACAAAAAGTAATAAACACGCGAATAACAAGTAGCAATGAAATATTACTAATAATAAGATAAGAATATGACCATATATGATATCATAACAATGAGTATGATTCTGGAATAAGTCAATAACATTATATAAATCATTATACAGGAGGTTCGGACACTTACGAAGCAAATTGGACCTAAGGTAAGGGAAAATATCACAATCTCATTTTATCCGAGATTGTTTATACTTTGGTATTTACTGGGGTGTATTTTATCATCCACGTCCATGTTCCCTCAATATGTAATATTGTTCCATCCACCTACAATTGTTTAAATCCAATTTTACCCTTTGGTGAGTTTTTAGTAACACATATGAAATGAATCTTTTGTCGTTTTTCGTACGAGGTACTTTTTGACTTTTCCGACAAAAGTACGAGAAGAATGTTTTTTTAACTTATACGGCATAAAAGGATTTTTAAAACATTATTTCCAAGAATATTCCTTTAAAAGTTTTCATGTTTATTTTTAATCAACTTTTTTTAGTATAAAATTGTATGACATGTTAATAAAGGAAAATGTTTTTGGAGTAGAAATAATATTTTCCTCAAGAATGGAGTTCAAATGTTTTATCAAAATTATTTTCCATATAAGATAATATAGGGTTCTGTTTCTATCCCTATTCTTACATTTATTTGATTATGTTGTTATGGAATTATTTTTATGAATTCCTTTATCTTATATGAATTTTTTTATGATGTCATATTGTTTAAGAATCCCATTTTTATTACATGGGTTATGCAATGATGTATGATTTATGATTTTGTGGCACACATATGAATGGTATCATTATGAGTTGGGTGGGACCTATATCTCCCTCCAATGCATTGGGTAAAGATTTTATATCTCATGAGATAGACATGGCTGGAACGACAGGTTAAACCGGTTCAGTAAAACAGGACTGAACGAGGAGTGAACTCGGTTCAGAAATGGACTTTGTCCACTAAGATAGTCTTGGAAATGAGTCTTGACTAATAAGAAATGATTCTCTATGATTATGTGTATATTCCAAAAAGTTTCATGTTTTACGTTATGATTTTTGGGATTACATTTCACTACTATGATTTATCCCATGTTATGAAATTATGATCTCTTTTGCAGGTTAAGATTTCCAAAAGTTATGTTCTTATGTATATGATGTGATTGATATTTCTTTTGTTTACCCTTAATGAGCATTTGAGCTCACCCTTTTGTATGTTTTATTTCCCCAGGCCAGGAAGAAGGTTATTAAGTAGGATATGCCAAAAAGGGACTCTAGATATGATGAAATAAATGGGAGGAAAAGTAGATGCTTTATGAACCAGTTGTTTATGTTTCCCAGTTTCTAAAGACTCTATACCTATTCGGTCCTTTCTTGGTTTTGTTATATGTTGTAATAAGTGTGCTTAAATTTTGAAGTAATAACAATGTATGTAAAGTGTGGGTCATTATACCTCTATCGATTATTTGAGTAATACCCTCGTATTGGGATAGGGAATGGGTCCTCTATCTTGTATTCACATGGAACCATTCGGTGGTGTAAAGTCATGGGTCCTGAATTGGTTATTAGAGTGTTAATTTCCTATTGGGAAAAGACATATATGCTCTATTTTCTAGCCTAGTGGCACCCCCCTGTGGTGTTAGAGAATGGGTCCTCTGTCAATTATTAGTTTGGAACCCTCCTTCAAAGAAAACTAATGGTCCCTCTACCAACCATTTAAGTGGAACCATACTGTTTTACCAGTGCATGGGTCCTGTACCTTGAAATTTTTCCCCTCGACTAAGCGGCATAGTGATGAGGTGTGTCTTATATTAGATGTTTCTTCAGAAAGAAGTGTGAGATGTTGGGCATCATTGATTGACCCATGTGAACTGTTGTCACCCTTTTTGGATTGGGATGTGAGATGGAGATCCCCATTATCTCTCATTTGGAATTTTTTGTAGAGAATATATATATATATATATATATCAATTTCTTTGTATTATGTTATTATCTTTATATGGGTTGATCTGTCTATTCTTATCGGGTCTCTTACTTCTCCACCTTTATCATTCAGGTAATTCAATAGGGTATGTATATACACACCCCTTCATGGGATTTTCCCACACATGTTGGGTCTTATAAAGATGAATGAATGGTCGGTGATAATTATATAGGATCATAGGGAAATACTAGTGTATTAGAAGGCATACGGTGGTTAGATATTGGAGTTTTAGAGTTGTGATCTATCATCATTTTATTTTCTATTTTTTTAAGATAGAAAATCATTCTATTTGGGTGTGTAATTTATCCTTTTTTACTTTATGGATTACATAGTCATACTCCTGTACTTCCTAGAGTTATTAAATTCATTATTTTCACACTAGATGTTTAATATTTTGTTATTATTCATTTTTAGTTGTAGAAGGGTATAGTTGGGTGTGTGCATAAATGTACTTTAGAAAAGGACTCCCATATTAGTTATAACTTTTAGTGCTTGTTTCCATCCCATGGGCTATAGAGGTGGACTTGGGGTAGTTGTGGCTTGAGACCTACTGGGTCGGGTCATGATAGATTAGTATCCCAGGTGGTTCATTTCTTGGGAAGGTGTTTAGACTAGTCCCCTTATGATGATCTTTTCATGATATAGAGAAACATTATAAATGTGTCTCTATTGATGCTCTTATGCTAGAGAACAAAGTATTGGTGAGGCTGTAGATGTATCTATACATCAGTACTCTTACCACCTACTTGACTACTCGGCATTCCAAGACGTTGGTTGCATGGAAAAATGGTATATGCACCATATAGTATTGAGATATTGACAATCCTTATTGATTCATCTCCATCAATATATATGATAATATGACCATGGTATGTCTTGATTACATTTTTAGGATACCTCTATGAAGAGATCCGTCTAGGTTGCCGATTCTGGATCATAATGAAAATATTATGATAAATGAGGCCTTCGTTTAGGGACCATCCCATGATGTCCTTCTTTAAAGAGGAAAGGTAGCATCACTGCCACCTGTTGAGTAAAAGATCATAATAATAGTGTAGGTTGAGGATGTATGCATTATTATCACCATACACAAGTTCCATCACCAGAGGCTACTGAGGTTCTGTGGTGTGCTAGATCCCCTTGTAGTGGAGGATTGACTAGAGTCTATGATCATTGTTTTTAGGCTTATCTGGGAACCGAATGGTTAGGTGGTTACATTGGCAGAAAGCCTTTTCCAGAGAAAATTTGGGTGCTGGTTAAGTCTAGTTACATAGATGCATGATGAGTTAACACTGTCATGGAACAAATTCTAGTAGTTGTTCTGTGAATAGTACTACCCCAATTAATTGTGCTCAGTTAGGATTTAGGATATTCTGAAGCTACAACAGGGAGGGATGAAAGTGGATGAGTATGTTTTAAGTTTTTCAAAGATTTTTTGGTACATCCTCAACATGATTTGTGATGGATATATCTGAGCATAGATGTTTGAGGAGGGTGTCTATAGAAATATCTATACTAGTTTAGTACCCTTGTGTATTACCACCTATATCGATATATTGTAGCACACACTAGAGATGGATAACTTCCTGTCAGAGGGATACCATGTAGTTGGATCTGAAAATGGGAATTATTGGAATGAGGTCTCCACAACACCCATTAGGTGCTAGCCAACAGGATCATAGTACAAGAGATCTTCCCAGGATCATACTTGGGAAAGTGTTCAGGGACATTATAGAGGAAAAGGGAAGCACATAGAGGGGAAGATCTATGCATGTGATTAGAATAGTAAAATGGAACAAGATTTCCTGACTAGGTGTGTTGAAGAGGATAGAAAGATATAAGATGTACCGCAACGGTAGAGGTGGCACCATGATCATGGATCTCCTAGGTGAGGGCATGGTTGAACCATGGGTACTGAATCTAGGAGAGGAATATGTGGGTATCCCATAGGAGATGTGAGTGGTGGATGATTTTATGATCTCCTTCTACCACCACCTCCAAGTAGCCCACGTCAAACTCAAGGAGTTGGAAGCTGGGATCATGGGAAGCTACAGGCTATAGAGGTGTATAACCTGTCATAACACAGGATGGTTAGAGGTTCGATATATGTTTATTATACTCTTTCTCTAGTATTAATAGACATAGGTTTTATCAATTTCTTTATCTCTTTACTCTTGATTTCGTATCTAGAACTCCTATTTGTGACTTTATCCAATTACATTTTTCTTGAGGTTCCTATGGAAAATGATTCTTCAATTTCTTTCATCTTCTGGTAGTATAGTCTTTCTCTTGGTATAGAGAGTTTCTCATGGGACCTTTTGGTCATCATGACGGAACCTTATTATGTCATCATGAGTATGGATTGGATTTCCATGGTCAGAGTCCAGATTTAGTATCACCATAGAAAATTCAAATTCCTAAACACTAATGGGGTGATGGTATCCTTTTTGGAAAAGTTATATCCCATAGAAGGAAAAGTGAGTTTTTTGGAGAAAGATACTATATACCATTACTAATCAGTTTTCGAGTGTGTCTCTTGGGGGTGTAGGCTCTACAGGATTTCGAATTGATTCAGTCATGGATGATTGTGTGGAAATAATCCCTATGTATGTTCTAGGACTACCTATGAGGAAGTATATTGTCACGAACCGTCCCCCTGGGCTTGTGTCATTTCTACCCCAAGCCCTCCTTCCATAGGCTCGGGGCAGGCGACTAGCACCAAAGGCACAATTCTCTAAAACTGGGAAAGCATTAACTTTATAACCTGTAAACACATGCAACAGATACGATCAAAAGTAAACTGAATAACCAAAAAGAGAGTACAGTAAGTGGAAAGGGGCCATAATACCTGCCCAATTGGAAAGTACAAAAAACTGAAGGTAAAAGTACAACTGAGGAAATATGAAAAGCAACCACCGAGTCATCCTCCTACCTGAAGGGTATGTACAGATCACCTCCTCAGCACTCCACATCTGTCCGTCTCCTCCATGTACCATCACGCCGCAAGGTCCACCTATGGGTACCATCCAGTCTTGGTACTCTCAGCCTCGGTCAGTGCTATCCGTCATCTGCATCCAACACAATGAGGTGTAGGCATAGCCCGTGTAGGGGTGAGTATAATGATACTCAGTAGGGACCCCGAGACCCTCAAGATCTCACAAAATCTAACAAGGATAAACCACAAGGTATTAAATCAATAGATAACCCCACTTAGGTATATGACCATACATATACCTATGTTATCAAGTAATCCATCTCAATCATGAAGAAAACACAAAAGTTACTGACTCAGCTCACACATGTATACAACTTATGTAGAGAGATAGAGATGATCAGATATAGCCACTGAATCATCTATTCTTTCGAACCCACATAGGATCCTGGAACAGAAATCAGAACTTTCGAACCCGCATAGGATCTAGGAATAGTAGACAGAGCTGTCGAACTCACACAGGATCCAGGAACAGTAGTTAGAGCTGTCGAACCCACACATGATCCAAGAATAGTAGTCAGAGCTATCAAACCCACACAGGATCCAAGAATAGTAGTTAGAGCTTTTGAACCCACACAAGATCTAGGAAAAGTAGACAGAGCTGTCGAACCCACACAGGATCCAGGAATAGTAGACAGAGCACAGCCAGCCACAGGTTTTTCGCACAAAGCACGCTTGATTCCGGGAGGGTTCGCTCCTCAAGCCAAGTGTTGATACATCAACTACCACAATGTCCCACAAAAAATTATCCCAAAGGTCTGCCATGTCATATAGGTAAAAACCAAAAAATTTGTGTCCAAGACACAGAGGACAAGATGACCAAGTCATTTACCAAAAAGTACACGGTGTGTTGGAATAAGGTACACGCCGTGTAATCAGACCTTGGGTACTTCCTGTGTGCAACGACCCATGTCGAAAGGCTGGTCATGTAGAAAAGTAAGTACATGGTGTGTGGTATGGTTACACACTGTGTCCAAGAAACTGGGGTCGACTCCGTGTATGCTGGCCACGTGCCTGTACATGGCCTCAACTCGTGTTCTCCAAACCATGTAACTAGTACATGGGGTAGCCCGTGTCACTGGCCTTTTATGGCCGTGTGGTGGAGTACATGCCCATGTACTTCACCCCATGTCCTTGTATCCCTGAGATACACACCGAGTCTCGTGTAGCCGACTATTCCAAACATTGTGAAGAGTACATGTCATGTCTCTAGGCCGTGTAATTCTTTTTGTGTTCATGTATTTCTCAGAAAACACGCCGAGTCTCGCGAAGCCGACTCTTCCAAGCTACGTAGAGAGTACACATCGGTGACCTGGGTCACACACTGTGTGATGCGTGTCTGACATCCATAACCCTAACCGTAGTATTCCCGTACTACATGGCGTGTTCTTCGGAAGTACACACTGTGTATTCTAGAATTTTCCAGAAACGATGCTTCTGGACAGCGCACCTCCCATGATGCCCGTTCTTCATTCTGACGGTCTGACCGCCACAAAACTACAAACTCTAGGTCACCCCGAAGTTCCGAAAACATTACCGGTGTCTTTGGGCCTCCAATCGGCTCTAAAAACACATTTTGATTCACCCGCTCGAAGAACAGTCAAAGAATGGTCTTCCCAATCCAGTCTGATATGTCGCTCGCTATCATCGCTGCACCTCCGCTAGGTCGTCATGTTGTTGGGTCTTCAATTTTGGATCATTGAGTTGCAAAATAAATCCATAATAAACCATTGTTCATCACCCATGAAGAATGAAAAGAACAGACCACAAGAAGTACGACGGAGAAATCGGGCCGTGTTAGTTTGGCATGGTCTCTCCGCATTAGTTTGATAGTAAGCAGTTCAAGGGAATAAAAGAACATATGAGAAACAAGAACAACGTTGATCAAATCAAACACCCATGTACCTTTGTTTGTTGATCGTAGACGTTGGCACGAGAAGGCGGGCGTCGATTCGTTTTAGATAAACACGTTCTACGTCGAAGGAGGTTCCGAAGAAGGAAGTTGAAGACGATCCTCACCAGCATTCTTCGTTCGATGAAATCGTTCTTCGTTCTTCGTTGGAGATATCTTTTCTTCCTAAGCTCTCTCTCCTCTCCCAAGTTCCACCAAAAGACAAATGCCAACCCAACATAATATATTATGTTTATCTTTTATTTAATCGTTGGCACAAAATTAAAATGGGTTAATTAATTAGGTTAGCTCCAATTAATTAATTCAAGAGTTTAGCACAAAATTAATGTGGAGGGGTGGTGGAACCATTAAGTGGGGAGCTCAAAAGGTTTCTCCCCACTTAATGGGGAGTTCAAGAGGTTTTAACCTCAGGTTTTCCCCACCATATTAAACATGAAGAGGAGTTTAGGTTCGGGTGGGCCCCACCACCATAACCTCTTATGGGAGGTTAAGGTGTAGTGGTCTCCACCTCCAACTTCCACATGGAGGCTTCAACCAATCAAAATAAAAATAAATCTACAACTTTATTTTTATTTTATTCAATCATTAAAAACCCAAAAACTATCTTTTATTTCTAACCATCCACCATCGAGGTGAATGTATTATTAAGAAAATATCGGCGTTGCGATTTTAACGGTACCCTCATATTTCAATTATGAGCACCGGTTAAAAAGTTATAAAAACCCACTCATACGTTTACTGAACGTACCCAAAAAAAACTTCAGAAATTGATTTCGGGCACACCGGGACTCAGAATCACGCACCGTCAATTTTCAAAGACTCGTAAAATTCCCATTTAATAAAAAAAATACATGGAAATTCCGAGTCTTTACAGATATGGATTTTGTTCATCAACTTGAACTCTGAGGCAACTCTGATATATTATATAGAAAATAGAATTTCCCCCACTAGGTACAAGAGCTTCAGTTAAAGTTGTATAATCATCACAAAATGGGTTTTATTAGACCTGGTGTGTCCCATTTGGAATCTTAGGTTTAGTTCATGAAAAAGGTGTAAAAGAGATTGTAGATTTGTGTGGATTATTATCACATAAACAAGGACACGATAAAAACAAGCACCCCTTTATTGAGATAGAAAACCTCTTTGATATGTTGTGAGGCATGAGATAGTTCTTGAATATCAATATATGGTCAATCTACTACCCTTTGAGAGTTCATGAGGCTGATATTCTGAAGCTAGTATCATGAAGTCTCTATGGATACTATGAGTACCTAGTAGTGCCTTTCAGTGTGATGAATTCCTTTGATTTATTTATGACTCTGATGAACCATACCTTCTTGCCATACTTGGACTGATTTTTTTGTCTTAATTGATGATATACTCATATACTCTATGTCATAGGAGGAGAATAAAGTGCATTTGAGATAAGTGCTATATTTTCTTTGGGATCTCCATCTTTAAGGTAAGATGATGAAGTGCTTGTTATGGATATTTGAGGCTCACTTTGGGGCATCTTATTTATGATCATGGTTTAGCTGTGGTCCTGGTGATGATCGATATAGTTATTTCTAGGGATCCACATAACTATGTTTCAGAGGTACGGAGTTTTCTTGGCTTGGTAGGGTACAATCAGATGTTTTTGGTAGACATTTTTAGGATTGTAGCCCCTTTGACCTCCCTAACATGAAAAGGGAGGTTGGTTACCTAGAATTAATGTTTCCATAGATCCTTCAACTATTTTAGGCTAAGGATGATGATTGATCTTATTTTGAGACCACCAGAGGATGGTTTGGAGTACACAGTGTATTGATATGCCTCTGGAGCCAGGCTCAACTGCATGCTGATTTGGATGTAAAAATTTATTGCATATGGGTTGTGATAGTTGATATTGGATGAGAATAAATAAATGACTCACAACCCAGATTGGGAAATTCTAGTCTTCCTTTTGAGGACCTAGAGGAACTATATTATTAGATACTACTTTTTTGTTTACTTAGACCATCAAATTCTTTGGAATGTATTCACACAAATAGAATTGAACCAAATAAAAATGTGATGGTTGGAGTTCTTATAGGACTATGACTTTGAGATAATCTGCACTTCTGGTAAGGTCAATGTGGTGGAAAATTCCCTTAGAAAGAATTCCTAGGCTCTTTTGTTGCATGAGGCATATGAGAAGTAAGCTTCCCTACACATGACCCTGGTTGTGGAGGAGGGTATAGATTTACTTCAATTTATGGTGTTGAATGCATTGATTCTCAATCATGTTAGAGATTCCTATTTGGTAGACATCATCTATGAGGTCTTATTGACCAGATATCCTTATAAGATTCACCATATGGATATTTTGAAGGATGGAATCATGTCATCCTTTTACAAGGAATGATGGTGGTCTTAGTCACAATGTGAGAGGATTTTATGAGAGATTTTCACATATATACTTAGGATGTACATCCTAGCATAGGTAATATGTATAAATACCTTAAACAGTTGTTTTGGTGGGATAACATGAGATGGAGCATGGCTAAATTCATATCTTGGTGTCTCACCTATCAGCACGATAGGGTTGGGAACCAGGTTCTAGAAGGTTCTTTTTAACCTCTTGAGATCCAAAAGTGGAAATGGGATGGTATATCCATGGACTTTGTGACAGGGATTCCATGTATTACAAAGGTCCATGATTCCATTTGGGTGATAGTTTTCTGACTCATGATGTTAGAACACTTCCTTACTATTACAGAGGAGTGTTTTTTTTTGGTGAAGTTGGGGATGTTGTACATAAGGTAGATCATCCACCTTAATTGGGTTTCCTCAACTTTGGTCTTCGACTATGGTGTATTGTTTACATCACAGTTGTGAAGTGGCCTATCATAAATAATTGTGAACCAGATGAGGATGAGTATAGCCTTCCACCCCTAGACATATGAGAAGATCAAGCATGCTATCCAGGTGATGGAGGATATGTTGTGGGATTAAGTGATAGTCTTTGATCAGATTTGAGAGGATCAATTTACATTGTTAGAATTTTCAAGAAATAATATCTATCACTCTACAATCCGCATTGAACCATTCAATGAAATTTATGGTAAACCAATCTAGTCACCGATATACTGGATTGAGAATAGTAAGGCATATTTTATTAGATTAGATATGGGATTGGTGATGATATAAAAGGTCTATATGATCCACAATTAGATGAGGATAGTCCAGAGCATGCATAAATTTTATGATGTTCGATATCATAGGCCCTTAGAATTCGATCAAGGGTGCATATTTTCCTATGAATTTCCCCATTATGAGGATTGTGTAAGATTCATCTGGGGGTATGTTATCCCTGAGGTTCATCAGGTTGTTTGAGATCTTCCTGAGGGATGTAGAATTTTCTTACCTCTTTGAGATACCTCCAAAAAAATTTAGTGGGTGCACTATGTCTTCCATGTGTTATAACTGAGGATATAGGGGCATAACCCCATAAACATTATTGAATGGGTTGAGTTGAACATTAATTATAAATCCAATTTCATAGAGAACCCTATGTAAATCTAGGATTGGTAGGAGAGGAACCTACATGGATGGACCATCCCCTTGTTTCTTGTGTTTTGGAAGTATCAAATCATGCGAGAGAGCAACTAGGAGCGGGAGATCCCGATGTGGACTCAATATCCCCATATTTTGTTTTTCTTTACATTAAGAGGATAAAAAATATAAAGGATGTTATATTTTAGATACCATCTTGTAACCTTGTAAGACGTATTAATATATCTATAAATATTCTCTAAGCTAGGAATTGAGACAGCATGACATTCTAAGGCATAATGTTCTAGAAATTATTTTTTTTCAAAATATTAAATATATATTATATTACCCACACATAGTTTTTATGAAATAATAGGATAACTCTTAAATGGTATCTCAAATATAAAATATGAGACCAAGGATAAATTTGGAATGTGAGGTTTACCCAATGTGATACCTAAAATGGGTCGGCAACAGATGTTTAGATAAAGAAGTTGTTGGAAGTATGTTGAGAAGATTAATTATATAATTTAATTTAATTAATTATTTAAGTAAACTAAAAAAAATATTTATAAATATAATGTTATCATGGATCTCCTAGGTTAGCCGCATATCCATGGGACCATTGAGAGAAAATTTCATCCAAACTCCATTGGAGAATCATGATCACTTGTTAATGAGCCTCCGAATCCTGACTAATCAAGGAGCATTGAACACAATGGGTTCTCTCATTCATTGGAGAGCGCATTATTCATAAACAATTTATTAGAATTGTATTTTTGGATTCTTCCCCAAATTATTAGAATATTTATCATGATCAATTTTTTTTCCTTTAATTTATGTTGATTAAGATCCTTTTTCTCAATCCCATGTATTGATTTAATGTTTATTCCTCAATTTATCCCTTGTTTCTCACCCCAGACAACTCAATTTTTATATGTTGGACAATAAAACATGTCCAATTATTTTTTCACCATAGTTTTTGTGATTTACACCTACCTTTCTTCTCATTTATCACTGTAAGACTATGATTCCACATTTCAACATTACCATATGGGATCGAGCTCGATCAAAACCCTATATTCCCAACGTATTCATGTACGATAGAAGGTTTTCCAATATAAACAAGTAAGGGGATGAATCATGGGATTAAGGTGGTTATTTAAATGGATCTTGGATCTAGGAACAAGTGGCACATCACAGGTGGAGAAACAACAATATATAACTTTATTCATGAAGTATTGAAGATTGGATTTCTTACCATTGGAGGGCCAAAATCGATGAACAATGTCTTTCCCTTCAATTTCAGGATAACCTGAGGCACGAATCGATGCAACATTCATAGACCTAGAAAAATATAGTAGATCTATGATTCTTAGAGAAAACCAACTATATGCCATGTTTTATGAAGAACACGTGGTGTGTAGGGACACAGATTCAACATCTAGGTATTTTAGGCGAGTTAAATATCACACATCATGTGGGACCCTCATAGGATGTATAACTTAGTGTAGGAAACCTAGTGTGTAATCTGGGGTACACAAGCATGGAAATGGATAGACACATGTTTTTTACCATAACATGACCGATGTACATGGACATGACCCGAAGGACATGAGCATGACCATGTGCTTGAGGACATGTCATGTATCATAGTATATAGGCATTAGAAAGATTGTAAAAACATATCCAAGGGAATTTTTAAGACCCCATGTGGATAAGGAATGTGGTGTAGGCCACATACATTCCTTATAGAGCTACATGGCTAGTGAGATATGTACTATCATGGACACAACTAGTAAACAGGCTAGAACCACATGCTATGTGGGTACCCTAACATGTTGTGTACCCTCCTTTTTTAGTAAACATCTTCCACAAATATATCCTTCATTTGGACTCAACTTTTATCCCATAAGTATCTTTCCTGAGTTTATTTCCTCATATAAAACAATGGTAAACTTTCTTGTGTCATTAACGATATTATGTGAGATATTCCATGTGTGATTCTTCTCTATGCGATGCTCGATTATGGTCAAGATCAGATAGGATCATCCGATAGATTATAGTGGCACCCGCCCATTAGGAATGGAATGTTTCCTCTATCAACATCTAGACTAGAACCCTCTTAATGGGTGTGAAATGGGTACTATATCGATTATTTGAGTGTGACGCTCTTGTAGGGATAGGGCATGGGTCCCCAATCTTCTATTCGAGTGGCACCCTCATGTTGAGTAGTGTATTGGTCCGTTATCTATTTGTAGAGTTGATCCCTTTTGGGGTAGTGAATGATTCCTCTATCCACTATTCGATTATAACACTATTGTAGTGTCATGGAATATGTCCTCAATTGATTATTACAATGGAACACTTCTGTTGGGATAGGGAATTGGTCCTCTATCTGGTAGCCTAGTGGAACCCTCCTACAGTGTCAAGGAATGGGTCCTCAATCAATTATTATGGTAGCACCCTCTTGTTGGGACATGTGATGGGTATTTTATCAACCATTTGAGTGGAACCCTCGTGTTGTACTAGGGCATGGGTCCTCTAACTAGAGATTAGTCCCCTTAAGTGTGTAGTATAGTGGAAAAGTGTGGATTGACATAGATGTTTATTTGGATAACTGAGAGAAATTCTAGGCATAGTTAAAGTAGCCTTTATAATTATTGACACTCTTTTCTCTGGCTGAGCTATGAGATAAAGATCCCCATTCCTCCTAGGATGGGATTATTTTATTGAGATTATATATCTATAACTATATCTATATTTTTGTATTGTGTTACTCTATTGTTATGGGTTGAGCTATATATTCTTATCAAGTATTTTACTCCCCCCTTCAGCTTTTGGGGAGTCCTACTAGGTATGTATATTCTCACCCCTACATGGAATTTTCTTTCATGTGTCATGTATTATGAAGATGACACAGAGGTTAGTTATGATTACAGAGGAGTATAGGGATACCCTAGTGAATTATACTATGTATGGTGATTAGATCCTCGAGAATTAGAGAAAGGTTCTCTCAGGATTCTTGTTTAAATTCTTGTTTAGTTAGGACATCATTCTGGTTGGGTGTGTATTTTATCCTCTTTACTTTTAAGATTACACTGTCATACACTTGTACTCCCTAGAGTATTTAAATTCATTAGTGTCACTATAGATATTGCATATTTTATTATTATTACTATGATTTTATTTATGGAGATAGTTGTTTGTATAAATTCAAGTACTTTAGAAAATTCCCCCATATTTGTCATTCCTTTTGGTGCTTGTCACTAGCCCCCAGAAAATAGAGGGGGGATTTGGTTAGTTATGGATCAAGCTATGTTGGGTTGGTTCATGACATAGAGGGATGACCCATGATATCCCCCATACTCTGGGATAATGATCCGAGCACATCCATAGATTTGGCCAGCATAAGTACTAGATATCTCATGGAGAATGGAATGGTTAGATGTATGCCTTATATTTGATATTTCCAAGAAATATAGATGTCTTGTGAGGTATCATTATCCAATTTTCAACTTGGGTTGTGACTTGTTTTATTTAGGAGATACATATTTCTTTATTTATCTTGATATTATCCATGCTTTAATAAATTAGTTGAAGATATATCCAATGAAATTTGAATTTTAAATTCCAATTTGAGGTTGAGATAGAATGTGTGATGTGTTTAGAGGTCGTGATTTAGTTCTAGGTAAATATCAATATATGAAATACTTATAATGATTATGGATGAAACCAGAAGACATCATCATCCACATAGATTTTCTATAGTTCGTGCAGGATATTATGGATATCTTCTGTAAATGTTTCATATTCTATGGTGTTTATGGTGACCTTGTGATGTTTGTTAGCTATTAAGGATCTTAGATGTGTCAAAGGCTTGTTGACTCTAAATATTCTTTGATGTTCTGGATGATACTTGGATATTTGGAGGATTAGCCAATGGTGTTTTCTAGGGTTGTAGAAGAGTACCCTACTGTCTTCCCTGAAGATGTTGTTACAATACCTGCTCAATAAGAGATTGAGTTTGGGATAGATTTTCTACTGGTTGTTTCCCCTATATTTATGTATCTATATTAGATATCCCATTTTGAGTTTTATATATTTTAATTCATATTTATGATCACTTGTAAAGATTCTTCATTCAACTAAGTGTGTCACCATGGTTAGCTCATGTTCTATTTTTAAAACAAGATTATGGATGTTTTTGGTTATCTGTTGATTATTTCCATTTTATTCAAGTGAAAGTGAAGAATCAATATCATATTCCAAGTATTGATGAATCTTTCACTCAATTAAACGGAGGAAACTTCTTCTGAAAGTTCTATATGTGGTCATGAAATCATCATAAGCTAGTAAAGGATGAGAATATCTCAAAGACTACATTTCGATATTGGTATAAGAATTAATGTTTTTTCTGTTATATTATTCAAAGTTACAAATTCTCTAAGGAAGTTAATGGGACTAATGAATGAAATTTTCTCAGAGCTTCTAGATCTTTTCATTGTGGTATTTTTCAATTCTATCCTCACGTTCTCTTGATTGGTGGTGTAGCGTGTAGAGAAACAAAGAACTATGTTATGGGTTCTTTAGTTCATCAGGTATTCAATGAGATGAGTAGTTGTGAGTTCTATTCTCATGAGGTCATTTTCTAGGGTAGGTCATATCTCGATGTGAAGTAGTCATTTATCCTTTGAATATTGAGGCAGTAGTTTCATGTGTATCCCTCAATAATTTTATAGAGGTGAAGTGTGTCCTTGGTTTCTTCAAATATTAAAGGAGGTTTTTACTTAATTTATTTTGAATCCTATAATATAATTATCTAGAAAGGATTAAATATTCATGTGTGATGACCAATGAATGTATTCTCATGATTTTTAAAAGAGATGAGTGTGAGTGCACTAGTGGTTCATTTTCTCGAGGAGGGTGTTGTGATTGAGTTTAATTATGAAGTTTCTCATCTTATCTTGGGTTTTATGTTGATTTAGTAGAGGGTGGTTTTCTATTATGGTTCATTTATTTTAATATCTCATGAATGTAATGATTCCACCCATGATCTTAAGATTCATTTAGTTGTGTTTTTTTATGTTTTGGTGAAATTATCTAATCAGTGAGTGCTTTGTGGTCTTAATATACCATAAGAGTATGAATTATGTATTATCCCAACATGATTTTAATTTATGTATACAATAGTGGATGAAGTTATTATAGTATTTATACTTTGATATTTCATTTAAATCATGTAAAGGAATTATTTTATAAGATTCCTTGAGAAATATTTCATGTGGTTGAACTGTGTGTGTGTGTATAGAGACTTTTGGAGGGTGATGGAAGAGTTGATAGTGTCACACCATGAATTTGGAGCAGTTAATGGAATTAGATATATTTATCAGATGATATTGTAGTTATCTTTACTGTAGTAGTCGGAGGATTCATATCTAGGGGATTTTTTGGTAGTAATTTGGAATGGTTGATTCATCTATTGTGAGGATCCTAATGGATGGTCATTGGATGGAAAACATAGTGTTTTTTAGGAAAATATTTTCATACCTTTTGAGATGTGTGATGTTTTTTTTAGAATTTAGTAGTTCACCTTATTAGTAAATCAAGGTGTTATGAATATATACCACACTTTGATTGAATATATTTTATGGTCTGGTATGAACCATTCAGTTTCAGAGTTTTTCTCTTAGTGTGTGTTTTTTCTAGAATGTGAAGGATTATGATCATGTTCCCGATGGTTTACCATAGCCTATTGATATTACCTAGTGGACGTGTGAGGATGTCTTAATAAACTATTTCATCATTTTACCTAGATAACATGGAGGTTTTAATGAAATATGGTAAATCATGGGCCATATGATAAATATAGATCAATTCATAGACATTAAGGAGTAAATATTAGAGGATCTTTATTTGAGTAAGTGAGTAGATAAGATATTATTCCTATAAGAAGTTTTGAAGACAATCAGGATTGATCAAGATCCAAGATTTTCCTCCAGTGTGTGGAAATATCTCTATTGTACCTTTAGCTCAATGTTATTCCATAATGTTACATTTCATCTACAGGTGGAGGATTATATAGAGCGGAATATCCAGACAATTATAGGTTATCTTGTGTGTGTGCATTATAGATTTTATAGACACATGAGTGAGGTGTATACTATTGGTAGAGTTTTTTCACTGTAATAGATATGATTAAAAAATTGGTTTGGAACCATTTGACATGTTTTATATATGAAATTTACAAT
This sequence comes from Viscum album, assembly GCA_963277665.1. Classification (NCBI taxonomy): domain Eukaryota; kingdom Viridiplantae; phylum Streptophyta; class Magnoliopsida; order Santalales; family Viscaceae; genus Viscum; species Viscum album. The sequence continues at coordinate 1,491,524,824 of OY728120.1, forward strand.
CACCATTATGTTGTATCAATATTTTAGAGTCATCAGTTCTCTTTCTTGAAACTGGTATTGAGTATAAAAAATAAAGAATTTGCGATCCATGATAAAATGAAGGTAATGAATGATCATTATAAGTCCTATTAAAATCATAATAAGAGGCCTATTAATTTTTAAATGGAGGACAATGTGTTCTTGAAGGTATATCCTTGTCATGGGAAATAGAGATTCAATCTAGTGAGTTATATTTTTCCCTGGATTTTTGGAATTTTAATGTTCTGGAACAAGTTGGAGCTACAAATTATTGATTATTATTTCCCCTATATATGAGTATGATTCATGATGTATTGCATGTTCCACAGCTTCATCTATATCTTGATAATGATTCTCATTCCATTAATTTGGGTGAGAGAGATGTTGATGATGGTTCGAACTTTGAGGAATATCTTGTAGAGATTTAGGACCATCAAGAGTAGATGTTGTGTAGGAATTATATTACTATAGTAGAAGTATTTATGTGGGATTATGTATTGTATAATATACCTTGGGAGTTAATGTTTTAGATGTGTACTCAATATCCCTATTTTTCAAGGGTTTATCTTCCTTGTTGTGATGATTTGTTTACTTCCATCTTCCAAGATGGTGTGTTTGATCTTATGATTTATTAGGAGATAGTTATTCTTCCATGATGTGATACTTGATAATTATATTTTCCTTGTTTGAGAGGTATATACACTTTAAGTGGGTTTTGATATTGGTTGTTGATGTTTTCTGGTTATTCGTTATGTTCCTCAAGTGGCATGGTTGTCTTATTGTTTTTGTGAGATCATTGAGTGGTATCTCATGGGGCTGTTATCCAAACCACTCTTTATTATTATTTTCGTTATTACAATTTCTTGATGATGATAGTTTCTTTAGAGTTATCTGATGTAAGATATTAAATTTCTAATACCTTTTTTTAGGTATGAAGTAGTCGAGAGTGGTCTCAGTATAAGTTCCTTTTTTAATTTATAATCTTGCTAATACAATCACTTGGTTCCATAATGGGGTCACTTGGATTTTTCCTTCTATTTATTAGTTCATTATTGTAGTCAATTACTTTATTCACATGGAAAATCCGTACATTCATTTGGTTTTTGGTTTGTTTATGATGTATCTAGTTTGATCATATGGTCAATCATTTGTTCATGTGGTCAATTTTTTGGTCATTTGGTTAATCCATCCTTTCTTTTTACAGCTGGTTTCTTAGTTGTGAATCTAAACCATATGGTATCTTCACATGATTAATATTAATTTAATGTCATTCCTTTGTTCTTAAAAATTCAAAGTTACCTATAATGATGTAAAATACATTTTTAATGAAAATAAAATCTTAAACAGTGTGAGTTAAAACCGAATCACTAAAGATTAATTATTTATTTGAATTACATTACAAAGGGAGCTTCAAATGGGTCACTTCTGAGGGAATTAAATCTAAAAAAATTATTAATTAATTAAATTTAATGTTTTTCTATATTTTTTGAAAACTCAATGAGTCATATATTCATCATAAAAACCATAGTTTCCTTCTCTATTTGGACATATTTTTCTCTACTGAGTATAGACAACCTAAACATCCATTTTAGTGTCTTTCAAACCATTCTACACTCATGTGAAGTTATTAATATGATTTTGAATCCAACATGCACCCCTTTTCTTACTCCTCTATTTTTTAATGTAGAAAAATCATGAAAGATTATATAAGTTATGGTATCTGATTATTCTCTTCTATTATGTGTAAGGTTTGTTGTAACCATAATTTACCTTCCTTTGTTTAAGATGACATGATTAACTTTAAGAATATTATAACATTTAAATCATTTGAATTGTTACTTAATAATCATAGAAAATTTTAAATAAAGAGAAGTTAAAAACGCTTGGAGTAGAACATTCAAAAATGTTATTATTGTTTAATGAGTTTAAATAGAAGTAATATCTTATGTTTTAGATAAATATTAATATCTTAAGAATATATAAATATCATATATCATGTTATTGATGTTCTGGTTTCAAGAATTATGGAAATTATCTTTGAAATATAATAAATAATGATCACATCCATAATTAGTAACATTGGATTAGAATATGGAAATTAAAGCAATAATTATGATATCACTTACAAGAGAAATATTTCTAATCATTTCATGATAATAATTATTTTATAATTTTTTTATAATTTATGTAAAATAATCATCACACGTTGTAGATAATTAATATTTATTTATTTATAGATTAGATAAAATGGATGGTTTTTTGTGATCACATGTGGGTTATGATTTTTTTGTATCTTGATTTAATAAATAGTGTGATATCTTTTATTTCATATATTTTGGTTTCCTTGTAACATGATATATATTCATGGTAATTGGTTAATATTATAAAACTAATATGATGGTATAAATTAGAATAATAGGATTGAATAATATATTTAACATACTTCCTTGAAATTGACGATTTATGGGAGTTTTGTTTTATTTCTATTGTTAGTTATTACCTATATATTACTTGATGTGGAAAACCTATTCATAATAAACTATTTAATTCATTATGGTGTTAAAAAAGGATGTTCACAATAAATAAATGTTTGGGTATTAGTGATCCCACTCTTTTTTGTGAGAGTATTGGCTTTCTTGATACTAGAGAGATAGTTTCCTTTATTTGTGTGTTGTAAACCTTTTTATTCCTTGTGTGAATCATTTATAGTATTAGATACTTTACTTGTTTTATTGATAACCTTATATGGTTGGGAACATTTTTGAGCAATGTTTTGGGGGCTTGGGGCAATATTGATGGTCGATGATAGTGATGGTAAGACAAATTATGTTATGTGAAATGTTCTGGGATTGAAACTATGACAGTCAGGACACGTTCTATGTAGGGCCTTCTCATTGACATATTTTGTTCTCAATTTTTATTTGATGGACTGTTTTATGGATGTTATAAGTTGGGTTTCTAACTAAATGATATAGTTTAACTCTATGCATGAAAAGTACATTTTTGTTGCGGTGGATTAGGATGAGACATAAATTAACTAGAAAATCATGAAATGATAAATGAATGGTTAAATGAATGGGGATGGATCATGGTATTCTCATATAATTGTGACATGATTGAGAATATTATCAATGATAATTATAGTGCGGAAGGCACTTGAAATAGAATATTAATGTATAAATCATGGAAATGAAAACAAAATAATATAAATTTATAAATAATAAGTTAAATATTCTTAAACATTAATTTAAATAATATTATTGAGATATAGACCATAGTGGTGGAAGTCAGGTGTCTTGAGAGACAATAATGATAAATGATTTTATTTCTAGTTAAATACCCTTATTTTTGTTGTGTGTGATATTTCTTATATTTTTATAATTTAATATACATCAGAACCATCATTGGAATGGAAAAAACACCCAAATGATTGGGGGGTGTTTTATCCATCATTTATTGAACAAATGGGTGAAATCTCCCCATCCCCCACTATCTCTTTTGTAGTATTTTTTTTGTACAATTATCCCCTGATTGAAAATTTTATGGTATAGGGTGTATTTCTTCCTAGGTTTTTTGGATATTTATTTTACTATAAATTCATGTGTAGGCTGAAATTGAATGAGGTATACTACTTACTTGTATCCATTAATGGTGGTTATGGACTCTCCCAAGTTTACATGTGTGGGATCTGATGGATTGAGGTATAACTCATTTTAATGTAATATAGTAGATTTTGGATGTACACACGGTTTGATGAGATAAGATAATGAGGTAGTTATAGAGACTGACACCAGAACAAGATGTTTATCCCAATGTGGGACAAAGGTAGGTATATTTGAGTCCAAAATAAAATCATAGAGGATATAATATATGGAAGAGATGAGAATATGATGTTTGGAATTGGGGGATGAGACTGGTTAATCCATAGGGAATTGGATGTGGGGTAACATGAATTATATAAATATGATTTTGATAAATAATGATTCACTTCAATGCATTACATAGGGAGATATTCATGGTGTGGATGAGAAAATAAAATTACTTATTTACATGATGAGTTATATTAATTTCATTATTCCCTAGGATTTAGTTTTCTTCTTCCACATTTTTTATTATAGGTTTCAAGGATTATCCCACTATGTATACATGTTATGATCCAATGTTATATACATAAAATATTTTTCCATTATTCTGGATATGGTTGGTGATCAAGCTTAAATTTACTACTTTATAGGAGTCTTTCTTGAGATTTTGGATTTTTTTGTCACTATCGAGGATTTTATTTTGGTACATTCAATGGTTTTAGTTTTTCATGACATTACATATTTCGGGTTTTCTTTCTATTTATGCATGGTGTTTGTTAGTGCATTTATATATGGTATCTGGTTCAATAAATTTATATTAAGGGTAATTTGTACCATGTGTGTGATTTGTATACCATTGATGCTAGTCTCCTACCTAGGGATTATTGTTTGTGGGCTTCGAGGGTCATTATATCCATTTATTCATTATCGGCTAGGAAGGGTACCTTTAAAGGGAGGGGGTCATGAATATTCATATAATTAATTAACAAATAAATTTTATTTTTTTGAATTCCAATTCCAAAAGTAAATAAAATTTATTTTAATATAAAAACACATATTTCATAAAACTAGTTTATTGAAAAAATTATTTTTAAGCATAAAATTAATTGAATATTTTTAATCACCAAGTAAATACAATTAGGTTTATTCTATTTATTTCACATATATTACCAATAAATTTTATTATAATTATTTTTGATCAATGATTAATTTATTTTGTTACAATTAAAACACATTACACACATAATATTTTTTTCTAAAAAATATCACTTTCTACCATCAAAAGATATAATTTCTATTTACATCCTACTGATAATCTATGTATGAATTATTATTCATTTTTTATAGGGGGGAAATAAATTTAATAAATTTAATACTCTTAATAAGATGAATTTAACTTTTAAATACATAATCATGAAAATGATTTTATAATAAAAAATTGTATAGACTATGATTATAACGCTATATAAATGAACATTTAATTTTTCTTAAAAAATATATTATCCAAAATTCATAAAATATTACTGATAATAATATATTATAAATATAAATAATTAAATTTTCAAATAAAAAAAATTGATAATTTTATTTCATTATTAAAAATGTTTCTTTATGTATTAAAAATGTGTTTTCTAGATTAATAAAACATGTGGAAAAAATATCGTAAAACAAATTTGAAAATTAAATGAACTATATACTAAATTAAAAATTCATGATAAAATATTATATTTACGTAAAATTATATTTAACCATTTATAATTGGTTTCACATACAATTTTATATGACATTACTTTCAATTTGTAAATTCTTTTTTCTTGTAATAACATGTATAATGTTGTGTTAACCCTTAAATTACAAGGTCTAAATTACAATAATTATTTGAAAATAAAACTTCAAATAACAATTATTAGTTATCATATAAAACTATATTTCTAAAATAATTTTGAATTGATTAAAATATATATATATATGTATGTATGTATGTATGTATATATATAATGGAAGGAAAATAGAAGTTGGACAACACTTTGGATAGTGGTAAGTGATGCACCATTGTCTCCCTTCGATCATGGTTTCATGCCTCATGGCATTATTAAATATGAAAGGTTGACTCCCAACAAGTGTGGATGACCATTTTTCATAAACAAAATTAATTAATAAAACTCCATTATACATGAAAAATTTATAAGGAAACAACTTTGGTGGAAATTATGTACATAAATTTTGGATTAATTTTAGTTAAGCTAAAAAGTGAATGAATTTAACATTTAAATATTCGATAAAGGATAAAATTATTCATTAGAAATTTTGTATGTTGTAAAACCTCTTACCTTTCACACCTACTCTTGAAGGGAATCATAAAAATGACCTTTTCCTTCTCCCTTATCTAGTAATATCATATCCCTAATTCGATCTTTAAAAAAAAATTTCTCCTTTAAAATTGTAAAATAGATAACTGATATGAGGTATATCTTTTTCAAAATTATTACCAAAGTAAACATTCAATAGTTGATGCAAAACTATAAAAAAATCACTATCTTTGTGAATATAACTAGTGTCTCATATGGTGAAACTCTTGGTAAAATAAATCACTTTACCTATGATTCAATTTTTTAATTTGTAGATCCCTTAGCTCTAATGGAATCATGTGATATAAAATAATGGATATTAGCCTTTTTCTAGGAAAAAAATCCATAGTAAAATCCTCATCCTTCCATGGTGGGAGAATAGAGAAGCCATTATGATCCATGAAACCATCCAGCAATATCGATAGTTGAACATGATATCTTAATTATACCTATCTAAGAACAATCCTAGAAAACTGGAACATCAAATTTTTATGTTCTCAAATAATATATCAAAATAAGAACATATAAATGTCTTAATCTCCCTATAAAATGTGAACTATCCCATTTTTTGTAGTAAAATAAACCCATCAACCATATAAATCATTATGATCCTTAAAATTTACTAACCAATCCATTATGATTATAATATCTTACAAGATCATATCTAGAATAAAAAATTATCATGTGATATTTATATCACATGTAATAATTGAATAAAGTAAGCACATGAACCCTCATTCAATATTTCATGACGAGTTTTCTCAATCTTCATAGAATAAGGTATAAACTCCACATAAAAATTCAATCGATCTACTAGCCATGAAAATGTTAATAAATGAGATTCACCCATATAAAATATAGAATATATCATAGTTATAATAATAATCAATGTAAATTATAAAATCCTAGATCCCAATTTATATTTCATTAGTTCATGTTCGATAGTAAACAACTATCTGTAGTTCTTTTTAATATATCTTTATCGAGGATTACATCTATCAACTTTTATTATTTAGCTCTCTCTTTATTAGGTTTATAATAAGGAATCATCAATCATTTTACTTTTTAGAATCTATAACTATCAATTATTTATATAAATACTTTTAAAAATTCATCAAGTTTTGAATCCTTCCATACCGATGACACACCTTGGGTTCATGAGTATATCTATACTTCAAGTGTGTCATGAAACCGAATTTGTAACTCTATTTTTTTCACCTTCCAATATATTAATTTCAAAAATTAGGTTCCTTATGAACACCTATACATAAAAATTAATTCAATTTATTTCTCCATCAACCATAAAATAATTTCTACCATATAATTGGTGAAGAAATGAATTCATGTTCTAAGTATCCCCAATTTCTTTTTTCTACCAAGTCCACATTATTCACTACATTAACATTTTTTAGACAAAAATATATTACCATTTATCTAATATAAATCAAAAAAACCAACACTAAACATCACCCCTTGATATTATCAAGATATATAGTGAAAACATAACTAACTATATAAAATAGTTCACATATTTTCTACCATCATATTCTCCTACTCAAACTCTAAAACTCTTGAACCATACTTAGCTTCAATATATCATGATAAAATAATTGATTGAACTTATTTTATAATGTTACCCATGTAAAGTCATTCACTATCATGTCCCATTACATTTGAGACAATCTATTATCAGGTAATTAGAAAAACCAACCTTTAATATATTAACCATAATAGATAACTAAATTATTTGGTTGATCATTTAAAAACAATCATTAACTTATTATACCCCTTCACCACCTCTAAATACTAGATAATATTTTCTCTAAAATACTAAGGGTTTCACTATTTTTTTAGTTTCACCATATATTATCCTTTATACGAACTTGAATCCCTTGAACAAATGGAATCATGATTTTAAGAACATTTTTTATGTTCCAAAATCCTTGCTTATGAACATGCTCCCATCATGGGGAGATTGAAATAGTGGAAATATAATCCAACATCAAACAATTTTTTTTAATATATATATATATAAGAGTATAAAAAATGAAGCTCTAAATTCTAATCTATGTGTATAGGGATCTATTCACCTTCTAAGGATTTAATTTAGTTAACTACCCTGATTTGTGTAAAGTATTCATAGATTATTTTAACCATATTTCATTCAATACCATTTTTTTTGAAATCATTTGAAACTATCTTAAAAACAACTTCAAGGTAATAAAGTCATTATAAAAATATATATTCATGCATGTTATCTCTGTCAATTTTTATAAATACACATGAACACGTTACTCATTTCAAACCATTGTAGTTTTGGAAATCTATAAAGAACTATCAACTACAATCATATGAGAGAATTATCCGATCCCTTTTTAGATATCAACTCCATAGAATGTAAAGTTTTAATATAAACAGAACTGATATGATTTTTTATATATAGCTCTTGAGTTCTAAAAATTATATTCCTCATGACTGCCAAAAATTTTCAAACACAAATCCAAAACCATTCTCCTACACTATTTTTCAGATCTCTAACCTAGATGACTTCTCTAGTACCTGATCTGATGTGTGTCACATGGACTTTAACATGTTACCTATTCAACAAAAGCTAAAACAATCCAAGAGATGGCAATTAATCATTAAAAAATAATTTTCATTTAAAAATAAAAACCCACTATATTAATGAAAATGATGATTTTCAGAAAACCAAACGAATATTAAAAATACTATAAAGTAATAAGAGTAACCAAATCAAAAAATAGTTGAAACTAATTAACTATATGTCTATGCATGATATAATAAAGATAATGTAGATGAGTGATAAATATCCATCAATTATATTAAAAATTCTCCAAAAATTGTATAGATTAACACTAAAAAACCTCTCCAACATTGAATCCCTTATAAACCATCATTGATGAATAAGGAATATCTACATTTTTTTCTATAAAAAAATTAATAACTATGTGTATATTTATTTTCCTAAAAAATTATGAGTATTAAAATACTCACTATAATTTCATTAAACCACTCCCATGAAGTCCCATATGTGCTCAATTTAAATTCATTTAATCAATTATATTTGGAAAAAAGATAAATGAATTTCAAAAATATATCTTAACAAATTTCCCACATAATCCTGATCCCCATAACAAAAAACTCAAAAACTAATTTTTCAAAAACACATTTTCCTTTACTCAGTTCACCCATGAAAAAAGCATTCCTTCCACCAAACATGTTTCTAGGTTTCATTAAAAATTCAAATTAATAATTTAATATCAATACTTTTACATGATAACATATAAACCTATTTTTTATTTTCCTCCACCCTAATTTTAACTATTAATGTCCCTTCCCCATACATAATGCATTCAATTTCTCTTCATGTCCATATAAATTCTAGACACTATTGTTCACTAACACAAACTTACCTCTATTTTTTGGATATTCCTAGTCATTTCTTATATCAATGATCAGTCTATTTCAAAAACCATTAACTTCTAAAATATAGTTTCCCAGGTCAAATCAATAAAATCCAAATATCATGATCTAATACAAAATTTATGACAACTTTTTTTAAATATAAATTTAATTAAATATCATGGTTGATTAAATAAAATTAATTTCTAATACCCAATAGCTTTCTTTTAAAAATAAAAAAATACATAATTTCTAGTTGAAATAAAAAAATGATGATTTCCATCAATAAGTACATTTACTTTTCAAAAATCCAAAAAAATCCATAATTTTGTAAAATAGAATTCCAAATAGAATTTTTTTTATAATTTTATTGATAATATGAGACCATTGAAAATAATATAAATTGAACATAAAATGATCATAATCAATAGAATAATGAATATAATTATCCAACCTTTTATAAATAAATCTTGAAATTCTAGGTTTATCTAGTTCTAATAATAATTCTTCTTATATGATCCATGAAAAACTTTATATCAGTATTGATTCACTAAATACTGAAGTGAATCTCACTGATATATAGTATATATCCCACAAAAATATCCCAAGGAATCCATAATTCTTATTTAGGTTAGTTTATGATGTAAATAATGATCAAAATAGGAAAATAATGGTATTAAAAAGAATCTCATATATTTATACCCTACTATGTAATTTTGGTACATGGTTTTGAAAAATATGCAACTAAAAATGTAGAGATCACTACTTATGATTTCCAAAATTGTAAAATGGCATGAAGATATTTGAAAATCAGCAAACTAACCATGAATTTACCTTTATTACCAGTACTATAATTCATGATTGGATTGAATAGTTTTCCTGACCTTTTATCATGAAATGTTTTTTGAAAACATAAAATTTAAGTCTAAAAGTTTCCAAAACTCAAATAAAACATATATACCAATTTCATAATGTCCTAAAATTATTTAATAGAAAAAATATTAGTAAATATTTTATCATGAAGGTTTATTTTTAGGTTGTTTTATATTGATATAGCAGGATTTACATGTTCATTTATGTTATATATATTAATGTTACATGTATTGAAAATATTGTTAAAAGAATCAAAATAAAATATCATTTAAAGTAATTAGATATTTGTATATGGGATTATAATATATATATATATGACAATTTATATGTTTTATAAATCTATTCAAGTTATAACAGAATTCTTATATATAAAGGTATCAGGTTAATATAAATAATGAAATTTTTACATTATCATTCATTAATGTATGCTTTATTTTTTACATGAAATTTTAATAACAATTAATCCCTAAAAGATATATTTATGATTTATCCCTAGTTTATTTTCATCATGAAAATCCATGAGTTATGATTAAAATGAGTAGTGAATCATATATACATAAAAAGTATAGAAAAGTTATAGAAGTGTGAGAAATAGTCTAGATTTACTCAATCAAATATATTACATAAATTTTAGAACATTATTTAATTTTTAAAATCACGGTTCATGTTTCATAATTATTTCCATTAATAAATGTTTACAAGTTACCCTACTTGTGATGTTTCTTACTTATGTACCTTTTTAAGACAGTCTAGATTCTATACAAATTATATTGTGGTTGGGAAGGAATATAATCATGTGTTTAGTTTTTCTTATCTGACATGGGATTTTTTCTCCTTTATTATGATATAAAATCTATTTCCTTCATATGTTAGCATTAAAAAACTATATAAAAATATAAAATTGAGTTACATGTGTTGTTATTAGGTATTGAATAAATAAAATGTAATGTATTTATTCATCTTACACGATTTTTAGTTGGAGAATTGGGGAAACATTAGGTGTCCCGTACAATATTAAAAATTTATATGTGTCATAGTTGCACTCTACATCTTGAACTGGTAGATTCTATGATTATAAAATATATATTTAGATACATCAAGTGTATTTTTTGTATGTAAATACATCTATTGATTAAAAATCTAGATAAATATCAATGTTTTTAGAGTAACAGTTATGTTTTTTAGATGAATTTCATTATTTATGCGTATGAATTATAAATTCATAATAATTTTTAAATTCATAAAAATTCCAAAAGGGTAAAAATAAATTATATGTAAATAAGTATTCAATTTTTTTATAACATTTTTTTCTAAAACTAATAGAGTTTATATGATATATTATATCAAAGAGTTTTCATTTTCAACAAAAAATAATTTTGGTATAAATTTTCATGTGGTCAAACATGATATTAAATAATATTAATAATGTCTATGATTTTTTAGAGAAACTATGACATTGAAAATAAATAAATCTTCAAGTCTATATTCCATTTTGTGATATTGTATATCTCTCCTTATTACAAAGGTAATTGATATTTTATGATGGTATATCTCTTAATGTGATATACATGTTGTGGATTATGATATGAACAATCACATTAAGTGGTATTGAATGTCTCATACCATTTCATTTATATATTTCTAGATAAATGATAATACCATATTTTATTAACTTATCATTTGATGATTTGAAATATGAGTATTAATAAGAAACATTTATTGTTTACATTTTAAAAAATAAATTAGAACCTTGCATTCAATTTTTAGTAGATTTTACAAAATATATATTTTAATATTATTTATTTAAGAGAATTTAGGAAATTATCATCCCTAGATTAATCCTTGTATTGTCTTTTATTTTTTAAAATAAGCCTATTATAAGGTTACTATTTTTTTGATAAATTTCCATTTGAGTGCTTTATTCATTTCTTATATCCTTATTCTAGTTGATATTTTGGATATTAGTTTTATTCTCCACTAATATAGGCATATAAAATGTCCTTAAAACCCATCATCGGTATTATATACATATCCAATGATGGATTGGATAATCCTTCCAATTCATACTTATTTGAAATTATTTGAAGAACAAGTATATAAAATAAAATTATATAAGGATCTAAATTTTTAGGGTATGATGTGGTTTAATTTTTTTCATTAGATGCATCTAACATAAAGGGTTATATAAGATATTTAAATCCATGATTTATTTCACATAAAATGATAGATTTTTTCAGTGTGTGTATTATGTTCAATAAATATCAATATGTGATTATGAAATAGGTGATGGAGGGAGATCTTGCTAGTATTCTTCCCTAATACCATCCTTTCTCTTCTCCTCGAATTTCCCCAAATCCTTATTGGCCTAAAGTTATCATCTCTTCACATTGGGGATCCATTATATCCCTTCTCCCTATAAGAATCCTCCTTGGTGTTTTATCTCCAAGAATTATTATTGTTGTAACATTTTGGTTATTGGAATCATTATCTTGACCATTTCAACAGATTCATCGATGATTCTTAGCCTATAAAGAGTGATAAATCAGAGGGTTATTTGAATCTGACAATTTCCATATCAACTTTGCTGCAGTAGATGATATTTCATCTATATAATCCAAGGGATGGTGTTCATGTGATGACATCTAGTTCTTCCTTTCTATATGGGGCTATAACTTTCACTGGAAGAGGGATCTCCCATCATCAATATTATTGGGATTATTTCCTGAGTCTAAAATCCCCCAATCCTCTAAGTTCTTGGAAACCTTAGAAGAAATTTTTTGGATTTTTATGATCTAATGATGTCTCTTTGACACTCAATATCCATTTTATATGTGTGTTGTTTGAAATCTCCAAGCCACTAGAAGTGTCTATGTAGATTTAGGTGTGAAAATATTTTTGATTCAAGTAATATGTGGTGTTTTATGGATGGTTCAATTATAGTTATTCATGATTTCTCTTGGGCCACCTAAAAATGTGTTTCAACTTCACTCATGGAAACTTGAGTCCCCATATCAAGCCTATAATTTTTATAATGATGGAAAAGGAAAATATCCCTACCTCACTTATTGTAATGTCCATATCAGTGTTAGTGATCATTATCTGATCACCTCTATTATAGTATTCGCCTATACAAAAATGATGATGAATTCACCAATTATTTCTAGTAATCGCTTCATAGGGAAGGTCTTGGCCTCACTAAAAAATGATTCCCATAGTCAAAATATGATAATTGATTTTAGTTCCAAATATTTAGCACTTTAGATTGTGTGTTGTTGTCTTAAGAGAGGTATAATTTGATGCTTTTCATCCAGCAATATAGTGGATGAGGTTCAGAATTATGTTTTTGTGTTCATACCATCCTAGGATCCATCTCCCGTGCTAGGTGAAAATTATGGAATGGAAGATGTTGGTACCCAAGATGAAACTATGGAATTCTCTAAGTGAGACCAATATGGGAACGATGGTCCTATATTTCTTTCTTATAATGTGGCATTAGAAATTAATTTTCCAACCTCTAATGATGTCGGTATATAGAACAATAGTATAATACAACTAAAAATCAATTTAAATTTTTAAAGAGAGATACTATAGGAATAACTTATTATTAAGGGTGGAAAATACTCACACCAAGTGGAAATAAAAGTTTATTGTAGTGGTTTAGACTAATGAGGTTGGATATAAAGAAATTATGCCTAGTGAAATTGATGTTGAACCTTATTCTACATTATATTATGAGAAAAATAAACTAGTTAAGATTTATAGTTATAACTTCCTAACCCTGGAGACACTAAATAATTCTTTGAGCCTATGGGTCACAATTCCTCAAGTGTTCCTTCCTATATTATAGATGATGTCGACTAGTAGTGAGAGTACAAGATGGTATAGTGCGAAGAATATGCCCACATAATCAAAGCAACACAATGGTATCATAAATGAAAAAATGGAAACAATTAAAATTTCATCTAATAATAGAAGATAAATAATCTATAAAAAAATAATAGCCAAAGGAATATCAGTATACAAAATTATGTTTATTTAATGGATCTATAAAAATATAGTAAATACATGGAAACATGCATCTAGAATAACACATGTATCAAAAGTCCAAAAAATACCAAAAGTAAATATCTCCAGATATCATCATGATCCATATATTGATATTATAATCCCCCACTCCTATGAAAAAATCAATCAAGTATCACTAAGAGGATGTTTTCCCCTATACCTACCCTCTTCCACGAAGTTTGTTCAGGTACCAAATGGTAGCCCAAATAGGTTGTGAGATAACTCTTAGTAAGACACCACCAATAGTTTCTATGACAAGTCGAGTCTGCTCATATAATTTAAAGAAGTTTGTAGACATAATAGGAGTAAAAGTAATAAAAGAATATGTGATAATATCCAGTTTATGAAGGCTTACTGTGATAAAAAAAACTAAATCAGAATGGATAACTATAAAGAATGGTAAGCAACATCAATTACCTACATCATGTAATGAAATTTTAGACCTACACATGCCATGATCAAATGAGTAGAAATGTCCAAGGCATCCTAGTAGGCTGGATCTAAGGAGTATAAATGTCTAAGGCATCCTCGTAAGCTGGATATAAGGAGTAGAAATGTCCAAGGATTCCTAGTAGGTCAGATATAAGGTGTGAGAACCAAGTAATCCAAGTAATCCAAACCAAATAAGCATAATGTCTAAGTAATTCAAGTAGGTCAGATCCATGGTGTGAGATCCAAGGTATCCAATTAATCTAGAACCAAGGAGTAGAAAAGTTCAAGGCATAAAAGTGGGTTTTCTATTCCATACCCCAAACCACCCATTATCATAAAAACCAATTAAACCACCACTCCATACATAATTTCATTATCATTTAATTAATACCACTATAATAATACACAATTTGAGGGATTATCTATTTTATACCATTCATATAAAAATTACAGGGTGATTTAAGGTGATACAACCATTAATAATCCAGTTTGTTATGACATTAAATTCACCATAATGAATACTGATATCAACTCACCGCAAGGAGAAAAATTCCATTGAAGAATATAATAACCCACCCCATTGGTGGTTCAAGTTAAGTTAAACAACCTCCAATGTAGTATAAGGGTGTCAAAAAATGTCTTAAATCATAATTTAACATTTTATTTAGAGATTTTCAAATTTAAGAAGCAATTCCCATAAATTCTAACGTTTGATAAGAGAATGAAAATGTATAAACAACTAAACATTGTGGTAAATGGTATTAACCACAAAACTTATGCCTATTGAAGAGTAATCATTTATCCTCAACATCCGATTTGGTCTATATAATAAGAAAATGGAATAATAGATCAATAACATAAAATTATAGTATAATATCTCATATAAAAATAGAATTTTTGATTGAAATAAAAATGATGGAACGATACTAATTATTAGATAGCTTACTCATGGCTATCAAACAAGATAGACAGATCTAGATTTAGTGGTCATAAGTAGAAACGACTTCAAATACTATATTATGGAGGCTTGAGATCTTATAACAGAAGGAGTAGGAGGTTTTGTCTATTGTAAAAGAAGAAATAAAGTAGTGGTTTACCTTATAATTATTTAAGATGGAAATATTCATTTTCCAAACATTTAATAGGTCATATAGTTTGGACACATGGTTGGAAAAACCATGTTCCAACTGTGAACCCAGATCTATCCTAAGAGACCCATTGCACAAGCTAGGTGCATAGTTTGAGTAATTGCGCATAACCCCTGTGAACCCCCTTTATCAAATTCCCGAGACAAATTAAATGACCATGTTTTCTGGGTCACATGGTTAGGGAAAATTGTGATTCCCTCTACTATTCACTAAAACACCCTACACGATCTACTCTAACCATGCAGACTGGGCAGAACGATTTTTACTAACCATGGAGACTTGTTGTTTCCTCTAAATGGTAGGGCTCAGGTAACCGAAAAAGCACCAGACTCCCTCATTTGGTTCATTTGCATACTAGGAATTCATTTTAGGGTAAAACCAATGAATTGAATCAATATTAAAAGGGTTTATACGTTTCATAAAAAATGAGTTTTTAAATATTTACCCTTAAAGGAACCCATCCTTGTGTTACCCTTCCAATGGAGGTAGAAGTTCATATGAGAATAACTCTGGTCATTGAGCACATATTTTAGTATCCCACTCACAATTATCATCTAGTACATGGACATTCTACCATATCACCCATACTAAAGAAACCAAATTTCCATAGAGATCCTTTATTGTTTGATCAATGATACGAATGAGATACTCCTCAAAAGAAGAAACAACATACAATTTGAAATCCTAGGGATCGAAAGTATGTGATTGGTCTATATGATAATGGAAAAGCTATGAAATGTGGATGAAATCATGCTTGTAATATAATTCTAATTTGACAACAAATGATAGGATATCAGACCAACTCTTTCCAATATCTCAAAAGGACCAAAAAAATGAGGTGACATATTCCCTTACCTCAATATACATCTAATACCCAGCCTAGGTGATACTCACAAGAAAACATGATCCCCGAACTCAAACTCTAGAGGACATTTTTGGTGATCAAAATATAATTTCCATCTAGACTGAGCTATAACCACATGATTTCTGATAAAATGAACCCAATATAAAGCTTCATCAATAAGATAAGGATCTATTAGTACTACCTATCATGCTTATAGACAATATGGAGGTGAACAGTATGGCCTACCGTACAAGTCCACATAGGGTTCTATCTATATAGTCACATGATAACCATTATTTTAGACGAACCCAACTAGGGGTATATGCTTCTCCTGAGAACCCTTGAAATTGAGGAAGTAGGATCAAAGAACATATTCTAGGACCAATATCATACACTCTGACAATCCATCAGTCTGAGCACGGAATTTTGTGCTCAAAATAATCTATGAACCCAATTACCTTAGTAAACCCTTCTAACCTCAGATGTGAATCAAGCATCTCTATTCGGTACAATGGTATAAGGAACCACATTAAGTAGTACAACAGAATATATGTAAATCATCCTAAAATCATCTTATCAATAAGGTCTCCATAATAGGTAGGAAATGGGTGAACTTTATCCTATTGTCCACAATGACCCATACCTTGTCACTACCCCATGGTTACCTTAGTAACCTGGTCATGATATCCATAGTGAAATCATCACATTTCAACTCAAAAATGGGTAACTATTATAAATGTTCTATCTGTCACTGGTGTCCTGCCCTCCCTTGCTGACATGTAGAACACTTGGTAGCAAAACTTGCTATCTCCTTCTTAATAACTATCCACCAATACATGAGGCATAAATCCTAATACATCATGGGAAGACCATGATGCAGTGATCAAGTAGAGGAATTTTGACATCAATTACTCCAAAAAATATATTGGAAACCAAACATGACTAAGAATATGTACAATTTCATACTCACCAACAGTCCAAATTGGTAGTGGGTCCTCGCCTACCATGCTCTTACCTTAGGACTAATCCCTCAGGATATGATAATTTTCATATCATCACCCTATCCATATGTGAAGAAGTCACTATTAATGATGAGATAAAAGTATGCTTGTGACTATACTTCTCCTCCAAGTGCATCTGAGGGAACAAGGATATTAATTTATAATCATTGTTGGCCTCCCATACTACTTGGGTCTGAGTATTCCAATTTAAATCATAAACAATTGTATTGACTATACCATGCATACATGCCATCTCAAAATCAAAATAATGTAGATAATCTACCCATATCCTCTATCTAAGGTTAAAATAATACTTCATAAATAATTATTTGTGTATTTTGTGGTCTATTAACACAAAACAAATCCTCTCATAGAAAATAATTACTCCAACCACAAAAGGGTGGACGATTGTAGCTAACTTAATGGTTATGATTCGGATAATTCCACTGATGAGATATCAACTGGTTTTATTTGTATGCAATAAATCAACCCCCTACATGAAGAAAACTCCCAGATTTATGCCTAATGCATCATAATAAATGGTATTACTTATTATATTATCTAGAGTAATTAGGATGAGTGATAATTTCAAAATTCATTTTGCATCCTTACGATCCTTTTCACATGCTTCCGACCTAAAAAATTTCAACCCCTTTTTGAAAAAACACAACAGAGGTGTAGCTAGAAGTTTTAAGTCTTGGATGAAGCACCATGAATGGATTCAGACCTAAGATACTCTAGATGTCAAATAAATTCTTGGGTTTCTCCTAAGAAACAACAACACTCAACTTTTCTAGGTCCACCGAAACTCCTATCTCTGAGATGATGTAGCCTTGAAAGTGAAATTTATCCACCCAAAATAGAAATTTTTCAATCTTGGAATATAAAATATTCACCCTCAATGTATTTAAAACATTGTGAACTTGGTTTTCATGATCGTATCTAGTCTAAGAATACACAAATTAGTCATTAATAGAAACCACCGTGAATGAATCAAAATGTGGGTGGAAAACCCGATTCATCATGGTCATGAAAATGATCAGAACATTTATAAGACTAGAAGACCTAACCATATACTATTAAATACCATACCTACTACATAATGTTGAATGAGGTATTTTTGATGTCCTGACATGCACCTTGGGATAACCTGACCTCAAATTAATTTTCTAGAAAATTTGATCTATTTACAGTTGGTCAAATAGGTTATCTATATGGGGCATGGGATACTGATTCTTAACCATCAACTGATTCAATTTCAAGTAATACACACATAAATTAAGGATTGTATCTACCTTCTTGGAGAAAAGGACTCGTTAACCCCCTGGGGAAGTGTTGGTTGATATAAACTACTTTGCTTCCAAGTCCTCTAATGACCTCTTGTGCTCCTATAACTGAGTAGTACCAATCCTGTAAGGATGAATGGTTATCGGTGAAACTCCATGAACGAGATCAATATAAAACTCTACATATCTCTTGGGTGTTAGCCCTAAAAATTAATCTAGAAGAATGAAATTTAAACTATCTATAACTAGATGGAAATATTTCTGGAATGTTCCCTAATAATCTAGATATAATCCTGAAATCTGGGATATCGCCCCACAGAGCCCATGATGGTCAAGTCCTTCTCAACTCGCCTGGACATCCCATTCTCCCTTGTGAATAAATACCCCTCCCTCTAATGATTTGAAAGTCTCCATTCAACAATAGTAGTCAATATACGTTTGATAGGGAACCAACCACTCCATAACAAGAATGATATCAAACCCTATCTTCTCATGGAAACAGAGGTCCTATACAAAGATACACCCACCTATGCCAAGGGGTAACTCCCTACACTGGTTTACACTCTCTGATCTAATCCCGATTGAAGTATCTAGTATCATCATGCCATAGGAAAAATGAACATTGATCACAAGAATCTCTAAAATAGGAACATATATATCAAGGAATGATAAGAACCTATATCAAAAAGAGAAGCTATCAATGTAGAGGCTACCAAAATAGTACCTCTCACTATAGTTGTCCCAAAGATCCATTCCATTTGTATTAGTTATACTACATAAATCTGGCCTGATCTGTGGCCCAAAAAACAACCTGACTACCCCGAGGCGGCCCACACTAATGTCATTGTAAATCTATTATTGAGATATCTTGACCATGATTGCTACATCATCCTGATTAGAAAACCATACTCTAGATACCTACATGATGAGAAATTATTGAACCTACTTCTGAATATGAAGTTAGTGAAGAAAATACCTCATTATCTCTTTGATTAAAAGTCCTAGAAAACCACTCTAGATGGTCCATAATACCACAATCATGACACTCAATAAGGTTTCTATCACACCGACACCTCATGTGTCCCTACCTCCCACTCTGGTGGCATAAAAAACTACCATCACTCATACTCTGGTTAAAATTTCCATCATGAGAGTTCTCATTGGATTTCTTCCAACCACCTAACACTACACCATAAGGTTGAAAAGATGAACTTCCCTACTATTCACCACCAGCTTCTCTCAGGTTAAGTTCATTAATTAGTGCCTCATTTACCATTTCAGATATGGTAGCCAACTAAAAAACATTCACCTAGGATAGAAAGGAATCATTGATCCCTTCCTCAAATCATATCACCATAAATCAATCCATAGGAAGATAGACAGGTGCAAATAACTGAAGATATATAAAGAGATCCTAATATTTTATAACAAACATAGAACCATGTGATAGATTCATAAAATATATGGCTCATTCATCCCTCAAGGCCCTGAGAAAATAGTAGTCATAAAAGCTGGATAAAAAATATGTCAAAACTATATCTCGATGCCTATCTTCCTGGTTTAAAATGTACCTCCAATTCTTAACAACTCCCTAAATCATATATATAAAGGTATTTTCCCTCTTTTCTTGAGGCATATCTAGGTGTTCGAAGATATACATAACAAAATAAATACATATCTCAGTAGGAAGTCTACCACCATCCCATTAGAAAGTGGGTCGATGATGCTACTGGAACTCACATGTCAACTCTACCATAACTAAGGAATGCCATAGGGATCCCAAAATAGTATAAATAAAGCATAGGAAACCCTCTTAGAACAGGGAATCAACACCCATATCAATTATAAAAGGATATAACAGAAAGGGCAGTACAAGAGGTTTTATGTTTTGACCAGGGCCCACCACCTCTATAAAATGGTCTTAGCCACCCTCCTAGCACCCAAAAGGATGCATTAGTAGTGGAATATCTCTAAAAATTTATATTGACATGCCACATACATGTTTTGGTAATGATATAATCACAAATATAGGAAAATTATAGGTATAATACTTCTTATATATGAGTCACACCCTTATGCATGCTTTTAAATCTAGGTCTATGCATAAAGTTATCAACTATATGTAAGGGGTTATGGTGTACCGAGTTTCAATAGAATTTTATAAAGGAATTCACCCTTTATATTGTAATTGGATACTCCATTCAATGACAACTTTTTCATTTCAGAATTTAAATTCATTTAAAATCATATTTATTTATATTACAAATATTCTTAAAAGGATGAATTATATAGATTAAAATTTCCAGATTATAATGTCCCAAGAACATTATAAATTGAATTGTGGAATCCATTTAATCACAACCATAAACACATTAAATCCGATGTGGGTAATGGTCCATGACTCAATGATCTATAATTGAGTGCTTAAGGAGTCGGTATCAATCTATGTTAAAAAAAATAGTTAGGTTGATGCAAACACTTTAAGTAACCAATTTTTTTTCCAATCCCCTTCAAGAGTCCTTATTCAAATATCAAATATATCACTCAGAGAACATAAAAAATATATCATGTACTTATGAAATGAAACCCATATGGAATGGAATATTAGTCCAACAAGGTTAGAAAAACTTTTCATAATCAATGATTCCTTATCATACTGGGCAAAGGAAAAATTATAATCCAACATAAGAATAATTATAACTTCCTATATCATGTGTGTCACCAAACAGTGGAATCAAATCAACTAAAACTAGAATAAACCAAAACATCATATCCCATCAGAAATTTTTTTACTTTTTCCTCATGTGTGGCTTAGCTAATCCATGGAATAACATTTTTATAAATGAATAAATATTTCCTTATCTCCTATCTCATATTCCAAAATAATAATACACATGAAATAAAATTCCCTCTAATACCACTTTGTAACATCTCGAACCAGTAGCCAAAAAATGGTGCACTGATCTGTTTGGTCATAAGGCCTCATGAATTCCACCCCATATGTCATAAGATACTGACTAGAAATAAGGTATTTTGATGGTTCTATGGGGAGACTATAACCACATAATTATAGTAACATACCAGTATCATAAATGAACACATAAAGAAAGAATAATTAAAACCAACATCAGAAGATAAATCATCTATAAAATAATAATAATAATCATAGGAAATGGTAGCATCATATAAAAATTGACGTGTATTTCATGGAGCGATACAAAATATAGTCTATAACTTGAAATGAGAATCCATTACAATACATTTATCAAAAAGTAAAAAAATCAAAAAAAAATCTCCAGATAGAATCACATTCAACAACCTAGTACGGTGGTCCCCTTCTGCCTATGAAACAATCAATCAAGCATCACCAAGTGAGATTTTCCCCTATCCCTACCTATATCACTAAAGTCTTTCTAGGTACCAAATGGTGTCCCGAACAGGGCATAATATAACCCTCAGTAGGACACCACCAATATTTTCTCTAATGAGACTAGTATTTTCATATAAACTGAAGTAATACACATATATAACATGAGTAAATGTAACAAAAGTGTTATAGATACTATCCAGACTATCATGTATCAGTTTGATCAAGAAACTAAATCATAATGGTTAACTGTAAATCCTGATAAGAATCATCAATGTCCTACACCATGTATTTAATTATCAAACCTATACAGGCCAAGATCCAAGGAGTATAAATGTACAAGGCATACTAGTAGGCCAGATCCAAAGAGTTTAAATTTATCAGTCATCCTAGTAGGCTGGATCCAAGGAGTAGAAATTTACATGGAATCCTATTAGGTCATATCCAAGGTGTGAGACCCAAGGAATCCGGGTAAGTTAGATCCAAGGAGTAGAAATTTACAAGGAATCAAAGTAAGTCAAATCCAATGTGTGAGAACCAAGGAAATAATGTAATCCTGATCCAAGGAGTAGAAATTTCCATGTCATCCAAGTGGATCATTGGTTTCATACTGCGAACCCTCCATTATCATCACAACTAATTCATTCACCACTTCATAAACCATTTCATTAATCATCTCATTAATCCCTTAAAATCATACAAAATCCAAGGTATTATCCTTTTATATGTTTCATATTCAAATGAAAAAGTGATTAAAGGTGCTTAAAACCTTTAAAAATCCACTTTATTAGAACATTAAATTACATATAAATAATAGTTAGATAAACTCACCCCACGGGTGAAATTTAAATGGAAAAAGGAAAGAAACCACCCCATGGGTGGTTCAGGATATGGTAAAAAACCTCCATCCTAGAATTAATGTGTCATGGCATGGGATAATAATGAATTTAATTTTTTATTTAGGGGTTTTTTAATTTTTGAAGTAAGGACTAAAAATTACAGTGCATGGAATGAAAAAAAACACGGTATAAAAACCATATTTTAAGGTAAGGGTATAGACCACCTACTTTATAACATTTGAGTAGTACTCATCTAGCCTCATCATTTGACACATTCATGATTAGAAGAAAAAAAATATAATAACACCTTGAAAATATGGTATAAGATCTCACAGAAAAGTAGAATCATCGATAAAAAGACAATGAATAAAGGAGACTATGAATTAGAGAGCTTCTTGGTGGCTATCCATTGAGTTGAAATGATCTTTATTTGGAGGTCATATGATGAAATTAATTCAAATCCAATGTGATGGAGGCTTGAGAGATTCAAATGGATGTAGAAGGAGGTCATGTCCATTAGAAAATAAGAAAGAAATAGTTGGTTTAGGTTATAAGTATTTTAAGGGTAAAATGGTCACTGTAACCATTTTAATTGGTTTCATTGTTTGGTTTCATAGTTAGACAATCTGTGTGCCAACCATGCAACCAAATCTATCCCAAAGAGACACCTCGTAGGGGATAGGAACTCGGCTTGAAAAATTGTGAACAACCACTGAGAAACCCCATTTCCTCATGTTTGATACTAATAACATAGCCATGCGACCTAGATTTTATGGTTAGGGAAAACTGTTTAGCCCTCTTCTGTATAGTGAAACACCCCACATGATCTGATTAAACCATGTATACTGGGAATAATAGTTCTTATTAACCCTGTGTCCAAGCTTCTTCCCCCAAAAAGCAGGTCTCTGGGCTCTGAGCAAGCCCCATTTACCCTCATTTCATCAATATCATTACAAGTCATTCATTTAAGGGTATAAGAAAGGAATTAAACTGACATTAAAATGGTATGTAACGTAAATAAAAACCAGTTTCTTATAGTAGTAGTTATTTTCTGAGTAATGAGATTAAAGTAAATTATGTTTCTTAAAAATTTCAAGTAAAAAAAGGGAAAAACCATAAAACATAAGTATTATTTATATCTTTTGATTCCCATGGCCACTAGATCTTGTTGTAGTTGGTTCTATATAACTAACTTGTTGATTACTTGATTACATGTTTATATTATCAAAAAAATTCTTATAACATTATTATTGTTTCACTACATGGAATTTTTATGCGATTGTTTCATAAGAATATATATCACACTAAAATGTCATAGTCGTTCCCCACTATGATGAGAACCTAAAGGTGTAATGAAATTATTATCGAACCATATTCTATAGTTAGATGATATTTTCTAATGAGACATAGATAATATGAGATATTTATGGTAGCAGGGTCTTATTTCATTGAGGCATCTTCTTTTGTTGTTCTCCTTTGGTAGTCTCTAATATATCTCATTTTGAGAATACACTCATCAACAAGGAAATACACATTTACATGTTTCATTGGATGTCCCTATATAAAGATGTGTGTAATGAACCTTAAATATTATGATTATCATTAATGGATATCATAACTCATATGATTTAATGAGTTGAAAAAACATGTGAACAAATATGTTCATGGTGTGGTAGAATACATTGGGTGCATCATGAGTGATATTCCATTAATTATAATGTGAGAATGGATTTATACCTTCTGACCCTTGATGGAAGTTGATATCCAATTCCCTTTTATGAGAATTGGACTTTTGGAATAAATCCATGGCCATGTAATTTGGTGGGAGAGTTAATTTCTATAAATTAAAATGATGAGACATCACGCATATATGTTGATGGCACTAGCGTGAAACCTTATTGAAATGAGATATCATAATAAAATGATTTTATAAAATGATAAACATTCATAGTAGGTTAGATGTTATTAAAATATTAACTTCTTTCATTATGAAATCCATGACATGTTTCTAGAAACTAAACTTGGAATTTAGATGTTTATTTCTAATGAAACTAAGAAAGAGGATTAGAGGGCCACACACTTAGTGTATCTTCACTCTCAATTGAATTCAATTAATAAATATAACATGATAGAATAAATAATAATTATTCAGTTTTTTTGAACTCCATAATTAAAAAATATGTTATTCAAAATAATAAATAAGTGAAATCATGATAAAAATATGTATTTTTGTGTTTGGAAAATATAATATTTATCATATATATCATAGAATAATGAAGTGACATTTATTTATTAAATACTCATTATTTGAAGATTGGTAAATATCAACTAGGGAAACTAGACCGAGCATAATGGAATGATTAAAAATGGTATAAATGATATTTATTCATATTCAAAATGATTTTAACATGTCATGAGATTAATAATATTATTATTATTGATAATGTACATGGGGTCAACTAAGGATATTAAATATTTTTTGGGTCATGTGTGTGATTTTACAACCCCAAACCTACAAAGATAAATTTTAATTATGAATCGTTCCTAAATCACTTTTGTTGTTCACAACAAATAGAGATAGACTCTCTAAATTCCTAGAGACATATCTATAGATCTTGAGAACACTCTCTATTCTTCCCCTCTCAAGCCTTCAATAGAGAATCAATATTTCTTCCTCCATTGAGAGTAATATTATTATGATCAACCATGAAAAATACTATAAATTAGGATCAACCATGATAACACCCAATGATTATTAGGTGACATTCAGAGATTGTGGGGGCACATATGGATCATCTCTAGAGGGATTTTGTAGTAGTATCAAGCCAAAAAATGATGTTTTGATGAGATATAGTTAATATAATCATTAATGAAAGTTGAATTTCATTTTGAGGCAATTCTACATCCATATATAAATTATTTATAAATTACATGTGAAGATCCTATTTATGGGTTTTGGGTGTGGCGGAAGGGTCCTTTTGATCATGTAAAGAAACTATTACATGTAAATTCAGACTAAAAGGTGAGTTTTTCATACCATTAAAGGACACTTCCACTATGCTTGTGAAAGGTGCTGTCATGGGAACTTTCAAATGATATGTGATTGTTGGGTACTTAGGTACAGTAGAGTGGCTGACCATGGTCGTCTCTCAAAGGAGGAAGTGAATTAAAAAAACTTCTTAAAGGTATCATAAAAATAAAAAAATATAATAAAAACAATTCATGAAATTATGGGGTTTTTTATCATCTATAAAACTAGAATAATTTTTCTAGAAGAAGATTGCAGTTTTTTTCAATTTTTTTTGAAATAAAGTTCGATTAAAATGACACAACAAGAAGATGTTTTTTGTAGAAAATATTTAAAAGGGGTGATCGATCTAACTCTACCTATTAACTTAATTATTTATAAATATCATTTAAATTAACATCCAATTAATTATAATCCCCTAATTTGTTAACCCTCGAACCATACATGAGATAACTTAACCACAAAGATGAAATTACTTAAACCCCTGGCTAGCTTCGAAACATGAAATCGTAGCACCCTACATTAATTTATGTTCTTATTTAGCTTATGGTAGGTGGTTAATTAGAGAAAATATACAATCTATAAATTATTATTAATTGAGTTTATCGATTATATTTGAACTCTACAAATTTATCATGTGTGGTCTTGTATTACTGATTAAGATCGCACTCTCACAATTTACACAAACCTCGACCTCGAGTGTTTTGGTGTCAATTGTTAAATTGATTTCATAGTTTCATTTATCTTGAAAAATCAGTTAATATATTATATTATTTTAATTACATTATCTCATTCATTCAAAATAAATGAATAAAGAAGGTAAGAGATAGATCGATGACTAAAAAGACTACTCTTCCATGGGTGAAGTAATCATCGTAGAAGAGAATTGAATTTGCAACGGTTTATAATGGGTATAACCCATTAATGATTATACTCAAGAATTACATAAAAATAGTAAGTTAAAATAAGAATAAAATTAAAAAAAATAAAATAAATGGAAGATAAAATAATAAGTTTATTGGAAGAACAAAAACATTACAACAAAGAAGAGGAAGAGAAGATCATTTTAGAGGAGATCCTAGATTGAAATATTACCTCCTCTAATGGTTAATTGAAATGGAAAATAACCACTTCACCACTTCTACCAATCCTCTAAGGAACTTCCAACCCCCTTCAAATTAGAAAAATACCAATTTATAGAGTGGAGTGGAGGCTAGGTTACATGTGGTTTCAAGTGTGAATGGGGAAATTCATCCAAATATTTTAAGACAAATTTCACCACCCATTTGACCACTAAAACGCATGAATAAGCTCTCCATTCAGAAGGATGATTTCTGATAAAATGAAATATATAGATCCTCTCAATCTTTTGGCCTAATACAAGCATGTATGAAGAAGTTATAGCCCAAATACAAAACCCATGTCCATTTTGGAGAGTCCAGCCCAACTTTGACTTCACGACCCATTTTCACCAACCAAATGCATGATTTAGCTCCAATGTCCTAAAAGAAAGTTGTAGGGAATTAGTAAATAAACATATTTAAAAACGTTTAAGTTAAAATAATAAATATCAAAATAGTTATGTCCAAAATGATACAATGAATTTTAAAGGGTAAAACTGGAATTTTCATCAAATTTCCAAATGATTGATATAATCCCAAATATTTCATAAATGAAAACATTTACCCTAATTCAAGGAAATTATATAATTTATTATAAATAAAATATTCAATAAAAATATGTTTTATCAACTCCCCCACACTTACCCTTTTTTACTCCTGGCCAAAACCTCATATCATGTATTCAAAAAAAATTGTGACAAGATTTGCATATTAAAATTTCTCAATCCATGGTGAAAATATAGGAAATGTATGAATCCCATCAAGAGTAAATATCACTAAATTTTAAATTCATTGTCTCATAAATTTTTTTAAAACAAAATCCAGTGATATTCATAACACTAATCATAGAGAAACAATTCATGGGTCTACTATGCTACTAATTCTCTACATGTGTGTGTTCCAACCATTCCAAGATTGTCTCTCCACCCTTTACCTTATATATTAAGGTCAATAAAAACATTTCTTCTTACCTGATTCTATTCAACCTAACCTGTTCAACATTGATTGTAATCAAATTCCAAAACCCACTCATTTAATAATTTCCAAAAGTCAAACCACGAGCTCCCGACCTAAATATCCTCATATGTTGTACATTTATTCCCTCCCCTATTTATTCATTGTTTTTTTTTTTGATTTTTTTTTAATTTTATTAGGGATTGTAAATATTCTGATATTAGGGGCACATGCATAGGTCAATCTGGTATACTAATGGAAACAAAAGGAAGATAAACAAACGTATGGAAAGACTAAGTTGTAAGCTGAAAAAGATTACTTACCCTGAATATACATTCAATTGGCTAACAGAAACTCAAAAGTCATGATTGTGTGAAAAATTGTGTGGAGAAATCAATAAAACAATTTACCATGAAAAAATATCTCAAATACTGATGTCAAAATCTTAAAGGTTTCATAATGACACAACAATTCATATTATTGATGACTTTAATTTTTATAAAAGTCAACCCATGATGATGAAATATTACTCATGCTTATATTTCTACCAATGAATTTTGAAAACATTCATTTTCCATATCTTCCACATGAGAATGTTACATGATATATTTGTTTCTTTTTTATTTATTTTTAATGTTTTTTCATTTTTCTAAAAATGTAAACCAACAGATTAATAGAAAATGGACATAAAACACACAAATGAAAATCCTAAATATCTACCCCAAAATGTTGTCCCCTCCCCCACACTTAAAATATTTCATTGTCATTAATGTGAACATATGAGATGATATATCCACAAGAAATTTAGAATTTTAATTATGAAAAGAATATAAAAGTTAAAGGGTTAGGAACAACCTGATATGCTCAAGTGATGATGGGGTCATGTAGTCTGATGAAATCCACTACATCAGTAGGAAGTTTCTCAATGTATTTCTTCAAACGTTTCCCATTGAATGTGAATCTCCTTCCAGTGTCCTCTTATGTGATCTCCACTGCACCATAAGGAAAGACATTAGTCACAACATAAGGACCTAACCACCTTGAATGCAACTTACCAGGCCTTAGCTTCAGTCATGAACTATAGAGCAAGACTTTCTCTCCAACTTCAAATTCTCTTTTTTGGATCATTTTGTCATGAGCTACTTTTTATCTTTCCTTGTAGAGCCTTTAGTTCTCATATGAATACAATTGAACCTCATCATGCTCTTTAATTTGAATCTTCCTTGGGATTCCAGTTTCGGCCAAATCCATGTTACATTTCTTTATATACTAATATGCCTGATGCTCTACTTCCACAGGGAGATGAAACTCTTTCCCAAAAAAAATCCAAAATGGGGTCATACCAATGGGTGTCTTGTATGATGTCCTATAATCCCCCAATGCATCATCCAAGTGCTTTCTCCAATCCTTCTTATTTAGATGCAAAATTTTCTCTAAAATTTGTTTCAACTCCCTATTTGAATCCTCATCCTGTACATTTGTTTGGGGGTGGTATGGTGGTGATGTTTTTTGAGTCACCCCATACTTTTGAAGGAGGGATGCAAAATTTTGATTGTATAAGTGTGTCCCTTGGTCATTGATGATGTCCATTGGTACTCCAAACCTAAAAAAAATCTATGTCTTGAAAAATTCCACTACAACATGGGAATCATCATCCCTAGTGTCCTTAGACTCCACCCATTTACTCACATAATCAACAGAAACCAAAATATACAAAAACCCAAAAAAAACTAGGAAAATGACCCATAAAATCGATGCCTCGTACATCAAAAATATCACAGAAGAATATGGGTTGTTGGGGCATCTCATGTATCCTATAAATATTACTAGTGTATTGGAAATATGATCACAACTTACAAAACACATGAGTATCATGGAATAATCTAGGCCAATACAATCCAGAGTCCAAAACATTTTTAGTTGTGCGTTGGGGTCCAAAGTTCCCACTATAGGCAAGTGTGTGACAGAATTGCCGAACAAAATCAAACTCATGAACAGAAACACACCTCCTAATAACCTGGTCACTACACATGTTACATAAGTGGGGATCATCCCACACATAAAATCTAAACTAACTCTTTAATTTTTGGACTTTATGTTTCTTAAAATTTGTAGGAATTTCAGAGGACACAAGGTTGTTCACTAAATCAGCATACCAAGGATGTGTACCTAATATGGAATAATGATTCTCATCGGGGAAAGTGTCCCGAAATGGAACCTTGTCCAAGTTTTCATCCTCTAGTGTGTGAGTGAGCCTAATCATGTGGTCTGCCACTAGTTTTTCCGACCCCTTCTTGTCCTTTATCTCAATATCAAATTCCGGAAGAAGGAGAATCTATCAGATAAGTTTAGGATTTACTTCTGGCTTCTTCAAGAGCTACCTTAGAGCTACTTGGTCATAAAAAAAACTACTTTAGAGCCTGATAAATATGAACAGAATTTATCTAAAGAAAATATGACAGCATGAAACTCATTTTCCATGGTTGTGTAATTTTATTGGTAAGAATCCAGTGTCCTTGATGCATATGTAATCACATGTGAATGTCTCTCCACCCTCTGAGATAAGACAGCCCCGGCTATGAAGTTGGAGGCACCACATATAAGCTTAAAATGAAGCTCCCACCGTGGGGGTTGTATGATAGGTGGAGTGGTTAGACACTTCTTTAGCTAATTAAAGGAAGTCTTGCAAGAATCATCAAACACAAAATCATAATCCTTTTGAAGTAATCGTGACATAAGAAGAGAAATCTTACTAAGATATTTGATGAAGCACCGATAAAATCCTATATTCCCTAGGAAAGATCTAACATCACGCACACATTAAGGGTAGGGTAAGGATGAAATGATATCTAAATTAGATATATCAACCTCTATCCTATGTTTTGATACTACATTCCCTAAGAAAATACAATGAACTACCATGAAATGACACTTTTAAAAGTTTAAGACTAGGTTCTTCTCAATACAATGATTCAAAACATTTCCCAAACTAGAGATACAATCATCAAATGAAAACCCATAAACTGTAAAATACTCCATAAAAACCTCCATATAGGACTCAATGAAATCTGAAAAAATAATCGCCCGGAATCTCTGGAAGGTACCTGGGGATTTGCAATGCCCAAATTGCATCCTTCAGTAGGAAAACATGAAAAATGGATAAGTGAATGTTGTATTATCCTAATCATCCAGAGAAACAGGAACATGAAAATATCCAGAAAATCCATCCATGAAACAATAATGTGTCTTCCCAGCTAGTCTCACAAGAATTTGATCAATAAATTGGAAGGGGAAATGGTCCTTGTGAGTGGTTTGATTTTGTTTCCAATAATCAATACACACATGCCAACTGTTTTTCACCCTCATTGGAACTAACTCATCTTTCTCAATTCTATCAATTGTAACAACACTTTTCTTAGAGACAACCTGAATAGGACTCACCCACTGAGAATCTAAAATGGTATAAATTATACCCGCCTTGATAAATTTTTCAACCTCCTTTTTAAAAACTTCCAGAAGGGTCGGATTGAGTCTTATTTGTGGCTACCTAACCGGTTTAGCCTCATCCTCCAAAATAATCCTATACATGAAAATGGAGGGGCTAATACCTGATATGTCATCCAAGGTCCACCCGATTTCCTTAATGATCTCCCTCAAAATATTCAAAAGTTTTTCTTCATTTTTAAAAGGGATATAGATAGCAATGATAACAGTTAATTTTTCACCACTTAAAAAGTTTGAGTATTTGAGATTAGGTGGAAATTGATTGAATTCCCATGTAGGGGGGGTGATGTATGGATGGATAAATTGAAGGAACTGAAATATGTGCACAATGAACATTAGTATTAGAATATACATCATCAAAATCTGAGAATAAAGTATCAAATCCATTAGCATACTCAATATCCATGTCATAATCAGAGTTCACATGATCAAAATCAGAATATGAATCCATTTCAAGATCAAAAATAGGATATTATTGTGCATTAGAAACATGTGTGTAAGTACTCTTAGACATAAAAATAGAACCAATACTCATAATCTCCCTAAGAATAGGACAATCAAATTCCATGGGGTTTTTATTTTTTTGTTCAAAATGGGAGATAAAAAATGAACAATGGTCCTATGAGGGGTACTTTATGGAGTCCATAACATTAAATGTCACAAATTCATCCTCAAACTCCATGGAATGTGTACACTCATTTATATTTATGATAGTTTTTTTAGTTTTGAGGAAGGGTCTACCTAAGATAATGGGAGCATGAGAACATAGCTGATCATCCTCCATGTTATGCATGTAGAAGTATGTTGGAAATATCATGTCTCTTACCTAGGAAAGTAAATCCTCAAGGAATCCCGATGGATATGTTGTAGATATATTTTCCAACTACACCACTACTCTTGTTGGCTTCAACTCAAAAACCTAAAAAGAATAGAATACAGAGTGAGGCATAACATTTATGGAAGCTCCTATATCACATAATGCATTAGAAATGTGTAACTCCCCTATGGTGCATGGGATGGTGAATTTCCCCGGATCCTTGAACTTTGATGGCATTGATAGAGTCGGTGTAATGAGTGATGACACATTCCTTCCAAGATTGATTCTCTCATTTCCCTTTATCTCTCTACTATTGGTACAAAGTTCTCTTATGAAATTGGCATACCTTTGGATTTTCTTGATGGATTCATGTAAAAGGATGTAGATCTCCACACGCTTGTATGTATCCAAAACTTCTTTTTTGAGTCACCTCTTCAACCATATTTTTGGTTTAAACAACTCTATTTGAAAAAATATGGAGTTTAGGAGGAATATCATCAATCTTTTTCTTACATTTATCTCTCTCCTTGGTTTTCTCAATAGTTGGTGTGGAATGGGGATTTTCTAGTATTGAGGAGAATCCCAGTGGAATGTTAGGTAAAGATGTATCATTAATTTGATACCCACTTCTCAATGTGATGGCACTGACATTACCCTTTTGATTTGGAGTAGTTTGGGAAGGTATATTTCAAGAATTTTTACTTACCAATTCATGGAGGGCAGGGGAAATCTAGATCATTTGAGTCTTTAATTCCTTCAGGTCTAAACCTTGAATCTTCATCTCATTCTTTTGATTAAGAATAATTTGTTTCAAAATATCATCAGTGTTAGAATCCAATTTTGGTCGAGAGTTCCCTTGTTGTTGACTTGTTGATTCTTGAGCTTCAAATCGCTTTTAGGGTTGTTGGCAACCCTTTTGGTAAGGTGGAGAATGCTGGAAGATTTGTTGAACAGGGGGCCTTTGTTGTTGTCCAGAGCCATACCTCCTGTCGGATTGATCCTTCCACCCATGGTTTTATGTTAGAGTAAAGGAATCAGACTTGTTTTGTGGATATGGTTGTTGGTGCTGCTGATATGGTATCCCAGGAAACACTACTGTACAATCTTCTGTTTCTAGTAGTTGGGGGCAATAGTCAGTGGGGTGGATTGTCTCAGTGAAAATGCCACAAGGTCTTGAAGGAGGGGGTTGGGATTTCTTTTGAGCCAAAGTAATATGCCTTAACATAGTGGTCAATTCTTCCAACATAGTATCAAAAAAATTATTTTCAAGCGAGGAATGACTTAACTGATGTACTCCTCTAACATGTGGTGTACCTCGATTGCGAAATTATTGGGTGTTTTGGGACATATTATCTATAAATGAACGTGCATCAACTGGTGTATTTTCCACCAATTCTCCTCCAGCCACAACATCCACCATGATTTTCTCTATAGGTGTGATTCCTTCGTATAAGTATTGGATGAGTAGTTTCTTACTGATTTGGTGATGTGGGAAGCTTGCACACAACTTTTGGAATTGCTCCCAGTACTCATACATTGACTCCCCTTGTGCTTTCTTGATCCCTGATATCTCTTTAAGAATATAAGTGGTCCTTGATGCTATAAAAAATATCTATAATAATAGATGTTTCAAATCATTCCAACATGTTACATCTTCTGGTTGTAAATAATTCATCTAATACTTTGCAGCTCCATCAGGTGAAAATGGGAATACTCTTAGTTTGATTTTATCTTCAGATACATTTCTTGGTTTAATGGTTGAGAAAAACACATTGAATTCTTTAATGTGTTTATTGGGATCCTCACCAGAGAGGCCATGAAATTTTGGAAGTAGGTGAATTTGGCCAAATTTCATTTCAAAGTCTGATTCGAGATTTGGGTATGCAATGCAATTTGGATGATAATTAATATTAGGTGCAACCAATTATCAAATGGTTTTATTAAGTTCATGTACATTATTTTCAGCCATTGTTTCTTGTTTTATGGTTGAATTTGAATTGCTTCCAATTTCAATGTTCTGAGAGTGGAGGAATTCCCCAACTAGTTGAATGTTGAAACTTTCCATAGACTGAGAATTTCTGATTCGAGCCTGAAGGATACATTCAATCTCATGATCAATATCTAAGAAATATTTAGGATTAGTTTGTGTTATAAATCAAATAAAAATGAAAAGAAGAAAAGTGGACCATAATAAAATAAAAGATGAGAAGTTTGAGTGGATGGTCCAAAAAGAAGAAGAAGAAGAAAACAAAAGAAGAATAAAAATTCAGAATGGGTAAAGAAAGAAGAAATAAGAGAATAAGAGAATAAAATGTAAAATAAAATAAATACATATAAATGGATGAAATAATTACTTTCCTCCCTAGAAATGGTTCCAATTTGAAAGGTTCTGCCATGGGTGATTTCAAATGACATGTGATTGGTGGGTACTTAGGTGAATCAGAGTGGCTGACCAAGTTCATCTCTCAAAGGAGGAAGTGAATTAAAAAAACATCTTAAAGGTATTATAAAAATAAAATAAAAGATAATAAAAACACTACTTTAAAGTATGGGTTTTTTTTTCTAGTTTATAAAACTAAAATAAGTTTACTGGAAGAATATTTCATTTTTTCAATTTTTATTTTTGCAATGAAGTTCGTTTAAAATGACACAACAAGAATATGTTTTTTTAGAAAATATTTAAAAGGTGTAATTGATATAACTCTACCAATCCACTTAATTATTTATAATTATCATTTAAATTAACATCCAATTAATTATAATCCCCTAATATGTTATCCCTCAAACCCTACGAGAGTTAACTTAACCACAAAGATGAAATTACTTAAACCCTAGGCTAGCTTCAGAACATGAATTCGTAACACCCTACTTTAATTGATGTTCATAGATTAGATTATAGTAAGTGGTTAATTAGAGCACATATCTACTCTATAAATGAGGATTAATTGAGTTTAGGTATTATATTTTAACTCTAAAAATTTATCCCGTGTGGTCTTGTATTACTGATTAAGATCGCACTCTCACAATTTACACAAACCCCGACCTCGCGTGTTTTTGTGTCAATTGTTCATTTGATTTAATAGTTTAATTTTACTTGAAAACTCAATTAATATATAATATTATTTTAATTATATTAGATCATTGATTCAAAATAAATGAATGAATAAGGTAAGAGATAGATCGATTAGAAGCGAGTTGAATTTGCAACGGATTATAATGGTTATAACCCAATAAAAAGTCTAATAAAGAATTACATACCAATTAAGAAGATAAAGTAATAATAAAATTGATCAAAATAAAAGAAATTGAAGATAAAATAATAATTTTATTGAAAGAAAAAAAAACATTACAACAAAGAAGAGGAAGAGAAGATCATTTTGGAGGAGATCCTAGCTTGAAATATTCCATCCTCCAATGGTTAATTGAAATGGAAATGAACCACTTAAACTCTGTTCCCAATATTCTATGGAACATACAACCCCCTCAAAATTATAAAAATACCAATTTATAGAGTGGAGGGGAGGCAAGGTTACAAGTGGTTTCAAGTGTGAATGAGGAAATTCAGCCAAATATTTTAATCCAACTTGTACCGCCCATTTGACAACCAAAATGCGTGAATCATAACTCCTTACATAAGGATGATTTGTGAGAAAAGGAAATATAGATCTCCTCCCAAAATTTGGGCCTAATAAAATAAACGATAAAGAATTTGTGGCCCAAATACAGAACCCATGTCCATTCTGGCTAGTCCAGCCAAACTTTGACTTCATGACCCATTTGCACCAACCAAATGTATGATTTCACCCCAATATCCTCAATTAAAGTTGTAGAACATTAAGTAAGGAACAAATTTAAAGAAATTATGTCAAAATAATACATATCAAAATATTTATGTCCAAAATTCTACAATGAATTTTAAAGGGTTAAACTGGAATTTTCATCCAATTTCCAAATGAATGATCTAATCCCAAATATTTCATAAATGAAAAAATTTACCACAATGTGAGGAAATTAAATCATTTATTATCAATAAAATATTCAATAAAAATGTTTTTTATCAGCTTGTAACTTACAAGTGTTATTATAGTGGTCAAATTTTTAATTTATATTATTTATTATTTGTTGATTCGTTAAATGGGTTTTAATTTTATTTTTATTATTACAATTAATTTTAATATTAAAACATCAGAAAATAATCCATTTATTAATTATTGATGACATAATATGTAATTAGTTAAGTATTATAAATGAATACACACTTGATTCATACCATATAGAGGTGCCAAAGTATATTCCTGAAAAAAATTTGGACTACACAATGTGTAATGCCTTAATATACATCATGTACTTATATTTTAATTTTTTATCTCATGATAATGTTAGATAGATAATATGAAACCAGTTATAAGATTCAAAAATGAGGATCTTCATGTAGATCCGAATAGACCAACACATGGATGGAAGAACTACACATCGTGTAACCACCATACATAATGTGTAGTCATTGTTTTCTCACAAATGATAACATGGGGTGTCCCAGATTTTCATGTATTGGATACAAGACATTGGGATAGACATTTCATGAAACTATGAGGTTAAATTTAAAGTAATTTGGGATACATGTTGTGTACCTTGAACTTATTCAATATACGAAACATGGCCAAGACCAAGGCATGTGTTTCCGGCATGGGTAGAAGACCGTACACATCGTGTACTTTCTTAAAAGCCATGTACTCTATTATAGACAATATACCCTATTTTTCATGGAGAAAATTAAAAATATATTTTAACATACACTCACATGTTCCATGTTTCATTAATTTTCAGTACACTCCATGGAATAAGATTTATAATTATATTTATTAAATCTATTTCCATGATAAAATTTGGATAAGAACACAATGTTTCTTCTTAGTACACTTTTGTAACTTGTTAATTTAAATGAAATTATTTTCTTTAAAATTATATATAACGGTGAGTTAAGGATTATTTGATATAATTAAGATTAATTTAATTATTTAGATTAATTATTAGTGAATAATCTTAATTATATAATGAATCAAAGAAATTTATAAAATGATTTCAAATGTATGATAATTTCATTTTGAGTGTGGATGATCATGAGAGTAGACCAACCCTTTATATATGAATAGTTTATTTCAATTTATTTTGATTTAAATAAAATAATATCCTATGTTTCATCCCCTCGTCCTTATTATATAAGGGTTTGTGTGACCATAGTTTATTTTATGAAACCCCCTTTATCTGATCTATTGAATCCCCTCACCTATTTGTGAGTAAAAACTTATGTAGTGTTGGAGATCCCAATTAAGAAGAAGTGACCTGAGTCAAATAATTTAGGCAAAACAAATTAATGTGACACATAGGGAAAATGGTGGACTGCTGCAACACAAATAAAGTTATTGTTTGCGGTTTTTTTCCTTCAGCCTAGGGTTAATTTATCATCTGCTAGATAAGATAACCATTATATAATATCCTGGACATTCCCATTATATTTTAGTTTTTTAGTTTCGTGGTTAATTATATATGTTGGTGACCATTTCATGAAAACCCAATAAATTAATAAATAATCATGTACGATGGAATAAAATATAACTGGATCATGCGTAATTGTTTTTATCAAATACGGTTAATCACTTATGTAAAATACACTATGAATTAAGAGGGAATGTGAAAATATAATATTGGATTTACACATAAGGAAAAAATCTGTCAAAATAAAATATTACTTTAGAATAGACTTTTACTTCTTGTGTTTTAAATAACATCATAGTTCAACATACCTGACCAACCCATGTTGGGTTATTTCTATTATCGAGGAACTATTATCATAAATTGTTGGATTGAATTAACTTAGTTCCCATCAAGGGTTGACTTCTCATGAAAGAAATCGTGTAACTAAGTGAAAAAGGTTGAGGAAGTGTTTAAATGAGATTTTATGATTGGGAAGTCCACTACAATAGATCAAGGAACTACGAGTTAATGTATTTGACAAGTTACACCTTCTTAAAACCCTTCAAATAGCTTTTCAGAACCTACTATATGTAATGAGAAGGGTAATATGGATCTTTGTCGCTCAAATATCTAAGATAAAATATAATCTGAAATTGATTGTGAGGGATATAAGGTTTTAAAATATATTTGGTGATTAATGGAATTTAATTAAAATTTATTAATCTAATTTTTTAATAAAAACAAGTGAGAATTGTTATATCTTAATTGTTGAAATGGAAAACCATTTAAATTAAATAATATCACTATGATCCATACTTGAGAAGGATATCCTTTTCATTGGTATTAATTTCAAGGAATGGTATTGGCACATGCGTATTATACTACACCACGAATGGAAATTGTATGCGTTGGAAACCCCACTTCCAGAAGTCAATTCAAAAGAGGCTAATGGGGAAGAAATATCTCCCTATTAGAATTGTGTAGCACTAAAAGCATGCATTTAATAGAACATAACCTTATCTAAGCTAGAGAAAATATATTATAAAGGGAACTTTTTTGAGTGCTAAAAAACACTTTAAAATTTTACCTTTTATCAGAGATTTAGTTTTAGTGCTGTTAAATGGTATCCTATATCACCACTTTTTTAGCACGGATAAAGGACACCCTTTATCAGCACTTTATTTTTAGCGTCGATAAAAGGTTCCCTTTATCAATGCTTTTTTATAGCATTGATAGAGGATACCCTTTATTAGTGCTTTATTTTTAGATCTCATAAATGGATCCTTTATCAATGCTTGTTTAGCATTGATAATGGTATGGGTTAAATGAAATAATAAAATAAATAAAAACTAAAAAATTGGGTTTATTAAAAAAATTATTGGAAAATTTATTAGTTAAATAATTATTAGAAAAAATGAATAAATCAATTATACTATATATAAATTATAAATACTAATAAATAGTATATATTAAATATATAGATATACGCACAAAGAAAATTAAATAAATACAAATTAAAAATTAGAATATTGAGAAAAATATTAAACATTTTATTAATTAAATAATTATTGATAATGTTAATGAATAATATAAATTAAATATATATATATATATGAATGTATATAAATATGATTTATATAATAAAAAATATGTATTCATTACATTAAATAGTCATATATTTAGTGAAAAAATGGTTTATAATTAAAAATTAATATGAATTAAAAATACTAACTTATTACACAGAGTAATGAAAATAATTAAATGTCGTTTTATTTTTCAATTTACCATAGATCAAAATTTTTTTATATTGGTTTCACATATATGTAATTAATACATTTTTATATACTACACACA
The DNA here is from genome assembly GCA_963277665.1 of Viscum album. Taxonomy (NCBI): domain Eukaryota; kingdom Viridiplantae; phylum Streptophyta; class Magnoliopsida; order Santalales; family Viscaceae; genus Viscum; species Viscum album. Next base: position 1,491,564,805 of record OY728120.1, read on the forward strand.
ATCAAAACATATCAATTTTTTCAATATTGTTAAAGTGTACTTATTTTTAATTTATTCAATTTCACTCATTTTGAGCATGAATGTGCTTAATATTAAATATTTATTAATAATGTTAAAAATATATTTTTAAAAAAATTAATTATTAATAAATCTATATTCACAATATTTATACAATTTTTTATTTATAATTATAAATAAATAAATATAATTTTTAAAAAAAATTGTATAAATAAATTTAAATAATTATATATATGTGAATAATTATTAAATTGACAATAAATTTATTTAAATAATGAATATATATAATAAATTTATATTTCTATATATTCATTAAATAAATATATCTATATATATAATGACATAAATACTATTTTTTCTAAAAATATTTATATTATTATAAAAATAATAATTATATATTTAAATAATTATATATTTAAATAATTATATATTTATATTAATTATATTTATATAAAGAATATATTTACAAAATTTATATTTATATATATTTATTAAATTTATATAATTATAGATATATATTAAAAAAATTATTTATATTTTAAATTATAAATCCTTTTTCAGTGCTTAAGTAATATCCTTTTAGAAAAGGAATCTTTATCAATGCAAAAAAAAAGTGCTGATAAAAGGCATATTTATCGGTGTTAAAACATTAACATTGATAAAGATGGATTTTATAAGTGATTATTACTTGAGCAGTGATAAAATGCATCTATATCAGTGCTCTTTTGGAAGCGCAGATAAAAGTGTATTGATCTATTTAAAAAACCCTAACTAGTTCCAAACTTGTCATGATATCTGAAGCTTTCCATAGAAGGAAACCTCTTTCAGTGCTCCTCCTCAGTGAATTGAATCTTAAATCAAGGCAAGAATCAATGTTCGAATAATTCAATGGTTCAAATCCAAGGCTCAAACGATCTAAGGGTCGAATGAATCCAAGGCTTGAATGTATGTCTCTCTCTACTTTCTCATGAATGTATGTCTTTATCTACTTTATTTGGGGAACTCGGGGTGTAAAACATCAATCTTTTGGGCTGTGGTGGAGGCTATTTTGAAACTATGAGTGCGGTGAGTTATCCATTTTGTATATTTGTCTATGGAGATCATCCATTATGATTCTGTGAATTTTTAGATTGTTAAACACATATACTGCGAGCCTTCCAATCTTCAATGACAGGCCATACGAGCATCTCCTTCCATCTCAATTGTAGTTCTGAATTAATGTAGGGGATTTGTTAGCTATTATTTTAATTATTTGAATGTGTGGATGAATCATGCTTTATTTTCATTAGATAAATAGTGGAATTACCCATCTGGTAGAAGTCCCATCCCATTTTACATCATCTATATAATTTTGTATGTATCAATTTCCATGATGGTCGTTAGGTACCCTATGATTTTTCTTACAGTTAGCATATTATAATGACTAGTTATTTTAGTATTTCAATAGTAGAGACTTCATATAGGGATTTATGTTTTATAGATTTTTTTAATTTTGTGATTCCACTGAGATTTCTAAGTGAATTACAATGTAGTGCAGTTAGAAAATGTGACTTCTCAAGGCTCGTTTTATCTTGATATAGGTTAGTGTGTATGGGATAGATACTGCAAGGTTTGGTTTATTTTTATCCCTTATTTGTGATATATATTGTTGATGTGTATTACTGCTTTATGCCAATATCATTATGGACCTTCCTAGAATCTTAAGGATGGGTCAATGTGTATTATATGGCCTCCCTAAAATCCTTTATATTGGTATATTTGATGTGTTGACCTCCTTAGAATCCTTGGGAGGGGATAGTGTGGCGATATGACATCCCAAGTGTGAGGAGATGTTTTCAAATATTTGATATATCGTTAATATTAAATTTAATAATTCCAATGGTTATTACATCACTTGTTCAAAAAAATAGAATGGAGGTTATCAAATTCTATATATTAGAAATTATTTTTAGTTATTCATAATTTTAGGAATACATGTATTTGTTCCACCCCTAGGAATCTCTAATTACGATCCATGTATATGAAATGACTATTAATTTATTAAAATGTTTTATCAATACATTTTTATATATTCTTATTGATTGAATTAGATTTTTTTATTCTTGTTTATCATATTTTGTTTTCTTATGACTTCATAATTGGCTATATTATAATTTTATTTGTTTAGGGGATTTAATAATGATTTGATGTATGTAATCCAATAGTTATTATTGCAATTTGTTTCTTGAGACTCATCTGCCATCCCTTTTATAGAAAATATCCATCCTCATTAGAATCATCTCCCAAATAGTTATTTTATTTTGTTGCTTGAGACTCATCCCCCATCTCTATTATCTTTCTTTTACTACTCTAAGAATTAGTAATCTCATGGATGACTACCACTTAGCGTATTTCAAGAAACATAGGTTCATGTCTACATGAGATGGAGGATGTGTGTCAAAAAACAAAATGATAAATGTTCTTGAGATGAGTTGATGAGCATGGTAGTTGTCTATAACTTTCTACATTGAATGAATTCAGAGGATAACAACTACCATATTTGAGTAATTCTTTTCTTAAATTTAGTTACCCAATTTTTTCAAAGCATGCTGAAATTATTTGAAACAATAAAATGTTGGTTTTCCATTATAATAATTTTCTATAACTATCACCATTGATAATGAATATATAATATGTATTTATTTAATTATTGTAATAAATTAATATTTTATGAACCCAATAAGATGGATATGAATCAAAAATAGATGTTCAATAATCATTTGACAAATGCGTATGAAGATAGAGTTAAAGAGTTCATAATATTTGCAAGAGAGTGTTCATTTGACCCTTTTAAAATAAATTTTCCATGTTTACGTTGTTGTTATTCAAGAAAAATTGGTTCAGAAGATTTGGAAGAATATTTGATTTGTCATGGAATAGATCATAGTTATAAATTTTGGACTAAACATGGGTTAAAACTGAATGTGCACGCCGATTAGGATGATTCTATGATTTATGGATCATTTGATATGAATACTTGTTTAAATGATGATGGATATCACATGGAATAAATGAAAATGGAAACTGAATATGACCTTCATTATTGTCTAATGTTGTTTGAGAAGTTAAATAGTTGTTCAAAGAGACCATTGTATACTGATTGTACAAAATACACAACATTTTGAACTGAATTAATGATATATAATCTGCAATCTAGCAGCGGATGGAGTGACACCATCTTTATATAACTACTTGGTCTTATGAATGATATGATTCTAAAATAAAATGAACTACCATGTCTAACATATGATGCTAAACGGATACTAAGTTCAATGGGAATGATCTCTAAAAAATTCATGCTAATAAAAATGATTACATTATTTTTCTCAAGCACTATTAATCACTCATAATATTCCCTATGTGTGGAACATATCGATACAAGAAAAATGAATCAAGTATTTTGAAATATGTATGGTACTTTCCTATCACACCATGATTTAAAAGACAATATGGATATCAAGAAACTGCGAGACAATTAACATGGTATGAAAATACAATAATTAAAGTGGTAACCTATGTCATCCACATAATTATTATAAATGGATAAAACTTGATTACAAGTATCCTAAATTTGGAAATTAGCTGAAAAAATTTCATCTCACATTACATACATATGGAATAAATCATTTTGGTTTACTGAGTCGTACTCAAAGTACAAAGTCCATCATGTTGGTAAATTATAACATTCCCCCATGGTTATGCATGAAGCACAAATTCATTTGGTAGTATCTACTTATATCTGTACCATAGTAACCCGGTAATGATATTGACGTCTATTTGGATCCACTAATAGATGATCTAAAATTGATTTGGGATATAGGTGTTAAAATGTATGATGCTAATAGAAGTGAAGAATTAAAAGTGAGTGACATGTTGTATGAGATGATAGATGACGTACCCACTTATGTAAATTTGTTAGGGTAGAGCATGAATGGAATGTTGGGGTGTCCCATTTGTGAATAATGCAAAAACTTAGTTCATTTGATACATTCCTCAAAGAATTTGTTTTTTGGAAATCAGAATTTTTTACCACGATGACATAAATACCGATCCTAGGCGACTTCATTCGATGAGAATAATGATAAAGGTACAGAACCTTATCCGTTAATGGGTTATCAACTATACAATAAATTAAAATATATTTACACTGTTCTCAGCAAACCATTTTTGGAAAAACATTTCAAAATTTGATTGAAAGAAGAGATAAATTTTCTTTAAATTACCATATTGTAGTTTTTTGTATGACATGAATTTTTTGGATTTCATAAATGTAGAGGAAAATTTATTTTATAGTGTTATTGGGACATTATTAAATGTTCCTGGAAAAAATAATGATAGAATCAAGGCTAGGCTGAACTTGATTGAAAGGGGGATAAGGTAAGAGATGGCACCGATTAAGGGTAAAAGGATGAATTTTATTCCCCCATCAGCTTAAACTCTATCTATACAATATCATTTACGTTAGAGGGGAACATAAAGAGAGGATTTTAATTATATATATATGAATAAAATCCTGAAAAAATTTATAAAAATAAAGAGAGTTTAATGAGAAGGTAAAAGGGTTTTTTAACATAATATGTTTTCCCCACAATATTATAGGTTCCCTTCGGTATTAATATATTCTAAATTGAATGATTGACTACTCATGCTGAAAATGTCTTCTATACATGATGATGTTACCAATATATTGGAGGAAAAAACTATAATAAAGGAAACCCATTGGGAATATGTAAAGGTAATGTTACAATATAATTTCTCTATTTTACAAAAAAAATTATATAATGGAACATTTATTTAATTTTCATTATTCCTTACAGAGTTCGTTTCTTTTATAATATTTCTATCCATCTTTCATGCCTTTGAAGGATATAAAATGTTGTTGTATTTTCTCAATCATAGAGGTAATCTTGATGTTTGAACGGTGTAACAATTCTACATATAATTAATATATTGTTTCATATTTATGTTAAATTTATTTCATTTTTTATTACTCACATAATATTTTTTTCATATATAGGTGGATTTATTTTTTTGAGCTGGTGTGTTCTGTCTATCTTTCATTCCTTTCTGCACCAAAACATCTACAAAATTATTCCCCCAAAAAACCTTTTCACCCCTATAGTGTTTCATTTATAACTTTCTATTAATTTCCCTCTACTACTCCATCATAGAGGTAATATTGTTGTTTTCATAGTAAAATCATTATACATAGAATTAATTTATTGTTTCATATTTATTTTTTATTTATTTGTTTTATTTATTGCTCATATAATAATTATTTTATTATGTAGGTGCATTATTTAGTTAGAGTTAGGGTGGTTTTTTCATATCTTCTTATGCTCATGATATATTGGACATTAATCATACAATTGAGATAATTATAACAAGGAAATTGGTTAATAATGAAAACAACCATCATTAAAAGTTAAATCCCTAATGCTTATTTAATTATTTTTTTCATAATTTTATCTACTTTTTTAAGTTAATTTCCTTATAATTTTTATCTAATAATTATTTTTCTTTAACATGGATCTTTTGCGAACTCATCTTGACTCAATGTTCTTAGACAGAAAACATTTCTAATTGAAATCCATTAGAGTAGAGGAAGCACATTTTGTCTTTATGGTGACATCTCATGATAAAATGGGCATATGATCTTACTCTACTCTTTCCGATTTATACAACAAGAATTTTTTATCAGCTAAGAACATCGAGTCAATAGATAGTGTTATAAGTTTGACAAATAATAAAAATGGGAAATTATTATAAAAATGGTAGTTTGGATTTTTTTGAGACTCTGGGATGTGTAGGAATCAGTTCCACCTCAATCTGACACACAATGTAGCTTGGTATGACTCCAAGTGATTGTTTTTTATTTAAAATTTATATTAATTTTAGTAAAAAAGATAACTAACATACTTAAAATTGACAAAACATGTTCAAAATGTTTGATACCATAGTAAAACAATACACAAGTCATTTTTGATGTGTAGGAATCAAAATCACCTCAATCTGATACAAAATGTGCCCGGTATGATTCAAAGATATTGTTATTTGTTTAAAATTGAAATTTTAGTTCAAAATGTATCACTGACGAAAAAATTATCAACTACTCTTTGATTTTAAAAATAATTTAAGAAAATTATTTATAAGTAATTTTTTATGTTTTGGAATCAGTCTCAAATCAAACTGATACGCAATATCAGAGATATAATCAAAGTGTGTGTTTCCAGTTTAAAATAACATTTTAGTATAAAAGATAAGGTACATACTCAAAATTGAGAAAAAAAATTTAGATTGCTTTAATACTTCATGAAAAAATGACCCATAATTCATTTTAGACATGTAAGAATCATATGCACCTCAATATGACAAATTGTGTGACTAGTAAGACTCCAAGTGTGTCATTTTATTTAAAAATAATTTAAATTATAGTAAAATGGTCAACTAACCTACTAAAAATTAAGAAAACACATTTGTATTGTTTTGATATGTTAAGTAAATTTTTCAAAAGTCATTTTTAAAATTTAGAAATCATCCAATCCTCAATTATCAACACTATTTTCCAATTATGACTCAAAGTGTTAGTTATCAGTTTAAAATCAGCATATTAGTCCAAAATATTTCACTCACTAAAAACCAATCAAACACAGTCATATTTTCTTGATGATTTAGTAAAACTATTCACAAGATATTTTTATCTCTATGAATTCTTCTCACATCAAACAGATACATGATGTGATCAGTATAAGTAAATGTGCATGATTCCAATTTAAAATGAAATTTTAGTAAAAAATACAAGTGGCATACTCAAAACCAAGAAAATTCATTCATATTATTTTTATACTTCATTAAAATTATACATAATTCATTTTAGATGTTTGGGAATCATCCTAACCTCAATATGATGCACGATTTAACTGATATGACTCCATGTGTGTCTTTTTATTTAAAATTGGATTTAAATTTCATAAAATGGAAAACTAACCTACTCAACACTGAGTAAACACATTAGGATTATTTTTATAATTTATTGAAATGATCCATAAGTAAGTTTTGTTGTTTAGGAACCATCTTTACCTCAATATGATACATGATGTGCCCAGTATTACTGAAAGTGTCTGTTATGAGTTTAAAATCGACATTTTAGTTCAAAAATAATCACTCACTGAAAACCAATCAAACACTCATATTTTTTTTGATAATTTAGTAAAATGATTAATAGTTCATTTGTTACATGTATTAATTTTTATCACATAAAAATAATACATATTGTGATTGGTAATATTCAGAGTGCCTCTTTCTAATTTAAAATGACTTCTTAGTAAAACATATATATAGAATACTGAAATCCAAGAAAACATATTCATAGTATTTTTATAATTTATTAAAACAATCCATATTTCATTTTATATATTTAGGAATCAACTTTACCTTAATATGATGCACAGTGTGACTGATATGATTCTGAGTGTATTTATTAATTTAAAATTAAAATCAATTTTAGTAAAATGGACAAATTACCAACTGAAAACTAAGAAAATGCATTCGGGTTGTTTTTATACTTTACATAAATGATACATAAGTAATTTTTGACATGTAGGAATCATCCTCAAATTGATCAAATACACTAAGTGCACAGTATAACTCAAAGTGTCTGTTATTAGTTCAAAGTTGACATTTTAGTTCAAAAAGAGTCACTCACAAATAATTGATAAAAAATGATAATATTTTCATGATAATTTAGGAAAAAAATTCATAATTAATTTATAATGTGAGGGAATAAGTCTCACATAAAATGGATACATGATGTGATTGATATGAGTCAAAGTGCATGTTTCTAGTTTAAAATGAGATTTTAGTAAAAAATACGAGTGATGTAATCTAAACTGAGAAAACATGTTATAATTGTTTTTTTAATTTATTAAAAAATCCCTAATTAATTTGAGATGTGTTGTAATCAATGGCACTTCAATCTGATTCATGGTATGACCGATATGATTCTATATGCATATTTTTATTTAAAATTAACATCAATTTTAGAAAAATGGAAAACTTACATAATCAAAACATAGAAAATGAATTAATACTATTTTTTTACTTTAATAAAATGATACATAAGTTATTTTTTATGTGTAGGAATTATCCAGACATCAATCTGATACACGATGTACCCAATATGACTCAAAGTGTCTGTTATCAGTTTAAAATTGATATTTTAGTTGAAAAAGTGTCACTCACTAAAGACCAATGAAACACACTCATATTTCACTGATACTTTAGAGAAATGATTCATATATTTTGACATATAGAAATAATTCTCACATAAAACTGATACACAATGTTATCGGAATGATTCAATGTGTGTGTTTCCATTTTAAAATGACATTTTATAAAAAAAGAAAAATGACATACTCAAATCTAAGAAAACAAATTCAGATTATTTTGATACATTATAAAAATGATACCAAGGCAATTTGAGATGTCTATAAATCAGTTTCACCTCAATATAATTAATAGTGTGACTTGTATGACTATAATGTGTCTTTTTATTTAAAATTGACATCAATTTTAGGAAAATAGAAAACTGACATACTCAAAACCAAGAAAAATAATTCATATTATTTTGATACTTTATAGAAACAAACCATATGTCATTTGTGACATGTATGAATCCAAATCACCTCAATAAAATACATAATGTTCCCAATTTGACTCAATATGTCCATTACTAGTTTAAAACTGACATTTTAGTTCAAAAAGTGTCAGTCATTGGAAATAGATAAAACACACTCATATTTTATTAATAATTTAGGAAAATTATTCACAAGTAATTTTTTATGTGTAGGAATTGGTCTCACATAAAACAGCTACATGATGTGATTGGAATGATTCAAAGTTCATGTTTCCAGTTTAAAATGAGATTTTAGTAAAAAAGACATGTGACATACTTAAAACCAAGAAAATACATTTGGATTGTTCGGATACTTTATGAAAAAAAATCCATCAGTCATTTGAAGCATGTAGAAATCATCCACACCTCAGTTCGACATACTATGTGACTTTTATGACTCCATGTACTTCATTTTATTTAAAATTGATATCAATTTTTTTTAAAATGGAAAACTATCCTACTCAAAATAGAGAAAAAACCTTTTGATTATTTTGATAATTGATGGAAATGATCAATAAGTCATTATTTATGTGTAAAAATAATCCACATCTCAATCCAATACACGACATGACTCATATGAATCAAAGTGTCCATTATAAGTTTAAAATAAACATTTTAGTTTAAAAATATCCACTCATTGAAAACAGATCGAACACACTCATATTTTCTTGATAATTTTCGAAAATGAATCATATGTAATTTCTAACATGTAGGAATTGGTATCAATTCAAACTGATACACAATGTGATCAGTATGAGTCAATGTACTTCTATCAATTTTAAAATAAAATTACAGTAAAAAGCTAAGTGACATTCACAAAAGAAATAAAATGCATTAATATTGTTTTGATAAATTAGAAAATTGATCTATAAGTCATTTGAGAAATATAGGAATCATTATCAAGTCAATATTATGCACAGTGTGACTGATATGACTCTAAGAACATATTTTTAATAAATAAGAGTCATTTTAGTTTAAAACGCGCATCATATCTCCAAAAATGAGAAAATTAGCCTAGATTGTTTTCTCATAAATCTATTTTATATAAATTAATTTAATTACATATTATTTCTTCCTTATACTTATTTATATTAAATCAGTCAAGGAATAGGGAATAATCAAACAAAAACCAACCTAAATGCACATGATTATGATCTAAACCGAGACCTCCCAAACACCACCACAAGACGTAACCAATATGTTATGGCCTTAAGGATTTGTCTTAAACTTATTTAATTAATTTTTACTGAGACAATACTTGAATATGAACAAGAAATGGTGTGATTTTTATGAATCAACCACAAATAAATTCTATACATATTGTTTCGAGCATGACCCAAAGTTTTGTTTAAAATTAAAACTTTATGTTAATTTATTTCTTTATATTATTACAATAAATAGAGTTGTTTTTTTATATAGGTGCATTATTTAGCTCGATCATAGGTGTTTTGTTCGACAATAGCATGATTCGGTGATATGATCAAATGAAAAATTAACATTCATGTTTTTGAATGTATGTAATAATTTTAACTCATGTAATTGTATTAAAAATGTCTGAAATGTCTATAATATAGTGTTTTTATCTTATATTTGGGTTATAAATTTCACATATTATAAATTCTATTTTGGTACTTGATTTTTTTGATATCTGTTGGTGTTTCTAGTGTTATGGTATGTTATTATAGATCATTGGACTGGTGATGTAGTGTGTTGTAACAGAACACTATAGTATGCCCCGTTATCGGCACTTTTGAAAGAACTGATAAATGGTTCCTTTATCAATGATTTTGCAAGCACGGATAAATGGTTCCTTTATCAGAACTTTTAAAAATACTAATAAAGGTACCATTTATCAGTGTTAAAAAAATAACTAATAATGGGGTTCATTATCATCCCTAAAGAAAGATATGATAAAGGACCCCTTTATTAGTGATTTTTTTATCATTTATAAAGGACATCCTTATTCTCTCTTTTTTAGTGCTGATTAAAGACAATAGATTTTAATATTTCTCTAGTAGTCACCACTAATCTAGCACTGATAAATTTCTATTATGTAGTTTTGGTGTTGATGAAATTATGTATTTCCAATGATTTATGATATCCCGCATGTCTATTGAGATTCTAAAGTAATATTAGGATATGGATGTCAATATAATCATTTATCACCTTATAGATCTCTATAAAGAGAATGTTGGATAAAAAAGATGTGATCTCTAATGAATTTTTAATGTGAATTCTTGAAGATTCATCACTATCTAGGCATATATAGTCACCATGATTGGATACATTGACCTCTTGGATATCCTGGGTTTTAAGATCCCTGATGACCAGTGGACAGATCTTATTATATCTTCACTACCTAAATACTTATCTAGTTTATTGTAAATTATAATATGAGAAATAGCAACAATGAATTTTTGAAATTTATTACACTTATCCTCCAATTTTATAGATACATGGGGTGTGAAAATCCCTTTGTGATATAGTGATTTACAAGAGAAAGAACAAGTAAATGGGGATGAAGACTCATTCCAAGTCTAAGGATTCATAGAACCATCTTTTGAAGAAGAATAAGATTCATTGGAAAGGAATATAATATGATGATATATGATTTTCATGTGGCATTTAGGGCCACTAGAAGAGGAATTTTACCCAGCTAAATAATTTGGGGGATTTTCATGTGTGTTTATTTTTGAGTGTAATATTTCTATATCTACAATTTTGGAATTATATATTGTTTTGGGTTCTCATATATGTATCCAAATATAGGAAACATATAGATTTTTTTAATATTATCAAAGATGAATTGGATCTATGTGTTACCAATGGGGTGAGTTTGGATGCTCTAGATATTGAATACTACCATATCACATTTCCAATTAGATTGATTTTTGTTTTAAAGAATTTGAATTATATCTCTGGTGTCCCATAGAATTTTTTTTATATTTCTTGTTTATATATGGATGGATTTATTTTCAGATTTTTTATAAAGGGTTACTAATTTTTTTTAAGATTTCATATATTATGGTATGGAACTTTTATATAATGGTATTTATTTATTAAATTATGAAAACCAAATATTTTTAATAGATAATGAAACAAATATGCATTACTCATATAACCCTAAATTACTGCATCACTATTATGGTCATTAAAATAAGAAATGTTTGAAAAGGCACTATCAATATGGTTATATAGAGTCTTTTGAGCGTAATACACATGAAATATGGAATGCTTTTTTATAAGGTAAGATTACCAAGCCACCATTTTGTGTTCAAGGTGAATGGGATAAATATTTTTTAGATTTGGAATAAAATAATGTGTATAGGCCTTTTCAAGTGGATGCCTGAGGTGTATTCTCATACATTATTAATTTTAAAAATGAATTGAGAAGTTAAGTCCATATATACTTAATAACATATATTTTTGAGTCCTACAATAACTTCAAGGAGTTCAAAAAAGATGTTGAGAATCATCTTGGTAGGAAGATAGAGAATATTTGATTGGATAAAGGTGGTGAATATCCTTTCTAAGACTCTATCGAATTTATATAGGAGAATGGGATTATATATTAACTAAATCCACCTTATAGAATGTAGTGGAATGATATTAGTGAACAAAGCAATTGATCATATTGGAAATGGCATGCTCAATAATGAGTCACATAATCATTTCATTATCCGTTTAGGTATATTCATTATATATTACATTTTAATTAATAAACCGAGTAAAAAATATCTCAAAACACTTTACCCCCTTTGAGTAATGGAGTGAACATAACCTGTTTTGTCACTTGCTCATTCATAGGGTTGTGAGTAATTTTTTAATCTAAGATCAAGAATAAAACTAAAACCGCGAGGCATAAAGTTTATCTTTATAGGGAATCCAAAGGAAATAAATAGGTACCCTCTATAGAACCCTTCAAAAAGAAATTAACTTTAAAAAGATAGGTTGTCATTGTTGAGAGGAAGAATATCCTCAAGGAGGATTGTAGGAGAAAGATTGAATTCGATGAAGTTGATTCTCAAGATACAAAATATTTGGTACAAGAAATAATTCCACAAGTCCCCATAGAAGATGTTTTTACTAAAACATAAGTGTTTTGTAAGAGCACTATAGTGGTGAGAGAAAAAGAGAGATACTTTTTCCAGTCCCTGATGGCGGTGACTCATTATTAGTTGATAATGATATTCCACTCTCCAACAAAGAGGTGGTAGAGAACTCATAATCCACAAGGTGGAAAGAATCCATGAATTTTGATATCGATTACATGAATTAAAACCATGTTTGGGTTCTGATCTATCCACCATTTTTATGTTAAGTTTGTTGGGTGTAAATGAGTATTCATGGAAAATATAGACATAAAAGGTAATGTGAGTAGAAATAAAGCATGTCTAGTGTCTAAAGGGTTTAGATAACACCAAGGAATTTATTAAATGATAAATTTTTTGTAGTTTAATTGTTTAAATACATCATAATTTTGTTTTACATGGAATATTACCATGATTATGATTTTTGGAAAATAGATATATAAAATACTTTCTATAATAGAAAACTTCAAAAGGATGTGTATATGACATCACCAGAAGGGTTTGTGACTCTAGGAAACTCTAATAAGGAATGAATTTTATAGTGATCTATTTATGGATTAAAGAAAACATCTTTGTTATGGAACATTCAATTTGATGAATCCATACGGGATTGGGTTTCATTAAGAAAAAAATATGAATTGTTTGTTTACAAGTAGTTTAGGGGGTATACAGTTCTTTAAATGGTAGTATATATTGATGACAACTATTTACTAGAAATGATATACCATCATTAAAAGAGGATACAAAATGGTTGAGAAAGTGTTTATCCATGAAGCTCTTATACCTAATCACCTATATTGTTAGGATAAAGATAATACGTGATAGAACCTGAAGGATTGTTTGACTATGTTAAGGTACATACATAGAAAAGTGGCTGAAAATAATTTGAAAGGAAAAAAATCCAAGATGGGGTTAGTTATATTGTCACATGGTATACATATTTTCATGAATTGTTTTCATCAAACAAATTAGTAAAGAGAGACAATGAGTAAGATCTCGTATTATTCTATGATAGGATCCATCATATATTCCATGTTATGTATGAGGATTTTTGTTTCTTATTCTTTTACCATGGTATGTAGATATCAAGAAGACCCATGTGTACAACATTGGATTAGTTTTAATTATATTATGATGTATTTTAGGAAATCTAATGATGTGTTCATGGTGTATTGAGAAGATAAAGAGGTATCCATATTAATTTACACATATCCTAGTTTTTAAATAGGTCAAAAAGATCTAAAGTCATAGTATGGATATATATTTTGTCTCAATAGAGGAGCCGTGAGCTGGTAGAGTGCAAATTATCTAGTTGACAGTGATTCTATAGTATAGTGTTAGTATATTTTCACTTTTTATTTATCCAATGAAGCTACATGGATTCAAAATTTCATCCATGTTCTTGATGATTTTCCTATATATAAATAACCTATCATAGTTTACTATGATAACACTATAGTGATGGATCTCATTAAGGAGATAAGGTTACACCAAAGGATAGAGAACATAATTCCTATGTTTCATTTCTTGAAGGTTTTTTTCTCAACTAGGTGAAGTTATAGTGTTCATAATATCCATGTAGTAAAACATGGAAGACCCATTGATAAAGATTTTATCACAATAGAGGCATGAGTATCATGTGATATCTAGGGGACTGATTTTTTTTCAGTTGGATTTGTTGCAACTGGTTGTATTTTGGATTTGGTGCCCTAGAAATGAACTGTTTATTACATTAGTACATGTTTTGGTTATAAATGAATTTTTTTGTATCGCATTATTAATATTCTTCTTTATAAAATTTTTATCCGATAATGTCCTATGAATATATGTTGCACTAAAAGTTTATAGTACATCCCCGCTATAAACATAACTTAAAGGTTCCATGAAAATGTTCACAAACCATGTTCTATTATTAGATAATATTTTATGATGGGACATAGATGATATAGATTACAAAGGGAATGAGGCTCTTAAGACATTGAGACATCTTCTTAGGGATTTTGAATTTTGTAATCTCTAAGATAGTAGGTTATGAGAACATAACAACCAAATAGGAAAACCATTTTTTTCCATTTGTCAATGGATGTTCATATATGATGACATGTGTATTAATCCTTAGAATTTAATATTATAATTAATGAATATTAGGACTTGTGTGATTTTATTTATTGAAAAAAATTACGATGAAATGTTCTCATGGTGATTTAGGATACTTTGGGTTGGTAAATATTTATATTTAATTAATGGATAATGAGAGAAATAATTTATAGCTTTAATCCTTTGAATAAAGTTAATATCTCTAGGTCTTTTATGTAAGTGGGGTTTCCTGCATAAATACATGGCCATTGTGTTCGGTGCGAAAGTTATTTTCCGGAAATTAAATGAAAAAGTCATTGATTATATAGGTTTATGGAACCATTATGAAACCTACTTGATTAGAGATATTATGATAAAAGGAATTATTTTACATAGTAATATTTCATAGGTTGTTGGATTTCTTTAGGAAATTAACATATTTCTATATGGGATCCATGGTGTGATACTAGAATCTAAACATGGTCTTTAGGCAGAAATGCCTAATTTCATTGAGAAATAGGCCTAGCGGGTCGCATACTTAGTGTCTCCCCAATCTTAGTTAAATTCAACTAGAATATTTAACAAGTCATAATAAATGTATCTTATTTGGTTAGGTTAATCTATATAATTTAATAATATATTATACAAAAGAATAATTGAGTTAAATTATAATAATAAATATATATTTTCAATTTTTTAAACTATAAAACTGATTTTATTAATCATAGATAAATTCATTGACATTTATTTGTTTGATTTTCATTATTTGAGGATCATTAAATATCAGTGAGGAAAAAGTGGAATGAATATAATCATCAAAATGGATATGTTATAACTAATATATATTTATATTCATAATGCATTACATATGTTATTTCATCAATAATGATATTATTATTATTGATGGATATGTGATCAGCATTGAATATTTAACATGGTTAGTGTCTTCTATGCAATTTTTCAACCCCAAACTTGAAATAATTAATATCTAATTATAAATAATTCATAATTAAATTTTATTGTTCACAATATATGTACATAGAATCTGTCAATCCCTTGAGAGAGATCTATATATCTATAGTTCATTAAATCTTCCACAAATATCAATCCTTTGAGACAAGATCAATAATCCTTCCTCCTTTAAGAAGAATACTATTGCGATCATCCACAATCAAAAAAATATATCAGAATCAAACATGATTGAACCTGGTGATTATATGGTGATGTTTAGAAATTTTTATACCCATTTGGATCCATGTTAGAGATATTATTTACCTATTTCCCATACTGCAATGATTGTGCGATGAGATCTAGTTAACCAAATCATCAAAGAAAGATGAATTACATGTTTTTGTAATTTTATATATTCTCATAAATTAATTATAAATTCCATATGAATATCATACAATTCATGTTTTATTATTTTATTCTAATCATGTAATCTATTGTTTTTTATTATACATGCCATTTGAAACATGTGAAATAGTGATTACTTGTAAATTAATACTAAAATATGATTTGGTCATACCATCAAAGTATGCTTACACAATGCTTGAAATATACACATCTTTTTGAAAGATTAAATTTTCTATATTCATGAAAACTGATACATATGGATGGATGTCTCTATTTCAACCAAAATCAAGAGAAATGTAAGTGCTTGGAAAATTGGAGGTGAAAAAATTATCCTTTTGTGATGATGTTTCCATACTATAGGAATCTCAAGAGGATAAAAAATATGATCCATACCAGCGGTAAGAAGGATTTTTGTTTTTGGATCCTAAAAACACAATAAATATTGTTAGCATAAGGTCAAACATGAGCATGAGATAGATCTATATCCTATAAAGGTGTTTTGAAGTAGGTGAAAATGGAGGCAGATGATATAGTGAATTCTATGGATATTATTTTACACTCTATGAAAGAAATATGGGAGGAGAATTTAAATGTCAAATTTTCTCCAGAGGATTCCAACATAATGTGTGAGTGGGTGATTCAGGTTGACCTCAAAGAAGAAAAAGATAGTTGGACCAACAAACAAGATCATATTCAAATACATAGATTCAGCAAAGCGAAAATAATATTAGATTAGTATATGTAGGCTTGGGGAAAGATATCCTATAACTTAGAGGATCACATCAAGGATGAACCAGATTTGAAGTCTAACTCAATATAATGGATCTTATATAAGTCTAAAAACTCAAATACTCTAAAATTTTTCTTCAATGGTATTGTTTTTTCATTTGTTTTTTGATATTATTTTATGTCTCAAATTTTTTGAAGGTTCCAAATTTTCCCTTAAAAGTGATTTTTTTGAAAACCAAATCATTCAATATGAGACATGTCTAAATTTTTTTGTTTTAAATATATTTTTTTACATGATATTTGATTTTTCTAACCATGATTATGGTAATTTGAAAATTTTTAAACCAAAAAAGGGTGAATCAAAACACTTTTTTGTTATAATGATATCATTGGGCGTTTGATTATTTTAAACACCCATAATGTTATATCACATTCCATAATAGAGTAGAAGCATTATGTGACATTTTTTCACATGATCCAATGATATTGTATATCCATATATCTCAGAGGGTGATATCCATATATATGTTTGCAATATAGCTCAAACATGTTTTTTAAAATAGCACATGACAAATATATGAACTATTCATTCATTTATTTATTCATATATTTAGATATTTTAAAATAAGAATTACATATATTATGAATATTTATATATTTTTTATTTAAATTTTTTGAATTTTATAAACATTTTTACTTTATTACAAGGATTTATGCTTGTTATAATGAAATATTTAATTTATTTTAACCTAAATTAATGATTTGTTTGAAATAACTCTAAATTGATAATTTATTTTGATTAATAATAAATATTTTGAGTAATTTTTTATTTTAAAATAACTCTTTATAAATTATCCCTTTATATTTTAACGTTTCTCTAGAATTTCTGTCATTCTCGAAGACGAAGCTCCTTTTTGTAAATGTGGGGGTTGGCTACCAATAAAACCATATGTGCTGTTAAGTACTATTTTACTTCATATTATTTTAATCCATCACATAGAAATTGTATCATGAACCTTATTCATGTGATTCATATGGATATTTTTTGAATATTATAAAATATCTATTATGGATGCATAACATAAATCATTATTACTGTGAATGTTATATTTAAAATATTTTATTTTTTTAATTTGTTTAATTTATTGAGATGCATAAATTAAATCATTATAACAATGCACTCATATAGTGACTAAATGAAATAAATTTGTGTAAGTAAAATATATTTAAAATCTATTTCAAGTACTATGGTTTTTTATTCCTTCCAATGTAAACAATATTCAAGACTTCCATCATTCGAACAAGTGGGTTATACCAAATACTAGAACTTATGGATTATCCAAAATAAGATGAGAATAATATGGGAAACTATAAATATTAGATTCATATTAACGATGTGATCTTTGGTAAAAAATCTTGTAGTGTGGACCTAACTGTTAAGTAGTCAATAGAATGGAGTTATGATATTTTATTAGATCAATTTCGAAAAGGTATTATCCAATAACAATCCATGAATCATTGATTGATTTTGGGTCCTCTGTCTCTCCCACTCCAAGATATAGTTATAATTCCCACATATCCACCCCCTTCACATTGGGGGGGGGGGGTCTCAATTCCTTTTATTTTTAGGTTCCACCCCAGTTCATCCCATTCATGAACACCCTTTCCATTCATATTTCACCTTTTATCTCATTGATTACCAATGTTTGAATCCTCATAAAATGAATTCCATCACTAATGTTTTCCTAATACGAGTTTGAGATAGATTATTCCATCCTCCACCTCACTTTTATTAGAAACATTGGACACCAACATCACCCATCAATTCCTTTTATTGTTTTTTTAAATAAATCATGGGGTATCCAAATGAATATTGTGGTGATATTCTGTGACTCTTAGAACATTATTATATAGTTCGATGATAAATTTAAAATTATCTTTGTATAATCCAAGAATCCTCAATTCATCAATTTGATTCATTTTTATTTACATTGATGGTTATTCAATTTCCACAGGAAACATGAATCTTCCTAAAAAGTGATTTGGATCATTATTCTTGGACTACCCCTCCAATTTCAACACCAAGACATTCTCAAGATCAAAAATAAGGAAACTCAATAAATTTTTTTAGACTAGAGAATTTAAAACTTATGTTACCCTATTTAGTTTTGTATTTTAACTGAGTTTGAAATTTTTAACCCTCTATAGATGTTGTATTTATTGAAATTGAAGGCCAATGTAGGTATAAATGAGAAGATTTTTTTGAATCTTGATTTGATTTTTTTTTTTTTCAATAATGGAATTCATCTCAAAGTTGTTACAAGAGTAGGAATGTTACTTAATAAATAAATACAGAGTATCATTGGAATAAGGCCATTAATATTTAATTCAATGTTATTAATATGATAGGTGTTGGTGCTAGTTTTACAAATGAAATTTGAAAGAGGAATGAAGGATTTAGGAACATTTTGATTTCATTCGATTCAATTCAGAATACATCTTTTGAGGTTGAAAAATAATATTGGATCAAAGAAACAATAGTGGTACCCAATGTGGAAACATGGAGTCATAGAAAATATCATCCCAGTTTGAGGGTGAGTCCTCATGAATCCTTGTCTCCTGAGGAAAGTGGTGCACCAATGGAAGTTTCATCAGTTTCCTTCCCTAGTTGAGAGATGTAGGTTCCCACTATTATAGTAATTAAAAAACCATTTCAAAATTTATCATGAAATCAATATGGGAAACATAGATCATAAAGGGTGGAAAATAGTCCCACTAAAGTGGAAAAGAAAGTGGGATACTAGAAATCAAACCCTTGAATTGACCAATGAAGTAGGATCTGAAGAACCTGAGGCCAGTAACAAAAAAATAGAATCTCAATCATCATCATACTATGAGTAGAAAAAAAGTGGAGGTTCCCATTGGATTTAGTTTGAAGAAATGTAAAAATAAAATTATAATTTTGAGAATTACCCAGTCATCAAAGGGAAAATAACAAGTTAATATAAAGATTATTCAAAACTACTATAACCAATGGCCTTCAGATCAACCGAAAAGGTCAATGGGCCAGTTTCGTTGAAAGTTGAGGTAGATGTAAGACCAAATATTATTATATCTATGGATTATGTAGTATAGGATCTTGAAAAACCTATGGGGAATGAATATTCACCCCATGTACAAACATTGTATTATTTTTTAGAAAAATATATAGGGGATCAAATAGAATGTGATGACTGAGGGGGAAAATAGATAGTGCTATAAGAAAAAGAGGTACCATCACCTAGCCTAGTTTTTTGAATCGATATATATCTTTGGATATCCTTATTAATTATAAGGGGTTAATAATGCAAGTGGAATTTATTGTTAAAAATGTATTATAGTAGGATTATAATAAGATGATGGATAGACCACTTGAAGTGGTTTCCAACCAAGAACAAATGGAAGGGATCTACTTTGAAAAACAAATTTTTATTCAATGTTTTAATGAAGGGAAGATAAATATGGAGGATTACTTCATAGAATGCTATAAGTTAGAATTTACTCTTGAGTATATCTTTGAAAAATAACTAATTTATAATACTTATATTGTTTGGATCCATCATAAGGTGTGATTCTCTAATTACATAAGGTTGTATTGGAATGTTTTGGTTTTTATATAAATGTTTAAACTTGGGTATTTTGGGGTTTCCATTCAACACTTAGAAATGGGTATTTGAAAATGAATAAAAATATAATTTTAATGATATTAATAAACTAAATTCATGAAGAAATGTGAATCTCGATTCACTAATATATATGACAGAAGTTGTCAGTATTTTATTAGAAGTATATTATACATTTTTATTGGATATCATTGTAAAAAACACATTAAATATATTATATTAAATATTATAATAGAATTAAAAAATAATTCCATGATATTTAAATCTATTTTGGGCTGGTTTAATGACCTTATTTATTGGTATTATCCAGAATCAAATTTTTTAGTATTTTCAAATGAAATTTTTAAAGGGTAAGTGTGAACCCTAACAACATAATGAAATAAAAAAAGGAAATTCATCCTAGTTAGCTATAGAAACTAACCCTCCCAATATCTACATAATTACATCAATACTCCACCTTTGAAACATCACTCAGATAGCTATCCCATGTAGGGTTATATGAGTCTAGTACCGATGAAAAAATCCATACCCTATCGTTCTTCAAAATATGGATGGCCAGGCTCTGGTGAATACTTCCTGCTCTGAATCCTCATATGGAGTTGTTACTTATAGTGTGTCTAGACTCTTTCACATTCCAAAAATAAAAAACACTAAAAAACAACATGAAATCACAAACAATGAAGAGTTGTGCATGGGATAACTCAGCCAAAAAAATACACATTCAAACATTAGAATCCTTCAATGCCATTATAGAAACTCACATATGTGATCTCATCAAACTCTAGGAGACAAAATATATGAAAAATGCTCAAGATACATGTTATTTATCACCCTCACATCACAAATCAACATGAATACCACCACTAGGATCCACCTCAGAGAGAGTGGTGGAGTCCTAGAGCAAGATAAGAGAAACACGTAGCCAATACCCTCAACAGAGCTTGTCTCCAAGACCCCCCAATGTTGATGACCACTATCGAAATAAATTATGGCCAATACAGAAAAGAAAAAAAAATATATTCACAACTCAACTACCTATATCTGATCACTCAAACATCAATAGAAAAATCCCTACAAACCATCACAGATGAAATAAATAACAACACGGAGAAAGCCTTCGATTCAGAGTTCGTCTGACTCAGGATACCCCAGGGTATCAATGAATGCCTATCCAAACCTTTCAAAACTTCAAGTAAACCATCAAAGTAGATCCGATGTGGAAAATCACTACAGAATCAAGAGGCCAAAGTATGGATAGGTAAACAGAACCACTAAAAAATGACATTAGTGATGGGAAAACCACTGGAAGAGCCACCAGAATGCATAAACATTGTGAACCTAAACTGCCTCAACCCCAAACGCTCCATTATTGGACTGAATATAGAATCATACATCACATCCTCCACTATTTCTTGAGTTTAATGGAATCCCCATAGAAGTTTCAAAAGCTGATATGATAGACCACCATCAAAGTGGAATTGAAGCAGCTGAAGAAGAACAACACAAACCATGATGCGAGTCGTCGCAATTGATAGGACTGCCCAAAACTAGAATAGAAGCTAAAGGATAGGATCACACCACTCGAAGCTAAATACCAAACATGAACTTTTTTCTGTGAACCCTGGGCTATCATGGATAAATATAGTGGACATCCAAATCATATCATCTAAAGAACCCTATCTGCAACATCATCGCTATGGGGAAGGTAGTGAAGAAGAGCACACCATAGAAAACTGAGGAATTACTAGATTTGTTTCCTCTCCACCTTGATCAATGTTATCCACCAACCAAACCATGATGCACAAAACCCTAGAAATAGAGATGCCGACACACATGATAGACACATCCGAAGTGACAACCCCATCCTTGATTGGTATTATACATTTACAAGCATTCATAATGTTAATGAGCACCATTTTAATAATAAATAATTTATACAAGTAATGTATTTTAATTTTTAATAATCTTTATTAGATAATATGTTTTTATAACACATTTTTGTTAAATTAAAATGACTAATAAATAGAAAACCATTTTGGTATGGGAGAATTAGATCTATGTACTGGAAATGAAGTATGGTTTTATTAATATTAAGTAGGAAAATATGATTTATATCTACCCATTTAAATAATTTTAGAATTAAAAAATTATTATTATTTTATATAAAAAAATTATTATTTTTATTCTCATTTAGATAAGAAATTACTTTCTACTATTATTATGACCCAAAGTTGATCAACATAATTGAATAAAATGTTTTTTAATCAAGAATTTTTTTAATTGTTTATACATAATATAAATGGATAATTAATTATATAGAATTAAAAATAAGAAGTTAAGTTCTAATAATTTATACACCACTGACCATTTCATTGTTTCATTGGATATATAAATAAAAAATATATTCAAAGAATCAATAAGGATAGATTGTTTGTATCTATTGATTATGAGTAAATTGATAGATGATAAAGAATTATTAGGAACAATGGAAAAATATTTTTTAGTGGATTTGGATAAAGATATATTGGTATAATAGGAATAATACATATATATACATATGTATATTAAAAATAGAATATAATCTAGTGGTTTTTATCATTTATATATAACTTTTACTGATAATTACTATTGATATTTTATGAGTTTGCATGATTTATATGTTTTAAACATATGAAATGTAAATATATTCAAAAATAGAGTATATAATAAAAAATAAAAGTTATTAAGATACTTTTATTTAATTAATGTAGGTAATACATAAATCAAGATTTTTCTGATCATATAAAGATTATAAAATTGTATCATATCTCAACTCTTCTGATACTCCATAAGGGAATTGTTTACCTGAAAAGTTGAAGAAAACTTTATTAGGCATGATATGGACAATGATGACTAAATCTACCCTTATAATATATTCTTTAGGTTATATACATAAAAAATTTATTTTACAGTAAATATTACTCTAAATAATTATACTGATAAGAATCCATGTGATAGTTTCTTTAGGAAACATCATTACTTACTTAGTGACGTGGGAATGTAAATCATATATCTGAAATTTGGCATCTGATTTAATTGGTTACAAATCTAGAAAATATTTATTTATTGGTTATCATAAGGAAACTATTATTTTTATATTTATCATATATACAAATATAATTTTTTTGTGTCTTATTGAGGTTTATTTATTGAGAATGAATACATTTCTCAAGTAATTAATGGGAGGAAAGTAAAACATAGTAAATTAAAAAGTAAAATAATCATAATATTTCCTATAAAATAATTTATGATGGTACCATACTAAAATATCACAGTATCCTCAAAGATATTTTTGAATTTATCAAGATCCTGGGATATATCGATTTCTTATAAAATTTATTTATAAAATTTATTTTACACAATATAAACATGTTACCTATCAATAATCGATAAAGTGTTATGATGTTATAAAATGGAGGAAATTAAATTTTAAATAGAACTCATATACATAAATCTTGTTTGAAACATTATTCTTCTACTAGGAAGGGTATTTCATACTGGGTGTAAGTGAGTTTTGGAAATAAAAACTAACAAGTATAATAAGGATTATACCTATAAGGACAAATTTTTGGTTAAGGTTAAAAAACTTATGTTATGGAAACTAAGGAAACCTTATTACAAGTATTTGTGATGAATTACATTAATATTTTACATTAAATTAAATATTAAAATGATAAATATATCTCCCAAATTTATTTAAAAAATGTAATTACTTTGTGTAAATATACTTAAAATATGTGAATATGATATCATAGATTTTTTTTAGTATCCAGGTGGTGTAACTATGATATATAAGTTATAATGATCTATTTATATATTAAATTGAGTATTTTTTAGTTGGGATATCCATATTTATAATATAATAAAATTTATTAGTTTTATAAAAACTATCTACGAATATTTTACATATATGCAGGCTTGTGGGAGAACTATTATATTTCTAGTGTTATATGTTGAATTCATCGTAGTAATAATAAATAATATGATATATTTAAAGACTATAATTTCTTGGTTGGTAAAATTTGACATGAACCAACACACTAGGGACCTGTCAGTGTATGTAATAAGTAGAGAGTGTATTCCCAATCCCATTGAAATAGGTTAAAGGATGGTCAGTAGAACCTAGTCCTAAAAATCACACAATATGAGACGCCTTAAGATAAAAACGTTAAAAAAAAATAGATATCTATAATGCATAGAAACAAAAATTAACACCAAAAGGATATATAAAAATTTTTGAATTATACATATCACATGAATGAGAGAAACACTATGATCTAAAAATATAATTTTTACATGATCCATAATTAAAAAAGAAACCTAGATGCCCAATATCTAGAAAATAAAACCAATATAAGAGATAAAGATGAAGTCATACCTATATAAGGATGGCTCCATGAATGGATTCCACACACTACTATCATCTCCTGATACAAATAAGAGATGATATCACCACTTCCACCAAGTTCACCACTGGGCATCAACTCTGTACAAGCCACTCCAACTCCATCTACACCAAGACCATCTCTGGATAGTTCATATTCTACATAGAAAAAAACCTATGGGCACATAGAATGTGAAGGGGTGAGTATATATATATATATATTAGGATTACCCAAAAAAAGTTAATATAAATAGAAACACATAATATAAATATTATAGTACTAGATATTTCCCATGAGGAATATAAAAAAATATTAAAATATTTTCAAACCAAATAAAGTTTCATGGATACATATTTAGGTCCAAATACTTAAAGGATTCCTTATAAATTGTCATAACATATGAGAGAACATAAAAACATAGGACATTGAAGAGTTTAGAAATTCTGAATTCAATACACAAATATATATTTTATTTGAATCCAATCCATGGGGTATCGATGAGTACAAGTTCGGATGAAATCTAAATTGATTATCCTTTCCAACTATCACACCATTGGATGAATCCAAGAATGGGAGCCAGCTCTTTGCTAAATTATTCTAGTTATATTAGGGATTAAAACAATATATGGTATATATATTCCTTATAACAGATAATTTTTATGATATACCAATGCCCAAAATACCGCATAACTTCTTTGGAACTGTTGTGAAGGATCATTTCCCTGACTAAGTTCTAAGATATGGGAAACACCAACATCATGGATAAAAGATATCAAACCACAGTATGTGTGGTAATAACAAACATTATCTAATCCATGGAAATTTTATCCTAGTTGAGAGTAAGTGGGGGGATAACTAACTCAATATATGTATGGTGTAGAATCCTGAACCATGACATAAACACACCACTAGGGCAGGTAAAAAAAACTAATAACACTCTAAACAATGTGACCAAAACCAATCACTACCCTACATTACTCAATATTAAATATAATTATCTTATTTGAAAATTTTCTATGACATATAAAAAATACCGTTAAATTTATATTTGTGTACAAAATACTCATGATATGATATTTATATTCTTTTAGTGGTCTCCCAAAGTAAAATATAATGACCCATATTTTGTACTGAGATAGAATTACAAGGGAATTTGAATATCGGCATTTGGTGGATGTTTTGTTCTTTTAAATGAGTTTTGGAACATAATTCTTTGAGTTGGAGCACTTTTATATTTTTTTTACACATGGTTGGGATACCGAGAAGTGTATTAGCTGGCTTGTTGAGTTTTAGGAACACCAGGATCTGAAAACTCAATGTTTGGGTGGTGTGGAAAGTGTGCATGGTTTATCTGAAATAGTGTTTCCCACCAGTGAAAATCATGTGGAAGAAACATGTGATAAAAATTTCCTCATGTAGGTTTTTCACAGTTTCCAAAACTTTGTCCCAATCCTAGACACTTAGTGCCACTTAGGTTGTGTGTGTTCAGAATTCATTGCACACTTTATGCATATTTAGGGAAACAATGAGGGATAACCATGAGATGTAGGGTTATTAAGATGCAGTATCCACATGGTTGGTGCATTGTTTGTAAAACAATTTGGCCAAATAGTGACACATAGTTTTGAGGTTTAAATTGCCCTTTTGTCCTTAATGAGGTTTAAAACCCATTTTATTTTTTCTTTCTTCTTCTCCTACCACAACCACACGTGGGTCTCCTATTGGAATTATGGAATCCTCCTCCTCATATACCTAGTCATCATGATATCCCATTTTTTTATGTCTGATTTGAACATCTTTGGTCGTGTTGGATCAGTATTAGTAATCTATCAAATCCTCTTGAATACTTTCTAGGTTTCTCTTCTGATCTCTTGGGCTATTTTAGTGTGATCTCACTTTCCCTTTTTTCAGGGAAAATGTCAGTTTCCTTGATTTCTTCCAGTACATTCCAAATATAGCCTTAGTATTCCATGAGTGAAGTGTACTAATAAAGAGGAAGGTGTACTACATCTTTTACCCTAAATTTACATTTAATTATTAATGTTTTTATTATTCCGCATGTGAAACTTTTCCACAGGTTTTCCTAAAATTGAGTTCTTCATTTGAGGATAACGAACTTGATCATGGACACCCCTTGGGTGTGTCAACTTATATTTCCCCATTATAACTAATGGAATAAATTCTTGGAATTATTTCTAAGAATTATTCTTATATTAATAATAGAATTTCTATTTATAAGAGTTCATCCAATAAAAAATTGAACCTCTTATGTTCCACGTTGAAACATTGTTTTTTGTTTTCTCAAGTTTGGTGGTTATTATAATATGGTTATTTAAGGTGAATTTAGTTACGGCTATTGTACTTGATTCTTGATTATTCTCAATTATTTTTTTGATAAAAATGTCTTGTTTCTATAATTAAACCCCTTAAGTGAGGGGCTATGTCTTCTAAATTACAATGTGGTAACTTGTTATTAATATCATGCTTGTTTTATAACTTTTTGTTTTTTCTATACCTATATGATAGTTCTTGTTATGTGTATTGTTAGATCATGGCCTCTTTTATGTTATTAAATGGATTATCCCTCCTTTTATTAAATTTTTTAATGAACCAAATCTCCATCTAAGTTCATGAATCATATTATATATTGAATGGATTAGATGATCCTTTCTAAATGGATAATGAACCTAGATCCTCCTTAGGGATTAACTTCATTTATAAATGGGATTTCCAATGTAGGTAATGGACTAACTGACCATGGTACCTTCCAAAGGACCTTTTATCCTTGTATAATAAAGTTACATGTTTATATAGACTCAATGGAATGTTTTAAATTGAATAGATAATTCATGATGTAGTTATTTATTTAAAAAATTATTTTTTGATATAAATGGAATGGATTATAAAAGGGTTGTAAGGTCACACCTATTGATGTATCCTTTATCGAATGATTATGATAATTTTTATAATTTTGATTCTCTTAGTTATATTGGTCTTTTCTATAAGTCATGAGAGGTAATGCCTTGTAGATGCTGTTATAAACTTGGTTATGAATTATACAGAGTATATGGAATGATGGTAAGGGTTCAATTTAGAAATATGGTATCATGATTTCTTATATTGGGTGTTGAGTATGACATATCACACCACTTAATTTATTTGGATGGTGGGAATGATGTTCAATTTCCCTAGTTGAGTTTTGGAATGAAAACACAATCATGACTTCTAGTGTTAACTTGAATGAACACTCACCATATCAAGTGATGAGAATGATATATTCCACTAATATTAGAGGTAGGGATTGCACCATATTTCTTGATCTTATAGGATTATTCAGACAAGTTATGGATTCCTAAGTTATACCCTGGTCTAGCTAGTAACTAGTAGTCCAGGTATATGGCCATTAGCATCTGCACACACTTGGTCCACATAAGTGGATAAAATATAAAAATATACTAATATATATATATATATATTACTATATATATATTCACTGATCAAACACTCATTATTTCCTTAATCTAAAGTCGGTAGAGTCGCCAGGTGTCATTTAGGAGCCTGAGCTAGTGGGTTTTTATTTACTCATATTTTTTATTATTATTTATACTTTCCCAGTACTTTAATTTATATTTCATGGACCGGTTT
The DNA here is from genome assembly GCA_963277665.1 of Viscum album. NCBI lineage: Eukaryota > Viridiplantae > Streptophyta > Magnoliopsida > Santalales > Viscaceae > Viscum > Viscum album. The sequence continues at coordinate 1,491,593,519 of OY728120.1, forward strand.
TAGTTGCAGACATTGTTGGTGGTGGCTTACTGGGATTTTATCTCAAACCCTTCTTGGGCCACCATTGCACTGGGGTACTCGAATAGATCTCATGTTCGGGGGACCATAGATTATTTCTTGTGTCTTTATGCTTGTACCTAAGAGTTATGAGAAAGGGACTTTGCTGGAGCTCCAAATGCTCATAAAGATCACCCATGGGGCATTTTATTTATTTTCATTATTCATTCTCTACCTTGTATTAGTTTCCTATTTTATTTCTATTGTTTCAGTTATCCATATTCATTATCTATGCATGGTTTTACATTGGCATTGGACTTATTTAATATTAATTATATAATATCATTCTAATAATCTATCATTAAATTATTTCTTATTCCATTTGTGTCATTTTTTTATTATCTGATATATGGTTGTGCTACTTTGATCATAAGGGAATTGTCTTCCCACTATCACCTCCTCAGACCCTCACTACTAGTCTGCAGCTTCTTTCATATCAATAGGTGCAATTGAGGCCATGTGATGACCGATATTTTTATCGGTTTAGTGGTTAGTCGAGTGAGGATATTACAAAGTGGTATTAGAGGAGTTTCTTTTCTCAATTTTCCAATTGTTTTGGGATGGTATATAGGAGAATAAAAATATAACAACACTTGGTAAATATATGTGCCTAGGAGTAATTACCCATCTATGGAGAAAAGTCCATGTGGATGGGGATGAGATTATTCTTTGTTCTGATTTCTGTTATAGTTGATTATTATTTCTCCTATAGTAAATAGTTTACTTTCTATTTCTTGTTTATTTATAAAATGTAAGGTATTTTACATGTGGAAATGTATTTAATGTAAGTATAATTACATGGATCATTATAGGAACATTGAATAATCACATTCCATTCATATTACATTCTATGTAGTTGTATTTTTTATATGATTACAGATTGAAATTTTTTCATTAAGTGTTAACCCATGCTTTTTTTTCTACCTATTTAGGCATTTCTTCAACATTACTACTTATATAAAATGTTTTGGGGACATAATTATAATGTTAATATACTTCCATGATTCGGAAATTATTTACCATGTTTCCTACTTATTTAAACTATTTTTCTTTCTATTGTGCTTCTGTTCTTATTAGCATACTTCTCTGTGTTTACTGCTTGTAATAACATGCCTAATTTGTTTTTGATATGTAATTGGATACATGGGATACATTTATTGATTGCGATTAAATGGGAACCTGTTTCTAGTTTTAAGGTGTATGAGAGCATTATATTTTGGAAATGGTAACCTTTGTACTAAAACCATCATTGAGATTTATATATATCTAAAGACATCTATTAAAAGGTAGAAGTTGCTAAAATTAAAATGATAAAGTGAATTGGTATCAATTAAATGGGAGATAGTCTTCGGTCTATATGATGTATGGGAACCATATAGATTGGGGAATAGAAACCCATGTAATCAAACCATTATAAATGACCATGATATATGTTTAAATTGTTATTAGTGTCAAAAATATTTATTTTTTATCTGAAATAAATTGTTTGCCTCTATAAAAACTTTTAAATCTATCACACAAGCATGAAGATCCATATTATTACCTTACTAAATGAAAAACTGGACCTATGTAGGTCATTTTTGGAATTTTTCTTAAGATATAACCCTCTATAAGTGTTTTAAGACTTTAATAATTAAGAAAATAATATTGGTTTTCATTCTGATGAACCCAGTTTGTCCTAGTGGGACACTCTTAGGTTGCCTTATAAATTACCAAGTACGTTTGTTTTTTTATAATTGGTACTTTATGCTTAGTTGTAAATCATTTAAATTTTCAAATATTGAATTTGAATCAATTTAATTACTTTAAAATGGAACCATAGGTTGCATCGTTAGTTTAAACCCTCACATATGTGTATTTGAAAATTTTCTTAGAGTTTCCATAGAACCGGATCGTAAGAATTTTTTGTAGTCCTTTCCATTTTAGCAAGGGATTAAATGACATGAGTAGGGCCTGGTGAAATCTTTTTTACATGACCTAGTGATAGGGTCGATGATTTTTCTTATATAAGGGGCTAGCCCAAGTTAGGTAGCACCCATAGAGCTAAAAGTAATTGCCAAATTTTGTGAGATTTTTTCCATATGGTACCCTTCAGGTGTCTTTTTCCTTTGTAGGACTCTTAACTTATAAATGACACCCTTGTCTAGATGGATGGTCATGGTATTCTTGAACCTTGTTATGGGTGTTAGAATCATGTAATGCTTGACTTCATCAGGTTTGAAATGCCTACATTATAGTTAGTCTCTTAGTAGTTTTCATGACTCTCTCTTACTCCTCAGTGATGGATGACTTTCTACATCATCATCTAGGTTTATGGTCAAATGAGAAATATAACTCTAGGTTATGTATCCTATGTGAACCACATGATACTTGAATGATTATGGAAGATATCCTATGGATAGTATCAAGGATATGTCATCTTTATTATGAAACCTCGAAGTAGTATGCATTTAGAAACGCAGTACCTATTGAGTTGCTAAATGTTGTAATACACCAGTTGAGTTTGGTGTAATCATTGATCCATTTGTTGTTTTGTACACACTTGGATCATCTCCATAGTATGGTGACCTTTGAGTCGAAGGAAAAATTTCATCCCAATTCTAAATATGTCCTTACAAGATGATTATGTGTTTTGATATGCTAACCAGGTTAGTTTTGGATCACATTACAAATGCTATGATGTAAATGAACATGGCTCATAAGTTGATCACATGTGCATCTAAGGTGAGTCTGATCTAGGGCACTTGTGAGTGGATAGTATTTCTCCTCTTATCTATAGTCTAATAAAATCATGATGTGGGGATCATTGCATCATTTCCACTAAATATGAGACCTTCCATGTAGAAGGAACACAATCGAGGAGGACCATTGAAAATGGTCAGTCTTTCTTGAATGCCCTTGAGGCCTGCAAGTTTGAATAATTTCAATTATTTCTCTGAATCTTGATGTTCATGTGGTTAGTTGTTTATGAAACCCCTGAGAATTATCCTTGGTCTTGGATGGACTTCGGTGGTTATGTTTTAGTGTTCATGAAATGCATCAGATGGTAAAGGAATTGTAGTTGAGTTGGTGATGTTTCAGTAGGTGAAGTTGAGCTTCTTCCAAGAAGTCGAACAGTTGTGGATTGAAAAATTTTATTTCCAGTAGTTGGGCTTGGTCAATTTCAAACTATTCAAATCCTCTTAGTGTAATATTCTTTTAGAGATGAGAATTTCCCCTATATTGACACCACCTTTGATGCACTAAGAGATAATTAGATATATGTTGAACTAATATTTCAAATTACCTTCTATTTCAATAATCTAGATTTATCAGATTTTCATGCTGGATGCATGTTTTTTATCATCGGTTGTCTAGTCCAGAGTGGTACCTAGGTTCTCATGTAGGAATTCCTTGGATAGACTCTTGGACACCATCCATTTTTCTATGACTTTACCATCATCTGAATACCACTCTCGGCTTAGTCAATGAGTTGATATGGAGGTCTTGTGGTTTTACAAATGTCTCACTTGTAAGAATGTAGTATGACCTATCTTGAGTTAGTTCCTTAGACTCTAGTTTTATGAATATATGAGTATATCAGACTTCTTTTTGATATATGGGGTGATGTTTAAAGGATGATTATTCTAATGATCTAGATTTGGGTTACACCCTTATTCATGTAGAGGCATGATAGATTAAATGGCCAGGTGATGGTTTGTTCAGGGAACGTCACTGATAGTTGGGTATGGGCTTCAGTGAACATGCTCATTGTAAACATGACATGACATAGAAGAAGGCATTTCAGTTTGGTTTTTAATACTCCATCCATATAATCTGATAATTTTCATGATAAGTCAGCATGATAGACTTGAATTTTTATTCATCTTGTTTAATTTTTATGATTGAATGGAACCATTTAAAGCATGACGTCGGGTCAAGGCAGGTGTAGTGAAAGGGTTAACAGTTTCTTCTGAGAAATATTGTGATACTAGTTTCAATTAGTTTAAATAGGATTCATCCATTTATTTATGATGAGGTCTCTAATATGACCACATAATTAATTTGGCTTACTCAGTTCAAAAATCATGCCAACAATATCATTAGAATTATTAAGGTGTGCATTGTATGAAATTCCAATAGTGGGCATAATGAGGTTAAAAATTGTCAATTAATGATAAGACATATTGTGGGGAGAACCATTTGGTAGTTATTTAAATAGGTGAAATTGTGATCATGTCTCTAGATAAACATCTTTGGGTAAGAACCATCTCAGTGTTTTAGTCATAGAACAAGAAATGTATCGGGTTTTCACGACATAATCGATGTATTCTTATTTAATGCATGCATGTGCATTGGGCCTTTGGAAACACAAAATGACCATTTGGATGGAACTTAAACACTATTTTAGGTCAGGTGATGTTTTCATTGTTCCATAAGGATTCATGAGGATGATAAGTTCTATGGTGGGGAGGTCGTAATGACCCGTGTTTTGATCCAAGGTTGAATTCCAAGGGAATTTCAAATTTGGCATTTCCTTGGAAATTTTGTTATTTAAACCGAGAATAAAAACATAATTATGATAATTAGAACACATATATGTGTTTTTTAAATGTGATTGATATCCTTAGAGGTTTCTTAGGTGGTTTGTTGAGTTTCTAGAGCATCAATATCTGAAAAATCAATGTTTGGGTGGACTGGTAAAGGTGGACAGTTTTTCTGAAACCACATGGCCCACCAGTGAAAACCGTGTGGCTATAGTATGTGAGAAGAAGTGGTTCAAATAGGTTGTGCACAATTTCCCTAATCGTCCACCTATCCCACTCTTAGTACCAATTCGATAGTGTTTTTGTACTATTAATCACAAAGTTGGAACATGGTTAGGTAAACCTGTGCGGGATAATCTTGAAAGGTGGGGTTACTAAGAAGCAGGGGCTACATGGTAGGAGCACAATTTGGAAAATGGTGTGGCCAAACCATATGACCTAGTTTTTAGGGTAAAATTACCATTTTTCCTTAATTATTTTTAAAAACACTTTTCTTTTTATCTTTCTTCTTATATTTCTCCAACTATGTGAGGATCTCCTCTCACACCTAAGATTCATGATATATCCTTCATCTGAATTCCAATTCAAAAAATTTCAGTTAGGTAGGATCTGCATCAATAAGCTATCAAATCCTCTTTCTTTATTTCTAAGTTTCTCTTCTGACGTTTCCCACTATTTTTGTGTGATATCATTTTCCCTATTTTCCGTGGAAATTTATATTTCTATGATTTAACCCAAACCATACCAAATCAATACTTGGAATTAGATAGGTGAAGAATCCTAAGAATGAGGTAGGTGGTCTATATATTTTCGCTAAATTTATTTTGAATTATGAATCTTTATAATATTCTGCATACCATCCTTTTTCACACATTCCCTTAAAATAGATTTATTCAATTTAAACCCTTATACACACCTTATATTACTCTAGTTGATCATTGTTTAGTAATTTGAGCATGTAAACCTTGATCATGGACACTCATTTAGTGTTTCAACTTATATTTATCTATTATCACTAATTCAATAAATTCCAACAACACCTTCTAACCATTACAATGGGGAATATTAATGGATTTTTCCCTTGTCGGCATTAATCCAATTGAAAATGGAACCTCAGAAGTTCCATGTTGAATCTAGGTGTTTGTTTTGCCATTTTTTGTAGTTATTATAATATTATTATTTAATAGGAATTGGTTCATGAATCTTGTACTTGATTAATTATTATGATAAACAAATTGTTCGATAAAAATGTCATGGTTTTATAATAAAATACCTCAGATGAGGTGAGATCTATTTTAAATTAAAAAGTTGTAATTTTTTTATTAATATCATGTTTTTATGACATTGAGTTTTTCTTATGACTTTATAATAGTTCTTGTTATGTGTAATTTTAGTACATTTCCTCCTTGGTGTTCTTAAATAGATTATTCATCCTTTTATATAAATGTTTAATGAACCAATGTACCTTCTAAGTGCTTGTCTTATAAATTGAATGGATTGCACACACCTATCTAAATGACCAATGAACCAAGCTCCTCCTAAGGGATTAAATTTCTTTATAAATGGTATTTCCCATAGAGGTAATATCTAAATTGATGATGTCACATTCTAAGTTCCCCTTTAGCTTTGTAAAATGAATTTCCATGTTTTGATAGGCTTCATGTAATGTTTTAAATTTAATATATTATCTATCATGGATTGATTTCATCAAATGGTTTGTTTGATATAAATGGAATGGATTATAAAATGGTGGTATAGAAATGCCTATTACTTAATCCTTTATCGAATTCTTATGAAAATTGTAAAAATTGTGATTCCCTTTTTAGTATTGGGATTGTTAAATAAAACATGAGAGGTAATTCCTTATGACTGTCATTATAAATATGATTATGCCTTATACATTGGATATGGAATGATGGTAAGGGTTCTGTTGAGAATTACGGCATCATGATCCATCCCCTGCATCAGGGGTTTAAAATGACATCTCACACCATTGAAATTCATTTGATGGTCAGAATGAGGAACCACATCCCTTGTCGAGTGTTGGCATGATGTCACACTCACTACTTTAGGTGTTGACAAGATGGAACAATCACCATATCAGGTGACGATCATAAATCCTCCCGCTTATTATGTGATGTAGGGAATTTACCCTATTTCTTGAGCTTATAGGCTATTTTATATTGGTTATGGAAGTCTAAGTTAATCCCTAGTCCAACAAGAAACAAGTATTCTTGGTATATGTCCATTTTTGTCCACATGCACTTGGTCTGTATTTGTTGATTCAATATACAATTACACTATATATATATATATATATTACAACTACATATAAAACTATAATATATATATTATTACTATATATATATATAGTCACATAATAGACACTCGTTATCTCCTTGAGCAAAAGAAGGCAGAGACACGAGGTGTCCTTAGGGAGCTTGAGCAGGTGGGTTGTTAATTATTCAGATTGTTTATTATTATTTATAAATGAACACTACTTTACTTTATATTTAAAGAATTAATTTTTTTGTAAAAACTATTGGAAGAAATATATTGGGATTTTATCTCACGCCTTGCTCAGGCCACCATTGTACTAAGGTACTCAAGCAGATCTCTTGCTTGTAGGACCATGGATTATTGCTTTCACTGTTATGCTTATACTATATAGTTAAGAGAAGGGGATTGAGCTGGATCTTATAATTCTCATGGAGATCACCCCTGGGGATTTTTTTTCTTCATTCATGATCTACCTTGTATCTGGTTTCCTAATGTATGTATTATGTTTTGGTTAGGTATTTTCATCTTGACATGCATTCATGGTTGTACATTGGCATTAGGGATCTTTTTATTTTTAATTAATACAATTCTTCTCCAACTCTGTATTTCATTTATTATTAATTACACTATTGTCTATTGTTTAGTAGATGATATACCATTGAGATTCATTGATCAAGAAGGTATAATCTCCCCACTATCACCTCCTTAGACCCTAAATACTAGTCAACATCCTATGGAATATGGGGAGTCGTAGTTGAGGCCATGTGGTGACCAATCTGGCTACCAGTTTAGTGGTTAGCCAGACTAAAAAATTAGATAAAAGATATAAGTAACCTACCAAAAAGGTGTAGGTAGGATCACATATAGACCCCATGTTTACCCACATGGCCCATGAGAACCCAATGCATCCCCAGGTTCATGGGAAAAGAGGTCATGCACTTGGAACGTGCACCCACCCAGATCAGGTAGGTTCAAACCAGGTGTTTTCATCCAGCCAAAATCATGGGTGATTTGAGGTCCACATACCACTCAACGCTAGCCCAAAATGTTGTCCTATGCTTTGTATTATTTGGTGTTCAAGATTTTCCAACCTACCTACCACATGGTGTGAAATACACTATATATTCCTTCAAGGGATTGCATTTTGGGGGTGAAGGACCCCCATCCTGGGTCTTCTTTTAATGGAGTTATTTTTTTCACAGATTCAGTTGTTCACCATAAAAATGGGAACACCATGCTTTCCATTATAATAATCAGTCACTACAATAGGACACCACCACTGAATCTCACATTTTAGAACCATCAGTGAATACCCAATCATGTGATGCATCCTCTCTTACCATAGATTATTGCCACAATATTCCATTTTCATCTAAGTTCTATTCCAAAATCCTTACACCAACCTTTCTTATCATGCATGGCTAGCAGTTCTATTACTAATAGATGAACCCTAATTTCACTTTCCTCTAATTATTTTCTCAGGAACAAAAGGATGGGATAGGATATAGTCAATAGAGTATAATAATTAATTTAAAGAAATATAAAGGATAATTCTGGTGTTCTTTGTTGATCATCCACCAAATCTGTACATCCACAAGGAAAAAAGTTATGAATGTATAATATGTAACTTAAAAATTCAAGAGATAATATTTTGGAAATCATTAATGGAAAAAATAATAGAGAATAAATCTAATAGACAATCCACTAGAACTCAAACATGAACATAAAAGGATCCAATTATATATATTCAAACTCAATATTTATGAATAATTGAGTCTTTGAGAAATCAAAATGTCCCTCATAAGTTACCAATAACCATCAATACTTTTTTTTGATGTAATAGATATTTTTTTCATCATTGAATAACCTGATAAACTATTTCATTAGGGGTCTGACCTCATTAACTTGATCATCCATAAGTCCCACCAAGCTCCTCCCTCTCCCTACTTAAAAATTCTATTGGTTTATGCCAATTATCCAAACCATTTAAACCATTTAAAATAACATAAGGATGGATTTAGATGGTGATTATAGGGTTTTTTCATCATTTGATTAATTAATTAATTAATTAAGACAATTTAATTAATTAATTTATCCATATAAAAAATACCAAAGTCTAAATATCTTATCTAAACCCAAATTATATCACTCCTTGAGTAAAACATGTATTTTGGACACAGATGAGTGTCAATATTCCCATATAGAAATTATTTTGAATAAAAATATAATTTCTTATAATATGTGTACATTAGATAAAAATATTTTTTAAATTCATATATTTATATCAAGGCCTATTTTCAATAACAATATCATGATTCCTCTACCCAAGGGAAAACCCACACCCAAAAAGCAATAGAAATGTCAGATAATTTTTTATAGTCACCTGATAAAGAAAATTTAATATTTTCCCCTAAAAAGGTATCATATATCAAAACTAAAATCTATCTTAATTATCAATTGATAAAAACCCAAACCACTATGTCTTCCCAACCATAAGACATTTTTCATCCATTAAAAGTAAGTTACTGAATATTTTATTATAAGATCACAAAATGACCTAGTGTGGAAATAAATATCGCACTCACTTACATTCATCAATTGTCCAAGAATTATATAAACATGAATCATTACCATATAGGACTAAAACATCATATTTAATCCAAAAAGATATCATATCTATCTATCTCTTTGCATGACCTAAAAAACATGCCTCCCTTATAAGCATGTCTTCCCAAGATCTGGCACCCAAAAAAACCTCATTCAATGGTTTCCCTACTACATGGGATAAAGATAATCCCTGAAGAGTTGTTTTATATCATGAAATAATTCACCAACAAGGTTAATTTTACTGGAAGTTCCCTAATACTTAACTTTTAAGGAGAATTCTAAATAGTCATTATGTGAGAAAACCCAATTTGTGTTACACTATAACGTCATGTTCTTACAACGATTTATTTTTTAAGCCTAATGAGTTACATGGTAGCATTATTCTCTAATCCCACATTTTCATTTCTAATATATAAATCCAATAAGTAATAGGAATTAATGTTTCTAGATCATTTTAAAAGAGTGAAAAGGTGCTTCATTACTAATCTCCTTATGACCAGTTGCAGGAATCAACCATCTACATGCCAAACACTAGCCATGTTTATATCTATTATGGGAGATAACTCCGTTTTGTTTTTGTCTCTATTTCATTAAAGGTATCAATGAGATCATCTAGAATATGAAACTAAATCCACAATATTATCAACATCACATATATTCCTATTGCCTTACCAATTCCAACATAATCTGATTTTGATGGTCTTTTACATTTAGAAAACCCTTCTCTATCATCCCTAGACTCCATGATAACACCCACTTGAGAAACTAAAATACACTACCACCAAAGGAAACATCCTCCTCAATCTCATATAATGTGGTTCCATGTTATGGGACCTTCTACAATTATCTCATTTAAAAAACCACACCAACTATAAAATTTCACAAGGGTGGTCTCAACTATAGAAGTACAACAATATATTTAAATCAAACTTCAATAGAATCCCACTACCTTTATGGGAAAGTGGTCAATGTGACCCTTAAATTCTTGAAAATCCCTTAAGCTATATCTCTTAAGAACAACTATTCATATAGGACCACTATGTATAAATCTATTTTATGTCCTTTCACACAGGGTAAAGGTGCTTGAGAAACTACCTTCCATTGAAATTAAGCCTCACCTAACTTTCCAAGAAGGATTAAAATATTTTGGAGTTAGTAATTAATACACCTCATCTATCATCGGGATAAAGAGTATTCTATCAAAAGATTCAACGAGAAATCCACCATTTCACCGATAAAATATCACTAAAACCATTCCCTCAACATGAAAAAGGCCAAAGCTAACCCATGGACATATATTCCATAATATGATAGTTTTAACTAAAAAATAGATTTCTCATGGTAAGATAAGGGAAAATTATTCATGCACCCAAAAATATTCTCTACAAACAAATACATGGAAGGTTTCTATTGATAATACCCATTACCACCATATTGTTGTTCATCATTCCACTCAACAACACTAAAGATTATCTTTGAAATGCATGTCAATGAATACATTGGCCCCCTATTGAGTAACAACCTTGGGATACCCATTGGAAGAATTAATTCATTCTGATACATTAAATTGAAGAGAATTTCTCACCCATGAACATAAAAAAAATCAATCCATGATATCTAATGGGTAACTGAATACATCTTCAAGAGGGTTGGATATACCTTCTATACCCATAGGTCAAGAATTCTCACCAAAAAAAATATTGACCACTCATCATCAGGGAACTTATAGGTCTCTATGATCAGATGAATTTTGATATTTTAACTATGAAAAAAATAAAAATTGTGAATCCAATCCTTGAATAACATGACTTCACTTTACTAGAATATATGCGTGAAATATGGTCTCTAGTATTGGAAACTATCTAATTTAACAAATATCTTGATTGCGGTTCCCTCATAATTCTCATCTCCTAAGAACCCAACACATGAAGAATAACTCATATCTGTTCCCTTAAGCACAAGGGAACTCAAAATGTGAACATGGATCATACTTTTATTTACAACCACCTCCATCTTACCATATCTATTAATCATATACACATTCTTTCAACACCAATTATTCAACTATAATCACTTTTATATTGATAGGTACCAACCCAAGGCGGTGGTAATGGATGAGAACCATTGTAAAAACCCAAACTATAGAAACTTGGAAATGGTTTTTACTTTATTACATTATTAAAATATGAAATATATCACTTCCCAATGGATTGATTTTTTTTAGTCTAGGAAGACAAGATATATAACAAACCTAATCTTTATTAAAAATTAAATAATGATTTATTACATAATTTTACACATAATATAACATGAATGATCAATAATTATAGTTTATTTTTGAACTAGGTACATCACATGACAATTTAAAATAGAGAAAACAATATCTTTATTGAAAAATTATTTAACAAGACCACACTTAAAACTGCATGGGATTACATGGGGAAATACATAATAAGGGGTGAGATATTAATCCCAGTTAGGGAGTAAACATGAAACAACCTGGAGAACATAAAACATGTTAGAATATAGGCATGTTAATGGGTTATAAAAGGAGTCAGAATCATAAGAATGAATAATGAGATATGATGTAGAAAGATAATCATAAAGTCAACATGGGAAATGTGGTAAGAACTTAAAGCACTACATCATAAACATATGACAAGGATAACTACAAGACATCATGACTGAAAAATTACCATAAGGGAATCTAGTTTACACTCTCTCCCAACATGAATTATCATGAGAATAAACATTACCCAATTCATTGGAGAGCTATATAATTCTGGGCGCACCGGTCACTTTCATTTCATTTTCATGCTTAAGTATTCCACATAGATCATAAAACTTGGATTCATTCATCGTAATATTTTGCTAAAAAATCAAGGAGTGTGGAATAAATACATGAATGTACCAATTTTAAATAATTATAAGTGCCTAATGCTGAAAAACCTTGATAGGAAATGAGTATTGTATTCACTACATAATTGTTTTAGCATGGAAAATTGTAGTGAAATTTTGGCGGCATAACGATGTCACATAAAATTCATAAAATGGGTTAATGAGAGAGAAATGGTTATATCATAATTTGGAAATAAAATGGGTAGTAATAGGGACATGTAAATATATATCCCAACATTAGGAATTCGAAATACAAGGCATAAGATAATAAAGAAACATAAATAAAGAAGAGATGGTGAGGATCCCTTACTTGAGTGTGTCACACCAAATCCTTGGGGGAGATTATTGATATCTTGGGGGAACCTTGGGAGGGATATAAAGAGGGGAGGTTAGAGTTAGTATGTGCTCTAAGTATCTTTGAGTGAATAGAATTGGGATCTTGGGTGGGTTTATATAAGAAAAAAGTGGAAGAATTATTTATCACTTATCAAACTTATGTTTTGGATTCTATATAATAAATAAAGAAAAACACAAACCTTCCCATACCTTTTACCCATGGTTTGTGCCAATTTTGTATGATTTTCATTATTTTATATAGTCCAGGGCCAAAATTAATAAAATAATACCCTTTATTATGTGGAAGTGAGTCATACTTTAAAAAAATTATTTTTGGAGGATTCAAAAAGGATTTATAAAATTAATAAAAAAAAATCACATTATGTTAAAGGTAAAATATTAATTAAGTCGTGGGTACTATTTAAAGTATTTATTACCTCACTTTTGGCTCATTATGATGTCATATTACACACCTTATTTGTATACCATATTTTTTTACCCAAAAATAAAATTGTTTCAAAAAATAATGAATAATTCCCCATTGGATATTTAAAAAATTTTCATTCAAAAAATAAATTTCATTTTTTCTATATAATTTTCTAAATATGTGTATTTTTAATTTGAAAATAAGTAAATACATTTATTGAGAAATGATAGGTTTTTTTACAATAACATTTTTTAAACCATTATAAAAATTACATTTGACTTCATAAAAATTTTAAGATAATTTATATTTGATAAATATTATTTAATAATAATATTTTATAAAAAAAATATTTATTACAAAAATACATTAATTCACCAAAATAAATTCCATAGTTGAATTTTAATATGAACAAAAAATAATATTATGTTTTATTGTATCAAAATAAAAAACATTTACAATATATCAATAGTAGAATGGAAATATATACATTATTATATAAAAAACAAATGTAAATAATAATATTGTTAGGGTCTTGATACATTCCTATTTAATACACCAGAAAAATTTCTATGTGTAAGGTGTGTGGCAATGATACTTTCATGGGGTGGTTCAGTCAACATGGTTTGGGCCATGATCTTGATGAGATTGAAATTATCCTGTAAACGGTTTCGCTAATTCTTAAGTTATTGGATCTTAGATTTGTCTTGGTTGTGGGAAAATACTAGTGATGTTATCTCCATCAGAGACTCTAATAAATGGTCTTCATAGGGTATGATCATACTGGTTTAGGTCTTCACTTCGTTTTTCTGAGCCAACTGGATTTGTTAAAAGCCTATATTTATAATAATCAAACGATTACTATTCAATGGATATATTACCAATGGTAATTATTCCTAATGGGTTTTTTCTAATATGATACTTTATAATAAAACTAAAGGAGTTCATGTGTTTCTTATAAACATATTACATAATAATATATTTTATTAAAACACAAGGGTAACTTTTAATTATAATATTTGAGGTTATTATAAGATACATACATGATACTCATAATATAATGAAGTCATTAAAACATGATATATAAACTTCTTGTATGCTTTCTAAATCATTTTTTAAATCATTCAAATATCCCTTATTGGTATCTTGGGGGAATGAAAATAAATAATGGGTGAGACCATATGATGAATAAGTGATATAAAACATCAAAATCAATTATGAATACCCACAGTATAAAAAATATGATAGAGTAATTAAATAAAGAAAATGCGATATATAATAAATAACATGAGCATGAAATATATCAATGGAAAATAATAACTTATTTTATAATGATATAATGCATAATTTTAGACTTTATAATCTTACCATCAATGAATCTCAACCAAGATACATTACATGTCATCGATTCCACTTAACCACGACATATTATATACTGTCAACACCTTTCAACCAAGAAATCCTATATAAATAGGTAAGTTTTATTCCAAATAACCATGTTATTTTGTCTCATAAGACCTACTAATTCATAAGGGGGATATAATGACCCCTTCACATCACTTACACAAATACAAATCATTTATTAAAAATTTATTGATTAATAAAATCAATACTTAATATGTGTTAACATTCAATAAACATCCATTTTGAATCAAATAATATAGAACATAAATATTTCCACAATTAATGGAATAATTTAGTTATTAAGATTATTTGAATTAAGACCATATGTAATAATTAGTATATGGTTTATTCATTGTTGAAATGATGCTAAATACATGAATAATATAAATGGAAAAGTATATAAAGAAGAAAAATAATTTCTAAAAATTGATGGAGTATGATATAGGAAATTGAGTAAATAATTTTGCATTAATGGTGGTGTAAACCATAAATCTATGAATGATGACAAAATTCCATGAATTCATTAAATATGATATTTTTTAAGTAATTTCCTATCTTCTTAAAATTGTAGGTGAAAATGGAAGTGATACTTTTAAAAAATTATTTTGTTAAATATTTTATAACTTGTAATAAAAATGAAGTTTTAACCACTCCTAAAACTCTTTTAAAATGGTGTTAAAATGATATTTAAAAAATTATTTGTAATTTTTTTTACAAAAATGGTATCCTAGAAATAAAATATTCCTAATTAATTAAATTTATAGTGGAATATATAAATATTCATTAATAAAATGAAACTCGTTTTCAAAACATTTGGGAAAATAATATCCCTTATATTTTTAGTAAACATGATAAATTATTAGAATAATGAGATTATTGTTTTAATTGAAAACCCAGGGAAATGTTTAAAGTAATTATGAAAACAAATATCAGTTATGATGGTAGAAAATTATGATCATGTGTTAATTGTTAAAAAATATTCCTTAGAATATTTTATAAAAAAAAAATAAAAACCTTGGGTAACACTGTAATGATTTCTTTTTAAAACATAGAAAATAATTTCAAATATATTTTAAAATGAATTTACAAAATAATTTAAATTTATAGAATGATGTTAAGAATTTTAATTAATGCTAATAAGAAAGAAAAAGGTTCTCATCCAAAAAAGGAAAAATAATATCAGTTTCTAATAAAAACATTCTTTCAGTCTTTTTGACTGCAAAAGAGAGAAAAATTAAAGAAGATATTTAAAATCAAAAAAATACATATTATAAGATACTATATAGGGTTTTAAGATATAAACATCATATAATTCACCCAAATTAGATTTAATCATAATCAAGCATAATTTAGAGTGACATTGAAACATAAACCCTTTCTTTTGATTCCATCGTGGTCGGACATGTTACAAAATCTTGTAAAATAAATTTATATTTATTATTAAAATAAATAAAAACCATATTTATAACTATCTTTATAAATATCATTTTTAATATCTTACTTTGAATAATTTTATCATAATTATTTGATAAAATCAATTATTTAGGTGTTAAAGGTTCTATTTTCCATGTATTTTTTATCGGTGCTTCTAATATTAGTACATATAAATTTTTTTAATCATATATATAATATTAATAATTTCATATATATCATATTTAGAAATTAAATTAACCATTAAAACCATTAATTTATGGTGGTTATTAACAATTAAATACATTTTTCATGGAGGGGGTAGTCTGTAGGTACATACAAGTGAGGTTTCTATTTTCCAATGGATGGGAATGAAGGAAATTAGATTATATTTTATCTTTATAAAATAATTATTATGTTATAAATATCATTTAAATTTATTAAATCCATCTATATAACCAACCCTGAGAGTCAGTGGTGAAAAAATAAATATGTCACTTCATAGATGTTGTAGTCTATATATACGCATGAGCGATGGTTTAATTTTCTATTAGATGGAAAGAAGTTATAATTTGATTATACCATTAACATAATAAAAAATTTGTATTATAAAGATAATGATTTCATTATTTTAATATTTTTATAGAGATTTTTTATGATTCTTAAGAAGAAATTAAATTGGATATTCTCAATAAGAACATATACCTCTTCTTTAGGTAATCACCTTTGGGAAACACCATAAGGATTCTTTAATGGGTCTTTCAGGAGGAACAAAATGACTATGTCATGGAAAATGTTTTTGGAAGAGTATATTGGATGAATATAGTCAATATAATGGAGCTTTTAGTGTTTTCTAATGGATAATATAGGGTACATTTTTAAATTTTAGGGGAGTGAAACCCTTATAAATACCCATAACTTTAAAGTAATATAAATTTATTTTCAGGGTATAATGGATGAAAATGGTGGAATATTTGATTATAGGACAACTAAACGTATAAATATAATCAAAAAATTATATTTATATAATTGTTATTAATATTTTAAACCTTATCTCTTAATTTAACATTATCGTTAACCCATTTAACCCTTACCATGGTGAAAAACTATTACGATTGTAACTATTCATTATGACTAAAATTGATTTTGGAATTACTAAATAATTTGAATAAAATGATTCCAAATATAGAATAAATATTATGATATTCAATTATTAGAGTCTATAAAAATTATTTTAATATAATTATTCAAAATGAAATGAAAAATAGTTGTTATAAAAATGTATTTTACGAATAAAAATGAATTCACACCAAAATAATGTATAAAATTGATCATCATGATGTTTATTAGTTTATTAATAATCAAATAAATATTTTATTACATAATGAATTTAAACTAAAATAAATTATAAAATTGATCTACATGACATTTATTAGTTTATGGATAAATAAATGGTAGTTTTATTACTTTTAATGAAATCCAATCCTGAATTGATCATTTTGAATACTTAATTAATGGAAGGGAATAAAATTAGTTTTTTATTATAATAAAATATAACTTAGGTTTCACAATATCCGTAATAGGTTACCAAATTAAAAATAATAGTTTTAATTTTTTATTTCATTCCTTATAAATACATTCGGCTAATTCAAAGGTCCTATATAATTTTAAGTAATGATTATATATTAATAATTTCATAAAAGTGATGGTATTTTAATAATCAACATTTTTCATTATTCAACCAAAATAATGTATATAATAAATATACCCAAAATTAACCCTAATCTAATTTTTACATTTTAAATTCAAAAATTAAGTCCATTTCATAAAATTAAAATTATAAATTTCGTGTATTTATCTTTTAAATGGAAATATTAAATATAAATAAAAACAAATTTTATAGAAAATTTTCCTTTTTAATATTCAAGTGTTCTTATTATTATTTCATATAAATTTATAATTAATTGAGTGTAAATTTATTGGTTCATATATTGAAATATTTCTAAGAGTGATCAATTTATTTAAATACAAAAATCTTTAAAAATAGTTCTTTGAAAAATAACCCTTCTAACATTGAATTTTTTTAATCATATCCCATTAATTAGTTATCATTAAATTTCATCAGTCAAAAAAACGCAATACAATGTAAGTATCATAATTGATAAAAATATTTCTAATTGATAAGGGTTTATTTTAATATTTAATGATTAAGTTTAGTCCATTCTTATGTGTGTGACAATATATTCAACATAGTATTTATTTAAAGGGAACATGTACTAAAATACTTGAGTATCATATATCCCATATAAATAAATTTCATCCTGGAAAGTTTATTTTGTACTTACCTCAATTAATGCATCTTGACATTGGTATAATAAAAGATATATATTTTTCCAAAATTAGTAATTCTGATGTTACTACTAGGAATCCAGGTATTAAATATTTATAAATCCATGTATGTACCATTATAAGAATCATTCTTATGAATGAGTTCCCAAATACATACCTTGATAGCTGGATGATATTTCCCATATTATATTAGATATATTTATCTTCTTATAATTAGAGTTTGAGGACTTAGTTTACCATCAATATAGAGAGTATAATAATATGTGTGTGTGTGTGTGTGATTTCCTTACATTATATATGTAAAGAATTATCCTTTGATTGTGTTGTGATTAATTTTTCATTTTTTATCATCATCTCATATTACAAATTAATAATATCTTGAAGAATTTTTCATTCTTGAAGAATGAAAATAAAATATTAATGGGCCATAATGACGATAAAATAATGGTAAGTTTTTACTCCTATATTTTAACACATGTTTAAATATAAATATTGTGTGTGAATAAAAATAATATCCAAAGAAATAAAAACCTTCAATTCCATTAATACAAAGAATACCAATAATTCAATATAAATTATTTTTCCTATATCAACTAACTACTTAATAATTAAAACTAATAATACAAAAAATAAAGAAAAATTTAAAGTCAATCATAGTTATAAGAATGATTTTTGAAAATGAGGAAAATTATTCATATTAATAGAAAAATATGATATATTATCATTGCAATAATATTCTTAATATGTGTATTAATTGGTAATTATCTCCTCATACTATCATGGGATCATTCAATATACATGGAAAATAAAAAATATTTCATATATCCAGAATCATTTAACACATGATTTTATTATAAATGTACCTATACTACAAAATATTTCACTTTTTCTTACTGGGGAACATCTATTGGTGAAAGTACATTTTAAATTGTTAAAGAGTTTTAGAAAATAATAGGTCTATGTCACTAAACTGTCGGTAAAAAATATATCACTAAATGTTTTGGAAATAGATAAAATTGTTCTGTTGCAATTATAATAATACCAACAAATAATATATATGTTGGTTAAAATGTTTATGAGTAGTTTTAATGACATATTGTTTTTTGGTAATAACATTTTTAAGATATAATATTTGTTTATAAATTTCATTTAAATAAAAAATAAAAAAAATTCTAATAAAAATTTATATTTTATTTATTAATTTATAATATATAATATATAATTTTTAATAGAATACCGCATTCACACATGTTTAAAATTGTAAAAACAATTATTATATTTATAATTAAATGTAATACAAAAACACAGAATCAATCAAAACACCCATACAACGACCCATAAAGTGACCCTTACAGTGAGCCTTACAAAACCCCCTATAATGACCCATATAGTGAGCCATACCCTACACTATCCATTCCAGCGACAACACAAACCCATTCCCTCACCAACACTAGGACTCTGGTCCAGCACCAACCCATCCATGCCCGTGATCCAACTCCAACACCAAGGACCAATGAGCACTTGCAACCCTTCCATGCCCCATGACCCATGAGCCAAATCTATCTCTAGTGATAAACATCAAGTCACTACCATACCATATACGTAAGCTCTTATATCTCCACCACACACAATAAGAGAGCATACCCAAAAATGATCCAACTCTAGTACTATTAAGAAACAAATCCTACCTGCTCTAATACCAGTGAGAAACCACAATTCATTACTATTATGACATACCCTTCAGCTCCAACATATACATAAAAAACCAAATAACATACCCATGAATCAGTACATGATATCTTCATGAATTGAAACCATATTATAAATAAATTGAAATATAAAAAATTATTTTTATATTAATCATTTTTCATCATCCATATCAACACTTTATTTATCTAATTGAAACACATCATAAGAAGGGACTAGAAATATTTACTTATATGAATTATTTAAAGAAAAAAAATGCAGTGGTGTTTCTTCTATATATATTTTAATAGTTTTAATTAAAATGATTATTAAAATTCAGAGTGCCTATGTTATTTTTAGGAACCTATTTTTTGGGTTTCCACACATGATGTGCACCACCAGAATATTTCTGACATGGTACATGCCTACCCATTTATGCCTACCTGAAGAGATTCCTACATTAAATATGCCTTTTCCTTGTGTGAGATCACCAACCATGCCTAGAATTTATGGATCCTTCCCATGTTTGAGTGGTTTCATAATGTCCAGGGAATTCAATGCTCCTTCATCTTCCCAAAAATTAATATTCCCACCAAAAGTGATGTATTCATTAAATGATGCCTCTTTTATCTCACATACACTTCACATCATTCCTAAAATTCTA
Organism: Viscum album; assembly: GCA_963277665.1. NCBI lineage: Eukaryota > Viridiplantae > Streptophyta > Magnoliopsida > Santalales > Viscaceae > Viscum > Viscum album. Next base: position 1,491,614,160 of record OY728120.1, read on the forward strand.
AAAAACTAGTACCCACTGACAAAACTAGTAAAAATCCCCCAAAAATCATCCCAATAATTTCATTGGCAGTGGATTGGATCCCTACCAGATACAGATTAGCATCTAGTCAGTTTCCCAATCATTGATCTTCTCCAAATGCTTTCCACATTTACTGAGTGCATGTGGTGATGCACCCTTAAGCATTCCAAACCTTATTAATTATAATCAATTTTTCAAAATCATTGAGTTAGGACTATATGGGAACAAAAAATAATTACTAACTAGTTTGGATTTGATGATATGTTATTGTGTTATGAACCCAAATTAATCACTATCATATAAGAAAGAGATCAACATTTGTTATACCTTGTAAAGAATATAAAAAATATTATAGTGGAAAATTTTATTTCTTCCTGAATCTAAATATCTCTAAGATCTGAATTTTTTTTAATATGAATTGAAATACATTTTTTACAAAAATAAAAACATAGATAAACCCATTATGACCACTTATAAGAAAATTCACTCTATATCTGGAGAATTGAAGAAAAAAACATGTAATTTTAAAATTTTAATTAATACAAAAAAATTTAAAGGATATATATGTAAATCAGTTAAAAAGATTCAAATCCATACCTTGAAATGGTTGATGTTAGAGATGTATAAATATTTTTACACAAAATTATTTCATTAGAATAGTTTCTTCCTAAAGAAAATTCATCATTTATAGAATCTATTATAGTTTTAATTTCCTTCATATTTTCCTAGGGTTACACTTTTTAACCTACAATTTTAATAAAATAAAATATATATTTATTCACATGTGAAACATTAGAGTCAGTAAAATTGAGGTTCAATAATGAAAATGGATTGTTGTTTTAATTTACCTATGTATAAATATTTATTTTATATAAACTCTTGTATCAAATGAAATCACTAGTGTTCAAATCGATCTATGTTATATTATTGAGATGGACCTTATATTTCAACTTTAATGTAGAGGTTTTGAGCTGAAACTGTTCAAAACAGATATGCTTATATGGATCTTAAGAGAATTGACAGTAAGTGAAATAGAGGAATTTTGGATGAAATGAAAATTAACAACGAATTATTAAAATTTTAGATGGACATAAATAAACCTATACTAATGATATAATGTTCGAATACAGTTGATACATTATCATAAAACCCAATTCACTAGAAATAAAACTACATATAGTCATCGGTATTGAGTATTATCTTAAACACGAGTGATGAAAAATAGTATAGTGGTATACATTTGAAGAGAATCCAGTTTTTTATATGAAAATATATCCCCCATCAACAGTATTCTCCATGTGTGATTAATAGTATAATTAGCAAATTTACTAGTAATTTGAAATAGAATTAAGTGTATTATGTAAGGATTATATATTATATAAGTAAACTACAATATATATAATTGAAAGTATTTTAATGAATAGAATTATACCAAAGTTACATGAAACAAATAAATTTAGACATGATTAGTGAAAAGAAAACATTTGAAGATAAAACAAAAAATTATAATTTAAAAACAATCTTATTGGTTTTCTGACTACATAGAAAGTTGGTAATGATATGAAATTCCATATAGGTTGAAATGTTCATTCATTATGAAAATAATTACTTTTAATAATATAAATAATACAACCATTGAAGAACCTTGGGGTATTTACCATTCTAAAAAACCAATGGTACCAATAAAATTAAATAAAAATGAAATTACCCAATGATTTTTTTCTATTTCACTTCTGGACTGGTAGAAACCTCAATTAGTAATGTGTACATTCTCAATCAGGCGAATGCATTATGGAAATCCTTTATTCAATTCATTCTAAGAAACCAACCTCTGATATAATATCATCCTCTCCATGATTGACATATAGAAACCACATTGAAATCATGTCAAATCCTATTAAAAATTAACTTTATTAGTTGTAATAAATATTGAACTATAAGTGTTTTCCAAGATACATTATTATATCCACTATTAATTTATTTTAAAGTTTAATGGTGGGTAATAAACTAGCGTAATATCTATGGGAAATCATTGAAAATGGTCTATCTTCAATTTTCATCAAAAATTGTTTCGAGTGATGCAAGTGTTGTCACAAGAATGTCAAGATTGGCCTGAAAATGTAACACCACACACAAATTGTTTACCCCCTTAATAATGTAATATTCGTGTTGACCTCAGGTCATTTTTCTCAAGGAAGGTAATTTATTAACTTTTATTACATTTTTTATATTGATTGATGGTTTTTACAATGTAAGGTATATAAAAATAAGATATTTAAAAGATAAAATAAAATAAAACTAATCTAGAAACAAAAATGTTGATTAATCCATAAAGAATTGAAAATATGACTTCAAACCATCTCATATGATATGTCAATCAATAAAATTAAAAATTATCAAACCAAAAACACCAAAATGATCAATCGTTACACCTATAATCCAGTGTTAGATAGATCTAACACACTTTTTAAAACTTAATTCAATACCATATCCATAATTTGAGAATTTTTTTTGAATAAATTTCAATAATCCCTGAAATAAATTTAATATTCCATGATTATTATAAAAATAAAGGTAATTATTTGAAATCTTCTAATTAATAATAATTAATGGATGAACATTAGTATTAAATTTATACTAAACTCTGATGGAATTTAAGATGACAACACAAAAAAATATGAATAAAGAAAGAACAAATAATACTTCTAGTGGACAGAGGATTTGAATGCAGCAATATAACAACATATAATTATAGTGGATGAAGGATATTAATGCATTAATTTTCTAATATAAAAAATAATGTTAACCTATAAAAGTTTACTGAATTTGTATTTTATGATACTAAGAGAAATATAGAGAAACAACTACCTATAAATTAGCACAGGACATAACATATTGCTGCATGGATTGATAAATAAAGGTGAATAATAAAATCTTTATGAGGTTCTGCAATATTCTACTAGAACTTCACTACAAAGACCCCTACTATTCCAAGATAACTGATATATACTACCAGATCTAATAGAGAAAAAAATGGGAGAAAAGGACCTGCTACAAATTCCTCTCAAATCCAAACTATGACCCCTTCTATGAAACAATTATAGGGATAATAACCGAGCCACATTCCTTCTACTCTAATATTTTTTATTTACATAGACACCAATTATATCTCCAGAATATTCCTCACTAGTAAATCAATCGAACTCATTTTATGAATTCTTCTTCAATGATAGTTGTAACCAAATGAATAACTTTAAAAATTATAATCTCTATCAATAATAATTTTATATTAAATCCGGACCCCAAACCTCATTTAAAGATCTTCATTCTTGAATAACCTTCCATTGTAAGATTTTGACTCTAACTAGTCATAAATTTATAAGAAATAATCAATAAGCATTTATCATAGTAGGTTAACTTTGTGAGTTAGGAACCAAAATCCCTTTTACTACAGGTCGATAAATGAATTTGATCCTCTAAAAAAATCCCAATTGATCCCCTTAGATGAATTTGGTGAGGGGATGATGATGGAAATAATAAAATACTAGAGGTACAGGGGCATGAAGTGCATCTACAGTTAAGGGTTACACGACGATGATAAATGAGGAGGGAAAACGATGGGCACATAGAATGGAGAAATGGATGAACAGAAGGTGAACGAGGGGAAATTAACTGAATGGTATGGCTTGGAAACAACAATAACAAATCCAAGTGGTGATCAAAGAGTGACTAAATAACTGAAAAAGATAAATAGTGGTGTAATTTTAGGGTTTCTAGGGTACCATCGATGTCGTGGAAACAATTTTCAATTGATTTGGGAATTGGGGTTTGTTATGTTGTTTATTGTAAATTAATAATTATACATAGAAATAAGGGTTTATGGAAAATAATAATTTAAATAAAATATTATAACAAATATATATATGTGTGTGTGTGTGTAGTTTAAAATATATATATTTTCTGCAAGAAAAAAATATATTACATACATATAAATAATTTACATGTGATTCGAGTAATCAAAAATCTAAACCCCTTATCCAAAAAATTATATCATATATATATATAATTTTTATTTTAATATGTGATATTATTGAATAATTTATTGCAACAATTTATTATTATTATAAAATGTTTTTTCAGACACAATTAATAATAACTTTTATATATTTGTTGATAAAATAATTGTTGGTAATGCTATAATAAACCAAAATATAAAAATTTTAGTAAATGTATTTTTTCTATTAATTTATTAGTATTGAAAGATGTATTTGTTTGTAAAAACAATTTTAGGTACCTATAATTAATACCAACAAAATTTAATATCTGTTGTGATTACTCATTTTTACCAGTAGATCTGTTATCTGTTAGAAATTTTTTGTTGGTACAAGTCAATTTTTTGTAGTGATACTATCACACCTCAAAGTATATTAAATTATATTATAGTAATTTTATAATATTTTCCTTTCTCTTTATCCTCTTCTAAGTTAAATTCTATTTATGATTAGTCTATTCGTTCAAATATCTCCCCATCTCCATATATTTGAAACACTAGATGTTAGTGTCTTCAATAATTACCTTGTATTGATAATCCTTATTTATATTATCTAAATACTATAAATACACTCTTATTCTCTTTAATAAAGTCACATGGTATTTCTTTTCACAATTATCACCTGTTATAAGTTTCATCCTTCATTTCTACACCTTTTCCACATTTATTTTTCTATGGTACTCAATAAAATTATTCTTCTATTTATTTCCTTTTGATAATATAATACATGTATAATTATTTTTCATTCTTCATATAATTTTTTACTATATCATCATATAGTGAATAAATTTGAGCGACCTGTTCTCTTTGTAGGCTTAGATTAATCCAATCAAAGAAACCATCAATCTTACTTTCTAAATTTTGTACATAATATATAGTGTGACTTGATAATCTTGTAACATGTTCCTCATACTTAGAACCACTTTCCTCTTTCTTCTAACTTAAATTAAGGAATTTACTTTACATATCTATTGGTCTATCAGAAAGAAAATATTTCTTATGTAATATCACCAAAAAAATTTCATTACATTCCCTCTATCTCCTCATCCTCATCCCTATTTTAAATAAATGACCATCATTGATTTGAATATCCCTTTAAATAATACACTATCAGAATAAAATTCTCCCTTTCATAACTTATCAAAGAGAAAAATTTCTTTTCAAGGGACTTGATACGTTTTTCAACAATAAATGGATTAGTAGTTAAGGATGAAGGTTTCTACCATATAAAGAAGTCCAACATGATTTTATCATGCTATGAAGTAATATATTGTTCTTTATGGTAATGGTAATTGGTAATTACCTAATTAAACTACCCTAATGTAATCAAAATCTACAAAACTCTAACATCCATCATATTGAATTTCTTCAGAGGGAAATATATACATTGATTATCAGTTTCAATATTTTTTACCTTCCTATCACAAGGATTCGTCTATAAATAAATTTTTACACTTAATTATATCAAATAATTATTAACATTAATAAAAAAACATAATATATATATATAACAATGTGGAATAGTATATAGGATTATCATATTTCTTGTTCTAGTTATGTTATTCTAATATATTGTTTCAAATGATCCTATAAAACATTCTATGATACCAGCTATAAAAACCTTGATTCTAGTAACCCATATCATGTGTTTAATTTGTTACATTAGTAAAATATATAAGAGATCACATTGAAAATGACCATATAATTTTGTAGTCTTTGGATACTAGATATATATATGATTCCCATAATACATTAGAAACATTAAAACATGGAATATAAACTTCTTATAACATTAATATTCTTATTTTTCTTCATTCCAATATCCCTTCTTGGTATCCTATGGAAAGGAAAAAAAATAAAGGATGATCTTAGATTCATATGAATGGAAATCATATAATGGATTATATCATGAATACGTACTGAATAATGAATTTTTTAGAGTAACTAATCAATAAATTTTTTATACAATAAATAATATAAAAATGATATATGTCTATGGAAAATAACATAGTAATCACATGGAAAATAATAAATTATTTTATAATGATGTAATGAAAATATCATAATTATTACTCTTACAATCCAATAATCTCAACCAATAAATCTTACATATCATCAATTCCTCTCAAACAATACATATTATATACCATCAAGGCCTCTCAACCAATACATCATACATAATTAGGTAAGGTATACAACAAAAACCCAAGCTTGTTTGTCTCATGAGACCTACCGATGCATGGATGATATATAATGGGAACCAGTCATCATATACAAATATAAAAGTCATTCCTTTAATATTCAATGATCAATACTATAAAAAAATAAATATAACTAAAAATATAAATAAATATTTGTATTGAATCAAGTAATATAGGACGTCAATATTACCCCAGTCAAAATAATAATTATATTAATGACATCCCTTTATCTCATATCATATATAATAATGATTATAAAGTGTATTCATAATTTAAATTATGAAAAATATATTTATATTTTATAAAAGTAAATGAATATAATGGTATAAAATAATTTCACGATAATGATAGATAGTGATAGAGAATATGGAATAAGTCCTTATGCATTAAATGAGATATATGCCATAAATATATGTGGGATTAAAGCTAGAAATCAATTAATAAAAAATGATTTTTTATGTATAGTAATTTATTTTGAAAATTATTGAGGGAAATAAAATGGAAACATTTAAAATTAATCTTTTAAAACATTTTTAAATTTACTTTAAAAAAAGTTATAATGACTCAATTTTTTTGAAAAGTTTAAAGGGAACTTATAAAATTTATTTGAAAAAAAAATTAGAAGATATTATTTTAAAAATAAAATATTCTTAATTAAGTAAATATAGGGTGGAAGATAAGAATATATATAAATAAAAAAGAATCATCTTTTTAAATGGTTTTGAGAATATAATATCCCTTTTCCTTTCATTAAAACTGAAAAAATTATTAGAATAATGGGATTAGGGATTTATTTTAACTACCATAGAAACTTTTAAATTAAACTATCTAAAAAATTATGGATAGAAATAAAGAATTTTAATTCAAGTGGTAGATGTCAAAAAAACATTCTCTTCAAAATTTTGTAAAAAATGAAATAAATCTTGTTCCAAAAACATTGTAATGATTCAATTTTAAAACAATGAAAATAAATCATAATAAAGTTGAAATTGAAATTAAAAAATCAGTCGATTATATAAAATGAAAATTTTTAAACATTTTAAATTACATATACATGTAATAATAAGATTCTCATTCAAAAAGGATAAATAATTTTGTTTTTTTATAAAAAAAATCTAACATTATTTTTTCGTACAGAAGAGAGGAAATTGAAAGAAAACATGAAAACCCATAAAAAATTTATATGATAATAAAATATATGTGATTTTATTAAATAAAAATAATTTAATTCCCCTAATTGATATTTATGCCAAAATAATCCCTATTAAAAGTTAGATTAAAACATAAACCCTTAACTTTGACTCCCACTTGGTCACACACATTCCAAAATAGTGTAAAATAAATTTATTTTTATCATTAATCTCTATGTGATCTATGTTTATATGTATATTTATATATATCATATATTTAGATATTATAAATAACAATTTACTCATAATTATTTGTTAAAATAATTATTTATGTTTTAATTGTTCTGTTTCTCATGTATGTTTTTTATTAGTCGGTTTTTTTATTAACACCTTGAAAATAGATGAATCACCAATATAATTTTAGTAATATATATATATATATATATCATATTTATATATTAAATATACTTTTAGAACCATATTTGTAAGGCAGTTATGAAAATTTATATTCTTCAATCAAGGAGAAGGTAGTCTGTAAGAATGCATTGGTGACATTTTCATTTTTGAATGGATGGATATAAAATAAGGTAGATGAATAATTAAAAATAAAAAAATCCTAATTATATCATAAATATTATATTATTCATATATTACATTTATATAAAATTCCATGTTAGGTTATGATGAAAAAAACATTTGCATCGCTTCGTGGAGGTGGTATTCCCCACATACACATGAGCGATATTTCCATTTTCCAACAGATGAGAGGGAATGAAATTAGATAATATTTCATCTTCAAAGTATAATAGTTATTTCAATTATATTATATATATATTCTAAATGCATTTATATAACCATTCGTGATAGGTGGTCATGAAAAATTAAACAAATCACTTCATAGAGGAGGTATTCCACACAGACGCAGGACCAATGATTTCATATTCCATTAGATGAAAATGAGAAAGAAAATGACATTACCATTAAAAAAATAAAATTTTAGTATATTAAATATACCACTTTAATTTTGTTAATATGGTTATATAATATTAAGATAATGTTTAAGAAGAAAAAAATTGAAAAAAATTAGTAATACCATATACCTCTTCCTTGGATAATCACCTTTGGAAAACACCTTAAAGATTATTGTAAGGGATTTTTAGGAATAAAAAAAGCTTTAGGTAATGGATATGGGAATTGGGACAGTTTCTTGTAAGTGATGGGTTAAGATACATGAGCATTGGGTGTGTGTATAAGTGGGGAAATAAGGTTCCCTTTTAAGTAAGTGGAGTGGAACCCTTATAAATACCCATAGCATTAAAATAAAAAAATTCATTTTAATGGGAAAGTGGCATAAAATGGAAAAATATTCCAATATGGGAGATGTTAAGGTCGAAATAAACTCAGAACATCATATTTAAAAAAAAATTAATGATATTTTAAAACTTATTTGTCATTTTTACCCCTTCATTAACATTTTAAACTCTTACCATTATGAAAAACTTATACCTTATAAAATATTCATTATAACATAAAATTAAAGGGGATTATTAAATAATTTTAATATTTTTTTTCTAAATATAAAATCCATTTTAAGTTATCCAATTTATTTATGTGTAAAAAATTAATGTTAATATATTTACGCAATACGAAAATTTCAAAAATTTAGAAAAATGTCTTTTAAGAATAAAAATAAATTTACTCCAAAATCATGTTAAATTTTTATATTAATGAATTTTTTTTAGGATAATATGATATTTTTTTTATAAATTTAAAATAATTATAAAAAATGGATCATTTTTAATTCTTAATTGATGGAAAAGTAATAAAATAGGTTTTATCAAAATAAATTATAAATTAGGTTCCAAAAAGTCCAAAAGGGTATAAAATTAAAAATATTAGTTCTAACTGATTTATTTTAGTCCTCAATAATAGATTTACTTAAGAAAATGTTTTCATATATTTTTAAATAATTATTATATCATAATAATTTCATAAGATTTATAATATTTGAAAAATTGGTTTTTCCCTACTCACCCTAAAACCAACTACATCAGGAAAATTAGAAAAATCTACCCAATATTAATTTTTACATGATAAATTAAAAAATTATGTTCATTTCGTAAAATTAAAATATTTTTTAAAAAATATTAAATTTTTACGGAAAATATTAACTATAATGAAAAATAAGTTTTATTGAAAAATGACCTTTTAAACCATAATGTGGTCTTCGTCTTATTCCATATCAATTTTTAATTAATTATATGTTAATTTATTAGTTCATAAATTTAATTATTTTAAAATGACACCAATTTATTAAAATACACTACACTAGAAAAATAATTTTTTGAAAAGTATCTCTTTAAAACATTGAATGAATTTAATAATGTCATATTAATTATTTATTAAAAATTTCATCAATAAAAAACAATATAATGTAAGTTCCATAATTTATTATAATCTTTCTATTTACTTCAGGGTTATTATAATATATCATGACTCATTTTACATCGATTTTTCATGTGTCAAAAGTTATGAAACATAGTAAGTATTTAAATTAAAACATGTACTAATACCTTCATTTTTTAATACCATGACATCAATCTTCCCCATATTCTTCTTCACTGTCCACTCCCAAACAAATGACTATTAGATGTCCAAGAATAAAAAACATGAGGTTCTTGATCTTACCACCATCTTCAATGTGGAGGCTCATTTATAGAACCACTCTAGATATCATTGGATGGAACTCTAACCTGATCATAGGGCCATGTCAAATATCCTAAAAAAATCTCAATCTTCATATTATCACTGAGAGATATACAACATCAGTGAGGTTGTATAAAAACACAAACCAAAATTTATTATTCTTCATTTGGATTATCCATCCAAATCATTGAGCTTGAAAAAATCCTCTATGAAACATGTCTAATTTTTACCTCATGAGGTTTTTGGACCACAATTCATACTTTAATGTGGTTATTCTTCTCTAAAGTGGGTCCCCCATCCTTAAAAAAACTCTATCCTGAATAATAACTCAAACTTCAATAATGGCTGATCAGTTTTTTATGATTTTTTTAAAAACACTACTCATTAGAGGATAACCCTGTCATATGGAATTAGCTTGACTTAATAATATTCATTTGTTCTATGAAAGTATGATCCTAATAGAAATTTGAGTCATAGACTCAATCCCAACCCTTGTTTCTAAAATACCGGGATCAGCTAAAAAAACCACGAGTTCTCTTATTTATGAACATGTGAAACATACTAAGTCCCTATATAGTCTTGAAAATGGAAGTGAAAACTATTATCCCCTATAGCATACTAGCCTTTTCTTACATTAATATTACATAATTTTAAATATATACAACATAATAGTATTACACATAGAGGATCCAACAACTTAGTGTCTTGGGAAAACTAGGACCATACATAGTAATTACAACATCAGGCATAAACATTTATTTAATTTCTTCTTCTCTAGCTTCTTATTGTCACTTGTCCTCTCCATAGTATATGTAGACACCTGTGGATATACATTAAAAAAGGGTGAGATAAAAGAACAGTAAGAGGATAGATAAGAATAATATAGCATGGGGTGATCGTAATCATGACATATGAGAGGAACATAAATAAAAGACTTGAAATGTGGCAATGCATAAAAATGAAACATCATGTTTTAGTGGTTAACTAACACACATAATTGTGAACCAAGATAGAATATTGTTCACACATCATTTCAAATTTACTCATGAGATTCATCACTTTACCCAATGCATTGGAGCACTGTATAATTCCAGGGGCACCCGTCACTTTGAAACATTTATATTGCGCTATATAATTCTGAGTGCACCTGTCACATCATAATATTATCATTATCATGATTTACACATAGAACACATATCAAAAGTGAACATAACTAAACCATGTAAAGTAATGGGTTTCATCAAATAATAATAAATTCATAATCTTTGGGTTCCCAAAAGAAAGAGGGAACAACATACTTGATACAAGAACCATCAACCATGAATGAGTGGTAAAAGTTGAGTTATTAAAAGAAGAGTTCTTTTGGAAAACATTTTGTTTGACATAAACTTCATTATAAAACATGTATATCCCATAAAAGTTAAGTTAATTATTAATAAATTATCTTTAAGGAGTAACCATATCAAAATGGAGTGAAATAGGGAGAACCCGAAGGAAGAAAATTGAGTTCGAGATTTCCCCTTACCTTGTATCTGAATGCTTCCTTCTCTTTAATGTCCTATATAATGACATTATATTAATTAATTCGAAATTACATAACCTTTTATACATTAATAGGGTTAATTATAGTTTCATTATGTGATTTTATGTTCCTTTGAATGAGTTATAGAGTTTAGAAACATTATTTGGGAATGTTTGTTTTTATGGTTTTCTTGAGTGGTTCACTTGTATTATTAAATTGATGATTGGGTAGAACATGGGTAATCATCCAGAACTGATATTAAATGTTATTAATGATATTAAAGGAGTTTGAATGATCTTATAATGAATTATATTAGATCCATGTGGATGAATCATTAGATAAGAATTAAATGATGATTGTTTGGGTTAATTTGGGCGGTTGATCGATCACAACGAACTTGTTTTAATTTATCACATTGTAATATGTACATAATTAAGTTCTAGAACTTCAAATAGGACATAATACATATAAAATATTCTGGTTCAACCATAAAAATGGTTTCATGACCAGATCTTAAGGTAGAAATGGATGAATAAAACATGTCTTTCTTGAAGGTGATAAATTAACACCACACGAAAAACGTTCTCTTTAATAAAATAAAAGAAAGGGGGGAAAGGAGGTTGGATGATATAATATCCCATTAGCATAATAAAATTCAATTATATGTATAATACTGTAGTTAAAATACCATTTTTGAGAAGATAGGTGGGGAGAGATCAATAAATGAACTTGAACATGAAAGGAAATTAAAGGAGAAGAGGGAGAGAAATTACCTCTTGAATCCTTCACTTGAGAACCTCCTTAAGGGCCTAAGATTGGTCTTTTGATGACACCAGAAGTTCTTAGACGTGGGGGAGGGCTAGGGAGTATGTTTTTTAAGAGTTTAGAGAAGTCTCGGAGCTTGATATTTGTGAGGGAATGAGGGTGTGAAGGGTGGTTTTTATAGTGGAGGGGAGGGGTAAATTTTGAATATTTAATTCAATATTTTATTATTCCCCTCAAGACAACCAATAGTATTGTTTCATGTGATCCCTAATAGTAATAACTTCATTTGAGTTCAAACCAAGTGGCCTGGCATCACTTGTGATGTCATGAATAGTGTATTTAACTGTTACATTGTATATACGGTATTTTACCGTATTTCACTATTCATCAAAAATTCGAGTTTTTCAGAAAAATACCAAAAAAAATCCCGAACCATTTTTTGACATGTAGAATTAAAAAATGAATTCCATTTTTCAAAATTAATTTTCTAAATATTATTAATTTAATTTTTAAATAAATTTAGTTAATTCAAAAAATAACAATCTTATAGGTGCACTTAGTTTTATTTCTCATTGAAAAATTAATTAAGATCTCATTATCTTATTTCCTTAAGAAAATAAAATAATATTATTATTAACTATTCATAAGGGTCATATTACTATTCATTTTACTATTCAAAAGGGTATGTTACTATTCACCTAAAAAACAAGTTTGTTCTATCAGACTCCAAAAATCATCTTGAACACAACCGTGTATGTCATATTTTCAAAATTCCAAACACAGAAGTGACAAACTTATGTTTAAAGGTCACTTATCACTTAGTAGTTCATTATGTTGTGCATTCATGTGATTTTATGACATAACTTTAAGAAGGTAATTTTCATTGAAAAAACTTTGGGTCGTTACGTCCCCTCTACCAAAATATTATACCATAATCTAAAAGGGGATAGGAATGTACTCATATTTTTGGTTATGAAGTTCTCTCAATAATTATAAAAAAAAATCCCCATCACCACTTTCTAATTGAAAGGATAAATCATGCCTACTTTTATAGAATAAAATATATGAGCATGAAACAAAGTAATCAGTAGTGGAAAACAACAGGTAGGAGAACACCACACATCAGATCGCATAGTATATGTTAATACACAACATATAAGAGAATATAATGAATCAAAGTAAACAATAGATGATAGAAAAAATAGATGAGAGCATATAGAATATGAGAGCACATAGTAGTTGTGAACACACAGTTGGAACTGGGCACCTAATTAAAAGCCTCATCACTTTGATAGTCATAGATTAGAATCTAAATCATATTTACGGTGAGACCACATCCCATCCTCAAAATTCTATTTGGCTGAAAATGTGGTGGCCTTTAGTAGTTAATAAGCTGAACCACTATCAATAGAGAATATCTTGGGAGTTGAATCTAGAAGATCATAGAAATCATTGACCCAATTTTATTTGAAGAATATACCATTTTTGTTTCCTATAACTAGTTCCTTAGTATACCTTGTTGACATGTATCTTATCAAATATTTGGTTATATGATATATTTATCATTGCACTATCAATGGGTTCCTTGGAATAAAATCTTTACTTGATATGACTTATCATAATTTTTCTAATTTATCATTCATCTATATAGCACAAATAAACCTAAACACCATTCCTTTGAAAACCCCATTTTTATACCACTCCACTTTAACTTGATCCATTAGGGCTATACTCGGGCTTCTAGTGTATTGAAATTGAAAGTCCAATCCATCCTCCAATAGTTCGAGGGTTGGGGACTAACACCGACTACTAAAATAACACAATATGTGAGGCCTTAACAAATAACCACCAATAGAAAATAAAAATACCAAATTTATTGTAATATCTAGGAACAAAAATAGGATATATATATATATATTTAGATTAGCTGTACATAGAATATTCGTGAGAAAATTTATAATATCCAAAAATATAACAAGAACATAATTCATAATGAAATGGGTGAGAAACATTTTCAAGAGTAAAAAAATAAAAATAAGTTAAAAAATTGAGAATAAGTGGTCCATGAATCAAGATAACCCAAGAATAAAAATCACCCTCTACCATCAACTCTCAGTGACATTTGGATCTAAAAATGATTTATCTACTAAGGTCCTCATAGTGAATCATCTGTGAATAATTCATGGCATCTCCACATCCACCAAAATCATCTCTAAGGCCTATATCATCCTTAAATAAAAAATCATTTGCGCACAAAGACCATATAGGTGTGATTATAAATATACATATAATCTATCTCTAAAAAAATGAAATATGAAACTATAGTTCAACTCAATATATTGGTTTTATATAGTTTTTAGGTAGACGATAGTAATGAATATAAATATTCTCAATCATTATATATCTCAAGGATGGAAAAACAAAAAATCATCACATCACCCATCCACAAATTTTGTATTATATAAGAAATTAAGGAGGCTCAGAAAACTAAAGGGTCCAAAAAAATAATGTCAAATCCTATATATGTAGAGTATATTAAGGAACCACAAGGGGCACTAAGGATTCATAAGTTCTAATGAAATTAGAACAAATTTTCTTTTCCAAATATCATATTTTCATAAGAATCCAAGAATCATAGACTGGTCATCATTGAAGCATGCTCATTAGTCGAGGGAGTTCCACACCCTATAGTTCAAAAATTCCATACCACTAATCATGTACCTGGAAAATGTATTCCAAACAACATGTGTATCCTATCTATAATAATTTTTGAGGATCATGGACCTAACTGAACTTTTAAATGGGTAAGATATCAACACTAAAAATAAAATATCACAAGTCTAGGTTTTTTGTGGATTGACTAACTGTATATAATCCATAGGTATAATATACTAGCCACAAGTAAATGGGGGGATAAGAGGCCCTATATATAGATGGTAGGGAATATCATACCCTATAAAAATAACACCACTAGTGTGCACATACATCCCTATAAACATGCCTAACCCAAAATATGTCCCCTATGGAGATACTTACCAAATCATTACGTATCAAGATGATGCTAACATTAGATTTCCTAATTAACTACAACATTGTGATCTATATAAAAAAATACTCATGATATTTTATTTATTTTCCCAAAACAAACACTTCATGTCAAATATATGGAAAGGCATTGGGAAGGCCATGTGAAATCCCTACGACACCCCAAATGGTGTGTACAGAGCCCCCAAAACACCAAGGATTAGAACACATGACACCACATGCATGAATTAAACACCTGCATGGTTCATGTGGCATAAACTCAAGTAAGCATTATTGGCCAACATTATACATGGGTCGTAGCCTACACCTTGAAATGGGATTACCATACTAGTCATCCCACAACATCCATCCATTATTGTATAGTCTGGTCTGACCCACCTTGTTTCTATATGGTAGAAAATTGACCCACCAAAGGATCAAATGAATAGAGATATAGGATGAATTCACCCCCACATATAACTCCCATGTTGCGACTATTGGTTTGATGTTCCCCACCTGTAACCAACACATTTTCCTATACTCATGCCTACCATTACACCCCACCCCTACCCCTAGTTTTTCAATGAACTATCCTACTAGTACTTGAGATCATGCCAATACACCACCTCTTACTACCCCAAGTCATGTATCCTTATATCTCTCCACCTAATTATTCCATAATCCACTATCTCCATTTGAGTCCCACTAAACTCATACAAACCTTCCCCGTGGAATATATCTTTCCACACTACATCCTAAAGCCAAAACATAAGGTTAGTAGCCTCTAATATATTTCACTATAACATAAGGAGAGATGGGGGGAGAAGAAATAAAAGATAGGGAGAGGGAGGGAGGGAGGGAGGGAGGTAAATATTGATAGATAATGGAGAATTCTACGTCAACCCTCCATTGAATCCTATTATCTAAAATAATCTTTTATGGATTGGATAATATATAACATAAAAATCCAATTCAAAATATTTCAAGACACATGAATGTTAATATGGATTAGATAATAAATCTAATAGATAATACAATTGAATTCAAAATGAACATTGATGAATAAAATTATACATATTCAAACTCATGATTCAAAAATCCCAAAACTCAATGGGTAATATCTATCATTATATTCTATTAATGATATAATGGTTACAATAAACATCATTACATTACCCCATCATAAATACCATCGAGAAATAATCCTTTCCCTTCTAATTAACCATTCAATCTTCTAAGATCCTATGTCTGCCACTTGTTATATTCTATAGGGTTATACTAATGATAAAAGGATTCTAACCATAGTAGAATACTATATTTTGGGATTTAAAGAGAGATTCTGGAGTTTCTCCATCAGTAAACTAATTTATTTAATTAATTGATCTACCAATGACATAATGAACTCTAAAACATCGATGGTAACCAAAATTATAACACTCCTGATATAGAACATATAATCTAGATAGAAATGAGGTGTTGTTTTTCTAATGTTGAGATATTTTTGGAAGGAAAATAATAATTCATGAGAATGTGTATACATGGGAAAAAATGTATTTGAGTAATTAATATATATTTATTGAGTCCCTAAAAATATTTCAGTTATGTGTCAGATTATCCAAGGGGTAAACACAAAATCCATGAATCAGTAGAACTATAAAATAAATTTTCTTAGGTAACTTTATATGTTTAATTTAATATTTTACATCTAGAGTGGTCTTGAGGCTCAAAAACTAAATGTTGGGTTTTATTTATATCATAAAAAACAAGAACCACTAAAAAATTATTCTTAATGAAATAAATGGGTGAGGATGACTACTAGTTGGGTATGAAAATATTTAGAGATAGGTATTAGAGGTTTCTTGGTTTGCGTCAATGATATTTATAAATGATAAAAAAAATTAGTATATAAATCCCTATGAAAGGGTTTATAATAGTTTTATATGTTGTGTATCTTATAAAACCTATATGTAAATTTACAGGGAGAAAAAGAAGATTTAAGGACCATATTATTTATGATTCATTAATATAATTAATCATTTATTTCATGTTGTGTACTCAATATGTAATCAATTATACATTTATTATAACAATTTAATTAAAATTAAATCCAAATGAATGTTACTAGATTTATGTTAAAAGTATAATAAAATAAAATAGAATAATTAAGGATGTATTCTTGATCATTGATGCTAGGATGATATCATTATAATGGGTTATACAGATTTATGATTCCAAACATATAAGGTTGATCCTATATCTAATTCAATATTTTTATTTTATATTAATGGTGTATTAATGAGATAGAAGTGTTATAATAATCATAAAATAGTTTATTTCATGGTATTTTTTGAATATTTTAAAACATTATATATTATAAAGTAATTGTCATACATCAATAAGTTGATTATTATACATGGATTTATACCAAGTATTTTGAAGCTGATGTATCTTTATTATAGAAATAAAAAAATTATCTTTAAGTATAAAGAAACTCTATCAAACCAAAATAAAAAAAATCATCACATATAATATCTTAGTTTAAAAATTATTGGGATAAGTAAAGTAAATATTTTCCATTTGTAAATAGATTATAATATTGCAGATCTTTTTAAAATTCCATAATTACCATGAAAGCATAATGGGACTGTAAATTCTTGAGGAATTAGATATCTTAGGGTTTGGACATAAGGTATTTAATTTTTTTATTCTCTAATCTATTTCATGTGATGTAAATTTTGGGATTAAACAAATGGATCATGACATTACTAATAATGGAAATTTATAATTTTTTATTTTTTTATGAGTGATATAAGTATTATAGGAGGGTTAAATTATAACTAACTAATTAGAAGAAAATATCTACATTGTATATAATCAATGTTTTTATTGAAAATCCATGGTTCATAACAAAATATTAGTGTTGTAATGTACACAGGATCATAAGAATAGGAAACATTTACAATAGGTAAAAGGTCTGAATTTATTCATGAATTGGCTAGATAAGGTATATCACATAGAATGTAACACATAATTACATTAATATACTTAAGTATCTATCCATTACATTAATCTATATTACATATGGTTAATAAAGTACACTATATTTGAACCCTTTTAATTTGACACCACTTATATATAAGGTGAAAGGATGAAATACTTTGGGGATGGTTGGCTATGTTGTTGACCATATACTGGAATTTTTTGAACCAAGATTAAAAATTTCCTTTTATTTGATAGGTTTAATATTTGGTCCCATTATTATGTTATAATGAGTAAATTCATGGTTATTATTATCTAAATGACATGTGATGTTCTCATATGATTTTATTAATTCCATGTGATATATTCATCTATTTTTAAATTTATTTAAGTGAATAAATATTTATGAATTATCATGATCCATTTCCCATAAAAATAATTGATTTATTGTAAAAAAGGATTATATGTGTATCCAAATAAAAATATTGAGTTATATTTGATAGACATGTTTGTATGTAAATGTGTACATTTTTTGGAGATCTCACTAAAATCATTTGTTCCACGAGTAGTAACAATAATCTTATGGATGGAACACTTTTCTAGTGGTTATTAATTAAGAATTTAAAAAAATTAAATTATATAAAGTTCCATAAGGTTATGTATAAGTATGTGGAATAAGGATTTATTTTTTTACATAATGTTTTTTCTAAAATAATTGAGATTATAATAATTTTTATAAAAGGTTTTGGATATAATTTTTCAATTTTAACTAAAATGTGTAGAAATTATATGATTTTCTAGTATAAGTGGGTGATTAAAGCTAAAATTCAATAATTTTATTTCCCAAATTTTTGTATGGGTTATATCATTTTTCATAAAATATATCACATGAAGCGATATATATGTGATATAAAAATATAACATCTATATTTATTCACTTATTTCTAGAGAATATAACATTTCCCTTGGATTTTATATCATTTTATGATTTATTTATCTATTTAAATACATTTTTAAAAAATTATATATGTTTAACAATCACATGGTTTATGGAGAAAATTTCTAAAATGCATAATAGTGTATTTGAGCATCAATCATGAATTTTTATAACATGTGAACTCTAATAGGATAATTAAAAATTAAAGCATTCTATATAAGGCGATTCAAAACATTACTGTAAGGTTTATATTAAAGTATGATTTGATAAATTTAACAAACTAACTAACCAGATCTGGCTCTTCATTAGGCCCGAAGGGCACTCCCAATCCCCATAGTATAGATAATAGTACCTGAGAATCATAGTAAATTACATGTGAATGATTTTACCCTCAAATGAAAGTTAATAAATAGTTAATCCTATACCAAAAAAAACATATATTGTCCATACAATTGACACCATTGAGAAAAACGTAAGTAGAAATAATAATAAATAAACTAGAAAATGAGTTATAATTAATAAAAGTTATCCAACTGATTTTATTAATAAAAATCATAAGAAAATAATACAAAATGAATAATAATAAATAAATTGAATAAAATATAAAACAATGTATCAAAAAAAATAAAACATGAATAAAGCATCTAGAGTACCTCCATATAACCCATGGTTTCCCTCCATATCTCATCTCATCCATTATCCTAATGGAAACAATAACCAAACCGAAATGGTTCTTGGAAACATTAAAAGACATATGAGAAACGTAAACACATACATAAATATGTGTACAGGGTGTGATATAACAGGGATAGTAGGATAACACCAAAGAGTATTTGCAATCCTTTTAATAAAATAGTTCCTTAATGCTAGTTCAAAATACAATAAGGGAAGTAAGGTTTTCTTTCTTCTAGAATATAATGAAATAAATTTACATATTATTTTATAAATGATTCAAAATGTTATTTATTCCTTAATAAATTTAATAAGTATAAATTTTAAAACTAAATAATTACACCAACTCTTTTATAGAAATATAATAAAATATATATTTATTTCATTCCAATGATTTTAATAGAAATAAAATTCCTAAAACACTCAATTTCCAATCTTAAAAAAATGTATTCAAAATAATGTTTTTAAGAGAATAGAAAAATTTCCCAACCATGTTATAAAAGAAAAATAATAGGGAACCATAATAACAATAATAAATTTACAGTAAAGAATAATTGTTGGTGCCACTTGTAAAAAACACAATGGAATTCAAAGAATCGAATAATGGAATCCCCTATAAAGGAATGCCAATTATAAATAGATTTCATTGGATATCAATAGGCGTGTGTGTGTGAGAGGATATAAATAGTACCCAAATAATTATAGACTAATAGATGGAATATGTTGTGTCCCAAAAAACACAATACATCCAATTATCCCACACTAGAATCATTGGAATGACACTCCCCATCAAAACATATCTCACACTAGAGGGGGCACTATAAATATTTGCTCCAATTAGGATCGCAAGTATCATGACCTCCAACCTAGATAGGATGGCCCCTTGAAAAAAACTATGGAGGTGAGAAAGAGACCCTGATAATTTCATAAATAGTTCAAAAATAGTATATCACACCTCACCTACAATACCCTGACATATAACAACAGATTTTTAACACTATTAAACCATCACATATAATACAAAATCTTTAATGGGTTAAATAAACCCTAGGGGAATGCGATGAGGGTCTCAAACTATTAAATAATTCAAATAAAAATGATCTAAATGATACATAACTCTAAAAATAACTCATAATTTTGAGGCCTTCCATTTTAAAAATTCATTCTTTTTAAATAATTTCAAATGCTCCAAAACATAACCATTTTCCAAATCAAAGGCCTACATTAAAACATGTAAATTTCCTTTAAAACCCCAACTAAATCTCAAGGCCTTAATTTTATATTAAAACCATTTTAAATACCCCCTTGTGAAATTTTAGTAGAATCATAAATATGAAAAAATTGAACTAAATAGAAATATATAAAAATACATAGGAAAATAATTTAATGCCAAGTTTAATTTCATAGAAAATGATTTTCAATTTCACTCAAAACCTCATAAACAACAATACATTTATTGAAAATGGATTTATGAAACCTAATATTTATATAAATTTCAAAATAAAAAAAATAGATAATAACCTACCTCGTGATTTTCAAAACGACGAGTAAATGCATCATCATCCAAAAGAATGCTCATATGATAGAGGAAACACACTATATGGGTCTTAGAAAAGAAAAAAAAACTAGCTCAGAACAATAAAAAACTTGAAACATAGCTTAAACTATGATTTAGGGGTCTTGGTAGAATGACGAACCTAGAAAAAATGGAAGGAAAATAAAGATGAAGAGGAAATAAGAGAAAATAATGGGTTACCTCAATGAACACTTGAAATATGATTAGGGGAAGAAAAACATCCAAGTTAATGAGAAAATAATCTCTACTTTGGTCTATAAGAGAATAAAATAAAAAAAGGGCATATGAGAGGAAGGGGGAAGTAAAAAGAGTTTGAGTGGAATTTAGGAAAATTCAACTTTAAATGAAATCTAGGTAGACTACATGGTTTGGATTTGAAAACCATTATATTTATTACACATTAATTATTTAATTATTACATAACATAAAAAATTATACAACCTAGAAGATAGATAAGTATATTATCTTTTGTAATTAGGTACACTACATAACAACTTTAAAAGGTGGTATATTGACATTATTGAAAACTTTCTTAACAAGCTCATATTATTCCCTCGTTCTTAAAACTACATCTAATAACCTTGTAACATTCATTTGAAATGGATGAGCTATAAATACATATAAGTGAATAATTATAGAATAACATGAAGAAGGTATTACATGTTAGACAATAGGGATATCAATGATTAATAAAGAGGTGAAGATTATAAAAATGAACAATAAGGCATGATATAGCATGATAATATAATGGCAACATGGGAATGTGAAAACAAGATTAGACATGACATCATAAAAAAATTCAAGGTTAAAACCCAAGAAATCATCACGTAATGTGATTAAGATATCACTTTTTGAACCATATATGGAATCTAATTAGACTAAAACATTACCCCATTCATTGGAGCACTATCTTGGTGCACCCATCGTAATTATATCATGTACATGTATAAGTTTTCCACATAGATCATGTAACATAAGAAATTATCTCATCATAATTAGTTATATAATAATGAGTTTGGAACATATAAATGGAATTAACCAAAAAAAATTATAGGTATGTCTAGGTGAATACCCTTGAGTAGAAATAGTGATGGTATGAAAGATCCTATATTTTTTTAGGGGTGTAGCTAGATTAAGTGGTGATTTATTACTACATAAAAATAATACACATCATGGACCAAATTCAGGATGTGAATTTTTTTGGGTAAACAGTATGAATTTAATTCATGTCTTGAATTTATTAACAACTCTAAAAAAATATATCCCCTGAAAATGTTTTTTCACCACATGTCGGCATGTCCTGAAAGTATTTTCACCACATGTCGACATGTCAAGAAAGTATTTATCCCCACTTGTAAACATGTCATGAAAATAAATTACAAAATGTGTAATTTATTTTTAATTTTTTTAGAGTGGAAAATGGATTTTGGGGGAAAATGGAAAGAAAGGGAGGGTTCACACATTTGAACCCTTCAGAGTTCTGTAATGCTATACACGCACCTCCCTCTCTGATATAGAGCATCTGCAGACCTACCACTTCACTAGAGAGCCTCTACGCACCTCTGTTGTAGACCAAAACTCCTATGCGTACCTCCGTCTTGCACTGAAACCCCTCCATGCACCAGTGTCTTTTCTTGAAGACCCACTACCCAACTCCCAGGTATGGTTGATCTTCCCCATTAGATCTATATCACTCTTTCGCTCCTTTTCCTATATAAAATAAAGATGTTTATCAATTGTTGTATCAAGATCTCAATTTTTTGAATCTAGATCTATGCTTGTTGGATTTAGATCTAGATTTAAGAGATCCTATGTCATTTAATAATGGAATTAGGTTTCAAATTTATAAAATGTTCTTCATCACATTCTTGATTGATCCATTTCAAATTGGGATTATCCATCAGAAATTTTTCATCACCATTCTTGTGGAAGGGGGTATATAATTCAAATCCCAACATATTTATTAAAATTATATTTATATAATAATAAAATTACTATTAGTTATAAAAAATTTCTTTTCTTTGATTTAATTAATTAATTTGGTGAATTAATTAATTGGGTGATATGTGAAATTGAGAATTTTGTGATTATAGATTTTTGAGATAATTATTTTTCAAATTAATAAATTAGTTTGGTGTTCTTAATTAATTAGGGAATTAATTAAGGAGATTGATGTGAAAAACTAATTGTTTAATTAGTAATAATATTAAGTCAGAATATTTAATTGATGAATTAATTAGGGATATTGAATTTTTTAAGTTAGGATTAATTAACAGAAAAATTAATAAATGGAGTAATGTGATTATTTTGTTTTTGAATTAAATAATAGGATTAATTAATCGACTAATTAATTAATGAAGTAATATGATTAATTAATTGTGGAAAAAATAATTGGATTAATTAATTGATGAATTAATTAATGGAATAATATGATTATTTAATTGCTGAATTAAATAATGGGATTAATTAATTGATGAATTAATTAATGAAGTAATGTAACTAT
The DNA here is from genome assembly GCA_963277665.1 of Viscum album. Taxonomy (NCBI): domain Eukaryota; kingdom Viridiplantae; phylum Streptophyta; class Magnoliopsida; order Santalales; family Viscaceae; genus Viscum; species Viscum album. The sequence goes on from OY728120.1 coordinate 1,491,638,244, forward strand.
TTAATTGTTGATTTAAGTAATGGGATAAATTAATTAATGAATTAATTACTGGAGTAATGATATTATTTAGTTGTTGAACTAAATAATGAGATTAATTAGCTGACGAACTAATTAATGAAGTAATGTGATTATTTAATTTGTGAAATAAATAATGGGATTAATTAATAAACAAATTAATTAATGTAAAAATGTGATTATTTAATTTTTGAATTAAATAATGGGATTTATAGGATTAATTAATTGAATTAATAAATAAGGACTTTTCCAGGAAAGTTCTAGATGTGAGCATATTCAGTCCCAAAATTTTATTAAGGAAAGTAAACCATAAACAATGACACGCAACTATGGCACAAAATCCACCAAACATAAGACGAGAGCCTAACACCACCAAAAATCCATAATGAAATCTAAAAAAGTATAAAAATGAAAATCACATAGGTGCATAAATAAACATCCTGAAGTCCTTCTATAAAAACTCTAAAGCCTTTGAATAAAAAAAACAACCACTGACACACCAGTGTGTGCCATCAATTAACCAAAAATTGAGGTATTCCCCCAACAACTTTCCTTCCACATTCCCTGTATCCTAAGGCACCACTGATGTTGTCTCCCATATCGCATTGCAGTCACCATCACTGTACACCTGCCAATAGTCAATCGGGATCTTCCCACCTCGTCAAACCAAAGAAGTGAGTCCACAATCCTTCATCAAGCACCCACTATCCACTATGCGAGCCAGCCCATCTGCAATCCCCCACCCTTGAATCGGCCACTTGTAAACTGACATAATCATCTAGATGATCTCCTGCACCCTGCCACACATAGAAGGCAAAATAATCACAACCTTCGTGCTTCTCACTGGTGAAAGAAACACAACAGAGCCCACATCATCAGACCGCAACACATATACATGGTAAATCAGCTCTAGACGCCAACAACTTACATCCCATAACCCGATCCTGAGTGTTATTTTTCGACCATGCAAACCCAGTATCTGGCGGTTGCATCTCCCCATACAGTGCCCACCCAACTATCACCAAATTCTGAAGTCAACCCTCCTACCAGGATCCCACACCCAGTTCATCCCAAGGTCACCCCCAACCAAGAACCCTCACCAGTGGCCACACGTTCCGCTAACAAGAGACTCCCTTCTCGAGCTCATCTCGTTTGCCACCATCCGAATTAGATCTCTAACCCCATCGGGATCCCTCACCAGACATATTCATTTCTCCACACACTACCTCACCCACAGTTCACCACGAGTCTTCTTTAGAGATGACCTCACCTACCCAAAAGTACTATGAGATGCACCAGCATGGAGTTTCCAAGGGTTTCTCTACTTAAGATTATGAAAATCCTCTTTAACAAGATAAATCTTTGATTTAGTAAAATCGTTAGGGACTACGCACGTCACAAAAGTCACAAACATCTTAGAATACTTGACACCACATAGTGAGAACATCTCAAAGTGCCCAATGATTTCATCAATTGGGATTTTAAAACTTGGGATGCAATTTCCATTGATCTGACCAGTAGGAGAGAAAATCTCTCCATTATAGTGAGATGAACTCTCCATCATCCCCTAAATGGGGATTGTTGCGTGGATGAAATTGAAGGTGCGAGATTAATTAATTATATAATTAATTAATGGGATTTTTGTGTTAATGCAATTAAAGGAGTTTGATTAATTAATTGGAAAATTAATTAATGGGGATTATTTTTTTAATGTAATTGAATTTGTTAGATTAATTATTTGGAGAATTAGTTAATGGGTATTGTTATCTTAATGAAATTGAATGAGTTAGATTAATTATTTGGTGAATTAACAAATGGGGTTTGTTATGTTAATTTAATATAATATGTAAGATTTATTAGTTGGTGAATTAATTAATGAGGACTGTAGTGTTAATGAAATTGAATGAGTTAGATTAATTAATTGGTGAATTAATTAATTTGTATTATTTTGATATCATAATGATAGTATAGGATAATTAATTATTGTATTAATTATGAGATATTGAGATAGATTATTTGGGATAATTAATTGTTGAATTAATTATGAGATATTGAGATAGATGAATTGAGATAATTAATTATAGAATTAATTATGACATATTGAGATTTTTTTACTTGAATAATTAATTGTTGAATCAAATACAGGATATTCAGTTTTTTATATTCATTAATTAGTTAACATGTTTAAAACATTTAATTAATTAGGGAATTAATTAAGGGAATTTATGTGATAAAAAATTGTTAAATTTCTAATAAAATTGGTATGATTAGTTAATTATTGAATTGACTATGATAATTGAAGTGATTAATTAATTTTTGTATTAATTAATGTTTTTTTGATTAATTAATTGTTTAATTAATTAATGAAATTAAAATAATTAATTAATTGTTGAATTAATTCATAGAACAATGTGATTATGCAGTTTTAATATTTTTATTAAGTAATTGTAAAATTAATTAATGTAACAATATGATGTGAAATGACATAATGGGTTAATATTGATTAAACATGATTTTTGTGAAATATAAGAGATTTTGATATATGTGTTATATTGTGAATGATTGAGAAATGGGTTGCTACAGATGACATTATACCCATATGATATATATTTATTATTTATAAACGAGGAGTGATACAGGGAATGATGCTCCAAATACTCATAAGGTACTAGACATGTATTTATACACTCAACATGCATGAAAATATTCTTGCATGGGATAGGGACTGAGGCTCCAAATACTCATGGGGTGTGAGAGAGATACCGATGATCCAAATACTCATGAGGGTGTTGGATGTAATGTTGTACACCCATTTGTTGACAGTGGACTATGGATCCAATTGGTTGTATTTGAATTGAATTAAATAGATAATGAAATCCCATGTTATATAATGATTATGAATTGAATATGAGAAATGGTTCAAACTCTAGCATGGGATGAAGTAGGTATTGAGATATAGGTTTCCATGGGAACTCAAGGGTTTATGTGGTTAAATAAAAATAATTGAATAAATATTAAATCTTTAATTTATTACTTTTATTATATTCTTTATAAAAGTTCATTCACTATTATTGACTGGATTTATTTTAAGCATCATTGGTTTTTGCCAACTAATTTGTTCTCACACTCTACTTGGCCTTCCTAACCATTACTTGAATATAATTCATGTTTTCCTGATAGGTTAAGGGAAAATTCCTGTGTTAGATATCTTATTTTGGATAAATAATTTTTGATGGAACTAGATGTGTTTCAAGACCGTCTTAAGTGTTTTCAGTGTCTTCAAATTTGAGTCGAATTTTATACTTGGAACATAAATGAGCCTGACATGTCTATTATTCTGTTGTTACACTATACTCCAAGATTTGGTTATCATGAGATATTATTATTGTTTATGATCATATATTTTCACAATTATTTATTTATTTCCATAGTTTTATTACATTGATAAAAAAGAGGGTATAGTATCCCCCGGATTGATAATAGACTCCTACTACATGTCATAAGCCTCTAGCATATGGGGAGGCACATTTGAGGTGATGTGACCTGTCCTATCATGGCACCAATGTGTGGAACCTGGGATGGGATGTTATAAAGTGGTATCAGAGGTACAATTTTTATTTCTTCTTCTATTGTATTACTATTTGGGAAAGGTAGATTGGAGACTTGGAAGATTTGGGGCATGATTATAATCTTGATCATGGGACTAGGTACCCCATGTATGAGGGATAACCAAAGTGACCAGGGTGGGATTGTTGTTATTATTTTGTCCTCTTAGAGTTGAATGTTACTTCACCTTGGGTGATGCATTAGTTGTGTGTTGTTATTATTATTTCAAATATTTTCTGAGATTTGACTCATGTGTAGGTATGGAATGAAGGTTGTTTCAACAAACATCATTCAATGAACTCCGGATTATTTTGTGACATGCATCATTGTAGGCACACAAGGTAAAATGGGTTATGGGTAAATTTTTTAACTTGAACATTTTTTCCATTATTATGAAATTAAATTGAAAATGTACCAAATATGATATTGATAAATATTCTAAATTTATTCAATATGATAATAAATTTTATCTAAATGAGAAACTTGAAAAATGAGAATGTTTTTACACTTTTAAGCCATGTCTTATGTGAAGGATGGTTAAGTATAGTGATAGTGTCATGGTCTTGACTATGTGGAGAGAAAAAGAGTAAAAAGACTTGTTTTGGATTTTTGTTATTTTACTCTTACCTAGATTCGATAAATTTGGGTCATTATTTCCAAAACATTTGCTGGTAAATGTAGAGATATGCCTCTATAATGATTTCTTAGCATACTTTTAATTAGTGGTGATCAAGTCCCCTACATTGACATCATCCAAGTACATTGATAAATCCATGGATTTGAACCTAGATACTTGAATGTGTTTTTGTTGGGTATGAGACCCTTGGATGTTATGTTTATGAAGAGTTACACATGTGGAACCTGATAGTGCAAGGTACACCATTAATATTTTATGAATGAAGTTCTCATGATGGATCAAAGGTCGATGAATACCATGGGTTCCACACTTGGATATTGGGAACTGGTAGTGGTTGGTATTTTATTATTTTCCAATGAAAGGTTGTAAGTCCACACTGATGTTTTTTGGTTTAACTTGTGATGGAAGTGTGAGCTTCGGTGGTTGATTTTCTTGAAAAAGTAGCGTTAACAACGATCCAAAGGTGGGGATATATGAATAAGTAGTAGATGTATGAAGGAATATAGTTCAAAATGGTGGAATCTAAATTCAAATGAGGATCTTATAAGGTGCATGTTTAAATTACATTGGGAAAGGATATAATGAAATTAGAGGTAATGGATGTGTGTTGTATCCATAACATTTTTTATGGAAAGTCTAAGTGCTATGATGGATTGTGTTCTTGCAGTTGTTGGGGATAATGAGTTGGGAAACACATCAGGTATGTTGTGAAAGTTCATCTTGAGATCGTTGCACCCTTTTAAGAGCATCTGATTTGTGTGATGGATCTCACTAAGAAATTTTTGTGGTTAATGATTGTTCCAATTTTTCATTTATTGATGAAACATGGTCTTGTTCAAGAGGAAAAAAGGAAAATAGAAGTTGATGTGAGGGCTCAGTGGCTCAATCATTTTTTTGACTCCAAGGTTTTATGGTTCTTAAGAGTAATGCTCAAGGAAATTATTTTATAAGGTGGAGTGGTTGTAAGATCCCAAATTTTTTGGTAGGATTAGTGAATTTAATTCATGTATTGAATTAATTCAGAACATTGACAATTTATATCCCTTATAAATGTTTTCAACTACATGTCGAAATTTCATAAAAGTAGATTTCACAACATGTATACATGTCATGAATGTAGTTTTCAGCACTTCTAAACATATCATGAAATGAAATTAGACAAAGTGTAATTTATTTTTAATTTTTTTTAAAGTGGTGATGGGATTTTGGGGTGAAAATAGAAAGAAAGGGGCCTCACCCGTATGAAGCCTATAGAGTTGTGTAACCCTAGACACACTTCTCCCTATCTATTGTAGGGAATCTATGGACCACACACTACACTAAAAAGCCTTTATGCACCTTCTCCTTAGACAGAAAATCCTTCTAACACCTTTTCCTTGAACCAAAACCACTCTATGCACCACCATATTTGATCTAAGACCCTCCGTACACCACCTGAGTATGGGCGTTCTTCCCATTTAGATTTAACTCACTCTTTCGCTCATTTTCCCAGATAAAAGAAAGGTGTTTGTACAATGTTGGATCTTGATCTATATTTATTGAATCTATATATAGAATTGTTCGATTTAGATCTGGATTTAGGATATATCATTTTGTTTAATTGTGGATTTAGGTTTCAGATCTTGATAGTGTTCTTCATAGAATTCTTGATTGATCTCTTCCCAATTGGGATTATATGTTGAAAAGCAAATGTCACTGTTCTTGAGATAGGTGGTTTATAATTCAAATCCTAAAGTCATTATTATGATTATTTATATGCAATTGTATAATTTCTATAATTTATTTAGCAATTTAGTTTCTTAGGTTTAATTAATTAATTCGGTGAATTAAATAATTGAGGGATATGTTAAATTGGGAATATTGATATTATAGATTTTGAACATAATTAATTATCATGTTAAGTTTTTGGTGTGCATAATTTATTTGGGAATTAATTAAGAAGATTGATGTGACAAAATAATTATTTAATTAGTAATAATATTGAGTCATAATAATTAATTGATGAATTAATTAGGGTGATTGATTTGTTTTAGTTTGGAATAATTAATTAAAGAATTAATTAATGGAGTAATGTGATTACTTAATTGTTAAATTAAATGATTGGATTAATTAATTGATTGATTAATTAATAGAGTGATGTGATTATTTAATTATTGAATTAAATAATGGGATGAATTAATTGATGAATTAATTAATGGAGTAATGTGATTATTTTATTATTCAATTAAATAATGGGATTAATTGATTGATGAATTAATTAATAGAGTAATGTGATTATTTAATTCTTGAATTAAAAAATGGGATTAATTAATTGATGGATTAATTAATGGAGTAATGTGATTATTTAATTGTTGAATTAAATAACGGGATTAATCAATTGAATAATTAATTAATTGAGTAATGTGATTATATAATTTTTGAATTAAATAATGTGAATAATTAATTGAAAAATTAATTAATGGAATAATGTGAATATTTAATTCTTGAATTAAATAATTGGATTGATGGGACTGATTAATTTAATTAATTAATGTGGATTGATTTTTTGATGTAATTGAATGGGTTAGATTAATTAATTGGTGAATTAATTAATGGGGATTATTTTTTTAAGGTAATTAAAGAATTTATATTTTTTAATTGGAGAATTAATTAATGATAATTGTTGTGTTAATGTAATTAAATCTCTTAGATTAATTATTTGGAGAAATAATTAATGGGTATTGTTGAGTTAATGCAATATAATATGTTATATTGATTAATTGGAGAACTAATTAATGTGGAATGTTGTGTTAATGCAATTGACTGAGTTGGATTAATTAATTAGTGAATTAATTAATGTGTATTGTTGGGATAGAGAATTAATATAAATGGATAATTAATTGCTAAAATAATTATGAGATATTGGGATTTATGATTTGAGAAAATTAATTGTTAAATTAATTATGATATACTGAGTTAGATGATTTGATATAATTAAATTTTTAATTAATTATGATATATTGATATTTTTTAATTTGAATAATTAATTGTTGAATTATTTCTAGGATATTGATTTTGTGGAAATTGAATAAGTAATTGATGAATTAATTAATGGTAATGGCATACATAATTAATTATGGAATTAATGAAGGGAATTTATGTGATAATCTAATTTTTAAATTAATAATGAAATTGGTATGATTAGTTAATTGTTGAATTGACTAATAGAATTGAAGTGATTAATTAATTATTTAATTAAATAATAAAATTGTAATGATTAATTAATTGTTGAATGAATTAATGATATTGGCATGATTAATTAATTGATGAATTAATTTATGTAACAATATGGTTATGAAACTGTTATATTATGATTAATTAATTATTAAATTAATTAATCTGACACTTTGATGTGAAATGTGTTAAGGGGTTAATGTTGATTAACCATGATTGATGTGAAATATGGTAAATTATGATATATGTTATATATTGTGAATGATTGATAAATAGGGTTCTAGACATGACATTCTAAACCCATGATATATATGTATGATTAATAAACAGGGTGTGGGACATGGATTGATGCTCTAAATACGCACAAGGTTCTAGTCATGGTGTTCAACACCCAACATGCTTGAAAATATTTGTGTATGGGATATGGATTGAGGCTCCAAATACCCAAGGGGTGTGAGATAAGGTATAATTCTCAAAATACCCATGAGTATGATAGACATGGAATTCTCTACCCATTTATTGACATTAGACTATGGATCTATTTGTTCGTATATGAATTGAATTAAACTGATAATGAATTCCCTTTTAGAATAATGATTGTGAATTGAATATGAGAAATGGTTCAGAATCTATTACGGGCAAAATGAGGTATTGATATTCAAGTGCCCATGGGAACCTTGTGTTTATGAAGTTAAATAAACAATAATTGATTAAATGTAAGCCATTTAATTTATTACTTTTATTTTATTTTTTATACAATTGCATACACTATTATTGACATGATTTGTTTTAGAAATCATTGGTGGTGGCCTAATTAGTTGTACTCACACCCAACTTAGGGTGCCCGGTCAGTTCCCGAATATACTTTTTGTCTTCTGGATAGGTTAAGGGAAAAGGCCAGGTGTTAGATCGCTGATTTGGGATAGATTTTTAATGAGGGAACTAGACGTTGTTTGGGACATGTTTGGTAGTTGTCAGTGTCTTTATTTTTTAATTTCATTTTACACTCATCAAGTACATTAGCATGAAATATTTATAGTTCATTTTTTTTACATTTTACATAATTATTTGGATATTATGAGATGTTTTTATTTTTTATAATCATATCTTTATGGTATTATTTATTTATTTTCACTAGTGTTTTAATCTAATAATAAAAAAGTGGGTAAAGTCTACCCATGATCTAAAATAGAACCTTGTTGCTAGTCGATAGCCATTAGCATACAACGATGTGCACTTGACATCATGTGACTGATTGTCTTGAGGAACCAGTGTGTGGAACCCATACCGGGATGTTACAATGTGGTATTTGAAGTCCAGTTTTCTTTTATTATTATTTATAATTAATTTGTGGGAAATGTAGACAAAGAGGTTTCATTATGAGATCGTGCATGGTAGTAGCTACCCCATGTATGAGGTAGAACCCAAGTGCATATTGTGAAATTATTGTCATTAATGTTTCGTATTACAGTTTAATTTTATTTCACCATGGGTGATGCACTTGTTGTGTTGTGCGATAATTATTTCCACGATTTATTGAGATTTGACTTTTGGGTTGGTAAGGCATGATATTTGTGTTACCATGAATCATTCTATGAACTCAGGATTATTTTTTGACATACATTATTTTAGGCACACATGAGAAAACAGGTTATGGGTATATTTTTGAACATGAACTATTTTCCTTGATTGTAAAATTGAACTAAAAATATACCTAACATTAAATTGAGAATGATTGTAAAATGATGCAAGATAAAAATAAATGGGTATCAAAATGAAAAATTTGAACAATGAGAATTTATTCACCCTTGTTATCTATGTCCTAGGAGTAGGATGGTTAAACATAGTCGTAGGACCTCGGTCTTGACCATGTGGTGGAAAAAAGTGAAAAGACTTTTGGTAGATTATTTTTATTTTCCTCTAACATAAATGTGATAATGTTTTCTCATTATTCCTAAGAAATTTGTTTGCAATTTTAGAGATATGGATCCATTATGATTTCTTTTCATACTTTTAATTACTAGCGATCATTTCCCCTCTCTTGACATCGTTCGAGTACGTTGAGAACACTCTGGATTTATGCCTAGCTACATGACCGTGTTTTGGTAGGTTATGGGGACCCTTGGAGGTTGTGCTTATGAAGTGCTTTATACATGGTGCTAGATTATGTGAGGTATGCCATTTGCAGTTTACAAATGAAGTTCTCAGGATGGAAAAGAGGTTGATGAATACCATGGGTTCCACACTAGGATATTAGGAACGAGTAGTGGTTGATATTTCTTTTTAGTCCTATTAAAGGTAAGAAGTCCACGTCATTGTTTTTGGGTTTAAATTTTGATTGAATCTTGAGTTGTGGTGGTCGAGTTTCTTGAAAAATCAGTGTTAACAACACTCCAAAAGTGGGGAGAGATGTTTCAGTTTTAGGTGTGTGGAGCAAGACCTTGAGTTATAATTGGTGGCATCATAATGATAATGAGGAACCTATAAGGTGCAAGTTTAAATTCCTTTGGGAAAGGCCAGGAGATACTTGGAGGTGATGATTTAGTATCTTATCAATGCCATTTTATATGGAAATTATAAGGGCCAATGTTAGAATGTGTTATTGTGGTTTTTGGGAATAGTGAGTTGGGAAACATGTCAGGTATGTTGGGAAATATGATCTTTGGATTCTTTAAGGAGAATTTGATATGTTTACTAGATCGCACTGAGAAAGTGTTGTGGAGAATTATTGTGCCAATCATTCATGTATTGTGGAAACATGGTCGTGTTCGAGAGGAAACAAGGGAAAGATAATTTGATATGAGGGATCAGTGTCCTAATCCTATTTTGACTCTAAATCTTCGAGGTGCTTGTGAGTACAGATCGAGGATGATCTATTATAAGGTGGGGAGATTTTAGGACCCCATCATTTTCCAGGGTTGTAGTAGGATTATGTGGGGAGATATAGATGAAGAAAAAATTCATATCACAGACCCAATTCACGATGTTAATTATTTTGGGTAGACTTTGTAAATTTAATTAAAGGTTTTAATTAATTCAAAATGTTGAAAATTTACACCCCCTGTAAATGTTTTTCACCACATGTAGACATGTCACAAAAGTTGTTTTCTCCACATGTCAAAAATTCATGAATATAGGATTCACCACTTGTAAACGTGTCATGAAAAGAAATCACACAACTTATAATTTCTTTTAATTTAGTTTTAAGAGTGGCGATTAGATTTTGTGGAAAAATAAAAATAAAGGGGGATCACTTGTATGAACACTCCATAGTCATATAACCCTAGATATGCACCTCCCACTATGCTATAGAGCATCTTAGACCTCCCTTTCTACTGCAAAGCCTCCATTCACATCTTCAATAGACTAAAACCCCTCCACACACCTCTACCTTAGACCGAAACACCCTTTTACACCACCGTCTTTGATCGAAGACCCTCTACACACCTCCAGGGTAATGGTGTTCTTCCAGTTTAGATCAATCTCACTATGTCACTCATTTTCCTAAATAAAATAAATATGTTTATCCACCATTGGATCTAGATCTAGATGTTTTGAATCATGATCTAGGCTTATCAGAATTAGATATAGATTTAAGAGATTTTGTTTTGTTTAACTATGGATTTAGGATTTGGATCTAGACTATGTTCCTCATCGCATTCTTGGTTGATCCGTTTCAAATTGAGATTATCTGTTGGAAAGAGTTTGTCACCGTTCTTGAGGTAGATGGTCTATAATTCAAATCCCAAAGTATATTTTACAAATATGTTTATTCAATTATATAATTTTTATTATTTATTCATTAATTGAGTTTCTTAGATTGAATTTATTAATTTGGTGAATTAATTAATTGAGAGATATGAGAAATTGGGAATATTGAGATTATAGATTTCAGAGATAATTAATTTTCAAATTAATTAATGTGATGAGTGATCTTAATTAATTAGGGAATTAATTAAAGAGATTATGTCATAATATAATTGTTTATTTATTAATAAAATTGAGTCAGAACAATTAATTGACTAATTAATTGGGGTAATTGAATTTTTTATGTTGGGATTAATTTATTGAAGAATTAATTAATGGAGTAATGTTATTATTTAATTATTGATTTAAATAATAGGATTAATTATTGGATTAATTAATTAATGGGATTAATTAATTGATGAATTAATTAATGGTGTGATGTGATTATTTAATTGTTGAATTAAATAATGGGATTAATAAATTGGATAATCAATTAATGGAGTAATGTGATTATTTAATTATTGAATTAAATTACGGGATTAATTAATTGAAAAATTAATTAATGGAGTAATGTGATTATTTAATTGTTGAATTAAATAATGAAATTAATTAATTGAAGAACTAATTAATGGATTAATGTTATTATTTAATTGTTGAATTAAATAAAGGGATTAATTAATTGACGAAATAATTAATGGAGTAATGTGATTATAAATTTTTTGAATTAAATAATTGGATTAATTAATTGATGGATTAATTAATGGGATAATGTGATTATTTAATTGTTGAATCAAATAACAATATTGATGGGATTAATTAATTGAATTAATTAATGCAGATTGTTGTGTTTATGAAATTTAATGTGTTAGATTAATTAATTTTAGAATTAATTAATTTTTATTTTTGTGTTAGTTCAATTAAATGAGTTAGATTAATTAATTATAGAATTATTTAATTGGGATTATTGTGTTAATATAATATGATGTGTTTGATCAATTAATTAGATAATTAATTAATTGAGATCATTGTGTTAATACAATTGAATGAGTTAGATTAATCAATTAGTGAATTAATTAACGATGATTTTTTTATATTAATGCAATATAATATGTTCGATTTATTAATTGTAGGATTAATTAATGGGGATTATTGTGTTAATAAAATCGAATTAGTTATATTAATTAATTGGTGACTTAATTAATGTGTATTGTTGAGATATCAAAATGATATAATTAGATAATTAATTGTTGAATTAATTATGAGATATTGAGATAGATGATTTGAGTTAATTAATTGTTGAATTAATTATTATATATTGAGATAGATGATTATAAATAATTAATTGTATAATTAATTATGAGATTTTGAGATTTTTTATTTGAATAATTAATTGTTGAATTAAATATATGATATTGAGTTTATAGATATTGATTGATTAATTGATGAATTAATTAATGGTATTGATGTACATAATTGATTGGGGAATTAGTTATGGTAATTTATGTGATAAACTAATTTTCAAATTAGTAATGAAATTGGTAAGATTAGTTAATTATTGAATTAACTAATATAATTAAAGTGATTAATTAATTACTGAATTAATTAATGCAATTGTTGTAATTAATTAATTAATATAATTGGTCTGTTAGGTAGGGACTGATGCTCCAATTACTCGTGAGGGTGTTAGATATGATTTTCTACACCCACTTATTGACATTGGACTATGGACTCAATTGGTTGTATATGAATTGAATTAAATGGATAATTAAATCCCATGTGATATAATGATTGTGAATTGAATATGAGTAATGGTTTAGAATCTAGCATGAGATGAAATAGGTATTGATATATGGGTGTCTATGGGAACCTAGGGGTTTATGTGGTTAAATAAAAAATATTTTAATAAATGTAAACCTTTTAATTTATTACTTGTATTTTATTCTTTATACAACTTCATACACTTTTATTGATTGGGTTTTTCTAGACATCGTTGGTGGTGGCCTATTGAGATGTAATCCTACCCTACTCAAGCTGCCTGATCGGTTCCCAAATAGATTTTATGTTTTTTGGACAGGTTAAGGGGAAACCCTATGTTAGATAGTTGATTTGGGATGGAGAAATGATGAGGGAACCAAACAAGGTTTGAGACCCACTTGAGAATTGTCAGTTTCAATAATTTTGAGTTTCATTTAACACTTGGAACATAAATTATCATGAAATATGTATTGTAATTTTTTTTAATTGTACTTCATTATTTGGTTTTCAAGATATATCTGTATTATTTATGATCATATATTTCTACTATTTTTTATTTTTTCCACTAGTGTATTACTATGATAATAATAAAAAGCGTATAGGCTCCCCATGATCAATAATAGACCCTCAATGCTAGTCAGTAGACTCTAGTGTACATGGAGGCACACTTGAGGTCATGTGACCAACCGGATCAGGGCACCGGTGTGTGGAACCCAGGTCGAGACATTACATGGTATTTACAACACAAAGGTTTGGCATGGAAATATCACAGTGGTAACGAATTAGGAGTATTCTATAATGAGAAAGGATAAAATATATATCTTTATTTTGAGATCAATTAGAGTGTAGGGGGATATTTATAAGGTCATTAAAATATAAAAAAATGAGATTTAAAATGCCAAATACAATGAGGGTTCTTGAATATAAAAGAAGAGAGCGAGGTCCCTTGCCTTGAGAGGGTGATTCCAAAAGCTTATGAGGAGTTTCTTGAGAAATTGGGGAACCTTGGTAGTAATATAGTTTTCAAATAGAACAATAATCATGTTATCAAAAGTTTTTGATTTAATAGTAATGGGATCTTGGGTTAGTTTATATTGGGAAATAGAGGGGAGTCCTTTATTATTTATGAAAATTGTGTTTTATAATCTATATAATAAAGAAATCATAACCACAAACCATACCATGGTTTTTACCATGATTTCTTCTAAATAGTTTTTGTTTCATTTTTTTATAAGTCTAAGGTCCTAACTCTTTAAAATAATACCCTTGGTGTTGTGGAAATGATTCATGTTCTTAAAGAGAAGATTTTAATACCTTAAAATGTAATATAGGTTTTGGAGGACTTATAATGTATTTACTAAATTAATAAAATATCCTCAAACACATCACTTAAAATGGAAAAAAATTATTTTTCCTTATATTCATTTTATAAAATTCTTTACATAACTTCTGGTTCATTATGATGTCATAATATACAACATAAATTTATATAGTATTTAATTTTTACCTGAATATTCAACTATCTTAGATTGTTATAAAAATTTAGCCATTGGATAATTTTGACCTAATGAATCCAAAAATAATATTTATTTTAACAATATAATTTTCTAAATATTTTAATTTTCAATTTTAAAATAGAATCGACATTTATTGGGAAATGATGGATTTTTTGACAATAACAGTTTTCGAACCCTTTTAAATTTTACATTTAAAATCATGATGAAATATATTATGATTTACATTTAATAATCATTACTAAATATTAATATTTTATTAAAATATTATTTACTTCAAAAATAAATTAATTCATCAAAATAAATATCTCGATTGAAATAGTATATTACCCAAAAATAAAATTTGTGTTATATCATATCAAAATCAAAATTGTTTATAATGTAACAATAATATGAATAAAATATATTATGTATTCGATAAAATAAACATATTCAGGTTATTGGGGTCTTGATACATAGACCATTATTACACTAGAAATCTAGTTAAGGTTAATGTGTACAATAATATGATTTTCATGGGTTGGTTTAATGTACATGGTTTGGGTCATGATTTCGATGGGAAAGAACTTCTCATGAAACAATTTCTCTTTTACTTTAGTTGTTGAATCAGGTATTGGGCCTAATCAAGGTAAAATCCCAGTGATTCTCTATCCCTCACAGACTTCGATAAATGGGATTCATATGGTATGATTTTACTAGTTAATTCCATCACTTCCATTGTTTTTGTCAATTGGATTTGTAAAAACCCAATATTTTTATTAATCATGTGATCAAACATTAATTGATATATTATCAATTAATATGATTCTTAATTTTATTTTAAATCTAATATGATATAATAAAAAATGAGTGTGTTTTCTATATCAATAATATATAATTCGGAATTTAATTCAATCATAAATGAAATTTTATTGATAAATGTTTGGCTAATTAAAATATTCATGCCTCCATAAATTTCTCCATTAAAATTTTAATTTCACACACTATAATAGATGATGGTAATTTTTTATTCATCACCTCATTCTATTCCCACATAAATTCATCAAACTTTTCGTTTCTCCATACCATTTTGACCTGCTGCATTGTCTTATTTTATTAAATTCTACTTCTATGATATAAGATCTTCCCTGGATACTCTTCATATGAAATATAATTCTCCAATAGTACCACCTCTCGATTCATCCCATGTATGGGTTTGAGTATGTGCTTCCCAAAGAGAGATACATGGAATATATCATATACTTGAGATGGGTTAGAAGGGAGTGTTATTTGATAGGACACCGCTATGATGTGATCAAGGGTCTCAATGGGAATGATGTATCTTTTATTAATATTCCACTTATTCCTTAATCTCATTACATTCTTCTATTTATATATGTATATTAATTCCTTATATCCAAACTCAAACTCCAGGTATCATCCATGATTTTCAGCATAGCTTCTCTATTGACTCGTAGTATCCATGATGCGTTGCAGAATATTCTTTACCTTTTCCACCATTTCATTGACCATTTAATGACCCGCCAATTATCATTCACCAAATTCATCCTTGGATGTAGGTTTTCTACATCTCTTACCATAAAGGGATCCATATTGATCCCTTTGGATGCTTTATCGAAAACTATTATTGAATGAGAACTCGATCAGAGGAAGATATTGATCTCATCCCCTATTAAAGTATATTGAAAATGATATCTACATGTCCCTCAGTTTTTGTATAGTTTATTGTAATTAGATATCTATTTAAGGGTGATAAGTTGTTAAAAAGTTTAACAAAGTATTAAATCATTTTGGATAATTTTTAATATCTTAAATTTAAATATTGAATCTCGATTAAATACAATTGATTGTGGTGATCCATGAAGCCTAAAAACTTCTCTAATATATATCCTTGAAAGTTTATTGAGTTAGAATTCCTATTAGATTGAAACAAAGTGAGTATAATTTTAAATATTATCCAAAATAACCCATATAGTATTATTTCCACTTTAAATCTCTAGAAGTCCAATGAAAAAGTACATGATTATGTTTTCTAATCTCTATATAGGTATGGGTAATAATTGTTTCATACCCTTGGATTTTTTCCTTTAAATATTCCCTAACTAACATACCAAAATCCTTAATGTATATTATGTTATCTTCTTCTTCATATTGTCCCACCAATAGTTCTCTTGGAGAACTCGATATATATTTTTTCTCCATGGATGGATTGATAGGGTCATTCTATGTGCATCATTCTTAAAATCCTTCTTTAACTCAATATTTGATATTACATATATTCATGACCCAAATCTTACAACTCCTTCTTCGTTAATTTTGAAATTTGAGGATTTCACTTTTCTTGTAGCTTCAACCTTCTTCTAAATTCCAACATAATCTCTTTGACCATCTTTTATCATATCTATAAGGGTTTGTTGAGAGATCGTTTTTAATGGTTTTATGATGTTCCTTCCTTTATGATTCACATGTCTATCCTTCTAAAGTCTGAGAAGATCAAATCATTATTAATTCTAATAAATGAAAAAAAAATTATATCCTCTATACTTAGAGAATATTTAATTTTATTTTCATTACCAATATAGTAGTATATTGAGTAATCAAAGTCCTTAATCAGCTCTAAACATATCATAAGTAACATATTATGATCTTTCTATTTGAATATATACTTCAGGATCCTATGGTTCGTATACATTTCACACTTCTACAAAAAGAGGTAATTGCACCAGATTATCAATAGTAAGATCACTTAAAGAAACTCTAGATCATGTTTCTAGTAGTTATGTTCATGAACTATGAATTTCCTTTAGGCATAGGCTCCCACTATTTCATTCATAATTAGTGCGTAGCTCAATACCTTATTTGAATCATCATTGTATGACACAAAATGTTCTTAACTTGTGAGTAGCCTAAGTATCTTTTGAGTGATAATCCAATTTATAAAATCCTTTAATCTATCTTTAAATTCATTATTCCAAATAATCTGAACTACCATTAGAGTTATATTGGTTAGAGGGTTTGAAAATTTTGGGACATTTCTCAAAAATTGATGATAGTTCCCAAGAAATCCAATGAAACTATGGATACATGTCACTGATGCGGGCCTCAACCATCCTTCAACTGCCTCTATTTTTTAAGGGTATATAGATATACCTTTTTTGTGATTAAATTCCCTAGGACAGTTGCTTGGTCTCGGTATATATTTGATTATGAACTCAACAACTCATTTTGGAGGGAGACCGATCAATTCATTGGGAAACACATCAGTGTATTCCCTCACTAAAGGAATATCGTAAAGGATGATATTTGTTTAGAATCAATAAATTGGGAAAGATACACATTTTAAAGAGGATATAATATCCATGATTCATTTGATTATATAGTATAAGTTTCATCCTCCCACTTTCACTTGTATACAATCAAAGGGATATTGTTGGTACATAGGATGAATTCCTTCTACAATAAAATTATATTGGATTTAAAAAAGGAAAACTATTCCATAACTGGGATAACATAAAATTACACTAAATGGAGACTAATAATACATTCAAGAATAACATTTTCAAAAACGTCATAGATTTTTTTTCTTGATGATGTCAAATCATTTCTGGTGGTGACTCGATCTTATTACAACATTTTATAATATGGAATGAATTGAAATAAAATTTGACATACCCTACTCTAAAGTATAGGTTACATGAAATTATATTATCATGATATATATTATCATATTACTTTCCTTTTTTCCCTTTATCTTGGAGACTCTTAGTGCTCATCATGCTTGTTATCCTTAGAATAGAGCATTAGCATGTATAATTCCCACCTTCCCCACATTTATAACATAGAACTATATAAGGTACCTTGAATTAAAATTTATTTACATCCATTGAATTATCCATTTTTTCATGGAAATTGGATACATTATTCTCTATCATTAAACACTTAAAACATATCTCATTTACTTTCTGACAGTTCCCTTGGCGCCTCTTTTCACACATTCTCCACAAATAAAAATGGGTCTTCTTTCCCTTATCACCTTTATCAGATAAACTTCCTTGAGATTTATTACACTTCTTATTTAATGAATTTTTACATTAAAAAAATGTTCTAGTTCTTAATTTTAGTTAATTATTTCTCATTTGGAATAATCACAGTATATCCTACTTCATCTCCCATCGTGGTAGGAACCTCATTTGGGCAGTCATCACATTTCCTATCACAATGGTTGTTTGTTAAGTTTATCTTATTTCCAACCATAGACTATATTAAAGGTAAAATAATGTATGATTAATTTTAAACTATTAAATTCAAAAATAGAAATCCAATAACCTTAAATGGGTTACTTAGAAATGAAATTTATTCTTTAACTTATTTACTTCTAGTCTTCAATCTATGTTATGAATGATCTATTTTCTAACAGAATCTTATGGGATTTTTTTACGTTAATAATGGTACATAAAAAGCTTGTGAATTTAAAAAATCATATTCTCTATGAGTGTCAATCTAGGTCTGCAATAATTCTTTTTTTCAGGCACTAGTTCCCGATTGATTCTAACTCAATGTAGTTTTTTCAAGAGTTACCCCTAGGTATATCCGTGTCAGACCAATATACACATGTAGTATCGAGACATATATTTATTTTCATGGAAACAAATTAATATAATATTTTACAATAATTTACGAACTTATTTTTATTTTTAGTCCTATCCATATATATTTCTCTATATTTTCAAATCATAATCTCAAAAATAACTAAACTTTCCACTCATACTAATTATAGCTATCTAGAGTGATTTATAGTGGACTATAATTGGAACCTATTAGGTCAATCCATGGTAAGTTACTCCTCCTGGGTCAGACACACCACTATCCCATGTGGTAGCCCATTCCTCATGAATCCCTTAGGAGGAGATCCATGCTTAATCCAAATCTCACACATGAGAGTTCCCAAGGATTAGATAAACTCATTTACCAATGATTCCATATATGACAACCCTATCCTTTATTACACATTAATTATTTTTTTATTACATAAGATTAAACATAATACAACCTATAATATCAATAATTTTAGTGCCTTTGGAAATTAGTTACATTACAAAAAACTTAAAACATGGGGTAAATCGATATTGTTGAAAACACCCTTATCATGCCCATATTATTTTGTCATTCTGAAAACTTCATGTAATAACCTAGGGAAAAATATAAGAAAGGGGTGATATATAAATCCCAATAAGGGAATAAGAAAATCATAACATGTATAATGTATTATATGTTGAAAAATATCCATATAAATGGGACATAAAAGGGGTGATAATAATAAAAATGAACAACGAGGCATGATATAGAATGATAAAATAAAGGAAACAAGGAAATTTGGAAACAAAATTAAACATGAAAATATAAAAAAAATAAAGGTTAACAACCAAGACATCATAAAATAATATTATTATAATAGCCTCCAATGTACTGTACATGGATTTTAATGAGACAAAATCATTAATCAATGCATTGGAGCCCTATCTAGGTGCACCGATCATAATCATATCATGAACATGCATAAGTTTTCCAAATCGATCAGATAACATAAGAAAATATTTCATAACATTTAATTAAATAAAAAATAACATGGAATAAATAATTAAAATTAGATAATAAAATTACTATATATATTTTTAGGTGAATTCCCTAGAGTAGAAATAACGGTGGTATTCACAACATAAATGTTTGGCATGAAAAAATTGTTGTGAAATTTTTCCAATATAACGATTGTAAATAAGTGCTCATAAAATGTTTTAATGAGAGAAACGGGGTGTTTAATCATTTTTAAATAAAATGTAAAGTAACAAGGATGTGTAAAAATATATCAAAACATTTTTAATTGGAAATAAATGGCATAAAATGAAGAAGATGACTAAATAAAGAGGATAATGATAAGATCCATTACAACAATTTTGTATGGTAACAGATTGGATAAATGTTATAATGAGAGTGGATAAATGATATATAATTATTAAAAATAAATTTTAAAATAGGATTATCTTTATAAGGTTATTATAATATAAACAAATTTTATTT
The DNA here is from genome assembly GCA_963277665.1 of Viscum album. NCBI lineage: Eukaryota > Viridiplantae > Streptophyta > Magnoliopsida > Santalales > Viscaceae > Viscum > Viscum album. The sequence continues at coordinate 1,491,658,806 of OY728120.1, forward strand.
AAAAGTCCAAATACCAAGACGGTACTTGAATTTAAATGAAGAGATAGAGGTCTCTTACCTTGAGAGAGTGATTCCAATGGCTTGGGAGGAGATTCTTGAAAGCTTGGTAGAACCTTCATTGGACTCTTGAGAGGGTAAATAAGAGTTATGATGTGATCCAAGTTTTTTTTAGTGAATAGTAATGATATATTGGGTGGGTTTATGTAGGAAAAGAGCAGGGGTTCTTTATTATTTCTCAAACATATGTTTTTGACTCTATAAAATAAAGTTATCAAAACCTCAAACCTTACCGTGGTTTATGCCCATGTTTTTACCAAGTATGTGTGATTTTTTTTAATTGATAATTACAAGGTATGGCCTCATTAAAATATTTCCCTTGGTGATGGGGAAAAGATTCATGTTCTTAAAAATTATATTTTAAAACCTTAAAATATAATATAGGTTTTGGTAGATTCATAAAGGATTTATAAAATTAATAAAATAATTAAAAATATTAATTTAAAGGTAAAACATAGAATTGATATTTTATAACATTTATATCTTTTAATACATCAATTTTGGTCCATTATAATATCATAATACACACTGTATATTTATACCGTATTTAAATGTTACCCGTAAATTTGAATGTCTCGAAAATTTATGAAAACATCACCACTGGATAATATAAAAATTATGATTCCAAAAATAATATTTATTTTATATAAATTATTTTTTAAATATTTTAATTTTCACTTTTAAACATAATTAAAATTTATTTGGTAATACCAGTTTTTTTTAAAATAACAGTTTTTGAGCCCTAATAAAATTACACTTGACATAATAAAAATTATATTGTCATTTAAATTTAATAATCATTTAATTAATAATAATATTTTATTAAAATATAGTTCATTTTGAAAATCTATTAATTCATCAAAACAAATTCATTAATTTAAATTTCATATTACCTAATTTTTTTATTATATTAAAATCAAAATCGTTTATAATGTAAAAAAGTAGAAGATAATATATTAATTATACTATATAGTATACTTATTAATATTATTCGGTCCTTGATAAATATCCATTTATTACACCAAAAAATTCAGCAAGGTTATGTTATGTAACGGTGATATCTTAATGGGGTGGTTTGGCATGTATGGTTTGGGTCACGATCTCAATGAGCTTCAACTTCTCCCATAAAAGTTTTTTGTCATGCTTTAGTTATTGTATCTAAGATTTGGGTTCTTTAAGGTAAAATCCAAATGATGATATCTCCCTCATAATCTCTATTAAATGGGCTTCATAGGGTATAATCCGATTGGTCCAGACCATCACTTCATTTGTTTGTTCCAATAGGATTTTTCCAAACCCTATATTTCTCCAAATCATATGATCATAGTACAACAACTGTATTCTGAATGTTTATAATTCTTAATGGTCTTTTAAATCCATTAGGATATAACAAAACAAAATAACTATATTTATTTTTTATAACTATAATATATAGTAGGGAATTTAATTTAATCACAAAGGAAATTTTATTTATAAAATATCAGGTTATTAAATTAGCTGCATTATTTTCAAAAACATGTTCCAACCATGTGGATATGACTTTACAATATAAAAAAGGTGAAATGGTGAATTCCATGATCTCTAGTAATAGTGTGTAACATGTCTTCTACTACTCTTATGCATAAACACACTAAAAGGTAAGTTTCACAATTTTCCCTAGGACTCAAATTAATTATTTATTAACCAAGAAAATTGTATATTCATGTTTAAAAAATAACTGAGGCCCCTTACATATAAGGGTACCTACATCTCCTAGAAGAAAACCATGAAAGTTCAACAATGAAAAGAAGGAGATCCTAATGAATGATTAATTTCACATTTTAGAAAACAATACAGTGAAGTTTCCCAAACCATTTTTAGAAGGGGAAAACACTGAAATTGAAAAGTAATTCCCAAAAATTCTCAAAATTAATATTATATAAAAATTACATTAAATAAATAAAGTAATAACAACATAGGATTTCACAACATCCCCACCATAACACTTTCTACCACCAATAATCCTTTGGATAAAAATACAAGGAAATAAAATAAAAGGAACTCCACACCCTGATTATAGAGTGGTTAGGTTAGAGGAAAAACATTTAAGGATCAAATTATAAGGAAACCATTAAACATAATCCATTGTTCAGAAACATTGAACAAAAATCCTCCAAAAAAATCCAATGTAAAAAAACAACATTTCCAAGAAAAACCATTCTATAATAATATAATCCAAAACCTTAAACAAACAATGACCTATTATAGCCTCCCTCACATAAAAATAATTTATAATTGTGGAAAAATAACAGACATCCTTTTAAGAAGAGAACATTGTCATTGAGAAACACTACACAAGATTTGACCTATATTCTAAAATAAAACTCACCAATTCACAATCAATGAATCCATAGAATCCTTCTTAACTAGAATGGGCCATAAAAAATAACAACAATAAAACCTCAAAAAGAGAAAACACAAAATCCAAAATTGGTCATCAATATACATAGGCATGCTTAGACCTCAAGTATGAAAAACTGCCTCCTAGATAACCCCAAACTATAACCAGTTTCCAAATCACTTATCATAAAGTGAAATTATTTCTATTCACCTAATTATTAACCCAAAGGCCTCCAATATTACTTCCAAGGGTGATTCCTCTTAATTATGGACCACTCCATAGAGAGAAACCAAATCATTTCTAATAACCCATCAATGAACCATAAGCATACTAAACCCTAGTAAATCTATATAAATGATTCTCTACTATTTTATAATGAAAATAATAATAATTGAATCACTAATATTATCTTATCTTAAACTACCCAATACAAATCATAGATCCTTGCTCTAACACTCAGTGATTGTCTAAATATCCACTTGCACAATCCTTATGACTCATAACTCAAGGCATTCATCCCAAACTCCTATTAGATCATTTTAGGTTAATTTATATATTCATCAACTAGTAGAAGGAAAATAAAATACTTCCTAAATAATTCAATAAAAACAACTCATGTAATTTTATTTGTGTTTCCTTGATTCATTATCCACTACATGAAGTTAAATACTCTTACAATTCGACATCAAAACATTAGGTTAGTTAATATCAAATTAATTATAAAAACATCATAGAGATCATCATATCATACATCAAAACACATTCATTATCAAAATATGTCCCTTACATCCACCCATCAACACAATAATTCCTTTCCACATCATTATTCAACATACCATCCAGTTGTTCTGATCCCATATAAAATATAAAAAAAAGATAAAAAAATATCCACATTGGAAGTACTGATACAAGAAAAACCCTCTCCTCTAATCATTTCCTAATGAAAAAATCGGATAGTCACCCACTCCATCTCCATCTCTACTTCCTATTACCATCACATGTAAGACAATTATATTAAAAATTAAACAATGTTGTATATTTATATTTCAACTTAAAATCAATAAATGTTTGTGAACTAAATGATTTAGAATTTGTGTTATTTACCTTATCATCACCATTCATCACATGAAATCCCCATTTTCCTACTAAATACATCATATGGTAATAGTCCAAAACCCCTCCTGCACACTAAACCGGGATGCTCCTTCCCAATGACTTTACCAACTGAGCCATCCTTGAGGATTGAGTAGGACTGTGTGGTATTGAAATACCATTGTTCTTTAATTTTTACCTATAAATAAAATATCATTCATATTAGAAGAAATATATATTAATATAGTGACAACTGATAATATGTTATTATTATGAAAAATGAATTCACACCCCAACTTCTTTGGAAACCCCATTAACAAAACTCCCGTAATATTTCTTATGAACATTCAACCACACTTCTTTTTGGGATTCTTGGTGGCCTAATCTCTATGAATGCATTAAAAAAAGATAAATAAACAGCTTAATATATTAAATATATAACATTGTCTAATAAATATTCAAACTAATTAAAAGATTACTAGAGTTGATCGACTTCTAGAAAACTCTTTGACCCTACAATGTGAGTATAACGCTTCCTTAGTATTCTTGTCATTTAATCAAATAAAATTATGCTCAGAACATTTATTTCAAAAAATTCATGCAGAAAAAAATAGAAATGATAACAGATGCACAATACTAAAAAACAAAAAATATATAAAATGATAATGAATGATTGGACAAATGACATAAGTGGTTGATAAATGAATGGTTAACTGCACATACAATCATTTTCTTCGTCAATAATGTTGTTTTTTGGATCTATCCTAACTTTATATACTTAATCCCCTCTTGAAATAATAAATTTTCAATATCATGATGCAAAAATAAGTCTAATTATTGATGTTGATAGGATTCAATGTTAGAGGTCAAATCTACCACTTCATCACTCATATCATTCAAGTATCTTTGTTTTACGTGACAAATTACACTCCATCCTTCATCCAATACATATTTCACATAATATATCATGTTTTCTTATGATGATAAGATATATAGATCATGTAGTTCATGGTCACCAACATCCCTCAATTGAGAGAAGTTCACAGAAGTAAATTGTAAAGAATCTATTTTAACATCCCTAATAATATTCACCCAATTGACTTTGAATAAAACAACTGAAAAATGATCATGGTAGTTTATTTAGATAATATCAGACAACTTTCCATAGTATTCCACTTTAGAAAATGTAAATATTCAACTACTATGTGTTTTCAAACCCTCTTCCTGATCGACTGTATGCAATCTAAATCCATTCATGTTGTAAGTGTTGAACTTTATAACTTGTTTTAGAGGACCTCGAGCAAGAGACTTAAAATCTTCTGAAAAATTTGCTCAAGTATCAGTATTCATGATCTGAAAAAATTAATATACATTATTATATTTAAAAAATATATGTGTAAACCTAATATCTATATTGATTTCAATATTTATGAACTTACACGTCATGAAAAACATTCTACAAACTCTTTATTAACATATTTTGTTATATATTTCTTATTACATGTTGGTCCTCTCATTCGTCTCTTTGTATGTATCCTCAACTCTTCAATAAATGGATCTATAATTTCACCATTTATCATAACATATCTATGTGCCTGTAAAAATTCCATTTCGATCAATGTAACATTTGAGCTCCTCCCAACTGACCAGTCAATTGGAGGAATGATTTTTGATTTCCCATATATTTAAGAAATATTCGATGTTTCATCAACACATCCAACTTGATTTAATCTTTTCTAAATGTAATCCATGTATATTGAACAAAAGGTAATACAATACTATACCAAATAACCTTCAGAAATAAAGCCTCCAGGATGAGCAATATTTTTCATGTAATATTTAAAATTCCCATGATATCTGTGAAATGAAATAAATAAACATAATTATGTATTTAATGAAGTTCCAAGAATTTTTTTACTGAAATGAGAAACATATTAATTATGTACCTCTCAATTGGATACATACATCGAAAATTTATGGGACATCTTAATTTAGCTTCCTCAACCAAATTCATAGTTAAATGCATCGTGACAGTAAAAAATGATGGAGGAAATATCATCTCCATTTCAAAAAGTTTTAATACAAATATCTCCTAAAGTTTGTCATGCTGAAATGGATGTATAGTTTTCTCACATAATTTTTTGAAAAATTTGTAGAATTTGAGTACAATAGCATAAACATTTTCAGATAATAATGTATGCAATACCAATTAAAGTAACTATTGTAACAAAATATGTGAATCGTGGTTTTTCAATCCATGTAACATATGATGATTTATGTCAACACACCTTGAGATGTTACTTGAATACCCATCAGATACATTCACATGTTTTAAAATTTGATGGAATTTTTTTTATACCTATTTTTCATTGATTTTTTTTGGATCATACCTTCCCTTATCATCTGGATAAATATCACACTTTATGTTCATTTCTTTTAAGACATTATGATCATTGAGATGATCCTTTTACTTTCTAGGATCATTAAGAAATGTGAATATCAAATTATCACAAAATTCTTCTTAATATGCATCACATAAAGATTATGCCACAAAAAATTAAATTACCAATACATATGTTTGAAGAATATAATTTTTTTATTCTGTTGTTGCATTCAGATTTCACTTGATGATGCACTTCAAACTCGTTTCCTACTAACATTCAAATTAATAAACTTCCCAAACTCCATTTAAACTTTTTTAAGATGTGAAAGTTTTTTAGAAACAGTTAACAACTTTGGAGGTGATCTACGATCAATAAAACCATTAAATTTTGACTTGTTCAGTCGAAATCTATGAGATGCATTGAGAAATATTCGATGAAACAAGAAGCACCATTTTCTACTGTGAGGTATCCATTCAGGCTCAAAATCAATGTTACAAATAGAATAATCAAAACCCATGTAAGTTTTCTAACCAGATAAATTCACATGTCTAGGGAAGTCGCAAATGGTCCACATTAGAGAAGCTTTCATTTTTAACATAGTTCTAGAAGATTCATCATATGTATCAACACCATTTCTCCATAACTCCTATAATTATTCAGTAAAAGGCTAAAATTATACATAAATATACTTTCTAGGAATTTTTTCTAATCATAATCATTAAATGATAAAATACCTTTGTTTCATACAAATCCATGGAGACAGATTGCAAAGGATCAAAACAACCAGCTAAATCCTATAACTTGTACTCAAAGTCCCAAATGGGTTGAATGCATTGGAAGCCAATACCAATCAAACATTCCTATGAATAGATGAGAAATATGGATTTAATGAGTCAAATTTCTTCCACGATTATGAATCTATTTGATTTCACATTAACCCATCATTTTTGTTATCTATAGAATTCCAATTCATGAGTGTTCCTATGAATAACCTTTGTAATTGAGTCTTTAAAGGAAAGTAATGCAAAACCTTTGCAGGTGTGTTACTTTTCTTCTTCTATATGTTAGTATGTTGATTTAGACATCCAACATCACCCATAGTCTAACATCTATAAGTAGAACATTTTTTCAATCCTTTCAGCTTCAATCCTTCCCCAAATAAAGCATACAATCATTGGAACACACATGTATTTTTTTATAATTCAGACCAAGCTTGTTAACAACTTTTTTCATATCATAAAAATAATTAGGGATAATTGCTTCATGAAATTCATCACACAAAAACTCCAATATCATGGACATCGCCTTATTTGTAATTCCTCATAGGAATTTGATTTCGTACAACTTTAGTAGAAATGAATGTTTTAAATATTTCAAATAGCCACTATACAACTCTTGATTTCCATCAACAAATAAACCATTAAATGTATCTATCTTCTCTGTAAAGTTTTCTCCAACATTAATTTCCATAGAATCATGTGTAGGATCCAATGATATGTTACAATCTTGATCTAGTAGTCCTACAGTCTCAAAAACACCACTTGTCATGTTGATATTTGTAACACCTTGAACTGGTTGTTCTGATATGTTTTTATGTTTATTTTGGTGTCTTGCAATGCCGAATACATCATTTACCAGGATTTTAAATTCATTTTCCATTTTTGAAAAAGTTGTGATCTCATTTTTTGGATTGAAATATGTTCTCAACATTTCTGTAACATTCGATTATATTTTCAAAATTAACCACAAATAATGATAAATTAATTGATTCAATATCAAGTATTTATATACTTCATATCTCTTCAACCATATTCTAAATTTAATTTCGTACATGTACATATTATTCTCCTATCAACAGATCGATTGGAAATTGAAAATTCTAAAAACTCCTCCAAACCCTTAGCATATTGTGGTGTGTTCCTTGGTAATTTGATCTAGATTTTATCCATATATATCATAATGTGCCTACACAATATGGAAAAAAATTAAAACAAATCACTATTACTAAATTGGATATGAGATTCATATATACTAGTTGAAAAATATATGAATATGTTAAATAACCATAAAATACCTTTTAAATGTATGTATTACCATCTATAAAATAATAATTATATACACTTTTGAGAAATAATAAAACTATTTCGACTATTAGAATATTTCGATGACGAAACTGGCATAGAGTTGTGAACATCGACCCTTCTTTAATTGATACTGAAAAAGGAAATATATGGAAACTAGAAATTCATCAACAAATCAGTATAATGAATCCATGATGTTCTAAATGTATTTATTATTCATTATCCACTCCTTTAATTAGCTTATATTTATAGGAAAAACACAAATGGATAACATTATTTATAAATCCATTGAATCTTCTACACATGGGTGTTTCCTAATTCTTTATCATATATTTAAAACCAAAAAGTTATAAATGAAAATAGAAACATATTACTATTTTAATTATCACTCTGAAATTCAAAAATAGTAAATGTATTTCATTCTAGTTATCTGTTTCCAGTGACAGAGGCTTTCTACCATTCAAACAAGAAAGATTCCATAATGAAGAAAGATTCCAAAATGAAGAATTTAGGGGAAATGATATAATATAGAACTAGATAAAACTCCAATAGATCACTAAGTAACCATATAATAAAATAAAAACAAAAAACAATATTTCATAATGTAGAAATTAGAGGAAATGATATGATATAGAACTAGATAAAACTTTCCTAAATCACAAAGTAAACATATAATTGAATGTGTCCTGGGATCTACCCTTGGAATACAAATGTGATAAGTATTTAATCATATATGGGTATAACCACCTAAAATATCTATTTATCTTTATTTTTTTAGAGTGTATGGTTTTCACTTATCTTTTCTTACATTTATTATTTCATGAAATGAATCCAAAAAAAGAAATAAAAATATTAGAGTGATTTTTAAGGTACACAACATAATGTGAGAAGGCTATTACTTAGTCTAATATGGATTCCTCCAAGATGACATGACCCACTAGATTTACCATGTGGCATTTACACTATTGTCTCATGAAAATTTATAAGTGTGAATATCATAAAATAGGGTTTTCTGAGTTATACACTCAATTACATCCCCCACATTAAATTTATATAATATAGATTGCGATTAAAGATTCCTGAAGTCACTCAAGGAATTCGGATATCATGTAAGATATATTCCAGGGTTTTTGTAAAGGAATTGGAATAATTAGAAAAGTATGGGATGCATAAGGAATTCTATGGAATCGTAATATTTTCATATCATACATAATATTTCCATGGTGTATAATAAATTTCCTCTTGTTGTTGAGGAGAATAGTTGGTCACTCAAAATAATGGTCTAATTCAATTATTAGATTGATTTAATAGACTTTTTGGAAAATAGCCTAATAATAATATCAAATAATTCACCTCGGTATGTCGTAATCTCAATTTGGGAGTAGTACCTTAAGAGAAGGTTAAATGGAGAGCCTTTCCATTCTCTTTGAAAGGAGAAACTAGGGAACTTTTTTATAGTCTGATGCTTGGGGAGGTAAATGATTGGTATAACCTACAAAAAAAATTCCTCTATAGGTTCTCCCACACTTCATGAATATAACTAAAATAAATGAAATATATTCCATAAGATAGACATTTATAGAGAATTTATATGATTACTCAGAAATATTTAAGAATATCTTTTCCAATTATCCCCACCATTCCATTGGGGAGCATCATTTTCTAGTCATAGTTTATCAAGGACTTCTTAACGGTGATAAAAATATACTAGATGCATCATTATTAATATATCATATTTAAAATTCCCTAGAATAATATATAGGATTGATTGATAAGATATACTATAATTCATAGTAATTTGGCACAAGAGGTATTGGAAAAAGTGTATTTCATGAGAGGAAAGGTATTTGAATAACCCCTTCTAGAGTATGAAATTGAACAACTAACCACATTGGTTTGATAGATGGATATTATGAAATCAAGTCTATAACAAACTCTAGCAAGATTATGCATTCTTCATTCCTCTCCAAACCATTATGCTGATAAATGTGTTAAAGTACAAGGAATATAATGTTTTTTAGTTATTTATAAACAATGGTAATTTTAGTAGCCTAATAAACAATAGAGAGACACTTACAAAGTCCAATATATATTTAGGATCCCACAAAGTAAATGGATACCACCCATTTAATAAAAATATCAGTCACCTACAGAATTCTAACAATGATAAAAGAATATATATAACTAAAAATACTTCTAACCACCACCTTTAAACAAAATAATCCTTTGAACAGCCCTAAACTAGTCCATTACCACATGGAGGAATAAAATCATATCCATAGTTAAAAAATATCAAAATAACATAGAATAATTAAAGAGATATATATGAATACTTGTAGTGATAAGGACCAAATTTTTTCATAAACTACCAGATCATCCCATTCCAAACTCTTAAGGTAATGTGAGAACGATAAAAACCAGGTGTGTAAAAGTGATTCAACCAATTTTCAAATCTAATTTTAATTATAACCAATCCTACATTGAAAAATAAAAAGAATATTTTTATAAATAAAATTATATGGAATATTAAAATAAATTTGAAAATTAGCTTAAGGAGAAAGAAAAAATTGAAAAGGAAGATACCTTTAAAAAGGGAAAAATAAATGATAATCCTCATTAAACAAATAACTTTGGGAAAATAAAGACATTAAATTACCCTTTCTCTAAATAATGATCTAATAAAATATAATATATAAGGAAGATATCTGAAATGACTTTTTTAAATATTATAGAGTATTGAAATCAACAAACCTATACTTGAATCTTTCAAAAAATTTGAAAATACGATACTTTTCTTAAAGAACTATCCACAAAAAAGGATACTTTAAGGTTAGAGAGAGTGAACTTTGGGAGAAGTGTTTCATTCATTATCACAATACAATGGATATATGAATGAAAAGATCTGAAGATATTTTCGATCCCTTTTACAATTAGATTCCAAGTATCTTAAAGTTACATTGCATGATACTGAAGCCTCTATAAATGTTTTGTAACATTATGTTTTAATTATTTTCTAATAAGAGAGATAAAAACAACAAGAGTGATAATTTAACTAGCCAATAGATCAACTTTATTCAATGTAATATTTTTTGTAATATGTTTTTTTCATGTAACAAAATTTGATCTTCCTAGATAACTCTTACAAGATGAACATATAAGATACTATGGAACTAAATCAAATAACTATTATCCTCGGTAGAACCTACATAAAAAATAAAACAATAAATTTTCATGAAGAAACTATAATAATAGAGTTTTCTGAGAACACTATCCATTTCAACATTTTTTTATTCATTAAAGTTACCATCGGATGAGCCTTCACTTTTCACAATTTTCACCCAATGAAGAAACAAATCCTTATGATGAATCTAGTATGTTTTATGAAATTTCAAATTTGAGAAAATAATTAATATTTGAAAATTCAATGTAAAATAATTTGGATAAACTTGAAAACTATTTGAAAGCATCTAGAGATCAGGTGACTTTTTAATTCATTGAGGGTTTATTTATTCAATGATTAAGAGATGATATTTCATTTGTTTTCCATGAATTAAAGTATATAGAAGTAAATATACCAAATATATTTACATCATTAGTGAAACCCCTAGATCTTGAGTTAAATCTTTTTATAATTGATTTAAAAATTTTGTTTTTAATGGAAGGAATAAATATGGCTATAATTATTTCTAGAAAAATTATATTTATTCAAGTAAAATAAATTTTTAACCTTTTTATTGAGATTGTGAGAGATATTGGCTAGAGTTTTAGTGATATCCTTGGGACCAGTGCCTAAATTTGTATGCATAGTATTTTTATTTAAGGTGATTCAAAACCTATTAGACAACTAATAAAGAAAATAAACCCATATTTAATATAGGTAGTTAATAATGAGATTGAAAATTTTATAGAAGTAGGTATTATGTACTGCATTTCATACTCCCAATAGATTAGTCTTATTCGTAGAGTTCTTAAGAACGCCAGGATGACCAACATGAAGAATGAGAAAATGAAATAATACCTATGTGAGTCCAAAATAGTCGGATATAAATGAGGGAATCTAAAAAAAATTCAATCCATTCATTGATAAATTCTATATAGAAGTCAATAATGAAAGTGTATCCTTTACATGATTTTTTTGTATAATCCCTTAGAGAATCTTTAATATTATACTTTTATCATAAATATCGATCATACTCTTAAATAATTCCTTATAAATGACTTAAATTACAAAATAAACAATAAATGTTTTATAAATAATAAGAATATACCAAGACACTATTTGAAAAAAACTTAATTTCCTTTGGAAGTATACATATATACATTCGACTTGGTTTTTGTTGATTTCTAAAAATATTACATAGAATCATAATTAATAACAACCTTAAATTAATATGTAATATTTATAATACCAATGCTGAAGTTTCAATTTTAAAAATAAAAAAACTCCATATATTTTTATCCAAATATTAAAAAATTCATAATTATTTTATTCCAAATCCCTTTATAAAAATCCAATTAATAAAATAATCCATTTCTATTTATGAAAAAAAGTTTCCAAAATAAAATTTAAAAATCATTTATAAAACCCACAAAACCAAGTAATTAAATAAAAATAATAGAAAACCATAAGAACAATAATAAATATATAATAAAAAATAATTAATTAAGCTATTATCCAGATAATTTGAAGAGAGTATAATTAATTAAATAATTGAATCCCTTATAAGGGACCATTGATCAAGATATTTTTTCAGGTTATCTCCCTAATTACCAGTTTATGATGATCCAGACCATGAAAAAACCAATGCTGACTAATCATCGAAATACATCATGTCCCAAACATAACACAGTCCACCTAACTATCCTGCATCAACCTCATCAAAATGAATCTCCCCAAATAGGCATATCTCTTGATAAAGGGAACCCTGTAAACATCTTTTTCAACTAAGGTAACATGTATCATGATATCCCACCTAGGTATCTAGGTCACCATGAACAAGCAATTATTGAGGTCCTAAAGAAATCAATATGGTCACCTAAATAAATCATAAAAAATATCTCACACCTTACCTCTAACACAGTTGCATATAATATCCTATTTTAGACATCATCCATCCGTAATATATAATAATAAATTCATCACAGTTAAAATAAACAGAAGTGTTAAATTATCAGATCACATAATTAATCCATTTACCTCATAATATTCCAAATAGGCCTTAATTCAACAAATTAATAGATATTTCAAGAACTACCCATTTTTCTAAATATGAATTTTTTAATATAATTTATAAATCTAAATAATACACCCATTTTCCCAAAAAAATCATATTTCATAAAATAGAAATTTCCTTTGATAACTATGTTTAAATTATGAGGCCTATATTTTCTATTAAAACCATTTAATGTTCCCCTTGGGAAATATTAACACCACTTATTAAATTATAACATTCAATTCAAAACAAATGCATAAAAAATAAAAAGGAAAAATTATTTATTCCGATTTATATTTCATAGAAAATGATTTAAGAATCTAACCAAAACAATATGTAGAACAATATTTTAAATAAAAATATATTTATAAAACCCAATAATTCCATAAATTGTAAATTAATGGAAAATAAGAGAAATAAATAACATAAAATATTCAGAATAATGTTTTAATGCATCACCTTCTAAAAATATTTCTTAAATGATTAATAAAATACTCTTTTGGGGTATGAGACAATAATAAATATAGGTTTAAACCATCTTATACTTGAAACCTAGATTAAAAATATATTTATGGTTCATTTTTTTAGGATTTAACTTGTAAAATTAGAAGGAATGAAATTAAAATGATGAAGGAATATGGAAGAAAGGGGTTACATTAAAAATGTCTTAAAATATGTGGAAGATGAAGAAAAACTAGAGGTAAATGGTGGAGAAAATATCCCTTAATATATAAGGTGATTGGGTTAATGAGGGTGATAAGAAAATATGAGAGGTGAAGTAAAAAATCTTATGATAAATTTGGTTGAATTCAACTTTAAATAAAATATGGGAAGACTATATGGTTTAGTACCAATGTATTCCAAAATCAGTGCTACCCGTATGGATGGAATGGTCCAAGATGTAGTATAACACATGTTTTCCTTTCATGGTCTCTACTAACTATGTAGAAACTATGATCCACGTCCCTTATACACAACTATGTGGTATGTTATGTCACATGGTTTTCCCTATGACATACACTAACAGTGCTTTAACTATTCACACTAACTATTCATATTCAAAAATGAACCAAGGAACCTTTTGTGTAAGTATTAAAAAATGTCCTAGACTTAACCATGTGAGAAAACATATTCAAAGAAATAACTCCTATAGAAGGGTAACCTTTATAGTTTACCAATTTTTATGGTGACTATTTCGAAACCATGTTCAAAATTGATAAACAACAAAATTAAGAATTATATCCAAAAAATTAGAAAAAATTATTTTATTAAAAAATAAATTAAATAATCAAAGTAAAATTAACATGGATTGTTACAATTTGTGTCTATTATTAAAACCATATGTTGTACCAACATGGATGTTGTAGCCTTATATGGTGGGGAGGACCAAGGGGTGATCCCACATCAGAGATGGTGGTGAATGAAGCGATACATTATATACGGGTATAGATACCTCTTCCACTATGATTTTTTTCTTGGAGAATCTCTATACATATTTAGTTAAAAACAAACCCAAGATAACAAGGCCTTAAGAGAACTATATCACGATATGTGTGGTTTGTTAAAATAAAACTATCCTATAAATTGTTTTCCATTAGAAGAAGGTGTTAGTAGTATATTGTAGTAGTATATGATATCCTTCAAAAATTATTTTGTTGATTCCATATTTTGTGAAATAGATCTTATGAAATAAACCCCTTAGTTGTTTTAATGTAATACTCATCAAATTTGTGGATTAAATTTTTACTATATAAGAGGTATATTATTTATATTTTTTTATTCATTTCTTATATCTTTTTGTTTGATAATTGTGTGTATTTGGGATTCATTTTCAATATTATAGATAATTTAGATATTATTAAAACCCATAACTTTTCAATAAATAACAATATAAGATCTATATAATATATGACTTATTTATTTAGATTTATTATAGTTATACCCATTATAGGGTCTTGACTCATCCTATGTGAGTAAAAATTAGATTTTTTAACAAAGTGTTGTAGAAACAGTTTTTTAAGGTGTAGTGGATTCAGTTATACCTTACGCTCGACCCCATTATTTATTTCCAATGTGTTTTATATGATTTACTTTTAACATTGGATCTATTATTAAAAATGAACATATATTTTTAAAATAATCCATATATTTTATCAAAATTATACTATAAATTTATTTTATAATAAGAAAAATTATATAATTTGATTTCTTATATTATTGAATGGGTTTTTCTTAGAGTAATGATATTTAAAATTCAAATATTTTTTAAAATATATTCAACTATGTAGTAAATAATTTTATGTTGAAATATTTAGAAAATGACAAAGAAATTCCCCCTCACAATATTTTTACGAAAATATGTTTTCAATGGAATGATTTCAAAAGTGTTTGTTTTTTCAATTAATTTATTTTGAAAAATTGGTTAATCTTAATTCACCACACTCTTTAGCTAACATTAAAACAAAAATTTAAATAATTCCCTTGAAAATTTGTTATCATACTTTTAATTGAATATATTTTTTTAATTAAAAAAACTTATTTATATTTAAAATGGTTTTGATTTATAATTTTAATAGAGTTATACATATTTTAATGAAATATATTTTTGAACATAAAAAAATAGTGATTTTGTGAGGCTAATTGGATTGCAAATATAAAAAATGGTGATGTTAAAAACTAAATAGAAAATAATAGGGGTTTAAAGGAAAATCAGAAAGTCATATAGGTTTTTATATGTATTTTTTTACTATCCCAATTTTCCATATGCATATATTATTCTCCTCCACACTTTCTTGCAAAAAATCATATCCCTCCCTAAATGTTAAAAGCATATTTTAGTCACTACTTCATTCTGTTAATTCATTACACTTCCCACTTCTAATCTATTAATTATGGGCTTCCTCACATGGTAGTCTTCATCCCACATAATTTTCTAGGAATTTTCATAGGTTTTATGACTAAGAGGGGATAATATGGAAATTTATGTATATGAAATTAGTATCTATTTTAATTATTTCATCTTGTGTCTTTAAAAATCAGTTAATAATTGTTACATTTACATTTATTCTTAATGAGTGGATTTGATATATATGTTACTTATATAAAAATTGACATTTCAGTTTTTGGTTTTTTAATTATTTGTAAAATTTATGTAATAATCTATAGGGTTTTTTTTCATGACCCATCCCTATTAAAACCAGTTACAAATTAATAAAGAATCTAATTATTCCCTTCAATCCCACATTCAATATACCATAGTTTGATGACTAGAAATGAGGTTATATAGCCCAAATAATGGGGGGAATACCCTCAAAATCCCCAAAAGGATAAATATATATACCAATTAACTCTATGTAATAATAAAACCATTTACCACCCAAAATGTAAAATTCATGTAATTTTCAAAGTAAAACATGGGAAATACCATTAGAAAACCAGATCCTATAATAGAAGATCAAACTATATATAACCTCTTAATAATTAGATAGTAATGTTCAACCCAATCAATAACCCCATTTTCAAAATCAATAAAACACAATATTGAAGATAAGGGTGTGTAAACCATATACTTTGTATGTTCCTCCCAATAATATATAATGGAAATGGGGAGGAACCATATTAAATACTATATTAATATGAAATGAAACTGATATATTTCCAATCCTATGTCCTTATCAAGTATAACCTCACCAAGTATTACTAACCAAATCTATACACTAGTATAATAACGCAATAACAATAAAATTAATTAATAAATCACCTTGAACTCAATTTCCCACCAAACTAGTTAGTCTCATGCATGAATAGCATACTTTGTGTCACTCTCACCACATCCATATCTATATAAACACAAACCACAAAATCACATCACAACTAAAATTTCATAACTGAAGTCACATACCATATACTATAACCAAATGTCGCATATGTTGATCCCTACTATATATCCTCATATCCATATCCTTGCATCCAAAACTAAAACCTCATTCCATCATAATATATACTATATTAGGAAGGGATATTAGGGAAGGTGGATTAGTCATATATTTATATTGTCAACATCTTAGATATTAGAGGCACAATAAGAACCAAAAACCTAAAATAGGTATTGATCATGTTTCTATAATTAAATGGTTGTGTATAAAAAATAAATGAACATACAATATATTTAATAGTATAAAAATCCGAATTGTCAAAGTTATATTGTAATAATTCTAAAACCATAGCCCATAACCAATTCACCACTATTGTAAAAAACTTTTTTCTATACCAAGAGAAAAACAGGCCTGATGTAACTCTCTCTATCTTGGTTTATTTATGATCACAAACACTCATTTATACGTCTTACAGTTTCATTTGAGTGGATGGAAGATCCATTGTTAAGATTCTATATATTTATCTTAATGAAACAAATAATGGAATATTTTTAACATTGGATGATCCATTGAAGACTTTTAATGTGGATTTTAAGATATTATTAAAGCATTATTTCATGTGTTGAAACTATGTAAGGTAGATGGAATAACCTTTGAAGAATTTGTAATAAAATTGATGGGAAACTAGAATTTCATGGTGCATTTCATGGAGCATTAGCTCATCAATGTACGAAATTGAAAAGATGGTTCCATGTAAAAATAACCTTATAAGTGTAGAAGGTACACCAGACACCCAATGGAGGAGAACCAACCTTCTAGGGTAAGAAGATAGATCTTGGATGTCCCCATAAAGCTTCTTGGCTAGCTGGTGGCATCGTGTGGATAGCCAGTGGGGATGAATCTGCAAGTTTGAATTCTTAATTCTCATGGATGTGGAAACTCTTAAATTGATGTTAACATGGATTAATGAACAAGAATATTTTTATAATGTTCCTTTATGACTTGGATGCTATAAATGGCGTACCTTCATGTATTAGATCTCAAAATAAATAAAACTCTCAATAATGTTGGATTGAATGATCAAATCCAGTGACATACTAATGACATTATCTCATCAATCTCCAAGCCCTGTTTCAAGAGAAAATTATAAAGTCTCAATATCCTAGGGTCTCATTATATACCTTTATTTCTATATATATCTTTTATTGCCTTATTGTTCTATCCTTTGAGAGATATAAGTCTATTTTTTTAATAGATTTGCACCATGAAATTATTTCTCTTCTCTTCACCTATTTTAAAAAATACTTCTTACAACTAAAACATGGTGGAGATTGGTTTGGTGATAATTAAATAAAATATAAAGGTAGTAATTGGTTACATGATCTCCATTAAAATCATTTTACAATTAATAAAAACCTATTAACTCAAGTTGAGAAGATATAGGATCTCACACCAAGCTATTGTCGAACTCCTTTATCAAACTGTGATTTCCCTCTAATTTAATTTATGCATTTCAACATTCAAATATGATACACCTAATTGACTAATTTTTATTCCTCCATTTTCATTTGTGTATACTAATTCAATCAATATTGATATTTAATTTATAATAGGGATCTAATTTTTCAAATCATCACTTTATCGAATTTATCAATTCATCGCTTTATTAATTTATTTTTAATTTGTAACTTTATCAAATTAATAAATTTATTACATTATCATATCAATATCATGTAGTTATGAATTTTTTAATTTTGTTTTATTTAATTTTTAAAAGGTTAATTCACCCCCATCCTCCTTTCATCATTCTTTGAGTGGCAGATGGTATCAAAGGAGGTCTTTTTTTCTTAAAAATACCTTTCTTCCAAAATTATATTTAATTATCAAAATTTAAATGGATTTTATAGTTAAATATTTTTATGATGTATTATACCTATGATTCACCGACTCCTATTTTTTATGGTACAAATTATTCCTATTATAAAAATAACATGTCAATTTTTCTTCAAAGTATGAGTTACCTTCTTTAGAAAATTGTTATGCATGAATATAATTATACTAATTATCATGAAGATAAGCGGACTCACAATAATATTAAATCCTTCGAGGTTAATGGAAAATCCATAACTCCTATAACTACAATCTTGACCAAAATAAATTTAATTATGTTTCTACTTGAAAATTTTAAAATTAAATATGTAATTAATAGATGTAACTCATAGAGTAATCCAAATAGTTAAATATAATAGGCTTGAAATGTTGTGAAAACATTTTGAATGTATTTTATAAATATAAATAATCCATTTATAGTATGTTTACCCAATTTATTTCCATTTTTAATGGTCATATGTCTCTTGGTGATGATTTTTATACTTAATCCTTGGTAAATAAGACACACTAGGGCCTTCTATGAAATTGGGATCACAAGGTTATGGTTATACAAGAATCAAAGTACATAATGAAAATATAGGTCATAGATCATGTGTAATATCTTAGTTAATAAGAAATAATCATGAAAAATAAATATAAACACGAAAATAAATAAGAAAAGAAATCCATGGAATTCCAAAGAACATCTTTTTTCAAAATTATTGATGATGAAGATTCACCCGAATGTGATACTAAAATTGAAAATTTATCCAAGAAGTTTAATAAACTCCTAAAGAATAAATCTACCCTTCATACAAAGAAAGTCATACCATAAGTGACTGTAAAAAATGCAACTAGATGGGAAATATCATGATGTAACATACCATCTATAAAAAGAAGATGAAACTAAATTAGAAAGATAAGAAATCCCTCAAGGCCTCAACCTGGAGAGCTAGTGAAGTCTCTCTTCACTCAACCCCCTCATGAAAATAATGTACTATTTTACATATGACACATCTTAAGCTGGGTGATTAAGTTAGTTATCTTATTTATCACTATCATTCTCTTTCATTATATTCATCTCATTAATTCTCTTATTCTTTCACTTATAATCAGAAAAATAAACTTAAAAATTTCTATAAATAAATCATTTATAAATATTAAGAACATATAAAGAAATAAAAATATGTTATTGATGGAAAATATCATCTTTTAAATTGTAAGTATTTCATTTATAAAGAAAAAGAAAATTATGAGTTGAAACATTGAGATAAAACTAAAGTTGTGTTTTTAGTATCCAAAATAATAGATCTTAAAAATACTCATGATCAACTTACTCACAATGATAGATATCTTAATATTATTTAATGTGCTCAACATTTTAGTAAAAATAATTTCATAATTTTTTTTGAAATTAAAATGGATTTATAAAAAATATAAAACAACAACTATTATAAATATATGTTCCCAAAATATGTTTTTTAATTATTGTTGAAAATATAAAAATCTCATTTATGTTTGAAATTAATAAAATGCTAGATATTTAAGATGTAAATATATTAATATTTAATCTCATATAACTAAAATAAAATCACATTCCAACCATGTTTGGGTTCTTAAATCATTATTCTACAATTTTATTAAACCTAATATTGTTTCAGCATAAAAAAAAATTAATTATCAAAGATGGTAGGACCCAAATCCACAAGGGTACCCAACATTTGATATTTTAATTGACCAAACCATTTTATACCAAAATATTTCATATTATTTGAAATATATCCATTAAACATCAATAAAATCCATGACAGAACCATAAATTATTAGTGTATTTGAAAACATGGATACATAAATAATAGGAACAGAAAATATCTACCAAATATTGCCAACTTCCATAGTTTTTAATGCCCCTGATCACAGAGTGGAGCTCAGTATTGAGTATGAAAAGAAACCACCCTTCTGTGAAGTTTGCAAATTAATTGGGCATAATTTTTTCACTTGTATGATTGCTAGGAAGCATCTGGATCCTCCAATTAAAAATGATTAGAAAGAGGTTAAACATACCAAAAAAGGGGAAAATACTATGGACAAATCTGATCCCCCTACAAAAAAGAATGATATTTGGGTCAAGAAACTCAATGCCCCCTCAACCTTAGAAGGAAAATCTTGGGCTGTTTTGGTTGAGGAAGAGGATGATTCTCAAAACAATGTTAAACCCATTGATTTAAAAGGATCTGTTGATGATTGTAACAGAAGTTGTTCTGACAAGATCATCCCTAACCCTATTCCCAATTCTGTTAATATTGCCTCTTCCTCTAGTACTGCATGTTTAAATGAGAATCTATGTAGGAACTTGGAAGACTCAATACCTTCTCCCAAGGAGAATGTTGTTGCTTCCAACAAGATACATAGTTTTAATGTTAACACTGCAGATCCAGGTAACACTGTGCTTTTTAATTCTGATGTTAAAAGTGTTCCTATTGTTACTACTGTTCCTATAATTAAGACTCAATCTGTTATTGGAACTTTTGGAATCTCTGATGATCACATTTTATCACACACTCTTGACCCTACCCTAAATTTACATGATGAATCTCTCCCTGTTCAGAAGGAGGAGTCTAATCCCCTGACTGACATGAAGATTCCTGCTCCTTTGCAGAAATAGTTGGACATTTCTAGTACTGTCCTTGTTGAAAATACTGATAGTTCTACTAATATATTTTTCACACATGCTGATAATTCTACTCTTGATCATACTCAATTGTCTTGCAACTTTCTACACACTACACTGCCTATTTCTGAATCTTTCCAAGATCTTGCTCACTGTTTGGTTAATAGGATGGTTCATAATTCTTCTCCTGTCAATCAGAACAAGGACCATGTCTCTCTTCTTGTTTCTAATCACTCAAATCCTGCTGAACTTGAAACTATCCAGAATGTGACTGAGCCCCATCCTCATCCTGATCAATCTCCTGCTCATGATTTTATTCTTGAGACCATTCCGAACAGCTCTATTCTGCCTCTTGTCTTGGAAAAGGACTCCACTCATAGGGCTGAACAGCTCCACACACTGGATAGTTCTTCTCCAATGCGTTCCTCAGATCTTGTCTCTATTCACAATGTAGATCTGAAAGCTAATCTCTCTCCCAGTTCTTAATCTGATGAGAGTCAACATAATTTATCTTCTACCTCAATGGTTACGAGATCCCAAAAAAATAAGGGCTCTGGTAAATCAAAAAAGAAGAAGGGTTCTAACCCAAGACACAATCGGAAATGAATGTCCTCTTCTGGAACTGTCAAGGGGTGGCCAATAATGACACCTCCACTACTCTTAGGAGGTTTTTAAATACTCATAAACCACACCTATTTTCCATTGCTGAACCTAAGGTCAATTTTAAAATGAACTTTAGGAGATTTGGAGCTCTTAATTATAGTTTTCTGGGTTCTTGTAATAACAGTCCTTATGTTGACTCTATATGGATTTTTTTCCATAATACTTTAAATAATATTAACATTTTTTGAATTTCTGATCAGCAATTTACTTGTGACTTCTTATGGAATGGTCAACACATCTTTTGTACTATGGTTTATGCAAAAAATAGGTATCAGGATAGGAGAGTTTTATGGCTTGAACTCCTTGATATTGCTAATCATATTCAAGACTCTTGGATTGTTTTGGGAGATTTCAATGCCATTCTTACCCCATCTGAAAAAATTGGTCCCTCTCATCTCTCTATTTCTACTAGAGAGTTTAAATCTACTATCGATGACTGTAATTTTTTTGAGATTAATCTTATTGGTGCTAAATACACCTGGTACAGAAAACATTATAATAAGAATGTTTCTAGTAAACCTAATAGAGCATTTGTCAATATGAAGGCTCTTGATATTTGGGACAAAATATCTAGTGTTACTCTCCCTAGAATCAATTCTAATCATCATCCTATCCTTGTTAATCTCCTCATGAATGATCGAAAACCTTTCTTTCCCTTCAAATTTAACAATGCTTGGTCTTCAAACCCTGATTGTGTCACTTTTATTTTTAACACTTGGAACTCTATGAAGCATCATAAAGATTCTTTTGCTTGTTTACATAAATTGAAATTTCTTAAGTAAGCTCTCAAAGGTTGGTGTAAAAATTCAAACTCTCAAATAGATCTTGACATATCCTACCTTGAAGATGAACTCAATCGCTTCCAAACTCAGAACACTAATTCTGATTTTATTTTGGATCCTCAGTTGGAAGCTAATATCTCTTCTAAACTTAATTCCTTACTTACTTTTAAGGACAATATTCGTAAGAAGATGTTTAGAACTAAATGGATTTCTGATGGTGATTGCAATAATAAATTTTATAATTGTCTTCAAAGAATTAGAAAGTCCAGTCGTCCTCTTTCTATGCTCATTCATAATGACTTGGTCATTGATTCTGAAGAAGCCATTACGGATCATATTACCTCTTATTTTTATAACATTTAAAGTGGTCCGGACAGAAATGTTGATCTTAAACCTGGAATCATTCCTTTGTTGGTTGATGAAGGAGATAATAAGTCCCTTTTAAGCACTCCTCTCGATCATGAAATTAAAGACATTGTTTTTGGGTTAAACCCAGACAGTGCTCCTGGTCTGGATGGTTTCAAAAATGGTTTTTTCCAAAATCATTGGGATCTCATACAAAATGATGTTTGTAACCTTGTTAAGATATTCTTCACTCATGGATCTCTTCCTCATGGAATCAATGCTCAATTTCTAACATTAATTCCTAAAGTTGAGAATGCTGCTGAGATACATCAATTTAGACCTATAGCTTTGATTAACACTATCTATAAAATCATCACTAAAATTATTTCAAATAAACTTTCACCTATCTGTAATAGAATTGTCTCTTGGAACCAATTTGGTTTTATCAAAGGAATATCCATTCAGGACTACATTTTCCTTGCTTTAGAATGTACGAATACTTTAAAAAAAATCTAGAGGTGGTTGTGTGGCCATCAAACTGGATATTAGAAAGGCTTTTGACACCATTGATTGGAATTTTATTTACAAAGTTCTTAGAAACTTTGGTTTTAATGATTCCTTCATTGGTAGAATCAGGAATCTCTTTCACTCAGCTCTTATCTCTATCCTGATTAATGGTACCCCTTGTGGTTTCTTTAAATGCACTAAAGGTGTTAGGCAAGGAGACCCTCTTTCTTCCATCCTCTTTGTTATTGCAGAAGATTACCTTAGCAGACTCATAAACCACCAGGTTGAACAAAATTTGATTAAACCTATTCAGGTGGCCAGGAACTTAAATGCCCCCACCCATCTTTTATATGCTGATGATATTATCTTATTCATAAAAGGGGATCAGAGAAATCTACATGCTCTCAAGCAAACTATATCTCACTATGAGGATGTCTCTAGTCAAGCAATTTCCTGGAACAAATCTTATATCTATTTTGGCAAGAATTCTCCTACAAGAAGGAAATCTGGTATTATAAATTTCCTGGGTATTAAAGAGGGATTTTTACCTTCCACTTATTTGGGTGTTCCTCTATTTTGGGGTCGTCCCAAAGCTACCTATTTTTCTAATATCATTTCTCATATCACAAATCAACTAGCTAATTAGAAATGGAAGTCTCTCTCCATGGCTGGGAGAATATGTTTGGTTAAATCGACCATTGTTTCTAAAATGGTCTATTCCCTTATGGTCTATAAATGGCCCGTTGGTATTTTTAAAAAAATTAATACTTATATTAAAAACTTCATTTGGTCTGGAATCATTTTTGAAAAGAAGCTTGTCACTATTCCTTGGAATTCTTGTTGTAAACCCATTGTTAATGGTGGAATTGGCATTAAAATTTTAAAGCTGTTCAATGATGCTCTTCAGGCCTACCTTACTTGGTGCATCATTAACTCTTCTTCTAAAGATACTGATTTTCTAAAACACAGGTTTTTCTCTAAGCTTTCAAAAGGTAATATGAATTTCATTGACAATGGTTCCATAATGTAAGGTCTGTTTTAATGGTCCAGACATTATAATTTGACAATGGTTCCATAATGTATACAATTTTAATAATGACATAAATATCATATAATTCATTATTATCATATTTTTAACAATCTATTAAATTTATGTAAATAAAAAATGAATTACATTATTCAAGGAGATGATAGTTCGTGCATGCACATGAACATTGTTTTCATTTCCTAATATAAATAATGAATGAAATATAAGTTATATATTATCAATATATAAGAATAATTATATAATAAATATCAAATATATTTATTAAATCCATAATTATATCCATCAATTTCATTAAGTGATGGAAAATGAATCATATCTGAATGTGGAGGTGGTTGTCCACACATACACAGTAGCGATATTCTCATTTCCCATTTGATAAAAAGGAGGTGGGAAAATGTTTTTACATAATAAAAATAACATATTAATATATTTATTATACTATATTAATAATTTTATAATGTATATTATAGTTTTAGTCAATTTTAAATTATAAATAAAATTGAAATAGTTTTCTAAATATTTATATGTCTTTTTTGAGAGACCTCCTTTGGCTTACACCTTAATACTTAAAATATTGTTCTTATGGAAATAATAAGAGATATAAGATGAATTTATTGAACATATGATGAAATTAGGTAATGTTTTTATTATCTATAGTTGTCAAAATTCATGAAAATGGTTGGATAGGAGGTTCCATTTTATAAGTGAGGTAGATAAAACACATATAATTACATAAAATATTTAAATATAATCAGTGTATTTATAAAGTATAATTCTTAAAAGTGACCAAGTATTATAAGTTAACATAATAAAGGTTCAAAATATCTTAGATCAATAATATTTATACAATTTTATACTTATATTTTAGTTTAACCTCCCCTGATAAACTCATTTAAACTTTAACAGTGTAAACAAATTTTTTCAATTTTTACTATTTATTATGGAAAAAAGGAATTTGGTCCCATTTACATGTTTTTAAATATGGATTAAAAATATTTAATCGATTTTATCAAATTCAACTTATAAAATCAGAATTAATTAATCTTAAAATTAACATGAAAAGGGAAATCAAAATAGTTTTCTAGAAAAATTATTTTTAAGCATAAAACATAATTTAATTTAATCTATTACCTGTTAAAAACTATAAAATGAATGTTAACAATATTTATTGAATATATAATCTATATATTTAATTAAAATACTTAATAACTAATTATTTATTTTATTTATTATGATAAAATTACATTTCACACATAGAAACAGTTTTATAAAAAATAACTTGTTGTACCTTTAAATGATTTATCCTCATTACTACCATTTAGTAAACTAATGTAAGAATTTTTATTATTAAATAAACAAATTTTTTTTAATAGTTATCAATATATATTTTATATAATAATTCATAACATGTATATAATTCCATTTCATAGATAATAGGCCTTTAAATCATTAAATGGTTTTATTAAAAATTTAATGATTATTTCCCTAGAAGTATTCAATAAAATTGAATTTAAGAAAAAAATTAATATATATATATATATATTATATTTATTTTAATCATATTAATAGCCTCTAATTGAACAGTAATGTTATAAAGGTATATTATATTACATGTTCATTCAATCTCACGGTTTCTTATAATGAAATCTATCAAATAAATCATGTTTATTTAAAAGGAACTACATATAAAATATTGTGGTGTTACATTATACCACCGTAAAATAAATTTCTCCTTTAAAATTATATCACTATAAAAAAATTAATATACCTTATCGCATCATTTAGTTCTTATATAGCTCCCTCAAAGTTATGATTCCTCTCAAGAGATTTAATTGGGTGATTAGTCTTGTTCCATAGAACATTATTTCTATAATCCAAGATTTATACTCATTTTTATTCATATGATAGATCATTATCCATTGGTAAAACCTCTATTTTTAGTACATGTGAATTATTAGGTATGTAATACCTTATAAGAGATACATTGAATAAATAATGGATGATGATAGAGGTTTGGTTGATACATGAGGTGATAAACTATCATCCCTTATGGATAGAGAATCTAGTAGGGTACAGTATACTTATGTCTTATATTTTCCTTATTTCTAAACCTAATAACCTTATTCCATATTGAAATTCAAAGAAGTTCCTTCTCAAGAAATTGAAATTATGTATTACACTGATCATTTTCATTATAAATATTCTATTGAATCAAAGATACTGAATGAATCTAACCTTCTATTCTATTTTTTCATCTATCTCAGGTCCAAATAGATTTGTCTCTCTAACTTCATCCTATAAATTTTTTTGCATTATAGTTCTCTCCAAAGAGGGATTAATAAAAATCCATTTGAATTCAAATTTTAAATATACTTTTAGAAGATAATTGTACTAGAGAAAGGTGTTAATAAAAACCACCATTCAAACCTAGATAATGTTATCATAGCATATCCTTTAGGGTATGAATGGTTCTCCTAGAATGACCATATATTTTTGGATAATAGGTTGTACTGAAATAAAACTATGTATCTAGATATTGATAAAGTCTTTTACATAACATTAAGGTAAATCTTATATCAAAATCAGATATGATAGAATGTAGTACATGATGCAACATTACCACTTAATGAATTTCTGAGAAATATAATCAAAGAGAAATACTTTCTACTAATAGTGAAATATGCTATCTTTATATGTTTATTGAATACAAACCAAATATAATTATGGCCTCTATATATTTTTGGGGTTCCAGCAACAATATCCAGGGTGTTTTTTTTCATTTCCATTCTATTATAGGTGATTATTATATCATACCCGTATACTTTTATCTCTCACCCTTAACTTCTTGACATTCTAAGCACCAAAATAAAAACTATGCAATTTCTTTATTTATGTTTTCCAACCATTTATATTCTTTTAGATCTCTATAAATATTCATAATTCTAGTATGAATAGAGAATGATGAGTTTGAGCTACTTACAATAGATGCTTCATTATGTATGGTATTTATAAGACATATACTCAATATCAAAACATATCATTACATAAAAATTAATGTTCAACTTTGGATCATTTCTCACATTATTTTTCATCTCTACATTATTTTTATATTCCAATTTAATAATTACAATGATATATAGTTGAACACATATTTGATAAAGATAATATTTCTCCCCTTAATTCATGAATTCAGTGTCCATCCATTGATTATATATATATATATTAGATATTTTATGATCCTCATCATAGATAATCTATAATGATCCTTTCAAATCAAAGAATCATCTAACTTATTTTAATTCCTATGAAGGTATTGTATTTAGAAGTCATAGTCATTAATAACCTCTTATTATATTCTATTGTAATTATTAAACTCTTTGGGATAATATATAATTCAAAATTTTAGGATTTTTATATATTTATGTTGGAATTGAAATATATGCTACTGAAGAAATAGAAAAATATATGGCTGGTTTGAAGCCAACTCAGGCTCAAATAGACCCAAAATTCATCGAAGGAGTCTGTCTCATGAAGCTCCTTCATGGATACCCCTCACCGGTGCCCAGATGAAGGTGGATGAAGGTAAATATATGATTCCAATGAGCCATGCTACCACATGAGAATATTTTATGGTACCTCCACAAGTCCAAAAATCCTTATGATTGTGCGAGCATCTTTGATAGTAATTCTTTGAGTCTGATAGAGCCCCCCCCCCCACTTCCTGTCATCATTTTTTCCATTACAGCGCACCCTAAGATCTTCTAAATCCTCATTTCCTATAAATATTCATCCCACCCCCACCTCAAATGCATCGTTACCTTGACCTTTATACTTCCGATCTCCCATCTTATGAAGCTCTCAAACCCCACGAACCTAGCCAATAAATATATTTTCCAATGTACTTGATCATTATGAGTAATTATTTCCTTTTTTTTAACCCCTTCTATCATTGGTAGGGATGATTTTCGAAAAGGCCTCCACCCTTCATGAAGGAGGTATCCCCTTTAGGTTACTTGAGGCTTCACAAATCATTAATCCTCTATGAAGAACACCTCTATAAGTCAGGACTCTATGATAAGGTAGGGGAACCATGCTTCATGTGGCCCTTTCCTTCACAAATCCCATTTCCTTCACAAAGAACCCATGCTTCCTGAAGACCCTCTTGATGATCTACCTTACTTTGTGAGACTCTCTTCAGTGTGGACCTCCAGGATTACATGTGGTAATTTTCTAGTCCCTCATTTGATATCCCTTGTTGCGATGTCCTGCCTATTTCTTTCTTTTATATATATGATAATGGATATTTATTTTTGGAATTTCCACACTAACATAGACCCCATTAGTAACCACTATTACACACCACTCCGGACAGGCATTTTTGGTGCCATCCCTTCCCCATGTGTGGCTGGGTATCAGTTATGTAAGTCTAAGGGGTGAGGAGTGATTTAAAAGGCCCCAGCCTTAAACATCTCTTAATATTGAATTAAATGAGTAATTCACATTGAGTATCTTTTCAGGTTTAGAGTTTTAGAGAATTAGGACATAACTATTACATCTCAAAAGATTACAAAGTAGTTGCTTCTACTAAATTTCCATAAAATAAAAACTCTTAAAAAGAAACATGTATAGTTCCATGTTTTAGGTAGCATGACTTTCCCTTGATCCCATCCTTGACCCTATTCCACGCTAAGTCCTGTGAAAAAAAAATCAAAAACTTGGGATGAGCATAAAAAGCTCAGTAAGGGATACACAAAGAATGAAAGTTGTTAGTTTTTCAAACATCAAGTAAACCATGTATACTCTATCAAAGTAATACCTTCACCTTCATGAAGTAGTAAAAACTATTCACTGAATAAAGTTTCATTACTTAACTTTTTGTAACCAAAGGATTACCATAAAACCCATATAAAGAACACATAACATATATAAAGGTAACTTGGGACATAAACATACTTAAGTGGAATAACCATATGGTAGACTTCCACACATATCACTTAATGGAATAGCCATATGGCCAATTTCCATACATACTTATTGGAATAGCCATACGACTGACTTCCATACCCAATGCATTAGAGGTTATAATGTAACCACTCGTCCTGGTATTCACGACACCACCCGTCATATGGTTTATCACGTAACCACCCGTAAAATGTCCAAGTACCATCATTACACATACAATATTGAAAATATAAACATTTCAATAACAACATTTCATTTTCAATCACAATAAGTAATTCCAAGATATTGAACTAATCAATCTACTTTCAAAAACCATTTAAAAGAGATTTTTGAATCAAAGTGTCCCATACCACTTTGAAGCTTTTAATGGAATTATAATCTTAATACATTAACGTCCATATAAATAAATACTAAAAACTATTTTGAAAACATGGACATTAAAGATAAAGATTTAGAATAATGAATCATTAAAACATTTAAAACGGTATTTTTGTTAAAGAGTTTTTAACAAAAAGAGAGACTCTTGAATACAAATAATTACGGAATAACATTTAATATGAACTTTATAGTATCATGAGAATAAAGGGATTCATGATATAATATGTCAAAGGACAGTATACACACCATATAAGAGTGAATTGGTGCATAACAACAATGAAGTCTCAAAATGTAAAATGAGATGAAATCCATTATAAAGAAGGTATCCTTAAATTAAGGATAAATCAATCTCATAATTATGTGTGACAAATATAAATACACCCAATATAAGTGTATATTAAGTGTAAAACAATCAAAGGTCATTCACACATATTAAAAAGATGACATACTCAATAACTACAAGTTGAACCCAAAGAAATCGAAATTGGGTTAAGAAGTTCCCTTGGTAAAATTCGACAGCCTAACGGCGTCACATAAAATTTTACAAAAAGGGTTGATGAGAGAGATAAAGGGTATCTCATCATTTGGACATAAAATTTACATAAATAAGGATATATAAGAACATATACAAACATAATAGTATGTGAATTAAAAGACATAACAAAAGAAGTCTTTTAAAAAGAGGAGGGTGAAAGGTCCCCTTACCGAGTTGGGTAACTTTAGAAAAGTACACCCCATGGAAGAAGGGTCATACAATGAAGATGTAAATACCCATAAATTAAATTATACTACACAAAGTGTATAATAATGGGCAGTACATACACCACTCAAAGTAAATAGTGGCAAATGTAGCATAAATGTCACGGAAATAATGTGAGATGAAAAATCCCTTACGAAAACTCGGCAGCCTAACAGCGCCACTTAAAGCTTTCAAAAAAAATGGATTTATGAGATAAAATAGGTTATCTCATCATATGAACATAAAAATTATAGTAGGATTAATATAAATAACATCCCTATCATAGGAAATATGAGCTTAAAAGGAATGACATAAAAGAGTGTACTTAAAAAGAAAGAGAGGGGTAGGATCCCTTACCTCGGGTCCGACTTGACTCGATCGTTCTTTAACGTCCTGAATAATAAACTTGAGTTAATTTATATTTTCTTAATAAACTTTTTCAAGTTCATTATTCCTTTTATATCACTTATTTCCATGTTATAAACATTATGTAATCATTTAAGTTAAAAATGTTTGTTTTGTCGATATTTGGTTCTTAAGTCGAAAGTGGACTTCTTACAATTACATGTTGTTCGTGTGGTCAAAGGTTCTTTATATCCAGAATGAAATTCCTGATTTTGATATCATATATATCTATAATATACATGTATTTATAATATCACATAATCATTTAGAGGTAAGAAATTAAATGCATTGTTCGTGGAGACGGTAAGCCGTACGTACGCATGAACGCTACTTTCATTTCTTTGTCATATTAATGGAATTAAAACTAAATGAGAGGTATGTATATTTTAATTACATAATTATATTCATCATTTATATGTATCATTCATCATATATATCCATTATATAAATGTACTTATAATAGTACATTACATTTGGGGATAAGAAATGAAATGCACCATTCATGGAGACGGTAAGCCGTATGTACGCATGAACGCTACTTTCATTTATATCTCATACTTTAATGGAAAGAAATAATAATGATATAGAGGTATATAATAATTTCAGTATAAAATCATATATAATAACATTAAATCCATCCTTTATACGTCTCACGTATGGCATTAATGAATCACATCACTTTGAGGGGGCGGTAGTCCGCACTTCCTAAAATGAAGATATCGTGTATACCCATAATGGAAGCCATAAAGGTAAGCCACAAATGAAAAATACAGAAGCTTAAGTAAAAAATAAACATATTATATATCATATATAAATATAGTGACATCTTAATGGCCACATTTGAATGTGTTATATGAGTGTTGAACAATCATCGTTTTGTGAGGCAGAAATTCACCATCCACAGAAACAGTATGTTCTTTAACCATTAGATGTAGGTGTGTGTAAGTGTAGCTCGAATCCTTATTATAAAAACATACTAGTATATTGAGGATACTGTAGTTGTTACAAAAGAAAATAATAAAAAGTGTTTAGGGGGTTGGAGAAGCAAAATAAAACAAAAGGACTCAAAAGAAGACATTACCTTAAAATCGGGTAACTCCCATTGGTTTGAGGTCAAAGGATTACTTGGGAAGACTTCTGCCCAAAGTGAGGCTTCAAGAAGTAATATAGGGATGTGGAGAGAAAAAATGGGCAGGGGTTAGCTGAGCCAAAGGATTTGGGAGTGTGGGTAAGGAGGTTGAGGTGGGGGCCTTTTATAAGAGGAGAGGAGGGGCACTCTTGGAAAGTGAAGAAAAGTCACTTTATTTCAAAATGGTATTCGGATTTAAGAGGTCCAAAATTGATGTATTTCGAGTATAAAGTGATAAGGGTTCTAAATCCACCCATACAATAGGTTTTTTCCAATGTGTAGGTCTTAGATTTTACCTTATCTTTCCATTTTATTTAAATCGTTAAATAATGAGGTCATCGCTGCATCATCATGATGTCATCAATAATTTAATTTATTTAACGTCTAAAAATTATAAAAAAAAATACTATGATTTAGGAAATCTTTTTATATTTCCAATGAATATTTATAGTTAAAAATCTGACTTGTATAACCCCATGTAAAAATTATTTTAGTAAAATATCT
Source organism: Viscum album (assembly GCA_963277665.1). NCBI lineage: Eukaryota > Viridiplantae > Streptophyta > Magnoliopsida > Santalales > Viscaceae > Viscum > Viscum album. Next base: position 1,491,691,890 of record OY728120.1, read on the forward strand.
CATGTGTGTGTCATTTTTACTTTAACATTAAATAAAAAGGTATTTATGTCATTTCCCAACCAAAGTGGCTCCATGGGGTCCCCAAGTTGACCCATGGCTTTTTTTGGTCATCCATGACACATCCAATTAGGTTAGGACATGTGTCAAGTTCATTTCATATTATTAAAACATTATTTTTACCTTAAACTACACTAATTACCTCTAATCGCGATTAAAAACTTAATAAGTTACTATTCACCAAAAAATTATTTTAATCCCATTGAACCACATTTTACTTCTTAATGACAACAATGTATGTCGGATTTTTGAAATTCAAAACACAAAGGTGGAAAAATTTCATTTAAATGGAAAATCAGTTTTTATAAGTACCACTTAGTGGTTTCACTATTCATCAAAAATTGAAGTTTTTCAGAAAATTACCAAAAATTCACCCTAAGATATATTTGATATTCAGAATTCAAAAATGAAGTCCATTTTACAAAATTCACAACATATAAGTTGAATTAATTAATTTAATAATTAATTCCCGCTGTCATAGCAAATAGCGTGTTTTTATGAAACAATAAGTATCAAAAGATTGACACTAGTTTAAGTATGATTTCAAAGTAAAATTAATTCCAACGACCACTATTGGATTTAATGGTAAAAATATATTCTAATTTCACTTTAAAACCAATTCAAAAGATAATCTAATCATATAAATAAATTATATTAAAAAGAGGTTTTGAATTAAAATACAACATTTTACACTATTCATTAAAAAAATGAACTTTATCGGAAAGATACCAAAAATTTATACAAAGTAAATTTTGATGTCCCAATTATAAAGAAGAGTTTTATTTGGTCCAAATAGAATGTATAAGAGTGAAAAAAACTATATTTAATGACGGTTCGCCATCAAAAGGCGATAAGTGAACCTTTAGTGAAAACTAGGGCATAAACGCCTAAAATTGAATTCTTTCTGTATTTTAAGCCTTTATCTTTTATTGGATAAATGTAAAAACATTTAAAAACATATATAATCATATTTTAGTTATTTCTATCCATTCCCGCCAATACAACGGCTACATGTTAACTACCATTTAAAATAATATTATTTTATTATTAGAGTGCAACGTAAGATTCACAAGAAACTCGTTGTTGCGTGTTGGGTACGCCATCGAGCATAGCGTCCCCTTTAAAGTAATATTAATATTTTATTCACAAATATGGATAAATATGAAAATTTCATATTCTTTATTTACCTGGGGTGTTACATCCTTCCCCCCTTTTGGGAATTGCGTCCTCGCAATTTTAAAATTGGGCTTGGAAACATCCTTGAAAGTCCCACATCGGAAGAAAAGTCGGTAAAACAATCACTTTAAAATAAAGAAAGATAAGTACAAAGGTCACCCGAGTTAACCCATACTATGATTCCATGTATGAAAACATGGACATGGAGGAGAAAACATAGGGTCATGTTCTTGAGGGAGAGTGATAGTAAACATGTCTAGGAGAAAGTTAACCATAAGAAAATCACAAACTTGTGATGGGTTAAATGGTATTCGATTCCCCAGTAGGAAAAGTTAATAGAAAACATTTTTGGTTTAAGTTACTTTTTATTGAGGAATTTATTCATAAGGAAACATAATCACTTATCATGTTGACTTTCAACTTTTATTAGATTCCTTACACAAACTCATATTTTCTCCAAAAGACGAGTATTTAGGAAGACTTGTTCACATTAAGAGTACTATAATCAACTTCTAGAGAATCACCTAATCCACAAAAGAGAACTATATAATTCCCATGTCTTTAGACTTTAACCAAAACCAAAACCAAAAAGGCTAGTACAAGATCAGATAATCCAGAAAAGGATAACCCTTTATAAAAAGAAAATCTATGCTTAATCTCCAAAATTTGTCCAACAAAACCCAAAGTTCAACGAGGACCATTAGATAAACAATTTGTCCATAAAATTCTTAAAAGTAAACCAAACTAAGGTTGAAACCCAAATATTTGAAGGATTTAGTCACATAGTCTTCCAAGTTAAATCGTAACATTTATCTCCAAACAACATATGTTGCTCCTAAAGTCTCGTATTGAAAAGTAATTAACCTAATCACATATCCTCCATGATAGGTTAATCATTTTCATAAATAACCCAAAATAAACTTACTCTTAATTCATAAAATCATATAACTAGAAAGAATCAGTCAAACTAACCAGGGACTTCACGTAGTCCAGTGGTAGGCGATAAATACCAGTCGCACTTTGGTTGTGGGTTCGATTCCCACAGCTTTGTCTGATGCGACGGGTTGTCACACGGTCTGTGTGTTGTCCTTTTTCCAGAACTATATACTTCTTAAAACATTCCCCAAAACGAGATAAAATCTTCAAAAATAATCATAACATATTTTAACCTCAAGTTTATCTCATGCCTTTCATTTTCCATCATATCATATAATAACCCATAATTACCTCAAAAGTAAGGATCATATAAACTCTAATGGTTACCTTTATAATTATTACCTGAACTTCCACATCGATTGGTCATCTCATACATGATGCATTACAGAACATACCAAGGTTCAAGTGCTTGATCATGACTCCTTGATAGTTGGTTTAGAACAACCACGAGTTTCCTCATTGAATCCCCCATTTTATCTAGTATCTTAATCAGAGAACCACCACAGTTTCCTTCAAACCTGTTGTCTCTTTGGTGCCTGCTAGATCCATCCATTCACTAAAAACAGAAATGTCAGTGTGAGTATATCAACAAAACCATCATGTACTAATCAGGAAGGTAAACACTAAGATATACTTACTCATTCACTTTATCTAAAACTAGGACTCTTTCTGAAATCCTAACCATTATGGTAATGTCACTTATGCTTAGAGAATACCCTAACCTCTAAAGTTATCTAAACCGACCTTTGATACCAACTATAAGGCCCTAGACTTAAACATCTCTTAATATTGAATTAAATGAGTAATTCACATTGAGGATCTTTTCAGGTTTAGATTTTTAGAGAATTAGGACATAACTATTACATCTCAAAAGATTACAAAGTAGTCGCTTCTACTAAATTTCCATAAAATAAAAACTCGTAAAAAGAAACATGTATAGTTCCATGTTTTAGGTAGCATGACTTTCCCTTGATCCCATCCTTGACCCTATTCCACGCTAAGTCCTGTGAAAAACATTTCAAAAACTTGGGATGAGCATAAAAAGCTCAGTAAGGGATACACAAAGAATGAAAACTGTTAGTTTTTAAAACATCAAGTAAACCATGTATACTCTATCAAAGTAATACCTTCACCTTCATGAAGTAGTAAAAACTCTTCACTGAATAAAGTATCATTAATTACCTTTTTGTAACCAAAGGATTACCATAAAACCCATATAAAGAACACATAACATATATAAAGGTAACTTGGGACATAAACATACTTAAGTGGAATAACCATACGGTCGACTTCCACACATATCACTTAATGGAATATCCATACGGCCAATTTCCATACATACTTATTGGAATAGCCATACGGACGACTTCCATACCCAATGCATTGGAGGGTATAACGTAACCACCCATCCTGGTATTCACGGCACCACCCGTCATATGGTTTATCACGTAACCACCTGTAAAATGTCCAAGTACCATCATTACACATACAATACTGAAAATATAAACATTTCAATAACAACATTTCATTTTCAATCAAAATAAGTAATTCCAAGATATTGAATTAATCAATCTACTTTCAAAAACCATTTAAAATAGATTTTTGAATCAAAGTGTCCCATACCACTTTGAAGCTTTTAATGGAATTATAATTTTAATACATTAATGTCCATATAAATAAATACTGAAAACCATTTTGAAAACATGGACATTAAAGATAAAGATTTAGAATAATTAATCATTAAAACATTTAAAACGGTATTTTTGTTAAAGAGTTTTTAACAAAAAGAGAGACTCTTGAATACAAATAATTACGGAATAACATTTAATCCGAACTTTATAGTATCATGAGAATAAAGGGATTCATGATATAATATGTCAAATGACAGTATACACACCATATAAGAGTGAATTGGTGCATAACAACAATGAAGTCTCAAAATGTAAAATGAGATGAAATCCATTATAAAGAAGGTATCCTTAAATTAAGGATAAATCAATCTCATAATTATGTGTGAAAAATATAAATACACCAAATATAAGTGGATATTAAGTGTAAAACAATAAAAGTTCATTCACACATATTCAAAAGATGACATATTAAATAACTACATGTTGATCCCAAAGAAATCGAAATTGGGTTAAGAAGTTCCCTTGGTAAAATTCGACAGCCTAACGGCGTCACATAAAATTTTACAAAAAGGGTTGATGAGAGAGATAAAGGGTATCTCATCACTTGGACATAAAATTTACATAAATATGGATATAGAAGAACATATCCAAACATAATAGTATGTGAATTAAAAGACATAACAAAAGAAGTCTTTTAAAAAGAGGAGGGTGAAAGGTCCCCTTACCGAGTTGGGTAACTTTCGAAAAGTACACCCCATGGAAGAAGGGTCATACAATGAAGATGTAAATACCCATAAATGAAATTATACTACACAAAGTGTATAATAATGGGCAGTACATACACCACTCAAATGAAATAGTGGCAAATGTATCATAAATGTCACGGAAATAATGTGAGATGAAAAATCCCTTACGAAAACTCGGCAGCCTAACAACACCACTTAAAGCTTTCCAAAAAAATGGATTTATGAGATCAAATAGGGTCTCTAATAATATGAAAATAAAAATTACAGTAGTAGTAATATAAAAGAACATCCCAATCATAGGAAATATGAGCTTAAAAGGAATGGCATAAAAGAGTGTACTTAAAAAGAAAGAGAGGGGTAGGATCCCTTACCTCGGGTCCGACTTGACTCGATCGTTCTTTAACGTCCTGAATAATAAACTTGAGTTAATTTATATTTGATTAATAACATTTTTCAAGTTCATTATTCCTTTTATATCACTTATTTCCATGTTATAAACATTATGTAATCATTTAAGTTAATAATGTTTGTTTTGCCGATATTTGGTTCTTAAGTCGAAAGTGGACTTCTTACAATTACATGTTGTTCGTGTGGTCAAAGGTTCTTTATATCCAGAATGAACTTCCTGATTTGGATATCATATATATCTATAATATACATGTATTTATAATATCACATAATCATTTAGAGGTAAGAAATGAAATGCATTGTTCGTGGAGACGGTAAGCCGTACGTACGCATGAACGCTACTTTCATTTCTTTGTCATATTAATGGAATTAAAACTAAATGATAGGTATGTATATTTTAATTCCATAATTATATTAATAATTTAGATGTATCATTCATAATATATATCCATTATATACATGTACTTATAATAGTACATTACATTTGGGGATAAGAAATGAAATGCACCGTTCATGGAGACGGTAAGCCGTACGTACGCATGAACGCTACTTTCATTTCTATCTCATAATTTAATGGAAAGAAATAATAATGATATAGAGGTATATAATAATTCCAGTATAAAATCATATATAATAACATTAAATCCATCCTTTATACGTCCCACATATGGCATTAATGAATCACATCACTTTGAGGGGGCGGTAGTCCGCACTTCCTAAAATGAAGATATCGCGTATACCCATAATGGAAGCCATAAAGGTAAGCCAAAAATGAAAAATACAGAAGCTTAAGTAAAACGTAAACATATTATATATCATATATAAATATAGTGACATCTTAATGGCCACCTTTGATGGTGTTATATGAGTGTTGAACAATCATCGTTTCGTGAGGTAGAAATTCATCATCCACAGAAACAGTATGTTCTTTAACCATTAGATGTATGTGTGTGTAAGTGTAGATCGAATACTACTTATAAAAACATACTAGTATATTGAGGATACTTGAGTTGTTACAAAATAAAAGAATAAAAGGAGTTTAGGGGGTTGGAGAAGCAAAATAAAACAAAAGGACTCAAAAGAAGACATTACCTTAAAATCGGGTAACTCCCATTGGTTTGAGCTCAAAGGCTTCCTTGGGAAGACTTCTGCCCAAAGTGAGGCTTCAAGGAGTAATATAGGGATTTGGAGAGCAAAACTGGTCAGGGGTTGGCCGAGCCAAAGGCGTTGGGAGTGTGGGTAAGGAGGTTGAGGTGGGGGCCTTTTATAAGAGGAGAGGAGGGGCACTCTTGGAAAGTGAAGAAAAGTCACTTTATTTCAAAATTGTATTCGGATTTAAGATGTCCCAAATTGATTTATTTCTAGGATAAGGTGATAAGGGTTAGAAATCCACCCATCCAATAGGTTTTGGCCATGTGTAGGTCTTATATGTTACCTTATCTTTCCATTTTATTTAAATCGTTAAATAATGAGGTCATCGCTGTATCAATCATGATGTCATAAATAATTTAATTTATTTAACGTCTAAAATTATAAAAAAAATACTATGATTTAGGAAATCTTTTTATATTTCCAATGAATATTTATAGTCAAAAATCTGACTTGTATAACCCCATGTAAAAATTGTTTTAGTAAAACATCTCATGTGTGTGTCATTTTTACTTTAACATTAAATAAAAAGGTATTTATGTCATTTCCCAACCAAAGTGGCTCCATGGGGTCCCCAAGTTGACGCATGGCTTGTATTGGTCGGCCATGACACATAAAATGAGGTTAGAACATGTGTCAAGTTCATTTCATATTATTAAAACATTATTTTTACCTTAAACTACACTAATTACCTCTAATCGCGATTAAAAACTTAATAAGTTACTATTCACCAAAAAATTATTTTAATCCCATTGAACCACATTTTACTTCTTAATGACAACCATGTATGTTGGATTTTTTAAATTCAAAACAAAAATGTGGAAAATTTTCATTTAAACGGAAAATCAGTTTTTATAAGTACCACTTAGTGGTTTCACTATTCATCAAAAATTGAAGTTTTTCAGAAAATTACCAAAAATTCACCCTAAGCTATATTTGATATTCCGAATTCAAAAATGAAGTCCATTTTACAAAATTCACAACATATAAGTTGCATTAATTAATTTAATAATTAATTCCCGTTTTCAGAGCAAATAGCGTGTTTTTATGAAACAATAAGTATCAAAAGATTGACACTAGTTTAAGTCTGATTTCAAAGTGAAATTAATTCCAAAGACCACTATTGGATTTAATGGTAAAAATATATTCTAATTTCACTTTAAAAACAATTCAAAAGATAATCTAATCATATAAATAAATTAGATTAAAAAGAGGTTTTGAATTAAAATACAACATTTTACACTATTCATTAAAAAAATGAACTTTATCGGAAAGATACCAAAAATTTACACAAAGTAAATTTTGATGTCCCGATTCTAAAGAAGAGTTTTATTTGGTCTAAATAGAATGTATAAGAGTGAACAAAACTATATTTAATGACAGTTCTCCATCAAAAGGCGATAAGTGAACCTTTAGTGAAAACTAGGGCATATACGCCTAAAATTGAATTCTTTCCGTATTTTAAGCCTTTATCTTTTATTGGATAAATGTAAAAACATTTAAAAACATATATGATCATATTTTAGTTATTTTTATCCATTCCCACCAATACAATGGCTATATGTTAACTGCCATTTAAAATAATATTATTTTATTATTAGAGTGCAACGTAAGATTCCCAAGAAACTCGTTGTTGCGTGTTGGGTACGCTATCGAGCATAGCGTCCCCTTTAAAGTCATATTAATATTTTATTCACAAATATGGATAAATATGAAATTGTCATATTCTTTATTTACCTGGGGTGTTACATGATTCCTCTCCATCCATGTTGTAGGATGTTAAATTGCCACTCACCATCATCATTAACATATGATGTTAAAATATAGCCTCACCTTATTCCATGCACAAGGGGTAACCTACCTTGTAAATTTTTTATGCCTGCTAGTCTCTATGGGTGTGAGATCTTCCTCACATAGAATTAGATCCTCCTCAATGGGAATGTAATTTTCTTACGGGGAAAGGGTAGTCATCCTTTTCTAAGACCTATCCTTTCATATAGGAGGTATCACTCTTGATCCTCCTTACCTCCTCTGGACGCCAATACTATATGTGGGATGGACACATAATACTATCAACACCCCATCCCTATCCTATTGTGATTTTTCACCATGGGATGCTCCTATGAATAATCCCCTCTCAATCCATTGCTAACACGTATTTCGTGATGCGATAGTCCGGTCTACTACTTACTCTTTCTTTTCAAACTGAGCATGACTCACGTGATATTAGATATTACTAGTGACTGTGGAATCATTCCTTTGGGAATCCATCCTGGAGTAGGCCCCAAATTCAACCTCCATGGGCTGCTAACCATGCATAATCTTCAGACATCTAAACTACATGAGTTTTGATATCTTTCATCTACACAGGTTATTTAGGAAACCTCCCTTAGGTTTAACTCAACACTATCATATTCAAGTTGTTTCATTATATTCTTTACTTTATGATGTTAAACTAAATGGGATACCAAAACTAGGTGGAAATTGATCCTTGTCTTATAAATATGGTATGTAGGAAGGTTCCCCAAGGTTTAATCCCCACTATCCATTACTATCATGTCCTTTCCATCATATTATTATGGATATAGAGGATCATTACCCAAACCAGAGGTCACACTTCCCTCAGGTCCCTATCTATGCATTGCATTCTCATGAGTTGCCTCCTTAGGTGTCTCATCACTCTATTCCGAATAATGTGTACATTGATTCCCAACCACTGGGATACATTGGAATCCTCCTTCAAGTTCAATTCAAACAACTCATCACTCTTCATATTTCATCGATTCCATCAACACTTACTCCATATCCATCGAGATTCTTACCCGGGCCGCCACATCTCAGTGAGATCATTCCATCCACAGTATCACTGCTCCCACCAGCACATGGGAAGCTTACCATGCAAAATCCCTGAACAATCCATATTCATCCAACCAATAATAATCCTTATGAAAGGGAAATCTCTCCATTTGTAACCCTTAAATCACCCCTTAAAACTACGTGGGTTTTCATCCTTTTCTTATAAACAGGGTTTGAAGTAAGCCTCTATGAGTTTCAATCCCATCCAATAGTAAACTTAAGCATCACCCTCATTAGTGTCCACCCTATGATCCACCCTCAGTGGTGTCCAAACTGGCCTTGATGGTTTGAAATATTTCCCTTTATGGGACACATCATTCGGGTTTTTCATTTGAGGAATTCCCACCCATACATTGGTAAACCTCAGTGCCTCCCTCCTAGGAATGTACCCCTTCACAGTGTGACACCTTCTATTTATGAGACACACCAACCTCAGGTCCATCATCATATGGATTTTTGATACATCCATCCTGTAAATCCTCCTTGTACTCCCTCCAAGGGATATACCTATCTGATCTAGCTCCACAAGTGTTCCTATCAGCACGTTATGTATTCACAAGATGTTAAACTCATGACCCTCCATATCTAATCAACATTAAACTCATGGAATCACCTGTGTTAATCATGGTATTACCAAGTAAAACCTTATAATAAATGCCACTAGAATAGGATACCCTGTGATTGATATAAGATTCTTCATATTTCCATTCCCTTGAGAAGACCACTCCTTAGGAATAAGACATGTGTTCTAATGATCCAACATCTATACATTCCACTAATTCCCAATGTGACTACATCCTTTACCAAAGTTTGGTACCTGACATTACCCTTTGGAATTTCTTGATAGAAGAAGCATAATTAATTGACATCCATTAAGATATGGAATCAGGAATGAGTTTTACAAACAACCCCTTAATCTATAAGTGAGACACAGACTAGGTGAAGAATTATGAGGAGGAATCATAGAAGGAGAGGCCAATATCCCATTATCCCATTTCAATCAAGGAGAATACATTGATAAAGAAGTGATGAATTCCTATCACATTTGGAATGTAGAAATGTGGGGAACAATGTTGTCCGTTCAGCAAATGCAAATGACGTGCGGTGAGAGGGAACGCCTTGACGAAAAGCATCAGAAACATGAATGGTGAAGCATACATGAATATATTCTCCTCAATATGGGATTAGTAGTATTCCAGACATCCATAGAAGTGAATTTCACCAGATCTAGATATCCAGTGATAGGTCTTGTTATAAAAATAGCGGGCCTAGCACAAAACTCACTAGAATTTGGGGAAGGTAGTTGTTGGGAATTTTGTTCTATAACATCATCATGTGGATCTGTCTCTCCAATCATGGAATATTGGAAAATTATGGGGAATTAGAAATTTATTTTCATTGTATCCATATTGATAGATTAATTTTCTTACTTTGTAAGATCCTAGTTACATGAAAAAAATCTCCCTTCCCTATAGACATAGATGTAGAAAGAACATCTAAGTGGAAATCTCACATGACCCCACATCTGCCATGTTTTCATCCATGAAAATTATTATAGGTTCCCACGCCCCACTTCACCATTTAAAATTATCTAGATACGGGTGGTATACACCCTTTTCTATCGATACAATCAAGAGGGGGTCATTTCCATGAGGGGAATGGATCACTAGGACTTGGAGGCTTCTGCACCTCACCATCACTACCTCCCCCAAGACCCATAGAGGGATGCACTACTACCCACTCTCAGGTTCAACTACATAGTAACCTCTCTCTGGAGTTGTACAAGGACTCAATCCCCTATGCCTATGAGGTAAGGGATATTCGAATCATCTCTACTATGACAACTACCCAAGAGCTTCCAAGAAGGGATTCCATGTGGTCCCTCCAACACTACCAACTAGTCCTTCTAGCTGAAAATAGATGGTCTATATCCCTACTCCATCAACCCCGATATGGAAAACCTGATGCCAGTATCTGGTCCGATCTCTAGAATATTCCCAATAGGGGATGTCATCTTCTACAACTCCTATGGCCCATGCCACCCCCATATCATTCTACCAAGTCCATGCGATAGAAGACCAGGGATTCAACTATGCCTAATTCGAATCGAGACATCATCTACCTCACAGGCAGGCTGGGTTGACTCTTTCAATCATCGGTATGACTAGTATCCATTACAGGAAAACCCGTGATAATGAGATCTAGTATGATATATCTCTTTTTGGAACATATTCCAATCAGTATAGAGGTCCTCCCCATTCCATAGGAATCCAACATGGAGATCCTCCCCATGTTCTCACCAACTCCATCTAAGGTCCTCCCCGCTCTAGCACACTAAACTATGGAGGTCCTCCCAATGAGTTTACCAATCTATACATAGGTCCTCCCCATAACAATATTACTCAATAAATATTTACTTCTTATATCCCATTTTAAATATCTCTATGTTCTCCTTTCACTTCATCTCATAATAGTGGAGGTTCTTCCCACTCTCTAATCAGTCTAAGGTAATGTCCTCCTCACTTCAAAGGCAACAGGTATGGAGGTCTTCCTTGTATCCCTAAAATTAAAAGTAGAGGTCCTCCCTGTGCAATCAACTAGTATCCCAAAGGTCCTCCTCATGTCAAAAAAGTACCATGTCCTAATGAACCATCCCATGGAAGAATGGAAAACCATCTCCACTAATGGAATAACTCTTGGAGACCCCAAGTTATTGTGAATCCCCTTCGATTCTCTAATTTAGTTACTGAGTGGGACCCACTGATGTAACCTTCCCCCCAATATTCTACATTAGAGTCTTGATAAGGATCCCAACATGTGATATTCATCATATTAAAAGGTGATATGAAATAGATCACTGAATCCCTTTTTAGGAGGATATCACCCATTAGGTTCACTATCAAAATATGATTCCCTTGTATATGAGGTAGGGGTAAATACCTCATCCTATAGGGACAAGATTATGTGATTGGTACCATCTCCAAGAGACAACCCAGTGAGTGGAGTCCAATCAGCTCACACAAAATTTTCTCCACTAGATAGTCCACCACAACAAAAGTCCATATCAATGTTTCTGCTAGTTACTCAGCCAACCCCAATTGAAGATCTGGGAAACTAAGAGTCTTACCAATCTTCTAAACAAACGAGCTTATGGGACACTCTATCCGTTTTTCAGTTATCTAAGATGTTCTGATCGATCACTACTCCTGACTTCATCATTCCATGGTCACTCACATAGGATGAGTTTTTGTTCTGATTTTGAAACCTATGGGAGATGCATTACTACCTTTATTGATATCATTTGTCTTACCAAAAGATCCAAGAGCATTGCAATGACATTGGACAATAGTGTCTCATGGTTGAGTTAGGAGTGCTTCCCATGGCTCAGGACCCTACATCCCTAGGCTATCATCAGTCTCTTTAGTAATTATGTGTTCAGAGCTTTACTTTTCTCTATAGAATTATTGAAGAGGAAACCCCACATGTTTAGATCTGTGGCTTGTGGTAGTATGCTACTCTCCACTTCACTCCCATCTTACTAAAACCTAACTTGTCAGATTATATAGTGGATGCATCGCTGGGTGAAATCATGGTGAATATGACTTAACTTAATCTGATCAAGTATAAGGACACTGTGGAAGGGCTGGATGATGATAGCATTCCTCATGGGGTAGCACAATACCATGTGTACACTAATATGGGCATCATCACTCTTAAGAAAAGTCATATACTCAGCCTTTAAGATCACTCCATGTCATTGCCCTTGGGTAGAGACCCTAACAGGTGTAAGGGACCAACTGGGACATTTAAACCCTATGACCCATTTGGTTCAGTGTAGAAGACAGAGGCTGACCCCATTAAGGCCGATTTGCTCTAGAAGTTTTTAGAATAGAAGACGTTAATTGACAAGCTCCTCACTGAGTTCTTGAAGAGTGATCTCCAAACTATAGTGACCTTGGTTATGATCTTTTCCATTCTCCAATAGGGAAGTAGGGGCAGCCACAGGCCCTCCCTGGCCAGTTTTCTCCCATCGACCATAATAATCACATGTGTCCTAACCAGATAGAGACCAGAGCCTATAGAAAATGACCGCAGTGTTTATTTCCAAATCCACCCGAGCTGTGTGAGAACCCTCCTTGAGACCTGGTTCATATCAATCCTCCAACTAGAAAACATTTTATACCTATATTAGCTCCACAAGCTACTCTATCCACTCCATTAGTCGTTGAGCCATCTTATCATGTTTATGAACCTCTCAAAGCAATGTTGATGAGGGATCCTCATCAAGATATGAACGCCCACTAGGAAGACCCTAAGGGTATCAACCATCGTCTTGGTCTTCTGGTGAGTCATTGGGGGTTTAAGAGGCCACTCTAGAAGATGAACCCCCTCATGGTGCCATGGTTGAGTCCGAATTTTATAATCTTATTAAATACAACTTCATCAATGAATTTTATTACCCTATGTGGATAGACATCATTATTCCCATACAGAAAAAGAATAGACTGATTAGAGACTATATTGACTTCAGGGACCTTAACTACCACTACCTGGAGGATTATTATCCCTTCCTTTAACTAATTTTTTGATCGATTTCACCACTAGATTCCAAGCTCTGTCCTTCATGTATGGGTATTCTAGTTATAATCATATCCAGATGGCTCCCGATGATGAGGAATATAGTTCCTTCAGATTGTTGTAGGGTTCCTTTTGTTATCAGGTTATTCCTTTTAGTATAAAGAATATAAGATCCATCAATCAGCATTCCATACACCGAATCTTAAAAAAAATCCTCAGGATTCTAGTGGAATTCTACATGGAAGACTTGGTGTTCAAATTCCACTAGCATCATGACCATCTCAAAGATCTTAAGAAAGTGTTCAGCTTCTTCTGCTCATGAAATCTAGAGATGAACCACTTGAAATGTGCTTTTAGGGTGACCTATGGAAAGTTCCTTGGTTTCGTTTTCATATATAGAGGCATCGAGATCATCCCAGAAAAGATCAAAGATACCATCCAGATTCCCCCTCCGAGCAACCTCTAGGAGCTCCAAGGATTTCAAGGCCACATAGCCTATATAAGCTTCTTCATTGTGAATCTTTTTGGAAAGTGAAATCCATTTTCCAGACTCATGAATAAATGTTTCATCTTCTAGTGGGATGAAGAGTGAAAAGCTGATTTTGAAGAGATCAAGTAGTATATTTTGCAGCCATCGGTTCTAATGTCATCCATATTGGGGAATACATTGGTCCTTTATGTGACCGCCCTAGAACAACCCCTCAGTGCCCTTATCGCCTAGAAGAATCATGAAGGGATAGAGATTAGTTTTTACTATCTTAGTTTCATGGTCCTTTACATATATTCCATATATTATCCTGTCGAGAAGAGATGCCACACACTGGTTTTTGCAGTGAAAAATTTGTGACACTACCTACAACATCAAAAGATATACTGAGTTTCCCACATGTATATGCTATTATATATTCTGAACCACCGCATATTGATAGTACTAATAACACAATGGGAGGTCATTCCTTAGTATTTCAATACTATATTTGTTCCATAGAAGTTCATAAAGGGTCAAGCATTGGAAGATTTTATGGATGCTTGTCTAACCTCTAGAGGGAAGCCTCTAGATCTTGACATTTCAGATGAGGCCATTTTCTCAGTGGATCAGGCTATGTAATGTTGGAAAATTAACTTTGATGGAAACTCCTAGAGTCTCACTGATAGAAGGATCAATGATCCCAGAATCAATAGAGTGGTCCTGGGATTTTTTTTCATTAAACCTATAGAGGTTGTCTTTCCTTTTTTTCCTTATTATCATAGGGATACACCAAAAATGTGGTGGAGTATCAGGCTCCCATCCCTATTCTTGAGTTGGATCTTGAGATTTATGTTCACCACATAAATTTTAAGGGGGACTTTGAGTAAGTAATAAAATATATTAATAGTGATTATATCATCAGGAATCCAAAGATAATACCTTTCCTCAAGCGTGGTCTCCATCTGATGGTCGATTTCCCATCCCATCCAGAGTTGAATCATGTTCCCTAGTCACATAATGGTCATGTTAATTCCCTATATGGTCTATAAGCTTCTTTCTTAGAGCCTGACTAAGAATATTTGTTCATTCATGTGGCACATCAAATAGGTATCACCATTTTTTTCAGACAATAGAAACAAACAACAGGTAAAACACCTTACAATGATGCTTCCACATCAGGTCCTTGAAATACCTTGTAGCTAAATAACAGTCAGATTAGTCAACTCTTTTAATTTATTACCTCCAACATGGAAATATCTCGATAAATAGATCCAAACATGAGTGAATCCTTCACCTTGTGATGTACTTCACCTTCCAAAATGGTCCAACCCTTGAGAAAATCCTCTACAGACAAGGGTTTGATGGAATTGTCCTCAAATTAATTTAATGAGATGATATTCCCTTAGGTTATTCCAGAATTTAATGATGACTCTTTTGGTGCTCATTAGGCATGAATGAGGAAATCCCACCGGGTTTGATGTTTAGGCTTCTTCTGGCCCACCATGGCCCATGAATGTATCGAGTTTGGAAAGAGATGTCAAACAAGTATGATCTATGAAAACTTTGTGCATCAACCACTATAGACCCTCAATACAACAAAGTAATCATTCCCCTTTGAATTCTTGGGACTTGATGCTATGGGACCATACCAACCAGCAACAACTCGCCAGAGCAGGTTCATTCTGACTGTGAAGTATTTCTTTTCCAAGTAAGTAGAATATATTTTTCTAAGCTAAGTCAAGGAACGATATATTTTTTAATTCATGAGCTTAAACATCATCTATATATTCATATTACCTCAAAATTATATCACTAATAACAACACAAACAACCAGGTAGTTGAGTTAAAGAATTTTTACGCCAAGTACCATATCTGGTCTAACCACACTTCTTGCTACTATGCAGAAGAAAATGTGTAGATTGAGGCATTCAACAAGACCCATTCCAATATTTTGAATAAAGTGGTGGGACAAAAAAAGATAAATTGGTATAAAAATCTCCCTAATTATCTTTAGGATTATCGGATGATGACTCATAATTCCACCCTGGTGACTGCATATTCTATGGTATATGGAATAGAGGTAGTCCTCCCCATCAAGATTTTATTTCCCTTGCTACGTATAGTTTTCTATGATCAGTAGACATAAGAAAGAGTAGTAAAGGTATTTCTTCTCTGAACTAGAATCTCTTGATGAGAACAGGCTCTGAGACTTGCATAATCTACAGAGGTAGTATAACAAGATAGCTAGAGATTTCAACAAGAGAGTTCATATCCACACCTTCCTTCAAGGTAACATAGTTTTGGACCTCTTAGAACTGATGATACCTAGTATGAAACTACCGAAGTTGGAGCCCAAATAGGAAGGACCCTACTTCATTCACAAAGTATATTATACTAGTTCATACTCGTTGGTCATCATGGATAGTGAGTGAATCAATCCTCCCTCTAATAACAATTTCCTCAAACACTACTTCACATAATCACGCATCAGTATAATCTCTACGACCTTAAAATAAGATCTATTTTTTCTAAGAAACGTGATGTTAAAATGTTTTCCCTATACCATGTGATGTAAAAATTCTATTTCATCTACATTGTATGATGTTAAACAACACAAAACATTTACCTCTTGGTTGCATCAATATAAACTATAGAATTCATGCATTGGTCAGATCTCTAAGTCCTTAAACTAAGATCTATATCATCCTACATGACGTTAATATACTACATGGTCTAGGAAGCATGACCTTAAACTGTATTTTGTATCATCCTATATAATGTTAAACTATTGTGTCCTAGCTACAAGATGATAAAATTCCCAACAATTATGGTGCTTTCTACTTGACATTAAAAGGAAAGTTCCCCTTTCCCATCATGATTCTAATCCTACATGAAATTAAACTATTCCCCACATCCTTACCACGTGACACTAAACTGCACAGTATTGCAGAACTATGTATGGATGGATACCCATCCTTATGGGATACGTAGAAACCCCTAGACACTTCATCTATGGATCCAACCATAAACTCTTCTATACATTTTTCTTTTTCCCCCACGACATGAAACTGTGTGTGACATATTCATTGGAATGTTACATCAGTGTTGGGCCATCTTGGTCATCATTCACACTAGGTGGCTTCATGGCTGCGCACTGAACATTTCTATTTTAGAATCCTCATCATATGGTATTGACTTGACGACCATAAACTAATACACCCAACATCCAAGTTTCATGATGATAAATAGCATAATAACCCCCATACTTATCATATTATATTAAACTACGTATTTTATATACTAGGAGGTATCATGATTAACTACACAACTCTATGATGTCTTCACCTGAGATGATATTACCCCTTAGAATTATTCATCTATCATGCCATATTCCAAAACTAAATTTGGTTGATTCCCATCCTTATGGTATATGTAGAAATTCATGTACATATTTTCTCTAGACTCATCCATAGAGTCAAAAATAGATCCCTTTGCCCCCTTGGCCTATGTTTCTTTTTTGGAATGTGTTGTGTGTCTTTCATGCCACCTTATCCATCATTTATATCAGGTTGCCTCATGGAACCACACTGCACATCTCCCCATTAATCATTCATAATTCTATGTCCTTAAACAAAGATTTTTTGTTTCCTAGTCATATAAAAATTCACTTTATAATAACCATGATATTATATTTTGGGAGGATACACCCCCCTGGTGATGACCATCTGTGACGATATCATCTATAAATACAAGTGTCTTGGTTCCCATATTTATAGGATATGTAGAAACTCGAAGGGATTTTTATCTTGGACGCATCCACAGAATCATGAACCTCTTAGCCCCCTCTTGGATTAGGATTCCTCCTCAGGAATGTGTTGTTTGGTGTGGATCTCTTTGTTCCTCATTCACATTGGGTTATGGTGGTAACACCAAACATGTTCTTTTTGAATAACCCCTACCATATTCATCATTAAATCACATTTTTAATCTTCATGGATCTCTAGAACTATATATGGCTTGATTTCCATCCTTATGATATATGTAGAGACACCTAGATATCTTATCCTCAGGCCCAGTTGTAAAACCACAAATTCACCTTTTTGGAACTTCGGCCTGAGTATCCATTTGAGTGTGTGGCATGGTGTGGGACTTTTTTCCCTATTTTTCATTAGGATATTGACCACACCACACACTTCTGCTTTTCGAATCATATGACCTAGTTTCATTATGATAAACTAAGTGACATATTCTCTCTTACTGCATAATGTCAAACTACACAGATAAATCCCCCACACATGAAATTAAACTCATCAGCTATGGTCCACACTCTATGGCCTTATACTAAGATATTCACATTTGATAAATATTTCATTAAACTGTTCATAATGCCCCACTTAGGAATATAATCCATGAATTCATTTATGATCCCTCCTATGAATGTTCCACATCGATATTCTAGAATGTGTGGTGGTATGAGACCTGTATTGTTGGATTCCATAGGTACATTCGCCCAATCCATTTCCAAATTTCATGTATCCCTTTATCTGATTTCTTATCCTATACCACATTTAAAGGGACCCCTAATGGCCTGGCTCGACTGCATCAGGTCACCTACCATTCTGTGCCAACGCCCAAGAAGACATTGTATGACATTTCAAGGCAGGTCCCATGTTCTGAATATGGTCATTGGACACAACTCATTTGTCTATCCTCATCTTTGGTAACTCGATATGATTTTTTTTTTGAATAAGGTCAAAAGTTATTCTCCATCGTCACACCACTTTCATTGTGTTCCGGATATTGGGTGTAGTGATTCTCATTTTCAACTTCCCTATGTTCTAGTTGATCTCCAACACCCTTGTTACTACTCCTCAGTGAATCAACACATGTCGAGTGAGAAGATATTGTGTTTACACTTCTACATGTGATGGGGATGTCCTGAAATCACTCCATGTTTCCCACACTAGGAATAGCTCATGTGGACCTAGGTGTCTTGGTAGGTTTTGAACCCATATATAGATGTTGCACAACCTTACGGTCTAAAATCTACAAATATAAACTAATATCCACAAGGTACAAACTCTATGAAATTAAACTAATATCCTCCTAATAGTTTTCTCAAAAATGTGTGTTGTGGTGTGGACCTCTTTGGTCCCCATTCACATCAGGTTTCCAATATCCACACTATACACATCCATTTTGAAACACCTCCTCTAGTGTCCTTGTTTCACGACGTTACAATGCAAAGGTTAGGTTTTTCATGTGACCTTAGACTGCAACATTACCATCCAGCAAACGCTATATAAAAAGGCACAACATTGTGGTGTTCCTTCCTGAGAGATAATCACCCCTGACACTAGTCATCTACTATTCCACCTATAAAAACCTTTACATGGATTGATTCCTATACCGATGCCAAAACACTTTGTCTTTGTGCCCAGCCACAAACTCCCCTAATACTTCAGCCCCTTGGCCTCAATCATAATCCACATTACATTATTTCAAATTGCATGAAGGATTCATTAGGAATGAATGTGGGGTGCATGTGGGCCTCCCTAATCCCCATTCATGTTGGGTTTGTTATGACACCAAATTATGCATATTCTTCTTAGATCACCCTCCCCCACAAGTTCCAAACATTATGGACCTAAACTAAGTGACGATAAAACCTATTCTATTCGAAGATGTTTTGTGTGGAATAAGGCCTATTTGGTCCTCATTGAGGTTGGGTTTATTGTAATACCAAACCCACAATTCACATTTGAGATACCATCTGATCAAGGTCAAAACATTATGACCTTAAACTAAGAGATACACTATGATATTTCTCCCATATCTATACCACATGTGCTTCCTTCCCATCTATTACCTTATACTTATATCAAATTCAAGCCTCCTCTAGCTCATTCACAACAAGATTATTTTTTCTATTCCTTGCAGATATTCTAGGAACAAAAATTTCCATGGTCAATGAAACATGACTCTAAACTGTTGAAAAGAGTCCCAAAAATATGACTTTAAACTATGAACAACATCCCAGACACATGATGTGTAATTATAAGACACATCCTAAGCATATGATTTTAATATTTTCCAGGAATCGTCTTTAACATATGAATTTAAACTGTGTATGTATCATTCTTATTTTGCATGATGTAAAACTACAAGTTCTCCTAGGTACCCATAATAGAGGCCCTCCTTGGAAGATGGGTTTGATCTTTGTTTGACCAAATGCACTTACACCAATGTTCTTTAATTCATGGAGTAATTTCCAGATTTATATAATCCATTCAAACATTCCATCAATCCATCCCACACATTTCAAGCCCCTTTATGAAGACCCTCATCCACTTCCATGTCTGAAGGTACCCCTAATAGCCTAGTCCCATGCTGCTTCATATCACCTTCTGTCCTAGTCAAATTCCTTGAAATAAATTGGATGACATTTCAATACAGGTCCCATGTTTCAAAAAAATTTAGGGGTCAACCCTTATTTTTTTCCCTATCCTAAATAAAGAGATGTGGATTCTATGTTTCAAATATAGTCAGTAGTCATCATATATTTTGATTCCATTCTCTCTATGTTATAAATTCTAGGTATCATGATTCACAATTTTCATTTCTATTTTTTGGATTGATTCCATTGCCCCTAGAATTATCCCTCTTGTGCTCTAGCATGTGTTGGAGATAGTGAATCATTTGTACAGAGAGCCATATTCCCCAATCACATTCTCCCTCAACCGGAACACTCTAGGTGTTCAGTCAAAATAAAAAACCCCAAGTATTCTATGGTTATCCCTCACCCTCATACAATGTGAATGATTATGTGGAAACCACATTGCTTCTCACATTGTTCATGTACCTTGTGAGATTAGGTATCGTTCATTAGTTGTTTCACAAATACATTAAGGTGCGATAATTGAAGAAAGAAATAATGTTCTCGTACACACAATTTGAAATGATCAAGAAAGAGAGTATGTTTTAGAAGATTGGAAATACATGGACCTTATGGATATACCCCTTCAATGGAGCAATTCATCTCCACCACATTCATTAATATGTCATCCAAATATTTTTATCACCTTTTATGCCCCTTTTCTTCATCGATGGACTCAAATTGAATCTCATCCACCATGATTTGGGCCTGGTCCCGCTCATCTCTGAGATCAGTTACCTAGTGAGATGCTTGCCTCATATAATCTTGGGTATCCTCCAGTTGATCCTATAATTTCAGAACAAGACTTGTTTGTTTAGAAATAAAGTGACAGTGCTCTTCCAACTATTCCTCCATCTTCTAGATCTCTTGTTCATACTATTGAAGCTTTTCAGTGCTGGAAGACTTCTGTTCATCCCATGAGACATCCAGCTAGTGACTCCTTTCATGTATTTTCATGTCCAGGTAGTCTGAGATCATTATTTGTAGACCCCATGAATCTTCCCCTCCAGCACACAGATCATGAATCCAATCATGAAGTGATCCCATTTTTCTTATCAACAATGATTGTTGAGTTTTTTTTATGAAGTGTTTAACTAACATACCTGATCACTGTTGGGAAGCCTGATTGTACTCTACTAATTCTGAATTAGACTCATCTAATTCCACCAAATCAGCAAGTTTGTAGTATGAAAATGTGGCTAAAAATTAAACAGTAAGATCCTCCACTGGCATCATTTTATATGGTTCTGGATCCATATTTTCATGTTGATTCTCAAAACTCGATTCTATATCGATATGGGTATCCTTTTTATCTTCAGGTTCCACCCCACGAATGATGCCACTCGTAATCACGATTTATTGTTCACTGGATACCATGGCCTGGTTGGAATGGATACCAATCCCTGTACATCCAAGTTCCCCTATCAGGAATGAATCCCTATATCCTAAAACCATTCTTACAAGAAGGGCACCTTTTATTTCTAGGACTATTCAGATAGGGACCATATCAGTCAATCTGGTTGAATACGTAACAAGTATAACTCTTTGAAGCAGGAAACTTACAAATTTCAAGATATGGTTGCTCATTCTTATATTTTATTATTATTGTGATACCAGGTCATGGTCCCCCATATATAATAGAGCGATATGGATTCTCTATGTTGGAATTTTCAACCTCTCCATCTCTAGTCTTCCTAAAATCTTCTCATACTTTTTTCATAAACATTCTAACCTATCTCTCTATGTTGGTTGCATCCTAATACCCATGACAGGGGGTCATTGGTACATGATTCTCATAAATGGAACATGAATCTATTAAAAATCCAGATAAATAAAGAGAAGATATGAAATCACATGGAGGTGATTCAACACTTAATTTGAGGGGTTTAGAAAACCTTTCAAAGGAACTGTCCTCTGAGGCTACTACCTCACCTTCCTCCAAAAAATGCTTCCTTTGAGGCTCCTATCTCAATATCATCCCAGGGGTTTTCTTCATTGAATTATTCCATACATGATCCATCTGAGTTTTTGGGTAAGGGGAAGCATTCCACCAGTTAATCCTCCAATAGTATCGGGGGAGAATTCATTTTTAGTAGCACTCACACTCGATTTTTCATTGAACACACATCACCTTGGTAGTGCACTAAGTCTTCTATATTGGCCACGAATTTCTCCCCCTCATCCTAGCATGAGAATAATATATATTTATAAAAACCAATACCTTCCAACTATATCCCATACCTGTTAAGATGAACCCACATGTTATCATTATTGAGGAATTTTCTATAGTTATCATCGGTCTTCCAAGCCCCAAGAAAGACATCATCACAAGGAAGCACCACATAGAACAATTACTTCCCAATATCCTGAGGGTAAATCCTAAATAACCACCCCGATGTCTCCCCTTCCTCTTGGGTCTTCTTGGATGGGACCACCAGATCTGGCACTACTGGTTCTCTCCCTTCACCTCTGATTGATATTGGTCCATGAATCACTGCCCTTGACACTGCAACCTCATCATCCTGATGTGAATCAGTACCACCACAATGATTCTCATTTCTACCTCATAAACTTGACCTCGAGGTGGAAGGACCACTCTTTCATTGGCCCAAATCATCCACTACATCATCATTTTTCCTGGATAGGTGGCTTCCTACCTCTTTGCATATTCATTGACTATCCCAAATTCCGCATTGGATGGTGGAATCCCATTTTGCATCTTTCCATCATTTTATGTGAACATGAGCCAAAAATAAATCATCATTAATGGGTGTTCTTCATGACATACTCTCAGAAACACCCTCGATGCTAGCCTATGAAGGTACCTAAACTGCCTTGAAAATTGTTGTAAGGTGTATCGTTCACATATCAGCTCGTAGTCCACCTATCCCACCAGCACTCTGACTAGAAAGGAAAAGATATAAAACCAGTTATCTATGGTTTATGTACCATCATTAGTAAATTTCCCCATCAGTAGAGGGAAAAGTTGAAAGATGAACTGATCTACATGCTCGATCTTTCTTAGCACAACCATCAGGCCTAGCATGAGTGGAAAATGTACCGCGATGTTAAGAATCTCTATTCGAATATTTTTCTGAAGGGGGATCAATGGGATTGAGGTATTTATAACTTCCCATGTGCACTACTACCTAGATTTATAAAAAGTGAAATAGCATGCACACACATAGCAACTTCTTTCCCACACTGATATGTCGAAGTACCCTATAAATTTTTCCAGCACCATAATTTCTAGATTTATGCATTGTACGGTGGCCAGCATCACCTCCATGATAAACATGATTTTCCATTATCCCATATGTTCATATCTAACTAGAATAATCCTACCATATATGAGTTTCTAAATGAATCCTTCCAACCTGACTATTGGTCGTTGCTAATCCTTGATTCTATACCCGCAAAACTGCCACTAGATATCCTTAAGAATATGCCAGTAAGAGATGTATTTTCCCCACTAAGGAACTCATGTATTGTTACGAGGCCTTATTGGAATATTCTTTGATCTCTCCCCACCTTATTCCCTCCCCCATTCTGGAAATATTAGAAAATAGACAAATTATTTCTTAAAATGGACGTCCTTTATTGTCTTCTTGTCGTTGTTCATTCCTGGAACCAGATCCAGAAGTTCCTTCACCAGACATGGAATATGCACTTCATACTCCCAATTATTCTTATTTGGGAGAAATTAATCCAAAATTTCCCCTATATTCAGGATTCTAGAAATCAGCTGGAGATCCTAGAGGCTGATGCCAACCGCCCCTTGGTGACGATGAAATGTGTTGGTTTCTGGTGACCATCAACTCCACATTTCAGGCATGATGTCCTATGGTTAAGAGAAATGGAATTTGGAAGCCCATTTAACTTAATACATGTCCACTAACATTATCACCATCCCAAACTCTATGCAAGAAGTGCACACCCAGTAGGCCCAGGCCCACTAATATGTAAAGTTGCTGCCCTGGTGTAGATCCCATGTGTCAATCCACCCTTTCTCTAGGTTCCCAATCCCTACATTGATTATCATATTATACTATGGAAGGTATTTTTATATATCTAGTGTATTCCCATTGATATTTTTGAGGTTATTTTAGAGGCATTCAGTAGTTATGGATGTGTGATCCTTCCCAATGTGGTCGTCAGCACCCCTATACCACTAATTTTTCTCGAGTGTGCCCCTAAACTAGTAGTCTGGTTCATCCCTGCTTGCCTATGGGATGACGACATCATCCAACAAGTTGAATTCATATATTGGTAGTCTTTTTCAAAGATTTTAATCTTTCTGATAGTTTGAAAACAGCTTATGTAGGGATTCGTGGTCTGAATGGCTCCGAACAAACTCCCCAATCATGATATTATTCACCATTTATTCTCTTTAGGCTGCATCTTGAATTACCACCTAAGTGGTTTCTTGAGCATCCATCTAATTCGAGACTTATAATTTTTTTGGAATTATTCACAAATATCCATCGTGAGTATTTCTAGTGATGCTATGGATCTCTAAACACCCCTGGGTTATATGCGATTTATGAAGGGGTAGCACATCCTGATGCCCCATTTCATTGAATGAGGGTTTTAAAGGAAGAAGACCATCAAATCCAAGTTGACAGAGATGTGTTCATGAGTCATATGGATTCAGTAAAAGAGAGATATAATGCCTTTATTAGAAAATATCTATAACATAAAATGTCCCCTAGGCACCCTATTTATAAAAAATGGTCGATCGAGCATCGTGGTGAACTCACATATACATGCTATGTTCCCATCATCTAAAATCCATCTTCATAAGCCAGCCTTGATTTTCATCGATTGATCCTCATATTATGACCCTCCTTTTCCATTTGGCTCACATTTTGAGTTGAGGCATTTGTTGGAATCAAAATATGTGCTATTGGATAAATGGAGAAACACCTGACTGATTCGATGCCAATTCAGGCTAAAACAGTTTGAAAATTCATCAAAGGAGTATGTCTTGTGAAGATCCTTCATGGAGACCCCACATTAGTGCATGTACAAAGGTGACTGATGGTACCCCCATGAGTCTGGAGAACCACATGATAGCACGAGCATCTTTGATGGTACCTTCAAGGGTCCAACAAGTCATGTGACTCCATGAGCATCATTGACAGTACCTCTGTGAGTCCAACAGATCCTCGATTCCTCACGTAATCCTTTTTTAATTTATGGAGCACCCTATAAGAATCGTGAGCCAAATTGTCTATAAATATACACCCCACCCCAACATCATATGTATCATTACCCTGACCTTTCAACTTCTGGTCTCCCATCTCACGAAGCTCCCGAGCACTATAAACCTAAACCAGAAACTGATCGTCTATGGTAGTTGAGCAGCACAATCCATTATTTCCTTTTTTCCTCATAGCCTCCATCTATGGTAGTTGTGAATTTTTTGAATGCCTCTTCCCTTCATGAAGGAGAGATCCCCTTCAGGTTGCTTAAGGATTCATGAATCATTAAGCATTTTCAATGAACAATTCAATTAAGTCAAGACTCTATGATAAGGTACGGACCCTATGCTTCACGAGTCCCTTTCCCTCAAAAACATCATTTTATTGAAAAATCACCCAAGAATCATGAAAATTCTCTTGGTGATGCACCTAGAACCATTAGACTCTCTTATGTGCGGCTCTCTAGGCTTGCGTGTTGTGATTTCCCGATCCCTCATTCAGTATCCCTTGATGTAATGTCCTACCTCTTGTTTTTTGGAATAGGTATGCTAATGGATATTTCTTTTTGTCATAGTAATGCTAATGTGGACCCCATTAGTGACTAATATTCCGCCCCACTCTTAATGGGTGTTGTTGGTGCCTTCCCTTCCCAATTTTTGAGTGGGTATCAGTTATGTAAGTCCAATGGTGAGGAGTGAGTCATCCCCATCCATGCTATTGGGTGTTAAACTACCAAGTTACATCATCCTTAGCACATGACAGTAAACTATAGCCTCACCCTATGCCATGAACATGGGGTGCCCAGCCTAGTGAATTTTCTATGCCCACATAGAAAGAAATTTTCTAATGGGGAAATGGCATCCATCCAGGTGTAATCCCCTAGCCTTTCTTATAGGTGGTATCACTATAAAACCTCCTTTTGTCCTCCAAATTCATGGACCAAAGTTGATATGGGAACATGGTACTCTCAACATCCCATACCTCTCCATTTTATCTTTCTCTCCATGTGCAGGTACTATGCGTAAGCCCCCACTCCATCCCTCACTGTCACATCTTCCACAATGTGATAATTTATTCTATTGCATAATCAATTTTCACACATCGATAATGACTCATGTGATCTTAAAGATTAGTAGGGGCCATGAAAAACTTACTTTGGGAATCTGTCCTAGTGTATCCCATAGCTTTCACCTCCATGGGCTGATAACCATGTGTAAGCCCTAAAAATCTGAAATTTTTAGGTTTTGATCCCTGTCTTCAACCCAGGGCACATAGGAAACCTCCCCAAGGTTCAATCTCAGAACCATCATATTCATGTAGGTTCATTATTGTCCTTACCTTATGATGTTTAAATGCATGGGATATCGAAAAAGTGTGGAAATTAATCCCTATCTTCTAAATAAGTTGTGTAGGAATCCTCCTTGAGGATAAAGTCCCATCATCCATTCTCATAAAGGTCTTTCCCTCGAGTCATTATGTCTTGGGAGGATCATTCCCCAACTTAGGGTCATAATTCCTTCATGTCCATATTCATGTGTTTCATTATCATGAGTCACCTCCTTAGCTGTCTCATCACACCATTCCAAAATACATGGACATTTATTCCCAACCACTGGGATACATAGGAAGCCTCCTTAAGTTTCAAGCCCAAAAACCCATCACCTTCTGTATTCCTTCATTCCATCGGCACTTCCTCCACATCCACCCCTATTCTAACCTAGCCAACCACATCTCAGTGAGATCATACCATCCACACCATCACTTCCATTAGAATCACCTAATCATTTTACCATGCATAATCCCCACACAATCCATATTCATCCAACCAATAGTAATCCTCTTGTGATAGGTATCTGGCCATGTGTATGCCCTAAATCACACCTCAAAAATTCTTGGGATTTGATCCCTATATTTTAAATAGGGTAATTTGGAATCCTCCTTGAGGTTCAATCTCATCTAATGGTAAACCTTGGTGTCCCAATCAACCGGTCTTACCCCTTTATCTGCCCTCAATGGTTTCTAGATCATCCTTCATTGTGTGAAATATTTCTATTTAGGGGACACATCATCTGGGTTTTTCATCAAAGGCGTTCCCACCCATGAAATGGTAAACCTTGGTGCCTCCCTCTTAGGGGTGTACCCCTTCCTAGTGTGACACCTTATCTTTATGACCTGCACCACTCTTGGGTCTATCCTTAGGGTGTTCTGATCTATTCATCTGGTAAACCCTCTAGGAGATCCCTCTAAGGGATTTATATATCTAATACACCTTCATAAGTGTTCTGATCAGCCCATTACATCTCCACATGATGTTAAACTCATGAACCACCACCTATTCTAGATGTTAAACTCACATCATACCTCGTGTTTAAAATGTGATACAAGAGAAAAACATATAAGACATACCTACATCATAAGATGCTCTGTAATCGACATGTGATGCCTCAGGTTTCTTCTCCCTTAAGAAGCCCTGTTGTGGGGAATAATACTAGTGTTCCAAGGATGCAGCATCCATACATTCCACTAATTCCCAACATGACTAATTCTCTGACCGAAGGTTGCTTCCCTAACTTGACCCTCTATAATGTAGAGATAGAAGAAGTGTAATTAATTAGCTTCGACAATGAGATGGCATCGAGAATATGTTTCACGAAAAACATATCAATGTATAAGGTAGTCCCAGAATAGGCGATGAATTCCAAGGAAAAATCCATGGAAAGAGAGACCAAGATCCCATCTTCTCATTTCGATCACAGAGGATACATCCCTTAAGAAGTGATGAATGTCACCCGACTTTGGGAAGCAGGAGTGTGGGGCACAATGTCGTCCATTCAGTGAATGCGAATGATATGCGGTGAGTGGGTGCACCACAACATAGAGAGTTGGAAACAATTCCATTCCTTTAACCATAAAGATAACACCTTGATATCGTTAATGAAAATTTTACCCAAAAAAATCCAAATCATGGGTCTAGTAATTTCTCTCATAAACCTTCTATTATTATGAGGCATAATCTATCACAATATATTTCTACAAAACAACACATCAAAACCCCTTCATTGATTCACCACAGTAAATCAAAAACATTTCTCCACTATAAGGTAGTTTGAGAAAATGTGCACTTAACAACATTATATTAGATTACTTGAACAGTTATTTATATTAATCATTAAAAAGAAACTTGAATCCCTTGGGAGTTAACTTGGTATGTGTATTATATTTCCCATATAAATTCTTGAAAAGGAGTCGATAATATCCATCAAATCTAAGAAAATTGTGGATCTTAGTAGCAGTGGTTGTCTTGGGATGATTCTTAATAATTTCCACCATTTATTGATCCACTAATATACCATCTATTGAGATTTTTTGACCATGAAATGAAACATTATGCATCAAAAAATAAAAAATTGAAATTTTTTCATATAGCTTCTCCTTAATTAGGTTATTTATTACAAGGCTTAAGTGATCTAAATTCAATTTATTTATATAGGAATATATAATAATATCATCCCTAAAGAGTACTGTAAACTAATCAAAGTAATCTAAAAGTATATATTCCATAAATCCAATAAGATAGAGGGGGGATTAGTAAGAAAAAATGGAATAACTAAAAATTCATAGTGTTCATACCTTATATAGAATGTTGTATTGGGTATGTCTTCAATTTATTCCTCAATTGATAGTATCCATATTGATCATAAATCACTGAAAAACGTTACGATCCTCTTAATTTATTAAACAACTCATTAATACAGGGTAGATGAAACTTATTATTGATTGTGATCTCCTTATGTTTCCTATAAATAATGTATAGTCACACTAATCCAAATATCTAATAAAAAAGAATATTTTCACCCCATAGTGACAAAATTGGTGGAATGAATACATTTTCATGATTCTCATATAGTTTATTCCTCAATTCCTACGACTTAGTTGATGCTATTCTATATGGATTATTTTAAATGAGTGTACCACTGAGTATATGTTTTGTTGAAAAATCACCCTTGATATTTAGAGTAATACAAGGAAACTTTTCTATAAAGAAAAAAAATTTCTTGTAAAATAGTAATATCATAGCTTCGGAATTTATCCACAACCATTTGAGGTAAACACCCTATTTGAATATGAATCAAGACCTATACGATGGATGTAATTTCTATTAAAAGTTCATATTTATCATCAAACTAATATATGATCATAGGTTAGTTCATAATATCAAATCTGACATCCCTTCATTTAAAATTGATGTGGAATTTATATAAATAAATCCAATCCATGCCCAAAACAAGAACAAATTAAACAAGAGTGATAATAACATGATTTTTAAGAAGAACATTCCTAAAAACATTAAACGGAAAAGAATCAAATACATGAGATCCAATCATCACACCAATTTAATTTTTCACTTCTAATTAAAAATATAATTGTTTTGGTGGAAATGTGATACCCTTAGAAAATTAATTAGATATAATAGTGAGGGTATATCTATAATTAAATAAGACATTAATAGTTCTAGAGTGGATGGTAAGTATTCATGTCACCACTTCTTTATCGTACTCTATATAGGAAATATATATCACATGAGAGTTTATTTGTATCTTTGATTAAGAGTTTTATAGTATCAATCATCATAAATAACCCTTGGATTCAATAACTAGTTATAATAATTACTATACAACTTAAATTTGAAACACATGAGTATGGGAGGGGAATTCTATTGATCTTTCTCTCCGTTGAAATCATTAGATAACTTCTTCACATTAATACATCTTGAAATTTCTCAATGTCCTTCCTTTATACACCTAATGTATTTACTTTCCCCTTAATAAAGTTTCCTCCATATTTCTTTCCTCACATTTATTGTAAATAAAGACACATATCCATCCATACATGGGTTTTATTATTATAATTTAACATAAATTAAATATTTTATTCTTATCAAAACCATAATATTGATGGGCGAATCCAATATCCATTTCTACCATGATAGAACATAGAAAGATTTATTCATATTTAATGAATTATTTTGGGGATATTCCCTTTTAATACATTATTTTAAAGACACTAATGAATCAATCAATATTACATTCAGGTTCATTGATAATTCATGAAACGTACCTCATGAGGTTTGTAAAATTTGACACATAGGTACTAATGGAGTCACCATCCTTCTAATTTAGCTCAAGGAATTACGTTTTCATTTTCATATGGGAAAATAAAATGAAATTACTTTATAAAAAATATCCCCCTAAACTCATCCCACTCCATAGAGTCAATTTCATCATTTTTCCTTGTGATCTTGATAATATTCCACCATTTATCTACATTAAATTACAAAGAAAATCAAGTAAAATAACATTATCATGTTAAGATCATTGGATAATAGAAAATATCTTTTTAGTGGTACTAATCCATTATTCATCATTTAGTGAATATACAAGCCCAATAAATGAAGGTTAATGTTTCCTCATAAAGTACTCAATAAAACATTGTTCCCTCATTTTCTAGTTTTGAATAATATCATGATTCATTTATTGATAAAGTTTAATAGTCATTGCAATGATATTTTGCATGCTACCTCTTATAAAATTTCATTACATATGAGGAAAATTATTTCATTATATATTACATTCATCATTAACATGGTTCCTCTAGGTTCCAAACATTGACTAAAACAAAAATTCATAGCACGAACAATAATAATATGAGTGAGAAACCATATAATCATTAAAAATAAATTATAGGATATATAAATCATGACACATTCTTTCAAATCTAATACACATTAGGTTTTACCAATATCTTCCATGGTCATTAACTATTCAAAAATTTCATAATGGGTCATAAAGAAATTATTTTATTAACCCAATCATATCCCCCATGAGTGTCTAGCCCAGTGATCATCCTTAGGCCCAATCATTATGCACTGATGAGAATTGATTTAATACCCAATCTTCCCAATGTAGATTTGTGTTCCCTAGTTTAATCTATTCTGAAACCATATCTTCTTTCTAGTATCCATACATGGTTGTATTTTATAGGAAATGAACAATCCTTTATTTACCATAAATTTGGATGTTCTATTATGTAAATACCCACAAATTTCAAGGAAATTTTTTTTCTTAATTTTCTTTGGAATTTTACAAGAGCGCAGCTTCAGACGGCACCTGATTCCGAGGCCCGGTGTGCCCGGAATCAATTTCCGAAGTTTGGCTCGGGTACGTTCAGTGAACGGACGAGCGGGTTTTTCTATCTTTTGAACCGGTGCCCGGAATCGAATTCTGAGGGCACCGATGAAATCGCAGCGTCGGTATTTGCTTAGAAACGCCTCTTCCGGAGTTGCGTTTGCTCAACCGTGGTTTTTAAAATTTTGGCTTTAAGTCGGAAATAAAATAAAGGTTGTGCGACAACTTTATTTTATTTCACTTAAGCCGCTTGGAAGTCACTTGAAAGCCACTTGAGCTAAGTTAAAGCGGATAGGGTGCTATCCGGAAATATCCTACCCTCTTGGTAGGATATTTGTGCGGTGGGGCCCGCACGAGCCCCGCCGTTTCTTCCGCTAAGCAACGCACCCGCGAAAACCCGTCAAAGTAACTGAAAATTCAACCGACGCGTTTTCTTAAATTCTTAACAGACCATTTAATTGGGCGGTTTATTTCGTGAATTAAATGGGCTGTTTCATTCGTTGAATTAATTCAACGAATTTATTGGGTCGTTACTTACGTGTTTGCGTTCGTTGGCAAATTAATAAAATAGACAAACTTGTCTATTTTGGAGGATTTCTATCGTTGTGCGAATTCTCTGAGCCTCCACTCTCCTCGCGAAGAACGCGAAGAACGCGAAGAACGCCGGCGACCGGAATTCGACGACGCACACCGTGATCTGCGACGTCGACGAGCTCTACCCGCGACGTTCTTCGGCGACGCCTCTTCTTCCGCGGCCGATCCTCGTTCGGCAACTAAGGTGAGGAACGGATCGTTTAATTCTCCCTTTTTATTTCAATGACAACGGATTTAATTAATTAAATCCGTTTGTTCTAGATCCGGAGATCATCGGCGCGACGTTTTTCCCGCGGTGCGACGAACGTCTCTTCCGCGACGACGCGACGATCCCCTCCTTCCGCGACGAGCGATTCCGCGATGACCTCACGTCCGACGGCGACATCGAAGTAGGGATTTTATTTTTTTCTTGGTGATTCGTTCCTGTGATCTAATTGTTTTTAATTAAAGAACCAAACTTGAACAATTTTATTTTTGGATAAAATTGTGGCTGCCTTAATCCCTCCCGATAATTTTATGACTAACGCGGAGGGTGCGGATCTAACGAACAAGACCCGGAAACCCTCCGCCGATCTTTTTGTTGTGCGGATTTGGCGGACGACGACGAACCGTGCGGCAGGGGCGATCCGTTGATCCCGCAGTGAAGATCGGCCCCCGGGAGGAGCTATGGCGCAGAAGGGAGGCAAAACGGGCCACCGGAGCAACTCCGGCGGCCCGCGGAAGGCGGCGGCGGCGCGGGTCGCCGGCGCGGCGGCGGCGGCGACCGGAGGCGGCGGCGGCGAACCGCCGGACCGCGTCCGCGGTCCGGCCACCCAGCACGCGGCCCGCGCGGGCTGCGTTCCTCCAAGTCGCGGGTCAAACCCGCGGCGGTTTTCTTCGGCCGCTCGGCCGAAGCCGAGCCGGCCGGGTCGGGTCGACCCGGTTCGGCCGACCCAGGGGTGGTTCGGGCCGGGTCGCCCCGGGCCCAGAACCCCCGTTTTCGGGCCCTCTTCGGTCTTTTGCCCAAATCTTGGGCCTGGGACCTCCGTTTGACGAACCGTCAGCGGCTACGTGATCCTTGGATCGATACGGTCGTTTCGGTATATTACACTCAAGGTTTCAGAAGACTTTGGGTTCGGCCGGGTTGGTTCGTACACAAAACCAACCGGGCCCTCGGAGCGGAAACGCTCATAACTTGAGCTACGGATGTCCGATCGACGTACCATCAGCTGTGGTAGTTTCCTCTAAGTGAGACGGAACTTTTGGCATACTCCGCCCAAGGATCGGACACAGGCGGAGTACGGTCGGGTTGGTTTTGCCCTAAAAACCAACCGGGCCCCTGGGACGAAAATGTCAATAACTCTCAGACCGGGCGTCCGATTGACGCGCCGTCTGTTGCGTTGAGATCCTGTTGTCGATACGGAACTTTTGGATACATCAACTTCGGACTACGTGTCAGTTGATGTATCAGCCTCTCGGCTCGTGGAGCGGACCCTCCTAAACGAGCTCGCTGTGTGCGGGAACCCTAGTGCTGGCTGTGACTTCGACGACAGAGCAGAGATCCTCCGTGGACTGCGACGACGACAGAGCAGAGATCCTTCGTGGACTGCGGCGACGACTGTGCAGAGATCCTCAATGGACTGCATCGACTACTACACTCAGCGATCCTACGTGGATTAGTGCTACCGATCCTGTGTGGGTCCTTACTACCGGTTCTGTGTGAGCCACTGCCTACAGGTTCTGTGTGAGCCCGATCCTGTGTGGGTCTTTTGCGGGGGTTAGTACCTATCGATCCTTCGTGGGTCCGACGACTTAGATGGATCAGTGATCATCTTTGACGTCATCTGAAAAAGTATACCTGGTTGAGCTGAATCTTATGTTACTCTCCTTTGTGGAATGTGTTGAACTATCCTATGTGGATTTACTGTTTACTCTCCTTTGTGGATTTGAGTCTTGCTTTCCTGTGTGGATTGAGTTGTTCTTGAGCTCGTGAGCAGAGCTAGAAGTGGGGACTTAGGTATATGTATGGGCATATACCTAAGTCAAGTCAGATGTTACTTCGTGATTGCACCTTCCTTTTTGTGCTATATCCTTTGTGGATTTCGGGAGACCTTCGGGGGTCTCGGGGTCCTTACTGAGTAGCTTATACTCACCCCTGCACGGGCTATGCCCGCACCTTGTTGTGTTGGATGCAGACGACGGACAGCGCTGATCACGGTTGGGGCGTGGAGCAGGACGGTACCTGGAGGTGGACCACTGGGCGGGACGTGCTCGGAGTGGACGTGGGACCCGAGGAGCCTGGAGACTATCTGTACCCACCCTTCAGGTGGGATTGCCAGTGGACGACACGAGGCCGCCGTCTTTTCTTCAGTTGCTGTTCTTTTCCTTTTCAGTTGTACTTTCAGTTGGGCTTGTATTCCGGCCCCCTTTACTTTTCTGCACTTTGTAGTTACTTTCTGTTTGCTGACTCTGTGGTGGTTGTTACTTATAAAGGCAATGCCTTCCCTGTTTACCGGGATTTTACGCCTTGGTGCTAGTCGCCAGCCCCTGGCCTATGGAAGGCGGGCTTGGGGTAGTCACGGCACGGGCCCCGAGGTCGGGTCGTGACAAATTGGTATCAGAGGTGGTCGGTTCTACCGCAGACTCTGATCGTCTTTTCTTCCTATATGAAGCAATAGTGTTTAGTGTATTGAGTGTGGTTATCAGTTCAGGGAGCCCAGTGTTGGTGCGGCGGCCGACATATCCGTACACCAGGACCCTGACTCCTGATTTCCGACTTAATGCATGAAAACATTGATTGCGTGTGTGTTTCAAGTTTTCTTTGTGATTACTTGTGTCAGCTCACCGGGTATACTGATCTGCTTCATGAAAGTCTCAAGTTTTCCTTGTGATTACTTGTGCCAGCTCACCAGGTATACTGTTCTGACTATGGTGCTCTTGTTCTCCTTTTCAGGATGGCCCCGCGACGACAGCCAGCTAGGGTTCCGAGTGTAGGGCGCGACGGCAGCCCACCGAGCGATGAGGCCTCGGTGCAGGGCCCTTTGCCAGCAGTGGCACCGGCGGTAGCTTTACCCGCCGAGCCACCGATGCTACCAGTACCAGACGCTGACGATGCACGTCGCCTCAGGGCACTGCATGAGTTTCAGAGCCAGTGACCGCCCAGGTTTTGCGGTGAGGCGGACCCCCAGGCCGCCGAGGACTGGCTAGAGGCGGTGGTACGGATCTTTAGGCTAGTGAGGACACCAGCGGATCTCATGGTGATTCTCGCGGCGAGCCTCCTGCAGGCGACGGCAGGACGATGGTGGAGCTTGATGCTCCAGGTTCACGATGAGGCATCCTTGCTCTGGACGGACTTCGAGAGCCTCTTCCGCTCTGAGTTCGTCCCAGCCACCCTCCGAGCGGTGCGCATCCAGGAGCTTCTCCAGCTGCACCAGGGCAGCATGACGGTCGCTCAGTACGCGGCGAGGTTCACTGAACTATCTCGCTACTCGACCGACATGGTACGGGGCCCCTTCTTCCGGGCCCGGACCTTCGAGCAGGGCTTGCGGCAGGAGATTCGGGCGTCGCTGATCTCCCTCAGCATTCCGACCCAG
Source organism: Viscum album (assembly GCA_963277665.1). Lineage (NCBI taxonomy): Eukaryota > Viridiplantae > Streptophyta > Magnoliopsida > Santalales > Viscaceae > Viscum > Viscum album. Next base: position 1,491,727,888 of record OY728120.1, read on the forward strand.
GCGGGAGTACTGGAGCGAGCCCTCCTGATCGAGAGCTTCCTGGCAGAGCCTTCTTCAGCGGCGAGACCTAGCGCAGGGCGGCAGGTAGCTGAGTCTTCGGCAGCAGGTAGCCGACGGATGACTCTCGGGTCCAGGCAGACCAGACCCCCACGCAGACGGCCTCAGGACACCGGCTCAGCAGTGCAGGGCACACAGCGGAGTGCCAGCCTTCTGAGAGGCAGGCTGTGCTACTCCTGCGGCGGGCAGGGTCACATGGCTCGTGACTGCCCGACTCGCCGATCAGAGGAGCAGCAGACAGTGGAGGGGCCACCCAGGCAGAGGCAGAGGGTCGACCATGGTGGTCCGCAGGGAGGATGCGGATGAGGCAGAGGAGCTGGCCGAGCAGCGGGTGGTGGGCGACGCTTCCAGGCTCTACCCCCACCACCACCAGGAGGGCCACCTCGACCACAGGGAGCTGGTGGGCAGGGACAGGCCCAGCTCCAGGCAGTGGAGGCCTACGACCCCGACATGCCAGAGATGATTCGAGGTATGATCTGTGTCTATTCCACCCTTGCTGCAGTACTTATAGACACAGGAGCGAGTCACTCTTTCATAGCCTCTGCCCTTGTTCGGAGCTCGGAGATTCCGACTGAGCCGTTGGCTCGATCCTTACGGCTAGAGACTCCTACGGGAGCAGACTCGATGATTACGCACTGGTGCCGGCAGTGTGAGCTTACTCTAGGAGGTGAGAGATTCGGCTGGGATCTCCTTGTAGCGGCGTCGAGGCCTTACGACGTCATCTTGGGCATGGATTGGCTATCCACGGTTCATGCCCAGATCGACTGTTTTAGGCGCAAGGTGCGATGTGTTCGCACCGACGGGAGCAGGTTTACCTTCACCGGCGAGAAGGGAACCTTTGCAGCACAGGATGGACTTCCGCGGAGGAGAGTGCAGCCCATCTCTCATCAGTTGGCTAGCCTCATCCTAGGAGCAGTGGACGTGCGGAGTCCAGTTTTTCCTGCAGTGGTGGACCAGTACGTGGACGTCTTTCCCGATGATGTTCCAGGGATACCTCCTCGTAGAGAGGTAGACTTTTACATCGACTTGTACCCCAGTACAGCCCCGATATCTACTCCAGCATATCGGATGGCCCCCGCCGAGCTTCGAGAGCTACGGGTACAGTTGGAGGACTTGCAGAGCAAGGGGTTTATCCGACCCAGTGTTTCACCCTGGGCTTCCCCGATATTGTTCGCCAAGAAGGCGGACGGGAGCTTGCGACTGTGTGTCGACTATCGTCGCCTGAACCAGGTGACAGTGAGGAACAAGTATCCGCTGCCACGGATTGATGACCTCTTCGATCAGCTCAAGGGAGCGCGGTGGTTCTCGAAGATAGACCTCCGGTCAGGCTATCATCAGCTCAGAGTTCGAGACGAGGACGTGCAGAAGACGGCCTTCAGGTGTCGGTATGGCCATTATGAGTTCTTGGTTATGCCATTCGGCGTAACCAATGCTCCAGCAGTGTTCATGAGCCTCATGAACAAGATCTTCCAGCCATACCTCGACCGATTTGTCGTGGTCTTCATTGACGACATTTTGGTATACTCGACGACTGAGGAGGAGCATGCCTACCACCTGCGAGTTGTGCTAGACACACTCCGAGAGCACCAACTTTATGGAAAGCTCTCAAAATGCCAGTTCTGGTTACGTGAGGTCCATTTCTTGGGGCACGTCATCTCTGAGGCGGGAGTTGCAGTGGATCCCGCGAAGATTGAGGCAGTGCTAGCTTGGGAGCCACCCAGGAGCGTGACAGAGGTGCGGAGCTTCTTGGGCCTAGCCGGATACTATCGGAGATTTGTGCCAGACTTCTCCAGAGTTGCGGCACCACTCTCAGCCTTGACGAAGAAGGGGAAACCCTTGGTGTGGTCATACAGATGTCAGCAGAGCTTCCAGGAGCTGAGACAGAGATTGACCAGCGCACCTATCTTGACGTTGCCTGAGGAGGGAGTTGGATACGTAGTTTACTGCGATGCATCAGGGACTGGACTCGGGTGCGTCCTGATGCAGGAGCGGGCTGTGATCACCTATGGATCACGTCAGTTGAGGCCGCATGAGCAGAACTACGCCACTCATGACCTGGAGTTAGCAGCAGTGGTCTTCGCTCTGAAGACTTGGCGGCACTATCTGATGGGCGAGCGCTTCACAGTCTTTTCTGACCACCAGAGTCTCAGGTATATCTTCTCTCAGAAGGACCTGAACCTGAGACAGCGGAGATGGCTTGAGTTCCTCCAGGACTATGACTTTGAGATAGTCTATACTCCTGGGAAGGGGAACGTGGTAGCCGATGCCCTCAGCAGGAGGACGGGCATTTAGCTACTTGAGGAGGCGACGGAGCAGCTAGCCTCCTTACAGATATCCTTCGTGGATAGAGACGGAGCAGCCTCTCTTCAGTCTCTCACAGTCTCTCCTCCACTTCTACAGCGGGTCAGAGAGGCTCAGTGTGGGGACGCTGACTGTGAGACCCGGAGTGCACTGATATCCTCAGGTCAGGCGCCTGATGGCTTCTCCCTTGGAGCAGAGCACGACATCCTTTTAAGAGGACATACCTTCGTACCAGTCGCTTTACGAGAGGAGGTGCTGAGAGAGTTTCACACTTCTCCCTTGGCGGTGCATCCCGGAGTGGCGAAGATGTACCAGGATCTCAGACGACAGCACTGGTGGCCGGGCATGAAGAAAGTTGTGGCAGAGTTCGTTTCACGATGCCTCACCTGCCAGCAGGTGAAGGCAGAGCATCAGGTACCAGCAGGCTTGGTACAACCCTTGGAGGTCCCGGAGTGGAAGTGGGACGGCATATCTATGGACTTCGTGACTGGACTTCCACGCACTTCCAGGGGTCACGACTCCATTTGGGTGATTGTCGACCGACTCACCAAGTCAGCACACTTCTTACCCATCAGAGAGCAGGGCTCAGTGGAGAGCTTGGGACGTCTTTACGTCCAGGAGATCGTACGGCTTCACAGTGTGCCATCGTCTATCGTCTCCGATCGAGATTCTCGTTTCACTTCCCGGCTTTGGAAGGGGTTGCAGGAGGCGTTCGGGACGCGGCTCCATCTGAGCACAGCCTTCCACCCTCAGACGGATGGTCAGACTGAGAGGACCATACAGACACTCGAGGACATGCTCCGTGCATGTGTTCTCGACTTTGGTCGCAGCTGGGAGGACCACCTACCCTTGGTGGAGTTCGCGTACAATAACATCTACCACTCCACCATCGGGATGGCACCATACGAGGCGTTGTACGACAGACCCTGCAGATCATTGTTGTGCTGGACAGACCCTGGGGAGTCAGCACTCGTGGGACCAGAGATGGTCCGAGCCACGACAGAGAAGGTCCAGATCATCCAGGAGAGGATGAGGACAGCTCAGAGCCGGCAGAAGTCATATGCTGACAGGAGGCGGAGGCCACTAGAGTTCGAGGATGGCGACCACGTCTTTTTGCGTGTCTCACCTCGACGTGGTTTACGGAGATTTGGCCGAGGCGGCAAGTTGTCTCCATGCTTCATCGGGCCTTTCCAGGTCCTCAGCAGGATAGGAGAGGTGGCTTATCGCCTGGCTCTACCACCTCAGTTGCACCGGGTGCACGACGTCTTCCACGTGTCTCAGCTGAGGAAATACGTGCACGACCCGACGCACATCATCGACTTTGGGGAGCTGGACGTGGACGATGGGGCGACTTTTGCGGAGGTCCCAGTGGAGATCGAGGATCGACAGGAGCGGGTCCTACGTGGGCGGTCTATTCCTCTTGTGCGCGTCATATGGCAGCACGGGAACCTCCAGGAGAGCACTTGGGAGCGGGAGGCTCAGATGCGTGCTCAGTACCCCCATTTGTTCCCCTAGTTTTTGATGTATCTTTACGGGGACGTAAAGCCCTGAGGTGGGAGTAATGTAAAGACCCTCAAATTTCAAGGAAATTTTTTTTCTTAATTTTCTTTGGAATTTTACAAGAGCGCAGCTTCAGACGGCACCTGATTCCGAGGCCCGGTGTGCCCGGAATCAATTTCCGAAGTTTGGCTCGGGTACGTTCAGTGAACGGACGAGCGGGTTTTTCTATCTTTTGAACCGGTGCCCGGAATCGAATTCTGAGGGCACCGATGAAATCGCAGCGCCGGTATTTGCTTAGAAACGCCTCTTCCGGAGTTGCGTTTGCTCAACCGTGGTTTTTAAAATTTTGGCTTTAAGTCGGAAATAAAATAAAGGTTGTGCGACAACTTTATTTTATTTCACTTAAGCCGCTTGGAAGTCACTTGAAAGCCACTTGAGCTGAGTTAAAGCGGATAGGGTGCTATCCGAAAATATCCTACCCTCTTGGTAGGATATTTGTGTGGTGGGGCCCGCACGAGCCCCGCCGTTTCTTCCGCTAAGTAACGCACCCGCGAAAACCCGTCAAAGTAACTGAAAAGTCAACCGACGCGTTTTCTTAAATTCTTAACAGACCATTTAATTGGGCGGTTTATTTCGTGAATTAAATGGGCTGTTTCATTCGTTGAATTAATTCAACGAATTTATTGGGTCGTTACTTACGCGTTTGCGTTCGTTGGCAAATTAATAAAATAGACAAACTTGTCTATTTTGGAGGATTGCTATCGTTGTGCGAATTCTCTGAGCCTCCACTCTCCTCACGAAGAACGCGAAGAACGCGAAGAACGCCGGCGACCGGAATTCGACGACGCACACCGTGATCTGCGACGTCGATGAGCTCTACCCGCGACATTCTTCGGCGACGCCTCTTCTTCCGCGGCCGATCCTCGTTCGACAACTAAGGTGAGGAATGGATCGTTTAATTCTCCCTTTTTATTTCAATGACAACGGATTTAATTAATTAAATCCGTTTGTTCTAGATCCGGAGATCGTCGGCGCGACGTTTTTCCCGCGGTGCGACGAACGTCTCTTCCGCGACGACGCGACGATCCCCTCCTTCCGCGACGAGCGATTCCGCGACGACCTCACGTTCGACGGCGACATCGAAGTAGGGATTTTATTTTTTTCTTGGTGATTCGTTCCCGTGATCTAATTCTTTTTAATTAAAGAACCAAACTTGAACAATTTTATTTTTGGATAAAATTGTGGCTGCCTTAATCCCTCCCGATAATTTTATGACTAACGCGGAGGGTACGGATCTAACGAACAAGACCCGGCAACCCTCCGCCGATCTTTTTGTTGTGCGGATTTGGCGGACGATGACGAACCGTGCGACAGGGGCGATCCGTTGATCCCGCAGTGAAGATCGGCCCCCGGGAGGAGCTATGGCGCAGACGGGAGGCAAAACGGGCCACCGGAGCAACTCCGGCGGCCCGCGGAAGGCGGCGGCGGCGCCCGGCGCGCCGCCGGAGGAATCCGCCGCGGCTTGGCCACGGCGGCGGCGAACCGCCGGACCGCGTCCGCGGTCCGGCCACCCAGCACGCGGCCCGCGCGGGCCACGTTCCTCCAAGCCGCGGGTCAAACCCGCGGCGGTTTTCTTCGGCCGCTCGGCCGAAGCCGAGCCGGCCGGTCCGGTCGGCCGGGCCGCGCCCAGGCCGGACCGGACCCGGCCTAGCCGGGTCGGGCCGGGTCGGGTCGACCCGGTTCGGCCGACCCAGGGGTGGTTCGGGCCGGGTCGCCCCGGGCCCAGAACCCCCGTTTTCGGGCCCTCTTCGGTCTTTTGCCCGTATCTTGGGCCTGGGACCTCCGTTTGACGAACCGTCAGCGGCTATGCGATCCTTGGATCGATACGGTCGTTTCGGTATATTACACTCAAGGTTTAGGAAGACTTTGGGTTCGGCCGGGTTGGTTCGTACATGAAACCAACCGGGCCCTCGGAGCGGAAACGCTCATAACTTGAGCTACGGACGTCCGATCGACGTACCGTCAGCTGTGGTAGTTTCCTCTAAGTGAGACGGAACTTTTGGCATACTCCGCCCGAGGATCGGACATAGGCGGAGTACGGTCGGGTTGGTTTTGCCCTAAAAACCAACCGGGCCCCTGGGACGAAAATGCCAATAACTCTCAGACCGGGCGTCCGATTGACACGCCGTCTGTTGCGTTGAGATCCTGTTGTCGATACGGAACTTTTGGATACATCAACTTTGGACTACGTGTCAGTTGATGTATCAGCCTCTCGGCTCGTGGAGCGGACCCTCCTAAACGAGCTCGCTGTGTGCGGGAACCCTAGTGCTGGCTGTGACTTCGACGACAGAGCAGAGATCCTCCGTGGACTGCGACGACGATAGAGCAGAGATCCTTCGTGGACTGTGGCGACGACTGTGCAGAGATCCTTAGTGGACTGCGTCGACTACTGCACTCAGTGATCCTACGTGGATCAGTGCTACCGATCATGTGTGGGTCCTTACTACCGGTTCTGTGTGAGCCACTGCCTACAGGTTCTGTGTGAGCCCGATCCTGTGTGGGTCTTTTGCGGGGGTTAGTACCTATCGATCCTTCGTGGGTCCGACGACTTAGATGGATCAGTGATCATCTTTGACGTCATCTGAAAAAGTATACCTGGTTGAGCTGAATCTTATGTTACTCTCCTTTGTGGAATGTGTTGAACTATCCTATGTGGATTTACTGTTTACTCTCCTTTGTGGATTTGAGTCTTGCTTTCCTGTGTGGATTGAGTTGTTCTTGAGCTCGTGAGCAGAGCTAGAAGTGGGGACTTAGGTATATGTATGGGCATATACCTAAGTCTAGTCAGATGTTACTTCGTGATTGCACCTTCCTTTTTGTGCTATATCCTTTGTGGATTTCGGGAGACCTTCGGGGGTCTCGGGGTCCTTACTGAGTAGCTTATACTCACCCCTGCACGGGTTATGCCCGCACCTTGTTGTGTTGGATGCAGACGACGGACAGCGCTGATCACGGTTGGGGCGTGGAGCAGGACGGTACCTAGAGGTGGACCACTGGGCGGGACGTGCTCGGAGCGGACGTGGGACCCGAGGAGCCTGGAGGCTATCTGTACCCACCCTTCAGGTGGGATTGCCAGTGGACGACACGAGGCCGCCGTCTTTTCTTCAGTTGCTGTTCTTTTCCTTTTCAGTTGTACTTTCAGTTGGGCTTGTATTCCGGCCCCCTTTACTTTTCTGCACTTTGTAGTTACTTTCCGCTTGCTGACTCTGTGGTGGTTGTTACTTATAAAGGCAATGCCTTCCCTGTTTACCGGGATTTTACGCCTTGGTGCTAGTCGCCAGCCCCTGGCCTATGGAAGGCGGGCTTGGGGTAGTCACGGCACGGGCCCCGAGGTCGGGTCGTGACATATTATGAAAAGGTTTATCCTATATGTTAAAACTAGTGTTTCGTCATCCTAGTTTCTAAAAATAACTAAACCTTTCTCTGGTACCAACTGAGGAGACCTAATAATTTCATTCATGTTGTACTCACCTATTTTGATAATCCCAAATCATGTTTCATTTATGTGATAATCATGTTTCTATTATAGGATAATCGTGTTTGATCAATATTCCTAGTTTCTATCATGTAATAACTATGTAATTTTAATCTCACTACTCTCTTGTGTAAGATTATAGTGCAAAATTTCTCTAAGTATGAAAGGTCACTGATGAAAGTACACTGATGAAAGGTCACCAATGAAAAGTCACTGATGAAAGGAAATCGATGAAAGGTCAATGATATAGGCCATCGATGAAAGATCACTGATGGAAGGTCACTGATGAAAGGTCACCGATGAAAGTTTATCGATTAAATGGAACCGATGAAAGGTCACCGATGAAGTTCACCGATGAAAGGTCACTGATGAAAGGCCGCCAATGAAATGTCATTGATGAAGTTCACCGATAGAAGGTTACCATTGAAGGCTACCGATGCAGTCTACCGTTGAAGCCCACTGTTGAGAAGGCTACTGCTACTAGTCTACTGATGCTCATTCTTCTACTATATACTTTGTCAAACTCTTAAGATTATTCTAACGATCATATTTGGTAAATTTAATGCTTCTGACATTAATTAATGCTGATTGTAGATATATCAAGAGATCGTATCTGGAGACAGTATGATTTATGAGGAGGACCGTATGTGGTTTACTTATTCCTATTATTGGACCTCAAATATAAAAGAGAAAGTGGAGGAAGAAATGTAGTGTGGAAAGAAGAAGTGTGTGTGCGAAAAGAAGAGATAAGTTCAGGATAAAGAGATTTCCTGCTAGATCAAAGAGAACAAGGAAGAACCATCCAACACCTACAATGAAAACCCAAGACCCTCACAAAGATAAATATGGAGAACAAATTCACGACTGCCTTCTATGCTTCATCAACTCTCTGTCAACTCAAGAAGTAGAACACTCAGTTCCTTAAAGCTAGAAACTAGTTTTGCGACACTCTGTTTTGGGGAAAACTTATAGAGAAATACTCTAACTTCAATTTCATCACTCCAAAGAGTCAAGAACTAAACTACAAACACATAGAGCTTTATAAACTATATATTATAATATTTGATATATGTTGTTCTTGTATTTTTAAATTTATGAGAATTGTGTGTTTGTCGGTTACACACACTGTCTTCTATGCTTAAACTATAAGATACTGAAAATCCTCACATCAAACTTATCTTACACCTTGTTTCCCATGTATAACTATGGAAGAGACCGTGTGTAGTCTGTATTGTTTTTTTTTTCACGAATAATTTTGGTAGTGGGTTTGACCCATGGACAGTTTATGAAACTGTTATAAGGACTGATACAGGCTGTGTATAAAGTTTATTGTTAATATAAACTGCTTGGTGGAAGGTGATCACCAAGTGGAGAGGATTAATTCTCGACTTGAGACTGAACCTATTGGTTAACTCTTATGTGTTCTATATTTTTTTAATACTTTGTTTTTCTATTTTTCGGTTGCTCATAATTTCAAAAATAGAAAACTTTTTTTACATTGACTCTGATAGTCAGTTCTGGTTAGTTTTTGTATGTGTTTAATTCAGTAAACTCGTTTCAAAAGTTGAAGAAGTGTTTTACACTGATTCAAATGAGGAATAATCACCCTTTGAGGAACTTGTTAACCAACTAAACAATTATATCTCTACTTTCTTAATTAACTAGGCCATTTAAAAATTGGGGGATCTATAACATAATGTTTTTAACATAAGTTTTAAGTAGGAACTCAATTCACCCCTCCCCCTCATGAGTTTCCAATCTGACCAATATTTGGTATTAGAGAAAATTTTTATTGCTACTATCTAAACTGTTGTGAAAGTTTTAAACTTCTTTTCAACTATGAATTTAGTTGTATCTTAAAGATCATAAAATTTCTATAATATCTAAATTTTTAGTTCTTTAAAATTCTGATTAATAATGGATAACAGAGTTGAGGGTTCTTCTACTAATAGAACACCTTTCTTTAGTGGTGATAACTATACTCATATGAAATTTAAAATTAAAATGTATCTAGAGAGAATGGGTCCTAAAATCTGGGCCACAATAGAGAACAACATGCATTGCATCCTACTACTAGAGACACTTGGTCTCAATTGAAAAAAGTTGCATATAACAATAACTATAAAGAAATGAAAGCATTATACTATTCTCTAGGGGATAGAGAATTCAATAGAATATCTACCTATAAAAATGATTATGAAATTTGGGATACTTTGGTAGTTTCTCATGAGGGAATAACCATGTTAAAGAAATGAGATTAAATACTTATACTATTAAATATGATAATTTTAAAATGAATCCTGATGAACTTATATCCGAATTGTAACTCAAGTTCAATGAAATAGTAAATCCATGAGTCTGTATGGGAAACCAGTAGACAATAAGGAGAAGATTATGAGGTTGCTTCGATGCCTACCTGACAGATGGAGTAGAAATTCTATTTTTATTTGAGAATCTTGTGACATAGGCAAGCTACGAGTGATGTAACTAATTGGAAAAGTAATGATTTACGAAGAAGCGCATAAGGTAAATCAATAATCAGATGAAGAACCAAGAAATAAATCTGTATCATTCAAGACTGTTACCTCAAAGAGAAAAGATAAAGAAAAAGTTCAATCTCTTATAGACACTTCCACTAGTGAAGACTCAGACTCTGATAGTGATGATGAGATGGCTCATCTTGCTAGGAGATTCAAAAATTTCTACCGTAAGAATAAATTATTTAGAAAATAAAACAAAAAAATGAAGGTTTGATAGTAAAGGGCAATGGAAAAAAGGCTAGAAAATGGAATTACAACACAAATGAGATAGTCTTCAATGAGTGTAAACGAAAAGCCCATGTGAAGGCTGATTTCCCCAAGATGAAATTTAAGAAGAAATATGAAGATAAGGGAAAGGGATATAAAAAGGCTATGAAATCTATGTGGAGTGCTTCAGAAGATAGCTCCAGTGGATCTGACACTTCTGATATTGAAAAAAATAGACATGAAAATCTGTGTTTCAAGAAAGAAACATCTGAGCTGATACCTAATTCTCCAATACATAATGCTTATTCTTTTGGGAATGAATGTTAATCAAATAATGATGAGAATATGACTAAGGATGAACTATTTGAATACTGTGGAATGCTTGATGATACCTTTAATGAACTCACGGATAAATATAAATTATTGAAAAGACAACATGTATTAAATTCTAATTATAAGTCTGATATGGATATTGAGAAATAAATATGTGCTCAGCTATTAAAATAAAATATGGAACTTAAGTTATAAAATGAGCAATTAAAAAGGGATCCTGAGAAGTTTATAGTAGGTAAAGATACCTTTACTCAGTTTCTAGGGAAAAAAATTGCTCTAAAATACACAACTGGTCTAGGATATCAACTAGGATATAGAAAGATTATTAAAAATAAATTTGTTTCAAAATCAGGACAGTTCACTACTAGTTCAAGATCTGGACCATCTTTTGAAAAACAATTTTCTAAAAGACCTAACAAAGTTTTCATGTATCAAAACATATCTACTGATTATAGGAAACGTATGAGACAAGTATGGGGTCCCAAATATTTACTTGCTAACCTCTCTGGACCCAAGAAAATCTGGGTACCAAAGTTACCGTACACTTAATCTATTTTTCAGGAAAATTGTCTCAAAAGATCCTGTAAGACCCTATAGTACATGGATAGTGGATGTTCAGACATATGACTTGATACTGTTCATGCTTCAGGAGCCTAATTAAAGTTGATGGTGGACATGTCACATTCGGTGATAATGATAAAGATAAGATCATCGACATAGGCCAAATTGGTAACCCTAATACTATATTAATTTCAAAACTACTTTTTTTTATGGGTTAAAATAAAATATACTTAGTATCTCTCAGTTTTGTGATGATTGTTTCAATATTTAATTTGAAAATGATGCATGCAGTGTTTTTAATTCTAAAAATGATTTAATATTTTCTGCTCTTAGAAATAAAAATGTATATGTTGTTGATTTAAATTCTTTAGCTAAGAAAAAAATATATTGTTTAAATGTGTTTCATAAGGAATCCTGGTTATGGAATAGAAGATTATGACACTGAGATGTACTCTCACTTAGGAAACTAACTAGGAAAGTTTTAGTTAGAGACTTACCTAAATTGGAATTCCCACTTAACAAAGTTTGCAATCCTTATCAAAAAGGAAAACAACACAAAGTTTCTTTCAAACCAAAGAAACACGTTTCCACTTCTCATCTGCTTGAGTTGGTTCATGTGGATTTTTTAGGACCATCTAGAGTTTCATGTTTAAATGGGAAGCACTATGTTTATGTTATTGTATATTATTTTTCTAGATACACATGGGTATACATTCTATCTCACAAAAGTGAATCATGTTCTTACTTCATTAAATATTCCAAGTCTATAGAAAATTTTAGTAGACTTAGAATTAAGACCTTGAGAAGTGATCATGGTCGTGAGTTTGAAAATCAAGAATTTGAATATTTTTTCTCAAAAAATGTCTATAATCACAATTTCTCTTCTCCTAGAACACCTCAAAAAAATGGAGTTGTAGAAATAAGAAATTGGTCACTTCAAGAGATTTATTAGACTATGCTAAATGAGTATAATTTAGCTATCTATTTTTGGGATCAATATATTAATACAACTTGTTACATCATCAATAGAGTCTTAATTATACCTATTCTTAAGAAAATACCTTATGATCTCTGAAATAATAGGAATCCTAATGTTAATTACTTTAGTGTTTTTGGTTGAAAAGTCTTTATCCTTAACACTGAGGATAGTCTTTAAAAGTTTGCTTCCAATAGTTATGAAAAGATTTTCCTAGGTTAATCAATCTCTAGTAAAGCTTATAAAGTATTCAATAAGAGAACCAAATGTGTGGAAGAATCGGTTCATGTAAAATTTTTTGAGACTGATCCACATGAACCCAAAACCATCATTGAACAAGATGATGAAGATATGTTAATTCTAGACATTGATGATAAAGACAGTTAACCCTTAGTGAAAACAACTAGTTCTAGAAATTTTCCTGAATTCAAGCATGGTGAATTTGAAACTATAGACAACCATAAGGAGTCTAGTTCAACTCTTTCTATAGGTATTATAACTCACAAGAATCATCCCTTAGATGATTTATTAGGTGATCTAAATAGAGGAACACAAACTAGATCTTCTCTATGAAACTAGGTTGAACATAAAGATTTTATTTCACAGCTTGAACCCAAAAACATTAATGATGTTATCACTGGTGAATTTTGGGTGATAGCTATGAAAGAAGAATTAAATCAATTTGAAAGAAACAATGTTTGGTAATTAGTAGAATGACCTAAAGACACTATGACCACAGGCACTAAATGGGTGTTTTGAAATAATTTTGATGAATCTGGTAACGTAGTTAGAAACAAGGCTAGACTAGTTTCACAAGGATATAGTCAAGAAGAAGGAATAGACTATGAGGAAACCTTTTCACCTGTAGATATACTAGAATCCATTAGGATTCTACTTACTTATGCAGCTCATCTGAATTTCAAACTTTATCAAATGGATATAAAAAAAGAATTTCTAAATGGGTACATAGTTGATAATGTATTTGTTGAACAACCCCCTGGTTTTAAAAATCCCCATTTTTCAAATCATGTCTTTAAATATTCTAAAGATCTATATGGTCTAAGAAAATCTCCAAGAGCTTGGTATGATAGACTTAGTTCTTTTCTTATTTCAAAAGGTTTTACTAAAGGAATAGCTGATCATACTCTTTTTATTAAAAGGATTTACAAAGATGTTTTAATAGTACTGATTTATGTAGTTGACATTATTTTTGGATCACTTAAAAATTCTTTATGTATTGATTTCTCAAAAATGATGCAAGATGAATTTGAAATGATTTTAATGGGGGAACTTAAATTTTTTACATGGATTTCAAATTTTTCAAAATAAAAATGGTATTATTTTAAATCCAAGTAAATATACTAAGGATATTTTGAAACATTTTGGTTTTGATAGTAATAAAGGTAGTGATACACCTATGAGTACCACTTATATGTTGGATGCTAATGAGATTGTTAAATCAGTGGATCAAACCAAATACAGAGGTATGATTGGGAGTCTGCTCTACCTTGCTGCTAGCAGACAAGATATTATGTTTAGTGTATGCATGTGTAGTCATTTTCAAGCCAATACCAAAGAGTCTCATTTAACTATAGTTAAAAGGATTTTTAAATATCTCAAGAATCATACAAACATTGGACTATTTTATCCAAGAGGACAATCCTTTTATTTAATAAGTTACTCGAATGTTGGATTTTCTAGTTGCAAATTCGATAGAAAGAGCACATCTAGAACATGTCACCTTTTGGGCAAGTCACTAGTATCATGGTGTAGTAAGAAACAGAATTATGTTGAATTATCTACCATCAAATTTGAATATATAGCTACTGGTAGTTGTTTTGCTCAAATTATGTTGATGAAATACACATTACTAGACTATGGTTATCAATTCAAACATGTCTCTATAAACTATGATAATACAAGTTCTATTAAGATATGTAAAAATCTAGTATCTCATGCTAAGACAGAGCACATTGATGTGATCCATCACTTCTTGAGAGATCATTATCAAATAGGTGATAATTCTCTTGAATTCATAGGCACTGAACACCAATTGGTTGATATATTCATAGATCCTTTGAGTTATGAGATGTTAAACTACATAAAACATGAGCTAGGTGTGATAAATTTTTAATTTTGGACTTCACCATTAGGAACCTCACCGTTGGACCTCACCATTAAGAACCTCACCATTGGACCTCACTGTTAGGAACCTCACCATTAGACCTCACCATTAGGAACCTCACCATTGGACCTCGCCATTAGGAACCTAACTGTTGGACCTCATAGTTAGGAACCTCGCCATTGGACCTCACTATTAGGAACCTCACAGTTGGACCACACCATTAGGAACCTCACCGTTGGACCTCACCTTTAGGAACCTCACCATTGGACCTCACCTTTAGAAACCTTGCCATTGGAACATGCCATTAGGAACCTCACCATTAGACCTCGCCATTAGGAACCTCACTGTTGGACCTCACCATTAGGAACCTCACCGTTAGACCTCCCTGTTTAGACCTCACTGTTAGACCTCACCGTTGGACCTCACCGTTCAGATCTCACCATTAGACCTCACCATTGGAACTCACCATTGGGACCTCACTATTGGCACCTTACCGATAGTTGACTTTTATAGGACTTTGTGTTTTTCTTCCAGAATCTGAAATGTTTTTAGTATTACTTATTTCTTTTACTTGATTTATCTTTCGATCCCAAAATGATAAAAATAATGTACACATCACCTTTTGATCCACTTAAATTATCTCCTAAACCTCTTTCTCTCTAACCTTAGAACATAACCTTATATTAAAACCCTCGAACCTCTTCAGATCACATGGAAATATTGAAGAGATCAATGGTCAGTGAGGAAGGAGATGCGCCAAACCCTAAGAGACCCCGAGCCGAGTCTAATAGTGGAAACAAGGTAGTGGAAAATATGATCAATCCACATTTTTCAAATAGGGAAATCACGGTTGAGAAGGAATTATGTTAGGAATGGCTTCTATCAAGAATTTATTTGGTGCTGAAGGCACTTGAAGCTCAGGACTGGGTCGAATTCTTTGCAAATAACAATGGGCTTTATTTCCCAAAGCTGGTGAAGGAATTTTATGAATCTCTTAAGTTAGAATAGTCTGAGAATGGGAACAGAATGGCTTCAAAGGTAAATGGAGTAAGTGTGGTCATATTCTATGTTTAATGGGATTATTTTTTAAGAGTTTCACATGAATGGATTTTTGATTACTACTCAGGAGTGGTACCTCCAACTTGTGAGTTCTTCTATTATGAAGAAGATTTGGCTAAACTGGTAGGGAATGGGATCCCTAAAAAAGTTGTTGCTGCTGAAATGGA
This sequence comes from Viscum album, assembly GCA_963277665.1. NCBI lineage: Eukaryota > Viridiplantae > Streptophyta > Magnoliopsida > Santalales > Viscaceae > Viscum > Viscum album. The sequence continues at coordinate 1,491,743,249 of OY728120.1, forward strand.
AGGAGAAAACAAGTTACTGTTTAAATTTGTTCAGCATGTTTTGAGTCCCAGGATAGGGGACTTTTCTACATTTAAGTATCAGGACATATTCCTTTTGTATTTGTTGAAGCATGGACAAAAGATAAATTTGTGTAGGTTGCTGAAGATTCAATTAGAGGATATGAAAAATCCTAGTTCCAAATCCAATGCTTTATTTAATGCCATATTGATATCTATGATGTTGAAAGTAAATGGAGTTTTTGGAAATAAGGACACAACTGTTGTAAGGGACAACTTATGCATTACCAATACGATTTTCAAGTTGATGAAGATAAACTAGAACCCTTGGAAAATAAAATTATTGAATGATGAGGCTAAGTTGTACGAATAATTCAACCATGTAACTCATCCAACTAGGCCAATGATTAAGAGAGATGCAGGTATAAAGCCTGATGAAGTTGAGTCAGTATACTCAGATGAAGAATAAGAGGCTACTATTGTGCAAGAAAGAGAGGATTCTCCTACAGATGACAGGAGTGATTCCGGACTTCCCTCAAGTCCTCCTTCTAATACGGTATCCTTTGGTGAGCCTATCCCACCAAAAGTATTTCCTAGAAGATAGATTGTCCTAGGGGAAAGTGATGATGAGGAAACTAGTGAAGAAGAAGAAGATCAAAATGTCTTAAGAGACATTAGAGAAACCTCATAGGAGGAAGATGAAACTGAAACTACTCAAGATTATTTTGAGATAGCTGCTGATGAAAGTGAAGAGGAATGTCTAAGTCTTAGTCCTATAATATGACATATAGAAATGGTAGAAAGTGTAGATGAAGAGGTTTCTGATTCAGTTAAATATGGAATTTCAATGGCAGTAGTTGATGATTCTATAGAAGAAGTGACAATGGACTCTCCTATTGATGAAGTTGATCAAGGAGGAATAACAGATATGGATGTAATTGATTAGGAGAATGCTCCAAGTGAGGGGGAGGAACCTGTTTCCCCCGGTTCAGTTGTTGTTGCTCATGGAATAAAAGATTGGTTAGAAGACCCCAGATTCAGGGTCTTAGGCTTAGACTATGGAGACTTGGATGATGAAAATCCTAACAGAAGCCCTCAAATTACTTCTGTTTTAGAAACCACCATTATACATCTAGTATTGATTTTTCCTTGGGACTATGTGAATAAGGATGATTTATAATCCTTGAAACCAAATTTGAAGTGAAACTTTGATAAGAGATTTGTTGGGAAAGAGAGAACAGTGGCCCTCAATCAAGAAGTTGTAGCATCTTCCTTGGAATGAGTAATTTATACCTCTCACTCAAATTTCAAACATGAAGTGAAGGAATATAAGAATTAGGTCAAAACCTTGGAAAAATCTATGGAATCTTTGAAACAATCTATTACTAGATTAGACTCCTATATGGCTTCAAGGGTTCAAGTGTAAAGAGAACTTATGTATTTCAAAAGTGTTGTTTAGTAGATGGTCACTTTGTTTGAGGACTTCAAGAAGTCTATGGAGGCACATGTGAGTAGCCAAAATGATGATGTGAAGAGGTTGATCAGTGGTCTAACCAAATCTTTTAAGGAGATAATGGCTTTTACTATGGCACCACTATGTGCATCTGCTTACTCTTCATCCTCTTTTCCTGTTGATATAGAAGCCTTCGGATCTATTGTTAGAGAAGAAGTGGAGAAGTTCTCTGGTGCTAGTACCTCAGTCCCTCATTCTATGACTCAGGTCATTTCCACTACCAGTGAAATTCATAAACTTGTGATAGATTATTTAAGAAGAAGCTGATCGAGATCAAAAGGCCATCAAAGAGCAAGTTGATTTCTATTACAAAAGGGTGTACACTAAGCATCAGATGGATGGTCACTTTAAGCTATTATTGGAAAACTTGAGGATCCCGCCTATCACTTAGGCGTTTAAAGATCATGTTAGCAGGATTAGAGAGTTGACTCCTACCTCAGATAAATTCATGGAGAATAAGGATGATTTTATCTCAGCTATGGAAAGAGGAGGAAGCAATTTTATGGATTTAAGAAATCTCCTTTTTCCCTTTCTCTATGTGGACTGCACTCCCATCACTGTTCCTCCAGCATTACCTTCTTCCTAGGATTCCTCTGGATCTACTAGTTTTGCAACATTGATGACTCTTGAACAGGACATCAGAAGCATGACCCCTATGATTCCTCAAAGATCTACTCACTATAGGTCTACTGATGCCTCTATAGTAGCTCCTCCTACACTGCTCAATTCCATACCTCGACCTATCCCTCCATTTTCTGAACCCGACTCCTCAAATTCCAAAGACAAAGCTCCCTTGGACGTTTCTAATGTGTATTTAATGTGGGATTTCTTATTTGATAGGGATCTTTGTACTCTATTTTAATATTATACTCTTTCTTAATTAATAATGAAATTCCCTATTATCTCTTTTTTCTTCCATTCTTTTTGTTAATCACAAAGGGGGAGAAGTTTTAATTTGACTAGAGTCCTTTCGTATATACACTATCTATATTTTACATAATACACAGGGTTAAATTTTACTTATACACACCTATGAATATATTAACAAATGTTCTTAAACCTGATTCAATAATACATAAATCTAAATTTTCACTGGCATAATTTGTGATTATAAAAAAGGGGGAGATTGTTGGTCTCACCTATTTTGATAATCCCAAATCATATTTCATTTATGTGATGATCATGTTACTATTATAGAATAATCATGTTTCATTAATATTCCTTGTTTCTCTCAAGTAATGACTATGTAATTTTAATCTCACTGCTCTCTTGTTTAAGCTTACAGTGAAAATTTTCTCTAAGTATTAAAGGTCACCGATGAAAGGCCACCGATGAAAGTTCATTGATGAAAGGTCACCGATGAAAGGTCAATGATGAAAGTTCACCGATGAAAGGTCACTGATAAAGGCCACTGATGAAAGGCCACCATTGATAGGTCACCGATTAAAGGTCACTGATAAAAATTCATCGATGAAAGGTCACTGATGAAAGGTCACCAATGAAGGTTACCGATGAAAGGTCACCGATGAAAGTCCACTGATGAAAGATCACCGATGAAAGGCCACCGATGAAAGGTCACCAATGAATGTTCACCGATGAAAGGTCACCAATGAAAGGTCACTGATGAAGGTCTCTGATAGAAGGTCACCGATGAATGTCACAGATAGAAGGTTACCGTTGCAGGCTATCGATGTAGTCTACCATTGAAACCTGCTGCCTGAATGGCCCGAAGGCCTTCATTTTTATTGAGTATTGATAACCCCCCTTACAAGGGATGAGGGGGAACCCTTACAAGGCCCGTAGGATAAGAGAATACATGGCCCATAGGCTTAGGAGATTACATGACCCGAAGGTCTTAGGGAATTTAACCAGACTAGCTAAAAGTGTGTGTGTGAAAAAAAGAGAGAAGTGCATGAGAAAGAGCATACCTGCTAGATTAAAGAGAATAAGGAAGAACCATCTGACACCTACACTAAAACCCCAAGAGCATCACAAAGATCATTATGGAGAAAAAACTCACGGATTCCTTATGTGCTTCATCAACTCTCTATTAACTCAAGAAGTAGAACACTCAGTTCCTGAAAGCTAGAACCTAGAATTGAGACACTATGTTTTGAGGACAACTTCTAGAGAAAGACTCGAACTGAAATTTCTTCACTCCAAGGATTCAATAACTGAACTGAAAACACATAGAGCTTTCTAAACTCAATCTTATAATATATTCTCTATTGTGTTCTTGTATTTTTACATTTCTGAGAAGTTTGTGATTGTCTATTACACGCACTGTCTCCTGTGCATGAACTGAAGGATACTGAAAATACTCACATCAAACTTCTCACACACCTTGTTTCCCACGTATAACTATGGAAAAGACTGGGTGTGGTCTGTATTGTTTGTTTTTTCCAAAAATAAATATGGTAGAGGTTATCACCTCTATATAGTCTGTGAAAATTTTTGTAAGGCCCGATACAGGTTGTGTATCAAGTTTATTGTTAATATAAAATGATTAGTGGCAAGTTATCACAAAGTGGAGAGGATTAAGTCTCATCTTGAAACTGAACCTCTTGTTTAACTCTGTAGTGTTATATGTTTTTTTAACACTCTGTTTTTCTTTTTTTTTCAGTGCTCATAATTTCAAAAATAGAAAGCTGTTTTTACATTGAATCTGGTAGTTAGTTCTAGATAGTGTGTGTATGTGTTTAATTCAGTAAACTTGTTTCAAAATTTGAAGAATTGTTTTACACTGATTCAAATGAGGACTAATCACCATTTGAGAAACCTATTGACCAACCAAACATTTATATATCTACTACCTTAATTAACTGGGCTATTTCATTATTGGGGGATCTTTAACATAAAGTTTTTAACAGAAATTTTAAGTAGGAACTCAATTCACCCCCCTATTGTGTGTCAACTCCAACCAACAATTAATAAAAAATATATCTTATTGCATTTATATTTATTATATATACTTAAAATCCATGTAAAAATCATAAAGGATTACTATATTGGGAAACATGGATATATAAACAACCAGTATGAAAAATATCTAAATCTTCACCCAATAAAAACAATAAAATAATAATTATTCTTAAAAATATCATCATCAAAACCTTTACTAATATACTTGGGAAAAGGAAATATAATAAAGGGTGAGCTTAAATTAATAGTAATAGTAAACACAAGAGGTATCATTCAATTATAATTTATAAGTATTTTGTGATCACTAGGGTATAAGAACATGGTATTAACATTTTAAAATAATACTCTATAATTCAAAGAACATAATCTTGATTCATGTCATAAATATTGGAAGTTTATAAGACATTAATCATAAAAGAATCAAAGAACATGATTCATGGGAACCTAAAATTGGCATAATATTATTTCAAAAAAGATTGTACCAATATATTAAGTAATCATAATTATAGAAACCATTTTTTAAGTATTCCCAACAACACATTCATCGCATTTTGGGCTTGGGAAAACCACCCTTGTACCTGCTTCGAACATGGGAAAACCTATTTTGTACCCTCTTTTAGTCATTAGATAACCTTACATGCACCCTTAGAGCTCATAAACAATTAATCATTACCTAATTTATTAGAGTTATTTAATATACCTACCCATAACATAATCATAATCCATTTATATGTATTTCATAATATTATGAAAAAAATTATCAACCCATCATAAATTGACCGAAAAGATATAGAATGGGTTTTACCAATATTTCATCATCGTAACCATAAACCATAAAAAGAAATAATAATAGTGGTATAATATAATCATATCCCTAGATAATCATAACTAACATCAAAGGATGTTACAATAGATGAAAAATTCCTTTAAAATATCACTAGAAGATTTTATAAGTAAAATAGCCTTTTCATTTTGAAATCAATTATTTAAAGTAACAAATTCAAGGAAAATATTTTTTTTGAAAATAACCATGGAAACATGAAAAATATTCTTCAAATCAAATAGTATTCATGATGGTGGTAAAATATTTTTAGGTCATATAAGTTAAAATATATATTCTGTTCACACCATTAGTAAAAAGTACCTCATTCAGAAAATGAAAAGAATATAAATTTAAAACCTATTATAAAATTAAAACATTGTTTAAAATTTATTTAATCAATTATTATAGAATATTGAAAATATTATTGAAAAAATTTTAATAAAAATATGGACATGTAAGATATAGATTCCCAACTAAAGATAAAAATAATGTCCATTTTACTTAAAAGTATTCTTTCGATCTCCTAACTACTTAAAGAATGAAAAAGAAAGAGAAAATTTGTATTATATATAAATATCCACATTAAAATAAAATTAATTATATTTTTCGGATTTATATCATATAATTCTAACATCCTAAATATTAATCATAAATAATTCTAGTAAAAATGAAATTGTATTGTAAAACCCTTACCTAAAGTATTTTTTCTTTTTAATCACTCAAACTTCCTATATAATAAATTTAAATACATTATAATTATATAATTGAACTATATTAATACCTATAATACCTTATATGGATCACTTATAAAATTTAAATACCCATTTATAAATATATTTTTTTTAAATCATTTTATGTTGTTAACTGATTCATTTTTCATCAACATTTAGGTTCATAATTTCTAGTCTTTTTTACTCTGATCATGCTTCCATCATCTAAAGAATTTCAATCATGATATAAATATTATATATATTTAGAATTATTTTTTTAACCTTTAATAAAATGTATATATAGAAAAATGAATTACACTTCTCATGGGGATGGTTTGTGCACTTGAACATTTTTTTCATTTTCTTATTAATATATAGAAAGAAAGTAAAATAATTTTTTTATAATTATTGACTCATAATTTTATCATATATATAAAATATATTTATTAAAAACATAATTTTATCAATAAATTTTATATGATTATGGAAAATGATTCATATCGCTACGTGGAGGAATTAGTCGACGCATATGCAAGAGCGATACTTTTATTTCTCATTTCATGGAAAGGAAGTGGAAAATGGTTGAGAAATCATCATAATAAAATATAATTATATATATTTTATTTTATTAATCATTTTATTATGAATATAATAGTTTATATATGGTTTAATAACAGATAAAATTGAAATATATTTATTAATATTTAAACCTATTATTTGAGATACATCCTTTGGCACACACCTTATGCCTTGAAATATCCATCATAAGAAAAGATCAAGAGTTCTAGAATGAATAAAATGATTCTAGTAAGTTATTATGGTAGTTATTGGATAATATATAATTTTAAAATTCAATTAATAAGGGAGTAGGGAGGTTCCCTTTTATAAGTGTGGGAGAGGACCCAAATGGAATTACTTAAAATATTTAAATATAATTAATATCTTTCTCAAGGAAAATAATTCCAAATAGAAAATTCAAAAATTTAAGATAATTTAGTGTTTAAATATCTTCAAAAAAATAATTAATATATATTTTTAAATGATAATATTACCCTTATCTTCTAGTTTTCCCCTGGTAAACCTCTTTTAACCATAATTGTAGTAATTTTTTTTACTGTTTTTACTATTAAATGTTACTAAAAATTAAATTTACCTCATTAAATTTTTTTGAAATGATTTCTAAAATCAAGGAATCCATTTTATGAAATTCATTTTCTATAATTTTTGGAAATTATTTTTAAAATAAGCATGTGAAATGTAATGAAAGCCTTTTTTTGTAAAAAAATGCCTTTTAAGCATTAAATTGAATTTAATTTTAGTCCTTACTTAGAAAACCCCTCTAATGAATGTTAAAAATATTTTATTTATTATATAATATATAAATTTCATTAAAATATTAACAAATTATGATTTATTTAATTTATTATGAAAAACACATTGCACACATAAAAACAGTTTTAGGAAAACTAACTTTTGTTACCTTTAAATGCTTTTATCTTCATTCCTAACATTTAAATAACTAATTTCTAGATTTTTATTCATAAATTACCAATAAATTTCATTAAAATAACTTTTTAATAGTGATAAATATAATATTTTTAGATAATAACACATAACATAGAGAAAAATACATTTCAAAGAAAAATAGGTCTTTTGATAATTAAATGATATTATTTAGAATTTAATTATTATTTATTATCCATTTATAAGTACATTTGAATTTAGTAAAATTATTAAATATATATTTAATAATTTGGGTAATCTTAATCAAACCCACTAATCTAATTACTAGTTCATAAAGGTACACTATATCACAAGATCATTTAAACTTGAGGTTGCATGTAAAGAAAGTTATCAAATAATTTAAGTTTATTTAAAAAGAAATGCTTGTAACATTTTGGGATGTTAATTATTTTTAAGGTATGTGAGACTATAAATAAATTATTAATAAAATATATATCCTCGTGATGATTAAAATACTATGAAAATATGATGTATTACATCATCTAAATGGATAATCTATGGAGATTAAATGACCCAATTAAGGGGGGCCTCACTTATTGCTTTAGAGAGAAGTTTATCTCTGAGGGAATATGTTTTTATGAATTTTTTTAAATCATGAATTTTATTTCTATATATATATATTCTATTATAAATATCTCTCTCTTCTCTAAACCATATTTTTCATAAAATGGAAGATATTTTATTTTTACAATTATTGTTAATTTATCTTTTGTTTTTAACATTATTCATTATCTTGATTTTAAAATCAATCTACTTTTCCATTTTTCATTTATTTTTTGAATATTATTTATTAATTTTATTACAAATTTATTTTTCAAACCATCTGTTTTATCATTTTAAAAACATTATAATCACCATTATCCATTTATTTTTATTTTTGAAATTATTTTTAAAAAAATTCTATGAATATATTTTTAATTGAGATGGTATGATCTTTACTATTTTAACTTCAATACATATATATTGATTTATTTATATATATTATGAATGGAAATTTTTTAAAATGGATTAGTCTCTAATATTGGTTTTTAAGCTTTTGACAATCATTAAGGTGGGGATAGTACTTCCTATAACAATTGATTTACCTTATGTACAATTAAGCTCTTGATATAAATATCATCTACTTTTCATTCCTTTTTTATTTTTTATATTCACAAAGGGGGAGATGTTTATGGTTATTTGGGTGAGTTTTTTTTAGTATCAAAGTGGTTGAAATATTTAGCTAGAGTGGTGAAGTTTATTTAATAAAGAAAATTTTATTATATCTTGTGTTATATTTCCTTATTAAGTGTATAGAATATATTATTTGAAATATCTTTAATTACTTTGAATACAAGTTTCAATATTTATTTAATCTTGATACATATTTTATTTTATGATTTTTGATCATCAATAAGGGGTTATTATTTTACGTATCTCTATCTTGGTGTTTTCATGATCACAGACACTCATTTATGTATATAACTGTATCATTTGAGTAGATGGAGGTTCCACTGTTAAGTGTCCATATGTTGGCATAATGAAACAAATTAAGGGGTCTTGTTGATGTTAGAATATCCATTGAAGAATTTTAAGAGGATTTTAAGATATTTGTGATGTCCTATTTCATGTTTTGAAACCATAGAAGGTAGTTGGAAGATCCTTTAAAGTCATGGGAATAATATTTATGGCATATTATATGTGCATGGTGCACTGCAGTCATCATCAACTCAATGGTGCAGGGAACTGAATAGCCAGTGCCCTGTTGATATAACCTTAGAAGTGTAGAAGGAAAACCATCTAGTCAGTCGATCCAAGAAGAATCAAGAAGTACATAACAAGCTCAATGGATATCTGATGGCATCAATCATTAAGGAGGTGGGGCCTAATTTCCAAGGAAAAATTCATAATTCCTATAGACCATGGAGCTCTAAAATGGGGTTTTATATAGCTTAATGAGCAGGAATAATTATGGAATATTTAATGATTCATAAGTGTCTCTAAATAGAGGCATTTTTTTCTTGGATCTCAACATAATTATAACAATCAATGTAGGTGGATTGAAATATCAAATCAATTGACATGTTGATGGAATTTTCTTTTCAATCTCCATGCCCTGACACAGCAACCAATTCTCAATTCCCAAATCTCAATTTCTTGGGAAATCATCATCTACCATTGTCTTTATATATCTATATTATCTTGATCTATCCTTTGAGATATATGATACCGTCTTTGAAATGGATTTGTGCATGGAAAATATTTCTCTTCTCTTCATGTCTCCTATAAGGGGTGCTCACATCCATAAAATGAGGGATCTTGGATTCTTGATAATTATCTCAAAAATAAATGGGGGAATTGGTTACGTGATCTCCCTTAAAATTGAGGGTGAAATAAGACATACCTGTCAACCCAATGGGAGGAGGCATAGGGGCTCACACTGAGTTATTTCTGAAATCCTTTATGAAATAATGTTTGTGATCTCTTTAAATATATGCATTGTATTATTCAAATATGATATGAATAATTAGATAAATTTGATTCATCTATTTTATAATATTTATACTAATTTAATAAATATTTAATTTAACATTATAATAGGTTTTCAATTATCAATTCATCTCTTTATCAAATGTACTAATTCATTACTCTATCGAATTTATCAATTCATCTCTTTATCAAATTTATCAATATGTAACATTATAAAATTTATCGATTCATAAATTTAATAAATTTATTAATTCATTGATTTATTTAACTTATCAATTTATTTATTTATCATATTAATCTGATTTACTTTTGAATTTAACAATTTCATTGGAATTAATTTTTAAAATGGTTATTCACCCAAACCCCCTCTTTCCATCTTTCTCTAACCAACAAAACCACCATTTTAACCACACAAAAACAATTACAATAAATTCTTTCCCATTATAACTTTTATTTCAAATACCTATTTATTTATTCAATAAATATATTCCATCAATAAATACATTAATATCAAAAAACACTCTTTAACATTCACATTAATATTTTATTTACTAGAAGATTTTTTTTATCTCTTTGTTCATGTTATGTAACACTTTTTAAATATAAAAAATGGTTCCCATTACACTTTAATTCAATTAATTATATTTATTAAGGAATTATTCTAATCATTAGTTCATCACCTCCATATCCTAGAAAACTCTTACACACATCATCCATATAAATCTCTTTATATTACCATATTAGTAAACCATTCAAATAACATTCCACATAATCTCTAATACTTCAATATTAATATATCACATAATGACACATCAACAACTCCTCCTTCAACCCAACAAATTGGTCAAAATCCAAACCAAAACTGCTATAATAAAATAATACAATCAAAATAATGTATAAAAAATAAATTTATATTTTCATTCTTTATGAATTATTTAATAATCCATAGTCAAAAATATTTAATATAAAATCAATGTTTCAATCTATTTATCTCTTCACCGGCTCTAATTTATTTAAAAAAAATAAACACGATTCAATAAATCAAAAATTTCAATAGAAATAATTATAACAAGGTTATTAAAAAATTAATAAATATCCTCCGAAAAATAATCATAAAAATGTAAAAGAGGAAAAAAAACATCCCATACCAATACACAATCAATTTATTATCTATATTAGTCTAATTTCATCCTCATAACCATAAAAAAATATATCATGATTAATATATATTATCATAAAAATAATTTATATTGAATCTAAATAACTAGACCCAATGAAGTTCAAATAATTAAACACCTAAATAAGAAAAGATAATGACAACCCATTGGTAATAATATGTTTAGAAATCATCAACATACTAATAATCCATCATATCATTAATATACTCAATGAAATATCTACCAAATATTACACCAAAACATTCCATAAATCCAAAATAAGAAGAAAAAATATAAAATAAGAAGGAATAAAAATGGAACACCTTGATTACAATGTATCTATCCTCATGAAAGAAAATAATTTAGAAAAAATTAATGAGAAAAATATATGGTTCCAAAAATAATTACAGTCACTAAAATTCAAGAGTAAGAAAAAAGAAATGTTAGAAAATTATGAGGCTTCTCAAAAATTATAATAAAAAAAAGTCATCCTAATAATAATGATGTAAAACCCCTAATATGGTGTGGTGAGGGATAGTCAATCAAGCCTCAAACAATATATTGTAAAATATAATTTATTAGTCAATAGTCATTCAAAATAAATATAACTAGGAAATATTATTGAATAATATTACACATCAAAATATAATAGTTCATCTTCTAAAATTCATGGTCCAATCTTGAACCTTCTTTTAAATTCATAACTTTTCTATCACCTTAATTTCAAAACCTAATGAACATATTAAAACATGATATCAATCAATATAGGGTAATGAAAACAACTAGAAGAAACATAATAAATCATGACCAAGGTATTATGGTGTAATATAATTTCTAAAGAGGGAATACTGTGAACTAAATTATAATAATCATTCCATAATATCCATATAAAATTAATCTCCTAAAACTCCACTCTAAGGAAAATCATTGTGTAATGGTAAATCATTAAAATATGTTTTTTACTAAAATAAATTTCAAGTTAAACTAATCACATAACCCTTTATTATTCAATAAAATCATTCTTATCACCTAAAAAATAAAAATAAAAAGTAAAAAATTGGGGGAAATATGGGTATCAACATTAAATACCTTTCAAATTAGTATTTTCATCAATAATCATGGAAATCCCCAATATGAATAGAAAATCATCCTCCAAAACCAAAACATCAAGCATGATTCCTCTCAATGTCTTGCGATGGGGCTCATAGAATTACACTAAGGAATAATGATACATAATCTATCCAAATACATATAATGATGATGTCATACAACTAGTATTGAATTATTATAATATAGTCTAATGTTACTGAATTCATGTGCTCAATTCCTATTTTGTTTTCTAATCATAGTTCAAAGTTACATGATGGGAGCCTCTAATGTCACATGATAGTCTAAATTTCCAAAAATATACTCAAAATTGAGATGATCAAGTCTTATGATAGAAAGAGACAAAATATGGATTTAAATTCATTTGGTCAATAGAAAAAGTCAAACATTTAGTGAATCTTCAATAGTAAAATGAACTCCAAAATTATATATCTAAAATAATGACTTCGAAATGACTTCCATTATTTACAAGAATTTTCCATACCTTTCTAAACTCTATAAAATAAATTATTCATACTAATTTCATCTAAAAAATTTTAATAACTTGAAGGATGGTTCGGTGAACAAATCAAACACATCAATATCCCATTTAAACTAGCTTTATCCTTTGGTAATAGTAGATAAAAATAATTACACAATTGGTATAACTCTCAAGTACTTAAAGAATATTTTAGATAGTAATGTAAAATATCAATTATCACAATTCATGTTCTTCCAAGAATATAATCTCCTAAAATCACTTGATTTTAATATTTTGTATTTTTTCAAAATGGAAGTAGCACATTTAACATGTTTCTTAGTGTACAATGCTTCACTCTCTAACAAAACATGACTCGTGTATCATTGAAATTCTGATCATAAATCATCATATGTATCATAGAAACAACCTCAAATCATTATATCTAAATCCTTATATGTAGTGGCACTACATTATATAATCTACTACTAACATGTAATTATTCATTTAAAACTAAAATGGAAGAAACACCAATCTCTCTTGTCCTTCACTCATGGAAAACAACTTATTTTTCCATTGGGATAATACTATAATCTATCATCCATGACACCTTTAAATGAGGATGTTTACATAGCCCAAAAGACTTATAAATAAAAAAATAACTTCAGATCGAGGTAAATTCAATCAAACAGAACATAATGATAAGATAATTCCAAAAAAATCATTATAAAAACACCTTAATTGAAATATCATGTGATTTTTTAGTGTAGATACATTCATGGTGAATTAATAGGCGATAAGAATGGGAGAACACCATAATATGATCTATCTAAACACAAACTTGGACATGATGGGAAACATCATAGAAAAATTCACACATGAATCTCTATTATTTAATATAGAGAATAGAATAACCAATAAACTTCTATTTAGATATTCAAAATACACCTAACACTATTCATTCCATAAAAAGGATTGGTCATTTATATTAAAAAATGGAAAGGTTACATAATTTGATAAAAATAATACCAAAAATCCCTATAATTCCTTGAAAGTCCATGGGAACTATGAAAATCCACAAAAGTTTTGGGATCCCCATAAGAAATAATTTTTTTCAATCATTAATGGATATAATACCCCACCTTGATAATACACAAATTTTCTATGTAAATTTAACTCTCATTTTTATGAAATTATTTTGGATAGATTTCGATATAGGTGAGGTTACCAAAGGGCTCATATAACAACTCCATTTCTTATTGGGATCCTCTTATAACCCAAAGTACATGTGGATTTCATATATGAACACAACATAAAACTAATCAAAGAACACATGAATCAATTAGTGCATAAATCCCATTAAAAATTATGGTCATTCATGACATGAAAAATGCATAACACAAACCTAAAGTTATCATAATAAAACTTAAAGGTATGATTCATGATATCTTCCTTAGTTTCCCTCATATTATAATATCCACATGTTATATTAATCATAAAAAAAATAATTCTTCCTTCAACTACAACATCAAACTACACTTCTCTACCCAGAACCATCTAAGGACATAATCTTCTCTCCATCATTACAAATTTGGGGGATAAATATTAATACCATGATATTTAATTAATTTAAAATAATTTGATTAATTAATTTTGAATTTAAAGAACCATTATCAATTCAAATATAGGCACAAATTTACATGATACATGTACTATACATAGGTATCTACCATGTAATCAGTATAATGTCTCATTTATAAGTTCAGTGAAATTAAGTACCTTTCATTATATTATAGGTGACTTGTTTACATAAAAACTAGTCTTTATGACCTACATAATATGTTATGATTTAAAGATTTTATTTCCCTAACAAACCAATAAATTTTAAACAATAAAACACCTCCTACATCTGTAGAGAAGCCAAGTATGGATCCGAAATCCTACCTCAATAGGTTATAGGTTATAGGTTGGAAACTAGTACTGAAGATATATAAAAATCATAATGGGTGGATTTCCATCATGATCCTAGGAAGGAAAAATATTTTCATTAATTTAATCCATATCATAATAATAAAATAAAATACTATAAAATATTTAGAAAATATATGTAATTTTATGGGTAAACTAAAAATAATATTAAAATAAAATTATCACCACCTAAAGTGATTGTAACTCTAGATAACCTATATACCATGACTAACTAATTTCCTACTTGATCATAAACTCCATATTGAAAATATTGAAAATAGAATATTTTTTATAGGTTTTAGCATGAAAGTATACTCAATATATTCCTCCCAACACACTCTCATGAAAATGTGGAATAATTATACTAAATCTATTGTGAACAAGGAATAAAACCAATCGGTTTTTCTCACTCAGGGTAATATATATCCCAACATCACTATGTTTCATTCTCTAAATTCTTACACAAGTATGATAATATAATAATCATGAAAATAAATCATAAAAGGTTCCTTATAATAACTTCTCCACTAAACTAATCACCCTCACACCCCAACTACATACATTATGAGACTTTTCTCCTTCTATATCCATATAACCACATAAAATAACCATATCACCACCATAACCACATAACCGTAGACACAAACCACATATCATTGTAACATCCTAAGTAAGTAATTAATAATAGATATTTTTATCTATGTCTATTAATGAATTAGATAGTGTTTTAGATGCTTAAAATGAGAATAAATCCAATCTTAAGCATGGAATACACTAATATTTTTAAAATATTGTTTTACCGCCTTTTGATGGAAAACCATTTTTAAATCAAACTTTTGAAAATTTTATAAGCTCTATTTATCAAAATAAACTTATTCTTTATGATTGGGACATTGAAATTTACTTTGGGTAAATTTTTGGTATTTTTCCGATAAAGTTAATTTTTTTAATGAATAGTAAAAAATGTTGTATTTTAATTCAAAACCTCTTATTAATCTAATTTATTTATATGATTATATTATCTTTTGAATTGGTTTTAAAGTTAAATTAGAATATATTTTTACCATTTAATCTAATAGTGGTCATTGGAATTAATTTCACTTTGAAATTGAACTTAAACTAGTGTCAATCTTTTGATACTTATTGTTTCATAAAAACACACTATTTGCTCTGACAGCGGGAATTTATTATTAAATTAATTAATGTAACTTATATGTTTTGAATTTTGTAAAATAGACATCATTTTTTGAATTCGGAATATCAAATAAATCTTTGGGTGAAGTTTTGGTATTTTTCTGAAAAACTTCAATTTTTGATGAATAGTGAAACCACTATGTGGTACTTAAAAAACTGATTTTTCGTTTAAATGAAATTTTATCACCTCTGTGTTTTGAATTTCAAAAATCTGACATACATGGTTGTCATTAAGAAGTAAAATGTGGTTCAATGGGATTAAAATAATTTTTTGGTGAATAGTAACTTTTAAGTTTTTAATCGCAATTAGAGGTAATTAGTGTAATTTAAGGTAAGAATAATGTTTTAATAATATGAAATGAACTTGAAAAATGTCATAACCTTATTGGATATGTCATGGCCGACCAAGACAATTCATGGGTCAACTTGGGGACCCCATGGAGCCACTTTGGAAGGAAAATGACATTAATATCTTTTTATTTAATGTAAAAGTAAAAATGACACAAACATGAATTGTTTTACTAAAACAATTTTAAAATGGGGTTATACAAGTCATATTTTTGACTATAAATATTCTTTAGAAATATAAAAAGATTTCCTACATCATTATATTTGTTTTATAATTTTTAGACATTAAATAAATTAAATTATTTATGACATCATGATGATTCATCGATTACCTCATTATTTAACGATTTAAATAAAATGAAAATATAATGTAAAATCTAAGACCTAAACATGTCAAAAACCTATTGGATGAGTATATTTATAACTCCTATCACCTTATCCTAGAAATATATAATTTTGGGACCTTTTAAATCCGAAAAGCATTTTATGATAAAGTAACCTTTTATAACTTTCCAAGAGTGCCCCTCCTCTCCTCTTATAAAAGGACCCCACCTCTACCACCTTACCTACACTTCCAAAGCCTTTGTCTCGGCCAACCCCTGCCCATTTTTTCTCTAAAAATCCCTCTCTAACTCTTAGAAGCCTCACTTTGGGCATAAGTCTTCCCAAGGAATCCTTTGAGCTCAAATCAAAAAGAGTTACCCGATTTAAAGGTAGTGTCTTCTCTTGTGTTCTTATGTTTTATTTTGCTTCTCCAACCCCCTAAACTCTTTTTATTCATTTATTTTGTAACAAAACCAGTATCTTCCATATACTAGGATGTTATTATAAGAAGGATTCTAGCTAAACTTACACACACCTACATCTAATGGTTAAAGAACATACTGTTTCTGTGGATGGTGAATTTCTGCCTCACGAAACGATGATTGTTCAATATTCTTTTAACACCTTCAAAGGTGGACATTAAGATGACACTATATTTATATATGATATATAATATTTTTATGTTTTACTTAAGCTTCTGTATTTTTCATTTATTTCATACCTTTATGGTTACCATTATGGGTAAACGCGATATCTTCATTTTAGGAAGTGCGGACTACCGCCCCCTCAAAGTGATTTGATTCGTTAATGCCATATGTGGGACGTATAAATTATTTAATTAATGATATTATATATTATATTATACTGGAATTATAATATACCTTTATATCATTATGATTCCATTCCATAAAATACGAAATAGAAATGAAAGTAGCGTTCATGCGTACGTACGGCTTACCGTCTCCATGAACGGTGCATTTCATTTCTTACCTCTAAACGTTATGTAATATTATAAATGCATGTATATACTGGATATATATGATATATATGATATCTAAATCATGATTATAACTCTGGATATAATGGATACATGAACAACTTGTAATTATAAAGAGCTTATTTTTGACTCATGTACCAATGATCGTTAAAATGACCGTTATTAACTTAAATAATTACATAGTGTTCATGACATGGTAATAAGTGATATAAAAGGAATAATGAACTTGAAAAAGGTTTTTAATCACGTAGAAATTAACTCAAGTTTATTATTCAGGACATTAAATAATGATCGAGTCAAGTCGGACCCGAGGTATGGGACTTCATCTCAATCTCCTTTCATTGAGGCATATTTTGTTTTATACACAACCTTATTTTATACGGTGTATAAACCCCTTTGACTTTTACATTTATCCAAAAGGAATATTTTTTATACGAAGCATTTTACTAAATGACAAAATTTAATGTTTTTGTCGTACGTATGCGGCGACAACGACTTCTCCGTCGTCGTGACCATTATTTGAGTTTCGGCTTCCTCTACAAGCCATACCTTTTTTTTAAAGAAAAAAATAAATACAATGTTTTACTTTTCTTTTATTTTGGTATTTAAAATGGTTTTCATAATGTTTTTATATCAATGTGTTGTATTAATATCTTGTGATTGAAAAGTGGAAATGTTATGTTTCCTTTATGCATGTTTTATGTGATACGGTTATGTTATGGTTCTTGGGCATTATTATGAAGATGGGTGGTTTCGTGATAAACTAAGGGCGGGTGAGCCCGATATAGCTCTCCAATGCATTGGGTAACTCGAAGGAGTTAAATGTTAAGGTTTCTCCGAAGAGATTTAGGGAATATACTGTGATGGGTATTCCAAACGTAACCAAGAGGGTTACTCCCTACGTAAGACTGTTATGAATGCCTCAAGTTACCTTTATGTCTTATGATTTCTATGATTTATTCATGATTTGATGAGGTATGTTAAAGTGCTTATGTTTTATGAGTAGAGTATGATTTCATTGATTCTTATGTATACATGTACTCATGTTTCCTTTCCATATTTTTATATCCCTTACTGAGCTTTTTATGCTCATCCCAAGTTTTTGAAATGTTTTTCACAGGTCAAGGGAAAGGTACATGATATGATGATAGTGTCAAGGAAGTGTCAAGAAAGAATCCATGTTTTATTTTAAATATGTTTCCTTTGATGGGAAAAAATGAATACTATCTTTTATTGTAACCACTTTATTTAAATGTGGGATGTAATGCATGTTTTATGATCTAATTCTCTAAAACTCTAAACCTGAAAAGATCCTCAAGGTGTATTCTTGAAATATCTCAAGATTAAGTAAGGTTTAAGGCTGGGGCCTTATAATCATAGCCTCATATTGTATACCATCACATAAAATCCATACTATTATAGAGCCATAATTATGAAACCACAAACCCAAACTTCCAAAGATGGTGTCAATACCATTTTCTTAATATATTTGTTTTGAAAACTAGTTAAATATACCCAAACATAACAATCCATAACAAAATCAACTAAAAATATTTATTAAATTATATACCTGTGATGTTTTTAGTTTTATATATTTGAACAATTAATAAAAATATTTAACTAACAAAACACATATATTTACTATCCAATGGGTATTTTAACATTAAACATGGGATTCCATATTTTATAATATTTTTTTAATCATCTACCAAAAAATTATACACACATGATACCATTAATCCAACATTATACTTAATACTATACTTATTTTACCTGGTGAATTGAAAATGATATAAATAGTGATATTAATTCTTAGTAAGTGTTATTATACATTAGAAGATGTCAAAAAAATCAATATTGAGTGATATGGTTTGAATAAATAACGATCAAATAATTACATATAAATGATAACATTATTGTATAATAAATCATTGGATTATATAAAAATGTAAATCATCACATGGATAATAATAGATAATTCATAATTATTTAACACATAATGCTATAAATAATAAACATATTGTTAAGGCCTCATTCCAAAGCATCATACATAAACTGGTAAGGTTTACAATAAATAGTCAAGCTAGGTTGACTGATGGGACCTACCAATGCATCAAGGGGATACATACATTTAGCACCCAGCTGCCATTAATTAGTTATAATGAATTCAATATATAAAGATAAGAATAAATAATAAAATACATAATAACTATCTATTATTAATCAATAAACATCCATATTGAAATAACAACTATAAGGATGTTCAATATTTCCCTAGTCAATACATAGAAAAACATTTGTGGTAAGTATCCTTCAATCTAACATTGTGAATTTAAATTATTATATGGTTTGTTCAATACCATAAAACACAATAATGAGAGAATTTATTTGATATAAAATATATCAATGAAATTATAGAATATGGATATGAAAAATAATGATGATGCTGAGAGAGTGATAAATAGTGATAGAGAACACAACCCTTATGAATAAGGTGAGTTAGGAACTAGAAATTCCAAAGATAATATTGAGAGTAATACCAGAGGAATAACTTCATTGGAAAAATATATTTTAGTGTTTGAGACAAAAATATATTTTAATTTATAAATATAATTTTCTTAAATATTTCTTAATCTGGTTGTAAAGAAATCATTATACCTCGCTTTAAAAAAATCCATTTCTAGGGGTGAAATAAATGTATTCAAACAATTATTTTACAAAGAATTAAAAATAGTTAACCCCTGAAAATAAATGAATTTAAGGATGATAAATTTGGAGTGTAAGATAATATATACATAAGTTTAATGACAACCATTTATTTATTCCTCAAAAAATTACCCATTATTTTTGAAAAAAAACATTCAGAGAATAATATGATTGGGATTTTCTCTAAAAACTAATGGAATATTATAACTGAAGCCTAATTATGAATAATAGTCATGATGGTGTGATAACAAATTCACAATGAAGATTTTAAAAAAAATTAGATATTAGTAATTAAATAAAAAATGAACCATGTAACAAATATTAAAAATATCCCTTTTAAAACATTTTTAAACATTTTCAATGATTGTATAAAATAGATTTAATAAATATTTGAAGTATAAATAAGAGAATTATTAATACAATATAATGAATATTTACATGGAAGTGAATGATTCTCGACCAAGAAGAAGATATAATTATGAGTCCACAAATAAGAAAATGTTTGGTTGAATTGTGAACAAAAGGGTAGTGAAATTTCAAAGAGACTTGAAAATAAAATAAAATAAAGTACTAATACAATATAATAAAATCATATGGTTATGAAACTAAACATTAAAGGATGATGTTAAAGGATAATTTTTATAAATTAATGAAGTTAAATTAAGTTTAACAACAACTCTTACCAATATGGTAATGTATGAATAGATGGAAAGTAAAAGGTATTTCTTAACAAGAATTGAAACTTGCAAGTATAAAAAAATATAATAATTAAGAATTATATAAGGAATTATTTACCACAAATAAAAATAAATTGATGAAAAATAAAAATCATGTATCAAGTAATTGAAATTGAGACAAAAAACCATTACCTTAAGTCCCATTTTATTTCATCACATTTGTATCCCCTACATAATAAGTATATGTTTATTGAAATCGGATTCAAGAATTGAATTTTACTATTTTTATCATTATTGATCATTTATAATAAGTTTAATTTATTTATTAATATTTTTTAATAGATAATTCCTTGAAGACACGTTTTATTTTATATTATACCATTTTGTTTCGATTTTGTGATTTTTATTTTTATTTTGAATTATCATTTTGTAATTTTTTAAGGAATATTAGAAATCATT
The DNA here is from genome assembly GCA_963277665.1 of Viscum album. NCBI lineage: Eukaryota > Viridiplantae > Streptophyta > Magnoliopsida > Santalales > Viscaceae > Viscum > Viscum album. The sequence goes on from OY728120.1 coordinate 1,491,764,601, forward strand.
AAAATAAATTTAAATTACATAATCTAAACTAACAACCCATGTTGGATGCATCAATATGAAATAATCCATCATTATGGTTTTTAAAGAGCTAATGAATCATCCAAACCATATCCCATTGGAGTGGTAAGTCACGTGTGTAATTAAGCTCCCTTGATAGGCACCAAGTAAAGATATAGTTAGTACCCAATAAAACATGTTTAGGGTTTTTATACCAGGGTGAATCATATATATAGCTTTTACTTACATATTTTCTTTTTATGTAGGGATTTGTTTTCTAAGAAAACTTAACCTCTTTACTTTACAAAAATTTTAGAATGTTTTATGGATATGGGGGTGTTTGGTAATTATAAAGGATTATAAATGTATTATAATGAGATTGAATGATGATATATAATAATAAATGTATAAACTATTTGGAGAGGCTATTGGGATGGGAAATCATAGGGAATTCATGCACATTGTCTTTGGAGTATATAGGGGTGGGATAATAGTTTGGTATTAATACTTGAGGAGGGGGTATTTTTCGATAAAATATTGATAACTTAGTTATATAAGATTACTAATTATGAGTTTAATTTATTCCCTTGAAATTCATTGGATTATTAAAAAATAATAGTGGGTTATTTGAAATTTAAATCAAACCAGAGCTGAATGTAACCTCTCAACAACTCTATTAAATATATATATATAAATAGTTTTCACTATGATAAAATTCTATTTATTTTCAAAAAAAAAATAAAATATATGTTTCTAACTTTGACATTATATTTTTAAATTCATTATTTTACTCCTAAAATGTATTTTTAGTTGAAAACATTGTTTCATAAATTTTTATGTTCTGCTTAAATCATAATGATGACCAAAAACATAATGTATTCATAAAAACTATAATTTTTTACTATTCAAAAAAAATTCAGAGATTTAAAAAACAATCACTGTGAATTAATTCCCACATGAAGATTCAAAATACAAATAACTTTTTATAAAAATAATTATATATCTTTGTGAAATTTTATTACAAAATATAAAAACATGTTTATTTCAAATTTAAGTAATTTTCATATAAAATTTAAAAATTATTCTTCTAAAAAATATACTTTTTATTTTTAGAAATATGTATGTCATTACTATTCATTGATTAATTTAAATTTTTAATAATTAATAATTAATTTATTATCAAAATATTATATGACCTTTATTGGAAACTTGAATAAATAATTATTACATTACCGTAGTTAAATATGATTTCAAACATTCCCCCTAAATAATATCATCGTAAAAATTTGTGGTTTACATCAATTTATAAAAAAATGAGGGTAATTCCTACTGAAAATCAAATTAAAAAAACCAAAATATCATTACTCACTTTCAAATCCAATCATATAAACCCTTAAAATGAGTATTTATTTATTTAAACTTATGGTTATCCTTAAAATTATTAACCCATGATAGTATCCACAAAATTTATAATATCATTATCTGATATCATCATAACCAAAAAATTTATCCAAATCCTACTTTGATACCAAATGTGATACCCCAAACCTACAATATTTGGTCTAGAGATATAAACATATTTCTTTCATACTGGCTTTGAAAACCTAATAAATAAACCTAAATTTAACTATAAATAATTACAACATACATGAAAAATATTGATTCACATTACAATTACAATTTTAAGTTTATGTCTTCATAGAAATAGGAAAAAATATTAACTTAAAAACCTATATCTTTCTAATGCAATGGGAATTTTTCCCATTAAAAAAAGGATTCCTTATTTTGTAATATGTCTTCAATATCTCCCACTAACCTATCCACACATGATTCCCATATGGAAACATAAATATTAACACTCTCCTTTATATAAATTGGTAATTAAAAAAATATATAGTGTGAGATCAACACTCAGTAAGGGGTAGAATACATCAAAAACTATGAACAAGTAAACCAGGCATGAGTAATATGGAATGAATAAAAAAATGAAATAATTTAATAAAACTAAAAATATGAGACTTTAATGATTACATGGATAATATAATAATATAAATTATGACATGGATTAAAATAGTACATTCATATTTATGGAATTCATATTATCATATACCATAAACATAGCATTAAGGACCCATGAAAAGATGTCATACATAAACGTGTATGGTTTACAAAAATTAATTAAGCAAGTCTGTCTCATGAGACTGAGAAATGCGTCTAGGGAACTTATATTTTCAAACCCCACCCATCACTAACTATGACCAATTCATTCATCATATGATGTAATGAATGTCAAATAAATTACATGACTAACTTTTCTTTGAAATCAGAAAACATCCAAATTAAAATAAAAAGTATATAGATGGTCAATATATCCAGGAAAATAAATTGAATAACATTCCTCATAGAATCCTTCAATCTAATATCATATATAGTAATGGGTATATATTCATGTTCACATCTAAAAAAATATAGAAATAGTGAATTGATATAGAATATATCCATGAAAATAAATAATATGGATATAAAGGAGAAAATTTAGTCCAGAGAGAGATGAAGAGTGATAGAGAATATACCTCTTATGGATAAGGTGAGATATTAACTATAAATTCAATGGTTATTTATAGGGGGATACATGATGCATAAATAAAGAGGAGATAAACATTTTTTATTATGATAGAAAAATGAAGCAAATTTCTAAAAATAATTTTCTTAAATCTCTTATCATTTGGTTGTAATGATAACCTTCTAAATCACATTGAAAAATACATTTCATGAGGTGAAAAGGACAGTATAAAAACAATTTTTAATGATTTAAAAATATTTAAACCTTGAAATTAAATTAAGTTAAAGATAATAAATTTGGATTGAGAGAAAAAATATACAAAAATGAATGAAATATAATTATTTTTTAATTAAAAAATTAAACTAATATTTTGAAAATAAAAAATCATAGAAAATTATAAATGTATTTTCTTTTAAAACTACATAAACTTATAATGTAATATTAATTATTAATAATTCTCATGATGTTTTTAAAATTCATTCACCTGAAAAATGTTACAAAACATTAATTTCACAATTCATTAAACAATTTCAAAAAATACCTCTATTAAAAATATTAAAGAAATTATTTAAAACATTTGAAAATAAAGAAAACTATCATCTAAAATGACCATAATAAATCTATAAAATATATAGGAAAATAATCAAGAAATAATATAAATAATATGGATATAAATAAGAAATATTTATGGCCGTAAAGAAGAGATAAGGTCAAGTCCACATACAAGAAACCATTTGGTTGAATTATGAACCTAAGGGTGAAAAAATGTAAATAAGACTAGTAAAACCAAAAAAGAAAGATATAATACCATATAATAAAATCATAAGGTGGAAATAAAATAAAACATATAAAGATAATGTTCAATAATAATGTTTATAACTTAATGAAAGTATATTAATTTAACAACAACCCTTATAACTCAGGTAAAATATGAATCAAAGGAAAAATAATAGGGATATCTTAAATGAAAATTGAACTCCCCACAATAACAAATGATATATGTTATAATAATTCAATAGGGTAGTATTTACACCTTATAAAAATAATTTGGTGGATAATAAGAGACATGTATCATGGAATTGAAATTGAGACAAACTACCATTACCTTTGGCCTTGTTTTATTTAATCACATTTGAGCCTCCTATATAATAAATTTATATTTAATCAAAAATGAATTATAATAAATTTTTTTAATTATTTATCAGTTATAATCATTTTAATTTATTTAATACAATTTTTTTGAACTGATAATGCCTTAAAATTTTTATTTCTTGTAAATCATCTAGTTTTGTTTTGATTTTATGATTTGGATATTTTTAATTTAATTTTTTGAAAAATAATTTAAAGAATATTTGAATATTAAAATAAATTTATTGTACATAATTTACACTATTGAGGCATATATTTATAACTAATAGGAAATACTCCAATATTATTTTTCATAAATATCTCAAGAATCATCTAAAGAATATCCCTGATGAGTGTCAAACCATGTGTGTAGTAAGGCTATCTTGTTATACATTTAGTAGAGATCAAGTTAATATCTAAAAAATAGTATTTATACCCCTAGGTGCATTAGTGTCTAATCCTCCATCTAATTATTTTTTTCCAGACATGGTTGTGATTATTATGAAGCCACACACTATTTACATTAACAAATTTTTAGGGTTTTTATGGATATGAGGGTTTTTGAGAATTATAGTGTCTTATTAATTTATTATAATTATAGTTAATGGTGATATATAATTTAAAATATAATAATAAATTTATAACAATTAATAATAATAAAATTTCTCAATGAAAATAAAAGGAAATCGAAGGATTGAGATAATAAAGTTAGAGAAGTGGTTATAAACCATTACCTTGGAAATTAGAATCATAAAGCTTGAAATGAACACATTAGAACCTTATTGTAGAAACTATTGGAGGGGAAATTACATGGAATTAGTGATCAACATAATTTGAGTAGAGAGTAATGGAATAAATTTTGTGTATTTATAGTTGTGGAGGGGGTATTTTGGGTTAAAATATTGACTATTTGGTTATTTAAGAAAAATACATATAGGTTAAATTTATTTCCATGAAATTAGTTGTCCTATTTTTAAATAAATAAGGGTTATATTAGTTTTAAATCATGTTCAACCAAATGGAACCTCCCAGACACTCTAATAAATGAAAATAATTAAAATTAATTTTTACTTGATTAAAATGTAATTATGTTCCAAAATGTCCAATATAAGTTTCTAAATTAAAATAAGTATTTTCAAAAAAAATAATTATTAATTAAATTTTGGTTTGATCAAAAGATTTCATAAATTATTAATTCATTGGTAAATAAAATCGATGTCATAAAATTTATGATAATCATAAAACAATATTTTTGTTATTCACCAACAAGTAAAATTCATCATAAAATATAAAACATTCAACCTAAACTAATTCTCATGTGATGATTCCAAATATAAATCAATTTTTATTAAAATAGTTTTCTCTCTAATTGAAATTAAATTACTCAATAACACCACTTGATTTTTCCAATATTATTCATTTGGATTCATGTAAATATAATTTTTATTCTGAGACATATGTGTGTAATTACTATTTATTGATTAATATATATATTTTATAATTAATAAAAAAATTATAATAAAAAAATTCTAAGAATTTTAATATAAACACGAATAAATAATGGTTTCATTAAGTTAGATGAAAATTGGGTCTTTTAAAAACCATACATCACATAAAACAACCTCAAGTTGTCACGACATATTCTATGTTGGGAAAAGAGATCTAGGAAGGGGAATTAGCCATCCTTTTGTATCACACACATTTATATTCTTTAGGGGTACACCCAGAACCAAAAACCTAATATAGAAATTAGTTACATTACTCGACATAGGTGGTGGTGTGTGTAGTGTCCAAGGATCAATTAGGTAACATTTAGATGGTGTATAATCAGTGGTACACTGTTTTTATAAACTATTTTACTTTTTATTAAACCTCTATGACTGATTAATGTCTTGATACCTCATATTTAATCTTTAACATCACCCTAAAAGCAGTAGTATCAAAGAAATAAGAATGCACAAGGATTTAAAAGGTTCGGTACAAATACCTACTTATTTTGGTGTTAGTTACACCCCCAACGCAGATTATCGACTATAACATAAGGTGATTACAATAAAAACTGGTTACACTCTCCAATTATATATTAATTATACCCCCATTTCCAATCATCCTTCAATAGTTGGTTAGACCACCCAACTATACCTTCTTAACAATGATTGGTTATACCCACCAATCATAATATTCAATAATCTAGTTAGACCCCCAGTTGCAGTATTCAACTTCATATGGCTTGATCCCCTATAGAAAGATCAATTGAAGATCCTCCTTCCCAATCTTGTTGTATCACACTATCTTGTGTAAAAATTCAATTACCCTCTCACAAATTCTAGTATTTTTCAAACAATATATTATCATAGTATATAATTAGTTGCCTCTCTGAAATAGTTCTCAGGTAATAGTTATTTCTTCTGTTGATTACCCAGCCTCACTAATCATTAAATAACTTATATATAAAAATATTTTGAAATAATACTCCGACTTCAATCTCAAAAATCACTTCATACATTGATATAATATATATTTCATGTGAAATTTTCAACCTTCATGTATCTATAAACAATTCATGGTATTATCAATACTTTTTCTTATAAAAGTGTTATTTGATGTTCATGTAAATACACACACTGCCTATACTTGTAGTGATTGGTTCAATTTCATATTCACTTGTTCTTCATAAAATATAATGCTTCATAGATATTCCACTTTTTATTAATGTTATCTTCAAGCCTGAATATTGCATACATCTTACACCTAATCTAAAAAATGTCACCATGAAATGATATCACATGTGAGGGTCACTTTTCCTCACATTTATTTGTGCACACCTTAAATACACCACACTATCCACTATTGTTTAAAAATGCATGTACATTCACATAATCATGAAACCATGCATTTACTACTCACATCTCTCTCATTGTAACATTGTATGTGACCATCTCAAACTCAAACAAGTTCATTGCACACATTATATGTTTTTACAGAATGTGGTGTCTCTTCCTTCTTCACTCAAGAGTATACTATAACTGTCAAGACCTTTATACAAGTATGATTATTCATGGGTTATTAGTGATCTTCATGTATGATAAGTAGTTTATTTGAATCACATTATCTTGAAGGCTTTCACAAAAAAAATGCTTCTCTGTAAAGAACATTGAGTGTGAATGACACATGTCAAAGGATCATGTGTTATATTCTTCTTCATGAAAACATAAATTTCCAAGAACCTCTTATACGTGAATTAGACGTTCTCGATGGCTATCTATTCTTTACAGAAAAATATATTTTATCAAAATGGAAACACATACTTATCCATTTTTCATCAGATATTTACATGAAATGATAACCAACTCTACTACTTCATGTGATGGATTTAGTAAATAATTCATTACCACAAAAATCATTGTCACAGTAAAATCATTTTCCTCTATTTCATTTTTTCATCAGTTTGAACTACGTTTAAACATAAAAAAACTTTGCATATGTTTTTTATCTCATTATAATCATATGAATACTCAAATATTGTGTAGAATCCCTGACATGATCATTCGACTATTACTTCATAAATAACTCTCATCTAATAGAAGGACTCTACAAACTCAAAGAAGATGATGACACACTTCCTTGATCAAATAGTGTAGATCAAGTGGATCATATGGTTGCATCTCTTTCTGTTTTTTAATAGAAGATCTATAGTACCATGCACACTAGATCCCACATCGATATAGAAAATATGTGAGTGCTCCCTTTTATAAAGTTATGATCTAATAGATGTCTAGAAATGGTTACAAAACTCATAGAAAACATGTTGGCACCACCCCGTGATGGTTCTCCCTTTGTCGTAGTGTTTCCTTGCATGATGGATCGCCAATGCTCCCATGTTTCTTTTTGGTCATGCTTCCCAAACCTCTGGTAACTATAATGCCCAGTGCAATGTAGAACTCGTCCACCCCAGTAGTGGTTAAAGTTCCCTCATGCTAGATGGTATGTTTGGGATATTTTTATAACACCCCAGAAAAATACATAACAATATTCAATATATAGTCCAAATCTATTTCTCATAGAAAATAATCATTATTTTTAATGGTTCCGCAACTTATTCCTTTTTTTGAAAACTATGTACATCATTATTTTCATAATTCATGTAACATAAGACTATCTCAAAAAATGTCACAATTGAAAACCATAATACATATTTATTATCCTAAACACGTATTGACAAAAAAAATCACTCAAAGGATGCTTTAATCTCCCCCTTTGTATTTGTTATAAATACCTAAATGTTAACATATTTTTTTTATTTCTCCCCCTTATTGGAAATTAATAAAAAAGTGTATTTATGAGTTCTTACTACAACCAACTTCTATTCTATTTCAATTTATTCTCAAATAATGGAACCACACTTAATAGAGGAAATGATATTTTATTTAATGAACTCTAAGTCTATCTGGACATGCCCGATGTAGAAAACAATAGAAATTTCACCTAATAATCAATGATATTAAAATTATATAATGTGATACCATTCTAAAAGTTGTTTCAAAAAATTCATTACAAGGTATATTTGAGCAAGATTCTTGAGAGATTTCCTACACAAAATCTCAAGACAAAAAATAATAATGTTCAAGTGAAAAAACATATAGCTCCCCCTTTTAATCTGAATATCATTTCTCTTATGATAATAGTTTTTAAAAATATTGTTATTATTAATTTGAGAGTGATCATATTTTTCAAAATATTGTGAACATTTGATACCTTCAAATCATATATGCTCCCTTCAAGGGATGCATTCACCTCCTTCAATTCCCTACATGTTAGTACAAAAGCATTTATATATGTGAATAAAAGGGACCTATTCACTCTTCATAAATAGAACTTGGGCTGAGTGTTCCCTCTCAACCTTGATTTTCCCTCATTCCTTTTAGACTTTGATTTGGAAGAGTAATCCTTCATCTCTTAGGCTGTTAGCAGTGTCATGGAATGTTTTGTACCATGCCAAATTTGTTCACACCATTCACACTTCAGAATTTCATAGTCATCATTTGTAGATAAATCCTCACCATATTTAAATCTTTAACTATCACCAATATTTTTAGTTTTACTTTTAAAACGTTTTGATATTTTTTTAAAATTTTCAGCTACCCACAGAATTCCTTAGAGATTATAGCTTCCATCACTATCTAACTTCTCTTTTAATTTTCATTATGAGGAGTCTCACTTGATAAAAAAACTATGCATTTCTAATCTTTGTGTCCTTCCTGAAAAAAATATACCAAAAACTCCATTCATGTATTGATATATGTTCTGCATTGATAGTTTAGATGATGTATTGATCATTATAATCTCTTTCAGATAATATGATATTATCTTCTCAGCATTTCTTCCCCTTGGTTTATGACTTATCCTTGGTAGTGACATGTTACACAAGCATGAATAATATTTAAGACCAAAATATCCAAAATTAAAATATCATCCTCTAAACCTTGATATTCCATTCTTATAGTAGTTCTTCTCTTATGATTGTAGAATTTTCATTCTCAAAGATTTTTATGTATCTTCTTAGGAGGAAAACGTCTAAATGAATTAGTACACTCTTCCTCTCAGGAATATATTTTCCCATTTTTACATTTTCTCTATTTGTATCTAGTCATGTCTTTCATATCTTCTTTTTTAGAAATATAGAATGTACATCGAGATTCATTTTTCTAGAATAAACCTTTTTCAAAGAATGCTTCTTCTCATTATCTTTAGAAGATTCACCCATAAGCTCAACATAATTCTTGAAGTCTTATTTCATCTTATTCAATTCACTTTGATCTAAAAATCACATAGATTATCTCTCATATGTTTCTTCCTCTTTCTCAAAAATTATTTCTTCAATATAATTCACTGTTCTCTAAAATTTAGCTAATTTTAATTGATTTTTTATTATCTTCAACAACTTGTGATTCTTGCTTTTCAAGTTCTTCCTTTCTAATAGTTTTCAACTTTCCTTCCAACACATCTATCATCATTATGTTTTATTTTTATTTCATTAAGATAAATCTTCTATTTCTTGATATGTTCTTTATTCTTGATGTATGTCTTGAAAATTTATTTCTTTAGTCTATTATTTTACTTCTTGAGTTTCATTTTGTCCATGAGAGTAGCATCCATATTTTCTTCTGACATCCATTATAAATAAGTTCCCTCAACACCTTCATCACATTCAAATGAGTCTGTCGATTTATTTGATTTTACCAGATGGGAAATATGATTCCTAGAATATATTCTATCTTTTGAATTACTACTAGATGATTAAAATTCATCCATCTATCAACTCGTGATATTTCCCTTCTTGAAATTAACCCTATTCTTAAGCTTATTCAACTTTATTTTCTATTACTTTGTATCATCTTCATCCAGTTTAGTGTCATATTCATTCGTCCTTGGATAGTTTCCATAAAAATGACTACTATTTTGAGAATTATAATAATTTGTTGGTTGTTTTCTATTTCCTTTCCATATTCCAACAATGAGAATCCTTGTAAAAAATGACATCATTTGACTATATTAATGTTCATCTTCTTCATCCCTAGAATCACTTGATTTTGCTTCTTCTTTGATTATAGTATTACATTTTATCATGGATTCAAAGTAAATATCATCTATTACATTTTTCATAAATGCTTAGACTTTTGTCATTTCATATGATATGAGATTATTATTATGTCCATCCCATAATAGATCTTCTCTCTCTTCTAGATCTAAAATATTTGAGCTGAATCTATTTAGGAAATTTTGTATATATTTATTCACAGTAGTAAAATCAACCTGATTCTCTCCAAAACCTCTGATATTGTTGAAGATCTCATGTACCATTGTAAATTATTAGTTAATACTTTCATAATCATCCATTTTGATATCTTTGAACTTGATTATCCTGATTTTAAACTTGGATTCTATGACTTTAATATTTCCTACATATCTTCTTCTCTGTTTATCCCTTATCTCTTTGGATGATTGGAAACCCATCACTTTAGTTTATACTTTTTTTTTGATAAAGTCGTCAAAATTTAATTGTATTTCTTTCCATAAACTTCCAAATTTCCCTTATTATCTAGAGTCATATAAACATCCTCATTGATAAGTAGGAAACCCACTATTGTTACATTTCTCACTTCCTGGCCAAGATAAAGAAGTTTATGAAGCATCATATTCCTCCACTAGTGGTAGTTTATGCCATAAAATATTTGAATTCCATATCTATTCACTGAATTAAAATGTTCTATTTCTTAGAAATGTTTCTGTATCTACAATGGGGAACTTGTCCTTTAATACAAATTTTACATTCCAAGGATCAATTAGTTACAACTTAGATGGGGGTGAATCAGTGGTTTACTATTTTTAAAAATTATTTTTATTTTGATTCAACCTCTATGACTGATTAAGGTTTCAATGCATTATAATTAATCCTCATCCTCACCCTGTAAGAAGTAATATCAATGAAATTATATCACATAGGTATTTTCAAGTTTGTATACAAAGACCCACTATTTTTCACGTTGGTTAGACACCCCAGCATGGATTCTCCTCTATAACATAAGGTGATTACTACAATAACTCGTTAGACACCCCAAATCCAATATGGTTATACCCACCAATTCCAATCATCCTTAGACAATTGGTTAGACACTGAAACTACACTTTATTCATAATGATGGGTTATACCCCCCCCCCCCATAATAATCTTCTTGTAATTAGTTAAACCCCCAATTGTAGCCTTCATCTTCTGATTTCTTGATCCACTATAGAAAGATTAATTAATGATTCTCCTCTAAAATCTTGTTGGAATATAATCTCTTGTATACAACATCAAACACCATTGAAATGATACAATACTTTCTCAAAAAATATATGATCTCATTACATAATCATCAGCATTGGTGAAACACTTCTCGGGCATGAATTATTTCCTATATTGAAGGTTTGGCCTCACTAATCACATTATAATTTGGTTATAAAGGACTTCTAAAATAATACTCCATCTTTAGTCTCTAAAATCACTCCATATATTCATATAATATATATTTCATGTGCACTTATCAACCTTTATTCATGTATAAATAATGCATGGTCTTCTCAACTCATTATCTTATGCAAGTTTTATTGCATGTTCATGAAAATACCCTCACTACCTAAACTTGTATTGATGGGTTTAGTTTTACATTAAGTATTTTTACACAAAATAAAACACCTCACATATATTCCACTTTTTATGCACATTATCTTCATGAATTATTATTGCATACATCTTGTACCTCATCCGAAAACAATCCTCATGAAATAATATCATATGTGATGCTCAATTATTCTTTATATATCATTTTTTACAACTTGAATGAACCACACTATCCACTATTGATTCAAAATTCATCTACCTTCACATATTCATCAAAAAATCATTTAATTCTCACTAACTTCTCAATGTAACAGTGTATAAGACCTACTTAAACTCAAACAAGTTCCTCTCATACTCATTATGTCTGTCTAGTATGAGGTGTATCATCTTTCATGGTGAAATAGTATGCTATCACTATCTTTTCCTTATTGAAAGAATTATTATGCACAAGATCTTGGTGATCATTGTATAATCTGGGGATTTTACACACATAAATCTATCCCAAATTACCTTTCTAAAACAATTTTTATTGTGATGAACTTCATGTGTGAATAACACATGTCTAAGGCTCTTTGGTTCTCTTCTTCATTTTACAAATTGAAATAGAGTGGAACCTATTATATGAAAACCAAAAATTCATGATGGATCTATTTTCATTGTAGAACAAGAACACTTATCAAAATAGTATCACAAACTTGGGTTCAATACATATTATATTTAGAGGTGATGAGCACAGCCTCTACTACTTCATTTGATGGCTTCAGAAAATCATTCATGGCAATGAAAATAACCATAATCATAAAATATTTTTTCTCCATTTCAATTTTACATTAGTTTGATATTTATTTAAATGTGATATCTAATTTTCATGTGGTTTAAATCTCATTAGAATCATAAGAACACTCAAATGGTGTTCATAAGCCACTGTATGATCATTAAGTTATCACTGGATGAAGAACTCTCATCGACCAAAATCTCTTCGATGACTCAAGGAAGAAGATGACACACTAACTTAATTTAATTTAATAGATCAATTGGATTGGGTGGTTGTGTACCATTCTGTATTTTTAATAGAGGATCTACATTACCACACCCGTTGATCCCACATCGAAATGTAAAATGTGTGAGTGGTCCCTTTTATAACAATTTACTCTGACATACAGACAGAAATAGATACTGAACACTCACAAAACACACTAGCACCACCCCATGATAGCACTCCATTCCTCCATCATGTAACCCCACATGGTTTCTTGCTACTAATCCCATGCGCCTCTATGGTTGTACTTCCCAAACCTCCTACCACCATACTATATTGACCAAGGAATAACTTTCTCACCTTAGTAGTGGATTTGGGTCCATCTTATTAAGTTCTATGGTTGGAAACTTTTTGGTAAAACACCAAAAAAATACATGGCCATATTCAATAAATATTAAAAAGATATTTCTCATACAAAATAAAATCAATTTTTCCTGGTTCCTGTTATTCTTCTTCAAAACATTATCATAAAAAATTTGTATCATTATTTCACAAATGTTGTGGAACTTAATAATAGCTCAATAAATTCCACAATTGAAAACCTTAACACATATTTATTCTCCTAGACAATAATTGAAAAAAGAATTCAATTCACTCAATGGACACATCAATGGGTATGAAATAACCTAAAATATAATGGATATGATATATTCACATAATATCAACCTAGTGGTAAGCATCCTATCACATCACATGTAGGACCTCTTTCAATATTAATTTTTCCACTATCACACAAAAAACTACTACTATCTCTAGAAAAATAAAAACCACCATTTCAATCACCAAATAAACACAACTTATTCTCAATAAAACAATCCTTAAAAATCCTCATTATCTATTCTTTAACTATATTTCATCCTTGAACACATTAATTTCAGTAACCACTCAACCATATTCCAATTTATATTTCTTTTTGTACTTAATATTTTACATCTCTTACTTTATATTATTTTATGTTCCATTTATTGTGCACAAAATAGTTCCCACTATACTTTTATTAAATTAATTATGTTTAGCCCATAATTATTCCAATCATTAATTAAACACCTCCACATGATAGGAAACTCCTACACGCATCAACCACAATAATCTCACCACATTTTCACATCAACAAACCATGCGAAAAGCCTACCACATCACCTCTAATATTCCCACATCATGAGACCAAAAAAATCGACATCAACAAAACATGAAGTTGTATACAATTTCTATCATAATAATAAACCTTAGTAAAAGAATCACTATAATTATTGCATGAAAAATATAATCATAACATAGCAGTAAAAATATATCTTAATATTTTTATTCTTTATCATTTATTTATAAATTTATATTCTATAATATAACATATCAATTATAGGTTTCCATAAACTATACATTTTACCATATTTAAGTAATTTAAAAAATTCACCATGTTCTTTTAAACATAAAAAATTCGTATTAAAGTTATATAAACCCTATTATAACAAAATCAATCAATATTCATAGGATAATAACAAGAAAACTAGTAAAAATTAATAAATTATTCATATGAAAAGCCACATTCAATTTATTATCTTTATTAGATAAATTTAAAATTATTACAAAAATAAAACAAATGTATGGTTAATGATAATTAAAACAAAAAAATTAGTTTAATTTTAATCCCCTAACTCAAATGAAACTAAAATGATACAACATCGAAGAAATAAAAAAAAATTAACAACTCAATGCCAAAAATCCCTCCAAAATTCACCAAAAACATAACTTCATTCATCAAACATTAATAATCCATAAAATACTCACCAAACAAAACATAATCCACTAGTATACCTCCTCAAAGAGAATAAATTAGACGGAAAGAAGGACTAATAAGGAAACCCCTTGAAAAGCATGAATTTAGCCTCTTAAAATAGAAAATAAATCAAAAATTATTTAGTGGAGTGTTATATGAAATAAAAGAAACCTAAAGTCATTAAAACTTTAGAGAAAACAAAAAATAAACTAGTGAAATTTAGATACCTATTTAATTTTAAAAAAAATGAGGTTCCAAGAATCATGTTATAATTCCCCCTTTATAGTGTGATGAGGGTTGATCAACTAAGCCTTCAAAATCCATGGTTCAATATCTATTATTATAACTGAGTTAGTGAATCGGATTTGAGTTTTTATTTTCACAATCCCAATGGATTGGGGACTTTAATTTTTAAAATTTTAATCATATAAAGGTGTTTTGGATCATGGATAAAGTGTATTATCATATGTTTTGTCCAGTATTGGATTGTTTTAGTGGAATTTTCAGGTGAATGGAAGATGGATGAACAATATAGTGAGCAACATCATATGTAAAATTCCTACTAAGTATCAATTAAGTAAAGAATATAGAATTTACCATTACCTAGGGTTGTTGTGTGGATATTTTCCATCAAAATCCCAATGGAGTCACAAGGTACACAATGAGAGTTGGTCGGGGACACAATGGGTGTATGTTCTATTTTTTAGTAGGGGAATTCATCATTTAACAGTTTTTATATATTATTATTGAACTCTAATAGGATTTTAGGTGACATTTTTTGGATTTCTTCCCCCTCTGTTATTCCCCTTCTTATATCTCTTCGATTATCCATTAAATAGAAATGATCCATGAGTTATTCAACACTTGAATTGGAGGTAAGATCATTCTATATTTCCTCATTCCCTATTCATACTTCTCTAATTTAGTATTACCTACATGGGTTTTGGAGATTCAATTTCACTATAGTATAGTGTAATCATCCAACTTAATGTAACTTTCATGTTTAGTGTACAAAGGAGGTCCTGTAAGAAGATGCTCATGTTATCATTCACTATTTATCCTTAGTTATGTTCCTCTATGTACATATTAATAAATTTTAAAATATTTTTCTATAATGTATTATCCATTAAAGTATATAAATAATTTTTTACGTTTATTAGGTTTGTGGATACATCAGGGGTGGAATACACCTCATAGACCATGGTTTTGACACCGTTTTTTCATCCAGTAAGTATAACATCGATTGTTCCAAGTTGGGAAGTTGTTTATTATTGATTATATAATTCATAATAGAATGTTTATAGTGAGATAATTGGTCTAGATATTATTATTTGTTTAAATGTTATAGGATTATGATATAGAGAACCAGTTTAGGTAAGTGTCTTTTACATTACTATGTATCTTGGCCATTGGTCTTATTTATATCACTGTTATAATTTGTAGTATTATAGAATGTTTCTGGAATTTTTTTGGTGTAATGAGGTAGTTCCATATTCAATATGGGATTTAATTTTAAATATTATTTTTTGAAATGGGTTTTAGTAGAAGTTTTATTTTTATTTAATTTTTCCTGAAATGGGATTTTGGGTAAAATTATATTTTAATTAGATGGTTTTGAAATAGAATTTCAAAATGATTATAGTTTTTTAATTAAAACATTAAATGGAGTTTTGGGTCAAGATACAAGGTTTATTAAAATAAATAATAGGTTCCTCATTCAAGTAAATGGAGAGTTTGATTGTGGGTTATTTTTTTAAATGAAAATAAATTTGGTTTTTGGATTATATTTTAAATGGAAGTTGGATATTCTTATTCTAAGATTATTTTTATCCTTTTAATATTGTGTGGGTGACACACTATTTTAAAATCCATGTATGCTTGTCTATAATTTTTTATGGTATCATGAGTTATTGTGTTGTATACATGATGATGCATGATACCTTAATAATAATATATGGGACCTTCCCCTAGGTTATCAGTTTGTAAGTTGGTGTTGTTATTCTTTAGAGGAATCCTTTTAATATAGATCCATTTTAATCTTAGGTTACCATTGGGGAGGGTTTGTGGTATGGTGCTAGATAGATTGATGGATGAGATATTCAAAGTTTTAATTTATGGATATTTTAATGTTTATAAAGAGTTTAATGGACTCCTTAATTCCTTAAAGGAGAGATTTGAGCTCATCCATAGTGGTTGAATTAGGATTTAGTTCCAAAGTTTTTGATTGATGGTGTAAGATAAGTTTGTGAGATAGTGTGTTTGGTAACTTAAACAGAGGTTCATTGTGACTATATAACCCCACCACTAGACCATTATTCAATTTTTATAGTAGTTGAATCCTTCTATTGTAAATATTTTGGCCATATATGAATTGATTTTATAAGTTCCCTATAGGATCTGAGTTTGGATGAAACCATATATCTAAGATGTCATGTATAGTCTAGTGGTTGACCATAGGAATGTTCATGATTTCATGATATTCTATTTCTATTTATGTTATAGGTAAATATAGGAGTGACTATGGGAACACATCTTGATGAAGGGGATGGTCACTTGTGATATGTAACATAGATTTTGATGTGCCATGGGACCTCACCCATTATGGGAGAGTAATGGATCAATATGATAATTGTGTGATGTGTCATGTGTGATGTAATATCCAGGACACACTTTGAGTAAGAGGGTCTTAGTTCCCTATTTGATAGGGTAGCGGTATGCGATGATGTGTGATGTGTGGAATGTATTGTGATATTGATACCACATCTATAGTGAGAGGTTGTTATTTATTTGAGTGAGAGGGTATCAGTGTGTGAAACATGGTGACGGGGTATGGAATGTGTTATATGAACTCACCTCATGTGAGAGGGTGGTAGTATGAGACACAAATGTAATTTTTTATAAATTTTCCATGGATAAGAGGATGTCATCAAGGAATTGATTTAAAACATGATGTGTTTCCTCCACCTCTGTAAGACGATATGGTATAAGACGTTTTGTGAGACCTCACCCCGAGTGATATAGTGGAGGTGCAAGACTAAACATGAGATCATAATATGGTATGAGACCGAACCATATGAGAGAGGTTAATTCTCGAGAAATTGATTTTAGTCCTTTACATGAGTGATGGGGTACTGGTGGCATTGTGTTATGAGAGTAATTATTTTACAAAATTTGGTTAAAGAAGGTGTATTTTAGTACTATAGTGACCCTATTAGAAAATTATGACCTAATGTACTTGCTTGAATTTACCTCGAGTGTTATGTTTTTTGGTGGTTGTACTAAACTAGGATGGCTTGAATTCTTATATATTTTTCAAGAATATACTATTGATCATAGTATCCCATAATGTGTTGAGGTGAGTTGGGGAATCCTTATAAGTTTTATTCCCTAAACCCTTTTTGTGTGCATAAAATGGGTTTCAATGTTTATGGGTAGAAAATAATTCTTTTTTTAGAAAAAATTATATTTTTTATGTGGATATGTGGTTTCATTCTATAAATTTGTGGAGTAAAAGGATTCAGTAGGTATTATTATGTGATTTTGATCAAAGGCCATTTCCATTTACTTTTTAGTTTCTAAATTTCATATATACCATCTAGCGTGTCATTGTTATATTTATATGATGATGTATTTTGTACAAAATATCATCTATTTATTTTTTGTTTATATTTATTAACCATTTATATTTCTTAATAATTTAATATTTTCAACTTCATGGGACATCTTAGATCCTTGATTATATCTACATGCTTCTAGGATATCTTTTATATAAAATTATCATTCTGAATATTTGGAATATTAAGACATGGCCCTTAGTCTTAAATTTTTAGGAAATAGTTTCCCCATGAAAATTTATATCCCTTGTCATAAGTCAAAAACCACCATTATATTTAGATTTGTGACTGAGGTCGTGTGATTCCCCCCATATTAGTGTTGTTTTAGTGACTCAGGGTGTAGCATTATAGTCATTTATCCCACATAAAACAAGTAAAAAATCATTTGAAGTCTATATATAAAATTAATATTAGAGGGGTCCTAAATTTTATTCCATAATGGATAAGATATTAATTTTCACATCACATTTTTTCCCTTCCTCCAATTTCACAATTGATTCACCCCTTAAATGAAATCCACCCAAAAAAATCATTGCACAACACCAATAATAATGGTCAAATTAAACTAAATGACACACCCAAATAAATCATGGTTAAGAGATTATACTTTAATATAATCCATTGCATAATAATTACTTAAAACATGATGAAAAGATAAGTAAAAAAATGGTTAACATACATGCTTCTCCTCCTGCACCACTAGAATAAAAATCAAGGTGTGATGGTAAGTTATTACAGTGTAATTTATTTTTTGGCTCTAATATTATCTTAAACTCATTTAATCGTCCTATATTCATGTGAAAGAACATTACTAATACCTATAACACCTCATATCATAAATTATAAGAAAACAAAAATCCAAACCTCTATAGTTTCATTTCTAGAAAATAGTTGTCATAAATTATGATTCATTGTGTTACATCTTAAGATACTAAGGACCCACACATACTAAAAACATGCCGAAAGTGACACCCCAATACCACCAATAATAGGATAGGGAATGGTTATTATCACCAATTAAGAATATCAAACATAAGGGATGTCTTAGCCTAATTCTTCTATACACACACACACACAAGAATATAAAAAAACACAATAGTATTGTGGAAGGTAAACATCTTGAATAATAAATGCATGAACAACCTCTATAATCCCACAACCAAGTAAAAAAATACATAGTCAAGTGGAAAATAAAAAATAAAAGAAAAAAACCTAAAATTATGCCCAACTTGACTAAAGGGGGAAAATAGCCATAGAATACAATGACTAGTCTATCAATAGTCCTTCCACCACAACTGAAAAGTTCCACTAAGAACCACCTGCATGAGGTCCCCAAGATCTACATCGAATAGCCTATCACCTTTATAAAATATTACATGTTCTAGTAAATTACATTCAGGTTTGAGTACATACATACCATGTAGGAATATCTAAAATAATTAATAAGTAAATCATAAAATGGTATATGGTTTATTTGAAACCATAAGCAAGAGGGAAAAAATGTTGAAATCCATATATGCTCAAAGGAGGAAATCAAGACTTAGAGTACAGTATCAAATCATAGTGAGACAAACAATTCACTAATTCTAGTTTTATATCATGAAGTTTATAGCATCATACATGGTCATCCCCTTAGAAGATGATGTAGGATAATTACCTGATTGTGATGGGAGAAATACTGACTCTAGTGGGGGATCCTTTCCCTAGATAAGATTTATAGTAATATAAATAAAAACTACATATATAGAGGATCCCTTCCCCCATAATGTTGGGAAAATACTAAATCCATTAGATTCTATAGGTAAAAGATTCAATCCCTATTATCACATGGGTGAAATATTGAATCCCAGAATAATCCCAGTTTGAATGAGTGAGATACCAGCTCCACTATAGGATAATTTGAGGGGGGGTAACTCATGTATAACCATAATATCTCAGGTCAAGGGAGACTAAATGGTGTGTCCTGTGGGTAAAAACTATGTTGTCATAAGTTATCCACCTGGATGTGTCATACCATTCCATATGGCATGTCTCAGCCCAAAAACATGGCATATTGAAGGGTCACATGACCTGTCATGTATATGAGGGTACTTGATGTTTACCTTGCCTATCCAACCAATATACCTACAAAGGTAAAAATGGGGTGGCCAAACACATATGATTTGTGGGGCCACATAGGTCCCTTGTAAAGTACTCATGGTACACACCAAGCTAGCTGGATCGAGGTTTCATGAAAGTGTTATCCTTAACTCCAACTAAAAACCCAGTTATTCATAAAAGGAAAAACATGACAAGTGTTCTTCCAAAACACATACTGTTTAGTCCATAAATTTAAAAAAACACTAATCGTTAAATATGAAAATGGCATTTAATATTATATCATTCAATTTTCCATGAATCACACATAATAATATTTACTTGCATATCGATCATCATCAATTCCACATTGGAAGTAAGTTTCTGGAAAGTATTCATTATAAAATTGAACCAACACCCTCTATAATGGACGGACCATCATCCCACACACACTACCTCATGAACCAACTACTATTCCAACCTCATCTATATTTCCATCATAATCATCAATCTCCCCAAATATTTAAATATACATTGTTTAATCATCATTAATGACCGATGGAGCTTATAATAAATTATAAAATGAATTTTTTCTATAGTATTGGTTGAACCACTAACTAATCAATCATTTTTAATAAATGCATATAGAATAGTGGGAGAAATAAAAAATTTGCAAAAGTATGCCAATAATGAAGGATTTGTTTATCTTGGACAATATCATTTAAAATATCAGAGTTGTGGAGATAAATTTAAATAATAAAAATAAATAATTCTTGATTTGTATTATTGGAATAAAAAAATAATTTAACTATTTAGAAACCTAATTAATTTTGGATAACTAAACCATGTCAGAAACAACAACTAAAATGGGGATAAATTACAAAAAATAAATCCCTTCCTTGTAAAAATATAGATCATTGGGGAAAACACATTTTCTTGTATTTTCATCAAATAATATGTTTCATTATTTGTTTACTCCATGAATATATACAATAGATTTGGTGAAGAAAAGAAACATTCATTATTTTATCATTAATTTCTAATCCAAGGTTATTTTCCATTGTTTACACCCACTAAAATCTCTTTCCCACTCCCCCTCCCAATATATCTTAGTTTATACAACTACCCCTAGGGATTCATCATAGATAGTTATAAATAGGAAAAAAAGAGGTTGGTAGAAATAAATAATAAGTTTGATATATTATTTAATTTATTTTTTATCCCACCGAGTGACTTCACATTGTCCCAAAAACTGATGTGAATGAAACTTTTATCACATCAAGGGTTAATCTTGCATTCCAAACTCAATTGTAATTCTAGTTTGTCTATCTAAGACTCTGATTATAATATATAGAATAATTCATGTTTGATAATGATAAATATTTAAATAAATTTAATATATAATTTTGGGGTTCATACAAACCTCTATAAATATTCCACCTCCAAACTAAGGATAAAGTCAATTAATTAAAATTTTCAAAGGGTCCAAACCCAACCATTAGAGTTGTTACATTATCCCCACCATAAAATAATTCATACTTGAAACCTAAATATTCAAAAAAATGTGTGGGTACTAAAATTACATCTATTTCTTATGTTCCTATAGCACTATTGGATATTATCACACTACCATAGGAAACAGGATAGAGGAATATCTCACCCGCAAAGGATCCTCTCCTACTGATCCTTAATCACAACCAGGTACTCAACAAGTTTCTTCTATTTTGAATTTCCATATCACCCTAATCAATAATGGTTTTTGGATCATGGATGTATAACCTGATGTAGGAAACATGAATGATTTGATAAACTCGATCCAAATGTGGGGGTAAATCCATACATTATGAATCCTTGACTACACTATGAAAAAATTGGAATTGATCAATGTACCTCAAATATAGATTTCATCCTTTGGAAATATCTATAATAATTTTTTAAGTGAGACCTTCAAGAACAAATTATCACCCTCCATAGAATATAAAATCCTATATTAGACATATTTATAGAACTTATAATGACTCTCTATTATTATCATCTACTACAAAATGATCTAAACCTTCTCAATCATCACCTACAACCAATTTTCTTATCATGAGTGCCAAATCTACCAACTCATTCCAGCACAAAGATTACCTACAAGGTCCCTTATAAAGTGCCTTAAATATTTTCATATCAATCATAGAATGAAATATTTTTTTATACGAGGAATACCCTATTTAAAAATAGATCTCCAATATAATGTCAAAATCCAAAACACTATCCCCTAGAATATCCTATATAACATGAGTGGTTATCTTAGTCTAGATACCACTCATTGGGAAAATGGTATACTCATCTACAATTAAGTCCAAAAATCCACTTGCAAACCTCCCAAAAACTAGGATGTAAATCGAGCATCATTGTTAGAGATAATTGTTGAGGGTACTCAATGAATATATATTAACTCTTATATGTACATGTTCCCTAATATATTCACCGAACTCTACCCTGTGATGAAAAGTAAGTGGAAAAACATAGCAAGTCTTTCAGAAATCACCTAGATAACATCATGACATTTTTTTGATCAAAAAAATTCCTATCATGAAATTTATAGATATGATATCTCATTTCTACTCTAGAAACATGATGGATCAGATCAAATAAACTTTAACCTAATGATCAAACTGTACCAACTAGTTAGTAAGGCATTAGGAGTTGAATTATATATCTATCTACTTCATCAATAGAAAAAAAATGATTATTGAATATCCTAGTACATTTTTTCCATGATATGATATACTGTAAAAGGAGATATATGGAACACTATCAATAAATAATTTAATAGTGAAACTAGTACCCAAGATCTCACTTGATATTGGATGACATGCTCCCCACCTTAAAATAACCTATCTAGAGAATGAATTTAGAATATCTTATCCTGAAAGGCCTTAAAATCACCATCATGAAGTTTTTCTTCCCCCGTATGTTAAAGAAGTGGAGGTGTCACAACCATCCATCAGAGGCATAATACACTCTCCTAATACACCATGAATAACTATAGTGGTACCCACTATTATGACACGTTAATTATATACTTTTAATGATAATTACAACTAATAGAAAGTTCCACTATGTTCCCCTCTCCAAGAGTATAAACTATCATAATGTTGTAATCCTATAGGAACTCCTTCCATCACCACTATCTCAAGATGAGATCACTCTATGTGACGACGTACATGAAACTCTTATGATTAGAATAAAAAATAAACCACTCACTATGATGGTAGTTTCACCAAGTCATTATTGTGAATACCAGAGCTTCTAGATCCAAGTCATGGGTTGTGTAATTTTTCTCAAGGTGACTTAGCTTCCAAGACCCATACACTATAACCACCTACCTCTACATAAAAACACTAATGTTTTTGTATTTATATGAATCCATAATACTATTTACTCAACCCCCCTATTCTGGAAACCTTAGAATGGGAATGGTTTTCAACCTCTTTTTAAATTCCTCAAAGGCCTCCAAGAACTTTGTTGAACAGATAAAAGGATACCCTTTTCCAGTCCTAGTAGTCAAAGGGGTCACAATCCTAATGAAGTATGGAAAAAATATATATTTATAGATCTCCAACCCAATTAATATTTGGACCACTATCATGATATAGGGTGTCTCCTATTCAATAACTACCCCAATCTTCTTAGGTACATAGCTACACCCTTCACTTTGATGATATTTCCAAGAAATTGAAACCCTATAATTGATGAAGATCAAATTTTAACATATTTTATTCTATAATTAAATTTATTTTAAACCAACCATTCTGTTATTTAATTGTTATTTATCACATATTTAGGTTTTTTTATGATTATGATCTTAAATGTAAAAATGGCCAAATTTTTGGATTTTTTGTAGTTTTTAATAGCATAAGTATTGCAGTCATATATTTTTCAGTTTTGTTTCTAATCATGTGATTTTGTATTTCATGGAACCCATAATTTAGGGGATAAATATTTATTACTAAAGCAGAGCTTGATTCTAAAATCTAATGCCCTATATAAATCAGTTTTTGTGGATGCTTTTTCTGAATAGCATGGTGGACACCACATCACTAATAGAGGCATAAATCTGGATCAACATGTCCAAATTCATTGATTATACTTGGATTATAAAGAAATATTAGTGACTCTCTTCTAGGTTAAATTTAAATGAAAAAAATCTTTCATTATCAAATTTTTTTAATGATTAAAACAAGTAGAAAAATTAAAAAAAAAAGAAAATAGAAAAGGAGGTATTAAATAATTAAATCATAACTATCTAACCACATATCCCAATTATTTGAAATTTTAATGATAAATATAAAATTAAATTTCAAAAAAAAATCCAGAAGACTCTAGAAGATGATTCAAAAATTCATGGGGGTAGATGATGTGAAATACCATTACACATCATGTACCTATCGGTGTGAAGAAGAAATGATTTTGATGTGTATGGGGATTTGAAGGATGTTGAGGAAAAATCAGAGCTGAAGTATGTGGCGTGTACCTCAGGTACACTTCAGGAAGACATCATGACACTAAAAAATTAATGTTATGCTGCAAGATTTTAGCAAGTTTTTTCCAACAAATTGAGGTTACAGCCACCCTTCCAAAGCGTTATGGAGTAGCCTAGGCCAGAGGGATCCATTCCAAGTGTAGTTTTTATTCTTTTTTTAATTTTTTTCATATTTTTAATATTATTCTTTATTTTCTATTCTTCTCTCATTTCTTATTTTCTTTTTGTGTTTCTCCCACCGTTCTTCTTTTTAACTCCATGTTTGAGGAGAGCTAAACCTCACTGTTGTTCAAGAGGGGATGTGGTGGTATTTTATTTTATTATTCTTTAATTAATTATAATGTTTTATTCTGTGATTTGAATAGTGGTTAAAATGATCATGGTGAGAGTTCTCCACACATTATCTACTATTTATTTCATTCCCCTTGTTCACTCATTTCCCTTCCCATCGATACTAAATTAATTCATACATTGGAGTTTGGATTGGGTATTGATATGGAAGAGATTACTCTTATATGAAGAGGTATCGGTGTAATGTAATACCATTCGAATGAGAGGGTGTGAAGTGACAAGTCACGATCTCCACACTGAATTATATGTTTATATATATATATATATATATATATATATATATTAAATATTGATGATAATTCCACCACAAAAACCTAGGAACGAAGGTTTTCTTCTACATACTTATTTTTTTCTTCATTATATTCATTGTGTTTTGAATTTTAATATATTATATTAAATCTATTTTTCATAATTAAAATCCCCCAATATATATAAATTTTATATTAGTTATAAAATAATAGTTATAATAGGAAAACAGTGTGTGTGAGCGGCCTCCTTGAGATTGACACTAGGGTGTGGCACTATAGTATATTAATAGGTAAATAATAATTTAATTGAATAGGGTAGCATGATTAAAAATACCTACCATCAATAATATATAATTAACACTTCGACAGTTTTTAATATTACTAATTCTCTCAATGTATATCTTGGACCACCCTCAAGTGCTCTGCATACTCAGCCATCTGTGATGAGTAAATTAAAATTTCATTGATAAATACCACCATGAACGGGTCGAGGAAAGCTAATATGATTCAATTAATGAGTCCCATAAACACTTATGGGGTGTTTTTCACACCAAAATAATTCACCAAGTATAAGTAGTCACAATAAAGACATCAAAAATATGTCTTTTGTATGTCTTCCTTGCATACCCATAACTGATGATAACCAGACCTGAGGAAAATATTCAAGAACCATATTTCCATTTTCAACTAATCAAATATATTTTTGGTTTCAGTAATAGAGAATTATTATTTATGTTCACCTAATTTAGTTCGTGGAGACCTCAGGATCTTATCTTCCTTCTTAGAGAATAATATTGGATCTTCCCGAGGGGACAAACTTGGTCATATAAATCCTTTCCTCTAAAGTTAATCTTATTTAACCATCATATTGGTAGGATTCATATGATATTATTATGAAGATATCAGATTTTTTTCCCATATAAAAGTCAATACCAAAATCAACCTCTCATCGAAGAGGTAAAGTAGGTACATCCTTGAGAAATACATTTGGTCACTCCTATATTACTATGGGGAATTGAACATCTGTTGAGCCTGTTACACCAAAATTAAATCTAGATAGTCAATGAGGGATTAGTCATAACCTCATATACATAAGTAAAACTTGTTATACATATAATTCCTTCTCTCTAGTGAATTAAAATCTAAACCTCTTCATCTGATTCAATCAAATCCTCAAATGTTAACAATAAATCTACATATGGGTTGTGGATATTCATTCCATGTCAAGGATGACATAATATGATCTCATCACATCCATGAAAATGTGTAATGAGAAACTCTTCACCTTGAACCAAATTACACTGCTAAAAAAGAGTGTGATCATAAAATCCTCTGGGTATGTTTCTCTAGCTATGAGGGTTAGACTAGAGGAACTACTTGAATTTCCAATTCCTGAGCAAGGCACAAGGATATAAAATAATGGTTGCTTCCTCTATCTATAAAAAGTTATGGTAACTTATAGATGACAAAAATAATACCTCAAATCATTCCAGGAGCCTTTGGGTTATAATACATAACAATATACAATAGAATGAGTCCTTACCCACCGGCTCCCTGAGCCTGACAAGGACTACTTTTTGGGGGTCATGGTAGTATCAGATCATAACATCAACTACCTCCTATATATCTCCCCAACTCCTCTATCTTGACTGCCTCATTATATTTCCTATTGCAAACCTTGCAACCTATACCTCAATGGACCATCCATTTTATGTCTGTATACTGCTTCCTAGTGGGTCATGCAATCTTGGGTGATATGACCCCTTCCATCAAAGGAAAAACATCACCACTCCATCATCTTAATGGAAACTCTATTAGAACCCTGGGCTATGGAACCTTTATTCTAAGACTGGGTATACCAATGCTTCGACTGTCACGACCCTGATGTCCAACTCTATCAAGTAATAGTTGAAGGCTCTACTCCCATTTGATTATAATCATATCTATCTGGTAATTTATACTTTTTTTAAAATAAATTTATTATAAAGGAACACTCTAGAACCCTGATATAGGTAGGGATAAAAAGGTAACTACTCTAGAATGAATATCTCTACATATAATATGCTTGAACAAACTCACCTTAAAATATGAATCATGAACCATATTCTAAGAGTTTCCTATTAATTTATTAAATTATGATATATACTCTTCCCCTTATATATAGTCCTACTAAAGCCCAAAAAGTTCCAAGATATGCACATATCATAGAGTCATCAGAATTAAATCCTCTCAAAAAGGGTCCTCAAACTCAATCTAGGGAAGATTCACCTTATCATGGGTCTATGTCATCAAGATCCACCATTATCCAACTGATCATTGGATATTAATCTGAAGAACTATTATTTAATCGGTATGGGTCTTGATGAGATAAAATACCTAGGATATTGAATCAAACCATCATTCAACCTCTTGTGAGTCTGGATCATCCCATATACTGAGAAATATAAACCTATGAAACAAGTTAATTGTGCCTATGATATGTGTATCACTATCTTAAACTAATGGAATTATTTTCTCTTTATCATGATGTAAAACATCCACATTCACTACTAGAGGCGGGTATGCTCGCTACTCAATGGGTGGAAGTGTCGATCACTATCCATTCAGAGGGAATACCTCTTAAATTGTTCCAAGAAATGGAGGATCATCACTGATCTAAAGTTCAACGTGATCTTTTCACAGAATCCTGGTAGGATATTTCCTTGGATGCATCTTAAAATAGTCAATATGTTCCATGGTAAAAGGATATTATTTTGAGATATTACTCAAGAAGGACATTGAAACCACAACCCATTACTTTATAATGCATGTACCATTATTTTCCAGAAAACTAATTCCTCAGTGTATTGAGTAAATAAGATGGTAATTTTAATCATGATTAATTGATATATCAGCTGATACACTATCATTTAGGTCCCTATTATGAGTGCTTAAATTTATACACTTTCTCTCTATTTCATAAAATCTCAAACCAGTCCCCAAAAATACTCAATCATGAAACTATATCATATAAAAACCCCCTCTGATAACACTCTATATAATCCCAACTTACCAGGGCCCCTTACAGACCAATGGAATTACAAAAGTGACCACCCAAGCCTCCCACTAATTTGACAGTGGCTAGGGACTAGCCTTGACTAATCATATGACACATATGGGAGGAATTAGCCCAATATGCCTACACAAATATATGAATCTACAAACACAAAAATGTAGTGTTGAAAATAAATATGTAGAATAATAAATGTATCAATAACATAATAAAATCCATAACCATGTATGATAATACACAGTCAAGTAAAGAGGGTAAAATAGAATCCCAACAACTAGAAATTATGTCAAAACTAATAAGAAGAGGAAAATAGTCAAAAAATGAAACCATCAGTATTTCAGCAAGTCTTATTACCATATCAACCAACCAATATTATAAATCAGTAGTATGAGGTCCCCCTATATCTCTATTAAATATCTTATTATCAACATAAGACTCAATATGTAAGGGGAAAATCATGTAGGGTTGATTATATAAAAACCCATTGGGACACCCCAAAATAAGTAATATATAAAGAATAAAATGATAGCTAGAAAGCTTGAAACCATAAAAAAAGAGGTAAAAGGAATGTTTAAACCTTGATATGCTCAATGGAGGTTCTTAAGTCATAGAGTTTGATATTTATGCCTATCCATCCAAAAAAATTAGCACAAATGGCTTCCAATCTAGAAGTCCAATGTAGATCACACGGTCATTCCATCAGAAGATACTGGAGAATCTCAACCCCATAAAAATGGTTGAAATATCAAATCCATTGGAGGATACCAATCCAACATTAGCTTTATATATTAGAGAATTTTAAATTCCTTAGATAGAGGATAATTTCCCTATAATTTTTGTGAAATAGTGAATCCATCTAATTCCAAAGGTATAAGATCCTATCCTCATGCTCACATGTGAAAAATACAAACTCCCCAAAAAGATATCAATCCTAACTTGTGAGATACCAACTCCAAATTGGAATAATGAGTTGGAGGAAATCACATCTAACCATATTATCTTTGGTCAAGGAAAACTAAACTAATTTCCTATGGGTATACAACATGTTTTTCTAAGTTGGCCACCTGGCCTTCTTCTATCTTCCACATGGTCTGTTTTAACACAAATACAGTGCTTGTATAAGGGTCACATGGAATGCCATGATCATGTGGGGTACTCATATTATACCTCATTTTCCCAATCTAAATATCACAAATGGTACATATATTGTGTCCCAAAACACACAGTGTGTGATACCACATTGGTCTATGACCATGTACTACAAGTACACACCGACCTATTCGGGTAGGGATCAAATAAAATGTTCCTTAATCACATGATCATGTGATATTAAAATCTAACAAAAAACTTATCACTGCCTAAAAGGGACAAAATAGTATATGTTCATTTGAAACACACAATATTTCATCAATAAATATAAAGAAACTCCACCCATTCAACATTTTACCAATATTCAAGAAAGATCTATGAATTCTTCCATGAATTATGCTAAAAACATTCTCTATATGAATTTATAATTATTAATGCCGCACCAAATTTCATATTTTGGCCATCAATTTTTGGAAAATAATCTTGGAATCATCTTCTATGGAAGTACCCTCATTTCACACACACTTACTCGCAAACCCACCATCATCAAAACCCCCCCAAGGATTTCGATCATCAACGTAAAAACTCTATCATACCAAAATCTATGTTTCTAAACCATCATCAGTGACTAAAAAAATCTGAGAATCAATCAAAAAAATTATTTGTGGAAATATTATAACCTCTAACCAATCGAATTTTGGTGATGAATTTGCATAGAATATAGGGAGGAATACACAAAACACATAAGTAAGGAAAAATGAAGGTCGTGTTTTTATTATACAATGTCATGGATAAAATAAAAGTTATGAAGAAGAATTTACATAATAAAAATAAATAATTATTAATTTCTATTATTGTTATAAAGATTCAATTTATGATGATGAACAAATAATTTATTATTGAATAATTAATCCATGTACACTACAATAATTAGAATGGAGAGAAATTCAACAAAAAAACCCTACCTCATGAAAGAATTGATAGATTGTGTGGAAATTGTTTTCTAATGATGTTATCAAATAATTATCTATGTTATTCATTTTATACATGAAAATATATGATATATTGAAGGAAAATGAGTAACTCGGGTTGTCATCATCAGTGATTCCCAATCCTAATGCTTTTTCCATTGTGAAACCCCACCAAAATCCCTCAATACTTTCCTTTATCACAATATCTAAGGTTATGAAGCTAACCATATAGATTCATAAAATATAGGTATAAATAGGTAATAGTTATACTAATAGAGATAAATAATAAATTTAAGTAATTATTCAATTTATAATTTTTATCTTTTCCCACAAAATCCCATCATCCTAGAACTCAATACAGATGAAAATTATATCTTGTATATGGTAAATGATGTGTTTTATTCTTAAACAATGTCCCTATTTCTCCATCTAAGAAACTAATTATATGATATGTCATAAAACATGTGTGATAAAAATAAATATTTAAATAAATTTAAATACTCAGTGCTAGGATTCAAACAGCCCCTCATAAACGCAACACCAGCAAAGTAATGTTTGAGGGAATTCACTAAAATTTATAATGCTTCAAAATACAAAACCAGGGGTTTTACACAATTATTATTAAATGATTAAGTGAAAATATTTTGTTTTAAAAGTTTAATACTTCTCATAATTTCTATTTTTATTTTTTTATGGAGTTATATACTGAAATAAAAAATGAATTTTTTTTATATTTTAAAAGTAATAAATTAAATTGTTTGAAACATTAATTAAATGAATGTTTGATATATTTCCTTGAATATTTTTTTTATTTATTATTATTTCAAAGAATGAATTATATTATAAAAGAAAATTTTAATGATTAAATTATGTTAATATAGGTACTTTTTAGCATTTGTAATAAATGAAATGTTGTGTTGGATTTCCTTTCATGATTGTTAAAATGTTAATGAGTAATTGATTTAAAAATTGAAAACCTAGCATTGAGGGTAAAATTTATAAAATTAATTGTCTAATTATTATTTTATTTGGTGATTTTAATGATTGAGTGAATAATTAATTATAATAATCATATGATTTATGGTCTTTTTAGTGAATCATAGGGTTGTTATGTTTCAATATTTCATGTATCATCCACTCAAAGAATCTCCCTTAGTAGGAAATGAGATTGAGGGTAGACACTGAAGCCTTCATCCAATAGGATATATGGTGTAAAATAAAACCAATCTAATAAAAAATAATTTGGGGATAAATTATAAATATTTATTTAAAAAAACAATGTATAAGAACCCTAAAATAACTATAATGTCAAATAATTTAAAAAATACAAATTATTATGTCACACACACAAAGAATGATCTATAAAAACATGAAAAATAAAAAAACATGAATCCTCCTACTATATTCTAGATCACATCATGCTCAAAGGATTTTCACTTGGCACCACCCACATATTGATATTTTAACACTGAAAAAAAGGGATTATTATATAGTAATTTTACTAGTATACCCAGTAGGATACTACTTTAACATCCCAAGTGTTATGTAAATAATTCCAATAAACCCTTTATTAATGTTTTCTATAAATATTTATCTATTAAGGAATAATAATCAATTTAAACAATAGTACATTAAAACCTTGTCAAGTAGTTTACCATAATATTCACATAAAATATGAATCACCAATACAATATTTCATACACACCAATATTACCATGTCACAAAATATGCAGCACCATACCACATCACCACATCCACTTATCACAAAAATATCTCCAAACCAACCATCACATCTCAATATCCATACATGTAATTAGGGTATAGATACAACAAAAAAATCACCTGTCATTTTATTAAAATAATAAATAATACATGTGAGGACCATAAAATATGAATAAAAACAATTATATAGTGATAAGGCTACAAAAACAATAACCATAAATTTTTCATGAATACAACATCCTTTAGGAAATACCATATCCACACATAAAACCAAATAATCAATACAGAACATAAATACCCTTTATAGAAGAAAACTAACATAAAAAACTATAGCAATCACTTCAAAACATGAATGATAGTATAATAATTAATCACATTATTAAATTTAATACCAATAAACAATATATTTTTTCTAAATCCCAAATTTATATTTTACAAGCATTGGAATTGTCAAGATGGAGTTTAGAAGTGTTTTGGAGTCCTTGAGATTATTTTTTGGAACTATGTGGTTCGAAATGGCTATGGTGGTATCCAAGGGGAAGGTTGTGATCTATTTTTTATTTGAGATATGGATCTGGGAGCTATTTGATATGGTTCTTGGAAAATTTGGGGTTTGAAATACCCATTTTTAAGGGCTAGGTGTCTAGGGATGTCCCTATGTTACATGGGGAATGGATACACACCCATTTTGGAGGGATTTTCATCATGATGAGTCTGTTTCCATTTGTTTTTCAATTATTAAATCACCATACCAAAGAGGAAGTCATTTTTTTATTTTAGAACATAGATAATTTTACTATGGTAAATGATGAAGGTAAAAATTCTTGTGTTAGTGTTCATGGTGGTGTGTCAAGGTGAGGTCAGTCTTGGGCCTTTGTTTTAGAAATGGAGAGCGAGATTTCATCATGAAATGGTCTCATTTATGGAGAGAGGTAAATATTATGGGGATTTCTTTATGTATTAGTGTTTATTCAAATGGTTTCATGGTTTGGAGGAATAATATAAATATAGGTTACCAAGATACTGTGAAGGTATTAAATCCAATTTTAAATTGATTTCATAACCATCGATAAAGGATATTTGATAGCATTTTAAAATAGTTATAATGTCAGATCTGGATTCAACTAGAGACATCATAGTTTATGTCTCAACTTAATAGTGTAGGTTAGTGAAGTTTATTTATAAATTTTATATGTAAATGAATTTTATTTTTTGATCTTATGTCATTCTCTCAAACCCATATAGGTTCTAAGGTCTATTTTAAAGAATCATAGTCACCAGTTGTGGTCTGAACCATATCAATTAATGGTATCAATTATTCTAAAACATGAGGTTCATTTCATGTATCTTTTTTATCATTACTCACATTCCTTATTCTAATATGGTTTAATCAGTGTTATTTCATGGTTTATATCAATTATGGTTTATTTTTTAATGATTAATGTGATTTAATATTTTTAAGGAAGCTTCTTGTGGATTCATTGGTTCTTATTTATGGTTCTATTGAAATTGAGTTTCCTGGATTCCATAATATATGGTATTTTTTATCTCTATTCTATCTTATGAAATTACTTGTTTCATTATATGTTGTGAAACCTTATGAGATACCATTTTTAAACCCTGAAACCCTTTATATGTTTTATTCTAAAATCAAATGATTGGAGTTTTCATCATTCTCCATTAATTGTTAACCCCCTCACATGAAGGATTGGTACATCCATCATTACACTTGATTGAAACCAAACCGTTGACCCATATAATATTTATCTTATTGTATCACAATATAATTTTATAGATAAACCACACCGAAAAATATTTTATATATGGTATGTTATCACTCTCCTCTAAGGATCACTAGATATGGTTTGATTTGGGGGATAGTTTGTTGTTTACATATGTTTTTCATTATCTAAATCTTCCCTTGATCTTTTTGTTCTTTATATTATTTGATAATTTAAAGTATTCATCCTATATTTATACATAATACATCCTTATCTAGGGCTCAGTGGTAATGGTTCGGTCTTGGGGAAGGGGATTTTGGGTGTTTTCCTCTTTTTACATTACTTATAATGGTTATGCTTTATTTAATATAACTCCTTGCATGTAATTTTGATCATATTTTATTTTATGTTTTCTGTATTCATTCTATGATACTATGTTATGTTTTTCTAACCCATATTTCTTATTTTTTATTGATGATGTGAATCTAGATATTATTTTATTCTACATTGATATTAATATCTTGGGATGAGATATATACAACATATGGGTATGTGGGTATGTAGGTAAATCTTGAATTAGAGTTAATATGATGTGGAGAGACCTACAAAACTTAATTATGGAACAAATAATTAACATAGATATAATATAAAATAATATTTAATGTAATTTAATTTAATAGTAATAGTTTAGGATTCTCTCTAAGTATTATCAAGTACTTTCCTCCTTATAAGTTAATATATTGGGGTAGAGTATTGGGATGGTTGATGACTAGATTTATTGGATCCTTCCTTTTTGATCTGATAGGTTAGCTAGGGTTTATCTCGACCTATAAGAAAGATGGAGGTTCTATTAATAATCTCATGTATAAAGGATTATACATTATATTTCATTCTATTATTTAGGAAGTTAACTGAAATGTCTTGTAGTTTAATGAAAATATGGAGCTACTTTAGAGAAGGTGCCAAAGTGTTCCCTTTTAAGTTGGTGATGTTAGTTACTATTGTAGGGAAATTTTAGTGAGATTATAGTATAAATGGATATGTAGGTGTGTATTTTTATGGGATTATGTATTATAATTTGTTTGTTTTGGGGTGTAAATTGGATGTTGGGTTGCACCTTTATGATTTATTGGTTATGTTTGTTTGGTATGTTGTGTAGAAATAGGACTAGATTAATGATTTTCCTAAAAAATTTATGTTTACTTGGGTGTTTGTATAAATCATATAAATATTTTTAATAAAATTAAATATTAATTAAATGAATACCAAAGTGTAATAACTAAATGAATTGGATATATAATATAATATTACACCTATAGTAAAATAATAAATTAGTAACTAGAATGAAGGTTAAATTAATAGTAATATTTTTAATGAAAAAATAATTTGTGATTCCCTAGATCCACATACCTAGAATATGGTGAAAGTAAAAAAAAAATTCAAATAGTGGATTTGAAATTAACTGAAGAAATAAAATTGTATCCATCAATATTTCCAACATCACCAACAAATATTCAGTTACATGCATCAAAATGACCTTTTAGTTTAATAGATTTTTAGAGTATGTAAAAAAATTAACTAGAAAATCTCATGTATTACACATCAAATGGATCGTTTTTACAATATATATGAGACTATTTAATAGATAATAAATCTAAAATATCTTCGAAAAAAATATCCAAGAATTATACTCTTTAAACATATCAAGTGTAATACATTTCATCATTACTTGAGGAAATGGAAACATAAGATGGGTAGAGATCAATTTCTCAGTACTGTTAAAAATAAAAATTAACAATCAATGATCATAAGTAAGAAAAAGATTGTCATAAATAATATTCTAGGAATAGATAATCACAATAATTCCATAATAAAAAAAATGTGATCATAACATATTCATAGATGATATATGAATAAATAAATGAATAGATTACAATAACTGGTTCCTTAGAAATGAAATACATAATTACAAAAAACTGATTATTGGACCTAAAACATGACATCATGATCTTAGACCTCATGATATTAGCATAAAGGTCCAGTGTTTAGTAAATATTTCTTATGGATAGGAATTCACCATAAGACCCAAGCTAGTTGTCTCATGAGTCCTATCAATACATCACTGGAATATATAATATTGGGCCACTTTTTATTAATTAATTTTAATTCAATCATCATATTAAGGAATGAATAAAGTATGAAATACATAACCATCATTCATTAGTAATCAGTAAATATATGTATTGAAACAAAAAATATAAGTATTTTAAATATTTAACAAACGAATGAATGGAACATATTTTTGGGTAAACATATATCAAACAAACATCATATAGAGTAATGGTAAATGGTTAAGTCAATAATTTCACCAATTAATAAATTGAATAGATTTATATGTCAGTATCCCTAAAACTGACACCATATGGAGAAATAAAATATTTTTAAGTCAATAATTTCCTCAGTCAATCTATATATAGCTATCTAGTTTAATTCAATTTAAAATATGTAATTAAAATTGAGTATTCATAGAGAAATGAATTAGAATAAAAATCATGATAATAATATATAATGATTTGGAAAGAAAAGGGTGGTGATTGTTTTCTAAAATTTTAATCCAAAAAACGTGTATTATAAGACTTTAAAAGTAATCCATTTCCAATATATACATCACAAAAAGGAAAAAAGTGCTCAATACAAATCATGTCTCAATAAGTAAAAATTCAGATGAAAACACCCTTATAAAAATAGTAATGCAAGATTTATAAAAACATGATAGGTATTACATAAAATAAAAATTTAATTAAATGAAGGATGATAATTATACATGAAATAAATATGTAAATTAATACACCATATAAAAAAATATGGTTCACAATATCAAACATTTCTCATGGAATTGAAAATGGAGATAAATATCACTTATAGCTTCAGAAACATTCAAATTAAAATAAGTTGATGGATATAATTTTAAATGAAACTTTAAATTACATTGATAATTATAGTATCATGGTGAAAAATATTAAATTGGCATAATATAAACCATAAAAATGTAAACATGGTTTATATTAATAATATTGTCTCATGGAATTAAATTTTAGATAAGAAACCCTTACTAGTAACATAATATTTTAGGTAAGAATCATTTAACAATGAGGTTACAAGGAATAATTATAGAAACCAAACAAATAAGTTTGATATATAATAAAAACTATTCATAATGTATAATGAATCAAGCATAGAACAAAAGAGTTGACTTAGAAAGTTTTTAACCCAATGGAAGAAATTTGAGTTTGAATAACCTAGTACTAGTAACAAAATCATTGAGGTAAGAATAATTTTATAATGAGGATAGAAAAAAATAATTTAAAAGGAAAATAAATTAAGGAGGAAATAAAATAAAAAATATTAATTAGTTATAATAAATCAAACTTGGATGAATAGAGTTCAATAAGAATGTTTACAACTCAATGGAAGAAAATTGAGGTAACACAAACCATTACTAGTAACATAATATTTGAGGTAATAATAATTTGATAATGTGGTTAAAAAGAATAATTTAAAAAACCATAAAATAAGTATCAAAATAAATAAAAAATATTCATTGTGTAGGATAAATCAATCGTGAAAAAACATACTTCAATAAGAATGTTTGTATCTCAATGAAAGAAAATTGATTTAGCACCAACACTTACCTTGTTTCCCCTTTTAGTAAAATGATCAATAACCTCCTATAAAAAACATAAATATATTAATATTAAATTTCATAACCATATTCATGTAAAATATTTTTTTATACATCATTTTTTATCATTTTTTATTAATATTTTAGTTATTCGAAGCTTATTTTACCATCAGGTGCCAGTAACTATAATGGCCTCACACATGCTCTAGGATATAGATTTTAATACGAATTCATTAATAAAAATTTTATAATTCCTATATCATTAAATGTATTGGAATATATAACTTATATTTCTTTATAAATTTCTTACCTCATTCCATATGTTTTTTTATTTTAAATGAAAATTGAATCGATGTCGACTTATTTTGGTAATTTTAGAGATCAATGAGGATGTTTTAATGATATGATAAATACATAATATTAAATTCCCAAAATCATAAAGAAATCCTGATTTGATTATTTAATTATAATATTATTATTATTTAAGTCTCTATAGTCATTCATGATATATTTGAATCACATTGCTCAAATAGGTGGTTACACTGACCCAAACATGAACGTACCCAAATTAATGGATGATTATAGTTATGAATAATATCATTATTATAGATGAATAGAGATAATATTTGTATGTTTTTAATGTTTTTAATCATATTTTAATTATTTTTTAATCAATAACAAGTAAACTAGATGAAAAATGTGATATATTACTTCATAGGATAATTAGTTCGCATAATTCATGGTTAACGCTTTAATTTTCACAATGAATGGGATGGAATAATGGTGGATTATAAATTATCACTTAAAAATAATAATTTCATTATAAATGTCACATTTATTATTCAATTCCATCCTTATAACTTTTTAAGATAGGTGGTGTTAAAAAAACAGAAGATATCGCTTTGTTGAGGCGGTAATTCTCACAAAAATCATGATCAATGTTCTTTTATTTCCATAAGTGGATGGGATGGAATAAATTGTAGGACCTTGGGACACCCTGAGAGGGGAGGGGTAAATCAGGGTGTCAAATTTTTCTTTTAAAACAAGTATCGTGTTCCCATGGAGGTAGGAACTTGTTAAACCTATAAGACTGATGGGAATAGAAAGAAAACAACCACAAAAAAATAGACCACACATCACTTTTACTTGGTTCACCACTAAGGGTTGCGTCCAAGGAGCATACACCGATAGGTTTCTGGTTATAACTAATTCCACTAAACATCACTAGTTGTGTATTACAAGGTACTTATACAATCACTTTGTCCCAGGCACACTTTCTTTACAAAAGTTTAGGGATATCTCACTGCGTCCCTCAGGTCACACCCATTGACTCCCCCTGGCTCACTGCATTGGGTGAATTCCCACTCAGTTTATAGACATGAATGTATCTTCAATGTATTTTAATTGAATTATTTGTATTTGTTCAACATGATTCACTTATTTCATCTAAATCCTAGATTGATTAACTTGAAAGAACTAGACAACTGAAACGGATATTCAGAACATGCAATCAGGTTATACTGACAATTGTGCACAACACTTACCCTTTGTGTGAAAGATCTCACTTTTTCGTGAAATATTTTCTTTTAGTGTGGAAAATATTTTGCGCAAAAACACCCTTTCCGTGCAACTTTTGACATTTACATGCAACATCAACTTTTATGCGCAGCTTCTACTTTTCCGTGCAACTTTTACTTTTCTGCGCAACTTAAACTTCTTCGTGTAACTCCCTTTGTGCGCAACTTTAATGTGCATCAGGACTCGAATATTCTCTAAGTTTTCATTCATTTAAAATGATAGGGGTCACCTCTTATTTATAGGCATCACTGACCCTCATGTTCAAAACCCACTTTGTCGTGTAAAACTCTCATTCTGCGTGCAATGTTATTCACCAAGAACCATTTTTCGTGCACATCTCCAGATTTTCCGATCACCTCATGCCTTTGCAAAATTTCAGCATTCTGATCCTGAAGCATATTTGGTGTGAAAAAACAAACCTTCTTTCAATATTGCGTACAAAACCAATATAGTGCACAATCCATGTTTTTCGTGCACCCCCCCAGATTTTCCATGCAGCTAATGCCTTTTCCATTTTTCAATGTGCTGATCCCGAAACAAGCTTTTCATGAAAGTTTCCATAGAAAATACCATTGTGCGAACAATATCCTTTTCAAAAAAAACTTTTCACCATTTTATAATTTTCAATCCCAAAAAATAGGCAAACACTAGAAAATGATGCCACCTTCAATACTATTTTCTTCTTGAACAATATGATCCCTTTCCTAGAAAACATTATAAACCTCCATTGAGGATTGACAACAAATACAAACTATACACCATTTCCTGCATAGAACGGTCGTGGTTCAAACATAAATAATGTATTTTCCATTAATATAATAACTATTTATTATATTAATTATATTTAGGATGTTTTATTACTACGATTTTAGTTGGTTCAGAAGGGTAAGAATACTAATAAATGGTAAAAGATTAAGTAATGCTTACATCGAGGCAATAAACTTCTTTGTGATAAACTCCATTGTATCGAAAGTCTTGGGCTATTTTTAAGATACTATGGGCTTTAAGACAAGAAATTGAATTCCATGATATGAAAGTCAAGTAGTTTTCCATGTATATTTCTAATAAAAAGTGGGGAATTAGATGGATTGAAGTAATACCTTATTTGTTATTAAGGAAAAAAGGGCACTTTTGTGAGCTGTGATTATTTTTCAATAATAGTATGGAACTATTCAAAGGTAAATGTTTTAAAAAGATAAAATAATGAATTTTTAGTGAAATTTGTATGATTAATCCTCAATAAATTATTTCCACACATGTTTTAAACTTTTTGGAAGTCATTTTATCTTATATTATTACTTTTAACTGTTTTTATTTTTACCGGGGTATCTAGTTTTTACCCAACTTATATTTTACAAAACATAAAAAATATCACCTATTAAAAAAATTGGGTGTGATGAAAAAATATTTAATCTCCCCATAATATAAATCAATTTATAATAAAGTGACGATTAAATTAAATATTAAAACATATTATATATATATATATATAGTTTTGTAGAAAAATGTTGTTTCACGATTATGTGTTCTTAATCCTTTTTATTATTTATTAAAAATTTAATGAGATATAACTTATTTAAATATAGTTCTAAAAATTATATTATATTCAATTCTTATAAGAAAATATTTTATTTTATATGATAAATATTACACAATATTAATAAAAAATTATTTTAAAATAATAGTATCATCATTATCAGAGTCCTCAACAGTAATATTAAAAATTATAAATTTACAACCAAGAATTAAAATGAAACTATTAAATAATATGATAATATTGATCTAAAATATGAAATTAATCTTTTATGATTAAATTTCCATAAGTGATGAAAACTAAAAATTTTAGTATAAGAGAATAAATAAGTTATTAGAGTAAAATATTAATTTTATTTCTAAAAATGATATGCAGGGGTTGTATAATTAAATCATAGTAACTTTAAATAATATATTTTCATTATATATATATATATATCATTTATATAAAAAGGTTTCAAAAATTATTAATTCATTCTTGTATTGTGGTAATGTCATAAAAGTGACAATTTTAGTAATATCAATATTTTTTATTTATTCACCTAAA
This sequence comes from Viscum album, assembly GCA_963277665.1. NCBI lineage: Eukaryota > Viridiplantae > Streptophyta > Magnoliopsida > Santalales > Viscaceae > Viscum > Viscum album. The sequence continues at coordinate 1,491,805,981 of OY728120.1, forward strand.
CAAATATAAAATAAAAATATAAAAAACCTTATGAAAATATTTCTATTATAAAATAAAATGAAAAGATTTTCTTTTGTTAAAATTAAAATTAAAAATTTTAAAATTTTACATTTAAATAAGAACATAAATTTTTAATGAAAATGGTTTTCATAGAAAAATAAATTTTTAAACATATTAACTAATGTTGTTCTTAATTCCTATAAACTGATAATAAAAATGGTGTAAATATATTTTTCATATAAACATTATAGTTTATCCACAATATATTTAAATTCATAAAAACACATAAAATACAATTTCTAGAATGGTGTCATTTTAAATCATAAATTAGTATTATTAATTATTTAGCTATACTACTTGGTTTTTTTTTAATGAATTTTTATTAATAACAACCTTAATTTTTTCTATATATATTTTATAATTTGGTTACATTTATTTTTCCCACTAATTATAAGTCAATATTTTATTGGTTATATATTATTCCATGGTTTTTTCTTATTCATTATTGTGTTTTTTATAATCCATTAAACAAGTTATGTTCTAACTAAAATAAAATATATTATATTTAATCTTGATGTGTAAAATTATCCACCACCCCCACCTAAATAATTTCATCCTTTAAATTCTAAATTTTTTCTCTATGAAAAAAATATGTGTGTATCCACATGATATAAAATATCAAAGGATTAATTTCAAATGAGATATAAATTATACTATTGTATGTATTATAAATCTATTGATTGGTTATGATAACCTATATGATAAAATTCATTTTCATAAGAAGTTCATAGTCAACATCATTTGATGATCATGGGATAATGTATTGATATTTCCCAAGGGAAAAATTAACATGAGTCATTTACAAATAGAGATAAGCCATTCCTAACACTATATAAAATTAAAGGGAAAATACTAGATCTATTAGTTGTAAAATTCTAGAAACCATGAAGATATTTGAATAATAATTATACCTCATCTATTTTTATTTATAACTCAATATCTAATATTTTTTGAAAACATACATGTCAGGTGAAATTTTAAAACTAGAGTGAAGAATCACTTTCCTCTTAAATATTAGTTATTGCATAGGATTTTCCTCTTATGGTCTAGGCAGTTCCTAAGGACGATTTTCACCATTCTCTATTTGATTAATATATTGATTTGAATAGTGCTCAATTTCCTTAAAATTAAAGAAATTGTCATTTTTTCTCTCTTTCCCTTTCACTCATGAACTTTAAGAACATCATTTTCACACTTATATCAAATTCAAACTCCCTTAAAGAAAAACCTGAGGTGTTTCTTCACACATTCTTGGCACATTGAAAATTATATCTTCTATACTTTATCATTTTTGTCACTCAAACTACCATGAGACTAAACCTTTATGTTCATTCATTCATTTAGAGATTTAAATATGTTCTCATTGTTAATCATAATTCATGATAGCTAGTTTTTTCATAATATAAAGGTATATAACTCTATATCTTATCCCATGATGTTCCTTATTGGGACAATCTCTATATTTTCCTTGGCATCCATTGTAAATTAGGTTCCTTTTGGAATCATACATTATTAAAACTAAAAGGAGTTGAATTTTAGTGATTAATAATTAATACTATATGATAATTATTATAATATAATTACATTAAAAAATAAAACTCAAAATGTGTTACATTTCAAAATTATTACATTAGCCTTCATTTCAACTAAAATCATTATTATTTTAATTGAGTTTTATTATTGTTTAACTATATTATACTTATTTTCCTAATTACATAACATACTATATCTTTCATAATGGATTGTAATGTGAATTTATTCACCCAAACATATCCCTTAATTGTTTCAAACCTAGTGTGTAGTTATGGAACTTTTTTGTGCAGTAGGAGATGATTGAGTTAATTCCTGATATACCCATTTGTGGGTTATTACAACTAGGTACATATGTTACAAATCCTACATCCAAATGTAGAATCCAGACATGGATTCTATTTCTAATTCAACCAAAAAATTTGTACTTTAACAAAATTTAGGGAGGTTTTCATAAACTTACACTTATCTCTAAGATTTATTCCAAAGGATTTATCTAATGTTCTCTTATCTCAATTTCTAAAATATTCATCATTATCTGAACTAATCTAATACCTTTTATATCATTATCAAACTTAACAATTAAACACTTAATGAAATTTATAAATCTTAATTTATCATATATTTATGACACCCTAATATCTAGAGTTATATAAACCTTACATTGATACAAACTATGATGCCTCGAACCTACACTCCTAAAATCCAGTGAGATTAAAAACATCATTTTTATTTCATCCTGAAATGAACTGCAGAAACCCAAATTTAAAAATAACTATTTAAAATGTCATGAACAATTATTGAGTCACATACGTAAAAATAACCTTTTATGTTAATAGATTTATTTAGTTAGAAAAAAACATAGAACTAACAAATAACATGTATTTCTCATCAAATGGATATTTATTCCACTAAATTTGAAAATAATTAATCCATAATAAGTCTTAAAAATATCTCAAAAAATTATCATCACATTATACTCTTCTAAATATATCATGTGTAATACTTTTCACCATATATTGTGGAAATTGAAACCTAATATGGAGTGATCTAAAAGACTCAGTAAGGTCAAACATAAGAGATAAAATGCATTGATCATTAATGAAAATATGATGAGAGTAAATAATATGGTTGTAATTGATAATTAGAATAATGACATAATCAAAATAAACTATAAAAATAACAAATCCATGGTTGATATATAAATAAATAAATTCATGGATAATTATAAGTTGAAACTTAATAATGAAATTCAAAGTATTTGGTAGATAATTCCTTTACATTATTATGACATCATGATCTTACCATTTTTTCCCTATGTCTAGGATATATTTTTTCATGGGCATGTATATTCCAAAAACACTCAAGATAGTTTGTCTCATGATACCTATCTATGCATCGAGGGGAAATATAATATTTTTACAGACTCATTGATAATTAAGTCCAATTTGAAAGAATTAACTAACTATACCACACATAACCAATATTACTTAGTAATCAGTAAATATCCATATTGAAATAACATGTATAAAGATTGTCATTATTTCTACAATCAATAAATGGAATAGAATTATATGTAAAATTCACTCAAACTAACACCATATGGATTAATGGTATACTTTTAATTCAATAACTACCCCAATCAATCGATGTATGGATACATAGGTTAATTCCCTTTAAAAATTTAATGAAAAATTGGGAATTCATAGAGAAAAGGAAATGAATAAAATAACATTCCTATAAGAGAGGATGATTTTATAAGACAATGGTAGTGATTGAATAACACAAGTTCAATACCCTAGAATAAAATATTATGATATTTTATATAAATTAATTCATGGCCAATATATACATGAAAAAAAGGAAAAAATTTATAAATATGAATGATTTCACTATGAAACAAAATTATGATGCAAGCACCCTTAAGGTAATAGTAATGTAAAAAATGAACTTTAGAAGAATACCTTGAAATTAAAATATATGGAAATGAAATATATTCAATATATATGAATTTAATAGGGTGGTTAATACACAATATAAAATAAAAGATGATGGACAGTATCAAATATATATCATAGAATTGAAAATTGATACAAATGACCCCTACATCATTCGAAACATTCAAATCAAAACCCCATGAAGGGTACAATTTAAAATGAATCATTAAATAAAATGAATAATTATAGAATCAATATAAAAATTATTAAAGGTGTATTAGATAAAATATACATAAAAAATACTGCATATAATAAGAAGCTTATTTCATGAAATAAATTTTTAGATAATAAACCCTTAGTAGTAACATAATCTTTGAGGTAAGAATCATTTGGTAATGACTTTAAAAGTAATAATTGTGAATCCCAATAAAATAAAGAGTGAATATAATAAAATTTATTCATTATTTAGAATAAATAAAATTTTTAATAATATTGTTCAATGAGAATTTTTGTAACTCAATGAATGAAACTTTAGTTAGCACAAGCCCTTACAAGTAACCCGATATTTGAGGTAATAATCAATTGAATGAGGATACAAGGAATAATTTTACAAACCCATTAAATAACGAGTAAATAAAAAATTATTCATTATGTATAATAAATCAAACTTATGCCAAGGGATTTTAATAAGAAAGTTTGAAACCCAATGGATAAATATTGAGTTAGCACAAACCCTTATTAGTAACATAATCATTGAAGTATGAATCATTTGATAAATTGGTTAAAAAAATTGAAGAACCCCATAAAATAATGTGGAAATAAAATAAAAATTATTTATTAGGTAGAATAAATCAAACTTGGAACAACAGAGTTCCATAAGAATTTTTGTAACTCAATAGTAGAAAATTGAGTTACCAAAAACCCTTAAATTATTTCCCTACTTAGTCAAATGCACTCTAACCTCCTATAAAACAAAAATAAATATCATAATATTATATTTAAATGTAATATTAATAATTATTACCTTATATATTCTTAATTTATGATCATTTTCTATGAATACATTAGTTGGTTATATCCTATTTTGGTCATCAGATGTTAGTAATGTTAATTGATTCTCACATACTTCATGATATTGATTTTGGAACCCATTCATTATTAAAAAATTAATAATTCATATAAAATTAAAGGCAATATAATATATTTATTATATTAATTTATAAATATCCTACATTATTTAATAAGTTTTTTAGTTATTTTATAGGAAAATTTAATCAGTGTCGGCTAATTTTGGTATTTTTATCTATCAAATATGATATTTTAATAATATTTTAAATGCTTAATATAACCATTATAAAATAATAATAAAATCTTGATATTATTATTTAATAATAATAATTTTTTTAATTAAGTTACCATAGTCATTCATGATGGAATTTTTATTTTATTTCTCAAGTAGGTGGTTAAACCGACCCAAAACTACGCATATCATAATTAATAGATGATTATGGTTATAAAAGTGGTTTATTTTGGAATGATTTCAATTTTAAAAATTGAGAAAGAAATCATTTATATATTTTTAAGATTTTGAATCATATTTTAAGTGTAATTAATTAATAAAAAAAACTAGATGAAAAATGAGATATGGTACATTGTGGAGGTAGTAATCAGCACAACACATGGTTAACATTTCCATTTTCCCAATGAATGAGAGGTAATAAAGGTGGATTATATTTTTTATCATAACAAAAAAATTATTTTATATATGTATTATTTATTCTTCAATTTAATACTTATAAATACCTAAGATAGGTGGTTGTGAAAACTGAAGATGTCTCTGCATGTAGGCGGTAGTCCACACAATGCACAACCAGCATTCTTTTATTTTTCAAAGTGGACGAAAAAGAAAAAATAAGGGTTATTAAATTAATATAATAATAAAAAAGTATATAAATGAAATTGAGTTCATTATATTCCAATTTTTAAGATCTGATTGGAATGTAAATAATAATAATAAATGGTTAAAGAGTAATTAATACTTATATTGAGACATTGAACTTCCTCAAGATTAAATACTTAGAATGGAAATAATTATGATAAATTTAATTCATAATATGTTTCATTAAATTTAATAAATTTTAGGAGATGAAGTTTGGGTAGTGTTTCATGAATATTTTAATGTGATACTGGAGTAATGAGTAGGTGGAAGTGATCTCCTTTTATAGGTGAAGAAAATGGAACTTTATTGAACACTTATTATTTCAATAATGGATTGACACTATTCAATGGTCAATGGTTCCAAAATCTCAAAATAATAGATTTGGAAATTATATTTAATCAATAAATCTACATAAAATCTATTTCCACCCATGTTTTAATAATTTTGGAATATTTTTGTTCTTATATTTTTTGTTTTTCCCCTTGTTTTGTTTTTAATGGATAAATAGTTTTTTACCCATGTAACTTAAGTTTTAATAAATAAATAAAATAACATATCTTACCAAATTTCTATTTTATGAAACTAAATTTATTCTCCACATAATATAATTCAATTTCTAATTAATATATAACTAAATTTGAAATTAATACATTTTATATATAGAAAAACATTTTTTATAAAAATGTTTTTGTAGAAAATATTTGGTTTCACCATTAAGTGTTCTTAATAATATTTTGTATATATTACCAATTGAGTGAGTGATAAATTATTTAAATATTTTTGTAAAAAATATATTAAATTAATTTTTTATAAGAGATTAATTTTTCTGATTAGATAAAAATTATACAATCATAATAAATAATTCTTTTAAACTAACTATTTTACCATTATCATGGTCACTATCTTTAATCATACTACTCATAATTTTTTTCCCAAAAATGAAATTTAACTTATTAAATAATATGATCATGAATATATTGAATATAAATTTTATTTTTTGGATGTGATATTTATAGGTGATGAAAAGTAATTTATTAAATATAACTGAATAAATCAGTTTTTAAAGTAAAATATTACTTATGTTTCCAAAATTATATACATGGGTTTTATAAGTAAAATATAGTAATTTTAAATGATTTATTTTACTTATAAATATATATATATATATATTAGAAAATGGTTTCAAAAACATTTATGTCATTTTTTTATTATGATAAATTCATAGAAGTTATGGTTTTAGCAATATCAAAAAAAATCACTTTTCATCTAAACATCATATTTTTATGAAAAATACCAAAAAAATATATTAAGATAGTAATATTATTATAATTGAATAAATGAATACATTTTTGTCAAATTAAAATTTTAAAGTTTGTAATTTAAATTTTAGTTAAACCTTGAAAATATAATGAAAACTATTTTCATAAGAAAATGACACTTTAAAAATATTGAATATTCTTATTATTATTTCCTATAAATTGTTAATAAAATTTGTGTTAATATATTAATCATATAAAAAATATATTGTATCAATATGTGATATATTTATATTATTTTAAAATATTTCGTTTTAAATTCAAATTCTAATATTGTGATTTTAAATTTTAATTAAAACATCAAAATATAATAAAACTATTTCCATAGGAAAATAACTTTTTAAAAATATTAACTATTCTTATATGTATTTCCTTTCAATTACTAATCAAATTTTGTTTAATATATTACTCATATGAACAATATATTGTATCCATATATGATATATTTATATTCTTTAAAATTATTTCATTTTAAATAATAGATTTGTCCTATTAACTATTTAGTTACACTAATTAAATTTTCATCAATGTTTTGTATTAATAATTACCGTTATTTGTACTTCTACATATATTCCATAATTTAATCACATATATTTTACCGACTAATTTGATAGCTACATTTTAACTGTTATATATTATCCTATGGTTTATTTTTTTCGGTGTTCTTTGCATCACAAGATATTGAACACATTATGTTCTAAAGGAAAAAAGAATATATTATCATTAATCTTGGGGTGTTATAAAATTTAATGGGTTGTTTAGTAATAATATATTATTAATGAGATTTTTAATTCATTACATGATGGATTATGTTCAATAATTATGTAATTTAAATATTAAAGGAATGAAATTGTAAGAATAGAATATTTATAGTGGTTCAATATTGACTTTATTTTGATATATGTTTGATGTAGTAGTAGAAATTTTTGTTTTTTCATGATACAATGTTACCTAGTTATAAAATGATGTTTAGTCATGTTTTTTGAATTTAATAAATATATTGGGGCCTAATTTGGACGTGTATTAAATGAAGAGTGTCATCTAAATCCTTCCTCTAATAGGTTAGGGACTAGTGACATGCACTAGAGTAGGAGTAACACACAATATAGGCGGCCATAGCCTAAATCAACATATAATAGATACATTTATCTAGTGGATAATGTAATCGTAAAAAATATTTGTACATATATATAATCAACTAAAGTGTATATAACACATTCATGGGACATCTAGTGAAAATACATCATCACACAAAAAACAAAAAGGGAATAGTACGTTTGATAATCCTCTAAATCATATAGATACAAACACAAGAAATGTCCTCAACTCCATATTGTGAGTCCACATATAACTATATCAACCACAAAATTCATTGTCTTAATAAGGACCCTAAATATCCACTACATGTTATTAAGAAAAATTAGGCTCCATCTTTGAACAAGCCACACTAGCTCCACGTATACCTAAACCATCTCTGACCTTTTATTCATATGCAAAGAAACAGTACGTGTTGGCATAAATCCTGTGTTCAGATGAGTATAAACATACCCTATATGATTCCCCAAAATCAAAAATTATACCCCTTATATAAGAGATTAACCCAAATGTCTAAAAGATGAGATAATAAAGATATTCATTATAGACAATGCCACATGGACTCATCAAGTATTGTATTTCCCAAGCTGGTAGAGATGTTGGTAGCTCCAAAGATCCAACATAGTCTGAAATAGATTTTCCAATTGTATAATTCATCTTAAAAGTAACCCATGGATACTTAAATAGTCACAATTCCCAAATCATCTGATATGATCATCCTTCCCTTCAGACAGTCACTAGAATCTATTGAGGAGTTCCCTCTTCTTACTAATTGGTGAAATAAATTCAAGAGGTTACTACAACCTATATCTTATAACACAAATACAATCATCATCCTTGAAATAATTATAATAATATACCCCAATGATATATGTTTACCCTGGGAGATTTAACATCTACTACCATTACTAATAAGGATTTGAGTAAACTCACATCACTCGATTTTTAACTACGGTAGGGAAAACCACACCTCGTTAAGAGTAAATCTATTGGATGAGGGTGAAATAACTGACATTATAAAAATAACTACAACTAATTAGAACATAGAAAATGGGGAAGAGATCTTACTTCATAGATAGTGAACTCAGACCTCAAGTAGTAAATGATATGCACATAGTAGTAGAGGGCAGCACACATCTAGCAGAATAAAGAGAGTTCACTATGTTTCTAATATAGGATCCATTTACCTCATGGCACGACACCACTAATATAGATTCTATCTTTCTCAGTGATAAAAAATATCTTTAATGCTGCTAAAAAATGATGACAACATATAAAACCCTAAAGAGTCACAACCTTTATCATAACTAAAAAACACTGATAAGGCCCTCTTTATCATCATTTATTTGCAGTGACATAGGGGAATTTTATCAATGCTTTTTTATCACTGATAAAAGGTAGATTTATCAACACTAAAAAATGATGATAAAATTCATAGAAATATTTTTTTTTAATTATTTAAGAAAAGGGTCCCTTGAAATTCCCTTTTATCAGCACTTTCACACCACCTTTTCATATCTATATGCCTCCACCCTCCCCCTCTATATCTTCCCTTTCTAGAACCCCCACCTTCTTTTATTAGCTCCCCTAAATCCCATATTCATCCCTTATATTGAAATTCTATATTTTGACCATGGATCTATTCCCTCATATCTCAATGACTTTAGCACTACCCCATGTATACTTCATTAAATTTTTATGATATATCTATTTATATATATACACACACATAAGACTTTTTTATTTGTCTATTTATTCATATAACTATACAATTTTTTAAAATAATTTTTAAAATCGTGTGACCCACTGTTCAGGGTGAAATTACCCTTTCTCCCTTAATCAACCTTTAAACCTAATTTTACTTCTTCTCTCCTTCTTCTTATACAACGTGAGGCTCTCCCTTTCATCTTGAGTTCTTCCTCCTCCCTGGCCTAGGATTAATAATATCTTATCCATATATTTTAGGAATTGAGAACCATCAGCCCCAATAGATTCCTCACAGTATGATCATAATTCCTATGGATCCTTTCTTATTTTCTCTTCTCCTTGTCTATGTTATCTTCATGAGAGATAATTATCCCTTTTTTTTAGTGTTCGTATATTTCTTTATTTTCTCTCTAAAAAGACCTAATCAGAGACAGATATCAGGCATGTGGGTTTTCCTCAATATAAGTTAAGTGTTATATATATATATTACCATCAATTTTTATCTCTTTATAAAATTAATCTATTGTGTTGCCCGTCGAATTTACCTGGGGTCACTCCAAAAATGATAAATTTCTTTGAATTAAATTTTTTATCTTACCTTTTTATGTTCTTTAACCCTCTAGGTATGGTTAGAGGTTACGAACTCAATCCAAACCACACCTTTAGGGAAGGTTCATTAGATACTGTGTTTTTAATAAGGCATTCTATATGTATGAGCCACCACTTTGGGTGTTCCTTTTATATATGTGTATAAACTTATTGCATTGAGTCTCTACATGTTATAAACCACTATTGTAGTGGGTTTTATTAAGTCTTGTGATTTAATTTAATTATTTAAATTTAATGAAATGAATTTTTTGAATAACAATGTCATGATTTCTACTAAAACCCCTCAATGAGGTGTGTTTTTTCAATTGAAAAGTGATATATTTGATATTCCTTATTTGGATTATTGGATGAAATTTATAGGCTTCTTAATTAATTGTTTGAGATTTTTTTTGGATTACATATGTATGTGACCCTATTAAATTTGTGAAATTAAATAGAATATGGTCATGTTCTCTTAATGATTATTTTTATACATTATGGAATGTCCACTAATTTCCCGTATATAGTATTTAATGAAACTGATTAAATGATTTATGAATGTCACGGGTGATACTTGGGTTTCCTACTATAGAACTCCAAGGAAGGACTCATTGTACTGGTGATCAGATATACTACTTGTGTTGTGTATATTCTGAGGGAAATACTAGAATTCCAGGACGGGCTCATTTTGTGTTTCTCTTTCCTCATTATTAGACATGTTGGTTCCCTAGGGGAGAGAAATTGGACATGATCATTGTTGTGATGGTTGAATCAATCCATGAGTGACACTTGGTCCCCTACATGAGATATAAGGTACTGACTCAGAGGTTATTGTCTCACATTAGGCTAGGAGTGATACTTGTGAGACCATCCATGGGTCTCATTGAACGGACAACTATGATAGTGGATGTTATAGTATTATTGGTGAAATACATCGGTTCCTTGATATAGTTCTCCTCGGATGGGTCTAGGATGATGATTATTCAAATGTTTTAAATACTTTTTTTACAAAAGTCTAATGGTTAAAATTTGTTATTCAAGGGATGAGTCTACCAAACCAAATCATATGTTTTGCATCGGTCCATATCACTATATCTATTTTATGATTCTTCCATTACCAAATCTCCATACCATAATTGTACAGGTTCCTTTAGTAAATACAATTTAGTCTTTGTCTAAAGAATGTATGGTCAGGCCAGCTATTCTTGAGGAACCTAAGCCTGACCTGGTTTATTTTTTTTTCATTACTGCATTATAATTGATATACTTGAACACTTACCTTTTTTTATTCCCAAACTATATTATTCATTAGACACCATTGGTGGTGGTCTACTGGGTATATATCACAACCTCATCAGGCTGTCATTGCACTAGGTACCCTAGAAGATCCCCTTGTTCATAGGTCCTTGATCTTTTTCTTATGTTGTCCATTGTACTTGGGAGTGAGGATCATGAGATCGATCTAGTACTCAAGATCCTCAAGGATATCACCCATGGGGCCTTTTAATTCTTCCTTTGTGCATGTTTTATATCATATCGCATGTTGTATATTTTCTCCTTTACTAGGTAGCATCACATGGACATGCACAGTTAGTTGTATTTTGGTATTGGTCACATTTACACAATTATTATATTTATTCTACAATTGTGGGTTATCTTTCATAACTAAATTTGATACTATCTATTGATTTCGTTAATCTTATACCATTTTTTACACTCTGGTCGCAAGGATATATTCTCCCCATAGTGCCACCATTAGACCCTCACATCTATTCGGAATCCTATGGCGTATGGGGATATACACTTTAGGCCATGTGGAAACTGGTCTTACTACCAATTTGGTGGCCAGTTGGATTGGGATGCTGCAACGTTGTATCAAAGGTTTCCTTTATTTTATCTTACTATTTTGGGATTGGTACATAGGAGACTAGAAATGTGTCAGTGATAGGTAATTAGATGTTATTAGGATTGATCAACCCATGTATGTGGAAAAGTCTAAGTGGACTGGGATGGAATTATTGTTCATACTATTTTTTATTAAAATTGATTTCATTTCACATTGAGTTATTGGAGTGTTTTCCCCTACTTATAGATTTATGATATTTATAAAAATTACCCTTGGTCTAGTATGGTAAGTAAGTATCATTACATGCATCATTATAGGAACTTAGGAATTTAGATGCCATGCATATGGCATCCCATGTAGATTGAATTTCAATGTATTTTGAAATTTAGTATAATGTTCCTTGGGTTTTAATTGCATGACAGGTATATTTCACGTTAGGTGTTCCAATAAATTTTTTATTTTTTACCCTCTTATGTATTTGAACAACCTTCTTATGTAATTTAAATCACCATGTTTTTCTTACATTCTATGTTTGGATGTCTTCTTCTTGAATAGTAGCTTTCCATTCTTGTTTACGTGCTTGTGTTTTTTAACAATTAGTTATGATTCAATTATAATATCCAATGGATTATCTTGTTAAGTGACTAATTAATGGAAATCTTTCAATTTTTACCCTTCTATGATTTCTTATCCTCGACTGGAACATGTTTTTTGTAATTAATTGGGAGTCAATTTTCAAATTGTAAGGTGTATGGATGCCTTAAAAATTGGGAACTGATGACCCATATAGTCAAACTATTATTGATTCACATTATATAATTAAATAATATTTTATAAATGTTAAATATGTTTAATTTCTATTTTATTATAAAAAAAATTGTTGTGGTTAAATAGGATCCAATTTATCCAATTCATAAAGTGGATAGGATCTTTATGAATTGGAATAGGGTGTCCCATATAATAGAACCATTATTTATGCACCTCATATATTTATTGGTTTCTCTATAAATATTTAACAGTTTAAATTTTATTTTTATCCTATATAAAATGGTTTAGTTATATAGGAGTTACCTGCAACGTGTAAAGTGTATGGGATCTTTATAAATTGAGAAGGGGTAAGCAATAAAACAAAACCATGTGTTATGATTCTTATATATTTAGAAACTATTTATTAAATATAAATGTGTCTAATTTTACCTTAAATGAAATGGTTGCCTTTCTAAGGGTGCAAACCTCTATTACTTGGTCATTATGAACTACATGACTAAATTTCTTAAAAGCATGACTAGTCCAAGTAATTATGTTGGGGCATGTTTCTTAACAAATGAACCTCTAAGGGTGTTCAAATAATTAATGTCTAAAAAAATTTGGGTTTCTTTTACTTTAATCTAAAATGTAAAATGGACCCTCATAGTTCAACTTTTCTTTTGGTATGCTTTGGTGATTAAAACCCCTGGGGGTTTTCTTACGCTATGTGTTGTGGGACTTTTAAGGTAACCATAACTTTCTACAAGGTTTTCCAGTTAAATGTAAGGTTTTTTTAGTTTGACTAGTACCCATTTAATTAATAGAATACCTTTTAATAATAATTCATTTGCAATGTTTTGAAATTCTATAAATAAATTGATGGAGTTTAAATGGGGTTACATGATTAAAATAGCCTAATTATAATAGGATCTCAATAAATAAAATTCTTTAAAATTAATTTTCTCTATCTTGATTATTTTTCATTTTAGATTTGAAAAATTAATTATCTTGTATATGTGTTTTACTAACTGTTTCTTTTTTTCAATTTGAGTCTTTAAAATATTTAAGTAATTAATCTTGTTTTAGTATAATTCCTTAAAATTAAAACATGATTTGTGTTCTTATCCTTAAGCCTTGTATAAGGGTAGATGAAATGATTATTGAGTTTTTCCTTGGAAGGTAATGCAAGTGTTTCCATAGGATTCCCCCTTCCTATGTCTGAATCTAAATGATAGGCCTTTATTATTAATGAACTTTCATTGGAATGACCTCATTTTGGGTTAATTATCTCTGTTTCAGTAAGGGGATATCTCATTGTAGGTAGCACCCTTAGATATTTATAACCTTTTCTATTTACTTTTAAATAGTTTCTCTTGTGTGGTGTCCTTAGGGTGTTGTCATCTGGGGTAGAACTATTAGTTTCAAAAGTGACACCATTGTCTTTATGGGTGTTCATTTTTTATTTTGACCCTTGTTACAGGCATGAGCATTTATTGATGATTAGATATAGTAGGCTAAGAATTCCTATTTCATGATCAACTACTTAGTAAGTCATTTGTCCTTTCTTTTATCCTCTTCATTATTGGAAGACTTGGTACATCATCATCCAAGTTAATAGTCATAGTGGGGAATAAAAATTTGGGTAAATTCTCTATGTGGTCTATCAGATATTTAAATTCATATGACAGATAAGCCTATGGATAGTATCATGGATGTTCCATTTTTCCATTGAACCCTCGGGTAGTGTGCTTTGATATATTTGGTACCCATCATCTTCTTAAATCATGCAATGAACCATTTAAGTTCAATGATACTCATTAAAGACTTCAGATGTTATGCTTTTAATGTTAGTCAACTTGAGAGTAGAGTGACCTGGACGTTTGAAAAGATTCAAACTCATCCCAACACTCAGGATGACATTCTAATAGAATTGGGTGTCTTGACATGCTGATCGATTTTTTTTGGCCTTTATGCCTAATGTTATAGCATGAGTGGGTGTAACTCGAAATGAGGTCCACGTATACATCTAAATGTGAATATAATCTTACACTCTTAAGCACCTAGTTTTCTATATTTTTAGTTAAACCCTTTCTAAAGTGTTTCGACCACCTCTAGGACCATGGTCAGTGGTTGAGGGAGCATACAATGTGGGATGTGATTTATTTTTAGTAATATTGATGATAAGGTAACTCCTAAGGTGAGAGAGTAATCTCATTACTAGTTAAATGTTTCCTTTCAAGTAGAAGGCACACAACCAAGAAGTACCCTTTTGAATGGTTAGTTTTGTATTTAAATTCCATTGGTTCTTGTGATTTTTAAGTCATGTGAGTGCTTTCAAGGTAGAACAATGATGAATGGTTGGATAGGTAAGAAACCTTCATAGACACTATTGTTTGAGGATGGGCCATGGTGGCTGAGCTTGAATGATCATGGAATTCCACTATTTGTAAAATCATCATGGTTGGGTAATGGAAATGCATTAGCGAGAGTAGAAAAGCTCTTATATGTAATTCTAACTATGGTGGTTCGACTATCTTTCTCCTTGTGTTGTCAATTATGTTAGTTCTGGAGATTTACCGAGTACTTCTTCTATGGTTTAGAGAAAGTGTCTCAAGTACTTTTTGGGAACCATTGAAATACTCTTAGATTACTCTTGGATAAATGAAAATCACGTCCCCTATCTTGACATCATCAGAGTATAGTGAGAGAGTGTTCATCTAACCCCACACTAATTTTTTAATGGTATTTGGGTTTTTTTGCTTGGTTTCTATCAGAGTGTGCTTTGGGAGGTGTCATTTTATTTACAAGAATGGTTAGTCCTGAGTTATACATATGTACCCATGTATGAATTCCATGGACAGGCTCATCGACACCTGCAATTTTTCTTTGAATTGACCGTCAGGTGGATTCTTCTTTGGGGCCAGTAATTATTTTTTATGTGTGGATGTTTGGATTTTTACCTACATCCCCCTTTTAAGATCCATTATGGTTTTCATAGGATAATATTTTTGAAATCTTATTGTTGATCCCAAGGTTTCTCAAACCTCATTCGCGCTAGGAAGGTATGTTTAACAGGGTTTAAATTTTAGTGTGTAGGATTGGTTTTAAATCTATCTTCATGCAGAGGCATGACATCTTAGAATGGGGTTTTGGCTAAAGATGTCACAAAAATCCGGTTATAATATTCTGTTATTATGGTCTGATATACTCCTGGGTTTCTTTCTTTTAAATGATTCGGGTTTTATCTTTTGATGTACATCATCTATTTATGCCTAGAATCTTGAGAATAGTTATATGGTAGTGGCTTGATCAGTCTTCATATGGTTTCATTAAATAATATCAGTTTAGAATATAACTCTTGGATTTAATCATGTATCATGTCTAGAGTATCATTTTAATGCTATGAGAATGTATTGAAATACAATTCTAATGGTAGAGATACCATGTTTTGAAATCAGACCTTAAATACAAGAAACTATGGTGTAAGAACCATAGGATGTGTGGTTAAAGAGATGATTTATAGATCATTTCTCTTATTCGAAGGGCCTGGTAAGCTTTATCTCAATGTTGCAATTCAGAAAAACAAGCATTGTCTTGAGTTGGTATGGATCTTGTACCATATGTTAAGTTGATGCTTGAAGGTGTGTTGGGAATTGGGAATATATATGTGTCCATTTGAATAAGACTTCATGATCTAGGTGGGTTAATTAATGTTCTCTTCATCACCCTAGGGATTCTCAGGGATGGTAAGATTTAATGTGGGGATATTGTAGCACTCCATGTTTTTTGACCATATGAAATTCCACTAGATTTTTATGTATAATCGTTTCGTGGATGATAAATTTTTAAAATCAGGATTTAAAATATTTTTTTTTGAGTTATAACACTTCAAGGTGTTGTTTTTAGACTTTTTTAAAGGCCTGAGGGGTCCCTTGGGGGGTTCCTTCAAGTTTTAGGGAAACAGAACCCCGGAAAAATAATGTTTGGGTGGACTATTAATTAAATAGGTGTTATTTGAAAACATGAATCCCACTAGTAAAAGTCGTGAGACACCTACAGCTGAGTAAGTGTATTCTACACTGGCTAAAAATGGTTTCTTAATCATGTACCCAACCTACACACTTTGTGCCACATTGGCAGTGTGTAAGCACAATTCAATTTAGGGTTGGTGCACGGTTTTATTAAACCATGAGGGATAATATTATGTGGTTAGGGTTCCAAAGTAGTGGGAACTGCATGGTAGGCACACATTTTGGACAACCATGTATCCAAATCATGAGACCCAATTTTCAGGGTGAAATTACCCCTTTTCCATTAGTAAACCTTTAATCAAAAATTTTATTCTTTTTCCTTCTTCAATAGCTGTGTGAGGAACTACCTTTTACTATGGGTTCTTCATCCTCCCTAACCTATGATTCATGAGATATCCTCCATCCATTGTTGGAATCAAGCATCCTTAGTCTCTATGGATTCCTCTTGTTTTTCTCATTATTCCCCTATCTCATTTATTTTTTATCTTATCCTCATATTCATTATCATTGTGTGAACTAATTTTCTTTATTTTCAAGTATTTCATCCATTTATTTTTTTTCTTGAACCGGAATGAATAAATTATTGATGGCAGGCGTGTGGGTCATCCTCGGTATAAGGTTGGTAGCCAATATATTTTACCCTAATGTTTCATCACTTTATAAAATGTCACCATTGTGTTGTGTGCCAGACTTACCCGGTGTCACTCCAAAATGATAAATTGCCTTGAATTAAATTTTTTTAGCTTTACTTGTTGATGTGTTTGAACCCTCCTTGGTATGGTTAGAGGTTAAAACCTCAACCCAAACCACCCATTTAGGGTATGTTCATTAGATTTCACATGTTGAACAATATTTTCCTTATGTTTGAGCCACCCCTTTGGGTGTACCATTTAAATATGTGTATACTCCTATTAAATTGAGTCTCTGCCTATTTTAAACCAACATTGCAGTGGGTTCCTTTAAGATTTGTTATCAAATTTAATTATTTAATATAAATGAAATGAATTGTTTGAATAACAATTTCACACTTTTAAATAAAAACCCTTGATGAGGTGTGTTTTCTTCAATTGGAAAGTAACATATATGCTATGAATTTTTTGGGTTGTTGGTTTAATGAGATGGAATTATTAATTAATTATTTTAGATTTTATGTGACATACTTATGTATGTTCCCCTCTTAAATTAGAAAATGAAATTGAAAATGTGTGTGGTTATCTTATTGCTTCTTGTCCTATGTTATGGAATTCCCACTACTTTCCCTTTTTCTATTGTTTAATGAAACTGATTAAATCAACTATAAACACCATTAGTGATACTTGGGCATGAATATATGGATTTTCAAGGACATAATCATTGTTATTGTGATCAGATACACTATTGGGTTGTGTATATACTAGGGGAAATACAGTTATTCTAGGGTGGGATCACTATGTGTTTCACTTACCCCATTATGAGATATTCTAGTTCCCCATGGGAAACACCTTGGACGAGATCATTGGCGAGATGGTTATACTAGGACATGAGTGAGTCTTGGTCCCCTACGTGAGATATCAGGTATGGGCTCAGAGTTAGTCTCTATGTGATAAATGTGAAGCTATCCATTGGTTGTATTGGACGTACTACTATGGAAAGGTGGGTTATGGCATTCCTGGTGTGATACACAAGTTCCTTGATATGGTTCCCCTAGAAAAGGACTAGGATGTTGCTTATTCAAAATTTAATGATTCTTTTATATAAAAGGACAATGGTTCATATTTTTTATCCAAGGGACACATACATCATGCTAAATCACATTCTTGTCTTTCGTCCATCTCACTATACTAGTATTATGATGCTTTCATTATCACATCCCCATAACTCCCATGTACAAGTTCCTTTGGTTCATACATTTTCATCTTATGCTAAAGAAGGTATGGTCGGGCCAGGGGTTCTTGAGGAACCTGATCCCAACTTGGTTTTTTATTTGGTTTTTTATTTCTTCTTTTTTTGGATATACATGAACGAAACCCATTTTATATGCGTCAACTGGATTATGATTTAGACATCATTGATGGAGGCCTACTGAATATATCTCAAACACTGCTCAGGCTGCCATTACATTGGGGTAACTAAGTAGTCCCTCTTGTTCATAGTTCCTTGATCTTTTGATTTTGTTGGGCATTGTACCTAGGATTTAGCAGCATGGGACTGAGATATTACTCAGGATGCAGGAGTAGATCTCTCATTAAGCCTTTTTATTATTTTTATTCATAAATTGTATCATATCACCTACTATATGTTTTCATATTTACATGGTATCATCACATGGACATTCAAGGTTAGTTGTATTTTGGAATTGGTTGTGTTTACTCAGTTATTATATTTTTTATTCCAATTTTGTTTCTCTTTTATTACAGCTTCCACTAATGTCTATTGATTTCATAAATCTTACACCGTTGTTCCACACTAATATTGAGGGTATAGTCTTCCCACCGTATAACTACTAGAATATTGCTTCATGTTAGCAGACTCTAGAGTTCAATGAGGCATGCTTGAGACCATTTCGTGACTAGTCTGGCTACCCATTTATTGGTCAGTTTGGTTAGGATGTTACAATTTACATATAATTTTTATATAATTTTTTTTATAAATATTTATTCTAAATGAATTTATATAATATACTTATATAATGTAATTAAATAAATATATATTTTGTAACTTTATATGCATTTATATTATATATTTAATGAAAATTATATATTTATAAGAATAAATTTAAATTATGTATTTACACAATCTTGACACACAGATACACACACATATTTTCACACAATCAAGTAACCATATTCATATTTCTCACACGCACACATGCATATTTATATTTATATTTATATACTACATACACAAACATATGTATTTAAATATTTATCTATAAATTTTATATCACTATATTTTATAATATATTGATTTAATTGTAATTATAAATATAGTTATACATATTTAAAACAAATAAATATTGAATTTAAATAAATATATATTTGTTGTTATATTATATTTAAGATTATAAAAATTTGTATATATTAAATATATATTCAAGTTACCCTTTCTGTGTGTGTATTTATATTCATATATGAGAATATACATATAAATATATATTTTATTATTGTCAAACAAATATTTATATATAAACATTACTTGTATATATATATGCATTTTTATAAGGTAAATAAAATAGATAGTTTTTTATTTTAAATAAAATTAATAATAAATATTTTTTTCTATATGGTTTATATATTAAAAACAATTTTTATATAAATATGTTGAAATATTTACTTGTATAATCGATTTATTATATTAAAATATTGGAATATATTTATTTTTTTATTATAAATAAAATAATAATTTGTAAATAATTAAAATTTACAAATCATAACATCTATATGAATGCAATCCTAGTGAATAAATCTAGTATCTATTGAAAAAAGATATCAAGACCCTCTTAAAAATGTGAAATCCCATTGAATATTAAAAAAATTGGGTATCCCAACTAAAAAATCTATTTTAAATTAATTTTGGGTATTTTTTACCAAAAAAAATAATGAAAAGAGTCCTTCAAAATTAAATATTCATAGATATATTTTCACGATTCAATTAAATATATGGTAGAGATCAAATAAACAACTAGATCAATAGTTATGGTCATTTGAAATTCAAGTTATGTTTGCAATATAGATTTGATCATTCATTAATTTATTAAATTTTTATATCATATAATTGTTATGAAATGGATATTTCTTAATATAAATTAGAAAATTATTTATTTATTTTACATTGTAATTAATTTATAAGCCATTTTTAACTAAATATCTTATATATTAATCGTAAATGCATATTCATCCATCTATAAAACATATTTAAAAAAATATATTATATTTATATTAATATTAGTATTTTTATATATTAATATTTGACTTTTAATGATATATATATTTTCTTATTAAATATATCATTTATCATCCCTAAAAATAATGCTAATAAATGGTGTATTCTATCAGCGCTTAAAAAAAGCACTCATAAAGATGACCTTTATCAGTGCTTTATATAATGTTGATAAAAAAGTTCCCTTTGTGGTGTCTTTTTCTATAGATGATAATGAAATCATTTATCAATGCTATTTTTTTGCTGATAAAGGTAATCTTTATGATCTCCTGCAAAAACATTAATAAAGGGTACCTTTATTAGGGCTAAAAAGCACATATAAAGGGGGGTCTTTTGTCAGTGCATTTTTTAGAACTGGAAAAGGTACCTCCATTATTACTGCTTTAATCCAGTGCTGGTAAAGGGCAGATCTTGATATTGTGGGATCTATAGTAGTATACATAGTTGAAAAGGGTAACACACAATAAATGAGAGAGATTCTAAACATTTGGGCACTCTAATCATCATGCTCAAACCCCATCATGGGTCACATAGCTCTTAACCCAAAATAACCATATATCACCTATCAAATGGAAGAAAAGATCATTCCAATGTGATATGCATTAAAAAACAATAATAATTGTCCTTTTTTTTACAAAAATTTGAATCATATGAAAAATAGTCATTTTATCATTAAACAAATGAGATACATTATGTGTCAAGACTGGGGCCCATGTCATGAGTCATAATTAAATATCACATATTGTTCTTGAATTGTATGTCTCAATGTTTGAGTCATGATGTCATAAATGATCGTTCAATTTAACATCTTGGTAAAAAGATATAACAGAATCAAATATTAATACTAATATTATTAAAAATATTATCATTATTATAAATATAATTCACTTTATATAAATGAAGAGTTTAAATTCAAATTGTGAGAACTCTCTCTACAATAATAAATTCTTTTCATTTAATTTACGTATTATATTTTTCATTTTGAATTTATTACTTTCATTTACAAAAATTAGAATCTGTTACACACATTCCATCCCATCCTCTAGTGGTTCACCCCATACCCAATTATTAGGTAGCCTCCTCCAAAAAAGTACTTTTATTTCCACTGATTCATGTTTCTAATGAAATTTCGCTACCACCCTCGCACGGTAGTCAATATTAGTAGTTAGTGAATAGTTTTGATCACCAAAAGTTGATTACCCATTATAGACAACTAAAGAACATATAATAAAAAAATTGATCAAGTGGGATATTGGATAGGTAGTTGTTACATGGAAAAAATTAATTTTTCCTTGAAAAAATATGCATCACCTAGATTAATTTATCCCTAAAAAACTACATAAAATAATAAATTTTTTCAGATAATCCATCCTCATTTTTACTTAATTTAATATTTGATGTATATTCAATTTCATATTCAATTCGTCATAAGAGAATTTTTTTGAAAATTCAATCATGGAGAGGAATCATAACATAAGAAATAATCATAATTGAAAAACCCCTATATAGTGTTGAATAATTAAAAAATAAGAAACATTGATTTTTATGTGTGAAGAATGAGGCATAAAAATGAAAAAATATCCATGATTCGATGGAAAATCAATATCTCTTCAATCAATCATCGCACCAATTGGTTCATTCTTTATCATCACATAATATGATCATCTACATTACATCATATGAAATATCAATCATCTAATATTATAAATATTACTAAAAAACTATATGCTTCTCTCTTTTCTCTCTTTTAAGGGTTTATTTCATCTACCAATGACAAATCCTAGAGAGGGTCTATATCTGAGATATAAATATAGAATTTTTTCTAGGGTTCTTACACATTAATATATTAATTAAATAGTAATGATTTTTTTTAAATATGAAATCATGACAAACCATTTTATGTCTATAATTGTATATCCAAATTATAGAATTTCTAGGGTCAAACCCCAATCTGAGATGAAACTACAATGTTGGTTTTTTCATTTAACACTCAATTGAGGAGACAAAATTGATTTTCCATGATTATGTGTATGCAAAAAAAAATATTTATACTTAATATTTTTTTTATCCTCAATATGACCATAATTTCATATAAACTTAGATCATCGATAAACATGAAATTTTGGAATAAACAAAACAATCAGATACTTTGAGGTCATCTATTATGGTAAATTTAAAATTTTTTCCATTTAGAGGTGTAAAGGTCTCAGGGATCAAAAAGTAAAAAATAGGTTATGTCATGATTGGAAGATATATAGTTCACTGCATTTTCCCCACTATAAACCATCTTCATCCACAAAAAGAAAACAACTAGAGCTCCTGAATAAGAAATCTCACAAAATGACCCTCATGCATAAATCACCATTAGTTGTAATACCTTTTCCATAGGGATTTAACACTAAATGAACTCGATACATATTCATATATTAATAAAATATCCTCTTTCAACCATAACAATATCATCCTTAACTCATCCCAAAGAATGTATTTTAAAAAAATACACATTTTCTATAAGGTGACACTTGTCTTGACCTAACTCCCCAAATATTTATCATCTAAAGGTCATTGCACCACATAAGATAATGTAAATTCATGATCTATAAATACCTATCATAGAATAGTTTGTGAATAGTTTATCACTAGTGGAGGTACCCAACATTCCACCATCAAATAGAATTTTTTATAGTGGTTGTCTGACAGAAATTCTTCCAGGACAAACTAAACATTGAATGATATTTAAAAGTACACAATTACCCAAAAATGGTTCCTAAGTAAGAATATTCCCATGGTTCTACTTCTGATTCTTCATCACCTCCTTCCTACAATGTCACGACCCATCCCTTAGGGCTCGTGTCGTGACTACCCCAAGCCCGCCTTCCATAGGCCCGGGGCTGGTGACTAGCACCAGAAAGGCATATCCCAAAAAGGGAAGGCATTGCATTTATAACTTTATACACACACATCCAACCACATCCCAACACACTGAAAGGGGGAAACATTTATACCACTAAAACAATGTGGAGTGCAAGTACAAGTGAAAGCAAGTGGGCCAAAATACAAACCCAACAAGGAACTGAAAATAGTAAAGTACAAAAGGGAACTCTGATGGACATCTACGAAAAAGCCCATCGGATTCTGATTGTAGTGAAGCTTTGAGAATCCGAAGTTGTATGTCCTTTCCACCTGGCCTACTGGGACCCACCTAGTCCTAGGCTACTAAGTCCAGTATCGTAGTGTCTGTATGTTCCACCCCCCTGAGCACCTTTGTTAAATCATCGATCTTCTACACCAGACACAACACATGCGGGTGAATCCCATGAAGGGGTGAGTATAACAATAATTAGTAGGGACCCTAAGGCCCCCGACGGTCTCTCAGTAATCCACAAAGGAAAAAACAAAATGAAAATTACCCTAGAGGTAAAACTATAAAGAAATACCTCAACCCCATAGAAAAAAGTAAAAGATGCGGCTTACACCAGGTATAACTTAATCACAAAAGTAAAAAATGATTAGTCATAAAGCTAGTTCATCTTATTCTATCGAGAGGCTCTACTATTGATCCACACAAGGTCACTAGGTACTGACCCATAATGGATGGATAGGTGTTGAACCACAGAGGATTGCTAGGTGTTATCCCATAGAAGATTTCTAGGTGCTGACCCCCAGAGGATTGCTAGGTGATGACCCACTCATATGATCTATAGGTGATGACCCACAAAGAATCTATAGGTTTTAACACATAGTGGATCTCAAGGTGATGACCCACTCAGAGGATCACTAGGGGCTGACCCACTCAGAGTATCACTAGGTGCTAACCCACTCAGAGGATCACTAGGTGCTCACCTACTCAAAGGATCTCTAGGTGAAGACTGACAGAGGATTTCTAGCTGCAGACCCACAGAGGATATCTAGGTGCTGACCCACTCATAGGATCACTATTCTTTCTTCATGTCATAATGAGCCACTATATTCCCACACTTAGAATGCTTGATTCCATGAGAAACAACTCCTCAATACATCGGTCCTACCTCAATATCCATGATGTCCCACATAGAGTAACCCCAAAGGGCCATCTCATCATAAGGGTCTCAACCCAATAGATGGCATGTCAATCGGAAACCTGACCTCTATGTTATGGGCAATTTTAAAAAAGGGTCTAGTCAGATTCAAGTCCGATCCAACCCGGTTGTATGCCAACATCCGCAAAAACTCTCTTAGAGTAACTCAGAATGACCAGATCATTGCAAGGGTCCTTTTGTCATAGACAACGCATCAATCGGATGCCTGGTCTGATATTTATTGGTATTTTAGTGAAACGGGGCTGGTTGGGTCCGGGTCTGATGTAGGTCCGGCATGGTTCCCAACCAGACCATTGGGCCCCTGATTCCAGCCTAGTAGAATGGGTATAGCATGGTGGCATGTCTATCCTGGTAGATCGGATTTATCCCATGGTTTGCCTGGCTCACTATGTGGGGCATGACCCACATGCACAAACCTGGCCCGCAGCTCGACCGTGTCCGGTTATCTAGCCTGCGGTGCCAGCTGTTGTCGTTCGTTTTTCCAGCATGGATGACAGCTTCCTCCTCCACTCGGTCGACAGACTGCATGCTACCAGCACACCCAAGTGGCATGGGTGGGCTACACGTCCATGCAGCACCGATGGGCACTGCACCTCCTTGTTATGGCAGCCAGCTAGTCGCGGCCTCCTGCTGTTGTGGCATGTCAGCATGACCTTCGATGAGCCACCATTGTTTCTCCGGTGGTCTGTTTCTTAAACCACTTGCGCCTACATGTTCCTTATGGAGCCTCCATCACTTTAATGACCTTGCAATTTCCCTACTATCACTAAAATTTATCCATGAAGAATGCACAGTGCTGAAGGATTCAGTCCTTGTTCGTTCGACCCGTGCCCTCCAAGTTTGAAGTTTTAAATCAGGGAGAGTTCAGGGATTTTAGTTCCAACATGTTATTAATAAATCTCATGCAAAAAACCCTTGTGAAATACCCTCATGAAAGAACATCTGACTCGCATATCAACTCGTTCGATGGTTAATCCGCATTCGTTGTTTTAGGATGAATAATGGGGAAAGGTAATAAATCACACATAATGCATAAACCCCCTACCTGGATTCATTGGATCTGCGGATGATGAAGGATGTGATTCACGTCATCATTGAGATGCGATTTTTGAAGTTTCTCTCCATTTTTTTCAACCTCTATATTTGATCCTCCAAATCTCGTTTCATCATTATTTATTCTTCATTAGAGAGGGAAACTGTTGGTGGTTCGTTATAGATTTCCCAGTGATCCCTCCTCGTCTCTCCAATGAATTAAATTATTAATAAAAGAAACATGTTGCCGCATTTTAATTGTGTTGTGTCATTGCGCCATTAATTCCACTCATTAATGGACCTCATTAAGCGAACCATTTAAATACCTTAATTAAATCATCTCATTGCACCGTAGTGTCACCTCTCAATAGATTGAAAAATAAAATAATGCTGGAAAAGTTATTTTTATTATTTTCATTAAAAAGAATGAAATTTAACTATTCCATCTGACTGTTGTCAGTTGAAATTAAGATTCACCTATGATAATCTTAGTGCTACGAGTTCAACAGGGCCTTTGGATTTCAAATTTAGGCACTAGATCAAAATATAGATAAACCTTCTCGCAGGTTTACTAAATGTATCTTAAAAAAAGATAAAAAATTAACATTCTCCCTCAACCCTCTCTTGTCTAGTTTAGGCTCTTCCTAAGTGGAACACACCCCCATAATCTCAATAGTACTCTCTTATTTTCAATCTGGGATACTGTATAGAAGTTATAAGGATTTAAAAATAAAATAAATTTTACTTAATTGTTTCATTTATGTCCAGAAACTAACTTCCACTATTGGCTCGCGTCATCCAATGTTAGGATCTGCCTAAGGAAAGAATACCATCACGAGCTCAGCAGTGGTCTCGGATTTTTAATCTAAGTCATCCTTCATGAGTTATAATCATTTGAAACGTAAAATAATTTTATTTTGTTATTTTATTTACAGTTATTCCATTTTCAGGTTTTCTCACCTGAGGCCTGCACTGACTAAACCTAAGTTGTGCCTAGGGTAAACCCATCATCCTGAATGCAATGGGGCCCTTTGATTTCTGATCTAGGAACCCGTTTAATATTTATTCAACTTTTTCAATAAAACTACTCATGCACGCTATTTAAAGCTTAACAATTTTCGTCAAATCATTTCGGAAACTCTGGGCCTCGAATGGAATGTCGTCTCAGTGCCTGGTCTCGAAATAGTTCTATACAAAAAAAATATACTTAAATTATAGGACATTACATTCTCCCCACCTTAAGGATTTACATCCCCAAAATCCAAAACAAAGGATAATCAAACAAGTGGGGGTAATAGGCATAAATCTAATCCCTCTACTCCCTGGTACCCTCCTGGGGATTTCTGTGCTTCAACCAAACATGCACAGGAGGAATCGACTATCCATGAAGGACCTGCTCCTATTGATCCTCTATCTCTACTAGGAACTCTACCAACATCACCCCATTTTCAATGTCTATATCTCCTTAGTCGATGTTGTGCAGTGGATCATGTACATACCTCTTCAGCTAAGGCACGTGAAAAAACATCATGCACGTGGTGCATATATGGGGGAAGAGCTAGGTGGTACACCACCTCTCCAACTCTGTTGAGGATCTAAAAAGGTCTGATGAACCTCGGAGATAGATTTCCACCCCGACCAAACCTCCCCAATCCCTATTTGGGTAAGACCTAAAGAAAAACATGGCCTCCCTCCTCAAACTCTAAGGGTCTCCATCTCCTGTCGGCATAAGACTTCTATCTGCTCTGTGCAGTCCTCATCTACTCCTGGATGATCTGCGCCTTCTTAATGGTAGCCTGTACCAACTTTGGAACCATTAGTGCTGACTCCCCTAGGTATGTCTAGCATATAGGTGATCTACATGGCTTCCCATACAAGTCCTAAAATTATTCCATGAAAACTGTTGAGTGACAGATATTGTTGTACGCAAACTCCCCCAATAGTGGGTGGTCCTCCCAACTATGACCAAAATCCATGACACAAGCATGAAGCATGTCCTCAAAGTTCTGTATGGTCCACTCCGTCTAACCAACTATCTGGGAGGTTCAAGCTATGCTCAATCATGTTGGAACCTGATGTTCGGCTTTCACTTGCTGACAAGTGAGGCATCATGAAATTAACTCTGCCAACACCTTCTTCATCCCTGGAAACCATTACTAACATTGGAGGTCCAAGTACATCTTCACCACACCAGGATGTGCCACCAAAGGGGATGTATGGAATTCTTTAAACACCTCCTCCCCTAACATCGATGTTACCATGTTGCATCCTCTAAAAAGGGTGATGTGCTCCCTGCCTATCGAAAATTAATCAGGAACTTGTCTTGAGGATATCTATGCATGTCGGGCCTCACAGTCAACATCCACAAGATGTGCCACCCTAACTTGCTAAAGGAGTGGGGGAGTGACCATCAAAGACAAGAGGTAAGCTGCTCCATCATCATCCAAAAAGGGTATCAGCATTATGGCTAGCTGCTCTATCGCCTCACTCAGTAACTGTAAACCAAAACTCTTACTTAGCATTTCTTCCACCCAATCACGCTTCCCAGGTGTATATACTATCTCAAATTCATAGTCCTAGAGGAACTCCAACCATTTTTGTCATGTCAACTACTGAAAACCCTACGGGTACCTTTCCATTCACCTGAAAGGATACCCCCTTTAACTGATTGGTGTGCCCATTGACCGTTTGGTAGTGGGTACTCACTCTCCATGGCCACTTGGTTAACGTGTCTGTAATCCACACATAACCTTGAAAACTGGGTCTTACTAAGCCCTTCCTCTTCAAGTCCCCTTCCTATTCCCCCTTCTTGTGAAGCTCGCCCTCCGATATAATGATGCAGATATCGATGCCATCTCAAGGTGTGGAGTGATATAGAAGTCCCTCCCCTTGTGGGGAGGTAATCCTGGAAACATCTTTTTAAATGATATTCCCGCACTCTGCCACTATTGTTGGGAACTGAAAACTCAAAACACCTACTATCATGAGGGTATAGAAGGTCAAATCCAGAGTGATCAGTTTCACCCTCTTATGCATGAGTTTATCCCGTGCTACCTGGGTTTCTATTTTTTTTTCTTTTCACCGACCAAGGAAAACCCTATTCCAATGATGCATATATACCACATCGTTTTTCCTAAAACAATCAATATAAGCATGAAATATGGATGACTAGTCTATACCTAGACTATTATCATAAGGCCTTGATGCTTCCACCAAGAGGTTCCAACTGAAACTCTCACCTCAATGGTCATATCACATTGTCGGCATAAGTGTGATTATCTAGTATCCTCCCATAGGTATCTCTAGACATAAGGATCAAATCAACAGATTAACTAGAAACTCTAGGTCTTGAACAAGATTCGTGATAAGAAAAAATGATTAGTACCTAGGTATATTAATATGTCAGATAGTAGTAGACACAGACTGTATCATGAATCATTCCTGGAGCCCTTAGGTTATACTCCATGACCACATGGAGCTACTCCCTTCCTCTATCCTCTAGCTCTATGATCCTGGTGGGGACTTCATTGGTGTGGTGGTTGTAACATGATTAATGTATACCACCTCCTGATACTCTCCTAGATCCTCTTTTACATATACTACCCTACAGATTCATCTTTCCTTATCAATTCTTCTTCCTGAAACATATTAAACATCCAATTCTTTGAGACTGGCATCAGATTCCTACTTTCCCACTACTGACATTCACGGGTAGTATCTGCTCATCCAAATAATTTTCAACCAAAAAGGTTCCCTATAACACCCTAACATAAATAGAAATGCACATAGTAATAGTTCTACCTTGGATGTCCCTAAACACATCTCACTTGGAGATCCGAGCCTGGAATCACTGGACATATCGTATTCATAAAATACCTAAAATGTTCGGTATGCCTCAAAGAATACTCAGATACCAACAAGTCATCCTGCAGAATCTGTAGAAGATCTTGGGAACACATACCCCTTAGCTTTTTATGGAAAAAGATCCCTTCTCTGAGGAATGTTCTCAAGCAATTTCCATGAAAAAGTCACCTCATCGTAAGATCAGGGTAATCTAAACCCTATCATCTCCCTGTTGAGCCACATATAAGGATCACTAATAGGGCCACCATATGATCTAACGGTGCCCTAGGTAGATGGAAACTTGGTCACCCCCTCAATCCAGTCTTTATCCACCTATGAGTTGGGATTGACTCAAAACCTAAGGGGTATCTGTCGATGAAACTCATATAAGGCACTAAGCCTAGATGTGTCCTCTTCCAGTATTTCTGATAGAAACTACTGACCAATAGGCATTGGTATTGTTAGGACACTATCTAAAGGTTCCATCTCAGGCAAAGATCCCTATAACAAAGCCTCATCACTCTTTGGACTATCCTCATGGTCACGAACTAGAATCCTGGTCCACTATCTGTGTGGAGGCATATTGAAAGAGAATCAAGATGAACCATGGTTAAAAGGTTTTACCTAGTGATTTGACTCAAAATAGATCAGAATAAAAAGATTTTCAAACGCATGCAACTAGTTTTTTGTGTACTGATTTAGAAAACAGAATTTAGGGTCCTAGTGTATGGATACGTCAGCCCCCACACGTACATTGGACTCCCAAGACTAAAATCCAAACTCAAGACACTTAACATTTTTTCCCTCATTGAAAAATATAGACACTTAGTTCTTATGGTAGAACTGGCCACCCTTTGATACAACTTTGCCATAACCCGTCCCCTGGGTCCCGTGTCGTGACTACCCCAAACCCGCCTTCCATAGGCTATGAGCTGGTGACTAGCACAGGAAAGGGATATCCCAAAAAGGGAATTCATTTTCTTTAAACATGTATACACACACGTCCAAACACTTCCCAACACCCTGAAAGTGGGAAACAAGTATACCACTAAAACAAGGAAGAGTGCAAGTACAAGTAAAAGAAAGCGGGCCAGAATATAAATTCCACAAGGAACTAAAAATAGTAAAGTAAAAAAGGGAACTCAGATGGACATCTATAGAAAACCCTACCTGATCATGAGAGTAGTGAAGCTATTGGAAGCTAAAGTAGTATGTCCTACCCACCCATCCTATAGGGCGCCACCTAGTCCTTGGACACCAAGTCCACTGTCGTAGCATCCTTCAGTCCCGTCCCCCTGAGCACCTATGTTTAAACGTTGATCATCTACACTAGACACAACATGTACAGGTGAATCCCGTTCAAGGGTGAGTATAATAATACTCAGTAGGGACACCGAGACCCCCGATGATCTCTTGGTAATCCATGAAGGAAAACACCACAAAGAAAAATAACCTAGAGGTAAAACACCAATAAAGACCTGAACCACATATCACAAAGTAATGGATGCATCTCACACCTGGTATAACATAAGAATAGTAGTAAATATGATTAGTATAAAAGCTAGCTCATCTTATTCTACTGAGAGGCTCTGCTGCTGATCCACACAAGGTCGCTAGGTGATGACCAATAGTGGAATGCTAGGTGCTGACCCACAAAGGATCTATAGGTGTTAACCCATAGAGGATTTCTAGGTGCTGACGCACTGAGGATCGCTAGGTGCTAACCCACTCAGAGGGTCTCTAGGTGATGACCCAAAGAGGATCAATAGGTGTTGACACACAGAGGATCACTTAGTGATGACCCACTCGGAGGATCTCATGGTGCTGACCAACTCAGAGGGTCACTAGGTGATGACCCACTCAGAAAATTGCTTGGTGTTGACCCACATAGGATCGCTAGGTTTTGACCCATAGAGGATTTCTAGGTGCTGACCCACTCATAGGATCACTATTCCTTCTTCAAGTCATAGCAATCCACTAGATTCCCACAGTTAGAACTCTTGATTCTGGGATAAACCACTCATCAACTTCGGTTAAGTCTGAAATAGTGTAACCCCAAATTACAGTCTTGTAGTAAGGGTCCCAATGAACCAGACGGAATGTCGATCGGATGTCTGATCTATAAGTTATGGATTATTTAGTAAAAAGGATCTGGTGGGATTCGAGTCCGATCCAACCCGGCCATACACTAACATTCACCAAAACTCTCATAGAGTAACTCAGAAGGACCACCTCATCATAGGGGTCCTTGTGTCATAGAAGTTTTTTCAATCGAACACTCAGTCTGATAGTTATTGGTGTTTTAGAGAAATGGGGCCGGTTAGGTCAAAGTCTGGTCCGATCAAGCCGGACCGACCCGATCCAACCCGGTCTGGGGGTCTAGCATGTGTCTGACATGAGTCTGGCCTAGAGGGTCTGGTAGGATGGGTCTTGCTTGGTGGTGGGTCTATCATGGTGGTGTGGGTCCAACCCGGCGGAGCGGGTCCTATCCACTAAGTGGGGCGCGGCCAACTGGCAGAAACCCTGCACGCATAGATGGCTAGTTCTCCACCTTGGACGCAGCTCACTCGCATCTGGTTCTCCAGCCAGCTGACACAGCTCATTCATCTAGCGTGGCCGGCCAAGTGGCCAGCAGTTTCCTCCCGCACACAGTTGACGGACCATGTGCCGCCAATGCACCCGAGAGGCTCGGGCAGGCCACTCCTCCACATGGTCCCAACGGGCACTGCCCCTCCCGGCCATGGCCTCCTACTTCTGCGGTGTGTCGTCAAGCCGATGGGAACTTCGACGAGCCACTGGAGTTTCTTCAGTTGTCCTTTTCATGAACCTCTTGTGCCTACACGTTCTATAGGGTTCCACCATCACTGCGATGACCTCAAACTTTCCCTTCCATCAATTTTAAATTTATCCAAAAATAACGCACACTGCAGTGGGATTTGTGCCTTATCGATTTGGCCCATTCCCTCTACATTATATGTTTTAAAAACAAGTAGATTTTAGGGATTTCAGTTCCAACATGTTATTAATAATTTCCCTACAAAACCCCAAGTGAAACACCCTCCCACAAGAACATTCATCCCATGGATCAACCCGTTCGTCGGTTGATCTGTGTTCATTGTTTTAGGACGAAGAACGGGGAAAGAGCACAAATCACACAGAATTCATAAATCCCCTACCTGGATTTGTTGGATCCGCAAATGAGGAAATATGTGATTGGAGATGTTTTCGAGTCACGACTGTTGGCATTCATCATCGTTTTTTAACCTCTATATCTGATCCTCCAATGCTCATTGCTTCGTTATTTATTCTTCGTTGGAGAGGGAAACTGTCAGAAGTTCATTGTAGATTTCCCTACGATCCCTCCTGCTCACTCCAACGGATTTGATTATTAATAAAAAGAAACATGTTGCAGCATTTTAATTATGCTGTGATGTTTCTTCATTAATTAAGTTCATTAATGGCCCTCATTAGGTGAACCATTTAAAGGCCTTCATTAAAGCGTCTTCTTGCACCGCAGTGTCACCTCTCAACTGATTTAAAAATAAAATAACATCGGAAAAGTTATTTTATTGTTTTCATTAAAAATTCATAAAATTAACTATTATGTCCGACCCTTTCTGGTCGAACCTAAGCATCACCTAAGAGAATACCAACACTAAGAGTTCAACAATGCCCTCGGATTTCAAACCCAAGCATCATTTCAAAAGATAGAAAAACCCGCTCATATGTTTATTGAATGTACCTAAAAAATATTTCAAAAATTAACTTTCACCCTCAACCCACGCCGGTCAAGCTTAGGCTCCGCCTAAGGAGAAAACACCCCCACGAGCTCAACAGAACTCTAGGATTTTCAATACAAGTTACCATTTAGAGGTTATAATGATTTAACAATAAAATAATCATTACTTAATTATTTTATTTATGGCCAAAAACTAACTTTCACTTTTGGCCCACGTCGTATGATGTTAGGATCTACCTAAGGATTTCATACCCACACGAGCTCAGTGGTGGTCTCATATTTTTAATTTGAGTAAACATTCATGAGTTATAAGAATTTGAAAAGTAAAATTATTTTATTTAATTATTTTATTTACAGTTATGCCATTTTTGAGTTTTCTCAGCGAAGGCCTGCACCGACTAAACTTATGTCGTGCCTAGGGTAATCCTACCATCCTGAACACAACGGTTCCCTCATATTTCTGATATGGGCACCCATTTAATAGTTATTTCACTTTTTCATGAAAACCACTCATGCACAATATTTAAATCTTAACATTTTTTGATGGATCATTTCGGGCACACTAGGCCTCATAATTGCACATCATCTCAGTGCCTGGTCTCAAAATAATTCCATATAAAAAAATTATATAGAAATTATGGGACATTACTTACAAGGTAAATACACTAATATCACAATCTCATGACACATTGATGACATATGAATTCTTTCCCAATCTAGAACATATTTGTGAATCCGCCATTTGTACCCTAATATTTGATAGGTTTGCATCCACTATATGGTATATCCAAGTTATGTTTTCATTAATATTTCATGAATTATTTCTATGATCACATAAGTATTATCCAAAATCACAAAAACATTCCCAATACCACACAACTATCGTTAGGATTCCTATTCCACTACAATCTATTTTGAATGATCAAGATCATTTAGATGACCCTACACTATCATCCCCAAACCCTTTATAAACCCCTACTTGAGTGACTAAAATCCAAAATCATACAAGAAATCATATTCCTCTACTACATAGAAAGAGGTTCCATGTGATGATAATGTCCACAATGATCTTTTGGGGATATGACACTAATGGTATTAGGGAACAGTCAGTCACATAAAACCACTAAGAAGAAATCACCACTGCGAGCCACTCACACACAAGGGAAAAGTGTAGGGTAACTACAATTATTTGATAGAGATGAACATCTATATCTCTAATAAATTTTCACTTCCCAAATTTTAGCAGCTCATGCACCTCCTCCATCACCCAGACACAGATTACTCTACTGAATGCATCAACTTCCAAGTTTTTTATTTACTAATAAGATCTCATGATCTTCCACAACTTAAATCTAAAAAATAACTATACTAATCCAAGAATATAGAATTAATTCTCTAATAGGTATTCATATAGTTGATACTCTAATTGTAAAAATAGGAATAATTTCATATAAACTCTCAACCAGCACTTCATGAAATTATTTGTAGAAGGATTCAGTCCACTAGCCACATAAACATCAAAGGTTTTTTCACAATACCACTAATAAAAACCTGAATTCCAGATCTATAGTGCATGCCGATGCATATATTGGTCTCTCACTAGGGAATAACCATATGCCTCTATTTGGAAACACTCATACAATCTTTCACATAAACTAGAATTGAGTTCCTCGCCTATGAACATAGTGTTTAAATTCATTCATACCATCCAATGGGAAGACATATTAATCCCAAATATGGTTGGATCCCCTCAGCACTCCTATAATGATTAATTTTATCACCAAAAACTACAACATCCACTTATTATCAAGGAACTCATAGGCCACTATGATTTGATCATTCTAAACATTTAAAATTCAATAATCATTGACTTTATAACCACATATCTAGATTTGATGATATCATTTCATAAAATGGGGAAACTGAAATATGATCTCAATTATTGGAAATTTTCTACCAGAGAAAGGTCTCACTAAGGACCCACTATAATTCTAAACTCCTGAAAATATTATAAACAGAGAACAATGACCATCAGTTCCAACTAATATTAGGGTTGTTGGAGAAAAGACACATATCATATCCTAAACTGCACCAACTAACACCTGGCAATAAAAATAAACAACCTGAAACTTTTTGGACTCTAATTAATAATACACTATGCCTGATATGAACTAACTAAAGTTGATTCCCATTACATTATAATAACAAATTTCCTATATCCAGATTATTTCACACCATTGGATCTTATACCAAGTATCTTTTTGGTTGGTATATGTTCCTATAATAGAGAGGACTCTAATATCTATGCTATCCCCCATTAAAGGGTATTTCCATAACACTTCTAGTTAGCTCCACCGCGGAGTCACCGCATAAACTACTGAGTCCAAACAATCCCACCATGACGCTTCTTGGGGGAACACCTCACAATGTTTGTGGGCCTTAGCATGTAATCATACATTGTCACACTAACCTTTAGAGGAAAAAACATCCTTAGATAAGACTCTATACTTGAAAATAGATCATAATCTATCCATGATAGAGAAGTCCCATCACAAGTTTGAGATAAAAATCATCCAATATAAAATCACTATGTTGCAAAGGAAAATCAATGAAAGAATCATCATATGGTCAATATAAGTCTAAAATGGATGGAAATGAGAGCCCCAATCTCTTGTTTATCCCCAATTTCCTAATGATCCTTATTTTCTTAATCATCATAATTGTCCGAACATATCAAAAAACTGGTCATATCACCCGATATAGAAAGATCTATCATATACTATCAAAATAATCCTTCATCAAGTATGAATGGAAGAGAAACTTCCCTATATCATCAGGAATGATATCGCTCATTCCAGTCTTGAAAAACTTCCTCATCACCCCTCTAGAATAATAAAGTAGAGTCTGGTCCTAATCAGATAAAGAAAAATAAACAATGGTGGAACACAAAAATTGGGTATAAAAATAATTACCCACATCTTTTCTTATCACACAAAGTATGTGTGGGTATAATATAGAATTTTGGTGTATAAAGAATATCCTACTCCTTATCGATTCAGACATATAAGATAAGGGTATCACATAACTATCAGGTATAAAAAGAATATATTTCTATTCATTGAATCAAACATAGTATATAAGTGTAGCACACAGTATTCAAGTGTATAAATAATATATATCTCCTCATATAATCACACATAAATGAGATTAGTACACAACAGTTGAGTGTAGTATATAGTATAATAATAACACACAACAAAAGGGGGAGAGGCACAGGTCCCCAGAATGGAATCACCATTGCTCAGTTGGTCGATAACCAAAGGCTCGATTGATGGTATGGTTCTATCATGAACATGACTCGTAATATCAGATGTATACCTATATGGATACCTCTAGTAATTTACATGTTTAATTGTACTCAAAAATGAATTACATGGGAGATTACTTAAAGAGGTCATAGAAATCAATGACCCATTGTAATATGACCTATGTAACATTACTTATAACCCAAAACTAGTGGCTTGTTGTACAGTGTTAACAAGAAGCCTATTAGAGTCCTTGTGAATATTTACATCAACCTTGCCCCATCACTTAGTTCCACATACTAAAATAAAAACTTGATAACCTTTAACATTATTGCTCTAATTACCAAACTAATCCTCACATGATTATTACCTACAAAATCTATCCATGTCCCAAACCCACTCTAATA
Source organism: Viscum album (assembly GCA_963277665.1). Classification (NCBI taxonomy): domain Eukaryota; kingdom Viridiplantae; phylum Streptophyta; class Magnoliopsida; order Santalales; family Viscaceae; genus Viscum; species Viscum album. The sequence continues at coordinate 1,491,843,100 of OY728120.1, forward strand.
CCACTTTAGCATGACCTGACCAACTATATCCCCAATATGGTAACAATGAATCTAGGAGTGTCACCTCATACCCACCAATAATATTCCCAGAGTTGGTGATAAGAATCAAGTAGGAATAAGACAAGATATGGAAGGCCTTAACCAAAATCAATATGTAAATCAAAAATATCTCTAATCTACAATGTAATCAACAATGCCAATTGGGAATATATACAATCAGTTTAAGTGTATAAAATACATTCATGAGACATCTAGTTCAAATAAATAACCATATGGGAAAATATAAGGGAATGGTACTTCGGATTTTTTTTAATCTAATATATTGAAAACATAGGATATATCCTATATTCCCCACCATGTGTACCCCTGGAACTATCTCCCGCTATAATGATCACCAATATAATAAAGAAAACATAGTTACACTGTATTCAACCATGAAACATCAGGATACAATTCTATACAAGCCACATGTCACGACCCGCCCTCGGGGTCCGTGTCGTGACTACCCCAAGCCCGCCTTCCATAGGCCAGGGGCTGGCGACTAGCACCAAGGCGTAAATCCCGGAAAAAGGGAAGGCATTGCCTTTGTAAAGTAAACAAACACCACAGAGTAAGCAAGAGGAAAGTAAACACTAAGCAAAAGTAGAGTACAACTGAAAGTGCGGAAAAGTAAATGGGCCAGTATAAAAACCCAAACTGAAAGTAAAGTACAACTCGAAAGGGAAAACAGCAACTGAAAAGTAAAAGCCGCTACACCGAGCTGTCCACCGGAAATCCCACCTGAAGGGTGGGTACAGATAGCTCCACAGCTCCACGGGTCCCGCCGTCCGCTCCGTGCACGTCCCGCCCAGTGGTCCACCTCCGGGTACAGTCCCGCTCTGCAAGCCTCAGCTAAGGTCAACGCTGTCCATCGTCTGCAACCAACACAACGTAGTGCGGGCAAAGCCCGTGCAGGGGTGAGTATAAGCTACTCAGTAGGGACCCCGAGACCCCTGAAGGTCTCTCAAATCCACAAAGGATAAACCACGAAGAAAGGTACAATCACGAAGTAACAACCGACACTGCTTAGGTATATGCCCATACATATACCTAAGTCATCAATTTCAAATACGCTCCAACCTCCGAGCCCAAGTACAACTCAGTCCACACAGGAAAGTAACATATTCCACACAGGAAAGTAAAACGTAATCCACACAGGATTGCACAACACAATCCACACAGGAAAGCAACAGGATTCAGCTCACACAGGTATACATCTTCAAAGGACGAGAAAGATGATCTCTGATCCATCTAAGTCGTCGGACCCACGAAGGATCGATAGGTAACTAACCCCCGCAAAGGACCCACACAGGATCGGGCCCACACAGGACCTGTAGGCGCTGGTTCACACAGGACCGCTGAGCGCAAGGACCCACACAGGATCGGACCCACACAGGATCGGGCCCACACAGGACCTGTAGCACTGATCCACGTAGGATCGCTGAGTGTTGTAGTCGTCGTCGTCGAATCCACACAGGATCTCTGTACTGTCGTCGTCGCAGTCACAGTAGCAGTCGCAGTAGTAGTCACAGTAACAGTCGCAGCCAGCACTAGGGTTCCCGCACACAGCAAGCTCGTTCGGAGGGTCCGCTCCACGAGCCGAGAGGCTGATACATCAACTGTCACAAAGTCCAGAGTTGATGTATCCAAAAGTTCCGTATCGTCAACAGGAACTCAACGCAACAGACGGCGCGTCGATCGGACGCCCGGTCTGAGAGTTATTGGCATTTTCGTCCCCGGGGCCCGGTTGGTTTTTTAAGGCAAAACCAACCCGACCATACTCCACCTGCGTCCAAACCTCGGGCGGAGTATTCCAAAATATTCGTCTCACTAAGAGGAACACAACACAGCTGACGGCACGTCAATCGGACGTCCGTAGCTCAAGATATGAGGGTTTCCGCTCCGAAGGCCCGGTTGGTTTCGTGAACAAACCAACCCGGCCGAACTCAAAGTAATCCGAAACCTTGAGTGCGATAAACCGAAACGACCGTCTCGATCCAAGGATCGTGTTTCCACAGAAGGTTCGGAAATCGGAGGTTCATGGCACAAGATATGGCCAAAAGACCGTAACTGATTCGAAACGGGGGGGTCCGGGTCCGGGCCGACCCGGCCCGACCCCCCCCTGGGTCGACCCGGGTCCGACCCGGCCCGGCCGGCCGGCCGGCCGGCAGCGCGGCGGCGCGGCGGCCTGGCGCCGCACGGAGGCGGCACGCGGGGGGAATCAATCCCCCGCTGATTGAAGAGGCGGCGCGGCTTTTTTAGCCGTGCCTGCTTGCAACCCCCCCCCCCAACGTGGGGGGCTTGATTGGCAGGAAACGGGGGGGCCTCCTGCCCCCCACAAGGAAACTGCCCCCCTCATAAAGAGGGGGGTTTTGTGAGCTGGCCGGGGGATTAATTTCCCCCGGTTTATTTCCATCCGGCCGGCCAGCTGGCCGGCCGGTTTTCTCCAACGGGACCGGAAAATCCGGTCCCCTCTTCGGCTTCCGACACCGGCGGCCCGGCCGCCGGTCTTCTCATCTCGCCGCGGCCCGGAACCGGCCGCGGTGTTCGTCGTCCGGCGCGGTGCGACGGCACCGCGCCCCTCCACCGCACCTTTATTTCTTCAACGCGGCGCGACGGCGTCGCGTTCTTGATGTTTCTTCCATGGCGCGGCGCGACGGCGTCGCGTAATATAATTGTACGATTAACCGCGTGGTGCGACGGCACCACGCCACCTTGTTTCCACCCGCAAGGTAAATCAACAAGAATGATGGAGGGGGTTCGGCCGTGTTCATGCGGTCCGGCCCCCCTCACGTTAAAACACAACTTAAAATATTCAATCCTCACGTTAGTCATGCGAACCACGAGCAAGAATAAAATAATTAAACAATAATCAACAACCCCTACCTTGGTATAAGGTTCGAAGATTTGTCAACGTTCCGTGGAAGACGACGTCGCGGAGGTCGGGTGTCGCGGTAGCCATTCGTCAAATCCGAAGACGAAGAGGTGCGTCCGAATAAGTACGTCGTTGAAGAATCTTCGTATGCCGATGAAGGATGTCCGAGGAAGAAGTGGCGTTCCCTTTCGTTGACACGGTAGACGAAGAAGGGAGGAGCGGCGTTCTTCGTCAGAGCTTGAGCGTTCTTCGTCGGAACTTGAGCGTTCTTCGTCAAAGCTTGAAGAAGGAAGAAAATCTCTCAACCTCTCCAAGATGGCTAAAGAGTTCTAACACAACAAAATAAGATAAAGTCTTATTTTATTCACAAAAAGAATTTCAAAGGTTTGAAATTCAAAAAGAGGTAACTCCACATTAATTAACAAGTTGTCATGTTAATTAAAGAGGGGTTAAGGGGGTTTGAGGGAAGATGTAAAGTTTAGGTTTCGTGTAGGCCCCACCACACTTAATCATCTCAAGGGAGGTTAAGTGGGTGTGGGTCCCACACCTAACTTCCTTTCAGATAAGATAACCAACAAGTTTAAATAAAAAGAATTCCACATTTTTTTATTCAACTTTTTATAAATCTCCCAAAAACTAACTTTCGTCCCGCAACAAACGCAACTTCCGAAAAGGTCTCTTTAAGCGAATATCGGCACTGCGAGTTCATCGGTGCCCTCGGATTTCAATTCCGAGCACCGGATCAAAAGTTAGGAATTCCCGCTCGTTCGTTCACTGAACGTACCCGAGCCAAACTTCGGAAATTGATTCCGGGTACTCCGGGCCTCGGAATCAGGTGCCGTCTGAAACCGCGCTCTTGTAAAATTCTAAAGAAAAATAAGTAAAAAAATTCCCTTGAAATTTACGGGTCTTTACATTACTCCCACCTCAGGGCTTTACGTCCCCGTAAAGATACATCAAAAACTAGGGAAACAAAAGAGGGTACTGAGCACGCATCTAAGCCTCCCGCTCCCATGTGCTCTCCTGGAGATTCCCGTGCTGCCATCTGATGTGCACAAGAGGAATCAATCGCCCACGCAGGACCCGCTCCTGTCGATCCTCTATCTCCACCAGAACCTCAGAAAAAGTCGCCCCATCATCAACGTCAAGCTCCCCATGGTCAATGATGTGCGTCGGGTCGTGCACGTATCTCCTCAGCTGAGACGCGTGGAAGACGTCGTGCACCCGGTGCAACTGAGGTGGTAGAGCCAGGCAATAAGCCACCTCACCAATCCTGCTGAGAATCTGGAAGGGTCTGATGAAGCGTGGAGATAACTTGCCGCCTCGGCCAAATCTCCGAATACCACGTCGATGTGAGACCCGCAAGAAGACGTGGTCGCCATCCTCGAACTCTAGTGGCCTCCGCCTCCTGTCAGCGTATGACTTCTGCCAGCTCTGAGCTGTCCTCATCCGCTCTTGGATGACCTGGACCTTCTCTGTCGTGGCCTGGACCATCTCCGGTCCCACTAGTGCTGACTCTCCAGGGTTTTTCCAGCACAAAGGAGATCTACAAGGTCGGCCGTACAACGCCTCGTACGGTGCCATCCCGATAGTAGAGTGGTAGCTGTTGTTGTACGCAAACTCCACCAAGGGTAGGTGGTCCTCCCAGCTATGACCAAAGTCGAGGACACATGCGCGGAGCATGTCCTCGAGAGTCTGAATGGTCCTCTCTGTCTGTCCATCCGTCTGAGGGTGAAAGGTTGTGCTCAGACGTAGCTGCGTCCCGAACGCCTCCTGTAATCCCTTCCAAAGCCGGGAAGTAAAGCGAGCATCTCGATCGGAGACGATAGATGATGGCACACCGTGGAGCCGCACAATCTCCTGAACGTAGAGACGTCCCAAGCTCTCCACTGAGCCCTGCTCTCTGATGGGTAAGAAGTGTTCCGACTTGGTGAGTCGGTCAACAATCACCCAGATGGAGTCGTGACCTCTGGAAGTGCGTGGAAGTCCAGTCACAAAGTCCATAGATATGCCGTTCCACATCCACTCCGGAATCTTCAAGGGCTGTACCAAGCCTGCTGGTACCTGATGCTCTGCCTTCACCTGCTGGTAGGTAAGGCATCGAGAAACGAACTCTGCTACTGCCTTCTTCATGCCCGGCCACCAGTTCTGTCGTCTGAGGTCCTGGTACATCTTCGCCACTCCAGGATGTACCGCTAAAGGAGAAGTGTGAAACTCTCTCAGCACTTCCTCTCGCAAAGCGACTGGTACCATGGTACGTCCTCTGAAAAGGATGCCGTGCTCTGCTCCAAGGGAGAAACCATCAGGTGCCTGTCCCGAGGATATCTGTGCACGCCGTGTCTCACAGTCAGCGTCCTCACGCTGTGCCTCCCGGACCCGCTGCAGTAGTGGAGGAGTGACTGTGAGAGACTGAAGGAAGGCTGCTCCATCTCTATCCACGAAGGATATCTGCAAAGAGGCTAGATGATTCGTTGCCTCCTCAAGTAACTGAATGCCTGTCCTCCTGCTGAGGGAATCGGCTACTACGTTTCCCTTCCCAGGAGTATAGACTATCTCAAAGTCATATTCCTGGAGGAACTCGAGCCATCGCCGCTGTCTCAGGTTCAGGTCCTTCTGCGAGAAGATATACCTGAGACTCTGATGATCGGAAAAGACTGTAAAGCGTTCGCCCATCAGGTAGTGTCGCCATGTCTTCAGAGCGAAGACCACTGCTGCTAACTCCAAGTCATGGGTAGCGTAGTTCTGATCATGCAGCCTCAACTGACGTGATCCATAGGCGATCACTGCCTGCTCCTGCATCAGAACACACCTGAGTCCGGTCCCTGATGCATCGCAGTAGACTACGTATCCAACTCCCTCCTCAGGCAACCTCAAGATAGGTGCGCTGTTCAACCTCTGCCTCAGCTCCTGGAAGCTCTGCTGACATCTGTCTGACCACACAAAGGGTTTCCCCTTCTTCGTCAATGTTGAGAGTGGGGCCGCAACTCTGGAGAAGTCTGGCACAAATCTCCGATAGTATCTGGCTAGGCCCAAGAAACTCCGCACCTCTGTCACGCTCTTGGGTGGCTCCCAAGCTAGAACTGCCTCGATCATCGCAGGATCCACTGCAACTCCCGCCTCAGAAATGACGTGCCCCAAGAAGTGGACCTCACGTAACCAGAACTGACACTTCGAGAGCTTTCCATAAAGCTGGTGCTCTCGGAGTGTGTCTAGTACAACACGCAGGTGGTAGGCGTGCTCCTCCTCCGTCGTAGAGTAAATCAGAATGTCTTCGATGAAGACCATGACAAACCGATCGAGGTATGGCTGAAAGATCCTGTTCATGAGATCCATGAACACTGCTGGAGAATTGGTTACACCGAATGGCATAACCAAGAACTCATAGTGGCCATACCGACATCTGAAGGCTGTCTTCTGCACATCCTCGTCTCTGACTCTGAGCTGATGATAGCCTGACCTGAGGTCTATCTTCGAGAACCACCGTGCTCCCTTGAGCTGATCAAAGAGGTCATCAATCCTCAGTAGCGGATACTTGTTCCTCACTGTCACCTGGTTCAGGTGACGATAGTCAACACAAAGACGCAAGCTCCCGTCCGCCTTCTTGGAGAACAAAATCGGGGAAGCCCAGGGTGAAACACTGGGTCGGATGAACCCCTTGCCCTGCAAGTCCTCCAACTGTACCCGTAGCTCTAGAAGCTCGGCGGGGGCCATCCGATATGCTGGAGTGGATATCGGGGTTGTCCCGGGGTACAAGTCAATATAAAAGTCTACTTCTCTGCGAGGAGGTAGCCCTGGGACGTCGTCGGGAAAAACGTCCGCAAACTGATCCACCACTGCAGGAAAACCAGGACTCCGCACGTCAAATGCTCCAAGGATAAGGCTAGCCAACTGATGAGTGATGGGCTGTCCTCCCCTCCGCGGAAGTCCATCATGTGCTGCTAAGGCTCCCTTCTCGCTGGTGAATGTGAACCTGCTCCCGTCGGTGCACACACATCGCACCTTGCGCCTAATGCAGTCAATCTGAGCATGGACCGTAGATAACCAATCCATGCCCAAGATGACGTCGTAAGGCCTCGACGCTGCTACAAGAAGATCCCAGCCGAAGCTCTCGCCTCCTAGAGTGAGCTCACACTGCCGGCACCAGTGCGTAATTGTCGAGTCTGCTCCCGTAGGAGTCTCTAGCCGTAAGGATCGAGTCAACGGCTCTGTCGGAATCTCCGAGCTCCGAACAAGGGCAGCGGCTATGAAAGAGTGACTCGCTCCTGTGTCTATAAGAACTGCAGCAAGGGTGGAATAGACACAGATAGTACCTCGAATCATCTCGGGTGCGCCGTGGTCGTAGGTCTCTGCTGCCTGGAGCTGTGCCTGTCGCTGCCCGCCAGCTCCCTGTGGTCGGGGTGGGCCTCCTGGTGGTGGTGGTGGCAGAGCCTCAAAGCGTCGCCCACCACCGGCTGCTCGTCCAGCTCCTCTGCCTCGTCCTCCTCCTCCCTGCGGACCGCCACGGTCGACCCTCTGCCTCTGCCTCGGTGGTCCCTCAACCGTCTGCTGCTCCTCGGCACGGCGGGTCGGGCAGTCACGAGCCATGTGGCCCTGCCCGCCGCACGAGTAGCACTGTCTGCCTCTCGAAAGACTGGCTCCGCGCTGTGTGCCCCGCACTGCTAAGCCAGTGTCCTGAGGTCGTCTGCCCGAAGTTCTGGTCTGTCTGGACCCTTGAGTCATCCGTCGACTGCCTGCTACAGATGACTCTGCCACGTGCCGCCCTGCGGTGGGTCGCTGTGCTGGTGTAGACTCAGCAAGGAAGCTCTCGATCAGAAGGGCCCGCTCCAGTACTCCTGTCTGAGTCGGTATGCTGAGGGAGATCAGCGATGCCCTGATCTCGTGTCTCAAACCCTGCTCGAAGGTCCGGGCCCGGAAGAATGGGTCCCGTACCATGTCGGTCGAGTAGCGCGAGAGATCGGTAAATCTCGCTGAGTACTGAGTGACCGTCATGCTGCCTTGCCGCAGCTGAAGAAGCTCCTGGATACGCACCGCACGAAGGGTGGCTGGGACGAACTCCGAGCGGAAGAGGCTCTCAAAGTCCGTCCAAAGTAGAGATGCCTCATCGTGCACCTGGAGCATCAAGCTCCACCATCGTCCTGCTGCTGCGTGTAGTAGGCTCGCAGCGAGGATCACCATGAGGTCTGATGGTGTCCTCACAAGCCTAAACACTCGTACCACTGCCTCCAGCCAGTCCTCTGCTACCTGGGGATCCGTCTCCCCGCGAAACCTGGGCGGTCGCTGGCGCTGAAACTCATGCAGTGCGCTGAGGCGACGTGCATCGTCAGCGGCTGCTGCTGGAAGCATCAGGGGCTCGGCGGGTAGAGCTACCGCCGGTGCCTCTGCTGTCAACGGGCCCTGTACCGAGGCCTCGTCGCTCGGCGGGCTGTCGTCGTGCCCTACTCTGGGAACCCTAGCTGGCTGCCATCGTGGGGCCATCCTGAAAAGGAAACAGGTGCGCCACGGTCAGAACAGTATACCTGGTGAGTTGATATAAGTAATCACAAAGAAAACTTTGAAACACACACGCAATCAATGTTTTCGTGCATTAAGTCGGAAATCAGAAGTCAGGGTCCTGGTGTACGGATACGTCGGCCGCCGCACCAACACTGGACTCCCTGGACTGATAACCATACTCAATACGCTAAACCTTATTGCTTCACATAGAAAAGATCAGAGTTCGCGGTAGAACCGAACCCCTCTGATACCAATTTGTCACGACCCGCCCTCGGGGTCCGTGCCGTGACTACCCCAAGCCCGCCTTCTATAGGCCAGGGGCTGGCGACTAGCACCAAGGTGTAAATCCCAGAAAAAGGGAAGGAATTGCCTTTGTAAAGTAAACAAACACCACAGAGTAAGCAAGCGGAAAGTAAACACTAAGCAAAAGTAGAGTACAACTGAAAGTGCGGAAAAGTAAATGGGCCAGTATACAAACCCAAACTGAAAGTAAAGTACAACTCGAAAGGGAAAACAGCAACTGAAAAGTAAAAGCCGCTACACCGAGCTGTCCACCGGAAATCCCACCTGAAGGGTGGGTACAGATAGCTCCACAGCTCCACGGGTCCCGTCGTCCGCTCCGTGCACGTCCCGCCCAGTGGTCCACCTCCGGGTACAGTCTCGCTCTGCAAGCCTTAGCTAAGGTCAACGTTGTCCGTTGTCTGCAACCAACACAACGTAGTGCGGGCAAAGCCCGTGCAGGGGTGAGTATAAGCTACTCAGTAGGGACCCCGAGACCCCTGAAGGTCTCTCAAATCCACAAAGGATAAACCACGAAGAAAGGTACAATCACGAAGTAACAACCGACACTGCTTAGGTATATGCCCATACATATACCTAAGTCATCAATTTCAAATACGCTCCAACCTCCGAGCCCAAGTACAACTCTGTCCACACAGGAAAGTAACGTATTCCACACAGGAAAGTAAAACGTAATCCACATAGGATTGCACAACACAATCCACACAGGAAAGCAACAGGATTCAGCTCACACAGGTATGCATATTCAAAGGACGAGAAAGATGATCTCTGATCCATCTAAGTCGTCGGACCCACGAAGGATCGATAGGTAACTAACCCCCGCAAAGGACCCACACAGGATCGGGCCCACACAGGACCTGTAGGCGCTGGTTCACACAGGACCGCTGAGCGCAAAGACCCACACAGGATCGGACCCACACAGGATCGGGCCCACACAGGACCTGTAGCACTGATCCACGTAGGATCGCTGAGTGTTGTAGTCGTCGTCGTCGAATCCATACAGGATCTCTGTACTGTCGTCGTCGCAGTCACAGTAGCAGTCGCAGTAGTAGTCACAGTAACAGTCGCAGCCAGCACTAGGGTTCCCGCACACAGCAAGCTCGTTCGGAGGGTCCGCTCCACGAGCCGAGAGGCTGATACATAAACTGTCACAAAGTCCAGAGTTGATGTATCCAAAAGTTCTGTATCGTCAATAGGAACTCAACGCAACAGACGGCGTGTCGATCGGACGCCCGGTCTGAGAGTTATTGGCATTTTCGTCCCCGGGGCCCGGTTGGTTTTTTAAGGCAAAACCAACCCGACCGTACTCCACCTGCGTCCAAACCTCGGTCGGAGTATGCCAAAAGATTCGTCTCACTAAGAGGAACACAACACAGCTGACGGCACGTCAATCGGACGTCCGTAGCTCAAGATATGAGCGTTTCTGCTCTGAAGGCCCGGTTGGTTTCGTGAACGAACCAACCCGGCCGAACTCAAATTAATCCGAAACCTTGAGTGCGATAAACCGAAACGACCGTCTCGATCCAAGGATCGCGTTGCCGCAGACGGTTCGTCAATCGGAGGTTCATGGCACAAGATATGGCCAAAAGACCGTAACTGATTCGAAACGGGGGGGTCCGGGTCCGGGCCGACCCGGCCCGACCCCCCCCCCCCCCTGGGTCGACCCGAACCGGGTCGACCCGACCCGGGTCCGACCCGGCCCGGCCGGCCGGCCGGCCGGCAGCGCGGCGGCGTGGCGGCGCGGGGGCGCGACGGCCTGGTGGCGCGGCGGCCTGGCGCCGCACGGAGGCGGCACGCGGGGGGAATCAATCCCCCGCTGATTGAAGAGGCGGCGCGGCTTTTTTAGCCGCGCCTGCTTGCAAACCCCCCCCCCCCAAAGTGGGGGGCTTGATTGGCAGGAAACGGGGGGGCCTCCTGCCCCCCACAAGGAAACTGCCCCCCCTCATAAAGAGGGGGGTTTTGTGAGCTGGCCGGGGGATTAATTTCCCCCAGTTTATTGCCATCCGGCCGGCCAGCTGGCCGGCCGATTTTCTCCAACGGGACCGGAAAATCCGGTCCCCTCTTCGGCTTCTGACACCGGCGGCCCGGCCGCCGGTCTTCTCATCTCGCTGCGGCTCGGAACCAGCCGCGGTGTTCGTCATCCGGCACGGTGCGACGGCACCGCGCCCCTCCACCGCACCTTCATTTCTTCAACGCGGCGCGACGGCGTCGCGTTCTTGATGTTTCTTCCATGGCGCGGCGCGACGGCGTCGCGTAATATAATTGTACGATTAACCACGTGGTGCGACGGCACCACGCCACCTTGTTTCCACCTGCTAGGTAAATCAACAAGAACGATGGAGGGGGTTTGGCCGTGTTCATGCGGTCCGGCCCCCCTCACGTTAAAACACAACTTAAAATATTCAATCCTCACGTTAGTCATGCAAACCACGAGCAAGAATAAAATAATTAAACAATAATCAACAACCCCTACCTTGGTATAAGGTTCGAAGATTTGTCAACGTTCCACGGAAGACGACGTCGCGGAGGTCGGGCGTCGCGGTAGCCGTTCGTCAAATCCGAAGACGAAGAGGTGCGTCCGAAGAAGTACGTCGTTGACGAATCTTCGTATGCCGACGAAGGATGTCCGAGGAAGAAGTGGTGTTCCCTTTCGTTGACACGGTAGACGAAGAAGGGAGGAGCGGCGTTCTTCGTCGGAGCTTGAGCGTTCTTCGTCGGAACTTGAGCGTTCTTCGTCAAAGCTTGAAGAAGGAAGAAAAGCTCTCAACCTCTCCAAGATGGCTAAAGAGTTCTAACACAACAAAATAAGATAAAGTCTTATTTTATTCACAAAAAGAATTTCAAAGGTTTGAAATTCCAAAAGAGGTAACTCCACATTAATTAACAAGTTGTCATGTTAATTAAAGAGGGGTTAAGGGGGTTTTAGGGAAGATGTAAAGTTTAGGTTTCGTGTGGGCCCCACCACACTTAATCCTCTCAAGGGAGGTTAAGTGGGTGTGGGTCCCACACCTAACTTCCTTTGAGAGAAGATAACCAACAAGTTTAAATAAAAAGAATTCCACATTTTTTTATTCAACTTTTTATAAATCTCCCAAAAACTAACTTTTGTCCCGCAACAAACGCAACTTCCGAAAAGGTCTCTTTAAGCGAATATCGGCGCTGCGAGTTCATCGGTGCCCTCGGATTTCAATTCCGAGCACCGGATCAAAAGTTAGGAATTCCCGCTCATTCGTTCGCTGAACGTACCCGAGCCAAACTTCGGAAATTGATTCCGGGTACTCCGGGCCTCGGAATCAGGTGCCGTCTGAAACCACGCTCTTGTAAAATTCTAAAGAAAAATAAGAAAAAAATTTCCCTTGAAATTTATGGGTCTTTACACCACACCCTCTCTGTGTCCAACTAAACCATCTTTGACCTAAGAATCATTTTCATTGAGACAATAAGTGTATGCCCAAATACCATTATAGGGTGAGTATAGACACACCTTGTAGTACACCTCAAAATTAAAACAGAGATAAAAATTAATATTTCATCTATAGACTCCAATAACAGTAGATAAATCATGTGGAAGAAAAGATCGGGTAATCTAGATATGGTTTAAAATAAATTCTTGGGGACTTAGAGAGTTACAAGTCATCTTAGTTCCACCAAAAAGGATAACATTTCATAATCTATTATAAATTATTGATCTTCAAGTATTCCCTGCTGTATAAAGTCGATAGAATAGCTGTATAATGTATTTTTAAAGAAACCTATAGAATCATAAATCGTCACAATCCCCAAAACACTTGATCATAATAGCCTTTCATTCACACAATTGATTGAAGACATAAAATCAAAACTTATCTTCACTAATTAGGGAGTTCTATAAGAGAAGGTACCACACCCTGCCACTCATAACACAAATAACACTATAATTCTTGGAATACATATAGGAACAGGAATAAGGACATATATTGACCAGGGGAAAACAAATCCCTACTTCCTTAAGAATCCATTATTTGAGAAAACTCACATTACTCCACAGTGAACTATAATGAAAAAATTCAGGCCTTGTCAAGGGAAAAGATATTGGACGGTTGGTGTAGTAACCAACCATAGTTGAAGACTACAAATTGATTATAATATAATAAATGGGGAATATATATGATATCCAAAATAGTGAGCACACACACTGAGAAACACATGGAATGAATACATCAGAAAAGGGCGGCACACAGCTATCTGAACAAATAAAATTCACTCTATTGGAAATAAGGGAACGTTGTGCATCATAACATAGAAAAATACTGATAAGAGATAAAAAAAATTATATGAAATAGATGAATTGAAATTACAAATGATGTAATCATCACACCCAAACCACATCACATTTCTCGTGGGAATTAACACATAATCACCTTATCTTGCCTCACAAATGACCTCAAATGGCCAAACAAATCGTACAACTACGATCTACATGGAAAAAAATTAAGATAATTTATTTATTATCTAAAGTAGGAACTCGATGAAAGATAAAAAATTTATCATAAAACATATGATTAACATTAAGTTATAGGACCTAAGCCCATGTAATGAGTCAAAATTAAATATCTCATATTTGTCTAGAATCATTTGACTTGATGTTTGGACAAAAAATTTCATAAATGGTTCATCAATATGACATCATATTAATAATAATGATTGAATCAAGGATTAATAATACTATTAATATTAATAGTATCATTATTATAAATAAAATACCACTATATATAAATTCTGGGGTATAATTCACAAGGTGGGAACTCCCTCTCCATCTAGTACCTCTTTTTATTTAATTTGTATACTCTCTTTTTCATCCTTTTTCACATAAATTTGTTTCTTTATTTATTTATTTTTAATTATTCCCTTGAATTATTTTCATTCCATACAATCATGAAGTAGTTTTCCATGTACCGGTTTCTTATGAATACTCCTTCGTGATAAGTAGCCCACTCTATGCTAATCTACACCGCTAAAAACATATCACTGTCAACACTTTTTATCATTTAAGGGGGAAAATAATTTCTAAAATTTCATAAATTGGGAAAATATTTCTCAATTTACCAATGAAACTGAGTGTTTCACACAGAATGGTGGGTGATGTCTCAGACAACACCTTATTAAAATATTTTATGAAGAAGTCATTATCTCAGAAAATTACTTATTTAAACATTTCATGAAGAATGAACTTTTCTAGACATTGAATTATTAAGAAAATATCTAAAGAAGGATTTGTATAGGACAAAACCACTCCTTATTAGTTTTCTAATTTTTCCATTTTGTTTATATATATTTATATAAACAAAACAAAATAAAAAAAATTATTAGCATTTAACTGTTTTTACATTCAATGTTACTTCATGAAAAGTATTCCAACAAAATTATATAAAATCTCAACCATCCTATACTTTTATAAGTATGTCATACTTAAAATTTATTCCACATTTTCAATGTGTGATTCAGACATCACTTTCCCAGCACTTGATGAATAATATATTATTTATAATAACACATTAATGATAAAAAATAATAAATCATAACACATTTTTAATAAATAGTTATCATTTAAAAATGTAATATATAGTAAAGTCATAGAATGATTACTAATAATTTTATTAATTTTGCTAAAAATATAATTAATAAAAAATTAATGATGGGATTAATAGTAAAAATATAATTATTAAAAATTTATAACACCAAATATATAAAATTTAATTAAAAATTATTTTAATTATATATATATATAAATAATTAGTAATCTAATCAATATTAATTATATTATTATTAATTTATTTCATAATAATAATTATTATTATTAAATATTAATTTTCAATGTCATGTAAATTATTTTTTGTTTATTATTTTTATAACTAATAATAATATCAATAATAATGATTATGATTATGTAAATAATAGTATTATTATTTATAATTATTTACACTATTTATTATATTGTTATTAAGTATTATTAAATAAAAATAATAATTAGTTTATATATGACATTTATAATCATTAACAATTTATTTATTATTAAAATATTAATTATATTATTATTATGATTAATATAAATGATTAATAATTGTATAATTTATTGTTAATAATATTATTATTATTAATTATATTTTATATATTAATAATTTAACTAATATTTATTTTTATTTATATTATTGACTACATTAATAGTTATATTAATAATTATATGATTTACATCATTATTCATAATTATTGTTGTAAATATTCAATATTATAATTAATATTAATTAATAATTCAATTCATAATATTTAATAATAATAAAATAATTAATAATACTTAATAATAATGTAATTACTAATACAATAATTAAGAAGAATTATATGCATCATTTTTTTAAATAGAAAATTTTATATTTTAAAACAATCAAGTTTCTTTCATATAAATTATTTTCTAGTTATTATATTTATGAAATTATTTTTATTTTAAATTATTTTTTATATGTTTAGCGAGTGAGTGATATTTCATTCAGATTGTAATTATACTTTATAATTTATACGCTTTTAAATTTATCTACATAAAATTTAATAATGTTTCATGTATGTGACTTTGAAAGCCTGTAAATTATAATATACAAATACAATTTAAAATAAATTTGACACGGTGACTAAACACATAAAAAATAATTGAAAATTAACATAATTTCATAAAATAATTATTGAAAAATAATTTCAATGTCATAAAATATTATATTTTGATAACATAATATTTTAACTTGTAATTTTTCTTCATATAACATTTTTCTGTAAATTATTTTTTTATTATAATTTTTTAATTCCTATTATTTTAAATTATTTATTATTTGTAAAATCAATGTTTCAAATTTCATTTAGATTTTATTTATAGTATATTTTATGCATATAATTTTCATAATGTGTAAATATTATGTTTTTAATAAATAATGTTTTTTATTTAAATTAATTCAGTTTATTATATTTCTGAAATTATTTTAACTTTTAACTATTTTTTATATTCTTAGCCTATGTTTTATATTTCATTTAAATTGTGATTATATTTTATATTTTATAGGATTCCAAACTTACCTATATGAAATGTAATAATTTTATTATGTTTGAAGTAAAAGACATTGAATTATTATAGAAAAATAAATTATATATACAATCAAAATAAAATTTAAAACATATACTATAACAGAAAAAAAAATAATTAAAAATAAAAATTAATTATCAAAAAAATAATCAAATAATAATATCGATGATACAAAATAATTTTGTTTCAAAATATTATATTTTGACTTAGGTAACTTCATAATCTTATAAAATATAAATTATATTTATATTTTAAAAGAAATTTATGACATGTTGTGAAAACATATAAATTAACTGAAAATAAAAATTATTTCAAAAAATAAAAAAATATGAACTACTAAGTATTACTAATAATATATGACATAATAATAATAATAACAATATAATTACTAATAAATTATAATATTTAATAATAATATGATTATATATATCACTATTAATAATTCTATTATTATTATTATTATTATCATTTATAAATAATAACATTATTATTACATTCTTGAATTTAATAAAAGATAATTATCCTGAATTTATTAACAATGTCATCACTTTATTATAATGATTTTGTTATCATGACTTTATTATCGTGACATTATTATAATGACATCATTACAATGAATTAATTATCAATAATTTATAATTATAATGATGTTATTATCTTGGATTTATGATCAGTAGCTAAGTTTTGAGACGTATATAATTTTTTATTTGCATGCATATGTAACCTTCATTAATTAAATATTAATATTACTATTATTCCAAAATATAATAAATAAAAATTAAATTAGTTGACACAAAGATTATTGATTAGCTAATAATTAATTTATTTAATTTTTTATATAATTATAAATAAATAAAATTTTGAAATTCTTAATAACTATGATAATAATGTAATTAATAATATGATACTTAATAATAATTATGATTATAAATTTTTATGAATAACAATAATAAATCCAAAATCAATTATAATTAATTCTATTTAATTATAATATGATTATTTATATTACTATTAAAAAATGTATTATTATTATTTTTATTATTCATAAATGAAAACATGTTATTATTTTAAAGACTTTAATAAAATATAATTGTCATGTGTTTATTAATAATGTACTCACATTATTATAATTACTTCATTATCCTGAATTAATTATCATGATTTTTTATAATGACTTCATTTTAATGAATTCATTTTCATGAATTTATTTAAATGAAAATATTATAATAACATAATTATAATGAATTTATTATCATAATTTCATTATCTTTTATTTTTGAATCCTTATACATGGGGGTCATGACTTTATTATTAATAATATTATTATCATCACTTTATTATCATGGCATTCTTATTATGACTTTTTTATCAAGACCTTCTTATTATCATGAATTTTTTTGTTTGACTTTATTATTCCTGGTTAATTCCTTAGATTCGTTTATTTCATTTATATCTGAGTGCTTATGTAAAAATCTTAAATTAATATTAATAATAATATTATTATTTATAAAGATAATAAACAAAAAATAATTTTTCTGACACAGAACATTTTTCTTTAATAATTATATTATTATTAATAAAAATTAATATTGATTGTTATTAACTTTAATTAATTAAATTGTTATTTTGAATTATGATATAATTATTATTAAAATACTCAATTACTTTATCTAATATTATTATTAGTTATATTATTAATTATAACTAATTATTTTCAAATATAAAATTAATTATATTATTAATTACTAGTAACTAAAATATTATATAATAATTAATTATTAACAATCTGTTATGAATAATTATTTTTTATCATTAATGTGATATTATGAAAAATATATTATTTATTTATTTCCTAAGAAGATTTTTTTCATCTCATATAGAAAATTTGGAAAATATGTGAAGAGAAACAACCTTATGGAAGGGGAGAATATGTGAGATTTTTTAATATTTTATAAATAATTGAATTTAAGGTAAGAACAAAATAAAAACAGCTAAACACTATTTTATTTATTATTTTTCTATTTTTATTTATAAAAAACTAAACTAAAAACTAAAAAATGTAAGAAGATGTAGGAATGAGGTAGATTTCATAAAAAGAACATTACATGAAATTTATTTAAGGAATGTTCTTTCCAAAAAAAAATCGCCTTCCTTAAATAATATTCAAAGAATGAATTTTCCAGGAAAACACCCACTATTGTTATGCCCTTTCACTTGAAAACATGCCTTGATTGAGAAAAAGTTTCCTGATTTTAGCATTTTTTGAATGTATTTTTATAGGTTGTATGATTAAAAAATTCCTTCACTACCTATCTTAATTTCATGTTTCGCTACTCTAGATATACATTGACTAAAAATGAATATGGTTCACTGGTAACTGTTCTCCTACCCCGATGACCATTTAGGTTGGTCTACACTATAACACAATCAACCACCACTGTAGCCGGTTTCATTTCCATTTCTGATCGAGCCCAAACTGGTGATTCCTCATTCCATTTCCTCTCATTCTATCTACTACAAATGATATGATTCCACATAAAAACCAAAGGCTATCAAATATAAATGGAGAGTCTAGAGTGGTAATCGTTAAATTTTCTTAACCCCCAAAGGATTATGACACACTCAGTATTGTTGAAGAAATCAAAATATTGAAAGGTGAATTAGTGGGATAATGGATAAGGAGTTGTTATAATAATATAATAAGGATTTAATTTCCATAAATATATATCACATATATTAATATAACATTAAAAAACTTCATAAATCTATAAATACATTATGTTAATCTATATTCATTTTTATATAATCAAATATTTGATGGATATTTGATTTGAAATTCAATTTCTTATTCAATTCATCAACAAGGGAATTATTTTTAATATTAGACCATGGATAGGAATTATATTATAAGGATATTCATAATAAGAAAATTATTATAAAAAAGATAATAAATCAAATGTAAGAAACATTGATTTGTCCTTGTAAAAAACATGGAATGAAGAAATGAAATTGATCCTTATCACCATGGGGAATCAACATTGCTTCAATGCATCATCATAACTATAGGTTTTTCATTTTTATATGTTATATGATTATTTATGTCATTGTGGATTTGATCAACTCCTATAATTTTATGACATTCCCATTAAAATCTAGTCACTTCCCTATTTTCTCTCTCTCTAGGGTTCATGTCATCCACTAAAATCTAAACATAGAGAGTGTATATATCATGAATATAAATAAATCAATCTTTTTAGGGTGGTAAACCATTGATTAATTAATTGTAAATTAACTCGTTTCATTAAATGATGTAATTATGATGAAATTACATGTAAACTATGATATAAACCAAATTATAGCCTTCCTATAGTAGAATCCCCATCCCTGATCCAACAACATTGTTGGTTTTCCATCTGATTCCTCATTGTGGGAATATTAGAAATTAATTATGATTGTATTCTTATGGATTAAAAAAATATTTTTTTATACCTTATATATTTATATTGAAAACCCACCATGCTCACAAATCTTCTCGGGCTTAGCCTGAGGGTAAATGCCACACCTTATAATCAATTTAACCATCATAAAATTTTATCTAGATGGTCTACATGGAAAAAATTACCCTTGGAGAGTTCTCTGGGATCAAAAACAAAAAACTTGGTTCTTTTTTGATCAAAAAAATTAGATCACTGTTGATATGATGTTTACCTCATTTGTGAAATTATATTATTTTGATGTGCTATCTGGATTGAGTGATATGGTGACATATGGAAAATATCAGTTATTAATAGAGGATTATGTTATGAAAGGATGGAAAATGATTGGATATTTATATAGCTTAGGCTATAACAAAAGAGCTTATTTTTTATTTAATTACAGATATAAGGTGATATGGAATGATTCATTGATATAATTAATATAATGTTTGGATGTAATATTAATATATAGAAAATTTTCACTCTCAGTTTTTAGGTCAGTTAGTGAAGGGCTCTCCTATCATCCCACTACCAGTTTAAGTTATAAGGTCCTCCTAATTGATAAGGATGACAATTTAAATTTTCCAAAAAAAATAATATATATATATATATCATTGATATTTCCCTCAATTCTTAATGGAAAGTTATGTTATCTATAAATATTATTATAGGGAAGGTGGTTAAGGGTATTGATTTTGGTAAATTATGATGTGTTGAATCTCCCTTGATTATATTATTATTGATATGTGAGATAAATTTCAGGATTGTGGTTGTTATTGAGATATGATTCTTCTAATTTAATTACAATTAGTGGTCTGAACATTATCTTGTTTATAGATTTCCATACTTAGTAGCTCTCCTGCATCCCAATTTTGACATAATGATTATATAATTATAATGATTTGATTTTGAAATATTATCCTACTAAGTACTCATAAGTTCTCAAACCACTATTATGTTTCCGGAGTTGTCACTCTGGATGGTTCAAGGCACAATGGGGTTGCTACTATTCGGGTAGAGGGAGTAGATATTTAAGAGATCAATCTTTTATACTCTTTTTTTTAATTATTATATATCATACTGTTGTATTTTAGATTTTTTAATGCTAACTTTCCCATTTATATATGTCATGTTCATTGGTGAATTCCCTTTTTTTTTTTGAATTATGAGGGAAATTCCTCTCATAGTTGTGATATATACCCTCGATGCCAGTCACTAACATGTGGCTTATTAGAGGTTTGTTTTGGGGGCCACCCTCATCTCCACTATCAATCCAAGACAGAATTTAGTGGGGGAGGATCATAACATATTGGTTCCAATTAAATTTTTTAATAAATGTGATATAGTATTTTGTTAACCACATGTATTTAATTTATAAGTGTGGTTGGGAAACATTGTCATATAAACCTAGAATGTGGTGTAATCTGAGCGGACTAGATAAGACAATGATATTTAGGACCCTCAATGATCTAATACAAGGAACCTTTTAGTTTTTTAAAAACATTTAAGTGGAAATGCATTGATTTTTGGGTGGATTAGAATTTAAAATTTATGAATGCATTATTCTCATAGGTTTCATTGTATGTTAGAATTCTATTTTTTATTGTCCTGTTTATTTATGGTTAACTTAACTAATATGGTGGAGTCTTTAAAATTATATTTTATGTATAAGATGATGCATACTATTTTTAAACATTCTCTCTTATAATATTATGACATGATGTGGCACATTCTTCCCTTAGTATTCTATTTTATGTCATCAATTAAGGATTGTTTCATGTCACTTGATAAATTTTTAGGGGAAAGAACAGAATTAAAGGAAATTTTTTACATTAATAAAAGATTTAATCATATATAATTCCACTAATGATGAAGAATTATCAAAACATTTTTAACTATAAATAAATTTTCTTGAAACCATGCGAACTAATAATTTTCCTTTTAATGACTATTTATGCAAAAGGATTTTAAATGAAATGTTTCAGTAGCATGTTTAAAATTATAATTATTCTTAAAATAAAATTTCATTTTTTAAGATAAGTCAAACATATGATTTATAAATTTTATTATAATTAAATGCATGTTTTAGGTATTAGTTCATTTTATTACAAATCTTTAAATAATTATAAATCACTATTGTGAAATATATTTGATCTATTGGTGATTTGATCATGTATAAATTTACTAGAAGTTATGAAAGCATACTACTTTATATAAAAGATTTATTTTTTATTATTTCATTCTAAGAATGATATGATGAATATATATTTTTTATTTTATTATGAAATTTACTAAGAATACAATGTTTATTTAAAATTTTAAAAATTAAATTCAAATGGTTAATATTTTTTTACTCGAAATAATCATGTTATAATGTTATTAGAAAAATGATCTGATCCATTTATTTTAAATCCCACCTTATAAAAGAAGATGAATATAAATTTTTCATGTTTTCCCCATGAAATGTTTCTTCTATACTGGTTAAATATTTTATAGTGTATTGATAATGGTTATCATCATTATGTTTTCATAATATTATTTTGTTAAAATGCAAGTTTGGGAAACATTGTAATTGATTGATTATTCTTTGGTATAATTGCATGGGATTAGTTTTTCTGATATTGTTAAGGATATTATTAATATGATTATTTATGATGATATGTGGTGAATGTGATGATGATGGGGATTAATTAATATTATATATAATGATAAAGAGAATAAAGGTTTTCATATTGATGATGTGATGGAATGATAATGTGATTATTTTCATTGGTTGAGAGTTAGACTTACCTATTTTTTCAACTATTTATGATAGTGTGGGAAGGATTTATAGTTATTATTATCCCATGGGAGTTTTTCCTTTCATGATATGATGTTCTTTGTGGTTAGTTTATGATTCATATAATGTGTTTTAACCTGGTTGTTTGATATTGAATTAAAGATAATAAATTGAAATATACTCAAGATATTGCATGATGGAATGTGATATTTGAATATTAGGATGAATGTTTTCTTATGATTTAGTGGTTTGAGGTACCAAAGATCATTAGTGGAACTTATCACTATTAGTTTTAGGACTGGTTTAATTATTTTGAATTTTTTTTGAATCTGGTGAGGCATTTGGATCAGTTCTGATTCACTCAAGTGATTATATTTTTTTGAAATGTGTCTCAATGATAGTAGAATATGTAGTGTGGTGAACTGGATGGTATTCCTTTGGTGTATAGTATTCTAATGTTCAATAATGATTTAATTCCTTTTATGTATAAGGGTATTTTTATAAAATAGAATAAATAGTTCCAGTTATGGGGGATAGTTTTTGTATCTTTGGGAAATGTTTCATAGAGTTGGTTGGCCAGATTTGATATTTCTTTATTAGTAGAGTTGATATATCACAACTTTTTCATCCCACCTTGGAGTTATAGATTCATCTATCCATCATATCCTTTTAGATAAATTATTTTAAAGAGGTTATGGATTTAGAAAAGATCATAGATGGAGGAATTTAAATGAGAGAAGGTTTACATAAATAATATCCTCGTGTTTCTTGATAGGTAGAGGTTAGTGTTCCATTTTCTAGGTCTTGATCTTTATGGAAGTGGTGAGTGATGTGATATTCTAGAGTTCGAGCATAAATTCAAGACTAGGGTTTGAGAAACTCAAGTTGTACTATATCATGTGAGTTGATTTTTTTTCCTTATAATGTTGTGGTGAATCATTAGTTTTATTTTCCCTTTCTTCACCACGCTTCTAAGTCTTCAGTGGGAAGTTATATGTGGTTTGGGAGGAGGAACAAGTTCTCAGGCAGTGTTGGTAGTGTGGATATCTTATTTGAGTGGTATCTCCTCTATGATATTATATTTTTCATTTTTTCTTTTTTTATTTTTTATTCGATTATTAAATCATACATCATTTGAGACATATTAAATATAAATTATTGGGTCAATTATTCATCTATTTGGAATCGATTTCATTCTACAGGTTTTGTTATCATTCTTAAGGATGAAAATTATTTCAGTGGTATATAATATAAGGGAATGGTTTTTATGAATAATTAATTATTATTTTTATGGAATTTTAGATGTCTATATAATGTTTATAAAACTTAATAGTGACCAATAGTTGAGTTTTATGTGATATGGGGCTCAAAACACCAATGATGTAAGTTGTAGTAGAGGCCATGGTAAGTGTAGTTTTTTATGTATAGACATAGGAGTTGGTTATTATGGTTCTTGTAAAATACAAGATGTGAGATACCCATTTTAAAGTGAATTGTTTATATAGTACTTTATTTTTTAAAATAGGGAAGGGATACACACTCATTTGGAGGGTTTGACATTATGAGATATTTAGTGTTTTTTATTTTTAAGGTATAGAGAACTAAACCCAATTAGGTAGAAATTTTTTGGGTATGGTACTTATATAATTTCACTATGGGAAATGGGAAAGGAACAAATTCATGGGTTAGTGGTTGTGGTTGTGTGTTGAGGTGAGGTTGGGATTATTCCCTTGTTTTGGAAATAACAAGGGAGGTTTCTCCACATCATCGTCTCAATCATTGTAAGAATGAAATAGTGAGGGGGTTCCTCTATATTAGGGTGGGTATTTTAAGGGTGTCATCATTGAGATTCATCGCATATGTGTTGGTTACCAGCACACCATGCATGTAGTTAATAAAATTATAAATAGTTGAAATGACAGTCGATATAGGGGAGGATATAAATATTTCAAACTGAGGGGATTTCAAATTTGGATTTTACTAGAGATACAATGTACATAGTTGAAATATTAATGTTGTGTATGAGGTTTATTGAGTTTCTCTATATATAACGTTTGACCTATCTTGATTGTTTAACCTTGTTTATTTCTCTCAAACTCTAGCTAGTTCTAGGGTCTCTTTAAAGTGTTTTGTTGCTTCCTTGTGGGTCTCAAGCATCTCAATTTTTTTGGTGTTCATTATTCTATTGGAGGTGTATTTATCATCCATTTTCCTTCAATACTGTTATTCCTTATTCTAGGATGGTTTCATAACATTTTTTCATGGTGTTAGTGTATTATTGATGATGTTTTGATGATGATGTAATGTTACTTGTTTAGGGAAGATTATCATGGAATCATTGGTTCTTTAAGTAGGTTCTTTAGTTGTGGATTTCCTTATCACACTCATGGT
This sequence comes from Viscum album, assembly GCA_963277665.1. Classification (NCBI taxonomy): domain Eukaryota; kingdom Viridiplantae; phylum Streptophyta; class Magnoliopsida; order Santalales; family Viscaceae; genus Viscum; species Viscum album. The sequence continues at coordinate 1,491,867,555 of OY728120.1, forward strand.
AAATTATTTTTGAACTTTATTCTATCTTCAAAATTTACTTTTTTCTTTATATTCTTTTGAACCTTCTGATTTAATCTTTATGAAATTGGAACCCTTCTATTGTTAGCTTCTCAAACTGAATGATCATAGTGGTCATCATTCTCCATCAATTTGTTATTCCCTTTATGAAAATTATTGGATTATATATCATTTAACTTAATTTAAAACCACACCCTTCAAACATGTAATCCATAGATTCTTGTATCACATCAACCATTGATATATAACCCACATTAAAAAATACTTTTGATTTCATATGTTATCACTCTTATGGTTTGGTCCAATTGGGTATTGGTTGATGTTTTCGTATTTTTTCCTAATCTAAATCTTCACTCAAGCTCAGTTATTTTGGTTGGGTTATGGGGGAGGAATTAATAAATTGTTTTCTTACTTCAATATAATAATACCTTCTCCCATAATCATTTTTTTTTATTTGTTCTTGGGAATGATTTTTTTCATTCTTATAATTAAAACCATATTTTATTTAGGATTATGTATTAGTTATAGGGAACTATGTTACACTTTTAAACCCAATTTTTTAGTTATTTGATGGAAGAAATGAACCTGGATATAAATTTGATGTGGAATGGTGATGACGTTCTTTATCTGATTTTTACTCCATGTTTGATATTATTTCTAATGTTCACTTCAAATAATACTACCCTAATATTAATACCTTGGGAAGAAACATATGTAGTATATGGGAATGACTTTGAAAATGTTAGTCTATAAAAATAGTTAGTATAGTTATGAGAGCCCTAGAAATGTACATGTAGATTAGGGAGGTAAAATGGATTTAATATCGAAGAATGTTTAATGTAACATAATTTATAACGTATATATATTCAGGTTTTCTCTGAGTCTGATTAGGATTATACATCATTGTATAATATTGTATTGTTTTAGAGTATATGGATGGAATATGATTAGATTGATTGGATTCTTCCATTTATTACAGATAACTTAGATAAGGATTTTCTTTATCTATAGGGAAGATTAGGGGAGTTATTTTAATAATCACTTTGGGGTGGTTCTGACCTGATTTGTCCTTCCAATAATTTGGATGACACCTTAAACCCTATGTTTTTTAGTGATAATCTAGAGGTCCTTTAGATAATTATCCATAGTGTTCCTTTTTTGGTTGGTTCTGCAATTTACATTTGGAATAACTAAATAAATTGTCTATTTAATATCATGTTACACCTATATCAAATTAATTTAGTTATATCTATAATGAGGGATGAAATAAAATTAATAAAACTATTGATAAAATAATTTAATGGGTTGTTTAATAATGGGATATTCTTAATGATACACTTTAATGGTATTAGGATGGATTATATTTAATATTTAACCAGTGTCATAATTAAATTAAGAAAATGTTAATATGAGAATATTCATAGTGGTATGAATATTTCTTTGATTACGATATCTATTTAATATAGTGTTTTAGATTTCATTTTTGGTTTTGTTACTATGATACCTAGTTATTAAGTTTTATTAATCCATGGTTTTGATGTTTGAATCATGTGTTTAATGATATTATTGTGATTTTTTATTAAGAATGTGTAATTCGTTGATATAAGGGAATAGGTTGTGCAAGATAAAGGATTATATTATGATATAATGGATGATGGGGGAATGTTTATATATCTAAGGCTATAATTATGGTGGTTGATACTAATGTCATAAAATATAGGAGATGATATGGAATGGTTCATTAATTTGATTGACATAATGTTTGGTTAGAAGTTATATTATATATTTTTTGTTTCATTCTCAATATTCTTGTTGATTAGTAAAGGTTTATCCTATCTGATCGTTATTGGTATGAGTTGGAAGGGCCTCTAAATTGATAAGAAGATAGGTGGTAATTTTTATCTCCTTTTATTAACATATATATATGATATATATGATATTTTCCTCAATTCCTTATTTCTATTCTATGTTAGATATGGAGATATCTGCAGGGAAAATAATTAATAATGGGTATTATAGTAACTTTAGATGTGGGAAAACTCCACTGATTATGTTTTTCTTGAGATGTGGGGTTTCTCCTTTGTTATTGATGGTCTGGACTTTCTTTTGTTTCCATATTTCCTTATTTATTCTCATGAATTTGTTTTCTAACACATTTATTTCTCATGGATATTGATTTTATTTTCAAATATGATCCAACTAAGTACTCTTAAGTTCTCACACTTCTATGATGTTTCTTATGATTATTTGTGGGATGAATTGATGAAGAATGGGGATACAGTTATTTTGGTAGATTTAGTGGAGCTTTAGAGAATCTCAGTCTTGAATTTTCTATGGTTTTATTATCATGTTTCATGTTGTTATAGTCTTAATTAGGTAATTTTATCCTTTAAATATATATATATATATAGTAGTGGATTATTTATAATTTAATTGAAATTTATAGGGTAATGATTTACATAATTGTGATAAATACCCATTATGTTAGTCACTGACTCATGGAATCTTAGAGGTGTAATTCGAGGGTCTTCCTCTTCTTCTATAGGGTGGGTTATGAAAAACCCCTATTCAATCCATTGTGATTTAAATTTACTAATTCCATCACTAACACTAGAAATTACACATCCATACAAAACCCACCACAACCTTCTAATTATTTTCCACAAATATCCTATTAATTTTTAATTATCATATTATATTATAATATATTTCATTTAAATATTTTTATTATTTCATTTTTATAAAACTATTATAGTTCATAAAATCAACTAAATAAAATATGTAAACCCGCTTCAAAAAATCCCTCCCCATGATTAATCATAAACAATGAGTCAGAATCAACACCAACCCCTTTTTTAGAATATCAATATCTTCTACTGGACCTTGGGTATATCTCAATTGGGGGTTGAATTGAGTTCCAAATAAAAATTTCTATAAAAAATATTTAAAACACAAATACCTGGATTAAAAAAATATGCACAGTTAACTAAAATAGTAGAATTATACAATTTTATCTTCTAAAAGTTTTCTTATTTATTTTATTAAAACTTATTTAGAAAGTTTTAACCCTTTTTAACTTTTGAAACTATTTTACCTGAAACATACTCCATAAATAAAACACTGAATAAATTTAAATATCAAAGTAATTTTTTTAAATAGTTATGAAAATAAATACCTATTTTTTATTCATAAAAGAGAAAACAAAATTACTAAAAGAAAAATGGAATTTAAACAAGTGGTTTAGTCTTAATCTAAGACCTAATCCTCTACTCTTGAAAATCAATAGCTGCTAATAATTTTATTATAAAAATAAACTGATCCATAACTTGGATTAGGGTTTTACAAACAACTATAACATAATCTAGGATAAAAACCTTCTATTATAGTTCTTTTTGTAATAAAATAATGTCTGGGGCACACCAAACATCTTACATAGTTATACATGGAATTAAAAAATAAATAATTGAGAGAGTGTCTCAATAACTCTCTAATTTATAATAGGACATTGTGCTTATAGATAAATAGAGTAAATAAAAACACAACTTAAAATATATGATTAAACAAAAAGATAAAGAGATGAAATATGTGAAAAATTGGTGCAAATCAATGTAATCAACTTAGTTTGTTCATAATTAATTTTATTTCTAATTGAAAAGATTCAACCAAGATTTCATAGAATTAAAGGAAAATAGATTATAATAATGTGTTCTGAATAATTCCTCTTTGTAGTGACGATACATCTATATATTCCACTAATATTATATGTATGTTAAAATATGATTCTCTCACTTATATATCATTTTCACATGATAAGTTCTTCATATTAAAAATAACTCCATCTAACATTATATTTTGGATATCATTCATTACATCATTAATTTACTAAATCATCAATTAATGATTCAAAATATTTTCCACTGGAGATTTGAAAATACTTCACTTGTTAAGTTATACATGGTAGGTATGTGTTCACATAGGCACTGTCACTTAGCCACATGTTTACTAGCAATTTTTGGTTGGGAAAACAACTAGGCATGATAATTAGGTCAACAAATTCAGTCCTTTAGGAGGTTGGTACATCTCTTCATACAGTAATTACATTACTTCATGTAGTCAAAACTTTTCATCTCATGGTAGATACTTTACTTATTTTGTTCCCTTTAATTGTTATTCTAGTAGGTATAACTCTTCCTATGGTCACTACAATAAAAAATGTTATCAGTAAATTATTTACTAAAATTTTACTTACCTTCAGATGATATCTTATTTTCTTCATGTCATCACTTCATTGGATCACATAATAGATTATTTTGTTCATGTAGTAGGTTCATTAAAAATAAATCCCCTTGAACCACAATTCATTGTTAATACTATACTTATAAATAATTTTTTCACCATAGGTATTTTTTCATGTGGCAAGTACAACATGATTACTTGACCTTCATGATTAGTAGATTGTTTTTATATGGTAGGTATGAATGGAAGGTTCTAAGGATAACTAGTTTATCATGTTTTGGATAGAAAAAAAATAATGAACTGAAAACATGAAATTCATTAATAACATTATAAAACATATTTGGGGCCATAAAATTAAGGAGTTGATAGTCTAATACAACAATATCTCCCTATTGATAATCATAAATAATTACACTTAAAATGAAATTAATTGAATACATCCAAAATGCATTTTCAATAAATTTAAACACATATTATTAAATATCTCATAAAGTTATCAAAATATAATTAATTCAATTTATTTCTCACACTTACAATCCCTTTTGGGATTATCAAAAAGTGAATAAGAGTGAAATCTTAAATAGGTAGCAATAAACAAATAAACACAAATGAGACTTAACATAAGTATTTCATTAATATTACAAAATGGTATTAAAAAAAGTTTTACAAGTAGTACCTATCAATAATTCTATAAGAATATAAATCTTGTACATTCTATATATTCAATAGAAAGATATCAAATTTTCCAGTTAAAGTATAAGTAGGGGAAGAAGATGTCATATTAGGTGAATAAGTGAAAATAGTGATACCAATGACTACACACTTAGACATGGGAATAATGTAATGGATTTCTTATCATGTAGTCAAGAAAAAATGATTAAGTGTAGAGGTAGTAGTGGTAGACACTATGGACATTGGAATGGATTGAGGGGATGACATGGTTTTATGAGTAGTGTAAAGATAGGGTTCCATCATACTGGTAAAATCACTAATTTCTCAGGAACTATGCTCCAAATCATGAAGAAATTCCTCTATGGTTTCCCTAAAGGCTTACTATACTAGGTTCGACCCCTTGATATTCTCAACTTCATACATTAAATATTAGGTTAATGGAGGCCTTTTTTGGATCCAAATAAAAATCTATAAACATAGACATTAAATTTTATTTAGTGAAGATTCATTTTAGGTATAAATCAGTGGCCTTCTTGAGTGTTTCCCAATCTTTCCCAGCCTATTTGACTTCTTTCCGAACTAATGAAAATGATTCAATAGAATGTTCTTTAAATCCATCAAACACAACTTCCCCAGTCAACATAATTCATCAAACAAATCATTTAAATCTTCTTTAATGATCTTTGTTATTCTATCGTCATCAATATATGATTAAACATGAGGATTAGGAGGTGGAGCGGAAGATGTAAATTGTTGGAAAACAGAACATAAATAACTATATTCCTATAGCACCATCATATCATATAAATCTACCTATAAATAACCTATATGTTCTTTTAAATCCTCAATTTAATTTCTCATTAAATTCTTCTTGATACGAAATTTGGGTTGAATATGGGAAATTACTAGCACCGCCATTATTCTAATATTTTCTTCTCAAGTTGGCTCAAAATAATTTCCAAAACTAAGAAATACTTATTTTAATATCCCCTTGATATCTGATTTGAATTAATTCCAATAATATTTAGCGACATAATATTTAGAAGGGATAAAACTAGATGTATCATAATCAATATTCCAACCATCCAAATCAAATAAAACCTCTACTAATATAGCTCTTTCAGAATGATTATCATCAATATACTCTTAATGAATAGCATGCTCAATTGCTTCAATATCTTCACCATGAGAACTATTTTTCTCAGCTACCTCATCGACCTTGGTGAGAGAAGGACCAAAAAATTCCTTCAATTTTTTTTCAACTAAGGTTCTTAAAGAAAATGCCTCAAGTCTTTCTTGAGAATATATTTTAGAAATAAGAAATCTATCTAACACCCTATATGAAGAAGGGATGGTAGGTATATCCTGTCTAAAAGGACATCCCCCACCATAATCCACATCCGAATTTATATATCCTAATACTAACACCATATATAGAGGACTTATCCCCCTTGGCAGATTAATCAAGTACATTCAATCTAAGAGTAATTCCTATTAATAGATATCTATATGAGTCATTTTATCTTTCTTAGAATCAATAAACTCATCCCATTCTGGCCTATAAACACTGAAAGATACCTAAATATTACAAGGTAATTATACTATATCTCCTCATCATGTGATGGTAAGGGTAATAAAGAGTCAATAGGCCCAAAATATTTGATAGAAGAGGGCCCCCAATCATCCACATGAGCTTCCCTAGATTTCTCATCATTATCCACCATCAGATCTTCTTTCTCAACTCCTTCTATTTCTTCCTAAACATTCTAAAATTCTACTTCTTCCACACCAAAAAAAACTTCATTATCAGAATATAAAATAATATCATTAAGTTCAAGACCTGGATCTACCTTATCCCATGGTCTAATATAATTTTTCACTCGATCAAATCTCTCATACAATTTCGTAGGTTATGGCACCCGCTCCCTTTTCCATGGGTTCCAATTGAATTTAATGTTACCACAGATCCTTTGAGAAAGGTAAAAACTGTCTAAAGATGTTATTCTTTTCTCCCCTTAAGGTAATATACCCTGATATTCCAATAAGTCTTAGTTAAATTATTGATAAGGTAAATAATTGAATTTAGAGTACTTACACAACTCATTTATGTGCCTCATCAAATAACTTTTCAAATTTATCTCAAACGCATTACTCATAAAAAATAAAAATTAGAGTTCCTAGTGCCTCAATATACTGAAATATTCTTTACAAAGAAAAATCAAGTGTTGTATGAACTTCACTAATAGCTTGTATTCACCATTTAACTCAACAGTATTTGGTTTTTTCAGTGTTCAGTTCTTCTTTATCACTTCTAGGGAACCTTGTAATTCAATGTGAGCATGATTGATTGGTTAAGAACTCTATTAATCAATGAACTCTCCTTTATATGGTAAACCTAGTTTATTTTTCCATCACTTCAAAGAAAATTTTATATCTTCTCCATTTATCATAGTTTGAAACATATATCATTTTACTCTAAGGAATATTCCAAATTTTTATAAAAACATTAACAATCCTAGAGTAAAACAATATATCATTCTACATAAACAAGTCAGTCTATCCTTGATTTTGATTATCACTCAACATTATATATTTTATCATTTGAATCCATTAAGAATTGATTTCTTTATCAATAGAAACTATAAGACTGATTAGATTAAAATTAACCTTATTAGCAATAATATGTAAGCTACCTTTTATTTTCTTTTATTTCTTTGCAAGAGTATATTCGACAGGAGGTGTGTCATCTTTAGCACACTTAATCCTTGGAATTTTATATTTTTATTTGAATAAATAAGCTTAAAATTCTTAATAGTGGACCAAAAAGGATGGTTTGGGTTGAAGATAGGTTTCATGAAGGATGGATTTAGGTAGTAGGTGAGGCATCGAGAATAAGAAAGGGGTTTTGGATAGAGACATGCATCAATTCCAAATCTTATTATAAATTTAAAATTTAATCATTTAGGGATAAATTAATAATAAAATTAAGTGGAATACCACATAAAAAAATTAACAAAAAATTATAAATATAAAATATACATAGTATGTATATTAACCATGGATCCATCACAACAAAGGTACGGTAGGAATATTGATCATGACCTCATGGTTGGTATAATAACTACATGAACAACTGGTTAAGGTAGGTATGTTAACCATATGAACAAAAATTCATATTTAGTATATTGACCATGTGAATTATACTTCACAATAACTAAAATAAATTCATTACATATAGAAGATATACAATAATTAACCAAATATAAGATTTCAAAACTATGAATACGATGTTGAAATAATTATTCCTTCTTAGTCTATGTCTGATATAGAACATTATCTCAATATTATAAGGCTTAGTAAATATAAAAGAAATCTAATGTTTATTACTAATGAATTCAATAGATAAATCATATTTTAAAAAATGGTATCTCAACAAGTAATTTCATAAATCAATTTATTTTCCCCTTTAATGTTATACAGGTTTCTTATAAATACTTATCAAACTTGGATTATCACAATTTATAGGTAAATTATATAATTTATATCTATAGTCTTGTAATGTATTTGTCTTCCATATATTCTATACCAAAAAAATTCCTAAAGTTATATACTCACCTTCAATAATGTATAATGTAATATAGTTCAGTTTTTTACAACACTAAGAAACTAGAAAATTTTATAAGATGTGACATGTTCTAGAGGTTATTTTTCAATATAACTGACATCCTCCAAAATCATTATCTAAAACACTCACTAAATCAAATGTATGTCCTATATAGTTAAAAAAATCCTAATATGGTTGTATTTTTTAGGTATTTGAACATCCTTTTAATAGTAATAAAATGTGATTCTTTTAGATATTATTTAAAATGAGCACACATACACACACTAAATATAATATAATTTCTTCTAACAGTTAAATATAGTAAACTTAATATCATACCTCTATAAGTGTTTAATTAACTAGTTTCCCAATTTCATCATGGTCCTGTTTAAATATTTCACTCATGGGAGTATCACTTCCTTTAGTAATATCCATACTAAATTATTTTAAAATATATTTAGAGTACTTTATTTGATCTAAAATAACTTCTTCTCTATTTTAAAAGATTTTAAATCCAATAAAAATTTTAATTTCACCCATTAAACTCATTTTAAATTCGTTTTTCAACATTTTGGAAAATTTAATACATAAATAATTTCTTCAAGATCCAAATATAATATCATAGAAAATATTATTACTACTAAATCATCTTTTAAAATTATTTTAATAAACATAATAGGGTTAGATATTAATTTTTTAAAACCTTTATAAATTAGAAATGATATGACTATATCATACCAAGATCTTGGAGACTATTTTAAATTATATAAATATTTTTTTAATTTAAAAACATGATTTAGAAAATTATGGTTCATAAATCCATGGGGTTATTCAATTAAAACAACATAAATTCTAAAACCATTTAATAATTCACTCTTTAAATCATTTTATATAATTTTAAATTCAAATTCATAGTATATACAAGTAACATTTTGATATATTCAAGGATAGATACTAGTGAAATAGTGTCTTTATATTCAATACCCTCTTCTAGACTATATCCTTTTACAAATGGTCTTGATTTATTTATAATTATAGTACCTCAATCATCAACCTTCTCCCTTATAACCAATTTAGTTCCATTAGTCAGGAAGTTCTTATATATTTAAACTAGTTCCCATACATTGTTTCTCTCAAACAATTTTATCTCTTATTACATTTCCATTATCCATATTTATTAATTTATTACTTCTATGATGTTCTTTTTATTAAGATATGAGAAGAAATCGTGATGTTTCATCTAATTTTAAATAGAATATATTATTTTTATTCCTATATCTAGGTCTCCTAAAACATCATCTAAAGGATTGTCTATATGTGTCCTAATATCTCTAGGGATAGATATATTGGATACTTTATTTTCCTCTACAAGTATTGGTTCAAACTATTCTAAAAATCATGGTAATTTTCCTAAATAATATTTGATATAATTATCAATATATTTGACATTGATATCTAGATTAGAAAGGATATCCAAAATATTTTCTAATGGATTAACAGGTTCATGTGGATCTATTTCATAAAATTTAATATGTACAAATTTTTCCATAATCTTAGGCCTCTAATTAAATACCTTATATGATTTACTTGATGTAGAATATCCAAGGAAAATCCCTCTATAACTTTTGGATGAAAATTTTTCTAAATTGCCCTTTGTATATATTATAATGACATTACAACCAAAAACTCTGAAGTAATTAACTTTTTTTTCAACCATTCTAAAACTAATATGGGGTTTTTATTAAAGTTAGTATAATAATAATCTAATTAAAAATATATAATCAGTTATTCACAACATTTTACCAAAAAAATAGATAAATCATACTCATTTTTAATTATCTAATAAGTTTCTTGATGGGTTTTGTATCTTCATTCAAATACACCATTCTATTGAGGGGTCTTAAGAGAAGAAAATTTGTGACAATATCCATGTTGTGAGCATAATGATTAAAAATATTTATGTTAAAACTAAAAAACATTATCACAGCAAAATCAAATAGAAACATCCACAAAGAGAGTCTCAAAACGGACAGTGAAACAACACAAAAATTCTCCACAAGGTCTCAAATTAAACCAAAACACTGCAGAAGCACAATTGCGCATATACGGCATCACCCAGGTGATAATCCGATCACTTGGTGTGCACAACAAACCAACTTCAAATCTGAATCAAAGGGGGAAATCAAATCCCCAAAATCATCCAAAAAATCACATTCACCTCGATTGATCCAAATTCAGTTCATAAAAGCATAGACTCAAAAAGGATGAGCTTCAATCATTATCACTTCTTAAGGTATTAATTATAATTCCACTAAGTTTTTCTAAAAAAATTATACTTCAAAAAATAAGAACAAGCTTCTCTTTTGATGCTAAAAATAATGTGTAGGTGTATATAGAAAATTAATATACTAGAATATAAGAATAATTCCTCTCATTTAGGATAGAAACTCTAGAGGTTTAAAAAAATTCTATGTGATAAAACTCTAGGAGTTGAGAAATTGAAACTTATTTCTTTGGTTTGAAAGAAATTTTATATTTTTCACTTTTTTGACATGGGTTATAGACTTTATATTTTGGAAATTATAGTTTTGGTAGATCCTTTACTAATCTTCTCCTAGTAAGATTTATAAGTTATTTTAGGTTGAAATTTTCTTGTCTCTTATACCAAATCCAATTTTCTTAGTGAAAGTATCTTAATCAAGAAATATTTTGGAAAAGTAATGAATTTAATTCAACTACAAAAACATTATCATGTAAAAAACTAATAAAAAACATGAGTAGAATCATAAATTTTAAAATCATTGATTTCAAATTAAATAATTATAATATGATCACATAACTATGAGATAATAATTATTTTATATTTCAATCCATCAACAAATAAAACATTATAAATTAAAGTATGAGATTTACCAATTTTACCAAGTCTTATAATTTTTCCATTTCATTTGTCTCCAAAAGTGACATGACCAATATCAAATTTGACAAGGTTCATAAATCATGAGTATTCCATATTAATGTGTCCTGGGAATCCACTATCTAGATACCAATATTTATTACAAATATCCTTCAATTAGGATTCCCATAACAAAGTTTAAACGAGAACTGATTTTAACACGAAAATTTTCTTTGGACTAGAAATATTAGTAATAAGGGCTTTAGGAATCCAACTTTTTTTAATCCAGTTTCCTATAAATAGAATTTATGATTTTAAAAATAAAATCATTTTTAGTTCTATATAAATAGGTACTACTATAAAATATTGAAGTACTTGAACTATGAACAAATTTATTCTTATACATTTTTATTTTTCAAGGTTGGTAACCAATTTCAATAGTATATTTTAGAGTGTTTTTTTAAAAAGAATATTTGTGAGATTTTCTTTACCATTCATAAATATTTTTATAACATTATTTAATTTCTAATTTTACATTTTATTTTTATTATTCTCCTTTAACTTTTGATAATTTTTATATTTTCTAAAGAAAAATAAGATTTAAATTGAATAGTTAAAGAATTATTCTTCTTTAAACTTTTTAACTTATCATTATGTTCTTTAAATATATCCTATAGAATATTATAGTTTTCAAATAAATATTTATTGTACATAATTTCATCATTGATTTCATTCTCAAAAATATCAGAAATATGTTCAGGAGATACTATAAAAATATTTTATACCTCAGATGTTTTATTTATGAAGCACATATAATATCAATAATTTTTATCTTGTATCCTTATGTTAGAGTCACTTGAACTATCATCCATGGCACTCAAGGTGGATTTCATATCCTTTTTATATATTTTTCCTTTTTCCTCATAAGGTTTTGTATATTTCATCTTGTGAAAATTATCATCCATGTGTACTTTTTTTTGTGGTCATAAAATATAATTTCATCAGTGGAATTGTTATTTTTTCACTCTTTTATCCAATTTCCCTTATTTTCATAATTACCTTTTAAATTTTATTTCTTGATGAAATAATTCATCTTTGTAGAATTTTTTGAATCATCTGGCTTAGTGATACATTTCCTTATCATTTTTAGCATGTGATTCATCAGCACATTTACTTTTAACTTTGATCGTTCATATTAGGTTTAAGTCATAAGTATTCAATTATATTGACTTTTTTTAGGTTTGTATCTCTTTTATGAATTTATATTTAGTTCTTCCCACATGTCATAAGTTGTTTTATGATTTTTTTCACTGGTAGTTAATAGATGTCATTAGATTCTATGATAGAAACTAAAGTTCTTCTCTATCCACCTGGTAGAGATATTAAATAACACATTACTTTCTCTATTTAAGTAATTTTATTCTCAACTTCATTAATATTGCTTTGGGTTTCATTAATAATAATATAAATATCAGTAATGGATTCATCATGATCCATTTAGAATGTATCATTTTTAATTTTATAATTATTTAATCACATCTCTTTAACATTTGAGGTTCCTTCATGAGGTGTATAAAAAGTATCCCAAATTTCAAAAGTATAATAAAATACAGATATAATAATTAATTCATCTTATACTAAACCTCAATATAAATCATTCATAGATTTATATTTTCAATCACAAGAATCCTTAGTTTCATCACTCCACTTGGATCTAATAGCTTTGGGTTTTTTATAATTTTCCTTAATAGAAGCTCAAATATTGAAGCCCATAATCTCAATATTAATTTTCGCATTAAAATCCCATTGATCACGGTTAGTCCCATTAAAATAATGATTTTGATTTGTGAAAGTTACTTTTTGTATATTATTATCCATGAAGAATGAAATTTAGAAATAATATATATTTAATATATTTTGGTAAAACTTTATCTTAATAAAAAGTATTATTAAAATTTTTGATACCAAATATTGGTCCTAGTGGATAAATTAAGAGTGGGTGAATGTAGTTCCCAATAAAAATCATTTTTAAAAATATTTAAAACTAAAATCCACAAATTTCTAAAATATACCTAGCTAACAAAAATATTATATTAATATAATTTTTTTCATTCAAAAGGTTTCTTAGAAGTTTGATCATAACTCAAATAAAACAAGTTCTAACACTCTTTAAAGTTTTAAATAAATTTTACTTGAAAATAACACCATATATAAAATAAATATTAAAGTTTTCTATTAGAGTAAAAAAATTAAATAGTTATAAAAACTGATATAAGATTATTATTTACAATAGGGAAAATGAAATAGATAAAATTACAAAAAAATAAACAATGGGTCGTGTCTTAATCCAATACATAATCCCCATAACTTTGAAATCACCCATTTCCAATATTTTTATTATAAAAATAAACTAATTGACAACATTGATCTTGTTTTTAAAAATAACAATAAATAATACAGGAAAAAAATCATCTTCTACATTTCTTCATGGGAAAAAATAATTTTTAATTCACACATATCATCTTCCACAATTATAAATATGACTACTTATGAAAATAATTGGGAGAGTGTGTTACTAACTCTCTAGTTTAGTATAGGATTATGTTTTTACATATAAAAAGATTCAATAAAAATGCATCTTAAAAGACACGATTAAACAGAAATAGCATGAGATGAATGATTTAAATATTAAGTGCATCTCAGTCTAATGAGTTTCGATTGTTCATAAGACTTTGAATTTCTCCTTGAAAATCATCAATTGAGTTTTCACTAATGTTCAAGAAACAAAAATGTTGTAAAGTGTTCTAAAGAAGTCTCCACTGCTAATGTTAGACACGGTAGGTAGGTCTTTGCTTGAGTATAGTCACTTAACCTCAAAGTTACTAGGCATGGTTGATTGGGAAGACAACTAGTCATAACAACTTTGTTCCTTAAGGTATTTGGTACATCTCTTTATATGGAATGTACATTGCTTTTTGGGGTTAGTACATTTCTTATCATCATAGGTAATTTCTTTTTAAATTTTCCTTGAATTTTTATTATGGTAGGTATGACTCTTTATGTGGTCACTATAATAAAACATGTGTTTATTACACTACTTAGTGAAATTTTACTTACCATTTCTTGATAACTTCATTTCTCCATGCAGTTAATTCACTAGATCCCATGGTATATTCTTTTGTTCATGTGATAATTTCAATACACATGCAATCACTTGAAATTCAATGTATGGTTAGTACTATACTTGGATAAAATTGGTGTACGATTGATAGATTGTTCATGTTGTTAGTGATAAATAGTCACTTGACATTCATATTTAGTATAATGTATTCATATAGAAGGTATGAATGGTATGTTCAAAACTCAGCCAATTTTTTTATAGAAAAATAATTAACCAATATAAAACATAAAATTTATTATTAGTAGTATAGAAATTATTTGGTTTGTTTAAAATAAGTATGTTATATTCTATTACAAAATATTTTTTATCTATTTATTAAAAAAATTCATTCACACTTTCTCATTCATTTATATTCCTTTCTATATCATTTCCATATTATTTCTGCATTTTTGTTAAATCTCAACAAGATCTTTAAGACTTTCATAACTTCATAATATAATGTTATTCCTGATAAATTTTATTCCAAAAGATATATCAATTAAAAAATCAATAGTCATAAATATTTAAGACATCATAAGAAAAATATCAAGTAAATCATATTTTACATAACATTACCTCAAAAGGAATCTCAACAAGAAACTAATTCTGTTTATTTCTCCATTGCCACAATTTTCCTCTTCTTATATTATCTTCTAACTCGTTATTTTTAATTATCTGAATCAGTTCAACGTGAGATGTCACCCAACTTGTCTCTCTATATAGCCCGAAGTTCATTTTTGGTGACCAATTGATGGGGAAAATAACCAAAGGATCAAAACTAATAAAGTGAAATTGATTTCACTATCATAATCTTTATGATATATAATAAAGAATCCATATAGAAATTCAGCATGATATATCCAAATTTATGATATCTATTTAAATAAATAAATAGTTACAAATAATTAAAAAATCAAAAAAAGTATATAACACATCATAAATTGAATCTGACTATCACTTTATAAACCAAAAGTTAAGTGATCAACCAACATCACATAAGTAAAAAAAATAAAAATAAAGAAAATTTCAGAAAGTATTATACATAACTAAACCTCAATGCATCCATTATAGGTCAATAAATTTCCCCATACTGCTATTACCCTATAACCTATGGTGACCACCAGTCCCATATCATTAAAGAGGGTGAAGGAATCAAGAATCACTTCTATAAGATGTGACTATTTTCCATTTTAATGAATCAAAAATAAAAAAAAATCTATGTACACCCAAAGACGTATTCAAGGTGTAAGAAAAATATAGGTAGGATACTATTATTAATATATATAATACCTTTTTCAATTTAATCAATTAATTCTACTTTAAAAACAACATTTTCTAAAACTCTTTTAGTTTTTAAATCAAACGGTGTGATGTTATTTTTTTATTTTATAAAAATAAAAAAAGTTTTAAAAAACATGAATAAAGAATGTAAATAATATAAAAGTGATCATTAAGGTATAATAATCATCACATCATCTAAATAAATAAGGGAAACATAAGTTAATTATATGTCTCTACAACACTTAACAGATGCAACATGGGCATTAACCTATGGGACAAGTAGACAAATTAAACATAGATTTTGTTTATTGAAATGTATCAATCCTTCACAAACCAGACAAAAAAACATGGAGGATCTCTTAGTCCCACTTGTAATGATCCCTATCTAATACACTGACTAAGATAAGGAAATACATTTCCATTTAAACCAATAAATACCCAATTTTTCCCATTCAACCACATAATAAATAATACCTTTGAATCAAAATAAGGATATAAATAAAGGAAAAATCATTTAAAAATAATTCACATGTAAAAAATCATTTAAAAACCTATTTTCAATCAAAATCTTATTTAATACATTTTATTAAGCACCTTATGTGAATAAAAAACTACTTTTAAAGGAAACCCCTATTGAAATCAAAATAAAAATTATTTAAAGAAGTAAAAAATCTAGAACAAAAATAGTACACAAAAATAAATCATAAATATATTATTTTAAAAATATTTTAACTAAACACAAATTAAAATGAAATAACTAAAGGTAAGACAAATGAATTGTCCAATATTTAGAGACACCTACCAGAAATGTGATGTAAATAGGTCATCGTTAAATATAACCTCTTGAAATAGAATAAAGGGATCCTTAGAGACCTCAAACCCAAATATATTCCATTTAGAAAATAATACTATCAATATATTAAACCACCATGGGTGGATAGGTCAAAATAATTAGAATGATGTGGTAGAACTATGAGATATAAGGAGAAATGAGAAGAAATCCAAGAGAAATAGGTGTTTACCTTGAAAATTTAAACCAAAATCAAGGAAAATCACCAAGTTAGTAATGATTTTGAATAAATTCATGGATGGGATACTTTTTTCATGTGAAATATAGGTAAAAGTATTGGTGGGGTGATAAAATTACAGAAGTGAAAAGTGTAAATTCCCATTTTTTAATTCCACACATTCTAGGTATTGGTGTTATATTTTCTCGTCATAGCACAATGAGCCTCCACCAAAAATCAATGACACTACCTAGGTTGCATTAATATGTGTCCAATTTTAATTTTAATATAATTACACTCTCTTGATATTACTTTTACTTATGTGTTTTCATTGCTACAATACCTCCCCCCATCATAGCACTACACCCCTTATAGAAAAACACCCCAATTAATTTGGTCTGGTCGTGGCATGACATCCCTTTTTTATGGAATTAAATTCTACATAATATAACTAAAGAATACTAAAAATGCCAAAAATTATTGAAAAACAATGAAATAGGGTAATAAAAATAAAAATTAATAAATGAAGATTTTCATACATAAAAATGGCACTATTGGTATCACAATTACATCCACCAAGTCACTTTATGTCCAACAAATTGTTATATTCTCCACATGATAGAAAATGTGTGGTCATTTATCTCACATAATATCCTTAAAATCCCAATTGTCACGGATTTGACCACTATTATTCTAAAACACACTTAAAAGTGGAATAGATTTCCCTTGAAATGATTTTTCCTAATGATCTATGATACACATAGGATTCTCAATAATGATAGTATGGGATTACAGATACAAATCCTCCCAATTTACAATGTGAGGTGTGTTTAGATGATATTTAATTAATTAGAAAATATAAAATACATCATGAATAGAAGTCGTATTGGATGGTAAGGCTATTCTATAGGCCACTTCCCAAGATGATTTATCATTAAAAATGGTCTGATATACAGTTACAGCAATTCAATATTCTTACCCTAAAATATATAACCCAACCAAAGATAAACTCTATATATAATGACCCAAACCTTTTACACATATTATTAATTTATTTTATGCAAAATTAACCATTAAATAAAATCAAGGATCATAAATTGTAGTGTTTTGGAAGAATAAGCACATAATTAGAATGAATGAAACCAAAATGAAATCATCTTTCATTTAATATTATTAAAAATATCATAACTTCCTTTGATAATTTACATCTACATATGATGTCCTGTGGAATACATGAATAAATAGATGAGATAAAAATCCCAATTAGTGAATAAACATAGGAATAAAGCATACCTCATGGGTTAGAGGGAACATCATTATGATCTAAAAACATAATAGAAAATGAACCATAATATGGAATAATAACATGTATAACATGGAACCATTTAATTAGGGTGACATGAGAATATGACAGAAACATATAACATGGCATAAATATGATTCAAGTCAAACTATAAATACTATAACACATAGTAAAAATCTCATACTGGATTAGGTTTACTCCCTAATCCCATACATTACATATCATGAGACTAAAAATTACATAATTAATTAGAGTGCTATCTATTTTAACCCATCACAACATTCCCATGTATATGTATTCCACATTAAAAATCAAACATAATGGTTACCCAAAAAAATAAAAAGGTATCGTAATCATGTAATGAGGCATAACAAGTGAGTGTATCATAAATGTGTCCATGAAATAATGGATTTAAATCATATTTGGACACTAATAAAGTAAAATAGGCATAGGTCATGATAAATTGTGTCCAACTGAAGTGAAAATATGTAAATATTTTATTTGAGAAACTTTAGAAATGATCCACTTTACAGTGGTTTAAGGGAAAACATTAATGAGACTTTAAAGAGGCCAAAGGCAGACTTTTTTTGTATAAAACCATAAATGAACTAAGATAGGTTTTCATGATGATATGAGTGGTTTTAGAAAAATAATGGTGGCTTAATTCAGATTATGGATTTTACTAGAAAAGGATTATGAAATTTGGAAGTTCCATAAAGTGGGCTTACTTTTTAGGAGGCATTGATAAGGGAACCTTTTAAAATATATATTTCCTTATAAAATAAGGATGAGTTTATATAGATTAATAATTATCACACATATAAACATAATTTATAAGGTTTACATAAGAATTATGAAGAAATGAATTGTTGTAAAGAGAGATAAAATGTATCCCAAAAGTAATTTGGAGGTTCGGAGAGACCCCTTACCTTATGTATGAATGCGTTCATCACATGCAATTAATGTCCTTGATAATGAAATTAGATTTATTAATAAATCAATTAATAACCTTATCCACACATATTTTATTAATTATAATTTTATTTTGTTCATTTATGTGCATTTTGATTAGTTTTAATGTTTAATTTTTTCATTTCAAAAGCGCTCATTTCATGGATTTCATGGTCGGGTTAATTCTATATAATTCTGAAAGTTCTTGTAAAATGAAATAAAAACTATATAAGTGTAATAAAATGTTATTAATATAATTACATAATTTTAAATGGTCCCATGTATCATTTTTTTAAATATGATAATGATTTATTATATAAAATGTTATTAATAATTATTTTGTTATTTTGGAGGGTTTTTGATCATCACGAACTAGTTTTCTTATTTTTTTAATAGTATGCATATATAATTGTAAAATAACATGGAAAAAGTTATAACATAAAATTTCCAATATGTTTTAACCATTATATTGGTTTTATAACCATCCATAAATGTGGTAATGGAAAACAAAAACTCATCGTCCACAAAGGCAGTGAATCACCACACACTAAAGGAAAATTGCAATTTCATGGCGGTTATTTTTGGATATGGTGGCGGTTTAAACCGACGGCTTATGCTTCTAGGACGGTTTCCAAAAACTGCCACTAAATTGTGTGTCGGAAAACTATTTGCGGTGGTTAAAGCGGTTTAGTGGCAGTTTATGGGAGTCGTCGTAGTTGGTGCATTTTCACTGCGGTTATATTGTTTTTCACGGCAGTTTTTTCGAGTAGGGGATTACTTTTTTTAGCTTTGGTTAAAACCACTACTAAAAAAATTAATGGCCTGTCGGGACAAAATGTTGTGACAAATAATATAAACATCATGGAAAAATCACGGAAGATGGGCACTGTAGCGGCGGTTATAACCACTGCTAAATTTAAGACCGTAGTGGTGGTTAAAACCATCGCTAAATGTACCTTTTATAGTTAGCATTGGTTAAAACTGATGCTAAAGAGTAGATTTAAAAAAATAACCAGTTTCTGGAGCCCCTATACCAATTCCCTAAAAAAACCATTCCAAGAATACCAAAACACCTACAAAATACATACTACAGTCAATATGGAAAGAGATGCTTAACTAAGCACAACCAAATGAATTGTTCAGTGAGTAAAGGAATGAAGATAAACATATCACAAGTCATAATCTTAGTATCCAATAAAATGTAGTGGTGAATTTAAAATTTTACCCTCTTCTATTCTTATACCACTTTCCCTTTTCTATTTCATCTTCTAGTTATTTTGAATTATTTAACCTCTGGTATAACTCAAAAAAATTTAACATTGGTTCATCCATATCTCAATAATTAGACGCCCAATTCAAGATCTGAAGGAATCATTGGATTGCTCAGTGTAAGGAAAACCCCACTCATACATCCTATTTTAGTTTCCCATTGGATCATTTGTGCTATATAGGCATAGTCACATTTTCCATACTATCATGGAACTGAACTATTTCTCAAATGATTATGCCTTTATTATGTATATGGTGTATATAGAAGAGATGGATGTGAGGTAATTCCCCTTGCTAGTTATATTTAATATATGCCTCTATAGAGGTTGTGGTATGATGGTATGAGATTATTGAGCAAGGAGATGTCACAATTCCTTACATCAGGTGTTGATCATGGTGTATCACAAAAATGTTACTATATATGTATTGTGATTTACTCACCACATTCCATGACTAGAATTTTGACCTGATGGCACACTTAACATCCTATGTGTTGTTTCATGGCGTCTCTCACTCTATTGGGATATAGGTAATGTACCCAATTACATGAGCACATAGTCTATTTAAAAATTTTCTAGGGAAGGGGGTTATAGAGAATATACTGGGAGTTTCCCATGGGAATGTCATGCCTACTAAGATAATGGACACTGTCATTCACACTGCCTGACTGTTCTTGGAGGCCACATTGGAAATGGTGGGAAACCCCATTTCAGATAGTGTAGCAAAATTTCCCTTAATCTCGTATCAGTATCTATGGATTCCAACTATTATTTGAAATTTTGGATACTAGTATTATGCCACACTAAAGGGTGATCTATATTAAACATGTTAGCAAGACACACATTCTCATCCCTAGGGCTTGATATAAGAGCATAACTAAGAAGTACTACTTAGAAATGGAAATGTAGTGGTAAATGCATTGGGATAGAAAATGTAGAATAAGTTACTATAATGAAAAAATTAATTTAGGAAAAATGAATCATAAAAAATGAATCATCACAATAAAGAGTCGATATATATGGTGCATACCACACTCGAGAAATAAAGACATAAAAGGAAACATCATAAATCAATAAAATACATAAAAGGAAACATGAAAATTCAAGAAAATGTTAGGTCATGAAAATGTTTGGAGGAAACTATATGCCACACATGATACATATACAAACTGACTGTTACAATATTTTTTCACATATCAACAATACTACTAATCACTATCCGATGATGCACAGATATCATCACCCTCTCCACCTCCGTATCCACTTCCTGCTACCACTAGTAAGAACATTATATTGAAAATTAATTAGTGGTTCGTATTTATATTTAAACTTAAAACCAATAAATGATTTAAAACTAAATTATTTTTATTTTTTTTTTATTTACCTACTCACCACCAGTCGATGCAATACCACCGAGGGGATATCTGCTCATCTGCTGATGTCTATCAGTCAACGATTTCTGTAAAGCAGATATTTAAGCCCCATAGTCTTGAACTGTGTTTCATAGAGAAACAATCTCTCTCTGAACATCTCTAGGTATGGACTGACTAAAACCACAATTATATGTAGCTGAAATCCTTGATAGCCTACCAAAACCTTAGATGGTACGGGTCACAAACCCATCCTGTGCACTCTACCAAGATGCTCCTTCCCAAGGACTTTAGCAACCAGGTCATCCTGGGAGACTGAGTAGGACTGCCTAGGATTGGCATCCCATATTTCTTTAATTTTTACCTATAAATCAAATATCAATATATATTAACATAGTTAAAACTGATAATAATTTATTATACTGAAGAAAATGAGTTCATACCCCAACTTCTTTGGCATTCTCATTAACAAAACATCCATCAGATTTTATGTGAACATCCAACCACCCTTCAGTTCAGGATACTTTGTGCCCTAAACTCTATTACTGTATTAAAAAAAGATAAATAAATAGTTTAATATATTAAACAGATAATATTGTCTTATAAATATTTAAACTAATTAAAAGATTACTAGAGTCGATCGGCTTTTAGAAAAGCTTTTTGACCCCGTAGTGTGAGGGATGAATTTATTAGCCCGACTTAATGCATTCTTTCTTGAGAGATCCTAAAATAAATAAAATTCAATTTAATAGTAATGTATTCAATGTCATATCCTCTTCATACACATGTATAAATTTAAAATGAGTTTAATATAATAATATATATTTAAATACCATCTGTTTCTCATCACGATGTCTGTCAACAAAAAATTTCCACTATTCTTTGGGTACCCCATTGGGTAGCTTCTCATACATTTTTTGGAAGATCAATGAAGTATATTTGACATTGATCCAAAATCTCCATTTGATGTCTTTCCATTTCTTACCAAGATTTTTTAACATCCACTTTCATGTTATCATATCAGCAACTTAAAGTGGAAAATCATCTGTATAAAAAAATCATTTTGAACATATTAATAACATGACATTCAATTACACCATAATGTATTAAAATTACCTTTATTTGGGAATCAAAAACATCATGTTTCTAACTTAGAGGCATATGTCTCCAATCATAATAAGAAATAGGAAGGGAAATGGGATCTGCTACCATCTGGCCTAGAATTTGTCCAAGTAATCTTGCGGCATCATCCGTAGGGACCCCATATGAATCAAATGGGACAACTATATTCTCTCCATTCATATTCCACACATCTGAACTTTTTATATTTTTCTCTATAGTTTTATTTTTTTCATCTTTAATGAACAAAAAATTAGTATAAAAAAAGTGCAATAAATTTACTTATATTAAAATTTATAACTATAACAGTTACCCTCCAATATGCTCGTGATAAACTAGAAATGGAACGCCACCACCCCGCTACTGAGGCTTATAAAGGGGGAGTTGATGACTCATATTCTAAAGGGACTCTCATAGAGGATGTGAGAGATGGTGTAGGGGGATATAGTGTAGGGGAAATTAGTTTATGGCTCAGATTCCGTAGGGAGGGAGACAGATGGATCGTCATCTATTGCAGTAGTGGATGAAACAGTGTATCACTTCCTCCATGGAATTCCTGTTATTTAATCAAATAAAATTAAGTTCAGAACATATATTTCAAAAAAAAATGCAGCAAAAAATTTAAAAATGATAATAGATTCCCAGTACTGACAAAAAAAATATACATAACAATAATAATGAATGACTGCACAAATGAAATAAGTGGTTGCTGAATGAATAAATAACTGTACATACAATCATTTTCCCCCTCAATCATATCGGTTTCCTGATCCATTACTTCATCCACTTCATTTATCCTTTCTAGACTAATATCCTCAATATCACGATGGACAAATTATTCTGCTTCTTGTTGTTGATGAGATTCAATTTCTAAGGTCAAATCTTCCACTTCATCGCCCATACCATAAAACTCTCTTTGTATTGCATGAGAAACTAAACTCCACCCTTCATCCACAACATCATTCACATAATATACCATTTTTTCTTGTGATGATAAGATATATGGATCATATAGTTCACGATCACCAACATCCATCAAGCAAGAGAAGTTCACAGAAGTAAATTTCAAGGAATCTCATTTAACATCTCTGATAATATTGACCCAATTACATTTGAATAAAACAACAGAAAAATGCATGTGGTAGTTTAATTCAATAATATCAGTTAGCTTTTCATAGTATCCCACTTCAGAAAATATAAATATACCACTATTCTATGTTTTCAAACCCATTTCTCGGTCGACTGTATGAAATCTAAAGCCATTCACATTATAAGCGTCGAACTTTCTAGCTTGTTTTATAGGACCTCGAGCAAGAAACTTCAAATATTCTGACAACTCTACTTGAGTATCAGTATTCATGATCTAAAAAAAGAAATATAGTTTATTAGATTTACAAAATATATGTGTTAGGATAATATTCATATTTATTGCAATATTTATGAACTTACATGTCATGCAAACCATTCTACAATCTCTTTATTAACAGCTTTTGTTATATATTTCCCATTTTGTGTTCGGCCTCTCATTCATCTCTTTGTTTGTATCATCAACTCTTCAATAAATGGATCCACAATTTCACTATTCAGCAGCACATATCTATGTTCCTGTAATAATTCCAATTCTGTCAGTGTCACATTAGAGGTCCTCCCAACTGATCGGCCAATAGAAGGAAATATTTTTGATTTCATATGTATTTGAGATTGAGTTGATGTGTCATCAACATGTCCAACTTGATTAACTATTGTCTCAATATCATCCAAGTATCTAGAATAAAAGGTAAGACACTCCTCATCCAAATAGCCTTTAGAAATAGAGCCTTCTAGATGAGCTTTATTTCTCACGTATGATTTCAAATGCCCAAGATATCTGTGAAATAAAATTAAAATAATCATGAAATTAATTATGTGCCAAAAATTGTTTACTTAACTGAAAAACATATAAATAAAATACCTCTCAATTGGATACATCCATCGATAATGAACAGGGCCTCCTAATTTAGCTTCCTTAACCAAATGCATAGTTAAATGTATCATGACAGTAAAAACGATGGAGGAAAGATCATATCCATTGCACAAAGGGTCAATAAAAACCTCTCCTAGAGGTTGTCGAGATGAAATGGATGTATAGATTTCTCACATAGTTGTTTAAAAAATGTGAATAATTTTATTACAACAGTAGTAACATTTTCAGGTAATAATGTACGCAATGCCAATGGTAGTAACTATTGTAACAAAATATGTGAATCGTGACTTTTCAATCCATGTAACATACGATTATTCAAGTCAAAACACCTAAAGATGTTACTTGAATACCCATCAGATACCATCACATTCTATAAAAATCTAAGGAATGTATCTTTATCCCTATTTTTCATTGCAAAAATTGATGGAGCATACTATTCATTCTCATCTGGCTAGAGATCTCGTTTTATGTTCATTACTTATAAGTCTTTGTGAGCATTGAGATGATCCGTCAACTTTACATGATCATTAAGAAATGTGAAAATCAAATTTTCATAGACATTATTCTCAATATGCATCACATCAAGATTATGCCGCAAAAAATTAAAATCCCAATATGGAAGTTTGAATAATATACTTTTTTTCTTCCATTGTTGCGTTCTGATTTCACTTGATGATGTACTTCGAACCCATTTCCCGCTATCATTCAAATGATGAACCTTCCCAAATTCTATTTCAACATTTTCAAGTTATTTCAATATTTCATAACCAGTTAACAACTTTTGAGGTGGTCTACAATCAATGAAACCGTTAAATTTTGATCTGTTCAGCCGAAATCTATGAGATGCATCGAGAAATATTCGATGGAATAAGAAGCACCATTTTCTACTGTGAGGTAGCCTTTTGGGCTCAAAATCAAAGTTACAAACAGGAAAATCTAAACCCATGTAAATGTTCCAACCAGATAAATTCACATGCCCAGGGAAGTCACTAATGGCCCACATTAAAGCATCTTTCATTTTGAACATTGTTTTAGAAGAAGCATCAAATGTCTCAACACCCTTTCTCAATAAATCCTCTAATTCTTCAATTAAAGGTTGCATGTATACATCAATATCATTTATAAACATTTTTTTTCCAGTAATAATCGTCAAAATGATAAAATATGTTTGTTTCATACACATTCATGGAGGTAGATTGTGAGGGATCAAAACAACTGGCCAAATGCTATAACTGGTACTCAAAGTCCCAAATGGGTTGAATCCATCGACAGCCAATCCCAATCAAACATTCCTAGGATCAGTTGAGAAATATGGATTTAATGAACCAAATATCTTCCATGATTGTGAATCTCGTGGATGTCTCATTAACCCATCATTGTTATTATCTATAGAATGTCACTTCATGTGTTCGGCGGTTTTCGATGACATGAATAATCTTTGCAATCGAGGATTTAAAGGAAAGTAACGCAAAATCATTGTAGGTGTGTTCCCTATCTTATTCATCATGAAATTATATCGATTCAGACTTCCAACATCACCATTGACTTCCATCTAGAAGAAGAACATTTTTTTCAATTCTATCTACTTGAATCCTCCCTCCAATAACACATAAAATCATTGAGACATGCATGTATTTTTGTATAATTCAGACCAAGCCTATAAACAACTTTTTTCATATCATAAAAAGACTTAGGGATTTTTTCTTTAGGAAATGCATCATGCAATAATTCCAATATCATGGACATTGACTTATTTGTAATTCCACATAGACATTTGATATGGTATAACTTCAGCAGAAAATAAACCTTTGAATATTTCAAATATCCACTATACAACTCTTGATTTCCATCATCAACTAAATCATGAAACATATTTTCCTCAGTGAATTTTTATCTTACATTTGTCTCCACAGAATCAATAGGAGGATCCAATGATAGGTTATAATCTTGATCTGGTTGTGTTACAGTCTCAAAAACATCACTTGTCACATTGCAATTTGTAGCACCCTCATCTGGTTGTTCTATTATGTTTTGATGTTGATAGTGGTGTCTTGCAGTGTCGAAGGCATCATTTATGAGGTTTTGCATTTCATTTTCCATTGTCGATGAAGTTGGGAGCTTATTCTTTAGATTAACATCAGTTCTCAACCTTTCAATAACGTTTGATTCTCCATGCCAAATCCAACATAAATATTGATCAGGGAATTTCTTTAGTATGAAATGTTCAAAAACTTCTTCTCTCTTAAACCATCATCTAAATATACATTTAGTACATGAACACCTTATTCTCCCTTCAACAGATCGATTAGAAATTTCAAAATCTAAAAATTCTTTTAAACCCTTAACATACTGAGGTGTGTTCCTCAGTAATGTGATCCAGCTTTTATACAAGTATATCACAATGTGCTTATATAATATTAAAAAAAATTAAAACACATAGTTACTACTAAATAGGGAAATAGATTCCTATATACTATTTGAAAAAAATATATTTTTTCCATCAACATGATATATAAATAAATAAAATATAAAACATGCACTTTATCAATGCACAGCATTTATTAAACATGGTATAAAGATGGTTTTCCTAAAACAATTCCAATTCAAAACTCATTCATCTATCCTTAAAAAATCACCCCTTTCATAAAAAAACCCTTACATGGTTCAAAAACATATCAAAGGAATTTCTAATAATGGATATAAAATTTAAAAAAAATCATATCACTTGAAAGCTTTAACACAACAAACTCAAAGTAAGTAAGGAAACAAGGATAACTATGAACAAAAATTCCCTATATAAAGTCATAAAGTATGCGAATAAATAATTGGAACAACAATAATCAATATAAGTACTAAATCATTGGAGGATCAATGCTTCAATGAAATTCCATCCAAGGGAAAAATCAATACACAAGATAATAAATAATTAAAGGCATAACACATGATAAATATCATGAGGAAACACATTAGGAACTAATGGGACAAGTATAATACATGAAAATGTGGACCTATTTCCATCAGGTTAACGGTCACACATCCATCAAACAAATCACTCTAAACCCAATCTCATCTGTGACACCCCAATAGCTCGGTATTTTGTACAACTATTGGTAACTAGAAAGTGTGTAATCTTAATGTGCCTAGAAACATCCCCTGACTTCCCACTTAGTATCCCAGGGTTCCCTATAAAATAACTAAAGGAGGTGATACACTTTTAAAGTGAATTTCATAAAATGAAAATAATAATAACCAAAGGCTATCATAATAATGAAATCCTTCCCACATCCCACATTTAGCTTATAATGAGCCCCCACCCATAAGAAAATCATGAATCACATCAAAAACTACTATCACATGGATACACATGACATCATAAATAAATTAAAAGGTGCCCAAAAAGAGAACAATGAACCAATCAACTCAAATATCACATCACAAAGTGTCATCCAAGACCTTCAATTATCACATATAATATATACATTTGTAAATCCCTTTTTAAATTTTTTGGAATCCAAACACCAATATAATGGAAATCATAATCATTTACAAAACACAACCAACATAACCCAAATGAATCACAATTCCATTTCATAAAACAACATGTCCCTTTGAAACATGGAAACCATTTAACCCCCAAAGGGTATACCACTTTGAAAAATCAATTTCCCATAAAATTGAATGACCATGTGTTTTTATTATATAAAACCATTCTTTTAATTTTATCAAACATGTTGAATGTATACAATTCAAATTTATATAAAAATTTCATTTAAACATGAAATTAAAACCTTTAAGCCACATGAAAACCAAGTTATGTTATATAAAACCATTATAAACCAAACCTAGATAACCAACACCCTAATTATCTGGATAATAAATTAAATTATAAATCCAAGTACAAATAAATTTCTTAAATAAAATTCAATGTAATGGAAACACTAACCTAAATAAAATTCACCAGTGGTAAGGAGGCGAGCTAGGGTTCGAGTCTCGCGATGGTCGGGGGAAGAAGGTGGGTTGCGAGGGTTTGGGGTCGGGTGTTTGGGGGAAGTGGCATGGATGGTTGGCCGGCGGTGGGGAGGCAATCTAGGGTTTGGGGATCACTCACAGGGGTCTAAGTAAAAAATCCAATGACCCTATAATGAAGGGGTATAAGTAAAAAAATCCAAATGGGATGAAAATTTATGTCAAAACCGACCACATGGTTTGATAGGATGGAAGTTATTCATGCATTAATTTTTGAAACATATCTAAGAGGTTGAGTTAAGTCACTGCCCCATTTATTTGGTTGTGTATACAAAACTGATTCCATTGATCCCATTTCCATTTTCACCATAAATACAAGGAAACCCCTATGAAACCCAATAAAATTAAAATTATGATCTACACACCATAACTAGTAATCAATATGAACTTTCCAATTCAATATTCAAATCTCGACAACCCATAGTGGCTGAGGTTCCATCATAATGGGTGGTGATCAAGAACTCGCTAATAAACTACTTCTATAGTCCCAACAATAAAACTAACTCAATAAAACCCCAATTCACCCATATAAAAATATATTTCATTTAGAACTTGGGTACCATTTTAGAAACCAATGTTCTGATACCATTTTTAATGAACCTACCCTGGATGAGTTTATATGTTACCCAAACTAATTTTCCATAAGGGATAAAGGGAATTCTCGATACCTATAGGATATAAACAAACTCATGGGTATCAAGACCATGAACTTGAGAATGGTATAACCCTTATATGTTAATAATAATAAAAATATGAATATATAAAAAAAATTACAATTCCATGAATTGGAATTCCTTTAAAATGAAAAAATCTTAAATGAAATAGATGAATACTAAAATAGATAATTATTAAACCAAAATTCTTACAAAAAAATAAAAATGAATTAAATATAATAGAAGTAGAACTTACACCTAGGAAAAATGGCCAATACAACATACCAACAGAAAAAATAAATAGAACCTGAACAGCTCATGCATCGCCACTAATGAACCATATCCACTAAATATAGACCACTCATCCATAAATGGTCCAAACAAAGAATCAATGAATAAAATAATAACTATGAACCTAAAAGAGAAACCTAAGATCTACATACACCTAGATGTGTATGTATGGTGTGAACTAAACATGCCATGTGGGATCTCCCTATGGAATCTTAGAAATTAATTTTATAAAACATTTAATATATTCTAGTTTGAACTAAAATATTAATATAGATCTTTGACCTCCATGTAAAAATTAATCCATGTCATAATTCATTTCATGATTATAAAACACCCATAATTTTTAATTTAAAACATGGGTTGGAAAACTCACTTTCATTATAAATTATGAAACATGAGAAATAGTTCCTTTAAAATTATGGTTAAAAATCCAAGTCTTCTAATAACCCCACTTTTGATAACACA
Source organism: Viscum album (assembly GCA_963277665.1). Lineage (NCBI taxonomy): Eukaryota > Viridiplantae > Streptophyta > Magnoliopsida > Santalales > Viscaceae > Viscum > Viscum album. Next base: position 1,491,897,838 of record OY728120.1, read on the forward strand.
TTAAAAAACCATTGATACAAAAACCAATAGGATTATAATTTAATACCTCAATTTCCAAACCATTATATAATGTATTTTTAAAATAAACCAAAGGTGAACTCAATGGAAAATACAATCAATATCTTACACCATGGTATCTGGAATAGAACATAAAATAATATCAAACTCTCATTGGTTTCTAAAAAATTTCAACAAGGGGATAAAAATAAATCACAAAATTAGATACCCTAAAATGTACTACAAATAATCCTAGCATATTGGGGAACTCACTAGGTATCAATTATCATACCTGGGAGTCGAGCTAGGGCTTTGGGGGGTCGGCGGTGGCGGGCGGAGAGGCGCGCTGATGGGAGACGGAGCATGCTTATGGGTGGAGAGGTCACTGGTGGCACGGGTGGGAATCTGATATAGGGTTCGGGGCTCGTTCGGGGCTCGTTCGGGGGAGAAGGCAGTGTCACGGGGGTCAGGGCTCTCCAGGGTCGAGGGGAGAAGGTAGCGTTGTGGGGTTCGGGGCTCGCCGGGGTTGGGGGAGAGGCGACGTTGCGGGGGTTGAGGGGAGAAGGGAGTCGGGGAGGGGGTTCGGGGTCGAGTGGTGGGGGGAAGCTTCGGCGATGCAAAAAAGGGGGGGTTTAGTGGCGGTTTTAAAAACCGCCGCTAAATGAACACTGCTAAATGCAATTTATGTTGTAGTGACATCATGGACGTTGTTTCATTTTTATCATAAAAGGAGAAGATCAGAGATTTGATGATGGATATTAAATTAACATAATAAAATTACAGTATATGTATTATAATGGAGTTATCATGTCACTTTGGATATGGGAGGTGAGGGGAGGATAAGAAAAGAAAAATTTTAAAATAGAAAGATGGAGGATTTTACCTCATGAATATCATCTCCTTGTGAATCTTCTTAAGGCACTTGGAATTGGTCTTTTGGAGTGACCAAAAATACCAGGAAGTAGGGAAGAGTATTATGAGAGGAATTGAGATTAATATTATATATATTCAAATCATATAAGGTGTGAGGATAAGGGGTGGTTAGTGGTGGTATTTATAGGGAATGAGAGGGGTGTTTGTTGATTATTTTATCCATTAGTTTATTATTTTGGTTCAAGACTATTAATAGTGTTCATTCATGTGACTAAGTACAGTAACTAGATCATGTGAGTTCAAGATAATGGGAACTAACATCATCCATGACTCAACCATGACACCAAAAATTTATTTATTTACTTATAATGTTAAACATCATAAACTATCATATTTCACTATTCAATAAAAATTCAATTATTTTAGAAAAATATCAAAAATTTACCCCAACCATTTAACAATGCATAGATTTAAAAAATGGCCTCCATTTTATGAAAATAATTTTCTAAATATGATAAATTTAATTTTTAATTAAAATCATCATTTATTCAAAAAATACTGATTTTAATATTATAAAAACTTTTATGAAACATTGAAAAATTAATTAAGGTCTCATAAAATTATATTTTAACTATAATATAACCAAATATTAATTTATGAATCTATTTTATAAAAAAAATCTTTAAAATCATTACATTAATTATAATATTGTAAATAAACATTTATATTTCACAAAAATACCAAAACATAATTTATCATTTTTAAAACATATATTTACATATTACATGAAATAAAATTATCATATTTTCATTTATAAGATAGTGAAATTTTATTTATACATTCATAAGTATTTTATTATTAACACTATGTTTTATTTTAATAGTTTTTTTCATGAGTGCATTCATTCTAGTGGATCGAGCATATCAAAATATCCTTATTCGAATTATATTATTTTCTATATATTATCCCACTATAATTATTGGGTTGTTTTCAAACTAAAGTATCATTCTTCATTTATGAGTATAATGATTTTATTGGGTTCTATATGTGATTTATTATAAGAAGGTAGATTTCATGGATAAAATTTTGGTTCATTATAGTCTACCCCCCTAAAATTTCTCCCCTAAAATGTTTTTTACAGAGTAAGGTGGAATCAATTGATGATACTTATACTTCATTGATACATCTAATTCTAGTGTTTCCACTTTGAATTTTTGGTTCCACCATAGTACTTTGACCTTGTGGGAATTATTTTTGTATATAACATTATCTCAATGGTCCATGATCTTCAATGGTTACTCCTTATAAGAGATATCATTTTCCAACTATAAAATCTCTTAATTCTATACATGTTAGGGTTCTGGTGTGTAATTCATCAAGAGGGACACATGGAATACATCATGTACTTGAGACATGATCGTTATAAGTGATAGTCAATAGGCCACATATCTATCACAATAAAGAATCCCAAAGGGGATGATGTACGTAGGACATAGCTTTCCATTATTCCCAAATCTCATGATCCTATTCTGTAGATATATTCAAAGGAAAAACATATCTCTAACCTTAAACTCTAGGTCCCATAGATGAATGTTTACAAATCTATTCTATCAATTATGGGCTTCCTTGATGTTTTGATGAATAATTTTCTCTTTTTATACCATTTCTTCAACCATTTCAGGTCCTATCAGCTTACGTCCACTGACATCATCCTAGAATTTTGGTTATCATCATCTTTTTTTATAAAGGGATTCATATAGTGTAATTTGGATGGTTGACTCGAAACTATTTTTATAAGATAACTTAACCAGAGGTAGTTGTTGGTCCCATCACCCCTTTAAGTCTATAGAATATTCTCTCAACATTTTTTCTAGTGTCTAAATAGTCCACTCATATTGGCCATCATTTTGGGGATGATATGTTGTGATGAAGTTCAAATCAGTGTTTAGATCATGATGGATAATTTTTGAAAACATGGAGGTAAATCTTGGATCTCGAATAGATTAAATCAATAGTGGTACTCTTTGTAGCCTCACCTCTTCTTTCATGTATATCCATGCAATTTTATCACGTGAGAAGTCCACTGGAATTGTTGTAATGTGATTTTTCCTTATAAAATGATTCATAATGACCTATATAGTAGTATGTCCTTTGGATGTCTTTTGAAGTCAAATAACAAATTCCATGGTGATGGTCTCCCATTTACATGTTGATATTGGTAATTGATGCATCATCCCCTTTTTATTTTGACTTTTATCCTTCACTTTCTAACATAGAAGGCACTTTGATGTATATTCAACAATCCCATTCTTCATCTTTTCCCATAAACTTTTCTCCCATAGAACTCGATACATCTTTTTTCTCCTTAAGTGAATGGAGAAGGTTGAGATATGTGAATCATTCCTAATCTCATTCTCTATATCTAGATTTGATGGTACACATAATCATTACCCAAATCTTAAGACTCATTTCTCATCAATTTAGAACTATTAGGATTTCCAATTTATGATAGCTTACACCTTTTTCTTAATTTCCTCATCATTTCTTTGATAATCCTTTATTTTCTCCATAAGGGATAGTTTATAAAAAAAATTAGAATTTATTTATGATGTTCCTTCCATAATGATTCCCTTTTCCATCCATTGTAGGTCTACAAAGATCTGATCCTTTTAAATTCTCATAATTGATAAAGGTTCATGATCCTTTCTAATTGGAGCATCCGCCACTTTATTTACTTTACCAATATGGGAGTGAATTGAGTAGTAATAATAATTGATGAGATCAAACCATCTTCACTGGTTCATATTAGGCTCCTTCAATGTGAATATATATTTAAGTATATTATGATCCGCATATATCTCAAACTTCTCCCCATAAAGATAATGCTGCCAGATTTTCAATGTGAAGATCACAACCACCAACTCCAAATCATGCATGGGGTAGTATTTATCATGAGAATTAAACTTCCTTGATATATAGGCTATCACTTTATCACTTTTCATTAGTAAAGATCCTAATCCCTTCATTGAATCATTTTTTTATACAACAAAAATTTCCCCACTTTTTAGAAGTTTGAGTACTAGTGTAGTGATAATCCTCTTTTTTAACTCTATGAAATAGTATTCACATTATCTGGTCTAGAAAAATATTATTCTCTTTTGAGTCATCTTAGTTATTGGGTTTTAAAATTCTGATAATTTCTTTACAAATCATTATCAAAACCCATCTAGACTAAGGAAACTACATATCTCAGTTACAATTACTAGTCTGGGCCACTACTATATTTCCTTTATTTTAAAAGGGTCCGCATATATTCATTTACCGGTGATAACATTCCCCAAGAATAATACTTCCTATATCTAGAACTCACAATTAATAAACTTTTAATACATTTTATCTATTCTATAATTATTTAACATAGTATTCAAATTATCCTCATGTTCTTCCTTTCTTTCCGGAGTATATCAGAATATCATCGATAAAGACTACCATAAATTTTTCAAGGTAATCTATAAAGGATCTATTCCTTGAGTCCATGAATTTTTTTGGAGAATTAGTCAGTCTGAAGAGAATCATTATGAACTCATATTTTCTATACTTTGTTTGGAAGGCATACTTGATAATATCTTCCTTCTTGAACTTTAATTGGTGATATCCTAAATGAACTTACATCTTAGAAAAATAATTGGCCCCACATAGTTGGACAAACATGTCATCTATACATGGTATGGGATAATTTTCTTTATCTTGGTTTTTTTTATCTTATGATAATCAATGAAGAGGTGTTTTGATCCATCCTTCTTCCCAACAAAGAGGACTAGAGAACCCCATGGTGATGCACTCCGGTGTATAAAAACCTTTTCTAGATTCTCTTGTAACCTCTTATTTAGTTTATACAACTAAATGGTGGCCATTATATTATAAGTATTTCATATATGCAGATATCTAGGAATAAGTTAAGTTTATAACTAAACCTCTTGATCGGGAGGAAGACTAGGAAATTCTTTGGAAAACATATCATTTTAGTCCCTCGGAATGGGAAAGTCATCGAGCATGATTCTCTACTTTGTCTCAATAATTTGATATAGATATTCTTGATCATAATGAAATATCCACAACAGATATGTTTATTCTAAAGTGGAACCATCCTCCTCCTTAATCTTTTATAGAATAGGAGTATTCATTGAGATGTGAAGAGTGATCTCCATTTCTCAACATTTCATGTTTCTTTATATAAATATATCCAATCAAATCACAATATAGAATAAAACTACACAAAAGGTTGTATGAAAATATTTTATGTGAGGTGAATTCCACAAACATTAATTGTGAAGGATTTAAATACTTTGGATGCAATAATTTCACCATTTTATATTCTCATAGAAAACTCAACCACTATATTTTGTGGTGATGTTTAAATAGTTCTACAAATCTTTTAAGATATGAAAGAATGTATAGAACCATAATAAAATAGTTTGTTTGTTATTTTTGAATGAATAACTAGCATACCTAAAACCAAATTATTTTCTTACTCCACCTCAGCATTAGTGATAGCATATTCCCTTTCGTGTTTCCTTGAAGTTTTTTTTTTGTTTATTTCCTCCAACAACCCTTGGATTAGGGAATTGGCTCACATAATTCCCATGTTCCTTATAGTTGAAACCCCACACTATAAGTTGAGTGTTGATCTGACCCTTATTTTATTCTTCCACATTTATGTTCTTCTTTATATCCCTTCAATAATAATTACACTCATTCCCCTCTCTTCCATATTTGAGTCATCTTCTGGTTCCCTTTAAACAGTTCCTAGAATGATTATTCCCACTCTTTTGACATATGGGATGTTGGTTTTTCTTTCCATCTTGGGATTTATCTACCAATACTCCCATATTAAACTCCATTTTCCTCTTTTCATCTTCAATCCCATGAGACCCCTAAGATAATTAAATCTCTATTTCAACCTTAAGGGAACAACGGACAATCTCCCCATATCTTTCAAAGTCTCAAATATAAATTGATTTTCATAGACTCAAATTTAACACACAAAAGAAGGGTTCCACTTCTATTTTAGTTTTCATGAAAATTATAGAGGCATATTGATTAGAAAATAAAAACACATTTTATAATTACATTTTATTGGGATTAAAAGTTCATTTTTGATCATATGGGCCTGAGTTAGTACATTTTAATTTTAAACATCCACTCTCATCAATTGTGCACTTCATGCCTAATGTACACCAATTTAGGCACAATGACTCATCTGATTTTATTGAATGTAATTATTCATGTTTTAATATAATATTTTTGGAAATGTATCTTCACTTAAAATTTAAATGTTTCTCATTCAGGGAGCAAGGAAAGATTCATAAAGGATGATGAAGATATTTGGTGATGAAAGGAGACAATTCTGGTGAAGGCAGATTGGACATCAACCCACTGTTGAGGATTTGGGTCCCACAATACTGGACCAATGAAGCCCAAATTTCTTGTGATGATATAAGACATACAGGGTAACAAATCATTCTTTAGGCCAAAGTGCTAATTCGGTCTCCATAATGGTGATCAAGGCAGCCCAAATGGATGATCAGAATCTGGGCCAGAATCTGCGGCCCAGAATTTCATCCCAATGAATCTTCCATATCTCCCGAACCACAAATTAAATTGGGCTGATATTTTACAGGAGGTTATAAGCCATCCGGGGATTCATTTTTGTCTTCTATGGACCACTCCAAATCGGCCATCTAGAAGGACTTTGAAGCGGATCTGTCGAGTGGATGCAAGCTGGATGCCATCTCGGGTCAAGGGTGGAGAAGTCTCATCTCCACCTACTTTCCACCACCTATGCCTACCCTCATTGATTGGGATGACTTGGACTGTTGGATCTCGGCCTAAGGATCCAAATTTGCCTATTTAAGGAAGTGTTGGTGAGGAGGAACTCATACCTTCTTTCATGTAATGTTATTATGCTCAATTTTCGTTGTAATGCTTTCATTTCCCAATGTAAGTTTCTTTTTGTATTTCTAAGTTCTTAATCCAATTACTTCTCTTATCTTCTTCAAATTTCTATACTTAAATCTATAAAATCACAAAAGCACAGTGATAACTCTATGTGTTGGTGATATAGTTCACACATAGGTGTGAATTCTATTCACACACATGGAGGAGTGCTCGTTATTTCCGCGGTTTTAATCTCTTCAATTCAATTCTTGTAAGTCGTCTTCCGCCCACCATTGATAGTATATCATAAATGGAGGGATAACCCTTTAATGGATTGATCTTATGAAGATTCAAAGGCTGGATTGAATGTTATTTAATGCATGAATTGTTGTTAATTGGTTAAATAATTCAAGACTTCCATTCTTCAATTATTTTCGCTCCTCATCTTCACTGTGTTTGAAAAAGCTAATTCCAATTACTAAATTGACCATATACCTTGGAGAGATCATGAATATGGTTCTCTAAGTGTGTTGGTGACTAGTAATTGAGTTTAGTTAGTATCTAACCAGAAAATGATGAAGGTAGTGTTATTTTGAAGAATGGTTTCATCAATAATTAATAAAACCAAAAATTTGTCTAAAGAAATAAAATGAATTCAACCCACCCAAGCGTAACCCTAAGATCAACCCATTTCATTATAATTGAAATCAACTAAGCTTATTAGTCTTCTCCCAAAACACTTAAAAAAATCCAAGTTGGCCACTTCATAGCCAAAAATCTATCCCTTAGGTTGTGTATCTTAGGTATCTTCTTAGGTCTCTGTGGAATCGACAACCCAAGCTACACTACAAGGACCGTTCTACCCTTCTTCTCTTGGGTAAATTTGGGCGTGAACCAAATTTTGGCGCCGTTTCCGGGGACCAAGTAAGTACCTTAGATCCAAAAAAACCCTCCTTTCCTCACCTCCATTCTTCTACTCTCACCCAAGATCTCTTATCTTGTCCCTTTCTCGCTTTTTTTTTGGGCGCATGTCCGCCTACACCCACGATTTCTCAAACAGACTAGTTAGGGTGGAAAGTCCTAGGATAGGGGAGTCAAGTGCACCTAGGGGATTGTTTAAATCAGATCCAAATATTCTTGAAACCCCAAATTCAGAACTTGAAACAAGTCCAATGGAGGGTCATCCACAAAATCAAATTGTAAACCCTGGGGGGAATCAAATGGGAAACCAAAACCAAGAAGCTCCAAACTTAGGGAATGTAGTCAATCAAACCATGAACGACTACCTCACTCCATCTTGGACCAATGCCCCCTCATGCATTAGACACAATTCCATAGGAGACACCAACTACATATTCAAACCCCATGTCCTAAACCACCTTCCAACCTTTCATGGGATGGAGTCAGAAATGTCATACCTTCATGTCAAAGAGTTCAACGACATTGTTGAAACCATGTGTCCCCCACATCAAATAGAATCCGCTAAGATGAGGATCTTTCCCTTTTCATTAAAGGATCGAGCTAAAAATTGGCTAAACAACTTGAGACCTGCATCAATCCACTCTTGGGACCAACTGCAAAGAGAATTCTACAAAAAATACTTCCCTCATCACAAAACAATTGCACTTAAAAAGAGCATCCAAAAGTTTTTTGAAAAAGAGGGAGAGTCATTTTATGAAACATGGGAGAGATTCAAAGACACCCTAAACATGGTTCCACACCATGGGTTTTCCATACCTGAACAAGTGAGAATTTTCTATGAAGGGTTGGGTCCGGGTAATAAACAATTCATTGACATGATGTGTAATGGAACTTTTAAAAACAAGGCCCCAAATGATGCTTACGAGTATCTGGAAAGTCTGGCTGAACAAAACCAAACTTGGGGAACTTCACCTTATTCTGAAAAGCCACAAAGAAACACTGGAATTCATACACTTAGAGAAGAGGAAAGCCTTAGGGCTAAACTCGCAGCACTCTCTAGGAAGGTTGAAGAGATAGACCTTAGGAAAGTCCATGAAATCCAAAATGTAGACCTTGTTTGCACAATTTGTGACAAACATGACCATAAAACAGACAACTGCCCAACCATTCCATCCATCAAGGATGTTCTTCTAGGAGGACCCCCAGCGGAAGTCAATGCCCTAAACTTTCAAAAGCCCCAATACCAAAACACCTTCAATCCAAGGTACAATGACCACCCAGGCTTCCAATGGAAGGATAACCAATAACATAGCCAACCACAAGGGCAAAATCCTTACCCTCAACAGAACTACCAAACCCATAACCAGTTCCAAACCCAACCTATCCAATACCAACAACCACCGGTCCATTTCCAACAAACCATCCCACCTCCAAAATATCCCCCTGGGATAAACCAACCTACTCAAGCACCAACCCAAACTGTTCCACAAATCCTACTAGAACAACTCTGCAAACAAATGGAAAGGATGAACTCAGAAGTCTCTTCCCTTAAACAAGAACTTCAAACAATCAAAACTGGGAAGGCACCCATGCCTACCCAAGCCATTCCACAACAAACAACAAGGGGAGAGTCAAGTTACACTCAATCAAATCATGAACAATTGAAAGAAGTGACAGTCTTAAGAAGTGGGAAATCAATTGAAAAACCTGAACAAACCATTTAATAACTATTAAAAGATTCAACATCACTTCAAAATGTTGAAGAAAAACCCACAGATTCTGAAAAACCCAATGAGAATGAGAAGGAACCACAACCACACCAAACACTCAAACAACCTGCTCCCTTCCCTCAACACATGAGGGGGAAATCCAAGCCTGAACTGAGTGAAACCTTGAGAGAAATCTTCTCTCAAGTAAAGATGAACATTCCACTCCTCGATGCAATACAAACCATACCAGCCTACTCAAAGTACCTTAAGGACTTGTGCACTTTTAAAAGGAAATTTTTACATAAAAACCAAGTCCTTTTGGCTGCTAATGTGAGTACCACCATTCAAGGGACCATTCCTCCAAAGATGAAAGACCCGGGTTGCCCTTACATCAATTTTGAACTATGAGAGAAAAAAGTTGTCAAGGCCTTGTGTGACCTAGGTGCCAGTGTAAACCTCATTCCTTATGCCATGTATTGTCAGTTAGGGCTCGAAGAACTCCAACCCACATATGTCACTCTTCAACTCGTTGATCGCAGTGTTCGGGTTCCTAAGGGGATCTTAAAGGATGTTTTAGTGAAAGTTGAGAATTTCATCTACCCTGCTGACTTCATTGTCCTTGACAATCATCCAAGCTTAGGTCCTAGGGAGCAAACTCCAATCATTCTTGGATGTCCTTTCCTTGCAACAATCAACTCTGTTATCCGAGTCCGAAATGGGAACATGACCATCACCTTTGGAAACATGAGTCTAGACTTGAACATCTATAATGCAAGCTCACAAATAGGAGATGACGAGGAAATTCATGAAGTAAACATGTTAGGAAGTATTGAAAATGAATCCATAGATTATCAAGAAATATTTGATGGATGTTTAAGTCAGGATGAGATTGATTTCCTTTGTTTACATGAAGGAAGTTTATCTCCTTGGCTCGAATCATTTTCAAATTGCTCCTATAATGATGTCTTAGGACCAAAAATCAGTGAAACCTTTCAGGAAACCACATTCATGGAGACAACTCAAACTCCCTTCCCTAACCCAGGTCAATACAATCTTGTGGCTGAAACTTCTACACATGGGGAATCAATTCAATCTGAAAATCTAGGAAACAAATTTGATCTTGATCCAATGCCCCAATCTTCTGCTGAAATTCTGAACCAACCAGATCTTGAATTGAAGGAACTTCCTACTTCCCTCAAGTATGCATTCCTAGGGGAAAATAAAACACATCCTATAGTCATATCTTCTTCTCTTGAAGCCAATCATGAGGGGATGCTTCTAGATGTCCTTAGGAAACACAAGAAATCCATTGGTTGGACCCTGTCTGATATTCCTGGGATTAGCCCACTTATTGGAACTCATAGGATTACTCTTGAATCTGAATCCAAACCATGTTGTCAACCTCATAGGAGACTCAATCCAAATCTTATGGATGTGGTAAGGAAAGAACTTCTTAAGTTGTTGAAAGCTGGTATCATCTACCCCATAGCTAAGAGTGAGTGGGTAAGCCCAATTCAAGTTGTCCCAAAGAAAGCTGGAATCACTGTGATCACTAATAAGGATGGGGAAATTCTTCCAACTAGGGTGAGTAGTGGCTGGAGAGTCTGTATTGACTATAGGAAGCTCAACTCTTGTACCAAGAAGGACCATTTTTCCTTGCCCTTTATTGATCAAGTCCTCGAGCGAGTGGCGGGTCATCAATTCTATTGCTTCCTAGATGGGTACTCAGGGTACAATCAAATCGAGGTCTCCTTGGAGGATCAAGGGAAGACAACCTTCACATGTCCATTCGGCACCTTTGCCTTCAAACGCATGTCGTTCGGGTTATGCAATGCCCCTGGAACCTTCTAGCGGTGCATGATGGGAATCTTCTCAGATATGGTAGGGGATTTTCTAGAGGTCTTCATGGATGACTTCTCTGTCTTTGGGGATAAATTTGAGGGATGTATTAGGAATGTGGAGAGAGTTTTGTCAAGATGTGAAGAAAAGAATCTAGTCCTAAACTGGGAAAAATTCCATTTCATGGTAAAAGAGGGGTTAGTCCTTGGCCATATAGTCTCGGGTAGGGGAATTGAAGTTGATAAAGCAAAGGTTGACATCATTCGTCACCTTCCATCACCCAGAACTGTTAAGGAAGTGAGGTCCTTCTTAGGACATGCTGGTTTCTATTGAAGATTCATTAAGGACTTTAGTTCAATCTCTCTTCCTCTTTGTGCTCTACTAGTAAAGGATGCTCCATTTGTTTGGACAGAAAGCTGTGAGGGTTCATTTTCAACCCTTAAATCCGCTCTCACCTCTCCTCCCATTATGAAATCTCCAAACTGGGACCTTCCTTTCGAACTCATGTGTGATGCCAATGACTTTGCTGTAGGAGCTGTGTTAGGACAACGGTGTGATAAAACTCCATATGTCATTTCTTATGCAAGCAAATCCTTAAATGATTCCCAAATCAATTACACCACCACTGAAAAGGAGTTACTTGTTGTTGTGTTTTCCTTAGAGAAATTAAGGTCCTACCTCTTAGGATCACCCATCATTGTATTCACCGACCATTCAGCTCTAAAATATCTCTTCCAAAAACAAGATTCCAAGGCTAGATTGATTAGGTGGGTCCTTCTTCTTCAAGAGTTCGATTTAACCATTAAGGATAAAAAAGGTGTCGAGAATGTTGTAGTTGATCACCTCTCTAGGTTGGAATTCAAAGACAACTCACATCACCTTTCTGTGTCTGATTCATTTCCCGATGAGAACCTCTATTCTGTGAGTGATTGCCCTTGGTATGCTGACATAGCCAACTTCTTAGTTTCAGGGGTCATTCCAAAATTCTTAGGGACCCAAGCTAGAAGAAAATTTCTTTCTGATGTCAAGCATTATGTGTTTGATGATCCATACCTCTATAAGTTCTGTCCTGACCAAGTCATTAGGAGGTGTGTGCCAGAATCCGAACAAGAGTCCATCCTAATGTTTTGTCATAGTGAGGCTTGTGGAGGTCACTTTTCCTCTAAGAAAACTTCTGCCAAGGTTCTTCAATGTGGTCTCTTTTGGCCCACCCTCTCAAGGGACTCCTACACATTTTGTCAAATCTGTCCTAGGTGTCAACAAGTAGGGTCCATCACAAAAAGGAATCAAATGCCTCTTACTCCAATATTAGTGGTTGAAATCTTTGACTATTGGGGAATTGATTTCATGGGTCCCTTCTCAAACTCTAGGGGATATCTTTACATTCTCTTGGCTGTAGATTATGTCTCAAAATGGGTTGAGGCCATTCCTACAAAATCCAATGACCATCAAACTGTGATTAGATTCCTTAAAGAAAACATCTTCTCTAGATTTGGGATTCCTAGGGCTATCATTAGTGATCATGGAACTCATTTCTGCAATCGCCCATTCTCATCGCTCATGGAGAAGTATGGAAGTTCTCACAAAGTGTCCACCGCTTACCACCCACAAACTAATGGTCAAGCTGAGTTAGCCAATCGAGAAATCAAACAAATTCTTGAGAAAACTGTTAATCCATCTAGGAAAGATTGGTCGAGCAAACTCTTAGATGCTCTTTGGGCATATCGAACAGCATTTAAAACCATCCTAGGAATGTCCCCATATAGGTTGGTTTATGGTAAAGCATGCCATTTTCCAGTGGAGATTGAGCATAAGGCCTTTTGGGCAATCAAAAAAATGAACTTTGACATTTCTTTGGCCGGAATAAAGAGGAAATTGGATCTAAACGAGCTTGAGGAACTTAGGATGGAGGCTTATGAAAATTCAAGAATCAATAAAGCTAGAGTTCAAGCCTACCAGTCTAGGAATCTTAAAACTAAACACATTGAACCAGGGAAACCTGTGCTTTTGTATAGTTCTAAACTTCATTTGCACCTGGGAAAGTTGAGGTCTAGATGGTCCGGTCCATACATAGTGCATAAGGTGTACCCCCATGGGGCTGTTGAAATTCAAGATCCCACCAATGGTCAAATATTTAAAGTTAATGGTCATAGAGTCAAACCATTCATAGAACCATTCCAAAAACATGAAGTTGATGAAGACCTGAGTGAACCTACCTTTGATGAAAAAAAAAACAATTAATCAATAAGGGGTTTAAGTCGAGCTAACGACGTTAAACAAAGCGTTGAATGGGAGGCAACCCATGATTTTTAAATTTACAATCACTTTATTGTTTTAATCAATTTTTTTTAGAAAAACAATTTGATATAATTTTACCTCATATTGTTGACCTGTTCTTCTCTTATGAGTATGGATGGGTATGAAAGGGGAGTGTCGTATTCATCCGTGTCACGCGGTGTGATCCCTGAGTATTATCTTACCCAGAAATTAAAAAGAAGACAATGTATCAACAATATAGGTGTTTGTAAGTTTTTATTTTTTATTTATTTTTATTATTAAAAAAAACAAAAAAAAACAAAACAACAAAACAAAACAAAAATGTAAAAAAAAAAGTGACACGTCGTAGGACGTGGGTCAAACCCCGTCACGGCCGGTGAAGCCGTGGGACTCGAACCTAGGACCGAAGGGAGACAGGGGCGCACGCCTACCACTGAACTACGGTGGTTGGTGCTTCCTTATTCTATCTTCTATATATATATACTTATATTTTAAATTTTTGTATATATACATATATTTTTTTTTAAAAAAAAAATTATTACTTGTTATGAGTGTCGATCGTTGGAGTTTCAAAATTAACAAGTATGTTTTGTCTTTATTTTTATTTTTATTTTTTTATTTTTATTTTTATTTTATTGTTGTTTATTTTTATAAAAGGGAACCTCAAGGGGTTTCCATTGTGTCTAACTATGTTGGTTTTTTAGATTCAGGGGATGCCAAGTTTGATGGATTTTCAGGGAAATCATAAGAGTACAAGTGTACACTGCCGTGAGGATTCTTCAAGTGACATGGAGACCAAGGGATTAAATGAGAGCATCACAAACTTCAACATCAAATATCAGGTGAAATTGTTCTATGATACTATTCTCTGCCTCTACCCCTTCTAAATTATATTTTCTTTAAACACTGGGGACAGTGTTATATTATGTTGGGGGGAGGTGAAAATAAAAATCAATCACATAGAGCAATAAAATGTGCATGTTAATTGAATGAAAATTTTCCTTAACCTTGAACATGTTATTACACATTGAAAACCTTGAAAACTGAATATTAAATAATTTTGTATTTCTTGATTCTGATTTTAATACATGTTTAAGTTCATGAGCATAAAATTTTGGAAAGTGTGGCTGTCTAATGTGATTTTTCACTATTACATTTTCATCCAATTTTTATAAAAAAATTCACAATGCACGTCCGTTGGATTGTGGGGTATTAATTTGAATTCTTGGGGTCCCATAATAAATAGCATAGTTTTGGTGATCATTTTAAATTTAATATGAGTATTTTAAAAAATATATATATAAAAAAAGAGGTGTAAAAAAACACAAAAAAAAACAACAATAAATTTGCGCATAAAGCAATGAAATGACTTAATGTGTGGCTTTCGGCACTTGGGGATCGTGACTCCATAGTTGTCTGGACCAGAGTTGGGAATTTTATCTCTATTTATGGAAATTCGAATTTGTTTTTGAATGAGTTAACTCAAGATGATGCCCGAGTATGTGGGCTTCACTTGGTGCCCTAAGGCCTTTGAGCCTGGGAGTCATCGGCAAAGTCTCGCTACAAGGGTTGACTCATTTGAATGAAATTTCAATAACCATGGCAACATTGCAAAAAAAAAGAATACTCATATTAATATTAAAATGTGATTCCACCTAGCGCTTCCATCTTTTCCCCCTTGAATAAAAATGAACCCCCATGTCTATTGTGACACACAACACATCATCATGATTAATTGTAATTGGATGAAATCTGGCATTGAATTTGATCAGAATAATGGGCTTGTGCTTGGGTTATGCTTTAGAACCTATATTGTATTAAATGATTTTGATGGGATGCATAATTTTTTTGGTATGAGGTATTTTGGTGAGCATTGTTTATTAAAATGTTTTTGGAAAAGGGAATTTGATTTTCATAATCTTTGAGTTATTTGCTCGGGACTAGCAAATCTCAAGTTGGGGGTGTGATTAGACAATAAAAACACATTTTATAATTACATTTTATTGGGATTAAAAGTTCATTTTTGATCATATGGGCCTGAGTTAGTACATTTTAATTTTAAACATCCACTCTCATCAATTGTGCACTTCATGCCTAATGTACACCAATTTAGGCCCAATGACTCATCTGATTTTATTGAATGTAATTATTCATGTTTTAATATTATATTTTTGGAAATGTATCTTCACTTCAAATTTAAATGTTTCTCATTCAGGGAGCAAGGAAAGATTCATAAAGGATGATGAAGATATTTGGTGATGAAAGGAGACAATTCTGGTGAAGGAAGATTGGACATCAACCCACTGTTGAGGATGTGGGTCCCACAATACTGGACCAATGAAGCCCAAATTTCTTGTGATGATATAAGACATACATTGTAACAAATCATTATTCAGGCCAAAGTGCTAATTCGGTCTCCATAATGGTGATCAAGGCAGCCCAAATGGAAGATCAGAATCTGGGCCAGAATCTGCGGCCCAGAATGTCATCCCAATGAATCTTCCATATCTGCCGAACCACAAATTAAATTGGGCTGATATTTTACAGGAGGTTATAAGACATCCGGGGATTCATTTTTTTCTTCTATGTACCACTCCAAATCGGCCATCTAGAAGGACTTTGAAGCGGATCTGTCAAGTGGATGCAAGCTGGATGCCATCTCGGGTCAAGGGTGGAGAAGTCTCCTCTCCACCTACTTTCCACCACCTATGCCTACCCTCATTTATTGGGATTACTTGGACTGTTGGAGCTCGGCCTAAGGATCCAAATTTTCCTATTTAAGGCAGTGGTGGTGAGGAGGAACTCATACCTTCTTTCATGTAATGTTATTATGCTCAATTTTCGTTGTAATGCTTTCATTTCCCCATGTAAGTTTCTTTTTGTATTTCTAAGTTCTTAATCCAATTACTTATCTTCTATTATTCCAATTTCTATACTTAAATCTATAAAATCACAAAATCACAGTGATAACTCTGTGTTTTGGTGATATAGTTCACACATAGGTGTGAATTCCATTCACACACATGGAGGAGTGCTCGTTATTTCCGTGGTTTTAATCTCTTCAATTCAATTCTTGTAAGCCGTCTTCCGCCCACCATTGATAGTATATCATAAATGGAGGGATAACCCTTTAATGAGTTGATCTTAGGAAGATGAAAAGGATGGATTGAATGTTATTTAATGCATGAATTGTTGTTAATTGGTTAAATAATTCAAGACTTCCATTCTTCAATTATTTTCGCTCCTCATCTTCACTGTGTTTGAAAAAGCTAATTCCAATTACTAAATTGACCATATACCTTGGAGAGATCATGAATATGGTTCTCTAAGTGTGTTGGTGACTAGTAGTTGATTTTAGTTAGTATCTAACCAGAAAATGATGAAGGTAGTGTTATTTTGAAGAATGGTTTCATCAAGAATTAATAAAACCAAAAATTTGTCTAAAGAAATAAAATGCATTCAACCCACCCAAGCGTAACCCTAAGATCAACCCATTTCATTATAATTGAACTCAAATAATATTATTAGTCTTCTCCCAAAACACTTAAAAACAAATCCAAGTTGGCCACTTCATAGCCAAAAATCCATCCCTTAGGTTGTGTATCTTAGGTATCTTCTTAGGTCTCTGTGGAATCGACAACTCAAGCTACACTACAAGGACCGTTCTACCCTTCTTCTCTTGCGTAAATTTGGGCGTGAACCACATATAATGAAATTATTTTAATTTTTTCTTCATACACCCTTATAGACTCATCTACATTTTTCTTCAATCTCATGAACTCCCACTCCATATTAAGATGGAGAGTTCGGGGAAAATATTTATTGAAAAATATTTTTATTTTTCATTAAATGGAATCAATTTTATCCTTAGACTTCATGTTCTTTATCCATTTCCACCACTAATCAGCTTCCCCATCAAAATAATATATTGTTGGTACAACTTTTTCTTTTTTTGAGCACTTTAGGATAAGGAATATCTTTTAAATGGAGTTAATCCATTGTTACTTGATTAGGGTATTAGAATATACACTAAATATGGATGGTATTTATCACTTAAAAGATTCAAAAAAAACTTTATCTTTCTTAGGAGGAGGGTGTCACACACAATTCATGTTATTATTCATAACTTGAGCCAGTTGTGCTAGTACAGTTTTGATGTTTTGATCTCCTGTTCCCATTAGATTTGTTATTTCATTAGGGAAATAATTAAATTTCCATTCACATTGATTATTAGAATAGGTTCACATATTCCCATACATTAACTAATAAAAATAATCTACAATTACGGGGATTGAATACATATCTAATAATAATATAAAAATAAAAGTGTGAACATAGAAGGATAAACATGAAAATGAAAAGTATATCCTAGCAAGTGATTCCCTAAGTTTTAATCTAAGTTATCCATAGTGATAGAATTATACATTGGGATATTAATAATGTTTTATATACTTAATATCCAAAATAACTAGACTATTCTCTTATACCAACTATAACAACCCTATCCTTTTACACATATTATTACCTGATTTTAAGTTTAATTAACCATCAAATGAAAACTAAGGATCATAATGTATAGTGTGTTTGTAAGACAAGGTGCATAAATTGAATTCATGAAACCAAAATAAAATCATATTTTATTTAATCTCCATAATTATATCCTAACTTAATTTGAGATCATGAATTTTCATTGATATCCTGACGAATAAATGAATAAAGGTATGAGCTAAAAATCCCATTAAGGGAATAAACATCAGAATAATGCATGGAACATGGGTTAGTGAGCATAAACTTATATCATAAAAAGGCATGTAACATGAATAATAATATGGAGAAATAATAAGTAGATCATGGGATCATATAATCATGGAAACAATGAAATGTGGAAAAAATATGTATCATGACATAAACATGATTCAAGGCTATCTATTAGGACTATATGACATGGTGAAAAATTCCCATAATGGATTAGGTTTACTCTCTAATCCCTTATAAGATCTCTAATGAGATTGAAAATTACCCAATGAATTGGAGAACTATCTGGTTTCACCCAACATAACATTTTCATAAATATGTGTTCTACATGAAGAATCAAAAATAAGGAATAAATTTAAGGTTTTCCGATGGAAATAAATGTGTATCGTAATCATGATATAAGGCATAAAAATGAGTGTATCATAAAGGTGTCCATAAAAGAATGGATTTAAATAATAAATGGAAATTAATAAGTAAAAATAGGAATAGATGATGATAAATGATGTCCAACTTAAGTGAAAACATGTAAAAAGGGTGTTTAAGCATCTTTAGAAATGAGCCACTTTAGTGCGGTTTAATGGAAAATATTGATGAGAGTTTAAAGAGAACAAAAGAATAATTTTTTGTATAAAATTTTAAATGAACTAAGATGGTTTTTAATGATTAAATTAGTTATTTTATTAAAATACAGGAGGCTTAAAAAAATATGGAGTGTACTTTCATTGGGGTAAGAAATCGAGAAGTTCCCTTTAATTAGGATTTCTTATCAAGAGGAATTGAGAAGGGTGCCTTTTAAAATATGTATTTCCTCATAAAATAAAGATGAATTGATATAGATACATAAGATTGAAATATAAAAATAAAATTTAGAATATATATATAAGAATTATGAAGAAACACATTGGAATAAAGAGATAGAAAGCATAACCCAAATGTAAATTGGAGGTTCGGAGAGATCCCTTACCTTATATCCAAATGTGTTCCACAAATAAACTTAATGTACTGTATAATGAAATTTGATCCATTAAATACATAATTCAGAACCTTATAAAAATATATTTTATTTATTTTAATTTTATTAAGTTCATTTATGTTCATTTTGATGTGTTATAATGTTTTTTTTCTTTCGAGTAGCATTCATTTTGATGGATTTCATGGTTTGATTAATTTAGTTTAATAATTGAAGTTCATGTAAAATGAAATAAAGGATAAAAAAGTGGAATGAAATTGTATTAATATACTTAAATAATTTAATGTTTTTCAATATATCATTTTTTAGATATGAAATTTATTTATTAGATAAAATTTCACTGATAAATGTTTTGTTTATTTTGGTGGTTTTTCAATCATCGTGAACAAGTTTGTTTTATTATTTAATATTATGATTATTTTTTTTTAAACATGGAAAAAGTTATATTATATATTTTAAAATATTTTTTAATAATTATATTGGTTTTATGACAACCAATGAAGTCGGTAATGGAAAATAAAAAATCATCATCCATGAAAGTGATGAATCGACACATCACGAAAGATGTTTTCATTTTTAGAATGAAATGAGAAAAGAAGAGATTAATGATGGATATTTAATTAACAAAATAAAATTATATTATATGTATGATAATAAATTTATCATTTCCTTTTGTATAGGGGATGTGATGGGAAGATAATATAAGAAAATAAATTAAAAGACAAAGAAACATGTTTTTACATATTGAATATCATATCCTTGAGAGCATCCATAAAGGACATGGAATTGGTCTTTGGGTGATATCCACAAGACCAGGACATAGGGAAGATTATTGGTAGATGCATTGGGTTGAATATTTGCATGATCCAAATCATAGAAGGTGTGAGGAGAAGAGGTGGTGAGGGTGGTAATTTTAAGGGCGGAGAGGGGTGTTTTCTCATTATTTTATCCATTAGTTTATTATTTTGGCTCAAGACTATCAATAGTTTTGATTATTCTGAATAATTAAAGTAACTAGAGTAATTGATATCAATATAATCATAACTTACATAACACATGACTCAATCATGACTCAAAAATTCATTTATTTACTTATAATGTTAAATACTATAAAATACCATATTTCACTATTCACCAAAAATTAATTATTTTTGAAAAATCCCAAATATTCACCCCAACCATTTTCCTATTTATATATTTCAAAAAAAGTACTCGATTTTATGAAAATAAATTTTTTAAATTTGTGAAATTTATGTTTTAATTAAAATCATCATTTATTCGAAAAATGCCAATTTTAATATTATAACTGATTTTATGACACTTTGAAAAATTAATTAAGGTATAATAAAATTATATTATAATTATAATATAAAAAATAATTAATTTATGAATCTATTATATGAAAATAAATTTTCTTTTGAATCATTATATTAATTATAAAATTGTAAATAAATATTTACATTTCACAAAAATCCTAAAACATAATTTATCATTTTTCAAACATTTATTTACTTATTATATGATATAAATATATCATATTTTTATTTATAAGATACCCAAAATTAATTTATAAATTAATTAGTATTTTAATATTAACACTATGTTTTATTTCTATAGATTTTTCCATGAGTGCGGTTACTCTAGTGGATTGAAGAGATCCAAATTTTCTTATTCTTATTATCTTATTTTTTATTTATTATCCCATTGTAATTATTTTTTTGTTGGCCAAATAAAGTACCATTATTAATTTATGAGGATAATTATTTTTTTGGGTTCTCTATATGATTTATTATAAGAAGGAAAATTTCATTGATAAAATTATGGGTTGTTCCACTAAGGATCACTCGATGACCCACATTAAATTCCAAAAAATGATGAATATGGTCAACATAATATTTTCAATGACTCTGTTCTACTATTAGTCTCTTAAAAATCAACTAAATAATAATCTTCATCTCTTGAATGATTCTCTGTACTATAAAATAATTACCTCACAACTATGACCAAAAAAGGGGGACTGACATGGTTATCCAAAAAAATATTTTAAGGGAGCAATATTTTTCTATGCATGATAAATAATATTACAAGTGAATTAAATCAAAGAAGCATGTTTCTACCAAGATACACCAAAATAAATTTTGAATAGTCATAAAATTTCAATATGATTATTAACTTCCTGCTTCTTCTAACTATCAATCTATGGATGATAGCTTGTGTTCAATTTCAGTAGAGGACCCATTACATACTGAAAAACAACCCCAAACCAAGAAGTGAAGCATGTGTCCCAATAAGAAATGTTTATAGAAGTAATTACATGAAGTCATAGTATCTCATGAATATAAAGGTTTAAAAGATCATCTAATTTAATTAACTCTTTTTTAGGATAAAAATTGATATATTTCATTAACTAGACAATAATAACCCAAATTGAGTTCTTCACACTATGAAAGAGAGGAAAGCTAAAAACAATTCCCATAGATATTGTATCCCACTTCTACACTAAAACTATAAGTTTTTTCAATAAACCTGATATGTTCTATAAAATTACCTTGATTTTATGATTGTTAAGGCATTGAGAAACAAAATTAGTAGTCACCCACTTTATCCTAAGAAACCAATATCGGTGTTTTACATTATAAACCATATTTATTTCCCAAATGTGAACTACCAAGATAAAAATGATTCCCACCAATCATCACCTCATACCAAGATTTAAAAAAATAATTGAGATATTTATAAAACAAATGGAACTATTAGGAGACCAAGAACAATTAGACGAGGTCTTTAGACCATTTATAATTATGCTAATCTACTAATAGTCAATATCTAATGATTTATCAGTCTTAATTTGATCATCCTAAGAGGGTGTAACTTACACACTATCCAAAAATACATGTTCATCATACTCATTTTAATTAAGTTGAAATTTAGTAGATAATTTAATCAAATTCAAAAAATCCTCTGATCCTTTCACTATATGAACTGGTATCATTTTTTCTTAAGTAATCAACCACTACGTTCCATTTTTTCATGGTGTATGATTAATAAATGTAAATATTTTAGAGATAATCAACCCAAAATATCTTTATGAAATTAATATTCCCCTATGTGAAGATATACTTCATTATTTTTTATCATAATTCATGGTTAGTGTTTCCTGGATATGGTAGTGGTACTAAAATTTCAATGAATGCATCACCATTACTAATTTACAGTTGTTTATAGGGTAGTTCTTCTCACATTGATATAAATAGTGAAATCCATAGGCCAAAACATGATCATGATACATTAAAACACACCCCATAAATATAATTGAGGCATCACAGTACACAATATAGCCTTCTCTTAGCTCAATATGAATCAGAATGGGAATAAAGTCAATCTCAATTTTAACTACTTGATGAATCTATAGAACGTATCATCCCAATAAAGTTTCACTCCCTTTAGATTCAAATACATTAAGGGAGAAAATAACTAGGAGAAATAGTTATTTAACCACATATAATATCTAGATAAACCCTAGAATTTACCAATCACAAAATCATTCTTTTTTAATTCCCAAGAAATTATAGTTCGGATGTTCGTAGGATCCATAGAAATGCCTTTCTCAGATACAAAATGAACATGGAATTTTACTTCATGAATTGAAAAATATTATTTAGATAAAAAAAATATACAAGTGATTATCCCTCAAAATTACCAAAATTACATACATATGGTTATCATGGTTCACCTTCATCTTGGAATAAACCAATAATTCATCAAAAAACACTATAAAATTGTGTTGATATACTAGTTCATGATATGGTTTATCGAGGTTATAAAAATAATCGGGGCACTAGTGAGGCCAATTTTCAAGACCCAATACTCAAAATTAAAGTGTTTATAGGAATATATTCTTCCATAAGCCTTAGATAATGGTATCTTTATGTTAGGTCAATATTTTAAAACCATCTCAGTCAACTAAGTTTTTCAAAAAAATAATCAATTGGAGGAAGTTATTACAATGTTAGTGTCATGTATTGGGTATTTGATACAATGTTAGAGACTTATTTTTTCATTATTTATAAAGCAAATTAGTGATGATCATGTTGACATGAAGGGTGAATAAAATCATTCATTTTGATTTTTTTAGACGAGCCTTAATTATTTTAAATTAGTAAGATCCATCTGATATGTTATTAGAGAGATAGTAATTGTACTAAAAAGTATATTAATTGAATAATTTTCCTTAATATTGGGATGGAATCCAAAAATATCCATAGCTGAAACATTGGGATACTTATCTTACACTATAGGAAGCTAACCATCTTAACCCCATTCAACAACATCCAAGAACAAACTTGGATTCTTTTATGAAATCAATTTGGATCACACTCACCTTGTAATATTTTAGTGTTTCCATTAAGAGAAAATAAAATAACCTTTTTATTATTATATTCAACCAGAACTTTAGTTCCCCCCTTCAAATCCATTAAAAAATAAGATGAATTATTGGTCAATAAATAAGAAATCCAAAACAACCTCATCACTAGTAATGATATCATGACACTCAGGGGATATAAAATCGTACACTCTTCTACTTACAAAAGGATATGAAAGATGTATTAATTAAAGAATTAACTTAGGTTGTATCCCCAAATCTACAATGAACATATATGAAGTAAAATAATGGGATAAACTCGGGCCAAACAAATCCAAGTTCATAAATGAAGAAATAAACACTGGACCTCTCATGGAATCTAGCCTAGATTTAGAATACTCATGTACCCACTCTATCATATATAAGAAAATATATTCAATATTTCTATGATATTTCTAGGTAGTATGAGAGTCTTCTTTCATCAGAGGTTGTGATCTCACCCCCTCAGATGAATTCGACTACACTAGAGAGCTTCTTGTAGAAGAAGATTCATCATTTTATCTTAACACATGATACCTATAAATGAAGTGTAGATTCACAAATAACCAAAATTACTGGTTTAATTCCCTATGATTTTATGATATATTTTTTTTATATAAATTTTATTTCTTTGGAAACTTTCTTTATACGCAACCCCGAGTTTAAAATAATCATGATATACTATTAAAATATTATTATTTAAAGTGATAGTTATCGCCTAGTTGTTGTATTGGTGCGAATGAATAGTATTAAATAAATTATGAAATATTTTTTTTAATTTATATAATGAATTAATTGGAAATTAGTCGGTCATAAAATGAAAATAAAATCATTTGAAGGTAAAAATGATGTCTTTATTAAAAATAGTTTTTATGCAAGCAATGTGTCTTAATCATAATAATTTAATTTAATTTTTATTGATGAATAATTTTAATATAATTTATATATAATTTATTAAATCAAATATTTTAATATTCATCTAATATTTTTCACTATGCATGAAATAAGAATAAATCTAGTTTTATGCTTAAAAATTCATTTTTCTGAAAACGTATTTCATTATGTTTAGTACTATTATTTAAAAATTGATTTATTAAACATATAGAAATTGAATAATCTAAAATGAATTCCATATTTCAAATATGAAAAATTAATATAATTTAATAGGTTTAACTTAATTTTATTCATAATGAAAAGTAAAAATTTTAAATTTTTGATACCATGGTTAGGGTTAAAAAGTGTTTAATGGGGGTTAAACTAAGACATAAGGGTAAAAATACCATTTAAAAATGTGTAAATATTTTTATTTGAACATATTTTGACCTTATATTATCCTAATTTTTAATAATTGTCCATTTGGATCCACTTTAAAATGAAATTGACTTTATATTATTTAAATCATTTATGTAATTAGATTTGTGTCATAAAAGGGAACCTCCTATTCTTCATTATTCACAATGTTTTAGAACTCAATAACAAAAAATACCTACCTTGATACCCTTAATGATTAATTTCCATCATTATTGAAAACCTTTTCTAACCTTAAGATTATTTTAATAAGGATTAAGTTGTAAGCCAAAGGTGGTCTCACAAAGAAGAGGTAATCGTCTTACCCAACTCTTTCAAATCTTATGTCTTCTTTTAATTTTCATAAATCTACTATATCCATACTAAAATTATTAATCTGATATTTCAATTATACTTATATTCTATTATAATTATTTCACAACTATTTTCCACCTCCTTTCCATCAAATGTGAAATGAAAGTATCACTTGTGGGTATGTGTGGACTACTATCTCAGCGTAGTGATATGATTCATTTTCCATCACCATATTTCATGATTGGATATTATAAGTGATTTAATATTTATATATGATATTTATGAAATAATTATTATCTTTTAATTAGATTATCTTTTCTTTCTTATTACATTCCCATCCATTAAAAAACAATAATGTTTCCCATGCTTATGTGTGGACTAACACCTCTATGAAGTGATGTGATTCATTTTTCATATACGATTTACATGGATAGTAATATGTATAGGTTTAATGTATATATATGATATTTATGATATATTAATAATTTTATATGTTCAATTATTATTTACTTTTCTTTTTTTCGATTCATCAAAAATAAGATACATCACTTGTGTGTCCATATAGACTATTATCTCCATAATGTGATGTAATTAACTTTTCATCACCAGTTTATATAAATGGTCGTAAAAGTGTATATAATAAATAAATATAAAATTTAATCCATTATTAATATTATGGATATGGTGAAACCATTACCAATATAAATGTATTGAAACAATTGAACTGAAACATGCTTGGAAAATGGACCACTTTTCACCTGAATGTTCTTATTAATGAAGAAATATTTAATAAAAGGATTATTGAAAATTATAAATGAATGATACATAGTATGTTATTAATTTATAATGTTCTATAATATATTTATGATAATTATATATTTATTATACAGTAGTTTTTAAAGTGTAATAAGAAATATGTGACTTGAGTTAAGGGTTTATGTTGCAATCTCAATTATTTTCATTATTTTCTATTCTAGACTTTCATTGAGGGAAATTATATGGAACCTATCCTTTTAACTCCATATATATTATTATCTTATGGTTATTCATGGAATTTTCATTTATTATTAACAAGTTTCCCACATTTTTACTAAAAATTATGTTGAAAATTATTTTAAATAAATGTATATCGTATTTCCTCTTTGGTCGATGAATCTTTTATTCCATGTCTATTCTCTTGAAAATTATTTAACAGAATTATTTACCTATACATAAAGATTTTTAGAAATAATATTTTCATTAAAATTTAATTTATTCACAAATTTTTAAAATGAATATTTTTATAATAATGTTTTCTGAAAAAGTAATTTTTTAATTTTAAAAAATATGTGAAAATAAAGTTTTCTTTTAAGGTATCTGGTATGAAAATAGTTTCCTACTATATTGAATATTATTTGATTTTATGATTCCTTTATAAGTTCAAAATTTTATTTTTAATGACAATATTTTTCTCAATATTTTGGGAATTTTTAGTTTTTAAAGACATTGAATGAAAATGATATTTTCTCTTTTTTCAAAGAAATGATCAATTTCTATTCTAAAGGTATTTTTCATTTTCTAAATATCCTTAAAAATTTAAGATTCACTAGGGATTTTATCTATTGATACCATCCACATTATTCTTACAAATTGATTATGATGATGATGATTTAATGTTGATTCTATGAAATAAGTTTCTTTGCCACTAGTTAATTAAGTTATGTTGGAATGTTTTTTAAACCAATTTCCTTTCCACAGGCTATGATGTGGTCAATTGATGAATGTTTTATGATCTAATATAACTCATATTTATGGTTTTAATTATGTAATGGGTGTCTTAAAATCATATATCCTTCCAATTAATTGGTTAAATAATGATATCTAATGAGATAATGAGGACTGTAATGTGGAGTGAACCTAGTTTTTTATGGGACACTATCCACTATAGTAGTCTTTGTAGTGAACCTTGATTAAGGAAATTATGGAATGAGGAGTGAACCCAATCCATAATGATAGTCTTGGTAGTGATACTTGACAAAGGAAATTATTTTCTATGCTTATGTGTATACCACAAACTTATGTCTTATGCTTATGATATGTTCTTATGGCTCAGAATTGATTATTGATGATTTTAAAACAATATGACTAATTTATTATGTTATGAAAAAGACTTATTTTATGATTTATGAATAATTACCTTTGATTGATTGGATATGATTTTTTAAATTTATGATCATGGTATCATATCCTTATACTTATCTTATTCTCACTTATGATAATTGATATATATAAATACTATACTTACATTTATTGAGAATATGATCTCACACTTCCTTATATTTCCTTTCCCCAGGTTGTGAATAATGATTTTATGTAGAGTATTTCTAAGAAGTGTACTATGGGAGAATAAATTTGTGGGAGTTATTGAAGATATTTCATAGAATAAGAAGATTGTGAATCTTGTATCTAAAGACACTAAACATTTATGTTTCTAGGTCATGTATTATTATTATATATATTTAATATTCATAAAAAAAATGTAATATATGTGTGTGGAATTATTTAGTATCCTTAAATGGTATCATAGTATGGATTAGTTATATTTGGATATTATGATTAAAGAAAATTATTGAAAACCCTGGGGATGTGTCTTAGAATAATATAACATCCAAAAGATTTGTTAAAGTAGATATTATGTGGTTTTAAAAGAAAATGCATCCCAATATAGATACTAGAAAGGGGATATGGTTGTTCTATAGATTAACTTAGGGGTAAAAAATCTAATAGGGTAGATTGGGTATTAACACGATCATTATCGGTGCATGATTTGTGCTCCTAATACTACACACCTAGCTAGAAATTCCTGAGGAATGCTCTTGGATTAAATCTAATTTTATTTAAAAACAATTATAATGTATTTGAAAAAATTATGGTCTTGAATAACCTAGTCTAAACCTAATGTGTCGTATATTTAAAATGATTTTCCCTACTTTAAGTATCATATGAATTATTTTTCATGATTTCATGATTAATCTCTGTGATTATTATTTCATACAATATTTTTTTCAGTTTTATCCAATAGATGGAACTTGGAGGGATCATGTTAACAACTAATGTGGTTTTCAATGAAAGTATTTTCCTCTTTAGAAACTAAATAAATTGTGATATGAAATGTGAAACCATCTAATTATGTCTAAATATCTATCTCAATATATGATTGACAACATCAACATGAGTGATTTTACTAACACACCTAATTAGATAAAAATGGAGTTTCATTGGAATTTTGTTGATGAATACCATGGGGGAAAATATTCAACTTCCTACATGTCAATAATGTGGGAGAAAGACCCAATAAAATGTCTCAATGGAAAAGGAATATATTTTTTGTATAGAAAATAAGGGCATAAAGAATGCAATTTCCATGTAAAAATATAGAGGTTGATTGTGAGAAGTAAATAACCTCCTAAGGTAGTATTTGATGTTCAATTTATTATGTGTGGGGAACATTATAATTATCTTATTCAATTCCCTAATCCAATGTCTAAATCTTATATATAGTAAGGTTATATGATATTTTAATCATTGAAGTCAGTCATGATGGGTAAGCCATACTTATACTCCACTCTAGAGTTGAGGATTTCATGTTAAAGGTTGTAATAATGTTCCCAAGGAAAATATTATTAGTCATCTTTTAGTGAACATTGATGATATTTTCATCATTTTTTAGGTCTCTTAAATAGATTACATATGAATTAATAGAATAAGGAAAACCCATTTTATATTCTAAATCAACATATGATTGACTATCGGTTCAAGGAAGAGTATGATTTCCAAATGGAAATTACATGCATTATATAGGTCTTACTACCTATTCATGAGGGATATTCATGTCAAATGGTTGGGTAGAAACTCAACATCGATGATATACCCATTTTTTGGAATATGATAATGTATTTACTGATTAATTTCCTAGTCTTCCTCCAAATTGGGAAGGTGGGGTTATAATATAACTCATACCTGGTGATACAACTATTTCAATGACTCCATATATAATGTAATAGATTCAGTTACAAGAATTTAATATAAAACATTAAGAGAATCTTGAAAATGGATTAATACGCCCTAGTGCAGCACCATGGGGTTCACCTATTCATTTTATTAATAAAAAATATGGGTTTATGTTTCTTTGTATTGATTATCTGGAACTTAACAATATCACTATCAATAAAAAGTACCTTACACTCCATATTTTTGACTTGTTTGATCAATTTTTCAGATATTAATACTTTTCAAAAATTTATCTTTGGTCTTGATATCTTAGATAGATGTTCAATAAGGATGATATATCCAATATAAGCTTTTTTACAAGGTATGGTTATTATGAATTTAAAGTGATTCAATTTTTACTTACAAGTGACCCTTTTATCTTTTTAAATTTAATGGGAAGAGTGTTTAAAGATTAATTCAATCAATTTTTGGTAGTCTATATAGATGATATTCTGATATATTCTAATAGAAATGAAATTCATGAAGATTATTTGTGGATTGTGTTAAATAAAAAAAGGGAGGATAAGCTTTATACCAAATTTAACCAGCATGAATTTTGGCTATAGAATGATTTATTCTTCAGTCATATAATCTAAAAGAGGTTTATATCGATAGATCCATTAAATATTGAAGTTATTTATTAATGGAACAGACTAACCATGGGGGATAACATTCAAAGTTTTTGTGGGTTGGATGGATATTACTTATGATTTGTGATGGATTTCACATGTCTATCTAATCCAATAACCAGGATGACTTGGAAATGAACCATGTTCTATTGGATACAAGAATGTGATTACAGTTTCAATTAATGTAAGAGAAGGTTCGTCAATGTAGCTATACTAACACTCCCCAACATTGGATAAGGGTTTATGGTCTATAGTTAATCATTGAAGAATGTTCTATAATGCATCCTCATGTTTAATTACATGGTGATATGTTATACCACATTCTAATAAAATATTCAAGATAAAAGTTAACCAAATCATGATTTTGAGTTTTTAGGAGTAATGTTTCCATTAAAAATTTGGAGTCATTATCTATATGGTGAATGGTTTGATAAATATATATATATATATATATATATGGATAATAAAATATTTATGAATATATTCACATAAAAGTAATTGAATATTCTATAAAGGGGATGATTGGAGTAGATTAATGATTAAGAATTCTCAATACACTAGCACTCTGGGAAGGTGAATAATGTAACACTCTATTATGCTTCACATGTACTCCCTTGTTTATTATTTTCTTATAATCATTGTTGGGGTGTGTTTGCAAAAATCATGGGGATGGAGATCTATTTCTAGGTAAAATGACATAATGTTCCAGGATGTATATTTATTTAAATTAATGGAGTTTGGGTATATATTTCTCAAAGACTTAATAGAGTTATTCCTATGTTTGGAGAATGCTCATAGTGGGGTCTTTGATTTTTTATACTTAAAACCTATAGTTTCTATAGTTTTCTATGCTATTACATATTGTTTAAAGTCATTACATTCCTTGTAAATTTTTCTAGGAATATTACTTGAAACAAGTTCAAGTATTGAAGGGTTTACACATTGTGTAATATTTTCACATCATGTAAGTATTAAAAATTGTTTTTAATAAAAATGAAACATTATTTTCAATGAGTCTTTTAATTAATGAATATATTTTGTAAATGATTTAAAATACATGTACTATTTGGGATTATCAACTTTTTAGAGAAGTTTTTGGGTGATTAAGGGTTCATTAAATGGTAATTCTCCCTTCATGTGATCTAGATAGATCCCATGAGAATTTGAGGGATCTCCTCTCCCTCTAGGTATTTCATTCAGTGATTGGACAGTGTTTTTGATGTTGTTCATCTCTACAAGTTTTTGATCTTTCTAGTTCTTTATTCCTTTGGTAATATAAACTACATTAGATTCGTTTTTTTTCTTATTCTTGATCAGATAGTGTTTTATATCAATATCATTCAGTTTCATGGAGTGCCTTGTATTTCGAAGGCCATTCTCATGTTTTTCAATCACCATTGTTGAAGGAATCTAGGTTTATACCATTTTGAGGTAGATGTTTCTATAAAATGGGTTAATGTAATTAATTTCATATCATTCTTTGTAAATTCTATTGTTTATTCATTGATTTGATGTGATTTGTGTTTTTAAAGGATAGGTTGAAAAGGAAAAGGTTTCAAAAAGGGTTTTTCATAGAAAATAAATTTAGTTGGTTTGGAAATGGTTTTTCAAAAAAAATAAGATTGTATTGGCTTAAAAAAATTATAAAATTTTGAGATTGGTTTAAAAAAATTATTTTGAAAATTGGAACATTGGAAAAATTGGGTGCATCGGGAAAGAGACATGTGAAGATTTAGTGTGTGTGGAACCACTAGGAGGTAACCTTTTGGATATCGATGGACTATCATAGCACTCGATATTGGTTGGATACAATGTTATGCATATTTAAGAATTTGAGTGTCTAGCATGTATTATCCCATAGGATCATCCCCAATATGATTTTATTTTTCATTTATGGTTATTTATCACATGATTTTTTTTATTATGGAATATTTCTCATATGTTTTATAATATGAGGTTGTATAACATGGAATCACATGAGGGTATTTCATGGATATGTGTATACTTGCTTACCTCTTGATTCATGGATATTCCTTCTTGTTTATATCACTTATACTTGTCAAATTTTTTGTTTTCAAGATATGAAATTATTTTATTAAAACCAAAGAGGAAAATTATTTACAAATAAATTGGGTATGTAAAAAAAAAATTAAAACCGTTTTTTGTTTTAAAATCTAGAACTGTTGCATTCTTTTTATTAGATCTTGTATAAACATTGTGGTGGTATCCTATTGGGATTTTTTATCACATCCTACTTTTTCCATCGACTGTTCTTAGATGGTTTATTACAAGATACATGTAATGGGAAGGGAATCATGTTGCATGTTGACTTCTCCTTGGGTCTTTACCTTCATAGAGTGGTGATTTAGAGGTGACTATGGGTCATATAGAGACTTAATTGTATTTATTTATTCATACATTCTAGTTTATCCAGTTTGTATGTGATTTTATGTATATTTTTATATCTTGTTTTTATGTATAGTACTCTAGTTTTATGTCTTATTTCATTGCATTCAATACTTGTTCTATTTCTTATATCACCGAGCCATGTGACATTCATCTTGGGTATATGGATTGGTTGAACTCGATTGGTGTATTACAAATTGGTTCAGAGTGAAGGATAATCCTACAGTGTGATAAAACTGTATGAGTTTGGTTCTGGGTATTTTGTATAAAGGAGTTTGGACTATTGGAATTCAGAGAGTATGTGTGGAAAAGAAGCCAGTCTAGCACACTTTTGTGACTGAACCTGAGTTACCATGGGTTGTTCGGGAAATTAACTAGGTTTGAGACACGGGTTTTAGGGTCATTTGAATGAAATATAAGGGAATTTTATTTAAATTTACCAATTAATTTTTGTTAAATTATTTCATTGATAATAGTTTTTAGTTAATTTAGATTAATAATATTTTAAATAAATGGTTTGAATTCCAAAATTGGTCCTAAGATATTATAATTTTTTCCTGATGTAATTGGTTATTGTCTTGTGTTTATTAAAAAAATTAATTTAATAAGATATCTACCAATTTTGAGAGAGTAAGATATGAGAGAGGATTCATATAATAATCCACCAATGGACACTTCTTTGGTAGAATCTATAATCAAAACAATTCATACTTTGGGTCAAGTGGTTTTTGGTAACCTAAGACGTGTAGTGGACCATGGATCGGAGTTTACTAAGAAGCATCCACCCATATATTATGGTGAAAATGGACTGTAGAAATATGAGGATTGGATTGGGTTTATTAGGAGGATATTTAACTTTAAAATGACTCCCAAAGACTTATTTGTGTGTTCTTTCATGTATGTTATCAAGAGATCATGAAGAAGATAGTGGGACTCTATTGTGAAATCTTAGTTCCATGAGGACCATACCTGAGATTATTTTAAGAAAATATTTAATAAGGATTTTAACCCTAAGAAGTATTTGTGGAAAATACATGGGAGTTTCTAACCTTATAGTTGGTAGAGCATACTATTATGGAGTATTCTACCCATTTTCATGAGCTACTACATCTAACACTAGAGATTGTCACTAATGAGTACCTAAAGTCTTTAAGGTTTTATTTAGGATTGAGGGCTAATATTAGGTTGATTTTGATTCTAATGTGGATTCTGAATGTTGAATATAGAGTTGATAAATAATATTTGGAAAAAGTTTACATAGTTTGAGGGAGAGGTTTGGGTGGATCTTTAGTTGGTGTAGTTGTTAGCCAGGGTGTATCTTCTTTCACAAAAAGGAAATGTAAATATGTTAAGTTCTCTTCAGAACCATTTTTTGGGGATTTATCAAGGAAATAATAGATTATTTGATATCAGTGTAGGCAATCTAGTCATACCTGGATTAACTTTATGAAGTCTCCTAGTGATTTTTATCATTAAGAATTATCAATCCATCTAAATAATATTTTGTGAAAGGATGTTCCAGGAATGTAAGTCAGGATCCACTCTCACTAAGGGTACACAGGTTTTTACCAATGATTCCAAGGGTGGTGGGTCAAATTCTCAAGCCCAGGGGGATGTCCATGTTTCTAAGACATGACTTCATTATACAACTGAGTGTGTGAAAGAGGAATCTAATTTAGGTCTATCTACTTGTTGGTCGGAGTGGACACTCAAGAGGGGGGGTGAATTGAGTTCCAATTAAAATTTCTGTTAAAAACAATTTCTATTAAAATCCCCCAATTTCAAAAACAAATTAAACTGTAGTGAATTTATATAGATTATAAAGGTTCAATTAGTTTCTCAAAGATTGATTAATTCTCAGTTAACGTAATCTTATGATTAAATTAACTTTTGAAACTAACTTACTGATTTATAACAAATATAAACACTTGCGAACTTAATTATCAAAGTAGCTTTGAAGACAGATTATATTTCAAAGTAATAGCAGCGGAATATGAAATAAATATATATAGTATAGATATAGAGTATAACTATAAACACACAGAATTAACCAAGAGGTTCAGTCTCAAGCCGAGACTTAGTCCTCTCAAAAGTTTATATAAGAAATGATCCACACCCTGGATCGGGGTAAACAACAGTGAACACACTGTCCAGGTCACAAGACCTCTACCACAGTTCTTCGTGGGAAAACAAACAACAGCAGCAAGCTGTCCAGGTCACAAGACCTCTACCACTATCCACAGTGGGGAATGGGGTGCAAAAAGATTTGCTGAGGATTTACAGATCCTCCAGTGAAAGTACAGGAGTCAGTGTGTGTGTTTAATACAGCAGATAACACACACTGCTCAAAATGTAGAAAACTAAAACACAGTAGAGCAACAGATAGAATGAAGAAGGTTTAGAGTGATCTATAGTGTTGGCAGATCAGTTCTGGACTCGTAGGAATGAGTGACTTGAAGCTTTGGTCCTTTTTCTGTAAATTGACACTAAAACAGAGTGTCGGGATTTCCAGACTTCCAGATGTTCAAGTGATCAGCTTCTTTTGGTTTGAGTGCTTCACAGCATGGCTTTTAGGAGACGGTTCTTTCAGTCGGTTCACTGAGACTCTTTTGTTCTTCAGAATGAATGCTCGAGAGTTATTCCTTTTTGTGTATATGTGTATCTCCTTCTCAGTTGTAGATGTTAGACTCAGTGTAACTGTTCCATTCATGTCTTTCTTCTTGAATGCTTCTCTCTTCTTTTTATACTCCTCCATATATTCCCTTTTTGTTCACCCGAGGCCGACAAGATAAATAGTCTTGAGTTGCACGTGCGATCTTCCTCGTACATTGTATTATTTCTTGATATGTCTGCAAATATCAATAAATAATGTTAGATGTATTCATCTTGCTAGACATGACCGTTAGATTAGTATTAATCAAATTGGTAAAGAAAAAGTAGAAATATAATAATAATAAACTGGTCGAGAATGTATGTCACTGTGGACTTCAACTGTGGTCTTCCAACTGTGGACTTCCTTCTGACTGCTGACTTCAACAAAAGGCTTGCTGTCTGTAGACTTGCAATGGTAGCTTTTACTCCATGTAACTGTAGCCTCTCTAACTGTAGACTTGTAACATCAAATTTGTAGAACTGTATCCTTTGTCAACTGTAGACTTCGATCATCAGTAGACTTAGTCGACAGAAGCTGTCTAACTGTAACCTTGACTGTAGGCTTATGACTGTAGGCTTGTTCGACTGTGAACTTGTTCCAACTGTAGACTTGTTCGTCTGTGAACTTGAGCAGAGAAAACTTTGAGCAGAAGTCTTGTAACTGTGACCTTCGTCTGTGAGCTTTGACAATAGATAGCAGTGGACTCGTAACTGTAAGCTTGTATTAGTCTTCAACTGTAACCTTGTAACTGTGAACTTATTGCAACAGTAACTTAAGGTGACAGTTAACTGTAACTGTGACTTTGAAAAGAAAGCTCTGACTGTTAGCTAACAATACTAAACTTATGTAAATGCTACTGTAAGCTGTTACAGTAAAGTTATGAGAGTAGGAATATGAACTGTTTAGAATAAAATACGTTTAAGCATAGAATAATAAGATTAATGCAAAGGTTTAATACATCATAATTAATGTTTAAGCATGATTTTGGGATTATCAAAACAGGTGATTCCAACAATCTCCCCCTTTTTGATAATCACAAATTATGTCAGTATGAAATATAGAAGTATCAGAGAGAAGTGTGCAAAACACAGTATTAGCAATATGAGCTCAAAAATTAGGTATAATCCGCAAGGATTTATCCTCTTTGTATAGGTTCATTTCTCCCTTGAGTTTTCCCTATTTCTCCCCATTTCTCCCCCTATCTATTTCTCTTTATTTCTCCCCCTTTGTGATTAACAAAAAGAAAGACAGAGAGAGAGAAAATAAACATTGTATTAATAAGGAGTACAATACATGACCCAAAACGTGAATACATGATCCCTATCAAAAAAAATAAACAGACTCAATCCTCTTCATCTGGAGGTAAGGGATCTTTTCCTTTGGAGGAAGAAGATGGAGCAGGAGGTGAAGGATCAACAGGCTGAGGAATGGCAGCAGGAATGTCTGGAGGGGCAGCAACAGAGGCTCCTGAAGGCCTGTAGTGAGTAGCTTGCCGAGGGATCAGTGGTCTAAGGCTTCTGAGGGCATCAGCAGGAGACATTATGGAAGAACCACTGGGGTTAGAGACAGGTAGGGCAGGAGGAACTATAACAGGTGTGCAGTCCACATGAAGAAAAGGTAGGAGCAGATTCCTGAAATCCATTATGATGTTTCCTCCTCTGTCCATGGCAGATAAGAAGTCATCTTTGTTTTCCAAGAATTTATCCAAAGCTGGGGTCAACTCTCGTAGCTTGCTAACTTGTTCTTTGAAAGCTTGAGTTACAGGCGGCAGCTTCATAGTTTCTAGCATGAGCTTGAAGTGATTGTTCAACTGATGCTTGGTGAAAATCCGATCAAAGTAATAATCCACTTTACTTTTGATGGCCTCTTGAGAAGCAGTAGCAGCCTGCAGGTGCTCACGAACAAAGCCACTGACTTCTCTTGTAGTAGCAAGGATCTGTAGGTCTGATGTGTCATTTGCACGGGCCTGAGTAAGCTCTTCTCTGAGCAGGCTTCTAAACTGCTCAAGGTCTACAGGAGAGCTAGATGAAGGAAGGGACTTGACTGAGAATTCCACTGTCTCCTTGAAAGACTGAGTCAGATTTCCAATCACTTTCTGAATGACAGCATCCTGATTGCTAAAGTGTTCTTTTACTGATTTCTTGAAAGCCTCAAATACTTCCACAAACTGCTTGACCACTTCTTTTATGTATCGAATCTCACTAGCCACTTGTGTCTGAGAACTGCTCAGGGCAGTTAAAGAAGCAACTGATTGTCTGAGGGCCACTACTGCTCCAGTCCAGCTTTCAATTTGGGTGTGGCACACTTTCATTTCATCCATCACTTCTTTGATTGGACTTCCCACAACACATCCTAGAGATAGTTCTAAGGATTGTTCCACATTTTTCAGCTCATCAAAAAGACTGGTTTTCAATTCAGCAACAGACTGTCTGATGGTCTCCTTCATTTCATTCTTTAAGGATTCAAGGTCTTCCTTGGTGGCCAATCTTTCAGTTTCTAACACTGGAGAGCTGTTAGGTAGGATGACTGGATTTCTTGGTGGTTGGTTTTCCTCATCTGAATCCTCATAATTGAGTCCTAACACCATGTATCCTGGATCTGAGGTCCATCCTTCTATATCAAACAGTACAGAGACTGAACCAACACGCTCCCCCTCACTTGGAGGTCCTTCCTGAACACTTTCTACTATCTGCTCAACTCTGGGTAACTCTAAGTTCTCTTCTGTAGCTCTAGCAGGTTCCATACTTGCTTCCTCTGTAGGTTCAGCAGTGAGGTTAGCCTCCTTCTCTGTTGGGTCATCAACCACTTCCATGACAACAGTAGTAGAGACCACTCCTGCTTCCTGGTCAGACACTGACTTGTCTGTATACCCTATCAGAGGGCTCATACTAAGTTCTTCTGCAACAGTTTCTTGTTTTTCATTTGAAGTTCCAGCCTCTTCTGCTTCGACTGTATCACCCTCATCAGAGGTGTCCTTGACAAAATATTGAGATTCTTCTTCTTCTTCTTCTGTAGTCTCAGTCTCACTGTCTCTCAGAACAGGTTCTCTACTAGGTAGTTCTTTTGGAGGGCTTGCTGCTCCAAACGTCACTGTCCTGACAGGACTGTGAGTAGTATCAGGATCACTCCCTTCATCAATTGGGGTGTTCTCTCTTGCAGAGTTACCAACTACTGCAGTCTGTTCATCATCTGAGTATACAGGTTCAGGCTCATCAGGCTTTAAGCCTGGATCTCTCCTATCTCTCGGTCTAGAGGGATGAGTAGAAGGGATAAAATTCTCATAGATTCTCTCCTCATCATTCACCCATGATTTCTTCCAGGGATTCCAACTAATCTTCATGAATTTGCAGATTACTTTCGAGATACATACACTGTTCTTTGCTACTATCAACTCTTCCTGACTTCCAGCTGCACCTTTCACTTTCAACATAACCGAAATGAGTTTAGCATGAAACAAGGCACTTGATTTTGAGCTTGCCTTTATCATGTCCTCCATCTGAGCCATCAGCAACCTACAAAGGTTGACCTTCCTTCCATGTTTTAATAAGTACATCAAGTAAATATCCTGATGCTTCAGAGTTGAAAAATCTCCTCTTCTAGGACTCAGTACATGCTGAATAAACTTAAACAGAAGCCTGTCCTCTCCACACATTTCAGTAGCAATAATCTTTCTTACTGTGCCATTGCCTGTCAATTCTTCCAGAGCTGTCTCATGATCAAAGATTCTACTATTTGGAGGAGCCGCTCCAGAATAGTAGTTGTAAATACCCTCATGAGGAACTCTTAAACATGCAGCCCATTCAGCTGATGAAAAACTGACTTCATTACCGTTTACTCTGGATACCAGTCTATGCTGATCATCCTCTTCCTCGAACTGTAGATATTCATAGAATTCCTTCACCAGCTTCGGGTAGTACGGTCCATTATTGTTTGCGAAGCATTCGGTCCATCCTTGATCATTAAGCACTGCCAGCACTAATGATCTGCTCGATAAAATCCACTCTTCACTTAGCTCCTTCTCAGCAACTATTTCTCTCTTAGTCAGATGTGGATTAACAGGTCTTATCGAGGCGTTCCCGGTGCCACTGGATTCGACTTGAGTCCTCTTTGGCATTGGTGCATCTTCGTTGACAGTCGGGGGTCGCTTTGTTCTGGCCATTGGAACTGAATGAGGTTTCGAGGTTCGGTTGAAGGTTTAGGGTTTAGGACTTGAGAGAGCAAGGGTCGAGATGAGTGGATTGATATATGTTCGATGTTCTCAATTTTATCATTTAGGGATTTAGAAATAAAAGTATAAAGAAAAGAAACGGTTCGAATTCCCGCAAAAATAAAATAAGATTAAACAGCGAAACAGCCTACAGAGAGATGTAACAGTGAGGTACACCGGTGAGGTCTAACTGTGAGGTTTCAACTGTGAGGTTTCAACTGTGAGGTTTCAACTGTGAGGTTTCAACTATGAGGTTTCAACTGTGAGGTTTCAACTGTGAGGTTTCAACTGTGAGGTTTCAACTGTGAGGTTTCAACTGTGAGGTTTCAACTGTGAGGTTTCAACTGTGAGGTTTCAACTGTGAGGTTTCAACTGTGAGGTTTCAACTGTGAGGTTTCAACTGTTCTATAGTTAATCATACCTAACTCATGTTTGATGTAACTTAATCTCTCAGAATTCAAAGGCTTTGTAAAAATATCAGCTAACTGATGTTCAGTGCCAATGAACTCAAGAGTGATATCACCTTTTTGATAATGATCCCTCAGAAAGTGATGTCTCACATCAATATGTTTTGTCCTAGCATGAGATACTGGATTTTTAGAAATGTTAATAGCACTTGTATTGTCACACCTTATAGAGACATGTTTGAATTGATATCCATAGTCTAGTAAAGTGTGTTTCATCCACAAGATTTGTGCACAACAGCTACCAGCAGCTATATACTCAGCTTCGGCAGTAGACAATGCAACAGAATTCTGCTTCTTACTACACCAAGATACTAGTGACTTGCCTAAAATGTGACATGTTCCAGAGGTGCTCTTTCTATCTAACTTGCAGCCAGCAAAATCAGCATCAAAATAACTTAATAAATCAAATGATTGTCCTTTTGGATAAAATAATCCCAAATTGGGAGTATGTTTTAGATATTTGAAAATCCTTTTAACAGCAGTCAAATGAGACTCTTTTGGATTGGCTTGAAACCGAGCACACATGCATACACTGAACATGATGTCAGGTCTACTGGCAGTAAGGTACAGTAGACTACCTATCATACCTCTGTAATTGGTTTGATTCACTGGTTCACCAGTTTCATCACTGTCCAACTTGCAAGTGGTGCTCATAGGTGTGTCACTGCCTTTGGTGCCATCCAAAGAAAAACGTTTTAGAAGATCTTTAATATATTTACTTTGGTTCAAAATAATACCATTTTTATTTTGAAAGATCTGAAATCCAAGGAAAAATTTGAGTTCTCCCATTAAACTCATTTCAAACTCATTTTGCATTATTTTTGAAAAATCAACACATAAAGAATTTTTAGAAGATCCAAAAATAATATCATCCACATAGATTTGTACTATTAAGACATCTTTAGAAATCCATTTAATAAAAAGAGTAGGATCAGCTATCCCTTTAGTAAATCCTTTTGAAATAAGAAAAGAGCTGAGCCTATCATACCAAGCTCTTGGAGCTTGCTTTAAACCATATAAATCTTTAGATAGTTTAAAAACATGATTAGAAAAATGGGGATTTGTAAAACCAGGAGGTTGTTCCACAAATACATCCTCAATTATATATCCATTTAGAAAAGCACTTTTAACATCCATTTGATATAGTTTGAAATTCAGATGAGCAGCATAAGCAAGTAATATCCTAATGGCCTCTAGTCTAGCCACGGGTGCAAAGGTCTCCTCATAGTCTATTCCTTCTTCCTGACTATACCCTTGTGCAACCAGCCTAGCTTTGTTTCTAATTATGTTACCAAACTCATCAACTTTGTTTCTAAACACCCATTTAGTGCCTATGGTAAGAGTGTCTTTAGGTCTTTCCACTAATTCCCAAACTTTGTTTCTTTCAAACTGATTTAGTTCTTCTTGCATAGCCATTACCCAGAATTCATCACTGATAGCATCATTGACATTTTTGGGTTCAAGCTGTGAAAGAAAAGCTTGATGTTCAACCTGATTTCTTAGAGAAGCTCTAGTTTGTGTTCCTCTATCAAGATTACCAACAACAGCATCTAAAGGATGATTCTTTAGAATCCTAGTTGATTTGGTAAAGGTTGGACTAGAGATTTCAGGTTCATCTATAGGTTCGGGTTCCACAGAGGAAGATTCTGGAAAAAGTCCAGAACCGGATGTTTTTATTGCAGGTTCTTTAGATTTTTCATTTAGGTCCAGAACAGATAAGTCTTCTTCAACATCTTCAAGAGAAGTTTTAGACTCATGTGGATCAGTCTCATCAAACTTGATGTGAACAGATTCTTCCACACATTTGGTTTTCTTATTGAACACTCTATAGGCTTTACTAGACATAGAGTAACCTAGGAAAATTCCTTCATCACTTTTTGGAGCAAATTTATCAAGATTATCTTTAGTATTCAGAATAAAGACTTTGCAACCAAAAACTCTAAAGTAATTAACCTTAGGCTTCCTATTATTCCACAACTCATAAGGGGTTTTCTTAAGAATCGGTCTAATCAAGACTCTATTAATAACATAGCAGGCTGTATTTACAGCTTCAGCCCAAAAGTAAACAGGCAGGTCATATTCATTAAGTATAGTCCTTGCAATTTCTTGCAGGGTTCGGTTTCTTCTTTCCACTACACCATTCTGTTGGGGTGTCCTAGGGGCAGAAAAGTTATGAGAATAGCCATTGTGTGAGCAGTAAGATTCAAATTCTCGATTCTCAAACTCACAACCATGATCACTCCTCAAGGTCTTAATCTTAAGTCCACTAAGATTTTCTACAGACTTAGAGTATTTAATAAAGGAAGAGCAGGCTTCACTTTTGTGAGCTAGAAAATATACCCAAGTATATCTAGAATAGTCATCTACTAGAACATAAACATAGTGCTTCCCATTTAGACTTGAAATTCTTGATGGTCCAAACAAATCCATGTGAACCAGTTCAAGTGGTTGAGAAGTTGAAACTTCTTTCTTTGGTTTAAAAGAAACTTTGTGTTGTTTTCCCTTTTGACAGGGATTACACACTTTGTCATTTGGGAATTCAAGCTTAGGTAGGTCTCTAACTAGGTGTTTCTTAGAGAGTTTTCTAAGTGAGTGAATGTTGCAGTGTCCTAATCTCCTATGCCACAGCCAAGACTCTTTATGAAAAGCATTTAAGCAAGTAACGTTATGTTTAGCTAAAGTGTTTAAGTCAACAGCATAAACATTTTCATTTCTTAAGGCAGAAAATATTAAAGCATTTTTGGAATTATAAACATCACAAGAATTGTTTTCAAACTTGACATTAAAACCATCATCACACAATTGAGAAATGCTAAGCAGGTTGTACTTAAGTCCATCAACAAATAAAACTTTGGAAATTAATACGGAGTCAGTGTTACCAATCTGGCCTAAGCCGATGATTTTTCCTTTTGAGTTATCACCAAAAGTGACATATCCTCCATCAACCTTTATTAAGCTTTTGAAGCACGAATAGTCCCCAGACATGTGTCTTGAACATCCACTGTCTAAGTACCATACCTTCTTGTAATTTCTTTTCAAACAGATTTCCTACAAAACAGATTAGACAAGAAATGACTTTGGTACCCAGATTTTCTTGGGTCCAGATATGTTAGCAATCAAGGATTTAGGTACCCAGATTTGTCTTATGGGTCCCATACAATTAATAGATGAAACAGATTTAGAGAGATATACTTTACTTGATCGACAACTATTTAAATAACCAGTTGAGGCATACGAATTTCCAAAACTGGAACTAGCAGGATTTTTTCCAGACTTGGAAATAAATCGGGTTTTAGTAAACTGTCTTTGTCCAGGTTGGTATCCCAATCCAGTAGCATACTTAGGTGCAACTTGCTTTCCTAGCAGTTGGGTTAGAGTATCTTTTCCATTTGTGAATGTTTCTAAGTCCTTTCTAAGTTGTTCATTAGATAGTTTCAGTTCTGTATTCTCCTTTAATAGTTGAACATTTTTCTCTTTTTCTACATCAAGTGCAGACTTGACACTTGCAGTAAGAGCATGTTGTTTCTTTAAAGACCTATATTTATCCTTTAGTTCATTACACGTTTCTTCCAGCATATTACAGTATTCAGTCAATTCATCTTTAGACATATTTTCAGAATCAGAATCAGATTCTGCTTCACCTTCAGAATAATAAGAGTTTAAAGTGGGAGTGTCTAAGGTTACCTCAGATGTGTTTGTCATGAAACACATATTAGCACGATTTCTTTCAGAATCACTGGACTCTGATTCACTTGTGCTGTCTTCTGAAGCACTCCAGGTGGCCTTCATAGCTTTCCTATAATTCTTGTCCTTGTACTCATATTTCTTCTTGAATTTTAACTTAGGACAGTCAGCTTTGATGTGTCCTTTCCTTTTACATTCATAGCAGACTATGTCTTCTTCTTTATCATTTTTCTTCCAATCTTTCTTCCACTTACCTTGTCTATCATACTTACCCTTGTAGTTTGGTTTTCTGAAGAATTTCTTCTTCCTATAGAACTTCTTGAATCTCCTTGCTATTTGTGCCATCTCCTCATCACTGTCAGAATCTAAGTCTTCACTAGATGAGCTTTCAGTTGGTATATGCACTTTCTCCTTGTCTTTGCTCTTTGATGCAGTAGACTTAAAAGCTACAGATTTTCGTTTTGGTTCCTCATCTTCCTCTTTATTCACCTTTAGCTCTTCTTCGTACATCATCAGCTTACCAATTAACTCCTTGACAGGCAAAGTTCCAATATCACAGGATTCTCTAATTGAAACGGATGTGCCTCTCCATCTGTCAGGCAGACATCTCAATAATCTCATGATTTTCTCCTTTGCTGGAACAATCTTCCCGAGTGAGCTCATTGTGTTGACTATCTCATTAAACCTGAGATACATATCAAAAATAGGTTCATCATCTTTCATCTTAAAGTTATCATATTTGATAGTATAAGTGTTTAACCGCATTTCCTTGACATTAGTTGTTCCTTCATGAGAAACAGCTAAGGTGTCCCAGATTTCAAAAGCAGTTTTACATGCAGAAATTCTATTGAACTCCTCATCTCCTAGAGCACAGTAGAGAGCATTCATAGCCTTACAATTATTATTGTAAGCTACTTTAGTAGGTTCATCCCAAGTTATTCTTTCAGTTTCTGGAATCTTGTATTGAGACTCTATAGCAGTCCAAATATCAAAACCCATACTTTCCAAATGAATTTTCATTTTGAGCTTCCATTGGGAATAATTCACACCATTAAAGAAGGGTGGCCTGTTAGTAGCAGCACCTTCTAGTCTATTATCCATAAGGAAATTTTAGAAAGTGTTTTAAAGAGATAAAATTTAGAACTAACAGAAATTTAAGATCTTTTAGATAAAACTACAATCACAGTTTAAAAACAGAGAGTTAAAATAAAACTTTGAGCAAGTATAACAGAGATAAATCCAACCTCTGATACCAAATGTTGGTCGGAGTGGACACTCAAGAGGGGGGGGGGTGAATTGAGTTCCAATTAAAATTTCTGTTAAAAACAATTTCTATTAAAATCCCCCAATTTCAAAAACAAATTAAACTGTAGTGAATTTATATAGATTATAAAGGTTCAATTAGTTTCTCAAAGATTGATTAATTCTCAGTTAACGTAATCTTATGATTAAATTAACTTTTGAAACTAACTTACTGATTTATAACAAATATAAACACTTGCGAATTTAATTATCAAAGTAGCTTTGAAGACAGATTATATTTCAAAGTAATAGCAGCGGAATATGAAATAAATATGTATAGTATG
The DNA here is from genome assembly GCA_963277665.1 of Viscum album. Classification (NCBI taxonomy): domain Eukaryota; kingdom Viridiplantae; phylum Streptophyta; class Magnoliopsida; order Santalales; family Viscaceae; genus Viscum; species Viscum album. The sequence goes on from OY728120.1 coordinate 1,491,942,781, forward strand.
GATATAGAGTATAACTATAAACACACAGAATTAACCAAGAGGTTCAGTCTCAAGCCGAGACTTAGTCCTCTCAAAAGTTTATATAAGAAATGATCCACACCCTGGATCGGGGTAAACAACAGTGAACACACTGTCCAGGTCACAAGACCTCTACCACAGTTCTTCGTGGGAAAACAAACAACAGCAGCAAGCTGTCCAGGTCACAAGACCTCTACCACTATCCACAGTGGGGAATGGGGTGCAAAAAGATTTGCTGAGGATTTACAGATCCTCCAGTGAAAGTACAGGAGTCAGTGTGTGTGTTTAATACAGCAGATAACACACACTACTCAAAATGTAGAAAACTAAAACACAGTAGAGCAACAGATAGAATGAAGAAGGTTTAGAGTGATCTATAGTGTTGGCAGATCAGTTCTGGACTCGTAGGAATGAGTGACTTGAAGCTTTGGTGCTTTTTTTGTAAATTGACACTAAAACAGAGTGTCGGGATTTCCAGACTTCCAGATGTTCAAGTGATCAGCTTCTTTTGGTTTGAGTGCTTCACAGCATGGCTTTTAGGAGACGGTTCTTTCAGTCAGTTCACTGAGACTCTTTTGTTCTTCAGAATGAATGCTCGAGAGTTCTTCCTTTTTGTGTATATGCGTATCTCCTTCTCAGTTGTAGATGTTAGACTCAGTGTAACTGTTCCATTCATGTCTTTCTTCTTGAATGCTTCTCTCTTCTTTTTATACTCCTCCATATATTCCCTTTTTGTTCACCCGAGGCCGACAAGATAAATAGTCTTGAGTTGCACGTGCGATCTTCCTCGTACATTGTATTATTTCTTGATATGTCTGCAAATATCAATAAATAATGTTAGATGTATTCATCTTGCTAGACATGACCGTTAGATTAGTATTAATCAAATTGGTAAAGAAAAAGTAGAAATATAATAATAATAAACTGGTCGAGAATGTATGTCACTGTGGACTTCAACTGTGGTCTTCCAACTGTGGACTTCCTTCTGACTGCTGACTTCAACAAAAGGCTTGCTGTCTGTAGACTTTCAATGGTAGCTTTTACTCCATGTAACTGTAGCCTCTCTAACTGTAGACTTGTAACATCAAATTTGTAGAACTGTATCCTTTGTCAACTGTAGACTTCAATCATCAGTAGACTTAGTCGACAGAAGCTGTCTAACTGTAACCTTGACTGTAGGCTTATGACTGTAGGCTTGTTCGACTGTGAACTTGTTCCAACTGTAGACTTGTTCGTCTGTGAACTTGAGCAGAGAAAACTTTGAGCAGAAGTCTTGTAACTGTGACCTTCGTCTGTGAGCTTTGACAATAGATAGCAGTGGACTCGTAACTGTAAGCTTGTATTAGTCTTCGACTGTAACCTTGTAACTGTGAACTTATTGCAACAGTAACTTAAGGTGACAGTTAACTGTAACTGTGACTTTGAAAAGAAAGCTCTGACTGTTAGCTAACAATACTAAACTCATGTAAATGCTACTGTAAGCTGTTACAGTAAAGTTATGAGAGTAGGAATATGAACTGTTTAGAATAAAATACGTTTAAGCATAGAATAATAAGATTAATGCAAAGGTTTAATACATCATAATTAATGTTTAAGCATGATTTTGGGATTATCAAAACAGGTGATTCCAACACTACTGTTATATGTACGGTGTTTCTTTCATTTTCTATGGTGATAAATTTGTTTAATATCGGTGGTACTCATTATTTTATATCATCAAAGTTAGTTTACATGTTATACTTGCATTCAGAAATTATGAACTACCTTTTGGATTATTCCATGCATTTGGGAAAGAGGACCAAACAGGGTTTGTAGTTTTCTATGTGTCAGGTGATGATAGCCCGCTTTAAGGTATAATGGTACTTATTGGTTCTTGATCTTGAAATCTTGGTCTTGATTAACATCATGGATTGTATGATAACTATTAAGGCCTAGATAGACTATTATCACCATCAGGTATAGTTAATATCTACTGATTGGGTCACTAATGTCTTTCATGGTGAGTGGGACTCCAGATCGGGAAGTTCAGGGCATGTTGTTCCTTAGTTTGGGTTAATATCATGTCTATTGTTAGATATGTCCATTGATGTAGTAGATCCTTTTTGGTTGTTCTATATCCTTAAGTGGTGAGTGAAAACCCTAATTCCTTTCTACGTTATTTTTTTGTTTACTACCTCAGTAAGAGGTTGAGTTTACTATTTTTTTTCTCCCTCGTATGATGCTCATTTCTATGAAATATTATCAAATTAAACGAGCTGAGTTTCTTGAACTTAATAACCATATTGAGGACCTAGATGATAACATATTTATTCATCCCTGTGTTTCAATATGTTCTTTGTATATCCTTAATAAGAAGGTATATGGGATCCTTATACTTTGAATTTACTATTGAAAGCTAAATCAGATCAATGTTAAGAATAAATATCCTTTTCATCGGATTTATGATCTTTTTTACCATCTTATAGGGTCATGTTTGTTTTTAAAATTGATCTTTCTTCAGGGTACCAACAGATGATATTCTAAGAGGAAGATATACCTTAGATAGTGTTTAGGAGCTGGTATATACATTTTGTGTTTCTGTTTATTCTATTTGGATTGATTAATGCTCATTTTGTGTTTATTAATTTGACAAACCAGATAATTCAATGGTTCTTAGAATATTTTTTTTTTGTTCGAAGAATATAATTTTTTTGTAATAAAATTTAGAGAAGGAGCATAGGGACCATTGGTAAATCATTCTTCAAACCATGAAGTAACATTATCTATATGGTAATATTTCCAAGTGTTAGTTTTAGATCTGGAAATTGAAATTTCTGGGGCATGTTATTTCTAAGAGGTTCATGTCAGTTGATCCTAAAAATAATTAGGTTGTTATTTCCTTGGTGTAGTCTAGAATTATGTTTTAGATCTGAGGATTATTGGGCTAGGATTATTACTATAGGAAGTTTTTTTAGGTTTTATTTAAGATTTTATCTTTGATGATTGTTTTAAACCATAACAATGTAAAGGTTGACTACAATAGAAGTTGTCAGAGATTTTTTGTGGGGACAAATTTGATGTCAAATTTTGAACCAATTTTTATTTGTCCGAAATCATGTTCGGGTTATGATGTTTTCTATGATGCATCTGGTATGGGTTTATGATTTTTCTTGATATAGGGGAAATATTTTGTGGCCTATAGATCACGTTAGTTACACCCTCATGAGAAGAACTACCCTACCCATGATCTTGATTTGGTAGTGGTTATTAATGAACTCAATATGTGGCATCACTACCTATTTGGGGAGCATTTTATAGCTTATTCTATTCATAAGATCCTGAAGTAGATTTTTAAGCAGTGGGATTTGAACTTGTGTTGGAGATTCTGCATAGAGTATCTTCATACATCTGATTTTGATATTGTGTATACTCATGGGAAAGGAAATTTTGTTGTCAAGGAATTGAGATGAAAATTACCGATATAAGAAGTAAAGTAATTAGTTAGGGAGTGGACTCTAATGATTTTGTTTACTATGATGATCTTAAAAGTGTAAGAGTTTATTTGACAGTTTTTCTTATCTTTGATGAAAGCTGAATCATCTTTGTATGAGTGAGTTCAGATCAAGAAAGTGATAGACACTGAGTTCCAAAACATTAGTGAAATCCTTTATAGTGGGGAGACCTTATTTGGGTGGTCTCTATCTCTTAGTAGTTCTTTGTTCTTTCATGGAAGGTTGGTTGTTCCATTTTTTCTTAGGTGTGAGTTGATAGATAATGGACACTAGTCCTGTTTTTTCATGAACCCAAGGGCTACCAAGATGTAACATGATTTTCAACATATGTATTGGAGGTGGGTGATGAGGTGGTCGATTTCTTATTCTGTATCATAGTGTCATACTTTTCATATAATTAATGGATAACATCAGATACCTACAAGATTATTCTATCCATTTCCCATTCCGATATGGAAGTGGGATGATATTTCCATGAATTTCATCATTTGTTCCACATATACTCCTAGTGGGAAGGATATGATATCAGTGATCATTGATCGAATCATGAAATCAGAGAATTCTCTACCTATCAAGAAGATGATGAAAGTGGAACACCTTGGGGACTTGTTTGTTTGATATATTTTTAGATGTCATGAGGTTCCCTCGGCGGTTGTATCTGAAAGGGACCTGATATTTACATCTAGGTTCTAGGAAGGTTTACAGGTGGTGTTGGGTTTCGAACATTGATTATGGAATATCATTCGTAGATTTATATAAATATAGATAGAATTATCAAGGTTCTTAAGGATATTCTTTAAGATTATGCCCTTGATTTTTGTGGTTATTAGGAAAAGAATATGCCTTTGATCAATTTCCCCTAAAATAATATTTATCATCCCTTTATTAGGATGGATACCATTGATGATTTTTATGGTTGGACATGTTGATATCCCTTGTGCTAGTAAAAGTTAGGAGAGTGGTCCTTGGTTGGACTGAGTCTTGTTCAGGAGATGTTAGACATGGTGCAGTTGACCATGAGGAGATCGATCATAGAATAGAGTCTTTCGAAATATTCTATAGACCCAAATAATTTAAAATTGGAGTTTGAGGTGGTTGGTCGGGTTTTTATTAGATTTTCACCTTTTTTGGTGCATCATTTTTTGGGTAAGTTGGAACCATGGTTTGTGTGCCCCTTTAAGATCGTTGGATGACTGTGAAAGGTGGCATATCTATTGGAATTATTTTCTGGTTTGAATTTTATCCACAACATGTTTCATGTTTCCCAAATTTGGAGGTATGTACTATATCCTTCGCATGAGATTACATGGGAGGATGTTGATCTAGAGAACAAACCCACTTTATATGACCATTCAATTTAGATTATTTATCGCCGAAATAAGGTACTACATAGTAAAACAATTCATCTAAACTTGGTGATATGGTAGTGAAGATGGAATATCCATGAGTAATGGGAGAGGAAATGGTTGATGAGGCAATAGTGTCCTTCACTTCTTGTGAGTCCTGGAATAAGAGGAATTTTTGGGGTAATAAATCATTATAATGGGGAGATTATAACACCCCATTATGCTTTTCTGGTACTCCCTTGTTTTTGCATTGTGTATCATCTTATTTTGAGTTCACTTGTGGGATTATCAATTATGTAGAGCATTTTCAAGGGAGAATGACCTAAATTTCAGGGATGTATGTTTATTTGAAATAATGTAGTCTGATTATAAATGTTTATAAGACTTATCTAGGATATTCCCATGTTTGGAGAAATCTTAGAGTGAGGTCTTTGAGTTTTTCTACATAAAACTTGTTGTTTTTTCATTCTAATGGGATATTACACACCATGTAAATTAATTATACACAATGAAATGTTTTAGTGGAAGATACCATGAAACTGTTTCGGGGTGTTTAGGTTTTACATGCCATGAAATAGGTCCACATCATGTAATGATCGAAAATTAGTTTTTAATAAAAAGGATATGGGTTTTTCAGAAAATCATTTTAATCAAGAAATATACAGGGTCAAAGATTTACACACTATGTACATGTGGAAATTAGTTCCTTTTTAGGGGACTGTTTTGGTGATTAAGGGTTCAGTCTGTGTGTAACATGAACCAGGGAGCCACCAAGTGATTTTTAAGGATCTCCTCACCCTATGGGTCTTTTATTCAGTGATTTTTCATCATGTTTGTTGTAGTGTGTTTCCCCACATATTTAATCCTTTTGTTTCTTCCTTACTTTAGTCATTTCATCTAATTTGTCTATATTTTTTTCTTTCATTTGTGATAAGATAGTGTTTTCTATCGATCCAATTTATTTTCTTGACATTCCTTTTCTTTCAAACGTCATTATCATGGTTTCCAATCACCATTGTCAAAGGTAGCTAGGTTTATAATGTTTTGAGGTAGGGTTTTCTATAGAGTGGGTTAATTATATGAATTTCTTATTTCTCTTTGTAAATTCAATTGGGTTGGTATTGATTTTAAATGATATGTGATTTTAAAGGATTTTATAAAAAATAAAATATTTTAAAAAGGTTTTTTCTTTAAAAACATATTTTCATGATTATGAAATGGGTTTTAATACACTGAAGCGGATTATCTTGGATTTGAAAATGTTTTATAAAATTGCAACCATGGTTTGAAAAAATTAATTTTTTTAATTGGAACATTGGGAACCTTGGGTGCATTGTGAAAGTGACATAGGTAGGCTTAGTGTATGGGGCACCATTAGGATATAACATTTTGGATGTCAATGGAATATATAAGGACTCGATATTGGTTGGATCCAATTTTATGACAATATAGGCTTTTCAGTGTCTAGTACATATTTTCCCATAGGCTTAGGGACAATATAAGGTTATCTTTTATATTAGTTTTATCTATCTTATGATTATTTTATCATGGATTATTGCTCATAGGATTTTATATATGAGATTTTATCACATGATAACATTTAAGGGTATTTCATGGATATGTGTTTACTTGCTTGTGTCTTGATGCATGGATATTATTTTTAGTTTATATCACTTCTACTTTTAATATTTATTGTTTTTAGAATATGAATTTATTTTATGAATACAAAAGGGGAAATGATTTACAAATGAATTGGGTTTTTGAAAAATATTTGTGAAACTATTTTTTCTTTTAAAAGCTATAACTGTTACATTATTATTATTAGAACATGTATAGACACTACATTGGTATCCAATTTAGATTTTTTCTCACACCCTAATTTTTCATTTGTGTAGTTTTATATGTTTTATTATTGGATACAAGAAAAGGGAATGGAAGCTTGTAGCAATTTGGCTTCTCCGTTGAACATTTACTTCATCATAGGGTGGTTTGGAGGTGACTATAGGTCATTTGAAAACTTTTTTTATCTTACTTCATTCATACCTTATCGTTTCTAGGTTGGATAGGATTGTATGGGTCTAGTTATATCTTTTTCTTATGTAAAGTAATCTGGTTGTTTGTATTTTTTTCATTATATTCAATACTTTTTCTATTTTCTTACTACACCTCACCATGTGATAGTAATCTCAGGTTTATGGTTTAGTTGACCTAAGTTTGTCTATCACAATCATGATGGTTGATGTTATGATTCAGAAAGACCGTGTTATTTTTTCCATGATGAGGATTAAAATAGAAGTAATATTTAAGTATTTTTAGAATAATAATATTGAAATTATTGGAAAATAGGATAGATAATATCATTTTTAGGAGAATTATTAACCATCCTTCCTTGTAAATATTAAAGAGGAACATTAAGAGGATGTGTAACTAAAAATTAAAGTGATATATATTCTTGAGTTCAACTATTATTGTTATGGGAATATAAGGTTAAAGAACAAGGTATGTGCTCTGTCAATACAAAACTTAAAGAAGGAGTTCTTGGATGAAGCTTATAGTTTATCATTCTCTATTAATCCTAAGGGTATAAATATATATAGTGATCTAAAATGGTATTTTAGGTGGGATAATATGAAAAGGGATATTATATAATATATATCTTGATTTCTAATATGTAATCAAGTTAATGGTGGAAGACATTATTATAAGGGTATGTTATAACCATTACAAACACCATGATGTAAATAGGAATACATTACCATGTATTTCATCATTGGACTCACCAAAACATATAAAATTCACAATGCTATTTGGGTTGTAGTCTATTGCCTTAAAAAATTATTTCATTTTATTTATATTATAAAATATGTCACTATTAATCAAAATTATAGGATATACATTAAGTAATAGGTAATATTCATGGTTGTACCAGATTCTATTATTTCTTATTGAGATATGTGGTGAACATTGATGTTCTAGTGTAGCCTTTAATGGGTTTTAAATATAATATTAATATTTAGAACTGCATATCATCCTTAGATATATGGGTCTAAGTTGACCATTCTAACCCATGATGATTTTATGAGATTGTAATAGCCCAATATTTTATATTTATTTCCTTGGAAATAAACTTGAATTGTTTGGTATCTTTCTTTACATGCGACCTTGAGTTTAAATGAACTCGTGATAGAGTATACCTTTAAAACTTAGTCACTGGATGGATGCGAATGAGTAGGATTAAACACAATATGAATTATATATATAAATTTATTCCTAGATTAACATTTTTTAATTGATACCTAAGAAATAATCATTAGATTTTTAATAAAACCATTTAATGACTAAAACACATATTTTTTAATAGATGTATTTTTCTAAATGTTATGCATTATTATCTAAAATATATATATTGATAACTAGTGAAATATTATTTTAATGGAATATATTTATAATTTTTATGAATAAATGAATAATAATATATACATTATCTATATAATGGTTAGTGAAGAAGATAAAATTATTTAAAAGTTAAAAGAATTGTTTTTAATAAAACCATTTTTATATGTACAGTGTGTTTTTATATTAATTAATTAATTAATTAAAAATTTATTCATGATTTTAATTAAATGTAGATATTTTATATTCAATAAATTATTTTCACATTAATTTTATTGTTTTTACTAGTTAAGGAATAATAATATGTCCAGTTTCATGCTTAAAAATGCATTTATCAAAAAACGGTTAACATTTAATTTTGCACAATTATTTTAAACTGACATTTTTCAACTTAGAAATTTAATTTTTTAAGATGGATTAAATATTTTTTATCACAATAATTACTTTATTTTAATAGGTTCAACTTAAATTTTTGTCATAATGAATAGTAAAAATAGTTTTAAAAAAACACGTTAAAGGATAAAATGGGTTTAACAGTGGCTTAAAATAATATATAAGTGTAATAATGCCACATAAACTTGTATAATTTTTATTGGTTAAATATATTTCTACCATATATTACATTTAATTCAAATAATATTCCATTTTGAATCATTATACTTGAGAAATACATTAATTATATTTAAATCATTTAAGTATTTCGATGTGTGTCCCCTCCCTCAATTATAAAATAGAACAAATTATACTCCATTATCAATGTATTTTGAGTCATATATATCATAAAATGCCTAGTATAATATATTTATAGCTTCCTTACCTTCATCCTAGATCTCCTTTTCTTCTCCTATGACCATTCTTTCATGGATTAACATTTAATCAAGAGGAGGTCTTTCAATATAGGGGTATAAATCTGAACCTATCCATTTCAATTTTATTTTTCCTTCTATATCATATAAACCTATTTTATCAATATTAAAATTATTATTATATTATTATATATTTAATTATATGATTTTATTTTTATTTAAAAACCATTTTCCACCTCCTTTCATTCCAATGAGAAATGGAATTATTACTCATGTGTACGTGTGGACTACTGGCTCCTCATTGCGAAATGATTCATTTTTTATCACCTATTAACATTGAAAGATATAATAATGTATTTTAAAAATATATATTATATTTATAATATTATTATGATTCTTTAATGATAAAATATTATTTATCATTCTTTCCTTCTTTTTTTTAGAAAATAAAAACTCCAATCATACTTACGTACTGATTACCATCTCCATGAACAGTGTAATTCATTTTTCTATCTATACCTTTTATATATGGTTATAAATATTTATATATTTAGTATACATGGTATTTATATCATTATTAAAATTTTATATATTATTTAACCATTATCAAAGTACGATGATCTGAATTATCAAAGTGAAATTTTCATGAAAATTAAAACAGTTTACACCCTAAAATGAAGATTTTAATAAATAATTATTAATAAATAGATGTTAAAATGTTATAAGAGTATCATATATGGTATTATAGGTACAAATATAATAATATTATATAATTATAATAAATTTAAATTTATTATAATGGAGGTTATAATTCTTACAAAGGAATATGGACTTGAGATAAGAGTTTTATGTAACAAGCTCATTATTATCTAGCTAGATTATATTTAAATTTACAATGAGTAAATTATATGACCTATCTCTAAAAAGTCACATGAATTTTATTCTTATATTATTATTTCTATAAATTACATCTTTCCTTTGATTTTACTCTCTTTATGTACTCAAGATACCCAAAGAATGATTTTATGGAAAATGAATTTATTTCTCTCTTTGGTCAGGAATCTTTTCATCCATGTCCATATTTTCTATGAAATGTTTTAAATAATGTATTTAATATTAATTAATTTTTTTTAAAAGACATTTTTAATTATGTTTTAATTTATATGAAAATGGTTAAAATTATTATCCTTTCTATTTTCCAAATGAGTTACATTTGACATCTTAATAAAAATTTGGAGGGAAACTTTGTTTTAATGTTTACCAAGATATTTTTTTACCAGTATCATGAATAATATTTAATTTGAATAATAATTTAAATTTTTCAATTTTTCTTCCCAAATAAAATTTTTTCCTTAAAATTTTTTATATTTTTTTATTATATATAATGGTTTACAAAATCGAAAGGCAATTTTCCTAAATAGATATTCTAGTTATATTTTAAAGTAATTTTTAATTTATGATAACATCCTTTGATGTTACTTATTATTCACTTTGAATATGATCCTATGATACCATCATTATTATTTATATGTATGATTCATGATTATTATGTTGAAATATTTATGAAACTCGTTTTATTTTCCATGGGTAAAGAAATGATAAAATGATAAATATTTTCTGAATCTCATGAAATACATTTAAATGTATTATGATGTGAGGAGAGATAATGCGCCCGTAAAGGGATCTCGACCTAGGGTTTCCTCTCGCCACGACCAGCTCCTTCGCTGCGGACGGTGCGATGCTTCCTTCTTGTGCTTGGTGGTTTGGTGGTGTATCTCCACTGCAGTGGCGTCTTAGTGGTATTCTCTCAGGCTGTGGAGATTCTCTACGGGCCTCTGTGGTTGCTGTCTTAGATCCGTAGGTGTAAGACCGGTTCTTGTTGATGGCATACTCTTCAGAGTGCTTCTGGCTCTGATCTCGGCAGCTCACTGTTTTCCTGGGGTTTTTTCACGTTGGAGGGTCGCGCTCATGCATCGGATGATTATTGGGTTCTACCTCCTCTCAGGTGAGTTCGCTAGGGTTTTGTTGTGCCGGATGCGGTTGATTTGTCTGGTGGCGGTGGGATATTCAGTTCTTTGGTTCTATTTTTCTTCTTCTGTGTCGTGGTGAATCTGTTGACGCGGGTTGAAGGTGGTGTCGCGATGGAGCAATGACGATGAGGTTTATCAGGAGGCAACTCCTTGGATGATTTTTCTGTTGATTTTCATTTTTTCTTCCGTTGGTCTGTTGAATTTTCTGTCTCAGTTGAATGTTTTGACGGTATTTCTGGAGTTCTTTGGGCTGGAGACCCTGTTTATCGGTACCGGTGGTTGTTCTCAGCAGTATGGTGGGGAGACATTGCGATGATGGACGCCGGAGAATCTCACCGGTGATCCGGTGATGTGGATAGGCTGATGCACATGGCGTGTCAGGTCTGATGGCGATTCGGCACTCGAGGCAGTGCAGGCCCACGGCTCGAGGCATTGTAGCGGTGGTTTTGAATTTTGAATTTCCATTTTGAAATGTGGTTTTTGGTTTTGGGTTCATGTTGTATGGGTCCCGGGAACCCACAATCCGGATTTATAAAATGAAAAAAAAAAGTGATTTGTAGCATTTAAATGTATTATGATTTTGTGATGAGTGGGTCAGTTATATACCTCAGATTCATTGGATAAATATTAATGTTTTATGATCTCAAAGATTACATGTGATGATGTACCAATCCCAAAATAGGTTACATAGGTGGTTATCCCATTACCAACAAGTCTATATGGGAGGATATCTCAAGCCTAAAGCAGGTACACAGGTGGTTAACCCAAGTCTAACATGTGATGAATGTATTCATGGGGAGCATTTACATATGATTTCCATGATTATGATTATGCCACAATTTATTTAAACATTTTATTAAATGATCATATTCCATAGTTATCCACTTATGGATCGTATTCTTTGATTCTGTTACGATTCGTGTCTTATGAATTTCCAAGATTTATGCCATGACTCATTATTATGAAATATGAATTTTTGGGTGTGTTTTTAAAATTTTAACCCCATGTTATCACAACCTTATGCTCATGTTATGATTAAAATTTCCCATTTATTAATAAATCCATTATTTACCCAAACTGAGTATCTAATATTACTATTTATTATGTTTCCTTTTCCTAGTGATATGAATAAAGGTATTAAGTATGATATTTCAAATAAGAGTACTAGTTGACAAGAGTTTAGTGGGAGATGAATTAGATCTTTTATGTACTAGTTTATTAGATATCCAACATTAAAAAAGAACTAAATGTTTGTGGTTCTAGAATGGATAGTAATGATATATAATTAATATTCATCTAATAAAATCTAATATTAATGTATTAAATTCTTGGGTCAACTTAGTTGGTATAAGAGAAAGGTTTTGTTATTTTTATAAATCTGGAAGAGTAAAATATAGTGATAACCCATAGGATAAGTAATAGAAAATAATAAATTCCTAAATCATTATCAAGGTATATATTTTGTGATTTTACTAGTAAATACATCCCTCTATTTGATTTTGTAATGTGGATGTGGATTTGGAACATATTTTCCTAGGGGTAACAACTATGAAATGGGTGGAATGGGTATTAACCTAATCTTAACTAATGAATGATGGGTGAGCCTGTGATTTCACACCATAATAAACACTGTTAGGGGATATTATTTGGTTAAATAAAATTTTCTTTATGATACATTATGAAGGATCTAAATAGATAATGGAAAAGGGTGACCTATATTAAACCAAAGGTTTCATTGATTGAAAAGAACATGTCCAATTTTTTACATAATAGGAATTCATTTTTATGATTATATGATTTTTTAGTCTTGTTAATGATGCCTAATTATCATGATAACAATTTTGGTTTCAGTAAGGGGATAAATATTTAATGATAATGTTGAGGTGGTATTATACACACAAATAATGATGTATCTTATTTGAGATTAAGTATATGAATTCCTTTATATCATGAAATTTATCTAGTGATATTCATTTATATACTCAATGATTAGATTTTAATTTATCATTAAGAACATATAAATGTATGATGATAATTTTTCATGTTTATATCTCCTATATTATAGAAGTTTGTGGGAATGTACATTAAAAAAATATTTTTATCCTCCCTCTAGTAGAATTTTAAGTGATTTTGGGCATGGATCGGATTTATCTATATAAATACCACATCAATTTCTAAGAAATGTATGTAATTTTTGATATTTCAAATTATCCTATAATCTTTTATCATCTCAAGGATGAATTCAAACATCCAATTGAATTTACATTTTTTATATGGGTCTTACAACCTATTCATGAGGGATATTTATCTCAAATGGTTGGGGAGAAAATAAAAATTGAATATATGTCTATTTTTAGTGATTATACAAATATATTTCTTGAATAATATCTTAGTCTTACCCCAAATAATGAAGCTCAGTTTTCAATAGTACTCATACCTAGTTATAGAACTATTTCCAAGACTCCATATTGAATAGACCAGATTGAGTTGTGGGAATTGAAGAAGAAACTCCAAGTGATTCTAGAAAAGGGATTCATATTACTGAGTTAATCACCATGAGGTTCTCCAGTTATTATTTTAAGAAGAATGATGGTTCAATGAATATTTTCATTAACTATTGATAACTTAACAAGATCACTACAAAGAACAAGTATTATATACCCCATATCGATGATGTGTTTTATCAATTATGAGTAGCCTAATATTATTCCAAAAATTTTCTTTGATCCATATATCATTATATATGGTTCAAGAAAGAGGAAATACCCTATATAACCATTTGTATAAGGTATATTCATTATTAATTTATATTGATTCAATATAGACATACCAATTCTGTAACGCCCCGACCCTAGTTACCCAGAGTCGGTGCATTATTACATAACATTGGCATGATCACAAGAAAGATCAAATCTCGAAAGACCGATTGGTTTAGTAGCCTTGGAAACACTAGATATATTCATAAGTTTTACATTAAATCATAAAGTGAAAAACTACTACGACAACATAATGTCTCCATAGTCCACACCATTATCCCCTCATAATATCCCTGCAGGTCATTCATAACTTACTTCTTCACATCCTGGGAAAAATAAAACATAGAAAAGGGGTGAGCTCAAATGCCCAGTAAGGATAACAATATAGCGGAACATTCAAAAATAAGCATAAACATTTAAGGCAATGCATTACTAAAACAAAAGCCTTTTAAACTTGAACTTCAACATAGTATGGAAAAAGTAAAATGAAATAACTCCATTTACTTATTCACATGGATATTCTACTAATAGAATAATCACATGCAATATCAATAACCACTTTCATAATGTCGGAATGCATAATGCTGAACTTTAATTTCTTTGTCAAGGCCTCGTCCCAAGACCTAGGGGCTAACTATAACCAGAACCCAACCCGGAGTGCCTCTAATAACCGGACACCAACCCGGAGTGCCTCTAATAACCGGACACCAACCCAGAGTTCCTCTAATAACCGGATACAAAACCGGAGTTCCTCTAATAACCGGAGACTAAACCGGAGGGCTTACTTTTACCGGTCCCCAACCCGGAACATACTTGTCTAACACATTCATTTGAATGAAAGGTTGAAATATAACATAAACATTCGGATTACAAATAACTTATGAAATGTCAATACTCTAAACAAAAACCATGAGTGACATAAGAATAAATTATCCACAGTTAAAAATATCACAAAAACTTCAATAAAATATGGATGTTTTGTATCATGATAAATCAACTTCAAATAAGCTTAAAATCCATCAAAGGATGTTGACATAGATGAAATAAAGACTATTTTAGAAAAATATCTCTTTCTATTTTGAAATCATTTAAGAGTCTTATATTTATGAAATAAAACATTTTTTTTGAAAATATTATTATTATCTTGTAAGGGAAGCTTTGACGATTTTATAACGGCGGAAAATAGCCACACCCGCCGTATAAGTTAAAAAAAACATTCTTACCTTAATTTTGTCGAAAAGGTTAAAAAGCACCTTGTTTGGAAAACGACGGAAAGATTCCTTTATAAACCTCTTATAAAAAGTCAAACAAGGGTATAAATGACTTTAACCCATATTCTAGTAAATAGTAAAAATGTTTTGAAATTCATTTTTAAGAAACATGTATGTGGATGATAAAGAGATCCCAGTAGATTATTACGTATAAACAACCTCAGATAATGAAGAGATTGCGAAATAACCCTTACCAATTTGGTAACTTATGAAACATACAACCCATGAAAGAGGTATCATACAATGAATATGTAAATACACTTAAATTAGAGTGTATTACACAAATAATATAATTATGGGCATTACATACACCACACAAAAGGTGATGGTGGCAATATGGCATGAATCTCACGGGAATAAGGAGTGAGATGAAAACCCCTTACCTTGTACTTTTCCTTGTTTGGGGTAGGTTAACCTCCTGTATAATGGTGAAATAATTGTTATTAAATTATACAAGAATAATATACATTAATATGATATCATATATGATCTTTTAATATTGATTTGATAATAATATCTTAGTATTATCGTTGTTTCGGGTGTTAACTTACTTGTTTTCTTTTATATGTTTTGTTACATAAGACATGTTTGTAATGGATAGGTTGTATATTATTCATATCCAGAATGATATTAAGTCCTTAAACATCATTTTTAAATCATCAAATGATAATTATACTTGAATGGATACGATGGAGAATGAATCTCATCGCGTTCGTGGAGACGGTAGTCCGTACGTACGCACGAGCGACAATATCATTATTTTGAAATAATATATAAATGGTTGTTATATCATATATACAGAATCATTAACATGTTATATTTATTATTTACATGAGTTACATATCATTATTATACCCATCCAAATAATAATATATTGAATAACAATTACACCACGACGTGGAGACGGTAAGCCGTACGTACGCACGTATGGTGACATGTTATTCAAAGGGTGGATAGAATACTGAATATGGTTGTACCATATTTATAATAACATCACAGTATATATATGATAATGGAGTTATTATTTTAGAATGGTAATAACAAAGGAAGAAGAAGTGGAAGAAGAAAGGAACTTGGAAAAGGGTGGTGAAATCATTACCTCTTCTTCGGGTTCTTCCTTTTGATTTGATCAAAAGGGCTCCTTAGGTTGGCTTTCTGATCAAAATAATGCCTCTAGGTTGTAGTGAGGGAAGTTGGGAGAGTATTTGGGCAGAGATTTTCCGAACCAAAAGGTTGTTAAGGTGTGAAGAAATGAGAAGGAGGAGTGCCCTTTTATAAGAGGGGTGAGGGGCACCTTTGGAAAAGCTAGAAATATTAGTTTATAATAAATTCATATTTGGTTTCTAATGGCTCCAAAGTTGATTATTTAAATTTTAAGGTGGGGATGGGTAGAAAACAACTCAACCAATAGAATTTAGACAGGTTTGGGTACTTATACTAACCTTATCTTTAAGTATTAACTCTAAGTTAATTAGTTTCACTTTTACAATGTCTCTTTTTATTTTTATATAATATGGTTAATAAACTTACTATATACATCCAATAGACCCCAAAGTGGTCCATTAATGATGAAACTATCATGATATAAGTCTCTTGGCCGAACCTTAGATTTTTAGGAATTTAATATCAATTAATAATATAATATTTTTTTAAGAACTCTTTTATGTCAATTTTGACACTATTCAATAGTTGATTTTTGTGAAACTCATAACAGATTGATTACTTATAAAAAAGTCAATTAAATAAATCCTAATATATCATATTATCCTATAAAATTATTTTAATTCATTAAAAGTTTCATATTATATTTATTTGGGTATTTATAATATCAATTATTTTAATTTTTCACTATTATAGTAATTAATTCATCATCATTGTGTCATAAATAAATTAAATTATTTAATGTCTAAAATTTATAAATAAAATATCATTATGTAGGAAATCTTTTTATCTTTCTAATGAATATTTATAATCTAAAATCTAACATATATAACCCTATGTAAAAATTGTTTTTCTAAAAGATATATGCTTGTGTCATTTTTGTATTCATTTTAACTTAATTAAAATAAAGTGTCCCTATCACCTACAAGTGGCACCATGGGGTCCCAAAATCGACTCAAATATGACTATGGTCGAACATGTATCAACCAATAAGTCTAGGACACGTTTTAGGGTAATTTATTATTATTATAATATTATTTTTTAACCCTTATTTACCGGATTTACCCTTAATCATGGTAAATAAAATATTTACCGCAGTAATTATTCAAAATGTATAAAAATAAAAGTTACCTATTTACACAATTTGAACATACTGATTCTAAATATGGAATCCATTTTTATAAATTCAAAACACAGAAGTGGCAGAAATTAATTTAAAATTAATTCTCACTCTCAAAACAAAAAGCGTGTTTTTAAGAGATAATAACTATCAAAAGATTGACACTTGTTTATGTTCGGTTTAATTGTAAAATTATGTCCAATGACCAACATTATATTAAATGGTAAAACTATATTCTAAATATACTTTAAAACCACTCAAATTCATAATTTATCACTATTAATTATTTTGATTAAAAAAGTTGTTTTTAATTAAAATTTAGTAATTTTCACTATTTATCAAAATATGAAAGTTATCTGAAAAGTACCAAAATTTCACCTTAGGCTAAATTCGATACTCCGAATCCAAAAATGAAGTCCATTTTGAGAGATAAAATTTCTAAAATTTTAAAAGGTAGGTATTATTATTCATAACGGCTAGTTTGATTGGTTGTGGTGTGTTAGAACTCGAAGTTGCGTACAACACACGCTACTGTATTATTCAAAGGAAAGCGTACCGTGGAATCTTGGGATATTTCATTTTAAATTTTTTGATGTCCCCATTTAGTCAAAAAGTTTAAAATATTGTATTTAAAAAGGTTTCACTATTAAAATTTGATAAAAGTGCAATACTGAAAATGAATATGTTCTTGCATTATGTCTAAGAAACTCATAATATGGATTCTAAAATTATAAGGATTATATAAAGTTTAAAATTTAGTTAATACTATTCATAACCTCTTTTGAATGGCTTTTTTTTTGGTAAGTCATGGTGTGATTGAACTCAGTGTTGCGTGTAGTGCAAGTTATTGAATTATTTTGAAGAAATAACACACTATGAAATCTTGGGGTGTTACAAATTCCCTTTCTATCATCATGGATTTAATAAATAGAGTTTTAGATATTGTGATGATCAATTTTTTCCAGTATTTATAGAGGATATTTGTATATATACTAAGATGAATGATGATCATGAAGATCACTTGAGGATTGTACCACTACTGGAATTCTACCCTTTACCAATGGTTCAGAACCATTGGTAAAGGCCTGGAAACCATTGGTATATTATAAACCAATGGTTTCCCAAACCGTGGCCAATTAAGCTGTAAGTAAAGGCTTATACCAACAGTTCTGTGTAAACTGTTGGTTTAGGT
This sequence comes from Viscum album, assembly GCA_963277665.1. Taxonomy (NCBI): domain Eukaryota; kingdom Viridiplantae; phylum Streptophyta; class Magnoliopsida; order Santalales; family Viscaceae; genus Viscum; species Viscum album. Next base: position 1,491,961,365 of record OY728120.1, read on the forward strand.
GTTAATGTAAGAGATATACCAACAGTTTCACAAACCATTGGTATATGTTACTTATACCAATGGTTTAGAATATTCATCCAAAGCATATAACAATGGTTTTAAAACCGTTGGTACAAGTCTGTGGTAGTGGTTATAACAAAACTGTTGGTATAATATACATCAAAATACTATACCAACAGTTTTGAAAACTGTTGGTATACATCTTATGCAGCTCCACAGCAGCCAACAGCCCTACAGCTCCATAGTAGCCAGCAGCCCCCTCCAACATGCAACTCTCCATGACCTGTAAGAACACATACACATCCAGAATCCAAAATCCTACATGGGATTTTTAAAATTCATCCAGAATTCATAAATTTAGAAATTTAAAATTCATTCCTCACTCAAACCACAACTCAAGAGAAAAATACAGAATCCAATACATCCACAATCCAATACATCCAAAATTGAAATGAAATAACACCCATAACACCAATACAAAATTAAAATCCAATACATCCAGAATCCAACACACATAACACTATTCAAAATTTAGAATTCATTACCAATACAGCCAGAATCCAATGCATCTAGAATTCAGAAATTTAGAATTGAAAAGCAATAACACCCATAACAGTATTCAAAATTTATAATTCACTCCTCACTTAAACCACAACACCAATACACACAAGAGAGAAGGCCTACATGTTATAGGAAGCACATGGGATGTTTACTCATGGTATTGGGTTGACTATCTTAAAACCAACAGAAAAACTTGGGTATAGTGGACAAGGATCATGATACCCATAAGATAGACAATGGTAGTGGTCATGTTATTAGACCTAATATGAGTTATAGGAATCACATGGGATGTTTATATTCCTCTAATGACTATGTATCCATGTATAAATGTTTCCTGATGTGTTAGTGGGAAACATTGGACAATCTTGACATATGAGATGGGTTACCAGAATAACCTACATATTTTTCATAGACTATTCAATTGGAACAAGGGGGTATGTGTGTAATTGTAATTTGGTCTCCTGGGTGTGATGTGATATGAATCCCCATTTTGGGTAGTGGGTATGAATATTCAATTATGTCTTTGGTATTGGGTACCCAAAGGGACTTTGGTTTGGTCCTAGAACCCACTGTTTGAGGATGGGATTGGTGTATTTAATGTCATGTGTTTTAGAATAGGGGTAGGAGTTCCTCACATGAGAAGTGGATAGTGTGAGGCTGGACCATGGATCCTTGTGTTAAATTATCAACAAAATATGAATACGGTTGGTTGGTTTTCTGTATGCCAATTGTTTTCACTTAAAATGTTGTTTATTTTAAACAAAAGACAGACACTTCAAGTGATATCGGCCGCACAGAGCCTTGTATTGAGGAGGGGTTGACTCGTTCACGTCACATATGACCCATAGATCTTTTTCCTAAATTATAAAGACAATCTGAATGTGTTTGGTCGGTTTTCCATATGCCAGTTGTTGTTTTCACCTAAAATGTTGTCCATTTCAAATAAAAGTGAGACACTTTGAGTGGTACTGGCCACATCGTGCCTCTGATTGAGGCAAGGTTGAATTTTACACGTCACAAATATTTCATGGATCATTTTTCTAAATTATAAACATAATATGAATATGTTTGGTTAGTTTTTAGTAAGCCAGCTATTTTTACCTAAAAGGGTATCCATTTTAAACAAAAGAAAGACACTTTGAGTGGTACCGGCCACACCATGCCTCGGATTGAGGCGGGGTTGACTTGTACATGTCAAAAATTACCCATGGATCCTTTTCCTAAAGTATCAATATAATCTGATTGTGTTTGGTCGGTTTTCCATATGCAAGTTGTTGTTTTCACTTAAAATGTTGTCCATTTCAAATAAAAGTGAGACACTTTGAGTGGTATCGGCCACACTGTGCCTCGGATTGAGGTGGGGTTGACTTGTACACGTCAAAAATGACCCATGGATCGTTGTGATAAAGTATCAACACAATCCGATTCTGTTTGGTCGGTTTTCTGTATGTTAGTTGTTGTTTTCACTTAAAATGTTGTCCATTTCAAATAAAAGTGATACACTTTGTGTGGTACTGGTCACACCGTGCCTTGGATTGAGACGAGGTTGACTCTTATATGTCAAAAATGACCCATGGATTGTTTTCCTAAAGTATAAACAGAATACGAATGCGTTTGGTCAGTTTTTTGTATGCTAGTTGTTGTTTTCACTTAAAATTTTGTCCATTTCAAATAAAAGTTAGACACTTTGAGTGGTATCGGCCACACCGTGCCTCAAATTGAGGTGGTTTGACTCTTACACGTCAAAAATGACCCATGGATTGTAGTGCTAAAGTATCAACACAATTTGAATGCGTTTGGTCAGTTTTCTATATGCTAGTTGTTGTTTTCACTTAAAATGTTGTCCATTTCAAATAAAAGTGAGACACTTTGAGTGGTACCAGTCACATAGTGCCTCATATTGAGGTAGGGTTAACTCTTACATGTCAAAAATGACCCATGGATTGTTGTGCTAAAGTATCAACACAATCTGAATATGTTTGGTCAGTTTTTCATATGCCAGTTGTTTTTACTTAAAAGAGTATCCATTTCAAATAAAAGTGATACACTTTGAGTGGTACCAGCCACACTGTGCCTCGTATTGAGGCGGGTTGACTTTTAAATGTCACAAATGACGCATCGATCATTTTCCTAAAGTATAAATAGAATCCGAATGCATTTGGTCAGTTTTCTGTATGCCAATTGTTGTTTTCACATAAACTTTTGTCCATTTCAAATAAAAGTGAGACACTTTAAGTGGTACCAGCCACACTGTGCCTCATATTGAGTCGGGGTTGACTTATACACATCAAAAATGACCCATGGATCGTTGTTCTAAAGTATCAACACAATCCGAATTCGTTTGGTCTGTTTTTCATATGCTAGTTGTTGTTTTCACTTAAAATGCTGTCCATTTCAAATAAAAGTGAGACACTTTGAGTGGTATCGGCTACAACGTGCCCCGGATTGAGGAGGGGTTGACTCGTACACATCAAAAATGACCCATGGATCATTGTGCTAAATTATCAACACAATACGAATACGTTTGATCGGTTTTCTGTATGCCAGTTGTTTTTACTTAAAAGAGTATCCATTTCAAATAAAAGTGATACACTTTGAGTGGTACTAGCCACGTCATGCCTCGGATTGAGGTGGTGTTGACTCGTACATGTCCCAAATGACCCATGGATCCTTTTCCTAAAGTATCAACAGAATCCAAATGCGATTGGTCTATTTTCCGTATGCCAGTTGTTGTTTTCACTTAAAATTTTGTCCATTTCAAATAAAAGTGAGACACTTTGAGTGGTTCCAGCCACATCGTGCCTCGGATTAATGAAGGGTTGACTCATACACATCAAAAATGACCCATGGATCCTTTTACTAAAGTATCAACAGAATCTGAATGTGTTTGGTTAGTTCTCTATATTCCAGTTGTTGTTTTCACTTAAAATGTTGTCCATTTCAAATAAAACTGAGACACTTTGAGTGGTACCGGCCACACCGTGCCTCAGATTGAGGTGGGGTTGACTCATAAACATCAAAAATGACCCATGTATAGTTTTCGTAAAGTGTCAATAGAATCTAAATGTTTTTTGTCAGTTTTTCGTATGCCAGTTGTTGTTTTCACTTAAAATGTTGTCCATTTCAAATAAAATTGAGACACTTTGAGTTGTACCAGCGACCCTATGCCTTAGATTGAGGCAGAGTTTACTCGTACACATCACAAATGACCCATGTATCATTTTTCTAAAGTATAAACACAATCTGAATCTGTTTGGTCAGTTTTTCATATGCTAGTTGTTGTTTTCACTTTAAATGTTCTTCATTTCAAATAAAAGTGAGACACTTTGAGTGGTACCGTCCAACCCGTGCCTCAGATTGAGGAGGGGTTGACTCATACATGTCACTTGGGCGTTTTGAGTGCCTTCAAGTGTGGATTAAAGATCCAGGTGATTCTAATCCTATCATTGCTTCCTATTTTCAATTAGGGTTTTCACTCTTCTCTCATCTTCTTCAGAAGCTTTAAAACCCTCTTTTCTGTTGGGATTTAGGGTGAATCTTGAAGAGAGCTTAGATTGGGATCAAAGATGAATAATTAAGAGTTCAATTGTCTCTGGAATCAAGGTAGGTGGTCCATTCTTGGTACTGAAGTAATAGTAATTGAATGTTAATTAGATTGGGATTTAGGGTGAATCTTGAAGAGATCATAGATTGGGCTCAGTGACCATATGATGTAGTGATTAGTGTGATGATGTCGGTGATAAAAAGTTGTGTGAGGTACCCAGTGGAGGATGAGGATATATGTGGCGGGGGTTATTCATGGTAGGAGGAGGGTGGGGGTTGTCCAGGGTCCAGGGAGGAGGGTGGGGGGGCTGTCCAGGGTCCAGGGAGGAGGGTGGGGAGGCTATCCGGGGGGTTGTCTGGGGGGCTGTCAGGGGGGCTGTCTGGGGTCCAAGGAGGAGGGTGGGGGATATCTAAAGAGATATATGGGGGGATATCTAGGGGGATATACGGGGGGATGTCTGGGGTCCAGGTAGGAAGGTGGGGGGTATCTGGGGGGCTGTTCGAAGAGCTGTCCGGGGGGCTGTCCGGGGGGCTATCCGGGGAGCTGTCCGGGGGGCTGTCCGGGGAGCTGTCTGAGGAGCTGTCCGGGGAGCTGTTTGGGGGGCTATCCGGGGTCCATGGAGGAGGGTGGGGGGGCTGTCCGGGGTCCAGGGAGGAGAGGGGGCTGTCTGGGGAGCTGTCTGAGGAGTTGTCCGGGGAGATGTTTGGGGGGCTATCCCGGGTCCATGGAGGAGGGTGGAGGGGCTGTCCGGGGGCTGTTCGGGGTCCAGGGAGGAGGGTGGGGGCTGTATGGGGGGCAGTCTGGGGGGTTGTCTAGGGGGCTGTTCGGGGAGCTGTCTGGGGGCTATTCGGGGTCCAGGGAGGAGGGTGGGGGCTTTTGGGGGGGATATCTGTGGGGCTGTTTGGGGGGTCTGTCCCGATCTCATGGGATGGTATTTACATATTTTCTAAGAAAATTATTTCCAGGTTAAAAAAATAACTTCATTATATCAACTTCTAATCACACCACCAATTTTCTAAATTCCACTAAAATTTTACAATTTCATTAAAATAGAGGGATGTCACAAAAAATCATCAAATCAAGTTTTATTATTTATAGATAAAAAATAAAGATAGTGTAACCTACCTAATCACACATATATTGAGGCACGACAAATCAATAAACATCAAAGGTCAGTAATATCATTCAAAAATATAACGGATCAATTTGTCCCACATCACTATTACTATCATCACCATCATCTTCACCATCACCCTCATTCTCATCGTCATCCCCATCATCGTCCCCGCCCTCCTCACCCTTGTACTCATCCTTAACCTCCTCATCACCCTCCTCCTCCACCTCGGCCTCCTCCTCACCCTCCTCCTCCTCCACCTCGGCCTTCTCCTCGCCATCGTCTCGACCACCACTAGAACTTCCACCTGGTGCACCATATATAGAACGCATCGATGACATATATTCCTCACAAGGAGTGCTGGCCTCTGGTGGAAGTGTTGGATGTAAAGCTTCCATTAGTTTCATAAATGCGGTGTTTGTCATATCAGGCTATGTTTCCATCTCTATGGCCCTTTTTTCATCATGTTATGAATTTTCCTTAACCTTCTACAACTCGGTGTCACTACAACTCATACCTAAGGAGGGCCAGTACCTTTTCGGAACTATACTCTTCCCAAGCTGGCAGCGTACTCTACCAGGGTGCTCATCTCCCAACACCTGATGTAAGTGATCATTTGACCCAAATTTGTCAGGTTCCTGGGCATGAAGGGCCTCTAAATCATCTTGTTACAAATATAAATAGATTATTAAGTTACAAAATAGAGATTAAAATTTTAAATCTACAAAGTAAAAGTTACAATCTAATTCTGAGTCAGTTCATTAACCATACTTCCATATTTTTTCTTTCTACTCGAGCAAAATAGTTTTGCTTGAGGCACACGTCCTTCTATATTCAATTTATGCCTCTATAATGACATTGAATGTAGGAAACCATAATTAAAAATAGGATACCAAAAAATATTAATTGCATAACTAAAATTATATAACAGCTTTAGAAATTTAATAAATTACGGAGGAAGCAATAGAAAGTGAAAGTCATAAAGAAAGATTATAAACTATCATACTTGTTGTCTCTCATGATCTGGCATCGTAGTACGTCCCAATGTGTGGACATATTTCTTAGCATCAATGTTTTTTTATTTCTTCCAGATGAATCCTAAATAAAATTCAATAATTATTATTAACAAAAAACATGAAAATTTTCATTTAAATACTTCTAATTTGATTAATACTGTAAATTTCCTAGTCACCCAATGAGTAATCATCTATCGGTACTATTATAATGGAAAATAATCCATGACAGGGACTGCCTCCAACTCTGTGCTCACTCTATCACGCCATCCAATGTACAACTCATGATTATAAGCTCTCTAAAGCTCACCTAAATTATTTAGACGTGCTGGCTGTGCACCCTCACCATCGAGGAAATTAAACCGCAGCTGAAACCAAAATATTAATTCATATAAATAAAAAAATTAATATATTTCATTAAATAGAACTAATTTTTTTACCCATATATCTGCTCAGGCTTTATCCTTGACTTCATTTGGTAGCTATCTCCATGAGAGCGGGATCACAAGAATGATTTTGGAGTATTTGGCAAGCGTCGACAAAAAATTTTGACATTCTTGTCTTGATTTTTCAATCATCTGACTATCTTCATTGTATTCCACCATCAACTATGTGCAGCGGTTCCACACCAAATGCATGCGTGTATGCCCCCACCCTCACCTCTTTTCAATAGATATATCTGTTATGAAAGAAAAACAAATATTTTATCAATACATGTTATAATTAAAATAAATAATGGTGTAACAATTTGATAGGTTTATATAAGTATACCTGTGGTAGTCTGATCAATGGGCGCCGCTGGATCTGCAAAAACTGAAGGAACACCCTGTATAGATGGAGTGGGTCCTAATGTATTCTCTACAGGGACAGACTCTGGAGGAGCAGTAGTCGAAGAAGATGGAATATAAAAGCCTGGAGAGATCAAAGCAGTAGTAAAAGAAGATGACAGGGATGGCTGGCCAAATGTTGGATGGGGAGTGGAAATCATCAACAGATATGATACAGATGGGTGAGGAGGGTCAGATGTAAATGGTGGTGAAAACATGGGAGGCCTAAATATCCAGTGTATCCCTAACAGCACATTGGGATCAGAATGTGGGATGGATGGTATGTCAGTGGGAGGGGCAGGGTCTAATCAGGTACGCTGACCAGATCGTCTAGCTCCTGTACCACCCCCCTCGTACGAACACCTCCAGTACAGGGACCACTACTCAGCTGCTCCTCAAATAAATGTCGCCTGATAGATGGATCCTGAAAAAGTGTTTAAAAAATTAATCACATGACATTATATATAATTTAAATAAATATATTTGAAATAAAATACTCACTATAGGCACTAGTGGTGAAATGACCAGCTCGGTCATGTGACAATTGTTGTCCATAATCTGTTTCTATCACCTCTCTTCAATTGGTTTCATTTCCTGCATTTCAAAATAAATATGGAAGTAAATAGAAAAGTATAACTAATGTGTAACCCAAAAAACAAAATAAATGATAGGTAATAGGGGGATTCATGGATAATTTAATTATCCATTGTTTTAGGTGATCTTGAACAAATATATAATGAAGTCAATAAATCGTACAAGATGTAATAAAGAAATTTAATTTTTAGTAGGATGATTATTTACTAAGTGAACTCGGTCTATTAAAATCATGGAACATTGATTCTACCAGATTCATAAGTGTAAAATCAATTGTCAAAATTAAGTAAAATTTTAATTTCTTTAGTCTGGGTAGATGATGCAGGTTTCAATATTAAATCAATTTGAATAGAACCAACCTTAACAACCCAAATAGAGGTAAACCAAAATAATTGAGAACATGAATGGATGATTTTATATATTTCCCACCACAACTTCAGGTTCAAAATCAACTCTTACAATTGAGCTATTGGAGTCATCAAAAGAAATAAATGGATTGGTTTCAATGGCAGTAGGGATAGTGTCAATTCCATAATCACCATCATCAAAAATATGTCTTGTAATTACTTCAACTATGATACCAAATTCAGGTCAAAGTTGGTCTTTGACATAAAAAACTTGTTTAGCCATTGATGCTAATACATATGGTTCTTCGGTAGCAAGAGTGTGAGTCATATTAATTACTCTAAATCCATAATCATCAATAAATGTGCCATGTCTCATCATCGAATCAAACAAATGGAATTTCATCATTGTGACTCGTCCATGAGAGTAATAATCCAACATTATTATTTATTCAACGACTCCATAATAACCCAAATTTTCAAATTGCGGTCTACTATCTGATGCATTGGAATAATAATCTATTATGGCAGTAACCATAACACCATCATGTTGTGTTCTCATGTTCTTTTCTCGTTCAGTGACAATAAATTTGTACCCATTGATAACAATTGATTTACAGTCACGAACCACGGTATTTAGACCAAAATATAAAGCTCTTATTTCCTCAGAGACAGAGTCAGCAGGAAAACTCAATACCTGTAATATAAATGAATATTAAACTTAATTAAATATTGATTTAATTATTTTAAATAGTAATATTTTTACCTTCAATTTTAACTAAGAAGAAAACTCTTTACTATGAAAAGTCTCCCTCCTTATCAAACATAAAGAATGATGCTTTCTATTTATCATTTTTTTTATGTTCCATGTAGATAAAAAATATGAATAGTTTAGCAGATATATATGTAAGACATACATATTCAATTTAGTTACCTGATGTAGTCATCGAACAAATCACAGTTTAACAAAACTGTGCGATGTGTCATCTCCCACTCTTCAAGGCTTAATGTCTTCAATGTATATGATCAAAGAATTCCTCCTGTTTGAGGAAGTGATGGAAAACTGGGTTTAATTTGATCATACTATGCTTATTCATTTCTTATTGGTCTGTTCATTCTTGTAGTAAGATCATACAAATACATTGAGCAGAAATCCATACATTCTTGAGATAAGTAACTGTTCACAATAGAACCTTCAGGATGATTCCTGTTTCAGACATAAGACTTTAATGTGTACATATTTCTTTTAGTTGATACATCCAACAAAAAGAAACAGGTCCTCCGAGAATTATTTCAGTGGGAATATGAACAGTCCGATGCAACATGCATGTGAAAAATGATGGAGGAAATATTTTCTCCAACTCACACAAAATTAATGGGGCATCTGCCAACATTTTTTGCAAGAATGACTTGGACAACTTCTTATCCCAAAGATCTCTAAACAAATGGAACAACTGAATAATAGTCACCCTTACATTATTGGACAAAAGATGATGGATTTCTATTGGAATCAACTCATGCATAAGAACGTGATAATCATGAGTCTTCAAATATTTTAGCTTCAACTCTCTTCTATTAACCCGTTTAGATGTGTTTCTTGAATAGCCATAAAGAACTCTAATAGTCTCTAATACTTCCAAAAATTGTTTATTTTCCATATGTGTCATCACATAAGAAGCACATGGAACTTTCCATTTTATTTCACTAATACGCATAGGATGCAATTCTGGTCTGATGCCCCAATCCACCAAGTCACACTGAGACCATAAATCATATTTTGTATTTCCCTTAACATTTAGAAGTATTGAAATAAACATTTCACATATATTCTTTTCAATGTGCAATACGTCTAAGCAATGAAAAAACAAATTGGTTGACTAATAAGGAAAATCAAAAAAGATACTCCTCTTCCTCTAATTGTAACAGGTTTCAGTGGAAACATTCTTTCTCCTTCTAAATTTCATTTGACCCTTCCTAAATGAAAAACCAAAATCTTTTAATTCATTAAGCACATCAGTTCTAGACATACGCTGAGGTGGATCATCGGTCTCTGTGGTATTATCAAATCTTCGACGATTATTTCTATATGGATGGTCCATTGGAAAGAATCGTCGATGTCTCATAAAACTGAAACTACAACGATGTTTCAATATTATGGATCATGTATTCTTCATAAAAATAGGACATGATAGTTTTCCCTTCATGATCCATCCAGACATCATTGCATAAGCTGGAAAATCATTGATCATCCATATAAGCACAGCACGCATCTGAAATATGTCTTTCAAATATGCATCGTATGTGAGAAAAACCACATCCAAAAGAAGTTTCAACTCTTTTATTAAAGGTTGCATGTATACATCAATATCAATGTCAGGATTAGAAGGGACAGATATGAGTATACTCATGAAAGTGAATGGTTTTTTCATACACAACCATGGGGGAAGATTATAAATGTGTATAAAAACTGGTCATGTGTTGTGCGAAGTAAGCATCTGCCCAAACGGATTAAAACCGTCGCATGAAAGACCCAACCTCACATTACACGCGTCAATTGAAAAATCAGGATATCGAGCATCAAATATCTGCCATGAAAATCCATTTGCAGGGTGAACCAACTCATCATTAGTCTTATGTCTCTCGGTATCATGTCATCTCATTTTTATTGATATTTCATTAGACACAAAAAGATTTTGTAGTCTAGGGATCAATAGAAAGTTCCATATTACTTTATTTGGCATGCAGGATGGTGTTCCATTAGATTTTGACTTCAAGCATGATGTGCCACATTTTATATAATCATTTCGTTCAGTAGTTTCCTCCCAGAATAAACTGCAATCTTTCAGGAAAGCATGAATTTTGTTTCCTGAAAATACAAGTTCCTTAACTAAATTACATGCAATATAGTGGTTTGAGGGAATATCTTCATCATCTGGAAGTAAATCCTTCAAGAAGGTAAGAATGCAATCAATTGCTGTATTAGAAATCCCATAAATAGTTTTCCCATGAAACAATCAGATTAAAAATTCCAGCTTTTTCATTTTATCACACTGTCGATATACTCGAGTCATGGAAGCATCATTCAATTTTTTCACCCTTACAACATCATCATTTTCATTAGATATATCATGTGTGCTCATATCAAAGTCTTCTTGGGTTAGAATCCATTCTTTTTCATGATGATGAATAAATGGAAATCGGTCATATAACAAATTCTCCACTCCAGTCCTCTCATTTGAATCATCTGCAATTTGAGATTTCATTTTCTCCCCATTATGATACCACACATAGTAGTTTGCTTGAAACCCATATTTGGTTATGTGGTAGCTGACTTCTTCACGGCTCAACCAAGGTTTTCCAACATAATTGGAACATGGGAAGTGTATGCGACCACTATCTGAAGTATTGTGAAATGCAAAATCTAAAAAACTCTCCAAATTGTTTTGAAAATCGCTTAAGATCCGATCGGTTTCATACATCCAACTTCTACCCATTCTGTAAAAAAATAATTGTTATAAGTCATTTCGTCAAAATAAATTCAATAAGATTGATGTTTCGTCGAAAATATATTTAAGTAAACGAGAATTGTTCACTTTATATGAAACCATAACAGACATACTACTCTATATGAGAATCATAATATAAAAGACAAAAACTAATATATTTATAACAAAAAAATCTTTGAAGAACTATGCATGAGTGTACAAGATCATGTACACTTGTGGAGGAGAATTATTCAGGAGTTGACTAAATTTTAGATAGAAGAAATTTTATATTTTAGTAGATAATTTGAGTGATCGCATATATTTCCCAAGGGGGAGGGAGTGTCCAGGGGGTGTAGGGTGTCTAGGGGTGGTGGGGCTGTCAAGGGGGGGCGGAGGTGTCCAGGGGGTGGGGGATGTCTAGGGGGTCGGGGTGTCCAGGTGGGTGGGCTGTCAACAGGGGTGGTTGGGTTGTCCAAGGGGGTAGAGGTGTCCATGGGGTATGGGGTGTCCAGGGGGTGGGCGGGCTGTCCAAGGGGGTGGGGGGTGGGCGGGGCTGTCCAAGGGGTACAGGGTGTCCAGGGGTGGGCAGGCTGTCTATGGGGGTGGCGGGGCAGTCTAGGGGGGTACGCGGTGTCCAGGGGGGTGGGCGGGTTATCCAAGGGGTGGGCAAGCTGTCTACGGGGGTGGTCGGGTTGTCCACGGGGTGATGGGGTTGTCCAGTGGGGTCAGGGTGTCAATGGGGTGGGGGAATCCGGAGGGATGGGGGTGTCCAGGGGGTGGTGGGCGGGTGGTCTGGGGGGTGGGTGGGCTGTCTATGAGGGCAGGGGGCTGTCTAGGGAGGTATGGGTTGTCCAGGGGGGTGGTCGGGTTGTCCAAGGGGGTGGCGGAGCTGTCCAGGGGGATGGGAGATATCCAAGGTGGTGGGGGGCTTTCTAGGGGGTGGGGGTGTCCAGGGGATATGAGGTGTCCAGGGGGTGGGAAGATTGTCCCGGGGGTGGCGGGGGCGGCGGGCTGTCCAGGGGGGTACGGGGTGTCCAGGGGGGTGGGTGGGCTGTCCACGGGGGTGGCGGGGCTGTCCACGGGGTGTCGGGGGTGTCCAGGGGGTGGTGGATTTCCAGGGGGTTGTCTAGGGGGTACGAGGTGTCTAGGGGTGGGCGGGTTGTCTAGGGGGTGGCAAGGCTGTCCAGGGGGTACAGGGTGTCCAGGGGGTGGGCGGGCTGTCCACGGGGATGGGGGACTTTCCACGGGTGGAGGGGTATCTAGGGGGTGGGTGGGGCAGTCCAGGGGGGTACGGGGTGTCCAGGGTGGTGGGCGGGCTGTCCACAGGGGTGGGGGTGGGGGGCTGTCCAGGGGGGTACTGGGTGTCCAGGGGGGTGGGCGAGCTGTCCATGAGGGTGGCGGGATTGTCCAAGGGGGTCGGGGGGTCCAGGGGGTGGGGGGGCTTTCCAGGGGTGGGGTTTCTTGGGGGTACAAGGTATCTAGGACAGCCCACCCCCACCCCCATTGGACAGCCCACACCCCCCACTAGACACCCCCCCCCCCCACTGGACAACCCCCCCCTGGATAGCCCAGACCCCCTCCCCCACCTAGATACCCCCCCAGGACAACCCACCCCCTCCCTGGACACCCCACACCCCCCTCCCCTGCAGCCCCCCCCCCCCACCTAGACACCCCCCCCCCCACCTGGACACCCCACCCGGACCCCCTAGATAGCCCACACCCCTCTTTGGGGAAGCCCATACCCCCCTCCCCCACACCCCTATAGCCCCCCTACCCCCTGAACAACCCACCCCCCACCTAGACAGCCCCCCACACCTGGACATCACCCCACACCTAGACAGCCCCCTACCCCTCCTACACCCCCCCTTAGGGTATTTTTATTTAAAATCATTTTATTCATTAATAAATCCAAACTATCATGCATTAGCCATTTCACTGTACAAAAAACATAAAACCCCACTAAACATAACACATAAAACCCCACGAAATAAAAAACATAAAACAAACATAAAACATACCCTTTACCCTACTAAACAAAAACCTAAAACAAACTCTTTACCCCCGCACTAAACAAACCCCACTAAACAGACCATTTAGGATGTATGAAGTGTAGAACAAAAAAATTAAAACAAACAAAGGGTTTTGTACTCCAATAGCACTAATTCTAATTTACCTGAAATCAAAACATCAAATATAAAATAAAAATAGGAAGAACAGTAAAACTAACTTATGAATTTGAAGTGTATAAATAAAAATTTGTTTGATTAAAGATGGATCTTCAGCTGGAAGACGTTTCGAGGCCAACAAGACATTGGGAGGAGGTGTGGATTAGGTCTGCAGTTGGGCGTACTGGGAGCTAGGGCGCTGGGTGTATTTGGGGGAAAACTTTCCCAACGGTTTTAAAAACCATTGGGAAAGCCTCTCTTTACCAATGGTTTATTAAAACCGTTGGTATATGTTAGAGGAACTGAATATTTCCCAATGGTTCTACCAAACCATTGGGAAAGATTAACTATTTTAACACATTTGCCAACGGTTTGAGCAAACCTTTGGAAAATGTGGATTTTTTTACAGTATACCAATGGTTTCTTCAAACCATTGGTATATATCCGTTGGGGAAACCACTATTTCCAGTAGTGTACTAAATTTCCCAAGGAAGGAAAAGAAGCTTGAAAATTTTACCAGGTGTTAATTTTGTCTATATAATTTTGTTTTTTGGTTCATATAATCTCATGTTATGGTATATCGATAGATCCATAAAATGTGAAATTTATTGAACATTGTCCAAGAACAACCACTATAACTGAGATACATAGTATTGAAAGTGCGGCCGATTGTCGCCTATCGACCGTTCAAGGTTCCGGTGCTCTGCTAATGTGTATAGCAGCACTCGGGTCGAATCCTCGACGATGATACTTTGTAGTAGTCGTTTGTTTTTAGTTGATTGTATTTTGATTAGGGGGGTTTGTTTGCAGAGCTTAATTGAAATGATTTATGGATGATGTTTGATTTACCAAATTGATAAAGATTGGGGTGAGTTCATCATTAGGTTAGTTAAGCTTGTGATATCCTCGAGCTTTGCTTTATATTGCATTTAAATTAACACCCATGTCACAAGATGATGTTGATTAGAATTCTTAAGTGTTAAGGCTTTAAACCAAGACTTAACTTAACTTAAGGTTATAATCTCAATCATATCTTATTTATGGTTGTGTATTTATGGTTCCAATAATCCATGGAAACCACATGTTAAACAAAACAAGTCATTAATCCATGACATGTTAAGTCCAACATACACAATGTTAATTCAAAGAATATTCATCGAGCAGAAGCTCTCAATCACTTAACATACCTAAATTATAACTCACCCCAATGAGAGATTTACTCATCCATTTGGGTGATTAATAATCTGGTTATAATGATTATGATTATAAATTAATAAGAGAAGAAAAGGAAAGGGATAAGAAAAGAGTGGTACGTCGACACACACACACGAACAATGATGATAATTAAAAACGAACTTTCGATTGAATGAGGAAGCTAAAGAAGGGAAGGGGATTGAACTGAATTTAAACTATTTTAAGAAAATTAATATTAAAATACAGAAGGTGGAAGAGAATAAGAGATATTTAAGAAGTAACTTGCATTAAAACATAATTACAAAGAAAGGGAATTACAAGATTACAAAAATGAAGAACACAAAAGTAAGTGAAAAGAAAGAGAGGAGGAAAGGTCTCTAAAGTGAAAACTTGAGTTTGGAAGGTCCTCCCAAGCCTTTGGCAAAGCTTTGGTCGTGCCAATATGATCTCCTCTCTTCTGAAATGCCAACCCCTCTCAAGGAGAGAAGGGGAGAGTATTTATAGCCCAAGGAGTGGACTGTTTGCATTCCCAATCTGTCCCTCCACTTGCTTCGCCAATTGAGCTATACAGACAGCCGAATCTTCGAATAAATCCTTCTTCAAAGTTGTAGACAATAATGTTGGACGACTACTCTCAAAATTTGGAGACATTTGGACAATTGGACACAAAGTTATGGCCGGTTGATTAAACAAAGGTAAACTGTCCATTTCTATCCATTCTTTTTCGATGGCCAAAATGTGAATGGATTTTTGAACAGGAAGATACCTTCAAATTCGAATGACTTCTTCAACAAAGTCGTCCGACTATATCTCCTCTTTCACACTGAAAAATCTCAGCTCGATTGGATGCTTACATCAGGAGATATGTCATGCATACTATACTGATTTTAATTATCGTCCAGAATGGTGGGCTGGACTTCAAAGGTTTATTTGGGCCCCTTGTACTTGGATTTGGGCCATGAAATTTTTATCCAAGATGCAATGTAGTGTCCCCCGAATTATGGTGGAGATTGAAGGTCTTTGGACTTCTGGATTGAACCCAGTAAATCAATCTTCAAGGATGGTCCAGTTTGTTCACAGATTCTTTGGTCTTGTTTGTGAGGACCATATGACCCTTCAAATGGCAGAATTGGCTCATGGTTCCTTCTAATGAAATGTTGTATATTGAAAGGAGAATCCTACAAAACAAGAACCACACAATTTGGATCAGTATAGTGATAGTTATAATTAAAACATTAAACTGACTCAATTTGACTACTTCTAAAAATGCTCAAATATTATACTTAATATTAAAACATTAATATTTCACACAAATTATGCACATTTCATATAAAATAAGTAAAGGGGGAATATAATAAGTCATGAAAATATTAATAACATCAACTCCCCCACACTTATATTTGCGCGTGTCCTCATGTGCAACAAATATAAAAACATGACAAAATCATTTTCACTCACCAACAAATATTAAAATTTTGTTTTCTCCAATCAGGGGAGGTTTAGACTATTTTACTCATCCATAATGAATTCCATCACAAATTTGGTTCACAATAATGCATCATAAACAATTCATTTTTTCATGTTCAAGGTTTGAATTGGAAAATGTAGGCACTCAAAACTTACTCCTCTCAAGATGATGAAAATGTATTTTAGGAGGTTCACTCATTCACCAACAAAAAGTGAAAATCAAGAGTTTGTAAGAGCTCTCAGCTTCCATTCCCAAATCTAATGTGTACAAGAATCAAGAGGACTTTTAAGGGGTTTTTCAGTGGCTATGGGACGGTAGGTATATAATGTCCAAAGGAAAAGAGGGGTTAAAAACACCAACATGGAAAAATCAATGCACATTTTTTTTGAAATTTGAATTGAAAGGAAATAGAAACACATATTTACAAGGGCATGAATGTGTGATGAATGAAAAGTGAGGGAGATAGAAAATGGAATAGGGTGAGATGATGGAATATGTACAACATGGAAGACTTCCAATAATGACACAATACAAGATGAGTCAAGTGTTCTTTTTTTTTCTTTTTTCTTTTTTGCTCTTTTTTTTTCGAAAGTTGTGCTTGAAAAAAAAAAGTCTCACAGTCATCTCCCAACCCATGCTTGATCTCCTCATGGAACTAATTTTAGTAGTTATAACATGATCAAAGGTTGATGATGAATGATTTTTGACCCACCCAAGACACAACCCATTCCTTTTTTTTCATTTTTTTTTAATATAATTTTTTTTCATTTTTTTTTTGAACACTTTTCAATGACTTTTGTACAAATGACAATTACACATATACACCCCAAAGCTCACAGAATTACAACCTCTCCCCCACACTTGAATGGAAGCTTGCCCTCAAGCATATGATGACACATTGAAAATCAATGAAAGTACGCCCAAAAATGAAGTCTATTCCCCCCACACTTAAATTTCAATAAATTATACAATGAAAATCCATGAAGATGTTGGGTGGGACAAGGTTTTAGGCTTGTAATGTGGCTATCAAAAGAAAGGTTTTCATAGGCTCAAAGGGGCTTTCAAAAGTAGGATCAATGTAAGGGTAACGGGAGGCTATTTGGCTATTCTGATTCTCATGTGGCTTAGAAAATGCCTCTATCATATTAATGCACACAAAATATGGAAATTCAGCTCGAAGGTCCACAAACTCAAGACTCACAATCAGTGGTGAAGACACACAATGAAAAAGATGGTCATAGATGACCTTGGCATGAAGGCTAATGTTATTCCTCACGGTAGGGGAAAATCATTTTCCACCAAAAATTGTTCATTCAAAATGTTTGTTATTGACACAAAATTGTTTACCCAAGTTTGAGATAAAAATTCAATATATTTGAGTTTAAAACAAGCCTTTTGACTCCCCAAAATGGTTGGACAAAATTTCAATATTGGATGATGAGTAATTATGACACCCCTTTTTTTCAATTTTCATTTGTTTTTAATTATTTTTTTTTTTAAATTTTTTTATTTTTTAAAGACAGATCCACACAAAAGAGAAAATAGAAAAAAGGTTGTGGAAGAATGTTGTAAAAAAAATGAGAGAGAGATAGGAATAAGAAGAAATAGAGAGAAGAAGAGAGGGAAGAGAGATTGAGGAGAGATAGAGTTAAAGGGAAAGAGGTGCCCCCTGGTTTGGATTTGGCGGGTCTCCATTTCCATCTAGTGGTGGGTCAATGGAAGTGGATGTGGAACCTGAAGTGAATGGCCTCTCATGGTGATGCTTTAACCGGTGTCCATTTACCGTGAATGTTCTCTTTGAAGAAGGGTCTTCGACTTGCACTGCACCAAATGGGTAAACATTAGTAATAATAAAAGGTCCATCCCAACGAGAATTGAGCTTACCTGGGTGAAGTCGAAATCAAGAATTGAAGAGCATTACCTTTTCACCTTCATGAAATACCTTTCGAAGAATGTGCTTGTCATGGAGTGACTTTGCCTTTTCTTTGTAGAGAATGGAGTTCTCATACGAATCGAGTCGAAGCTCCTCCAATTCAGTCAACTGCAATAATCTTTCTTCACCAGATTTTTCACAATCAAAATTACATGTTTTGACAGCCCAAAATGACTTATGTTGGATTTCAACTGGTAAATGACAGGCTTTACCAAAGACTAGCCTAAATGGAGACATCCCAATGGGTGTCTTATAGGCTGTTCGATAGGCCCAAAGTGCTTCACCAAGTCTATCGGGCCAGTCTTTTCTTGTGGGCTTAACAATTCTTTCAAGCACTCTTTTCACTTCTCTATTAGAAAGTTCAGCCATTCCATTTGTTTGAGGGTGATATACAGTGGATGTTTTATGTACAACCCCATTCTTTTTCAAAAGTTACTCCATGGTTCTATTACAGAAATGAGTTCCTAAGTCACTTATCAAAGCACGTGGTGTTCCGAATCGATGGAAGATATGAGTTTTGAGGAACTCACTCACAGTTTGAGCATCATCCTTCCTAGTGGGTTTGGCCTCGACCCACCTAGAAACATAATCGACCGCAAGAAGAATGTATGAGAATCCATTGGAAGGGGGAAATGGTCCCATGAAATCGATGCCCCAAACATCGAAAAGCTCACAGAAGATTAATGGCTTTTGAGGCATTTCGTTTCTTTTGGAAATTGTGCCAAACTTTTGGCAAGTGGGACATGATTGACAGAACTCGTGTGAGTCCTTGAAGAGTGAAGGCCAAAAGAATCCAGAATCTAGGACCTTTCGAGAAGTCCTTTGTGGTCCAAAGTGGCCACCTCCAGGCATTGAGTGACAGAATTCCAAGATGGAGGATTGTTCAGTTTCATCAACACATCTCCTAATTACCATGTCAGCCCCGGTTTTCCAAAGTTTATTATCTTCCCAAAAATAATGCTTTGAATCACTTTTCATCTTTTCTTTTTGTTCTTTTGAAAAATATTCAGGGAAAACACCGGAAACCAAGTAATTGACAATTGGGGCATACCATGGTAACTTTGGAGTGAGAGAGGAGAGGTGTTCAGTTGGAAATTCAGGATCAATTATTTCAGAATGAGAAGAATTAGAAATTCTACTCAGGTGGTCAGCCACAGGGTTTTCTTTTCCAGGTTTATCTTTTATCACAAGGTCAAACTCTTGGAGCATTAAAATCCATCTTATTAGCCTTGGTTTGGAATCACTTTTCTTAAGTAAGAACTTTAATGCTGAGTGGTCCGTGAAGATGATGATTTTGGCACCTAAGAGATAGGGCCGGAATTTATCCAAGGCAAAAACCACAGCTAAAAGTTCTTTTTCAGTCACAGTGTAGTGTGATTGAGTTTCATCCAATGTTTTTGAGGCATAAAAGATGACATGAGGAATGTTTTCTCTTCTTTGACCAAGAACAGCCCCAATGGCCCTATCAGAAGCATCACACATCAATTCAAATGGTAAGGACCAATCTGGGGGTTGGATTGTTGGAGCAGTTGTGAGAGCAGATTTGAGTTCAATGAAGGCTCTCTTGCAAGCCTCATCAAAATTGAATGTGACATCATTTTGAAGTAAACGAGTGAGTGGGAGGGAAATCTTGCTGAAGTTCTGAATGAATCGCCGATAGAAACCGGCATGACCAAGGAAGGACCGAATTTCTCGAACTGATTTGGGTTCAGGAAGTAATTGGATCACCTCAATTTTGGCTGGATCAACTTGGATACCCTCTTGAGAAATTATGTGCCCTAGAACAATCCCATTTGAAACCATGAAGTGACATTTTTCAAAATTCAGCACAAGGTTGCACTTGACACACTTTTGAAGGACCAAAGAGAGTGAATGTAAGCAAGATTCAAATGACTCGCCATAAATGGTAAAGTCATCCATGAATACCTCCATGCAATTCTCAATGAATTCAGAAAAGATACTCATCATACACCGCTGTAATGTTGCAGGAGCATTACAAAGGCCAAAAGGCATTCGCCTATAGGCATAGGTTCCAAAGGGGCAAGTGAATGTGGTCTTTTCTTGGTCTTGAGGTGCGATTGGAATTTGGAAGTAGCCGGTGTAACCATCAAGAAAGCAATAGTGTGACTTTCCGGCCAATCTCTCAAGCATTTGGTCAAGGAAAGGAAGTGGGTAGTGATCTTTTCGTGTTTCAGCATTCAATTTGCGATAATCGATGCACACACGCCATTGGTTTTTCACCCGAGTTGTGACCACTTCTCCATGTTCATTTGTGACAACTGTTATCCCGCCCTTCTTAGGAACGACTTGAATTGGACTAACCCATTCACTATCAGAAATTGGGTAGATAATACCAGCTTGAAGAAGCTTGATAATCTCTTCCTTAACTACCTCAAGTATGAGTGGATTGAGTCTTCTTTGAGGTTGCCTAATTGGTTTGGATGATTCCTCTAGATGGATGTGATGCATGCAAAGGGCAGGGTTGATTCCTGGAATATCCTCTAGGGTCCAACCTAAGGCATTTTTGTTTTCCTCTAACACTTGAACAAGTTGGGACTCCTCAGTTTCAGAAAGTGAAGCAGAGATAATGACAGGGTAGGAGGGATCATGGAAAAGGAATGCATACTTGAGGTGTGAAGGAAGTGGTTTTAGATCAGTTTCAGCCTTGATTTGAGAGCTAGACAAGTTAGGAGCAGGAGAAGGGATTCTAGATGGGTTTGGATCATTTTCCTCAACACTGTCCAAGGTGGAGCAGTAGAGATCAGAGTTGATGTGGGATTCAAGAGAGTTTTCAAGTTCCTCTAGATTGATGGAGTCTATGAATGAGAGGTCCACATCAACTTCACCATTTATGACTTTGTTAATCATGGTGCAGATTTCACAAGATCCTTTATCATTAGAACATGAAGAACATGGTGGATTGGGGTTCGATTGAATCTTAGAAGTGTCCTCAAAAGCATGGATTGAGAATGCAGAGTGATCCTCAGATGGGTATCGCATGGCTTGGTAAATGTTGAACTTGACCAGTTGGTCACTGAATTCCATGGATAAGATGCCTGAGTGGACATCAATCTTGGTTCTCGCAGTCATGAGGAATGGTCTTCCTAGAATTAGGGGAGATCGAGAAGAGGTCGTCTCACCTTCCATGTCAAGGACATAGAAATCAGCTGGGAAGATAAGATCATTGACCCGAACAAGAACATCCTCAATTATCCCCTCAGGACTGGCAGTGCTTCGATTGGCTAATTGAATGACAATACCCGTTGGGTGCAAGGGACCTAGACCAAGGTTGGAGAAAATGGATTTGGGCATGACATTTATTGAGGCTCCAAGGTCTATGAGTGCATCATCAAAGTTGGAACTCCCTATTTGACATGGAACCGTGAAGGTCCCTGGATCTTTGCACTTTATGGGAATAAACTGCTGGGTGGAAACATTTTCAAAGGTCCTAAGTTGCCTCTTATGGGTGCACAATTCCTTAAGAAACTTGGCATACTTAGGGATTTGTTTGATGGCATCTAAGAGGGGTATGTTCACTTCAACACGTCTAAACATGTCAAGCATTTCAGGATCAGGTTCAAAGGACTTCTTAGGCTTGGAGATGGCTTGAGGAAAAGGAATTGGGTTCCTTAGAGGAATGGAAGGAGGTGAAGGAGTGGATTCAAGTTCCTTTTCCAGCTTTTTGTTCTTTTCATTTTCTAGATCAACATTGAAAGGGGAGGTAGAGGAATCAGCATGGGGCATAGCAATTTGCTTTCCCGATCTAAGTGCAATTGCACTTACATTACCCTTAGGGTTGGGTAATAGTTGAGCTGGGAGTTGGGAAGAATTTGATTGTTGTTGCTGGCTCAGGTGGGATGCAAGTTGACCTATTTGGGTTTCAATGTTCTTGAGGCTAGAACGGGTGAAGGAAGCAAGATCTTCCACGGCACTTTCCCATGGTTGCTTGGAAGAAGAGGCTTGTCCCTGGTTGGGATTGCCTTGATTTTGGTTCTTGGGAAAGCGATTGTATTGGGTGGGGAATTGGGAAGGCTCGTTAGGATAGTGGAATCCAGGAGGAGGATTGTTCCTTTGAGGTTGAGGAACAAAAGGATAAGGTTGATGGAAGTTACCACCACCTTGACCATATTGGAATTGGTTTGGATTTTGATGAGGGAAATGAGGAGGATGAGAAATGGGATTACCATACCTCAGAGGTGGGTTAAAGGTAGAAGAGAAGGGCTCAGAGTGGGGTTGGTTGAAGTTTCTAACAAACTGACCTGATTGTTGAGGGTTGAAGTTTCGCTGAGCATATGCCGCATTGAGCTCCATTGGACTAGATGAATCAGATGGATCATCTTGAAGTTGTGGACATGTGTCAGTCGGATGAGATGGAGAGTTGCAGATTCCACAATTCTTGATAGGTCCAGGGAATAGTGACTGTGGAGAAGATGAGGTTGGGGCTTTGGTAGCCACCGCTAGTTGACGCACAAGACCAGTAAGTTCACTCATCCACTCAGTCATCTTGTTGGGCTCTATGGATTGATTCTCTTGGGCTTGTTTCACTTGAGCATGTGCTCGAGTATGGAATTGCTGCGTGTTTGCAGCCATGTTACTTATGAGATCTCTTGCAGCTGCAGGAGTTTTGTCAACAAGAGCACCGCCACTTGCGGCATCAATGAGAGTTCGCTCCATAGCCAATAACCCCTCATAGAAGTATTGGATCAGGAGTTGGTCAGGGATTTGATGGTGTGGACAAGTTGCCACAAGCTTTTTGAACCTCTCCCAATACTCATGGAGTGATTCATTAGGAAATTGACGGATGCCGCTTATTTCCTTTCGGATAGAAGCTGTTCGGGAAGCGGGAAAGAACTTCTCAAGGAAAAGTCTCTTCATGTCAACCCATGAGTTTATGGAACCAGGTGGGAGGTAGTAGAGCCAAGACTTGGCAGAATCCGCTAGGGAAAAGGGGAAAGCTCTAAGCTTGATTTGTTCTTCAGAAACCCCTTGAGGCTTCATGGTAGAGCATACTACTTGGAACTCTTTAAGGTGGAGATGTGGATCCTCACCGGCTAGCCCGTGAAAATGAGGGAGAAGATGAATCAAACCCGATTTGAGTTCGAATTCAGCTTCAATGTTTGGATATTGAATACCAAGAGGTTGGTAATTCATATCAGGGGCAGCAAGTTCTTTCAATGTTTGTTCCCTAGGATTGGTCATATCTAATTCAATTGGTAGGGCAATGATTGGTTCTTGAATTATTTGAGTATCTCTTATGTTCCTCCTAAGTTGGCGAAGTGTTCGCTCAATTTCAGGGTCAAACAAATCCAAGGGATTGTTTGGAAGGCTACGGGGCATTCAGAGAGATTTTGGAAGAAAGAGGAAGACGGGTTTTTCTTTGTATTTTTTTCAGTTTATGATTTTTAAGAGGAAGACGGGTTTTTCTTTGTGTTTTTTTTCAATTTTTTTAAACTTTTGTATTTTTTTGGGGTTTTTTTACAATAACCAGAAACTAATGACTACTTAAAGCACCATCCCCGGCAACAGCCCCATTTGAAAGTGCGGCCGATTGTCGCCTATCGACCGTTCAAGGTTTCGGTGCTCTGCTAATGTGTATAGCAGCACTCGGGTCGAATCCTCGGCGATGATACTTTGTAGTAGTCGTTTGTTTTTAGTTGATTGTATTTTGATTAGGGGGGTTTATTTGCAGAGCTTAATTGAAATGATTTATGGATGATGTTTGATTTACCAAATTGATAAAGATTGGGGTGAGTTCATCATTAGGTTAGTTAAGCTTGTGATATCCTCGAGCTTTGCTTTATATTGCATTTAAATTAACACCCATGTCACAAGATGATGTTGATTAGAATTCTTAAGTGTTAAGGCTTTAAACCAAGACTTAACTTAACTTAAGGTTATAATCTCAATCATATCTTATTTATGGTTGTGTATTTATGGTTCCAATAATCCATGGAAACCACATGTTAAACAAAACAAGTCATTAATCCATGACATGTTAAGTCCAACATACACAATGTTAATTCAAAGAATATTCATCGAGCAGAAGCTCTCAATCACTTAACATACCTAAATTATAACTCACCCCAATGAGAGATTTACTCAGCCATTTGGGTGATTAATAATCTGGTTATAATGATTATGATTATAAATTAATAAGAGAAGAAAAAGAAAGGGATAAGAAAA
This sequence comes from Viscum album, assembly GCA_963277665.1. NCBI lineage: Eukaryota > Viridiplantae > Streptophyta > Magnoliopsida > Santalales > Viscaceae > Viscum > Viscum album. Next base: position 1,491,985,790 of record OY728120.1, read on the forward strand.
GAGTGGTACGTCGACACACACACACGAACAATGATGATAATTAAAAACGAACTTTCGATTGAATGAGGAAGCTAAAGAAGGGAAGGGGATTGAACTGAATTTAAACTATTTTAAGAACATTAATATTAAAATACAGAAGGTGGAAGAGAATAAGAGATATTGAAGAAGTAACTTGCATTAAAACAGAATTACAAAGAAAGGGAATTACAAGATTACAAAAATGAAGAACACAAAAGTAAGTGAAAAGAAAGAGAGGAGGAAAGGTCTCTCAAGTGAAAACTTGAGTTTGGCATGTCCTCCCAAGCCTTTGGCAAAGCTTTGGTCGTGCCAATATGATCTCCTCTCTTCTGAAATGCCAACCCCTCTCAAGGAGAGAAGGGGAGAGTATTTATAGCCCAAGGAGTGGACTGTTTGCATTCCCAATCTGTCCCTCCACTTTCTTAGCCAATTGAGCTATACAGACAGCCGAATCTTCGAATAAATCCTTCTTCAAAGTTGTAGACAATAATGTTGTCCGACTACTCTCAAAATTTGGAGGCATTTGGACAATTGGAGCCAAAGTTATGGCCGGTTTATTAAACAAAGGTAAACTGTCCATTTCTATCCATTCTTTTTCGATGGCCAAAATGTGAATGGATTTTTGAACAGGAAGATGCCTTCAAATTCGAATGACTTCTTCAACAAAGTCGGCCGACTATATCTCCTCTTTAACACTGAAAAATCTCAGCTCGATTGGATGCTTACATCAGGAGATATGTCATTCATACTATACTGATTTTAATTCTCGGCCAGAATGGTGGGCTGGACTTCAAAGGTTTATTTGGGCCCCTTGTACTTGGATTTGGGCCATGAAATTTTTATCCAAGATGCAATGTAGTGTCCCCCGAATTATGGTGGAGATTGAAGGTCTTTGGACTTCTGGATTGAACCCAGTAAATCAATCTTCAAGGATGGTCCAGTTTGTTCACAGATTCTTTGGTCTTGTTTGTGAGGACCATATGACCCTTCAAATGGCAGAATTGGCTCATGGTTCCTTCTAATGAAATGTTGTATATTGAAAGGAGAATCCTACAAAACAAGAACCACACAATTTGGATCAGTATAGTGATAGTTATAATTAAAACATTAAACTGACTCAATTTGACTACTTCTAAAAATGCTCAAATATTATACTTAATATTAAAACATTAATATTTCACACAAATTATGCACATTTCATATAAAATAAGTAAAGGGGGAATATAATAAGTCATGAAAATATTAATAACATCAAGTATCCTTGTATTGGATAGATTTTATCAATGCTTTGTGAATAATTTATCATGAATATCTAATCTACATAACAGGTTAACTTGGAAGGGAATTGTGATTTTTGTGATAGATGAATGTTAGGAATATTTCAAGTTACTAAAAATAAGATTCTTCATGACACTTGTACTCACACTACCTTGATATGGATAAGGGTTTATGATCAATAGTGATGCATCATTGAACGGGTTGGGATGTGTTTCTTATACATAATGATATGGTGATAGATTCTAGATCTCATTAATTAAAGGTTCATGAGAAAATTACCTGATTCATGACACAGAGTTGGTAGTTTTAATATTTGTATTAAAGATATGTAGGCAATATCTTTATGGAGAAAGGTGTGAAATATATAATGAGTAAAAAAATAATGTATATATTCATACATAATTATTTGAATATATTCTATAGAATATAGTTAATGTTTGTTATATATTATGACTTCTCAATACATTACCTCTATGGGAAATAAAACAAGGTTGTTCATGAATTGAGTCAATGTTAGATCATTTGTGGTGAGGATCACAAAATATCATGTATTTATGGATTCATAGAGGAGAAACCTTGAAATCTTATAAAAAGGTTTGAAATATTATCTTTCTCCAATGATTTTTCAACCATATATCCATGTGATGATTAAGAAATCACATAAGGATTATTTTTATCTAAAAAAGAAGGTGAGAAATGTTATTTAGTTTAACCTTCATTGTGATAGAATGATAATGTTTAGAAATCGAGTGTGTATCGAGTAAATAAAAATCTTGAAGAAAGAGTTATTGGAAGAAGCTCATAGCTCATCATTCTCAATTCATCCTTGAAGTATGGAGATGCATATAGATATGAAAGAGTATATATAGTGTGGGACAAAATGAAGAGAAATTTTGGAGAGTATGTATCTTGGTTATTGGTATGTATCATGTTAAGTCTATGATACATAATTTTAATGGGATGTCAAAACCACAACCCATACTAGAATATAAATTGGAAAATATCACTATGGATTTATTAATGAGACTCCCAAAAACATCTAAATGCTATAATTCTATTTGGATTGTAGTCGATAACCTTATGAATTCAATGCACTTCATTTATATTAAAGAATATTTCTCTCTTGACCATATTTCTTGGATATATATTAAGGAATGTGAAACATTTCATAGAGTAACTTTTTCTATTATATATGTTCGATATTAAAGGTTTACATCAATTTCATGGCATATTATTCAACTAGCTCTGGATACAAAGTTTTATTTTGGTTCTAATTATCATCCTCACATTGATAGAAGGTCTAATAGGACCATTCATATAAAAGAGGATATTCTATGACCCAATTCTATATATTTCAAAGGTGGTTGGTATCAACGCATTCCTCTTATTGAATTCTCTTATAACAATAGCTTTCATCAAGCATTCAGATGGAACCTTCTGAATCCCTATATAGAAGAAAGTGTAAAACTATATTTTATTGGGATAAAGTTATAGAAATAAAGATACAAGGACCTGATCTAGTTGAGAAAATTATAGATCGGGTTATATTCATTCTGCTTCACATCACGGAATCTTAGAGTTAACAGGAGAGTTATGTTGAAAATCATTGATGAAATATTGAATTAGAAGTTGGTGAGAAGGAATTTCTATAAATTTCACCATGTAATAAGGTTATGGGATTCAGAAATAGGGGAAAGATGAGCCCTGTGTATATTGGTCCCTTTGAGATTATTGATCGAGTATGGCATATAAATTATCTCTTCGTACTTCCACCAAACATCTCTCAAGTTCATGATGTGGTCCATGTATAACTTTTGAGGAATTATATAGCTAATCCTTTATATGTACAAAACTAAACAATCATATAACTAGAACATGATCATTCCCATGAAGAAAAAATGGTATAAATATTGGATTCTATAGATAAAGTTTTATGAAAAATACTACTCACCCGGTTAAATTTCTCTGGACGAATAAAAAATTTGAGGAAGCTATAAGAAAACCTAAGAATGTGATGAAATAGAGATATCCTCATTTTTTTATTATATTAACATAAATTTTTTGAAAAATCATTTTAAATAGGTGGGGGTTAATATAACACCCCAAAGATTTTATATGTATTTCCATTGAAATAAAATTCAAGTATTTGATACTTTATTTACATGTAACCTTGAGTCTAAATGACTCATGATATAATATACCTTTATAAAATATCCATTGGATTATAGGGTATTAATAAGAATAAATATATTTTAATATATATATAGATATATATATATATTCCTAAATTAAAATGCATTCATTAATTTCTACAAAATAATCATTAATTTTTTAATAAAAGTATTTAATGATTAAAGATGTATTAAAAAAATATTTCTCTAAATGTTATGTATTATTATCTAATAATGTATATTTATGACTATTGAAAAATTATTTTAATGAAATATATTGAATATTTTAATAAATACATGCTAAATCATTCATACATTAGTTATCTAAGTATTTAGAATGAAGATAACATAATTTAAAGTTAAAATGAGTTATTTTTTATAAATTATTGGTATGTGTGAAATGTGTTTCTCTCTCAATTATTTTAATAAATCACTATTTATTAATTATTTTAATGAATTTTATAGATTATAGAATCAATTAAATATTTTAACATTCATTTTATGGTTTTTACTTGGAATGTAATAAGATTACATCAAGTGTTATTCTTAAAACTGAATTTTCAGAAAATAGTTTAATTTTCATTTGGTTCACTTATTTTAAATATAATTTCTATAACTTATAGAAATTTAATCATGTGCAATTGATTCAATATTTTTAAAACGGGTTTCCCGAGGGGGATTAACTGAGAGATAAGGGTGAGAATACAACATAAACAAGCATAATTATTATTGTTTGAATATATTTCTATACTATATTATTTAAACATAGGATACTTGGCCTTTTGGAATTAGTATACATGAGAAGGTCATTAATTATATTTAAATATTTTATGTAATTATTTTTGTTTCATCTCCCTCACTTATAAAAGGGAACCTCTTCTTATCTGTTATTAAATAATTTTAAGCCTTCTATATTGGTAAAAAAGAGCCAAAATACCTTCATATATTCATTTCATTCATCCTATATCTCATGGTCTTCTCCTAAGACTATTATTTTAGGGTGTAAGATGTAATAAAAAGAAGTTCTCCCAATTAAGTGTTATAAATATTAACTGAGTCTTTTAATGCTATTTCTTCATCCAACTCCTCTAAAAATATGTTATACAATATAAAATGTTGAATCCAATAACATTAATTTACTATTATATTATTATTATGATATCATGAAAATTTTCTCCCACCTTTCCAAAAAATGAGAAAATATTGTATTGTGCGTGCATACATGTGGATTACTACCTCTACATAATGATATTATTCATTTTCCATCCCCACCCCGCATTGATTGATATAATGATAGATTTTATTTTTAAATGTGTTATTTGTGATATAAATATGATTATATAATGATAGAATATTATTTATTTTTCATTCCTTCTTTTTTCTAGAAAATGAAATCATTGTTCATGCATACATACATATTACTTTCTCCATGAATGATGTTATTCATTTTTCTATATCTACCTTTTATGTATGGTAATAAATATATATATATATATATATAGTTAATATTTATGATATTTATATTGTAGATATCATTCAGTAGATGATGTAAGCATGATCAAAGTACAAGTATTGAAACTTATAAACCAAAACTGTAATAAAAAACTAAATAGTTAACACTAGGAAATAATTATTAATAAATAGAAGTAAAAATGCTATAAGTTTCCAATATATGGTATCATTGGTTTGAATATGGTTTTTTAAATAATTATAATAAAATTAAATTTATTATATTTGGTGTTAGAACACATATGAATAAAGACATACTTGAAGTAAGGGAGTTTTGTTAAAATATCAGTTTTACTGGGATTGTTTATAATTAAATTTATAAGGATGAAATTATATGATATATATCAAAAAAAATATCATTAATTTTATTATACTATGGTTATTTTTTTATATTAAATTTTTTCATTTCATTTTCGTTTATTTATGTACTCAAGAGAAAGAAATAATTTTTTAAGGATAACCATCTTTATTTCTCTCTTCATTCAGGAACCATTACATCCATTATCATTTTTTATATAAAATTTTATTAATAATATATTTAAAATTATGAAAATATTTATTAAATTTATTTTACCCCTGTATTAATTTTTATGAATTGTTTTAAAAATAATCTTCCTTTTATTTTCAAAATTTGGTACTTTTGACTTTTTACTAAAAATTTGAAAGGAATCTTTATTTTAACATTTATAGTAAGAAAATATTTTACCACAATCAAGAATATTATTTTATTTAAATATTTTTTTAAATGTATCCATGGATATTTTCAATGAAAATTTACTCCCAAAACTTTTTTAATTTTTTATATTTTCAATTATTGATTTAAAAATGAAAAGGGTTTTTACGTAATAAAATTTTTAGTGATATTTCAAATGGAGTTTTTATTATATGAAAACAAGTAGTGATGCAAATTATAATTCACTAGTAATATGATCCTATGATACTTTCCTTATTATTTATATGGATGGTTTATGATTTTGATGATGAAATTTCAATCAAACCCATTTTCTTTTGCAAGCGTTAAACTATGATAAAATGATAAATGTTTTCTGGATATTATGGTATACATATAAACCGATTATGATTATGTGATTCTAGGATCATTTATATCCATAAAATTAATTTTTTAAATATTAAGTTTTTATGAACTCAAAGGGTACAAATGAGGTCATCCCAATCCAACACTACAGGAAAACCGCCTCTTACCGGCGGTTTTTTTTTCATATAGCGGCAGTTTACAGAAACCGCCGCTAAACTTGGCGTCAGCAATCTATTAGCGACGGTTTTATGCATTTCGTGGAAGTCAAACAAAAGCGTCGTAGTACCTAATTTCGCGGCGGTTTTTGGTAAATTTAGCGGTGGTTTTAAGGGCTATTTAATTAGCGGCGGCTATAATCGCCGCGAAACTCAGGCATGTCAGTCGCCTTCTTAGAGGCGGTTAAAACCGCCGCAATTTCCGATGTGATTTTGCGGCGGTTCTAACCATCGCTAAACAGTCTTCTGAATACATTTAGTGGCGATTTAAACCACCGCTAAATGTATAAGTGGTAAAACATTAGCGGCGGTTAAAACCGCCGCGAAATGCTGACCCGGAAAAAAAATGCATTTCTGTTTATACTCCACCACTGCCCTGGAAAACAAACCAAACAACACATACAACATATATATAATAAGGACAAAATTTATGCACCACCTACGCAATATTCATAAACACCCTTTCATTTAATGTTGATGAAAAAGTTGATCCAATTCAATAAGAATACCTAAAGCATACAAAATACCTAAAATTATGGATTTAGAATGAAACACAAGATAACATCAAATGAAACAAGAGATTGGGGGTCACATGGATTTATACTTATAGTTTACAGATGATAAAAATTGAAAATATTTGATTCCATAAAAGTATCTCAATGTTCCAAATGATAATTGAAATCCATTTAAGTAACATGAATACTATTTGAATTGGTAATGTTCAGTTTAGTCTCGAAAGTTATTCTTGTATCCTGAAAACTATAATATATATGTAGTGCGAGAAAAAAAAGATATAATCATCTAGGTCTTAATGAAGTCTTCAATTTTAGGTGAAAATGGTGCGTTAATGTGTTGTCCATCAAATAGAATAAACCATATAACCCCATACATTTCATCTAAATAATCCTTTGTACACCATGGATTACTCATCAAATAATTGATCCAATATTATCATATGAAACTGTGTTCAAAAAAAAATTAATGTAACACCACTATAGATTAGACGTTACTTTTCCACTCTCACAACCTTATATCTAATTAGCAATGCTCCCATCCCATCCAAACAAACCACATCACGTCACATCAAATCCTTACCGTATACAAATGGGTTATCACATCACACAACATCCCAACAGCAGTCACCTAGGCCATCACATCACATCACATACCACCAGTAGACACATAGTCCATCACTTCACAATAAATCATACTTATAGACAAATACACTACCACCTAACATCTCTTCCCACCCACGGGCACATATTCTGTCAAATGGCATCCAAACTAGAACAAGAGTCTTAAGGTATCATGAATGTGATAGACATAATAATTGTCCCCTCCTCCTACCATCAATTACCCCACAATATATCACATAGAAACACATAACTTATCACTCATAGAAATTGGGTCTAATAGATCAATTCCCACCGGAAGGCACCATGGACATGACATCGTTTCTATGAATTCTCCAACACCAACATGTGTCACTAATTCTGAATGAAGTGAGAGGATGTGTGTGAACCCATGCCTAAATTTCACCACCATCATATTTACTGGTGAAAATACCTAAAACTCTAAACCTTTGAGTAGTGGTAATTTTATATAAATTATGCTTGGTGTATAAAATAATAGAAACATCCATGGTATATAGATATCCCATAATACCAAACCTATGTGTCCACATAAACTACACTTGAGCTTATTAGATCACCACACCATAACACAAATCAATAATCACAACCAATTAAATCACTATCTGAATCACCCAAGACAATCACAACACTATTAACACAACATTCCACTTTCCACATACATGTTTCACCACCTTTATTTTTTATCCATTATAATTCACATAACACTTTACATTTTCATTTGATTAATTTATAACATATCTATTTCCAATAAATATTTTTTATTTACTAACCTAGATCATTTACATTATCAACATAGTTAATCTCATGGATAACCGAGAAACTGACGTATCCACTCCATGCTACAACTAATTCAACTCACAAAACTATCACCACAACACCACACATCCACCATTGTTTCCACACCACATTGCCCAACCCATATCACAAAATCAAATACTCCTTAAAACCATCATGAAACTCTATCACCACATACCAAATCAACGAATCTGCTACAAAAACATTATTCTACAACCACTAAACCACATCCATGACCCCATAACCATGTACCACAACCTCTTCATAGCACATTTCACTACTACCAAAATCACATACATGAAAATAGACCAAAGAATCACATCCCCTTGTACTAAACAACCAATCTGGTCAATAACATCACCATACAACTTCCTAAACCATATAGTGAAACACAATAAGATGAATTATCCACAACATCACAGATAACGACTTCAATGAATATTCATGGGAATTATCACATATCATTTTTACTAATCGTGGTTATCCCCACACAAAAAAATACATCAATGGGACACCAATTACTATCCAAAAATATATTCCTTTTATTTTTATTTAGGGAGAAATTACATTACAACATTGAAAGTGTCCTCAAAACATTACAACTATATTACAAACAGGGTCCCAATAGTACTTATATTTGGAATTGGATGTAATCATGCATAGATATCTCAAAAACATATAATAATGAAGTAAGGCATGAGAAAATTACCCATTATCATAAATTTATATTTTTCATAAATTATTTTATTATTAAAAAACCCATAATATTTACTTGAAAGAGAGAAAGAACTTGATTATACCACACATATAATATAGAAGATTAAGAATGGGTATCCTCTACCACATGGAAGCAGTCACTTCTAACTCTTCACTGTAGGATGAAGAAAAATAAACTCAAAAACCACAACCACACATGGAAACCATGCATGAAACTACACCTAAACAAGGGGTTGTAGAAATGCATGCACATTCACGCACCAAAGAAAAATACCACCTCTATATTGGATCTCCAAAATAGGTACATAATGAAAGAAATATAAAAATAGGAGAACACGCCATGGATCGCCAAGAGGAATCCACCATATCCCATGAATCAAATAAAGGATGAAGTGGGATATATTTTTTCCTCAAGACACCTAGTGTTCACTCAGAATGATAGTTGGGTATTATGTATTAAATACTAGAGAAAAAATCTAATAAAACCTCATTTAAAATATTGAACTCGGATAATCCACATTGTGTATCCAATTCATGACATGAATTCCCATATTTCAAAATTCCCATGAATTTCATGTATCCTCAGCCATTTATTATTACACATAATGAATTTGAATATCATGTCTGGAATTAAGTGAGATATTTAGACAAGGGTGTGCATCAAAGTTCTAATAAATTACCATTGATTAGTTCATGGATTGATTAAGTGAGATATTTAGACAAGGTGATCACAAAAAGAGGTCAAGTGACATGATCACATGATTAGGTCTCTTGTATGGTTCTTGTGATGAGGTCATGCAAAGTTGTCTTGCAAAACAAACGCACAAGAGATAGGGTTTTGAGAGCTATTGAACTTCATGTCACTGGTCAAATCACCAGACTCTCACCCCCTGTTTGGACATGCAACACTCTAATGAGTCAAATTCCCAATGTTGAATTTACAACAGAAACATCAAAGAGCCTATTACCATAGATCATCTAACCAATGAAACAAACACATCATTCTCTTTACCGCCTGAGGTTATTGTGATCATTCAAGGTTATCCACTGAAGCTCCTCCAATACCAATGGTTTTTTAAAGGTTCCATACACCACACATGTTATATATACAAACCAACCTTTCCCATATTTGTTCAACACATCAACAATACTACTCATGGTCCGATGATGCATCGTCACCCTCTCCACCTCCATCTCCTACTGCCACCTGTAAGAACATTATATTGAAAATTAAATATTGTTGCATATTTATAATTAAACTTAAAACCAACAAAAGTTTGCAAACTAAATGATTGTGATTTTTTGTGATTTACCTGCTCACCACCACTCAGTGCACTACCACTGGGGGCATATCTGCTCATCTGCTGAGATAAATCAGTCAATGCTTTCTGCATAGTGGATATCTGAGCCCCTTGGTCTTGAACTGTGGCTCGTAGAGAAGAAATCTCCCTCGGAGCATCTTCAGGTATGGTCTGACCATAACCAGGAGTAGATGCGGCTGGAATCCCTGATGGCCTGCTAAAGACCTCAGATGGTACGGGTCTTAAACCCATCCCTTGCACTCTACCAGGATTCTCCTTCCCAAGGACTTGAGCAACCGGGTCATCCTGGGAGACTGAGTAGGACTGCCCAGGACTTGCATCCCATAGTTCTTTAATTTTTACCTATAAATAAAATATCAATACATATTAACACAGTAAAAACTGATAATAAGTTAAAATTTTTACTTCATACCCCAACTTCTTTGGTAGGCTCATTAACAAAAGATCCATCTGATTTTCTGTGAACATCCAACCACAGTTCAGTCCGGGAGGCTTCGTGCCCTAAATTCTGTGACTGCATTAAGCAAAGATATATCAAAAATTAAATATATTAAATAGATAATATTGTATTATAAATATTTAAACTATTTAAAATATTACCAATGACATTCGGCTTCTAGAAAAGCTTTTTGAGCCCGCCGTGTGAGGGATGACTTGCTTCGCCCTGTTTGATGCATTCTGTCGTGAAAGATCCTGAAATAAATAAAATTAAATTTAACAGTAATGTATCCAATGTCATCTCCTCTTCATATACATGTAATAATGTAAAATGAGGATAATATAATAATATATATTTCAATATCATCCGCTTCTCATCACGATGTCTGTCAACAAAAACTTTCCACTGCTCTTTCGGTACCCCACTGGGTAGCTTGTCATACATTTGTTCCAAGGTCAACGAAGTATCGTTGACATCACACCACAATCTCCATTTGAAATCTTTCCATTTTTTACCGAGATTTTTCAAAGTCCACTTCCGTGCTATCACATCAGCAACTGTGAAGTGGAAGAACATCTGTATACAGAAATTCATTTTGAACATATTAGTAACATGTCATTCAATTAAACCATAATGTAATAAAATTACCTTTATTTGAGAATCGAAAACTTCATTTTTTCAGTTTGGAGGCATATGTCTCTAATCATCATATGAAATGGGAAGGGAAATGGGCCCCGCTGCCAACTGACCTATAATCAGGCCAAGTAACCATGCGGCATCATCTGTAGGGACCCCATAAGAATCAAATGGCACGACTATCTTTTCGCCATTCAAGTTCCAAACATCTGAGCTTTTTAAGTGTTTCTCCACGGTTTTATTTTTTCCATCTTTAATGAGCAAAGAATTAGTATAAACAAAATGCAATAAATTTATTTAATTAAAATTTATACCTATGACGGTGACCCTACAGTGTGTTCGGGATGAACTGGAAGGGGTCTGTCGCCACCCAACTGATGAGGCACCTGTGGGGGGGTCGACGACTCAGCCTCTAATGGGAGGCTCTCTGATGGTGTGAGAGATGGTGCAGGGGGAGATGGTGCGGGGGTGTAGGCAGCTAGTGCCTCAGATGTCGTGGGGAGTGACCCATATGGATCAGCATCCGTCGCAGGACTAGAAGAAATAGTATACCGCTTCCTCCTTGGCATTCTTGTCATTTAATCAAATAAAATTAAGTTCAGAATATATATTTCAAAAAAATTATGCAGAAAAAAAAATTAAAAATGATAATAGATGCCCAGTACTAACAAACCAAATATATATAACAATGATAATGAATGACTGCAGAAATGAAACGAGTGGTTGCTGCATGAATGAATAATTGTACATACAATCATTTTCCCCTTCAATAATGTCGGTTTCCTGCTCCATTGCTTCATACACTTCATTCATCCTTGCAAGACTAATATTTTCAATATCATGATGGAAAAATAATTCTACTTCCTTTTGTTGATGACATTCAACTTCAGATGTCAAATCTTCCACTTCATCACCCATATCATACAAATCTCTTTGTATTACGTGAGTAACTACACTCCACCCTTCATCCACAACATCATTCACATAATATACCATTTTTTCTTACGATGCTAAGATATATGGATCATGCATTTCACGATCACCAACATCCATCAAGCGAGAGAAGTTCACAGAAGTAAATTGGAATGAATCTCTTTTAACACCTCTGATAATATCGACCCATTTGCATTTGAATAAAACAACAGAAAAATGTCCATGGTAGTTTAATTCAATAATATCATGCAGCTTTCCATAGTATTCCAATTCAGAAAATGTAAATATACCACTATTTTGTGTTTTCAAACCCACTTCTCGATCAACTGTACGAAATCTAAAGTCATTCACATTATAAGCGTCGAACTTTCTAACTTGCTTTATAGGACCTCTAGCAAGAAACTTCAAATCTTCTGATAAGCCTGCTCGAGTATCAGTATTCATGATCTGAAAAAGGAAATATAGTTTAATAGATTTACAAATTTTATGTGTCAAACTAATATTCTTATTTATTGCAATATTTATGAACTTACACGTCGTGCAAACCATTCTACAAGCTCTTTATTCACAGCTTTCATTATATCTTTCTCATTTCGTGTTCGACCTCTCATTCGTCTCTTTGTTTGTATCCTCAACTCTTCAATAAATGGATCTGCAATTTCACTATTCAGCAGCACATATCTATGTGCCTGTAATAATTCCAATTCTGTCAGTATCACATTTGAGGTCCTCCCAACTGATCGACCAATAGCAGGAAATATTTTTGATTTCTGATGCATTTGAGATTGAGTTGATGTGTCTTCAACACGTCCAACTCAATTAAATCTTGTCTCAATATTATCTAAATACCTGGAACAAAAGTTTGTACATTCCTCGGCCAAATAGCCTTCAGCAATAGAACCTTCTGGTTGAGCTTTATTTCTCACGTATGATTTAAAATTTCCAAGATATCTGTGAAATAAAATAATAATATTATGAATTTATTTAAATGTCAAAAATTGTTTACTTAACTGGAAAACATATAAATAAAATACCTCTCAATTGAATACATCCATCGATAATGAACGGGGCCTCCTAATTTAGCTTCTTCAACCAAATGCACAGTTAAATGCATCATGATAGTAAAAAACGATGGAGGAAAGATCATCTCCATTACACAAAGAGTCAATAAAAACCTCTCTTGGAGGTTGTCAAGCTGAAATGGATGTACAAATTTCTCACATAATTTCCTGAAAAATGTGCAGAATTGGAGTACAACAGCAGTAACTTTTTCAGGTAATAATGTACGCAATGCCAATGGTAGTAACTACTGTAACAAAATATGTGAATTGTGACTTTTCAATCCATGTAACTTATGATTCTTCAAGTCAACACACCTAGAGATGTTACTCGAATACCCATCAGATACCTTCACATTCTTTAAAATTCGAAGGAACGTATCTTTATCCCTATTTTTCATTGCGAAAATGGCCGGAGCATACTTTTCATTCTCATCTGGCTAGAGATCACGTTTTATGTTCATTACTCGTAAGTCTTTGCGAGCATTAAGATGATCCTTCGAATTTCCATACTCATTAAGTAATGTGAAAATCAAATTATCACAGACATTCTTCTCAATATGCATCACATCAAGATTGTGGCGCAACAAATTAAATTCCCAATACGAAAGTTTAAAGAATATACTTTTTTTCTTCTATTGTTGCATTCTGATTTCACTTGACGATGCACTTCGGGCCCGTTTTCCGCTATCATTCAAATGATGAACCTTCCCAAATTTTGTTTCAACATTTTCAAGCTGTTTCAATATTTCAGAACCGGTTAACAACTTTGGAGGTGGTCTACGATCAATGAAACCATTAAATTTTGATTTGTTCAGCCGGAATCTATGAGATGCATCGATAAATCTTCGATGGCATAAGAAGCACCATTTTCTACTGTGAGGTAGCCGTTTGGGATCAAAATCAAAGTTACAAATGGGACAAGCCAAACCCGTATAAGTGTTCCAACTAGATAAATTCCCAAGCCCAGGGAAGTCACTAATGGTCCACAGTAAAGCAGCATGCATTTTGAACATTGTTTTAGAACAAACATCAAATGTCTCAACACCGTTACTCCATAACTCCTGCAATTCTTCAATAAAAGGCTACAAGTATACATCAATATCATTTCCAGGCATTTGTTTTCCAAGAATAATCATTGAAATGATAAAAGATGATTGTTGCATACACATCCACGAAGGCAGATTGTAAGGGATCAAAACAACTGGCCAAATGCTATAACTTGTACTCAAAGTCCCAAATGGGTTGAATCCATCGGCATCCAATCCCAATCGAACATTCCTAGGATCAGCTGAGAAATCTGGATGTAATGAATCAAATGTCTTCGATGATTGGGAATCTCGTGGATGTATCATTAACCCATCATTGTTATTATCTACAGAATGTCACTTCATGTGTTCAGCAGTTTTTGATGACATGAATAATCTTTGCAATCACGGCTTCAAAGAAAAGTAACGCAAAACCTTTGCAGGTGTGTTCATTTTCTTCTTCTTCATGAAATTATGTTCAGTCAGACTTCCAACATCACCCTTTGACTGCCATCTAGAAGAAGAGCATTTCTTGCAATTTTGTCTACTTAAATCCTCTCCCCAATAAAGCATACAATCATTGGGACACGCATGTATTTTTATATAATTCAGACCAAGCTTGTTAACAACTTTTTTCATATCATAAAAAGATTCTGGGATTTTTGCTTCAGGAAATGAATCACGAATCAATTCCAATATCATGGACATTTCCTTATTTGTAATTCCACATAGACATTTGATATGGTACAAATTCAGCAGAAATGAAAGCTTTGAATATTTCAAACACCCACTATACAACTCTTGATTTCCATCGTCAACTAAATCATGAAACGCATTTTTATCAGTGAAGTTTTCCGTTACATTTGGCTCTACAGAATCAAGAGGAGGATCCAATGATATGTTCCAATCTTGATCTACTTGTGTTACAGTCTCAAAAACATCACTTGTCACGTTGCAATTTGTAGCACCCTCTTCTGGTTGTTCTGATATGTTTTGATGCTGATAGTGGTGTCTTGCAGTGCCAAATGCATCATTTATGAGGTTTTGCATTTCATTTTCCATTGTCGATGAACTTGGGACCTCATTCTGTGGATTAACATCAGTGCTCAATCTTTCTGTATTGTTCGATTCTCCATGCCAATTCCAACACAAATATTGATCAGGGAATTGCTTTAGTATTAAATGTTCATAAACTTCATCTCTCTTCAACCATGTTCTAAATTTACATTTAGGACATAGACATATTATTCTCCCTTCAACGGATCGATTAGAAATCGCAAAATCTAAAAACTCATTCAAACCCTTAACATACTGAGGTGTGTTCCTCGGTAATGTGATCCAGCTTTTATCCATGTATATCACAATGTGCCTACACAAAATATACGATAGTGTAAGATTGCAGAATCATAATATAATAAAGATGACCAATTGATAATAAAGTATGCATAATATAATAAATATGATTCATTGATCACATTTACCACTTACTTAGAATGCCCAGACAAACCAAACAAGTCTGGTCCTTAGGAGACAGCGTGAACACATCATTGAGGAGCAGTAAGAATATCGGGATACACAATTATCATAACACTGTCAATCACACATTTATGTTGCCTCAAACAATTTCTATCCCCACTACATTAATGAGATACATTGGTCCAATCAGATTACTTCCACACCCTCACAAAAAATACTACAACTTTCCTGAACATCTCATGTACTCACATGCTTGGTCATCTCAATTAAATGTTTTATTTTATTTTCCATATCTAGAAATGGGATACCAATCGGTATTTATAACACTATCGATCACACATTTATGTTGCCTCAAACAACACCCCATTGATGTGTGATCGAAACTGATCATAATGAATTTTAAACTTGAGACATTATGTGATTGTTTAGGATTGACCTTAGATGTCCTCCAAGAGTAATGATGTTTCTCAATGGTTTCATACACAACCAACCATATCAAAGTTGTATTTCCTATGACAAAGAAGACTATCTGGGTACCAATCCATGTACTGAATATGGTGTGAGGTAAATTAAGTAGGCCACCACTAATGGTTTCTAATGCATAATCTAGTACACGAATATAAAACAAACAATAGTGTGCAGGTATATCAAAATTAAGTGTCACTATAAATATAAATCCATGTCACACTCAGGTTTCTTAGGAGACACTTGGCACAATCTCAAACCTTATAGATTTCATGTAAACATTGGTAATAATATCCACTTTGAAATGCACCAACCTAGAAAAGTTAGTGGAATACACTATAACAATACATTCCCATTTTTATAATGTTAGAAAGTATCAGTTCTTTTCCACATGTAACATTTTAGGATAAAACTATAGTTTATATATTTTCTTGAAGGATTCCCACGTAAGATCCTCATGAAATATAGCATGCACAACTGAGTCTCACCATTTCCTTCCCAATCCATCAAGAATATATGTTGACCCCCACCCCTTAGATTCTTTGGGAATATTTAGAATTTTAAATCTCCTACCAATCTACTCAATCCTCTCCTCATATTTCTAGATTCCATTATCACCATGAAAGATAGGTGGATTCTTGTTAGTAAATTATGAGTCATGATCCACTACTCCTCTTGGGTTTTTAATACCTTCATAACCAAAGTATGAATAGTGCATATTATAACTTCCACTAAAGAAGATAACACTAAGGGATTCTACTATTAAACTCGTCTCACAAATCCATCACTTAGATTCATAAGACCTCTTCTAGTACGAATCGTCTAACAAATACAAGATGAAAACCCCTTTAGTCATGAGAAAATTCCTAAATCATAGAACAACTTCCATAATCCATATTAATGATTTAAAATAATAATAATTTTATGAATTTATGAATTCTATTAATGAAATATAAAACATAATAAAGGAATATTTTTTTTAAATAGACACCAAATCTAGTTTATTCAATCAACCACAAAGACCAAGTGACAATATTTTCAAAAATAACTAACCACCCATAGTAACTTGAATTCATACATGGAGGTGAGATGTCTAGGCACCATCCCACACATATTAACTAAATTTTAGTGCTACTAAATCTAGTCTACCAATTAAACTAAACCAAAACTATGAAGTGTCATAACATTCCAGGCTCAATATTCCTTTTGATATCAATTTATAATGAACCGACTAGGGAAAACTAGGCAAGTCTCCCAAGAGGGTCTTATACATGGAGATGTGTAATAAAGATACATGAAAGTAGTATCTTGTTTTATAAAATAAAGTTATGAAAACAAATTAAAATAAAAAATAAAGATAAACATCCATTAGTATAAAAAATTCAATCTAAATAGGCCAAACCATAAAGATAAAATAGACAATACTATCATCTCCCTATGTGACCATCTATCACCACCAAACCATCTTTATACAAAGATAGTAAACAAAAAGAGAAAATTAAAAGTTCTAATATCAAAAATTCAATATCTATATCTTTAAAATAAATCCAGTTTACATATATTTTTCATAAAATAAAACAATTTTTTAAAATAATCCTTCAATTTTCATAAAAAAACCATATACAAAAAATCTAGGAATATGTTAAGAATAAAAGAAATCGGGTAGTCATAGAAAAACCCAACCATAGATACACTATAATATAACTGTGTGAGCAAGTAACCATGAAAATACCATCATGTGATAAACAAATCATCAATGAAAAAACCCACCATTTGGGATCCAAACTATGGGTTTATGTTCTAGACATGAAAGAGAATCCCCAATCCAAGATTAATGTGGATTCAACTAATATAACCTCTAGTGGAATTACACACAAAAAAGTGTCATAAAACCTCTTGTGGAATTACATAAAAAAAGAGTGAGAAGTATATTTCCAATGCATCCAAGGACACCTAATGTTCCAAGTTTTTCAAAATCTTTTTAGAAACCATGATCACATATAATAAAACAATTTTAATAATAAATCCTTTCGACTTCAAGCTTGAAAACCCATTTTAAAAACAAATCCACCCTTTAAAGAATTTATTCAACCACTTTTCGTGAGAAAAACCATTTTTGAAGAAAGGCCTCTTTAAAAACATGTATATTTTCCATAAAATCCATTTAAATCCATCAATTTCATGAAACAAGCCAAAGAAATTAATAAGAATATAAGGAAATTTTAAATTAGAACCACTTGTATAGATACACCTACCTTATAAACATAAGGAACCTAAGATCCTTCGACAACATAAATTGGAAACAAGCAGATATTCCTCAAATAGAAAAGGAATGAGGGAAAACCACAATGGATTGATTGATAACACATATTATTTATGAAACCATCGAAACCATATCACACAACACTACCAAACCAAGAACATAAATGATAAAGAGAGTGAATGATATTACACGTACCCAAAGGAAGACAACCCACCACACTAGTGATCAAATTCCCTAAGCAAAGAAATCTGGTAGAGGAAGATACCCAATATTATCTAAAATCTTTCTAGGATTTATGAGGGAGGTCTTCACATTGAATGGAAGAAGATTAATATGTAAATCATGATAAAAACCATTGGTTCTAAATAATTCATGTCATGAACCCCTTTCATGGTGTGAATTCCACGATTTATAAAAATACCCAAAAAAGTATCCTTAGTTTGAATTAATCCTAATCAACCCATTAAAAACTTGAAAATGTTTTATGACTTATAATTCTTAAAGCTATAAACCAAACCCATAGTATCTACCCTGCAGTAGATTCACATTGTGTAACAAATTCATGATTCGAATCAAAGAACCAAGAAATAACTAAAATTTACCAAAATCGAAGGGGGTCACGGGGGGCGCCGAGGGGTGCGGGGGTCGCCGGAGGCCGCGGGGGGTGCGGGGGTCGCCGGAGGGCGTGGGGGGCGCGGGGGTCGCCAGGGGTCGAGGGGGGTGCGGGGTTCGCCGGAGGGCGCGGGGGGCGCGGGGGGCGCGGGGGGCGCGGGGGGCGTGGGGGTGTGGGGGTCGCCGGAGGGCGCGGGTGTCGCTGGGGCCGGGGGGGATCGGGTAAGAGGGGCGAGGGTTTGTGGGGTAAACGCGATAGGGGTGGGGGAAAGGGTTGCGGTTTTTTAAAAAAAATGGGTTTCGTGGCGGTTTATTAAAAACTGTCACAAAACCTTTCACGGAAAACGTTTAGCGGCGGTTTTGTGAACCGCCGCCACAAAACCGCCGCTAAACCCTATTTGTGTTGTAGTGCAAAAATAGGGTACACGAGTTGTCAGGCCAAGCCCAACAAGGGTTCACTTGAGGTTATCCCAAGCTCAAATTAGGTACATTGGTGGTTAAACCAAACCTAACATGTGATTAATTTCTTAGTGGGGATCCTTGGCATATGATTTCTATTATTATCATTATTCCAAAATTTATACTCTTTTATAACATGATCATATTCCAATGTCATTCTCTCATGGATCATGTTCTTTGATTCCTTTATGATTCATGTCTTGTGAATTTAAAAGATATAGGTCATGAATCAAGATTATGATCTATGAATTGATAATCATTATTTTCAAATGTTAAGCTCATGTTCTCGTACACTTATTCTCATGATGTAATTAAAAATTATCATTTATTAATATATACCTTGATTACTCTTAATGCGAATCTGATCTAATAATTTATTGCGTTTTATGTCTTACAAGATATGAATAAATATTTCAAGTATTATAAGTTTAATAAGGGTGATATTTGGGAATATATTAGTGGTAGATGAAGTTTATCTTTTATGTACCAGTTGTTTATATATCCAAGTTTCAAAAGACACTAAACCATTATGATTTTTTGCATTGATTGTAATGATATGTAATGAATATTCATTTAATGATATTTAATATTTATGTATGAAATGATTGTGTCTACTTAGAGATACTATTATATGAATTTCAATGGTTCTTGGGGTCAAAACCTTCCTCTAATAGATTTCACCCTAAGTATTTGGATGGATAATTCTGAATCCCTCTATTTTATGAAGTGAAGAACTCCAACATGTTTTGATGAATTTGGAGAAAGAAATATATTGGTGCCTGAGTGAGCTAAGTAAATGGGAGGGAGGATTATAGTCATTTGTAAAGATCTTAGGGTTTCTCAGGGTCAATATAAAAGTTTTATTGACAATCATTAAGGTTATTTTGAGTTAAAAGTTGGCGATAAGGTTTTCTTATGGATATCTCCATGGAATATGGTAATGATATATGGAGATAAGGAAAATATTATCATTATATGTAAAAAATATTTTAATATCCTTGATAATATTGGGATAGGTGATACTTATAAGTTGTCACTTCCACTAAATCTCTCTCAAATTCCTGATGGGTTCTATGTATCGATTTTGAGGAAGTAAAAACCAGATCCTTCACATGTACTAAATATAGATGTGGTAATAATGAAGTTTTATATTTATTATGTGGGAAAATTTTATATTATATATCATATAGAGAATGTTCTATGAAAATATACCACTCACATGGTTAATGTTATGTGCCGAGACCATTAAATTAAGGAAACTACCTAGGAACCCTTGGACATGATGAGGCAGAAGTATAATTGGTTATTTGTGTCAGAGTGATTTAATTTTGAGGGATAAATTATTATAAGGATGTATAATTACACACACAAATATTTTTTAATATATTTCTCTCTAAATATATTTTATTTATTTGATACTTTACATCACATGCAAAACCAATTTTAAACAAATCATGATATAATATTAAAATATTATAATCTAATGTAGAGTTTATTTCCAAGAAATTGTATTGGGGAGTATGAATAAGATTATCTAAATTATGAAAAATATTTTTTATGCATGTATATATTGAATTCAGTGGTCATCAATTGGTTAGAAATGAAAATAAAATCATTAAAAGGAAAAACATATTTCTTTTTATGAAAAAAACTTTTATGCATGAAATGTGTTTTTATCATAATAAATTAAATTAATTTAATGAAATTTATAGATTATATATTCGATCAATTTTTTTAACATTCATATAACATTTTTTTACTAGGTATGGAGAATAAATCAAATTTTATGCTTAAAAATGCATTTATCTAAAAATGATTTTCATTGAAATTTTGACAAATATTTTAAAATGAATTTCTTAAACTTATAGAAATTGAATATTTTAAAATGGATTAAATATTTTTGATCATTTTAATAAATATAATTTATTTTGGTCAACTGAATTTTTGGTTATAATGAATAGTAAAAAAATTAAAATTTGGTTACCATAGTCAGTGTTAAAAAGCATTTACCAGTGTCTAAACTATGATATAAGGGAAAAATTCCACCTAAACATGTCTAAATATTTTTTTTTGTAGATATTTATACCATATAATATCTTAAAAGTTAATTCTTATCCATTTTGAGCCACTTACACAAGAATGTGGATTTATATTATTTAAATATTTTACATTATTTGAAGTGTATCCTTTACCTCACTTATAAAAGGTCACATATTCTTCTCCTTTATTAAAATTTATTGATATATATATATCAACAAATACCTACCCTAATAAATTCCTAGATTATTTTTCTTCATTCTCATTCTTCTGGTCTTTCCCTAAGACCATTCTATGAGGGAATAAGATGTAATCCAAAGAAGGTATCTCAAAGAAGAGGTCATCGTCGGACACGACACTTTCAAAGTTCATATCGTATTACACTAATTATAAATATATTTTATCTATAATAATTTTATTAATATAATATGATAAATATACTAATATGTTAGTATGATTATGGTAAAAAAAATTTACACCTCCTTTCCATCAAATAGAAAATGAATGTATCGCTCATGCATATGTGAAGACGACCACCTCGATAGAGAGATATTATTCATTTTCCATATCCATACCTAAATATAGGTTATTATGATGTATTTAATGTTTATATATGAAACTCATGAAATAATTATTCTTCTATAGTAATAATAATATACCTAACTTTTTACCTTCCCGTCTATTGGAAAATGGTTACTTCACTCGTGCGTATGTGTAGACTACCACGTCCATAAAGAGATGTGAATCATTTTTCATTTATACATTACATGGATGGTAATAAAGATATTATATATATATATATATATATAT
This sequence comes from Viscum album, assembly GCA_963277665.1. Classification (NCBI taxonomy): domain Eukaryota; kingdom Viridiplantae; phylum Streptophyta; class Magnoliopsida; order Santalales; family Viscaceae; genus Viscum; species Viscum album. The sequence continues at coordinate 1,492,008,221 of OY728120.1, forward strand.
ATATTAATTATGTTATAATAATTACTCTGAATATATAAATTATTAATGACCATTATTTTTTTCTATCAATCATAAATAGGAAACATCCCTCATGTGTATGTACAGACTACCATCTCCATGAAATGATGTAATTCATTTTCCATCATCAATTTATACGAATGGTTATAAAATTTAATATAATGAATAAATATGATAATTATTTCATGATTAATATTAAGGATTGATGAAACTATGAAAAATATGCAATTACCAAAACCATTGAACTGAATCATGCAATGAAAATAAACCATTTTTAACCTGAATATTCTTTTTAATGAAGAAATTGTTAATAAAACGATAATAAGAATTTATAAAGGAATGGTATATATTAATTAATCAATGAATATGGTTCTATAATATTTTTATAATAAATATATATTTATTATACTAGATGTTTTAATGTGTAATAAGCAAGATGAGATTTGAGGTGAGGGTTAATGTTATAGTCTCATTTCTTTTCGAGATTATCTATGAAAATTTATACTGACTGAAATTATATAGATCATATCCTTTAAAACCCATCAATGTTATTATACTATATTTTTTTATAATTTTTATATATTATTACAATTTCTCTCTCATAGGTATATAAAATTATCAGGAAAATATATTTAATGAAATACCGATATTATTTCTTATTTGGTTAATGAAATTTTATGTCCATGTCCATAATCATAAAAATTATTTTATAGAATATTTTACCTTTATAATAATTTTTTAAAAATGAAATTTTCATTTCATTTTTATTTATTCATAAAGGATTAAAATGAATATTTTAAAACAATTTTTTTTCAACAAGTCATTTTTGACATTTTAAAAAAGTTTGAAAATAATATTATGTTTTAAAATATATGGTATGAATGGATTTTAAACCATCATTGGTATTATTTGTTTAGGATTCCTTTACATGTTATCATTTTTATTTTCAAATAAAATATATTTCAAACACTTTGTGTATTTTTATTTTTTTAAAGATAACAAAGGAAATCCCATTTTCCATGTTTTCAAATAAATGTTCAAATGATCTTTTAATGGTGTTTTTTGTTTATATCAACATCCTTTAAAAAAATTTAATCTTAAATAAGGATATGATATATTTATACCATTCATATTATTTCTCTAGATGTCTTATGATGATAATGATTTAATGTTTATTCTATTAAACTTGTTTCATTCCCGTGGGTAAATTTTTTAATGAGGAAATGTTTATGAAACCTATTTCATTTCCAATGGTTATTATGTGATGAATATTTTATGATCTTGTGACACACATATGTATGGTTTTTATTATGTCTTTCTTAGTCTTGGAATTATATTTTACTCTAATGAATTGAGTTAATAATGATATCTCATGAGATAATAAGGACTAGAATGTAGAGTGAACTTAGTTTATTAAGAGATTATTTTTCACTAAGATGGTATTGGTAGTGAACCTTGGATAAAGAAATTATGTAATTGGGAGTGAACCCAATACACATTTATAATCTTTTTAGTGATCCTGGAAAACAGAAATGATTTTCTATTTATGTATTATGCTTATTATATATTTTCATGTCCTATGATTGATTAATGATGATTCTATTAGCATTTGTTGATTCAATTATTTTATAAATTTCATTTTGGTTTTGAAGATCATAAACACCCAAATTTATATTATTAATGATGTTTATTTTAAGGTAATTTAATGAATATAATATTTGATATAATATTTATTCTAGATATATATTCAAGTCATTGATCCATGGGAAATATATTTTAATGTATTTTGGACATGTTTTGAGAGTATTCTAGAAACACACTCCATACACAACATTTGTAAGTGTAGTGTAAGGTTTGGAAACCCTACATTAGGAACAAAGAATATGGAACATTTACCCTGCATTTTGAAGAAACCCAACATTTAAGGAATGGAAAGTATCACTTATCAAATCAATTTTTATAAAAAAATAATACCGCATCAACCCTATGTTTGTGAACAACCATATGTTTTCAACCCTAAATTTGGATTTTTTTTTAATTACTTGAAGGAACCCTACATTTGAATTTTCAACAAAGAAGTTTTAAATTCAATAAATTATCCATGATTTCTACAATGGTTTCACAAGAAGTAAATATCTATTAAAATCCATTTTATGACAGATTCAAAGGCTCATTATGATTGATTCAAAGTATCTCATTCAACAAAATAATTTTTTTCTATTCTTATAGGATGTTATGACTACCTTTAGTAATTTTGAAATAAAATATTCATGATTTATTTTGTGATATTTCTAGAGCTGGTATGACCTTGAGATATTTGACCTATAGTATAAATATCAATAAATTCTTCATCAGAAGGAGAGATATGAAACACAGAATAGATATATTCATAAAGAAGATTTGTGTTTGAAAGCAAAAAATATTTTGTTTCCTTCATAGATATACTTTGAATACATGCATGTTTTGATCTATCTAATTGACTCACTATAGTTGTTAATGTTGTTATTTCACCTTATAATTAAATTTTCTATAGAAATATAGATGAATCACTTGACATAGATACAATTTAGAGACATAAATGTTTGAAAATCTATATTGTGTTTTATATATCACTATTTGAAGAAATCATATGAAATTTTGAAGATCTATTTGATGTTGTGCATTGTTGAAGATAAAAATGCATCTATAATTTTTTGTTGTAACTGTGAAGTAAAAACTATTTTCTCAATCAAATCAGTATCTATAAATTTATTGGGTTGTTGACTGTATGGACTTAGTCATGGTAAAGTTTCATATTCTTGTACTAAGCTACGGATTTTTGGTTCCCTGTAAAATAAAAAAAGGCCCTATGAAAGCCTTATAATTTATCAACTACGTTCACGTGGTTATTTTGTTTAAGAGGTTTTTAGATAAGAGGACCTGCTAGTGAAAATAACCAATCTCGTGTAGTAGAGTTTTGGTGAAGTGTACTAGGGAATAATTTTTCCCTAAACCACTATACATCATTATCTTCTTTTCCTTATTTATTTTTTCCTCTCTATTGTATTTAAGAGAGAAGTAAAGGTTTGTTTCCTAATAAGATAGGTTTTATGAATATGTTAATGTTTTTGAATAATACAATGCACCCCCCTCTTTTTTCTTTGTCTTCATCATTTCTATCCCAACCAAGAAGATTCTTCACACTTATGACTTATGTATTGTATTATGCAAATACTTATACCATGATTTATGAATAGTGATCTTTGACTGATTGGGTAATATTTTTTTAAATTATGATCATGATATCATACCTTTTTTGTCTCTTATTCTCAATTTTGATCATTGATATATATCTCCAATGTCTACCATTACTATGTATTAGAGATCATTTTTTATTATGTTTCCTTTCCCCATGTTACGAAGAAAGGTTTTAAGTAGGGTATGTCTATGAAGTATAATATGTGAGAATAACATTGGGGGAGATGTTTATGACCTTTAATGAAATAACATGATTACTTTTCTAGAATATAAAGATAATAAACCTTTACAGTTCTAGGATGATTATTATTATAAGATTTACTGAATATTTATCTAAAATGTTTCAATATATGTGTGAAATGATTGGGTTGGCTCAGATGGAATGCCCTAAGAGCCTTCTAGGAAACTTATTTGGTTACCCAAACTTCCGAAACTAATATTTCACTATTAAACTATACCCTAAATAGGTATGGAAGTAGAATCAGAAGTACTTTTCTCACTTCCACTTAAACCCCTTTAAGACTCTTTTCATTTCCTAATCTTAACTGTAGAGGAAATTTTGCATGCCATCATCAAAGAAGTGGTGATAACATTACCAGTTGACCTTATTATTTCATCCTTATCCATATTATCCTTATTGACCACCTCATTTGTAAGAACCCAGGTCTTGAGATTGTAAGACTTTGAAATTTTCTAGATGTTATTCCAGAGTAGGGCGTTCAGATGGCGTGTGATTTCAAGCCCCGGTGTGGCCGGAATTAAATTTTAAGTGCGTTCACACTTGACACACCAAATAATCAGAATAAATCCTAAACAGTTGCTTGGATGGGAAAACTGAGGGCACCGTTGAGTCTGTATCATTCCGTTTACCCTAGGAGGGGTGTAACTTTCACAAGCACGACCCTTCTGTGAAAAGCGCCACTAGGGGCATTTTCGTAATTTAGCAGCCTCGGGCGTAAACTTTATAACTTCTGAATGGAGGATCAAATTAAAATTTTGAGACCACTGTTGCGCTCAGAATGTGTTTTTTACCCTAGTAGAGGCTTAACCTCGACCTCGTCGAGAGTTTGGGTATGGGCCTACCGGTGGGAGTTTAAAACTAATTAAATTTTTAATTAGTTTCTATCCTACTTAAACAGCCACCCCTCCTCCTTCTTCCCCCTTGCCTCTCCCTAGCGGAATCCATCTCAATAAGCATCAAGACCCTCTCCCCACCTCTCTAAGGGGAGGCAGCTCTGGCGGGTCGTCGGTGAAGCGACGGGCTACGCCCTGCGAGGTAGGCTCGTGTATTTTCATTTTGTTTAATTTCCGCAACCTCTTCAAATGCAATTTGTACCATCGAAATATTGTTTTCTAGTCGAGCGAATCCCGTAGTTGCGTAGTATTTGATCCAAGCTTTCTAACGCTCTTCTCGGATCGAAAATCTGAGCCCTGGGGCGCCCAGGGTTGGCCCAGGAAGTTTTCCGGCCAATTTTTCCCTATTTTCCGGTGGTTCCAGGGAATTTCGGCGGACTCCCAGGTAGCGCGGTGGTTCCCAGGCGGCGGCGGGCTCCCAGGCGGTAGCACGGTGGACCCCAGGCGACGGCGGCGCGACCCCCAAGCGACGGCGCGACGGGCTCCCAGTCGGCGGCGGGCGGAGGTCGCTGGTGCGGGGAATGACGAGGGTAGTGGCACGTGACCCCGAGCAGGAGACCGAGACCCGCCTTCGGCGGGTCTCCGCGCGGGACAGCGACCAGCCCTCGGGTCGGTCGGCGCAGGTGGACCGCATGGCAGTGGTCGGGCCGCGCGAAAGGGCTGCGGGCCGGTGCTGTGGGCCAGGCTGGTGTTGCGGGTCGGGCCGGCTGGCGCGGGCCGTCCCAGGCCGGGTGGACCGGGTGGACCGACTGGACCGGGCCGGTCCAGCCCTAAGGGGTTAGCCCCCTTGTCTTCGGACACCTGTAACTTTCACTACGGGTGTCGGTTTTGCGTGCCGTCTATGGCAGCTCGATCCTCGGATCGAGTAGGAGTTTTTGAGATGGTCTTAGAGATTGTTAAATCCCGAGACGGGGACTCGGTGGTTCGACACACTGTTAAGTATTATTTAGCGCCTCGCCGAGATTCTTCTTTCGGATGGCGCGAACACATATGGAGTCCATTTAAGGTGTCGTCAGTGGCATTGTGACCCTGGCGTCGAGACTAAGTTGTCCAGTGTGGTTTCAGGCGTTGAAGTCGGAGTTGAGGCGTGGGCCCCATGGGTCGTCTTTTAAGCTGTGAGCAGCGTTTTGTGACTTTTTCATCGGACGTCCATTCGGGGCGAATGAGTAGTCATTTCGGCGTGTTTTTTCCGAGAGCATCGCAATGGCGTAGTTCGCCCGACCTCTTTCGGGACCGAGGTGTGGGCCCCACGAGACGCCATATGGGCATAAAGCGGTGTTGAATAAATTTTCATCGGGAGTCCGTTTCAAGCGAGTAAATAGTTTATCTCGCGTGTTTTTCCATGAGGATTGCAATGGTGTAATCATTTTAGGTGTGCAGAGCCTCTTTCGAGATCTCATTAAATGTGAAAACATGAATGGGTGTCGGTCGAAGGTTCCTTTGACGCACTCTGAACCAATGCATGGTAGCGATTTTAGTGACACCCAGAGATGGTTCGGGCAGTGCGGAGTTATCGGACTAGTTCAGGGTATACCCTCTAGAAGGTCTGGGTAGAGGGTTACCCACCAGCATATCAGGGTTTACCCTCCAGTGGGGCTAGGCAGTGGGTTACTCGTTGACCTTAGGGTTTACCCTCCATCAGGGTTGGGCAGTGGGTGACCCGTTGACCTTAGGGTTTACCCTTCAGCGAGGCAGGGCAGTTGGTCACCCATTGACCTTAGGGTTTACCCTCTAGTGGGGTTAGGCCATGGGTTACCCATTGACTTTAGGGTTTACCCTCCAGTGGGGCTGGGAAGTGGGTTACCTGATGACCTCTTAGAGTTTACCCTCTAGCAGGGTTGGGCAGTGGGTTACCCGACGACTTCTTTCAGACTCAACCCTTTCTATGTGGCTAGTCAGTGACTTCTATCCATGATTACTGGAGAGGGACCCTTGGTTGTACGGTTTAGAGATGAGATAGCTTTGACATACGAGACTGATGGGCATCATTGATGGATATCCTTATAATTGTTGGCGACTTTTCCTCAGCTAATCTTGGAGATAGAGATCCCACTTACACACTCATTTGTGTTTCTTATTGATTATATATATATATATATATAAACACCCTACTTTTGTTCCCACTCCTTGGGATCAGTTACTCTCCTTCTAGGAGGGGCGAATACACGCGGGGTATGCCACGTGCTTTCCGTGTTTAGCTCCTCTTGGTTGGGATGAGTCAACATCCTTTCTTTTGTTGGGTTGAGTTGCACTCTCTCTATTGTACTCTTACATTGTTCTTTGTTCTATCTACTGCTCACCATTTTAGTACCTGCTTTGTTGCTCCCTCGAGCTTTCAGTGCATCCTAATGAGTATTTTTATACTCACCCCTGCTTGGGCTTTGCCCGCACTTGTTGTGCCCTTGCAGATGATGGACAGGTTGATTGAGACTATGGAGGAGAGTAGAGGACACAGGAGCTTGGGCCGCGTTCAGTGGTCGTAGTAGGACTTTCAGGTGTGAGAATCACCAGCTATTTACTTTTGTTTACCTATTACTGGGTTGTGGCACATTTCAGGTTGGGCGCATGATTTCTCTTTTTATGTTTATTTATCTTGTCATTACTTTTCAATGCTTTATTTTTTCTATTTAAAAGTCGATGCATGACTGTGGTTGGGTTATAGTTGTTTATTATTTGGTTTTCTTTATACTCTGCACTTCTTCATTGAGTGGGCTATGTGTACAGGTACTTAGGAAAAGGCCTCCCTGAGATTGTTATGCCTTCGACTCTTGTCGCGAGCCCCTGGCCTATGGAGGCGGTCTTGGGGTAGTTGTGGCTCGATACCAGTAGGGCCAGGTCATGACAAAGTTGTATCAGAGCTGGTTCGTTCATTGGGGCATTGTTCAGACATCCCTAAAAAGGAATTGGTTGGGATTTAGGGCAATAGTATCAACGTGTCTCAAGAGAAGATCTCAGGCCAGGGAGTCCAGTGATGGTATGGGAGGCCGACGTATCCATTCACCAGGACCCTGATAACCCGCTTGTCGACTCAGCGTGCTGAGACACTTGTTGCAGGGAACTTTGGAACATTCATCCGGTAGGATTGAGTCTTTGACTGTCTTTTTTGAGTTAGATCCCCTTTGTTATTACTGATATATATATATATATATGCTCATCTGATCGCAGTAATCCTTGATAATTTTTAGGATGCCCCCACGACAGTAGCCATCCAGGTTACCCTCTCCAGTTCGTGATGACGACCTGGCGAGCAATGAGGCATCGGTTTAGGGACCCTCATATGATCACATTCCACCCAGTGCTTCAATAGTATCCCCTCCACCTAGAGAGAAGCAGTTAGTACTGGTAGCACATGCTGAGGTTGAGCGCAGGCTGAGTGCGCTCCGAGACTTTCTGCATCAGCGACCGTAGAAGTTCTGCGGAGACCCGGATCCTCAGGCAACGGAAGACTGACTAGAATCTGTGGACTGACTTTTCATGCTGGTACAGACACCAGCAGACCAGATGGTATCCCTAGCTACCAGAATTTTCCTTGGGACAGTCGGGCATTGGTGGGGGTTGGTTACGCAGACCCACGACGAGTCGTCTCTCATGTGGGATAGCTTCCAACAACTCTTCCAGGAGGAGTACTCCCCCTCTTGTTTACGCTCCGTTCGAATTCAGGAGATTATGGGGATAAAGTAGGGAGTGGCCATGGTGAAGTACTTGGCCCGGTTTACTGATCCGACATGCTACTCGCAGGATATAGTCCATGATAGTTACTTCCAGGCGCGAAAGTTTGAGTAGGGTCTTTGCAGGGAGATTCGTGCTAGTGTAGTATGCATGTGCATCCCTACTTATGCCAGGGTGCTAGAGCAGGAGCTCATGATAGAGAGATTCTTGGATGAGGGACTCCATCTGGCAGGGCCTAGCAGTGGCCGCTTCAGAGCAGAGTCTTCGGTAGCAGACAGGCGGCAGAGAGCAGAGCCTCAGTCGAGGAGACCCTTCCGTGAGAAGACTCGGGGGCGGGGTCGTACACCGCAGTGGCGCCGTAGAGCACCAGGGTAGTCAGGGGAGAGTCGGTGATATGCCTGTGACGAATGGGGTCACCTAGCATGGGACTGCCTGACCAGGCATATCGAGCAGTTGTGGCAGGCAGTGGGGGCACCGCAGCGGCAGTGGCAGCGCCGTGACCAGGGATCCCCCAGGCGAGGATAGGGTGTCCCTTAGGGAGGCGGCGCAGGCAGAGCAGCTGGACCTGGAGGTGGGGGACAGAATTTCGAGGTCTCCCCACCGCCACCACCGGTCGGCCCACACTAGGATCAAGTAGCTGGTGGTAGGGGTTGTGGGAAGCTTCAGGCTATGGGTGTTTGTGACCTCCCAGCACACGAGATGGTCTGAGGTACGCTTTGTGTTTACTCTACGATTTCTTCGGTACTAGTTGACACAGGCACCAGCCACTTCTTTATATCACTGATTTTGGTACGTGAGTTGGAGCTTCCAGTAGAGGCGCTGACACATGCACTTAGCCTCGAGGTTCTTACGGGAAGTGCCTCGTTGGTGACCTTTATCTGTAGACAGTGCGAACTGTCATTTGGAGGAGAGAGTTTTACGTGGGACCTACTCGTCATCACGATGGAACCTTATGATGTCATCATGGGCATGGATTGGCTTTCCATGGTTCACGCCCAGATTGACTGTCGGCGCAGACTAGTCAGATGCGTCCATTCTGATGAGACGAGGCTCACCATCCTTGGTGAACAAGACCTCGTGGCAGAGCAGACGGGTACTCTGAGTAGGAGACCATGACCTTTTTCTCACCAGTTGGAAAGCATGGATCTCAGAGCAGCAGACGCTACAAGCACCTGTATCCCTACCTTTGTAGAGGACTACATAGACGTCTTTCCCGAGGATGTCCCGGGACTACCTCTGAGGTGAGAGATGGAGTTCTGCATTGAATTGCAGCCGGGGACTGCCCTGATATCATGTGAAACATATCGGATGGCACCCGCAGAGCTCCGGAAGCTACGACTTCATTTAGAGGACCTTTATGAGAAGGGATTAATCAGGCCTAGTGTGTCCCCCTGGGCAGCTCCGTTTTTGTTTGTGAAAAAGGCATATGGGATTCTGTGGCTTTATGTGGATTATCGTCGCCTGAATCAGGCTACGATAAAGAACAAGTACCCTTTGTCGAGGATCGACGACCTATTCGACCAGTTGAGAGGTGCGAAGTGGTTATCCAAGATTGATCTTTGATCCAGCTACCACCAGTTGCGGGTTCGTGAGGCTGACGTCCCGAATATGGCTTTCCGTTGTCATTATGGGCATTATGAGTTTCTGGTGATGCCCTTTGGCGTGACAAATGCCCCCGCCATTTTCATGGATTTGATGAACTGGGTCTTCTATCCGTACTTGGACCAGTTTGTGGTTGTCTTTATTGACGACATACTCATCTACTCTGCGACGTAAGAGGAGCACGCAGAGCATTTGAAGATGGTCCTAGACTTACTTCGAGAGCACCAGCTATATGGGAAGTTCTCGAGGTGTCAGTTCTGGATTCATGAGGTTCACTTTCTTGGGCATGTCATTACGGAGCAGGGATTGGTCGTAGATCCCGCAAAGATAGAGGCAGTGCTTGCTTGGGAGCCACCCAAGAATGTGTCAGAGGTGCGGATCTTACTTGGTTTGGCAGGGTACTACAGGAGGTTTGTGGAAGATTTCTCTAGGATTGCTTCCCCTTTGATCGCATTGACACAAAAGGATGACTTTTCACCTGGACTGATCAGTGCTAGAAGGCCTTCGAGAAGTTGAGACAAAGGCTGACTAGTGCTCCAGTGTTGAGGCTTCCAAAGGAGGGCGTTGAGTTCGTGGTGTACTGCGACGCTTCAGGAGATGGGCTTAGGTGAGTGCTGATGCAACAGCGGGCAGTGATTAAATATGGGTCAAGGCAGTTGAGGCCCAATGAGTAGAATTATGCGAATCAAGATTTGGAGCTGGCAGCGGTGGTCTTCGCCTTGAGGTTATGGAGACACTACCTTCTGTCTGAGCATTTTGTGGTCTACTCAGACCACCAGAGCCTCAAGTACATCTTCACTCAGAGGGCTTTGAATCTGAGGAAGAGGCGCTGGCTAGACTTTCTGCAGGACTATGATTTTGAGATAGTCTACACTCCATGGAAGGGAAATGTAGTAGCAGATGCTCTTAGCAGGAAGTCCCGGGATCGTTTAGTGTGAGAAGCTTCAGAGTAGTTGTCTTCCCTACAGAAGACCATGGTGGAGAAGGAGGGTACGACTTTTCTGCAATCGATGGTGTTGACTCCTTCTCTCCTTGAGCGTGTGAGAGAGTCGCAGCTGGGGGATGTCGACAGCGAGGTACTGTGTGATCAGATATCCACAGGCGACGCACCTGATGGGTATTCTGAAGGAGGGAATCATGAGATTCTGTTCCAGGGGTGAGTTGTAGTACCAGTGGAGATACGGGAGGAGGTGATGCAGGAGTTCCACACTTCTCCCTTGGCTGTACATCCCGGTGTGGAGAAGATGTACAGAGATCTTCAGCGGTAGTTTTGGTGGTCCGGCATGATACGAAGCGTAGCTGAGTTCGTTTCTCGGTGTCTTACCTGTCAGCAGGTGAAGGCAGAGCATCAGGTTCCAGGAGGGTTGTTGCAGCCCCTTGATATCCCGGAGTGGAAGTGGAATGAAATATCTATGGACTTCATCATAGGACTTCCACGCACAGCGAAGGGCCACGATTCCATTAGGGTGATAGTGGACCGACTCACGAAGTCGATGCACTTTCTTTCCATCAGGGATCAGAGTTCGGTGGAGAGTCTAGGGCAGCTGTATGTTCGAGAGATCGTCCTCCTTCATGGAGTACCCTCGATGATCGTCTCTGACCGCAACACACGGTTTACGTCACATTTGTGGCGAGGCCTGAAAGAGGCATTTGGGACTTAGCTGCGGATGATTACAACTTTTCACCCCCAGACCGACGGGCAGACATAGCGCACTATCCAGGTGTTGGAGGATATGCTCAGGGTGAACCTCTAGGTATTTCCCGAAGGGGGGTTGTGTCACGACCCGTCCTCGGGGCCCGTGCCGTGACTACCCCAAGCCCACCTTCCATAGGCCAGGGGATGGCGACTAGCACCAAGGCGTAAATCCCGGAAAAAGGGAAGGCATTGCCTTTGTAAAGTAAACAACAAACGCACAGAGTAAGCAGGCAGAAGTAAACACTAAGTAAAAATTGGTACAACAGTAAGTGCGGAAAAGTAAGTGGGCCAGTATACAAACCCAAACTGAAAGTAAAGTACAACTGGAATGGAAAAACAGCAACTCAAAAGTAAAGTCGCAACGTCGAGCTGTCCACTGGGAATCCCACCTGAAGGGTGGGTACAGATAGCCTCCACTGCTCCTCGGGTCTAGCCGACCGCTCCGAGTACGTCCCGCCCAGTGGTCCACCTCCAGGTATCGTCCTGCTCTGCAAGCCTCAACCACGATCAGTGTTGTCCGTCGTCTGCAACCAACACAACGTAGTGCGGGTATAGCCCGTGCAGGGGTGAGTATAAGCTACTCAGTAGGGACCCCGAGACCCCCGAAGGTCTCCCAGAATCCACAAAGGATAAAGCACAAAGGGAAGATACAATCACGAAGTAACATCCGACACTGCTTAGGTATATGCCCATACATATACCTAAGTCACCAATTCTCGTTCGGCTCCAACATCCGAGCCCAAGTACAACCCAGTCCACACAGGAAAGCAAAACATAAATCCACACAGGATAGCTCAACACAATCCACATAGGAAAGTAAAAAAAGAAATCAGCTCACACAGGTACTTCTTTGTATGACGATAAAGATGACCAGATATTGCCACTGATTCATCTAAGTCGTCGGACCCACAAAGGATCGATAGTTACTAACCTCCGCAATGACCCACAAAGGATCTGACCCACAAAGGATCGATAGGTAACTAACCCCCGCAATGACTCGCAAAGGATCTGACCCACAAAGGATCGATCATGAAGTTGAACCCAAAGCTATTGGGAAACTCCTTCTCCATCAAGTACAGTGGTTATGCCGCTACAACCAAGCGCTTCCCTCTCACCTTGGACTGTTGTAGTACTCTACCTATCGAGTACTGTGAGCCTACTGCTACAACCAAGCGCTTCCCACCATGGGTCTGCCGCTACAACCAAGCGCTCCCCCTCATAGCTTCTAGAGGTACTCCTTCTGTTGAGTACCACGGGTCACCCGCTACAACCAAGCGCTCATCCGTCGTGGGTCTGCCGCTACAACCAAGCGCTCCTCCATCGTGGGTCTGCCGCTACAACCAAGCGCTCCCCCTCATAGCCTCCAAAGGTACTCCTTATGTTGAGTACCGCGGGTCTGCCGCTACAACCAAGCGCTCCTCCGCCGTGGGTCTGTCGCTACAACCAAGCGCTCCCCACTAGGCTATCCGTAACACACCGAGTCGTCCGATCAGTAGTCGTCAAGTCTCAACCGGCTCTAGGGTTTCCGCACACAGCATGCTCGTTCCGGGAGGGTCCACTCCACGAGCTAAGAGGTCGATGTATCAACTGACATGTAGTCCGGAGTTGACGTATCCCAAGATGTACCGTAGTGGTCATTGCCGAAAACACGGAGGATCCCCGTACTGTTTTCATCATCGTCGCAGTCGAATCCACTGAGGATCTTTGTACAGTCACCGTCGTCACAGTAGCAGTCGCAGCCAGCTATAGGGTTCCCGCACACAGCAAACTCGTTCGGGAGGGTCCGCTCCACGAGCCGAGAGGCTGATACATCAACTAACACATAGTCCAGAGTTGATGTATCCAAAAGTTCCATATCGTCAACAGGAACTCAACGTTGCAGACGGTGCGTCAATCGGACGCCCGGTCTGAGAGTTATTGGTTTTTTCGTTCCAAGGGCTCGGTTGGTTTTTAAGGCAAAACCAACCCGACCGTACTCCACATGCGTCCAAACCTCGGGTGGAGTAAGCCAAAAGATCCGTCTCACTAAGAGGAATCCAACAAAGTCGACGACACGTCAATCGGACGTCCGAAACTCAAGAAGAGGCGTCGAACGAGAGTTCTTCGCGGAATTGACCGTTGCGGAAGAAGAGGATCGTCGCGTCGCGGAAGGGCGTCGCATCGTCGTGGAAGGGCGTCGCGTCGACGATCTCTGAGGTTGAAGGACAGACAGATTTAATTATAACAATCAAATCCATGTTGATGTTATAATCCACAAAGAATTAAAAGGACCGCAATCTCTTACCTCAACGGATGATCGAAGATTTGTCGCGGAAAAAAGAACGTCGCAGAAGAACGTCGCGGGAGAAGAATCGTCGGCGTCGCGGTACGCGGCGTCGCGTCGTCGATCTCCGAGGGTCTGGCGTTCTTCGTTGCCCTTCGTCGGAGGTCGGCGTTCTTCACGTTCTTCGCGTTCTTCGCGTTCTTCGCGTTCTTCGCGTTCTTCGCGTTCTTCGCGTTCTTCGCGAAGGAGGATGAAGATCTTTAGAGATTCTCCAAAGGTTTAACACAACAACCAGATAATAAAATAAGTCCTCCTCTTATTTTATTATCAACTAAAGAATTTGAAAACAAGGATAAGTAACGAACAATTAATTCACGGAATTAATTGCAACGAACTTAACCGCCCAATTAATAGGGGCGTTAAGAATTTAGAAAACGCGTTAGTTGACTTTCATTAAAGACGAGTTTTTGCGGGTGCGTTACTTAGTGGAAAAGAAACGGTGGGGCTCGTGCGGGCCCCACCCCACAAATATCCTACCAAGAGGGTAGGATATTTTGAATTGCACCTTATCCGCTTTAACTCGGCTTAAACAGCTTTAAGTGGCTTTAAGCGGCTTTAAGTGAAATAAAATAAAGTTTGTCATGCCACATTATTTTATTTTTTAACTTAAAGCCCAAAAATTAAAAACCACACCCGAGAAAACGCAACTCCATAAGAGGCGTTTCTAAACAAATATCGGCGCTGCGATTCCATCGGTGCCCTCGGAATTTGATTTCGAGCACCGGTTCAAAAGTTAGAAAAACCCGCTCGTTCGTTCACTGAACGTACCCGAGCCAAACTTCAGAAAATGATTCCGGGCACACCGGGTCTCGGAATCAGGTGCCGTCAGAAACTGCGTTCTTGTAAAAATCCAAAGAAAATTAAGAAAAAAAATTCCTTGAAATTTACGGGTCTTTACAGGTTGCGCCACGGAGGTTGCGCACTGCAGGAGCTCCACCCGGGTGTCGCGCTGCTAGAGGGTCGCTCGGGGGTTCGCGTGCCTCTTGGTCGCACCGCGGGAAGGAGATCACGCCAAGGAAGGAGCTCGAAGGAGGGAGGAAGGGGCCGCGTCATGGGGTGCGCTGCTGCGTGCGTGTTACACCTTGTGCGTAGGGAGAAAGAAGAGGGGAATTCGATTCCCTTTATTTTCTTTTTCAAACCCCTAAATTAATTATCATTAATAATAGTTATTATTAAACTCTTAAAACTCAATAATAATACTACCATTAATGCAGTAATAATAATAATAAAAGATAATAATAATACTCATTTTATTATTATTATTATACACATTAAACACTTATCTAAAAAGAAAAAATAAAAACTCCCTAATTAATCCTTCTTAAAGGAAACGTTTGATTTGAGAAAATCAAACTCCCCTTTACTCCTCAATTAAATTAAAATCTCTTTGACTTCAAAGTAATAAAAATAATAATTCCTTTCCCACAATTAATAAAATTCATTTTTTCTTGAATTTAGTTAATTAACAAAATAATAATAATAATAATAAAATTATTTTTATTATTTTTATTATTATTAAAACTTTCTTTTTTTTTAAAATCCAACCAAAACTCCCCAATTCATTACTATTATTATTTATAATAATAATATCCATAATGATCAATAATTATGACACTCGTAAAACCATAATAATAATAATATAATTATTATTACACAAACCTTTGATATAACCCAACAACTCTATTAAATAACCACACTCCTTTATTAAATTCGAAACTACTTATTTAATTAAGCGTTTCATCGAGATACCCAACAACCTCATTAAATTCACCTAAATATTACACCTCATTAAATAAAAACAGAACTTTGACAAAACTCATGATTAAATTGTATTAAAAGAAACAATAAAACGTCCATTTTAATTATGTCCAACCTCCCCATTTAAATCCACATTAATTATCCAATTCGTTTTTAACCTTCATTTATTATTCTTGTAATAAATGTTTCGTAATTAATTATAAAACTCCATATTGATCATTAAATTCTTTTAACATTTATTTAACTAACCACAAAAATAATAATAACATCATTATTATTATTATTCAAACTTTCATTTATTTAAAAACTCAAACCCCTAATTTATTACAATATCATTAATATGATAAAAACTCCAACCCATAACCCCTCATTTAATTAAAAGTTTCTTTGAGAATCTCAAAAGCCACATTTAATTCTCATAAATGATACACTCCTTTAACATGTAATTAAAATCTCAAAGTATCAAAATAATTTATGACTCCGTAATAATAACAATGACATTGTTATTATTAGCACGTTCCTCCATTTAATAAAAAATGGTCCTTTAATAATTCTGAAACTCTTCATTTAAATAAAACGGTTCTTTGATAAACCCAAAAGCCACGTCAATACTTTCAACTGTTATTTAATTAATTCTTTAACATTCAATAAATTTAACAACCACAATAATGGTAAAAATAACTTCATTATTATTATTATTATTAAAACTTTATTTTAATTAATCCAAAACTCTCATATAATCATATTTAATTAAAAATAATAATAATAATAATTTGTTAAATAAGATAAAGTGTACAGGTTTGACCGCAATCATGCGATGCCCATGCAGATTCATTAAAGTCTATTTTTCCGGATCCGGTGCACTCGAGACTCATCGGGACACCCGCTAAAATTTATCGGTAATTACGCAATTCCAGAAACAACACCATTAGGTGTTCCAACACTCAAAATAAAATTCCAGAGCTCGGTTTAAAAAAAATGAACCATTGATAAATCGAAAAAAATTCGAAAACATTCGTATTTTAACCCGGTTCAAAAACACGGGACTTTACAACTATGTCATTTCTTACTGTAAATAATAATGGTTATTTAACCACAATAATGGATCTTTATGTTTCATGGAAGATATTTTTAAAAAATATACGGAACCCATGAGATTAATGAAAAACCCACATTATGGTTTAAAACATGGTGGAAATTATATTTCACATGTTCTATATTTTATTTTATTAAAAGGGTTGTAAACTAATTATGGGTTTGTATCCATGCAGTTTTATAAAAAATGGGATATGTGATCATAGTTTTGTATGTAGTGATATTCAATTTTACCAGAAACGGCTAGAGGAATACTTATGAAAAAATCAAACTATAAAATATGCAATACCACGTCATGGTTAGTATTATATATTAATTTCAAAACGTCAAAATGGGTTAAAAATCAGGATCATATATATTTCAAGGCCAAGGTTTTTTATCCAATTTTTTTTATTGAAAAATGATTTCATTATTAGGTTGGGGGATCCATGGTTCTATAGATTTCTTCATGATACAAAAATTTGATGTTGTTTAAAAAATTGGAATCATATGGATCATTATTGGATTTTTTTTATTTAACCATTATGATTTTCATTGAATTCAAATTATCATATGACACATGTCATAACAACCTAAAAAATTTAGAGAAGTAATCCTAAAGATTATAAAAGACCAAAAATAAAATAAAAATGAAAAATATCCTTTTAAAATAATGTGAGAGGAATTATTTAATATTTTTGTGTTCTTAGTAGATGATCTATTACATAATTGATGACTGTTTAGTTGATTTAAAAATTATAATAAAATATAATGACTGAGTTAAAGAGAATAACCTATATTGATATTATGTGGAGATTAATTTTTATTTTTTTCATTGTAATAGACTGTTAACTAATCTTCCACGACATTGTCTTAGTATTGGGTGAAGAGAAAATAAGATTTGGTGTTACTTGGGCTTGTTTGTGAACCTATCCAAAAAAAACTATTCACATAATAGTGCATTGGTGGATTATTTTTGTATCCATGCATTATTGTTATATCCTCCTTGATTATAGCCCATTCAGGTAAACCAAATGAAATATTCAGTTATTTGTACTTTAATGTATTTACTAGGATGATGTGCTTGGGTGATGTGATATGAAAAATTCAAGATATATTACTAATACAATAATAAGATCAATTCATCATGAAAAGAAGTTCAGCCTAATTCACCACACATTAGAGTTATTAAATCCTTGATTATTATACACTAGAAAAAAAAAGTTCATTTAGCGGCGGTTATTTTAACAATGATGCTAAAATATAATCAATCGATTATAAGAAATAAAAAAATCAGTGAGGGTTTAACCCCCCCTCCCTTAATGTTGGTTAGTCCCTTAATTTGGAGGGGGTATTACCCCCTCTATTTTTTTTAAATAAAACAAATTTTATAATACGTGTGTGTGTTATGTAAACTAGTTATATAAATGTATTTAAATACATTATAAACATTATATACATAGACATTATATAAATAAATTAAATAAAAAATTATATATCTATATATATATAATGTATGTATAGACAAACAATTATATAAATATATATATTATATTGTGTATATCATATTAGTAAATATATATTTATCTATAGATAATTATATAAATTAATATATAAATACACATTCATGTGTGTTTTATAAATGTATATATAAATATAAATGTATAAGAATATTTATATCAACATTATGTGAGTTTGATATATATGTATTTAAAAATATATGTATATATGTATTTATATAATAATGTGTGTTTCTGTGTGTGTGTGAGTATACATATACAATATAAATATATTTTTGTATCCATAATATAACTAGATTTATATAAGTGTGTATAGATATATTTACAAATGAAAAATATATTTACATATTAATAAATATAATATTTTATCTATATATAAATATAAGTATAAAATTATATTAAATTTAAATTTAAATATATATATATATATATATAATATAAATAATATATATACATTATAATAAAATTAAATACACATTATATTAATCGTAATTATATTATTTATAATAATATATAAATATAATTAATTTTATACAAATATAAATTATAATGTATATTTGTATACATATAAATGTATATATATATATATATATATAATATTTTAATTCATATAATAACATTTGTTAAATTGTGTGGGTTAAAATATAGTAATATATATTTATATATTTATAATATATTTTTATACTATGTAAATATAAAATATTATATATATATATGTGTGTGTGTGTAAATATAAATGTAATAAATAATATATATTTAAATATATAATATATATGTTATATATATATTTGTATTTTCGAATTGTGTACATATATTTACATATATTTGTATGGATCAGTATAATATAATATGTATTTGTATTATAAATATTTGTATGATATAATATATATTTTTATATATATGTATATATATATATATATTAGAATAGTATGTTTTTATAATATAAAATATCTAGTATATAATATATAATATAAATGTTTTCTTACATATAAATATAATATATGTATATATATGTATATATGTATATATGTGTATATGTATCTATATAATTTATTTTTATAATATAATATGTATTTGTATTGTTATTTGTATGATATATATATATATATATATATATATATTTGTATAATATATATATATATATATATTTGTATAATATATATATATATATGTATTTTTGTAACATATATATTTATATATTTGTATAATATATAATAATAATTTATATAATATAAATATATACATATTACAAATTCGATTACATCAAGGCATATTCTATTCTACGTTTTATAAACATATACTATATTTATTTGTGTGCATACATTAATATAAATGTATTGAATATATATTATGATTGTATACATAATATAAATACTTTTTATATAAATATAAATAAAATAAACATCTACTTAAATTTTTGTATATTATAAATACTTATATACATAATATGATATAAACGTATTTAATTAAATGAATAAGTATATAATGTAAATGTATTTAATTACATACATAAATACATGATATAAATGTAATTAATATAATATGTGTATAATATAAATCATAATATAAATGTATTTAACAATTTTATAATATTTATAAAACCACATATTATTTTTAAAATTTAAAAAATAAGTTTAATATATATCCATTAACTATACTAAACTGCGCCCTCTCCCCTTCCAGATGTCTCCACCACGTTATTTCTACAACCATGGCCGACACCCTGCATCTTCCGATGCCCACCGAAATCGCACCCTCTCTCCATACAATCGTTCTTCTCCTCCATCACACCGCATCGGCTTCCTCCTCTGCCTCGACTCGGCCTCCACCTCGACTCCTCGTCTGGCTCAGCTTCAACCTCTGCCTCTGACTCGGAATCGTCCTCCTCCGCCTCCACTTCAGCCTAAACCTCTGCCTTGGCCTCCACCTCAGCCTCAACCTCTGACTTGGCCTCCGCCTCGGCCTCGGGCTCCGCAACATTTCGTCTCCCCAGCATCGGCTTCCCTGGATCGTCTTCCTCCGCGACATCATCTTCCTCCTCCGCATCGGCTTCCGCCTCATCCTCCAACTCGGCTCCTCATCCGCCCCAGCCTCCGCCTCGACCCAGCTCCCCCCACTCCCATGACTCAATCCGCATCTCCCATTCTCCATGTCGTCGTCTCCCCATCACCATATCCCCGTCGTCGTCTCCCCATTGCCTCCATATCCTTCCCCTTCATCGAATTAGGGTTTTAAACAAGTTTCTTCATTATGTAGGTTCATTGGCTACTGGAAACTATAGAAATAGCCATATCTCACAAAAGACTTCGGGCTCTCTTCGATTTCAGCTGCGGCATTTGTCTTTAATTTCATTCAGCATTTGTCTTTGATTTCATTCACCATCATATGAATACTCCTATTTGGTTTTATATTCCTCCCAACTGCACCTATGAAACCATACCCGATTTCCTTATTTCATCTTTTATCAGCTTCCATCTTCCCACATAAAGGATGCCTACTTCTGAAGGTGATCTTCATGGCTGCTGAATTGAAACTTTACTACCTACAGCATTGCTGGCCATTAAGGATGGTTAACTATACCCACCACATTTTATGTTATGATTTCTGTATATTATTAAATGTTTATTCATAGTCCATATACAATAAATAAATTCCCCAAATTATTGATATTCTTTTTAGTCATAGACTATACAGAATTTGATGTTTTCCAACTTCATACAGTCTCACGATCCGCAACAGTGATAAAAAACTGAAAGGCTGGTTTTATCTTCACCCTAGAAGGTTGAATTATTTTCAGTCATATTTATTTTACTTCTATTAACTCTTTTTGCATAATTTTTTTCATATTTCTGAAATTAGCACACATGAACAAATTATATCCTTAATTCCATTCTTGAAATGTAATTAATTTTATACAGCACATGCTTTTGCTTTCATTGTTTGATTTTTTAATCATGGATTTTCAAATTTTGTTAAATATGGCTGTGCTAATGTTGTTCAGATGTATTGGATGATTCTCCTTTTCCAATTAGTTTTCTCTCACCCTGTCTTCGCAACTTTCTGATCCAAAGTAGATATTTGTTGTGTTGAAAAACCGAGTCTTCTTGTGTATAAAATACAGATTATACAAGTACTTTCTATTTTATATGTACCTGTAATTTCAGTATGTATTGGCCATTTCTTCCATCAAATTATACGATCCTCATATTTTTATTGATCCTCTACCATGTTGTAATATACCAAGGCATGGCTATCCTTAACAAGGTTCAATTATTTTCAATCATATTTCTTTAACTTCCATTAACTCTTATTGCATAAATTTTTTCATATTTCTGAAATTAGCGCACATGAACAATTCATATCAGCAATTCCATTCTTTAAATATAATTGATTTTATACAGCACAAGCTTTTTCTTTCATTTTTTGATTTTTTATTCATGGTTTTTAAAAAAAATCTAAATATGGGTGTGTGGATGTTATTCAAATGTATTGGATGATTCTCCTTTTCCAATTAGTTTTGTCTATCCCTATCTCAGGATCTTTCATATCCAAAGTAGATATTTTTTGTGTTAAAAAACTGAGTTTTCTGGTGTTTTCTTCTCCAACTCATTTGGTTGTTCTAGATATGCAGGGTACTGTACTACAAGAGCATTTTTTTATCAACGATATCTTTCAACCCCTCTCCATTATTCTAGCATTGCATCTCCCTATCGCATCGCCCTCTGATTCACTCAATTCCTCTTTCTGTTCATCTTAGGTTTCCTCCTGCCTCCTAGGCCCCCTTCCTCCATCAATAATCTCAGGTTTGAGGTTCAGTCTTACTTTGCAATCACGAGCTCTTTCAGCTATGTCCTATTCTTGCTGCGGTAATTTCTTTTTTGTCTTCAACCTCTCAATTGCTTAATGCGTGTGTTCTGTCACATGTGTTCTACTGTGTTCTTCCTAAATTTCATTCCACAGTAATAATTATTATTTATTCTATTTGACTTTTAAAATTATGATTTCTTTTAAAATTTTAACCGTGAAATGATTTTTTAGAGATCTAAATACACATTTGGTATATTGTAGCATCAGATCATTGATCTTCAATTCCTGCTAAATCCTCTTTAATTTGTATTTTTTGACTGACATCCTTTAGTTGGTTTGTTATCAGAGGCCTCAACAAGCATTGACGGAGCGCCAAGGTTAACAAATATTAAGGCTCAGTTTGGTAGGGAAAGGGGAAGGGAGAGGTTTCTTCCCAAATGATCAAATTTTGATTCCAGGTAAATTAAAAACGATGCATATCGTGAATATTTCTTTTTTGAATTCAGTTCTGTATTCGTTACTCAATTGGTGGATGAAGACACGTTCATGTTTTTTTTACTTAATGTGATGTGATTAAAATACTCTTTTTCTATTATGTTATGTTCTTTATCCATTCATATAATTATTTGTGTTTTTAATGAGATTTATTCATGATCAACATTTTTTTCTCTTTGTACAGGTACATTCAATTCATCATAGTACATTTGGTTTATATAATTTTTTTAAGAAGCTATAATTTCTGTTTATACAGTTGATTAACTGTAATTTCTGTGTATACAATATAGAGCAATTATAATTTTTCATACATTTGATTAACATTAATTTCTATGTATACAATATAGTTGATTAATTGTAATTTTTGTGTATAATATAGTAGGTTTAAACAATTTTTTTTAAAAACTGAAATTTCTGTGTATTTAATACAGATTATACTTTTTGTTTGATAAGTACCTATAATTTTAGTATGCATTGAGAAATTCATTCCTCAAATTCTATGATCCTCATATTTCTCTTGACGACTAGCTTACTTCTGTGGAGAGTAGACTCCTCTACCATGTCATAATCTGCTAAGGCATGGCCATCCTCAAGCAACATGATGTTTTAAATCAGCCTCTTCTCCTATATCAACCAATTCTTCCCTCAAATTCTATGAACCAGTATGGCCACATTTTTGTTTGATAATGAAATTTAATAGTGGTAATGAACTTTATTTTCATTGTGAAAATCAAAGAAACTGTATTTTCATTTTATTGACAGTTTGTTTCAATAATTTAAGAAAACGATGTTGAGGGCGTGAACAGATAACTCAAAATTTCAAAGAAACAGATACCAATACTCTTCAGTAGAATATTGAGGGCATGAATATACCAGTTCAAAAACATTGATGGTGTGAACATACCATTACTATGAACTGGTATGCTCTTATTTTATATTTTTGAAGAAAACTGTATTGTTATTTAGAGGTAGATGTATTTTCATTTTATTATAAAACTGTATCTTCATTTTATATGGAATATTGGTAATTTTACCAGTTCATAGTTGTAATAGAAAATAGTTTTCATTATTTCTGTTTTACAAAGAAATACTCTAGCAATGTGACCATATCAGTTCATAGTAACTACGTGACCATACCAAAACATCAATGTTTTGAGGAAAACTATATTTTTTTAAAGCAGGGTGTGAAAAGATACCTAAAAAACATACAGTTTTGAAACTAATTTTCAATAAAACATGAATAATGAAAACTGTAAAATAGAAAATACAGTTTTTAAAAGTAATAAAATGAAAGATGCATTGAAAATTTCAATAAACATTGAAATTTTTACGCCCTCAATTGAGTTATTAACTATTTGAAAAATACTAGAAAACTCATATTTGAACTCCTAGAAAACCGAGGTAGCTGTTATGGAATATTTAGGGTGTGAAAATCTATGATTTTGATGTACCTATATTTTGAGTTAACTTTATTTTGAGGGCATGAGCAGATACCTCAAAAAATACAGTTCACGCCCTAAACTGTATTTTTAGGTAGCTGTATTTTGAGGTGGCTGTATTTACATCACCAGTTACCTCAAAACTGTATTTTTGAGGTAACTGTATTTTGAGGTATCTGTTCATGCCCTAAATATTTTAGTGATGTAATTAACTATCGGCCAAATACTAGAAAATACAGTTTTCAAAAAGCTGTTTACGCCATCTATATTCAGCTTAGGAGTATTGGTTGTGGACATTTTATTGACAGGTTGTTTCTAATACATGTTTCTTTAAAATCAAGGCGTGAAAGAAACTGTATTTTCAAAGAGATGTATTTTTATTTTATTGGCAGTTTGTTTTAATAGGTGGGGACATAGGAGTTGTGACCTCAATGTTTTGAGGAAAACTATATTGTTAATATGAACTTGTGTTTTCATATTTAATTTCTCATGCCATAAAATCTCCAATAGTATAATCTGATACTATATTATTTTGTTATAAAAAGTTATCGATGAAGTCCTCTACCCATATTAGGTTCATGAACTACTGATAGATCTTTATATTTTGAGGTACATATATTTTTTAGGTAACTTCATTTTGAGGGAATGAACAGATACCTTAAAAAATATAGTTCAAGCCCTAAACTGTATTTTTAGGTAGCTTTATTTTGAGGTGGCTGTATTTACATCACCAGTTACCTAAAAAACTCTATTTTTGAGGTAACTATATATTGAGGTATCTGTTTACACCTTAAATATTTTGTTTATGTAATTAACTATCGGTCAACTACTAGAAAATACAGTTTTCAAAAAGCTGTTTATGTCCTCTATATTTAGCTTAGGAGTATTGGTTGTGGACATTTTATTGACAGTTTGTTTCTAATACAGGTTTCTTTAAAAGCAGGGCGTGAAATAAACTGTATTTTTATTTTATTGGCAGTTTGTTTTAATAAGTGGGGACATAGGAGTTGTGACCTCAATGTTTTAAGGAAAACTGTATTGTTAATATGAACTTGTATGTTCATATTTAATTGCTCATGCCATAAAATCTCCAATAGTATA
Organism: Viscum album; assembly: GCA_963277665.1. Classification (NCBI taxonomy): domain Eukaryota; kingdom Viridiplantae; phylum Streptophyta; class Magnoliopsida; order Santalales; family Viscaceae; genus Viscum; species Viscum album. The sequence goes on from OY728120.1 coordinate 1,492,033,094, forward strand.
ATCTGATACTATATTATTTTGTTATAAAAAGTTATCGATGAAGTCGTCCACCCATATTAGGTTCATGAACTTCTGATAGATCTTTATATTCTAATACCCAGTTACATAATGATGAGGTCACGACTTCTACATCCTTCAATTTTATCATTGAATAGATTGCAAGCCAACTCTCACCAATAGAATTGAAAGAAAATAGTATAAACAATGTTCTTATATATCTTTATCTATCAATATGTTTTGTATGTTTTCCTGGAACCCATAAAAAAATTGATTTTAGATATTCAATTATAGGTGCATCGCTAGAATATGATCAACCTCAATCCAAGTTAACATTTACTCAGCATCCGCTGGTTTCATTTCTTCAATACATTTCCCCATGACCTCTACTCATTTTCCCACCATAGAAACCTTTTTTCCCTCTATATGGCTTTCCATACCCAATTCTTTTAGGTTCAACTCCCGTTATCTCAATCTTTTTTCCTCCCATCTTGTGGTTCCAGCCATCATAAATGACCTTCCAAACACTTTCTTTATTCTCAAAAGTGATGAAACCAAAGCCCATGGATAATCTAGATTGGTGGTTGAGAAGAATTTGGTGTTCAAAAATGTCATTGTTGGAAGAGAAGTAGTCACTTAATTCATCTTCTGTAAAATATGGTGGTATACCACAAATGAATACATTTTTTGTTTTTGTTTTAGAGACCCCTATGGGGACCTACTGCTGCATATCTTCCCATAGGAATGTTCTCTTCACCAATACAGATCGACCATCTATAAGATGGTTGTCCACCAAAACCGCATAAAAACTGCTGGGTTGGCGATTTTCAAAAACCTGATATTGCGTAGCCTTCCAGAATGCTTGTCTATCATAATTGTAGAATCCATAATTTCTCCATTCATTCTGAAATAACTGGGAGGTGTTTCTTCTGTAGTCTCCCATGAAGTGCCTCTTCAATGAATAGTTTTCCAAAAGATGAGTTATAGCTATCCAAAGAATGCCTTGAACTCATTATTAGAACTATCTATGTTATCAAACTATTCCACACGGTTTGAAGAGATTTTATGGTTTTGTTCCAGAACAGACTCCAAAGAATGCTTTAACTCATTGTAGGATGAGTTACACCTTTTTTCTTTACCTATACCTGTAGACATTCAATTGGATTGCCTTCTTATCTAGGTTTTTGTGAACATGCATAAAACCATCCTTGGAACTATACAAGTTTTGGAGGCTTCAATTTTTCAATGTCCTTGTCCCCCCAGTCGTTTAGTTCACTTCTCTCTTTTTTCTATTCTCAAACCTATGCATACATTGCTAAGATTTCTGTTCTGATTTTAATTTCATTAGTTATTTCTCTCTGCTAAAGAGCAAAATATCTACAACATCTATCCATGATTCCCCTTTAGTATAGTGAAACATAGTTGGGGTTTCCTTTCATTTTTTTTATTTTATATAATTTTTAATTTCAATGACCAAAATTCTTTTCATAAAATCAACCAAATTCAAATTTTCAAAACAGTAGCCAAACCATTAGTTTGTTTATTTCATTGGAAACAATGATTACAAGCATGTCAGAATATGTTTCTCCAACCTGTATGTATCCTGATGTTTTTTGAGTTATTTAATTTTCATTACCATTAATTTTTAATCAAATAAAATATAGTCTATTTTTTCCATGTTCAACTATTTTGTGTAATGAGAATCTGTCATTACATAAAGAGAATCTGGTATGGGTTATTTCAGATACATAAATTCCTACTATGATTCTCTCTTGATGCATCCATTATTTTCTTCATCCCTTCTCTCCATAAGAACATAGTTTTCTTGAATGCCATGAATTTCATAGCTTTTGAGTGATTCTAAAAGACATAAAGGTATGTTCTTGATAATTCCTTACTGTATTTTATTTTTTCACAAAGCTACTTATTTTCTTTATTAATATCATTTTGGCCAGCAATTCGGTGGTTCAAAGACACTAAAATGTGGTCATGCGGTCTTTTAGAGCCTCGATTATTAGTGGAATGCAAATATTCATTCATTTGTTCTTCCATGATTTTCAAAAGATGAGCATTTTCTTTTCCAAAGCTGGTTATTTTTTGTTTATCTCAATATTGTTGAGTTTTCATGTAGACAAGGGTGTTAAGTTTGTTGTTGACAGGGAGGAATGCTTCTCTCACAATGTCAAATAGGATGGAGATATGGTTCATGGTTTGTTCGTGGTGATAAAGGACGATTCATCTTGGCATTATAGTGAAAATGGTGTTGATCTTTTGGTGGAGGGGCCTTCTGGTGAGCAGATTCATGATTCTCATTGAAAGACAAGTGTCATTTTTGAGTTTGTTGTTTGTGAGAAAGGACTCCATAGATTATGCTTCACTAACAAGTCTGCTTATCATGAAACCATTGACTTTTATCTACGGTCTGCACATTCCTCATATTATGATGAGCATGTCAAAGACGAGCATCTCAAGCCTAGGGTTGAAAAAATATCGAAACTAGAGGAGGCTCTTTAGAACATTCAATTCGAACAGTACTGGTTGTGGCAAGCAGTAGTGAATGAGGGGATGGGAAATAGGGCAATGTACAGGGCGATTTTGGAGGTATTGGCGCTAGTTGGGGTTAAAATTTTGTAGTTTATCCTTTTTCATCACCTCTTCGAACAAAATCTTGGGATGTCCAGAGTTTAGCTTTGGAATGTTTTTTTAATTAATAATTATCCATAAACAACAATAGTTTTGTAACATTACTCATATGAATTATAATGATCTATTTTCTCAAAGAAGTTGAAATGTTGTTCATTCATGTTATTCTATGACTTCCTCATGCCATTTAATCAATGTTAAATAAATCAATTTGAACATCAATGAAATGGATATTGTTACATTGTTGAAATTTTTTATTGAATATGTTTGAGTGATATAAGTGCTATAACTGGTGGAAATTGTAAAATGTGGATTGAAACCATGTCATTATAATTTCTATAGAATATTTTTGAGTCAGTGGAAGGGGAACGTACTGGGGATGAAATCACTTAAAAACTCAGTGAGTTATCCTTGTATAAAATGAGAGATTTTTCATAGATTTTTATTTCAACCTTTATACAGTATGCAAATTTATTTTCAATTCATATCTTCATTTTAGATTTGTAGTCTTCAATTCTAATCACTTAGTAGCTTATTTTAAACTAATCAATGTGATCTGTTGAACAAATTAAATAATTTACTATAAATATATTATGCTTTTTATGTTCAAGATTTCTTCACATATGTTATGTTTTCACTTATGTTGTATATCTAGCTTCTAGCTTAGTTATTAAATATGTTTTGTATAATTTTTTATATTTATTTTTCCATTCTCTTTAAATTTTGGATGTACAATTTGGAGACTGAACATTCATTTATCCTTTTTTGCATGTTTGATGTGTAATATTAAAGATTAATCACCGAGTAACTAAATTCTAATCCTATCAGATGCATTAATTTCATTTCTATATCTATGTAGATATATATATATGTGTACATGTTTATAAATGTTTAAGTTAAAGGTTGAGTTATTAGTTTGTAAAATTAGAATTGTCACATATTTCCATTTCAATATTAACTTTAACCAATGCATTATATAATATTTTATTTTTAGTTTGAACTCTTCATGTTTGTTTATGTCATCACACTTGAAATTGTTTGTTTAAGTCAGCCCATTTGAAATTATCGATACCCTCTTCAGGTTTTATGTCACGAGCTTAAACTGGAATTGCATTTTATATTACATTGTATTTCCATTTATATTACATTTTATACTGCACTTTATATTGTAGTTTATACTGTACTGAAATTAGAGTTTACATTTTAGTTTTTATAGCTGTTTAAATAGAACTTTATATTACAATTTATATTGATGTTTATATTGCATTATCATGTACCGAGATTAAATTTCCCTTACAATTTATATTGGAGTTTATATTAACATGCATGATGTTTCCTTGTGAAGAATACAATTCCATTCATTGTAAAGAATCAAAAAAGAAGTGATATGATATCAACAAAAAAATCTCATCCTTGTTGATCCAACTATTGGTCAGTTTGCTTATGTGGTGCGGAAGAGGATCAAGATGAGTTCTGAGAAGTCCATTTTCATCTTTGTGAAGAACATTTTACCACCCACTGTTTCCATGACATCTACGATGAATGAGGAAAATAAGGATGGAAATGGTTTCCTACATGACATACAGTGGTGAGAATATATTTGGGTATGAATAGATGAAATGCATGCATAAGGTTTATTAAAAAATGACGGGTTTGTGCAAATTCTTGGGTGAAACTATAGCTTTTGGCATGGATTTGATTGTGTTATTTATGGCCTTTGTTCGATGTTTATTTTTAATTTGGATCTAAAATGTGCTTATGAAATCTCCTCATCTATCTATCTCCCACATGTCAGATTCTCGTAGTATCAATTATTATTTACTCTTTTTTTCTTTTTCTATATTGCATTTATCTAGGTTTTTAGTAAATAAAATTATGCGCGTGTGTGAATTTCTAATTAAAATGATCATGTCATGCAAATACATGGGTTGGGTACTAGTTATATATATATATATATATATATATATATATATATATAGTGTTATACCTTATTAATTACAATTTTTTATAGTAAATATATATATTATTCGGTCATATTATATACTTCCTATTTTATAAATGTTTTTAATTTTATATGACATATATATATATATATATATATATTTATACATAATATATAATATTTAAGTATTTTATTATATACATAAATATACAATATATTTGTATACATACACAAACACTTAATACAAATGCAATTAATATTATTATTGATAAAATTATTATAATACAAATCATATTATGTACAAAGGTATAATATTTATAAATAATTTTAATATATAAAAAATCAATTTAAATTAAATATTAAATATATATAAACCACATATATATATATAAGTATACTAAAATAATTGTATTATATTATATATGTACATAATCATATATAAAAATAAATACTTACAAGTAAATATATAATTAAATATTATAATTATATTATAGTTATATATATTATATACATACATAAATATGCATAAACACATGAATATATATATATATATATATATATTTGAGTATATAAATATTTTTTTTGTGTATATATAATTAATAAATTATAATTATTTATATATAGTATACATACAAATATATATATATGTGTGTGTGTCTGTGTAAATATAATTATCTATATATACATTATATAGTTATATAATAAATTTATCATTATATATATATATATGTCTAGTGTGAGACCATGTGAGTTTGTTGTATTTCATTGAAGGGCTATCCTGACCTTGGGGTCGAGTCCTAGTGAGAGATTTTTTTTAAATCCAAGTAGCAACATGAGGGAGGGGTGGTGGAGGTGGGGGGAACACAACCAGAGGGTACAAGGCATGGTAGGGGCACAAGAGGATCTGGGTCGGTTATCAGGTGTAGGGTGTGGGGTCGAGGAGTAGGGCATAGAGCGAGAGTGGTGGAAGCAAGGGCGGTGTGGGAGGGGTGGAAAGAAGAAGGTCAGTGTTGGGTGTAGGGCGTGGGCGTGGGACTTGTGGGTGTGAGGGCGGCGGTGGGGGAAGAGCATGGGAGGGAGGGATGCCGTGAGAGGGAAGAAAAGCTATTCTGATGGGTGTGTGGGAAGTTCGACGATAGTGGGAGGGGGGTCGGTCCATGCTAGCAGTTGTGCAAGAATGGGAGGGGCGGTAGGACATGGTTAGCTAAGGGTTTAGGGCGTGGGAATGGGTTCGACGGGGATTGAGGGTGTGTCGATGTGTGCGTGGACATGGGAAGGGTGGTGGGTGTAGTGCGTGGGAATGGGGTCTGTAGGTGCGAGGGTGTGGGATAGGTGGCAGGAGTTGGGTTGACATTGGGCATAGGGCATGGGTGTGGGTCTAATATGGATCGAGGGTGTGGGCATGGGAGCGACGACAGGAGTAGGGTTGACATCGGGCATATGGTGTGGGCGTGGGTCTAACATGGAGCGAGGGCGTGGCAATGTGAGCGACAACAGGAGCAGGGTTGACGACATGTGTAGGGCGGTAGTGTGTGAATGGGCATGTGTCTTGACCCGTCCCCTGGGGACCATTCTGTGACTACCCCAATCCCACCTTCCATAGGCTAGGGGCTTACGACTAGCACTAGAAAGGTGTATCCCTAAAATGGGAAGACATTGCCTTTTTAACCAGTACAAACACACAGTCCAGGAACACAACAAGAAGCAACCACGAAGTAAACTGCTATAATAAAAGTGTGCTGAAAGTAAATGGGCCGGAATACAAGCCCCACTGAAAAAGTACAATTACAACTGAAAAGTACAACTATAACTGGAAAGAGAAAAACAGCTCATGGATTTTCCACTGAGGATCCTACCTGAAAGATAGGTACAACTCATGATCAGTAATCCCTGCATCATGTCACGCCAAATGGTCCCCCTCCGAGCACCGTCCAGTCTTGGCTCCCTCAGCCTCGATCAACATTGTATGTTTTCTGCACAAGACACAATAAGTTGCGAGCATATCCCATGTACGAGTGAGTATAACTATACTCAGTAGGGACCCCGACACCCCTGTAGGTCTCCCAGAGTTCCACAAAGGAAAAAACTCAAAGCAAGACCTCCATCTCCAAGAATGAAGCGATAGAAATCATCTCTACTTAGGTATATGCCCATACATATACATAAGTTATCAAGATATACTCATCCCATACATGAGGAAAAAATAAAACAAAGGTAACACCACGAAGATAGAAGTACCACACAGGTAACACCACAAAGATAACACCTCAAAGGTAGAAGTACAACACAGGTAACACCACGAAGACAACACCACAAAGGTAGAAGTACCACATAGGTAACAATACGAAGATATCACCATGAAGGTAATAGTACCACATAGGTATCACAACAAAGATATTATCACGGAGGTAAAAGTACCACAAATTTATCACCATGAAGGTAAAAGTACAACATAGGTATCACCATGAAGGTAAAAGACTCGGATCACACCAGGTATATAAGTAAGGCACAAAAGTACATATGACTGGTCGAGAAGCTAGATCATCTTATTCTATCGAGAGGCGTTGCTGCTGATTATACGAAGTCTGACCCACACAGGATCGATAGGTACTAACCCTCGCAATGATCTACACAGGATCCGACCCACCCAGAGTCGATTGGTACTAACCCCCGCAATGACCCACACATGATCGGTATGCACTAACCCACACAGGATCACTAAATGTTGACCCACATAGGATCTGACCCACACAGGATCAGTATGCACTAACCCACATAGGATCGTTGAGCGCAAACCCACATAGGATCTGAACCACATAGGATCGGTGCTCACCCACACAGGATCACTCAGTAATAACCTCTGTATAATCTGTCTCAGACCTCCACCTCACTGCCAGCCACTGGATTCCCGCTCATAGTACACTTTCTTCTGGGAGAACCACTCCTCAAGCCATCAGTTTTACCTCAACCTGCACGAAGCTTCGTGAAGAAGTATCCCAATGAACCTCCTTGTCGTAAGGGTTCCAACTCAACAGACGGTGCGTCAATCGGACGCCCGGTCTGTGAGTTATAAGTGTTTTAGTTCTGAGGTTTCGATTGGATTCAGGTTCGATCCAACCCGGCCATACTCCAACTTTTTCCAAAACTCAAGTAAAGTATACCAAAAGGACTATCTCACTCCAGCGGTCTCAATGCCATATAAAGTTCTTCAAATGGACGCTCGGTTTTCAAGTTATGGTCCTTTAGGGGGAAACTAGCCTGGAAGAGCTCGGGTCCGGTCCGACCCGGTCAGGCCGGCCCGACCCGACCCGTTTTGGGTCAACCCGATCCAGTTCGGTTCTAACCAGGCTGGACTGGGCCACGGCGGGCTCAACCCATTGAGCTCACGTGGCCCGGCCCGTTGGGCTCACGTGGCCCGACCCGTGGAGGCGCAGCCCGCTGGGCCCACGCGGCCTCGCCAGGGGGGGCACTGTGTGCGTGTGGCCTGGCCCGCGATGGGGTCCGCCCTAGCTGGTGCGGGGGGGGGGGGGGGCAACACCACCCCTATTTTCCCAAATGACCAAATGATCATTCAGTTTGTGAAGCGGTGGCGCCGTGTAGTGCCGCTTAGTCTCCCGATGGGACCCAACAGTTGTGGGTCCCTACTACCGCGGCATCGGAGCTGCGACTTCCTCCACCAATGGCACACAATGGCATGACACATCCTTCTATGGCCGGCCAGGGTCGGCCGCCCTGCTCGACCGCCGCAGCTAAAAAGCCACGACCCCTTCTCTGCCGACAGCGCGCGACGGCATACCGCATCGTCTCTACGGCCGACTAATGCCGATCGCTCTGCTGATCGCTACGACATAGTGCCGCAACACCCTCCTGCGGCGCGTGACGATGTGCCGCCTCCATTGCGGTCATCCAGTTCCAGCCACCGCCATCATTTTCCATCATCGGTCACTGGTGTTGCGTCGACGATCCTCCACCGAGAACGCAATGGTAGAAAAAAATGCAGAGGGACTGGGCCTTGTTCATTTGGCCTGTGCCCTCCATGTTATCATCTTATCAATAAAAAGGATATATGATTCAATAATTTCTTGAAATTAAACGAAACAAAACCCTACCTTAAGATCGTTGGAGAATGTCACGTTCGAGGAAGAGTCGACATTCGTCGTCCCCACAACAAGCCTCCAACAACGTTGCTCAATCATCATTCTTCAGTTCGGGATTCAGTGTCGTTTGTCATTGCTCTCCGGAACTGGTCATGTCCTCCAAGGGGTTGGCGTCGCGATACTTTATCATAACTTCATCACTTGGTGAAGTCGTGCCAATACTGCTCCCCAATCTCCATATAAATAGGAGAGGGAGAGGGTAAGTAAAAATTGTGGAATTTATGGGGGTTCATTTAATTGGAATCTTCCTAAATTCCAATGACGTTGTTACTTAGGATTTTAAGGTTCAATCCATTTAATGGCTTGACACGTTGCTAGTCCCACACTACTGCTTTTCCATTGGAGGAAAAGAAAGAAATAATTAAAATAACAAAGTTATTTTATTATTCTTTTAAAAAGTCCCAAAATCTATCTTTTTCTACAGACTTACTGCGGTCAAAGTGAATCTTTCCTTAAGTGAATACCAGTGCTAGAGATTCAATGGTGCCCTCAGATTTTTAATCTGAGCACCGGTTCAAAATATAGAAAACTCCGCCCGCACGTTTACTGAATGTACCCAAAATAAAGTTCAGAAATTCATTTCGGGCACACCGGTTCTCGGAATCATGCGCCGTCAATTTTTGTTGACTCATAATAATTCCATATAAATAAAACAATTACATGGAAATATGGGTCTTTACATTCTCTCCACCTTAGGGCCTTTCATCCCCGAAATCCACAACATAGACTAAGAAAACAAATGGGGGTACTGAGCATGAATCTGAGCCTCCCACTCCAAAGTGCTATCCTAGAGGTTCCCATGCTGTTAGCGAATGCACACCATAGGTATCAATTGTCCACGAAGGACCTGCTCCTATCAATCCTCAATCTCCACTGGAACCTCCGTAAACGTCGCCCCATCATCAAAGTAGAGCTCTCCATGGTCGATGAATTGAGATGAGTCATACACGTATCTCCTCAGCTGAGATACATGGAAGACGCCGTGCACACTCTCTAACTACGGTGGCAGTGCCAAGCAGTATGCCACCTCGCCTATCCTCTAAAGTATTATAAATGGTCTGATAAACCTCGGTGATAACTTGTCGCCTCAGCCAAATCTTCATAAACCTCATCAAGGTGAGACCCGTAGAAAGACATGGTCTCCCTCCTTGAACTTTGAGGGGCCTCTGTCTCCTTTCAGTATAAGACTTCTGCCTACTCTGTGCAGTCTTCATCCGCTCCTAGATGATCTGTGCCTTCTCAGTGGTAGCTCGTACCAACTCCGGACCCATAAGTGCTGACTCCATTGAGTCTTTCTAGCATAGAGGTGAACTACAAGGTCGACCGTATAAGGCCTCGAATGGCACCCTACCAATTGTGGAGTGATATCTGTTGTTGTACGTGAACTCCACCAAGGTAAAGTGATCCTCCCAACTGTGGCCAAAATCTTGGACGCAAGCACGAAGCATGTCCTCCAGTGTCAGAATGGTCTACTCCGTCCGACCATCCGTCTGTGGATGAAAGGCGGTGCTCAAATGTAGGTGAGTCCTGAACAACTCCTGTAATCCCTTCCACAACCGGGATGTAAAATGTGCATCATGGTCAGAGATGATCATTGATGGCACCCCATGAAACCGTACAATCTCTTATATGTATAGTCATTTCAAGCCTTCTACTGATCCCTGCTCTTGGATAGGAAGGAATTGGGCCGACTTGGTGAGTTAGTCAATGATCACCCATATAGAATCATGTCCCCTGGACGTACATGGAATCTCTGTCACAAAGTCCATGAAGATACCATCCCACTTCCACTCCAGCACCTCTAGTGTTTGTGCTAAGCCTACTGGAACCTGATGTTCGGCCTTCACTTGCTGACAAGTGAGGCATCGTGAAACAAACTCTACCGCAACCTTCTTCATCCCTGGCCACCAGTACTGATGTCGAAGGTCCTGGTACAACTTCGACACACCAGGATGTACCACCATAGGGGATTTATGGAACTCCCTCAACACCTCCTCTTGTAGTGCCACTAGTACCATGGTGCGTCCTCTAAAGAGGATGACGTGCTCCCCACCTTCAGAAAATCCATCAGGTGCCTGTCCTATGGATATATGATCACGCCATTCCTCATAGTCAATGTCCACAAGTTTTGCATCCTGAACTCGTTGAAGAAGTGGGGGAGTGACATTCATAGACTGGAGATAAGCTGCTGCATCTCTATCCACAAAGGATATCTGCAACACAGCTAGCTCCTCTGTCGCCTCACTCAACAACTGTAGACCAGACCTCCTGTTGAGTGCGTCTGCCACTATGTTCCCCTTCCCATGAGTATAGACTATCTCAAAGTCATAGTCTCGGAGGAAGTCTATCCATCGATATAGTCTGAGGTTCAGGTCCTTCTATGAGAAGATATACCTGAGACTCTTGTGATCAGAGTAGACTGTAAAATGTTCGCCCATCAAGTAATGTCACCCCATATTCAAGCTGAAGACCACTTCTGATAACTCCAGGTCATGGGTAGCGTAGTTCTACTCATGTTGTCTCAGCTTCTGAGAGTCATACATGATCATTGCTCGCTCTTGAATCAGGACATACCCATGTTTGGTCTCTAATGCATCGTAGTAGACTACATACCCAACACCCTCTTCTAGTAGCCTCAAGATGGGGGCACACATCAGTATCTACCTCAACTTCTTAAAACTCTGCTGGCATCTCTTCATCCACAATAAGGGTTGTCCCTTATTCATCAATGCAGAAAAGGGTTCCAAAACTCTGGAAAAGTTGGTTACGAATCTCTTGCAGTACCCATCCCACCCCTGGAAACTTCGCACCTCGATCACACTCATGGGTGGCACCCAAGCTAGCACATCCTCTATCGTCACCAGATCTACTGCAACTCCAGCATCCAAGATAAAATGTCCTAGAAAGAGAACCTCTTGTATTCATAAATGGCACTTAGAGAGATTACCATAAATCTGGTGCTCTTGGAGTGTATCCAGAACTCTCTGTAGATGATAGGCATGCTCCTCCTCCGTCGTTGAGTACACCAAGATGTCGTCAATTAAGACCTCCATGAAGCGATCAAGGTATGGATGGAAGATCCTGTTCATGAGTCCCATGAACACTTTAGGGGCGTTTTTCATGCTGAAAGTCATAACCAAGAACTAATAGTGTCCATACCGACATCTAAAGGTCGCATTATACACATCTTCATCTCTTACCCAGAGCTGTTGATAGTCTGATCTGAGGTCAATCTTCGAAAACCATCGAGCACCCTTCAACTGGTAAAAGAGATCATCAATACTTGGGAGTGGATATTTTTCCTTCACGGTCACCTGGTTCAGGAACCGATAGTCCACATAGAGTCTCAGACTCCCATATGCCTTCTTGGCAAACAAAATCGAGGTTTACCATGGAGAAACATAGGGCCTTATGAACCCCTTTCTATACAAGTCCTCCAACTGTACACATAACTCACGAAGCTCCACGAGATCCATCTGATATGCTGGTGTAGATATCAGTGTTGTCCCAGGGTACAGGTCGATATAAAAGTCTACCTGTCTACGAGGAGGTAGTCCTGGAATATCATATGGGAAGATATCGGCATACTGGTCTACCGATATAGGACAACTCAGACTCTCAACATCAACTTCTCCAAAGGTAATGCTAGCCAACTGATGTGTGATCAGCTGCACCCTCCTCCGGGAAAGTCCATCATATGCTACAAAGGTTCCCTTCTCACCAATGAAGGAAAACCAGGTCCCATCCTCACGGACACACCTCACTTTTCACATAATACAGTCAATCTGATCATGGACTGTGGATAACCAATCCATACCCAAGACGACTTCGTAAGGCCTCAACGCCGTTACTATAAGATCTCAACCAAAGCTCTCTCCCCCCAGAGTAATCTCACACTGCCGAAACCAATGTGTAATCGTCAAATCTTCTACCATATGAGTCTCTAGAGGTAAGGATCGAGCCTACGACTCCATCAGAATATCCTAGCTCCAAATGAGAGCCATGGAAATAAAAGAGTGACTGGAACATGTGTCTATAAGTACTGCAAATAGGGTGGAATAGACATAGATCATACCTCTAATCATCTCCGGAGCGCCGTGGTTGTAGGCCTAAGTTGCCTAGAGCTGAGTTCATCCCTGTCCTCCTGCTCTCTGTGGTCGGGGTGGACCACCTGGTGGTGGTGGTGGCAGAACCTCGAATCGCCATCCACTGCATGTAGCACGACCAACTCCTCTACCATGTCCGCTGCCCTATGGTCCTCCTCACTCAATCCTCTACCTTTGCCTCAGTGGTCCCTCAACCGTCTACTGATTGTCGGTATGGCGGGTTGGTCAGTCGCGAGGCATGTGACCATACCCGCCACATTAGTAACACTTCCTAATCCTCAACGGTCCTCCTCTATCCCGTGATCCCATCACCACTGAACCTGTATCATGAGGTTTCCCACCTGAAGGTCTAGCCCGATTGGGCCCCTACGTCATCCGTCTACTGCCTGCTGTGGATGACTCCACTACCTGAAGTCTGGTGGTGGCTCTCACTATCGGTTCCTGCTCAGCTAGGAATCTATCCACCAAAAGCGCTCTCTCTAGCACCCTATCCCGCGTCAGAATGCTGAGTGATACCATCGATGCTCTGATCTTCTGTTGTAGACACTCCTCAAAGGTTTGGGCCCTGAAGAAAGGGTCTCGAACAATGTCGGTGGAGTAGCGAGAGAGGTCAGTGAACCTCACTGAGTACTGGGTCACGATCATGCTACCCTGTTGTAAGTGCAGTAGCTCCTATATACGCACTGAGCGTAGAGTCGATGGGACGAACTCAGAACTAAAAAGTCCCTAGTGAGGTTCACCTCTTCGTGTAACTGTAGTGTCAGACTCCACCATCTCCCAGCTACTCCCTAGAAGAGACTGACAGCTAAGATCACCATCAGATCAGCTGGTGTCCCAACTAAACGAAAAACACTAGCCACAACCTCCAGCCAGTCCTCAGCTGCCTAGAGATCTATCTCCCCTCGGAACCACAGATATTTCTACTGCTAAAACTCGTGAAACATGCTCAGTCGGCGTGCACCCTCTTCTGGTTGGGATGGTGGCATCTTCTTACCAACGGGTGGTGGTGCTACTGGTAAACCACCTAAAGGTGCTAAAACCGTAAGATAGACCTGCACCGAGGGCTCATTTCTTGGTGGTACATCGTCATGTACTCTCTTGGGAATCTTGGATGGTTATCTACGTAGAGGAATCCTAATATAAAACTGGTGTGCCACGGTCAATAAGTTATACCTAGTGAGCTGACTCAAATGAAACATAAGAAAAACTTTTCAAAACACATGCAATCTGTGTTTTCGTGCAATGAGTCAAAAATAAAAATTCAGGGTCCTGGAGTATGGATATGTCGGCCGTTTCACCAACACTAGATTCACCAAACTAAAAATAAAACTCATAACACTTAACACTATTTCCACTTAGAAAAGATCAGAGTCCTAGTTCTTCGGTAGAACCGACTCATCTGATACCACTTTTTCATGACCCGTCCCCCGGGGCCCGTGCCGTGACTACCCCAAACCCGCCTTCTATAGGCCAGGGAATTGTGACTTGAACTGGAAAGATGTATCCCAAAAATGGGAAGGTGTTTCCTTTTTAACCTGTACAAACACATAGTCAAGGAATACAAAAAGAAGCAACCACGATGTAAACAGCTATAATAAAGTTTGCTAAAAGTAAAGGGGCCGGAATACAAGCCCAACTAAAAATTACAAGTACAACTGAAAAGTACAACTACAACTAGAAAGATAAAAACAACTCTTGGATCGTTCATCGGGTATCCTAAATGAAGGTTTGGTACGACTCACAATCAGTAGTCCATGCGTCACGTCACGCCAAATAGTCTCCCTCTGAGCACCATCCAGTCTTGGATCCCTCAGCCTCGATCAACATTGTACATTGTCTGCACAAGACACAAAAAGGTGTGGGCATAGCCCACGAAGGGGTGAGTATAACGATACTCAATAGGGACCTCGAAACTCCTGTAGGTCTCCCAGAGTTCCACAGAGTAAAAAACACAAAGCAAGACCTCCATCTCAAATCACGAAGTGATAGACATCATCTCTAATTAGGTATATACCCATACATATACCTAAGTTATCAAGATATACTCATCCTATACACGAGGTAAGAATACCACAAAGTTAATACCACGAATATAGAAGTACCACACAGGTAACACCACGAAGATAACACCTCGAATGTAGAAGTACCACACAGGTAACACCACGAAGACAACACCACTAAGGTAGAGGTACCACACAAGTTACACCACAAAGATATCACCATGAAGGTAATAGTACCACATATGTATCATGACGAACATAAAAGTACCACACAGGTATCACCACAAAGGTAAAAGTATTACACAGATATCACCATGAAGGTAAAAGACTCAGCTCACACCAGGTATATAAGTATGGAACATAAGTACATATGATTGGTCGATAAGCTAGATCATCTTATTCTGTCGAGAGGCACTACTGCTGATTATACAGAGTCTAACCCATATAGGATCAATAGGTACTAACCCCTGCAATGACCCACACAGGATCTAACCCACCCAGAGTTGATAGGTACTAACCCCTACAATTACCCACACAGGATCCGACCCACAGAGGATCGGTTTGCGCTGACCCACACAGGATCACTGAGCGCTGACCCACACAAGATCTGACCCACACAAGATCGGTATGCGCTGAGCCACATAGGATCATTGAGTGCTAACCCACACAGGATTGGTGCTGACTCACACAGGATCGCTCGGTACTAACCTCCATATGATCTGTCTCCAACCTCCAACTCACTGCCAACCACTAGATTCTAGCTCATAGTACGCTTGATTCTGGGAGAAATAATCCTCAATCCATCGGTCGTACCTCAACCTCCACGAAGCTCCAAGAAGAAGTATCCCAAATAACCATTATGTCTTAAGGGTTCTAATGCGACAGACGGTGTGTCAATCCGATGCTTGGTCTATGAGTTATTAGCGTTTTAGTTCTGAGGGCGCAATTGGATTCAGGTTCGGTCCAACCCGGCTATACTCTAACTGTTTCCATAACTCAAGTGGAGTATATCAAAAGGACCATCTTACTCCAAGGGTCTCAGTTCCATATATGGTTTGTCAAAAAACATGCCTGGTTCTCATGTTATGGTCCTTTAGGTGGAAACTGGCATGGAATAGATTGGGTCTGGTCTGACCTGGTTTGGGTGGACCCGACCCGGTTCAGGTCGACTTGATCCGGTCCGGGTCCAAACCAGCTAGACTGGGCCATGGCGGGCTCGGCCCACTGGGCTGCAGTCCAGCCCAGCCTGCAGGGGTTTTGGCCCAACACGCAAGGGCATGACCCGAGGGGGGGGGGGGGGGCACTGGGCCGACCCACGTTGGGGTCCGCCCTAGCTGGTGTGTGTGTGGGGGGGGGGGGGGGTGCAGCCCCCCCCCCCCCGATTTTCCCGAAAGTCCGAACAACCATTTGGTTTGTGAAGCAGTGGCGCCATGTGGCGCTGCCTGGTCTCCTGGTGGGACTCGCAGGGTGTGGGTCCCTGCTACTGCGGCATTGGAGTTGCGACTTCATCTGTCAGCAGGGCGTGACAGCGCGCCACATCATCCTGTGGCTGGCCGGTGTCAGCCACCTTGCTTGACCGCCGCAGCTGAAAAGCCATGGCCCCTTCTCCACCGGCGGCGCGCGACGGCGCGCCGCATCATCTTCGCGGCCGACCGGTGTCAGCCACTCTACTCACCACCGCGACAGAGAGCCATGACCCCCTCCTGTGGTGTGTGATGGTGCACCGCCTCCATCTCGGCTGTCCAGTGCCAGCCCCCTCCATAATTTTCCAGCACCGGTCATTGGTGTCGCGCCGACGATCTTCCATGGAGAATGCAAAGGTTGAACCAAAGATGGAGGTATCAGGCCTTGTTCGTTTGGATCGTGCCCTCTGCTTTATTATCTTATAAATAAAGAGGATATATGATTCAAAAATTTCTTGAAATTAAACGAAATAAATCCCTACCTCAAGATCATTTGAGAACGTCACGTTCGAGGAAGATTCAGCGTTCGCCATCCTCGCAACAGGCCTCTAATGATACTGCTCAATCATTATTCTTTAGTTCAGGATTTGGTGTCTCTCATCACCGCTCATCGGAACCAGTCACGTTCTCTAAGGGGTTGGTGTCGCTGCACTTTATCAGAACTTTTTTTCTTAGTGAAGCTGTGCCAATACTCCTCCCCAAGCTCCATATAAATAGGAGAGTGGGAGGGTATGTAATGATTGTGGAAATTATGGGGGTTCATTTAATAGGAACCTTCCTAAATTCCAATGACGCTGTTACTTAGGATTTGTAGGGTCAAGCCATTTAGTGGCTTGACACGTCGTTGGTCCCACACCACCGCTTGTCCGTTGGTGGAAAAGAAAGAAAAAAATAAACTGACAAAGTTATTTTATTATTCTTTTAAAAAGTCCCAAAATCTAACTTTTTCTCCAGACTTATTATGGTCGAAGTGAAGCTTACCTTAAGCGAATCCCCATGCTGCAGATTCAACCGTGAACTTGGATTTTTAATCTGAGCACTGGTTCAAAAGATAGAAAATGCCACTCATGCATTTACTGAAGGTAACCGAAAAAAGTTCAGAAATTAATTCCAGGCTCACCGGGTCTCAGAATCGTGCACCATCAATTTTTGCAGACTCGTAATAATTCCATATAATTAAAAAAATTACATCAAAAATCTGGGTCTTTACATCATGGGGATTAATGGTGTCAGGGAGACAATTGGGGAAGGGCCCATGGTTAGTCCGTAGGCTAGCTGTTTTATAAAAAACAAATAGAAATTATTTATGGGAGGTTATAAACCTTACCAAAAGTTTAAAAAAAATTTCCTACAAAATTTTAAAAGGGATTAAAACCCCTATAAAACAACCATTTTTATATTTTTCTATAGATTATAACTGACCTTATATTATTAAAAAAATATTATCAGTGGTTGAAATTACCACTAAGGTTTAAAAATATTATTATTTAAAAAAATAAAATAGGTAAAAATACCATATTAAATAATCACAACTAAAATTCTTCAATTTTACTAGTGTTCACCCAAATCCACCTCTAACAATATTGGGCATCTAATTAAGCAATGTTTTTTCATAGCCATCGCTAATACATTTTGATAGGGTTTTAACTCTCTCTAATTGTGAAAATAACCCCCTTTAATCCCAATTTTTTATAATGATAATATGTGGTATCAGAGTTGAAATGATCTATTTAGTGAATCTATTTAAATGTTATTTTGACATAAATAATGTTTTTAATATGAATGTATTCCTAATTTTTAATTGATATACTTATCAAATATGGATGATCCTTATGATACCTCATCTAAGATCTCTCAAACTAAAAGTTTTTTCTGCTACAGTCCATATAATTATTATGAGTGAACCCCTAAAGATTTAATTGAATGAATTCTATAAAAATTTATTGAATGGTTATTTAAAGGAAAAAAATTCATTATCCAGATTACGCTAAAATTAAATCTACATGATAGTGGTGAAATTTATATTGGTAAAGCCCATATATGAAAACTTTTTTAATATCTATGAAGGTGATATCAAGGTATATAATGGAAAAGAAAAATATTTATATAATACAATTTATAATTTGAATATGTACCAAAATGATGGAATCAATAACATATTAAATCGAATCATTGAGGTTATCAGATATATATAAGTAAATGTTGAGTAAATGAAGAATATTGAAATTTTATTAACGATTATGAGAATAAACCTTCCTTTTTATAATCCAAAACTCTCAATATATAAAGAAAAAAATATTATTAATTACTTACATAAGGATTTATGAGTTATCTTGGTGGTATATGAGATAACATTGAATTTATAAAGAGTAAAAGTCTATTCATCTAAGGATATGGATTTCAAAATTTACGGATAATATTGATCTCAATCATAGTGAAGGTGAAAAAAATATATGAGTAATTATTATCTATCACTTGTGGATAGAAAATTATAATGAGGACACTGTAGATTTGAGTGAGAACTACCACTACTATGCTTCACATTTTGCAAATTTTTTCATATAACAATGAGGTTCCTGACAATACAATAAGGAGAAGTTTGTAATACTGACTTCTCACAAAACTAATAATGAAATTTTCCCCAAATAAGGAATATGATTTCTTGAGATTAATCTAGAAAGAAGTTTAAATAGAAGTGTTATGAGAGTAAAAATGATAACAAGTATGATTTTCTTTATGGAGAAGATGAAACCAAATTCTAACACAATTCAAAATATTTTTTGATTGAAATAGTGGAAAATAATTAGATAGAATAAAATTATATTCAACTGAAAAGTGTTTTTTAAGTTAATGTTGAACTTAAGTGATAACTTTAAGATATGGATATTTAGAGGAAGAAAAATAGTAATATCTATGGATTACTAAAAAAATATTAATATATATTATCTTAAGGCTAAAACACATATGTAGAGAAGGTGAAAAAAATAATGCATAATTAAATTAAAGATAAGTGGCTAATCGTTGGATTCAAATCGGGGAGAAAGTTATGGTAATATATTATATTAATTATTTTATAATATAACATGGAAAAATGATTGATTAAATTGAAGGATAAGTGATCACATTGAAGAATAAAATATAATATGGATTGAAATCCATAAATTTAAAGTAGAATTTTAAATACAGAATATTTATTAATGAGGTTATCAAAGAATGTGTTGAGATAGTAATAATAAATATTAATATTATTTTTGAATAATCAAATACATAATTGTATAGGTACAATAGAACCTGTGTATAATGGGGGTTTATCCAAGACATAAATAGTGAGGGAAACCCCATAAAATGAAATAATGAATGAAAATAAATATTTTAGTGATAATTCTCAAAATAAATAGCTATTAATTTTCTAAAAATATATAATTTTATCCAGACGCTATGGAAAATAGAGTGATAGGACATTCACAGTGATGAAATGACAAGTCTATTATTACATGGGTCATAACACAACCTATTTTAACGATGAATAAATTTTCTTATAAAGAGAGGTGCATTATATAATATAATAGAAAATGAGAACAAATCTATAATAAAATGGAATTTTTTTAATAGAAATTTAATGAACCCATATAATTATTAAAGAAGTGTTGTATTAGTTATTAAATATGGATGAAAATCATTAGAAATTGTTGGGATGGTTTATGAGGTGTTTATAATTTTTTTGAAGAAATATTTTATATTTTATTTTATTTTAAAAGTTTTAAATCCTGGTGGTGAGTTCTATAAATTCTAGAATTGTAGATTTAGAAGAATTTTTATATCTTCTCGATATATAAGATATTTACTATGATATGAAACATTTTCTTAACAATAAACAATATCTTCCAGGGGATATATAAAAAATAATTTTGGTCTCTCATTATGTTGTTTAAGATCCATCTTATCCTACACAAAACATTTAAGTTTTCAAATGATACATAATATCTGGAATTAAATACATAATATCTCACAGATGGTACATAAGATGATATAGATTTAAATTTATAAAAGTATGAAAGATACTATCTAATATAAGATCCCCTATCTAATATATAAGATTTACTAAAGAAATTGTACTGTTCTTATGAGGACACAAAAGTTTTATGTGATCATATGGAATATTCCTCCATGTGATATATAAGATAAATCATGTATGTTTTATCAAATTCTAGGATTTAAAAATTTAAAAACATTTATTTTTATAGTAAATTTTTAGAATGATAATTATAGAATGATATTCTTGGATTTTGAATTTACAATTACGTGAAAAATATAATTAAAAATAATTTCCAAATTTTGGAGTTTATCTTCATGGAAATAAATATCCAGAGGATTTTGATAACTAATAAATGATTCAATATTATTTATTTTAAAATTTTAGTCTATTTTTTAATTAGAGTACTCATACTGAAGGGATTTACTTCACGTGATCATGTTTTTTAGATAAAAAATAATGATATCTTTTATAGAAGTTTAATAAAGAAGCATAAATGAAACCTAAAATTAAGGGATAATTAAATAGAAATTTTTATAGGGTATTTTAATGATAATTATATTAATTGTGACATAATTATTAATCATCATTTCTGAATATAAAATCTAGAGGAATTCATGGTAAATTTTTTACATGTTCTAACTGATAGAATCTCACTATCGAGATTCATGGAATTTTTCAAATTCAAAATATGGGAAAAATAATCCTTAAGATAATATTGATAATAAATAAAAGGAAATTATATAGGTATTGGTGTTGAGTATTTGAGAAATAGAAAAAAAATTGACTGAGTGCAAGAAAAATGATATTATTTTCCCATTACATGTTCTAGACATCAAATAAATTAATAAAGGAATAATGAATTAATTTTACATATCTGGAAGTCTTAAAGGGGTGATCTCTTAACTGGTGTTGAAGAATAACAGAGAATACAATGGTATATTTTCATTTTGGTATTAATATATAATAAACTAGAGGGATCCATTATAAATAATCATTAAGTGACTGATTGTTCTGGAGATAAATCACCTAACCACTTTTTATATTAGGGATTTATCTCTAACTCTGACTCAATATGAATGTAGCAAGGATATATTCACCCACATCATGGGTTTACCATGTAAAATTATGGTGTGATGTTTTATTCTTATTTATATTTATAGGATGTGGGTGAGGATGAATTTAAAATTCTTATGGGAACAAGTCATAGAGGTAAATTTGAAAAAAAATTATAAAAAATTATAAAACTTATTCAAACCCCTTATTAGTACAAAGAAATTGGTCACCTAGGTAATTCTAGTGGTATTATAGTAAGAAATTTTCCTTATAAAAGATAATATTTTTCTATAAAAAGGATATGGAATCTTAAATCTCTCAATAATTGAGGTATAGTAATATATTATATTACAAAAATCTATAGGTGGAATAATGAGACTATTCCTTTCCATCTCTCTCACTTTCATCCTAGATATTACTGATGTTGTCATTATCGGTTTTACTATAATTATGACAAATGCTTCAATGGAATATGTTGATAATAGAAATCTTAAGGTTTAAGATGATGAATGAAATGGTATTCTGAGGTATTTATCGGAAAAAGTATATACAGAGGTAACTTAATTTCAAATATCCAAATATATATAGGATATTATTGAGAACATAAGTGGATATAATGTAAATGTGATGGATACCAATCTAAAAGTATTAATAGGTGAAATTAAAGGGATATTTTGCGATGAGACCATTGATAAATACTTTACAATGGTTAATGAGATTTCCAAAAACATCATAGGATTTGGAGATACAATAGAAGATTCAACATTATTTATGAAATCAATAAGAATCTTTCAAGAAAGATTCTGTACGTTGATCTATTCATTAGAATATAAAGATGATTTCTATCTAGATAGGCTATATATTGATCTCATGTATTATGAAATAATAAAATATGTTATTTTCAAGAATATGATCATAAAATGAAATTATACGCCCTTTAAATCATTAAAGAAACTTAAAATCAAGTGATAAAACTTATATTAGTCAAAATATGATGAGTAAAATTATTAAGAGAATGAAATAGTCATCTATTTTTTATTTCAAACAACTTCGTAGAGGATGAGGTAATTCAAAGGTCAGATTCCTTTAAAATTACTCAATTAGGGAAAAATAGAAAATTTAGTATTTTATTTTCCAAAGAAGAAGAATGGTGAGACTGAGGATGATATGTTACAAGATGATATTTTAAAAGATAAATAAGGAAAATAGAAAATACAGATATAGGAAAGAATAAATCACCAATAAGTAATGGAATAAATATTATATACATAAAATAATATGACGAAGACTCATCACAAATCAATGATCTAAAATATGTAATCACTTAAAGTAGTAATGAATCCATCGATGAAAGTAACATTAAACAAATATTGAAGATTTCACTTGAATTTTTTCTCAATAAAAACAAAATAACTTAAGAGAAATGATAGTATTATTGAAAATAATGATAAAAAGAAATTTTAAAAAGAAATAATTAAGAGGTAAGATGATTATATTAGATAATTAAGTATTCCCAAAGTTAGAATTGTCCAACAAAATAAAAGTTAAAAAATTGAAGTATTTTTTTTGTTAAATTATAAGAGTTAAACAAGTAATTTTCAAGATTTCTTGATGCTAAAAATACCTTAAAGACGATGAGTGAATATTTCAACCAATTTTTGGAGTTTTAATCTAAATCATCTCAATATGATGCAAATGTTAGCTCAAATAAGAAGGTTGAAACCACTCCAAATTACTCAATGGTTACTAAATATTTTTCAAATAACAGTATGTGTAATAATTCCAAAACTGGACTTTTATAGGATGATAAAAATCATGAAAATTACACCCTATATCAAGGGGTGTTTGTAGGAATTTTAGAAAATAAATTTCCTAAATACAACGAAAAATGGAGACTTCAATTCACCTAGAATGCAATTATATTTTCATAGTAAATCTTATTAGTTTCATGGAATGTTAGGTTTTAAAATAATTTGTTTCAATTGTGAATTATATGATAATACACCCTATTATTTATGGTATAACATGTCTTTTAATTCATGTTAAATAAGTAATAAATTGATGGGACAAAACTTTATGAAATTGAGACCTAATTTTGAGTAAAATCAAGATGTAAATAAATTTTTTTCACATCCATCCACTCAAAATGGATTTGATTGTTTGGAATAAATTTTTATAATATGTGACCAATAATTTAATTATTCTAAGGAATTCATATTAGATATACCAATAAAAAAATTCATTTTATTATAAATGATATGGTTTATAAATTGGAGGAAGGATAATAATTAATTTCTAGTTGAATTAGATCATAATAAAAGCAGGATAAGAAAATAATGGATACATGACACTAGTTTTTTATCTCATATGAAACAAGGAACCATAATATTAATGAATATATAAGTTCATGATAGTAGATCAATTAAATTTATCAATATATTTTCCTTGAAGATTAGAGTTTTTGGTACAAATAGATTAACTCCCAAAAATATAAATCTATGGATGATCTATTTTTGTTTGAAATCAAACACAATTCTTTCAGTGATATAAAAAAATATAATAATGGTAATTAACTAATTTCAAAAAGTAACTCTTGGTCATGAAAATAATATAAGATGAAATAATTTTCACCAAGGGGTAACCAACTAGTGGTAACCTATTCCATAATGGAAATTCAAGTGATTATTTCTTTTTGAGTTCAAGGGATAATAATATTTGTGGAATAAAATACTTGGCTATCTTTGAAAAATAAGTATATGAAAAATCACCAAATGATATGTGGTGAGAGGCTTGATGTAATAGAATAGAGAAAGATAGAACTTTTTTGAAACTTTTCAAAATGGAATAAAAGGTGAAAATAAATCCAAAAAGAGTGTAAATTTAATAAATTATGCATATTAATATATTAAATTCTAGTTCATGTGGTTTAATGACACATCAATCCATTAGGTGTTATCTTTAATGTATTCCATTACTTTATAATTTTATAATGATTACTAATTTGATCTCCATAAAACATAACTATGAAGTTGTGGTGATGTATAATGTTTTCAAATGAGATGTTGAGAAATAGATGGGAGTCATTATAAAAAATTACAATAGATAATTAAAGGGGATTCACTAAAAACTCATTTTAATAATACCTTTCAAAGAAAAAGATCAACAATAAATATAGTGATCTGGGAACACCCTACTATAATTGTTTTTCATAGAGGAAAAATAGAAGTTTGGTTGATATAGGAAGAACCATGCTTTCTGAATTTAAGGTCTCAAAAATCTCTTAGAGAGAGGACGTATTTTTTCTATATATATTTTAAAATACACATGTGTTGAGTATTGTATCAAACATGACTCTCCATGAAATGTATTATAAACATTATGCAGTATAACATAGTGTTTGGGATCCCATACATTATGATGTTAAAAAATTAATATGTGGGATTGTTTGATTTAAGGACAAGGAAGGTGTGTTCATGGGTTAGTTATCCAATTGAATTTGATAAAATGGTGGGTAAAATGTCTTAAAAAGATATCGGAGTAATATAATTTGAAAATTATTCAATATAAATCCAATTTTAGTGAGGAAAATAAAGTATATATGGAAAATAAAAATGTGTACAACATGCATGTTTCTAAAAAATAAGTGAATAAAAAGATAAAAATGTACATGATGATGATGATATTTATTTATATCCTATGAATAATTATAAAGTGGATATTAATAATTATAAAGTGGCTATTAATAATTAGATATTTAAACACATGAGTTTGAAATGTAATATTGAACAAAAAATATAATTCAAACATATAATAAAATAGTTCATACCAGAAGAAAAATATGATGTGATAACCAAATATCCATTATTTCACCAGTTGAGCTTTGAACAGATTCAAAGGTTGTTAATCATAGAAAATGTACAAATACAATGAATGTAGGGTTTTATCAAGTTGAAAATACTTCCACTTGGGTTATTTTTCCCTGACTAAAGGGAATAATGTCATTAGATCTAAGAAAGTGTTCTGAAATAAGTACAACTAAAAATGGTGAGGTTTCAGGAAACATTTTCATGTCAGTTTCTAAAGGCCACTCGTAGGTTAAAGGATTTTATATTGAAAATAAGCTTTCTAAAACTAAAATTCATGAATAAATAATAATTTTATTTGTTTTTTCATCACACATCAAATATATGATTTATAAAATGGATGTGAGGTCTACCTTCAGGAATAAAAATCTTTAAAATCAAGTTTATATTGTTTATCCTGATGGTATTTTCTTGAAAGTGATGGTAAAATGGTGTTTAAAATGAAAAAAATATATTATATTGACTAAATGAGTACCCTAGATCATGTTATTCTAGGTTTTATGTCTACTTAAGAGAGGTGAAAACCTTTTAAGGTAAAATTTTAAACAATCTTTATGTCAAGGATAAGAGTACAATTACTCTTATTATCATTGTATATGTTTATGAAATAAATTTTGTGTCTAAAATAGGATATGATTGTGAATAATTTATAAGTTAAATGAAGTGACATTTTGAAATTTATATTATTGTAGAGATAATAATTATCCTTGGATTTCATGATATGAAAAAAGAAGATTTTATTTTTGTATTCTAAGAAAAATATACCAACGTATTATTGATTTTTTTTGAATAGAACACAATAGATATGTATCCACACCAATGATCATTTTCATAAAGTTAATTAAGGTTGAATTAGGGAAATGTGTGAATAAAAATGTGTATAGAAATATTATTGGAGGTTTTATTTATCTCACTACATCAAGATCTGATATTGTTTATGTAGTGGCCTTGTGTTAAAGGTACCAAAGTGATCCAAAATAATCACACATGATAGATACTAAGAGTGTTCTCATATATATTATAGGTACTGATAATTATAGTCTAATATATATAATAGGAAAGGGAATAAATTTATATAGGCTCTCAAATATTGAAGGGGAATGATATTTTGATTATAGAAAATAAATATCAAGTGGTACATTATTATTGGGTGAAATTTGTGTGATCTATAATTGAAAGAAATAAAATACAATGACTTAAATCACTCTTGTGGATGAATATATGGAATTTATATATTCATGAATTTTAACAACCTAGTCTCCTATAAATAAAATTCCCCTTTTTGATTGGTTCAAATGTCATATTATGTATTATGGTTATAGAAAACACATACACATCTTTGGTCTTATTATATCCTATTTAAATGAATATTAATCATCATTTTCATTGATAATATTTTTATTTACATGTGATCACATGATCGGTATAAATATATGGTTTTAAAAAATCCAATTGATACAAACAAAGGAAGTGATGGCCGAAACCAGTAGGATCGGTCCCTATGAAGCTCATTTGTCATAGCTTCCAAGGGAGATAAAATCTCTAAGATTTATCCTTGACCAAACCCAAGCTTTGATCCAAAACCTTATGAAGGGGAAAACTGTTTATTAGATAAGTTAAAGCTCATCGAGATCATGACCCAAATAATGTACATCAAACCACCCCATGAAAGTCTCACTACATCACACCTTACTCTTAGAAAATTTATCGGTGTATTAAAGGGATATGTATCAAGACCCTAGTGATATGAGTATGCAATTTACTATTTATATAATAATTAATATATTTTCATCCTATTATTGTTACTTTATAAATGATTTTTATACAATAAAACACAAATAGTATTTTTGGATAATATTCAAATACAATAATGGAATTTATTTTGATGAATTAATGTATTTTTTAAATAAATAATATATTATTTAGATAATATTATTAAATAAGTTTTTTTAATTTAAATGATCATATAATTAAAATGAATCTAAATGTAATTTTTAAAACGGTTCAAAAATTGTTATTGCCAAAAAACCCATCATTTATAAATAAATGATGATTATTATTTTAAAATTGAAAATACACATATTTAGATATTTTTTTTGATAAAATGATTTTTTTTGAATCATAATTTTAAAATGATCCAGTGGTGAATATTTCATAATTTTTTGAGACAAACGAATTTTCAGGTAAAAATTAAATGCTGTATAAATATACGGTTTATTATGATGTCATAATGACCCAAAGGTGATGTAATAAATACAATCATTGGTATCCACGAAAAAATATATGTTTTCCCTTTAAAATAATTTTATTTTAAGTTTATTTGACTTATTTTATAAAACCATTATGTATCCTCCAAAACATATAATATATTTTAAGGTTTTAAAATTCTTTCTATAAGAGTATGACTCCACTCCACTTGACCAAGGGTATTATTTTATAAAGTTATACCATTTTCCTTATAACATAATTCAAAACACTAACTTTTTTTAGGAACCATGGGTAAAAACCATGGTATGGTTTTTAGTTTTGGTTTTTTTATATAGAGTCCAAAACCCAAGTTCAAAAAATGATAAAAAAATTCTCCAAAACTTTCCTATATAAACCAACCTTATCTCCCATTTATCTTCACTAAAAATCCTTTTATAATGTCATTGATCTTCCCTCCCCTCTCTGTAGACCTCCCAAGGTGCGCCAAGCTCTCAGATATCCCCTCCCAAGGAATTTGATTCACACACTCAAGTAAGGGATCCTTACTTTCTCTTCTTCATTCAAGTTTCTTTACAATCATATGACTTCTATTTATAATTAATAATGTTGGGATATGTAATTTTATGTCCCTATTATTTAAAATTTTATTTCAAAATGATTATATTCACCTTTATCTATTATAAACCCACTTTATTAATTTTTAAGTGATGTTATTATGCTGCTGAAGTTTCACCATGATTTTCCATGCTAAAATAATTGTGTAGTGAATATCGTACACATTTCCTATCAAGGGATTTCACTTTTATGAACTTATACTTATTTTAATTGAAACATAAATGTATCCATTCCATGATTCTTTATCTTTGAATAAAATATTATGACGAATGATTCCATGTTGTATGATCTATGTGGCACACTTAAGCATGAGAATAAAATAAAAGTGACGGGTGCGACCAGAATTAAAGAATACTCCAATTCATTGGATAATATTTAGTCTCATGAGGCATCATGTTGGCATAGGTATTGAACCCAATTCCTTTAAGATAATTTTTCCATCATAATGTATTAGTATTTATCCTTGACCTATGTTTATGATACAATGTTTTAATTTGTTGCCACATTTCCCAAATTATGATTATCATGCTATATCATGCCTTATTATTAATGTTTATGATTATAACACCTATTATTCAACATTGATATTCCTATTTTCTAACATCTATCACCTTATTCCATGTTTATTCCCTTACTAGTCTTTATAGATCACCCATTTCTTATGTATGTCCCCAAGTTATCCCATGTAGTTTTAAAAGACATGGAATTTTAGAAGCATGGTAAGGAAGTTTTCAATAATTTTGTTGTATACAATGTTTAAGATGTTATGATGTGTAAATAATTTGTAAAGACACTATACTTATCGATCACAAAGGTTTTATTATGTGTACTTTTTGCAATAAATCAAGTATTAATGTGAAATAGAGAGCAGGGTTGTTATGGTTGGTAGCAAAAGAAACTTTTAGTAATTTTTGGGATTAAGATTAGAAAAATCTAGTGAAATACATAGGGATAACAATAAATATAAGAAAAAATCCATAAATTTTGTATGTATAGAGTAAGTGGTTTATCAAGAAAATACATCTCAATTTTGATACCACAGTTGGATGTTGTTTTGGAATAGATGCACCTATAGGGTAACAACTTCAAAAAGGTGTCTTGGGCCTAACTCGACATAATATGGTACACAAAAACATTCCTTAATTTACACATTCTTTCATACTCCCATAGGATATTCTTTGGAAAAATCATAATATCATTACAAACCATTGTTAAGGGAAAAAAATTCCCATAAGAATATATGTTTGTAAACAGATAATCGATAACATATATTAGAGCCTAGAAATTCATAATTTATGGAAATAATATTAAGATATAAGTTACACCTTTAATATCATTAAATTACCATATATGTATTTAGTAGTTTAAAAAATATTCATCCTTAATTTTCCATTTATTCCAGCCAATGGCTAGAAATAGGAGGAATTTGGTAAACAATCAATGCGATGGGAAATATCATGACTACCCCAACAAGATGCCCAACCTGGTGGTAGAAGGAATCGCAAAAATCATGATAATACTCTCTAATATGACTAAAGTTATGAATATAAACCTAGATCCAGAGGAATTACTGAATCCCCTTAAGAAATAAAAAGCTTAAATTGAGAGATTTATGTGATAAAAGACTCTTAATTTCAATGGATCACCTGATACCTTAATCACGGAACAATGGATAAACTCCATTAATAATATCTTCTCTATCCATCAATGTTATGAACAAGAGAGGTTTCTACTTTCTATTTATTGTATGGAGGTAGAAGCTGATCAGTGGTGGACAATGATAAGAATATGAAGCCTAAATAAGACATCAAAGAGATATTGTAGAAGAAATTCTAGAAAATGTTTTTCCATAAATATTTTCCTCAAACTCGCCATCTTAAAATGGAAATGGATTTTATTGACCTCAAGAAAAAATATGATGAATCTATTGTGGATTATAATGAAAACTTCATAAGACATTCATGATAAGCCTCTGGCTATGTTGTTACCCCTGAATGAAAGGCTTTCCACTTCTTTAGTGGGATAAAACCTATTATATATAAAGACCTTCCAATATAATAATTTTATAATTATGAGTAAATTGTTTGATGTTCCATCAAAGTTGAAATGTAGATAGGAAAATATCAATGGTATCATGGGGATAAGAAGCAAAAAGTGGAGTTTAATTCTAGGGGTCTGATGGAGAAATATAATAGTAACAAGAAATTTCATCATTCAAATTTTCAAAGGTGGGGAAAAAATCACCCCAAAAAAATTCCTATGTGGGGTGAGGAAATGATTTAGGTGAGGGAAGGAAGGACACCAAGATAGAAATTGTTGATAAGAGAAACCCACTAATTTGTTAGAAGATATGAATTATCTTATCAACCCTCAGCATATTTTTCATTTCTATAACTATAGGTAACAAGTAAACCTTTAAGACCAATTCATTAATACAAGGGTTTTCGGAGACAACAAACAACCCGCCAAGGTAGCAAGGGAGATATTTTTCCATCACAACTGCTGAGGTTTATCCTGACAATGAAGTGGTGACAGGTACACTAGTTATTCATTCAATAATAGTGGGTGTGATTTTTTATTCTATTTCTACGCATTCCTTGATATCACAAAATTTTAGTTAAACTATTAAAACACCACTAAAAATCATGGAAGTAGAGATGTCTGTGAAAACTACAAATGGGGAAATTATTGCATCATAAGTTTATGACTCCTCCCCTATCAAAATTTGTGCGATTAACTTCCCAAAAAACTTTTTCATACTCCATTGGTGTAATTTTATCCAATTATAGGTATGAATTTGATTTTTTTATATGGATCCAACATAAATTTTTGTGAGTAAGAAATCACTCTCCATATTAAGAATTCCCACATAATTCTGTAAAAGTGTAAGTAGGAGGATAAATCTTCTCTATCACCATCATATCAAGAATTTATATCAATACCCTATAAGCAAGCCTATCTACATCAAATGATTGAGTCTATGGAAATATTCATCCTAGAATACATTTTCATTGTGATGGAATACATTCATGTGTTTCTAAAGGAATTTACTAGTCTTCCTCCTAGCTAAGAGGTTGAATTTTCAATTGAGCTTATACCTAGGGATACTATTATCGCTCCATATAGAATGGATGTTGTGGAAATTGAGGATATGAAGAAACTAATATAGAAGAATCTTGATAAAGGTTTCACATTCCCAAGTGCTTCACCGTGGGGTGCACCAATCCTTTTCATCAAGAAGAAGGATGGTTCAATGAACCTTATCATTGGTTATCATGATCCCAACAAGATTATTATAAGGAAAAAACATTCTCTTCCATATATTGATGACTTTTTTGATCAGCTACATGGATCACAATACTTCTCCAAGGTGGATTTTTAGTCGGGATATTACCAAGTTAGGGTGAAGAAGGTGGATATCCCCAAAACTGCTTTTTATACAAGGTAAGGTCACTATGAGTTCATAGTAATGCCATTATAATTCACTAATTCTCCAAAAATCTTCATTGAATTGATTAATAGAGTCTTTATATATTACCTAAAAAAAGGTTGGTTGTATTTATAGATGATATTATAATATTCTGTAAACCCAAGGAGGAGTATGAGGAGTGTCTAAGAATGATACTGAAGACCTTGTGAAAGGAGAAGATTTATGTCAAGTAAAAAAAATGTGAGTTCTAGTTGAAGGAATTCTCATTATTAGGGAATATAACCACAATAAATTGGATATTTATGGACCCTTTAAAGATATATGAAATTGAATGATGGTTGAGGCAAAAAATGTGGCAGGTATCTATAGTTTCCTTGGATTAGTAGGGTGTTAACATCAATTTGTGAGAAATTTATCATGATTTTAAAACCCTCTAACTAAACTAACTCATAAGGGATTCAAGGTTTCTTAGAATAATGAGTGTGAAGAGAGGTTCAAGAAACTGAAAAGGAGGCTTATCAATTCCCCTATACTCAGAGAACCCACATGTGGAGAACATTTCAAGGTATTTAGAAATGCTTCTAATAAGTTCTTGGGTCCTGTGTTAATACAAAATGACAATGTAGTAGCTTATGCTTCAAGGTAGTTGAAAGTTAATGAAAAAAACTACCAAAAGCATGATCTGGAGTTGGCTACAGTGATATTCAATTTTAAAATATGGTAGCATTATCTCTTTGGGGAGAAGTGTGAAATATATACATATCACAAAATACATAAGTATATATTCACACAGAAAGAGTTTAATATGCACCAATGTGGATGGTTAGATATGATTAAGGAATATTACTTTTCAATCCACTACCATCCTAGGAAAGTGAATAAAGAGTCAGATTCTATAAATATAAAGGATCCATCAATTATATCATTTATAAGAGTTTAGAGGGATCATATCTTCTATGATTTGGTAAGTGTGGACATGGGAATCATACAGGAAGGAACATCGTCAATCCTTTCAAAAATTATTTTTCAATTGTCCCTTATAAAAAATATAAAGAATTATAAAAGAGATGATGTTGTAATTCAGAATAAAGTGGAAGCTATACGGAAAGGGAAATCCTCAAAGTTTAATGTTAATGAAGAAGGAGTTGTGATATCTTGGTCAAGACTATGTGTACCATAAAATCCTGATTTGAAGAAGGATTTTTTGGATGATTCGCATAGCTCAACCTTCTCCATTCACCCATGAAGCACAAAGATGTATCGAGATATCCCATAACACTATTGGTCAAACAATATGAAGAAAGAGGTCATATAAAAAACATCAATATGTATTGTATTTCAGTAAGTGAAAGTGGAAAGGAAAATATATATTGGGATGATGAAACCATTACACATACCTACATGGAAATGGGAAAACATCACTATGTAATTTGCCACTAGTCTTCCAAAGACATCAAAAGGTAATAATGCAATATGGGTTGTGGTGGATCATCTTAGAAATATTGTTCAGTTCATTATAATTTGATAGGATTTCTCACTGGATTTACTTTAATTGATATACATCTGAGAATTAGTTAGAATGTATGGAGTACCACTATCGATTGTATCTGATCGATATCTAAGATTCACCTCTATGTTCTGGAAAAGTCTTAAATATGATCTATATACTGAGTTGAACTTAAACATGACTTATCCCCTTAAAACTGATGACCAATCTGAGTAGACTATCTAGAAACTTAATTACTTGTTGAGAGCATTTTCAATTGACTTCAAAGGAGTATGGGATCAACATATTCCTCTAGTTGAGTTCCCATACAATAATAGTTTCCACATAAGTATCCAAATGTCTCCCTATGAATATATTTATGGGAATAGGTGAATAACACCTACATGTTGGGATGAAGTTGGGGAACCAAAACTTCTATCACCTGAAATGGTTGAGGAAATATTGGAAAAGGGTAATACCATTTAGTCACACATCAAGGGTTCTTAGAGTCAACAAAACATATACGCTGACAATTGTTGATGATACCTAGAGTGTGATTTTAGAGACATGGTATTCCTTTTCATATCTCCATGGAAGAAGGTGATGGCATTTGGAAAGAATGTAATTCTTACTCCAAGATACATCATCCCCTTTGGGATCCTTAATCACATCAGAGTGGTGGCCTATCGAATTACACTCCTACATATCCTATCTCAAGTACATGATTTATTCCATGTATCCCTATTGATAAAGTACATACCCGAACCCTCACTTGTACTCAATCAGAGGTGGTACCATTGGAGAATGAACATTCCTATTAAGAGTAGTCGGTGAATATCATAGATCACAGAGACAAAGTTCTATGGAATAAGATAATACACCTGGTCAACGTGTTGTAGAGAAACCAATTGTTTGAAGAAGAAATGTGTGAACTAGAGGAGGTGATGAAACATAGTTACCATCATCTATTTTAGTGTGGGAAAATTTTTTTTGGGGAATAAATTTCTTAAGGGGG
Source organism: Viscum album (assembly GCA_963277665.1). Taxonomy (NCBI): domain Eukaryota; kingdom Viridiplantae; phylum Streptophyta; class Magnoliopsida; order Santalales; family Viscaceae; genus Viscum; species Viscum album. The sequence continues at coordinate 1,492,067,108 of OY728120.1, forward strand.
GAAGACTGTAACGACATGAATTGTTATAAATAAAATTACCCTTTATGATTGATTTAAATGTCTTATAATGTAGTATGGTTATAGAAAACACATTCACTTATTTGGTCTTATTATATCCTTTTTAAATCACTATTAAGTATAATTACTATTGATAATATATTTTTTGAATAGTTATCACATGATTAGAATAAATATATGGTTTTAAAAATCCAATTGACACATAAAAAGGAAGTGATGGCCTCAACTAGTAGGATCATACCCTTAGAAGCCCATTTATTAGAGCTTCTGAGGGAGAAAGAATCTATAGGATTTTTCCTTGAACAATCCCAAGATATGGTCCAAAAACTTAATCTCGATTGAAATAATTTATGAGATAAGTTAATACTCATCAAGACCATGGCCCAAACCATGTATGATGAATCACCTGATGAAATTATCATTATCGCAAGCCCTACTCTTAGGTGGTTTTCCAGTGTATTAAAGGGATATGTATCAAGAACCTAGTGATATGAGTATGTACTTTACTTTTTATAGAGTAATGAATATATTTTCATCCTATTATTAGTACATTATAAATGATTTTTATACAATAAAACACAAATAGTATTTTTGGGTAATATTAAAATTTAATTAAGGAATTTATTTTAATTAATTAATGGATTTTTGAAATAAATAATATTTTAATAAATTATTATTAATAAATAATTTTTATTAAATATAAATTAACATACAATTTTTATAATGTAAAATTTAATTTTTATACGGGTTCAAAAAGGGTTATTATAAAAAAACCATATTTTATCAATAAATAAATATTACTATTTTAAAAGTGAAAGTTCACATATTTAAAAAAATATTTTCATAAAATGAATATTATTTTGGTAATTATAACATTTAAATTATCCAACAGTGAATGTTTCATAATTTATGGAGACAACCAAATTTTCAGGTAAATATTAAATACTATATAAATATACGGTATGTATTATGACATCATAATGACCCAAAAGTGATCTAATAAATACTATAAAAGTTATCCAAAACCAAATATATGTTTTACCTATAAAATATTTTTATTTTATGTTTATTTTATTTATTTTATAAATCCATTACGTAACCTCCAAAACTTTTAATATATTTTTAGGTATTAAAATCCTTTCTTTAAGAGTATGAATCACCTCAACTTAAGAAAGGGTGTTATTTTATTAATTTAATCCACTGGACTTATAAAATAATTAAAACCACACCCATTGGAGAGAAAACATGTTAAAAACCCATGGTAAGATTTTTGGTTTTTTATTTTATTATATTGATTCCAAAACCTAAGTTTGATAAATGATAAAACATTTTTCACTCCATCCTTATATAAATACACCAATTCTCCCATTTATCTTCACTCAAAATACTTGTATCACATTATAAATCTTCCATAACCTCTCATGATACCTCACAAGGTTCCCCAAAGCTCTCAATAATCCCCTGTAAAATATTTGGTGTCACACACTCAAGTAAGGGATCCTCACCTTCTCTTCTTTATTAAAGTTTCTTTATTATCTTATTCCTTCTATTTCCAATTAGTAAGATTATGATATGTATTTTTGTATCCCTATTACTTACCATTTGATTTAAAAATGATGATAGACCCATTTCTCTCTCATAAATCCATTTTATGAATTTTTAAGTAACGCAGATATGCTGCCAATATTTCACTATGATTTTTCATGCCAAAACAATTGTGTAAGGAATACTGTACCCATTTCCTATCAAGGGTGTTCGGATTTATACAATTATACTTATTTGTATTGGAAATTACATGTATTTTTTTCACACTCTTTGGTTGTGTAATAAAATATTATGAGGAATGAATCCATGTTTTATGATTTATGTGCAATGATAATGAAATGAAAGTGACGGGTGCCCCCAAAATTATATAGTGCTTCAATGCATTTGGTGATGCTTAGTATCATGAAATGTAATGATGGGATAGGAAGTGAGCCTGATTCCTTTAAGGGAATTTTTACATCATGATTTCTTCATATTTAGTCTTGACCTATGTTTATGATGCATTGTTTTAAGTTGTTTCCACATTTCCCATGTTATGATTATCATCTTATATCATTCCTTATTATTTATGTTTATGATTCCCACACCTGTTATTCACCATTGATATGTCTACTGTCTAACATGTATCGCCTTATTCAATTTTTATTCCCTAATGAGGTATCATAGCACACCCCATTCTTATTCATGTCCCTTGGTTATCCCAAGTAGTTTTAAAAGCCATTGATTTTTAAAAGCATGTTAAGGAAGTTTTCAGTAATGATGTTGTATACCATATTCAATATGTTATACTATGTACCTAATTCCCAAATACACTATAATTATCATTATTATGAGTTTTATTATGTGTACTTTATGCAATAAATCAAGTATTAATGTGAAATAAAGATATGGGTAGTTATATACACAAAAATAATTTAGATGTCAGAGAAATTGGAATAGTTGAAGGTGATAATTGAGAGGCCCTTGAGAATTTCATGTGGTAACTAAAGTTTAATTGAGTTATCTTAGAATCATGTGCTACATTATAGATCCATTAATATTGATATCAAATATAATAGAATCAAATATAAATTTTCTAATGGAGTTTATCAGTTGGAATATATTACCACAAAGTATTATATTGTTGATATCTTAACAAAGGCCATGTCAAAGCACATGTTTAAAGTGTTAAGGTAGGATATCCACGTTCAACCCTTAATTAATCATTGAATAATTTTGGTCATTTTATAAAATTCATTTCATTATTTTTTAAAATGGAGAGAAAATGACACAACTCTTATGAATTTATTTTTATCAAAAGATAGATTTATTTAAAAAAATGTGTCAGATCTGGGTAAATTGATTAAATAGGAGATCATAAAATTCACTATCTACAAATTTTTTATACCCAAGGGGTGAAATTCACTCACAAAAATTTCATTTTCTTTATGTGTGGTTTTAGGTCAGTTATCTTTGATAAAAGATATAATTTGATGAAATTAATTGTTTATTTTTAGAATTGAAAAAAATCTAAAGGGGGAGATTGAATAACCAATTGAACTATTAAGAAAGGGTTTAATTTTTTTCATCTATGGGTGAGAAACATTATTAATTTTTTCATTTTTTGAGGTGTTTATAATGTTTCTAAATTGATTTATGATGTTTGAAGGTGTTTGTAAAACTGTTTAGAATCATGTAGATGAGATCCGGAAGTTTTGGAATTATATATTTTGAATAATTCAGCCACATAATAGATATATAATATTGTTTCTATAATATATAATAGTATTTTAATTTTATGTAATATATTCATCAGAATATATAAAAATAAGTTGATCTCTCACAATGATGAGTCTGATTTATATGATCATATGTAAGAAACATTCTATATTTTCAAAGGATGCATAAAATCATAGATCCAATTCATAACGTCTTACTGTTGGTATGTGAGATCATACATAGTGAAATTTGGAAAATATCAAAGCTATTATGTCACATAAGATCATTTGGATGATTTGAAAGATTTACTAAATAATGCATAATTTTCTTTTGAGGATTCCAATGTTTTTTCTAGATCATAAGTAAAATTCCTCTTAGAGATATGTAAGAAAAGTATAGCTCATGAAAATTTTATCAGTTTTAAGAATGAAATATTATTGAAGCATTATTATAGAAGGAGGTTTTTATAAGGAAAATTTGAATATGAAATTATAAAAGTTTAAAATGATAATTAAAATGAATCATCAAAAAAATAATCATGAATATAATGAGTTGATCTTTATGGATATAAATATCAGAAGGATTTATACTATTAATTCCTCATTAATGATGGGTTATTTTGAATAATTAAGGTCATGCTATGATATGAGTCCTAAAACTGTATGAGTTTACTATATATGTTCTTGATGTTATAGTTAAATAGAATAATTATGCATTTTTTATGTAAAATAATTATATAGAAATGAAACTTAAAATTAAGGGTTAATTAAATAATAATTTTGAGAGTGAGTTCACATGAAAATTATTTGAAATTAGATATAATTTTCTAAAATAATTTATGAAAAAAATATGCTATAGGAATTCATAGTTATTTTTTTACTAGTTTTAAATGATACTATCTCATGGTCGAGATTCATGGCAGTTTCTGAATTCAAAATATTGGAAAAATAATCTTCATAATAATGTGAATAATAAATAGAATAAGTATGACTAATATTTTTGTTTAGTATTTAATAATTAGAAGGAAATTGAGTGGGTGTAGGGATTATGATATATTATTATTGATGTATATTCAAGATATCAAACTTCTGAAAAATATAATATTAAATTCATATTATGGATCCTAATGACATAAAAGGGAGATCTATTACTTGGTGTTGAAGCATCATATATAATATAGGAAGAAATTTTTATTTTGGGTGGAATATATTTTATATGTTTTAGTGTTATATTAAAAATAATATTTGTGAAACTAATATTTTCGATGATACATTATATAATCACATTTTATATTTGTGATTCATATATATATCAAACTTAACATAAATACGACATGGATATAGTCACCCACATTGAGGGTAAATTTTCTATAATTTCGGTGTGCTCTTAAATTTATTTTTATATTCAATATAAGTTGTTGATGATGTGTTTTGGATGTTGATTGAATCACGACCTTAATAATTAAAATAGGTTAATTTGAAGAAAAATTTAAACTAATTTGTATACTAACTCAAACCCATTTCTTGATGATAACTAGTCATTCACAGGGGCACTTCATATTGATTTCAATATTTTAATATTATAAATGATGAATTTAATTATAATAAAAAGATATATGAATAAATCAATTAAATCCTTGGAAATATTGGAAAGAAAATCCAAGTACAATAAGTCACTGGAAAAAATGCTCTCCACTTAAAGAAGAGGAAGATTGCATTACTATTTATATTGGAAAGAAAAAATAGAAAATTATTTCATATCTCGACTCAACATTGAATTTTATAGAATGAAAATATGAATAAAAGTAATAATAATAGTATGTTGATACATAAAAGTCTTTGATCATCCCATATGATGGGAAATTCATGTTTGTTGAAGTATATAAAAAACTGTAGATTTTATGACTCATTTCACTAGTGATAGTGCTTTGAATATCAAAGGTATAAGTAAGATGATTCTAGTCAAAGAGGAGTTTAAAATTATCAATGTATTATTTAATAATAAACATCAATACAGTGTCTTGAAAATGAATCAACTTTGAAACTTTATGATCAAATATATATTCAATCAAAAAGGATAGTTGATTAATAGAAAATAATGAGTATCTAATAATAGAATGAACAAGGAATAATGAGAATATTTATCAAGTGTATAGTAAAAATCGATCCTATTTCCTTATAATAGAATATTCAAGCTTATAGAATAGATGGATTATTAACATAAATTAAAAAATCATAGAAAAACATTCAAAACATGAAGTAATTGTTGATATTCCTAATTTGAAATGAGATATGGAAATGAATTGTGATTCATTAATTAGAGATAATATGGATTAAAATCCCTATAACGTAATGAATAGCTAAAAAATATATATTCTTGATTTAATTCTTACTACTACATGTGGTCCCATATCATGAACGCAACCAGTTTTTCCATATATCAGATGCTTAGGCTGGCCTATGACACACCAAATGGATATTCACAATCCCCAAGGGCTAGCACAAGTACTACAGAATATAGGAATCACCACATGGGAATGATTTCACCAAGAAATTATAGTTTAATAATAGTATAAAAATTGTAATAACTTGTCTATAAATTGGATGTTCATGAAAAAATAATAATAAAAAACATATAAACTAGTAGAAACAAAAACATATAAACTAAACCCAAAGGCCAACCTCCAAACTCCCTCACCAAACTATCTTGGAGTCCTAATGATACCTCCATAGATATAATACATTTTCCAAAAGATAAATTAATGTAATAAATATCCTACTTGGATACTATGATAAAGAAATATAAATAAATAAACCCAGATAAACCAGATCAAATTATCCCACGTTTCCTGAGGTTATGGTCCATCCAAATTCAGATTTGATTCTAGGATGAAAATAAAGAACCTTCAACACCACTCAGCCTACAAACACTAAGTGGTGTTAGTAGGGTGATATCTCAACAGCCTAGTTAGAAATCATAATAGAATTATGGTATTTAATTTCAAAAATAAACTGTACACACTAGTTTGAAAACAAAATATTAAAAAGGTTTTCAAATTTATATGTAAAACTAATATCACATTTATAATCATTAAAACAAATATTCCATTATATTTTTCTAAAAATATAAACAATCACATAATAATCATGTCATTTTCCTATGGTTCTATTATTGAAACCCCACATTTAAAAAACACTTTCCAAACTCTTTTTGAAACATCCATTTTTAAATATTTTTTGAAATAATTTAAATATAAATTAAAAATAATGATAATTATAACAATGGTACACACCATAAAGGCTGACTAATAAAGGAAAGATAATTAGGAATAAAGTAAAACTAAATAGTAGAAACAAAAAAACATGAAATCATAATCAATATAAAGTAAATACAAAATGGGATAAAACTATACAATCAATACTTTAAAGGAATCACCACGGACAACCATAGGACATATAAGGTTATGGGACCCCTAGATCAACATATTGTCTCATGATCTATTAGTTAAACAATCTAATGATAATTTTAACACCTAAAGAGAATGTTCCTTGGCCTAGTGGCATAGTTTCACTCAACCATGACACCATATCCAACACCACTAGGGACTGCATGCCTTGGCCTAGTGGTGTGGTGATGCCTTTCCATGGAACGTTGACCTTTATCCAAGTAAAAATTTTTAAGTTAGTGTGGTGTAATCCATACTAATAAATTATATAGTCTTACCCTCTCAGATACCCTATTACCCATGTTTCATTCTCATTTTAAACATAACACAATCAATTTGATAGGTTTTCCATTTTTAAATCCAAACAATTTCCATTTTACATATTCAATACAATCCTTTAAAACCATTTAATTTTTCCAAATAAGGGAAAATATTTTAATCTATTGTAAGATATATAATCAAAAATAAAATATATTTTCAAACACATTTTAAACATTAATCTAAAGTATAATGTTTTAAGAACCCATCACATAACTATGTATAAAGAACCATAGAAAAAATAAGTCATAAAATCTCCCTTGGAGTTTGGCTAGAGAATTTGCATCAAGATAAGGGAAGAAAAGCCTTGAGATAGTGGAAGAAAGAGGTATATGATAGAAAATATACTCATACTAACATATTTCATCTTTAAATCTCATGAATAAACATCAATGAATATAGGCTAGAGGTGTAGAGAGTGCATGAGAGAGGGGGTCTTTAGTCAAGGGTTGTAAACATAAGGGTATAGGGAGGGTCCTTAACTTATAGAAAAATTAGGGGAGGTAAATTTTTTAATTTTCAAAAAATTTAAAGACCTTGGTATTTCTCAAGGTTTAACCAAACTATATGTCAACTATTCACCCTTTATTAGAAACATAAAACACTCACATGCTTTTCTCACATGATTACGAAAATCATGTGTCAACTATTTATAATGGATTTATCTTGATGCAGAAACCCCTCACATGGTCACGACATAGTGAGCGCTGACTGTGAACTAATCATGTGGTTGGATAAATTTCAAAAAATGTTTAATTTTTTTAAAAAATAACCCATAAAACTAAAGAGTAAAATTAAATACCAATGAATAAATAAAAAATAATAAAATAAAACCTATTTTTGGTGTCATATGACACCCCAACATAAAAATTGATGCCCCTATAAAGTCACTGAACTTAAATGAAAGACTCAATGAGAAATAAATAGTCATAAAAGAAGAAAGATCCATTATATAATCTATGATTTACTCCAAGATACGTGAAACCAACACATTAAAAGAACATCTAAAACCCAAAATATATATAGATCCTCAAGGTGAATCTCAAGCCATAAAGATTCTTCTATAATAGAAAAATAACTAGAAAAATCCCTACTAGACCTGATGAGAGTTTCTAACTAAAATAACTCAAGTAGATTACGTTTTTAAAAAAATCATCATTTAAACCAAGGCATCCAACATTCCAAGAAGGTAAAATGTAGAAAAATCAAGATACAAACAACTAATCATTAATAAAAAACAGATTGTTCAAGAGATTCATGAGATTTTTATTGGTCTTAACATGTTAACTGATGAGTATAAGGGTTGTCTCTAGAAAGTTATAAATCAACTGAAATCCCTTACCTCAGTTGTCACTTCTTCTCGTACTTTTGGACAATCATATCAACCCTCTTTAGATAGTGATATTCTCAAAACAGTTGTCAAAAGAGAACTTCAATCAGTTCTCAGTGGCTTTGAAAAGGAATATATATCTAAAGTTATCAAGAACAGTGACAAAGTTATTTATTTGGGGAGAATTCATTACAAGATTTCCAATGATGCTTAGCAAGAAATTACTAAGAATGTGAACTTCTAATTCAATCAGATATTCTCTATGAATGATATGACCAACCACTTCAAGTACCATATAGAGAATCTGAGGATTCCTCCTGTCACTCAAGATTTCAAAACTCAAGTCGAAAAGCTCAAATATTTCACTACTTTGTTGGATAAGTTTATGGAGAACAAGGATGACTTTGATAAATCTATGTAGTATGGTGGTGAGATCATTTTTGACTTCATCAAGCTTTTGAGGCCTTATCTTCATTTCCAAAGTACTGCAATTTTCGCTCCTGTAACTACACCCCTGAGATCTGGTTTTCCTACCATCTCATCCTCAGCCCTTGCCTCTACATCTATGTCTGTCTCTCAGGCTTTGATTTAGATTAGGCCTGCTATCCTTGATCAACAGTTTCCTCAATCTTCCACTACACCTAACATGGCCCCTTCTATTTTTGAAGGACTCCCTTTACCTTCTCTGTCCACTGGTTCAATCCCTTCCTCCACTTGTACCTCTGCTCCTATGGCTTCTTGTTCTGATCCTGCTACCAACAAAAAACTGAAGACAAGCCAGTTCTATAGAATAGTTCCTACTATCTTTTGATAGGTATGTTTTCTGAATTCTTGTTACTTACTATTTTTAATAACACTTTTTATCCATCTAATGATTTTTTCACTTTTATTGTCTATTTATTATTTACTATTTTTGATAAACACAAAAGGGGGAGAAATATGTATTCTATATGAACACTAAGGAAGAGTCACATTCACTATGAACATATATCTCACTCAGAAGATTTGTGATCATAAAAAGGGGGACATTGTTGGACTCCTCATGTGTTAATCATGTTTTAATGATCACAAATCCTATACATTATATAATGTTTTTTAATCCTATTTAATCTATCTAAAATCATGTGTACATATGATTACTTTCCTTATGCCTTAAATAATTATTATAAACTATTTTTTTATAATGAAATTCTCTTATGAATGATTATGTTTAATTCATTCTATGAATATCACTATTTAAGTCTATGTACAAAGATTTGGCTAAGTCTGAGAAACTATGAGTCTACCACCGGTTGTGTTTTTCTGGAAAAGGACCCATACACCGTGACCATCCAGACACCGTTACCATCCAAACACCCTGACCACCCAGACATCGTGACCATCCTAACACCGTGACCATCCAGACACCGTGACCATCCAGACACCATGACCATCCAGACACTATGACCATCCAGACACCATGACTAGACACCATGATCCTAACACCACATCCGTGCTACCGTTTCTTGATCTATATATAACTATTCCATCATAAATATCTCACTGCTCAAAGAAAAAGAAGGAGAAACCGTTTCAAAGAGACACCATTTCATAGAGACACAGTTTATAGACATACTGTGACACCATTTCATAAATTTTTTGTCATTTTTTAATTTAATTTATAACGGTCATATTTGATGTTTTTAAATACATTGACATAATTAATGTTTCTTTGTAGACATGTCACCTGATTATACGAGGTACGAGGTGTATAATACATGCATCCTGTCAACTCCAACACATGTATTCTAAGAATAAAAAGAACAGCGTGGCCAGAAGAAAAGTGTGTGACAAGAGACAATAGTGGATACAAAAAAACAAGTGTGTGCGTGATAATAAAGAAGAACGAGCATTCATGAAAGAAAAACCGACACATGCAATCCGAAACTGCTGAAGAACACAAGAAACATACTTGAATACTAGTGTCGAGAACATTTACACATTATCAACTCCACGATGAACACGATCCAGATATAGCCGACTTACGATACTCTATTTTCCGCGAGAGGACTCGATTTCTGTATCTGCTTCATCATAGAAGTCTAGAGCTGCATAGACTAACACTCAGAGCACTTCTAACATTATCTCATCATTTATTATCTTTTGTGTATTATTTTATTCTTTCGAGCAGTGTGTGTGTCTGTATAAAAACATGCATTGTATCCTGTATCAAACTGAAGGATAAAAGATATCCTTTCTCTTATATCTTTTTACACGTGTGTATTCCCACTGATAAGTGTGGAAGAGGTCCCTATGTGACCTATTAGTTCATACCCATGAAGAAATATGGAAGAGGTCGTGTGACCTGGACAGTCTTGTGTACTGTTGTTAACACTGATCCAGGGTTTGGATCTAGTTTATTTATATAAAATTCTTAGTGATAGGTGATCACCAAGTGGAGTGGATTAGGTCTTGTCTTGAAACAGAACCACTTGTTTTATATCTGTTGTGCTATTTATTTTAGTTTTCTCTCTTTTATGGATTAATTTAGAAATCACTAAATTTACTTTGATAGTTAATCTTAGAAAGAATTTGAAATTGTTTTTCCTTTTTATAATAGATTCAAAAGTAATGTTAATAACTGATATTAAGATTATTGAGAATTTATCAATCTTATGAGAAGTTATTCAAACAGTCAAACTTTCATAACTGTATTACTTTGATTAACTGGGATATATTTAAATTTTTTGGGGAACCCTTTTAAGAATACTTTTTTAAACAGAATTTTTTATAGAAATTCTATTCACCCCCCTCTTGAGTACTCTACTCTGAACAACATAGGATAACCAATCATTAAAAATATAATTTGTGTGATACATAGGTAAAATCCCACCATCACACCACTAAATAACTATACTCAGCTGGCATGGACCTTGCCACATCACTACAGTTTCATGGCCCTTCCTACATCAGACAAGAAAAAATTTACACACCACAGAGGGAGTATGTAGGGTATGAGATAAATATGCTCAGCTGGATCACACTAAGGTTTCCCATAACAATTCATTATAAAAAACTCCCAATAAGATCAATTTAAAATTAAAACATGACCTAATAACATTTATCACATTTATATCAAAAGCATAGAAAAACTGTTACCCTTTTACATTACTAAAACAAATCAATATTAAAAAGTTTTAAATAATATTTCAAATAAATGAACTAAATTTATTGAATCATGAATCATATATCATATCAAATCCATATTGGTATAAATTCAAGTATAGTGGTGATCACCCCTATGATATTGTATTTTGTGAAATCTTGTTCACTCGTACCCCAACAAAAATCAACCCTAGTGCACACTAAATTCCTTATATCCAAATAATCTATGATTTAGGGATAGAGGAACACCATAAAATGTGAAGCCCCTTATGATTTAAATACTATGTTCCTTGATCTAATGGATCAATGATGTATAAATATAGGAACTCCATAGAAATTGAGCCCTAAAGGTGTCAAGTGACAAGGCCCAATACTAAACCCTCCACCTAGATACCCAATGATCCCATGTGTGTTATATGTCAAATAATTTCAAAAGGGGTTCACAATTCATAATACACATCCAAATAACCCATTTAACCCTAAAACCGTGCTTTGAAAACCCATTTCACAAATAGTTTCATTATTATTTTAAAACCATTGTTTATTTACAAAAATAAAGGGAATGACCTTATTTTATAAAAAACCCATTTACAAATGCATTTCAAACTACTAAAATATCATGCTAATTATTATTAAGAAAACCAAGTGAATTCATTGTTCATCAAACATATTCTAAATATGGAACCACCTACCTTAAACTTGGGTTTTCACAACAACAATAGTAGGATCTAAAACCAGTAAGAATGAGGTATCTCAATAGTAGTAAGACAAGGTCCTAACCTATGGAATCCACATCAAGAAACCACAACCAAACATGATTAAATCAATGGGGAATGAAGAAACCACACCTCAATATAAAACCAATAAAAAATACTTATAATGAAAGAACATGAAGAACCACTAACCTCTAGTTTGATCACATGGATGAAACTTCAAAAGAACTGTCATGGGTTCTCTTAAATGATGTGTTGTTTTTGGTTATTTTGGTGTAGTAGAGTGGCTTACCAAGGTCATATCTCAAATGAGGAAGTAATTAAAATAACATATTAAAGGTATTTTGGAATTTTAATAAAATAAAATAAACACACCACATAAAAGTATGGGAGTTTTTTTGTCATTTATAAAACAAAAAGTTTTATGTCAGATGAATATTGTTTTTTTTGTTTCTTTTTAAAATTTGATAGATAAAACACAACGAGTATAATTTTTTAGAAAATATTTTCAAAATTATTAATAAATATAACTCAAACTCTTAACATACTTATTAATCATTATCATTTAAATTAACATCCACTTAATTGTGATCCCCTGATATGTTAACCCCTGAACCCTAAAATAATTAACTAAATCATAATGTTGAAATAAATTAAACCCTATTCTAGATTTGAAACATTAAATCATATCACACTGATCTGATTGATGTTATAAAGATATATTATAGTTAGTGGTAAATTAGGGCACATATCCATTCTAGAAATGAGGATTAATTGAGTTTATGGATTATATTTTAACTATATAAATTGATCATGTGTTGTTTTTTTCACCGATTAATATCGCATTCTCCCAATTCACACATCACTCAACCTCAGGTGTTTTGTGTTAATTGTTCAACTATTTGGTTAGTTAATTCTAAGTTAAAAACTTAATTAATATATCATATTTTGTGAGTTAAATTTTCTTATTTAATAAAAATAATTAAATGAAGAAGGTAAGAGATAGATTGATTATGAAGAAAATCTAATCTTCCTTGGGTGGTGTAGTCATCGTAGAAATGTTTTACATTCACAAAAGTCACGTTAAAGGAATAACCCAATCATGATTCTAATATTGATTTCTATCCCAAAGATTATGATTATAGAATAATTAAATTTAATAAAAGACAAGAAATAAAAGAGAAAATAATAAGTTTATTGTAATAAAAACTATTATAAAAATGAAGAGGAAAATAAGAGCATTTTGGAGGAGATTCTATATTAATAGATTCCCTCTCCAATGGTGTACTTAAATGGAACTAAACCACTTATATTATTATTCTAATCCCGTAAATAATGTAAAAACCCTCAAAATGGAGAAAAATATATATTTATATACTAGATGGGAGGTTGGGTTTATAAGATTTTTCAAGTGTGAAATGGGAAACTCAGTCAAATATGTTAATATAACTTGAACCACCTTGTTGAACACAAAAATTCATGCACCATCTTTTCTTCAATAAGAATGATTTTTAAATAATCAGGTGCACTATATAATTTCCAAATTTTATCCAAATAAAAGTTTATTTGTAGATTTAAATCACAATATAATCGGATATGGAAGATGAATGGAGGTATGAAGGGTCAACCTAAGATATATTAGAAATCATCAAAATATGAAGATTCGAGAAAATATTAGAAGATAAAGGGGTAATAAAATTAAATTTGAGTCAAAAACACATAGAAAAAACACATAGAAAAAACACATAAAATATCCTTGATTTTCCATAAATTAACTTAATTCTCTCCATAAAAACATGTGGCCAATTAAACCATTTGAAATTTTGGAACCTACAACACTAAAAATTAGTGGATTCTCACTACATAGGTGGTGGTATTAGGGGAACCTAACTTGCCACCCAACATGCCTTGTGGAAACACTCTAGAACCAAAATCCTTTGAATTTTTGGACCATCCATAGCCTCCACCACACATATAGTGGGGCTTGTTATCTGTTCCACCCATAGAGAATTCATAGGATCCATTACTTGGAACACACCCCAATATGGGAGTGGTGTGTAATATCATGTTACCAACTTTAAATTACTTTTAACCTTATATTTTGATCATCCTTTGTTTATGTTGTGTTTTGGATTTTTTTTAAACCTCTTTGAAAATTTTGGAAGATTTGGGGGTTTTCATGGTAGGTATATCATTAGGTAAAACCATGTGGTTTGTAAAAATAAACCATATTCTATTTATTAAGATTCTATAGTGGGGTTATTGGTTCATTTAAAACAAGTGGACTTTACATTAAATCGTGTGACATGGGATTGTGGGGATTTCATGTATGATGCATGATTTTTCAAACTGTGCAACATTTTTCAGAATCCCAGGTTAAGGCATATGGTTTTTCTTACAATGTTACTAAACTAGGAACTATTTATAGAATCCCAGTAAGAGTGCACATTAAGTAATGACCATGTGTCCTAAACTAAAAAACCATCCGAGTAGGTTTTTAATCCCGTGAAAATTCTTATTAAAATCCCAACCCCCCCATTATAAATCCTAAACACCTCCCTTTCAACCCTAATCCACCCCTTTGTCTTTTGGATTCTCTCAAGGGAAATTTGGATCTACGAACCTCTCTTCTTCTTGGATAGAACTTTTATTGGATGTGATTGATCCCTCTCTGGTAAGTGTATATCTCTTTGGTTGGTAATACTCCTTTGTCTATCTCTTAACTTCTCTGAGTGTAATAAATCCTCATGTTATTTATGGTTTAAATCATTGGTTTGATGTGTTGTATTTCTAGGTATTCCTTCCCAATCTTCATTTCATTCAACCCTCATTATAAATTCCAATTTCTTGTTTTTGATTGAACATGTGATTAATGTTTGGTGGTTCTGTAAGGACTTTTCCTACATTTGGAACCTTAATTTTATTGATTAAATTTCAAATTAATTTCAGTTGATTTATTTGAATTTAGTGACATGTTGTTTGATTTAAAAGGCATGGATTTGTGAAATAAAACCCATTTTTAAGTTAATAGAAAAATTCAATGAATTTGATAAAATATGTATTGAAGGTAAAATTGATTTGATGAAATGGTTTGATGTTGATTCTTGAGAAAAAATGGATTTAAATGAATGGTGATTTTGAAGGGAATTAACATGATGAAAACCCATGATTTTGTTTTTGAAATTTAAATATAATTTTGGAACATGAAATTTGGGATTTGAAATATGAATGATGAATTGAATAAAAATTTCCCAAGATTAATTGATTTATTTATTGAAACACATTTCATACTAAGTAGTTAGTGGGTCATTTTGATAAGATTATAGGACTTTGACTCTATAAAAATGGATTTGATGATGAAAACTACAACTAAACCAATTTTGGAATGTTTTTACCTAATGATGTGTTGATTAATTCTATCCCAATGGCCCAAGACTCAAGGAAACATGCACACACATTGAGTCATGATTGATTTACTAAGTTGTGTGAGGATCCTAGAACTAAACACAGAAAAACCTCGGATATTATTTGTAGGGTTCAACCTCACCCCTGGAAAGGTGGATTATCAAAAGTCAATAAAAAATGAAGGCCTTCAGGTCATTAGAGGAACTACTTATATAATGTTTTTTGAAATATTGATAGGTTATTTTTATTACACCCTACCATTACCTTTGAGAATTAGTTTATTAAATGGTTCTAGGTCTAGGATAAGTGAATGTTTTATTTGGAGGTGCTGGGTGTCTTGATACACCAGACATGGGTGATGGTGGTGATAGTTGGAGCTACGATCCACTCATTATATATAGATTATTATTTTTTATCTATTTGGATATTTTTTTCTATTTTGGATGATGTCTTACACTGGGATGTGTGTCTTATAGTGGTACTTATTCCTCCTTGATGATTTTTTGGCATACCAGCTATTTATTGGTTGATCACACACTATCATATTTATTCTTTGTTTTTTTGGGTAAAAAAATTCTCTCCGAATATCTATATATTCCCTAGTTATAGTCGCCATCCCATGGGGATAAATAATGACCATTGATACCATTTTTTAATGAACCAACATGAATACCCTGGTACACCGATAACAACATATTACTTATTTTGTTTCTTGTCGCTATAATTTTCAATAGTTCAAGGCTGAGAACCAGGGACCATTAGGTTTTCTTCATCCCCATCCTATGCTTAATTTGAAGTGGGATGATATTTTGATTGATTTCATGGTCGGTTTTCCTCATACCCATCGAGGGATGAATGTGATATGAGTGTTGGTTAATCATCTTATAAAGTTAGATATCTTAATTCTCATTCACAATAAAACCAAAGTTGAGGAATTAAGAAGTCTGAATGTGTTAGAGATCATCAGATTTATTATAGTACCATCTATTATAGTTTTTTTATATGGATCCATGATTCACTTCTCATTTTTTGAGAGGACTCCAAGAGGTAATGGGATATTAGTTCAGCTTTATCAAGATATATCTTCCACAAATGAATGGATGGATAGAATGAGATATACAGATTCTTCAAGACATGCTTCATTCTGGAATTTTTGAATTTTTCCTAGGTTGGGATAGCCACTTGGGTCTATTTGAGTTATCTACTGACAAAAATTACCTATTATCCATTAGGATGACAACCTTTGAAGAATTTTATAATCACCTATATAGATCTCCATTATATTGGATAAAGATGGGTGAAACATCCTTGATTGGCCCTAATTTTTTCTATGGTATGAAAATAAATATTTAGTTAATTCATCAAATAATAGTGAAAATATAGATTTGGTATAAATCCTATGATTATCATTATCAATTCCCTTTGAAGTTTTCAGTTAGTGACTATGTGTTTTTTATGGTTTCACCTCGATTGGGTCATGAATCACTAAAAAAATAGGGAAAGTTAGCTCTGATATACATGGGACTATTTGAAGTTGTTCATAATATTGGTAAGATGGATTAAAATTTATATGTTTCACCTTAGTTTTCATTGATTCAATATGGGGTTGACGTGTCTTATCTTGGAAAGTGTCTCTCTGGCCCATCTCATGTCTCGAGTTCGGAGGACATTGATGTGGTCCTTGATTAATCTATAATTGAGAATCTAGTTCTTATTTTTTATTCTCAGATAAGGGGTATTCATGGAAAGTCTATACCTTTGGTTTGAGTGCTTTGGAAGCATGGTTTTTATTCTCATGAGACATGGGAGTTTGAGGCATTGATGAGAGATCAGTAGCCTCTACTCTTTGGTATGGAGTATTCTTAATAGACTTTATGTTGGTAGAAATAATTTATGTTAGAGAGAATGTGACATAATATTTCTAGATTTTAGGTATTTATAATCCCCTTTTTTATAATCCTTTTTTTGGGACTTGGTTTTGGGTGTTTTTAGATCCTTTTAAAAAAATTGGAAGTTTTTGGGGTGGTACATAGTTGGAACATGGCTAGGGAAAACCATGCAGTGTGGCCTAGGAAACTGTGTTCTATGTATTGATGTTTTATAGTAGGTCACATAGTTAGTTTAAACTGTGCATCCGCCCCCTTAAATCATGTGGCATGCAATAGTTGGGATCATATGGTTGGGTCATAGTTTCTCAAACTATGTATCCAAATCATGAACCCTTTTTTTGGAACCTAGGTGACGGAACCCAACCAAAAAATATTTTTCTAATTGTGTGACCAAACCATAAACCATTTCTTGAATCATATTGTTATTTATGGACTAGGTTCATGGTTAAAACTAAATTTGTAGCCTCACTGTGATCCTAAAATCTCAAATGATGAAGATGGTCTCAAAGATGCCCCTCCTAAATTTGAAGTGGGTGTCTCTGCCACTACTGATGGGTTGACTTAGGCTAACCTCAAAACTAAATAGGATCTGAAACTGACACTAATTGGTGTAGATATATCCAAAGAGGAACAAAAAAAATATGTGGACTCCCGGAAATAGTAATTTTTGTGTTATCCTAAAGCTATAATGATATGTCAAGCCTCATTCTCTAAGTCTTTGTTCATTTCCTTGGACTCCCAATGAATCACCATGGGTTCAAACTACATCCCAAAAAAAATAACCCTTACCATGATTCCATGTTCCTGACTGAAGTTGACAAGATTATTAATTCCAAATTGATTATAGCATTCTTTTACCCAAAATGGGTCACCCACATTATCCCAAACAGATAGAAGAATGGAAAAATTAGAGTCTGTATTTACTTCTGTAACCTCAACCTCCATTCTCTTAAGGATGAATTTCCCCTTTTAGTTTCAATAGTTTTGATCAACTCTATGGTTGGTTTCTAATCCCTCTACCTCATAAATGGATACTCCAGATATAATCAGATCTAGATGGCCCCCAATGATGAGGGTGCCACTTCTTTTAAGGAACTATAGGGAAGGATTGTATACCTAGTGATTAATATCATCTTCAAAAATTTTGGTTCCACTTAACTATAGGCCCAACATCACATATTTAATAAAATCCTTAGGATTTTGGTGGAATGCTATACAGATGATTTATTGGTACATTCTTTCCAACGTTAAGACTATATCATAGATCTTAGTAAAGTAATAAAATTCCTCCACTCTCGTCACATGAAGATGAACCCCTTAAACTGTGAATTTATGTTCATATTTATAAAATTTCTAAGATTCATTTTCAAAGATAGATGCATCAAGATAAAACTAGAGAAAATTAATGCTATCAAAAAATTTCTTTTTAGGTGCAACCTCTGGAAGTTGCAAGGCATCCCAGGAAAATTACCCTATATTCACTAGTTTATTGAAAGTCCAGACGATAAGTGTAATCCCTTCACGAGGCTCATAAATAAAAGTTTTTTACCACTGGGATGAGTACTGTTAGTTTGACTTTGAGGATATTAATAATTATCTTCTATGACATCCAGTTTGGATTCCACCTAACTCAATAAAGCCTCTTCTCCTCTATGTGACCACTCTAGAATGGTCCCTTGGTACCCTATTAGTGAAAAAAGTAACTAGGGTAGGGAAAATATCCTATATTATCTCATTTCTAAGATCCTCAACATAGATACTAGATACTCTCCCATAGAGAATATTTTCCTTATGCTTGTTTATAAAGTGAAAAATTTGTGACATTATTTACAGCACCATGAGATATAGCTGGTGTCATGATGGGACATGATAATTACATCATGAATTTACCTATATTGATAGGATGATTGGAATAATGAGTTGTAATCCTCCTATATTTTGACATCAGGTTTGTCACATGGGAAGCTGTCAAGGTAAAAACACTATTAGACTTCTTGGCCATGAATCTAACCCTTGAGGAACTAAACCAGCATTTTGATTCCCTAGATGAATTCATTATCTCAGTGGATAATTCAATATCATGCTTGAATATTACATTGATGGTGCCTCCCAAATTCCAACTAGTATAAGGATCAATAACCCCAAACTCAATAGGGTGGGCCTAGGGATCTCCTTCATCACTCCAGCATAAACCATTCTGCCATACTCATTCATCTTATCAGAAGGCTGCCCCAAAAAGGAATAATATCAGGCACTTATTACTGGCCTCATGTTATCCATCAATATTTATGTCCCTAGTTTCAATTTTATGGTAGACTCTGATCTTGTCATCAATAATATCGAGCATAACTATCTCATCAGAAATCAGGAACTTTTATCCCCACTAGAGTAGAATCATCAGCCAATGTACCAATGCTCTTCCCATCTAAAGGTGACTCATGTTCCCTAATCACAAAATGGTTGAGATGATGCTTTGGTAATCCAAGTCGCATCCTTTTTTAGATCCCAATTAAGATGACTTAATCATTCATATGGAACATTGGAGGTTCATCACCCCCACAACTTCATATTATGGAAACCAATAGGTATATTAGCTAGATATCAATACTTAAATTCTAGGTCCCTCAAATCCCCTCTTGATCAAGTACATGTGTGGTTGGATGACTCCCTTATTCGTGTATCACCAATACTAAATCCTCCTGACAGGTTGAGTCGAGAGTGAGAAAATCCTCTAGTGTGCAGCCCATTTTACCCTCTAGAGTGTTCCCAACATTGATTAGGATCTCTATACACAAGAGTTTGATGGAATTATTATTTTTTTAATCCAAAGGGACTAAATACCTTGGGTTATGTAAGAGGTCCATGCCGAATTCTCTAGGGTCCATCAAGTTGGACTAATGATCTCCCACAAAATTCAAAGGCTGGATTACTTCTATCCCACTATAGTACATGACTATATTGATTTTTTCAAGAGGTTTCATGTGTGTCAGAACCACACAACCTTTTTCATCAACCGCTGGAGCTTCTCCACACTACCAAATATTCTTATACATTCATGGATTTGGGGATTAACATTTTGGATCACAATATAGCCATGACAGCTTGATAGTTCAGGTTCATTCTAACCATAATAGACTTATTCTCAATGTTTTTAGAAGAATTTCCCCTCAAAGAAGTTAAAACCAAATTTATGATTGAGTTTTTGAACCCCCAAATCATTCATCAATATAGGATCCCTAACACTATTCTCATAGACAATGACATAATTTATGGGCTACTAAGCTAAAAAAATTCATTCCAAGTTCAATATCTAGACAAACCAAACATCTTTCTATCATTAATAGGAAAATGGGTGGATAGATACATTTAAAAAGACATTATCTAATACATTTCATAAGATAGTAGGCTATAATAAGAAAATTTAGCCTTATAATCTCTCTAATTCCCTCTGGTCCTATCAGGTGATAACTCGATGTTCCAACTAGGAAACTCTATATGCCTTAGTTTATGGAATAGAGGCAGTTTTATCGATTGAGGTTCATTTTTTGTCACTCAGAATATATTTTTATAACTATAAAATACCTGAAATAATAGAATAAGTCTTGTTATCTGAGTTGAAATTTTTTGAATAAAATAATCTCCATGCATTTCATAACCTAGAGAGACACTATAACCGGATAACAAGAATTTTTAACAAGAAGTTCCTCCTCAACTCCTTCCTTTAGGGTGACATGGTATTGCCTCTCAGTTCACCAATGATACTAGGAAAGAATTCATCGAAGATAGAACACAAATGGGAAGGACCCTACATTATCTATAAGGTATTTTATAATGGAGAATACACTTTAATCACTATGGAAGTGGAGCATATCCCACCTCCCACCAACTCCATGTTTCTTAAGTAGTACTTCATGTGAATGGTTTGTTCAAAGCTACATGAAATTAAACTATAGTATCTTATTCTAAGCATTATGACCTTAAACTATTTTCACCTATATTATGATATCTAAGAACTTAAAATATAATATACCATTATATATTCTATAATACTCTAAACTATGAATCCAAACATCTTTAGCACATGACATTAAACTTTAGGCTAACCCTATGTGATAAGCAAGGTATTCCTCATATGAAAAATATGGGATGGCCAAAATGAAAATCCTCAACATAAGATGTTCAACTATAGAATTACCCAATGCTATAAGAATAATATGCCTTTTATGACTAACCATGAGATGAAAAAATGAATATCCTTATCATGTGATGTTAATCTATATACTTACTCTATGTGATTAATATCATATGACTCATATGATAAATATGAGATTATCCAATTTCATCACCAGAGACAACTCTACCCTTCCAACATTAGTCTTATACCATTCCATACTCCATAAATATGTTTGGATTGATACCCATTCTTAAATAGATATGTACAGATTCTTAGATTCAAATTATTAGGCCCATACTAACACCAACATTTTTTGGGGGGGGAGTCCAATCCTCGTGAACTTAAACTAAATGAAACTGGTTTCAGTATTTCTTTGTGTGGTGAAGGTCCACCCTAGATCTATATTCACATTGGGTTTTAACTCTTTGCACCACCCAATAATCCTTTATCTACCTACTTACCTTTTTTCTGATCATTATGACTATAAACTATGTGTATTCGGCCCCCCAGTGGCCCCTTATTTTCATATTTCACTTCACCAATGGTGTTTCAGTAAACTAATTCCCCATTCTCTTTTTCATTACATATCCACTCAAGAGGACTACCCCCACCATCTCTAGTATCCTACCATGCTATACTATATAACTATGTGTGTCTTTATTCCCATTCCCATGGGATATATAGAAATGTTGGGATCCTATATATGTGGCCCATCCCCACCTTTGAATCATTGAGAGGTCTTCCCTCCCCTCAGAATAATGGATCTGACTGTGTATATTTTTTCTTGGATACTTTTGTTACAACGGGTCTCCTTGGCCCTATTTCACATCATTTTATCACTCTTTTGAGCCTCACACACCTCTTTAGGACACTCATCCCATATGGTTTATTCTCTATGACCATAAACTAAAATAAGTCTTATTCAGATCTGTAGAAATTTAAACTACAAAGTCTAACATCCTTATAAGATAACATTAAATAGTAGTCGTACCCTATGTAACAAACATAAGATGACTTATATGATAAATATGAGATAATAAAATAAAAACATCCTTAGCACATTATGTTAAAATATAGACTTAACCTATTTGATGAACATAGGGTACCTCATATGATAAATATGAGATGACCAAAAACCAATTTCATTATCACATGAAGTTAAACTATAACCTTACCCTATGTGATGAATATAGAATGCCTCATAAGATGAATATGAGATGATCCAATTTCATATTAGGAGAATATGTCACCCTTTAGGCATTGGTACCTTACTAATACATATTATAGAAATATGTGTGGCATGATTACCATTCCCATGGGGTATATAATGATACTCAAATATCTTATCTGGGGTATATCCCCATCACTAACTTATTTTATGGTCCTTTACCCTAAACATCTTAATTTATCCTTTAATACTGTCATTATCATCTAGCATGTTTGAGCATGGTATGTGGTTGTCCCGAGAGTCACACTCCCCTAGGACATTCCCCACTTCCACTTTCACACTTTGTACCCCCTTCAATTTAGATCCTCTTTATTCCTCCCAGTTTGAATAGGCCTCCAAACAACATTGGTTTTCAGCCACATTGTCCCACCTACCATCCTAGGTATAAACCTCAAATAATATTTGGATATATTTTTTGGTTCCTATGTTTTGAACATGGTTTATGGTTGATCATGAATCTGTATGTCCCATCCTTGACTGGTGTGGTCGTGGAACCTGTGTTTTGAACATGGTAAATAGTGATCCCTTCTATTAGTCACCACTTATTCAATCCAGATCTTGGAAATCAGGGTTTACCTCTGATTCCACCTTTTTTTTCTCTGGTAGGAACTTCAACATACTATGTATCATCCTCCAGTGCACTCAAGTATGATGACTAAGTAAGTCAGTATAGTTGTAACTTCCCCAAGTTAGCATCCTTTTCCCCTTACTATTCTATCCCTTATGACAATAAGGATATCATGACCCCTTCTTATTTCTCACACAGAGCATGGATTACATGATCTTAGTAGTTAGGGAGGAATTTCCATAAGTATTTTTGAGGTTCACTGGCATCCTTTAAAATAGATCACCACATATTTGGACCCAACTCTATGAACTTAAACCAGAAGTTTAGTCTTGATCATCACAACCTTAAACTATATGCTCCTGGCCCAATCATTATGACCATAAAATATATGTAACTAGCCACATGTGGCCCTTGATTTTCATTTTATTTTCCTCAACTCTAGTGACTTTGAAAACTAATGCACCCTTATTTAATGTCATGTCTCACCCCTACCATCCTAGGACACACCACCATCCTTTTGGTCCAAGCCATATGACCATAAACTAGCATCTCTGGTCCAACTTTCAGGACATTAAATTTCCCAAGGAAAGAGGAATATTTGTCTGTTAGGTTGAAAACCCATAGGGGTAACCTATAGAAAATTTTTACTCTTACCCACTAGTTTGTTCCCATGATTTTGGATAAAATAAGGGTATAAATAAAAAGGTACAAAGTCAGTGGGACCCGCCATGAGTTTCAACAAAAAAACAGGACGTGGTCACTAGACCCCATTGATTCTAAAAATATTTTTGAGATAAATATTAGCTCCCCTTACTTCCTGAGCACCTATATGATGTTCCACATATTATGTTCCCATTCTGTGTGTCCCACTACCCTAACTGGGTGGGATTTAATCATTTCGGTTCACAAATACTAGTCACAATATGTTAAATTGTGATTTGAAAATCCCAATCATGAAACATTAAACCATAAAATGGATTATCCTCATTGTATTACATTGTATTACACTTTCAAATCCCATTCCACAAGATGTTAAACTACATAACATTCATCCTCATGTAATAACATAAAACTGAAAAACATCACAGGACCTCACCTGAGAAGACTTTCCCCCATTTAGTGGTGGTTAACTACTACACTATTCATGTTCCTTGACTATCGCCCAGAATCTAAGATGATTATCCCCTTAAAGGATGAGTCAGGACTTCGTTAAGACTCATATTCCAACTAGGTTATCTAAAAAACATGGTGGCACAATTCTAAGAGTTTTGAACTCCCCTAAAAAATTCCCTAGTTCATCCCAATTATTTTTATATTTTTGTATTTGGACCACATCATCTTTTACATCTAGAGGGGCCCTATAAGAGGACTATTTCCCAACCACACTAGCTCACCTAATATCCTAGGAACATGATCTAAATAACTCCTGATGACATTTTTATGGGTTTCGTGATTCAAAAATGGTCAATGACTAACCTTCATTTTCTCACACCCTTTTTTTGTAGAATTCAATTCCCCTATCATTACCCCATTCATTCACTAGAATAAATTCAGAAATAATGTTGGATATGAAATTATTCCAACTCTCCAACCAAAGATATCCTAATCAGGATACTCCTATTGGTCAATAAATAATTCTAACCTTGAGTATTCAACCACTATATGACACTCTCATATAAGTGAGAAATATTCTACTTGTCCCTTTTTCCCATACCAAGCATAAATAATGTGGGCATAGGGATAAATTTTTGGGTGTCTCATTAATGTGATCAAGGTGAAGAAAAAAACACTCAAGAATATATGAAATTTAAATTAGACAAACATCAAAAAATGGGGGGGGGGTTATCCACATGTGGGAGCCTCTCCCTTATTTCAACCAAATGAGTTCTCCATAAGGATTTTACTTAGAAACCTAGGGCTCTAGTCTGTCCATACTCTTGTGAGTGCCCCCTAGAACAAGTTTTATCTTGGAAATATTTTTCACATACTCCTCATCCACCAGTAAAATGTCGTTATCCATAATTCTCACATAGTCCCACTCAGCTTAGAACTCAACCATCTTTGATGCCTCCCCTACTTTTGTAGCTTCAACCCTCAACCAACTGGGACCTTAAATTAATTATGATCTATTCTTGATAATTTATGATAGCTTTATACTCACTATCCTTCTTTTCCTTCCATGTCCATTCTTATTCGACTAGCCGGGGCTTCTTGGTACCTTTAGATTTTTCATTATGTCAGGAATCATCAAAATCATGATTTTTCATATACACTCAATCAGAGATATAATAACATGAAAAATCAATGGAAGGATCATTCATCCACCCCTTTGGTTCCAAAGTATAGTGTCTAATGATGTATAGATCCCATTGGAATCATGTGGTCCGACTCAAGGGTGTGGGTGATAATGTTCTAAATGCTTCTCCATGCCCTGAATTGGAAAAAATGATTCCCTTCATAAATTTTGAACCTGTAATATTCCAATTCCATTTGTGGCATTGATTCATACTCTATAAAATATTATAGGAAAATAAAAACAAGGTCTTCCATCAGTATCCTCTCATATGGACTGAGATCCATATCAAGAGAGGGTCCATCTCCGTCTAACTCTCGATTAATGGCACCATAAATTCCAAACTCATACCCTACCTCCCTATGAATGCATATGTCACTTCAACGGGTTTCCCTCATTGAATCGAGGATGGATTCACCTGAATGTAAGAATCTTTTAGGGTTGGATAAGCTACTGGTAAATGATCCCCAACTCCCATAGATTCATCTATTTACTGAGAATTCCCTCTCTAAAGCACTATTTCAGATAGAAACATATCATTCGGTTTTTCCTGTGAGAAAAAGAATAGAAAATATAACTTATATATGAGAAAAAAAATTAAAATAGGTGAGAGTTTTGATGACATGAATTCCTAGGGACTTAAGGGAAAATTATATCACTAGGGATACCTGAGTATCGGTTGGAACCTCAAAGCGAACACCAGGCTTCTCATTACTTCTCGGTTGTAAGCTATATAAAATGAATGAACCCATTAGTATAATGGAATCAAAAAACCCTATAAGGATTTCAATAATGTTATACTTATTTGATAATTGAGGTTCGAACTTACCATAAGGTGCATGTATTCCTATAATGAGTTTCCCCCAATGAGTTTTCTTGCTAGGGATAGGATCCTCTATCAAAATTTTAGGATTTGGTCACTCATATATGGTTGAGAGGGAAGGAGAGTCAGAAACCTCCCCTTACACAGCCTTTGTAGGAACCTCTCTCACTAATATTTTTGAAATATCCTCTGATTTAGTATCCTCAGGCTCCATGGAGGAACTCTCATCCCCCTCAATAGAGGCCCCGTGGATCTCCCTAGCTACTTCTTACATAAGAAAAAATCATTGCTTTGAACCCTTAAAAGAATGAAAGGTTGGAATATGACATAAAGTTAACAAAAAAACATCTTTAAAACATACCTCACTAAATTGGAGCTCGGTCATGAAATCATCCCTAGGAGTGACCTCTTCGCTCTCTTGAGAGGTTTCCTAACTAGTGTCGGATCCCCAGGACTACACATCACTAAAACACTATGTATTATTACTATAGATTGATGAATCATGATTTATAACCACAATGGATGTTGTCTCTTCAGGATCTACACCGACCATCACTTTTATTTGGGCAATGGTAGGTTCAAACTCACCACTTTGGTGTGTGAAGGAATCTGTCTTTTCAAGGTAAGAAAATCAGCCATGGAAGCCCATGTGGGCCATAATCTCAGTGAGCCCAAAATTTGGAAGCTCAATCTCATCATTGTGAGCCTCCTCCACAATTTATCCTCAATAAAGGATAACCACAACTTTTTCCACATTTCCCAATGCACGGGATAGGTCTTATCATTAGTTGGAAACACCATATGCCATAGTTTCTTCCCTAGAGCCTCATCGGTCCTACTCATCCAAGATTAAGAGATCTTTGATTATTCTTGGGGCCCCTTTTGAGGAATCCTTATGCTGTTAGGGGGTGGTGGTGTAGTTGAACCCATAGCTTACCTCACTGCTTCTCCGACTTATGCCCTTGATTCCTGGTGGGAAATTTAAAGAGAATATCACCTAAAACCTTACTACTCCTACGACTTGTTTGATGGGACAACCCTCCTCAAATATTGAATAAGTATTTACCCTAGGTATGATGTTTTCCAATTTCCAAAATAATTTGGAGAGAGGTAGACATTGATATTGGTGAGTGGAAACACAATGACCTCCAATTTTCCTTAGACCATAATCATCCCCCATATTTGATGAAGGATAAAATGATTCCTTTCCTTGAGAATATACATATATACATTATTTATTGGATTTTTAATGCATCTAAAATTATTAGAGAGCTTAGATGTAGTGTATGGTTAACAATATGTGTTACCTTCTATCCTAGAAACCAACACTCCAACTCGAAAGTCCTGAACGTACTTCGTCGTTTCCAACGACCCCTAAAGATTATTGATCATCTCTCTGAAAGGGGTTAGGAATGGATGAATTTTCAAGTTCTTAGTATTGATAATGCTGAAATAAACCCCTATTTCATCGATATTTATTTTCCAAGCCTAATAAATGTTGAGGATATATGGCCACAATCCACTATTTAGGGGAATGATTGCATTAGGAAATTCATACCCCTAAAATTTTACCATGATTTACCCATGAAGAAATTGGAATAGATAAAAAATGTTATGGGGAATACTTCCTCTCAAAAAATTCCCTAGTTTATTATAGAGTTTTTTCAACACCAGGACTCCAAGATTCACCTAGTTACTCGACATTATGATTCTTTCCATCACCAGTGTTCCAGATCACAATCCAATATTGGTGTCCCTATCCGGTAATATCCAACTATTTGGGATGGTGTCGAGGAACTCTATATATTGTATCACCATTTTACAATCTTTTATTCTATAACCACATTCTTGGTAGGGTAATTCCATTAAAATTGGTAAGTAAGACCCCAAAATCATTCTCTAAAATTCTATAGAAAACTGTATTGGCCACCCTAGCATTTTCCCAGCTCATGAATTCAAGAATATACCAAGCTAGGTCTTAAGTGAAATTTCCTAATGGTAAAAATGATAATGCTTCAAAACATGAGCCATATCGTCCAAAATAATTTATACTACGATGGAGTTATGGTCCCGATCCCCCATGGAATTGGTAACCTAATGAAATCCATCATATTGGAACCCCATAAATGGGATGTTAATGATGTAGTGGAGATCCCATAGACTGACTCATACTTCCCTATTTTGGTGTTCGAAGGTTTTGGTGTCTATGGACCATCAACTAAGAAGTTTTAGAAGCATATCCTGTTATTGGTAGACCTAGAATTGGTACATACATACTACTTCATATATCTCAATGTGGAATAGATAATCCCAGTTCTCCAGAAATGTGAAGTGCACCTAGTGTGCCCATGACCAATCATTGGTGAATTCCCCCTAGCTCGCAGCTCCTAATCCTCATACTAGCCCTTGTTTTTTTTTTGGATTCTAGTTTTGAATATAATTACAAAGTGAGAAGAGAAATCCTTGTATGATACTTGTTCCACAATTATTTTCCTCATCCTTCTACTCAACAAGCAAATGAAAACATATTCATGCTCTCTATATAGATGATTGGTGGCTATGATGTTCCAACTATTGAGTTCATCATGATGATCAAACTTGTATCATGGTGTGTTTACTTCCATGTCGGTATATCCACATCATCTAGGAGTGAAAAATTATATATCGGTAGGTGATTTCATAAAAAAATATTCCCTATGGGATTTATTCAAAAATCTTAATAGCAGTCTATTCTCAGAAATGATCCTCTGGTCATAGAGGATTTTTGAATTCTTGACTATATCCACCCTTCAGGTAGGACCAGAAAAATTGATAATGGCTTGGTTAATATGATTTTAAATTTATATGGTGTTTAGAGTTTTAACCAATGTTGAATCATGAAAAGAGGTATTTTATCAAAAAGATGATGTTTTTCACAACTTCTAAGCAGTTCATGAAAAATGATGGGTTTAGAATTCAAGATTAGTCATTTAAAATGGATTTTTATGAATGTCACAGTTTAATGCTTGAGAGTTCATGCAAAGTGTTGAGTTCCATAAATAAGATAGGGATTATTGCACATGAAAGGCAAGTGACCATAAAATCCCCATACTTATTTATAGTAATGGGACCATCGAATTATGTGGTCACAGAACGTGATTGTGTGTTTGTATAACCCGATTGCATGACATGATAATAGCATTTTAGGAAATAATGGAAATTCACTCTACATTTTAGTGTTTCCATCAGAACTTGACCTTCTAGTGTCCCATAGGCTCCAATTCTAAGGGGGATATTTTTTTCACTAAAATCATCTCTCAATCCCTAAAAGGTTAATTTTCCATGTAAAAAATGTCCATTCTAAACCTAAGATCCATTCTAGAAGTAAGGAATCAAGTGTGTGACTATCTTATCTTGTGCGCATATTTCATGTCACGTGTGGAACTTATTTTAGCTCCGAAGGAGATGCTAGATATCAAATTTCTACGAGTGATCCAAGATACCTAAAATATTGTAAAAGGTACTTGTTCACAACTTTAGATATTTTTATGAAATCCTAACCTTGGTGTGAAAATCCTTTATGGAGAAAGGTGATGTCAAAAATTCATCTTACGCAGGTTTGTCCCAGCGGCAAATGCATGGGAAGCTCTGAACCCAATTGTGTAACCCAGCTGAGTTATGAACATATTACCACCCATTTGAGTTATAATTTAAACCTCACTGCCAAAATTATGGGAATATTTGAATGTTGATTCATTGCCTCTTTCTTGTGAAAACCCCACTACTATGACACCACACAACTTTAAACATCCATGGATTCCAAAATATAGAGAAATTTCTCAAAAGACCTCAAATGGGAACCAAATTGGCTAAGCTTGTGTTTGGATGTCCTTTTGAAACTTCCCTAAATGAATAAGTGGTTTCATGAAAGAGAGTATTCCTTCACACAACCTCATGTTCTGCAAGACTCTAGTAGTTGCAAGAACTAATGCATCAAGGTTCTTACAACCCTATTATGGAACCCATAGTTCCTACATCCCCATTTCATGGCCTACTATAGTGTTTCTCACAACAACCTTCAAGTCCCTACCTCAATTCCAACTTCAAGAACCACATCTTCATACAAGTTGAGTCCTCGCATTCCCTATACCTAATCCATTTTTTTTATTATTTCCCCAATATCCTACACAACTTGTATCACCAAACTTAATTTCCTTCCCCTTTCCATGGACAAGATGATTTTATTGACTTTTTAT
The DNA here is from genome assembly GCA_963277665.1 of Viscum album. Lineage (NCBI taxonomy): Eukaryota > Viridiplantae > Streptophyta > Magnoliopsida > Santalales > Viscaceae > Viscum > Viscum album. The sequence goes on from OY728120.1 coordinate 1,492,097,934, forward strand.
CCTTAGTATTGTTACCTTAATTTCTATTTCTCATAATAATAGGAACCCTGATGCTAGGACCCCTAATTTCCACTCTTGCATGATTGTGTTTATACCATTCCCCACCCAGATGTGTATGAGCAGTTGGAACATAATCCTTGAAGGTGTCATCATCATGGGAAACTTCCCACCGTTACTGGTAGAGAGGACTTTTCTTGGATCTTCCTATCCTACTTAGAAATGGTTTCCCTAGGTGTGGCTCCTAAAAATTTCTGAGATGTATTTTTTAAAACAGCATAGCCCAATGCCCTATTCATATAATGTTAAACTTCATGACAATTTCCTTATCCCATTATGTAAAACTATGGCTTTACCATATGTGGTGAACATATGATTCCCCATGTATGACTGGAATGGGATGATACAACACCTCCTACCCTACATAATAAATATAGGATTACTCTTATATGATAATAATGAGATTCCACCACCTTCCCAACCATGTGATGAAACTACTAAAACATGATGTTCCCATGTGTAAGAACCACCCCATATTCCACCATCATGGGACGAAACTCCAATCCTAGGATAAAACTAAATTCTTATGATGAGACCCCCAAAACATAATGGAATATCATGCACAATCTCAACACCATCCCTCATTGATTATCCTACCACGAGACGAGATTCCTTAACACATATCATTAAACATCATGGACCAGTCCTATCATGAGACCTTAAACAATGGAATTGAACTGCATGGGTTTTTATCCCTATATACTAACATGGTATGTAGGAAACCTCCATGAGGTTCAATCCTAACATCTCAACAAACCTATCACACCTCTATAAGGTTTAATCCTGACACCCCAACATTACCATTAATTTTACATACCTTCCCCTTGGAAGGCTACAATCCTATAGTGTGATCATCTTCCCCCATAGGGGAAAACTTTCTATAACCACCATCAAATCCAAAAGTGTAATCATATTCCCCATGGGAACACACTGAAAATCATAGTTTTATCATTTCCCCCCACCCCTTGGGGGTAAAATCTCACATTTCAATCAAACCCCCAATGTGTTATCATCTTCCTCACATGAACACTTTGAAAACCTATCTCCACATAATGTTAAACTTATGACCAACTTATCTCTACCAGACATTAAACCTACAAACTAACCCAAAATCATTAACCCACACAATAAACATGGGATTCCCTGGGTAAAAACCTTGGAAGATTTATTCCTCTAGCATCAACTACCTCATGGTATAAATGAGATTCCATGGGTTTCTCACCCAAGATGCTTCACATGAGTTTCCCTTGACCTCATAAGGGGAAGAATTCATATATGAACAACATGCCCAACCACAAGAAATTCCCAAACATGCCCAAAATTTCTATATAATATAACTAAAGGTTACTTACTAATCGAGATATAAGAAAAGTGTTTAACTAGTTTCCACATCGAGATGATGTCAAGAATATGTTTTAAGAACATGACTTAAATCTTTGAGGGAGACCTGGACTAGAAAATGAGTTCTAAGGAGGAATCCATGGAAGGAGGAACAGACATCGCATCATCCCATTTCAATCAATGATACAATGTTTCATATTATAGTGATTAAAGTCACCCTCTTTTGGAAAGCAGGAATGCGAGGATAAAGCCGCATGATGTGAATCCCCAATAGAAAGTTTCAGAAACAAACAATTTGACCCAAAAAATATACTACCTACATAGAACTTTCATCTGAGAGTTTAAAATCCCGACTATCTATTATACAATAGAAACTTCTAGCTCTAACTCAAATTACTCCTAATTCAGAACATGGGAGGATTATGATGAAACTTTTTGAGATAAGATGTATTTAAAACATCATGTATACATGTCAATTGAGATGGTAATTCCAATTGATAAGACTCGTGATTAATCTTCTCAGTGATCTCAAGTGGTCCCACATTTCTCATAAAAAACTTCCCTTTCTTCCCAAGTAAATAGTGACCCAATAGAAGAGAAAAATTCAAAAAGACATTTTCACTAACTGAAAACACAAAAGGATGGTGTCAATGATTTGAATACTATTTTTGTTCATTGTCATCTATCACTATGAATTTACGTATGTCCTAAATTCTTGTCGACATCTCCAGAATGAGGCTCTGACCCATAAGAGTGGCCTCACCCACATCCAACCAATAAAGAGGTGACCTGCACAAGTGACCGTATAAAGATCCAAAAAGATCCTTTTTGTTAGACAACTAATAACTATTATTATAGAAAAACTCTACCAATCCTAAATAGATATACCCATATCCATAAAAATACGAGTTTCATGCTTGAATCATATCCTAAAGAATCTAAATAACCTTATATTTATTGATATATATCTATGGATGGTAATTAGTACTCACTATTACATGATCCCTCATCACCTCTTGGTAACTTCTTCAGAATCAATAAATAAACCTAGGATCCCTAATAGATAAAATGGGATAGAAAATCCAATGAAACCTCATAATTTCTTGCTTGTATAACTTACCCATATATTCAACATTAGTGGTGTCCCTAAATTGAATGAAATATTTTAGTTTCATATAACAATCAATCACCACATAGACAGAATAATATCCTTATTAATTCCATTGTAATCCAATAATAAAGTCCATGGATACCTCATCCAACTTCTATACCAGCACTAGAAGATGTTGGAGAATATATGAAGGATTTAGGTGATCTTCCTTAATCTTTTGGTAGGTGTAATAGTGTGATAGATAATTAACAATGTCATGATTCATACCTAGCCACTAGAAATTTTGTCTCATTTAATAATACATTTTCATAGTGTAAAGGTTAACATCCCAAAAAGAACTGTGAAAATAATGCAATATAGAATTCCAAATAGATAAAGGGAACATAATAAAACTAATAAAGTGAAGTATTATGACATTGGGAAGAGACTAACCATGAATTGTCTCCCCACCATATAATAATTCTATAAATCCCCTATACACTTCATCCTATTACTGTTCATACAAAATAAACTGGAACTGAGACAATTATAACTAAAAACTAGTCAAAACCATATCTATACCATCATGATGCACATCCAGATGAAACTGAGATAAAAACACTATAAGGTTCTTCCACTCTTTCAATTTTAAGACAACCTAATAATGGAATTTCCCATTGATATAATCGATGATTAAATTCCCCTTTCCCTAGGTATAGGTGATATCAAAGTCAAATGTCCATAGGTATTGCACTCATTTCTCTTTTTGGGGTTCAAGTCCTTCTAAGAAATGATATTACTCAAGATATTATGATTAGAAAAGATGGTGAAGCTCTCTCTAAAAGTATAGTGTCTCCAACACTTAATAACATGAAAGAAAGTGTGAATCTCCAAGTCATGAGTAGAATAATACTTCTCATGTGGACAAAGCTATCTAGAACCATATTCCACAACATGGATATCATACATAAGAATTCACCCTAGAGAAGCACTAGAAGAATCAAAGTATACCACATAGACCTTATCTGGTTCCAAAAAGATCAAAATAGGATCTGATGTTAAGCTTTGTTTCAACTCATAAAAATAGTTCTAACACTTAGCGTCCTAAGATAGTTTCAACCAATTATTAGTATGATCAGGAAATGAAGACCCTAGCTAAGAAAACTTTTATGAACTTTCAATGGTATCCAGATAAACATAGGAATCTTTATATCTCAAATATGTTTTGTGGTTCTTCCCAATACAAGATATATTTCACCATTTCAGGATCAACAGAGAGACCATGTTCAAAAATCACATGCCATAAAAATTCACCTATCAGATCCAGAAATTTCACTTTGATAGCTTCATATAAAGGTAGTGAAACCTCATGGTTTACAAAACTACATTCAGATGGTTCTCATTCTCATAATCATATCTCTAATAAACTAGGATATCATCCATGAATACTATAAAAATGGTTTCTAGATACTTGTGGAATATATGATTCATCAAATCCATAAACACTATAGAAGAATCAGTTAGAAAAAATGGAATCCCCATATATTTATAGTGTCTATACCTACTTCTGAAAATATACTTCTGGATGTATAATTTTATAACTCTGAGTTGATGATAATCCAACCAAATATCAAACTAAAAAACAGCCATTCCCCCATTATCTAGTCAAAAATGATATGAGGAAAAGTATACTTTTTCATAAATATTACACAATTCTTCTTCTTATAGTCTATACGGAGACACAAAGAACTATCAACCTTCTTTGAAAATATCAAAAGAGGTTCCCATGAATAGACACTATTAAAAATAAATATCTTATATAAAAGGTCATTGTTGTTCCCAAGTCAAGATGAAGACCACTAAGAGGGGGGTGATTCATTGGTTCGCTTTTATTTTAAAAGAAAGTTTCTTAACTCCATAAAAACTTTATTAACCTATAATTTTTTTTCGATTTATTATCCACTCAAATATAACTCACAACCTCACCTTTCATATTCAAAAAATATAAATATATAGCATCGCATGATATTTGTAAGGTTGGGTACAAAGACCTTCTCCTTTCCATGTTAGATAGGCCCACCAAGATGGGTTATTTCACTATTTTCTTTCTGGAATACAAATGAAAAAACATAAAACAATTCTACAATACCAGTAGTAAATTTCTTTTTATAGTTAGTTATACCCCCAAACTATCCTTTCCAGTATCAACTTCCCACAAACAAGACTTTTCTACAAATGGTATGTATCCACAGTTACAAGCTTCCCTTTTATTTATTCTGATCAACTTCAAAAAGTATTCACTTCTTCCAAAAATAAGTTGAATAAAAATTTAACTATGTAAAACCTTCAAGAAATTCAACAATTAACACAAGAACTTTTTGGTATTCAAAATTATTCTAGAACCTAAGTCTATAAATCCTTCTTAAGAGATTCAGTCTGATCTTCCCAGTCCAAAATACTAAATTTAATAGTCTTTATTTAATGGTTAGTTAAGATAGATTCTACTTTTACTCTTATTTATTCAATTGAGTTAGAACTCAATCAATAGCTCACAATTACTACATCCGATGGAACTCAGTTTGATTAACCTGGATACTATGGATTTAACTCTGATGGACTCACTCTGATGGGCTTGTTCTGATTAAACTTTTTCAGATGAATCTTGATTGGATGATCTTATAGAACATCAATCTAATGATCTTCCTTAGCTTAAACCTAAAAAAAAATATATGGTTGGGTACTGAATACTTGTTCCACATTTTTTGGGGCTTAAGTGCTTGAACATTCTTAAAGTCACTTTTACAAACGAACTCATCTCTCCTTTTATTGTAAACTCAAAAGTTGTTTAGGCGGAGTTCAAAATACCTTTCCTGCTTAACCAAATTTCTTGAATATTCAATTCTATTTAAATATCATATTAATATTTTACTTCGTTAATTCATTTCAAAATAATTAAATCTCTTTGATTTTTGGATCTCTCTTTGACTTCTTTAATGCTTCAGACTTTCTAAAAAATCTTTAATCTAATTATAAATTTTCATTATGATTTTCCCATTAAAATTATCTATTATTATGGCCATCTGGACTTATTAACCAACTGGTAAATTTGGAACTGAATACGTTTCATTACATTTCTCTACACCATCTAAAATACTATCTTCCATTTCAATTTCCTCAATACGATGGAAGAATATGTTCAAAAAAAATTCTTCATTACATTGATCTATACCAAATGTAAGAAGTAAAACATATGTATTCTCAATATGATTATTATAACCAAATTTCATTCTGGATTTCTCTATTATGATGGAGATAGAATATTATTTAAAGATTCTTCAACCACTTCAAATTACTCTTTTCTGAATATGATACCAAATATCATTTAACACTCAAATTATTTCTGTTTTCTATTTACAATACTTATGAGCTTTATTCTTTTAAGACATGAATATTTTAGTTTTTGATCTGACTAGAAACCAACACCTTCAGTTTATCTCATTACTATCAAGTATACCTTCCCATCCTTCAAACAATTTTGAATCCGATGATCTGAGATTAGAAAGCATTTACATCAGAAACTTCCATCTTCCAAAAACTTTTTCTTATAAAAACTTTCATGACTTTTATTACATTTAAAATCATATTTTTCATCATATAACTGACAATGTAAAGTATTTTAACATCTCATTCTTCCAGTAACACATTCCTTTCCTACTCATCCTGAATATGATTGGCCTGAATACGATTGGAAACACTTCTTATCCCCATTTATTTTATCAATATAGCATCATAAGTTTAACAACATAATTATGATTTCTGGGAAAAAACTAAAAAAGCATCAATATAATAATATTAGATCTATTATTAATTTGAAAAAAATTTATCATTATGATCACCACATTCATTCATAACTCAATATTATTTCTGGATTTTTTTCATCAAAGTATCATTATGATTCCATGATCTGTTGAGTCATGCTGATGTCTGGATTTTATAACAACGATTTTTAATTCAATACTCCTAGATATGATTATAGAAATCTAATACTCATAGATCTTATTATAATACTTATGGTTTTGGATTCTATTTGACAACTTTACTCACACCCTTTATCAATCTGGATTTACGTTACCTTTTTAACATACTTTATTTATTTAATAGAATCAACACATTGAACTATGGTAAACAAATAAAAAAAAAACTAAATTGGTTCCCAAGAGTCATCTATAAAAGCCTTAATCTCTTTTACCTCTATAGGTTCCATGTGATAAGAGGGTACTGATATCAGCTAAATACCAGGCACAAAATTGATAGAAAAATATACCTCCCCCTTTAGAGGAATATCTGATAATTAGTCAAGGAAAACCTTAGGGAAATTTTGAATAACTAAATGAAGATCAATATGTGAGGAAATAATCAATATAAACTATAATATAATACAATAGACTCATGATCTCTTGGAAATAAGATCCTACATGTATGGAACTCAGATCACACTCTACTTAGAAAACCTGAGATCTCCCATTGGAAGGTGAGAACAAAACATTACCATGATGACAATAAATATTAGATTTATGAGAAAATAGATAATACATAATAATTATTATGTCAAAAATATCTAGATCAAGAACCAAGAAGTCCCAGAATAACCCTAGATCTACTATCAAAAGTGAGTGCGAAGGAAAATGAAACCCCTGCTCTTTCCTCTTTCCAAGAGGCATTTATAACTCTATAAAAAACTGAAACAATCTTATTCTAAAGTTTCAACACATCTATAAAATGAAAATATGAATGAGTGTTAGGAACATGTATCAAATAGAGAAGTTTCAATAGAATATGCAACAAAAAGGATACCTCTCACTATACTTGGGCCTTAATTAACTTCATGAAAAAACTCATCCACTGTATGAAGATATATTACTCCTAAGGTGTGTGGCTAGACCATTGTTGAATTTGAATATTCAAACTATGTTGTAGTGGAATTTTAAGTATACGATCCTTGATTATAACAAGGCATAGAAAGACCCTGGTATAATCTTTACATATAACCTCAGTGGCCCCAAGTACTATAGTTATTTGTAGGTGTAGGGTTAGATCATCAAGGGTTCTCCAACATACCACACTGGTAGAAAGTGAAAGGTACAATACTAGAAACCAATGATGGTGTAGAAAAATAATGCTACTGAGAACCACCTCCATCTCTCTTGAGACTATAATGACACTTCAATTTCATACCATGTGTATTACTAGAACTACACCTAGGGGGAAGGTAAGATAAAAAAAAACATGTGTTTCCCCCCATATTAATTTCTTCCATCATAGAACTACCAACCATATAAGTATATGTGGGGAGCCTCAATAGATATACCTACAATTTGATTTTATGTCGTAAGCCATGAATCAATTTATGAGCCTTTAGTTATTCATTCATAACCTCCTCTAGAGAAATATAATCCATGTCTAATAAATGGTTAATGTACAATAACACCAAATGGTATCCCTACTACCAATAATATAACTCTGTAGAATTTCCAATCATTAAAGATTCTGGGTAGAACATCTAGAAGAATGGGTTTTGGAAGCCTTTACACTCTAATCCCACATTCTAATTCACCAAAACCATAGATTTCCATCACCTTTTTCTAGAACCATCAATCTTAAACATTATGCACTTCATCTTAATAGATTTTGGTGTCTCTAGAAAATCATAGAATTTATCAATATTATTCATCTTGTCCTGCACCATCCAAGGTTCATTAATACCCTTAAGATATGGGGGCTTTTGGTGTAAGAACTCATGCCCTTAATCCTTGTCTCTTTTTTCTCCTAGTTATGCCACAATACATTGGTTCAGAATTAATCATATGTTTTTTACCATGACTCGAACTACCCACATGATAGCCTATAAGAGATTATGATCAAGAGTAGGATTCCCTTGAGGAGCATTATTAGTTTTATGATCCTAAGTAACCCTTGGAAGATGTCTCATAGGCAAGTTTCAACATATAAAAAATAGAAATAAACTACCAGATAATGAAACAACATCAGTTTAAACTCGAGATAACAAAAGAAGAAATGGAGATTTAGATTAAAACCCAACACATGAGGAACACAACCAAAAATAAAATGGTGAATTGAGGATTTTCAGGGAAATATTTTTCTAGAAACACTCCACAACCTGCTTCTCAAGTCATGAAAATCATATATTCTCTTAATCGACTTCATATAAATGATCATAACCATGCACTAATACAAAATTTTCCTGAACCAGCTTAGATAACCCATCCAACTGGGCTTCAAAATGTACCATAAAAACATAGAGGTTTGTCCCAATCTCCATGGGATGGTTACTATCACCCAAGCATCCAAAAACAACCAAATGGAATGATTTTCCTAATTAAAAAAAGATACATGGCATATACAGAAAATGATGACCAAAACATAAATTTCCCAAAAACCAAAAGGAATAAAAATTTGTTTCAATACAACCAAAAGTATAAATAAAAAAACCAATGTACTTGTAAAAAACACCCATAAAGAATTTTTTTTTAGAAGATACTATGAGTGATATGTGATCAATGTTCCACAAACTACCCATACCAAGAAGATATGGACCTTTTTCCCTCACTAAAACACCTTTAACATTCCAATATAATAAAAAAAATGTTTAAAAACCATGAGGGAGTGTGAATTGTGTGAATTAAACAATATTTGAATGACCCCGCTTAGTTTTTTCATAAAAATAATCTATAAAACCTAATATTCTCAATTTAAAAGAAAACATGGCATGATAAACAATTTTTACATTTATAACAAAAACATGGTAAAATAACTACCCTTTTACAATTCTAAAACCAAGCTAGATAAATAATTTTCAAAGAAATTTTTTGATATTCCATTAACATTTATCAAATAATGTATTATATATCATATAAAATCCAAATAATTATAGATCCAAGAACACTAATGATCAACCCTAAGATATTATAGGTCAATCTAGCATGGTCAATCATACCCCAATAATAATCAATAACATCACACACTCAATTCCCTAGAGGAAAATAATCTATGATCTAGGGAAAAAGTATCAACCTAGAATGTGACCCCCTTAATATGTTGAGAATAAGATCCTAAAGCTAATGGATCTTTGATCTTATAATAGAGGAACATCTTAGAAAGTGACCCCCCTACGGTATCAAGAGATAAGGTCCAATACTAAATCATCCACCTAGATTAACAAGGGTCCCATGTGTATAATATGTAAAATCATTTCAAAAATATATTATAACACTTCAAATTACATTTCCAAACTACCCTTTCACCCAAAAACGTTGATGTGAAATCTAGTCCAAAAACCATTTCAATATTCTTTGAAAAAAATTTATCATTTACCAAAAAATGGGAAAACTATTTTTTATAAAAATACCATTTATGTATGAATATCAAAAAATTAAAGGATCAAGCTAATTTACATTTAGAAAACTATTTATAAAACCAAGAGCATCACTGTTCATCAAATAAAGGAAATAGACAGAACCACCTACCTCAAACCTGGACTCACATGCCATCAATAATGGGATAAAAAATCAATAAGAATAAGGGTTCCAAATAGTATTAATATAAGGTTCTAACCCAAGGAATCCAAATTAAAAAATAACAACACATACTTATATCAATTGGGTAAGAAGAGAAAAAACCCCACTAGAAAACTCACCAAAATATCCTTAAAATACAAGAACATGAAGAACCACTAACTGTTGTTTTGATATCATGTCTAGAACATGACTAGACTAATAAAAATCCAATAAAAATGTTCAAGACCAAATATTGAGAGAATAAAAGTATTCCCTATGTAAGATACAAGGTGTTACAAAGGTTCATCCAAAGATACCTAGAAATCATCCAAATTGGAAGACCTAAACAAATATTGGAAGATAAAGATTATATACACTTAAATCCATTTCAAAAATTCATATAAACCAACAGTGAAGATATCCACAAGTTTCAATAAACGAGTATAAATATATCCATAAAAATAGTGGCCTATTCAGCCAAATTAAATTATTGAGCCAGTCGTATCATGATGTATTGGATACTCACTATGTCCATGGTGGCCTCAGTGGAACCTCTCCATGCCACCAAAAACACCCTATGACCATGCCCCAATTACAAAGGCCTGGGAATTTTGGAACATGTATGCCCCCACCACATCCATGGTGGGACCTATGGTACATGTCCCATATGTATAATTTAAGGGATCCATGTCCTAGAATATACAATACTTTGGGAATAATGTCTCTTCCTATAGAACATAGGAGATGCAAATGGTGGAAAAGTCTTGCTCCATAATGTGGCCTAACCCATTTTTCTTGGAAGAAAAAAAACCACTTAAAAATCCTCCAATCCATAAAAAAACATCCTAAACCTATAAATAACCATCTCAAATATAAAAAAGGAACATACTTTAACTAGGTATGTCACAATTATGAATTGTATATAATAACCATTATGAATTCTATATGAGTTAATGGGGCATGCTTTTTATTCCAATAAAAAAGACTCTATAATTTAATTTAATCTCAAAAAAATAATTCTAATTTATTTTATGAGTCTGTTTAACAAATCCCCACATTTATTTTCAAAACATTGGACACTAAATTCACACATAGATTTTTGTTAACAATATCCAACTATGAATTTTTTAACAAAACCCTATTTAAACTTTTTTTAAAATCATTGACAACTCACCTCTTAAAAAAAACTCTAATGCCATAAGAATTTTTTTATATCTCACCAAATGATTCAAAAATCAGTTACTCAAATCCCAAATGATCCATGATTAATATGAGAAACAATATTTAAATTTAAATTTTACCAATGAACCACTTCATTAATCTTGTATTTTCCATTACTTGTAGTATCAACTCTTGGACTATTATCTTTCCATACCCCCTTGATAAAATATTAAATGTACTCTCTATGAACAAATATTCCCCAAATTATAAAACAAATGACCCCAAATAAAGAAAAAATTCTTCCATAAATTAATTTTTAGTGATTATACCTATTTATCAACAAACCAAAAAATCACTTGTGTGAACATTACAATGAAGAATTAATAACTTCATCAGTCAAATTAATTGAAAAAACATACCATGCCTTAAAAATATTATTGGTATTAGTAACACATAATAGTAATACTAGTTGTTTAAATATATGGTATAAGAAAATTTTTAGAAGAGTTAGGTTCCCATATCCAAATAATTAATCAGATATAGGTGGTCGAACATTAACATACTGTCAATACTTCTCAAAATTTTATTTTTGAGTGTTCTTTAATCATGATATTATAAATTTTAGCATGATTTAACAATTAATCTAAAATTAATAGAATTTAATTTAATTTATCTATGAAAAATTTCTACTTTATATTGATATACATTATCTTTAATTGATTCACTTGATTTTAACTAATATTTATAGCTCTTGAATTGTCAATTTTAATGAAAATAAGAAAATTTACTTTAATACCAATGTATTCAAGAAATTATTTCATCAATAGATTTTTTTTTTTAAATCTTGGGATGTATATATTTATTCAAATAATTTATTTCTCAATGATATATAATCATACTTCTTATTTAGTAAAGAAAAAAAAAATCCCTATGATAAAAAATATACCACATTAAGTAGACTTCTTATCATCTTCCAAAATAACCCATCAACACATGTGTATTAAAAAAACTCCAACAATAACATTCCCTTATAGAATATCTCAATAATTCATTATTCCTTATATATAATAAATTATTTATTTCACTAATGTAATGTGTATTTACCTCAATAGTGACTAGGTTTAGTGATGATATATGACCTTACATATACCAACCTGAATGCTAGATTCTTCTATCTATAAGTGAGGGTTGGCTCCATATAATGGGGAGACTATACCCTCTATATCATCACCATACAATAATAGTAAATTACTAAAATGTAAACCATTCATCAAAATACAATATGTAGTTTATAATTGAAGGAAAATCAAAACAATAATTTAACACATGTTTTAAAAGAAAAAGAAACACACTAAACATACACTAGTAATAAAAGACAAGGCTTCACTCTTTAATTAAATAATATATATAATAGTATATAATGAAAGTAAATAAAATAAAACTATAAAACTTGTTTCAAACTAAGTCCTTATTCCCACATCCAAACCAAATTTCATTCAGGTTGAACTACTCTAGCTTTAACCTAAATAATTAATGTTTCCTTGAACTATATCATAAATGTAAGGGATGCACATCACCCAATGCACATGTATAAGGTTAGAATAGAAAACTCATTATCCCACCAACAATAATTCCCCTAAAGGATACCATAATTAATATATGTGATTTTATGTACAAATTAGTAAATAATGTTCTAACACATAACATAAAACACATAAGTGCAGATATCCTTTTCTAACCAGGACACTGAGATTCTCAACCCCACCTATTTCATCCAGATCCAAAGAGTAATTTTATTTATCTAATGAAGTCCATAATATAGGATACCTATAACAAAAAAATAATTACTAAAAATAAGTTAGTATCCAATACTATGTGAGGCCTTTCATATCCAATCCCATAGGGTTGTTCTAGGTTATATCCAAAAAATGAGTTTCCAAAACCCTTATGAATCATCAAGAAATGTAAAAATGATGGCAGTCACTAGATACAGTTCAAAAGACTTGTACTTTAAAATATTGTGTTAAAAATACATACTTTTTATGCATAACATGAAATACAACCAACTCCTAGAATTGAAATATCCATGTCTGCTGAACTGGGTGCATATTAAAACATTAACCTATAACATTTTATAAAATACGCCATCTTAAAACGCTTGTAATCAAACCAAAATCCCATTATCACATATGATAACCTGGGGAAATAGAGAAACATATGAAATCAATGAGCTAAATGGATTAGTAATAGAATGGGATAATGAAATAATAAGAAGTGATAGTGAGGAATTAAATAATAATTATTTATCATGACATAAAGTCTATAAAATAATGATCCTATAAACATTGAATATACCTATCAGAGAACTCTAAGGGTGGATACAACTGCTTAGTGGGACTCTTACCACCTTGTTTAGTGGAATACCTTTCCTTGTGAATTAGAAATTTTCCACATAAATATGTATAAAAGATAATAACATATATTAAGGATATCTTCCATGAACATCACAACATAGCAGATTGGATTTATTTCCCAACCACATAAAAATTGTTCTATAATGAGATAAAAATATTTATCCAATTACCTAAATGAATATTTAATATTCAGTCCACCTTCATAATAATGATACAATTATCAATGCCATATGAATATAAAATCAATTATAAATCCATTAAAAATAATATAATTATTAGCCCATAGAATTAGAAAGTGCATCCAAAGAAATAAAGTAGTTATGTATGTAGTTACTCTTAAATCATGAATATTAAGTATAGTATATTCATAATATATATAATAATGGGTTTATAGTCAAATAGATAATTTTCCCAATCAATTGAATATATGGGTATCTTGGTGAACTCCCTTAAATATAAGGAAGTAAGTTTAGAGTATTTATAAATAAAACTTATTGATAGGAAGTTAATAATTATATATAGTTTATGGTAATGAAATAAAATCAAATTTATTGATCATTTTCCACATATAAATTCCATTTTAACCATAATGAACATTCATTGGAACATGGATAATGTGTTAGAGTATTATTTTTCAATAGTATTTGTTCAAGAAAAAGATATAATTAAAGGAAATAAAATATAAAAAATTGATAAAGAGTGAAATATGAAATAATAGTGACATATATGAAATTACTTAAAAGGAAGATAAGAAATTGAATAGGTTTTGAGAAAAAAATTATTATTTTTTATGCATAATTGAAATAAAAAAATGAAAATTTAATTTTTAGGGAAAGATAAAAATGTAAAAAAATATTTTAAAAAATAATGATGATTAAAAATATAAAATAAATAAAGGATTTTTTAGAATAATCTTGTTAATAATATAGAGGAAAATCAAGAGAAATATTTAAAAGAGTTCTCAAAACATTTAGATACATTTTTATAAAAATAAAAAAATAAACCAACTCAAAAAATTTATTTCAAAAGATGATGAAATGTATTATAAAAAAATATTTTAATAATAAAATATCCCATCAATAGAACAATTAAAATAAACTATGTAAAAGTATAAAAATTTTATAAAGGAAGTATATATTGGAAAGGATTCCCCTATAAACATTTTAGGTTTTTAATTAATGATATAAAAGGAAAGGAAGCATTAAGGAATAAATATACCTAGAATAAATAAGGATATAGAATCCAAAATAACATAAAGGGACTGTATCATAAATAAGTAAAGAGTATGTGAGAGAGATATAGATAAATAGTGATAGAAAACATGACTATAAGAATGAAAATGGGTAGGAAGGGCACATTTTGAACAAGTAAGGTAAGGAATATAAATTCCTAAGGGATGAAAGGAGGACATAAATAAAAAAAATTAAGGGAATATAGTAAGTTTTTTATTCAAGAACTTATATATTAAATAGACAATAAAATATAGGAAATAGAGGGAAAATACTTTAAAAGAATGGGGATTTTGAATGAACCCCTTAACTCAAGTCCTAGGTTTCTTCATATATCCTATAACTTCATAAAAATTCAAGTTACAAGTATTAATTTCATGATTAATAACTACAGTACAGTTTATTTAGTTATTATTTCTTTTAAATAACTTATTATCTTTTTGTATTCATTTATTAGATTAATTTTACTTGAATCAGTTTTTTTTGTGTTAGTTTTGTTTATCATTCAAACAAAATTGGTCATTGGTCACTATCTATTGGTTTCATAACCTCAATAAGTTTCAAGGTATAATTTTTATGTCATTATAGAAGTAAAAGAGTTAAACAAAATTAATATATAGAATAAAAAAATCTAGATAAACTAGTGTTTCTTTATAATATGGTTCAAAATTTTTAACATGAAAGTGATTTTTTAAATTTAATATCACTATTATCATGGATATATAGTCATTATAGAAGAAAAAAAATGATATTTTATAGATATTAATTTTTTATTCAATAATTAAATAAATTTTTAATAATAGACATAAAATAAATAAGTGAAAATATAACATAATTGTTCACTTAGGTAGTGTGAAATCGCAAAGATAAATGAAGTTTATTTAAAAGTTTTTAAAATGAGCGAAAATTAAAAAATATTTGAGTTTTAAAAAAACATATATTATAATTAAAATATTATTTTAAGGTTAATTTTAATTATCAAATGCATTATAGATGGGGTAAGAGGAATACTAAAATGTGAATACATGTGCTTTGAAACATGTATTTTGACATTGTAATGACTTATGAAAATGGTTCAGAGATATGTAATGTGTGATATATTTTAAATAATGCGAATAAAATAATGTAACTAATAGAATATTAGGTTTAAAATAATTTAACAAAAAAATAATCTCAAAAAAAGAATGTGAGGTTAGAGAAGCTTTACTTTGACATAGTAATAACTTATAAAAAGGGTTTAATGAAAGGGAATTGGTGATATCTCGTTGATAATAGGTAAAATTTATGAAAATAAAATGGAATTATATGAATTTTAGTATATAAAGTGAGAGTTAAAAGGATATTTTAAAATAATAGTTGTAAAATAAAATCAGAGGATGAGGAATTCTTAACTTCACCCTTGATTAGCCTCCATAAAATTATATATAAATACCTTGTAAGATGAATAAATACATAGGATCATGGATAGAAATTTTTGAAGAGGGATTTGGTTAGATATTTGAAGAAAATACACTTTTAAGTGAGTGTAGAGGGGTAGAGGAGGGGTATTTATATAGGTAATGTGGATGTGTATCTTTGAAAAAAGAAATATTGATTATTTAATTATTTAGGATAAAAACGATGAATATTTTATATTATTATTTCTTTTAATGTAGTTAATTAAAAATATAGGTTTATTTGATATTTTAACACTCTCAAAACTAAAATTCATCTTGTAACATTTTTATTTTACTCAAAAAATCAAGAAAAGTTTTTTATTAAAATAATATAAAACATAGGTATTGAAAATTTATTTATCGGTTTGGAAATTGATTTTATTAATTTTAATTTAATTATTTTACTCATTAAATTTAATTTAATTCTTGAAAAATTCATTAATTTTTTTTCTTATTTATATCATGAATTTTTTATAAAAGTTACAATAAACATAAAAAATATATTTCTCACTATTCACTAAAGTAATTTTTTTTAAAATAATAAACCTTGGATAATTTTGATGTGATGAGTCAAAAAAATATATTTTATTGAATTAAAATTCTAATTTTCATAGATTTATATTCTAAATAAAAATATATAATATAAAAACTATTTTATCTAGATTAAATACTATTTATTTTTCTTTGAGTGATTAGTTTTATATTTGTTATTATTTAAAAATGATATTAAGTTTTATAATTAATTATGTATACATTTTCAAAACAAAAATTTCATCAAATTAAATTTCTAATTAATATGAATTTACCATTTAAATGAATATATGTTAAAATAATTTTTTTTGTGATGAACTGTATACACTATTATTACAAAACTTTATCAATGATTATTTTACATTTTAAAAAAATATATTATATAAATTTAATAACCATTTTGTGATAATAAGACACTATACATTTGAGGAATTTATTTTTCAAATAAAAATAATAAATTTTTCCTAATGTTATTTGGTAGTGAAACATGTTATTTAATGCTTGAAATGAATTTTTCAAAACAAATAATATGAACATAGAATTTTTTAATAGTAATTTAGAAATTAAATAAATTATTATGTGAATTTTAGGTGAATTATAAAATATTATTTCATTACACTACATTACTAATACCTTTTATATTTAGAGTTTTAGAGAATTAGAACAAAACATTAAGAAATAAACACATCTCATTTTTAACTAAGATATTTTTCATTCCATTATGAGAGAAACTGTGTAATCTATAATAATTCTTCAACATGTCCCATAAATTATTCTCATAAGATACCCTCCTAGATACATCTTTGAAATTAATTTTCTTTATAACTTATGGAAATGAAAACATAAGAAAGGGATGAGATCATATAATCATTAAGGATAAACATAAGTGATAACAATTAATGATCATAAGTGAGAATATAATGATCCTATTGGTAAAATTAAGATACATAAGAAAAATACACCAAAAAAATATTAGGTCATAAATAATGGAATAAATCTTGACATAAAATATGGCATGGGTCAAATGATTGATCCAATGAACATGATCCATGATAATATAACTTAGTAATGAGAATAAGTGTAAAACTATGAAACATCCTTCAAATATGGTATATACATTATTATAGGGAACATAGAATTCATGAGACACACCATCAGTGCCCATACTTATGAGAAACATTAATGTAATCATGAATATATATCTCATGAGATAAAAAATTTAAGACAATTCATTGGAGGGTGATATGGGACCCCACCCATCATCATCCATACTTTTGAATTACACTTTAAATCTCTCACATAACACGTCATAATGAACTCATGGAAATAAAATTACTTTCATTCAAGACACCATAAAGAATACATGGGATTAAAATGGGACTCATATCATTTTAAAATGGATTTAGACAATGAAACAATTCATAATTCCATTAATAATAATGACATGATAAACTCAGGGAAAATAAATAGATATACAATGACATCATTTAACATACTAAGTAAATACCACTCATTAAAGATAATAATTTATATGGTATTTACACCATATAGATCATGGATATATAGTTAATATAATAATTATATCTAATCAATAAATTTATATACTCTAGATGAACACCCTTCAATCAAAGGAATCGAGAATAGTATATTCACAAATAAAAATCATTATAAAAAATTAATAGTTATACACTAAAAATATTTAGGAAAGACAATGGATGTGACAGATCATTTCTCCAAAAGGGAACGATATTAAAAAAATCCAACAAAATAATTAATGGTTATGGTTATATTTGAAAAACATCCTTGCTCAATCACAAGATATGACAATGGAAAATGATATAGAAGAAAATTTCATTTAAGTAGTTTTAGACAAAACACTTTGGAATGATAAATGTACTTGATCTTTTTAAATTATTTTAAAATAACTATTTTATAAAACTATGAGAAGAATAATTTCTTTTAGGAACCATGAATCATATAAACTGATATAGTAAGAGAAAATATGCGTTCATTTGAAATGAAACATAGAAAGTGTCTTTATAAAATATTTTTAATATTAACATAAAAATAGAAAGTAATGGGTCACATTCAAATGTTATTTTCATAAAAGGTGAATTGAAAACAATAAAAAAATTATTTTTTAAAAATAAAAACAATAAATTATCCTTGAAAATATATAAGTTTTATGAAAATAAATGTTGGGTGGAAGATAAATCATTTTATTTTGAAAGGATGGAATTTTTTTTGGAATATTTTAAAATACATTTGTTTGAAAACCCACATTATAAAAAGGGAATTAAATTTTTCTTTTGAATTCGGGCAAATATAATTATAAGAATAATATAAAATAATCTATATAATCTTTATTGAAATATATTAGATCATTGTACATAATGAAATTATATATATGTAAGAAAATATTCATTGTAAAGAGTGTGAGTTTTTCTTTCCAATTTTACACTTTTATTTCTAATAAAATTTTATAAAAGAAGTGGTTATTTATGATTAGAAGTAATTTAACCAAAGTAAAAAATGAAATAACATATAAAATAGGGTAAGGATGGGATAAATTAAATCTTAAAATTTATATTTATGAAAGAAATATCATGACTTAATGAATAATAAATTGAGTTGATGAAACTCTTATATAATTTGTAACATAAGAATCAAAATATCTTGAGAGGAAGATCATGAAATGGTCATTATAATCTAATAAAATGGAATATACATTCATATGTGGAATAAAATGGATAGTGAATATAGAGTATAAAATAAATTATGATGCACAATATAAAACATGTCCCATAGATTTGAAAAATAGGCAAAGAAACCTTTAAAGTTTGAGTAACATTTTTCTCAAAACCAATTTCATGTTGGGTATCTTTTTATTTGATTTCCATTTAATTAAATTACATGATATGACTCTTAAAAAAACATGAATATGGTAAAATAAATTAATTATTAATTAATCACACTATATTAAAGGTATCATTGTTCACATTATGAAATAAATTTCAAAAAATTAATTTTGATACAAAAAACCCCTTACCTTGTCTCCCCACTTAATCAAATGTACTCTAAGATCATGCATAAAAATCATAAATTTCTCAGTAAACTATTTTAGAAAAAATTTCAAATACAATTTTTTTTATAAAATTCATTTATAATTATTCTCTAATTTTATATTAGTTAGTTATTACCTTTTTTGATGTTGGGTACTGGTAATCTTGATTATTATGAACTACTTTCGTATGAGAGGTGTCATTATTTTTAATTATCCAAATTTTATTAATTAAAATATCATTCCTATTAGAATTATGGATGTATTATAATTATATATTATTTTTAAATTTCCTTTCATGATTACTTTATTCTTTATCCTAGAAGAAAAAATCAACAATAAACATTTTTTTGGCAATTTTCATCCTATGAATGGTGTTTTCTTTATAAATGATTTAAATGTTGATGTATATTTTATAGAAAAAATAAAAACTAATTATTTACATGTTTATATAATATTATACCATTAATTAATTTTTCATAATCATCCATGATATAATTTCACAACATTGTTCAAGTAGGTGGTCAAATCGATCCAAACATGAATGTTAAATGATTATCGATTAGTATGAGGTGATTTGGATACAATCTTCTTATACTATTATAATAATGGTATAATTTATTATTTATCAGTGTGATATATTATAATTATAAATTATTTAGAATAAGAAGCAACAAATATTAAACTATTACATAATTTTAATTCAAAATTTTCCTCTTAGTGTGCATGTTTTAAATGATTAATTGAATGATTATCATTTGTTGATCTTATAATTAATAGGTTATACAATTTTTTTATATCAAAACCTTAATGATATCATAAAAATAATATTTATCCATTAAAAAAATTCCCACAACCATCCATATAATATGGTTATGAAAATAGAAACAAAAATCAATCAACCGATCGAGGTGGTAGTCCACACATATGAATGGTTGATGATTTCATTTTCCATTAAACTTGAGAAATGAATATTATGTTTTAAAATTTTTAAATATAAAATATTTTTAAAATTTCATACATATTTATTAAATAAAACATTACTACCATCCGTGTAAGTTGGTCAAGGATAATGATACATGATGTTTTGTGGAGGTGGTAGTCCACACACACAAAATGACATTTTATATTTTCTTAGGAAAAAAGAAGGGTGGTTAATGATTGTATAATTATTATAATAACATAAAAATATAAAAATTATATTTATTTTACCATTTGAAGTTGGTATAATAACATTTAATAAATAATAAATTCATATAAGTAAATAATAAAAGAGGAATAATCGATTAGAAATCTATACCTCACTAAGTGAGTTATATCCATTACAAAGGTGGTTAAACCTTAAAAGTATTGTATTTTGAGAAGTTAAAAACATAATTAATGTATAAATGAATGTTTAGATAGGTGTTTTCATATTTTTGGTTGAACTAAGAGGTTTTTGGTGTGAGGGAAAGTGAGTAGAGGAGAGATCCTTTTATAAATTAAATAGAGTGAAAATTTCGTAAATATCAAAATTTTCAATAATTGAAAGTCACTATCAAGGAAAATGGTTAAAATTTTGAGAAATAATATAGGGGAAAATATATATTGTCTATACAGACCTTAAAAACTATATTAAATAATGTTTTTAACTTGTTTGGACCTTTACCTATCACGATACTCATTTTTACCATTTTGGTTTTCCCCACTATAACTAGATTTTATCTAGGTAATTTATCCTTTATGCCCAAAAATAAATTGGTTCTCATTTTATAATTTGGAAGTAAAGATTAAAAATTTTAATTCCATTTTTTATTAAATTTTTAAATATGAAAAAAGTATTAAAACACAAAATTAAAAATTTATTGAAAACATTTTATTAAATATAACTTAAATTCCAAAATTTTAAATATGGGTTTATAAATTAAAAAAGACATTTTAAAAATTATAAAGTCACATATAAAAAATATTTGGTCTTCAAAATAAGTTTCAATGAATTTAAAATTTATAATTATATACAAATAATTTCATAAAAGTCATGTTATTAGTAAAAATGGTATTTTTCACAATTAACCTAGAAATCACTCTTTTTAAAAAACTATCAAAAATCCCAAATAAAAATTTTTTGGCATTAAAACTAAAAAAATAAAGTTATTTTTATATTATTCATATTATAAAATATACACATTTAGTTTTAAAGTTAAATCCAAAATATATAGAAAAACTTCTTTTATTGATTTATGTTATTTTTAAAAATTATCTGTTCTTAATATTATTTCATATCAATTTTTAATTTATAATATTAGAATATGTTTATTAATATATAATATTTTAAAAGTTTTTAATTTAATCTATTAGGATAATATTCCCAATACATAATATTTTTTTTGAAATAATGAAATATTACTTTTATACTAAATATGCTTTATTAAATACTATAAAAATTAATTATTTAAATTCTAAACTTTTAATTTACTACTCCATTGACATTAAAATATTTATTTAAACTTTATATATACATTATATTATATTTTAATAAAATTTATATTAATATTTTTATATAAATGATATATATATATAGAATATTTTAAAATTTTAAAATCATATGTTTATTTCAATTTGAGTTATATTATATTAAATTTACTACTTAATAATTCATGACTTCAGTATACATGTGGGGTATATGGATAATATCCATATTTGAAAAGACTATATTTATAAGGACTTGATTTCATTCCTATATATACACACTTACTAAATAATTCATTCGTTCAATTATCACATCGCAAGTCATAGTTCTAATTTCATATTATATATTTTTCACAATGACTTATCCTTTCTTAGTGGTCTTCCTCATTGTAGTTTTTTTTCTATTGGTGATCCTCAAGGTTGGAGATGATTCAGAGGATTTCCTAGTTATTAAGAATTTATTGTTCTTTATCTATTTTTATTTATTGATTTATGTACATTTAATGGATTTATTTTATCCATGGCGAGTAATAATCCATGGTAAGAAATGCTTAATTTTAGTGATTTTTGTAACATTTCACTTATGAATGAATAAAGTGTTATTACTTTAACTCATATCTCGTATAACTTATTTCCTAATAAATTTCAATTCCATTATCACAATAGAAAATGAATGTTTATAATTATAAACATATAGTTTATAAAATAATATGATTCTTAAAAAACCTGAGGTGTTATATTCTCCCCCTTAAATAAATTACATTGTAAAAATTTTAATTACTTTTAACTAATGGTTTTAGGTGAGGATATTTTTTGCATATTCATTATTCGGGTATAAAATTTTATATGATATCTGCCTTACTTTATTTAGATATAGCAAGTTACTTATCTTTATTCAAAAAATATTCATCATTCCAACAATCATGTGCCCCGATATGTATAATACCTAATAATATATTCTATATAATATATCCCTCCCAAAACCATTTGAATCTAAAAGAAATTAAAAAATTGTGAGAATATATATTCCTAAAAATGTTGACTCTATTTTTAATTATAGAAACCCAGGATTAACATAAATGGATATTAAATCATTTTAGATGAATATTCATCACATTAAAATGTATATGCCAGAGGACTGTAATAGTTTAGTGTCTTTAGAAACGTGGAAACATAATCTTCTATCTTGGTGAAAGATCTTCAAAATACCCATTAAATTTATTCCCCTTCAGTAATCCATATTAAAACCTTTATTCATAACCTGAGAAAAGGAAACATATGAAATAGGTGATCTCAGATTCTCTGAATGGGTAAACAAGGGAGATATGTAAGTATAACACGAGAATAAGGGTATAAGAACATGGTCGTATCATTATAATTTCATTCCCTGCATATAAAAGATCAGAATCAAAATTCATTGCCTAAATTTTGGTAATTCATATGACATTAATCATAAGGTAATAAATATCATATACCATGAAATCATGACATATGAATAAGACATGGAATTCATTGCATACAAATAAGCATGTAAAATCATTCCCTGTATGTCAAAAAAATTCCCAAACCTATCAAGGAACTTCATGGGGGCTATACCTACTGGTTAGGACACACCACCATCCCCAATCATAGTTCTTTATATATAGTGGATCAGGTTATACCTTCTTCCAATAGTGGATCAATATTGTTGACTTATTACCATCATTATCTTATGAGATATAATCCTTAACTAATTCGTTGGATCACTATCTGGGCCACCCCGTCATATAATCTATACTGGGATTACCTAGCTCTATTTGGGAAACCCCATCATATGAGATATAATGGGATTAGCTAGTGCTATCTAGGCCACCCTATAATATATGATTTAATGGGATTACCCGATGCTATTTGGGCCACCAAATAATATAAGTTGGAACAATATTACCTAGTGCAATCTAGGACACCCCATCTTATAATATGTAATAGTCTTACATGAAACTATTTTAGACACCCCATAATATGAGTTATAACAGGACTACCCAATGATATCTGAACCACCCCATATTATAAGCAAAGTCCATGAACCACAAAATGAATAAAGTTCAAAGTGCATTCATATAATCATAAAAAATTATAAAAAAAATTATTCCCTAATAACCGGATTACCCAGTGGAGAAGAAATGGTTTTATATCAATATATTTGAAACATGATTAACCCATGGAAAATAAATGTGCTTCATAAAGATCTCTTTGGAAAATGGTTGACTAGTGGAAAAGAAATGGGTTCTATAAACATCATTCCATCAAAACATAAACCATTCAGAGAAAAAATATGAATGGTATACTTAAATCATATCTCCCGTTAGGAATTTTAATAATAACGTATGAAATCATTGATGGAAAATAATTTTATAGGATCATTTAGAACATTTTTTGAGGAAAATATCCTTTCCTATCTAAAAAATGCCTTTTAAAAAACATAAAATAATTTAAAATCCATTTTTTGGAAATTACCTTGAAAAATTATAAAGGAGGATTTAAAAAAAATTGAAAAATTAAATAAAATTATAAATAAATTTCCTTGAAAATGAGATTAAAATATCATTTAAAACCCTTTTTAAAAAAACTTTTATAAAACATGGTTTTTAAATAAAATATATTTCTGACCAAGAAATAAATAACATAGAATTTCCTTAAAAACATTTTATTAATTATATTAAGTACCAAAGAGTGGGAAAATGAAACCAGTACATGAAGATATCATGTATAACCAGAGGATTTGAAAATTCATGAAAATTATTGAGAGGTAGATCCGGATATTTCAACATTGGATACTTGATCATAAAAAATCTTGATAAATGATGAGATTGTAGAAATAAACTCTTACAAATCTGGTAACTTAGAATCCTAATACCCATTAAATATTAACATTACATGAAGCTTAAAATATCATTAAAAGAATTATATTCATTTTATAACATGAAAAGGGTAGTTTTATACACCTCGTAGAAGAATATAGGTGCATGGCATGTCTTGTGTCTCAAATAATGAAAATTAATACAAAATTACTTTACCGATTTGGTGACTTTTGAACCATAAACCCCATTAAAGAGTTATCATAAAATGGATATGTAAATTCCCATAAATTTATGGATATAAATCATAGAATACATTCAAGGGAAGTATATACACCAAAATAAAATAAACAAGTGGTGAATATGGAATAACTATTACAGAAACAAAAGTGAGACTAGAAATTTTCTTATTACTTGAGTAACTTTTGAATCATGATATTAGTGAAAGAATAACATCAATTGAAACATTGAATAACATGAAATAAAGGAAATTAAAGATATAATATGTCATAGGTTAGTATATATACCATACAACAACAATAAGTGGTGGATATATCATATATCTCGCAGAAATAAAAGTGAGACGATAAAACCCTTACCCTAAGTTTTGACTCTATTTATACATATTAAAACTTCATATTTAGGTCATTTTAATCATTTAAATATTGAATTTTTATATAAAAAATTGTTGAAATTTTGAACATTTTTACTTAAAAACTAGCTTTCTCACCCAACCCCTACTCAAATAAGCTCCTAACATCCCTCCCCTCATCCTATAATCCTCCCTTTGGAAGGAAATCCATCCATGTAATCCCTTTGGGGAAAACCAAAAGGATTTACCCAAAGAAGAGGTAATATCCTTCATCAAGAACTTTTGTATTATTTTCATTTTCCATCAGCTCAAATATTCTTATTACATTCATATATAATATCATCATTATACACAATATACTGAGATTTTTTTATGTTAATGTTTTAACTTAAACTTATGAAAACTTCCATCCAATAGGTAATTAACTTACCATTTATGTGTACGGTGAACTATCTCCTCATGAAATGATGATTGTCCATTCTTCCTTCACCACATCTCATAGTGAGAATTATGATTGACACATTGATTTTATATGATATATATTATATTTATAATGTATTTAAAATTTTGGAATTATTTTTTATCACATACGTTTATGCACTCAATTTTGTGGGAATACAATAACATCGTTTGTGGAAGTGTGGACTACAACCACCTCAAAGAGATGTGATTCATTCACACTGTGCATAGAATGAAATAAGTATGGTTTTGATTAAATATATGTGACATAAATTACATATATATAATATTTATGAAATAATATATTTCTATAAATATAATATATCATTTCCTTCATTACCCTTTCACACACACAAAAGGTGATAATATTGTTCATGGACGTGTGGACTACCGCGTCCTCGACATGATGTGAATCCTTTTTACATCAAAACAGTTATATATATAAGTATATATGATTAACTAAAATTGTATTTATTATATAATGATAATTCTATAAAGATATAATGTTATTTAGCTTATTTCTATAACGATCATTGAAAAATTGGAATGTTACTAATGTGTATGTACGTCATACAGTCTCCGTGATTGTAATATTGGTTCATTTTTCATAACCAATATTCATGATTGGTTTTAAAAGTATAATTTATGTAAAAATATGATAATTATTTCATTATTTTTATTCCTTATATGTATGTATAAATAACCATTTGACCATAGTCGACCTACTAAAGTCGTTTTTAACAAATGAACTAAATTTAGTCAAAACACACAATGTAAACTTAATTTTTTAAATGGTTGTATAAAAAAATTTAATAAGTGAATTAAAAGTAATAATAAAATTAAAAAATTTTCTAAAGTAAGTAAATAATTAATATATGTTTATTAATTAGGGATATAAAGACACATGTATCAAATTAGACTCAAGGTAAGGTATTTCACCTCAATTTACATTCCATTGATAAATATCTATTGTTATGAACCAATTTACTTTTATATGGTGTATATAATACACATTGACATGTTATATCATAAATATACTTATTCTCATGACATTATAAGTTTCATTTAATGTTATTATTTCATAGGTATTATGATTTAATTGTTTCAAAAGTGGTATGGGACACATTAGATTGTTCAAAGAATATTTTCCTCCAGAATATTTTTGTGATCATTCAATGGTATTTCCCTTAATAAAAATCCACAACCCTTGTTTTTACTTATCCTACACTGAGAAAATAATGATAAATATGTATTCATTATTCAATATGGTTATTTGATATGGAATATTATTTATTGATTGAATTGATATGAGGAATGGTTTGGATAGGAAGTGACGGGTGGGGATCAGACTTTATATAGCCCTCGATGCATTTAAAGGTTCTCATGAGACAAATAATTTGGAAAAATTAAATATATTTCTACCCATAGTTTTAATCCATCTTGTAAAAGGTCGTGATGGTATAGGTTTTCATGTGCCTCATACATGACGTCCGATAATTAATTCTCTCATTCATAGATATTTTAGTTATCATTGTAATTATCCGTGAGGTTTTCAAATGAAAAAAATATGGATTCATTTTATTCATAGTTTATTAATTAAATGTCACATGTTTTACTTTATTACCATTCCATGTTGACTATTACTTATCTAGTTTTTTAAATGGCATGTGTTCTTATTTATTTACCTTTACATGATGATTTATTATTATTAATTCATTATTTATTCTACATTACATTCCCTTACTGGGAATTTTATCTCACACTTATTGTGTTTAATTTCCCTAGTTTATGATGAATATATCTTTGAATTTATTTTCAAGGATGCACTTTATTAGCTTTTGTTATGTATTATGTTTTATTTTCTATTTCTAAATGTATTATGGGTATGATGTATATAATCTAGATCTATAAAATTTCTAAAATCATCAATCATTAGATATTTGATTCCTTATAACAATTCCAATGAAATATGATAATGCATCTGCTTCGGGCTTCTAGGGTTGAGGTGTTAAAGTTGGTACCATATGAAGTTTATCAGCAAACTTGGAAACTAGATTTAGAAAACATATATTAGGTAAAATAACCCTAATATAGACTTTGAGGATTAGTATAGAAGAACATTAAAGAATTTTGATAAGGTAGAGATTATGTTTATCATCCTAGAAATACATCCATTTCTGGATAAGACAAGTGGTTGTGGTTTTGGAACAAATGTATCTAGGGGTAAAACTCCAACAAAGTGTGTGAGAACTGACTTGAACGTAACCTAGTACATGATAACGGGCCTTACTGCGCACTTATTTTGAAACTTCTGGGGGATATGATTAATATAATTCACATTTTATTTACAAACCATTATTAAGGATTTGTATGTAAGCATATACCTAAATAAATCATATTTATTATTATGAGATTAGTTATCGAAAATATTTTCAATTTATGTTAAGTATATCTATATTTTTGGGATTATACATTATGTTTTATAATTATATGAACTAATTTACTGTATGTCATCATTTAGTAATGGATCCTAGTAAAATGAACATGAACCTCACCAATGTACATGATCCAAAGTGTAAGAAGGATCATATCTTTTTTGGACTTGGTCCAATATTTCGATGGGAAATAATCTCCCAAGCACTATAATCATATGAGGATATAGTGTCATGTGATAATGTGATGGGTAAAGAATTATACAAGTCATATAGATTCTAAGTAAAATAATAAATGAATATTATGGAATGTTAGATGATGTATAAAGATAATAATAGAAGAAGTATTTTCCCACATGTGATATTTTTGGAAAGAAACACCCTGATACTTTCTTGAAGAGAATGGGAGTTTGTTATAAGTGTGAGGAAAATTCCACCATGTTTTTTATTGTAAGGGAAAGAAGGAAATTTATAATGTTCAATGCTTCCACTAAAAGTATATGGGAAACTTTTCAAATCAATTTCTCATGCGTCAAATGAATATACCCTAAAAGTGGATAATGGATCATGGTTAAAATTATGCTACTTACACGAATGAAGAGGAATGAATAATGTGATTATGTATAGATTCAATAATTATATCATTTGATTATTTTATCAATCATGTACTGGTTATAATAATTATGGAATATATAAGGTTTTTACTACAGTACTTTTTCATTATGGATTTGAGATCATATTCTAAATGGTGCCAAGAAATGTTATTCAGTAGAAAGTAAAACATTATGTAAAACACATGTTTAAGTGAAATATAACCCTTAATATGTTCCTAATTTTGAGATAGTATTGTTTGGATAAAGAAATAATTGGTTTGAATATGTTTTTACAACCTTGAAACTGGTTAATTATTTTTCAAAAAAGTGACTTATTCTATCATTGGTAATGTTTACAACACTTTTGGATTTATCTAATATGTCCAATAGCAAGTGTTTTACTTAAGAAATATGGAAGACTGCATGTTTCTAGTAATGTTTTATGGTAATTCAGGTTATTAACATATTTTAATAGAATACATGATGAAGGTTTTCAATTTTTTGGTATGCGATGATTAAAGAGATACTTTATATTAATTGAAGGCTAATGATATGTTTATTTTGGAAATTCAGTGACCTTTCTTCCAAATTGTTGAATCATAAATTTTTTGAAAATTTAAATTTTTATGAAATGGTTTTACATTATCTTGGGATGAGGTCTTATGGTTAACGTATTACTTCACCATAGGATGGAACTTGTTCTAATAAATGGAATATAAATGGTTTAAGGGACAACTAAAGGATAAGACTGTGTTTATAAAACAAAAACATATAT
Source organism: Viscum album (assembly GCA_963277665.1). Taxonomy (NCBI): domain Eukaryota; kingdom Viridiplantae; phylum Streptophyta; class Magnoliopsida; order Santalales; family Viscaceae; genus Viscum; species Viscum album. The sequence goes on from OY728120.1 coordinate 1,492,127,964, forward strand.
TAAATTATATTCTTATTGAGTGAAATAATTCCTCAACTATAGTAAAAAATGTTTTGATATAATTTTTTTGTCATATTATAATTATTTTTTATGATATCAATGAACTTTTCATAACATTGTTTTAAGGATTTATGGTCATCAAATTTCAGCCAAACATGTTTCTAGAACTCTCCATCAAAACTTTATTGTTATATTTTTCTTATGTATCCCTATTTTCATTTCCCACCTATGTTCTCCTAATTAGTACCCTAGTTATTTGACCTTTATACTTCCTTATCTCTCTAATAACTTCTAGAAAATAAGGGTATAACCACAATTTGTAACCATTAATAAATACCCAAAAACTATGGGTATAGGTAATGGCCATGGTTTAACAAACCAGGGATCATATTTTCCTGAATATAGGAAAAACCCTATAGCTATGGTTCTAGATCATGGTAATAGACCTATTTCCACATTTTGAACCGTGGTAGTAGAATCAATCATGTAGACCTATAGCCATGGTTTTCAACCGTGGAAATAATCTCTGAATTCCATAAAAAAAGACCACATTGTAGCCTCATATCCTCCCTAGTGATACCATAAAAATAAAACATACAACTTTTTAGGTAATTGGACCCAAAAAAATCTTATAGAACATAAAAAAAGGCCACACCTAGATACCACCAAAAAAATTAAGAGAAAACAATTTTATTTTGTCTACATGAGAAACCATCACCCACATTAGTAAGCAAAACTTACTGGGAAAATTGAAAAATGTTCATGGGATAGGGGCATCAGGGTTTTACTACACTAGTAAATAAGGCAAAATTATAAGTATAAAAAAGATCATACCAAAGACCAAGAAACAATCCTAACCTGATATAAGAAAAAATTATAAGTACATTTCTAAGTAGTAATTACAATAAATTTGGATCAAAGCCTCCCACATCGTGAGTAGATGAATCTGATGACCGTTGATGTTCAGGTTCACAATCCAGATAACAATTAGATCCTCTATCATGCCTTCTATGCTCTAGGATCAATCCCACATTAAGAAGAACCTCAAAATCTGTCCAAGGGATATTATGCTAGGTCTCATGGCTGGTGAAGATAGAAAATGAACAACAGTAGTGGATCCAAGGTAAAATATCTCAAAATAGAAAATAAAAGTGGGAAGCAAAGGCAAACATATGATTGAAATTTATCAATGGGTAGGAATAAAACCAAGAATTTAATTCTATGAATAGTATGATGGGATAAATAAAAATCCAGAAATATATTTTCACCACTGTAGTACCTTCAAAAATGATTTGAAACATTGGAAATAACTATAAACAAAAAACCGGTAAAAATGTAGTGCAAGCTAAAAGGTTTAAATAATTTTTTTATTCATAGACCATCTTTATAATGAGATTTTTATATGATTTTAATGTGACCATTTATTTTGAGAACTCATTGTATGTAGTTTTAGTGAAATTTTGGAAATATAAGATGAAAAAGTCTATTGTGAAAGGAAAAGTACCAGATATTTCATTTGTTGTGAAGTCACCTAAAAAAATAATAATATGGTTGTATAAAATAAAGATGAAAATAAAAAATCATTTCATTTATGAGTTACCTCTAGTGATGAGTTATTGAAGTTTTTTTATTCACATAGATTTTCTTAGAGATAAAAACAAAACAAAATAAAAAATAAAAAGGAAGAAAGGGTTGCCTAAAATCCTTATTTCAGTTTAGACAAGGCATAAGATAAGGATTTAATAGAATAAACACATTTTAAGTTATAAAAGGAAAATAATAATAGTTATTATTGAAATATATTATAATCTCATATTTCTAGAGATGTTTTACCATGTATTACTATTAAAAAGCATTCTATAGTGGAAGAACCTATGTAAAGAAATATGGATTTCATTAGAAAGGGTAAAGGGACTATGATGTAAGAAACTAAAAAACCTTAATCACTCTCTTATAATAATTTAGAAATTGGTGAGGCTACTTATAATGATAAGGAATTCACTTCACTAGAATTCCATCCATCAAAAGTTCATTCCATGGAAGTTCTTAAAGAAAAATTTCCGTTAGTTTTGGAAGTTGACATTCAAATAGAAGGAGCTGGGAAAGAAGTGGAGAATGGAATTTTTTAAGTAATTGACAATGTTTTTGAAAAAGAACATTTGAAGGAGGATTCTTATGTTCACTAATAAATTATTGTGACTTCCTCCACGTTCAGCAAGTTATTTAAAAGGATAATGTTTATTAGAAGAAATATAGGAATTTAGTTCTTCTCCGTCATTAACCAATTTAGATTTACATAAATTAAATATGAAATTATCATAATGAGATTATCCGAATAGAATAAATGTCTAAAATTTTGATGAATTTATAAAAAAATTAACACTCTAGAAAATGGTAGGATTGTGAAATATTAACTAGTAGTAAAACCAGGAGGAGATGGTGATAAAAAAAAATATTTCATCGAAATCTAATGTCAGTACCAGTTCAAATAGAATTTAATGGTGCTCCAAGGAAAATTTTTATGGGGTATTGGATGATAGTAACTTATTACTCAAACTTATACACCACTTAGAATAGAGAAATTAACCTTACAAGGAAAAGAAAACCTATACTTAAAAACACACAACTGTCAAAATTTCCCATAACCCTTATATTAGAAATATAAATTAAGTTAATCAAATATTAATATTTTACATTAATTCACCTAAATTCTAAATACAAATATTATGTGAAATAAATTAGGGTATAATTAATGAATTATTTTTTAGAGTTTTGAAAAAATTGATATTAAATCACTCCCCAACACTTTTTGGTGCACTCCCCTGAAATTATCAATGATGAAAATCAAAAACACAATCAAAAGTCCAAATTTTACACTTCATAAACTAAGTTCAGTTTCAAGAAATTCAGTTTTTCAACTTATTAAAATAATTATCAACATACAATTATTATTTTAGAAAATTAAATTAAGACTCGTGTTCTTAATTGGATAAATTGAATTTCTAGCAAAAATAGAAAATTCAAGGCAACCTCAAGAAAGTACACTCCAAACATTCTTACCAAATAGTGAAAGTGTTTCACTCAAACATGCATAATTTCTTTAAATACCTATCTTAAAATATTATTTTCTAAAGTCAAACTTAAATAAGGTAAAAAAAAATCATTTTAGTCAAATATAGAATATTTGAAATCCCCATGCATTAATTAAAAAAATTATAAAATTTTAAAAAGGTTCACAAACTTCAGAGCTTATAATACATAGAATCAGATGTCATATATCCTATAACATTGAGACACTAGGAGTTTTTTTATTATTATAAATATCAAAATGGATGTTATAGTTAGTTACAAACCAACTAACACACTGTGCATTTCAGTGACCCAACTTAGGAATCTCATTTAGTACATTCTCATCTCATATATTGGGTATACACATAGGGTAAAGAAATTAAATGTTGGTTATTTTGGTTATATGACATGAAGTTCCATGGTAATACATTCCTTTTTAGTCTACAACTTCAATTGAGATTCCATAAAGGTTATGTATGTTAGAGTATGATTAGTTCTCATGTTTTGATGGGTTTGAAAAGTAATAAAGGCATGTCAGATGGGTAATTAGGATGGAAAGACTATGATTTATGGTTTATGATTCTAGGGTGTTTTATATGTTGGTATAACAAGGTATAAGTAGGGTGAATGTCTGATGGGTGTGGTTGGATGGTAATGGGAACTGTTGAATGTAAAATTTATATAATTAGAAACACTCATTTCATGGGGTATTATGGTGGTATATGGATTAGAATATGCGGTAAGTGGTGTTATGTGACCAATTCTTAACCTAAGGATGGTGGAAATACAATTTAATTAGGTGTGATGTGCACATGAATTATTTTATAAGTGACTTCCACATGTAATATCAAGGGAATTGTGATTTTAACATGGTTTATAGCAGGAACCGAATTTCTAAAGGGTGTGGATGATTACCCGTGACACCTTGAAAGTTATCATTAGCAAGATGATTATCCTAGTGGTTTTGAAAAACTTTGGATATGATAGGAGACCATAGGAATGTATGTGATACCTATAGTTGTGATGGAATTAAGTCTTGATGAGGTTCAGAGGTATCCCTATTTGTTATTGGAGACATTAAAAATAAATTTTAATACCATAGTATGACGAAGATGAGATTGGTACCTGATAGGTGTTCCTAAGGATTGGATGAGCGTGGATAAGGAGGAGAGATGAACATGTGATGAAAGAAACTGTTAGGAGTGATGTGTTAGGGATCCCAACCTAGAAGTGGATATGGTTTATTGGTGCTTGGATTTGAGTGAATAGTTTACTTATGGAAAATAGAATGCACATAGATATGGGTGTTGGCTGATGAGATTTATATTGGGTGAGTGTGTTCTATATATGGAAGCTGCTAGATATGGGTGGATGGTTTGGTGGCACAACCAGATCTATTTCCATAAATAGTCTTAAAGGGTGACTAGGTCTATCACATATTGGTTCTAATATATCTAATATATGTAATTCATTTGATATAATTCTCATATTAAATATAAATTTAAACTTAAATCTTAGAGAAAAATCTCAGAATCCAAAATCCAAATATTATCTTAAAAGTAATAATTAAAAGTTCATTGTGGGCATTGGTTAACATTGTTGATTAGTGAGTAGGTATATTGAAGGTGTCTCATAGGTGTTTGGAGACTAAGGGGATTGAGGCACTTTGATAATTTAATGGATTAAGGAAGGGGTATCACTTCTATCTAATATCCAATGACCTAAAACATTAATAACTCATTTAAAATAGAATCACTAAAACATCACTAACTAAATAGAAATATAATGTGAAAGACATCTCTTTGAATGATTTTTTAATGTAAAAGTAAATGATAGATGAAATAAACTATATCAAATATCGTTAGTAATAATTTTCACTCTTGAAAGAAGATCCTTGTTATTACGCTTGTGAATAGAAGTAATTCATCCTCAATAATACCCTAAAATCAAGAAAAATATTCATATAAAATAAAATAGGACTATTTATATGAATTAATAGTAATATTGTGAAAGATAGACCAACCTAAGGTTTAAAATATAATGTTAATATAACTACTATTCCTCAAGCTCCACCTTCGCCCGCCTTAAAAATAGAAAAAAAAGAAAAAACATATAAATATTAAATCAAGGAGCCTTCCAAAAAAAGATTTCATCAACAAACCTCCAGTAGTTATTTAGTATTAATAAATTACCTCAATCTTCTCTTTCATAAATTATTCTAAGAAGATATAAGGTGAAAAACATAAACACCATGAACCTGCATACATAATTTTATTAAAGTATCATGATGGTAGGGATCACTAACCTCATCTATTTTAAGATCAAGTTCTATTTTCCAAATTTTGACCTTCTGCTCCACATTAATATTTTATTCCTGTGGATAAAAAAATAACAGTCAATAAAAGGCCAAAATCACACTACCGATCTCATTAGAGATGGAAATAAACAACATATGTTGGACACAAAACTCAAAATCATAATCAGTGTATAGAAAAAAGACACTAAACAAAATTTAAGGTGTTTGATACATGAAAATAAACAAATAACTAAAAAACCTGAATAAAATAATAAAAAATCAAAAAAAATAATAATATATGATTAATCAGTTGATCTTTCATAAAAAATGTGAATTTGGAAACAGAAGTGTGTGGATGAATAAATAATACTAACTATGATAGAGATGAGTATGGTTTGTAGAAAGGGTATGGGTCGGCTCATGTGGGTCCCACTCATGTGAGGTATTGACTACATCATTCATGTGTGGTCCACTCATAGAAGTAAAAGGATTAATATTTTATAGGAAAACATTTAACACATTCAGTGTAGAAAAAGTATAAAAAATTAGTTCAAAAATTTATTAACACATACCGTTAGAGGTGCACCGGAAGAGGTAGGGAGGTCGCCTCATAGCAGCGTTGGTGGGGAGGTATGGTGGTTGCATCAAATAAGGACATAATTTAATATAATAATAATAATAAAATTTATCTATTATAGAAACAAACAGACTCTAAAATACAATAATTTAATATTTGTAGAAACAAATAGACACCCCAATATACAAATCTATATAACAATAATAAAACTTAACTACATAATAAAATTAAACATATAAAAAACCAAAAATATAGTTTACATCAATAGTGAGCCTCAATATCAGTATCGACATAACCATGATAACCCTCATCGACACCTCCTTCACAAACATGATCACTACCTCTCACACGAGCATCATCATCATCGACATCGACATCGGCATCAGCATCGACATCGACATCAGCATCGACATCGGCATCTGCATCGGCATCAGCATCAACATCAGAATCATCATCGACATTGGCATCAGAATCAGTACATGCAATGGCATCGACATCGTCATCATCATCCATATCCGCATTGACATTGGCACTGGCAATGACACCAGCATCGGTACTGGCATGAGCAAGGGAATTTATATAAATAGAACGCATCGACACCAAAAAATCACCAACCACTGTAGCAGCTTCTGGTGGAACTATAGAATAAAGATCATACATAGATTTCATCATATGTTAATTTATCATCTTTAGATATTGAGTATCTTCTTCTCATTTTTGATTTTATTCTTGAGATTCTTTTTGAGTTTCTTCTGCTTGTTTGATTTTGGCGTTCATTTTTTCCACTATACCCATACTAGAACCAGTACCTAAAGAAATATTTTCAAAATACCGGTATCTAGATGGCACATTCTTCTTCCTAGGTTGAAAATGCACTTTCCCATGATTCTCATATCCTAATACCTGATTAATATGATCATTTTGGCCAAACATTTCTGGTTATTTTTGTGCCAATACCTCCAAATAAATTTGTTGAGTGATAAATAACATAAATTAAAATTATAAAATAATATATAGAAATAAATTCTGTCAAAATAAAAGAAATTTAAATATACTTATAATTATCTCCTAGGTGTTGCTATTTATCACAATACCATCTCTCTTTTTCTTACTTGTACAAAACAAGGAAGAGTGAGGAACACGACCCTCGATATTCAATCGCTTTTTTTAGAAAAAACAAAGAAATAAAGAAAAATTAAAACTCAATTAAGACATAATAGTTCTCTAAGTAATGATGGCTCTTCAGTATTCTTCTATATTTTTGTTTTGTTGATCAATAAAAATATGGTCTAGATTTCAATCAAGATTGACTTGATAATTTTATTTTTTTTCATTGGTAGGATCACCCACATTTCCACTCTCTAAACACCCATTCTTATAAATGTACAATATATTATTACAGATCATAATGAAATATTCTAGAATATGGTTGGAATCATCAATGGATTATAATGTTACAGTCACTAAGAATAATGAAATTTTCTCATGTCTATTTATTTTACTTATTAAATGTTGTATATCAATTTTCGAGGGAGAGAAATCATTTATAAAAATCAAAGGAAAATATTAATGTTTAGGGTAGAATAAAATATATTACATGTGATTGATCATGATATGGGAGTGATGTGTGTCTAAAAGTATGAATGTGTTTCATTCAACAATTTTTTCTCTTCTGATTTATCTTATAAACAAGAAATTGTATAATTCTATTAACATAAATAAAATGTGTCATTTATACTTTAAAAATAATTTTCAAATAAATAAAAGAATGCATATATATTTAGGCAATACCTTAAACCCAAGTATCTTCCAATAGTTGATCATCACTCTCTTTTTTGGTATTAGGAACTCATGAATGATTGGTATTTCTTCAAGCTTCATATCAAATCTCTCTTTCCAACCAATATAAATGTCATGCTAGTATGCTTTCTAAATTTCACCTAATTCCATTAAACTTGAGGGCTTAGCATTTTTTCCATCATGAAAATTATATCGAAGCTACATTGGAAAAAATAATTTTTAATAAAATATTATAAATTAATATATATATATACATATAAGTTGATAAACATTACATACCCAAATATCTACCTGGGTGTTATTATTTATTTTTTCTCCAACTTTCCTTCATCTTATTGGTTGAACTGGAATGATATTTTTGTCTTTAGTTTGTGTTCCCATAAAAGTTTTGCATTCCTTACCATGTTTCCTTATTATATCACTATCCTCATTATATTGAACCATGATTTGCATGTGTCAATTCCATACCTCTTGCATTTTTGTGTGACATCATCATCTAGTATATGTTGTAGCTAATCATGAAAAATAAATAGTAAAGGAAAATAATATATATTAATTTATCATAAATCACTATTAGTAATGTTTAAACACATATCAGTAGATATGGGGTCTGTTAACCCCTAAAGTGAAGCACCTAGAGGGGGGGGGGAGTAGCTTTTGTGGTAGGTGGTATATCTATAGTAGGATTAATCTGTACAATCAATGATGATAAGTGTACTGACAGAGGGAGAGAACCTAATTAATATCCCTATATGGATGAGGGTTTATATGGATATGGATATAGTGGTGGGATATATAGGAGAAATTCCCTATATAGTGGATGGTGGAAATGGGTAATAAGGAGGGATGGGAGCCTGAGAACTACCAACCTATGTAGGTGTGGATAGAAAGGGATATGGAAACTGTGGGTATGGAATATATAGAGATGGTATAAAAAGAGGATGACCTCCTGGTGACTGAAGTGGCATAGTAGTAGGTTGGATTGTAGAATTGGTCATACTTGTACCTCCCACCATACTATTAGGCTCCACAGAATAATCTAACCATCTCTTCAATAATGTATCCTAAAATAAAATGGATGATAAAAAATGAACTAAAATAAGATAAATAATATGAAAGAACATAATATTCAAACATAAATTATACTTACAGTGGTGACTACAGAAGACATGACTAAATCTTTATTACATTGTTCATTTATCTGTATTATTCACCTTCTATTATAATAAAACATTTTTCCATAAAATTTAAAATAAAATTATATGATAAATAGGGGTCATAACAAGTGTTGGTTTTATAGGATCAAAGCATGAATTAGTAGAGGAAGATTCATTGAAACGAGCAGTTTTTTTACTCAGAGTGACTTGGTTTTCAATGGGAACAACAAGATTTTATTCAAAAATATCATTTTTTCATGTGTTTTCTTGTTCAATGTATATAATCCTAGGAATAAAATTTTAGTAGTGTTTAATTTAAATTTATCCACTAACATACCACAAACAATAATATTTTTGCAATCAAATTGTATAAACATATTTCGACCTCAATAAATAAATCCAATAAACATATTATAATATTTATTCAACAAATAAGGATTCAAAATGGATTTTTAATCCCAAACCATCATGATTAGGTAAATAAAAATGATATTTATCAATGATAGAAAATTATCATATACAGGCACTAGAAAACAAAGAGAGAAACATTGATTTTTAAGAACAAAAAATAGTGTTCAACAGTAGTTTAAAGTAGTTTTGAAATAGATTTTATGCAATGAAATTTCCAAATTTCTAACAAATTTCTAGGTAAAATATCAATTTCCACATAGAAACTAATTTTCGTATGGATTTTTAGTAATAAATAGAATATTCCAGCAATTAATTCCAAGCATATTTTAAAAATTATGTTGAATTATTATATTTTTTTATATTTTTCTCTCTGGAAATCTCTCTATCATCAGAAATAATTAAAGAGAGGTTTTTTGACTGGTTTTGACCTACTTTTAAATTTTATTCCTTGTATAATGATTTCAAAAATAATATTCTGGGAACATAAATAAATCAATATTTCATTTCAAAAAGTATTTTTTATAGTTTAATGTTTTGTTATTTTTAATTCACAATCAACACATTATAATAAAAAGAAACATCATATCTCATGAAATTGAGTGGGGAAATACTATTTAATTTGATATCATGTATTAAAGTTTAAAAAAACACATACAATATTTCAATAATATCAGGTAAATACTTAAAAATGTGCCAACCCTTTGTGTGAACTGTGAAAATTTCTAGTTCACAATATGTTCTAACAATTGAATCATCTATGTCATCAAATGAAACAATAAAATAATTATCAATAGGTTCATCCAAAACATCATTATCATCCATGACTTTGTCAAAAATATGTATAGTAGTGACATCTACTATAACAAAAAATTATTGTTTTAATGGGTCAGTTACATAAAACACATGTCTAGGTTGTGATGCAAGAATATAAGGTTCATCAGTATGAAGTTGGTAATTCATGTCAGTTACTCTAAATACATATTTCTCTATATTCATTACTTTCCATGTCATTTAATCAAACCACTTGAATTTCATCAATGTGGTATGACCATGTGCATAGTAATGTAATAAAAATAATTCTTTCAAAAACCCCATAATATTATATATTTTTTGATCAAGGTTTCTTGTCTCATGCACTCACAAAAAAATATGTTTTAGTGATTATCATGACACTATCATGATGAGTTGAATTTTTTTTTCACAAATATTTATAATGAATTTAAATCCATTGAAAACCATTTCTATACAGTCATGTACCACATTCTTTGGACCAATGTATTATGCTCTTATTTCATCGGATACATTAATCATTGGTAAACTTAAAACATAAAAATACCAATATCGAATATTAAATAGATAACGGTGACTATTTTATGAAAAAAATAAAATCTATTAAATTTGACTATAACTAAGAAGTAAATTCTTTACTATGAAATTTTTCCTTCCTCTTAATTGATAGAGAATGATGTGTCATTTTTATAATTTTTAAATTTTATCTACAAATATAAAATAATTAAAACATCAGAAGATATGAATAAATCAAAAAATGAAAAAAATGAATATTGTTTAGTTTACATACTTGAGGAAATCATCAATCACACCACTGTTGAATAATACTGTATGATGATCTATTTCCCACTCTTCCCTACTTAAGGCACACAAAGAGAATTATCTAGATATCCCCCATGTTTGGGTCAATGAAGTAAATTCATTTTCAATGGGATCATATTTCTCATCTTTAGTTATCATTAGTCGATTATACCTCATAGTGACATTATCCAATTATGATGAACAAAAATCCATACATTCTTATGCTAAATATTCTTTCACAAGAGCAACTTTAGGATAATATTTATTTCTCACATAATATTTCAATGTAAACATAATTTTTTATATCGGATACATCCAGTGACTCAAAATAGGACCACTAAAAAGAACTTTTATGGGAATATGAACAGTCAAATGTAACATACATGTGAAAAGTGATGGTGGAAAAATTTTCTCCAATTCGTAAATAATAATTGGTGCATATCTTTGTAATTTCTAAACAATACTTCTACTCAGTCTTTTGGAACAATGATTTCAATAAAATAGACATAACTTTATCATAAAAACTGTAACATTATGTGAAAGTAATTGTTGAATGTAAATGGGAATCAACTCATGTAAAAAGACATGGAAATCATGGGTTCTAAGCTATTTTAGTTTCATATATTGTGTATTCACCATTTTTGAAATGTTACTTGAATTGCCATATAGAACCTTAAAACCTTCCATGAATAGAAGAAATTAGTTTTTCTCTATATTCGTCATCGAATAACAGGAAATAGCGATTTTCCATTTATTTTTACCAATTTACTCATGCTGAAGTCTTTCTCTTATACCCCAATCCATCAAATCATGAAGTGATCGAAAATAATATTTTTTCCCTTTTAAATTTAAAAGAGTAGAAAGAAACATCTTATAAATGTTTTTATTGATATTCATTACGTCCGAACAATGATGTAATAAATTTGATGAACAATACAGAAACACAAATAATATACTTTTCTTTCTCCAGTTTCTATTGGAATTTTAATTAACATGGTTTCACATTTTTGATATTTTATTTACTTTTTCCAAAAAAATAATTCAAACCATTAAGTTATTTAACAATATCATTCCCCTACATTTTTTTGGGTGCTTCATCTATCTTGACAGCATTATTGAACTATCTCTGAATTTTTCTATATGGATAATCCATCTGTATAAAATGCTGATACCCTATGAAAGTAAACGTTCATCAAAACATCAATCTATGGGAAAGCGTATTTCTTATAAAAAGAGGGAAATATAATTTCACTTTTATACTCCAACCAAACATCATTTCTTAAGTAGGGAAATCATTTATCATCTATAATAAAGTTTCATGAAACATAAATTACTTTTTATAAAATGAATCAAAAACTTGCACACCGACAACCCAAAGGTCCTTTAACTCATATATTAATGGCTGCAATTATATGTCAATATCATTTCCAGGATCACTAGGTCTATATTTAAATATACTCATGATATTAAATAGATTCTTCATACACATCTATGAAGTAAAGTTGTAAATGTAAATGAAAATAAGCCAAGTATTGTGTGTTGTATGCATTTGGAGAAATGGGTTGAAACCATCATAGGATAATATCAATCTAAGATTTCATGGGTAATCTAAAAAAATTATGATGTAACCTATAAAATTTAATCTAAGATAAACCATTTTCATGATGTACTATTTCATCATTATATTTTTTTTCTTTCATATTCATGCCATCTCATATTCCTTGCCATTTTTTATGACATAAAATGTTTTTAATGAATGGGAATTGAAGGGAAGTGCCACATCACTTTCTCTAGTATATGAGATTTAGTTCCATCTTTATTAGTATTCCACTGTGATATACCACACTGTTTTCACTGACTCAAATATTCATTTTCCTTCTAGAATAGATAAAAATCTTTGGGGAAATAATGAATCTTAGTAGATGGAATTCCAAATTATTCAACCATCTTTGATGCCATTTAATAATTTTATGGAATACATACATCATCATGTAATAAATGCTTAATAAATTTAAGGATATATTCAACTATAGTATTATTAAATCCATACATTGATTTCCCATGATATAATTGAATTAAAAACTCATTTTTACTCATTGTTTCATATACCTGATATACTAGGGTATTCACGTCTTCCATCATATTTCTAACACTCTCAAAGTCATTATTCAGATAAATAGATAAAAATTTTGTTTTGGAATTCATTTCAACTTAAACTAGTCTACATGAGGAGCCAGCCTTAGAAACAAACAGAGACCTATCAGAAATAAAATTTTTCATACCAATCCTTTCAGATAAATCAATCTCATTCTACATTTGATCTTTTTATCCATTTTGATACCAAAAGTGATATTCTTTTGGAAATAATTTTTGTGAAATGGTAACTCACTTCCTCACAATTTAACAATTTTCTTCCAGCATAATCAAAACATAGGCATCAAATCAATACACCCTCTAAATTGTTACTAAATGAAAATTCCAAAAAATATCATAAATCCTTATGAAAATCATCATTAATCTGATCAACATTTTACATCCAAAGTCGATACATCATAATAATAATAAAAATACATTAAAAAAATAGTCTAGAAAATACCTTAACGTGATATGTATTATTTCATAAGATAAAAACTAATACCTACCTTTTCAAATTTATTGTCATACTTATTTTTTTATTTTAACTCAATAAAATATCAAGTATTCTATATTCTGGTACTTTTACATCTTATAACATTATTAATAAGAACATAATATATTTTGAATTATAGAATATTCAAGGGGGATAATAATTTATAGTCATCTATAGACCATAATTTATCCCCTTTATTGTAGTGACTTATCCTCTATATTTTTTGTTACACTTATTGGAGGACATAAAGGGGGAGCAATTAGCAAAGTGAAGTTTCTATAGTTTTTTTATTTCAAGCTAAAATATAGAATTTTCGACTTACTTTACAAAACTAATTTTTGAGGTATATTGATTTCTTTCGCATTTATGTTTGGAGTAATGTTAAATATGATTACTAATGGAGAGTGAATGCTAAACAAAAAAATTGTTAGAAATGGGTAAAATCCATTTTTTTATTCGAATTTCTTTTTATGTTTTTATTGAACATGGGTTAATTTTATAAATTTATTATAAAATAAAAATGTACAACTCCCATAAACATAAAATTTGGTAACACCTTTTTGATTATTTATAGGAATATTTTTTCAAGATTATACTCTCTTTATTTCTACACCCAACATTACTCACATAGAGTTAGAGTTTATTAATTTATGGATCATTTATATGTAAAAAGTGATATTATTCTTCTAACAATAAATTTATCTTTCACTTTTATGGGTTAGTGAGCATGAACATTGTTATATATAATGTTGAACATCACCTAGATAAATGTTAAAGGAAGTTATAGATGAGTTTGATTTATTTATAGAATTAAAATGATTGTCATGGTCATTGAAGCACTATAAATTGGGTAATTAAATATTGAATAATACATTTTATTTAAGGTTGGAAGAGGTTTGGAGATATCTGTGTTATTTATAAAGTGATTTAAAGTCTTTTTTGTCATTTTCCAAGTACCAAGAGATGCATTGAGAGTGGTTAAAGTGGTTATAACTACTATTTAATTATTTCATGATTCATACATAAGATAAATTACCTCACACTATGATATGTATGTTTTATAAATCTTACATATGGTTTTATAATTTTCAAAAATGTGAGATTTCAGAAGAATAATATATTATAAGGAAAATTACATCATGTGATATGTGAAATGATATTAATTGTTTCATATGTAAAAAATGATATTGGATGACCAAGGGTGTATTTGATATGATCCATATGAATAATAAATTAAACCTCATGATGTAGTAAGTAGCGTGTCAGCTTGTGTACTTTGAATATGAATGCTAGGAAAGTTTTCTTGATATGAAAATATCTGGTCTCAATATCCAAAACTATCCTAACATGATATTGGAGACTATTCTACTTACCTGCATTATTTTTTTTTTGTAAAAATGTTATTGAGTGATCACTATTTGGTTTTCATATATAAAATGATCATCCTACCTTATGTGGGTGCCATCATTATCCATGAGATAAAGATTTATTGTTTAGGTTAATTAAATTCCCTTTAATAATATTTTTCCCATAGAATGGTGGATCCCTTATTTATCATCTTTTAAGGGTAACAAATTAACCATGACTTTATATTAACATCATATGTTGTATTCATGAAGTCCCAGATTCCCTCTCATGTCATTGAGGTTTTGTGGAGGTTTCCTATAAAATATTTCCTTTTATTTTCATGGTTGACTTTGATATCAAGATGATACACCAAAAAGGTGAGGAAATACCCAGAAATTACCCTAATAACACATTTGAATGGATTAATCTATAATTTGTATTATCATTTTTTGTTAAAAACTATTTTAATGTCATCAATATGATCACAGTTTCATGGAGACAAAACCACCAAATCATCAATGTAATATTATGTGATTTTGACCAGGAAGGGCTTGGAGATATGATGTGTGACACATTGATGTATAGAAACAATGTTCTTCATAAAAAGTGAATAATTTTACTGTAGTATATTAAAACATTTATTATTTTCACATATTAAATGTCAAAGTTATATTTATATTTTACAATTCGTATAGTGGAACTTGGGTCTAATCCCCAGTGATATTATTATTATTTTGGAATCGATAGAAGTAGTTTTCTGATGAAAGGCGGGTTTGGTTTTTTAGAGAATTGAGAATCATATTGCATACTACATTTGAATTAAACTATATGAAAATCCAATGTAATAACTAGGGATAGGTGGTTAATGGATTAAAATCATCATGTATTGAAAAATGCCATAAAAAATTATCATTCACAATATAATATGTGAAGGAACGAGATTATTTGATGTTTAAGTTATAATCCATGCCTCTACTCAAGATCTAATCCATGCACACTTTTCTGTGATGAATAGTTCATTAATATATAAACATTATGATCCAAGAGAACCAATAATCAATGTATTTCTAAAATCTATCAAAAAAGTAAATAATCAATGACACATTCAACTAAGTAACAACATGAAAATTTTACTATCCTGAAATGTGACTCCTCTCAATCGAACTTCCATATCTTACAGAGGTCTCACCCAAAATTATTTTTTTATTAACCCTATAAATGGAGGTGAGTTGGGATACTAAATTAAATTATTAAAAAAATAAAACAAAATATAAAGGCATAATAAAAAATCTAATTTAACTAAACTCACATTCATGAACTAAATGGAAACTTCATATGTTTATTATAGAATTATAATGGGATTTAGGGAAGGTGTATAAAAATAATTTAAACTACATTAGGATAATAATTATGAATATATAGATGGTTATTATAGTTTATAAAATATGGATAAATGTTCATTATCATTAAAATTCAAATTACCAAAACACTTTAGGGATTATAATAATGCAATGAAGTAAATAATGATTAGTGAAAAGTGGATGAGAGGTATATCTATTTAAAACTATATTTTTTCATGTATTACCCAACATAAATCAAGGATTGATTATTGTAATTCCTACTTCATCCGTGGTTAATTTCTATCACCCATGAATGGAAGTGGAGGTGAAAATTTATAGTAAATATGGGTGTTGAGTTTACCATAAAATTTGCCTTCTTAATTTTTTTTACGATTTGAAAATTATGATAGTTGAACACATGAGCATGATATTATAAAATATTTTCCCTCTTATTAATGATTATACAGAAAAATTTCACTTTTACAGTTCATTTTTAGACTGATATATGGTGTTAATTTTAATGTTGACTTTTTTAGTCAAACAGAAACATAAAATTATAGTATTCCATCTTACATTGAATTTATGGACTAGAATAAGAAGAAATTTTTAATACTTATAGTTAATTAAATTGTTCTAAATACTATTATATATCATCACACATATATTGATATTTATTTGACCAATATTTTAATAGATACGATCACATCCTTATTAATGGTAAAAACTCTTAAAAGATTTAGAGTCCATATTTATGATTCATTTTTACCATACTTTGATGTGAATTTTTTTTTCTTAGGCTAAAAGAAATGAGGAAAATGGATTCTTCTTTTATATATTAAAATTTCATATCAATAAATGTAAGGATAAATATTTTATGTATGGAATAGTGATGTGTCGTCTGTTGTGTCGAAACCAACTCAACATTGAGGACAACTTAATGCCATGACTTATATATCATGAATATATTAAGGTTTAAAAGTATATATAATTCCATTGATATAATATTTCATAAATTCAAGTGTAGAGGAAATAAAAAAATAGATAACATGTAATTTTAATTAATTTTTTTAAAGTATTCCTTTATATAAAACATATGAAAAATTCATATAAAACATATTCAGTTTTTATGTACCGAGTATATCAAATATGAAAAACCCAAACATAAAGTATGAATTGGGAATAAGAATTTAATTTTTTTAATTAAATGAAAAATGAAATAGTGGTTGAAGGGAAGAAAAAAAGGGAACTCACTAGCAGACTTTGTTCAAGGATATTTTTGGAATGAAACCAAATTAAGCTTAATGTTTCATTGTTGAAAAAACTAGTATCTGTGCAATAGGGAAATGTAAGGAAGTGATGTAGTTACTTGTTGTCTGCCTAGGGGTTCCAATGTAATGTATCAATAAATATAAATCCACCAACAAGAGAGGTGAAATACAATTTTTTTTCATTTCATTCAAAGAGAATGAATAATTGTGCTTACCTACCGGAATGGATAAATCAAGATACTGGGGAGCTAGTTCCCTTGGCTGGAAGGGTTCATCCATGTAGGTAGGGTCTGTGAAAGGGAGAGTGCTTCAATATAGAAGGGATTATAGGAATATAACCATTATAAAGTCAGGTGAAGGAAGGGAGGTTCTATAGGAGGGGTGATGGGGTAGGGAGGGGTTGTCGCATAGTCTCGAAGGGAGGAGAGGTCATCGTGTTAGGAGAAGAAGATGGGGTGTCATTGTGCAGGGTGTATACATTGAAGGGGTGTCTTCACCTAGATGGGAGATGATAGAATGTAGTGGGTAGGGTTACTTTGAAAGATCTAGAGAGGGAAGGGTTCCGATGTCATGTGACCAGGGATTTAAGAAGAAGTTAAGGTTCTATTGAATGAGCCAATTTCAAGGGAGTAGGGACCTAATTGGGTTATTCATGAGAAAAGGAGGTAGGGATGGTCATTTCAATCATGCGGAGGATGGTGAACTCAATATCAAAGAGTGGAAAAGCCTGTTTGGACCAGATCTCTGGAGGAAGTGGGCTTAATCACGAGCACTAGCTGGCAGATATCTGCAGAGGATGGGGAGCTCGAAGGGGGTTCTCGTTCATGAAGGAGAAGGGGATGGGGTGCTCGATGGTGGAGGGCTCGATCGAGGGATATGGCCATGATTTTTTTATCAACATGAAATTTGATTTCTTATATCCATGGTTTTAATATACCATGGTTATAGGTGTGTGTCTATAGACCCATTTTGTATTATTTTATTATTAAGAGATGTTATTAACCCTATTTATGATGTGGGTTTTTTATCAACAGTGGTTTCAAATATTCAACCCTTGATTTCCAAGATCAATTTTAAATTGCACGAATGCAATTTAATTTAGGTGGGGATAATTTAAGACCCCAATACATTATATTATTTTATTTTTAGAATAAATTTAATTTTTTTCTAGCATGAATTATATACAACACCAAGTTAAGCTCACGCTGCACACAACACTCAGTGAGTTTGTGTTACATGAAAAACCATGTTTTAACGCCTTGAAACAATGCACATATTTTAAAACTAAATTTTGGAAATTTTATAAATTTTATATTTCAAAATAAACTTAATTCATGAATTTGGAATATCAAATTTATATTACTTTTAATTTTTGGTATTTCTTGAGAAGGTTCATTTTTTGATGAATAGTGAAAAATATTACATTTTAGTTAAAATATTACTTTTATATAAAATAATTATTAATATTTAATTATATTTTAAATTGGTTTTTAAAGTCATAATAGAAAAATTATACATCAATTATTTTAATGTAGGTCATTAGAATCATTTTTATATTGAATTTAGTTCTAAAAACTTATTGAAATTTACAATATTTTTACTTAAAAACACAATTTATTTTAGACAATCTGCTAAAATAAGCTCCTAAAATCCATAAATTATTCCTATAATACTCTCTTTGGGTATAAATACATCCAATTAATCCCTTTGGTGGTACCAAAAGCAGTTAACCATAGAAGAGTTAACATCATTCCTCAATCTCTTTTGTTTTATTTTCATTCTCCACCCCCTAAAATATTCTTATTTAATTCTTATATAATGACATCAGTATCATAAAAATATTGACATGTTTTTATATTAATATTTCAATATAAAATTATGAAAAATTATATCTAATGGCTAAAAAACTTACTGTTTATGTGTACAAAGAACTACCGCCTCGCGAAACGATGATTGTTCGTTCTTCCTTTACCACCTTTCATGGTGGGTATTATGATGGACACACCATTTTTATATGATATATATGATATTTATAATTTATTTATTATTCTTTAATTATTTTTTTAACACACCTTTATACACTCTATTTTGAGGGAATATAATAACATCGTTTGTGGAAGTGCGGACTACCGCCTCCTCAAAGTGTTGTGATTCATTCATGTTATACATGGAATGTATTAAAGATGGTTTCAATTAAACATATGTGACATAAATTACATATATATGATATTAATTAAATAATTAACTTTCTAAAAATATAATATATCATTTTCTTTATTACCCTTTTCACACTCGAAAAAGGTGATAATTTAGTTCGTGGATGTGTGGACTACCACCTCCTCGACGTGATGTGAATCCCTTTACATCACAAGAATTATATATATAAGTTTATATGATTAAAAAACATGGTATTTATGATATGATTATAATTATGGAATTATATAATTTTACTTACCTTATTACCATAAGGATTATTAAAAATGGGAATGTTACACATGTGTGTACGTACAGACTACCGTCTCCTTGATTGTAATGTTGGTTCATTTTTCATAACCATATTTTGTGATTGGTTTTAAATTTTTAATTTTTGTATAAATATGATAATTATATCATGATTATTATTATGTAAATTTTTATATAATGATCCATTTGACCATAGTTGACTTACAATTTTTTTTAACACATGAACTGAATTTGGTCAAAAAACCCAACATAAACTTAATTATTTATGTAGTTGTTTAAAAAATTTTAATAAGTGAAGTAAAAGAAATAATAAATTTTAAAAATTAAATAATTATCATAATTTTATTATTAAGGAAGATAACAACACATGTGACAAGTCAAACTCAAGGTAAGGGATTTCGTATCAATTTTCATTCCATTGAGACTTATTTGTTGTTATACACCAAATCAATTTAATACGGTGTATATACTACCCAATTACTTGTTATATCATGAATATCATTATTATAATGATATTATAAGTTTAATTTAATTTTATTCTTTCATGGGGACAATGACTGAAATGTTTCAAAGTGGTATGGGATACTTTGGAGTGTTTATTGATTATTTTCCTTAATAAATTTTTAATGATATTTGAGTGGTATTTTCATTCATCAACATCAACAAACATTTTTTTACTTATCCGATTATAAGTTAATATTGGTAAATACATATTATTAATTCAAAAAAGATATTTGATAAGGCATATTATTTATTGATTAAATCTTTTTGAGGAATTATTTGGACAGGTAGTAACGGGTGGGGCCCAGACTTTATATAGCCCCTTGACGCATCAACAGGTTCTCATGAGAAAAATATATTCTCTACATTAAATGGGTTTCTACCCATAATTTTAAACCATCTTTTGAAATTAATTTACCGTATAGTTTTTCATGTGCCTCAAACATGACGTCCAATAATTAAGTATCTCCTTCATAGATATTTCAGTTATCATTGGTATTATTTATGAGGTTTTCATATGATAAAATCAATGGATTCATTTCTTGGTAGGTTTATTGATTAAATGGAATGTGTTTGAGTTTATTACCTTTCCATATTGGTTATCCCTAATCTGATAATTTAAATGGCATGTGTTCTTAGTGATTTAACTTTCCATGTTGATTTATTCTTATTCATTCGTTATTGATTCTGCATTAATTTCCCTTACTAAGAATTTGAGCTCACCCTTATTTTATTTAATTTCCCCATCTTATGATGAAAATATCTTTGAATGAGTTTTCAAGGATTCAGTTTATTTGATTTTGTTATGTACTATTTTTTATTTTCTATTTCCCAATGTATTATATGTATCATGTATATAATTAATCTTTATAAAGATGCTAAATTATTTGGTCCTTATAGATTTGATTCCTTTTAATCATGCCAATTTAATAGATTAATTAATCGGCTTAGGTATTGTTGGTTCATGGAATTACAATTGGTATTAGAGGATGTTTTGCAGCTACCTTGTAAACTATATTTAGAAAACATAGATTAGGTAAAATTAACCTAAGATAGAATTTGAGGATAAGTATATAATAACATACTAGAATTTTACTAAGGTAGAGATTATGTGGGTATTCCTAGAAATAAATATTTGTATGGATACTACAAGTGGACATGGTTCTGAAATAGATGTACCTAGGGGTAATAACTCTGATGAGGTCTGTCAGGCCTTACTCAAGCATAACTCAGTAGATGATAATGGGGCTTAATTCACACCTAGTTTTAGACTCTTTGGGGACACTCTTAGGATAATACTTATTTTATTTACAAAACAATATGAATTATTTGAATGTAAATATGTCCCCAATGAAATAATATTTATTATTATGAGATTATATATGAAAACATTATCAATTAATGTTAATTAATTTACTAGTTTCATGATTATACATTGAGTTTTATAATGATATGAAATAATTTAGTGTATGTAATTATTTATAAATGGTTCCTAGTAGAAGTAATGTGAACATAAACAATGTACATAATCAAATAAGTAAGAAGGATCATATCTTTTATGACCATAGGACAGTATTTCGAAGGGAAATAATCTCCCAAGCATTATTATCATATGAGTATATGGTATCATGTGATAACGATATGGGTTAGGAATTCTCCAAGTCTTATGGATTAGAAGGAAATTAAGAAAACAAGAGAATGTAAGTTCGAAGTATTTATAAAGGGAATAAGGGAAATAAGTATTTTCCCACATGTGATATTTGTTGAAAGAAATGCCCTAATACTTACTTGAAGGGAATGAGAGTTTATTATAAGTGTGCATAAAAAGGCCAAAAAAGTTTTTGATTTCATGGTAAAGAAAGAAAATTTCAATGTTCAATGATTACAATACAATTATATGGGAAACTATACAAATAATTGACTCATTAATCAAAGGAATATACCCCAAAAGAGGCTAATGGATCATGGTTAAGAATATTCTACTAACACAAACAAAACAGAATGATTAATGTGCTTATGTATGGAAGCAAGAATTTTTTAATTCCATTATTTTATTAATTATTTACTTATTATGAGAATTATGGGATATATTAGTATTGTACTGTGATACTTTTTTGTTATGGATTTGAGATCATATACTGAATGGTACCAAGAAAAAGTTATTGTGTAGAAAGTAAAACTGTTTTAAAAAAACACAGTTAAGGGAATGATAATCCTTAATATGTTCTTATGTTGAGACAATTTTTTTCTATAATTAAAGTATCTATTTTGATATGTGATTAATACCTTTGAACTTATTAGTGATTTATCAATAAAGTGATTTATGCGTTCATTGATGGAGTGTACAACACTTTGGGATTTATGGAATATATCCAATAACATTTTTTCTACTTAAGCAATAAGTGAGAATGGATTTTTCCAATAAAGTTTTATGTTAATTCAATTTATTACCATATTTCAATATAATACACGATAGATATATTCATATGTTCATTATGTGATTATTAAGTAGATAATTCATGTTGATTGAAGGATAATGAAAAGTTCATTTTGGAAATTTAGTGAACATCATCCCAAAGTGTCAGATCATAATCTTTTTGAAAGGTTAACCATTTATCAAATGGTTTAAGATTATCTTTGGTTTATGATTTAGAGCTTAACATATTTCTTCACCATATAATGAAACATGTGTTGAGAAATGAAATAGAAATGGTTCAAGGTATAACTAAAGGATAAGATTTTGTTTATGAAATAGAAGGGTGAATTTAATTATATTCTTATAGAGTGAAAGGATTACTTAACTATTGGTAAAATGATATTAAAAAATTCCTATTATCATTATTTTTTACGATATTAATGACCTTTTCATAATATTGGTTTAAGGATTTTTGGATATTAACTTTCAACTGAACATGTTCTCTAGCACTCTCAATCAGAACATTATTGTTGAATTTTTCTTCAAAATATAGGTTTCCATTTCCCACCTATTTTATCTTAATTGGGAACCTAATTATATGACCTTCAAACTTACATGAATTTATTATGAAGAATATTTGTTATTAACACTATTTATGATGTTGATTTTTCAATAATAGTATTTTCAAATATCAAACCCTTCATTTCTAAGATCAAGTTTAAATTGAGAGGATGCAAACTAATTAAGGTGGGGATAATGTAACACCCCAATAATTTACAATATTTTTTATTTATAATAAAATTAATTTTGTTTCTATCATTATTTATATACAACACCACGTTAAGGTCACACTACACACAACAATGAGTTAGTTTGTGTTAAATGAAAAACCATGTTTTAATGCCATGGAATTCCTATTTTGAAAATAAAATTTGAAAATTTTATAAATTTTATTTTTGATAATTAACATCATTATTTAATTTATATTGTAAAAATTATCTTAGGGTGAATTTTTTGTATTTTTCTGAGAAGTTTCTTTTTTTGATGAACAATGTAAAATACTGAATTTTAGTTAAAAACTTATTTTTTGTTTAGATAATTATTATTGTAAAATTATATTTTAATTTTTTTTCTTAAAGTCACAATTGATCAATTATACATCTATTAATCTAATATAGGTCTTTGTAATCATGTTTATGTTGAATATTGAAATAAAAAATTATTGAACTTTTGAACATTTTTACTTAAAAACCAGATTTCTAACCCAACCTCTACTCAAATAATCTCCCAAAATCCATATCCTCATCAAATAATCCTCTCTTTTGGAATAAATCCATATAAGGAATCGCTTTGGTGTAAACTAAAAGGTGTTACGCAAAGGATATGTAACATATTTTCTCAATCTCTTTTACTTTATTTTCATTCTCCACCCCATAAAATATTATTATTACATGTTTATATAATATCATCATTATCCTAAATATTCTGATATGTATTCATGTTAATTTTTAGACCTAAAATTATACACACTTCCATCTATTGGGTTAGCAACTTACCTCTTATGTGTAC
The DNA here is from genome assembly GCA_963277665.1 of Viscum album. Classification (NCBI taxonomy): domain Eukaryota; kingdom Viridiplantae; phylum Streptophyta; class Magnoliopsida; order Santalales; family Viscaceae; genus Viscum; species Viscum album. The sequence continues at coordinate 1,492,152,397 of OY728120.1, forward strand.
GGTGAACTACTGCCTCCTGAAATGATTGTTATTTATTGTTCCTTTGCCACTTATATTAGTTAAAATTATTATGGAAACACTATTTTTATATGGTATATATTATATTTATAATGTATTTATTCTTATTTAATTTTTTTTATCACATACCTTTATGCACTCCATTTTGTGGAAATACAATAATATCATTTGTTCAAGTGTGGACTACTGCCTCCTCAAAGCGATGTGATTCATTCATGCTATAAATGGAATATATTAAGTCTAGTTTTAATTAAATATATGTTATAATAATGAAATATATATCATATTTAGTAAATAATTAACTTTATGCAAATACAATATATTAATTTCATTGTTACCCTTTTCACACACTAAAAAAGGTGATAATGTCATTCATGGATGTGTGGACTACCGCCTCCTCAACGCGATGTGAAACCTTTTACATAAAAATAATTATATATATAATTATATGTGATTAAATAATATGGTATTTATGATATAATTATCAATATAAAAATACATAATGTTACTTACCTTCTTTCCATAATGATCATTGAAAAATGGGAACATTACTCATGTGTACGTACGACCAACCACCTCTATGATTTTAATGTTAGATCATTTTTTATAACCATATTTCATGATTTGTTTTAAAAGTATAATTTATGTCTAAATATGATAATTATTTCATGATTATAATTCTATATATTTATATATAATGATATCTTTGGCCATAGCCGACCTACCAAATTTGTTTTTAACATATTAACAAAATTTGGTCAAAACACCCAATGTAAAATTAATTGTTTATGTAGTTGTTTAAAGCATTGTAAAAAATTAAGTTAAATTAATAATAAACATAAAAATGGTTTTAATAAAGTAAATAATTAACATAATTTTACTATTCAGGAAGATAAAGAAAAATGTGACAATTCAGACTCAATGTAAGGGATTTCGTCTCAATTTACATTCCATTGAGACTTATTTGTTATTATGAATCAATTAACTTTTATATGGATTATATACATCAATTTTACATGTTATATAATGAATATAATTTTTCCCATTATATTTTAAGTTTAATTTAATTTTATTCCTTCATGGTGATTACGATTCAAATGTTTCAATGTGGTATGGGACACTTTGGAGTGTTTAAAGAATATTTTCCTCAAGAATATTATAATGATATTTCAAAGGTATTTCCATTCATCAAAATAAACCAACCTTGTTTTTACATAACCTTCACCGAGAAAATATTTATAAATCCATAGTCTTTATTCAATACCGATATATTATAAGACATATTTTTTATTAGTTAAATCGATATGAGGAATGCTTTAGACAAGAAATGATGGGTGGGGGCATAGACTTAATATATACCCTCAATGGATTGATAGGTTCTCATAAGAAAAATAATTTGGCCAAAATAAATTATTTTCTACCCATATTTTTATACCATCATGTGAAAGATATTGATGATATAGTTTTTCATGTGCCTCAAGAATGACGTCCAATAGTTAATCACTTCCTTCATAAATATTTCAGTTATCATTTTGATTATCCATGATGTTTTCATATGATAAAATCAATGGATTAATTTCATTCTAATTTTATTGATTAAATGGAAAGTTTTTTAGTATATTACATTTTCATTTTGATTATTCCTTATATAGTTATTGAAATGGCATGTCTTCTTTTTTATTTACCTTTCAAAGTTGATTTATTCTTATTGATTCATTATTTCTTCTAGTTTACTTACCCTTAATGGGTATTTTAGCTCACCCTTATTTTTTTTACTTTACCCAGGTTATGATGAATAGATGTTTGAATTATTTTTCAAGGATTCATTTTATTAGATTTTGTTATGTATTATGTTTTATTTTCTATTTCCCTATGTATTTTGGGTATCATGTTTTTAATATGGATTTCCAAAACTACTAAATTGTTCGGTCCTTTGAGATTTGATTCCATGTAATCATTCCAATATAATAAAATAATACACCATCTCTATTATTCTAGTGTCTTGTAGTTACAAATACACCATTCATGGATATGGTAGGTTGTACATATACATGAACGTTGATTCCATTTTCTTGTCGTCTAGAAAGAAAGTAAGTAAATGACAGACACTCAAAGATATATATATATATATATATATATATATGTGTGTGTGTGTTTATGTGTGTGTGTTTATTATAATTACATTAACACTATTATTTAATATATATCATATAAATTTATTAATCTCATCCTTAAAACATTCCTTGTATAGTGTGAATGAATCACTTGCTTTGAAGAGGCTATAGTAAACACATCCACAAACGAAGTCATCGTATTCCCACAAAATGGAAATAATGAAGTTTTTTGTTATATAATAATTCTATAATCATAAATAAATCATAAATATAATATATATAATATAAAAATAGTAATTAAATCATTATTCTCATTCTTGGGAGGTCGTAATGGAAGAAAGAATGACATCGGTTCGCAAGGCGGTAGTCCGTCGTATACACGAACGATGATTGTGTATCCCATTTGATTGAAGTGTGTGAATGTGTAGGTTATGACCATAGAATAAGAACATAAATATATATTTTATTTTGATTCTAATATATAATCTTAATATAATAATAATTTAATGTGTGGAGAAATAAATAAAAAAAAAGTTCATGTTGAAGGATGTTACCTATTATTTGGGTAACTCCTTTCGGTTTTCTAAAAAGGGATAAAATGGTTGAATTTATTGATAAACTGAGGATTATAGGTTGATAGAAGGGAATTTTATATCTTATTTGGTCATGTTCTGGAAGATAAAAATTTCTTTATATGTGTGAAGAAGTGAGGGGGTGAGTGGCCATTTATAGTGGAGGAAGAGTGGAATTCCTATAAATATAAAAAAGTAAAAAATAATGAGATGTATACCTTACATAATGTGTATAAAATAATGGTTATTTTTATATTAATAACCATATATGGTTGAAATATGGCCATACAATTGATTTTTTACATTTTTTTAGGTTATTAGTCCCCTTGAGTTAATGTTTAACCATTTAGTAAACTCGTTTTTTTACCTTAATCGATGTAATTAATTTTAATTAAATTCACAAATATTCTTGGTCAATTTTTTTTACATTAATAGACATTATAAATTATGATGATTACAAATATTTAATCCATTTTGAAAAATTATAAACACAAAAGTGTCAGAAATTAATTTAATATTAATCCCACAAATGGGAAAGGACAATAGGTTTTTAAAGTGAAAAAGTTCAAATGTTTGAAATGCTTTAATATACAATTTCAAGGTGAAATTTATTATAATGACTTAATTGGTTTAATATATGTATAATTTATCTATGTTTATTTAATTTAACTACATAAATATATTATAATAAAAGTCAGTTTTTGATTAAAATTCCATATTTTTAACCATTCATCATAAAATGAAACCATAAAGAAAAATACCAAAAAAATACACCAAAGTAAATTTTGATATTAATATTTAAAAAATAAATTTTATTTTTAAAATAAAAAATTTAATAGTTTCAAAAATTATATTTAAGATAGGTTTTCCATTAAAAGTTAGTAATATTATCTTTTAGAAAAAAAAATTTTATTCATAAAATTCGATTTTTTCTTATATTATGTCTATAAAATCAATTGAATGAGTGTTATAATTTTTTTTGAAGATATAATATATAAATTTAATTAATATTTTTCACATATAGTGATTAATTTAATTTATTAAGATAAAATAACTTTGTGGTCATAAAAATAGTTTTTCATAAAAATATGTCCTTTTATTCAGTTGGTTTTTATTTCCATTTTTAATTAATTTGTAACCAAATACTTAATTTTATAAATATGTGTAAACCATAGTTTCATAATTTAGTTTATCATATTAATACATTCCATTCAAATGGATAGGTTATAAATATAACAATATTAATGGTATATTATAGTTTGGTAAAACTCATACTTTCATTTAATGCAAGCTATCGAGGTAACTCAAAATTGTGTGTAACACTAACCAAGAATAGTTTTGTGTGTAGCAAAATATAACCTAAGAATTTCATTTAGTGAAATCCTAACTTGGTGTTTCATTTAACATATTTCAAACTTAGTTATTTTATATAACATAAGCTATATTTAGTGTTGTGTGAAATGTAGAATATCGAAAAGATTAAATTAACATGAAAAAAATCTTTCACAAAATCTAGGGGTGTTAAATTCTAACCCTTTAAAATGATTTTTCTCTAAAAATTCATCTAGGCTATCAAAGGATTAATACGTTAAATTTTCTTTCACATAAACCCAACTCATAAAAATGAATAATAAAAATTCATTTAAAAAGGAATATTGGGAACATAACAATTTCCCAAAGTAACTCATAACTAGGTTTCCACATAAGAGAACATAATTGGAAAGTGGAAACAAGGAAATGGAAGATAAATATAACTATCAATTTTTGATGGAGAGTGATATAGAACATGTTTAGAATATGGTTAATGATTACAAATCCAAAAATATGTGATGATCTAAGGGACCATTTGATTCATCATAAATAAAGGTATTAGGATAAGATTTTTGGTTTCAAAATACTTTTTATAAAGTTGATAGAATTTTAATGAGAAGATATACTTACTTGATTTAATTCCATTTCACTAGAATAATCTCACACTTTGGTTGTGCCTTTATTAATTTCAAATTTATCTCTTACTCTAAGAAATGAAGGTGAATTATTTATCTATGAAACACTAATGAATCATAAGATTTATAGATATATTGTTAAGTCATTCCATTTATCTTTAGTTATCATCATTGTAAAATGGTTAGCACGGGTTATCGAATATTCATAAATCCTCATATAGTGAGATAAAAAGTTAATATCTAAACCCCCATACAAAGTTTAACTTAAACCCTTCCATAAATATTAAACAACATGAACCTTTAAAAAGTTGAAAGTATAGAAATTTAGAAATAAGGTCACTAAATTTCTCAAAAATAGCCAAGCATTCATCCACTATATATCGTAAAGTAGATCTTGGTTGTCAAAAACCAAACATGTGAATACTTTCATCATGTATTCTATTGAAACATTGTAACAACCTAAATTATCAAAAACCATATTGAAAAATACATGCTTCTTTATTCATTGCATAAAATATAGTTTATTGGATATATTTATTAAATTAAAAAATGTTGTAAACTCAATCCATGATAGTATAATATACTATATCAACAACTCTATAATCATTTAAATGGTAATTAGTACTATCCAATTCACTTTATCCATATCAATCATATCTTTATATAAGATAAAAACAGTTTTCACAACATTAGAAACACATTAAGGGTTACCTCCCCTTAATCAAAATATCAACTTTACATTAAATCACTTTTCTATGTAATTAGAACCGTTCAAAATATCCATTTAAATTCTTAATGAAAAACATATACTTCATTATTTGTATAACAAAATTCTTGAAATCAAATACATATACTCTAATGACTGAAAATTTTATCAATGGAATTTCACCAGTATTATAATAATTTCATATATTATAAATCACATAAAATAACATAGAGAAAACAATACAAACATTATAAATGATAAATGAATGAAATAAGATATATTTATAGAAACTAAGGAACCTATACCGATGGAATAGTAACTTGAAATTTGGAATAGTCACATGACCCTTAGGAATAGTAATATGTAAAATTGAATAGTAACTTAACATTTGAAAGTAAAACTAAAAATTAGGTATCTTATGAATGAAAATATGATATATTTAAGTCATGGCATAAGTAAATAAAAGTTTTAAAAATGATAAATTAAGTGTTGGTATTTTTGTAAGCCATAAATATTTAATTAATTTTTTTAATTAATTTAATAATTTAAAAGAAAATATATTTTCATAAAATTTATTCATAAAATAATATATATTTTTTATGATTATAAGATAATTTTATGAGAGCTTAATTATATTTTCAAAGTGTTAGAAAATCAGTTTTAATTTTAAAATCTGCATTTTCGAGTAAATGATGATTTTAATTAAAAATTAAATTTCTCATATTTATAAAATTATTTTCCTAAATTGGAGTTTATTGGTTAATTTTAAACATCCAAAAATTATTAGGGTTAATTTTTTGGATTTTTCTAAAATATAATAATTTTTAGTGAATAGTGAAATACGATAGTTTATAGTATATGTACATTATAAGTTAAATACACTATTCCTTGAGTCGTATCTGATGTAAACACAAAAATATATAAATTTACTTAATTATTTTAATATATTTTGTGATAATTATCAAACTATACATAGTCTTGAGCCAAAATAATAAACTAATGAATATAACAATGAGAAAACACCCCTCTCTTCCACAATAAATACCACCCCTCACCACCTCTTTTCCTCGCACCTCTAAAGCTTTGAGACTTGTCCAAATTCATATCATGTATATTCCCAAGCCCCTTCCCCACCTCTAGGATCCATTGTTATGATAAAAATTCCAAAACCATTTCCCTAAGGAGGTTCTCCAGGAGGAGATATTTAAGAGGTAAAATCATCTTCATTTTTCTTTTAACTTCTTCCGAGTTATTTTTAATTTATTATTATCTACTCACCTACTATAACAAAATGTTCATGATAAATTCATTATATTTTATATATTTTAATAATATAATTTTAATTTAATAACTATAATCTAACTATTTTATCCCTCTATTATATTCTAAAATCAAATCATCGCCCGTGATGTGTCAATTTTCCAACATCTTGGACGATGCATTTTTATTTTCCTCTAAAACCATAAATTAAGTTCATAAAACCACTATAATGGTTTTAAAATACTAAAAAATATATTTTATAACCCTTTTTATGTTTTTTAATAAATATTTATGTAATACTAAATGATAAAAAAAATCAATTTTGTTGTGATCGAAAATGACCAAAATTAACCAAAACAATTATCATTAGCTATTTATATAATGATTCCTCCTCATTAAATTTAATAAAATGATCTATATATAAACATTTAAACCTATTTATTTTTATTAATAACATATATATTCAATTTTGGATAATTATATCCATTCTACGTAAACATCCTTTCTCATATTCAAGTAAACTGACCATGAAAAGAAAGAAAATGAACACCCCCGAACAAATAAATTAAACTATATAACTCATCAAAAATCACATAAATTAACTTAATAAAACTATAATGAATAAAATTAATTTATAAAAGGTTCTTTATTTTTTAATTAATTAATTGAATTTGATTTTCCAGGATATTAAATTTAATAAATCATTCTTACAAAAGGTAAGGTTAATTCTTGAAACCAACTCTCTTTGTTTGGGTTTTCCCTCTTTAACCCAAATTCCAGTATGGATATTCCTTTAATGGTTAATAAATATAATTTATTCATAATTTTATTATATTATCTGGGATATACATGTTACCCATCCAGTTTTCTAAAAATTCAAAAAAAAAAAAATCCAAAATAACTCTTCTTTTAAAAAACACATCATTTACTTCTCATTAGATTGTTTCTTATTAACTCAAAATTGATGATTCTTACACCAACTATGTTATTGCCTCTTTATTTTTGGAACCCCAAAGTTTATTCATTAATGTATGATTTATGAAATGAATCCCATTTAGTTCCATGGGTTATTTTATGTCCAATATTGATATGTGTTCTATGTGGTATGTATGATAATGCAAATTTTATTATGTGACGGGTGTACCCAGAATTATATAGCACATGTGAATTAAATGATTTAATGGGTTCAAAAAAAATTATATAGTGCTCTAATTTATTGGGTAATGTTATTTATTTCACGTGATAAAGTGATGTATGTGTGGTATTTAACCACAAAGACATTATGTTTCATTTTTATGCATTGCCACATTCCAAGCCTTTATTTAATGATTCATCTAATTATTATAATCATATGCCTATGTTTTGATTATAAGGATTATGTTCAACCCATGTTATATTGATTCATTTTCTTATATATATATCCTCTTATTGGGCTTTTATCTCACCCCTTTCTTTGATTTATATCCTCAGGTAATTACATATACTACGAAGAATACAACAGACACTAAGAATCTAGAGAAGAAGAAATTAAATAAATTTTTATGTTTTATTTTATAAATATTTTGTATGGTCCTATTTTTCTAAGGACACTAAACCTTTGGATCCTAGTTTTTTCAGTTATTTTATGTTTTTTATCATTAAAATGGTGTAATAGCTATGTAAGAAAAAGTAGGTTCTCTATAGTTGGTATCAGAGCACAGTTTAGTTAATTTGGGAATTGGGATTAAAGAACCTTATTTAAAACCCTTAGTATGAGACTATTTATATGTATGCACCCAATAATATTTGTTTTTAGAAAATTATAAACATAGGTATCCCATAAGATATGCCTTTATACTTAATTGTACAAAGTGAAAAATTATTTATTCATGACTTGTTGACTTCTATTTTGTTTCTAACCTTTTCTATTTTAGAAAATGGTGGGAAATAGGAGAATCCAAGCCAAAAAAACATGTGAGGGAAAATGAATCAATTTATCGAATGACATCCACATTACCTTGTGAGGTGGAGTTAAAAATTTCATGGTAATTTATACCCATCTGTCTCAGATTATGAACAATAACCTAAATAATGTAGAATGTATGACTTCACCTAAGAGAGATAAACTATATATTGAGCGTTTTATGCATCAAATACCACCATTGTTTAGTGGATCATATGATCCACTAGTTGTGTAAAAACGGTTCAACTCAATAGAGAATATATTTTCTATGATTCACTATTTTGATATGGAAAAGGTGACTCTATCCATTAACCATTTAGATGGAGAGACTGATCAATGGTGGGATTTTGATTAAGAAATCCATAACGAAGGTTGAAATTGAATAGATGGAGTGGGAAGAATTTAAGATAATGTTTCTTGAAAAGTATTTCCAGGGAAATATTCATATAAAGTTAGAGAGAGAATTAATTGATCTGAATAAAAAGGAAGGTTAATCTCTCATGACCATTGAAGAAAATTTCACAAGGCTTTCAAGGTACACTTTGGGTTTTTTATCATCAATGATTGAAAAATTGATATATTATTTAGTGTATTAAAACCACAACATCGAAAGTAACTATCAATTTGATACTTTGGGAGTTATCAAGAAGTTTTTCTATGTGATCTCAAATTGGAGATGGATCTTGGAGAATGGTCCCATGGCTATGGTGATAAGAAAAAGAATATTGATTTTCAAAATAGGGAATCTAATGAAAAGGTGGAATGAAATCCCAACCACCCACATATTAAAAATGTGGGAAGAAGAATCCTGGTAACTACCTCAAAGGTATAGAGAAATTATTTAAGTGTGGGAGAGAAGGACACTATGCTCATGAATATCGAAGGGACATAAATAATCCAGCCAATACAATGGAGGAATGGAGAGAACCACCCATGGTCCAATTCTAAAACTGTAAGGATTAAGGGTACTATTTAATCCAGTTCACTAAACCTCAAGGCCTTGAGGGTAATCAGTATCAGCATCCAACAAATCCAAAGGAATAAGGTGAGGATTATACAATAACTATTAATAAAGAGCATTATGAAAATGAAGTTGTATAAGGTACACTTCCTATTCACTCAAGAATGGAAAAAGTCTTATTTGATTCTAGTTTTATGCATTCCATTTAATCTTGCAAGTTTTCTACAAATATTGAATCAAATCCATGAAAACATGAAGTAGATATATCTATAAAAACACTTAGTGGTGTGATAATTTCAACCCTTATGTTGCACTCTTCTCTTATTAGTATATGTTGGAATATTATCCCAAAAAATCTCATGATTATTCCCTTGGTGGAATTCGATGCTATAATAGGGATGGATTAACTCTCATTATACAGATCATATATCAACTGTCTGTAAAAGGAAATATCTTTTAATATTTTGAAACATCTCATGCTCCTCTATAAATTCAAGGAAAATCATGAAGGTCCTTTGGAAAATCATCAAACAGTGTGGGTGTTGATTCCCTGTGGAGAATAATACCTTGATAAAATGGTTTATTCAAAAAAAGGTATCAATCTAGGGGAAATTCCATTTGTGGTGGAATATAGTGATGTATTTCCCAAAGAGTTACCCAGACTTCCCCCAGATCGTGAGTTAGAGTTCTCAATATAACTAATACTTAGAGATACTCCTATCTCAAAATTACCATATAGGATGGCCCTAATTGAACTATAAGAGTTAAAGAAGAAGATGTAAGGGAATTTGGATAAAAGGTTCATACACCCTAGTACATCACCTTAGGGAGGTCCAATGATCTTTTAAAAGAAAAAGGATAGATCAATGAGGATGTGTATCACCTATTGGGAGCTCAATAAGATCACAATAAAGAACAATTATCCTCTTCCATGGATTGATGACTTTTTCTATCAGGTATGAGGAGATCATTACTTATCAAAGGTGGATCTCTATTTTGGATATCATCAGTTAAATGTGAGGAATGAATATATTTATAAGACTTACTTTCAATCAAGCTATGGGCACTATGAGTTTCTATTGATTCCCTAAGGACTTACTAATTCCCTTGTAATCTTCATGTATTTTATGAATTGAGTCTTTAGAAATTACCTCGACAAATTTTTGGTAGTGTCTATTGATGATATTATCATCTAATAAAAGAGAAATATGTAACATGAAGAATATATAAGGATGGTTTTAGACACATTAAGGAAGCATAATTTGTATGCCAATTTCAGCAAGTGTGAATTTTGGATACATTAAGTCACATTCTTGAGACATGTGACCACAAGTGAGGGAATTTTTGTGGACCACTTAGAAAAAAATAAATTAAGGAATGTCCTAGAACCTATAATGTCATAGAAATACGTAGTTTTCTTGGATTATCAGGGTACTATCGATTATTTGTGAGAAATTTATCAGGATTTTTAAACTGGATAACTATGTTAACAAGGATAGGGGTAAAGTATGTCTAGATAGAAGAATGCGAGGAAAGATTCAAGGAGCTAAATAAGAGGGTAATCACTACACCTATACTCACAATACCAACAAGTGTAGAAAGTTTTGTGATATATAGTGATGCTTCAAAGAAATTATTGGGTTGTGTACTCATGAAAAATGAAAAAGTGGTATCCTAGGCCTCATAGAAGTTGAATATCCATGAGAAAAACTACCCGACACATGATCTCAAGCAAAAAGATGTGATTTTTTCAATAAAAATATGTTTGCACTAACATTATGGTGAGAATTGTGACATATATACCAATCACAAGAACCTAAAGTATATATTCACAAAAAAGTATCTCTACATGAATTAAAGGATATGGTTAGAGCTAATCAAAGTCTACGATTTCTCCATTCACCATCATCCAGATAAGAAAAATGATGTAGTCAATTCTCTTAGTTGAAAAGAACATGCTAATCTATCCATGTTGTTTATTGAGAAAGAATTTATCTTCTTGTAAATGAAAAGGATGGATTTGAAAAAAAATCAGGGAAAACATCCTACCTTGAATAAATTATTGCCTAACCATCTATCCAAAAGAAGATTAAAGAGGTAAAAAAGAGTGATCATGAGTTACAAAAGTAGGTGAATGCAGTAAAGGAAGAGAAGATTCAAGATTTACATATCAATAATGATGGTGTTATTTGGTTTTGAACAAGGATTTTTGTGCCCTCATCACCTGAGATAAAGGGTCATCTATTTGATAAAGCACATAGCTCACCTTTCTTCATTCATCCTTGTAGCAGTAAGATGTATCATGATATTTGAGAACACTTTTGGTGGGAAAACATAAATAAGTATATTGCTGAGTATATCTCAAGGTTCTTGATATGTCATAATGTTAAATAAGAGTGACATAAGTCCAAAGGGATAATGAAACCATTTCCTATACCCATTAGGAAATGGGATAATGTAACCAAGGACTTCATCACTGGTCTCCTGAAGAAACCTAAAGGAAACAATGCAATATGGTTTTTAGTGGACCAAACCACTAGGAATTTCCACTTTATTTCTATATTGGAATATTTCTTGTGTGAATAACTTTTCAATATATTTTTAAAGAAGTGGTGAGGCTGCATGGGGTACCACTTTCAATCATCTTTGATCATGATCCAAGGTTTATATCTAAATTTCAAAGTAGTCTCCAACATTTCATGAGTACTGAATTGATTTTTTTCACAGCCTATCACCCCCAAACTGATGACCAATATGAAAGGACTATTCATACACTCAATGATATGATAAGTTCCTACTCAATGGAATTCAAAGTTGGATGGGATCATCATCTTCAATTGGTTGAGTTATCATACAACAATAGTTTCCACCTGAGTATTCATATGGCTCCATATGAAGCTCTATATTGAAAGAAATTTAGAACTCCAACCTATTGGGATGAAGTGGGTGAATGAAAGCTACTTGGACCTGATCTTGTGAAAGAAATTATAGATAAGGTTCAAGGAATCCAACAACATATAAAATCTACTCAGAGTTAGAAAAAGAGCTATGATGAAAATCATCGATGGGGCTTGGATTTCAATATTAGAGATAAATTTTTCCTTCGAATATCACCCCAGAATAGATTCATATGGTTTGGAAAGAAATGGAAGCTTTTTCCCAAGGTACATCAACCCCTTTAAGATCCTCAATCTCATGGGAGTAGTTCCCTATCATCTTTCACTTCCACTAAGTATGGCTCAAATTCATGATGTGTTCTATGTATCTCTTATAAGAAAGTACATAATAGATCCCTCACATGTACTAAAATCAATAAGAAAATACACCTTGTGAGAGTGCTGTGGATGAACCATAAGTATGAATAAGCGACTTGGGAATTGAAAGAGGTGATGAAGGATAAGTACCCTCACTTATTTATGTAAAATGGAATTTTGAGGGACAAATTTCAAAAGGGGGTAAGAATGTAATGACCCAAAATTTTATCAATGGAATTTCACCCTTCTTATAATAATTTCATAGAGTATAAATCACATAAAAGTACATATATAACACTATAAAAACTTTATAAATGATGAACGACTGAGATAAGTGGAATTTCTAGAAATTAAGGAACCTATATTGATGGAATAGTAACATGACCTTTGTAATAATAATACGACCCTTACAAATAGAAATTTTTCCAATAGTATAGTAACATAACCTTTGAAAGTAAAAATAAAATTCTGGTATCTTTTGAATGATAATATGATATATTTATGTCAATGCATAAGTAAATAAATGTTTTAAAAATGATAAATTATGTTTTGGTATTTTTGTAAGTCATAAATATTTAATAACCATTTTATAATTAATTTAATAATTTAAAAGAAAATATATTTTCATAAAATGTATTCATATATTAATAATGTTTTGTCTTATAATTATATGATAATTTTATGAAACCTTAATTAATTTTTCAAATTGTTAGAAAATTAGTTTTATTTTTAAAATCTGTATTTTTTGAGAAAATGATTATTTTGATTAAAAAATAATATTATCATATGTAGAAAATTATTTTCAATAAATATATTTCATTTTTTATTTCTACATGTATAAAAATGGTTATGGTGAATTTTTTGGGATTTTTTTTAAATACTTGAATTTTCTGAATAGTGAAATATGGTAATTTATGGTATATATACATTATAAGTTAAATACAATATTGCATGAGTCATCACTGACATAAAACCACAATCTATAAATTCCATTAAATATTTTAATATATTTAGTGATAATTCTCAAACAATTAATTTTCTTGAGCCAAAATAATAAACTAATGAATATAATAACGAGAAAACACCCCTATCATCCACTGTAAATACCACCACTCACAACCTATTTTATTCAAACCTATAAATATTTGAACCATTACACAATTATTCTAAAGTATATTTCCAATCCACTCCCACATTTACAATATCCCTTGGTCTCATCAAAATATAAAAACTATTTCCCTAAGGAGGTTCTCAAGGAGGAGAGATTTAAGAGGTAAAATCTTCTTCATTTTTCTTTTATTTATTTTAATTTTATTTTCATTTATTATTATCTCCAAACCTCATTTATCCAAATGTTCATGATAACTCCAGTTATTTTATATAATTTTATCCATTTTAATGTAATATCCATCATCAAACCCCTTTATGTCTCTCTTTTATTCTAAAAATAAAATTGTCGCCAATGATATGTCAATTTATCGACATCATGGATGATGCATTTTCATTTTCCTTTAACACAATCAATTATGTTCATAAAACCACTATAATAGTTGGTAAATACTATAAAATATATTTTATAACCCTTTTTATTTTCATGAACTAAAATATTTACATAATAATAAATTATAAAACCAATCGATTTTGTTGTGATCAAAAACCGACAAAATTAACACAAACAATTACCATTAACTATTTATCTAATGATTCATCCTCACTCCATTTAAAAAACTGATATATATAAAAAATTAAACATAAAAATTCTTTTTAATAACATATATTTTCAATTCTGTATAATTATACACATTCTATATAAAATTTCATACTCATATTCAAGTAACCCGATCATTAAAACCCAGAAAATGAACACTCCAAAATGATAAAATTAAACTATATAACTCATAAAAAATCCCATAAATGAACTGAATAAAACAATAATGAATAAAATTAATTTATAAAAGGTTATTTATTTTTTAAATTATGAACTTAATTTTATTATCCCGGATATTAAAGTAAATAAAGCATTCATACATATGGTAAGGGGAATTCTCAAACCCAACTCTCTTTCTTTGGGTTTTCCCTATTTCATCTCATTTTTAGTATGTATATTCATTTAATGTTTCTTAATATCATTTATTCATCATTAAATTATATTTTATAGGATATAAATTTTACCAATATATTTTTATCACAAATGGACATATCTTTCTAATGGAACTCCTCTTTCAAAAAAGACCTCTTTCACTTCTCATGGGATTGTTTCTTCTTCATTCAAAATTTATGATTCTTATACCAAGTATGTTATTAATTCTTTATTTTGGGAACCCCAAAGTTTTTTCATGAATTTATTCTTTATTAAATGAAACTAATTTATTTCTATGGGTTATTTTGTGTCCAATATTGATATATGTTCTTTGTGGCATGCATGATAATGTAAATGTTATGATGTAATGGGTGCACCCAAAATTATATAGCACATGTGAATGATATGATGTGATAGGTGCACCTATAATTATATATAACTCCAATGAATAGGTTAATGTGTTGTGTCTCGTGAGATAAAGTGATGTATATGTGGTAGTTTCCCACTAAGACATGATATTTCATTTTTATGCATTTCCATATTCCAAGCCTTTATTTAATTCTTCCTATCATGATTATAATCTTATGAATATGTTATAATTATAATTATTATTCTCACTCCATGTTATATTGATTAATTTTATTATCTATCTTATTATTTGGCTTTTAGCTCTCCCATTTCTTTTATGTATATCCTCAGGTGATTACATGTACTAAGGAGAACACAAGGGACATTAACAAGCTAGGGAAGAAGGAATTAAATGAATGTTTATGTTTTATTTTGTAAATTTTATGTATGTTCCTAGTTTTTCCATGAAAATAAACCTTTAAATCATGGTTATGTAATTATTTTGTGTTGTTTAACATTATAATGATATAATATCTATGTAATAAAAATTCATGTCACTATATATACACTTCAGTCATCTAACTTTATTCATAAACCATTACTTAGGCTTCTCCCTCTTATTCCTTAATACCCCTTTTCTAAAATATGAAATATGAATCATTTATTAAGTTTTATCAACATAAATTTAATCATTATTCTTAAATTTATTGTAAATAATATTTTCAGAACATTACATACCTTTCACATGTCATTTTCGGTCACTATCATTAGTAGTATATCCAATATTCCTACCACCTTCATAATTATCTTCATGGGATTTCCACTTAGGACATCGATTTTCATAATTCTCATACTTTCCACTTCTAAAACATTCAATGTTAACCTAGTTCCATCTAGTTCCATATATTTACTAAAACCAAAACATCAATGTGTGGGAAACAATTATCTTTGCAGAAAACCACATAATCATGAAAAATTACTTGTAGGATATTTAAATCTGGACACCTTATTTTAATTATATGAAACCTTAGGCTTATTCTTAGAGACATCCTTCAAAATATACTTAGAAATATACCTTGGGATATCGCTAAAGTTTTCTCATCCTTGTTTTTAAATGTCGACTAAACCTTTAATTTGATACCAACTATAGTCACTTAGGCTTAACATACATGTATATTACATAATTTTAGATGAATACTTAGCACATTAAAAAAGTACATGCCCAATAACTGTAAAAGTTTAGTGTCATTGGAAACTTAGAAACATAATATTATATCTTTGTGAAATATCTTCAAAATCTCCCTTAATCATATTCCCCTTTAATACTTATACTTAAAACCTTTCTTCATAACTTGGGGAAATGAAACTTAAGAAAAGGGTGATTTTAGATTCTCAATAAGGGTAAAAAAGGAATATATATAAGAATAACAAGAGAATAAATGTATGAGAACATGATCGTATCATTATAAGATCATACCCTACATATAAAATATGATAATAAAGGGTCATGGAATAAATATTGGATGTTCATAAGATATGAATTATAAGTCAATTGAGAGCATACACCATGAAATCATAACATAAGAATAAGATATAGAATTTATGGTATACACATAAGAATGTAAAATCATTCCCTATAAGTCAAGGATAATTGAAAAAACTTATGAGGGAACTTCATGGGGGATACACCTCCTAGATGAGACACACCAATATCCCAAGACATAGTCCTTTCCTTTTAGTAGACCTGATTATACCTTCTACCCATAGTGGATCAAGCTGATCATCTTATTCCCGTATTTATATTATGAGATATAAATATTTACCTAGTGAATTGGAATGCTATTTTTTCCACCCCATCATATAATATATAATGTTCTTACCCAAATCTATCTTGTATATTAAATTATAAGAGTTATAACGGGCTTACCTGATTCTATTTTGTCCACCCCATCGTATAAGATGTAATGTGATTACTTAGCGATATCTGGGCCACCCCATCATATATGTTGAAATAAGATTACCTGATGCTATCTAGGCCACCCCATCAAAGAATTTGTAATGAGAATGAGAAATATCTAGGATACCCCCATTTTATGAGCTATAACAAGCTTACTTGGCACTATCTGGGCCACCCCATCATATAAGAAATGTACATAAACCATAACATGAATAATTTACAAATATATTTTGTATCATCATAATAACTTAAAAAATTATTCCTTTATAACCGAATTACCCCATGAAAAAAATATGTTTCATTATAATCACTTTGAATCATGATTAACCCTTGAAAAATAAATGGGTTTCATAACAATATCTTTGGAACATGATTGAACTGTGGAATAGAAATTGTTTCCCTAAGAATCAGTCCATCAAAATATAAACTATTTAGATAAATATTATGAATGGAATCCTTATATCATATTCCAAATAAGGAATATGTAATATAAAAATATGTAATTTTTGATGGAAAATAATTTTTAAAGTATAATTTAAAACACTTCATTATGAAAATATCCTTTCCACTTTGAAAATTTCATTTTTAAATATAAATTATTTTGAAAGCCTTTTTCTTTGAAAATTACCTTGAAAACTTATAAAGGTGGATTTGAAAAAACTTTTAAAAATATAAATCTATTTATAAATAATTTTCCTTGATAATTATATTAAAATATCATTTAAAAACTTTTTGAATTTTTTTTATAAAATATGGTTTTTGAATAAAATAGATTTCTAATTGAAGAGATAAATAACATCGGGTTTTCTTAAAAATGTTCTCAAATATATTAAGTACCAAAGAGTGTAAAAATGGTACCATTAATTTAATAAGTAATTAATAACTAGAGTATAATAAAATTCATGATAATTATTGAGAGTTAGATCATGATATTTCAATATTGGAGCCTTGATCATAAACAATCCCAAAAAATGATGAGATTATAGAAATAAACTCTTACTAATTTGGTAATTTTTAATCCTAATAACCATGAAATAATTACATTAAATTAATCTTAAAATATTATTAAAATAATTAAATTAATTATATAACATTTTAAATGGAATTATATACACCTATTAGAAGTATATAGGTGGATAACATGGCAAGTGTCTCAAAGAAGGTAAATTGAGACAAAATTACTTTATTGATTTTGTAACTTTTGAACCATAAACCCCATGAAAGACTAATCTTAAAATTGATATTTATATTCCAATAAATTTAAGTACAGTAATATTATAATATATTTAATTTTAATATATACACCAAAAAAAATAAATGAGTTGTGAATATGGAATAAGTCTCGTAGAAATCAAAGTGAGACTAAAAATCCCCTTACTACGAGTGTTACTTTTAAATCATGAGATACAAGAAAAAATAACATCAATTGAAACGTTAAATTTCATTAAATAAATTAAATTCATTATATAAAATTTCATATTTCATTATATACACCAAAAAACAATAATAGGTGAAGAATATCGCATATATCTCAAATAAATAAAAGTGAGACGAGAAAACCTTTACCTTAAGTATTAAATTTAGTATTACATGTTCAACACTCATGTATAATAAATAGAATTTATCATAAATATAACATAGGACCATATTTTTATGTATCATACCATATATAATTTTATTATGACTTTATATTACCCATTTATTAATAATTTCATGTTAAATTTGTGTTTTGGGTAGTAACCGCTATGTTTTTTTATATGTTTTGACTTATTATTATTGGTCCTCTTATATAGATCATGATTTAATTATTTAAATAATGTAAAATATGATGAAAATATCATATATATTTGATATATAATTATTTATAATAATATATAAAATATATAAATATGAAATGGAATACACAGTTCAAGGAGACAGTAGGTCGTACATACGCATGAACATTGTATCTATTTTATTATCGTATTGAAAGGAAGTGAATAAAATATATGTATATATTTATATTATCATTAAAGTATAAATATTATTTATTATATTATATATACTTTTACTAAATACATCCTAAATACATTCCATGTAATGTTGAATGAGTCACGTCACTTTGAGGAGGCGGTAGTCCGCACGTCCATAAACAAAGTTATTGTATTCCCAAAAACGCACTACTGGAAATAGTATATTTCCCAATGGTTCAGAACCGTTGGGATAGGCTGAAGAACCGTTGGTATATCTTATACCAATGGTTCTACCAACCGTAGGGAAGTAAGCCATTGGGAAAAAGTTTTCCCAACGATTTATGTAGAACCGTTGGGATAGGTTAGTTACATTAACCTATACCAATGATTTGGTTGAACCGTTGGTATAAGTTTTGCCAACGGTTTACCAACGGTTCTCATAGAACCGTTGGTAAAAACATCCTACAAAATTTATGACAATAGTTTGAAACCGTTGGCATAGGCTATGCTGTGCAAATTGCACAGCAGCCTGCAATTTACACAGCAGGGTTTACAATCCCATTCCTGCATAATGTAATTCTATCCATTGTGTTGTAATTCTCCATTCCCTCTCCTTTCCAATTATTTAATATATAATTCTTACACATTTAACATTGCACCCTGGAACTATACACATCCAGAATTAAATCATAATTCATAACATAATTATAAACATACATAATTGATTTAGAATTCAATTTAAAACTTAGATGAAAATTATATGTCGAATCCGGAATTCAATTCATAATTGAATACATACATAATTTAATTATCAATTATCAATAAAATACATAAAAAACTAAATAAGTAATTATATGTGTTATACACAATTAAGAATACATACAAGTGGTTTTTACTAAAAATGATGTCCATTTTAAACATTATATATACACTTGGAGTGATACCGTCCACAACGTGTCTCAGATTGAGGTGGGGTTGACACGTACACCTCACATATGACCCATGGATTGTTGTCCTAAAGTATCAAAATATTCCGAAAGCATTTGGTCGGTCACAAAAGAGAGACACTTTGAGTGGTTCCGGCCACACTATGCCTCGGATTGAGGCGAGGTTGACTCTTACATGTCACACAGGACCCATGGATCATTGTCCTAAAGTTTCAACAGAATCCAAATGCGTTTTGTCAGTTTTCCGTATGCCAGCTGTACTTTTCACTTAAAATGTTGTCCATTTCAAATAAAACAGAGACACATCGAGTTGTACCGGCCACACCGCACCTCGGATACAGTCGAGGTTTACTCGTACACATCACATATGACTCATGGATTGTTTTACTAAAGTTTCAATAGAATCTGAATGCGTTTGGTCAGTTTTCGTATGTCAGTTGTTGGTTTCACTTAATATGATGTCCATTTTAAACAAAAGAGAGACACTTTGAGTGGTTATAGAAACAATGCCCCTCGGATTGAGGTGGGGTTAACTCATAAATGTCACAAATGAGCCATGGATCATTTTCCTAAAGTTTCAACAGAATCTGAATGTGTTTGTTCAGTTTTCCGTATGTCAGTTTTTGTTTTCACTTAAAATGATGTCAATTTTAAACAAAAGAGAGACACTTTGAGTGGTGTCGGCAACACTGTGCCTCATATTGAGGCGGGGTTGACTCTTACACGTCACATATGACCCATGGATCATTTTACTAAAGTTTCAATGGAATCCGAATGCATTTAGTCAGTTTTCCGTATGTCAGCTGTTGTTTTCACTTAAAATGATGTCCTTTTGAAACAAAAGAGAGACACTTTGAGTGGTGTCGGCCACACCGGGCCTTAGATTGATGCGGGGTTGACTTATAAATGTCAAATATGACCCATGGATCGTTTTACTAGAGCATAAAAACATTCCGAAATCATTTGGTCGGTTTTCCGTATGTCAGTTTTTCTTTCCGCTTAAAATCCCATCAATTTTAAACAAAAGAGACATAGTTAGGGTGCTACTGGCCACACTGTGCCTCAGATTGATGCGGGGTTGACTATTACACATTAAAAATGTCCCATGTATCATTTTATTAAAGTTTCAATGTAATCCTAATGCGTTTGGTCGGTTTTCCGTATGTCAGTTGTTGTTTTCACTTAAAATGATGTCCTTTTGAAACAAAAGAGAGACACTTTGAGTGGTGTCGGCCAAAACGGGCCTCGTATTGAGGTGTGGTTGACTCTTACACATCACATATAACCCATGTATCATTTTACTACAGAATCAACATATTTCGAATGCTTTGGTCGGTTTTCTGTTTGCCAGTTGTTCTTTTCACTTAAAATCCCATCCATTTTAAACAAAAGAGACACAATTAGGGTGATACCGGCCACACGATGCCTCAGATTGATGCGGGGTTGACTCTTACATGTCAAAAATGTCCCATGGATCATTTTCCTAAAGTTTCAACAGAATAAAAATGCATTTGGTCAGTTTTCCGTATGTCAGCTGTTGTTTTCACTTAAAATGATGTCCTTTTGAAACAAAAGAGAGACACTTTGAGTGGTTCCAGCCACACCGGGCCTTAGATTGATGCAAGGTTAACTCGTACATATTACATATGACCCATGGATCATTTTCCTAAAGTATCAACATATTATGAAAGCATTTGGTCAGTTTTCCGTATGCCAGTTATTGTTTTCAATTTAAATGTTGTTCATTTCAAAAAAATGAGACACTTTGAGTGGTGCCGGCCACACCATGCCTCATATTCACGCGAGGTTAACTCGTGCACATCACATATGACTCATTCATCGTTGTTTTAAAGTTTAAACAAATTCATAATGTGTTTGGTCAGTTTTCCATATGCCAGTAGTTGTTTTCAATTAAAATGTTGTCCATTTCAAATAAACGTGAGACACTTTGAGTGGTGCCGATGACAAAAGGCCTCAGATTGAGGCGAGGTTGACTCGTGCACATCAAATATGACTCATGGATTTTTTTTCTAAAGTTTAAATGGAATCTGAATGCGTTTCGTCAGTTTTCCGTATGTCAGTTGTTGTTTTCACTTAAAAAGATATCCTTTTGAAACAAAAGAGAGACACTTTGAGTGGTTTTGGACACAATGTGCCTCATATTGATGTGAGGTTGACTCATAAACATCACATATGACACATGGATCGTTTTACTAAAGTTTAAACAGAATAAGAATGCGTTTGGTCGGTTTTCCTTATGCCAGTTGTACTTTTCACTTAAAATGTTTTCCATTTCAAATAAAACTGAGACACTTCGAGTTGTGACAGACACACTACACCTCAGATTTAGGAAAGTTTGACTCGTAAACATCACATATGACCCATGGATCATTATACTAATGTTTAAATGGAATTTTAATGCGTTTGGTTAGTTTTCCGTATATCAGTTGTTGTTTTCACTCAAAATGATGTCCATTTTAAACAAAAGAGAGACACTTTGAGTGGTGCCAGCCACACCACACCTCGGATTGAGGTGGGGTTGAATTTTACACATTACATATGACCCATGTATCATTTTCATAAATCATCAACACATTCAGAATGCGTTTGGTCGGTTTTCCGTATGTCAGTTTTTGTTTTCACTTAAAATGTTGTTCATTTCAAAAAAAATGAGACACTTTGAGTGGTGCCGGCCACACTATGCCTCAGATTAAGGCAGAGTTAACTCATAGACGTCACATATGACTCATTGATCATTGTGCTAAAGTTTCAACAAATTCATAATGCGTTTGGTCAGTTTTACATATGACAATAGTTGTTTTCAATTAAAATGTTGTCCATTTCAAATAAACGTGAGACACTTTGAGTGGTGCCGGCCACACCGGGCCTCAGGTTGAGGCAGGGTTGACTCGTACACTTCAAATATGACTCATGGATCGTTGTACTAAAGTTTAAATGGAATCTGAATGTGTTTTGTCAGTTTTCACTATGTCAGTTGTTGTTTTCACTTAAAATAATGTCCTTTTGAAACAAAAGAGAGACACTTTGAGTGGTTCCAGCCACACCATGCCTCGGATTGAGGCGAGGTTGACTCGTACACATCACATATGACCCATGGATCGTTTTACTAAAGTTTCAATAGAATACGAATGCGTTTGGTCAGTTTTCTGTATATCAGTTGTACTTTTCACTTAAAATGTTGTCCATTTCAAATAAAACTGAGACACTTTGAGTTGTGACGGCCACACTGCGCCTCAAATTTAGGCGGGGTTTACTCATAAACATCACATATGAATCATTTATTTTTTTCACTTAAAATGAAGTAAATTTTAAAAGAAAGAGAGACAATTTGAGTGGTTCTGGCCACAAATGGCCTCAGATTGAGGCGAGGTTGACTCGTACATGTCACAAATGACTCATGGAACGTTTTCCTAAAGTTTCAATAGAATATGAATGCGTTTGGTCAGTTTTCCGTATGTCAGTTGTTGTTTTCACTTAAAATGTTTTCCATTTCAAATAAAACTGAGACACTTTGAGTTGTGATGGCCACACTGCGCCTCAGATTTAGGAGGGGTTGACTCGTAAACATCACATATGACCCATGTATCGTTTTCCTAAAGTTTCAATGGAATCCAGATGCATTTGGTCGGTTTTCCGTATATCTGTTTTTGTTTTCACTTAAAATGATATCCATTTTAAACAAAAGAGAGACAATTTGAGTGGTGCTGGCCACACCGCACCTCGGATTGAGGTGGGGTTGACTTTTACACGTCACATATGACCCATGTATCATTTTACTAAAGCATAAACACATTTAGAATGCGTTTGGTCAGTTTTTCGTATGTTAGTTGTTGTTTTCACTTAAAATATTTTTCATTTCAAAAAAAAATGAGACACTTTGAGTTGTTCCAATCACACCATGCCTCAGATTAAGGTAGGGTTGACTCTTACACGTCACATATGACCCATTGATCATTGTTCTAAACTTTTAACACATTCCGAATGCGTTTGGTCGGTTTTCCGTATGCCAGTAGTTGTTTTCAATTAAAATGTTGTCCATTTCAAATAAATGTGAGACACTTTGAGTGGTTCCGGCCACACCATGCCTCAGATATAGGCGGGGTTGACTCGTACACATCACATATGACCCGTGGATCATTTTCCTAAAGTTTCAACAGAATATGAATGCATTTGGTTGGTTTTACGTATGTCATTTATTGTTTTCACTTAAAATGAAGTCCATTTTAAATGAAAGAGAGAAAATTTGAGTGGTTCCGGCCACACCTGGCCTCATATTGAGGCGAGGTTGACTCGTACACATCACAAATGAATCATGGAATGTTTTCCTAAAGTTTCAATAGAATATAAATACGGTTGGTCAGTTTTCCATATGTGAGTTTTTGTTTTCAATTAAAATGAAGTCCATTTTAAACTATAGAGAGACACTTCGAGTGGTGCCGTCCACTCCACACCTCAGATTGAGGCTGGGTTGACTCGTACACGTTACAAATGACCCAAGAATCATTTTCCTAAAGTATCAACACAATATGAATTTTTTTGGTTGGTTTTCCGTATGTCAGTTGTACTTTTCACTTAAAATGTTATCCATTTCAAAAAAAAGCGAGACACTTCGAATGGTTCCGGCCACACCGCGCCTTGGATTGAGGCGGAGTTGACTCATAAACATCACATATGACCCATGGATCATTTTCTTAAAGTTTCAACTGAATCCAAATGCATTTAGTCAGTTTCTTGTATGTTAGTTGTTGTTTTCATTTAAAATGTTGTTTATTACAAATAAACCTGAGACACCCCACTTGGACATCCCTACCCCCACCCCACTTGGACATCCCTACCCCCACCCCACTTGAAAAACCCATCCCCCCCACCCACCCCACTTAGACAGCCCTACCCCCACCCCACTTGGACAACCCTACCCCCACCCCACCCACACCACTTGGACAACCCTACCCCCACCCCACTTGGACAACCCAACCCCCCCACCCCACTTGGACAACCCTATCCCCACCCCACATGGACAACCCAGCCCCCCCAACCCACTTAGACATCCCTACCCCCAGCCCACATGGACAACCCGGCCCCCCCCACCCCACTTGGACAACCCTACCCCCAACCCACTTGGAAAACCCTGCCCCCACCCCACCCACCCCACTTGGAAATCCCTACCCCCACCCCACTTAGAAAACCCACCCCCACCCCACTTAGACATCCCTACCCCCACACCACTTGGAAAACCCATCCCCCCCACCTAGACACCCCTACCCCCCACACCCCACTTGGAAAACCCAGCCACCCCCACCCCACCTGGACAACCCTACCATCACCCCACTTGGACAACCCATCCCCCAACCCTACCTAGACAGCCCCTCCCCCACCCCACTTGCACACCCTCCCCAACCCACTTGGACAACCCTACATGGACACCCTCCCCCACCCCACCTGCACACCCTCCCCCACCCCAAAAATCCCTACCCCCACCCCATTTGGACAACCCAACCCCCTCCCCCACCCTACCTAGACAACCCCCCCCCACCCCACTTGGATAGCCCTCGACATCCTCCCCCACCCCATCTGCACGACCTCCCCCACCCCAAATTGAAACAGAAATTCATCCAAATCAAAATCCAATTTTCAACTAAACTAAATTCCACCAAAATTACCATATCACCCCACTAAACAAAACCTTTACCATACTTGAAGTGTAGAATAAAAAACAGAAAACAAATCCAAGGGTTCCATAGATAGAAACCCAAATTTAGCCTAAATCAAAACATCAAACACAAAAAAGAGAGGAATAACACTAAAAATAAGGTAACACTTACTAATTTGAAGTGTGAAATAAAATTTTGTTTGATTGAAGATGGATCTTGGCTGGAAGGAGTCTCGCAGCCGAGAAGAATTCAGGAGGAGCTCGATTACGGTCTGTCTGCAATCGGGTGGAGTGGGGGCTCAGGTGTTCTGTATTTGGGGGAAATCTTTCCCAACGGTTATTAAAAACCATTGGGAAAGACTATCTTTACCAACGGTTTAACAAAACCATTGGTATATGTTAAATAAAATCATGATTTCCCAACGGTTTTGGAAAACTTTTGGTAAATATGAAATTAGTTTACACATTTCCAACAATTTTTTCAAACCGTTGGCAAAGGTTCACTATACCAATGGTTTCTTTAAACCGTTGGTATAATACCATTGGGAAAACTCTAAACTCCAGTGTGTGAATGTGTAAGTCATAACCTTATAATAGAAACATCTTGGTATAATGAGGATACTTATGATATTATATAATCTTGAAATAATAAAAATTTAATGTGTTGAGAAAGAAATAAAAAAAGTTCTTATTGAAGGATGTTACCCCTTCTTTGGGAAACTCCTTTAAGTTTACACCAAAGGGATTTATTAGTTAGATTTATTAGAAAAGGGAGGATTATATATTGATATTAGGTAATTTGGGATATTATTTGGGTAGTTTTTTTATGATCCAAAGGGCTTGAGATGTGTGAAGAAGTGAGGGGGTGAGTGCCCTTTTATAGTGGAGGAGTGACATTCTTGTAAATACAAAATGGTAAACACTATTGGGGGGTATCCCTTGTATAATTTTCATCAAATAATGGTAAAATTTCTTTAAAATGGAGTATAAGGTCCAAATAATTCCATAAAATTTCTTTTTGACATGTTTCTACGTTACTTGGCCTCTAATGTTAAATTTTAACCACTAAGTAAACTCGTTTTTTAACCTTAATCGTTGTGATTAATTTTTATTACTTTCACTAATATTTTGAGTCAAGAACTAAGTTAACCTTACAAGAAATTATAAATGATTATAATTCCAAATATGGAATCCATTTTTCCAAAATTATAAAAAAATACACGGAAAAAATTAATTTAAAATTAATCTTATAGATGGGACAACACAACATGTTTTTAAAGTGAAAATGTTCAAATGTTCAAATGTTCAAAATGTTTTTATATCTAATTTTATTGTGAAATTGATTCCAATGACCAATATTGGATTAATATATGTATAATTTATAAAAATATATATTAAAAATAAACATAAATATTATTTATATTTATAAATAAATTTTAAGAAAAGTCATTTTTCAACTAAAATTCATTATTTTCACTATGCATCAAAAAATGAAACTTCTTAGAAGAATACCAAGAAATCACCCAAAGTAAATTTTAATATTCCAATTTAAAAAATAAATTTTATTTTTTCAAATATAAATTATAAAATTATCTAAAATTATATTTTAAATAGGTTCACTCGTAAAAAGGTGGTAAAATTATCTTTTAGAAAAATATATATTTTTATTCATAAAATTAGATTTATTCTTATCTTATGGATATCAATTATACTAGATGAGTTTAAAAAAATTTATTGAATATATTTTATATAAATTTAACAAATATGTCTTACTTATATTTATTAATTTAATTTATTATAATAAAACACCTTTGTGGGCATAAAAATAGTTTTTGATAAAAACACATCCTTTATATTCAATTGATTTTTATTTTCATTTATAATTAATTTATATCCAAAGAATTAATTTTTTAAACATGTGTAAACCAAAATTTCATAATTTATTTAATAATATTAATATATAATATTCTAATGGATAGGTGATAACTATAACAATAATAGTAGTATATTGTAGTTCATTAAAATTCGGTCTTGTGTGTAATGCATGATATCGAAGGAAATTAGCATTGTGTGCAAAACAAGACAAAATAGTGTTATGTGTACCTCAAGATGGCCTAAGTGTTGTGTATAGTTCAAGATTAATTTTTTTTTTCATGTAACACAAAACAAACTAAGTGATTTCATAAAACATAAGTTATATTCAACTTTGTGAGAAATGTAGAATATCGAAAAGATTAAATTAATTCAAAAAAATCACAAAATATTAGGGTGGTAGATTAATAATAAATTGATTTAATCACTCTTTCATAAGTTCAAAAACTTTTAATTACATATAATAATCCCAAAAAATAGTTAAAATGTACAAAAAATATTCTGGATAAATTTCTATTTAATTTAATAATCAATTCTAATATTATATAACTCAATTTTATAAAAATCAATCATTCATTTTTTACCTCAACCATATGTTCTTAAATAGTTATCCCAAAAAATATAACCTTTTCATAAAATTGTTTTTCATGGCGTTTTATTATATTTAATATATTTTTCAAATCTTTTAAATAATAATAACTATAGAACAATCCTTAGATATTTTACATAAACCTCATAACATTTAGAATATACCAAAATAAAAATGATAATTATCACTTACTAATGAAAATAGATATGATTATAAAAAAAATAATTTCTATTATTGTATCAACCTAACTACCTTATTTAAGACTATGAAACTTACATTTTCTATCATAATTAAAATTTGACAAGATTATCAACCATTTAAGTATGCTCTCTTACTCTATTATAAGATATGGTGTTATTTAGATATGTACCTTTGTTAACTTCATCATTGTGACCCAGTTTAAACCAAATACTAATACCAAAATTGTTATGATATTATCCAAAATAATAATAGTGTATGATCTTGAAATATCAATACTATGAATTCTTCTCCAAAGACACCTTTATCTCATACAATGATACTTTTATTTCAACTACATTATACTTGGTTAATCCTATAACTCTCTTGTTTCTACCTATGCTACATTATGTTGTGTTCCCTTATTCTTCATAAAATAATCCATTAAAATAACTAGTAAATTATTCATCCATAATGGCTCATAAACATAAATTTATTGACCAAAGAACACCCCCCTGAGAGTGTCTATCAAGAAGTGTATTTAGAAATTTTTTCATTCACTATGTCCTTGTTGATTTAATACCCTACACACCCTCTTAAGGGTTATTACCCCAAGGTACAATTTTGTCAGACCATCCAAAAAATTTCTTGTATCTAGATAAAAATGTATTTTCATGGAAAACCACAGAAACACTACTTTACAATGAAATTCAGGATATTATCAACTACATAGAAATATACCATAGAAACTTCTCTAGGGTTTTCACTAAATATCTCTTATCATAATCCCTAAAATAATAAATATTACCTTAACTAACCTAAAGGTTTATCTATGCCATATAAATTAGGATAAACCTTAACCTATAAAACTTTAATGACATTTTAAACTCTCAAATTATCCTCAACAGAGAACATCTAAATATACAACATTATCTAAACTCTATTATGATACCAAATATAGTGATCCAAACCTAATCTTCCTGAAATTACATGACATAAATAAAATATTTCACTACAACACATTCCCAAGACCATTTAGGTTTAGATTTTTAGAGAATTAATAAAAGAAATTAACTAAAAAACTAATTTATTTTTTAACTAATGGATGCTTTCTTTTCTATTATGAGGAAAAATTCTTAAACCATAATTATTCTTAAATATATCACACAAATTCTTCTCATAAGATACAATTGTAAAAACATTTTATGTATTACTTTTCATCATTACCTTTGGAAAATTAAAACATAATAAAGGGGTGATATTATATGCTTAATATGGGTAAACATAATAGAAAATAATCAAAGATCATAAGTTGGTATTAGATGAGTATATGGATATAGTTAAGATACATAAGAAAACCATACCCAACAAATATTAGTCTATGAATCATGGAATAAATTTTAACATAAAATAATACATGAATCAATTGATTGAGTCAATAAACATGATCCATGAGATCAGAAAATATTCATTATAATAACTATAAAACTATAAAAATTAATTAAAATATGGAAAATAAATTAGTATTGGGAACATAACTTCTATGAGACACGCCATTTGTTCCCATTCTTATAATAAACTAAAATGAACTAAAGAATACCTTTATCAAGAGATATAAATTTTAAGCTAATGCATTAGAGGGTGATATTTGATCCCACATGTCATCATATATACTTATGAGTGACACATGAAATAAATAACATGTCACATCATAAGGAAACCTTGAAAATTATATAGGCTGTATTAACCACATCATAAAGAATCTGTGGAATGAAAATGGGTTTCATATCCTTTTCAAATGTATTTTTATAATGAAAACATTCATAATTCCATAAATAATCATAACATGATAAATTTAGGGAAAATAAATGGGTTTGTAATGGAATAGTGTAACATTATAGGTAAATTCCATCAAGATAAAAACCATATGTCCTTTACACCATATAGATAATGGATATACAGTTATGAAAATAATTTTTCCCAATCAGTCAATATATGGACTATAGGTGAGAACCCTTTAATCAATTGAATCAAGAATGGGGTATTCATAAAATAAAAAATGTTAGAATAAAAATTATGATCGTACATCGAAAATGATTTGGAAAGACAAAGTTTGTGACAAACAATTTATATAATATATAATGAAAATACATAATCCACCTAGAGAAGGAAGGTGGATGGTTAAAATTGAAACACAAATTCTCAACCATGAATATGATATGTCAAATGAAAATAACATAGATGAAAATTAAATTTAAGTATTTTTTAGAAAACTTATTTTGAAATAAGAAATTCCATTTATTTTTTGAAATTATTTTAAAATAAATGTTAAATAAAACATAGATAAAATTTATTTATTTTAGGATACATGAAAAAGAAGAGTAAAAACTTCATATAAAATGATATAGTCAGTGAAAATAGGTGTTCACAAATAAGGAAACATAAAATAGTGTTTATAAAACATTTATAACATTTATATAAATAGAGAGTTACGAGTACCTTTGAAAAGTAATTTTGATAAAGTGTTAATTAAAACCATTGAAAATTTTTACTTTTTAAAATTAAATTTAATAATTTTTCCCTAAAAATTCATAAGGGTTATGAAAATAAATGTTAGTTGTAAGATAAAAATTTTTATTTTGAAAGGATGGAAAACGTTTTTTGAATATGTTTTAATACAATTGTTTGAAAACTAACATCTTAAAAAGAATATTAAAATTCACTTTTGAAATATGGGAAACAAAATTATGAGAATCATATAAAATAATACATAATATATTTCTTAAATAAGTAAATAACATTTTCCAAAATGAAATCAAGGAAATGGAATAAAAGATTCATTAGTAAGAGTGGAAGTTATCGTACCAACATTACACTTTTATTTTAGAAAAAGAGTTTAACAAATAAGTGTTTATTGATGATGAGAATTAATTTCCCCAGAAAAAAAGTAAATACCATATAAATTTTTTCAATTTTCGGGTTAATGAAATCTTGAAAGTCGTATTAAATTAATAATGATCATAAGCTAATGAATCCGAAATTGAGTCAGTGAAACACTTACAGAATTAGTAATGTAAGAACAAAAAGATATTGAGAGGAATATAAAGAAATAGAAATTAAAATATCATTAAATAGAAGATATTTTAATATTTTATACAATTTTTTTAGTGAATAAATCATATAAAAGAAATTATAGTTCACAATATCAATCATGTCATATGGAGTTGAAAATGAGAAAAGGAAACCCTTACAGTTTGAGTAATATTTTGATCAAAACCACTTTCAAGTTGGGTATCTTTTGAATAGATAAAAATTTAAATAAATTAAATTAAATAGCTATTAAAAACCCATTTATATGGTAAAAACATTAATTATGTTTTAATCACACCATGTTAAAGGTATCATGGTTCACATTAATAAATAAGTCTCAAGAAATTAAATTTGAGTCAAAGAATCCCTTACCTTATTTTTTTTCACTTAGTCGAAGGCACTCTCAGATCCTATATAACAAAAAAAATATTAATCACCTTTTTAAGAACCATGTTTATATAAATATACTTTTATAAACTTCATTTATGATTATTCTCTACATTTATAGCAGTTAGTTATTACTTATTTTTTATGTCGAGTGTTTGTAATGTTGATCGTTATGAACTTGTTTCATAAGAGAAGTGTTATTATTTGTTGTTCCCCAAAATATCATCATTCCAAGTTCATTAATTATACTCTAATGGATCAATTATAAAGATTTATTATGTTTAAATTTTCTTTCATGAGTAATTTATTCATTATCTAAGAATATGAAATTAACAACGAACATTTTTGAGTTATTTTCAACATACGAAGGGTTTTTTCTTAATTAAAAGGATAAATATTGAGGATAATTTTTCAAAAAGAAAAAATAATTATTTACATATTTATATAAAATTATAACATTAATTATGTTTTCATAATCATCCCTGATATAATTTTTTTTATCATTGTTCATGTAGGTGGCCAAACCGACCCAAACATGAACATGCCATGATTATTGTTGATTATGAGGTGATTTAGTAGAAATATCATTACAACCATAGAAAAATTAAATCATTTAGTATTTATTATATTAATATATCATAATTATATTATATTTTTTAGAATAATTATTTGATATGAAAATATTATATAATTTAAATTAAATATTTTTCATCTCAGTACACTTTTTTTAAATGATTGAATCACCGATAATAATTTTTGGATAATACCATTAATAGAATCACAAATTTATCATAAAATAATTATAATTATATCATAAAAATAATGTTTAAACTTCAAAAAAATCTCATGTACATCCATGTATGACAGTGAAGAAAAGAAAAATGGAAAATCAATCGTTCCATATAGGCGGTAGTCTACACATATGCCTGGTTCACAATTTCATTTTCCATAGAATAATAGAAATTAATAAAAAAACTTATCATTGAAAAATTTAAAATATGTTATAAATATCATAATTATTTATTAAATTATATATTATAACCATAATTGTAATGTGGTTAAATAAAAAAACAATACATTTTTTGGAGGCGATAATTCTTTCACACACAAATGTTATCTTCACTTTTTTAGGGTAAAGGGGAAGGGTGGTTAAAGTTTGTGAAATAATTATAATAAAATACCAATATAATAATAATAATAATTTTATTTTTTAAAATATTTTGATACTAAATTTTAGAAAATAATGAATTCACATAATGAAATATAAAAGAGAAATTTTGGTTAGAAATCTATACCTAACTACTTAGATAAGCTCCTTTGAGAAGAAGTTTAATCCTTTTAAGGGTTGTATTTTGAGAAGTAGATAACCTTATTAATCTGTCTATGAGTTTTGAGTATAGTTTTAGGTATTTTTTTTTTCTGAACTAAGGTTGTTTTTGGGTGATGATAATTGAGGATAAGATAGCTCTTTTTATGAGTGATAATGAGTGGCTATTTTGTAAATACCCATAACGTTTCAATAATGAAAAGTCACTGTCAAGGAAAATGGATATGAAATTCATAAATGTTATAGTTGAGAATATATAGGTTTTATAAACACCTTGTAAACTCAATTAAAATATATTTTTAATGTGTTTCTCCCTTTACCTTTTAGATTAATCATTTTTACCATTTTTATTTTGCTCACTATAAATGGATTTTACCTAGGTAATTTATCCTTTATAACCAAAAAAATTGGCACATATTATATAATTTGAATCTAATTATTCAAAATTTAAATTCAATTTTCTTTGAATCAATTTTTAAATATGTTAAAAATTAAGTTTAACCTACTAATTGAATAATATATTTAAAATGTTTAAAAAAAAATATAACATAATATCTAAAATGTCAAATATGGGTTTATAAATCAAAACCAAAATTTTTAAAAATATAATTTCACTTTTAAAATGCATATTTGGTCTTATAAAAAATGATTAATAATTTTATAATTCATTCTTATACAATAATAATGTTGTAAACGTAATGTTATTTGTAAAACAGTATTTTTCAATATTCATCTAGAAATTAATCTTTTCAGAAAAATATAAAAAAAAATTCTAATTTAATTTTTAAATTATAAATCTAAAAATGAATTTATTTTTATCTAATTTATACTATAAAATATATACATTTCATTTTTAAGTGAAAATTCAAAACATAAAGGAAAACTAATTTTATAGAAAAAATACATTTTTAAACATTATGTGTTCTTAATATTATTTAATATCAATTTATAATTTAAAACATGTTAATATGTTATTTAATATATGATATTTGAAAATTTATCAGTTTAGTCTATTAGGATAAAATATACAATACTTAACAAAACAGTTCTTTGAAAAAATTAATTTTATAAACAAATTTCTTTAAAAAATACAATTAAAATTATTTCATTAAATTCAAAATTTTAATTTTTATACTCCATTGATATTAAAATATTTAATTAAATTATATATATATATATATATAATACCATATATAAATAATAATTATTTTAATTTTTATAACTAACACATAAATAAATTTAAATATATATTCACATAATATTTTAATATCATTATTTTATTTCATTGTGAGTTATATTATATTAAAATTTATATATAAAAATACATGGATTCATTGTACTTATTGGGTATGTGAAAAACTAACGTATTTTTAATGACCATATTTTCAATGAGGAGTTTTTTAATGACCCAATTTAATTCTAATATATATAGACTTACTAATTCATTCATTCATTCATCTCTTAGTTCTCATGGTATTTCAAATTA
The DNA here is from genome assembly GCA_963277665.1 of Viscum album. NCBI lineage: Eukaryota > Viridiplantae > Streptophyta > Magnoliopsida > Santalales > Viscaceae > Viscum > Viscum album. The sequence goes on from OY728120.1 coordinate 1,492,187,053, forward strand.
TATGTTTTTTATAATGATTTACCCTTTTATATGATATTTTCATCATTATATGTTTTGATTTTATATTGGTTTATTATCCTGATATTTTAGAAAGGAATACTATGTTTGATATCATACAAGATACACAACACTCAGCTTAAAAAAATTACAAAATATTATTATTTAAATTTGACCGTTATAACTTAACTATTAATTTAGTGTGTATGAATAGGAATAAATGATTTATGAAATAAATAAAATATTCTACTCAATAAAAATTTTACAATTTTATTCATAAAAAATAATCACATACTTTTTAGTAAAGTTATTTTATTCTTCAAAAATACATTTTCATCAAAAAATAGTCTTTCTTTCTTTTTATGAGTGAATATTAAAATTTATTTATAGAAAATTTTAAAAATTTATTTGAAAAAAATAAATTTAATTTTCGAAATAATCATTTTAAAATTATCTTACGGTGAATTTTTGAGATTTTTTTTGCAAATATTGATTTTTCAATTAATAGTGAAAAATACTGATTTCTAATTGAAAACTTTATTTTATTTTAAATTATTTATAAAGTAAAATTATATTTTATATTTTTTAAAATTCAATTAGATAAATTTTATTTAAAATAATCCAATTATTATTTTTTAAATAAATTTTAAAGTTAAATTTAATATAAAACTATTTTATTCTTAAAAAAATAATTTTCTAAAAAACTATTTTTCCTTACTTTTTTCTGTTTTCATTTAAATTTAAATCCACAGATTATGTAATTTAGAATTTTTAAAAATTTATTCTATATTTTAAATAATTAGGCCCAAAATTATAAAATAGGTCCCCTTTATTTTTTTTCAACATGAATATCAACCTTATAATTTTAATTTCTACAGTTAAATGTAAATCGGGTAAATGAGGGTTAAAAATGATATAATAAAACTATAAAATTACACTAGAATATGGATAAAGTTTTTTTTATTGATTATATATCATCTATAATCATACAAAGGTTAAATATATTTCCTATTTTCTATTTTTATGTGATTATGACCTTTATAATATTTTATTTAAACAAAAGTTAAAAATGAGGCACTCTTGTTTTTAATAACTATAATAATTTTAACATGGTTAAAACTAGATACATGTTCCTTTATAAATACTATTTGTAAATTTAAAATATTTATCTTAATATTTTAAATTTATATTTTATTTTTATAAAAAAATACCTTAAATAATTACACAACACAGACGAAGTAATTTTTCAATTAATGAAAAAAATCAAATAAATGATATTTAAAATATTAAACATAATATAATTTGAGATAAATAATTTTAACCATTAATTTTAAATATTACCATGATATTTTAGTGATATAGTGAAGTATATTTTTTATAATTTTAATTTTTTTCTTGATGTTATTAAAATCAATGTAATGTATAGTTCAAAAAATTGACATTAGTGATATTTTATAATGAATAATATTTTATTAAATGATATAAAAATAAAAAATCTTACATTAGGACAAGTTATTATGATATTTTTTATAAAATCAACTGAGGTCAATTTATGGTCTATTTTTACATTTATAGTAACTATCTTGACTCTAAAGGAGTAAAAAACCTTTTTTCCATGGTAAATTTTAAAAGGGTGAACAAGGGGTTAAAACCAAGAGATAAAGATAAAAAAAATTTTCAAAAAATATATTATTTATATTTTTATGAGATTATTTAAACCAATAGTCTTCTTATATTCTAAATAAATCAATTTTCATCCATTTGTAATTGAATATTAATTTATATTAATTTAATGTTTTTGGGAAATTCTAAGAGTGCTACTCCCTTCTCTTATAAAAGGGGTCATCTTCTCCTCAATCCTTCATACATAAAAAACATTTCGTTGCATAAATACCCACCCAACTACCTTACTATATTTTCTAAACTCATTATAGGGGACTTATTTTGGTCGTAATACCAATATTATAGGTCTTAAGGTGTTAGGAAAAGGAGGTTTTCCAAAGAAGAGTGTAGTTTACAACTTTATTTTTTATTTTTTTATTCTAATGCCAAAAAATATAATTAAATAATGATAAAATTATAAAAATAGTATTCTAAATATACTAAGATATTATCCTGTTAATATCATAATCTATATCCATCTCCAAACTCCATCAAATGGGAGAGTTATTCATTATTCATGTGTATGGAGGAATACCACTTTGCGAAACTGATTTAATTCATTTTCCAACACCATATCTCAATATATTTTATAATTATTTAATTAATGTTTATATATGATATTATTGACATATTTTTCATTATTAAAATATAATATATCATTTACCTTCTGAAATTTCCATTCACTGAAAAATGATAAAGTCATTCGTGCGTGTGTGTGGACTACCACCTCCATGAAGCGATGTGAATCGTTTTTCATCACCATATCACATGGATTATATATATAAGTATATTTAAGTAATTAATATTATATTTATGATATTATGATCATTATTTAAAGATAAAATACTGCATTCCTTCTTTCCATAATGATCATTGAAAAATGAAACTTTACTCACGCGTGCATATAACCTACCGTCTCCATAATTTTAATGTAGTTAATTTTTCATAACCCTTTTTAATAGTTTGATTTAAATGTATAATTGATGTATAAATTGAAAATTATATCTTTATTATTTTTTTTGATGTGGAGGAGTAATGACCACCTTGACCACAATCAACATACCTAAGTATTTTGGACTTATGAACCTAATATCATCAAAATGTCCGATGTGAACTTAAACGATTAAGTAATTGTATATAAAATGGTAATAAATAATATAAAAGAAATAATAAACTTAAGAAAAATTCTTGATCAAGTAAATAATTAACACAAATTTTATTATTCAGGAAGATAAATAATGTACATGATGAGTTATACTTAAGGTAAGGGAATTTCTTCTTTAAAAGTTTCCCTCAAAACTATATTTTTATTCGATATCCATATTTTATAAAATAATTAAATAATTATTTTACTATTATCCTGTGATTTTTTAAATTAATTTTTACCCATGTTTTATATTTTAAAAATGGTTTGAAAGGAATCTTTTTTTTATTTTCCAAAAGTTTCACTCTATGACATTTCTGATAAAAGTATAGAAGAAATGTTTATTTACCTTATACGATATGAGATTATTTTCCATATATCATGAATAATATTTTTTGAAGAATAATTTAAAAGTTTAAAAGGATGTTTTTAAATAAATTTTTTCCATTATAATTTCATAGAATTTTAAATAAGTTATTTTAAAATGGAAATGATGTTTTCCTCAAGAAATGTTTTTATGATGCAATATTTTATGTATCATGTTAATGTTTTTTTAAATTGATCATGATGAAGGATGGTTCTATTATATTCCAAATATGGGTGGGTCTGTGATATAACTCTAATTTATTGGTTATGGAATTCGAACATATGGTTATTTCAAATATTGGATAGATTTAACTGATTAGGTTTTCCCTAAGAGATAATGAGAATGTACTATGGTGGTTATTCAATGATTAGTTGTGATGGTTAATACATGAGTAGCTATTATGGATACTCTAAGGAAATATTTGGTAGTTAAATATTAAATTATTCTATAATTATTTATGATAGTTACTCCATTTATAACCACGATGGTTATTCTATATATAATAATGAATAGTATAACTTTGAGAAAAAACGATTCGGTGATTTTCAAATTTTCAAAGAAACATTTATGGGTTTATTTTGCCTTAAATATTTCTAATTAAATATTTTATGAAAATTTTCAGTCATATAAGATGATTTATTGGAAAATAAATGGGTTTATTTTAAGCCTAAATTATTTCTTTAGAAAGGAAACAATTTATAAGTATTCATAGACTGATGGTTTCTTTCTTTCTTTTAAGTCCCTTACTGATATTTTTGTACTCATACCATTTTTTAAAAATATTTTTCATACGGTTTAAGGATGGGTAAAGGAAATTAATAAGCCATGTTGGTAGTCATAAATATTTTTCATCAATATAAAACATGTTTTATTTTGATGTTTTCATATTTTGGAAAAAATGGATAATGAGTATAAGTGTCCACCTTAGCATATATGGGTTTCTTATATAAGAATTATGTACTAATTATCTAAAACCTTAAACCTAAAATATCTTTGGGGCTGAAAGGAATTGAATTATATTCTAAAGACATTATATTATATAATGTTTAAGGTTTTTTACTTATATTTTATATCATAGAAGGGTTTATATTAATTTACAGGATATGATGTTATTAGAAAATAATTCATAGTCCTCTATAACCACTATGGTTAGTATAATAGGGAGAATCACAATAATTTTTGATAAATAAAAATATTTTTAGATAACATGAATAAGGATATATTATTGTTTATCCTCCTTATAATATGTTATATTATGATTTTATTGATATGCTCACACTAACCATTTTTATATTAGTAAATGGATTGATCCAGAAAGAACTAGTGTAACAATGGATGTGAAAAAAAATGTTGTGGTTGTCTGAATGAGGAACTAAATGGAATAGAAGTTATAGTAATAAATATTTTGGTTATTATTGACCACATATCATGAGTAATAATTAACAACCTAAACCTCATTGAGTTTTCTTAATGCATCAAATATGAGATAAATAAAGCCTCTCGGAGGTTTAGGTGATAATGATCATAAAGGTAAATATATTAAACTACCTATGTGTTAGGAATGTATAAATAAGCACCTAGGAAAATGTCTTGAAAGAAGGGGAATACAATTCATATGTGGTAAAGGAGTTAATAAAGCAATAATCTTCCTAAGAAAAATGAAATTTTCAGTTAACTCCATGAAGGATATATAAGTTTTTCTCAATGTATCAATTGAATATTTTAAATGTGGGTTGAATAGTCATTATGAAGATTTATTTCCTAAGGAGAAGGCTCATGAATGGGATCAACATGATTCTAAATATATATTTCTAGAAATATATAATTCCATTATTGTTGAAGATTAAGAAACTATAAATTAAATATGAAAGGTATAGATTATTTCTTGTTTTATTATTTTATATTGTTTAATCTTAGAACATGATTCATATTTTTGTTTATAGGAAAGAAGTATTAAAGAATAAGATAGAAAATAATGGTTAAGGTATTATGAAGGATGTTGAATGATTAATGTGTCTACATTAAAGAGTTATTATGTAGTAGTAGATTTATATATTATCATAAGTTGAAAATCATTAATATTTTTTTGATGATAGGAGTACTTTAGGTTAATTTTTTTGAGTTTTTATATATTATTGAGGTATATGAAACCCCTATGTTTATAATGTGAAAATTTTATTTGAGGAAGAATTTTCATTTTATTTTATAGACATAGGTGTCATGACCCGTCCCAGTGGGGCCCGCGCCGTGACTCCCCAAGCCCGCCCCCAATAGGCCAGGGGCTGGTGACTAGCACCGAGTAGGCATATCACTAACATGGGAGGCATGGCCTAAGTACCTGTACACACGCACACATCTCCAAGCCCACAAATGCTGAAATGTAAAACGCTAAGGAACAAAAGATTGCATGCATACAACTAAACCCAACCAACAGAGTACGATGAAAGGTAGAGTACTGTAAAAGTAAACTGTGCTAGAATACAAGCTCACCAAAAACAAGAGTTTGAAAACTGAAAAGTCCAACCTGTAAGCACAAAAGGTACGGGGACTGCCACTCATAGCCATAGGAACGCCTCGGCCTGTAGGGAACTCAGAAAGCTCGGTCTTGTCCTGGTCCGTCCTGAACTCTGTCAAAAGGCTGCTCGTCTGCACAATACACCAGACGTGTGGGCAAAGCCCTTGCAGGGGTGAGTATAATAATACTCAGTAGAGGACCCCGAAAACCACAAAGAAATACAAAAAGTAAAGGTATATTCATCTATGCACAATATATGTCTACAGAACATATAGAACAAACCAGATATACTCAAAACCCAGACCCATGGTCTAGAGACAAGTCACACAACCGTATACCCCCATTAGGGATTCTGTTCGAAGATTCCGTGATGCACTCGTTCCGGGAGAACACACTCCATGAGTCATATAGCTCTGATGACGTCCGTTCGAGAAGTTATGTTCATCGGGAACCGTCACGAGAGATAGCTACACTCATTATGGGAGACACACTCTTGAGTGAAAAGGTTACGGTAGATAGGTGCACTCATTATGGGAGACACACTCTTGAGTGGGAAAGATCTCGATACACAGATGAGGATCACTGCCAGGGCCATGGCGGATACTGCGACTCATCCGGATTCACCAGTTAGGTGATACACCAGCTAGGTAGAGGATCAATTCCTAGTAAGGTTGGTCACGTCGATTCCTGACTCTACCTAGGGTCAGGAATGGATAGAGGATCTCGATTAGGGCCTCTCGGATGGATGTCTGACTATATCACAGAAAGTCCTGCTGAAGGGATCATATTCCTACATGAGGGAAGGATGCCTGACCTTCAGGGGAACAAGAATAAAGGGCACTAACCCAAATGAAAAAATATTTCCAAGGCACGGTGAATGAAAGGACTAAGCCATTTTCCAAGAAGTACACGACGTGTAGAAAGGATACACGCCGTGTTGTCTTACCCTGGGTACTACCCGTGTACAACGGCCCATGTCGTGAGGATGGTAGTGTAGGAAAAACTAAGTACATGGCATGTAGTACGGTGTACATGCCGTGTCTGGGTAACTGGGGTTGGTTCCGTGTACTCTGGCCATGTGCCCGTACACGGCCATCAACCCGTGTACTCCAACTCGTGTAATCTGCACGCGGAGTGACCCGCGTTACTGGCCTCACCTGGCCGTGTGATAGAGTACACGGTCGTGTACTTCATCCCGTGTCCGAGCATCCCCGAAATACACACTAAGGTCCACGTAGCCACTTCTGTCACACAATACACACCGTGTCTCCTGAAGCCATATAGCTCATCCCGTGTCCGTGTACTACCCAAAGTACACGCTGAGAATTTGTTCCAACACGCTACGGATCCTGCAGAGGTTCCTCTCTCTACATTGCCAACGATCAACAATTGGTTAACCCATAAAAAGGGGAAACATGTTGGCATTTAATTACGCGGAAGTATTAATGACGTTGACTTCCCATTTCGAAGTCATTAAGACGCGCCATTAATTTAGGAAACATCTGCGCCGTTGCCGCGCTGCAGCAGATGTTTCATTAAATGAAATAAAATAAACTTGTTAATTTAATTTATTTTATTTTACTTAAAACGTCTGAAAATTAACTTTTTCCTCAACCCGCGCCGGTCGAGGTTATCCTCATTTTTAGGTTTAGTCGTCGTCCCGGACGCAACGGTGCGCTCATATTTTTAATTCGGGCATCCATTTGGAAAGTTCCACAACTGCGCACAAGTGCTGACTCACTTAACTTAAAAAAAGTTCAAACCACTATTTCAGGCTCACTGGACCTTGGAATGATGTTCCGTCTTCGCGCCCAGTCTCGAAATAATTCCATATAATATTTAAAATAATAAACTAAAAATCCGAGACATTACATTCTCCCCGCCTTGGGGCTTTACGTCCCCGAAAATTCAAAACAAAGGCTACTCAAAAAGATAATGGTACTGGGCACGGATATGGGCCTCCTACTCCCACGTGCTCTCCTAAAGATTCCCGTGCTGCCACCGGATGCACACTAAAGGAATCGATCACCCCCGAAGGATCCTCTCCTACCGATCCTCAAACTCCACCGGGTACTCAGAAAAGGTCACTCCATCCTCGATGTCCAGCTCACCCCAGTCGATGACGTGCGATGGGTCATGCACGTAACTCCTCAGCTACGATACGTGGAAGTCATCATGTACCCTATGCAACTGTGGCGGTATAGCTAGGTGGTACGCCACCTTGACAACTCTGCACAGAATCCAGAAAGGTCCGATGAACCTCGGAGATAGCTTTCCACCTTGGCCAAATATCTGTAACCCTCGTCGAGGTGAGACCCAAAGAAAGACGTGGTCTCCCTCTTCGAACTCCAGAGGTATCCGTCGCCTTTTAGCATAAGACTTCTGCCAGCTCTGTGCAGTCTTCATCCTCTCTCGGATGATCTGCACCTTGTCTGTGGTAGCTCGCACTAACTCTGGACCCATGAGTGCTGACTCTCTGGGGTCGGTCCAGCAAAGCGGTGACCGGCAGGGTCTCCCATATAAGGCCTCGAACAGTGCCATACCGATGGTGGAGTGGTACCTGTTGTTGTACGCAAACTCCACCAGTGGTAGGTGGTCATCCCAACTGCGACCAAAGTCCAAGATATAGGATTGAAACATATCCTCCAAAACCTGAATGGTCCTCTCCGTATGACCATCCGTTTGGGGATGAAATGCTGTGCTCAAGCGTAGCTGAGTCCCAAAAGTCTCCTACAATCCTTTACACAACCGAGATGTGAAGTGGGCATCTTGGTCTGAGACTATAGTCGGGGGGACTCCATGAAGCCAAACTATCTCCTGCACGTAGAGGAGTCCCAAGCTCTCTATGGAACTCTGCCCCCAGATAGCCAGGAAGTGGGCTGACTTGGTGAGTCGGTCAACGATCACCCAGATGGAATCATGCCCCTTGGATGTTCGTGGTAAGCCAGTCACGAATTCCATCTATATTCCATCTCACTTCCACTCTGGAACTTCCAGGGGGTGAGCTAATCCCACTGGAACCTGGTGCTCAGCCTTCACCTTCTGGCATGTGAGGCATCGAGAAATGAACTCTGCTACTGCCTTCTTCATGCCTGACCACCAAAACTGTCGTCAGAGGTCCTGGTACATATTTTCCACTCCAGGATGTACCGAAAAAGGGGATGTATGAAACTCCCTCAGGACCTCCTTATGCGACGCCACCGGTACAACAATGCATCCTCTGAAAAGAAGTACGCGCTCCCCATATTGTGAATATCCATCAGGAGCTTGTCATGTGGATAACTGAGCACATAAAGCCACATAGTCGACATCCCCAAGCTGTGCCTCCCTAACTTACTGTAAGAGTGGAGGGGTGAAAATCATTGACTGTAGGTGAGCTGTATCCTCTCCATCCACGAAGGATAACTGTAACGCAACTAACTGCTGTGTCGCCTCACTCAACAGCTGTGATCTCGACCTTCTTCTAAGATAATCCGCCACCTTGTTCCCCTTCCCAAGAGTATAGATGATCTCGAAATCATAGTCCTGGAGGAACTCTATCCAACACATCTGCCTCAGATTCAGATCCTTCTGTGAGAAGATGTACTTGAGGCTCTTGTGGTCAGAGTAGACAATAAACCGCTCTCCCATAAGGTAGTGTCGCCACATCTTCAATGCGAAGACTACCGCTGCCAACTCGAGATCATGGTTCACATAGTTCTACTCATGTTCCCTAAGCTGGTGCGAACCATAAGCAATCACTCCATGCCGCTGAATCAGGACACAAACAAGCCCGGTCCTTAATGCGTCGCAGAAAACTACGTACCCGACACCCTCCTCCGGAAATATCATGACTGGGGCGCTCATCAAACTCTGTATCAACTTCTCAAAAGCATGTTGGAACTTTTTTGTCCACACGAAGGGTTTCCCCTTCCTGGTCAAGGCTTTCATCGGTGCTGATATCCGGGAGAAGTCAGGAATGAATCTCCGGTAATATCCTGCCAACCCAAGGAAGCTCCACACCTCCATCACACAACGAGGTGACTCCCATGCTAACACAACCTCCACCTTGGCTGGGTCCACATCTAATCCATCTTCTGAGATGACATGTCCCAAAAAGTGGCCCTCCTGAATCCAAAACTGACACTTTGAGAGCTTCCCATAAAGCTGGTGCTCCCGAAGTACGTCCAAAACCATCTGAATGTGTCTCACGTGCTCCTCCTCTGACACTGAGTACACAAGGATGTCGTCGATGAAGACCACTACGAACCGGTCCAAGTACAACTGGAAGATCTGGTTCATTAGTCCCATGAACATAGCAGGGGCGTTCTTCACGCCGAAAGGCGTCACCAAGTACTCATAGTGACCGTAGCGGCATCTGAAAGCTGTCTTCGGTATATCCTCATCCCGCACTCGTAGCTGGTGATATCCTGATCGAAGGTCAACCTTCGAGAACCACTATTACCCTCTTAGATTATTGAAGAGGTCATCGATCCTTGGCAGTGGATATTTGTTCTTCACCGTCACCTGGTTCAGGCGCCGGTAATCCACGCACAACCTCAGGCTCCCATCTACCTTCTTGGAAAACAAGACTGGGGCCGCCCAGGGTGAGACACTGGGTCTTACGAAACCCTTGCTCTACAAATCCTCCAACTGCACCCTCAGCTCACAATGCTCTGCAGGAGCCATCCGATAAGCCGATGAAGAAATCGGTGTCGTCCCGGGGTGTAAGTCGATGCAGAAGTCAATTTCCCGATGGGGAGGTAATCCTAGAACATCTTCGGGAAAGACATCCTCATACTCCGCCACCACTGCTGGGAATTGGGAGCTCACAACATCCACTGCTCCGAGGGCAAGGCTATACAACTCATGAGCGATTGGCTGCACCCTCCTATGCATGAGATCATTCTGTGCTGCCTGGGTTTCCCTTTCTATGACAAAGGAAAACCTCGTTCCATCACGGCAGACACACTGCACTCTTCACCTAAAATAGTCAATCTGGGCATGGACCAAAGATAACCAATCCATAATAAGAATGACGTCGTAAGGCCTTGACGCTACCACCAAGAGGTTCCAACCGAAACTCTCGCCTCCAAGGGTAAGATCACACTATCTGTAAAGGTGCGTGATCGTCGAGTCTCCTCCCATATGTGTCTCCAAGCGTAAGGATCGAGTCAACGGTTCTACCGGAATCTCGAGGTTTTGTGCAAGACATGTTTATATAAGGGAATGACTGGAACCTGTGTCTATGAGTACGAAAGATAAGGTAGAAAAGACACAGATCATACCTCAAATCATCCCTGGAGGCCCTGGGTCGTATGCCTCGACCGCATGCAGCTGTCCCCGTCCCTGTCCCCCAGCTCCCTGAGCCTAGTGCGGACCTCCTGGGGGTGGTGGTGGAAGTAAGTCGAAGCGTCTTCCACCACCTGCAGCTCTCCCTGCTCCTATGCCACGTCCGCCACCTGGCGGGTCTACCTATTCCATTCTCTAGATTTGCCTTGGTGGTCCATCCACTGCTTCCCTGTCAATAGCTCGATGGGTCGGGCAATCTCTAGCGAGATGTCCCCTACCGTCGCATGCGTAGCATCGCTTCTCCCTAGGCTGACTGGATCCAGCCTGAGATCCCTGGACTATCGATCCCCTATCATGGGTCCTCCTATGACGTTTCCCACATCCAGATCCCTGTTCCTGACGTCAGCTCTCTGCTATCGGGGTCTCCGCACCTGTCTGCCTGCTGCTGACTGTCGGCGACTGTCTCTGCTCCGCCAAGAAGATCTCGATCACTAAGGCCCACTCGAGCACTCCAGCATAATTCGATATGCATAGGGGCACGAAAATATCTCAGATGTCTCGCCACAGTCCTCACTCAAAGGTCCGAGATCTAAAGTACTGATCCCTGACCATATCCATCGAGTACCTGGCGAGGTTGGTGAGCCTCGATGAATAGTCATCCACTGTCATACCGCCCTGCTGGAGCTGGAGAAGCTCCTGGATGCGCACAACTCTCAGTGTAATCGAAGAGAACTCCTCCCTGAAGAGTCTCTCAAACTCTGTCCACGAAAGAGTCTCCTCATCGTGAGTCTGCATTGTCAGACTCCACCATCTTCCCACCGAACCCTGAAGAAGGCTCGCTCATAGGATCACCATCTGGTCTGCTGGTGTTCTCACTAGATGGAAAACTCTGGTAACCTCCTCAAGCCAGTCCTCAGCCGCCCGAGGGTCGGGCTCACCTCGGAACCTGAGGGGCCTCTGTCTCTGAAACTCATGGAGCGCGCTGATCCTACGCTCCTCACCGTCCAGTACCGCGGGTACCACTGGATGCTCCACTAGTGGTGGTATTGCAGGTGCACCACCTGGTGGCAATGCCTGGGAAGCTGGTCCTTGTATCGAAGCCTCATCACTGAGGGGGTAATCCTAGTGATCGTGCTGCTGAACCCTAGTGGGTATGCATCGTGGAGACATCCTGTAAACAAATAAGATGTACTATGGTCAATAAGTATATCTGGATAGCTGACACAAAGGACATAGAAAACACAACCCATTCCTATATGATGCATGTACCTTTTTATTTCCCCGAAACTAGTGTTTTCGTGTACCGAGTCGAAAAGCAGGTTATCAGAGTCCTGGTGTATGGATCCGTCGGCCGCCGCACCAACACTGGGGTCTCTGGCCTGAAACCCGAACCCTAAACACTCAACACTATTTCACCAAACCAAACTCACAGACTCTTGGTCCTAAGGTAGAACCGACCACCTCTGATACCACTCTATCATGACCCGTCCCAGTGAGGCCCGCGCCGTGACTCCCTAAGCCCACCTCCAATAGGTCAGGGGCTGGTGACTAGCACCGAGTAGGCATATCACTAACATGGGAGGCATTGCCTAAGTACCTGTACACACACACACACATCTCCAAGCCCACAAATAATGAAATGTAAAACGCTAAGGAACAAAAGAATGCATGCATACAACTAAACCCAACCAATAGAGTATGACGAAAGGTAGATTATTGTAAAAGTAAACTGGGCCAGAATACAAGCCCACCAAAAACAAGAGCCTGAAAAAAACAATGTTCAACCTATAAGCACAAAAGGTACTGGGACTGCCGCTCGTAGTCGTAGGAACGCCTCAGCCTGTAGGGAACTCAGAAAGCTTGGTCCTGTCCTGGTCCACCCTGGACTCTGTCAAAAGGCTGCTTGTCTGTACAAGACACCAGACGTGTGGGAAAAGCCTGTGCAGGGGTGAGTATAATAATACTCATTAGAGGACCCCGAAAACTAGAAAGAAATACTCAAAGTAAAGTTACAATTAGCTATGCACAATATATGTCTACAGAACATATAGAACAAACCAGATATACTCAAAACCCAGACCCGTGGTCTAGAGACAAGTCACACAACCGCATACCCCCGTTAGGGATTCTATTCAAAGATTTCGTGATGCACTCGTTCCGGGAGAACACACTCCATGAGTCATATAGCTCTGATGACGTCCGTCCGAGTAGTGCTGTTTGTCGAGAAACATCACGAGAGATAGCTACACTCATTACGGGAGACACACTCCTGAGTGAAAAAGTTTATGGTAGATAGGTGCACTCATTACGAGAGACACACTCCTGAGTGGGAAAGATATCGATACACAGATGAGGATCACTGCTAGGGCCATGGAGGATACCGTGACTCATCCGGATTCACCGGTTAGGTGATACACCAGTTAGGTAGAGGATCAATTCCCGGTAAGGTTGGTCACGTCGATGCCTGACTCTACCTAGTGTCAGGAATGGATAGAGGATCTCGATCTGGGCCTCTCGGATTGATGCCTGACTCTATCATAGAAAGTCCTACTGAAGGGATCATATTCCTGCATGAGGGAATGATTCCTGACCTTTAGGGAAACAAGAAGAAGGGGCACTAACCCAAATGAAAAAATATTTCCAAGGCACGGGGAATGAAAGGACCAAGCCGTTTTCTAAGAAGTACACGACGTGTAGAAAGGATACACGCCATGTTGTCTGACCCCGAGTACTGCCCGTGTACAACGGCCCGTGTCGTGAGGCTGGTCGTGTAGGAAAAACTAAGTACACAGTGTGTAGTACGGTGTACACGCCATGTCTGGGTAATTGGGGTTGGCTCCGTGTACTCTGGCCATGTGCCCGTACACGGCCATCAACCCGTGTACTACAACCCGTGTAATCTACACGCAGGGTGACCCGCATTACTGGCCTCGCTTGGCCGTGGGATGGAGTACACGGTCGTGTACTCCATCCCGTGTCTGCGCATCCCTGAAATACATGCCGAGCTCCGGGTAGCCACTTCTGTCGCGCTGTACACGCCGTGTTTCCTGAAGCCGTGTAGCTCATCCCGTGTCCGTGTACTACCCAAAGTACACGCCGAGCTTCGGGAAAAGACCAACACACTGTGTGACCAGGGTCACACGCCATGTCATTCCTCTCTGACCGCAAAACCCTAGCTGCTGCCGCCAGTACTACACAACGTGTTGTTCGGAAGTACACGTCGTGTATTCTGGAAATTTCCAGAAATGACGCCCTTCGTCAGCGCACCTCCCGTGGTGCTCCGATCATCGATCCAGCCGTCCGATCGCTGCAAAACTTTTAGGTTTTGGTCTCCCCAACACCACGAAGCCGCTTCCATCATTTTCGGGCCTCCGATAAGCTCCAAAAACATGATTTGATATTCCCGAGGGAAGAACGCTCGAAGAATGCCCCTTTCTGATCCAGTCCGATTCGTCATCCGCCATCATCGTCGCACCTCTACAAGGTCACTGCGGTGCCGAATCCTCGATTTGGGATCATTGCGTCACAGAACGGATGCACAACGATCCGTTGTTTGTCGCCCCGCGAAGAATGCAAAGAACACGCGAGGAAAGAAGGGGGAAGAAATCCAAATAAACAGATTGAGGAACGAACCTCCATCGTCGTTCGTCATGGCATTGATCCTCTCCCGTTAATAGGATTAAAAAGAGAAAGAATAAACAACAACATAAAGCTTGGATCAATTCCCCATAATCTTCCCAAAGAAAAATCCCTCCCGCAATAACGTACGAATCCGCGGATCAACTTGTTCATGGTTGATCCGCGTTCTTCGTTTAAAGTCAGAAATGAGGAAAGAAATTGAAATAAAAAACCCCTACCTTTCGAAAGGATCGATCGTTGAAGAAGGCGTCGCACTTCCGTTGTCGTCGAGATCCTTCAACGTCGGCGCAACGATCCTTGGTTTCGATCCATCGTCATTCGTCACTAAGAATTTGTTCCAACATGCCGTGGATTCTGCAGAGGTTCCTCTCTCTACATTGCCAACGATCAAAAATTGGTTAACCCATAAAAAGGGGAAACATGTTGGCATTTAATTACACGGTAGTATTAATGACGTTGACTTTCCATTTCGAAGTCATTAAGACGCGCCATTAATTTAGGAAATAGTTGCGCCGTTTCCGTGCTGCAGCGGATGTTTCCTTAAACAAAATAAATTAAACTTGTTAATTTAATTTATTTTATTTTACTTAAAACGTCCGAAAATTAACTTTTTCCCTCGACCCGCGCCGGTCCAGGTTAGCCTCATTCTTAGGTTGAGTCGTCGTCTCGGACGCAACGGTGCGCTCAGATTTTTAATCCGGGCATCCGTTTGGAAACTTCCACAACCGCGCACAAGTGCCGACTCACTTAACTTAAAAAAAGTTCAAACCACCATTCCGGGCTCACTGGACCTCGAAATGATGTGCCGTCTTCGCGCCCGGTCTCGAAATAATTCCAGATAATATTTAAAATAATAAACAGAAAATCTGAGATATTACAATAGGTTTAAAGGTATGGACAAACTTAAAGGTTTATATTATCTTTTATTTTGAGATAATTATGTGTTATTACATTTTTGGGATGAAAAATGAAAGGTATGAGACAACCTTTGAGGACAAAAAATTCTTTAATGTTGAATATATTACGGTTTTTTAGGATCTTTATCAAAATTTTGGGAACATATGTTTTATCATATATATAACCTGGTATTGGAAATTGATTTTTTGGTTAAGTAATTAATTTTATTTCAAAAAAATATCACTATATTTTTCGGGATCATTATAGGATTAAGGTAAATATAATATTATGGTATTTTATTTGATAAATAAGGGTTTAATTATCTTTTAGAAACTTTTATATTTATAGATTTTTAGTGATTTAGGTTATTTATGAAAATGATTAGAATATCCAGAAGATTATATGTTTAGGTAATACACATTTTGGTATGAAACTTTAAGAGTAATTGATGTGATTTAGAGATAAATGTTGAATTTATCTTATAAGATGATGTGATAAAATCCTTTGATTTCTTCAATTTAAATCTTTGTTATGAATATTTTGTGGAATTTTAAAGACAATTATTTATTGAATAATATATATTGAAATTTGAGCATTACTATTGAATTTTAGAGATTAAAATTGTTTTATTCATATGAAGTTTTATTATTTTTATAATTATCTTAACTTGTGCTAACCATTTTTAGTTTTTTAATGCCTAAAGATTGGAAGAAAATATTTTTATTCTTTGTGTAATTTTTTATTCATAGAAGTTGATTCTAGTACTTTAATCATGAAAAATTTATCCGGAATACTCATCTTTTGGATAAAAAGATTATATTTCAGTGAGAATTGATTAAAGGATGAAATTATACTTTTAAAGTAATTATATTTCCCGATGTTCTTAGTCTATATGGTAAAATAATTTCCCAACATTAGGAAAATTATTTTTAAAGATAATCATTATCCATTTAATTTTCTTATTAATAAATCAATAGTTGTTTAACCCATCACAGATTTATGGTTTTGTGATGGCTAATTTTCTCATGACCATGTTCTCTATCACTCTCTATTATTCCTTAAGAGTTAGTTTTTATCTTCGAGATACATGTTTTCACTTCCCACTTATGTTCTCCTACTTGGAAACCTACAATGTTTTTATTCAATATGACCTTCATACTTCCATTTTTCTCTTTTTAAGAAAAAATTTTATTAACCCTTTTTATGATGTAAGTTTCAACAAAGGTATTTTTAGAATTTGAACACCAGTTGCTGAGCCTGATTAAAATTGTGAGTAAATAATTTATTAAATAGGTATAATTTAATATCTCATGATTTTAAAAGTAAACACATTGTTTGATCACGTACAAGATATGAAACACCGAGCTTAAACGAATGATGGAATATTATTATTTAAATATGATTGTTATAACCTAGCCATTAATTTAGTGGATATGAATTGGAATAATTGGTTTATGAAATAAATATAAAGTTCTAACTAAAAAAAATTGGATAAATTCTTAGAAAAAATCACATAATTTTTAGTAAAGTCATTATACTCTTCAAAAATATGTTTTCTTCAAAAATGGGTTTTATTTATTTTTATGAGTGAATGTTATAATTAATTTTTATAAATTATATAAAATATATTTTGAAAAATATAATTTATTTTTGAAATGAAAATTTTAAAATTATCTTGTGGTGATTTTTTGAATTTTCTATAAATATTTATTTTTCAATAAATAGTGAAAAATATCGATTTTTAATTGAAAATTGTATTTTATTTAAAGATTATTTATAAAGTGAAATTATATTTTTGATTAGTTTTAAAATTTAATTATATTCGTTTTTTAAATAATCCTTTTAAAAAAAAATAATTTTAATCTTGAATTTTTTATAAAAATATTTTATACATAAAAGGGAAATTTTCTAAAAAATTGTTTATATTCATATTTTTTCAATTTAATTTTAATTTAAATTATATCACTCATGTGTTTTTAATTTTTATAAATGGGTTCCATATTTAATATTTTTGGGTCAAAATTTACTAAATATTTCCCCTTTATTTTTTATCAATATTAATAGTAACCATAATAATTTTTGTTAACATGGTTAAATGAAACTCTGGTATTTAAGGGTTAAAAATGATATGAGTAGGAATATTAAATTATCCTAAAACATACCTAAATATTATTGGATAATTATATCTCATCTATAATCATCCATGTTTTGATATATGACCTTTTTTCATATGGATGTGATTATAACCTTTATAATATTTTATTTAATTAAAGGACATAAAAGTCACACTATTGTTTTTAAAAACTATAATAATTTTAACATGGAGAAAATAGAAGATATATTTGGTTATGAATATTATTTTGAAATATAAATGATTAATCTTCAAACTTGTAATTTATTTTTAATTTTTAGTGAATATATAACTACCTTAAATAATTACACTACGCGAATGCAGTAATTATTCAATTAAATGAAAAATCAGATAAATGACATTAAAAATATTATAAGTAATATAAATTGTTATAAATATTGTGATCCATTAATTTTATAGATATAAAAGAAATTTTAGAGATATTATAAAATATTTTTTTGATAATTTTACTTATTTTATTGATGATATTAAAATCAAAATAATATATAGTTCAAATAATTGAAAAAAATGATATTTTATACTAAATAATATTTTATTAAATAATTAAAAATTCCTAAAAATATTTTATTCATCCAATTGATTTTTATATTCTTAATAATATCATACATGGTCCATTTATAGGAATTTTTACCATTTATAGTAAAGATATTGACCCTCAAATAGTAAAAAAACTTAGTGTCATGGTAAGTTAAAAAAAGGGGTTACCAAGCAGTTAAACCTAAAAGATAAGGATAAAAACATAGTGAAAAATTATATAATTTCAATTAGATGAGTTTAATTTGATCATCCTCATAATATATTCATGATAAATCAGTTTGGATCCATTTGGAAGTGAATATTAATTTATATTAATTTTATATTTTGAGAAAATCCAAGAGTTCCTCTCCCCTCTCTTATAAAAGGGAACCTCTTCTTCTTAATACATAACACTTAAAACCCCATTTGGATTTGAAAATTATTACCCAAATAAATTTATATAATCTATACCTCATTTTAGAGGCCTTATTTTAGATATAATACCAATAATATAGGTATTAAGGTGTTAAAAAAGGAGGTTTTTCAAAAAAAAAGGTATAGTTTTCAACTGCATGTTTTATTTTTGTTTTTTATTCAACAATAACATCCCGTGTTTTGAACCAGAAAAAAATACAAGGGATTTTTAATTTTTTTCGTTTAGTTCATAGGACATTTTACAGACAAAGCTTCAGAACATTTTTAAAATGTTGGGAAATGGTGATTTGTTTTGTTAAAAAAATTAATTAATTAAATTAAAAATAAAAATAAAAAAATCAATGTTTTGATAAATAATAATAATAATAATAATAATAATAATAATAATATTATTATTATTACTACTACTACTAAGTAATTTTTTTTACCTAAATGGGTGTCTCACCTTCCCTTTAACCAGTGCACGCAACCCCCTCTGAGGACCCCCTTTGAGCTACACATGACCCAGCTCCCTCGGTTCCTCTTTCGTGCTGTGATTTCAACCTGATTTCTTCATAATACTCCTTCGATACATCAAGGTATGGAATCTATCACCCTACCCCTCCCCTTTACCTCCATCATGAAACCCCCTTGGTTGAACCCACTATCGCAGGACCCCCTCTCCTGTGAATCCCTCTCAGATTGATTATTTCACCTTGATCCTTCACAATTTCCCTTCAAATCCTTAAGGTAAGTTCCTCTGCTCGCATATCCTCCCTCACTTGGGGGGTTTTCTCTCTTTCAGTGTCTATTGAGGTACGGTTGAAACCCTAGGGTTAGGGGTTGACTGATTTTCAGTTTTATTCCATTGATAGGTTGTGCGAAGGGTTTCTTAGGACTCCTTGGATTGTATTTTGGCAACCGTCATCGAAGGACAAACAGTTCTGATCATCTATGCCCATCAACGTCAATTTGGGGAAAGTCTTTCCTTTGTTATTAATTGTTACTCAATTAATATTTGGGGATTTCATTGTTTATTAGTTCCAGGTAGTTTTTTGAGTGCTTATAACCTTGACGCAATGTTTTTGAGTCTCTGGTAATTTTTTGTAGAGCGTTTAATTACTCCAGAAGTTCTTACACTCATATACATAGGTATGTATATGTATGTATATATATATCTTCCTTTTACATATTCCCAAATGGTAAGGGGAATATGTACATTAGATTAAGGGGTGTGTATATATATACATATAAATTTATGTGCATAGAAGTGTAGTCTAGCTTCAAGTTAAAATTGTTTCTGAGTGCTAAAATAGTTTGTCTTGGTCTACTTTTGAGGTTGGATCCATTTACTCGCCCTTTAAATTAAAGAATTAATTTTTTGATTTCTTTATGTACTTTGCTTGCATTTAATTATTACAACCTGATTTATAGAATAAGTTTTAAAGTTATTCTTAATGGATTGTTTAAGAAATAAAGTCATGTTTTATAATAAAACCACTCCAACGGAGGTGTGATATCTTCTAACCTAAAAACTAGTGATTGGAGTATTTAAAGAATTCTTTAGATTAATACTTAGGATGGTTATCTCTTTTATTTTATTCTCAGTTAGTTAAATGAAATTTTTGGGACTTTTTCCAATTTAATAAATTGAATGTATTGCTTTATAAATTGGGATTTACTATGTAGGAAATTTCTATTTTACTAATGACACCTCTTAAGTGCTCATTGAGTCTTATAAATGGATTTTCCATGTCATAATGAAATTTAATGGGTTGAATTAAATGATTTTTTTGGCACATGATGTATTTCATTCTTTCAATTTTTAAATTTATGCCTTAACTTTATTACCATTTTCAAGATGGCCTATTTTCCTTAATGTTTTTAATTAATTAATTTAATTGGAACATATTAGGGTGGTACGACCATGCCTCTTATTATAATTAAATAATCATGGATTATGTAAAATGTTTCAATGATATGACTTGAATATATTAAATTACATGCTTCATGGTGGTTTCATGCCTTGAAATAAACTAATTTGAGTGGTCTAACTAAATCCCTCTTTTATCTGATATAATTATTTATAGTAATTTCGATATGTGTGATCGCAGTGGCATGCCGTGGGTGAAACCTGATAAATTGGATAATCCCTATTAAACTATAATATTTATTTTCTTAACTTCCATTAAATTCCTTTGGGTCTATAGGCAAGGAGAATGAGACCTGCAGTCAACCAATAAGTGTGCTAGCCATAAATTTAATTGTGACATAGTTTGTTTGACTTTTGAGCACTAAAATAATTGAATATATCAATTTATTACTATCTTAGACTTTTTAATTGGAATAATAAGAAATTTTATGATTTATTATGGTATAATCACCTAGTTTAACCTAGTAAATTAATATATTAATGAATTTAGGATTGAATGATTAATTAAACAGGTTTGATATAATTATGATGACAATTAAGAACCTAGATTAATGAAATAAATTTGTTTGGAAGATGATAATTTTTATAAAATGATCATTGTGTCTTATGATGATAAATCTGGTATGTTTGATACTAGACTTGGGTATTTTGTTTGCTTAGCTTTTGAGCTTATGTGATATCGATGTGATTGATACTTGAAGATTTGATACAGTTTCGCATGTTGAGTTTGTTTGGATACGAATCATGTTAATTGTGGATGCCTGAGGGATTGATTCATGTTCTTACATACTGTTTGAGGGAAAGTAACATAGGTATTAGATGCCTAAGGGTATAGTATATGATTTTATGGGATGTCTAAGGACTCATGATTGGTGTTAACACCTGAGGACTTGGTGCACGTTTTCTTACCACCTGAGGACTAGGCGCACTGGTACTAAATGCCTGAGGCAAGATTATATGATTATGTTAGATTCCTGAGGTCTATATGAACATTCAATCGATTCCTATGGGTGATATTTCAGTTATTCTTAAGGGTGATATTTCGGTTAGCCTGAGAGAAGAGGTCATACATTAATGGTATTTTCTGGGTGATTCATCCTTAGTAGGATAATATGTCACCGATTTGGGTGATCCATCATGATGTATGAGGATATACCCACAAACATAGATACCTAGAAGGGTGTTGATATAGGTACAACCTCCAGGTGTCCCTTAGGAACTTGGGTAGTTTGTTTATTTGTTAAGCACTGCTTGTTTATTTTTCTACTGATACCTTCTCACTGCATTACATTATATATAATGTAATCATTTTGGATATAAATTTTGGGTGTCTTATTACTGATATTATTGTATCACACCCCGTTGGGGCACTATTTTTCACCCGAGTAGATCTTCTTGCTCGTATGTCTTTGGATTCATTGCTTGTGTTGTGCTGTGTACATGGGATCTAGGGAGCATAGGACTGGGCTCTTTCTCAGGATTATCTAGGAGTAGAGAATTGGGTTTTCTTATTTTATTTTTTTATTTTTTACTACTTGTAACTTATATTAAAACCTAAAATTTCATGCATCATTACATGGAATTTGTTTTGGACATTTTTTTTATTTAGATATTATATTATTATTTCTATGCTTGTCTTTGTTTTGTTACTACTTCCGCATTTTCCTATTATCTATTATCTATTAATGCACTAGTTACTTTTATATAAAGGGTATATTCTCCCCACAATACCATAAATGGAACCTCACTACTAGTCATTAGCCTTTGGTGTACAGGGAGGCACACTTGAGGCCATGTGACCTACCAGTTCGGCCACCGTCTTAGTAGTGATCCGGGTCGGGATGTTACATCCACCTCATTCAAATATTATTCAACCCTGATAAAATAATAAGAAAATTACATTCAATATAATGAAATTTTATTACATTATTAAAATAACCTATATATATATCTCACCTCTATCAAATGGGAGAGGAATTCAACGTTTGTGTGTACAGAGGACTACAACCTCATGAACTGATATAATTTGTTTTCCATCACCATATCTCAAGATAGGTTATTATTAGGGAATTAATAATTATATATAATATTAATAAAACATTTATCATTATTAATATATAAAAAATCATTTACCTTCTTACCTTTATACTCACTGAAAAATGATAACGTTATTCGTACATACTTGTGGACTACCACCTCCAAAAACTGATGTGATTTTTTTCATCACCACATCACATGATGAAATATATAAGTATATTTAAATAATTAATATTATATTTATTATATTATTATAATTATTTAAATATAAAATAGTAATTACCTTCTTTATATAATGATCATTGAAAAATTGAAATGTAACTCATGCATATGTACAGACTATCACCTCCATGATTATAATGTACTACATTTTTTGTAACCTTACATAATGGTTAGATTTTTAAAGGTATAATTTACGTAAAAAAGTGATAATAATCTCAGGATTATTATTATGAATATGGTGTAGTATTTAATACTTTGACCATTGTCAACATATCTCAGTCATTTTGTAGTTATGAACTGAATATCGTCAAAACGTCCGTTGTGAACATAAATGATTAAGTAATTGCATATAAAATGGTAATAAGTAATATAAATGGAATAATAAACTTTAAAACGGTTATTAAGTAAGTAATTAATTAAAATAATTTTATTATTATGGAATATAAATAATATACATAATGAGTCAGACTCATGGTTAGAGACATTCTTTTAAAAAATTATCTTTTAAACTTTCCCTTAAAACTCCCTTTTTATTCCATATCCATATTTTCAAAAAAAAAAAATGTTTTGAAGAAATGTTTTACTATTATCCTATGATTTTTTAAATTAATTTTTACTCTTGTTTGACTTTTAAAATATGGTTTTAAAGTAATCTTTTTGTTTTTTCCAAATGAGGCACATTATTTCATTTCTGACAACAATGTTGAAGAAATGTTTTTTTAACATATATGGCATGGGTATCTTTTCACATAGGCATGAATAATATTTGCTTTAAATATTCATTTACATGTTTACAAGGATCTTTTCAAGGAATTTTTTTTCTTTTATAATTGCATGTATTTGTAAATAGTGATTTTAAAATAGAAAAGTTATTTTCCCCAAGAAATGTTTTTATGATGAAAGATTTTATTTATCATATTATGGTTTTTGGATATTGTTTATGCTAAAGGGTGATTCTATTATAAAACAAATCTAGGTGGGTCCATGAAATAACTTCAATTAATTAGGTATGGTATTTGACCATATAATTATTCTAAAAATGGGAAAATTTTTACTAATTACGTATATTTTAAGAGATAATGAGAATATACTACAATAGTTATTACAATATTAAATTTTATGGATAATACATGAGTATTTGTGATGGATAATCTAATTTAATGTCCATAAGTTTACCATTAAGGTTTTATATGAGTAGTTATGATAGTACCTCCATTTATAACTGTGATGGTTATTCCACATGTAAGAATGAAAAGTATAACTTTGGGAAAAAAATTCCTATGATTTAAAAATTTAAAAATAAACCTTTATGAGTTTATTCTTACATAAAGATACATATTTAAATATTTTATGAAATTTTTTGTTTAGAGAAGATGATTTCTTAGGTAATAAAATGGTTTATTTTGAGCCTAAATTTAATTTTTAGATAGACAAATTTTTTTATGTATTCATGGATTGATGGTTCCATTTATTAATTTATGTCCCTTACAGAGATTTTTGTTCTCATCCCATTTTTAAAATTTTTTTTTTCAGAGAATCGAAGTATTTTTAATGGAAAATAATAATAAAGTTTTAAGTCATGAATATTATCATAAAAAGAACAAAATTATTTAAAAGGTTTTATATTATAGGAAAAATAGATAATGAGTAGAAGTTTCCAAAATTTAATTTATAAGTTTTTTATGTATGAATTATATCCTAATTATCTAAAACTATAAACCTAAAATATATTTAGTAATGAAGGAAAGTTAATTCTAGTTAAAAGACACTATATTAGGTAATTTTTATGTTTAGGTTCATATAAATGGTGATCCTCATGTTTGAAAATGACTCACAAGATTTCTTTGTCATAAAGATTTTTTTTATCCATTGTCCCCACTTAATTTATAAACATTTAATGGATGTATTTTTTCTATAGTGAGTAATAATCCATGGTCTTCAATATATAATTTCATGCTCTTTGTTATAATGACCTAAATATGAATGAATAAAGTGCTTTTAGTATAATTCATATCTTGTATGACTTATTTCCAAATCAATTTCAATTTCATTAAAAAAATAGAAAAAAGTTCAGAATTATAATCATATGGTTTATAAAAGTTATATTTCCATGAATTAAGTATAAGGAATAAAAAATTATTATTATTCTTTAAAATTTTATTATTACTTATTGTTTAAATAATTATATAAATAAATTATAGGTTTATATCATTAAAATATAATTCATTTTATATTTATAATATAAATGAAAAAATTCCCAAAAAATAGGCAAGTTAAAAGATATTCCTTGGGAATCAACTAGGCTATATCCAAATAAATGGATTCAATATCTCCCATGAAAATACTCTAGGCTATATACATATAATAGGAGTAACCAAAACATTCATGATTCACCCATGATACATCAGACTAACGAGAGTATCAAACTCCCTTTATAATTAATAATAAATAATCACCATTACATCACTAATAATTCTTTGGCATACAATCAATTTGATAATATACCTAAGAAAAGATACAAGACCCAATACTAGATCTGAGACTTTAACACCCATTGGGAACATAATCAATAACCCTATAATTATATCATCCACTCATAGACCTTCTTTATACCCCACTAAATCACACTTGTATTATAATTTATTATATTAATATCCATTGGTTAACAAACAACCACTAAAAAACCACATAACTGATCCTATCCATACTCAGAACTAAAAATTGTATAAAAATATCATCTTTAAACTAATCAATTAACCCATAGGTTGTTACATAGTCTTCATACACATAAACTCTTCATTAAATCCTATATTTGTACCCAGATAACCAACTTTGTTATCTACAGACCACCTCACTCAGTCAAAAAGGTTATACACTATTCTTATACCATTCATCATTTACTTCCCATAGGAATATCCTATGCATGGGCATCCCTTATGAAAACACTATATTTGATTCTATTAGTTTAACTGCCCATTGGATTTCAACATCATTTTCTACTCAAATAAACTATTCAAATTTGATGCATTATACTATTGTCTAATACTAGGACTACATTATAGAAAATGATCGGCCTCACTAGGCCACTAAACATACAATCCATAATAAACCAGATATTCCCCACTAAGGTAATTTTCAAAAGGTCCTAAGACCTTATTTCAACACTTACACTAACCAATTGTTTTTAAAATAATATTATTTCTTATGACATCAATCATAATACCCACATTTTTGGAACCCCTTACTTAGCCTTAGGAGGCCAACCAATCCCCCTTTAACATGACTTCCTACACAGATAACCGTTCAGTTATTTCAAAAAAAAAATCCAATCATCAAAAGATGAAACAATTTCCATGTGATTAAAAGTCCATTATATTTTAAGTGGACTTTTTTCTCTATTCCTAATATGTTCTTCTTATTCATTGAAAAATTCCAGTCCTTGGTTCCCACTATAGTAACACATAATAAATTTCCATAAAACCTATATCATATTGCACATAATAACAAAATATATTCACACAGTAATAATTTATGGACCACCAACGCATTGTGGATGTTACCCTCCATTAGCTGAATTCACCCTATATCCACTCATGGTCACATTGATCCAAATTAATCACTAAATCCCAATATCAAAACAAAATAAATTATCTAATTAATTATAAAAAATATATAAATAGTTTATCATAATCAGTTCAAAAGGAGTACTATTGAGATCTCACTAAATGGTTTACACTCAACAAAATATCAAAAATCTTATGATTTAAGGAATATAGAACACTCCAAGTCCCTCTATATAGATAAGACACAATTTAATATTCTAATTAATCAATCAATTTCACCCTAAATAAACAATATGAAGGATAACAAAACTGGTATCTTACCTCTATCAAAATCATGTACAGTGACATATATTCTTTATTCTTGATCCTCCAATAAAAAATTGTATAAAAAAACATCCTTATGAAATAATTATACCATTACATGGAGCTATTTATATTAAATTCAAAAATATTGAATTATTAAAATCATAGATGTTTAAGAGGAGGATGTGAAAGATATGTAGATGGGGTATTGTAACTCAAATAACTATAATAACTTCTAATTAATCCATCCAAACAAAATGGTTAATAAGGGAGGAAGAAGGGAGGGGTGTTCCTACTAAATATCCCTCCATATAAGCCCCTTTCTATTAACACCCAAGTGGGACTTGTCATGAATTTATTTATGTTCCACTCTATTTTAAAAAGGGTCATGTACTCTACTAGTTCATCCAAATACCTAGTTATTTCTGAGTACCTAGTGAAAAGATCTATCCACCTGATGGGAAACGTTGTTGGAGAACACCATAGGTTACTCTAAAAGGTACCTATTTAAACCATTCCATGTACTAGAAGTCTGATATATCCAACTCCTTAAATATTCTCAATTATTTAACCCCAATAAATTCAGCTTGGATATTTTATACGTGAATTTAAACCATTGAAAATTCTATTTTCTCAATTAAAACTTATCATAATCTTCAATATAATATCTGAATAAAAAAAAAATTAAAATTCATCAAATTATTTATTTCACTAAAAACTAACATTTCTCTTATGAAAATGACTCAAAACAATATAGTTCATTAAAAAATCCTCACCACACATCTTCTCTTAATTAGGAAACATCCCCATGAATCTCTATTGAACAACTCTAGAAACCAATACCTAAGATCTACCCCTTATCCCTATGTTTTTAATGGATATAGACATTTCATTTCTATATCTTTTCTAGATAAATGGATTTTCTCAAGAATCCCCCATTGAAATCTATCGAAAAAACCCAGTTATCTTTATGATGGAATATTAGAATAAAATTTCATCTCATTAACACCGATCACATATGTAATATTCCAATGGATAATTATATTGTCCTAACTTTCTCTAAAACCTATTTTGAACATGTGTGGCTGTGACTAAGATAAATATATTCAGGATTTCAATTTTCCAGCAATGAAGAAATCATTATAAGCTTATTATCTCTATCCTAGATATCTACTATGTTTCTAAGACAACACTTTGACAATTTACACTAAGCCTATAGTATCATAGTTGATACTTGATCAATAATGATATTCCTGAGTAGAGAACCCCAATATCATACTTGACTTGTGATTTCTAACATTTACAAATTCAAGTCACACATAGACCACACAAAAAAAAATTCTTCCTTATATTTACATAAATATTGAATCTAAAAAATCATTATAAATTTCACAATTTGGTTTTTTTCATAGGTATCGACCATGATAAATTAATCACACACCACCTTAATTTTCTACACCCATCATCCCTCTAAAATATATACCATGATTAATAATTAGTTAATGGTTTATATAATGCATCACTAATAAATTCATTCTCTATTGAACTGATTCCCTTGAATGTATTCTCTATAGGATCTAGAAAGAAAACTTTTGGCCATAAATATATACTATTAATCCATAATATAGTTACCTTCAAATTGATTTATAAGTTTCTCATCACCGTATAACTTCTCATATCCTCTTACAACTAACACCATCAAATATAATTCCCTATATCCTACAAATACTACTACCCATGATCACTCCTTAAGAATACCTACAATCCTATCCCATTATACCTACTCCGATGTTCTATATCATATAGGTATTCCATACAAACTTTGACTATAAATTTTGAACATTGGCCATTACTATAAAACATTATCAACCTTTTTCATTTGGCACATCACACACTACCCATTATACATGTCCAAAACATAATTGATAAAATCCATCCACTTCCTCTTACATTAAATAAAAACCTAGTGTAACTTTATACCTCCCTATGTAAATACTTTTAAATAACTCTCAACATCCCAAATCACCCAATTGAGACATTGTCTTATATAACTATTTTACGTTGGTGTTCCTTCACTACATTGAATATTAACTTATACATTTTCTTATAGAACATATAATTTATATTACTAACATATAACCAACTCTATCCATGGAAAAATCAACATGTCACTCAATCTCTACTCATTATACAACCCTCTTTGTACTCTAATTGGTTTTATCTAGAAATATTAACTAATAATATATATTATCATTATTTCTCTACTAATCCTTTATTATTTTTTCCAATTATTTATAACATGCTACTCCAAGGGTAGTTTTAACTTAGTAACTATTAATCAAAGATTATCCTTATCCAATATTTTGTTTTATATGGGTGATTTCATATTGATAATTATTTATCAATGCTAAGTTACCATCTAATGTTTATGTCTCAATGATCCATCCCTTACTCCCATCAACATTAATAATTGAAATCCCCAGGTTCCTTGAACCTTTCTCATCATTAGTTCACCAATAATACAAAATAATCATACTAAGAATGATCCATTATCTCACCATTTAACCCACCTTGTCTCGCATTATTACCCCAAATAAGAACAATCATTTTTTTATTATTCCATGTCCCAAATACACTTTCCAAGAAATACTTACACTATAAATCTACATATTGAACCCACTTCCCATAGAAATCATATCTAATGAAAATTATAAATAACTTCACAACACAATCTAGATCATCAATCATCATATCACATATCATATTTGTTATAAAACCACACCTTATATTAGATATAAGGTAATAGAGATCCTATATCTCATATTCTCATATCATCTCATAACTAATCCTTATACCTCATATGATAAAAATGAACCCGTCCCCTTGCTACTATGGAATGTGAAAACCAACCAACCCATACTAATTTTATGACTGAGTGTATCACACATGAGTGAGCATGTGATTCTGAACTATCCTCTTATACCATATGAATCATTCTACCATGAGTCCCATCACACTGTAATTAGACTCATCTACCAAATATTTCATATTAGGATCCTTGTATGCCAATAAATACCATACCTCATCACCATATACAAATCACTAACCATGTTTTCATTCCAAATCATACCCATGGATTCCCAATTACCTAAATCTACCCTCCAAATATTCACCAAACTAATAGGAATATAATGAAAATATCAAACAAAAAATATAGTATAATTGTCTAGTAACAAACTAACTCAAGTCTATAAGGCCCACATAAAACCATATTGAAGAATCCCATGACTATAATAAACCATAACCAAGGGTTAAAATTCCTTTCCACCCATTTAAGGGTTGTAATCACACCAATTTTTCATTCAAATTCATCTCCAATTAGTAACATCTAGAACAAATACCAGTATAATTCTGTTAATCAACATTCTAAAAATATTTTATTTATGAAAAATGATTTTTTGGTCACACAAAATCAAGTTCATGTCCATATGAACTAAAGTGTTGAGTATGATGTATGAACAATCCCCTCTTTCTACCATGATGCAAGATAAAGATAATAAATCAATACATAAACATTACAATTTTATCAAGAACAACACAAATATAATATTAAGATACAGTAATCATAATCTCATAACCCTAGGAAATTATAATTTCATTGAATTGGGGTTGATAATTCATAAGGTTGGTGTCCATGGAAAGTTTCAAATAATAACTTTTCTATCTACTATAACCCAATTCACAAGTGAAAATAAAAAAATCACAAATATTATTTTGAATTATATGCTCTGGGTTTCGAGATTATTGAGTAAACATAGAGACTCTAAATTATATTAGGAATTAATTATCATAAGTTAGTGGTGGTCATCTAGTGGTGAGGGTGTGATCTATGTAATGGGGATACTATTATCTCTATATCATAATCAGATAATTATTTTAAATAACTAAAAATTAATCCATTATAAAATAATATGGAATTTAAAATCAAACCACCATTGTAATATAACACATATTGTTTTAAAATGAGATTCATTCCAAATATACATAAGTTATATAAGATGTGATTTCACTTAGGGGTGTTTTCTTATACATGGTTTAAAATAATGAAAATAAATAAAATTAAATTAAAAAATTCAATCCAAACTAGGTCAAAAACTTCACCACAAAATCAAATCCCATCCATGATAATATACTCTTACTCAAACCCAAAAATAATATAATTTACATTACCTATATCTTATATATAATGGTTTCATAACCACTAAGGTTTTCATGCAGTATGTGAGTACAAAACTCAGTAATAAAGATCCGACAGGGCACCTAAAACATAGAAAAATAAAAATATGGGAATTTATATAAATATTAAAAAACTAACCCCCAAAATTCATCATTAAATACAAAAAATTATCTATTATGTGCTAACCAAACCACCATGATTCTCAAACCTACCTGCTTTATCCATTTGCAAAGAGTGATCCCAATTATCTCATGAATTATATAATATAAAACAATTATTGAGCTAATTTCCCTTTAATAGTTAAGAATAAAATACTAATAAAGGACTTACAAAGACAATCCCTCAAGAATATTATGTGATAAATCTAAATAACGGGTGTTTCCAACTCCTTATAGAATCATCTATGGTGTATTTGAATATTGAGAGACACTATCTCCTTAAAAAATTGGATGATTTGTATCTAAATAATGGGTTTCAATAGCAATCATGGGACATGTCTAGTGTGTATCTAAATTATGAAAGTCTCTAGTGTAACACCCTTGACTTTATTAAGGTATGAATTTAGTTAAATATTTTGGGATATTAATTAAATTTTGGCCAAAATCTAAAATCTATTTAAAATACTATTTAAATCTAATATTTTATAATTAAACATATATTTAAATGTTTTTTTGGTGGTTTCAAAGGGTTAGGTTTTTATGGATGGTATTTTGGTTCGACCATTAGTTTGTTTAATTATATTGGAACCTCATAGAGATATTTAATATATAGATTTAGTTTTATGAATGATCCTTAGAGTTTGTTATAGGCTCAGTCAGTTAATTTTTATTAAAATGTTAATGAAGGTTTTTACAGTAAGTAGCTAATATTATTAAAGAGTAGGACTTATTTGGAAGGGATAAAAATAATTTATGAAGTTCTTTTTGGGGGGGGGGTTTAAGACTTACAAAAAATTTATTTAAAATTTTAATTAGAAATAAAGTAAGAGTGATTACAAAAAATTAATAGTCATTTTAAAAAGTAACCATAATCTTGAAAAATTAAGAGTCATTTTGACAAAGTAAGAGTCATTTTAAAAAATTAAGAATCATGTTTATAAATTAAGAGGGATTTTGAAAATGTAAGATTCATTTTAAAAAATTAGAGTCATTTTTTCAAAGTAATAGTCATTTGTACAAACTAAGAGTCATTTTTGAAAAATAATATTCATTTCAACAATATAATAGTGATTTTTACAATGAAAGAGTTAATTTTGCAATGATTTATTTTGAAAAATTAAGATTAATTTAATAAAAGTAAGTCATTTTGATAGAGTAGGTGCCATTTTAAAAAATTAAAATTCATTTTGGAAAAGTAAGAGACATTTAGAAAAATTAAGAATCATTTTGATAATGTACAAGTCATTTTGAAAAATTAAAATTCAATTTTAAAATTTAAGATTTATTTGAGTAAGATACTTATTGTTGGTCAATTTTTAACAATCAACGATTTTTTTATATTTTTAAAAAAATACTTAAATGTTTATTTATGTTTGGATAACAATGTTAATAGAAAATTGTAGTATTTTTTGACCTGTATATAAAAAATTATTCCATAGCAGTTCTCACATTATTCTCATTATGTCCAGCTAAGATCTCTTTCATTTCTCAAGGGATTCAAGCATCATTCAATGTTGGTGATAGATAAAGGTAAATATAACATGACATATATATTATTCCTTATCTTATAACACCTTTTCTAACTCTGAAACACATAGTGTGAACCTTTATTCCCTAGTCCATTGTTTTTATTATAATATCTAATTTCTCACAATTATGCTTGGATTAGTAATTTTTATTACAAACAACTATATTAAATCATAAAGTATGTGGTCCCTAAGTTATCCATAAAAGTATCTCTTCTATTATATGTGTATATGATGTGTTGTGGAGACAATATAATGGTCACTTGACCTAAAACTTATGTATATGTTTTGAACCATTATTTCTTATCAATAACCTTTCATATAATATTTGATTTTCTCATTGTTGAATGCAATTTCAATACATTTTCCACCATGTATGGTGTTCCTAATATTGGATAAAATGGTATTTTGAAATAAAAATTTAGGGGTTCCCTAAATTCAATGATTATAATGTTATATTAGATATAAGGTCTGGGTTTCATTCCTTTCAGTCATTATATATGTGATATATGGGGTGGGATCCATTACCCCTTATTATGATATATTAGATGTAATGGGAGGGATCCATACCCCCCTCCCCCCAAGAATTTATAATGAGATATAATAGGTGGTTATTATTCCCATAGGTCATTATATATGATTTATACTGGATAATAACCATTCCCCCTAGTTATGATATATTAGATATATATGGTGGGAATCATTCCCCTCAAGTATCTATAAGTAAATTTATGATGTGGGTGAAATTACACTTTAGTATGAAACATATAATATTTTTATAGATATGGTAGTATATTATATAATGATTTCACACACACACACACACACACACACATATATATATATACCACTTAGATACATCCTCTTCTATCTGAAGTAGGTATGGTCGATCTTAGTTGTCAGCTTAAAACCAGAGGATCAACAAAAAATTTATTTATCATGATTTTATTATTAATTAATTACAACATATTAGTATACACTCCATTATATAAAAGATATATTTATGGATTCCATTAGTGGTGGCCTATTGGGTTTTTAGTCACCCCTATATTGATCCATATCGAGTACCCAAAAAGACTTCATGGCTACATGACTGGATAAGTTAGGTGACCCAAACATTACATACATAAGTACTAAATAATTTTAGATATATATTCTTTATATATAATTAAGTTCCTTTTGAAAACCATAATTTTTTTTGTCTTTGGAAACTAGGTTACATAAACTACTAGTACGTAAAAGGTCTACATCATCTCCTATTTAATTCTTTGCATCTAGTACCCTATATAGAAGTATTGTACTTAAAAACGTTTTTCATATCTTCGGGAAGAGGAATCATAATAATGGCTGAGATGAGATAATAAATAGGGGTAAACAATGGTGATATCAATCAAATATCATTTTTAAGAATAACATGAGCATAAAGGTATGGTAACATGATCTAAAAATTTGAAAATAAGACCAAAAAATTCATATATCATAATCATAAGTCATGGAAAATTTCTTGGAAGTTCATAACACATGAATCATAATAGGATTAAAGAGCATGATCCATGAGAGTATAACATTGGCATGATATCCGGGCATAAAAGAGTGGTATAGTCATAATTATAGAAATATTATATCAAGGATACCCTCGAAGACATTCAATATATGTTAGTCATAGGATAACCACCAATGTACCTTATATGGCTTAGGATAACCACCCGTGTACCCTCTTTTGGGCTTATTATAACCTCCCAGGAACCCTATTTTGGGCTTCAAATAACCTTTTGTGTACCCTTTTTTTGATTAGGATGACCTTACATATACCCTTTAAGATTATAAAACATTAATATTTACCTAATATATTGTAGGGTTAAAACAGACCCACCCATCACATATTCACAATCCATTAATATGTATTCCAAAATATCATAAAAACATTTAATATTTATTCATAGAATAATCCATGGAAAACAAAATGGTTTTCATCAAGATTTAATCATCATATTAAATAACCATTTGGAGAAAAAATAATGATGATAATAATGGATCATACCCCTAATAAAGCATAAGAACTATTAAAGTATGTTTTATAGATTAAACTTCTTTTAAAGATCACTGAAACATTTATTGAGGAAAATAACCATTTAATTTTTTAATCATGAAGCATGGGTGATTGTCTCTTATCGAAAATTCAATGTTCAGGTGCTCTGCTAATGTGTACAGTGACACTCAGGCCAAATCCTCATTGATGGTACTTTGTTTAATAGTTGATTGTTTTTGTTTTGTATTTTGAAAGTGGCGGATTTGTTTGCAGAGATTAAATAAATTTATTGGTGGATGATTTTTTTTAAAAAATTGATTAATATTAGGGTGAATTCATTATTGGTTATTTAATATTGTGATATCCTTGAGCTTTTCTTTATATTGCATTAAATTAACACCCATATTCCATAACAATTTTGATCATAATTCCCTAGTGTTAAGACATTAATACAAGTATTAAATTAACTAGGGTTTTAATATCAATCAAATAATGCTTATGTTAGTGTATTTATGGTTCCAATAATCCATGTAATCCATATTTCAACCAAAAAATTTCATTAATCCATGAAATTTTAATTTCAACATACATGATGTTAACCTAAAGAATATTCAATGAGAAAAAGCTCTCAATCACTTAATATCCCCAAATTATGAATCAACCAAATGAATTATTTACTCATCCATTTATATGGTTATTAATCTACTTTAATATGATTATAGTGATTAATTATAAATAGAATGAAAATAATAGGATAAGAAAAAGAGTTGGGCATCAAACACACAAACAAACAGTTAAGAAAGTTAAAAATGCACTATCGATTGAATGGGAAAGTGAAATAAGGGAATGAATTTAAATTTATTTCAAAAACAATAAGAAAATTAATATTAAAAAATATAGGGTGGATTATTATATGAGATAATGAAGAATAAATATGTATTAAAACAAAATTATAATTGTAACACTTATGAGATTACAAATAAAGAAGAACACAAAAGAACATGAATACAAAGAGAGAGGGAAAGGTATCTAAAGTGAAACTTTTAGTATTTAAGGTCCTACTAGACCTTTATAAAGGCTTTTTTCATGCCAATTTATCCTCCTATATTCTGAAATTTCACCCCCTATCAAGTAAAAGATGGGGTGTATTTATAGCCCAAGGTGGTGGACTGTTTGCATTCTAAATATGTCCCTCCATTTGTATTTTTAATTTTGTCATACATAAAGATTAATATCGATATATATTCTTATTCTAAGTTTTATATATTGTTTTTTACTTTAAACCCTCTAATTTTGGTGGAAAATGGACTTTTGGAGTTAAATTTGGGGCTATTTTAGTAAACCATGTGATGCTGTCTATTTTTCTGTTGAGTTTTTCTCTAGTATAAATGTGAATGAATTTTAGGCTAGGAATATGCCCTAAAATCCAAACCCTTTCATAAAAAAAATCATCTATATATTATATTTCAAAACATAAAATATAATATCAATTTTATTTTTATATCTGGAGAAAATTCTAGTATTGTGCAATGATTATAATTTCTAGACAGAATTGTGGGACGAATTTAAAATCATCATTTTGGCCCCTTATTGGTTGAGTTGGGCCATGAAATTTTTTTCCATGAAGAAACTGGATATCCTAGAAAAACATATGGAGTTTTATAAAATTTAGTCATCTGTATTGAGCCCAAAAATTCTGTCTTCCTGATTGGTCTAATTTTCATCTCAAATTTGGGGGGCCTTCTTGTGTAGTCCATATGCTCCTTTATATGGCCTAATTGGAAAAAAACTCCATTATAATGATATGTTTTAATTTTAATCAGGAACACAAAAAATTATTAATAACATTATTTGTATTATTATTTTGAATTATATGATCAAAACATTAAAATTTATTTTAATTAAATGAACTTGAACAATGCTCTTCTTATGTGCTTATGATCAAAACATGAACATTGATTAGAAATTAATCATTTTAAGTGACAATTGTATGATGGTAGTAATGTAAAATCATGAATTAATTTGTAATATAAACTCCCCCACACTTATTCTTTTCATGTACTCATGTAAATAAAATAAAAACATAATTAATCATTATTTACTAACAAAAAAATATTAATTTTTTTCTTCAATCAGGGATTTCTATACTAGTTCATTAATCCAAAATGAATTCTACCATAAATTATTTCGAAAATAATGTTTCAAAACCAATTCATTTTTCATTTTCAAAATTAAAAATGGGAAATGTAGGCACTCATAACTTACTCTTCTCAAGATGATAAACACTTTGTTATGGAGGTTCACTCATTCACCAACCAAAAGTGAAAATATTCAAGTTTATATGAGTTATCAACTTAATTTACATATGATAAAGTTAATGATAATCAAGAGTTATTTTTAGGGGGGTTTTAGTGGATATGGTATGGTAGGAATATAATGTCCAAAAGATATTAAAATAGGGGTAAAACATCAACATGGGAAAATTGTGCACAATTTTTTTGAAATGAAACATCATAAGAAATTGAAAAATATATTTAAAAGGGAATGAATTTATGAAGAATAAAAGATAGGGATAAAATTTTAAGGGGTTTAAATAATGAAATATGAATAAAACATAAAACATCTCCCAATGAAACAAGAAAAGATGATGCAAGTTTTATTTTTTCTATCTTTTTTTAAATTGAGACTGATAAAAAAAGACACACATCTACCAACTCATGTTTAATCTTCTTATAAAACTAATTTTAATAGTTAGAAAAATATCAATGGTTGAGGAAGATTTATTTTTTACCCTCCCAAGACACAACCCATTCTTTTTTTTATTTTTTTTATTTTTTTTTCTTTTTCGAACACTTTTCAATAAACTGTGCAAAATTACAAAAATGTTAATCCATTACCAAAGTTCACTGAATGAAAACCTCTACCCCAAACATAAATAGATGTTTAACCTCAATCATATTATGACACATTTAAAATCACAGAAATAGTACCCAAAATAAAATCCATTCCCCCAACACATAAATTTCAATAAATTATGAAATGAAAATACATGTAGATGTTGGGTGGGAAAAGGTATTGGTATTGAAATGTGTCTATAAAAAAATCATAGGCTCAAAGGGTCTTTCAAAATGAGGACCAATATAAGGGTAATGGGAGGATATTTGGATTTTTTGATTCTTATATGGCTCATATAATTTCTCTATCATATTAATGTATTCAAAAGTAGGAAATTCAGCTCAAAGGTCTATAAACTCAAGACTCGCAATAAGGGTTGAAAAAAAAAACAAAATGAAAATATTTTTATAGGTGACCTTGGCTTGAAAGATAATTATGTTCATCATGGTTGGGGAAGAATCATTTTACAAATCAATAATTGAGCATTCAAACTTTTTGGTTTTAACACAGTATTCTTTATCCAAATTTATTATGAAAATACAAAATTTGTGAGATGAAAACATGTATTTTGAATCCCCAAAATAGATGGGAAATTTTTCAAAAGGGGATATGACTATTTTTTCATATTGTTTGAGTTATTTTAGTTTTTTTAGGTTTTTTAAAAATACACTCCCACATTAATGGGAAAAAGTAAAAAAATTAATGAGGAATGTGGTAAAAAGTGAGAGTGGAGAGGAATAAGTAGAATGAGAGAAAGATAAAGAGAGAAGTAGGATTAATAGTGGGAGATAGAGTTAAAAGGAAAGATGTTCCCCCAAATTTTAGATTTTGTGGGTCATTGGAGGTTTTTTTGCTTCTCAGAGAATGTGTCCTCTCTAGATATGCTTAGTAAAATGACCATTACCTAAAAGAGAATCGAAAAAAAATTATTAATCATTAAATTAATAACTAAAAATAAATTAAAATTTCATAAAAGTAAAATAAGACTTGGGTTTCCAACCAAGAAGTGATGTATTTATTTTGTTTACAGCTAGACAGTGAAAGTGGACTACCCATAGTCCGATAGAGAACATCATATTTTCTCAACTCTAGTGTATTTCCAGAAAAGCTTCTCTTTTGGGAGGCTTGGTTGTTCTTTAGATAATTTATTCCTATCCTTTTTGATGTTCTTGTAATTCAATGGGGTGGAAAGGAAATATAGGGATCCTACATTTGGTCTTCAACTTGAGGAATAATGATATCCAAAAAGTGTGGGTTTTATATTCTTGTAAATTAAAGAATATGTTTCAATTTTGATGCTACATTTATGTAAGGTTCAGATAACATGAAATTAGAGTATGATATCCTAGTTTTTTAACATATTTTTTTCATCACTTTCCAATTTGGGGTAATGAAGATTAAATGGTACATGAGACTCAATATATTTTTCAATATCCTTTTTATAAATGTTATTTCCAAAAGAATGGTCAATTTCAACATCACTAGTGATCACTTTATTAATTAGGGAACAAATCCCAAAACCTTACTTCCATTGGGACATGATAATAATATTGGATCTGGGTTCACCTCACATGTAAGATAATTTTTAGATTCATAGATAGGAAATGATTCATGTTGGATAATCAGATCTGAATCAACAAATGAGAATTCTAGTTTATTTTCCTCATTAACATCCAAGATGGAGTAGTGGAGATCATATGTGATATGGTATTCCTAATAGTTTTCATGATCCTTTAGATCAATGGAGTTTACATTTAAAATTTAAATATAAATGTCTCTATTTAGGACTTGTTTAATGAGGATATAATATTAACAAACTCCTATATCATTATAACATGAATAACGTGATGGATCCTGGTTCATTACACTATCATAAATACTTTTAGATGAATGGATAGAGAAAACATAGTGATTATCCAATGGGTATCGCATGAACTGAAAAATATTCAACTTGATCATTTAGTTACCAAATTCCGTGGATAAGATGCCAGCACATATAAAAATTTTGGTTCTATATTTCATTAGGAAAGGTCTTCCTAGAATCAGAGGAGATTGAAAATAATTTTTATCACCTTCTATGTTAATAACATCGAAATCATCTAGGAAGATACGATCATTGACTTGAACAAGTACATTCTCAATAATTCCCTTGGGACTGGCTATGCTTCGATTGGATAATTGGATGACAACATTGTTGGGTGCAAGGGACCTATACCAATATTGGATAAATGGATTTTGGCATGAAATTTATCAAGGCTTTAAGGTATATGAGTTAATTATCAAATTTGAAACACCCTATTAGGTATGGAACCATAAAGGTACCTAGATAATTGCACTTAATGGGAATAGATTTTTGGGATGAATCATTTTTCATGGTTTTACGTTTTCTTTTATGGGTGCATAATTATTTAAGAAACTTTGCATACATTGGGATTTGTTTTGATGGAATGTAATAGGGGAATGTTGAATTTAACATGTCTAAAAATGTTGAGCATTTTAGAATCAAGTCCAAAGGTATTATTTGGATTAGAGACGGCTTGTGGAAAAGGAATTGGGTTTTTTAGAGGAATTGAAGGAGGTGAGGGAGTGGCTTCAGGTCCATTTTCTAGCCTTTTGTTCTTTTTTTTTCTAACTAAACATTTAAATGGGATTTTTTGGATTCTTAATGAGGAATATAGATTTACTTTCCCAATATAAGTCAAATTGAACTTACATTTCCCTTGGGGTTGGTAAATGGTTGAGATGGGAGTTGGGGAGGATTGTATTTTTGTTACTGGATAATGTGGGATTAAAGTTGACCAATCTGGGTTTCAATTATTTTTATGCTAGAATAGTTAAAGGAGGTAAGATTCTTCATATCCCATTCCCATGATTTCTTAGAAAAATATACATGTCCCACATTAGGATTTCCTTGATTTTGGTTCTTGGGAAAGTTCTTGTATTGGGTTTGGAATTGGGAAGGCTCTTTGGGATAGTGGAATCCAATAGGAGAAAGAGTAGTATTTCTCCTTTGAGTTTGAGGAATAAAAGGATAAGTTTGTTAGAAGTTACCACCACCTTGAACATATTGGAATTG
This sequence comes from Viscum album, assembly GCA_963277665.1. Lineage (NCBI taxonomy): Eukaryota > Viridiplantae > Streptophyta > Magnoliopsida > Santalales > Viscaceae > Viscum > Viscum album. The sequence goes on from OY728120.1 coordinate 1,492,227,606, forward strand.
GTTTTGATTTTGAGGAGGGAACTAAGGGGGATGAGAGATAGTAATACTAGACCTCAAGCTAAGGATATATGTAGAAGAGAAGGGATCAGAGTGGGGTTGGGTGGAGTTTCTAATGAACCGACATGATTTATGAGAGATGGTGTTATGCTAAAAATATGATACATTGATCTCCATTGGACTAGAAGAATTTAATGTATTGTCTTGTAGTTGAGGACATGTTTCAGTTGGATGAGATGTTGAGCTAAAGATTCCACAATTTTTTATAGGTCCAGGAAATAGAGATTGTGGAGAAGGTGAGGTTGGGACTTTGGGAGCCACCAATAGTTGTCTCACAAGACCTATAAGTCCACTCATACACTAGGTCATCTTGTTGGGCCCTATGTATTAATTCTATGGGAATTGTTTGACTTGAGAATGTTCTCAAATATGGAATTGTTGTGTGTTTTCAGCCATGTTTCTTATGAGATCCTGTGCAGCTACAGAAGTTTTTTCAATAAGAGAACCACCACTTGAGGAATTAACGAGTGTTCTCCCCATAGAAAATAACCCCTCATAGAAGTATTATATCAAGATTTGGTCAAAGATTTGGTGGTTTGGAAAAGTTGTGACAAGATTTCTGAACCTCTCCCAGTACTCATGGAGTGATTCATTTTGGAATTGAAAGATACAAGATATTTACTTTTTGATAGAAGTAGTTTTATAAACAGGGAATAATTTCTCAATAAATATTTGCTTCATGTCATTCCATGAGGTTATCGAACCAGGAGGGAGGTAATAGATCCATGACTTGGCAAAGTTATCTAGGGAGAAAGGGAATGCTCAAAATCAGATTTTTTTTCAACAAAAACCCCTTGAGGCTTCATGGTAGAGCACACCACTTGGATCTATTTGAGTTGAAGATGTGGATCCTTTTCAATTAGCCCATATAAATAAGGTAGAATATGAATCAAACCAGATTGGAGTTTGAAATCAGCCTCAATTTTTAGATATTGAATACCAATGGGTTGGTAATTCATATCAGGGGAAGCGAGTACTTTAAGGGTTTATTCCCAAATATTGGCCTTATCTAGAACAATTGGATGTGAAATGAATGGACCTTGATTTATTTAATTATCCCTAATGTTCCTCCTAAGTTGGTAAATAGTTCGATCAATTTTTGGGTTAACCAAATCCAAGGGATTGTTTGCGAGGCTATATGGTAATAAGAGATGTTTATAAAAGAGGAGGAATATGGGTTTTTCATTATTTTTATTAATTTATGATTTTTATGTTGAGATAGTTTTTTCTTTGTGTTTTTTTCATATTTTTTTGGTGTATTTTTTTATTTTATTTTTTTATTTTTATTTTATTTTTACTTAAAAAAAACAACTTCTAAGAGAACCATGCCTAAAAATAGTGCCATTTAAAGTGCATCAAATTATTTCTTATCGATTGTTCAAAGGTACGATGCTCTGCTAATGTGTACATTGGAACTCAATAAAAATCCTCAGTGATGGTACTTGTAACACCCCAAGATTCCATAGTACATTATTTCTTTAAAGTATTTCAAGAACATTCACTATACGCAACACCGAGTTCAAGCGCATCATGACTTACCAAACTAGCCGTTCAAAAGCGGTTATGAATAGTATTAACTGAATTTTGAAATTTATAAAATCCTTATAATTTATGAATCCGTATTATGAGTTTCTTAGACATAATTTAAGAACAAATTCATTTTTTTCAGATAAAATAAGTATTTTTCAAAAAAAAATGCAATTTTACTGCCTTTTAATAGAGAATTTTTTTTAAAACCAATATTTAACAATTTTATATGTTAAATTTAATGAAATTAAATTATTATTTAGAATTTTTACATAAAAATTTATTTTGGATAAATTTTTGGTACTTTTCTGATAACTTTCATATTTTGATGAATAGTGAAAATTACTAAATTTTAATTAAAAACAACTATTTTAATCAAAATAATTAATAGTGATAAATTATTCATTTGAATATATTGGAATTATAATTAGATTATATTTTTATCACTTAATACAATATAGGTCATTATAAGTAATTTCACATTTAAATTTGACATAAACAAGTGTCAATATTTTAATAGTTATTATTTTATAAAAACACGCTTTTTGTTTTGACAACATGAATTAATTTTAAATTAATTTATGCCACTTCTTTGTTTTTAATTTGAAAAAATGGATTCTATATTTTGAATCAGGAGGTCCAAGTTGTGTATATATGTAACTTTTATTTTTAGACATTATAAATATTTACTTCAGTAAATATTGTTTTTACCGTGGTTAAAGGGGTAAATCAAGTAAATAAGGTTAAAAATAATATTATAATAATATTAAATTACCCTAACACGTGTCATAACCCAATTTTATGATACATGTACGACCATGGGAATCCCTGGATCGATTTTGGAACCCCATGGAGCCACTTTGGAGTGATAATGACATTTTATATTAAATAATCTAAAGTAAAGACAAAAATAACAAAAGCAAATATCTTTTAGTAAAAAAAATTACATGATGTTATATAATTGATCTATTTGACTATAAATAATAATTATAAATCTAAAAATATTTCTAACTAAGGATAGTTTATTTAAATATTTTAGACATAAAATAAATAAATTTATATGTGACACAATAATGATGCAGTATTTTCCTTATTAATGAAACAATCAAATAAATGATATTATAAATACTAAAATGAATATAGTTTGAAAGTTTTGACTACATCCACAAATTTATAGGTGACTATTACATGTTAGGGTTTATTAAATGTATTTATTTCTAATTAATGAAGTTGTTAGAATTTTAAAAAAAATCAATTATTAAATAATGTCAAAATCGACATAAATGAGTTTTTAAAACAAATACAATATTATTGGTTGATATAATAATCCTAAAAATCTATGGTTCAGCCAAAAGAATTATATAATTATATTCTTATTAGTAATGAACCACTTGGGGTTTTTTTATAAGTTTATAGTAAGTTTATTAACCATATAATATAAAAATACAAAGAGACATGGTAAATGTCAAACTATTTAACTAAGAGTTAAATCTAAAAGATAATGTTAATATAGTGACCCAAACCTATCTAAAAACTATTGTTTGAGTGTTTTTTACCCATACCCATATTATCCTTTAAATAATTCATTTTTGAGTCATTAAAAACTTAAAATGATTTTATTATAAAATAATATTTCAATCTTTTCCTAAGGTTCCCCTCACCCCTCTTATAAAAGGGCACTTCCCCTTCTCTCAAATTCACACCTCTAAAGCCATTTGGATCAGACAAAAACGGCCCAAATATACTCTTAAATATCCTCCCTTCATCCTAGAGGCCTTATTTTGATCGTAAATCCAACCTAAGGGGCTCTTTTGATCAAATAAAAAGGAAGAACCCGAAGAAAAGGTAATGATTTCGCCACCCTCTTTCAAGTTATTTTCTTCTTCCACTTACTCTTTATTTGTTATTACCATACCAAAATAATAAATCCAATGACTTATATATAATTTTATTTTATTATAAATATGGAACAACCATATTCATTATTCTATCCATCCTATGAATAATAATATCACCATGCGTGTGTACGTACGACTTACCGTCTCCACGTCGTGGTGTAATTTGTTATTCAACACTATGTTTTTTGGATGGATAAAATGAAGAGTAATATGTATATAAATAATGAAAATAACATGATAATGTCTCTGTAAAATAAATATACCATCCAATTCCACATCTTTAAGGAAATTATATTGCCGCTCGTGCGTACGTACGAATTACCGTCTCCACGACACGATGAGATTCATTTCCACGTTCACCATTCATCGACTATTATAAAGATATATATTACTAATAAGTATATAATATATGAAATAATAATTCTAATGGAGAGATATATATGTATATATATGTGTATTTATTTAATTACATATATCTTATTCACTTACTTCTGTTCAATACGATATGAAAACAGAAACAACGTTTATGCGTACGTATGGCCTACCGTCTCCATAAAAGGTGTTTTACATTTCATATATCTATCTATTATAAATATTTATATTCTAAATATATATGATATATAAATCAAGTTTTATATTCTGGTTGTATTTAAATAATGATCTAAATGATACGATCAAGAATAGAAAGTTAAAATATGTACGATAAAGAAAGCGATTATTAACCGAAATGTTAATATAACATGAAAATAATTTTAAAATGGGTAGTATAAAGTCATAAATGAATCATGTATGATATAATAAATATGAATATGATTCCGGTATAATCTAATAACATAAAATGTTCATTATACAGGAGTTTAAACGTACACTCGACCAAAGGAAAGTGCAAGGTAAGGGGTTTTCATCTCACTCTTATTCCCGTGAGATTCATGACATATTGCCACTATTTCCTTTTGTGTGGTATATGTAATGCCCATAATTGTATTATTTGTGTAATACACTTTAATTTATGAGTATTTACATATTCATTTTAAGATAATTCTTTCATAGGGTGTATGTTTCGTAAGTTACTAAATTGGTAAGGGTTAATTCTACAATCTCTATATTATCTGAGGTTGTTTATACGTAATTGTCTACTGGGGCCTCTTTATCATCCACATCCATGTTTCTTAAAAATATATTTGAAAACATTTTTACTATTTTTAAAACTATGGGTTAAATACATTTATACCCTTTTTTGACCTTATACATTTTTAAAGGAATCTTTCTGTCATTTTCCAAACAAGTTACTTTATGACCATTTCAACAAAATTATGGTAATAATGTTTTTTAACTTATACAGTGGGTGCCGCTATTTTCCACTATTATAACATCGTCGAAGATTCCCTTACAAGTTTATAAGAATATTTTAAAAATAAATGTTTTCTTTATAATTATGTGCCTCTTAAATGATTTCAAAATAGAAAGAGATATTTCTCTCAAATAGTTTTGATTTCATATATGTCAATATCCTTTGATAAATTTTACACTTGTTTGAAGTTGATTTATTATGACACAAATATACCATATTGTATTTCAGGTTTTGTGATATTTTTTTACTGTGGATGAGTTATTTTTATTCCATTCATGGTTTATGGTTAAAGTATTGACATTTCATATGCTAGTTTTAATATGAATGTTTGTGTTATATTTAAACCTTTTCTTAAGATGAATGTATTGGACTAGTATGTTCTGGGTTGGGGACTGGTAAAAGTAAGCCCTCTGGGTTGGAGTCCAGTTACAGCAGACCCTTTGGGTTGGAGTCCGGTTACAGAGGCTCTCCAGGTTGGATTCGGGTTACATAGGCTCTCCAGGTTGGGGTCCAGTTACAATTATCCCCTAGGTCCTGGAACGCGACCTTAACACAAAAATTAAAGTCTGATACTATACATTCCCTCATTATAAAATTAGTTATTACATGTTATTATTTGACTAGTATAATATCCATGTGCATGTTTATATGGTAATTTTTGATTGATTCTTTCCATATTATGTTCAAGTTTATGTTTGAAAGGCTGTTGTTTTTATTACACATATTGCCTTAAAAGTTTATAGCTTCCGCTAAATTATTTACCCTTACTGAGCATCTGAGCTCACCCCTTTCTTATATTTTATTTTCCCAGGATATGAAGAAGATAGTTATGAGTCACTTGCAGGCATAATCTTGGAGTCTTGGACATTTCTTGTCATGACCCGTCCCAGTGGGGCCCGAGCCGCAACTCCCCAAGCCCTCATCTAATAGGCCAGGGGCTGGTGACTAGCACCGAGTAGGCATGCTACTAACATGGGAGGCATTTCCTATAAATATGTACACATGCACACACATCTCCAAGCCCACAAAGATGAAAAGTAAAAAATACAAAAAGGAAAAGATGCATGCACACACTAAAACCCAACCAACAGAGTACGACAGGAAAGTAAAGTACAAGAAATCAAAAACCCGGGGACAAAAGTACAAGACCACCAAAAGAAAGTCTGTAACAAAGTCCAAACTGTAGAGAAAGGTGCTGGGACTGCAGTATGTAGCCGTAGGAACACACCTCGGCCTATTTGATCTCACTGAGTACCGTCCGGTCCTGGTCCGCCTAGAATCCTGTCAAAGGCTCGCTCATCTGCACAAGACACGACACGTGCGGGAAAAGCCTATGCAAGGGTGAGTATAAAAATATCCAGTAGGACACCCCGAAACCACAAAGGAATACAACAAGGGAAATACCACAAAAGAAAGGTATAGTAATCTCTACACAGTATATGTCTACCGAAAATATAACAAGAATATCCAGATATACTCATACATGATCAATTATCGCAAAACCCACCACTAGGATCCAGCTCGAAGATTCCACTAAGCATGCAACCGGGAGAACACACTCCTAGTTCTGAAGAGAGAGATACGAAGTAATCATTTCAGGAGAACACAATCCACAAGTACCTTGAGAACATGATGCTCAGATGAGGATCACAACCAAGTCCTAGGGTGATTCCAACAACTCAGTCTAAGCTAATCCGCTAAGCAGAGGATCGAAGCCCTGGTAAAGTTGGTCACGTCGATACCAATAACTCTAACTAGGGTTCCAATAATGAATAGAGGATCAAACTCTAAGTCTCATAGAGGGGATTCCAACAACTCTATTCAGGAAGTTCTGCTGAAAGGATCATACTTCTGTATAAAGGAAATGATACTAGAACCTTCAGGAAAAAACCAAGGGTACAAACCCTAAGAAAACTAGTCCAAGTCACAAAAGACAAGTGGATCAAGCCATGAAGAATTGGTTACACGGCATGTAGTATGGTTACACCCCGTTTTCCTTGACCCAGGGTACTACCCGTGTAAACGGCCCGTGTCATCCGTTCAAGCTGTGTAAAACTAAACTACACGACGTGTAGAAAAAGTACACGCTGTGTTCCTTGACCCTGGGTACTGCCCGTGTAACCGGCCCGTGTCATTCGGCTTGTCGGATAGAAAGTAACTACAAGGCGTGTAGAAGAAACACACGCTGTGTCTGAGCACCTGGGGCTCACTCCATGTACGCTGGCCATGTGCCCGTACACGGTCTCTGCCCGTGTGCCAGTACACGGGGTATCCCGTGTATCTGGACAGATCTGGCCGGGGGGAAGGGGGTATACATGGCATGTCCTTGGCCGCATACCCTGCCCATGTCCGTGTACTCCCGGAGTACACGCCATGTGGTCCGCCGACGAACACACGCCATGTAGCCCATACTACACTCCGTGTAGTCGGGAAATTTCCAGAACACCTTCTTCTCCCTCACGCTTCGGCTGATATTCTGGATCTGCGATCTCTCGTCCGTTCATCCTGATACTCCAAGGGTTGGTTAGATTCATCATACGGACACTGCAACGGGTGTTTTAGGTCCTTAAAACAGATCATAAACCTCGAACAATCCATCCGAAGAAAAACGCCCGAAAACTCATAACCCTTGATCCGCTCCGAATCGTCCGCCAAAATCACCGTCGCACCTCCGTGGTTGGATCCACAATTTGGGATCGTTGCGTCGTAGAACGGATGCACAACGATCCGTAATTCATCGCCCCGCGAAGAACGCGAAGAATGCGAAGGAAATAAAGGGGAGAAATCCAAAGAAACGAATTTGAGGAACGAACCTCCACTTTCGTTCGTCATGGCATTGATCCTCTCCCATTAATAGGATTAAATGGAGCAGAAAAATCAACGACAACAGATTAACATGGATTCAAAATCTCCCAAAATCCCCGCAAAAGTCTATCCCGCAAGAACGATCGATCCTCGGACTAATCTGTTCGTGGATTAGCCCGCGTTCATCGTAGAAATCAAGAACGGGGAAGAAAGCATCAAAAAAACATCCTACCTGGATCTGCGGCATTCGTTGGTGATGATCCGGTCGCCGCGTCGTCGTCGCCGGCGAGAATCGTCAAGAACATCGTCGCCACCTCGAGAGGTCTTCTCCAGAGCTCTCCAGACAAAATCAGAGTTATGGTAATTGTAACCCTGAACCTCCCTGCGAAATATCTATTTAAAAGAATACAAGATTTTTTTGCAACAAGGATATAAATAAAATATTTTATTTAAATATTTTATTACGGTTATGTCCAAAAACCAGATTTCACCACCGACCTGTGCCGGCCAAAGTTAGGCCTCGCCTAAGGTAAAATCATTGTTCTGAACGCAACAATGCCCTTGTATTTCTGATTCGAGCACCCGTTCGGGTGTTATTCCATTTTTTTCAGGAAAACCGCACACACGCGTTATTTAATTATTAAATTAAATTCAAACACTTGTTTCGGGATCACCGGGCCTCGAAACTACATGCCGCCTCAGTGCCTAGTCTCGAATTTAGTCCCATATAATATTAAAATAATACATGGAAAAATCTGGGACATTAAATCACACCCACCATAGGGATTTTACGTCCCCGAAAAGCCAAAACAAAGGCTACTCAAAAAGATGTGGGTACTGCACGTGAATCTGAGCCTCCCGCTCCCACGTGCTCTCCTGGAGATTCCCGTGCTGCCACTGGACACGCACCAAGGGAATAACTCATCCAAAGAGGGTCTTCTCATATCGATCCTCGATCTCCACTAGGTACTCTGCAAAGGTCGCCCCAACATCGATGTCCAGCTCGCCCTAGTCGATAACGTGCGATGGATCATGCACGTACTTCCGTAGCTGCGACACATGGAAGACGTTGTGTACCCGGTCCATCTGAGGAGGTAGAGCCAAGCGATACGCCACCTCGCCAACTCTAATCAGAATCTGAAAAGGGCCAATGAATCTTAGAGATAGCTTGCTGCCTCAGCCAAATCTCTGCAATCCCCATCAAGGTGAGACCCGAAGGAACACATGGTCTCCTTCCTTGAACTCCAATGGCCTCCGCCTCCTGTCGGCATAAGACTTTTTCTGACTCTGTGTAGTCTTCATCTACTCCTGGATGACCTGCACCTTCTCTGTAGTAGCTCTCACCATATCTGGGCCCATGAGTGCTGACTCTCCTGGGTCAGTCCAACAAAGTGGCGATCTGCAAGGTCGCCCGTACAGAGCCTCAAATGGTTCCATACCAATAGTGGAATGATAACTATTGTTATAAGCAAATTCCACCAGTGGTAGGTGATCCTCCCAGATACGAACGAAGTTAAGTATGCAAGCTCGAAGCATATCCTCCAGGACCTGGATGGTCCGCTCTATCTGACCATCAGTCTGGGGATGAAACGCTGTGCTCAAGCGTAACTGAGTCCCAAAATCTTCCTGCAATCCCTTCCAAAACCGGGATGTGAAATGAGCATCACGATCTGAGACGATCTTGGATGGAACTCCATGAAGTCGAACTATCTTCTGTACGTAGAGGCATCCCAAGATCTCTACGAACTCTGCTCTAGTATGGCTAGGAAGTGGTACGACTTGGTGAGTCGATCAACGATCACCCAGATGGCATCTTTTCCCTTGGACGTACGTGGTAAACCCATCATGAAGTCCATGGATATCCCGTCCCACTTCCACTCTGGCACCTCAAGGGGCTGAGTCAAACCTGCTAGCACCTAGTGCTCAGCCTTTACTTGCTGACAAGTAAGGCACTGAGAGACAAAATCTACCACACCCTTCTTCATTCCTGGCCACCAGAACTGACGTTGGAGGTCCTGATACATCTTTTCCATGCCTGGATGTACTGCCAAATGAGACGTATGGACCTCCCTCAGAACCTCCTCCCACAACGTCACTGGTACTACCGTGCGCCCTCTGAAAAGATAAATGTAGAGACCCGAATCTTGATGTACATAGACATTACATTACTTTTTTGGAATATAAAAAAACAGACACCAAAGGACCGTAATAGTTTAGTTTCTTTGGAAACTCAGAACATAATCTTCTAATCATGGTGAAAGATCTTCAACATCTCCCATAAAGATCTTCCCATTTTGTTTTCTTACCTAAAACCTTTCTTTATATCCTGGGGAAAATAAAACATAAAAAGGGTGAGCTCAAATTCTCAGTAAGGGTAAACATAGAGAACATAAAACAATCCATAGACATTTGAATGTAAAAACATGAGCATAAAATCTAAACATCAAAATCTTGAGCAATGACATATAACATTGCATTACATAAGGCATAGATCATAAAAGAACATTTATCATGATAAAATAGCATGTGAATAAAACTTGTAATTGTGGAAAAACATTACACACATGATATGATTTCCATAGTAGCCAAGGCATTTCTGCCAAGACCATCTTAGTGGACAAAGTCCCTAACTGAACCGGGTTTACTTGCCGTTCCAGCCCTGCATTACTGAACTAGATTTACTTTCCATTCCATCCATGTCTATCTCATGAGATATAAATATTTACCCAATGCATTGGAGGGATATATAGGTCCCACCCATCTCATAATGAAATCATTCTTACGTGTTCCACAACATAAACATAAATCATTCATCATAACCTAAAGAATAAAATGGGTTTCATAAACATCATCCCATCATAACATAATCTATATAAAACAAATGGATATAATTTCATCATAAGAAAAGTGAAACGATGTAAATCATAGAGACATTATACTTGAAACATATACATATGAAATAATTTCATTTTAGATGGAAAATGGTTTTGATAAAAAACTTGAAATAAATTCTTGAGGAAAATATCATTTCTTATTCAAAATCATTTTCTTTTCACAAAATGCCATGCAATTTTAAAAGAATAGGATTTTGTTGAAAATATTAATGAAATCTTATAGATTAAGCTTCATGAAAATAAGGTGTTATGAAACCGTAAAAATCCATTCATGTCGTATAAGTTAAAAAAAGAACATTCTCCTCGTACTTTTGTCAGAAAAGTCAAAAAGTACCTCGTATGGTAAACAAAAGGAAGATTCCTTACATACCATGTAGTAAAAGTAAAAAATGGGTAAAAAGGACTTTAAACATACATGAAAACATTTTTATAAAACTTGGACATGGATGATAAATATAACCCCTAGTAAATACTTACGAATAAACAATCTTAGATAAAAATTGAGATCGCGAGATTTTCCCTTACCTTATGTCCGATATGCTTCGTACATAGCCAAAACTCTTGTATAATGATTTAAATAATTTCATTTACTTATTACCGAATCATATTTATTGTTATGATATCATATATGGTCATATTATTATATTCTTATTAGTAATATTTCATTGCTACTTGTTATTCGGGTGTTCATTTCTTTATATTGTTATGCATGTTTTGTCGAATAAATTCTTATTCCTCTTTTTAGGTTATAGATACCTCATTTAAGGAATGGTATTAGTTTAATATATATCATATTTATTCATTCAATTCATTTATATAATCATTATTCAATGAAGATCATGTAGAACGAGTCGCATCACATCGTGGAGACGGTAGGCCGTACGTACACACGAGCGATGATATCATTCCCATGATCGTAGAATTGTATTGAAGTGTATGTATAATATTTCAGAATAAATATCAATTTACAATAATCATATATAGTTATTCTTTTCACCATTATACCCATCCAAGTAAGTTGGTGGCGGAAAACAGATTACACCACGGCGTGGAGACGGTATTCCGTACGTATGCATGCGCAGTGATTTCATTTTTCGTAGGATGGATCGAAGGTGAAATGGAGTTGTTTCATATTTATAATAACATATCAGTATATGAGTTATAATTATGTTATTACTTCATAATGAAACAACTAAATAAGAGGAATTAGAAGAAGAAATAAATTTGAAAGGATCGGTAACAGATATTACCTCTTCTTCGACACGCCTCTTTGAAACCTCTTCTTAGGGAACTGAAATTGGTCTTTGAAGAAGACCAAGACCTCTAGTATGTTTCTAGAGAAGTTTAGAAGGGAAATGGGTAGGGTTTGGACGATCTTGAAGGCTTAAAATTGTGTAAAGAGAAGAGGGAGGAGGTACCCTTTTATAAGGGAGGAGAGGGGAACTTTAGGAAAAAAAATTAAAATATTATTTTATAATAAAGTCATATTCGGTTTATAATGGCTCCAAAGTGACTTATTTAGAAGATAAAGTGGGGATTGGTATAAATACTCTCAACCAATAGGTTTTAGACAAGTTTAGGTTACTATTTTAACCTTATCATTTATATTTAACTCTAAGTTAAATAATTTAACTTTTACCATGTCTTCTTGTTTTCTTACACTATATGATCAATAAACTTACTATAACAAGACAAAAAAACTCCAACTGGTTCATTATTAATATATTTAACTTTATATAAGTCATTTGGCAGAACCTTAGATTTTTAGGAATAGAATAACAATTAATAATATAATATTTTTTTAAAAAACTATTTTATGTCAATTTTGAAACTATTTGGTAATTAATTTTTGTGAAAATAATAACAGAATTATTATCTCTAAAAAAGTTAAATAAATCAATACTAACATGTAATAGTAACCTATAAAATTATTTTAATTCATAAAAAGTCTCAAATTACATTTATTTGGTTATTTATAATATCAATTATGTTAATTTTTCATTAATAAGGTAATTAATGCATCATCAATGTGCCATAAATAAATTAATCTATTTAATGTAAAAAAATTATAAATAAAATATCATTATGTAGTAAATCTTTTTATATTTCTAATTAATATTTATAGTCGAATTTATCTTATGTATAACCCTATATTAAAAATATTTTAGTTATTAAACTTTGATTTTAACTCTTTTAACTCTTCTTTAAATAAAATAATAATAAATGTCCTAATCTAATCTAAGTGGAAATAAATGGTCATATTTTAATCCTATGGTTGTTTTTGGTTGAATTAAACTTATCCAATATAATTAGGACTTGTGTTAGGGTAATAATAATATCATTTTTACCCTTAATTACCCTATTTACTTTTAACCGTGGTAAAAAAAAGTAAAAAGTTACTATTCTCCAAAAAATATTTTTATCTTATTGAACCACATTTTACTCCTTGATATTAACCGTGTCTCTCGGATTTTTTAAATTCCACTTACAGAAGCGGTAAAATTAAGTTTTATGTAAATTTTCAAATTCTCATAGGAGGTGGGTAAAAGACGGTGAAAAGTTCAATAATTTTTTTATATATCTAAAATTATTATAAAATGACTCCAATGAATTACATTGAAATTATATAGGTATTATGTATCAATTTTTACCTAAAATAAATTTAAATAAAATAAATAATTATTTAAATAAAAATCCAGTTTTTAAATAGTAACCCAGTGTTTTCACTATTCATCAAAAATTGAATGTTTTCAGAAAAATACCAAAAATTCTCCCTAGGCTAATTTCGATATTCCAAATCCAAAAATGAAGTCCATTTTGAAAGATAAAATTTATAAAATTTAAAAAAGTGTGTATTACTATTCATAATGGCTAGTTCATAATAATATTATAATAATATCTCATTTAGTGAAACTCAGTATTGCGTACTACACAAGCTATCAAGGAAGGTCTTGATGCGTGTAATGCAAGACAAGTTAGAGCTGCGTGTAGTGAAAGCTCCATTTGGTGTTTCTTATAACATACTCAAAATATAGTTCAATTATACATTGATCAAAATCTATACTTAGTGTTGTGTAAAATTAATTTTATTTGAAAGAACTTGAAATTGTGGGCATCACAAGCCAAGAATAGTGTTGCGTATACTACAAACTAATACGGTGTTGTGAATAACGCAAGATAATCTTGGTGAATCATACAACAAAAGACATCAATGAAATTAAAAAGAATAATTCTCAATAAATCCCATGGTGTTACATTCTACCCCCCTTAAAATGAATTTCACCCTCGAAATTCATCGGGGTTATAAATCGTTTACTACTTGAAAGTTTCGTGCGTAAAAACCCACATCATAAAAGGAATACTAAAACATAGTTTTAAAAAGTAAAGTAAGAAATTTAACGGTTACCTAGATTTACTCATCACTGGGTTTCCACATAGGAGAACATAGGTGGAAATATGGATATGGAAGAAAAATCTAACCATCAAGTTCTGATGGAGAGTGGTAGAGGACTTGGCTATGAAAAATCCAACAATCACAAAGCCATAAATTTGTGATTATTTAAGGTACCATCTGATTCATCCGATATAAGGACACTAGGAAAACATTTTTGGTTTTCAAGATCATTTCCATAAAGTTGAATAATTTGAATTAGAAGAAATATTTACTTTATTTTGGTAAAATATCACCGTTGTTCGTGCCTTGAAAAATTTCCACTTCATCTCTTAAATAAATGAAGTTGAATTTTTCATTCTTGAAGTGTTAGAAGATCATGTGATAGAATGATGGTTCATTCCATCTGTCTCAAATAAAAGGGTAGAAAAAGTTATCAAATATACATAAGTCCATCTATGGTGAGGTTAATCCTATATGATTACAAAAATGGACTTATACTTCATCTATCATACCTCTTAATAAAATAAAAATAGTTTCTACTAACCAGGGACTTCCTGTAGTCCAGTGGTATGTGATAAAGACCTGTCGCACTTCGGTTGTGTGTTCGATTCTCATAGCCTTGTCCAACGCGACGGGTTGTCGCCCGTCCTACGGGTTGTCCCTTTTTCTAAAACTACATTATTATAACATTCCTGCAATAATATCGAAAAAAGTTCTAGCCTTCAACAATACTATCTTATGTCTAACTTAATTCATTCCAATATTTAGGCTTATCCAAAATACTTTGGTCCAAGATCATAGTATAAAGAAAACGATTACTTGAAAGGTCACATAAAAAGCACGTGAATACCATCATTTATCCCCATATATCATATGATATATCTTGTTGGTAACATTCCAAACATGTGAATACCTTAATCATGTATTCTCTTGAAAAATGAATACCCATTGAACCTTAGTGAAAACATGAATGTTGTCAAAAGTTAACTCTATCCACATACCAAAATCCCAAAATTCTGTATACTCAAACCATGATATTACTTTGTCCTTATACCAGTCATGAGCTCATTAATACTATCAAACATCTCATTATCTCCTTATCCTTTCATTATGCACATATCATCTACCTTCCAAAAATATTTAAATAACCTTTCATGGTTACCGGTACCATTAAAATTATTGAAAACCAATACATAGATATTCCAATATACCATAAAAGTACCTCAACAACATTATTCTTGAATACCAATACATAAACACTTCAATCCATCCTCTTCAATGATTGTCATGGAATAAGTCCTTCCTTGATTTGTAAGTAACCTCTTAGGTCAGGGCATTGAGTTGGGTAATGCCCATGTTCTCCACAGATAATACATTGAACTCCATAACAGTCTGTCACTCTATCACCCTTCTCTCCACACAGATAACATCTTCCCCTCTATTTTATGTATTCATCAAGGTTCTTCTTCCCTTCTTCTTGATATGTAGAAAGCTTCATCTTCCTTCCCCTATGTTCCTCTCCACGATAACATGTATAAAAGTTCATCTTACTCTTATTTGATGACTTAGGAATACCACAAAAGTTCACCTTGTTAATCATACATCGTGATGAATGATTCAGCATAATCACAATATCTTTCTCTCAAGGCATTACATGATTTTGTTGATCACAGTCACAAATTTGTCCATCAAAATCAACGTTAACTGAATTCCTTCTCATTTCCTCCATTGACTAAAACTAGAAACCATAGTGTAAGAAACATTTAAAATAATGAGGAACCACATAATCATTAAAATTCACTTATGGGATGCCTAACTTATCACAAATTCTTTAATCCATGATACCTTAGGTTCACCCTAGGTTATTAATGATTGTTAACATAACTCTTGGACTATAACCTATAGTTATACTAAACCTTAGGTACATCCCTAGACATACCTTAGAAATATCTCTAGGGATCTCACTAAAGTTTTCGCATCCTAGTTTCCAAATGTTAACTAAACCTTTCCTCTGATACCAACTGTAGATACATGAATCTTGATGTACATAGACATTACATTACTTTTTCGGAATATCAAAAAACAGACACCAAAGGACCGTAATAGTTTAGTGTCTTTGGAAACTTGGAACATTATCTTGTAATCATGGTGAAAGATCTTCAAAATCTCCCATAAAGATCTTCCCATTTTGTTTTCTTACCTAAAACATTTATTTATATCCTGGGGAAAATAAAACATAAAAAGGGTGACCTCAAATGCTCAGTAAGGGTAAACATAGAGAACATAAAACAATCCATAGACATTTGAATGTAAAAACATGAACATAAAATCTAAACATCAAAATCTTGAGAAATGACATATAACATTGCAGTACATAAGGCATAGATTATAAAAGAACATTTATCATGATAAAATAGCATGGGAATAAAACTTGTAATTGTGGAAAAACATTAATCACATGATATGATTTCCATAGTAGCCAAGGCATTGCTGCCAAGACCATATTAGTGGATAAAGTCCCTTACTGAACCGGGTTTACTTGCTGTTCCAACCCTGTATTACTGAACCGGATTTACTTGTCGTTCCAGCCATGTCTATCTCATGAGATATAAATCTTTACCCAATGCATTGGAGGGAGATATAGGTCCCACCCATCTCATAATGAAATCATTCTTACGTGTGCCACAACATAAACATAAATCATTCATCATAACCCAAAGAATAAAATGGGTTTTATAAAAATCATCCCATCATAACATAATCCATATAAAACAAATGGATATCATTTCATCATAAGAAAAGTGAAACCATGTAAATTATAGAGACATTATACTTGAAACATACACATCTGAAATAATTTCATCTTAGATGAAAAATGGTTTTGATAAAATACTTGAAATAAATTCTTGAGGAAAATATCATTTCTTATTCAAAATCATTTTATTTTCACAAAATGCCATGCAATTTTAAAAGAATAGGATTTTGTTTAAAATATTCATGAAATATTATAGAGTAAGATTCATGAAAATAAGGTGTTATGAAACCGTAAAAATCCATTCATGCCGTATAAGTTAAAAAAAACATTCTCCTCGTACTTTTGTCGGAAAAGTCAAGAAGTACCACGTATGGTAAACAAAAGAAAGATTATTTATATACCATGTAGTAAAAGTAAAAAATGGGTAAGAAGGAATTTAAAAATACATGAATTTTTTTTATAAAACTTGGACATGGATGATAAATATAACCCCCAGTAAATACTTACGAATAAACAATCTCAGATAAAAATTGAGATTGTGAGATTTTCCCTTACCTTATGTCCGATATGCTTCGTACGTATCCAAACTTCCTGTATAATAATTTAAATAATTTCATTGACTTATCAAATAATCATATTAATTGTTATGATATCATATATGGTCATATTCTTATATTCTTATTAGTAATATTTCATTGCTACTTGTTATTCGAGTGTTCATTGCTTTATATTCTTATGCATGTTTTGTCGAATAAATTCTTATTATTATTTTTAGGTTATAGATAACTCATTTAAAGAATGGTATTAGTGTAATATATATCATATTTATTAATTCAATTCATTTATATAATCATTATTCAATGAAGATCATGTAGAACGAGTCGCATCACATCGTGGAGACAGTATGCCGTACGTACGCATGAGCGATGATATCATTCCCATGATCATGAAATTGTATTGAAGTGTATGTATACTATTTAAGAATCAATATCACTTTAAAATAATAATATATAGTTATTATTTACACCATTATACCCATCCAAGTAAGGTGGTGGTGGAAAACAGATTACACTACGACGTGGAGACGGTATTCCGTACGTACTCACGCGTGGTGATTTCGTTTTCTGTAGGATGGATCGAAGGTGAAATGGGGTTGTTTCATATTTATAATAACATATCATTATATTAATTATACTTATGTTATTACTTCATAATGAAACAACTAAATAAGAGGAATTAGAAAAATAAATAAATTTGAAAGGATCGGTAACAGATATTACCTCTTCTTCGACACGCCTCTTTGAAACCTCCTCTTAGGGAACTAAAATTGGTCTTTGAAGAAGACCAATACCTCTAGTATGTTTCTAGGGAAGTTGATAAGGGAAATGGGCAGGGGTTGGCCGAGATTGAAGACTCAAAATTGTGTAAAGAGAAGAGGGAGGAGGTGCCGTTTTATAAGGGAGGAGAGGGGCACTTTATGGAAAAAAACTTAAAATATTATTTTATAATAAAATAATATTCGGTTTATAATGGATCCAAAGTGACTTATTTCGAAGATAAAGTGGGTATGGGTCGAAATACACTCAACTAATATGTTTTAGACAAGTTTAGGTTACTATTTTAACATTATCATTTATATTTAACTCCAAGTTAAATAATTTAACTTTTACCGTGTCTTCTTGTTTTCTTAAAATATATGGTCAATAAAATTACTATAAAAAGCCAAACGAACCCCAAGTGGTTAATTATTAATATATATTACCTTATATAAGTCATTTGGCCGAACCTTAGATTTTTAGAAATATAATAATATTAATAATATAATATTTGTTTTAAAAACTATTTTATGTCAATTTTGACACTATTTGGTAATTGATTTTTTTGAAAATCATAACAGCATGATTAGTTCGAAAAAAGTTAATTAAATCAATAATAATATGTCATATTAACCTATAAAATTATTTTAATTCATAAAAAGTCTCAAATTACATTTATTTGGTTATTTATAATATCAATTATGTTAAATTTTCATTAATAAGGTAATTACTGCATCATCAGTGTGCCATAAATAAATTAAATTATTTAATGTCTAAAAATTATAAATAAAATACCATTATGTAGGAAATATTTTTATATTTCTAATGAATAGTTATAGTCGAATTTATATTATGTATAACCCTATATTAAAAATGTTTTAGTTATTAAACTTTGATTTTAACTCTTTTAACTCTTCTTTAAATAAAATAATAATAAATGTACTAATCTAATCCAAGTGGACCTAAATGGTCATATTTTAATCCTAAGTTTGTTTTTGGTCGAATTAAACTTATCCAATAGAATTATGACATGTGTTAGGGTAATAATAATATCATTTTTACCCTTAATTACCCTATTTACTTTTAACCGTGGTAAAAAAAAGTAAAAAGTTACTATTCAACAAAAAATATTTTTATATTATTGAACCACATTTTAATTCTTGATATTAACCATGTCTCTCAGATTTTCTAAATTCCACTCACAGAAGCGGTAAAATTAAGTTTTATGTAAATTTTCAAATTCTCCCACGAGGTGGGTAAAAGACGGTGAAAAGTTGAATAAATTTTTTATATATCTAAAATTATTATAAAATGACTCCAATGAATTACATTGAACTTATATAGGTATTATGTATCAATTTTTACCTAAAATAAATTTAAATAAAATAAATATTTATTTAAATAAAAAGCCGGTTTTTAAATAGTAACCGAGTGTTTTCACTATTCATCAAAAATTGAATGTTTTCAGAAAAATACCAAAAATTCACCCTAGGCTAATTTCGATATTCCAAATCCAAAAATGAAGTCCATTTTGAAAGATAAAATTTATAAAATTTCAAAAAGTGGGTATTACTATTCATAACGGCTAGTTCATAATAATATTATAATAATATCTCGTTTAGTGAAACTCAGTATTGCGTACTACACACACTATCGAGGAAGGTCTTGATGCATGTAATGCAAGCCAAGTCAGGGCTGCGTGTAGTGAAAGCTCCATTTGGTGTTTCGTATAACATACTATAAGTATAGTTCAGTTATACATTGATCAAAATCTATACTTGGTATTGTATAAAATTAATTTTATTCGAAAGAACTTGAAATTGTGGGCATCACAAGCCAAGAATAGTGTTGCGTATACTACAAGATAATACAGTGTTGCGAATAGCGCAAGCTAATATTGGTGCAGCGTACAACAAAAGACATCAAAGAAATTAAAAATAATAATTCTCATAAAATCTCGGGGTGTTACAAACAACGTGCTCCCCACCTTCTGAATATCAATCAGCAGCATCACCCGTGGATATCTGAGCATATAGAGTCTCACAACTAGCATCCTCGCGTTGTGCTTCCCTGACTCGTTGTAAGAGTCGATGGGTAACAACCATTGACTGAAGGTAGGCTCCCTCATCTCTATCCATGAAGGATAACTGTAAGGAGGCAAACTGCCTCGTCGCCTCATCCAGCAACTACGAACTGGATTTCCTACGGAGAGCATCTGCCACCATGTTCCCCTTCCCAGGAGTATAAATGATCTCAAAGTCGTAATACTGGAGAAACTCAAGCCATCGTCTTTGTCTCAAATTCAAATCTTTATGAGAAAAGATATATCTGAGACTCTTGTGGTCAGAGTAGACAATAAACTGCTCGCCCATCAGGTAGTGCCGCTGCATCTTCAATGCGAAGACTACCACTGCCAACTCAAGATCATGGGTCGCGTAGTTCTACTCGTGTGGCCTCAATTGACATGAGCCATAGGCAATCACCACTTGACTCTACATCAGGACACAACCAAGCCCGGTTCCTGATGCATCGCAGAACACTACGTACTTGACACCCTCCTCTGGTAATCTCAAGATCGGGGTGCTCATCAAAATCTGTCTCAACTGCTGGAAATCCTTCTGGCATCTCTCGGTCCACACGAAAGGCTTCCCCTTTCGGGTCAAAGTTGTCATGGGTGCTGCAATACTGGAGAAATCAAGGATGAATCTCCGATAGTAGCCTGCTAACCCAAGGAAACTCCACACCTCCGTCACGTTCTGGGGTGGCTCCCATGCTAGTACTGCCTCCACCTTGGCTAGGTCCACTTCTACACCATCTGCTGAGATAACGTGTCCCAGAAAGTGGACCTCTTGTATCCAGAACTGACACTTCGAGAGTTTCCCATACAACTGGTGCTCTCGGAGTGTGTCCAGAACCATCTTCAGGTGTCTCACATGCTCCTCCTCGGACGCAGAGTACACAAGGATATCATCGATGAAGACCACTACAAACTAGTCTAGATAGGGCTGAAAGATCTGGTTCATGAGTCCCATGAACACTGCCGGGGCGTTCGTCACGCCGAAGGGCATCACCAAGTACTCATAGTGACCGTAGCGACATCTAAAAGCCGTCTTTGGTATATCCTCATCCCGTACTCGCAACTAGTGATAGCCTAATCGTAGATCAACCTTTTAAAACCATCGTGCCCCTCTCAACTGGTGGAAGAGGTCATTGATCCTCGATAGTGGATACCGGTTCTTCACAGTCACCTGATTCAAGCACCGGTAATCCACACATAGCCTCAAGCTCCCGTCTGCCTTCTTGGGAAACAACACTGGGGCCGCACAGGGTGAAATAATGGGTCTCACAAAACCCTTCTTCTGCAAGTCGTCTAGCTACACCCTCAGCTCACGAAGCTCTACAGGAGCCATCCGATATGCTGATGCTGATATCGGTGTCGTCCTCGGTTGCAACTCAATGCAGAAATCTATCTCCTGACGGGGAGGTAGCCCAGGGATATCCTCCGGAAAGACATCCTCATACTCATCCACTACTGCTGGAAACTGGAAACTCGTAACATCTAATGCGCCAAGGTCTAGGCTAGCCAACTGATGTGAAATCAGTTGTGCCCTCCTATTCAAGAGTCCATCCTGCGCTGCCTGGGTCTCTATTTCACCGACAAAAGAGAACCTCGTTCCATCACTGTGGACACACTGCACCCTTCGCCTAAAACAGTCGATCTAGGCATGAACTATAGATAGCCAATCCATACCAAGAATGACATCGTAAGGCCTCGAAACTACCAAAAAGAGGTTCCAACCGAAACTCTCGCCTCCAAGGTTCAGGTCACACTGTCTATAGAGGTGTGTGATCTCTGAATCTTCTCTAGTCGGTGTTTCTAAGCGTAAGGGTCGAGTCAATGGCTCAACTAGAATCTCAAGGTCTCGAACAAGATAAGCATCCAAAAAGGAATGACTAGCACTTGTGTCTATCAGTACGACATCCAAGGTAGAAAAGACACAAATTGTACCTCTAATCATTCTGGGAGTACCTGGGTCATAAGCCTCTACCACCTACAGCTGTCCCTGCCTCTGTCCACCGCTCCCTGAGCCTGGGGTGGACCTCATGGGGGTGGTGGTGATAAAAGATCAAAACACCGACCACCTCCAAATGCTCTCCTAGCTCCCCTACCACATCAGCCGCCCCGCGGAACTGTCTTCTTCACACGTTGCCTCTTCCTCGGTGGTCCATCCACTACTCCTATGTCAGTAGTACGACGGGTCGAACAATCTCGAGTGAGATGTCCCCTTCCATCACATGAGTAGCATCACCTCTCTCGAGGCTGGCTGGATGTGCCCTATGAACCCTGTATGGTAGATCCCCTATCCTAGGATCTCCTCTGAAAACATCTCCCATGCCTGGGTCCCTGATGTCGGCTCCCTGCTGCCGAGGTCTCTGCTCCAGCTCGCCCACTACTGACATCTGCCGGCTTTCTATTCTCTTCCAAGAATCTCTCAACCACCAAAGCCCACTCGAGCACCCCAGAATAAGTAGGAATTCTCATAGGGATGATGCTAGATCGAATATCTCTGCGCTAGCCCTGCTCAAAAGTTCGAGCTCTGAAGTACAGATCTCTAACCATATCCATCGAGTACCACGAGAGGTTGGTAAAACTCAATGAATAGTCAGCCACCGTCATGGTTCCTTGCTGGAGCTGAACAAGCTCCTGTATGCGTACTACTCTCAGGGTAACCGGTGAAAAATCATCTCTGAAGAGACGCTCAAACTCCGACCATGCAAGTGTCGCCTCGTCGTGGGTCTGGATAACCAGACTCCACCATCATCCTGCCGAGCCCTGCAGAAGGCTCGCTGCTAGGATCACCATTTGGTCTGCTAGTGTCCTGACCAAACAGAAGACTCTGGCCACTGCCTCAAGCCAGTCCTCTACTGCCTGAGGGTCAGGCTCACCTCGAAACCTGAGGGGTCTCTATCTCTGAAACTCGTGGAGTGCGCTCAGCCTGCGCTCCTCCTCCACTGGTACAACATGCACTAAACACTACTCCACAGGGGGCGGGATAACTGGCACACCAACTGATGGTAAAACTGGGGGATTCGGTCCCTGTATCAAGGCTTCGTCACTGAGGGGGTCATCCTCGTGATGGAGCTGCTGGATCCTAGCGGGTGCGTGTTGCTAAGGAATCCTGTTAAAGAAACAAGATGTATCTCAGTCAGTGAGTATATCTGGAGAGCTGACTCAAGAAGGACATGGAAACCACGAACCTTTCCTATATGATGCATGCACCATTATTTTCCCCTACAACTAGTGTTCTCATGTTCCAAGTCGAAAAGAAATTTATCCGAGTCCTGGTGTATGGATACGTCAGCCGCCCACACCAACACTGGGGTCCCAGGCCTGAAATCCGAACTCGAAACACTTAACACTGTTTCCCCAAACCAACCCATAGACTCTCGGTCCTAAGGTAGAACCGGCCAGCTCTGATACCACTCGGTCACAACCCGTCCCAGTGGGGCCCGAGCCGCAACTCCCCAAGACTTCCTCTAATAGGCCAGGGGCTGGTGACTAGCACCGAGTAGGCATGCTACTAACATGGGAGGAATTTCTTATAAACCTGTACACACACACACACACACATCTCCAATCCCACAGAGATGAAAAGTAAAAACTACAAAAAGGAAAAGATGCATGCATACAATAAAACCCAACCAACAGAGCATGATAGGAAAGTAAAGTACAAGAAAGAAAAACCTTGGTCCAAAAGTACAAGCCCACCAAAAGAAAGTCTGTAACAAAGTCCAACCTATAAAGAAACGTGTTGGGACTGTAGACTGTAGCTGTTGGAACACACCTCGGCCTGTCTGATCTCACTGAGTACCATCCGGTCCTAGTCCGCCTAGAATCCTGTTAAAGGATCACTCGTCTGCACAAGACACGATACGTGTGGGCAAAGCCCATGCAGGGGTGAGTATAACAATACCCAGTAGGACACCCCGAAACCACAAATGAATACAATAAGGGAAATACCAAAAAATAAAGGTATGGTCAGATCTACATAGTATATGTATACCGAATATATAACAATAATATTCAGATATACTCATATACAATCGACTATCGCAAAACCCACAACTAGGATCCAGCTCGAAGATTTCACTAAGCATGCAACCGGGAGAACACACTCCTAGGTCTGAAGAGAGAGATATGAAGTACTCGTTCCAAGAGAACACACTCCACAAGTACCTTGAGAACATGATGCTGAGATGAGGATCACAACCAAGTCATAGGGTGATTATGACAACTCAGTCTGAGCTAATCCGCTAAGGAGAGGATCGGTGCCCGAGTAAAGTTGGTCACGTCGATACCAAGAACTCTACCTAGGGTTCCAGGAATGAATAGAGGATTTGGCTCTAAGTCTCACAGAGGGGATTCCAATAACTCTATTCAGGAAGTTCTGCTGAAGGGATCATACTCCTGTATAAAGGAAATGATACCAGAACCTTCAGGAAAAAACCAAGGGTACGAACCCTAAGAAAACTAGTCCAAGTAACAAAAGACAAGTGGCTCAAGACATGAAGAATTGGTTACACGGCGTGTAGTATGGTTACATGATGTGTTCCTTGACCCCGGGTACTGCCCATGTAAACGGCTTGTGACATCCGTTCAAGCTGTGTAAAACCAAACTACACGGTGTGTAGAAAAAGTACACGCCGTGTTCTTTGACCCTGGGTACTACCCGTGTAACCAGCCCGTGTCATTCAGCTTGTTAGATAGAAAGTAACTACACAACGTGTAAAAGAAACACACGCCGTGTCCGAGCACCTGGGGCTCGCTCCGTGTACGCTGGCCATGTGCCTGAACACGGTCTCTGCCCGTGTCACCTACCCGTGTGCCAGTACACGGGGTATCCCGTGTATCTGGCTGGGTCTGGCCGGGGGGGGGGGGGGTGAGGGGTATACATGGTGTGTCCTTGTCCGTGTACCCTGCCCGTGTCTGTGTACTCCCGGAGTACACTAAATGTGGTCCGCCGATGAACGCACGCCGTGTAGCCCATACTACACGCTGTGTAGTCGGTAAATTTCCAGAACGCCGTCTTCTTCCTCGCGCTTCGTCCGATCTTCCGGATCTGTGATCTCTCGTCCGTTCATCCCGATACTCCAGGGGTTGTTTAGATTCATCATACGAACACTGCAATGGCTGCTTTCAGTCCTTAAAACGGATCATAAACCTCGAACGATCCATCCGAAGAAAAACGCCCGAAAACTCATAACTCTCGATCTGCTCTGAATCGTCTGCCGAAATCATCGTCGCACCTCCGTGACATCGCTTCGGGGTTGGATCCACAATTTGGGATCATTGCTTCGCAGAACGGATGCACAACGATCCATCGTTCATCGCCCCGTGAAGAACACGAAGAACGTGAAGGAAAGAAAGGTGATAAATCAAAAGAAACGAATTTGAGGAACGAACCTCCGCCGTCGTTCGTCACGGTGTTGATCTGCTCCGGTTAATAGGATTAAACGGAGTAGAAAAATCAACGACAACAGATCAACATGGATTTAAAATCTCCCAAAATCCCCACAAAAGTCCATCCTGCAAGAATGATCGATCTGAAGACTAATCTGTTCATGGATTAGCCTACGTTCGCCATAGAAATAAAGAACAGGGAAGATAAAATCAAACAAACATCCTACCTGGATCCATGGCGTTCATTGGTGATGAACTGGTCGCCGTGTCGTCGTCGCCGGCAAGAACCGTCAAGAACGTCGTCGCCGCGTCGGGAGGTCTTCTCCAGAGCTCTCCAGAGAAAATCAGAGTTATGGGAATTGTAACCCTGACCATACCTTCAAAATCTATATTTAAAATAATAAAAGATTTCGTTGCAACAAGGATCTAAATAAAATATTTTAATAAAATATTTTATTACAGTTATGTCCAAAAACCATATTTTACCACCGACTAGCGCCGGCCGAAGTTAGGCCTCGCCTAAGGTAAAATCACTGTTCCGAATGCAACGGTACCCTCAGATTTCTGATCTGAGCATCCGTTCGGGAGTTATTACACTTTTTTTAGTAAAACCGCACATGCACGTTATTTAATTATTAAATTAAATTCAAACACTTGTTCCAGGCTCACCGGGCCTCGGAACTACACGCCACCTCAGAGCCTGGTCTCTAATTAATTCCCATATAATATTAAAATAATATATGAAAAAAATCTAGGACACTACATTTCTAATGGAATAAATTACTGTTGTTTTTCTTTTCAAATTGTAATGTTGAACTTCATATATGTAATCTATTTTCCAAGACTAATAAACTGATTGGTCCTTTAGGGCTTCATTCCTTGTAATCATGCCAATGTATTAAAATAATGCACCAACTCTGGGTAACTGGGGTTGGGGAATTACAGTTCGTATCTGAGGAAGTTTAGTAAAAACCTTGGAATATAGATTTAGATAATCTCTGATTAGAGAACTTTACCCTAAGATATACTTTGATGATTAGTATAGAAGAGATTCCTAGAATTTTTGTACTGTAGATATTTTGTGAGTTTTCCAATCAATACATCCCTGTCTGGATACGAGCAGGTAGAGGAAACTCTAGAACAGATGTACCTAGGGGTAAAACCCGAAAACACCATTTTGAGCTAGACTCGAACGAGAACTGGTGCACGACAACGGGCCTTGCTGCACTCTTGGTTACGACACTCCCGAGGGATATGCTTATGATAATTATCATTTTCTTTAAAAACCCATTATGAAGGGTTTATGAGTATATACTTCCTCAAAGAAAACATTTATATGATTATGGATTATATCCATAAACTTTTCAATTTATGTTAAGTGTTTTACAAGTAGGGAATTATGTATTTCGATTCATAAACTAACCTAGTGTATGCCATTGTATAGAAATGGCACCCAGTAGAAGGAATGAGAACTCTAGCAATACGTATGATCCAAAGAGTAAGAATGATCATATCATTCATGGTATTAAGACAACATTTATAAGGGAAATAGTATCCCATGTATTCTCAACATATGAATAAATAATATCATGTTTTAATAAGATAAGTAATGAATTCTCTGAGTCCTATGGCTTTGAAGGGAAGAAAGAGAAGAAAATTATGGTAGAGAGAAAGATGGATTAAGGGAAGAGGGGAAAGAAGGATTTTCCTATATGTGATAAATGTGGAAAGAATCACCTTGGTAAATCCTTAAAGGGAATGAGATTTTGTTATAAGTGTAGAGAAAAAGGACACCAAGTACGTGATTTTAAGGGTAAGAAAAAGGTTTCAAATGTACAATGCTTCATCTGCAAGGAGTTTGGACACTACGAGAATCAATATCCAAATCATCAGAGTATACCCCAAATGCTGCTATTGGATAATAATAAAGTTATGATACTATCGAAGATGAAGATTAATGATTAAGAGTTCTAATGTTGTTATTAAATTATTGTGTCATTTGAGTGTTGTATCAATGATGTACTGGTTATATGAATTATGGAAATAAATAAGGACTTTTCTACAGTACTATTTCATTGGGAATTTGAGATTATATGGTCTTGATACTAAGGTAGTAATTTTGGAATAAGAGATAGTTGATTTGGATAAATTATATTGGATATTCTTGACTACCTTGGAACTGATTAATGGTTTGTATATTCCATCATTGTTGGAGTTTACAACATTTTTGGATATAAGGAGTATATCCAGTATTCTATAAAGAATAAGGGAGAATTAAAGTAATCAATATGGTTTTACGGTAATTCAGGGTGTTACCATGTTTTAAAAGAATACATGATGAAGGTATTCACATGTTATTATGTGGAAAAAGGGATCTTTATTGTGTTTAACTTCCTTATGAATTTTGGAATTTGAGTTTGGATAAAGGTATTTTGGATAACTATAAAGGTTGGAATGGATTAAGTTGAAATTTGGATAGTATTTTTTAGGGTTAAAACATTTCTTAAGATTATTTTTGGAATATTATAATACTATAGTTTTAGGAAAAGGACAACACACAGACTGTATGACAATCCGTCTCATCGAACAAAGCTATGGGCATCGAACCCACAACCATAGTGCGATTGAGATTTATCACCTACAACTGGACTACGTGAAGTACATGGATTGTATAATCTAGTTTTTTAGGGTATGATAGGTGAATTATAAATTAATTATTTTTGGAACCCTATACGATTAGGATAAATAGAATATTTTTTTGAAATCTTTTGGAGTAAAAGATGATTTTGTGGTAGGAATTAGTTGAAGGATGAAACTCTACTTGTAAAATATATATATATATATATATAATTTTTTTTACTCTTATTATATGAATAAATTAATTCTTAAACTTTAGGGAATATATCTTAAAACCAAAAATTTGTTATCCTAACACCTTATGTTTTGTTGAACCGATTGTATTTTAAATCATCATAGATTGATAGATTTGAGGCCCTCAATTTTACACTTGTTTGTGATTGATGACCTCAATCACTCCCTATAAATATTTACATTTTTCCTCCAATTATATGTCTCTAATTTCCACCAATTTTCTCCTAATCGAGATCATAATTTCTTGTGACCCTTTCATTTCCCTTTTCCTCTTATTAAGACTAAATTTTATTAACCCAATTTCTGATGTGGGTTTTCCCACAAAGGTATTTTCAATTTTCAACCTTTTATTTTTGAAGAATAATTTAAAATTGCGAGGACACAATTTATTGAATGAGGGAAGAATGTAACACCCCAAGATTTCATAGTACGTTATTTCTTCAAAGTAATTAAATAACTTGCACTACATGCAACACCGAGTTCAGGCACACCACAACTTACCAAACTAGCCATTTAAAAGAGGTTATTAATAGTATTAACTGAATTTTGAACTTTATATAATCCTTATAATTTAGGAATCCATATTATGAGTTTCATAGACATAATGTAAGAACAAATTCATTTTTTTCAGATAAAAGAAGTATTTAAAAAAAAAATGAAATTTTACCGCCTTTTAATAGATAATTTTTTTTAAAACCAATATTTAAGAATGTTATATATTCAATTTAATGAAATTAAATTATTATTTAGAATCAGGACATACAAATTTAGTTTGGATAATTTTTTGGTACTTTTCTGATAACTTTCATATTTTGATGAATAGTGAAAATTACTAAATTTTAATTAAAAAAAACTTTATTAATCGAAATAATTAATAGTGATAAATTATGAATTTGAATGGTTTGGAAGTATAATTAAATTATATTTTTATCATTTAATACAATTTAGGTCATTATAAGTAATTTCACATTTAAATTTTATATAAACAAGTGTCAATCTTTTGATAGTTATTATTTTATAAAAAGGCTCTTCTTGTTTTGAAAACATGAATTAATTTTAAATTATTTTCTTCCACTTATGTGTTTTGAATTTGAAAAAATGGATTCCATATTTTGAATTAGGATTTTAAAATTGTTTATATAGGTAACTTTTATTTTTAGACATTAGGAATATTTACTTCAGTAAATATTTTTTTTACCGTGGTTAAAGGGGTAAATCCAGTAAATAAGGTTAAAAAATAATATTATAATAATATTAAATTATCCTAAAACATGTCCTAACCCTATTTTATGATACATTTCAGACCATGGGAATCCTTGGGTCTATTTTGGGACCCAATGGAGCCACTTGAGAGTGATAATGACATTTTATATTAAATAATCTAAAGTAAAGACAAAAATAACAAAGCAAATATATTTTAGTAAAACAATTTTTATATGAGGTTATATAATTGATCTATTTGACTATAAATAGTCATTATAAATATAAAACGATTTTATACCTCATGAGATTTTATTATCAAAAATTTTAGACATAAAATAAATATATTTATATGTGACACAATAATGATGCAGTATTTTCCTTATTAATGAAACAATCAAATAAATGATATTATAAATTCTAAAATGAATATAATTTGAACGTTTTGATGCCATAAAATTTTTTTATAGGGGACTATGACATGTTAGGGTTTATTAAATGTATTTATTTCGAATTAATGAAGTTTTTAATATTTTAACAAAAATCAATTATTAAATAATGTCAAAATTGACATAAATGAGTTTTTAAAACAAATACAAT
This sequence comes from Viscum album, assembly GCA_963277665.1. Taxonomy (NCBI): domain Eukaryota; kingdom Viridiplantae; phylum Streptophyta; class Magnoliopsida; order Santalales; family Viscaceae; genus Viscum; species Viscum album. Next base: position 1,492,257,736 of record OY728120.1, read on the forward strand.
ATTATTGGTTGATATAATAATCCTAAAAATATACGGTTCATCCAAAAGATTTATATAATGATAGTTTTATTATTAATGAACCTCTTGGTGTTCTCTTGGATGTTTATAGTAAGTTTATTAACCATATAATATAAAAATACAAAGAGACATGGTAAATGCCAAACTATTTAACTAAGAGTTAAATATAAAAGATAAGGTTAATATAGTGACCAAAACCTGTCTAAAACCTATTGGTTGAGTTTTTTTCGACCCATACCCACCTTAAACTTTAAATAATTCATTTTTGAGCCATTATAAATCGAAAATGATTTTATTATAAAATAATATTTCAATCTTTTCCTAAGGTTCCCCTCACCCCTCTTATAAAAGGGAACTTCCCATTATCTCAAATTAACACCTCCAAAGCCATTTGGATTGGCCAAACCCTACCCAAATATCATCCCAACTATCCTACCTTAATCCTAGATGCCTTATTTTTATCATAAATTCAACCTAAGGATCCCTTTTGATCAAATAAAAAGGAAGAACCCGAAGAAGATGTAATGATTTCTCCACCATCTTTCAAGTTCTTTTCTTCTTTGACTTACTCTTTCTTTGTTATTACCATAACAAAATAATAAATCTAGTACCTTATATATACTGTGATGTTATTATAAATATGGAACAATAATATTCATTATTCTATTCATCCTATGAATAATAATGTCACCATGCGTGCGTACGTACGACTTACCGTCTCCACACCGTGGTGTAATTTTTTATTCAACACTATGTTATTTGGATGGATATAATGATGAGTAATATGTATATAAATAATAAAAATAACATGATAATGTATATATAAAATAAATATACCATCCAATTCCACACTTTTAAAAAAATAACATTGTCGCTCGTGCGTACGTACGGATTACCGTCTCCACGACGCGATGAGATTCATTTCCACATTCACCATTCATCAACTATTATAAAAATATATATTACTAATATGTATATAATATATGACATAATAATTCTACTATAGATATATATATATGTATATATATGTGTGTGTATTTATGTAATTACATATATCTTATTCACTTACTTCTGTTCAATACGATATGAAAACAGAAACAGGAGGTTAAACGTACCCTCAACCAAAGGAAAGTGCAAGGTAAGGGGTTTTCATCTTACTCCTTATTCCCATGAGATTCATGCCATATTTCCACTATTTACTTTTTTGTGGTGTATGTACTGACCATAATTGTATTCTTTGTGTAATACACTTTAATTTATGTGTATTTACATTTTCATTATAAGATAATTCTTTCATGGGGTGTAGTTTCGTATGTTACCAAATTGGTAAGGGTTAATTCTACAATCTATATATTATCCGAGGTTGTTTATACATAATTATCTACTGGTACCTCTTCATCATCCACATCCATGTTTCTTTAAAATTTATTTCAAAACATTTTTAATATTTCCTAAACTATGGTTTAATGAAATTTATACCCTTTTTTGACCATATATATTTTGAAAGGAATATTTCCGTTGGTTTCCAAACAAGTTACTTTATGAACTTTTTGACAAAATTAAGGTAAGAATGTTTTTTAACTTATACAGTGGGTGAGGCTATTTTCCACCGTTATAACATCGTGGAAGCTTCCCTTACAAGATTATAAGAATATTTTAAAAATAAATGTTTTCTTTATAATTATGTGACTCTTAAATGAATTCAAAATAGAAAGAGATATTTCTCTCAAATAGTTTTGATTTCATCTATGTCAAAATCCTTTGATAAATTTTACACTTGTTTGAAGTTGATTTATTATGACACAAATATACCATATTGTATTTAAGGTATTGTGTTATTTTTGACTGTGGATGAGTTATTTTTATGCCATTCATGGTTTATGGTTAAAGTATTGACATTTAGTATGTTAGTTTTAATAGGAATGTTTATGTTATATTTCAACCTTTTCTTAAGATGAATGTATTGGACTAGTACATTCCAGGTTGGGGACCGGTAAAAGTAAGCCCTCCGAGTTGGAGTCTGGTTATAGAAAACCCTCTGGGTTGGAGTTCGGTTATACAGGCTCTCCAGGTTGGAGTCCGGTTACAGAGGCTCTCCGGGTTGGGGTCCGGTTACAGTTAGCCCCTAGGTCCTAGCACGAGGCCTTGAAACAAAAATTAAAGTCTGGTACTATAAATTCTCTCATTATGAAATTAGTTATTACATGTGATTATTCTTCTAGTATAATATCTATGTTCATGTTTATATGGTAATGTTTGATTTATTTTTTCCATATTATGTTCATGTTTATGTTTGAAAGGCTGTTGTTTTTTTACACATCTTTCCTTAAAAGTTTTTAGATTATGCTAAATTATTTACCCTTACTTAGCATCTGATCTCACCCCTTTCTTATGTTTTATTTTCCCTGGATATAAAGAAGTTAGTTATGAATGACTTCTAGGCATAATCTTGGAGGCTTGGACCTTTCTAATGGAATAAATTACTATTGTTTTTATTTTCAAGTTGTAATGTTGAACATCATGTATGTAATCTATTTTCCAAGACAACTAAATTGATCGGTCCTTTGGGACTTGATTCCTTGTAATCATGATAATGTATTAAAATAATTCACCGACTCTGGGTAACAAGGGTTAGGGCGTTACAGTAATTTTTTTAATAGTTGATTATTTTTGTTTTTTATTTTGAAAAGGAGGGTTTTTTTGAAAATCTTAAATAAATTAATTGGTGGATGATTTTTTATTTAAAAATTTGATAAATATTATGATGAGTTCATTATTTTGTATTTAATATTATGATATCCTTGATATTTTCTTTATTTTTCATTAAATTAACACCCACTTCAAAAGATGATTTTGATTTGAATTCCCCAGTGTTATGACATTAATCCAAGCCTTAACTTAACTGGGGTTCTAATATCAATCAAATATTTTTTATGTTTGTGTATTTATGGTTCCAATAATACATGGAATCCATATATTAAAAAAATCATTAATCCCTAAAATTTTACGTTTAATATATATAGTGTTAACCTAAAGAATATTCAACAAGTAAAATCCCTCAATCACTTAATATACCCAAATTATGACTCACCCCAATGACTGGTTTAATTAGACATTGAGATGGTTATTAAACTATTTTAGTGTGTTTATAGTCATTAACTATAAAGGGATTAAAAAAATTGGATAAGAAAAGAGTTGCGCGCCAGACACATATACGGACGGTGAAAAGAGTTAAAAACTCACTTTCGATTGAATGTGAAAGAGAAAGAATGGAATAAATTTAAAATTGATTTAAAAAACTTTAATAACATTAATTTAAAAAAAATATAGTTTGTATTATTATATGATATAATTAATAAGAAACATGAATTAAAAAATTATAACACAAACACTTATGAGATTAGAAATAAAGAAGAACACAAAAGAACAAGAAAATCAAGATAAGAGGAAAGGTATATCAAGTGAAAACATGAGTTTGGAAGGTCCTACTAGACCTTTTTAAAGGCTTCGTTCATGAAAATTTATCATCCTATTTTCTGAAATTCCAAACTCTTTCAAGGAGAATAGGGGGATGTATTTATAGCACAAAGTGGTGGATTTTTTTCATTCCAAATATTTCCCTCCACCTGGCTCACCAATTTGACCATCCAAAAAGATGAATATTGAGATATATTCTTCTTAAAAGTTTTATATATTGATTTTTACTTTCAACTATCCAAATTTGGAGGCCAATGGATTTTTTAGCTAAATTTATGGCTTTTTTACTAAACCATGTGATGTTATCCATTTTTGTGTCGAGTTTTTATCTAGTCTAAATGTGATTGTATTTTAGGCAAGAAAGATGCCCTAAAATACAAACCATTTCCTCAAAAAAATTGATTATATTTATTTTCTTTCAAACCAAAAAATATAAGATCAATTGTATGTATATATCTTTATTAAATTAAAGTATTGTGCGATGCTTTTAATTTCCAAAAAGAATTGTGGTATGGATTTAAAATCATCATTTGGGCCCCTTCTTGGTATATTTGGGTTTTGAAATTTGTATACAAATTTATTTGGATATCCTATAACATAATATTTTGTTTTATAAAATTTTTTATTTTGTATTGATCCCAAAAACTCTATCTTCATGGATGGTCCGGTTTTCATCACAGATTTGGTGGCCCTTTTATGTGGTCCATATGACCCTTTATAATGCCGAATTGGAAAGAACTTTCTTCTAATGATATGTTTTAATTTTTATCAGGAACAAAAAAACATAAAAAATAGATGATTTAGATTATTATGTTGAATGATATAATCAAAACATTGAACATTAGTTTAATTAAATGAACTTGAACAATTCTCTTCTTATGTTTTTATGATCAAAACAAGAACACTGATTGGAAATTAAAAACTTTTAAGTGAAAATTATATGATGTGAGTAATGTAAAATCATGAATGAATGTGTAATATCAAATCCCCTATTTAAAATCTAAATTTTTCCAAAATATTAAGGAATAAAATTTTCATTGAAATTAATCATGGAAACATTTAAAGGAATATTAAATGTAAAGATAATTCATGATGCTGAGAAAATATGTTTATACGGTGTATGTTCAAACACAGATTCATTATACATTTTTGGTAAAAATTAAATTGAACCGTGTTTGAAAAATGACATAAAGATTCTTTTTAATTTTTTTATAAAAATTGAAACACAAGTAAAAATTAAGTTATAAAATCCTTGGGGGATGGTAAAATAATTATTGAAAGTATTTTAAATATAATATGGGTATGGAAGAAAAATTATTCACAACCGAAGAGAGAAATAAAGTTGGTTTTCCTTATAAAAATTCATTTTCTATCTTGATAACATAAATACGGGGAAATGAATGGAAAACATATAAACTCTAGAAATAACCAAAGGATAAAAAAGAAATAATATTTAGGAGTGATATATCATATAAGTTCATCATTGAAAATTTAATCATAAATAATCCTAGTAAAATTGAGATTGAAACATAAAATATTTAACTCAATTTTATTTCAATGGAAATATATTTAAAATCTTGAGGTGTTATATTATACTCCCCATGAAATTAATTTTACACTTTAAATTCCATAATTTTGATAAAAATAAATGTGGATATATCTACTTCTCCACATCAATGGGTTCTTATGTAGATTCCATGAATTTATGGTTTTAATTTGAAACTTTGGCCATGTGTGTGGTCATGTTTCATAACAATTTCTCTCTTTGATCCATAATATCCACCAGCCGTTCCTCATAAGAGATATAATTCTCTATTGGTGTCACTAATAAGTTCAATACCTATGATGGATTAGGTGTGTACTTCCTCAAAAGTCATACATGGAATACATCATGAACTTTAGAGAGGTATGGTGGACTCTCCAAGTGTTAAACAACAATCCCTACTCGATCAAGAATCTATAAGGGACCAATATACATTGGGCTCAGTTTTCAATTATTTATAAATATCATAACATTACTTAATTGATAAATTCTTAAGAATACCTTCAAACCATCTTTGAATTCCATATCTCACTAAAGATTGTCAACATAACTCTTAAATCAATATGGTGTTTTCTTGATGTGATACTAAATGTATCTACCTCGTTCATGGGTAAACAATTTGGCTTCTTCAAGGCCTGCTGAGGTCTCAGGCAAGGGGATCCTTTGTCTCCCACCATCTTCATTCTTGTACAAAATGCCTTTAGCTGCTACATTAATAAGGGAATTGACACATGGAAAATACTTCCCTATCATAACAGGCATGCCATGAGGGGCATCTTTCACTTGATGTTTGGGATGAAACTGTAATATTTATTAATGGTAGTAGAAGATCAGTGAAGGGGTTAAAGAGGATTCTAAAGGAATACTGCAAGTGGAGCGGGAAAGTGGTGAATTCTGAAAAGAGCCTTTTCTTCACAGCAAGGAGTGCCTCTCCGAGGAGGGATCAGGACTTAAGATCCAGGTTGAATACAAGTAAGGGAATCTTTCCCATGGATTACCTTGGGGAACCAGTCATCCCATCTTGTCTCAGGGTGAAGCATTTTGATAATCTCATTTGAAAAATTACTAGGCATATTCAAAATTGGAAAAACAGGTTTTTATCCTTCGGAGGCCGTATCACCCTAGTTAACTGTGTGTTAGTCTCCACGAAGATGCATGTTTTGTCTACCTTGAAGGTCCTGAAAACTATGATTTCAAATATGGATAGAATAATGGTGTCCTTCATATGGGATGGGCAGATGGAAGGCTGTCATCATTGGGCTTTAGGTAAATGGATGGCTAGACCCTTTTCAGAAGAGGGAATTAATTTAAGAAGCGTGTCTTCAACCATTCAAGGACTGCATGCCAAGCTCGCTTGGGAGGCCCTAGAAAGCTGATCTCTCTAGGGTAGAACAATGAAACACCTCCATGGACTTAATGGGACTAGACAGAGAATACATCCCTCAAAGATATGGAACCTGGTACAACCGCATCTGGAAATTCTGCAACAACACTCTCAATGGATTGTCGGAAGGGGGAACATAAACTTCTGGCAGCAGGATTGGGGGCGGGGAGGCTGTGGTTCCTGGGTTGTCCAGCCCCAGATATCACCTTCAAAGAAGCTTCCTGTCATATGAGGTTCCTCAAGGCCATCGTCGACGACAATCAAATGGAGATGTTTAACTCTATAGTCTCAAATGATGATGATGACCGATTATTTTTCACAGGTACCACATCCGGTGCTTTCTCTATCAAAGACTTCGATGATTTGATGAGGGAGGTTGTGAACGTCGATCTGTGGGGATAGATTCTATGGTGCAAAGTGATCCCTTCTAAATTCAATTTTTTGATGTGGATAGTGCGAAACAAGGCTCTACCAACGGATGCTAACCTTCAACGAATGGGAATCCCAACGGTTTCCCAGTGCTGGTGTTGCAGGTCTCCTAGCACAGAATCCCTGGGGAATCTTTTTTATGAAAGTGAATGGTCAAGGGGGGTCTAGAAGACCTTCAGGGAATTTTTTGGATGGAATGGATATGATGGTAACCCAGAGGAATTTCTACACTTCTGGTTTAGGGGAGCTGAAAAATAAGGTGCTGAAAGGAAAGAAAGGATGCTCATACTCATTCCTAGGTGCTGGACTATATGGCAGGCCCGGAACAACAAGCTCCATAGTAAAGGCTCGGTATCTCAGGTTAGTATACACTTCAGACTGAAAAATACTATGCTGGATCTTCTTAAACTGTGCCCGGACTGCAATTCTACTCCCTCCATGCACACCATTTCTTCTGGTAGCAGTGCAGAACATCGGTCTGTCCCTCCTGGTCATGGGAAGTGAGTGAGATGGTGACCACTAATACATGGACTGAAACATAACATTGATGGTTCTCTGATCATAGGGGAGATGTGAGGAGGGGGCATCATGCATGACCAACCATGATCTATCTATGCAGCGTTTGCTGCCTCGTTTGGGGGAGGTGATGCACTTCAGGCGGAAGCTCGGGCCATGGCAGCAAGTCTACAGATGTGTGTGTGTAGAAATCTGGTGGTGTATTTGGTGGAAACCCATTCTCGGGTTCTGTTCAATGCGCTGCAAAACATAGGCAAGATTCCATGGAGCATAATTTATACATTCAGGCGATGTAAGACTTTAATGGGGGCATGCATAGAGATTTCTCATACTTGGAGGGGGGGGGGGTAACATGGTGGTGGACTTTATGGCGTCTACTACAACACCAAACATCACTATTTTTTCCTTCTCATATTTGGGGTATTTTCCCACTTAAGGTTTGAAGTTTTTCAAAAATTATGCTTTGGGGTTGCAATACTTTAGACCCCCGTGACTCTTCTCTATATATTGGGACTGCTTTTTTTTAATAAAAATGTTAACCTTCAAGTCAAGTATCTAACTTTCTCTACCATTCACTTAGCTCGATTAATCCCTAATAATTTTTTTCCAAAATTCATCCCAATATATTAGAGTTATACACCCCTTTCTATAGAGGGATTCATAAGGATCCATTTTAATTCTCAAATGAAATATATTATTATAAGTTATCTCTTTTAGACAAAGGTGTTGATCCTAACCACTGCTGAAATCTAGATAACATGATCTTAATATATCCTACACTTTTTGAATGATTCTCTCAGATTCACCATCTATTTGATGATGATATACAGTACTAAAGCACAACTCTATATCCATATCTTGTGGAAAAGTTTTCTAGAACTTCAATGTAAACTTTGGATCTTGGTCAAATACAATAGAATGGGGTACCCCATGTAACCATATACCCTCCTTCATTTATTTCCTATAAATATAATCCAGAGATAAATATTCTATAGAATTAAGGAAATATGATGCCTTAGTATAATAATTGACTACAACCCAAATTGAATTATATAGTTTTGACATCTTGAGGAGTCCTATACAGAAATCCATGGGAAAATTTTCCCATTTCAATACAATTATAGGTAATGTTTGTAAAATCCACTTAGAATTTTTTTCTTCTCATCCTTAACTTGTTGGAATACCAAGAACTGAGATAGATACTTCATAGTATCTCCCTTCATATTATCCCCATAAAATTTTTATTAAGGTCTATATGAGTCTTTCTACCTCCAATATGAATAGAGAATGATGAATAGTGATCTTATTATAATTTATCCTTATTAAAATCTAGTATTTATGAGACACATACTCATTTACTCAACCTTATCATTCTATCACAATAAAGGTTGAACATAAAAGCATTTCTCACCTTCTTTTATAGAATTATATCCTCCTTTTACAACTATTTAATCTTTACATGGATATATTATTGAACACTCACTTGATAAAGATAATATTTATCTCATTCCTTTAAGATTTAAAGAACTATTCTTTTCAAATCCATAAATATTTTATATTTTGTGACCTTCATTATAGATAAGCTAGTATGATTTTTTTGAAACAAATCATTATCCACCTTTTTTACTTTCAAAAGGTGGTAATGTGTTGTGTATTCAGAATATTTAATCAACTCTAACCATATTATCTATAAAATATTAAACACTTTTTTTTGAATATATAATTTAAAAATTTATGATCAGTATATATTTCAAACAGTCCTCTATAAAGAGTAATCCTCCATATATCTAATGAAATTATTACAACTACAAACTCTAAATCATATGTTGGGTAATGTTTCTCCTAAATATTCATTTGGAATGAAGAATAAGCTAATACCATATCATGATGAAAAATAAAAAAAAATCCAAAACCCTTCATTGATGTATCACTATAAATCACAAACTCTTCTCCACTATTAGGTGCTATGAGAAAAGGTGTACTGACCAAACTACTCATTAGTTCCTTGATATTTAATTCCCATTTATCATTCCAAAATAATTTGACTCCCTTTTGAGTTAACTTCATGAGTATATTTTTTATCCGTGGGAAATTCTTTATAAAAGTTTCAATAATATCCAAACAATTTAATAAAAATTTATATATCATCTACAATTATTGTTCTGGGATAATGCTTAATAACTTCTATCTTTGATGGATCCATATATATGTCCCTTAATGAGATTATATAACCTAAAAAATGAATATTTATGTATCCAAAATTAACATTTGGTAAATTTTTCATATATGTTCTCCTCCCAAAGATTATTTAATATAAACCTCAAGTGATCTTCATGGTCTTTCATTATCTTGGAATATATAAGAATATTATCCATAAGGACTACTTTAAATTCTTAATATTAATCTATAAATGATTTATTCATTAAACCCATGAAGACTTTGGGGAAATTAATAATACCAAATTGAATCATAATAAATTCATATTGTACATACCTAAAATGAAAGACTATCTTGGATATTTCTTATCTTTTTATAACCAACTAATGGTATCTAGATTGAATATAAATCTAAAAAAATATTTATCTTCTCATAATTGATCAAACAAATAATTAATATGGGGTATATGATAATTCTTCATGGTTTTTATCTTGTTAATATTCCAATGATCAATCTATATTCTCATTTATCCATATTTATTTTTAATAAAAAAAATCAGGTAAAATCCAAGGTGACACACTTCATCAAATAAATAACTTATCAATATTCTCTACGAGTTTTTTATTTAATTAATGAAACTCAATTGGGGTCATTCTATATGAAATATTTGAAATAGTTATAACATGAGGTATGAGTTCTATTGAAAACTAAACTTCATTTTTCAAGGGGATACTAGGAAAATATTTCAGAATGGCATCAAAAAACTCCCATAAAATAATAATTTATTTTATGTTGAGTTTCTTTCCAACCATGTGATATAAATACTGCTTATTAACACAAATCAATACCCATAAAATGGACATCATTTTTATTGTAATTTTTTATTCATCCTCACACTAATAAATTATCATATATTCTTTTAGAATATGAAATTTGACTAACTTTCAATGATAATCAATATGAGATTTATTTTAATAGATCAAATCCATTCCCAAAATTCATATCAAATTCAACTAGTGGGAGAGTAATTAGATTTTAAAGAATAACATTCCTACAAACTTAAATCAGAGGAGAAACATAAACTCAAGATTAAATCATCATACCATTAAGAGTTTATACTAATAATCCAATATCTAATTGTTTATGTTGTAATGTGATATCCATAGAAAAAATTTTAGATATAAAAGAGTAGGTAGAAAAAGAATTTAATAGGAAATTGGTAGTTCTATAGTGGATGGTATGTATACCTTTCACCAATTTGTAATCATACACCACATTGAAAATAGAGATCGCATGAGATTTATCTTTATCTTTGGGATTAAGAGGTTGATGACATAGATCATCATCATTAACCCTCATATTCAAGATGTAGTTATCATAATACCCATACTTCATACATTTGAAACATTGAATTGTGGGTTGTGTATTTTTTGGAGCTTTCTCCCTATTTTCCTCATTATCTTACTTCTTCTCATTACAATGACATTTAATTTCCCAATGACCTTCATTTAGACACATAAATAATTTATTATTATACTTAATATAATTTTTAATATGATTCTTTCCACAATTCTAGCATAGTGGAAGAATCATCTTCTTCCCTATATGGTTTTTGTTTAGAATTTCCTTTGAATTCCATCTTTCATTTATTATCAAAATTGTGAGATCGATAGGTGATTCAAATCTTGATTTCTAACTTGATAACATAATGAATTATTTATTTATATCTACTAATTTTTTTTATGGATAACTATATTCAATGAATTTGTTTTAAGTTAACAATGAATCAATCAATATTACTTTTAAATTCAATGAAAATAATTGAAACATACCTCATAAGTCTTGTAAAATTTACCTCATAGGTACAAAGGGATTCATCCACCTTCTTATTTATCTCATGTAATTATTTATCCATTTTTAAGAAGAATATAGAGAATGTAATTATTAAAAAATAACCTCGTAAACTCATCGCACTCCATAAATTCAATTTCTTCTCATTGCCTTATCTTTTTGAAAAGAACCCACTATTGATCTTCTTCACCTTCCAAATGGTAAACAACCAAAATAAATTTTTCATTGTCCGAGCACTAGAGAATAAAAAAAATATTTTCAGTGGTACTCATCCATTTCTCAGTAACTAGTGGATCTGTATACCCACTAAAATAATGTGAATGCTACCTCAGGAAAGACTCAATAGTACATTGTTACCTAAATGTCTCCTTTGGAATCTCTACATGTTTCATTTATTGAGAAATTTTCATAAGTAGAGAAATATGTTTTTGTATTACAAATATTTTAATGTTCAGTTTCTTAATAGGATGGTCCTTGCATTATCTATCACATTCATCATTAACATAGATCCTTCTGGTTCAGGCCATTTACTGAAACCAAAATCCTTGTACGATCAAATTTTTTTATAGTGGTAAATCAAATAATCATGAAAATAATTTATGGGATATATAAATCTTTACACCAAATTTTCAATCTACAACACCTTATGTTTAACCTAGGATATCCAAGGTCATTATCAATTCAGCTCCTTCATTATGGTTCATAAATGAAATGTGAATTAACCCAAGTATATCCCCCATGAATTTTTATCTATTGGTCTAGTATTTAGATCACTAATCATTCAATGGTTATGATTAATTTAATATGCAATATTCCCCATTCATAGTTTTTACCCCTAGGTGCATATATTCCACAACTAAATCGAATTTCTATTATCCATAAATGGATTTATTTTCTAGGAAAACCACACAAATATATTTATAATAACATAGGGTGTTCTTCTATACATAAGAATATCCTAAGGGTTCTTACTAATATTTTCTCATCCTAGTTTCCAAAAATAGCTAAACCTTGCTCTAATACCAACTAAGGTTACCCAATCATTACACAAATAAATATTACACCAATTTAGAGGAATATTCATTATATATCATTATGATACATTATAGAACTGGAAAGGTTTAGTCCCATTGGAAACTTGGATATATAAAAACAAGTACAAAAAAGATAAACATCATCTCCCAATAAGATCATCAAAACTAGAACCCCTATTAGATTTAACATACATAAAACCTTTCCTCATATCCTCGGAAAAAGGAAACATAATATAAGGTTTTCTAATATGACCAGTAAGGGTAAATAATAGAGATATAAATTAATGATCATTTATAAGAATAACATCTTCATAAGGGTATGAGAACATGATCTTAGAATTTTGAAATCATACCTAATAATTCATAGATCATAATCCAAATCCATGATATAGATAATGGAATTTCATAAAACATGAATCATAATGATATAAAATAACATATTCCTTGATATTATAACATTTAAATAAGATTATAACATAAAATAGTGTCATAATGTTTGGCATAATCGTAATCATGGAATTATTATGTTAGGGATATACACCAAAACATTCATCATAATTTATGTTTGGCAAAACCACCCTGATACATGCTTTCGGATTGGAATAAAATTTCATGTACTCTTTTTTGGGCTTGGTATAACCTCCAGTTCAATCTCTTTTATTCTTAAAATAACCTCCCATGTACCCTTTTTGGGATTTTTATAACCTACTATATACCCTCTGAGCCCATAAAACGTTAATCATTACCTAATGAATTGGAGGTCTATAAAGGACCCACTAGTCACATAATCATAATCCATTAATATGTATTCTAGAAGATCATGAAAACATTTATCATTTCATTATAGCTTAAATCAAATAAAATAAAATGGTTTTTATCAAGATTTCATCATCATATTCAATAAATATTTAGATACATAATAAATATAATAACATTTGATCATACCCCTAGTAAAGCATAAGAAACAACAAATGATATTGTTATAGATGAAAATAAATTTAAAATATCAACGTAACATTTCTTGAGGAAAATACAATTTTCATTTCGATATTATTTATTAAAAATAAAAAAAATAAAAAAATAAAGAAAATAACTAATTTGAAAATAATTATGCCAATTGGGGATGGCTTAGTGGTGTCAGGTAAGGTGGCCACTCCTTGGAAACAAAACTTGCTCAGGTTTGAGTCCTTCCATACTTGAAATTATCCAGAGGTGTGTGGTGAGCAGGTGGTGGGTTGGGCCTAGGACATGCATGGTATGGTACCCTCCCATACCTCATTACCCAAATAACATGTTTGTCAACTGGGGTTTGTTTAGTGGTACCATGTAAAGCGGTCACTCCCCGGCAATGGAAACAACTCAAGTTCGAGTCCTACCACACTCGAAATTAGTTGGGGGCGTGTGGCGCATATGTGGTGGGTTAGACCTCAGAAAGGTGCGGTGTGGTACATATCTATACATTATTAGACAAATAACATGTTTTCTACTAGGTTCCAACTCGATTGGTAGCACCTCTGTGGGGTCTTGGTGAGGTCTCAATTTTGATTCTCGTCGAGTACTTTCCTATTGATTTAGTGTAGTATTTTCTTTGTATTTCTCCCCCTCCACCAAACTTTTGTAACCTCATTGAAAATAACTATAAATACTTTTAGGGGAAGATTCCAATAAAACATGATCCATGATAGAGGGAAAATTCATACATGTGGTGTATGTTAAAAAAAATATTCCTTTCACATTATTGATATAAATGAAAAGTACCTCATTCAGAAAAATAAAAGAGGATTCATTTTAATAATTTTTATATAAATTAAAACATGGTTGAAAATGAATTTATAAAATCACTGGGTAACTGTAAAATCATTCTTTAAAGATTTTTAAATAATATATGGTTATGGAAGAAAAAATATTCAAAACCAAAGGGAGAAACAAAGTTATTTTTCCTTAAAATCATTCTTTCAGTCACTTGAGTAATTAAAGAGAATAAAATGAAAGGAAAATGTGTAATCCCTAGAAATAACCATATGGGAAGAAAATACATAATATTTTGGAGAGATATATCATATAATTTCATCATAAAAAATTTAATAATAAACAATCCTAGTAATAAAAAGATAATAATGTAAAACTATTATCTAAAGTTGATTTCAAAGGAAATACATATAACATCATTGGGTATTAAAATATGGGAAAGAGTCTAATGATCTATGGTTGATCTTGTTAGCCCAGTGTGATATTTTGATAAGGCTAAGGGGGATAAACTAAACAGTGTAAAATTTGTAAAAGTTTGAAAATTATATTTAAAATAAAATAATTTTATGTACAAGTTCATTGCTTAATTTTAGGTGAAATAGAAATAAAATAAAGAAGACCAACATAATTTTTATATTAGTTTAGATAAAATTAATCCTAATTCTAATCTTGAATTCTCTAAATACCTAGATAGAAATGGTATCCAATATAACCTCACTTTTTTAAGGTAGTGAAAACCTAATTACAAACCTATCTTTCTACCATTCAAAGAAAATCCAACAATACTTCCTTTCTAAGAACCAAGTCATAATAAAAAAACCATTTTTTCAACTTTAATTCACAACCCAAAACATGTATCATTTATAGTGGAGTTATAACTAATACATCTACCTTTTATAAAAGTGATAAAAAATACATACATTATTTTTATAAGATAAATCATGAATCGACACAATTAAAAATAAATAAATAATAAAAAATATATAACACAATAATAAATAAATATAATAGAAAAAAATCTTATGCAACTCAATTACATAATTTTTTTCATAATGTAACTCTTTTGGAGACCGCACCAGTAAGCTAATAGTTTTATTTGTAGTAGTATAATTTCAACTGAAAAAATTTGTAATACTATTTTTTGTCAATTTAATATGGCCCATTAAGTATATTTATATTGGAATATATAATGGTTGGATCTCAGTGTTTCCCAAAATGTGATCAATAAGTAGACCAGCCGAGGTTTCAAATTTTTATGTGTTCATTATTGTATTAAAAAAGTTTCCATAATCATGATTCTTCAATTAAACCTTCATGGGAAAAACTAAAACAAAACATGAAACACACACACACACACACATATATAATACTTTATGTTAGAAAGAATACAACACAACACAACTGAAATATTGTCTAAAATTCTTTCAATGAAATATTTTAATCAATATAAATTATATCTTTAAATATTAACTTTACAATAATTCTTAAAACTTTTAAATAATGTGTATGAGGATTATAACATAATAAATTCAATTCATAAAATATTTATAATTTGTTAAAAATTTATAGAAAAATCAATATGTATGAAACTTAACATCATATGTAATATAAATTTCATTCAGAAAAAATGCATAACATAATTTCCAAACAGAGGTAATAAATAACATAAATTACTTTAATAAAATTCATAATAGGTAAAATATTTAATAGATTAATATTATTACGTAATATAAATAACATATGATTATTTTAAAATATTAATCTGTAACATCCTTAAGAAAAATACGTAATATAATTTTATACTATGTAAAATAAATTCATACATAACATAATTAACTTCACAAAAATCTATTACATAATAAAATATATACTATAAATGATATAAATTTTATTTCCCACGATAATGCATAATTTTTTTTCCTTTGTAGAAAAAATTAGTATGTAATATATTTTTATGATATGAAATAATTTATAACATATTTATAAAATGTAAGATAAATATGTAATATAATTTACTTTTTGAAAAATGTGATACATGATATAATTTTTTATACCATAAAATATATATAAATTTTTATCTGTTAATAATAATTTATATTTATGGTTTTCAAACATGTATAATATACCATTAAAAGATACATAATATATTTTAGTGTACATAACATACATAAAAGTTTGCCTTATATAGATTTTCCAGTTCATACCAAATATAATTTTTTTTCATCCAAAACATCAAAAAAGCACTTTCACATAGATTTAAAAGAATAAAAAGAAAAAATTATATGAAAACCAAAAAAATGAATAAATAAAAATTCAATAGTAAATTTGAATATCATTACTTTCATTACAGGTAGTGAAAATAAGGATTCCACAATTTTATAAACTAAAAACAATAACAAATCAACATAGTGTACAACATGTGATTCTATATTTAAGTATAAATAATATAATACTAATACAATAATATAAATTAAAGTGATTATAAAAATAATAAATAATAACATAGGGTTTGTAACATCTAAAATAATAAAATATATTTGTATAAAAATATAATTATGTTATCTGGAGTTAAATAATATTAGAAGAGTTTATTAAAATATAGTTTTTTAATTATAAAAATAAAAAATACAACGAGGAAAAAGATTTAAACTAGAAACCAAACTCAAACAATCCCTAATTCAAAAAATATATCCTAGTTCAAATTCTGAAATATCTAAAAATATAGGATGGATTCTAGGAGATGTGACTGGGATATGACATTGAATTTGTTGGGTAGTCTTCCTGGTTTTGTAGATTTTAGTTATTTTTTTGTTTTAATGTATAGAATCTAAACCTAGGGGGATCACTATTGGGTCATTATGATTTATATGACTTGTAAATAATTCATTTTTATGTATCATGGTTTGTATATATTATTTATTATAACTTTTCATGATGTATTCTACACTTTTTCATCTAGATTTATTTTTTCATTATTTTTTTATTACTAACATTCATATGAGTGTAATGTCTCCCCACAACATTTCCATAGAACCTTGATGGTTTATGGAATCCTTTAGTGTATGTGGAGGTGTAACTATTGTTATTTAACACTTTGACCAAGTTATTATGGAGTGATATGGGTTAGGGCATTATAAATTGGTATCACAACATATTTTCTTTTGTCCTGCAATTTTTTAATGGTATACATGTGGTAGGATACTGTTGAAACTTTGTAAGGATCTTCTTCTTGGAAGTAGATAACCCACAATTTGGGGTAGTGAAAGTTACTAGGAATGAGATTTTTATTCTAAGAATTCATTTTTATTACTGATCCACCTCACCTAGTGTGAAACACTTCAGTTTTGGATTTATGATTTATGATATTTCTAATATTATTCCATAATGACCAAAGGAAGTTCATTCCAATATCATATAAGGAATTTCAGATTCAAGTTCCATTTGTTTTCTTTCTTTATATTGATTACCTAGGTTATGTTATTGTGTTTTTTAATAAATATGGTAGTGAAAAATTATATGGCAGTATCCTATATAACTTGATGGTGGAATCTTATAAATTCCATAAATGAATTTTCTATTGATTATCAGTAGATTATAAATCTATTTGTGGATCGTAAAAATTAAATAAAATTATAATAACAAATTATGATTTTTTTCCTCTATAACATGTAAATCAAATTTTATTTCACTAAACTAAAAATTGATATCCTTGAAAAATGAATTATAATTAGATGTAAATTTATGTTGTGGAACATGTGTGTGTGTGTGTGTCTGATGATGAACTTGTGTATGGTTATATAGGGATAGATAGGGTACACTTTGTGAGACTTTTACGAGATGTGATATAAACAATAACAAGATGTTATGATTTACACTACTTTCCTAGAACCATTGTATTAAAAACTGGGATGGAAATTTGTTATGAGGTGTGTGTTTGGATATGTATAGGAATTCACCAATAATAGACTATAGTAGAGTTCCTAGAGGGAGACCATGATAATGATCATTTGGATATTAGTCTAAATCCTCCTATAGTACTATGATAAACCAAGGATGACTAAATCCGTAATATTGAATTGTGAGTGATATATTCTATAGAGAGATAGAAACCATGTGGTGTACCTAATATATCTAATCAGACATGATAGTTTTAAATGAATCACCTGCAATTTTTTAATGTTGAAAGTGGACGCTAAGAAACAAATCTATAGGTATATTCTATTTAGAAAATATTCAACCACCTTGAGACACCCTGGATAGGAGGGTGAAGTAAGTTACTTATATTCTATAAGGCTCATTAAAGAATAGGTGGGATATTATGGTCCAGGTGGACTAATATTCTTCGTTTTCATGGAACTGCATCCAAGAATAATTCTTCATTAATTTTTTATTAGAGATTTTGATAGAGGATAGGGCCTAATGAATATTATATTTGAATCAGGGAGGGATTTCATCCTTGTAATATGCTTCTAATTTTACTAATTTGAATTGTTTTTCAATGATGCAAGATAGGCATGAGAAAACACAATCATGATGTTTTGAAGATGTATTGAGATATGGGATTTGGGTTTAAATGAACATTTTTCACCAGTAATATTTTCCAGAGGATGAGAATCAGTCCCCCAATATAGAGAGGAACCTAAGCGAGGGTAAGTGGAATCAGTTGGAGGGGTATATAATGGATCTTTGGGAGACAAAAAGCATGTTTTTATGGTTCATACTAATAAGATGGTGTAAAAGTGTCCAATGAAATAGTTTATATCTTTTTTCATAGGTATATAGTTCATTAGAGTTTGAAAAAAAATTCAAGGATATCCACATTCATCCTAAGTGTGATTAGTATCCATTCATGTGATGACTATGTGTGAATATGGGGAGTATGCATCAATTTCACAGGATTTACTAGCAAGATACTGGTCGCAATGGATATGGTTAGATATAGGGTTTAGGATTTGGATCTGATATACTATAGAAAGTGAGTAGTTTTATTTCTAAAATTCATTTGGGGTGGGGTGGAGGATGAGTTGGTTAGGGGTAGAGTATGTAGAAATTATAGGTAGGTGAAATCTATGAGAGTCTAATGGGTGCACAAGTTTTAGGTTTAAGCTAGTTGTGTGTCTTGGTCCTACTTTGATTGAAAAGGATGTCAAATCATCTGCTTTTCAATGTACAATTTTATTAACTTTAACTTTTACATATACTTTTCTCAATACATGGAGAATCATACTCTTTTATATCTATACAGTTTAGGGATGGATTATGGTTTTTAATAAAATATTTATATGATGTGATGTTTATTAACACACCATTAGGCATGTGATCTGAGGAAATTCCTAGATATAAGTATTAATACCTAGTGGTTGGTTATTAGAGATTTAATTGTTAATTTTTAGGCTAGAGATGGCTGATTTTCAAGTGATCCTTGTGTGGATTGGTTAGTTCATTATCAAGCCAAGATCAACTATTATCATCTATAGGTGCCTTTTATATCTAAAGAGGTTGATAATTATGTCTATGTTGAAAAGTGGGACATAAAGGCTAGTCATGAAGGACTTGAGCATAATTAGTTGGGTGGGATCATAGACTGGGTTTCTAGTTTTTTATATAATTGATATGATAAATAGTAGACCTTTTATCTCATTGTTGACTCATTATAGGATTATTTTTCCAAAGGATTTATTAGGATTTATACCCAGTGAGAGGATTAGTTTATGATCGATATTATTCAATTTGAGTATAACTTATCTATTATTCCTTAGAAGAAGGATTTTATAAATATCTTATTGTTAAATTTATAATTAGTGGACTTTGAGGTAAAGGGATTCATATGGTTGAGTATCTTCCCTTGGAACGGTTTGGTCTTATTCACTAAGAAGGAATATGGATCTTTCATATTATGTGTGGAATATCATAGGTTGAACAAATAGGATATCAAGATTCAATATCTTTTATGAACCAATATCCCTTAGCCATTTACATGGTCAAATGACCCCATGTATCTTCTATAAGACCTTGGTTTCCTTCCCCTCACAACATGCACATATTTTTTCTAACCAAGTTTCTATTCCCAGGTAACTATGTGCTTTTTTTTCAAAGGGTAGTAGTGACTGCACAATTGATGCATTGTATGTTAAATAATGTATCATAGAAATGTGAATCATATAGATTTTTGAGACCCTGTTTTTTACTTCTAAGACTTTGAAATAGATCTTGAAATATTTTTAGAGTGAGGCACTAATATGACATGCGATTTTGAAGACTGATGTGCCCAGAATTAATTCTATAAAAATATTAAATATATTTTATATCATGAAAATGTGATTTATTAAAGAAAATTGGATATATCTTAAATAGAGACTTGGATAAAAAATCCAATACCATAGTTGAATTCGAAATGCGAGGTATACCCTAGGTGCTACCTAAAGTTGGTCTACATGGGGTGTTTGGATATAGCGGTCATTGGTAGGTGAGTTTAAATTAAATTTATTAATTGTTTTGATTTTTTATTTTAAATGACCTAATTATGTTTTCTCTATAAGTACACCATTATGGATGATATATAGTTTTATCCTCATAAACCTAGGATTTTTGAGTGGAGAGTTATACCACCTCTCATTGGAGAATTAAGATCAGATAACAACGAGCCTTCAAATCTAGACAAATTGAGGCGCAATGAATGAAACAACATCTCTCATTAATTGGAGATCATGTTATTCATTGAATAATGATCCAAATTTATATATGACTCATAACATGTGTATTTATTCCCCTATGATTATTTTATTGAGCATGATCATTCTTAATCCTTTTATCTAATCCAATTTTGAGCCTTTGCATGTCCCACATATCAGATTCAATTCATTTATTCAATTAGAACCTATTGTGCCATATTTTCACCCCTGATATCCCCAATTGAATTCATTTTCCAATAAATCTTGTCAAAATATATTTGAACATATTTTTCTTATGATTTCCCCCTTTGTTATTTGCGTTATTCATTATTGGACCACAGGGTCACGATACAACATTTCCGAGTGGGATTGAGCTCGATCGAACCCCCAGATTCATGGAGGATTCACATGAAACAATCGGTTTGAAAAATCAAGGATGGATTTGGGATTATTTTTAGGATTTGATTTATTCTATCATGTATTATAATAACGATGAGGATATGGGTGGTTATACAGGCTAGGATTGTGCGTAAAGATTCGTACGGGTGAATCAGAACTCCATTTTTATAAAAAATGGATGGCCAGAAATGAAAATCAGAGTCTTGCACTTCTTTTTCAGATGAAACTAAATCATGATTCAATGTAGTGTCCATGTATTAGAGATTCACATTGTAGATATGAATTTTTTGTAAAATCATGACATACACGGCATGTATTGTGATGAACAGACGCTATATTATCTGACTTCTGTGGCAACTAGGGTTTTGATAGGAGTTAAATATGAAATGCCCTATAGAGGGACCCCATAATATATAAACCTATCTAAAAGATCATTATGTATGGATGGTACATACCTATGATCATATGTGGACCAACATGCCATGTTTGGTTGGAGTCACACCGTATACTTCGAAGAGTACACGAGATTGCGTAGTCGACACATGCTGAGTATTGGCCTGGACCTAACGTGCCATGTAGGGTGTGTCACATGTCATGCACTAGCACATGGATAGGTACATAGACATGTATAGGTTACACAGAAATTTCCAAGGTACACAGACATGGACAAGATCACTGGAAAGACCTCAGGTGGCTGAGGTACGTCGCGTAGTCCCTTTATTCGTCGTGTCAGTATACATGGGAAATAAACAATTTTTTGGAAATGAAAAATCCAGTAATTAGAGAGTACGACATTCCACGGGTGACCCCTTTCACACTATTCACCCCTACTTCATTTTTTAAGGAAACTTCTACCTCTCGTATCTCCTTCATTTGGACTAATATTTTGGATCGTGAGTAGCTTATCCTGAGTTTTCTTCTACATAGAACATTATAGTGACCTTTGTTGTGTATTTTGAGATATAATGTGATATTTTTCAAGTGGGATGATTTTTTAGAGATGATTGATAATGGAAGTGATATAGTAGGATCATCAAATATATTAGAGTGGAAACCTCCTACTGGGATAGGGCATGGGACCTCTATCGACTATCTGAGTAGCACCCTCCTGTGGAGTTAGGGCATCGGTCCTCAACCACTAGATTGGAACCCTCCTGTTGGGATAGGGAATGGGTCATATGCCTATCTATTAGAGTGGAACCCTCCTACTGGGTAGATAATGAGTCCCCGATTATCCAAGTGGTACCGTCCTGCTAAGAAGGGCATAGGTCCTCAAATACTAGAGTGGAACCCTCCTACTACATATGGAAAGGGTCCTCTACTGATTAATATAGTGGAACCCTCTTGTTGGGAGAGGGAATGGGTCCACTATCACCTATCAGTGTGGAACCAACCTTTTAGGGAAAGGCATGGGTCCTCTAGCTACCTATCAGAGTGGATGCTTCTTTTTGTGATAGGGTATAGTTCCTTTATCAACAAATAGAGTTGGACCCTTCTATTGGGATAGGGCATGGGTCCTCTATCGACTTCTAGAGTTGTACCCTCCTGAAGAGTCAGGGTATGGGTCCACTATTTATTGAGTGGAACCATCATGTGGTACCAGGGTATGGGTCCTCCACTAGAGATTGTGGCCCCTTGATTGTGCAGCATAATGGGGAGGTGTGGATCAACATGGATGTTTCTTTGGTAGATGTTCTAGATTATTGGCATCTTTGATGTACCTTTGTAACTATTAGCACAATTTTCTTGGGAAGGGTTGTGAGATAGATATCCCTCTACTCACTCATTTGGGTTTCTTTTGTGGATATATATATATATATATATCCATGTTGTTAGATTTTGTTAATCTCTTACTTTAGGTTGATCTTTCTACTCCTATCATGTCTCTTACTACCCCCCCTTCAAGTTTTAGAGCATCCTACTTAGTATGTGTATTCTCACCCATGCATGGGATTTACCTGCACATGTCATGTTTTAGATAGATGACGAATAAGACAACAGTGATTACATATGATTGTAGGGATACCCTAGTGCACTAGACCAAATATGGTGTTTGGAGCTTGTAGATTTAGAGTTGGTCTCTCTCATCATTTATTTTTTATTTTTTCTCTGATTTAGATATATTTATGGTTGGGTATGTATTTTTCCCTCATTTTACTTTCCATTTTATGATATCATACTCTTGTACTCCTTAGAGTTTTTATACGAATGATTTTCACTCTATATGTTGCATATTTTATTGTTATTCCACTACACTTTTTCATGGATATTATTTTTTGTGTGCATACAGGTACATAGGTAAAGGCCTCCCATATTGGTTATACCTTTCAACTCATTTTTTCAGCCCCTGGCCTATAGAGATGGGCTTGGGGTAGTTTCGGATCAAGCCCCATTGGGTTTGGACATGGAAAATTGGTATCATATCAGTTAATTCCTTAGGATAGAGTTTGAAGTTTTACCCTTATGAGGATTTGAATGGGATTTATGGAAATTGTTTCAATGTGTATCAAGTGAATCTTTCAGGATAGGTAACCCAATGTTGGTATGATGGTCAATATATCAATTCACCATGACTTTAACGACCTACTTGTCAACTTAGCATACAGAGACATTGGTTACAATGATCAATAGTACATGAATCATATAATATTGAGTCCTTTGACTATCCTTCTTAATTCAGTTCCCCATATATATTCTCATTTAACCATGGTATGTCTTGATCACTTTTGAGATTCATCCATGAAGAAAACAAGCTAGTTTATCGATTATGGATCATGATGGAGATTCGATGAGTGATGAGGCATTAGTTCAAGGTCCATCAGGATAGATATTTTCCTCCAGTAAGGTAGGTAGTATCTCCCCAACATGTTGAGTAGTAGATAGTACTAGCATGGTAGTATGAGGATTCATGTAGGATTATCACACTCTACGAGTTCCAAAACTATAGGCTATTGAGGTTCCATGATAATCCAGTTCTCTAGACAGTGGAGGTTTGGATTGAGTCGGTGATCTGATTTTTTTTGACTTTTGTGGATCCTGACCAATCAGATGGTTTCACTTGCAACCAGTGCTCTTCTTAGAGAAGCAGTTGGTTTTGGTGGTACCAGAAGATGACACACCCATGTTGAGTGCAAATTGTAGTTTCTAGAGATAGATATCATCCATGCAACTTATTGATCTAGACTCCATTATTAGGTGGTTGAGGTAAGGATTGATCTTACAATTTAGATATCCTACTCATATAGGACCTCATTTGATGGTGATCCTCACAGTTATACCACTTCAGGAGAAAGGTGGGAATCGGTAGAGTCCTGTGAATGAGATGTTTTAAAGTTGGTTTGAAAATTATAGGAATAGGGACACTTCCCCCACATTGTTGCATCCTTGTGACATGATTCAAAACCATATGGTAAAGTTAGTGCTTCCTACAACAAATAGTGTCAAGTTGAGGTGGACAAGTCCCTTTGACTTGCATGATCGGGATATGAGAATATGATGGGGGTGTTAGAGCAGGCCCTGGTTGAGGAGAGAAGAAAGGAAATAGAAATTATGAGCTCTCAAAATATAGGGATTATGTCTAGGAGGATCAAGTGTGGTTTGAGGTACAACCTATGTCTCAACATCTCCAACTACAGTTGTTATTGAAAATTTGAAATCCACATTTCTTTGTATGTACCCCTGTTTAAGACCTAGTGATACTAGTAGAGGCCCTTTTTCAATCCTTGTTTTAGAGGTCCCAACATAGAGGATTGGCGGTCAAACATTTCTAGCAATGGGGTTACCTTACTCTATAAGGATAGAGATCCTCACATGCAGTCTTTTAGTAGTGGCGGTGACACCCTATGATATTTTCCTCAATATGGACTAGTCATCGACCAACCATACTCAGTTTTTTCTACCACTAAGTATGATAGTTATTTTAGATTTTTGGATATAGTTTTCCTTCTTGATGATGATTGATCCCTAGAAAAAGTAGGATGAGATCATTCATAGTAGGTTACAACTAATTTATTAGTTGACTAGTAGTACCCTTAATATAATAAATGTTATAAGATATAAACTCCCTATAATGATGGTGGGGTATGATGACATGTCAGGTTGACCTATCCACTATGAGATGGACCTCTATATGAAATTTCACCAGGGATAGCCAGAGGTTTATGCTAGCACATCGAATGAACCCATGGGGCCATGAAAGCTAGTGGTGTAGTTTTAGGTTCTATAGAGGTAGCTCTTTTCAAGATCCAATGTGCTCACTTGGGAAGCCCTATATTTTTCTCTTGAGAGGCATATAAGATCTCTATGTGAGGTGTGGATTTAGATCCCCTGAATTAGGTGACTATCAGGTAGCTGTATCTTCCACCATGAATATATGAAACCCTCATGTCCATGGAATCTAAGTATGAGCACATGAGACACTTGAGTATAGATCCTAGACATTCTCTTAGAGTAAAAGTATCATGGTGAAATCACATGGAGTTAGTTATATATTTGGGTGGTTGTGGTATGCATATCCAAGATTTTAGTCCCTTTGAATTCCCTAATGTGGAAAGGGAATTTGTTTTCTTGGAATGAGTAGTTTCATAGAGCCTTCAAGGATTTGAGGTTGAGGCAAATGAGTGATCTTGTTTTGAGACTACTGGAGGAGGGTGTGGAGTATGTAGTGTGTTGTGATACCTCTAGAGTTGGGCTCAGCTATGTGTTGATTCAAATACATGAATTTATCAAATATGGGCCGTTGATGTTGAGACCACTCAAGAATAACTATGCCACTCATGGCCTAGATATGGTAGTAGTAGTATTTTCTCTAAGGATGTGGAGACACTATCTTCAAGGAGGGTGCATTGTTATTTACTCAGACCATCATAGCCTTAGGTATTTATTCACATAGAGAGACCTGAAACTGAGGAAAATATGTTGGTTTGAATTCCTACATGACTATGAATTTGAGATACTCTATACTCATGGGAAGGGAAATGTGGTGGCATATTCCCTTATCCGGAAGTCCCAAGGTAATTTGGTGTTGGAGGTGTCTAAACAGTTGGATTATTTATATCTGACCCATATTGAGGAGGAGGTTTTATCTTTTCTTCAGTTGATATTGTTGACTCCTCTTCTCCCCCTACATGTGAGAGATTCACCATTGCGATACATAAACTGTGTGGTCTTATGTGACCAGATATCCTCAGGAGATTCACTCAATGAATTTTTTGAAGGAGGGAATCACGTCATCCTTTTCCAGGGATGGACAGTGGTCCTAGTTACGATGTGGGAAAAGGTGATGAGAGAGTTTGAAACATATACTTTATCTATATATCCTGGTGTGTTAAAGATGTATAGAGACCTTCAGTAGCAGTTTTTGTGGGATGGATTGAGATGGAATATTACTAAGTTCATCTCTCGATGTCTCACCTATTCGTAGGTGAAGACTGAACACTGAGTTCTGGTGGGTTTGTTGAAGACCTTTTAGATCCTAGAGTAAAAATAGGATGGTATATTCATGGACTTAATGATAGATATTATGTACTAAATGGGATACCATGATTCTATTTAGGTTACATTTGACCAACTCTTGAAGTTGGTGCACTTTCTTGCCATCAGGGAGAAGAGCTTGGTTGATATTTTGGTACAGTTGTATGTACAGGAGATCATCCACCTTTATGGGGTTCCCTTAACTATTTTCTTTGGCCATGATGTGCAGTTTATTTCATGGTTAAGGAGAGGCTTGTAGAAGGAATTTTGGACCTATATGAGGATGAGTACATCCTTACTCCCCCAGACATATGGGTAGACTGAGTGAATTATCTTTTCATTGGAGGATATATTGAGGTTTTTCATGTTAGACATTGGCTGGAGATATGAGGATCACATTACATTACTAGAGTCTTCATACAACAATACCTACCATATGGAACCCTTTTAGGCCCTTCAGTTTGGCCTTTTTCAAGTTCTGAGATCAGCAAGGCATCTCTTATTGGTCTAGAGACGGTTCAAGTTATAATGTATAATTTCTAGGTGATCTGTGAGCTGAAGAGGAAAGCCTAGAGTAGGAATAAATCATATGCAGATCAACATCATAGGCCATTGGATTTCAAGTCAGGAGAACAGGTTTTCTTGAGAGTCTCCTCATAATGAGGATTGTAGAGATTCATTTAGGGAGGAAAGATATCCCTGAGGTTCATCGGGCCGTTTCAGATCTTTTAGAGGTTTAGAAAGGTTTCTTACCACCTTTCCCTACCCCATAGTTGGAGTGGGTGCATGAAATCTTCCAATTCTTACTGCAAAGGAGATACAAGCATGACCCCCCACATGTTATTGACTAGGGAGATATAGAAATCGAGGATTGATCCAATTTCATGAATCACCTGATGGAGATTGAGGATCCGAAGGAGAGGACCCTGTGTGGATTGACCATCCCCTAATTTTGTGTTTTGTGGAAGCTTGAGAGCATGCAAGACAGATAATGGGAGTGTGATATCCAGATGCGATCTTAGTATCCTAACATTTTTGCATATTTTTTCTATTTTAGGATGAAAATATTAAAGTAGGGAAAAATTTAGAGACCCTATTTTTTTCCTTGTATGACTTTGGAATATATATATATGTAGAATTATTTTTGGAGCCAGGTGCTGATATGGCGTGTTATTCTGAGGCCTGGTTTTCCCAGAATTGATTTTATAAAAATATTTAATATATTTAAGATCTTGTACACATTATTTCTTAAATAAAATGGTATATATACTAAAAGGAGTATCGAATCAAAAATAAGATACAAAAAATGAATCTGGAACATGAGTTTTACCATAGGAGTGACTTAAAGTTGGTCAGCAGGGGGAATTTGGATATAGTGACCATTGGAAGGTGTATTTAAACTAAATTATTTCATTAATTTAAATGAAATAATTTTTTCCTCTATAATTACACAATTATGGAGTATCTCTAGGGTTAACCACATAACCTTGTGATTGTTGAGAGAATATTTCTACCACCACTTGTTGGTGAAACAAGATCAGATGACAAAGAGCCTCTAGATCTAGGTGAATTGAGGCGTAGAAAACACATAAACATATATCACTAATTGGAGAATTAATTTTTCATCAATGAATGATCCAAATTGAGGTAGGAATAATTATATGTAGATTTATAACCATATTATTAAATGATTGATCATTATCATTCTTATACCTTTGATCTTCATCAATTATGAGCCTTTTCATGCACCCACATATCAGATTCAATTCATTTATTCAATTAACCCTTGTTGTGTCATGTTTCTCACCATATATATCCCCAATTGTATTCATTGTATTATAAATATTGGACACTGATTGTTTCATATCTATTAATTATTCTTTCCCCCTCCATTATTCATGTTATTCATTATCGAAGCATGGGGTCACAATTTGACATTGACAGTCAAGATCGATATTGATTGAATCCATGTATTCATTGAGGATTTTGGGTAATGAACATTTTGAAGAATTAGGTATGGATTTGGGATGATTTATAGGATACATTTGATTACACCATGGGTCAGAATACCAGTGAGTTGAAGAGAGATGCCATGGGATATGGAGGTGTGTACGGATTTGTATGGGTGAATAAGAACTCTGTTTTCCTATCCAATGGATGTAAAAAATAATATATGGAGACTTACCCTTAATTTTTAGGTGAAATTGAGGCATGATTCAATGAAGTGGGTGTGGATCAAAAATTAATGGAGAAAATATGACCTGGTAGAAAATTAAAACATTCACGGTGTGTACTGTAATGAATACACATAATGTAGTATGGTTTCTATGGTGGATAAGGTTTATCTTGGAGATAAATATGACACACCATGTGGAGGGACCACACACTGTGTAACCCTTTCTTATCGACTTGATTTTTACATAGGTTACATGCTTAGGATCCCATGTGGCCCCTCACATCGTGTATGGATGGAGGCATTCCAGGTACTTAGGAGAGTACATAGTCTTGCGTAGGTGGAACATGCTAAGTGAGGGATTTTCCCTGACACACCATGTAGGTTGTGGAACATTCCATGTACTATAGCATGGCTTGGTACACTAACATATCCAGGGAAAATGGACAAGCCTAGGGTACACAGACAGGTCTAGGAGCACAAGAAGGACCTCAGGTGGCTAAGGCACACTATGTAGTCTCTTTACAAAACATATAAGTATACATTGGAAAAAATCATGTGTGGGAATACAAAAGGGTAGGAATAGTAGAGGTACCACATTCCATGTGGGTCCTCTTACACCCTGTGTACCCCTACTTCATTTTTTAGGAAACTTCTAACTCTTGTGTATTCTTAGTTTGGAATCATATTTTGGCCCACGAGTATCCTATCCTAAGTTATTTTTTTTCATAGAACAAAATTGTGGCCTAAATAGTGGTTTTTGAAATATGATGTAATGTTTTATGAGTGGAATGATTCTTTAGGTGACACTCGATTAAGGTAGTGATCATGTAGGATCACCAGATATTAGAGTGTCACCCACTTACTAGGGTAGGGCATGGGTCCTCAATCGACTATCTGAGTGGCACCCTCCTGTGGAGTTAGGGAATGGGTCCTCAACCACTATAGTGGAAACCTACTATTAGGACAAGACATTGATCCTATACCTATATATTAGAGTGGAACCTTCCTATAGGGCAGGACATGGTTCCTCGACTATCTGAGTGGCACCCTCCTGCTAGACAAGGCCTTTTTCCTCGACCACTAGAGTGTCACCCTCTTGTTGTGTAGGGAATGGATCCTCTACCAATTTCTAGAGTGTCACCCTCCTAATGGGATAGGCCATGGGTCCTCTATCAACTATTAGAGTGTCACCCTCCTATTAGGAAAGGGCATGGGTCCTCTAGATACCTATTAGAGTAGAACTCTCCTATTGGGATAGGGTATAGATCCTCTATCAGCTACCAAAGTGGAACCCTCCTGTTGGAACAAGGCATGGGTCCTCTATCAAATTCTAGAGTGGATCTCTCCTATGATGTCAAGGTATGAGTCCTCTATCTATTGAGTTTCACCCTCTTATTGTAATAGGGTATGGGTGATCCTCCTGGGATTATGGCCCCTCAACTGTATAGCATAGTGGTTATGTGTGTCTTGACATGGATGTTTCTTTGGTAGATGTATGAGATATTGGGAATCGTTGATGGACATTTGGAACTATTAGAACTCTTTCCTAGGATGGGTTGTGAGATAGAGATAACCTTACTCTCCCATTTGGGTTTCTTTTGTGAGCATATATATATATATCTCTATTCATGTAGTTGTATTTTGTTACTCTCTTTCTTTAGTATGATATTTCTATTCCTATCATGTCTCTTATAGTTCCCCCTTCATCTTTTGGTGATACCTACTAGGATAACCTATGCACTAGACCATGTACCATGGTCAGAGCCTGGAGATTTGGAGTTGGGATCTCTTAGTATTTACTTTTCTAGTTTTTTAGGTTAGGTTATAATTCTTTTTGGGAATGTATTTTCCCCCTTTTTACTTACCTATTTATGTTTTCATACTCATGTACTCCACATAGATTTTACATGCATGATTATCACTCTAGATGTTGCATCTTTTATTATTATCCATCTTCATTTATAAATGGAGACGGTTTTGTGTGTGTGTATAGGTACTTAGGAAAAATCATCCCATATTATTTATGCCTTTAGTCACTTGTCACAAGCCCCTATCTTATGGAGGCGGTCTTGGGTTTTTTGTAGATTGAACCCCATTGGGTTGGGTTGTGACATAGATTTATTAAAATGGAAAATTACTTATACACCATTATTAATTTTAACCCAAATATCATCTTAATCTCTAACTAATTTGAACCATTATTTCCTTTATTGTATAAGATTTTCTTTATTTGGTCCCTCAGAGACTCTCCTTTGATCTTAGTTGATCTCATCAAGGTATGTTTCGATTTCCACCAGTTTCATTCCTCTCCTTCTATATATCTCAGTGATCTCTATTGTCCATCAACTGTTGGAACTCTTGAGGAATTTCATGTATGGATCTAGAAATTTTTATGGAGAATTGATGTTTTTTTATAAATATCATCTTCTGGGACCCAATCTCTTTGTTTATAATCACTGTTATCAAAGGAAACTAGGTTTTCTCCATTTTTGAGGTATGTGTCTCTATATAATGGTTATTTCCCATCACATACATTTTCATTCTTCTATTCTCCATTAGTTTATATTTTGAAAATTATTTATTTGATATCAATGAGGGAAAATCTATGTAAATAAATTTTTACTGCCTTGGAAAATAGTTTTAAATAGGAATTTATTTAAAAATAGTTTTCTAAAATTTTTGTGTTCGATTAAATTCCTAAAATATATATTTGACTCAAAAATGGATTTTCAATACTATGAGTAGTAATAATTTTCTTTTGGATTTTTTTTAACATTTTGAGCATGGATTACATGAATATTTTTATAAAGTATAGAACATGGTAAATTTTGTGGTGTTGGGTTATGAAATATGTAAACCCTAGTAGTTGTGGGCCCACTAGAGGTTATAGTTGTGATACTAATAGACTATGTCAGGACTTGTTATTCTAAGGTTCATTTTTATTTCTTTATAGTTTTCTTTGTATGTCTTAATTATGTTTTCCCATAGGAAATAACCAATTTTTTCTTTATGCATGGTTTCATTCAGGTATTATGCTTTGATGCTCACATATTTATTTTATCGATGGTTTGATTATTAACCTCTATTTATATTAAATGGATTTAGGTTTTATTATTGGTTTATTTGAATATGGAATATTTTGAAAGAAACTAAAGGAAATTTTCTATTAAAAATGTTCAAATAAAATTGATTTATGAATCTTGTATCGTCTTAAAGCTATAAGTAGTGGTTTCATGGTGACAAACATTGTATATATTCATGGTAGTATCCTATTGGGTGTTTTCCTAACACCTTGTATATGATGTTGGGTTTTCATATACATGGTTTTATAGGATACAGGTAAAGGTAAGGGTGTATTGTATCCTGATAAATTCTCTTGGTTTAGGTCGCTTCATGGTAGTTTGGGATGTCAGTGATGGATGATAACATATAAACTTGTCTATAGTCATAGACTTGTTTGGTTTCCAGGATTATCCTTCTATCTTTGTTTTGGTTATGTCTCATGATTCTGTTCCTTTTCTTTCACATTGTACATTAATTTTTTATCATTATCTTTTTATATGTGAGACATGTTCTATTATGGTTTCAGGGTGAAATCACTCGCATGGTTTTGTATATTGATAATCAGGTGCTTGTCGCTAGCCCATGGTGATTGGAAACATACTTCAAAACTTGTGTGAGGCCAAATCAATTAATGTGTCAGGTCGACCAAGGATGGTTTGATAAAAGGTGGTATCACAGAAACCCATGGTTTTTCTGGTGGTAATCAGATGACTAGAGTTTGGACCATCAAAACTTGGGTGATAAGTGCAGAAGGGTTCCTAGCCTATTCAATTTTGTACCTAACCTCATGTTTCCATGGGTGGTTAGGTATTTTTCATCAAAAATATACTTTTATTTTGGATTGATTTAGTTGAACCTTGTCCTTTTCTTCCCTATTGATTTTCTATGACCTATATTTTTCTCATTGAATCTATTTTTGTCTTAAACTCTTGTTTTTAATGTTTTTAATCTAGATTCTTGTGATTTTTTACTTTTATTCAAATATTTTTTACCAATATAATCAGTTATTATTTTTTGTGTTCATTAGATAATACCTCCTAGAAGTGTCTTCTGGAATTATAGTGAAGGAAATTTAGGGAAATTCTTAAGGAAAATACTCCATTCAACCCTAATTTATGGGAAATGGCAATAAATACTATTCAATCCCTTGCTCAAGGGGGTGGTGGAAACTAGAAACAGATGGTGGATCATGATTTTGATTTTACTAAAAAAATACACCAGTATTCTATTGTTAAAAATGAACCAAATAACCCAAGTAATGGATTAACATAATTGATAGGATTTCCCACTTTTTAAAAACTCCAAAGGAATCTAAGGTGGGATTTTACACTTATATTCTTAAAGGTCCAAGATGGAAGTTATGGGATTCCATTGTGTAAGATAAATTATATGAGGACCTTTTTTAGAAAACATTCAAGATAACCTTCAATATGTTGTTTTATTCTAACAGGTTTTGTGTAGTGAAGTCTAGGGAGTTTCTCAGTCCAGATCTAGGAGACCTTTTAGTGATGGAGTATGCTTCTCATTTTATTGAGTTAGTTCATCTATCTATTGATCTTTTCATTGACGACTACCTTAAGTTTAAAATGTTTTAGATGTATCTGAAGATTTATATTTGGTTGATGCTTATTATCATGTTCCTACCAACCTTTTCTAGGGTAGTTGATAAATTTGTTAAGACTAAGGAAGACTTATCTAGAAAGGAAGGTCATAATGGAGATTATTTTATAGTATGGGATAATCAGGGTGTGTTGAATGGAATGAAATGGAAGTGTAATATGGTTGATCAATTTATATTAGGATCTATTACTTGGGATTCATCACAAAAGAACTAAGATGTTTTATTACAATTTTGAATACCTGGCCATACTAATCCTGACTATGTGGTAACACCCAAGATTTTCTGTCATTATGGATAGTATTTCCACCATAATAATTTTTATGAAAAATTATCCTAGGGAAGTAGATCTAGATCCAACATTACCATAGGCTCCCATGTTCGATTAGATATATTGAATGGTATATCATCTTAATCTTAGGAAAAGGGGAAACTAGTACTATAAATAATGGTCAGGGAAGGGATAAGGCTAGACATATTTATATAGTGCAGTCTACACCAAAGGAATCTGAAGTGGGGTAATATATTATGAGATGTATGGTGTTTATTTCATCCTCTATAGTCTTCAATTGGTTTGATAAAGGTGGATCTCATTATTTTACATATTTTGTGCTGATTGAAGTGTTGGGATTATAATCGAGGATTATGTCATTCATTATGGATCTATCCACTCCAATTGTAAGGATGAATTAATAGAGTTTTAAATGTTCAAAGTGATGGATTTTGATTTCCAACCGTGTGTTTTTATGGGATTTATTAGTCCTTGGTCTTGATATATTCTACCTCATCATTGGAATGGATTGGGTGACTTTTTTAAGGCCCATATTGATTATTATCATTGTCAAGTTCAATTTATCTCTTTTAATGGAGTTACTCACTTCATTCAGGGTGAGTGGAATTGTAGATCTAGAAGAGAGGGGCTAGTTGTTATTGTGGTCAGAATAATCTCATACAAATTTTAAGTGATGTTTCATTACGTTGTTAATTAGAATATAAGTGGTCCACTTACTATAGTAGTGGATAAGTGCCTTGATGTCTTGTGTGGTGATTTTTCTGGGTTACCTCCCTTAAGAGAGGCTAAATTTACTATTGATCTACTCTCAAAGTTAAGTCTCATTTCCTATATATCTTATCATATGGAACCCACTCAATAGAAGGAAATCAATTTTCATCTTGATAATCACGAGGGAAAGGGATTTATTTATTCATGTGTGTCATCTTTGACTTCACCGGTTCTCTTCACAATGAATATAGATGATATCCTCTAAGCTTGTGTTGATTACCCAAATATTAACCAGGTGACTATTAAGAACAAGAATAATTATACCAGGATTGATGATAATTCTGATTAACTCATAGGATCTCGATGATTTTCTAAGATTGATCTGTGATCACAGTATCGTCATCTAGGAGTCTAAGAAGGGGATATTCTTAAGAAATCACTTAGGAGAAGGTATGTACATTATGAGTATTTGGTTATTACATTAATTCTTATTATCACTCTTTTTGTGTCTATGAATTTGATTAATCAAATCTTTTATCAGTTTTGTAATCTTTCATGGTTGGTTTTTGGATGATATTTTAGTGTTTTTCATGATGGAGGAAGAATATATGGATCATATATATATGGTTCTTATAACACTAAAGGAACATATTTTGTATGGAATTATTTCTAAATGTTAGTTCTAGATCCAAGAATTAAATTTTCTGGACCATTTAATATCCAAGAGGGGAATATTAATGGATCTTGAAAATATTTTGGTGGTGATGTTTTTTTTAGAAACCCAAGAATGTATTTTATATTTAGCGATTCTTCGGTTTGGCTTGTAATTACAGGTGTTTTTTTAGTTATTCTCAAAGATTGCATCTTCTATGATAGATTTAGCTTGTAAGGGTTTTAATTTTGAATGGAATGATAAGTTATAGAGATTATTTGAGGAACTGAAGATGACATTGATTTAGGATATTTTTCT
The DNA here is from genome assembly GCA_963277665.1 of Viscum album. Taxonomy (NCBI): domain Eukaryota; kingdom Viridiplantae; phylum Streptophyta; class Magnoliopsida; order Santalales; family Viscaceae; genus Viscum; species Viscum album. Next base: position 1,492,293,266 of record OY728120.1, read on the forward strand.
GATTCTTCTAGAACCAGGTTCAGGTTATGATGTTTTCTGCAATGCATTGGGTATGAGATTAATAATTTTCTAATTCAAGGGAAGTATATGGTGGCCTATGGATCTCTCCAATTATTCCCCCAGGATAATAATTATCTTACACAAGAACTTAAGTTGTATTTTGTGATTCATTCCCTCAAGATTTTGTGCCACTATCTCTACATATAGAAGTTTATTATATATTCAGATCATAAGAGCCTAATTTATATTTTTACTCAAATAGATATAAACATAAGACAAAGAATATAGGTTGAATATATTTAAACCTTTTATTTAGACATTATATACACACCAGAAAAGGATTCTGTGGTTTATGAAATTTTCAATAGGAAATTTCTGACTCAATCCTTAAATGAATCAGTGGAAGAGTGTTTTTTGATGAGTCTATTTGCTAAGACGCACATAGATGTAGAAGATGATTCGGGTTAGGTGTGCATAGATTTTTTAAAATTTGATTATTCACTAGATGATTGGATTTATATAGGACAAATAGTAGATCCAAAATTTTATTATTTTAGTAAAATACCCAATGGTGGTAAGTCCTTAGGTGATTAATCTAAGTATTTTAATGGTTTCTAATGTTTCCATGGAAGATTATCCAGTATGATAACTCTGAAGAAATATTTGATGGATAATGGAAATTGGTCTAGTTATCCTATGCATCCTATAGATAAAAATATGTATAATTATGTTATTCATTGGTGTTGGTGGATGAAGATGAAGGGATCAATTGAATACTTCATATCACGATGCCTTACCTTCCAGAACATTAAGGCAGAGCACTAGTGACCGGACAGTTTGTTCTAGGATTTAACCATTCTAGTATATAAATGGGATGATATATCCATGGATTCCATTTTAATTTTACCAATGAATCATATTATGAGTAATTTGATTTGGTTGATTATCGATCATTTCATGAAATCAGACAATTTCCTTCTAATTAAGAGGCCAATGAATGTGGAAGATCTCGAGAACTTATATATCTAAGAGATTAGGAATCTCTATGTTGTTCCTTCTGTTATTTTTTAAATAAATAGATCTAAAATCTATATCTCAATTTTGGAAATTTTTACAAGATTTAATGTGTTCCTATTGGAAATTATGTATTTCATATCACCGTCATTTGGATGGATAGATTAATGTAACCATTTAAATTTTTTAGGATATGCTTCAGGCATGCATTATTGATTTCAATTGTATATGGGAAAACCTTTTACCTTGTTTGGGTTTTCCAATAATAATATTTATCTAAACTTGATTAAAATAGTGAATTTTAAATCTTTCTATGGGAGGGCCATGTAGATCTCATTTATGTTGGAAATAGATGGGATAATGGTAATTTTTTTACTAATACTTTTCCAAGAGATAAAAAAAGTTGATCTGAAAGAGGTTAGTAATATCTTAGAGTCAAAAAAAATCCTATGGATACTTTCATCATAACTCATTGGTGTTTAAGGTGGGTGACCAACTTTTTATCAAGGTTCCACCTCATTTGGGACATCACTATTTGGATGTATAGGGTAAGATGAAACTGTGGTAAATTGGACCTTTTGAGATAGTCGAATGTCTTAGAAAGTTGCAATATTGGTTAGAATTAATATCTCATTTGACATTGATGCATGATGTGTTTCTTTTTCACAACTGAGGAGGTATCAATGAAATCCTTATCATGTGATAGAGTGGGAAGATGTTTATCCTGAGTTCAACACCTTAGTGGTTGAGAAACCAATTCAAATTATGAATCATTATAATAAGGTATTACATGGAAAAACAATTCATTTTTTCAGGTACTGTGGTGGTACATTTGGGATATCCATGATATGTGGGAGCATAAATCGAAGATGTTGTAGTAGTGGAATTATCTCTTTGTGGGCGAAGAATCCAAAGTTCTTTCTAGGGGACATAAAGTGGCATGGAGAGGATAATTATGACATACTTTGGGTCACATGTATGTTTTATTATGGGATTTTTGTTTCTATTATGGTTCTAGTGGTTTTTTGGATTTAGGGGTTAGGATTTTGGAGTTTTGGGAGGAAAATTCTAGTTGTATGGTATGATAATGGTTAGTAGAACCCGTATGTTATATTTCTTTGTTAATTATTGTAGAATTTTCATGGTTTTATTGTAACACCCTGAGATTTTATGAGATATATTATTTTTAATTTCTTTGATTTCTTCTATTATACACTACACCAAGATTAGCTTGTAATATATGCAACACCGTATTAGGTTGCAGTATACACACCACTATTCTTGGCTTGTGTTACACCCAATTTCAAATTCGTTTTGTGGAAATTATTCTACGCAACATTAAGTATAGATTTTGTTTAATATATAAATGAAATAAGTTTTGATTATGTTATACGCAACCCCAAACAGAACTTTCACTACACACAACCCTGACTTGGCTTGCATTACACGTAATCAAGACCTTTTTCAATAGCAAGTGTAGTACGCAATACCGAGTTTCACTAAACGAGATATTATTATAATATTTTTAAGAACTAGCCATTATGAATAGTAATACCCATTTTTGAAATTTTATAAATTTTATCTTTCAAAATGGACTTCATTTTTGGATTCGGAATATCGAAATTAGCCTAGGGTGAATTTTTGGTATTTTTCTGAAAACATTGAATTTTTGATGAATAGTGAAAACACTGGGTTACTATTTAAAAACCGAATTTTTATTTAAACAATTATATATTTTATTTAAATTTATTTTAGGTAAAAATTGATACATAATACCTATATAAGTTAAATTTAATTCATTGGAGTCATTTTATAATAATTTTAGATATATAAAAATTTTATTGAACTTTGCACCGTCTTCTACCCACCTCCTAGGAGAATTTGCAAATTTACATAAAACTTAATTTTACCCCTTGTGTGAGTTGAATTTTGAAAATACGAGAGGCACGGTTAATATCAAGGAGTAAAATGTGGTTTAATAAGATTAATTTTTTTTAGTGAATAGTTACTTTTTACTTTTATTTACCACGGTTAAAAGTAAATAGGGTAATTAAGGGTAAAAATGATATTATTATTACCCTAACACATGTCCAAATTCTATTGGATAAGTTTAATTCGACCAAAAACAACCTTATGATTAAAATATGACCATTTAGGTCCACTTGGATTAGATTAGGGAATTTATTATTATTTTATTTAAAGAAGAGTTAAAAGAGTTAAAATCAAAGTTTAATAACTAAAATATTTTTAATATAGGGTTATACATAATAGAGATTCGACTCTAAATATTCATTAGAAAGAAAAAAAGATTTCATACATAATGGTATTTTATTTATAATTTTTATACATTAAATAATTTAATTTATTTATGACAGAATGATGATGCAGTAATTACCTTATTAATGAAATATTAACATAATGGATATTACAAATACCTAAATAAATGTAATTTGAGACTTTTTATAAATTAAACTAATTTTATAGGTTAATATGACATGTTATAATTGATTTAATTAACTTTTTTCGAACTAATCATGCTGTTACGAATTTTACAAAAATCAATTACCAAATAGTTTCAAAATTGACATAAAATAGTTTTTAAAACAAATTTTATATTATTAATTGTTATTTTATTCCTAAAAATCTAAGGTTCTGCCAAATGACTTAGATAAGGTTATATATATTAATAATGAACCACTTGGGGTTCTTTTGTCTTGTTATAGTAAGTTTATAACCATATATTATAAGAAAACAAGAAGACATGGTAAAAGTTAAATTATTTAACTTAGAGTTAAATCTAAATGATAAGGTTAAAATAGTAACCTAAACTTGTCTAAAACCTATTGGTTGAGAGGATTTAGACCCATACCCACTTTATCTTTGAAATAAATCAATTTTGAGCTATTATAAACCGAATATGACTTTATTATAAAATAATATTTTAAGTTTTTCCTAAGGTGCCTCTCTCCTCCCTTATAAAATGGAACCTCCTCCCTCTTCTATTTACACAATTTTCAGCCTTCAAGCTCGGGAAAACCCTGACCATTTATCTTATAAACTTCCCTATAAACATTATAGAGGTTCTAGTCTCCTCAAAAGACCAACTCTAGTGCCTTAAGAGGAAGCTTAAAGGAGGTGCGTCGAAGAAGAGGTAATCTCTTCTACCGATTCTTTCATGTTTCTTTCTTCTTCATCTTCTTCTTCTTTAGTTGTTTAATTATAAAGTAATAACATAAGTATCAATAATATAATGATATGTTATTATAAATATGAAACAACCCCATTTCAAATTCTATCCATCCTACTGAAAACGAAATCACCGCGCATGCATACGTACGTAATACCGTCTCCACGCCGTGGTGTAATATGTTTTTCCACCACCACCTTACTTGGATGGGTATAATGGTGTAAAGAATAACTATATATATTTATTATAACATAATACTTATTATGAGATATTATATCATCCACTCCAATTCAATTAAATAATTATGGGAATGATATCATCGCTCGTGCGTACGTACGGATTACCGTCTCCACAACGTGATGAGATTCATTCTCCATGTTAACCATTCAAGAATGATTATAAAGTATATATAATGAATAATAATGAAATATATGACATGATAAAGCTACTGGATTTATGTATATATATATACGACATCTACTTACTTTCATTCAAGTCAACAAGGAAAGGAAAACAACGTTCATGCGTACGTACGGTCTACTGTCTCCATGAATAGTGTATTTCATTTAATTTATCTATCTGTTATATATATATATATATACTGAATATATATGTTATATAAATCATGATTTACATTCAGTAAGTTATTAAATCATGATATAAGTAATAATAATATCAAGAACAACAAGTCCAAACATGTACGATAAATAAAACGATTTTACCCAAAACGCTGCTTTAACATGGAATTTACAAAAGAACGGGTAATATAAAGTCATAAGTGAACCATATATGATATCATAACAATGAATATGATTCTGTAATAATTAAATGACATTATTTAAATCATTATACAGGAGGTTTGGATACGTACGAATCATATCAGACCTAAGGTAAGGGATAATTATTCCAATCTCATTCTTATCCGAGATTGTTTATTCGTAAGTATTTACTGGGGTTATATTTCTCTTCCATGTCCATAAAAATGTTTTCATAAAGTGTTTAATATTTTTCCATGTATGTTTAAAGTCATGTTTACCCCTTTTTTGACTTTTACTTTGTGAAGGAATCTTTCTTTTGTTTACCATATGAGGTACTTTTTGACATTTCTGGAAAATGTACGAGAAACATGTTTTTTAACTTATACGGCATGAAAGGATTTTTACGGTTTCATAATGCCTTATTTTCATGAAGCTTACTCTACAAGATTTAATGACTATTTTCAACAAAATACTTTTCTTTTAAAATTGCATGGCATTTTGTGAAAAGAAAATGATTTTGAAAAAGAAAGGATATTTTCCTCAAGAATTCATTTCAAGTGTTTTATCAAAACCATTTTCCATATAAGATGGAATTATTTCATATGTGTACGTTTCAAGTATAATGTCTCTATGATTTAAATGGTTTCACTTTTCTTATGATGAAAATATATCCATTTGTTTTATATGGATTATGTTATGATGGGATTATGTTTTTGAAACCCATTTTATTCTTTGGGTTATGATGAATGATTTATGTTTATGTTGTGGCACACGTAAGAATGATTTCATTATGAGATGGTTGGGACCAATATCTCCCTCCAATGCATTGGGTAAAGATTTATATCTCATGAGATAGACATGTATGGAACAACTATTAAACCCAGTTCATTAAGGGACTTTGTCCACAACGATGGTCTTGGCAGCAATGCCTTGGCTGCTATAGAAATCATATCAGGTGCTTAATGTTTTTCCACAAGTACAAGTTTTATTCCCATGATATTTTATCATTATTAATGTTCTTTTATGATCTATGCCTTATGTACTACAATGTTTTATATCATTTCTCAAGATTTTGATGTTTAGATTTTATGATCATTTTTTTACATTCAAATGTCTAAGGATTGTTTTATGTTCACTATGTTTACCCTTACTGAGCATTTGAGCTCACCCTTTATATGTTTTCTTTTCCCCAGGATATAAAGAAAATTTTTAGGTAAGAAAACAAAAGGGTAAGATCTTTATGGGAGATATTGAAGATCTTTCACCATGATTAGAAGATTATGTTCCGAGTTTCCAAAGACACTAAACTATTACGGTCCTTGAGTGTTGGTTTTTGTTATGTATCCAGTATTCCGCAAAAGTAATGTAATGTCCATGTACGGAAAGATATGGGTCTTTACAATTAGTATCAGAGGAAAGGTTTAGTTAACCTTTGGAAACTGGGATGCGAAAACTTTAGTGATATCCCTAGATATATTTCTAAGGTATGTCTAAGGATGTCCCTAAGGTTTAATATAACTATAGTTTATAATCCTAGAATTATGTTGACAATCATGAATAACTTAGGGTGAACCTAAGGTGTCCTGGATTAAAGAATGCGTGATAAGTTAGACATCCCATAAGTGACTTTTTATGATTATGTGGTTCCCCATTATTTTAACCATTTCTTACACCATGGATTTTGGTTTTAGTCAATGGAGGGAACCAGAAGGAATTGGGTCAACATTGAATCCAATGGAAAAATTGGTGACTATGAGAAACGAAATGGCGTAATGCCTAGAAAGAAAGATTTTGTGATTATGCTGAATCAGTCATCGCGATATATGATTAACAAGGTAAACTTTAGTGGTATTCCTTATTCATCAAATAAGATGAAGATGGACTTTTATGCATGTTCTCATGTTGAGGAGCATAAAGAAAGGAAGATTTAGATTTATAAAGAAGGGAAGAAGAACCTTGACAAATACATCAAATGGAGGGGAGGATGTTCTCTGTGTGGAGAGAAGGGTTACAGAGTGACAGATTGTTATGGAGTTCAATATATTATCTGTGGAGAACATGGGCATTACCCAACTCAATGCCCTGACATAAGAGGTTACTTCCAAATCAAGGAAGGACTTATTCCATAACAATCATTGAAGAGGATGGATTGAAGTGTTTATGTATTGGTATTCAAGAATAATGTTGTTGAGGTACTTTTATGGTATATTGGAATATCTATGTATTGGTTTTCAATAATTTTAATGCTACTGGTAACCATGAAAGGTTATTCAAATATTTTTGGAAGGTAGATGATATATGAATAATGAAAGGATAAGGAGATAATGAGATGTTTGATAGTATTAATGAGCTCATGACTGGTATAAGGAAAAAGTGATATCATGGTTTGAGTATACAGAATTTTGGGATTTTGGTATGTGGAAAGAGTTAACTTTTGACAACATTCATGTTTTCACTAAGTTTCAATAGGTATTCATTTTTCAAGAGAATACATGATTAAGGTATTCACATGTTTGGAACGTGACCAACAATATATATCGTATGATATATGGGGGATAAATGATGGTATTCACATGCTCGGTAAATGACATTTCTAGTAATTCTTTTCTTTATACTATGAGCTTGGACAAAAGTATTTTAGATAAGCCTAAAGATTGGAATGGATTATGTTGGACATAAGTTAGTACTGTTTAAGGCTATAACGTTTTGATATTATTTTTGGAATGTTATAATAGTATAGTTTTAGAAAAAGGAAAACCCGTAGGATGGGCGACAACCCGTCGCGTCGAACAAGGATGCGGGAATCGAACCCACAACCGAAGTGCGACATGCCTTTATCGCCTACCACTGGCCTACAAGAAGTCCCTGGTTAGTAGAAACTAGTTTTATTTTATTAAGAGGTATGATAGATGAAGTATAAGTCCATTTTAGGAACCATATACGATTAATCTCACCATAGACGGGCTTATGTATATAACTTTTTCTAACCTTATGTTTGAGACAGATGGAATGATCTATCATTCTATCGCATGATCTGCTAACACTTCACGGAAGAAAAATTCAAATTCATTTCTTTAAGAGATGAAGTGAAAATTGTTCAAGGCACAAACAACAGTGATATTGTACCAAAATCAAGTAATTATTTCTTTTAATTCAACAATTCTTCAACTTTAGGGAAATGATCTTGAAAAAAAAATGTTGTCCTAGTGCTCTTATATCTGATGAATAAGATGGTACCTTAGATCATCAAAAATTTATGGCTTTGTGATTGTTGGATTTTTCATAGCCATGTTATCTACCACTCTCCATTAGAACTTGATGGTTAGATTTTTCTTCCATATCCATATTTCCACCTATGTTATCCTATGTGGAAACCCAGTGATGAGTTAATCTGGGTAACCGTTACATTTCTTACTTTACTTTTTAAAATTAAGTTTTAGTATTCCTTTTACGAAGTGGGTTTCTACGAATGAAACTTTCAAGTTGTAAATGATTTATTACCCCGACGAATTTCAAGGGTGAAATTCATTTTAAGGGGGGTAGAATGTAACACCCCGAGATTTTATGAGATATATTATTTTTAATTTCTTTGATTTCTTCTATTATACACTACACCAAGATTAGCTTGTAATATATGCAACACCGTATTAGCTTCCAGTATACGCAACACTATTCTTGGCTCGTGTTACACACAATTTCAAATTCGTTTTGTGAAAATTATTTTACGCAACAATATGTATAGATTTTTTTTAATGTATAAATGAAATAAGTTTTGATTATGTTATATGCAACACCAAATAGAGCTTTCACTACACGTAGCCCTGAATTGGCTTGCATTACATGCAATCAAGACCTTTATCAATAGCGTGTGCAGTACGCAATACCGAGTTTCACTAAACGAGATATTATTATAATATTTTTATGAACTAGCCGTTATGAATAGTAATACCCACTTTTTGAAATTTTATAAATTTTATCTTTCGAAATGGACTTCATTTTTGGATTCGGAATATCGAAATTATCCTAGGGTGAATTTTTGGTATTTTTCTGAAAACTTTCAATTTTTGATGAATAGTGAAAACACTAGGTTACTATTTAAAAACCGACTTTTTATTTAAATAATTATATATTTTATTTAAATTTATTTTGGGTAAAAATTGATACATAATACCTATATAAGTTCAATTTAATTCATTTCAGTCATTTTATAATAATTTTAGATATATAAAAATTTTATTGAACTTTTCACCGTTTTTTACCCACCTCCTAGGAGAATTTGCAAATTTACATAAAACTTAATTCTACCACTTCTGTGAGTTGAATTTAGAAAATCCGAGAGACATAGTTAATATCAAGGAGTAAAATGTGGTTCAATAAGATAAAAATAATTTTTGGTGAATAGTAACGTTTTACTTTTATTTACCACGGTTAAAAGTAAATAGGGTAATTAAGGGTCAAACTGATATTATTATTACCCTAACACATGTCCATATTCTATTGGATAAGTATAACTCGACCAAAAACAACCTTAGGATTAAAATATGACCATTTAGCTCTACTTGGATTAGATTAGGAAATTTATTATTATTTTATTTAAAGAAGATTTAAAAGAGTTAAAATCAAAGTTTAATAACTAAAAAATTTTTAATATAGGGTTATACATAATATAAATTATACTATAAATATTAATTAGAAATATAAAAAGATTTCGTACATAATGGTATTTTATTTATAATTTTTAGACATTACATAATTTAATTTATTTATGACACAATGATGATGTAGTAATTACCATATTAATGAAATATTAACATAATTAATATTATAAATACCGAAATAAATGTAATTTGAGACTTTTTATAAATTCCACTATTTTTATAGGTTAATATGACATGTTATTATTGATTTACTTAACGTTTTTCTAACTAATAATGCTGTTATGAGTTTTACAAAAATCAATTACCAAATAGTGTCAAAATTGACATAAAATAGTTTTTAAAACAAATATTATATTATTAATTGTTATTTTATTCCTAAAAATCTATGGTTTGGCCAAATGACTTAGATACGGTTATATATATTAATAATGAACCACTTGGGGTTATTTTGTCTTGTTATAGTAAGTTTATTAACCATATATTGTAAGAAAACAAGAAGACATGGTAGAAGTTAAATTATTTAACTTAGAGGTAAATCTAAAAGATAAGGTTAAAATAGTAACCTAAACTTGTATAAAACCTATTGGTTGAGAGGATTTAGACCCATCCCCACTTTATCTTTGATATAAATCAATTTGTAGCTATTATAAACCGAATATGACTTTATTATAAAATAATATTTTAAGTTTTTCCTAAGGTGCCCCTCTCCTCCCTTATAAAAGGGCACCTCCTCCCTCTTCTCTTTACACAATTTAAGCCTTCATGCTCGGCCAAAACCTGACCATTTACATTATAAACTTCCCTATAAAAATTATAGAGGTTATGGTCTCCTCAAAAGACCAACTCTAGTGCCTTAAGAGGAAGCTTAAATGAGGTGCGTCGAAGAAGAGGTAATCTCTTCTACCGATTCTTTCAAGTTTCTTTCTTCTTCATCTTCTTCTTCTTTAGTTGTTTCATTATAAAGTAATAACATAAGTATAAATAATATACTGATATGTTATTATAAATATGAAAAAAACCCATTTCACCTTCTATCCATCCTACGGAAAATGAAATCACCGCACGTGCGTACGTACGGAATACCGTCTCCACGCCGTGGTGTAATCTGTTTTTCCACCACCACCTTACTTGGATGGGTATAATGGTGTAAATAATAACTATATATAGTTATTATAACATCATACTTATTCTGAGATATTATATCATCCACTCCAATTCAATTTAATAATTATGGGAATGATATCATCGCTCGTACGTACGTACGGATTACCGTCTCCATGACGCGATGAGATTCATTCTCCATGTTAACCATTCAAGAATGATTATAAAGTATATATAATTAATAATAATTAAATATATGACATGATAAATCTACTGGATTTATTTGTGTATATATATATATGACATTTACTTACTTTCATTCAAGTCAACAAGGAAAATAAAACAGCGTTCATGCGTACGTACGGCCTACCGTCTCCATGAACAATGTATTTCATTTCATTTATCTATCTGTTATATATATATATACTGAATATATATGTTATATAAATCATGATTTAAATTTTTAAAGTAATTAAATCATTATATAAGTAATAATAATATCAAGAACAACAAGTCCAAACACGTACGATAAATAAAATGATTTTACCCAAAACGCTGCTTTAACATGGAATTTACAAAAGAACTGGTAATATAAAGTCATAAGTGAACCATATATGATATCATAACAATGAATATGATTCTGTAATAAGTAAATGAAATTATTTAAATCATTATACAGGAGGTTTGGATATGTACAAATCATATCAAACCTAAGGTAAGGGATAGTTATTCCAATCTCATTCTTATTCGAGATTGTTTATTCGTAAGTATTTACTGGGGTTATATTTTTCTTCCATGTCCATAAAAATGTTTTCATAAAGTGTTTAATATTCCTCCATGTATTTTTAAAGTCATGTTTACCCCTTTTTTGACTTTTAATTTGTGAATTAATCTTTCTTTTGTTTACCATACGAAGTGTTTTTTGACTTTTCTGGAAAAAGTACGAGAAGAATGTTTTTTAACTTATACGACATGAAAGGATTTTTAAGGTTTCATAATGCCTTATTTTCATGAAGTTTACTCTACAAGATTTAATGACTATTTTCAACAAAATACTTTTCTTTTAAAATTTCATGGTATTTTGTGAAAAGAAAATGATTTTGAAAAAGAAAGGATATTTTTCTCAAGAATTCATTTCAAGTGTTTTATCAAAATCATTTTCCATATAAGATGGAATTATTTCATATGTGTATGTTTCAAGTATAATGTCTCTATGATTTACATGGTTTTACTTTTCTTATGATGAAAAGATATCCATTTGTTTTATATGGATTATGTTATGATGGGATGATGTTTTTGAAACCCATTTTATTCTTAGGGTTATGATGAATGATTTATGTTTATGTTGTGGCACACGTAAGAATGATTTCATTATGAGATTGGTGTGACCTATATCTCCCACCAATGCATTGGGTAAATATTTATATCTCATGAGATAGACATGGCTGGAACGGAAAGTAAACCCGGTTCAGTAAGGGACTTTGTCCACTATGATGGTCTTGGCAGCAATGCCTTGGCTACTATAGAAATCATATCATGTGATTAATGTTTTGCCACAATTATAAGTTTTATTCCCATGATATTTTATCACGATTAATGTTCTTTTATGATCTATTCCTTATGTACTGCAATGTTTTATTCCATTGCTCAAGATTTTGATGTTTAGATTTTATGGTCATGTTTTTACATTCAAATGTCCATTGATTGTTTTATGTTCTGTATGTTTACCCTTACTGAGAATTTGAGCTTAGCCTTTATATGTTTTCTTTTCCCCAGTATATAAAGAAAAGTTTTAGGTAAGAAAACAAAAGGGGAAGATCTTTATGGGAGATGTTGAAGATCGTTCACCATGATTAGAAGATTATGTTCCAATTTTGCAAAGACACTTAACTATTACGGTCCTTGAGTGTTGGATTTTGTTATGTATTAAGTATTCCTCAAAAGTAATGTAATTTCCATATACGACAAGCTATGGGTTTTTACATTTATCATGATTTTTCTAACCATGAATGATCCTTAGGAAAACCATGTGTAGGGTTGGGTTTTGGTCCAATGGTGGTTTCATGTCTTGCACATGGTTTTTATAACCATATAACTATTCTCACATAACTATGTGTTTTACCTTTCAAGTGGAAGTAGGGACTGCATGTTTATGAAACAATTTTTTAGTCATGCATCATAATCATGATACCCATATGCCTTTCTAAAAAAATGTAAAATTACACTAATACCTTCTCTTTTATTTAACCCAAATCTCCCTCAAATATCTTATTATATCAACCTATCCTATCCTTTTTAGTCTATTAGGTTCTTAATTTTGTCTCTTAAAAATTATCCTTCAATCTTGGTGGATCTCCTTGAGGTGTATTTTGATTTCCACGCATTTCTCCCCCCTCCTTTTATATTTATCTTCGGTCTCTGTAATCCTTCAGGTGGTGAAACGCTTTAGGACTATCATGGATAGATATAGAGGTTTTTATGGATAATTGATGAAGTTTCTTATATATATTGACATATGGGGACCCGATATCTTTGCTTCCATTCACTATTTTCAAAGTCGACTAGGATTACTCCATTAGTGAGGTAAGTGTCACTACAAAATGGTTATTTCCCATATCATACCTTGTTGTCCTTGTATTCTCCTTTTATTTGGATTTTAAAAATAATTGATTTAATATCTATGAGAGATAAATTGTGTAAATTTAGTTACAGTGTCTTGGAAAATGGTTTTAATGAGGGTTATTCTTTAAAAACTATTTCACACATTCATGTGAATGATAAAATTTATCAAGATTTTTTTACTCTAAAATGGGTTTTTAAGCATGTTAGTGGTAATTATTTTCTTATGGAAATGTTTTATTAAATTTTGATCTTGGTTTACCTGAATGTTTTGAGAAAAATAGAACATATGAACCTTTGGTGTGTTGGGATATAGACATACACAAACCTTGGTGAGTGTGGAACCACTAGGGGTTATAGTTGTGATAAAGATATAATATGTAAGGAATCAGTATAATTGGAATCATATTTATTCTTGGATAGTCCTATAATGTATAGATACCCTAGCTTAATATACATATAAATTATATCATTTTTTGGAATATTTATTACATTTTATGAATACACACCTGAGGACTGTAATAGTTTAGTGTCTTTGGAAACGTGGAAACATAAATCCTAGTTGATAGGTGATCTCCATCATCTCACACTATATTATTAAAAACTATCACCCATCTTATAAATATCATACATAATAAATATCTTCATAACCTTGGGAAAGGAAACATAAAAAAGGGTAAGCTCATATGCTCTGTAAGGGTAAACAAAGAAGATACATAAGCATACCATGAGAATAAGGGTATGAGAACATTATTATAAAATTTTAAAAGTAAAACCTGTATATCATAGATAATAATCGTGAATCATGGTATAAATATTGTAGTTAATAAGAAATTAATCATAATTAAATCAAAGAACATGATCCATGGGAGCATAATATTGGTATAATACGTGGAATTTTTGGCATACACATAATAAAATAAAATAATTTCATATTAATCAAGGACCACTTCCAAGGATATCCTATTGGAATGGGTTAACTCCCCCAAACCATTATATTTGTCATGGTTCACTCCCAAGACCATCATAGTGGAGAAATTCCCTTACATAATTGAGTTTACTCCTCATTCCATTCATTTTTATCTCCTGAGATATAATTATTTACCCAATGCATTGAAGGGAGATATAGGTCCCGTCCATTACATAATGGAAACCATATTTATGTGTGCCACATGATCATAAACATTAATCAAATCATAACCCATGATATTAAATGGGTACCATAAATATTTCATTATATCATAAATTGTGTAAAAGTGACAGGTTTCATAATCATTTCACCACTGAATAAACCATGAAAAGAAGCAAGTTTCATAAGTATTTTATCATGGTTTAACTTTTTAAAGATAAATAGGTTTCATAAACAACTTGTAATCATAAATATAAAACATTCATAGAAATAATAAGAATGGTATCCTTGGATCTTATCTCCATTAATGAATTGGTAACATCAATGGCTGTCATCATATATGGACAATGATTTTGATGAATTATCAAAAAAAATATTGAGGAAAATATCCTTTCATCTTTGAAAAAAAATTAAAACATAATTTTTTTGAGAAAATTGTTCTTTGAAATATATTTTAAAACTTATAAATTAATCTTCTAATAAACTATTGGTCATGGAATTGAATTTTTTTGTTCATGTCGCCCATGTTAAAACTAAGATTTATTTCACATTTTTGGTAAAATACAAACATGCATTGTTTGGAAAACGACATGAATATTACTTTCAAAAAAATTTATAAAAACTAAAAATGGGTAAATATTTATTTAAAAAATCATAAGTGGGTAATTAAAAAAAATTTAAATTTTTTTAAAAACATGGTTTTGGAAGAAAACAGATTTCCGAATGAAGAGAGATATAAAGTCAGATATTCTTTAAAAACATTTTCTTAATAATTTTTGGTAAAAAATAGTGGTAAAATGGTACCATTACTTTAAGATATCATGATTAGATATATTAGAAGAAAATTAATAATAATTATTGAGAGGTAGATCATTATATTTCAATATTGGATACTCAATAATAAATAATCCTCATAAATGATGAGATTGTAACATAAAACATTTTCCACTTTGGTAATATTGATTCATAATAATAATGAAGGAATAACATATAATAAGACATAAAATATTATTATGATGAATAAATAATGTATTTTTTATTTAAAAGGGGTTGTATATACACCTTGTGAAAGAATATAGGTGCATAACGTAACATACATCTCAAAGAAGGAAAATTGAGAGAAAACTCTCTTGCATATTTGGTTACTTTTGAATTGTAAACCCAAGAAAGAGATATACTCAACTGGATATGTAAATTAAAAAATTATTATAATAATCATAAAATATATTTATGGTAAGTATATAAACCCAATAAAATATACATGTGGTGAATATGGAATTTGTCTCATAGAAAGTAAAAGTGATTCATAAATTTCTTACCTAAAGTCTTGACATATATCTCACACATTAAACCTCATGTATAATAAATATATGTTTATTATAAATATATTAAAGGAACATATTAATATATATTATACCATATATTATTTTATTATTACCTATTTGTTATCAATCTCATGTTCATGTTTATTTTCAGGTGATAACCACTTTGTTTTTCATATATATTTTGATTTGTTATATTTTTTGTCATCTTCCTTAGATCATGACTCCATAATATACATAATTATAACCATGATATAAATATCATATATATTATTAATATATTTATTTATAGTTGTTCATAAAATTTAGTTTTTGTAAATTAAATACACTATTCATGGAGACGGTAGATCATACATCTGCATGAATGTTGTTTCCATTTTCTTATCAAATTAATAGAATGAAAATTAAAGTAAATGATATATATATTATAATTATATAATCATGTTTATTTTATATATATAAAATATTTTTATTAAATTCATCCTTATTAAATAAAATTTAAAGTGTTATTAAATCACATCGCTTAGCGGGGAGATAGTTTACTGTACAAACGAACGACATTATCGTATTACCACAAAATGGAAAGCATGAATGTATATTTAATATAATAATTAAAAAACATAATAACATCATAAATATTATATATTTTATATATTAACTATTAATTTTTCATTATTACTACCCATAAGAAGTGGAAATGGAAAAAAGAATGACATTGGTTCACAAGGTGGTAGTTCGCCGTACACATGAATGATGATTTTGTAACCCATTTGATAGAAGTGTGTGTGGTTGTAGGTTATACCCTTAATATAAAAAAAATATAATTATATTTAAGATAATGATTTTATTATATCATTATGGTATATTAATAATTGAATGGGGTGGAGGAACATATAAAATAAAAATGCTCGATGATAAACATTACCTCTCTTTCATGTATCCCCATTAGGTTTGCACTGAAGCCTTGATTGGTTAGATTTATATACAAAATAATGATTATAGGATGAAATTAGGGATGTTCAGAAGTGATTTTGGTAGGTATTTACCTAACCAAAGTGATCTGAAGGTGTTAATAAGAGAGGGGAGCGTGTGGTCTTTGATAAGTGAGGTGAGTAGAAAACATGTAAATTTTTGAAAGATTGAATTCCACCATCATTTTCCTTGTGGAAAAAGTGTCTAATTTAATCCATTAACAAAACTTATATGTTTAATTATCTAAATATTCCCATCCAATAGTTTTTTTTACAAATGTATTGGTGATTTTTACCCTTACATTTTTAGTTTAACCACCTCGAAAACCTATTTTTACCTTTACTACGACAATTAATTTTTACTGCATTCACTATTCATTTTTGTCAAGAATTAAGTTAAATTATTATAAATTATAAATTATTATAATTAAAAATATGGGATCCATTTCTCAAAATTCTATTCACATAAGTGGAGAATTTTAATTTAAAATTAATCCTGTAGATATGAAGATAAATCGTGTTTTTAAATCGAAAAAGATCAAAAGTATATAATGTTTCTATATCCAATTTCAATATGAAAATTAATTCCAATTAAATAAATTGGATTAATTGATGTATAATTGAACTAATTTTCCTATAAAACCAATTAAAAATATAGTTAAACTTTATAAATAAATTAAATGAAAAGGATTTTTTAATTAAATATTTAGTATTTTTCACTATTCATCAAAAAAAGAAACTTTTTAGAAAAAACAAAAAAAAAATCCAACCTAAGATAATTTTGAAATTCTAAATTAAATAATTAAGTTTTATTTATCAAATTAATTTTATAAAAGTGTCAAAAAATAATTTTATTATTGTTTACAAAAATATATAAAAAACTATATTTTTTAAGAAAGCGGTATTTTCGAAACAAATACAGAATTTACTGAAAATTATGTATTTTATTATCAATATATTTTCTTTATATAAAACTATTATAATTTATATTTAAATATTATTTAATAATATTCATGTTACTAATTTTAATGTCTACTTTATAATGTTTGTGTTTAAATAACTATGTTAATAATATATCATGGTTTTGTTAAAACTTAGCATCACGTGTAACGCGAGCTAAGCCAGAGTTGCATGTAATACAAGCTTGACTTGTTGTTGCATATAATGAAAGATATAAATGAAATTTAATTTATTTAAATAATAATAATTCACAAAAACTCAGGGTGTCACATTCTACCCCCCTTAAAATTAATTTCTCTCTCAATAATCATCAAATTTGATACAAAAAATTAGGATGCTCATGCCTCATCATATCCTCAAGTTCCAATGTTGCTTCCTCAAACTGGCAGTTTCACCACAAAACTTTTACTAGGTGAGTGGTCATGTTTTGTATAACTTTTTTTGTGTGATTAGGAATCTCCACTAGTTGTTCCTCATAAGAAAGATGTTTCTCCAATGGTATGACCTCAGAGTTCAGTACATGTGATGGTTCAGGTATGTAATTCCTCAAGATAGATACATATAACACATTATGATCTTTAGAGAGGTTTTGTGTATGTTCCATGATATAGGCTACCATACTAATAAGATTAATAATTTTAAAGAGAATAATATACGTATGTATTAGTTTCTATTTATTCTTGACTCTCATAACCGTATTCCATGGATAAATTCTTAGAAACACCTTATCACCAACTTAAAATTATAGATCACGTCTACAATTATCAGCATAACTCTTATTCTAACTCTAATTTACCTTGATGTTTTGTTGAAAGTATTTTAACTTCTCTTCCATTTCTTCATCTATATTAGGTCCCAATATCTTTCTTTCTCCAACTTTATTCCATCATATTGGATCTCTACATTTCATTCCATAAAGGGATTCATAATGAGATATCAAAATACTTTAGTGAAAGATATTATTATAAGAAAACTAAACTATTGTAAGGTATTGATCTCAAAAACCTTTGAAATCCAAATAATAAGATCTCAACATATCTTCAAGGGTTTTAATTATTCTTTCAAACTAGTCATCTTTCTGAGGATGATTCACAATACTAAAACTCAACTCCATATTAAGAGCTTATTAAATACTTCACTAAGACATTGAGGTAAACCTTGAATCTCGATCAAATACAATGGAATCTGGTACTCCCTACAACTTTACCACTTCCTTAATGTATATTGTTTCAAGATTATCCAAATATAAGTATTCTCTGATAGAGATGAAGTGTGATTACTTAATAAGGAAATAAACTACAATTAAATAGAATTATTCCCTTTAGAGATTTTGGGGAGTCCAATGAAAAAATATATGGTTATTTTTTCCCATTCCCATTCTGGTATGGGTAATGGATGAAACATTCCCAAAGGCTTTTTTATTTTATCTATAACTTACTGACATACCATGATCTGAGAAACAAACTCTATGGTATCTCTCTTCATGCTATCCCAAAAAAATTATTATTTAAAATATCTATACATTTTCATACTTTAATGATGAATAAATAATTAAGAACTATGATCTTCCTCTAACAACTCTTTTTTCAAGTTTGGTATATAAGTAATGTATACAATGTTTATAAACCTTATCATTCCATTAAGATCAAGGTTAATCTAGGAACATTTCTAACCTTCTTTTGAATCTTCACATCTTCCTTCTATGTCTATTAAACCTTCACTTGGATAGATGGTTGAACATTCAATTAAGAAAGATAATATTTTTCCCATTTATTCAATATTTACAAATCCACCCTTTTAAACTATTTAAATATTGTATCTTTTGTGATCCACATCATAGATAAGATAGCTTGATCTTTTTGACTCAAATCATCAGCCACCTTGTTCACTTTCCCATGGTGGTAATGTGTTGATCAGTCATAATATTTAATCACCTCTATCCATCTTCTCTAGAACATTTTCAACTAATTATATGTGAATATATACTTTAAAATTTTGTGATCGGTATATATGTCACACTTTTCACCATGAAGATAATTCCTTCATATCTTTAATGAAAATATTACCAAAACTAACTCCAAATATTGAGTTTGGAAATTTTTATCATGAATCTTAAGCTATAGTGAGGCATAAGATATAACCATGTAATTTTACATAATAAAAAATCCCAATTCCTTCTTGGAAGAATCACAATTGATTACCAAACCCTTATCCACTAAAAGGTAATGTAAGCATAGGTGCGCTGACTAATCTTCTCTTTAGTTCCTTGAAATTTTCCACACATTCATCTGTCTAGAGGAACTTTGATCCTTTATGAGTTAACTTAGTCAGAGGATTAGATATTCATAAAAAAGTATCCACAAAACATCAATAATATCTATATAGACTAAGAAAACTAGAGATCTCGGTCACTATGGTTGGTCTAAGACAACATTCAATAGCCTCTGTCTTTGATAGATCTACTGATATAGCCTCTATTGATATTATATGACCAAAAAATGAAACCATTTATCAGAAAAATTCACAATTTTTAAAATTTTCATTTATTTTCTCCATTATTATGGTCTTTAGTATAATTATCAAGTTATATTCATGCTCTTCCTTTCACTTTGAGTATATAAGAATATTGTATATAAATACTACCACAAACTAATAAAGGTAATCTCTAAAGACTATTCACTAAATACATGAATATATTCAGGGAATTAGTAAGAATGAATGGAATCAATATACATTCATAGTGTTCATACCTTATATGAAATACATTATTTGATATATCCTCCTTCTTATAGCCTAATTTATGACCTCCAGAATGAAGGTCAATCTTGGAAAAGTATTCATCTCCACACAATTGATCAAACAAGCCATCAATATGGGGAAGGGGATGCTTGTTCTTGATTTTGATCTCGTTCAACTCCCAATAATCAATTCATACTCACATTGATCTATCTTTATTTTTTAAAAAAAATAGGTTCAACCAAATGTGATACACTTGGCCAAATAAATCCCTTGTTAAGGTTTTCCTAGGGTTTGTTCTTCAATTCCAGCAACTCACTTAAGGCTATTATATAGGGATTATTTAAAATTAGTGTGGCACTAGGTATGATATCTATTGAGGAATACACTTCACATTTTGGTGGAATGATATGGAACTCTTCCAAAAAGATATCAAAAAATTACCGAATAAAAGGAATATCATCGATGTTGAGATTTTCTCCAACCATTTGAGATAAATAATCCTTATGAAGGGGAATTATGACCCATAAAATGGATTTGATCTCTATAGAAAGTTCATACTTATCATCACATTTATATACGTTCATCTTTTGGTTGGAAATATTAAACACAACTTACCTTCCTTGAAAATTGATGTGGTATTTATGTAGAGAAAATCAATCCATGCCTAGGATAACATCAAATTCCACCTGAGGAATAATGAAAAGATTTATAGGATTCAAATTCCCACAAATATCAATTGGTGAGTAATCATAAACATGAGATGTGATCATCATACCATTAGGGTTTTTCACTACTAATCCCACATCTAATTATTTAGGTGGCATCATGATACCCTTATAAAAAAATTAGATATGAATGAATGGGTATATATGGATTCAAATAAAACGTTATTAGTTCTATAGTGGATGGTAAGTGTACCTTTAAACATGTCTTTATCACACCCCTCGTCAGAAATAGTGATTCCATGTGATTTCCCTTTGTCTCTCAGCTTAATAAGTTACTGATATTGATCATCATCATTAAACTTTGGATTTTGTAATTTTTTAGCATAGTGACCACACTCCATGTATTTAAAACACTAGATTGTGGGTTGTACATTCTATGTAGATTTATCTCTATTCACATCACTAGATTACTTTTTCCCATCACATTGGAAATAAATTTCCTAATAACCTTTCATTCCACACTTGAAACATTTATTAGTCCCATTAATACAATTTACTACATGATTCGTCACATACTTTGAGCATAAATTAATCATCATCTTCTTCTCTACATAGTTCTGATATTTTCCTTTGAACTGCTTCTTATATTTCTTATCAAAACCATGAGATTGATAAGTAACTCCAACCTTAATTTCCCCCTTGATTGAAACACACAAAATATATTCATATATACTGAAGTATCTTATGGATAATTCCCTTTGGAGACTTGGTTTTAAGACATCTAAGAATCAATCAACCTTACTTTTAGGTTGGATGATAATACCTAAAGTGTACCTCAAAAATCTGGTAAAATTTTCCTCATATGTACCAAGGTATTCATCATCAATTTTATTTATCTCAAGTAACTCCTTATCCAACTTCATATGTAGAACATGAGGAATGTATATATTGAAAAATGAGTTCTTGAACTCGTCCCAATCCATGGATTCAATTTCATCATGTTGCCTCATATTTATGATAACAGTCCACCATTGATCTACTTTACCTTCAAAATGGATGAAAAAAAATTACTTTTCCTATTCCAAACACTAGAGAATGTAAAATAGATTTTTAGTGGTTCCAATTCATTTTTTAGCAAATAGTGGGTTAAAAGACCCGCAAAAAGAAGGTGGTTTTTCCTAATGAAGGACTCAATATAATGTTGTTCTCTCCTTTTTCTCATTTAGAATTACATCATGATTCATATCTTGAGAAATTTGTGTGATCATAGTAACAAAAAATTTCATTCCAACTCCCATAATGTTCATATTCTTAGGAGGAAAATCATTTCATTTTCCATTGCACTCAGGATTAACACAATTCCTTCAGGTTCCAACCATAGAATAAAACCAAAAAAGAATAGTGTTATAAAAAATAATCCTGATGGGGAGCCACATAATCATGAAAAATCACTTAAATGATTTGTAAATAATTCAAAATTGTTATTTAATATATGACACCTTAGGTTAATCCTACAATACTCATAGTCATTGTTATTTAAATTCTTCATGATGGTTTATAAAGAGTTTTTTAATTTCCAAAGTGTATCCCCTTAAAGTGTTAAACTAGGTCTACAACAAGTCCCATTGTCATGCACTAGTTACCAATCGAGTATATCTCAATATAGTTTTTTTGGGGTTGTTACCCCTAGGTAAATATTATATAGGGCCACATCCACTTATAGTATCTAGATAGGGATTTATTTTTAGGAAACCACTTGCTATATCCTTTACCAAAATTCAAATACATTCTTCTATTCATTGACTTACCCTTATACTTATCCTTAGACATGCCTAGAGGGATCTCATAAAGATTTTATCATCCTAGTTTACAAAGGTTAACTAAACCATTCCTTTGATACCAGCTATAGTGACCCCAGACTAATATATATAGAAATTACATCATTTTGCAGAATATTTATTGCATTACACAAACACATGCATGACCGTAAATGTTTAGTGTCTTTAGAAACTTGAAAACATAATAAACATGTCAGAATGTGATCTACATCATCTCACACTACATTATTCACAATTAGAACCCTTATAGGACATATCATACATAATAAATAACTTTATAACCTAGGGAAAGGAAACATAAGAGAGGGTGAGCTCAGATGCTCAATAAGGGTAAAAAGGGAGATACTTAAGCATAACATGAGCATAAGGGTATGAGAACATGAGTATACCATTATGAAATCATAACCTACATATCAAAGGTCATAATACAGAATCATTGAATAAATATTTTCATTTCAAAAGACATGAATCATAAGTAAATAAAATAACATGATCCATGAGAGCATAACATTGGAAAAAGACATGGAATCTTTTATAAACACGTAATCATAGAAAATCATTTCCATATTAACCAAGTATAACTATAAATTATATCATATTGGAATGGTTTAACTCCCTAAACCATCATAGTTGTCAAGGTTCACTCCTAAGACCATCATAGTGGAAAAGGTCTATTACTAAAATAAGTTCACTACTCATTCTAGTGTGGTCTGTCTCATGATATATATATCTTTACCCAGTGCATTGGAGGGAGATATAGGTCTCACCCATTACATAATGAAAAAAATATTTATATGTAACATAATTTTATAAAAATTAATCATATCATGACCTATAAAATGAAATGGGTATCATAAATATTTCATTATATCATAACCTATGGAAAAGATATAGTTTTCATAATAATTTGAACATATAATAACCCATTAAAAGAATCATGTTTTACAATAATTTTATCACGTAATAACCTATGGAAGAAAAATTGGTTTCATAAAAAACGATTCATAATAAAAAAATCATTCAGATAAAGAATACATATCCCCATTAAGGTATAGGTAATATCAACCAGTGTCATCTTAGTTGGACAACGATTATGATCAATCATCTATAAAATTTCTTTAGGAAAAATATCTTTTCCACTTTGAAAAATATTTTTTTAATATAAAAAAGTTTGAAAAAAAATCTTTGAAAATATATTAGATAAATTATAAAGTAATATTTGAATAAATGATTTTTCCTAATTTTATAAAATTCTATTCTTACTCTACATGTTAAAATGAAGATTCCTTTCACATTTTCGATTAAATCCAAATGATAATTGTGTGGAAAACTACATGAAGATTCCATTCAAAAAAAATAAAAAATAAAAATAAAACACGGGTTAATAGGTATTTTAAATATCATAATAGAGTAATAAAAAAATTAAAACATTTTAGAAAATATTATTTTGGAATTAAACTTATTTTCGATAGAAGATAGAAATAAATTCAGATTCTATTAAAAATATTTTCTTAATAATTTTAAGTAATAAAGAGTGGAAAATGGTAAAATTACTATAAGATACCATGAATAGACATAAGATATTAAATTCATGATAATTATTGAGATTTATATCGTGATATTTCAACATTGGTGATTTAATCATAAATAATCTCAATAAATAAAAATATTGTAACATAAAATCCTTACCACTTTGGTAACATTGATTCATTTTCCCTATGGAGGAATAACATGGAATGAAAATTAAAATATCATGAGGATGAATAAATTAATTATATTACATTTCAAATGTTATATATATATATACCTTTTGAAATAATATTGGTGTATAACATAATGTACATCTTAAAGAAGGAAAATTGAGAAAAAATCTCTTATTGATTTGGTAACTTTTGAACCGTACACCCCATGATAGATATATAATCAAATGGATATGTAAATATCAATAATTTTAATTATTTTAATCATAAAATAAATTCATGGTAATTATATACACAATATAAAAGAAACATTTGGTTAATATTTCATTTGTCTCACAAAAAGTAAATTTGAAATAGAAACGTCTTACATTAAGTTTTGACTTCTGTCACACATGTTAAAACTCTTTTATAATAAATATAATTTTATGATAAATATATTAAAGAACCATATTCCTATATATCACACATATATTAATTTATTAAGACCTTTTATTACCTATTTATTAATAATTTCATGTTAATGTTTTTTCAGGTGATAACCACTTTGTTTTTCATATATATTTTGATTTATTATATTTTTTCCCTTTTGATTTGATTATGATTCCATCATATATATAATTATAAACATGATATAAATGTAAAATATATTCATAATATATGTATTTATAGTAATTCATAAAATTTATTGATAGGAAATGAAACACACCATTCATAGAGACAATAGGTCATACATACACATGAACGTTGTTTCCTTTTTCATGTAGAATTAAAAGAAAAAGATAAAGAAAAGTAAATGATATATATATTATCATTATAGAATAATTTTTAGGTCATATATATCATATTTTTTTAAAACTCATCATTAATACATTCCAAATAAATCATGAACGAATCACATTACTTCGTGAGGTGGTAGTCCACTGTACACACAAATGAAATTATCGTATTCCCACAAAATAGAAAGCATGAAAGAATATGTGATATAATAATTATAGAATCATAATAAAATCATAAATTTAATATAATTAATATATAAACAATAATTCTATAATTATTCCCAACCATGAGAGGTGGTAATGGAAAAATGAATGACATCGATTCGCAAGGCAGTAGTCCTCCGTACACACAAATGATGATTTTGTAACCCATTTGAGGGAAGTGTGGGTGTCTGTAGGTCATACCCTTAAACAAATATAAGTATATTGAATATACTTATTTTATTATACCATAATGGTATAATAATAATTTAATGGGGTGGAAGAAGATATAAAATGAAAATTCATATTGATGAATGTTACCTCTTGTTTGCATATCCCCCATAGGTTTACACTAAATCCATACTTGGTTATATTTATATCAAAAATATAGATTCTAGTATTAGGGGAGGTAATTTGGGAAGCAATTTGGGTAGGTATTGGGTGAACAAAATAGGTTTTATGGTGTTAAGAAGAGATGAGAGGGGTGTCCTTTTATAAGTGAGGTGAGTTGAAAACTTGTAATTTTTTGAAAGAGAGAATTACACCCATGTTTGTCTTTATAAAAAGAGTCCAAATTAGTTAATTAAAAAACCTTATAGGTTTAATGGTATATATATGGCCATAAAATGGTTTTATACAATTGGTTAGGTGATTTTTACCCTTATCGTTTTAGTTTAATCTCCCGGTAAACCCATTTTTACCTTAACCGCAGTAATTAATTTTTACTAAATTCACTAATTATTTTGGTAAAAAATTAAGTTGAAATTATTAAAAATTATAAATTAATATTATTCCAAATATTTAATATTTTTTTTCTAATTCCATTCTCAAATCTGGAAAAAATTAATTAAAATTTAATTCTGCAGACGTTAGAAGAAAGCGAGTTTTTATAGAGAAAAAGATCAAATGTTTACAAAGTTTTTATATCAAATTTCAATATGAAATTAATTAAAATGACCTAAATTGGATTAATTTATTTATAATTGAACTATTTTTTATTTTAAACCAATTTAAAATATATGTTTAACTTTATAAATAAATTAAACTAAAAGGTAGTTTTAAATTTATATTTAATATTTTTCACTATTCATCAAAACACGAAACTTTTTAGAAAAAACCAAAAAATCACCATAATATAAATTTTAAATTATAAATTAATTATTTTTTTATTTTATCAAATTAATTTTCTAAAAGATTAAAAAATTGATTTTATTTTTTTTTCACAAAAAGACATAAAAACAACATTTTTTTAAAAAAAATATTATTTTTGAAACATATAAAGACTTTAGGTAAAATTATGTATTTTATTATAAATATGTATTATTTATATAAAACCAGTATACTTGATATTTATAAATTAGTTATTACTATTCCTGTTACTAAGTTTAATGTTTAGTTTTTACATGTCATTTTTAAATAACTATATGAATAATATATCATGTTTTATTAAAATTCAGTGTTGTGTGTAACACAAGCTAATCCAGAGTTTCATATAACACATGATTGAATTTGTATTTCATATAGTGAAATATATCAAATAAATTTAATTTATCCAAAAATAATAATTCCTGAAAACTCAGGATGTTGCAGCATGTCCTGGTTACTTATTCCCATAGGCTAGTTCCCATTTCTTTTTTATGCTTGGTTTCATTCATTTATAATGTTTTGATGATCACATGTTTATCTTATGGATGGTTTGATTATTTAAATTTATTAATATTTCATGAATTTATGCCATATTTTTATTTTATTTGAATATTTAATGTTTTAAAGTAAACCAAATGAATTTTTATGGGAAAACAATTCAAAGGAATTTTCTTTATAAAAATTGTTTCACTTTAAGTATAGAACTAATATTTTCATGGTGATATTCATTTTATATATTCATGGTACTACCCTAATGGATACTTTACTCATGTCCTATAAGTTTTTTTTGGGTGTATACATACTTGGTTTTTTGGATACTAGTTAATGGAAGGGTGTTTTGTGGCTTGATGAATTATCTTGGTTGGTGTTGCTTCATGGTGTATTAGGATGGTGGGGATGAATGGTCACATGGTGAATTAGTTATTGTATTGGACTTGTTTTGTTTCTAGTATTATCCTTCTAGAATTTATTTAGTTTTTTCTCATGGTTATGTTCTTATTATTTAATGTTATACTATGATTGTTTATATTTATCTTGATATATATGAGGAATATTCTATTATAGTTGTAGGGTGAAATCATTCCCATTGTTTTTTATATTGATACTCAGGTTCTTATCTCTATCTAGGGGTGATTAGAAAAGCACTTTAGACCTTGTATCAAACCAACTAAAGTGAGGCATCATGTCAACCTAGGATGGTTTGTTATATGTAGGATTCTAAAAATAAAGGTGCACCTAATTGACATTGGTAGTATCAATTATCCTTCAAATTGTCACCTTTCCAGGGGTGTAAAAATATCCACTACTATGTATAAATGATTTATTTGATCATTTTATATGATATATAGTTGTCTATACGATTATCATGAGATGAAACTCTCATTAGTTGAGTGTGATTCATTTTGATATAAACTACTTCTTGTTTAGGAGCGGGTATTGTCTATATGAGTACTTGGTGATGTCTTTTAGTTTGATGAATGATCTAGTGGTGTTTATAGCCCATATAAATTTTGTATTCCACACATTTTTAGATACATATGTTTAGATTCATTTATAATATTCTCATGTACACATTTTCAATATATAATCAAGCACATCATTTAGAGATAATCTTTAGCACACTTAGGGAGCACTAATTGTATGCCAATATCACAAAGTTCTAGTTTTTGATTGACCAAGTTCACTTCATATAGCATGAGATGTTAGTGGATATAGTATTATTATAAAATTATAAGTTTGGTTTTTTGGTTTATTTTGATAGGCCCATGAATACATTTTCAATTCACAACTTTTGGTTATTGGTTGGTTACTACTGGAGATTCAATCAAGACTTCTCAAACTTGGTAGCATTGATGAATGTAAGATCAAGACCTTTTTGGAGGTTCCTAATACTTTTTAGGTACCTTTTCATCCATTTTTTTGTCATTATTTGGTTATGTCTTGTTCTAAGTGTGTTCGGGGTGAGTTTTGGAGGTTTTTAGAGGGTTTTTGGGCAGTGCCAAGTTGGCACATGGTTTTCCCAAATCATGTGCCTACCCCCAGAAAACCATGCATCCCAGATAGAGGTGGGTTGCATGGTTTTTAAAATTTTAATCCACTTAGGATAAACTATGTAAACCATATACTAGGGGCACACAGTTTGGTAAACCATGCGACCCCTCCAAAGAAACTGTGCATGTGGGTTTTAAACCCCCTGAAAATTTTATTAAAATTCTCAAACCCCCCAGTTTTTAACCCAAATCCTTCTAGAAAATCTAATATAGTTTAGTAAGGTCTTGGAGGATCAATTAATAATTCCAATTCTCCTTGAACACATTTAATAGTGAATCAAATATTCGATTGAAGGATCAACTCCTCTACAATATGTAATCTTATCCTTACTTGGTTTCCTGTCTCTCCCCCTCTTTTTCCCCCAATGAAGAGTGATAATTTTTCCTCCATTGGATATTGGTTTGGATATAGGTTTTTATGGGTATTGTTTCATGGGATCTTGATCCTAGGCATTTATCCTCAATCTTTCACAGCATTGTGATTTCAATCATTCCACATCAAATTGAGGGTTACGATTTATAGAGCATTTTTCAGTGATCTTGTGATGGGTGGTATAATTGTTAATTCCCATAGTCTTGATTATTATCATTTGTGTGAAATTATTTCTTTTAATTTCAACATTTTTCAATTGAAATATAAATTAAAATGTTGAATTTAATTATGTGAAATTGGTAAACCCTTCACAGATCCCATTGGACCCATTGGAAATTATAAAACCATATTTAATGGAAACCCATGGGGTGTTCTAATATATTTTAAATGATGATTATGGAATGTCAAAAGGGTAAGGATATGTTATTAGAATTTAATTTAATAGTTGTTTCAAATTGAAAATGGAAACTAAAGTGTTTTATTGATATAACCATAAATGATCAATTAAATATGTGATTAATTATTGATAAATGGTGAATTATCATAGTTTCAATGTGATTAAAATAAAGAACCATTGTTATTATTGATAAATTCAATGTTTCATCATGATGATAATGGATGAATAAATGTTAATGATGTTAAACCTTGATATGTATGTGTTATTTTTTAAATCTGTGATTGATTGATAAATGGGGTGTGGGTCAGGGAATGATTCTCCAAATACCCATGGGGTGCCATGCTGATGCTCTAGGGCCCCAATGCTTGTATGTGAATAATAAAGTATGGGACATCGACTGATGCTCTATATACCCATGGGGTGTAGGATAGAGACTGATGCTCCAAATACCCATGGGGTTCCAGACTGATTCTCTAGGCCCCCAACATATTGGTACTTGGATTGATGTTCCAAGATACTTAAAATGAAATTGGAATTACATGGATAATGAAATAACATGATATAATTAATTGTGATAACCCTATTATTTATAGTCCATACTCTATAATGGGCTGACGCATGTATGATATGGTTGGTTAATGAATAATTAAATGTTAAACATGTTTATTTTTCTTTTGGATCTTTCATTATTTATACAATTTAATACACTAAAATAGACAAGATATTGCTTAAGACATTGTTAGTGGTTGCCTACGGATTTGTAATCACACCCTACTCAAGCTTCCTAATTAGTATTAGAATAGAATTTATGTTTGTAGGATAGGATGAGGGAAAGAGTCCTGTGTTAGATGGTTGAGTTGGTATTTAGGATAGAGCATAGATAAGGGAACTAGATATGATGTCAAGACCTTCTTGGTAGTTTTTAGTGTGACGTATTGTGAATTTTTATTAGAAACTTGACATATACATGGAATGAAATATTTACTACTTTGGTTTATGGTTAGTTTCCATGTTTTTGGATTATCATGTGATGTTCTTCCATATTGATTATGGAATTATCTTGATTAGTGATTATTATCCATTGGATATTGTTTATTGATTTTAGTTTTTTTGCTGATCTGATAAAGAGGGTATAGTCTCTCCACATAGCATATTATACCCTCTCTTCTAATTGGTATCCTCTGGTGTACGGGGATGTGCACCTTAGGTCAAGTTACTAACCAACTTAGGGTTCCGGCATGTTGAACCAAGGTCAGGACGTTGCAAAGTGGTATCAAAGGAGTTTTATATTCTTTTTAGTTTTCTTAATATTTGATAACAGTACATAGGATACTAATATGAGTCAGGCCTTAATCATGAGCTCAGGCATGGGATTAGCTGAACCATGTTCGGGGGAAAACCCAAGTACCCAGGGTGGGATTGTCATTCTTGATGTTTACTATTACATTTGAATGATATTTCACCTTGAGTGATGTACTTGTGTTATGTTATTATTTTTCTGAGTGTTTTATTCATGGCCCAATATTGAATGAGAGTTTTTTATAAATGAACCATCTAAGGGAATTAGTATTTACTGTGACATGCATCATTTTAAGCGTGCACAAAAAATCATGTTTTGTGTGAATTTTTAAAATGAAAATTCTTTTCTTTATTGATTATTTTTAAAATAAAATGGTACCTATTGAAATTTGATAATTGTAAATGATTATAAATGTGGTAATTTGAAATGGATAAAAGTGGTGTCTATTGGTAAAATTATGTTATGAAGTTTTTTTACCCTATGATATCCATGACTCAGGTGAGGGATGGTTGAGGGTAGTGATAGTACTTTGGGTTTGATCATGTGGTGGAGTATGGTAAGTGTGAAATGTAATATAATTATTGGAATCCCTCTTATAAATGTGATAATGATGTGTTATCTTCCCTAAGATGTGTGTTTGGAATTTTATATACATGCCTCCATGATGATTCTTGTTGATAGGATGATAAGATGACATGGATATAAATGATCCTCCAATAGTTGAAACAGAGGCCCTAATAGTTTCGAGTGAATGGTCGAGATAGAAATTTCATGAGAAATTTTGTCACATTAAGAATTTTATAGAAACATACACAGGGTGGGTTGTGAGGAATATTTCTGACTTGATACAGGAGTTTTAGTTTCAACACCCTTTGACCTTCACTAGAGAGGGTGGACTTGAAGCAACTGAGTTTTGGATTGATTATATCCAACTGATACTTGATCATTTAGAGACTCCTATGAAGAGGGGATTCAAATTGGACACTTATATGTTTTTTGGATCAGTGAAATGTTGTTGGAATATTCTTACCCAGGATGAATAACGGGAGTGAATAGTATGGAAGGACATTCAGAAGATGTTATTGGAGAAATTTTATCCTGAGTTTCTCAATAAGGATGGGGAAATGAGTTTATACGGTTGAACCAAGGGGGTATGTCTATGATGGACAATGTGGGTTTCTTCATTGACTTGAATTTATTTTTTCCAGAACTGGTATGTGATGAGGAAACTGTGTTGTGGTGAATTTAGGATGGAATTAAATGTGATATTACGTCCTAGGTTAATATCTTTCAGCTTAATAAGTTTTCTAAAGTAGTGAATCGTGATCTCATTTCTATACCACCTTATAGGATGGAACCAAAAAAGATTCAACCAATTAAGTCTCATCTAGAAGAGTTAATGGATAATGGATTTATTTATCCTATTATGTATCCTTGTGGTTCCCTGACTTTGTTTTCTAATAAGGTCGATGGGAATTTTTTTTATGTGTTGATTATGAGATATTGAACAGGATGAAAATGACGAAATGGTATCCTCTTCCACATATTAATGATCTCTTTGACCAATCTACAAGATCTTGTGTTATATCCAATATTAACTTGAGATCGAGGTATCATAAATTGAGATTTAGAATTTTTTGATAAACCGTGAACTGATTTCAAAATCATGTATGGCCTATACAAGTTTGTTTTGATGTCGTTCGGGCTGATGAAATATCCAACTGTGTTTATGGCCTTTATTAACCGAATATTCCACCCATACTAGGATCAATTTTTTTTATTGTTTTATGGATTTAATATTGGTTTACTCCAAGGCTCATGATTATCACTCCTAGCATCTTGAAATCATCTTGAGTAAACTAAAAGATCATTGACTATACACCAATATATCTAAGTGTCAATTTTGGATTGATAAAGAAAATTTCTTAGGTCACATCATCTTATAGGAAGGTGTGTCAGTGTACCTAGAGAAATATTAGGCATTGGTTTCTTGGAAGTAGACCAAGATTTGTTTTTTCATATCTGAAGCTTTTTGGGGTTGGAAGGTTATTAACAGAGGTTCATCCAGGACATTTCCCATTCGGTAGCACCAATTTTAGGCTTTACCAAGAAGGGTATCAATTTTTAAGGGTCCAAATCATGTGATAATGATTTCTAGGTGTTAAATAATAATTTTAATACTGCACCGATATTGGTCCTACCCAAGTCAGGTGAGGAGTATACTATATTTTGTGATGAAAACAGGATAGGTCTTGGAGCAGTTTTGATGGAGGGAGATTGATTTGTGGTGTATGGGTCATGATAGTTAAGTCTACGTGAAAGGAATTACCCTACGCATGATCTCTAGTTAGTAGTGGTAGTTTATGCCTTAAAGTTTTGGTGGCATTATCTATTGGGAAAATATTTTAATGTGTATACCAGCCAAAAAATCTTAAAGTATATATTTTCACAATGAGACTTTAATCTCCATAAGTAGAGGTGGGTTGATTATGTGAAGCCTTTTTAATTCGAGATAACATATATTCCTGAGAAGGGAAACAATGTTGCTGATGTTTTGAGAAAGAAAACACAAACTCAGGTAGTTTAGAAGTCTAGTTCTAAGTGGAAGATGATGAACTTATAGGTTGAGATACATATTGAGGTTCAGAAGATCCAGGAGAATATTAACCTTATATCCTTATCTATTGAGTCCACATTTTTCATCTGGGTCAAAGAGAGAAAATATGAGGATCTAGAGTGTTTGGACTTTAAGTAAATATTTGAAGGTGGGAATTCACCTTCTAATTGGATTATAGATGATGATGGGATCATATATGTCTGGAACCATGTTGTTATGACTATGAGTATGTGGGAAGATCTGATGCATGATTTTCATGCCTCAAATTGGGCAGTACATCCTGGTTTGACTAAAATGTACTATGACCTACATCAACTATATTGGTGGTTGGGCATGAAAAAAGAGATTGTAGGGTTCATGACATGATGCTACACCTGTCAGTAGGTGAAGGCTAAGCACCAATGTCCTGGTGGTTCAAAAAATTCATTGCCCATTTTAGAATGTAAGTGGGATGGTGTTACCATATAATTTGTGGTTTTCCTTCTAAGGACACCTCATAAGAATGATTATATATGGGTGATTGTGGACTGATTGATAAAAGTATCCCATTTTATTCCTATCCTTGAAACTTTCATAGTAGATTAGTTGGGGGATATGTATGTTTGGGAGATAGTCT
This sequence comes from Viscum album, assembly GCA_963277665.1. Classification (NCBI taxonomy): domain Eukaryota; kingdom Viridiplantae; phylum Streptophyta; class Magnoliopsida; order Santalales; family Viscaceae; genus Viscum; species Viscum album. Next base: position 1,492,327,404 of record OY728120.1, read on the forward strand.
GTTTACATGAGGTGCCATATAGTATAGTTTTATACCATGATTCAGACTTTAACTCATGATTCTATAATTTCTTATAGAAGGTGTTGGGTACGTAGGTGTTTATGAGTAGGTATTTTCACTCACAGATGGATGGGCAGTCTAAAAATACTATTTAGGTACTAGAGGACATGTTGTGAGAATGCATCCTAGACATTGGTGGGTCTTGGGAGAAGCACTTGGTGCTCATTGAGTTCACCTATAACAACAACTATTATGAAAATATTCCAATGGCACCATATGAGACACTTTTTGGTAGGCCATTCATATCACCTCTATACTAGATGAAGGAAGGTTAGTCTGATTTATTAGGACTGAGTATCATATAAGAGACAATGGAGTAGGTCTAGATGATTCAAAAATATGTTGATATGGCTCAGAGTGGACAGAAGTCATATGAAGACTAAAATCAACTACCCCATCATTTTTTAGTGGGTGATCATGTATTCCTTCCGGTGTTTCCATGATTGGGTCACCATAGGATTTGAAGGTATAACATGTTGGTGCCCAGGTTTGTTGGACATTTTGATATTGTGGAGAGAATCGGGTAGGTGACATTCCAATTGGCTCTTCCATTGAGGTAAAATTTTATTCATGATTTTTAAATGTTTAATATCTTCGATAGTATTACCTCGAGTATACTCATGTTATCAATGTTGATTTGAGCTTCATGATGATGACTCCTTTGAGGAGTATCTGATTCGTATTGTGGATCATAGTGAGAAGGTGTTTTGGGGAAGGATTTATCCATTGGTCTGACTTCTATGGAAGTATTGATGTTTTTAGGAGGAAACATTGGAGAGAGAAAAAGATATGCGTTCTCAATGGCCTGATCATTTTACCTTAAAATTGTAGTGATGTTTGGGAGTATAGCTTTAGGATGAGATGTTATAAGGTGGGTAGATTATAATATATTGAACTTTATGGGTATTCCTCATACTTTTTCAGATTAATTTTCATCCTTATTTGTTCATATTTTAGTTGAGTTTTGTATTTTTCATGTTATGTGAGTTTTGGAGCTTTTTGGAGGGTTTTTGCACAGTGCACAGTCGATGCACTGTTTCCCAAACCATGGACCAACCCCTGGAAAACTATACATTTCAGATAGAGTGTCATTTCATAGTTGGTTCATATCTTGTCAAAACATATTCCACATAAGAGAAACCATGAACCCCATATAGTAGGGGCACATGGTTTGGAAACACTATTTGGAAAACTGTGCAGACACACATAGGAATTCGTGTAAGTGGGTTTTAAATCCCCTAAAAATGTTACTTAAATTCTTGAACCCCCAACCTATTTTTACCCCAAATCATATCATATCAACCTAATATGATTTAATTTGGTCTTGGAGGCTCCCATAAGGATTCCAAGTCTCATAAAACTCCTTTCTTGGTGAATAACATATCGATTTGAAGGATCTAATCCTCTATGGTATGTAATCTCTTCTCCATTTGGATTCCTCTCTCTCCCCCTCTCTTTTTCCAATGAATATGGATGATTTTACTCCATTGTAAATTGGTTTAGATATAGGTTTTATGGGAATTGTTTTTTAGGACCTTGATCATAGGTATTGATCTTATGTCTTCCACACCATTATGATTTTGATCATTCTCCTTCAAATTGAGGGTTATGATTTGGCGAGAGTTCATCAACAATCTTAAGGTAGGTAGTCTAATTTCTAATTCCCATAGTCTTGATTATTATCATGTGTGTGAAATTGTGTTGTTTCATTTCCATTTTCTATAATTACAATTTAAATTAAAATGATGAATTTAATTTTTTGAAATTGGGGAACCCTTCACGTATCCAATTAGATCCATTGGAAATTATGAAACCAGATTTAATGGAAACCAATGGGGTGTGCCAATATATTTAAAATAATTATTATGGAATGTGAAAAGTGGAAGGGTGGGTTATTGGAATTGAATCAAATCCTTTTTTACTTTGAAAATGGGAACTAAATAGGATGGTTGATATAACCTTAAAGGGTTAATTAAATATGATATTAATTATTGAAAAATGGATTAATGGATATTTTTCATATTATTCCATGTGATTAAAATAAATAACTATTTTTATGATTCATAAATTAAATGGTTATTCATGATGAGAATGGTTGAATAAAGGTTAATGATGTTGAACCCTAATATGAATGTTTTATATGAGATATTTGTGGTTGATTGATAAATGGGGTGTGGGTAGGAGATTGATTATCCAAATACCTATAGGGTTCTAGACTGATGCTTCAAGACCCCAATGTATACATGTGAATAATAAAGTATGGTACAAAGATTGATTCTCCAAATACCCATGGGATGTTTGATAGGGACTGATGCTCCAAATACACATGGGGTTCTAGACTGAAGCTCTAGGCCCCCAACATATTGTTACTTGAATTGATATTCCAAGATATCAGAAATTAAATTATAATTAAATAGATAATGAAATCCCATGATATAATGATGTGTGATAGTCTTATGATATATTGTTCAGAATCTGGCATGGGACTAAGTAGGTATGATCTAGTTGGATAAATAATAATTAAATTTCAAACTAATTTATTTTTTATTTTGGTTATTTTTTTCATTATATAACTACATACATTGTTATAGATTGGATATTACTTTAGAAACCATTTGTGGTGATCTACTGAGTTGTACTCACATCCTACTCAGGCTTCCTGATTGGTACCTGAATAGACTTTATGTTTTCAGGACATTATAAGGGTTAGATCCCTATGTTAAATAGTTGAGTTGGGATTCAGGATGGAGTATGGATGAGGGAACCAAAAATGATTTCAACACCCACTCGGGAGTTGTCAGTGTGTCTTATTGAGAGTTTTCATTAGATAATTGACACATATATGGTATGACATATTTACTGCTTATATATTTTTTTATTTTCCATGTTTTGGTATTATCATGTGATGTTGTTCCTTATTGATTATGGAATTATATTGATTAGTGATTATTATCCTTTAGATATTTTTTATTGAGTTCTTCTATTTTGATACTTTCATAAAGAGGGTATAGTCTCCCCACGTTGCATATTATACCCTTAATTCCATTCAAAATATTCTTTCATATGGGGAGGTGTGCCTGAGGTCACATAACTAACCGGTTCAAGGCACCGACATGTGGCACATAGGTCATGATGTTACAATTATTGACTTGGCCAAGAAGGTGGTAAAGTTTTTTTGGTCAAATATTTGTGGTAAATTATCTCAGGACATTAAAGGGAGATTGAAATATGGATTATTTTGACCTTAACTGAGTTGATTAAGAATAATACCTTATGTTATAATGCATCAAGTGTTAGATTATGAGTATTGTTGATATAGGATAGTTATGAGGTCACTTATGGGTCTTGAAATCTAAGGAAACCTAAGTAAAACTACCTAATTCATGGACTTGAGTTAGTTATTGTTGTTTTAACCTTGATATATCGATGGAATTTCATTCTAGGTGAAAATATTATAGTGTATACTGACCAATAGATCCTGATGTGATTTTTCTCAAAGTGGGGCCAAAATATTTGGCAGTATAAGTGTGTTGACTATCTTTAGTATTTTAATTTTGATTTGGAATATACTATAATGAAATGAAAAAATATACCCAGTCTTAGAACCTAAATCATCTCACCACAAGGTCCGAAGCAATTTCTTTACCACCACTAGATGGAAACCAGTATCGGGGAATCAACCTTTCTCAATATGGGATTGATTTGGCCTGATAAATTATAAACTAAAAGAAAAACATCTACATATATGTATGGAATGAAAATTTTAGATGATGGAATACCATGCATAAGGAATAAGTAGTTTTAAATTTAAAATAAAAAAATAAAAATTAATGAAGTAAAATTGAACTCCATAGTTGATATAACCAATAAATACACTAACATACCAACTTAAAAAAAATAAAATGTATAAAAGGATGAAAGGAAAGAGAGTAAGATGATATGTCACTATAAAATATGATATAAAATTCTCTATGGGAATATAAATGAAAAATGAAATCAAAACATTATCCACCATACAATAAGAAAACACACATCACATACCATCATTATCATACCTGTACTATTATCCTAGTCACTTCTGATATATAAAAAACTTATCAAGCCAATATAAAACAAATTCAAGACAATATACATACAAAAAATGTGTATGTATGGTGTGATATAAAAGACTAATAGGGTCCCACCAAGTAGTCTTGCACATTTACTTATGAAAATAATTCCATTTACACTAGTATGAAATACAAATATGTGTCCCTTTTTATTTTAGAAATCGAATATCAAAAGATTTTAATTTCTTTACAAAGAGAATGAAGTCCTTTGAAAACATAGAGAATTGAATTGTAATATATCATCCTATAAACATTAAATTTAATATGCTAAAAAAATTCGAGATAGGATCCATGTATACTTTAAAATAAAACTTTACACTTTAAAGAAAATATTTTTATGGATTCAATCCATGATCCTTAAGATTTATAAAACTAAAAATCATACTGAAAGATAAATAAAAACATATATGAAATTAACATAAATGAGGTAAATATAAAAAATTATCCATGGAAAGTTCAATTATAATAATAAAATAAAATAAGGAAGAAAAATCAAAATAGGGAATCATATAGGGAACTAAGGAGGCATTCTTAGATAATTCTTAATGGAGAAACATCATATGGATAGATGATGAAAAAAAAAATTCACTCACACTCATTTTTCTCCTTAATAGCCTCAAAAAGTAGTCATAACCCCTAGGCATAGCATGATCCTATACTTAGGACACAAGAAAATGTGTAATTTTAAATAGTGTAGTAACGTCCCTCGAACTCCAATATTATTACTCAAGGTTTCCCATGATATAAAATAAAGGTGAATAATCAAGGAAATATATATATATATATATATATATATACAAACATATTAATATGAATCATTAATAATAATGTATTAATCTCACACCTCACCTCTGAACACACATCAAATAAATAACCTGTTTAAAATAATAAATAATAATACCTTTTCTCAATTCAAAAGTTATGCTATAACATTTCACAATAAATTGGTAACCAATGGGCATTCCAACAAGGGTATAAACAAATAATTAAGTCATTCACTTCATTTTACAAATGCGTATTTACATATAATAAATGCGATATTTCTTGAAATACTCACAAAACTCTTCATCAAATACTCTGAGTATGATAACACCCTTCTTTACCAAGGTCCAAGTTATCAAAACTGATTATATAACATTTAAAAGTCAAGAAATAGTTATCCATGAATGTTATTTTAATTTTTTCATTATAAAACCCCTTTATAAATTTCATCAAACACCTAGAGTGTTTCAATTTCCCCAAATCATAAATTCAAATTTTAATAATGGGAAAAACATTGATTTTATGTGAAATTTTAAGGAAGAACGTAGAAATTCAATACATGCACATCTTAGTTAATTTATACACATTTTAAACTAAAAAAATAAACCATTGAGAGATAAAACCACCAATAGATTCATAAAAATTAAATTTAATGAGTCACCTACCAGAAATAAATGATTATATTGACAAGGGGTGTCACTTTCCAAAGAGAGGGAAGATGAAACCCTAAAAGGTAAATAAAAATCCCATAAAATGAGAAATGCCAATTCAAAAATATTTGAAAATAAACAGTTGGTCTCTATAACCATTCTAGGGAAATAAAAATAGTATAAAAGTGGGAAGTGGAATAGAGGAGGATAAATCAATAGGAAATTGAGAGTTTTCTATGAAGAACCCAACTATAAGTAAGATAAATTTTCAATGGAGTAAAGGAGAAGATAGCTCCATGGGTGAGAGGCCTAGTACATACAAATAGGGAAGAAAGGAGAGAGTAAATGGTTAAAATTATAGCAGGTAAAAAAGAATAATTTTATAAAATAAAATGTTTACCAAGGGAAATTTGCAACAATGATGCCTTGTACTATGGCATAACTACCCCTACAGAACTAAGGAATCAGTAACAATGGAAATGTTATGGATTAATTCCTTGTATCATAGTATGCATAGTCTTCATTAAAAAACTATAGACCTAGGTAAAAGACTTTTTTTAGTGTGAAACCCAATGTCATGGTTGCAACCAACTATAGTTATTGACGATTTAATAAAAAACAAAAAACACCCATAATTAATTTAAAAATAATAAAAAGGAAAAATAAATAAATAAATCAATAAAATAATACATTCATATAGGTAATTGATACTGAGGCTATGAAAATTATTCCCACTATACCAATTTCTACCCCTATAAATTCATAGTGAATAGATAAGTTGATACAATAATCTAGAAATTCCTATCATATGTATGATACAAATTAATATAATCTCTTCATGAACCCATAACCAAAACATGGAAAATATCCAAGGAAAAATCTGCCAAAAATTCAATCAATTTCTTAATAAATGGTGGGTATAGGAAAAGAAAGGACCCATAATGATAAAATGCACTACAAATATAATATAACCATTAATGAGGATTTCCCCTCCATTTAAAAAATCTTACACTAGATCAATTGGTCTACAAATCAAAGATAAAAGGATAAAACACGACACATTCACCAGTAAAACCGCTCATAAAATCACTTTAAAAACTATAAGTAATTCTAGTATATTTAGAACTTTTCAAATATTGTAACCCAAAATATTCATAATCCATAGTATCCATTATTCACCATAAAATACACCTTAGGTAAGGTCTCTTTAAAAAGTAGTTCAAAAACAAAAACCAAAAGTTCAAGTTCATTACTGAAATTGAAATCTTGCCATGTTTTTTTTTCAAAAACCTAAATAAAACTATTAAAAATAACCTAACCATATATAATCATGATAATTATTTATATATTACTAACATGCAATATTCTTGTGGCCCAACCTTCCAAACTAATAACATAGCGATCGATAACTCATAGGGTTGGGTTATAAATAATTCTAGATGGTCTTTTTAGATGTGATCCACTAGCCTCACCTAGTCTAACCTTATTTATCTTCGTACCACATTAATATTCATCACCAAACCGAGGTAAAAAGGAAAGTACATCTTCAATAAAGGGACTAGATGTGGGAGCCCCTATTTCTAAGGACTGAGACACTCTTTCCATATAATATAACCAATATTAAAAAGGAAACTTTAGTTCCACACTTAGATGAAGATACTTATTGAAAAATTGAGCATTTATAATGTCAAAACATTCCATTTTAGGTATATATGACACAAAATTGTAGGAAAACATATCATTTATAATATTGAATGATCACCTTGATTGTTTTAATAGAAATAGATAGAAATCGTCACTTTAAGGGATTTGGAGTAAAACAATTGAATGAAAGATACTCTGAATCCCTCCCAAGACTAATCCATCCATAAAATATCTTCAATAGTAAACTTATAACATTTCTAAATGTATCCTTCAAGACTCAAAATTGTGAATCTAACATTAAAACTCTTAAAAATTTAAATCAGATAAAATATTTCTTCAATCCTCTTTAACTACTTCTCTATTTCTGGTTAAACCTTCACCCCTATGAATATAGGCGGAGTGTGGTATTTAAATTAGAAGGTTTAATCTCTAAATTGAGTAAAACTAGGTTTAACCCCACTATACATAACTTTATCACCGTGAATAGTATATGCAACCAATCTTGGATCATATAATGGGTTGGGTCCTTATAATTCACTCATCGTTACCTCTGAAGAATTCATCTATAATTTCTTAGGTGGTATAAATATACAATAATAATTTCAAAATAATATAAACATATTAATCAATGTCCATGTAAGTAAAGATAATATCAAGAAAAAAAATATCACTAACACAACAATGGAATCCAAAAATAGAACACATAAAACATAATAAGGGAAACAACCAACCAAAATAAAACCATTCTTAGTTAGATCCAATTCTTTTAAGAATAAAATATTAGATAAGAAACATTGAAATAAACTTTTTGAAAATACCCAGTTAAATAATCTTGAAATTCACCTATATATTTTAATACTAGAAATAAATTTTAAACCCATTTAAGATAAAGGATAAATAAAATATAAAAATTAATGATAATGAAAAATAATTTTCATTCCATAACCATTTCATTATAAATCCATATTTCCTATCTCAAACATCCTTGATCCATATTTCAAATTACATTCATTCCACCATTACCCCATTCAAAAAATTAAATCGAATTAATTGTTTATAAAATCATTTATTATGGTAAAATATTAAAAAATTCATACACTTCATTGAAACAAAATCATTTCATTTTTTAAATACCATTAAGATCCCTTAAAACACCCTTAAGAACCATAAAATTCTAAATTTATAAATCAAACCAAACTCAAAACCTTTTGTAAATTCTTTTATACTATACGTAAAATAATTTAAAAATAATTTTAAAATAAAATTCAAACATATAAATCTTATACATTAATGAATCATGATTAATAATATGGTCAAATTAAATTCACTAAGAATCAACACCTTCCAAAAATTCACACCAAATCAACCCAAAAAGCCTTAAATGATTGTTGAGGAAACTTTGGGATATATGAAATAAAAAAACTAAAATAAGGGGAAGTATAATCTATTTATAGAGAGTTTGTAAATCAATAATTATAGTCACTATTAGATTTAATAAACTATTATCCATAATAGTGAGGATCCAAGATCCTCCCTATTTTCACTTTATATAAAAAGTTCCTAAAAATACCACAAATATAGCCAATATAAAACATATCACTAATAGTTCAAATCAAAATAACACAAGAATAGATAAAATTCAAGTCTCATAATAAAATCACACCTCTCAACTACCCATGATTGCACTAGGATCGATATGAGAAAGAGTTGACTAGACACTATCCCCCATCATCCTTCTAAAATCTATTATTCTTATCACTTTTATAATAATAAAAAACAAATAAAAAATTTAATTGATTTCTTCAATACTATTTAGTAATTAAATAACCATGGATACCCTATCCTAGTACATGAATAAATTTTTCACAAGTCTTGAAGAATATTCTCAATCTCCATATATTAGAAACTAGGGTTTGAGAATAAATTTTTCTCAACTTGGGAATGATTTTACCAAATAAAATATAAGCTAAAAGAAGAAACTTCAACAAAAATTCCTAAATGAATATTTGAAATGATGAAATATAATTTATAATGAATAAGAAATTTTAAATTATAGAATAACAAAACATAAATTAAGTGAAATATAACTTTATAATTGACATAACCTAGAATAACACTATCATTCCAATGTAAAAAATATATATAGTACAAAAGGATGACATGAAAAATAGGAAGATGATATGGAAATATAAAATATTATACAAAATCCTTGACTATAAAAAAAAAAAAAAAAAAATCAAACCACCATCCACCATATAGTAAGAAAACACACCACACTTTCCACCTCCATCACACCTAAACAATCATCTCTATCACTCGGAAGATCTAGTGAACCTATCAAAACTGTATAAACAATTTGAAAAAAACATACACATTTATGATATTTATAAAGGGTGAAATAAAAAAGACTAGAATTATCTCTCCAATTACTCTTTTACATTTTCTTTTGAAATCAATACCATGTACACTATTTTGAACTATAAATATAAAAAATTATCCCTTTACATTGTAAAAAAAATATCAAAATATGTTTCTCAATTTACAAAAATAACCAATCCATTTGAAAACATGGAGGAAAGAACCATAAGGTCCCATAAATAAAACCCTAAATTTAAGATAAAAACACATTGAAAGGGAGGATTCACATGTACTTTTAAAAAAATAACACTTTAAAGGTAATTTTTTAATAATTTAGTCTATGTTCTTTTATTATTTAAAAAAAACAAGTTTGAAAGATAAATAAGAAAAAAGAAACAATTAACATAACAAAAATCAATATAAAAAAGTTTCCATAGAAATATCAACTATAATAATGAAATACACATGAATGATAAAAAACAGCCTAGGGAAAAATATACTGCGCTAAAGAGGCATTCTTAGGAAATTCTTACTGGTAAAAAATCATATGGCTAGCCAAAGATAAAAAAAAACTATACTAAAACTCATTTTTCTCTTTCCTAGAATCCCTAAGTGGACAAAACCCCAAGGAAAATCACAATACTAGAATAGGGACACTAGTCAGTGTATAATATCAACTAGGTTATCAACCTCCCTTGAACACCCATTTAGATACCAATGGTTTCTCATGATATCTAACAAAGGTGAAAAATAATTAAAATACACACACACACACACACACACACACACAGATATATATATATATCAATATGGATACAAAATAATTAAGGCACAAACTCATAGATCAAATTGAAACACCCATCAAATAAATATCCCCTTTACAATAATAAATAATCCTTCTTGAACTCAAGTAATAAGTCATATTATGACATGTTACTAAAACTTGTTTCCTTTGTATTTTCTTTCTTCTTTTAATAAATATAATGTAATGATGATGAGTGGAAATATCTTTGATCCTATGAGAGGGTTTATAGAAAATCATAGGACATCAATAAATAACAATCCTAATCGTATAGATTTAAATTTTTATATCAATAAATCATAATTTAGGAGTGTATATCACTGATAGATCTATAAAAAAAGAAATTAAATGAGTCACCTACTAGTAATAGATAATTCTATTGACATAGGGTGTCACATTCCAAGGAGAGGGAAGATATAACCATAAAAGTCCAAGAAAATTTCCAAAACAAGAGAATATTTGAGTCAAAATTGTGGAATTAGAAAACTTAAGTCTCATTGACCATTCTATAAAAAGGTAAAGAGTATATGAGGGGGAATAAGAGGAGTAAAAATCTATAAAATATCAAGAGACAACCTTTAATAAACCTATTAAAATACATATAAATCACTAAGGGTATAAGGAGATATCCATGACTATAAGGACTATATCACTCTAATGGGTAAGAAAGTAGGGAGTTAGGGTCAAAATTGCATAAGCTAAAAATAGAAATTTCACAAAATTAAAAGTCTTCCTAGAGAAGGTCACAAATATGAATCATTGTGTCACTACAGGACCCCTTAGTAAAACTAGGAAATCACTACCTAGGGATATATCATGGAAAAAATCTTCACATTGAAGTGTTACTAGTCTTAAATATAGAACTATAGACCTATAGAATATACCAATCATGATGAGATTTTCTATATTGTGGTTGTGATCTATTGTAGTTATAAACTATAGATTACAAAAAATTATAAAATAACCAAAATCCAAAAAAAAAGTTATAAAATAAAGAAAAATAAATTCACACTATAAATTGATATAGAGGGTGTGATATATACCTCATGGAAGGGGATTTTAATTATTTATTATTTGATTAGGAGGAATAAAACTCACGTGTCACATGATTCTAAAAGTGGGTAGAAAATGATAGCCCTCTTTATGGAGTTAAATCTCAATGTTTAGAATTATAAGGGGAGGATAAACCTTTTTCCATTATCCATCATATCTTTACTTTTCAAAATATTAAATAGGAGTTTATTTTTATGTTCAAACTTTCAGGCCATTAGGGGTAGTAAATATTGTGAGGATACACCACCAGACTGGTCTCTTAATGCTAATAAGATTATTTATGTTTGAAAACATGATTTTGTCCCTAGGGGAATGCATGAGGAGTTTATGAGGTACTCACCTAACTCAACATGGGAAGTGCATATGAGGTTTAAGAAGATATACCATGATATTTACAAGAAATATTTATGGCTTGGGTTGATGAGGGGCATAACAGGTTTCATTGAATAATGATCTACCTATCAGCTGATTAAGGAAGAGCACCAGTGGCCCACTAGTCTTCTTTAGCCACTACCCATTCCCTAGTGGAAGTGGGATGATGCGATCATAGGTTTTATGATAGGTTTTATAAAGAAATGACATGTTAGGGATCAATTATTGGTTATTATGGATTGGCTAACAAAATTGGATCATTTCATACCAATATGAGAGACATTATATATTTATTAACTAGTTAAGTTCTATGTTCCATAGATAGTACGTTTACATGGAGTTCATTAGATAATTTTCTGAGATAGGGATACCTACTTTAATTCATGATTCTTAGGAGGGTTATAGAAGGTGTTAAATATATAGGTGTATCTAATCACTACTATTCTTCCTTAGACTCATGGTTAGTCCATGTTTTCTATTCAGATTTTGTAGGACATGATTCGAGCATGTGTCCTAGAATTTTGGGATATATAAAATTTATATGGAACCTTATAATTCATTATAGAGTAGAGTGTGTTGATCAATGTTATGTTGGATAAAGGTTGTAGAGTCCATGATTATCAATTAAATTATTATATAGGAAATATTATATTATATCTGGTTGACTTGTAATTAATTGGTGACTACTAATAGTAGGCAGAGGTCATATTCTGATTAGTCACGCTATCTACTAGAGTTCAATGTGTTATACATACTTTTTTATGTGTGTCACCTCGATTAATACATAATTTAATATGTGGTAAAGGGTTGTTAGAACCTATGTATTTGAGGATATTTGAAATTTTAGAGATAATTGTTAAAGTAGATTATCGATTGGATCTTCCAAAGCGTTTTAGTGTTTTGCATGACATATTTCATGTCTCATAGATTCAACGATATTATCCCAACCCTTCAAAAGTGATCAATATCAATGATATAGAGTTCAAGGTAGACAAATTTTTTAAGGTGGTTCTAGTTCATATTGATTACCATATGTAGGATCGAAATAATGATGTAGATGCTCAATTATAAGAGGGGGTGAATTATAAGTTAAAAACTTTCGTTTTTAACATTAAGGAAAACTATGTTTAATAAAGTTAAACAAGGTAAATTCACAAACCCTAAAATAGTTCTATAAGACAAACTTTCTAGGTTCTAGAAATATGGTTCCAGAAAGGAAACTTAAGGAAAGTTTACTTCGGTAAAGATTCTACCTTAAAGCATATAGAATATTATTTATTAGAGTACATAAAAGAATAAGAAAATATAAGAAGATTATACTTTCTTCTTTCATAAAAATACAACGAAAATAAAATTGAAATAAAACAAGTAACAAGTATGAAATCTTTTAACCCAAGGAGTAGGGTATCCAATAACCTTGAATAAAGGTCCCTTGATTTATACTTTCAAAAAAGTCTATCTTATCCACACCAGGGTAAGCCCTCAATTGGAATATAGGAACCTATCTTGATATCCCCACAAGCCCTCGATCTTTAAGGTAGTAGGAACCTATGTCTTCCTATCCCCTGAAGTCCTTGAACTTTAAGGTAGTCGAAACATTTGTCTTCCTATCCCTGAAATACCTTGATAGTAGTCAATAACAATCAAAGTCGCATGAAGCAAGCTGAACAAGATTTTCAGCATGCACAAAGCATGAGAGTCTCTCTCTCTCTAGAAATCACTTCACAACATGAAATCTCTAAAGTGATCATAAGTTGTGAGCTCATTCAAATTTTATAGGAACTTCTCCAACGGTCAGATCCCTCCTCTAACCGTCATATTTTTCCTTGAATCTCAGAGGGACCTATACACATGTCACTCAAACAACAGTTAGTTAGAAACATATTGTATGATATCATTTCGTAACTATAATAAGTATAAAAAAATAAGGTTTCTTAACAAAATATATTTTTCAGAGTCTAAGGAAAAATAAAGTTTTGAGTCTAACCAAATTAACATTCAGAATCTATAAGACATAGATATTTAGATTCTATTTTCCAAAGAATTTGGAATTTTAATTCTATAGTTTCTGGAGTCTGAATTTCAATGAATTCGGTATCTGAATTATAAGGAATTTTAAGTCTGAATTCTGATGAATTCAGAGTCTGAATTATGATGAATTTGAAGTCTCAATTCTAATTAATTCAGGGTATGAATTCTGAGGAAATCGGAATCTGAATTCTTCGGAATTCAGAGTCTGAATTTCAGAGAATTCGGAACTTGAACTTAGAAAATTCAGAGTCTGAATTTCAGAGAATTTGGAACCTAAATTCATAGAATTTGAAACCAGAATTCAGAAAATTAGGAGTATAAATTTCAGAGAATTCAAAACATGAATTCAAAGAATTCAGAGTCTGAATTTCAGAGATTTCAAAACCTGAATTCAGAAAATTTGGAACCTAAATTTAGAGAATAAAAAATCAGAAAATAGACCTCACTATATCCAAGGAATTATAGGATTCCATGGTTTTATATGTGAAACCAAATTTTAGACTTAGTAATAAAAAGAGTTAGATTTAGTGGGATTATAAAGAGAACAATGAAAACAAAGGTAATGATAAAAATTTCCTTAGAGAATGGAAATTTTCCTTTTGAAAATAATCCTTAGGGAAAATATATTTTGCCTTAAGATAAGTGTTTTTAGTTTTCAAAAAATAGAGAAATGGAAAATTCATAAGGAAACCTTATTTACTCAACAATATCCCCCCTTTGGAAAGCACAAAAATCCTTATGAAAAATAATATAAGGAATAATATTTTCACTTTATGAACTTAAAGAAAAAACTAATCTCCTTTTACTTTTTAATAATGGTGAGTACAACTAACTCCCCCTTAGGTTTTGAAATCCCTAAGGATCATATTCTTGACATCCTTAAAGTGATTTTTCTTTTTCTTGCATAAGGAAATATTCTTAAATAAAACCCCCCCTTACTTAGGGAATTTTATTCTTTACTTAGTATTCTTTTTATCATTCCTTTATCCCCCTTTGTGATTTTCAAAAAGGAATAAAGGGAATGGTAAAAAAAATGGTACCTGAAATATTAGTATTATACAACAAAACACATAAAGGACAACCAAAATTTTCATTATGATTGAAAGAATTTGAACAAGGAAGAAAATAAAACAAAATATAGGAGTTAAGGAAAATATCATCCTTTTTTTTTTCATCAGCATAAGCTTCTTGATAATGGTATTTAGCCTTTTAACTTTCTTATGATCCTCTTCAAAACATTTAAGTAGCTGATCCCGATCCTCATTTTTCTTCTCCAGAACTTTGATCTTTTCTTCCTGATCCTTAAGAATTTCTGTCTGAGTCTTCAAAAGCTCTTCTTGCTTACAGAAATTTTCTTATAACTCAATTATAATATCTCTTCCCCTTTTCAGATTCAAATCCATGGAATTAATCTTCCTATTCAGGTCTTTGTCTTCCTGCTTCCGAGCTGTTTGTTTAAGATTCATATTTTCTGTGAAACTTGTCATAATATCTTTGAACTTGTTATCTTTTGTATCAAAATAATCCTTTAAATTGTATTGAAAGTCATATAGTATTCTTATATCTTCAATTCTACCCGCAACTATGGATATACCAGATCCTGTCCCTTTGGTTTTGATACACATAGATTCTCCCATCTATTCAACTTGATATTCTTCTAAATAAGAGAATCGTAGTTAGCAAAGAATTTCGAATCTAGTAACATCTCCCTATATACATTCCATTCCAAAACATACTTTACTGATGAAATTTTCTTCTGAGGAGATGATTCCAAAGACATTCAGATTTGAGCAAACCGAAAATATGGAATGACCCTTAAGAAGGGAAACAGATCTTCAGAATGCGAGAGCTTGATATCTGATGTGGTACAATGATTAGGGGGCCTTTTTATTGGAATTGAAGCAATAATTCATATTCTTGAAAAGATCCAACAATTGAAATAATCTTGATCTTATCTGATAGTTGAGATGAAAACCAAAGAAGGAATTTGGTAGGTTCTAATCTTTTGAGATTTTTAAGATAAAAAATTCAGATTTAAGGAATAGTGAATCCAAAAAATCTGCTTAAAACAAGATAAAATACCAACAAAAAACAAATTGATTGCAAAAAAATTAATAATAAAACATACCTTATAGATTTATAGGAAAATTATTAGTAATAAGTAAAATTATTCTTTATGAACTTTAGATTCAGGAAAATTTTATTAAAGAAAAGAAAGTAGAGAAAAAAAATTGACTACGGGTTAAATTTTGATTGGAAAAAATTTTGATTACAAAAAAAAAATTGGTTACGAAATAGTTTGGTTACGAAAAAATTTAATTATGAAAAATATTGGTAACAAAAAATTTTGATTAAGAAAATTTTGGTTATGAAAAATTTTGGTTACAAAAAATTTTGGTTATGAAAAATTTTGATTACAAAAAATTTTGGTTTAACAAGAAAATGTATTCCCCCTATGAAAAGAAGTTTCTTACTGTAGGGAGATAGGTTTCAACAAAAATTTAATATGGAAAATTACCTAACAGATGCATTCCTAAATTCTATTTAATGTATTCAAATCTATCAGTGGGTAAATATTTTGTGAAAATATCAGCAAGTTGATCTTGCGTTATGATAAATTGAAGAATGATATATCCTTTTAGTGTGTGATCCCTAAGAAAGTGATGCCTAATATCTATGTATCTTTTCATGGGAGTGATGTGGAGGGTTTTTACTTAGATAAATGGCACTAGTGTTATCACAAAATATCTTTGTTTTGGTAAAACTCATACCATAGTCTGTGAGTGTATGTTGCATCCACAATACTTGAGCACAACAACTTATAGCTGCTACATATTCAGTTTCAGCAGTGTAAAGAGCTACTGAGTGTTTCTTTTTACATGACCAAGAAATTAATGAATCTCTTAAGAAATGATAAGTTCCAAATTTTCTTTTCCTATCCATTCTACATCCACCAAAATCAGTATCTAAAAAACTTTTTAAAACAAAATCATTTCCAGAATTATAAAAGAGTCCTAAATTTATGGTTAACTTTAAATAGAGAAAAATTATTTTCACTAATTTTAAATGAGATTTCTTAGGATTGGATTGATATCTTTAACATAATCATATTGAAAACATTAAGTCTAGATGACTACCTATCAATTATAGTAGACTTCCTATCTTACCCCTAAATGATGTTTGATCTACTGGTTTCCCAGATTCATCAAGATTAAGTGAATTTGAAGTACCAATAGGAGTACTTATACTCTTAGTGTTGTCATATCCATACTTTTTAAGAAGATATTTAATATACATATTCGAAG
The DNA here is from genome assembly GCA_963277665.1 of Viscum album. Lineage (NCBI taxonomy): Eukaryota > Viridiplantae > Streptophyta > Magnoliopsida > Santalales > Viscaceae > Viscum > Viscum album. The sequence goes on from OY728120.1 coordinate 1,492,344,550, forward strand.
ATATATAAGTTCCTTCTAGTTTTTGAGAAATTTTAAATCCTAGGAAAAATGTTAACTCACCCATCATACTCATTTCAAACTCAGATTTCATTAGATTCACAAACAAATCGGTTAAAGATTGCTGAGTTGAACCAAATATAATTTCATCAACATAAATTTGAACAATCAAAAAAAATTCTTATCTTTATTTATAAAAAGGCTTGGATTAGAAGTTCCCTTAACATAATTGTTTTGTAACAAAAATCTTGTAAGTATATCATACCATGATCAAGGGGATTATTTAAGTCCATATAAATCTTTGGTAAGTTTGAAAACATGTTCAGGATGTTTTGTGTCTTCAAAACAAAGAGGTTTTTCAACATAAACTTCCTCTTGAACATATCCATTAAGAAAAGAAAACTTTACAACCTTTTGATAAAGTTTGAAATTAAATAATGATGGAAAGACAAGTAAAATATGAATAGATTCAAGTATAGGTACTAGAGAATAGGATTCTTTATATTCTATTCCTTCTTGTTGATTATATCCTATAATAAATAATCTATCTTTATTTCTTAAAATTATTTCATTTTCATCTCACTAATTTCTGAAGACCCACTTTTCTCCAATAATAGAAGTTTCCTGAGGTCTTTCAACCAAGGTCCAGACTTTATTCCTTTCGAATTAATTTAGCTCATCTTGCATGGCTTTAATCCAATCACCACAACCTAAAGATTCATCAGTGATTTTTGGTTCTAATTGTGAAAGAAATGATAGATGTTCTACTTAATTTCTTAAGGAACTTCTAGTCCTTACAGGTTGATTTACATCACCAATGATACTATCACTGGAACGATTCTTAAGAAACCACTTATTTGGGTTTTGTAAAACATGTTCATCAACATATGGTAGGAAATATTCAGGGGCAAATGCATCAGAAATATTTTCTTGAATGTTTTTCTTATCATAAAGGTATTCTATCAATGGTTGATAATAAGTTTTTGAAAACACATCTGAGTACGTAGGTTGGGATTATTTAAAAAAAAGGATCAGTTTCATAAAATTTAACAGGCCCTATTTATTCAACAATATAAGTATTTTTATTAAAAACTCTATAAGACTTAGAATTTATAGAGTAGCCTAAAGAATTCCTTCATCATATTTGGGGGAAAACTTATGTAAATTATATTTAGTATTCAGGATGAATACTTTTCAACCAAATAACTTGAAGTATGAATGTCTAGGTTTTCTACCATTCCACAATTCATAAGGAGTTTTATTGAGAAAAGGTCTTATCAAAAATCAATTTATAGTATAACAAGTAGTACTTACAACTTAATCCCAAAAATGTTTAGCTATAGAATATTCACTCAACATGGTTCTAGTTATCCCTTGAGGAATTCGATTTCTTATTTCAATAATAGCATTCTATTAAGAGGTTTTTGGTGATAAGAAGTTTTAAATAATGCCTTTTTTACTACAAAAAGTTTCAAAATTAGAATTTTAAATTTCTCCTCCATGATCACTATGTATAATTACCAATGGAAGTTTTTTTATCATTTTTAAATTGGGATCAAAATATTTTGAAATAAAAAAAATCATCATACTTCTATGTTAGAAAATAAACCAATGTAAATCTAGTGTAATCATCAACTAAGACAAATACATAATATTTACCTCTAATGCTTCCAGTTTGTGTTGGACCAAAAAGATCGATATGCACTAATTGTAATTCATTAGAATTTGAGACTTAACTGATTGATTTAAAACTTGATTTATGTTTCTTTACATACTGAAAAAGATCAAAAACTTTTGAAGAATCAAATCTAAGCTTTGGTAGATCCTTAACAAGTCTTTTCATTGAGAGTTTTCATAGGTTTCTAATATTACAGTGTCCTAACCTTCTATTCCATAACCAAGATTGATCTTCCATTGCACTAAGTAAAGGTAGATCTTGGCTTCTAAGGTCTTCTAAGTTTAGTGTGAATATATTCTCTTTCCTATAGGAAGAAAGAATAAACTATTCCTTGGAATTGTGTACTAAGCATTTATCATTCCTAAAATTCACAAGGTAACCTTCATCACATAATTGACTCATGCTAATAAGGTTGTTCTTAAGAACTTTAACAAATAATAAATTTGAAATTAAAGTTTTTTTGAGAAGAATAATGTTACCTATTCAAACAATTTCTCCCTGAGCATTATCTCCGAAATTTACTTTTCCTCCTTTCTTCTTGATAATCTTTTCAAATAAATTTTTGTTACCAGTCATATTCCGGGAATATACATTATCCATGTATCATGTATTGCTGTTGGTAATTTCTTAATTTTTCTGAAAATAAGAGTGTTAGACTTTCAGAATCCAAACTTTCTTGGATCCATAAATCTCAGAAAGAAAAATTTTAGGTATCCATATTTTCTTAGAAAAATAAGCTTTATGAAAACCAAAAGATTGAGTTTTTTTAAAGAATTTTTTTTCACCCAATGTCCACCACAATAACATTTAGTAAAAAATAGAGCACTTTGGGGAAAAAAATAGTTATTATTAAAAACTAGTTTAGAATGAGTATAACCAAATCCAGAACTATTTCTTAATGGTTGAATTTGGGAATAAATCTTGTCACAATTTGTCTTTCCTAGGGTAAAATTTGACATACATTTCCTTAAGGAAAATATTTCTGACTTTAGTTTAATAATCATATTATTATCCTCAAAAACATTAGTTTTAGAACAAGTGTTATCCTCTAAAATATTTTTCTTATAAATTAGATTTTCAAGATCCTTAGAATTTTTATACTTCTCAGAACTAACTTCCAAAAGGTTTTTTTGAAATACTATTAAAATAATTTTTTTTTATCAAGATCTTTAGAAAGATATGATATTCTTTGGATAAAATAGATAATATAGAATTTTCTTGATTAACCTTTTTCTTGAGTTTAGAATTTTCATTCTCAAGAAGTTTAGAAAACCTAGACACTTATTAATAAGAAGGTAATGTATTATCCTCTGATGAGGAGGACTGTCACGAACCAACTCGGGTCAACCCTGAACCGGTCACCTGAGCCGGCCCGCAACATGGCCTGAGGGGCGTTCCCAATCCCCATGGGCTGGTAACTAGTGTCGAGCATCAAAATTTAACAGGTGGGAATGATTTGGCCCAAAATAAAACAAACTAAGCAGCGGAAAATAAATAGAAAAAATAAAATAAACAAAGAACAACCTATAATGATACTAACCTAACCATGATCAAAACTCCATGTGACCCCGTGGGTCACTCTCCAATACCACAACTAACGTTGCTCAAGGTGAACAACTGAAGCTGGAACCTTCAACAGAACTAAAAACAAGAAAAAACTATAGGCGTGAGTATTAAAACTCAGTAGGCTAGCCCAATATCTATTCCCAATGCACTACCTTTAAAATAAAAGAAACACCATTTCAAGTTTGAACTACAATATATAAAAGTATGTTTTTCTAAATATTTTACTTAAAAACAAAGTACGAACCATTGTCCTTAACCATTTACAAACTTGGGTTCATTTCATTAGCGTCAATGGATTTTTAGAAAGGGAAAGTGATGTTTACATTTTTAAATTTTCACAAAGAGGATTAAACACTTTCATTTGAAAACCATTTTTAGAAACCTATTCAAAAGTAATTTACCACTTTCAAAGGAAAACAATACACCAGAAATGCACAAAGTAAAACACAAAGTAAGGGCAATGTAGCTATACTTATGAGCATCATAATCACTACTGCAAGCAACAAAAGCCTAATAGACATGGGTGAACCTAGGAGATCGAGAATAAACCAGAAGACACCAATACATGAGAAATCATCCTTGTTGACATCTCACGATGAAATCAAAACGCACAATACGCTCGACCATCCTCTCTCGGGCAGGTCAAGGGAAAATCCCATAGTAATAAACCCAATATATCCACCTACTATGGGCCACTGGTCAGTACCATAACCTACCAGTGCAACAATCATTCTTAGAATATTCTCTCAATATTCCAGATTCCCATGTCTCAAGTGTTTGAAAAGGGGGTGAGCCAACTGATGCCAACCGAGAATCCAATCATATATATATATAAAGCACAACATGCATCACCCCGAGCCACTCCATGGAACAACCTCTTGCCTTTAAAATACTCAAGTACCTGGGAGCCTCTAAGCGCGGCCTCCCAAACAATCAATTGCAACCAAGGCAGGAGATTTTTCCTAGGAGGGTTTTTATCAAAACATTTTCATCCCTTTTCCATAAAGTGCCAAACAAGCATTAAATAAATTTCACAATCACTACTCTAAAAAGAAACAAAACGCTTATTCATGATTGAGAAGAAATCATTTATCATTAAAACCGAAACTACATTTGAAATTCTGTGAATTATGTTTAAAGGCCAAATGAGCATTTTTTCAATACTGGGTGTCCGCTCATCAAGAAAATGTTTCAAGTGTCGTGTATTAAATAAACGTCTCTTTTTTACACCAAATAATCATTTAAAAATTAATTGTCTTATATTAAAAATTAATTATATTATATTATCTCACATTTATTAAAATTAATAAAATATTTAATTTGAACAATTAGTGTGCACAAATAGTAAGAAATAATGTAACTTAAATTTTAAAAATCAGTGCAATGAGAACCTACCTCGACTCACAGCTCGAACGTGACAACGCGACAACGCGACACGCCACGAATAGGCGCACAAGAACACACAAGCTGATGATCGCATGAGCGTGGAAAAAGAAACCTTGTCAACGCGCTGCAACCACAATAATAAATAAAATGCATAAACACGAACTTAAAATAATTTAAACGAACAAAGAGTGAAAAATAACCACCTTGACATATTTTCAAAACACAACTCGCATCATTTGTACTGTTTAATAAGCCACTTTAAAAAAAAAATTTTGAAGCAGCTCCAAACAATATCCGAAGACTTTGAATGCTAAAGACCACCCAAAAACCCCTTTTGAGGCCAAACGCACACCACATACATGTCAAAACATAATTCCCAGCCCTTGCACGACATAATAAAACAACAGAAAATTTTATAAAAACACAAAAAATGGCTCAACAAAAGTTTTCATAAAATCAAAACATAATAAAAAATTCCCAAGATGCAAAACCAGTCCTCACCCTAAAAACACAGTCAATTTCAAGTAGGATAAGCCACTTAAAAAAATCAAAAGAAAACTTAATATTTTTGAAGACCACTTTAAAACCATTTACACGTCATAACCATGGAAAAACATAATTCTCATGAAATTAAATACCAAAAATCCACCCAAATCTTCTTTTCTGGAAAACGCATATCGACGCTACACCAAAACTCAGACTGCACAATTTATAAAATACTAGTAAACAGATCAATATGTTTCTTCATCAAAAATTGCACAGATATTGCATCACATGCTACTAACAGATCAAATGTATATCAAATCTCAAACAAAACCAAATGCGCAACACACAAACTAATAAATAAACAAGATGAATTAATTAAACTTACAAAATAATTCATCAAATAATAGCCATACATAGAATCACCTACCGATGTGTAGAAAACTTCACAACCAAGGTGTGGTTAAATTGAGAAAAACACAAAAAATAAAGTGAAATATACCTCGACCAGAAGAGGAGAGGGTTTCGGGTGTTGCGGATGGATACTGGAGGTCGCTGGCCGGTGGCAGGCTTGCCGGAAAACAGTGGGAGGTCACCGGAATAGGGTAGGGGGTGTTGGAACAGCGCCAGACAGTGGAGGTGGGGTGTGCGGGGGTGCAGGAGAAGGGCGCCGAAGGCCAGGTCACTGAAGGTTGGGAGGCCGGGACGAGGGGATGCCAGAGGCAGCAAGACGGCACGACGGGGTCATAGGAGCGGGTGCGTGAGGGTGAGGCGAGGCCAGCGGTGCCGAGGAGGGAGAGACAACGAGGGGGGGGGGGGGGGGGGTCATGTGGCAAGGTGGTGCGACGGGAGGCGAGACGAGGGCAGGGCGAGGGAGAGGGGCTGGCGGCGAGGGCCTGGGGCAAGGCGGCTGGTGCGGCGTGCAACAGGAGCAGGGGGGCTCGCACAACGACAAAAGGGAATGGGGGGGGGGGGGGCTCGCGCAGCGGAAAAAGGGAGGGGGGGGGGGGGGCTGGCCGGGTATTAGGGTTAGTGTTTCCCCTGTTTTTTATAACACTATCATTATTACAATAATAATAATAATAATAAACATAATAACAATAATAATAATTCTATAATAATATTAATAATATTAATAATAATAATAGTAGCACAAGAATAAAAATAATAAATACAACGAAATGAAGATAATAAAAATAAAAAAAATAACTTTAATTACACCATATTATCAAAAATAATAAAAATAATAAAGAAGGGGAAAATGCCAGACACATCGGCCGACGGCGCGGCGACCGCCAACTGCGCGGCAGCCGCACACGGGTCCGAAACTCAGTAAAGGCATTAAATGACAACAAATTTTAATCCGGGGCTCAGCCCGGACCTCGGCACGAAGGCTTGGAACCAAAAAATAATAAAAATAAAATAAATAGAAAAGGGAGGCTGTGACAATTTTCCCCACCACAGACACTTTCTGCCCCCAGAAAGTCACCCAGCTGAACGATGGACAAGGAAAGAATCCATGCCCGACTGAAACTGAAGGGAACCACAATACAAGAGAACGGGAGAACCCGAAAGGGTTCTCCCCAGCACAAGATCTCAACTAGTGCAGAAATTTAACACTCAAACACACCACCCCGGGAGGGGGGGGGGCGACGCGGGAACTCCCACTAACCTAAACTAACCTTTATAGCATGAGAGAAACAACACCTCCACTAAAACTTATACATAGACCAAAAACCCCGAACACTAGAGAGAAACCTCCGAGAAGAACTTAACCCACGAAGTAAAATCGAGCATTACCACAAACGACGATCCTTCCATAAGCACCTACATATCCAAACGAACATAGTCAAACTAAGACTAACCCATATAGGGTTCAAACACACTTTTTAAGAAAAACGTACGATTCAGAGAATCATAATTCAGAAAAACCAGACTGTTTGGATTACAAATGAACACGTCCATCCTAACTTCACAACGACCCAATGAAACTACAATAACGCCAAAAATTTAGCAGTGGATGGATGAGAATAGAAGGAATTTAAATGTTTCGTTTCCAACATGGAACACAAAACCCAAACTGAGGCGTCACACCCCCGACAACTCCTGACTGCGCGTGAGCTTCACCCCAAGACCTATGGCTGGGGCTCTGATGGTTGAAGCATCTCCTACCTCACAGTCAGGTACTGGAATATTCTGGTCAGAGTGTCTTCCTCAGACGATGCTTCCTGCAAAACTTCTCTATATGACCTAGACACACTTCCTCGGCGGGGAGTGACATGATGGATTTTCATGCCCTAAATGTCTAAATTGACGACACACCATTGGAAAATCCGTCGAACTGGAAACCAGAGTCGCTACTAAGGATTCTTTAGAAATAGATCCATCTAACCCACTCTGCTCATCAGATGGGGGACCTTCACAAGAAACTAGATACGGTGGATTTCCAACTGTTTGTGCTCCTGAAACCAACTCAGCTAAGAAAACCTCATGCACCAACATCTCAAAAGTGATGCTCCCAAAAAGGGAGGACTCACTCCTTGATCTATGGATGAATAACCCTGATGAAGGGAGAAGTCTTCATCTAGTCCTATGACACTACCCCCGAAAAAAGAGATGCAAGATACTTTAAAGGGTCAACATACACTTTCACCGTCTGCTGGCCATGTTGAACATGCATGAGCTCTTCCATTTTCTTCATCTTCACCTCTACAAGTATAAACCATCGAACGAAGATGACTTTAAAGACATACCACATCATCCCAACTTGTAGTGATGGGGGGGGGGGGCAAACAACTCCTACTCGTCCATAGCTGGACCTTCGATCAGAACCAAAACAGCATGCACTCTAACAGCTTCGGGAGTTCCCAATACCCTAAAGACGTGCTCGACCTCTTCAAGCCACTGCACTGTCTCTAACGGACTCCAATCACCGTGGAGGATAGACAACGTCATAGAAGGACAAAAAACTAGGCATGACTTATCAAAACTCTAGGGACCTTTCTGGGTGGCATTTTTGAAAAACATATATAACACCAAGCCTAAACTGATATCAATCGAAGAAACATCAATAAAGCACCCTCATCCAAAAACAACCAACTCAAAAAAACCAAACAAGCACAAACACAACCCAAAATTCCCTGTCCAAAATTCTCGTTCCATTTTAGATTCCAAAGCCACCCCTTTTTTTAATTTCAAAACCTCTTTCTTTCAAGACCACTTTCCAAATACCAAATCCACTTTTCTAACCAAAATCACTTTCCAAAACTATTTTCCTCTTTAAAAGCCAATTTAGAAAACAAGGTTAAGCCTCTAATTTCAAACACACTCAGGTAATCCCATGAACCGTTGCACATGTATTCATTTACTTTCATCCATACGCACCAACACACACTTCCCATTCATTCCCTCACATGTGAAAATGTTCATAAAGAGTACATGAGGTTGCACCCAAACCATATATCTACCAGTTCTAAGAGACCACCCGAATTTTAGACCCAGAGCTTTCAGTTTTTAAAAAACTCATTCAAAAATTTAAATCCATTTAAAAGGAAATGTTCTCATTTCAAAACCCCTTTTTCATTTTCAAAAGTTCACTTACACCCACAAGAACCAATAAAATACAAAACTTACATCAAATTACTGAAGATAGGGACTCGTAGTCATACTTAATCTAGCGACATGGTAGTGGGTCATGCCCTAAGTAAGTGTCAACAACTAGGAAGAACATAACCTGTATACGTGGACTCCACATGGGTCACTAATCCATGTGAGATCACGATTTAACATCGGTCTACCTCCTTTTTCATCCCTCAATCCAAAACAAACCAGAACGAAACAATGACTCAATTCCCAGACTACCCCTGGCGACTTGAGGTGCGAAACGGGCGAGGGGTCATGACGTCCTTCCCGTACCTACCTCTCAAGTCCCGAAAATCCTAACCTCCATCTACCAGACACCCCAAATAACAAGATCCTCCCTTTGATACCATTTTGTCACGAACCAACCCGGGTCGACCCTGAACCGGTCACCCGAGCTAGCCTACGATATGGCCCGAGGGGCGTTCTTGATCCCCACGGACTGGCAACTAGTGTCGGGCATCAAAATTTAATAGGTGGGAATGATTTGGCCCAAAATAAAACAAACTAAGTAGCAGAAAATAAATAGAACAAAAGAAAATAAACAAAGAACAAACATCAACACTGCTAACCTGACCACGAGCAAAACTCCACATGACCCTGTGGGTCACTCTCCAATACCACAACTAACGTCGCTCAAGGCGAACAACTGAGGCTGGAACCAGCAACAGAACTAAAAACAAGAAAACACTATAGCCTTGAGTATTAAAACTCAGTAGGCTAGCCCAATATCTATTCCTAATTCACTACCTTTAAAATAAAATAAACACCATTTCAAGTTTGAACTATAATATATAAAAGTATGTTTTTCTAAATATTTTACCTAAAAACAAAGTACAAACCATTGCCCTTAACCATTTCCAAACTTGGGTTCATTTCATTAGTGTCAATGGATTTTTTGAACGGGAAATTGACGTTTACATTTTAAAATTTTCACAAAGAGGATTAAACACTTTCATTTGAAAACCATTTTTAGAAACCTATTCAAAATCAATTTACCAATTTCCAAGGAAAACAATACACCAGAAATGCACAAAGTAAAACACATAGCAAGGGAAATGTAGCTATAATTATGAGCATCATAATCACCACTACAAGCAACAAAAGCCGAATAGACATGGGTGAACCTAGGAGATCGAGAATAAGCCATAAGACACCAATACATGATAAATCATCCTTGGTGACATGTCATGATGAAATCAAAATGCACAATACGCTCGACCATCCTCTCTCGGGCAGGTCGAGGGAAAATCCCATAGTAATAAACCCAATATATCCACCTACTATGGGCCACTGGTCAGTACCATAACCTACCAGTGCAACAATAATTCTTAGAATATTCTCTCAATATGATAGATTCTCATGTCTCAAGTGTTTGAAAAGGGGGTGAGCCAACCGACCCCAACCGAGCATCCAATCATATATATATATATAAGTCACAACAGGCATCACCCTGAGCCATTCCATGGAACAACCTCTTGCCTTTAAACTACTCAAGTACCCGGGAGCCTCTAAGCGCGGCCTCTCAAACTATCAATTTCAACCAAGGCAGGAGAGTTGTCCTAGGAGGGTTTTTATGAAAACATTTTCATCACTTTTCCATAAAGTGCCAAATGGGCATTAAATATATTTCACAATCACTACTTTAAAAAGAACCAAAATTCTTGTTCATTCTTGAGAATAAATCATTTATCATTAAAACCAAAACTACATTTGAAATTCTGTGAATTATGTTTAAAGGAAAAACATGCATTTTTTCAATACTGGGTGTCCGCTCATCAAGAAAATGTTTCAAGTGACGTGTATAAAATAAATGTCTCTTTTTTTCACCAAATAATCATTTAAAAATTAATTGTCTTATATTAAAAATTAATTATCTTATATTATCTCACATTTATTAAAATTAATAAAATATTTAATTTGAATAATTAGTGTGAACAAACAACAAGAAATAATGTAACTTAAATTTTAAAAAGCAGTGCAATGAGAACCTTCCTCAACTCGCAGCTCGAACGCGACAACGCGACACGCCATGAACATGCGCACACGCATGCACAAGCTTACGATCGCATGAGCATGGAAAAAGAAACCTTGTCAACGCACTGCAACCGCAATGATAAATAAAATACATAAACATGGACTTAAAATAATTCAAATGAACAAACAGCACAAAAGAACCACCTCAAGACATTTTCAAAACACAACTCGCATAATCTGTACCGTTTAATAAACCACTTTTAAAAAAAAATATTTTGAAGCATCTCCAAACAATAACCCAAGACATTGAATGAAAAAGACCACCCAAAAACCCCTTTTGAGGCCAAACGCTCACCACATACTCGTCAAAACATAATTCGCAGCCCTTGTGCGACATAATAAAACAACAGAAAAGTTTAGAAAAACACAAAAAATGGCTCAACAAAAGTTTTCATAAAATCAAAAAATAATAAAACATTCCCAAGATGCAAAACCATACCTCACCCTAAAAACACACTCAATTTCAAGTAGGATAAGTCACTTTAAAAAAAATCAAATGCACAATTAATCTTTTTGAAGACCACTTTAAAACCATTCGCACGTCATAACCATGGAAAAACATAATTATCATGAAATTAAATACCAAAAATCCACCCAAATCTTCTTTTATAGAAAACGCATATAGACGCTACACCAAAACTCAGACTGCAAAATTTATAAAATACTAGTAAACAACTCAACATGTTTCTTCATCCAAAATTGCACACATATTGCATTACATGCTACCAAAAGATCAAATGTATATCAAATCTCAAACAAAACCAAATTCGCAGCTCACAAACTAATAAATAATATAGCTGAATTAATTAAACTTACAAAATAATTCATCAAATAATAGCCATACATAGAATCACCTACCGGTGTGTAGCAAACTTCACAACCAAGGTGTGGTTAAATTTAGAAAAACACAAAAAATAAAGTAAAATATACCTCGACCAGAAGAGGAGAGGGTTCCATGTGTTGCGGGTGGAGACCGGAGGTCGCTGGCCGGCGGCAGGCTCGCCGGAAAATGGTGGGTGGTCGCCGGAACAGGGCAGGGGGCACCGGAACGACGCCGGACATCAGAGGCGGGGTGTGCGGTGGTGTGGGAGTAGGGCGCCGAAGGCCGAGTCGCTGGAGGTCAGGAGGTTGGGATGAGGGGATGTCAGAGGCGGCGAGACGGTGCAACTGGGTTGCCGGAGTGGGTGTGTGAGAGTGAGGCGAGGCCGGCGGTGCTGAGCCGGGAGAGCCAACGAGGGGGGGGGGGGGTCCTGCGGCAAGGCGATGCGACGAGAGGTGAGACTAGGGTAGGGCGAGGGAGAGGGGCTGATGGCAAGGGCCTGCGGCTGGTGTGGTGTGCAACCAGAGCAGGAGGTGGGGGGGGGGGGGGGGGCTCGCACAGCGGCAAAAGGGAAGGGGGGGGGTGAGTATTAGGGTTAGGGTTCCCCCCTTTTTTATAACACTATCATTATTACAATAATAATAATAATAATAAACATAATAACAATAATAATAATACTATAATAATATTAATAATATTAATAATAATAATAGTAGCACAAGAATAAAAATAATAAATACAACGAAATGAAGATTAATAAAAATAAAAAAAATAACGTTAATTACACCATATTATCAAAAATAATAAAAATAATAAAGAAGGGGAAAATTCCCGACACCTGGGCCGACTGTGCGGCAACCGCCAACCGCGCGGCGGCCCCGCATGGGTCCGAAACCCAATAAAGGCATTAAACGACAACAAATTTTAATCCGGGGCTTAGCTCAGACCTCAGCGCGAACGCTCGAAACCAAGAAATAATAAAAATAAAATAAATAGAAAAATGTGGATGTGACAATTATCCCCACCACAGATACTTTCTACCCCCATAAAGTCACCCAGCTGAATGATGGACAAGGCAAGAATCCATGCCTGACTGAAACTGAAGGGAACCACAATACAAGAGAATGGGAGAACACAAAAGGGTTATCCCCACCATAAGATCTCAACTAGTACAGAAATTTAACACTCAAACACACCACCCTGGGGGGGGGGGGGCGACGCGGGAACTCCCACTAACCCAAACTAACCTTTATAGCACGAGCGAAACAAAACCTCTGCTAAAAATTAGACATTGACCAAAAACCCCAAACACTAGAGAGAAACCTATGAGAAGAACGTAACCCATGAAGTAAACTCGATCATTACCACAAACTGTGATCCTTCCATAAGCACCTAAATCTCCAAATGAACATAGTCAAACTGAGACTAACCCATACAGGGTTCAAAAACACTTTTAAAGAAAAATGTACGATTCAGAAAATCATAATTCAGAAAAACCAGACTGTTTGGATTATAAACGAACACATCAATACTAACTTCACAATGGAACAATGAACCTACAACAACGCCAAAAATTTAACAGTGGAAGGATGAGAATTGAAGGACTTTAAATGTTTTGTTGCCAACACGGAACACAAAACCCAAACTGAGGTGTCACACCCCTGACAACTCCTGACTGCGTGCGAGCTTCACCCCAAGACCTATGGCTGGGGCTCTGATGGTTGAAGCATCTCCTACCTCACAGTCAGGCACTGGAATCTTCTGGTCACAGTGTCTTCCTTAGAGGACGCTTCCTGCCAAACTTCTCTAGATGACCTAGACACCTGCAATGATGACACCTCCTAAGTGGGGTGTGACATGATGGATTTGCATGCCCTAAACGTCCACACTAACGACACACCATTGGAAAATCCGTCGAACTAGAAACTAGAGTCACTAGTGAGGACTCTTTAGAAACAAATCCATCTAACCCACTCTGCTCGTCAGATGGGGGACCTTCAAGAGCAACTAGATACGGTGGATTGCCAACTGTTTGCGCTCTGGAAACCAACTCAGCTAAGAACACCTCATGCACCAACTTCTCAATAGTGATGCTCCCAAAAAGGGAGGACTCGCTCCTTGATCTCTGGACGAAGACCCCTGATGAAGGGAGAAGCCTTCATCCAGTCCTGCAACACTATCCCCGAAAAAAGAGACGCAAGATCCTTGAAATGGTCAACATACACTTTCACCATCTGCTGGCCATGTTGAACACACATGAGCTCTTCCATTTTCTTCATCTTCACCTCCACAAGTATAAACAATCGAATGAAGACAACTTTAAAGACATACCACATCATCCCAACTTGCAGTGATGGCGGGGCGAACAACTCCAACTCATCCAGAGATGGACCTTCGATCAGACCCAAAACGGCGTGCACTCTAATAGCTTCGGGAGTTCCCAATACCCTAAAGACATGCTCGACCTCTTCAAGCCACTGCACTGTCTCTAACAGACTCCAGTCACCATGAAGGACAGACAACGTCATAGAAGGACCAAAAACTGGGCATGACTCATCAAAACTCTGGGGACCTTTCAGGGAGGCATTTCTGAACAACATATATAACACCACTCCAAAACTGATATCAATCGAAGAAACATCAATAAAGCACCATCATCCAAAAACAACCAGCTCAAAAAAACCAAACAAGCACAAACACAACCCAAAATTCCCAGTCCAAAATTCTCATTCCATTTTAGATTCCAAAACCACCCCTTTTTTTATTTCAAAACCGCTTTATTTAAAGACCACTTTCCAAATACCAAATCCACTTTTCCAACCAAAATCACTTTCCAAAACTATTTTCCTCTTTAAAATCCAATTTAGAAAACAAGGTCAAGCCTTTAATTTCAAACACACCCAGGTAATACCATGAACTGTTGCACATGTCTTCATCTGCTTTCATCCATACACACCAACATGCACTTCCCATTTATTCCCTCACATGTGAAAATGTTCATAAAGAGTACCCGAGGTTGCACCCAACCCATATCTCTACCAGTTCTAAGCGATCACCAGATTTTTAGACCAAGAGCTTTTAGTTTTTAAAAATATATTTCATAAATTTAAAGCCATTTAAAAGGAAATGTTCTCATTTCAAAACCCCTTTTTCATTTTCAAAAGTGCACTTACACCCACAAGAACCAAGAAAATAAAAAAGTTGCATCAAATCATCAAAGAAAGAGACTATTAGTCATGATTAACATAGTGACATGGTAGTGGGACATGCCCTAAGTACGCGTCAACGACTAGGAAGAACTTAAAACATGTACGCGGACTCCACATGGGTCACTACTCCATGTGAGATCACGATGTAACATCGGTCTACCTCCATTTTCATACCACAATCCAAAAAAAAACAAGAACGAAACAAAGACTCAATTCCCGGACTACCCCTGGCGTCTCGAGGTGCAGAACGGGCGAGGGGTCATGACATCCTTCCCGTACCTACCTCTTGAGTCCCGAAAATCCTATTCTCCATCTACGAGACATCCCAAATAACAAGAACCTCCCTCTGATACCATTTTGTCATGAACCAACCCAGGTCGACCCTGAACTGGTCACCCGAGCCGGCCCGCGACATGGCCCGAGGGGCATTCCCGATTCCCACGGGCTGGAAATTAGTGTCGGGCATCAAGATTTAACAGGTGGGAACGATTTGGCCCAAAATAAAACAAACTAAGTAGCGTAAAATAAATAGAACAAAATCAAATAAACAAAGAACAACCAACAATGCTACTAACATGACCACGACCAAAACTCCATTTGACCACGTGGGTCACTCTCCAACACCACAACTAACTTCACTCAAGGCGAACAACTGAAGCTGGAACCTGCAACAGAACTAAAAACAAGAAAACACTATAGGAGTGAGTATTAAAACTCATTAGGCTATCCCGATATCTATTCCCAATTAACTAACATTTAAATAAAAGAAACACCATTTCATGTTTTAACTACAATATATAAAATTATGGTTTTATAAATATTTTACTTAAAAACAAAGTACGAACCATTTCCCTTAACCATTTCCAAACTTGGGTTCATTTCATTAGTGTCAATGGATTTTTAGAAAGGGAAAGTGATGTTTAAATTTTTAAATTTGCACAAAGAGGATTAAACACTTTCATTTGAAAACCATTTTTAGAAACCTATTCAAAAGCAATTTACCACTTTCCAAGGAAAACAATACACCAAAAATGCACAAAGTAAAACACACAGAAAGGGAAATGTAGCTATACATATGAGCATCATAATCACTACTGCAAGCAAAAAAAGCTGAATAGACATGGGTGAACCTAGGAGATCGAGAATAAACCAGAAGACACCAATACGTGAGAAATCATCCTTATTGACATGTCACGATGAAATAAAAATGCACAATACGCTCGACCATCCTCTCTCGGGCAGGTCGAGGGAAAATCCTATAGTAATAAACCCAATATATCCACCTACTATGGGCCACTGGTCAGTACCATAACCTACTAGTGCATCAATCATTCTTAGAATATTCTCTCAATATGCCAGATTCCCATGTCTCAAGTGTTTAAAAAGGGGGTGAGCCAACCGACACCAACCGAGCATCCAATCATATATATATATATAAATCACAACAGGCATCACCCCGATCCACTCCATGGAAAAACCTCTTGCCTTTATACTACTCAAGTACCTGGGAGCCTCTAAGTGCGACCTCCCAAACGATCAATTTCAACCAAGGAAGGAGAGTTGTCCTAGGAGGGTTTTTATCAAAACATTTTCATCGCTTTTCCATAAAGTTCCAAATGGGAATTAAATAAATTTCACAATCACTACTCTAAAAAGAACCAAAATTCTTTTTCATTCTTGAGAAGAAATAATTTATCATTAAAACCAGAACTACATTTGAAATTCTATGAATTATGTTTAAAGGCCAAACATGCATGTTTTCAATACTGGGTGTCTGCTCGTTAAGAAAATGTTTCAAGTGTCGTGTATAAAATAAACAACTCTTTTTTACACTAAATAATCATTTAAAAATTAATTTTGTTATATTAAAAATCAAATATCTTATATTATCTCACATTTATTAAAATTAATAAAATATTTAATTTGAACAATTAGTGTGCACAAACAGTAAGAAATAATGTAACTTAAATTTTAAAAAGCAGTGCAATGGGAACCTACCTCGACTTGCAGCTCGAATGCGACAATGCGACAACGCGACATGCCACGAACAGGTGCACAAGCACACACAAGTTGACGATCGCATGAGCGTGTAAAAAGAAACCTTGTCAACGCGCTACAACTGCAATGATAAATAAAATACATAAACACAGACTTAAAATAATTCAAATGAACAAACAACGCAAAATAACCACCTCGACACATTTTCAAAACACAACTCACATCATCTACACCGTTTAATAAACCACTTTAAAAAAAATATTTTGAAGCAGCTCCAAACAATATCCCAAGACTTTGAACGCAAAAGACCACCCAAAAACCCCTTTTGAGGCCAAACACAAACCAAATACTTGTCAAAAAATAATTTTCAGCCCATGCACGACATAATAAAACAATAAAAAAGTTTATAAAAACACAAAAAATGGCTCAAAATAAGTTTTCAAAAAATCAAAACATAATAAAACATTCCCAATATGCTAAACCAGTCCTCACCCTAAAAACACACTCAATTTCAAGTAGGATAAGCCACTTTAAATAAAATAAAATGCACACTTAATCTTTTTGAAGACCACTTTAAAACCATTCGCACACCATAATCATGGAAAAACATAATTCTCATGAAATTAAATACCAAAAATCCACCCAAATATTCTTTTATCGAAAACACATATCGACACTACACCAAAACTTAGACTGCACAATTTATAAAATACTAGTAAATAGCTCAACATGTTTCTTCATAAAAAATTGCACACATATTGCATTACATAATACTAATAGATTAAATGTATATCAAATATCAAACAAAACCAAATTCACAGCATGCAAACTAATAAATAAAAAAGCTGAATTAATTAAACTTACAAAATAATTTATCAAATAATAACCATACATAGAATCACCTACCGGTGTGTAGAAAACTTGGCAACAAAGGTGTGGTTAAATTGAGAAAAACACCAAAAATAAAGTGAAATATATCTTGACTAGAATAGGATAGGGTTTCAGGTGTTGCGGGTGGAGACCGGAGGTTGCTGGCCGATGGCGAGCTTTCCAGAAAATGGTGGGAGGTCGCCGGAACCGGGTATGGGGCACCAGAACGACGCTGAATAGCGGAGGCAGGGTGTGCGGGGGTGCGGGAGCAGGGCGCCGAAGGCTGGGTCGCCGGAGGTTGAGAGTCTGGGACGAGGGGATGCCAGAGACGGCGGGACGGCGCGGTGGGGTCGTTGGAGCTGGTGTGTGAGGGTGAGGTGAGGCCGGCGGTGCCGAGTAGGGAGAGCCAACGAGGGGGGGGGGTCCTGCAGAAAGGTGGTGCGATGGGAGGCGAGACGAGGGCAAGGCGAGGGAGAGGGGCTGGAGGCGAGGGCCTGCGGCAAGGCGGCTGGTGCGGCACACAACAGGAGCAGGAGGGGGGGGGGGGGCTCACGCAACAGCAAAAGGGAGGGGGGGGGGGGTGTCCGTATATTAAGGTTAGGGTTACCCTTATTTTTTTATAATACTATCATTATTACAATATTAATAATAATAATAATATACATAATAACAAAAATAATAATACTATAATAATATTAATAATATTAATAATAATAATAGTAGCACAAGAATAAAAATAATAAATAAAACGAAATGAAGATTAATAAAAAGAAAAAAATAACGTTAATTACACCATGTTATCAAAAATAATAAAAATAATAAATAAGGGGAAAATTCTCAACACCTGGGCCGACTGTGCGGCGACCTCCAACCGCGTGGTGGCCACACATCGGTCTGAAACCCAGTAACGGCATTAAACGACAACAAATTTTAATCCGAGGCTCAGCCCGGACCTTGGCGCGAATGCTCGGAACCAAGAAATAATAAAAATAAAATAAATAGAAAAGGGAGGCTGTGACAAGGACTCATAATCTAAAGATTAATAGTTTTTATCATCAATATAATTTTCATTCAAAAATACATTAGTAATATATTATGAATTATGTACCTTTTCCATTATACAATTATTTTTAATGGTTAGTTTAGCTAGTAAACCATGATTCTTCTATTTAGAAGATTCATACTCTGAGGATTCATCAGATGAGTCACCACCACTAGCACTCCAGGTGTCATTAGCTATCAAGACTTTCTTGGGTTTATCCGTGTAATACTTCTTTATATTCCTCTCAGAATATTTTCCTTTCTATCTGTTTTCTTAAGCATAGGACAATCATGCCTGATATGCCCTGGTATTTTTCATTCGTAACAAGTGACTTTCGAGTCTCTCTTATCTTTTCATTCCTTTTTCTTATATCTATACTGAAAGTCTTTCTTCCCAAATATCTTGTTCATCCTTTAAGAAATATTTTCTAATTCATTCTCAGACTGCTCACATTTACTAGACTCTGATAAAACAATGACTTTCTTAGACTTAGACCTTGTAACCCTTTTAGGAGTCTTGACTTTAGTATTATTAAAGGCTATAGTTACATTTCCATTCTTCTTCTTATTCATATTATAATCTATTTTCATTCTTGTCTCATGTTGAAGAAGAGTTCCAAAAATCTCATCACGGGTAATTTGAGACACCTTCCTATTATCATCAATAGTTGTTCTCTTAGATTCCCACTCATTAGACATGATATCTATAATCTTGTCCACAAGAGCTTAATCATCAAGACATTTCTCACCCATATATTATATATAGTTAACAATTGTCATAAACCTTTGTTGTACCTTGCATACTAGTTATCCATAAGGAAATAGAAATCCATGATATTCTAATATAAGCATATCTCTTATAGTCTCTATAACTTTGGAGGTACCAAAATGTGTAACTTACAATTTCTTCCAGATACAATTATCAGATTCACAATAATAAATTTGACTATATATATTCCTACTCATAGACCACAACAAATTATTATGTACCTTGTAATTTAGATGATATTATGACTTTTCTTGGTTAGTAAAGGTTTTGACTTCCTTATCCAGAAGCTTGTAATCTTCAGTAAGCATTAAATGGTTTTCTACTCCAATATTAATAAAAAAATTATTCATTATGTCTCTCTAGAACTCATAATCATCCCCATAAAATATTGGTGGTCTAGTTGGATTTATATTGTCAATTCAACCAACATTCCTTCCTACCATTTTAAAAAATATATTTACAAAAAAACTTGTTAATAGTAAAAGTTTGTAAAAAAATATAAAAATACCTAAGAAAGGAAAATTTTAGAACAATGAAAACATGAGCAAGAAAAATTATATGTGAATATAAGTATTTCAAATACCTCATTTGATAGTAATTTTAGGATCGAAATAATGATGTAGATGCTCAATTACAAGAGGGGGTAAATTGTAAGTTAAAAATTTCCGTTTTTAACCATAAGGAAAACTATGTTTAACAAAGTTAAACAAAGTAAATTCAAAAACCCTAAAATAGTTATATAAGAAAAACTTTCTATGTTCTAGAAATATGGTTCTGGAATGGAAACTTAAGGAAATTTTACTTTGGTAAATATTCTACTTTAAAGCATATAGAATCTTATTTATCAAAGTACATAAAAGAATAAGAAATTATAAGAAGATTATACTTTATTCTTTTATCAAAATACAATGGAAATAAACATTAAACAAAACAAGTAACAAGTATGAGATATTTTAACCCAAAAATTAGGGTATCTAACAACCTTGGATCAAGGTCCCTTGATTTATTCTTTCAAGAAAGTCTATCTTACACACAATAGGGTAAGACCTCGATAGGAATATTCAAATATGTCTTGAAATCCCCACAAGCCCTCGATCTTTAAAGTAGTCGGCACATATGTATTCCTATCCCTGGAAGTCCTCTAACTTTAAGGTAGTCAGAGCCTCTGTCTTCCTATCCCCAGAATCCCTTGATTGTACTCAGCAACAATCGGAGTCGCATAAAGCAAGCTGAGCAAGATGTTCAGTATGCACAAATCATGAGAGTCTCTCTCTCTATAAATCACTTCACAACATGCAATCTCTAGAGTGATCAACAGTTGTGATCTCATTCAAATGAGCTCCTATTTATAGGCACTTCTCCAACGATCAGCTCCCTCCTCCAATGGTCATATTTTTTCTTGAATCTCAGAGGGACATGTCACTCAAACAACAGTGAGTTAGAAACAGATTATACGACTACATTTTATAACTATAAAAAGTTTAAATAAAATAAGGTTGCTTACCCAAATCTATTTTTCAGAGTCTAAGGAAATAAAAATTTCAGAGTATAACCAAATAAACATTCCGAATCTATAAGACATGGATATTGGGATTCTATTTTACAAAGAATTCGGAATCTGAATTCTATAGTTTCTGGAGTCTGAATTTCAATGAATTCGGTATCTGAATTATAAGGAATACAAAGTCTGAATTCTGATGAATTCAGTGTCTGAATTATGATGAATTCAGAGTCTTAATTCTAATGAATTCGGAGTCTGAATTCTAAGAAATTGGGAATCTAAATACTGAGGAATTTAGAGACTGAATTTCAGATAATTTGGAACCTGAATTCATAGAATTCAGAGTCTTAATTTTAGATAATTCGGAACCTGAATTCATAAAATTTGGAGTATGAATTTCATAGAATTCAGAGTCTAAATTTTCGAGAATTCAGAACCTGAATTTAGAAAATTTGGAACCTGAATTCAGAGAATTCAAAACCAGAATTTAGAAAATTTGGAACCTGGATTTAGAGAATTTGGGATTTTAAAATAGAAAACTCTATATCCAAGTAATTATAGGATTATGAGGTTTTAGATGTGAAAACAAATTTTACACTTAGTAATAAAAAGATTTAGATTTAGAGGGATTATAAAGAGAACAGTGAAAACAATGGTAAGGATAAAAATTTCCTTAGAGAATGGAAAATTTCCTTATGAAAATAACCCTTAGGGAAAATATATTTTTCCTTAAATAAAGTGTTTGTAATTTTCAAAACATATAGAAGTAGAAAATTAATAAGGAAACCTTATTGAATCAACACTAAGTCTAAATACTATGCACAGTAATATGGTTCCATTGGTGTAGGTTTATTAGAAGCACAACAAATGTTCAAGAGGAGACAGGGGAGTAGGAGTTTGATATATGGCCCTAGTGGCTAAAGTTGATCACTAAAGAGGCCAAATGATTTTTGTGAATCTAGATCATGAAATAGAATATATATAGTGTGCTTGTTACAACACACTTTCCATTGTTAAGGTATAAACATGGTTTAATTTTGTTTGATCTTATTTAAATGTTTTTTCCAAATCCTGAACCTATTGAAAATAATTTTTAAATCATAAATTTAATCATCATATTTATTTTTAAATGATTTTTGGGATACTGTAAATGGTTTTGTGTTTCATGATGGTATTTTCAGTTAACCCTTGTCTTGGAAAAGTATATTGGGACCCAGTATATGTATTGAGTCTATTATGTTTGGTAATGGAATGTGCCTCAAAATTTGGATTGGTTTTAGGCTTGAAGTTTTATTAAAATTTTTTTATAAGTGTTCCCCACATTAGAATACTTTTATTTAGGGTTTTGGACTTGTTTTGAGGGGATACAATTTTTTTTTTGTTTTTTAAATTTTTGGGAGTTGAAATTGATTTATTGAAGTTTAGAAAAGGTAATAATGTAATAGTCATTTTGACAGTGTGAGAGTCGTTTTGAAAAAATAAAATTCCTTTTAAAAAAGTAAGATTCATTTTGAAAATGTAAGAGTCATTTTAAAAAGGTAAGATATATTTCAATAAAGTGTGATTCATTTCAAAAAAATTGATAATGTAGAGTTTTTTTATAGTGTCATTATGAAAATGTAAGAGTAATTTTGACAAAGTAGGATTAATTTCAATAAAGTAAGAGTTATTTTAGAAAATATTTTGATAAATTAAGATAAATTTTGACAAAGTAAGAATCATTTTAACATAGTAATAGTAATTTTGAAAAAGTAAGAGTCGTATAGATAAATTAAGATTCATTTGGAAAAGGTATGAGTCAATTTTACAATATACGAGTCATTTTGAAAAAGTAAGGGTCATTTTGACAAAGTAACAGTTGTTTTCCCAAAGTAAGAGTCATTTTAACAAACTAAGAGTCGTTTTTAAAAATTAAGATTCAATTTTATAATGATTCGTTTTTACAATATAAAATTAATTTTAACAAAGAATAATTAATTTTGAAAAAATTCATTTGAGTAAGAGTCTGAGTTTTTGTAAAATTTTAACTATGAATGATTTTTTTTCAAAAAATGTCTATAATTATTATATAAGTTTTGGAAAAACTATAAAAGGGAAACTTGTGTATTTTATGAGTTTCACATAGAATAATCATCTAGAATATAGCTCTCATTCTTCTCATCAAATTTAAGTAATATCTCATTTATTTCTCATTAGATTCAAGAACCATTTGATCATGGTGATAGATAAAGGTAAATCTTATACTCTATATCCATTATTTCTTAGTTTCTTATAGTAATTATTATTCTTACTTTGATTGTAGATATTTATGCATGATTTTATCATTTTTCTAAGAATATCTGATTTCTTTCATTTAATCTTATATTAACTATCGAGTTTCGATTATTAACTACCATAAAACATAAGGTACATGATTCCTAAGCTATCTGTAAATTTATGCCTTATTTTCCACATTCATATGAAATTCGTTCATTCCGAATTAACATGTTGTTGATATAAAATTTAAATAAAATTTTTATACCTTTATATATTTTGGAAAAACATTCCCATTTTCCATGAGTATCCCATGGGTGAATGTAAAGGTTAGAATTTGGCCACCATGTTTAGGGAGCCTTATTTAAAATAAAAATGGGAATTTGAAAGGAAACCTTATGGGTGTCCTGAATTAAATGATTTTTCTATTATATGAGATATATGGGATGGTTTTCATTCCTCCCCACAATTATATATGATATTTACGAGGCAATCACTAATCTACCCAGTTTTGATATATGAGATATACGATTTGAGAACCATTACCCCCAAGAATCTATAATGTGATATACGAGGCGAGTGATATTCCACTCGATCATTATATATGATATGTGTGGGGTCATCTATATTCACCTTGGTTATGATATATGAGATATATGGGGTAGGAATCATTTCCCATCAGTATATATGATGTTATTTATAGGGTTGGAACCATTCCCCTTTTGTATGACACATATGAGACAGTTACAAGGTGGGGATCCTTCCCCCTAATAGATCCACATATATATATCATGTTTAGAAACATTAATCACTTACTAAATAAGGTATATTTACTATCGGGTGTCACATTATAACCCAAGGATCAATAGTTATTTATTTATCATGCTTTAATTTATTTATTATAGCACATAAACATGAACTCCATGAAAAACTAGATATATTTAGGGAAGTCATTGGTGGAGGCCTACTCAATTATAATTACACCCTCTTTGGGTGGCTATGGTCACTTGAGAAAACATCAGGGTTTTATGAATGGATATGGGTATAGTCCCTAGGATCTAGAGTTGATCTTTCCATCAAGGATGAAGTGTAGGAAAAAGGGATTGTCTGGGACATAGAACAAATTTTTCAGTTTTTTTATTATATATGTTTTGATTATTTTTTAGTTTTAATGTATATAATTCCTCCATGGGGGATCTTGGTTTGTTTTTTATAAATTATATGGATTTTACAAAATTTATTTTTATACATCATGGGTTGTATATATTATTTATTAGCACTTGTCGTTATTCATTATACACATTATTCATTTGGATGTATGTTATAATTTTTTATTTTGTTATTTCATAATCTATTATGATGATATAGTCTCAACATGATATTACCATAGACCCTCTATATTATTTGGAAGATTCTAGAATATGGGAAGGTTTTCTTGAAGTCCTATAACCCCCTAAAAAATGTACTATATAGTGACCCAAACTATAATTTTATACAAAACTCCATTTGGAATCATCTATACTTAATATGAAAAAATTTAGTTCCTATATACCTCAATAATTATAGATGATAAATATTAATAGAGGGTTTCACCAAATCCATTGGGAATGAACATTCATTAGACACCACCATATGATAGTTTGGTTTCTAGTATTTGACCACTTAGGAAATATAATTGGTTGGAGAAACATGTATTGGCCCCATCTTTGAGTATCCAATGCACTCCAAGAACATAATCCAAATAACAAACATTATACCATCCACTCCTAGCTCTTATTTATACCCCAAAATATCCCTCATGTCACATAAATCATTATGATCAAATATCTCATCTAACAAACAAACCATTCCAAAACCACTCCCCCAATCCTAGAAAAATAAATAACCACTAATCCTATACAAATATAATCATGTATCTAATCTCTCAAACCATAATTTTTAACTCAATATTTCAATAACAAAACCCTTAAGATTAAGGAATCTCACTACCCGGATAACCCTTCCTACAATAACCTTATGATATCACTTGATCATAAAGCACCAACTCGGTTCCCATAAAATTCATCATTTACAACATAAGTGAATTCATATCCAATTGGAATATCATATTACCATACTATATCATAGGAATATTATTCAAACCACCAATTTTATTTCTACTTCATATTCTAATCTCTATGTGTTCCATTCAAATTTTACAAATATTTCTCATGTCCAACAATTAAGATATCCCTAAAAACCCCACCAACCACATTTCACCTTAGATCATCCAACCAATTTAATACTATCTCATCACCACTATGGTTATTTTAAAATGTATATATGACCATATCATAACCCTAAAAAAAATTTCAAACATGGATATCCCTTTCACTGTGCTATCAATGACATAACTTACTTTCATTTGAACCACCTACTCATCCTAAAAAGGATAACCTATACTCATTTCACCCATTTTCCTACATTGACATCCATTAAGTGTATTCATTAATTACCAATCCATGTGTCATAAGATGACACAATAAAAAAGGTACTTCATTTCCATTACATTTTCAAGAAAATTTTCATTTTATGACTATTAGGTTATGCCTACTCATCACATAATATGAATCACTCCCGGTTCCCAATTTAGTCAATTTGAATTGTATTTTATTTCTCATATATAATATTATATATAAAATATTATGAAATGTGTGTTTTAATATTTTAGATACATCCTACCTAATTTCTATATTAAATAACCTTTATCCATTTTCATACAATATGCATCCAATCTCAAATTGATGCACATAATGAATCCCAGTCCCATTCTCAATTTTTAAGTATATATTAAATTAATTAAAAACACTTACAATTAATTGATCTTAATTAATTTATAATTTATATACTATGAAAAATAACTTAATGGTGTATACTTTAAAAAATCTTTATAAACTTATGGTAGATAGAATATAAACCACTCTTGGATCCTATATGGCCATAACATCTATTTTGTATTCCAATTAATATATCAATTTCACCATAAATCCTTGATATCCTAAGGATTCCCAAATAAATATCCTACCTTTTGTGAAATAATTTATAATAACATGTTCTCTCCATTCTTAAAAAATATATAATAACTACTCATAATAGACCCAATCTTTCAACATGCTGCCAACACGATCCATTAGAATTTTCAATATATCCCAAAATCTTTTATCTTGAAAATAATTTTGTAGGATGATAAGGATAATTGGGTGAGGTATAGGGGGATTATACCTCATACCACTATAATAATCACTATAAAAATCATCCCAAATAATGGGGTAATTATAAATGAATAATTTTGTGGACAATGCAGTCAAATATTCATCTCCATAATCCCTTTGATTCTAAAACCCAATGGTAGCGACTTGATGTGATTTTAATTCTCATAATTTTATAAAATGCACCCTAGAGTGTTAAAATTTAATATAAATTGTACCTTTTTATTTATATATTGATATATATCATAATGTCTTTATTTCATATGGATCTTAGATTCTCAATGTTATTTTTTAGAACCTGTTAAAGTGTTGGAAGAGTTTTTGGTGTTTCTGTGTTTCTAACTTTTTTTTATGGTCATAAGACACACTATAGCTAAGATTCCTCAAGGAATAGTGAATATCTAGGAAGATAAAAAATGAATAGGACCATGAATTAGGTTCACCAAAAATAAAATTTTAATCATATATATGTTACAAATATATACATTAGGGAACCCAACTCTATGAAAATTGAGAAAAATAGGAGATCACACGATGATGAGTGGAAATCATGTCGTGGTTGAAACCCATACATATAAGGCTAGTTCTATGGAAAGGGGTGTCATATCATGATGATGAATTTGATTTATTTAACCCTATTGAATTCCTTTATATAATTTGTCAATAATGTATAGTCACAAAATGACTCATGTGTTATGGAATAATAGGAGTTTTGTGGGAGAATTTACGCCATGTGGTTAGGAAGGGAGGGATACTCACATCATAAGGGAGAAAAGCCACACCATTATGACCTAGAGTGAGAAGTTCTTAGTGCTTCTTAAAGGAGGTTGTCAACATCTTGATCCAGGAGGGTCTTTAAAGGGTGTGTCTATATAGGGGAGTCATTACATGGCCAATGGGGCAATGTTGTAATGTACTTATGCCTAAATTTTTATTTTTAATGATTTTACCATTCTACCCCTATAAAATTAAAACCCCATTTGGAATTAACCTTTATTAATTAAATTTTATCAACTATTTTAGCCTTATGGGAGACTATCCACCCTTCCTCTATGAATTCACGGTCTCCTATTTGGTTTTAAGGGAGGTTATTCATGGTTTTACCTTTGTTTCTCTCTATTTTTCTACTTAATCTTCTTCTCTTATTGTTTTTTCTTATTCCTATAACTATGGGGATATGGTTTCCAAACTATATGTTAATTGTTTTTCATATAAGTAATTTAATTATTGTATAGTATGTTCATGTTACTTATTATTACCTCTTCTTATATATTTAATTTTTTTATACCATCCATAAAAGACTTGTCTAGTTGTTTCTATATGGTTTTATTATCTGGAAAAACCATTTAATGATTGAGTTTTCAAAATTCATTTCCCAAAAAAATCATTCAAGTTTTATAAACCCTAGTGGGTCTAAAAATTTATTTCCAAAGTTTTATGATTCTATAATTTATAAATAAAATATTTTTTCATGAAATCATATTAATATACTTTTATAACTACAAATTACATATACTATGTGTTTTTTGAAATGATTTTGAGGCTCCTTATAAGTTATTGGAAGACTAAAATGGTGTTTTAAACTCCCAAATTTGTTTCTAATGATTTTATAGTGTTTTTTATGAGTTTAAAGTATCTATTACTTATATTTTCATTACTATTATATTTTTATCAGTTTATTTTATATATCCTTACACTATTTATAGGAAACTTTTGTTTATGATATTTTATATATCATTTAATGATGATTTGTTTATGTATATAGGGTGTATTTATTATAGTGAAATAATTGTGTTGTTTCACTTGATATTAATGAGATTTCAAATTGATTCTTGGTTTAAATATGGTTCCCAAAAAGGTATTTAATGTTTTTGACTATCAAATTAAACCCAAATTATGGTTTTCTACCTTAAAAATGTTTTCATACAATAATATAGAACCTTATTTTAAACCCCATCATTTAATGTTTTATATGAGATTTTGGTCCTTAAGAATAAAATGTTATTATTGTTCATGTTTATGTAAATTAAAAAATAATATTGGTTTAAATAATATTATATGAATGAGGGATGAGGTAATGATATTGTGACAATTTTTATGAGATATATTAATAATATGTGATTTATGTGTTATAAACTTATTCTAACCTCTAGTAGAACACTTCATAGAAACCCAAGGTATCTAAGAGGGATATTGAGAGATAGATGTTATGTTAGTTATGATTTGACTTTAACAAAGATCCCTTAGAGTATGATATGATTTTTTAATAGGGTTTCTACCTGATTAGTCTAGTTATAGATATTTTGGAGTTCATATGTTATGATCTTCATCGATAAGAAAACATATGGTTCCACTCAAGTGTGTCTAGGAAGTCTCTTAAGGACCTCTATAGTTTTAAATGATCACAAAATACATTATTTAGATTTAATTTAAAATACTCCTTAATCGTGATTTTATTATATTTCCATTCAACACTTTACTATGTTTTTAATAGTTTATCTTTGTGACCTATTATGGTTTGATTTAAATTTATCCTTCATTATAGTGTTACTTTTTAATGTTAAACACCATTTTATAGTTGGTTTTGATAATTTAATTACTTGGTTTTTTATTTCTATACTTTTCTATTCATAGTTCCATATAAATTTTTTTCGTTATTTAGTTACATCTATTTTTTTTCTTATAGTGATTCTAAATGGGATTTAAAAAAGGTTTTAGAAGGAAATTTTTCAAATAAGTTTTCCAATGAAATGTTTTAAGCATCGTTTTACATATTACATTGATTTTTTTATAAAAAATTATTTTTAAGCATGTTTATGTGTTAATATTCTAAAATTATCAAAAAAATCATTATTTTATTTCAAACTAACATTTCATGAATATCTGGTAAAAATAAGATGGATGGAAAATTTGGTGAAATATCAATTGGATAATTTTTATACACCATGATTATAATACTTGGTGTTTTTTGTAGGTTTAAGATTAGGGAATTGAGAAGATCATTCAAATTTAATCCTTCTCTTAGGTATCACATAGAGTAGATCATGTTGGTTATGTTGGATGGTGTCTTCAGATTTTGAAGAAATTTATTTTTTAGTATTTTGGGTTTCTTTTTTTATTCTGTACCATGTATATTATAGACAACTTAACCTTTCCTTATATTTTTATACCATTTTATAATCATGGTTAATGTTAAAATATTTTATGATATGAAAAAATATTTACTTATTAACTTCATTTATGCTTCATTTGGTTTGATTTTTAAAAAAATACTTATTTAATTTTTCATGGAAGGACAAATTAAGTGAAACTATGTAATATTTTTACTAAGTTTTTAATTCTAGTTTATTTATATTTATTTGGAAACCCCATTCACTAGATTGTTTTATTAATTTCCTAACACCAATTTCCAGCCCGTGGGGATCAAAAACTCCCTTTGAGCCTTGTCATGGGCTATCTCAAGTACCAGATCAGGGGTATCTTGGGTTGTATTGTTAGGTAATGGTATCAAATCCTAGTAATTATTTGGGGAGTAATGGTATATTAGATATAATAATGATAGAACTTGATAGGTGGGTGTGGTGAGAGTAAAGCAAGATATTTCTCATTCATAGACACAAATGACCAAGGGAATTTGAGTTGTGTGTTATGAATTTTAAGATAGATTCTTTTTTATTATGGTATAATATGATTTCAATGGAAGTGTTTAGAGTTATGTTTAGTTCATATGGTATATTTAAATGTTGTTTATTTTTTTGGGGTGAATATGGAAGAATAAAAAGAGGTACACAATTGTATCATACAATTTATAAAACCATAAAGATCATTTGCACATAGTTCTAAGCAGCTCTCAGGGAAAATTGCACAATTGCCACACGGTTGGCTGAAATAGTATCACTTACTCATTGAAGATAGTTTTTATAATGTATTTATATTATTTGGATAAAATTTATTGATACTTTATGATGATAAAATGTTTTTAATGACAACAATTATGTTTTTAAATTACTAAATAAGTCTTATAAAATGATTAGAAATGATATTATTGCCTTTAATTTACTTTTATAATCATTTATCTCTAACATGATATTTCTTTTTTAGGGATATGGTAGACCTTGATTAGTTTTTAATGATTATTTTGTTTCTTTTTAAATCTAGAGTGTGCCTCCAAGAATATTATTGATGCATTTTAGGAATTATATATGATAGAGTGTTACCTGGATTATTATCTCTTAGGTTTTAGATTTTGTAATATCATTTGTTAACTATACCCAGACTCTAGAAAGAGAGGTATATTTTAACCTTTATAAAATTTCTATCATATTTCATGGGGATAAAGGACCTAAATAGGATATGTAATAGCTATAGAGAACTAAATGAATATTTAATTCACTAATAATTCTTAAAGAATCATGTGTGAAATCCACCACATATTTGTTTTGAAGAATAGATTCAGGAATATTGGGAGACGATCATTCCTCCTTATCTAAAAAATAATATGACCAGGTTCATTCTGTACCCTTACCTAAAAAATTTGTTAGTTTATAAGGTAATTTATATTTTGAGTCTCTATAATGGATAGTTAATGGTGAAGGGGTATGTTAAAATATTTACAAAACTGGTCCCCCCCACTTGAGTTTATATTCAAGCACTTATTAAAACTTCAATTCATGTTAAGGGGCCTCAATCTAGACCTTTATTATAGAGATATTTCTTCTAAAATGAATTCATTTTAGTATTTGGTCAATAAGATCGTGGTGGAAGAATTTATTTCTTGTGGGTGTCCTAGGTTGAGTGATGACCTTATCTCATTAGACATGTGTGATGGGTTTCTATATTTAGAGAATTAGACGAAGGATGAACCCAATCTAGATAATTAGATGATTTTGGAGGATATTATCATTTAATTTTTATTCTTCCAATGTATAGGAAATCCCTCATATAATTTTAATTTTTCTGGATCATTCATTATAATCCCTATTTTTTTAGATATATGAAGAACTCTCATCGATGTGGTTTATTTGGCCATATTCCTAAATTTTTAAATTGAAGTGTTAGTGAAGGAAGGAATGTATTCCTAAGGCTAGATCTGGATAGTAATATGATGAAACCTATTTGGGATATTACCCTTAGTTTATTATCTTTATGTTTAAATTATTCTAGTCTTGTAGTCTTCTCTTTCACTTTAGGTTTCTTAGTACCATGTGTTATTTTTCCTAGATTCTACCACTTTAGCATAAACCCAAAAATAGGGGATAAATTTTTTTATTCTTTTCATTTTGATCACTTCCTTGAACTAATATGTATTTTTTATTTATTTATATAGTTTTTTTAGTGTGATGGTTTCCTTTTTATAGAATTAGTTTAGGGATCATTTTCCATATTGTTTCTTTCTTTCCCAATCAATCATTATTTCCATTTTGTGCAAGTATGGTCATGTCATTTCTTAAAACCTTAATAACTTACTATGTATATAAATTAATATAGTTGGGATAATTACAACACCCCAACCTCAACTTTCCTTTTTAAAATTTATTTATTTATTTCTATTATTATTTCTTAATTTGGGTTAAATTTTGGATTTGAGGAGTGTTTTTTGGAAACTGTTTAATAGTTTAAAGTATTTTTTATGTTTTAGGGTTCTTCATTTTTTCTAGTTGTAAGTCATGTCATAGATAAAGAGAATAGAAAAATAATGAGTGTCTAGAATGTAGAAAAAAAATGATAATTCCAGGCATAAGGGTCATCTTTCATAAGATTTTACTATTATATATGTTTACCCTTATATATATTGGGATCTTAAACTTTGAGAAAATACATTGAATGGAGAGATCATGTAATAATAGGGGGAATCATTCTATGATGTAAACCCTTGCACATTAGGATCAAATAGTGGAAATGGATATCACATTTTGATGATAAATATTATTTATTGATCCCTATATCACTTATTTTTTTTAATTTCACAAGAAAGGAATGCCACTTCATGAGCCATGGATTGCATTGTGATGGGGGTATCGTGAGCAAGGTCATGCCATGAGGGTACACCATGAGGGTGAAAGTACATGTCATGATGGATTATAGAATGGGGTTCTTAGTTATTCCATGGTGAGGTGTTCCATTTTATGATCTTGAAGGATCACACTATGATGTTACATGAGTGTGTATTCACACCATTAATAATAGGGATACATAGTAAGGTTCATGTGCCTAGATTATAATTTTTTATGATTTTATCATTCTACCCTGGTTTAATTATAACCATGTTTTTTCATATCCTTTATTAATTCAAATTTATCGACCAAGATAGATTTAGGGTATACTCTTGTATGTTTCATATTGAATTATTAGTCTCCTATTTGGACCAAAGTGATATTATTTAGGGTTATCCCTTTATTTCTCTCTATTTATCTACTTTCATGTCATTTATTCATATTTATTATTTCCCTCTCATCCAGAGGTTGTGGTGGATAAACCCTAGGTTGTGGATTTTTCATAACCTTTCAGTTCTTATTTTCTATATTTTGTGGGTTTCTTATTTGGTTCTCATTTTCCCATATTTTTTGGTTTAATACCATCCATGCAAGATCTAGGTAAGTGTTTCCATGTGATTTCCTTTTATAGACACACCATGTGATGAGTGATTTTTCTAAATTCATTTCCCTAAAAATTATTATTATTTTATAATCCCTAGGGGGTATATAATTTGGTTACCAATGTATTATGATTCCATTTCTTATAAATAAATAGTTTTTTCATAAACTCTGATTATTATATTTTCTTTACTATAAATTATTCATAATATATACATTCAAAAATTATTGTGTGGATAATTTTAAGGTGGTTGTAAATTAAAATGGTGTTTTAAACTCTTAAATGATTTTACGATAATTTTACATGGTATTATTAATGGTTTTAAGAGATTTATTCATTGGAGTTTCATTACTATTATATTTTGATAAGGTTATTTGATATGTACTTACACTTTTTATAACCTACATATATTCATGATATCTTATATATTATTTAATGATGTTACATTTATATATATGTGGTGTATTGTGTTTGTTTAAATTATGTTTATGGATTCAAATGATTTATATGATATTTTTAATTAACAATTGGTTTCAAAGTGGTACCTAAAAAAGATTTAAAGCGTTTTTTTATTATCTTAAATCCTAATTCCTATTTAATGCCACAGATAAATGTTTTTCACACATTAAGATACAAAATTTATTTATATCCCATGATATTTTGTTTTATATTGGCATGTAGTCCTTTAAAAAAAATTATTGTTCTTGATTTTTATGTGAATAAAAAGTGGGTTAGATTTAAAAAAGGGGTAAGAAGGTGGGATGAGGTAATGATGTATTGATAATTTTTTATGATCTATGTTATTAATATGTGACTGATGTGTCATAAAATTTTTCCCATCACAAGTATCTCACTTCATCCAAAACCTAGTTATCTAAGTGTGATATTGAGAGATAGTTATTATGCTAATTTTTATTCCACTATGACTAAGATCCCTTAGAGCATGATGTGACTGTAGAAATAGGGGGTAACAGATCATTAGGATAATTAGAGAAATTTGGTAGGTTATATGTTAATAAATCCATCAATAAGCTGGAAAATTATTCCACCTAAGTATGTTAAGATCATCTCAAAAGAAACTTAGTTGTTTCCTATGATTACGATATAATATTTTTATAATTCCGTACTAATACTAATTTATTATGATTATGTTATATTTTTATTCACTACTATACCATGTTATATGGTATTTGAAATTGTATCCTATTATGGATTCATTAAAATTAATCCTTTTTTATAGTGTAAATTTTTTATATTTAACACTATTTTCTTGTTTCATTTTATACTTAACTTACTTGGTTGTTTATTTTTAAACATGAATTTTCATATTTACTTATAAATTTTATTCCTTATTTGGTTACATATGAGTTCTTTCTTATAATATTTCTAAATGGGGATTCAAATCATTTTTATGAGATAAGTATTCAAATGAGTTTTCCAATGAAATATTTTAATATTTTTTTAAGTGTTATAAAAATTATTAAAAAATTAATTGGATGAATGTTCCTGAATTTTGTTTTCTAAAAAAAATAAAACAAATATTTTATTTATTTTATTTAAAACTAATTTTTTGGGAATTTATTATTGAAATGAAATTAATGAAATATTTAGTGAAATTAAATTGGGAAAATTTGTTCACACCCTACCTATACCACTAAATGTCAGTGTACTCACTGGATTTTTTAGGTTCAGGTCTGGTGTCTTAAGAAGATCCTTTTTTTCTGGATTATTTATCTCTGTTTTATATTGCAACTGAAGATGTTTATTTTATTGGATGTTGAATTTTTATCATGAGTAAATACCTATTTTAGTATTTTGTGTTTATTTATTTACTTTTTACTATGTATATTCGGGTTATCACAACATTTCCTAATATTTTGGGACCTTTGTTTCTTTTGGTTTCATATTTCCCTATTGTATTATATGTGAAAATATTTAGTCATTAACTTTTGTTCCACCTTGTTTGGTTAGATTTGTTTTTTAAGACAAATTATTTGATTTTTCATGGAATCCCAACTTAAGGGGAAACCATACCAGATTTTTGATAAATTCACATTTCTATTTTACTTATATTTATTAGGAAAATAGTTCCTTAAAGTGTTTCATTGATGATTGATACTAGTTTTCTACTCAGGGGGATTAAGAATACCAATAATACTTTTTCATGGGCAGGATTGGGAAACATATTAGGGATATAACAGGTTTTTTCATGGAATAGAGTTCATTGGACACCTGATAGACTTATAAATACTACCCGGTGGATCTCTAGTAACTCGATTAAAGAACCTTGACCACTTTGTGGCCAAACCCATGGGACATCCCACTAGTTACTCCAATAGGAAACCATTGGTACTGTCACGACCATACCACAGGGACCATGTCAGGACTACCCCAAGTCCTCCTTCCATAGGCTAGGGGCTAGTGAATAGCATTGGAAAGGCATATCCCAAAAAGGAAAGGCATTGCCTTTAAACCTGTACACACACAGATAGGGAAAACTACACAAAGGTAACCACGAAGGAAATAAAAGTAATACAACCACCACAAAATACCACCACTGAGAGTAAAGTGTGTAGAATGAAATTAAACGGTCCAGAATACAAGACCAAACTGAAGGAAAAGTTTAGCAAAAGAAGTATAAGCTACGGAGGTTTTCCTCCAAGGATCCTACCTGAAGGGTAGGTATAGATCACTATCAGACATCAATTCAACTCATTTAATATATCGATCACCTTCAAGAACCATCTAGCCCTGGCTCCCTAAGTCTCAGTCAAGCTATCTATCATCTTCCCAAGACACAACAGGTGTGGGGAAAACCATGTAGGGGTGAGTATAATAATACTCATTAGGGACCTTGAGACCCCAAATGGTCTCTAAGAAATCCAAAAAGGTAAACGAAAAATAAATAACTCAATCAAAAAGCACACAGTAAAAGACAACTCACACTAGGAATGCAACTTAAAGAATAAGAATAAATATGATTAGTCATAAACTAGATTATATTATTCTATTGAGTGGATCAGAATCTAATCCGATAATTTTTTCTCCACTATCGATCCGCAAAGGGTCTCTATGCCACCAATCCATGATGGGTCTCTCTACAGCTGGTCCCCAACAGGTCCCACTACTGCTAATCCATAGAGGGTCACCCTCATGTCGATCCCAAGAGGGTCGTACTATTGCTAATCCACACATGTTTATGATACTTCCAATACATAGAGGGTCACTCTCATGTTGATCCATATAGGGTCTCCCTATTGTCGATCCATGGAGGTTCTCTCTCTTGTTGATCCATGAAGGCTCTCTCATCACTTGACAGCCAACCACTAGATTCTCACACCTAGTACGTATAAGTTTAAAAGGTTATTCTCCTCAATTCATTGGTCATATTTCAACCACAACAAATTCTAACTTAGAGGTAACCCAAATAACTGTCTTTTTGTAAGGGTTCCAACGCAACATATGGAGCATCGATCAGAAGCCTGGTCTGTAAGTTATAAGATTTTTAGAGAAAAGGGATCAGTTGGATTTGAGTCCGACCCAACCCGTATAGACTAGAACTTCCACCAAAAATCAAGTGAATTATATCAAAAGGATATCTCCATCAAAAAGGTTCCAATTCCACAGACAGTGTGTCAATCAGACGCACGGTTTTCAAGATACTGGTATTTTAGAAAATAGGGGGTCGGTTGTGTCTGGGCCTGGTCCGACCTGGTGGACCGACCTGAGAAACCCGGCTTGGGGGTCCCCAAATACCCCGATTCAATTAGACGAACTCGACTTGACCCGTTTTGGGTCGGGGTCAGTCTGGTCTGGCTTGGCCAGTGGGTCAGGCCCAATGGGCCACACTGGACCTGACCCGGTTTGGCCGAGGGCCCAGCCCACCGACTTGCCCAGTGACCCAGTATTATCTGGCCAGGCATGAAAGGAATGGGTCTGGCCTACCAGCACGAGTTTGGCCTGCTGGGTATGGTTCCGGCCCATTGGTGCAGGTCTGACCTACTGGCTGGGTGCGGCCGTCAGCCCGACGCTCGACCATAAGGGTGGCCAGTGGTGTGTCGTCCAACCGGGACGCTGTAGCCACTCAGCGTCCAGCCCCTGCTGGACCTATAGACATGGGGCCTCCTCTAGTTTTAGTCGATGGACCGTGGATCTCCACCCACCAAACGGCCCTGACGCAGGACGTCCCTCCACACGGCGCCCGACACCGCGTCTCCATGCTGTCGTGGCATGCTGACGGACACACCACCACCCTCCGCCCACTTCCACCATCGTGGTGCCTTCGATGGACCACCATATTTGCTTCAGTGGTCCAACTTTGGATCCTACTTCGCCTACTTCATCTGTAGGGTGCCACTATCTCTGTGAGACCTTCAAATTCTCCTTGGTGACAAGTTAACTGGTCAACTTTGAAGAACGCAATAAGAAAAACTATGGTGAAGGGACCAAAACTTATTTAGGTTATCCCATGCCCTCCACATTAGATTTTTATCATGGGGATAAACCTTATGATAACCACACATCTTGAAAAACCCCAAATCAAACCCCTACACAATAACCACCAGAAAAAATGATCGATTCACAGATCAAACCATTAGTCAGTTTATCCACATTCATCATAAATTTTCAAGAACGAGGAAGAAATCGTCAAAAATATAGAACGCATGAACCCTAACCTAGATTTATTGGATCCGATGATGAAGAAGGATGTGATTTGCTTTTTTGTCGATCCACAGTCGTTGGCATTCATCGCCACTTTCCAACCTCCAGATCCGATCCTCCAATGTTCACCGCTTAGTTCTTCATTCTTCATTGGAGGGGGATTACATCGATGGTTTGTCAGAGATTTCCCCACATTTTTTTAATTCCAAAACTCCAACACATTATAGTTATTAAAAGAAATAAAACTAACAACGATGTTGCGACCATTAATGATTCTCATTAAATGAGACACATTTAATGATCCACATTTAATGAGCCATTAAGATAATTGTTTCATGGTTTCAAATGATCCATTATTGACCCTCCATTAATGTGCCTTATTGCCTCCTCATCTCTGTACCATATCATCTCCATCCGCCACTTAATGGTGGGAAAAGAAATAAAATAATTATTTTAAATTATTTTATTATTTTTCTCAAAAAGATTGAAAAATAACTTTTCTGATTTGCCCTTGCCGGTCAAAGTTAAGTCATTTCTATGTGAATTCAGGTGTTCCAAGTTCAATAGTCCCCTCATATTTTCAATCTGAGCACCTATTCAAAAGTTAGAAAAATCCACCCATACGTTTACTGAAAGTACCTTAAAAAAA
Organism: Viscum album; assembly: GCA_963277665.1. NCBI lineage: Eukaryota > Viridiplantae > Streptophyta > Magnoliopsida > Santalales > Viscaceae > Viscum > Viscum album. Next base: position 1,492,382,950 of record OY728120.1, read on the forward strand.
GTTCAAAATTTCATTCCAGGCTCTTCAGGCCTCAGAATCATGTTCCCTCAGAGCGTGTGGTCTCAGAAAAATTATATATAAATAAAAAAAAGTTACATAGAATTTCTATGACATTACATTCTTCCCACCTTAGGGATTTATGCCTATGAAATACAAAAAAAACTAATCAAACAGATGGGGGTAATGAGCACAAATTTGAGCCTCCCACTCTTAGGTGCTCTCTTGGAGATTCTTATGTTACCACCGAACTCGCACCAAAGGAATCAACCACCCATGTAGGACCTGCTCTTGTTGATCCTCTATCTCCACCGGAAAATATGAAAAAATCACCCCACTGTCAATGTCCATCTCCCCCCAGTCGATGATGTGTGATGGATCATGTATGTACCTCCTCAGCTGCGACACATGGAAAACATCATGCACTAGGTGTATCTGTGGGGGAAGGTCCATGTGGTATGCCACCTCACCAACTCTACTCAAGATCTTAAAAGGTCTGATGAACCTTAGAGATAGCTTTCTTCCCCGGCCAGATATCTACAATCCTCGTCGAGGTGAGTCCCGATGGAACACATGATCGCCCTCATCAAACTCCAAGGGTCTCTATCTCCTATCGACATAAGAATTTTGCCTATTCTATGCAGTCCTCATCTTCTCCTGGATGATCTACACCTTCTCAGTGGTATCCCGTACCAACTCGGGACCCATGAGTTCTGACTCTCCTAGGTGTGTCCAGCATAGTGGTGATCTGATAGGTCACCCATACAATGCCTCGAACGGTTCCATGCCAATGGTGGAGTGATAGCTATTATTGTATGAAAACTCCACCAGTGGAAGGTGGTCCTCCCAACTGCAACCAAAATTCAGGATGCAATCACATAGCATGTCCTCCATGGTCTGTATGGTCTACTCTATCTGACCATCCGTCGAGGGATGAAAAGTTGTGCTTAAGAGCAGCTGCATCCCAAACTCCTATTGTAATCCCCTCCATAGCCAAGATGTAAAGTGAGCGTCACGATCTAAGATGGTATTCGAAGTCACCCCATAAAGACTCACTATCTCCTAGATGTAGAGGTGTCCCAAGCCCTCTACCAGTCCTTAATACCAGATGGGTAGGAAGTGAGTTGACTTGGTGAGTCGACCAATGACCACGTATATAGAGTCATGGTCCTTGGATGTTTGTGGTAACCCCATCAAAAATTCCATCGAGATACCATCCCATTTACACTCTAGTACCTCAAGTGGTTGGGCCAAGCCTGCTATAACCAGATGCTCGACCTTCACTTACTGACAAGTGAGGCATCATGAAATGAACTCAGCCACCTATTTCTTCATCCCTAGCCACCAGTACTGACGTCAGAGGTCCTGATACATCTTTTCTACTCCAGGATGTACCACCAAAGGTTATGTATGGAAATCCCTAAAAACCTCCTCCCACAGCGTCACTAGCACTAAGGTGTACCCTCTGAAAAGGATGATGTGCTCCCCACCTATTGAAAATCCATCAGGAGACTATCATGAGGATAACTGAGTACGTCGGGTCTCATAGTCAACATACACTAGTTGTGCCTCCCTGAATCACTATAAGAGTGGTGGATTAATAGTCATCAACTGAAGGTAAGAAAATTCACCATCATCGATGAAGGATATTTTCATCGCAGCGAACTACTATGTCGCCTCCCTCAGTAGCTGCAAATTATTCCTCCTACTGAGAACGTCTGCCACCACATTCCCCTTTCTAGGAGTATAGAATATCTCAAATTCATAGTCCTGGAGGAACTCTAGCCATCATTTCTGTGTCAGGTTCAAGTCCATCTGGGAGAATATATACCTGAGACTCTTATGGTCAGATTAAACCATAAACCATTCACCCATCACGTAGTGTCGGCACATCTTCAAGGAAAATACCACTGCTGCTAACTCCATTTTTTGATTCATGTAGTTCTACTCATTTTGTCTCAACTATCATGAGTCATAGGTGATCACTGCTCGCTCATGCATTAGCAAACAACCCAATCTTATCCCGGATGCGTCATAGTAAACTACATTCCCAATTCCCTCCTCTAGTAGTCTCAAGATGGGGGAACTATTCATTTTCCACCTCACCTCCTGAAAACTCTACTGACATTTCTCCGTCCACATGAAGGGTTTTCCCTTCCATGTCAAAGCTGATAAGGGTGTTGCTACTCTAGATAATTCAGGCACAAACCTCTAATCTTAACCAGCTAACCCCAATAAGCTCAATACCTCAGTCAAGCTCCTGAGTGGCTCCCAAGAAAGCACAACCTCAATATTTTCTAGATCCACTGCAACTCCAGCCTTTGAGATGACATGTCCCAGAAAGTGGACTTCCCAAATCCAAAATTGGCACTTTGATAGATTTCCATAAAGTTGGTTCTCTCAGAGTGTATACAAGACTATCCGTAGGTGTGTAGTGTGATCCTCCTCTGATACTGAGTACACAAAGATGTCATCAATAAAGATCATAAAAAACTGGTCAAGGTAAGGCTGGAAGATCCTGTTCATGAGTCCCATGAACATGATGGGTCATTGTTCACACTGAAAGGCATCAACAGGAATCCTTAGTGGCCGAATCAAAAATTGAAGGCTGTATTTGGCACATCCTCACCCCGTACCTGAAGCTGGTGATAGCTCGATATGAGTTCTATCTTTGAGAAACACCTCGCTCCCTTCAAATGTTCGAAGATGTCATCAATCCTCAACAGTGGATATTTGTTTTTCATAGTCACATAGTTCAGGCGCTAGAAGTCCACGCACAACCTCAAAATCCCATCTTACTTCTTGGAAAAATAATTGGGGCTTCCCATTGTTAAATAATGGGCATTACAAACCCCTTCTCTTGAAAGTCCTCTAGCTATACCCTCATATCGTGAGGCTCCATGGGATCCATCCAATATTCCAGTGTGGATATCGTTGATGTTCTGAGATATAGTTTGATACATAACTCTACCTCCCTAAGAGGAGATAGTCCTAGAACATCCTCAGAAAAAACATCTGCATACTCCTCCACCACTACAGGAAAGATTAGACTCCTTTAATCCACTGCACTAAGGGCGAGGCTAGAAAAATGGTGAGTGATTGGATGCACCCTCCTCCAAGGAATTTTTTCCTATGATGTGAGGGTTTCTTTCTCACCAGCGAAAGAAAACCTAGTCCCATATCCGCGTACACACCACACTATAATCCAAAAACAGTCGATATGGGCATAGACTGTGGATAAACAATCCATACCCAAGATAATGTTGTAAGGCCTCTGCACTGCTACTAGGAGATCCTAGTCGAATATATCACCTCCTAGAGTAAGGTCACACTACTGGAACCAGTGTGTAATCATCAAATCCCCTCTAGTATGAGTCTTTAGACATAAGGATCGAGCCAACAGCTCCACCGAAATATCTAAGAACCAAAAGAGAGTTGTGTCAAGGAAGGAATGACTAGAACCTAGGTCTATAAGAACTACAGTTAGGGTGGAGAAGACACAGATCGTACCTCAAATCATCTCTGGAGAATCTTGGTCATAAGCCTCTACTGCGTAAAGTTGTGCTCACCCCTGTCTTCCTACTCCATGAGGTCACGGTGGACCCCATGGGGGTGGTGGTGGTAACACCTCAAACCATCACCCACCGTATGTTACTCGGCCTACTCCCATTCCACATCCACCGGCCTGCGGACCTCCTCGCTCAAACCGCTGCCTCTGCCTAGACGGTCCCTCAAATTTCTACTGATCATCAGTATGGTGGGTCAGGCAGTCATGAGCCATGTGACCCTGCCCGCCACACAAATAGCACAATATGCTCCTCTACTGAGCTCCTCTTCCTCGCAAACTCCACACCTACAACCCTACATCCTAGGGTTGTCCTCTAGAGGGTCTGGCCCATTTGGGCCTCTATGCCGTCTTCCTACTATCTACTGCAGATGACTCAGCTACCTGTTGTCTGATGGTATCTCTCACTCTCGGTTCCGGCTTGATAAGGAAACTCTCCACCAGTAGTTCTCACTCTAGCACTCCAGCCTGTGTTAGGATGTTGAGTGGAATCATAAACTTCCTGATCTCCCATCAGAGTCCCTACTCAAAAGTCTGGGCCCTGAAAATAGGATCATGTACTATGTCGGTGGAGTAGCGAGAGAGGTCATTTAACCTTGAAGAATACTGGGCCACAAAAAACTACCCTGCTATAGGTGCAGTAACTCCTAAATATGCACAAAGTGTAGTGTTTCTAGTACGAACTCCTCCCTCAAGAGGCTCTTGAATTCCAACTAGGAAAGGGATGCTTCCTCATGTTTTTGGAGCATCAGGATCCACCATCTCCCAGTTGTATGCTGAAAAAGGCTAGAAGCTGGAGTCACCATCTGATCTAATGGTATCTCTACCAATAGAAAAACTCATGCTTCAGCCTTCAGCCAACCCTCATATTCCTGAGGATCTGTCTCACCTCAAAACCTCATATGCCAATTTATTTGGAACTCATGTAGCGCACTCAGTTGGTGTGAACTGTCCACTAGTGGTCTTGGTATCATATTCTAATCTACATGTGGTGGTGCTGCTGGTACCCCACCCGTAGGTGCTACCGCCATAAGTGGTCCTTGTAATAATGCCTCATCGCTTAGTGGTCCATCGTCGTGATCTCTCACTAGAATCCTGGATGGATGAATTTGTGGAGGCATCCTATAAAACAAATATATGTTACATGGTCAATAAGTTATACCTGGTGAGCTGAATCAAAAGAGTTCAAGAGAAATAAAATTCCAAAACACACGCAATAATTTTTTTCGTGTACCCAGTCAGAAAACAGAACTTAGGGTCCTGGTGTATGGATACATCATCTGCCGCACCAACACTGAACTCCCAGAAATAAAATCCAAACTCAAGACACAAAACACTATTTGTCTATAGAAAAAATGTATACTCTTAGTTATTCTGGTAGAACTAACCGCCCTATGATACAACTTTGTCATGACCCATCCACCGAGGCCCATGTTATGACTCCCCCAAGCCCACCTTCCATAGGCCAGGGGCTGGTGACTAGCATCGGCAAGAAATACCCCAAAAATGGAAGGCATTTACTTTGAAACTGTACACACACAGACAATGAAAACTGCAAAAAGGTAACCATAAAGGAAATAAAAGTAATAAAACCACCGCAAAGTACCACCACTGAGAGTAATGTGTGTAAAATGAAAGTAAAGGGGCCAGAATACAAGCCCAACTGAAAGGAAAGTACAACAAAAGAAGTACAATATTCGGAGGTCATCTTCCAGGGGTCCTACCTGAAGGGGAGGTACAACTCACTATTTGACGTCACTGCATCTCACCACATCTATCAATCACATCCAAGCACCATCTATCCCTGTATCCCCAAGTCTTAGTCAAGATTTCCATTGTCTTCACAAGACACAACAGGTTCGGGTGAAGCTCATGTAGGTGTGAGTATAATAATACACAGTAGAGACCCTGAGACCCCTGAAGATCTATCAAAAACCCACAAAGGTAAACCACAAAGAAAGACCTCAATCACAAATCATGTAGTAAAAGATAGCTCACACCAGGTATACAAATTAAATAACAGTAATAAAGATGATTTGTCATAATCTAGATCATCTTATTTTGTTGAGAGGCTCAGCTGTTAATATGAGAATTGTTTCTCCACTGCTGATCCAAAAAGTTTCGCTCTGTTGCTGATCCATGATGGGTCGCTCTACGGCTAGTCCACGACTGGTCGTGCTACTGCTAATCCACAGAGGGTCACTCTCAAGTCCATCCACAAAGGTTCGTGCTATTATCGATCCATGGAGGGTCATGCTGTTGTTGATCCCCAAAGGGTATCTCTCATGCTCATCTATGGAGGATCCTTCCATTGTTTATCCACAGAGGGTTTCCCTCTTATCGATCCATGGAGGGTCACTCTTCACTTGAAATTCATCCACTAGATTCCTAAACCTTGTATGTATGAGTTTCAAAGGTTATTATCCTCAGTACATTGGTCATATTTCAAATGTCACTAAGTCTCAAATATAGGTAATGCAAAGGACTATCATGTTTTAAGGGTTCTAATGAAACAGACAGCGCGTCTATCAGATACACGGTTTGTAAGTTATAGGATTTTTAGTAAAAAGGGCCCGGTTGGATTCAAGTCCTATCCAAACCGATCATACTCCAAATTCCAAAAAAACTAAAGTGGAGTATATAAAAAGAACCATTTTATCACAAGGTTCCCAACACCACTAACGGCATGTCAATTGGACACGCGGTTTGCAAGATACATGCGTTTTAGTAAACAGGTGGCCAGTTGTGTCTGGGCTCAGTCTGACCTAGTAGGACCAACCCGAGCAACCTGGCCCAGGGGTCCCCAAATACCCCATTTCAATTAGACGAACTCGACCAGACTCATTTTGAGTCAGGTTCGGTCTGGTATGGCTTGGCCAGTGGGCTAGGCCCAATAGGAATCGCTGGAACCGACCCAGTTTGGCCGAGGGTCTAGCCCGCCAGGTCGCCTGACGACCCGGTCTCATCTAGGCCAGCCCAAAGGGTGTTGGTCTAGCCTGATGACATGGGTCCATCCCATGGGGTGAGGGCTAGGCCCACCAACGTGGGTCCATCCCACTGGGTGTTGGACTAACCCACCAGCCCGAGGCCTGGCCGCAAGGGCGGCCAGTGGTGCGCCGTCCATCCGGGACGGGGCAACCACACTGGGTCCAACCCCTATTGGCCACACAAACACAATGCCTCCTCTAGATACATTCAACGGACCATGGCTCTCCAGCCACCGGACAACCTGGATGTGGGTCATCCATCCACACAACGCCTGACACCGTGTCTCTTCATCATTGTTGTTTTCCATCCACGACTTCTTACCGTCACGACACGTCGCCACCCTCCACCCACAACCGCCACCACGGGACTTCGGTGGTGCCTTCTATGGGCCACCAGATTCACTTTGGTGGTTCTTTGTTGGAGACTCAAGAACCTACCGCCTCCATGGGGAACCACCATTACTACGAAGCCTTTGAATTCACCTTGCTGACAAGTTGACTGGTCGACATCGAAGAACGTAATAAGAAAAAATATGGTGGGGGACTGGGGCTTGTTCAGGTCATCCTGTGCCCTTCGTATTAGAGTTTAATCATGGGAATAAATTGTATGATAACCACACAGCTTTAAAAAATCCAGATCAAACCCCCACAGAATATCCACCTGCAAAAATGATCAATTTTCGGATCATCCCCTTAGTCGGTTGATCCACGTTCATCGTAAATTTTCAAGAATGAGGAACAAATCGTCAAAAACATAGAATGCATAAACCCCTACCTAGATTCATTGGATCTGCTGATGATGAAGGATGTGATTTTCATCATCGTCAATCTGCGGTCGTTGGCGTTCTTCACTGCTTTCCAACCTACAAATCTAATCCTCAAATATTCATCGCTTCGTTCTTCATTCTTCATTGGAGAGGGATTATGCCAAAAATTCATTAGATATTTCCCCAAATTTGTTAATTCCCAAACTCCAACACGTTGGAGTTATTAAAAGAAATAAAAGGTGCAGCAACGTTTCTCCCATTAATGATCCTCATTAAATGAGCCACATTTAATGATCCATTAAGATAACAGTGTCGCAGTTTCAAATGATCCATTATTGACACTCCATTAATGCACCCTGTTGCTGCACCGCAGCGTCGCTATTCGCCACTTAACGGTGAGAAAATAAATAAAATAATTCTTTTAAATTATTTTATTATTTTTCTCGAAATGTCTGAAAAATAACATTCCGTTTGGACCTTGTCATCCGAAGTTAAGACATTTCTAGGTGAGTCCCATCGTTCTGAGTTCAATAGTGCCCTCAGATTTTCAATTTTAGCACTAGTTCAAAATTTATAAAAACCCACCCACACTTTTTCTAAACATACCTTAAAAAAGTTCAAAATTTTTTTCTGGGCTCTCTGGGCCTTGGAATCGCTTGTCGTTAGAGCGTGTGGTCTCAAAATAATTCTATATAAATAAAAAAAATTACACAAAATTTATGAGACATTATAGGTACTATACATGGTACATGGTAGATACTAAATACACCTAAAAAAACTATTAATTAATAAACACACGAAAATGTAATTTAACCCTTTTACATTTTAATTTCAACCTATAAAAATATCATTTCTTCATTTAAAACACATTAATAATCTCCCTTACCATATATAAATCCAATATTTTAAAAATCACCCCATTTAAAGTTTCTATGTAAACTATATTTTCTCTAATTACACCAACAATTAATTACATAGGTCACTATAAACACAATTTATGGTCTTGATTTTTGTGGTATAATTGGATTCCAATTATTATCTTACACTTCATAATTTCAACCATCTTTCTGACATCATTGTTTGATACCATCCTCTATGTAGAAATTAGTATTTTAATAGAATTTATATACTCTATGATAAATATTTCCAGAATGTACATAATAAAATTATTATTTGAAATAAAATTATGAATATTTCTATGTATCGGTTTCAATCTGGGAATTTTTTTTAACTCACTATTCATTCTCCACATAAATAATTCAACTATTTTCTTTGAAATTAATTTTATCCTATAAATATTATATTATATATATATATATATATTAATAGCATTATACTTTTATTATCATATTTATTAATATATATATCATTATCAGTTTCTATATATTATAATTTAAGCTCTTTCAAGTATCATTCAAGCAAAAAATACCAATATTTTGGTGTTTACTTCAACTTATAGAGTACCTTATTCTTGATGAAAAATATGTTTGCAAATTTATTAATGATAAAACCATTTATATACACATTATAAACTTATTTTTAATGTACTCCATTAATAAATTATTATTTGATATACAATTGTAATTCTTTAAATTTATTTTTCACTATTATGGCTAAAAATAATCTAATTATTTCCAATCTCACAAAAAATGTTAAAGTCTCGTCCCTTTAAATTATTTAAATATAAGAGTATCCTATGTACACTAAATATTATTTTTAAGCACAATTATATTTTTATTATATATATTCCAAAAAAAAATACTTGGTTCTCATGATGTTTTTTGTCTTTTGACCTCAAAAAAATACCCCTTGTTTGATTCTATAAAATTTGGTTTAGGTACTCATTCATATATTTTATAAAACTATAACCTTTAATAGGGTTAATAAATTTTTTATACTCTTCTTGAGATAATAGTGTTATTTTAAAAAGATACTTAATTTTATTTGTTTTTACTATAGTTATCTTTTTAATAATGATATATAGTTAAATAATTTTAGGTTTAATCTTTGTCCTTATAACTATTAATGAATATGTTCTAGAATACTCATAATTCATACTCTCATATTAATAAACATAATACCATTATTTTACCCCTGAGGTAATCAACTCAACACCACTTTCATATAAAATATTTACATCGCACTGTTGAAAAATCTTCTCATTCTCTATAATCGTGAAATATTTTCTTCTAACTTTTTTTTCAATCATTTTATTCAAAATTTTATATTATTTTCTCTTAGATAAGTTTCCAAGAAAAATTTATTTCTACCATTGAGATTTAAACTTCCATTGGATATTCTCATTGCTAAGAATAAATTATATATTTCAAAATATATGAATGTATTTCAATGTCATCTTCATTCCATTCCACATCTCATACACAGTATTCTCCTCACCAAGACATGAAAAGGCCCTATTAGTAATTCAAACTAATTTTTAGAATTAATCATTCCAAAATTACTTTGGTATCTCCTTATAAAGAAGAATAATTCTAAACATGTTATTAATTATTTGTTTTCTCCTCACAACTAATCCATTTTTTAAGGAGTTCTCACCACTAAAACTTGATGTATTATCCTGTGTTTTTCATGATAATCCTTCACATATATATTCATAAATTTTTTACCATTATTATTAAAATAATTATATTATTTTTTCCCATTTATTTTTCCAAAAATATCCAATATAATAAAATATAGTTGGAGTCCAATTATTTTTTAACCTTCTCCATAAAAATTTCCATCTTGTTATATGATTTAATAATTAGTACATAGTACTTTATTCTATTAATATAAATGGGTGATTTTGGCCCACAAATGTAAACATAAACCAATTAAAATAACCTCATTAGCTTAATGTAATTATACTTTTATATTTTCTAAATGATATTTTCATTTTGGAAAATTAAACATGTATAAGCATGATCATATTTATGATTTGGGATTTCACTATCACCTTCATGATTCACAAAATATTCCAAATATTTTTACTCACTTTTTAAATCTGTTTAGGACATAAAATTTTGTAATCTTCCTTGAATAAAAACAAAATTTATCCCTATTTACTTATAAATTATAGATTCCCCATTTTTATGCTTCCCTTGCATTATAATTACACAGAATTTTCCTTTTAGAGATGATATTTTCTTAGTAAGGCCTAGAAAATTTATCAATTGAAACAATTGGGTTATACTTAAGATATTTTGAACATGACCATCAATGGACATGATATTTATCTTCCTCAAATATTTTCCTCTAATTTGGGTATTCCCTAAGCCCATAATATTTAAGACTTAATCATTAAAAACCTATATGAATAATTTTTTGCATTCAAATCCCATAACTATATTCTTGTTTTGTATCATATGGGAAATTCATTCACAATCAATAATTTAAACTTTATCTTGACATACTTATTTTAATGAAATATCTAATGTTACATCCTTCTCAATAATTTTATTTGTAATTAAAGAATGGTTCTTTAAATTTTTTAGTGGTTGATATGTATGTTATTCCTCATAATATTCAATATCCTCCTCATCTTGAAAATCTAAAACATTATTTTTTTATTTTTAGATTGATGGATAACTCCTTAAGCCTATTTATAGTACCGCATAGAGTATATTTTGGTAAAATTAATATTATTATTGAGAAATAAATAAATTTGTGTCTATAACATTCACACCAAAAATATTATCCATTAAAAACATACTTAGAGTTTTTATTTTTCTAACAACCATGAATTCAGTACCCTAGAGATTGTTGTTATTTATTATAATATTATATAATACATAGATCAAAATAAAAATTATCTAATCATTTCTAGTATTGGGCAACTAAAAACAAAAAATATCAATAAATTACATGGGAGATATTATTTTAGAACCCGAAATAATAAAATTCCTCCATTACTATCCTCATATCATTTGTAATAATATATATAGTTTCCTAGGGAAATGGAGAAACAATATAATGATGTGAGATTCGATGCTTAGTAAAGGGTAGCATAAAATTAAAGCTAACATGGAATAAAAAAACATTATCCCTAAAAAACAAGGATTTTTGTCCATAAACTTTAAACCAAAAACATTATCCATAAAAAATATACATATATCATTTATTTTTTATGATTAATTTGAATCTAGAACCTTAAAGTATATGGTTATATATTACAATGGTATATAATACATAGATCATAATACACATGAACAAAAATATAGTAGTCATAGGGGAAAATATTCATACATGATTAATATATTACATGAGAAATATGCTTATAATACTTAAATATGATCATTCCTCCATTATTATCCCTAGATCATGTGTAATAATTTATATTGTTGCCCAAGGAAATGGGGAAACAATATAATGGAGTGATATTAGACACATAATAAAATGTAGTGCACAATATAAGCTAACATGGAATAAAATGACACACATAATATGGTAGGAATAAAGAATAAATTATTTGCATATAACATATAACATGAGAATAATATTTTTATAGATCGCATGGATCATAATAAATAATCTCAATGTGATTGAATGCATGATATCATACATCAAAATCTTACTATAAAGGACCTATTGTATATAATCATACATAAAGGTTAAGGAATATACCAAAAATCTAAGATTGTATCATGATATTTTCTGATGCATCGAGGGTCTTTATTAGTATGGAACCAACCCAACACATAATAATTCTGTTGTATCCATCATATGGAGAGAGTTAATAAACAATATAATACATAATTTTATGTAAGGATTCTCTTATATAATCATGGATAAATAATCAATAGTTATCTCTATATATGTAATTGATATATAGATCATCAATGTTTCCCTAGTCAATAAAATGTCCACTAATCAACATAGAAATTATAAGATACTCAAAATGTAATAGAAAGTACCCTTATCCAAGGAATGATAATATAGTAATAGAGTTATTTTCTTTCATGGTATTAGTATACCATTAAGGATTAATCAATTAGTATAGTAGTTTAAAAATGTATGTGGCCAAAGTGATGATAGAAAAATCAACTCTAAAAATAAGAATATATAACACACATATTTGATTTCCATTAGGGTTATAAAATATCTTAAATGTGAAACATTCCAGTTGGAATTCTTTGATAGAAAATGTGAACATATGAAAAAAATTGAGTTTAAAATACTTTATAACCAATAGATACTCCACAAACTACATATACTTCATCCTTCCTATGAAAAATTCCTTCTATTAGAAATAATATATGTATATTACCACAAATTCATGGAATGCATAGGGATTTAAATGATGGGATTTTGGATATGGAAACATTTTAGAATTATAATTATATGTGAAAGTGGTATAATTATATGTAATGGTGATTAATCATTTATATTAATAAATTAATTTATAATGATTAATCATTAAAAAAATATTGAAATGAAAACAAATTTTAAATGATTACATAAAAGAAAGGAAGAGAAAAAATTAAGAACACTTAGAAACCTATAACTTCAAAAAGAACTATTTAGATCACTAAAAACTACTTAAAAGGAATATTTAGGAAAAAAAATAGATCGGAGAATCATGCTCAATGGTTTTATGAGTGAGGATAATTAGGAATATGGGTGGGTGTTTATTAAAATGTGGGATAATTGTTTATTGATTTTGGTTATTAGGATTTGGAAATCTATGTTATCTAAAATTCAATGAAAAGGGAATACCTATGGATTTGAACCATCATAATTGACATTTGTAACATTTTTAAACAGTTATACATTTTAGAATAAAAAATATTATTTTTTATTTTTATTTTCCCAATAGATTTCATTTTCTCAAAAAAATTATTTTAAAAACCTTAATTTCCATTTATGAAATTGAAATGTACATTATTGGTTTTAAAATTGTTTTTAATATGTTTGAATAAATAATTATAATAAATTATCACATTTTACTTTATAAAATCCTTTATATTATTTATTATATAATTTGTTACATCAAAATAAGGTCATAATACATATTGTATATGTGAATCATATTTTAATATTCACCTAAAAATAAACTATTTGAGAAGATTATCAAAAAATAATAATTGAATAATTTTGATATACTAATTATAAATATAAATTCATTTTATGGAAATAATTTTATATATATAAGAAATTTATTTATTTAATAAAAAAATTGGTGTATTTCAAAATCAAGTGGTTGGTTCCCAAATTTATAAAATCACATTTTTTATTAAATTATATTTTTATTCTCCATCAAATTTATGTAATCAAATTATTATTCATTAATCATTACATATTAATTTTCACTTTTTAATTATAATATTAATAAATAATGTTATGTATTTTATTTGAAAATTATAGTTCAAAAATAAAGGTCAGCATACCCTTATAATGGTTATATTAACCCTTATAATACACATCACTCTATAACTTAAAAAATAATTCATGTCATTATTTTTGTTTCAATATAATTTTTATTCCATTGATTATTTTTTTATTTATAATAGAAATTTATCTTTTATCATTATTATTATGTATAGAATAGGATCATTTATGGTTCACAATTTTGGTGTTTCCCTGTATTATTATGTTTTTAATAGTATTAGTTGTACCTATTTTAGTGAATGTAGTTTTATACTTTTTTATTATAATATTACGTTGAAAAAATAACTTGAATTGTGAAATGAATATTAAAATGAAATGTTTATTTATTATAGTAGAATATAAAGTCTCACATTATTCCGCCTTAAATAATTTTATCCTTATAATTTTTTGTACACATCATTATATAAATAATTAGGGTCACTCTAACATTAAATCTTTAGGCTCCCAATTAACATCTCTAGCTTAAAATTCTTAAAAATTACCTTCACCAACTGAATAATGTAATATTTCAACACTTTCTCTCTATTATCAAAAATATTTAAATGCTATTAATTATAGGATATATTAGTAACTATCTCTATTTATTTAGTTGTTATTATGTACATTGGGTTTGGCATGTATTCTTTAATAACAACACATGGAAGTCATATTACATTTTATTATGGTTGGTTGGAATTTCCAAATTATAATTCACATCTCTTATTATCTTCAAAAACTAAAAAGGACCAATTTATCTTAGACTTATCTTCCCCTTCTAACCAAATCATAAAGATTCCTTCCATGGTGATATATTTAAGAATATGTGACCTCCATGTGAAACTCCATTATTCTCCTCTAATTATTAGCATAGATTGTTTTTCTATTTTTAGATATCCTGATATGATTTAGGATATTATTCACTTTATTAGTTATCTTCACAAAATGTTTGGGACCAACTAGCGTCATTTCCCCAACCATCTGATAGAAGGTAGAAAAAATATATCTTTTCTCATATAATTCTTCATATGGTGTGAATTGTATCTTTTAATGAATGTTTTTATTATATTAAAATTCTAAAATATGTAGATTATAGTCCATAATTACTTGGAAATAAAGATATCATTGCCTCAAAATGTCCAATAATATTTAGATATTCTTTTTATACTACCCATTATTTTGAGGATGATAAATAGTACTGAAATGTGCCTTAGTGTTTAGAACCTTATAATGAATTAACCAAAATTAAAATGTGAAAAAATGTTCATGATCAAATAAAATTGATAGATATTCACATTGATTCCTCAAAACTTCATTAATAAAAATCCAGGTAAGATTGTTAAATGGTAGATCCTCCCTTATTGATAAAAAATGAATATAATTTATAAGTCCATCCATGATAACCATTATTTTATAATTCCTATTAGATATATTATGAAGCCCCATAAAGAAGGTTATTTTTTATATTTTCCCACATCCATATTGGTATTGGGTGAGGTTTAATGATACTCTTTTTATAGTGTCTCTTATACTTTACTTGATGGTATACCATGCATCTTAACACATAGTAAAATATTTCTAGATTCATATTATCCCGCCAAAAGTGTTTTCTAAAATCCATATACATATTATTGATACCAATCTATATAAAAAAATTGTAACTATTAGATTCATCAAAAAATTACCTCTTTAGCTCAAGTACTAATGGTACACATAGCCACTTTCCTAACATTAATGATTAATCTATATATATTAATTCTTCAAATATTGCATCTTTTATAACATTAATATTATTTTTGGAACCATTTTCATATTAATATGGCTTCTTCATATTCTTTATTAATAATTTTAAGATAATTATATAGAAAATGAATGATGTTTCATCTTCTCAGATAATTAATACGTTCAAATATACTAAATCAATGAATATCAGATCCTTGTATATCCTCATTATGTATATAAATCCATGATATTTCATACAAAATTCATCCTCCACCTTGTTTTCCTTCCAATGTTGGTAGTTTATTTCATAGTCATAGTCCTCGAGTAGTTCCATCCATCTCCATTATCACATTTTGATATCTTTTTATGTATATATCACATCATTATTGATTTTTCTGACATATATTCCTGAAAAATATTAAATCCACAAACTCTATAACTTATATTGGATGATTTTTATAATGGGTATTTAATTTTTATAATTCTTAAGAATCAAAATTAGCATTTTTTATAAGAACCCACCCCAGTCCTTTCAATTATGTGTCATTATAAAAAATTCATTATCAATGGTATAATCAATACTTGTTCATTGATTAATATCAAATTTAGTTCTTCAAAAATTTATTTATTTTACTTGGAACAGGTGAATTTAAACCCTTTATGTATCAAATTAATTAATTAATAATTTAATTGAGTGAAATTTTCAAAATAAAATCACAAATAGTGATCAGCTAAGTCAGGAAAACTACTAATCTTGTTTATATGTGTTGATGTTATAAAATTATTAACCACTTTGGTATTTAAAGTGTCACTAGATATCTCATCTATAGAGACAATATGGAATGAAAATAAACACTTTAAATCTAATTCATACTTACTAAATTTTCTATATAAATATTTTTTCTCTTTCGGAATCAAGAAAAATATGACAATGGTTCCCATTATTTTTTTATTTTTTAGAACATACAAGATATCATCAAAAAATACCATTAAAATTTATAAAGATAATACTTGAATACTCTATTTATTGGATCCAAAATCAAAGGGTATATTTTTTAATCTAAAATGAATTATTACTAACTCATAATTCTTATACCTCATATAAATATTCAGCATTGGTATATTATCCTTATTAACTTTTAATTAATGATAACATTAATATGGATTAATCTTTAAGAACTATTGATCCCCTTGAATTCAAACAAATAGACCATTAATGCATAGAAAAGGAAACATTTTCAAAATATTAAGGATTTGGATTTCTCTATAATTGATGATCAACCTCATTGACACTTCCTTATTATTTATAAATAAAATAGTCATTTCCCCTAGTGAGACCATAATCCATATGAAATATAATATCCAATATCTCTAACACATTTTATTTCATTTTTTAACACAAATACCTATAGTATACAATCCTTAAGAATTCAGAGTTATAGTGTCTTCGGTAAATTTGACACATACACCATAAAATAAAAATAAAAATGGAATCATTATTTCAAATATCAATAATATTATTACAGATTCCCATGACCTCTTATTACTACATATAATAACCCAGGGATAACATAATAAAGGGGTGATCTATAAATCCCATTAATGGATCAATCAGAGTAATCATGATACATATGAGACAAAATGCATATTAGTATGAAATAATAGAGAATAATACCATAAAATCATGGCTTGTAAAATATAATGTCATAAAATCATGGCATAAAAGGATAGTGGAAACAGTATAAACCCATACTTCTCATACGTAAATATTATATCATTTTAGATTCATATACATTACCAATAAATTAAATCCATGCTAGAACCTTATTATTTTAGTGTCTTTGGAAACTTGTATACATTAACAACTGGTACAAAAAATTTCTACATAATCTCACACTTAGTTCTTCAAAACTATCACCCTTATTATACATATCATACTTAAAACCTTTCATAATATCCTAGAAAAAAAACATAAAAAGGGTTGAGATCAGATACTTAGAAATGATAAACAAGGGAGATATCAATCAGTGATCATATGTAATAACATTATAAGTATAAGAGTATGATAACTTTATCATAAATTAAAATAATCATACCAAATTAATTAAATATTTTTAATTATGAATAATGGAATAAGTTTTTTAAAATCAAAATACATGAGACATAAGAGTGAAAAATCATCAATAATCAATCATGATCAATGAGATCATATCATAAGAATAATGAATAAGTTTTTAGAAATAACATAAGTAAATAAAATCAATTCCATAGTCATTGTTCACTCCCAAGACTATCATTGTAGAAAAAGTTACATAATGTAAATTCCTACATAGTTATTTTCAACATTCTATAAGGAGTAACTTCCATCTAGTTAAATTCATAATCTCTTAGGATTTTATTAACTCCATCATCTATTATGTTTTTATCAACTCTAAAATCATTAACCAATAAATTGGAGGGATATAAAAGACCCATTCATAACATAATCAAAATACAAACATATATAAGTGACAATATCATGAAAACATTTATCATTACATCAAAACATAACCCATGGAAAAGAAAACATGTTTTATCAATATTTAATCATTATAATCATAAACCATCTAGATAAATAGTAAATATGGTAAAATTGTATCATATTCAAAGTAAGTAAAAAGGAACATTAAAAGGTTTTGTTATAGATAAAAATACCATTAAAATATAAATGAAACATTTCTTGAGTAAAATACCCTTTTTATTTTGAAATCAATTATATAATTCTAAAAGTTTCCAAAAAAATAAGTATAAAGTTGTTTTTTTAAATAAAAAACTAAAAATGTAAAGTAATATTTAAATAAAATAGTAATCATGATGTTCGGAAAATTCATTCATGAAGTGTATATTAAAATATGGATTCCTTTTACATTTTTCAGTAAAAAGACAAAAGTAACTCATTTAGAAAATGACTAAATGAATCATTTTAATTTTTTTTATAAAAAATAAAAAATGTTTAAAATGAATTTAAATAAAACTGGTTAGTATGAAAAACATTCTTTAACACATTTAATATTATAAAGATTTATAATAAAAATATTCCCAATTTAAGAGATAAATAAAGTCCATTTTCATTAAAAAAACTTATTTTAGTATAATGAGTACTTAAAGAAAGTAAAATGAAAGGAAAATATGTATTCCTAATAAATAACTAGAGTATAATAAAATTACAGGATATTTTGGGGAGATAGATCCTATTATTTCACCATTTAAAATTTAATTATGAACAATCCCTTTAAAAAGTGAGATTTTAATGTAAAACCCTTACATATTTAGAAGATTTTGAGTCATATATCACAGAAAAGGAATAAAATAAAATGAAACATTAAATAACATGAAAATAAGGATATTAATGATAAAAATTTTAAATTTATAATTATAAAAACATCATAAAATAAGATAGGTGTATAACATAACATATATCCAAAAGAAGAAAAATTGAAACAGTAAACCCTTACCACTTTGGTAACTTTAAAATCAAATCCAATTAAATGTAATATTTTAAATTTTAACATTAAATACCATCAATTAATAATTATACAAGATATAAAATGTAAAATTTTTAGTAATACACCTCATAAACATAAAAATGTTCATAATATCAAATATGCTTCAATGAAACAAAATTTAGACGGGAACCATTACCTCTTATCTGGTGGGATTCAAAAGAAATATAATCTAATATATAATAAATTTATATTTATTATAACATTATAATATAACCATTTAAATCATTATAATATCATATATTATCCAATTATAATATTTGAATTCTCAATTATTAAAAATTCATTATTAAAATCCTCATTTACGAGTGATAACTATTATTTTTTTCATAAAAGTTTCAATTTGGAAGTTATATTTGTTTCAATTTTATCATATTTGAATCGTCTATAAGATTTTATTCATGATATAAATATCATATTTATTCCTTATATAATTATTTATAACCATTCATATAAATCAATGATGAAAAATTAATTATATCACTTCATGGAGAGATAAATTTGTACGTACACACGAGTGATGTTTCCACTTTTTGATAAATGGTATAAAAGAAAGTTAAATGATAATTAAAATTTATATAATATATATTATATCATAAATATAATATATATTCATTAAATATATCCTTATTACCATCCAAGTAAATCATAAATGAAAAATAATCACATCACTTCATGGTTGTGGTGGTCCACATGAAGACACGAGTGACACTATTGTTTTTCAATGGATGGTATAGTAAGAAAGTAGATATGATATTATAATTACATAAGAATATTTATTAAATAAATAAAATATATAATTATCAAATCAATCATAATAAACATCCAATAATGATGGTTATGGAAAATGAATCGTATCACTGCGTGGAGGTGGTTGTCCATACATATGCACAAGTGATACTTTGATCTCCCATTTGAGGGGGAAGAAGTAGGAAATTTTTGTTATTATATCATCATAATATATTAGTATATTTATGATAATTTATTAATCATTTTATTAATTTTTACGTCATGTTTTTAGGATGTATAAGTAGAAATAAAATTGAAAGGGATCAGTTAAGATTTATACCTCTTCTTTGAGAGGCCTCCTTTATTTTACACCTTAATACTTTAAATATTATAATTATAATAATGAAATAATATATTGGATGAAATAAAGTAATATATTATGTTTTTAGAGTAGGTAATTTCTGATCTCGGATGCTAAAATTTTGTGAATAAGGGAGCTGAAAAGGTGGGGATAGGAGGGGCACAGATGAAAATTCTAAAAATATTTCAATTATATAAGGTAACTTTGATGTGAAAGTAGATCCTAATGGACATGAATTAGAATTTAGTATAATTAAATGTTGAAATATTTTAAAACAATTATAATTATAAAATTTTGGGTGGCATTTATACACTTATAACTTGGTTCAACCCATTTTAAACCCGTTTTAACCATATCTGTGGTATCAAAATTTTACTGTTGTTTACTATTTATTATATGAAAAAAAATTCAATCCTATTAAATTATATTAATTATGATTATTATAGATATGGAATCCATTTTAGTAGATTTAATTTCTATAATAGGAAGAATTTAATTTTAAATAATCATGAAAACCTAAGCAAAAACCCACTTAGGAATAATCCATTTTTAACCATAAAAATAAATTTAATTATATTCCATGCCTTTTAAAAATCATAAAATTAATGTTAAAATATTTTATTGAATATATAATCAATAAATTTAATTAAAAACATTAATTAATATATATTAATTTAATTTATTAATATAAAAACTCATTGCGTACATTACAATAGTTTTTAGAAAAATGTGTTTTAAAGGAAAAAAGGGAACTTATACCAAAATCATGTTTAAAAATTATTCCTATGAAATTAAAAATATTATTTAAAATTTAATGTTACATAAGTTACTTTAATATCAAATTCAAAAAATAAATTTAATTTTACTTTAAATGGAATGACACTATTTCAAAAATGATATTCATTTACTCAAATAAAATTTCAAAACAATATTATAAATAAACTATACTATTAATGCATAAAATGAATTAAAAACCATTTTTATAGAAAACACATTTTTGAATTATAAAATTACTTTACTAAAAATTTATTACTTATAAATTATACATTAATTAATAAATTTTCATTATTAGAATATATTTTAAATTTTTTCCATAATATGGTTATTACTATTCATACATACCAATTTAAAGTCTAGGGAATAGTATTTCACGATTCTCTTTAAGGTAAAAGTTGTGAGTCAATCAAGATATCAAACACTTATAATTTAATTAAATAAAATTATATGTTATATTCTCACCACATAAATAAATATCATCCTCATAATTTCTATCATTGTAATAAATATTTAAATATTTAAAACTACATTTTTTGAAAAACCACATCATAAAAAGGGATAATAAAACTTAATTTGAAAAGGGGAAGTGGAAAACATAAAGGTTGTCTAAAATAACACATAACCAGGTTCCCAGATAATGAGAACATTAGAGATAAGAGAAAATATATACATGGTGGATAAATATAATGTTCAAAAAATATACAGTGATATATTACATAGTCATGATAATTATAATAAACAAAAACAAAAAATTGATGATGGTTGAAAGTTAAAATAAATTATTGAAAAGAAATTGTACAAAGGAAAATATTTTCATTTTGAAGGTTATTTTTCTTATATTTGAGGAATTATATTACTATCAATACGGATAATAAGAGAAAATATACTTTATTTATTTCCATTTCATAAATATTATTTCATCCTTTTGTTGTGATTCTATCAATTTTAACTTCTATCTTATCTCTTACTCCACAAAATTAATTTTAAAAATGATTTTTTCAAACCTGAAGCACTAAAATTAACATTTAACTAATCATAAGATCCATAAAATAATGAAAATTAGTTCTTTCTATCTCTTGATATTCACCAAAACCAAAAAAAATTATCACAAGTTATCCAATATGGATAAATATTCATACGATGAAATAATACATAAATATCTAAAACCTTAACAATAAAATCCAAAGTTTAACTTAAAATAATCAATTCCAAGGTCATTAATAATATTCAATTTACATTATATTTATCAATCATCTATTTATCCCCACCAAAAAACATTATCTCAACATGTGGGACATATTAAGGGTTTTAGATCCATCAATCATTTGTTTTCCAAAAAATATCACATTAATAATAAATCACTTTTCTAGGTTATCAGTGCCATACAACATATTATTTCAAATACATAGTGTAAAAATACCACAGAACAATTCATAGATGTTTTAGGATTTTTATAACCATAATTTCATTGTTACAAAACTTCTACAATATAATTCTCAAATATCAATTAAAAAATACTTCAATAATTCCACTTCCTTCATAAACCATTAACTATGATTCATATTCTTATTCCTTGATACTTTTTTCCTACAATATGAAATATGAATCATGTATTAATATTCATAAACCTAAATGTAACCATTCTTATTACTTTTATAATAAGAAATATTTTTAATATATTTTATACCATTCTTATGTCATTTGTAGTCACTTAGTCACCAATTGTTAAACCTTTTCTTATACAAATTTTCATATCATCTTCTCAAGTTTCCCCTAAGGACATCAATTTTTATAATTCCTAATCTTTACACATTTAAAAAATTCCACCATAGATGTTTCATTATGGAAACCAATATTCTCATACATTTTTTACCAAACTTTTAATTTTTATACAATACTTACTCACACTATTTCCTTATTTTACACACATAAAACATCTTCTCATTTCCTTGAGACATTTTTCTAGTTTCTTATTCTCACATTCTCGACATGTAGGAATATGAATCTTCTTTCCTACAAGGAATTTATAAAACTAAATTTTTTATTATTTGTTTAATCTATAAACTAATATATGTTCATGTTATTAATCATATTTTAATATATATAGTTAGACATAATCACAAGATTTCATATTCCATATCCTATTTCATTTGGTTTCTCATGAGGATAATAATTGCATCATCTATATCATTCAATTTCAATACAATTACTTCTATTTCCATCCATTTATGGAAACTAAAATTCATATTAAGATAAATTATAATCAAAATGGGAAATCATATAATCATAAAAATCATCTATATAATGTCTAAATATTTACACCTAATTTTCAATCAATGTAACATTATCTTTTAACTAGTACATTCTTGGTTTTCATTTATTAAAATCCTTCTCAATTATTCATAATAAAAATTTGAATTTAAATGGGAATATCCCTTGGGAGTGTCTATTTAGGTGTGTAGTCTTAGGCCCACTCATCCAAAACTAGTGACAATCGATTTAACACCGAATATTCCCCTTTCAAAGTTGTAACCCATAGGTTAATATATGAAAAATACTCATATACTTGATAGTATATAGATAAGGATATATTTACTAGGAAAACTACACTCCTTTATTTATAATTACGTTGTATTTTTACATATACATAGTCTTATCCTAAGGGTTTTCACTAAAGTTTTATCATCATGGTTTCCAAAAAATAACTAAACTTTTCTCTAATAACAACTATAGGGAGCTGTAATTTTCATACATAAATATTACATCATTTTAGATAAATATTCATTAAATATCAATATAATTAATGCCCAAACTATATTTGTTTCCTAGGAAACATAGATACAAAAAAAAAAAAAATCAAAAATCAAAATATCTACATAATATCCCTAAAATATTTTCATAACTGGCACCCTTCTTAGACATATCATACTTAAAAACTTTCTTCATATCCTAATGAAAATGAAATATAAGAAAGGGTGAGCTCAGATTATTAGTAAGGGTAAACAAGGTTGATATAAATCGATGATCACATATATGAATATAATAATCAATAGGGTACAAGAAAATGATCATAAATTACAATAATTAAAACCCAATTATTTAAATATCTTTATTCATGAATTATAGAATAAGGTTTTTTTAATCAAAATAAATTAGTGTGTGAATTCATAAATAATCAATCATGATCTATGAGAAGATATCATAATCATAAAAAATTTATTTTTGGGTTTCACATAAGAAAATAAAATCACTTCTTTAATCAAATTTATATTAGAATAATATCATTGTGGACTAATTCCCATAATCGAAATGCCTACCTGGCCATTTCCAATGTTATCTTAGAAGTAACATCCATATAGTTAACTATGTAACATCTTATAAGTTTATTAACTATGTCAACTCATGGTATTTTCTCAAATATGTCATTATTAATCAATGTAGTTGAGTTATTAATAGAACCACCCATCATATAATCACAATCCACTCATTTGTATGCCAAAATATCCTGAAAGCATTTATCATTACATCAATGTTTAGCCCATAGAAAAGAAAATGGGTTTATCAATATTTTATCATCATAATCATAAACCATTCAGAGAAACAATTAATTTAGTAACATTGGATCTTATCCACTTTAAGTTATAAATACCACTAAATTATGTTCTTATAGATGAAAATAACTTTAAAATATCACTATAAAATTTCTTGAGGAAAATAGCATTTTCATTTTGAAATAACTTATTAAAAATATAAAATTTTTCTAAAACATCAAGTTAAAAAAATTATTTGTAAATAACCATGTAAAATTTTAAAGTAATCTTTAAATTAAATATTATTAATGATGGTGGGAAAATTCATTGATGCAGTGTACTTTAAAACAAGAATTCATTTCACATTATTGATAAAAATTCAAAAGTACGACGTTTGAAAAATGATAAGAATTTTCATTTTAAAAATTTTATAAAAACAAATATTGGGTAAAATTTATATTAAAAAATAATTATAGTTTATTAAAAATATTATTTAAAACATTTTAGATGATATGGATATGAAAGAACAATATTCCCAGTCAAAGAGAGAAATAAAGTCAGTATTTCTAAAAATATTCTTTCAGTCTCTTGAGTATGTAAATAGAGAGAAATAAAAGGAAAGAATGAATTCCAAAGAAATAACTAGAGAATAATAAAAATCATGATATTTTTGTATGATTTATCATATAATTTTTCTATCTAAAATGTAAGCATAATTTTTTTTGGTAAAATATCAAATTTTAATGTGAAACCCTAACAACTTTGGATAATTTTGTGTCATAGTTCCCTTGAAATTAATAAAATTAAATGAAAATTTAAATAAAATGAATATTAGTATATTAATGATACAAAATTTCAAAATTTTTATTATATACATTTCATAAATTAAGATTGTTTTGTAATATACATATGTCTCAAAGAAGACATTTTGAGAAGGTAAACCCTTACCACTTTAGTAACATTCGAATCAAATCCCCCTGGACATAATAATTTGAATTATAACATTAAATAACATGAAATAATAATTATAAATAATATTAAATTTCAAATAATCATTATATACACTTTATAATCATAAATAGGTGCATAACATCAAATATGTCTCAGTGTAAAAAAAATTGAGATGAGAACCCATACCATATTTCCAACTTGATTAGTAAGAATTTTAACTAATATATAATAAATTTATGATTAATATAATAATATAATATAAAATTCAAATTATTATAAAATCATATATGATCCAATTACAAAATTTCAATATCCATTTATTAATAATTCTTTACTAAAATCCTCATTTTCGAGTGATAACATCTTCATTTTTCATGAAAGTATTAGTTTGACAGTAACGGTCCTTGCACATTGATCATGGTTAAATCACTTAAATAATGTTACTAATGATATAAATATAATATATATTAAATATATAAATATTTATAACCATTCATATTAATCAATGATGGAAAATGATTTACATCACTTCGTGGAGACGGTAATCTGTACGTGAACACGAGTGACATCACCACTTTTTGATAGACGCAATGAAATAAAATTAAATGATAATTAAACTTAATTGAATAATTATAATATCATAAATAACATATATATTCATTAAATATATCCTTATTACCATAAAAATAAATAATAAATGAAAAATGAATCACATCGCTTCATAGAGGTGGTAGTCCACACGTATGCATGAGTGAAGTTATCATTTTTCCAAAGATTTGATGGTAAGAAGTTAGATATTTTATTATAATTATATATAAATAATTATTTCATTAATATAATATATAAATATTAAATCTATAATACTGATCATCAATGAAATTTAGTGATGGAAAATGAGTCGTATCACTACATGGAGGTGGTAGTCTACAGTTACCCACGAGCAATTTTTTGCATCTCTCATTTGATAGAGGAGAGATGGGAAATTGATATTACATAATAAAAATAACATTATAAGTACATTTATGATACTATATTTATAATATTTTGATGTATAAAATTGGTGTATATAAATTATAAGAAGAAATAAAATTGGAAGATCTTGGATAATATTTGTACCTCTTCTTTGAGAAACCTCCTTGGGATTACACCTTAAGCTTTGAAATATTGGACATATGAGAATAAATGGAGCTATATAATTAAGTTAATTAATATAGGAAGTTTTATGAGTAGGTATTTTATGATATAGAATTATAAAATTATGTGAATAATGGAGTAGAATAGGGTCCCTTTTATAAGTCAAGGGAGGGACACACATGAAATTTATTAAAGGATTTCAATGATATAAAATCACTTCCTTGTGAAAGTGGATCTAAATGAGAATTAATTATAATTTATGATAAAATAATATTTATTTATATCAAACCATTCATAATTAGCCAAATTTTTGTGTAATTAATTCCTTTATCACTTAGTTTAACCCTCAGTAATCTAGATTTAACCTTAACTGTGGTTACAAAATATTATTATTTTTACCATTAATTATAAACAAAAATTTTGTTGAACCTATAAAATTATATTAACTATTGTGATTATATATTTTAAATCTATTTTACCATATTCAATTTCAATATTTTTTAGAAATTAAATTTAAATAAGTGTCAAAACCATGACGAATACTTATTTCAGAAAAATTCATTTTTATGAAAAAAATTTAATTTAATTTAATTATATTTCTTATAAAAACTAATGAATGAATGTTAAATTATTTTATTGAATATATATTCCAAAAATTTCATTAAAAATATTAATAAATATATATTAATTTAATTCATTATGATAAAAACACATAGCATGCATAAAGACATTTTTTAGAAAAAATATATTTTAGGCCGAAAAATGAACTTATAAAAAATCTATTCTAATGATGATTCATATAAAATTAATTATATTATATATAATTAAAATATAATTATTTTACTTTAATGTAAATTCAAAACATAATGGGTATTTTATTTGATAATATATGACATTTTTAAACAAAAATCGGTATTTTTTCACTATTCCCGGAAAAATACATCTTTTCAGAAAAATCCAAACAATTATCCTTAAGATAACATTGAAATTCAGAATTAAAAAAATTAAATTAATTCAATAAAAATGAATTTATAAAAATGTAATAAATTAATTATAGTTTACATGCACAAAATTAAATAAAACCCATTTTTGAAGAAAATATTTTATTGAAGCAAAAAAAGACTTTAATGAAAAAGTGTACTTATTTATTATGCATTAACTATTGAATTTTCAATATTTAAAACTATTATAAATATATATATTTTAATTAATTTATGACTATTAATTCCTTATAACATAAATTCTTGGTTATAATTTATCTCAGTTCATTTTAAGCTTGGTGTTTCATGTCAAGAAACCTATATAACATTTATAATTTATTTAAAGAAAAATATATTATAAAACCTCAGGTTGTTACATTAATAGTTTAAAACATGAAATTATCTGAATCATTCAAAATTCACCACCAATATATCATGTTATAGTGTTCTAGGATAACTTCTCATGCACCGTACATGGTATCTCAAGAGATGAAAACATTACCCAATGCATTGACCACTATCAGGGAGCACTCTTCATATGCCTAAATTTATATGTGCAACATAGATAATATAACATTGTAATGTATTTAATAATTTAAATAAAATTATTAAGTAATGTGAGTTTCATAAGTGGAAGTACCCAATTAATTAAAGATAGTAATATATAGATAAATTCCCATAAATGAAAATAGGTTTGGGTATTCACAACACAAATGTTATGAAATGGAAAATAAAAAGATAATTTTAGAAACTTGATGGGTATAAATAAAATCTTATATAATGGATTTATTAGATAATACGGTAGTGTCTCATTATTTATGAATCATTTAAAAATTAATGTAATGTTCATAAAATCAAGAAAAAATAATAAATTGAGAATCAAAAGGATTATTTCAAAGGAAGTTTTTCAATGGAAAATAGTAGAGAGATAACCCCTTACATTGGCATAATAACACTTTAGAAAAAAGTATATAATGAGGGAGAATTAATAATATTCCATTATAATTATATGAAATGGATGATAATAACGTTTAATTAAATGCATGGAAGTATATTAAAATAATGTTAAATGACATTATAACAAATAAATTGTAATGACTAAGGAAAGAAGAGGACAGAGAACCCTTACCTTGCTTGGTAGCATGTCAATGATTTGGAAGATCTACTTAGGACCATATAAACACCTTGGGTGGTCTATTAAGATATAAAATTAGTATAAATCCATGATAAAAGCCTTTGTAGTGAATTATAATTGGATAATGAATGGGTATCTATAGAAAAAGAGGGGGAATTATTTATTAATTTACAAACAAAGGCTTTAGACATCTTGTTAATAAAAAATTAAAATCCATTGTCCATACCATGATTTTTCCCATGGTTTTTTAAATAGGGGAGTTATTTTTTATGTTTTAATAGATTAAGGACTAAAATTAATTAATTAATAATATTTTTTATGTGGAATTGATTCATTTTCATAGATAATTATTTCAAAAACCTCTAAAATATACTTTATATTTTGAAATATTATTATAGGTTATTAAATTGATTATTATCACTTTAAAATAACTTATTTTAACTAATAATAATATTTTTTTGTTGAGATGTCCCTTTATAGTATTCATTAAATCAATTTTAATTCATTTTTTCATAATACTTACTGTAAATATACACCATATATTTTTTTCCAAAAAATTAAACTATCTAAAAAAATTAGTAAAAAATTATTGTTTAATAATTTCAATGTGTTGATTTCAAAAATGAAATTTATTTTATGAAAATAAATTTTGAAATATGATAAATTTTTAAGTAAAATAACATTCTTATTGAAAATACTATTTTTATAATAAATTCATCTTTCTAACCCTTATAAAAATTACATGGAAATTCATAAAATTATATTATCATTTATATTTAAATAAACAGTGTCTTATAAGAATGTTTCATGTAAATAATTTTTTTATATTATTTAATTTATCATAAAATTTTATTATAATTGAAATAAAATAAAACTAAAATTATATTTTTCATTTTATCCAATGTTAGGTCCACAAGGATGAATACCCTAAGAGGGGGGTGAATCAGGGTATGACTAATTAAAAATTAAAGCCTGTTCTGATCTTGTTTCACTGTTAAGAAAAACACTCTTCTCTCTCTTTCTTTTTGTACAATATAAACAGAATGTAAAGAAAGCACATGACACATCAATTTTACTTGGTTCACCACTAAGGGCTATGTCCAAGGAGCATACACTGACAGGTTTCCGGTCGTACCAAGTCCACTAAACTTCACTAGCTGTGGATTACAATGTTCGGGCACAGTCACTCTATCCCAGGCTCACTGCCTTTACAAGTTTAGGGTCAGCTCACTGCTTTCCCAAGGGTCACTCCCGGTTTCTCTCTCGGGCTCACTGCTGGTGGAGAGGATCACCTGCTTTCTCTTCCATTGTTCACTGCTCTTGGAAGGAATCCACTCACAGTTTAAAGACCTATAGGTCTCTTCATTTGCATGAATGCACGCATCCTCAACTGTAGATAGATGCTCTGTTAAAGTACAACTTTCATTCACTGATGAATACCCCTTTGCCTCTTAAACATTGGGAAATTCCTTTGGAAACACCTTCACAAAGCACCCTACTTCGCGAGGCTCCCAATTTCACAAATCTCAAACAAGCCTTGGCGAAGCTCCTGGCTTTTCGCGAAGCACTCTCGCGAAGCACTACCGCGAAGCACTACCACTAAGCTCAAGTGGTTGTAGAGAAACTTCCCTCGTGAAGTTCACTGAGCCAACGCAGAGCTCGCAACTTTTGCGGAGCTACAATAGCCACCGTGAAGCTCCTATTTCACGAAGCACACTGGCTACGCAAACCACCTTCGCAAAACGAGAGAAAAAGATCTTCTCTGAAAATTCTCTCTGCTTTTGTCGATGGGGTTGGCCTATATTTGTAGACCCTCCAACTTTCTGCGTGAAGTCAACGCTATGTCAGCTCAAATTGTGAAGCTCCGAAGTTCCCGCTGGAATTCTTTCAAAATCGCGAAACACCACCAAAATTTTCTGATCGCGAAGCTCGTCGTAATCGCGGAGCATCCTGTCAATTCCTTCGTGCCTTCACCGTGAAGCTCCCTCTCAAATCCCTTCATTTCTGCGAAGCACCCTTGCAAAGCCCTTCACCGTCGCAATGCGCTTCAGCCTCTATCATTCGTGAAGCTTGTCGTAATCGCGAAGAATCACTGCCTCCATTCTTCTGGCCTTCGTGAAATCCAAACCATGAAGCCTTTCTTCATGAAATTCATGACTTAGCCATATTAAATTATGATCTTCATGGATATCCACTTTTCACGATCCTCACCAACTTTCAAATTTTGGACCCCAAAAATTTGGCAAACACGGGAAAACGGCGCCACCATGTACTGCTATTTTGTACCACCTCCAAATCGTCCTTTACTTTGTCATAGTTCTTCTGTCAACACGGATTTTCAAAAACTTCTTTGGAACTTGACAATTCTTCATGGAAACCTGCTTTGTCAACAAACACAATCAACCCAAAAATACTGCAATGTTACCTTGAGGGATTTTTTCCCAACAATATCCCCCTTTGGGTTTGTTGACAACGCTTCAAAACTCTTCTCAGAATGATTTTCTGCACTTTGATACCTCACTGAGTCTTCTTCCAGTCTCTACCACCATCCGCCTCTTGCGATTCTGATAGCGTTCAAGGAATCACTTAACACGTACTCTAATCCCACATGAGCAATGCTCGGCGTGAGAAACAAGAGTAGTATGAAAAGTTCAGCAATGAATCACTTCATGTCAGACAACAATGGTCGATTCCAAACTGATACCAATTGAAAAATTGATACCAATTGTTGAACCAAACTGATACCAATTGGCGATAGCTGGAAAACTTCTCTCACCATTCCAACATCCCTTTTCTGCTTTTATCACGATCCCCAACTGTCGTGATATCTATTCTTTGATCGATCAAATCTAGCATAGTCAGATTTAAATCTCTCCCCCTATCTCATTACACTCCCCCTATCTGGATGGTCCATCTGTTAACTTCTCCCCATATCATTCATGATTTATCAAATCTCCACACTATCTCCCCCTTGAACAATCACTATTTTCTCCCCCTTTGTCAACGAACCCAAAGGTCACCCCTTTGTAGTCTGTAACAGAGTAGAGAACACATATTAGCACAACAGGGAAAAACACATCATAACTCGGGGAGAGGGGGGGGGGGGGGTCCCACATCCACACTTTTTCAAGTGCGGGGAGTCGACTGGACTCTCATAGCCAGTCGATGTCTTTCAAATGCTTGCTTGGGTAAGGCCTTTGTCAGAATGTCTGCAACCTATAGTTTTGTAGGCACAAACTCCAACTTCACGATTCCCTGATCAACTTTCTCCTTTATAAAATGATACTTTATCTAAATGTGCTTTGTCCTTGACTGATGGATGATATTTTTTCTGAGATTTATAGCACTTGATTTATCACACTGGATTCCGATCGGACACTTCACTTCAACACCCATATCATCAAGCTGCTGTTTCATCCACAATAACTGTGTGCATGCTTGAGTGGCTGCAATATACTCAGCTTCTGTGGTGCTCAATGAAATGCAATATTTCTTCTTGCTATGCCAAGAAATACACAATCTACCAAGATATAATGCACCACCAGATGTTGATTTTCTATCATCTGCTGAACCGGCCCAGTCTGCATCATTATATCCCAATAACTCTGTCTGAGATTTGTTAGTATATGTCAAGCCGAAATCTACTGTGCCCTGGATATACTGAAGTATTCTTTTCACTGCAAGCATTTGGATTTCCTTGGGATTACTCTGATATCTCGCTGCTTGGCATGCGGAAAAACAATATCAGGCCTTGTTGCGGTTAAGTACAATAGACTTCCAATAATTTTCCTGTATTCTGTGATATTAACTGCCTTTCCATCCACATCTTTTGATAATTTCATCTGGGTAGCAACCAGAGTCTTCATCTCCTTGGAATTCTCCATTCCAAACCTTCTCAGGACCTCCTTGGCATATTTAGATTGAGAAATTAATGTTCCATTCCTTCCTTGTGTCACCTGTAGACCAAGGAAAAACGTTAGCTCCCCAATCGTTGACATTTCAAACTCATTTTTCATGAATTCGGAAAACTGTCTGCACTGAGATTCATCTGATCCACCAAATATTATGTCATCGACATAGACCAGCACCATCATCCTTTTATTACTATTGTTGTTGAAATAGATATTGTAATCAACTCCACCATGATGGAAACCAAGCTTCTTCAAGTACTGATCTAGTCTTGAGTACCATGCTCTTAGTTCTTGTTTCATCCCATACAATGCTTTCTTTAGCCTACAAACTTTGTTCTCATCCTCATGAATAAGAAAACCATCTGGCTGCTCAATGTACACCTCTTATTCCAGAACCCCATTTAGAAATGCAGATTTGACGTCCATCTGGAACACTTTGAACTTTCTTTGCACTGCTATGGCCAAAAATAATCTGATTGTCTCCAGCCTTGCAACCGGTGAAAATGTCTCATCTACATATATTCCCTCTATCTGAGAGTATCCTTTGCAAACTAGTCGTGCTTTGTTTCAAATCACATTTCCATCTTCATTCATCTTGTTGCGATAGACCCATTTAGTCCCGATGACATTCTTGTCTGCTGGCCTCGAAACAATCTCCCATGTTTGGTTCTTCTCAATCTGATCAAGCTCTTCATTCATAGTCTGAACCGAGTTTTCATCTTCAGCTGCATCGGAAAAAAATTTCGGCTCCACCTAAGATAAAAATGATGTTTGCTGTAATGACTTCATTCTTCCAGTCTGAACTGAAGCTGTCTGATCACCAATGATATTTTTCCTATCAATTTCAGCTCGACTCTTTGGCTTCCTTGCAGACACAGACTTGACAATTTCTTGTTCATCATCAGTGTCTTCTTCTAAGTTAGCCTCTGCCACTTCTACTCCCCCCGTTTCACTTAACTCATCATCACATTCATAAAAAAACTTTTCTCTAGGTCATCGAGTATTCTGTTCATTTTTTACTACAGTGACATCATTGCTCTCAACATTTTTTCCCAGCCTTTTGTTGAATCATTTATATGCTTTACTTTTCCCTGAGTAGCCAAGTAATATCCCCTCATCTCCTCATTCCTCAAACTTCCTGTGATTTTCTTTGTTGATAATGAAAAACTTACTTCCAAAGATTTGAAAGTATGTCAACATTGGATTATTTCCGTACCATAGTTCATATGGAGTCTTCCCTTGCTTCGGACACAATAGATACCTGTTTGAAACATAGACCTATGTCAAAAATGCTTCCTTCCAAAATTTCTCTGGTAGTTCCTTATCAATAAGCATTGTTCTAGCCATGTTGTTGATGATCTGATTCCTCCTTTAAACCACTCCATTCTGTTGGGGAGTTCTCACTGATGAAACTTGATGCCTTATCCCGTGTTTCTAGAGATAGTTTTCAACTTGAGTGTTTGTAAATTCTGTACCATTATCAGTACGGATCTTCTGAATTCTCTTCCCAAGAATCTTTTCTGATTCCCTCCTATACTGCTTTATGCAACTGAACACCTCTGTCTTGTGGGTAATAACAAATACCCAAGTCATTCTTCTATAATCATCAATGAAAAGAACATAGTATCTTTTACCATTTATAGCTCGTGGTGAGATAGGTCAACATACATCAGCATGCACTAATTCAAGCACTCTAGTTGATTTCTGTTCCTTTGGCCTGTATGTCTTTCTGATGATCTTCCCTTGTTGGAAAGCATCACACGTATGAGTGCAATCACGTGATAGTTTGGGAAGGTCTCTTGCAGCATCACACTTTACCAGATCTTCCATAGATGGTTGGAATAGATGACCATGTCGCTTATGCCACAACTGGTTTTCTTCCTCTTTGGATAAGAGGCACATATCTTCTTCTCCACTTACAAGGTAGAGATTCCATTTTTTCCTTTTTCCCTGCAGAACAACTACCCCATCTTTTCTCGTGACAGTACAGGTCTTCTTGGTAAACTGTATAGAATGTCCTGAGTCACACAATTGGCTGACACTGAGAAAATTATGACTGAGACCTTCTACAACCAAGACATCAGCACGTCTGATTTCTTTTCCCCTAAACCTAGCCTTTCCTGATCCAATTATCTTCATGCCTTCATTATTCCCAAACTTGACAACTCCTTCTTTGTCATATTTTATGCCTGTAACCAGATCCTTGTTTCCTGTCATGTGAGATGTAAAACCACAATCAAGAATCCACACACCAAAAGGATTTGATGCTTTAAGGGAAATTTCAGCAACTACTGCCTTCTCCGTTCTCTTCTTCTTGGTCCATATTTTTTGTCTCCATACTTGGTACATATTGAGACTCATGATCATTATCAGAGTATGATGAACCAACTTCATCTTGCAGAGCTGCAAATCTATTCTGAACTTTTAAATCACTTTTCGGTTTATTGATCTGCTTCTTGTGAATATTTTGATTCTGCGTTGGAACATTTCTCTGGATGGTCGAAGTGAAATACCTAGCCATGTGTCCATATCCTCCGCACCAAAAATAGTGTCCTTCAAAATATGTTTTGAAAAACCGTTCTCTGTTTGGCTGCCATCTCTGTTCCTGTTCCCTTATATATATCTTGGATATGGAACACACATACTGTGAATGTCCCATCTTCCCAAAAAAATAACACCTGATATAGGGTGCATTCAATTGTGTTAATTCAGCACTACGATTTTCCCTTTGGGATCTATGAATATTCTGATTCTATTTTGTGCCCAAATCAACCTTCAATTTCGGGATGGGTGCTTGCAGTCTGACATTAACTGCCACAAATTTTTGTTTCTTATCAATCCCTGAATCAACCATAGCATTTGATCTTTCTTGCTGCTTCACTCCTGCTGAACTACGAGCCTCCTCTTTCATCTTCTTTGTCTTATGAATGGCCTGCTTTTTTGATATCACATTGGGGTTCAAGAGTTTTTCTTGATCCTTTATTTTTCATCGCAGACGGACCACTTCTTCTTCAAGCTATTTGATACGTCTGACCTGATCCTTTCCTGTGTTAGTCAAACAATCAATTTCCTTCTTTTGTTCCTCAATTTTAAGCCTATTCTCAACAATATTTTCTGAGCTCTCTGGTGTTGAGGATTTTAGTCTTTCAATTTCTTCTAACAGCTCAGACTTTTCTTCATCCTGTTGTTGCATATAGAGTTTGGCATCATGAACCACTTTATTGGCTTTCTTCATTTTGGCTCTCCAAACGTATATCTCCTCAAGAGCTATTTCCAATTCGGCTTCCATATCAACTATCCCTTCAATTTCTTCTTCTTCTTCAGCATCAGCTTCTTCCTTTTTCTGAGAACTACCAACAATCGCCACCAAGGCATTTACCCCACGATCTCTGCAATTTTCTATTTCCTCAACCTCTTCATCCTCAGACTCATCTAAAATTTCAAATTCTTGTGAAAGAAGATTCTTTTTCTTGAAGAAATTTCGCTTGAATTGTTTCTTCTCTTTCACAAACGCTGAAGTCTTCTTCTTGGGAATTTCAACTTCATCATCATCATTATCGTTATCTTGAAACTTATTGGGGCATATTGCCGCAAGATGACCAACCTTTCCACATCGAAAACATGCTAGTGGAAGTTTCCCTTTAAACTTTCCTCTTCCTCTTTACCGATTTGATGAAAGAAATGAAATCACCTCATCTCTCTATTCATCCTCATTAGAGTCTTCAATGGTGAGCTTATTCATGGCCATGAATGCCACCTCTTTGGATTTCCCCTTTTCCACAGTCTCATTATCATCGTTTCTCATTTCATATACAACAAGAGTGCTGGGCAGGTTATCCAATGTCAGTTATTTTGGGTCTTTATCTTCCAAAACAGAAACTTTCAGATTGAACCGAGGTGGAAGTTTTCTCAATATGCGCTTCACAATTTTTATATCTTCAATAATTTCTCCAAGACCCCACATGTCTTCTACCACAACATTTACCCTGTCAAAGAATGCATCAACAGACTCATTCGGGTTCATTCTCAGATCTTCATACTTGTTCCACAACACTTGCAGCTTTGCCTCTCTAACCTTTGTATCCCCTTCATATATATTCAAAAGCTTTTCCCACATGGCATGTGACATTTTTCATGACATCGCCTTTGTATAGATGGGATTAGAGAGGTCCCCCCCTAAGGCTTTGATCTCTTTGGAATCGGTATCCAACTCTCTATGTTCAGCTTCTGATAACGCACCACTATTAATATCAGCTGTGATACCATGCATAGCTGCTGAAAACACATCCATTCCCAAAGACCGGAAATAGTGTTGCATTCAATTCTTCCATATCTGAAAATTAAATCCATCGAAAATAGGAATTCCTTTATGATTACTGACCTCCACTGAGAGAATAAAAACTATCAACCTTTTCCTCTGATACCAATTGTTAGGTCAACAAGGCTGAATACCCTGAGAGGGGGGGGGGGGGGGTGAATTAGGGTATGACTAATTTAAAATTAAAGCCCGTTCTGATCATGTTTCACTGTTAAGAAAAACACTCTTCTCTCTCTTTCCTGTTTCACAATATAAACAGAAAGTAAATCAAGCACAGGACACAACAATTTTACTTGGTTCACCGCTAAGGGCTACGTCCAAGGAGCATACGCCGACAGGTTTCCGGTCGTACCAAGTCCACTAAACTTCACTAGCTGTGGATTACAATGTTCAGGAACAATAACTCTATCCCAGGATCACTTCCTTTACAAGTTTATGGTCAACTCACTACTTTCCCAAGGGTCACTCCCTGTTTCTCTCTCTCTGGCTCACTGCCGGTGGAGAGGATCACCTTCTTTCACTTCCTTTGCTCACTGCTCTTGGAAGGAATCCACTCACACTTTATAGACCTATAGGTCTCTTCATTTGCATGAATGTACGCATCCTAAACTGTAGATAGATGCTCTTTTAAAGTCCAACTTTCATCCACTGATGAATACCCCTTTTCCTCTTAAACATTGGGCAATTCTTTTGGAAACACCTTCACAAAGCACCCTACTTCGCAAGGCTCCCAATTTCATGATGCTCAAACAAGCCTTCGCGAAGCTCCTGCCTTTTCACGAAGAACTCTCATGAAGCACTACCGCGAATCTCAAGTCGTTGCAGAGAAACTTCCCTCAAGAAGTTCACTAAGCCAACACAGAGCTTGCAACTTTCGCGGAGCTACAATAGCCACCGCAAATCTCCTCTTTCACGAAGCACACTGGCTACGTGAACCACCTTCGCAAAACGATAGAAAAAGATCTTCTCTGAAAATTCTCTCTGCTTCTCTCGAGGGGGTTGGCCTCTATTTATAGGCAATTCCACCGACCCTCTAACTTTCCGTGCGAAGTCAACTCCACATCAGCTCAAATCGTGAAGCTTCTAAGTTCCCGCCGTAATTCTCTCAAAATCGCGAAGCACCACGACAATTTTCCGATCACAGAGCTCGTCGTAATCACGGAGCATCCCATCAATTCCTTCGTGCCTTTGCCATGAAGCTCCCTCGCAAAGCCCTTCATTGCCGTGAAGCTCCCTTGCAAATCCCTTCACTGCCGCGATGTGCTTCAGCCTCTGTCGTTCGCGAAGCTTGTCGTAATCGCGAAAAATCACCGCCTCCATTCTTCTGGCCTTCACGAAATCCAAACCATGAAGCCTTTCTTTGCGAAATTCATGACTTTTCCATATTAAATTATGATCTTCATGGATATCCACTTTTCGCGATGCTCACCAACTTTCAAATTTTGGACCCCAAAAATTTGGCAAACACTGGAAAACGGCGCCACCTTGTACTGCTCCTTTGTCGTCGTTCTTTTGTCAACATGGATTGTCAAAAAATTCTTTGGAACTCGACAATTATTCATGGAAACCTGCTTGGTCAACAAACACAATCAACCCAAAAATATTCAATGTTACCTTGAGGGATTTTTCCTAACAATCTCCCCCTTTGGGTTTGTTGACAACGCTTCACAACTCTTCTTAGAATGATTTTATGCACTTTGATACCTCACTGAGTCTTCTTCCAGTCGCTACCACCATCCGCCTCTTATGATTCTGATAGCGTTCAAGGAATCACTTAACACGTACTCTAATCCCACATGAGCAATGCTCGGCGTGAGAAACAAGAGTAGTGTGAAAAGTTCAGCAATGAATCACTTCATGTCAGACAACAATGGTCGATTCCAAACTAATACCAATTAAAAAATTGACACAAATTGTTGAACCAAACTGATACCAATTGGAGATAGCTGGAAACCTTCTCTCACCATTCCAACATCACTGTTCTGCTTTTATCACGATCCTTAGCTGTCGTGATATCTATTCTTTGATCGATCACGTCTAGCATCGTCAGATTTAAAACTCTCCCCCTATCTCATTTCACTCCCCCTATCTGGATGCTCCACCTGTCAGCTTCTCCCCATATCATTCATGATTTATCAAATATCCACACTGTCTCACCCTTGAACAATCACTATTTTCT
Organism: Viscum album; assembly: GCA_963277665.1. Taxonomy (NCBI): domain Eukaryota; kingdom Viridiplantae; phylum Streptophyta; class Magnoliopsida; order Santalales; family Viscaceae; genus Viscum; species Viscum album. The sequence continues at coordinate 1,492,421,898 of OY728120.1, forward strand.
CCCCCTTTTTCAACTAACCCAAAGGTCACTCCTTTGTAGTCTGTAACAGAGTAGAGAACACATATTAGCACAATAGGGAAAAACACATCATACCTCGGGGAGAGGTGGGGGGGGGGGGGGGGGGGGTCCCACATCCACACTTTTTCAAGTGCGGGGAGTTGACTAGACTCCCATAGCCAGCCGATGCCTTTCAAATGCTTGCTTGGGTAAGGCCTTTGTTAGAATGTCTGCAACCTGTAGTTCTGTAGGCACATACTCCAACTTCACAATTCCCTGCTCAACTTTCTCCTTGATAAAATGAAACATTATCTCAATGTGATTTGTCCTTGAGTGATGGACGAGATTTTTGCTGAGATTTATAGCACTTGAGTTATCACACTGGATTCCAATCAGAGACTTCACTTCAATACCCATATCATCAAGCTACTGTTTCATCCACAATAGCTGTGTGCATGCTTGAGTGGCAGCAATATACTCAACTTCTGTAGTGCTCAATGAAATGAAATATTTCTTCTTACTAAGACAAGAAATAAAAAATCCACCAAGATAGAATGCACCACCTAACGTTGATTTTCTATCATCTGCTGAACCGGCCCAGTCTGCATCAGTATATCCTAATAACTCTGTCTGAGATTTGTCAGTATATGTCAAGCCGAAATCTACTATGCCCTCGATATACCGAAGTATTCTTTTCACTACAAGCATGTGGCTTTCCTTGGGATTACTCTAATATCTCACTGCTTGGCATGTGACAAAAACAATATCAGGCCTTATTGTGGTTAAGTACAACAGACTTCCAATAATTTGCATGTATTCTGTGATATTAACTGCCTTTCCATCCCCATCTTTTGATAATTTCATCTGGATAGCAACCAGAGTCTTCATCTCCTTGGAATTATCCATTCCAAACCTTCTCAAGACCTCCTTGGCATATTTAGATTGAGAAATGAATGTTCCATTCCTTCCTTGTGTCACCTGTAGACCAAGGAAAAATGTTAGATCCCCAATCATTGACATTTCAAACTCATTTTTCATGAATTCGGAAAACTGTCTGCATTGAGCTTCATCTGATCCACCAAATATTATGTCATCGACATAGACCAGCACCATAATCCTTTTATTAATATTTTTGTTGAAATAGAGATTGTAATCAACTCCACCATGCTGGAAACCAAGCTTCTTCAAGTACTGATCAAGTCTTGAGTACCATGCTCTTGGTGCTTATTTCAGCCCATACAATGCCTTCTTCACCCTACAAACTTTGTTCTCATACTCATGAATAAGAAAACCATCTGGGTGCTCAATGTACACCTCTTCTTCCAGAACCCCATTTAGAAATGCAGATTTGACGTCCATCTGGAACACTTTGAGCTTTCTTTGCATTGCTATGTCCAAAAATAATCTAATTGTCTCCAGCCTTGAAACTGGTGAAAAATGTCTCATCTACATATATTCCCTCTATCTGGGAGTATACCTTGAAAACTAGTCATTCTTTGTTTCGAATCACATTTCCATCTTAATTCATCTTGTCGCGATAGACCCATTTAGTCCCGATGACATTCTTGTCTGCTGGCCTCGAAACAATCTCCCATGTTAGGTTCTTCTCAATCTGATCAAGCTCTTCATTCATAGCCTGAACCCAGTTTTCATCTTCAGCTAAATTAGAAAAACATTTCGGCTCCACCTGAGATAAAAACGATGTTTGCCGTAATGACTTCATTCTTCGAGTCTGAACTGGAGCTGTCTGATCACCAATGATATTTTGCCTATCAATTTCGGCTCAACTCGTTGGCTTCCTTGCAGACACAGACTTGACACTTTCTTGTTCATCATCAGTTTCTTCTTCTGAGTCATCCTCTTCCACTTCTACTCCCCCTATTTCACTTACCTCATCATCACTTTCATCCAAAAACTTTTCACTAGGTCGTCGAGTATTCTATTCATTTTTGAATATAGATACATCATTACTCTCAACAATTTTTCCTAGCCTTTTGTTGAAGCATTTATATGATTTATTTTTCCCTGAGTATCCAAGGAATATCCCCTCATCTCCTCGTGCCTCAAACATCCTGTGATTTTCTTTGTTGAGAATGAAACACTTAATTCCAAAGATTCGAAAGTATTTCAACATTGGCTTCTTTCCGTACCAAAGTTCATGCGGAGTCTTCCCTTGCTTCAGACACAACAGAGACCTGTTAGAAACATAGACCAATGTCAAAACTTCTTCCTTCCAAAATTTCTCTGGTAGGTCCTTATAAATAAGTATTTTTCTGGCCATGTTGTTGATGATCCGATTCATCATTTCAACCACTCCATTCTGTTGGGGAGTTCTCACTAATGAAACTTGATGCCTTATCCTATGTTTATCAAGATAGTTTTCAACTTGAGTGTTTGTAAATTCTGTACCATTATTAGTACGGAACTTCTGAATTCTCTGCCCAAGCATCTTTTCTGATTCCCTCCTATACTGCTTTATGCAACTGAACACCTCTGTCTTGTGGGTAATAACAAATACCCAAGACATTCTGCTATAATCATCAATTAAAAGAACATATAACCTTTTACAATTTATAGCTTGTGGTGGGATAGGTCCACATACAACAGCATGCACCAATTCAATCACTCTAGTTGATTTCTGTTCCTTTGGCCTATATGTCTTTCTGATGATCTTCCCTTGTTGGTAAGAATCACACGTATGAGTGTGATCACGTGATAGTTTGGGAAGGTCTCTAGCAACATCACACTTTACAAGATCTTCCATAGATGGTTGGCATATATAACCTATTCGCTTATGCCACAACTGGTTTTCTTCCTCTCTAGATAAGAGGCACATATCTTCTTCTCCAATTACAAGGTAGATATTCCCTTCTGTCCTTTTTCCCTACAGAACAACTGCCCCATATTTTCCCGTGACAGTACAGGTCTTCTTGGTCAACCGTATAGAATGTCCTGAGTCACACAATTGACTGACACTGAGAAAATTATGACTGAGACCTTCTACAACCAAGACATCAGCACGTCTGATTTCTTTTCCCCCAAACCTAGCCTTTCCTGATCCAATTATCTTCAGGCATTCATCATTCCCAAACTTGACAACTCCTTCTTTGTCATATTTTATGCCTGTAACCAGATCCTTGTTGACTGTCATGTGAGACGTACAACCACAATCAATAATCCACACACCAGAACGATCTGATGCTTTAAGGGAAATTTCAGAAACTACTGACTTCTCTGTTCTCTTCTTCTTGGTCCATATTTTGTCTCAATACTTGGTACAGATTGAGACTCATGATCATTCTCAGAGTATGACAGACCAGCTTCATCTTGTAGAGCTGGAAATCTATTCTGAACTTTTAACTCACTTTTCGGTTTATTGATATGCTGCATGCGAATATTTTGATTCTGCTTTGGAACATTTCTCTGGATGGTCGAAGTGCAATACCTAGCCATGTGTCCAAATCCTCCACACCAAAAATAGTGTCCTTCAAAATATGTTCTGGAAAACCGTTCTCTGTTTGGCTGCCATCTCTATTCCTATTCCCTTCTATATCTCTTGGCTATGGATCACACATACTGTGAATGTCCCATATTCCCACAACAATAACACCTGATATAGGGTGCATTCCTTTGTGTTACTTCAGCACTACGATTTTCCCTTTGGGATCTCTGAATATTCTGATTCTGTTTTGTGCCCAAATCAACCTTCAATTTCGGGACGAGTGCTTGCGTTCTGAAATTAACTGCCACAGATTTTTTTTCTTATCAAGCCCTGAATCAACCTTAGCATTTGAGCTTTCTTGCTACTTCACTCCTACTGAACTATGAGCCTCCTCTTTCATCTTCTCTGTCTTCTGAATGGCCTGCTTTTCTGATATCACATTGGGGGTCAAGATTTTTTCTTGATCCTTCATTTTTTGTTGCAGACTGACCACCTCATCTTCAAGCTCTTTGATACATCTGACCTTCTCCTTTCCTGTGTTAGTCAAACAATGAATTTCCTTCTTTTGTTCCTCAATTTTAAGCTTATGCTCAACAATATTTTCTGAGCTCTCTGGTGTTGAGGATTTTATTCTTTCAATTTCTTCTAACAGCTCAGACTTTTATTCATCTTGTTGTTTCATATAGAGTTTGGCATCACAAACCACTTTATTGGATTTCTTCGTTTTGGCTCTCCAAACGTCTATCTCCTCAAGAGCTACTTCCAATTCGGCTTCCATATCAACTATCCCTTCAATTTCTTCTTCCTCTTCAGCATCAGCTTCTTCTTTTTTCTGAGAACTACCAACAATCACCACCAAGGCATTTACCCCACAATCTCTGCAATTTTATGTTTCTTCAACCTCTCCATCCTCAGACTCATCTGAACTTTCAAATTCTTGTGAAAGAAGATTCTTTTTCTTGAAGAAATTTCTCTTGAATTGTTTCTTCCCTTTCAAAAAATCTGAAGTCTTCTTCTTGGGAATTTCAACTTCATCATCATCATTATCGATATCTTGAAACTTATTGGGGCATCTTGCCGCAAGATGACTAACCTTTCCACATCGAAAGCATGCTAGTGGAAGTTTCCCTTTAAACTTTCCTCTTCTTTTTTGCAGATTTGATGAAAGGAATGAAATCACCTCATCTGTCTCTTCATCCTCATTAGAATCTTCAATGGTGAGATTCTTCATGGCCTTGAATGCCACCTCTTTGGATTTACCTTTTTCCACAGTCTCATTATCATCGTTTCTCATTTCATATGCAACAAGAGTGTTGTGAAGGTTATCCAATGTCAGTTATTTTGGGTCTTTATCTTCCAAAATAGAAACTTTCAGATTGAACCGAGGTGGAAGTTTTCTCAATATGCGCTTAAATTTTTTTATATCTTCCATAATTTCTCCAAGACCCCGCATGTCTTCTACCACAGAATTTACCCAGTCAAAGAATGCATCAACAGACTCATTCGGGTTCATTCTCAGATCTTCATACTTGTTCCACAACACTTGCAGCTTTTCCTCTCTCACCTTTGTATCCCCTTCATATGTATTCAAAAGATTTTCCCACATGGCATGTGATGTTTTGCATGACATCAACTTTGTATAGATGGGAATCGAGAGGGCTCTCCCTAAGGCATTGATCGCTTTGGAATCAGCATCCAACTCTCTATGTTCAGCTTCAGATAACACACCACTATTAATATTAGTTGTGATACCATGCATAGCTGCTGAAAACACATCCATTCCCAAAGATCGGAAATAGTGTTGAATTCGATTCTTCCATATCTGAAAATTACATCCGTCGAAGATCGGAATCCCTTTATGATTAGTGACTTACATTGAGAGTATAACAACTATCAACCTTTCCCTCCGATACCAATTGTTAGGTCCACAAGGCTGAATACCCTGAGAGGGGGGGGGGGGGTGAATCAGGGTATGACTAATTTAAAATTAAAGCCCGTTCTGATCTTGTTTTGCTGTTAAGAAAAACACTCTTCTCTCTTTTTCCTATTGCACAATATAAATAGAAATTAAAGAAAGCACAGGACACAACAATTTTATTTGGTTCACTGCTAAGGGCAACATCCAAGGAGCATACGCCGACAGGTTTCCAGTTGTACCAAGTCCACTAAACTTCACTATTTGTGGATTACAATGTTCAGGCACAATCACTCTTTCCCAGGCTCACTGCCTTTACATGTTTAGGGTCAGGTGACTGCTTTCCCAAGGGTCACTCCCTGTTTCTCTCTCTCTGGCCCACTACCGGTGGAGAGGATCACCTTCTTTAACTTCCTTTGCTCGCTGCTCTTGGAAGGAATCCACTCATAGTTCATCGACCTATAGGTCTCTTCATTTGCATGAATGCGCTCATCCTCAACTGTAGATAAATGCTATGTTAAATTACAACTTTCATCCACTGATGAATACCCCTTTTCCTCTTAAACATTGGGAAATTCCTTTGGAAACACCTTCACAAAGCACCCTATTTCGCGAGGCTCCCAATATCGCGAAGCTCAAACAAGCCTTCGCGAAGCTCCTGCCTTTTCATGAAGCACTCTCACAAAGCACTACTACGAAGCACTACCGCAAAGCTCATGTTGTTGTAGAGAAACTTGCCTCGCGAAGTTCACTGAGCCAATACGGAGCTCGCAACTTTCGCAGAGCTACAATAGCCGCCGCAAAGCTCCTCTTTCGCGAAGCACACTGGCTACGCGGACCACCTTTACAAAACAAGAGCAAAAGATCTTCTCTGAAAATTCTATCTGCTTATCTCGAGGGGGTTGGCCTCTATTTATAGGCAATTCCACCAACCCTCCAACTTTCTGTGCGAAGTCAACGCCACGTCATCTCAAATCGCGAAGCTCCGAAGTTCCCGCCGGAATTCTATCAAAATTGCGAAGCAGAACAGAAATTTTCTGATTGCGGAGCTCGTCATAATCGCGAAGCATCCCATCAATTCCTTCGTGCCTTCACCGCGAATCTCCCTCACAAATCCCTTCATTGTCGTGAATCTACCTTGCAAATCCCCTCACCGCCACGATGCGCTTCAGCCTCTGTCGTTCACGAAGCTTGTCATAATCGCGAAGAATCACCACCTCCATTCTTCTGGCCTTCGTGAAATCCAAACAATGAAGCCTTTATTCGCGAAATTCATGGCTTTTCCATAGTAAATTATGATCTTCATGGATATCCACTTTTCGCGATGCTCCCCAACTTCCAAATTTTGGACCCCAAAAATTTGGAAAACACTAGAAAACGACGCCACCTTGTACTGCTCTTTTGTACCGCCTCCATATCGTCCTTTCCTTTGTTGTCGTTCTTTTGTCAACATGGATTGTCAACAACTTCTTTGGAACTTGAAACTTCTTCATGGAAACCTGCTTTTTCAACAAACACAATCAACAGAAAAATACTGCAATGTTACCTTGAGGGATTTTTGCCCAACATCCAATAATCTATTTCTAATATCAATATTATATTTATGTGAATTTTATATTAAATAAAATAAAAATTGAAATGGGATTGAAGAAACCAATATTTCATTTCTAAGAAGAAAATGTAAACCTTTATATTAATATGGTCTAGATACACAATCCCTTATTACATAGAAATATTCCCTAAGGGTAAGGTGTGTGATGATAGTACTTTCATTGGGTGGTTCAGTGAATAATGATTGGGAATTGACTTCTAGAAACTTGAAAACCTATTATAATTGATTTTTATGGAGTCTCATTTATTTAATACCATTTTGGCCTTGGTCAAGGGTAAACCCTAGTAATTCCATCCCCCTTAGAACTTCTGATAATTGAGACTCATATGGTAAATCTTATTGGTTGAGGCCATTATTTCTTCCTTCTACATCAATTAGATATTATTATTACCATTGATATATATTAATCTTAGTGGTTACTATATAATTGTTACATTGTTGATAGTTATAAGTATTAATGGTCATAATTCCAAACATACATATTATGTATATATTTTATAATGTTCCAAGATAATAATAAAGTTTTTAGCATGTGTTTTATATTACTGCATTACAAAATATGACATATATTCAATCAGAATGGAAGTTTCATTTATAAAATTTTGGTTCATTACATTCTTCCTCCCTTGAGAAATTCCACCCATGAAATTTCATTTCATTCCCTATAATATATGTGTGTAATTATGTTTCACTACTTCTTTGGGTTCCCATATATCCCTTTTCATACTTACGGTTTCACCATAGAACTTTGACAAGGTGAGTTTCCTTATTTAATTGAACATCATTTATTTGATCAAAGATCCTCATTGGAATCTTCTCATAACAATGGTAATTCTTTAATAGTACCATCTATATATTTAGTACATGTGATAGATATGGTTTGTACTTCTTCAAGAGGAATATATGGAAAATGCCATGTACTTGAGATAGTTTGGGTCCGAGTTCTAGTTGATAGGCCAATGTTATGATGAAATCAATAATTTTAAGGGGGTTGATGTATTTAGGTCATATATTTCCCTTCATCCCAAACCTCTTGACTATATTCCATGGTGATATACCAAAGAACACTCTATCTTTGACCTAAAACTCTAAAACTCATTGATGATTTTCTATGCAGGTCTTCTATTAGCTTTGTAATGTTTTCATATGTCAATGAATGTGTTATCCTTATTTATCATCTCATAGAAAAGATTAGGTGCTATTAGCCTCCTCTCCCCAACATCATCCTAATATGTTGGAGTTCTACACCTCTTCCCATACAATTTCTCATAAGGTTGTATTTAAATTATATAATGGAAATTATTATTATATGATAAATCTTTTATGAGAAGGTATTGATCCCAACATCTTTATAAATATATTGAACATGATCTTAATATACCAACCAGATTTTAAATAGTTATTTCAGAATGGCCATCAATCTAGGGGTGATAATTAGTGTTGAAATTCAGACATGTAACCAAATCTTACTAAAATATTCTCCAAAATCATGAGGAAAACCTCATATATCAATCAGATACAATGGTGAGTGGTAATACATGAATCCTTAACACTTTTCTTATTCATATCATGGGTACTTTTTTAAGGGATAAATATTCCTTGATGATAATGATAATAATTGACTTATTATGGGGATCAAATACAACCCAAAAGGCATTATATACATTTGATGTCATATGGATTCCTATGAATAAATACATAGAGATATTTTCCCATTTACATACCAGTATGGGTAACTGTTTTATCATACCATTAGACTTATATTGTATAGAAATAAATTTTTGGAACACTGATCACCATGATAGAAACTCTTCAATCTCCCTCTTCATGTTTTACTGCCATAAGTTTTTCTTCAAATATCTATAAATTTTAGTGCTCCCTGGGTGAATATAGAATTATGAGCTATGTGAATCATACAAAATCTCCCTATTCATTTATAGTTTTTACAGGACACATATCCAAGTTCTAAACTTTATAACTTGACCATTATCAAAGTTAAACTTTGGAATATTCACTACCTTTCTCAATAACTCCATTCTATATTTTTTATCGTCTTTTATCTTCACATGAATGGATTCTAGATGACTTATTTGAGCATGGAAAATGACATTTGTTACTTTTATGATCTCTATGTCAACCCATTTTAAAATATAAGAAGATCGGATCCCTCTCAGTCCTCATCATGGATAAGGTTCTAGGATCCTTTCTACTTTGAGAATCTGCCACTTTATTTACCTTCTTAGGAAAGTAATAAACTAAATAACCATAATACATGATTATCTATAACCAACTTCATTTTAACATGTTGAGAACTTTTTATGTGAATATACAATTAAGGATTTTATGATCTGTGTATATTTCACATTTCTCTCCACATATATAATTCCACTAAATCATCAATGAAATGTTTACTAAAACCAACTCAAAATCTTTCATCAAATAGTTATTCTCGTGGATCTTCAATTATCAAGAGGAAAAGGCAATAAAATTATTATTTTTTATGATTACACAACCACTTTCCTTCTTGGATGCATCCCCATAGATCACAAATCATTCCTTACCTTTGGGTAGTGTGAGTATAGGTATAGTGATTAGATTCTTTTTAAACTATTTGGAAATATCTTCATATTAATCAGTCCAGAAAAACATCACTCCATTCCAAGATAGCATGGTCAGTGGGTTTAAAAAAAATTATAAGTTTCTCATAGATCACTAATAATAGTCTTCTAATCCAGGGAAAATCTGGATCTCCACTCTATATGTTGTTCAACTCCATTTCTTAATCACCTCTATTTTTAAAGGATCCAAAAGTATCCATTTATTTTTGATAACATTTACAAGAATTTTCATTTATTCTTCCATAATTCACAATAACTATACTTCCCATATAACTTAAAATTTCTCATTGTCTCTAGAAAAGTACTCAAATTCTCCTCATGTTCCTCCTTGTTTTTGAAGTAGATTATAATATCATCTTTAAATATGACTATAAATTTGTTAGGGTAATATCTAAAGATTATATTCCTAAATTCCATGAATATTACTAGAATATTTATGAGTCCAAATGTAATCACTAAGAACTCATAGTGTCCTAAAATATTTCAAAAGGTGGTCTTAATAACATCCTTCTTATTCACCTTTAATTGATAATATAATGACCATAGGTCCACTTTAAATAAGTTTAGGCTCCACGTTGGTGATCAAACAAGTCATAAATCTATGGTAGGAGATAATTTTTATTTTTTATGATCATTTTTATTTCAAAAATAATTAATGGAGAGATACATTGAGCTATAATTATTCTTGATAAATAGGTTTGGTGTACCCCATGGTGAAGCACTTTGGCATATAAAGACCTTATCTAGATTATATTTTACTTTCTTCCTGAGTTCTTATAGTTCAATACTATCCATTATATAAGGAGTCTTGGATATTTTAAGATCATAAAGTATATGTTTTATTGTGAACTCAACCTCTAAGTTTAGAGGAAGATTGGGAAACTCTTTAAGGAATACATCAACATATTCTCTTTTAATGGGCATTTCATCAAGGATGGTCCCTTCCTTTTTCTAAATCATTTGAGCTTGATATGCATGCTAAAATGGAAATAATGATCATTTATTGAGAAGATGCATTTAAAGGAGACTCATCACCCTCCTTACACATGTATAGAATATGAGGATGATTTATGATACAAAAAAAGATTTCCTTCTCATAGAAATTTATGTTAGATCTATAAAAGGGAATTCAATTCATACCAAGTATAGCATCGAGTTCCACTAAATAGAGTATGCTAAGGTTTTCTAGGAGATTCATTCTCAAAACATTGAATGGGGAGGATTTATATACATGATATGCAATAATTTCCCTATTTTATATTTTAAATGATAAGTCGACCTCCATGTTTTAAGGTGGTGTGTGAATAGTTAAGAAAACATTAATGGTATGAAATAATGCATAGAAATATAATAATATAAGATATTTGAAGTTTATGAAAGGAAATTAATCATACCTATCTCAATTTGATTCTAGATATAATCATATAAAAAACCAAAATATGGGTTTGGATGAGTGATGTGGCCTTAAAATTGAGGATTTTCCCACATCTTTTATTTAAGTTTTTAATGATTTAAATAATTAATTTTTCACTTTTTTTCTGATAATTTCACTTTTGTATTTATATAATTAAATTTATTATATTTTAGTTTTTATTAATAATTTTTTATCTTAAGCCTTTTAAATTATTGATTTTCATATTTCTTTGTTTTCAGGTTCTTTAAGTGCTCTTTATAATTTTATATTCTACTTGTCTTTATAATTTTAGGTTGATATTTAACATTCAATCAATTTTTTTATATAATTGACTGAATATTTAATTTAACATTCAGTATTTTAATTGTGTTTTCTTGAAATTAATTAAATTTAAAAATTAATTTTCATTCATTAATAAATTTATATCCTTTTAAATTCAATATTATGATTTAATTTATAATTCTTATTTTAATTATTAAGTTCAATAACATTAATCAATTTATAATTTAATTTAATCTTTTAATTTTATGTTTTGAATTTATTAATTAGATAATCATTTAATTATTAGTTTAAGTTTCATTAATTAGATTAAGTTTATATTTTTATTTATCTTTATTTTCAATTGTTAAGTAATTTTTATTTTATTTTATTTAGTTTAAATCAAATAGTCCGAGTCACTGATGTAGTGTCTCACCGGTGTTTCCACCTACCAACACACCAATAGCCACCACCTAGTGACACTTATTCCTACTACCAATGCTCTATGACCTACTGATATCGTTGTCCAATCTCCCACCATGAAAGCTACTCACCGATGCACATCTCACTGGATCATCATCTCATCGATATTGCTCTGCTATCTCACCATCAATACACCTTCCTAACCTACTGACAACACCATCTCATGACTCACTGACACTACTACTGATACTGCCCAACTCACCATCAACATTCCAATCCACTCACCTACAACCCATTCGTAACCCACCTTCAAAAGTTCTTATTACCAGAGATTCAACTAGGATTGAAACACTTGTTCATAATATACACATTTCAACCCAAACAAATCAATTCAGATATGAAGCTACAAAGTTCAAACCAAATTCAACCACCTCAAATATAAAGCCAAAATGGGTTTCCCCTCCATTTTTCTTTGTTGTTATAGATGAGGGCTTGCCGCCGTGAGATTTCACTGGTATGGAGGAGTCGATGCTGCTGCGAACTGAACCCTTAACCACCAGAGGAACCAGACTCGCTACTATGGAGAATCATCCGAAAATGATCCAGCCCGCCAAGAATCCTCCATCGTCCCTCATTGTAGGAGTAGTAGCACCGCACATAGACTCATCTCATCGCACCACTGTCTGGTGAAGGAGGTGAGCTGGAGTGGTTACTTTGAGAAGGAACCAGACCCTCCCCCCCCCACGTGCGCAATATAGAAGAATGGGGTAAAATAATTAAATATATATATAATAATAATTATAATAAAGAAATAAATAATAATAATAAAATAAATTATAAAAAACAATTAAATAAAATATATAAAAATAAAATTGTAAAAATAATAATTTATAAATAAAATTAATTATTAAAATAAACTAATTAATAATACTTTAATATTTATATTAATTTAATAAAATTATTAATTATATTAATTAAAATAAACATTAATAATTGTATTAAATAAAATAAATATTTAACTTAATAATATAATAAATTTCAATCTTAAATTATTTTATTAAAATATTAATTTTAATAATGATAATTAAAAAATTATAATAATGAATTAAGGTTTTAAATAAATAAATATTAACATAATTAAATTAAAAAATATTAATTAATAATTTTCTAATTTCTTTAATCTAATTAATGACTTAATCTTTTTAACTGTTGAATATTTTGATTAACTTTATTTATTTTTTGATGTAAAGATACTTTCCCCACCCCTAATCACATCCAGATTCACTCAACTCATCTTCCACGAAGTTAGTTACAAGGGTTACGATAGTACGTCAAGATTTTCATGAAACAAATGCACGTGTGCGGTGCGAGAGAGAAGGACTTGCTTAAGTTGGTGGAAATCATTAGTGAAAAAGTAGTAGGTGACAATGAGTTTTAAAAAGTGAGCAGCAACCAGAATTCATGTGGTGGGGGACCATTCTTCATTCATCATACATTTGACAAGGAGAGCAGAGAGCATATCCAAGGGACCTATCAAAGATGGAGACCTGGAGAACCATTTCTTAGAGACTCGAGGACCAGTAGAGTAGCATAATTTTAGTTCGTAGGGGAGATCTCTTATCTTCTATTATTATTTATCTCTATGATTCTTGTGTTTTCTATAATATAATATTCATTTTAATTGAACATGATCGAAGGATAAATTTCTTATATTGGGAATTTTAAAATTTTTCTGGTTTATTACTCAGATTTCTTTATACACTTTAATTTTTATGAAATCAAAATAAATCGGTGAGATTGATTCAGATTCTCACATTAAATTGATTCACACCTCTATTTCAAACTTCAAAATTTCAAGATATTTTGAAGAAATTGTTCTTTATTTCTTTTCTTCAAGCTTAAAATTCAAAAACTTTGGAATATTATGGAGATTTGTATTCTAATTATTTTCATTATAAAATTCCTTAGTAGTTATCAAAACTTGGAGTGGAGAACTCCAAGATACAATATTCTGTTGGATCTATCTCCTTATGAGGAAGGTTTATCAATCACTTCATATGGTGTGATTCAATAAAAAGTAGTGAAGAATTCAACCTTTTTAACCTATATTTTTAGAAATTACTGAGTATTTTTCTTGATCAATTGGTTCTCAGTCCTTGTTTATGTGTCTTAGTTCACTATTATTTCAATAGTTTCTTCATTTATCTAGTTTTAAAACCTATATTATTAGTTAAACATAGTCTCTCATATAATCTAAAAAATCCACAAAATATAAAAAAAAGTTTAAAAGTATTTTCACCCACTGCTGACAATAGTGGGTATGTTTGAAAATAAATTTGTTCTATAACCTGTCCTATGGTTTTGACTCTAATTTCCACTATACATTATATTAAGTAAGAGTTATAAATAATTAAACTTTAACAAAGTAATAAATTACATATTTGTGTTATGTTTTTGGAACCATTGTCGTGGAAGGATTCGAGTGACCACATGTCTCAAAAAACTTTTCAAAAAAAGAATATAAAAAACCAAAAAAATTATTGAAAATTGAAAACTATTTAAAAAAATATATTTAGTTAAGTGTTGTAAGTTTTTGTTATTTTTTTCATTTTTCTGTTAGTTACAATTTTCTTTTACTTAAATATTATTTTATTTTTACTACTTGGTTGTTTGAACTGTGTTAGTGCTGAAATTCATCTATTTTTTACCCATTTCATGAGCACTAGATCATCTATTGATAGATTCAATCCCTTATACCCTAAAATTGATAAACATTTAACTGCTCTAAAAAAGAAAATTTCAATGGAAAATCATGGTAATAGAGATGATAATAAAAACATTAATGTGCCACATCCTATAGTTTCTATCCTTGAGAGATCTAGGCTGAGAGAGTTTCAAATTCCAATAGCTTCAAGAAAACCTTCTTGCATTATATTATTTACTATGTCTTGGAACTATAAAATTAAGCAGTCTCACCTCTCTTAAACTTCCTTCTTTTGATGGCCTCACTTCAGAGGATTCACTTGAGTTTATTAGATAGTTTTATTGTTCTATCCAAAAATTACCTTTGAAAGATCTTTCTGAGGAAGGGATGAGGTTGAGAATGTTCTCATTTTTTCTCAAGGGGAGGGTTAGGACTTGGTTCCAAAAACATTTATAATGAAATATTTGAAACTTGGGATGAGGTGTTCACTACCTTTGTATCAAAATTCTACCCCAGGAACACCACCACTAAGGTTAGGCACAAAATCATTGGGTTTGTCTAGGATGAGGGAGATTTATTTCACAAGGCATGATATAGATTTAGAATTATCCTTATGCAATGTCCCAATCACCGGTGCACTCCCCATCTACTCATAGAGACCTTTTACAATGATCTCACCCCTTATAACCAGAATCTTGTTGACCAATCATGTGGGGGTGACTTCTCTAACTCCACTATGGATGAGCTGAAACACTTATATGAAAAACTTTCCCAAAAATAACCGCACAAGTTCACTAGTAAGAGATTCATCCATAGGGGTGAACCCAACCCCCATGATTCTTTTGTTGATGATAGGGTTCTAAGGGAGCAATGTTGTCATTGAGGGATATTCGGTCACACTCAAAAATGTTTTCCTAATTCTGACCTCCCTGTCCAATTTGAGGAAAGTGCCCAATTTGTGGATTTTAGGGCTTAAAAGAAGGGTGTCCAAGCTCTTTCTTCCAATCAGTACACTTATGGTTATCAAAATCATCCCAACATGTCATGGAGAGAACATGGGGTGATCAAACAACCCATTTCCCCAAACAACCAATCACAACCCAGAACTAATAACTCAAAACAATATGAGGTTGAGTCATTTAATTATAAAGGGGGGTTAAAGGGTTTGTTGCAGCAAGTGTTGGGTGATATTAGCTCACATATAAAGGATACATAAGATAAGGCCCATAATTTAGAACTTCAAATGAGTCAAATGGCTAGAGATAATGGTGGTAAAGAAAAAGTGAAATCTTCTCAACACTTCAATTCATAATACAAGAGATAATGTCATGGATGTGACCACCAAATATTACCTTCACACCCAATAAAAAGTAAAATAACACCTTGGGAACACTAAAAATGATGATGAAACTGAATCTATAAATGAAAATCTTAAAGAAAAAAAAATTAAATCTTGACAGTTTTCCCCAAAATTACCATAATATTGAACCCACACTTGAAAAAGATAAAAAACCAATTAAAATGAAGTGGGGTTGATTAAATAAAAAAATAAAAAAAGTTGGGTTTGATGAGAATATAAAAAAATCAATATGTTCTAAAAAATTATGGCCCTCTCATTCCCTTCCCTGAAAGAGTAATGAAGAGAGATGAACCTAACTACCTGAGGTTCCTAAAAATGATTCGAAGCTTCAGCATCATCATGCCTTTATTAGAATCATTAGATGAAATTACATCATATGTTTCATTCACCAAAATGTTTCTAAAAAACAAATATGATTGGAAGAAGTTGGATGATATTAATCTCAATGAGGAGTATAGTGAAATTCTGTTAAATAAGTTTCCTTTAAAATTGAAGGACACTTACAGCTTTATCATTCAATGCCGAATAGGAGGAAGTGGGAAACTCAATTATTTTTTTGACTTAGGAGTAAGTATTAATCTTATTTCTTACCCCATATTTAAAAATCTAGGTCTTTGGGATATGAAAGTAACTTATGTTTCTCTTAAGCTTACTGATAGTTCACTCACACACCCTTATGGGAGGGTGGATGACCTATTAGTGCATGTATTAAAACTCAAACTACACATATAATTCCTGATCCTTGACATGGAAAGTGATGAAAAGGTCCCAATAATCATATTAAAACTATTCCTTGCTACTGGTGGTCCAATATTTTATGTTTCCAAAGGGAAAATCACCCTCTAAGCAGTTGATGATGTATAAGAGATTTTGGTGTTTGAAAATCCCCAACATGAAGTTAGTTGTGATTTAATAGATGTTACTAAAAATAAAAGTTTTAAAATTGAGGTCTAAGCTGAGTATGGTTCTTTCCCACTTATGTTCATAGAGATTATGACTCCCCGTCCCATTGAAATTTTTACTCAGGCTACTACTCCTTCCCCACACCCTTATTTTGATGAGCATATTCTTTCCTTGGAACCCAATTTGGAGTGTGAGTTACATTCTTATCCTGAACTATCTTAGCCTGTTTATGAAATTTTTCCTTATAAAGATGACTATATAAAATTCCCTAAATATGGAGAAAGTTATGGGTTGATCTCTAATAAAAATCATGATGATTTCCCCTATGAACAAGTGTATTTCCATGAAACTTTTTTACCTTCCTAGTTTGATTCTATGTGTGATGACTTCAAAATATAACATGATAGGTTCACATCATTATAGTCCTCTATGAATAGAGTGGAAAATCTTTTTGAAGCTAAATTTGATTCCTTCACTTGGGAATATTCTAAGTTATCTGCTTTACAAGCTGAGCTGGGAACAATTTTTGGAAATGCTGAGGAGTTTGCTGTATGTATTATTATTTTTCTGGGTTTTTTAAAGTATTTATATGTGGGGGAGGTGGAAAAATAATTCTTGATCAGTTAATTTATTTTTCTGGGATGTTGTTGAACATTTTTAGAGCTGTGGAACTTGGTTTTAGAGGCCAAGCTGACCTGGACAGCATGCATCCACTGGTTTTTCTAGATTAGTTTTGGATAATTACACTTATTTTTTAAGATGAGAATTTCATGAGAGATCATGTTTTTAATTCCTTAAAAATTTTAATGTCCACATAACCAATAACTCATACCCATTTAATGATCCGGGTTAGAAACATTTGGGGGAATAATGTCTGGTTGGGGACTTTAAATCTACCACTACAAGGGAGGTAACCTATGATTTTACTGCTTTCAATGAATTTGTGTTTTATTTTGTTTGGTTTTTGAAATTTTAATAAAGTATAATTGAAGACTTAAAATTTATTTCTTCTTGGGAGTCAACCCATGGTTTCTTTTTTGTTTTTATTTTTTTTTCTATTTCAAGTTTTAGTTTGAATAAAATGTTGTTTTCTCTACATTTGTTGGATCTATGTCTTGGTCTTGCTGGTTCTTATTTTTAGGATTACAAAGTATGCTACTATTGGTGTTACAAAGGAGTGGAATTCCCTTAATGTATCATATCTAGAAAAAATTAATCAGGGAACTTATTTCTTTTAATTTATGATTTCATTTTTCTACTCCTTATTACTTTTAATAAAATCCTATGTTAAGTCATTGTTGCATTGAGGCATCGTTACACTACTATCAGTGACTCATCTCAATGGCGTCTCAATAATAAGTTGATAGTTGTGAGTCATTAATTTTTTTCTACTACTATAAAATTTAATTTCTTATATCTCTTTGCTGGAAAAATTTCATAGCTTATGTTTATTTCAAAAAATTATGTTTCAATGGTTTAAAATCATCACTGTATGGAATTAAGTGTGGAGGGAGTTACCCCTGGCTGGTTATTATTATGTAGGTTTTTTAGCCTGCATTTTTTTTCTTTATTGAACATCCAATTTAATCTGATCTATTAAACTGCTACACCCTTTTCATTGTGTATTTAAATGTTTTACAGAAAATTGTTTGAACTTATTTGATTTTTTTTACTTTCTTTAATAAAAAATGCTTATGAACCTACTGTAAAATAATTATTGTGTAAAACTCAAACAATTTGAACTTCACTAAGACTCTTAAACATTTCATTAATCTACTAAATTAAAAATCATTTTTAAAATTTCAAAGTCAAATTGTTCTCTTTCCACCTTAGAATTTAACTTTGAGTACAAAGTTGGGTTTTAGGTGTGGGGGAGTGGGTCAATTCATATTGAGATAATGTAAACTTTAATGGAATTCCATTAATTCCCACTACACTTTAAATTTTTTGTTAAAAAATGGTTAATTTTTTTCAAAATTCTTACAAAATTTTAGTCTCTTTAGGCTTCACCTTGAACATCAAATCAGTCTTGCCTAAAGACAAATACTTTACTGATAAATAAGAGCTATTTGAATCTAAAACTTCTGAGGATGGATGATTTCTTAATGATATTTATTATTTATTTTATGAATTTTCTATTTAGGCACTATTTTTGAAAGTGATATAGGATACTTTTTTGGAATTTAGATCAAAACTTTAAGAACTAGGAGTTTGAACTTGTTCCTAGGTGATTCACATGTTAATTATTTTTTTAAAAAAGTAATCAACTTACTAAGATAGTTTAAATGGTATTCATATAAATCTTTTGAATCTAGAGTAAAATGGGCATTTGGGAACTCATGGTGAACCTCTGAGACATTAATCACTGGGTATTTTTCTGTTAATAAAATCCCTTTGTACAATAATGAATAAGTGCATATACACAGTGCTTAGCACAAGATACATGGCTGGAAAAATAAAATTAAGTGCCTAGTTTCAAAAATTATTTAATAAGGTGAGTGAAATAATTAATTCTAGATGAAAAAGGGTACATTAAATTTGTATGGAATCATTTAAGTTGTATCAATAAGGTGATTTAAAAAATAATAATTTAATTTTTACTTTTTGGAACCCAATTGAAAGTCAAAGTGCAAGGTGTCTTTTGTTAAGTTCGTAACTCCATTTACTTTTAACACTTTTGAATTTATAACTTAATATTGAATTGAAGTAATGTAGTATGCATCTTTATAAATGAGGTTAGAAATCCATAAAAGTGAATGATTCATTACTCTCTTGATTACTCTTAGGAATTTGAAATTCGGCAAGAATTTTTTAGAAAATTACATTTCAAAATAATTTTACTCAGTTTATATCCTCTGCTTTAAATTTTGTGTACATGCTTCTTTTGGAACTGATCAATAAAAACATAATTATAATTTTCAAAAGTCAATAAAATAATTAATTTATTGAGGATGATTAATGATTAATTCTGGGGGAATTTGATGTGGACTTAAAATTAATGATTTTTCCCACATATTTTATTTATTTTTTTAATGATTTAATTAGTTATTTTTCAATTTTTGATGATAATTTCACTTTTGTATTTTTATAATTAAATTTATTATTTAATCATTTTTATTAATAAATTTGTATCTTAATCCATTTAAAATATTAGTTTTCATCTTTATTTGTTTTTAGGTTCTTTAATTTCTCTTTATAATTTTATCTTCTACTAAACTTTATAATTTTAGGATTATATTTAATATTCAATGAATTTATTTTTATATAATTAATTAAATCTTTAATTTAACATTCAATATTTTAATTTTTTTCTTGAAATTAATTAACATTAATAATTAAGTTACATTAATTAATTAATTTATATCCATTTAAATTTAATATTATGATTTAATGTATAATTCTTATTTTAATTATTAAGTTTAATAACATTAATCAGTTTATAATTCAATTTAATATTTTAATTTTCTATTTTTGAATTTATTAATTATATAATCTTTTAATTATTAGTTTAAGTTTTATTAATTATATTAAGTGTATATTTTTATTTATATTTATTCTTAATTGTTATGTAATTTTTATTTTATTTTATTTTTTAGTTTAAAGAAAATAGTTTGAGTCATTGATGTAGTGTCTCACCGGTGTTTCCACCTACCGACACACCAATATCCACCACCTACCAACACTTCTTCCTACTACTGATGCACTACAACCGACGAACAACATTGACCAATCTCTAACCTTGGAACCTACTTACTGATTCAAATCTCACTGACTCGTCAACTCGCCGATAATTCCCTACTGTCTCACAGTCAATACACCTTCCTAAACTACTAACAACACCATATCATGATCACCGACACTGCTATAGATACCTCTCCAACTCATAGTCACCATTATGATCCACTCACCGACAACCCATTTGCAACTCGTTGTCAGGAGTTCTTAATACCAGATATTAAACCAGAATCAAAACACTTTTTCCTAATCTACTTATTTCGATCTAGAAAAATCAATTCATATATGAATCTACATAGTTCGAACCAAATCCAACCACCTTATATTTGAATCCAAAAGGAGTTTCCACTCCACTGTTCATTGTCAATGCATATGAGGGTCCACCGTTGTGAGATCTCACTAGTAAGGAGAAGTCGATGTTGTTCTGAACTGAGCCCTTATCCACCCGAGGAACTGAACTTTCCATTTTGGAGAATCATCCGAACAAGAGAATGTCCACTATGAAGCCACCTCTGTTTATCGCTACAGGATAAAGAGCTTCATACATGGACTCACCTCATCACACTATCGTCTGGTGAAGGAGGTGAGCTAGAGTGGTTTCTCTGAGAAGGAACTAGAACCCCCCCCCCCCCCCGTGTGGTGGAGAAGGTGGGGTGAAAGAATTAATATATATATATATACAATAATAATTATAATATATAATAATTAAAGTAAATAATAAAAAATAAAAAATAAAACAAATCAATTAATAAAATATATACAACTAAAATATTAAAAATAATAATTTATAAATAAAATTAATTATTAAAATAAACTAATTTATAATACTTTAATATTTAAATTAATTTAATAAAATTATTAATTATATTAATTAAAATAATCATTAATAATAGTGTTAAATAAAATAATTCATGAACATAATAATATAATAACTTTTAATATTAAAATAATTTATTAAAATATTAATTTTAATAATTATAATTAAATAATTATAATAATTAATTAATGTTTTGAATAATTAAACATTAAAATAATTAAATAAATTAAAAATTATTATTAAAAAATACTAATTAATAATTTACTAATTTCATTATTCTAATTAATGACTTAATCTTTTTAACTGCTGAATTGTTTATTAACTTTCTTTAGTTTTTGATGTGAAGATAATTTCCCCACCGATAATCACGTCCAGATTCACTCAACTCAAACTTTACAGAGTTAGTTACAAGGGTTATGATAGTATGACAAGCTTTTCACAAAAAAAAACGCATGTGTGTGGTGTGAAAGAAAAGGACTTACCTAAGTTGGTGGAAATCATTGGTGACAAAGAAGTATGTGACACTGGGTATTAAAAACTGAGAAGCAGTAGGAATTCAAGGGGTGGGGGACCATTTGACATTCATCGTAAATTTGAAACCAAGGAGATTAGAGAGAAGATCTAGGAGGCCTCTCAGAGCTGGAGACCTAAAGAACCACTTCTTGGAGACTCTAGGACCAACAGAGCATCACAATTGTTGTCTGTATGGGAGATATCTTATCCCCTATTATTCTTTATCTTCGTGATGCTTGTGTTTTCTATAATATCATATTCATTTTAATTCAAAATTATTGAAGGATAAATCTCTAATCTCAGAAATTTTAAAATTTTTCTGGTTTATTACTTAGATTTATTCACACACTTTCCTTTTTATGAAATTAGAATCAACTGGTGAGATTTACTCTGATTATCATATTAAATTGATATGCACCATTATTTCAAACATCAAAATTTCAATATCTTTTTCTAAAATTGATCTTGATTTCTTTTTCTTCAAGCTTAATATTAAAAAAGTTTGGAATATTATGGTGTGTTTTATTCCAATTGTTTTCGTTATAAAATTCCTTAGTAGTTGTCAAATCTTGGAGTGGTGAACTCAAATATATGATCTTATATTTGATCTATCTTCTTGATATAGAGGTTTATCAATAATTTCATATGGTTTTATTCAATAAAAATTAGTGATTAATTCAACCTTTTTAACCAGTAGTTTTAGAAATTCATGAGTATTTTTCTTGATCAGTTGGTTCTGAGTCTTTGTTTTTTTTGTCTTGGTCCAATATTATTCCAATAGTTTCATCATTTATCCAGTTTTAAAACCTATATTATTAGTTCAACATTTTTTCTCATATTATCTAAACACAAAAAAAATACAAAAAAGTTTAAAAGTTTTTTCACCCACTGCTGACAACAGTGGGAATGTTTGAAAAGAAATTTGGTCATCAACCTTCCATATGGGTTCAACCCTACTTTCCACTATATACTTTCGAAAGTAGAAATTATAAATAATTAAAATTTAACAACTTAATCAGCAATATATGTGTTTCAATTAGGATACTTAAATTTATAATCATATAAAATGGGAAAATATTATCATTGAAGAGATAACCCCAAAATGCATATATACCCTATATTAGAAATTTTTGGGTTTCAATATAGGTTATAATTAATCTATTTCCTTTTAAATCCTATAAACTAACATTATATTCAAATCCATCATAATGTATTGTAAATTGAATATGAATTATTAAAATCATATCCCTCGGTAATGTTTATCCATGTTACAGTATTTGGAAAACTAATCATGCACGAAGTGAAGATCGAGTTATTACTCAAAAAGACTTTTTTAGGGTGATTACCCCTATGTTCATCTATGCCATTTCTTTATCCACTTTCTATTATTCAGACTTGGATGTAATTTCAAGGAAACCACACACTCTATAATTCAAAAAAATGATCATTTTATTAACATTATCCCTAGGTTTTTCACCATGGGTTTCTAGCCCTAATCCCAAAAAAACTTGACATTTACTTTGAAACCAACTATAAACACCCATATCACAAACACATTTTATTTAATTATTTTTAATAACAATACCCATAGTATAAAATCCCAATGAATTGAGATTCCTAGTTTATTTTGGAAATTAGATACATATTCCCTAAAATTTAAAATAAATAAAGAATACATCATTATTTAAAATCTCCATAATGTTCTCCTAGGTTCCCTTGACCTCTTAATACTATATAGGATAACCTAGGGATAACCTAAGAAAGGGGTGATCCATAAAACCATATAAGGGACAAATCAGAGTAAGCATGATACAGATGATACAGAAGAAAAATAATGATTACATAAAATAGAATAATTTTAAGTAATCATGGTATATAAAATGTGATTTCATAAGATCATAGAATAAAAGGAATGTTGAAACAATATAAAACAGTACAACATAAGAAAAAGTGAAGGAAAAACCCTAATAAAAAACCTAGAAAATTATATAAATATATAAATATTTTTATTTATAATTATTTCTTTTATGGATTCATATTCATTTTAGTTTTATAAATTAATTTTTATAATTTTTAATAAAAAATATTTTTGTGTAACTAAATTATTTTCCACGTATTACATGGTTTTATTTTAAAGTTAAATTTATTAATTTTAGAAATTAAATTTTATAAAAATTAATTCAATTTTTAATCAATATATTTAATATAGATTAGGGTTATTTTTTTTATTTTTCTTAAAATATTGATTTTTGAGTGAATAGTTAAAAATGATGATTTTTGAAAGACTTTCATTTATTTTCATTAAATAAAGTATTTTAAAAGTATAATTTAATTTTTAATTTGATTTTAAAGTAAAATATGGTCTATTTGATTAAATATAATCTCAATATTTCCATGTGAATCAATAATTTATTTTATTTTTGTATAATTTCATTTCAAATTTTAAAAACACAATTTTATGAAAACTATTTTTATTATGTTTTTCACAATTATATTAAAAGTAACTTCTACCAATTATAAAAATTAAATATGGAAAAATGGATTCCATATTTTTAATTAGTATTTTTAAAATTTTTAATGATTTAAATTTCCTTTTTTGTCATTACAAATAGTAACCATGGTAAAAATGTGTCACCTTAGAAAAGGGTAAATCATGTTAATTATGGTAAAAACTAAGTGATAAGGATAAAAATATTATATTAATTATTATTTTATGATGGTATATAAAATATTATCACTATAAATAATAAATTGGATATTTATTGATCTAATTTACAATTATTAAGATATTTATATTATTTAAAAGTTTATAAAAATTACAAGTGTGCCCCTCTCATCACTTATAAAATGATAGATCCTCTCCTCTATTCCTCCCACATTTCAAGCTCTCTATTTCAGATAATACCTATAAAAATATCTTCCCAAAATCCCTACCAATTTTTTATAGGTTCTATTATTCTCAAAAGTTAAATCCCAAAAGGATTAAGGTTAAATAGAAAGGGAGATATATGAGGAGGAGGTATAAATCCCAACCGAACACTTTCATGTTTATTTATCCTTCTACCTATTTCCAATATATTATAACCAAAATAACATAAGGAAATATTTATATTATAGATAATTATATTATGTTATTTTTATGGATAAAATATTTTATATCACTTTTCCAACCTATGGTAAATGAAAATATCGCTCGTTCGTACATGTGGTATACAACCTCCACAAAGCGATGTTTATGTTTTCCATCACCACCTCACACGAAAGGTTATAAATATGGAAATAATGAATATATAATATTTTTATAAACTTATTATGATTATTTAATGATAATATAAAACATAACTTAATACCCTTTAGAATTTTTTGAAATTGATAATGTTTCCTATGTGTACGTGAGGACTACCACCTCCATGATGCAATGGGATTTATTCTTCATCTCCACCATAAAAATTTGGTCATAAGGATGGAAATAAATAATAAATGTGAAATTTAAAAAATATTTATGATTCTATAAAAGTTAAATATTATATAATTTTTTTCTTTTCCTCCTGTCAGAAAAATTAAAATGCCATTCAAGCATAGTAAGGACTACTGTCTCCATGAAACAACGCAGTTCATTTTTTATCCCCGCATAACATTGATAATTTTAAAATTATATTTAATGTATAAATATGATAATTATAACATTTTTAATATTATTTTGGTAATGTAATTGTAAGCATTTTCTCCATTGCCAACACACTAATTTTGTTTTGAGTTTATAAATGAAACAACCCCAAAACTTCCAACATAAACAGAACAATTTTAGTAACTAAATAATTAATGTTAATAAATAAAATAAGGGGAATAATAACAATTAAAGGAACATGAAAAAATTTATTAAGAAATTATAAATCTAATATAACTTTATTATTCTATATTTAGAGAATATACAAGTTATACATAACTTAACGTAAGGGATTTTTCTTTAAACCTTATTTTAAAGTATTCATTTCCTATATTTCACCTCTATATCCATATTCCTAAAAAAATCTAGGAAAATTATTATTTATATGACAAATATTATTAAAATTTATTTTCAAATTTGTTTGACTTTATTTTTAAAGGATTTAAATTGAATATTTTTCACATTTACCTCATTGGTTATTTCATTGTTTTTTATAAAAGTGAAAAAGGAATGTTTGTTAATAAATACATCTTGAACGATTTTTACAAACAAAATATTCATTATTAATTATCAATATTAATTTATAATTACCATGTCCACTTTAAAATAAAACCATTCTATAAATATTCTATTATTTTTTAGGCATGAAAATATTTTTCTTTGGAAACATAAATTTTTTCTCATTTTTTGAGATAACAGAAAGTTTTATTGGATACTTACATGAATACCAATTCTAATGGGTTTTATGATTACTGTGAAATATATTTTTATTTTATTCATTATATTATTATTATATATTTAAAATTAATGATTGGCGATCCCAAAATAAATTTTATGATCAGTGAGTGATGGAAGGCCTATCACGGGGCCCTGAGGAAAACAATATTTTGAACCCATGTAAAATATAGAATTAGTAGAATTGGATTTTATCCAGAGAAAAAAGTGTTATAAATTTATTTTAATTTTGTTTTCTGGTTTAATCTTAGAAAATAGTTATTGTAATAAAATTTATTGTTTTTTCAAAAAAAATTAATTTTAAAAGAAGAGGCATAACCTTGGATATCAATTTTATTTACCTATTAAATCATTATTCCAATTATTAATCTATTGTTTTCTATATAATCAAGTGAAATCATACTTGATTACCCTTACCTAGGTTTTTTAGTTTAATTAGAGGTATTCAATGGCCATTGAAACATATAATCTCTCCAAGCCTAGTAATCATAGATATCAAATTATAATTAATTCAACCCACTACTCATGATCACAAGAAATGCAGAGGACCTAAGTTTCCTTTGTCTTCAATACAATAAATAAGGGAAGATTAATTCAACGTGAAATAAATAATAAATATCCTAATATCAATAAACTTTGAATAAATCCATAGATAAAATCATAATATATTAAACATTGAAAATGAAGAATTAATTAACAGGGGGATAATGTGAATCTCCTCGGCTCAGCCACTAAGTTCTTAGTTTACCATCACCAGTGTTATTAGAAAAAAAATCATAATGTGGAAATATATATGAGTTATTGTAGAAAATATCCTCTGAAAGTGAGAAAGCCTCATACACAAATCAATAATGTTAAATTTTATAGAATAATGCTAAAGGTTGTTTCGTGTACTTTAGAATCCATAAAATTATCAAAACATATTCTTTCTTCATCCTAATCAGTTCCAGTACCATGAGAGACAATATTTAATTTCAACACCTAGCTTGATTTAATTATTCCTCATATGTTTGACACATCTCCCATTTGAGGGATGCCATGGATTTTTATATCATCCAAAATATTTTATAACTGATTCATGTTTCTCCCATGATTGAGATTTATTCAATTTTGAGATGAAGTTCGTCAGTACTTCGCAACATAGTGAACATAGAATTGTGTTCAGAGGAATGTGATTGATATATTAGATATGGAATTGGATTTTAGGCCTTAGAAAGAGGGAATATTAGAATTAGTTTTGTATTTCACTATACGATGAATAATTAATTTTAATTAATCTCTCTGGGAATTTCTTATCTATTTTCAATGCTCGGGTGATCCATTCAATTTTCTACATGGTATTTCATCTTCCTTAAAATCTGTGAATCTTCAATTGAAATTCAAAATTATTCATCCAACTCCAACATCAATGTTGATTTCATCAAGTGTTTTCAAATGATCTTAGGGTCAAATGTTTTGGTTCTTTAATCAACTATCTCATTCATGGTCATGAAATTATTCAATCAGACAGTCCTGGTTTTGATTAGCCTGAAGTTTCATTTTTGACATCTTGGGCCTTAATCAGAACATAGTTTCTCTTAAATTTATCCAAAAATTTGGTGGAACAGATATTTTCATCCATTAATACAAAAACTTTTTGATTTTATTCTCACCCTCATCTTGGTGTGAACTAAAGGGGGATTTCAGTGAGCACATGGGTGTATCATTTTTCAAAGATACAACCAATTCATTAGGGATGAGTGAGGTCCATACTGGCCTTCAATATTCACAGTGATAAAAAAAAATTAATATCATGTCATTCTAGGATTAAATAGGGTGGGAATGGATCAAATTCAATATTCAATTAGTGTAATATTCAATGGGTGAGAACATTTCTTGATGGAATTAGTAAATAACCCTTTGAAAATTATTTAAATCACATTTTGGATTTTTTTCAATATCAGTATCTCTCTCCACAACATCATCAACAAGACTATAAATCATGGGAGTACATGAATTTCATTTTCATTTCAAAACCAAGTGACACTAATGATCACCATAGTTTCAAGATTCATCAGTGGTTACCTTGGGTTTATATCCCTTAGGGGAGATCATTTCACTCTTAGTCTCGATTTAGGGTCTTCCTACATGATATATATTGGTTTCCCAATCTGAAAATTCTTCTTATTCAATAATAGTGATTTAATTTTGGGTTATATATTGATCAGTGAGAATCGAAGTTCTTATCCATTAGTCTATATTGACAAGATCCTTTATAATGGGAGGTGATTCATCTTCTCATGTATCATTATTTTAGTCATATATCAATGGGTGACACTAGTGAGTATCAAGTTTTCGTTTTCATAGTATTTTCGAATCTTAAAATTTGTTAAAATATGATTCTGCAAAGAATCTTCATGCTTTAGTGGGTTCATTATATGAGTTTGGTGTAGCTTGGTTTAATAGATCTTAGGTTTCAGTTCATAAAATCTTTAATGAGGTATGGATGGATCTCCAAGATTATAGTAGGTTAGTTTTTAGTAGGTTATAGGTGAGGTTTTGGTCTGTTAATTTGTGGTAGCTTAAGATACTATAAAGATGAAGTAGGTTGAAGGAAGTGTAATGCGTCATTAATTGGGTTCCAATTTGGGGTAGGTTGGTGAGAACATCCATGACCACTTTTAAGATTTCATTATGGTATATTAAGCTATCATGAAGAGGGGATGGTAGCGTGATCACTTGGTAAGTGACCATGAGATGATCTTACTATATCTCAAAAATTTCAATTGTGGTATGTTATTTATTTTTTAGGGTGTGGTCAGTTTCCAGCACTTATGGTGAGTTACCACATGGTTACGTTATTTTCAATGTGTTGTCACTTCCTCCCTTTAAAATTTTTCTCCAACCTAAAAATAAAAAAAATCACATTTTCAAGTTTGGTATTTCTTTTAATCAATTTCAAAATAATAAATTAAATAAATAATTGAATCAAAATTATAGCCTTCAAATAATTGATTCAAAAAACATCAAAGATTATTTTTTAACAAATTTTAAATAAAATTTTGAAAATTGTGATCAATTTTAATTTATCATTCAAATAGACATTAATTTATAAATTGAAATTTCAACATTAAAAATCATAGTTCTTTTTAAAATAATCTTAATTCTTGGATTTTAATTAAATTCAAAAATGAATAAATCAATTAAACTAAAAAAATAAATCCATTTATAATTTAATTCCAGTTTGAAATTGAACTAATCAACTAAACATCAAATTTCAAAATTAATTCATGGATTTATTATTTACTTACAAGAATGAATAAATCTAGTAAAATAATGATTTTATCCAATTAAAAAATATATATCCAAATTAAAAAAATTTAATTTAATCATTTAATTCCAAAAAAGACTTTGTGCTATATCTCATATGAAAAGTGAAAATTTTTACCATAAAAAATTATATAAGGAAACATACTTAATGGGTTTTTAAGAATTGTTTTATTCCTATAGTGGAACCACTAATTACATACTCCGTTAAGTGCTGTTATGATGTATTATTTTATCCAAAATTATTTTTACTTTTCTATAGAAAACCTCTGGTTGTATATTTGTATGTGGTTGGTAGGTAGTGGAATTTTTGTGGTGAACTACATATTTATTCAAGAGGTATTGCTTAATATTATTTCATAAGTGTGTTCCTTTTTCACGGATTATATCTTGATGTATTACAAACCATTTCTCATAAGTGTGAAGAATTAGGCTCATGTGTTCCACCATCATATTATCATAACCCTTCTTGACCATGATCTCCAGATAAAACTCTTCCAGTAGTAACATACATATCACTACTCTGGGGTTCTCATTATACTTATTGATTAAATATCTCTATACATTATGATCAAAATAAATAGTTATTTTACTCCTTAAAAGATAATATTAAAATTTTCCCAGTGATATAACAATAGACAAAAACTCCTTATCTATTATTATATAGTTAATTTATGTTGGGTCTAGGGTCTATAAAGTATATGTTATCACTTGTGGAAGCCAATCAATTTTTTTAGAGATAATATCCCCTGAATCTCTATTGAAAGATCATATTGGACCTCAAATGGGTAAATCTAGTTTGGTGGACATATTATGGGGGAAATTTTCAAGAATTATTTCAATCTATCAAATAAATTTCTATATGAATCATCAAAAAAAATTAGTTTCCTTCTTTTGTAGGTTAATTAGGGGTAAATAAATTTTACTAAAGTCCCTAATAATCCTTTTATAAAATGCAAATTCCATATAAATGATCTAATGTGTCTCATAGTGAATAGGGTAATTCATTTTAGAAATAATACCAACTTTGGAATTATCTACCTCAATTCCATCCTTAGAAATTATATGGCCCAGAAAATTTCCATTTTTTCTACCATAAAATTAAATTTTTAAATATCTAATTTTTTTTAAAATACATATTTTCAAAACATTTTACAAGCTCTACATACCACTTTTAAAACTATTTCAATGAACAGTGAATTCATCAAGGAATACCTCTAGGAATTTTTCATTAAAGTACGAGAAAATACTTATCAAATAGTGTTGAAAGGTACTTAGAGTGTCAGATCTTGGTTTTTTGAAGAGGTTTAAATCCTTTTATGTTCTGTATAAACTTTTTTTAACCTTAATGGAAGTAAATAAAGGGGTTATGGAGGCTTTTGAAGCATTCATGCTTGGTTATAATTCCAGAGTAAGGGTTTTTTAAAGAAGCAAGGAAACATGAACAGTTAGTGCATAGTAAGAACTAACTATAAATCTCAACCTTGTGTCCCTATGAGGTTTAATAATTGTTTTAAAACTGTGAAACATGTGATGTATGTTCATAAAAAACCTATAATTTATTGTAGGTTCACCACACATAGTTTTAGAATGGTTTTTTGAACCATATTCCTAGATAGTACAAGGTGTCGGCTCATGGATAGTGGGAATCTCATAGTGGGCACATGTTTTGGTTAGATGTGTGGCCAAACCATGAAACCCTTTAAAAATATATAAATTACTTTTTTGTCTATTTTATTTAAGACTAATACCCCCATTTTCTTCTCTCCATTTACACATATTATACCACTATAGATATCTCATTTCCCTATTTAAGGTTTTGAGAGATCTATATCATATAGACTATATTTTTATTTTCATTCATAACATTGGATCCCCACACCCCAACAATTTTATCACTCCTTTTACATCATTTCTATGTTTTATTCACCATCTAGGGTGTTGTCCCCATGAGGGATAATATGCCCTATTTTGAGGTTTTTTATGGTTTTTCATTTTTTCTTGTTCTATCCCAAATATGAGTTTGATACTGGATGAAGAGTTATTTACAAGGCTAAGGTAGGTGGTATGGCACTTTTCCCTAAATTTATTGAGGTTTATAAATTTTCATCATTGTGCCTCTCGTAGGATTTTCTGCACTATCTTCCAAAAACTAATTTTCCTTTTAATTGTTTTCTAAACCTGGTTCTAAAAGTGCTAATATGCCCTTGAAATTTTTTGAATTTGATTCCCAAAACTTGAATCACCCCTTAGGGTGAGTTGGTTTAAATACTTTTGACAACCATTCTTACGTTGTAACAAAAAAACCCCTACGGTGTGTTTGGTCTGATACTTATAAATGTAACGTACTAAATTGTTAAATTGAATTGGAAAATTACATAGATACTTCACATGGAACTTTGATAACTTTTTATATTATGATTACTTTATATAATGCTTCTAGATCATTTTGAAGGCATGGCCTGCCTTAAGTAAGGCTTGGATTCTTGACTTAAAATTACATAGTTGAACTCATTGGATGTTATTTGATTCATTGATGTAACATCCAAGTGAGACAACAAACTTAGGATTGGTTAATATCTTATATTTTTTATTGCCACATCTTGACACTAAATATTCACTTTCATTTCCATAAATTAGAATGCCTTGGATCATCTCCTTATATTTTAATTATTGTCCTCAGATACAGACCACGTCAGATTGTCTCCTCATAATCTAATCAAGTATATCCTATGATTACCATGGACCAATCCTTAGGCTTGGGTATAAAAATTTAGGGAAGAATTCCAAGGGCTCGTACCTTATATTATAGTTATACCCCTAGTCTAACATCTTGGTATATTATTGTGAGCAGGCTAACCCTTATAATGTTAGGGATACCATGGGTTGCATATGGATCCCTCTTGGTTATTATACTATTATTAACTAGCTATGTTCTTTGGGTTCCTAGACAATTAATGGCCATATGATCATAGAAATCTTTCTTATGTCAAATAAGGTAGGGTTTTCTAGGTATCCCCAGAGGAGCCTGAGTCGACATGGTTTATGTTTACTTTACATCTTTACATTTATTATATCTGCACACTATTATATTTTATATTCATAAAAAGGATTTTAATTTGACAACATTGTTGGTGTCCTACTTATTTTTACTCACATACTATTCAAGATTCCATTTGGTACCTAGAAAGACTTTATGAATGTAGGTAAGGATAAAGGGAAGCACCCAACTATGGATTCTTGACTTCTTTTTAGGATGGGAGCTTGGTATGTCTTTATTGAACCATTTCTCAGGATTCTGTAGGAGATTTCTATTTTAGTATTTTTTTCTATTTTATGTATATTGTCACTGAATTATATTCCTTCTTCCATGTCTATATATTTTCTATTTTTTATAGTCGTGATATCATCTGTATGAGATGTCATTTCTGTTTATGTCTAATTATTATTATTGATATGGTTTAACTTTTTTTTCCTTGTTAGTATTTCCACTTTATTATTATTCATCACTATGTCTCTCTGATAAAGAGGATATAGTCTCCAAACAATACCACCATAGACCATTTTTACTAGTTGGCAGCCTATGACGTACGAGGAGGTGCACTTGAGGTCATGTGGATAATAGATTTTGGTTACTTATGAGTGAACCAAGCACATGACATCACAAAGTGGTATCATTGGTGTTTATTTTACTTTTTTATCACAGTTTTGGGTTAGAATAAAAGAGAATAGGACATGTGAAAACTTAGTAATAAGTACTATTTGGGAGTAGCTAACCCCAATTCAGGGGAAAAAACAAGTTATCGGGGTTGGGACTTATTGATATGGATTTATCTTATTATAATTTTAGTATTTTCACCATTGGTTGACACACATATTTTTTGATTCTGGGGTTATGGATTTATACCATCAGTTGGTATAGCATGGTTTAATTTCCGCATGTATAATAATAGGCACATAGGGATTTATATTCCATGCATATCACATTACTTGATTTCTTATTTCTCATTGTATGTTCTTGGATTGATATGCCTATAAATTTTATAGTGTTCTTTATGAAAAAATGAGAAAATAATTAATTACATAAAGTGTCTACATAAACCTAAATAAAGTTTTCACACATGTCTTGATGGTGTAACCTTAAATAACAAATTATGATATATTTAATCCATGTAATATTGGTTATATAGGATGGAACTTCAAATTGGTTGTAATTAAATGGATGCCAATTTTAATTTATAATATTTGAACATCTATAAATTGGGAATGGATATCTATATAATCGATCCATTGTATATATAATTAATTCATCCTAAGACAAAATATAAAAGTCTAGTTGTAGATATATGAAAATTCCAATTGTAACATATAAATATTAGGTCTTTATAACTTGGTAATGGGAAATTCATCTAACTGGACAACTATATATATAAATTAAACTTCTTAAATAATAACTTTTATAGGAAATGGTTAATATAAAATGGGGATTCCAATTAAAAAAAAAATATAATTTTCCTCTATAAATTTAAATAGTCACCCTATATAACTAAACCATATGATTGAAACATGAAATTTCAATACATAACTTGACCCTCAAAATAGGTAGTTGGATACCGTGCCACTAGTATTCAGAACTTGAGCCTATCCTTGTGTTTCCTTTTGTAATATCTTATTCTTTGCATGTTTTGTGAGGTGTGTGCATGGAATTGTAGATATATGCCTTCATGGATTTCATGGGTTGAGTTCTATGAAGGTTGAAATGAACATGAACCTAATTTTGTGGGACCTATCTTTCCATTAGTGTCAACTCATATAGTACCGCCTATTGTATCAGGAAAGGAGGTCCCCAGGATGCTGAATCGTGGCTCGAGACTATGGTTTTGATCATTGAGAAATAAGAGACACCTCTGAAAAGGATGGAAAATATCGCAACATATATTCTTTATAGATCTTCTATAAAATGGTGGTATGTTCTTACATAGGTTGATTAACATCAGGGTATGGTTTAGAGGGTTATTCAGACTACCTACTGTGATAAATTTTTTCTGGATACACTGAGTTTCGATCGGGTTATGGAATTCATTCACTTATAGTAGGGAACTATGCCTATCATGGATTTTTCATATCACTTTGCTGAACACTATTTATTTTCACCCACTCTTGTTGGTGATGAGATGTCTAGAGTAATATTCTTTAAGGATTGGATTAGGTATCCCATCCATTATGTGGTGAACATGTTCTGATTAACTAATGTCTTTGATATGGTGAATTAGGTCCTTATCTCCAAACATAATTTTATGGAATATGAAGTTATAAGTAATGTATGTTCAACAATTATAATGGAAATTGCACCACCTAGTTGAAAGAAGGTCCACTTTGAGACTACTTGTGAGGGAAGTGGCAGTCAGAGTGTATACACTAACAGATATTTAGTATGCCATCATTGTGGAATACTAAGTCACATGAAGCACCAGTGTGGCTGAGAACCATTATATTTCTGATCATGTGGTTTAATGGGTCATCTCTAATGATTTGTTAGGACCTTTCTATAGGTTTGTAATGGGAGAGGATCTTCACAAGATCTGAATGGTGGAGTAAGATCAGTGGCACTTGGTTATGTCGGAAGCTAGAGTACCACTAGTCATATAGGCCAAATAGGTGGATGATGTCAAGGAAGAAAAATTAATAATTTGAAGAACCAGTGGAGAGTACCCATTCAGGGAGGTCAGGTTGTAGATCAGGCCCATGAATCTAGCCAGTTATATATAGTGCATCCTTCACCCAAGGAGTAGAGTTTTAAGACATTTATAGTATGAAGCATGATCTTAGTATCCTCATCTATAGTATCTACATTTTTTTACATAGCCACTTCAGACTCATTCTTATCCACATCTTTAATAGAGAGTCTCAGGCTCGATATTGAGTGCTTTTGTAGGGTAATGTCTCTTGATACTCCTTTGTGAGTACCATCATAAAGTGTTCTCTAATGAAAGGAGTTTCCCCTTGCGATTAGAAGTTATTATTTCTTATAGAACCATTTTCCTTTGAGATGGTGAGTTTTGACATAATTATCCAGAAAATTTTTTTAGTACCTTATCGATCCCATATTGATGGTTAACACTAAAGGGTGTCATTCTCATCAGCTGATGGTAGTAGCTATATTGACAAGGAAGAATAGGATGTCCAAGAAAGTCTAGCTGGAACTCAGTATCATGATATGGGTGGAGTGTTAGCCCATATTTCCAATCTCTTTCTTGATGGTCGAGGAGTAAGATAGGATTTTTCCCTCCTATGGTGGAATGATTCCTAGATGTTTTCCCTAATCAATTTTCAAGGATACCTCTAGAGTGATAGGTTGATTTCACCATTGATATTATTCTAAGAGTAGAACCAATATCTATTCTTTCATATATTATGAATTCTACTAATCTTCAAGAATACTAGAGGATATTGGAGGACCTAGAATCAAAAAGTTTTATCGGACCCAACACTTCTCCTTGAGTTTCACCTATGATTTTTTCCAAGAAAGAAGATAGAAATTTAAGGTTATCTATGGAATACCTATGGTTGAATAAACTTGTCGTTAAGAACTAGTACCCACTTCCTCGTATATATGATCTCTTTGAACAACTCCAAGGATCTAAGGTATTCTCAAATATTTACTTGAGATCGGGAAATTATTAGGTAAGGGTTAGATCCACATATATAAAATATAAATATTTTTGAAGAAGTTATAGACTATCCAAATATCTAGTGATGTAATTTTGTCTAATGAACATTCCTGATGCATTTATAGCCTTGATTAATTGGGTATTCCACTCATACCTATATTCCTTTTTGGTTGTTTTATGGATGGTATCCTATTTTGTTCTCAGACTAAACATGATCATTCCAAACACCTAGAAATATTACTAAGTACACAAATATAGAAAAGGTTTTATGAAAAACTCCCTAAATTCCACATTTTCATTGATAAAGTTCACTTTGTAAGTCACATTATATCTGAAGTAGGGATATCTGTAGATCTAGATAAGGTGAGATACATTGTTTATTAGGATCAACCCAAAAATGTATTTAATATAATAAGTTTAATGGGGATATATAGTTACTATAAGTGCTTTATTCAGAAATTTTCATGATTTTTGGAACCATTTATAGGCTTGAACAATAAAATTGTAGAGTTTAAATGGATTAGATATTGTGATAAAGACTTCCAGGAGTTAAAGGGAAGGTTAACCTAATCATCGATCGTAATATTTATTGATCCTAGATAATGATATATAGTGTATTGTGATTAATTATCATTAGTCTTGGAGTTATTTTTATGTAAGGGGATGATTATTAGGGTACATGTCTCATCAGTTGAGGCCTCATAAGCATAATTACCTGATGCATGACCTCGATTTAGTAGCTATGGTTCATTCTTTACATTGATAGAGACATTAATTATTGGGGGGATAGTTTGTGGTATACACGTATCATAAAATCCTCACATACATATTCACTCAATGCGACTTGATCCTTTGATAACAATTATCCAGAAAATAACATTATTATTTTTACATTGATCTTGATTATATTCTAGGGAGGGGTAATGTTGTTTTTAACCCTTTTATCCATAAGACTCAAACTCAAGCTATTGAGGAATATTGTAGGAAATAACCATTAATGGATCTTCTTTTTAAAATGAATTTGAAAGTTCATGAGTGTCATAGAAAACCTATCCTCATGGATTTAGCAGTGACTTCATCACTCCTAGAAATGATAAAGTGGAGGAAAATTTTAGATACCAATGAATTTATTTTGAGTGAAAGTGTTTCTAGTAATAACCCATAACCTAGTTGGATTGTTAATGAAGATGAGATCCTATATATTCATGGGGATATTTGGGTTCCTTCATACATGCGAGAGGATTTGATGAATGAATATCATGCCTCTAAACAGCTTGTATATCATAGACACACTAAGATTTACCATGACTTATTCCACCAGTATTGATGTCCTATGGTGAAAAATTAATTTTTAATTTTGGTGGCTCAGTGTTCCACCTGTCAGTAGGTAAAGGTGAAACACCAGTGACCTATATGTCCCTTACAGTCATGACCTTGGGGAAGTGATGTCGTATGGGTAATCATGGTTAGAATAATGAAAGCTCTCACTTCTTTCCAATTTAGGAGACCTTCTTAGTGGATAGGATAAGGAGTCTCTATGTGAGATATATAATACAATTTCTTGGGGTTCAGGTACAATTGATTAGGAAACATATGTCTACTATTGAGTCTAGGAATAAGTCTTATGACCATTATCAATACTGACCTCTAGAGTTTGAGGTGGTAGATTGTATCTCCTTGTGATTCTTTCCTAGATTGGTTCTTTGATGGATTCAGAGGCAAGGTTATTTTTCACCCATATTTGTCAGGCCTTTCAATATTTTAGAGAGGGTTATGATGGTATTATATCATATAACTCTTTCTCAATTTTATAGGGATACTCAAGATGTCTTCTATGTTTATATTCTACAAAATTATTACTTTATCCCATATCATGCCTTTAATTCCGAGGAAGTTGAGTAGGATGTTAATTCTTCTTTTGATAACTATCAAATTCATACCATCAACCATATCATGAAGGTTCTCTGAGGTATGACTATTCCTCATGTTTAGGTGTTATGGTAGAGTGACCATGTATAGAAGTAAATGTGGGAATGGGAGTTTGATATATGTGCTCAATGGATGGAGTTATTCTTGGATGTAGCTCAACCACTCTTAGAAAGGTGACTCAGGGATGAGTTGTTTTAAGTATAGAAGTTTGTAAGATCCTTGTTATTCATAGAGGTAAAAATAATTTTATTTTAACTCTAAACCTCTAATTTTACTTTAATATAAGTTTTTAAATGGGTTTTAGAGGTTTTGAGAGCATTCGATCTTAGTTCAAAGATCAGAAACACTACTGGAAACATAGCTTATACCCATGCATCTATACCCATAGTTTACAAAAAACATGGGTATAGAGTTACTATAATAATAATATACCAATGGTTTATTAAAACTATTGGGATCGACTTCTACCATATGCCTTAGCCTCCTACCCTCCCCCCTTCACTCGTGATCCCCATTCTCCCCTCACCTGAGCACCAGTCAATTCTCCTCTCTTCCTATTCTCTCCCCTAACTCATGGATTTTTTTATTCCATTCTTCTTCGATATCAAGTTATTGAGTTCTGAATCCTTCTTCTATTTTGATGAATATTTTTTTCATTTTTATTTATGTATGAAAACCTAAACAATATATAGTTTGGTCATGATTCTTTTAGATTATTTGAAATAATGTTCTTTTAGATTATTTTTGTTATAGTATTTCATAATAAATATGATTATAATAGATATATTGTTTTAAAAAAATAGTTATCCACTACTTTTATATAAATCCAATACATTTTTTGTAATATATATTAATTTATTATGTAATTAATTAATGTATTATTTTTTATTAATGTATTCGGGATTATTTGATGTTATGTGATTATATAGAATAATTCATGAGTTACCTTTACCTAGATCAATATACCCTTATGTAGCCTTAAACTTTTCATGATTACCTTTACATGGGTTAGCGTAATATTACATATGTTAGAAAGTTAGTCCCATGTTTACATAGGTATTACAGATCTTGAACGACCCTTGTATATATTCTTCAATGTATTGTTTCTACCCTTACACATGGGTGAGGAACATACCACATGCAGATCTAGTTGAAACCACTAGAAAACCATTTCTTTTTATTTATCTATAATTAATTATTCTTTCAAATGAGGATAAGTATATTTTATTAGAAAATATTTATCTCACCCTGATTTTTTGATACTCTAGACACCACTTGTTGAAACCACTTTGTTGGTAGAATTATTTTTCCAAGTAGATTCATAGTATCCTAAAAAGACTCAGATGTTACCAACATGTTAGTTTATAATAAATCACTTGAAAGGTCTTCCAAATAGCCTAACTTCATTAGTAAAACTAAAACTTGGATTTCAAAGCTAAATCACCCTAAAATAGGCTTTAAAACCATTATATCATTAATATTTCAGTATATTTATATATATTCATTCATGTATGGTCAAATTCACAATATTCTACACTTAATTCGTTATTTTTTAAATTTCATAATTATCTAGAAATTTCATTTGATCATACACTCTTGTATTTGTAATACTCCTTTTAATGCCCGCATAGTGAATACCCCAAATGGATTTTATCTACCCCTTCATCCTACATCACTAAATTTATCATATTTAATAATAAAGTAAAATGGGAGAGGGGTGCCTCTGACATTCTCATGTTAATGATTTTTGTTTTTCTTGATGAATCGACTCTTTTCTTCTAATCTTCCTCTAAGCCTTGCTAGTGGATGTTTTTTTTTGAAAAATCACTTGTGATTATTCGATTTCATATGTTATATATGAGATTATATATCATTGTTAGCTTGGTTTCCTTCACCATTATGAGATTAATCCCACTAGTACTTGTGTCTAATTTTTATATATTTTTCTTTCACCCTTCAACATGTTTCCTCAGCCAATAAAGTGATATTCAGCCAACTTTTACCTCCTTCCTTTTGGAGTGATATGTGATACTATTAAAGTATAATTTTTTCTTTTTCACTTATTTGATATCCATAAGAGTCACTTCAGACTTATTATTCCTTAGTAAATCCTTATTTAAGGGCACTTCCTTAATAATTTATGCACACTCTATGTGTATATAGACCCAATTTCTGTTGATTTTGGTAGTTAAAAGTTACTATTTAATTTATTGGAAGATAATTGGATATTATTAGGGTTTATAAAAGGAGTCAAGTGATACATTTTTCCTTTCCAATTAGAGATGATTAATTTTTTATAAGAAATTTGGTATTTAATTTCATATATCATACAAAATAGAGATTCCATGTCCTTTATTACATTTGGGATATTATTATTTATTTTATAAATCTTAGTTTCTATGATATTATGATTCGATGAATATTTATATTTATATCAATTATGGTATAATTTACATGAAATTATTATACCATGATTTTATGGTTTTGATGTTGAGTGACACATTTTTGTTATTATTGGGTAAATATTTTAAATCATAAAGACAAGTGTATTTAATTGGAATAATGTCATATTCAAAACATTAAAGTTTTAAAAACAACTTTATCATAATGAAATATGTATTTAATAGTATTGTGTAATAGTTGATTCCCATCCCATGTCTTATAATTTGTGTGGTTTGATATTTGTAGGCATTGCTTCTAGCATACGTTATTTATCTTATTATTAGTTTTTCTAGATACTAGTATTATTTGATGACTTTCATATTAAAATTGGTTGTAATTAATATTTTAATTATGGTTTACATTTTTATTTGAATATAACTTTTCCTATATAATATAATGTATATAAGTTGGATGTATCATACAGATTGGATTTCAACTAAGTTTCAAAATAATTTAGATGTTTTTTAGATTTTGAATTTAACAATACTTCATATGGAGGTCGTATACAGTAGATATTTTATAATTGTTCTAGAAGACCATGGTTTAGTAGGTAATAACTTAGTTACTATATAACAGATGCTGGATTTTACGCAAACTATTATGTTTGGTATCACAATGGAGAGATGAGACAGTCTTCTACTGTTTATGAATGTAAAGAAAGAAGTGGTATGAAGAATTTGATATTTGATCGGTTTTCATTTTTGCATAATCACAAGATAGTATTCTAGTGAAAGAAGACAATGATATCAATACACGCGAGGAAAATAATGAAGATGATGATGTTGAGAGAGTGAAAAAATTAATGGATGATTCCATAACTCTTATATATCTAGAATGTATTAAAATGAAAAAGATCTAATTTCAAATGGGGTTATATCATAGAAAAACCATGTATGGAATTTCTAATACTAATATTGATTATATTCTAACCTTTTTGAAGTAATTTATTCCTGATGGTGTATATATTCTCTCAAATCATTATATGGAATGGAATTTAATTAAGAATTGTAGACTTTCTACTAATAAAATCCATGACTGTCTAAAAGATTGTAGTTTATTTTGGGAGGAAACAATGGACCTTAATGACTATAAATAATGTGGTACATCTCAATTGAAGGTAAATACAGATGGAACAGCATCTCAGGTACCATGTAAAGTCATGTGGCACTTCCCATTATTTCATAGGCATCAAAATATATTCATGTACACAAAAATATTAACCAATATGTGATGGAATGATGCTAAGAAAATTAAAAATAATAATGAGTGGTTCATTATGTAGATGGATTATCATGGTAGTAATTTGATGCACAATATCCTGATTTTGCAGCTGATATGCATAATGTCAGGTTGGGTATATTTTGTGATGGTTTTAATCCATTTGGTTAGATTCTTACTATTCATAGCATGTGGTGAGATTTTATTCACATATATAATAATCCTCCATGGATTTGTGTGAAAAAACCATTCAATTTCTCAATTATACTAATTTATGGACATTCTGATCCTAGTAATGATATAGAAATTTACTTGCAACCATTAATAAGAGAGTTGATGTAGCTTTGGGATATGGGTGTGCACACATTTGATCATTCTTTAAAAAATATATTCCAGATGTGTGCTTCCCTTCTATGGACTATAAATGATTTCCCAACTTATGAAATGATTTCTGGTTGGATCACAAAAGGAAAACTATCATATCCTATTTTTATGGAGAATACATGTTTGATAAGACTTAATTATTATCATAGTTTCAATTTCAAGAGGCATCGTTGATTCTTGCCAATGGATCATCAATATAGGAAGAATATTTATAGGTTCGATAATACTGTTGACACTGAACAACCACCTAAATGTATTTTAGGAACTTATTTTCTTAATGAATTGAAAAATTTAAATTTTTTAATTAGGGAAAGGTCAGATGGAAACTAAAAAGATGAAGAATGTTGAAACAAAATCCTCTTATAATTGGAAACTGAAATGTTTATTTTTTTGATTTTCCATATTAGTCTACCAAATTGTTACTTAATTATTTATATGTAATTCACATTGAAAAAAATATGTGAGAAATATTTCTTTCAAGTATTCTAAATATTAAGGGGAATACTAAAGATGAATTATGATCTTGTTGGGACTTGTTTCATTGGGGTATTAGACTAGAAATTCATTCTAAGTGTATCGGTGAAAAAAATTGAAGTTTCCTTATGCATATTATGTGATGACACCTTTAGAGAAAAATAAATTTATGAAAGTATTAGAGAATATCAATTTTCCTTGTGGAAATTCTAGTAACATATTTAAATGATTCAACAAAAGGGATTTGAAATTAAAATCCCTAAAAACTCATGATTATCACATCCTTCATCATGAATTGATTCCAATAGAAATTTGACATTTACTATCCAATAATGTAAGGGTGATGGTGATTCACTTGTGACATTTTTATAGAGACCTTTGTGCTAAAATTTATCCTAGTATGTCTTGATAAAAATTCAACAAGAGGTTCCATTAATTTTGGGTGAGTTGAACAAAACTTCTTCCATCATTTTTTACTATCATGTTGCACTTAATAGTTTATCTTCCAACTAA
Source organism: Viscum album (assembly GCA_963277665.1). NCBI lineage: Eukaryota > Viridiplantae > Streptophyta > Magnoliopsida > Santalales > Viscaceae > Viscum > Viscum album. The sequence goes on from OY728120.1 coordinate 1,492,464,948, forward strand.
AAAATTTATTGGGAGAATCGTTGCTTTTATGTTGATGCATCCTAATGAAATAAATATGTGCACAATTAAATCTAATGTCTTAAATAATAATCATCCTAACGTTACCATTATGACAGGTTATTTGTCTTAAGAATTTATGGATTTTTTTTCAATGTATATGTTTGATGTGACAACAATATATAACTAGGAAATGAAAAATGAAGATGAGAAGTATGGGTAAATTGAGACCTCATTTTCATCTCTTCCCAAAATTGTAATGGCCCGGACCTCTCCGGTCCATTACTTTGTGGAATTTTGGTGTTGGAGGTGTTCCGGGAGGCCAAGGGGACTTATCCCCAACACTTTACCAATTTTCCAGTTCTGTGAACAGTGTTTCCAGTTTTATGAACAGTAACAGATCGGTCTGACACATCGGTGTGACAGATCAGTTTCACAGATCGGTGAGACGGATCGGTGAGACCGATCGGTGCGACCGACCGGTGCGACCGACCGGTGAGACCGATCGGTGAGACGGATCGGTGAGACGGATCGGTGAGACCGATCGGTGAGACGGATCGGTGAGACGGATCGGTGAGACCGATCGGTGAGACCGATCGGTGAGACGGATCGGTGAGACCGATCGGTGAGACGGATCGGTGAGACGGATCGGTGAGACCGATCGGTGAGACGGATCGGTGAGACCGATCGGTGAGACCGATCGGTGAGACGGATCGGTGAGACCGATCGGTGAGACCGATCGGTGAGACCGATCGGTGAGACCCATCGGTGAGACCGATCGGTGAGACGGATCGGTGAGATGGATCGGTGAGACCGATCGGTGAGACCGATCGGTGAGACGGATCGGTGAGACCGATCGGTGAGACCGATCAGTGAGAGGGATCGGTGAGACCGATCGGTGAGACCGATCGGTGCGACCGATCAGTGTGACTGATCGACGGAACCGTCCGACGTCACCCGGCCTTGCCAAGTTGTTCCAGTAACGCGCACAAAAGTTTAATTAAATACTGAATCGGCTCATGAGTCGGTTTAAACCACTCAGCACCTTTAATGATGAGTCAAGCCGCGTGGTCAACCCACGACTTCCACGTCTTATGCGGTTCAGCGTTTTTATCTCAACTGTCCCCGGCTCTTATAAATTAAGGGTTAGGCCGTGGTTTCCCCCTTCTTCGATCGTGGCTCTTCTGGTGCATCGGGACCTCCGCGTCGTTATCCGTAAAGTTCCGCGCCCCCGGCCTAGACGTCGATCATCTATCAACAAGTAGGGGATTCATGGCTTCTCTAATTGTATATGTGCAATCGTAGAATTAGCATGATTTATTCCTTTGGATCACAATGAAATTGACCTAATTAAATACTTGAACCGGATTAAAAGAATTGGTTGATCGCATGATGTTTCTTTATACCGTGATAACGGTTTGCCTCATGTTTTCTTAGATATAGTGATACCTATGTTTTCTTTGACTTTGTTGTTCGTTCATGATAGAAATTGATAATGAACGTAAAGCCGGAATTAGTTGTTAATTAATTGGCTAAAGATAAAGAGGCATGTAAATTAATCTGGTTATTGCTGTTGTTGTAGTTGTTCTAATTTGAGGATAATCAAATTAGGGAAGTAAGCATGGTTATTTAATTGTGATAGCTTACTGATTAGGTATCCATGATTGGAACCTACGAATAACAAATCTACTAATTCAATATGGATTAGAGAATAGATTATGTGGGAATTTCTAAAAGGGTTCTGAGTTACCTGCTTGCTTGTAAGGCTGAATGCCTTGTGGTCTGGAGCTCTGAGTGCTCATTGTGTTTGAAGGATGAATGCCTTGTTAAAGGGCCGAGAGCCCATTTTGTGAGGTTTGTTTTCCTGCTTCTTGTGATTTTTATGTGAGCCTGGAAGGCTGTTGTGATATGTGGAGGCATGGAGGCCTTGTGGTTATGGCAGCAGATGACACCTAGAGTGGCGAGATGCATCAGTTTATGCATGTGGGTGTCGGGGAGGACACCAGGGGTGATGGAATGGGATGGATGTGGTTGCTGGTTACCTACGGTTTTCTTGAATGTTAATCTTCTTTGCTTTTCCCCACTGCCCAAGGCAGCTGGTCTTGCTACCCTTCTTCCAAAGGAGGCGAAGACGCGCGGGGTATGCCACGTGCTTTCCGTGTTTAGCCTCTCGAGGGAGAATGGGTATATGCTCTTTCTATAGGTGGCAAAGACTCGACGGGTAGTATATCTACTCACCGTGTTGAGCCTCCTTTGTGTTTAGAAGCATATGATGTTTTTCTAGAATGCCTGGGAATGTGGAAAAGTAATTCTGTAATGAATGTTTGATTAAATGGTGAAAATCCACGGGGATGGAGATGCTGGAATTTAAAGGTGATGTGAATCTTAAAAAGGAGCAGTTGTTTTTGAAAGTGATGCCAATTCAGTTTAATGTGGAATTGTTCATTCTTAATTATTGTTTAAAGAATTAATTAACGTACAGTGGAATTGATAAATGAGAATGGAGTAATCTAATGAATCTCTTCAATTGTTTGTGTGCTTATAGGATACCTTGTCTTAGAAGTAGCAGCCTGGAGTCTGAGAGACGTTAGCTGCAGTTGTATCTAAGACTAGGTAATTCCCATAGTGTGGATGTGAGTTACTTATATATTCTGTACTTTTTGTGTTTCTATACGCTACTCCACCCTGTCGGTAAGGGAAACTGACACCCCGGGGATTCTGAGCCCTGGGGGGGGGGGGGTGTTTTCCCCAACATTCTGATGGGAGGTTGAATGACTGACTACCCCCTTTGGCCCCGCTCTCTTCTCTTGGTAGATCTTTGTGCTGGTAGGCACAGTGGTTAGTTTTACCCATATATGTGTGTAGAGGGCTGTAATGGCTTGTGGTTATTTCACACACATATATTCTGGATATAGTATCCTATGGACTACTATAGGTGTAACGTGTATAGGCTGTGATGGCTTGAGGATCCTTACTCGGTGTATGGGCTGTAATGGCTTGAGGTATAATACCCGACGTATGATACACGTTATGCGAGCTGTAGTGGGTCCCGGAAACTACCTGGTTACTTTTGGTTGTGAGGATTGTGTGGAGCTTAGCCCAGGTGTCTGCGGGCAAGCCTTTGTGGTGCACGAGGCACAGATTGTGGAGCTTAGCCCAGGTGTCTGCGGGCAAGCCTTTGAAGAGAGATGCACAGGACGTATGTCGTCGGGGCAAAGCGGCAAACCAGTGGGGAAGTAGTAGCGGGGTACCCTTGATATTCTTTACTATATGCTATATTCTTGTATGCGTTACTTGGTGAGAGTAGCCATGGTGTGGTTGGGAACATAGTATACCTGTTTAGGTGACGAGTTAGTTTCACTTGTTGTTCACTGGGCTTTAGCATGATTTCTTTACTTTTGCACGAGAGTGTTGGGGAGGATCCTACTGAGTATACTGTTATACTCACCCTATGTACATATAAACTGTTTTTCAGGTCACTTGGAGCAGGTTGGAGATCAAGCTGGTTACTACTAGCTTGCGGTTGGAGGAGGAGCTGTTCGGGCTTGTGTTCGCTGTTGTTTTACTTTCTTTTGGGTACTTTTAGTTCTCCCTTTCAGTTGTAGTACTTTTCCATGACATTTCATATATGTACTTGGGTTTCTTTTATATTTTCAGTTATGAGTTGGAGTTGGTTGGAGTCTATTCTATCTCTCTCTTCTGCTTGTGTTCTCTTAGAGGGTAATGCCTCCCATTTGTACGTTATTATACCCTCGGTGCTAGTCGCCAACCCGGGGCCTACAGGAGGCGGGACTCGGGGGTCATTATCTCCCTTTTCACATTGCCGGCCCAGGAGGGGTACACTTTGTGGGGAGGGGGTCGTGACAGAGTGGTATCAGAGGTCTGGTTGAGGGATAGGATGGAGTTTGGAGTTAGGCACAGGTGAGGATGCATGGGATGGTAGGGTAACTGTGTCATTCATGTTTAGCAAGTGGGGTAAACACTGGAGACCGACAGAGACATAGGCGTTCAGGGCCCCCTATGATCTGTTGCACGGACCTTTAAGTTTACGACGATTACTAAACAAAGTGATACTGGTTGCAGGGTAGAGACCTAGGAAAGGATCATGCATCATTATTCTTTGCGCCTGTGTTTGAATGGGTAGAACTTGGGATAGGTAACCAAAAAAATTAATAAAACAAAATAATTAATTAATTAATATTGAGTCTTCCATATTCCAGGCTTAGGAGCTCTAATGGTTGTTATTTTATAGGTATGGCTCCAGGTCGACATCCTCGTCAGGTTTGTGCAGAAGGTGCCCAGCAGGCTGTTCCAGCAGATCGCCGCCGGGTAGAGGTTGACGACGATGACACTTGGAGGAAGACACTCCGAGAGTTTCAGCGCCAGAGTCTACAGAAGTACGAGGGCTCCGTTTCAGATGCAGTCACAGAAGACTGGTTGGAGGAAGTCGAGATAGGATTCAGTTCGATTCGTGCTCAGAAGGAACACTGTGTGTCCTTGGTTGTGACGATGTTGCGTGGAGCAGCGAGACAATGGTGGTTCTTGTTCCTCGGGGATCGTGAGGAGTCAGCGTTCTCATGGGAGGAGTTTCGAGACAGGTTTAGAGTCGAGTTTCTTTCATCGACTGCGAATGCATCCAGTCGCCAGGAGCTTCTTACCCTTCGACAGGGGAGCTCCAGTGTTCGAGAGTTTGGAATCTGTTTCAGGAACCTTCTACGATATGCTTCAGACCTGTTACCAGATGATGAGGCCAGGACGAGGCATTTTGAGGAGGCTTTGCGTCCAAAGATCCAGCGCTAGGTCACCCCATTTATGCTGAAGACATATCTTGAGGTGCTGGCGAGGGCAGAGGTTGTTGAGAGGACTTTGACCAGGACCGGATCGTCACGAGTGGGGAATCGTCATGATTCCTCACGAAGCAGAGCTGTGGTCCGGGGTTCCCGGTTTTCAGGACAGAAGAGTTTCTGTTCACCTGGGGGTAGGTCCCAGCCCTTCCCATCTCGTTTCTCCGAAGGTAGCAACTCTCAGACCTATGCCAAGGGATCAGACACTTGTTTTTCTTGTGGTGGACGTGGTCATCAGCAGCGGGAGTGCCCAACTTTTCAGAGCAGTCATCGTGCACCAGGCGCTCCACTCCAGGTTCCTCCGTTGAGGCAGTTCCAGCCGAGGCAGCAGCAGCAGGTTGCACCAGCTTTAGATCACCAGAGGGTAGATGGAGTAGGCAGAGGACAGCCCCATGACGCTCCCCATCCTCAGAGAGCAGAGCGAGGCCGTGGTGGTGGTCATCATCAGGGTCAGAGAGGCCGTGGAGGTGGTCGTGGTCAGCTTCATGCTCTAGCGTTGCCAGCTCCAGGCGAGCCAGACGTCGTCCGAGGTACCCTTTGCTTGTTTTCTACCTTGGTGTATGCCTTGTTTGATTCAGGAGCGACACACTCCTTTATATCCCCTACCCTTGTCCACGCTTTGGGACTTGAGGTAGAGAGGCTTCCAGTGCCCTTGGCGTTGACTACGCCAGTTGGAGGTCGAGCTAGCTTGTTTGAAGTATGTAGAGACTGTGAGCTAGTGTTGGGGCAGCACCGCTCTTGGGGAGATTTCCTATGTTTACGAATACAACCATATGATGTCATCCTCGGCATGGATTGGTTGTATTCGGTGTAGGCTATTGTGGATTGCTACAGGAAGAAGGTCGTTTTCTTTGATGAAGATGGAGAGGAAGTAGTGTTTGTTGGTGAGAGAGATCCTCGGATGAGTCACAGACGAGTTTCATCCTTATCATCCATGATGGCTGGGATGATGCTGAGTTCTTCAGAGGTTCAACAGTTGGCATTTCCTAGGGTCGTAGAGGAGTACCCTGATGTCTTTCCAGAAGAGGTTGTATCCTTACCCCCTCGACGAGAGATCGAGTTTGGGATCGAGCTACAGCCAGGAGCATCTCATATCTCTATGTCTCCGTATAGGATGGCCCCTTCTGAGTTACGAGAGCTATGTATTCAGCTCGACGGTCCGTTGTAGTGTGGTTTTGTTCGGCCAAGTGTGTCACCGTGGGGTGCACCAGTTTTGTTTGTGAAAAAGGTTGATGGCAGTTTGCGGTTGTGCGTCGATTATCGTCGCTTAAACAAAGTGACAATAAAGAACCGTTATCCTCTCCCGCGGATCGATGACCTATTCGATCAACTGAAGGGTGCAAGTTGGTTTTCAAAGATAGACTTGCGGTCAGGATATCACCAGATGCGTGTAAAGGATGAGGATATCCCGAAGACTGCTTTCCGTTGTCGTCATGGGCATTATGAGTTTGTTGTAATGCCATTCGGCGTGACGAATGCTCCAGCTGTTTTCATGGGGTTGATGAATGTTGTGTTCCGTGAATTCCTGGACAAGTTTGTTGTGGTTTTCATCGACGACATCCTTGTGTACTCCACATCTGAAGAGGAGCATGCAGAGCATCTACGAGCCGTTTTGGGAATTCTTCGCCAACATCGGTTGTTTGGGAAGTTGTCCAAGTGTGAGTTCTGGGCTTGAGAAGTTCGTTTCATAGGGAATGTTGTGTCCCAACAGGGAGTAGCTGTGGATCCTTCGAAGATAGAAGCAGTGGTGTCTTGGACAGCCCCCAAGACCGTGTCAGAGGTGCGAAGTTTCCTTGGTCTCACAGGCTATTACATGAGGTTTGTGGCTAATTTCTCCCGAGTTGTGACTCCTCTGACAGCTTTGACCAGGAAGGATCAAGCGTTCATATGGACTGATCAGTGTCAGACAGCTTTCGAGTATCTAAAGGAGAAGTTGGTAAGTGCTCCAGTCCTTTGTCTTCCAGCGGAGGGAGTCCAGTTTGATGTTTTCTGTGATGCTTCACATCTGGGGCTAGGCTGTGTTCTCATGCAGCAGAGGTCCGTTGTTTCTTATGGGTCTCGGCAGTTGCGTCCCCATGAACGCAATTATGCCACCCATGATCTTGAGTTGGCAGCCGTGGTGTTTGCTCTAAAGTTGTGGAGACATTACCTCATTGGCGAGCGCTTTGTGGTTTTCACCGATCATAAGAGTTTGAGGTATGTTTTCTCCCAACGTGACTTTAACTTGAGGCAGCGTCGGTGGATGGAGTTCTTGCAGGAATACGACTTCAAAATATCCTATACACCTGGAAAAGGGAACGTTGTAGCTGATGCACTAAGCCGAAAGTCACGTAATGATGTTGTGCGTGAATCTGGTGATTCCTGGAGAGTGATGGAAGAGCTATCAGCTTTGCATCTTGATATGGGAGAAGTTGGGGGAAGAGGTTGTCTTTTCCCGATGACGGTGCAGTCATCCCTGATGCAGAAGGTGGAAGTTTGGAGAGACAGAGTTGTATGTGGTGAGGCCCCTGATGGTTGGTCGGAGGATGAACAACACCGAGTGTTGTATCATGGCAGGCTTTTGTTCCCTTGGCGATGCGCGGGACGGTTCTCCGAGAGTTCCATAGTTCACCCTTGGCGGTACATCCTGGTGTGACGAAGATGTACCGATCCTTGAGGAGTCGAGCTCAGTGGAAGTTTTGTCGAGGCAGTATCTGGAGGAGGTGGTGAGGCTTCACGGAGTCCCTAAGACGATCATTTCTGATCGAGATCCTCGTTTTACCTCCAGGGTGTGGAGAGGACTCCAGCAGGCTTTTGGTTCTCAATTATGCCTTGACACTGCTTTTCATCCTCAAACGGATGGTCAGACAGAGCGAACCATCCAGACTCTTGAAGACATGTTGCGCTCTTGTGTTCTTGATTTTGGAGGTTCATGGGTGAAACACTTAACCTTGGTAGAGTTCGCTTACAATAATAGTTTTCACTCTACCATCGGCATGGCGCCGTTTGAAGCCTTGTATGGCCGGCCATGCCGTTCTCCGTTGTGCTGGACTGGGGTCGGAGAGTCAGCAATTCTCAGACCAGAACTAGTGCAGAATACAACAGAGATGGTTCAGGTGATTCGTGAGAGGATGAAGACAGCACATGATCGTCAGAAATCATATGCTGATCAAAGAAGGAGACCGTTAGAGTTTAATTTTGGGGATCATGTGTTTCTGAAGGTGACTCCCCGTCGTGGGCAGCGAAGGTTTGGTCGCAGAAGTAAGATTTCTCCCCGTTTTGTTGGGCCTTTCGAGGTGTTAGCTCGTGTTGGAGCTGTGGCATATCGAGTAGCACTTCCCCCTCAGATGAGTCAGATACATGATTTTTTCCATGTATCACAGCTCCGTCGTTATCTTCATGATAAATCTCATGTTATCGATTGGGGAGAGATCGATATTGATGATGATGCAACCTTCGAGGAGCGACCTGTGGAGATCCAAGACCACAAGGAGAAGGTGTTGCGTGGGCATTCTATCCCCTTAGTTCGTGTCTTGTGGCGACACGGTGGCATGGAGGAGAGTACCTGGGAGCGTGAGTCATAGATACGTGCTCAGTACCCAGAGTTGTTCAATGTTTAACTCCTTTCATGTAATGATGTTTCCTCTATGGTTAGATCTTTCATGTTTTATTTATGTACCTTTGATGTGATGTTGTGAATGAATTGTTTGGGTATGGATTGTTTGTTCCCGGATGTCAGAGTTTTGTTCCAGCTTTCGAACAACTCATGGTGGTTTTTCCCTGAGAGGTATCTTATGGGGTGGTTGTTTGGACCCCTCTTTTCTTCTGGGTTGGTTTTTAATTCTCGAGGACGAGAATGTTTTGAGAGGTATCTAATGTAATGGCCCGGACCTCTCCGGTCCATTACTTTGTGGAATTTTGGTGTTGGAGGTGTTCCAGGAGGCCAAGGGGACTTATCCCCAACACTTTACCAATTTTCCAGTTCTGTGAACAGTGTTTCCAGTTTTATGAATAGTAACAGATCGGTCTGACAGATCGGTCTCACCGACCAGTTTCACAGATCGGTGTGACAGATCAGTTTCACAGATCGGTGAGACGGATCGGTGAGACCGATCGGTGCGACCGACCGGTGAGACCGATCGGTGAGACCGATCGGTGAGACGGATCGGTGAGGCCGATCGGTGCGACCGACCGGTGAGACCGATCGGTGAGACCGATCGGTGAGACCGATTGGTGAGACGGATCGGTGAGACGGATCGGTGAGACGGATCGGTGAGACGGATCGGTGAGACCGATCGGTGAGACGGATCGGTGAGACGGATCGGTGAGACGGATCGGTGAGACCGATCGGTGAGACCGATCGGTGAGACGGATCGGTGAGACCGATCGGTGAGACGGATCGGTGAGACCGATCGGTGAGACCGATCGGTGAGACGGATCGGTGAGACCGATCGGTGAGACGGATCGGTGTGACCGATCGGTGAGACGGATCGGTGAGACGGATCGGTGAGACGGATCGGTGAGACGGATCGGTGAGACGGATCGGTGAGACGGATCGTTGAGACGGATCGGTGAGACCGATCGGTGAGACGGATCGGTGAGACCGATCGGTGAGACCGATCGGTGAGACCGATCGGTGAGACCGATTGGTGAGACCGATCGGTGAGACGGATCGGTGAGACCGATCGGTGAGACCGATCGGTGAGACGGATCAGTGAGACGGATCGGTGAGACCGATCGGTGAGACGGATCGGTGAGACCGATCGGTGCGACCGATCGGCGTGACTGATCGGCGGAACCGGCCGACGTCACCCGGCATTGCCAAGTTGTTCCAGTAACACGCACAAAAGTTTAATTAAATACTGAATCGGCTCATGAGTCGGTTTAAACCACTCAGCACCTTTAATGATGAGTCAAGCCGCGTGGTCAACCCAGGACTTCCACGTCTTACGCGGTTCAGCGTTTTTATCTCAATCGTCCCCGGCTCTTATAAATTAAGGGTTAGGCCGTGGTTTCCCCCTTCTTCGATCGTGGCTCTTCTGGTGCATCGGGACCACCGCATCGTTATCCGTAAAGTTCCGCGCCCCCGGCCTAAACGTCGATCATCTATCAACAAGTAGGGGATTCATGGCTTCTCTAATTGTATATGTGCAATCGTAGAATTAGCATGATTTATTCCTTTGGATCACAATGAAATTGACCTAATTAAATACTTGAACCGGATTAAAAGAATTGGTTGATCGCATGATGTTTCTTTATACCATGATAACGGTTTGCCTCATGTTTTCCTAGATATAGTGATACCTATGTTTTCTTTGACTTTGTTGTTCGTTCATGATAGAAATTGATAATGAACGTAAAGCCGGAATTAGTTGTTAATTAATTGGCTAAAGATAAAGAGGCATGTAAATTAATCTGGTTATTGCTGTTGTTGTAGTTGTTCTAATTTGAGGATAATCAAATTAGGGAAGTAAGCATGGTTATTTAATTGTGATAGCTTACTGATTAGGTATCCATGATTGGAACCTACGAATAACAAATCTGCTAATTCAATATGGATTAGAGAACAAATTATGTGGGAATTTCTAAAAGGGTTCTGAGTTACCCCCTTGCTTGTAAGGCTGAATGCCTTGTGGTCTGGAGCTCTGAGTGCTCATTATGTTTGAAGGTTGAATGCCTTGTTAAAGGGCCGAGAGCCCATTTTGTGAGGTTTGTTTTCCTGCTGCTTGTGATTTTGATGTGAGCCCGGATGGCTGTTGTGATATGTGGAGGCATGGAGGCCTTGTGGTTATGGCATCAGATGACGCCTAGAGTGGCGAGATGCATCAGTTTATGCATGTGGGTGTCGGGGAGGACACCAGGGGTGATGGAATGGGATGGATGTGGTTGCTGGTTACCTACGGTTTTCTTGAATGTTAATCTTCTTTGCTTTTCCCCACTGCCCAAGGCGGCTGGTCTTGCTACCCTTCTTCTGAAGGAGGCGAAGACGCGCGGGGTATGCCACGTGCTTTCCGTGTTTAGCCTCTCGAGGGAGAATGGGTATATGCTATTTCTATAGGTGGCAAAGACTCGACGGGTAGTATTACTACTCACCGTGTTGAGCCTCCTTTGTGTTTAGAAGCATAGGATGTTTTTCTAGAATGCCTGGGAATGTGGAAAAGTAATTCTGTAATGAATGTTTGATTAAATGGTGAAAATCCACGGGGATGGAGATGCTGGAATTTAAAGGTGATGTGAATCTTAAAAAGGAGCAGTTGTTTTTGAAAGTGATGCCAATTTAGTTTAATGTGGAATTGTTCATTCTTAATTAATGTTTAAATAATTAATTAACATACAGTGGAATTGATAAATGAGAATGGAGTAATCTAATGAAGCTCTTCAATTGTTTGTGTGCTTATAGGATACCTAGTCTTAGAAGTAGCAGCTTGGAGTCTGAGAGACGTTAGCTGCAGTTGTATCTAAGACTAGGTAATGCCCATAGTGTGGATGTGAGTTACTTATATATTCTGTACTTTTTGTGTTTCTATACGCTACTCCACCCTGTCGGTAAGGGCAACTGACACCCCGGGGATTCTGAGCCCTGGGGGGGTGTTTTCCCCAACATTCTGATGGGAGGTTGAATGGCTGACTACCCCCTTTGGCCCCGCTCTCTTCTCTTGGTAGATCTTTGTGCTGTTAGGCACAATGGTTAGTTTTACCCATATATGTGTGTAGAGGGCTGTAATGGCTTGTGGTTATTTCACACACATATATTCTGGATATAGTATCCTATGGACTACTATAGGTGTAACGTGTATAGGCTGTGATGGCTTGAGGATCCTTACTCGGTGTATGGGCTGTAATGTCTTGAGGTATAATACCCGACGTATGATACACGTTATGCGAGCTGTAGTGGCTCCCGAAAACTACCTGGTTACTTTTGGTTGTGAGGATTGTGTGGAGCTTAGCCCAGGTGTCTGCGGGCAAGCCTTTGTGGTGCATGAGGCGCAGATTGTGGAGCTTAGCCCAGGTGTCTGCGGGAAAGCCTTTGGAGAGAGATGCACAGGACGTATGTCGTTGGGGCAAAGCGGCAAACCAGTGGGGAAGTAGTAGCGGGGTACCCTTGATATTCTTTACTATATGCTATATTCCTGTATGCGTTACTTGGTGAGAGTAGCCATGGTGAGGTTGGGAACATAGTATACCTGTTTAGGTGACGAGTTAGTTTCACTTGTTGTTCACTAGGCTTTATCATGCTTTCTTTACTTTTGCACGAGAGTCTTGGGGAGGATCCTACTGAGTATACTGTTATACTCACCCTATGTACATATAAACTGTTTTTCAGGTCACTTGGAGCAGGTTGGAGATCAAGCTGGTTACTACTAGCTTGCGGTTGGAGGAGGAGCTGTTCGGGCTTGTGGTCGCTGTCGTTTTACTTTCTTTTGGGTACTTTTAGTTCTCCCTTTCAGTTGTAGTAATTTTGCATGACATTTCATATATGTACTTGGGTTTCTTTTATATTTTCAGTTATGAGTTGGAGTTGGTTGGAGTCTATTCTATCTCTCTCTTCTGCTTGTGTTCTCTTAGAGGGTAATGCCTCCCATTTGTACGTTATTATACCCTCGGTGCTAGTCGCCAACCCGGGGCATAGTGGAGGCGGGACTCGGGGGTCATTATCTCCCTTTTCACATTTCCGGCCCAGGAGGGGTACACTTTGTGGGGAGGGGGTCGTGACAAAAATAGGATGAATTTTTGGGTCATATACATTTCCTACATTGAGCCTTGAAGAGAGGGATATGACACATCGCAAAGTCTTGTTTAACTTCTGTTTGTTTAATGACTATATCAAGTATGAAATTTGAATATTAATATGTTATCTCATACTATGTCATTTCACATATACCTTAAACTTTTATTTTCATTTTATGTAGGGAATATAAAAAAATTATAAGTAGAGTTCATCAATCTTTTCTATTAAGAAGGATCAAGGCTTTGCATAGCAAAGAGTTTCTTGTTTGGTTGAAATCCATAGTACGACCATTACATTAATAAAATTAAAATATAGATTTTAATTTAATTTTATTATTCATATATATTTTAGGTATTGACTTTACCTATTGAATATTTCTCTCAAGAACTAAGATTATTGTCTTTTGGTCCCAATTCTTTGTTTCATGAATGAAAATTTTCAATAATCAATAGGTATAATTTTTTTTCAACTGATCAAGTAGTGAAAATTAGAATATAGCATGATGGTGTTACACTAACTATAATAAAAAAATATTCTAGTGAATTAGATAGTAGGACTCAATATGAAAATGTGTCTTATTAGGTAATTTTTGAAAAAAATATTTTAATTGGATTACTACTCTCATGGTTGAGTCACTATGATGAAATGTAAATGTTTTGATTCAATGAAGTGACATAGTAAATTTATTAATGATGGTGGATTCAGATTTATTATAATGACTTGATTCCTAGCTACCAATGAACCATATATTTTGGAATCAATGGAAAAAACAAGTGTTTCATGTGGAAGATCATCTGAGACCTGTTTATGGTGTCATTATTAATGTAATACCAATACATATTTTTCATGATAGTGGGGACAAATTAAAACCATTAACGCCCCCATTAGTGTTGAAAAAAATATTATATTTGATGAATCAGATTTTACCATTGTGAGAATTGATGTTGAGCCTTAAATAGTGGGGGTAATATATAGAAACAACCAAATATATTCACAGTTCATTCAGTTTACCTTGACATGGGTTTCTTGGGTTGGTACTACTATAATTAATTTAATTTAGTTTTAGTTTGGAATGATAATTTTGTTTTAGTATTGATTGTTTTCATTGTATTTAATTATAATTAATTTCAATTCAGAAAACTAGGATTAAATGGGTTTTTAGAAAATATATGACTTGGTTTTAAATTTTTTTTCTAAAACATGTTATGATATTTTTTATGAATTCCAAGCTTTATGCATAATTTTTAAAAAACTATTTCTAAAAAATGAAAATTTTATTCTTATGAGTATTATGAAATATATTGAATAAGTTAAAAGGAATAGATTATTTTATACTGATTGATGAATGCATAAGCAAGGGTTGCCTCCTATGGTTCCCTTATTGAGTATAATAATTGTAATATTTTTATTCTGCATTACATTTAATGTCATGTACTTATTCTTTATAAAAAATTAAGGTACATACATTTGAATCAGAGTTAAATTATACTCATTCTATTAGTATGGGTTAGAGAATTAGTGCTCCTAGAGCTACACAGAGCACCCATCATACCCGTTCACACCCTGACCCCCCAGCGGACACCCCTTCTACCTCACCTTTTCATTCTCCACTTGAGCCTCCAATGATTTTTCACCCATTCCTCCATATTCATCTTATTTAGACTCTTATTCTCTTACCATGTCTACATAGCCTCTAGTGATGTTACCACCTATTCCATATGCATATCCTATGAGGTATCCCCAGCCCTTTTATCATTATCCTACCATGTCTACACCGCATCCATTTCCTTCTATCCATCTAGGGTTTGATGATTGTGTTCCTTCATCTTCCACTCCATTTCATGCATATGACTTGGTGAATACTTTATAATAGGCACATATTTAAAAGTATATTGATCTAGGAAAGTCCATGGATCCATCAAATCCTAATGATAAACCTGCATTAGGTTTTTTATAAGTGTTTCAAATTATATCACATAATTTTTCCCTATTGTATTGTGACTTAATTATTCGTTTTTCACTTTTATCTTATTAAGTGGGATCTTCTAATAGGATATGTGGGCACACCCATATTTGTGAATCATATAATCATAAAACACAAATAATGTTGGATTATAATGAAGATAATAAAATGATAGGTAAAAATTACAGGAAGTGAAAAAGTTTTATGGAAACTTTATCCAAGCACAATGATACCATTCTAGTGAAACCAGTCTCATAGAGGCATATCAGTAATAAAATCAAGGAGAAAACATGGGTGGAGATATAGTTAAGAAAAATTGTTAAATTGATATCTATATTATTTTTGTATTTTTATGAATTAACAAATTTGTTGTGGCATCAATTTAACTTTCCCAATGGTGAAGTTGTTAAGGTCACATGGTTGATGGATCTTATGGAGTTGTCGTGACCATATAAGAATGAGTTATATATTTTTTGGAAGAGTAGATTCAGTTCTAATTTAGATGGTGCACTAATATTCACAGAATTCCCAATAACACAACATCAAGAAAAGATTACATATTAACAGAGTAATAAGTTTAAGGTATTATTAATAGTTAATGGTTTGAATTGAAAATTTAATTCTTATTAATTTTATTGATTTTTTTTGATGCTTCATAAAAAACAAAAATAAAAAAGTTTCTATAATGTATTTTACCCTTTGGGGGTACTAAACTGCTCGATCATGAGATACACTAGGTTCTTTAATACGAATATAAATAATATCAATATTTATATTGTTCTTAAAGTGGTCATTTAATTTTATTTGGATTTTCAAGATGTATAAAAACATGAATATACATAAAAAGGATTTAAAATTCAATAAAAAAGTCTTAAAACTATCCTAAAACAAACTCACAGTCCTAAGACTGAAGGATGGAAATTCAATAGTAATACAGAAGAATTTAAATTCCTCATTTAGTTAATCATGCTAAAATTTAAGTTTTCTTCTCATGAATTAGTTAAATATGGGACATGAAATGCTCATTTTATAATCAAATCCAATATTTCCAATGTGTATACATCTTTCAAGGTATCTCAAAGGTATATAAAAATTCTCCCTCTTATTTGATTAATCCAAATTTTCAAAAACGTTGTTCTTAAAAAATTCTATTTACTTTCCTCAATAAATTTTCTATTGAATTCAAATATTTTATTGTTTCCTTAAGTCTTTCCAACTTCTTCATAGATTGATTAATTTAATCCACAAATTTGGATAAAATTAAATTTAAAATGGATTATTTAAACAATGATTTTTAGGAATTACAACTTATTGAAATAGTTATTTATCCCACTAATTCAAATATTAAATTCCACTCTAACATTGATCTTATGTCCTTGAGAATGAGTCACATTTCCATGGTTAATTTCTCATTTTAACCATGTTTTCGATACACTATCGAAATATGGTAGAAAATATAAATGATTTTTCATATATTAATAAATAATTTTTAGTGAATAATTAATTCTAGATGGATTTACACTCAATTGGGATATCTCTGGGTGATTAATTATTAGAGAAACATGATGAAAATTCACCATGCGCAATCAATGTAGATACTTTAAACTGATTACACTCCACGTGGTATATTATTTTGGTGTTATTTCTTTACATCCAAATTTTGTTTTATTTTATCCAATATAAATTCACTTCAATTTCATAAATAAGGGGTTATTCTTCTGTGAAATAGAACTCCAAAATTCCTCAAAATATACCCAGAATTTGAATTAGAGCTATAAATACCCATGATTGTAATTTTTTTTGAAAATATATATGCATTGTGACTTTCCAAAATGAATGTATTTCTGAGATTAATCTATATTAATGTAAAAATTGTGAACATATTTAGAAAAAACTTTAAAAAATTTACAATATAAATGTGAATTATAACATATGTAGATTTTACATTTAAATTGTCAACAATTTTCAATTTTATCTAAACTATAAGGAGTTTAAAGATTACTTATAAAAAATAAATGCTTTATATGTTCATTAAAGAGTCAAAATAGTAGCTTATAATTACATTAATGAACTAAAAATGTACATATTAATATAGTTTACATTTTAGTACAGTTTACATATTAATATGAAAATAGTTTATATGTTTATATGTTAATATGTAAACTGTAATTAAAAAAATTAAATTTTATTAATAGTTTGATTTAATCATTAAATATTTCACTTTATATAGTATAAATAATATGAAATAATATTAATATATAAACATGAAAATAAAATCACATAATAATACAATATAAATATTAAAAAAATATTTCCTATATTAATTTGTTTACTTAACTATAAACATTTAAACATGTAAACTCTAAAATGTATTAGAAAGTATATATATTAAATTTATATTATCATATAAACATGTGCGTAAATTAAATTTTCATGAATATATAAAATATTAATCTATAAATTCTAACTAGACCTGTGGGAATATAATAAATATTAATATAAATAATCGTAACTACCCATACTTGAACCAATTCAAACCAGACCAAACAAAACTAATTTGAATCAAAAGGAAAAAACTTACCCTAATAGAACTGATCTAAAAGAACATTAAAAAATTAAATTGAATCAAAGTAAATACAATAAAAGTTTTTCAAAATTAAATTATAAAAACATGTACCAAAATAATATAAATCATATCGTATTAAATTGAACATCATAAAAGGTAACCAAATTGAATGAAACCAAAATGAGTAAAATTGAACTGAACCAAACTAGATCTAATTTAAAAAATATTTTAAATGAGGACTTGAATTAAATAATACAAACCAATTATAAATTAATCCCGACCAAATTAAACTAGTCAAGATTGACCTAAACGAATCTAACGTAAACTAAATTAAACCATTTGGACCCAAACTAAACTAAATATATATATATTATTCATAAATAATCAATAAATGATTGCATAGATATAAAATTATGAAATTTTCCTAAACAATACTTATGTAAACTGAACTCACCCAAACCAAGTTGAACCAATAAAAAATTAAACAAAAATTAATAAATCTAAATTGAATAGAACTAATCCAAGATAACCCAATAAAAAAATCATAAAACTAATCTGAATATTCCTTGACCAGAATAATCAATGTTTTTTACATTTTTATTGATTGATTCTAGTTTTTCTGTAGTGGAGATAATACTATTCATTTGGGTGAAATATAGTTCAATTTATTTTGTTTTTATTTGGTTAAATATTGGTTAGAATGGTTTAAAAAATAATACAATATTATTGAATAATTTTTTTACATTCAATTTGATTTGTATGGAATCGTATTAAACATTGATGGGTGTGCCCCATAAGAAAAATTGTTTTACTCTAGTATAAAGAATATAGAATGGGGTTATCTAACTTAACATTTTTAAGAAAAGATTATAAGCCTTATTATATTTCATTCCAAATTTAATACCCATTTCATAACTAAATATCGCATTTATATTGTTAAAAACTTGCTTTGGAGTTTGTTGATGAGTAAGAAGGTGACAACATTATTCAAAATGATCATTTGGGATATATATCACATAACCCAAAATACACCAAATGGACAAATTTAAATATAATATAACCCAAAGATGAACCAAATGAACAAAACCAAAATTAACCAATTTACATAAACAAAGATGAAGCAAATACCTAAACCAAAAATAAACTAAATAACCTAAACCAAAAAAAAAATAACCCAAAATAAACTAATTACCCAAACCAAAAAAATACACATTTGATTAAATGACCTAATCCCAGACAAACTAATGACTAAAAAACCAAAATGAACCAAATGAAATAACCCAAGAAATATATAAAATAAAAATAAACCAAATTAACTTACCTAAAACAGTCCAAATAACCTAAAATAAAAAATAAATAACCCAAAATTGAAAAAAAAAACTAACCTAAAAATACATAAACCAAAATGAACAAAATGACATAACCCAAAATAAACCAACTAACATAAACCCAAGTTTTAATGACCCGACCCCAATTACCCAGAGCTGGTGAATTATTTTAATACATTGTCATGATTACAAGGAATCAAGTCTTGAAGGACCGAACATTTTAGGAGTCTTGGAAAATAAATTTCATACATGAACTTTACATTACAATTTCTAACATAAAATATAGCATAGATAATCCTTTGAGAATTATATTATTCCCCTAGATTAACCCTGCATATCAGTCATAAAACACTTCTTAGAATCTTGGGAAAATAAAACATAATAAATGGGTGATCTCAGATACTCATTAAGGATAAACAATATAGCAGAAGCTATCACAAATAATCATAAAATTTTAAGGAAAGGTAAAAAACTAAAACAAAATCCTTTTAAAACATTATCTTTAGAATAATTTGGCAAGAATAAATCAAATAATTCCATTTAAATATTCACATGAATATTTACTAGTTGAATAATTGCATTTAAAATCAATAACAAATCTCATAATGAGGGAATGCATAATTCTAGACATCATAACAACTGTTTCAAGGCCTCGTGCCAAGACCATACACAAATATTCTTTCAAGGCCATGTTCCAAGACACTAGTTTGTCTCGTGAGACCTACCGATGCATCTAGGGGATATAGCAGGCCCCTCCCATTACTTACTAATTCCAATTAATTCCTCATATGAAAAGGTTGAAACATAACATAAACTTTCATATTAAAACTAGCATACGAAATGTTAATACATTAACCATAATCCATTAATGGTATAAAAATAGCACAACCATAGTCAAACATATCAGAAAACCTTCTATAAAATATGGAATATTGTATCATAATAGATCAACCTCAAATAAGAATAAATTCCAATAAATGATGTTAACATAGATCAAACTAATTTGATAAATTCATTAACACTCTTTGATGAAAATATCCCATTTTACTATAAATCATCTAAAAGCTATGAAAATTTTAAAATAAAACATATATTTTGAAAATAACCATGTAAAATTGTTAGGGTATCTTAAAAATGGTTAGGTGACATACTGGCGGACAATATCCACTCACGTCGTATATGTTAAAAAACATTCTTTTCTTAATTTGTTGAAAAGGTTATAAAGTACCTCATTTGGAAAACGACGAAAATATTCATTTTAAAATGTTTTGTAAATATTCAAAAATGGGTAAAAATGAATTAAAGAAATGATAATATTTTGAATTACATTTTAATAAATATGGATATGGATGATAAGGATTTCCCAGAAGATACTTAAGTATAAGCAATCTCGGATAATAAAGAGATTGGGAAAATAACCCTTACCTTGTACTTTCATTTAGTCAAGGGTGTGTTAACCTCATATATAATGATTAAATTATGTCATTAAATTATAAAATAATCATATCTATATTTATTATAACATATATGATCCTCTTATAACATTTTGTTAATAATATTTCAGTATTACCATTGTTTCGGGTGTTAACTGATTCATTTTCCTATGTATGTTTCTTCATGATTCTTATGAATAAGATATATTTTATTCATATACAGAATGATATTAAGTTCATAAATATTATATTTACTCATAAAATTAATTTTATAATCATTCTTGAATGGTTAATGTGTATAATTAATCTCATCACGTCATGGATATGGTATGCCATACGTACGCACGACCTAAGATATCATTCCTTTAATGGTTAAATGGTATGTAAATAGATGGTATATTAATTAGAAAAAATTATAATAATTTACTATTAATTATTTATTTCAATTATACTCATCATTATACCAATTCAAATAAAGTAAAGTTGGATAAAAAATTAGACCACAGTGTGGAGACAATAGGTCGTATGTACGCATGCATGGTGATATTATTGTTCGTAGGATGGATAAAATGAAGAATATGGTTTTCCCAGGATTATAATAATATCTCAATATATGGATGATACTGGATTTATTAATTTGGTATGGAAATCATAAATTAATAGGAAAAAGAATAAGAAATGAACATTAAAAGAGATGATAAAATGATTACCTCTTCTTTAGGTGTCTCCTTTTGATTTACACAAAAGGACTCCTTAAGTTGGTTTTATGCCCAAAGTGTGGCCTATATGATGAATTGAGGGAATTTGGAAGAATATTTGGGAATGTATTGGCCTAACCAAATGTATTTTGAGGTGTGAATAAAAGAGAAGGATAAATTCCCTTTTATTGGATAGGTGAGGGGCACTTTAGGAACGTTTTGAAATATTATTTTATTATAAATTCATTTTCAAATTATAATAGCTCTAAAGTGATATATTTTGAGTATAAGATGATAATGGGACTAAATCCTCCCAACCAATATGTTTTAGACATGTTTAGGTCGTAAAATTAACCTTATCTTGTAGATTTAACCCTTCGTAAAATAAGTTAACTCTTACCATGTCTTCTGGTATTTTTATACTATATGGTTAATATAGTTATTATAAAATAACAAGAGAACATAAAGTGGATAATTAATGAAATTTTTAACACTATATAAGTTATTTTCCCAAATTATAGATTTTTATGGCTATTATATTATTTAATAAAATAGTATTTTTTTAAACCCATTTATATTAATTTTCACACTATTTAGTAATTGATTTTTTTAAGTCACAACAACTTTATTACTTCTAAAAAAAGAATTAAATAATCTGTAAAGTGTCATATTAATCTATAAATTTTTTGGATGGAATTAAATATTTAAAATAATATTTATTTTAATATTTATAATATCATTTATTTGATTCTTTTATTAATAAGGTAATCACTAAATCATCATTGTTTCATAAATAAATTTATTTATTTAATGTATAAAAATTATAAATAAAACAAAATGATTTAGGAAATATTTTTAGATTTATAAGTACTATTTATAGTGAAAGATATTAGTTATATAACCCTATATTAAAATTGTTTTAGTAAACAGATAGATGTTTATATTATATTTCTCTTTACTTTAAATTAATTATTATAACACGTCATTATCACACCCAAGTGGATCCCAAATGCCAAAAATTTGGCCTAAGGATTTTTTGGTTTCCCGTGACTCATCCATTAATTTTAGTACACGTGTTAGTGTAGTTGTATATTATTATTATATTATTTTTACCCTTATTTACATAATTTACCCTTTAACCGTGATAAATAAAAATAATTAGTAGAGTTACTATTCATAATATCCCAAAATAAAAGGTACCTATTTACAAAATTTGGACTTTTTGATTACAAATATTAAATCCATTTTTCCAAATTCAAAACAAAAAATTTTCATTAATTAATATAAAATTAATTCTCGTTATCAAAACCAAAAACCGTGTCTTTAAGAAGTAAAAACTATCAAAAGATTGACATGTGTTTATGTCCAATTTAAATGTGAAATTAACTAAAATTATCAATATTGTATTAAAATATAAAAAAATATTATAATTACACTTTAAAAACAATTAAAAAGATAATCTAATTATATAAATAATTTAGATGAAAAAGCAGTTTTGAAATAAAATGCAGTATTTTTCACTATTCATTAAAATATGAAAGTTATCATAAAAACACCAAAAATTTATCCAAACTATATTTTTATACCCCTATTCTAAAGAGTAAGTTTATTTTGTAAAATTTAAAATATAAAAGTGTCTAATATTTTATTTAAATTGGGTTCTCTATTAAAAGGCGTTAAAACTGCATTTTTTGAAAAATACATTTTTTTATCTTAAAAAATAGAATTTGTTCCTATATTATGTCTAAGAAACACATAAGATGAATGTTAAAATTATATGAATTATATAAAATTAAAAATATGGTTAATAATATTTATAACCTTTAATTTAATGGCTAGGTTATGTATCATATTAAATAATAATATTTTATTAATATACCATTGTTCAGTAAAACCAGGTCTTGCGTGTAACGCAAGACAACTCATTATTGTGTGTAGCTTAAGCTTAACATGGTATTATATAAAAAGAAATCAAGAAAAAAAATTAATTTTATTCATAAATGAAAATATTTTAAAGTCTTCAGGTGTTACATTCTCCCCTCCAATAAATTGCATCCTCCCAATTTAAACATGAGATTAAAAACATGGGGTTTGACATTTCAAAATATATTTATTGAAATCCAATATCAAAAAATGGATTAATGAGACCACCATTTTAAAATAAATAAATGGAAGTACAAATGTTATCGGAAATAACATATACTAGGGTTCCATGTAGAAAAACATGGACATGAAAGAAAAATCTAGCTATCAAATTCTGATGGAGAGTGATATAGAACATAATGAGGAGAATGTTAACAATCACAAATCTGTAAATCTGTGATGATCTAAGGGACCATTTTATTCATTTGTAAATAGAACTAGGATATAATTTGTTTATTTCAAGATCCCTTCTATAGTGTTGAATAATTAATGTACATCATAGACTAAAAACACAAGGAAGAATACTTAATTGACATGTAGAGTTTCATCCTTTATCTAATTTCTCTAACAAACTCATCTTTATCTCCATAAGATAATAAAATTCCAAAATATTCTATTTTTATTAATCATATAAGGTTCCAAAAATGAACTTATTCTTTACCTGTCATACCATTTAAAAAACAAAACTATGTTATACAAATCAGGACATCACATAGGCCAGTGGTAAGTGATGCATCTTTGTCACCCTTTAGTTATGGGTTCAAGTATCGCATCCTTTTCAGACGGGAAGGGTTATTTCCCGACCTGCGAGTTGTTATTTTCATAAAACTATATTATTATAACATTCCAAAAATAATTTTAAAAAAATTAACCAAAAACAATATTATCCAGAGTTCAACTTAATCCATTCCAACCTTTAGAGTTATCCAAAATACTTCTTTCCAAAATCAATCTATAAGGTCTCTAAATTCCTAAAATATATTTTAACATTAGATTCCCCAAATAACGTAATGTTTATCTTATTATCACATACATAATATATGATTACCTTCATTATATTAAAACCATAATGAAATTAAAATGTATGACAGTAAAATCCTTATACATATATATGACATTCTTCATATAACCAGAATATAATTCTTGAATCCAAAAAACACAAATAATTTAATTATTCCACTTCGACTAGAGTAACATCATAAGATTGAACTTGATCTATTTTCTTCTTATGAGCTATATTTCTTTGACAATTTTGAAAATCATTTTCATAATGTCTCATATATTTATAATTATAAAATTGCACATCATCTTTCTATCCCTTATAATCACAAGTCTTGTGACCTTTTTCTCTACCTTTAAAATTAACTCTCATTCTTTTTAGGTAATTACCAGCGTGTTTCTTCCCACAATTATCACATAAGAGAAAATCATTATTTCCCTTTCACCTTTTTCCGTCTCTTGCTCCAATGTTATCTTCCTCTCTTTATTTACTTTAATTTTATAAGACTTAGAGAATTATTTTTATATCTTGATAGAACACGAGACAATACCATCATATGATGAGACATATTGTGAGACCAATTCCCATCGGAGTAATGGTTTTAACCAATAAAAGAATCGATCAATGTTACTTATTGGGTTATGTATATAGTCTACAACATGCCTTGTTAACCTTGTGAAGTTATCCTCATACTTTGAAACATTATCATCCTATTTTTTCCTCAGACTCAGAAGTTTCCTTTCTATATCAGCTCATTGTTCAAGAGGGAAATATTTTTCTAGGAAAAGTTCTTTAAACTATATCAATTCCATATTTTCTACCTCATCATCCTCCTTCGTGTTTTTAATTAATGACCACCATTGATCCAAATCTCTGGAGAGACGATAAATTTCAATGACAACATTTTCCATTTCATTACTTCCCAAAGAAAGAAATATTTTCTCTAAAGAACTTATCCATTTCTTAGCTATAAATGGGTCTGTAATACCATTGAATTTTGGAGGTTTTTTTTCTCATGAAGCGGTCTAACAATGATCCTCTGGATTATAGATCAGGATACTCTATATGGGTAAGGTTATTATTCATAACCGTAGTCAATTTTCCCATTATGGTTATAAGATGTTCAGCACCAGTTGTGTCACCAGCTCCACTATCATTATCTTGCATATGATAGAAATCCCTACATGTATTACATGCATTGATATGATTTACATTACTTCCACTAGGCTCCATCTATAGACAATTACATACACTAGATTAGGTTATGAATCATAATTCAAAATTCCAAACTAGTAAAATACTGAACATAAATTGAAAAAATTTATGCATATCTAATCCATAATCATAAATATGGTTCATTTTAGGACATATTTACTAATAAATCCTTCATAATGGTTTGTAAAGAAAATATTAATTATAGTAGGCATACCCCCCAGGAGTGTCAAACCAGGTGTGTAGTAAGGTCTATTGTCATGTACTAAGTTACCCCGAGTCAAGCCCAAAACACCTTATCGGAGTTTTCACCCCTAGGTACATCTGTTCTAGAACCACATCCATTTGTTGTATCTTGGAAGTGATGTATTTATTGGAATATCTATGTAATATCTACTTTACCAAAATTCTAGGGGGTTATTCAATACTTATCCTCAAAGTCTATCTTAGGGTTATGATCTCTAATCTATGTTTGCTAAATCTATTTCCAAGGTTTTCGCTAAACTTCCTTTGATGAAAAATGTGATTCCATGACCCCAATTACCTAGATCTAGTGCATTATTTTAATACAATGGCATGATTACAAGGAATTAATTCTCAAAGTACCAATTAGTTTAGCAGTATTAGAAAATATATTATATACAAGAACTTTACATTACATTTTCTGACATAAAATAGCATATATAATCCTTTGAGAATACCATTATTCCCCTAGATTAACCTTGAATATCAATAATAAAACACTTCTTGGAATCCTGGGAAAATAAAACATAATAAAGTGGTGATATTAGATGCTCAATAAGGATAAACAATATAGAAAAAGCTAAAAAAAATAAGAATAAACTTTCAAGTCAAGGTACAAATAGAAAACACAAGCCTTTTAAAGAATTATCTTCAACATAATATAGAAATAATAAATAAAATAATTCCATTTAAACATTAACATGGATATTCTACTAGTTTAATAATCACATGTAAAATCAATAACTAATCTCATAATGAGGGAATGTATAATGCCAAACATCATAACCACTATGTCAAGGCCTCGTTCCAAGACCATTCACAAATATTCTATCAAGGCCTTGTTCTAAGACACTAGTTTTTCTCATGATACCTATTGATGCATCTAGGGGCTATAGAAAGCCCTGCCCATCACTTACTAAGTCCAATACATTCCTCATATAAAAAGTTAAATATATAACATAAACATTCGTATTAAAATTCGCATACAAAATGTTAATACTTTAACCATAAACCATGAATGGTATAAAAATAACACATCTATGGCCAAACATATCACAAAACCTTCAATACTATATGGAATATTGTATCATAATAAATCAACCTCAAACAATCATAAATCCCAATAAAGGATGTTGACATATATGAAAATAATTTAATAAATTCATTAAAACTCTTTGAGGGAAATATATCTTTTTTACTTTAAATCATTTAAAAGTTTTGAAAATTTTAAAATAAAACATTTATTTTAAAAATAAACCTGAAAATTTTTAAGGGAGTCTTTAAAAAGGTAAGGTGATATAACAGAGGAAAAAATATTTTGGCACCGTATAAGTTAAAAAACATTCTTTCCATAATTTTTTAAAAAAATTATAAAGTACCTTGTTTGGAAAATGATGGAATGTTTCCTTTCAAAACATTTTGTAAAATCTCAAACATGGGTAAAAATTACTTTAAATAATTTTTGACAATATTTTGAATTACGTTTTAATAAACATGGACATGGATGATAAGGATGTCCGAGTAGATACTTACGTATAAGCAATATCGGATAGTAAAGAGATTGAGAAAATAAACCTTACCCTGTACTATCCTTTAGTAGAGGGTGTGTTAACCTCCTATAGAATGATTAAAGTATTTTATTAAATTATAAAATAACCATATAAAAATTTATTATATCATATATTATCCTCTTATATCATTTTGTTAATAATATTTCAGTATTACCATTGTTTCGGGTGTTAACAGCTTCATTTTCCTATGTATGTTTTTTCATGTAAGTCGTGTTTATTATAAATAGGATTTATTTTATTCATATACAAAATGACATTAAGTTCCTAAATATTATATTTAATAATAAAATGAATTTTATAATTATTATTGAATGGTTAATGTGGAGAATGAATCTCATCGCGTCGTGGAGACTATAGGTCGTACGTACGCACGAGCGACGATATCATTCCTTTAATGGTTAAATGGTATGGAGATGTATGGTATATTAATTATAAAGAATCAATATAATGTCATATTAATTAATTATTTCTATTACACTCATCATTATATCCATCCAAATAAAGTAATATTGAATAACAACCTACACCACAACGTGGAGATGGTAAGCCATACGTACGTACACATGGTGATATTATTATTTTTATGATGGATAAAATGATGAATATGGTTTTCCCATGATTATAATAACATATCAGTATATGTATGATACTGTATTTATTAATTTTGTATGGAAACAACAAATAAATAGGAATTAGAAGAAGAAAAGAACTTTGAAAGAGGTGATAAAATGATTACCTCTTCTTGAGGTGTCTCCTTTTGATTTGCAAAAAATGACTCATTAAGTTAGTTTTATGCACAAATTGTGGACCCCATGATGAATTTAGGGATGTTGGGAGGAGATTTGGGTAGGTTTTGTCTTATTCAAAGGGCTTTGGAGTTGTGAATAAAATAGAATAAGAAGTGCCCTTTTATTGGAGAGGTGAGAGGCACTTTAGGAAAGTCTTATAATATTATTTTATTATAAATTTATTTTAGAATTATAATAGCTTAAATGTGATATATTTTAAGTATAAGATTATTATGGGTCGAATTCCACTCAAAATAAACGTTTTATACATTTTTAGGTCATAAAATTAACCTTATCTTTTAGATTTAACCCTTAGTAAAATAAGTTAACTCTTACCATGTATTCTTGTATTTTTATACTATATGGTTAATATAGTTACTATAAAATTATAAGAGATCCTAAAGGGGATCATTAATGACATTTTCAACACTATATAAGTTATTTGGAATAATCTTAGATTTTTATGACTATTATATCATCTAATAAAGTAGTATTTTTAAAAATAAACTCATTTATGATAATTTTGACACTATTTAGTAATTGATTTTTGTTAAAGTCATAAAAAATTGATTACTTCAAAAAAAAAATAATTAAGACATCTCTAAAATGTCATAGTAATCTAGAAAATTCAGGGGTGGCATGAAATATTTCAAATAATATTTATTTTAATATTTATAATATCATTTATATGATTATTTTATTAATAAGATAATCACTACATCATCATTGTGTCATAAATAAATTTATTTATTTAATGTCTAAAAATTATAAATAAAATACCGTGATTTAGGAAATATTTTTATCTTTCTAATTACTATTTATAGTCAAAGAGATTAGTTATATAACCCAGTATTAAAATTGTATTAGTAAAAAGACACATGATTATGTTATATTTCTCTTTACTTTAAATTAATTATTATAACATGTCATTGTCACACCCAAGTGTCTCCAAAATGCCAAAAAATTTGGCCTATGGATTTTTGTGGTCACCCATGACTCATCCAATAATATCAAGACATGTGTTAGGATAGTTTTATATGGAATATATAAAATTCAAGATGTTTTTAATACTATTCATAACCTCTAATTTAACATCTAGGTTATATATCATATTATATAATAATATTTTATTAATATATCGTTGTTTGGTAAAATTGGGCCTTGCATGTAATGCAAGCCAACTCATTGTTGTGTGTAGAATAAGCTTACCATTGTATTTTGTAAAAATAAATAAATCAATAAAATTAAGTTTATTATGAAATGAAAATGTTGTAAATTCTTGGGGTGTTAAAATATCCCCTCCTTTAATAAATTGTGTCCTCAAAATTTAAACTTGAGATTGAAAACTTGGGGTTTGACATTTGAAAATATATTTTTTGAAATACAACATAAAAAATGGATTAATGAGACCACCATTTTAAAATAAATGAAGGGAAGTACAAAGGTTTCCATAAATAAAACATACTAGGGTTCTATGTAGAAAAAACATGGACATGAAATAAAAATCTAGTCATAAAGTTCTAACGGAGAGTGATAGAGAACATGATGAGGAGAAAGTTAACAATCAAAAGGATATAAATTTATGATGATCTAAATGACCATTTGATTCATTGGAAATAGGAATAGGATATCATTTTTTGTCTTCAAGATCCTTTCCCTAGTTTTGAAGAATTAATTTACTTCATAGAATAAGAACACAAGTAATAATGATTAATTAACATATAGAGTTTCATCCTTTATCTAATTTCTACAACAAACTCATCTTTCCCTCCATAAGATAATAAAATTCAAAAATATTTTTATTTATATTAATCATATAAGGTTCCAAAAATGAACTTATACTTCACCTATCATACCATTTAAAAAAACAAAACCATGTTATACAAACCAGGACATCATGTAGGCCAACGGTAGGTGATTCACCCTTGTCTCCCTTCAGTTGCAGGTTCAAGTATCGTGGCCTTGTTGGGAACGACAGGTTATTGCCTGACCTGCAGTTTGTCCTTTTCAAAAAACTATATTATTATAACATTCCAAAAATAATCTTAATAAATGTTTTAAACTTAAAAAATACTATCCAAAGTTTAACTTAATCCATTCTAACCTTTAGAGTTATCCAAAATACTTCTGTCCAAACTTTGTCTAAAAGGACTCTAAATTTCTAAAATCTATTGTAACATCAGATTCCCCAAACAACATAATGTTTCTCTTATTGTCACATACTGAATATATGATTACCTTCATCATATTAAAACCTTAATGAAAAAATGTATTTCAGTACAATCCTTATATATATGAAATTCTTCTTATAATCAGAATATAATTCTTGAATCAAAAAACAAAAATACATTAATTATTTCACTTAGACCGTAGTAACAGTATAAAATTGACCTTGATGTATTTTATTTTTATGAGCTATATTTTCTTGATGATTTGGACAATAATTTGCATAATGTCCCATATCTATACAATTATAACATTGCATTTCTTCTTTCCTTCCATTACAATCATGATCCTGGTGACCTTTTTCTCCACATTTGTAATAAACTCTCATTCCTTTTGGGCAAGTACCAAGGTGTTTCTTCCAACAATTATCAAATAAGTTAAAATATTTCTTTCCCTTTTCCCTTTATATGTCTCTTTCACCACCATTATCTTCTTCTCTTGATTTACTTTAATGTCATAAGACTTAGAGAATTCCTTTTCTATCTTGATAGCACACGAGACTATATCTTCATAAGATGAGAAAGATTGCAAGACCAATACCCATCAGAGGAATTTTTTTTACCCATAAAAGAATCAATCAATCTTACTTCTTGGGTTACGTATGTATTCTTAATCATTCCATCAAAACCTTGTGAAGTTAGCCTCATACTTTCCAACATTCTCATCCTCTTTTTTCCTCAGACTCAGAAATTTCCTTTCCATATTAGCTTGTTGTTCATGAGGAAAGTATTTTTCTAGTAAAAGTTATTTAAACTCCATTCATTCCATATTTTTTACTTCATCATCCTATTTATTATTTTTAATTAATGACCACCATTGATTTTCATCTCTTGAGAGACGATAAACTGTCATGAAAACGTTTTACCTTACGTTACTTCCCAACGAAAGAAATATTTTATCTATGGAACTTATCCATTTCTCAGCTACAAATGTATATATAGTCCCATTAAATATTGGAGGTTTTTGTCTCATGAAGTGTTCTAACATTGATCCTTCATTTTGTGGATCAGGATGCTCCATACAGGTAATGTTATTATTCGTAACCTGAGTCACTTGTCTCAGTATGGTTATAAGTTGTTTAGCACCAGTTGTGTCACTAACTATAAGGACCCATCCTTAAAACATTATATAATCATGAATTAAATGAATAATTCACATTGAGGATATTTTCAATTTTATAGTTTTAGAGAATTAGGACATAACTATTACATCTCAAAGATTGCAAAGTAGACACTTCTACTCAGTTTTCATTTTTTTTATAAAATAAAAACTTTTAAAAAGAATCATGTCTAGTTCCATGTTTTAGAAAGCATGGCATTTACTTGATCCCATCCTTGACCCTATTCCACTTTATGTCCTATTAAAAACATTTCAAAAACTTGGGATGAGCATAAAAAGCTCAGTAAGAGATACCCAAATAAGGGAAAATGTTAGTTTTTCAAAACAATAAGTAAATCATGAATACTTTATCATAAGTAATACTTTTCGCCTTTATGAAGTAGTAAAAACTCTTCACTAAATAAAAGATCACTGCTTACCCTTTTGTAACCAAAAGATCACCATAAAACCCATATAAAGAACACATAACATATAAAGGTAGCTTGGGACATAAACATACTTAAATGGAATAACCATACGGTCGACTTCCACACAAGTAACTAAATGGAATAGCCATATGGCTGACTTCCATACCCAATGCATTGGAGGTTATAACGAAACCACCTATCCTAGTTTTCATGGCATGACCCATAATTTGGTTTTTCACATAACCACCTGTCAAATTTCTAAGTACCATAATAAAATCATAACACATAAAACCAATATAAAGGAATAATAACATTTCAACATTTCAATCACAATATATCATTTAAATATATTGAAATAAAAGAATCCTTTATCAAAACCATTTTCAATACCAAAATACGTAAAATATTATATGTTATTTATTTTCTTTTAAAACATTATGGCTTATTGAGGAATCCAAATATCAAATAATACTCGCGGCGGCGGAAAGGTTGTTGTCACCGCGTACGTTAACAAAAACATAATTTTTGTTGTTTAGTAAAATGATTCATAGAGAAAAGATTCCTTTTGAATAAAAGTAAAAGTCAAAGGGGTTTATACACCATATAAAATAATTTTGTGTATAAATTAAAATATTCCTCAAAGAAAAATATTGAGACGAAGTCCCTTACAAAGACGGTATCCTTAGATTAAGGATAAATCAATTACGTAATTATGTGTGACAAATATAAATACACCCAATATAGGTGTATATTTAAGTGTAAAAAAATCAGAGGTTATCCACACATATTCATAGCACGACATAATAAAGAAGTAGAGGTTTAACCCAAATAATTGAAATTGGATTAAGAAGTTCCCTTGCAAAAATTCAATAGCCTAACGGCGTCACTTTAAAGTTTAGAAAATGAGATGATGAGAGAGAAAATGGTATCTCATCACTTGGACATACAATTTACAGAAATGAGGATATATAATAACATATCCCAACAGAAGAATATGTAAATTAAAATACCTAACACAAAGAAGTCTTTTAAAAAGAGGATGGTGAAAGGTTCCCTTACCAATTTGGGTAACTTTCGAAACGTACACCCCATGAAAGAAGGGTCACACAATGAAGATGTAATTACCCATAAATTAAAGTATATTACACAAATAATACAATCATGGGAAGTACATACACCACACAAAAGGAAATAGTGGCAAATGTAGCATGAATCTCACAGGAATAAAAAGTGAGATAAAAACCCCTTACCTCGTTGTAATCAATCGAGTCGAATGACCAAAAGATAATAAACACCAAATGAATCACATAATAACATGAATATAAATAGAATAATGATAATATATATGAAATGGAAGTACACAATACACCACATGAAATAAATAAGTGGTGAACAATGGAAATCTCACAGAATTAAAAGTGAGATAAGAAATCACTTACGGAAATTTGGCAGCCTAACGACGCCACTTAAAACTTCCAAAAATTGATTGATAAGATAAAATAGGGTCTATAATCATATGAACATAAAATTACAGTAATATTAATATAAAATAACATCCCCCAACATAAAAAATAGGAGCTTAAAAGGAATGACATAAAAGATAGTACTTAAAAATAAAGAGAGAGGTAGGATCCCTTACCTCAAGTCTGACTTCTCTTGTTCATTTATTTATATTCCTGAATAATAAACTTTGGTAAATTTATAATTTCTTAAGGACCTCCTTTAAATTTTATTATTCAATTCATATCACTTATTTATATTTTTATAATAATTAGTTAATTATGTGAGTTTATATCAGACTTTTTTGTCGATGTTCGGTATATGAGTCAAAAAATGGACTTCTAATAATTACATGATGTTCATGTGGTCCCAAGTTCCTTAAATACAGAATGATATTCATAATTTATATGTAATATATATCATATATATCCATTATATATATGTACTTATAATAGTACATAACATTTTTAGATAAGAAATGAAATGCACCTTTCATGGAGACGGTAAGCCGCACGTACACATGAACACTACTTTCATTTCTATATCATACTTTAATGGAATGAAAACATAATTATACGTAGGTATATAATAATTAAATTATAATATATATGTTATATATGTTACATAAGTTCATAAATTCTATTCTTTATGTGTTCCACGTATGGAATGAATGAGTCATATCACTTTGAGGGGGCGGTAGTCCGTACTTCCTAAAATGAAATTACCGTGTTTACCTAGCAAGGACACCATTAAAGGAATGCCAAGAAATAAAAAATACAAAGTCATAAGGAAAAAATAAACATAATATATATCATATATAAATACAGTGACATCTTAATGTCCACCATGAGAGGTGGTAGGAGATAATTGAACAATCATCGTTTCGTGAGGCAGTAGTTCGCCATCCACAAAAATAGTATGTTCATCACCCATTAGATAGAGGTGTGTGTAAGTGTAGTTCGAATAATTCTCATAACAAAATCCTAGTATATTTAATATACTGGTGTTGTTACAAAATAAAGGAATAAAAAGAGTTTAGGGGGTTGCAGAAGCAAAATAAAACAAAAGAACATAAGAGAAGACATTACCTTTAAATCGGGTAACTCTTTTTGATTTGAGCCAAAGGATTCCTTGGAAATACTTATGCCCAAAGTGAGGATTCTAAGATCAATAGAGGGATTTGGAGATATAATATGAGAAGAGTTTGGATGATCCAATGGCTTTAGAGGGGTGGGTAAGGGGGTAGAGTTGGGGGCCTTTTATAAGAGGGAGGAGGGCCACTTTTAGAAGGGCTTGAAATGTTACTTTATTATAAAATAGTTTTCGGATTTTAAAGGTACCATAATGATATATTTCGGGGATAAGGTGATACTGGTTATAAATCCACCCATACAATAGGTTTTTGAGAAGTGAAAGTCTTAGATTTTACCTTATATTTCCATTTTATTTAAATCGTTCATTAATGATGTAATCACTACATCCATGGTGTCTTAAATAAATAAATTTATATAATGTCTAAAAATTATAAAACAAATACCCTGATGTAGGAAATATTTTTATCTTTCCAATGAATATTTGTAGTCAAAGAGATCATTTATATAAACAAAACTAAAATTGTTTTACTTAGGTGATACATAATTTGGTTATATTTTCCTTTCTTTAAAAAATAATACGATAAAAGGTCACTATCACACTGAAGTGATTCCATGGGGTCCCAAAGTTTGAACAAGGCATCCCATGGTCTCCCATGAATCAAAAAATAGCATTATAACACATGGATGGTTAATTTTTTGTTATTATGATATTATTTTATTACCCTTAACTACCCGATTACTAATTAATCAAGATAATTAAAGATAATTGTCGTCGTTACTATTCATAATGTCCAAAAACAAGAGTTTTAATTATATAATTTGGAACTTATGATTCCAAATATGGAATCCATTTTACCAAATTAAAAACATATAAATTTCAGTAATTAATTTAAAAATAATTATCGTTGTCAAAACCAAAGATGAGTTTTTAAGAAGTAAAATTTATCAAAAGATTGACTTGTTTTTACATCCAATTGGAAAGTAAAATTTCTTCCAATAAACAAAATTGAATTATTTGATAAAAACATAATTTAGTTACACTTTAAAACCAATTAAAAGGAAAATACAACTATATAATTAAATTAGAAGAAAAATCATTTTTGAAGTAAAATGCAGTATTTTTCACTATTCATTAAAAATGAACATTTGTCAGAAAAATACCAAAAATTTATCCAAAGTAAATTTGATATTACAAATTCAAAAATGATGTCCATTTTACCAAATTAAAAACATATAAGTTTAATTAATTAATTTTATAATTAATTCCCGCTATCAAAACAAATAGTGTGTTTTTAAGAAACAATATCTATCAAAAGATTGACACTTGTTTATGTCCAATTTCAAAGTGAAATTAATTCCAATGACCACCATTGAATTAAATGGTAAAAATAGATTTTAAATACACTTTAAACCCGATTAGAAAGACAGTCTAACCATATAAATAAATTATATGAAAATGATATTTTGAATTAAAATATAGCATTTTTCACTATTCATTAAGAAATTAATTTTATCGGAAAAATTACAAAAATTTACACAAAGTACATTTTGATGTCCCGTTTTTAAAGAAGGATTTTATTTTTCAAATATAACATATATAATTGACAAAAATTAGTTTTAAAAAGAGGTCTCCATCAAAAGGCAGTTAATCGACCTTTTAAAGAATATTATAATATCTATGCTTAAAATTGGATTCATTCGCATTTTAAGCCTCTGAAATTTATTGGATAAATGTAAAAATATTTAACAAACATATATAATCATTTTATAGTTAGTTATTTTCATTCCCGTCATTACAACGGTTTGGTGTTAACTACCATTTTAAATAATATTATTATATTATTAGTGTGCAACGTAAGATTTCAAAGAAACTCGTTGTTGTGTATTGGGTACACCATCGAACATAGCATTCCCTTTAATGTAATATTAAC
The DNA here is from genome assembly GCA_963277665.1 of Viscum album. Lineage (NCBI taxonomy): Eukaryota > Viridiplantae > Streptophyta > Magnoliopsida > Santalales > Viscaceae > Viscum > Viscum album. Next base: position 1,492,500,499 of record OY728120.1, read on the forward strand.
ATTTTATTCACAAATATTGATAAATATGAAAATTTCATATTCTTTATTTACCTGGGATGTTACATCCTTCCCCCCTTTTGGGAATTGCGTCTCGTAATTTTAAAATTGGACTCAGAAACTTCATTGAAAGCCCCACATCGGAAAATGAGTCAATTAAACTGTCACTTTAAAAGAAAGAAAGAGAAGTATAAAGGTCACCCAAGTTAACCCATACTAGGATTCCATGTAGGAAAACATGGATATGGAAGAGAAAACAAAGGGTCAAGTTCTGATGGAGAGTGATAGAAAACATGTTTAGGAGAAAGTTAACCACCAGAAAATCACAAACGTGTGATGGGTTAAACAGTATTTGATTCCCCAGTAGGAAAAGTTAACAAACGATGTTTTTGTTTTAAGTTACATTTCATTGAGTAATTTATTTATGATCTTAACTAAATCACAAGGAAACATACTTACTTTTCATTTAGAATTTCATCTCTTACTAGATTTATTACACAAAATCATATTTTCTCCAAAATATGATTATTTAGGATGACTTGTTCACATTAAGAGTGCTATAATAAACTTATTGAGAGTCAACTAATCCACAAAATATGAATTATATATTTACCATGTCTTTAGACCTTAACCAAAAACAAAATGGTTATTACAAGATCAGATAATCCCCAAAAGGATAATCCTTTATAAAAATAAATACTACTCTTAATCTCCAAAATTCAACAAAAAGAACCCAAGGTTCAAGAAAGACCATTAAATAAACAGTTATCCATAAAATTATTCAAATTAATCCAAAATAATATTGAAACCCATATCTCTGAAGGATTTAATCACATAATATTCCAAGGTAAATCTTAACATTTATCTCCAAATAACATCAGTTACTCTTAAAGTCTCATACTGAAAAGTAATTAACCTAATCACATATCCCCCATGATAGGTTAATAATTTCTATAGATAACCCAAAATCAACTTATTCCTGATTCATAAGATCATAAAACTAAAAATAATTAGTCATACTAATCAGGGACTTCACGTAGTCCGGTACTAGGCGATAAATCCCAGTCGCACTTTGTTTGTGGGTTCGATTCCCGCAGCTTTGTCCGACGCGACGGGTTGTCACACGGTCTGCGTGTTGTCCTTTTTCCAAAACTATATAATTCTTAAAACATTCCCCAAAAAGAGATAAAATCTTCAAAAATAACCATAACATAATTTAACCTCAAGTTTATCTCATGCCTTTTATTTTCCATCATAACATATAGTAACCCATAATTACCTCAAAATCAAGGATCATATAAACCCTAATGGTTACCTTTATAATTATTACCTGAACTTCCACATCCAGTTGGTTCTATCACACATGATGAATTAGAGAACTCACCAAGGTTCAAGTGGTTAATCATGACTCCTAATAGCTGGTTGAGAATAACCACAAGAGTTCTCATTGCAGCTCCCATATCATTCAGTTGTTCCTTCAGAAAACCATCACAGTTTTATTCACATCCACTGTTACTTTGGTGCCTGCTAGATCCATCCATTTACTAAAACCAAAAAGGTCAGTGTGAGTATATCAGTAAAATCATCATGTGCTAATGAGGAAGATAAAAACTAAGATATACTTATCCAAGTTATCTCAAAATCATTCCAACTTTCAAAATTAACAATGAATCCATCTAATATACTAACCATTGTGGTTGTACAGAACTTGTCACTTATGCTTAAACAACACTCTAACCTCTAAATTTATCTAAACCGACCTTTGATACCAACTATAAGGACCCGACCTTAAAACATTACATAATCATGAATTAAATGAATAATTCACATTGAGGGTCTTTTCAGTTTTAGAGTTTTAGAGAATTAGGACATAACTGTTACATCTCAAAGATCGCAAAGTAGACACTTCTACTCAGTTTCCGTTTTTTCATAAAATAAAAACTCTTAAAAAGAAACATATCTAGTCCCATGTTTTAGAGATCATGACATTTCCTTGATCCCATCCTTGACCCTATTCCACTTTATGTCCTATGAAAAACATTTCAAAAACTTGGGATGAGCATAAAAAACTCAGTAAGAGATACACAAAGAAGGGAAACTGTTAGTTTTTCAAAACAATAAGTAAATCATGAATACTTTATCATATGTAACAATTTTCACCATTATGAAGTAATAAATAATCTTCACTAAATAAAAGATAATTTCTTACCCTTTTGTAACCAAAATATCACCATAAAATCCATATAAGGAACACATAACATATAAAGGTAACTTCTGACATAAAAATACTTAAATGGAATAACCATACAGTCAACTACCACACAAGTCACTAAATGGAATAGACATACGACTGAATTCCATACCCAATGCATTGGAGGTTATAACATAACCACCCGTCCTAGTTTTCACGGCACCACCTATCATTTGGTTTATCATGTAACCACCCTTCCAATGTCTAAGTACCATAATAAAATCATAACACATAAAAACAATATAAAGGAATGATAAAATTTCATCATTTCAATCACAATATATCATTTAAATATATTGACATAAAATAATCCTTTATCCAAATCATTATCAATACCAAAATATGTAAAAGTGTATATGGTATTTATTTTCTTTTAAAACATTATGGCTTGTTGAGGAATCCAAAGATCAAATAATACTTATGGCGGCAGAAAGGTCGTTGTCACTGCGTACGTTAAAAAAACATAATTTTTGTCATTTAGTAAAACACTTCATAGAGAAAATATTCCTTTTGAATAAAATTAAAAGTCAAAGGTTTTTATACACCATATAAAATAATGTTGTGTATAAATGATAATATGCCTCAACAAAAAAGATTGAGACGAAGTCCCTTACAAAGAAGGTATCCTTAGATTAAGGATAAATAAATTACGTAATTATGTGTGAAAAATATATATAAACCGAATATAAGTGGATATTAAGTGTAAAACAATCATATTTCATCCACACATATTCATTTCACAACATAATCAAGAATTTGAGGTTTAACCCAAATAATTGAAATTGGATTAAGAAGTTCCCTTGCAAAAATTCGATAGCCTAACGGCATCACTTTAATCTTCAGAAAATGAGATGATGAGAGAGAAAATGGTATCACATCACTTGGACATAAAATTTACAGTAATAAGGATATATAAGAAAATATCCCAACATAATAAGATGTAAATTAAAATAACTAACAAAAAGAAGTCTTTTAAAAAGAGGAGGGTGAATGGTTCCCTTACCGATTTGGGTAACTTTCGAAACATACACCCCATGAAAGAAGGGTCATACAATGAAGATGTAAATACCCATAAATTAAATTATATTACACAAAGAATAAAATCATGGGAAATAAATACACCACACAAAAGGAAATAGTGGCAAATGTATCATGAATCTCACAAGAATAAAAAGTGAGATAAAAACCTCTTACCTCATTGTAATCAATCGAGTCATATGACCAAAAGATAATAAACACAAAATGAATCACATAAAACCATGAATATAAATAGAATCATGATAATATATATGAAATGGAAGTACAAAATACACCACATGAAATAAATAAGTGGCGAACAATGGAAATCTCACAGAATTAAAAGTGAGATAAGAAATCCCTTACGAAAATTCGGCAGCCTAACAACACCACTTAAAACTTCCAAAAATTGATTTATGAGATCAAATAGGGTCTCTAATCATATGAACATAAAAATTAAAGTAATATTAATATAAAATAACCTCCCCCAACATAAGAAATATGATCTTAAAAGGAATGACATAAAAGAGAGTACTTAAAAAGAAAGAGAGAGGTATGATCCCTTACCTCAAGTCCGACTTGTCTTATTCATTTCTTTATATTCCTGAATAATAAACTTTGTTCAATTTATTATTACTTAAGGAAATAATTTAATGTTTATTATTCAATTCATATCACATATTATAATGTTATAATAATTAGTTAATTATGTGAGTTCATATCAGACGTTTTTGTCGATGTTCAGTACATGAGTAAAAAAATGGACTTCTTATAATTACATGATGTTCATGTGGTCCCAAGTTCATTAAATACAGAATGATATTAATTATTTATATTTAATATATATCATATATATCCATTATATATATGTACTTATATTAGTACATAACATTTGGAGATAATAAATGAAATTCATTGTTCATGAAGACGGTAAGTCGTACGTACGCATGAACGCTACTTTCATTTCTATTTCATACTTTAATGGAATGAAAACATAATGATACATAGGTATATTATAATTAAATTATAATATATATTTTATATATTTTACATATGTTCATAAATTCTATCCTTTATACATTCCACGTATGGAATGAACGAGTCATATCACTTTGAGGGGGCGGTAGTCCGCACTTCCTAAAATGAAATTATCGTGTTTACCTATCATGGAAACCATAAAGTTATTCCATAAAAGAAAATGTACAGAGTAATAAGGAAAAAATAAACATAATATATATCATATATAAATACAGTGACATCTTAATGGCCACCATGAGAGGTGGTAGGAGATAATTGAACAATCATCGTTTCGTGAGGCAGTAGTTCGCCGTCCACAGAAACAGTATGTTCTTCACCCATTAGATGGAGGTGTGTGTAAGTTTAGCTTGAATAATTCTCATAAAAAAATACAAGTATATTGTAGATACTAGTTATTTACAAAATAAAGGAATAAAAAGAGTTTAGGGGGTTGGAGAAGCAAAATAAAACAAAAGAACATAAGAGAAGACATTAACTTTAAATTGGGTAACACTTTTTGATTTGAGCCATAGGCTTTCTTGGAAAGACTTATGCCCAAAGTGAGGCATATAGGAGTAAGAGAGGGATGTGGAGAGATAATTTGAGCAGAGTTTGGATGATCCAATGACTTGAGAGGGGTGGGTAAGGGGGTAGAGGTGGGGGCCTTGTATAAGAGGGAGGAGGGTCACTTTTGGAAGGCTTGAAATGTTACTTTATTATAAAATAGTTTTCAGATTCTAAAAGTCCCAAAATGATATATTTCTAGGATAAGGTGATGAAGGTTCGAAATCCACCCATCCAATAGGTTTTTTACAAGTGTAAGTCTTATATTTTACCTTATATTTTCATTTTATTTAAATCGTTCATTAGCGAGGTAATCACTGCATCATCATGGTGTTTTAAATAAATTTATTTATTTAATATCTAAAAATTATAAAAAAAATACCATGATGTAAGAAATAGTTTTAGATTTCCAATGAATATTTATAGTCCGAGAAATAATTTATATAAAAAAACTAAAATTGTTTTACTTAAGTGATACATACTTTGGTTATATTTTCCTTTCTTTAAAAAATAATATGATAAAAGGTCATTATCACACTAAAGTGATTCCATGGGGTCCTAAAGTTGGTAAAATGAATCCTATGGTATTCCATGACTCAAAAAATAACATTAAGACACATGTATGGGTAATTTTATATTATTATGAAATTATTTTATTACCCTTAACTACCCGATTACTAATTAATCACGATAATTAAAGATAATTGTCGTCGTTACTATTCATAATGTCCAAAAACAAAAGAGTATTAATTAAATAATTTGGAACTTATGATTCCAAATATGGAATCCATTTTACCAAATTTCAAACACATAAATTTCAATAATTAATTTAAAAATAATTCTCATTGTCAAAACCAAAGATGAGTTTTTAAGAAGTAAAATTTATCAAAAGATTGACTTGTTTTTACATCCAATTGAAAAGAGAAATTACTTCCAATGAACAAAATCTTATTAAGTGATAAAAACATAATTCAATTACACTTTAAAACCAATTAAAAGGACGATATAACTATATAATTAAATTAGATGAAAAAGCAGTTTTGAAGTAAAATGCAGTATTTTTCACTATTCATTAAAAATGAACATTTGTCAGAAAAATACCAAAAATTTATCCAAGTTAAATTTGATATTCCAAATTAAAAAATGATGTCCATTTTACCAAATTCAAAAAATATAATTTTAATTAATTAATTTTATAATTAATTCCCGATGTCAAAACAAATAGCTTGTTTTTAAGAAACAATATCTATCAAAAGATTGACACTTGTTTATGTCAAATTTAATTGTGAAATTAATTCCAATGACCACCATTAGATTAAATGGTAAAAATATATTTTAACTAAAATTTAAACCCAATTAAAAATATAATCTAACCATATAAATAAATAATATTAAAAGGAGGTTTTGAATTAAAATACAACATTTTTCACTATTCGTTAAAAATGAATTTTATCGGAAAAATAACAAAAAATTACACAAAGTACATTTTTATGTCCCAATTTTAAAGAAGGATTTTATTTTTTCAAATATAACATATAAAATTGACAAAAATTAGTTTTAAAAATGGGTCGCCATCAAAAGGCGGTTATTGGCCTTTTAAATAATATTAGAATATATATGCTTATAATTGGATTCATTCGCATTTTAAGCCTCTGAAATTTATTGGATAAATGTAAAAATATTTAACAAAACATTTATAATCATTTTATTGTTAGTTTTTTTCATTCCATCCATTACAACGGCTAGGCGTTAACTACCATTTTAAATAATATTATTATATTATTAGTGTGCAACATAGGATTTCAAAGAAACTCGTTGTTGTGTATTGGGTACTCCCTCAAACATAGCATTCCCTTTAAAGTAATATTAATATTTATTCACAAATATTGATAAATATGAAAATGACATATTATTTATTTACCTGGGATGTTACACTAACTCCACTATCATTATCTTTCATAAGAGGTAAATACCTGCAATGATTACATTCATTGTTATGATTTTCATTCCTTCCACTAGGTTCCATTTCTAAATAATGAAATACACTTGATTAAGTTATGAATCATAATTCATAATTCCAAACTAGTAAAATACTGAACATAAATTGAAGTTTTTTTACATATCTAACCCATAATCATAAATATGGTTCCTTTGAGGACATATTTACTCATAAATACTTTATAATATCTTGTAAATAAAATATGAATTATCCTAATTATAACCCTTAGGACTGTCAAACCAGGTGTGTAGTAAGGCCCGTTGTCGTGTACCAGGTTACCCCGAGTCAAGCCTAGAACACCTTGTTGGAGTTTTCACCCCTAGGTACATTTTTATAGAACCATATCCACTTGTAGTATCCAAACATGGATGTATTTCTTGGAATATCCACATAATATCTACTTTACCAAAATTCTAGGGGGTTCTTCTATACGTATCCTCAAAGTCTATCTTAGCGTTATGATCCTTAATCTAGGTTTTCTAAATCTATTTTCAAGGTTGTTTCTAAAATTCATTTGATAACAACTGTAATGCCCTGAACCTAGTTACCCAGAGCCATTGCATTATTTTAATACATTGTAATGATTACAAGGAATTGATTCCTGAAGGACTGATCAGTTTAGTAGTCTTGGAAAATAGATTACATGCATAAACATTACATTAAAATTTCTAAAATAAAATACAACATATATAATCATTTGATAATTCCATTATTCCCTGAGCTTAAGCCTTCATATCAATCTGAAAACACTTCTTGGAATCTTTGGAAAATAAAACATAATAAATGGGTGAGCTCAGATTCTCATTAAAGATAAACAATATAGTGTAAGCTATCACAAATAAGCATAAACTTTTAAGGAAAGGTACAAACCTAAATCAAAAGTCTTTTAAAACATTATCTTCATCATAATATGGAAATAATAAATAAAATAATTCCATTTAAACATTCAATGGACATTCTACTAGTTTAATAATCACATGTAAAATCAATAACTAATCTCATAATGAGGGAATACATAATGTTGGACATCATGAACACTACGTTAAGGCCTCATGCCAATACCATACACAAATATTCTTTCAATTATTTCTGCCAAGACACTAGTTTGTCTCATGATACCTACTAATTCATAGATGGGCTATAGTGGGTCTGACCCATGAATTACTAAGTCCAATACATTACTCATATGAAAAGGTTGAAAAATAACAGAAATATTCATATTAAAACTAGCATACGAAATGTTAATAACATAACCATAAACCATGAATGGTATAAAAATAGCACATTCACAGTCAAACATATCAGAAAACCTTCAATACAATATAGAATATTGTAACATAATAAATCAACCTCAAACAACCATAAAATCCAACAAAGGATGTTGGCATAGATAAAAATAATTTAATAAATTCATTAAAACTATTTGAGGGAAATATGTCACATAAATAACTTATTTTAAAGTTATTTTTAATTTATTTTCCATTCATGCTTTGTTTTTGGGATTTCCAAAGGTTTTATGGAGAATAGGTGAGCTTTCATGAATTGGGCCAAACCGTGAGCCCAATTGCAGATTTAAAAATAAATTTTGTTTCTTTTATAAAATTTTCATTTTTTAATATTTTTTACTCATTAGAACTCATAAATGTCCTTACATGATATATTTACACCATATTTAAATTTGGAGCTTTTATAAATCCATAATCATGGAGGATTTGGGTTTTTATTTGATAATTGGGCCAACCTGAAATCCCATTTTCCAGTTTTAAATTGTTTCTTTAATTTTTTAATATCTTATTCATTATAATTAATTTTTCAGTGATTCCACCTCCCCCTCAACCCTAAGAAGCCCAGGCGCGCTCCCATTCCTTTCCCCCCTCTTTGGAGCTCGTTTACATCGTGATTGAGTGCTGAAATTATTAGGGTTTCTAAAATCGGGAAGATTTGAAGAGGTAAGTTATTTACATCCTAACTCTCTCAATTGTTACTCTTTTTCCCCCATTCCTGTTCCTACATGATCTCATAATAATTTTTCGAAGTTCACTTGAATGGTCAGATGTTTTCAAATTCAGATTATGGTGGATTTTGGGTCATTTTATTCAAGATTGTTTTGAGTAAGTGTTTCTCTCTTCAATTTTTCATTCTCCTTTGGGTTTCCTCACTCCTTCATTATGTTCTAAAATGTCCAAAAGTTAGGGTTCTATCCTAAAGTCTGATTTGGTATCTTTTGGGTCAATTTTTGGTGGTCTAAGTATGGATTTATATTCCTTGTGGTGCGGCGGTGGTGCGCTTAAGGTTTCGCACCAAGTTTTTCGACTCAAAAGATAGGTGTTTCCATGTGTAACCATTTTATGATGAGTTATCTTGCATGGTTTTTTAATTTAGTATGTTTATAATCTTTTTTGTGTGGTGTGAAAACTGTTTTTGATGAATTTTGTTAAACATTTAATTTTTAGTTGTATTTTAGCTTGAAATTTGGTACTTTTCATGTGTGACTCTTGGGGTAATGTTTGGGTTTAGTTTATAACATATGAAAGTGATTTATTAGTCTTGAAATGAGCTGAAAATTCTGGTTTGGTAATTCCTTATTATCATGTGGGATTTGAAAAGAGGTTTTTGAATGAGCTTATGGTGTAAAACTGTGTTGTACTTCTTGAAGGTGATTTATGAAAACGTGTGTTTTTCATGTGTATCTTTGTGGTATTATCTGATGTATTTTTATAAAACTTGGGGGTGGTTTAATAATTGTTTTAGGGCTGAAAATTATGTTTTGGATTGTTATTGGTATGATTTTGGTTTTGAATGAGGGGTTTGAAATGGGTTTAGTGTGCAAACAATGGTTATACCTCTTGGGTTTGTTTTATAAAAACTGCAAATGTTTTATTTGGTTAAACAAAGTTGGAAAAGGGAGTATATGTACTGTTTGGGTGAGTGTGTTCACCTAATTTGGGTTTATGAATGGTAAAGTGGTGATTTGAGATGTCAAAATTTTTTATAATGTTTTATAAATTACCGAAATGTTTTACTAAATTGTGTTTGTTGTGCGAAACATGGGTGTGGGATGTTTCGTGTGAGTTTATTGATAAAATGAATTGTGAAGGTGAGAAGGGTATTATGTGACATGTGTGTGGGATGTTATGTGAGTTGAATATCTTTTAATGGTTTTATAAAATCATTTAAAGGATTTTTGGAAGTGTTAAAGAAATGTGAAATGTGTTGTAGGCAATTTTGGTCTGAGTTTGATTTCAAAATGCATTTGAATGAAAAGTGGAATTTTTGACTGGTGTGATGTACATGGGGCTGTTTGGTTAATGTGTGATGTGGAAGTGATATTTTCATGTGAAAACTATACTTCTTAGATTGTTGAACTTGTTTGAGCACAAAGGGAAAACCTGGGTATCAAGGTGGGTGGACATGTACTAGTATGCTAGTGAATCTGTGGGGTTTGGCCTCAGTTTTACTTAGCAAGATTGATGCTTACAACTCTAACTAAACTATTATGATGATGATTGGGGACCAGTAGATTATGGGTATGATCCCTACTAGTGTCTCGTTCACGAGAACAAATATTTTTTTGTTTACTCTCACCGAGATACGAGGTACCTAGGACCCACAGGTAGCTAGTGCCTAGGGGTTATTTCCTATTAATTATGCTCATTAGATCCTTTGTACTTACCATCGGTATCCGGTATTGTTGAACGGAAAATTCAGTATGTTTGTTATTTATTTTGAAATTGTTGATCCTTTAAAATTATCCCACATGAAAACTGTTTTCATTTATTATTGCATCCTTTAGAAAATTGTAACTAGCATTTCTTATTTACAAAACTTGCAATGCTTTTTGTCATGAAATGTTTATCAAATGGAATATCTTAGAGTTGGTATCCTACTGGGCTTTCACTCACACCCTACTTACACCTTTGGTTGTAAGTATACTTGCTTATTTTATGTCACAGGTTTGGGTACAGGTTTTATGCCATTGGTTCAGGTTTTTAGCTGTCCATTGGGATGCAGTGTCGTGGAGATGGCTTGAGGGCAGTGACTCTTTCCAAGTGGAGGTTATTCGGCTGTCTTTTCTTGGGTTTGTACCTTTGTAATGGTATTCGAACATTGTTTAAAATTGTGTAATTCAGTTATGAATTTTATTAAAAGATGTTTTGGTTTGGAAAATCCAGATTTGATTTCTTGGATTCATTTGTTGTTTTAAGTATAAAAACTCAGGTAAATCGTTCCCAATTTTCAGTTTTTGATACCCGGGAACTTGTGGCAGCCCATGGGGATCGGGGGCGCCCTTCGGGACTTGCCACGGGTCAGGTCGGGTTTCGGTTTTGGTGGAAACCAGATTCGGTTCATGACAAAATGTTATCAGAGGAGGTTCGCTCTATTTGAGTCATGTTATTTGGGAAATAGTCGGGATAATCTGGAGTTAAGATTGTCGGGACATGAAATTATGGTTATGGTTAGTGTGATTGATAACCACACCTCATGAAGGGATTCATGTCACCAGGGGAAGTCAGGACTTATCTATGTCTTTTGGATTGTTTGGTCTGATGATGATTAGGGGAAATGAAAAGAGAGTTGGGTTAATGGTCTCAGTGAGCTCGCGGGGTCTGGAAAGTCATGTGGAGCCGGGGATATTTTCTAGAACACTCTCTGTGAAGGTGAAGTGATTGGAATGTGGCTGCCAACCATATGTCCAAGTCACCCACTGAAACTAGTTTCCTCTCACATTGTTTTGTGCTTTAGTTTTGATATCTTGGAACTTTGGTTTTACAGTGGCGTGGTTTTAAGAAGCATAATTTTTTTGTGAAATGATATTCATATAAAGAGGGAATGGTTTGATTTATGAAATGGTGGAACTGAATTTTTACAATTGTTTTGAAATGGAAAATAGTGTCCTTACACCTCTTTTGAATGCAGGAACCATATTGAAGTTGGTTTTCAAAAGTGTTTCCAATATAGTTTTCTAAACAATTAAAGGGTGTTTTAATGGGATGCGATGTTTTGAAAATGATGTGAATAACTTGAAATTGAGTTCTTTTCTAAATGTTTGTGTCCTTATGAAAAGTTTTTTAAGATGTGAAGTGGGATTTTGATCTCATTATTAGCAGTTTTGAGAAAAAGGATGGGTTGGTTGACCGTTTTGTTTTTGAAAAGTGGAAAGAATTTTCATTTTAACCTTTGGTATTTCCATGAGAGACCACATGCATTGGGTTATATGGGATGATGGATGGTAGATGGCATGACTGGATGAGTGACGGGATGAATATGAGGAGGTTGCCTAGTGTGGCACAAAAACATGAATGTGTGAGGCCCATGGGGTACCATTGGTGGATACACTAATCGCTGAACCGTTGGTTTTCAAAGAAATGTTTTTAATGAAAAACATGATGTCTTCATGAATTTTTTGGGATGGTGTATATTGTGTGTTTTGGAAAAAATTATGATGTTGTGGGATGTTTTGAGTCCAAGAACCCCTCTTGTTCAAACTGTGTTTTGGGTTTGTGTTTGGTCGGTAAGCTGGGTAGAAGGACCGGTTAGTAGTCTCCTATGAGATATGTTTCGAGACGCATTTATGTTGGTTTCATTAATGTGTTTGGATCTATTTTGTGGCATGTTTTTACCAATATACCATCTTGGTTGGGTCCTTGGGTTCTCTCATTGGATAAGGTACGCCCCCATTTAGGGTTAGTGAACAACTGAAGTGATACCCGGATTGTTTCGTCGTTGGAAAATCCTCCAGTTGATCAATGTAAGGAATCTTTTCTTGAGATTTTTATATTGAGTATACAACCATTCCATTCATTGATTTTTAGATTTTCTTATAACGTGAGAGTGCTCATGGAAGGTTGAAAGAGACCTTAGTTTCTTAAGCTAACTGATTCGTTGAAGGTGGAAGTTGTCTGGGGTTGTCAGTATGGATAGTGTCTAAGAGGGCCTCTGTGTCCTTCATAGTCTCTTCGAAGAAGGGGTTTATGTTAAACCACCAGTGTAGGAAATCTGGCCACGATAGGCTGTTATGGCCACTTTCTAGAATGTTTTGATGTTTGGGGGTGTTGTGTAAGGCCCCCTCCTTGTATTATTTATATTAGTCGCTTCGGTCATGTTCGGTGACACGATGTGATGTCGTGTTCTTGTTTGATTGTAAAGGTGAAGTTGTACAATATTTTGTGAGCCTATTTTTTTCAGAAGTGTTTCCCCTTTTGGGAGATCTCGACATCTTCTATTTTAGAGGAAGGTGTTTATATGTGTCCTTTATTTTTGTTGTTTCTCACCCGAAGAAATAAGGTGTTATGTCAGTGCATCCTCTAAACCCTTATTTCAGTGAAATTCCAAGTAAGGGTAAAGTGAGTTTTGGAGTGTGTTATGTCTTGGTGAACCCATTTGGGATTTTGTGTAGTTTTTTTAGCATCAGAAGAAGAAATTCTATTCAGGGGTTTCCAAATCATATCTACGAGGTCGAAGATGCTTCAATCATTTCAGCTACAGCCATAGGTCCCGGAGAGAAGCTCGCACATAGTTAGGGGAAATCCTAGTGTCGTTCATAACCTTGTACACAAAACTATTCTCAGTATGAGAGATGGGAATAGTTTAAACATTTGGTGTTTTAATATTGCTTATGTTGCCCTCATTCGGTGGAAAGAGGTGGAGGGCCTCATCCCCATGTTATCTCTCAATGAATTTCTTTTCCCCTTTGGTTTCCTTTGGGTTTGGGGGAAAGGTTTTGGATTTGTCTGGACATGTTGAGTGCACATTTAATATTAACCATTCCCCAAAAAACCATGTAGGTATAAGGATTTACATGGTTAGCACACAGTTTCCCAAACTTCGTGGGATAATCGTGCGGTCATCCTAAATCTTTAAGTTTTGGGGTCTTTCTGTGCCGGGCCATATTGGTCAGTTAAGATGGTTGGTTCTTATAGTGGGGAGCCCATTTGTGTATCCTTCTACCAGTAACTCACTTTTGTCCTTGGTCTTGGCTTGGAAGTGGGTAGTCTCATCCGGAGCTATATAACCACCTACATCTTCCTTGGGTAAACTTTGGGGTTGGAGAGTGCATAATGGTTTAGTTATATCAAGGTAAGTGTAACCTTGTGCAAAGTTGTTGTTCGTTTTAGTGAATTGCTTGTGTCTTGTTTGAATAGTGTTTGAGGAGTTTTCTTTTGGGATAAAGTATGGATGTGATTGATCCTTTCAAGAAAGTGGTGTAATTTTTTTTGTGGGAGTAATCCTTCCTTAATTGATCACTGGAGGTGTTTTGGCCTTTGGGGGTGAAACCTGGCACGAGAGTACCTATTGGTTTCTCAGTGGGGTTTGGTTGTTTCTTTGACCTTTCTGTGACTTTCTGGGGCGTAAAGTTTTCAAGGTGGGGATAATTGTCACATAAATAACTTATTTTAAATTTATTTTTAATTTATTTTCCATTCATGCTTCGTTTTTGGGGTTTCTAAAGGTTTTATGGAGAATAGATGAGTTTTCATGAATTGGTCCAAACCGTGAGCTCAATTCCAGATTTAAAAATAAATTTTGTTTCCTTTATAACTTTTTCATTTTTTAATATTTTTTACTCATTCCAACTCATAAATGTCTTTACCTGATATATTTACACCACATTTAAATTTGGAGCCTTTATAAATCCATAATCATGGAGGATTTGGGTTTTTATTTGATAATTGGGCCAACCCGAGGCCCATTTCCAGTTTTAAATTGTTTCTTTAATTTTTCAATATCTTATTTATTATAATGAAGTTTTCTGTGATTCCACCTTCCCCTCGACCCTAAGAAGCCCAAAAGCGCTCCCATTCCTTTCCCCCCTCTTTGGAGCTCGTTTACATCACGATTGAGTGCTGAAATTATTAGGGTTTCTAAAATCGGGCAGATTTGAAGAGGTAAGTTATTTCCATCATAACTCTCTCAATTATTACTCTTTTTCCCCCATTCTAGTTCTTACATGATATCAAAATCCTTGTTCAAACTTCACTTGAATTGTTGGATGTTTTGAAATTCAGATTCTAGTGGATTTTGGGTCGTTTTATTCAAGATTGTTTTGAGTAAGTGTTTCTCTCTTCAATTTTTCATTCTCCTTAGGAATTCCTCCCTCTTTAATTATGTTCTAAAATGTCCAGAAGTTAGGGTTCTATCCTAAAGTATGATTTGGTATCTTTTTAGTCAATTTTTGGTGGTTTAGGTCTGGATTTATATTCCTTGTGGCGCGGAGGTGGTGCGCTTAAGGTTTCACACCAAGTTTTGAGGGTTTCGACTCAAAAGGTTTGTGATTCCATGTGTAACTATTTTATGATGAGTTAGTTTGATTGGTTTATTAATTTAGTATGTTTATAATCTGTTTTGTGTGGTGTGAAAACTATTTTTGATGAATTTGGTTAAACATTTAATTTTTAGTTCTATTTTAGCTTGAAATTTGGTACTTTTCATGTGTGACTCTTTGGGTAATGTTTGGGTTTAGTTTATAACATATGAAAGTGATTTATTAGTCTTGAAAGGGGATGCCAATTATGCTTTGATAATTCCTTATTATCATGTGGTCCTTGAAAAGAGGTTTTTGAATGAGCTTAAGGTGTAAAACTGTGTTTTACTTCTTGAAGGTGATTTATGAAAACGTGTGTTTTTCATGTGTATCTTTGTGGTATTATTTTATGTATTTTTATAACACTTGGGGGTGGTTTAATAATTGTTTTAGGGCTGAAAATTATGTTTTGGATTGTTATTGGTATGATTTTGGTTTTGAATGAGGGGTTTGAAATGGGTTTAGTATGCAAACAATGGTTATTCCTCTTGGGTTTGTTTTATAAAAATTGCAAATGTTTTATTTGGTTAAACAAAGTTGGGAAAGGGTGTATATGTACTGTTTGGGTGAGTGTGTTCACCTAATGTGTGTTTTTTAATGGTAAAGTGGTGATTTGAGATGTCAAACATTTTTATAATGTTTTATAAATTGCCGAAATGTTTTACTAAATTGTGTTTTTTGTGTGAAACACGGGTGTGAGATGTTTCGTGTGAGTTTATTGATAAAGTGAATGGTGAAGGTGGGAAGGGTATTATGTGACATGTGTGTGGGCTGTTATGTGAGTTGAATATCTTGTAATGGTTTTATAAAATTGTTAAAAGGATTTTTCGAAGTGTTAAAGAAATGTGAAAAGTGTTGTAGGCAATTTTGGTGTGAGTTTGATTTCAAAATCCATTTGAATGAAAAGTGGAATTTTTGACTTGTGTGATGTAAATGGGGATTTTTGGTTAATGTGTGATGTGGAAGTGATATTTGCATGTCAAAACTATACTTCTTGTATTGTTTAACTTGTTTGAGCACAAAGGGAAAACCTGGGTATCTAGGTGGGTGGACGTGTACTAGTATGCTAGTGAATCCGTGGGGTTTGGCCTCAGTTTCACTTAGCAAGATTGACGCTTACAACTATAACTAAACTATGATGACGATGATTGGGGACCAATAGGTTATGGGTATTATCCCTACTAGTGGATCATGCACGAGAACAAATATTTTTTGTGGTTACTCTCACCGAGATACGAGGTACCTGGGACCCACAGCTAGCTTGTGCGTAGGGGTTATTTCCTATTACTTGTGCTCATTAGATCCTTTGTACTTACCATCAGTATACGGTATTTTTGGCTGTAAAATTCAGTATCTTTTTTATTTATTTTAAAATTTTTGGTCCTTTAAAATTATCCCACATGAAAACTGTTTTCATTTATTATTGCATCCTTTAGAAAATTGTAACTAGCATTTCTTATTTACAGAACTTGCAATTCTTTTTGTCATGAAATGTTTATCACAGGGAATCTCTTGGAGTTGGTATCCTACTAGGCTTTCTCTCACACCCTACTTACACCTTTGGGTGTAAGTAGACTTTCTTATTTTATGTCACAGGTTTCGGTACAAGTTTTATGCCATTGGTTCAGGTTTTTAGCTGTCCATTGGGATGCAGTGTCGTGGAGATGGCTTGAAGGCAGTGCCTCTTTCCATGTGGAGGTTCTTGGGCTGTATTTTCGTGGGTTTTTACCTTTTTAATGGTCTTAAAACATTGTTTAAAATTTTGTAATTCAGTTCTGAATTTTAGTAAAAGATATTTTGGTTTGAAAAATCCAGATTTGATTTCTTGGATTCATTTGTTGTTTTAAGTATAAAAACTCGGGTAAATCATTCCCAATTTTCTATTTTTGTTACCCAGGCACTTGTGCTAGCCCATGGGGATCGGGGAAGCCCTTCGGGACTTGCCAAGGGTCGGGTCGGGTGCCGGTTTCGGCGGCGACCAGATTCAGTTCGTGACAAAATATCTCTTTTTTACTTTAAATCATTTAAAAGTTATGAAAATTTTAAAATAAAACATTTCTTTTTAAAATAACATTGTAATATTGTATGGGAAGCTTCAAAATGTTAGGGAAACATAATGGTGGAGAATAGATTCTCCCATCATATAAGTTAAAAAACATTCTTTCCTTAATTTTTCAAAAAGGTTATAAAGTGCCTTGTTTGGAAAACGACAGAAAGATTCCTTTCAAAACATTTTGTAAAAATTAAAAAATGGGTAAAAATGACTTTAAATAATTTTCTATAATATTTTTAATTAAATTTTAATAAACATGGACATGGATAATAAGGATTTCCTAGTAGATACTTACGTATAAGCAATCTTAGGTAATAAAGAGATTATGAAAATAACCCCTACCTTGTACTTTCCTTTAGTTGAGGGTGAGTTAACCTCCTATATAATGATTAAAATATTTTATTAAATTATAAAATAACCATATTCATATTTATTATATCATATATTATCCTCTTATATCATTTTGTTAAAAATATTTCAGTATTACCATTGTTTCAGGTGTTAAGTGCTTTGTTTTCCGATGTATGTTTCATTGTGTAAGTCATGTTTCTTATGAATATGATATATTTTATTCATATAAAGAATGATAATAAGTTCAGAAATATTATATTTACTCATAAAATTAATTTTATAATCATTATTGAATGGTTAATGTGGAGAATGAATTTTATCGCGTCGTGGAGACAGTAGGTTGTACGTATGCACGAGCGACGATATCATTACATTAATGGTTAAATGTTATGGAACTGTATGATATATTAATTATAAAGAATCATAATCAAGTTATATTCATTATTTATTTCTGTTATAAACATTATTATACCCATCCAAATAAATTAATGTTGAATAACAAATTACACCACAACATAGAGACGGTAAGTCGTACGTACGCACACATGGTGATATTATTATTCATAGGATGGATAAAATGATCAATATAGTTTTCTCATGATTATAATAACATCTTAGTATATTAATGATACTTTATGTATTACTTTTGTATGGAAAAAACAAAGAAAGAGGAGGTATAAGAAGAAAATAACTTTGAAATAGGTGATAAAACGACTACCACTTCTTCACGTGTCTCCTTTTTTATTTTCACAAAAGGACATCTTAAGTTGGTTTTTTTCCAAAGTGTGACCTCTATGATTAATTTAGTTAATTTTGGAGGATATTGAGTTAGGTTTTTTCTGATCTAAAGGTCTTTGGAGGTGTTAATAAAAGAGAAGTAGAAGTTCCCTTTTATAGGAGAGGTGAGGGGCACTTTAGGAAAGTCTCGAAATATTATTTTATTATAAATTAATTTTAGAATTATAATAGATCCAATGTAATATATTTGGATTATAATATGACTATGGGTCGAAATAATATCAAAAAATAGGTTTTATACATGTTTAGTTCATAAAATTAACCTTATCATTTAGATTTAACCCTTAGTGAAATAAGTTATCTCTTACCATGTCTTCTTGTATTTTTATACTATATGGTTAATATAGTTACTATAAAATGACAATAAAACCTAAAGTGGATAATTAATGAAATGTTTAACACTATATAAGTAATTTATTCAAATCTTATATTTTTTTGACAATTATATCATTTAATAAAATAATGTTTGTTTTAAAAACTAAATTTGTCAATTTTGACACTATTTAGTAATTGATTTTTTGTTAAAGTCATAACAACTTGATTCCTTTAAAAAAAGAGAATTAACTCATCCCTAACATGTCACAATCACCAAAAAAAAAATTTATGACATTAAATATTTCAAATAATTTTTATTTTAATATTTATAATATCATTTATTTGATTCTTTTATTAATAAGGTAATAATTTCATCATCATTGTTCATAAATAAATTGATTTATTTAATGTATAAAAATTATAAATAAACTACCATGATTTATTAAATCTTTTTTATCTTTATAATGACTATTTATAGTCAAATAGATCATTTATATAACCACTTATTAAAGTTTTCTTTAGTAAAAAGATACATGTTTTTGTTACATTTCTCATTATTTTAAATTAGTTATTTTAACATCTCATTATCACACCCAAGTTGCTCCAAAATTCCAAAAATTAGGCCTAAGTATTTTTTTGGTCACCCATGAATCATAAAATAAGATTAATACACATGTTAGGGTAGTTTTATATTATTATAATATTATTTTTACCCTTATATACCTAATTTACCCTTTAATCGTGGCAAATAAAAAAAATTACTAAAGTTACTATTCATAATGTCAAAAAATAAAAGGTAATTGTTTAAAAAATATGAAAATTATGATTCCAAATATGGAATCCATTTTTCCAAATTCAAAACACATAATTTGTATTAATTAATTCCTATTTTCAAAATCAGAAAACGTGTTTTTAAGAAGTAAAAACTATCAAAAGATTGAAATGTTTTTATGTCAAATTTAAATTTGAAATTAGTTATAATGATCAAATTGTACTAAATGATAAAAACATAATTCAATTAGACTTTAAAAAAATTGAAACAATAATCTTACTATATAAATAATTTAGATGAAAAGGCAGTTTTGAATTAAAATGCAGTATTTTTCACTATTCATTAAAAAATAAATGTTATCAGAAAAACATCAAAAATTTATCCAAAGTAATGTTATATATGCCTATTCTAAATAATAACCATATTTTAAAATTTAATGTATAAAAGTTTCAAATATTGTATTTAAAAAGTTTTCGCCATTAAAAGGTGGTAAAACTGCATTTTTTTAAAAATACTTATTTTATTTGAAAAAAAATTGAATTTGTTATTATATTATGTCTAAGAAACACATAAAATGAATGTTAAAATTATATAGAATATATAAAATTCAGAATTTTGTTAATTCTATTCATAAACTCTAATTTAACAGCAAGGTTATATATCATATTAAATAATAATATTTTATTAACATACCGTTTTTCAGTAAAACTGGGCCTTACGTGTAATGTAAGCCAACTCATTATTGTTTGTATCATAAGCTTAACATGGTATTTTGTAAAAATAAATCAATCAATAAAATTATGTTTATTCAAAAATAAAAATATTGCAAATTCTTGGGGTGTTACACAAGTAAACCAATTATTCTAACCAAAAAAATGAACAATTGACCAAATGAACTAACAAAAAATTACATTACCCTGAAATGAACCAAATGATCTAGCCAAATTACCAAATTTACAAATATTACAAAATATCTAACCCAAAAATTAATTGAATTTCATACCTCATTAATGAAATAAATACCCTCACCCAGAATGAATCAAATAACCAAACCAAAAAAAATGAAAAATACTCTAACCGATTGACCAAATGACCAAATGACCAAACAACCTAACCAAAAAATGAACCTATTGACCAAATGGTCAAAATTACTAATTGATCTAATAATTAAATAACATAACACAAATATAATGGGACCAAAATGAACATACAAGAGGAATATAAATCATACCCATCTTTAGCATTACAATTAGTGTGTATTTATTATGTTATGACACTAGTATTAAATTTCAAATTAAAAGTGCATTTAGATGATTCTTCATTTTATAGATTTATTAAACAACTAATGTTTTAATTCATTCTAGGTTTATCAATTTAATATTATTCAATAATGTGATATTATAATAATCAATTTCATTTGTATCAAGTAACATTGGGAATTGATCGTCTTGTGCCTCAAGAAAATTTATTTTTCTATAGTAGGAAGAAAAAGAATGGAAGTTATACAATTGAACAAACACAAGAAAATAATGTAAGTATTTTTATTCATATTTCAAATTTTGATATGTACTTCATAATTAAATATCTTGTTTATATTTTCAATAGTGTTCCATGGTGGCCCATGTTGAGAAAGAAGATTACAACTTTTGGCCAAATGATCATTTGAGATAAGTATTTGGTTAAGATTAGTAGGGGAGAGTCATATGTTCAACCAAGAAAAACATAATCCCCACCAGGTATTAGCCATAATCAGGTGACTCTCAAACCTCTCACACCATAGAACTAAAAAACTCTTGAGCAGAAGCAGTCGAGGCTAAAAAATAGCCATACAGGAGAATGGAATAGGTAAAATGGTCACAAAAAATATCCTAAAATCTATGTCATTTATATTTCCATTATTTCTATCAGATGATACTAATTTTTTTGATTTGTGTATGGAAAAAATTTGATCTATATATGATGCTCCAATTTATTTCAATGAGGTTCTTAATGGTGCTCAAGGTGATAATATTGCTGGTGGTGGTGGTGGTGGTGATAATGATGATGATGCTAGTGCTCTAGATGAAAATGTTGGTGATGGTGGTGATGAGGATGTTGGTTATGGTGATGGTGATGAGGATGAGGATGTTTGTGATGGGGGAGATATTTATCCCCTCCATTTTTTAGTTATCAATAAAGATACATGTGGATGTTATTTAATGAATTGAATTGATCAATTGTGTTGATGTATATGTATGTTAAAGTATTGTAAAATATTTTTAAACTATTCTAAGAATTTGGTTGAATGATAAATATATAATAAATGTATTTCATTTAATGTTTATCATGGTTTTTATTTTGTGTATAGGTTCTGTTATTGTTTTTTGGTGGGTTGGATGGGATTATACTTCATTTTGGGGATAGATAGCAATACCAATGGTTCAAAGAACCATTGATACATGTTTTCTTGGAGAAAATATATACCTAATGTTCTCCTAACCATGGGAATATATATATTCCCATAATTTAATTAAAACCATGGGTATTATGAATACCTCATATGCTATATCCATGGTTTCTATAGAAACTGTCGGTATATCCCAATAGTGATGGATTAAGATCCCATGGTTTATAGAACTATTGGTATAGCCTATAACCATGGTTTTATAGGATATTTTGATTGTTCTAAACCATGGTCATAAGCTAAAATTATCATGGTGTAAGGATTTTTAAAGTGGTAGGGTGAAGAACATGTTTATCACATTACTAGTACAAACCATGGACATCAATTATACAGCCCTAAGAGGGTGAATCATAGTTTTTCAATCCATGAAACAGAGGATGCACGACCATGAAAAAACTTTAATTTATTACAATTTCACCGCACATGGTTTGTGTATAGTTTTTTTAACCATGTTCCTATAATGTTCAAGGTGTGGGATCAAGGATAGTGGGAATTTCATGGTTGGAACATGGTTTAGAAAAATGTACGGCCAAACCATGCACCCCTTTAAGAAGATTGAAATTACCTTTCCCCCCTATTTACTTTAAGAATAATACCACCATTTTTATTCTCCCTATTTGAGTAAAACATACCACAATAGCTCTCACCTTTCTCTCATCATTATTTTTAGTTATCTCTATCATTTAGACTCTATTTCAATTGGTATTCATTACATTGGATACATCTTGGTATGTATATCACTCATATTTATTCTTTTCTTAGTTTTATTTTCCATCTTGGTTGTTGTCTCCATGGGATCCAATATGCCCTTTTCTCAAGTCAATTGTCTGGTTTTACATTTTCTCTCATTCCATCCAAGATATGTGGCTGATACTGGATAATGATTCCTCTACGAGTCTAATATAGGTGGTCTACTAATTCTCCCAAAAATTATTGAGGTTTATAAATTGTTGCCTTTGTGCTACATGTTGTACTTTCCATGCATTTCTCTAAAAATTTATATTCCTTTAAATTATTTTATAAACTTGTTTCTATAAGTTCTATGAGACCCTTAACATTGTTTGAGGTTAAAAACTTAAACATTAACCACCCCTTATGGTTAGTTATATTAAATCCTCTTAACAACCATGCTTCTATTGTAACTAAAACAAACCTAAAAAGCGTTTTCAATTATACTTATAAAATTAATTATCTAAATTGATAAATTGAACTAACAAATGACATGGATACTTCACATGTACCTTTGATCACTTGTTATTTTATGCTCAATTATTATAATATATTTGTATCACTTTAAAGGAGTGGTATTCCTTGAGCAAGACTTGGATTCCCAACCCAAAATTCCTTGGTAGAACTCATTGGACACCAAAAAATTCATTGACATTACCACAAAGTGAGAACCACACTTGTTATAGGTCAATGTATGGTATTTTTTAATTTCTTGTCTTTACACCAAAGATTCACCTTCATTAATGGAAATTATAATTCCTTGGATCACCTCCATGGATTTGTCTTGATGTACTCAGTCATAGACTGCCTGGTATTTTATACCTAGGATCCAATAAAGTCTATCCTAATATTAACTTTGAATTTTCCTTATGCTCAGTTAGATTATTATAGGATGAAATACTGAGGGTTCATCCCTTGGATTACACTCATATTCCTAGCCAAACATCTCATTTGATTACAGTGAGTGGTCTCCACCTTCTAAGGTCAGAGATTCCATGGGTTACCTATGTATCCATTTTGATTATTATAATTGGAATGATTGGATATGTTCCTTGGTTCCCTTACCAATTAATGATCTTATACTCATAGGCATTAAACATAGGCCAAAGAAGGTAGGTTTGGACAGGTATCTCATGAGGATCCCAAGTTGACATGGTTTATATTTAATTTACATATTTATATTTTTTATATCTGCACACTATTACATTTTATATGCATAGACTAGATTTGAATTAGACATTGATGGTAGTGGTATTCCTTTTTTTACTCACAAACTATTTGGGACACCGTTTGGTATATGGATAGACTTCATGGATTCAAATAAGGATAAAGGGAAGTGCCTAGCTATGTACACTTTATTTCTTTTTCGGATTGAAGCTTGGGGGTACATGATTGAGCTAGTGATCAGGATTCTCATGGAGATAACTGTTTTAATCCTTTTTTTTGTATATACTGGTACTATATTGTATTTATTCTTCCATGTCTATATGTTTACTATTATGTATATTCCTGAAATCATCTCTATGAGATATTGTTTCTGTTAATGAATAATTGTTATTATTGGGATGGTTTATCTTCCATTGAACTATTATTATTTTTTGATTATTTATTACTATTCATAGCTTCACCAATCTGATAAAGAGGGTATAGTTTCCCCATAGTACCACCATAGATCCTTATTTCTAGTTGGTATCCTCTGGCATATGGGGAGGCGTGCTTAAGTCCATGTGGAAAACTATGTTCAGTTAGTTATGAGTGAACTGGGCATAATGCATCATGTGGATCATTGTAAATAATTAAAAGTATCATTAAATAGGAAAAATTATTTATGTTACATGTGAACATGGTCTTCTCTTAGTCCTCTAGAATAATTGGAACCTAAAAGTACCCATAAAATATTTTAAGGAAGAAATAGGGACCCTTCCCAACTAATCTCTCCCACATTTAATACAAAAATATTATGAGAAATGGTCTTTTCTAGTCACATGGTTAAACCTCTTATAATCTATATAGTCTCTCCATCTATTTGCAATTTAAGTGGGTACTAATTAATTTTTCTCATTCTACACAATTTTGTATCTAGTTTTCTTTGGAACAATTTTTGTAGGACTCAACCATTTGGAGTATATCATGGGGTAGATTATTCTAGCTCCTAAAAGTATTTCTACTTACTTTTTCACTACTTCCATAATGGTTTAGGTGAGCCTAATTTGGGGTATTATCACTAGTTTTGATTCATATTCAAGAAAAATAATTTAATTTTCAATGGTAAGGATAATCCTTAGAATATCCCATAATGTCTATCTTATTTCCCTAACATTATGTTTTAGAATTTCCAATAGTTGGTGTTCTTAGCTAGGGTCAATTTTTTTTGAAATTATGATTGGTAGTATCTCAATTTCTTTTAAAAGGGAATATTTTAAATTTGATGGAAATAGCATAATTCAAAATTTAGGAGGGTTTCCAATGATAATTTTAGTTCATAAATGTCCGTATTGGCGATCTTTATAAGCAATGAAAAAATATTTGTAGAATATTCAAGTAACTATTCAAAAATAATTTTCATTAAATTATTTAAATTTAACAACACTCAAAACTATTTCTAGATTAATCCCATTTTCAAAAATAGATTCATCAATAAATTTGGTTTTTTCTAAATATTCTCTTAATATTATTATTTCATCAAACATTTCAATTTCCTCCCTAGACGGACAAAGTACTTCAATGTGTTTTAATGTAAAAACAGATTATTATTCATGTGAGTATTTCATTGAGTCAAGAATATTGAAATACAGTATTTGCTCACAAAAATTTATGGAAAGTTTTCCTTCATTTTCATTGATTATAATTTTAGTATTTTTGTAGAATGAATAATCTAAAATCATGGGAGAGTGTTGGAAAAAATCCCTCAAGGTAAGATTTTGAGTCGATTGTGTTTGTTGAAAAATCATGTTGACAAGATAAATTAGGAAGTTACTACATGATTTTTTAATAGTTATGTTAATTAATATTCAAGATAGTGGAATGTATTCTTGGGAAGTAGTATAGATTATTGTGTGTACATGGTGGCACTATTTTCCAGTTTTTTCCAAATTTTTGGGGTCCAAAATTTAGAGGATGGAAAAATGTTTTTTTTGGAAAAGGAAGTAATTTCATGGAAATATGAAAAGTTGTGTGAAAGGGTGAAGGTTTTTCATAAAGTTGTGTGCAAGTGAATATTTGGGACCATCACATCAAAATACAGTAAATGGAAGTGTTTCATGAAAGTTATAAAAACACACAAAAGTCAGATTTGAGTGACACAAGAAGAGTTGTGTGCTCCCATGAAATAGTGATGGTGTTACACACCTAAGGTCATGTCAAAAGATGAAATTCAGCACTCAAAGAAAGTTTCAAGCATAATGGAAGGTGTGCAAGGAAGTTTCATTCATGTTTGGTCATGTCTATAAATAGGCAGATACCCCTCTCATTTCAGCAGCTCAACCCTTAGAGAATTTCAAGGCTCTAGATCACACAAGAGTTGCATGAAGCTATTTCTTTTGCATAGTAAGTATTAGTTTCACATAGAAAAGGTACTTGTGTCTATAGGACCAAATTATTTACATGACAATCTAAATTTTTTTCTTAAGTTAGAGTTACATGAAAAAATAGAAATGTTTCATGAATGTTGGTAGAGTTACACGCGAGTAATCCAAAGGTTGTGTTAAAGAAAAGGTTGTGTGAACCTATAAGGATTTCCCTAGAAATTATATGGTAAAGGGGTATTCATAATGTGGATGAAATTTTAATGTAATGATGCACTAAATGACATATAAACCATATTGATTGAAGTGATCAAAGAGAAATCTTCTGAAAGAGCGGTGAGCACACTTCAGTTGAGAGAGTATTTAGCTTTCAAATTATGATTGGTTGTAAACCAGAAATCATAGTGAGCCCACTCTAAATTTTTTAACATAAGTTCACTTTAGTGTATTTTCTACATAGGAATATTTTCTTTATATTCTACTTTGACGTAGCATGGTTCATGTGAACAAAAGTAAAATTATTGCATCTCATGCATACTTTTATTTCTATTTATACATTTCTTTGAGAAAGGGAGAGAAACATGTTTCTTTTAATTATAAAACAATATATTAAGGGGAATTATCATTAATATATCATACCCCAATTCACCCCCTTAATTTATTTAACCTAGTTGGAGTAATAATTGGTGTCAAAGGGAAAGGTTAATGATAAAACACTATTTTATTGAATATTTTATTGATAATAAATGATATAATTTCCTCACATTGTGTTAAATATTTTTATTTACAAAATATTTGGGATTAGATCATTCATTTGAATATTTGATGAAAATTCCAGTTTTACCCTTTATAGTGCACTGTAGTATTTCGAATATAAATTTTTTTATATTTATTATTTTAATTTGAAATTTTTTAACAGTGTTCCTAACTTAATTATATACAACTTTTATTCAGGACACTAGATCAAAAGTATGAATGTTAATGGAGTAATTGGGCCATAAAGTCAAAGCTGGGCTGGACTCGCCAGAATGGATAAGATTATGTATTTCGGCCATAACTCCTACATATGGGCCTGTATTGAGCCCAAATTGGGAGAGAAGATAGAGGACCCATATCCTCACATTTGAACCTTCTGGAAGGCCGGACAATTCACGCGTTTTGGTGGTCAAATGGGCGGTGCAAGTTTCATTAAAATATTTGGCCGAATTTCCACATTCACACTTGAAACCACTTGTAACCTCTCCTCTCCTCCCCTCTATAAATTGGATTTTTATCATTTGGAGGGGTTGGGACGTGCATTGGGAAGTTGAGGGCAGAGTAGAAGTGGATCCACTCCAATTATCCAACCATTTCAATAGGGGTAGCTCTTGAAGCAAGGATCCCTTCGACGAAGCCTTCTTGTTCTCCTTCATGTTGTAATGATTTTGTTTATGTAATAAACTTATTTGTTCTTCTTTTATTTCTTCTATTTTCTTTTTTTTTGTTTAAATTTATTCTTCTCTTAATATTCCTAATTGGGCTGGAATTATTGAGTAGAAGCGTTATTAGGTTATACCCATTTTAAACCTTTGCACATGCAAAATGCTTCTACGATGATTACGCCACCCATGGAAGAGTAGTTCTTTTTAGTAATCGATCTATCTTCTACCTTCTTCATTTAATTATTTTGAATCAATGAGCTACTGAAATTAACATAATATGATCCATGAATTGTGTTTTTAAATTACAAGAAACTAAGCAAGCAATTGAACAATTAACACAAAACACGCGAGGTCGGGAATTGTGTAAATTGTGAGAGTGCAATCTTAATCGGTAATACAAGACCATACGGGATAAATTTGTAGAGTTAAAATATAATCCCTAAACAAAATTCATCCTCATTTCCATAATGGATATGTGATCTAATTAACCACTGACCATAAGCTATACTTAGAACAACAATCAAAGAAGGGTGCTGCGATTGCGTGTTCCGAAGCTAGCCTAGGGTTTAAGTAATTTCATCTTTGTGGTTAAGTTAACTCTCGTAGGGTTAGAGGGATAAAAAATTAGTGGATCATAATTGAGTGGATATTGATTTAAATGATAATGATTAATAAGTGAATGAAGAGGTATAGTTAGATCGATTACACCTTTTAAATAGATTTCTAAAAAAAACATCTTCTTGTTAGTGGATATTGATTTAAATGATAATGATTAATAAGTGAATGAAGAGGTAGAGTTAGATCGATTATGCCTTTTAAATAGATTTCTAAAAAAACATCTTCTTGTTGTGTCATTTTAATCGAAATTCATTTCAAAACTAAAAACACAAAAAAATTATACAATCTTGTTCCAGCAAACTTCTTATAGATTAATAAACTACAAAAAAACCCAATCCTTTAAATTAGTGTTTTTATTCTATTCTATTTTATTTTATTTTTTAGAATACCTCTAATAAGTTGTTAAATTCACTTCCTCCTTTGAGAGACGACCTTGGTCAGCCACTCTGCTGCACCTAAGTACCCCAAATTACACTAATCATTTGAGGGCGCCCACGACAGCGCTCTTTCAAATTGGCGCAATTGTCGGGGAGGGAAGTAATTATTTCAACAAATTAGAGGTATTTATTTTATTTTACATTTTATTCTCTTCCTCTCTTCTTTCTTCCTTCTTTACCCAATCTGATTTTTCTTCTTCTTCTTTTATTTTCTTCTACATATTTTTGGACCATCAACTCAAACTTCCCATTTTTATTTTACTATGGTCCAATTTCTTTCTTTTCATTTTTATTTAATCTATGACACTAACTAATCCCGGAGATCTCTTAGATCTTGACCCTGAGATTGAACATAGCCTTAGGGCATGAATCAGACATTCTCAATCTACAAGAAGTTTCAATATTCAACCAGTTGGTGAATTCATCTCTTCTTGAAACATTGAAATTGGAAGCAATTCAAATTCAAACATAAAAGAGGAACCAATGGCTGGAAATAATGGAAATGAACTTAATAGAAGCATTCGATAATTGGCTGCACCTGATATTAACTATCAACCAAATTGTATTGCATACCCAAATCTCGAATCGGACTTTGAATTGAAATCTGGATTAATTCACCTTCTTCCAAAGTTTCATGGCTTATCTAGTGAGGATCCCAACAAACACCTTAAGGAATTTAATGTAGTTTTCTCAACTTTAAAACCAGGAAATGTTTCTGAAGATCAAATTAAATTAAGAGCATTCCCATTCTCACTTGATGGAGCTGCAAAAGATTGGATGTATTATTTGCAACCTGAAGATGTAACATATTGGAATGATTTGAAACGTCTTTTCTTACAAAGATTTTTTCCAGCATCAAGGACAACATCCATTCGAAAGGAGATATCGGGGATCAAGCAAGCCCAAGGAGAGTCAATGTATGAGTACTGGGAGCGATTCAAGAAGTTGTGTGCAAGCTGCCCACATCACCAAATCAGTGAGCAATTACTAATCCAGTACTTCTATGAAGGACTCACACCTATGGAGAGAAGCATGGTAGATGCTGCGGCTGGAGGAGCATTGGTGGAAAAGACACCAGTAGCTGCACGTGCGTTGATCGACAAGATGGCCCAAAACTCCCAATAATTTGGTGATAGAGGTACACCACATGTCCAGGGAGTACATCAGGTAAGTCCTTCTTCTCTTGAAAGTCATTTTATTGATACTAAGTTGGAAGAATTGACCACTATGTTGAGGAAAATTGCTTTGGCACAAAAGAAATCTCTACCCCCTCCTTCAAGGCCTTGTGGTATTTTCACTGAGACAAGCCACCCAACTGACTGTTGCCCACAACTCCAAGAAACAGAAGATTGTGCAGCAGTGTTCCCTGGGAGACCATTTCAGCAGCAAAAACAACAACCATATCCCCAAAAGAAGTTTTATCCAACATACAACCAAGGGTGGAAATATTAGTCGGACCTGAGGTATGGCTCTGGACAACAACAAAGGCCACCCTTTCAACAAAACTTCCAGCAGCCTCTGCCTTACCAGTAGAGTTTCCAACAACCCCAAAGGAGATTTGAAGCTCAAACATCAACAAGTCAACAACAAGGGAATCATCCACCAAAGGTATATTCTAATACTGATGATATTTTGAAGCAAATTGTTCTTAATCAACAGAATGAGATGAAGAGTCAAAGTTCGGAGCTGAGAGAGTTGAAGACTCAAATGAGCCAGATTGCCACCGCCCTCCATGAACTTGTGAGTAAGAATTCTGGAAATCTACCTTCCCAGCCCACTCCAAATCCAAAGGGGAATGTTAGTGCCATCACATTGAGAAGTGGGAAGAAAATGAACGATACATCTACACCTACCATTCCACTGGGATTCACCTCAACTTCAGAGAAGTCGCATTCCATACCAACTGATGAGAAATCCAAGGAGAAAGATAAAGGTATGAAAAAGATTGATGATGTTCCTCCTAAAACCCTTCCTTTTCCAAACAGGGTTGTTCAAACCAAGAAGATGGATGAAGAAGCAATGCAAAAGGGGGTTTTGGACACATTCAAGCGTGTGGAGATCAACATTCCTCTACTTGAAGCCATTAAGCAAATCCCAAGGTATGCCAAATTATTAAAGGAACTCTGCACCAATCGAAGAGGGCTCAAGGTAAATTAGAAGATCAACCTTGGAAGGAATGTCTTAGCACTCATTTCACCAACTCTAGTAATGCCAACAATGTTCAAGGATCCAGGGACATTCACCATCCCATGCACCATAGGGGAGTTGCACTTTTCTGATGCACTTTGTGATTTAGGTGCTTCCATAAATGTGATGCCTCACTCTGTATTCTCTTCCTTGCAGGTTGGTGAGTTGAAGCCAACAAGAGTAGTGGTGAAATTGGCAAATAGAGCTATGGAATATCCAGCAGGAGTCCTTGAGGATGTACTTGTCCGGGTAAGAGACATGATCTTTCCAGCGGATTTCTGTGTTCTTAACATGGAGGATGATCAGGTAAGTTCTCATGCCCCCATTATCTTAGGTAGGCCCTTCCTCAAAACTGCAAAAACTATCATAAATGTCAATGAGGGTACACTTTCCATGGAATTTGGGGATGAAGTTGTGATATTTAATGTTATGGATTCCATGAAGTACCCCTCTGAGGACCATTTTTCTTTTGTTATCTCCCATTTTGAACCACCAAATAAAAACTCCATAGAATTTGATTGTCCTATGCTTAGGGAGATTATGAGTATTGGTTCGAGTTTGATGTCTAAGAGCACTTTCGCACATTTTGCTGATACAAAATCCTATCTTGGATTTGATTTTGATGTGGATTCATATTCTGATTTTGATCATGTTCACTCTGATTATGAAATGGCTGTTGAGTATGCTAATGGATTTGATGCTTTATTCTATGATTTTGATGATGTCTATTCTGATACTGATGCTCTTTGTGCACATATTTCAGTTCCTTCAATGTCTCCATCCATACTACACCCTCCTTCATTAGAACTCAAGCCATTGCCACCAAATATGAAATACTCATACTTTTTGAATGGTGAGATATTACTTGTTATCATTGCTAACAATCTCCCTTTTGAACATGAAGAAAAGCTTTTGAATATTTTGAGGGAGAACATCAGGGCGATTGGGTGGACCTTGGCTAACATATCAGGTATTAGCCCCTCCATTTTCATGCATAGAATTCTCTTGGAGGATGGGGCTAAACCGGTGAGACAACCACAAAGGAGACTCAATCCCACCCTCCTGGAAGTTGTTAAAAAGGAAGTTGAGAAATTGCTCGAGGCAGGTATAATATTTCCCATTTCAGATTCTCAGCGGGTAAGTCCTATTCAGGTTGTGCCTATGAAAAGTGGTGTTACTGTTGTTAAAAATGAGAAATATGAGTTAGTTCCAATGAGGGTGCAAAATAGTTGGCGTGTGTGTATTGATTATAGGAAACTAAATCAGTCCACTCGCAAGGACCATTTCCCCCTCCCATTTATTGATCAGATTCTTGAGAGACTAGCTGGGAAGACATACTATTGTTTCTTGGATGGATTTTCTGGATATTTTCAGGTTCCTATAGCTCCGGAGGACCAGGAGAAGATGACATTCACCTGCCCATTCAGTACCTTTGCCTACCGAAGGATGCCATTTGGACTTTTCAATGCCCCAGGTTCCTTCCAGAGATGCATGGTGAGTATTTTTTCTGATTTTATTGAGATCTGCATGGAGGTATTTATGGATGATTTTACAGTTTATGGATCCTCATTTGATGAATGTCTAAAGAGTTTGGGAAAGGTGTTGAATCGTTGTATTGAGAAGAATCTGGTCCTGAACTTTGAAAAGTGTCATTTTATGGTAGAGCATGGAATTGTCTTAGGG
Source organism: Viscum album (assembly GCA_963277665.1). Taxonomy (NCBI): domain Eukaryota; kingdom Viridiplantae; phylum Streptophyta; class Magnoliopsida; order Santalales; family Viscaceae; genus Viscum; species Viscum album. The sequence goes on from OY728120.1 coordinate 1,492,532,977, forward strand.
CATGTAGTGTCAAAACATGGGATAGAGGTTGATAGATCTAAGGTAGACATTATTTCATCCTTACCCTATCCTTCATGTGTGCGTGATGTTAGATCTTTCCTAGGGCATGCATGATTTTATCGGCGCTTCATCAAGGATTTTAGTAAGATCGCTCTTCCTATGTCACGATTACTTCAAAAAGATTCTGATTTTGTGTTTGATGATTATTGTAGGACTTCCTTTGATGAGCTAATGAAGTTTCTGACCACTCCACCTATCATACAGCCCCCACAGTGGGACCTTCCATTTGAGCTTATGTGTGACGCCTCCAACTTCGCGGATGGAGCTGTCTTATCTCAGAGGGTGGAAGGACGTTCACATGTGATCGCCTATGCATCGAGGACACTGGATTCAGCCCAATCAAACTAAACTACCACAGAAAAGGAGTTTATTGCTGTCATATTTGCTTTAGATAAATTCCGTTCATATTTATTGGGCTCTAAAGTAGTTGTTTTTTCGGACCATGCAGCTTTGAGGTACCTCCTAAAGAATCCAGATGCAAAGCCCAGTCTGATTCGATGGATGCTCCTTCTTCAGGAATTTGATATTGAGATAAAGGACAAGAAGGGTTCAGAAAACTTGGTGGCGGACCACATGATTAGGCTTACTCACACACTAGAGGATGACACCTTGGATCAGGTACCACTTCAGGACACTTTCCCCGATGAGAATATCTATACCGTCTCAGGTACGCATCCTTGGTATGCTGATTTAGTTAATTACATTGTTTCCTCTGAAATCCCAGCAAATTTGAAGAAGCATCAAGTCCAAAAATTAAAAAGTGATTCTAGGTTTTATGTGTGGGATGATCCTTACCGCTGGCGCATGTGTAGTGACCAAGTTATTAGGAGGTGTATTCCTGATCATGAGATTGAGTCTGTTTTGCAATTTTTTCATACACTTGCATGTGGTGGACACTTTGGACCCCAACGGACAGCTAGGAAAGTTTTGGACTCAGGATTATATTGGCCTAGATTATTCCATGATGCCCATGTGTTTTGTAAGTCATGCTCTCGTTGCCAACACACTGGGAACATTTCTAAGAGACATGAGATGCCCCAACAACCCATACTATTCTGTGAGATTTTTGATGTATGGGGCATTGATTTTATGGGTCCTTTTCCTAGTTCATTTGGATTTTTGTATATTTTGGTTGCTGTTGATTATGTGAGTAAATGGGTGGAGGCCAAGGCCACCAGGACTGACGATTCTCATGTTGTAGTGGATTTTGTCAAGGATCAAATTTTCTGCAGGTTTGGAGTACCAAAGGCAATCATCAGTGACCAAGGGACAAACTTTTGCAATAGGAATTTTGCTTCCCTCCTTCGAAAGTATGGGGTGACACACAAAACATCAACACCATACCACCCCCAAACAAATGGCCAGGCTGAGGTTTCAAATCGTGAGTTGAAACAAATCTTGGAGAAAACCGTGCAGCCAAATAGGAAGGATTGGAGCAAGTGCTTGGATGATGCATTGTGGGCTTATAGAACAGCATACAAGACCCCCATTGGTATGTCCCCATTTCGGATTGTTTTTGGTAAAGCATGTCATCTCCCAGTGGAAGTCGAGCATCGGGCATATTGGGCTATAAAGAAATGCAACATGGATTTGGCCCAAGCTGGAATTCAAAGGAAGTTGCAAATTCAAGAGCTTGAAAAGATTCGAATGTCATCATATGAGAACTCAAGGCTCTACAAGGAAAGATCAAAAGTAGCTCATGACAAAATGATCCAACAAAGTGAGTTTCATGTTGGAGAGAAAGTCCTTCTCTATAGTTCACGACTGAAGTTGATGCCTGGTAAGTTGCATTCCAGATGGTTAGGTCCTTATATTGTGTCTAATGTTTATCCTTATGGTGTAGTGGAGATCACACAAGAGGACACTGGAAGGAGATTTACAGTCAATGGGAAACGTTTGAAGAGATACATTGAGGGACTTCCTACTAATGCAGTGGATTTTATCACACTGCATTACCCCATCATCACTTGAGCACATCAGGCTATTCCTAACCCTTTCACTTTTATATTATTTGTCCTATTTAAAAATTCTTCATTTCATGTGCATATATCATATCATAGGTTCACATTGAGGACAATGCAATATTTTAAGTGTGGGGGAGGGAACCTTTTAGTTTAGTAATTTCAATTGCTTTCCTGTTCAAAAAAAAAACCAAAAAAAAAATTGTGTGTTTTTCAAAATTTGTGTGTTTATTTTACAATTTTCTGTGTGTTTTTTAATCTTTTGAGCTGAAATGATTCTCATCACCATTTTTAAATCCATATCAATAAGTGAAACAATTTACCCCTTGAAACTAAGCTTAAATGAATGCTGCAATAACTTTGTTTCAAGTTCAAATATTTAGTAATTTCATGAAAAGTATGCTGAATTTTGAATCCAATGCCAATCTCACTGTCTTTATATTTGAAATCACTTTTCTTGTGAGGCTTCTAAATCATTATTTTCATATTCTTTACATTCACCTCACTTCTTGAGAGAACCAAACCATACTTGATTTAACCAGAATTTGATCTATTCCTGTCAAAACTTGAGGGTTTGAGGTACTTATGTTTAAATGATTGAGGCATTTGTTTGGTATTAAAGCCCCTATTTCAAAGATTCCTTTTTTATAATGGCCTACCTTGAATATTTAATCCTTGTAGCCCTTAGAATCCATGCACAACCTATTAGGTTAGCCACATTACAAGCCAATTTTCCCTATCCAACCAACTCTTGAAGTGAAATTGCATAATCTAGTTGAGTATAAGTGTGGGGGGAGTTGTCTTGTGTTTTGCCACCACATTCTGTGATACTTTGGGTGGAAAATTAAATTCTAAAGAGCTGTGTTTGCTGCTGAAGAAAGTCATTATATTGAAAGCTGTGCCTTTTCTGGAGATTTCATGACAAGTGAAGCTGTGCCTTTTCTGGCGCTTATAATTGAGTTGGAAAGCTGTGCCCATCTGGAGCTTTCAAGAAAATCATGTTTGAGAAGATTGACATTTTTTATGCTGAAATGATGAATGGTGTAAACCTTTCATGACTTTTCATGCTGATGGAGCTAAATTGATACTATGGGGATTGAAGAGAAGACCATATTTAAGTGAAAATTATATTAATGCAATTTTCTTCAAAAGAGTCAAGCCCTCCTCATTCAGCCTCAGAGTTTTTCACATCTTAATCCTACCAACCGAAAGCCACAGAACAACCCTAAAAAGTCCTCATGATAAACATATGTCCTTGACTCACATCGGGTAGCGATGTAGGAATCTATCAAGCCTATGGTGACCCTTGTATGAGTTTGGATGAGAAAGACATTGCAAAAAAATTGATATTTGAGTGATGAGAGAAAATTCAAGCGAGGTAAGTGTTTTGTGCATGGGTGGATAAATGAAGTGGAAATATATTGAATGATATAAATGGAGAACTTGAAATAAGGTTTTTTATGAGGAATGATATCTTTTGATTCTTGGTGTGAAATTGATTGATCTTAAGGATATGTGTTTTAAGATTGGTTTTAATTTGATATTGATGTTTACTTGATATGAGGTTTTGCCCAGGTGTGCAAAAGGGTAAGTGTGGGGGAGTTGATAAAACACTATTTTATTGAATATTTTATTGAAAATAAATTATATAATTTCCTCACATTGTGTTAAATATTTTTATTTACAAAATATTTGGGATTAGATCATTCATTTGAATATTTGATTAAAATTCCAGTTTTACCCTTTATAGTGCACTGTAGTATTTCAAATATAAATATTTTTATATTTATTATTTGAATTTTAAAATTTTTAACAGTGTTCCTAACTTAATTATCTACAACTTTTATTCAGGACACTAGATAAAAAGAATTCATTTTAATGGAGTAATTGGGCCATAAAGTCAAAGCTGGGCTGGACTCGCCAGAATGGATAAGATTCTGTATTTCGGCCATAACTCCTACATATGGGCATGTATTGAGCCCAAATTGGGATAGGAGATAGAGGACCCATATCCTCACATTTTATAATTCTGGAAGGCCGGCCAATTCACGCGTTTTGGTAGTCAAATGGGCGGTGCAATTTGCATTAAAATATTTGGCCGAATTTCCACATTCACACTTGAAACCACTTGTAACCTCTCCTCACCTCCCCTCTATAAATTGGAGTTTTTCTCATTTGGAGGGGTTGGGACGTGAATTGGGAAGTTTAGGGTAGAGGAGAAGTTGATCCACTCCTATTCTCCAAACATTTCAATAAGGGTAGCTCTTGAAGCAAGGATCCCTTCGACGAAGCCTTCTTCTTCTCCTTCATGTTGTAATGATTTTGTTTATGTGATAAACTTATTTGTTCTTCTTTTATTTCTTATCTTTTCTTCTGTTTTGTTTAAATTTATTCTTCTCTTAATCTTCCTAATTGGGCTGGAATTATTGAGTAGAAGCGTTATTGGGTTATACCCATTTTAAACCTTTTCACATGCAAAACGCTTCTAGGATGATTACGCCACCCATGAAAGAGTAGTTCTTTTTAGTAATCGATCTATCTTCTAAATTCCTCATTTAATTATTTTGAATCAATGAGCTAATGTAATTCAAATAATATGATCCATGAATTGTGTTTTTAAATTACAAGAAACTAAGCAAGCAATTGAACAATTAACACAAAACACGCGAGGTCGGGAATTGTGTAAATTGTGAGAGCGCAATCTTAATCGATAATACAAGACCATACAGGATAAATTTGTAGAGTTAAAATATAATCCCTAAACACAATTCATCCTCATTTCCAGAATGTATATGTTCTCTAATTAACCACTTACCATAAGCTATACTTAGAACAACAATCGAAGCAGGGTGCTGCGATTGCGTGTTCCGAAGCTAGCCTAGGGTTTAAGTAATTTCATCTGTGTGGTTAAGTTAACTCTTGTAGGGTTCGAGGGATAAAAAATTAGGGGATCATAATTGAGTGTATATTGATTTAAATGATAATGATTAATAATTGAATGAAGAGGTAGAGTTTGATCGATTACGCCTTTTAAATAGATTTCTAAAAAAACATCTTCTTGTTGTGTCATTTTAATCGAAATTCATTTCAAAACTAAAAACAAAAAAAATTATACAATATTCTTCCAGAAAACTTCTTCTAGATTAATAAACTACAACAAACCCCAATCCTTTAAAGTAGTGTTTTTATTATATTCTATTTTATTTTATTTTTTAGAATACCTCTAATAAGTTGTTAAATTCACTTCCTCCTTTGAGAGACGACCTTGGTCAGCCACTCTGCTGCACCTAAGTACCCCAAATTACACTAATCATTTTAGGGCGCCCACGACAGCGCTCTTTAGGTTAATATCAGTGTTTCTCTCTCAAGGGTTTCAATAGAGGTTTTAAATCATAAAGGGATTTTGATTATTTGTGTAAATAATTTTCAATTATGGAATATTTGGATTTGACACTACTTCCAATATTTAGTAATAGATTTCATCATAGGAGCGATGTGTGGTATTTCAGTCAGTATGGATAGTGGTGCTTTATTATAAGATGATCAAAGGTAATTGGATGATGACACCAAAGGAATCGATTATTTATAGGGATCCATATCCAGTGAAATCAATATAAAGGTGATTTCATGTAAGTTAAAAAATTCTATGTGGGAGAAGTTGTTAAATATTTATGAGGGTGACTCAAATGTCAGAGAAGCAAAATGGAAGGTTTTATGGAACAAGTATGAGGATATGATAATGCACCCTAATTAGTCTACAAATTAATTATTTAACATGGTAAATTTTATTGTGGAATAAATGAGTGGTCTTAGGGAAAATCTTGAAGATTTAAAGATCATTAATCACAACTTGAGAAGGCTTCCACCTCGGTTCAATCTGAATGTAACTGTACTAGAAGATGAAAATTCAAAGGAGTTGACATTGGATAGATTACATAGTACCATTTTCACATACGAGATGAGAAATGAACATATTAAGTCTATGGAAAAGGGAATTCCAAATAGGTGGAATTCAAGGCCATGAAAAATCTCACCATTGAAGATGGTAAGGAAGAAGAAGATACCAATGAGTTCATTTCATTACTCTCCTCAAATCTATAAGTAGGAAAATGAAAGTTCAATAGGAAACTCCCACTCTCTTGCTTTTAATGTGAAAATGATAGACATATTACAGCAAGGTTCCCTAAGAAGTTTTATTATGATGATGAAGATGACATTGAAGTTCCCATGACTAAGTATTCATCCTTTGTGAAATTTTAGAAAACTTTTAAGAGAAACTTCTTCAAAAATAAGAATCTTATTTCATAAGAAAATTAATGTTTAGAAGAATCTGAGGTTGAAGAGATGTAAAACTGTAAAGATTGTTGAGAAAGCATGATGGTGGCAGTTTTAGTTATCTCCCAATCAAGGGAAGAAAGAGAAAATGATGAAGAATAAGTTAAAGGGATATTTTATCTTCATGATGAATTAGAATCTACTCTTGAATAGATAGATGTTTGGAGAGAAAATATAAATAAATCCAACAAAGTTGTTCATGATTCCAAACTCTATATGCAGCATTAGGAAGAATAGAAGTCTAAGTTAGTGGAATAAATTGAAAAGCTTAAGTGTTAAATGCTAGAGAACTTGAAAATTTTTGTTGAGTACAAGCTCAAAGTTGGAGAATAGAAAAGAGCGATCGATGGTTTGGCACTCACATAAAAAGATCAAATAAAATGTATCGATGAACTTGAATAGGAATTTTTCAACCTGTGAATAAAATTAGAAGATCAAGAGAGACACTTGACTCTCAGTATGACATTTGGAATAAGATTACTATAGAGACAGAAAATATGGAAGTAGAGCATAGAGGTCTAGAAAAATAGAAGAAACATTCAAATCCAAATGATAACATTAGTGTGATGATTGATCAAAAATATAAAGCTATAGTGATGGATTTCAGACCACAAGCACTTACACTAAGGATGAAAATTGATTTGGGTATAAATCAGAATCAGAAGACTCATAGAACCCAAGGAAGAACTAGTCCTACAATAATGTACAGAAATACACCTTGTATCATGTGTTATTTCTATGCAAAGATGCTACAGTATAAAAATGCATGTTTCATATACAAAATGTATCAAAGGGAATAAGATCATCAAAAGAGGCCACATAAAGTTCAATATTCCGAGAATTATTTTTTTGTTCACTATTTTTGGTGTGTAGGATTCGTACACATATAAATATATTTATTATCAATAATGTATAGGAATGTGTAGAAGCACACCTAAAGAGTTCATTAGAAATATCTTAATAAATCATCATATGATCTGAAAACACAAAATATATTTGTATATTTTGAAGATGAAGTTGGTCCATTATACTTTGAGGAAGATCAAGAACATTAGTCCAGAACATGTATGAAGACTGTGATGTGGATCAAAAAGAAAAGAGTTAATAAGGTAGTGGTATTAGAGATTTCCATTAAAGGATCAAATCATACCGGTGTATGGATCCTTGATAATGGATTCATATCCTATATGATGGGAAATATGGATCTTGTTACAAGTATCAAATATGAAAAGGATGGTGTTTTCAAATTTGGAAATGATAATGTTTGAAATATTTTTGGCTTGGGAAAAGCTAAATTTTGTGGAAAATATATGATACGTGATGATGTCTTGGTTTTCGAATATCTCAGTCACAACTAAGTGTTATTCAAATATGTTACTCAGGCCATTCTATAAGATTTACTAAGAGGTTGTGTATTGTCAAGGGAAAAGATGGTACACTTTTTTTACATGGAAAACACATGAAGGGAAATATCTACCTTGTGATTAGAGAAGAAGATATGTGCTTTCTATATAGAGAGAAAGAAAATAGTTTGTGCCATAAATGACTTATCCATCTATGTCAACCATCCTTATAAAATTTGTTCAAATGAGTTGTGGCTCGAGATCTCCTCAAGATATCACGTGATCGAACTCACATGTGTGATACTTGTCAACAAGGGAATATTATTAGAAATATGTTCAAAGTGACACTACTACGAATATGGATTTTATCAATGCTATAAAAGTGTACTAACCGCTCTAAAACAAGTGTTGTTAATCGAGGCGAAGATAAGGGGTGGGGGGGTCCCTTTTATCAGCACTAAATAAAACTGCTGATAAAAGGGGTCCTTTATCAGTGCTTCTTTTAGCACTGATAAAAGACAAAAAAAATAAAAAAATAAAAAATAATATTATAATTCAGGGGGGAGCTTTTAACAGCGCTTGACCCCCCCCCTTATCAGTGCTAGGTAGACCACTCTCACACGCTGCCCTTTCTAGCACACCCAACACATTCCCCCCACACACACCTCTTTGCTTCCACCAGAACTCGAACCCGCGACCAACCCCTTGCACGCCTGCACCTTTACCACTAATCCATTTCATTTTTTTTCTTCTGTTTAATGATATATATATTTATATATATGTATATATATAGTTATATTTATTCATATATTAATATAGATTCATATTAATATAAATATATTTAGTTATATTAATACATATATATTTATTAATATATTAATATATATTTATATTTATTTATATATATATATAGTTATATTTATTCGTATAATAATATAGATTCAAATTAATATAAATATATTTAGTTATATTAATACATATATATATTTATTGATATATTAGTATATATATATTTATTCGTATATTAATTTATATTTCTATTTATTTATATATATATATTTAGTTATAATTTTTTATCCATATATTTATTTTTATAATAATATATATTTATAAGATTATTTTTAAATACATTTATAAAATATGATTTTTATGTGTGTTTATAAATAAATAAATAAATACATACATACATATATACAACACACACACAGACACACACACACACACACACACACACATATATATATATTTACGAATAAATACATACATATATATATATGTGTGTGTGTGTGTGTGTGTATTTGAAAAGCCATAGAATGTTAAAACAACCATAACTTCTAATCCAGAAGCCTTTTTCAACTCCACAACCAGTCAAATCATAGAAAATGAAACAATATTCGATATAAAATGTGGTACAGGCCTAACGGACATCCGGATCAGAAGTTATACCTGTTTGAATGTTAACAAATCGGGGTATCCTGACTAAAAACTTAGTTTTGGAGGCCTTTTGGGACTTTTTTGGCCTCCAAAAATGTGGAAAAAGATTTTCTTGGGTCACTAGCTCATATATCTCGTTGTAGGCTTCGATTTGATATGTTGTAGAGCTCAAACGGACACCCAAATCAAAAGTTATGGTCGTTTGAAGTTTGAGTTACATTTTCAACTTATTTTAGATCTTTTATTAATTTTTTGATTTTTTGTGTCTTCAAATTGTTATTAAATGATTTTTAATTTATGGTAATTATAAAATTATCAATTTATTATATTTTTTAATATATTTTTAAGTCATTTTAACTAAATTTCTTATATATTAAATGTAATAGTCTATTTATACATATCTAAAACATATATAAAACATATATATTATATTTATATCAATATGAATATACTTATATAACAATATATTATTTTTCATGAATTTTTTTTTGAAACATAAAATTTATCAGCGCTAGGAAAAAGCGCTGATAAAGCCCCCCTTTATCAGCACTACTAAAAGAAGCACTGATAAAGGGATCCCCTTTAACAGCGCTAAAAAAACACTAATAAGGGGGGGGGGGCTTTATCAGCACTAAAACAAACACTGATAAAGGGTCACTTTTAACAGCGTTTTTTTAGCACTATTAAATGTTCCCCTTTATCAGCGCTTTTTTTAGCGCTGATAAAGGCCCCCTTTTATCAGCGCTTTTTTTAGCACAGATAAAAGGGTAGCGCTTCCCTTGCCCGTTTTTGTAGTAGTGTGAAAGAATAGAAGTCAACTAGAGTTCTTTAATTGGTGCATGAAAATGTTTTTGGACTCATCTCACCAATATCCATTTACAAGAAGAGGTATTATGTTCTTTTCATTGATGGTTTCAATGGGATGGAATGTGTATTTTTCATTTACGACATGTATGAAGTGTTCAATTACATAAAACAATATTGGAGGGAATCTGGAAGGATACTTGGATAGAAGATTCTAATGTTTTGTACTGATAATGTAATAGAATTCAAAAATAACAAAGTGTAAGATTATCTCTAGAAACATGGGATATGGAATCAAGTTTTGGTAGTGGTAACTTCTAATAAAAATAGAGTGCTTGAGAGGATAAATCAGATCATAAACAACATGGATAGAATAATTCTTATTGGTCAAGAGGACCTACCAGATAAATTCTAGAAGTAAGTAGTCTTGATATCGATTTATATATCCAATGGGGCACTATTGTGTCTGAATAAATAAAAGACTATATATGAGAATTGGGATGGAAAGAATTCAACATCGAAATACTTTTAAATATTTAGAAGTAAGTGTTTTATTCTATATAAGGAGAAACATAGGAAATTTTAATATCGTGAGATGAGGGGATATTCCTTGGGTATTAAAAAAAAAGTAAAGAATACTAATTTTTCAACAAAAGGATGGGAAAAGTAGTTGAATGTAACGATGTCATTGTAGTAGAGAATGAAAAGAATCTTTAACAGTGCAGTGAATAATTTTTGATGGCAGTGATGAGAAGGTAAAAAAAATCAAGGCGATTATAAGTGTAAAATGCTAATTTAGAATAATACATTGATGATGAGTAGGAGGAAGACAAATATATATCTTCATAGAATCCAAAGAGTTGAATATAAATTGACAGGAAAAATATCAATGGGGATCATGTTTCACCTGTTTAGACATGGAGAATGAAGTCTTTAAAATATAAATCTATCATATCTTAGGTAGATCCTAAATATTTTGAGTAATTATATGGATATGAAAACTTAGTTTAGGATATTAATAAATAGCTTGACCAAATTAAGAAAAATCAGACATGGAATATTGTTTCAAGACCAAAAAATAAGAATGAAATCAGAACCAAATGGGTATTTTGAAACAAGATAAATGATTATGGTGTAGTGGTTCAAAATGAAGCATGAATCGTGTGAAAAGAGGACCCCCAAATAGAGGGTATCGAGGTTTATGAAACATTTTCACCTATTTTGAGGATAGAGATAATCAAATTATTCATAGTCATAGCAGTATGAAGAATGTTCAAAATATTTTTGATTGACATCAAGTCAGTATTTCTAAATGGGGTTTTTGAAGAAGAGGTGTATACTGAGAATCCATATGGTTTTCTTATTCATAAAGACAAGAATAGAGTTTTTTTGGTTGAGAAAGACCCTATATGGGCTGAAACAAGCATCGATAGCATGGTATTCAAGGCTTGACAAGTTTTTTGAAGAAGACCGATTATCAGTGTGGTGGAGTTGATTACAATATCTATGTCAAAAATGATAGAAATCAAAGGATTTTGGTGTTCGTGTATGTAAATGACATAATCATTGGGGGATAAGATAAATCACAGTTCAATAAATTAACATAATTAATGAAAAGTGAGTTTGAAATGTCAATAATTGGTGAACTGGCCTTTTTCCTTAGTTTACAGGTGACACGAGGAAGGAATGAAACATTAATTTATCAATCAAAATATACCAAAGGGGTTCAAATAATATTTATAATGGATAATTCCAAATATATAGAAACTCTGGTGGCTACATGGATAAAACTATCATGATATGATGGATGCAATTTGGTTAATGTCACAGAATATAGGTAGGTCATTGGAAGTCTATTGTACTTAATAGCAACATGACTAGATATTTTTTTTACACATTCCAAGTAGCATGGTCTCAAATAAATCCCATACAAATTCACTTAATTTTAGTAAAAATAATACTTTAGTATATCAAGGGAATGATGAATTTTGGTTTTCTATATAATGACAAATCTCAGTAAGAGTTATTGGGTTATACAGATGCAGATTGGGTCAGATCAGTAGATGATAGAAAATCAACATCATGTGGGGTATTCTTTCTTGTCATATTTTTTATTTACTATCTAAGTGATAAATAGTGTTTCATTTCATTGATCACTACAGAAGAAAAATATATTGCGACTACTCAATCCAACATGTAGTTATTTTGTATGAAGCAGCAGCTTGATGATATGGGAGTTCAAGTGAAGTATCTGATCAGAATACATTGCGATAATTCAATTTCTATAAATCTTATAAAAAATCATATCCATCACTCACAGATAAAGAACATTGAAATCAAGTATCATTTTATCAAGGATAAGTTGGATCATGGGCTTGTGAAGTTATAGTATTTTCCTATAGAACTATTGGTCATGGATATTTTGATTTAGGCCTTACCCAAAGAAGTTTTTGAACAACATCTAATGGATCTTGGAGTTTAGTTGACTCCCCAAACTTTAAAAGTGTGGGTGTGGGACCCTCTCTACCAATGTTTTCCCCTAATGAGATTATATGTGTTTTTTAAAATGTTGTAGCCGCAATGGAGTGTCCTTTGGGTTCATTGAAAAAGGGAGAGAAATATCTTGATCAAGATAGGGGAGAAGCAGATAGGTGGACTAGTGAAGTAGGGGGTTTTAAATTTGACGATGCTAAAGATGATTGATCAAAGGTTATATATCCAGACAGATGATTCTTGTGATGAAAGTAGTAGACTGGTTTGATAATGGAGTGATTCATTGATGAAATTTTCATGTTACTCTTATTTCTCATGTCGATAATGGATCATGTGAGCATAGAGTGTGTGTTGAGTAAATCTTTGATCGTTATCTGAAATTGCAAGAAGCGTGTTTTGGTAGAATATAGAAGAATATTTAACATGGTATTAAAGAGTGATGAGTTTTCAACAAACCCAAAGGGGAAGATTGTTGGAGAAAATCCCTCAGGGTAACTTTTTAGTGTTTGTGGGTTGATTTTGTTTGTTGATAAAATGAGTTGACAATATCAGTTATGGAGTTCCAGCATGATTGTTGACTAAATATGTTAACAAATCTTCAAGATAGACAAATGGATTCTCTAGAAGGGGTACAAAATGTTGCGTGTACAAGGTGTTGTCATTTCCCAATGTTTTCCAAATTTTTGGGGTTCAAAGTTTAGATAGAAAAATGTGTTTTTGGAAAAGAAATTAATTTCGTATAAAGATTAAAAGTTGTGTGATAGTGTAAAATTGTTTCGAAAATTTGTGCATAAGTGAATATTCGTGTTTTTCACATAAAAATATGAAAAAAAGTAGTGTTGTGTGAAATTATAGAAACTGAGCGAAAGTCGGAGTTCCGTAACATAGATTTAGTTGTGTGTGTCTGCAAAACAGAGATTGTGTTGTGTGCCAAATGATAAGTCAAAATATGAAGTTTATCTCTTGTAGGAAGTTGTGAGCATAGTGGTAGGCGTGCAAGGAAGTTGCGCACAAGTTCATCCATGTCTATAAAAAGGTGGTTACCTCTCTCATTTCAGTAGCTCAACCACTATAGAATATTTGGGATCTAGATCATGTAAGAGTTGCACAAAGCTATTTATTTCACACAATAAGTATCAGCTGTGTCTAGAAAATGGACTTGTGCTTATAAGACCAAAGGAGTTCTGTGATAATATAAAAGTTTTGCACAATATGGAGCTGCGTGAAAAAATAGATATGTTGTGCCCATGTTGGTAGAGTTGTGCACAAGTCATCCAAAGGTTGCGCGAAAGAAAAAGTTTTGTGAACCAATAAGGATTTTCCCAGTAACTTAATGGTAAAGGGTTATTCATAAAGTGGATGAAAGTGGAATATAATTATGCACTAAAGGAGGTATACAACATATTTATTCAAGTAATCAAATAGGAATATTTTTAAGGAGTGGTGAGCACAATTTAGTTGAGAGAGTGGTGATCTTTTAAATTGTGATTGGTTGTAAACAAGGAGGGACAATGAGTCCGCTCCAAAATTTCTAACAGCAGTGTGATTTAGTGGATTTGGTACATAGACGAATTACCTATATATTCTCCTTGGACGTAGCCCAATGTGGGCGAACCAAGTAAAATTGTTGTGTCTCGTGCGTGATTTAATTTCAATTTATACATTTCTACCAAAAGTAGAGAAAAGTGTTTTGTTTAATAATGAAACAAGATCTGAAGGGGAAGTGGTTTTAATCTATCCTACCCGGATTCACCCTCCCCCTCTTAGTTTATTTAACCTGGTTGGACTAACATAGAGTTATATTTACCTTTTCCTTCTTCCATGTTGAGAATGTAGAAGTCGTTAGGGAAGGTAAATCCTTGTACACTTACCAAGACATCTTCAATAACACTTACTAAGTAGGCAGTGCCTCTATTAGAGAGTTTCACAACCACATGGGTAGGTTTGAATTCTCCCACCTATAGAGAAGAATAAATAAAAAAATTAATTATATTAATTTAGGATCTTAAATAAAATAGTTCTTTGGAAAAAGTAAGCTCTACTATTGTGCAATGGGATAATGAAAGTACCTAGATCTTGGAGTTTATTAGGAATTTTTTAGGTAATAAGGGTAGAATTATTCTTACTTAATATTACCTCTTCATCGCCTCACAATTTCATTTTACTGGTAAACATATCTTTGAAGAATTTTTATTTCCTTGGAATATGTTGAATGGATTCCAACAAAGGGATATTGATTTATCCCTTTTTTGAACACCAATAGGATCTCCTATTATAATGATTCTACATTTGTTTTCTTGGGTTCTTTTATATTTTTTGGGAATTGAGGATTAAATTGATGTGGGTATTCCCTTTTATCTTTCCCCTTGTCTTTCTTCATAGGGGGTGTCTTCTTAGATTCCTCTTTAGGTTCTTTTTTCTGGGAAGATTCATCAGGGACATGTTTATTCTCACTTCTAAATTCTTTCTCCAAGGGTAATCCATCATTTTTTTCTAGCTCCTTGTCACTCCTTAATGTAATATAACTAATATTTCATTTTAGGTTAGGAATGTGTTATGTAGGAATCTTACATGATCCTTGATTTACTAGGTTATTAAGGGTGGTCATGAGCTTGTTGAACTGTCCTCTTAATTCCTTCAACTCTGGTCCAAGAGTGTTGAGAGTGATTTTTTGACTATTTTTAGACTCTATGGTCTGTCTTAGCATTTATTTCATGGAAGGATATTAATCTTTTCCTTGGTGGTAGCTTCTGGATGGTTGTAAACATTATCTCTGAAATGGTGGGGGTAGGAAAATATATTAAGAAGCATGTTGGAAAGTCTACTTGAATGGTGGCCTTTGATTCTGTTGGTTTTTAACTCCAAACAAATTGGTGGGAAAATATATAAATCCTTGGTTGACACTTGATAGATTCTAGAACTACTTATGGAACATGGAATTATATCTTACAATCCCTTGAAATTGAGGTAATATATCAATGTAATTATCTTGAATATATAAAGTCTCGTAGACTCAAGGGGGTGTGGTAAGTGATGTCTCATGCACCATGTTCACATCAAGATGTGTCATATGAGTGGTTAGTTCTTTAATTTTATTTTATAGTAAAGGTGAGTTAGAAATTTTTACCTCACCTATACCTCTAGTTGATGTTCTTATATCAAATTGTTGAGAATTTTGGGAGATTTTATTAATCAGTTCTCTATCTCTAATAGGTGACTTATCAATCAACGCTCTTCCTGATGAATCATTTAGTTGGTTTCATTCATTTTAAATCAATCCATAGTTAAAGAAAACCAAGAAGTGGTGTTCTTTATATAGTCGGTGTGGGCATGATGCAGTCAATTTCATGAAACTTTCCAAAAACTCATAGATAGTTCCCTAGTTTCTTTTTTGATTATGTACATCTCATTCCTTAGTTGAGAACTCCTTGATTAGAAATGGGCATTATAGCTCATCCCATGAGGTGACGTCTCCATGTTGTAAATTTTAGAGCCACTCCTTGGTTTCCCCTTCAAAAGAGAAGGGGAAATCCTTCCAGTTGATTTGAGCCTTAGTGACACCTCTAGTTCTGAATCTATTTCATACTTCTCTAAATGATCTCAAATTCCTATTAGTGACTTTACCTAATAATCCATGAAATTTAGGCATTATTCCAATCATTCCTATTTTAAGCTCACAATCTTGTTGAACATTTAATTGCAATTTTTGGTTATTAATTTTGAAATTTTGTGCACATATTTCCTTCGAAGTCTTATTCAATTGACAAGATAATTTTCCATTTTTCACTTCCTAATGTAATTCAGGTGGAAGAAGAATCTGGGGAAAGAGAGTTATCCAATAGAATGGTGACAAATTTTCTTTCCTCTTGTTCAGTAATATTTAGAGATTGAAATATAGTGAGAAAGGTTCTCCCAAACATTCTATGAATACCAATGAGGATGGAAGAACTATATCTTTTCATTCATTAATATCATTTTAAACACAATTAAAAAAACTAGCCTCCCCAGCCACAACACCATGTTTGATGGGAAACTTATCACGGGGTGTTCAATAAAAAAATGTTTTGAACCCCAAGAAAAATGTAGTAGTATTGGAATCAATTTGTCTCTGAAGAGTAAATTTTTATGGATGTGTTTATCTTTTGTTTTGTGGGTTTAATTTGTGAAAACAATAATGGTATTAAACTAGATTGTTTTATTATTTTTAATTTTACACATAGCTAGAATTTTCGGTTTAACTGAAGGGATGAAATGACCACTATAACCTCCAATCTCCATTATCCTAATAATCAGAGATCTCCAAATACCCATAAGTTAACCCACTGCTCATGATTGCACGTAGTGGAGAAGAATTTAAGCGGCATGTGTGTGCGATCCAATGAAGAGGGGAAGATGAATTAAATGTGAAAGAAACCATAAATCTACCAATGTCAATACACTTTGAATGAATCTAGAGATAAAACCAGAAGAGATTAAACAGTTGGAATGTATAATTTATTAACAAGGTGATAGGGTGAATCTCCTCAGCTTAACCACTACGGGCTTAATGTGTCATCACTAGATTTATTACAAAAAGAAATTAAAGAAAAGAAGAAAACAGTAGTAGTAGAGAGTGGTTATAGAAAATAGTCTCTGAGGGTGAGTGAACCTCTTGACCTAGTGAACTGTTCTCCATTGTATAGAAGAATGCATGGTGTTTTTTTGGCACTCTTCGGAATTAATCATTTGTTAAGCACATGTTCATTATTCATCCCATGTAGTTCAAGTACCTTCACAAATAATTTTCAATTTCTGCACTAAGCTTCATTGAATTATTCCTCATATCATTGACATGTGTCCCACTTGAAGGCTGCGATGGAATTGTTTGACATCCAGAATTTTCCATGATGGATTCACGTTCCTCCCAAGACCAAACTTTGTTCAAATTGGAGGTGAATTGCTTTAGTACATCACGGCACAGTGGATGTTAAATTCAATTTGGAGGGAATACGCCAGATGTATTGGACTTGGACAAGAATTTTGGGCCTTAGAAAGTGGGACTGTATAGAATTGGGCCGAGATTTACACTGTACATGGAATAATTAATTTTAATCAGATTCGATGTGCAGTTCTTCATCCATTTTTCATTGCTCCATAGATTTGTTCAATTTTCCAATTAGCATATCATCTTCTTCAAAATCCATGGATCTTCAATCGAAATTCGAATAACTTCATCAAACTTAGACATCATAGTTGATTTCAACATGTGTGCCCGGATGAGATCCGGTTCAAATTTTCAGTTTCGTCAATCATGTGGATCCTTCATTTTTGAGCAATTCGTCAGTCATCATTTCGACATCTTAGGCTTCATTCAGAACTAGGTTTCTCTTCAATTTATCCCCAACTTTGGTGGAACATCGGTTTTCATCCATCGCTGCGAATAGGGAGTGCATCCTTTTCTGAGAACTCATCGGGACATTTCAGTGAGCACATGGGGTGCATTCAATCAACCACATCTTCAACAGGTGAGCACTGGTCTGGATTACATCAGGCAATTAGTCTTCGACATTTCTTCAAATCACGGCTCATGCGTTTCCTTAAAGCTCAAGATCTCTCTCTATGGAATCTTTGGAAAGCATCTATGTCACAGGGTGGCGCGACTTCTGTTTTCATCGCCCATCCAAGCGGCACCAACGAGAAATGAAGTTTCTAGATTCATCAATGGTTAGCTTCAGATTGTATCCCTTAGTGGAGCTCAGTTCACTATCAGTCTCGATCTGTGGGGTCCACTCCAATTTGGGAGGCTTTGGTCGGCATCAGCTTCTTCCAGGGTTGGAAGCCAACCCAACCGACGAATTCCTTCATGGACCTGCAGCAGGCGGTGGAAGGAAGTATCAGGGGTAGATGAACCACCCCACCAACCGGAGAAAACCCCTGTAGTTGATTCATCTATAAAACAGGATTTGAATCCCATGAACGCATGAGATTTTGTGGTGTAATCTGGGTAAGGTGTATTGGTGATCCTCCACCGGAGAGAGTGAAATAGAGAAGCACCCCGTTTCTCCCATGGATGTAGGCATACCGCCCAACCACGTAAAAAATATGTGTTGATCCATTTGATTACTATTTTTGTGTGTTTTTGGTAACATGAAACTCTGTTGCACCCCAAAAAGTGGTATCAGAGGAGAGTCGGAACGAACGGAGGTGAGATGGTGAGCCCGCAACGAATTTTCCAGTGGCCAAAAAATTGAAAGTGGTCGGAAAATTTTTCTGATGCCAGATCCGTGAAGATGACGATGAGACGATTCCAACGGTGCAAGAGGCGTTGAAAACGGAGCTGAAACGAATAAGATAACCACAGTCAATGTTTAGTCAAACCCGTGGGTGAACAGTACCCCATACCGGAGAAGACGAAACTGTTCACGCCGCCGGTGAAAATTCTGGCACGTTTTCGGCAGGAACTCCGGCATGCCACATCAGCACCATGTAGGGGTGATCTAGACCATTGAACGTGTTTTGACCATATATCGATCAATTGGTGTCCAATTTAAGCGATCCAGGATTTGATTCCGACTATTTAGACCATTACAGATGCATCTGTATGGTTAGTTTTTCAAAATTATCACTTCATCAACTGGTGACTAAGAGGTGCGACATTGATGGTGGTGACCGCGTTTTGCGACAATGAAGATGACGGGTGGTAGAGCACTACCAAGATTTGATATCGAGATGTTTTATGGTAGAAACAATTTTGGCTTGTGGAAAAGCATAGTGAAAGATATTTTGGTGCAGCAGGGCGTGATCAGACCAATCATCGGAGAAAATCCCGAGGCAACCAGTAAATATAATTGGGAATAGCTCAAGATGCGGGTCATCAGCACAATTCGACTGTGTCTGGAGAATGAGGTAAAATACTCAGTGTTGGAAGAGACCTCACCGAATGAGATCTAGATGAAGTTAGAGCAACGGTATATGGTGAAGTATCTCACCAACAAATTGTTCCTAAAGAATAAATTGTACTAGTTGAGCATGGACGAGGGAATGAATTTGTTGGATCACACCAACAAATTCAACAAGATCCTGGCATAGTTATTGGGGCTTGGTGTGAAGGTTAGAGAGGGAGACAAATCATTTTTTCTTTTTTCATCACTACCAAGCTCATTTGATGGGCTTGTGACTGCATTGCTCTTGGGGAAGGAGACATTGAAGTTGGACGAGGTGATGACGTCACTTCAAGATTTGAAGGCATTCTGAAGACCCGTGATGCATTCAGGCGAGCAAATCATGGCGATGCGAGATGATCAGCGTGGGAGGAGCCGATATCGACAGTCAGAAGGTAATGAATGGCGGGCAAAATCCAGGTGGCATGATCCTATCAAAATCACGTGTTTCTGGTGCGAGAAAAATGGTCACTATAAAAGTGATTGTGGAGAGCGCAAACAGTACATTGCTTGGAAGAAGAAAGTTGAAGAGGAGGATGTGAACATCACAGGATTATCAGCAGATGATGAAATCTGCGTGACAATAGAATGTTTTCACTCAGATGAGAGAGTTGATCGAGAAGAAGTGCAGTGTCATTACTACAAAAGATACGGGCACATGAAGCAGGAATGTCGTTTTCTGAGAAGGAAGAACGAGCGAGCTCAAAATCCAAAGGAAGACAGATGGGTTCTGGATTCGGGGATCTCGTCACACATATGTACGACGAGAGATACATTTGATACTTTTCACCAGGTGCGAGACTTGGTGAGACTTGGTGATGGGTCAACATGAAAGGTTCGAGGAGTCGGGACGGTGAAATTGAAGACACTCGATGGAGGAGTTCGTAAACTGGATGATGTGAAATTTGTTCTGAGGATGAGACGGAACCTGGTATCATTATGTAGGATCGATGCGAAAGGGTTCATGATTTCCATAGCAGGTGGAGTATTAAAGTCTCACGTGAGGATGCAACGATACTTACTGGGAAGGACTCTCAAGGGTTATATCATTTGATGGGGACTGCAGTCAGCCCGAGATCGAGTGATGATGGTGGAAGTGTCACGTCATCTGGTGTGAAGAAGCATGTATTAGTTACACTTTAAAACCAATTAAAAGGAAAATACAACTATATAATTAAATTAGATGAAAAATCATTTTTGAAGTAAAATTCAGTATTTTTCACTATTCATTAAAAATGAACATTTGTCAAAAAAATACCAAAAATTTATCCAAAGTAAATTTGATATTAAAAATTCAAAAATGATGTCCATTTTACCAAATTCAAAACATAGAAGTTTCATTAATTAATTTTATAATTAATTCCCACTGTCAAAACAAATAGCGTGTTTTTAAAAAACAATATCTATCAAATGATTGACACTTCTTTATGTCCAATTTCAAAGCGAAATTAATTCCAATGACCACCATTGCATTAAATGGTAAAAATATATTTTAACTAAAATTTAAACCCAATTAAAAAGTTAATATAAACATATAAATAAATTATATTAAAAGGAGATTTTGAATTAAAATACAGCATTTTTCACTATTCATTAAAAAATTAATTTTATTGGAAAAATTACAAAAATTTACACAAAGTACATTTTGATGTCCCGATTTTAAAGTAGGATTTTATTTTTTCAAATATAACATATAAAATTGATAAAAATTAGTTTTAAAAAGGGGTCTCCATCAAAAGGCGGTTAATCAACCTTTTAAAGAATATTAGAATATCTATGCTTAAAATTGGATTCATTCGCATTTTAGGCCTCTGACATTTATTAGATAAATGTAAAAATATTTAACAAACATATATAATCATTTTGTAGTTAGTTATGTTCATTCCTGTCATTAAAATGTTTAGGCGTTAACTACCATTTTAAATAATACTATTATATTATTAGTGTGCAATGTAAGATTTCAAAGAAACTCGTTGTTTTGTATTAGGTACACCATCGAACAAAGCATTCCTTTTAAAGTAATACTATCATTTTATTCCCAAATATTGATAAATATGAAAATTTCATATTCTTTATTTACCTAGGATGTTACATCCTTCCCCCTTTTGGGAATTGTGTCCTTGCAATTTTAAAATTGGGCTCGGAAACTTCATTGAAATCCCCTCATCAGAAAATGAGTCAATTAAACTGTCACTTTAAAAGAAAGAAAGAGAAGTACAAAGGTCACTCGAGTTAACCCATACTAGGATTCCATGTAAGAAAACATGGATATGGAAGAGAAAACAAAGGGTCATGTTCTGATGGAGAGTGATAGAAAACATGTTTAGGAGAATGTTAACCACCAGAAAATCACAAACATGTGATGGGTTAAACAGTATTTGATTCCCCAATAGGAAAAGTTAACAGACAATGTTTTTGTTTTAAGTTACTTTTCATTGAGTAATTTTTTTATGATCTTAACTAAATCATAAGGAAACATACTTACTTTTCGTGTAGACTTTCATCTCTTAAAAGATTTCTTACACAAACTCATATTTTCTCCAAAAGATGAATATTTAGGATGACTTGTTCACATTAAGAGCGCTATAATCAACTTCTTGAGAATCACCTGATCCACAAAAGATGAACGATATATTTACCATGTCTTTAGACCAAAACCAAAACCAAAATGGTTAGTACAAGATCAGATAATCCCCAAAAAGGATAATCCTTTATAAAAATAAATACTACTCTTAATCTCCAAAATTCAACAAAAAGAACCCAAGGCTCAAGAAAGACCATTAAATAAACAGCTATCCATAAAATTCTTCAAAGTAATCCAAAATAATATTGAAACCCAAATCTCTGAAAGATTTAATCACATAATCTTCCAAGGTAAATCTTAACATTTATCTCCAAAAAACATCAGTTACTCTTAAAGTCTCATACTGAAAAGTAATTAACCTAATCAAATATCCCCCATGATTGGTTAATAATTACCATAGATAACCCAAAATCAACTTATTCCTGATTCATAAGATCATCTAACTAAAAAGAATTAGTCATACTAACCAGGTATATCACGTATTTCAGTGCTAGGCAATAAATCCCAGTTGCACTTTGGTTGTGGGTTCGATTCCCACAGCTTCGTCCAGCACGACGGGTTGTCACACGGTATGCGTGTTGTCCTTTTTCCAAAACTATATAATTCTTAAAACATTTCCAAAAAAGAGATAAAATCTTCAAAAATAACCATAATATAATTTAACCTCAAGTTTATCTCATGCCTTTTATTTTCCATCATAACATATAGTAACCCATAATTACCTCAAAATCAAGGATCATATAAACCCTAATGGTTACCTTTATAATTATTACCTGAACATCCACATCGAGTTGGTTCTCTCGCACATGATGTATTAGAGAACTCACCAAGGATCAAGTGGTTAATCATGACTCCTAATAGCTTTTTGAGAATAACCAAAAGAGTTCTCATTGAAACTCCCATATCATTCAGTTGTTCCTTCAGAAAACCGTCACCGTTTTATTCACATCCACTGTTACTTTGGTGCCTGCTAGATCCAGCCATTTAATAAAACCAAAAAGGTCAGTGTGAGTATATCAGTAAAATCATCATGTACTAATGAGGAAGATAAACACTAAGATATACTTATCCATGTTATCTCAAACTCATTCCAACTTTCAAAAATAACAATGAATCCATCTAATATACTAACCATTGTGGTTATACACAACTTGTCACTTATGCTTAAACAACAATCTAACCTCTAAATTTATCTAAACCGACCTTTGATACCAACTATAAGGACCCGTCCATAAAACATTACATAATCATGAATTAAATGAATAATTCACATTGAGGGTCTTTTCAGGTTTAGAGTTTTATAGCATTAGGACATAACTATTACATCTCAAATATTGTAAAGTAGACACTTCTACTCAGTTTCCATTATCAAAAAAAATATATATTGACATAGAATAATCCTTTATCAAAACCATATACACTTTTACGTCTTGTTGAGGAATCCAAAGATCAAATAATACTCAGGGCGGCAGAAAGGTCGTTGTCACTGCATACATTAAAAAAACATAATTTTTGTCATTTAGTAAAACACTTCGTAGAGAAAATATTCCTATTGAATAAAATTAAAAGTCAAATGTGTTTATACACCGTATAAAATAATGTTGTGTATAAATGAAAATATGCCTCAACGAAAAATATTGAGAGGAAGTCCCTTACAAAGACAGTATCCTTAGATTAAGGATAAATAAATTACATAATTATGTGTGAAAAATATAAATAAACCCAATATAAGTGGATATTAAGTGTAAAACAACCAGAGTTCATCCACACACATTCATTTCATGACATAATCAAGAATTAGAGGTTTAACCCAAATAATTGAAATTGGATTAAGAAGTTCCCTTGCAAAAATTCGATAGCCTAACGGCGTCACATTAATCTTCAGAAAATGAGATGATGAAAGAGAAAATGGTATCTCATCACTTGGACATAAAATTTACAGCAATAAGGATACATAAGAAAATATCCCAACATAATAAGATGTAAATTAAAAGACCTAACAAAAATAAGTCTTTTAAAAAGAGGAGGGTGATAGGTTCCCTTACCGATTTGGGTAACTTTCGAAACGTACACCCCATGAAAGAAGGGTCATACAACGAAGATGTAAATAACCATAAATTAAATTATATTACACAAATAATAAAATCATGGGCAGTACATACACCACACAAAAGTAAATAGTGGCAAATGTAGCATGAATCTCACAGGAATAAAAAGTGAGATAAAAACCTCTTACCTCATTGTAATCAATCGAGTCATATGACCAAAAGATAATAAACACCAAATTAATCACATAAAACCATGAATATAAATATAATCATGATAATATATATTAAATGGCAGTACAAAATACACCACATGAAATAAATAAGTGGAGAACAATGGAAATCTCATGGAATTAAAAGTCAGACAAGAAACCCCTTACGAAAATTCGGCATCCTAACAACGCCACTTAAAACTTCCAAAAATTGATTGATGAGATCAAATGGGGTCTCTAATCATATGAACATAAAAATTAAAGTAATATTAATATAAAATAACCTCCCCCAACATAATAAAGATGATCTTAAAAGGAATGACATAAAAGAGGGTACTTAAAAAGAAAGAGAGAGGTATGATCCCTTACCTCAAGTCTGACTTGTCTTGTTCGTTTCTTTATATTCCTGAATAATAAGCTTTGGTAAATTTATTATTTCTCAAGTACATCCTTTAATTTTTATTATTCAATTAATATCACATATTATAATTTTATAATAATTAGTTAATTATGTGAGTTCATATCAGACGTTTTTGTCGATGTTCGGTACATGAGTCAAAAAATGGACTTCTTCTAATTACATGATGTTCATGTGGTCCCAAGTTCATTAAATACAGAATGATATTCATTATTTATATTTAATATATATCATATATATCCATTATATATATGTACTTATAATAGTACATAACATTTGGAGATAAGAAATGAAATGCATTGTTCATGGTGACGGTAAGTCGTACGTACGCATGAACGCTACTTTCATTTCTATTTCATACATTAATGGAATGAAAACATAATGATACATAGGTATATTATAATTACAGTATAATATATATTTTATATATGTTACATAAGTTCATAAATTCTATCCTTTATACATTCCACGTATGGCATGAACGAGTCATATCACTTTGAGGGGGCGGTAGACCGCACTTCCTACAATGAAATTATCGTGTTTACCTTTCATGAAAACCATAAAGTTATGACATAAAAGAAAACATACAGAGGAATAAGGAAAACATAAACATAATATATATCATATATAAATACAGTGACATCTTAATGGCCACCATGAGAGGTGGTAGGACATAATTGATCCATCATCGTTTCGTGAGGCAGTAGTTTGCCGTCCACAGAAACAATATGGTTTTCAACCATTAGATGGAGGTGTGTCTAAGTGTAGCTTGAATAATTATCATAAAAAATCCTATTATATTGAAGATACTGGTGTTTTTAAAAAATAAAGGAATTAAAAGAGTTTAGGGGGTTGGAGAAGCAAAATAAAACAAAAGAACATAAGAGAAGACATTACCTTCAAATCGGGTAACTCTTTTTGATTTGAGCCATAGGCTTCCTTGGAAAGGCTTCTGCCCAAAGTGACACATCTAGGAGTAAGAGAGAGATGTGGAGAGATAATATTATTAGAGGTTGGACGAGCCAATGGCTTGAGATGGGTGGGTAAAGGGGTAGAGGTGGGGGCCTTTTATAAGAGGGAGGAGGGTCACTTTTGGAAGGTCTTGAAATGTTACTTTATTATAAAATAGTTTTCAGATTTTAAAGGTCCCAAAATGAAATATTTCTAGGATAATGTGATAAGGGTTCGAAATAAATCCATCCAATAGGTTTTTGACAAGTTTATGTCTTATATTTTACATTATATTTTCATTTTATTTAAATCGTTCATTAATGAGGTAATCACTGCATCATCATGGTGTCTTAAATAAATTTATTTATTTAATATATAAAAATTATAAAAAAATACCATGATGTAGGAAATCGTTTTAGATTTCTAATGAATGTTTATAGTTGAAGAAATAATTTATATAAACAAAACTAAAATTGTTTTACTTAAGTGATACATACTTTGGTTATATTTTCCTTTCTTTAAAAAATAATATGATAAAAGGTCACTATCACACTAAAGTGATTCCATGGGGTCCTAATGTTGGTAAAATGAATCCCATGGTCGTCCATGACTCAAAAAATAACATTAAGACACATGTATGGGTAATTTTATATTATTATGAAATTATTTTATTACCCTTAACTACCTGATTACTAATTAATCACGATAATTAAAGATAATTGTCGTCGTTACTATTCATAATGTCCAAAAACAAAAGAGACTTAATTACATAATTTAGACCTTATGATTCCAAATATGGAATTCATTTTACCAAATTACGAACATATAAATTGCAGTAATTAATTTAAAAATAATTCTCGTTGTCAAAACCAAAAACGGGTTTTTAAGAAGTAAAATTTATCAAAAGATTGACATGTTTTGACATCCAATTGAAAAAGAGAAATTACTTCCAATGAACAAAATTTTATTAAGTGATAAAAAAATAATTCAATTACACTTTAAAACCAATTAAAAGGAAAATATAACTATAAAATTAAATTAGATGAAAAAGCAGTTTTGAAGTAAAATGCAGTATTTTTCACTATTCATTAAAAATGAACATTTGTCAGAAAAATAACAAATATTTATTTAAATTAAATTTGATATTCCAAATTCAAAAATGATGTCCATTTTACAAAATTCAAAACATCAAAGTTTCATTAATTAATTTTATAATTAATTCCCGCTGTCAAAACAAATAGCTTGTTTTTAAGAAACAATATCTATCAAAAGATTGACACTTGTTTATGTCCAATTTAAAAGTGAAATTAATTTCAATGACCACCATTGGATTAAATGGTAAAAATATATTTTAACTAAAATTTAAACCCAATTAAAAATATAATCTAACCATATAAATAAATTATATTAAAAGGAGGTTTTGAAATAAAATATAGCATTTTGCACAATTCGTTAAAAAATGAATTTTATCGGAAAAATAACAAAAATTTATACAAAGTACATTTTGATGTCCCAATTTTAAAGAAGGATTTTATTTTGAAAAATATAACATATAAAATTGACAAAAAGTAGTTTTAGAAATGGGTCGCCATCAAAAGGCAGTTAATTGACCTTTTAAATAATATTAGAATATCTATGATTAAAATTGGATTCATTCGCATTTTAAGCCTCTAAAATTTATTGGATAAATGTAAAAATATTTTACAAATATATATAATCATTTTTTAGTTATTTTTGTTCATTCCCTCCATTACAATGGCTAGGCGTTAACTACCATTTTAAATAATATTATTATATTATTAGTGTGCAATGTAAGATTTCAAAGAAACTCGTTGTTGTGTATTGGGTACTCCCTCAAACATAGAATTACCTTTAAAGTAATATTAACATTTTATTCGCAGATATTGATAAATATTAAAATTCCATATTATTTATTTACCCGGGATGTTACACCAACTCCACTATCATTATCTTTCATAAGAGGTAAATACCTGCATTGATTACATTCATTGTTATTATTTTCATTCCTTCCACTAGGTTCCATTTCTAAATAATGAAATACACTTGATTAAGTTATGAATCATAATTCATAATTCCAAACTAGTAAAATACTGAACATAAATTGAAATTTTTTTACATATCTAACCCATAATCATAAATATGGTTCCTTTGAGGTCATATTTACTCATAAATACTTTATAATATCTTGTAAATAAAATATGAATTATCCTAATTATAACCCTTAAGAGTATCAAACCAGGTGTGTAGTAAGGCTCGTTGTCATGTACCAGGTTACCCCGAGTCAAGCCTAGAACACCTTGTTGGAGTTTTCACCCCTATGTACATTTTTTCTAGAACCATATCCACTTGTAGTATCCAAACACGGATGTATTTCTTGGAATATCCACATAATCTCTACTTTACCAAAATTCTAGGGGGTTCTTCTATACGTATCCTCAAAGTATATCTTAGGGTTATGATCCTTAATCTATGTTTTCTAAATCTATTTTCAAGGTTGTTGATAAAATTCATTTGATACCAACTGTAATGCCCTGAACCTAGTTACCCGGAGCCATTTCATTATTTTAATACATTAGAATGATTACAAGGAATGTATTCCTGAAGGACTGATCAGTTTAGTAGTCTTGGAAAATAGATTACATTCATAAACTTTACATTACAATTTCTAAAATAAAATACAACACATATAATCCTTTGATAATTCCATTATTCCCCGAGCTTAACCCTTCATATCAATCTGAAAACACTTCTTGGAATCATTGGAAAATAAAACATAATAAATGAATGATCTTAGATTCTCATTAAGGATAAACAATATAGAGTAAGCTATCACAAATAAGCATAAACTTTTAAGCAAAGGTACAAAACTAAAACAAAAGTCTTTTAAAACATTATCTTCAGCATAATATGGAAATAATAAATAAAATAATTCCATTTAAACATTCACATGGATATTCTACTAGTTTAATAATCACATGTAAAATCAATCACTAATCTCATAATGAGGGAATACATAATGTTGGACATCATGACCACTACGTCAAGGCCTCATGCCATGACCATACACAAATATTCTTTCAAAGATTTGTGCCAAGACACTAGTTCGTCTCATGAGACATACTAATGCATAGATGGGCTATAGTGGGTCTTACCCATGAATTACTAAGTCCAATACATTCCTCATATGAAAAGTTTGAAAAATAACATAAACATTCATATTAAAACTAGCATACGAAATGTTAATAACATAACCATAAACCATGAATGGTATAAAAATAGCACATCCACAATCAAACTTATCAAAAAACCCTCAATACAATATAGAATATTGTAACATAATAAATCAACCTCAAACAACCATAAAATCCAACAAAGGATGTTGGCATAGATGAAAATAATTTAATAAATTCATTAAAACTCTTTGAGGGAAATATACATTTTTACTTTAAATCATTTAAAAGTTGTGAAATTTTTAAAATAAAACATTTCTTTTTAAAATAACATTGTAATATTGTATAGGAAGCTTTAAAATGTTAGGGTGAGATAATGGTGGAGAATATCTTATTGAGTCAATAAGGTTTTCCTTATGACTTTTCCATTCCTTCTTATTTTGAAAATCACAAACACCTTACTTTTAGGAAAATTGCTTTCTTAAGGAAAATTGCTCTTATAAGGAAAATTGCTTTCTTAAGGAAAATCGCTTTTATAAGAAAAATTATCCTTATCTTATTTTCATCCATATTTTTCTTAAGTATGAGATTCGGATTCATTTTTATTTTCTCGGAATCGTTGAAACTTTGATATAAAGTATTTTGTTGAAGGTTCCGAATTCTGGATAAGAACTGTAAGGAAGTTTCACTCCGGATTCCAGATGAGAACTGTAATAAAGTATCATTCCGAATTCCGGATATGAACTCTGACTAAGTTCTATTCTAGATTCAGGATACAAATTCTTATGAAGTTTGATAAGGAATTCTCAATACAAATTCTAATGATTAATTCTCATTACGAAGTCTAATGAAGAATTCTCATTACGAATTCCAATGAAGGATTCTCATTACGAATTCCAATGAAGAATTCTCATTATGAAGTCTAATGAAGAATTCTTATTACGAATTCCAATGAAGAATTCTCATTACGAATTCTGGTGAAGAATTCTCATTACGAATTCTGATGACGAATTCTCATTAAGAATTCTGATGACGAATTCTCATTACGAATTACAATGATGAATTCTCATTCCGAATTCTCATTCCGAATTCTCATATCAAACAGAATCTGATCATCTCTGTTTTATACACTCTGAATTAATTCAGACTCCGAAAAATATTTTGGTTAGACTACGAACTTTTATTCTGCTTACATTTCTATAATCTATCTACTATTTATTATTTCAATTACACTCCGAATCTTCACTCTGAAGCTTTCATTCCGAACTTTTGAGTTAAAATTAAAACGATGTCGTACCTTCTGTTTCACTTGTTTTGTTATAAAACGAGGTCGTCTATTTTGTTATAAACTAACCGTTGTCTAAGTGACACGTGTATAGGTCCCGCCGATCTTTAAGGAAAATATGACCGTTGGAGAAGGAGCCGACCTTACCTATAAATAGGAGCTTATTTGAAAGAGCTCAGTGCTGAAAGGTGCTGAAAGGATGACTCATCTTCGACTCATGTGATTACATGCTTGAAGTGATTTCTAGAGAGAGAGGCTCTTATTAACTCTCAAAGCTTCGTGCGACTCCGAATGTTGGTGATCACATTCGAGGACTTCCGGGGATAGGAAGACAGAGGTGTCGACTACCTTGAAGTTCGAGGGCTTCCTTGCTGAGGAAGACAGAGGTTACCAACTACCTTGAAGTTGAGGGCTTGCGGGGATAGCAAGACAGAGACTCCGATCTTCGTATCGAGGGCTTACCCTGGTGTGGGTAAGACAGACTTGCTTGAAAGTATAAATCAAGGGACCTTTATCCAAGGTTGTTGGATACCCTTCTCTTTGGGTTAAAAGACTATTATCTTGTTACTTGTAGTTTAACTACTTGTTTAAGTTCCGCTGCATTTTATAAGGAAAGTATAACTTTCTTATACTTCCTTACTTGTACTCTGATTCATTTAGATTCTATACGCTTTAAGGTAGAATCTCATATTGTAACTTTTGTTAAGTTTCAATTTCTGGAACCATATTTCCGGAACCCACTTTCGGAATATCATTTCAAGTTTGTATTCGGTGTTGTGAATTTACTTAGTTTAACTTTGTTAAACTTAGCCCTTTCCTTTACTTAAGGAAAACATAGTTAATCGTAACTAACTTTAAAGGTTCCAAAGGAATTTTTAAAGTATACAATTCACCCCCCCTCTTGTAAATTGAGCATCTACATCATTATTTCGATCCTACAATTGGTATCAAAGGAGCTCTCTGAAATACTTATACTTACGAATAAGTTTTTCTTGCGCATTTTCTCATTCTGAACTTTGTCATTCTGAACTTGTCCATTACGAACTCTGTTATTACAAATCTTTTGTTACTAACAAGCTTGTGTATCGAAGGTTTCTATCATGGCAAGAATTAACGTTGGTTCGATTGATAATCTAAATCCTACAAGACCACCAATATTCGATGGTAATGACTATGAGTACTGGAGAGATCGAATGAAGACATTCGTTATCAACACTGGAGTAGACAACTTTGTTATGCTTACTGGTGATTATAAAATTCCTGACAAGGAAGTTAGAACTTTCACTAACCAGGAAAAGAAAGAATATCAACTCAACTATAAGGTACACAATACTCTACTATGTTCAATGACTAGAAATATATATAGCCAAATTTCTTCTTGTGAAGCAGCTAACTGTATCTGGAAGAAGTTAGATGTTACACACTTTGGGACTTCTAAAGTGATTGAGACTAGAAGAGCTATGCTTAGAGCTGAATATCATGGCTTCAATTTTCCTTATGGAGATCCTATCTGTAATGTTCAACAGAGATTCATGACTATAGTCAACAGTCTACAATCTATGGAAGAGAAAGGTTTAGATGATGAATCTCTTGTGGATAAAATAATTGATATTATGCCCAATGAGTGGGAATCCAAAATAACAGCTATAGATGAGATCAGGAAGGTCACTCAGATCTCTCTTGATGAGCTTTTTGGAACTCTTATACAACATGAGACTAGAATGAAGAGAGATGCTGACCACATCAAGAAGAAGAATGGAAATGGTACTGTTGCTTTTACTACAACTTCAAATCAGATGAAAGCTAAGACTCCTGAGAGAGTAACAAGATCCAAGTCTAAGAAAGTTATTTTCCAATCCGAATCTAGTGAGAGTGAAGTCTCAGAAAATGAACTAGAAAATCTTGCTCGAAGGATGAACAAGACAGCTGGCCAAAGAAATTTCCAATCCAAGTATAATAAAAAGGAAAGGAAAGATAAGAAAGATGGAGAAGTTACTTGTTATGAATTCAAGAGAGCTGGACATATAAGACCAGATTGCCCTATGCTCAAAAAGAAAGAAAGAAAAGAAAGGCATTCAGACAGGAAAAGAAAGAGGTATTACGAAGCTAAAGCTAAGAAAGTTTTGAAAGCTAATGACACCTGGAGTGCCACTGGTGGTGACTCTTCAGATGAATCTTCTGATTATGAATCTTCAGGACAGAAGAATCTTGGTCTTATAGCCAGATTACCTATTGATAATCATTGTTTTATGGCTAAGGTACGAAATGCTGAATCATTGACCAATGTTTCTTTAAATTCCAATGATAGTAAGTATTATAACTCTTCTGATGAAGAATCTTCTTCTGATGAAGAAAATACTTTACATACTTATGAAGAAGTCTCTAGATTTCCTGAACTTCTTGAGATTGAGAATTCCAAACTCAATAAGAAACTTGATAAGGCAAACTCTAGGAATTCTATTCTTACAAAAGAGATATCAGATCTTT
Organism: Viscum album; assembly: GCA_963277665.1. Lineage (NCBI taxonomy): Eukaryota > Viridiplantae > Streptophyta > Magnoliopsida > Santalales > Viscaceae > Viscum > Viscum album. The sequence continues at coordinate 1,492,565,500 of OY728120.1, forward strand.
CTAAAGATCTTAATAAGAAAAATGCTGATTTTGAAAGTATTTCAAAAAATCTTGAGGAAGTAAGTTCTGAGAAGAATAAACTTTCTAAAGAGTTAGAAAAAGTAATTACTAAGAAAAATGTTTTCGAGCCTAACTCTAGTTAAAAAACTAATGATTTTGAGGATAAAAACTTGGTTGTAAAACTCAAGTCCGAAATTTTTTCCTTAAAGAAGTGTTTATCAAACATTACCCATGGTAAGGAAAATTTTGATAAGATGTATTCCCAAATACGACCTTTAAGAAATAAATCCAGATTTGGTTATACCCATGCAAAACCAATTTTCAGTAACAATTATTTTGTTCCTCAAAGTGCCCCATTTTGTACCAAGTTTCAATGTGGTGGTCACTAGGCAAAGGATTGTTCCTTAAAAAAAACCCAATATTTAGGATTTCACAAAGCTTACTTTTCTAAAAAGATGTGGGTTCCAAAAAATTTATTATCTGGAAATCTCAGATCCAAACAAGTTTGGATTCCGAAAATCTAATTTTCTTTTTGATTTCAGGAAAACAAAGAAAGTAACAGCAACAATACATGGTACATGGATAGTGGATGTTCCCGGCATATGACTAGTAACAAAATATTTTTTTGAAAAGATTATTAAAATGAAAGGAGGAAAGGTAACTTTCGAAGATAATGCTAAGGGAGAGATTGTTGGTATATGTAATATTGTTCTTCTTGGTAAAAACTTGATTTCAAATGTTCTTTTTGTTAAAGGTCTTAAGCACAACCTCATTAGCATAAGTCAGTTATGTGATGAAGGTTACCTTCTCTCCACTGCTGAAGCTGAATATGTAGCAGCTGGAAGTTGTTGTGCTCAAGTGTTGTGGATGCAACACACACTCACAGACTATGGCTTGAGTTTTACCAAAACTCAAATTTTGTGTGATAACACAAGTGCCATTGCCCTTAGTAAGAACCCTTCACATCACTCTCGGGAAAAACACATAGATATTAGGCATCACTTTCTTAGGGATCACACACTAAAAGGAGATATTATTCTTCAGTTTATCGGAACGCAAGATCAACTTGCTGATATTTTCACAAAATCTTTTCCTTCTGATAGATTTGAATATATCAAACAGAAGTTAGGGATGATAACTCTAAGGTAATTTTCCTTAAGTAACTTTCTGTTGAAAAAGTCTCCTTACAGCAATAAACTCCTTTTCATAGGGGGAGTACATTTGATTGTTAGTTTAACAAAGTTTTTTAAAGTTTATTTTCAAACTTTTCGGAACGAAGAATTTCGGAATGGAATCTCTGGAAATACAATTTTCCAGAATGGACATTTTCGTACAGAACACTTCTGGAATGGAAGTATTCATGTTAAAAATTTCCGGAATGGAAAAATTCGTACTGATATTTCATAACGAGATTTTTTTACCGAATCTTCCATAATAAGTTTGTTTTTTTCTTTCTTTCTTTTCCCGTTTTCAATTTTTTTTGTTTTTTTTAGATTGTTTTTCGTACTGAGTTTTTCGTAATAAGTGTTTCGTAATGAGTTTTTCGTACCAAGCTTATTTTCCATAGTGAAGATTTTGCGAACTCTGTCTTCTCATAATAAAGTTTTTTTTGTAGACATTTTTATATTACCCATTACGAATAATCCTCCTAAGCTAATCCGAAAGGTATGATTACCTTACTCAAGTTTTCGTAGTCATATTTTACTTGGTGGCATTTTCTTGTATTATGATTTCGGATTATAGTTTTCTTAATTCCTTGTTTTAATAAAAACCTCAAAAAGATCGGATTCAAGTTTTCAACCATCAGATCTGATCTCAGTTTCTCACAACCGTTAGATCAACCAAGGAAGTTGAACCGTCATCTCATTGCCTATATAAAGGGGACCCGAATTCTCGTCCCACATCGGTTCTAAAGCTCTCGCATCTCGTATATCTGCCTCTCTATTTTAAGGCCATTCCAAACTTCAGTTGTCTTCGTTCCGATCTTCTCAAAGGTTTCCAAATCTGAATGTCTGTGGAAGTAGCTTCTCAAGATATGTCTTCATCTAAGCCGATCTCGAAGTGGTTAGTTTATAGAGAGAGGCCGGTTCATCCGGATTTCTTCAACAAGTATGATTCTCTTATTTCTAAGAATATCAAGCTTAATGGTTGGGAAAATGTTGCGGTGTCAAAACCCGGGAACCAAGATAAAGTGTATTCAGACTTACTTGTTGAATTCTATGAGACAGTTTCTTTTCTTCAGGAAGATGGTAAGGACAAATTGTCTTTTAAGTCTTATGGGAAGACTTATAAACTTTCATATGCCAAGGAAGCCATCTTGGTAGGCCTAAAGAATTAAGGTGAAGCTGAGTTTGTTTCTAATGTATTGTCGGATTCTAAAGGTAGCTTCGACAAGGAAAAAGCTTTAGAAACTCTCGGACTTGCTGATGACAAGGCTCGGAAGATTGCAAGTCTATCAACAAATTTTTGGATTCTAGAGCTATGGGTACAAGGGATTATCGTACCGAGGAAAGGTGATAAAGACAGCTTGAAGAAGAGTGAGATTTACATCCTAGATTTTCTGATAAATCTGAGGAATTTTAACTTGATGAAGCACATTCTTATCACTCTTGAGAATTTGAAGAAAGCAAATCTGAGAGCTCAGATTATCATGTATCCAGCAATCCTCTCGAAGTTGATAGTTCAGTGCCTAGAGTCTTTCAAGGAGGCTTGCAAATCTAAGCCCAGAGTTTGCAATATTATGCTGGTGAGCGATGGTACTCTTAAGAGAATGCTTGTAGCTTTTGATAAGGAGTCTGGACAGTTTATTGATTTACCTGCTCAAGGAGAAGCAGTTCCAAAAGATGCTGATCTAGAATCCTCTAAGACAGTAAGGAAGAGAAAGCTGAAAGAAGTGGAAGTAGAAGCAGAGAATCCTAAGACTAAGGAAGTCCATTCCGCACCTCCAAAACCAAAGAAGAAGAAAGCCTATCCTGATGAAGTTGTTGTGAAGTGGATAGAAGATAAAGAGAAAAGGAAAGAAGGGGATCCGCAGTTCGGATTGGACCCTGCAGAGGCTAAGGCCTTGAAGGAGAGAACTGCTGATCAGCTTGAATAACAAGTAAAGGAAAAGAAGCTCAAGAAGAAGATGTCTGAGGCTGAGGTAGCTCAGACTTTGTTGAAATTCAATGAGATGGTTTCAACAACTATTCATGTTCCGAGATCTTTCTCCTTGGAATCTTTACCTGAGACTCCAGGAAGAAATTTCATTGCTCTGAAAGAAGCTGTTGCTAAGAATAGTGAGGAAGTAGAGCAAGTTGAGCAAGTGGAACAAGAAGAAGATGGTGATGAAGGAAGTGGTGAAACCAGAGATGTGCTGAAACAAGTAGATGATTACAAGGGGACACCTTTGGAACACTTATCACTCCGAACATCAGAAGCTGAATCTTCGAAGCCAGTTACTCCAGCAATGGAAGAAGAGAAAGGAGAAGAAGAAGTTACTTATCATGGAGAAGAAGAACAACTTTTACATGATGTTTCTCAGAAAGAGAACGTAGGGGTTCATGTTCAGGAAGTTGCTGATGAGGAAGATAATGTTTTTCAAGTTTCTAATAGTGAGAAGAGAACTCCGGAACAGGATTCAATTCCGAAAAAAGTCAAGGGAAAGGAAATTATTGCTGATAATCCGAGCTCAGAAGTGAGAAAGAGGAAGGAAGTTGGTAGTTCTTCGAAAAGAAAGCTTGACCTTATTGAAGAAGAAAATTCTCCAAGCAAAGTTTCAGATTCGGAGTCATCCTCTGTGGGGAATGACTTTGTTGTCCAGTCTTTAAAGAAGTTGGTGGGATCTATCCCGACCTTCTCAAGTATTGACTCAAGGTTCCAGATGCTCCAACATGCATTGAATCAGAAAACTGACTCCGTATCTATGGTTATGGAACAGTGTGTTGAGATTGAGGCCCAGTTCAAAACCTTCTTTGTTGGCTACAAAGCTCATAGAAAATCTTTCAAGAAGATGGCAAACTGGTCGAAAAAGACTGTTGAAGAGATGAGGTTATTCGATGAGTTTCAAGATAATTTTAAAGATGCCTTCGATACTGAGGACAAGAAGATAAATGACCTGACTTCATCCTTTGAAGAGAAGCTGATAGATGAAAAGAACTTCTGGATTCAACAAGTCAGAGATCTGAATAGGAAGTTAAATTCTGTTTCTCAGAACTGGAAATTTGAAAGAGATAATCAGATTGATTTTGAAGAGAAGACGAAGGCTCAGGAAGAAAAGATCAAAGCTTAGGAAGAAAAACTTCAAGCCTAGGAAGAAATAATTGAAGCTCAAAGTGTAAGAATTATGGTCTTAGAGAAGCAGGCTGAAGAAGATCATAAAGACCTGAAGAAGATCAAGACTATTCTTAAGGGTCTCATGTCGAAGGAAAAAGATCCGAAATAACTAAATCCGATCTTTTTGTTGTAAATAAATTTCTTTGTTCTTGAGATTTCAAACTTAATGAAATTTGTGCTTGTCGTTCCTTTTGTTGTTGCTTCTAATATTTCAGGTAATTTGTTATTTTTTTTCATTCCCTCGATTTCTTTTTGAAAATCACAAAGGGGGAGAAGGAAAAGATCCTTAAGAAAAAGAACAACTCCAATGAGAGTTTATTTAAAGGGGAGAAGGAAAAGATCCTTAAAGGAAAAAAGAACTCTAATAAGAGTCTATCTAAGGGGGAGTTTTTCATTAAAGAAGACTTTCCTTTTCATAAAAAAATGTCACTCCGGAAATCTAGAATATGATCCTTAGAGTTTCAAAGACTAAGGGGGAGTTAGTCGTATTCATCAATATCCTTAAAGCAAAGGGAGATAAGCTTTATTGTTTTTATTTATTCCTAGAATTTATTTTTCGTAAGGATGTTTTGTGCTTTCCAAAAAGGGGGAGATTGTTGAGTCAATAAGGTTTTCCATATGACTTTTCCATTCCTTCTTATTTTGAAAATCACAAACACCTTACTTTTAGAAAAATTTCTTTCTTAAGGAAAATTTCTCTTATAAGGAAAATTTCTTTCTTAAGGAAAATTGCTTTTATAAGGAAAATTGCTTTCTTAAGGAAAATCTCTTTTATAAGAAAAATTATCCTTATCTTATTTTCATCCATATTTTTCTTAAGTATGAGATTCAGATTCATTTCTATTTTCTCGGAATCATTGAAACTTTGATATAAAGTATTCTGTTGAAGGTTCCGAATTCTGGATAAGAACTGTAAGGAAGTTTCACTCCGGATTCCAGATGAGAACTGTAATAAAGTATCATTCCGAATTCCGGATATGAACTCTGACTAAGTTCTATTCCAGATTCAGGATACAAATTCTTATGAAGTTCGATAACGAATTCTCAATACGAATTCTAATGATTAATTCTCATTACGAAGTCTAATGAATAATTCTCATTACGAATTTCAATGAAGGATTCTCATTACGAATTCCAATGAAGAATTCTCATTACGAAGTCTAATGAAGAATTCTCATTACGAATTCCAATGAATAATTCTCATTACGAATTCTGATGAAGAATTCTCATTACTAATTCTGATGACGAATTCTCATTACGAATTCTGATGACGAATTCTCATTACGAACTACAATGATGAATTCTCATTCCGAATTCTCATTCCAAATTCTCCTATCAAACAGAATCTGATCATCTCTGTTTTATACACTCTGAATTAATTCAGACTCCGAAAAATATTTTGGTTAGACTACGAACTTTTATTCTGCTCACATTTCTATAATCTATCTACAATTTATTATTTCCATTACACTCTGAATCTTCACTCCGAAGCTTTCATTCCGAACTTTTGAGTTAAAATTAAAACGATGTTGTACCTTCTGTTTCACTTGTTTTGTTATAAAACGATGTCGTCTATTTTGTTATAAACTAACCGTTGTCTAAGTGACACGTGTATAGGTCCCTCTGATCTTTAAGGAAAATATGACCGTTGGAGAAGGAGCCGACCTTACCTATAAATAGGATCTCATTTGAAAGAGCTCAGTGCTGAAAGGTGCTGAAAGGCTGACTGATCTTCGACTCATGTGATTACATGCTTGAAGTGATTTCTAGAGAGAGAGGCTCTTATTAACTCTCAAAGCTTCGTGCGACTCCGAATGTTGGTGATCACATTCGAGGACTTCCGGGGATAGGAAGACAGAGGTTTCGACTACCTTGAAGTTCGAGGGCTTCCTTACTGAGGAAGACAGAGGTTACCAACTACCTTAAAGTTGAGGGCTTGTGGGGATAGCAAGACAAAGACTCCGATCTTCATATCGAGGGATTACCCTGGTGTGGGTAAGACAGACTTGATTGAAAGTATAAATCAAGGGACCTTTATCCACGGTTGTTGGATACCCTTCTCTCTGGGTTAAAAGACTATTATCTTGTTACTTGTAGTTTAACTACTTGTTTAAGTTCCGCTGCATTTTATAAGGAAAGTATAACTTTCTTATACTTCCTTACTTGTACTCTGATTCATTTAGATTCTATACGCTTTAAGGTAGAATCTCATATTGTAACTTTTGTTAAGTTTCAATTTCCGGAACCATATTTCCGGAACCCACTTTCAGAATCTCATTTCAAGTTTGTATTCGGTGTTGTGAATTTACTTAGTTTAACTTTGTTAAACTTAGCCCTTTCCTTTGCTTAAGGAAAACATAGTTAATCGTAACTAACTTTAAAGGTTCCAAAGGAATTTTTAAAGTATACAATTCACCCCCCCCTCTTGTAAATTGAGCATCTACATCATTATTTCGATCCTACATATCTTCTCCCATCATATAAGTTAAAAAACATTCTTTCCTTAATTTTTCAAAAAGGTTATAAAGTGCCTTGTTTAGAAAAAGACTGAGATTCATTTCCAAACATTTTTTAAAAAGTAAAAAATGGGTAAAAATGAATTTAAATAATTTTCTATAATATTTTTAATTAAATTTTAATAAACATGGACATGGATGATAAGGATTTCCTAGTAGATACTTACGTATAAGCAATCTAAGGTAATAAAGAGATTATGAAAATAACCCCTACCTTGTACTTTCCTTTATTTGAGGGTGAGTTAACCTCCTATATAATGATTAAAATATTTTATTAAATTATAAAATAACCATATTCATATTTATGATATCATATATTATCCTATTATATCATTTTGTTTAAAATATTTCAGTATTACCATTGTTTTGGGTGTTAAGTGCTCTGTTTTCCGATGTATGTTTCATTGGGTAAGTAATGTTTCTTATGAATAAGATATATTTTATTCATATAAAGAATTATAATAAGTTCATAAATATTATATTTACTCATGAAATTAATTTTATAATCATTCTTGAATGGTTAATGTGGAGAATGAATTTTATCATGTCGTGGAGACAGTAGGTTGTACGTACGCACGAGCGACGATATCATTACTTTAATGGTTAAATGGTATGGAACTGTATGGTATATTAATTATAAATAATCATAATAAAGTTATATTTATTATTTATTTATATTACAAACATTATTATACCCATCCAAATAAATTAATGTTGAATAACAAATTACACCACGACATAGAGATGGTAAGTCGTACGTACGGACACATGGTGATATTATAATTCATAGGATGGATAAAATGATCAATATAGTTTTCTCATGTTTATAATAACATCTTAGTATATTAATTATACTTTACTTATTACTTTGGTATGTAAAAAACAAAGAAAGAGGACGTATAAGAAGAAAATAACTTTGAAATAGGTGATAAAACGATTACCTCTTCTTCTGGTGTCTCCTTTTTATTTTCACAAAAGGACATCTTAAGTTGGTTTATTCCTAGAGTTTGGACTCTATGATTAATTTAATAAATTTTTGAGGAGATTTTTTTAGGTTTTTTCTAATCCAAAGGTCTTTGGAGGTGTTAATAAAAGAGAAGGAGAAGTGCCCTTTTATAGGAGAGGTGAGGGGCACTTTAGGAAAGTCTCGAAATATTATTTTATTATAAATTAATTTTAGAATTATAATAGATCCAATGTAATATATTTTGAGTATAATATGACTATGGGTCGAAATTATCTCAAAAAATAGGTTTTATACATGTTTAGTTCATAAAATTAACCATATATTTTAGATATAACCCTTAGTAAAATAAGTTAACTCTTACCATGTCTTCTTGTATTTTTATACTATATGGTTAATATAGTTACTATAAAATGAAAATAAAACCTAAAGTAGATAATTAATGAAAATTTTAACACTATATAAGTAACTTATTCAAATCTTATATTTTTATGACAATTATATCATTTAATAAAATAGTGTTTGTTTTAAAAACTAAATTTTTCAATTTTGACACTATTTAGTAATTGATTTTTTGTTAAATTCATAACAACTTGATTCCTTTGAAAAAAGAGAATTAAATCATCCCTAACATGTCATAGTCACCAAGAAAATTTATTTATGACATTAAATATTTCAAATAATATTTATTTTAATATTTATAATATCATTTATTTGATTCTTTTATTAATAAGGTAATCATTGCATCATCATTGTGTCATAAAAAAATTGATTTATTTAATGTCTAAAAATTATAAATAAACTACCATGATTTATTAAATCTTTTTTATCTTTATGATGACTATTTATAGTCAATTAGATCATTTATATTACCCTTTGTTAAAATTTTCTTTAGTAAAAAGATACCTGTTTATGTTATATTTCTCTTTATTCTAAATTAGTTATCATAACATGTCATTATCACACCCAAGTGGCTCCAAAATTCCAAAAATTAGGCCTAAGTATTTTTTTTGTCGCCCATGACTCATCAAATAAGATTAAGACACATGTTATTGTAGTTTTATATTATTATAATATTATTTTTACCCTTATTTACCTAATTTACAATTTAATCGTTGTAAATAAAAAAAATTACTGAAGTTACTATTCAAAATGTCAAAAAATAAAAGGTAATTTTTTAAACAATATGAAACTTATGATTTCAAATATGGAATCCATTTTTACAAATTCAAAACACATAATTTTTATTAATTAATTCCTATCGTCAAAATCAGAAAACGTGTTTTTAAGAAGTAAAAACTATCAAAAGACTGACATGTTTTTATGTCAAATTTAAATTTGAAATTACTTATAATGATCACATTGTACTAAATAATAAAAACAAAATTCAATTATACTTTAAAAACAATTAAAAATATGATCTTACTATATAAATAATTTAAATGAAATGGCAGTTTTGAATTAAAATGCAGTATTTTTCACTATTTATTAAAAAATAAATGTTATCAGAAAAACACCAAAAAGTTATCCAAAGTAAAGTTATATATGAATATTCTAAAGAATAATTTTATTTTTTCAAATTTAATATATAAAAGTGTCAAATATTGTATTTAAAAAGTGTTCTCCATTAAAAGGTGGTAAAACTGCATTTTTTAAAAATACTTTTTTATTTGAAAAAAAATTGAATTTGTTCTTATATTATGTCTAAGAAACACATAAAATGAATGTTAAAATTATATGGAATATATAAAATTCATAATTTTTTTAATTATATTCATAACCTCTAATTTAACAGCTTGGTTATATATCATATTAAATAATAATATTTTATTAACATACCGTTGTTCAGTAAAATTGGGCCTTGCATGAAATGTAAGCCAACTCATTATTGTTTGTATCATAAGCTTAACATGGTATTTTGTAAAAATAAATCAAGAAATAAAATTATGTTTATTCAAAAATAAAAATATTTTAAATTCTTGGGGTGTTACACAAGTAAACCAATTATTCTAACCAAAAAATGAACAATTGACCAAATGAACTGACAAAAAATTACATTACTCTGAAATGAACCAAATGATCTAGCCAAATTACCAAATGTCCAAATATTCCAAAATATATAACCCAAAAATTAATTGAATGTCATACCTCATTAATGAAATAAATACCCTCACCCAAAATGAATCAAATGACCAAACCAAAAAAATGAAAAATACTCTAACCAATTGACCAAATGACCAAATGACCAAACAACCTAACCAAAAATGAACCTATTGACCAAATGGTAAAAATTACTAATTGATCTAACAATTAAATAACATAACAAAAATATAATGGGACCAAAATGAACATACAAGAGGAATATAAATCATATCCATCTTTAGCATTAAAATTAGTGTGTATTTATTATGTTATGAAACTAGTATTAAATTTCTAATTAAATGTGCATTTATATGATTCTTCATTTTATAGATTTCTTAAACAACTAATGTTTTAATTCATTATAGGTTTATCAATTTAATATTATTCAATAATGTGATATTATAATAATCAATGTCATTTGTATCAAGTAGTATTGGGAATTGATGGTCTTCTGCCTCAAGAAAATTTATTTTTCTATAGTAGGAAGAAAAAGAATGGAAGTTATACAATTGAAAAAACACAAGAAAATAATTTAAGTATTTTTATTCATATTTAAAATTTTGATATTTACTTCATAAATAAATATCTTGTTTATATTTTCAATAGTGTTCCATGGTGGCCCTTGTTGAGAAAGAAGATTACAACTTTTGGCCAAATGATCATTTGAGATAAGTATTAGGTTAGGATTAGTAGGGGAGAGTCATATGTTCAACCAAGAAAAACATAATCCCCATTATGTATTAGCCATCATCAGGTGACTCTCAAACCTCTCAAACCAAAGAACTAAAAAACTCTTGAGCAGAAGCAGTCGAGGCTAAAAAATAGCCATACCGGAGAATGAAATAGGTAAAATGGTCACTGAAAATATCATGAAATCTATGTCATTTATATTTCCATCATTTCTATCAGATGATACTAATTTTTTTGATTCATGTATGGAAAAAATTTGATCTATATATGATTCACTAATTGATTTCAATGAGGTTCTTAGTGGTGATCAAGGTGATAATATTGCTGGTGGTGGTAGTGGTGGTGGTGATGATGATTCTAGTGCTCTAGATGAAAATGTTGGTGATGGTGGTGATGAGGATGTTGGTTATAGTGATGGTGATGAGGATGAGGATGTTTGTGATGGGGGATATATTTATCCCCTCCATTTTTTAGTTACCAATAAAGATACATGTGGATGTAATTTAATGAATTGAATTGATCAATTGTGTGGATGTATATATATGTTAAAGTATTGTAAATTTTTTGAAAACTATTATAAGAATTTGGTTGAATGATAAATATATAATATATGTATTTCATTTAATGTTTATCATGGTTTTTATTTTGTGTATAGGTTCTGTTATTGTTTGTTTGGTGGGTTGAGTGGGATTATACTTCATGTTGCGGATAGAGAGCTATACCAATGGATCAAAGAATCATTGATACATGTTTTCTTGGAGAAAATATGTACCTACTATTCTCCTAACCATGGGAATAGATATATGCCAATAGTTTAATTAAAACCATGGGTATTATGAATACCTCATATGCTATACCCATGGTTTCTATAGAAACTGTCGGTATATCCCTATAGTGATAGATTAAGAACCCATGGTTCATAGAACTATGGGTATATCCTATAACCATGGTTTTATAGGATATTTTGATGGTTCTAAACCATGGTAATAGGCTAAAATTATCATGGTGTAAGGATTTTTAAAGTGGTAGGATGAGGAACATGTTTATCACATTACTAAACTAACCATAAACACCAATTATACAGCCCTGAGAGGGTGAATCGTAGTTTTTCAATCCATGAAACTGGGGATGCACGACCATGAAAAAACTTTAATTTATTACAAGTTCACCGCACATGGTTTGTGTATAGTTTTTTTAACCATGTTCCTAGAATGTGCGAGGTGTGGGATCAAGGATATTGGGAATTTCATGGTTGGAACATGGTTTAGAAAAATGTATGGCCAAACCATGCACCCCTTTAAAGAAGATTGAAATTACCTTTCCCCCTATTTACTTTAAGAATAATACCACCATTTTTATTCTCCCTATTTGAGTAAAACATCCCACCATAGCTCTCACCTTTCTCTAATCATTATTTTGAGTTATCTCTATCATTTAGACTCTATTTCAATTGGTATTCATTACATTGGTTACCTATTGGTATGTATATCATTCATCTTTATTATTTTCTTAGTATTATTTTCCATATTGGGTGTTGTCTCCGTGGGATCCAATATGCCCTTTTCTCAAGTCAATTGTCTGGTTTTACATTTTTTCTCATTCCATCCAAGATATGTAGTTGATACTGGATAATTATTCCTCTACGAGTCTAATATAGGTGGTCTACTACTTCTCCCAAAAATTATTAAGTTTTATAAATTGTTGCCTTTGTGCTGCATGCTGTAATTTCCATTCATTTCTCTAAAAATTTATATTCCTTTAAATTATTTTACAAACTTGGTTCTATAAGTTCTATGAGACCTTTAACATCGTTTTAGGTTAAAAACTTAAACTTTAACCACTCCTTATGGTTTTTTAGATTAAATCCTCTTAACAACCATGCTTCTATTGTATCTAAAACACACCTAAAAAGTGTTTTCTATTATACTTTTAAAATTAATTATCTAAATTGATAAATTGAACTGATAAATGACATGGATACTTCACATGTACCTTTGATCACTTGTTATATTATGCTTAATTTTTATAATGTATTTGGATCACTTTAAAGGAGTGGTATTCCTTGAGGAAGACTTGGATTCCCAAACCAGAATTCCTTGGTAGAACTCATTGGACACCAAAAAATTCATTGAAATGACCACAAAGTGAGAACCACACTTGTTCTGGGTCAATGTCTGGTATTTTTTAATTTCTTGGCTTGACACCAAATATTCACCTTCATTTATGGAAATTATAATTCCTTGGATCATCTCCTTTGATTTGTCTTGATGTACTCAGTCATAGACTGCCTGGTATTTTATACTTAGGATCCAATAAAGTCTATCCTAATATTAACTTTGAATTGTCGTTATGCTCAGTTAGAATATTGTAGGATGAAATACTGAGGGTTCATCCCTTGGATTACACTCATATTCCTAGCCAAACATCTCATTTGATTACAGTGAGTGGTCTCGACCTTCTAAGGTCATAGATTCCATGGGTTACCTATGTATCCATTTTGATTATTATAATTTGAATGATTGGATATGTTCCTTAGTTCCCTTACCAATTAATGATCTTATACTCAGAGGCATTCGGCTTAGGCCAAATAAGGCAGGTTTGGACAGGTATCTCATGGGGATCCCAAGTTGACATGGTTTATATTTAATTTAAATATTTATATTTATTATATCTGCACACTATTACATTTTATATGCATAGAATAGATTTTATTTAGATATTGATGGTAGTGGTATTCCATTTTTTACTCCCACACTATTTGGGACACCGTTTGGTACATGGATAGACTTCATGGATTCAAATAAGGATAAAGGGAAGTGCCTAGCTCTGTACACTTTATTTCTTTTTAGGATTGAAGCATGGGGGTACATGATTGAGCCAGTGATTAGGATGCTCATGGAGATAACTGTTTTAATCCTTTTTTTCTTTTGTATATAATGATACTATATTTTATTTATTCTTCCATGTCTATATGTTTACTATTATGTATATTCCTGAAATCATCTCTATGAGATATTGTTTCTATTAATAAATAATTATTATTATTGGGATGGTTTATCTTCCATTGAACTATTATTATTTTTTGATTATTTATTACTATTGATAGCTTCACCACTCTGATAAAGAGGGTATATTTTCACCATAGTACCACCATAGATCCTCATTTCTAGTTGGTAGCCTCTAGCATATGGGGAGGCATGCTTAATGGCTTGTGGAAAACCATGTTCAGTTAGTTATGAGTGAACTGGGCATAATGCATCATGTGGATAATTATAAATAATTAAAAGTATCATTAAATAGGGAAACTTATTTAAGTTGCATGTGAACATGGTCTTCTCTTAGTCCTATAGAATAATTCGAACCAGAAAATACCCATAAAATATTTCAAGGAAGAAATAGGGACCCTTCCCAACTATTCTATCCAACATTTAATACAAAAATTTTATGAGAAATGATCTTTTATAGTCACATGGTTAAACCTCTTATAATCTATATAGTCTCTCCATTTATTTGGAATTCAAGTGGGTACTAATTAATTTTTCTCATTCTACACAATTTTGTATCTAGTTTTCTTCGGAACAATTTTTATAGGACTCTCCCATTAAGAGTCTATCATGGGGTAGATTATTCTACCTCCTAAAATTATTTCTACTTACTTTTTCACTACTTCTATAATGGTTTAGGTGATCCTAATTTGGGGTATTATCACTAGTTTTGATTCATATTCAAGAAAAATACTTTAATTTTCATTGGTAAGGATAATCCTTAGAATATCCCATAATGTCTATCTTATTTACCTAACATTATGTTTTAGAATTTCCAATAGTTGGTGTTCTTAGATAGGGTCAAAATTATTTGAAATTATGATTGTTAGTTTCTCAATTTCCTTTAAAAGTAAATATTTTCAATTTTATGGAAATAGCATAATTAAAAATTTAGGAGGGTTTCCAAAGACAATTTTATTTCATAAATATCCATATTGGAAATCTTTATAAGTAAGGAAAAAATATTTTTAGAAGATTTGAGTAACTATTCAAAAATAATTTTCATTAAATTATTTAAATTTAACAACACTAAAAACTATTTATAGATTAATCCCATTTTCAAAAATACATTCATCAATAAATTTGGTTTTTTCTAAATATTCTCTTAATATTATTATATCATCAAACATTTCAATTTCCTCCCTAGACGAACAAGGTACTACAAAGTGTTTTTATGTAAAAATAGATTGTTATTCATGTGAGTATTTCATTGAGTCAAGAATATTGAAATACAGTATTTCCTCACAAAAATTTATGGAAAGTTTTCCTTCATTGTAATTTATTATAATTTTAGTATTCTTGTAGAATGTATTATCTAAAATCATGGGAGATTGTTGGGAAAAATCCCTCAAGGTATGCTTTTGAGTCGATTGTGTTTATTGAAAAATCATATTGAAAAGATAAATTATGAAGTTACTACATGATTTTTTACTAGTTATGTTAATAAATATTCAAGATAGTGGAATGTATGCTTGAGAAGTAGTATAGATTATTGTGTGTACATGGTGGCACTATTTTCCAGTTTTTTCCAAATTTTTTGGGTCCGAAATTTAGAGGATGGAAAAAGGTTTTTTTTAATCGAAGTAATTTAATGTCAATATGAAAAGTTGTGTGAAAGGGTGAAGGTGTTTTGTAAGTTTGTGTGCAAGTGAATATTTGGTACCATCACATCAAAATACAGTAAATGGTAGTGTTTCATGAAAGTTATAAAAACGCACAAAAGTCAGAGTTGAGTGACACAAGAAGAGTTGTGTGATCCCATGAAATAGTGATGGTGTTACACACCTAAGGTGATGTCAAAAGATGAACATCAGCACTCAAAGAAAGTTTCGTGCATAATGGAAGGTGTGCAAGAAAGTTTCATTCATGTTTGGTCGTGTCTTTAAATAGGCAGATACCCCTCTCATTTCAGCAGCTCAACCCTTAGAGAATTTCAGGGCTCTAGATCACACAAGAGTTGCATGAAGCTATTTCTTGTGAATAGTAAGTATTAGTTGCACATAGAAAAGGGACTTGTGTCTATAGGACAAAATTATTTACCTGAAAATCTGAATTTTTTTCTTAAGTTAGAGTTACATGAAAAAGTAGAAATGTTTCACGAATGTTGGTAGAGTCACACGCAAGTCATCCAAAGGTTGTGTTAAAGAAAAGGTTGTGCGAACCTATAAGTATTTCCCTAGTAATTATATGGTAAAGGGGTATTCATGAAGTGGATTAAATTATAATGTAATGATGCACTAAATGATATGTAAAACATATTGATTCAAGTGATCAAAGAGAAATCTTCTGAAAGAGCGGTGAGCACACTTCAGTTGAGAGAGTATTGAGCTTTCAAATTATGATTGGTTGTAAAACAAAAAGGACAGTGATCCCACTATAAATTTTTTAACATAAGTTCACTTTAGTGTATTTTCTACATAGGAATATTTTCTTTATATTCTACTTGGACGTAGCATGGTGCATGTGAACAAAAGTAAAATTATTGCATCTCATGCATAATTTTATTTCTATTTATACATTTCTTTGAGAAAGGGAGAGAGACATTTTTCTATTAATGATAAAACAAGATATTAAGGGGAATTATCATTAATATATCATACCCTAATTCACCCCCCCTTAATTTATTTAACCTAGTTGGAGTAATAATTGGTGTCAAAGGGAAAGGTTAATATCAGTGTTTCTCTCTCAAGGGTTTCAATAGAGGTTTTAAATCATAAAGGGATTTTGATTATTTGTGTAAATAATTTTCAATTATGGAAGATTTGGATGTGACACTACTTCCAATATTTAGTAATAGATTTCATCATAGGAGCGATGTGTGGTATTTCAGTCAGTATGGATAGTGGTGCTTTATCATAAGATTTTCAATGGTAATTGGATGATGACACCAAAGGAATCAATGCTTTATAGGGATCCCTATCCAGTGAAATCTGTCTAAAGGTGATTTAATTTAAGTTAAAACATTTTATGTGGGAGAAGTTGTTAAATATTTATGAGGGTGGCTCAAATGTCAGAGAATCAAAACGGTAGGTTTTATGGAACAAGTATGAGGATATGATACTGTACCCTAATTAGTCTATAGATTCATTATTTAACATGGTAAATTTTATTATGGAAGAAATGAGTTGTCTAAGGGAAACTCTTGAAGATTTAAAGATCATTAAGCACAACTTGAGAAGACTCCCACCTCGGTTCAATCTGAAAGTAATTGTACTAGAAGATAAAAATTCAAAGGAGTTGACATTAGATAGATTACACAGTACCCTTTTTCACATACGAGATGAGAAATGAAGATATTAAGTCTATGGAAAAGGGAATTCCAAATAGGTGGCATTCAAGGCCATGAAGAATCTCACCATTGAAGATGGTAAGGAAGAAGAAGATACCAATGAGTTTATTTCATTACTCTTTTCAAATCTATAAAGAGGAAAAGGAACGTTCAATAGGAAACTCCCACTCTCTTTCTTTTAATGTAAAAATGATAGACATTTTACAACAAGGTTCCCTAAGATGTTTTATTACGATGATGAAGATGACGTTGAAGTTTCCATGACTAAGTCTTCATCCTTTTTGAAAGGTAAGAAAATTTTTAAGAGAAACTTCTTCAAAAATAAGAATATTCTTTCATAAGAAAATTAATGTTTAGAAGAATACGATATTGAAGAGATGTAAAACTATAAATATTGTCGAGAAAGAACTATGGTGGTAGTTTTAGTTATCTCCCTATAAAGGGAAGAAAGCGAAAATGATGAATAATAAGTCAAAGGGATATTTTATCTTCATGATGAATTATAATCTACTCTTGAATAGATAGATGTTTGGAGAGAAAATATAAATAAATCCAATAGAGTTTTTCATGATTCCAAACTCTATATGAAGCATTAAGAAGAATAGAATTCTAATTTAGTGGAAGAAATTGAAAATATTAAGTCTTAAATTCTAGATAACTCGAAAAAATTTGTTGAGTACAAGCTCAAAGTTGGAGAATAGAAAATAGTGATCGATGGTTTGAAACTCACATAAAAAGATCAAATAAAATGTATCGATGAACTTGAAGAGGAATTTTTCAACATGCGAAGAAAATTAGAAGATCAAGAGAGACACTAGACTCTCAGTATGACATTTGGAATAAGATTACTATAGAGACAGAAAATATGGAAGTAGAGCATAGAGGTCTAGAAAAATATAAGAAACATTCAAATCCAAATGATAAGTTTAGTGTGAGGATTGATCGAAAATATAAAGCTATGGTGATGGATTTCATACCACAAGCACTTACAAAGAGGTTGAAAATTTATTTGGGTACAAATCCGAATCAGAAGACTCATAAAACCTAAGGAATAACTGGTCCTACAATAATGTACATAAATACACCTTGTATCATGTGTTATTTCTATGCAAAGATGCTACATTATAAAATGAATTTTTCATATACAAAAGGTATCAAAGGGAATAATATCATCAAAGGAGGCCACATAATGTTCAATATTCCAAGAATTATTATTTTTCGCTATTTTTGGTGTGTAGGATTCGTACACATGTAAATATATTTATTATCAACAATGTATAAGAATGTGTAGAAGCACACCTAACGAGTTCATAAGAAATATATTAATAAATCATCATATGATCTGAAAACACAAAATATATTTGTAGATTTGTAAGATGAAGTTGGTCCATTATACTTTTAGAAAGATCAAGAACATTAGTCCAGAACATGTATAAAGACTGTGATGTGGATGAAAAAGAAAAGAGTTAATAAGGTAGTGGTATTAGAGACTTCCATTAAAGGATCAAATCATACTGGTGTATGGATCCTTGATAATGTATTCACATCCTATATGATGGGAAATATGAATCTTTTTACAAGCATCAAATATGAAAAGGAGGGTGTTTTCAAATTTGGAAATGATAATGTTCGAAATAGTTTTTCTTGGGAAAAGCTAAATTTTGGGGAAAATATATGATATGTGATGATGTCTTCGTTTCCGAATATCTCAGTCACAACTTACTAAGTGTTATTCAACTATTTTACTTAGGCCATTCTATAATATTTACTAAGAAGTTGTGTATTGTCAAGGGAAAAGAGGGTACAATTTTTTTACATGGAAAACACATGAAGGGAAATATCTACCTTGTGATTGGAGAAGAAGATAAGTGATTTCTATCTAGAGATAAAGAAAATAGGTTGTTCCATAAATGACTTATCCATCTATGTCAACTATCCTTAGAAGATCTGTTCAAATGAGATGTGGCTCGAGATCTCCTCAAGATATCAGGTGATCGAACTCACATGTGTGATACGTGTCAACAAGGGAATATTATTAGAAATATGTTCAAAGTGACACTACTACAAATATGGCTTTTATCAATGCTATAAAATTGCATTAACAACGCTAAAACAAGCACTGTTAATCGAGGCGAAGATAAAGGGATGGGGGTCCCTCTTATCAGCGCTAAATAAAACTGCTGATAAATGGGGTCCTTTATCAGTGCTTTTTTTAGCACTGATAAAAGACAAAAAAAATGAAAAAAATAAAAAATAATATTATAATTCATGGGGAGATTTTAACAGCGCTTGACCCCCCTATCAGTGCTAAGTAGACCACTCTCACGCGCTGCCCTTGCTAGCACACCCAACACATGCCCCCCACGCACACCTCTTTGCTTCCACCAGAACTCGAACCCACGACCACCCCCTTGCGCGCCTGCACCTTTACCACTAATCCATTTGTTTTTTTTCTGCTTAATGATATATCTATTTATATATATATAGTTATATTTATTAATATATTAATATAGATTTATATTAATATAAATATATTTATTTATATTAATACATATATATTTATTCATATGTTAATATATATTAATATTTATTTATTTATATATATAGTTATATTTATTCATATAATAATATAGTTTCACATTAATATAAATATATTTAGTTATATTAATACATATATATATTTATTCATACATTAATATATATATATTTATTCGTATATTAATTTATATTTATATTTATTTATATATATATTTTTAGTTAAAATTTTTTATCCATATATTTATTTGTATAATAATATATATTTATAAGATTAGTTTTAAATACATTTATAAAATATGTTTTTTATGTGTGTTTATAAATAAATAAATAAATACATACCTACATATATACAACACACACATAGACACACACATACACACACAGACACACACACACACATACATATTTATGAATAAATACATATATATATATGTGTGTGTGTGTGTGTGTGTGTATTTGAAAAGCCATAGAATGTTAAAACGACCATAACTTCTAATCCAAAAGCCTTTTTCAACTCCACAACCAGTAAAATCGAAGAAAATGAAACAATATTTGATATTAAATGTGGAACAGGCCTAACAGACATCCGGATCAGAACTTATACCTGTTTGAATGTTAACAAATCGGGGTATCTTGACTAAAAAATTAGTTTTAGAGGCCTTTTGGGCCTTCTTTGGCCTCAAACAATGTGAAAAATGATTTTCTTAGGTCACTAGCTCATATATCTCGTCGCATGCTTCGATTTGATATATTGTAGAGCTCAAACGGACACCCAAATCAAAAGTTATGGTCGTTTGAAGTTTGAGTTACATTTTCAACTTATTTTAGATCTTTTATTAATTTTTTGATTTTTTGTGTCTTCAAATTGTTATTAAATGATTTTTAATTGATTTTAATTATAAAATTATCAATTTATTATATTTTTTAAAATATTTTAAATCCATTTTAACAAAATTTCTTATATATTAATTGTAATAGTCTATTTATACTTATCTAAAACATATTTAAAATATATATTATATTTATATCAATATAAATATACTTATATAACAATATATTATTTTTCATGATTTTTTTTGAAACATAAAATTTATCAGCGCTTGGAAAAAGCGCTGATAATGAACCCCTTTATCAGCACTACTAAAAGAAGCACTGATAAAGGGGTCCCCTTTAATAGTGCTAAAAAACACTAATAAAGGGGGGGGGGCTTTATCAGTGCTAAAACAAGCACTGATAAAAGGTCACTTTTAACAGTTCTTTTTTTAGAACTGTTAAAAGTGCCCTTTATTAGCACATTTTTTATTGCTGATAAAGGCCCCCTTTTATCAGCGCTTTTTTTAGCACTAATAAAAGGGTAGCGCTTCCCATGCCCGTTTTTTGTAGTAGTGTGAAAGAATATAAGTCAACTAGAGTGCTTGAATTGGTGCATGAAAATGTTTCTGGACTGATCTCACCAATATCCATTTACAAGAAGAGGTATTATGTTCTTTTCATTGATGGTTTCAGTGGGATGGAATGAGTCTTTTTCATTTACCACATGTCTGAAGTGTTCAATTACATAAAACAATATTGGAGGGAATCTGAAAGGATACCTGGATAGAATATTGTAATTTTTTGTACTGATAATGTAATAGAATTCAAAAATAACTAAGTGTAACATTATCTCGAGAAACATGGGATAAGGAATCAAGTTTTGGTTGTGGGAACTTCTAAAAAAATAGAGTGCTTGAGAGGATAAATCTGATCATAAAAAACATGGATAGAATAATTCTTATTGGTCAAGAGGACCTACCAGATAAATTCTAGAAGTAAGCAGTCTTGATATCGATTTATATATCCAATGTGGCACTATTGTGTCCGAATAAATAAAAGACTATATATGAGCATTGGTATGGAAAGAATTCAACATCGAAATCCTTTTAAATCTTTAGAAGTAAGTGTTTTATTCTCAATAAGGAGAAACATATGAAATTTTAATACCGTGAGATGAGGGGATATTCCTTGGGTATTCAAAAAAAAGTAAAGAATACAAAATTTTCAACAAAAGGATGGGAAAAGTAGTTGAATGTAATGATGTTGTTGTAGTAGAGAATGTAAAGAATCTTTAACAGTGCAGCGAATAATTTCTTGATGACAGTGATGAGAAGGTAAAAAAATCAGGGTGATTATAAGTGGAAAATGATAATTTAGAATAATATATTGATGATGAGTAGGAGGAAGACAAATATATATCTTCATAGAAGACAAATAGTTGAGCTGAAATTGACAGGAAAAATATCAATGGTGATCATGTTTCACCTATTCAGACATGGAGAATGAAGTCTTTAAAATATAAATCTATCATATCTTAGGTCGATCCTAAATATTTTGAGGAATTATATGGATTTGAAAACTTAGTTTAGGATATTAATGAATAGCTTTACCAAATTGAGAAAAATCAAACATGAAATATTGTTTCAAGACCAAAAAATAAGAATGACATCGGAACAAAATGGGTATTTTGAAACAAGATAAATGATTATGGTGTAGTGATTCAAAATGAAGCATGAATCGTGTGCAAAGAGGACTCCCAAATGGAGGTTATCTATGTTTATGACACATTTCACCTATTTTGAGGCTAGAGACAATCAAATTATTCATGGTCATAGGAGTACAAAGAATGTTCAAAATATTTTTGATTGACATCAGGTCAGTATTTCTAAATGGGATTTTTGAAGAAGATGTGTATACTGAGATTCCATATGGTTTTATTATTCATAAAGATGAGAATAGAGTTTTTTGGTTGAGAAATACCCTATATGGACTGAAACAAGCATCGATAGCATGGTATTCAAGGATTGACCAGTTTTTTGAAGAAGACTGATTATCAGTGTTGTGGAGTTGATTACAATATCTATGTCAAAAATGAAAGAAATCAAAGGATTTTGGTGTTGGTGTATGTAAATGACATAATCATTGGGGGATAAGATAAAGCGTAGTTCAATCAATTAACATAATTCATGAAAAGTGAGTTTGAAATGTCAATAATTGGTGAACTGTCCTTTTTCCATAGTTTACAGGTGACACGAGGAAGGAATGAAACATTAATTTATCAATCAAAATATACCAAGGGGGTTCAAAGAATATTTATAATGGATAATTCCAAAGATATAAAAACTCTAGTGGCTATAGGGATGAAACTATCATAAGATACTGGATGAAATTTGGTTAATGTCACAGAATATAGGTAGGTCGTTGGAAGTCTATTATACTTAATAGCGACATGACCAGATATTGTTTTTTACACATTCCAAGTAGCATGTTCTCAAATAAATCCCAAATAAATTCACTTAATTTTAGTAAAAATAATACTTTACTATATCAAGGGAATGGTGAATTTTGGTTTTCTATATAATGGAAAATCTCAATAAGAGTTATTGGGTTATACAGATGCAGATTGGGTCAGATCAGTAGATAATAGAAAATAAACATCATGTGGGGTATTATTTCTTGTCATATTTTTTATTTATTATCTAAGTGATAAATAGTATTGAATTTCGTTGATCACTATAGAATAAAAACATATTGCGACTACTCAATCCTACATGTAGTTATTTTGTATGAAGCAGCAGTTTGATGATATGGGAGTTCAAGTAAAGTATCTGATCAGAATACATTGTGATAATTCATGTTCTATAAATCTTATAAAAAATCATATCCATCACTCATAGATAAAGAACATTGAAATCAAGTATCATTTTATCAAGGATAAGGTGGATCAGGGGCTTGTGAAGTTAGAGTATTTTTCTATAGAACTACTGGTCGTGGATATTTTGATTTAGGCCTTACCCAAAGAAGTTTTTGAACGACATCTAATGGCTCTTGTAGTTTAGTCGACTCCCCAAGCTTTATAAGTGTGGGTGTGGGACCCTCTCTCCCTATGTTTTCCCCTAATGAGATTATATGTGTTTTTTACAATGTTGTAGCCGCATGGGAGTGTCCTTTAGGTTAATTGAAAAAGGGAGAGAAATATATTGATCAAGATAGGGGAGAAGTAGATAGGTGGACCAGTGAAGTAGGGTGTTTTAAATTTGATGACGCTAAAGATGATTTATCAAAGGTTATATATCTAGACAGGTGATTCTTTTGATGAAAGCAGTAGAATGGTTTGATAATGGAGTGATTCATTGATGAACTTTTCATGTTACTCTTGTTTCTCATGTCGATAATGGATCATGTGAGCTTAGAGTGTGTGTTGAGTAAATATTTGATCGTTATCTGAAATTGTAAGAAGCGTGTTTTGGTAGAATTTAGACGAATATTTAACATGGTATTAAAGATTGTTTAGTTTTCAACAAACCCAAAGGGGAATATTGTTGGGGAAAATCCCTCAGGGCAACTTTTTAGTGTTTGTGGGTTGATTGTGTTTGTTGAAAAAATAGGTTGACAATATCAGTTATGGAGTTCCAGCCTGATTGTTGACTAAATATATTAACAAAGCTCCAAGATAGACAAATGGATTTTCTATAAGGGGTAAAAAATGTTGCGTGTGCAAGGTGTTGTCATTTCCCAATGTTTTCCAAATTTTTGGGGTTCAAAATTTAGATAGAAAAATGTGTTTTCAGAAAAGAAATTAATTTCTCATAAAGATTAAAAGTTATGTGATAGTGTAAAATTGTTTCAAAAATTTGCGTATAAGTGAAGATTCATGTTTTTCACATAAAAATATGGAAAAATTTAGTGTTGTGCGAAATTTTTGAAACTGAGCGAAAGTCGGAGTTCCGCAACACAGATTGAGTTGTTTGTGTCTACAAAATAGAGATTGTGTTGTGTGCCAAATGATAAGTCAAAATTTGAAGTTTATCTCTTGTAGGAAGTTGTGAGAATAGTGTTAGGTGTGCAAGGAATTTGCACACAAGTTCATCCATGTCTATAAATAGATGGTTACCCCTCTCATTTCAGTAGCTCAACCATTATAGAATATTTGGGATCTAGATCATGCAAGAGTTGCACAAAGATATTTCTTTCACGCAATAAGTATCAGTTGTGTTGAGAAAATGGACTTGTGTCTATAAGAACAAAGGATTTCTATGATAATATAAATTTTTTCACAATATGGAGTTGCATGAAAAGATAGATATGTTGTGCCCAAGTTGGTAGAGTTGTGCACAAGTCATCCAAAGGTTGAACGAAAGAAAACGTTTTGTGAACCTAAAAGGATTTTCCCAGTAACTTAATGGTAAAGGGTTATTCATAAATCAGATGAAAGTGGAATATAATGATGAAATAAAGGAGGTATACAAAATATTTATTCAAGTAATCAAATGGGAATATTTTTAAGGAGTGGTGAGCACAATTTAGTTGAGAGAGCGGTGAACTTTTAAATTGTGCTTGGTTGTAAACCAGGAGGGACAATGAGTCTGATCCAAAATTTCTAACAGTAGTGCGCTTTAGTGGATTTGGTACATAGAAAAATTACCTCTATATTCTCCTTGGACATAGCCCAATGTGGGTAAACCAAGTAAAATTGTTGTGTCTCGTGCATGCTTTCATTTCTATTTATACATTTGTACCAAAAGGAGAGAGAATTGTTTTGTTTAATAATGAAACAAGATCTGAAGGTGAAGTGGTTTTATTCTATCCTACCCTAATTCACCCTCCCCCACTTAGTTTATTTAACCTGGTTGGACTAACAGAGAGTGATATTTATCTTTTACTTCTTCCATGTTTAGAATTTAGAAGTCATTAGGGAAGGTAAATACTTATACATTTACCAAGATATCTTCGAGAACACTTACTAAGTAGGCAGTGCCTCTATTAGAGAGTTTCATAACCACATAATGATTCTCCTATTATAATGATTCTACATTGTTTTTCTTGGGTTCTTTCATCTTTTTTGGGAATTGAGGATTAAATTGATGTGGGTATTCTCTTTTATCTTTCCCCTTGTCTTTCTTCATAGGGGGTGTCTTCAAATATTCCTCTTTAGGTTATTTTTTATGGGAAGATCATCAGGACATGTTTATGATCACTTCTAAATTCTTTCTCCAAGGGTAATCCATCATTGTTTTCTAGCTCCTTGTCACTCCTTAATGTAATATAACTAATATTTCATTTTAGGTTAGGAATTGGTTATATAGGAATCTTACATGATCCTTTATTTACTAGGTTATTAAGGGTGGTCATGAGCTTGTTGAACTGTCCTCTTAATTCTTTCAACTCTGGTCCAAGAGTGGTGAGAGTGATTTTTTGACTATTTTTAGACTCTATGGCCTCTCTTAGAATGTATTTCATGGAAGTATCTTAATCTTTTCCTTGGTGGTAGCTTGTGGATGGTTTTAAACATTATCTCTGAAATTGTGGGAGTAGGAAAGGATATTAAGAAGCATGTTGGAAAGTATACTTGAATGGTGGCCTTTGATTCTGTTGGTTCTTAACTCCAAACAAATTGGTGGGAAAATATATAAATCCTTGGTAGATTCTAGAACTACTTATGTAACATGGAATTATATCTTACAATCCCTTGAAATTGAGGTAATCTATCAATGTAATTCTCTTGAATATATAAAATCCCGTAGACTCAAGGGGGTGTGGTAAGTGATGTCTCATGCACCATGTTCACATCAAGATGTGTCATATGAGTGGTTAGTTCTTTAATTTTATTTTCTATTAAAGGTGAGTTAGAACTTTTTACCTCGCGTATACCTCTAGTTGATGTTCGTATATCAAATTGTTGAGAATTTTGGGAGATTTTCTTAATCAGTTCTCTATCTCTAATAGGTGACTTATCAATCAACGCTCCTCCTGAAGAATCATTTAGTTGGTTTCATTCATTTTAAATCAATCCATAGTTAAAGAATTCCAAGAAGTGGTGTTCTTTATAGAGTTTGTGTGGGCATGATGCAGTCAATTTCATGATCCTTTCCAAAAACTCATAGATAGTTCCTTAGTTTCTCGTTTGATTATGTAGATCTCATTCCTTAGTTTATAACTCCTTGATTAGAAAATGGAATTATAGCTCATCCCATGAGGTGACGTCTCTGTGTTGTAAATTTTAGAGCCACTCCTTGGTTTCCCCTTCAAAAGAGAAGGGGAAATCCTTCCAGTTGATTTGAGCCTCAGTGGCACCTCTTGTTCTGAATCTATTTCATACTTCTCTAAATGATCTCAAATTCCTATTAGTGACTTCACCTAATAATCCATGAAATATAGGCATTATTCCAATCATTCTTATTTTAAGCTCACAATCTTGTTGACCATTTAATTGCAATTTTTGGTTATTAATGTTGAAATTGTGTGCACATATTTCCTTTGAAGTCTTATTCACTTGACAAGATAATCTTCCATTTTTCACTTCCTAATGTAATTCAGGTGGAAGAAGAATATGGGGAAGGAGAGTTAGCCAACAGAATGGTGACAAATTTTCTTTCCTCTTGTATAGTAATATTTAGAGATTGAAATCTAGTGAGAAAATTTATCCGAAACATTCTATGAAAACCAATGAGGATGGAAGAACTATATCTTGTCATTCATTAATGACATTTTAAACACAATTAAAAAAACTAGCCTCCCCAGCAACAACACCAGGTTTGATGGGAAACATATCACGGGGTTCTCAATAAAATAATGTTTTCAACCCCAAGAAAAATGTAGTAGTATTGGAATCAACTTGTCTCTGAAGAGGAAAGTTTTATGGATGTGTTTATCTTTTGTTTTGTGGGTTTAATTTGTTAAAAAAATAATGGTATTAAACTAGATTGTTTTTATTATTTCTAATTTTACACATAGCTAGAATTTTCGGTTTAACTGAAGGGATTAAATGACCACTATAACCTCCAATATCCATTATCCTAATAATCAGAGATCTCCAAATACCCATAAGTTAACCCATTGCTCATGATTGCACGTAGTGGAGAGGACTTTAGGCGGCATGTGTGTGCGATCCAATGAAGAGGAGAAGATGAATTAAATGTGAAACAACAAGATATATCCCAATGTCATTACACTTAGAATGAATCTAGAGATAAAACTAGAAGATGTTAAACAGTTGGAATGTATAATTTATTAACAAGGTGATAGGGTGAATCTCCTCGGCTTAACCACTACGGGCTTAATGTGTCATCACGAGATTTATTACAAAAAGAAATTAAATAAAAGAAGAAAATAGTAGTAGTAGAGAGTGGTTATAGAAAATAGTCTCTGAGGGTGAGTGAACCTTTTGACCTAGCGAACGGTTCTCCATTTTATAGAATAATGCATGGAGTTTTTTTGGCACTCTTCGGAATTAATCATTTGATAAGCACATGTTCATTATTCATCCCATGCAGTTCAAGTACCTTCAGAGATAATTTTCAATTTCTTCACCGAGCTTCATTGAATTATTCCTTAGATCATTGACACGTGTCCCAATTGAAGGCTACGATGGCATTGTTTGAAATCCAGAATTTTCCATGACGGATTCACGTTCCTCCCAAGACTGAAGTTTGTTCAAATTAGAGGTGAAGTGCTTTAGTACATCACGACACAGTGGATGTCAATTTCAATTTGGAGGGAATACACCGGATGTGTTGGACTTGGACAAGAATTTTGGGCCTTGGAAAGTGGGACTATATAGAATTGGGCCTAGATTTACACTGTACAGGGAATAATTAATTTTAATCGGATTCGATGTGAAGTTCTTCATCCATTTTTCATTTCTCCATAGCTTTGTTCAATTTTCCAATTAGTATCTCATATTCTTCAAAATCCATGGATCTTCAATCAAAATTCGAATAACTTCATCAAAATCAGACATCATATTTGATTTCAACATGTGTTCCCAAATGAGCTCCGGTTCAAATTTTCAGATTCGTCAATCATGTGGATCCTTCATTTTAGAGGAATTCATCAGTAATCATTTCGACATCTCAGGCTTCTGTCAGAAATAGGTTTCTCTTAAATTCATCCCCAACATTGGTGGAACATCAGTTTTCATCCATCGCTGCGAACAGGGAGTGCATGCTTTTCTGAGAACTCATCGGGACATTTCAGTGAGCACATGGGGTGCATTCAATCAACGACATCTTCAATAGGGGATGATGGGTCTGGATTGCATCAAGCAATTAGTCTTCGGCATTTATTCAAATCAAGGCTCATGCGTTTCCTTAAAGCTCACGATCTCACTCTATGGCATCTTTGGAAAGCCTCCATGTCACAGGGTGGCGTGGCTTCTGTTTTCATCGCCCATCCAAGCGGCACCAACGAGAAATGAAGTTTCTAGATTCATCAATGGCTAGCTTCGGATTGTCTCCCTCGGTGGAGCTCAGTTCACTCTCGGTCTCGATCTGTGGGGGCCACTCCAATTTGGGAGGCTTTGGTCGGTAGCAGCTTCTTCCAGGGTTGGCAGCCAACCCAACCGACGACTTACTTCATGGAACTGCAGCAGGCGGTGGAAGGATGTATTAGGGGTAGATGAACCACCCCACCAACCGGAGAAAACCCCTGTAGTTTATTCATCTATAAAACGGGATTTGAATCCCATGAACGCATGAGATTTTGTGGTGTAATCTGGGTAAGGTGTATTTGTGATCCTCCGCTGGAGAGAGTGAAATAGAGAAGCACCCCGTTTCTCCTGTGGATGTAGGCATACCACCCAACCACGTAAAAAATCTGCGTTGATCCGTTTGATTCCTGTTTTTGTGTGTTTTTGGTACCATGCAACTCCGCTGTGTCCCAAAAAGTGGTATCAGAGGCGAGTCGGAACGAACGGAGGTGAGACGGTGAGCCCGTAGTGAATTTTCTAGTGGCCAGAAAACTGAAAGTGGTTGGAAATTTTTTCTGAGGCCAGATCCGTGAAGAGGACGATGAGACGATTCCAATGGCACAAGAGGCGTTGAAAATGGAGATGAAACGAATAAGATAACCACGATCAAAGTTTGGTCAAACTCGTGGGTGAACGGTACCCCTTGCTGGAGAAGACGGAACTGTTCACACCGCTGATGAAAATTCCTGCACGTTTCCAGCAGGAACTCCGGCATGCCACATCATCGCCATGTCAACGGGTGATCTGGACCGTTGAACGTGTTTTGACCATATCTCGATCAATTGGTGTCCAATTTAAGCGATCCAGGAGTCGATTCCGACTATTTAGACCGTTTCAGATGCATCTGTACGGTTAGTTTTTCAAAGTTCTCAATTAATCTTGTGGTGACTAAGAGGTGCGACATTGATGGTGGTGATTTTGTTTTGCGACAATGATGATGACGGGTGGTAGAGCACTACCAAGATTTGATATAGAGAAGTTCGATAGTTGAAACAATTTTGGCTTATAGAAAAGCACAGTGAAAGATATCTTGGTGCAGTAGGGCATGATCAGACCGTTGATCGGAGAAAAGCCCGATGCAACCAGTAAAGATAATTGGGAATATCTCGAGATGTGGGTCATCATCACAATTCGACTGTGTCTGGCGAATGAGGTACAATACTCGGTGTTGGACGAGAACTCACCGAAGGAGATCTGGATGAATTTGGAGCAACGTTATATGGCGAAGTCTCTCACCAAAAAATTATTCCTAAAGAAGAAATTTTACCAGTTGTGCATGGATGAGGGAATGAATTTGTTGGATCACACCAACAAATTCAACAAGATCCTGACATAGTTATTGGGGCTCGGTGTAAAGGTTGGAGAGGGAGAAAAATCACTTTTTCTTTTTTCATCACTACCGAGATCATTTGATGGGATTGTGACTACATTGCTCTTGGGGAAGGAGATATTGAATTTGGACGAGGTGATGATGTCACTTCAAGATTTGGAGGCATTCCAAAGACCCGTGACACATTCAGGTGAGAAAATAATGGCGATGCGAGATGATCAGTGTGGGAGGAGCCGACATCGATAGTCAGGAGGTAATGAATGGAGGGAAAAATCTAGCTGGCATTATCCTAGCAAAATCACGTGTTTCTAGTGCTGGAAAAAGGGTCACTATAAAAGTGATTTTGGAGAGCGCAAATGGTACATTTCTAGGAAGAAGAAAGTTGAAGAGGAGGATGTGAACATAATAGGATTATCAGTAGATGATGAAATATGTGTGACAACGGAAAGCTTTCACTCAGATGAGAGAGTAGATCGGGAAGAAGTGCAGTGTCATTACTACAAAAGATACGGGCACATGAAGCGGGAATGTCATTTTCTAGAGAAGGAAGAACGAGCGAGCTCAAAATCCAAAGGAAGACAGATGGGTTCTGGATTCGGGGAGCTCGAAACACATATGTACAATGATAGGTACATTTTATACTTTTCACCAGGTGTGAGACTCGGTGATACTTGGTGATGGGTCAACATGCAAGGTTCGAGGAGTCAGGACGGTGAAATTGAAGACACTCGATGGAGGATTTCGTAAACTGGCTGATGTGAAATTTGTTCCAAGGATGAGACGGAACCTGGCATCATTAAGTAGGCTCGATGTGAAAGGGTTCAAGATTTCCATAGTAGGTGGAGTATTATAAGTCTCACATGAGGATACAACGATTATTACTGGGAAGGACTCTCAAGGGTTATATCATTTGATGGGGACCAGAGTCAGCCCGAGATCGAGTGATGATGGTGGAAGTGTCACATCATCTGGTGTGAAGAAGCGTGTTCGATTTGCTGATGAATTTTTCAACACCTGCAAGGAGAATATTGGTCAAGCTTCTACCCCAAATTGTTCATGGGGGGGAGATTTGTGGGGGCCACTCCAATTTGGGAGGCTTTGGCCGGTAGCAGCTTCTTCCAGGGTTGGTAGCCAACCCAAACGACAACTTCCTTCATGGACCTGCAGAAGGCGTCGGGAGGAAGTATCAGGGGTAGATGAACCACCCCCCCAACCGGAGAAAACCCCTATAATTGATTCATCTATAAAACAGGATTTGAATCCCATGAATGCATGAGATTTTGTGGTGTAATCTGGGTAAGGTGTATTGGTGATCCTCCACCGGAGAGAGTGAAATAGAGAAGCACCCCGTTTCTCCCGTGGATGTAGGCATACCGCCCAACCATGTAAAAAATCTGTGTTGATCTATTTGATTCATGTTTTTGTGTGATTTTGGTACCACGCAACTCCGATGTACCCCAACACGATCGAAGGTCTTCCTACTCAGAAATAATCGGCTTCCCAAGTTCAGAATTCGTCTTCTTCAATAATGGTGACTCAGGTGTCGGTTCTATCTTCATCGACGAGTGCAGGAGTTCTTCATCCATCGATCGGAATCGGCGATCTCCTTTGAAACGAGCAATGATTCAGCTTTTCCAGTATCACGATTCTTATAGGATTTCAATGAGATACGTCAGAGAACATCTAGATTCAGTTTTCACAGCATCATGGGATCTTTGGATGCATCAAAATCCGATTCTGTAGCTTCGGTGGGTTCAATCATTGAGTTTGGTGCGGCTTTGTTCAATAAAGTTTGGTCATGAGTGCTTTAGATCTTCAATAGGGAACGACTTCATCTCCATGCTCGTGGTAGGTTGGTTTTCGGTATTTCCTTTCCACTACTTCATTTACCGTAGAAAAAGGAGTAGGTAGTGCGGTCACTTGGGAATGATCTTGTGGTAGCTTAATAATTTCACTTGTGATCATTTATTTAATTTTTCACAGTCGTGGGCACTTCAATCCCAATGTTTTATCACTTACTCCTTTTTATTTATTTTTACAATAGTAAGGAAAGGGTGAAAAAAACAAAAAAACCTACCTACATGCGTGTGGGGAGGTTCGAAACTGAGACCTCCCATAAAACCACCACACAATCATTAGGTTGGCCCCATTAGGTTTCCATCATGAGGCATACCTACTCCCTTTGAAAATTTTCTCCAACTTACAAACCACAAAAATTCACATTTTCAAATGGTGTCTTTTTTCTAATAAATTTCAAAAAAGAAAAAAAGAAAAGAAATAAAATTGAATCAAAATTTTAAACTTCAAAAAATTAATTCTGAAATCATTGAAGATTAATTTTTTATTAACCAATTTAAAATCATATTTTTGAAAAATTACATTAATTCTAATTTTTCATTTAAAATCACATTAATTTTTAAATTTAAATTTCAGCCTTAAAATCATAGTTCTTTTTAAAATAATCCATATTCATGGATTTTCATTAAATTCAAAAAATAATAATCAATTAAACTCAAAAAATGGATCCATTTTCAATTTAATTCCAGATTGAAATGCAATCAACAAACTAAACTTCAAATTTAAAAATTTATGTATAGCATCACTATTTAATTATAAGAATGAATAAATCAAGTAAAAACAGTGATATGAGCCAATTAACAATTAAATTTACAAAATCCAAAAAACACTATTTTACTAGTGGTTTGGATTAAATTAGGGGGTATATTCAATGAATAACATTCAAAGATTTTGAAATTTTCATCTCAAATTAGTGATCCCGATATAGTTCTCCAATGAATTAGGTAAAAGTGATGAATTTAACAAGAAAATGATGACCGACAACAAAGGATTAGTCAATGAACAAGTACGAAGCTTGAAAATGAAGAACTGAGTTGAAATTGAGTGAAAGGTGGTGGAACAAACCAATTTACACCGTGAATACTGAATTCATGATGTGAACTTTGAAGAATTCATGATGTGAACATACAACGCGAGAAAAAAAATGACTTTGGGAGAAAATCAACATACGCCATGCCATGACACACCCTTGAAACTTTCATAACAAGAAACAAGTTGGAAGAAAAAATCATCAAGTGCTCAACCTTGTAGAATTCATGATGTGAAAACACCATTCACGTCATGAAATAGTCAAATGGACCCAAAAATGGTGTTTTTTTACATAATAAACGGGTCACCCTACATTATGACCCATACCTCCCTAACAACCCCAAGATTGACCCGAGAAGGATTAATTGAACTAATTATGTGGCTATGGTCCAACTGTAAGTGTGATATATTCCTTTAAATATGAGGCCCTAGGGAGGATTTGAGGAGATCACTCAGGGAGGGGAAGCTCTAGACAATGGTCTACTGTTGCTTTATTTTCCAACTTTTGTTTCTATATTTTCTTTTATTCTCAAGACGAATCCCTTCTCCCACATTAACTCGGTTACCTTATCGATAGAGGGGTAATATTTCTGAGTGATCGGGAAAGTGGGTAGTAGGACTGAATTTCTATGTTTGAGTTTTTGTGCTTTATTCGATAAAAACATCTTCTTTTTTCTTTTCTTTAGTATCAATTTCCTATTTTATTTTTTAATTCCAAATGTGATTGTATTAGGTTTAGATTATGTTAATGTTAATTTCCATGTTCGATGATCCATATGTCCCTCTACCCAACTCTAGTTAGTATTTGATGGAACATGCTAGGGTTAGGTAGTGAGTGCTCAAAAATGGTGTTTTTTACATAATAAATGATAATAAATGATGGAAACCCTACTTTATGACCCATAACTCCCGAGCAACCCCAATATTGTCCTGATATGGATTAATTGATGTAATTATGAGGTTATGGGACAAACTTATGTGTGATATATGCCTCTATATACAAGGCCCTAGGGAGGATTTGAGGAGATCACTTAGAGAGGGGAAGCTCTAGAAAACGGTCTACTGTTGCTTTATTTTCCTACTTTTGTTTCTATATTTTATCTTATTCTCAAGATGCATTCCTTCTCCCGCATTAACTCAGTTACCCTATCCTTGGAGGGGTAATCTTTCTGAGTGATCGAGAAAGTGGGTGGCAGGACTGAATTTCTGTGTTTGAGTTTTTGTGCTTTATTCAATAAAAATATATTCTTTTTTCTTTTATTTAGTATTAATTTCCTATTTTCTTTTTTAATACTGAATGTCATTGTATTAGGTTTATATTCTATTAATGTTAATTTCCTTGATCTATGATCCATATCTCCCTCTACCCAACTCTGGTCAGTATTTGATGGAACATGCTCGGGTTAAGTAGTGAGTGCTCAACAATCGTCAGCATGTGTGCGAAATTTTAAGTTGGAATTATTAGTTAATAAAGAGAACAACAATACCTAATCAAACTTTTCCCTAATAAATCAAGTGGTTCAATTTAAAAATTCATACAAAAAGAAAGAAGGGTATACCAATATAATATTTTATTTTGGAATACTCTCATCATTTCTGTCTTGCTAAGGGAGAGAGAGGAATCAATTTTGGAATCTATCTCTCACCAGTTGATTAGAAAAATGTTAGGTAAAATTTGGAAACCATGATAGCATTGAAATAGTTCTAGCCAATCCCAAACCGATAACCGTTTTGTAAATTTTTTTAAATAAACCAATTCTATTTACTTTATAATTTCTCAAATTCAAAACCACAATCAGAAATTATTTTTCTCAAACAATATTAAAAGATGTGAAAAACAAGTTTTGTGTGCAGTCATCTTCTAGAGACTATGTAGGGTTAACCACTATGCTATACATAGGTAATAAACTAATTTTCCACACCCCATGACAAGACGTGTTTCAAACTTGGTGTCGTTGTCACGGAGGCAGTGCCACAAACCAATAAAAAATTAAATTAACATTGAGTGACCTGAATTTTAAATGACCCATTAATAGAATTTGACCCTTAAATTGAATGAATTATGAACAAGTTAAGAAATTAAAACTTAAAAACACACCTAGAAGAAGTAATCCTTTCAGATTCAAGTGACACTTTTAGTGTCCACTCCAAACATGACATAATGAATGACAATCCCAATCAAACCCTAAGAGACATCGATACTCATCAATTCTCTAATCAACAAAACCAACTCACCACACCTACATTGGAAAATGATTTTGAATTGCATGTTAACATGATTCAGGTTCTCCCTATATTCCATGATCGTATAGGTAAAGATTCTAACTTGAATATTCAGGAATTTATCTTCATATATTTAATCTTTAGGCCTAGAGGAGCACCAAAAGATCAATTCAAGTGGAGGTAATTCCCCTTCTCACATGAGGAAGAGGAAAAGGAATGGTTTTATAATATATAACCAGGAGAGGATAACTATTGGGAATATCTAAAAATATACTTCATATTGAGATTTTTCTCAACCTCTAGGAGAATGAACAATCATAAAGGAAATCTACTATATTTGAAAAACATATGGAGAGACCCTCTATGAATGTTGGGAATAGCTCAAGAATCTCAGTGAATGTTTCCCACATCAATCCGTAGAGGAGAACCACTTCCTCATGTTCTTTTATCAAGGACTACTCGATAATGACATCAAACTACTCGATGCCTCATCAAGAGGAGCCTTGTTGGAAAAAATCACTTGTAGAAGCCATAAGATTAATTGAAAAGATTGTGTAGAACTCATAGAAATCCATTACTAGATGTACATACATAATAGACATACATGAGGTAAAAAAATTGATTTAAAACATTATTTATAACCAAATATGGTGAACTGACAATCTTAGTGGTCCAACTTACTGTAAAGCAAGTGAGTTGAAAACAAGGCCCACATCAGGTATGTGGTTTAGGTTCTTCACCTAAAAATTATACTCACTAGTGTTCTAAAGTGGAAGGAATGGAAATTTTTGAAGAAACCTTTTATCCGTGGAAATTCCAGTAAAATCAAATGTGCAATGATAAACCTCAAGCTTAATTAGGATATGAAAACCAACAAAACCAAGTGAGATCCTTCTATATAAACTAGTACTCAAATCAACATCCTTTCAAGTGGTATCAATACCAGAACCCACTTCCATTTCAACAAACCTATAAACACCCATACCAAAAAAAGTCTATCAACCACCCCCTTTATTGAAAAATTATTATGATAAACCTTCAACCCGTGCACCATCAACTAAATAGAAACAACTATTGTCCAATGTTATGGGACTAGAAGATAAAATGGATAAACTAACCAACCATATCATAAGTCTCATGGATATACTGAACAAGAATCCTGGGAAACTACTAGCCTAAAGAGTTTTGAATTCCATGGAATGTGTAAGTGCTATTATAACATGAAGTGGAAAAGAGCTCCATCTATCTGAATAAAGAATGGTTGACAATTCTAAGAAGAATTTTGAAGCTTAATTTAACGACTAAAAATTTTATCAATGAAATTTGACTTATTATAATTATTAAATATAGTATAAATCACAAAAAATCACATATAGAAAATAATAAAAACTTTATAAATGAATAATGAATGAAATTAGAGGTATTTTTAGAAATTAAGGAACTTATACCAATGTAATAGAAACCTGACCTTTGGAATAGTAATGTGACCATTAGGAGTAGTAATCCAACCAATAGAATAGTAAACTCATCTATGAAATTATAAATAAAATTTATGCATATTATAAATGGTAATATGAAATAATTATATCATGGAATAAATAAATAAATATTTTAGAAATTATTAATTAAGTGTTGGTATTTTTTATAAAACATAAATGTTTATTTATATTTATATAATTAATATAATTATTTGAAATAAAATTTATTTTCATAAAATATATTCAAAAATTAGTATTTTTTTGTCTTATGATTAGAAGATAATTTTATGAGACCTTAATTAATTTTTCAAAGTGTTATAAAACCATCTATAATTTTAAAATATGTATTTTTAGAGCAAGTGAGGATTTTAATTAAAAATTAAGTTTATCATATCTGTAATATTATTTCCATATAATGGAGTTAATTTTTTAATTCTACACTTTGAAAATGGTCATGGTAAATTTTTTGTGATTGTTTGAAATACTTAAATTTTTTATGAATAGTAAAATATGGTAATTTACTGTATATATACATTATAAATTAATTACACTATTACTTGAGTCATGGATGATGTAATAGCCATAATATCAAACTAACCTTAATTATTTAATATATTTAGTGATAATTTTCAATCTATTTATAGTCTTGAGCCAAAATAATAAATTGAGGAATAAAATAATGAGAAAACATTCATCTCCTCCCCTATAAATAAAACCCCTCACCACCTCATATCCTCACACATTTCAAGATTTTATCCTTGTTAAAATTATTCCCAATCCTATTACTAAGGACCTCCCCTAATCTAGGAGAATTAGGTCTCAACTAAAGACCAAAACCAATTTCCCTAAGGAGGTTCACAAGGAGGAGAATTCAAGAGGTAAAACTCTCTATCATTTTCCTTTTAATTTCATTTCAATTTTTTTTATTCTATCCTTATCTACCCTATTCCAAGTGGCATGGTAACTCCATTATCATATATATACTGTAATTTTATTATGTTAATGGAATAATTCATCATCAAACCTCTTATCCTCTCCCTTTTATTCTAAAAATAAATAAAACCATCATTCGTGATGTATCGATTTGCCACCATCATGGATGATGAATTTTAATTTTCTTTTATCACCATCAAGGCTGGTCATAAAACCATCATAATGGTTGAAAAATATTCAAAAATTAATTTTATATGCTTTTTTATGTTCTAGAACTAACTTTTATGCATAATATTAAATAATAAAACAAAATGAGTTTGTTGCAATAAAAAACCACCAAATTAATGTAAACGATTATCGTTAACATTTATCTAATGAATAAAATAATATATAAGACTGATTAAACTTTTTTAAGTTCACTAATAACATATAATTTTCATTTTGGAAACTTATCCTCATTTTACACAATCTTCCATACTTGTATGCAAGTGAACCGATCATGAAAACCATGAAAATAAATACTCTTGAATAATGAAATTGAACTCTATAACACATCATAAAAGACATAAGTTAACTTAATAAATGTACAATAAATCAAATAAATGTATAATAGGTTCTATATTTATTAATTAATGAACCTAATTTCATTATCCAGTATATTAAAGTGATTAAAGTATTCAGACATAAGGTAAGGGGATTCTCGAGCCCAACTCACTTCCTTTGGGTTTTCCCTCTCTCACTCCATTTTTAGTATGGATTTTCCTATAATGATCCTTAAATATAATTTATTTTTCTTCCATTTTATTTTATAGGATATACATGTTTCCAATCTGATTTTATGACAAATGAAATAATTTTTTCATAATACCTCTTCATTATAAAAACACATGTTTTACTTCTCTTGAGATTGTTTCTTATTCAATCAAGATTGATGAATCCTATACAAAGTTTGTTGTTCCCTTTTTTATTTTGGGAACCCAAAATATTATTCATGAAAGTATGATTTATGAAATTATCATGAGACCCATTTCTTTTCCATGAGTTATTTTATGTCCATGATTGTTATATGTTCTACGTGGAAAACATGATTATATAAATGTTATGATGTGATGGGTGTGATAGCAATTATATAGTACTCTAATGCATTGGTTAATGTGATGTATCTCATGAGATAATGTTAAATATTCATGAAAATGATGCTATATTTGTTCACAATGATGATGTTATGATTATACACACATATTATGTTTGAACATTATGCTATCTTTGTTCACAACTATGTGTGGTAGTTTACCACTAAGACACGATGTTTCATTTTTATTCATTTACGTATTCCATGACTTTATCTAATTCTCCCTCTCATGATTACAATGATGATCCCATGATTATGTTATAATGATGATGATTATGCTCACCCATGTCTTATTGATTCATGTTCTTATCTATCCTCTTAGCGGGGTTTTAGATCACCCCTTTATTTTATGTATATCCTTATTTGATTTCTTGTACTAAGGATAACACTGTAACTTCCCGGTTCTTAAAGCCAACCAGAAGCGCCCCATACCCGGTTGGTCACATGGACTCAAGCGCATTTTCCTGAACGTTAGATGCTTCCGACTAGCAGTTAGGGCCTTGAGTGTGATAGTGGGGAAACTATGCCCTCATTGGCAGAGTAACACAACAAAAATAAACAAATAACAATAGAAGAAGTAGTAATAACATGCAATAAGTAAACAATGGAAGATTGAAGAAATAAATAATTGGTGCACATATATAAAATGATGCATGATACATATGTCTAAGAAAGTAGCCAAACACGTCACAATGTTGGAATAAAATACTAATCCAAATTACAAGGAAAAGAAAGTAAACAACTCCACAACATCGCAAGCCTCATCTTGGTCTTATGCTCTCCATCTCCACAACAATCAAGTTCCTGAAGTAGAAGGGCGCTTTCCCTTATCTATACATGCAATAATATAATCCGTTTGGCCCCAAAAGCATGACCCAAACAGGATGTGAGACTAATCCTAGTAGGAAACCACCCAAATATCTGTGCCTAACAGCCAGTGAATATATATGGAAGATAATAAGCAAAAGAAGCAATAAACTAGGAAGTACTCAAAAGTAAACAATCCTACAGTTTTAAATGCATTCAAATTTCATATATCAAGTAAGCAGCTAATCACAAGAAGGTAACCCTCTGGGAATTACTCATAGCCAAACCCTTCCGGTTCAACCAAAAAAAAACACAAGCAACCCTCTAGGAAGTACACACTGTCTAACCCCTCTGGTTCAACCAAAACAAACATTAGTAACCCTCTGGGAAGTACACACAGTCTAACCCCTCTGGTTCAGCTTTAGCAAAGACTCTATGAGGAATCACTCATCATCAATTCCACCTGTGGTCTTATATCAGTAACTAATAGGCACTCTAAGGAAGAACTCAAC
Organism: Viscum album; assembly: GCA_963277665.1. Lineage (NCBI taxonomy): Eukaryota > Viridiplantae > Streptophyta > Magnoliopsida > Santalales > Viscaceae > Viscum > Viscum album. The sequence continues at coordinate 1,492,605,578 of OY728120.1, forward strand.
ATCCAATTCCCCATGTGGCCCATATCGAGGAAACTACAGACAACCTGAGGGAGCACTTACGTCCATCCCCCCTATGGTCTCGCAATGTAAAAGTAAACAGAAACTCTAGAGAAGCCCTCAACATCTATTCTCCCTATGATCTACTACACCTGGTTCCCATAGCCCTGCGTAAGTCAATCATGCACAAACGATACATGGAAGCTGAAGTAAACCTCAAGACCTACTTGGATAAATAATCTATAGCATATCATAGCATGTAAGATAACAATTACTCTATCCTAACAAAACTAGGCATGAAAATAAAGCATCCTAACAGGAAATCTAGACCAAACAGTCAAAATAAGAAATCATGGGAAAAAAATCCATAACATGAAAAATTTAACCCTATTTAATAACAATTAACCTCTATCCAAACAAACAAGGTGTAACAGGGAATAACAGGGATAAAAATCATAAACTTGCAATACCCTGTTCTTGGGTATTGGGCACTTTTTCACATAAAATTGAAAGACTATCTATGGAAAGTAATAAACCACCTACCTCGGCATTTTACGGACAATATATGTGATCCTCAGTCCTTGAATCACCCTATAACACCGCATATCTTCAAAAATGTTTAAAACGTTCAACCGAGGATAACTCGTTAAAGAGGAGAAATCAGGAAATGAGGCTCTAGAAGAAGGAAGAACTCACCGATGTGATTCCAACTCAACCAATGAAGTTTGGATCGAATAATGGATGGTGAGTCGTGGGCTTGATGAAAATCTGGCAGACTCATTCGCTCCCAGACGAGATTGGTTGAGAAGAATATGGTTATGTCCATCAGACGTGACCCCGATATGTTTGATGAAATAAAAAGAAATTACACAATGTGTTCTTTAAAATTACACGGTGTGTACTTGCCTTATCCAGCCTCCTCTTTAGGCGGTCTCCAGGTCACCACACACAGACATGTACTTGGCTGTTACACGGCCGTACATGGTCACCTGCGGAAACCGGGTACACAGTGTGTACTCCTAAAATTTCCATAAAATCCTCTTTTTCTCAAAAACAACTTGAAAAGAAAGATATACTTGAAAAGAAGATCTAGGTTCTTAAAAACTTCCCCCCTTAAAAAAATTAATCCCCTAATTTCCCTAGCAAGGTGGAATAGAAGAAGAAACCTCGAACATCTTTAGACACTGTGATTGTACATCAGCCTCCCTCTCCCAAGTCTCATCCTGTACTTTCCCGTGCTGCCATAGCACTCGTACCAGAGGAACAGACTGACCATGGAGAACCTTCTCACTACGATCAACAATCCGGATAGGATGCTCCTTAAAAGATGCATCCACCTCTAACTCAACCTCCTCGGGTTGGAAAACATGAGATGGGTATGGGAAGTAACGTCAGAGGTGAGAACCATGGAACACATCATGCATATCCCAGTACCTCTGAGGTAACTGCAACCGATAGGCAACCGGCCTGACTCTCTCCAAAACCTCAAATGGGCCGACATACCTCAGTGAAAGCTTACCCTGTTTCCTAATCCTTATGTGTCCTAACCTTGGTGTGACACATAGGAAAACCTGACCCCCAACCTCAAACTCCAGAGTTCATCTCCTCCAATCAGTATAAGACTTCTGTGGTGACTGTGCAGTAGCCATCCTCTTCTGAATCAACTCTATCTACTCTGTGGTCTCCTGGACAAGATGAGGTCCCAGCAAAGCTGCCTCTCCTACCTCTAGCCAACATAAGGGTGATTGGAACGACTTACCATAAAAAGCCTTATAAGGTTCTATCTGAATAGTTTCTTGATAACTATTATTGTAGGAAAACTCCCCAAGAGGTATGTGTTTCTCCCAAGAACCTCCAAAGTCTAGAATGCATGCTCGAAGCATGTCCTCAAACACCTAAATTGTATGCTTGGACTGGCCATCTGTTTGAGGATGGTAAGCTGTACTTAGAAGTACCTATGCACCCAAAGACCTCTATAATCCCTTCTAGACCCGAGAAGTAAAACGAGCATCCCTATCTTAAACAATGGCGTGTGGAACTCCATGTAAAAGTAAAATCTCTCAGATGTACAAACTTCCAAGATCATCAACAATAAAGGTCTCCTTGATCATAAATAAGTGAAAAACCTTCATGTGTCTGTCAATGAAAACCCATACTGCACCATTCCCTCGAGGTGATCTCATCAAACCTGTCACGAAATCCATCATGACATCGTTCCACTTACACTCGATAATGGGTGACTATTGTAAAAGCCTTGATGGTCTTTGATGCTTTGCCTTCACCTACTGACAGGTGGAACACCTCATGACAAAACCAGCAACATCTATCTTCATACCTGGCCACCAATACTGATAGTGTAGATCACGATACATCTTGGTGACACCCGGATGAACTGCCCAAACTGAGGAATGAAAGTCCTGCATAAACTCCTCACGTATGTCTGTTGACACCCATACGCGCCTATAGAAATGAAAGGTCTCATCCTTGCCTATGGTCCATCTAGGAATAGGGTCCTCTCCTCTCATGCTCTCCCATAGGACTAGGCCTTCAAAATCTGATAGTTTCCTCATTCTCACTCGATCAAGAAGAGTAGAGGTAACAACTATAGAAGAAGAAAAAACACCTTCCCTTGTCTTTCATCCAATTCCAAATGCATCTCAATGAACAAATCCATAAGCTTCCACCCACTACTAGCCTTCTAAACTGCATGTATCTGAGTCCTCCTGCTCAATGCATCAGCTACTGTGTTTCCTTTTACAGGCATGTAGGCAAGTTCAAAGTCAAAGGACTGAAGGTACTCAACCCACCTTTGCTGTCTCAGATTTATATCATGCTGAGTGAAGATATACTTGAGACTTTTGTGGTTGGTGAAAACCAAAAAATTCTATCCCAAAAGATAATGTCTCCAACAACGTAAAGCTTGAACAATTACATCCAGCTCGAGATCATGTTTCTGATAATTTCTCTCATGTGGCCTCAACTGCTGAGACCCGTACACAACTATTCAGCCCCCCAGCATAAGCACTGCTCCCAGCCCGATACCTGATGCATCACAGTACAAAGTTTAACACTTTCTCAGCTTATGAAATACTAGTATCGGTGCTAAAGTCAACCTCCCTTTCATCTCCTGAAAGGTTGACTCACAAAAATATGACCACAAGTACTTCACACCCTTCTTATTCAGGTTCGTCATTAGTGCTGCTAAGCATGAAAAGATTTGTATGAAATGTCTATAGTAACCAGCCAACTCTAGAAAAATTGGTACCTCAAAGATGTTATTTGGATGCTCCCATGACACTATTGCTCTCACTTTCTATAGGTCTACTGATACTTCTATCTCTGAGATAACATGACCTAAGAAGTGAATCTAGTTTATATAAAAGTGGCATTTTGAGAGCTTAACATATAACTGATGCTCTCTCGGTGTACTCAAAATGATCTCAAGATAGGTGGCATGGTCATGTCGAGTGCGAGAGGGAACCAAGATATCATCTACGAAGACCACCACAAAAGAATCCAAGTATGGATGGAACACTCAGTTCATTAGTGCCATGAAAATTGAAGGCATATTTATGAGAATGAACAACATAACCACATACTCGTATAGTCTATACCTGCTCTGAAAGGCTGTAAGAGGTATATTAGATGGTCCAACGTGCAACTGATGATAACCGAACCTCAAGTCAATCTTTGAGAACACCTGGACTCCTCTAAGTTGATCAAATATATCATCAATACTTGACAAGGGATATCGGTTCTTGACTGTCAACTGGTTCAACTTCTGATAATCCACACAAAGTCGGAGGGTACTGTCCACCTTCTTCGCAAACAGGATAGGTGAACCCCAAGGAGAAGTACTAGGTCAGATGAACCCCTTAGCATGTAACTCCTATAACTGCTTCTTGAGATCCTGTAACTCAGGTGTAGCCATCCTATAAGGAGAAATGGACACCAGTGCCTCTCCTGGCACATGATCAATAGAAAATTCCACCTATCTCTTTGGAGGAAAACCTAACAATTCCTCTAGAAATACATATTTGAAATGATCCACCACTAGAGGAAAGTCCAACTGTGATGTCCCTTGGTCATCTAGATATAGACTAGAAATATAGGTTGTAACTCCTCCCAAACCATGATACTCGGGTCCCGCTCTGCTCGCCTGGACATCTCATTCACCCTTATGAAGAAACGATCCACTCTTTGGTGATGTGAAACTCACCCAACGGTGATAAAAATTGACAACTGCTTGGAATGGAACTAAATAGACCATTCTGAGAATGACATCATATCTTGTCATCTCTAAGACATAGAGGTCCCATAAAAAGTGACACCCACCAACCTCTAGAGGGAACTCCTTGCACTATCATACACTAGCCATTCTTGTCCCCAACAGAGTGTCTAACATCAAGACATTAGAAGAAGAAAAGATACAGAGCCCAAGTCTCTCCACAATAGCAACAAATATAAAGCTATGGGAATCCCCAGTATCAAAGAGAGCATAAGTTAAAACAGAGGAAACTAGGATAGTACCTCAAACTGTAGAGGGTTTGAGATCCCGCTTCTACTGGGCCTGCTCCACTATAAAAGTCTAACCTGTACTGTGGCCCTACAACCCTGCCTGAGCACCCTGAGCTGATCCACCCTATTATCACTGAACCCCCGCCGACTAGCTACCACAACTGCGACCTACACTTCATCTTGAATGACCATAAGAAAACCAGTTCCCAGACTGATAAGAAACTAGTGGTGCTGCTCCTAAATGAGGAGTCATAGAAGAACCCTTGTCACCTGCTGATGGTGAGAAAAACTAATAGAAACGTTGTAGGTGACCAATCTTGCCACAAGATTGGCACTCCAATAGGTCTCTCGGGCAATGTGGCCTTGTATTCCTACTCTTCCCGCACTGGTAGCACACCACCTGGCTACCCGAATATGTGTCACGATTCCTTAGGTCTCCACGCGTAGACTCCCTATGGCGCTTCCTGCTGTCAGTAGGAGGGACACCAACTCTGAATGTCAAGATTACCGGGATCAAAACTCCAGAATCCATCAGATTTTTCTCTGTTATTAGCGCCTGGTTGAATATATAAGTGATGGAAGTCAACTTGAAGATATTCACCTAGGATCGTATGCCGTGCCTAAGAGCATCCTCAAACTTCCTTGCCAGGAATAACCCATCACCTCCTGTAATAGGTGTGAAGTGCTACAACTCTGTGAAGTGAGAAGAATACTATATAACCTAAAGAGTACCCTAATCTAGACTCATGAACTCTCGGGATCGATCGGCCCTCAAAGTATCTGGGTTGAAGTAATCGTAGAAGGCATGAAGGAACTTATCCCAAGCCATAACCAGCTGGCGTCCCTCCTGTGAGATCACATCCCACCATATCTTGGAGGAGTCCCATAGCATGTACATAGAGAGATTCACTCTCATATCTAGAGGTATCTGCAGATGCTCAAGGATAGAAATCATGGATTATAACCATGACTCTGTAGCCTGAGGTCCCCTATCCTCTATGAAGGTGGGAGGATGCTGCTACTGGAAAACCCACATTAACTATGCCATAAAAGGGGAAGAATGTGGCACTCCATGGAAAGTCTGTATGAACCTCATAAAGCTATCTTGAAACTGGGTTTCAGAACCTGTGTCTAGAATGATGGCTGGTGCGAAGACTGACACTATAGAAGGATCTGCTGGTAGTCTCTGATCAGCCATGTCCAGTGTCTGATCACTTCCCTGTAACTAGTGGACAACCGGAGGATGTATCAGTGGCATGAATATGCAAGGTCAATCACACACCTTAGATCTAGATTATCAAGGAATAATACATAGATGTGTAAGAAGGTAACATGAGAAATAAATAATTCTAGTTTTTCAAAACATGGATACACGGAGTGTATAACGCCTACACAATGTGTTCCTTTAATCCCTCACATGGGAATGCAATTTTGCCAACCTAGGTCGTGTAACACCCCAAACACATGGTGTGTTTTCCTAACACACAACGTGTATATGAATCCTCTTCCCCTTACCATGTTATTTTACACAGCTAAGCCACATAGTTTCCCTAAAACAAGACTACACGGCGTGTTAGTGATAGACATGGTGTGTACTAGACGAACTTCACGGACCTGTGTTGTTAGTCACATGGCTGGTTACATGGCTCACTCTACATGGTGTGTTCCATATAGACACGACATGTACTTGAAAGATTTCACCAACCCGTGTTGTTAGTTACACAGACAGATTTAAGGGTTACACTACACGGTGTGTTAAAGATTGACATGATGTGTATAGCATAAGTTTTATCCATCCGTGTCATTAGTCACATGGGTGGAAACATAGTCTACACAACATGACGTGTACAACCAGTACATGACATGTCCCCCCAAAGATTTCCCAACCATGTGTCTTTTACCACATAGCCAGTGGCACAGTTAGAGTTTACACGACATGTACATACAGTACACAACATGTACCTAAGAAAAACAGTTCCTTCCTGAATATAAGGACACATGGAATGTATTCATCATTACATGCTATGTATTCTGGGTTTTTCTGGACAGTAAGCCTCAAAAACTACTCTAGAACCTAGAAAACATTGAAACGAACATTAAAGTTCCAAATTTTGATATGTGATGGCCCATACTCCCCGCGAATCAAAGTTTGGAATCTTATACATGTTATATACAAGGAATAAAATGCAATGATCCACCAAATTAAGATCCATGAGGGCCCATAACACCTCATGAACTAAATTTTGGTGTACATTCAAACTAAATCATACATATTTGCAATACCCTATCAAATAACAAGTATCAAGGAATCTATCACAACAATATGCATATCTAGCACAAAACCTATCACAACAACATGAAATCACTAATGCACCCTAAATGGCATGGAAATAATGCATGACTTGTGATTTCTAGCAAGTGCCAATATGATACGTGAGATGAAATACCATCATCTCATCGGGTTTCAACAGAAATAAAACCTCAATAATATCAACAATAACAACACAAAACATGTGAATTACCCAACGATGAAATCAAATCAACAATAAAATTGAAAAACCGTAAAAAATTTCAATAATTGAGGTAAATTGGATTTTTCCTATACACGGTTTAGCTACGTCTGGGCACAACTTATTACCAAGTACCTATTCTATCCTTTCCCTGGCTATAAACTCCAAACATTATGTCAAGAAGAAAATAAAATCCTCTAATACCACTTTGTAACGTCCCAGTTCCAGAATCCGCCCAGAGGCTCCCCATACTCGGTTGCTCTAATAGCCTTAAGCACATTTCCCTGAATGCCAGAGGATGACGACTAGTAGTGAGGTGCTTGCATGTGATAGTAGGAAACTATTCCATCATTGTCAGAGTAATGTAGTAGAAATAAACAAATAACAATAGCAGAAGGAGTTGTTTTCGACACTTTTGTCGGGGTGTGAGTATCCGTCTGTCGAGGATGCACAACTGTTGCCCCACATTCCTGCTTTCCAAAGGTGGGAATCATTCATTCCTTATTCAGGAAAATTTTCTCCTTGATTGAAACAGGATGATGGGATGTCAGTTCCTCATTCCGTGTATTCCTCCTTAGAACTCGTCACCTAGTCCTGGTCTCCCTTATAGACTAAGACATTGTTCATAAAACTCTTCTTGGTTCCATTTCTTCAAGGATTCCAGTTAATTACACTGCTTCTGTCAGGTCATTCCAAGGGGTCTGGTTAGGGAAGAAACCTTCGGCCAGGGGAGTAGTCATGTTGGACATCACTGGCATGTCTGGACATTGGAACACTAGTGTGTCTGGGTTTCTTCCCCTTATCATAGGGCTTCTCGAGGGAGCGGAAGCCCGAGGCGTCCCACGTCGAATGCAGGGAATTATATTCCATAGGCATGTATATGAGGTTTTCCTCATCTTTATATGTTTAAAACAGGGTATACCATGAGTTTATCATTTAGAGGATACAGATCGGACAGATCAAAACACTAACTAGAGTGGATTAGATGGGTTCAACCCCTGGAGGGAACACTGATGCTAGGAGATGAATTGGCATGATCTCACTGGGATGTGGAAGCCCAGGTAAGAATTAGGATGGTTGAATGAATCAGAGGGGGAATGAGATGGAACCAACGTGAGGATGACAATGATGTTGTAATTGATCATTGAAGATAATTCCTATGTATCCCTATGGTAGGGATTCAAAGTCCACATAGTTCATCTGAAGACAACTTACCATCAATTGGGGACTTCAATGGCTTACCATCGATTGGGGGCTTCAACGGCATACCGCTGTATGGGGTCACAATGTCTTACCACTTGATGGGGTCACAGTGGATTACCGCTGGATGGGGTTACAACAGCTTACTGTTGGATGGGGTCACAACGACTTACTGTTGGATGGGGTCACAACGGCTTACCACTAGATGGGGTCACCACAGCTTACTACTGGATGGGGTCACCATGGCTTACCACTGGATGAGGTTTCCACGACTTACTACTGGATGGGGTCACAACAGCTTACCACTGGATGGGGTCACAACGGCTTACCGCTGGATGAGGTTGCCACAACATACCACTAGATGGGGTCAAACCGGATTAACGCTAGATGGGGTCATCATGGCTTACCACTGTATGGGGTCATAATGGTTTACTGCTGTATGGGGTCACCATGGATTACCACTAGATGAGGTCACCATGGCTTACCATTGGATGGGGTCACAATGGCTTACCATTGGATGGGGTCACCATGGCTTACTACTGGATGGGGTTGAACCTCATAGAGGATTCTTACGTACCCTGTTAAGGATACAAGGATTAAATCCCACATAGTTTGGGAAGGTGGATGCAGTTTAATGTCATACAAGATGAAAATGGGGTATGTAGTTTAACGTCATGGGGGACGATGGTGGTTTGATGTGAAGGGGGTTAGGACCAATGGTCATTGGACTTGAACCTCAGGGAGGATTCCTACGTGCCTTTCCTGGGAAAATATCATATACCACGTAGTTCAGGATGGTGTGGGAATCGACGTGAAGGTAGTCAGAACCAATGGATGGTGGGCATGAACCTCAGGGAGGCTTCCTACGTACCCTGACTTGGAAAGGATCAAATACCACGTAGTTTAGGATGAGTGTGGGGCTTACACTCTAGGCTTCCCAGAGAGGATTTCATGGTCGATGCTTACTCTAATCCCATGTGAGTCATGCATGGTGTGATAAACAAGAGGTAGCAAAGGCCTGGTGATCACGTCGCGGAAGGTGCATCCATGGGAAGTGGAAGGGGGGCTTACACGTGGTTAGCATCCCAAAGAGGCAAAAGGGTCTTACGCATGGTTAGAAGCCCAGGGAGATGGAGATTGGGACTTACTTCAAGGTGGAGGCCTGTGTGGCGACAAAGCCCAGTGGGAGAGGGATTTGGCACTAGGGAAGAGAGGAGGAGTAGATATGAAACCTCCTGCAAGAAAAGCTAGGGGCTTACACCAAGGTGGTTTCCCTTTCCCTGTGGGCAGATGCTGCTTCAATAAAGAGTATCTCATCCCATGTGAGTAATGATTTCACACCCATGGAGACCAGTGGGCATGCAGAATGTCCAAGGTGGGGGAACCCCATGTACAACGCACGGGGCGAGGTCACAGTTTAACGTTATGTGATGAGGATGATGGCGCTTGGCAGTTTAACATCCTACAGCTTGGACGAGGTGGGTTCACTCCACACCCCTTAGGACTTACATAACTGATACCTTCCACCCCTTCAGGAAGGGAAGGCATCAATAATGCCATGACGAGGGGGTGTTATGGAGTGATCCATTGAGGGGTCCACGTTAGCGTGGCTATGTGAAGAAGCAATAGCCGTTAGCATGACTATGTGAAGAAGCATGAGGTGAAGCAACTCAATGGGAAGCACCGCCCAATGGAACTTGAAATTACATTATGCAAACCTGAAGGGCCACATAGGAAAAGGAGTTTCAAAGCAAAGTGGTTCATAGGTAGAAGCCTTGTGAACCTCTAGTGCTCCATGTAGTGGAAGGTCTTTGTGAAGGGGGGGGGGTGCTTTGCAAAGTAAAGTGGCCCATCCTAGGTATAGGGAATAGATGCATATGGAAGGTTCTTTGAAAAGTGTAAAGGCATTCACAAAGAAATTCTTTGTGAAGAAATGGTGCCTTGAGAAGCATAGCAGTGTGAAGCAATTCGCTTCGCGAAGCACAGTGGCCCTGCCTTAGCATGCATGTCACATGTGCATGAAGGGTACTTCACAATGTATAAGTGCTCCATGAAGACCCGAGTCCATTTGGGGATCTCCTTCCTTCACAGAGGCCCATGGGCTATGCGAAGGGAATCCCTCTTTGAAGAGGGGAAGAATTCATGCAAAGGGGAAGGCACTTCGCGATGCAAAATACCTTGACAAGATCATGGTTCATAGAGCAGAAATTGATTCGCGATGTGGGAGCTTAGAAAGTGAACAGTCGGAAGATACGTCCTTTGGTCTTGATGGGAGCCTGATATTTATAGGCAAGAGGCGCCACGAAGCATAGATTTCTCGGCACGAAGACAGAGATGTCTCTACGGCGGGTTCACGAACGTCAAAGGGGTTCACGGAGCATCTCATCTCGTCGCTCCGCAGTGGGTCCGTAAACATCAAAAGGGTTCGTGGAGCATCCCGCCTCGTCACTCCACGGTGGGTTCAAAAACTTCAACGGGGTTTGTGGAGCATCCTTCCTCCTTTCTCCATGGTGGGTTTGTGGAGGGGGAGATTTCGGGGCTCCACAAACGATCTTCGTGAGGCAGTCCCTAAGGGTTCCCTGTTTTTTATTGTTCTTCCCAAATTTTGGCACCAACAAATGCCCCCCCTCAGACATGGAGCCAAGGAGAAATCGAGGGTCAAAGTCTGAGGGTCAATCACCAAAATCCCTTGACCAATTATGAACCTGGCTAACGAAAGAGGCTCTCTAAGTGGAAGAGGCAACGGGTAGGCCGAGCGCACCATGAATCTCACCGTGGTTGGATGTTCCGCGAAGTGCCAGGGGTCCTCGCCTATAAATAGGGGAACTAACCCCTCTTTTTTTCCTTTCTCTTATCTACATTTTTATCATTTAGCACTTTTTCTCTCCACAAATCGAGCCTTCTATTTCGCAGCGCACAACGATTCTTTGACTCCGCGATGGTGTGCTCTGTGGCTTCCATCCGAAGGTTGGTGAAAGGCTTCGTGATTCCGTTGTTGGGATCGAGCTCTGTGAATGGTCTCTGTGAATGAGCTCCACAAATGGGCATCGCGAACCAAAACGAAAAGTGTCCAAATCTTAAAAATGGAATGGCTCACCAAGAGGCTGCTAGGGGGTCCTTGTGGATGCTGCCCGAAGGGAGGAGATGGTGAATAGTTTGGGTATAGGGGAGTTGGTATGGAGCCACTCTGACCATGGTTTGTTGGTGGAGCTTCTTTTGGAAATACAATGGAATTATCTATTGTGTAAAAGGCTGCCTTTGTATGGATTTAGGCTAAGGTATAACATCTTCATCCCTGTAGAAAGTAGGGATGAGCTAGCTTACTAGTTCAATATCACTCCGTGCCAGCACCCGTGGTTTAGGGCGGCTGATGGCCATGCCCAAGAGGACTTCACGCCTGTTATTGTTGATTGTCTATACAATCATCTGAACAATGTTGACAAGAAGGAATTGCAGCCAGAGACTTCCCCCCCCCCCTCTGTACCAAATGATCTTGAAGGTATCCCTGAGGAACCCGAGGAAGGGATGGTCTGATGAGTGGGATTTATGGTAGAGGGGAAAATTTACATATGACTAGGCCTGGGCCTACTGGGTAGGTGGATCGTGTGAAGATTTTAGGGTAGAGTTGAGGAGAGTGGGCCTGTATGAGGCTACTTGGGCCTCCCAATTCCATATCTATCCACCGAAGAAGCTGATTCCAGAGTTGTTGAGAAGGTGGTCATCGAGGACCAATACCTTCCACTTACACCACAGGGAGTTTGGCATCATTTTATGGGATTTGCATCAAATCTCGGGGGTCCCAATATAGGGGGAGATTTATGATGAATTCCTCCCCTTTATGGGTGAATGGGAGGATCCAGAGCAAATGTCACCGCTAGCGTTGGTTTTGATGGAGCTGGTGCCAGGAGAGGACAAATAATATGTGAGAGATGTACACTTCAGAAAGCGGTTCATGAAGTTCATGAACTTCCCAGAAGATAGGTAGTTTTTGGAGAGGCATTGAACTTTCCTGAAGGGGGCTCAATGGGGCAAGGAGCACTCATACTAAAATCTCTTGGAGGATACCCAATGGAAAAACTGGGGATTCAGCATCAGTACTGAGCAACAACTGGTAGTCAGGTTGGCCACATTCATTACAAATCTCATCTGTGGTTGGATCCTACCGGTGAGGGATACAAACATGGGTGTGTGACCAAGAACATTTATCATGGTATCCATGTTGGTGATAGGAGGTCAGGTCAGCCACATAATCTCGATGCATGCCAAGATGTACAAGATGTTGTGGCATATCTGCGAGGGGAAAAGGATAAAGAGGATATGTGGGCCATTCCACCTATGTATGGGTGGATAGCGGCACACATCATGGGGTTCTATGAATATCCTAACCCCATCTCCCCTCCAGAATCAAACTTCAGCCCATCCATCCTGAACGCCGTAGGGGGATTTCCGTCCAAGATGACCTTACAGGTGGTCCTGAACCATGTCTGGAAGGTAGAGGAGTTCAACTTTCATCCTTTCTCATTACCAATGGGTGCTTTCATTGATGATGGACAAATAGTGAAGTAGCACCAGTCCTATCTCATGGAATTTTGAGGTGGAGTCTTGGTGGCAAGATTGGACCGTGCGCCTCTCTGTGAGCCATACACCCCGCACCAATTCTCCAAGAAATTTTGGTGTATGCAATGAATTACCTCATAGGTCTATTTAGGGGTGTTCCATGAGGAACATCCATGTGTGATGAGGCATATGTGTCTCATGTTAACATGGAAAGACGAAAAGATGTGGAACGAGATGCCTCTGCCCACCGCCGTCTTTGGGTTGGTGAAGGAGTATGCCAAAAGTTGGGAGGCGGCCTACCTAGGGGAGATGCTGAAGCAGCCAACTGTTTGGGACAGTTATGGTGTGCCTCCCCAACCTTGAGTCCAGGGTCGAAAGTTAGCAAGGACATACCATGATGACAGAGCTACCATGGCGGTGAGGCCAGAACCAGTTGAGGGGGAGGTAGTGGTAGCGGATCCAGCAATGGCAGCGGACCCGGTGGTCCCAAAAGAATAGAGTTATCCATAGGGGGGCCACCAATAGGATTATATAGAATATCCATTTAGGATCTGGGGAAGCGGTTGTGACACATACACACGCCGAAGAATGTTGTTTTCCTGGAGGCCTGGGAAATCTGGGAAGTCAACAAGCAATTCCTCAGCCTGTCCAAGATGTGGCAACACCTGAACCGTCTCAGGAAGGATTTTCTAGGGACATTCCCTATCACGTCTAGCTTTGCGGTGTCCTGGGTGGAGGTGGAGAAATACCTAGTAGAGCTAGAGGACTTTGTGCACTCACGGGGTGCCCCACGTCTAATGAATTATCGGGTGAAGGTGTTGCTAAAATCGAATGACCCATCTGCAGTTGTCGGCGGTTGAACTGATAGAGCGCTTCCCTATGCCAGAAGAATTAGATGAGTCCTCCTGGGGGAGGAGGCTGGTAGAGGGACCCCATTGGAGGAGGGAAAAGTTAGTGATCATGATCCAAATCTTGAAGACTTTACAGAGGCCCTTGACGTAAAATCTCAATCCCCATCCTTAGGGTTTTATTCCTGGCCATTTTGGACCCCTCACCAATGTTTAAAAAGTGCAGGAGATCCACATTCACAGAACCCATTCTCATCCCTTAGTGGGTGTAGATGTGGGGCCTTCGGGATCCACACATGCGGCTACAACAATTACATTGTCCAGTGGGGCCAAGTTACCCAAGGTGTCTCCTCTAGAGTTTCTAGAACTTCCGACAATATACGGAGGGCCACTCCCTGAGGTTCCTATAGAAACAACCCAGGAGAAAGACTGAGAATTCGATCTCTGTAAGTCTCCTTCACAAAACTCATGACTGCCACCCATTGACTAGGCTAACTGACATCTGTGCCTTTTTGGTATGTATAGTTCTTCAAATGGCATGGGCTTCCTTGGAGAGGTTGGTTGGTACTCCTAGCGGAACCTTTCCCAGGGGGATGCTAGTGGTCATGGAGGTGGATATCCATATTGACCAAGCAACGACACTCCTGATCACTGGTGGGACTGTTAGCAGGGCTGTGCCTGCAGTTATTGAATTGGGATCTGATGATGAAGATCGATTGTACAACACGGGTCCTACCATACCCGATCAAACACCAGATGCGGACCCTGGTGATGAGTTCTTGGGGGTGTTCCCTATGTATGAGCTTACCAACCCTACGGGCTGGGACAAAATTACCTCTTATGAAGAGGATAGTAAGATAGTCTATCACCGGTCATGGAAGCTGATCAAGCGCTTCATTGATGACACTCCTCAAGCACAATTGATAGACCGGATGGAGAGACATCATTCGTGATTGCGTGAACTGTGTGCTGGGGGGTAGATGCCCAATGTCCGAAGAGGATTGGGAACAGAATAGGAGATAGTGAGTCCTGGACGCCACAAGACAGAGGGTGGTGGAGCTAAAATGTTCTATTTACGAGGTCAATCCATACATGGGAGGGTTTGATCCTCGCGTGCTGTAATACTTGCAAAAATTCAAACATACTTTCATGCTTTGACCATTTTATGCTGGCTACATGCAAGAATTTTGTTATTTGTATTAGTTTATTTCATTATCGTCATATTCGTGGAGCATCCAATGATAAATCCCTAATCGCATGTGGGTTAATCCCATTGTGAGAAAAAAAGGATGACCACTTTATTATTCCATCCAAATGGAAGAGTGAAATCCAAGCTTCGGGCATCCGAGGGTTTGAAAAACCAATCTGGATTTCTGAGAAGAAAAGGGGGAGGCCCGATTGGAGGATGAGGACCTCAGAACAATTGACTTTCCATCCTCCCAATGTTCTCTAGTGCACGAGCAGGGTAACGCTAGGGGAATTTGACTTAATCCGAACATAGGGGAATGGAAGGTGTGAATCACAATACCCTAAATTTGGAACACTATAGGGATGGAGTGACAATGAAGAATATCTATTGACTGTGTTCGAAAAATATTATCCATATTATATTAGCCTGATATGGGGGTAACAGATGAGGTTTGGCCGCTGACCATATTCGAAACATGGGGATTGGCTAAGAATTCTATCCATTAGTCTTCCAGAATGTTGGCCTAGGATAGTAGGCGAGCCGTAGGCTGAGAATCCATACTGTTAGGGGTTCTTTTAGATGTGAAAGAGAATGAGGGTCTAAATAAAGGGAACACAAAGAATGGAGTGTGGCGTGATGAGTTGTTCGAATGGAATCCAACACTCTTGAAATTACACCACCGTGGTGAAGACACATAAGGTAGGTGCATCGCTCTGATCAGGGATCATACTTACTTCTGAAATGGACCTCTCTAGTAAGGACCTATAATGAAACGTAGTTTTACGTCATACTGTGAGGATGGTGCACATAGTTTAAAGGTCATACTTCCTGGGCCAAGATCGGGGCTGAGGGGCCAGACGGGTTAATGACCCTGGGGCCGGGACCAAGGTGAAATGCCTAAGTGTCGTTATGTATCCTATAAGGATAAGAATCAATCCAAACATAGTTCTTGATGCATGATGTGGCTGGAGGCCAACATTGATAGGGGAAATCCTCTCTCGTAAGGGATTTGGTGCATCACATGACTAACATGGGGCATCCTGAACTTGTTCAGGGTATAACCGTAGTTTAGTGTCATGTGTCAAGGACATGTTGGATCGTGCAGTTTAACATCATATGATAGGACAAAGAGTGAAAGGGAAGATCCCGGGAGGGGAGTATGTGGTACAATAGCTGTAAACCTGACGAGAATGAGGACATAAGGAGTTTGCACCACACAACTTATCCGTAGAGGATGTTATTTAGGTCAAGATACCAAAAGTGAAAGTTAGGATGGGACCAAGGAAAAGTTATTGAGTATTTCTACGTACCCCATGCAGATGGGAATCATGCCATACATAGTTCTTGTAGTATGACGTAGTCAGAGACCAACGTTGGTAGGGGGAATCCTCTCTAGAGAGGAAACTAATGCATCCCATGGAAAACATGGGGCATCCTGAACTTGTTCAGGGTAGAACCACAGTTTAGTGTCATGTGTCAAGGATATGTCTACCCAAGAATGAAATGTGTGGTGCGGTACACACCCCGACGTGAATGAGGACCATAAGAGTCCACGCCACACCACACGCTCTCAGGAGAATCCCTAGGCCGAGGGACTGAATGTGAAAACTGGGTTGGACCCAAGATGGGTTGTATGGGAATTCCAATGTATCCCATGAGGACTGTAATAAATCCATACGTAGATCCGAGAGTGTAGTTTAACGTCATATGGGATGAAGAAAGGCATGTGTGGCCTGATTTCACCATTACACATCCTACCAAAACTACTAAGACCACGTGAGTCGTGCTCGATGTGGGAAACAAGGAGTAGTGATGGGACTTTCCTAGCACAGGAAGGCCCATGTTAGGACTGACAAGACTCTAGGTGAATGAAATCCCAATGATGCTGACCCGCCTATATAACGCACCTAGATGCGCGAAGGGGTAAAGCCGAGTATGTTGGAATTCCACTTGAACATAAGGAAGAATAAATATGTGAATCATTATTCTCGAGATATGGACCCCAATAATGGTGGCATGATGATAGGGGATAACTATTGACCATGTTAGAAACATTTTATCCATTGTGCGTTATCCTGGAATGGGGATAGACAAATGAGGGTCGACCGCCGACCATATTCGAAACACGGGACTTGTCACAAATGTCGTCTGAGGTCCTCAGGGATGTTGGCCCAAGATGGTAGGTAAGACAGTGTGGCATGAGACCATGCCATAAAGGGGGTCCCTTCAGACATGGAAGAGGATGAGGATCCAAATGATAGGCTCATGAATCTTGGACATGGAATGAGGGAATGCCACTGTGAACATTCCACACTTTAGGCACTGCCACAATGCATCTGAGTGTGACAAAAAGACGTATCAGACAGAGGGAGTCGAGTACCCCTCCAAGGAAAAGGGTCCTGAGGTTGCACGCTTCCCAAATTAATGGTCTAAGGATATGCCAGTAAGGGGAAATTGAATTAATGGACTGGGCGCAGGGTGGCGAAGTAGCCAAATCCAACGCGTAGTTCCCATAGGGAGATCTCAGTTTAGGGTCATAGAACTTGTACTGGAGATGGTAGGGAATGAGGGATACACATGGTGAGGTAATTTATAAAACCCTATGTAAATGGGAACATGGAGTCTAGATCACCATGTGTTTATTGGTGATATTTTAGGTCGAGGGACCGAAAACGAAAGTTAGGTTGGGCCCGAAGAAAAGTGATCGGGCGTTCCTATGTACCCCATGAGGATGTGAATCAATCCAAACATAGTTATTAGGGTGGAATGGTATGTTACCACTTTCAGGGATGATAAGTTCATGTGAGTCTGGCCTTCACTCCCAAATAAGTGGCATTTGATAGATCTTGTTTGTCCTTTAGGATGGATGTATTTTTTTTGTGACGCGATGGACCTAGGATAAAAAGTCCAGGCATCGTCACAAGAATCAAGCCATAAGTAGGCGTTGAAAAATGGTATGGCGTGTGACTGATACCAAACATGATTTCCCCTCGAGTGATGACACCACAATGCAGTCCCATTTTTCATCGTGCGACTAGGATGATAATGTCATAGTTTAGGGTCATGTGATGGGACCAACCATGCACTTTAACATCGTGCAGTGTAGATGTAACAGTTTAAAGTCATGTGGGACTAGGAAGCATAGTCTAAATTCATATGGATCAGACACATACAGAAGAGCCGGGGTTCAAGAGGGAATGTGCATGACATGATAAAGCATACCCGACGTGAATGAGGACATAATCGCACACCACACCGCATGCAATTCCAAGAAAGAAACCTCAGGCCGAGGGGGCCAGAAAATATTAGAGAATATGGGGCAGGAGAGACTATCTCTTAGTTGAGATGGACCCAAAGATGAGACGTTTGGGCATTCCTATTTATCCCATGAGAATGGGAATCAAGCCATACATAGTTCTAGAAAGTGCAGTTTAACATCATGCAGGACAAGGGATAGAAGGTAGGAGGGACTAGATCCTTGAAGGGGAGTATGTGATGCGGTAATTGTAAACCATACGTGAATGAAGGCATAAATCCACACACGCTACATCACACACTCCAATAAGAGCTAGGGCCTAAAAGGAAGAACATAAGAGATAAATTAGTGGGACTCAAGATGGACCCAACGATGAGTTGTTTGGGCGTTTCTACATATCCCATGAGAATTGGGAGTCATGCTATACGTAGTTATAAAAGAGATCTTAGTTTAAGGTCTAAGAGCTCAGACCACTAGAGAAACAAAACACTTCCAAGCGAGCGCAGACCTCGATCCGGTCCCTAAGCCCACATGAGTCAAACTTGGTGTGGGAAACAAGGGTTAAAGGGGGTTTTTCAATACCTGGAATTCATACCAAGGGGAAGTAAGTGTGCAGCCCCGACTGGAACCTTCCCATGTCTTTGTCCTCATAACCTGAAAATGTGCACTTAGGGATAGTACCTGGAGTGTTGAAATTCTACATGGACACAATGGGGTGGAAAATGATGCGAATCATGTAACTGAAATTTAGGCTTGAAGGGGGTGGGATGAAAATGGAGGATAACTGTTGACCATGTTCGAAACATAGTATTCACATCGTGTGACCTGAAATGGGAACAAAAAATGAGCATCGACCACTAACCATATTCACAATGTGGGACTTATATCGATTTTTTGTTTGAACCCCTCGAGGAAGTTGGCCCATAATGGTAGGAGAGCCCTTAGTCCTAGCATCCATGCCATTTGGGTGTCCCTTTAGATGCAAAAGATAATGGATGCCCAAATTAAGGGGAACAAAAATCCTGAAAAATGGGTGAAAGCATGTCCAAGAAGAACCCGACAATCTAGGATCTAAACTAGAGTACTCATGGGCACATTGGTGAATCACTGAAGAGGGTTGAGGGACCTAACTTAGGGGAGGTCGACTCAAATAGATGAGCTAAGGCCATTCAGGTGAGAGAGAGGTGTGTGGCGTGGTTGTTATAAACCTTTTTTGAATGAGGACATAAGGATTCCACACCACACTGTATACCCCTATCTTGGAAGAATGCAGGCCAAGGAGCCAAAATGATTGGGAGGTTTCTAAGAGATGGGACTGGACCCAAAGACTAGAAGTTCGGGCAATCCTACGTATCCTATGAGGATGGGAATCAAGCCACACATAGTTCTAGAGAAGTATGATGAAAATAAGGGAAAGATACCCCAATGACGGATGTGTGCGACACAATGAGTAACCCGACATGAATGAGGACATAATCCCACACCACACCGTACATTCCTAAATGAGAACTCAGGCTAGGGGACCTGAGGCTGGGATATGGACAGAATGTCATAGTCAGCTTGCAGTTTAACGTCTTGCAGTAAGGATGATGGTGATCTTAGTTTAAGGTCATAGAGCTCGTACCGGAGATTCCTAGTTTATTTTCATATGGGTGGGACATAGAGGGAGAATCATCATGCCTATGGCAGACCACAAAGTGACAATGACGATAGAGGAAAACTATTGACTAGGTTCGCAACACAATATCCACCCTTGTGTGACTGGAGTTCGGGGCAAACAATTGAGAATTGACCATTGACCATATTCACAACACGGGACTTGTATCAATTTTTCGCCCACAATCCTCGATGACGTTAGCCTGTAATGGTAGGAGAGCCCTTGTGCTGAGTATCTATGCCATCTGGGGGTCCTTTTGGATATAATAAGTGATGGGAACCCAAATGATGGGGATCATGAAGCATGGCAGGGTCGGTGCTCACGGGATGGATGATAAATTAAGAGAGAGAGATATCAAGGGGATATGTGTGGCGTGATGTAATATCTCGACGTGAATAAGGACATGGGTCCATACCACACCGCACAATATCAAATGAGAACTCGAGCCAGGGGTCCGAAGGGGTCGAAGGACTTGAG
Source organism: Viscum album (assembly GCA_963277665.1). Taxonomy (NCBI): domain Eukaryota; kingdom Viridiplantae; phylum Streptophyta; class Magnoliopsida; order Santalales; family Viscaceae; genus Viscum; species Viscum album. Next base: position 1,492,625,787 of record OY728120.1, read on the forward strand.
GCTGGGCGTATTGGCCAACTGTATCCACATGACCTCTCATGCGGGCATTGCCTCATCATAGCTCCTAATCCCAAGTAAGAAATGCTCGATGTGGGAAGCAAGTAGTAGGACTAGGCTCTCCCCATCACATAAGGGTCTGACAGCTATAATTACACTCCTGCTCGAGGTAGAACGAGGTTTGGAGAGATGGTGGGGCAGAATGAACCACTACACTCCATGTTTGGGACATGTGGGGGTGGTGAAAACAACAAAGGATAGTTGTTGACTAGGTTCGAAACCCAACATCCACATCTTGTAACATGGTACGATCATGATGAAATTTAAGTGAATGAGGGAAAAATCCTACACCAAACCATGTGTTTCATCCCAATGGGAGGTCCTAAAGTTTGGGGCTAGGCCTACGAACGAAATATCCGGGTGGTCCTACGTATCCCATAAGGATGGGAATCAAGAAACACATAGTTCTTAAGATGTAGTTTAACGTCTTGTAGGATGATTATTCAGTTTGGGTTCGTACATGACCATACATTTAAAGGTCATGTAGGACTAGTCAGTTTAAGGTCATGTAGGACCATACAGTTTATGGTCATATAGGACCACACAGTTTAAGGTCATGTAGGACCAGACAGTTTATGGTCATGTAGGACCGCACAGTTTAAGGTCATGTAGGACCACACAGTTTAAGGTCATGTAGGACCATACAGTTTAAGGTCATATAGGACTGCATAGTTTAAGGTCATGTAGGACCATAAAGTTTATGGTCATGTAGGACTGCATAGTTTAAGATCATGTAGGACCACATAGTTTAAGGTCATGTAGGACCACACAGTTTAAGGTCATGTAGGACCATACAGTTTATGGTAATGTAGGACCGCATAGTTTAAGGTCATGTAGGACCACATAGTTTAAGGTCATGTAGGACCATTTGAATCAAGCAAAGTATTGGTTGAGGAACTTGGCTTTGGTGGGAAGAGTTATACACTTACCATCCATGGTAACCAGTGAGTATGTGCCATTGGAGTAAACCTTGTGAATGATGTAAGGTCCTTCCCATTTGGGCTCCAACTTGGGTGGTTTCCTACTAGGTATCATTGGTGCCCTCAGGGCCAATACCAAGTCACCTTGCAAGGAGTAGAGGTGAACTTTCTTGTTGAAATCTCTAGCTATCTTGTTCTGATGCCTCTCCAGATTGTGCATGGCATGAAGCCTGTTCTCATCGAGTGCTTCCAACCCATCCAGATAGATTTCAGCTACTTTATCTGGTGCTTTATGATCATATAAAGTTGTGCGCAATGAGGGAAATTGAATCTCAATGGGAAGGATGGCCTTCGTTCCGTACACCAGGGAATATGGGGTCACCTGGGTGGAATTACGAGTCGTCATCTGATAAGACCAGGGGGAATTAGGGAGCTTGTCTGGGTAACTATTCTTATTCTAACCAACCATTTTATGCATAATATTAGAGAGGGTTTTGTTTAATGCCTCGATTTTTCCACTTTCTTGCTCGTGATAGCGAGAGGTATGGTTAGAATGGATGTTGTACTTAGCGTAAAATTTCTTCAGATCAGCTACTCGGAAGATTGTTCCATTATCGGTGAGGATATCATGATGGAATCCAAATCTGTAGATGATGTTGGATCTCACAAAGTCAGTCATTAAAAAAGCCTTGACCTCTTTGAGTGGAACTGCCTCTGCCCACTTGGAGAATAAATCTTTAGCAGTCAGGATGAATCTTCACTGGTGAGCTGTCACCAGTGGATAAGGTCCCACGACATTGAGTCCCCATACCACAAATGGCCAAGAGTACATGGTGGAGTGGAGGGGCTCTGGAGCCCGATGCATGAAGTTAGCATGAATATGGAATGCATGGAACCTTTTGGAAAACTCGACGTAGTCATGGATCATGGAGGGCCAAAAATACCCCAATCTCTGGATCTGGTGTGATAGCTTCAGCCCAGTCTGATGAGCCCCATAGGAACTAGCATGCACCTCCTGTATGACCTAAGAAATCTCAGCTCATTGAATTCAACAGACGAGGACCCCATCAAACCCGCACTTATAGAGGATCTGCTCATGACTAGGTCCGTCCGAGAGGGTGAACTGTAGCGCGCGGCGTCGGATTCACTCATGCTCGGCCCGATCTATTGGGATATTACCATGTTGAAGATACTCAACAAAGGGGGCTCTCTAGTCGGGAGTCACTTCAATCTCCGAATCTAGGGGACCTGGGGGTCCTGACATGGAGGTGCCGGTGGTAAGGTATCATACCTTCAGGCCATCATTATCACCTAGAGTGGCAGGATCAATGACTCTTCGGTGTGCCACATGGATAATCAGATCATCCTGTTCGGGCTCTACAAGTGATGTAGCTAGGCCAACCATGGTATCATCTTGACCATTCTGAGATCTAGGGACATGAGTAACTTTTGGTCGAGATGGGAAATTGGGCCATTAACTAGATAGTGCATTCCAACAATGGCATGAGCTCGGGATTTCTGACGACATAGTCACCGTTGATCTGCTTGATGACCAGTTCAGAGTCCCCTTTCACATGAAAATGGGGAATGTCTATCTCAAGGGCCAGCTTGAGGTCAGTAATGAGAGCCTGATACTCTCCCTCATTATTGGTGTAGCCTTCTGAAAACATGAATGAGTACTGCAGCACAACTTGTGTTGGGGTAATGAAGATGATACCCAAGCCTACTCTGTTGAGCCTGGGGTCATAGAGACTTCTTCCAGTGGGGCATCGGGAAGCACCATCTAAGTGCATTTTCCAACACAGGATAGCTTGATCTACTGAGAGGATTGCCTCATCGAGAAAATCAATGTCCAGGGACTGGTCTGCAGGAGCTGGATGGGCAGCAATGAAGTATTCCAATGCATGCCCCTTAATTGCCTTATGAAGGAAAAACCTAATGTCAAACTGCTGGAGAATCATTTCCCACCGAGCTAGACGACCTTTCAATATGAGGTGATTTAGGATGTACTTCAGCGGATCTACTCAGGACACCAGCTGTACCTTGTGGTGCTGCACATAATGTCACAACTTTTGTACTGCGAATATGAGTGTAAGGAATCTCTTCTCAATTGGGGAGTATCTGGCCTCCATATTGGGGAGCAAGCATCTGAGGTAGTAGATGCTATTCTCTATTCTCTCATTCTTCTTATGGGTGATAAGGGCACCGAGATATCTCTCTAGGGAGGTCACATAAAGCACCAACAAGTTTCTGGAGATAGGTGGCATTAAGATTAGAGGTTGGAGAAGATAATTCTTGACTTCCTCGAAATAAGTATGACACTCTTTATCCCACTCATAGACGATGCGTTTCTTCTTGCGCTGATAAAAGGGTATACACTTGTCGGCCAAATTCGCGATGAATCGGTGTATGTAGGCTAAGTGTCCTTGGAATCCTTGAAGCTCCCAAATGTTTCTCAGAGGATACATCTGGATGATGGCCGTGATCTTCTCTGGGTTGATCTCAATACCCCTATATCTGACAATGAAGCCGAGGAACATTCCAGAGGTGACCCCGAAGGCACACTTCAACGGGTTCATCTTCAGGTGTAGAGAATGAAGGAAGCCAAACACTTCCTCAAGGTCTTTGAGATAGTTATGATGCTGGAAAGATTTGACCACCAGGTCATCCATGTAACATTCCACCAACATTCTGAGGATCAGCTTAAATATGTGATGCATAGCCCGTTGATAGGTGGAACTTGCTCTCAGCCTAGGCTTCTTGAATTCTCCTAGGGTTTCCCACTGAAACCCTTCACTGCAGGTCCAGTGGCATGCCTGAATGTCGTTCATTTTTCCATTTCCTATTTTCTTCCCCTTTTCTCTCCTACCCTACCTTCTTCATGCCCCATCGTGCGACTTCTTCATGAGTTATTACCCCTTCTCTCCTTCGCATCTTTTCCGCACTTTTCTTGTTCTCCTCTCTAGTTTCCTCTTCAGCGGTGGTTTCTGTGATCGCTCGGGTGTTGGTATTTTGGTTTTTCCATCATCATATTCTTTCTTTGGGGTTTTTGATGATATGATGTTGGTTGTGTCGAAGACCTTGGTTTCTCATATGCTACTCTGACCTCACGATCCTTGGTGGCTCTCCATGTCAGATTTGCAGCGGTATATTCAATGAGGTTTTGGGAATTGTGGTTTGTTGGTTGATGGTTTTTAGGAACTTTCAGAGTCTGGTTGATTTTGTATTTTTGGATCTAGTTTTTTGGCCTCGTCGATGAAGCACTTTGGAGCCCTCAGCCACCCTTTCCCTGCTCTGATCTCTCGATCCTCTGTGCCTCTCCAAGGAGGATTGTGTGCGGTGGTAATAAAGGGGTTTTGGGTGTGTGGTTTTGTGGATGGTGGTGCTCTAAGCGCAAGTCCCTTTAATGATGGTTCAGAGCTCATGTCAGATTCGTCTACATCTCTGCGATGTTTCTTTTTTCCTGTATGGTTGGGGGTTTCTTCCTGGGCCACTAGTGAAGGTCTGTTTTTTTTTCTGTGACGCTTGTTCTCATTGTTTTTTGTTCAGTATGATTCAGATTGTGTCTTCGGTGGTCTATGATGGTGTTCTTCTTCATGGTGGTTTGAGACAACACTCTGCTTATTCTTGGTGACGAGGTTGGTTTTCGGCATGCTATTTTCTGGAGGGATGATTTTAATGATGGTTGGATCATGAGGCGGTAGGCCAGAAGAGGAGATGATGGTTTCTTTTTTGAAAATTGATAAAGGTGATATGTGATGGTGCACATTGTGAGGCGGCGATGATGGATCTTATTTGAATTTTGAATGAGGGTTTGTTTTGAATGATTGTGGCATGGTGTTGATGGCTATGGTTGATATTTTGAATTTTGAAATCTGTAACGTGTTCTGAATATTCTGTAGGTTCCACTTTCCCTTAAAGTGGTTTCTTCAATAAAATAAAAAAAATTGATTGTGGAGATAGGTGGAACCTTCATTCTTTAAACCCAAGGGCATGACTCAGTAGCATAAAATAACTTGTGGTTCCCTGAAGGCTGTAGACTCCTCATCCTCGTGGGCCATTTGTATTTGATTATACCCAGAGTACCCATCTATAAAGGAGAGGGCCTGGAACCCTGCTGTAGTGTCGATCAACAATTCTATCACAGGAAGGGGAAAATCATCCTCCAAACAGTGACAGTTGAGATCCTGGAAGTCGATGCAGACCCTGATCTGTCTGTTCTTATTCCTTACTGGAACAATTTTGTCAAGCCTCTTGGGGTACTGGACCTCCTTAACGAAATTGACTCAGATGAGCTTATCAACTTCTACCTCAACCATGGCACCATGAGAAGGGTGCATCTTTCTGGGAGGCTTCTTGAACCCATGACGATTGGTCGGGAGACCGAGGTGGTGGACGGATAACTGAGGATATAGTCCTGGAATCTCTTCATAACACCAACAGAATATATCACAGTGTTTTTTAAGGAAGTCTATGTACTTCTGTTTCTCCTCGAGGGGCATGGAGGCACTGATCAATGTGGGTTTCGGGTCTGGCTTGCTACCGAGGTTCACCTGTACCAATTCGTCGGCCGTGGAGGAGATGCCCTCTTCAAAGGCGGGAGAGTATCCTCTAAATCCTCTTATTCACTTATGGAGGGAGGGATCCTCGGTGGGAGGAGCTTCCTCTAAATCGGTAGCTCCCAATTGGAGGTTGGTATCATCCTGAGTGGCGGTGGACACTGCATCGGGGAACTCATGTGTTGTCGCAACCATAACAATGAATGCTATTGATCCAATCCCATCTGGTCTTTATCCCAAGGGACCACGCTTGATGATATCGAAGCAATAGTGGAAAGTAGTCTTGAACTGGTTAATTCCAGCCCATTGAAACAAGAAAGTATGATGTATTGTCGTTGCCATGGGGCAGACATCCTGATACCTTATGAGAGTAGAAGGCTCTGGGATCACCTAAGCATGATTCGTATAGGAGTATGAGGTGATATTCTGGCATCGCTTAGGCCTGGGAATGTGTTCTGCCATGTTCCAGAAACAATGAAGAATTTTACCATGTTCATAGTTGTAGCCTCCAATCGATGGACTGGAAAGATGTATGCATCATCCAGATCTGCCCACGGGTCGGTCGCAGCCATTTCATGCTCGACCTTGTTAGTCTGAATCAACTTGTCCTTTCGCTTGTAGTAGTCGACATACAGATATTGGGATTCACAAGAGGGAAAGGGGATGCATCACCTTGAAGAACAACCACTTGACCATTAAGGGGGTACTTAAGGCACTGGTGATATGATGAAGGAATATCCACATGAAGGTGGAGCCATGGCCTACCCATCAACGCATTGTAGGCAATGTTCTGGGAGACAACCATAAACTTAGTGCTGGGAATTAGACCACCGAACTGGGTCTTCAAATGGATCTTGCTGACTAGTGTCTACTCTGTCCTATCATAACCTTGGATTCTTAGGTGAGAGAGACTCAGATCATCCTCAGACAATCCCAATTTTCACAGTGTCTGAGTCAGGATTAGGTTGATTCCAGAGCCCGTGTCAACAAGACAATGATGAACCTCCACACCATTGAAATGTTCGGTGATGTATAGTGGATGAATGTGCCCCTGTATGGGGGATTCTTCATCTTCTCTAAATAATGAGATGATGGTCTGGAATTCAACATTCTCGACCGCCTCCGTATGAAAGGCTTCTGCGGAAACTACCTCTGTCTCAAACTAGAGGGGGCTTCTTAAAACCTCAGTGAGGGCATCCGGAATATCTGATGATAGGTGAAGGGCCTTCCGGATGGAGAGATTTTCTAGAATGCTGGAGATATGTTTGGGAAGATCATACTTCCATACCAGGTGTGTACTTATTCTTACAAGAGGTCACTCTATGACAGGAGGTATGGTGGGCCCTGTCGACAGGGCCGACGACTGACTGGTGCTAGGAATATCCCGATGCTCACTAGTCAAAGCTTGCAGAGTGACTACTGGATGAGGGCCAGATGACTGAGACCAACCTGTATTAAAGGGTGGATGGTTACGACGTGATCGAGGTGGCTCTGCCTAATCCAACAACATGAACGACGGTGAAGGCAGGCCTGATGTCACCAAATGAGAAGGCTCCGTATACTGTGCTCTACGCTGGGCCTACTACCTAGTTTCAGTAACATGCATAGCCTAGCTGGAAGTTCTGACAGAAGTGCTTTGAAAACCCATATAGTTGTGGATCCGTCAACGCTGACAACACCTGGGGACGTTGGGAGGATCCTTCTGGCACTCCTCATCATCAGGAATCATGTAGGGGTTTACCATCTATACGGTGTTAACCGAGGTGTACCCTTGACTATCGCTTGAAGAGGCGTCCACTACTAAATGGATCCTAGGGGAGATCTCCATCTCTGTGGGCATGAAATTTCCAAGAGTACGGGATGACGGCGACATTGGTGGGGGACTTTGTTTTCCCTTGCGCCGCCAGTTTTTGCACTTCTGGGAAGAGGACAGATGAGACGATGATGCATAAGTAGTTGTTGTGGCTTCCAAAGGCTCTAGCAAACTCAATCATGCATGGATAACACCATGGGTAGGTGTGACTATTTTAAAAGCCATCCATTCATCATACTTCTGGGACCCACAGTTGGAAACCTGATGCCACTCGCCTTCGCTGTTGCTGCTGCTGTCCGACCTCACAAAGATTCATGCCACCTATGTAGGAGCTGGGCCTAACTAGACTATGTTTTTATCCAACTGGTATTGAAGCTATTATTTGAACACATAACAATGTTTGAGGGTGTTCCCCAAGATCAGGTGGTAGGGGCAGTAATTAGGATGATCAGTGAGGTTCGCCTCTTCTAGCCTCTTGCACTCACGTAAATGTACAATCCATTTCTTTAGGGAACTTCAGAAATAACCAGGGACTTGTGCCTCTCTGAATGAGTAGGTATGGTTCCTCCTATCTTATAAGGGGGCCCTCGTATACTGACCTTGATGAGGGGATGGAGTAGCCTTCTAAGAAGGTGGAACTTGGTTATCTCGCCTAGGCGGTGGAGGCGCATTACGTGGGGGAACCTACCAATTATGAGGTGGGCACTACTGGGCAGGAGGCTGCACCTGAGGTGGAGGGCCTCTGCGAGGATGTAGAGGTGGCTCCACTGGTAACAACTATAGTTGATTGGGGGCCTCTATTTGAGCCACTGTGGTAGGCTCGGCCCTGGAGGCCCTCCTCATAGAGATTGCAGGAGGCAACAGACGTGTCTGCTTAGACTACTGTAAGGCTTCCTCTAGGTGCTTGGCCTTATCATAAAAGTCCCAGAATCCCCCAGGGTAGTTCTGGGTGATCAGAGAGGGGACCAATTCTGTCTTGAAATTACCTACACACATCGTCAGCAATTTCTTCTGAGTCAGCGACATGTCAAGAGAGTATGTGAGTCCTTTACACCGAGTGAAAAAGTTGGAAACATGATCATTAGGCCTTTTCTAGCACTTGAAGAGGTGCACGATACTCGTCTTTCGAGTGTTATAACTGAAATGGTAGAGAAATTTCCTACGGAGGTCCTCCCAGCCGGCCACTAACCTGATGGGAAGCTGGATTTACCAGAAGAACAATGGTCCTTCCAATGTCTGTAATAAACACCAGAGTTTGGTAGCCTCCTGTTGCGCTGGAGTTCTCAAAATGGGGCCACACCTTTAGATAAAGTGGGCCAGGTGCTGTGGTGGGTCTCCTGTCCCATTAAAAGGGGAAAAGGTGGGATTCCTAAAACCCAGGGGTTCTGGCATATCATCCACCCACGCTGGATATGGCTTGCCATCATGCAGGATTTCCACCTATCGAGTCTCTAAGGCTTCGAGGCGTGCAATGAGTGCCGCCATTGGATCATCCGGGTGGGGATTCCAATCTTGACGGGGACCCCTGGCCACCAGTGCATTGGCGGGTTCTTCAACATGATAAACATGCAAAATGGATCATAGAGCGGCTAGTGGTACGACTTGTAGAGCATCTTGGGGAATCCGGTCTGGGTCCCTAGGATTGTCACGCTGTTCAGGAGGATTTGGAGAAATATACCGTTCCCTCTTACCGTAAGTCCCAGCCTCAACCCTGTCTATATGGGTAGGTTGGTCAGGGTCACTTGGGGGAAGTTATCCAAGGGGATGTTGTGCCTTCCCCAACTACCCTGTCCGAGGATCACCATAGTCTGGCTGTCTCTCTACAGTGCATTGATCAAGGAGTTCATCAACCAACTTTATATGTTTGGTGAGTTACTGATGCAACACGGATTTTTTGGGGTCATCTTCCACCTTCTGCACTGAGCAAGATGGGTCGGAGGGTTTGATGGCTCCGAGGAGTTCCTTTCCCTTGTTGGGATTCCAGCTGATGACTTGTGCATCAGTGGGCACGAGAATACCCAGTAGGTTTCTCTGCTGGTGAGTGACCCTTCCTGATAGATCCAATAGTTGTGGGACTCCCTCAGTGGGTAAGTACCCATAAAGGAGTTCCATCTCATTATCTCCCTCCGATAGGTCATCCATATTAACCGCGACCCTTCCTGGAGGCATATCCTCTATGTTTCCTGGCTAATCCGGCTGGCGCCAGATGGAACTGAAATGGAGGGCCGCGTACTGCCCCCAACCTCAAATTTTAACATGGGGATAAGCCTTTTTGATTATCCTACAAATAACTTTAAAGCTCTGGATGCATCGAAGTTGGAGGGTCTTATGGTGTCCTGGTGACTCAGGGAACTAGGCCATAGGGAGTGTGGTCAAATCGACCAAACAACATTGTTGGACGATATCTTCAAAGTGTACCACACTCTTGGGGTAGGTCACTCGTTGATGATGAAGGTAAAAATGCATCTCCCAGAGGGTCTAGAAAAAGCATCCAAACTCCTCCTGAGTTAGTGCTTCTGGTGCCCTAAAATTTGGCGTTGTAACTGGCTAGAACATCTCGCGGAAATAGTCCACTGCGAGGATATCCCACAAGCTCCTTGGTCCAAATTCAGGGTCTAGACCATCATTTCCCCACTCATAAACCGAAGGTGTCTAGGGAACTGGTAGTGGTATCGATGCGGACCACTGATATGGCAGGCTGGCCGGTGGAGAATACGGTGAGCGAAACAACAAGCCGTCACATCTTGGGCTATTCTTCGAAGAGTGTAGTGACTTTGACACCACATCGTCTTAAGACGGGATAAAAGCAGAAGTTTCCAGCATAGGGACTATGACTTTTGGCAATGGGTTATGCTACTGCTCGTCCACCATTGATCCCCAGAATAGCGCTACACGATCCCTAGTCGAGGTGGAGAGTGCTTCTGGTGATATGGTGATGATTGCATGATTGTGACCCATGGAGTTTCCAAATATTTTCCTTCCTGGATATACCTACAAAGGGAGGCAGGAGTTCGATGGACCTCTCATTATGGAAGTATGAGGCTAATGCGCCTTGTTACTACCCCAACCATTGACACGAAGGATCTAGGAAAGGGTTCCATCGCCAAGTTGTATTCCGCCTTAGAATCTGAGAATCAAACTGGTTTGATCTCTGTCTAAATATTCTCGGCATTCGTTTTATGGTAGAGTTGACCCACCCTCCTACCTCAGGATGGTTTTTTGGGACAATGTAGATTTCTATCATGAGGAGGTCCTTCGGCTATACTGGTGCTGGGGAGGGGTGGACTTCCACCTGAGTGAACTGGGGTGTGAGGAGCACCCAGACAGATATCAAAGGGAACACGGGGAGGACCTCTGTGTCCACCAGCTGATGTGCAAAGGGGACCTCTGTGGGAAATGATGGAGTGGGTAGGACCTCTACTAGAGATGATATAAGCACAGGTAGGACCTACGTGCTTCCTTCCACTGGTAGTGTCTACGTGAGGAGGGTCCTCATACTGGTCAATCCGAACACGAGTAGGACCTTCGTGATGGGTGCTAGTGAAGCGTAGATGACCTTCACTCCTCTGATTGCTGAGGTGAGGAGGACTATTGCTAGCTGATGTAAGGACATGGGGAAGTCCCCCATACTAGATATTGATTGGATGCATAACATCTCCATATCGGCGGTCTGGGGTAGGAGGAATGACCACATACCCAATGTAATGAGTGTGGGAGAGGCTTCTGTACTGAGTGTCACTACCACGGGGAGGACCCTCATTCAGATTGAAGGTAGCATGGGGGAAGACCTCCATGCCGAGCTTGGAAGCATATAGAACCCTCATTCTCCATGGTGGTGGTATGGGGAGGACCTCCGTACTGGGTGTTGCTGCCGCAGGCCGGTCCGTGGCGGGTGCTCCCTGTGTCGGTGGCCGTGAGAGTCGACTCAGCCTGCTCGTGGGGTAGTTGTGGCCTCGATCTGGGTTGGGTATATAAGTTCCTCTACTCAGTTTGCACAGGAGACGGATGATACACGTCAGTGGTGGTCCAGGAAACAGTAGTTGCTGACATCGACACCCCTTGGTGGGCGCCCTCCTCGGCCTACGCCCAATGCTGGCATCGGGCCAGCCAAACCGGGGCCGGTGGTGCAGGTACATAACTTACTTTCTCTTCAATTCATGGGACTGGGTGGTGGTTCTAGCGCGACCTAGTGGGTGCTCTCCTTGAGGGCCCCTGGAACGTGATTCTGACCGGGATGTCCCAAACATCCCCCACCTCTTCGGAGCAGGGGAGGGAGTAATCGAGACATTCCTAAGATAGGCTCCCGAAATGAGTGTACGATGGGGTAGCGAGAAGTGGCTCCCTACGTGGCCCTTGGGGGCGACGGTGGCGATGAGGTGCAGAAGCCTCTAAATCTTGGTGGGCCACATCCTGAGTCGAGATAATCCCCTCCTCCTTGTATTGGCATACGATCTTTCTTATCACCCTTCATTGTACGAATTCAGAAGGGGAGATGGGGTGTGGGAACCCAACGGATGTAGGTGTAGAAGCTGTCGTAGAAGCGGTTAATCCATAAGGGATTTCCACGTTGGTGCTACCCCTACCCCTACGTCGGTGGGCAGGTTGCGATCGGATTCTGGGTGCAGAAACTTGGTGCTTGAAAAGAAGGGAGATTAAACCGTTAGTGCTGAAACAAAGAAATCGACGTCCAGTGCCCCAGTTCCATTCCATCTCCCATGGCTAGTAAGAAGGATCCATGCCAACAATGTTGCATACTAGGATGTCCAATGTTTTGACTGCCCCAACTTCTGGTGAATTCCACACCAGGCCCACTATTTTCTTGGAAAGACCTGTCGTCGGGGCATGCACATCCTTCTATGGAGGATGCACAGCTGTTTCCCCGCATTCCCACTTTACAAAGGTGGACATAATATTTTCCTTATTCAGGGACATTTTCTCCTTGATCGAAACGGGATGATGGGATGTCGATTCCTCATTCCATGGATTCCTCCTCAGAACTCATCACCTAGTCCGGGTCTCCCTTCTAGACTAAGACATTGTTCGTAAAACTCTTCCCAGTGCCATTTCTTCATGGACGCCAGTTAATTACACTACTTCTGTTGGGACATTCTAAGGGGTCTAGTCAGGGCAGCAATATTCGGTCATGGGAGTAGTCACGTTGGACATCACTGGCGTGTCTGGATGCTGGAACACTAGTGTGTCTAGGTTTCATTCCCTTATCATAGGGCTTCTTGATGGCACAGAAGCTCGAGGCATCCCACGTCGAACGTGGGGAATTATATACCACAGGCATGTATCTGAGGTTTTCCTCAGCTTCCTATGTTTAACAAAGGGTATGCAACAAGTTTAATGTCTAGAGGAGACAGATCGGACAGATCAGAACACTGACTATAGTGGATCAGATGGGTTCAACCCCTAGGGGGAACATTGATTCTAGGAGATGAATTGGCATGATCTCACATGGATGTGGTGGCCTGGGTAAGAATCATGATGGATGGAGGATGGTTGATTGAAGTGGAGGGGGAATGAGATAGAACGATCTGAGGATGATGGTGATTTTGGGATTGAGCCTTGAAGAGACTTCATACGTATTCATGTGGTAGGGATTTAAAGTCTATGTAGTTCATCTAAAGATGGCTTACTGTCGATTGGGGACTTCAAGTACTTACCACTGGATGGGGTCACAATGGCTTACCGCTGGATGGGGTCACAATGGATTACCACTAGATGGGGTCACAATGGATTACTGTTGGATGGGGTCACAAAGGCTTACTGCTGGATGGGGTTGCAATGACTTACCGCTGGATTGGGTCACCATGGATTACCGCTGGATGGGGTCACCACGACTTACCGCTGGATGGGGTCGCCATGGCTTACCACTGGATGGGGTCAAAAAGGGTTACCGCTGGATGGGGTCACAATGGATTAGTGCTGGATGGGGTTTCCATGGCTTACCGATGGATGGGGTCACCACGGTTTACCATTGGATGGGGTCACAATGGCTCACCGCTGGATGGGGTCACCACGGATTACCGCTGGATGGGGTCATAACAGCTTACCACTGGATGGGGTCACCAGGGCTTACCACTGGATGGGGTCACCACGACTTACTGCTGGATGGGGTCACAATGACTTTCTGCTAGATGGGGTCACCACGACTTTCTGCTGGATGGTGTTGAACCTCATAGAGGCTTACTACGTACCCTGTCTAGGAGACCAGGATCAAAGCCCACATAGTTCGGGAAGGTGGATGCAGTTTAATATCATACAGGACGAAAAGGGGGCATGTAATTTAATGTAATGCGGGATGAAGGTGGTTCGATGTGAAGGGGGTTGGAACCAATGGTTGTCGGGCTTGAATCTAAGGGAGGCTTCTTACGTACCTTTCCTTGGCAAAGATCAAAGACCACATAGTTCAGGATGGTGTGATAATCAACGTGAAGGTAGTTTGAACCAATGGATGGTAGGATTGAACCTCAGGGAGGCTTCCTATGTACCTTACCTTAGCAAGGATCAAAAACCACGTAGTTTAGGATGGGTGTGGGGCTTACACTCTAGGATTCTCAGAGAGGATTTTATAGTTGATTCTTACTGTAAACCCATGTGAGTCATGCTCGGTGTGAGAAACCAGAGGCAGCAAAGGCCTGATGATCACATTGCGGAAGGTGCGTCCGTGGGAAGTGGAATTGGGGTCTATGCGTGGTTAGCAGACCAAAGAGGAAACAACGACTTACACGTGGTTAACAGCCTGGGGAGATGGATATTGGGACTTACTCTACGGTGGAGGCCTGAGTGGTGAAAAAGCCCAGTGGGAGAGGGATTTGGCACCGAGGAAGAGAGGAGGAGAAGAGATTCCACCTCCTGCAAGAAAACATAGGGGCTTACACTAAGGTGGTTTCCCTTTCCCTGCAGATAGATTCCACCCTAATAAGGAGGATCTCATTCCATGTGAGGAATTATTTCACTCCTGTGGAGACCAATGGGCTTGCAGAATGTACAAGGTGGGGGAACCCCATGTACGATGCACAAGGTGAGGTTATAGTTTAACATCATTTTCCGAGGATGATGGCGCTCAATAGTTTAATGTCCTACAACTCAGACGAGGTGGGTTCACTATGCACCCCTTAGGACTTACATAGCTGATACCTCTCACCCCATGTGGAAGGGAAGGAATTAGAAATGTTGGGGTGAGGGGGTGTTATGGAGTGATCCATTGAGGGGTCCATGTTAGTGTGGTTATGCGAAGAATTAATAGCTGTTAGCGTGCCTATTCAAATAAGCATGAGGAGAAGGAATGCAATGGGAAGTACCACCCAAGGGACAATGAAATTGCTTCGTGAAAACCTGAAAGGCCGCATGAGAGAAGGAGTTGTAGAGAAAAGAGGTTCATAAGTAGAAGCCTTGTGAATCTCTGGTGCTCCATGTAGTGGAGGAGCTTCATGAAGGGGGGTGATTCACGAAGTGAAGTGGCCCATCCTAGGAATAGGGCATAGGTGCATATGGAAGGTGCTTCGTGAAGTGGAAAGGCATTCCCAGAGTAGCGCTTCATGAAGCAAGAGTACCTTGTGAAGTGTAGCAATGTGATTCACAAAGAATAGTGACCCTGCCTTAGAATGATAGTCACATGTGCATGAAGGGTACTTTGCGAAGCATAAGTGCTCTGTAAAGACCTGAGTCCCTTTGGGGATCTCCTTCTTTCGTGGAGGCCCACGGGCTCTACAAAGGGAATCCCTCTTTGAAGAGGGGCATAATTCATGCAAAGGGGAATGCACTTAATGATGAAAAAGTACCTTGACAAGCTCATGATTCACATAGCAGAAATTGCTTTCCATTGTGGGAGCTCAGAAGATGAAAGGTTAGAGGATCCTTCCTTTGGGATTGAGGGGAACTTGGTATTTATATGCAATAGGCGCCGTGAAGCAGAGCTCACTCATCACGAAGAAAGATATGTCTCCGCGGCGGGTTCGCGAACGTCAAATGGGTTCGTGGAGCATCCCCCCTCGTCGCTCCAAGGTTCGTGGATGTCAAAGGGGTTCATGAAGCATCCTGCCTTGTCAATTCGTGGCAGGTTTGCGAACGTCAAGGGGGTTTGCAGAGCATTCTGACTCCTTGATCCATGGAGGGTTCTCGGAGGGGGATCTTGGCGCTGATCACAATGCTTCGGGGCTCTGCGAATAACCTTCTAGAGGCAGTCCCTAAGGGTTTTCTGTTTGTTATTCCTCTTCCCAAATTTTGGCTCCAACAGCAGTAATAACATGCAATAAGTAAAGAGTAGAATATTGATGAAATAAATAACTTGAGCACATATATAAAATGATGCATGATACATATGTCTAGGAAAGCATCCAAACACGTCACAATGCTGGAATACAATACTAAACTAAAGTACAAGGAAAAGAAAGTTAATAGATTCACAACATCGCAAGCCCCAGCTTGGTCTCATGCTCTCCATCTCCATAGCAATAAAGTACCTGAAGTAGAAGGGCACTTTCCCTTATCTATACCTACAACAATATAATCTGTTTGGTCCCAAAAGCATGACCCAAATAGAGTGTGAGACTAATCCCAGTAGGCAACCACCCAAATATCTATTCCTAATAGTCAGTGAATATATATGGAAAGAAATAAGAAAAAATAAGCAGTAAATAAGGAAGTACTCAAAAGTAAACAATCCTACAGTTTCAAATGCATTCAAATTTCATATATCAAGTAGGCAGCTAATCATAAGTAGGTAACCCTCTGGGAAGTACTCACAACCTAACCCCTCTAGTTCAACCAAAACAAACACAAGCAACCCTCTGGTAAGTACACATAGTCTAACCCCTCTGGTTCAACCAAAATAAACACAAGCAACCCTTTGGGAAGTACACACAGTCTAACCCCTCTCGTTCAGCTTTAGCAAAGACTCTCTAAGGAAGCACTCAACGTCAATTCCCCATGTGGTCTCATATTGGTAACTAATAGGCACTCTGAGGAAGCACTCAACATCCAATTCCCCCTATGTCCCATATCGAGGAAACTATTGACACTATGAGGGAGCACTTACGTCCATCCCCCCTATGGTCTCACAACATAAAAGTAAATAGACTCTCTAGAAAAGCCCTCAACATCCATTCTCCCTATGGTCTACTACACCAGGTTCCCACATCCCGGTGTAAGTCAATATTGCACAAATGATACATGAAATCCGAAGTAAACCTAAATAACTACTTGGATAAAAAATCTAAAACTTATCATAGCATGTAAGATAACAATTACTCCATCCTACGAAAACTATTCACGGAAAGCAAGCAACCTAACAGGCAAGCTAGACCAAACGGTCAAAAAAATAAATCATGGGAAAAACATCCATAACATGGAAAAGTTAACCCTATTCAAAAACAATTAACCTCTATCCAAACAAAGAAGGCATAGCAGGAAATAACAGTGCTATAAATCATAAACACGCAACACCCCGTTCTTGGGTATTGGGCATTTTGCACATAAAATTCAAAGACTATCTACAAAAAGACACAAACCACCTACCTCGGCATTGTAAGGATGATATAAGTGAACCTCAGACCTTGAATCTCCCTAGAATTCCATATATCAACAAAAACATTAAAAATGTTCAACTGAGGATAACTCATGAAAGATGAGAAATCAGGAAATGAGGCTCTAGAAGAAGGAATAACTCACTGATGTAATTCCAACGCAACCAATAGAGTTCATATTGGAGAACATACGGTGAGTCGGGGGCTCGATGATGATTTGGAAGTCTTGTTTTCTCCCGAAAGAGACAGGTCAAGAATAATATGGTTTTTTCCATTAGACATGACCCTGGTCCATTTAATGAAATAAAAAGAAAGTATACGACATGTTCTTTAAAATTACACGGTGTGTACTTGACTTATTTGGCCTTCACATTAGGTGGTCTCTAGGTCACCACACACAGCCATGTACTCATCCATTACACGACTGTACATGGTCATCTGCGGCAACCAGGTACATAGCGTGTACTTATAAGTACACGACGTGTACTCCAGAAATTTCAAAAAACACTTGTTTTTCTCAAAAAAAATCAGAAAAGAAACACGTACCTGAAAAGAAGATCTAGATTCTTAAAAACACAAGGGACAATAAGAATCTAGAGAAGAAGTCATTAAATAAATGCTTATTTATTGTTATATAAATGTTGTGTATGATCCTAATTTTCTCAATACACTAATTCTTCGGATTCTGGTTGTGAAACACTTTTATGTGGTTTATCTTTAAAATTATGTAATAATCATGAAAGAAAAGTACGGTTACTATAGTTGGTAACAGATCATAGTTTAGTTAATTTGGGAATAATGATTAGGTAAACATATTGAAAACCCTTAGTATGAGACAATGTATATGAAATCACCCAAGAATATTTGTTTTATAAAAATTATAGACATAGGGATCCCACAAGTTATGTCTTTAAGGTTAATTGCACAAAGGAATAATTTATTTATTAATGAATTGTTGACTTATCTTTTGTTCAAAACTTTTTAATTTAAGAAAATGGTGGGAACCAGGTGAAACTAGGAAAAAAATCCATGTGAAGGACAATGTAGTGATTTCCAAAATGACATCCCCAATGCCTTGGGAGGTGAAGTTCAAAATTTCATGGTGATGCTTACCCAGATATCTTATGCTATGAACAATAACCTAAATAATTTGGAACATCTACCTTCAACTAATAGGGATCAACTGGATATTGAGTCTTTTATGTGGTAACAACCACCGATGTTTAGTGGATCTTATGATACACTCATCACATAACAGTGGGTCAAATCAATGAAGAAGATCTTATCTATGCTTTGATATCATGAGATGGAGACGGTGACTCTAGCTATTTATTGTCTAGATGGAGAGGTCGATCAATGGTGGGAATTGATTAAGAAAACCAATATAAAGGAAAAATTGAAGATATGGTGTGGGAATAATTTAAGATAATGTTTCTTAATAAGTATTACCCTCGAACTCTTTATACAAAGGTAGAGAGAAAATTCACAGAGCTGAAGAAAAAGTAAGGTGAATATGTTATGATCTATAAAAAAAATTCACAAGGCTTGCAAGGTATTATTTGGGTTTTGTTATCAACAATCATAGAAAAATTGATAGATTATTTAGTGGTTTAAAAACAAACCTTAAAAAGGCTCTAGAAATTCAAGACTTTGGGAGTTATGAAGAAGTATTTCAATGTGATCTCAAAGTGGAGATGGAGTTTGGATAATGGTCTCATGGATATGGAGATATGAAACAAAAGATGGAGTTTCAAGATGGAGGATCTAATGACAAAGGTGGAAAGAAAATGAAATCACTCACATGTAAAAAATATGGGAATAAGCACCATGAGAATTTCCTCAAAGAGATGGGGAAATAATTAAAGTATGGGAGAGAAGGACACCAAGATCATGAATATTGAAGAGACATGAGGAAGAAGTACAATGTGGTGGAGGAAAAGAGATAATCACCCATGGTTCAATGCTTAAACTGTAGGGAGAAATGGAACTATGAAATCCAGTGCACTAAACCTCGAGTCCTCAAGGTTAATCAACATCAATAACCACCAATTCCAAAGGAGAAAGGGAAAGCTTATGCCATCAATACTACTGAGGTAGATCCTGACAATGCTGTGGTGACATACACACTAGTTATTCATTCAAGAATAGAAAACGTACTATTTGATTCTAGTTTTATAAATTCTTTTATATCATACAAGTTTAGTAGAACAATTCGAACCCCACCTAAAAATATAGATGTTGAGTTATCTATGAGATCATAAAATGTGGGAATTATCACATTCAAAGTATATAACTTCTCCCTAGTTAATATATGTGTACTAAACCTCCCAATAAGTCTTTTCACACTTCCTTTGGTGGATTTAAATACTATATTGGGCATGGATTCACTATATTTATAAAAACCCAACATAAAATGTTGGGAAAGGGAGATCACTCTTCACCTACCGAGGCGTACTCCAATGTTGTACAAGTGTAAGGAGGAGGGTTAATCTCCCTCAAAATAATCATCTCAAGCATGGATATTATTACCTTATAAGTAAACATAACTTGCTCAAATGATTGAGAAAAAGGAGAGAATCATGATATAAGATAAGCCCTATTGTAAGGGACTACACTAATGTGTTCCCTAAATAATTTTCTAGTGTTCCACCTAACTGAGAGGTTGAGTTATCAATTGAACTTATTCCTGGATCTCTAATTATATCAAAGACACCTTATAGAATAGACACAATTGAGTTGGAGGAACAAAAGAATCAATTACAAGAGAACCTGGATAAGGTTTTTATATGCCCGAATTCTTCACCATGGGGTGAACCAATCCTATTCATCAAGAAGAAGGATGGATTAATGAACCTCTGCATTGATTATCATGAGGTCAACAAAATTGTAATAATGAAAAAGTATTCCATTCCATAGATAGATGACTCATTCGATCAACTGCATGGGGCTATGTATTTCTCAATGGTGGACCTTTGGTCAGGATATCACCAATTAAAGGTGAGGGAGGAAGATATTTACAAGACTACCTTTTGAATGAGGTATTGAAATTATGAGTTCATAGTGATGCCTTTAAAACTCACTAATACTCCAACAATACTCATGGAATTAATGAATGGAGACTTTATAGATTACCGTGACAAGTTTTTAGTAGTTTTTATATATGATATTCTAATATACTCCAAGAGAAAGGAGGAACATGGGGATGATTTGAATAATGTGACAAAGACCTTGTGAATGAAGAATCTATATGAAAATTATAGTAAATGTGAGTTCTGGATATAGAAAGTATCATTCTTGGGGCATATTATCAACATAAAAAGAATATCTATGGACCCTTCGAAGATAAAGGCAATCAAAGAGTGGCCCATTCCAACACTTGTAATAGAGATCCATAGTTTCAATGGTCTATCTGGGTATTACTGGAAATTTGTGAAGAACTTATCATGATTTTAAAACCCACTAAACAAGCTGATTCTGAAGGGACAAAATTTTTTTTGGACCAGTGAATGTGAAGACTGATTCAAAGAGTCAAAAAGGAGGCTTATAACTTCTCTATTACTCACACTTCTGATAAGTGGGGAAATCTTTGTGCTATACAATGGCGATTTAAAAAAAGGATTAGGTTGTGTACTGATTCAAAATGATAAAGTGATAACCTATGCCTTAAGGTAGTTGAAAATTCATGAGAAAAACTATCCCATTCATGATTTGAAGTTAGCATATGTGATCTTCGCAATGAAAATTTTGAAGTATTATCTCAATGAGAAGAAGCATGAAATAAATACTGATCATAAGAGCCACAAATATATATTCACAATGAAGGAGTATAATATGCACTAGGGAAGATGGTTAGAGATCATTGAGGACTATGACTACTCAATCCACTACCATCCTCTCATAGAGAATAAAGTGGAATATGTTCTAAGTAGAAAGGATCCTACAACATTATCAATGATGAGAATTGAGAAGGATCTAATATTCTTAGATTTTAAAAGGATGGAAATTGGAATTATTATGGAAGGAACATCATAAATCTTTTCTCAAATGATTTCTCAATCATCCCGCTTGGAGAAAATAAAGGATTCACAAAGAAATGATATAGAAATTCATAAGAGGGTGGAAGCTCTAAAGAAAGATAAATCCTAAGAGTTTGAAATTGATGATAAAGTATTTGTAAGATTTTGGTCATGATTATGTGTACCAACTAATCCAAAGATAAGGAAATATCTTATTAATGACGCACATAGCTCAACCTAATCTATTCACCTAGGGGGAAAAAGATGTATTGAGATATTTGAGAGAACTATTGGTGAGAAAATATGAAAAAGGAGATCACTGAATATACATAAAAGTGCCTAGTATGTTTGAAAGTGAAGGATGAAAGGAAAAAAATCCAATGGGATGATACAACCATTACCCATATAAACATGGAAATAGGAAAACATCACCATGGAATTTTTCATCAGACTTTAGAATCCATCTAGAGGAAATAATGCTATATGGGTTGTTGTGGATCATCTTACAATTATAACTCACTTTATCACAATTCGAGAGGACTTCTCACTGGATCAACTTTCATAGATATACATCAGAGAATTCGTAAGGATTCATGGAGTACCACTATCGATTGTATCCAATTGATATATGAGATTCACCTTTAAGTTCTAGAAAAGTCTCCAACATTCTCTAAACACTGAGCTGAACTTCAGTACAACATATCATCCTCAAACTGATGTCCAATCTGAACAAAAAATTTAGACAGTGGAAGACATGTTGAGAGAATGTTATATGGACTTCAAAGTAGGATTGGACCAACATATGCCTCTGAACGAGTTCTCTTACAACAACAGTTTCCAATCGAGCATATAAATGGAACCATATGAATCCCTTTATGGTAAAAGATGTATAACACCAGCATGCTTAGATGAGGTTGGTGAACGTAAGCTACAAGGAGATAAAATTGTTGATGAAATGGTGGAAATGGTGAAAACCATTCAACAACACATCAAGGAAACCCAAAGTTGATAGAAGAGATATGTGGATAATCATCTATGAGACCTAGAGTTTGAGGTTAGAGACATGGTATTTCTATGCATATCTTCATGAAAGATGATAATGGGATTTTGGAAGAAAGGAAAGCTAAGTCCCATATACATTGGACCCTTCAAGATTTTTGATCGTGTCAGAGTTGTGTCCTATTGACATGAACTTCCACCTACCATGCCTCAAGTACATGATGTATTTTATAAATCACTCTTGAGTAATTATATATCAGATCCCTCACATTTACTAAATCCAGAGGTTTTATAATTAGAAAATCATCTCTCTTACGAGGAACAACCAGTGAAGATCTTAGACTGCATCGATAAAGTTCTATAAAAAAAGACTACTCATCTGGTAAAATTACTATGGGGAAACTATAAGTATGAAGATGTAACATGTGAACTAGAGGAATTGATAAAGGATAATTACCCTCACATATTTTTAACACAGAATGTAAAATGAAATCTCATTGGAGAAATTTCATAAGGGGGGAAGAATGTAACAACCCAAAATTGTATTAATGAAAATTGCCTTATTATAATTATTCTATATAGTATAAATCACATAAAATTTTATATATATAAAAATAGAGACTTTATAAATAAAGAATGAATTAAATAATAGGTATTTCTATAAATTAAGGAACTTATACCAATGGAATAGTAACTTGACATTTGGAATAGTAATGTGACCATTATGAATACTAATCCAGTCAATAGACTAGTAACCTCATCTATGAAATTATAAATAAAATTTTGGCATCTTATATATGATATTATGATATAATTATATCATGGTATAAGTAAATAAATATTTTTAAAATTATTAATTAAGTGTTGGTCATTTTTATAAAACATAAATGTTTATTTATATTTTTATAATTAATATAATTATTTAAAAGAAAATTTATTTTCATAAAATTGACTAATAAATTAGTATTTTGTTTTCTTATGATTATCGAATAATTTTATGAGACCTTAATTAATTTTTCAAAGTGTTATAAAATCAGTTATAATTTTAAAATTTGTATTTTTTGAGTAAATGATGATTTTAAATAAAAATTAAATTTCTCGTAATTATAAAATTATTTTCATACAATGGAGTTCATTTTTTAATTCTACACATCGTAAAATGTTTAGGGTGATTTTTTTGTGATTTTTTTGAAATACATGAATTTTTGGTGAATAGTAAAATACGATTATTTACGGTATGTATACGCTATATATTAAATACACTATTCATTGATTCATGGAAGATATAAGCACCATAATCTAAAATTCCACTTAATTATCTAATATATTTAGTGATAATTTTCAAACTATTCATAGTATTGAGCCAAAATAATAAACTAATGAATAAAATAATGAGAAAACACCCCTATCCACCCCTATAAATACCACCCTCACCACATCTTCTCCTCATACCTTCCAAGATTTTAGTCTTGTCCAAATTATTCCCAATACTCTTACCAAAACCCTCCCCCATGTCTAGGATACTTTTGTTTTAGCAAAATAACAAAACCAATTTCCCTAAGGAGGTTCTCAAGGCGGATAATTCAAGAGGTAAAACCCACTTTCATTTTTCTTTTTAATTTCCTTTCAATTTATTTTATTTTCTTATTCTATACTCATCTTCCCTTATCCTAGTGTAATGGTAAATCCAGTATCATATATATACAAGAATTTTATTTTGTTGATGTAATAATCCATTATCAAACCTCCTCTCCTCTCCCTTTTATTCTAAAAAAATGAAATCATTGTTCGTGATGAGTCGATTTACCGCTATCATGGATGATGCATTTTTATTTTATTTTACCTCCTTAAAGGATGGTAATAAAACTATTATAATGGTTGAAATATATTGTAAAATTTAATTTATAACCATTTTTATGTTCTGTGACTAACTTATATACATAATATTAAATAATAAAACAAAACAAGTTCATTGTGATTGAAAACCACCAAATTAATCTAAACGATTATCATTAAAATTTTACATAATTAATCATACTTATATATAAAAAAATATATAATACCAATTAAACTTATTTAAGTTCACTAATAACATTTAATTTTAATTCTAGATAATTATCCTCATTTTACACATTCTTCTATACACGTATACAAGTGGACCGATCATGAAAACTGAGAAAACAAACACTCCCAAATGATGAAATTGAACTCTATAACTCATCATAATATCCATAAGTGAATATAATAAAATTATAATGAGTAAAATAAATGTATAATAGGTTTTGGATTTATTTATTAATGAATCTAATTTGATTATCTAGGATATTATAGTGAAGAAAACATTCAGACATAAGGTAAGGGGATTCTTGAAACCAACTCTCTTCTTTTAGGTTTCCCTCTCTCACTCCATTTTCAATATGGATGTTCCTATAATGTTACTTAAATATAAGTTTTTCCCCTTAACTTTTATTTTTGAGTATATAAATGTTCCCAATATTATTTTCTGACAAATACAAGTATTTTTCTAAAATTACTCTTCCTTCTAAAGACACGTGTTTTACTTATCTTGAGATTGTTTCTTATTCACTCAAGATTGATGATTCATATACCATTTATGTTATTACCTTTTTATTTTGGGAACCCAAATGTTTATTCATGAATTTATTCTTTATGAAATTCTTTTTAAACCCATTTCCTTTCCTTTGGTTATTTATATCCATGATTGATATACGTTCTATGTGCCAAGCATGCTTATGTAAATGTTATGCTGTGACGAGTGCTCCTAAAATTATATAGCACTCCAATGAATTGTGTAATGTGATGTATCTCATGCGATAATGTGAAATATGTGTGAACATGATGCTAGATTTTTTCAAAATGATGATTTTATTATTATGTAGATATTTTATACGTGAACATGATGCTAGCTTTGTTCACAACTATTTGTGGTGGTTGACCACTAAGACATGTTGTTTCATTTTTATAAATTTATGAATTACATTATTTTATCTAATTCTTACTCTCATTATTATGATGATTATAGTATTATTATGTTATGATAATTATGATTATTCTCACCCAAGTCATATTGATTCATGTTCTTATTTATCCTCTACCTGGGCTTTTAGGTCACCCATTTCATTATTGTATATCCTCAGGTGACTAATTGTACTAAATAGAAAACAAGGGCCATGAAGAAGCTAGATAAGAAGTAATTAAATAAATGTATATGTATCATTATATAAAATTTATGTATAGTATTAATTTTCCTAATACACTAAACCTTTGGATCCCAATTTTTTAATGATTTTATGTGGTTTATCTTTAAAATTATGTTATAATCATGTAAGAAAAGTAAGGTCACTATACTAACCAATCCATCCAAGATAATTGAAAAAAAACAAAGAAGAAACAAGTATATGGTTCCAAAAATAAAGACCAATGACACCCATAAAAAAGGACATTCAAGAATCATTCCCTTTTAGGTTAACAGAGTAGTAGAAGGTGGAAGAAGAGTGACTTCAAAAAATATATTTAGGATACCTTTAAAAAGGTTGAAATCAACATCATATCATTGGATTCCAATTGAAAAATTCCAAAACATGAAAAAATTATCAAGGATATATACACTAAAAGAAGGAAACATGATGAAAATGAGTGAAACAGATTAAAAAGAAGTGTCTTAGCCCTTATCACACCACCAATAACAAAAAAATGTCAGGATCCCGATACATTATCTATTTCTAGTACTATCAGACCTTTAAATTTTATCAATTATTTATGTGATTTGAGTGCTTCCATAAATATTATTCCTCACTAAATGTTTACAACTTTGACGAAAATATAATTGAAACCTACTTGAGTGGTGGTATAGAATGCAAACAGATCTAAAGTTTTCCCAATAGGTGTTTTGGAAGAAATTCTTATGAAAGTAAAATATCTACCTTCCCTAGAGGAATTATATGTACTGAACATTGAATAAGACATGAGTTCACCACCCTCACCCATAATATTTGGGAGGGAATTCTTAAAGATAGAAAAATCCATCATCAACATACATGATGAAACACTCATACTGAAGTTTTGAGATAGCATAGTTCACTTTAAAATTCTTGATGCATTAAATAATTTGTTAAAAAATCATTCACATTATGAAATATACCATGAAGAAAGTAGATAAATAATTGAATGTGTAGGTATTATTCATGTATTCTTAGCACTAGGAGAGAACTTTTCAATGGAACATACCAATACAAAAAAAATTAAATTCAGACTCCAAGTTAAAAGAAGATGTAACATCAAATTTCTATAATGATTTATTAAGAGAAGCTATCATGATAAAAGAGGTTCAAGACTTAGAAATAGGAGACCTAAATTCAATCTATTCCTTTGAACCCCCCAGTCTAGATTTAAAACCACCACCATGTGACTTAAAGTATTCCTTACTCATAGATGGAGAGATAATACAAGTAATCATTACCAACAACCTATCAAATTCCCAAGTGAAAATTTTAACTAACTGTCAAAAAAAGAATATAAGATCCATAGGATAGAGTTTTAGTGATATCACTAGGATCAACCCCTAAGTAAGATCTCATATTTTTTTATAAGGTTATTCCCAACTAGTTAGGTAGCCCTAGATAAGAACTGATTCTACCATCATGGATATAGTTAAGAATGTGGGAAAAAATTGTTTAAAGTTAGAAACATCTACCTAATCTTGGATTCGCAGAGGTTCATCCTAATCCATGTTCTACCAAAGAAAACCTGTCAGACCATTGCTAAGAATGAACAAAATGAACTCATTCCCATGTGAGTAAAAAGAAGTATGAGAGTTTGTATATATTAATGAAAGGAAAATCAAGTTACCTAAAAATAACACGTTACTATACCATTCATCGATAAAATTTTATAAAGGTTATCAGGGAAAAATCAATATTTCTTTTTAAAGGGTTTTCAAGATACTTGCATGTAACAATTTCTCCATATGACTAGGAGAAGAAGACCTTCACCTCTCTTTTAGACACCATTCACTATAAGAGAATATATTTTGGGCTATGAAATGCTCTAGGTACATTTGAATGGTGTATGGTAAGAATTTCCTAAGATCATATTGAGGACTTCCTATAGGTATTTATTGATGGATTAACTATTTTTGGAAATTCATTTGACCATTGCTTACGGAATTTGGAAAATGTTTTGAAAATAATAATTGAAAAAAAATCATGTTTTAAAATTTATAAAATGTCATTTCATGGTTGAAAAAGGAACAATTTTAGGGAATATAATTTTAGAGAAAGGAATTGAAGTGGATAATTCAAATGTTGAAGTAATAGTTTCATTTATATACCCAAGTTATTTGAAACATGTTAGATCCTTTTTAGGACATTGATTTTTTACAAATGATTTATAAAAAAATTTAATAATATTTCTCTACCTCTCTCAAGATTAATTTTAAAAGAATAATAATTCAATTTAAAAAAAATTATTTTAGGGAATAATTTTATTAATTGAAGTAAATGTTAATTACACCACTAATAAATTGATCCTCTGTTTCAATAAAAAAAGGCTTTGGCCCCAACTTAAAAAAAACAAAGTCATGGGAATTTCCATCCCATAAATAATTTATAGAAAAACCAAATTCTTAGCCTATGACTTGAGGAAATTAGGTTTCAAATAGATTTATTAAACAACCACTGATAAGAAGTTCCTTGAATTTGTTTTTTCACGTGATAAATTCATATCACATCTACTTGGAACTAAATTTTCTTTTTTTCTTATTATGCAACACTTATGTACTTAATGAAGAATATTTACGATAATTAATGGCTAGTGAGGTGAATTATTCTCTTATAGGAGTTAAATTTAGAAATTAAAGATAAAATAGAGACAAAAAATCAGGTTGTTAATCATTCAAGTCATCTAAACCACTCTACTAAAGCATAAATTCCATATCAGAACCCACTAAATGATCTGCTTAATGGAGAACAACATTGAATTATGGAAGATGAAGTACCATGGTATGCTAAAATTGTTAAATATTTTATGAATTATCATATACTATATCATGTAAACTCCCATAAACATTAAAAACTTAAATCCTGCTATATATTTTATATTTTGGATGATCTATTCCTCTAAAAGATATGAAATGATCGATTAATTAGAAGATGTTTTCCTAAAAGTGAAATATATATTTTTAATTTTTTTCACAAACTATATTATAAAGGAAACTTTGGACCTCATAGGGAAGCTATAAAATTCATATAATCTAGAATTCATTTATCCACTTTCTTCAAATATTCCTATGAATTATGTAAAAAATGTGAAAGAATTCCATTTTTCTAGTAATATCTCCAAAATATAAGAAATGACTCAAAAACCAATTATGTTTTGTAATATTTTCAATGTATGAAGAATTAAATTCAGGGGACAATTACTAATGAAATTTACCTAATTATTATATTATTCTTGTGGTATATTATATTTCAAAATGGGTGGAACAAAATGCCACCAGGAATGATGATTCTAAAAATGTTTGGGATTTTTTTCGGGCTAATATATACTGTAGGTTTGGAGTACTATGAGCCATAATCAATGACTAAGTAACTCATTTTTTACAATAGTAAAATAGATTTATTAATGGGAAAGTAAGGGTTTCACTATAAAATTTCAACACCGTACCATCCACAAACGAATGGCCTAGAAGAAGTTTCCAATATAGAAATTAAAGGAATTCTATAAATGATGGTAAAACACAACATAAAAAACTAGAGTCAATGGTGGGATGATAACTTATTGTATTATTGGATCACATATAATACAACCATAGTAATGATCCCTTACTAATTGATTAATGGTAAGAGCTTCCACCTCCTCATGGAATTAGAACACAAAGCCTACTAGGATTTGAGATAGATGAATATAGACCTTAGAAGATATTTAAAGGAGAGAATATTACAATTGTAGGAGATAGAAAAAACTAGGAGGGAAGATTTCAAAAATTATAATATTAATATATATATAGAAAAATTATGGTTCATGACAAGATAATTCAATTAATAACCTTAAACCCTCGAGATCAAGTTCTGTTATAAAATTATCGACTTAAACTGATTCCAAGTAAACTTTGTTCTGGATCGGAAGGAACTTTCACTATTATTCATGTATATGAATTTGGTTCTATGTATATTTCAAATGAAGGAGGATTAAACCCATTAATTATAAATGGTAAGAGGATAAATAAGTACCATAAAACATTACCTTAATAACCAAGGGATGATATTACACTCCTTCTACCTAATTATCAATGAAGACCCACCAGGTTCTCCCTTTTGATTACATTTGATTGACTGGGGTAATTCCATTTCAAATATACTCACCTAAATAGTAAATTTAAATGTATTGTAGAGCTGCAGCAAGTGTTGGGGAGGTAATATTATAGTCTATTAATTCATTTAAAATTTACATTTTTTTCATTTTTTTTCATTTTTATTCAATCTAACAACATTAAACCAAAATACTTATGGGAGTCAACATAAATTTTTTATTTAGTCCTTTCTTCCCCTATATTCTTATTTAATCATAATTTAACAGGCCTACACTATAATTTTTTTAATTTTATTTTTATAGGTTCATGATGACGATGGACTAAGTGGTAGAAAAGAAATTTCAGAAACTAGACACAATTCACATCATGAAAATGGATTTCACTCTAAGTAAAGGAGAATTTACATCGTGAAATTACTACAGAACATAATTGAATAAATAAGAACTATGTATCCTGATAGAATATTTATTACCACTGGGAGTACATGTTTACATTCATCATCTCTTAAATACTATATATTTTTGTTTTCAAATCTATTTTTTGGGATTTAAAATAAAAAAATCAATTCCCATATTTTTCCTTAATTTACTACAAGACTAGTATAAGAGACATGGATTTATTAGGAATCCCATGACGCCATGTTTAAAATTTATATGTTAATTAGATTGAATTATTAAAATAGATATTTGAATTATTAAAGGAATCTTAGAATATTAATTTTTATGAATCATGATTTAATGGAATTAGTTGATTCAAGTAAATGAAATTTCCCTAAAATTTTTATACTATGAATTTCTAAAATTCAAGTGGATTGATTTTTTATTGATACTAAATGCCAATAGTTATTTTCCCAAATTCATATGTTCTATTCTTGATATTATTTCATGATAAAATATTTTATATATCTATCCTGAGCATATTTATTGAGTAATATTGGGGCATTCCACCTATTAAAACGTTTATTGGAACTTTTCAAATCTATGGACATGCAATATAACATTTAATATGATTGATGCATTTTTATTGATAATCCATTATCCTTGGACCCGTTGTGACATCAATACTTTTCTATATTATATAATACATGAATTTCCTTTATAGTAATATTCCCCATTGTAAGAAATTTATATCTATTATTACTCTTCTCTATTTATATTTCATGATATTTTAATGTTGAAGTATTGAGGTGAGGGAAGTATTGAGGTGAGGGAAGTATTGGAAGAATGTACATATTACTTTTAAGGGAAAAGTATGGTGAGACAATTTTTGGTATTTGGATAGCATAATGTTACATTCATTATACTTATATTTTTTTCCCTTATAGAAAAAAAAAATAAAAAAAAATAAAAAATAATGGGTTGTGTTTTGGGAAAGTAAAAAATCAACATTACTATACTGATGATTTTATCATATGGGGTTTGGTGGTGGATATGGGATTTGTTCCAATCATAACTTTCAAAGAAGTAAAAAAAATCATTAAAAAAATAGAAATAAAAATAAGATTCAAAACTATTTTATTATACTAAAATTGATCATGGACTTACTTTGAGTTATAGTAAGGGGGAGTTATCATTTTACATGGGATATTTTCATTTCACTTTTCCATATATATCATGAATTATACTTTATAGATAAAACCCATTTTTGATCCTTAAAGGTTTTAACATCACTCACATCATACCTTAATCCTTAGAGTCATTAGAACCTTATTTTAAAAGTCCTCAGGATTTTATTTGATTCTTGTATTTATAAAGTAAATAATTTAGATCCTTTTCCATCCTATAGAAAAGGATCATGTACTATGATATGAGCATAACTATACTTGAATTTTTTTCATGAGTGATGAGAGAAAAAAAATCCATTATTGGGTAAATCATGACATGGAATGGTTTGTAGTGTCCTACAATGGAAGCCACTTAGCAGTGCCTCATGACGGTTGACAACATGACCTCAAGAGAACCTCCCTGTATTCTAGAGGCTGCTGACTAGAATCGAGGGCCTTGGGTGTGTCCATGGGAAGATTATTCCTGCATGAGTCATAATAGAGCACAATTGTAAAAATATTTAATAAATAGTGAAATTTGTAATAAACAATTATCAATATATTAACAATAATAAATCATCCAAGATAAAATAACGGGTGGGAGAATAATAATAAATTGATAAAAAATGATGATGATAATCACATTTCTTTAAAAAAATATGTTATATAGGATATATGGTAAAAATGAATACGCCATGTGCTATACAAAATACAAAAAGATGAAAAGATGATACTACCAGAATTAAGAGCATATGATCGGTCCTCTACTCCTATAATCTATCCTAGAACTCATAATCAAACATCCGAAGTTGACCACTTCCCTTTATCTATAATTGAAATCATGAAGTCTTCTTGGGTAGCAATGGAATCCCAATCAGGGTGTGATATATACTTAGTAGGCCACCACCAATGGTGTCTAGATCAATTCAGTTTGTGTATATAAAATGAATAGTGTGATAATAATCATATATTCAAGGTAATAAATAAATAAATACATCAGCTCTGCTTCCTCAAGGGATACCTGAACAATTCTACCTACTTAGACCTATGTCGCATGTCTCTAAACTATGGTGGACCAATACAAGTATGATATAATACATAAAGGCTACCAAAAAAATGAATCATGAGGTGTACTATGCCCAATCATGTGATTTGGCTTGGTGGACATGTCCCTAGGATTTCAGTTACACAATAATATTCTTTAATATGTCATCCTTAGAATAATTTAAGAGGCTCCCTGATCCCATACAAGGTGATCTAGAATGAATCCGAAGTATCAATCTATGGTCACTATAAAATCCCAATACCATAATATTCCATCCAAGGCAATCCATAAATGGAATCCCAAGTATCACTCTCAACATGGCATGAAACCCCCCTGAGCCCATCCTAGGTATCTCATGTTGGAGAGTGAGTATCACCCATGACTTGGTATAACCATCTAGTCATCAAGCCCATATATGGTGTATCCCTTAGGGAACTGATTTCACTCACATGGAGGTAATGTAGTTTCATGATGATCCTATCCCAGGAATAATGGGTATCACTCCCGGTGTGTATATAATTCATAACAAGTCTCATTTATGAAGCATGATGAGCCTATCCAAGGAATCATTAATTCAGTAAAATTATGTCACCCTTGACATAGTATAAAATTGTGTTAGCTATCAACAAATCATGTTATTTATCAAGGAATTAAACTTATTGAAATTTAAATTAAGTTGTCCAAAACATTAAATTAAATTAAATAAATCTATGGAATAAAGAATAGGTCCAAACTCAAACATATTCTTCAATTCATTTCACATTCCAATATATTTTTATTATAAGTGAAAACACACCTCAAAGGTGTTTTAAACCATCTCAAGTAAATTTTAGGTAGTAATTTAAGGAATGAAGCACCCATAGGGGGGATCATGTCAGGGCGATCAACCAAAGGGTTGATTTGTCGCTAGCTAGGACCCCAGAGGGATTGGAAAACCATTCAATTTAATTTATTAATTTTTTTGGAGGTTTCACTGAAGAATTATGATTCATGGAACAATGATTCATAATATAAATGAAACAAAACATAGGGAAAATAACTATACCACTTAACTTAGGTTTATATAAGACCACTCATCCATTTTCAGTCTATTAATTTGAGCTAGGATGGGAGAAAATGAAAAAGTAGAAAAAAACACTAAAAATAGGGAATATAAACTTGAACAAAAATAGTGAAAAAGATGGGAATAAAAACTAGGAATAGAAGGAAGAGGATTTGGGAGCTTACTACTATGGATCCAATACACCTGATAGCAAAGAGAACAAATCATAGATGAAGGAGGAGTGGGAAAATCTAGGTGAGGTGTTTAGGGGGATTTCATGTTGCTGATCCTATAAAAGAGAAGGGGGAGCTCTGTCAAAATGATCCCCTTCCCCCTTTTTAAAAAAAATGTCTCGGACATTTACATGATATTTAAATTCATTTCACTTCATGTAATTATTGGGATTTACCTCCCAAGGAAAAACCAACACATTGTGAAAGGGGGTTTGGCCAGCCAAATACATGATATGTATTTAATACACATGATGTATTTAAATATATTCTAGGTAATTTGATATGCATCTAGGATTTAGCCCACTAGAAAAATTTCCCTCTAAACGAGAACAGACTAGCCTAAGGGCCCGACCACTAGGGTCTAAGAAAAAAGAGGAAACTCAATGATTTTTGACTGAATTTAAAAGAAAATGTACCAAGCTGGAAATCCAGGACATTACAACCTCCCCTCCATAAAACAATTTTTCTATGAGTTTCCATTACAATGGTGGTAAATAACTATATAATAAAAGTTACGGAAACTAAGAATGTATATCCACCTCTCTCCCAAGTATCATCCTATACATGAGTGCTCTTCCATATCAACCTAACCAAAGGAACTGGCCTACCTCAGAGAGAATTTGTAATTTGATCAATGATACATATCATATGCTCCTCAAAGGATGCATCTGCCTCCAACTCAATATCCTTAGGGTCAAGAAAATGAGACTGGTCAACATAATACTAGTGAAGCTGTGATATATGGAAGACATCATACATGACATGGTACTTATAAGATAATTGAAACTGATATGCTATCGACCCGAATTTCTCCACGATCTCAAATGGCGTGACACAAAAAGGTGATAACTTTCCCTATCTTAGAATATGTCTATGACCCAATCTAGGGGAAACTCATAGAAAGACCTGATGTCCCACCTCAAACTTCATAGGTTGATGATGATGATTAGTATAAGACTTATGCCTGAACTGAGCTATAGCCACATGTTTTTGAACCGGTTGAACTTTCTCTAAAGTATCCTAGATGAGACGAGGAACTAGTAGTGCTGCCTCACCTACCTCTAAACAGCATAGGGGTAAATTACAAGACCTACCATAAAGGGCCTCATATGGATCCATTTGAATCATTTCTTGAAAACTGTTAATTTAGGAAAACTACACAATAGATATATATCTCTCCCTTGAACCTCTAAAATTAAGGATGTATTCCCAAAGCATGTCCTCTAACACCCATATCATCTTCTTGGTCTACCCATCAATCTAAGAGTGAAAAGATGTACTCAAGAGAAACTATTAACCTAGTTCTTTATGTATCCTCTACTAGAATCGTGACATAAAGAGGGAATCTTGGTCCGATATTGTATAATGGGGAACACCATGAAGGCACACAATCTCCCAAATATAAAGCATCCCAAACCCATCAACTAGAAAGGTATCCTAGATAGGTGGAAAGTGTGTGAACATAGTCAACCTGTTAATGATAACCCATATTGCATCACTGCATTATGGGGATCTAAGAAAAACCATCATGAAATTCATGGTGAAGTCATTCCATTTCCACTCAGGAATGGATAGAGGCTGCAGAAGTCATGTAGGTCACTAGTTCTCAGCCTTCTTCTACTGACAGGTGGAGCACCGAGTGATAAAACATGCAATCTTCCACTTTATACCTGAACACCAATATTGACGATGTATTTCATAGTACATATTATTAATACCAGGGTGAAATTACCAAATAGTGGCATGATATTCTCACATAAACTCTTCACATACGTTAGCAGGAACCTAGATATGTCCATGGAAGTGCATAATCTCATTATCATCAATAAATCAACCAGGCGGTGGGTTCTCACAAGAGACACTCTCCCTCTGTATATGGCCCTCATAATATGATAAATGTCTCATCTACATTGGTTCCATAAGAAAGGGTGTCGCTACTAGAGCTACTAAAATAGGTTTCTCACTTTGTTCCTGAACTTCTAGGTGCATCTCAAAAAATAAATCCATCAACTTCCACTCACTACTATCCTCATGGATAGCGTTTGTTTGAGTCTTCTGAATTAATGCATCAACCACTGAATTACCCTTTTTAGGTGCATAATTATGCTCAAAGTCGAATGAATGTAGGTATTATACCCACATGTGGTTCCTTATATTCAAGTATCATTATGTGTAAATGTATTTGATACTTTTGTGATGTGTAAACAATGAATCGCTCACCCAATATATAATTCCTTCAACAACGTAAATCATGAATCACAAATTCTAGCTTGAGATCATGTGTAGGGTAATTCCGATCATGAGGTATCAACTGGTGGGACACATATGCTATAACATAGTCTCCCTATATCATAATAGATCCTGGACTAAT
This sequence comes from Viscum album, assembly GCA_963277665.1. Taxonomy (NCBI): domain Eukaryota; kingdom Viridiplantae; phylum Streptophyta; class Magnoliopsida; order Santalales; family Viscaceae; genus Viscum; species Viscum album. The sequence continues at coordinate 1,492,661,248 of OY728120.1, forward strand.
ACCTAAAGCATCATAATAAACTATATATATTTTGCTCAGATCTAGAAGAATCAGGATCAATAAATAATTCAGTCTCCCTTTCAACTCCTGAAAGGCTATCTCAAAAGCATCAGACTATAGGAATTTCACACCTTTATTAATCAAGTTTGTAAGAGACACTACTAGGCGTGAGAAGTCCAGAATGAATCACCTGTAATAACTAGCCATCCCCAAGAAAATACGTATATCAAAGAAATTATTGGGCTACTTCTTTAGGTCAATAAATACACCAGCATCTAAAATTATATGAACCAATAAGTGAATCTTATCAATGAAAAAGTGTAATTTTTTGATCTTCTTATATAGATAATACTATCCTAGTGTATCCAGCATGATCTAAAGACAAGTTTCATGGTAATGTCTAGTGCAGGAATACACCAATATGTCATAAAAAAGACTACCATAAATGAATCCAATTATGGGTGAAAACCCCAATTTTTTAGAGCCATGAAAATGGCTGGCACATTTGTAAGACTAATCAGAATAACTAGGTTCTTATAAAAGCTGTATCTACTCTAAATTGATGTAAATGGTATGTATGATGGTATTACATGCACATAATGGAATCCTAGACTCAAATTGATTTTAGAGAAAATGGTCAATCCTCATTGATGGTCAAAGAGGTAATCAATTTGAGGTAATGGATACCAGTTCTTCACTATAATCTATTTCAATTGTATATAACCCAAGCACAACTTGATGGTACCATCTTCCTTATTGGTGGAAAAAATAGGTGAAATCCAAGGTGAAGTTCTCAGTTAGATAAACCCATTTTATAATATATATCAAACTATTTCTTGAGTTCCTAAATATATTTAGGTGAAATCCTATGGGGAGGAATGGAAACTGGGGCCCCACTTAGAATTAGCTCGATGTTTAACTCCACCTCTATTATAGGAGGTAAACTAGAGAAATCTCTAGGGAAGACATCCTTAAAGTGATCCACTATAGGAGTCATTCATAAAGAGACTCACCATCTTAGCTATCAACCTTCTTAGAACATGATTCTAAAGTTTGAAAAGACTCACCTAAATATCCCACTCACCTTTATGAATATAATAACCACCCTCATGTGATTTAAATGAAACCCTTTGATAATAGAAATCAATATAGGCTTGATAAGTCACTAGTCAGTCTATACGGAGAATGATGTCGAATCTAGTCATCTTTAGGGAAAGGAAATTCAACAAGAAGTGGTACCCACCTATCTTGGGGGAGGGACACCTTACACTAGAGTATACCCTTTGAGTGAACCTCTAACTATGTGTTAAGATTCATAATTCTGCTAGAGTACTCAATTTCTAGGTCAATTATTTCCATAATTTCAGTAGATATAAAAGTGTGTGATGCACCTATATCAAATAGGGAATAAATTAAGGTATAGGCTACCATAATAGTACCTCTAATAGTAGAATTACCCAGACTCTACTCCTTAGGTGTAGGTTTCACTACAAATACATGGACCTAATAGTGTCCCTAAGATGCAACATGGCTAACCTGGGTAGGTCCGCTCGGCTGGAACTAAGCCTCAGATTTTTAACTACCTCAGCCACATCTTCCTCCTTGAACGGATCCACTGGTAGTAAACTAATTCCCATCCTAGCATGGAGATATTGATCCTATACCTAAAAGAAATTTTTGAACATATCCCTTCTTAGAAGATATATGAGTAAATGTTCGACACATGCACTATAGGTGACCCATCCCGCCTCAAGCTCAACACTCCATCATGTTCCTCATACACTGGATATTCTTGTGACCTATCCTACTGCACTAGTGACACACTAAATAGCTATTGGGATGTGTCACTTGGATGCAACTTCCCCCATGTGAACCTTTGAAACATCGATTCATTATTCAAAATAAACCATCTCCCTAATAGAAAGTTGAATCAACCTAGCTCACATTGACAACATCCCTTAGGTTTCTATCCTTGATGAGGTCTGGTTCACTATCTCTAAAATTTATATCAAATAAAAAATGTTCACCTATGATCAGATAGAGTTCAGAAGACCATCCTCAATAGGTCTCATAGTATTAATCTCATCACTGGTAAGAGTCGGTGTGAAATGAAGAAGCTGAGTGAAATGAGTAAAATACTCTATCACTAACATGGAACCCTACTATAGGTGCATATAATATCGAGTATGGTGTACCCTCAAAGTATGAGGAACGAAGTAATCATAAAAGGATATATGGAATCCCATCCATACCATACCTTGATGACATCTGTCCTGAGTGATGAAATCCCACAAATGTTTAGTAGAATTGCACAACATATAGGTAAAGCGATTTACCCTCTACTGTGTAGGCATCTTAAGACACTTGAATATTGAATTTATGGACTCTATCTATGACTTAGAAACTTGAGGATATCCATCCCTCAAAAAGGAAAGAGGATGCTGCAAGTGGAATTATTCATTTAGATCTACCATAGTAGGTGTAGGGGTGGGTCACCCTGTATAGATTTCATAAAGCATAAGTAGCTATCTCAAAACTGAGCATTGGAGGCTAGTGTAATATCAACATGAGGTACCTTAGGTGGCACTATAGGAGGTAATATTGGTGGATCATGGCCCACCACCTTCTAAACATGGTTGTTTTCACATTCCTAACGCATGACTTGAGGATATTGTGGTGAAATATGTCTACAATTTCTAAGTGCACTCCCCAAAAATTTTTAGAAAAGATTAGAGAAATAGGGGAAACAAGAAAGACATGCACAATCCTTCATATACACAGTCACACCTCTATGATTACTCCTAAATCCAGGTCTAGGTTGTAAGGAAGATTAACAAGATTCTCAGAAGACACCTCCTACTTCCCACTACCAAGGTTGGGTTAGGATTAAGGTCTCACAAACCACAATAGAGGTTATAGTGTATGGAGTTTCAATTTAAATTTATAGAGGAAAGCACCATTTACTTTGAAATTAGAATCCCCATTTATTATTAAAAATTTCATTTAAAACTTTAATTTATAATGGTCATTATTATTTATATGAGTATATATATCTGAATCCAATTAATTTCATCACTAATTCCAAATTTATAAAGGCCCATAATCTTGATAAATTAAAATCAGCATGCCAATTAACTACGACTAGACCCTTACATCTAGTTTCAGGATGTAATAGGCCATGCATAGTGATTTGATTTAATGAACTACCATTATCAGTTTATATAAGTACATGCTTCATAAATTACCATTGACATTCATCAATCAAATCAATTAATATCTCAACATGTAGAACCAGTGGAATTCATCAACCGATGGAGATGATCCACCATTTTCCAATGAGTGAAAGTAAATTAATTGGGTTTACTAGTCTATTTGAAGAGTGAGTTGTTGAATTGATGTTTTATGTTTAAATTGAAAGTTAAGTTCCTTATTTATAATCATTTTATTTTTTTTCTTGAAATTTGAATAATGTTAACAAGGTGTTCCATTTTAATTTATTCTATGATTACATGCTTGAGGATAAGTAAGTTCTAAGTGTAGGAAAACTTATAGAACAAGATTTTACATGATTATTTTAATATTAAATATTTTTTTACAATTGTATTAGGTAACACTTCCAATATTTAACTGTTTTGGTATTTTATGGAAGGATATAGTTATTGAATGAAAATTAGTTAAAAGGTGAGGAATTTAACACATATAGGATGAATAATGATAAAGTATGATTCAAGGACCAAGTCCAAAGATTTAAAATGGTGAACCTGGATAAAATGGATTGAAATATGCTATAAAACACGAATTCATGTCATGAATAGTGAATTCATAATGTGAAATTTGAAGATTTCAAGATGCGAACTTACAATGTGAGAAGAAAAGGACATTGGGAGAAAACAAACCTGTATCATAGTGAAAAACATATATTTCATGTAATGACATGCCCTCAACACCTTTAGAACTTGAAACAATCTATAATAAAATTCTTCAGGTGTTTTTCCTCGATTAATTCTTGACTTGAAAACACTATTAAAATCATGAAACAGTTGGGAAGTCCTAGAAATAGTGATTTTTGACATAATAAATGATGGACACCCTAGTTTATGACCCAAGACTCTTGAAAAACCCTAATATGAACCCAACATGGGATGGTTTAAGAAATTATGATGATATGGTTCGACCTTAATCATGATCGATTCCAATAAAAACAAGTCCCTAGGGAGGATTTAAGGAGATTTATCAGAGAGGGTAAGCTCTAGATAATATCCTACTACTAAATTAATCTCCTAAATTTTTATTTCTTTTCTTTAATTATCAATATTCCTTCCTTCTACAACGTCAAATTATCTAACATATCAATTTAGGGGTAATTTTTTTGAGTGATCAAGAAAGGGGGAGGCTGTACCGAATTTCTATGTTTTTGTTTTTGTACTTTATTCAATAAAAACCTCTTATTTATTCTTCCATTTTGTATAAATTTTCTACTTGTAGTTTTTAATACTGAATGAGATTATATTATTTTTATATTCTATTAATTTTAGTTTCTGTGGTTGATGGTCAATATCTCCCTCTACCCAACTCTGGTATGTATTCAGTGGAACAAGATAGGGTTAGGTAATGAGTGATCAATGATCATCCACAAGTGTGTAAAATTTTAGGTTGGATATATTTATTAATTAAGGTAATAAAAACACCCAATCATGTATTTTCCTAATAAATAAATAGGGTCATATTCTACATTCATGAACAAAGTATGGTGGGTAGGACAATGTGATATTTCAATTTTGAACACTCTCACCATTTCTATCTAGCCTTGGGAGAGATATGAAACAGTCATAGAATCTATCTCTTTTTTGTTTAACAGAAAAAGGTTAAGAAAAATTTGGAAACCATGATAGCATTTTAATAGGTCGAGATAAGCCTGACATGGTGATATGTCTATTTCATGTATATATTTTAATGTGTTTTAATGTGTTGATTTTTTAATTTATTGAATCAAATTTCCATGTTTGGAATGAATTGATTTGTTTTATTATTTGTGGAAGGAAATAATGGATTTGTGAAAAAGGAATGAAAAGGGATGGAAATATGAGCTGTATGACCCTTCCTACCATGAGCAAAGTGAACCAGCACGATGCCATATTTTGCAGATGAAGAGGAGCAGGAAAACTGAAAAAATTTGACTACACATCATATACCACAAGTACACATCATGGCCATTTTATGTGAAAAAAATATGCGCTAGAAAAGTGGGGACAAGCACACATAGTGTGAAATCCATGTACACGTCGTGACAAAAGTCATCTAGTCAAATCAGCGTCTGCAAAATCAACGCTGTGGAGGAAAAATTGGATCTGAAGTACACGTCGTGACGACGTCGACGCACATAAAAAAATAGGCGATGTGGGCCGTGGGTTTGGACGATAAACACCTATAAATAAGACCCCCTTCCACCATTCCAAATCACTCAAAGGAAGATGAATCCAAGTATCACCAATGGAAGGCTTCTAGATGAAGGAGTGATGATTCAGGGTCCCATGACGATGCCTTTCTTCTTCGGGTTCCCATGACGCTCACTCTAACCATGAGTGAGTAATCCCATTTGTGTTGGGTGATGTGATCATAGAGGTATGTGTTCTTAGGGATTATTTTATAATTTTTATTCATGTTTATATTGTTACAAATAATTATATCAATTCAAAATCTCTTTCTTTTACAATTTCATGACCATTGTTTGTGAATTAAAGAGTTCTACTTCAATTGCACTAATTTATTAATCTATTCTGTGTATGATCATTACACAACGTAGGATGATTATGTTTAAATACAGTTTTGGGTCACCTAGTATTGTGTTATCACTAAGTAGATGGCCATTCCAAATGTGCAACCACACTATTAGGGTGGGATACCAAAACCAAGGATCCTTGCTAACCCAATTCTAACACCAAAACTAAATAAACACACTTTCAATTAAATTCCTAGAACATGCCCTTGAAAATCATTGAACCTGGCATGTCCCCATCCACTAATTCACAACCCAATATTTTTTTCTATTATTTACTTTTTATCCAAATGAATTAAACAATTGCAATTTAAATTTCCTAATTAATTTAGAACATAGAGATCATCCATGTGGGTTTGACACTCGGACTAGCTATATACTACACCTTGAGTTAGGATTTTTCGAGGTTTGTAAATTTTATTTTTGCATAGTACGATAGGGAACTAATGATTCCCTAGGGGATATAAAATTGGTGTCATTTATTGGGATGATTTCTATGATTAAATTAATTTAGAATTTAGATAGTTGTTTTTATTTTAATTCATTATTCTATACTTGGTCATCTCGTGCATTAGTTTTAGGATGTAATAAATTGCACGAGTATTCCACTCGTGGGAAGGAAAAGACTAAAGATATTTCTTTTGACCCTGAGTTGGAGAAGACCTTATTCCACAAGAGAAAGTAGAAGGAGGAATCCATCCAATAACAAAACAACATGGATGGAAGAGAGAAATTTAAAGGATAGTTGGTCCAACCAGCGGTACCACATATTCAAGGAATAATTCCAGGGGGGCAAGAACCGATCCACTATAAGATACCCTCGAACATGGGAGTCAAACCAAGCATTCTCATACCCCCTGTTACTTCACAAGACTTCAAAATCAAGCTATCATTCATCCAGATGATTACACATTCACTAAAATTCACCGTACTACCACATGAAGACCCCAACTCACATATAGGAAGTTTCTTGGAGATTTTTGACACATTCCAATTCATGAACATCAAAAATGATGCTGTAAGGATGAGATTGTTCAGATTATTACTAAAAGAAAAATCATAAGAGTGGATCCAAAGTATTCCACCACATTCAATCACAACTTGGGAATATCTGGTAAGGAAGTTTTTAACTATATTTTTCCAATCATCCAAATCAATGGATTTGCAGGTATGAAATTTAAATTTTGAGAAATTAAATGAAGAATCATTATATAGTTCATGGGAAAATTTAAAATGTTTTATAAGATGATTCACTCATCAAGGAATCAAGATGTGGCTTCTAACTCAAATGTTTTATAAAGGATTGTCGCAAAAAAATCATTCCATAGTAGATGCTACTGTAGGAGGGTTTCTAATGATAAAGTCACCAGAAGAAAGTTATGAGCTAATAGATGAGATGTACAGTAACATTTTTCAATAGAATCCTGAATAAGGAAGAGTACAAGGAGTAAACATAGTTGAAAATAGATGGATAGCTCCTCAAATGGAGACTATGACAAGTAAGATGGATGTGATGATGACCTACCAGAACCCCGAGGTATGTACTGTAAAGATGAAAATTATCTTGACGATAATCATTAAAATTATGCACATGGATGGAGGCCCCAACAACAACAACAATAAAAAAATCAGAATCAAGTTCAAGGATTTCAGTAAAGACAAAAAGGTTATCAACCTCAACAATAAGGGACCACACTGACTAGTCAAGTCCATTCACTAGAGGAGACCATGGAAAATTTTATGACCACCATAGGAGCTACACTTAAAGTGATGACGAAATACTCAAGAGATCATGGTACTGCAATCGGAGAACAGAGAAATGACTCAAAAAACCAATAATCATCATTAAGGAACTTGGAAGTATAATTCGGCCAGATTGCTGACACACTTAGAGAAAGATAGAGAGGAGAGCTTCTAGGATGCCCAGAACATCACCCTCAGGAAGATGTGAAAGCCATACTTCTTAGAATTGGACAGATGAAATGAGGGAGAAACATAGAATTTGGAGTAAAAAAAGAACCACTAACAGCTAATGTAGGTCAAGAGAAGAGCATAAAATATTAGGATAATGATGATAAAGAAACACCACCACCATACTAACCACAACTACCATATCCATATCGGGCAAAGAAGGGGAATATTGTTGAGAAAAAGAAAATGTTTTTAGAGATGTTCAAGAAGATATACATCAACATCCCATTCATTGAGGAAATTAAAAACATGTTTGTGTATACAAATTTCATGAAGGATTTGATGAGAAATAAGAATAATCTTGAAGATTTAGCTACCATTCCACTAGAAGGAAAAAGTTCAACAGTTGTTTCAAGCATTCTATCGAAGAAGGAATGTGATCCAGGTTGTTATTCCATTCCAATTACCATTGGCACTAATGAGTTTGGAAGATCTTTGTGTGATTTAGGTGTCCGTGTAAACATCATATCATATGCAACATTCAAAATAATGGGATTGAAGGAGATAAAACAAATTGAGTTATTCTTTAATTAGATGACAGAACTATTAGACATCCTCGAGGATTACTTGAATATTTCATCATCAAAGTGGATGAGTTCTATTTTCAATAGATTTTATGGTGATAGAAATGGATGAAGATAAGACTACAATAATTTTGGGAAGATCATTCCAAGCTACACGAAGGGAACTAATTGATGTTCAAAATGGAGAGCTAATATTGAGAGTTAGAGGATCAGAAGTAAAATTCAATCTGCACAGAACAATGCATAAGTAAGATGAACCATTTGATGATTTATCAAGACATGAATTGAAAAAAGAAGAGGAAGATGTTGTCCATGGAAGAAGAGCTGAAGTTGATATTGTGGAGACTGGAGAAGGAAGTAAGAACAAGATAAAGAAATAAAAGAAGTTTCTAGAAATGGATAAAGATATTGGAGGAGTATTCAAACAAAAAGAATTAAAAGAAATAGATAATGTTGGGAAATTAGTTTAGTGACATTTGGCTATGAAGGAAGGGCCAAGAACTGCTTAATTGGGCCTATGGATATTGAGAAGGTTTTCAACAATGGAAGAGTGAATTTAGTTTCAGAAAAACGGAGATGACTAATATATACAGTGGAATCAAGGATTCAACATTTTGTAGATCTGGATCTGGTAATGTCTAACCTACCATCAATCACCTAAGTTGAAAGGGTAAGGTCGAGCCAATGATAGTAAAGAAAAGCACTACCGGGAGGCAATTTGAGTTTTTAGTATTTTTCATTATTATTTTTATTTTTTATGAAAAATCATCATCCCCAAATATTTTCAAATTTCATTATTATGGAATGTTCTTTCACTTGTGTTTTTTATTTTTTCTGGACCATCGAGGCAGAAATAAAAAGAAACTATAGAAGAGTTACACGTTGTGGAAGGGTTCATGTAGAACCTGTACAACCCATTTTTGAAGCCCCAAATTTCAAGGGAAGTATGAGTTTCAATTTAGTAATTTTCCATTTTATTCCCAACTTTTTAATTGTTTAGACCTTTAATTTTCAAGTACATGTCCCGCACTAGATTCATTCTTTACTCAAATGATCTGCGAGACATAAAACTACCTAGGAAAATTACCATACCATGTATTTTGATTTATTTTTCAATAAATTTTAATGAGAAAAATGGAGACAATAATTAGTAAAGATAAGCATGTGGATTAGATTTTTCCAAATCATGATTTAGAGGAGCATGTTATCCATTGTAAATGATTTTTTTCTACGATTTGGCCATGTTTTGAATTTATAATATTTTCATTAATTGAATTAATAATTTTTATGCATTGCGATGAGTATTTGTCCCAACCATTCATCTCATTCCTGATAAATACACTAAGTCTAATATTTTCCATTATTTCTAGAGTATATTTCTTAAGAAACTCAGGCATGTTTTCATATAGAAATTGATTTTCATCTTATCAAAGCTATGGCTATACATAATCAATTTTAATATAGTTGATTCATTCTTTTTGTTAGCCCTTATCCGGAGACCCACCTTGCATTAGTCATTTTTAAGCCCATAGAATCTATGAATTGCCTTGTTAGGAAATGGGCCGTGTTACAAGCATTTTATATCCATTCCTACCTTCCTCTAATTTTTTTTCATTATATTTAAAAGAATAAGTATGGGGGCGGAACTTTATTTTTTGTACCAGGATATATGTTATTGTGGATATTTTTTTGGGGGGATTGTTTATTGTGATATGGGAGAGGCCATGTATCTTTCATTATATTTTACTATTCACATCTCTTTTTGAAAAATATATATATTTGAAAAAAAATAAAAAAAATGAAAAAAAACTGGGTTGTGTCTTGGTAGGATTACAAATCACCATTTTCCAGACTGATGATTTTTTGATCGTATATGGTTAGGTAATGGGAGTGAGATCTGTCCTGAGCATAAATTTCGAAAAAGAAAAAAAATGGTAAGAGAGGTTGATTCATTCATTGTATTTACATGTACCATGAGCCAAATTTGAGCTTTTTGAGGAAAGAGATAGATGAAATTTGTAAAGGGAGACAATCAATGAGATTATCTTTTATTATCATCCAAAGTAATTTAGAGTAAAACATCCTTTTTGAGATTTAATTTTTAAACCATTTACCTATCTACCCTGAAGCCTCAGAGTCATTTGATCCTTAATGGTGAAGCCCTCATGATTAATTTTTATCTCCGTATTTACAAAGTAGAGATGATATATGCCTTGGAAGCCTATGTTAAGTTACATGTTTTTGAGGTATGTGCAAAATTCTATTTACAATTGTACCCTTATAATGAGTAGAAAAATTCATGTGAGGTAGATTGTAGGTGGCATGCATATTAATAATGAATTGAAAAATTATTATGGATAATTAACAAGGATTGACTATTTTGAAGAGGAAAAGTAAAATACATGGTTGATTTGTTTCTTTGAAAAATGAGGCTTTGATTAATTTTCCCATGTGATGATTGAACATTTAATTTTCCATTTGATCGGTTGCTTTTATTGAAATTGAGTTTGAATCAAGGTAAGGTAAAATTCCTTTGTAGTATGTTGAGATTCCATCCTTGAGTAAAATACTGAATTCAAGTGTGGGGGGCTTTGATACGTCTATTTCATGTATATATTTTAATGTGTTTTAATGTGTTGATTTTGTAATTTATTGAATAAACTTTCTATGTTTGGAATGAATTGAGTTATTTTATTATTTGTGGTAGGAAATAACAGATTTGTGAAAAAGGAACAAAAAGGGATGAAAATATGAGATGAATGAACCTTGGTACGATGAGTTAAGAGAAGCATCATGACAATAGATTTTATAGATGAAGAGGAGCTGGAAAACTGAAGAAAATTGACTACATGTCGTGTACCACAAGTACACGTCATGAACATTTTATGTGAAACTAATATTCGATGGAAAAGTCGTGATGATAATACATAGTGTGAAAGCCAATTACACATTGTGTACTGGTAGTACATGTCATGACATATGTAAACCAGTCAAAGTAGCATATGTAGAGTCAACGTGGTGGAGGAAAAATCAGATCTTAAGTACACGTCGTGTACCCCAGATTCATGTCATGATGACGTTGATGTGCAGAAAAAAAGGTGATGTGGGCCACAAGTTTGGATGAGAAAAACCTATAAATAAAACCCCCAACCTCCATTACAAATCACTCGGAGGTAGAGGAATCCAAACAACATCAACGGAAGGCCTTGAGATGAAGGAGTGACAATCCGGGGTCCCGCGATGCCTCGTTTCTTCTTCAGGTTCCCATGACACACTCTCTAACCATGAGCGAGTGGTCCCATTTGTGTTGAGTGATGTGATCATATGGGGATTTGTGCTTAGGGGTTATTCTATACTTTTATTCATGTTTATATTGTTGCAACTCGTTCTATCAATTAAAAATATATTTCTTTTACAATCACAAGACCATTTCATGTGAATTAAAGAGTTCTATTTCTATTTCATCAATTGATTAATATATTTTTTTATGATCATTACAAAACGTAGGTTGATTATGTTTAAATACAGTTTTGGGTTAGCTAGTATTGTGTTCGTACTAAGTAGATGACCATTCCAAAGGTGCAATCAGACTATTAGGGAGGGATACCCCGACCGAGGATCCTTGCTGACCTAATTCTGACACCAAAACTAAATAAACACAATTTTAAGTAAATCCCTAGCACATGAACCTAAAAATCATAGATCCTAGAATGTCTCCATCCTGATATTCAAACCCCAACCAATCCTTCTATTTTTTCTCTTTTCTCGCAACAAGAAATCAATTGAAATTTCAATTTCCTAATTAATTTATAACATATAGATCGTTCTTGTGGGTTTGACACTCAGACTTACTAGATACTACACTTTGATTTAGGTGTGTCTGAGTTTTATAAATTTTATTTTTTATAACACCATATAGAGGTAATGACACCCTATAGGGATATCACATGATCACAATTTTATTAAATTAATTTAAATCAACCAATTTTATGTTATTTCTATTTTATCAAATTCATAACCTCAATAAAAAATCAATTTTCGCAAATATCATTAAAATAAGTGAAAAAAAGTTTTATGTTCTCTCATCTTCTAGAGTCTACCTAAGGTTAACTAACACACTATACATAAGTAATAAATTGATTTTCCATTCCCCATAATCAGGTATGCATAAATACCTATGTGATATGCTTAAAATTTTTTATAAAGGAATCTTTTGATTCCAAAAGGCAAGAAAATTTATATATGTTTTTAATAAAAGATTATGATTTTTGTTTTTAAAATTAAGGTGAAATGATTGTTTTTGAATGAAAGGTATTCACGAGTTTTGATGGTTTCTATAAAACCCCTATGATTATGACTTTTCCATTAGGATTTTATATAAAATTATTCAAGGAAGATATTATGAAATTATGGGTTTTCATGGAGAATAAAATTGATATTTTATTTCAAACATTTATTGTGAAAAAGGAAAAACTTTTTATATATTTTTCAATTTAAAAAATGCACTAATGGGTTTATTTTATTTTATGTCCCCTACTAAGATTTTTATTTCTCATCCCACATTTTCATGTAATTTTTCACAGGGATTAAGGATGATTATAAATGTTAATAAAGTCAAAGTTCTAGATATGGGAGTTAACTTTAATGAAACAATTGTGTCCTTATAACAAAATTGTTTTTTGGGAAAATGGACATTGTGTGAAAATATCAACTTGTTTATGTAATGTTTTTCCCAATTTTCTAAAACTCTAAACCGAAATGATACTTGAAATGTAAGAAAGTGAAACCCTTGTTATAAATCATGTATTGATGAGTTGAATAAGGTATGTGTTTATATACCCAATACATCATAATATAGTGTACTAGGATAAATTACCATGCACTATACATGGTATCTCATGTGATAAATACATTACCCAATACATTAGAGCGATAAAAGGGTGAACTCTTAATATGTTTAAATTTATATGTTTCACATCTATCATATAACATAAGAACATATTTCATCATTTTAATCCCATTATTAAGGAGTTTGGGTTTCATAAGTGGATGTTTCTAATAAATTTAGGATAGTTATATCTAAATTAATTAAATAATTATGAAAATAGGTTTGGGTATTCCCAAAAAAAAATAATGGAATGAAAAATCAATTGATAATTTCATCAGAATAATAAGAATATATAAAAGATTATGGTGGTGGTTCCGTCTACAATGAAATAACCTATCAGGAACGATCCCAACTCTGAAAATGTCATATTTGATAGATAATTTTCATATTTTACAATACATGAACTTCATGACTAATGTAATTTTCAATAGAATATTGAAAATGTAATATACCATAATCAGGAGGAGACATTTTAACATTAACTTTATATTTAATTTAATAGTTCATAAAAAATAATACCTCATCCTAGGGATCTTTCGTTGATGATGTTGTTGATTTTATGAAACCCTTTTTGGTTTACCATCATTGCACTTGTAGGATAAAAGTGTATAATTCCTCTAGTAGCAATCCATATGTGCTCGTTTGTTCTCTATGAAATGCCAATGGATTATTGGGTGCTAGAATGGCAGATCGATTGTCTTACATTGTACATTTGGATTACTATGACAATTTATTCGGACATGAAGAATCATTCTTTCACTCTCATTCTTAAGTGTATGGAGGGGGGAGCAGAATATCTAGAGTGTTATTTGGTATTAAGATATATATATAGATTTTTTTGTACAATGATTCTAAATTTTGATCAATCTCTTCATAATAGACATTGTCATCTATTTATAGATGTAGGGTTATGGTTAAAATATTATTTAATTTCATAATGACCCTTAAATTATACATTAAACCTTATATTACCCAATTCTATATAATAATAATAATAATAATAATATTTTCTTATGGTGTTTACTAACTGGCGCAATGATAATTATTATTTATATAGATTTAAAATTTACACTTATTATTGGAAACAATCACGGTCATCTCATTCTCTTTAGTATTTATCAAATACCCAAATAAATAAAATATTTATTACATAAATAAAGAAATAAAGAAATAAATATTATATATCCATTTAATTTAAAAATTACCTTAAAAATAAATATTTATTTAATTTATGTGATCATTTAATCCTGAATAAAATTATTCATTGGTATTTAGAATAATATTTATTCTAATAATTAAATTCAAATAGAATTTAATTGATATCAATGAAAATACTTAGTGTGAGACCCTCTAGAATTCTTTTTTATTAACATTAGGTGGGATTTCCTAATGTATATGATTACTGTTTAGTAATGGATCAAGGAACCTAATAGAAAGAAGTTAATGTCTCAATGTTGACAACCACACATGATCTCTCGCTGTTTAATATAATCCCATTATTAAAATACACATCAAGTAGGTTTTACACATATTTCATCAACCTATATTCTTGATATGTCTTTCATTGACTATCTAAAATAAACTCATCATTTTACCATGGCTATATAATTTAATTTGATGAATCGATTTCAATTAAATGGCTGATATATCAACTTCTATAAATATAGAAAGAAAAAATCCTTCCTCAACTCATTAATTAATAACACATCATTCTTGATGCACCCAACCTACCCAATATAAACATAAATTGGTATCATAATGGTTTATTACAATACATCTTATTTCACAAGTCATGAAATGAATTAACAATAATATTATACTCTAAGGACCATTACACATGCTCACTGAGAATAGTATCCCAGGACACATAAACATGTGGAATTCCTACTGGTGGGTTTGTTATCATAATATCCAATCTTGGAGATTACCAAGTGTGAACTTAATGAAAAGAAGTCTCATATTCTTATGAGTACTCACACATTATAGTCAATAAACCATGTGACCCATCATAGAATGTGATCTGACCATATAACTAATTTTAAATATATCATCGTGGAATTTCTACATTCTCATCATACTCGGGGAATTATATTCCATTTTAAATTAAATAGATAATCTATGGAATTGTTACATTAAAGTCACACAAAATAATAAAAATAATATAATAATATGTTTATTTAATATTAACTTATTTGAATATACATGTAATCCAAATTAAAAAATAGTTAGTTCAAGATCACCAACTCCAATAGACTCCCACTTGGACTAGAGCTAACTACCAATGAATTTTATTCCACTAGACCTCACATTAAGATCACTCTTCCACTGAGTTAAGGATTTAGTCAAGGGATATTTCGTATTCTATTCTATTTATACTATTCTCACTATAACTACACCTATAATAGAAATTCCTATAGGAGATGGTACTTCTAATGTATATTCTTCATCCATTGATGTGGCATTTTTTCCTTTGAAAGAGACAATGCTACAATATTATCACAATAGAGTTTGATATGTTATTTACCACTAAATTCCACATAAAACTCTTGGATAAAGTATCATATCCAAAATGATTCTTTAGATGCCTCAAAATCCATAATATACATGGAAAATATTGTAGAATCTATGAACATATCTTGCTTTAGGCTCTTCTAGCTCACATCACCTCTATGTAGGGTGAAAATGTGTCCTAAATATGATTTCAGATCATCTTGAACTATTTGGAAAATATAATATTTTTGTCCCTTAATGAATAGTTCCCCATATCCTTTATAAACTAGGAATATATCCTTAGAATGAATCAAATACTTAAGGATAGTCTTGACTACCATCCAATGACATTCACATAGGTAATGTTGATATTTTCCTACTACACTTATGGAATATGCGATATCTATCCTAGTTTATAACATATAATATATATAACTTACCCATTCAATATCATATATGGAGTCATTTATATCATTTTTCTTTCTTTATGCATCTAAGAGAACATTTTATTGGAAAAATTAATGCCATGGAACACTAGAAAACAAAATCCCCTCTTAGATTGTTCCATAATTAATCTCTTCAGTATATTTTCAATATATATAATTTTACTTAGAATAAGAAGTCACATAGATGCATCATGATAGATCTTGATCCCAAGAATATATGCTACTTCACATAGGTAATTTATATAGAATCATGTTCTCAACTTGGCTTTAATAGACTATAAGACCGGTATTTCACTTCTAATAATTTTTATTTCATAAATGTATACTATTTAGAAAACACCCACACTCCAATTAAACCATTTATAAAAAAATTCTCACATTTTTTCATTATGAAACAAAATTAAATTATGGATTCATCAATGTGAATATTTCATGACCTGGATGATTTGTTTAATCCAGAAATGGATCCATGAAATTCACATGCTTGTTGGCACCCTTTGGAGTCACAAACCTTCAGGCTGTGTCACATAGACATCATACAAAAGGTTCTTGTTAAGGAAGGATGTTTCTAAATCCATTTTATAAATATCATATTCATGGTAAGATACTACATAAAGTAGGATTTTTATGTATTTCATAATATAAACTGGTGAAATGGTTTCATCATAGTGTATTCCTTGACATTGTTTGAAACCTTCTATAACTAGTAGTGGCTTATATGTACTAACTTTTCCATGTATTTATAGTTTCTTCTTTAATACACATTTGAAACCAATGATATTTACATCCACTAAAGGATACAACAAAATACAAAATTGGTTTTATTACATATAATCCATTTTATAATTCATTACTTCTTACCACTTGGAAACATCTATACCATTTACTGCATCCTTTCAGGTTACACGATCAGTATTATAAACTAATAATGAGTCACAATCCTCAATAAATATAAAAAATATATTTCATGTTCTCTAGAATCCATTGTACTCATACACAATACTTGTGTCTCTGGAACATTATCTTCCACAGGGATTTGTGGAATCTATTCCTATTTCAACTCTTGTATATCAATATTATGGAGTTCATCAAAGTCTTTTTGGATCCCACTATCTCTTTTAGAGATAATATTATTCTCAAGGAATGTGGGAAATATATAAAATAAAACCTTTTTATATAAAGGGTCATAAAATTAATATCCCGTTGTTTCCTTGGGACAACCTATAAAGATACACATAATGTCTTATAGTGATTTTTTTCTAGAAGTATACTTAACAAACAATTCACATCCAAACACTAATAAATGTGAAAAAATAGGTTTATTCCCACACCAAAATTCATATATAATACTATCTTTACATTAATTGGCTCCCAGTTCAGAATGTGTGAAGCTATTTACAATGCATATCCCTAAAAGGATAATAGAAGACTTTCATGAATTATCATTGATCCCACTATGTCTAATAGGGTGTCGTTCCTCATTTCACTCACACTTCTACATTGTGGTGTATAAAGTAGAGTGTGTTAGGATAGAATATCCAAATCATATAAATAATCAATGAAGTCCAAATTAAGATATCCTCCCTCATGGTTGAAGCGGAGTTTCTCAATCTTATTAAAAAGCTAGTTGTTAACTTTAATATTATATTCTATGAGTCATTTAAAGGAATATGAATTATACCTCATTAAGTAGACATATCCATATCTAGAAAATTCATCATTAAAATTTATGAAGTATTAGTTAACACCCCTATATTCAACCAAAAATGGTCCACACACATCAGTATGAACCAAGTCAAGAAGATCAATGGCCCTTTCAAATTTTCCACTAAATGGGGATGTTGTTGTTTTTCATTTTAAACATGCATGGTAAAAACTATGCTGTTTTAGTTAAAATGAATCTAAATATCCATATTGGTGAAATTGGTCACATTTTATCATTTATGTGAAATATAGATTGATTCCATAGTTGGGTGTGGTATGAGTCATGTGAACTAGTTTTGTTATCAATTTTAGTTGCATTGTTTGCATAATACAACACATAAAGACCACCATTTAAACTTTTCTTACCCAAAAAATGATTTATTTATAAAATATGAAAAAAATATCTCTAGAATTGAAAATAAATCCATATGTATCAAGATTGGACATAGATATAATGTTTCTAGAAACTAATGAAACATCATAACACACTTTTAAAACCAATATCATTCATATTAGAAATGTGAGGTGGTAGTTTCCAATAGCCACAACAAAAAAATTCTATCTCCATTGGATTCTCAAGATCTACCTCAACTTAGGTAATATTATAGAATATAAAAAATTTATATTTTTTAATATATTTTTGAGCTCCACATGTATTTAATACCCAATTTGAATAAACAGATAAATTGTTCTAGATAACAAATGCACCTAAAGCATCCCCATACTTCTTTTATTGGGTGTATTTTATATTATCGTGGACATTATTTCTACATGAAAAATAGATTTTCATGTTCCATTACTTGTACCTTGATTTTTCTCTCCTGGGAAGGGTGTTGTGAAGGAGCTTTAGAATTGGATTTAATCTTGAAGTTTATTTACTAAACTTTCTTTTTATTCACCATAAGGAAGAATGGATTTTTATGCTTTATTTCCTTATTAACTTGGATAAGTAGAGTTAGAATTTTTGGGAGAGACTTTTCTATGTTTTTCATATTGAAGTTAACAATAAAACTATAGAATTTGTGAGGGAGTGGTGAAATAATGATTTTAGTTTATAATTTATCAGGAAACTAAATCCCTAGAAGCTATACACACTAAACATAGCTAATGAGTTTGAATACATGATGCCCAACTGGTGAACCTTCCCATGTTTAATTTTAAATAGTGGCTTGGATATACCAAACTATTCATGTCCATTTCTATCTCATGATAAAGACCATGGAGATGATGTAACATTATATAATTATCTAGGTCATCATGTGAAATCACGAGTTCATTAGAAACGGATGAAATAATTAAAAAATTAAAATTGAATGCGTTACTCAAATGTTTATCATAGAGAGAAAACCCCTCATTAATCACCTCCTTTGTAAGAATATCATGCATTGAGGATTTTATCATTCAATAAATCCATTCATGGAATAATATTACCCGTAGGCATCTTAACCATTCCTAGAAATTACTACAATTTATGAGATGGTATTTGATAACAGGGATAATGTGTTTGATGAGCTTTTCATTATTCTATAATATTAAAAGAGAAGATTATTAGTACTTTAATTGATTACGGTTCATGTGAGCCAAAATAATAAATTTAATTTTATTAAGTCTCCCACTATTTTATAAAATCAAAATGAATCTCATAATTGTATTTAGAATGTCCCATTTATTTATAAATTCTAGTGGAAAGGATCCATATTTCCCTTCTTATAATCTAGATAGAGGCCATGAAAATTATAATAAAGTATTTAGGTAGGCATGATTTCCAACTATAAAATCGAATCACCTTCAACCATTGAGTGGACTCCCTAATCTAGAAATCCTATCTTCAATTCCCTCAAAACTTACCTCTGAATTTCTATTATATAGATAGGGACCATTAAAACCAATAAAAATTTTGTTAAGCTAACCCACTATCTTAGTTAAGACTTCCCAATAATTAAAAGTTCCCTCAATAGAGGTCGAACTGAAATGTTAACAATGGGTTCATATTAATTCAAATGATGTAAAACTTAATGAATTAATATTAACATTAGTGATTTTTTTTATTATAAGTAATTTTTTTCTTCTTTTAACATTTACATTTCTTTTTAATATTAAGTTGGTTTTTACTTTAGGGATTTACCATATTCCAAAAAAATATTTAGATATAATACTTTTATTTAAATTATATCTTTTTATATTAAATCATTAATTTATTGATAGGGGTCTTTCATCGATAAAATAAATCATGCATTAAGAAAAATAAAATAATTAAATAAATAAAGTGAACATGAGATTATTTAATGGTTGATTTATTGAGAAGACAACAAATTAACTTATATCCTTAGGGGAAAAATCCTTATGCGAATCTTTTAATGAGTTAAAAAATCCCACATAACCACCTATGTATCTCCCATAATGGTTTCATCTCAGTTTCATCTTGAACTACATCTTCCTTAGCTCCTCCTTGAATATATTCCATATACCATTGGATATTAATTTTAATACATATGTTTTATATATCACACATAGGTGAGGGGAACTAAAGGATATGTTAAAGGGGATTATATAAAAAAACCATGGACACATAGGTCCTATATAATAAACTACGGTGGGATGAGACACATGCCATAATATTTAATTAAAAAATAAATAAATTTCAAAACCATGAAGTAAAATTAATTAAAACAAAACCAACACATACATATGTCTAGTCAAATATCATGATCATTCATAACCATGAAATAATTAAGTATTTTAAAAAATATCCATCATTCATTTCAATCAATTATTCAATAAGATAAAACACACATGAAATAATTTGTTTAATTATATAATTATTCAATTAATTTATTTTATCTTATTTCATCCAATCAACCAGAAATTTCCATCCTCTCTAATTTTAAATAAAATAAATAATATATTTTATTTTAAAACATAATGAAATAGTACACAACTTTTTACTTGGAAGAAAATCAATGAGTGCATTTTCAAATTACTCATTAAGATTCTTGTTTTATATAATGCACTCATACGACATATTGTGTGCATGACATGTGTCCAAATTTCAAGGTGTGCAATTCCAATTTAATTCCACCTGGAGAAAAAAAATATTACATTGCATGTATAATTTAATCTGTTGAGCCTTTAACATATAATGACCATACATGATTCACATTTTTTAATATTATAAGGAATTAATTAATAATTTTATATAATATATAACCCACCGACTAGCAAGTAGTATTGTTTTAATTCCACACAAAACTTAAGTTGATGAGGTTTAACAAAGTAATTAATTAAATTTAAAATTATTTTGTAAATTGGTAAAGTACACGGTGTGTGCACGCCAGCTATACAGTGTGTACTTTGTTTCACTGGATATCTAAAATATACTCCAGGGACTTAGCGTGTACTTCTCAAAAACATTTATGAAGTACATGGTGTTTAGAAAGGATAAATGGTGTGTACTTAGAGTTAAATGGATTATATATTATACACATTGCGTATTAAATAAACATGATTTATTTATTACTCGATGTGGTTTGACCTCATGTTTTCCATCATGAAAACACATGGACTTCATAGCATGTAGTAATTCAACAATGAAAGTTGTCTAAAAAAGTCATGTGACACCCTGGCTATTCAACACATGGTTCATTTAATGCACAAGGTATGTAATAATTACATGATGATTTTCATCCAATGTGGGCATCCTTGTGTAATAAACAAGGATACACGAAATGTAACAATGCAGTACATTCCACATAAGTTATTTAGCCATAATTCTTATCATTATCGTATGGGTTCTTCAAATGTTGTATTCATTAATTATTAACTAATCTTGGTTATATGAGTAGGAATTATAGATGACAAAGAATATATTTTAATTATCGATCAAGAAATAATTAAAACTTGAAATGAATATTAACTTTTAATACATAATTATCAATAATAAAATAAATAATTATAAATTTTAACATGACCATTTTTATACAATTTCATGGTTTTGAGCATTGAGAAAAAGCTTATCAAGTCTGATCCCATCTCAAAACATGTAAGATTTGAGGGATCATTAAAATACTTTACAAGATGTTAACATAATGGGAAATGAAAGTTTCCAAAGAATTTTGAAAATGAAATAAATCGGAACCAAGAGGATATCTTTTCATGTTAAACTTTTAATTAATTTAAATAGATTGTAATCAAGAATACCTTAGTCCATAGATCCTTCTTCGATGATGTTGTTGATTTTTTTAAACTCCTTTTGGTTTACCATCATTTTTATTTTATGATCCAAGTGTACAATCCCTCTATTAGTGATCCACATGTACTCCTTTGATCTCAAACATTGCCGATGGATTTTTAGGTTCTAGCACGACAGATTGGTTGTCTTGCAGTGTTCTTATGGATCACGATGATAATTTCTTTAGGCTTGATGAATCATACTTTCACATTTGTTCTTGAGAGGATGGGGGAGTGAGAAGAATATATAGATTATTATTCAATCATGATAGAGTTATATAGATTTCATTTTTCACAATGATTCTCAATTTCAATCCATACCTACACAATAGGCATATTCATTTATTTATATAGGTAGAGTTATGGTTAAAATATTATTTAAATACACATAGAATCTTAAACAATATATTAAATCTTACATGAAACCATTACATGTAATAATAATAATAATATTTTATTATTATTATTATTATTTTCTCATGGAATTTGCTGATTGGTGCAATGATAAATATTATTTAACCATATTGAAAATTAATATTTATCACTTGACAAAATATTGTTCTTCTTATCCTCCTCCGTATTTTTCAAATACCCAAATAAATTAAATATTTATTCTTTTAATAAATAAATAAATAAATATTATATATCTATTTAGTTTAAAAATTACCTTTCAGATAAATATTTATTTAATTTATGTGATCATTTAATACTTAATAAAATTATTCCCTAGTCTTGAGAAAAATATTTATTCCCAATATTAAATTTAAATTGAATTTAATTGAGATCAATGAAAATATTTATTTTTTAACCCTCTAGGATTCTTTATCATTGGTATTAGGCTAGCTTGACTAAATACTAAGATTGATGTCTAGCAATGAATCAAGTCATTCAAGAGAAGGAAGTTAATGTTACCATATCAAAAACCACACATGAAAGATCACTATATAATATAATCACTTTGTCACAATATCACATAATGCAAGTTCATACCCGTGACATCAACCTATATGATTGATATTTATTTCTTTAAATATATAAAATAAACTCATTAATTTACCATGGACATATAATTTCGTGAGATGATTATATTTAAATTAATGGATTGATATATCAACTTCTGTATTGAAAGGAAAACACACCCTTGATTTATTCATTAATAAAACATCATTTGTGAGTCACCCAACATACCCGAATTCGCTATGATCTGGTATAATAATGGTTTAGGAAAATAAATCTAAGTGCATGAGTCATGAAATGAATTAATAATAATCTTAAAATCCAAGGACTATTAGACAAGCTCGAAGATTGGAATATCTAATGACACATAAATATATGGAATTCCTACTGGCAGTTCTATTCCCATAATCTCATATCTTGTTAATTACAAGTGATAATTTCATGAGGAGAAGTATCATATACTAATGAGTACTAACACCATACAATCAACATACTATATTCCCAATCATATAATGTTATCCAACCATAGAACTTGGTTTAAGAATATCATCATGGAATGTCAAGGTTATCATCATAGTAGGGAACTGTTATGCCCTTTTCAATATGAAAAATACTTTAGTACATTGTTACATTAATTTATTTCATAATAATTAATAGTAGGTAATATGTTATTTTATTAATATTCAATTCTTTGAATATGCATATAATCCAAAGTACAAATAGCTAGTTCTTGTACACAACCTCCATTATATAAAAGGGATTAATGAGAGAATAATATAGTCCCTCATTATTTGGTAATCATTTATATAGTAAATCAATGTATATAATCACATGATAATATAGTCAATTGAGAATGAAATGATTATTACAAAGGAAGTGGTTGAATGGAAAAGGGGATAGAGAGAACCCCTTACATCACCATAATGAAGACTTTAGAACAATGCCATAATGAGGTAGAATTAAAAATCACTTATTAACATTATATAAAATGGATGATAATACCATGGAATTATAATCAAGGTAGTATATTAAATTAAATTTAAATTACATTATGATAAATGAATTATAGTCGTTAATGAAAGAGGAGGATCGAGAACCCTTACCTTGCTTAAAATATTTTTAAAGCCTTGGAGGATCTCCATAGAACTAGATAAACTCCTTGAGAGAGATCTTGAGAGAGATAATGAGAGGTAAATATTGATAAAAGGATTTATATTAAGGATCAATGAGATAATGGATGGGTATTTTTAGTAAAAGAGGGTGAAATTTTTATTAATTTCTAAACTTCAACCATGGAAATCATGTTAATAAAAAATATAAAAATATTGGGATTCATATGGTTTTTACAATGTATTTTTCAAGGGGGAGTGGTTTTTATTATTTTATAATCTTAAGGACCTAAATTTGTATATTGATAATATTTTTTTGGTGGAAAGGATTCCTTTTATTTATTTTAAATTAGTAAAATATACTTTTGGTTTTGGAAGATCAAGTAAAAGTTTGAAAAATTATTCATATCACTTTAAAATACTTTATTTTAATTAATAATTTTATTTTTGGTTGAGTAATCTCTTTATAGTATTTATTACATCACCATTAAGTCATTATGATTTCATAATAAATGTTGCATATTCATACTGTATTTATTTATTTTACCCAAAAACTCAACTATCTCAGAAAATTATGAAATAATAATCATTAGATAACTTGGAAATTTTGATGTCAGAAATAATATTTATTTTACCAAAATAATTTTCTAAATATGAAAATTATATTCTTTAAATAAAAAGTATTATTTATTGAAAAATACTTGATTTTATGACATATTCAACCTTTTGACCCTTATAAAAACTACTTTGGACTTCATTAAATTATATTATCATTTATATTTAAATAAATGGTGTCTTATAATACCATTTCAAGGAAATAATTTTTTAATAACATTATTACTTTTATCATAAAAGTGTATTATAATTGAAATAATGTATTTTACAAAAATACAATTAGGTTTTCCTTATATCCAAAAATATATTTAACATATACATCTTATCTTCAAGTGTATTTTATATTAAATAAAAAAAATATATAAATATGATTAAATAAACTACTATTTAATTTTAAAAAATAAAATTTGCACTTTTATATTACTAAGGTCTAGATACACAACCTTTTATTACATCTGTATATAACTTTAGGGTAATGTGTGTAATAGTTGTACTTTCATGAGGTGGTTCAACGAACATTGATTGAATAATGACTTCTATAAGCCTAAACTTCTCTCACAATAAATTATGCTTAATTATTAGTTGTTCAATCTCAGTTTGGGCCTGGTAAAGGGTGAAAAATAATGATGAGATCTCCCTAATAAGATCTAATAAATGACTCTCAAAAGGTATGATCATACTAGTTGAAGCCATATTTATTTTCCTTATAAATTAATTAGATTTTATTATTACCCTTAATATATTATAATCTTAATAGTCACATTATAATGGCCACAAAAACAATTGTTGTAAGTCTTAATGTTCATTATCCCCAACGGTCATATTATGGCTATATTTTATAATTTTCCAAGATAATAATAAAATTTTTAGAATGTGTTTTATATTACTACATTACTAAATATAACATATATTCATTCATAAGAGAAATTTTATTTATAAAATTCTTATGTGAATCCATTATTACCTAAATCATTTTTATGTTTATTTGACTCAACTATACCCATTTTATAGGGAGGATTAAATATGGTTTCTTCATTAATGATAAGGTGAATGGATAATTATACCATAAAATGTGGTGGATATCCTTCAAATTATATGGTAAATATATCAATATAATACTTTAAAAGTGATATATTTTCATTTATTAAAAAACACTTTCCATTCATTTATTGTATTTACTCTTCTTATTATCTAAAAATTTCATCTAGATGGGCCACTAGGGGTGGTTCCAGACAAGATGTAGGTAATTATATATCTCCAATTCAAATAATGTATTCTATTACATCCTCAAAAATTATAATGTATTTTTGTCTTGAATATATTCCTGTATTATACATTGAGATCCAATCTATCCAAAAAATTATGTTAAAGTCAACCACTGGTTTAATAATGAGGTTTTTAACATGAAAAATTCCATGAATTATAATGAAAATTACCAAATATATTTCTATTTAAATATGAGTTTCACTAGGTTTTTCAATTATAAAATCCTTTATTAATGAATTAGGGGATAATTAAATTTTCTTTAAAAACATTCATTATATCATAGACTAGGTAGATATATAATTAAATAATGTATTAAATAATTTTTTGTTTTGGATCAAAGTACTTGTTATAATATCATTAGGAACAATAATTTCCTACATAGTATACACATAATCTAATACTTGATCCCCTACCCTCTTCTGAGGTGGATTATGTTTCTACTTGGGATATTGATAAGAATATTATCCCATCTCCTTCAAATTGAATAATTGAAATATTAATGGATTCTCTCTTGCCTTTTCACTTATGAAATTGTTGGAATTTATCTCTAAGATTATAAAAAACATTAATTACCATCATGAAATCTCCTAGGTGTTTCTTTATATAATTATTAAGAAAATATACCATCCCATTCTTCTCCATTTCCAAATTTATTTCTACATTATGCTCAAACATCCTATACTTATATTTCTTTCCTTTGAAAATACATGACATGGATAACTCTTGTTATCTTTTGTATAAATTGTCAATATCTTCACATAAGAAGATTTTTTGAGAGAAAAATACTCTTTGATAAATTTATTTTAATCTATCAATGATGAAATTGATCATTCATTTATTATTTTTTACAAATTACATAGTATGAATATCTAACCCTATAAAGTTAGATTCAAACTCTATAAATATTTCCTCTTATATTTTTATTAAATTAAATAACTTGCCTTCCATATTAACTATTTACTATCAAGGAAAATATATTTTTTATGAAAAACACCTTAAAATTATTCCATTACATGCTTTATATGTTCTCCCCCTTTATAGTTTGATTCAATGGCCCCCATTGACCATAATATCTCATTAGATGATAAATTAACTAATTAATAATATCCCATTTACTGTATCAAAAAGTAATGAATATCATTAATAGGGACTATCCACTGCTCTATCACCAGTGTAATAATGGTTTCATTGAAATATGGAGGTTACTACCTCATGTAACAATCAAATAACATTATAGATTTTTTAGGGGAAACTGGTTATTCAATATGATAATGGTTATTTTCCATAACCTACATTCTTAAAAACTAAAATTTTATTCAAAAAATCCTAAATATTATGGTGTTCAGAAGTTGTAATACCCTAGTGTGTCACCATTTATGAAAAAATTATAATCACTCAGAAGATATCTAATACACTAATAAATAATGATACTATCACCAGGTCCTCCCTTGATGGCAAGGATGTCCACCACAAAGTTCCCTTCTTTCCATGTATAGTTAACTTCCATATCCTATCCCATGAACATCCTACACCTCTGTATAAAGTAATTTAATTCCCATATAATATTTTTCGTATTCTTTAAGAAATCCAATAGAATTTTGGAATCTAATTCTAGCACCACAATGTGTATGTTGTCTAATTTTTACAATTCCAGACTAGTGTGTGTCGACCTCATCTCTACTCTAATGGAATTTCTCGGACTGTAAAAGGAATTGAATCCATCCATAAATTAAAATTTTAAAATATAGTGACAATTCTCTCATATACAACACTATAATAATTGGTTTTTATGGTAGGTAAATCCCTACACTTATTACGGGGGTTGACATGATTCCCCTTCCTCATATTAAGAACCATTACTAAATAATGGAATATAATCAATTTTTTCATTAATAACACTATGAATTATTAATCATGGTATATTATTTCTAATAAATTATTAGAAATTAATATCTATTATTCTATCCATTCTTGATAAATTTCTATAATTTCATAATAGTTAGTCATAGGGTTCTTTTCCATTACTATGTTAGTCTAAATCTAATTCCTAAGGTTTCTCTTAATCCTCGATTTTATTGACACTCTTAAAACCATGTCTTCAATACCATATAAGTACTGGTAGTTTTTAAAATGTTAAAAAATACATAGATCCTAATATGCAATATTCAGAGTTATGAATTCTCAAAATATTAGATATTTAATTGAAAAATATATTACACGAGAATGATAACTTAAAAGCATGTAACATTTTTTTTAAATCCGTAAATAATGAATATTAATATTTATGGTTACTAGGGGAAATAGTGAAATTATAAAGGGGTGATATCAAACACTGAGTAAGGGGTTGCATGCAGCGAATGTTAACATCGAATAAACATGATGTACATACTATAAAAGGAATAAATAATAAAATAATTTCATATAATTGATAACATGAGTATAATATATCCGTGTATGATATAAAAATATAAATAAATGATCTCATTTATAATAATAAATAATCTCAAAGTGATGGAATGAAAAATTTCAAACATTATAGCCATAACATCAAGGTTTTGTGTCAAGACATCATACATAAATGAGTAGGAATTCACTAAATACCTAAGATAGTTTTTTCTCATTAGAAATGTATATACAATTAAGGGATATATAATTTTATACCCTACTTATATATTGGGATGATTATTAATACAATACCTCAATTAATTATTTATTTTGAATATCATAATACACTTTATATAAAAATGATATAACATAAGTTTCTATTTAAGTTATCACATTTTAGAGAATTATATTTTAGTAACTGATTTATAAAATATAGAAACACAAATTGATTTATGAAAATATGGTGATACAAAGTAACTAAATAAAATTAAAGAAATCATAATTTTAAATCACTATAGTGGTGTTGATCTAACCCTTGATAGATGAAACAATTTTCGGAAGAAGTTTCTGCTGATGCAATTAAAACTGATCTCGAGTTTTGAATAATTTGACCATTGGAGTTTTTTACAATGTTTCATATAAATAAATATGTATCTAGAGAATCATAACACATGCATACATTCAATGTATTGATAATTATAAATATTACTATTCATTTTGAATATTTTCAATTTCTTGTTGTTGAGTATGCTTTTAATTAGTGCAATTTTTTTCTTAAGTGTTTCATATAAGATCTACCATAGTGTGATCATAGATTTGTAAATATATTAGTTTTTACATTGTAATTTTTATAGTTTTAATAATATGTGATCAATAGATTTCAAATTTAGGAATACAGAGAAAAATACGGTCATCTGATCGATGGATTCTGTGGCTTGGAAGGCAAAGATCTAGAACTTATGGTGCTTGGAAGTTTAATTGTGAGATGCTAATGATAGGTATATTCAAGTAATTGTATGGATAGGAATATATAAATTATGATACTTATAAAATCACAGATACCATATAGAAGTTCGAAATTCATAGATACCTTAGAACAAGTTTACAGATCTACCTATCACTTTGGTCTAAAAGTGTGGTTTCAATAAATATCCTTTATAGGGGTATTTTGTTTGTTAACCAACACTATATGTTTTTTTAAACTTCATTTTTTTCCATTATGAAGTTTAGTTACTTTAATTAATATATGTTAACATTTCATATCTTTAACTCATTCATTAGTAGTTTAAAATATCATTCTTTTTAATTTTCTATGTGAAAATTATGTTTCAATAGAGTACATATTTTAGTTACTCTGATATTTTATCTCATAAGTAATTCAAAAAACATTCCAATATATAATTGCATAGGTAATATGAACATGTAATTATCTTCATACTTAAATAGGTTGAGAAATTAAAGTTTATTTTAAAAATAAAATTCAATCCCTCTTGTATTTTGGTTAACCATCACACCGAGAAATTGTTTTAAAAATAAGACTTTGCAGTAATTTTTAAAAATACTTATCACCAAACTATATTTTGTATTTACATTAGTTTAATATAATTTAAATATAGTTTCCTTACAATAACCATGTTTCTATTGGAAATATCTTTTTTATGGCATGAATATTAGTTGGAACACTCAAAAATTTAAGTATGAATAAACCACCTATTTTTGATAGAGATGATTATGATTACTGGAGTGATCATATGAAATAATTTAACATTAATACTAGAGTTTAAATATTTATCAATTTAAAGGGAAACTTAAAATTTATAGAGGAGGATTTAGTTCAATTTTCTAATGAATAATAATAGGAATATCAGGTAGAACATAAATTTTGTAATACATTATTATATTCTATGATGAGGAACATATAGAGTCAGATATATTCCTGTGAAATGGAACCATATTTGGGAGAAGCTGGAGATAACACATTTTGGAACTAATAAATATTTATAAATTTTTAGAGATATTATTATATCTAATTATCCAAAATTTTATTTTCTACCTAGAGAAAAGGTAACATAGATACATCAATGGTTTATGAAAATAGGAAATAGTTTATAATCCTTGGGTGAAAATGAGTAATAAAAAGACCAAATTATTAGAAATATTGTTTATAGTCTATAAAATAATGGTAGTGATTGAAGATAAATATTGATGATTCTAAGAATTTTACAAATTTAAGTCATAATGAATTAATCATAAAACTAATTCAGTATGAGAGAAAACTAAAACAAGATGCTGAAAAAGATAAAAGGAATAATGGAGTATCCTTTAAATCTACTATAGGTAATCCTAATAGTAGTTCTTTAAATACATGTATTAATAATTCTAAATATATTATTTTAAATAGAAAATTTAATCATTCAAATAAAAGTGATTTAGAAGATAGAATAGTGAAATTTCTCAACTTTTGAGAAGAATGAATATTATTGTTAGAAATTAAATCTTATGAAATGATCATAAAAAAGAAAAGAAAGATAGAAAATATATAAAAGATTATTTAGAAGTAATATGATATGAATTTAAAAAGTAAAGTCATATCATAAGTGAATATCCTAAACCAAATAAGACAAATAAAAATATAAGAATTTATTCTAAAAAGGGAAAGAAAATATTTAAATCTTTAGATACCCATGGTGCTAAGGAAAGCAATACATATTTAGAAATTTCATCAAAAGATAGTAGAATAGAAAGTATTAAAATTGTTATATTCTACTCTAATATTCAATGGAAGAAAAATTCTTATATAAAAATGGTAATAAAAGAATCTATTACAAATTTAATCCTGGATTTAAAATTTTCTTATAACACTAAACATAAATATTAAACTTTATTAAAAGTTGTAAAATATGATCCATATGATGTTGAAAAATAAAATACATCCAAATATGAAGAAACTTTAACTTATTTAATTTACATAGCTAGAGATTTTAATCTTATGATTTAAGAAAATAGTAAAATGAAAAGTACACATGAGTTTTCTAAAGTGAATCTTATAATTGTTAATAAAATAATTTCAAATTTTACTTCACAAAATTTCAAAAAATTCAACTAAATTAGATTAAAAAACTTATTATTATGATAAAAAATCAGTTGATCAGAAGTATATTGATAAAAAATAAGTTGATAAAAATCTCATTAATCATTATTTCATTGATTATAAATCTGATGAAGTTAATCATAATTTTTTTCAACTTAAACCCAAAGTTTTTTAAATAAAATTATATCTAATTTTACTTCCAAAAAAGAAAATTTTGATAATTTTATTTAAAAAATAAGACCCTCTATAACTTTAAATTGAATAGGTTTTACTTTAGATAAACCATATTTTTAATCAAATTATTATATACCAAAAAGTATACCTTTTTTACTAAATGTAAAAGGGGAGGTCACTAGTGTAAATATTTTTCTTTAAATAAAGATCAATCTTTTGGTTTTAATAAATATTTTATTCCAGAAGAACTAGTAACTATATAACATAAAAGGTTTGGATATTTGTGGGTTCAAAAAAATCTTTTTTCTAAAATAACTAGACATAAAAATGTATGGGTACAGAGAAATTAATTTTATCTATTTTAGGAAAAAATGATAAATACCAGTAATAGAATTAAATGGTAATAGATAATAGTTTTTCTAAATATATGACTAGATAAAAGTCAAATTTATGAAATTTAAATAAGTTGAAAGAAGGAAAAGTTACTTTTGGAGATAATGAAAAGAGTGAAATCCTCAGAATTGGTGATATTTATTTTCTTAGGAAATATCTTTTTTAGAATGTTATATATATATATTAAAACTTAATAATAACTTTATCTGTATTTGTTAGTTATGTGGTAAGGGATATCTTGTGGACTTTTGGAATAAAAAATGTATTGTTCAATGTTTATAAGGTAATTTCATTTTATCTACCAATAAGTGCGAAAATGCTTACACAATTCACCTAGAAGAATTAAATAATTATAACTTTCCCTTTTTAGGTGCTATTGAAGACTTATCTTGGTTATAGAGAAGGAGATTAGGATACTGTTACTTTTGGAATTAATTTAATCTTTTTAGGAAAGGACATGTTAGTGATCTACCAGAAGCTTAGTATAATTATAAAAGAGTCTATAGTTCTTATTAACATGGAAATTAGCATAATTAATGTTGTAAATATAAAAGTGAATACTAAATTACCAAATTTTTACAGTTAGTTCAAATTGATCTTTTTGGTCCTACATAAACTATAATTATTTGAGTAAATTCAGTGTATATGTATTAGTTTATGATTACACAAGATTTACTTGGGTTTATTTTCCTATGAAAAAAATCCAAATCCTTTAAAACTTTTAAGTATTTTTGTGATTCTACTAAAAATTTGAAAAACCCACCTTTTATTTCCATCGAGCGGGATCATTGTGGTGAGTTTTTTAATTTTTATTATGAAACATTTTTAGTAAAAACGGTATTACTCATAATTTTTTTATCATCAAGAACGCCACAAAAAATAGAATAGTTGAAAGAATAAATTGAATTAATCACGAAATTAATCAAATATTTATAAGTGAGTTTTATATTCCAAGATATTGTTATACTATTGACCATGTTTTACTCAGAACAAATCTTAATAAAACCCCGTATGAGAGTTATAGGGTAATAAAGAAAAAACTTTCTTAATTCGATTGTTTTAGATGTAAAGTTTTAATTATGAATAAAAAAGATTAGATAAACAAATTTGATTCCATAACCGATGAAGGAATTTTTATGTGTTATTCTACAACTAGTAAAGCTTATTTATTTTTTAATAAAAAAGTAATATTTTTTAGGAAACAGACCATGTAAATTTTTATGAAAGCGATCCTTTTATTTTTGTAAAACATCATAATTTTAAAATACTAATGTTTTTTTCAAAAAAAATTCTATTGATTTTCTATAAGATAATACAAAAATACTGATTATAAACCCTCCATAAGCTATATCAATGTATTTTTAATATATAAAAGCTACTTTGACAGAAGATATACATCTGGTAGATGAATATCATCTTATAACTTTACCCAATAATTTGTTTATCTTATGGAGTCATTCTTCTAATTACATAATTTTAGATTTAAGTCAAGCGATTAAAAATAGAAGTTTCCAAAGAAATAATTTTGAGCATCAAGATTTTTTATCTCAATTTTAACCTAAAAAGTAGATAAAGATATAGGTGATGAAAAATAGATAAGGGGAACACAAGAAAAGATCAATCAGTTTGAATGGTACCAAGTTTAGACTACTGTCTAACTTCCTACTGATCTACTGATAATTTTAGTAAAATGGGGTTTTCAAAATAAAAGTGATAAAAGTGGAATCATTATTAGAAATAATGTTAGTCTTGTTTCTAAAAGGATATTTTCAAGAAGATGGAATATATTATGGTGAACCCTTTTCACCGATAGATTTATTATAATATATTAGAATATTATTAAACTTTGTTAAACATAGAAAATTAAATTTATTTAAAATAGTTGAGAAAAGTGCTTCCCTTAAAGGATATGTTATAGGGAAAGTTTATTTTGAAAAAAAATCTAGTTTTGAGGATAATATTTTTTTACAAAAACAAATTTAAACTTACTAAATAACTCTATGGACTTAATAAATCCATAATAACTTGGTATTAAATGCATTCTAGATATTTATATTAAAATAGATTTGTTTAATGAAGCATTAATCAAACTATTTACATAAGGAAAATTTTAAAAAATACAATTGTTTTTCAAATATATGTTGATGAAAACATTTTTGGAACAAATATTAATGCTCTTTGAAATAAAATTTCTAAACATAAAAAAGAGTTTTAAATAAGATTGACGAGAGAACTCAACATTTTCTTTAGTTTTAAAAATTTTCAAAAATCGGATGGAAATATTTTAACTCAATATAAATATACTAAATATTTATTAAAACTTTTTGGTTTTGAAAATGAATAAAATGTTAGTACTTATATTTCAAATTCAATCAAAATTGATCTTGAGGAAACCGGTAAATCAGTTGATCAGAAAATATATCTAAGTATGATTTGATGTTTACTACAACCTACTGCATATAGACTATAAATAATGTTTTAATATGTTATTTAATATATTTCAAGCTAATATAAAAGGATATAAATTGAAATCACTAAAATTAATTTTTAGATACCTGAAAGTTATATCAAAACTTAGATTATTCTATTCTTCTAGAAATGATTTTGTTTTAAAAAGTTACTTAGATACTCATATTGGGGGCTGTAGATTAGATAAAAAATATACTTTAGGAACATGTAATTTATTGAGAGTATTTAGTCTCTCAGTCTAATAAAAAACATTCTGTAGCACTTTACACTGCTGAGTAGAATATATAGAATCTGTAAGTTGTGGTGATCAAATATTGTCAATGCAACACACACTTATGGATTTATGAATAAGTTTTACTCAAACTCCAATTATTTATGATAATACTAGTTACATTTATTTATCTAATAACCCAACACTTCACTCATGATCTAATAAAATAGATGTAAGAAACTATTTACTCAAATACCACAATATAGTAGAAGGATATATCTATCCAGAATTTATTGGAATAGAAAATCAACATAATAATATTTTTACTAAACCCTATACTTCCGATAGATTCAAATTCATTAAACAAGTGTTGGTAGTGATCAACTTTAAGTTATATTTAATCCAATACTAGTTTCATCTATCTCCTTAAATTAAAAACTCTTCTATAAAAAAAGGGATAAATTTTTTCACATTTAACTAAATTTTAAATTTATATGTTTTTAATTTCAAAATTATTATATGATTTAATTTTTTTTATTAATTTCAGAAATTATATCTGATTCTCAAAGCTATATTATTTTAATTATTAATATTTCAAACATAAATATTTTTCATGTTTAGGGTTTATCATTACTTTTCTATAAAATATTTACATTTATTTTCTATTTTGTTCTTGAACCATACAATCCCCCATTTTTAGAATATAACTTTAAGAAGGTTTTATCTCATTACCTATATATTTTACCATTCCATTGAAATTATTGTCTAAATTAGGGGGATATTTATTTTAAATATATATAATTAATTTTAAAGGAAGTTTCTTTAATTTTTTAAAAAGAAAACTTTTTATTTTATAATCTATGAAATTATAAATCTAATTATTTAGAGAATAAATATAACTTATATTTTTCCTCTCATTTTTTGAGAAATACATCTGGGGAACTCATACATAAAGGAATTTTTTTTGGATGATAGAAATATTAAATGAATATATAAGGATTATAACCTCAAGAGATTTTATCTAAACTATCTTTCTACCTTTACTATTCTGATGAAATGTTTCTCATCTGAAGTATCTTTCCGAAGATGATTTTCTAAGTGTCCTTCTTTCCTATAATAAAAGTATCATATATAGCTAAAGTAGTTTCTCTTATTATTGGTGATGAATATGAAGTTCTATGTCTGATAATTCAGATTCATGTACTTTATTATATAGAGATTCCTGATAAAATCCATAACATTGTTGGAGAAAGTGAATTTCAACCTAAACACACTTTACAAATATATCATGTCAAATAGGAAATCATGGTTGAAAAAATTTTATTTACACATACTTGATTACATCAATCATGATAAAAGGACTTTTCATGAAAATATAGAGAGCTGTAAAAGTTAGAAAGGCTTCTAAAACATATGACCAAACACATTCTTAACCTGAATTGAATTTCTACTTTCTAATTTTATTTATTTTTCTTTTTTATCGTCCCTTATTTCTTTGGTATTTATTTTTGAA
Organism: Viscum album; assembly: GCA_963277665.1. Lineage (NCBI taxonomy): Eukaryota > Viridiplantae > Streptophyta > Magnoliopsida > Santalales > Viscaceae > Viscum > Viscum album. The sequence goes on from OY728120.1 coordinate 1,492,697,457, forward strand.
ACTAACAGAGGGGGAGAAAGTTGAATAAATTTTTTAAAACTTAATTATTAATATTTTTCAACTTAATGGTTCCTTAAGTTTTTTAAAATGTGGATAAATTTAATAAAATTGGTTGTTATACTTATTTTCTTTGATTAATTTCTTTCAAAGGGAGATTTTTTAATTATATGTTCATATTAATATACAAATTTCCATAAGGGAAATTTTTGGATAAAATAATCTTTAACTAAAAAATCTTGTTCATTCCATGCTCTAATATAAGAGAGAAACAATGTAAAAAAACTCTATATTATAATGAATAAAGAGATCTTACTTTTTAAAATTTGATTACTTTATTAAAATTTTCCTATTTATTTATTTTCTTTCAAAAGATGGAGAGATTTTTAGTTTAATTATTAATTCAATAAATCACTTCTTTCTTTATTTTATAAATCACAATACACTTCATATGAAAATCAACTAACATATGTTTTTTTTATGTTCTTATATTTTTTTTTCAAAATGAATTTCTAGAAATTGATTTGTGAAATAAAAAAACACAAAATGATATAAGAAAATACCTTAAACTAAAGTTTCTATGTTAGGTTTATTACATTGAAATTACTAACAACATTAGTATTTATAAACTAACCCATTGGTAGATAAATAAACTTACTAAAAAAGTTGATACAGATGTCATTACAATTGATCTAGAGTTATTCATAATTTGACCATTAGAGTTTGATATAATTTTTCCTGTAAATAAATATTCATATCATGAATCAAAAGACACACATATAATCAATTTATTGATAATTTTTAAAGTTTATGTTTATTTTAATTCTTTGAAATTTTTTATTGTTGATTGCACTTCTGATCAGAGTAATTTTTTATTTCTGAGTGTTTTTTCTAAGAGATAACATTGTGTGAGGTTAGCCTTTTAAAGATCTTAGTTTTTATATTATAATTTATTTACTTTATATCTTTCATGATTGAGGGATTATAGGGTTATAAAGACAAGGTAAAATATAATCATCCAATCAAGGGATTCCATAGCTCAGAAGAGAGATCTTAGGAACTTCTAGTGCTTGGAAGTTTAGTTGTGAGATGCTACTAACAAGTACAGTTGAGAGATTTTGGGGATAATAATGAAGAAATTTCAATATATATAAAATTAGGGATACCTTAACAAATGTTGAAGGTTTTATATACCTCATATAGGTTTTATAGACCTCATATAGGTTTTATAGATCATTCTTTGACTTTGGTTTAAAAGTGATATTTTAATAAATATCCTTTATAAGAGTATTTGGTTAGTTAACCAATACTCCTTGTTTTGTTATAAAAATTCAGTTATTTTCATTTACGAATTTTATTTTCTATAATTTAGATTGGTTATAGTTCCAATACTTTAATTAATTCATAGGTAGATTAACATGACAACATTTTTAATTTCAAATGTGCAAATTGTGTTTCAATACATTACTTATTTTCATTACATTGATCTTTGATCTCATCAGTAATTAACAAAAACTGACTGATATCAAATTTTATCAGTAATATAAAAATATTATTATTAGTATGAAAATTTTCATTTTATCTTAAAACTATAATATGAAACTATTTTATTTTTATTCATCATCATACCCAAAAACACATTCACATAATAAGTCTAATTCATCTATCACACAAATAGAATGAAAATTTATTATAATTCATATTCCCCCCTAAGTAACATCTTGAATAATCAATAAAGGGTGATCAATAGTTATTTAAATTGAAGTAATGGATATATAAATCATTAGGATTTCCCAGAACAATATAATAATATATATATTAGTGAATATCCATTAATCAATATGAAAACTATATGATATTCACAACATAATGAAAAAAACCTTATCAAAGGATTGATAATAGAGTAACAAAATAATGTAATTTAATGGTATAAGGATATTCATAATGATTAATAAATTATTATAATAGTTTATAATGGATGTATAGGAAAACAATGATATAAAAATCCCCTCTATAAATAGAATTATGTTACACACATATTTGGTTTTAATTAAGGATACACAATTTCCTTAAGGAGAAACTTATAAGTTGTTATGCTTTGGTGAAAATTATGAACTTATGTCAAAGTTGAGTTTAATACACTATAAACCTAATATAGGATCCTTATATATATAATCTTTACCCTTATATAAAAAAATCCACCCTCTTTGAAATAATATAACCATAATACCATAGATAAATTGAACGTATATGTATTTGGATAATATAGTGTATGGTTATGGAAATATTTTGGAATTAAGAAAACTTATTATTGTTGTTAATGATAGGGGATAGTGATCTATAATTTATATTACAATAATATATTTATAGTATTTATGTATAAGAATAATTGATATTTAAATGAAAACTAATGGGAAAAAATTAAAAAATAATAGAAAAGAAAATATGAAGAACCCATACTATACTTGGTTTCTTCAGAACAAGAGAAAGAAAAAATTTAATCCTTAAGAACTCATTGAAAGGACTCTTTAGAGGAAATTATATAGGAAATCCCTGATCAATGGTTTTGTAGTGAATAATAATGGGAGGATGTATGAGTATTTATAAAAAATAAGGGAGAATTGTTTATTAATTTTGTGACTTAGGAATTATAAATCAAGACTGTAGAAAATACAATATATTGGCCTTAATGGTTATTTTAAAATATGGTAATTAAAATTTATGACATATTTTCTGGAATTTATTCATTGGATAATTAAAATTATTTTTTTAAAATTACATCAGCTATGGAACTGTCATTTTTCCACAAAGAGTTATTTTTAAGAATAATAAATTTTAATTTAAAATTTGTATAGTCCATTATAGGTTTATAAATTGATTTTAATAATTTAGAATAAATTATAATAATAAATTATAATTTTTTAGGTCATTAATTCCTTTATATTATTTATTTCATCATTTTTATATGAAATTAATTCAAAATACATACTGAATATGTATATTGTATTTTACTATTCACCCTAAAAATAAAATATTACAAAAAATTACCAAAAGATTACCATTGAATAATGCATACATTCCAATTATAACTTGGAATTCCTTATTTCAAAAAAATATTTCATATAATATATTATAAAAAAACTCTCGGTGTATTACAAAATCATGCATTTAGAGCTATTTTTTAGAAAACCTTCTTAATAATCTTTAATTTTATTCTAAGACATATGTATGTAATTAAATTACGATTTATTGATAAATATAACTTATTTATAGTTATTTATAAATCTATTATGTAATGTGTTTTGTATTTTATTAGACAATTATATTTTACACATAATGGTCACATTAGTATTACAACAATAATATTATTATTTAATTATTCAAAAAATCACCTTACCCTTCCAACAATAATATTACCATTATAAATACAACTAATAATAACATAAAAAATTATTTATATCATTCTATTAGTTTTTATTTTTATTTTATTTAATTTCTTATTATTTTCTTTCTAATAGAAATATATCTTTTATTTTCATTATTCTTTGTTTAATATGATCATCTAGTGTGCAAGACTATGGTTTCTCCCTATATTATTATATGATTTTTAGTAATAGTTTCATTTTTTATATTGTATGTAATTTTCTAGTTTTGTATCATATTTATTTGTGGAAATAAATGAACATGTATTATTCAATGACTATTGTAATGAAATTTTAGTGTATTATTATAGAATACTAGGCCCTACATTTTTACACACATATCTTTTTTGGTATTTTAAAATGAATTATTTTTATATATTGAAAAAATGTATTGTATATTAACCATATTCCCACAATAATGACACATAATTTGAAATGAATTCTTATATATATTCATTAGTTCTTAAGTGGCCTTTTGATTCTCTCCCAAATTAATCTTCTTCTTAGAAGTGGGAGCTTATTTTGTCGCATCAACCATGATAGACTTTTATTTTTGATCAATACCCATCTATAATGTGAATTCATAAGGATATCATGGTTTCTTTAGGAAATACTTAATCTTTATTAAGGGATATCTATTAATCTCCTTTATTTACATGGCTTGTGTGAGTTGACATAAGGATGTTATTCAGGGATTCATATATCTATCTTGTTTACCCATATTTTATATCATATCAATGAATTCAACTTCAAGTTCCTAAATTCATTTAATCATTATTTTATGTTGTTGGCTGATCCATCAATCTTTCAAATATGATCCCAAATATTAATATTGATCTCAAAAACGTTTTCTATGTATTTATGTTTCCCAGATTTAGGTTTTTCAATATCATAATTAAACTCATGTCACAACCCATTTCATTTTAGGAATATTTAACTTTATTAATTTAATAAATTTTGGAGAAATTTAAAATTTTAAAATTTATGAGATTTATTTTTTCCTTTTTTAGAATTTTTCTCTCTAGGAATGGGTTTCCATGTATAGTTTAGGATAAACCATGCGATTTCATGTGCATATAGTATTATCTAGTTTATATTGAATTTTTATAGTCCTAATTTCATAGATATAACATAATTTGGATGACTCATCGTAGAAATCATGTGGCTTCACCCTTCCTTGAGAATGACATGGCCCATGGCTTACACATGGTAATGAAAATTGTGCAGTAAGTGTTTGAAAGGGGTATGAAGTTTTTTATTGTAATTAGACATGGTTGAAACATATTTTGGTAAAACACACCACCAAACTATTCAAAGGTGTATTTTCCATACAGTGAAGCTCACATGGTTTGTGCATAGTTTTTCAAACAATGTGGCATAACCATGCGAGTTTCAGTTTTAAAGACCAGGAATTTCCATGGAATTTATTTATTAAATACATTGGAATTTTACGAGTCTGTGAAAATTGACGGCGCATGATTCTGAGGCCCGGTGTTCCTAGAATCAATTTCTGAACTTTTGTTCGGGTATGTTCAGTAAACGTACGAGCATGTTTTTATAAATTTTTAACCGGTGCTCGGAATTGAAATTTGAGGGCACTGTTGAACTTGCAACGCCGATATTCGGTGAAGAAGACTTTCACCTCGAAGACAGATTGTCGGGAATAAAATATAATTTTTAGGTTTTATGTGGGAATAATAAAATAAAATGAGTGCATGTATTATTTTATTTTATTTGTTATAACCACAATGTGGATGTTGGTGGTGGGGTCCTCCACACCTTAACCTCCCATGAGAGGTTATGGTGATGGGGCCCACCCGAGGATAACCTCATCTTCATGTTAAATTTGGGGGGGACCACTCGAGGTTATAACCTCTTGAACTCCCCATTAAGTGGGGAGAAACCTCTTTAGATCCCCACTTAATGGTGCCACCACCCTTCACATTAATTGTGACAACCAAGTGTTTAGGGATTCTTTTTGAATTTATTTCCAACGAAATAATAGATAATATAATCTATTATTTGGAATGTCTTTTCACTTTGGTGATTTTAGGGGAGGATTATTTGGAGAAAGCTTCCAATGAATAACACTCGTCCCAATGAAGAACGACCATCGAAGAATGAAGAACTCTTCATCCACCAATGACGGACATCTTCTTCTTTGATATCCAACTATAACAAGGGAGGAAGCGCCGTCCTTGAAGAATGTCAGCAATGTCATCCTCGACTTCTTCATATTCCTTTCTGACGACAACGAATCCGAGTAAGGGGTGTGTTTGATTTGAGCAATGTTGATTCTTCCTTCCATGATTGTTCCTCTTGAACAGCTTGCTACCAAACTAATGCGGAAGGACCGGGCTAAACGAACACGGTTTGATACCTCCTCCGTTCTTGTAAGTGTTTGGTGTGTTCTTCGTGTTCTTCATGGGTGACGAACAAAGGATCTTTGCGAGTTCTTTGTGCGATGAAACAATCCCAAATTGAAGACCCAACATCACGACGACCTAGAGGAGGTGCGATGACGATAACAGGTGACAAATCGAACCGAAACGGGAAGGACCGTTCCTCGACCATTCTTCAAGTGGGTTAATCAAATCATGTTTTTGTAGCCGATCGGAGGCCCAAAAACATCGGAGACAACTACGAGGCATTGGGGAGACCTAGTGTCTGACATTTCATGACGAACAAACCGTCAGAATGAAGAACGAACTTCACGGGAGGTGCACTGGCCATAGGCACCATTTCTGAAAATTTCCAGAATACACGACATGTACTTATGATGAACACGTCGTCTAGTATAGGAATTCTGTGGCTTGAGTTTTGGACACTAGACAAGTAACACACAGCATGTGACCCCAGTCACCCAGCGTGTATTCTCTGCGCAGAATGGAAGAAGCGGCTTCACGGGACATGGCATGTATTTTGGGGAATACATGAACAAGGGTGGAATTACACGACCAAGAGGCACGTCATGTACCCACTACCCCTAATTTAAGAAGTGGATTCGTGAGACTCAGCGTGTATCCCGGGGATACACGGACACGGGGTGGAGTACCCAGGCATGTACTCCACCACACAGACAAACATGGCTCGTGACACGGGCTACCCCGTGTACCAGATACACGAGTTGGTGAACACGGGTTGAGGCTATGTATAGGCACATGGAAAGCATACACAGAGCCGACCCCAGATGCTTGTACATGGTGTGTAACCATACAACATGCCATGTACTTCCTTTTCCACATGAAAAGCCTTTAGACATGGGCCATTGTACATGGGCAGTACTCGGGGTCTGAAGACACGACATGTAACTATACCAACACACCATGTACTTTTTGGAAAATGGCTTGGTCATCTCATCTCTGTGTCTTACAAACATATTGTTTGGATTTTCCCCCTATGATGTGGTAGATATTTGAGATACTTCTACATGGGACTTCATGGCAGTTGAAGTATCGATACTTGGCTTGAGGAGAAGACTCTCCTGGAATCAAGCATGATTTGTGAGGAACCCTGTGGCTGGCTATGATCTGATGACTTTTCCTGGATCTTGTGTGGGTTTGATAGCTCTAACTATAGTTACTAGATCCTGTGTGCGTTCAACAGCACTGACGACTGTTCCTGGATCTCGTATAGGTTCGACAGCTCTGACTACTATTCCTGGATCATGTGTGGGTTCGATAGTTCTGACTTCTGTTCCGGGATCCTATGTGGGTTCGACATAATAACTGTTCCTGGATCCTGTGTGGGTTTGACAGTTCTGAATTCTGTTCCTAGATGTTGTGTGGGTTCGACAGAATAGATGATTTAGTGGATACATCCAAACATCTCTATCTCTCTACATAAGTTGTATACCTGTGTGAGGTGAGTCGGTGACTTATCTATTTTCCTCATGATTGAGATGTGTTACTTATTAACTTAGGTATATGTATGGGCATATACCTAATTAATGGCTATCCGTTGATTTCATACTCTGTGGTTTATCCTTGGTGGATTTTGAGAGACCTTGGCGGTCTCGTGGTCCATAATGAGTATCGTTATACTCACACCTGCATGGGCTATTCCCGCACCTCGTTGTGTTGGATGAAGACGAAGGACAACGTTGACTAAGGCTAAGTGTTCCAGTCTTGGACGGTACCCATAGGTGGACCATATGATGTGTCGGTACTCAGAGGAGACCGAAAGATGAGGAGTGCTGAGGAGGCTATCTGTACCTTCCCTTCAAGTAGGATCCGTGGTGGACGATCCAGGAGATACTTTTCACCTTTTAGCTATTTTTTCCCTTTCAGTTGTACTTGTACATTACAGTTGGTCTTGTATTTCCACCCCCTTTACTTTTATCACTCTCTTTTGTATACAGTTTTACTTAGTGTTTTGCTTCCATATCGTACTCTATTGTGTGCGTTTTCATGTTATAAAGGAAATGCCTTCCCATTTTAGGGATTTATTCCTTTGGTGCTAGTCGTCAGCCCCTGGCCTAAGGAAGGCGGGCTTGGGGGTAGTCACGGCATGGGCCCTAGGGGATGGGTCATGACAAATTGGTATTAGAGGAGTCGGTTATACCACATAACTTTGGACTCTGATCTTTTCTGTGAAGAAATACTGTTATGTATAGTGAGTGTGGTTTTTAGTTCAGGGAGTCCAGTGTTGGTGCAGTGGCTAACGTATCCATACACCAGGACCCTGACTTATGATTTTCGACTCAGTGCATGAAAACACTAATTGCGTGTGTGTTTTGAATAGTCTTATTTGTGATCTCTTTTGAGTCATCTCACTAGGTATAACTTATTGACTGTGGAACACCTGTTTTTTTACCGATGCCTCCACACAGATAGCCGGCCAGGGTTACAGGCTTTGTACGAGATGGAATCCCACCGAGCGATGAGGCCTCGGTGTAGGGCCCTATCACAGCAGAGGCTCCAGTGGTGCCACTACCCATTAGGCCACCGATGCCACCAGCCCCAGCAGTAGATGACGCATGCCGCTTGAGCGTGTTTCATGAGTTCCAGCACCAGAGGCCGCCCAAGTTTAGGGGTGAGATGGACCTGCAGGCAGCTGAGGATTGGTTGGAGGCTATGGTGAGAGTCTTCAGACTGGTAGGGACACCATCAGACCTTATGGTGATCTTTTCCGCAAGTATCCTTTAGGCAGCAGTAGACAGATGGTGGTGCCTGATGCTCCAGGTGCATGATGAGGTGACACTTCTCTGGGCAGACTTTGAGAGCCTGTTTCGAGCGGAGTTTGTCCTAGCCATCCTAAGTGTGGTGAAGATATAGGATCTACTGCATCTTCAGCAGGGTAACATGACAGTGGCACAGTACTCAGCGAGGTTAACCGACCTCTCATGCTAATCCACATATATGGTGCGAGACCCATTCTTCAAGGCCTAGACCTTCGAGCAGGGTCTTAGGCAGGAGATCAAGGCATCGATGATCTCCCTCAACATCACGACGCTGGCGGGGGTGTTGGAGCGAGCCCTCTTGGTGGAGAGTTTCCTTGCTGAGAAGTCACCAAAAGCGAGACCCACCACCGGACATCAAGTAGTGGAGTCTTATGCAGCTCGCAGTAGAAAGATGTCGCAGAGGTCCAAGTGGACCAGACTCAAGACAAGTGTTCAGTTGTGTGAGGCACACGAGACAGAGCCATTAATTCGAGGAACAGGTAGTGTTTCACATGCGTCGGGCAGGGTCACATGGCTCGTGACTATCTGACCCAACATTCAGATGATCAAAAGACAGTTGAGGGACCTCCCATGCAGAGGCAGAGGTTCGATCGAGGCGATCCGTAGGGCATATGTGGACGTGGCAGAGCAGCTGGTCGTGCAGTTGATGGTGGATGACGTTACGAGGTGTTACCACCAACACCACCAGGAGGTCTACCCCGACCATAGGGAGCATGTGGACAGAAGAGAGCCCAGCTCCAGGAAGTTGAGGCTTACGATCATGGTGCTCTGGAGATGATTTGAGGTATGATCTGTCTCTAATTCACCTTGGCTATAGTTCTTAAAGACACAAGTTCCAGTCACACTTTCATTGCCACCACCCTCATTCGGAGCTCAGAGATTCTGATGGAGTCGTTGACTCGATACTTACGGCTAGAGACTCCTACTGGAGCAGACTCGACGATCATGCACTGATGCCGACAGTGTGAGCTTACTCTAGGAGGCGAGAGCTTCGTCTGGGATCTCCTCTTAGTGGCATCGAGTCCTTACGATGTAATCTTTGGTATGGACTAGTTATCTACAGCTCATGCTCAGATCAACTGTATTAGGAACAAAGTGTGGTGTGTCCGAACGGATTGGACTAGGTTCACCTACACTGGTGAGAAGGGAGCCTTTGCAGTGCATGATGGACTTACTCAAAGGAGGATGCAACTAATCACTCATTAGTTGGCCTGCCTTACCCTCGAAGGAGTTGATGTGGAGAGTCCGAGCTATCCTGTAGTGGTGGATCGGTACACGAATGTTTTCCCAGATGACGTCTCGTGTCTTCCTCCTCGCAGAGAGGTGGGCTTTTACATTGATCTATACCCCGGGACGACACCGATATCTACACCAGCATATTGGATGGCTCCCGCTAAGCTTCATGAGCTGCAAGTACTGCGGGAGGAATTGTAGGGGAAGGGGTTCATCCGGACCAGTTTTTCTCCTTGGGCATCCCCAATTCTATTCGCCAAGATGGAAGATGGATGCTTGAGGATTTGTGTCGACTACTGTCACCTAAACCAGGTGACCGTGAAGAAAAAGTACCCACTTTGGAGGATTGACGTCCTCTTTGATCAGTGGAAGGGAGGACAATAGTTCTTAAAGATAGACCTCAGATTAGGCTATCACCAGCTCAGAGTTCATGATGAGGATGTTGAGAAGACAACCTTCATATGTTTGACCGCCCACTACAAGTTCTTGGTTATGCCATTTAGCATAACCAACGCTCCAACAGTGTTCATAGGACTCATGAACATGATTTTCTAGCCATACCTCGATCGCTTTTCCATAGTATTCATCGATGACATTCTGATCTACTCGAATACTTAGGAGGACCATGCCTACCATTTGCGGGTAGTACTGGACACACTCCGAGAGCACCAGCTTTATGGTAAGCCCTCGAAGTGCCAGTTTTGGATGTGAGAGGTTCATTTCTTGGGACACATCATCTCGGAGGCTGGGGTTGCAGTAGATCCAGCGAAGATTGAGGTTGTACTTGCTTGGGAGCCACCAAGGAGTGTGACCGAGGTACGAAGTTTCCTAGGTTTGGCTGGATATTACCGGAGGTTCGTACCAGACTTCTCCAGATTTGCAGCACCACAATCAGCCTTGACGAAGAAGGGGAAACCCTTCATGTGGTCGGAGAGATTCCAGCAGAGCTTTCAAGAGCTGAGGCATAGGCTAACTAGTTCCCCCATCTTGAGGCTTCCAGAGGAAGGCGTAGGGTACGTAGTCTACTACGACGCATCAGGGACTGGACTCGGTTGTGTCCTGATGTAGGAGCGACCAGTGATCGCATATGATTGTTATAACACCCCGAGATTTTATGAGAATTAATATTTTTAATTTCATTGATGTCTGATTTTGTACGCTTCACCAAGAATAGCTTGCGCTATATGCAAAACCGTATTATCTTGTAGTATACGCAACACTATTCTTGTCTTGTGATGCACACAATTTCAAGTTCTTTCGAATAAAATTCATTTTACACAACACCAAGTACAGATTTCGATCAATGTATAAATGAACTATATTTTGAGTATGTTATATGCAACACCAAAGGAAGCTTTACCTACACAAAACCCTGACTTTCCTTGCACTACACATAAGAGCGACCTTCCTCGATAGCTTGTGTTGTACGCAATACCGAGTTACACAAAATAATGATGTGTTATTGAAATATTATATAAATTAGCCGTTATGAATAGTAATACTCACTTTTTGAAATTTTATAAATTTTATCTTTCAAAATGGACTTCATTTTTGGATTTGGAATATCGAAATTAGCTTAGGGTTAATTTTTGGTATTTTTCTGAAAACTTTTAATTTTTGATGAATAGTGAAAACACTGAGTTATTGGTTAAAACCGACTTTTTATTTAAATAAAAATTTATTTTATTTAAATTTATTTTAGGTCAAAATAGATACATAATACCTATATAAGTTCAATTCAATTCATTGGAGTCATTTTATAATAATTTTAGATATATACAATTTTTATTGAACTTTTTACCTTCTTTTACCCACCTCCTAGGAGAATTTTCAAATTTACATAAAACATAATTTTACCACTTCTGTGAGTTGAATTTTTAAAATCCAAGAGACACGGTTAATAGCAAGGAGTAAAATTTGGTTCAATAACATAAATATAATTTTTGGTGAATAGTAACTTTTAACTTTTATTTACCACAGTTAAAAGTAAATAGGGTAATTAAGGGTAAAAATGATATTATTATTACCCTAACACATGTCCTAATTCTATTGGACAAGTTTAATTCGACCAAAAACTACCTTAGGAATAAAATATTACCATTTAAGTCCACTTGGATTAGATTAGGACATTTATTATTATTTTATTTAAAGAAGAGTTAAAATAGTTAAAATCAATGTTTAATAACTAAAACATTTTTAATATAGGGTTATATATAAGATAAATTCAGCTATAAATATTAATTAGAAATCCAAATAAATTTCCTATATAATGGTATTTTTATATATTTTTAGACATTAAATAATTTAATTTATTTAGACACAATGATGATGCAGTAATTACCTTATTAACGAAATATTAACATAATTGATATTATAAATACCCAAATAAATGTAATTTGAAACGTTTTATGAATTAAACTAATTTTATAGGATTATATAACATATTAGGGTTGGTTAGATGAATTTTTTTTAGAAATAATAATTATTTTATGAATTTTGAAAAAACAAAATACCAAATAATGTCAAAATTGACATAAAAGAGTTTTTAAAAAAAATATTATATTATTAATTGATATAATGGTCTTAAAAATATAAGGTTCAACCAAAATAATTATATAATAATATATATGACATTAATGAACCAATTAGGGTTCGAATGGTAGTTTATAGTATGTTAATTAACCATATATTGTAAGAATACAAAAAGACACGGTAAAAGTTAAATTATTTAACTTAGAGTTAATTCTAATTGATAAGGTTAAAATGGTAACCTAAACATGTCTAAAACTTATTCGTTGAGAGGCTTTCAACCCTTTCCCACCCTATCCTCTAAATAAGACACTTTGGAGCCATTATAAACCGAATATGAATTTATTATAAAATAATATTTTAAGTTTTTTCTAAGGTGCCCCTCACCCCTCTTATAAAAGGGCACTCCCAATTATCTCTAATTCACACATAAAAATCCATTTGTCTCGGCCCAAACCTTCCCAAATACCCTCTCAACTGTCCTACCTTCATCCTAGAGTCCTTCCTTTAGTCAGAAAGCCAACCTAAGGAGCCATTTTGATCAAATCAAAAGGAAGAACCCGAAGAAGTGGTAAATATCTCACCACCTATTTCAAGTTCCTTTCTTCTTCCACTTACTCCTTCTTTGTTGTTTACATTATAAAATAATAACTCTCGTATCTTCTATATACTGTGATATTATAAAAATTGTACAACCATATTAGTTTTTATATCCATCCTATGAATGAAAAAGTCAGCACACGTGCATACGTACGACTTACCGTCTCCACATCATGGTGTAGTTTGTTATTCAAACATTTCATCATTTGGATGGGTATAATAATGAGTATAAATGATATAAATAATAAATATAACATTATTATGATTCTTTTTACCATCCAATTATATAAAATTTTAATATCCAAAGAATGATATTGTCGCTCGTGCGTACGTACGGACTACCATCTCCACGAACGCGAGGAGATTCATTTTCCATGATTAATCATTCAAGTATGGTTATAAAGTATATATAATAAATAATAATGAAAGATATTACATAATAATGATACTGGATTTATTTAAATATATATTTCATTTACTTAATTCCATTCAATTCAATAAGTAAATGAAAATAACGTTCATGGGTACGTACGACCTACCGTCTCCATGAAGGGTGTATTTCATTCCATTTATCGATCTATCATATATATTTATATGATTAATATATATTATATATAAATAATGTTTTAAATTCTGGAATTAAGTAAATCAAGATATAAATAATAATATCAAGAACAACAAGTCTAAACACGTATGATAAATGAAACGATTTTACCCAAATCGATGCTTTAACATGGAATTGACAAATGAACAGGTAATATAAAGTCTTAAGTAAATCATATATGATATCATAAATGTTATTATGGTTCTTTTACAAGTTAATAATATGTTTAAACCCACTATACAGGATTCTCGGATACATATGGAAGAAATTGGACATAAGGTAAGGGATAATTTTGCAATATCATTTTTATCCGAGATTTCTTATACGTAAGTATTTACTTGGGTTATATTTTTCATCCATGTACATAAAATTGTTTTTCATAAAGTGTTTAATATTATTACATGTATGTTTAAAGTCACATTTACCCCTCTTTGAATTTTAAATTGTGTTATGGAAGGAATATTTCTTTTGTTTACCATACGGGGAACTTTTTGACTTTTCCGGCAAAAGTTTGAGGAGAATGTTTTTTTAACTTATACGGCATGAACATATTTTTACGGTTTCATAACTCCTAATTTTCAAGAATCTTACTCTACAATATTTCATGATTATTTTCAACAAAATCTCTTTCTTTTAAAATTGCATGGCATTTTCTAAAAAGAAAATGATTTTGATGAAGAAAAGATATTTTTCTCAAGAATTCATTTCAAGTGTTTTCTCAAAACTATTTTCCATCTAAGAAGACATTATTTAGTATGATTATGTTTCATGTATCATATCTCTATTATTTACATGGTTTGATTCTTCTTATGATTAAATGATATCCATTTTTATATGGATTATGTTATGATGGGAACATGTTTATGAAATCAATTTTATTCTTTGGGTTATGATGAATGATTTATGTTTATTTTGTGGCACAAGAAAGAATGATTTCATTATGAGATGGATGGGACCTATATCTCCCTCCAATGCATTGGGTAAAGATTTATATCTCATGAGATAGACATGGATTGAATAACAAGTGAATCTGGTTCAATAATACAGGGATGGAACGACAAGTAAACTCAGTTCAGTAATGGACTTTGTCCACTGTGATGGTCTTGGAAACAATGCCTTGGCTACTATGGAAATCAGAACATGTGCTTAATGGTTTTCCCCAATTACATGTTTTATTCCCATGCTATTTTATCATGATTAATGTTCCTTTATGATCCATGTCTTATGTACTTCCAAGATTTATGTCATTGCTCAAGATTTTGATGTTTTATGTTCATGTTTTTACGTTCAAATGATTATGGATTGTTTTTATGTTCTCCATGTTTACCCTTACTGAGCATTTGAGCTCACCCTTTTAATGTTTTATTTTACCCAGGATATAAATAAAAGTTTTAGTTAAGAAAACAAAAGGGGAAGATATTTATGGGAGATGTTGAAGATCTTTCACCACGATTAGAAGATTATGTTCTGAGTTTCCAAAGACACTAAACTAATATGGTCTTTGGGTGTCTGTTTTTTTTATGTATTAAGTATTCCACAAAAGTAATATAATTTATATTTCATTTTTGGGTCTCTACAGTTCTCAGCAGCTGAGACAACATGAGAAGAACTAAGCTACCCATGAACTGGAGTTAGCAGTAGTGGTATTCGCCTTGAAGATGTGGTGGAACTATCTGATGAGCGAGCGTTTTACCATATACTCTGATCACAAGAGTCTCAGTTATATATTCTCTCAGAAGGACTTGAACCTGAGACAACAATGTTGGCTTAAGTTCCTCCAGGACTATGACTTTGAGATAGTCTATAATCCTGGGAATGGGAACGTTGTAGCAGGTGCTCTCAGCAGGAGATCAGGTATTCAACTGCTAGGAGAGGAGACAGAGTAGCTGGCTACTTTATAGATATCCTTTGTGGACCGAGATGGAGCAGTTTTCCTTTAGTCTCTTACAGTCACTCCTCCAATTCTTCATCGAGTCAGGGAGGCACAGCATGGAGACACTAAATGCGAGACACGATGTGCTCAGATATCCTCTAGGCAGACACCTGATGGATTTTCAGAATGTGGGGAGTACGTCATCCTCTTTAGAAGATATACTATGGCGCCGATGTCACTTATGGAGTAAGTTTTGAGAGAGTTTAACACATCCCCTCTAGAGGTACATCCAGGAGTGGTAAAGATGTACCAGGATCTCTGGAGACAACAATGGTGGCCGGTGATGAAGAAGACAGTTGCAGAGTTTGTCTCACAGTGCCTCACTTCTCAACAAATGAAGGCAGAGCATCAGGTACCAGCAGGCTTGGTTCAGCCTTTAGAGGTCCTAGAGTGGAAGTGGGATGAGATATCCCTGGAATTCGTTACTGGAATTCCACATACATCCAGGGGTCACGACTTGATTTGGGTGATCGTTGACCGACTCCCCAAGTTGGCCCACTTCCTACCGATCAGAGAGAAGGGTTCAGTAGAGAGCTTGGGACACCTCTGTGTGCAAGATATTGTGCGGCTACATAGATTACCTTCTTCTATTGTCTCCGATCATGACACACGGTTTACTTCCCTGCTATGGAAGGGGTTGGAGGAGGCTTTCGAGACGTAGCTTCGTCTGAGAACTGCCTTCCATCCTCGGACGGATGATCAGACCAAGAGGACCATTAAGACCCTCGAAAACATGTTGCGTGATTCTTTCCTCGACTTCGGTCACAGTTGGGAGGATCACTTATCTTTTGTGGAGTTTTCATACAATAACAGATATCACTCCACCATAGGGATGACACCTTTCGAGGCGTTATATGGGCAACCTTTCAGATCACCCTTGTGCCGGACTGAACATGGGGAGTCAGCACGAGTGGGACCAAAGATGGTACAGGCTACCACAGAGAAGGTACATATCATCCAGGAGTAGATGAGGACGGCACAGAGTAGGAAGAAGTTGTATGCCGATAAAAGATGAAGACCTCTGGAGTTAGAGGATGGCGGCCACATCTTTCTATGTGTCTCACCTCGACGAGGTTTACAGAGATTTGGCTAAGGTGACATGTTATCTCCAAGGTTCATCAGACCTTTCTAGGTCCTCAACAGAGTTGGTGAGGTGGCATACCGCTTGGCTCTTCCACCTCGGTTGCACCGGGTGCACGACGTCTTCCACGTATCCCAGCTGAAGAGATACATGAACAACCCTTATCGGATCATCGACCATGGAGAGCTGTACGTCGATGATGGGGTGACTTTTACGGAGGTTCCAATGGAGATTGAGGATTGATAGGAGCGGGTCCTTCATGGATAGTCGATACCTCTAGTGCGCATTCATTGGCAGCACAAGAACCTCCATGAAGGAACATGAGAGCAGGAGGCTCAGATGCGTGCTCCGTACCCCCATTTGTTCTCTTAATTCAAGTTGTAGCTTATGGGGACGTAAATCCATAAGGTGGGGAGAATGTAAAGACCCAGAATTTTCATGGAATTTTTTTTCTTAAATACATTAGAATTTTATGAGTCTGCGAAAATTGACAGTGCATGATTCCGAGGCCCGAGGTTCCCAGAATCCATTTCTGATGTTTTGTTCGGGTACGTTCAGTAAACGTATGAGTGAGTTTTTATAACTTTTGAACCAGTGCTCGGAATTGAAATCTGAGGTCACTGTTGAACTCGTAGTGCCAGTATTCTCTTAAGAAGACTTTCACCTCGACAACAGATGGCCGCGAATAAAAGATAGTTTTTGGGTTTTATGTGGGAATAATAAAATAAAATAAGTGCATGTCTTATTTTATTTTATTTGTTATAACCACCATGTGGAAGTTGGATGTGGGGTCCACCATGCCTTAACCTCCCGTGAGAGGTTATGGTGGTGGGGCCCACCTGAGGATAACCTCCTCTTCCTGTTAAATTTAGTAGGGACCACATGAGGTTAGAACCTCTTGAACTCCCCATTAAGTGGGGAGAAACCTCTTGAGTTCCCCACTTAATGGTGCCACCTCCCTTCACATTAATTGTGCAAACTAAGAGTTTAGAGATTCTTTTTTAATTTCCTGCCAATGAAATAATAGATAATATAATCTATTATTTGACACGTCTTTTCACTTTGGTGATTTGAGAGGAGGATTATAGGGAGAAATATTCGAACGAAAAATGCTCCTCCCAATGAAGAATGAGGATTGAAGAATGAAGAACGCTTCATCCGTCAACAATGTAAATCTTCTTCTTTGATCTCCAACTGGAACAAGGGAGGAAGCACCGTCCTTAAAGAATGACGATGACGTCATCCTCGACTTCTTCATCTTCATTTCTGAAGACAATGATTTCGAGGTAGGGATGTGTTTGATTTGAGCAAAGTTGATTCTTTCTTCCATGATTGTTCCTCTTGAACTGCTTGCTACCAAACTAACGTGGAAGGACCGGGCCAAATGAACACGGCTCGATCCCTCCGTAATTCTTGTGAATGTTTGGTGTGTTCTTTGTGTTCTTCATGGGTGACGAATAACAGATCATTTTAAGTTCATTTGTGCAACAAAATGATCCAAAATTGAAGACCCAACATCACGACAACCTAGCGGAGATGCGACGATGATAGCAGGTGACGGATTGAACTGGAACAAGAAGGACTGTTCCTTGATTGTTATTCGAGCGGGTGAATCAAATCATGTTTTTGGAGCCGATCGGAGGCCCGAAAATACCGGAGATGACTATGGTACATCAGGGCAACCTAGTGTCCGAAGTTTTGTGATGAACGAACCATCAGAATGAAGAACGAACTTCACAGGAGGCATGCTGGCCAGAGGCACTGTTTCTGGAAAATTCAAGAATACACGACGCGTACTTCTGACGAACATGCCATGTACTGTGGGCGTTCTGCAGTTTGCATTTCGGATGATAGACGAGTAACAGATGACATGTAACCCCGGTCACACGACGTGTATTCTCTCCGCAGAATGGAAGAAGTGGCTTCGCGAGACATGGCATGTATTCAAGGGAATACATGGAAACATGCAGAATTACACGACCAAGAGGCACAGTGTGTACCCTCTACACAGAATGGAAGAAGCAGCTTCGAGAGACTCAGCGTGTATCTCAGGGATACATGGATACAGTGTGGAATACACGAGCATGTAATCCACCACATGACCAGACATTGCCAGTGGAACAGGCTACCCCGACTACCAGTTACATGGGTTGGTGAACACGGGTTAAGGCCATGTACGGGCACATGGCCAATATACATAGAGCCAACCCCAGATGCTTCAACACTGTGTATAACCTTACAACACGCCGTGTACTTCCTTTTCCACATGACCGGCCTTTCGACACAGGCCGTTGTACATGGGCAGTACCCGGGGTCTGAAGACATGATGTGTAACCATACCAACACACCGTGTACTTTTTGGAAAATGGCTTGGTCATCTCGTCTCTGTGTCTTGGACACGTATTTCTTGGATTTTCCCCCTATGATGTGGATAATATTTGAGATACATCTGCATGGTACTTCGTGGAAGTTGAAGTATCGACACTTGTCTTGAAGAGAAGACTATCCCTGAATCAAGCATGCTTTGTGCAGAACCCTGTGGTTGGCTGCGCTATGAAGACTTTTCCTAGATCATGTGTGTGTTTGAAAACTTCTCATAATGTTCCTGGATCTTGTGTGTGTTCGAAGGCACTAATGACTGTTCCTGGATCCCGTATGGGTTCGACAGCTCTGAATACTATTCCTGGATCCTATGTGGGTTCGACAGTTCTGACTTTTGTTCCTGGATCTTGTGTGGGTTCAACAGGATAACTGTTCCTGGATCCTGTGTGGGTTTGACATTTCTGATTTCTGTTCCTGGATCCTGTGTGGATTTGACAGAATAGATGATTCAGTGGCTACATCTAAACATCTCTATCTCTCTATATAAGTTGTATACCTGTGTGAGCTAAGTCGATGACTTCTGTGTTTTCCTCATTATTGAGATGGATTACTTGATAACTTAGGTATATGTATGGGAATATACCTAAGTAATGACTATCCATCGATTTCATACTCTTTGTTTTATCCTTGGTGGATTTTGAGAGACCTTGGTGGTCTCAGGGTACCTACTGAGTATCGTTATTCTCACCCCTACATGGGTTATGCCCACACCTCATTGTGTTGGATGCAAACGATGGACAACGCTGACCGAGGCTGAGTGTTCCAGGACTAGATGATACCCAGAGGTGGACTATACGATTTGTCAGTACTCAAAGGATACCGAAAGACGAGGAGTGCTGAGGAGGCTATCTATACCTACCCTTTAGGTAGGATCTATGGTGGACAATCCAGGAGCTTCTTTTCACCTTTTAGCTATTTTGTCCTTTTCATTTGTACTTGTACATTATAGTTGGGCTTGTATTTCTGGCCCCTTTACTTTTAGCACCCTCTTTTGTATACAGTTTTACTTAGTGTTTTGCTTCCATCTCGTACTCTATTGTGTGATATTTCATGTCATAAAGGCAATGCCTTACCATTTTAGGGATTTATGCCTTTGGTTCTAGTCACTAGCCCCTGGACTATGGAAGGCGTGCTTGGGGTATTCATGGCACGTGCCCCAGGGTACAGGTTGTGACATCAGTAGTTTTAATTTTTTTTTTGGTTTTCCTTATTTTCTCCTAACTCGTTTTAAGGTATATTTTCCAAAAATTTCTCTTTTCTCTCATTTGGATCGTCATTGGAATGCTCTGGTTATCCTAAAGCCTCTATTACAAAATATTTCTATTAGAATCCCTAGGTAGGCTCCTCTTTCCTCTTTATTTCTTCTCTCCCTTCCCTCTATCTTTATTTCACTTCCTCTAACAAACACTAGGGGATTCCATGTTTGATTTTCGGTTTTGGGATTGTTTATTGATGAGTTTTTTAGGTCTAGGGATTTTATAGGATTCCTTGTGATTTTTTGAGTGTTAATCGGTGAAGGAAACATCTTTTGGTATGATTGTTATTAAATTGAGGTAGGTGTTTTTGTGTATTTCTTATATTGATATGAAATTATATTTTTGAGAATTTTATATGTTTTAAATGTTAAATAATCTATATGTGGTATCTTTAGTGGATTTATAAACGATCTCAAAGTAATTTTCACATTGTAGAAAGGTTTTACATGGAATTTGAAGTGACACATGAAATTCCAAGTATTGATTAAATTTTTAATGGATTGTTAAAATAAAATGTGATGTTTAAAATTTCATTGACACCATTTGGGCCATGAATAGAATTTAGGAGTATTGATTTTAGATTTAGGGTGTTTTTATGAAAAAGTGGATTTAATTCTTTATAATGGTTTTCAAATGGATTTGGAAAATTATTTAAGAAGATATTTTTGAAATGAATAATAATGGGTGTGTTTATATAATTTTTTGAAATGGAATTTTAAATGATCATAAATGAATTGGTATTCTAATTACACTATAACGAAGGACTATTTAACACTTTTAATTATTTTTCAAATAGTGGGTATGAGTGAAACCCTCTTGAGCCACTTGTTAAATTGTTACCCCTAAGGGTGATATTGTTTATTACTTTGATATTCATGTGATATGGATTATATGTGAAATGAGGATATTACTTGTGAGGGTTTAAAAGTTAGTATAAGATTTACTATTTTGATTTATCGATGAATTTGATTGCTCACCTTCAATTTATTGATATACATGGGCATCTGATGCATCTTAGGGAGGGAAAAGACATATTTCTATCTAGTCCTCATGAGACAGACTAGATCCCCTATGGTGTTAGAGTCCATAGGGGGTGTGCCAACTAGTGAGGTTAGTTTTGAGTAACTATGTTGTTATAGACATAGGAATGAAATAATGGTATTGCAAATGTTTTAGAACTAAGTATGTCTCGATTCACCTCATGACATGCCTAGGAATTTCCCATTTTTACAATATAATTATCTTAATAAACTTTCTTTCTTTTGTTCTCCCTTATCTAAGGGAACACATGGAAACATGAATTTTTCCTACATACACATTTCCCTTGTGTAACTATGTTACAATATTTTAATTTTTCAATTCCTATAGTAAGTTTATTTATTTAAATGTTTTTAAAAATATTTTTAAAGTTATAATTATAAATAGACTTTTGGAAATAGAATTGAAATGGGTGGTCTTTATTCAAAAAGGGTTTGATTCTTAGGGAATTTTTTTAAAATGGTTTCTTTTATTAAAAATAAGAAATTACATTTTTTAAAAATTATTTGGATGTTTTATTTTATTTTTTAAAACTATAAATGAAATAATACGCCTTTTAAATTTTATTTAAAACTACAATAAATGAATTTTCATTTTTAAGGAAATTGCATGAAATCTTTGGTAGGATCCTATGGGGATCAGTGTTTCATACACTTTTCATACACCATTAGGTGTACACAACACTTATTGTATTCATTTTAGTTCATTTGGCTTGTCCGTACTAATTTTGGGTGTCATAGTTATGTGTTTCTGGTTGATTTGGAATGTGGAGTGTGTTCGTGGGTCACATGGGTATTTTGGTAGAAGTTTATCTTGGGTTTTATTTTGTATATTCTTTTTAGATGTATATGTATCATCCTTCAACCTAAATCTATTTTAGTTTGTTTACATGATGCTAATTTCCTTTATTGGTTTCATTATTTAATATCACATTGTTTATTTTTTACTCTAATTAGATGTGTTTATATATTTATATCGATTGTGAAATAGTTACCAATGATTATGTTCTGAGACCCTAGTAATTGTTACCATCTAGGGGTGATTAAGAATGTTCCTTGGGTATTTCATAGTTTGGACCGGGTGCCCAACTCATTAGAGGATATTAGTTAGATAATGAAAAAATGGTATCATACAATGCTATATTTCTATTTGTGGTGTTTCTAGGTTGTATGGATAGTAGGATCATTAAAAAAATTCCAGATATAGGTTTAGGGAGTGTGTCACGAGAACATTTTTAACAAGATCCTTGAGTTTATATGGGGTTTTTGGATTTGAGTTTTGGTTTTATGTTTAGTTTTAGATATATTTTATGTATGTTAATATATTGTGATGATACATTTCATTGATGAGAGAATAAATGATTTTGGGGTTCATAGTAGAATGTGGTGAGAAAACTAGGGTTAAATGGTTAGCTAGTATAGTTTGGTAAATTGGGTAGAGCCTATAAGGAATGGGTTTTCAACCATCATAGTTCTTGTCACATGTTGGGAACATGGTCTACCAGACTCTGCATCCAAACCATGCACAGTGATGTTTCTCCTCCAAGATAATTATGTTTCTCGCATTGCTTTATGTGATTATCCAAATGGTTTTTACCATTCATTTTATATTTATTAAAAGTGTTTTAAATTTAACTGATGAGGTAAAATTTGATTTTATTTGGATTTTTACTTAGATTCTTAGGTTTTTAACTAAGGTACATTGTGTTTTGTTCTTATATATTCGTTTTTAGAATGGAAAAAATAATTTTATAGGGGTTTTATATTTTTTAAATTCATTTTATAATGGATGAGGAAGGATCATTGTATTTTGTTTTTCAATTTGGTTTTAGAATTTATGTTTGTTAAATGATTTTAAAATGAATTATTTGGGTTGTTTTTTATTTGAATTTTTTTAAAAGTATTTATTTATTGGTAAAAAATGTGTTTTAGTTTAAAAAGAATAATTTATAAAAGATTTAGATCTCAAAATGGGAGGGATTTTTTTTTAAATTGGTTTTATTATTCAAGAAATTTTTTAACCTTCATGTAGTATTTTAAAAGTTTCATTTATAGTATCTTTAAATGAAAGTGTTTTTAAAATGAAAATTTAAAGATAATTTTGGTTTAATAAGGAGTGTATTGATATTTTAGGGGTTTTGTGGTTTGTTTTTGTAGTCTTGAAATGTTTTAAAAAAGGGATAATGTTTTAAAATAAACCTTGAAAGTGATTTTACATTAATGAATTTTTTAGTGGTTTTTTTATTAAATATTTATAGGGTGCATTACTTTTAAATATAGGGATATTTCTAAAATTTATAATATTTTGAAATTTTAAAGGGTGGCTTATTTTAAGGAATGTGGGGTTTGGGAAAATCATAATTTTTGAAATATTTTTATTTTTTAAAATAAGTGATTTTGTTTTATCCCTTCCATTATGGGATCGCATTACTTGATTCAGGAGCAAGAGTAGCTAGGAAATTTTTTTGGGTAAGTTTTTATATGCTTCCCATAATGGTATTAATGAAAGATACGATGTTTATATTCATTCGTAGGTATATTTGTCCTAGTTAGTGACTCTACCCAAACTATAGATACAATGATATAGATATATTATCCATGTTTCTATATGATATTTCCAGAATCAGTATCATTTTTTTATTTTTGAAGTTCTCTTGTGGTAGAGGAAACATGTTTTGGGTTTCAGGTAATAAACTAATTTATGAAATTGATCTAGTGTGTTATTTTGGTGGTAATATTTTGGTTCATTTTCAGTATTTCTCTATATTTTTATTTTTTATGGTAAGGACTTATGGATTATTGTTTATGAATTATATATTTTGTGGTTGGTGTTTTTTGGATTATGCACATGCCTTTCTCTTTTTGGTTTCCATATCTAAGGGATTTAAGTGTTTTCTTATGATGTGGTCATTTTAAGGTTGATTTCTTGATAGATTGAGCATGAATGACCATTAGGTTAGTGTAATGGTAGCTTGAATGGGTATTTACATCATGATTTTGATATCACAATAGTGGTAAAATTCATGGGTTTAATATGTGATGGTGTTTCATGTTGAGATCCTAGTTTAACAACTGATTATTATGACCTGAGGCCCAAAATCCATGTTTTTCTTTGTTGTGTCATTCTTGTGAGTAGTTATTTTTATGTTTTGTGGTTGATAAGAATGTTTATCTTGGAGAAGGCCCTCATTTTGGGACCTTGAGTTCTCTTTTGTTTGTGCGTCCCTTTGTGTTTTAGAATTTGGTATCTCAATGGTCATTGATTTTGATAGAGGCATAAATTATATGGAAGTTTTTCAAGATGCATTATTATTATTTTTTAGATATTGGGATGTTTTCACTTTCTATCACACCCATTAGAGAATTTTTAAATGGTTGGGAGACCCATACTTGGTCTCCACCACTCTTTGGATTTTACTTTATAACCACACAATGTTATTTTTGGATATCTCACTTAGTTTTTGGGATATTATTGGATGATTTAAAGGAATCATTGATGTTTTATGATTTACTTCTATAGGTTCCTTCTTGGGGTATTGCTGTTGATCCCACCTTTCTCCATATGGTGTGATTGTGGATTGATCATAGGAACATACACTCCTATTAAGGACTTTTGGGGGGTAGAAATTGGCATGGTGGGGAGTTTTATAGACCCCATTTCATAGCATGCATATTTATTTTATATTATTTTATTTAATTTTGGGATAGTTTAAATTTTCATAATTTTTTGGATTTAGTTATTTATTTTCTAGATTTTTCTTTCTATTTGAGGTTTTCCCAAATGATTTAAGTGAAACTATGCAACATAATATGCACATATTATTTTTATATTAAATTTAAAAATGAATATATTGACCTACATGAGTGTTGAATGATTTGAATGTATCATAGTATAAACCTTGCGGCTTAAGGGTTCTGTGATAATTTCCTAGAACACGACTTGTGCACAGTTTGGAAAACCATACAATAAGCATATGAAAGGGGTATTCTATTTATTAGTGTGGTTTATCATGGTTTGGTTAATTTTTTTCCAAACTATGTAAAGGTTCCTTGTCCATATATTGAAGCTTCCACAATTGGAACATGATTTTCAAAATCACGCATGTTTTTAGGTTTTAATTTTTTTGTTTTCATCTTTTCCTCTATCTTGATTTATGGGGTATTTATATTTCCTTTTTTATTCCACCTAATTTGGATCAACCCAAGGGAACTCTAAGAAGCCGCTCATCCCTATTTAGATATGTTTATTCCTATATTCATTCAATTTTCAAGAATAATCACTAGTTAAGATCATCTTTATTCCTTATATAATCATCCCATTTCCATATCTCTTAGTTTCACTTCCTTCTGTGAACCCTAGGGGATGATGTGTTAAATTTTAGGAATTCCTGATGGTTAATTCATGGGGATTTTTTTATATAGGTCTTGGGTAGGACTCCTTGAGTCTTATTCGATCATCTTTCATCAAGGGCGATGACATTCAGCTTCATTGTCATTGAACTATGGTCAGTATTTTTGTCTGTTTACATAAATTAATATATCCTTGTGTGTTTTCATTTTTTGATATTATTTTTATTAATTAATAATATATGTGGTAGCTTGGGTGGATTATAAAATTATTTCAAGGGAACTTTTATTTTCCATAAAGGTTTTACTTTTCATTTCATGTGATATTTGAAATTAAATGTATTGATAAAATTTCTAAGGGATTTTTAAATATAAAATATGATGTTTAAAAATTCATTGAATCTATTTTGGCTAAAACTTTTATTGAAAAGTGGTTCATTCAATTTTATATTCCTTTTAAAGAAAACATATTATTTGATTCTTTGGAACGGTTTTCAAAGAGATTTGGTAATTTTTTTAAAATATGTTTCTGAAATTAATTTTCATTGGTGATTTTAAGGATTCATTTGAAATGGAATTTCAAATGACTATTAATGACTATGAATTCCAATTCCTCTTTAATGAAGTCCCTTTTAGAACTTTAAATGATTTTTAAAATGGGTTTGGTGTCTGAGAACATCCTGATCCCCTTGTTAAATTGGGACCTTTGAGGGAGGATGTTTTTTATTGATTCGATATTAATTTGATGTGGCTGAAAATATGAACTGAGGATATTTCATGTGAGTGAGTATGAGGTGATATTATATTTAATAATTTTTATTTATTGATTTATGTGATGTCTCACCTCTTATTGATTGATATACATCTAGATCCTATGCCTCTTAGTTAGGTATGAGAGATATTTGTATCTTGTCCTGACAAGAAAGACTATATCCCATCCTACATTTCAAAATATAGTGAGTGTGACAACTACTGAGCTTAGTTTAATATATCTAGGTGTTTATAGACATAGGAATTAATTTATTTGTCTAAATATGGTGCTGGACCAAGTACATATAGGATCACCTCATAATATGTCTAGGAATTTTCGTTATTTACTTGGTATTTGTAGATACCCAACCCCAGTAAGCCCGAAGATGGTGTCTACTACAATTACATTGACATGATTACAAGGAATCATATCCCAAAATACCATTGAGTTTAGTAGACTTGGTTAACTAGATACATACATGATTCTTGTATTACAAATGAATACACTAATTACAACATTATTTTTTTTGAGGATAACTAAATTCCCACTTATAATATACTTGCACTTCTTTATTTGTATACTTATTGGATTCTCAGGGATATTAAAAAATTAAGGCATAAATCAATTGTTCAGTAAGGGTTAGGTACAATGGAAATAATAATGATTCAATGATAAAATAAATATAGAAAGGAAAATAACTAAACACACATTCCACGTAAGCAATAAACTAAGAGGGAGTGCATAAACAATATGGAAATGTAAATAACTGAACACACATTCCATGTAATCAATAAACTGAGATGGAGTGCGTAAACAATATGACACGTTAAATAACTGAGAACACATTCCATTTAAATAACT
Source organism: Viscum album (assembly GCA_963277665.1). Lineage (NCBI taxonomy): Eukaryota > Viridiplantae > Streptophyta > Magnoliopsida > Santalales > Viscaceae > Viscum > Viscum album. Next base: position 1,492,724,672 of record OY728120.1, read on the forward strand.
GGATAAGGAATAATCAATATGTAAAGGTAAATAACTAAAAACACATGTCATGAAATAAATAAACTAAGAAGGAAATGAATCTAAAGAGAATATAAAAGAAAAAATATCATGGATAATAATAATAACAAAAGAATTCTCAATAAAGGAAATTCTTAATTATTGGATGTAATGTTTACTAGGGTCATGATGTATTTACCATCAAGATCTACCCTTAAGATAGTTTAAAACATACTAGGTGAAAACCCATTGGATTTGGATAGACAACTGATTTTGTCTCATTAGACTACTAATGCATCTAGGGGATTCCATTAACTGGCCCCCAACCCATGTAGTGAATTTCCAAAGCATTCCTCAGATATTGAATAATAAATTTAATTAATAAACAACACACATTATCATCAAATATTCATATCGAGTAAAATATATAGATTTATAAATATTTCCCCAGTATTTTAAATAAATTTAAAAGTAAATACTATATGTAAAAATGGTATATGGTCTAGGAAATAAAAAAAATCCATGATAAAGTGTATGGATATTTTGGGGAAATTTAATATCTAATGATTATAGGGAATTGAATATTTCAAGGGGACTAAAAAAGAATCAAGATAGTGAATGTAAATACCATCCTTGGTCAAAGAAATCATAAACCACATAGAGAAAGAATAAGGATTAAATCTATATAACCTATACCAAGAGGAGTGAGGATAAATGTTTTTTGTCATTAATGAATAGAAATACCACAAAAAGGTCTTTAAAACATTCCTGAAGAATCACATGAGTCTCAACCCAATTGGTGAGGTATCCTTAAGTGCATCCACGAGACCTAGGTTCGAAAGCAGGCGGAGGAATATTTCAGGGGCACTATAGCAGTACTATAGTAGGCACTGTAGCAGTACTGTACACTCTGTGGGTACTATAGTAGTTACTGTAGCATGTACTATTTGGTACTGTAGCAGTCTAAACTATTCACCTTGGGCCATCAGCTTGGGCTTGGAGTACTTAAGGCCTTCGGGGAACCTAGGCTTTCGGGTCAGTAGGGCTTTCAGGCCACCATTAAGGCCTTCGGGCCACCACAAGGCCTTTGGGCCACATGCAGTTTCTCTAGATAGACTCTACAAAAAAGGAGCATCCCCAGAGGAGGATTCATAGCATATACAGTCTCTTGAGAATAACCAATGGATTTAGAAGAATGAGAGGGTATGGCTATGCCATCAGGACCATCCTATGCTTGCATGGGAAGCTTAGCCATATGACCATGTGAAGGTGGAGAGATACCATCACGATGAAGATGCTAGGGAAGGGTAGTTCATTATAGTTATAGTCTGGTTGAATTCCTTAAGGCCTTCGGGTCATGTAATGTCTCTTAATCCAATGGACCATGTAATAACTAATCCTACAGGACGTTTAAGGGTTCCCCCTCATCCCTTGAAAGGAGGGTTATCAAAAATCAATAAAAAATGAAGGCCTTCGGGCCATTTATGAATTCTTGTGGAAAATACCCTTTTCATTTTGAAAAAGAATTTGAAAATTCCTTTTATTTTAAAATCACATTTAATTTTTTTTTCATTAAAATAACTTCGAAAAAATTTCAATGGAATCTTCAAGGAAATGATGGCAGCTAATTCTATACAAGGTAAAAAGAAAATTTCTTTTCTATGCTAAAAAGTTTATAAAAGTACCTTGTTTAGAAAGTGACATGATGATTCATATGAAAAAAAAATTAAAAGAAAAAAGGGTTAAAAATTTATTTAATAGAATATTTTTAAAATGTTAAAAACATGTTTGTAAACATTTTTATAAAACATGATTTTGAGAGAAAATAGATTTCCGACTAAAGAGAGAAATGAATTCGGGTCTTCTTAAAAACATTTTCTAAAATATTTGGAGTACCAAAGAGTAGAAAAATGGTACTATTACTTGATTAAATTCAGGACTAACTATATGAGTATGAAAGGAATGTTTTTATTTAATAATGATCATATAAATTCCTTTAATAAAATTTTAAGAATAAGAAATATCTATTAGAATGAGATTGTAAAATAAACAATTAAAATGATCATAAAATTGAAGTGAGAATAAATCAATGAGTTGATTATGTGAATAAAATAAAAATACGCATATAATAGTTAGAAACAAATCAATTTATAGTCAATGTAATTATAGAAATAATCATATAATATTAATAACAACGAGGAAGTAATATAACCAACGAAAAAGGAATTGAGTTATGAAATTTATTCACCCCTTGGTAACTTTAAGTTCATATCCACTTAGATGAAATAATTCAAATTGAAACTAAAAAACCATGAATAATTAAGTTTTAATAATTTTAATTTTTAAAGGGTAATTATATAGACCGTATAAAATAAACTATGTGTATAACATTACAATATGACTTAATGAAATGAAATTGAGACAAAATCCCTTACCTTAGTCTTCCTTTTATCTGAATGATCTTTAAAATATTTTATATTGGTTTTAAGAAGGTTAATAACTTATTATAGAACCATATTATTATTATTTTTATTTAATATAGGATCTTCTTCTAATATTTTAGTACCTATTGTTTTGTAATCTTTCATTAATTTCAATATTTCTGGTGTTAATTTCCTAGTTTATTAAGTTTGTTTTGACTTTTTATTTATTGTTCTTATTAATTAGATAATGATTAAATAATATTAATAATTTGAAATAGTATTTAATTATAATATATATTCATTATATATTTATTTATAATAATACATAAATTTTGGACATATAAATGAAATGCACCGTTATGGGTGACGGTAGGCCATACATACGCATGAATGATGTTTTCATTTTCTTTTCATATTAAAAGAATGAAAAGTAAATAGTATATATGTAAATTATAATTCAAGTAAAATAATTTTATCATTTATATAACATATTTTTATTAAAAACATCCTTTATACATTCCATGTCTAGTGTGAACGGAGCACATTTCTTTGAGGAGGAAGTATTCTACACATCCACAAATGATGTTATCATATTCCCAAAAAAAGAAAATCATGAAGGTATGTGTTATAAAATAATTAAATAAGAATAAATAAATTATAAATATAACATATATAATATATAAACATCAAATCCATCATTATTCTCAACCTTAAAAGGCGGTAATGGAAGAACAAATGACATCAGTTCGTGAGGCAATAGTCAATCGTACACACGAATGATGATTGCGTATCCCATTTGATGGAAGTGTATTTGATTTTAGGTCCTAAAATTAACAAAACAAAATATAATTACATTTAATATAATGAGTTTATAATATGATCAATTTCTAATAATAATTTAAGGGGAAAATAAGTAAATAAAACAAAAGTGATCGTTGAAGAACATCACCTCTAATTCAGGTAACTCATTTTGGTTTAACCAAAAGACATCCTTGGTTTCATTTCATCCCAAATTTTGGATTATTGGATTAGGATAGGGATTTTTGGAGATTATTTGGTCATGTTTTGGATAATACAAAGTTATTTATAGTTCTGTTTATGTGAGGGGGGTTGAGTGCCCATTTATAGTGGAGGAGGAGAGACATTCTTGTAAATATAAAAAGGTAAACACTATTGGGAGGTCTCCCTTACATCATGGGCCTCCAATAATGAAAATTATTCTTGATAAGTGAGTATATGGTTGATGTATGGCCATAAAAAAGGTATTTTAAATGTGTATAAGTCATTTTTTCGCTTATGTTTATGGTTTAGTCCCATGTTAAGCTAATTTTTATCTTAATCATTTAAATTAATTTTAATTACACTCACTAATATTTTTGGTCAAAAAATAATTTTAACATGATAGAAATTAAAAATTAAGATGATTAAAAATATTTAATTCAGTTTTACAAATTACAAGATCATAAGTGGAAGAAATTAATTTAAAATTAATCCCATAGACTGGATAACAAAGCAGGTTATTAAAGTAAAAATATTCAAAAGTTTAAAATGTTTTTATATCCAACCTCAATGTGAAATTGATTAAAATTGACAAAATTGGATTAAATTATGTATAATTTATTTAATTATAATTTAAAACCATTTTTAGTATAATTTAACACTATAAATTGTTTACACGAAAAAACGGTTTTCAATTTAGATCCAATATTTTTCACTATCCCTCAAAAATGAATCTTCTTAGAAAAATACCAAAAAATTACACTAATATATGTTTGACAATAATATTAAAAAAATTATGTTTATTTTTACAAATATAATATATAAAATTTTCAAAATTTAGTTTAAAATAGGTACTCCATTAAAAGGAGGCAAAACTACCTTAATAAAAATATATCTTTTTTTGTGTAATATTGGGTTTGTTATTATTTTAGGCTTATCAAATCTATTGGATTAATGTAAAAAAATATTTAATTTAATATATAATATATATAATTTTTTAACATAATACACTAATAGTAATTAGTTTAACTTATTAATACAAAAGGCCTTTGGGCGAATAATTTTTTTTTATAAAAACATTTCTTTTACATTCAATCTGTTTTTATTTTCATTTATAAATAGTTCAAGACCAATAAATTAATTTCATATAATTGTGTAAACCATATATTCTCATAAGTTAGTTAATCCTATTCATAAACTCTAATTTAATAGCTAGGTAATATATTGTTTTGTTAAATAAAAATATTTTAATAATATATTTTTTTCAGTAAAACTCGGTCTTGCATGTAACCAAAGCCATCAAATAATTTCATTGTCTTGTGTAGAGAAAGTTAACTCAGGTATGTGTGAATTGAAAGCTATATCATATATTTAATTTATTTAAAATATTAAATATATTTTAAGGTCTAGAGATATTGTAACACCCCGAGATTTTATGAAAAATATTCTTTTAATTTGATTGATGTCTTCTGTTGTACGCTACACCAAGATTACCTTGCGCTATATGCAACACTGTATTAGCTTGCAGTATACGCAACCCTGACTTGGCATGCATTACACGCAATCACGACTTTCCTCGATAGCGTGTGTTGTACGCAATATGAGGTTTCACTAAACAATGATATATGGTTATAATATTATTATGAACTAGCCATTATGAATAGTATTAACTAAATTTTGAATGTTATAACATTATTATTTCATCTTACACATTTTCTAGAACATGGTATGTGAACAAAATAAATTTTTCGGGTAAAATAAGTATTTTTCAAAAAATGCAGTTTTGCCGCCTTTTACTGGTGCACCCACATTAAATCTAGTTTCTGACATATTTATAAGTTCAATTTTACAATATAAACATCTTCTTTTGAATCAGGATATAAAAATTTACATTGGATAAAGTTTTGATATTTTTCTGATAACTTTCATATTTTAATGAATAGTAAAAACACGCTATATTTTAATTAAAAACAACTTTTTTCATCGTAATAATTTATATGGTTAAATTATAATATTGAATGGTTTTAAACTATAAATATAATATATTTTTACCATTTAATATAATTTATGTCATTATCATTGATTTTACCTTGAATTCGTAGTTTAAATCAATTCAGTCTTTTGCAATGTTTTAAACAAAAACCCGTTTTCTTTCCACAACGAGATTAATTTTAATTTAATTTCTGAAACTTTTGCGTATTTAATTTAGAAAAATGGATTCCATATTTGGAATCATTGGGTCCAAATTATGTTAATAAGCTACTTTTTATTTTTGGGCATTATCAATAGTAACTACGGTAAATTTTATTTACCATAGTTAAAGGTAAATCGGGTAATTAAGGGTAAATATAAGATTATAAAATTACCCTAACACCTGCAAAAATCCTATTGTATGACTAAAAGTCGACTCATATCACCTAATGGTCGGATTGGATTCATTTAATGGACTTCTTTCCATGAAAATAATTTAATTATTATTAAAACCAAAGAAAGTGACAACATATCACTTTATTAAATCTTATAAGTATAATATTTTTAGTTTAGTGATAAACTTCATGAAACTTCGGATATAAATAGTCTCCATAAAGGTAATAAATTTATCTACATCATATAAATTTATTTATAATTTTTAGGGATTAAATAATTATCATTAAAGGTGACATAATAGTGATGTTGAAATTATTTTATTAAGAGAAATATCAAATAAATGGTTTTAAAAATATTAAAATAAATATTATATGAACTATTTAATGTTCCAAACTAATTTTTTAGATAAATATGACATGTTATAAATCTATTAAATCTTTTAGTTCGAACATATATTCTATATATTGTTTATTTAAATTCAAATAAATGAATAATGTCAAAATTGACAGTATTGTTATTTTTGAAAAATAACATATTATAAAATTGTTTAAAAATCATAAAAATATTTAAAAATTATAAATTTAAATTTATATGATCTAAAATCTAATAAAGTTTCCAATTATGGAAAATTCACAACACATATTTAATTATTTATAATAATTTAAAATTTAGAATATTATTACCACAAATAAAATTAAATTGATAAATAAGGATAAATCTAGTTGATAATGTTTAAAATAAATTCCTAAAATGTATAAATTTTATTGGTTGATTAGATTAAAATAGTATCTCATCTAATATTCATATATGAGTCATTTTTTAAGTTTTTAAGTGGGGTTTGGATTTAATATAAACTAATATTTCTTATATTTTCAAAGGTGCCCCTCTCCTCCCTTATAAAAGGGCACCTCCTCCCTCTCCTCCTCACACCAATTTGAGCCTTCATGATCGGCCAAACCCTGCCCATTTCACATCCCCACTTCCTTAGAAACCTAATAGAGGTACTGGTCTTCTCAAAAGACCATCTCTAGTGCCCTAAGAGAAAGTTTAATGGAGGCACTTTGAGAAAGAGGTAATACCTTCTACCGTTTTATTCAAGTTCCATTATTCTTATACTCCCTCTTATTTAGTTGTTTTATTATGAAGTAAGAAAATCAGTATCCCTCATATACTGATATGTTATTATAAATATTAATCAACCCCATTTCACCTTCTATCCATCCTACGGAAAAAAAATCACCGTGCGTGCTTACGTACGGATTACCGTCTCCACGCCGCGGTGTAATTTGTTTTTCCACCAACAACTTACACGACTGAGTTTAATGGTGTAAAGAACGACTATATATGGTTATTATAACATCATACTGATTTTGATATATTATACCATCCACTCCAATTCTATTCAATATTTATGGGAATGATATCATCGTTCGTGCATACGTACGGACTACCGTCTCCACGACGCGATGAGATTCACTCTCCATGTTAACCATACATGAATGATCATAAAGTTTATATAATGAATAATAATGAAATATATTAAATAATAATTCTACTGGATTTATGTATATATATATGTATGTCATCTATTTAGTTTCATTCATTTCAATAAGGAAACGAAAACAGCGTTCATGTGTACGTATGGCCTACCGTCTCCATGAACGGTGTATTTCATTCCTTTTATCGATCTATAATATATATGTATATGATGAATATATATTATATATAAATAATTTTTTACATTCTGGAATTATGTAAATCAGGATATAAGTAATAATATCAAGAACGACAAGTCGAAACACATACGATAAATGAAATGATTTTACCCAAAATGCTACTTTAACATTGAATTTACAAAATAACGGGTAATATAATGTCATAAGTGAAATATATATGATATAATAACAATGAAGATGATTATGTAATAAGTCAATAACATTATTTAAATCATTATATAGGAGTTTCGGATCCATACGAAGCATATCAGACCTAAGGTAAGGGATAATTTTGCAAATCTCATTTTTTATCTGAGATTTCTTATATGCAAGTATTTACTGGGGTTATTGTTATCATCCATGTCCATGTTTTCTAAAAGTTTTTTTATGTATGTTTAATGTCCTTTTTACCCATTTTGACTTTTACTATATGGTATGTAAGGAATCTATCTTTTGATTACGTTACGAGGTACTTTTTTACTTTTCCGAAAAAATTACGTGAAGAATGTTATTTTTAACTTATACGGCATGAAAGGATTTTTACGGTTTTATAAAGCCTTAATTTCATGAATCTTATTCCAAAAGATTTCATGAATATTTTCAAAAAAATATCTTTCTTTTAAAATTGTATGGCATTTTGTGAAAAGAAAATGATTTTCAAGAAGAAATGATATTTTCCTCAAGAATTCATTTCAATGGCTTTACCAAAACCATTTTCCATATAAGATGACATTATTTCATATGTGTATGTTTCAAGTATAATGTCTCTATGATTTACATGCTTTCAATTTTCTTATTATGAAATGATATCCATTTCTTTTATATAGATTATGTGATGATGGAATGATGTTTATGAAACCCATTCTATTCTTTGGGTTATGATGAATGATTTATGATTATGTTGTGGCACAAGTAAGAATGATTTAATTATGAGATGGGTGGGACCTATATCTCCATCCAATGCATTGGGTAAAGATTTATATCTCATGAGATAGACATGGTTGGAACGGTAAGTTAATCCGGTTCAGTGTTACAGGACTGAAATGAGGAGTGAACTCGATTCAGAAAGGGACTTTGTCCACTAAGATGGTCTTGGCAGCAATGCCTTGGATACTATGGAAATCATAACATGTGTTGAATGGTTTCCACAATTACATGTTTTATTCCCATTATATTTTATCATGGTTGATGTTCCATTTTGATATATTCCTTACGTACTTCCACGATTTATGTCTTTGCTCAAGATTTTGATGTTTAAATTTCATGCTCAAGTTTTTGCTTTCAAATGTTTATTCATTGTTTTATGTTCTCTATGTTTTACCTTACTGAGCATTTGAGCTCACCCTTTTTATGTTTTATTTTCCCCCAGGATTAAAAGAAATATTTTAGTTAAGGAAACAAAAAGGGGAAGATATTTATGGGATATGTTAAAGATCTTTCATCACAATTAGAAGATTATTTTTCCGTGTTTCCAAAGAAACTAAACTATTACAGTACTTGTGTGTCTGTTTTCATTATGTATTAAGTATTAAGCAAAAGTAATGTAATTTCCATGTACATCAATCTTTGGGTCTCTATAGTTGGTATCAGAGGAAAGGTTTAGTCAACCTTTGGAAACTAGGATGTGAAAACGTTAGTGAGATCCATAGAGATATTTATAAGGTATGTCTAGGGATGTCCCTAAGGATAAGTATATGTATAGGATATAGTCCTATAACTACGGTAACAATCTTAGAATTTAACCCAAGATGTTAGATATTGAGGGTACCTCTCCTTTACTATGTTGTTTTCCCTAGCATGATTTTTTCCTCTCACACTATTCTTTTTGGGTTTTAGACGATGGCTGGAACCTGAAGGAACCGTGTTGATCAATGTAATGGACAATGCAATGATTGTCATCCTGAACAAACCAATGTTATGGGAGATGGAGTTCAAAATCTGATTGCTATACTTACACAAGCTATCAATCATTCTGGACTTTCAAATGAGCAGGGAAGGGAACAATATTCTATTGAGTCCTTCATGAGGAAATGTCCACCTTCTTTCAGTGGGTCTTCTGATCCACTTGTTGATGAACAATGGATCAGTACCACTAAAAAGATATTTTCATGTCTTCAATGTTCTGAACGTTATAAATTCATCTTAGCAGTATATCGTTTGGAAGGTGAAGTTGATCAATGGTGGAATCTTATCAAGAAAACGAGGCCAAGAGATGAAATTGAGTCCATGGAATGGGACGAGTTCAAGAACTTTTTTTTTCAGTAAGTACTTCCCTCGTATTCTTCGAACAAAGATGGGAAAGGAGTTTCTTGAGCTTAAGCATAAGGATGATGAATCTGTTGGTATATACGAAGGGAATTTTACAAGACTTGCAAGGTATGCATCTGGCTTTATCATCCAACCTGAAAGTAAAGTTGATCAATTTTTCATTGGCTTAAAACCAAGTCCTCGAAGGGGATTAGCTATAACAGAATTCAGTAGCTATGAAGAAATTGTGCGTTGTGCTATCAAGGTAAAACTGGAAGTTGGTGTAACATATCCATCTCATGGTTTTGACAAGAAACGAAAGATGGACTTCAAGGAGAAATCTCAAAATAATAGTGAAAAGAAGATGAACGTTTCTTTATGCTCAAAGTGTGGAAAGAAGCACGGTGGAGATTGCCTTAAAGGGACTCGAAAATGTTTTAAGTGTGGAAAAGAAGGTCATTGAGAAGCTGAGTATCAGAGTAATGGAAAAAGGGTTACTAATGATAAAGAAAATACAGCAGAGAATGCACCACCAACACTTCAATGCTTCAAGTTCAATGAAATGGGGCATTATGCTAATCAATGCCATAATCCAAGGGTTAATGATGATCGACATGAGCAACCACTTAAGGAAAAGTACAAAGGGAAGTCACATGCGATCGCTATTTGCGATGTTGAATATGACAACGATGTGGTGGAATGATTAAGTGTTTATGTAATGGGATTCAAAAATATTGGTGTATATAGTATCGTGTAATATTGGAATATTTATGTGTTGGTCTATTATAGATTTTAATAGTTGTATGGTCCCGGTAACCATGGAAAGTGATTAAGATATTTTTGGAAAGAAGATGATATGTGCCTAATGAAGAGATAAGGAGAAAATGAAATGTTTGACAATATTCAAGAGCTCATGACTGATATAAGGGAATAGTTATATCATGGTTTGATTATATAGAAATTTTGGGATTTTGGTATGTGGAAAGAGTTACCTTTTGACAGAATTCAGTTTTTCACTAAGGTTCTATGTTAATTTCTGTTTCAAGAGAACACATGATTAAGGAATTCACATGTTTTGAATGTGACCAACAAGATATATCGTATGATAAAATGATGTTATTCACGTTCTTGTTATGTGACCTTTCCAATAATCATTTTCTGTACATTATGAGATTGGACAGATGTATTTTGGATAAGTTTAAAGATTGGAAAGGGTTATGCCAGACATTAGATAGTATTGTTTAAGGCTAGGAATTTTTTTGATATTATTGTAGGAATGTTATTATAATGTAGTTTTAGAAAAAGGGACAACCTGCAAGACGGGCGACAACCCGTCGCGTCGGACAAGGTTGTGGAAATCGAACCCACAACTGAAATGCGACAGGCCTTTATCGCCTACCACTGGCCTACAGGAAGTCCCTGGTTAGTGGAAAGTAGTTTTATTTTATTAAGCGGTATGATAAATAAAGTAGAAGTCCATTTTTGGAACCATATACGATTAATCTCACCATAAGATGGACTTATAACTTTTGGTAAACTTTTGTTTGAAACAGATGGAATGACCCATCATTCTATCACATGATCTGCTAACGCTTCACGAATAACAAATTCAACTTTATTTCTTTAAGAGATGAAGTGGAAATTGTTCAATTCACGAACAATAGTGAGATTGTACCAAAATCATGTAAGTATTTATTTTAATTCATCAACTTTAGAGAAATGATCTTGAAAACCAAAAATGTTGTCCTAGTGCCCTTATATTCGATGAATCAGATGGTACCTTAGATCATCACAAATTTATGGGTTTGTGATTGTTGGATTTTTTATAGCCTTGTTCTCTACCACTCTCCATCAGAACATGATGGTTAGATTTTTCTTCCATATCCATATTTTCACCTATGTTCTCCTATGTGGAAACCCAAGTGATGAGTTACTTTGGGTATCCATTTTGTTTCTAAAGTTCATTTTTAAAATTAAGTTTTATCATTCCTTTTTACGATGTGGGTTTCTATGAAAGAAACTTTCAAGTAGTAAACGGTTTATGACCCCGACGAATTTTGAGGGAGAAATTCATTTTATGGGGGGTAGAATGTAACACCCCGAGCTTTTATGAAAAATATTCTTTTAATTTGATTGAAGTATTGTGTTGTAAGCTACATCAATATTACCTTGTGCTATACACAACACCGTATTAGCTTGCATTATACACAACCCTGACTTGGCTTGCATTACACGCAATCACGACTTTCCTCGATAGCGTGTGTTGTACGCAATATCAGGTCTCACTAAACAATGATATATGGTTGTAATATTATTATGAACTAGCCTTTATGAATATTGTTAACAAAATTTTGAATGTTATAACATTATTATTTCATCCTACACATTTTATACAATATGGTATGTGAACAAAATAAATTTTTCGGGTAAAATAAGTATTTTTCAAAAAATGCAGTTTTTCCGCCTTTTAATGGCGCACCCACATTAAATATAGTTTTTGACACTTTTATAAGTTCAATTTTACAAAATAAACTTCTTCTTTTGAATCAGGATATAAAAATTTACATTGCATAAAGTTTTGATATTTTTCTGATAACTTTTATATTTTAATGAATAGTAAAAACACGCTATATTTTAATTAAAAACAACTTTTTCCATCGTAATAATTTATATGGTAAAATTATAATATTTAATGGTTTTGTGGTATAAATAGAATATATTTTTACCATTTAATACAATGTATGTCATTAGCATTTATTTAACCTTGAATTCCTAGGTTAAATCAATTCAGTCTTTTGCAATGTTTTAAACAAAAACCCGTTTTCTTTCGACAACGAGATTAATTTTAATTTAATTTCTGCAACTTTTCTGTATTGAATTTGAAAAAATGGATTCCATATTTGGAATCATTGGGTCCAAATTATGTTAATAAACTACTTTTTATTTTTGGGCATTATGAATAGTAACTATCGTAAATTTTATTTACTATAATTAAAGGTAAATCGGGTAATTAAAGGTAAATATAAGATTATAAAATTACCCTAACACCTACCAAAATCCTATTGGATGACTAAGGGTCGACTCATATCACATAAGGGTCATATTAGATTCATTTAATGGACTTTTTTCCATGAAAATAATTTAATTATTATTAAAACCAAAGAAAGTGACAACATGTCACTTTCTTAAATCTTATAAGTATAATAATTTTATTTTAGTGATACACTTCATGAAACTTATGATATAAAGAGTATTAAGAAATTTAATAAAATTATATACATCATATAAATTTATTTATAATTTTTAAGGATTAAATAATTATCATTAAAGGTGACATAATAGTGATGTTGAAATTATTTTATTAAGAGAGATATCAAATAAATGGTATTAAAAATATTAAAATAAATATTATATGAACTATTTAATGTGACCCACTAATTTTATAGATAAATATGACATGTTATGAATCTATTAAAACTTTTATTTCGAACATATCTTCTGTATATTTTTTATTTAAATTCAAATAAATGAATAATGTCAAAATTGACACTATTGTTATTTTATAAAAATAACATATTAAAACATTGTTTGAAAAGCACAAAAATATTTAAAAATTATAAATTTAAATTTATATGCTCTAAAATGTCATAAAGTTTCAAATTATAGAAAATTCACAACACATATGTAATTATTTATAATAATTTAAAATTTAGAATATTATTACCACAAATAAAATTAAATTGATAAATAAGGATAAATCAAGTTGATAGTGTTTAAAATAAATACCTAACATGTCTAAATTTTATTGGTTGATGATATTACAACCCTATCTCATCTAATATTTGGATATGAGTCATTTTGGAAGTTATTAAGTGGGTTTGGGATTTAATATAAACTAATATTTCTTATATTTCCAAAGGTGCCCCTCTCCTCCCATATAAAAGGGCACCTCCTCGCTCTCCTCCTCACACCAATTTGAGCCTTAACCCTGAACATTTCACTTCCCCACTTACTTAGAAACCTACTAGAGGTATTGGTATTCTCAAAAGACCAACTCTAGTGCCATAAGAGAAAGTTTAAAGGAGGCACTTCGAGAAAGAGGTAATACCTTCTACCGTTTTCTTCAAGTTGCATTCTTCTTCTACTCCCTCTTATTTAGTTGTTTCATTATGAATTAATAACATAAGTATCCCTAATATACTGATATGTTATTATAAATATGAAGCAACCCCATTTCATCTTCTATCCATACTATGGAAACAAAATCACCGCGCGTGCGTACGTACGGAATACCGTCTCCACGCCGTGGTGTAATCTATTTTTCCACCAACACCTTACATGGATGGGTATAATGGTGTAAAGAATAAATATATATGGTTATTATAACAACATACTGATTCTGATATATTATACCATCCACTCCAATTCTATTCAACAATTATGGGAACGATATCATCGCTCGTGCGTACGTTCGGACTACCGTCTCCACGACGCGATGAGATTCATTCTCCATGTTAATCATACATGAATGATCATAAAGTTTATATAATGAATAATAATTAAATATATGAAATAATAATGCTATTGAATTTATGTATATATATATATTTCATCTATTTAGTTTCATTCAATTCAATAAGGAAACGAAAACAGCGTTCATGCGTACGTACGGCCTACCGTCTCCATGAACGGTGTATTTCAGTCCATTTATCAATCTATAATATATATGTATATGATGAATATATATTATATATAAATAATGTTTTACATTCTGGAATTATGTAAATCAGGATATAAGTAAAAATATCAAGAACGACAAGTTGAAATACATACGATAAATGAAATGATTTTACCCAAAACGCTGCTTTAACATCGAATTTATAAAAGAACGGGTAATATAAAGTCATAAGTGAAACATATATGATATCATAACAATTAATATGATTATTTAATAAGTCAATAACATTATTTAAGTCATTATACAGGAGGTTCGGATCCATACGAAGCATATCAGACATAAGGTAACAGATAATTTTACAAATCTCATTTTTTATCAGAGTTTACTTATACGTAAGTATTTATTGGGGTTATAGTTATCATCCATGTCCATGTTTTCTGAAATTGTTTTTATGTATGTTTAGTGTCATTTTTACCCATTTTGAATTTTAATACATGGTATGTAAGGAATCATTATTTTGTTTACATTATGAGGTACTTTTTGACTTTTCCGACAAAAGTATGAGAAGAATGTTATTTTTAATTTATACGGCATGAAAGGATTTTTACGGTTTTATAAAGCCTTATTTTCATGAAGCATCTTCCAAAAGATTTCATGAATATTTTCAACAAAATATCTTTCTTTTAAAATTGAATGGCATTTTGTGAAAAGAAAATGATTTTCAAGAAGAAAGGATATTTTCCTCAAGAATTCATTTCAAGTGCTTTACCAAAACCATTTTCCATATAAGATGACATTATTTCATATGTGTATGTTTCAAGTACAATGTCTCTATGATTTACATGGTTTCACTTTTCTTATTATGAAATCATATCCATTTCTTTTATATAGATTATGTGATGATGGAATGATGTTTATGAAACCCATTTTATTCTTTGGGTTATGATGAATGATTTATGTTTATGTTGTGGAACAAGTAAGAATGATTTCATTATGAGATGGGTGGGACCTATATCTCCCTCCAATTCATTGGGTAAAGATTTATATCTCATGAGATAGACATGGCTGGAATGGTAAGTTAATCCAGTTCAGTGTTACAGGACTGAAATGATGAGTGAACTCGATTCAGAAAGGGACTTTGTCCACCAAGATGGTCTTGGTAGCAATGCCTTGGCTACTATGGAAATCATAACATGTGCTGAATAGTTTCCATAATTACATGTTTTATTCCTATTATATTTTATCATGGTTGATGTTCCATTATGATATATTCCTTACGTACTTCCACGATTTATGTCTTTTCTCAAGATTTTGATGTTTAAATTTCATGTTCAAGTTTTTGCTTTCAAATGTTTATGGATTGTTTTATGTTCTCTATGATTTCCCTTACTGAGCATTTGAGCTCACCCTTTTAATGTTTTCTTTTCCCCTAGGATTAAAAGAAATATTTTAGGTAAGGAAACAAAAAGGGGATGATATTTATGGGAGATGTTGAAGATCTTTAATCACGATTAGAAGATTATTTTTTCGAGTTTCCAAAGACACTAAACTATTACGGTCTTTGTGTGTCTGTTTTCATTATGTATTAAGTATTCCACAAAAGTAATGTAATTTTCATGTATGTCAAGCTTCGGGTCTCTACAGATATTATATTTCCATCAATTCTTGGAGTTTTGTTATCATAAATAGTATTGAATAAAAATTATTATTTTAGAATTTTAGGGGTGTTACATTCTCACCACCATAAATAAATTGCATCCTCAAAATTTAAACATGATCTTAATAATGTAGGGTCTGATATTATAAAATTTCTTTTTTGAAAAAACCACATCATAAAATATTTAATAAAATATCCTTTTACTAAGAGAGAATAAGAAGTACAAAGGTCACATGGAATAACATATAACTAGGTTTCTAAAAAGAAGAAAATTAGTGGAAAGTGAATATATAGACTAGAATGAAAAGTGTAAATAATTATAGGGAGTGATTGATGTCATTTATCATAAAAAAGTGAATTATTAATGGAATGTTGAGGTTTTGAAAGTCATAAATCTATAATAATTTAAATTACCGTCTGTTCAAAAAAAATTGAAAGTATTAGGATAACATTTTTGTTTTAAGATCATTTTACTAATGTTGAGTAATTATTTTACTACCTAGGAATATTGGGAAACATACTTAATTAATATATTTCTATTTCATAATAACCCTTTCATCTTTTTTTTATTGTGATTTGATCAAATCATTAATATCCATTCATTAAAAATAATGACATATTGACCAGGACATTATATAGGCTAGTGGTAGATGAAAATCCATTATTATTCTTTATTCATGGGTTCAAGACGCAACGCCTTGTTGGATTTGATGGGTTGTCACTAGACATAATTTTTTTTTGTTTTTTTGAAACCATATTAACATAATTTTCAAAATAATTATGATGGATATCCTTGAAATAAGGTTAATTACTAAATTTCCTTTTAACTAAGGTTTTTAATAAAGCCCCAATACATAAATTAATCATCCATTAATTTCCACATAGGTCCTTGATTGGTTTATATTTTATCCTATAGATGAGGTAATTGACTCAAGTAGTACCCAAGTTTTCCACATTTAAGGTAAGGGACTACAAATGGATCCTTAGTATGAGTTTTATTTCCTTCCATCATACTCTTCATTTTTCCTCAAAAATTATTTTCTTTGTGTCCTTCTTTCCCACACATAATGAATTTCCCCATTACATTGATAGAATTTACTGGATTTCTCCTTCAAAAATTCTTTCATGATAGAAATTAAGCCCTTTTTCCATTCTCTCCCCCACTCAAGATCTTAGAAAAATCCATCTTTCACTTCTTTGGTGATTCCAGTAGTTGGTTATGGTATATATTATTAATCATATTTCATGAAAACTGATTAGGAATGAACATGATATCTTTTACTCCTACCAAAATCCCACTTGGTTTATCATTTACACCTTTTTATCCCTCATATTCATGTTAATATGGTCCCTTTGGGTTCCAAACATTGACTGAAACCAAAAATCATAGTGTGAGAAACAATTATCATAGTGTGAAAACAATATAATCATTTTTAGGGTGTCAAAATATCAACACATTATTTTTTTATCTAAGAAACCTCAGGTTTAACCTAGTTCATTTATTTTCATTATCCATTAAAATACATTATAATGGTTTGCAAAGAAAATGTAAATTATCCTATGCATATCCCCTAGGAGTGTCAAACTAGGTGCACAATAAGGTCCATTGTCTTACACCTGGTTACAGTCAAGTGATCATGCACACACCTTTTTTGAGTTGTACCCCTAGGTTTATCTGTTCTAGAACCACATCTACTTGTAGTATCGATACATAGATGTATTGATGGAAAAAATACATAATCTCTATCTAACCCAAACTTTACGATGTTAATCTATACTTATCCTCAAATTCTACCTTAGGGTTATGTTCCATAATCTATGTTCTACTAAATATAGTTTTCCAAGGTTTCTACTAAACTTATTATGATACTAACTATAGTGACCCAACCCCAATAATCCTGGAGCCAGTTTCTACTACCATTACATTGACATGATTATAAGGAATTAAATCATGATGGAAAAAATAGTTTAGTATTCTTGGTAAACCATATATATACATGAGTATTGTATTAAAAAAGAATACAGTAATTACAAAATATATTTTTGAGGATAAATGTATTCCCACTTATCTTATCCTTGGAAATATTTCTTAGCATACTTATTGGGTTCCTCAGGAAAGGATACAAAATAAGGATGAGATCAAATTATCAGTAAGGGTTAAGTAGGGAGGAGAAATTAATTAATTAATGAGAATAATTAATACGGAAATGTAAATAAATCAACACACTTTCCATGTAATTAATAAACTAAGAGGGAGTGCATAAACAATATGGAAAGGTAAATATCTGAACACACATTCCATACAATCCATAAACTGAGAGGGAGTGTGCAAATAATATGGAAAGGTAAATAACTGAAAACAAATTCCATTTAAATAAAAGGATAAGGAATAATCAATATTTCATGGTAAATAACTGAACACACATATCATGAAATCAATAAAATGAGAATTAAATTCATCCATAGATAACTTCAAAGAAAAAATATCATGGATAATAATAATAACTGAATTCTCAATAACGTCAATGCTTAATTATTTTAAGCCATGTTTCCTAGGCACACAATACCTTTACCGACAATATATATTCTCAAAAAAGTTTAAAACATACTTGGTTAAAACCCATTAACTTAATCTAGACAACTAATTTTGTCTCATGAGACTACTGATGCATCCAGGGGATTGCATTAACTGGTCCCCAACCCATATAGTGCATGTCCAAATAATTGCTTATATATTGAATAATAAATTTAATTAATAAACAAAAGGCATTATCATAAAATATTCATATTGATTAAAAGATACATATTTATAAACATTTCCCTAGTAATTAAAATATATTTCAAATTAAACACCATATGTAAAAATGGTATATGTTTTAGGTAATAAACCTATTCATGATAAATAATATGGATTTTTAGGTGCAATTTATTGTCTAATGATCATAGGGAATTTAATATTTAAAGGGGAATAAAAGGAATCAATTTAATGAATGTAAATAATATCCTTGGTCAAATAAATCATAAACCATCCAGTAGAAGAATACACATTGTATCAAAATAATATGTACCTAGTAAAGTAAGAATAAAGGGTTGTTTTAATTGATGAATATAAATACTATAAAATATGTTTATGCATTATTAAGGAAAATACCATTTTTATTTTCAAAATCAATTTTATTTTAAACTCACTTTTAAAAAAATTTCCATCAAAATATATTAGAAAAATTTCAATGGAATATTCAAAGAAATGTTGGTGGGTAATTCTATACATTCCATACAAGGTAAACATAAAATTCCTTTTACACACAAAAATGGTTAGAAAAGTACCTTGTTTAGAAAGAGGCAAGAATATTACTTTGAAAACATTTCTAAAAGTGAAAAGGGGTAAAATGAATTTAATAAAAAAATTAAAAGGTTAATTTTTTTAATTTTTTTTTCAAAACATGGGTTTGATAGAAAAATAATTTCTTAATGAAGTGATAATTGAAATTATGTTTTCTTAAAAACATTTCTAAAACTTTTTGAGTACCAAAGAGTGAAGAAATGATACTATTACTCGAAAAGGTCATGAATAACTATAGGAAACTGAAATTAAATGGTTTATTTAACAATTATAATATAAATTATTGTAATATAATTTCATGAATAAGCAATCTTTATTATAATGAGATTGTGAAATAAACACTTAAAAGGATCAAAATGATGAAGTAAGGATTAATCAATGAATTGATTATCTCTATAAAATATAAGATCTACATTTATTAATTTTAAATACATAAATTGATAGTCAAATTAATTTTACAAACAATCATATAATATTAATGAAAATGAGGAAGTAATATATCCCAGTGAAAAGGAATTGAGTTATGAAATTTCTTTACCACTTGGCAATATTAAGTTCAAATCCCCTTTGATGAAATAATTAAAATTAAAACTAAAAATAACAAGAATAAATAAGTATTCATGATGGTATATTTCAAATTATAATTATATACAATATATAAAATAAAATAGGTACATAACATTACAATATACCTCAATGGAATGTAATTATGACGAAATCCCTAACCTTATGCTTCCTTTTGGTATAAAGCTATTTAAGATCATGTATAATGGTTTTAAGCATATTGATAAATTATTATATAACCACAAACACACACAAAAACATATATATATATATGATATATGATATTTTTATAATATCTTATTCTATGTTTGTTAGTAATCTTTCATTATTTTGACTCTTTCGGGTGTTAATTTCCTAGTTTCTCAATTATGTTTTGACTTGTTATGTGTTATTCCGATTAATTAGATATTTATTTCATCATATAATTATTTTAAAACATTATTTAATAATCATATATATTCATTATATATGTATTTATAAAATTCCATAAAATTTGGAGATATAAATGAAATGCATCGTTCATAGAGATGATAGACCGTACGTACGCATGAACGCAGTTTTCATTTTATTGTCGTATTAAGAGAATGAAAATTAAATAGTATATATGTATATTATAATTATAGTATAATAATTTTATCATTTATATCACATATTTTTATTAAAACCATACATTATAAATTCCATGTATAGTGTGAATGAATCACATAGCTTTGAGGTGGCGGTAGTCCATAAGTCCAAAAACGATGTTACTGTATTCCAAAAAAATGGAAAGCATGGACATATGAATTATTAAAGAATTAAATAAGAACAAATAAAATTTTAATATTATATATATAATATATAAACTATAAATCTATCATTATTCACAACCTTTCAAAGTGGTAATTTAAGAATAAATGACATCGGTTCACGAGGCAATAGTCTGTCCTACACACAAACGATGATTGTGTATCCAATTTGATGGAAGTGTGTGTTAGTGTAGGTATTGACCTTGAAATAACAAAATATTAGTATATTTAATATAATTATGTTATTGAATGATAAATATATAATAATAATTGAATGCGTGGATAATTAAATAAAAAAAAGTGATCGTTGAAGTACATTTCCTCTTATTCGGGTAACGCCTTTTGGTTTATACCAAAAGACTTCCTTGATTTGATTTCTTCCCAAAGTAAGGCTTCTAAGATGAGTGGATGGATTTTATGATCTTATTTATTCAGGGTTTTTATGAGACAAAGGGATTTATAGGTGTTAATATGTAAGGTTATGTGGGTGAGTGCTCTTTTATAGTGGAGGAGGATTCACATTATTGTAAATATAAAAAGGTAAACAATATTAGGATGTCTACTTTACATCATGTGACTCAAATAATTAAAAATATTTGACCCAATGGGGTATATGGTCTATATAATTCCATAATATGAGTTTTTGAAATGTTTTTAGGTCATTTTGACCCTTAAGTTTAAGGTTTATTCCCATGTTAAGCTAATTTTTCTCTTAATGGCTATAATTCATTTTATTTAAATTTGCTAATATTTTCGGTAAAAAAATAATTTGAACATACTAGAAATTAAAATTTATTATGATCACAAATATTGAATACATTTTTACAAATTCCAGTCACATAAGTGGACGAAATTAATTTAAAATTAATCTCACAAACGGGACAACAAAGTAGGGGTTTAAAATAAAAATGGTAAAAAAATTGAAATTTTTTTATATCCAATATCAATGTGAAATTGATTAAAATTACCTAAATTGGAGTTATATATATATATATATGAATTAATTTCACTTTAAAACTAATTTATACTATAATTTTACACTACAAATTGTTTACGTGAAAAAGAAGTTTTCACTTACAATTTAGTATTTTTGACTATTCCTAAAAAAATGAAACTTCTCAGAATAATAACAAAAAAAGCACCCTAACATAATTTTTACTATAATATTTCAAAAATAAATTTTTTTTACACATAAAATTTATAAATGTGTCAAAATTTAGTTTTAAAATAGGTGCTCTATTAAAAGGCAACAAAACTGCCTTTATAAAATTATAGCTTTTTAAGCATAATATTGAGTTTGTTCTTATCTTATGTTTACCAAATATATTGGATGAATTTAAAAAATATTTTATTTAATATATATTATATAGATTTAATTAACATCATTTACTAATTTTAATTAATTTAATTTATTAAGTCAAAATTCTTTTGGGTGAATAAAATAAGTTTTTTTATAAAATCATTTCTTTTACATTCAATTGGTTTTTATTTTCATTTAGAATTAATTGGTAACTTATAAATCCATTTTATATATTTTTTAATCCATATTTTTTCTTAATTTAGTTAATCCTATTCATAATATCTAATTTAATATCTAGGTTATATCTTATTATATTAAATAATAATATTTTAATAAAATATTTTTGTTCGGTAAAACTCGGTCTTGAGTTTAACACAAGCCATCAAAGAAAGTCGTTGTCACGTGTAAAAAAAATAACTTACTGTTGCATGAAATATAATCTATATCATATATTTAATTTATATAAAATAATAAATGTATTTTAAGTTCTTGGGATACTATATTAACTTCTACATTTGGTGATGTGTATCATACACGCTATTGAATAAAATTTATTAATTTATAATTTTTTGGGTGTTAAAGTAATTCAATTAGGGAACATTATTTATTTGGTTTTCCCATGATCGATTGAAACACATAGTACCGTAACTTCTCCAAGGTTACAAGTTTCCCTTGTTTCATGGTTTCATAATGTTTTAATTTTTTAATTCATGATTTTGGTTTGTTTCTCTTAAATGTTTTTTTAATGATTTGGAAATTTTTAAATATAAATAGAGTTTTGAAAACTGATTTGAAATGGTTTTTTATAAGAAAGGGGTCAAGCCATGGGGAATTGTTTTAATTTTATTATTATCATTTATGAAAAAATGGGATATTATAAAATGAATAGAATATTTTATTGTTTTTTATATACTAATTAATTAGAAACCAAATTTCTAAATCATATTTCAATCTAACAGAAATATAATTTCATTTGTTGGTAAATTTCCTGAGATCCTTTGTGGGATCGTACTTGGCTCTATTTTTCTCACTCCCAACTTTGGTAATTCAGTGTATGTAAACCTTATGGACTTCTTTTTATGTGATTTTGATTGGATTTCAAAATGTTAGGTGTTTGAGTTATATGGTGATGGTTGGATTAGAATGGGTGATGTGGCCTCGATTCACATGGAGTTTTCAATAGCAGTTTGTCTTGTTTTTTTTGTTTTCATTTGGGATATATATGTATCTTCCTGAATCAATTTTAGTTTATTTATATTATGTCTATTTACTTTATTTTTATTTTATGGATTATATCCTTATTTATTTTTAATACTCTTATTGGATGTGTTTTTATGTTTATATCTAGGGTGAAATCATTCCCACCAATTATGTTCTGAGACCCTATCACTAGTTTCCTACTCAGGATGATTGGGAATGTACCTCGGGTATGTCATGGGTTGGATTGGGTGATCAGTTCTAGGGAGAACCCAGGTTGGTTCATAAAAACTCATCATTATATTTTTATTACTCCTGCATATTGATATTATAATCAAACACTATAGAATTATATTTTTTCTTATCCCACTAAAAATTATTTCTTTAACTTTAGCCTCTAAATGAACATTGAGTAAAATGTCACCTTAATCATTATCATATTCATTTTTGTTTATTTTGTCACTTTTTAGTTTTTTAATTATTTATATAAGGACATATAAACTAAATAATTTTAAATCCATAATTTATAGTACTTTTTATTCATCTAAGATTCTACTCTCCTAAAAAATAAATTCTCTAATTTAAAGATTTTTTTCAGTGTTATTTTCTTTTCATTCACATACCAAGAATATTTATTTAATGAAACATAGTTTCCATAATTGACTTAATAACTATTAGGAATAATATCAATGAGTTTCCAAACATTTAAACTTTGAAAGTAAATGAGTATAAGCTTTCGTTTAAACATTCCTTTTCAGCATATTATATTTTTGGAGAGGAACTACATTTATTCATCAACTTATTTTTCTTCAAGATCATCTTTAACATCGATCCTATTAATTTCATTGAACAAAAATTATATAGATATTTTATTTTAAATTATATTATATTTTATCATCCTATAAATTTATTTCCTATTATATAATGTGTTTTTTGTGTTGGATATTTAGGAGGGAGGTTTGAGGAAGGAATGTTGTAGTTTAAGAAGAGATTTTATCCAGGAGACATTTCTTCAGTGTGTTGGTCCCAGTTACCCTTTTGAGGTTCATTTTCTTATTTTATATATAGTTTGGTTTGTTTTATTTTGGTGTATATTTATAGATGTATGGTTTGGTGCCTCTACCTTTTTTGGAATCGCTATAGTAGGGAGGATTGAGGTGGGTTTTTTAGAGAAATGAAGGAGTTCGCTTATAGAGTGTTAACAATGGAATAACTAGGAGTCCTTAGGCATTAAATTTTATGGTTTTATAGATTTTAAGGATATATTGGTGAGGTTTATTAGCTACACTTTGGAGTTATATGCTCTAAATTCCATGGATCTACTATTTAATGGATCCATACATCACGATGCCTTGGTTGTGTCATGTACTGGCATGGGGATTAGTAGACGTGGCATGGTAATAGACCTTGTATTTTGGTATTCCATTGGTTTTTCATATTTTATTGTCTAACCATGTTTAATGGGAAAATATGTGGTGTGATTTAAAAATATATTTTTTGATTGAGACCCATTTTCAGAGCGTTATACACTTTTGCACCATAGTTTTAATGAAAAACCTAACAAGTGTGGCATGGATTATTCATTTTCACTTTGATGTTATGTTTTCCATAATGATTAGAAATTAAAAATATCTCTCAAATTACCTTATATTACTCTTGTTCCTTGTGAATTTGGGTGACCTTAAGAGTGTTTATAGGAGACCATTCAGAGCTGTTTCTCAGTATTGATCCTTGGCTTCAAAAGATTGATTTCTTATGATCTTAGGTGAGTATATTCTTTTTTCTTCTATGTTTACCCAACATCCTTCACCTATGAAGGTTGTTCCGTGGTTCGGAATTGGTTTTTACGAGGGTTATTTTTAGTTTAGTTTTATTTTAGGTTCATCTCATGTGTTCCAGATCATGTGGCCATCACCTTCTTATTCTCCCGGGTTGTGCAGAAGATTGTGAAACATCGGTTGATATGAGGGATTTCAAACTCAGATTCAATAGTCAGGAATAATATTCTCAATTAACTTATTGTTAACCATTTAGAATATATTTTAGTGTACTTATTTTTTTTATTGTAATTTTTTGGTTTATGGGGAGAGTAATAATGTATAGGGAATTCAAATTAAATAATAATAACAATTAAATAAAGATGATAAAATTGAAAAGAGGGAAACTTAAAGGGGAAAGAGTGTGTTATGTGATTTAAGGTTTTCATTATAATTGGTATGTATTAGTTCTTTTTGGTTAATACTAACTATTATGGATCCCTTGATCTCATTATAAGTGAAAAAAAACTTCAATGAACATAATAAAAAAATAACTTAAATACAACAATAAGAAAAGGGGACACTAAAATTTAAAACATGTGAAACTACAATTTTCAATGAATCTTATGCTTGATGTTTTGATTTTTCTGATTTGAAGGCTATTGTTTTTTGGTATAGTGATAAGTAAAGTGGGTGTTGATGTGTTATTACTTGTGAAGCCTCCTTTTGATCAATTAACCATTGGCTTACTAGTTTAATAATAAAATTGGGACAAGGCTAAAATTTTAGAGTAATTGGTTAAAGTGGTATGCTAGAAATTTAATTAACCTATTAATAACATAATGGTGTGTGAATTATGTAAAATAAAATGTAATTAAATAATATATGATTGATGAGAAATGAATGTGGATGGTGAAGGTAGTATTTTTTGAAGGAGGATATGGAAATGGATAGTGGGATATTAATAAATTGATAACGATTAAAATGTTTTAACCTAGTTGGAATTAACATAAAAAAATATAAGTGAATGGATTGAAATGGGGTATGTAATGATTAATATCTTGTAATGTGTGAATTAATTTAATAATTAATCTATTGAGGTTGATAAATAGTAATATGTAGGAATAGCAATGATATGGAAATGAAAAGTTGTTGTGAAGTTGGTTTCATTTTCCCATGACCGGGTTTCACAATTGCTAATGATTTTTTTATTATGAAACATGTTAATTTAATGTGTGATTACTATGCTATATTGATGGAATATTTTATGTTTTGAGGTATAATGACTTGGAAAAATGGAAAATGATGTTGTGGAACATCATGTGATGTGATGGATTAAATTAGGTATGATAATATGGGATTTAATGGATTGGAATGTAGTATATAGTGTATTGAAAGACCATGTGGGGTATGGATGATGATTGATACATGATGCATTGGTAGAACCAATGGGATATGTATGAGGTTAGGTATATTATGTATCAGGTAGACCATACAAGGTTTGGATGAGGATAGTTACACAATGTACTGAAACACCTAATAGGGTGTGGATGATGATAGGTACATGACATACTAGAAGACCCTATAGGGAACCAATGAGTAAAAGCACATGGTATACTGGAAAAACCTATAAGATATTTCTTATTGAATTTTATATATATCGGTTCATGTTTTTTAGAATAATAGAAGAAATTTTATTTCCTTTTTGTTTGTGATACCATACTCTAAAGAAAATTCAATATCGATGGGTTATAGTATGCATTAGAGGATATGTGATGGGGATGATATGGGTATGATACTATGGGTGGGGGAAGTATGTGAAAGGGGGATAGAAAAAGAATAATTCACTTCATGTTTATATCACCCTATCACTGTGAGGTTGAAAATATGGATATGTGGTGATATGGTTGAAGATATGTGGTGAGGTGGAATATTCAAGTGGAATGATATAGAGTATGGCATTTAGTGATTATGTTATTCATATAATTATATATTATATCAATTATTACTATGTTTTCTTTATTTTATAACACTCTTAATTACTCTTTCTTATTAATTATATGTGTATGATGATTTGTTTCGGCATGAAGATCCTATAGAGTACTCACAAGTCCTCACCCCACCACAATTTTTTAAGTGTTTATAATATAGTTTGATAGAAATTAGTGTTTATTTTCAGGTATACTGGATGGATTTGGTGGATGATATATAGTTTTATAACTTATTAGTTAATTTATTTTTTTAACATTGTATAATTGACATATAGATAACTTTTGGGTTATGTAAATTTATTTATGGAGGGGAATTTATTTGGAGTTTATTAGTGGGGTTTTCTTATTCTTCTTGGGATATTATGAGTGTAATTATTTTGATATTCATGGTGTATACCCTTAGTGGTAGTTTCCATCCTTAGGCCTATTAAAAATGGACTTCAAGGGTCACTCTTGTGACAACCTATCTTGAGTTATAATATGTTTTTCTTTCTAAAGAAACTGTAACATAATACATAAAAATTTATTCAAGAGTTTAATAAAAACCCACATTTCTATGTTTAATAATATAAATATGATGAAATTATTTTTAGTTTTGTATTAATCATGTTAAAACATTCATTGGGGTAATTTTATATATATTTTTGAAATAATTGATATTTGGATTAATTGTGAAAAATATTTATTTTACAAATACTGTCGATTTTAGGACATTATTAGGATAAAATAATGAATTAAAAGTATATAAAAACCATATTATAGAAAAAATATTTATTTAATAAGTTATATAATTCCTTTATAAATATATTTTTGAACTTATAAATCTATTTTTAATATTTTGGAAATCTAATTAATGTTTTCATTTAAATAAGAACTATTTTTGGTTCTTCTCTCTTAATCAAGTATTCAAAAGGATTCTATTGGTTTTATATTGATTTAAAATTCATGAAAGTAACTTTTTATTTTAAATAATCCAATTAGTTCCTAGGTAACAAAAAATATAATTTTTTATTCTATAATATCATTTTATACATAAAATGATCATTTTGCTAAAAATAGTTTTTGTTGTATTTTGTGAATTTTTATAAAAAAATATAATTTATAACAATTATGGAAGTTGAATATTGTAAAATGGATTAATTTTTTTTATCATAATTAATTTTATTTGGAAATAAGTTAAACTTAATTTCTAGTCATGATAAATAGTAATCATGGTAAAAATTTATCGCCACAGTTAAGGGTAAAATGAGTTGAAATGGTTAAAATAAAGGGATAAGGATTCAAGATTAAAATAAAAACAGGGATAAATCTACTTGGTTGGTTATATTTAAATCTTACTCATACCATATTTAAATATTTGATAATTTTTATCCACTTTACTTAATTAATAAAAATATTATATGATAAAGTTATAGGTATTTACAAGTTTACCACCAACCTCGCTTATAAAAGGAAACATCCTCCCATCATTTTTATACACTTCTTGATCCACTTATCTACACAAATAACTTACCAAAATACCTTCCAAACTCTATTTCTATTTATCTAGAGGTCTTGTAATCACTAATAGACCACTTCAAAAATACTTAAGGTGTAATCCAAAGGAGATTCGAAAAGAAGAGGTATATATTCTTACCGTGATTTTCAACTTCATTTATTCTTAAACCACATAAAAATATTTGATAACCATGTTATAATAATTAATTAATAATATTTACCATATTAATATTTTTTTAATGGTATATCCATTTTATATCTTCTTTTAATCCTATGTAAATTGAAAACGTCGCTCATGCATACGTACGAACTACATCTCCACGTAACGGTGTAATTATTTTTTCATTACCAAATTACATGAATGGTTATAAAAGTGTAATTAATAAATATATATGATATTTAAAAAATAAATATTATTCTTTAAATATAATATATCATGTTACTTATTACCCACTCTTTTTTTGGAAAATGATAACGTTTGTCGTGTGTGCATGTGAACAACCGCCTCTATGAAGAGACATGATTCATTTTTCATTTCTTATTTACATGGATGATCATAAGGATAGATTTAATGAATATATATGATATTTATTATATAAATAAGATTCTATAAATCTTATTCATCTTGTACTTTCATTCCTTTATAACTATTAGTAAAATAAAAATGCTATCATGTGTACGTGCAGACTACCGCCTCCATGAACATTGCATTTTGTTTTTTATTATTACTAGTCATGGATGGTTATAAAACTATATTTTGAATAAAAATTATAATCATGAAATTATTAAAATTTTGGATATTATGTAACCATTTCATAACACCTTTTAGGATGATTAATATCCGAAATTAATTTTAAATAAATTGATCTAACAATCTTAATTGGTCACTGTGAGCAGGAACTGAACTATGAATGGATATAAAATGAATACACAAAGAATTTGAAAATGGAATATAGATGAAAAAGTTTATACTAAATTATTTACTAAATTTAAATCTATCATTGAGTAGTATATAACATGTTCGTTCAAGTATTAATCCAAGGTAAATGTTTTTCATCTCAATTCCACTCCATTGATACATATTTTATATTATAAAATTAATTATTATTATATGGTTTAAATAATTCCACTTTTAAATATTACATCATTAATTATGAATTATTTATGGAATTTAAATTTTTAGTTCAATTTTTATCTTTTAAGGAATTTTAATTCAAAAGTCATTAAAGACATAAATGTTTAATTTACAATCTCACTCTTATTAACAATTGTTCATGTTTAAATTTGAATTAGAATAATTATTTGTTATTTATTTTCTTACACCCCATATATTTTATTTTCCTCTAGTTATTTTTGGGGTTTCCATGTTTTCATTCAATATTTTTCTCTCTTTGGGCCAATATAATGTTTTTAATAAAATCCAGCCTTATTTCATCTTTTTGGTTGAGAATATTTTTCTTCCATATCTATCTTATTGAAATTATTTTATGGATGTATTTCAATTATTGGTTAAAGTATCTTTATACTATTTTTCACTTTATTTAAAACATTTCAAATGGAATATTTTTAAACTTTTCCAAAAAATTAAAATGTTCACTTTTTACAAAAGTTTGAAAGAAATTTTCTTTTTAACAAATATGGTGTGAATTTATTTTTCCACCTATATGACTATTATTTTCAATTTTGATTCCACTAAAAATTTCTGTGGTTTTTAGAAAAAAAATTCCAATTCTATTATTTTGTTATTTTTTTATTAATATATAAATATATTATTTTATCGAATGTTTGAAAATATTTTTGAAAATAATTTGTAAAATCATTTTTTTAAAAAAAGTTATAAAACTCTCAAGGAATATTATTTTTAAAGTTCGGCTTCCATTTTTATCTCTAATTATCAAAATTATTTCAATTACTTTGAGACATTCATTTCTAATGAATTCATGGTCTTCTATTATCCTATATCGATTTATGGATTATACTATATTTTGTGATAATTCAATTTCTTGTGATCATGTTCTCTATAATTATCTATTATTCATTAGACATCATTTTCCCTCTTCATGTACATATTTTTAGTATCATGTATTTATTCAGTATCATTTATACTACTTACATATTTTATTAACCATAGACCATTTCAATACACAGTTGTATATGAAGGAATGTTATTAAGAATATTATATCATTAACTTGGGAAATATTGTTATTCCGTATTATTGATTCAATAGGGATATTTATCTATTGATAATTTATATTGATTATATATTATATTTTTGAATAAATATATAAGGAATTCATTGGATACATGTAGTTGATGGGGGGGGGCTTGACTATAAATAGCCTCTTGATATATAGACAGGTCTTACGAGACAAATAATTGACCTAACCATCAATTGAAATATATTATAAAAAGTATTCATGTTAAGGTTCATGTTGTATTGACATGTGGCCTTGATGGAAATATCATGACTTTTGAAATTATGCATTTCCCTCCTTATGATTTCAATCATTATTATCAATGTGATTATTATACTGATGTTTTCTGCGGATATATTTTTAAGATTAATTTATTTATTTAATGGAATATGCATTTATTATAAAATCATCCATATTGTTTATGCCTTATCTAATAATAATATATTTTGTTTCATGATTTCACTTACTGAGTATCTGATATCACAATTTATTATGTTTTTATTTCCCCAAGATATGATGAAGAAATATTTTAATAATATTCAAGTATGATGGAACTATTTTCATGATATTTTTTATTTTTATAATGTAATATGTAAATCATTTATATATCTAGTATCATAGTACTACTAAACTGATCAACCCTTGGTGATACAATACCATGCATGATGTATCAAATTGATAATGTAAACATCATCTATAGGTTAATGGAGTCTCCATCATTACAATTTATATCATAATAGGTTTTTAGGACCCTTGGGAACTAGATTTTTGAAGAATGTTGTTATCACGGTCGTTATGATAAACCCCTAAAATGTTCAAAATTATTTGTGGATTTTTATGTTATGGCTCCATATTCATGATGTTATGAAATAATTATGTGTTTTAAATTCATTATAGATGGATCTTAGAAGAATAAAGGTAAACCATATCAACACTCATAACTAATATAGGGATCGAACTTATGAGATAGTCAGTACAATGGATGTTGGAGATGAGAAGATCATACAAATATTGTGGTAACTTACCTAGGTTATGAAAAATAACCCTACTGGAATAGAGTAACATATTATTATATAGTATGATGCACCTATGTTGAATCGATTTATGTAACATAATATTTGATCCTTTAATGGAACTACAATTTTATTAGTAGTTGAGTTATGGATCAAGTACCATGATAATATGTTCAATGATTTGGGATTTAATGAAATTGAAAAGCATATTATAGAAATATATTGTTTAAATGGAGATGATGATCGATGTATTCTATTAATATAGAATACTAAAGAAGATAATAAAATAGAAAGTATAGAATGAAGAACTTTTATAGTGATATTCTTTGATAAATATTTTCCTTAAGAACAATAAGATGAAATGGATAGAATATTCCCCAACTTAAAGAAAAAATAAGAGGAAAATGTTTTTGAATATGAGTAAATATTTACAAGATTATAAAGGCATGTAATGAACTATATACTTAATCTAGAAGGAAATATTAATTGTTTCTTTGATGTGATTAATCTGAACCTATAAGGGGAACTGGTCTTCGAAATATTTTTATCATATGATGATATATTATTATGTAATATTAATATAGAGAAATAATTCTATAGGTCCTATATGTTCAATTCAAAATCAATAATTGAATATGTAGGTTTATCACCAGGGAAAAAATGCATAAAAGAAGAAGAAAGGAAATATAGGGTTTCCAAAATCTGATAATTATAGAAAGAAACATCTATGTAAATGATAAAAGGGAATGTGAATTTGTTACAAGTAAAGACATAAGTTCCATATAGATCATTAATGACAGGGAAATAAAAAATGATTGTTATCCAACGCTTCAAATTTAAGGATATGTGAAATTATTTAAACCAATTCCCCAAATTTCAAGAGAACCTACCAAAAAAGAGGAAAAGGTGGTAGGCTAAACATATTTGATTACTACAAAAAAAAATAGAAGTTTTTAAGTATGCGGTTTAATTTAATTTAAAAATAAACTCAAAGATATATAATTATTTATTTAATTCTATATATTCAAACTCTTTTAGATTTTTCATTTTCACCAAGAAGATTAAATCATTAACTACATACTTGATATGGGAGTTGTAAATTAATAATAATAGTTGAAATCCAATTAAAACTAGGATATTACAATCACTACCCATTATGATGCATAAACATACCATATTTTAAAACTTGGTTATAATACCTATGGTTTAAATTGATATAATCTTTAGTATACATTAGCTTTAAAAGAATAATGTGGAAATTTATTACCAATATAAAGATATTATGGTTCATAAAGGAGATGTCGAGTCCATTATGTTTATATTGGATAACAGAAAATTTGAATCATTTCTAGATCTACCTTCAGAGCTCATCTTAATTAAACCAGGGGAGACTACATGTTTACACAAACTATATATGGCAAAGGTGACCTTGTAATAGAAGATGTACCTATTGTATATGAATACATTGATGGGTTTCCTAAATATTCAACTATAAATACACTTAATCATAAAGTTGAGTTTTCTATTGAACACATTTCAAATAAAAAAATATATCTAAGAATCCATATAGAATAACTATAGTAGAATTAGTGGATGTAAATAAACAAATAACAAAGTTGTTTAATAAGGGATTCATTCACCATATTGTTTCACCTTCGAGATCCCTTTTTATTTATGTTAAGAAGAAGGATGGGTCAATAAGGTTTTTTATCAATTACATGGAAATCATTTCCATTACTATAAAGAAAAATTACCATTGGCCTCACATTAAATAATTTTATATAAATATCAAGGAGCTAAATATTTTTTAAATATTGATCTTTATTCTAGTTATTATTAATTATAAGTATGTAAGGAATGTTATGAAAACCCATATTTAAATACACCTTAATTCATGAATAATTACATAAATATACACATATTATAATCCCAAAAGATTTTGAGGTGAGTAAATTTTTTAAATTAGGTACATATATCAATAATTTGAAACATTTGTATAAAAACAATATTCAAAAACTTCACAACATGATATTAAAATTCTATTACTCTTCTAAAAACACATGGTATATCCTGGTGATGTACACAAGAAAGGGATTATTTGTAAATCCCAGTAAGGGAATAAAAAAACACATCATAAGGAAAATATTTACATGTGACCCAATAGGTATATCAAGTTAACATAAGAGGGATGAGAATCATAAACTTGAACATAAAATCATGATAGAAGACGATAACATAAAGGAAACATGGGAGTGTGGGAATAATATAAAACATGAAATCCTAAACTTACATCAAGGATAAACACATAGAAATCATAATATAATATTCTTAGGATAACCTTCCATGAACCATTCATGGTATATCATGAGATAAAAACATTACCCAATGCATTGTAGGGCTATATAATTTTGGTCTCATGAATCATATTTATATCATTTATATGCATAAGTGTGCCACATAGATCATAAAACATAGAATACCCTTCATAAATTATAATCCCTTGATTATGGAGTGAGTGTTAGATGCACATAATTACCATGTCAATCAAGTATAGGTATATCTAGGTGAATAACCTTGAGCATAATTTGGGGTGGGTATTCACTATACTAATGTTTGACATGGAAAATCACAGGATAATTTTGGTAGTATAACGGGGGTACATAAAGATTTATGTAGGTGTCTAATGAGAGTGAAAAGAGCCTCTCATCACTTGTAAATCATAAATAAATTAATATTAATGTGTAAAAACATATCCCAACATTAAAAATCATAAATCAAATGGTATAAAATAAAGAATGTGCTTGGATAAAAAGGAGAATGAGATGATCCCTTACCTTGAGAGGGAACTTCTAAAAGCTTAAGAGGAGATTATTAAGAGATTCGAACACCTTTGTAGCCCTATATAGAGGGAAATGTATATTAAATTTATTATAAAAAGGGTTTAGTGAAGAATAATGGGATTTTGGGCGGGATTTCATAGAGAAAGTGAGATGAATTCTTTAATAATTTAGAAACTTATGGTTTTTACTATATATGATAAAATAATCAAAATTGAAAACAATACCATGGTTTTTCCATTGTTTTTGGCCAAATAGGAGTGGTTTTCAATATTTTATATGTCTAATAACATAACTAATTAAAATAATATCCTTAGTGATGTGGAATTTCTTCATGTCTATAAAGAATTAGTTTTAAAACCTATAAATATATTATATGTTTTGGAGGAATCATTGAGGGTTTATAAAATTGCTCAAATAACTTAAAAAACATTATTTTAAATGGAAACCCTAATTTTGTTTTTTTATAGTCATTATAAAATTTATTAAATCACTTTTTCACTCTTGTGATGTTATAATACATACCATATATTCATAACATATTTAATTTTTACCCAAAAAATTGGGTTGTCTCGTAAATTTAAGAAAAATTCACTTTTGGATAATTTCAAAAATATAATTTCAATAATAATATTTTTTATCAAAACAATTATATAAATATAAAAATATATACTTTTAAATAAAAAATCTCCATTTTTTAATAATATCAATTTTTATAATGATAATAGTTTCTAACCCTTATAAAAATTAAATTTGAATTAATAGGATTGTATTATCATTTAAATTTAAATAAATATCATTTATTAAGATTATTTTGTTTAAATAACATTTGTTTTAAAAATTCTTTAATTCATAAAAAATCGTGCCTTGATTGAAACTATATAATTCCCAAAAATACAATTTTAGTTTCATCATATCAAAGTATAACTTTTCTAAAACTCATTATTTAATAATTTATAAAGTAATATTAAAA
This sequence comes from Viscum album, assembly GCA_963277665.1. Classification (NCBI taxonomy): domain Eukaryota; kingdom Viridiplantae; phylum Streptophyta; class Magnoliopsida; order Santalales; family Viscaceae; genus Viscum; species Viscum album. The sequence goes on from OY728120.1 coordinate 1,492,760,211, forward strand.
AGAATAAATATAATCATTATTTTATTTTAAAAAAATCATACGGTTAGGGTCTAGTTACGCAACTCCTTATTAAACCAACATATTCCTTAAGGCTAAGGTGTCTGATGATGACACTTTCTTGGGGTGGTTTGATGAACATGGTTTCAGTTGTGATCTCGATAAAATTGAATTTATCCCATAAATAGTTTCACTCCTTCCTTAGTTGTTGAATCTTCTCTTGGTCTTGGTCAAGGGAAAATATTATTGATGCCATCTCCCTTAGAGGCTTTGATAAATAGGCATCATAGTCTATGCTCCTACTAGTTGAGGATATCACTTCTTCTATTTATGTCAGTTAGAATATATCATAACCATTAATATATATATATACTATTCTTAATAGTCAATTTAAAACAACTATATTATCAATGGATATGATACTTAGCAATCTTTTAAATTTGATAGGCTATAATAGTCCAAAATATCCAATGTAGTGCATGTGTTATCTACAATTACATTACTTACTAAATAATTTATTCAATTGGAAAGGGAATTTCAATTATAAAACATTCGGTAGTTACATTCTTCCTCCATTCAGTAATTTAACCCTTGAATTTTAACTCCATACACTAAAAAAGATACATGTACTTCTATTTCCTCACCTCTTTCATTTCCTACGCTGCTTCCTCAAAATTGTGGTTCTTCCAAAACTTTTTAACTAGGTGTTTTTTGTTGTTTCATAGAACATTATATCTATGATACAATATCTTCACCAACTACTCCTCATATGAACGATCATTCTTCAAGGGTACCACCTATGGATTCTGTACATGTGATGTGCATGGTCTATACTTCCCCAATAGGGATACATAGAATGCATCATTTATATGAGATATGTTATATGGGAGTAAAAGTTAATCTCCCATAGTTCTAATTAAATTAAGGATATCGAAGGGGCTAATATATCTTGGACTAATCTTTCCCATACTCCCAAGCCAAATGTATTTCTTCCATGGTCATATATAAAGGAATAGTATATCTCTGACATAAAACATTAGATCTCATCGATGATTGACTGTACAACTTTTTTGTCAACTTTATTTTTATTTAACTTGATGCTAAATGGTTTGAAAATCATATTTCATACATTGGATAATATTGGGTCCCATTAACTTTTTATCTCTAATTTTACCCCAACATGTTAGAGTCTTCCACCATTTCCCATATAGAGCCTGATAAGGTTCCATTTTAATTATAGAATGGATGATATTATTGTATAACAACTCTTATAGGGGAAGGTGTTGATCCCAAGATCCTTGTAAATTCATTTCACATGATATCATAATATCCTAGAGAGTTTTAATGGTACTATTAGACAGACCATCTATATGAGGGTGATAAGCAGTTTTGAAACTCAGCACTGTATCCAACACTTGCGGAGGGATTCTCCCGAATCTTAAGGGAGTAGTGAAAATGGGTCATAGGCCCATGGAAAAAACTAGTTGGGGTGGGATGGGATTATTAAAAAAATTACCATATCAAAATAGGACTTATGAGGACTTCCCACATGTGTAGCTAACTCGTGTGGATATGTGTTGGACTATGATTATTTTGGTTTTGTTAAAAAACATTATCAATGTATTTCCATCCTTTCACAGAACTATCAATCTAATTCCTGATGCATGTGTAGAAATTCCATGTCTCGGAACCTCTACACTCGTATCCCATCTCCAATGTATTCCTCTCTATCCTTCCTCCATCCCCCTCTATCCACTCCCCTCTTAAAATTATATTTTTAGTAAAAAAATTCCCAGTACCTACCATCACCTGCCTCCATCTCCACATATTTGACGATGCAACCACCACAATCACTCACAATTTTTAACATTATTCACTGTCTCTCACTTCACTCCCTCCCAACCCAATGTTCCAATGCCCTCACTATTTTCCTCTTACTACATCTTCAAAATCTTCTGACGATGACAGTTGTATTTCTCCACCTCCTTCCACCTTCTTTGTCCTCAATTACATCACACCCATATGATTTATCTTTCAGGATACATCTATCTTATTTGTTACACCTACCTGTTTCATTTCCCCCCTCCATCTGATTTCTATATACACATTCATCCCGTCTATTTGACATATTTCTTCCAATTTCCCCTGCCTTCTCCATCACCCCCTACTTCATCCATCATGCACCATACCATCACCCTGACCTCATTATCCATAAGGGGTCAATCATCCTATCACCCATGACCGCTTCATCTTCTATTTTATCTCCACATCACCTACCTCAGATCTCTATAAGATAAAATAGAGACTGGAATTCCATTCAGTCTTACCACTTCTCTTATATATATCTTGGTGAGTTGATCCAAAGATAAATCTTTCTTGATAGAAATGAAATTTTTTGACTTTGTAAGGTGATCTACTTCCACCCAAATGATATCATTTAATTTATATTTTATGGGTATTATTATAATTAAATCCATTTCTATGTTTTTCCATTTCTAAACAAGTATGGGAAATGGTTTCCTCATACCCTTATACATCTGTTTTCCATCCTTACCTTATTGTCATACCAAGTATCGAGATATAAATTCCACAATATCTATCTATATTTCATCCCACCATATGTTTTAATCAAAACCCTATACATCATAGTGATTCCTAGATGAATAGAGAAGGAAGATATATTTCAATCATCTAGAAATTATTTCTTCAGCTATATTTTTAATAGGACACATATTCGGGTTCCATACCATATAACTCCATCTTTAAAAAAGTTGAACTCTAGAATATTCACTACCATTTTCTATAGTGCATCATCATCGTTTTGGACCTACTTGACCATATAAAGAATATATTGTTGTTCAATTATCTGATCAAGGTAGGATGAATATCCTTTTGTTATTCCCATTTATATTCTTTTCATGTACAAGAAGATTGGATCCCTTTCAATCCTCTTCATGGATAGGGTTTAGAGGTCCTTTCAACTCAACTCACCTACGAATTTGTTCACTATATGAGTATGCTAATTGATTGAAAAATCATAATCCTTGAGTAGCTATAACCTCCTCAATTTTCCCATATTGATCTTCTTTTTGTGAATATAGAGTGGAGTCTTTTATGATTCATATATATATCACACTTCTCCCAATAGAGATAATTCCATAAAATCATCAATAAATAGATCAATGTAGCCAATTATAGATCATGTTTTGGGTAGTTATTCTCATATATATTTAATTATAAAAATGCATAGGCTATCACGTTTTTATCTTGAATGAGTATACATCCCAATATCTTTTAGGATGCATCACTATAAATCCCAAATCCTTCCCCACTGGTAGGTAATATGTGTACATGTGAAGTGATTATCCTATTCTTTAAATTTTAAATCCTTTCAATATTTATTAGTTCATAAAAACTTTACTCCCTTCCAAGTTAGCTTGGTTAGTGTGATTTAAAATCATGATAGGTTTCTATCAAATCAACCACAGTACATAGTTAATCTATAGAAACTATGGATTTCTATAACATATGTTGGTCTAGGACATCCTTCAATTGCCTCTTTTTTTGAAGGATCCATATATGTCCCTTTGTTAATGATAAAATTCCACATGAATGTTATTTTCTCTCTCAAGAACACTCATTTACAGTAATTCACATATATATTTTCTTTTTTCAAGGTCTTCAAATACAACATTCAAATTCCTCTCATAATACTCCTTTCTTTTGGAGTATATTAGAATATCATCAATAAAGAATATCAAAATTTTTTCCAGGTAATCCCTAAATAATCTATTCATCAAGTCTATGAAAATACTAGAAGTGTTAGTGAGACCAAATGTCATTATAATGAACTTTTAGTGTCCATACCTTTTATGAAAAGTATCCTTGGGGATATTCAACTTATTGAACTTTACATAATATATCATGAAAGATGATCCACATTGGAAAAGTATTGGGATCCACATATATGATCTAACAAGTCACCAATCATTGGAAAATGATATTTTTTTTCTTTATCATGATCTTATTGAGCTCAAAATAATTAATTCATAGGTGAAATAAAACATCATTATTCTTGAAAAAAGGACTATTTCACCCCATGATGAATCACTTAGTCTTATAAACCTTTATTAATATTATCTTATAGGTGATTCTTCATATCCTCAAGTTCAAAAATAGAAATTCTATATAGATTCTCTAAAATTGGAAAATCATCAAGTATATGGTCGATTGAAAACTCAACCTCTTAGCTAGGAGGAAGGCCATTAAATTCTTTAGGAAACACATCAAAAAATTCCCTTATAATGCGAATGCCATCAAGGATGATCTTTTCCTTAGTCTAATCATTTGAGAAAGATATTATTTCTCATAATGAAATAATATCCATGATTGAGATGATAATACCAAATGAGATTCATCATCATCCTTGAAATTGTATATAATTAGAAGGCGATTTAGGATATAAAGGGTGATTTCAATCTCTCATAAATTTAGGGTTGATCTATATGAGGAAAGACAATACTTGCCTAAAATAGCATTGAATTCTACTAAAGGGGGTATCATAGGGATTTTTGGGAAATTTATCCCAAAAATCTTGATAAAGGATGAGTTATAGGCTTGGGATATAATAATTGACTAATTTTATATCTTCACTGATTACTCAAATTCCATGTTTTGAGGTGGTATTTGAATAGTTCTATTAAACATGTGTGATATGAAATAATTCAAAGATCCAAAGTCAAATAGTATTTTCACTCTCCTTGAATGAATAACTAGAATATATTTCACCACTTTGTTCTTATGACTCACATAGGTAGTTTTTATGGCATAAGATCTCCATTTATTTCTAGTCCTTGGAGGTTGTTTTCATTAGTTTTCGTCTACAAACCTTGGCTTAGTACATTTATTTGTATATTTTTATTATTCCTTGTAGTTTAAGTATTAGAAAATAGGCATAGGGTTGATTGGAGAATTATGTTCTTCAATAAAATTAGTCAGTTTCTCCCATAAAAAAATCTCTATCTTGGTTCCCTTCCCACAATTATTTTACCACACTTTTGAAAAGTGAGATATTAGACTTTTACACCCTATTAGATTTCTCCAACGTACCAACAAAATTAAATTCTATCCTCCACTTCATATCTCTATACCCATGTTACTCTTGAGATTCTACGATCCCAATTTTGAATTTGAGGTCACATCATACAATTTGTTCATAGCTTTAAAAGTCTCAAATCACAATTTATTTTAATAAAATAATATTTATCCAACCAAATAAGTGGTAAAATTTACTTTTAGGGTCAATGAAAAAGATGAAGTCTTATTATGTAGGTCTTGTGAAGTTTTCCTAATATAATCAAGTGGATTATTATTCCTTTTTCATAGGCCAATGAAATCCCTCTCAAATTTAAGTAACAGAGTTTGTCGAAAGTATTTATCAAAAAACATTTTATGGAATTATTTTCACTCCATCACTTGGATATATTCCTTAGGTTTTGATTTTTCTATCAATGTACACCATTGATCATATTATACTTCCCCATGATAAACAAATATAACGACCTTATCTTACTCAGGGCCTTAAAGAACAGAGAATATCTATTCAATAGAGTTTATCCATTGTTCTTCGATTAAAGGATCAGAAGATCCACTAAAAGTCAGAGGCCTTTATCACATTAATGTTTCAATTTAATGTTAATCATTATTAGGGGGATGCGGATTTTCACCCTGATTAAAGTTTATATTCAAAAATTGAGGTAATTGATAATTTATTTTCTTAAAGTTTTATGCTTCTTCTACCATCGGGTTGGTAATCTCATTTGGGAATCCATTACATTGTTCATCACATTGGTTATTGAATCGATTCCTTCGATTCCCATCCACTGACTAAAATAAAGGGAAAATTAGGGATCTTATTTTTTAAACATTAAAAAAAATAAACGGGAAACCATGAAAATTAAATGGATAACTCATAAATCACTTATATTCCTCAACCTTTAAATTTTAGGTTTCAATAATGATATATTTCCTAACATAAAATTTTATGGAAATTTTTGTCCCATTAAAAATGGTTTATAAAGATCTTGTGAAATTATAGAAGAATGTCCCCTAGGAGTATCAAACAGGTCATATGTGATGATTGAGTCAAAGACTTATGTTCCCTTTTAGGGGTCATTACACCTAAGTATAACTATGATAGAGCCACATCCACTTGTTGTATCCATACCAGGATGTATTTACTTGGAGAAAAATTACTCTACACTTTAATAAAATTTAGTTATGTTTTCCAATGTCTAGTCTTATCCCTATGGTTGTCACTATGGTTTTCTAGTACTATCCCCCCCCCAAAGTAGATTTTCCTCTGATACCAGCTATGAAAACCCATAGTTTAATATACATTAATTCATGATTTATAACATAAAGATACACATAATACAATACCATATGATCATGAGGCCTAGTGTCTTTAAGATATTAGGTACAAAGAATAATAATTTGAAACATGGGTACAACAACATTATTTAAAAACCCCATTACATGCCTCAAAATTCAAATGTTCTTCTAAAACTGCATGGGATAACCTGGAGATGTATATAAAAAGGGGTGAGCTATAAAGCCTGGTAAGGGAATTATCAAAACATATTATAAGTTAAAGTAGTACATGTGATACAAGTTTCATATCAAGTTAACATAAGAGTGGTGATAATCAAAAACTTTAACATCAAAGAATGATATAAGATGATAACATTAAGTAAACATGAGAGTGTGGAAAAAACATAAAATAAGAAATCATAAATATATGTCAAGGATAACCACATTTACATCATAACATATTACTATTTAGATAACCTGCCAGGAAACATACATGGTATCTCATGAGATAAAAACATTACCTAATGCATTGAAGGGCTATATAATTCTGGGCCCACCTGTCACATTTATATCATGTACATTCATAGGTGTTCCAAAAAGATAATACAACATAAGAATTCCTTTCATAACTTTTAATCCCAAAATTAAGAATTTTTGTTAAATATAATGACGTAACAAATCAATGAATGATATTTATATCTAGGTGAATACCCTTGAGTGGAAATTAGGATGCGTATTAACTACACAAATTTTTGTGATGGAAAATAGCAGGATAATTTCGGCAACATAACGAGGGTATATAAAGATTTATGGAAGGGTTTAATTAGAGTAAGAGAGGTAAACCATAACTTTTAAATAATAAATATATTAATTGGAATGTGTAAAAACATATCCCAACATGAAAAATTGGAAATCAAAAGGCATAATATAAATAAGGTGCTTGAATAAAGAGGAGAGGGATATAATCCCTTACCTTGAGAGGGAAAATATAAAAGATTTGGAGGTGATTATTAAGAGATTTGTAACACCTTGGGAGGAAACTTGAGAGGAAAATGAATATTATATTCATGCTGAAATGTTTTTTAGTTAATAAGAATTATATCTTCTCTGTGTTTTTATAGAAAAAGAGAGGTGAATTATTTATTAATTTTTAAACATAGGTTTTGCATTCTATATGATAAAATAATTAAAACCAAAAACCATACCATGGTTTTTAATAAGTAGGAGTGTTTTTAAATATTTTATAATGATAATAAATTAAATAATTAAAAAAATAATCTTAGTTATGTGGAAATTGATCCATGTTCAAAAATAATTAATTTTAAAACCTCAAAATATAATATAGGTTTTAGAGGATTCATTAAGGATTTATAAAATTAATAAAAAACACATTATTTTAATGGATAAATCCTAATTTATGTCATTCATAATATTTATAATATTTATTACATTACTTTTGAGATTTTATGATGTCATCATACATACCATATATTTATACCATTTTTCATTTTTACCAAAAACAGAAAATTATGAAAAATTTACCATTAGGTAATTTAAAAATGTTAATTTCAAAAATAATATTTATTTTATCAAAATAATTCTCTAAATATTAATATTTAAACTTTTAAATCAAAAATAAATATTTATTAAAAAATAATGGGTTTTTTGACGATAATAGTATCAAGCCCTTATAAAAATTAAATTGGGATTCATAAAATTATATTATCATTTATATTTAAATAAAAATTATTTATTAAGAATATTTTATTAATCTATAATATTTTAAGGAAATTATTTAATTCCTCAAAAATATTTTTTTAATTGAAACTATTTATTTCCCAAAAATAAAATTTGAGTTTCATTATATCAAAAATTATTTTTTATCAAACTCATTATTTACTCACTTATAAAGTAAAAATAAAAATGTTAAATATAAATAAAAATATAAAAATTAATACTATTTTCTTCGAGATACATAAAACCTTATTACATCAAAATATACTCTAGGGTACATTGGGTGATAGTGACACTTTCATAGGGTAGCGAACTTGGTTTGGGTCATGATCTCCATAAGCTTGAAATTCTCCTATAAACTATTTTTCTCATGAATTATTTATTTAATTAAATTTATGTTATTAATATTTTCATAACTTTTTTTTATACTCTCTTTACTTATTTTATATTAAATGTGTATAATTTTTGTGAAATATTAATGTTTAAATATTAACTATAATTTTAGATCACTATTTTATTTCATCCAGATTCAAGTATGTTTAATGTTTCAATAATAAAATTCACACTACTTATCCAAATGAAATTATTATTGTTTTTTAGTGTCACTTACTCAAATTAAAACATTTCATTAGAAGGAACCTTTGGCCAAATCGTCCATTTGGAGGGTTATATGGTCCACATAATAAGACCCAAGGAATCTGTGAAGAAACTGGACCAGCCATGATGATTGAGTTACTGGTCTAAATCCCGAAGTCAAAATTTTATGAAAATCCACCATATGTTCATGATTATCCAAAATAATTGTGGATAAAAATTTTAAGGTCCAACTACACGAAAAGGGGGCCCAACTGATGCATTAAAGTCTAGCCCACCATTCTGGCCGGGAATTAAAATTCGGACACTATTCATGACATTTCACATGACCAGGTCATCAAATAAAACTGTGATTTTTCAGTGTGAAATATGAGATATAGGAGGATGAATTTTTTGAATAAATCATTCGGATTTGAAGTCATATTCCCATTCAAAAATCCATTCACATTTTGGCCATTGAAATAGAATGGATAAAAATGGATAGTTTAACATTATTTAGGAAAACCTCAATAAATTTGGCTCCATAAGTCCAAATTCCTAAAAACATTCAGAGTAGTAATCCAAAATTATTATCTAAAATTTTTAAGAAGAGGATATCTTGAGATTTGGATGTCTGGATGGAAAAATTGGCGATGCAAGTGGAGGGGTGTATTTGGAATGAAAACAGTCCTCCTCCTTGGGCTATAAATACAACCCCCTCTTCTCCTTGAATATGGATAGAATTTAAGAGAAAATAAGGATAGTTTGGAATGACCAAGGATATTAAAAAGGCTTGGGAGGATCTTCCATACTCAATTTTTAACTTGGGAAACCATTCCTCCTTGCTTACTTTCATTTACTTTTGTGTTGTTCTTCATTTATAATCATGTAAGTGTTTGTTTTTGTAATTCTATTTTAGTGAAAGTTTCTTCTTCATATTCTGTTTTAATCATCCACCCTATGTTATTAATTTTATTAATTCTCTTAAAATATTTTGAAATCAAGTTGAAACCCATTCCTTTCTTTTGCTTCCTCATTCAACCATAATTCTATTTTTTTAATTCTCATCACTGTTTGTGTGTGTGTGTTCAGTGCACAACTGTTTTCTTATCCCATTCCTTTTCTTCTCTTATTAACTCATAATCATAAACAAAATAAACCATATTTATAATCATCTTAATGGATGAGTAAATATACCATTGGGTTGAGTCAAAATTTAATGATGTTAAGTGATTAAGAGTATTTTCTTGTCACGACCCGTCCCCCGGGGCCCGTGTCGTGACTACCCCAAGCCCGCTTCCATAGGCCAGGGGCTGGATACTAGTACCGAAGGCGTATTCCCTAAAACTGGGAAGGCATTGCCTTTATAACTCGTAAATCACCAAACCAAGCACACAACACGATACAAACACTAGTAAAATGAATAGTAAAAAGAGTGTGTACAGTAAGTAAAAGGGGCTAGAATACAAGACCAACTAGAAAGTACAAGTAAACTGAACAGCTCTTGTGAACACCTGCCAAGGATCCTACCTAAAGTGTAGGTACAACTCTCGAACAGTGATCTCTGCGGTAAGCCTCATCTAAGGTCCACCTCCGAGCTACATCCAGTCCTGGTACTCTCATCCTCAGTCAACGTTGTCCGTCATCTGCACCAAACACAACAAGGTGCGGGCATAACCCATGCAAGGGTGAGTGTAACGATACTCAGTAGGGACCCTGAGACCCTCATAGGTCTCACAAAATTCACAAAGGATAAAAAAAGCATAAAAACAACTTTCAACCCTAATCAAGTATATTCTCATACATATACCTATGTTATCAGGTATACCCATCTCATTCATGAGGAAACACATGGCCCAACTCATTAGCTCAAAGATCAAATGTTCCACAAAGGAAAGAATACCACGAAGGTAACACCACAAAGGTAAGTACCACAAAGGTAATGCCACACATAAGAATACTACAGAGGCATCACCACAAAGGAAAGTAACACACAGGTTCGCCACACAGAATAATACCACCATGGTATCACCACCAAGGAAAGTAACACACAGGTATGCCACACATAAGAATACCCCACAAGGTATTACCATGAAGGTAAGTTCCACATAGGTACAACACATAGAATAATACCACAAAGCTATCAACACGAAGGAAAGTACCACACAGGTATTCCACACAGAAGAATACTACCAAGGTATCACCATAAAGGAAAGTACCACACATGTTCGCCACATAAAAGAATACCACCAAGGTGTTACCACAAAGGTAAGTGCCACACATGTACGCCACACATAAGAATACCACAAAGGTATCACCACGAAGGAAAGTACCACACTCGTACGCCACATAGAAGAATACCTCCAAGGTATCACCACGAAAAAAGTACCACACAGGTTCTCCACATAGAAGAATATCATCAAGGTATCACCACAAAGGAAAAGACTCATCTCACACTAGGTATAACTTAGGTACAGTAGTAGAGATGATTAGATGTAACTACTGAATCATCTTACTCTATTAAGAGGCAGACCAACGTAGGATCCTAAATCATTAGACCCACACAGGATCCTAGTACATCATCAAACCCACATAGGATCCTAGTACATCATCATACCCACACATGATCTTAGTACATCTACAGACCCACACACGATCCCAGTACATCATCAAACCCACACAGGATCCTAGTACATCATCAGACCCACACAGGATCCTAGTACATCTTCAGACCCACACAAGATCCTAGTAAAACATACTCACATAGGATCCTAGAGTAGTCCCACATGGATTCCTAGAGTGGTTCCAAGTGAGACTCTCGAACAAATACCTAAAAAGGATCCCAAGAACAGACCCACAAATGATCCCTTTCTCATGTTACAACAAGCTAAAGAGTTCCGCACTAAGCTCTCTTGATTTCGGGAGGGTCCGCTCCTCAAGCCACAGGTCAATAATCCAACCGCCATGATGTCCCATGAAGAAGTATCCCAAAGGACCGCCACATAAAGTGGGTCTCAACACAATAGACGGTGAGTTAATCGGATGCCTAGTCTGTAAGTTATTGGCCTTTTAGTCTCGAGGGCCTGGTTGGATTCGTGTTCGATCCAACCCATCTGAACCCCAAATTTAACCAAAAATCATGTGGGGTATACCAAAAGGTCTATCTTGACCCAAGGTTTCTGGTTCCACAGACAGTTCATCAAACGGACTCCCGTAGCTCAAGATATGGCAGGAAGAGTGAAAAGGGTTGAAGTTGGTCCAGGTCCGGTCTGACCCTGCCCGACCTGGCCTGGGCCGACCGACCCGGTTCAAATCGACCTAGCCCACTAGGTCTGGCCTTCCGGTGCGGCCCGGCATGCGCTGGGCGGCCTAAGGTGTGGTGACCCGCGGTTGGCCGGATGGCCGGCCCTCCTTCGCAGCGTGGTTGCACGCTGCGCCACCACCAGCGGTCGGCTCAGCCGGCCGACCCTACATCGCCACCGCGACCTTGCACCGTGGCCCCTGCATTCCGGGTGGCGCATACATGAACCTCCCTTCCTTCCTCGCCACCGGAAAGGTGTTAGACTCTGCCTCCTTCCATGATTCATTGCTGATTTGTTTCAATCCCGAAAAATTAAACGATCGTATTTTTTCGATCCTTACGTCGAGGGCTTCGCGTCCATATATTGCACTCAGAAAATCTCTATGTTTCCAGTGCCAATAAATATTTGGCCACCCCCTTCAGCGGGCCCTTGCGGCTTCATTCCAAGCCCGGAAAATTAAACGATCGCATATTGGTGATCCTTGCATCGAGGACTTCGCATCCATATATCGCGTTCATCAAAAATCTGTATTTCCAATGCCAATAAATATTAGGCATTGAAGAATGCATGAAGAACATGTGAAGAAATAAAAAAAAGAGGAGCATGGTTTTTGTGTGAGATGATGGACATGTTCATTTGGCCATCATCATTGTGAATTTAGGATAAGGAGAAACAATAGAATAAAATTCAACATGCTTAAAACCCCTACCATGAACGTCGGAGAATCGTCCACACTTGCTGGTGGACAGTGTTCTTAATTCCTACGACTGGCTCCCCAAGATGCCACTCACACTCGCCCATTGGTGGTTCGATGTCATCCGTCACCTCCGGATGGGTCAACTTCATCTTCTAAGGGTGTCGCATTATGACATTCCTTTAGCAATTCGCTGCTTGGTGAAGCTCCCTGATACCCCTTCACTAGCTCCATAATTATAGGAGAGGGGGAGGATAAGTAACGACGTGGAGAGTTAATGGGGATAATTAATTAGAAAGCTTCCTAATTTACCCCAATGTTGATGTTACTCATATTGGAGGTTCAATCCATTTATTGGATTGACACGTCGCCGGTCCCACCTTACCACTCGTCCATTGGAGGAATAGAATAAAAATAAACTAATAAAGTTATTTTATTTATTCTATCAAAAAGTTCCAAAAACTGTCTTTTTCTCCAGACCTACTGCAGTCGAAGTGAATGTCTCCTTAAGTGAATATTGGCGCTGCGAGTTCAACGATTTACTTAGATTTCAATTCCGAGCACCATTTCCAAAGTTACAAAATGCCGCTTGCACGTTTACTAAACGTACCCGAAAAAAAGTTCAGAAAATTATTAACAGTCACCCTCGACCCGCACCGGTCGAGGTTAGGCTCTGCCCACATGAAACACGCCCCAAATAACCCAACGGTACTCTAGGATTTCCAATCCGAGTTATTGTTTAAAAGTTATGGATTTTATAAAAAATAATTGTCACTTAATTATTTTATTTACGGCCAAAAACTAACTTTCATTGGTGGCCCGCACCGGCCAAAGTTATTATATGTTTAAATAAAGAATGCCCTCACGAGCTCAGCGGTGGTATCAGATTTTAAATTCAAGCCACCATTGTTGAGTTATTAGCATTTGAAAAATAAAATAATTTATTTAATTATTTTATTTACAGTTATTCCATTTTCAAGTTTTCTCATAGGAGGCTCGTGCCGACTAAACATAAGTCGCGCCTAGGGAAAACCCACCATCCTAAACACAATGGTGACCTCATATTTCCTATCAGAGTAACCTTTTAAGAGTTATTCCACTTTTTCAGGAAAAATTATTACACGCATTATTTAAAGTTTAACAAAACTTCGACGGTTCATTCCAGGCGCTCCGGGCCTCAGAATCGCGCACCGTTAGATTTTACAGTCTCGATATAATTTCATATATAAAAAAAATTATACGTAATTTTCAGGACATTACATTACTCGATGAGGGTTCTTTAATTTAACATTGTGCATGTTGGACTTAACATGTCATGGATTAATGACATATTTTGTTTAACGTATGGATTCCAGGGATTATTGAAACCATAATTTCACTACCACAATCAAGTACTGATTGATATTAGAATCCTAGTTAAGTTAAGGATTAGATTAAAGACTTAACACTTAGGAATTCCAATCAACATCAACTTGTGACATGAGTGTTAATTTAATGCAATATAAATCAAGGATCGATGATATCAAAAGCTTAACTACCAAATAATGAATTCGACCCAATCGTTATCATATTTTTAAATCAAACACCAACCATTAATCAATTAATTTAATCTCTCTAAAAAAACCTCCAATCAGAATACTATAAAAAAAAATTGACTATTAAAAAGTATCATCACTGAGGATTCGACCTGAGTGTTGCTATACACATTTGAAGAGCACTGGAACCTTGAACGGTCGATAGGAGAAAATCAGTCGTGATTTCAAATGGTGTTTTTTTCTGGGATTTTTGCATTATGTAGTCATTATTTTTTTTATTGTAAAGAAAATAAGAAAAAAATTAAAAAAATTTGAAAAAAAAACACAAAGAAAAACTCACCTTCCCTTAAAAATCAAAAATTGAAAACACACAGAGAAAAACCCATCTTCTTTTTTTCCTAAATCTATCTAAATGACCTATAGCCTCCCAAACAATCCCTCAGATTTGATTGACCTAGAAATTGAGAGAACACTTCTTCAACTTAGGAGGAACATTAGTTATAGTCAAATAATTCAAGAACTTGTCCTTGTCCAACCAATTGAATTAGATATGGACAATCATAGGGAAAAAAACCTTAAAGAACTTAATACCCCTAATATGAATTACTAACACCTTGTTATTGAATATCCAAACATAGAAGTTAACTTCAAACTCAAATTAGGTTTGATTCATCTTCTACCTCATTTCCACTAGATAGCTGGTGAGGATCCACATATCCTCCTTAAAGAGTTCCATATTGTGATCTCTACCAAGAATCCTCAAGTGGTTTTTGAGGAACCAATCAAACATTGAGAATTCCAATTTTCATTAGCTGAATTAGACAAATCATGGATGTTCTACCTCTCTCTCAGTTCCATAAACTCATAGATTGACATGAAGAGACGCTTCTTAGAAAAATTATTTCCTACTTCTAGTACTGCTTCTATCCAAAAGGAAATAAGCGGTATCTTTAAATTCCCAAAAGAATCACTCCATGAGTACTGAGATAGGTTCTAAAATAATGTGGCAACCAACCCACACCACCAAATCTCTGACCAAATCTTGATCCAATACTTTTATGAGGGGTTATTGGCTATGGAGAGAACCCTCATTGATGCCACAAGTGGTGGTTCTCTTATTGATAAAACTCCAACAAATTTAAGAAATCTCATAAGAAACATGGCTAAAAACACACAAAAATTCCATACTTTAGAAAATAATAAAGTCAAACAAGTCCAAGAGAATCAGTCCGTAGATCCCAACAAGATGATAGAGTGGATGAGTGAACTTACAGGTCTTGTAAGACAACTAGCGATGGCTACCAAAGACCCAACCTCATATTCTCCACAATCTCTGTTCCCTAGACCTATCAAGAACTGTGGGATCTGTAGCTCCATATATCATCCAACTAACACAAGTCCACAACTTAAAGAGGATCTCTTTGATTCATTCGGACCAATGGAGCTCAATGCATTATATGCTCAGCACAACCCCAACACTCAACAATCAGGTCAGTTTCTTAAAAACATCAACCAACCCCACTTTGAGCCCTTCTCCTCTACCTTTAACCAAGGATTGAGGTATGGTAATCCCATTTCTCATCCCCCTCAATTACCTCTTCAAAATCCAATCCAATTCCAATATGGTCAAGGTGTTGGTAACTTCCAACAACCTTGTTCCTCAACCTCAAAGGATCAATCCTCATTTTCCTCCTCCTGGATTTCCCTATCCCGGTGAGACTTCCCAATTACCAATCTAATAAAATCACTTTCCCAAGAACCAAAATCTATTTAATCCCAATCCGGGACAATCCTCTTCTTCTAAAAAGCATGGGAAAGTGTAGTGGAAGATCTTGCATCCTTCACTCATTCCAGCCTCAAAAACATTGAAACCCAAATTGGTTAATTTGCTTCCCACCTATGCCAGAAACAAAAATCAAATTATTCCCAACTCCCTTCTCAACCATTACCCAAACCTAAGGGCAATGTAAGTGAAATTTCACTTAGATCTGGAAAGAAAATTGTTATTCCTCAAGATAAGTCATCAAACCCCCATTTAAATGTTGACCTAGAAAATGAAAAGAAAAAGAAACTTAAAAAGGAATCTGAATCCATTCCCTAACCTCCTTAGATAAAACTTAGGAACCCAATTCCTTTTCTTCAAGACATTTCTAATCCAAATAAGTCCTTTGAACCTGATCCTGAAATACTCGACATGTTTAGACGTGTTGAAGTAAACATACCCCTGTTAGATTCCATGAAACAAATTCCTAACTATGCCAAGTTTCTTAAGGAAGTGTTCACCCACAAGAGTCAACTTAGGACCTTCAAAAATGTTTCCACCCATTATTTTATTCCCATAAAAAGAAAATATCCATGGAAATTTACAGTTCCATTCCAAATTGGAAGCTCCAACTTATATGATGCACTCATAGACCTAGGAGCCTCAATTAATGTCATGCCTAAATATATATTCTCCAACCTTGGTCTAGGTCCCTTAAATTCAACTAGTGTTGTCATTCAATTGGAGAATCAGAGCACTGCTAGTCCTGAGGGTATAATCATGGATGCCCTTGTTCATGTGAATGATCTTATCTTTCCTGAAGATTTCTATGTCATTGACATGGAAGGTGAGACAAACTCTTATCGATCTCCCTTAATTATAGGAATACCATTCATAATGACAACAATAACCAAAATTGATGTCTATTAACGCATCTTATCCATGGAATTTGGGGACCAACTGGTGAAGTTCAACATTTTCCAAGGCACGTGATACCCATCCGAGGATCACTCTGCATTATCCATCCATGCTTCCTAGGAAACTTCTAAGAGTCAATTGAACCTTATTCCATCATGTTCATCATGTTCTAATGAGAGAGGATCTTGTGAAATCTTCACCATGATTAACCAAGTTATAAATGATAAAGTTTATGTGGACCTATCATTCAAAAACTCTATCAATCTAGAGGATCGTGAAAACTCTCTTGAATCCCACATCTACTCTGATCTCTACTGCTCCACCTTGGAAAATATTAAGGAAAATGAATCTGAAGCAACTGAAAGCCCTTCTCCCATTCCTGAGTTGTCTAACCCACAAATGAAAGATGATAATGATCTGAAACCACTTCCTGAACACTTGAAATATTCATTCCTTTTCCATGAAAACTCTTATCCTGCCATTATCTCCACTTCACTTACTAAAACCAAGGAGTCCAAACTTGTTCAGGTGTTAGAGGAAAACAAAAAAGCCTTAGGTTGTACCAAATATGACATACTAGGAATCAACCCTGCTCTTTTCATGCATCACATCCATCTTGAGGAATCATCCAAACCAATTAAATAACTACAAGGAAGACTCAATCCACTCATCCTTGAGGTAGTCATGGAAGAGATCACCAAGATTTTTCATGCTGGTATTATCTATCCAATTTCTGATAGTGAATGGGTTAGTCCAATTCAAGTTGTACCTAAAAAAGGTGGGATAAATTTTTTCAAAAATGAACATGGTGAGGTGGTCACAACTTGAGTGAAGAACAAATGGCGTGTGTGCATCGACTACTATAAATTGAATGTTGAAACAATAAAAGATCACTATCCTCTTCCATTCCTTGATCAAATGCTAGAAAGATTATCTGAAAAGTCACACTATTTCTTTCCTGATGGATACACCAGTTACTTCCAAATACCAATTGAAACTCAACACCAAGAAAATACTACATTCACATGCCCCATTGGAAAATATGCATATAGGAGAATGCCTTTTGGACTTTGCAATGCTCCTGCAATATTACAGAGGTGTATGATGAGTATATTTTATGAATTCATTGAACACTACATGGAATTATTCCTAGATGACTTTACCATTTATGGTGAGTCATTTGAATCGTGCTTGCATTCACTCTCTCTAGTCTTTCAAAAGTGTGTCAAGTGTAACCTTGTGTTAAATTTGGAAAAATCTAATTTCATGGTTGGAAATGGGATTGTTCTAGGGAAAATACTTTCAAAAGAGGTTATTGAAGTTGATCATGCCAAAATTTAAGTGATCGAATCACCTTCTAAACCCACCTATGTTCGAGAAATCTATTAATTCCTAGGTCATGCTGGTTTCTATTGTTGATTCATCCAAAAATTCAGTAGGAATTCCCTCCCACTCACTCGGTTTCACCAAAATGATGTCACATTCCATTTCGATGAGGTTTTCAAGAGACCCTTCATTGAACAGAAAAATTCTCTTACATCTGCCCTTATAATCCAACCCCCAGATTGGTCCTTATCCTTTGAGTTGATGTGTGATGCTTCTGATAGAGACGTTGGAAATTTTCTTGGTCAAATAAGACAAAAAATTCCTCATGTCAACTATTATGCCTCAAAATTTTTGGATGAAACTCATTCTCACTACACAATGGATGAAAATGAACTTTTAGTAGTGGTTTTTGCCTCACATAAATTCTGTCCCTATCTCTTAGGTGCCAAAATCATCATCTTCACAGACCATTCTGCTATAAAGTTATTACTCAAGAAAATTTATTCAAACCTGAGGCTAATAAGATGGATCCTAATGCTCCCAGAGTTTGACCTTGAAATAAAAGATAGACTAGGAAAATAAAACCCTGTGGCTGATCACAGGAGTAAAATTTATAATTCTTCTCATTCAAAAATCATTAATCTTGAATTCATCATTGATCACCATTCATCTCTTACTCCAAAAATACCATGGTATTCCCCAATTGTAAATTATTTTGTTTCTGGTGTTTTCCCTAAAAACCTTTCAAAAGAAAAAAAATAAAGTTGAAAATTGATTCAAAATACTATTTTTGGGAAGAAAATAAAATTTGGAAAATTGGGGCTGACATGGTAATAAGGAGACATGTCAATGAAGATAAACATTCCACCATCTTATAATTTTGTCACTCACTTCCCATAGGTGGCCACTTTGGACCACAAAGGACCTCCCGAAAGGTCCTTGACTCTGTATTCTTCTAGACTTCCCTCTTCAAGGACTCACAATATTTCTGTTAATCATGTCCTATATGCCAAAAGTTTGTCACAATTTCAAAGAGAAATGAAATTCACCAAAGCCTTTAATTTTCGGTGAGATCTTCTATGTTTGGGGCATCGATTTCATGGGACCATTCCCCCTTCCAATGTATTCTCATACATTCTTCTTGTAGTATATTATTTTTTTAGGTGGGTCGAGGTCAAACCCACTAGAAATGATGATTCAAATAATGTTAGTGATTTCTTAAAGACACACATATTCAATCGATTTGGCACTACCCATGCCTTGATTAGTTACTTAGGAACCCATTTTTTGTAATAGAAACATGTAATATCTTTTGAAAAAGAATGGGGTTGTACATAAAACATAAAATGAATATCACCCCCAAAAAATGGCATTGCTGAACTTTCTAATAGGGGAGTGAAAAGAGTTCATGAGATAATTGTAAAACCCACTAGAAATGATTAGCCTAAAAGACTTGGTGAAAAACTTTAGGCTTATCAAACTGCTAAAAAAACACCCATTGGGATGTCTACTTTTAGGCTAGATTTTGGTAAATCATGTCATTTCCCAGTTGAAATCAAACATAAGTCATTCTGGTTTGTGAAAACTTGTAATTTTTATTTTGAAAATCTGGTGAAGAAATATTGTTGCAATTGGATGAACTGGAGGAACTTCGACTAGATTCTTACAAGAATTCTAATCTTTACAAAGAAAAATACAAGACACTCCATGATAAACACATCTTGATAAAGGTATTTCCTGAATGGGAAAAGGTAATTCTCTTCAATTCTCGATTTCAACTTCTCCCATGTAAGATTAATTCTCATTGGGAAGGTCCTTTTATTATTACTAATATTTACCCATTTGGTGCATTGCATGTCCAAGACCCATCTTCCAAAAGAACATTCACAGTTAATGTATATAGGTTAAAGCATTACCATGAGAGGAAACACATCCCATGAACCACCTCCACTTCTATTAGATCCACAACATCTACCAAACCACCATCAGATGGGGACAACGACCCTCCAAATCCAAATTAGGGGAACCTATTTCCCTTGAACTCTCTCTATATATATCTTACTCTCTATCACTTTTTCTTCTTCTTCCCTTATCTTTCATTTTTTACCACTTTCCTCATGACAGTTTTTATTTAATCTTTTGTGTTGGTGTGTATTTATAAAAAAATTATAAAAAACCCTAAAAAACTAAAAAACAATAATAAAAATCACTTAAAAAATATGGAAAATAAAGGGTCATGATTACTCGTCTTCAAATTTTGAAATTTTGTCTAAAAATTTTGGAGAGACAAAAGAAATGGTTTCATCTCAAAAATCAGGTGTTTTCAATATATATTTGGATAAAAAATATTGTTTCAAAACCAAAAAAAATTGAATACCCAATTTTTTATTTGGAAAATGATTTTCCTCAACCACGACGAATGTCATTTTCTATCATGCCAAGGCCATATATGGCCATATTTTAAAAAAATGTGTTTTTACCCCTGATTTTGAGTCTTGAGTTTGTGGAACTTAGAGCTGAATTTCCTACTTTTGTGAGCATTAATATGATAGAGGCATTTTCTGAACCACATGAGAATCCTAATAGCTAAACAACCTCCCATTTACCTTATATTAATCATCCTTTTGAAAGAACCTTAGAGCCTATGAAAATATTTTCTTTAATAGACACATTATAAGACCAATACCTTATCACCCCCAATATCTACATGGATTTTCATTGCATAATTTTTTTAAATTTAAGTGTGGGGGGAATGGATTTCATTTTGGGTACCCTTTGTTGATTTGACCATGTTATCATATAATTGAGGGAAACAATACATTTTAGTGTGGGGGAGAGGTTTTCATTCAATGAGTGTTGGGGAATATATGTTCCATTATGTAATTTAGTAAATGATTTTTAAAAGTGTTAAAAAAATCAAATCGAAAAAAGAAAAAAAGAAGAAAAAAAGAATGTGATGTGTATTAGGTAGGTCAAAAATCACTCTTCCTAAACCTTTGATATTGTTATAACTATTACAATCAGTGTCTTGAGGAGATTAAACATGTGTTGGGAGATGAGTGTTAGATATATTTCATGTTCAACTTTTGAAAAATGCAACAAAAAAACACTTATGATATTGGGAGAAGTTTTTTGTTATGTAAATATTCTATATTCTCACCCCCCTTAAAATTTCTTCCTCCTTTGTGACTTTATTCACTCAATCATGCCCTTTTAAATATGTGTTTTCATTTCCTTCCATGTTTCATTTGAAAAAACAAAATATGTATTGTTTTACACATGTTGATGTTTTACCACTCTTCTCATCTCTCTTGGAAATTATATTCCTACCATCCCATAGCCATAGAAAAACCACTTAAAAAGACCTCTTGATTCTTGTGCGCTTTAGGATAGAGAATAGAAGCTAAGAGATATTTCAAATTATAAGATTTTCAATTTTGGTTGGTGAAAGAGTGAACCTCCATAAATGAGTTTTATCATCTTGAGAGGTGTGAGTTTTTAGTGTCCACATTTTCCATTTCACGATTTGATAATTAAAGAAGATTTGTTTTTGGAACATTGTTTCTGTAACAATTTTAGGTGGAATTTGTTGGGAAAAAATCTCTCAAGGTATCATTGAAGCATTTTTGAGGTGATTGTGTTTGTTGAAAAAGAGGACCTCCATGTTGTGTTTGTTGACAAAGCAAACCACTATGTAAATTTTGTTGACAAAGGGGGTTTCAATTGTGATATTTTGCGTTCCAATGATATTGTTGAAACCTATGTTGACAAATAATTATGACAAGGGAACATACAATCTGGAGGTGGTACAAAAAGAACAGATCTAAGGTGGTGCTGTTTTCCAATGTTTTCCAAATTTTGGGGCCTCAAAATATGAAAATGGGGAAACATGTTTTTGGAAAATGAAGTTGCACACAATATCTAAGGTGGTTTTGAACTTGCGTGCAAGGCATGTTTCAGGGTCAGAATGTTGAAAAATGGAAAAGGAATGATGTGTGTAAAAGATTTCAAAATGTGCGTGAAAGATGAGGCTACACGAAAGATGAATTTTCATGAAAGATTGAAGATGGTATGGAATATTAAATTCAAGGCATGATTCAGGATCAGAACACTAAAAAATGGAAATGGAATGATGTGTGTGAATGTTTTGGAAATGTGGGAAAAATATGAGTTTGCGCACAAGAAACTTGTGCGGGCAATGTGATGTCGAATGAGGTTTTGCATGCTCGAAGAGAATCTTGCACGAAATGGTGAATCTTCCACATAGGGGTCGTCAAAACCTATAAATAAGATGTGACCCCCATCATTTTATAGAGCTCAAAACATAGAGAAAATCCGAGCACCGGATCACGTAAGAATTTTTCACAAAGGGAGTTGTGCGAAAGATTTTTAGTTTCATGAAAGCTAGGATAGTTGTGCATAAGATTTCAGTTGCATGAAAGATTGAAGTTACATGAAAGGGGTGTTTTTTACCAAAAGTGGAATCTTGCGAGCAAGGAAATGAAGTTGCGTGCAAGATGCAGTAAGGGTTGCGTGAAAGATTTGAGGTCTCACGGTAATACTGCAGTAAAGTTTCATTTATCAGTGGATGAAAGTGGTATGTCAACAGAGAATCTATAAATAGTTAAAGATGAATATTTCATTAGAGATAATGAATAGACCTATAGGTATATAAACTATGAGTGGATCTTCTGAAGAAGTAGTGAGCACACATCAGTTGAGAGAGTAGTGAGCTTTCAAATTGGGAATGGTTGTAAACTAGAATGGACAGTGAGTCCACTTCGAACATTGTAAACAACAGTACACTTTTAGGGAATTTAGTATATCGGAACATCGTCAGTGTATACTACTTGGACTTATCCCAGTGAGGGTGAACAAAGTAAAAATCTTTTTTTCATGTTCATGATTTAATTTCTATTTATACTTTTCTACGAGAATGAGAGAGAAGATCGTTTTTATTAACAGCGAAACAAGATCAATAAGGAAAGTTGTTTTAATCTGACATACCCTGATTCACCCCCTATTAGGGTATATATCCTAGTGGACCTAATAGAATTCAATATGGAAGATTGAAATAGTCTAAACCTCCCTTAATCGGTGAAAACAAAGTTTTAATATTTGTTGGTGAGTGAGAATGATTTTGTAATGTTTTTTATATTTGTTGCACATGAGGACGTGAACAAGACTAAGTGTGGGGGAGTTGGTGTTATTAATATTTTCATAACTTATTTTATACTCCCTTTACTAATTTTTTATAAAATGTGCATAATTTTTGTAAAATTTTAATGTTTAAATATTAAATATAATTTTAGAGCACTATTTGAATTCATCTAGATTCAAGTCTGTTTTTTGTTTTACAAATAACTCTTACCCTACTTATCCAAATGGAAGGATTATTGTTTTTTTGGTAAATTACTCAAATTAAAACATTTAATTATAAGGAACATTTGGATAAATAGTCTATTTGGATGGTCTTATGGTTCACACAAGAAGACCCAAAAAATCTGTGAAGAAATTGGACCAACCATTTTGATTGAGTTACTGATCAATATCCCAAAACCCAAATTTTATGAAAGTCCCCCATATTTTCTTGATTATCCAAAAGAATAATGGATAAAAAATTTAAGTTCCAAATACACGAACAAGGGTCCCAACTATTTATTTTAAGTCCAACCCACCATTTTGGATGGGAATTAAAATTCAAACAGGATTCATGAAATTTTTCATGATCTAGTCATCAAATAAAGCTGCGATTTTGCAGTGTGAAAGAGGATATATAGGTGGTCTAATTTTTTTAATAAATAAATCATATTTGAAGACATCTTACTATTTTAAAATCCATTCAAATTTCTTCCATCGAAAAAGCATGGATAAAAACAGAGAGTTTAACATTATTTATGAAAACTGCCATAACTTTGGATCCATATGTCCAAATTCCCCTAACATTATAGAGTAGTTAGAAAAACTTATTATATATAACTTTTTAGAATAAGATATCTCAATATTCAGCTGTATGGATGGACAAATTGGTGATTCATTGTAGGGGAATATTTGGAATGCAAACAGTCCACCTCCTTGGGCTATAAATACAACCCCCTCTTCGCCTTGCATGTGGTTGGAATTTAAGATCAAATGAGGATTTTTTAGCACGACCAAATCTCTAATGAAGGCTTGGGAGGATACGATATACTCAAATATTAACTTGAGAAAACATTCCTCCTTGCATCCTTTCATTTACTTTTGTGTTGTTCTTCGTTTATAATAGTGTAAGTATTTGTTTTTGTAATTCTGTTTTAGTGAAAGTTTCTTCTTCATATTCGGTTTTAATCATACACCCTCTATTCATAAATATTAATTCTATTAGAATATTTAAAATCAATTTGAAACCAATTCCCTTATTTTTCTTCCTCATTCAATCTGAATTCTATTGTTTTAATTCTCATCTCGGTTTGTGTGTGTGTGTTCGGCACACAACTCTTTTCTTATCCCATTATTTTTCTTATGTTATTAACTCTTAATCATAAATACACTACCACAATAAAGTACTAATTGAGATTAGAATCCTAGTTAAGTTAAGTATTGTAATAAATCCATAACACTTAGGAATTATAATCAATGTAAACTTATGTCATGGGTGTTAATTTAATACAATATAAAGAAAGGCTCAAGGATATCACAAGCTTAACTACCTAATAATGAACTCACCCCAAAATTTATCAATTTGTTAAATCAAACAACAACCATTAATCACTTATTTTAAGCTCTGTAAACAAACCCACCAATCAAAATGAAATCAACTAAAAACAATAATCTATTAAATGGTATCATCGTCGAGGATTCAACCTGAGTACTGCTATACACATTAGCAAAGCACCGGAACCTAGAAAGGTCAATAGAAAAAAATCATCCGTGCTTTCATCCATCAATATATTTTTCAAGGGAAAATCCCAATGATTCAATATCCCTTAAAAAATTGATAAATAGGCTTTAAAGGGTATGATTCTACTGGTTCAGGTCATCACTTCTTCTATCTTTGTCAATTATACTTTATCATAACACTTAATATATATATATATATAATAATTATAATGGTAACTATATAATGGATATATTATCAATGTTTATTATGATCAATGATATTTTAAATATTAAAGTCTATATCATTAAAAAAGAACCAATGTACTGTATGTTTTTTCTATTACTACATCACTTAATAAATAATAAATTCATTTTAAAATGTAATTTAATTTATAAAAGTTTAGGTCCTTACAATGGTTTTCAAAAAATGGAATTTCATGTGAGGTATAGAGATTCTTGAGTTTATATTAATTTAATTTAGATTCACTAATTCACCATATTATTTATGGATTTGATAAATAGACTTTTCAAATATTATCTTGATAATTCCATTATGATATTTATTGATGATACCTAGATATATTAAAAAATCTAGAAAGAGAAAAAAATACATTTGAGAATCATTCTAGAAACTCTCATAGGTAAGGAATTATATGGTAAATTGAGTAAGTGTGACTTTTGGATTCAGGAAGTCACTTTTCTTGACCATAATGTCTTCGAGGATGGAATATTAGTTGATCCTTCAAGGAATAGGTTGATAAATAGTGGCCTACACCGATGAATGTAACTCAGATACAATGTTTCCATAGATTAGTGAGTTACTATATGCTATTTTTCTCAAACTTTTACCTGCATAGATAACCCATGAACCATGTTGACAAATATAGTGGTTAAGTTAAAATGTTTTTAAGAATGTAAATAATGTTTTAGAGATTTAAAGAGGAGACTAGTCAATGCACCAAAATTGACATTACCATTAGGAAGGGATGATATATATATATATATATATATTAAGGAATAAGAGAAGGGGATTAAATTTATCCTTATACATAATGATAGTGTTAATTATTATTTATAAATATCGTAAAATAATCATGAAAAATATATCAAATCCATGGTCTTGAGTTGGAAACTGTAATATTTTACTTGAAGATATGGAGGCATTATCTCTACGGCGAAATATATGATATATATATGGATCAAAAAAGTTTTAAATAATTATTTTCCAAAACAAATTTCAATATAAGAAAAATTATATGGCTATAGCCACTCAAGGATTATAGTTTATCAATACACTACCACCTCAGAATGAAAATAAGTTGTCTAATGTGTTGAGTAAGAAAGATCATTTAATTCTAACTAAAATGTATATTGATAAAGATCCTAAATTAATAGATTTATTAAAGTTGGATATGGGGATCATTAAGTAATGGTAAGTATCACTCCTTTTCCAAATGATTTCCAAACCTTCTATATTAGATAAGATAAAAAAATCTCAGATTTATGCTAAGAGTTTACAAAAGAAAACTAATGTTGTGAATGATGGGAATTAGTTGAATTTTTTTCCAAAATTAAAAAAAAGGATACTTTTTCAATAAATACATGAGATGATGATGGAATTACTTGATGTAGAGTATAGATAAAATTTCTTTGTAGACTATGGTATCACCAATATGTATTTGGATCTAAGATAACACTTTTGGTGGGATATTATGAAGCATTAAATTGATGACTATTTTTCAAGATTCTTAGTTTTTGAACAGGTAAAGTCTTAGAGATACCATATTGAAGGATTCATGAAACCTGTCCCAATTACTATGTGGAAGTGGGGTATTATTAATATGGAAATTT
Source organism: Viscum album (assembly GCA_963277665.1). Taxonomy (NCBI): domain Eukaryota; kingdom Viridiplantae; phylum Streptophyta; class Magnoliopsida; order Santalales; family Viscaceae; genus Viscum; species Viscum album. The sequence goes on from OY728120.1 coordinate 1,492,787,133, forward strand.
TCACTATATTTCAGAATACTCCTAAAACAAATGATTATAGATGGGTTATTATTGACCATTCTACCATGTATACACAATTTATCACTATAAGGGAGGATCTAACTCTTTAGAACCTCACATTAATCAATATCAATGATGTTATGAGACGTAATGGTGTATCTATTTGAATTTTATAATCTCATAACCTACTATTTAGATCAAAATTTTGGAAAATTATTCATAATTCTCTCAACACCATGTTACATTTGATCACTTATTATTATCCTTAAGTGAATGGATAATCTAAAAGGACTATTAAAACATTAGAATACATGATAAGGTCATAATCAATTTTATTTCAAGGTATATGGGATTATTATTTACCTTTTGTAGATTTTTCATATAACAATATATTCCTTTTAAGAATTCGAATTGAACCACATGAATAATTATATGGGAAAAGATGTTGTACACAACCTTTTTTGATTAAAATTGGTGAAAGTAATATTTTAGGTCTAAACCCTTTTAATGAAAGAATAATAAATGTATATCCATCGAAGGATATGGAATAAAAAGTATGGGATCGTGTTTTCATGAAGGTATATCCATTTAAGGGTGTTATATGGTTTTTCATGAAATGGAAACTAAGTCCTAGTAACATCGGTCTATATGATATTTTTTAAAGAATTTGAGTTCTACCTTACCATTTTACAATTCCATATGACCTCTCTAAAGTGAATTTTGTGTTCTATATCTATTTATTGAGGAGGTATATTATAGAACTAACACATGTAATAACAAATAATGAAATATAATATGAGCCTATTTTATCTTATTATGAAGATCCTGACTTTATTATGTATACTAGAGAAAAAGTGTTGTAGAATGAGATGACTCAATTAGTAAAGGTACATCAAAGAAATCACAGGATAGAGAAAGAAACATCTGATCATGAAGATTTTATTATGAATAACAACTATTTTTTTTTGGGGTGGAATTCTCAAAAAATTTTGATTGAAATTTTTTAATGGGGGAAGAATGTAACACCTGAGCTTCAATTATAGGAAGTAAGCCTTTTCATTTTAAAAAAACTATAGAACAATACACATAGTTTTATTTTAAAATATGATTAAAAACTAAATTAATTTTTTTAATATTTTAATATGATGAAATTATTTATAAATATTTATTTATATGGTTAAAATTTTCATAGGGTGAATTTCTAATATTTTTTTAAAATATTAGATTTTTGGGTGAATAGTGAAAAATACTGATTTTACAAATATTATCACTTTTATGCCAGTATTAGTATATAATAATGACTTGAATGTTAATGAATTTATTTATAGATGAAATTTATATATTTTGAAAAATATAATTCATTTTATAATATAATTATTAACTTATAAATCTATTTTTAACACTTTGGAAATCTGAGTAATATTTTATTCAAATAAAATCTATTTTTGGTTCTATATCTCAATCAATTATTCAAAAGGTTACTTTTGGTTTTTTTTTCAAATTCAAAAAATAATATTTTATTTAAAATCATTAAATTAATTCCATTTAAATCAAAATTATACTTTATTTTTCTATAAAATTATTTTTATGCTTAAAATGAGAATTTTTATGAGAACAACTTTTTTTGCATTTTGTGAACTTATATTAAAAGTGATTTTTACCACTTAATTAAATTTAATTTTATAAAACAGATTCTATTTTTTTAATTTTAATAATTAGAATTAGTTAATATGTTAAACTTATTTTTTGTTCATAATGAATAGTGACCATGGTAAATATTTACCACCACAGTTAAGGGTAAAATGATTTAAAGGAGTTAACATAAAGGGATACGACTTCAATATAATAAAAAACACCTTCTTAAATATGAATTTTTGTTTTTAATTATACCTTAACCTTCCCATATTTTAAATAATGACAGTTTGGATCCTTTTGACTTGGGGTACGACATAAATTATATAATAATGTTTTAAGTATTTACAAGTTAGCAACCCACCACACTTAAAAAAGGGAACCTCATCTCTAAACTTCTCCACACTTCTTGAGAAACTGATATTTAAAAATTACTAACCTAAATAACTCAAAAAAAAATTATTTTTCTAGAGGCCATGTTCCCACCAAATCCCCACTTCATGAATGTTTATGGTGTATACTAAAGGAGATTACCAAAGGAAGAGGTACATGTTCTTACCAAGATTATTCAAGATCATTTCTTGTTAAACCTCATCCAAATCTTCAATAACCAATTTAAAATAATTAAATCAGTATATTTACCATACTAAATTTTTTTTATGTTAATAGTACATCAATTTTATATCTCATTTACATCATATGGAAAATGAAAATATCGCTCGTGTGTATGAACAAACTACTGTCTCCACGTAGTGGTGCAATTCATTTTTCATCACTAAATAATTTGGATGGTTATAAATATGTAATTAATGAATATATAAGATATTTATGATATAATTATGATTTGATAAATATAATATATTATATACCTTCTTACCCTCCCCTCCATTGGAAAATGATAATTTCACTCGTGCGTATGTGTGGATTACTACCTCCATGAGGAGTTGTGAATTGTTCTTCATTTCTGATTTACATGGCTAATCATAAGGAAAAATTTAATGAATATATATAATAATAATTATTTAAATATAATTACATAAACTTTAATTATTATATAATTTCTTTCCTTTCTAAACATTAGGAAAATTAAAATGCCACTATGCGTATATGCGGACTACCGCCTCCATGAACGATGTATTTGATATTTCTCTTACCACTAGGCATGGATGGTTCTAAAATTGTATAAAATGAATAAAAATTATATTCATGAAAATATTAACATTTTTTAGAGGAAGGAATAATTTCATAACACCTTATACCATGGTCAATATACCAAAGTAGTTTTAAAAAAATTGAGCGAACAACCTTAAGTGGCCAACATAGCAAGAAAAAAGAAGTAAAATGATTATAAAAAGACCTTACAAATGGAATATTGATGGAAAAGTTTTTTAAATAATTATTTAATAAATTTAAATTTATTATTATGGAGGATATAACATGTCTGACCAAGAATGAATCTAAGGTAATGTTTTTATCTCAATTCTACTCTATTGATTCAAATTTTATATTATGAAACAAATTTCTTTATTATGATGTATATAGTAACCATTTTACATATTAAATTATCAATTATTAATTATTATTTTTATTTAATGTTTCAATTCATGTTTTATCTTTTAAGGAGATTTAATTCAAATTTTATTAAATCCATGAAAGTATATTTTAAAATATCACTCTTATTCGGGATTGTTCATGTTTAAATTTACATTATAAGAACTATATGCTCTATATATTCTTAAACCAAATCTATTTTATTCTCCTATAATTATTTATGGGGTTTCCATGTCTTCATTCCATATTTCCCTCTCTTTTCACTGAATTGTTTTTTTAAAAAACTGACATGATTTCTCTTTTTGGATGGGAATATTTTTATTCCATATATATATTCTTAAAATAATTTATCAATTTTGTTGAATTATTTGAAATTTTTTATTCTAATTATTTTTATTTCACTTACAATGTTTTAAAAATAATATTTTGAATTTTTTTCAAACAAGTCAATTTTTGAAATTTTATAAAAGTGTGAAAGGATTATCTTTTTTAACATATAGTACATGAACATATTTTACCACCTTTATGACTATTTTTATATAATTAGATTCCTCTACAAGGTTCTATGATCTTTATATGAAAATAATTTTTCATTATTCTATGAATTATTTGTGTTTATTTTAAAATAAAACAGAATTATTTTATGAAGTGTTGGAATGTATGTTGAACATATTCTATAACTTCAATTTTACTATAAAGATACAATAGTATTAAAGAGAGTTATTTTTAAAGTTCCATTTCCATTTTACTATTTAATCCTAAAAATCCTTTCTTTTACTTAAAATTATTCTTTTCTGATATATTGATTTTCTTCTATCATCCTTTACTAATTTATGGATTATACCTTATTTTGTGAACATTCAATTTCTTATGATCATGTTCACGATGACTACCCATTTCTAATTAGAAAGTATTTCTCTCCTTCATGTTCATATTTTATAATATCATGGATATATTAAGTATCATTTCTAATAATTCAATATTTACTTAATCGTATACCACTTCAATATATGGTTTTAGATGAATGAATCTTATCAAAAAAGTTATTTATTTTATTGAGGAAATATTGATGTTCCATATTATTGAATTAATATATATATTTATTTATTAATAATGGATATTTATTATGTATTATATTATTGATTCAATATATGAGGAATGAATTTGAAAAATGTAAGTGATGAGTGGGTCCTATTTATTGATATCCCCTCAATACATCAACAAGTCTCATGAGATAGAGATTTTCCTAAATTATTTGAGTAGTTGGTGTATACCTACCCATTAATTGAAATTTCTTGGTATAAGGCCTTGAAGTTAATTTTCATGATGCCTTAGCATAAGATATTATTGGGAATATCATAACATATGCCTTTATACATTTCTATCAATAAAATATCAGTTATTATTATCCTTGTGGTTGTTATGTTGATATTTTCCATGGATATATTTTAAATATCTTGTTATTTATTAAATGGAATATGTATTGATTATCCAATCTTCCATATTGTTTATTCCTAATATACTCAAGATATCTTCCATTGTATGATCTTTCCCTCCGAGCATCAGATATCACCGTTTATTATATTGTCCTTTCCATAGTATATGAAGAAGTAATCTTTGAATAATCTTCAAGGATGTAATAATTTTTTTCATTATATGATTTATTTTTTGAATGTAATTAGAAAATAATTAATTTATCTACTCTCCCAATGATACTAAATTGATAAATACTTAGAGATAAAATCCGTTGTATCTTATATAAATGTAATAAAGTAAAACTAACTCTAGGTTTCTAGAGTGGGGTTCATTCAAGATATAACCTTCATTACTATCCCATGAGGGTTTCCAATGTGGGAGGTCCATGAAAAAGTGGTATTATAGCTTTTGGTATGGATTTTGGGTGGAATTGAGAGTTAGGAACAAGTGAGTATTTTCTGAGATTTATAGGTAAGTAGTTAAAAACAAGCCTAACATGAAATGTATACCAAGTTGAATAGTTATGAAATTGATATTCATGGGACCTATTATCTTATATAAGGACCCTAAAATCCTAATAAAAATGTTATGGTGAAATTTTAACTATTTCAGGGTAGAAACACTAGTTAAGTATATGAATAATTTTCATTATATACATGAGAATTTATATTGAATATGTCTTTTTAGTTTTTATGGTTATACCTATGTATTGTAGTTTCTAATGATTTATCACCCTTTTTTTGAATTGGTTATATAATACTTACTATAAAAAGAAAAATGTTAACTAACAGGAATTGTATGTTTAACTATATTTTTATTTACTCATGGATGATCTAGGGTCCTGAAAAATCTGTAAAGGAGATTCTACCCAAATCCCCCAAATAATTGGCGAAAATAATGGAGAAAATTCAAAGAAGGGACACAAGAAATACTGGTCCACGGACCTGTCCCATGAAAATGCGATGTGACCAGGCCCCACGAAGCACCCCCACCGCGAACCACCATCGTTCACGAAATGGAGGCGGTGATCCTCCGCGGTCGCGAGGCAGGATGGTCGCTGATCCAGTTCACCATCATGAACTGCCCCAACCGCGGACCACATCGACCGGATCACACCGTATCCGCTGTCATTCGCAGAATAGAGGCGGAACCCTCCGCGGCCACGAAGTACTCCTTGAGTTTGGTTCATAGGGGGAAGCACTCAATACCCACCGCGAATTACGGATTGACTAAGTCAGCTGTAAACCAGGTTTTCGGTCATGGGACTCCACAAAAGGTACCGCGTGGCCACAGATACATCTCTTTCCCCACTCTATAAAAGGAGATGGAGGGGTAGGGGATGAGGATCAGATTCAGATGGATTAAAGATTCGGAAGGATATCGGTCGAAGGAAGGCTTAGGATTTCACAAACAGTGAAATTCCCATTCACGAACCACAGTAGGTATACGAATTAATAAGGAATTGGAAAACACATAAAAACTTGGTGAACCATGATCCTAAAATTACAAAAAGAAGGAAAACCACGAACCATACCCCCTCTGTGGATGACTTCCCCGCGGACTAGGGAGTTTATGCCTCTTTTCCCATCTGTCGCACCGTGTAGCACCCTCCTACGTGGGTGAAGCCTCGACCGAAGAACCCCCGACCGGCGCTTCCCTTAGCCGCCACTGCCCGTATGGAACCCTGCGCAAACCACCCTGGTTCGCGGATTGAACCCAAAGCCGTGAACCACCTGGGTTCATGGGATGCTCGTCAGTCCGCAGACCACCCTGGTTCGCGAGATTCCCCTCAATCTGCGGACCACCCTGGTTCGTGGAAGACTTTTCCAGCTGCGTAGCGCCTTCCTACGTGAAGGGCGCCACCACTCCTTCATACGTGTGGCCCCTCAGAGCCTTTGGAGTTCCCATTCCCCGAGCTAGGTAAAATCCTTATAATCTGGTCTGATCCTCCACAACCTCCCCATTGGCCTGCTCATCGGCCTCGAGCCGAGGCCTCCACCAGAGCCGACAGACCCGTGTGTTGTAACCTTCAGGCGCATTAGCACGCCACTTTGAGTTCACATACCCACGTTAAGTAGAGGTTAAGGGGTTTCCCTGACCCTTGATCAGATTCTCGAAGCATTCCTGGGTTCACATTCCGACGGTAATGTGGAGTCTGAGCTTGGGAATCCCCTTTCTGCCCCTCTGTTTGTTAAGGGCTCCTCGAGGGTAGTAAAATACCCATCAGAAGGAAGCCCTCACGCACTGAAAGAGAGGAGATGGGAACAGGATCACCCCCTTTCCCTCACCCGCTACGCTTTGTTGCCTGGGCCGCTCTATGTGTAAGCCCAACTCCACTTCTCACAGACGCACCTTTCGCGACGTAATCGTCTGATCCTTGTTGTCTCTTGTTTCTCACACCGAGCATGACTCATGTGGGCTTAGAGTAAGCATCGACCATGAAATCCTCTTATGGGACTCCTCAGAGTGTAAGCCCCACTAAGCGAACTACGGGGACTTCGATCCATGTCAATACGTGCTACGTAGGAAGCCTCCACGATGTTCAAGCCCACCACTCGGTCATTTTTTCACGTCGAGTTCCACCCTCATCCAGCATGACGTAAAACTATATATTCAAACTACGTGGACTTTGATCCTTGCCTCTTATATAGGGTACATAGGAAGCCTCAAAGAGGTTCAAGCCCAACCACCATCGGACCCCCGAGTCCACATTCACATCGGTTCTCCGATGCTCCTATGCAAACTACATGGACTTTGATCCCTGCCTCCTAAGCAGGGTACGTAGGAAGCCTCCAATAGGTTCAATCCCACCACCCGGCTGTTCCGACAACCCTCACATCGGTTCTCCTTCGTCCTGCATGAAGATAAACTGTACATTCAAACTACGTGGACTTTGATCCCCGCCTCCTAAGAAGGGTACATAGGAAGCCTCCCTGAGGTTCAAGCCCAACAACTAGTCAATCCGAATATCCTCACATCGGCTCACCATGCCACTCCTTGTTCCGCCTCAGTGATTCTAGAATCCTTGGGGTCATTAACCCAATGAGGGATGGTAAACCTCAGGACTAAATGATTCCGAGTCCCTGCGTTCATCTGACCATTTCCATCCTAAAAAAATCTGTGGATACTATGTAAGGGTATAAACCAAAGATTAACAAACATATGAATATGTCTTAAATCTATAAGAGAGTCCTGGAATAGGCAATAATTTCCCCCCAAAAGGGTGTGATGAGCCCAACTTCCCATCCTCTCGACTGATGTGAGTTCTTGTTTCGGGTTTCGGTCTCGAAATGCCCAACGGTTCCGTATCTGATGATGCATGGACCTGCTTTACCATGGTCGTTTTTCATCGGATGGTCTGGCCAGCGACACTTAAGAACTCACATTGGTTGAGAGGATGGGATGTCGAGCTCATCACACCCTTTTTTGGGGGAATTATTTCCTGTTCCGGGACTCTCTTGTAGATTTAAGACGTATTCATATGTTCACAAATCTTTGGTTTATACCCAAACATAGTATCCACCGATTTTTTCAGGTCGGAAATGGTCATCTCAACATAGGGACTCAGAATCATTTACTCCCGAGTTTTACCATCCCTCATTGGGTTAATAACCCCGGGGAGTCTGGACTCACTGAGGCGGCATAAGGAGCGGTGGGGTGAGCTGATGTGAGGATAGTCGGATCAACCGGTTGTTGGGCTTGAACCTCAGGGAGGCTTCCTACACACCCTACATAGGAGGCGGGGATTAAAGTCCACATAGTTTGAATTTATAGTTTATCATCATGTGGGATGAAGGCGAAACGACGTGAGGGTTGTCGGAACAGCTGGGTGGTGGCCTTGAACCTCTTAGAGGCTTACTACGTACCCTACTTAGGAGGCAGGGATCAAAGTCCACGTAGTTCGCATAGGAGTGCCGGAGAACCGACTTGAATGTGGACCCGGGGGTCCGATGGTGGTCGGTCTTGAACCACTTGGAGGCTTCCAACGTACCCTGTCTAAGAGGTAGAGATCAAAGTCCACGTAGTTTGCATATACAGTTTAACGTCATGCTAGACGGGGGCATACAATTTAACGTCATGCTGGATGAGGGTGGAACTCGACTTGAAGAAGAGACCAAGTGGTGGGCTTCAACCTCGTGGAGGCTTCCTACATACCATCCCTTGACATGGATCAAAGTCCCCATAGTTCTCTTAGTGGGGAATACACTCTGAGGAGGCCCATGGAGATGAATTGGGGCTTACACTCTGAGGAGGCCCATGGTGATGAATTGGGGATTACACTCTAAGGAGACCCATAAGATGATGTCATGGTCGATTCTTACTCTAATCCCACGTGAGTCCTGCTCGGTGTGAGAAACTAGAGACTGGAAGGATCAGATGATCACGTCGTGAAAGGTGCGTCCATGAGAAGTGGATTGGTGCATACACATGGAGCGGCCTAGGCGACAAAGCACAGCGGGAGAGGGGAAGGGGGTTCTCCTGTGCCAATCTCCTCTCTTGCAGTGTGTGAGGGCTTCCTTCTGATGGGTATTTTACTACCACTGAGGATCCCTTAACAAGAGGAGGGGAAGAAAGGGGATTTCCGAGCACATACACCACATTATCGTGGGAATGTAAACCCAGGAATGCTTTGGGAATCTTCTCAAGGGTCGGGGAAACCCCATCACCTCTCCTGCTGTGCTTTGTCGCCTGGGACACTCCATGTGTAAGCCCCACTCCACTTATCACGGACACACCTTTCGCAATGTGATCATCTGATCCTTGCTATCTCTTGTTTCTCACACCGAGAATGACTCACATGGGCTTAGAGTAATCATCGACCATGACATCCTCTTATGGGCCTCCTCAGAGTGTAATCCCAAATTCATCTCCATGGGCCTCCTCAGAGTGTAATCCCTAATTCGTCGCCATGGGCCTCCTCAGAGTGTAAGCCCCACTAAGTGAACAATGGGGACTTTGATCCATGTCAAGGCGTGGTACGTAGGAAGCCTCCAAGAGGTTCAAGACCACCACTCAGTCACTTCTTCACATCGAGTTCCACCCTCTTCCAGCATGGTGTTAAACTGTATACCCCCATCCAGCATGACGTTAAACTATATATGCAAACTATGTGGACTTTGATCCCTGCCTCCTAGATAGGGTACGTAGGAAGCCTCCAAGAGGTTCAAGCCCAACCACCATCGGACCCCCGGGTCCACATTCACGTCGGTTCTCCAACGATCCTATGTGAACTACGTGGACTTTGATCCCTGCCTCCTAAGCAGGGTACGTAGGAAGCCTCCAAGAGGTTCAATCCCACCACCCGACTGTTCCGACAACCCTCACATCGGTTCGCCTTCGTCCCGCATGATGATAAAATGTATATTCGAACTACATGGACTTTGATCCTTGCCTCCTAAGTAGGGTATGTAGGAAGCCTCTTTGAGGTTCAATCCCAACAATTGGTCGATCCGACTATCCTCATGTCGGCTCACTGCGCCGCTCCTTGTGCCGCCTCAGTGAATCCAGACTCCTCGGGGTCATTAACCCAATGAGGTATGAAAAACCTCGGGAGTAAATGATTCATAGTCCCTGTGTTCAGCTGACCATTTCCAACCTGGAAAAATATGTGGATACTATGTTAGGGTATAAACCAAAGATTCACAAACATATGAATACATCTTAAATCTATAAGAGAGTCCCGGAACAGGAAATAATTTCCCCCCAAAAGGGTGTGATAATCCCGACTTCCCATCCTCTCGACCAATGTGAGTTCTTAAGTGTCGCTGGCCAGACCATCCGGCGAACGCCTACCTTTGGAAAGCAGGTCCACGCATCATCGGATACGGAACCGTTGGGAGATTTGAGATCAAAACCCGAAACAGAAATGGTGAACCCGACGTGTATCTTTAACCAAACATGACGTATTTAACCTAATCTCACCCTATGTCCCCTTAAACGCATAAGGAGGGCCATGCAAGGTCACTAATTATGCATGGGATCATGAGATGCTTATTTGACGGGTTTTCTCTATGTACATGTTAAAATACTTTTTACAGGTACCATCTTCAGAACTCCCTTCGATCCAATGGCATCGCAAAGGAACTCACAAGTGCGCGCTTCCATCATCGCAAGGACCGGACTTCCTCACCTACGGAGGACCCCGTCACCCACCCAGCGTCTTCAGCGCTGGGTCTCGGATGCGCTGATCCGAGAGTACCACGTAAATGGTACTCTCCCAATGGTGGAGGCGGCCATGCATGCCCTTCAGTCTGCCAGAACTCACCGGTCGACTACCCAGCAGTGGAGGTAAAGGCAGATCCAGACGGCCCCTGTTGCCGTCTCAAACCATTTCGGGAGTCTCTCCCCGGAATGGCACAATGCGTACCACCCTTATCTTAGGGAGGTGGATGAGGTCGATGTTGAGGACTTTATCCCTGCCGAATGAGGGTTTCGCTCCAAGGCCCCCACCAGAAGGCATCATCATGGTCACACCGCGACTCGACATCCTCATGTCGAGGAGGATGTTTCCCCGAGGATTCAGGCCCACGCTCCCCAAGCTCCGACCCCTCGGACCGCCCGACGAGGGCGGCAGACATACAATCAGGGACCGGTCATCACCCTGGTCCCTAAGGAGGAGCTCCGCTACCCAGCCACGGAGATGTACCACGAACAGGAACCTACACCCGTTCTCTCCTCCCGAGCCCGTCATCAAGACATGGCTGTATCATACGAGCCGGCGCACATCCCCGCAGAGCTCCATCAAGCCCATCGCTCACGCAGGACGGCGCTTACCCGGCAGGCACCTCTCCCTGCCCAGGGTCGTGAAGCCCACTGGCTTGACGTGGTGGCGACCCAGCTCCTGCAGGACCAGTTCCTAGTAGATTCTTCTGACGCCCACAATCCTAACATGGTGGTGATCAACAAATCCCTCCACCCAGATGTGGCGACAACTCATAGGTGGGCACGTCTCCCCACCAACAAAGGCCACCGACTCGATATGGTGGGAAAACAATATATGCAGGGCCAGCTCCCTATGGATGCAAGTAAAGTCTGCCACCCCAATGTGGCGGAGAACGAAGAGATAAACCGGCGTATCCCGGTACAGGGGCAGATTCGTTCACCTGCCCCGACACAGGAGAATTGTCAGTACACACTGACCACTGGAGGACCGGAGCAGGATATTCCTACTCTGATACCGGAATGGGACTTTATACCCATTCTAGCCAAATATGTCTCTCAACATATCCTGGCAATGATGGAGGAGCAGGTATCGATCCCAGATCATATCTTTCCAACTTTCCAGAATGTAATTGCATCAGCAGAAACAACAAGGACTCGGGCCCGTGAGCCCATCTCCCCAATTGAGGCGACTCATCTATGAGACGAGGTAGCAGCCTTGGAGCAGATCTGCATCCCTGCTTCCGCCCAAGAGGGTTGCCGGCCATATTCTGTGACGCAAGGGCAACCGGATCGAGTAGCTTCACTCGTTACAACTGGGGGACACCCGTCCACCATGGTGGATCCTCCAGAGCAGGCATATATCTCTGCTAAAAGTCAAGATGTTCGTTGGCGTATCTCGGCGGCATCACGGGACCCAATTAGACAGTGACCCAAAGGTGAAGGTCGTTATCAACACCAGAAGGTCCCGGCTAACTACAAGAAAGTACCCCGAACACGCCGAAGGGAGTCAGAAAATAAAGGGGGAGTTCATGACTTCGCTCTGCTGGAAGCTGGGGTTCCCAACGCCACTAAACACACATCATAGGTGTGAAACCCTGCCCACCCATTACCATATTATGTGATTGGCAGTAACAGTTGTGAAGGTCCTCCCCTCAATGTCGCTACCAGCATCTCTGAAGGTCCTCCCCAGAGCACCCGTGGGGGCTTCCCCCGTGGGCATATAATGATCAATCACGAGAGCTCCTCTTTTGATGCGAGTCATGGAAACCATCCACGTGACCAGAAGATCGAGAAGTAAGAAGGTCCTCCACTTACTGTGGTCCACCCTAATGGTCCTCCCTGGGGTATACACTACAATCAATCTCCATGCAGTTGGACTACAGATTGTGATAGTAGTCCTTGCTATCGTAGTCGCAATTACGGAGGCCGTCCCTATAGTGATGTCTCATCATGACAATATGGCCCTCCCCTTGTCGTGGCCTGCCCTGAAGGTCCTCCCCATGGGTTAAAATGCAACGACACTCTGTGTAGCTGGTCATTAGATCACAGTGGTATTCCTTGCCACCCTGATAATGGAGGTCCTCCCCGTAGAGACGTCAAGCAATGAGAAGGCCCTCCCCTCATTGCGGTACATTCTGGAGGCCCTCCCCAGGATGTATCCCACAGATATTCTCCCTGCGGCAGCAGTAATGGTAGTCCTATCCATTTCTGTAACTATGATGGTAGTCCTCTCCTCCACGACCGCCATTGCGAAGGCCCTCCTCACATTGACCCCAAGCGACAAGAAGGTCCTCCCCTTATCATAGTGTGTTATAAAGGTCCTCCCCAGGATGAACATTGAACGTCAATCAATGATGGTCATCCTCACCATGATGGCGGTTGTTGCGAAGGTCCTCCCCGTAACAACACTACGTAGCCAGAAGGTCCCCCCACCCCCCACCCTTGCTGTGACACGCCTTGGAGGTCCTCCCCAGGGCGTGCACTGCAAAATTCCTCTATGCAGTGAAGCATCAAGCAGTAGTGTTAGTCCTCTCCATTACGACCGCCATTGAGAAGGTCCTCCCCGTGATGGCATATCATATCGACAGGAAGGTCCCACCCTTGACGAATCAATCACAGAAAATCCCTCGTATGCTGAGGCACTCATGAGGACGGGATCGAGCATGTCATATTCCCAGCTTGTCGCTAAATACGCCCTTCTTCGATCAGGAGATGGTCCAGGGCCATGTTCATCCTCTGAACCACCTCGGAATCGCCCACATAATGATTCAGCACCTACCGGTCCCACTGCCTCTGACCACATTGACAGTGAGCGTCTTAGTTGGGCTGACCAGGTAGAGGAATCACTAGCGGAGGAGTATGCCGACATGTTGCACATGAGGAAACGACTGGCCAGAAATGATATACGAATTATGTTTTGGCCTATGTCCACCTCTCATTTCAATATACCCAAAGAGTTGTCGGAAGAATGCATGCACGGCATCCGCCATAATATATGGATGACCCTCTGCCAGATGAAATCAAGCTTCATGCCCTGTGAAGCGTATGTAGACCATGCCAATACGATAGGAGACCTCCTACGTCACATCGACCTGGAGTCCCTTCCTACGGCGCGGTGACAGCGCCCCGAGAGATGTAAAGGAAACATGGAGATAGCCTACCTCCGCGCACTGCACCAACTACGCCGCCTCATTGGTGACACTCCAACGAGAGTCCATATCAGGGGATGGGGGAACACGAAGCTCTGTATTTCACTCCGCTCCCCACCCAGAAGAACCCATTCGGCATGGTGTCTTGCAATGTCATCACGTCAAGACGACAATCGAGTGGTCCCCCTGTTCAGGAAAGGAAACACACCCAACAGATTTAGGCCTTATGTAAGTACCAGAAGCATTAGGCCCGACAGGAAAAATCCATTCAAGAACTCCTAAATCAGGCCACCGAGAGCATACAATAGACCTCTCTCCTAAGAGAGGCCAATCATTGATCTTTTCCTGCCTCCCCGGAAGGGATTGATTCACAGGCGAATTCGGCACCAAATCTGGTTCACCCCCGAATGGGGGCATGCGAGATCAGGTAGGTCGCAATAGCAGTAACCACTACTGCAATCCAGGGTCAACCCCAGCCTGCAGTGCTGGGGGAATTTTTAACAATAAATTCCCTTGTAAGACCAAAAAAAAACGGGAGGAGACTCAACGTCCATGGAATGGAGCCAACCCCAGCCCTCAGGGCTGGGGGCATTATTACCCCTCAACAACAACCTCCCCCACGAGAATCAATATTCTCTCGTCTAGGGAGGATAGTCAGAAGAGGAGGGTCCCGTCCTATCCTGTCATTTGAATCATCATCCCCTCCAAGAGGAAGGTGCACCGTAAGGTCACATCAAAGAACTCTCCACGTCACCCTTCGTCAAGAAATCTGAAGGAAAACCCAAGTCATGAAAGGGAAGGCCATCAAAAGACGTGGGAGATCCTCTTCCCATTTGGAAGATGACTTCCCCTCCACCCCACGATATGAATTCATCAACGCCATAGAGGCTAACCCCACGGATGACACTGGGGAAAATGAAAATCCAGATGGATTAGGAGACAACGGTTTCAGTCAGGTTGTGACTCACAATGAACCCTCAGGTGCGCACACCTGAAACTAGATGGCCGCCGTAAATATGGTCATCCTTCCAGACAACCCTCCTCTACCTACCCAGCGAGCTTCCAATAAGGATAAGAATAAGGGACTGGTTACCCTTAACCCGCCTCTTTCTCTCGACAAAAATGAGCCACTCATGCTTGAAGAGATATTCACTCGACAGGAAGAGGAGATGAAAGAATTAAGGTGGCTTAATGCTGAGATACTCTAGAGGAACCACCTTATTGAAAGTGCATCCCAGGAATATCCACATCATGCACTGCCAGCAAGTGCACCTCAAAGGCTAAGGCATGCTCCAGAAAACGAATCTCGGTCAGGGCTCCTTCCCCATGAGGTGCCTAGTTCATCCAACTACCTAAATGTGGATTATGAATACCAATATTTCCCTCCACTTAGGCGGAAACCAGAGAAAGTACACCTGAACCCTCCGAGGGTGCCCCGAATGGAATACGAACCCTTGGTACCGGCCAATCCAGATCCTCAGGAAATGCCTCGGGCTATGCCTACCGAGGACTGGGCCCAAAAGGATGTAAACCAGGGTCTCACCAACACCATCAGGGCACTAATAGCTCGATTGGAAGTGATGGAAGGTCGACGCGCTCTGATACAGCCAGAGCGGAAACCCTACCCAGCTTGGGTGACCAACACACCACCTCCACCTAATTTTGGGAGCCCTGTATTCCCTATTTTCAATAGGTCAGGCGATTCGGAACAACATTTGATGCACCATGCATCCTATTGAGACCCTATGATGGGAACTCCGGAATAATAATAAGAAGTGAAACTCAGGTGCTTCGTACAGACCTTCTAAGGATCTGCCTTCGTCTAGTACATGAGTCTTCCATCCCAGTCAATAAAGCACTGGGAGGACCTTCGGCAGTAGTTCATGTTCCATTTCAGCTCGACCTTTCCCAAAACAACAGTCAGTGACCTCATGAACTGCAAGCAGAGGGAGAACGAGAGGGTATCAGATTTCATTGCCAGATGGAAAGGTCTGACCTATTCTTTGAACAGGCCAATGCCTAATGATTAGATGCTATCCATATGTATCAATAATCTTAGAGATGAGCTGCGAACACCGCTCATACCAGTGGAGTGCACCACTGGCTTCCGCCATCTCTCGGCCATTTCCTAGAGAATTGAGGAATCCCTGCAGCGGACTAATTCGAAGTCCCAAATAGCCTCGCAAGCTCCTACGAAAAGAGCCCCTAGAGCTGAAGCGTCTGCTTTCACACTCAAGCCGGACCCTATGCCCGCTCCACCGCTCAGGCCTCCACCAAATCGTCAAGGGCCCCATGCATATCAATGGCCTCCTCCGCCTAAATGGGATGATCAGCGAGGACTGAAGCAGAACCAGTTTTAGGAACAAAGAAAAAAATTACACTTGTTCTGATTCGATCAAGTCTGTGGCTACTTCATTGCCGCCATGAACTACAACTTGCTTCGCCTCCCGGAGCCGAGGAAACCTGAAGAGGTCCACCGTGAGGACATTCCATATTACTGCCCCTACCATAGAATGTTGTGGAAAAATATCCGAGAATGCTTCGTCTTCAAAGACCTCCTACAGTGGATGGTAGAATCCAGACAGGTCGAGCTGGGACCACCCCAGCACATGTGGAATACATCTCTACCACCGACTCTGATAAAGAGAAGGGGTGGTAGAAATCCACCAGCAAGCCGGGGCAGAAATTCGATGACTGGATGACTCGGAAGACTATCAACCGAGCCCAGGGCATACTCCGAGATTAGATACAGCAGCCGGCGTTTCCACTAACAGCCCGTGACACCGCACGACCGACAGCATCGGCCTCACGGTCCTCCATGATCCAGTTATCCATGCGGAGTAGAAGAAAGAAACAATCGCAAGAGGAGCAGTCCACAATGGTGCCAAAGTTAGCCCTGACCTTGGCAGATTATATGCACTTGAATTTGGTGCCATGGACACCGACCCACCAAACGACACCATCAGGGACAACCGACCAGGTTGACCTATCAGAGGATGACGAACCAATCTTTGGTTCAATTAACGTTATCCATCTTATGGAATCATTCCCTGACAAAGGGTATGGTTACGAACCCGAGTTCCATGCATGAGGAGTCAGGAGGAGGAATCCTAGAGGTAGGGGATACCGGGGGAGGCGCATCCATGGCCGAAACTAACCCTATGGTTGGACCCCAGCTCAAAATTTTAATATCACAGAAACCTGTGGGAGAGCCCTTCAACAGACTCAGCAGGAGAAGGAATGCCCCTCCACCTCCACAAGCAGCTACTCTGGCCCTGTTGTCCTGCGATACCCACCAGAGGAGGAACAAGTGTCTGGCCGCCTAGTGCACACAAACAGACCGACCAGGCTAAATCCTCAAAATTCAGGAACACCATCGACATCCATCCCCGCGGTCGGTCCCTCCTCGTCAAATGCTCCAGCTCCCAAAGCACCCGCTAAGACTCTCCCGCAAACGGAGAAGCGTCGACCACTAGAGAAAAAATATGACATCCTTAAGCAGCTAGCGTCAGTACCAGATAATTTGTCAATCCTGGATGCCCTGAGTTTGTCAGCCGACATTAGGGAGGCACTTATTGAAGCTTTGATCAGCCCCCAGGATTTTCAAGCCGAGGTTGCTGCCGCCGAGATTTACCGGACGGAGACTGGCCCGACTGAATGAAATGTGGTGATTTCCTTCACCGATCAGGACGAAGATTCCATCATTCAAGGACAAATCTGACCACTATATGTTTCCGGAACACTGAATGGTATTGAGATTCACAAACTCTTTATAGACAATGGCTCTGGAGTTAACCTCCTTCCCCTACGAACACTCTAAAAGTTGGGCTACAGTAAGGACGATCTAATTCCCTCTACCACGACTCTGTTGGGTTACGATAGGATTGAAAAAAATGCAATGAGATAAATTAAGTTAAGGACCCATTTTTGTGACCTGGTTGCCTACATAGAATTCCTGGTGGTCCGGCAGAGCACAACATTCAATGACCTGCTGGGAAGGTCATGGCTCCATAATCACATGGACATTCCTTCATCCTACCACCAGTGTATCAAGTACTATGTCAATGGAAAAAGTGGAACATTTCACGCTGACAAAGGCCCCTTTCGAGCTCTCTGAGTCACATTACATTGACACCAGGTTCTATGAGCAAAAGAAAAAGAATCCTTTGGTCAATGGTGTCGACTGGATTCCAGCTCCAAATGGCCTAGAAATGGTTTCTGATGACCCCCACAGGCAGATTGGTGTAGATTATGTCCTACCCATCAACCACGTGGAGGGTAGGAGTTCAAATCTGGACACGCACTCAAATGTCCTCATGACTTCATCCATAACGGATGAGTGTGAAAACATGGGAATGTCCGCTGACCCTCAATCTAGGGATGAAAACTCGAACAAGGATGCCCAAAACACCTCGCCTCTGGACTCCAAAGAGATCATGTTAGGATCTCTCTCCTCGACAGAGCATATGCCCTGATCTCCATGGAGAGAAAATTCACCACGGCTCCTACCAATGTGAGATTCTTGAAGAAGTATTTCGCATAGAGACCAAGAGTACTTCGTCCTAACCGCATGATGTTAAACTGCACGAACTCCGTCCTCACTGCATGATGTTAAACTGCATGGACCTCATCTTTGTTCCATGATGATAAACTGCACCGCATCCTTTAATAATACTCTTCGTCCTTACCGCATGACAATAAACTACATGGACAGGGAAAAAAAGGAACGAGGTGAACTCTTCGTCCTCGCTGCATGATGATAAACTGCACAACATCCTTTAACAAAACTCTTCGCCTAAGCTGCATGACGTTAAACTGCCAAACGCCCAATAGTCCGAACTCTATGACCTTAAACTAAGAGTACTTCGTCCTCACCGCACGATGTTAAACTACACGGATAATAAGAGTTAAGAATGCCCCTCCCCCCATGTACGGACCAGACCTGCACGGGGTGTACTCTTCATCCGAGCTGCATGACATTAAACCGCTAAGCATCCAGCAGTACAAACTCTATGACCTCAAACTAAGAGTATTTTTTCCTTACCGCATGATGTTAAACTACACGAACAAGATGATTTAAAAATGCCCTCTTCCCCTGTGTATGGACCAGACCTTCACGGGGTGTACTTCTTTCAGAGAACTACGTGAGGCTTGATTCCTGCCCTTACAGGATACATAGTGACACCAGAATTTCACACCCTAGCCCAGCCACCTTAAAAAGAAAAACAAAAATGATCCTTCCCCCATGTACGGACCAGACTTGCATAGGGTGTATTCACGTCCTCACCGCATGACGTTAAACTGTATGGAGTCCAACAATACCCCTTGTCCTAACCACATGACGTTAAACTGTATGGATTTCATCCTTACCGCACGACGTTAAACTGCACAGATAATAAACGATAAAATGCCTTCTTCCCCCTGTGTACGGACCAGACCTGCACAGGGTGTATCCCTCATCCTCACCGCACGACGTTAAACTTCACGGACAAGAATTTTTTACAATGCCCCTTTCCCCCATGTATGGACCAGACCTACACGGGGTGTATCACTTTTCCAGAGAACTATGTGTGGCTTGATTCCTGCCCTCACAAGATATGCAGCGATGCCGGGATCCTCTATCCTAGCCCAAACACTCCCAAATGAAAATAATGATTTAAAAATGCCCTTTCCCCCATGTACGGGCCAGACCTGCACAGGGTGTACTTCTCATCCTCACCGCATGACGTTAAACTGCACTGACTTCATCCTCACCACATGACGTTAAACTGCATGAACTTCGTCCTCACCGCATGACGTTAAAATGCACGGATTTTGGAGAACTATGCGTGGCTTGATTCCTGCCCTTGCAGGATACATTGCGAGGCTGAGATTCCCTATCATGTCCCATCCAATTCTAAAAAATGTCCCTCTCCCCCTGTGTATGGACCAGACCTGCATGGGGTGTATCACTCTTGTAGAGAACTACGTACGGATTGATTCCTGCCCTACAGGATATGTAGTGACACCAAGTTTCCCTGTCCTGGCCCAGCCCCCTGAATAAAAGATATAAATTCCCCTCTCCCCCCGTGTACAAACCAGACCGACACAGGGTGTACACCTTGTCCTTACCGCATGATGTTAAACTACATGGACTTCGTCCTCACCGCATGACGTAAAAATGCATGGACTTCATCCTCACCGCATGAAGTTAAACTGCACATACTTCGTCACGACCCACCCAATACACATGGCGATACGAGGTGGAGATACTCTGTGCACATTTGGATGCATCCTCTCCATACATCAGACTCCACGACCCGGATAATTGCGAGTCTTCATAACCACTCATGGCCATCGGAAGTGGAAAGTTATCTACCCGAGGACACATTTTTACAACTATTAATACCATACCCTCAGTGGCTCTGCATAATGATAGCCCCTGGCTCGTCCATCAAAGGCAATATTTCCTCGGGTGGTACCCTTCCTAGCTCCATACGCCTACCGGCCTCAGATCCCCCGTATCACATCTCTCATTCCAAAAATTTATAGAGTAGTGGTTAACAAGTTCATTCCCCTTTTCTCATCCAAAAGTTTCCAGGATACCCCTATCTTGCTAGCCTTTGTGTCTTCCGGAGGTTCACATAGCGACCCGCATCAACAAACGTCAAGCCAGGACTAGGCTACTTTAACTCAACAGACAATTACAGTGAATATGTTTCTTGTATGCTCAGACACCATTATCCCCACGTGCCGAACTCTTCACTATGAGCAATCTTGAATTTTCATAATCATTCATGGCCATCGGAAGTGGAAAGTTATCGACCCAGGGACACCTTTGTACGACTATGCATACCATGCCCTCAGTGGCTCTGCATAATGATAGCCCTTGTCTCATCCATAAAAGGCAAGATTTCCTTGGGCGTTACTCTTCCTAGCTCCATACACTTACCGACCTCAAAGCCCCCAAACCACACCTCCTGATCTGGGAAAAGTCAAAGTTTCAGTTTACAACCTTCATCCCCCACATTGTTCCAAGTATATCAGAGCATGTTGACCCCGTTATCCTTCGAGTGGTTGCAGCAATAGTCAACCAATGGTCCGAGCTCTATGACCGCTAAACTAGGAGTACTTCATCCTTAACACATGATGTTAAACTACACGGAGTGAAGGCACACCAATGCAAGAAAGATAAATCAGCGTAGGGGGCTCTTTGAGCCTTAACAACAACCAGGGACGAATATCCCTAACATGCCCAAACATTTATTTCCTCGATGACAGACTTCGTGGCCCGGATGATTGCGAATCTTCATAACCATTCATGTCCATCATAAGTAGAATGCCATAAACCCATGGACACCTTTTCATGACTATGCATACCATGCTCTCAGTGGCTCTTCATATTGATAGCCCCTGTCCCGTCTACCAAAGGCAAGATTTCCCCAGGCGATACTCTTCCTAGCTCTGTATGCTTACCAGCCTCAGAGCCTCCATATCATCTCTCCTGATCCTAGAAGCCACAGAACCATGATTTACACCATCAACCCCCCTCCACATCTTGGACATGCCAGGATACTCGGGCCCAGTTACATTCTAATCAAGAGCAGCCTTTTTAACTGCGTCCTTACCACACTACGTTAAACTACACAGTCAATCGTCCACGTTGCACGACGTTAAACTACACAACATTGGAAAAATAAAGGAAAATGACCCTCGTCTTCGCTGTGTGATGATAAACTGCACAACATCCTTTAATAATACTCTTCGTCTTTGCCACATGATGCTGAACTGCATGGTCAAACCCGTCACGAGTTCAACAAGGAACTGAGGCTTTTCTCTGTCCTTCAGTGCACGGGTCAGATCGACACAAGCCACCATCTTAAACTTGCGTGAGAAGGGATTACTTCACCCATTCTCGGGAAGATTATTCTAGATGTCTCCCCCGTATCCAGGAACCCTCTCATTATAAAAGATACTCTGTACTCAGAAAAAAAAGGTGAACTCTCATAAGCCACCCCTGGTGGTCCCAAATATCAACTTCCCGGAAGTTGCTCGGCTATCGGGAGAATAAAATCATGAGCCTAAGGAAACCTTTGTATGACTATTCATACCCTACCCTCAACGGCTCTTCATATTGATCGCCCTTATCCCATCTACCAAAGTAAAGATTTCATTAGGCGATGCTTCTCTCCGTACGCCTCTTGGCCTTTGAGCCCCCATGTCTATACCAGGATTCGAAAACCCTCTGAGCTACAGTTTACTAGCCTCTTTCACAACCCTGCCTGAATATGGTGGAACGTCTCTAACAAGATTACAGAGGACCAGGAGAAGTCGTTCAATTTTAAATGATGTCCCAGCTACATGAATTTAAACTACGCCAAGCCTCAACCATCCCTTATGCTAACTAAGTGCGTAGGGAAGTGGTCTCCTTACCACGCTTTTGATTAGTACGAATGTTCCCAAAGCCCTTTTAGATGTCACATTCCCCTTCTGAGCCACCCCTGATGGTTTTCATAATTTTCCAAGCCACCCATCGTGGTTTCCATGAGCCAGACTTCCATGAAGTCACGTGGCCATCAGAAATGGATAGTCATTGACTTAAGGACACCTTTGTACGACTATGCATACCATGACCTCAGCGGCTCTGCATATTGATCGCCCCTGGTCCATCTAGAAAAGTAAATTCTTCCTTAGGCAATGATCTTCCTACCTCTATACGCCGACGTGGCTCCCATGCCTTGAGACATGCCCTGCATGTTGTTCAAGTTTAAACACCCCCCACATGCATCTGAAGAGTATTGAGACATCTTTTAATCAGTTGAACCCATTGGGGCCCTCAACCCACCATATCTGGTCAAAGCTGTTCGACCAAAAACATCAGTAATGATAGTCGTGATGGTAGGACTTTAAACCACCCAATAAAAGAGGCACAAAGCCTATTAGGCCGAAAACCCGAAAAGGGAGACCTAAGAAAAATTCGGGTTATACCCGCTTAGTCCACACCAAATGGGCCCAGGAAAAATCAGGACATTAAAAAGAAAAGACAAAAAGTTTGTGGGGTTTTTCAACAAAAACCCATAAATAGTCAAACTATACTCACTGGATGCCATGGTCCTGGAAAAAGTTAGAGTTTGTTTTCCTGGGTAATGATTGAATCCGGTTCATTGAGTTTTTATTTATACAACAATTGTTCTAGTAATGATCCAATTTTACAACAACAAGTGATTGACAGAGACTGTATTTCGTTTGAACAAAAAGGGAGGACATCCAGAAGTTGGGGTCTCTCCCTCACAAAAAAATGAGAGGGAAGAGGGGTAAGTATAACAGAGGGTACAAGAGTGGCTCTTATAGTTATAAAGGAGCCTGACTCACTCTCTCCACCAGATCAGCGACCGTGCGGCGGAGGTCACTGCAGGACTGTTCCAACATGGACTTCTCCTTGGTTTCAACCTTAGCCACCAGACGAGTATGTTCCATTGTTGTTTGGAGATCGCTGATCCCTTTTTTGGTGGCTTCAAGATGACTAGTCATAGCTGATAACTGATCCCTCAGCATCGCTGCCCGTTCATCACATTCCTGCAACTCAGAGGATAGGACGACCGCTTGATCTCGAGAGATTTCTTCTTGCGCTATTAGCTGATGGAGCTATATCGTGGCTTCCTCCAGGGATCGGGTCCTACAATGAGCGTCAGCAAAGTGAGCGAGTTTGCGTTCACTAGTGGCAGCTTCCTCACGGGCCATGAAAACTTGGCAAGCAAGAGAATGGAGTTGCCGATAGTCAAATTCACCCGACCCCAAACCCAGGAAGAGCTGTCGAAGAGCTTCGGTCTTAGTTTCCATCTCAGCTAGAGGGGTTTCGGCAAAAATCGCGCAAATCTGAGGCTAGGCCCACCTGCGCACCGCCCGGTGGTCTGCCATGACACGAGGATCTTTGGTATCCTCACCGGCTAACACGGGAGAAAAATCTGTCATTGCAACCAGCGAAGGCATGTGCTCGCTAGAAGTTGGTTCCGAAACTGGAAAGTATGAAGCCTCTAACCCCAGTTCAAGCTTAGGGGTCGAGTTGCTAAGCCCGTTATCAACTAGAAAAACATCTGGGACTCTCTCGCTGGGACCCGAAACCACTGGGTCATCCTCATCCACGTCCATGAAGGATGAACCCGTCTGAACTTTGACCACCGAAGGACTGGTGGAGGAAAATCCCCTGAGTCACTTTGATCGATGAGCCATCAGTCGATCCCATCTTAGAGCTGACGAGAAAGGTGCGGTTGACGCAACAGCCGCAGTACCCCCTGATTTGGGAACCTTCCAGACGGCCTTCCCTAGGATCCCATCGGGATAGTATTTTTCCCACGCCTTTGCATACTCCATGGAAAGGCCGGCGGCCACCCCCACAACAGGCATGGGAATGCTCTGTCAGATCCCTCCCATGTCAGCATCAGGAACCATTGACAATGAATAGCCAGGTGCAGTCCTCGAGCCTGAGGAGGTGGAAGGGAAACTTGGACTGGCATGCACCCAAACTGGTGAGAGAAACGATACGGTACATACAGCTCGCACAGATAAACCACATCGATCCACGCAAACATAAATCTTTCCCGCAGAGAGATCATGTAGGAACGCTCCTCCGGGATTCCCCGACAGTTTTCAACAAAGATTCCAGAAGGGGTGGTGTAGGGAGTGAAAGAAAACGGGGAGAAGTCACTCAGAAGCTCGAGGACTTCACTAGAGATGAGGGATTTCAAGCGGACTCCATCTATATCCAGCAGGGTAGGTCGAAAGGTAGGAAGCGGGATGGTCATGTTGTGACGATACTCATAACAGTGATAGTGATCCACTACCCAGCTGTACAAAAATTGAAATGGACCGCTCAGACGGAAGGGCGGCCTGCCCTGCTGCATGTGACCCAGCCGTTCATAAATATGAGCCAATGTGGGCATGACCAAATTCACCAGACGGCCCTCTACTAGCTCAGCTGCCATCATCCGGGTGCAAGCCCTAATGCTAGGATTAATATCCTGAGAAGGGAATAGCCACCCGCTCAGGAACATAGCAAACAAACCTGCCAGCCGGAGCATAGGCGGCACACCGGGGCGCACCTCGTAACCCCATGAAAGGTAGTCACCCGCCTCCAGAACCGCCCAGTAGGAACCTGGGGAGGTTCATGACTGTTGAGAAGGATTGGTTATGGGGTGCTTGATCTTTGGTACAGGACCAAAGGTGTTTAGAAATAACCCTATCCAGGTACTATAGGGAATAAGAGAGCGAGCACGCAAGGTTTGAACCAGTGATTGCTCCGCCATAACCAACAGTTCTCTCATCAACAAAGTCACTTGTTCAAAGTCTCCCCATGCGTTAGGGGTAGGAAAAAAATTGTCATACATTTCACCAATGACCGGGAGCCCTCCCAATTAATGGATATCCCACAGACTAATTCCAACTTCGCCATGGGCAAGGTGGAAAGTAGTAGTGCTTGAACACCAGAGACTGAGTAGGTCTAGTAGGACCAAGGATGGCAGTTAAATTGAAAATTGGGACACCCACACTGTAGAGTATAAATTGACTGCTTCCAGTGATTTGGGAGACCCTCGGTAGTGATGATGGACCCAGAAAGCCCAGGCCCAGTTATGTGAGAAGAGCCCTCCAGATCTAAGATCACACCTAGGAATCCACCCCGCGTCAGGATCTACTCGAGTGAGGTTGATAATAGAAGGGTAACTCTTGAATATGGATTCCTGATAAATGTCTCAAGCGTGATGATCACTTTGGGTCCAAAAAGAGATTATCAAGATAAAGGCGTCTTTGTGGTCAGAGTCGTAAACCATCTCCCCCGATTGGGTAAGGTTCTCCTGAATAAACTTGGACGACGCTTCCAAGAAAGGAGAAGGAAGACCTGAGAAAGTTGGGGGAATAGGGAAATCGTCTTGAAGAACGAATCCATGAAGAAAAAGCCTATTTGATAGTGGGTAATTGACGAGCTCTAGATGGAGAAAATCATTCAAGATTCCATCATCAGTAATGATGGACCGACTAGGGTCCTCTTGGATGTTCTCCGCTCTGCGTATCATAGCTAAACGTCTCCCTGAACCAATTGAGAGGGGCTCGACAGCAGGACTAGGCGCAAGGCGAGGGGGAACCATATTTTCTCCCTGCATCATGAAGACCGGGAAAATGATTAGTCTGGGATAATAAAATTTGGACAAAAATTCCAGCTGTATGGAAAAAGTGTTGACGATCCTTCATAAGAGAAGTCCGCAAGGAGGCCTCGAAGGATGGTTCGCGATGACAACATCCCGCGAACCAACCCTTCGTGAAAGCAGTCTGCGAAACCCTGGCCCGCGGATCATAGGCCGGGAACCGTGAACCAAGTTGATCCACATAATTTCAATCCTGAATTTAAGTGATTAATTTCGAAAGACTTAGAAAATTTTAAAGTTCATGAGATTTTTAGTCCGCGAAGCATCGAAACTGCGAAGCATCGAAACTGCGGAGTGCCGAAACTGCGAAACAAGTTCATCCGCAACCCGTCATGACTTACTTTTTAATTAATTAAGAGTAATGGTTCATGGTCGAGAAATTGGTTCACGGGTGAAGGTGACCGCGAATGAGGAATGGTTCACAGAGGTCACTACCGGTTCACGGAAGAAGCACTTCGCGAAGGAGCGAGCACGTGGAGGTGAGGGAGATCTGGTTTCGTGAAGAATTCGGTAAAGGACAAATGAAGGGCCCCTCATATTTATAGGCATGGTCCCCTACCGGGTCCACCTCTCTACCACAAACCATCTTAGTTTCAAGACCACTCTGCATCGGAATGGCCTCTTCTTCGTTCCGATCGGATCCCATTCCGATGGGAGTCATTTCTAGGGTCCTGAAAAATCCGCAAAGAAGATTCTACCCAAATCCCCAAAATAATTGGGGAAAATAATGCAGAAAATTCAATGAAGGGACACAAGCAGGACTGGTCCGCAGACCGGTCCCATGAAAACGCGACGTGGCCAGGCCCCACGAAGCACCCCCACCGCGAACCATCATCGTTCACGAAATGGAGGTGGAGATCCTCCACGGTTGCAAGGCAGGATGGGCAATGATCCGGTTCACCATCATGAACCGCCCCAACCGTGGACCACGTAGACCGGTTCAAGCCGCATCCGCTGTCGTTTGCGAAATAGAGGTGAAATCCTCCGCAGCCGCGAAGCACTCCTTGAGTTTGGTTTGCCGGGGGGGCACTCAATACCCACCACGAATTACAGATTGACCGAGTCAGCTATAAACCGGGTTTTCGATCATGGGCCTTCGTAAAAGGTGTCGCGTGGCCATAGATACATCTCTTTCCCCCCTCTGTAAAAGGAGACGGAGGGGGAAGGGTATGGGGATCATATTCAGAGGGATTGAAGATTCGGAAGGAGGTCAGTCGATGGAAGGCTTAGGATTTCGCAAACAGCGAAATTCCCATTCGCGAACCACAACTGGTATATGAATTAATAAGAAATTGGAAAATGCATAATAACTTGGTGAACCGCGAACCTCAAATAACAAAAAGAAGGAAAATCGCGAACCATACCCCCTCTGTGGATGAATTCCCCGCGGACCAGAGAGTTTATGCCTCTTTCCCCATCCGTCGCACCGCGTAGCACCCTCCTACGCGGGCGAAGCCTCGATCAATGAACCCCCAACTGGCACCGCCCTTGCCCACTGCTGCCCGTATGGAACCCTCTGCAAACCACCCTAGTTCGCAGATTGAACCCGATGCTGCGAACCACCCTGGTTTGCGGGGTGCTCGTCAGTCCGCAGACCACCCTTGTTCGCGGGATGCCCCTCAGTCCGTGGACCACCCTGGTTCGCGGACGACTTTTACAGCCGCATAGCACCTTCCTACGCGAAGGGCTCCACCACTCCTTTATACGTGTGGCCCATCAGAGCCTTCAAAGTTCACATTCCCCAAGCCAGATAAAATCCTTCCAATCTAGTCTGATCCTCCACAACCTCCTCATTGGTATGCTCATCGGCCCCTAGCCGAGGCCCCCACCAGAGCCGCCAGACCCGTGTTGTGTAACCTTCAGGCGCATCAGCGTGCCACTTTGAGTTCACATACCCACGGTAGGTAAAGGTGAATGAGTTTCCCTGACCCTTGAACAGATTCCTGAGGCATTCCTGGGTTCACATTCCCACTGTAATGTGGAGTCTGAGCTTGGGAATCCCCTTTCCGCCCCTTTGATTATTAAGGGCTCCTCGGGAGTAGTAAAATACCCATCATAAGGAAGCCCTCACACACTACAAGAGAGGAGATGGGCACAGGAGCACCCCCTTTCCCTCTCCCGTTGCGCTTTGTCTCCCAGGTCGCTCCATGCGTAAGCCCCACTCCACTTCTCACGGACGCACCTTTCACGACATGATCGTATGATCCTTTCTGTATCTTGTTTCTCACACCGAGCATGAATCACATGGGATTAGAGTAAGCATCGACCATGACATCCTCTTATGGGCCTCCTTAGAGTGTAAGCCCCAATTTATCGCCATGGTCCTCCTCAGAGTGTAAGCCCCAATTCATCACCATGGGCCTCCTCAGAGTGTAAGCCCCACTAACCGAACTACGAGGACTTTGATCCATTTCAAGGCGTGGTATGTAGGAAGCCTCCATGAGGTTCAAGCCCACCACATGGTCGCTTCTTCACATTGAGTTCCACCATTGTCCAACATGACATTAAACTGTATGCCCCCGTCCAGCATGACGTTAAACTGTATATGCCAACTACGTGGACTTTGATCCATGCATCCTAGACAGGGTATGTAGGAAGCCTCCAAGATGTTCAATCCTGACCACCATCAGACCCCCGGGTCTACATTCACGTCGGTTCTCCGGCGCTCCTATGCGAACTACATGGACTTTGATCCCTGCCTCCTAAGAAGGGTACGTAGGAAGCCTCCAAGAGGTTCAAGCCCACCACCAGGCTGTTCTGACAACCCTCACGTTGGTTCGCCTTCGTCCTGCATGATGATAAACTGTATATTCAAACTATGTGGACTTTGATCCCCGCCTCCTAAGAAGGGTACGTAAGAAGCCTCCCTGAGGTTTAATCCCAACAACCGGTCAATATGACTATCCTCACGTCGGTTCACAGTGCCTCTCCTTGTGCCGCCTCAATGAGTCCAGACTCCTCGGGGTCATTAACCCAATGAGGGAGGGTAAACCTCAGGAGTAAATGATTTCGAGTACCTGTGTTCAGCTGACCATTTCCAACCTGGAAAAAACCGTGGATAATATGTTTGGGTATAAAACAAAGATTCACGAACATATGAATACGTCATAAATCTATAACAGAGTCCCGGAACATGCAATAATTCCCCCCCCCCCCAAAGGGTGTGATTAGCCCGAATTCCCATCCTCTCAACCAATGTGAGTTCTTAAGTGTCACTGGCCAGACCATCCGGTGAACGCCTGCCTTTGGAAAGCAGGTCCACACGTCATCGGATACGGAACCGTTGGGCGTTTCGAGACCGAAACCCGAAACAGATGCATTGTCCCTATGATTGTTATAATATGATTTCTTTTAAATTGATTTTAATTTCAAATATTATTTGTGAAACATGTTAATATTTTTCCACAGTGTTTATTTTTTTTAAAGAATACATAAACTTCTCATGTTGTGGTTAATTTTTTATTTTCTATAGCCTTTATAAAATAAGTTTTCACGTATAAATTCTTTGTATATAGGATGAAATATGTCATTTTATATCAATGCTAGAAGTATCTTAATTACCATATAAATTATTGTGACATATGTTAATTTTCACTCTAGATATATTATTTACATTTTTTAAAATTTATTATAATATTAGAATTTGGTCGTTTATTTTTTTAATTATTTTATGATAAGAAACTTTAATATTAACAACCCATTAAAATTTTGAAACTTTTACAAGAATAAAATATTTATCTCCTTTTCAAGAATGGATAAAGTTCTATGAAACTAAAATTTTCATGTTTTATGTAACAAATTATGAGTTCCAATCCATTTTTTGAATAAATATTGGTAATAATGTTTACTGATAATGTGTTGACTATTTATTATGGGAAGAATTTATAAAGTTGGAGGATTTTCTACAAAACCCTAGTATATATATATTTTAGTATGTTGTGTATTGAGCATGTTGTAACTATGTATGGAAGTAAAATAATATAACCCTTTATATAATATGAAGTCATGCTTCCTATGTAGTGGAATGTTTATGGAATATTTATTTGAACATGTTAAGAATGAGGCATTAAAGTATAAAATGTGTAAATTTACATTTGAAATTTTAATGCAAGACTAAGTGATATGATTTCTAAAAATATAGTTCATAAAATTGTAAGAAAACTTCTAAAGTCTGTATAATGTGCTGATTAACCATAATTAAATTTATTCTTAGTAATTTTATGGAATTTATATGAAATCAATTTAATTTGATTGTCTTTGATGATATTCCCTAATTTTGTAATTATGAATTATTTTTTGTGATTGAATTGTTGATATCACCTCCCAAAAAACTATAAAACATTAAATCTAGTAAAGAAATTGGTTATTTTTTAAATATAAAATTTGGGGATGATGTTATTTTTAGACACACTTAGATTATTATGAAATTAATAAAGGAAAATGTTAATGATTTTTGTGCTTTTTTTATGTTTTGGTGGGAAGTGTTTATTTAATTTGAATATTATAGAATTGGTTGAAAATTTTTGTGGATGGTTTGGATGTAGGAATTTGTTTTTTTAGTAGGAATTATAGCTTGTTTCCATTATGAGAATAGTTTTTTTTATTTTTTATGTGATGAAATTCAATAGGTTCTTGTGTAGTTTTAATGATGGATAGAGATATGTGTAGGTGAGATTGGGATGGAACAATTGGTTAGAAAGTATGGAAATGTTTTTTTCGGCTATTATGGGGTGGTTTTGTGGTGATGAGTGATGGGTGTTATGTTCGGTTTTAATGGTTTACACGAGGAAAAGTCGTTGATATGACAATGGTTATATGGTGTTGTTCTTTATGGGAGTGATTGTAACATCCCAACCCAGATGTCTATGAAAACATTAGCTGGACTGGTTTCCATATTACCTCAAGCATGCCTCCTCATATGCCAGAGGCTGACGACTAGTAGCGAGGGTATAATTATGGTATGGTGGAGAGACTATACCCTCATGATAAAAGTATAAAAGTGGTATATAATAAAATAAATAAAGGATAAAAACAGAATTATTAATAAATTAAATACATAGTAGAAGAATGTGAAGGCTGAGTACCATGTTCCCGGTGGTTTTCTCCATCCATTAGATGTTCCTCAGTGGATGTGGGAGGACATCTTGATGGAATTATTACTGGTTTACCTCAAGATCATGGAGGATATGATGCTATATGGGTGGTAGTGGATCATTTGACAACATCATCCAAGTTCATAGTAATCAAGGAGTCAAGATTAGTGGAGGTTTTCTCATAGAAATATCTAGAGGAGGTAGTGAGACTCCACAAAGTCTTGAGGATGATCATTTCTGATCGAGATCCTAATTTTACCTCCAGGGTGTGGAGAGGTCTATATAATGCTTTTAGTTCTCAGCTATGGCTTAACACTACCTTTAATTTGCCGAAGGATGGTTAAATAGAATGGATCATCTAGACTCTTGAATACATTTTTCACTCTTATGTCCTAGATTCTGTGGGTTCATGGATGAGTCTTTTCCCTTAGAAGATTTCACTTAAAAAAATAGTTTCCACTCCACTATCATTATGGTGCCATTTGAAGCCTTGAATGGACAAACATTTCATTCTTTGGTGTGTTAGACTGTGGTCGGAGAGTTAGCAATTCTCAAGCTGGAATTGGTATAAAATACGACAGAGATGATTCAGGTGACTCGTGAGAGGATAAAGGTAGGGAAAAATATTCAGAAGTCCTATACTGATCATAGAATTTGACCACTGGAGTTTGAAAATAGGGATCACATGTTTCTAAAGGTGACTTCCCATCATGGGCTGTGAGCATTTTTTTGTGGGAGTAAGATTTATCACTATTTTTTGGGACATTCTAGGTGTTGGATCATGTTGAAGCTATGGCGTATCATATTTCACTTCCCCCACAAATGATCCAGATACACAATTTTTTTCATGTGTCACAGCTCCATTGTTACCTTCATGATGTCTCTCATGTCATCAATTGCAGCGAGATCTATATTGATGATGTTTTGGCGTTCGAGGATTGACCTATAGAAGAGATCAAGGACCACTAGGAGAAGGTGTTTCATGGGAATGTTATCCTCTTAGTTCATGTCTTGTGTCATAATGATGACATGGAAGAGAGTACCTAGGAACATGAGTTTCTGATATGCACTCAATACCCTGGGTTGTTTGATGTTTAGATCTTCCCATGTAATTTTGTTCGTTTGGTGGTTTAATCCCTTTCTGTTTGTTAGACGACTTTATGTTGTTGCTTGTTGTCGATTTCTCTCTTTTGGGAGGTATCAATTATGAGAGAGTGTTTAGGATATATTTGTGGTTTTCTCATGGTTTCACATTGTTTCTTGATGATGTAGTTGAGATCCTATGTTGTAAAGAGCTTTCAGAGGTATCTTGTAAGGTGGTCATTTGGACACCTTTTTAGGATTCCTCTATGGGTTGGTTTTAAAATATCTAGGGTGATAATTGTTTGAGAGGTATATGTTGTAATGTCCTGGACCTCTCTGGTCCATTACTTTCTAAAAATCCGATGTTTTACGTGTTGTAGGAGGTCAAGGTGACTTATTCTAACACATGTGAATAGTGTTTCCAAGACCGGTGAGTCACCCAATGGTAGGTTCTGAACAGTGTTACCAGGACTAATGAGTCATCCAACGGTAGGTTGTGAATAGTGTTTCCAAGACCAGTGATTCAGGACTAGTGAGTCATCCAATGGTAGGCTATGAACAGTGTTTCCAAGATCGGTGAGTCAAGACTAGTGAGTCATCCAACAATAGGTTGTGAATAGTGTTTCTGGGATAGGTGAGTCCAGACTAGTGAGTCATCCAATGGTAGGTTATGAAAATAATTTCCAGGACAGATGAGTCAAGACTGGTGATTCATCCAATGGTAGGTTTTGAATAGTTTTTCTAGGACCGGTGAGTCAGAACAGGGTTTCCATGACCGGTGATTCAGAATAGTTTTTCTGGGACCGGTGAGTCATCCAACGGTGGGTTATGAAAAATGTTTCTAGATTTCTAAAGTTTCACCACTTTAACATTATATTTAATTTAAAACGAATTCAATGTTTTTTAAGGGTTTTAAGGCCTATTCAAACCCTATAACTCCTATATAAATTTTCTTAAGATTGTGGGTGCCTTACATCATCAAAACGTGTAATCTTGACTAGATACACCTTTAATGGGAAATCTAAATCACTGGTCTATTTATGTTTTCCAAAAGAAAAGATACCTTACACATTTTTTCGTTCTTCTTCTTTTCATATTTATGGGTTTCCTAGATTTCTTTCCCCAATTGGAGTCATGGAATCAAACTACAATCATTGGATCATGTTCCCCTTGGAGTTTTTCCAGCTGCATATACACCCCCTCTTTTGGTGAAACCAAGAAGTGTCGATTAATATTCAATATAAGGTATGTTCTACGTATGTTATTATGGGTTCCTCGATATTTTTACTCTTGTTTCTCCTTTCCATGTGATGGAATGTTATCTCCATGTTTCTAATGGAGCTTTCTCAGTTATTGGTTGGTGTGGTGGTGTCGCAACGTCCTCGGGGGGATGCAATAATCGTGGGAGAGGTGATCACAATCTATTGCGTGGTTCATTCTCGAGAGAAGAATTTTGAATACCTTTTGAGGTAGTGGATTCATTTATCCTCTAGTTATTTACATATAATCATAATAATAGCATGATTTATCCCTTAGATCGTAATGAAATTTTCATAATAAATATTTGAATCAGATTAATAAATTGGCATCGAATGCATAACAATGTTACTACTTTGTACCATGACAACAATTTGCCTCTTGATTTTATAGATAGTTTGATAGATATTATTTTCTTGGTTTAGCATGTTATTTTTTATGGAAAATGTTAAAAAAATGCAATGATGGAATTAATTGATAATTAATTTGAAAACTGTTTAAAGATGCATGTTAATGAATCTGTTTGCTGTTGTAATTTGATGATAATCAAATTGATGTAGATATGAATATTTAACTCAATTGGTTGATGAACCTAAATCATGTTAATAATTTTTGATAAAATTATTAAAGGAATATCAAATTAATTTGTTAATTAATTGTGATAGCTTGTGATATCTTGTTTATTAGGTTGCTTGTAGTTGGAACCTGTGAATAATGAATCTGTTAATTCCAGATGGAATAAGGAACCAGTTTGTGACAAAAATGTAATTATGAGTTTTGAGTTACTGATTATTTGTATAGGAAAAGTGACTTATGATTTAGAGTAGTGAGAGCTCGTTGTGTGTGAAGGCTGAATGCCTTGTTTTAGGGCTACGTGCTCAGTTGCTTTGTTTGTTTCTTGCTTCTGGTGAAGTGATGTGAGCCTGGGATTGCTAAGCATGGAGGCCCATTGTGGTACATGGGGAAGGGAATCCATGTTTTTGTGGTGGTAGTTTACTACTGGAGTGGCTAGATTCATCAGTTTGCGCGTGTGGGTGTCATGGAGGACATTAGAGATAATGAAATGGGTTAAAGTCGGGCTCACCCATTAATGTGAAATTTGGATTCTTGTTGAATCTATTGTTTGTTTATCTAATTTTCGTTCCCTGATTCTTGAGTCATATGTTCTTGGTTACCCTCCTTCAAAAAAAGGAAAATATGAACGGGGTATGCCACATGATTTCCATGTGTAGCTTCTTGAGGATCAACGGGTCTACACTCTTGTTATAGGCGATAAGGACTCGATGGGTAGTTTATCTACTCACAGTGTGGATATCCTTATATTTGGTAGCTTAGAATGTTTTCCTA
Organism: Viscum album; assembly: GCA_963277665.1. NCBI lineage: Eukaryota > Viridiplantae > Streptophyta > Magnoliopsida > Santalales > Viscaceae > Viscum > Viscum album. Next base: position 1,492,822,059 of record OY728120.1, read on the forward strand.
GAATACTTGGAAATATGGAAATATTTAAAGAGTTAATGTTGTTAATAAATTAATAAATGTTTAACCAATGGGATTGGATCTTGTAGGGGTGTAGTGTTGAGGTTATGTTTATGAGAAACCATGGACTCAGTTTGGATATTCCTAGAGGGAATGTAACTTTATTTTGATAATAATGAAATGTAATGTGAGAATCGTTAATGGTTATTTAATGGTTAAATAATTAATTAACATAAAATGAAACTAATAAAGGGATAAAATAACTTAATGCATCTCTTTAAATGGTTGTGTGATTATAGGATATCTAGGATAAACAGTGGTAGTCGAGAGTCTGAGGGATGTTAACTATAGTTGATCCTAATACTATTTTATGACCATAATGTAGTTTCAAGCTTTATTATACACTATAATTTTTGTGTTTCTATATGCTAACCCACCCTGTCGGTTAAGGAAACTAACACCCCAGGGATTCCGAGCCTTGGGGGGGGGGTGCTTTCCCCAACATCCCTACGGGAGGATGGATGACTAAATACCCCTATAGCCCCACTCTCTTCTCTTGGTTGTTACTTGTTATGGTATTCATAGAGGTTAGTTTTCCCCATATATGTGTGTAGAGGGTTTCAATGGCTTGGGGTTATTTCATACACATGTATTTTGGATATAGTTGCATATGGACTATTATAGGTATAATGTGTATAGGCTTTGATGGCTTGATGATCCTTACATGGTGTTTGGGATGTGATGTATTGATGTATAATCCCTGATGTTTGATACACATTATGTGGATTATTGTAGATCCCATAAACTACCTAGTTACCTTTTCTTATGTGGTTGTGGTGGTGTGTTGCTTGAGGTGCATGTTGTGGTGCTTTGCAAAGGTGTCTTTGGGCTATCCTTTTTGGAGAGAAATGCTCAGGAAGTGAAATATTGGGGATAAGAGGAAAAACAGTGGGGAAGTGGTAGAGGGGTACCTTTGATATTCTTTATTATATTATATACTCTTGCACATTATACTTGGTTAGAGTATACATCGTGAGATTGGGAATTTAGCATACATGTTTAGGTCACAAGTTAGTTTCACTTATTGTTCACTGTGATTTAGAATACTTACTTTACTTTTGAATGAGTGGTTCTGGGGAGGATCCTATTGAGTAAAATGTTATACTCACCATACATATATAAAAAAAATTCAGGTCAATTGGAGCATGGCGGAGATCAGGATGGTTACTATTAGCTGGGGGTTTTGTTGGAGTTGTTTGGGCTTTGTGGTCCCTATCATCTTTAATTCATTTGAATTCTTTTAATTTTTTTTACTTTCAGTTGTAGTAGTTATTTCATGACATTACATATATGTACTTTGGCTTTTATTTTATATTGTAGTTTGAGTTGGAGTTGGTTGGTGTCTTCCTTATCTCTCTCTTTCACATGCGTTCTCTTAGAGGGTAATTGTAATGCCATAACCCCTGTTTCCAGGAGCTTGTGCATTATTTCATTACATTGACATGCTTACAAGAAAGTTGTATCTGAAGGACTGAGTAGTTTAGTAGTTTTGGAAAACCAGATACATACATAGGTTCAACATTACAACTTGAAATAAAATAAAATATATAATTTTTATTGGGAACATCAAAAACTCAAAGTTTATCCCAGCAGGTATTTCATAATAAACTTCGTCATGTAATAAGAAAATGAAACATAAGAAAGGGGTGATCTCATATGGTTAGTAAGGGTAAGAAATATAGTGGAAGATATCATAATCACAAACACTAGGCATGGTGAATAACTAAAAACACATTCCTTTAAATATAAACTTGTTCACATTATGGTAGGAATAATAGATTGGTAAATAATTCCATAATAAAGCATAATCATGGGTATTCTACTAGTCAAATAACCACATGAAATTTCAATTACTAGTTTCATAAAGATGGAATACATAACGCGTGACATCATAACCATACTATCAAAGACTCCTTCCAAGACCATAAATATCAATTTTGTCAAGGCCTCGTGCCAAGACCATGGATTGTCTCATGAGACCTACTGATTCCCCGAGGGGCTATAGCAGAACCCACCCAACACTTAATAATTCCAATGCATTCCACTTATGAACGTGGATAAACATAAACAAAATATACATTCATATTGAATGTAACATATGAAATGTAAATAACTTTCCCTATACATTAAACATAAACACTAACCATTCGAAGTAAATTGGTGAATAGTATCCAGATAGATCATCCACATTCAAACTAATCAGAAAACCTTCAACAAAATATTGTAGATGATATAATAAGATATAAACCTACATGAAATAAAAGATTCATCAAAATATTTTGAAATAAACAAAGATACTTTTAAATGATACCATTGAGAAATTCATGAAGAAATAATCCATAAACATTCCAAAGTGTCCCATACCACCTTGAAACATTAAAATAACAATCCCTTAGAATATCATGAGAATAATGAGACTCTTGAAATGATATACCAAGTATAAGTACATACACCACATTCAAGGAATAAGTGGTGATCAAGACCTATATCTCATAAAAGTTAAAGTGAGGTGAGGAAAATATATTTTACTTTGGAAAGAATAGTTCTTTTGGAAAATAATTTGTATTTTTCATAAATCTAGTCTTAAACATGTAAATAAAATAAAATAAAAGTAAAGTAAATTTATATTACATTTGAGGTAAAAATGATGTTCCCCTGAAGTGAAATCATGTAAAAAGTGGTTTTAAAGAAGATTTAGAATTAAAACATTTTAGGGTAGTTTAAGGAATACAGAGATTTTAAAGTGAAGAGGCATGTTTGCTTTCATAAAACCAAAAATTAAACAAAATAGACTTTTCAGGTTAAATTTTTTCATTTTAGAAAGATAAATATGGATTAAAATAGATTATATAGTGAACATTAAAATAGGTAAGAATTTGAGAAGTTCCTTGAACTAGGCTTGCATTTCAGATGAATTTTAGAAAGATTATTTTAGAACATGTAACTCCCAAAAAAAATAAGGATTATGATTGGTAAAGATATATATAACATTCACATAGAATTTATGTGGAGTAGATAATAATAAATAATAATTCAATTGAGTTGAGTAGAGAATAAGAGCAACCCGAATGAAAATGGAGGGCTGGATAGAAAATACTTACAAATTTGTAATCAATTGAATCAAATGCCCCAAAATTAATAATATTAAAATGATACATTTAATATAATGAAAATAAATATATTTATGGTGTGAAAAATCAATGGGTAGTATACATACACCATACATAAGTAATAATAGTGAATATGGAATATATCACAAAAAATGGAAGTGAGGTGAAGAAACTCTTACCTTAATTCCAAAGGTGTTCTCCACTTGATCTTAATAACCTGAATAATCATATTTAGGGTCATTAATTAATAATTAAATAAACTAATATCCATTTAATTGATTTATTATAACCTTATTAAATTCATTAATGGCGTTTTTGATGGGTTAAAAGGTTCCATTTAACTTTTTGGGTCTGTTTGTTTCATGATCTGTATACTTATATACAAGAATAGAGAATCATGTAAAATGGAGATGGTTGTATAGAATTGAATTTATATGAAATTAGTAAAAAAAAAATGTTACATGGTTTTTAATTTTATATGTTTATTTGGAGTGAAGATGAATCATTATATAAATTATATAATGATAACTGTTTGGGTTAATTGGAAGTTTTTAACACAACAAACTCATTTTGATTTATAAATAAAAACCATGTATTAAAAAGGATTAAAGAACCATAGATGAGAAATAATACATATATTATAGTCTAGTTCAACCATAATAATGGTTTCATGATCATAATTGAATATTGTAATAGAAATTGAAAATCCATTATCCTTGAATGTGGTAAAATAACACATCTTGGATGATGTTTTTTACTACTTGCATAAAAGAAGGGTAAATGAGAGATGATAATAACTTATTACAAAATCATAAAAAAATTACAGTACATTTAATTTATTGGAGTTTTCATAACATTTTGATGAGGATAGGTGAGGATAGGAAAGAAAATAAATGAACTTGAAAAGAAAGTAAAATAATTGAAAATAGAAATTTACCTCTTGAATTAATCTTCCATGAGAGCCTCTTTAGGGGAGAGTATTTGGTCTTTTTAAGAGACCAAGGGAAACTGGAAATGGGGGAGGATATTGGGAGGATATTTGAGCAGAATATTTTCAAGGAAAAAGTCTTTAGAGGAGTGAATATGAGAGGGGAGTGTGGGTCGTTTTTATAGTGGAGGAGAGGAGGGTTTTCTTAATATTTTAATCATTAGTTTATTATTTTTCCTAAAGACAAGAAATAGTGATGATTCCATGACCAAAAATAGTAATAAGTTCATGTGAGTTCAAACTAATGTCCATTTACATCATCCATGACTCAGGAATGATGCATAAATTCATTTATTTAGCATATTTTATAATTTACCGAATTTCACTGTTCACAAAATTCAAGTATTTCAGAAAAATCCCACAAATTAACCCAAAACATTTTTCGATGTGTAGAATAAAATAATTAACTACACTATGGATTTTTTTCTAGATATGAAAATTTTATTTTTTAATTAAAATCATTATTTACTTGAAAAATATAGTTTTAAAATCAAAACTGATTTTATAATAACCTGAAAAATTATCAGAGGTATTATTAAATTATATTAAAATTATTGTACCAGAAAAATTTATTTAAGAACACAGTTTAGGAAAATTAATTTTATTTTAAATAAATTTATTAATTTAAAATTGTAATTAAATATTTATTACTCATAAAAATACCAACACTTAATTACTAATTTATATAATTTTCTATTTCATTTATAAGGTTCCTAAATTATATTTATACTTAAATGGGTGAGGTTACTATTCATAAGGGTACATTACTTTTCATATAGTTCATTTTACTATTCATAAGGGTATGGTTTACGATGCTTTCGATGGGGTGCGTGCGGCCGTCCGCAGAGGGCGCGCGACTGTTGCCCCGCATTCTTGCTATCCAAATGCAGGCGACATCCATCTCTTATTCAGGGATGTTTTCTCCTTGATTGAAACATGATGACGGGATAACAGTTCTTCCTTCCATGGATTCCTCCTCAGAACTCATCACCTAGTTCGGGTCTCCCTTAATGAATAAGTTGTGGTTCGTGATACTCTTCCCAGTGCCATGGCTTCATGGATGCTGGTTAATTACACTGCTTCTATCAGGACATTCTGAGGGATCTGGTCAGGGCAGCAACCTTTGGTCGGGGGAGTAGTCATGTTTGACACCACTGGAATGTCTGGATGCTGGAACACCAAAGCGTTTGGGTTTCTTCCTCTTATTATAGGGCTTCTCAAGGGTGTGGAAGCCCGAGGCATGCCATGTTGTACACGGGGAATTATATTCCATAGGCATGTATCTGAGGTTTTTTTTTCAGCTTCTCATGTTCAACACAGGGTATGCCATGAGTTTAACATCTATCGGAGACTGATTGGATTGATCGGAAAACTGATTAGAATGGATCAGATGGGTGTAACCCCTGGAGGGAACAATGATGTTAGGGTTAACTTGTGGTTAGCTACCTGAGTGCCACAAGGAGAAGTGCTGGGATGAATGACATGATCTCACTAGGATGTGGAGGCCCGAGTAAGAATCGGGATGGATGATGGAAAGTTGAATTAAGTGGAGGGGGAATGAGATGGAACCGATGAGAGGATGACAGTGATGTTGGGATTTAGCCTTGAAGAGACTTCCTACGTATCCCCATGTCAGGGAATCAAATTCCGCATAGTTATGTGGGACGATGGGATACCTGCGGAGGCAGCCCGTGAGAATGGATGCATAGATGGGACCCTGAGGAAGTGGAACCTCTGGGTTGGGGCATGACCTTCCCCAAAATCATATTCTTGAGGGATAGATCAGGATGAGTCATGAGTGATGGGATTGAACCTCAAAGAGGCTTCCTACATATCCTTGTGGTAGGGAATCAAAGTCCACGTAGTTCATCTGAAGATGGATTACTGTCGATTGGAGACTTCAACGGACTACTGTTGATTTGGGGGCACAATGGCTTACCACTGTATGGGGTCGCAACGGCTTACCACTAGATGGGGTTGACAATGGATTACCGCTGGATGGGGTCACAATGACTTATCTATGGATGGGGTCACAACGGTTTTCTGCTAGATGGGGTTGAAAACGACTTACTGTGGGATGGGGTCACAACGGCTTACCACTGAATGAGGTTTATAATGGATTACCGCTATATGGGGTCACAATGGCTTACTACTGGATGGGGTTGACAATAGCTTACCACTGGATGGGGTCACAATGGCTTATTGCTGGATGGGGTCACAATGGCTTATAACTGGATGGGGTGACAATGGCTTACCACTGATTGGAGTACACAATGGCTTAGCATTGGATGGGGTGACAAAGAATAACCGCTGATTTGGGTTTACAATGGATTACCACTGATTAAGGTGACAACAACTTACCACTGATTGGGGTGAAAATGGATTACCTCTGATTGGGGTCACAACAACTTACCGCTAGTTAGGGTTGAACCTCATAGAGGCTTCCTACATACCTTTCCTTGGAAAAGATCAAAGACCACATAGTCCAGGAGTGGTGGACTGATGTGAAATGGTCAAAACTAGTGGATGGTGGGATTGAACCTCAGTGAGGCTTCCTACGTATCTTGCCTTGGCAAGGATCAAAGACCACGTAGTTCAGGAGTGGTGGACTGACGTGAAATGGTCGGAACCAATGGATGGTGGGCATGAACCTCAGGGAGGCTTCCTACGTACCTTGCCTTGGCAAGGATGAAAGATCACATAGTTCAGGAAGGGGTGTGAGGGGCTTAAAATATAGGATACCCAGTGAGGATGTCATGATTGATGCTTACTCTAATCCCACTTGAGTCATGCTCAACATGAGAAACAAGAGGGAGAAAGGACCTGACTATCACATAGAGAATGGTGCGTCTTCAGGAAGTGAAGTGGGGCTTAAACGTATTTAGCAGCCCAAAGAGGAAATAAGGGATTACGCGTGATCTGCAGCCCTAGGTGATGTAGATTGAGACTTACTTCAGGGTGGAGGTCCGGGTAGTGACAAAGCCCAAAGAGAGAGGGCTTTAGCACTGAGGAAGAGTAGAGGAGCAGGGGTGATACCTTCTGCAAGAAAAGCTAGGGGATTACACCAAGGTGGTTTCCCTTTACCAATAGACAGATGGCACTCTAATAAAGAGGATCTCATTCTTTGTGAGGAATGATTTCACTATTGTAGAGACCAGTGGGCATGCAGAATGTCCAAGGTGGGGGAACCCCACGTACGGTGCATGGGGCGAGGTCACAGTTTAACATCAAGCGCTGAGGACGATGGCACTTAGCATTTTAACATCCTGTAGCTCGGACGAAAGGGATGCACTCCGCACCCCTAGGACTTACATAACTGATACCTCTTGCCCCTTGGGGAATGGAAGGCATCAACGATGTTGTGGTGATGGGGTGTTATGGAGAGATCCATTAAGGGGTTCACGTTATCATGGCCATGTGAAGAAGCAATAGCCGTTAGCATGTCTATGAGAAGAAGCATGAGAAAAAGCAATGCAACAGGGAACACCAATCAAGAGACCTTGAAATTTATTCATGCAAACCTGAGGGTCCGCATGGTAGAAGGAGTTACAGAGAAAAGGGTTTCATATGTAGAATCCTTGTGAAGCTCTAGTGCTCTATATAGTGGAGGGGATTTTGTGAAGGGGGTACATCACAAAGTGAAGTGGCCAAGCCTAGGCATGGGGCATAGGTGCATATGGAAGGTGCTTCACAAAGTGTAAAGGCATTCACAGAGTAGTGCTTCACGAAGCAAGGGTGCCTTGCGAAGCGTAGCAGTGTGAAAAAATGTGCTTCAAGAAACACATTGACCCTGTCTTAGCATGCGGGTCACATGTTCAGGAATGGTGCTTCATGAATCATGAGTGATCCGTGAAGTCCCGAGTCCCATTGGGGATCTCCTTCCTTCACAGAGGCCCATGGGCTCCACGAAGGGATCCCTCTTTGAAGAGGGGTGAAATTCATGCAAAGGGGAAGGCACTTCATGATTTAAAAGTACCTTGAAAAGATCCTGGTTCACAGAGTAGAAATTTTTTCGCAAAATGGGAGCTCAGAAGGTGAATGGTCAGAGGATCCGTCCATTATGCTTGAGGGGAGCCTTGTATTTATAGGAAAGAGGCGTCATGAAGTAGATCTCAGTCGACGCGAATCCAAAGATCGCTCTGTAGTGGTTCGAAAATATCAAAGGGGTTCGTGGAGCATCCCACCTCCTCGCTTTGTGGCGGGTTCGCAAATATCAAAGGGGTTTGCGGATCATCCCGCCTCCACGCTCTGTGCCGGGTTTGCAAAGGTCAAAGGGGTTCGTGGATCATCCCACCTCATCGCTCTGCGATGGGTTCATGAAATTCAAAGGGGTTCACAGAGCATCCTGCCTCCTCACTCGCAACGGGTTCGTGAACGTCAAAGGGGTTCGTAGAGAATCCAGCCACCTCACTCCACGGAGGGTTTGCAAAGGAAGAGTTGGGCGCTGGCCATGGAGCCCCGGGGGCTCCGCGATTGTTCATCGCGAGGTAACTCCTAATACCTTCAATTCATTCTCGTTCTTCCCAAATTTTGGCACCATCAAATACCCCTCCTCAAACTTGGAGTCGAGGATAAAGCGAGGGTCAAAGTCTGAGGGTCAATCTCCAAAATCCCTCATCCATCTTGAAGAGGACTCGTGAAGGAGGCTCGTGAAGTGGAGAGGCAATGGGCAGGCGGAGCATGCCACGAAGATCACCGTGTTTCGACGTGCAGTGAAGCACAAGGGGTCCTCACCTATAAATAGGGGAGATGACCTCTCTTTTTTCCTTTCCCTTCTCCACGATTTTGGTTTTTAGCGCTCTCAATTTTCGAAGCTCTGTGCGCTCTAAGATTTCTCTCTGCGAATCGAGACTTCACTTCACGGCACACAATGATTCTTTGACTCTATGACGATGTGCCCAACGGCTGGCATCAGAAGGTCGGTGAAAGTATCCACGATTCCATTACTGGTACCAAGCTTTACGAACAGTCTCCGTGAATGAACTCCGTGAAATGGATTTACGAACTGGTACAAAAAGTGTCCAAATTTTAAAAAAAAACTGTCTCACCAAGAGGATGTTAGGGGGGTCCATGCGGACACTGCCCGAAGGGAGAAGATAGCGAATAGCTTGGGTCTTGGGGAGTTGGTACGGAGCCACTCTGACCATGATTCATTGACAAATATGTTTTCGGAAAGACAAAGAAATTATCCGATGTGTAAGAGTATTCATCTATATGGATTTGGGCTTAGGGATGACGTCTTCATCCCTGAAGCAAGTATGGATGATCCATCTTACTAGTTTAGGATCACGTTGTTCCAAAGCCAGTGGTTCAGGGCAGCTGACGGCCATGCCCGGGGGGACTTCACACTTGTTGTTGCCTATTTCCTATACAATCATCTAAACAATGTTGACAAGAATGAATTGCATCTAGAGACATCCCATTCTATATACTAGATGATCCTAAAGGTATCCCTGAGGAACCCTGGAAGGGGAAGGTCCGATGAGTGGGATCTATGCCAGGGTGGAAACTTTACAGATGACTGGGCCTGGGCCTACTGGGTAGGTGCCTCATGTGTAGAGTTCGAGGCAGAGTTGAGGAGAGTGGGCCTGTATGATGTGGCATGGGCCTCCTAATTTCATATCTATTAACCGAAGCAGCTGATGTCAGACTTGTTGAACATGTGGTCATTGAGGACCAATACCTTCCACTTACACCATGGGGAGGTCGACATCAGTTTATGGAATGTGCATCAGATTTCGGGGATCCTGATACTGGGGGAAATGTATGATGAATTCCTCCCCGTTATGGGTGCGTACGAGGACCTGGATCAAATGCTTCCACTGGCGATGTCATTGATGAAGCTGGTTCCAGAAGAGGACAAGGGAGCAGTGAGATATGTCCACTTCAGACAGTGGTTCAAGCAGTTTCTGAACTTCCTGAAAGACAGGTAGTTTCTGGTGAGGCCTTTAACTTGCTCAAAGGGGGCTCAATGGGGCAAGGGGAACTTGTACTAGAGGCTCTTGGAGGACAGTCAGGGAAAAACTTTGGGATTTAGTGTCTGCACCGAGGAGAAAAGGGTAGTTAGGATGGAAGCATTCAACGCAGCTCTCACCTACGATTGGATCCTGTTGGTGAGGGATACAAACATGGGCATGTGACCAAGAACATTTATCATGGCATCCATGTTGGTGACAGGTGGGCAGGTCAACCTCGGAATCCTAATGCTCCCTAAGCTATACAAGATGTTGTGGCATATCAGCGAGGGGAAAGGGACATAGAGGATATGAAGGCCATTCAACCTCCTTAATGGGAGGATAGCAGTGCATGTCAGGGGACTCTATGAATACCCGAAACCCATCTCCCCTCTAGGATCGAACATTTTCCCATCTATCCAGAATTCTGCAGGGATATTTACAGCCAAGCTGGCCGTTTAGGCGATACTAAACCGTGTCTGGAAGGTAGAGGAGTTCAACTTTCATCCATTCCTGGTGCCAACGGGTGCTTTTACTGATGATGGACAAGGAACAGAAGAGCAAAGGTCCTATCTCCTGGCCTTTCGAGGTGGAGTCCTGGTGGATGAGTGGACCATGAGCCTCTCTATGAGCCATACACGCCACACCAATTATCCAGGAAATTTTGGTGTATGTAGTGACTAAACTCATATGTATATTTAGGGGTGCGCCATGAGGGAAATCCATGTGTGATTAGGCAGATGCGGATCATGTTCATGCGGGAAGATAGGAAGATTCAGAATGATCTTCCTCCACCCACTGTTGTCTTCGGGTTGGTGAAGGAGTATGCCAAAAGTTGGGAGGTGACCTACCCGGGGGAGATGCTGAAGCAGCCAACTATTCAAGCTGGTGATGGTGTGCCTCCCCAGCCTCAAGGTCGGGGTTGGAAGGTGGCAAGGACATCATGCAGTGGCGAGGCTACCATGGCATCGAGGCCTGCACCAGTTGAGGGGGAGGCAGATCCAACAATGGCAGCGGACCCGACGATCCCAGAAGAATAGGGTTATCCAGATGGGAGACCTCTAAGAGGATTTCGTAGAATATCCACCCTGTCTCTAGGGAAGCGGCTGTGTCACATAGACATGACAGATAATGCCATCTTCCCGGAGGCCTGTGACATATGGGAAGTCAACAGGAAATTGCTCATCCAGTATGAGATGTGGAAACATGCGAACTATCTCAGGATGGACTTTCTGAGGATAGGCCCTATCAAGGCCAGTTTTGCGGTGTCCTAGCCAGAGGCGGGGTAATACCTGGCTAAGTTGGAGTAATTATTGCACTCTCGGGGTGTTCCACATCCAATGACTGATCGGGTGAAGGTGCTGTTGGATCGAACAACTCCCATGTAGTTTTCGGCTGCTGAACTGAGAGAGCGCTTCCCTCTGTCAGAAGAATCAGACGAGTCCTCTTGGGGGGAGGAGGCTGATAGAGGGAGCCCATTGTAGGAGGGCGAAGTTGGTGATCATGAACAAGATCATGAAGCCCTTTCATAGGCCCTTGAGGTAAAATCCCAAGCCCCTTCCTTAGGGTTTTCTTCCATGTCATTTTTTACTCTTTACTAATCATTTGAAATGTGTAGGAGGACCTCCTACACAGAACACGTTAGTTTCCCTTAGTGGATGTAGATACTGGGCCTTCGGGATCTATGCTTGCTGCAATGAAGATTACCACATCCAGTAGGGTCAGGGTACCTGAGGTGGCTCCTCTAGAGTTTTCAGACCTTCCAACAATATACGGAGGGCCACGCCTCGGGGTCTCTACAGCAACAACCCATGATCGAGACTGAGAATTTGATCTCTGTAAGTCTCCCTTAAAAAACTCATGACTGCCACCCATTGACCAGGCTAACTGACATTTGTACCTTTGTGACATGTACAGTTCTTCAAATGGTGTGGGTTGCCTTGGCAAGGTTGGTTGGTATTCCAGGCAGCGCTTCCCCTAGGGGAATGCCGGTGGTTGTAGAGGCTGATATCCAGATCGACCATGCCATGAAGCTCTAGACCACTGGTGGGACCATTGGCAGGGTTGTGCTCATGATCATTGAAGTGGGATCCGATGATGAAGATCGTTCAGATAGCCCGAGTCCCGCCATACCTGATCAGACACCAGATGCAGACCCTGCTGACAAGTTCTTGGGGGTGTTCCCTGCGTACGAGCCTTCCAACCCCGCAGACTAGGACGAAATGACCTCTGATGAAGAGAATATCAAGATAGTCCATCACTGGTCATGGAATCTGATCAAGCACTTTATCGACGACAGCCCTCAAGCACAATTTATAGACCATATGGAGAGACTTCGTTCATGATTGTGCGAACTGTGCGTTGGGGGAGTATATGACCTGCACCTTTACATGCTCATCTAAGATCTCATGGTAGAGAAGATTCGGGAGTATTAACGTGGCCTTGGTGTGGGATGGTAGTGGAGGAAAGCAGTGAACATCAAGAGGATCTAGGAGGATGAAAATGAGGTTCAACGGCTGCAGGTCCAGGCGGATGAGCACTCAGCTTCCCTCAACGTGCAATTAGAGATAATATTGTGATTGAAGACCTAGCTGGCAGAGGACGAGGAGCGCATGAAGAAAGACTCTGATGAAAATCCTATTATCTGGACAGACGTGGAGCGGGCCCAGATTGTGGCTGATGAACTGCACACCATCACCACTAAGGAGGAGCTGGAACTATGCAGGCGACAACAGATCCTCGACACCACAAGCCAGAGGGTGGCAGAGCTGTATCTTTATTTTGATGGGGTCAACCCATCTCTGGGAGGGATCGATCCTCGGGTGATGTAATACTTGAAATCCCTCAAACATGCTTTCATGCTTCAATCATTTTATGCTAGCTACATGCATGAATTCTGTTATTTTTATTGGTTTACTGCATTCTAATCATATTTGTGGTGCATCCAAAGATCAATCCCTAAGCTCACGTGGGTCTTTCCCAATGTGAGAAAGAAGGGATGACCACCTTATTATTCCATCCAAATGTGAGTGGGAAAACCAAGCTTTGGGCATCCGGGGGGGGGGGTGTTTGAGCTACTATTCCGGACATTCGGGTAGAAAGGGGGGATCCCAAGAAAGGAGTATGTGGTGCGGTAGCTATAAACCCGATGTGAATGAGGACATAAGTCCGTACCACACCACATACCCTAACATCTGGAGCACTCAAGCTAGGGGCCAGGGAAATAATGATGATCCCATGAAACTTGGTTGGAACCGAAGAAAAAATGTTTGGGTGGTCCTACATATTCAATGGAAATGGGAATCAATCCAAACACAGTTCTAGAAGATGTCATGTAGTTTAATGTCTCATGACAAGGAAACAGAGGGAGATCTTAGTTTAAGGTCTTAGAGCTCAGACCACAGAGATAGTAGGGAATGTGGGAGACACATGGTGAATGAGGAACTGGAGTCCAGATCACCATGTGTTCCTTGGGGAGGTTTTTGGTGGAGGGACCGAAATCGAATGTTTGGCTGTGCCCAAGGAAAAGTGCATAGGCATTCTTACATATCCCATGAGAATGAGAATCAAGCCGTATGTAGTTCTATGAATGGAACAGTAAGATACCAGTTTTGTAGATAATATGTTTGCATGGGTCTGGCCCTTGCACCAAAAGAAGCGGCATTTGATAGATCTTGTTTGTCCTTTAGGATGAATGAGTGTTGTTTTTTGTGAAGCGATGGACCTAGTGATATAAATTCTAGGCATCTCCATAAGAATATAGCCGTGTGAAGGTATTGAAAAATGGTATGGTGTGTGACCAACACCAAACAAGATGTCCCCTTGAATGTGGACACCACGATGCAGTGCCATTTTTTTCGTGTGGCCAGGATGATAACATCACAGTTTAGGGTCATGTGATGGGACTATCCATGCATTTTAACATCTTGCAGTATAGACAAAATAGTTTAAAGTCATGTGGGACTAGGCATCATAGTTTAAATTCATATGGATTAGACATAAAAGGAGTGCACATGGCGTGATAAAGCATACCCAGTGGGAATGAGGACATAATCCCATAGCACATCATGTGCAATTCCATGGAAGAAACCTCAGGCTGAGGGGACCAGAAAAGGTTAGATAATGTGGGAAATGAGGTAGGGGGGACTAGCTCCTTGCAGGGGAGTATGTGATGTGGCAATTGTAAGCACGACATGAATGAAGGCATAAGCCCACACATGCCACATCACGTGGTCCTATAAGAGCTAGGGCCTAGAAGGAAGAATTAGAGTGATAAATTAGTGGAAATCGAGCTGGACCCGAAGACGAGATGTCTGGGCATTCCTACGTATCCCATGGGAATGGGAATCAAGCCATACATAGTTCTAAAATAGATCATAGTCTATGGTCTTAGAGCTCTGACCATGGAGAGGCGTAATCCTTCCAAGTAGGTGCAAAACTCAATCCAATTCCTTAGCCCATGTGAGTCAAAATCGGTGTGGGAAACAAGAGCGGAAGAGGTTTTTTCAATACCTGGAACGCACACCAAAGGGAAGTTGGTGTGAATCCCTGAATGATGCCTTACCACAGATTTGACCCCCTAACGTGAAAATGCACATTGATGGATAGTGCTAGGAGTGTCAAAATTCCACTTGGACCTGATGGGGTGGAAAATAATGTGAATCATGTAACCAAAATTCAAGGTTTGAAGGGGGTTGGCGTGAAGATGGAGGATTACTATGGGCTGTGTTCGAAACACAACATCCATATCGTGTGACCTGAAATGGGAACAAAAAATGAGTGTCGACCGCTGACCATATTCACAACGTGGCACTTGTATCAATTTTCCATTCGAGATCCTCGAGGACGTTGGCTCATAATGGTAGGAGAGCCCATAGGCCTAGCATCCATGCCATTTGGGGGTCCCTTCGGATGTGAAATATAATGGAAGCTCAAATGAAGGGGAACACGATGCCTGAAAATGGTTGAAAGCATGTCTAGGTAGAATATGACACTCCAGTTTCTAGACTAGAGCAATCATGGGCCAATTAGTGAATCATCGAAGTGGGTCGTGGGACCCATATTAAGGGCAGATGACTTAAAGATATGAGAGCTGAAAAAGGGAGTGAAGGATGATCAAGAGAGAGAGGTATGCAGTTTCGTTGTTATAAAACCGACGTGAATGGGGACATAATCCCATACCACACCGTATACCCTTCTTCTGGAAGAACGTGGGTTAAGGGGCCAAAATGATAGAGAGATTTCCAAGAGATGGGGCTGGACCTGATGACGAGATGTTTGAGTGGTCCTATGTATTTCATGAGGATGGGAATCAAGCCACATGTAGTTCTAGATATGAGGATGGAACAAATAAGGACATGATACCTATAGCATCCCGCCTTTTTATAACATAAACTTTCATTACATTACACAAAACTGAGGATCTTTAAGGTCTAGTGTCTTGGAAACCAGGAAAAAAATACATGAAAGCAACATAAATCATTCTTCTTAAACACTTGAAAGGCTTCTCCTTAAGTTCATCCTAGGTTCATTACTGCATCTCATAACCTGGGGACATACATCAAAAGAAAGGGTGAGCAGAAGGCCCAGTAAGGGAAACAACAGGAACATTTTACATGTGAACTTGATATACTTCAATAAGGACATGAAAAGAACTTTAAGGCATGAGAAAGAAATCATGAGGCATTTCATAATAATAATAAAATTTTTCATAACTTGAAGATGTGGCTACATCATTTAACATAGACAATCATGAACATATCACCAAGGTCCATCCCCAAGGTGTCATTTGAAAATTACCAAGGTTATTCACCAAGGTATCGTGAAAATTTTAATCTCTAGTGGTTACATCATTACCCAATGCATTGGAGCGCTATCAGGGCGCACCCTTAATTTTGACTTTATTATCATGTGAGCCACATATATCATCATCAAAAATTTCATAAATAACCCATATAGCATAAAATAAATGGGTTTCATTTCATAATCATAACGTTTAAAAAAACTGCTTTAAAGACATGATCCTTACGTCAATTTAAACCCACGGAATGGGAAAGCGGGTCTCATGTATGTAAATCCAAGAATTTAAAATAGAAAATTTTGATATATATGTGAATACCCTTGTAGAAATAAGAGATTTGAGTATTCACTTTATAACATAAAATAATTTTGAGAAAAGAGAGAGGCATTTTGAGACCAAAAATTCTGCAGCATAACGGCTATGTTTCGGGGTTTTAGAAAACATTGAAAAGAGAGGGGACATGGGTCACCCACTCATAAATGATCCATAAAACAGTAGGGGAACAGAATAAAAAGGATATATGGACATGGTAATTAAATTTGAAGGACATACCATTTGAAATGAAAAACATGGAAGGAAGACAAAAATTAGATTTCTCTTATGAAAATTCGGCAGCCTAACGGCGTCACTTAAACTTTTAATAAAAATGAATTGACAAGATCAAATAGGGTCTCTCATCATGTGATCATAATAGATCAGTATGAAAAATATAGAGATCATAACCCAACATAATAAAAAGGAACTTGAAAAACTTGACATGAAAATCGAACTTGAAAAATGAGAAGGGTGAAAGAATCCCTTAAAAATTCGGCAGCCTAACGACGTCACTTAAACTTTCATAAAATGAAATGATGAGAGTAATAGGGGATCTCTCATCATATAAAAATGAAAAGGGAAGTAAGAGGAATATAAAAGAACATCCTCTCACATAATAACATGTAGCATAAAAGGAATGACATAAAAGAGATTACATGAAAAGAAAGAGAGAGGTCGGATCCCTTACCTTAAAACGTGACTCTTGAAACTCAATGTTTTGGACCTTGAGGGATTGGGGGCACCTTGGGAGGACTCCTTGGAAGGTGAAAAGACCAGAACTTCGTTGGGGGAGAGTTGGGAGTGAAAGCTAAAGGAGGAAAGGGTGGGTATTTTATAGGGAAAGTGAGGGGACAAGGCAATAATGGCCAAGGGACACCTCACATGTGCTTTTCTCAAACCCCTGTGCTCTCCCTTGACATTTATCAAGGAGTTAGGCCACATGGGGCCCCCAAAACAATAATTCATCACCCTTGGCCGGCCAAACCTTAAAAGATCTCATGACATCATCATGACACAGTTATGATGTCATTAAACATACCGAAACCCTAAAACTGTATTTTTACTATTCACTGAAAATTCAACTTTCTCAGAAAAATCCCAAAATTTCACCTTAACCAAAAATCAATGCTCTGATTTCAAAAATGAAATCCATTTTATAAAAATAATTTTCTAAATATTTTTAATTTAATTTTTAAATAAAAACACTATTCATCGAAAATTCATTTTTTTCAGAAAAAACCCCAAAAATTACCATAACATAATATCGATGCTCTGAGTTCAAAAATAAAGTCATTTTTATAAAAATAATTTTCTAATTATTTTTAATTAAATTTTTAATTAAAAAACACTATTCATCCGAAAAAATTAATACTTGAATAATAATTTATGAAACCGTTATTTACCCATTTTATTGAATCACATTACTTAATCTAGGTGTCTAAATTATATTAAAACTTTCTTTGAGTGAAATTACTAATCCATTTGGTCACATTACTAATCCTAACCCTAAAATCACTATTCATAATTTACTATTCATCAAAAATTAAGTTGATCTTATTAGACTCCAAATTCCTTACTGAACACTTTTGTAGAAGACCATTTTTTGAAAATCATTACACATCATTAGTTATTTAGGGTTTACATAATTATTTTAAAATATCCTTTTTTCAAAATTCATTAATAAAATACATTCTAAAATTACTTGGACATTTGAAATTTCACAAACATCACTAAAGGAAGAAATCTCAATTCATTCGTCCCAAAGGATTACACAAAGAAGCTAGGGTCTCGTCACATAGCCCCTTATAACACCGGCATATGACCTAAGTGTAAGGTGTGATATGGTGAGAGAATCTGAGGGAGGCTCAGATAACATTTCCCTAGTAGTAATCTCTACTAACTTGAACTTCTCCCGTAGGCGTTTCCATTAAAGCTTGCCACGCTGGAGTTCGGCTTGGGCTTGGTCCAAAGTGAAGCCCACAGATGCTACCTCCTTCCCAAGCTCTGATAAGTGGGCTTCATAAGGTTCAAGTCTACTGGATGAAGCCATCGCCTCCTCTTCCTGAATTAACCACTAACATCTTATTAAATCATTAAGAGTAAGTTAATATACTACTCAAAAATATTGGGTCGTTACATTCTTCCCCCCTTAATAAATTTCGTCCCTGAAATTTATACTTGAGGCCTAGTCGAAAAGGTGAGGGTACTTTTGCTTCATCATTTCCTCAGGCTCCCAAGTCGCTTCTTCATACTTATGATTCCTCCACAACACTTTCACAAGGTGGGTAGTCTTGTTTCGTAGAACCTTGTCTCTACGGTCCAAGATCTCCACTGGTTGCTCCTCATAAGAGAGGTCATGTTCAAGTTGTACCACCTCTGGGTTCAGTACATGTGAAGGGTCGGGTATGTACTTACTCAAGAGAGATACATGGAAGACATCATGAACTTGAGCTAGGTTCGGTGGAAGTGCTAGACGATAGGCCACTGCTCCTATGTGATCAAGGATTTCATAGGGGCCAATGTACCTAGGGCTGAGCTTCCCTTTCTTCCCAAACCGCATGACTCTCTTCCATGGAGAAATTCGAAGGAAGACTTTGTCAATAACACCAATCTCCTAGTCCCTTCGACGATTGTCAGCATAGCTCTTCTGCCGACTCTGAGTAGCCTTTATGTGTTGTTGGATGGCATGAACCTGTTCCGTCATCTCTTGCACGAGATCAGGCCCAAGAAGCTTCCTCTCACCAGTTTCATCCCAACAAGTAGGAGTTCTACACCGCTTTCCATACAGAGCTTCATAGGGTGCCATCTGAATACTCGCATGGAAGCTGTTGTTATAGGAGAACTCCACTAATGAGAGGTGTTGATCCCATCCACCTTTAAATTCCATTGAGCATAATCTCAACATGTCTTCGAGTGTCTGAATAGTCCTTTCAGATTGGCCATTAGTTTGAGGATGATAGGCCGTAATAAAATTCAATTCAGTATTCAGAGCATGCTGAAGACTTCTCCATAATTTTGATGTGAATCTTGGGTCATGATCAGATACGATGGATAGTGGTACCCCATGCAGCCTTACCACTTCCTTCACGTATATCTTGGCAAGCTGATCCAGAGAGAAATCTTCCCGAATAGAGATAAAATGGGCTGTCTTGGTGAGACGGTCCACAATAACCCATATCGCATTGTTTCCTTTGGATGTTTTCGGGAGACCAGTTACAAAGTCCATAGTGATATTATCCCACTTCCATACAGGTATGTGTAGCGGTTGTAATACCCCCTTAGGAAGTTGTCTTTCTGCCTTTACTTGCTGACACACCATGCACCTTGTAGTGTAATCGGCAATCTCCCTCTTCATGTTATCCCACCAATAATGATCACGAAGGTCTCTATACATCTTAGTGCTTCCTGGATGTATAGAGAAAGTAGAGCTATGAGCTTCATCCATCAGTTCTTTCTTTATCTCCGGAATAGATGGGACACATAGTCTTGTATGAAATTTCAATACACCTTCTTGATCAATATTGAAATCAGGTAACTTCCCATCTTTTATAGCCTCCAACTTCTCCTGCAGCAAAGGATCTTCCTTTTGAGCCTTCTTGATCTTCTCTAGTAATGAATGTTGAGAAATCATTTGGGATAGGGTTGATGATGTCCCTTTCCTTATAATTCCCATGTCCAATTTTACTAGATCTCTAATCAAGGGATCTCCCAGGATCCTCATTGTTGCCAGAACAACAGGATCTTTCCTGCTTAACGCATCCGCGACATTGTTTGCTCTTCCAGGGTGATAATGAATTGAACAATCATAGTCTTTAATAAGCTCCAACCATCTCCTTTTTCTAATGTTCAATTCTTTCTGAGTGAAAATATACTTTAGACTTTGGTGGTCAGTGTATATATCACATTTGTCCCCATAAAGATAGTGCCTCCATATCTTTAGAGCAAAAACAACTGCCGCCAGCTCTAGATCATGCGTAGGATAATTCTACTCATGAATCTTCAACTGTCAAGATGCATAAGCA
This sequence comes from Viscum album, assembly GCA_963277665.1. NCBI lineage: Eukaryota > Viridiplantae > Streptophyta > Magnoliopsida > Santalales > Viscaceae > Viscum > Viscum album. Next base: position 1,492,842,305 of record OY728120.1, read on the forward strand.
ATTACTTTGTCATTTTGCATGAGGACGCACCCAATCCCTTTCAGAGATGCATCGCTAAAAATAACGAATCCTTCTCCGATAGAGGGTAGTGTTAACACAGGTGCAGTAAACAATCTCTTCTTCAGCTCTTGGAAACTTTCCTCACATTCCTTTGTCCAGATGAACTTAACCCCTTTTCGAGTCAACTTGGTTAGTGGATTAGAAAGTCGTGAAAAGTTTTTCACAAACCTCCTATAATATCCTGCTAAACCAAGGAAACTACGAATCTCAGTTACTGTTGTGGGTTGAGGCCACTCCTCCACAACCATTGTCTTTGCAGGGTCAACCGAGATTCCTTCATTGGTTACGATGTGCCCCAAGAAAGCCACTTGTTGTAACCAAAACTCACACTTGCTGAACTTCCCAAAGAGCCTCTCCTTTCGTAGAGTTTTCAAAATAACCCTCAGATGATCTTCATGTTCCTCACGACTTTTTGAATATATCAAAATATCATCAATAAAAACTACCACAAAGTTATCAAGGTAGTCCTTAAAGACTCTATTCATCAAATCCATGAAAATAACAGGAGCATTAGTCAAGACGAAGGGCATAACAGTAAACTCATAATGCCCATATCTTGATCGGAAGGCAGTCTTTGGAATATCTTCCTTCTTCACCCTCAGTTGATGATAACCAGATCGAAGGTCAATCTTAGAGAAGAATTGAGCCCCACGAAGTTGGTCAAATAAATCATCAATTCTTGGAAGAGGATATCTGTTCTTCACTGTGATCCGGTTCAGTTCTCTATAATCAATGCATAGCTGCATTGATCCATCCTTCTTCTTCACAAAGAGAACTGGTGCTCCCAAAGGAGACACACTCGGTCGGATAAACCCCTTCTCCAACAAGTCTTGGAGTTTTTTCTTTAGCTCTTCTAGCTCCACATTTGCCATTCTATATGGATACTTTGATATCGGTTGAGACCCAGGTACGAGTTCAATGGAGAACTCTACCTCTCTTTCTGGGGGAGGTCCAGGTAACTCCTCAGGAAATACATCCATGTATTCCAGAACAATCAGAACATCTTCAATTTGTATGCTCCCTTTCACTTCTTCCTCATCACCGATTAACTCCATAAAGAAAGCTATAGGAGGTGCTTCTATATAGGGATCAGTTCGGGATATCTCTCCTCGGAAGATAACTGTAGGTCGTTCATTCAAGACTACTGAGATTTCCTTACTTCTGCATTTGATCTTAGCATTATACTTTGAGAGCCAGTCCATCCCTAGTATAATGTCTAATTCCATCATGGGAATGACTACTAGATTTGCGATAATATTGTGCTCACCAAAGTAAACACTAGAGTCTCTAAATACTGTTGATGCAAGGATAATCCCACTTGGAGTCTTGACTGACAACTCTACCTCTAGCAGTTCGGGGATGGATTCTATTTTCCTTGCAAACTTGGAGGAAATAAAGGAATGCGTAGAATCAGAATCAAATAAAGTACTTGCTAGTTTTTAGAGGACAACAAGAGTACCTGCTACCACATCGTTTGGGACTTCAACTTCAGCTGTTGTGATAGAGAAAGCACGACCTTTCTCCCTTGGCCTCTGCTGAGGTTGATGGTGATTCCCCTCCACCGCCCTCAGATTTGGACATTGATTAGAAAAGTGCCCAAGCTGTCCACACTTGAAGCATGTGACTTCGGGTAGGGCCAGAACCATCTTTCCTCTGTCGTTAGTGTTGGGAAGTTGAGGCTTCACATCACTACGACAATTCCGAGAAATATGGCCTTCTTTTCCACACCTATAGCACTTACCACTTCCGATCAAGCTGTTCCCCGAATGCTTCTTCCCACATTTATTGCATGTGGCATGTTGCATATGCTTTCCACCTCTTTCCTGATCAAAACTTCTTCCCAGGCTTGGTTCTATAGTTCTCTTCTTCTCATTAGATTTGTGAGACCACTATGTCTCCCCAAACTCTAGTTCAACTTTCATGGCACTTCGAACTATTTCTTCATAGCTATCATAGTCCCTGTTGGATAGATTCTTCCATAGATGAGGTAGTAGTCCATCGAAGAATCTATCAACCTTCCCATTAGGGTCCATGACGAAGCTTGAGGTATAACGGGAAAGCCTTGTGAAGCTCATCTCGTAGGTTCCAACTGATTCATTCTCCTTTTGCTTCATCTTGAGAAATTATTTCTCAATTCTCGTTCTCATCGAACGAGGGAAATACTTATTAAAGAATATTCCCCGGAACTCTTCCCACTCCATAGCTTCCATCTCTCCTCATGGCTTTGTGTTCTTGATCAGTGACCACCACTGATCAACTTCTCCCTCTAGGCGGTAAACAGAAAGGGTGACTTTTTCTTGTTCCGAACAATGAAGTACAGAAAAGATCTTTTCAATGGATCTTATCCATTGTTCCGCAACCAATGGGTCAGTAGATCCACTGAATGTTGGTGGTCGTTGACGCATGAAGGACTCAACATAACTTTGTTCCCTTCGTGGTGAGGTCAGCCTCTCAGCTTGATTCAAGTTATTACTCATAACTTGAGTCAGTTGGTTCATCATTCGCATGAATGTTTCTATTCCGGCTTCCATCGGAGGGCCGTCAGCACATGGTGCATTGCGGTCACCATCAGCACGGTTCCTCCTATTGCCTGCCATTTTCTAAAAGAATAAAACCTTAGTGAGAAACTTATTTCATTTATGGATCTTTTAACTAATACTTCATGCTTATACAATTACACTTTTCTATAATTCCTTCATAATGATTCATAAAAAGCTTGTGATTAACCAAACATATCCCCCGGGAGTGTCGTAACCAAGAGTGCAGCAATGCCCGTTATCGTGCACCAGTTCCCATTCGAGTCTAGCTCAAAGCAGTGTTTTCGGGTTTTACCCCTATGTACATCTGTGCCAGAGCCGCCTCTACTTGCTCGTATCCAGACAGGGATGTATTTGTTTGATGAACCACTTACTCAATACTTACCAAAATACCAGGAAGTTTTCCTATATTTAAACTTTTCTATTGGGTTCTTCCTAAAGTTTTTATATACTAATTTCCACAAATAACTAAACCATCCATTGATACCAACTATAGCATCCCTCCTTTTTATAACATAAACATTCATTACATTACACAAAACTGAGGATCATTAAGGTCTAGTGTCTTGGAAACCAGGAACAAAATACATGAAAGCAACATAAATCATTCTTCTTAAACACTTGAAAGGCTTCTTCTTAAGTTCATCCTAGGTTCATTACTGCATCTCATAACCTGGGGACATACATCAAAAGAAAGGGAGAGCATAAGGCCCAGTAAGGGAAACAAGAGGAACATTTTACATGTGAACTTGATATACTTCAATAAGGACATGAAAAGAACTTTAAGGCATGAGAAAGAAATCATGAGGAATTTCATAATAAAAATAAAATTTTTCATAACTTTAAGATGTGGCTACATCATTTAACATAGACAATCATGAACATATCACCAAGGTCCATCCCCAAGGTGTCATTTGAAAATTACCAAGGTTATTCACCAAGGTATCGTGAAAATTGTAATCTCTAGTGGTTACATCATTACCCAATGAATTGGAGCGCTATCAGGGAACAACCTTAATTTTTCCTTTATTATAATGTGATCCACATATATCATCATCAAACATTTCATAAATAACCCATATAGCATAAAATAAATGGGTTTCATTTTATAATCATAACGTTTAAAAAAACTGCTTTAAAGACATGATCCTTGCGTCACTTTAAACCAATGGAAAGGGAAAGCGGGTCTCATGTATGTAAATAACAGAATTTAAAATAGAACATTTTGATATATATGTGAATACCCTTGTAGAAATAAGATATTTGAGTATTCACTTTATAACATAAAATAATTTTGAGAACAGAGAGAGGCATTTTGAGACCAAAAATTCTGCAGCATAACGGCTATGTTTTGGGGTTTTAGAAAACATTGAAAAGAGAGGGGACATGGGTCACCCACTCATAAATGATCCATAAAACAGTAGGGGAACAGAATAATAAGGATATATGGACATGTTAATGAAATTTTAAGGACATACCATTTGAAATGAAAAACATGGAAGGAAGACAAAAATTAGATTTCTCTTATGAAAATTCGGCAGCCTAACGGCGTCACTTAAACTTTTAATAAAAATGAATTGACAAGATCAAATAGGGTCTCTCATCATATGATCATAGGAGATCAGTATGATAGATATAGAGATCATACCCCAACATAATAAAAAGTAACTTGAAATACTTGACATGAAAATCGAACTTGAAAAATGAGAAGGGTGAAAGAATCCCTTAAAAATTCGGCAGCCTAACGGCGTCACTTAAACTTTCATAAAATGAAATGATGAGAGTAATAGGGGATCTATCATCATATAAAAATGAAAAGGGAAGTAAGAGGAATATAAAAGAACATCCTCTAACATAAGAACATGTAGAATAAAAGGAATGACATAAAAGAGATTACATGAAAAGAAAGAGAGAGGTCGGATCCCTTACCTTAAAACGTGACTCTTGAAACTCAAAGTTTTGGACCTTGAGGGCTTGGGGGCACCTTGGGAGGACTCCTTGGAAGGTAAGTAGACCAGAACTTAGTTGGGGGAGATTTGGGAGTGAAAACTAAAGGAGGAAAGGGTGGGTATTTATAGGGAAAGTGAGGGGACAAGGCAATAATGGCCAAGGGACACCTCACATGTGCTTTTCTCAAACCCATGTGCTCTCCCTTGGCATTTATCAAGGAGTTAGGCCACATGGGGCCCCCAAAACAATAATTCATCACCCTTTTCCGGCCAACATTTAAAAGATCTCATGAAATCATCATGACACAGTTATGATGTCATTAAACATACCGAAACCCTAAAACTGTATTTTTACTATTCACTGAAAATTCAACTTTCTCAGAAAAATCCCAAAATTGCACCTTAACCAAAAATCAATGCTCTAATTTCAAAAATGAAATCCATTTTATAAAAATAATTTTCTAAATATTTTTAATTCAATTTTTAAATAATAACACTATTCATCGAAAATTCATTTTTTTCAGAAAAAACCCCAAAAATTACCATAACATAATATCGATGCTCTAAGTTCAAAAATAAAGTCATTTTTATAAAAATAATTTTCTAATTATTTTTAATTAAATTTTTAATTAAAAAACATTATTCATCTGAAAAAACTAATACTTGAATAATAATTTATGAACCAGTTATTTACCCATTTTATTGAATCACATTACTTAATCTAGGTGTCTAAATTATATTAAAACTTTCTTTGAGTGAAATTACAAATCCATTTGGTCACATTACTAATCCTAAGCATAAAATCACTATTCATAATTTACTATTCATCAAAAATTATGTTGATCTTATTAGACTCCAAATTCATTACTGAACACTTTTGTAGAATACCATTTTTTGAAAATCATTACACATCATTAGTTATTTAGGGTTTACATAAATATTTTAAAATATCATTTTTTCGAAATTCATCAATAAAATACATTCTAAAATTATCCAGACATTTGAAATTTCACAAACATCACTAAAGGAAGAAATCTCAATTCATTCGTCCCAAAGGATTACACAAAGAAGCTAGGGTCTCGTCACATAGCCCCTTATAACACCAGCATATGACCTAAGTGTAAGGTGTGCTATGGTGAGAGAATCTGAGGGAGGCTCAGATAACATTGCCCTAGTAGTAATCTCTACTAACTTGAACTTCTCCCGTAGGCGTTTCCGTTCAAGCTTTACACGCTGGAGTTCGGCTTGGGCTTGGTCCAAAGCGAAGCCCACAGATGCTACCTCCTTCCCAAGCTCTGATAAGTGGGCTTCATAAGGTTCAAGTCTACTGGATGAAGCCATCGCCTCCTCTTCCTTCATTAACCACTAACATCTTATTAAATCATTAAGAGTAAGTTAATATACTACTCAAAAAGATTGGGTCGTTACAATACCCAATGAGGGACATTTACAGCATGGCGAGTAACCTGACGTGAATGAGGACATAATCTCACACCACACCGTACAATCCTAAATGAGAACTCGGAGTAGGAGCCCGAGAAGGATGAGGGACCTGAGGCTGGGCCACAGGCAGAATGTCACTGCCAGCTTTCATTTTAATGTCTTGCAGTAAGGATGATGGTGATATTAGTTTTAAGGTCTTAGATCTTGGACTGAGTTTCCTAGTTTATTTTCATATGCTTGGTAAAGAGAGGGTGAATCATCGTTCCTATGGAAGACCACAAAGCGACAATGATGATAGAGGACAACTGTTGAGTAGGTTTGCAACACAATATCCACCCTTGTGTGACCAGAGTTCAGGGAAAACAATTGAGTGTCAACTGTTAACCATATTAACAGCACGAGACTTGTATCAATTCACCACTCACAATCCTCGAGGATGTTAGCCCACAATGGTTGGAGAGACCTTAGGCTGAGCATCCATGCCATTTGGGGGTCCTTTTGGATATTGGAAGTGAGGAAACCCTAAATGATGGGGCTCGCAGGCATGGTAAGGCCAGTGCTCACAGGACAGATGATAAATGAATAGAGGGATGTCTCAAGGGGATATGTGTGGAATCGTGAAATATCCCGACATGAATAAGGATATGAGTTCGTACCACACCACACAATCTAAAATAAGAACTCGATCCAGGGGGTCGAAGGGGTCAAAGGACATGAGGCTGGGCATCCCGGTCAATTGTTGCAACTTGACCTCTCATGTGGGCATTGCCTCATCATAGCTCATAAGACCATGTGAGCAATGCTCAGTGTGGGAAACAAGGAGTATGACTATGCACTCCCCATTACATAAGGGTCTGACAGCTGGAATTACACCCCTGGTCGAGGCATACCAAGGTTTGGAGAGACGACGAGGCCAAATAAACCACTAAACTCCATGTTTGGGACATATGGGGGTGGTGACAATGACAAAGGATGATTTTTGACCAAATTCGAAATACAACATCTTTATCGTGTGAACTGAAATGGGAACAACAAATGAGTGTCGACTACTAACCATATTCACAATGCTGGACTTGTATCAATTTTCCATTCGAGATCCTTGAGGACGTTGGCCTAAACTGATAGGAGATCCCTTAGGCTAAGTATCTATATCATCTGGGTTCCCTTTTGGATGTGAAGGATAATGGAAACCCCAAAATGGAAGGGATGTATATAGCATTAATATGCATGTACGAGACAAGACTCAAGGGGAGATCTCAGAGTTTGGGGCAGGGTCTACAGAATAAATGTTCGAGTAGTCCTATGTATCCCATGAGGATGGTAATCAAGCCGTATGTAGTTCTGAAAGAGCCATGCACTTTAACATCATTTAGTAAGGACGTGGGAGGAGAGAAGACTGGGGGGGGGGGGTACATGGTGCAATAATCGTAACCCTGACATGAGTGGGGCCAAATAAGGATATGTGACACCGTGTAGGATCCTCCAAAATAACTATATCTGGGAGGGGATAGTCAAAGAGGAAACTGGGGATAGACTCAAGACGAGGCGTCTGAGTGTTCCTACATATCCCATGGGGATGAAAATCTATCCATACATAGTTCTTGAGGATGCAGTTTAAGGTCTTGCAAGAGGAGACTCAGTTTAAATTCATGTAGGACTGGGTAGTTTAAGGTTATGGAGGACCATGCAGTTTAGGGTCATGCGGGACTAGACAGTTTGAGGTCATGCTGGATCGTATAGTTTAAGGTCATATCGGACCATACAGTTTAAGGTCATGCTGGACCATACAGTTTAAGGTCATGTTGGACCATCACACAGTTTGGGGTCATGAAATACCGTAAATTTTAAGGACATACAGGACCACAAGGACTCAAACAAAGTATTTCTTGAGGAACTTGGCATTAGTGGGAGGAGTTATACGCTCACCATCAATTATAACCACTAAGTATGTTCCATTGGAGAAAACCTTATGAACAATGTAAGGTCCTTCCCATTTGGGTTCCAACTTCGGTGTTTTCCTTCCTGGTATCATTGGTTCCCTCAGGGCCAATACCAAGTCAGCTAGAAAAAAGGAATGGAGGTGAACTTTATGTTGAAAGCTCTAGCTAGCTTATTATAAAGCCTTTCTAGATTGTGCAGCGCAAGAAGCCTGTTCTTGTCGAGCACTTCCAACTCAGCTAGATGGATTTCAGCTACTTTATCTAGCGTTTTCTGATCATAGAAAGTTGTTCGCAATGAGGGAAATTGAATCTCGATGGGCAGGATGGCCTCCATCAAATATTGCAGGGAATATGGGGTCACCTAGGTGGAATTACAAGCCGTCATATGATAAGCCCAGAGGGCATTGGGGAGTTTGTCTGGACAACTCTTCTTATTCTGGCCAACCATTTTCTGCAGAATGTTAGAGAGTGTTTTTTTGAATGCCTCGATCTGACTATTTTCTTGTGCATGATAGTGGCAGGTATGGTTAGAACGGATATTGTACTTAGCGTATAATTTCTTTAGCTCATCTGCTCGGAAGTTTGTACCATTATCGGCGAGGACAGCGTGAGGGAATCCAAATTGATAGATGATGTTGGAGCTCACAAATTCATCAATGGAACGTGCCTTTACCTCCTTGAGTGGAATCGCCTCTTCCCACTTGGATAAGAAATATGCAGCAGTCACGATGAATCTGCACTTGCGAGCTTTCACCGGTGGATATGGTCTCATGACATCGAGTCACCATACCGCAAATGGCCAAGAGTACTTGGTGGAGTAGAGAGGCTCTAGAGGTCGATGCATGAGGTTAGCATGAATCTGTGGCACATGACACCTTTTGGTGAACTCGATGTAGTCATCGAACATCAAGAGATAAAAGTACCCCAGTCTCTGGATCTGGTGATATAGTTTTGGCCCGGTTTGATGAATCGCATAGGAACTAGCATGAACCTCATACATGACTTGGGAAATCTCAACTCCTTGAATTTAATTAAGGAGAACCCCATCGAACCCGTTCTTGTAGAGGATTTACTGAAACTAGGGCCATGTTCGAGGGTAAACTATAATGTGCGGCATCAGATTCACTCACGCTCAACCTGATTTGATGGGAGATTACCATTCTGGATATACTCAACAAAGGGGGCTCTCCAGTCATGTCACTACATCCAGGGGACCTGGGGGTCCTGACGTGAAGCTTTCGACAGTAAGGTGGCTTACCTGCAAGCTTGCATCATCATCTAGGGTGATAGGAGAAATGACTCTCCGGTGTGCCATGTGGATAATCAAATCATCCTGCTCGGGCTTTGCGAGTGATGCAACAAGACTAGCCATGGCATCAGCTCGACCATTCTGAGATTGAGGGACATGAGTAACTTCTGGCCGAGATAGGAACTTGGCCATTAGCTAGAGTGTGTGCTCCAACAATGGTAAAATCTCTAGATTTTTTATGACATCGTCACTATTGATATGCTTGACGACTAGTTCGGAGTCCCCTTTAACATGGAAATGGGGCACATCAATCTCGAGGGCCAGCTCGAGGATAGTGATGAGAGCCTAATACTCTACCTCATTATTGGTGCAGCCTTCTAACAACAGAAATGAGTATGGTAGGATGACTTATGTTGGGGTAATGAAGATGATACTCAGACCTACTCTTTTGAGTCTGGGGTCATTGATACTCCTTCCAGTGGGGCTCCGGGAAGCGCCATCGAAGTGAATTTTCCAGCACAACATGGCTTGGTCTACAAAGAGAATCGCTTCATCAGGAAAATCGAGGTCTAGGGACTGGTACGTAGGAGCTAGATGGGTAACAGGGAAGTCCGCCAATGCTTTCCCTTTGATAATCTTCCGAGGGATGAACTTGATATCGAACTGCTTGAGTATTACCGCCCACGGAGCTAGTCGGCCTGTCAATATCGGGCGGTTTAGGATGTACTTCAAGGAATACACCCAGGACACCAGCTATACCTCATGATGCTACATGTAATGCCGCAAATTCTGTACTGCGAATATGAGCGCAAAGAATCTCTTCTTGACAAGGGAGTATCTAGTCTCTGTATCAAGGAGAATGAAAATGAGGTTGTAGAGGCTATTCTCTGTCCCCTCGTTGTTCTTCTAGGCAAGAAGGGCACTGAGATATCATTCCAAGGTGGTCACATAAAGGACCATCGGCTTTCTGGAGAAGGGTGGCACTAATACTAGAGGCTAGATCAGGTACTTCTTGATTTCCTCGAAAGCAGTCTGGCACTCTTCATCCCACTCATAGAAAATGTCTTTCTTCATGATCTAACAAAAGGGCTTACACTTTCCGGCCAAATTCATGATGAATTGGTGTATGTAGGATAAGTGTCCTTGAAAGCCTCGCAGTTCTCGAATATTTCTCAAAGGAGACATCTGGCTAATGGCCTTGATCTTCTCTAGGTTGATCTCAATGCCGATGTATCTGACAATGAATCCCATAAACTTTCCAGAGGTAACCCCTAAGGCAAACTTCAATGGGTTCATATTCAAGTGGTAGTAACAGAGGAAGCTAAAAAGTTCCCAAGGTCTATGATATGGTCCTGATGCTGGTGATATTTGACCTCTAGTTCATCCACGTAACATTCCACCAACATTCCGAGGATCAGCTTAAATATGTGGTGAATAACCCACTGATAGGTGACACCTTTATTCTTTAAACCGAAGGGCATGACTCAGAAACAAAAATTACCTTGTGGTTCCCAAGAGGGCTGTAGAATCCTCATCCTTAAGGGACATTCAGATCTAGTTATACCCGGAGTACCCATACATGAAGGAGAGGGCTTAGAACCCAGCTGTAGAATCAATCAATAATTTTGTCATAGGAAGGGGAAAATCATCCTTGGGACAGTGACAGTTGAGATCCTGGAAGTCGATGCAGACCCTGATCTATATGTTCTTCTTCTTTATTGGCACAATTTTGGCTAGCCATTTGGGGTACTAGACCTCCTTAACGGAATTGGCTCTGATGATCTTATCAACTTCTGCCTCAACCATGGCGATGTGAGAAGGGTCCTGGGAGGCTACATGAACCCGTGATGATTTGTCGGGAGTCCGAGGTGGTGGCTGGCTACCAGAGGATCTAGTCCTAGAATCTCATCATAACTCCAAGAAAATACATCATTGTGTTGTTTCAGGAAGTCTATGTACTACTGTTTCTCCTCAAGGGGCATGAAGACACTGATCAATGTGGTTTTCGGGTCTGCCTCGCTACCGTGGTTTACCTGTACCAACTTTTCATCCATGGCAGAGACTACCTCTTCAAAGGTGGGGGAGAATCCTCCAAATCCTATTATTCACTTATCGAGGGGGGATCCTAGGAAAGAGGGGCTTCTTCTGAGTTGACAGCTCCCGATTGGAGGCTAGTACCAGCCTGAGCGGCGGTGGATACCGATTCGGGGCACCCCTGTGCTACCGTAACCATATCGATGAAGGTTGTTGATCCAATCCAACCTGGACTTCACCCCAAGGGGCCACACTTGATGATATCGAATCAGTAGTGGCACGTTGTCTTGAGCCGGTTAATCCTAGACCGGCATAACAAGCAAGTATGATGTATTTTTGTTGCCATGGGATGGACATCCCGATATCTTATGGGAGTATGAGGCTCTGGGGTCACCTGATCCTGGTTTGGGTCGGAGTATAAATTATCCTCAGGCATCTCTTATACTTTGTAACATCCTCTCCATTATTCTAGAAACAACAAATCATTGTCCTAGGTTCGGGGTCGTAAACTCCAATCGGTGTATTGGAAAGATGTAGGCATCATCTATATTTGTCTACGGGTCGGTCGTAACCATGCCTTGCTCAACCTTGTTAGCTTGAATCTGCTAGTCTTTGCTCTTATAGTAGTCGACATCCAGATAGTAGGATTCACATGAGGCGAAGGGAGATGAGTCACCTTGAAGCATGCCCACTTGACCAATAAGGATGTACTTGAGGCACCAGTGATATAATGAGAGAAATGCCGCATGGAGGTGGAGCCACAACCTTCCCATAAATGCATTTTAGGCGGTGCCCTAGGAGACAACCATAAACTCGGTGCTGGAAATTAGACCACCGAAATGGGTCTTCAAATGGATATTACAAATTAGTGTTTGTTTGGTCCAATTGTAGCCCTAGATTCTCAGGTCAGAGGGACTCAGATCATTCTTGGACAATCCCAGTTTTTGCAGTGTTCGAGTCGGGATTAGGTTGATCCCAGAGCTCGTGTCGAAAAGATAGTGACGAACCTCCACACCATTGAACTGGCTGGTGATGTACAATTGGAGAATGTGCCCCTTTAAGGGAGAGCCTTCATCTTCTCCATAGAACGAGATGATGGCATGACATTCAGCATTCTCGGCCGCTTCAGCATGAAAGGATTTTGCGGCTGCTGCCTTTATCTCAAACTGGAGGGGGCTTCTTAAAGCCTCGGTGAGGGCCTCATGCATATCTGATGGAAGGAGAAAGGCCTCCAAGATGGAGAGATTTGATGGAATGCTGGAAAGATGTTTGAGAACTTCATACTTTCGTTTTAGGTGTGAACTTCTGCTTACAGGAGGTCTCTCTATGACAGGAGGTGCGATGGGTTCTGCCAACTAGACCAGTGACTGACTGGTACTAGGAATATCCCACAACTCACTAGTCAAAGCCAATTGAGTGACTGTCGGATGAGGGCTAAATGACTGAGACCGGCCTTTAGAAGGGCGTGGTAGGTCACAACGCTGTCGAGGTGGCTCCACCAAATCCAATAACACGAAAGGCAGTGGAGGCGGGCCTGATGTCACCAGATGAGAAGGTTGCACATGCTGAGCTCTATGCTGAGCCTATTTCCTGGTTTCGATAGCATTCACAACCTGGTTGGACGTGCTGACCAAGTCACTCTGATGGCCTATATAGTCACGGATCTGTCAATGCTGAAGACAACTAGGGACATTGGGAGGGTCTTCCTGGGGCCCCTCGTCATCAGAAACCATGTAGGGGATTAGGAGCTCTATGGTGTTGATTGAGTTATATCCATGACCATCACTTGAATATTCATCCACTGGTGGATAGATTTTGGGAGGGATCACCATCTTCGAGGTCATGAAGTCTCCGAGAGTACATGATGACGATGGCATTGGCGGGGGACTTTTCTTTCCCTTACGCCATTGGTGTTTGCTCTTCTAGGAGGAGGATGACTGAGACGATGATGTAGAAGTAGTACTTGCAGGTTTTGAAGGCTCTGGCTGATTCTGGGATACACGGATAACACCATGGGTGCGAACGACCATTTTATGAGCCATCCAGTCATCATACTTCTGGGACCCGCTGCTAGAAACCTAATTCCACTCACCTTCGTTGTCGCTGCCACTTTCTAACATTATGAAGACGCATGCCATGCGTGCTGGAGCTGGGCCCAACCAGACTATGTTGTTATCCACCTCGTCCGGAAGTAAGTCTTTGAACATGTAGCACTGTTTGAGGGTGTTCCCCAGGATCTGGTGGCAGGGGCAGTAATTAGGGCGATCAGTGAGGTTTTCCTCTTCTGGCATTCTGAACTCAGGAAAATGTCCAATCCCCTGCTCAAGGGCACATCATAAATAACCATGGACCTGGGCCTTGCTGAACAAGTAGGTCCAGTTCCTCCTATCTAGGAAGGATGCCTCAAAGCCTGACCCTGATGCGGGCTAGGCGAGTCTGTCGAGGAGGTGGAGCATGGTTATCTCACCTAGGATGTGGCGGCACATTACATGTGGGCACCTACCGATTCTGAGGTGGGTTCTATTGGGCTGGAGGCTGCACCTGTGGTAGAGCACCTCTATGAGGCTATGGAGGTAGCTCCATTGGTAAAAATTATAGTTTCATGGGGGGCCTCTATCTTAGCCATTATGGCGGGCTCAGCCTTGGCGACCCTTCTTGCGGGGATTGTAGGAGGCAATGAACGTGCCTACTTTGATTTTTTTAGGGCTTCCTCTTGGCGTTGGGCCTTATCAGAGAAGTATCAAAATCCCCCAGGGTAGTTCTGGATGATCAGAGAGGGTACCAGTTCCGTCTTGACATTCCTTACCCACATTGTCATCAATTGCTCCTGAGTCAGTGGCGTATCAAGAGAGTATGTGAGTCCTTTCCACTGGGCAACAAAGTTAGCAACACGCTCATCAGGCCTCTACTTGCACTTGATGAGGTCTAAAATACTCGTCCTCCGAGTGGTGGAACTAAACTAGAAGAGGAATTTCTTACGGAGGTCCTCCCAGTCAGCTACTGACCCGATGGGATGGTGGCTGTACTAGACGAACGCTGGCCCTTCCAACATCTTTACGAAACACCAAAGTTTAGAGGATTCCGGCTGCACTGGAGTTCCGAACATGGGGCCACACCATGAGATAAAGTGGGATCTGGTGATGTTGTGGGTCCCCTATCCCATTGAAGGGGGGAGAAGGTGGGATTCCCAAAACCCGGGGGTGCTGGCATATCATCCACCCATGTCGGATATAGCCTTCCATCAGGCGGTATTTCCACCTATATAGTCTCTAAAGCTTTGAGGTAGGTGATGAGTTCCACTACGGGATCATCTGGGCGGGGGTTCCTATCTTTATGGGGATCCTTGACCCTCAGTGTGTTGGCGGGTTCTTCAACATGATAACCATGCCCAGCGGCTCGTGGAGCAACTAGTGGAATAACCTATGGAGTAGCTGGGGGAACCTGAGTGGGTCCCAAGTATTGTCACGCTATTCAAGATGATTTGGTAAGACATACTGTGCCATCTTGCCTTAATTTCTGGATTCAACCCTGTCTGTGTAAGTAGGATGTTTAGGGTCACCTAGAGGCAGTTCGCTGAGGGGAAGTTGTGCCTGCCCCTGCTGCCCCGGTCGAGGATCATCGTAGTCTAGTCTTTGCTCTGTAATGTGTTCAGTAATAAGTTATTCAACCATATTCTTCTATTTGGAGAGTTTCTAATGAAACACGGCCTTTTAAGTGTCATCTTTCGCCTTCTGTACTGAGCCAGACGGGTCAGAGGGTTTGACAGCTCCATGGAGTTCTTTGCCTTTGTTGGGATTCCGGCTGAGGACTAGTGCCTCGGTAGGAACAGGAGGACCCAGTATATTACTCTATTGACAAGTAATCCTTCTTGATGGATTAAATAAGTTTGAAACTCCTTTGGGGGTAGGTTCTCTCTGAGAAGCTCTAACTCAGTCTCGCCCTCCGGTGGGTTGGCCATGTTAACCACGACCCTGCCTGGAGGCATATCCTCTATGTCACCTGAAAAATCAGGTTGTCTCCAAATAGGACTGAAGAGGAGGGCATTATACTACCCCCAGCCATGGATTTTCATGTGGGGAGAAGCCTCTTTGATAATCCTGCAGAGTACCCTGAAACTCTGAATGCACCATTACTAGAGGGCCCTACGACGACCTTGTGAATCGAGGCACTGATCCATAGGGAGTGCATCCAAATCAACTAGCCTGCATTGTTCTCCAATGTCCTCAAAATGAACATGGATTTTAAGTTAAGCCACTCACTGATGATGGAGATAGAAATGAGTCGTCCATAGGGTCTAATGGAAACACTCAACATCATCTTGGGTGAGGGATTCTGGCACACAAAAATTTGGTGCCGCAATTGGCCAAAACATCTTAGGGAAGTGGTCAGCTGCAAGGATTTCCCATAAGCTCCTGGGCTCAGATTCAGGGTCTGGCCCTTCATTGCCCCACTCCTCAACTGAAGGCTGATGGGGAACCAATAGTGGTACCAAAGTAGACAGCTGAGATGGTAGGCTGGCCGGTGAAGAATATGGCTAGCGAGCTGACAAACCGCCACATCTCAGGCAACCCTGCAAAGAGAGTAGTGACATAGAGATGACATCATGGTAAGATGGGATGACAAACATAGCTTCCATCTTGGGGACCAAGACTACTAGCGGTGGACCATGCTGTTTTTCGTCCACCATTGGTCCCCAGAATAGCTCTCTATGATCTCTAGTCGAGGTAGAGAGTGCTTCTGGTGAGGATGGTGGAGATTTCATGACCATAACCTATGGAGTTTCCAAATTTTTGTTCTTCTGGATATACCTATAGAGGGAGGTGGGAATCCGATGGAACTCACATTCTGGAAGTATTAGGCTGATGCGCCTGGTTCTTTCCCAGGCCCTTGACACGGAGGATCTAGGCGAGGGTTCCATCACCAAGTCATATTCCACCTCAGAATATGAGAAGAAGACTTGTTTGATCTCAGTCTGAATCTTCTCAGTGTTCGTTTTATGGTATTGATGACCCACCCTCCTACCTCGATATGGTTCTTCAGGATGGGGTAGATTTCTTGCACGAGGAGTATCTTCAGTCATACTGGTGCTGGGGTGGAGGGGATTCCCTCTTGAGTAAGCTGGGGTGCGAGGAGCACTAGGAAAGATATCAAAGGGGACACGAGGAGGACCTCCAAGAGAAGTTCTAGAGTGGGTAGGACCTCCACTGGAGCTGATAGAAGCATGGATGGGACCTCCGTGCTTGCTTCCCCTAGTAGTTCCAATGCGAGGAGGGTCCTCATATTGGTTAAGTCGAACACGGGTAGGACCTCCGTGCTGGGTGCTAGTGAAGTGAAGATTTCCTTAAACCCTCTGATTACTAAGGAGAGGAGGACCTTTTATATCTTTTTTAGGACATGGGGAGGCCCCCCCATGCTGGATATTGGCTAGATGTGTGACGTCCCCACCCCGATGGTTTGTGTTGGGAGGAATGACTCCATACCCGATGTAATGAGCACGCGAGAGGCTTCCATTCTAAGTGTCACCATCGTGGGGAGGTCCCTAATTTGGACTGAAGGTGGCACGAGGTAGACCTCCATTCCGATATTGGATGTGGGGAAGGCCAGCGTTCTATATGGTAGCAGTACAGGGAGGACCTCCGTACGAGCGGCGACCACTACCTGCACAGACGACTGAGAGAGTCGACCCAACCTGCCCGTGGGGCGGTTGGGGCCTCGATCTGAGGTGGGTATAAAAGTAACCCTACTCAGAGTACACAAGAGACTGATGATACAAGTTGGCAGTGGCATGAGCCATAGTAGTTGCTAACGTTGACACCCCTTGGAGGGAATCCTCCTTGGCATGTGCCCGACGCTGGCGTCAGGTCAACCAGACTGGGGATAACGGTGCAGGCACATGACTTACCTCCTCCTTGACTTGTGGGACCATATGGAAGCACTGGAATGACCTAGTGGGAGCCCTTTTGGGGGGCCCCCTGAAATGGGATCCTGATCGGGCATGCCCAAATATCCCCTACCTCATTAGCATAGGGGAGAGAGTCGTCGAGGTGTTCCGGGGAGAGGCTCCCGAAACGATTGTACTTTGGGGTGTGGAGCAGTGGCTCTCTACGTGGCCCTTGGGGGTGGAAGTGGTGATGAGGTGCCGATACATCTAGATCCTGGCGAGCCATATCCCGAGTCGGGATAATCCCCTCCTCCTCGTATCAGCGTACGAGGTCATTGATCACCCTTCGTTGAATGAATTCAGACAGGGAGACGGGGCGTGGGTACCAAATAGCTGTGGTTATGGATATTGTCATCAAAGTGGTGGAGCCATGTGGAACTACCACATTGGCATTGCCCATACGCCCTGCGTCGGTGGGTGGGTGGCGATCGGGCTCCTGGCGCAGTAGCTTGGTTCCTTGAAATCAGGGAGATTAAGACATTAGTGCGGAAACAAAGAGATCGACGTCTAGTGCCCCAGCGCCATTCTGTCTCCCATGGCTGGAAAGAAGGATCCACGGTGACACTGTCGCAGATCCGGATGTCCAACGTTTTGATTGCCCCAACTTATGGGGAGTTTCACGCCAGGCCCACTATTTTCTTGGCGGGACACGGTGTCGGATGACTGGATCTGGTGACATGCCAATCCACTGATGTCTCGAATGCTACTAATGTCTAAATTGAAAAAAAGAAATTCACGTCGGGTTCACCTTTTCCATTTTCGACACTTTCGTTGAGGCACGAGTGGCCATCCGTGGAGGGCACGTGGCTGTCACCCCGAATTCCCACTTTCAAAAGGCAGGAGACATCAGTCACTTATTCAGGGATGTTTTCTCCTTGATCGAAACAAGGTGATGGGATGTGGGTTCTTCCTTCCATGGATTCCTCCTTGAAACTCATCAACTAGTCCTGGTATCCCTTAAATATTAAGTCATGTTTCGTGAAACTCTTCCCAGTTCCATGTCTTTATGGACACCGCTTAATTACATTGCTTCTATCGGGACATTCCAAGGGATCTGGTCAGGGCAGCAACCTTCGGTCAGGAGAGTAGTCACGTTGGACATCACTGGAATGTCTGGATGCTGGAACACTAGCACGTCTGGGTTTCTACCCCTTATTATATGGCTTCATGAGGGAGAAGAATCCCGAGGAATCCTGCATCGTATGCGTGGAATTATATTCCTTAGGCGTGTATCTGAGTTTTTCCTTAGCTTCCCATGTTTATCACCGGGTATGCCACAAGTTTAACGTCAAGAGGAGACAAATCAGACTGATCAAAACACTGATTAGAGTGGATTAGATGGGTGTAACCCCTGGTGGTAACACTGATGTTGGGGCTAACGCGTGGTTAGCTACCCGAGTTCCACAAGTAGCAGCACCTGGATGAATGACATGATCTCACCGGGATGTGGCAGCCCGGGTAAGAATCAGGATGGACAATGGAAATTTGAATTAAGTGGAGGGGGAATGAGATGTAACTGACATGATGACGAAAGTGATGTTGGGATTGAGCCTTGAAGAGACTTCCTACATATCTCTTTGGTAGGGAATCACAGTCCGCATAGTTTGGTTGGACGATGGGACACCTAAGGAGGCGGCCCGTGAGAATGGATGCATAGATATGACATAAAGGAAGTGGAAACTTCGGGTTGGGGAATGACCTTCCCGAAACACATAGGCTCGATGGAGATATTGTTGAGTAAATAAGTTTTTATTATGACTTTTCCATTCCTTTATGTTTTGAAAATCACAAAAACTTTATCTCAAGGCAAATTTTTTTCCCTGAAGATTTTTATTAATAAGGAAACTTTTCCTTCCCCAATGAAATTTTATCCTACATTTGTTTTCATTGTTAATGATTTAGTTTCACTAAATATAACACTCATTATTTCTAATTGTTAAATTTGGTTTCAGTTCTAAAACCTCTGAATCCTATAAATACTTAGATATAATGTATTCTGTTTTCACGTTCTGAATTCAGATTCCAAATTCTCAAAAATTCAGATTCTGAATTCTTTGAAATTCAGATTCCGAATTTTTTGAAATTCATATTCCTAATTCACTAAAATTCAGATTCCGAATTCTATGAAATTCAGATTCCAAATTCTCTAAAATTAAATTCCCAAATTCTCTGAAATTCAGATTCCAAATTCACTAAAATTCAGATTCTGAATTCCCGTAAATTCAGATTCCAAATTCTCTGAAATTCAGATTTCGAATTCTCTGAAAATCAAATTTCAAATTCTCTAGAATTCAGCCTCCTAATTCCTTAGAATTCAGACTCTAAATTCCTTAGAATTCATATTCCGAATTCCTTAGAATTCAGACTCCAAAGTCTATAGAATTATGATTCTGAATACCTTGAATAAAAAAATCTGAGTATTCATGTAATACAAACTCCGAATTTTTTCTCTTAGAATCCAAATTTTATTTTTCTCTTAGACTCCTAAATTTATTTTTTCTTTAGACTCTGAAAAATATATTTGGTTGAGAAACAATTTTTTGCTTACTCATTTTATAGTTATAAAACGATTTCATGCATTCTATTTCAAACAAACTGTTGTTTGAGTGACACGTGTATAGGTCCCTCCGAAATTTGAGGAAAAATATGACCGTTGGAGGAGGGAGACGGCCTTTGATGAAATTCCTATAAATAGGATCTCATTTGAATGAGCTCAATAAAACACTTAACTGACTGTTCTACAACTCTAGAGATTAGATGCTGGTGAAGTGATTTCTAGAGAGAGAGACTCTCATACATTGTTCGTACTGAATATCTTTTTCATATTGCTTTGTGCGACTCCGATTTTTGCTGTATACAATCTAAGGCTTCTAGGGATATTAATACAGAGGTGCCGACTACCTTTAAGTTCGAGGGCTAGCGGGGATATAATGATAGACTCTGATATTCCAATCAAGGACTTGCCCTGGTATGGGTAAGACAAACTTTCTTGAAAGTATAAATCAAGGGACCTTTATCAAAGGTTTTTGGATACCCTAATCTTTGGGTTAAAAGATACTATACTCTTTGTTAGGTCCACAAGGCTGAATACCCAGAGAGGGGGGGTGAATCAGGGTATGACTAATTTAAAATTAAAGCCCGTTATAATCTTATTTCACTGTTAATCATAACACTCTTCTCTCTATTTCCTATTGCACAATATAAACAGAAAGTAAAGAAAGAACATGAAACAACAATTTTTACTTGGTTCACCACTAAGGGCTATATCCAAGGAGCATACGCCGACAGGTTGTCAGTAGTACCAAATTCCACTAAACTTCACTAGCTGTGGATTACATGGTTCGGGCAGGGTCACTCTATCCCAGGCTCACTGCCTTTACAAGGTTTAGGGTCAGCTCACTGCTTTGCCAAGGGTCAATCCCTGTTTCTCTCTCTCTGGCTCACTATTGGTGGAGAGGATCACCTTCTTCCTCTTCCTTTTCTCACTACTACGGAAAGGATCCACTCACAGTTTATAGACCTATAGGTCTCTTCATTTTCATGAAAGAATGCATCTTCCCCTATATATAGATGCTCTGTTGAAGTCCAACATTCACCCATAGATGAATCTCACTTTGCACCGAAGGTATTAGGAAAACTTCCAGCTTCTACGCAGCCCGAAAACACTGCCGTGGAATCAACCTTACTTGGCGCATAGGTCTAACCCAACACGCAAGTATCGGCATGCAGGTCACAACTAGAACGCAAGTCCACCTCAACCACCTATGCGACACAACCTTCTTTGACTCCAAACATGTGCGACTCACTTCCTTTTACGCCCAAACCAATATTGGTGTGCAACAACCAATGGGCGCACAACTTCTAACATTGGCGCGCAAGTCCACCTGTGCGACCACACACCACTTGCACGACTTCCACACCTGCGCGACAGGAGATCTGATTTTTCTAAGTGTTGAACTTAATTAAAAATGTGGAGGGGTGGTCCTGTATTTATAGGAATTTGGTCACGCTGCGCGACGGCGCGCAAGTCTCCCCTCGTCGTGCAAGTCACCTGTGCGACCACACCAATACCTGCACGACCCTCTTTCCTTTGCCATATTTTGACCTTCTGATCCAGAAAAACATTAGGCGTGAAAGTTTCCTATCCTTAAAGAATAAGGGGCACAAGTCACTTAGCCAAAACCACTTTTCTCCTTTTGTCGGTTTTTAGGCCCAAAAAATTGGCAAACACAGGAAAACGGTGCCTCCTTGTATCTGTTCTTTTTGTACCACCTCCAGATCATCCATTCCTTTGTCGACGTTCTTGAATCAAACACGGATCATTGATCACAGCTCTTGAACTTGACATTCCATCATGAAATCCTCTTTGTCAACAAATTTGTATTTCATTGTTTTCTTTGTCAACAATCACAACACAGATGTCCACTTTGTCAACAAACATAATCACCTCAAAAATGCTTCAATGGTACCTTGAAGGATTTTTTCCCAACACTTGTTACTTGTGTTGTTTCAAGTTTATTTTCTACTAAATTTTGATTAAAAAGGAAAGTATAACTATCTTAGACTTTCTTATAATTGTACTCTGATTAATAAGATTCTATATGTTTTAAGGTAGAATCTTTTCCCTTGCAAACTTTTCTTAAGTTTTATTTCCAAAACCATATTTTCAAAACCTAGAAAGTTTGTAGAACTAAGAGGTCTTTTGAATTTACCTTGTTTAACATTGTTAAACATAAAAAGTTTTATATAAACTTTAAAATTTCCAAATAAAATTTTAAAGGATACAATTCACCCCCCTTATTTTATATTGAGCATCTACATCATTATTTCGATCCTATAATTGGTATCAGAGGCAGTCTCTGAAATAATTATATTCACATATAAGTTTTCTTTCTCATGTTTTTATTGTTCTGTATTTTCCTTGCTTAGTATTTTTATCCTTGTTTACAAACATTAATATTAACAAGTTCTTGTGGAAATATGGTTTCATTTAGATGGTAGGAATGAATATTGCTTCGGTTGAAAATCTTAATCAAACTAGACTACCTATATTTGATGGGAATGATTATGAATATTGGAGAGATAATATGAAGACTTTTGTTATTAACACTAGAGTGGACAACATTTTTATGCTTACTAGAGATTACAAGATTCCTGATAAGGTAGTCAGATCTTTTACTAATCAAGAAAAGTCAGAATATCAACAAAACTACAAGGTACACAATACTTTGTTGTGTTCCATGACTAGGAATATATATATCCAGATTTCTTCTTGTGAAGCTACAAATTTTATTTGGAAGAAATTGGAGGTTACTCATTTTGGTACATCCAAGTTAATAGAAACTAGAAGAGCTAGGCTTAGTGTAGAATAACATGTATTCTTATTTCTTATGGAGAAATAGTGTGTAAGTTACAACAAATATTTATGACTATTGTTAACAGCTTACAATCCATGGGTGAGAAATTTTTAGATGATGAGGCACTTGTGGAAAAGATTATAGACATCATGCCTAATGAGTGGAAATCTAAGAGAAAAAATATTGATGAGAATAAGAAAGTGTCTCAAATTAAACTTTATGAGCTTTTTGGAACTCTTTTTCTTCATGAGACATGAATAAAAAGAGATGATGATTTGAATAAAAAGAAGAATGGAAATGGAAGTGTAGCTTTTACATCTACACAATCCAAGAATCCTGAAAGGGTTACTAGATCCAAGTCGAAGAAGGTTACTATTTTATCTAAATCAAGAGAAAGTGAATATTCTGAGAATGAACTTGCTAATCTTTTTCGATGGATGAACAATATAGTTGGGAAGAAATACTTTCTGTATAGATATATGAATAAAGAGAGAAAGGACAAGAAATAATCAGAAGTCACTTGTTATGAATGCAAAATAGCAGGGCATATAAGGCCAGATTGTACTATGGTTAAGAGAAAGGATAAAAAGGAAAATCATTCTAATAGGAATAGAAAGAAGTACTAAAATTCTAAATCAATGAATGTTTTGAAAGATAAAAACACCTGTAGTAACAGTGGTGGAGACTATTCTGATGAATCCTTAGAGTATGAATCTTCTGGATAGAAGATTCTTGGTTTACATGCCAAGTTACCTATTAAAAATCATTGTTTAATAGACAAGGTACAAAATGATGAATCCATAACCAATATATCATTGAATTATAATTATAGTGATAGTAAATATTATGAATCTTCATATGAAGAATATTATTCTAATGAAGATAATATTGTACCTTCTTATGAAAACGTTTTTAGGTTTTCTAAGCTCCTTGAGAATGAAAATTATAAAGTCAAGAAAAAGCTTGATAAGATAAATTCTAGAATTTATATTCTTAATAAAGAAGTATCAGATCTTTCTAAAGATCTTGATAAGAAAATTTATGATTTTGAACGTTTTTCAAAAATAGTTGGGGAAGTTAATTATGATAAGGAAAAACATTATAAGTATCTTGAGAAAGTAATTTCTAATAAAAATGTTTTAGAGACTAACTCCAGTGCTAAAAATAATTTTTTTGAGGATAAAAACTTAGTTATTAGACTAAAGTCAGAAATATTTTTCTTGAGGAAGTGTTTTTCAAAATTTACATTGGGTAAAGAAATCTCTTACAAGATGTATTCCTAAATTATACTTCTAAGGAATAATTATGGATTTGGTTATACACATTCAAAACTAGTTTTTAGTAATAATTATTTTGTTCCTCAAAGTGATATGTTCTGCACTAAGTGTCAATGAGGTGAATATTGGGTAAAAAATTGTTCCTTAAAAAAATTCATTCTATAGGCTTTCATAAAGCTTATTTTTCAAAGAAAATATGGATTCCTAAGATATTTCTTTCTGATGTTTCTGGATCCAAGAATATTTGGGTTTTGAAAGTCTAATACTATAATTTTCATGAAAATAAATGTAGTAACTATAGCAATACATGGTACATGGATAGCGGACGTTACCGGCACATGGCCGGTAACAAAAACTTCTTTCAAAATATTATCAAGATGAAGGTTGGAAAAGTATCTTTCAGAGATAATGCTCAGGGATAAATTATTGGTATATGTAATATTGTTCTTCTTGAAAAAACTTTGATTTCAAATGTTTTATTTGTTAAGGGTCTTAAGAAAAACTTTATTAGCATAATTAAATTATGTGATGAAGTTTACCTTGTGAATTTTAGGAATGACAAGTGTTTAGTACACAATTCTGAGGAAGAGTTTTTTATTTCTACCCATAGGCAAGAGAGTGTTTACACACAAAACTTAGAAGACCTTAGGAGCCAAAAATCTACCTTTTCTTAGTGTAATGGAAGATCATTCTTGGTTATAGAATAGAAGGTTAGGACATTGTAACCTTAGGAACCTATGCAAACTCTCTAAGAAAATACTATTTAAGGATCTACTGGAGCATAGATTTGATTCTTCAAAATATTGTGATCCTTGTAAATATGGAAAGAAACATAAATCAAGTTTTAAATCAGTCGATGTATTATCAACCACTTGTAACACCCTGACCCCAGTTAGCCAGAGTTGGTGCATTATTGCCTAACATTGGCATGATCACAAAAGATCAAGTCTCGAAAGACCGATTATTTTAGTAGCCTTGGAAACACTAGAAACATTCATAAATGTTACATTACATCATAAAGTGAAAAATCAAAATAACATAGTCTCCATAGTCCACACTTCTATCCCCTTCAGACTATCCCTGTAGGTCAGTCATAAAATATTTCTTCACATCCTGGGAAAAATAAAACATTGAAAGGGGTGAGCTCAGATGCTCAGTAAGGATAACAATATAGTGGAAGCTTTAATAAATAAACATAAACATTTAAAGCAATGTATAACTAAAAAAATCCTTTTAAACATGAACTTCAACATAATATGGAAAAAGTAAAATGAAATAATTCCATTTACTTATTCACATGGATATTCTACTGGTCGAATAATCACATGTAATATCAATAACCACTTTCATAATGATGGAATGAATAATGCCAGACTATCATAACCACATATCCAAAGCCTCGTGCCAAGACTACAAATAAGATTTTGTCAAGGCCTCATGCCAAGACACTAATTTGTCTCCTGAGACCTGCCGATGCATCGAGGAGCTATAACGGGCTCCACCCGTCACTTATTAAGTCCAATTCATTCCTCATATGAACATGTTTAAACATATTATAAACCATAACATAATTGAATCACATAAAACATGCATAAAGGAAACATAAGATTTCCACACTTAAATCACAAGATATCAATACAACACATTGATATAATAATTTTTTTTTCAAAAACCATTTTCAATACCAAAATAAAATAAAAGTAAAACATGGTATTTATTTTTCTTTTAAAAAAAAGTTATGGCTTATAGAGGAAGCCGAAACTCAAATAATAGTCATGGCGGCGGAGAATTCGTTGTCGCAACATACGTGAGAAAAAACATTCCTTTTTTCATTTAGTAAAAACGCTTCGTATAAAAAGATTCCTTTTGAATAAAAGTAAAAGTCAAAGGGGTTTATACACCGTATAAATTAAAGTTGTGTATAAAACCAAATATGCCTCAATGAAAGGAGATTGGGACGAAATCCTTACAAAGATCATTTTTAAAATAAAATAGATCTATTATGTGTATTCACTATAATTACACATAATGAAAGTACAAATACAAGATAGGACATAATAATATCATGACATAATTTTAAAGTAGGAGATTAACCCAAAGAATGGAAATTGGGTTAAGAAATTCCCTTACCTCGTGTCTGACTTGACTCGACCGCTCTTTAACCTCATGAATAATAAACTAGATTTAATCTCTACCTTCTTAAGAACATTTTTCAAGTTCATTATTCCTTTTATATCAGTTATTACCATGTTATGAACATTATGTAATTATTTATGTCAATAACGGTCATTTTGTCGATCTTTGGTACTTGAGTCAAAAATAAACTTCTTATAATTACAAGTTGTTAATGTGGTGAAATATACATTATATCCAGAATTATATTCATTATGTGGATATCATATATATCATATATATCAATTATATACATGAATTTATAATATTACATAACATTTAGAGGTAAGAAATGAAATGCACCGTTCATGGAGACTGTAAGCTGTACGTACGCATGAACGCTACTTTCATTTCTATTTCATATTTAATGGAATGAAATTATAATTATATAATGGAATACTATAATTACAGTATAATATAATGTATAATACCATTTAATCCATCCTTTATACATCCCACATATGGCATTAACGATTCAACTCATTTTGAGGGGGAGGTCGTCCGCACTTCCTAAAATGAAATTATCACGTTTACCCATAATGGAAACCATAAAGGTATGAAATAAATGAAAAATACAGAATCTTAAGTAAAACATAAACATATTATATATCATATATAAATATAGTGACATCTTAATGGCCACCTTTGAAGGTGTTATATGAGTGTTGAACAATCATCGTTTCGTGAGGCAGAAATTCACCATCCACAGAAACAGTATGTTCTTTGACCATTAGATGTAGGTTTGTGTAAGTGTAGCTCGAATAATTATTATAAAAACATTATAGTATATTGAGGATAATATTTTTGTTACAAAATAAATGAATAAAAAGAGTTTAGGGGGTTGGAGAAGCAAAATAAAACATAAGAACACAAGAGACCACACTACCTTTAAAACGGGTAACTCTCTTCGATTTGAGATCAAAGGCTTCCTTGGGAAGACTTCTGCCCAAAGTGAGGCTTCTAGAAGTAAGAGAGGGAAGTTTAGAGAGTATTTGGGCAGAGTTTGGCCAAGCAAAAATGCTTTGAAGGTGTGAGTAATGTGGTAGTGGTGGGGGCCTTTTATAAGAGGTGAGGAGGGACACTCTTGGAAAGTCATGAAATGTTACTTTATTATATAATGAGTTTCGGATTTTAAAGGTCCCACACTTATAAATTTCAAGGATAAGGGGATAAGGGTTATAAATATACTCATCCAATTGGTTTTTGACAAGTTTAAGTCTTAAATTTTACATTATCTTTTTATTTTATTTAAATCGTTAATTAATGAGGTAATCGTTGCATCATCATGGTGTCATAAATAATTTAATTTATTTAATGTCTAAAAATTATAAAAAAATTATCATGATGTAGTAAATCTTTTTATATTTCTAATGAATATTTATATTCAAAAATATGACTTGTATAACCCCATTTAAAAATTATTTTAGTAAAATAACTCATGTTTGTGACATTTTTATTTTAACATTAAATAAAAGGTTTTTAATGTCATTTTCCTACCAAAGTGGCTCCATGGGGTCCCTAAGTTGACCCATGGATTTTCTTGGTCGTCCATGACTCATAAAATAGGTTTAGGACAAGTGTAAAGGTATTTTCATATTTTTATAATATCAATTTTACCTTAAATTTCACTAATTACCTTTAATCGCGATTAATTAGACTTAAAAGTTACTATTCACCAAATATTATTTTAATCCCATTGAACCACATTTTACTTACTAATGACAACCATGTATGTCGGAGTTTTGAAAATCAAATCACAGAAGTGGTAATGTTTCATTTAAACGAAGAATCAGTTTTTTAACTACCACTTAGTGGTTTCACTATCCATCAAAAATTGATGTTTTTCAGAACAATGCCAAAATTTCACCCTAATCTATAATTGATATTCCAAATTCAAAAATGATGTTTATTTTAAAAAATTCCAAACATATAAGTTTCATTAATTAATTTTATAATTAATTCCCGCTGTCACAACAAATAGCGTGTTTTTAAGAAACAATATATATCAAAAGATTGACAATTGTTTATGTCCAATTTCAATGATAAATTAATTCTAATGACCAACATTGGATAAAATGGTAAAAATATATTCTAATTATACTTTAAAACCACTAAATAGTATAATTTATCACTATAAATTATTTTAATTAAAAAAGTTGTTTTAAGTATTTTTCACTATTCATAAAAAATTGGAAGTTCTCAGAAAATTACAAAAATTCAACTTAGGATAATTTTGATATTAAAAATAAAAAAATGAAGTCCATTTTGAAATATAAAATTTCTATAATTTAAAAAGTGGGTATTAATATTTATAACGGCTACTTTGATTAGTCGCGGTGTGTTAGAAATCGAACTTGCATACAATGCAAGCTATTGCATTATTGAAAGAGAAGCGTATCGTGAAAGCTTGGGGTGTTACATTCTCCCCTCCTTCAATAAATTGCATCCTCGCAATTTGAAAATGTTCTTCTCAAATAAAAGGTTGAAAATAGAAAATACAGTTTTGGAAAACCCACATCGGAAATAGGGATAAAAAAATATAACATTAAAAGAAAGAAAGAGAAGTACAAAGGTCACCCGAGATAGCCCATACTAGGATTCTTTGAAAATATGGATATAGAGGAGAAAAAAACCATCAAGGTCTGATAGAGAGTTGTAGAAAACAGGATTAGGAGAAAGTTAACCACAAGTAAATCACAAACTTGTGATAGGTTAAACGGTTATTGAATCCCCAGTTGGAAAAGTTAACTAACAACGTTTTTGTTTTAAGTTACCTTTTGTAAAGTTCAGGAATTTATTTAAGAGATTTACTAAGATCGTAAGGAAATATACTTACTTCTCATGTAGGCTTTCATTCTTTAATAAATTTTTACCACGAACCCATCTTTCAATCCAAATGGTAATAGAACTCAAAAATATTCTATTTATCCTAATTGTATAAGGTTCCAAATACTACCACATACCATTTTGATTAGGAAAACTATTTTGTAATAACCAGGGACTTCCTGTACGCTAGTGGTAGGTAATAAAGGCCTGTCACACTATGGTTGTGGGTTCGATTCCTGCAGCTTTGTCCGACGCGACGGGTTATCCCCCAACCGGCAGTTTGTCCTTTTCCTAAAACTATAGTATTATAATATTCCAAAAATAATCTTCAGAAATGTTTTAACCTTAAACAATACTATCCAAGGTTCAACTTAATCCATTCCAACCTATATAGTTATCCAAAATACCTCTTTCCAGACTTTCTCTAAAAGGTCTCTAAATTCCAAAATCAATTGTAACATCAAATTCCCCAAACAATCTAAAGTTTCTCTTATTGTCACATACTAAAAATATTATTACCTTCATCATATTAAAACCTTAATGAAAAAAACAAGTACTGCAGTACAATCCTTATATATATAACATTATTATTATAACTAGAATATAATCATTGAGTCCAAAAGCACCAATACATTAATTATTACACTTCAACTGTAGTAACATCATAATATTTTCCTTAAATCCCTTGGCCTTTTCTGAGGTAAGTTTCCCTGACGCTGAGGACATTAATTTTCAAAATGCCCCATTTCCCTACAATTGTAGCATTCAACATTGATAGCCTCTTTCTTTCCCTTGCAATCATGAGCCTGGTGACCTTTTTCTCCACATTTATAACAAACTCCCATTCCTTTTAGGCAAGTACCGGGGTGATTCTTCCCACAATTATCGCATAATGGAAAATCCTTCTTTCCCTTTTTCCCTTTATCTGTCTCTTGTTCCACCGTTCTCTTCTTCTCTTGCTTTACTTTATTGTCATAAGATTTAGAGAATTCCTTTTCTATCTTGATAGCACACGAGACTATATTTTCGTATGACGAGAAAGATTGTGAGACTAATGCTCGATGGAGAAATGGTTTTAACCCATCAAAGAAATGATCAATCTTACTTCTTGGGTTAAGTATATAATCTGCTGCATGCCTTGCTAACCTTGTAAAGTTAGCCTCATACTTTGTGACATTCTCATCCTCCTTTGGTCTCAGACTCAGAAATTTCCTTTCCATATCTGCTCGATGGTCATGAGGGAAGTATTTTTCTAAGAAAAGCTCCTTGAACTCCCTCCATTCCATATTTGATACTTCATCATCTTCCTTTGTGTTTTGAATCAGCGACAACCATTGATCGACATCTCCAGTGAGGCGGTAAACTGCCATGATGACCTTCTCCCTTTCGCTACTCCCCAAGGCATAGAATATTTTCTCTAAGGAGTTTATCCATTGCTCAGATACAAATGGATTTGTACCCCCATTAAATGTTTGCGGTTGTTGCGTCATGAAGCAGTCTAACATTGATCCTCCACGTTGCGGATCAGGGTGCTCCAGATGAGTAAGGTTATTATTCATAACCTGAGTGAGTTTTCCCAGTATGGTAATAAGTTGATCAGCACCAGTTGTATCTCCAGATCCACAATAATTATCTTGAGCAGGAGGTCAATGCCTACACGGAGTGCGTACATTGATACAGTTTCCATTCCTTCCACTAGGTGCCATTTCAAAACAATGGCATAAAATAGATTAGTTCATGAATCAAAATACATAATTCCATACTTGTAAAATACTTAACATAAATTGAACTATTTATGGATATAATCCATAATCATAAAATGTTATCTTTGAGAAATTATATACTCATAACCCTCCATAGTGGTTTGTAAAGAAAATGAGAATTATCCTAAGAATATCCCCCGGGAGTGTCATAACCAAGAGTGCAGCAAGGCCCGTTGTCGTGCACCAGTTCCCGTTTGAGTCTAGATCAAAGCGGTGTTTTCGGGTTTTACCCCTAGGTACATATGTGCTAGAGCCTCCTCTACCTGCTCGTATCTAGACAGGGATGTATTGCTTGGAAAACTCACAAAATCTCTATAATACCAAAATTTAGGAAGTTCTTCTATACTAATCCTCAAAGTCTATCTTTGGGCTATGTGATCTAATCAGATTTTATCTGAATATAGTTTCCAAGGTTAGTACTAAACTGCCTCTGATACCAACTGTAACGCCCCGACCCCAGTTACCCAGAGTCGGTGCATTATTGCGTAACATTGGCATGATCACAAAAGATTAATTCTCGAAAGACCGATTAGTTTAGTAGCCTTGTAAACACTAGATACATTCATAAATGTTATATTACATCATAAAGTGAGAAATCACAATAACATAGTCTCCATAGTCCACACTTCTATCCCCTTTAGACTATCCCTGTAGTTGAGTCATAAAATATTTCTTCACATCCTGGAAAAAATAAAACATTGAAAAGGGTGAGCTCAGATGCTTAGTAAGGATAACAATATAGCGGAAGCTTTCATAAATAAACATAAACATTTAAGGCAATGTATAACTAAACAAAAGCCTTTTAAACATGAACTTCAACATAATATGGCAAAAGCAAAATGAAATAATGCCATTTACTTATTCACATGGATATTCTACTGGTCGAATAATCACATGCAATATCAATAACCACTTTCATAATGATGGAATGCATAATCCAGACTATCATAACCACGTAGCCAAGGCCTCGTGCCAAGACTACAAATAATATTTTGTCAAGGCCTCGTGCCAAGACACTAATTTGTCTCATGATACCCGCTGATGCATCGAGGAGCTATAGCAGGCTCCACCCGTCACTTATTAGGTCCAATGCATTCCTCATATGAATAGGTTTAAACATATCATAAACCATAACATAATTGTATCACATAAAACATGCATAAAGAAAACATAATATTTCTACACTTCAATCACAAGATATAAATATGACACATTGATATAATAAAAACATTATCAAAAACCATTTTCAATACCAAAATAAAAGAAAAGTAAAACATGGTATTTATTTTTCTTTTAAAAAAAAGTTATGGCTTATAGAGGAAGCCGAAACTCAAATAATAGTCACGGCGGTGGAGAATTCGTTGTCGCCGCATACATAAGAAAAAAATTCCTTTTGTCGTTTAGTAAAAACGCTTCGTATAAAAAGATTCCTTTTGAATAAAAGTAAAAGTCAAAGGGGTTTATACACCGTATAAATGAAAGTTGTGTATAAAACCAAATATGCCTCAATGAAAGGAGATTGAGACGAAGTCCTTACAAAGATAATTTTTAAAATAAAATAGATCTATTATGTGTATTCACTATAAGTACACATAAATAAAGTACAAATACAAGATAGGACATAATAATATCATGACATAATTTGAAAGTAGAAGATTAACCCAAAGAATGGAAATTGGGTTAAGAAGTTCCCTTATCTCGTGTCCGACTTGACTCGACCACTCTTTAACCTCCTGAATAATAAACTATAGTTAATATCTACCTACTTAAGAACCTTTTTCAAGTTAATTATTCCTTTTATATCACTTATTACCATGTTATGAACATTATTTAATTATTTATGTTAATAACTGTCATTTTGTCGTTCTTTGGTACTTGAGTCAAAAATAAACTTCTTATAATTATAGGTTGTTCATGTGGTGAAATATACATTATATCCAAAATTATATTTATGATTTGGATATCATATATATCATATATATCCAGTATATACATGCATTTATAATATTACATAACATTTAGAAGTAAGAAATGAAATGCACCGTTCATGGAGACGGTAAGCCGTATGTACGCATGAATGCTACTTTCATTTCTATTTTGTATTTAATGGAATGAAATTATAATTATATAAAGGTATACTATAATTCCAGTATAATATAATGTATAATACCATTTACTCCAGCCTTTATACATCCCACATATGGCATTAAGGATTCAAATCACTTTGAGGGGGCGGTAGTCCGCACTTCCTAAAATGAAATTATCGCGTTTACCCATAATGGAAACCATAAAGGTGTGCCATAAATGAAAAATACAGAAGCTTAAGTAAAACATAAACATATTATATATTATATATAAATATATTGACATCTTAATTCACACTTTTGAAGGTGTTATATGAGTGTTGAACAATCATCGTTTCGTGAGGCAGAAATTCATCATCCACAGAAACAGTATGTTCTTTGACCATTAGATGTAGGTGTGTGTATGTGTAGATCGAATCCTTCTTATAACAAAATACTAGTATATTGAGGATACTGTTTTTGTTAGAAAATAAATGAATAAAAATATTTTAGGGGGTTGGAGAAGCAAAATAAAACAAAAGAACACAAGAGAAAACACTACATTCAAAACGGGTAACTCTTTTTGATTTGAGCTCAAAGGCTTCCTTTGGAAGACTTCTGCCCAAAGTGAGGCTTCTAGGAGTAAAAGAGGGAATTTTATAGAGTATTTGGGCAGAGGTTGGACGATCCAAAAGGCTTTTATGGTGTGATTAAGGTGGTAGTGGTGGGGGCCTTTTATAAGAGGTGAGGAGGGTCACTCTTGGAAAGTCATGAAATGTTACTTTATTATATAATGAGTTTTGGATTTTAAAGGTCCCACACTTATAAATTTAGAGGATAATGTGATAAGGGTTATAAATATACTCATACAATAGGTTTTTTACAAGTGTAAGTCTTATATTTTACATTATCTTTTTATTTTATTTAAATCCTTAATTAATGAGGTAATCGCTGCATCATCATGGTGTCATAAATAATATTATTTATTTAATGTCTAAAAATTATAAAAAAATTATCATGATGTATGAAATATTTTTAGATTTCTAATGAATATTTATAGTCAAAAATATGACTTGTATAACCCCATTTAAAAATTGTTTTAGTAAAACAACTCATGTTTGTGACATTTTTATTTTAACATTAAATAAAAAGTTTTTAATGTCATTTTCCTACCAAAGTGGCACCATGGGGTCCCCAAGTTGACCCATGGATTTTGTTGGTCAGAAATGACTCATAAAATAGGGGTAGGACAAGTGTAAAGGTATTTTCATATTTTTATAATATCTTTTTTACCTTAAATTTCACTAATTACCTTTAATCGCGGTTAATTAGACTTAAAAGTTACTATTCACCAAAAATTATTTTATTCCCATTGAACAAAATTTTACTTCTTAATGAAAACCATGTATGTCGGATTTTTGAAAATAAAATCACAGAAGTGGTAATGTTTCATTTAAACGAACAATCTATTTTTTAACTACCACTTAGTGGTTTCACTATTCATCAAAAATTGATGTTTTTCAGAACAATGCCAAAATTTCACCATAAGCTATAATTGATATTCTGAATTCAAAAATGATGTCTATTTTACAAAATTACAAACATATAAGTTGCATTAATTAATTTTATAATTAATTCCCGCGGTAACAACAAATAGCGTGTTTTTAAAAAACAATATATATCAAAAGATTGACAATTGTTTATGTCCAATTTCAATGTTAAATTGATTCTAATGACCACCATTGGATAAAATAGTAAAAATATATTCTAATTATACTTTAAAACCACTAAATAGTATAATTTATCACTATAAATTATTTTAATTTAAAAAGTTGTTTTAAGTATTTTTCACTATTCATAAAAAATTGGAAGTTCTCAGAAAATTACAAAAATTCAACTTAGGATAATTTTGATATTACGAATACAAAAATGAAGTCCATTGTGAAATATAAAATTTCTAGATTTTTAAAAAGTGGGTATTACTATTTATAACATCTACTTTGATTAGTCACGGTGTGTTAGAACTCGAACTTGCGTACAATGCAAGCTATTGCATTATTGAAAGAGAAGCGTATCGTGAAAGTTTGGGGTGTTACACCACTGATGCATTATAGTTGGTGCATATGTATCTTTTTGGTCCAACATAAACTGGAAGCATTGGAAGAAAATATTATGTATTTTTCTTAGTTGATGATTACACTAGACTTACATGGGTCTATTTTCTGGCAATGAAATATTCATATTTTTCTTATTTAAAAAGTTTTAGAGCCCAAGTTAAAAATGAGAAAAATCTTCCTTTGATAACTATTCATAGTGATCATGGAGGAGAATTTGAAAATTCTGATTTTGATACTTTTTTTAGTAGAAAATTCTTTACTCATAACATCTCAACACCAAGAATTCCTCAAAAAAATGGTGTTTCTGAAAGAAGAAATATAATTCTTCAAGAGATAACAAGAACCATGTTGAGTGAATATTCAGTAGCCAAAACTTTTTGGGCTGAAGCTTTAAGTACTTCTTGTTATAATATAAATCGTGTTTTGATTAGAACTTTTCTTCATAAAACTTCTTATGAGTTATGGAATGGTAGAAAACCTTTACTTTCATACTTGAAGGTTTTTGGTAGCATGGTATTCATTCTGAATATCAAAGATAATCTAAAAAAATTAACACCAAAATCTGATGAAGGAATTTTCTTAGGCTACTCCACAACCTCTAAGGCTTATAGAGTTTTTAATTAGAATACTTGTACGGTTGAAGAAGTCGTACATGTTAAATTTGATGAAACCAATACCTTTGTTTTTAAACAAACTCAATCTATATCTTCAGATGTGTTTTCAAAAACTGATTATCAACCCTTGATAGAAGATCCTTCTGATAAGGAAAATGTTGAAGAAGATATTTCTGAAGCATTTACCTTAGGATATTTCCTACCATATGTTGATGAACAGGTTTTACAAAACCAAAATCAGTTATTTCTTAAGAATAATCCTAGTGATAGTATCATTGGTGATGTAAATCAACCAGTAAGTACTAGAAGTTCCATAAGAAATGAAGTAGAACATATAGAATTCCTTTCACAATCAGAACAAAAAAGTACTAATGAATCTTTAGGTGATGAAGATTGGATAAAAGCTATGCAATACGAGCTAAATGAATTCAAAAGGAATAAAGTCTAGAACATGGTTTAAAGACCTAAGGAAACTTATGTTATTGGAGTAAAATGGGTCTTCAGAAATAAGTGTGATGAAAATGGAATCATAGTAACAAATAAAGATAAATTGGTTGCTAAAAGCTATAATCCACAAGAAGTAATAGACAATAAAGAAACCTATTTTCCATTAGGTAGACTTGAATCTATTCATATTCTACTTGCCTTTTCAGCATTCTTTATCTTCAAACATTTTCAAATGGTTGTTAAATGTGATTTCCTTAATGGTTATGTTCAAGAGGAAGTTTTTGTTGAACAACCTCCTGGTTTTGAAGATACAAAACATCCTGAACATGTTTTCAAACTTACCAAAGATTTATATGGACTTAAAAAAGCCCCTAGAGATTGGTATGATAGGCTTATAGGGTTTTCGTTAAAAAAAAATTACATTAAGGGAAATGTTGATCCAAGAATTTTTATAAAGAGAGATAAGAAGAATTTTTTGATTGATTAGATTTATGTTGATGACATTAAATTTGGTTCAACTCAGCAATCTCTAACTGATTCCTTTGTGAATCTAATGAAATCTGAGTTTTAAATGAGTATGATGGGTGAGTTAACATTTTTCCATGGTTTTCAAATTTCTCAAAAACCAGAAGGAATCTATATATCCCAACATAAGTATATTAAATATCTTCTTAAAAAGTATGGATATGACAACACTAAGAGTATAAGTACTCCCATTGGTACCTCAAATTCAATTGATCTTGATTAAGCTCAGAAACTAGTAGATCAAACATCATTTAGAGGTATGATAGGAAGTCTACTTTACTTAACAGCTAGTCATCCATACTTAATGTTTTCAGTATACTTAAGTTCAATATATCAATCCAATCATATGGAATCTCATTTAAATGAAATAAAAAGGATTTTTTCACTACATAAAGGGATCCATAGATTTAAGACTTTTTTCATTCTTCTGGAAATGATTTTGTTCTAATTTTTTTCGGATGCTGAATTTGGTGGATGTAGAATGGATAGGAAAAGTACATCAGTAACTTTTCATTTATTAGGAGATTCATTAGTTTCTTGGTCATGCAAAAAGAAACACTCAGTCTCACTTTCCACTACTGAATCTTAATATGTTTCAGTTGGAAGTTGTTGTGCTCAAGTGTTGTGGATGCACCCTACACTCACAAACTATGGTATGAGTTTTACCAAAACAAAAATACTGTGTGATAATACTAGTGAAATTTCCTTAAGTAAAAACCCTACACATCACTATTGTGAAAAACAAATAGATATTAGGCATCACTTTGTTAGGGATCACAAAAAAAGATATCATTCTTCAATTTATCATAATGAAAGATAAACCTACTAACATTTTCACAAAATCTTTACCCTCTGATAGATTTGTGTATATTAAACAGAAGTTTGGAATGATAATCGTAAGGTAATATTCCATATTAACTTCTTGTTGAAACCTATCTCCATACAGTAAGAAACTACTTTTCATAGGGGGAGTACATTTCTTATTAGTCAAAATTTTTCATAGTCAAAATTTTTCGTAGTCAAAATTTTTCGTAGTCAAAATTTTAGTAGTCTAAAATTTTTGTAGTCAAAATTTTCAGAATCTAAAGTTATTCAAGTAGAATTTTTGCTCATTACAAATAATCATCCTAGCATTCTGGAAGGTATATTTTATTTCTAAATTCTTATAATCATCTTTCACTTTTTGGTATTTTCTTTTTAAAATTTTCAGATTCATTTCCTTCTCCTAAATCCAAATATCTATCTTAAAAACCTCAAAATATCAGAATCTATCAAAATCCCTCTTCTATTATCATCTCAATTTTCATATTTGATCAGAAGCTTTTTCAACCATTGGATCAACCATGGAAGTTGAAACGTCGCCTAAATCGCCTATATAAAGCCCCCCTGATGGTTGTCCCACATTGGGTTTTTCAAGATTTTTCTTGCTAAAGCTCTTCCTCTGCATTTTAAGGCCGTTCTGAATCCTCAAAGTTTCCTTAGTTCTGGATGTCTGCTAAATCATCTTCTCAGAAAGAAATTTCAACTGTTAAGGTAATATCTGAGTGGAAGATATATCGGGAGAGGCTAGTTGATCAGAAATTCCTCAACAAGTATGATTCCATTGTTTCAAAAAAATATTGAGCTGAATGACTGGGAGAGCCTTTGTATTTTGAAGCCAAAGGCACAAGATCTGATGTATCGAGAGTTGATGGTGGAGTTTTATGAAACACTTACCTTTTTCAATGAAGGTGGGAAAGATAAATTTTCTTTCAAGTGTTATGGAAAGACCTACTCTATTTTATACCGCAAAGTAGCGAGTCTGATTGGTATTCCTTGTGAAGGGGAAAAAGAGATTTGTACTCAAAAATTACCTGATGAATCCGGATCTTTTAATAAGGAGAAGGCAATAGAGTGTCTTGTCTTGAAAGGAGTGAAGACTCTAAAGATCATTCATCTTTTTAAAAATTTGTAGATTCTTGAACTATGGGTTCAAGGCTTTATAATTCCAAGGAAATGGGATAATGATACTCTGAAGAAGAGTGACATTTATATTTTGGATTTCTTGGTGAATCTAAAGAAGATAAACTTGGTTAAATATATCTTCGTAACGATGGAGAATATCAAGAATGAAAATATAATGTCTCAAATTATTTTGTATCTGTCTATTCTTTCAAAGATTATTGTTCTTTGCCTTCAATCATTTAAAATCCCATGTAGTTCTAAGCTGAGAAATTACAATGTGATGCTGCTAAGTGATGACACCTTAAGAATAATGAAAATTGGATATTCTAGTGAATCCAGACAATTATATGATCTTTATGAAGAAGAATTATAATCTTTCTTGAAGAAGCTGAAAGTGGATAAAATCTCTAAGAAAGGTGGAAGGAAGATAAAGGCTAAAGAACTAGAAGAGAAAACCAAAACTCCTGTGGCCAAGCAAACTCAGTCAGCACCACTGAATCCGAAGAAGAAAAAATATTAACTTGATGAAGTAGTGGCTAAGTGGAGTGAAGATAAGATGAACTGGAAGGAATGTAAGCCTATGTTTGGATTGGACCCTACTGAAGAAAAATCATTTAAGGAAAAGGCTACTGAGAATCTGGAAAAGGAAGAAAAAGAAAAGAAGCAAAGGAAGAAATTTTCGGATGCTGAAGTCATTCAATCTCTTCTCAAGGCTACTGAAAGAGACTCTGAACAAATTCCGGTACCAGAATCCTTTTTGATAGAACCATTACTAGAGACTCTAGGAAAGAAAGTGGTGGTTCTGGAATTGCATCAAGAAGAATAAATTCCTCAGGAAGAGGAAGAGGAAATAGAAGAAGAAGAGGAGGAAGAAGAAGGCAATGGAACTGCTGATATTATAAAACAAGTTGAAGAGTACCATGAGAGGGAAATTCCATCTGTAAAATCTTCAACTCGAAATTTCCAAGCTGAAGCCTCAAAAAATTTTACACCATGAAAAGAAGATAAGGGTGAAGAAGAAGTGAATAAGACAACATATGATGAATGTAGTAATCATGATTTTATTCATCCGGAAGATCTAGTGGCTGAGGCAGAGAATGAAGAAGTTGATGAAGATAAGATTTTTCAGCTATTTGATAGCGAGCATTAATCTCCTCAGGAATAGGACATCATTCCGAGACTAGATAATGGAAAGTAGGTGGTTATAGACACACCTAGTAAATCTATGGTGAAGAAAAAAAATTCGGGTGCTTCAACAAAGAGGAAATATGAGGATATAGAAAGAGAATCATCACCAACCAAACATTCGGATTCAGAATCATCTTCTCTTAGAAATGATTTTGTTTTCCAGTCATTGAAGAAGCTGGTTGGTACTATTCCTTTATTTACAAGCATAGATTCAAGATTCCAAATGCTTCAACATACTATAAACCAAAAGTTAGATTCAATTTCCATGGTGATAGAAAAATGTGTTGCACTAGAGGCAGATTTCAAGACCTACCCCTTTGGTTATGAGGTTCATAAAATATCGTACAATAAGATGACAAGATGGTCAAATAAGATTATTTAAGAAATGATAATTTCTGATGAATTCCATGATAATTTCATGGATTATTTTGATACTAAATATGGGAAGATTAAAGATATTACAAATAGTTTTGAGGAAAAGTTATGTCTTGAACAATATTCTCGGAATAAAGAAGTTATAGATCTGATGGCACACTTAACTCTATGGTCATGAATTGGAAAATGGAAGGAGATCATAAAATAGAAATTGAAGAGAAGCTTATTAAGCAAGAAGAACTACTGAAAGCTTAGGAAGACATTCTTAAGGCCTAGGAAGAGAAAATTAAAGCCTTAGAGAAGAAAAGTGAAGACTATGATCAGATGCTAAAGCGTGCAGAAGAGGATCACAAAGAGATCAAGAAGCTAAAAACTATTGTGAAGAAGCTGATGCCGAAAGAGAAAGAGGGATAATTTCATTACATTCTGATATATTTTTTATTTTCCTCATTGTACAAATACTTTCAGTCTTAATGAATTTTTTTATCCTCCATATATGTCGTTGTAATAATGTTTCACATACCAATTTTTTCCATTCCCTCTATTGCATTTTGAAAATCACAAAGGGGGAGAATGGAATATTAAAAAGAATACAAAGTAAAGAAGAAATTTCTACAAGTAAGGGGGAGTTCATCTAGAAGAATGTTCTTATCAATGATGTTTTTTGAATGCATGAAAATGAAAAATCTCATTCAGGAAATCAAGAATACGATCCATAGTAATTCCAAAGCATAAGGGGGATTTAGTCGTATTCACTATGATTCATAAGTAAAGGGAGATGAATTTTTATTTTCATGTCCATAAAATTTCTAAGTCCTTAGATTATTTTTAGTAAGGATGTTTATGATTTCCAAAAGGGGTATATTGTTGAGTCAATAAGGTTCCCTTATGACTTTCCCATTCAATTATGTTTTGAAAATCATAAACACTCTATCTAAAGGAATTTTTTTTCTCTGAAGATTTTTCATAATAAGGAAATTTTTCCTTCCCCAAGGAAAGTTTCTCCTATATTTGTTTTCATTGTTCATGATTTATTTTCACTAAATCTAACTCTTTTTATTTCTAAGTGTAAAATTTGGTTTCATTTCTAAAACCTCGGAATCCTATAAATAATTAGATATAAAGTATTTTGTTTTCATATTCTTAATTCAGATTTCGAATTCTGTGAAATTCCGATTCCGAATTCTCTGAAATTCGGATTCTAAATTCTTTGAAATTCGGATTCTGAATTCTTAGAAATTCAGATTTCGAATTTTGTGAAATTCAGATTCCGAATTCTTTGAAATTCAGATTCCGAATTCATTGAAATTCTGATTCTAAATTCTCTGAAATTTAAATTCTGAATTCTCTGAAATTCAGATTCCGAATTATCTGAAATTAAGATTCTGAATTCTATAGAATTCAGACTACGAATTCTTTGGAATTCAGTTCCCGAATTTCATAGAATTCAGACTCCAAATTCCATAGAATTCTGGCTCTGAATTCCTTATAATTCAGACTCTGAAGTCTATAGAATTCTGATTCTGAATTCCTTGAAAAACAGAATCTGAATATTCATGTAATACAGACTCCAAATGTTATTCTCTTAGTCTCCAAATTTTATTTTTCTCTTTGACTCTGAACATTATTTTTTCCTTAGACTGTGAAAAATAGATATGGTTGAGAAACCATTTTTTACTTACTCATTTTATTGTTATAAAACGATGTTGTGCATTCTATTTCTAAATAACCGTTGTTTGAGTGACACGTGTACATGTCCCTCGAAAATTCAAATAAAAATATGACCATTGGAGGAGGGAGCCGACCGTTAAAGAAATGCCTTTAAATAACAGCTCATTTGAATGATATCAATACAAAACTTGATTGA
This sequence comes from Viscum album, assembly GCA_963277665.1. Taxonomy (NCBI): domain Eukaryota; kingdom Viridiplantae; phylum Streptophyta; class Magnoliopsida; order Santalales; family Viscaceae; genus Viscum; species Viscum album. Next base: position 1,492,883,993 of record OY728120.1, read on the forward strand.
TTGTTCTACAACTCTAGAGATTACATGCTGTTGAAGTGATTTCTAGAGAGAGAGAGTCTCATTCTTTGTGCGTACTGAACATCTTGTTCAGATTGGTTCGTACGACTCCAATTGTATCTATATACAATCGAGGGCTTTCGAGGGTCGGAAGACAGAGGTGACAACTACCTTAAAGCTTGAGGACTTCCTTGATAAGGAAGACAGAGGTGCTGACTACCTTGACGTTTTAGGGCTTGCAAGAATAACAATATAGACTCCGATATTCATATTGATGGCTTACCCTGGTGTGGGTAAGACAAAATTTATTGAAAGTATAAATCAAGGGACATTTATCCAAGGTTGTTGGATACCCTACTCTTTGGGTAAAAAGATTCTATACTTGTTACTTGTGTTGTTTCATGTTTATTTTCCACTGCATTTTGAATTAACAAGGAAAGTATAAGTATATTATACTTTCATGTACTTGTACTCTGATTAGTAAGATTTTATACCCTTTATGGTAGAATATTTTCCCTTATAAACTTTCCTTAAATTTAATTTATGAAACCATATTTTCGAAATATAGGAAGTTTGTAGAACTTAGAGGTATTTTGAATTTACCTTGGATAAATTTGTTAAACATAGAAAGTTTTATATCAACTTTAAAAGTTCCAAAGGAATTTTTAAAGGATTCAATTCACCCCCACTTGTATATTAAGCATCTACATAATTATTTTGATCTTACAGAGAACATTATGAGTCATGAGTGATGGGATTGAACCTCAAAGAGGCTTCCTACGTATCCCCATGATAGGGAATCAAAGTCCATGTAGTTCATCTGAAGATGACTTACCATTGTTTAGGGACTTCAACGGACTACCGTCGATTGGGGGCACAATGGATTACTACTGGATGGGGTCACAAAGGCTTACTGCTGGATGGGGTTGACAACGGCTTACTACTGGATGGGGTCACGATGGCTTACCACTAGATGGGGTCACAACGTCTTACCTATGGATGGGGTTAACAATCGCTTACCGCTCGATGGGGTCATAGTGACAAACTGCTGGATGGGGTTGACAATGGCTTACTACTGGATGGGGTCACAATGGCTTACCGTTGGATGGGGTGGACAACGTCTTACCGCTGGATTGGGTCACAATGGCTTAACACTAGATGAGGTCACAATGGTTTCCATTGGATGGGGTTACAACAGCTTACCACTGATTGGGGTTCACAACGGCTTATCGATATATGGGGTGGCAACGACTTACCACTGATTAGGGTTCACAATGGCTTATCACTGATTGGGGTGTGAACGACTTACCACTAATTAGGTTGACAATGTATTACTACTGATTGGGGTCACAATGACTTACTTCTGGTTGGGGGTGAACATCATTGAGGTTTCCTACATACCTTGCCTTAGCAAGGATCAATGACAGCATAGTTGAGGAGTTGTGGACCGACGTGAAATGGTCAGAACCAATGAATGGTGGTCTTGAACCTTAGGGAGTCTTCCTACATACCTTGACTTGGAAAGAATAAAAGACCTCGTAGTTCAGGACTGGTAGACCGATGTGAAATGGTCGGAACCAATGGATGATGGGATTGAACCTTAGGGAGGCTCCCTACATACCTTTCCCTGGCAAGGATCAAAGACCACGCAGTTCAGTAGTGGTGTACATACGTGAAATGGTCAGAACCAATGGATGGTGGGCTTGAACCTCAGGGAGGCTTCCTACGTACCTTTCCTTGGCAAGGATCAAAGACCATGTTGTTCAGGAAGGGGTGTGTGGGGATTACATTCTAGGATGCTCAGGGTTGATTTCATGGTCCATGATTACTCTAATCCCATGCCAGTCATGCTCAATGTGAGAAACAAGATGGATCATGGACCTGACGATCATGTCGCGAAAGGTGCATCAGCGGGAAGTGGAGTGGGGATTAAACATATTTAGCGGCCCAATGAGGAAACAAGGGCTTACACATGATCTGTGGCCCGAAGTGATGTATATTGGGACTTACTCCATGGTGGAGGCCCGGGTGGTGACAAAGACCAAAGAGAGAGGGCTTTTGGCACCAAGTACGAGAGGAAGAGTAGAGGTTATACCTCTTTCAAGAAAAGCTAGGGGCTTACACCAAGGTAGTTTCCCTTTCCCCGCAGACAGACACCGCTCCAATAAGGAGGATCTCATTCCATGTGAATAATGATTTCACTTCTGTAGAGACCAATGGGTGTGAATAATGTACAAGGTGGGGGTACCCCACGTACAGTTCAAGGGGAGAGGTCATAGTTTAATGTCATGTACTGAGGATGATGGAGCTTTGAATTTTAACATCTTGCATCTCGGATGAAAGGGATGCACTCTATACCCCTAGGACTTACATAACCAATACGTCCCACACCTTGGAGAAGGGAAGGCATTAGCAATGTTGTGATGATGGGGTGTTATGGATAATTTCATTGAGGGGTCCAAGTTAGCGTGGCTATGCGAAGAAGCAATAACCATTAGCATACCTATGCGAAGATGAATGGGGCAAAGAAATGCAATGGGGAACACCACCCAAGGGACCTTGAAATTGCTTCATGCAAACATGAGGGTCCGCACGGGAGAAGGAGTTGCATAGCAAAGGGGTTCATATGTAGAAGCCCTGTGATACTCTGGTGATCCATGTAGTGTATGAGCTTTTGTGAAGGGCGTGCTTCGCGAAGTGAAGTGGCCAAGCCTAGGAATAGGGCATAGGTTCATATGGAAGGTGCTTCACGAAGTGGAACAGAATTATCGGAGTAGTTCTTTACAGAGAAAGGATTCCTTGCGAAGAGTAGCAATGTAATGCAATGTTCTTCATGAGGCACAATGACCCTACCTTAGCATGCGGGTCACATATGAAGGAACAATGCTTCACGAAGCATGAGTGCTCTGCGAAGGCCCGAGTCACAATTGGGATATCCTTCCTTGTTGGAGGACCAAGGGCTCTACGAAGGGTATCCCTATTTGAATAGGGGTGAAATTCATGAAAAGGGGAAGGAACTTCGCGATGAAAAATTACCTTGAAAAGATCAAGTTTCATAGAGTAGAAATTGATTCATGAAATGGGAGTTCAGAAGGCGAATGGTCGGAGGATCTGTCCTTTAGGCTTAAGGGGAGCCTGATATTTATAGGCAAGAGGCACCGTAGAGCTGAGCTTGCTTTGAGTGAAGCCAAAGCTCACTCCACGATGGTTTACCAATGTCAAAGGGGTTCGTGGAGCATCCCGCCTCCTCGCTCTGCGGTGGGTTCACGAACGTGAAAGAGGTTAGCAGAGCATCCCACCTCCTTGCTCTGTAGTGGGTTCGTGAATGTCAAAGGGGTTCATGGAGAATCTCACCTCCTCACTCGGCGGCGGGTTCGCGAACGTAATAGTGGTTCACGGAGCATCCCTCATCCTCACTCTGCAGCGGGTTCACGAAGGAAGATTTGGGCACCAGCTGTAGGGCCCTGGGGGCTCTGCGATTGTTCTTCACGAGGCATCTCCTAATCCATTTTGTTCGTTCTCATTCTTCCCAAATTTTGGTGCCAATAGGTATGTCACTATTCATATGGGTAAGTTTGTATTCACCAAAAATTAAGTTGATTATATCGGACTCCAAATATCATAATGAACGTAACCGTGTATGTTTGTTTTTCAAAATTCAAAACAGAGAAGCATAAAAATTATGTTTATTTCCTAGGTTATAACAGTGTTGTTTCATAGAGACTCAATTTTTCATGCATTATATATTAAATTTATTTTTAAATCATTAGGGTTTCATATTAATAGTGAATATATTCATAACATGATTTTGTATTTATAAAAATAATTATAATAGCCAATATATATTGTTCCTTTTCATTTAAAATATTTAATTAACTAATATTTTGGTAAAAATGAACTTTTTAATAAAATAATTATATATTAAATATTTTTTTACACAAAATAATACTTCAAAATAGTATTTATTTTTAGAAAATTAATTAATTTAAATTCTATAAATTTTCATTATAATTATTTATAAGTTTTATTATTGTTAATTAAAACAAATAATAAACTGAATTAATTTGAAACTATAAAACAAATTATTGGGGTGTTATAATAATTCCTTCAATTTGTGTGTATACTATACCCTAAGTACTACTCACCAACCTGGGTCCTACTGGAGGTAGGACTCAGGGGTCATTATCTCTCTTCTCCCATTGTCGACATAAGAGGGGTACACTTTGAGGGGAGGGGGTCGTGACATTAACCATTTAATTTAAATAATTTCATAATTTATGGGCAATAACTAGAATGTCCAACGTGTGGTATAATGAAGATATTTATAAATCAACAGAAACATGGGGAAAGAGATATAAACCAACTACATCCAGATTAGGATACTCTACTAATCTAATATTGAGGCTTGATTTAGTACAGTTTGAGAGAAATTGATGAAAGGAGCATCCTACCTGGAAATAGGGTTTGTGATCTTCCACCAAAATATCACAAGGGATAAGAAGAGAAATTGAAATAAGAAGTAAGAGGATTTAAGAGGATAACTCCAGCAACCAATTCTTCTAATGGTATTCGAATCAATATATGGATCAATAATTTATCAAGATCCTTATCTTAAGGAGGGATCTTCTAAGTGATAGGAGGGGTTTTCATCCAATGAAAATTGTATAAATGAGGGATTTAGGTTTTTAAGTAATTAAAGTAGTAATTGTAAATTTAACCAACTTTAAAGTGGAGAATGGTTCAGCAACTGGGCTGGCAAAACCATTCACCAATCATGCTTAATGAAATGATCAAGAACCCCCTTGCATGTGCTAGATTCTTGGTTTGGATAAACATGCACAACCCACATAAAATTCTACTATAAAGAACCTACAACAAGGCACATGGCTATGCAGTTCCACTCTGATGGTTATATTATTGAATGTGGGACCTATAGATCTACTGATATTTTTTCATGGTATATACTATTGGGACCCACAGTTTCAGACAAACCATGCGACCTAACCAACCCTTCCCATTTTTGATTTTTTAGAGCCCGACACTCCCAAAACACTACAGAACAATCAAGGAACCTCTCAAGACTTTAACAAAGTATAAAAAAACTATTTGAGGGTTCTAAATATCAGAATTATGTTCTAATTCTTAGTTTAAAGAACTAATCATCCACCAAACACCAAAATTAAAATTCCATTATAATTATTTCATGGCTAAAAACATGGGTTGTTACAACCTCCCCACCTTATAATTTCTCACCCCTAAGAAGCCTTGTGGAAACAGAAAAAACTCAACATACCTGGGTTAATAATTCTTATTAAAATTGGTGAGTTTTGTTTCTAAATGCCTAATTAACTACCAATAATTACTTAAGTGTATGATACTTATGCTTTCAAAACCAGAGCTAATGCTCATTTTCTGGCTGAACCACCGAAGCAATGCTTACTTGAGTCCATTTAGCTAGATACATGATCACATAATTTTCTCTTTAAACATTTGTCTTATGGTTCTCCCCACAAAAAAAATTTAACATAAAAGGGTTCCAATTGTAAATCATGGTACCTCCACCATCATAATTTCTTATAAATAATTCCCTAAGAGTTATAAAGACATTCCTGATGTGATTTTGAATTGGTCAAATAGTCAATTCCCTGCTGACATCATTTAGCAAAGTCAAGACATATTTTCCTGAAATTCCCTAGCCATAACATACTATACTCATCTCTACCTGATGATGTGATAAGAACATTTTTTCACCGACCTTATCCCTTAAGAAAGTAGAAAACAATACCGACTGACCATTTTAAAAATGATCAGCTTAGAAGACCGGTATATTACATATCAAAACATGATGCCTTCCTCTAAATCATTTCACATTAACCATGATAACATATATTGAATCCCATTTCTTAATTTTGGTGATGTTTCTAACCCAACATCCATTTAAGCTATAATGCCTCAACCCCAACATGGGTTTACATCTGATCTGATATACTTAGATCACCACCATCGAAAAATATCATCCAAGCCCAATCAAATTTTGAGATAACCTAGGGATAATCAACTTTAATTTTAGGATCTCATCCATGATATCCTATATTTAATAATTTATAAGTGAGACTTCGGTTCATAGTCGAGACTTCTACATGTCACGAACACTAACTGAGCCCAATGACAGTCAAGTTAAGAACTAGCTAGTGTCTGTGAGTGCAAACAATACATTCCTACTTGGGAACCCAAGTATCACTTAAGAATAACCATGTATGTTTAAACAACCTTGTCATAGAAGCGTAACTACAACTGAGCTTATTTATTAAGACTAATGACATTTAAATTCAGTGTGGTGTATAACCAATGATCTCTCGGTGTAAATAGATGATTTCAAGGTAGGGGACATGATCATCTCTAGAACACGAGTACATTAATAGGATAATTAATATTACCAAGAAGTCTTGAGACACCCCCACTATATAAAGATGAATTGCTAAGTAAGGTTTCCAAACAACCATACCCAACTACAAGAAGGTAGAGTAATTGAACCACTATTGATCGACTTCTTTTAGAAAAAGCTCAAATTCACCTGCCAATGCATCTTCATTATCCAATCAGATTTCCTTTACATCTCAAGGCATCCCATTACCACTCAATAATTACCACCAAAGTCTATCCATGACCAACGATGTTTTAAGGGGTTGCGTATGCAGCCAACCATGTCATTGTCGTGATACCTTGCAAGCAAAGACATGATTCAAAACTTTCCAACCTCAAGGTAATTAAAAATAGACTAACCATTTCCAAATGGTCCTCATTGGTTGTGTTCCTTATACTTGAAAGGACACATATTTACCAGAACCAACACATTGTTCCCCACTATAAAAGTTTCCTAGTCAATGAAAGGAAGATAGACTAGCTTCTCATAAGAATTCTAGATTTAGATTCAATTTAGATGAACATGTGATATTTCACTTAGCCATGCTCACATAAGTCATAACATTATGCTCAAATCCAAAACAACTTAACCAGCATGTCAAAAAACCGGATACAATTTGAACATCACCCCGTGTCACATCCATTATTTTATTTTTATGTAATATTTTGTTTATTGTTAGACATGTATTTATCCTTGGTTTGCCCATTTATTTTTGGTGAAAATGGATATTTTGGGATTCAAAGAAAGTGACACACAGTTGGCGCACAGTTAGGGAAAATCATTCTCCCTCCTCCTGGTAAGTGTGCGAAAAATTTCCAATTTTGATAGTGGTGACCACACAGTCGATGCATGGTGTGGAAAAATGTGTGGGATAACTGTGCGACATATTATTCTTGGATAGTGAGGGATGCATGGTTACAAAATATTTTGGAAAACCATGTGAGAAAACCATGAAACTTATCCAGGACATTAAAAAGTGGAAAATTACTTTCTTTCCCTCTTCATATTTTACTCTAAAATCACCTCCTATCCAACCCATTTTGGGTTTTCATCCATTGGAGCCTCTTACAAGCCTTCTTAGACCTCTTGAGCATTAATATTTTGTTGGTTTTGGTGTGGGAACTTCAAGGAATTTCTAATTAACCCTCTTTTCTCATGATCACTCCATTATTATAGGGTTTCTCCCTCTCCTTCTTGAGTTCTTATTTTCCAACAGGTTGTTTGACCTAAAGAGGTTCTGATCTTGTGTTTTTGGGAGAAATATTGGTGTTTTTTGTTTGATCTTTCCTTTATAATGTTGTGTGGTGGTGTAGTTGTGGTTTTTCGTGGATTTCTAGAGGTTTTCATGTTTTTGGTAAGTGGTTCCATGGTTTTACATTATTAGATGAGTTTGGATTTCATTTTTGATTGTTTAAATGTGTTCTATGGATTGTTTGTATGGTGTGATACATATTTTAGAAAGGGTTTGAGATGAAAATGTGATTAAAAAGTATTTTAGAAATGAAATTGGCATGTTTTTTGGGTTATTCATTGTGGTGTTTCATGAATATGTTTTTTTCCATATGTGAAAGGTGAAAAATATTTTTTTAAGTATATTTAAATATTTGAGTGTGTTGAAAGTGGATTTTACAAGAGGAATGATTTTTTATTGCAAGTTGGATTCTTTTTTTTAAACATAAAACGAGTCATTGAATTATGAAGCATGTAATAAAATGGGTTTGGTGTCAATATGATTTTGAAAGGGGCTTTGCTCATGGAAATGGTTTGATTTCATATGTGTTCTTCTTATTGTGTTCCCAAATGGGTTTTAGAAACTATGAAAGTGGCGAGAAATGTATTTCCAAATGGTTTTAGTGTGCATGCTAAATTGGAATTGGTTTTTTATGGGAAATGATGGTTTCCATGTGAGATTTTTTTTTGACATAAGACGTAATCATTAATGATGAAGAATAGCAGAAGTACAATCGCTTAACCATGAAGGAATGTGATCCAGCCAGAGCTGGTCATTTTCAAGAGGGCTATAGGCCACCACCTGATGGGCAGCCTTCTTTCCTTCCCTTTTGATAAAGGAGAAGGTGCAAATTGTGAAGCTTTGACGGAGAGATTGGATTTTCCTAATGAGAGACCCAAAAGGTTAAAAACAACCATCGTTGAGGTTGATAGACTTGATAATGGTGAGACAATCCAATTACAGGTGAATGGAGTCCCATCTGTGATCTTTAGTGAACATCATACCAATGGGGATGGAGGCGGCTTTAGTAACCACGGGTTCCCAGAGAACGTGATGTGATTCATGTTTGGCTGCGATGGTCAGCCCAAAGTGATCCCGAGCCAACAGACCAAGACGAAAAGGTATATCCTTGGGAAGAGAGACATCCACATTAATCTTGAGAATCCATTCCAGTGGAGGACACCAATGGGAAGGAGAATATGGGGTTCCAAAGGGATTTTGTTGTCCAATGTGATGTTATCATCCCTTAATCCCTGACAACACCCGTTCAATCCAGAATCTGGGGGGCTTGATGATGTGGTTAAAATTGCATCTTTGCAGCGCAGCCAAATTATCCAGGCCAAAATGAAAATTTAGCCCACGTTGGCTGGTGAAAAAAAGGAGAACCATCACATCAAGAGAGAGGGGAGGTCCGAGACCACGTCTAGTGAGAGATTCGTACAAGAGCCCCATTTGTACCAGACCTCATTTCCCCCCGGGCATTGGATGATAGCATGGAGGGGACTTTCTGGGGTGATCGGGCAGAAAGGGAACAACATGTCGCTAGAAATATGACGAAGGACGAGAAGGTCCTTGGTTGGGAGGATGCCAGTGCATACCTACCAACAAAAGTGGCATATTTTTTGCAGGACATTGAGCTTCCACAGCTGTTCCCATGCCCCCCCTCACCTCTGTCTGTCTGAGTATGGAGGGAATACATGAAGTGAGGATAACCAAAGAGAAGAGGGGTTTGAGACCTCTTGATGTTCCAAAAATGACCAAGGAGGAAGGGTATCTATTTGGTGTAAAAACACAAGAGGGGAATAATTAGAAATTTAAAATTTTAAGAATCTGGGTAGCTAGCACGGTTTAGCTGCATGGTTTTGCAAACAATGCACAAACTGTGTGGTCTCCACTATCCCAATGAAAATAACCTAACTCATAGTTTCCACATGGATTCCCAAACCATTCACCACCCTTGTGCCTTAAACTAGGACCCCAAAATAAGGCGCATAGTTACCTTGGATAAGTTACATGGTTTCCCTTAACCGTGCGCTACCCGTGCACCACTTGCTTCCAAGACCAAACCTTTATTTTCAACCAAAAACTCAAAAATCCAAACTAGGAATCCACTTATACCTCAACCAAAGGATCCAATATATATATTAGAAGAAAATAAATAATTTATATGTTCGAGGTGTGACATGGTATAAAGTGTGAAACCTAACAAGGTTTCAATAATTTAATCAAGCCATTAATTTAATTTTAGGTGCAACACTAGAAGGTATGACATGAATCACAACTAAAAAAGTGTATAAAACAACTTGAATATGATGGAAAAGGTATATAACACCTACTGTATACCCATAGTAGAAGACTCATCCATTATTAGCCTTTAATTTGGTCCAGACCAAGAGAAAAAGGAAGAAAGGATGAAAAACCATGAAATAGAGCATATTAGTTTCCACAAAAATAACTCAATTATATGAAACATAATTGAGAAAGAATCAAGATTAATAAATAACTCCCAAGCATAGATCTGATGAGATGAATGATGTTTGAAGGGGAGACTGGATTTAGAAGTTACAACCTCTCCTAGGTTTAGGATTACATGGAACTCAACAGGAGGAGAAGAGCTAGTCATGACCAGAGAATAAATGAAATAGGACATGAGGGTTAACATTTAAATTCATTGAGAATTTTTTTTCACTTCACCTCAAAAACCTTTGGTTTCGTGGTTTGGATTCACGGTTGGCCAAACCATGCACCAACCATGTGAACCTATCTATCTAAGATGCCATCTTGCACAATTATGGAACCCAGTTAGACAAACCATGCACCGATAATGCATTTATCCTCTTTAAAAAGTTTTTAACATCACGTATAGGTGTACTCCCCAGGTTTCACGATTTCCTAAAACCACATAGCCTCTAATTTCCCATTGAAATTCCACTTACGGTTATTAGTAACCGTGTTTCATGGTCTGTATACTTTCTATTAATGACGTGGCCCTGCTATCTTTTCCAAAAAACCGGGTCTCTAGGCTCTGAACAAGCCTCAAAAACCCATGAAACTTTTATGAACTCATTAGGAACTCAAAATAGGTCAAAAACAAGAAACTAAACTAAAATTTAATATATATGTACCTCATAAGAAGACCCATGATCTTATAATCTCCCCCCCTAAAGAAATTTGTCCCTTAATTTACTTTCCAAGGGTGGTCAAACATTATTTGAAAACAACTCCAATCAATGAGAACATAAATTGACCCCCCACTCCCAAGTCTTGTTTTTTACGACCATTATGACATAACACCAGTACTAGAGGAATTGAACAGACTTGGAGAGCCTTCATGCTCAGAACAAAGATATGTATATGATGATCCTTAAAGGACTCATCTACTTGTAACTCAACCTCATTCAATTGAATAGTATGAGATGAGTCTGAGTGATAATGATATATTTGAGACACATGGAATACATCATGCATGGCTTGGTACCTATGAGTTTACTCAACTGATAGGATACTGGATCGACTCTCTCTATAATCTCAAAAGATCAGACATATCGTAGTGAAATTTTACCCTATATCTAAATCTGTCTATAACTCAGCATCAGTGAGATATGTAAATAGACATGATCCAACACCTTGAACTATAGAGGTCATCAAAGATGATCAATGTATTAATTATTTCTATATTATGAAGTATCCATCCACTTTTTGATCAATTTGGACATGCTCTGAAGTTTGATACATGAGGCATGGTCTAAGAAATGTTGCCTCTCCTACCTCTAACCTGCACTGTGGTGATCAACATGGACTACCATATAATTCTTTATAAATGCCCATATGTATAGTTGTATGATATCTATTGTTAGAGGATAACTCAACTGGGGGTATATGCTTCTCCCTAGGACCCCCAAAATCAAGTACACATTCTCTAATCATGTCCTCTAAAACCTTTATTGTGTGCTTAGACTGCCTATCAGTATAAGGGTGGTATTCCATTAAAAAAAGAACATATATATCCCAAAACCTCTATAATCTTTACCAAATACAAGATGTAAAATGGGAATCCGTATCCAATAAAACGGTACATGGGAACCCATGGAGGTGTAAAATCTCATTGATATAAAGAATACCAAGATTATATACTGAGAAGGTCTCCCTAATCATTTAGAAGTGGGTGAAATTCATCAACCTATTTACAAAGAACCATACAAAATCACTACCTCAAGGTGACCTTGGAAACCCGATCATGAAATCCATCACAACATTGTCCCATTTCCACTCAGGAATGGGTAACTGATATAAGATCCTATCTGGTCACTAGTGTTCTATGTTCACCTATAGATAGGTGGAGCACCTCATAAAAAAACCAGCTATTTACTATTTCATCCACAAAAACCTGTATTAAGAGCATTATCCCTGATACATCTTTACAATTCTAGGATGTACTACCCAAGATAAGGCATGAAACTCCTGCATAAACTCCTCACATATGTCTTCTGGAAGCTAAATACGCCCATGTATGCGTAGAATTTCATCCTCCCCAACTATATAACCATGAGGTGAGTTATCACTGACCATGCTTTCCCATAGTACTGTTGAGTCAATAAGGTTATCTTATGACTCCTCCATTCCTTAAGGTTTTATGTTTTGAAATCACAAACTCCTTTTCTTAAGTTCTCTCTTTAAGTTTTGAATTTTTCATTCCGGAATTGTCATTCCATTATACTTATAGATATATTATTATGTTTTTCCATTTGGTTATACTTAAAAATCTGTCATTACAATTTGTCATTCAGTTTTTATGATTCCGATTCCGGTGTATATATGATACTGATCTTCAATACCGAACCCAGTGTATATATGATACCGATCTTCAATACCGAATCCGGTGTATATATGATGTTGATCTTCAATACCGAATCCGGTGTATATATGATGCTGATCTTCAATACTGAATCTAGTGTATATATGATGCTGATCTTCAATACTGATTCCGGTGTATATATTATGCCAATATTCAATACCGAATCCAGTGTATATATGATGTCGATCTATATAATACAGAATCCGGTGTATATGTGATACCGATTTTATGATTCCTATTCTGGAACAAAAGGGATACCTATTTTTCAATCCAATTTACATGCCCTTATGATTCCGTGTTCTTAATAATGTTTTTCTAAAGAATCTATTTTCTTTATTTCTTAAGATTCTGTTTTCTTGATAATGTTAGAGTTTGCCAATGTATCATTCCAATAATATCAGATTCCAAGATTTATTATACCTAACATTTATCTATCATTTATATTACATGAAACAATTTCGTACAATCTATTACAAACTAACCGTTGTATGTTTTCCACATGTCCAGGTCCCTCTGAAATTTAAGGAACATATGACCGTTGGAGAGGAGCCGACTATTGGGAAACTTTGCCTATAAACACAAGCTCATTTGAATGAGCAAAGGACATTGTAGAGAGTGGATGAACTTGATGCATGTGAAATAGATGTAAAGTGATTTCTAGAGAGAGATTCTCTTAAAACTCTCAGTGCTTCATGCGGATGTCATGAACAACTTGTTCAGGCGTGAACAACTTGTTCAGACTTTCTTAGTGCAGACTCCGTTCGTGATGATCATGGGATTCTATGTCTGGAAGACAGAGGTTCTGATTTCCTTCTAAATTGAGGGCTTGTAGGGATATCTAGACATATACTGATCATCAGATTAAGGGCTTACCTAGGTTTGGGTAAGACAGACTTTCTTGAAAGTATTAATCAGAGAACCTTTATCCAAGGTTGTTGGATACCCTTCTCTTTGGGTAAAAAGAATACTATTGTTACTTTTTTTATTTTATAAGTTGTTTTAATTCCACTCATATATCTTACCTTTGTTAAAGTTATAAATTATAACTTTCTTATACTTTGTAAATTTTTTCCTCTGATTATATTTTAGATTCTATATGCTTTAAGGTAGAATCATTCTTTTAAGAAAAATAGAAAAATTTATTTAATAGGTCTTGTGAATTTTTTTAACCTTGTTAAACTTAAATTTAAAGGTTCCAAATGATTTTTTAAAGTATACAATTCACCCCCTCTTGTATATTGAGTATCTACATTCTTATTTTGATCCTATGAAGACCAGACCCTCTGAATCTAAAAATGGCCTCATCCTTACCCTTTTCAGAAGAGTGTAATTTACTGCTAAGTATGGGATAAAAGTATTCCCATGACTATATGGAACCTCCAAGTGCATCTCTAAAAAGATTCTATAATATTACACTAACTAGTAGCCTCCTGTACCGCCTGTATTTGATTCCTCCTACATAGTTCATTGACAACTGTATTTACCTTCCCAGGCATATAGGTAACCTCAAATTCAAAATACTTTAGGTACTCAACCAACCTCCATTTACTAAGATTCAAGTTAGCTGTGTAAATATGTACCTTAGGATTTTTTGGTCCATGTACACCACAAAACACTCTCCCAATAATAAATTCCTCAAACAACATAAGGAAATAACAACAACGATGAACTAGATATCATCCTTCAGGTAGTTCATATCACGCGGAATCAACTGAAGAGATCCCTATGCCACAAATCACTCCTCCTGCATCAGAACTACTCCTTGATAGATGCCTAATGAAACACAATACACTATATATCTTCTAACCAAATATAGAAGAATTAGGACCAGTGCTGAAGTCATTCCCCCTTTTATCTCCTGAAAGGATATATTACAGGTATCTAACCATACAAACATCACACAATTATTAGCTAAGACTATAAGAGGTGATTCTAGATGTTAGAAGTACTATATTAAATACATGTAATATCCATATATCCCTTTGAAACTCAGTATATCATATAAATTCTTGGAATTCTCCTAGGAAACTATAGCTCTTTCCCTCTCTAAGTGAATTAATACTTCTGTATCTAAGATAATATGACATAGTAAGTGAATCATATTAATCCAGAAGTGGAAATTTTTGATCTTAGGATATAACTAATGCTCTCTTATTGTATATAAAACAACCTAAAGATGTTTGAAATAGTTGTGACAAGTGTGAAAATACACCAAGATATCATCCACGGATACAACCAAAAAATAATCCAGATAATGGTGGAAAAAATTCTTCATCAGTTCCATGAAAACTGGTGGCACATTCATAAGACTGAATGACATAACTATATATTCAAATAGACCATAACTTCTTTGAAAAGCTATATGAGGTATGTCTGAAGGTCTAAAAAACACCTGATGAATACCTGTTCTTAAATAAATATTTTAAAACAGAAGAGCACCCCAGATATGATCGAAGATATCATCTATATGAGGAAAAGGATACTGGTTTTTTATGATCAAAGGGTTCAATTTTTAGTAATCCACACATAAATGAAGATTTTTGTTTTGCATTTAAGCATACATGGCTGATGAACCCTAGGGAGAAGTACTAGGTCACATAAACCCATTTTCCTCCAAGTCCTCTAGCTATCTCTTGATCTCTTGTAACATAGTAGTACCCATCTTGTAAGGAGGAATGGAAACTAATGAAGCTCCTGGAACTATATCAATAGAGAAATCCAACTATATATCATGAGGTAAACCAAAAAAGTCATCTAGGAAGACATCCCTGAGATAATAAACCATTGGAGGGATTTCCAACAAACACATTCCGTGATCATCCAGATATAAAATAGAAATCTGTGTTGTCATCTTGCCTGGACTAAGATGCTTGGGTCCTTCTTGACTCTCATGGACATCGCATTTACCATTTTGAATATAAACTCTCCCCTCTGGTGATTTTAAAGTCACCATTGGGTGATATAAGTCGACATTGGAATTATTAGAAACTAGTTAGTCCATATTGAGTATGACATCAAACCATGTCATATCGAGGGAAAAAATATCCCATATGAAGTGACACACACCTATGTCAAGGGGGAATTCTTTACACTAGTGAACACTCTCTGATCTGATTCCCAACAGAGTATTGATTTTCATAAAGCAATCATAAAACAGATCATCGATTCCAAGACTCTCCATAATAAGTACAGATAAAAAATAATTATATACACCTATATAAAAAAGAGATGATACTAGATTAGAGGATACTATGATAGTACCTCTCACTGTATATGGTCTACCACTATTCTCTTTAGGAGTAGGTGGTATAGAATATATTTCGCCCAAACTACAGTCTTATGAAATGTCCTCACTATTCAGAATTGTCCCATTCTGCTTCTTAGGTATAATTTCTGTATGGATCCCCCTTGACCATGACTATATCCTTGGCCTGATTGATCAGTAAATACATATATCCCAACCTGACGCAAAGTTTTACATCCCACTCATGATCATGGAGTCGAACTCATACCCCTTCCAATGACTACTAGAGGAAAGGTCCTACAAAACCTTTGTATGTGGGTCATCATTTTGAATTCTCGACACTCGATTGGGTATCTCTCACACTGGCTCCTCAAGTGTCCCCACATTCCAAATTGATGACATATGCCAACACTACCATCACTCACCCATATCTGGTACTCCTCTCACTAAAATTCTCAAAATTACACATTATCTTAGCTGTCCTTAAACCACTGGTTCAAGAAGATGAACAACCCTGCTTTGGTACTCCATATTTCCTTGGTTTTCATTTGGAAATCAATGCCTGATTCACTATATTAGATATAATATTCAACCAAAACATGTTCAAATATGATCTAACGACATGATTGAGACCTTCCATGAAGAATATCACCCTAAAAATATTATCATCAAGATACAATGGTTTAAAGTGCTAAAGATCTATAAATAGGGATGAATACTCCATAAAAATCATTGCACCATACTCTATATACATAAACTCATTGGACCTTTCATCCCTCAATGCCTTGGGAAATAATTATTTTTAAAAGTTGGGTGGGAAATCACACCAAACCATATCCCTTAGCCTGCCATCTTGGTTCAAAACATCCCACCAATTCTTGGTGTCTTTCCAAATAATATATGTTGTAAGATTTAATATCCACTTAGGAGGTTTCCCTAGATGATCAAAAATTGAAAAATTAGTATCAAGCCATAGTTCATTAGTATGTGGACCTCCATCCCCCAAAAATATGGTTGGATTCTTCTACTTGAACACATGCATTAGTTCTTCCATAGATGATGAAGGTTGCAGTGATTATTGAATGGTCTATATAAAGTGTAGGAAACCCTCTCAAAACTGGGCATCAACATGCATATCATGAATGATGGATGGTTCCAAAATTGGCACTATAAGAGGTTTTATTATTATACTAGGGCCCACAAACTCTCGAGTATGTTTATCACCACCCTCCTGGAATTCAACTAGAGGCCAACACGGTGGCCTATCTCTTGAAATTCCAAACACACACCCCCAAAAATATTCAGTATAAACTAGATAAAAAATATAAACATCGGAAAGGTAAAATACATCCTTTAAAAAAGTCACACCCCTCTTCATGCTCTTATATATAGGAATGTGTATTAATAACAATTGTAAAGAAAATGAGAGACACTTCTTAGTACTCACACCAAATGTCGGGTCTGGGTCAAGCTCTCTGTTTCACATCATGACTCCTAGTATATAGACTTTCAATAGGAATTGGAAACTCCATTTACTGGTTAACCCTATATCTAATAATTTAAATTTCATTTAAATTCATATTTGTTTACAATTATCTTTAAATTGTTGAACGAAATGGATCACCAATTCTAATCTATAAGGGCCCGTGCACCTTATAAATCGAAGTGAGGCTCTCATTTAATCCCAACCATGAAAAATTCTTGTCCATGTGACCAATAGTCCATGACTCAATATTCCATAATCGACATCTTAGGTTGTCTTCTACAGCCTATGCCAAAAAAATATTTAGGTTATGGAAGGAGCACTAAGTACCAATTATGTTTCTCAATATCTTACAAGAAATTCTATTCGATAACAATTATATAACATAGGGTACACATAATAAATTACATGAAGCTAAAATATGAATCCTATATGGCATGACATCTTGATGGTATGAGGATTTCCAATGTTCCAAAAATGATGTAGGATATGGTATATCCTCATCTCATTAGGCCATAGTAAAATCCATAATTATAAAGAATATAAAACATAAAATTCATTACCCAATAGTGAAGTCATATCTTCTGTAATAAGGAAAATCCAGAAAATTGAAATTCTCATCCCTAACAATTTGGATTTTTCCTATATATGGGTTAACTACTCCCAGACACAACTCATTACCAAATTCTGCACATCCCCATTTCTCATTTCTACCATCCCAAACGGTATGACAGAAAAATACAATAAAAGAAAAAACTAGCCATTTGATACCACTTTATAACCTCCAGACTCGGGTTCCCCTGAATAGTTCCCCGATCCAGGGGGTCACATGGCCTTAAGCGCACCTCCCTATATTCCAGAGGCTGTCAACTAGTATTGAGGTTCCATGGTAGTATAGTGGGAATACTATACCACCATAATCAAAGTTTCACAACTGTACAATCACATCAATCATTAGAAGAAGCATAATATAAATCAATGAATGAAGATAACCATCCATAAGATTATAATAATAAATAATCCAAAAAGAACTATTATGTATATTATGAAGAACATGTCATGAGTCTATACAAAAGGAATACAATACAAGGAAATGTGAATCTAGTATAATACATGTATCAAAATAAAAAAATACCAAAAATGAACTGTCTATGGACAATATCATGAACATAGCTCAGTCCTGTGCTCCCATTCTCTTATGCACAACCCATCATGAATCATAAATGGAGTGATTTACCTAATACCTACCTCCATCCATGAATTATATTAAAGTACCCAACAGTGAAATGAATAAGGTGTGAGATAACACTCAGTAGGACACCACCAATGATGTATATAACAAATCCATTTAGTGTATATAATCTGAATTAATGTATAATGTATAACAGTAATCTAAATGAATAATCACGAGTGATGCATGTAAGTGTGATACTATCCAGCCTACCAAGGTTCACTATAATCCAACAATCATAACACAAGATAACCTTAAAGCATAGTAAAAATCCACCATACCCTATGTTGAGTAATCTAGTGTCATATACAATGAGCCAGATCAAATTTATAATGACCAATACATCCTCATCATTTCAGGAATACATGGGTCAGAACTAAGGTATAAATGACCAAGGAATCCCCTAATGTCCTAGGAATGTCTCCATAGAAACTTGGTAATGTCTAGGGTTGATCCCAAGGAACATGTCTCTAGAGAATTTCCAAGGCGGTCCAAGAAATATGAATCCAAGGAGTATCAATGTCCTTGGAAACTAAAGTAATATAGATCTATGGAGTAGAAATGTCAATGGAATAAAATGTTAGAATCCATGGGACAATTCCAAGGAGTAGAAATGTCCTTGGTATCCCTAATTTCCAATGTTGTGTAATCAAGTTTCATACCCAAATAGGACGCATCCAAGCAGTAAGTATTTCCTTGTCATCCAAATCATTTATCATCTCATTTATCATTTTATAATACATTTCATAATCATAAAAAATACACGCATTCATCCAACTCATTCCACAATTTTCATAAAAAAATTTAACCATTTCAATATCATTTAATCACATTTGAATGAGGTATAATCCCTCTCCTACAATATCATTCAATTCCATAAGACTCACGCAAATATAAAGAACTCACACACACCTAATGGGGTGGTATAAATGGGGTATGATACAATAACACCCCTATCTAGTTGTCCAGGTTGAGGTCTATAACCTATAACCATCATAGGGTAATAAATGGTAATCCAAAAAATGTTCCAAAAAATTAGTCAATTTATTCATTTAATTATCGGAGAAATTATGGAAGGTCAAGCATGAGGCACAACCACAATAGGGTAAAAAACAACAAGGACTTAAAGGAAAAGGTATAGACCACCTATAATATACCCATTGTAGAAAACTCTTTGAGTATCAAACTATTATTCGGTCTAGATCAGGAGAAAAATGAAGATTAGATGAAAACCCTGAAAACAAGGCATATTAGCTTGCACAAAAATAACTTTTTAGATATTAAAAAAATGAATAAATACACAAGCTGAAAGAAGAACTCATGGGTTCTGATCCAATGGGATGAAATATATTTTAATCAAATTCTAGATTAAAAATTTATACCCTATTATAGATTTAGAATTCCATTGAACTCAATAGAAGGAGAAGAAATGACCATAGTTGTAGATTAAATGAAATAGGAGAGGAGGGTTAACATTTTATGTCAATAAGGGAAAAGGTTATTTCAAAAAAAAAACAGGGTCACATGTTTTAGCCACACAATTGGCCAAACCATGAACCAACCGTTTGTACCTATCTATCCAAGAACCCCTCTCACATGGTCATGGCACACATTTAGACAAACTTTTCATTTTTTATCTATTAAAATTCTGCAGCAACTCACATGGGCATTCACCATAGGTTATATGGTTTTCTTAAACCATGAGGCCTTCTACTTTCCACTAAAACTCCCCCACACAATAAGTAGTAACTATGTGTCTTGGGATGCACAGTTTCTGTTAACTGGGTAGGCAAACTGTCTTTTCCCAAAATCGGGCCTCCAAGCTCTAAATAAGCCCAGAAAACCCATGAAACTACCATGTCCTCATTCAGAACTCACAATAGGTCAAAACCAAGAAAATAAAATGGAACTAAAATGATACTTATCTCATAATAAAACTCTATATCTTACACAACTCTTTCTATATATCTTTTATCATCATTATTAATGGTGTACCAAATTTTGGTCCGTAGAAATACATATACAAAGGTCATGGAATACTAAATATAAAATATATAATGATACCTAATAAAAAACAAATAATAATAATTATTTTTCATTATATTAAAACAAATTAAAGAAATATGATAATCACCTTACATGGAAAAGGCTTTCAATATGTTGCTTCCCAATAAACCTCTTGATACAACCTTTATTATATATCCCTTTAAAATCATCATATTAATTTTCACACCCAAAAATGTTATAATTAATTTGAATATCATAATATCAACAAAAGAGATGAATATTTTGATAATATATCGTGTCCATAAATAGTTGGATCAGATATTATAACAATATATACTAATTGGACTCTATAAAATATATATTTTCATTTATAGAATTCGTATAAAAAATTTAAAAAATTATATATATTTTAAATTGTTGAAATATATTCAACACCAATATTAATAAAGGGTATAATATATACATACTTCAATGGAATTGTTTTAGAAAACTATAGATTTAAAAACTAAAAAAACGGATGATACATTTTCCAACTGTAGTGACTTCATCTGTAGAAAATTGTACTCTTTCTGATCTATCTATAATATCCTGCACTATGACCCTAAACTGATCCATATCTATCTATTGATTATGAATAATATACCAAATATAATATTTAATCTCAAAAGAAAAAAATATAATACTGGGGATCATGAAAATATAATAGACAATAGATGGGAATTTATATGGGATGTGGTGTAGTAGTTGGATATGCAGCTAGAGGTGGAGGAGTGGGATATCCAGACGACATTGGAGGAGTGGTATTTTCAAATTGATTATATTTTTTCATGTATGAAAACATTGATTTCCTTAAACATCTAATACTTGCCTATATAATATTACCCATCTCCTAAAATATAGATTTTAAAGCCTATATTTTTTATTTATATACATAATCCATTGAAGAATCTCTAGAATGACCAAATAATTTTTGACTAATTCACCCACCTTGTACCCTCATATGCAAACGAGTTGTTTGGTATTTCCAAATATTATAGATAAAATATATATTCTAGCCTTTGGTGTTAATGTCCAATATTTGTTATTCGACTCAAGGTATTCCTGTAAAGAATATTTAAAAAATTAATTAGTGAATCACAATATATAAGGAGTTTAAATAAAATAAATAACATAAATAAATTAAAAAACTCTTTATAGTCCTCTCAAATAAAACCCAAGACTCTTCTCTTGGATATCATACATTTTTTTCTCATTCGGGCCCACTTCTTTTTTCATGTCCAACTAAGGGGAGGGAGGGTCAACCACAATAAAGGCTAAAGACTCGATTATTAGTTTTTCAAAATTTTTGTAATCCTTTGTTATTTCAATAATTTATACCCACCATGAGAAAATTAATAAGGGTATATATTTTTGGATGGGATTTCATGATGAGATCTTTCATTTTATATAAATTAAGGGTAATAAAATCATTAATATGACCATTAATTATAAAGAACTTATAAATTGTAAAATTTCACGTAATAAATAAATTCTTATAATATGCTTTCCATAAACCACTTATATGTGTCTTTATCAATAAAATTATATATGTCACATGGATTTTTGATTTTTTATTCCCAAAATAATAAATATGATGTGAAGGTTGACTTAAAATCCCACCATCTCCTAACATCAAAATATAAGCATTTATTATGTACTTTTCTAGTGTCAAGTATGTTATATGTCATATTATAAAAAGGGGAAAGACCTATATTAGTAAAAAATTTAATTATTGGTAAAATAATTATAAATGATCTTACCAAAATATTTACCCATTATTTAGACATTGTCTCTTTTTTGGCACTTTTAAAAAAAATTATATTGAGCGTGATATTGTGTTGTAAAAAAAGTTATAAACTATTTTTAATTTAGACACCTAGGATTATTATTATCATCAAGAACAACATATTTCCTCTCTTCCTGGATAGTGACAATTTATAAGTTTTTTAAACTTGTTCTACCATGTTTACCAACCATATAAGCCTTCTCCTCCACTGTGGAAGTAAATGTCACCTGTAAAGAAGGATAATGAGGAAATTTATAAGAATTATATATATGGTTTAGTATATAATCATTAGGAGACTCATCTTTTTAACATGAAATTATCATAGAAATCAAATTAAAAACAAATTAATAAAAAATATTCAAATACAATAGTTAAAGGTAAAATTAAAAAAATATGAAAAATGTTCCTAAAAAGGAATCTAATTTATAAACATTTTTATTAATATTTATAAAATTAGTTAACCTAAATTCTAATAAAATTATTGATAAAAAATGATATAATAAAAGGAAAGAAAAAATTTAGTAAAAAAGTAATCAAATCCAACTATTACATAAAAATTTTAATAAACAATTTTCAATGTTTAAAACAAAAAATAAAAAACAAACCACTATTTAATATATTCATTAGAGTAATTTATAACAGTGTTAAATAAATTCTATAAATACTCTTTATCTTATTTTTTATTATTTAACAATGTTAAAATAATACTTAAAATATTTTTGAAACATAAATTCATAAAGACAAAATGAAAAAAAATTCTAATAAGAAATTTATATAAATCCTACAGTTACATAAAAAATTGAATAATAGAAAAATGACATAAAAAATAAACTAAAAAAACCAAAAAGTTATCATATTTGTTAAAATATGTGTTTTAAGTATAAAAATTAAAACTAATATATCTAATTTTTGATAAAATTTAAAATGGAAAATCATAAATAAATATTTGTTACCTACAATATTAGTAAATTAAAAAAGGATTTATTTCTTGTATTCTTTCGACATTATCATTCTGTACGACATAAACAATCTTTATGATGTATTCATCAATATTATATGATAATATTTATATGGATGTAGGGGTCTCTAATAAATTATCGTCATCATCATGTTTTCCATCACTAAAATACCATTTTTTTATTTTAAAACAATAGAACACTACACATTGATGGATCTAGAACATATAGAATTTTATTTTCTAGTGTTTCTATCATAAAAGGATCACCTGTGTATTCCAATATATTCCGAGTAACTAGTGTCATATCGAATTCATTGTGATAGAAACTTTGGTTAACAATAACCCATTTTCTGTTAAACACAAGAACTCAAAATTTAATGTAATCAATATCACATATTTCTTAAGTAACTTTTTAATATAAACTTGATGCAGATATTGGTTTCTTTTGTTTCTGGCACTTGAAAAATGAATTTCTTCTATGAACACCAATACACTATTATAATAAAATGAACTTCTATAGTCCACATATTTGGAATAAAATATTAAGCCATTAATGTCATACCCAAACCATGTTATCAAATTTAGTCTATGGGAATCCACTAACCATCTAAATATTTTTAATACATATGATTTACTATGTATGATATATTTAAAGCTTTAGAAAAATGTTTTTTATGATCTTTAAATATCCACATATATTCATTCTTTGGATCACACTATTTTAACACATTAGCATTTAATGTTACATATGTTTGTGCATCATATATGTTATTAAAGTTATATAAACATACTTGAATTATTTATTCACCTATCAAAAAATTTAATTTCAATCCATAAATCCCATTACCACCGAAAACTAAATCATTCATGGGGATATATATGAAAAACCATGTTCTCCATTTCATAGAATGATTTTTACAAAACTCGGTAAGCTCCTCATAAAAATACTTATAAATAATGGATATTTTTGGTCGATGTGAATTCTCAAAAACATCTCTTCAATATCTTCATATGAATTTGAAAATTATACATCCAATTTAGCTATATAGGAACTTTAATAATTATTTATCATACAAAATGAACCATTAAATTCACCATGATATCAAGAAAGATAGAGAAAATTACATTTTTAGTTGAAAAAGTATAAAAAATACATCATTCTCAAAAAATTTCAAAAAATTCAGATGAATCACTTTGTTAAAAAATTAAATTAAAAAAATAATATTCCTTCAGGATATTAATTCTAGCATGGATATGAAATTTCCCACACAATGAAACTTATAGGAGCTGATGAATCATGATGTGACAATGATGAGATTTAATGCCTTTAAAATTCAAATCTTTTTAGTGATATAATTTTTTTTACACTTAATGAATAACCCTATGGCACATTGATACCATGGTGGAATTGAAAAAACTAATTTTATCCCTCCTAGATAATTTATGAAAATTTAGAGGTATATATATTCATCTTTCATTAGGATTGGGAGCTAACTCAAAATTTATTCCCAATGAGAGTATGTATAATCATGCATTCATCCAATATTTAATATTTACTTTAATATAATAAAATATTCTAGTAAAACTATCATAAATATTCTTCTTCACATGCATGATGTCAATATTATGTTTTACCTCATGAAATATTTAATATGGAAGCTCAAAAAATATTTATCATTTATTTAAAATATTTCTATAATTACCATATTTTTGGGACCTTATGAATGTGGAATCAATGTTTTTCTCCCTCTGAAAGTACTAATTGATGAAAAAAAGGATTTATAGAAATATCAAATTCGTGTGATAAATTTAATTTATATTTAAATATTCAATAAGAGTGATCCAAATACAAAAACTATTAATGATCCACATAAGATGTTTTCCTTCCATGTTGTAGTTGATAATGTGAAGTCCATTCTTCACAAATTGGAAAATCCTTATACCCCTTAACACTATATCCATACCAATTTAAATATTATGGGAATTCATTTATAGGTAACATAATCATTGGAATAATTTTAAAATTATCCATTTTATAAGAATAATACACTTTGATACCTTCCTTTTATAAAAGTTTAAAATCATTAAATAATGATTAAAATAAAACATCAATATCATTTCTAGGATGTTTTGGTATGGAAGTAATTAAACTCAACATGATGTATTTATAATTCATATAAGATTTATTTGATCAATTATATATTAAAAATAAAAATTTCCATGAACTATGTTTTCTTCGAAGGCTTTGATATAAATTAATTCCGTCTATGCATAGTCTAGGTCGGAGATTTTAAAATTTATTTATGAATATAAGAATGTATTGATAATTTTTTTTTCAAATATGGAAAATCATTTGATGGTGGTATTTTCCGTTAGATATCCACTCGTTTACATGTCATATTAAACTTTTTTCCTCATTGAAATGAGAAAATAAACATTTTAAATGATAAATTATAGGAAGATACCAAATTTCTTTGGCACGAGTCTTCGTAACTGGTAAATCATCCTGTCAATGTTCTTTCAAATTATACCAGGATGTCCCACATTCTGGACACTCTGAAAGACCATCATATTCCTTCCTATAATGAACATAATCATTTTGGTAGGCATGTATCTTCTTATACCTCAATCCCTTCAGGGGTCATATTTTTTTCTTTGCATTATAATGTTAATATGGAAGATCATTAACTTTAATAAGTGTTTTATAAAACAATTGTAGAAAATCTATAAAAATCTTGTCACTATATCAACTTTTTCCTCATTTTTAATCAATTTTAATGGAATTGATAAAACATTAAATTTTTTACAGCATGGATACGATGATTTTTCATCATATCCATGTAGATTCTCAATTATCATAATTTTTCCCACTTTCTCTATTTAAATATCATGAATCAATTTGATTAGAATTATCATCTTAGAAATATTAATCATCAATTGATCTTTAATATTTCCCAATTTCAGCATACCAAATATAAGGAATATAACTTAGATTAAAACCATGAAAAATTAAATGATATTTTATTTATATACTTTTTAAAATTTCATATTTAAACAATATAATCATGGAAAAAAAACAAGTTTTTTTTCAGTAAATTGCATATAGAAAATACCAAAAAAGAATCAAAATTTTCTCATATTCATGACTTTTTTTAGTGTAATAATCTAACTTCTACCCATTATTATATATAATAAATATCATGAATTGAGAATAAGTTATTATATTTTAAAATGTAATTTCAATTTCACTATTATAAAAAACTATAAAAAAATAAAAATAATATATTTCAAAAATAAAATATATAAAAAATATTTGATAAAAAAGTATCACATTGACATATTTAATTATTATCCTTTAAAAAAATCAAAAAATAATGGTATAGTAACATTGTCATTAATTTTAAAAGGTTGAACACTAATACAACATAATTATTTTGTATTTTTATTATGTAATATCATAATTATAAATTTAGTATTTTCAATGTAAATTAAGAAATATCATATTATAAAGAACCAAATATCAGAGAGTGATAAAATATTAAGATTGAAAAACATGATATAGAATATAAATATATGCCTACACATAATCCAAAATTGACATTCAAGGGTGACAAAAAAAATAATGATTAGGATCACCAAAAATAGACTACATAAAAGTAAGATTTAAATGAAACCCCAATCATTATAATTTTAAATTATAGAAATAAATAAAAAATATATAAATTTTCCATATAAAATAATAAAGAAAATAAAGAAAATGATTAAATTTATAAATTTATAGGTATTATTAACAATTTAAATAGACACAAATAAAATATTAAAATCAATACAATGTTCAACCCTAGTTATGTCCTATTAAATTCAAGGGATTTTAATAAATAATATACTAAAATAGAATAATATTGTTATTAAAAATATTATTAAGTAATATTTCTTGCATTTTTGGAATGATTAAGTAGAAGATAAAAATACTTTTTTATAATAATATGATTTTTTAATTGAAATGATCATTTAAATATATGTTATGAATAGTCTATATTTAAACACCATAATCCACTGTAACTTCAAAATAACAAGTCATAATATAGGAAAACATAACTTTTAGAATCCCATTAATCAGTAAACTAACATTATTTACTACACAAATTCATCAAAAAATTATTTAATCAAGTCATAATCAGAAAAAATACATTCATTAATTCTAAAATACCTTATATGCGAGAATATTCAAAACTAAAGATCAAATTCATAAAGAGATGTCCAATAGATGTGGAGGTAGAAATAATTTAAGAAAATAAAAATCATAAAACAAAATTCATAAAATTTAACAAACCTTATATGCATAATGAACTGGAATAATAAAATAAAAACTACGAATACATTTTGGAGATAATTCATAGGAGAGGAGGGTGATGAATGAAAAGAAAACCATGGTTATAATAGCAAGGAAGATGACAATAACGGTGATAGATGATGAATGAGGGCTGGGATGATAAGGATGAATTAGTGAAAACATTATAACCAAGATTTTTAGAGAACAATATAATGGTATAGGGAGATTTAAATGTGTAATAAACACATAATATGTTTGTTTTGAAAATGTTTTTAATGATAGTTTTGAAAAAAGGATGATATACATCAGTTTTTGACATCAGATAAATTTTTAACCATTGTAAAAAATACATATTTCATTTATGTGTTTACAAAAACTGATGTAAATGATGAACGCAAATTATTTTTCACATCGATTTAAATAAATTATGTAAAGAAAATATAATTCCAATTTTTAAAAACTGAAATTATAGTCTCATTGTAAAATATATACATTTTACAAGATATTTATAAAAATTAAATATTTTATTAACCTATTTTCATACTTCTACTATTCATAATATCTAAATTACTCAATTGATAAAAATAATTACTTTAAATACCAAAATAATATTTTAAATTTTATCATTTCAAATTCCTAATATCATATGTATAAACCTTCATACATGAATATACTAAATTTTAATACTATATAAAACCTATTATTTAACTTATATCATAAATAATTATAACAATACCTATAAGAAAACTAGATTTAACTTCATTATTTTTATAAACACTAATGTAACATCATAATTAACAAATCAAAATAATAATCTATAAGAAATCAGTCACATAAACACATAGTCATCATTTTGTGATATGACACAATGGATGAACCTTGCCAACATAACCACCCAACAGAAATTATATCATCACCTCAACAATTATTCCAAAAAAATCAATGATTTCACTAAGAATAATATTGGGAGGATATTTCCTTAGCCATTTTCTTTGAAATAATTTACATACTATGTTTATGTGATATTATATTCTTACCAACTCATGAAACTCTCTCCATATTATATTAAAAACTCAATCCAAGAACACTCACTTTAATACCATTATTGTAACACCCCAAGATTTTATGAAAAATATTCTTTTTAATTTTATTGATGTCTTGTGTTGTACGTTACAACAATGGAGTCTTGCACAACACGCAACCCTAACTTGTAAGCATTACACGCAATCACGACCTTCCTCGATAGCGTGTGTTGTACGCAATACCGAGTTTCACTAAACAACGATATACTATTAAAATATTATTAAAACTAGCCGTTATGAATAGTATTAACCACTTTTTGAAATGTTGTAAATTTCATCTTTCAAAATGGACTTCATTTTTGGATTCAGAATATCGAATTTATCCTATGGTGAAATTTTGGTATTTTTCTGAAAACTTTCAATTTTTGATGAATAGTGAAAACACTGGGTCACTATTTAAAAACTGACTTTTTATTTAAATAAATATTTATTTTATTTAAATTTATTTTAGGTCAAAATTTACACATAATACCTATATAAGTTCAATCTAATTCATTGGAGTCATTTTATAATAATTATAGATATTTAAAATTTTTATTGAACTTTTGACCGTCTTTTACCCACCTCCTAGGAGAATTTGTAAATTTACATAAAACTTAATTTTACCGCTTTTGTGAATGGAATTTCAATAATCCGAGAGACACGGTTGATGTCAGTAATTAAAATGTGGTTCAATGAGATGAAAATAAATTTTGGTGAATAGTAACTTTTTACTTTTATTTACCACGGTTAAAAGTAAATAGGGTAATTAAGGGTAAAAATGATATTATTATTACCCTAACACAAGTAATAATTCTATTTTATAAGTTTAATTAGACCAAAAACAACCTTAGGAATAAAAGATGACCATTTAGGCCCACTTGTATTAGATTAGGACATTTAATATTAATTTATTTAAAGAAGGGTTAAAATAGTTAAAATCAAAGTCGAATAAGTAAATAATTTTTAATATAGTGTTATACATAGGATAAATTCGACTATAAATATTCATTAGAAAGATTAAAAGATTTCCTACATAATGGTATTTTATTTATAATTTTTAGACATTAAATAAGTTAATTTATTTTTGACACAATGACGATGTAGTAATTATCTTATTAATGAAATATTGAACAAATTGATGTTATAAATACCCAAATAAAAGTAATTTGAGACTTTTTATGAATTACAATAATTTTCTAGGTTACTATGACATGTGAGTATTGATTTAGTTAACTTTTTTCGAACTAATAATTCTATTATGATTTTAACCAAAATCAATTACCGAATAGTGTCAAAAATGACATAAAATAGTTTTTAAAACAAATATTATATTATTAATTATTATATTATTCCTAAAAATCTAAGGTTCGTCCAAATGACTTAGATAAGGTTATATATATTAATAATAAACAACTTGGGGTTCGTTTGGCTTGTTATAGTAAGTTTATTAACCTTATAGTGTAAGAAAACAAGAAGACACGGTAAAAGTAAAATTATTTCACTTAAGGTTAAATCTAAATGATAAGGTTACAATAGAAACCAAAACTTATATAAAATATATTGGATGAGAGGATTTCGACCCATCCCCACCTTAGATTCTAAATAAATCAATTTGGAGCTAATAAAAACCGAATATGACTTGATAATAAAATAATATTTTTAGTTTTTCCAAAGGTGCACCTCTCCTCCCTTATAAAAGGGCACCTCCTCCCTCTCTTCCTCACACCACATTGAGCCTTCAATCTCAGTCAAACCCTACCGAATTATCTTCTCAACTTATCTAGAAACATCCTAGAGGTCCTGGTCTTCTTCAAAGACAAATTTTAGTGCCCAAAAAGGAGGTCTCAAAGAGGCGCTTCAAAGAAGAGGTAATGTCTGTTACCGATTCTTTCAACATTATTTCTTCTTCAACTTCTTCATCATTAGTTGTTTAATTATGATTTAATAACATCAGTATCACTCATATACTGATATGTTATTATAAGTATTAAACAAACCTATTTCACCATCTATCAATCCTACGGAAAACGAAATCACCGCGCGTGCGTACGTACGGAATACCGTCTCCACGCCGTGGTGTAATCTATTTTCCACCACCACCTTACTTGGATGGGTATAATGGTATAAATAAATAAATATATATGATTATTTTAAATTATTATTGATTCTGTAATAGTATACATACACTCCAATAAAATTCCACGATCATGGGAACGATATCATCGCTCGTGCGTACGTGCGGAATACCATCTCCACGGCACGATGTGATTCATTCTCAATGATTAACCATTCATAAATGATTATAAAGTATATATAATAAGTAATAATGAAATATATGACATAATAATAATACTTTATTTATTTATTTATATATTTAGGTCATCCAATTAATTCCATTCAATTCAATGAGGAAACAAAATCAATGTTCATGCGTACGTACGACCTACCGTCTCCATGAACGGTATATTTCCTTCCATTTATCGATCTCTTATATAAATGTATATTCTGAATATATATTAAATATAAATGATGTTTTATATTCTGGAATTAAGTTATCGTGATCTAAGTAATCATATGAATAATTACAAGTCAAAACACAGACGACAAATGAAACGATTTTACCCAAAACGCTCTTTATCATGGAATTTACAAAAGAACAGGTAATATAAAGTCATAAGTGAACCATATATGATATCATAACAATGAATATGACTCTGTAATAAGTCAATGACATTATTTAAATCATTATATAGGAGTTTTGGATACGTACGAGGCATATCGGACCTAAGGTAAGGGATAAATATTCCAATCTCATTCTTATCTGAGATTGTTTATTTGTAAATATTTACTGGGGTTATTGTTATTATCCATATACATGTTTTATAAAAATGTCTTAATTTATGTTTAAAGTACTTTTTACCCATTTTTGACTTTTACTACATGGTATGTAAGGAATCTTTCTTTTGTTTTACGTTACGAGGTACTTTTTTGACTTTTCCGGCAAAAGTATGATAAGAATGTTTTTTAACATATATAGACCAAATAGATTTTTACGGTTTTATAAAGCCTTATTTTCATGAAGCTTCCACCAAAATATTTCATGACTATTTTCAACAAAATCATTTTCTTTTAAAATTTCTTGACATTTTGTGAAAAGAGAATGATTTTGAAGAAGAAAGGATATTTTCCTCAAGAATTCATTTCAAGTGTTTTATCAAAACCATTTTTCATATAAGAATACATTATTTCATATGTGTATGTTTCAAGTATCATGTCTCTATGATTTACAAGGATTCACTTCTCTTATTATGAAATGATATCCATTTCTTTTATATGGATTATTTGATGATGGGATGATGTTTATGAAACCCATTTTATTTATTGGGTTTTTATGAATGATGAATGTTTATTTTGTGGCATAAGTAAGAATGATTTCATTATGATATGGGTGGGACTTATATCTTCCTCCAATGCATTGGGTAAAGATTTATATCTCATGAGATAGACATGGATAGAATGGTATGTTAATCCGGTTCAGTAATACAGGACTGGAACGAGGAGTGAACTCGATTCAGAAAGGGAATTTGTCCACTAAGATGGTCTTGGCAGCAATGCCCTGGCTACTATGGAAATCATATCATGTGCTTAATGGTTTCCACAATCACATGTTTTATTCCCATGCCATTTTATCATGATTAATGTTTCTTTATGATCTATGCCTTATGTTCTTCCATGTTTTATGTCATTGCTCAAGATTTTGTTGTTTAAACATTATGTTCATGTTTTTATGTTCAAATGTTTATGATTTGTTTTATTTTATCCATGCTTACCCTTACTGAGCATTTGAGATCACCCTTTATATGTTTTGTTTTCCCCAGGATATAAAGAAAGGTTTTAGGTAAGAAAACAAAAGGGGAAGATCTTTATCAGAGATGTTGATGATCTTTCACCACGATTAGAAGATTACGTTCCGAGTTTCCAAAGACACTAAACTATTGCGGTCCTTGTGTGTCTGTATTTGTTATGTTTTAAGTATTCCGCAAAAGTAATGTAATGTCCATGTACGTCAAGCTTTGGGTCTCTACAGTTGGTATCAGAGGAATGATTTAGTTAACCTTTGGAAACTAGGATGTGAAAACTTTAGTAAGATCTATATAGATATTTCTAAGGTATGTCTAGGGATTTCCCTAAGGTTAAGTATAAGTATAGGTTATATTCCTAGAATTATGGTAACAATCTTAGAATTAAACCTAAGATGTTAGATATTGACGGTACACTCCCTTTATTATGTTGTTTTCCTTAGCATGATTTTTGCCTCTCACACTATTCTTTTTGGTGTTTTAGACAATGGATGGAACCCGAAGGAACCATGTTGATCAATGCAATGGACAATGCCATGATTGTCCTCCTTAATAAACAAATATTATGGGAGATGGAGTGAAAAATCTTATTTCTATACTTACACAAGCTACGAATCATTATGGAATTCCAAATGAGCAGAGAAGGGAACAATATTCTATTGAGTCCTTCATGAGGCAACGTCCACCTTCTTTCAGTGGGTCTTCTGATCCACTAATTGCCGAACAATGGATCAGTACCACTGAAAAGATATTTTCAGTTCTTCATTGTTCTGAACATGATAAAGTCATCTTAGCAGTGTATCGTTTGGAAGGTGAAGCTGATCAATGGTGGAATATTATCAGGAATGCGAGGAAAAGAGATGAAATGGAGTCCATGGAATGGGATGAGTTCAAGAACTTATTTTTCAATAAGTACTTCCCTCATATTCTTCGAACAAATATGGAGAAAGATTTTCTTGAACTAAAGCAAAAGGATGATGAATCTATTGGTGTATATGAAGTGAATTTTACAAGGCTTTAACGGTATGCATATGGCTTTATCATCCAACCGGAAAGTAAAGTTGATCGATTCTTTAGTGGCTTAAAACCAAATCTTCGAAGGGCATTAGCTATAAGAGACTTCAGTAGCTATGAAGTAATTGTGGATTGTGCTATCAAGGTATAAATAAAAGTTGGTGTTACTTATCCGTCTCATAGTTTTGACAAGAAACGAAAGATGGAGTTCGAGGAGAAATCTCAGAATAATGGTGAAAAGAAGATGAATGTTTTCTTATTCTCAAAGTGTGGAAAGAAGCATGATGGATATTTTATTAAAGGGACTAGAAAATGTTTTAAGTGTGGAAAAGAAGTTCATCGAGCAGCTGAGTGTCAAAGTAATGGAAAAAGGGTTTCTAATGATGTGAATAAATAAAAGACTGCAGATAACGCACCACCAACACTTCAATGCTTCAAGTGCAAGGAAATGGTTCATTATGCTAACAAATGCCCTAATCCAAGGGTTAGTGATGATCGACATGAGAAACCACTTAAGGAAAAGGACAAAGAGAAGTCACATATGATCACTACTGGCAATGTTGAATATGACAACGATGGGGTGGAATGATTAAGTGTTTATGTAATGGGATTCCAAAATAATGTTGTATATAGTATCATGGAATATTGGAATATTTATGTACTGGTCTATTTTGGTTTTCAATAATTTTATGGTACCGGTAACCTTGGAAAGTGATTGAGATATTTTTGGAAAAAATATTATATGCGCATAATTAAGGGATAAGGAGAAAATGAAATTTTTGACAGTATTCATGAGCTCATGAATAATGTAAGGAAATAGTTATATCATGGTTTGAGGTTTTGGTATGTGAAAAGAGTTATCTTTTGACAGCACTCATGTTTTCACTAAGAATCAATGGGTATTCATTTTTCAAGAGAATACATGATTAAGGCCTTAGAATGTTTGGAATGAGATCAACAAGACATATCTCATGATATATGGGGATCAACGATGGTATTAACATGATTTTTATATGAAATCATTGGTAATCGTTTTCACAATAATATGAGATTGGACAGCAGTTTTATGGATAAGCCTAAATATTGGAATGGATTATGTTGGACATAAGTTAGTATTGTTTAAGGATAGAAGTTTTTTCGATATTATTGATGGGATGTTATAGTAATGTAGTGTTAGAAAAAGAAAAACCTGCAGGACGGGCGACATCCCATCGCGTCGGACAAGGCTGTGGGAATCGAACCCACAACCGAAGTGCGACTGGCCTTTATCACCTACCACTGGCCTACAGGAAGTCCCTGGTTAGTAGAAACTAGTTTTATTTTATTAAGCGGTATGATATATGAAGTATAAGTTCATTTTTGGAACTATATACGATTAATCTAACCATAAGATGGACTTATAACTTTTGCTAACCTTTTGTTGGAAACAGATGGAATGACCCATCATTCTATCACATGATCTGCTAACACATCACGAATAACAAATTCCACTTAATTTCTTTAAGGGATGAAGTGGAAATTGTTCAATTCACGAACAATAGTGAAATTATACCAAAATCATTTAAGTATTTCTTTTAATTCATCAACTTTAGGGAAATGATCTTGAAAACCAAAAATGTTGTCCTAGTTCCCTTATATCCAATGAATCAGATGGTACCTTAGATCATCACAAATTTATGGATTTGTGATTGTTTTCTTTTTCATAGCCATGTTCTCTACCACTCTCCATCATAACTTGATGGTTATATTTTTCTTCCATATCCATATTTTCACCTTTGTTCTCCTATGTGGAAACCCAGTGATTAGTTAATTTTGGTAACTTTTATGTTTCATACTTTAGTTTTTAAAGATTGGTTTTGGTATTCTTTTTTACAATGTGGGTTTCTATTAAATAAACTTTTGAGTAGTAAACCATTTATAACCCCAACAAATTTCGAGGGAGAAATTCATTTTAAGGGGGGTAGAATGTAACATCCCGAGATTTTATGAAAAATATTATTTTTAATTTTATTGATGTCTTGTGTTGTACATTACAACAAAGGAGTCTTGCACAACACACAAACCTAACTTGGCTGCATTACACGCAATCGAGACCCTCCTTGATAGCGTGTGTTGTACGCAATACCGAGTTTCACTAATCAACGATATTCTATTAAAATATTATTAAAACTAGCCGTTATGAATAGTAATAACCACTTTTTGAAATTTTGTAAATTTCATCTTTCAAAATGGACTTCATTTTTGGATTCGGAATATCAAAATTATCCTAGGGTGAAATTTTGGTATTTTTCTGAAAACTTTAAATTTTTGATGAATAGTGAAAACATTGGGTTACTATTTAAAAACCGACATTTTATTTAAATAATTATTTATTTTATTTAAATTTAATTTAGGTCAAAATTGACACATAATACGTATATAAGTTCAATGTAATTCATTGGAGTCATTTTATAATAATTTTAGATATATAAAAACTTTATTGAACTTTTGACCGTCTTTTACCCACCTCCTAGAGGAATTTGAAAATTTACATAAAACTTAATTTTACCACTTTTGTGAATGGAATTTCAAAAATCCGAGAGACACGGTGGATTTCAGTAAGTAAAATGTGGTTCAATGAGATAAAAATAATTTTTGGTGAATAGTAACTTTTTACTTTTATTTACCACGGTTAAAAGTAAATAGGGTAATTAAGGGTAAAAATGATATTATTATTACCCTAAAACATATACTAATTCTATTGGATAAGTATAATTCGACCAAAAACAACCTTAGGAATAAAATATGACCATTTAGTCCCACTTGGATT
This sequence comes from Viscum album, assembly GCA_963277665.1. Classification (NCBI taxonomy): domain Eukaryota; kingdom Viridiplantae; phylum Streptophyta; class Magnoliopsida; order Santalales; family Viscaceae; genus Viscum; species Viscum album. The sequence goes on from OY728120.1 coordinate 1,492,920,328, forward strand.
AGATTAGGACATTTAATATTAATTTATTTAAAGAAGGGTTAAAATAGTTAAAATCAAAGTTTAATAAGTAAATAATTTTTAATATAGGGTTATACATAAGATAAATTCTACTATAAATATTAATTAGAAATAAAAAAAGATTTACAACATAATGGTATTTTATTTATAATTTTTATACATTAAATAATTTAATTTATGTTTGACACAATGATGATGTTGTAATTATCTTATTAATGAAATATTGACATAATTGATGTTATAAATACACAAATAAATGTAATTTGAGACTTTTTATGAATTAAACTAATTTTATAGGTTAATATGACATGTTAGTATTGATTTAGTTATCTTTTTTTGAACTAATCATTCTGTTATGATTTTCACAAAAATCAATTACCAAATAGTGTCAAAAATGACATAAAATAGTTTTTAAAAAAAATATTATATTATTAATTGTTATTTTATTCCTAAAAATCTAAGGTTCGGCCAAATGACTTAGATAAGATTATATATATTAATAATAAACAACTTGGGGTTCTTTTGGCTTGTTATAGTAAGTTTATTAACCTTATAGTGTAAGAAAACAAGAAGACACGGTAAAAGTAAAATTATTTAACTTATGGTTAAATCTAAATGATAAGGTTAAAATAGAAACCTAAACTTGTCTAAATTCTATTGTATGAGATTATTGCGACCCCTCCCCACATTAGATTCTAAATAAATCAATTTGGAGCTATTAAAAACTGAATATGACTTCATAATAAAATAATATTTTTAGTTTTTTTCAAAGGTGCCCCTCTCCTCCCTTATAAAAGAGAACCTCCCCCCTCTCTTCCTCACACCACTTTGAGCCTTCACGCTCGGCCAAAACCTGAAAAATTATCTTCTCCACTTCCCTAGAAACATCCTAGAGGTCCTGGTCTTCTTTAAAGACCAATTTTAGTGCCCTAAAAGGAGGTCTCAAAGAGGCGCTTCAAAGAAGAGGTAATGTCCGCTACCGATTCTTTAAACTTTATTTCTTCTTCCACTTCTTCTAGTTTAGTTGTTTCATTATGAATTAATAACATCAGTATCACTCATATACTGATATGTTATTATAAGTATGAAACAACCCTATTTCACCATCTATCAATCCTACGGAAAAAGAAACCACCGCGCGTGCGTATGTACAGAATATCGTCTCCACACCGTGGTGTAATCTATTTTCCACCACCACCTTACTTGGATGGGTATAATGGTGCAAATAAATAACTATATATGATTATTGTAAAGTATTATTTATTCTGTAATAGTATACATACACTCCAATAAAATTCCATGATCATGGGAATGATATCATCGCTCATGCGTACGTACGGAATACCGTCTCCACGACGCGATGAGATTCATTCTCAATGATTAACCATTCATAAATGATTATAAATTATATATAATAAGTAATAATGAAATATATTACATAATAATGATACTGGATTTATGTATGTATATATGTATGTCATCCAATTAATTCCATTCAATTCAATGAGGAAACGAAAACAACGTTCATGCGTACGTACGACCTACCGTCTCCATGAACGGTGTATTTATTTCCATTTATCGATCTATTATATATATGTATATTTTGAATATATATTATATATAAATCATGTTTTATATTCTGGAATTAATTAATCGTGATCTAAGTAATCATATGAATAATTACAAGTGTAAACACGGACGACAAATGAAACGATTTTACCCAAAACGCTCTTTAACATGGAATTTACAAAAGAACGGGTAATATAAAGTCATAAGTGAACCATATATGATATCATAACAATGAATATGATTCTGTAATAAGTCAATGACAATATTTAAATCATTATATAGGAGGTCCGGATACGTATGAAGCATATCAGACCTAAGGTAAGGGATAAATATTTCAATCTCGTTCTTATCCGAGATTGTTTATTCGTAAATATTTACTGGGGTTATTGTTATTATCCATGTACATGTTTTATAAAAATGTTTTCATGTATGTTTAAAGTCATTTGTACCCATTTTTGACTTTTACTACATGGTATGTAAGGAATATTTCTTTTGTTTTATGTTACGAGGCACTTTTTTGACTTTTCCGGAAAAAGTACGAGAAGAATGTTTTTTTAAACTTATACGGCCCGAACAGATTTTTATGGTTTTATAAAGCCTTATTTTCATGAAGATTCCTCCAAAATATTTCATGACTATTTTCAACAAAATAATTTTCATTTAAAATTTCTTGACATTTTGTGAAAAGAGAATGATTTTGAAGAAGAAAGGATATTTTCCTCAAGAATTCATTTCAAGTGTTTTATAAAAACCATTTTTCATCTAATATGACATTATTTCATATGTGTATGTTTCAAGTATCATGTCTCTATGATTTACATGGTTTCAGTTCTCTTATTATGAAATGATATCCATTTCTTTTATATGGATTATTTTATGATGGGATGATGTTTATGAAACCCATTTTATTTATTGGGTTTTTATGAATGATGTATGTTTATTTTGTGGCACAAGTAAGAATGATTTCATTATGAGATGGGTGGGACCTATATCTCCCTCCAATGCATTGGGTAAAGATTTATATCTCATGAGATATACATGCCTGGAATGGTAAGTTAATCCGGTTCAGTAATACAGGACTGGAACGAGGAGTGAACTCGATTCAGAAAGGGACTTTGTCCACTAATATGGTCTTGGCAGCAATGCCTTGGCTACTATGGAAATCATATCATGTTCTTAATGGTTTCCACAATCACATGTTTTATTCCCATTCTATTTTATCATGATTAATGTTTCTTTATGATCTATTCCTTATGTTCTTCCATGTTTGATGTCATTTCTCAAGATTTTGTTGTTTAGACATTATGTTAATGTTTTTATGTTAAAATGTTTATGATTTATTTTATTTTATCCATGATTACCCTTACTGAGCATTTGAGCTCACCCTTTATATGTTTTCTTTTCACCAGGATATAAAGAAAGGTTTTTGGTAAGAAAACAAAAGGGGAAGATCTTTATGGGAGATGTTGAAGATCTTTCACCACGATTAGAAGATTACGTTCCAAGTTTCCAAAGACACTAAACTATTACGGTCCTTGTGTGTCTGTTTTTGTTATGCATTAAGTATTCCGCAAAAGTAATGTAATGTCCATGTACGTCAAGATTTGGGTCTCTACAATTATATAATGTCTCAGATCCATTAGAAACCCCTTTGATAATAAAAATATAGACAGTGACCCCAAAAATAGACTCTTATAGGCCACATAGTGATGACTATTACCAAGAGTATAATATCAAAATTATGGTAATCCTTAAAAATATTTATTTTAAACTACAACAAAAAACAACCCAAACCAAATCTATTCTAAAAAAATTATAGATATGGACGAGTATGTCTCACACATAAATAAATCATCCCATAAAACCAAGGGAAAACACAAGAACATGACTCCATATAATATCAGATAGATCACTTTTTGATCAAACTAATGTTTTGAGATCTACCCTTAACACAATCCTATAAGTATGAAAAATATTATTTTAAAGTATGATGAGTATAAAAGTATTCACAGTAGGTTCCTATTTGAAATTATTATCTATTAACTAAATAATAATAAAAAAGAATCATTGAATAAACTCCGTGAACAATAATAAATTAGGTATTAAAATCATGAAAAAAATCATACAATAAAAACTACCAAATTCATCCACTATAATATTCACATCATAAAATTAACATCACCACTACTATTCCACCACATCCACATCACCATATCCATGAACCTAAATAAAAAGTCTCACAAAAATGTCACCACATCAACCACAACATATAAATATCCATTATACACACCCCTAACTAGGGTTTACCTACAACATCAACAACTACACATAGTTATTCATATAACAATAACAATAACTTTTGAGGACCATGAAAATAGAAAAAATAACTTTATTATGGTATGATTATAATAACAACAACCATACAATGGTTAATCATATAATGTCTCTTGGAAAATATTTAATCCATATATACTACCTCATCATCAAAATATATAATAAATATAATTGATAATAAAATATGCTAGGATCATGAAAAAATGATCCCATAAGAGAGCATTCCATGTGGAAAAAGTCAAAGGAACCTTAGAAAGGATGATCAAATCTTCATTGACATTTTCACTGGTTGAGATTAGCAGTTGAATACACTTTACGATTATTTGGATTCTGTTTCTCACCATAAACTGAAGAGATTATAACATAGGGGTTTCTATGAGATTTCCTTTTAAAAGGAATATATACAAATTATTTCATCCAATCCATGACTTCTACTTGTTAGAAAAATTATTACATTTATACCCTAACCAATATTCTTAATAATATCTCTGTAAACTATTGTATTTGTTGGATTTAATTTTGGTCTATTGATATGTTCACATGTCTTGTTCCATTTCTATTCTAAAAATGAATACTACCTTATTTGGATGAGAGGTTCATGGTCCCTTAGATGTTTCACTATATATGTATTGAACTAGTCCATAAAATTATACATTTATTTCAAGCCTCTATTTTTTCTATTGAGTTAGGTTTTCCTAGTTTCCATTTTATATTTTTAATTAGGATTCCCTTTTTCTATTTCTAGCTTTGTTTGGTAAACCCTAAAACTAGACTCTTCGACAAAAAATCTCTCAAGACCCTCTATTACCAGGTTTTTTTGTAGATCTTGATATCTCTCAAGCTCTTCCTATAATGATTCAGATTCCAAATGAAGACTCTGGTTTTTTCAAGAGGATGTTGATGAGAACCCAACAATCTATTATAGTAAATGTCCTAAAATTGGTCACTCTGCAAAGGTATATTGAAACAAGCCCTGCCTTGCATGCCTCCTCACAAGAAAAGAATCAATATTGGTTGAAAAAGGATATATAAGTGGAAATATATTGCTTCCTCCAAAACCCTAGAAGATATTGATGACATGATTCCAATAAGGACCTAGTTGGACCTTAACATTTTCAATCCTCTCATACTATATTGTTTGTATTTTTGGTTGTTGTGTATGATTTCTAGACAATCAATGAGGTAAAGGAGGACATTAACAATCCTATGAAAGATCACATAGATCACTAAGAATTTTCCATCCCACACAAGAGGAGGACCAGGACTATCAATGTGATTCTACATAATCTTACCATGATTCATATAAGCAATCTCATCAGATTAAGGATTATTTTTTGAAATCAAGTGCTAGAAAATGTAAGAAAATAATAGCTAACTTTGATGGATTAATTAATTCACATCCTAGGAAGACTCTAAAGACTCTAGATTACTCTAATATTGATATAAAAATTATTATTATATCTCTTGGAACATCTTTTAATATCAAATATGAAATCCCTCTATGGACTAAGGTTACTGACGTCCCTATATCATCCTTCAATGAAGGCCACATTGGAGATATTGATAAGCTTAATAATTACACCTATGTTTTGAAAGAAGTTATTAAGGATGATATCTATAAATGGGATGAGGAATAAGATCTATAATTTCAACCTTAGGGATATCCTTTAGTAATGATTTACCTTTAGGGATCTTTTTAGACTTCTGTATTATGTGGATAGATGTTTTGTTTATTATGATCCCTAAGATTTTTCATTTTTGACTTGAGTTTCATCTAAAAGTGGTATTTGTGGAAACTCTTTAGACCATGTTTTCAGTTTTCTTTTCTAGAGTTTCTAGTTTGAAATAGATGAGCACGTACTGGGTGTGGTAATGTGACTTGACCCAGAGATAGGTTGATGATGGTGTTGATAATGTGTTGTTTTTCTGGTGAATTTCACATTGGAGCTGGTGATCTATAGTGAAAAATTAAAGACATCAACTAGTTTAATAGAGGCTGATTTATCTCTTTTATGTTCATGATTTATTAGAGTGTATAAATATCTGTAGTATGGACATTGATTTCCATATTCACCTTTTTTTGGGGAATCTTAACACTCAGTCTATGCTATTTTTTGATCCTTTGAGGATAGATTAGTGTCACTGTAGTTCAAAACATCCAAGATGTTGATTCTGTATATGATGATTCTGATTGGTTATTTATTAAACACATATTTTCTATGAATTTGGAAATTATATGGGATCAGTCCTTGGTTGTTGTATTTTTTTTAATATAAAGATGTCGGTTATGGTTGGAATATTCTAAAATTCTTTCTCAAGAAATGTTTCTAAATATTTAAATTATCCTAAATCATATCCCTTGATTGTTGTTTAAAGATCTATAAATAATATTTTATCTTTTTAGAGATATGTTAAAGAACCTATGGAACAAAATGGTTAAAATAAAGCCTATAATGAAGGTTACTTGGTTCCAACTATTTTATATTGGTTTATTATAGTGATACCATGAATCCTTAACCGATTATTCTAATGATGGGGTTTGATATAAGAGGATTTCAATATATAGACATCAATTATAGACACAGTTCTATGTGGGAAGTTTCAAAATGTTATTTCTAGAAATGTTTAATAATCCCTCTTGTATTTTCTTTTATTAACTATTTTTTGGTGTAAGATTATTACACCTTGTGTAATCATTGAAACTCCATTTTTTTTATATTTATTTGGGAGCATGAGTTGGTCTTTCAAATCATGCTTCAATCCAATCCTTGTATAATGAATAAAAAATTCTATAATGAAATATCATAATAATCATGTTAAGATTCATATTGAGGTACTAAAGTAATTTACATTATTAACTTTAATAACAACTAATCTCATATTGTTTCTCATAATGAATAATTCCCCAAATAAATAAATGCATTTATGAAAATTACATTATCAATAAATCAGTCACTCAATCAAAAATAAATTTTTATTCCAAAAACCCAGAGACTTAGGAGGGTCAAAAGTGGTACAGGGAAAGGGAGTCCCTACTTGAAATCTAGTTACAATAATTATAAATACATACAATTATTTGAAAAAGAATGAGCCTCTTACTCGGGATTCCCTTTCCTTCTAGATTATCCATGAAAAAGTTTCCCTCCCTTCATGTGTGTGAAATATTTGTGTCCCATATTATGATAGACTTGAACAACCTAATATGATATGAACTGGACCATATAAAATTACCATTAACACAAAAAAAATAACTAGGATCTTTTATTCAGACTTAATGATGGAAATATTAATGTTGTACAACTTTCAATGAGTAAGACTGTTGAGCATGGCTCCCACTTTTTCCTCCAAAAAATTACTCAAACTACAATATGAACTGAATTTTTACATCATAGACCCCATGAAATCCTAAAAAATACCACATCCTCTCTTCACACCCTAATAGGATAAACCATACACATTCAACTAAAGGAAACTATTGGGAGGGATCCACTAAACCCACCTTCCTTGTGAAATAGATCCCATTTCAATAGGATTAGTAACCACCCTTGGGAGAAGCCCTATACTGAAACTAATATTCTCACATCCTAGAATAATAACACCATGCTTCTCAAATAGTGATAAAATACAAAATTTATAAAATATAAGGGAGCCCAAATTTCCTTGATGATGCCTGTTCTGAGCTTCCCAAATCACCCAACACACAAAATAAAACACTATACCATGATGTTGAACATCATGGGGGAATTTCTCAGTTCCAAAAAACTAAGAATATGGGAAGTTTCAAAATCACCCACCCTATAATTGAAAACAAAAAATATTTCCAATTATCATTACCATACTTTGTTATAACCCATTTCATATAACTATTTTCCCCATTTTATTTTCGACAATTATCATTGTATATAACATCAGTTAGAAATATATTAAAATACCACTTCATATAACCACACCTCATGATTGATAAAAAATGTCAATAAAACTATACACTGTCACTTTTTATACCACAATAATTTGTTATTTATCTTTATATTCATATTTCTTATTCATACATTATCATGTGTATTTCATCATTAATATCTCCTAATTTATATTATTATTCCATTCCAATTCAGTCATAATAAGATTTATCACCCATTAATAACTTCCTAAAAATCCATTATTTTTTATTATTTTTATTTTATAATATCGATCACATCAATAATTCCATTAAATCACAACAATAAACTGGTCATGATTAATAATATCACAGAAAAATATCAAGTAGTTCTTACATTACATAAAAAACCTTATAAGGAATCACAATAGGAAATAAATTCTTTCTATTTCCCCTTAACCCAAATCAATTTATTATTAAATAATCTTATTAATCATTATACCATGATAATAAATTTTATTATATGTTTCCATAATTACCAACTCGTTTTTATTTCATGTATCTTCAATTTTACCATTCTACTTTTTCCTATTAGAACATTTATATTTCTATTGTTACCATGTAAACCATTTAGTTTGTTAATCACCACATCAATGAGACTATGAAAACATAATAAATAAATAATAAAAAGATGTTATAATTTATTGTCTCATAAATATATATTTCTTCCCATTTCCTTTATTTCTACCCTAATTTTCTGCTTCTTCTAAATGATGAAATCTTGTCCTAATAGAATGTACAAACAATAATTGAGTGGTGACTTGGTTGATTCATCCTATAAAAATCTACTTTTTTTAGTAAAGTATATTTAATATAAAACTATAAAATCCTTTCTAAATATATACTCATGGATATATTTTTTATTATATAACATTCCTATTTAGTGGGGAGAAGAAATTGGATAAAAGGGAGGAAGTAATACATATGAATTAAGGAATGTTACCCAAAATTGAATCTTTTTTACACATAAGAAATAAGTTATCTCATGATTGTTATATAAAAAATGGTGATACTTTTACAGTTTAAAGAAAAAAATATGGAATTATAGAGTTTAATTCCATCCATTTATATGCAATGGTTATTTAATAGTTTAAAATTTTAAAGGAAGGAATAAGGGAAACATTGAAGTTTTAATGATATACAAACTTGTAAAAGGGTTAATGCTAGATTTTAGTGGATTCCCAGAATGTAAAATGTTTATGCTAGCGTTTAATTGTTTCTATGATATTGGAAGGTATATTCAAGATTTTACTTCTATTTTCGAAGGAAATTTTTTTATTTTAGTGTTTAGTATCATTTAGAATATAAAATTGGTATTCTAGATGTTAATGTTAGAAATTTAATATTGGTAAATTTGAGTATAATTCATCTAAAACAATAGAATGGGTATGTTAAAGTTTAGTTCTATACATAAAGGGAGAATATTTTGTTGGATATTAGTGCCTTCTATGAATAGGAATAGTGTACTATATAATTTAGTGTCTTCTGGGAAGGGAATATGGTATATTAGAGATTAGTATCATCTATGAAGGTAAAAGGTTTAAAAATTATATTAGTTTCATCCATGAAGATGAAAAGGGTGTACTAGATTTTAGTTTCATAAAGGAATTTGAAATATTTTAAAAACAATTTATTATTCTCTAGGTTGGTCAAAAGAGTATTCTCAGGTTTAATTCCATCTATAAAGATAAAGAAGGAGTTGATTTAAACAATTTTGGTATTGATCCTGTAAACATTTTCTATATTAACCCACTAAGGGAATAAAAATATTTATAGTTTTAGGATGGGGGAGGGAGTTATATAGTATAATCCCATATAAAAAAGGCATAACACTCATCCATGATAAACGAGGCATGTAATTTTATTTCATGAATGAATGCATGGAATTCCATTTATGCTAATGAGATCAAGGTGTGAAACTCATCCTTGAAAATGAGTCTCATGGTTTAAATCCGTGATATATGGAATACAATACAGTTTAACATCATTTGTATAGAAAAAATGGGACACTATATTACTTAAATCCATATATCTAAGTTATAATAATCATTCTAAAGAAAAAAGTCTAATAGATTTAACATATAAAGTGGAGAATAAAACATTACATCATGTGTGAGATATGGTTCCCTTTATATTCTATAGGTTATGTGGAATGTGATAGAAACATAGACTAAAACTAAACCATAATTTGGTGGTTTAAACCATATCATTGTTTTTTATGGTGTAAAACACAACATAGTGAGGGTCACCATATAATGGTTTAGTCCATGGAATTTCAAGCATTCAATAAAAAATAATGACTGGAATTTCTTCCATCAAAGTTATATTAATTTTGTTATTTATTAAATAATGATGATAAATGTGTTTCATAAATTACAAAACTATTTTTAATGAGTTAAATAACCAAATATTAAAACATAAATTTTAATTTTTAAACATTACAAAAGATTTGTAACAGTAATTTTATAATGGGAGTCTATAATGATTTATATTTTCCCATGGAGTATCCTCTAAAGAACTATACATAGATATATAGTCCCTTTAAAGGTTTTGGATAAATATATGAGCAACATGATAGCATAAAACTCCTTTTAATCCATAAGAATTTTTTTAAAATTCTTTAACCAAATGTTTAGTATACCACATCTTCATGTGTACCATTTAAATGCATTGAAAAATTTATAACCCATGGATTAAGAAAGAAGGGAAAATCTCATTGGATATTTCTTATAGATATCTATCAAGATCCTATAAGAGATATTGGATAGATTAGTTTCATTATAGAAAGGGTATATTTTTTATTTATGTTTATTCGATCCAAAATCAATAGATTGAACTTTTGGAAAACAATTTTTGTGATATTTTTACATTTTACATGGATAAGGATTGTCCCCTAAAAGAGTATTTAATGGAATAAAATCTAGTTTCATAGCATTTGGATTTATGTTTTAGATAAATAAGGAATATGTAAAAGTGTGATTTTCTAGGGGCTCAATGTATTTTATAAAAAAATCATGGTTTTTAATTTTTTTAATCTGAATGTAGTTATAATAAATATGTGTGTGGTTTTATTAAAGTTATACAATCAAATTATAGTTAATAAAAAATGGTTTTCAAATGTGTTTTTATAAATAGATCATTTTAAAACATGTTTTATAATTCATAATATTATAAAAAATGGTCATCTTTTTCATGATAATAATATTTTCATAGGGATAACATGACATAGTTGATTAAAACCATATCATGTTTTAAAATGGATGAATTTTTAAGGATCTTCACCAAATGTATTCACCTTTGTAAAAAATTATTTTGTTTCCTTGATAAGTGTTTTCACACGATAAAACCATGTTGTTTTCTATATGAAAACATTCATTATTTTTTTAGGTAAAACAGTTTTCCTTAAAATTTATTGAAACCCTTTATCAACATGGTTTAAGAGGGGGGCCTTAAACCTTATTAAAAATGGATCAGAGAATGTGATATAGGTTTAATGTACATTTATATCATTGAATTAAAAATAATTTATAAATTATAAAATAAGGCTAAATAAAATAGAGTTTATATTGATTTATGAAATTTTCATAAATTATAATATGATATGTTCAATTTCAAAGGACTTTTATAAAAAAAATTTTAAACCATTCCAAAATGTGTTTTAGTGGATTTAATTATGTTTTAAATAAAATTAAATATGCGATATTTAGCTATTGTAAAATATTTATATAAAATATGAAATTTTTATATGGTTATAAATGTTTTAAAAAAATATCATATATTTTTAATATAAAGAAGTTTATATTAAATTCCTTCTAAATTGAGAATTTATAAGAGTTCATATTAAAGCTAATGAAAAATGTTTATGTTTATTTATGAAATTATAACGTGTTTATGAATTCTTATTTATAAAATATTAATAAATGTTTATCTTCTATTTAGAAATTTTATGTTTTCACTTATTTAGTTGATTCCATAATTGATTGAATTCATGAATTTAAAGAATTTAGATTTTTTTTTTAATTTTTTGAACTCTTTCAAATAAATTTCAATTTGGGAATATAACGAGTTACATTCTATGTAGGAAATATGACAGAGTTATGATCAAATTTGAATATTATTTTTTGTGGATGTAACATCCTGAACCATGTAACACATTATGGTGACTTGAGTTAATTTTCTACAAGACCTTAGTCGCCACTCCCCATATTCCAGAGGTTTCTGACTAGTTGTAAGGGTCTAATAGTTAATGTGGGGAGACTATACTCTCTATACCAAGTAGGAAAAATGGAAAATAACCAAATGATATTAAACCGCAATAATGATAATACCATAATCAATAATCATTCAACATCACATGATGAATCCAAAAAAGGAAAAGATGAACCTAAACTGATGCAGTAAATATGTTATGCCATATAAATGTCAAGTTCCAAAAGAAACACCAAAATAAAGACACTATGAAAACTCCTAAATGAGCCATAACATTAAGTTGGTACACTCATCCATGATCCATCACGAATCCCAACTCAACCATATAACTTAGGGATATTTCGCTTATCATATCCTAAAATCATAAAGTCTATTTAGGTACTGATCAGGAAGCCCATGTAGGGTGTGAATACAACTCTGTAGGCCACCAAAAATGAAGTCTAAATAATATCCAACATATAATAGTGTATGAATTTGTATAAAAAATAAATTACAAATGATAAAGTGAAATTTGTTCACTATTAATATTCTTTAATTAACCACATAGGTCGTAGGGTTCACGGTGACAACTGAACCAATAATATCTTTTTTGAACCATGTAAGAGTCTAAACCATACACCATAGGAAATTCATAGATCTTTATTTTATGAGATTTTATTATTAATTTCAATTTTAAATTTCACATTCATACATTGGGGGCCTAGAGTAGCAGTCTAGCACCCTATGGGTATATGGAGTAGAAATCCCTAACCCATAACTCAATGATCACATGAAAATACACTCCCCATAGATAAATATATATTTGGGGCCTTGGGTAGTAGTCTACAACCCCATGGGTATTTGGAGCAGCATTCCCTAACCCACAACTCATTATTCACTTCATTGAAAAATTTCATATACCATGGTACCACATTCATAACCCATTTATCAACCATTTTTATTAATCATCATTCAATCAAATTTAGAATACCATTTATCAAAAATATTCATAATCCTTTATTCAACCAATTTCATAATCACATGAGAGAATAAATACATTAATTTAAAATAAATTTCAATTTTTCAATGTGGAAAAACAACAATACAACTACATCATGTGAATGAAAATAAATACTATGGAAAATATATCAATTAATCCACCTACCTAAAAATTATTAATGAATTATTGACAAATTTTAACCCTCAGTTTGATGTGGAATGATCATTAGAACGGCGGAGGACATCTAGGGTAAAAAACTAGAACCAATGCCCAATAAAACAAGATCTTTTAAAATCTATATATAAGACATCAATTTTTTTGGAAAAATATTTCCTCTTCAAAGGGAGAGAAAAATGGGCAGGGGTGAAACTAAACAAGGAATAAACCACTTACCAAAAGGGACTCAATCCTTCCAATGGATATTTGATTTGAAAAAGGAAGATGTTCAAGGATCCTTGAAACCCTCTCTGAAACCCCCAAAATCTAAGGAAATTATATTAGGATGATCTTTGGTGATTATGGGTAACAACCAAGGGGTTCACAATTTTTTTATAAAAAAATTGGGGGGGTTTAATTTTCATGTGCATGGTTTCAGGGTGGGGCCACATGGTTTGCCAAACTATATGCCCTAACTATGTGCTCCTACAATATTGGCTGTATAGTTTCTTCAAAGGGGTATATGGTTTGAAAAAACATGTACGAACCGTGAAAATAACATCTATTTGAGGGTGCACCATTTTGGGAGGGAGGCCACACGGTTTGGTTAAATAGCGGGCCACTCACGTGGCTCAAAAAAGGGGTGTGTGATTTCCTGGGGAAAACATTAGAGTTCTCCCTAACCATGAACCCACCATGAACAACCCCATGGTATTCCAAAATTCCCAAAATTCACCCCAAATGACCCAAATTAAAACCCAAACAATGTATGACCAAGAGAAGGGTAAATGGATACATGAAAATGAGTATGAGACATCTCTAGAATGGTCAAGATATTATTGTGTGTTATAAAATCAGCTATAAAGGTTGCTCACGATTTATACCTATTAGGTGTTAGGACTATTTGGGAATTATGGAATCCCTTGAGTATTTATCTTTGGATGTTGGAACAATTGGTCAAAATTTTTATTTTTGAAGGGGCTTAAGATTTGCTAGAAAAAATAGGGGTTTACTACTTGTCTCACCATACTTGTTCATGTTAGGATTTTGCAATTTTTTAATATAAAACTTTAGATGAAATGTTATTATATACCATATTCATCTAATGAATATATATATATATGTAAACATAATTGAATTTTATTTTTCAGTAACAAAAATCATGATGTGTATAATGTGTTGTATATCAATATTATTTAAAGTATTAATTTGTTTAAAGGTATAGGATAAAAAACTATATCAATAAAAACATGAGTACCTAAATACAATACATGAGAAAATATTATGAGATGTTAATAACCTATAAAAAATACTAAGTGTTTTATTATTTCAATTATATGAACATGTTAAGATTTTGATGATTCAAAAGGGAAGCTTCTACCAATCTGGGAAACCCACAGATTATCATCTGTATTTTAATGGACTGGACCTCTGTGATCCATTGCTTTGTGAAAATCTAGTTTTTGAAGTGTTTTGGGAGGTCACAATGACTCATTTAAAGAGTTTCAAAAAATTATAGTTTTCCAACAGTAGGTTGTGATGGGGATTTACAATGGTGACTCGCACTAGTAGCTTGCAATGGTGACTCACATAGGTTTCTCACAATGGTGACTCACACCGGTAGCTCACAACGGTGAATCCCACCAGTAAGTCACGACGGTGGGTCAAGACTGGTGAGTCATACCGATAGGTCACAATGGTGAGTCATAATAGTGAGTTGAATCGGTGACTCACACTTGTAGGTCACAGCAATGGGTTAAGACTGGTGATTCACAATAGTGAGTCACACCAGTAGGTCATGACAGGGAGTCTGAATGGTGAGTCGCACTAATGAGTTGCAATGGTAGTTCGCAATGGTACATCAGCCAATGGTGGGTCACACCAGTGACTCACTCCGGTAGTTTTCACCTGTGACTCGTACCAATAGCTCGTTGAATGGTGACTTTCATTGGTGACTCACACCGATGAATCATCCAGCAGTGCCTCATTTTCCATAGTTTTTCTTTTTTCTAGATTTTTTTCCATAATTCTCCCGGTTTTTCCAGTTTCACCCCTTTAAATTTTTTTTTAATGTAAAATGAATTTAATATAATATTTAAGTGTTTTTAATTCATTTTAAGGGCTATGAGTCATATCTAAAATTTCCTAAAAGTAACGAGGCTTTTAATTGGTCAAACTACATGGTTTTGTTGAGATACAACTTCAATGGTAATTGAAAATCATTTATTTTCCACAATTTTCATATCTGATCCTTGTAATATGGGGCCATTACTTATTTCATTACCTCTACTTTCTCTTGATACCAGATGTCCCAAGAATATTTCTACCCCCATGGAGTAGTTCCATAATGTAATAGCCTATTGGCTATGTTTTTCTATAGAGGCTTTTCCTATTTCATGCACACCCCTTGCTCTTGTGATATAAGGAAGTGCTGATCATCTTCTCTTTGAGGTAGGTTTTCCTTCATACCCCTTTTATTCATACATAATTTGTGGTGGGTGTATTAATATTTCTTGAGAAGACAGTCGAAATCAGATAAATGAAGATAATTAAACTAGTTAAGATCAATCTATGGGGCTTGGGGAAAGTGGTGTATGATCCTATTGTTTTATTGATATTTTGATCAATGTTGTGAATTGTATGGGCTATATACATACTAAAAATCATGACTATTGGGGGTCATTTTTTGGGAACCTAATAGATTTTGGGTTACAAGTTGTTTGTTTCCGATTGTACAACTATTATGAAAAATCTATTAACCAAGTACAATTGGAAAATAAATGGATGCCCCAAGAACAAACTTTCTCTATAAAAAAACCTGAATTAATAAGAGGGAATTGAGTGAGGAATTCCTTGTTAAATCTAAATTTGACTTGACCTGATTTGTGTGGTTGTGTGATATGTGTTGGTTTTTCTTAACCGGTGTTGTAGTAGGGTGGTGGGCATGGCTGTGTGATGTGGGGTGGTTCAGGGGGTGTAATGGAATCTCAGTTAGAGAGATTGATTGAGTGTGGAATGGATGAGAAGTGTTGTATAGTAGGGATATGATCCGGTTGTGTGATTATGTGTTGCTGGGTGACCTAAACTGTCGTTGAAGTTGGTCAAAGTTTAAAATTTATATTCCTACTAACTGCTGTATATGTGGAAAGCTGGGTCGAATCCACAGGGAAGGTAAATTTGGCCGCTACTAAACTAAAAACATGGAAAAATCCACTGTTGTCAGTAGCGGAGTGGTTTTTCTATTTCTTTTTAAACTTTTAATGTTTTTTTATGATTTTATGCATTGTAAAGAGAAACTACACATCTATTTTAGACTTATGCTACCTACAGTAAAACAGAGTACAACTGAAAGAAAGATGCAATGAAGAAAATGAAATGCTGATAAAAGACAAAAGAGATGAGCGCTCGGGGATTGATCTAGTCTACTGGTTTGAATTGTTTCTCCTAAACAAGTAGATGTACTGCTTCATACCACTGGATAAAAGAGACTTACTTCCCTCTCAAGGAGTTAATTCACGGAAGTTGTGCAACTCAGAGTTCGCCACTCCAATATGTACAACTCCAAAAAGATGGTTTAAAAGATCAAAAACACAAACTCATCGTAAGTGATGATGTTTTTATTACAAGTTGATTATTTAAAAGATGATTCTATAATCAAACTCACTGAAAGATTACAGAGTTTAGAAAATTTCAGTGCTTGTGGTACGAAGTAGAAAATTGTAATTAGAATTGATCTCACCGATGAAATCTAAACATAGAATAATTGATTAAAGAGAAGGATGAAAAAGATACCAGTAGAGCTAGAAATCTCCCCGAACTAGAAGACTTAGCTAACTATATTGTTCATTATCGCAACAGTAATAGGAAACATTAAAGAAACAGAGTACAAATGTTTAAAACATGAAGGAGAAGGAACTCCCTAAGAATGCTCTGCTGCTGAGTTCCTGGACTGCACTGCTTAGCCACGACTCTCGATCATCTCCCCGGGTAAGTGTATGAATGCCTCCGTCCATGAATGCCTCCTGTAATGCTTGCTTGCTCTGCTTAAGTACCATACTGTCATACATTGCATGTCACTGCCACATCTTCCACCGACTTCAAGAGTTCTTCACCCACGCACTGCACACGTGCGTTTAACCCGCGACAGGAACGTCGCACAAATTTTTCCCTCGTAACAAACTCCGGATGAGTTAGTTGGATGAACATGGACATGTTTATGTCCCTTGAATGAACCTACCATGTAAAATAGAAATAAAAAAAATTAACATAAAGGATGAAAAATGGTTATTTTTTTAATGTTAAGTGTCATTTTTACTCGTTAATAATTAATTGATAATTTATTTATAATTTATTTAATTTTATATTATTTGTAAAATTATCCACTAAATATTAATATGACGAGAACATAATTTAATTAAAATGTTATTACCTTAATTAGGTTGACAAATACTAAGTTATTATTATTATTTTTTCTTTTTTAAACTAGGTTATCAAAAATTCAGAACATAAATAAATAAAAAGTAAGTTAATATTTAAGATTGTATTAATAAATTATTTATTACCATTAAATAAATTAAACTGCTCAATTAATTTATTATTAAAATAATTTTAATTTAGTAATTAAAATTATTACTTAAGGTTCAACTATTTTAAAAAATTAATAAGAATATTTTATAGTTTATTTATAATTATTCTTAATTTTATAATTATACTATTAATAGTAAATTAATTTATTATAGGCTTTTATTATTAATCAAGTTTAATAATTTAATTTATAATTTATCTATTTAATATTATATTAGTTTAAATTTTTAATAATTAATTAATATTTATTTGACTTTGTAAATTAGCTTTAATGTAAAGTATACTTTATTTTATTTTTTTTACCGTTTGGTTTTACTTTCCCTCTTTTTTTTACTTTAATTTTATTATTATTTCTTTATAATTATTGTTATATTTTTTTTCATCTCCCTCTTCCTCCCCCATTTCACCACGGCACACAGGGGGCTCCTCCTCTTCCTCCTCTCCAACAATGTTCCGCGACCTCCACCAACGCCGGCGAACCACCTCCCTTGCTCCAGCGGTGTGGCATATCCAGCAACTCGAGCTCCCATCACTGGCGACAAGGGGGTAGTGGCGGCTTGGGTGCTTCGCGGTGGCGGAAAACAACAGTAGCCCAGAGGCGTCAGACTGGGTTGCAGCGGCCAGCAAGGGGGTCAACTTCGGTTCTTTCTTCCTCGCGAGTCACCAGCTCAAGCAGCGTCCAGCGACGACTCTGATTTCTCCCTTCGGAACAACGAAAATGATCTTCCCCGATACCCCTGGAACATAGATTCTTCTTCAACCGGGTGTCTCAGTTCGGGCTTGATGTTGAAGGCGATTTAATGGTGGAGGTTCGAAGAGGTCACTAGCATCGGTAAATCAGAATCGCCGCAAAGATCCCCAACACTAGGGTTTGGCTTCACAGTATCTAGATGCTGGTTTCTGGTTACGGTTTATCCAGATTCAAATTCAAAGTTGTGAATTTGTGAAAATCTTGTATAGCTTGCGATGATGGAGGTGGGTTGCGAATCAACCCATGTAGAATGATGTTGCAGGGGGAAACGGAGAGAGGAATGGATGACTAATGATGAGAGAGAGTATACTGGTGAGGACAAAGTTAAGGGTCATCGGTAGGCTTGGGAAGCAGTGGGGTTGAGGTATCGGTGAGGTGAAGCGGGGAAACTCCAATGGTGAGGTGCATGAAATGTGTGTGGGGTCACCGTTACATAAAATGTTAAGGTCACTATTATGCAGAAAAAAAAGAAAAAAGACTACCGATACAACAAAAATGAAGATTACCGGTAAAAATAAATATAAGGGGTCACAGATAGAAAATATAAATTAAGGGCCTACCGTTACAAATAAAACAAAGGTCACCGTTAGTTAAAAAAAATAGGAGCAACGATAAGGGAGTCACCGTTACATAAAAATAAAAAGCCCACCGTTACTTTAAATCATCAGATCACCAATAAAATTAAAAATTAAAAATAGAAACTCACAGTTAGTGAAAAAAGAATCAAAGGGTCACTGGTACAATGAAGTAACAGCGAGGTGCGGAGGTCATCGGTACTTAAAAACATAAGCACACCATTACAAATATAACTAAATACTCACCGTTGCGCAACAAAAATAAAAGGGTCGCCGCTACATCAAAGGGTCACCGTAAGTAGATAAATAGAATCCAACCGTAACGCAATAGTGAACTTTAAAAATAAACACACAAGTTAAACATAAAATTAAAACTAAAATAAACTAAATAAAAATACTTAAAATAATAAATTAAAACAATGATAAATTCCATTGATTCAGAACAGAATTTTTATTAACCTTTAATCCAATAATTTTATTAACTGGCAAAACTTAAATTAAAAACTAAATACCTATTAAACTAAATTAATAATAAATTAAAATTAAGAATAACATGCAAATTACAAAGTAGCAGCAAGTGATAATGAAAAACAACAGTGACCCATATAAGTCACAGCCAGTGCTCGTCTACCTCAACGGTAGACTGAAACAAAATAAAATTGAATTAATACCCAATATGCATACATAAAATAATATAGTTAAAGTCTAAAATCTCTTAATTAATTAATTGATTAACTATTTGAACACATATAAATAAGGGCGAACCATTTAATTTAATATAGCAACACAAATTAATTACTTAACTAACTAGAAGAAAGATTTAACACATTAAATTACATTACAATCCGATTCTAGTGTAACTAATTTTAATGATATTATACTAAATTAAAGACTAAGTTAATTTATAAGGATTATGTAGATTAAATACTCACCACTTAGGGGCTCACCGGTAGAACATAAAGGCTACTGTAATAGGACATAAAAATAAAGTTGCCGTTATACTCAGATGAGAGCTACGGGTATGAAAGAGTAGCGGTGACAAAGGTTTCCAATATAACAAAGGTCACTGTTACATCTAAAATCAGGCTACCAATAAGCAAAAAGAGAATAGGTCACTGGTACAATGTACCGGTAACCTGCCTACCGATAGAGCAAAAGAACCCCTGTTATCGTTAGCTTAGCTACCGGTAGTCTGGAAAACCGAGCTAAGTTGTATATAACATTAAAAATTAAAAGTAAATTAATTAGCAAACTCAATGATTAATAATAATGATAAATTAAATAAAATAAACAAATAAATATTTAATTAAACAAATGAAAATTAGTTATATTAAAACACATAAAGAATAAATCAATTATTTTAAGGTTCAACATTACATAAAATGTTATAAAAAGTGAATATTTGACAAATTTAATTATAAAATACAAGAGTGAAAATATTAGACAAAAAGAGTAAAAATAATAAAATAAATCATTAAAAATTAATAAAAAGGATGTGGCAAACTGTGTAAAAATAAAGCCACATCAAATTCCCCCACACTGAAGCATTGTTTTCCTCAAACAATACCATGTTTTATTTTATTTGAAAAACAGTAAAGTATATTTATGATTAAGATCACACTGTAACATGTTCATTACTCTAGAGAGAGGACAATGCATAACAACAGGCTTTTGGAGAATGATTTACTCAAATGAATCTGGCTTAAAACAAATACTCACTGGTAAATAAGAATAAAAAGACCATCCATCAAAGAAGATGTCATGCCCCATATGTGATACAACTTAGTGATTAACATGAATTCAATCTTAGGTTCTAAGTCCAAGAATGAAATGAGTTAAAATATTAATGTAATTATGACCTCAACCAAGGAACTTTGTACTTTGACCTTTTCACCTAGGTTCCAAAGATAATTTTTTTTATGAATCATCTCAATGATACAACATAAGTGAATTCCATATAAACCATTTGATCCCTTCTTCATCTAGGGTTCATCATTCCCCTCACCTTTATGAGCTCATTTTTGACCCTAGACACTTTATTTTATTTTTCCCAAGCCATGTATCATTGTGCTAAGCACTGTGCAAAGCACTTATTCAAGGTTTATATAGGGCTTTAGTAAACAGAAATGCACCCAACATCTAGGGTCTCAGAGACTCACCGTGGGATTCAAGATGCCCAGACTACTCCAGTTTCAAAAGTTTTATATAAAATTCATTTAAATTGGATCATTAAAACAATTACTTCTGATGAATAAGAAATAAAGAGGCCCCCAGAATCATAATAAAATTTCTAGTTCCAAGGGTCATGACCATAATTCCACAAACATGTTACCCTTATCACTTCCAGAAGTATGTCCTAAGACTAATTTCCATCAAATCACTAAGTAAGAACACTCATCAATCATCCATCCTCATCAATTTCAAGTCCAAGTAGTTCTTACTACTAGCAAGGAACTTGTCCTAAGGCAATACCCAATTGAGTACAATGTAAATCCTAAAATTATACAATAATTTCGGAGAAAAAAAATTAACCATTTTTGATAAAAAGTTTGAGTTTTAGTGGGAATTGATGGGCTTACATTAAAGCACAGTTTAGAAAGTAATAATTGACCCCCTCCCCCACACTTAAAACCCAACTTTGTCCCCAAAGTTGACTTCTAAATATGGAGAAGAACAATTAATCAATTAAAGTTCAAAACAAATTTTCAATTAAGTAGATATTTTACATGTATAAAGGGTCTCAATGAAGTTCAAAATTTTAGTTTTCCACAATGAATAGACAATCATCAGGTTCATTTGCAAGTACATGCATTAAAATTCAAGACCAGTGTAAAATTTTCAATTAAAGTTCAACAAAGCATAAGAAGTGTGAAAGCACAATTCCTAGGGTGTAAGCATTATAAACACTATTTTCAATAATATGGTCAATACAGTAGACACAGTTCATGCTAAACACCTCAATGAAACAAGAAGATTCAAATGACCAGTAGCATGTACTCCCCCCCACACATAGTTTCATGCAGTGAAAAGGTTTTATCACAATGCAATTTAGTTTTTCAGCAAAGAGGCACATGCAGAATTAATGCACATCATAGTGACAAGTAGCAGAAAAATGAAATACAACAATAATAGTGAAATACTTCCCTGAATAAGTTTTCCATTACTCCTTTAGCATGGGAATTTCACTTCTTAAATGACAGCAGCAACATCCTAATGACACAGATTATGTAAGACAGGAACAAAGATCCATCAGAGACAGAGTAAATATAAACAATGAAAAGCAACACTTTATTCTAAGTAAAACAAGATCGGAAATAAAAGTAAACACTAAAGAAAGAGCATGGGTTGACTCCCAAGAAGCAATGAGTTTTAAGTCTTTAGTTAGACTTTATTTAATCACAATTTTTATTTATTAGCAAAACAAAAAAGAACCATGGGTTTCCTCCCATGCAGCGCTAGGTATAAAGTCCCCAACCAGACTTTATTCAAGAGATATTTTCAAGAACAGTGAAGACATCCAAGCCCTTTGGTTGTCCCTCAAAATAAAGTTTCAATCTTTTCCCATTTAACAACATGGGTTTATTCTCTTCACCAACAATTTCCACAACTCCATTCTTTATCACCCTCACAACAGTAAATGGTCCAGACCACTTGGACTTTAACTTCCCAGGAAAAAGTTTATGCCTAGAATTAAAGAGGAGGAACTTGTGTCCAGGTTTGAATTCTTTATTTTGAATGATAGAATCATGAAAATTTTAGTCCTCTCTTTATAAATTCTTGAGTTATCATAACTCTCTCTTATAATCTCATCAAGTTCACTCAGCTCAAGAAATTTCCTCTCACCAGCACTCTTAAAGTCAAAGTTAAGAGCCTTAACTGCCCAATAAGACTTATGTTGGAACTCCACAGGTAAATGATAGCATTTCCCAAACAACAGCCTGTAAGGAGACATACCTATTGGGGTCTTGAAAGCAGTTCTATATGCCTATAAAGCCTCATCCAGTTTAAGAGACCAGTCTTTCCTAGAATTTGACACAGTTTTCTCAAGAATTTGTTTTAGTTCCCTATTTGAAATTTCCACTTGTCCACTGGACTGTGGGTGATAAGGAGTTCCAGTTTTTTGAACACAACCATACTTTTCAGTCAAAAATTTAAACTTTTAATTCTTAAAATGTGTTCCATTATCAGTAATAAAATCACTTAGGACTCCAAATCCTGTAAAGATATTCTTTTTCACAAATTTTAGCACACTATTTTCTTGATTGTTGGGCAGAGCTACTACCTCAACCCACTTTGATTCATAATCCACATCAACTAAGATATACTCATTCCCATGAGATGATGGAAATGTACCCATGAAATCTAAGCCCCAAACATCAAAAATTTCAATTTCCAAAATTCCCTTTTGGGGTAACTCCTGTTTCCTACCCAAATTACCCAGTCTCTCACACCCATCACACCCAACCAAAAAACTCCTAGCGTCCTTAAAGAGGGTAGGCCAATAGAAACTAGACTGTAGGACTTTTTGAGTAGTCCTATAACCCCCATGGTGACCTCCCCAGGTGAAGAATGATAACTTTCAAGAATAGAAAACATCTCATCCTCAGGTACACATCTCTTACGAATACCATCAGCAAACCTCCTTAACAGTAGAGGGTCATCCAAAAGATAATATTTAACTTCAGAAATGAATTTCTTTCTTTGGTTATTAGACATATTTTTGGGAATGACACCTACTGTAAGGAAGTTGGAAAAATCTGCAAACCAAGCAGATTACCTGACTGACACCGACAACAACTTCTCATCAGGAAATGAAGAGTTAATCTCCCTAGGATTTTCAAATTTAGATCGAGTAAAAAGAATCCTAGAAAGGTGATCTGCAACTAAGTTTTCATCTCCCTGCTTATCCTGAATCTCTAAGTCAAACTCTTGTAACAATAAGATCCATCTAATCAGCTTGGGTTTTGTTTCCTTTTTAGACAGCAAGTACTTCAAGGCAGAATGATTAGTGAAAATGATGAATTTTGAGCCTAACAGATACTGTCTAAACTTCTCAAGAGCAAACACAACATCTAACAATTATTTTTTAGTAGTGGTATAATTCTTTTGAGCATAATCTAACAGTCTACCAGCATAGTATACCACATGAAATTTCCTATCCTTCTTCTGTCCAAGGACATCACCTACAACCATGTCACTAGCATCACACATAAGCTCAAAAGGTGATTTCCAATCAGGTGCAGTAATGATAGGTGATGTAGTGAGTTTCTATTTAAGCAAATTAAATGATTTCAAATAGTTTTCATCAAATATGAATAGTGAATCCTTTACCAGTAAAGAACACAAGGGATTAGTTATTTTAGAAAAATCTTTTATGAATCTCCAGTAGAAACCGACATGCCCTAGAAAACTTCTAACACCTTTAACATTAACAGGAGGTGGGAGTTTCTAAATAACTTTAATCATAGCAGTATCAACTTCTAGACCTCAATTAGACACCTTATGACTAAGCACAATACCCTCTATGACCAGGAATTGACATTTCTCCCAATTAAGAACAAGGTTGGTTTCAATACATCTCTCCAAGACTAACTCAAGATTCGCAAGACAAGTATCAAAAGTACTACCCACAATGGAAAATTCAGCCATAAAAACCTCGATGATTCTCTCAATAATACCTGAAAAGATATCTATCATACACCTTTGAAAGGTGGCTGGAGCTCCACACAACCGAAAGGGCATCCGCCGATAAGAAAATGTTCCAAAGGGGCATGTGAAAGTGGTCTTCTCATGATCCTCTGGATCAACAGGAATCTGGTTGTAACCAGAATACCCATCTAGAAAACAGAAAAATTCATTTCCAGCTAGCCTCTCAAGAATTTGATTAGGGAAGGGCATAGGAAAATGGTCCTTCCTAGTGGCTGCATTAAGCTTCTTATAATCAATACAGACTCTCCATTTTGTGACATTCCTAACATGGACTTCTTCATTCTTTTCATTTTTAACTACAGTAAAACCTCCCTTCTTGGGGACAACCAGGACAAGGCTGACCCAAGCACTATCAGATATGGGATATATCATTCCAGTTTCCAACAGCTTGATTACTTCCTCTCTCACAACATCCTTCATGTTTGGATTTAATCTTCTTTGACATTCTACCCTAGGCTTATGACCATGTTCCATAAGAATTTTGTGCATATAGAATGAGGGACTAATACCCTTGATATCAGTTATTGTCCAGCCTATGGAAGATTTAAACTTTTTCAACACATCCAACAATTTTTCTTCATGGTTTGCATTAAGTTCAGCAGAGATTATTACAGGAAAAGTAGATTTCTCACCTAAAAATAAATATTTAAGATGGGCAAGGATGGGATTCAGCTCAAGATCAGGTGGTTATACACTTTAAGGAAGACTCTTAGGCCTGGGAGGGCCAATATCTTCAACATATTTCTTATAAGCAGTATTGAAAGATGAAAGATTTTCAATTACAAGCTCAGATTCAGAGATAACAGTCCTACTATCCAAGATGGGCAGTATGCTGTCCAGACTTTCTAGATCAGAATTCAGAAGGTTTATCAAATCATAATCATCAAGTTGTCTAATAAGTTCTCCCTCAGTATTATCAAAGTGCTCAGCAAGGTCGGTGTTAACAGAAACACCCTCAATTTCACTCAGAAAGCTCCTAAGTTCAGAAACAAGGGACTCTCCTACATCAGAAACTGGAAAGTTGTCCAGTTTTGGAAGATTTACCAGTTTGGTTGTCACAGCATAATTTTTAGCTTCTAGAACAGATTCACAAATATTTTCAGCTTCACTAATTTTTTCTTCAGCAAAGGATTGTTTTTCAGATTTTTCATTGAGTTCAAGTTGATTTTTATAAGTACATTCAGCTTCAAGAGACTCAATTTTTGAATAGTTTTCAGAATAAGTTGGTTCCTTAATATTTTTAAAAACATTGAACTATTCTTCTTGTTCACCAATTTTGAAAATCAGTTGACCCTTAGACACATCTATGACAACTCCTCCTGTGGCCAAGAAGGTCCTACCCAAGATGATATGTATCTCTTGATCACACTCCATATCTAGAACAATAAAGTCAGCAGGTAAAAATAGCTTCCCAACTCCAACTAACAAGTCATCTACCCTACCCATAGGATGAGTGAATGATCTATCAGCTAACTGCATAATGAATGTGGTGGGTTGAAGATCACCCAACCTCAACTGTCGAAACAATGAGTATGGGAGCAGATTAATGCTAGCACCTAGATCACACAGATAGTTCAGTTGACCAGAATTTCCTAGAGGACAAAGGATGAAAAAACTACCTGGGTCTTTCAATTTGGGTGGGATTTTCTTTTGGAGTACAAAACTTCACTCTTCAGTGAGGTTGTAAGTAGAAAATTCTTCAAGGGACTTTTTGTTTGAAACAATTTTCTTTAAAGATTTCAGATAAGATGGTATTTGAATTAAGGATTGGATAAAAGGTATGTTCACTTGAAGATTAGAAAGGAGACCAAGGAATTGAAGAATTTCAGACATGGTGTTACTTTGATGTTTTAGCTTCTCAGGGAAAGGGATGGGTGGGGAAAATTCTTCAGAACAGTAGGCATGTCCCTCACCTCTTCTATAAATTTTTCTTTTCCTTTATTCTATTGATTTTTAGAAGATGTTTCAGCTTGAGATCCAGGTGACAGATTCAGTTTCTCATCATTTTCAACATTAATTTGTGAATTTTCAGCTTGTGAACAAAGCAGATTTTCATTTCCAGATTCAAAAAGTTTCTGATTTTGGGCATTTTTTATAGTCTTTTCAGCAACTGTTTGAGTATTAAGACCACTTCTAGTTACCACAGCCATAGAATTCTCCCAAGGGTTAAGTTCAGTTGTACTTGGAAGTCTACCTTTTTCCATAGAAGTCAAATCTCTAGCTAATTTGACTAGCTGTGTTTCCATGTTCTGCATTCTCACATCAGTTTGCATTTTGTCTGACTCATATTGAATTTGATTCTTGGTTAGATGATTCAAGATTAGATCTAGCTTAGAAGAAATGTGACTTTCATTTTTTCCTTGTCTATTTTATGACTCACCCCTTTGTTGATTATGAAAGTTCGATCTTGGTTGGTTCTGATAATTAGGGGCAGTTGGTTGTTTAATGACTCCTTGATACTTCCATGACAAATTAGGATGGTTCCTATAGCCTTGGTTGTAATTATTTGAAAATGGATCTTATTTTTGAGTAATCCTAGAGCCATAATTAACAAAGTTTAAGGTTTCAGGTTGTTGGGCAGTTAAATCAACATTATGAAAAAAAAATTCAGAGTGGCCAAACATACCACATTGAGTGCACTGTTTCCTAAGAGATTGATACTGGTTCTGGTTTTCAACTTGGTTAACTGTTTGTTTTGAATTCTGGTTCATTAATGTTTGAAGTTGGTTAGTGATTTTGGCAAGTTGGGCTTGAGTATCAGCTCCTGGACCAGTATTAGCATTCCTATTGACTCTCTTCCTTCTTGAATTTTTATGTTGAGAATTTAGGTCCAGATTATTGAAAATTTGTCTTAACTCCTCATCAGTCTTATCATTGTAATTACCCCCAGCAGCTTGATCCACTAAGTTCTAACTAGAGGAGGAAAGCCCTTCATAGAAGGTGTCCATGAGGAGATGTGATGGGAGTTGATGATGGGGACACTGCCTAAGCAGATCCCTGAATCTATCCCAATCTTCATGAAACACTTCTCCATCCTCTTGATAAAAACTAATGATTTTAGTTCTAAGTTCTCCTTTTAATATTTGGGGATAAAATTTCATAATGAATGAGTTATACACTTGATCCCAGTTCTCAAAAATGTTTTCATCTAGACTTAAAAACAAGTTCCTAAAATCCCCTTTAAGGAAAAAGGGAAAGAATATCATCCTTAGTTCACTTTCAGTGAGTCCTAAAAGTGGTAATTGTTGCACATTGTTATAAAAGTCTCTAATGAAGGCCAAAGAGTCCTCATTAGAGAGCCCACTGAATGTAGGCAGCAGATAAATATGTAACTGTTTGAATTCATAGTTTCCGGCTCTAGGACTTAATCTAATGGATGATGGATTGCTTGATACTTGAGGGAGTTGGAACTCCCTCATCCTAGGCCTTTCATTTTCATCTAACAGTTCTGGTTGGTTATAGAAATTATTATGCTTAGGAACTATATTATTTATGTTTTCCATTTCACTTTTGTTTTTCTTTCGTAGAGTAGATAAATGTTTTTCTAATTCAAGGTTTAAGGGCTCTAATCTAACAGCAAAGTGTCTTGTGCTCATACAAAAAAACATGAGACGATACCAACAGTAACAGTTCAGGTAGACAGGGCTCAATTTTTTTTGCAGTTTTCCATTTTTTCAACTTTTTTTAAAGATTTTTATATATGTGTTTTTTTAAATGTTTTTTAGAAATGGCTCGTGCCTTACCCGGCAACGGTGCCAAAAACCTTACCTAAACTATTTTTGAAGTTGGTCAAAGTTTAAAATTTATATTCATACTAACTACTGTATATGTGGCAAGCAGGGTCGAACCCACAGGGAAGGTAAATTTGGCCGCTACTTAACTAAAAACTTGGAAAACTCCACTATTGTTAGTAGTGAAGTGGTTTTTCTATTTCTTTTTAAACTTTTAATATTTTTTTTATGATTTTATGTATTGTAAAGTGAAACTAAACATCTATTGTAGACTTATGCTACCTACACTAAAACAGATTACAGCTGAATGAAAGATGCAATGAAGAAAATGAAATGCTGATAAAAGACAAAAGAGATAAGCGCTCAGGGATTGCTCTAGTCTACTGGTTTGAATTTTTTCTCCTAAACAAGTAGAAGTACTGCTTCATATCACTAGATAAAATAGACTTACTTCCCTCGACAGGAGTTAAGTCGTGGAAGTTATGCAACTCAGAGTTCACCATTCCAATATGTACAACTCCAAAAAGATGATTTAAAAGATCAAAAACACAAACTCGTCGTAAGTGATGAAGTTTTTATTACAAGTTTATTATTTAAAAGATGATTCTATAATCAAACTCATAGAATTATTACAGAGTTTAGAAAATTTCAGTGCTTGTGGTACGAAGAAGAAAAGTGTAATTAGAATTGATCTCACTGATCAAATCTAATCACAGAAGAATTGATTAAAGAGAAGGATGAAAAAGATACCAGTAGATCTAGAACTCTCCCCGAACTAGAAGACTTAGCTAACTATATTTTTCATTATCACAACAATAATAGGAAACATTACAGAAACAGAGTACAAATGTTTAAAACATGAGGGAGAAGGAACTCCCTAAGAATGATCTGCTCCTGAGTTCCTGGACTGCACTGCTCAGCCACGGCTCTCGATCGTCTCCCCGGGTAAGTGTATGAATGCCTCCGTCCATGAATGCCTCCTGTAATGCTTTCTTTCTCTGCTTAAGTACCCTGATGCCGTACATTGCATGTCACTGCCACATCTTCCACCGACTTCAAGAGTTCTTCACCCACGCACTGCACACGTGCGTTTAACCCGCGACAGGCACGTCACACGAATTTTTCCCTCATAACTATCTCCGGATGAGTTAGTTGGATGAACTTGGACATGTTTAAGTCCCTTGATTGAACCTGCCATGTAAAATAGAAATAAATAAAAACGAACATAAAGGATGAAAAATGGTTATTTTTTTAATGTTAAGTGTTATTTTTACTCATTAATAATTAATTGATAATTTATTGATAATTTATTTAATTTTATATTATTTATAAAATTATCCACTAAAGATTACTATGACGAGAACATAATTTAATTAAAAAGTTATTACCTTAATTTGGTTGATAAATACTAAGTTATTATTATTATTTTTTCATTTTTAAACTAGGTTATCAAAAATTCAGAACACAAATAAATAAAAAGTAAGTTAATATTTAAGATTGTATTAATAAATTAATTATTACCATTAAAGAAATTAAACTTCTCGATTAATTTAGTATTTAAATAATTTTAATTTAGTAATTAAAATTATTACTTAAGGTTCAACTATTTTAAAAAATTAATAAGTATATTTTATAGTTTATTTATAATTATTCTTAATTTTATAATTATACTACTAACAGTAAATTAATTTATTATAGGCTTTTATTATTAATCAAGTTTAATAATTTAATTTATAATTTACCTATTTAATATTATATTAGTTTAAATTTTTAATAATTATTTAGTATTTATTTGACTTTGTAAATTATCTTTAATGTAAAGTATACTTTACTTTTTTTACCTTTTTCTATTACTTTCCGTATTTTTTTAATTTACTTTCATTATTATTTCATTATAATTATTATTTTATTTTTTTTCATCTCCCTCTTCCTCCCCAATTTCACCACGGCGCACAAGGGGATCCTCCTCTTCCTCCTCTCCAACAATGCTCCACGACCTCCACCAACGCCGACGAACCACCTCCCTTGCTCCGGTGGTGTGGCATATCCAAGAAACTCGAGCTCCCATCACTGGCGACAAGGGGGTAGCGGCGGCTTGGGTGCTTCGCGGTGGCGAAAAACAACAGCAGCCCATCGACATCAGATTGGGTTGCAACGACCAGCATGGGGGTCAGCTTCGGTTCCTTCCTCCTCACGAGTCACCAGATCAAGCGGTGTCCAGCGACGGCTCTAATTTCTCCCTTCGGCACAGAGAAAATGTGCTTCCCCAAAACCCCTAGAACATAGATTCTTCTTCAACTAGGTGTCTCGGTTCGGGCTTCATGTTGCAGGTGATTTGATGGTGGAGGTTCGAAGAGGTCACTAGCATTGGTAAATCAGAATCGCCGCAAAGCTCCCCAACACTAGGGTTCGGCTTCGCGGTATCTAGATGATGGTTGCTGGTTATAGTTTATCCAGATTCAAATTAAAAGTTGTCAATTTGTGAAAATCCTTTATATCTTGTGGTGATGGAGGTGGGTTGCGAATCAACCCATGTAGAATGATGTTGCCGGGGAAAACAGTGAGAGGAAAGGATAACTAACGGTGAGAGGGAGTATACCGGTGAGGATAGAGATAAGGGTCATTGGTAGGATTGGGAAGCAGTGGGGTTGAGGTATCGGTGAGGTGAAGCGGGGAAACTCCAATGGTGAGGTGCATGAAATGTGTGCGGGGTCACCGTTACGTAAAATGTTAGGGTCACTGTTATGCAGAAAAAAAAGAAAAAAGGCTACCGATACAACAAAAATGAAGATTACTGGTAGAAATAAATATAAGGGGTCACTGATAGAAAATAAAAATTAAGGGCCTACCATTACAAATAAAACAAAGGTCATCGTTAGTTTAAAAAACAATAGGATCAACGACAAGTGAGTCACCGTTACATAAAAATAAAAACCCCACTTTTACTTTAAATCATCAGATCATCAATAAAATTAAAAATTAAAAATAGAAACTCACTGCTAGTGAAAAAAAAATCAAAGGGTCACTGGTACAATAAAGTATCAACAAGTTGCAGAGGTCACCGGTACTTAAAAACATAATCACACCGTTACAAATAGAATTAAATACTCACCACTGCGCAAAAAAAATAAAAGGGTCGCCGCTACATCAAAGGGTCACCGTTAGTAGATAAATAGAATCCAACTCTAACGCAACAGTGACCTTTTAAAAATAAACACATAAGTTAAACATAAAATTAAACTAAAATAAACTATATAAAAATACTTAAAATAATAAATTAAAAAAATGATAAATTCCATTGATTCAAAACAGAATTTTTATTAACCATTAAACCAATAATTTTATTAACTGAAAAAATTAAATTAAAAACTAAATAACTATTAATCTAAATTAATAATAAATTAAAATTAAGAATAACATGAAAATTACGAAGTAGCAGCAAGTGATAATGAAAAACAACAGTGACCCATATAAGTCACGACCAGCGCTCGTATACATCAACGGTAGACTAAAACAAAATAAAATTGAATTAATACCCAATCTTCATACATAAAATAATATAGTTAAAGTCTAAAATATCTTAATTAATTATTTGATTAACAATTTGAACACATATAAATAAGGGCGAACCATTTAATTTAACATAGCAACACAAATTAATTACATAACTAACTAGAAAAAATATTTAACACATTAAATTACATTACAAACCCATTCTAGTGTAACTAATTTAAAAGATATAATACTAAATTAAAAACTAAGTTAATTTATAAGGATTATGTAGATTAAATACTCACCGCTGAGGGGGTCACCGGTAGAACATAAAGGCTACTGTAATAGGACATAAAAATAAATTACCGTTATACTCAGATGAGAGCTACAGGCAGGAAAGAGTAGCGGTGACAAAGGTTACCAATATAAAAAAGTTCACCGTTACATCTCAAATCAGGCTACCGATAAGAAAAAATAAAGAAGGTCACTGTTACACAGTACCGGTAACCTGCCTACGGATAGAGCAAAAGAACCCTTGCTATCGGTAGCTTAGCTACCGATAGTCTGGAAAACCGAGATAAGTTGTATATAACATTAAAAATTAAAAGTAAATTAATTAGCAAACTCAATTATTAATAATAATGATAAATTAAATAAAATAAAAAAATAAAGATTTAATTAAACAAATGAAAATTAGTTATATTAAAACACATAAAGAATAAATCAATTATTTTAAGGTCCAAAATTACATAAAAGGTTAAAAAAAGTGAATATTTGAAAAATTTAATTATAAAATACAAGAGTGAAAATATTAGACAAAAAGAGTAAAAATAATTAAATGAATCATTAAAAATTAATAAAAAGGATGTGGAAAACTGTGTAAAAATAAGGCCACATCAAATTCCCCCACACTTAAGCATTGTTTTTCCTCAAAAAATCCCATTTTTTATTTTATTTGAAAAACAGTAAAGTATATTTATGATTAAGATCACACTATAACATGTCCATTACTCTAGACAGAGGACAATGCATAACAACAGGCTTTTGGAGAATGATTTACTCAAATGAATCTTTCTTAAAACAAATACTCACTGGTAAATAAGAATACAAAGACCATCCATCAAAGAAGATTTCATGCCTCATATGTGATACAACTTAGTGATTAACTTGATTTCAATATTAGGTTCTAAGTCCAAGAATGACATGAGATAAAACATTAATGGAATTATGACCTCAACCAAGGAACTTTGTACTTTGACCTTTTCACCTAGGTTCCAAAGATAATTTTTTTATGAATCACCTCAATGATAAAACAAAAGTGAATTCCATATAAACCATTTGATCCCTTATTCATCTGGAATTCATCATTCCCCTCACCTTAATGAGCTCATTTTTGACCCTATACACTTTATTTTCTTTTTCCCAAGCCATGTATCATTGTGCTAAGCACTATGGAAATCACTTATTCAAGGTGTACAGAGGGCTTTAATAAACAGAAACGCACCCAGCATCTAGGGTCTCAGAGACTCACCGTGGGATTCAAGATGCCCAGACTACTCCAATTTCAAAAGTTTTATATAAAATTCATTTAAATTGCATCATTAAAGCAATTACTTTTGATGAATAAGAAAGAAAGAGGACCCTAGAATCATAATCAAATTTCCAGTTCCAAGGGTCATGACCATAATTCCACAAACATGTAACCCTTATCACTTCCAGAAGTATGTCACAAAACTAATTTCCATCAAATCATTAAGTAAGAACACTCATCAATCATTCAACCTCATAAATTTCAGGTTCAAATCAGTTCTTACTACCAGCAAGGAACTTGTCCTAAGGTAATACCAAATTGAGTACAATGTAAATCCTAAAATTATGCAAGAATTTCGAAGAAAAAAAAACCATTTTGACCAAAATTTCGAGTTGTAGTGGGAATTGATGGGCTTATATTAAAGAACAGTTTATCAGGTCAAGAATTGACCCCCTCCCCCACACTTAAAACCCAACTTTTTCCCCAAAGTTGTCTTCTAAATATGGAGAAGAACAATTAATCAATTAAAGTTCAAAACAGATTTTCAATTAAGTAGATATATGACATGTATAAAGGGTCTCAATGGAGTTCAAAAATTTTGTTTTCCACAATGAATAGACAATCAGTAGGTTCATTAGCAGGTACATGCATTAAAATTCAAGTCTAGTGTAAAATTTTCAATTAAAGTTCAAAAAAGCACAAGAAGTGTGAAAGCACAATTCTGAGGGTGTAAGCATTCTAAACACTATGTTCAATAATATGTTCAATACAGTAGACAAAGTTCATGCTAAACATCTCAACGAAATAAGAAGATTCAAATGACCAGTAGCATGTACTACCCCCACACTTAGTTTCATGCAGTGAAAAGGTTTTATCATAAAGCATTTCAGTTTTTCAGCAAAGAGGCACATGCAGAATTAATGCACATCACAGTGACAAGTAGAAGAAAAATGAAATACAGCAATAATAGTGAAATACTTCCCTAACTATGTTTTCCATTACTCCTTTAGCATGGTAATTTCACTTCTTAAATGATAGCAGCAACATCCTAAAGACATAGATTATGTAAGACAGGAACAAAGATCCAGCAGAGACAGAGTAAATATAAACAATGAAAAGAAACACTTTATTCTAAGTAAAACAAGATTAGAAATAAAAGTAAACACTAAAGAAAGAGCATGGGTTGACTCCCAAGAAGCACTGAGTTTTAATTCTTCAGTTAGACTTTATTTAATCACAATTGTTATTTATTAACAAAACAAAAAACAACCATGGGTTGCCTCCCATGCAGCGCTAGGTATAAAGTCCCCAGCCAAACTTTATTCAAGAGCTATTTTCAAGAACAGTGAAGGCAGCCAAGCCCTTTGGTTGTCCCTCAAAATAAACTTTCAATCTTTGCCCATTGAACAACATGGGTTTATTCTCTTCACTAACAATTTCTACAGCTCCATTCTTCAACACTCTCACAACAGTAAACGGTCCAGACCACTTGGACTTCAGCTTCCCAGGAAAAAGTTTAAGTCTAGAATTAAAGAGGAGGAACTTCTGTCCAGGTTTGAATTCTTTGTTTTGAATGATATAATCATGAAATTTTTTAGTCCTCTCTTTATAAATTCTTGAGTTATCATAACTCTCTCTTCTAATCTCATCAAGTTCACTTAGCTCAAGAAATATCCTCTCATCAGCACTCTTAAAGTCAAAGATCAGATCCTTAACTGCCCAATAAGACATATGTTGCAACTCCACAGGTAAATGACAGCATTTCCCAACCAATAACCTATAAGGAGACATACCTATTGCGGTCTTGAAAGCATTTATATATGCCTATAAAGCTTCATCTAGTTTAAGAGACCAGTCTTTCATATAATTTGACACAGTTTTCTCAAGAATTTGTTTTAGTTCCCTATTTGAAATTTCCCCTTGTCCACTGGACAGTGTGTGATAAGGAGTTCCAGTTTTGTGAACACAACCATACTTTTCTTTCAAATCATTAAACATTTAATTCTTAAAATGTGTTCCATTATCAGTAATAAAAGCTATTGGGACTCCAAATCTTGTAAAGATATTCTTTTTCCCAAATTTTATCACAGTATTTGCTTGATTGTTGGGCAGAGCTACTGCCTCAACCCACTTTGATACATAATCCACATCAACTAAGATATACTCATTCCCATGAGATGATGGAAATGGACCCATGAAATCTAATCCCCAAACATCAAAAATTTCAATTTCTAAAATTCCCTTTTGGGGTAACTCCTATTTCCTACCCACATTACCCAGTCTCTAACACCAGTCACACCCAACCACAAAACTCCTAGTGTCCTTAAAGAGGGTAGGCCAATAGAAACTAGACTGTAGGACTTTTTGAGCAGTCCTCTCACCCCCATGGTGACCTCCCCAAGGTGAAGAATGAAAACTTTCAAGAATAGACAACATCTCTTCCTCAGGTACACATCTCATAAGAATACCATCAGCACACCTCCTAAATAGTATAGGGTCATCCCAAAGATAATATTTAAGTTCAGAAATGAATTTCTTTCTTTGGTTATTAGACAGATTTATTGGGAATGACACCTACTACAAGGAAGTTGAAAAAATCTGCAAACCAAGCAGATTTCCTGAATGACACAGACAACAAATTCTCATCACAAAAGGAAGTGTTAATCTCCCTAGGATTTTCAGATTTAGATTGAGTAAAAGGAATCCTAGAAAGGTGATCATCAACTAAATTTTCATCTCCCTGCTTATCCCTAATCTCTAAGTCAAAATCTTGTAACAATAAGATCCATCTAATCAGCCTGTTTGTTTTCCTTTTTAGACAGCAAGTACTTCAAGGCAGAATGATCAGTGAAAATGATGACTTTTGAGCCTAACAGATACTGTCTAAACTTCTCAAGAGCAAACACAATAGCTAACAATTCTTTTTTAGTAGTGGTATAATTATTTTGAGCATCATCTAATAGTCTACTAGCATAGTATACCACATGCAATTTCCTATCCTTCCTCTGTCCAAGGACAGCACCTATAGCCATGTCACTAGCATCACAAATTAGCTCAAAAGGTGATTTCCAATCAGGTGAAGTAATGATAGGTGATGTAGTGAGTCTCTCTTTAAGCAGATTAATTGATTTCAAGCAGTTTTCATCAAAGATGAATGGTGCATCCTTGACCAGTAAAGAACACAAGGGCTTAGTTATTTTAGAAAAATATTTTATGAATCTCCGGTAGAAACTGGCATGCCCTAGAAAACTTCTAACACCTTTAACATTAACAGGAGGTGGGAGTTTCTGAATAACATCAATCTTAGCAGTATCAACTTCTAGACCTCAATTAGACACCTTATGACCAAGCACAATACCCTCTGTGACCATGAATTTACATTTCTCCAAATTAAGAACAAGGTTGGTTTCAATGCATCTCTCCAAGACTAACTCAAGATTCGCAAGACAAGTATCAAAAGTACTACCCACAATGGAAAAGTCATCCATAAAAACCTGGATGATTCTCTCGTTAATATCTACAAATATAACCATCATACACCTTTGAAAGGTGGCTAGAGCTCTACACAACCCCAAGGGAATCCGCCGGTAAGCAAATGTTCCAAAGAGGCATGTGAAAGTGGTCTTCTCTTGATCCTCTGGATCAACAGAAATCTGTTTGTAACCAGAATACCCATCCATAAAATAGAAAAATTCATTTCTAGCTAGCCTCTCAAGAATTTGATCAAGGAAGGGCATAGGAAAACGGTCCTTCCTAGTGGCTGCATTAAGCTTCCTATAATCAATACAGACTCTCCATTTTGTGGCTTTCCTAACATGGATTTCTTCTTTCTTTTCATTTTTAACTACAGTAAAACCTCCCTTCTTGGGGACAACCCGGACAGGGCTGACCCAAGCACTATCAGATATCGGATATATCATTTCAGTGTCAAACAGCTTGATTACTTCCTCTCTCACAACTTCCTTCATGTTTGGATTTAATCTTCTTTGACATTCTACCCTAGACTTATGACCAGGCTCCATAAGAATTTTGTGCATACATAATGAGGGACTAATACCCTTGATATCAGCTATTGTCCAGCCTGTGGCAGATTTAAAATTTTTCAACACATCCAAAAAAATTTCTTTTTGGTTTGCATTAAGTTCAGCAGAGATTATTACAGGCAAAGTAGATTTCTCACCTAAAAATGAATATTTAAGATGGGCAGGGATGGGCTTCAGCTCCAGATAAGGTGGTTCTACACTTGAATGAATACTCTTAGGCCTGGGAGGTCAAAGATCTTCAACATATTTCTTATAATGATTATTGAAAGATGAAAGATTTTCAATTACAAGTTCAGATTCAGAGATAAAAGTCCTACTGTCCAAGTTGGGTAGTATGCTGTCCAGAATTTCTAGATCAGAATTCAGTAGGTTTATCAAAGAATAATCATCAAGATGTCTAATAAGTTCTCCCTCAGTATCATCAAAGTGCTCAGAAAGGTCGGTGTTAAAGAAACACCCTCAATTTCACTCAGAAAGCTCCTAAGTTCAGAAACAGGGGACTCTCCTACATCAGAAACTGGAATGTTGTCTAGTTCTGGAAGATTTACCAGTTTGGTTGTCATAGCATAATTTTTAGCTTCTAGAATAGATTCACAAAGATTTTCAGCTTTACTAATATTTTCTTCAGCAATGGATTGTCTTTCAGATTTTTCAATGAGTTCAAGTTGATTTTTATAGGAACATTCAACTTCAAGAGACTCAATTTTTGAACAGTTTTCAGAATAAGTTGGTTCCTTAATATTTTTAAAATCATTGAACTCTTCTTCTTGTTCACCAATTTTGAAAATCAGTTGACCCTTAGACACATCTATGGAAGCTTCGCCTGTGGCCAAGAAGGGCCTACCCAAGATGATAGGTACCTCTTGATCACACTCCATATCTAGAACAAGAAAGTCAGCAGGTAAAAACAGCTCCCCAACTCCAACTAACAAGTCATCTACCCTACCTATAGGATGAGTGAATGATCTATCAGCTAACTGCAGAATGACTATGGTGGGTTGAAGAGCACCCAACCTCAACTGTCGAACCAGTGAGTATGGGAGCAGATTAATGCTAGCTCCAAGATCACACAGATAGTTCAGCTGACCAGAATTTCCTAGAGTACAAGGGATGACAAAACTACCTAGGTCTTTCAATTTGGGTGGGATTTCCTTTTGGAGTACAGCACTGCACTCTTCAGTGAGGCTGTAGGTAGGAAATTCATCAAGGGTCTTTTTTTTGAAAAAATTTTCTTTAAAGATTTCAGATAAGATGGTATTTGAATTAAGTCTTGGATAAAAGGTATGTTCACTTGAAGCTTATAAAGGAGACCAAGGAACTGAAGAAGTTCAGCCCTGGTGTTACTTTGAGGTTTCAGCTTCTCAGGGAAAGGGATGGGTGGGGAAAATTCTTCAGAACAGTAGGCATGTCCCTCACCTCTTCCACCACTTTTTCTTTTCCTTTATTCTTTTGATTTTTAGAAGAAGTTTCAGCTTGAGATCCAGGTGATAGATTCAATTTCTCATCATTTTCAACATTAATCTGTGAATTTTCAGCTTTTGAACAAAGCAGATTTTCATTTCCAGATTCAAATAGTTTCTCATTTTGGGCATTTTTTACAGTCTTTTTAGAAACAGTTTGAGTATTAAGACCACTTCTAGTTACCACAACCATAGAATTCTCCCTAGGGTTAAGTTTAGTGGTACTTGGAAGTCTACCTTTATCCATAGAAGTCAAATCTCTATCTAATTGGACTAGCTGTGTTTCCATGTTCGGCATTCTCAAATCAGTTTGCATTTTGTCTGACTCATACTGACTTTGATGATTGGTTAGCTGATTCAAGATTAGATCAAGCTTAGAAGACATGTTACTGTCATTTTTTCCTTGTGTATTTGATTACTCACCCCTTTGTTGATTATGAAAGTTCGATCTTGGTTGGTTCTGATAATTAGGGGAAGTTGGTTGTTTAATGACTCCTTGATCCTTCCATAACAAATTGGGATGGTTCCTATAGCCTTGGTTGTAATTATTTGAAAATGGATCTTCTTTTTGAGTCATCCTAGAACCTTAATTAACAAAGTTTAATGTTTCAGGTTGTTGGGCAGTTAAATCAACATTAGGACAAAAATTTCAGAGTGCCCAAACATACCACATTGAGTGCACTGTTGCCTAAGAGATTGATACTGGTTTTGGTTTTCAACTTGGTTAACTGTTTGTTTTGAATTATGGTTTATTAATGTTTGAAGTTGGTTAGTGATTTCGGCAAGTTGTGCTTGACTATCAGCTCCTGAACCAGTATTAACATTCATATTGACTCCCTTCCTTCTTGAATTCTTATGTTGAGAATTTAGGGCTAGATTATTGAAAATTTGTCTTAACTCCTCATCAGTCTTATCATTGTAATTACCCCTAGAAGCTTGATCCACTATGTTCTTACCAGAGGAGGAAATCCCTTCATAGAAGTTGTCCATGAGGAGATGTGATGGGAGTTGATGATGAGGACACGACCTAAGCAGATCTCGGAATCTATCCCACGATTTATGAAAATCTTCTCCATCCTCTTGATAAAAACTAATGATTTTAGTTCTAAGTTCTCCTTTTAATCTTTGGGGATAAAATTTCATAATGAATGAGTTATAAACTAGATCCTAGTTCTCAAATTTTTTTCATCTAGACTTAAAAACCAGTTCCTATCATTCCCTTTAAGGAAAGAGGGAAAGACTATCATCCTTAGTTCATTTTCAGTGAGTCCTAAAAGTGGTAATTGTTTCACAGTGTTATAAAATTATCTAATGAAGGACAAAGAGTCTTCATTAGAGAGCCCATTGAATGCAGGCAACAGAGAAATATGTGACTCTTTGAATTCATTGTTTTTGGCTCTAGGACTTAATCTAATGGATGATGGATTGCTTGATACTTGAGGGAGTTGGAAATCCATCATCCTAGGCCTTTCATTTTCATCTAACATTTCTGGTTGGTTATGGAATTTTTATGCTCAGGAACTCTATTATCTATATTTTCTATTTCAGTTTTGTTTTTCTTTCGTAGATCGGCTAAATGTTTTTCTAATTCAAGGTTTAAGGGCTCTAATCTAACAGAAGAGTGTCTTGTGCTCATAGAAAAAAAAACAGGAGACGGTACCAACAGTAACAGTTCAGGTTGACAAGACTCAATTTTTTTTATAGTTTTCAATTTTTTTCAACTTTTTATTAATGATTTTTATATATGTGTTTTTTAAATGTTTTTTAGCAATGGCTTGTGCCTTCCCTGGAAACGGTGCCAAAAAATTGACCTAAACTATCGTTGAAGTCAGTCAAAGTTTAAAATTTATATTCCTATTAACTACTGTATATGTGGAAAGCAGGGTCGAACCCACAAGGAAGGTAAATTTGACCGCTACTAAACTAAAAACTTGTAAAACTCCACTATTGTCAGCAGCGAAGTGGTTTTTCTATTTATTTTTAAACTTTTAATATTTTTTTATGATTTTATGTACTGTAAAGTGAAACTACACATCTATTGTAGACATATGATACCTACACTAAAATAGAGTACATCTGAAAGAAAGATGCAATGAAGAAAATGGAATGCTGATAAAAGACAAAAGAGATGAGAGCTTGGGGATTTCTCTAGTCTACT
Source organism: Viscum album (assembly GCA_963277665.1). Classification (NCBI taxonomy): domain Eukaryota; kingdom Viridiplantae; phylum Streptophyta; class Magnoliopsida; order Santalales; family Viscaceae; genus Viscum; species Viscum album. The sequence goes on from OY728120.1 coordinate 1,492,961,561, forward strand.
GGTTTGAATTGTTTCTCCTAAACAAGTATAAGTACTGCTTCATACCACTGGATAAAATAGACTTACTTCCCTCGCCAGGAGTTAAGTCGCGGAAGTTGTGCAACTTAGAGTTCACCACTCCAATATGTACAACTCCAAAAAGATGATTTCAAAGATCAACAGCACAAACTCACCGTAAGTGATGAAGTTGTTATTACAAGTTGATTATTTAAAAGATGATTCCATAATCAAACTCACCGAATGATTACAGAGTTTAGAAAATTTCAGTGCTTGTGGTACGAAGCAGAAAAGTGTAATTAGAATTGATCTCGCCAATCAAATTTAATCACAGAAGAATTGATTAAAGAGAATGATGGAAAAGATACCAGTAGAGATAGAACTCTCCCCAAACTAGAAGAATTAGCTAAATATATTGTTCATTATCACAACAGTAATAGGAAACATTACATAAACAGAGTACAAAAGTTTAAAACGTGAGGGAGAAGGAACTCCCTAAGAATGCTCTGCTCCTGAGTTCCTGGACTGCACTGCTCAACCACGGCTCTCGATCGTCTCCCCGGGTAAGTGTATGAATGCCTCCATCCATGAATTCCTCCTGTAACGCTTGATTGCTCTACTTAAGTAGCCTGCTGTCATACATTGCATGTCACTGCCACATCTTCCACCGACTTCAAGAGTTCTTCACCCACACACTGCACACGTGCGTTTAACCCGCGACAGGCACGTCGCACGAATTTTTCCCTCGTAACTAACTCCAGATGAGTAAGTTGGATGAACCTGGACATGTTTATGTCCCTTGAATGAAACTGCCATGTAAAATAGAAATAAATAAAAATGAACATAAAGGATGAAAAATGGTTATTTTTTTAATGTTAAGTGTTATTTTTACTCGTTAATAATTAATTGATAATTTATTGATAATTTATTTATTTTATATTATTTATAAAATTATCCACTAAAGATTACTATGATGAGAACATAATTTAATTAAAAAGTTATTACCTTAATTATGTTGATAAATACTAAGTTATTATTATTATTTTTTCATTTTTAAACTAGGTTATCAAAAATTCAGAACATAAATAAATAAAAAGTAAGTTAATATTTAAGATTGTATTAATAAATTATTTAGTACCATTAAAGAAATTAAACTGCTCGATTAATTTATTATTTAAATAATTTTAATTTATTAATTAAAATTATTACTTAAGGATCAACTATTTTAAAAAATTAATAAGTATATTTTATAGTTTATTTATAATTATTCTTAATTTTATAATTATACTATTAATAGTAAATTAATTTATTATAGGATTTTATTATTAATCAAGTTTAATAATTTAATTTATAATTTATCTTTTTAATATTATATTAGTTTAAAATTTTAATAATTATTTAATAATTATTTGACTTTGTAAATTAACTTTAATGTAAAGTATACTTGACTTTTTTTTTACCTTTTGCTTTTACTTTCCCTATTTTTTTTACTTTACTTTCATTATTATTTCTTTATACTTATTATTATATTTTTTTTTCATCTCCCTCTTCCTCCCCCATTTCACCACGGCGCACAATGGGCTCCTCCCTTTCCTCCTCTCCAACAATGCTCTGCGGCCCCCACCAACGCCTGCGAACCCCCTCCCTTGCTCCGACGGTGTGGCATATCCAGAAACTCGAGCTCCAATCACTGGCGACAAGGGGGTAGCGGTGGCTTGGGTGCTTCGCGGTGGTAGAAAACAACAGCAGCCCAATGACATCGGAATGGGTAGCATCAACCAGCATGGGGGTCGGCTTCAGTTCCTTCCTCCTCGCGAGTCACCAGCTCAAGCGGCGTCCAGCGATGGCTCTGATTTCTCCCTTCGGCACAGCAAAAATGTGCTTCCCCGAAACCCCTAGAACATATATTCTTCTTCAACCAGGTGTCTTGGTTTGGGCTTGATGTTGCAGGCGATTTGATGGTGGAGGTTCGTAGAGGTCACTAGCATCGGTAAATCAGAATCGCCGCAAAGCTCCCCAACACTAGGGTTCGGCTTCGCGGTATCTAGATGCTGGTTGCTGGTTATGTTTTATCCATATTCAAATTCAATGTTGTCAATTTTTGAAAATCCTTTATAGCTTGTAATGATGGAGGTGGGTTGCAAATGAACCCATGTAGAATGATGTTTCAGGGGAAAACGGTGAGAGGAAAGGATGACTAATGGTGAGAGGGAGTATACCGGTGAGGATAGAAATAAGGTTTATCGGTAGGCTTGGAAAGTAGTGGGGTTGAGGTATCGGTGAGGTGAAGTGGGGAAACTCCAATGGTGAGGTGCATGAAATGTGTGCAGGGTCACCGTTACATAAAATGTTAGGGTCACTGTTATGCAGAAAAAAAATAAAAAAGGATACCGATACAACAAAAATGAAGATTACCGGTAGAAATAAATATAAGGGGTCACTGATAGAAAATAATAATTAAGGGCCTACCGTTAAAAATAAAACAAAGGTCACCATTAGTTAAAAAAACAATTGGAGCAACGACAAGGAAGTCACCGTTACATAAAAATAAAAAGCCCACCGTTAATTTAAATCATCAGATCACCAATAAAATTAAAATTTAAAAATAGAAACTCACCGTTAGTGAAAAAGAAAACAAAGGGTCACTGGTACAATGAAGTAATAGCGTGGTGCGGAGGTCACCAGTACTTAAAAACATAAGCACACTGTTACAAATAGAACAAAATACTCATCATTGCGCAACAAAAATAAAAGGGTCACCGCTACATCAAAGGGTCACCGTTAGTAGATAAAATAGAAGCCAACCGTAACACAACAGTGACCTTTTGAAAATAAACACACAAGTTAAACATAAAATTTAAACTAAAATAAACTAAATAAAAATACTTAAAATAATAAATTAAAATAATGCTAAATGCCATTGATTCAAAACATAATTTTTATTAACCTTTAAACTAATAATTTTATTAAATGACAAAACTTAAATTAAAAACTAAATAACTATTAAATGAAATTAATAATAAATTAAAATTAATAATAACATGAAAATTACAAATTAGCAGTAAGTGATAATGAAAAACAACAGTGACCCATATAAGTCACGGCCAGCGCTCGTCTACCTCAACGGTAGACTAAGAAAAATTGAATTAATACCCAATCTGCATACATAAAATAATATAGATAAAGTATAAAATATCTTAATTAATTAATTGATTAACTATTTGAACACATATAAATAAGGGAGAACTATTTAATTTAATATAGCAACACAAATTAATTACATAACTAACTAGCAGAAAGATTTAACACATTAAATTACATTACAAACCCATTCCTGTGTAACTAATTTAAAAGATATAATACTAAATTAAAGACTAAGTTAATTTATAAGGATTATGTAGACTAAATACTCACCTCTTAGGGGATCACTGGTAGAACATTAAGGCTACTATAATAGGACATAAAAATAAAGTTACTGTTATACTCAGATGAGAGCTACCGGTAGGAAAGGGTAGCGGTGACAAAGGTTACTGATATAACAAAAGTCACCGTTACATCTCAATTCAGGCTACCGATAAGCAAAAAGAAAACAGGTCACTGTTACATAGTACCGGTAACCTGCCTACCAATAGAGAAAAAGAACCCCTGCTATCGGTAGCTTAGCTACCGGTAGTCTGGCAAACCGAGCTAAGTTGTATATAACATTAAAAATTAAAAGTAAATTAATTATCAAACTCAATGATTAATAATAATGATAAATTAAATAAAATAAACAAATAAAGATTTAATTAAACAAATGAAAATTAGTTATATTAAAACACATAAAGAATAAATCAATTATTTTAAGGTCAAAAATTACATAAAATGTTATAAAAAGTGAATATTTGACAAAATTAATTATAAAATACAAGAGTGAAAATATTAGACAAAAAGATTAAAAATAATTAAATAAATCATTAAAAATTAATAAAATGGATGTGGAAAACTGTGTAAAAATAATGCCACATCACTGGGTGTAGTTGTGAGTTTGTAGGTTTGTTGTGGTTGAGATGATGGATTGGGTGAAATAATGTTGGAGAATGATATTGGTAGTGGTGGAATGTGTGGTTCACCATTAATAACTTGTAGAAATGTTTTATGTATCTTGGGATCAGTATGTTATGTCATGAATCGGTGTAAAACAGGGATGAATGTGAAGTTGATTAATTTACCATAGATATTATTCCTCTACGAAAATTATATTGTGTGGATTGACGTGTGCTATTCATAGTAGTTTCCTAGGTAGATATAGAATGAATAAAAAAATTTCTGAATAAATAATGAGAATTGGAAAATGAATTGGATGGAAGTATTAATTGAGTTTGTGACCTGTTGTGTGGCTGTGCATTTAAAGGTAGCAACAAAGGTGGTTTTGTGAGTTGGTTATTTTTTTGAGAACCCATAGTTTGGGCAGGAGTGTTAGGTATTATATCTATATATACATGTATTTAACCTGTTATTTCTATACTCATTCCACCCTAGTTTGGAACTATGTTCCAAACAACCCCATCACCATTGGGGAGGGTTTCCTTCCCAAACATCATAGTGGGTGGATAAATGGCTGGCCACCCACACTTCCCTTCTCCCTCTTCCAGTTGGTCATATCCCAAAATTTTTCGAGCATGTTATGGTTCATGATTCACAGTTGTGTGCGAGAGAGTTGTATTGCCTAGGTGTCATTGTGTTGAAATGTTTTGAGCTTCCAAGTGTCTTAGGGATAAGGTGTGGTTGTGGACTAGGTGTCTATGCAAGGGATGTGTTTTTGTAATGGCCTAGGTTTCTACAAGAGGGATGTTTTTTGGTTTGGGGCCCAGGTGTGTGTGAGAAAGATTTGATGTACATTTTTTTCCCAGGTGACGAGACTAGATGTGGGACCCAAGTGTGTGTGGGTGGGTTGCGATGTGGTATGCAAAAAATAGTTGTGAGTGCAAAGATGTGTTCCATTAGGTAGTGAGAGAATATAACCAATGGGAAAGTGCTGTGGGGTGCCCTATCATCGATGTGCTCACTGTATTACATTAATTGACTTGTATTACTTGGTGAGCATGCCTTAGTGAGGTGGGAATGGTTAATATAACTTTTTATGTACTCTTAGATCTTCTATTTTTTTTTTCACGGGAGCATTAGAATGTTTCTATCACTTGTACGTGAGAGATTTGGTTTTTTTCCTGTCGAGTATACTTTTATTCTCACCCTACGTATATAAAACTCATTTCATGTTTCGAGGAGGACCATAGGGACCATTTTGGGAGATACTAGCTCGGACTTTGGGGTAGTCGGTGTACCCTAACTTTGATTTACTTTTGGTACATAAATTAGAGTTTTATTAAATTTGTACTAGTCTTCTTTTAAACATACAAGTGAGTTTATATATATATATATATATATATTTCTTGGAGTTGTTTTGAGGATTGATACATCTTATCTCTCAATGTTGTTTTTATAAAAAGGGAAATGCCCCCCATTTTGTGAGATTGTATACCCATGGTGTTGGTCACCACCCTGGGGCCTACTAGAGGCGGGTCTCAGAGGTCATTATATCACTTTATTCATTTACATCCCATGAGGGGTATATTTGGTGGGAGGGGTCATGAAAGAATGGAATCAGAGGTGATGGTAGAGAGATAAAATGAAATTTGGAGTTAGGGAAAGTGAGGATTGCATGGGTTTGTAGGGAAACAATGTTAAATGATCTTGGTGCATGACATTGTATAGGGAATACAGACTAGGAAGTAGGATTTTAGGGCCCCCTGATCTGATGCATTGACTCTAAGACTACTGAACGACCAAGTGAGGCTACCCAATTTGAAGGGTAGAGACCCTAGGAAAGGTACATGCATCATAATGACATGTGTTATTGTTTTAATTGGGTTGTTTTTAGGGAATTTTAATGGATAAAAGAATAAGTAAAATGTGTTAAAATTAATCATAAATAAAATTACATACTACTTGGGTTTAGGAATTCCCTATTTACCATTTTATTTATCACACTCGATCATCATCCACAAGTGGATCAGGCAGTTGAGGCTCAGTAGGCTGATCCAGATGATTAGTTGAGGGTTGATCCAATGGAGGAGGATGATCAATGGTAGAGAATGTTATGTGTTTTATAGAGTTATGCCTTGGGAAAATATGAGGGAAGTGTTTCATACATAGAGACAGAGTGATGGATCGAAGAGCTTGAGATCACCTTCAGTTTGATTCGGGCTGCAACAGAGTACTAGGTTCATTTGGAATTTATTCAAATGTAGGGAGCAACGTTTCAATGGTGGATGTTGTACTTGGGGGAGAGGAAGGAGGCTAATGTTCAGTGAGTCGATTTCCAGAAGGAGTTCCATGTAGAATTCCTTTCATAGACCATGAAGGCTGAGAAAAGGAATGAGTTTATATCTATCTAGTAGGGGAGTATGTCAGTATTGGAACTTGGGATTAAGTTTTAGGATCTTATTTTCTTCACCCTGGACCTCTTTTTAAATGAGGAATCACGTTCAAGATTTCTAGAGGTCGCACTTCTTCCTTCTACCCATTACATGATTACTCCCTTTATGTTTCTGGCATACTTGGAGGTTCATAAGAACGAAGAATTGATTGAGTGGATACAGTTGCGAGGAGGTAATTCATGAGAGGGGAGTCAGAATAGTTCTTTAAAGGGCATGGTAACCAGTAGTAGGTCCCAGGCTCCAGGTCCTTCGAGGTTTTGTCGAGCAGGGAGTTGACCTCAGTAGTTTCCATTTTGAACTTCTGGTCATCGTGTCATTCCTATGGGAATGTGACTAATGTGTTATACATTTGGGGTTGAAAACCATCTTCAGAAAAAATTTCTAGTGGCCATTCGAGCTTAGTATGGTGAAGGTGGATAGGTTCTATGCCTTCATCAGTAGCAGTTTCCAGCTAGGATGTTTTAGTAGTAGGGATAATAGGCTCATTCTCAAATGTGGAGAGACAGAGTAGATAGAGACCAAACTCAGGGTGTTCCTAAGGAACCTTGAACCAATAAAGGTCGTGGTGGGGGTCGTCAGTAAAGGGGTAGAAGAGCAGGGCATGATGTGTTTCACATAGCGGAGGTAGCTGGTCTGATAGGACTAGAGATCATTAGAGGTACAATCATATTTTTTAGAATCCTTTCTTGTAATTTTTTTTGATTCAGGAGCTTTGCACTCCTTTATTTCACCCAGTCTATCCCATTATTTGGTATTATATGTAGAGAGGCTTCTCATTCCCCTGGTGTTGAGTATGCTAGTCGGAGGCCAGAATAGCTTGTTTGATGTGTGTCAGGATATAGAATAATGATGGGACCATATCAGTCTCGTGGGGATATTTTCTTGCAACATATGCATCCATAAAATGACATTATCAGAATCAAATGGTTGTATTCTATGCATTCTATTATGGAATACTTTTATAGAAGAGTTTTATTTTCGGAAGTGGATGGATGGTGTGTAGTTTTCGTTGGCGAGCAGAGCTTTCGGGTGGGATACTGGTGTGTAGAGACTCTTCTTTCCTTGTTAGCTGATCTATCAGTGGAATCATTATACATTGGGATGGTGGAGGTTCCCATAGTTTTTTGGGTGTTCCTATATGTTTTTCCCAAGAAGGTTGTGACTCTACCCCCTCGATGTGATGTCGAGTTCGTGATAGACCTGCAGCTTGACGCTTCTCTGATTTTGATGAATCTTTTTCGGATGGAACATTCAGATTTGTTGGAGTTGAGAATCCATATAGACGATCTGATTTAGAAGGGTTTTATTCAGCCTAGTGTGTCACTGTGGTGTGCTCCAAGGTTTTTCAAAAAGAAAGTGGATGATTGTATGTGGTTGTGAATAGACTACCAGAGGTTGAACCAGGTAACTACCAAGAACCGTTACCCTCTCCCAAGGATAGAAGATACTTTTGACTAGCTAAGAGGTGCCATTTGGTTTTCTATGGTTAATCAGTGGTCTAGATATCACCAGTTGAGGGTGAAGAAGGGAGATATCATAAAGACTTCTTTCAGATGTAGGTATGGGAACTTCAAGTTCGCAGTCATGACATTGTGTGTTAGGAACACACCAACTATGTTCATGGGGATCATGAACTCCATATTTTGTGAGTTCCTAGACCGGTTCATCATCGTATTCATTGATGACATCTTGATCTACTCGAATTCATAGGATGATCATACTGAGCATCTTTGGCCAATCTTGCAAGTCCTTCGATGCCACCAACTCTACAAAAAGTTGTCTATGTGAATATTCTGGACACGAGAGGTGTATTTCCTCAGACATGTGGTGTCACAAGATAGTGTAGAAGTGGACCCATCAATGGTTGAAGCTGTTTCTTCTTAGAAAACACCTAAGAGTGAAGAATATGTTTATAATTTTCTAGGTCTTATAAGATATCACCGTAGGATTGTACCTGATTTATATTTATTTTCATCTATATTGACAACTCTGACTAGAAAATACTCACGTTTTTTGTGGAGTGAGAAGTTCTATTCCGTGTTATACTATCTAAAGGGGAAGTTGGTTAGTGCTCCATTGCTCTGGTTTTCATAGGAAGTGGTGATGTTTGAGGTGCTTTTTGATGCTTCTCATTTGGTATTAGGATAAATTTTTATGTATAAATAAGAAGAGATATCTTATGAGTTCAGAATGTTACACCCCCATGAGTGTAACTATGCCACCCATGAACACGAGTTAGCATCGGTCGTATTTTATTTGATGTTTTGGTGACACTACCTCATCAGGAATCAATTTTTGGTCTTCACAGATCACAATAACTTGAGTTATATCTTTTCACAGTGAAATTTGAACTTGCGACAATGAAGATAGATGGATTTTCTTTAGGAATATGATTTTGAGATCTCATAAAACACTGTACATGGGAATTTTTTGGCCGATTTCTTGAGTATAAAGTCATAGAAGGAGTTTGTTTAGGAATATAGGGATGATTGGAAAATAATGGAGGAGTTGGAATCCTTACACTTGAATGGAAGGATGGATATCGGTAGAGGATATTTGTTTTAGATGATGGTACAATCTTCTCTGATGCAGCTGGTGGAGGGGTCTTAGGGGGGAGACTCAGAGGTAGAGGTGGTGCGTGATCATGTTGACCATGGTTATTCTACAGATGGATGGTCAGATGATGGTCATAATTAGATATTGTTTCATAGAAGGTTGTTTTTTCTGATGGAAATGAATGAGGGATTCCATTTTGAGTTCCATAACTCTCTTTTAGAGGTACTCCTAGGAATTTATAAGATGTACCGTGGCTTGATGATTTAGTTTTGGTGGACCGAGATGAAGAGTGAAATAGTAGAGTTAGTGGTGAGGTGTTTTGTTTTTCAGTAGGTGAAAGATGTGAATCGTGTTCCAGATGGTTTATTGCAGACCTTAGATGTCCCTAAGTGGACGTGGGATGAAATCTCAAAGGATTTCATCACAGGGTTATCCAGGGATCAGGGAGGCTATGATGCAATTTGGGTAGTAGTGGATCTCCTTATTATATAGTCTCACTTCTTAGTGATCAAGGAGTTGGGTGTAGGGAATGTCTTAGAAAAGAGGTATGTGGATGAAGTGGTGAAATTTCATGGAGTTATGAGATCCATTTTCTCAGATTAGGATACATGTTTTACATCACGAGTCTATAAGAGATTACATCATGATTTTGGCACTCAGTTATGCCTCAGTACTGCCTTCCACCCTCAAACAGATGTGAAAATGGAATAGACTATCCAGATGTTGGATGATATGATACAAGAATTCATCTTGGACTTTGGAAGTTCTTTGATACGATGCTTTACCTTGGTATAGGTTTCTTATAATAACAATTATCAATATTCCATTGGCATGGCTCCATTTGAATCTTTGTAGGAAATATCATGTCGTTCACCTTTGTACTAGACAGAGGTTGGGGAGATAGATATTCTTGTTTCAAAGGTAGTGAATATCACAATAGAGAAGGTTTAAATTGTTTGTGAGAGGATGAAAAAAGAACATGACCGAAATAATTATTATACTGATGGCAGGAGGTGGCCCTTGGAGTTCAAAGTTGGGGACTATTTGTCTTGAAGATTTCTCCTCGATGTGGACAGTAGAGGTTTGGAAGAGGGAGTAAGCTTTATCCAATGTTCATTTGATCATTCAGGTATTGTTATGAGTTGGAGAAGTAGCATACCAGTTGGCGCTACCACCGTTGTTGGAGAGTATCCACATTGTCTTTCTCATCTCTAAACTGCATCGGTATCTCCACAATGACTCCTATGTCATTGACTGGGGTGAGTTGGATATCGAAGATGACACGATGTATGTGGAGTGGTAAGTAGAGATCCAGGATCATCGGGATAAGGTGTAGTTTGGATGGAATATTTTTTGGGTTCATGTGTTATGGAGGCATGGTGTCCTAGAGGAGAGTACTTGGGATAGTGAAACACAAATTCATGCACAATAACAAGAGTTGTTTGGGTTTTTCCCTATCATGTTTTTCCATTTGATGTAATGTTTGATCTTTTTTTCTATGTGATGAGTTTTTCCTTATTGAATAATGTGTGATAGAGTCCTAATGCATGAAGAGGGGATGACCCAATTCCTAATTGAGATGCATTAATTACGATGCAATTAAACCCATGAGGGGTGAGTTAGTGATTTTTGAAGCAAATAATATCTTGACATGGAGGATATAACTCCATGGTTTTCATGTTCAGATAGTGTGATTTTTATGATTGAGTGGTGTGACTTGTGATTTTTTGGGTTAGAATATGTTAGAGGAGGTGTTCTTGGATGAAGATGTTTCTACTCTAGCTTCGAACAACTCATGGTGTTTTATTGTTTAAAGTTGATGTTTTTGGTAGTTATCAATGTTTCAAGTGTTGTGATATCCTTAATAGGTATCTCATATGGTGGGTTTTTGGACACATCTTTCTTCTAGGCCATGTTTTGGATTCTCGAGGGTGAGAATAGTTTGAGAGGTATATGATGTAATGACATGGACATCTCTAGTCGGTTAATTTTTGAAATTCCAGTGGTTGAAGTGTTCTAGGAGGTCACAGTGACTCATTTCAAGAGTTTTTCATAATTATTGTATTAGAATGGTGGGTCACGATAGTGAGTATCAACGATGTCTCACATCAGTATCTCTCAATGGTGTCTCACACTGGTAGCTCGCTACAATGACTCAACCAGGTAAGTTGCGATGGTGGGTCAAGACTGGTGAGTCATAGTTGCGAGTCACACTGGTAGGTTGCGATGATGGGTTAGGATCAGTGATTCACATCGGTAGGCCCCAATAGTGAGTCAGAACTATGAGTCGCACCAGTGAGTCACAATGGTAGGTCGTGATGGTGACACATCCAATAGTGGGTCATACTAGTGAATTGAACCAATAGCTTGAATGGGTGATTCTTACCAGTAGCTCTTTGAATAGTGACTCACACTGGTGACTCACATCGGTGACTCATCCACTCGTGACTCATTTTAACAGTTTTTCATTTTTCCAATTTTTTCCAGATTTTTTCTAGTTTTTCTGGTTTCACTCCTTTTACATTTTCATTGATGTAAAATGAATTTAATACCACATTTAATTGGTTTTTATCCATTTCAAGGTATACTATTCATATCAAAAATTACCTAAAAATCACTAGGCTTTTAATTGGTCAAACCACATGGTTTTTTTGAGATCTAGATTTAATGGAAATTGAAAACTATTTATTTTCTATGAGTCTCGTATCTAATCCTTCTATGTCATGGGTATTTCCTTCATTAATTAACTATACTATATGTTGAAACAGGATATCCCCAAAACCTTTATACCCCCTAAAAGTAATTCATTTTTTTGTAGCCTATTGGCTGTGTTTTTTCCTAGAGGATTTTCCTATTTCACGCACACTCCTTACTCTGGTGAAATAAAGAAGTACATATCTTTTGTTCTTTCAGGTAGGTTTTCCTTCAGCCCTATTTTATTTATGCATCATATGGGGTGGGTGAATCAATGTTTCTTGAGAACACAACTGAATTCAAACTAACAAAGTAAATTAAGCTGGATAAGATTAATCTGCGGGGCCTGGGGAATGTGGTGTATTATCATACTATTTTATTGATATTTTGATCAATGATGTGAATTTTATGGGCTATATGCCTACTTAAAATCATGATCATAAGGGGTCTTTGTTTTATCAATAAATATATTCTAGTTTACATGTTGTTTTTTTTTCTGTTGACCCATTTTTATGAAAAATATGTTAACCTCAAACACTAAGAAAATCAATGGATGCCCCCGGATAAAACTACCCATGTGATAACCATTGAATTAATATGTGGAAATTGAGTGAGGAATGCCTTATTAAATATAAATATTCCTTTACTTGATTTGTACGGTGGTCTGTTGTGTTTTAGTTTGTACCAACCTGTGTTGTAGAAGTGTTTTGGGCATAGTAGTGTGATGTGGGGTGGTTTGGGTGGTGTAATGGAATCAAATGAGAGAGAATGATTGATTGTGGAATGGATGAGAAGTGTTGTACAACATGGAAGTGATTTAGTTGTTTAGTTATGTTTTTCTGGGTGCAGTTTTGAGTTTGGGGTTTTCTATGGCTGAGATTATAGATTACGTAGAATGAATTTGAAGAATGATTATGGTAGTTGTTGGCATGGGTGATTCTCCATTAATAACCTATATAAATATTTCCTATATCTCAATATTGATATTTTATGTCATGAATGAGTGTTAAATAGAGAAGAAAGTGATGTGGGATAATTTACCATGGTTCTTCTTCCTTTTCGTGACTTCTATTGTGTGGCTTGTTGTGTGCTGTTCCTAGTAGTTTCTCAGGTTGAGATAGAATGAATAATTTTTTTTAATAAATAATGAGAATTTGAGAATGAATTATATTGGGTATAAATTGAGTTTGTGGCATGTTGTGTGGTTTTGCATTTAGTGGTAGCAGCAAAGGTAGTTTTGTGGGTTGGTTATTTGTTTTGAGAACCCATAAGTTGGGATGAAGTGTTTTTTTTATTATATATATATGTATATCCATTTTGATTTCTATACATTCCCCACCCTAGTTGAGAACTATGATATTAACACCCTCATCATCTTGGGGGAGGGTGTATTTCCCAAACATTCGGCTGGGAGGACGGATGGCTGGCCACCCATTCTTCCATGTTCCCTATTCTAGGTGGTGATAGCCTAATATACTTCGAGATGGTTGTGGTTCATGAGGCCCAAGTTCATGTGGGAGAGTTTTGTTTCCCATGAGTCTTTGGGATGAGATTGTTGTGCTTCCAAGGTGTCTTTGAGATGAGATGTGGTTATGGCACAGGTGTGTGTGGGTGGGATGTGATGTTCTTCTTTTTCTCAATTGACCTGACTAGCTATGAGGCTTAGGTGTGTATGGGTGGGTTGTGACGTGGTATGTTTGGATGATGTGGGAGTGCTAAGATGTTTGTTGTTAGGGTGTGAGAGTGGATAATCAGTGGTAAAGTGGTGCGGGTAACCTATCATTGAGGTTCTTACTTTATTACTTTACTTGAAATGAATTACTTAGTGAGCATGCCTTGGTGAGGTTTGAATGGTTTTCACACCTTGTTAGGTGTTGTTGGTTCTATAGATTTCTCACAGAATCATTAGCATGCTTCTCTAAAATGTTCATGAGATAATTATGTTTTTCCTATTGAGTATACTTCTATTCTCACCCTACATATATAATACATATTTTAGGTTTCCAGGAGGACCACAAGGACCATGCTGGGATATACTAGCTTGGACATTGGGATAGTCATTATGTCAGTTATTCACATTACTTTTGGTACTTACCTTTGAGTTTTATTTCATTTTTAATAGTCTTATTTTAAACATGCATGTGGGATGGTTTTGTATTTCTTATATATATATATATGTCTTAATGTTGTTTTGAGGATTGATACATATTATCTCCTAATATCTTTTTTCTGAAAAGGGAAATTCCTCCCATTCTATGAGATTGTATACCCTTGGTTATAGTCACCACCCTAGGGCCTACTTGAGGCGGGACTCAGGGGTCATTATCTTTCTTTTTTCATTGCCATCCTAGGAGGGGTGTCTTTGGATGGAGGGGGTTGTGACATGTATGGAATGGTTGAAATGGTTATTCTTAAAATTTAGGAAACCAAATCATGTTGTGATATTTGGGTTACACTTATATTTGAGTCCATGAAAGTTAGAATCCCAGGAAAATAGAGTTAAAAAAAATACATAAGATTGATTTATATAAGTAGATTTCTACTCAACAATCCAAGAGTTATATTTTATATAATTGACACTATCGTATGCCTAACAGATCAGGGATGATAGGAAAGATAAATAGATATAAAAAAATTAATTAAATATGGATATTATACCTCTAATTTATATAAAGTAAAATTAAAAGGTTTCATTATTTATATGGGAGTGAATTCAATAATATTTATTAATAAATGATTATAAAAGATGATGTACATTTTATATATAATTATTTTTTATATAATTTTAAATAATTATGATGAATAATAACATATTGGTTAACTCTATAAATGGATAATCTCAATATAAGTAATTTAATGAAATGTTATAGAAACGTAAAAAATGTTCTTAATTTAGAGGGAAACTTTATTAAGATAGAGAAACCCCTTCATGAGTTGTCAACTAATTATTTTTTTTCAAAAAATAGATAAATATTCTTATAATAATTATAAAAATATTCATTAGATATCTCCACTCTCAATCTTATTGCTGTAGAGGGGTTTTCAATAGATTTTTCCACATCATTTCTACAGATTTGTTGAGTGTATACTGCATAAAAATAATAATTGAGAAATGATTGTATATTTTTAGATTTATGATGAAACTTTTTATTCAATAATTATCCCTATTTGAATAATTGTTTTGGTGTTTTAATGATAAAAACTTTTTTTATATAATTTTTGGATTCCTTAATAACTGTTACATTCCTTTTTTGAGGTACTTTATTTGAATTAATATATTGTTTTGGTCTTGAAAGAAATTTTTAATTCTCATTTTGGAATTTGGAATTAAGGGATTGATTTTGTTTATATTAAGTTATGATCTTAAATTTATTAACAATATTCCATTTATTTTATGGATTTTAGGAACCACTACCATGGTTATTGGGATCTTGTGTAAAGGTATATCATTGAGTTTAATAGCCAGTATAAGGTTATAATAAATCATACAAAAATATGTGTAAAGGTAAAATTATTAGGTTTAAACTTTTGTTACCCAAAATTCTAAAATTAAAATCAAATAAATGGAGAAGAAAACCTCGAGCCTATCCTTATTGGGAAATTCATTCGAAGCTTCGAGAGATTATTGGAATGCTCAAGAGGAGTTAAAACCAGGGTAGAAAATGAACATGGGTCCATTTAATATAGTTGATAGAGATTCAATTAAATGATATAACGGAAATATACATGGTGAAGGAATGCCACATGAAGGTTATAGAGGAAAATATCGATGATGAGGATTTTGATAATAGCTGTGAGGATGGAATTGGCATGAAATTTAAAAGTAGGAACAAGCAAATTCAAAGGAATCCCTCTTCTAAAAGACTCCTACCAATCATTCACACATGTTGATGGTATATGATTGAGTTTGATTTTGAACAAAGTATAGATAACAATCAGTGAGGTATTTATATGGAGATAAAATCTTGAGGAAGAAGTAGTTGTCAATATTGAATTTTTATTTTCTATTTCTATAACATCATATAATATTGTTTAAAGATGATGATAATGAATCATTTTTTTCTTCCTGATTCTATCACATGTTACTAATTAGTATAGAGGGATTGTATTGGATGAATCGAATATCATTTTACCTATTCTAGCATCAGTTTAATTAAATAAGTATATTTAAAGTTTCATATATGGTTATTCTTATCTTCTCTTTATGGGTATCTCTTAAATCTATTCTTTTTTCAATAGAAAATTAGAGTTCTTTTTTCCTTGGGAACTAAAATTGAAGTACTAACTAGAAAATTTTGGGGTACTATTTTCTCCAAAATTATCCATCCATAAATTTATTTCTTCTAATAATAACAATTCATGTTAATTTTCTATTAAAGTATTGATCATTAGATTACAGTAAGATGTTTTGATCCACTTTTCTAATAATTTTGATACTTATATTATTAATTCCATTTATTAGAACTACATATTTCATTAAATTAGGTATATTATTTTTCTCCTGAATCAATTAACTATTTGGACTCCCTCTCTTTTCCCAATTATTCAATTTTAATCTCATCTGAATTAATTTTCATTCTTTATTAATCATATATTGAATTCTAGAGACCATATTGTTGATTGTTTTTTTCTTTTTTACTTTTTTTATTGCACACTTAAGAAATACATGTGTTTAAAACCTACTTAAAATATAACTATTTTCTAGTAGGTTTATAAATAAATAATTTTTATTTATTTTAGGAAATGATGTAGTATCGCTATCACATTCTGGAATTATTATTATAGATAGAACAAGCGAAAAATTATGAAAAATAAAACATATAAGAAAATAAAATCACAATTCTACTGAAATAATTATAAAAAATTTAAAAATCTGAAAATATTCATTGTTCTAAATCTAAATATTTTCAATTTTAACTTGTAATAACAATATGGATTATTCATCTAAGAATAATCCTTTGATATTTGAAATTAATGAACACTACTCTCACCTTAAAATGAAAACTAAAATAGTAATGGACCACCTAGAAGTTATGATAGTTTAAGATCTATAATAAAAACTGAATCCCAAACAACCTATAAATAAATTTATTAAGAGGCATAAATTTGGGAGTTCCAATTTCCCACTATGTTAAGAAAAAAATCTTGAATTAGGTTTACTACTTAGTCTTGGAACTAGAAAGTCAAACTATCTTACCACTTAATGATACATTATTTTAATGACCATACCACTATGTATAATTTATATTTCATAATATTATTTTTATTAATATGAAATAGTTACCTCTCCATGGGTTCAATGAATAAAATCATAGGGTAAGGATAATTCTTTTTTTTTTCTTGAAGAATATGGCTAATAAATTGTTCTAGAATCTTGATAAAGAGATTAATGACACTTAGCACTAACTTTTAAACTCATTTTGTTTTCCAAATTATACCCTAATATAACCAATAATTAATTTATGAATAATATAAATGGATTTTTCTAGGATGAGGGATATCATTTTCATGAAACATGAGATAGGTTTATAGAATTACATAGAGAATGTCCCAAACACCAACTTTCTCTCTATCTTCATAAAAAAAATTCTAAAACAATATCGAACCTTGCAGTCAAAATATTGTGGATCATTTTTTTAGAGGAGATTTATTATATATGGTATTTGATGTTCTCATAATGTTTTTTGATAAAATAGATAAAAACTCACATCACAAGTGCTCTAGGAATATAATAATTAATAGGTATGAAACAAAGCCTTCAATTTTTCAAGTTAATGACCACTAACTTCATGAACTATGAAATAATTGTTGTATTTTTGGATATACTCATAATTATTGTCCCATAATTTATCTTTTCTTTTAGCCTGATTTGGGAACTCATTTTATGGACTATAATGGTAGGAAATATGGAAACTATTTCCATTTTTCAAATAAATATAATGTTGTCTACAAGAATCACCCCAACTTTCCATGGAGAGATCAATGGGTTATTAACTACTACCCCTAGTTACTCTAACCTAATAAGAAATAAATTTTATAATATGGATGAACATTCAAATTGATACTCATATTTAGAGGGATATATTTTTTAAAATAAGATAAAATTCCTATAATCTATCATTGAAAATATAAACACACAGGTGAGTCAAATGGAAAGTGTTTTAAGTGTAAAAGATATGGGAAAGAATCACATAAAAACTAAATTTAATCAATAAGTTAATATTATAGCTATCACCACATGGATTTGAAACACAATAGAATGTTAGGTTGTAACCTCTTAAAGATGATATATAGGGTTTAAATCAATCTAAAACCCAAGATATAGAAAATTGAAAATATAGAAATTATCATGGGAACGCCCAACTGAAAAATAATTATTAATATGCTATAGAAAATAAAAGAAACCCATAAAAATGAAATGAGAAATAATAAAAGATGGTGAGAATAAAGTTGGGTTTGAGGAGAAGTTGAAAAATAAACATGTTTTTCAACATTGTTCCTGCTATTCTCTCCCCCCAAAGTGTCTACAATAAAAATAATTAACCTAACTACTTAAAGTTATTAAAAATTATTAGAACTATTGAAATCAACTTGTTTTATTTGGAATCATTAATGAAGGTTCAATATTATTTAATATCTCTAAATAGTTTCATGGATAGAAAAATATATTTAAAATAATTGGACTACATTAATACTACTGAGGACTGTAGTGTTTTATTTTTGAAGAAATTAACTCAAAAATAGAAACACCATGGCAGTTATGTTATTCAGTTTGGAATAGGATAAATAGAGGAACTTAATTTTTCATTTTATTTGGGTACTAGTATCAATTTGTTGCATCACACCTTATTTGAAAACCATCGTCTAAGGGGATCGAAACAATTATTGGTATGTTTTAAGTTCCATGATAGTTTAATTTATCATTCAATGGTAAATAAAGATGACAATTTGGTTAAAGTATGGAAGCTTCTCTTTCCCAATTATTTTCTAGTCCTTAAAATATTGTTTGGTGAAAAATATTTTATTATCATGAGTAGAAAATTCATAGATACTAGTCACATTTTAATAAATGTCTCTAATGGTAAACTTACCCCCAATCCATGGATGATGTAGAATAATTTCATGTTTTTGAGATGTCCAAACATGAGGTTGGATACAAACCAATTAATGTTATAAATAAAGTGTTTAGAGATGTTTTTGGAAGAATTTACATCCCCCTTCCCCTAGGGTTTGATAGTAAATTTTAGTGGTTTACCCACCTATTGATGAGTGATATAAATATGAGGTTAGGTCAAAATTTTATTATTTTCCTTTTAAGTTATAGAAATTAACAGTTCTAATCATACTATAAGTATAATAGGTGTTATTGTTCCACCCATTATGACACCTACTGATAAGAAAATTATTTCCCGAGAAAATAAATTGAAGTTAGAGTAACAACCCCATATTTTTTTTTTAATTTTTGACCCTTTTCATGATAGGTTTTAATACAATATCGTGTTTTTGGATGTCTCTAAAGCCGGAAAAAGATTTGGATTAAGAAATTTTGAGGAACATAGTGGGATTCAATTTGAACAAATATTTTTTCTTAATAATCCTTCACCTTATATGATCAATTTTGAGATTAAATATCATCAACCCATTTTTGAAACATTTATCTCTTTTCAATCACGTGATGACTCTAAAAGTCTTCTCATGGGAACTGAATTTTATTCCTTTTAGAGGGACTATCCAGAGTTTTCTAGCTTATAATATATTTTAGAAAATTAAGAGCCAATTATAAAGCTTCTTGCTTTAATTTTTGAATCCTTGAGTATGTCAAGTCTTGGGAAGACCTTCGAGTATACTATTTGTCATTTTTATGTACTTTCTAGGATTCTAGGATAAATATTTGGTTCTTTTTATGGGATTATAGGTATTGAAATAGTGGGGAGCATTCAACATAGACCTATGAACATGGAATATATAGGGAGAATTATTATTGATGTTGGAGGGTTAATAATATTGACTGTACCTTATATTGTTTCCATACTGAACAATGAAATGATAATCATAATTAAATAATACCCACCAAATAACAATGGATATAATTTTAGGGGGTAACTCTGTTTGAAGAGTGAAAAATATCATTTCATGGGAAACAACCCATGGTTAAAAGTTTCTACATTTAATTCTATTTATAAATAAATGTATCTAATTTTGTAAAAACCCTATATTTTATGAAATTTTATTTTTCAAATGAATTTAATTTCTTTGATAGCTTTCATTTCACACAACACAGATTTTACAGGAACCAGGACATATAATTAAAATATAATAATTTAGTGAGACTATTTTATCTTAGTTGTTAAATTTCGAGGAATGAATAGTAAGAAAAACATTTATAAAATTATTTATGATATTTTATGTAATGAAAATATATTTATATATAAGTATTTAATTTTTGTTAATGTCTTTATAAGCTTCAAAAATACATTTTTCTCAAAACATTGATTTTTATTTATTTTTATGAACAAAAAAAATTAATTTTTTACACTTTTAGAAAATTTATTTGAAAAAATTAAATTAATTTTTAGAATAAAAATGTTAAAATTATCTTAGGGTGGACTTTCTGGATTTCTCTAAATAGATTAATTTTTAAATGAATGGTGAAAAATGATGATTTTTATTAAAAATTTCATTTTTGTTAAAAGAATTTTTATATATTTTTTATGAAGGTTATAAAAGTAATTTTTTTTCAACTATATCACAATTAATCAAATTTAGGTTATTTGAATCAATTATTATATTGAATTTTCATTTTTAAAATTTTCATAATCATGAAAACTTTATCTTCAGAATACTATTTTTTTCATAATATCTACGAGATTAATTTTAAATTAAATTCTTCCAATTCTATGAAATGAATTTAGAATAATGTATTCCATATTTTGAACATTTATGATTAATTTAATATCATAATTTAAATTTAATATTTTTTCATAATGAATAGTAAAAATAGGGAAAAATAATTAATGAAGTTAAGGTTAAAATAGGGGGTTCAACTTACTTAAACACGTGTTAATATTATTTTTCAACACACTTTAGACCATTATTTAATAAATTATATTTTCAAAGGAATTTGTAAATCATTATTTGGTATTCATAAAACCATTTAATATAAAAAAATACAAAGAATATGACAAGTACATGTGATAATAACGATAACATAGTCAATATAATCCATGGTTACACTATAATATATGTTTGTAAGAAATATAACCACAACACAATCCCTCATGTGAAAGCATTCAAGAAAAAAATCATGACACAATCCATAATGTGATAATAAAATCTTAAATGAAAAAACACATCATTTTGGGGCTAAGTAATGGTTATACATACTAGAAATAAAAAATAAATCCCCAATCCAGGCCTATGGGTGATCCAACTAGTTTAACCTCCAGTGGAATTACACACACTAAAGTAAAAAAATACCTCAAGTGGAATTACACCCACTATGAGTGACATATCTATTTCGGATCCACCAGAGGTTTCAAAATGTGATATATTTGTACCAAACCAATTAAAAATATATTAAAAAAATTTCTAAAACTTTTTCAAAGAAAATTAAATCCACTTTGGTGCTTGAAAAACTATTATTAAAACCAAAACTACAATTCATGCATTTTTTAAAACACTTGGTGTGTACAATCTGTTTTAAAGAAAAAACCCTTAAAATATGATTTATAAAAAATAAATAAATTATAATCACTAATAAATTCAAGTAAATTAATAACCCAAATGGATTTATAATAACCATTAGTAGTTCATAGAATTAACCCTTTGTATAGAGGCACCTACATCAAGAATGGAGGAAGCACTAGTCCAAAAAACGTTTTTACGTCGGTTATTTTTCATTTTTTATGTCGGTTTTTAACCGACGTTAATACGAACGACATTATAAATATTTTTTTACATCGGTTATTTAAAAACCCACGTAAAAAACATAACAGCACGGTGTTTATCACTTCAGTTATTTAATAACTGACGTGAAAAACCAGTGGTGGAGTGTTTTTCACGTCGGGTTTTAAATAACCGATGTGATAAACCATTTCCCAGGTGTTATCACGTCGATTATTCAGATAACCAATGTTATAATCCCTTCCCAGTCCTTTATCATGTCGGTTATTAAATAAGCAATGTGAAAAAATAGGTGGAGTGTTTATCACTTTGGTTATTAAATAACTGATGTGATAAACCAGTGTGGGTGGTGTTTATCATGTCAGTTATTAAATAACCAACGTGATAAACCTCTGGGAAATGGTTTATCACATCGGTTGTTAAATAACCGACTTGAAAAAACATTACAAATGTGTTAATCATGTCCGTTATTCAAATAAATGACATGATAAACCCTTCCCCATTACTTTATCACGTCAGTTATAAAATAACCGACGTGGGAAACCAATTTTTTTTAATATAAAGAAGTCATATGCTCTCCCCAGAAAAAACCAAAAACCAAACAAAGAATTCGTACTAGAAAAACAGAAGTATACCAAAACAAGAACCGAAGAAAAATTAAGCATTTACATTGATAACATTTAAAACATACCCCAGCAGAAAGACCCCCCCACCCCCTGGACAACCCCCCTCACCCCACTAGACATCCCTCACCACACCCCTAGACACCCCCACACCCTGGACTACCCCTCGACCCCCTGAACTGCCCCTTGGTCCCTTGGATAGGTCCAAACACCCCTAGAAATCCCCACCACCCCCTGAACAGCCCCCCACACCCTTGGAACCCCCCACACTCATGTATACTCCCCACCCCTGGAAATCACTCCCACGCCCCTGGACAACCCTCCCACACCCTGAAACAGACCAAAAATTCACCAAAAATAGACCAGAACCACCTCACCCCACTAGACTGCCCCACCACACCGCTGGACATCACCACCACCCCTGGACATCCCCCACACTCCTGTATACCCCCACCCCCTGGAAAGCACTCCCACACCCCTGGACAACCCTCCCACACCCCTGAAACAGACCAAAAAGTTACCAAAAACATAATAGAACCCCCTCACCCCACTGGACAGCCCACACCACACCCCTGGACACCCCCACCCCCTGGACTACCCCCACCCCCTGGACAACCCCCAACACCCCCGGACAACCCCCACCCTCCTGGACACAACCCACCCTTGGAATTCCCCACCACCCCCTGGACAGCCCTCCACACCCCTGGACACCCCCACACCCCTGGACTGCCCCCACACCTGGATATCCCCAACACCCCTGGACAACCCCCCACCCTCTTGGACTGCCCCACCACCCCTTGGACAGCCCCCCTCACCCCAATGGATAGCCCCCACCACACCCGTGGACACCCCCACACCCCTGGACTGCCCCCAACCTCTTGGACAGCCCCCGACACCCCTGGACATCCCCATCACCCCCTAGACAGCCCCCACACCCCTATACAACCCCCCTCCTGTAAACCCCCACCCCCTGGACAGTACTCCCATACCCCCATACAGCCCTCCCACACCCCTAAAACAGACCAAAAAGTTACCCAAAACAGACCAGAACCCCCTCACCCCACTAGATTACCCCCACCACACCCCTAGACACCCCACACCCCTGGACATCACCACCACCCCTGGATATCCCCCACCCTCATGTATACCCCAAACCCATGGAAAGCACTCCCACACCCCGGGACAACCCTCCCACACCCCTGAAACAGACTTGAAAGTTACAAAAAACAGAACAAAACCTCCTCACCCCAATGTACAGCGCACACCACACCCCTGGACACCCCCACATCCCTGGACTTCCCCCCACCCCTGGACATCCCCCAACACCCCTGGACAACCCCACCCTCTTGGACACCCCCACCCATGGACTTCACCACCACCCCCTGGATAGCCCCCCACACCCCTGGACCCCCCACCCATGGACTTCCCCCACCCCCTGGATAGCCCCCAACACCCCTGGACAACCCCTACCCTCCTGGACTGCCCCACCACCCCCTGGACATCCCCCCTCACCCCACTGGACATCCCCCACCACACCCCTGAACACCCCCACACCCCTAGATTTCCCCCGACCCCCTGGACAACCCCCACACCCCTGGGCATCCTGACCACCCCTTGGATAGCACCCCACACCCCTAGACAACCCCCACCCTCTTGTATACCCCCCACCCTTGGAGAGCAATCCCACACCCCTGAACAGCCCTCCCACACCCTCGAAAAAGACCAAAAAGCTACCAAAAACAGAACAGAACCCCCTCACCCCACTGTACTGCCCCCACCACACCACTGGACAACCCCCCACACCCTTTTACATCACCCAAACCCCCTGGACATCCCCCACCCTCTTGTATACCCCCACCCCCTGGACAACACTCCCACACCCCTGGACAGCCCTCCCACACCCCTGAAACATACCAAAAAGTTACCAAAAATTGACCAGAATGCCCTCACCCCACTAGATAGCCCCCAACACACCCCTAGACTCCCCCCCACACCCATGAACTACCCCACCCCCTGGACAACCCTAACACCCCTGGACAACGCACCCACCCTCTGGGACACCCCCACCGCTGGACTTCACCACCACCCCTGGATAACCCCCCTCACCCCTAGACACCCCCACACCCCTGGACTGCCCCCACCCCTTGGAAATCCCCAAACACCCATGAACCCCCCCACCCACCCTCCTATATTTCCCCACCACCCCCTGGACAACCCCCCTCACCCCACTGGACAGCCCCCACCACACCCCTGGACACCCCCCACGCCCCTGGACTGCCCCAACCCCCTGGATAGCCCCCCACACCCCTAGACATCCCCACGACCCCCTGGACACCCCCCACACCCCTAGAAAACCCCACCCTCATGTATACCCCCACCCCCTGGACAGCACTCCCACACCACTGGAAAGCCCTCCCACACCCCTGAAATAGACCAAAAAGTTACCAAAAATAGACCAGAACCCCTCACCCCCCTGGACTGCCCCCACCACACCCCTGGACACCCCCACACCCCTGTACATCAGCACCACCCCCTGTATATCCCCCACCCTCTTGTATACTCCCCCACCCCCTGTACAACAATCCCCCACCCCTGGACAGCCCTCCCACACCCCTAAAACAGACCAAAAAGTTACCAAAAACAGACCAGAAGCCCTCACCCCACTGGATAGCCCCCAACACACCCCTGGACACCCCCACACCTCTGGAATTCCCCCACCCCCTGGACAGCCCCCAAAACCCCTGAAAACCACCCCACCCTCCTGGACACCCCCACCCCTGGACTTCCGCACCACCCCTGGACATCCCCCCACACCCCTAGACACCCCACACCCCCGTACTGCCCCCACCCCATGGACAGCCTCCAACACCCCTGGAAACCCCCCACACTCCTGGAGTGCCCCACCACCCCCTAGAAAGCCCCCTCACCCCACTAGACAGCCCCCCCCACCCGTGGACACCCCACACCCCTGGACTGCCCCTCGACCCCCTGGATTCATTCGATCTGTGCACAACCCTAGTATGAGATTTCTAATTTCATTTCAAAATGTAGAATACTGATCATCAATTTTCATCCATTGTGGACAATCAGTTGGATGACATATTTTTCCATCACATAACCACTCATCAGAATGCCATGTTAACCTTTTTCATCATGTGAATTAGAAAATAAATGTTTGAAACGATGAATTATAGGAAGATACCAAAATACCTCTAAAGGGATCTTTGTAATCTATACATCAGCCTATGATTTTTTTTTCACCTTATACCATGATGTACCACATTTATGACACTCTAACAGAAATTCAATTTCCTTCCTATATATCATACAGTCATTCAGACAGGCATGTAATTTCTTGTATCCCAATCCCATCAGGAATAACATTTCATTGGCCTTATAATGTGAATATCGAAGATCGTTATCTTTTGGAAGAATGTCTTTCATTAATTATAGAAACTCTGTAAAACTTCTGTCACTCCATTGATGTTTTCCATTAGGATAATCAATCTTAACACCACCGAAAAAACTTTAAAATTTTTACAACTAGGATATAATGGTTTTTCAGCATCACCATATAGACATGCAACTGTCAGTTCTATCTCAATTTTTTCTGTTACAATATCGCGAATCATTTCTTCAATTCCATCAGAGTTACCATCTTGGGAATCATCATCATTAGTGACATTCCGTCCAGTATCACCATGCCAAATCCAAGGTCTATAACTCGGATTAAAACCATGACAAATCATATGATCCTTTACCTCTCTACTTTTCAACTTTTCCATATTCGAACATTTCAGGCATGGATAGAAAAAAATGTCACTACTTGGAGCATTTCATTTAGCAAATTCCAAAAAGCCATCAACACCTTCCTCATATTCATTTCTCAATCGATGTTCCATAATACAACTTCGACTCATTATTACCTATAACAAATATCAAAATTATAAATCTTTTTAAGATAAGACAAATATATTTTTATATGAAAAAATCATAATTTGAATGTAAAAAAATTTTGAAATATAAAACATATATATGTGTATTTAAAAAAATATTCTTGAATATGATTTTAAAACGAAAATATAGTTAGATATAAATGTTTTAAATTCCATGGAATCAATGAAACCCATGGGTCCTCCAATGGTTGATAGAAAATTGGGGAAAATGGAGTAAACCTGAGAATCAAATCAAATTTAAAATAAAAACTCGGATGGAGAAAATCACAATTTAAAGCTAATCATCATGGCACAATGGGGTTAGGATAACTATGCATATTTGAAAACCATGACATGGTCTCCCCCATAACCCATAATCTTCTCATAGTCGATGACTGGTAAAAATAAATATAACCAAATAGAATCATATTGCAACACTAATATCCATGAAACAATACAATCATCTTGTCAGAATCTCACAAACCATGATGCAATAGTCAATCCCAATTGACACTTATCCCCAACCCCCTTGGACACCCCCTGGACACCACCACCCCCTTGGATAGCCCCCACCCCCTGGACACCACTCCACCCCCTTGGACAACCCTTGGAAACCACCACCCCCTTGGATAGCCCCCACCCCCTGAACACCCCTTGGAAACCACCACCCCCTTGGACAACCCCCACCCCCTGAACACCACCCCACCCCATTGGACACCCCCTAGACACCACCCCCACCCCCATGGACACCCCCTAGACACCACCGCACCCCCTGGACAACCCCCACCCCTCAGGACACCACCCCAAACCTCTGGACATACCCCACCCCCTTGGACACCCCCTCCCCTCATGGACACCCCCACCCCTCCTGGACACCACCACCCACCTCCTACCCCTTGGACACCCCCTGAACACCTCCCAACCCTCTGGAAACCCCCTAGAAAACCCCCAAACCCTCTGGATAGGACCCCACCCATTGGATATCCCCCACCCCTTTAGACACCCCCACACCCTTGGACCCCCCCCCCCCACACCCCTAGACTGCCCCTCCCCCACCTCCATGGACACCCTGAACACCCCAACCCTCTGGACAACCGCCTGAACCCTCTGGACACCACCCCCACCCCTTGGAAACCCCCTGAACAGCCCCCCACCCCCTTGGATAGCCCCCCACCCCTCTGGACAGCCCCCACCCCATGGAAAGCCCCCACCCCTCTAGACAGCACCCCCACCCCCTCCTGGACACCACCCCCACCCCTACCCCCTTGGACACCCCCCTAGACACCCCAACCCTCTGGACAGCCCCCCACCCCCAGACAGCCCCCAAACCCTATGGATAGGCCCCCACCCCATTGGATAGCGCCCCACACCCTTGGATAGCCCCCACCCCCTTTAAAACACCCACCCCCTTGGACCCCCCACCCACACAAACACCCTTGGACTGCCCCCCCTCCCACCTCCATGGTCAACCTGGATAGCCCCCAACCCTCTAGATAGACCCAACCCTCTGGACATCCCCCAACCCCTGGACTGCCCCCAACCATCTGGACATCCCACCAGAACCATGAGATTTTAACCTCAAGCTACTAGTTTTGGCATATCTAGGGATTTTAACCCCAAGATACTAGTTTTGGTATCATGCCATTATTCAAAATGAGAACCATGAACTGTATCTCCTAATAGTCTAAAATGATCTATTGTTCAATGAATCGGGTTTTAATAGCATATGAAGACTTATAATAGTCAACGAAAATAAGCGATGTATATATTTTTTGGAACAACAAAAAGTGATACCCAAAATAGAAACAACCAAGGATAAAAAACATTCCACCGTGAAAAACCATATATACTTATAAAATAAATCACACTAGTACATGTAATTGGTGTATCACAATGGTTTAGATATAAATTTCAGTAATATAGCTAAATGAGATCATTAGTTTTCAATGACAACAAATATTACCATAAATGTAGGGAATCCGCGAAACAAAAACAAACGAAATAGAAGTAGGTGAGGCTTATGTGAATATTGCGAGTCGATATAATAAATATGGTGATAATGAATAAGATGATGATGGAAAAATGAGGTAAGAGGTTTTGAAATCGAAAAATATTACCTAGTTTAAACAAAAAAATCGCAAAACGTAAATATAGACTATCCGAAAAAACGAACGAAATAAAGTTGTGGGAGGCTTACTTGAGTGTTGCGAGTGGAGATGATAGATACGAGGAGAGTAAATATGATAAATGATGATGGAAAAATGAGTTTGATGAAACAAGATTTAAAATACGATTCTAGGTTTTCCGTGCGAGAGAGACGAGTCGCAGGTCTGTCGATTGAAAAATCAGAAATGACAGTCCACAGGGCATGATAAATTTTTTAAATGATTTATAACATCGGTTATTTAATAACCGGCGTTATAAACTATTTTTACTACATTTATAACATCAGTTATTATAATAACCGACATTATAAATGTATCAGATACCGCATTTTTTACATTGGTTATTTTTTAACTAACGTAAAAAAAAGATGCGTGTTGATTTTTTAGGTCGGTTATTCTATAACCGACATAAAAAAAACATCAGAAACCGTAGTTTTTACATCGGTTATTTTAGAACCGACGTAAAAATTTCCATGTGTTGATTTTTTACGTCAGTTATAATATAACTGACGTAAAAAATTCTACGGGTTGGGTTTTTACGTCGGTTATCAAAGAATTAACGTCAAAAAGGCCTCAGATGCCGCCTTTTTTACGTCGGTTATTTTATAACCGACCTAAAAAATTCATCAGATACCTCATTTTTTACGTCGGTTATCAAATAACGGATGTAAAAAATGATGGGCGTTGCTTTTTTACGTCGGTTATAAATTAACCGATGTAAAAAACCAACGCGTGGGATTTTTTAAGTCGGTTATTTTAATAACCAACGTAAAAAATTTACTCCCAGTATTTTTTATGTCGTTTATAAAATAACCGATGTAAAAAACCACATATCATAGATTTTAACATCGGTTATATATAACTGAAGTAAAAAATGGTGATGTTAAAAACGTTTTCTTCACTAGTGTAGGATTAATTACATTCAAAAAAATCGATAGAGGAATAAAATATCAGGTCCTCATAATCCTAGATCCATAAGAAAAACATAAATCCTATATCATAACCCCATATATCAGGCATACACTGTCCGATTGGGTTCCATGAGATGAGAGGAGAATAAATCTAGTGAAGATATATGAAAAAAGGAAATACCAGATTAATGACATAATATACCTTCGTGGAATCCATTAAGAACAAAGTGAAATCCCCAAGAATCCCAAGAAAGAAATCTCCAGATCACTGGGTAAGGATTAGGTCTAGAAAAAATTATATTAGGGGGAGATTGGGCATAAAAATAAGTAATGGTAAATGGTAAAAACAAAAATTTTAAAGGCTATGAGTATCATGAAAGGTTAGGCTACACATTTAGAAAAACCATGAAACAACCATGTGTGGATATTTTCTCTTTACAATGAAAGGTCACATAATCTCCTGGGTCCAGCCACATTGTTTGGCTAAATCATGTAACCCCCTTAGACAAACATCCAGACCCCACCGGATCTTACTTAACGAGCCACATGATTTGAATAACCATTCCCAAACTATGAAAAATTCCTATATGTTAAAACATTGTTTTATCCTATAAAGCTACTTTATAGTTATTACTAACCATGAATGAATAGTAAAATTGACCCACCTTCTCCAAAACTATCCATTTTCAACCAATTTTTTTTAAAAACCTCTAGAAAGATTGTAGAGAAGGACCAAGATTAAATTAAATCATACCTGAGATCTGATGGGAATTACAATTATTCCCACTATTAAATTCTTCTATCCCAATAAAATCCTTAAGATATTATAATCAAAAAAGGGAAGACCACTACTACCTCATCAATGACTCCCACTCCCATGTGTTATGGCTATCTTTTCTGAAATTCCATAGTAATTAGAAAAAAAGAATCATTTTAACATGCATTTTCTTATCATGGTGATCCATAATACGAACTAGTTACTCAACAATTATTATATTAGGCTCAATATCAATGTCCTCCCATTCAATAACATGAGAAGAATCCTATTGACACCTCCTCAAATGGGAAATATGAAACATTTCATTGATCAGAGTCAAATAGGTCGGTAAGTCCAACTGATATTCAAAATTTCTGAGTCACTCTAGGATCTCATAGAGGTCCCCAAACCTCAGTGTTAACATACCCTACATACCCAACTAATGATGTCCCAAATGAGGTTAAACTATGAGAAAATATCAATAAAAACCCTCAATATCTAGAGGCTGATGATGGTGATCCATAGAGGATTTTTACATTGATGTACATTGACCAACCTTTTTCAGATCAACCACACCTTTTCTGTCTTCTCTTGAATGAGACTCATACCAACCAATGGCGCTCTCACAAATATTTCCATCACAAGATATATCTACATGGTTTCCCATACAATGCTTCAAATGAAGCCATCTTTATTGAAGCCTCTTAACTATTGTTATATGAAACTTTAAGTAGAGGAAAATTGTTTTCCCAAGATCCACCAATATCAAGAATGCATTCCCAAATTATATCCTCAAGAACGTATGTGGAACTCTCTATATATCCATACATCTATGGATGATATCCCATTCCAAATTTTAACTGGGAACCCATAATCACATACAATCCTTTTCAGAATCTAAATATGAACCTCATATTCTTGTCAGAAAAAATCATAGAGGGATCCCCATTATGTCTCAAAATCCATCATACATAAAAATAATTGTGTTTTTCCAATTTCATAATGTTCTTGATAGTTATTAAATGAGATAATTTCATAAGTTGATCAATGATCACCCAAATCATATCCTTCCCACTAAGAGTCCCAAAAACCATAATGATGAAGCCCATTGAAATATCATCCCACTTTCATAATGGAATGGGTAGGGTTTGTAATAAACCATTGAGTCTATGGTGTTCCACCTTAATTTTCTTACAAGTGAGGCACCATGATATAAAAATATCAATGAACTACCTCATCTTGGGACACCAATACTCACACCTCATGTCGGGATACATCATTGTAATAAATGAGTGAATAGACCAACAAGACTGGTGTACACTATCTATCAAATCACGCCTCAGGGTAATCAGAACCACCAACCTACTACAGAAGCACAATTCTCCACCAGGAGAGATAGACCACTTACCCAAGATCTCACCCATAATGAATGAATTTACCAATTATTTAGAACTTGGTGTTTTTCAATTAAATAAGCTCAACTCTCTCAAAAAAATGTAATTCACCATTCATCAAAGCTAGGAACACCTGTTCACCAAAATATTTCACTCACATGAACATCTCACTGAAAAAACTCATCAAATACCAGTCCTTAACTAATTCCTTCATAACTTGGGTCATTTGTTTCTCAAGGAATCAACAACCACATTACCTTTTTGAAGAGTATATAAAATATAAAAACAAAGGTTTGAAGATACTCAACCCATATTCTCTATCACAAGTTCATATCCCTTAGATTATAAATATATTTTAGTATCTTATGATTAGAATCCACTGTAATCTGCTCCCCAAATAGATAGTGAGGCCGCATTTTGAGTTCATGCATAACTGCTGCCAAATCAAGATCATGGGTATGGTAGTTCTTTTCATCAGGGAATAATTTTATGATCCATATGCCACTACCTATTTACCCTACATCAAGATACATCCCAAATCCATACTATAAGAATCATAGAAAACATCATAACCCACACTCGGTTCTGGTAGAATCAATACTAGTGGTGAAGTATATCTCACCTTAAGTTTCTAAAAATATCAATGAAAATTTTCATTCAACTCAATCAAGAAACCTTTTTGGGTTAAATTTTTAATCTGAGATGTGATATTGGAGAAATAATGAACAAACCATCTATATTAACCACCCAAACCTTGTAAGATCTAGATCTTGAACATATTTCTGGGATACGACTAGGAAATTATTGACTATATCTTCTTAGGATCCACTCATACAAACCTCTTCAATATGAAATTCCCTATAAATCTCATTTACCAAATCCAAAAATCACATTCATAAATCATTCTCTATAGAATATGTTCAATTAATGTTCTAAGAATGATATCCAAAGGGTCCATTATCTCATTTTTTGAACTCGAGTACACCAAAATATCATCCAAAAACACAATAAAAAAAGAGTCCAATAACCAATGAAAGATCTAGTTCATAAATGACATAAAATATCATTAGTGTTAGTGAGATATAATGGCATAACCAGAAACTTTAAATGACCATACTTACTCATAAGTTCTATCTTATGTATATCCACTTATTCGAATCTCAACTGGGGGTTACCTGACCAAAGGATAATATTTGAAAACTAGAAAACCCCTATAAGATTATAAATGAGTTCATAAATACTAGGAAATGGATAAATGTTCATTATAGTCACCATATTTAACTTTTTATAGTCTATACAAAGTCTAAGGATCATGTTTTCCTTCTTAGTAAAGAGGAAATGCAATGCCCATGGTTCATGATTGGAATAATAAATCCCTTATACTCATGTTCTGAAGGATAGAATTTAAGTTCCATTAACTTTGTAGGTGACATATGATGATATGGATTAGAAATGGGTGTCATACCAGGGAGCATCTCAAATGTAAACTCGACCTATCTCCGAAGCGGTAGACCAGAAAAATTATCTTGAAAGACCATGAGGTAGGAACACACCATGACATGAAACATATAACCCAAATAAGGGTTAAAGGTATATAGAAAAAAAATATGAAAATTGGTATGATATTATCCCATTATAAGGAACAACATTCCCTACAATTCCTGATATGGAGTTCCACTCACCTTGAAAAACACGAGCGACCCCATCAGAAGACAAAAATTGAACCCTATGATGGTAACATTATATCTGGTCATTAATTATGATTAAAAAATAAATTAAATATATCATGTAAAATATGTAAAGATAAATAACTAAAAAGTCTCACACCATCTAAAAATTAGCTACCATCGCCCAAAACATGGGACACTTGAAACCCTATTCATACCTCTTTCCCAAAGGTGTCGAAATATCCAATAAGAATGGAATAAGTTATGAATGTTATCCCACCACATAAATTAATTTTGATGATATAAAATTATAATAATCACCTATATCAAACAAATATAGAACCAAAAAAGATGAAATAAACATCATGCCAGTAACAATAGCTAGCCCTACTTTAGATTCCTCTAGCACATACTCCGCTGCATGAGGATGTCTGGTCTTGGCACCTCCCCAAGCTGTCATAGCCACATTAAAATCCTCCTTATCCTAAGGATATAAACCACTACCCTTGGAAGCATAAGTATGAACCTATAAACCCTTGTTTAGAGTGGATCTATCATTACTTCCTTGGGATATCCTTCCATAAAAACACATTAGATGGCTTGTTTGTCCAAAATAATGAAATGTATTAGGAGTTTCTATATATTTAGGATTGGTAGGAAAAAGCCTTCCACATTAGTAGTAGAATACCTTATGATGTTTTAATGATGACCCTAAAACATGTCCTGATGAAAACTGACCAACCTCGTTCTCCCTTACAATCCAAAGGTAGCACCCTGGCTAACAATTTCACCAACTAAAGATCCTCCCAAATTATTCTTTCCAACTATGTCTGCCTATTCCATAGCTTCTTTTTTAACTACCTCCAAAATGGAAAGAAGGAACATTGGAATAAACATAAACAAAATATCACCCCTCATCCCCAACTCAAACCTTTGATCCTTTAGGTACTCATTGGTGACTCGATTTGGTTCTAATTGTACCAACTCAGCAGAATGGGTCAAATAATCTAGAATGGTATTCTGCCATTACACTAATATAAAAAACACATGGGTATTCTCCACACGTAACATCTCATTGTAAAATTATTGGTTAAATATATTCTTCCAATAAGTACAGGTAAAACATACAATAGACAAAAAATGTAAGAAACACTGGTAGATCTAGAAAAAATATGTCATGATAAAACAAAAATGTATCTATGTGACCAACCGTCACATCCAAACCATCCTTCTATGAAGGTAAAGACAAAAAGAGAAGATGACATGGTACATGATTCCCATACCTTTACTTGAATCCTACAAAACAATGTCCATAACCACCCAAATGAAAAAGTTTTCTGTGATCAAAAAGTGTAGTAGGATTCCACCACATAATCTATAAAAAATTTAATATCATGAATGCAGCAGTTTTAAATTTAAAAAAAATATAGTTTTACAAATCATTTTCATAATCACAACCATTTATAAATCATCTTTTCATTTTCATAAAATAATTTCATATTCATAAGTCAATGGATATGACAAGTACATGCGATAATAATGGAATCATAATCAATACAATCCATGGACACACCATAAGATAACCATTTAAGTAATATAACCATGAAAAAATCATCCTTGTGAAAGCATGTGTGAAAATAATCATGACATGATCCATCATGTGATAATACAACCAAAAATAACAAATTACATCATTTCAGATATGACCTATGGGTATAGGTTATTGTAAAAAAAATCTCCAATCTAGGCCTACAGTTTATCCAATCAATATAACCTCTAGTGTCATTATGCACATTAATTTGAAAGAAAACCTCAGGTGACAGTAAAACACTAGGAGTGAAATGTATATTATCAATACACCCTAGGGTACCCAATGTGTTAAGTGTATCCAAAACCATTTAAAAATACATGATCAAAATTTATAATAAATTTTCAAAACAAATAAAATCTTGTTTGGTTCATGAAACCCCGTTTTTAAAACCAAAACCACCAATAAATTATTTTATCAACCACTTGTCGTGTATATACTATTTTTAAAGAAAACCCCATATTAAACATGATTTTTCATAAAAAATCCATTATAATCATAAATAAATTAAATTAAATGAATAACCCAAATTAATTTAAAAAAATAGTAAGAAGTTCATAGAATTAATCCATTTTATATAGATAAATACCTCGTTAAATGAGATAGAGATAATATCCATAAAAATGAAGATAGGATAAGGGTATATTGTGTCCTCCTAGTCTAAGAGATATAAGAAACACATAAATACTATGTCAAAACCCATTATATATGGAATACATAGGGTTCCACAAGATGAGTGGATATGAGATCCAGTGAGGATCTATGAATAAAAGAATAAAAATCAAGGAAACAACATACCTTGAGAAGATTCGTCAAGAATGAAGGAAAACTTCTAGTAATCTCATAGAAGAACTCTCTAGAGTGCTAAGGAAGCATTATGTTGAACCAAAATGTGATTAGGGGTGATTATGCATAAAAAAGAAAAAGGGAAGAAGGATAAAAACCAAGTTGTTAAAGGCCCAGAGTTCCAAACATGGTTATACAAAATAGTTATAAAAACCATGAAATAATTATATATGGATACCATATCATTGAAAAAACAAGATGCACGGTCTCCTGGGACAATCTACACAGTTTTTTCCAAACCATGAAACCCCCTATAAAGACACACATACCCAGCATGTTCTTCCCTAGTGAGATTCACAGTATTAATAACCATCCTAAAACTATATAAATTTATTATTTTAAAACAAAAAAATGCCCATATGGTTACCACACAATTTGGTTTAACCATGCGCCAATCATGCACTTGGACTGTCTTCTAAAATAATCTCCATTTTCCACCCATGTTCCCTAAAAAATTAAAGAACAAATTTAAAGATAATCCAAGAGTAAATTAAATAATATCTAATATTTAGTGGGTGTTATAGTTGGTATTCAAAAAATACTAACCCTATGGTCATTAATAAGAGATCCAAAGGAGGTTTTTTCTAAGCGAATGTTATTTTCATCACTAAGCTCTTTCTATTAGCTCCCTATCTTACCACCATTATTTATATATTAATAATTACAATATTATTACACCAATATCTACTATATAGTGATATATTAATATGTTTATGGCATAGCCTATATCTATTTCTTCTTCCATAAAATGGGAAATGAAAACATCGATCGCATGGGTGGCTGAGTGCTACCTTGAGAATCGATATAATTTGTTTTCCATCACCAAATATCTTGGATAGATTAATAATGGAATTAAAATATATACATGATATTCATGACATAACTATACACCTAGAATTTAAACGACACGTCTACTTTCTTACCTTCTAATCAACTTGAAATAGATAACGCCACCCATGAATACGTGTGGACTACCACCTCCACGAAGTGATTTTTTTAAATTTTAATTTTATTTTTACATGGATCGTTATAAAGACATATTTTATGAACATATATAATATATATGAAATAATAATGAGTATGTAAATGTAATATATTATTTACATTTATTTTCTTTCATTTGTTAAGAAAATGGAAACCACATTCATGTGTATATATTGCCCACTGCCTCCATGAACGATGTAATACATTTTAAATATATAAATTTTATGAATGAAAATAATATAATATATTTATATCATTATTATAATTCTAGAGATTATAAAACAAAAATCAATATACTTGGAATACAACTACAAGACCAAAACTTACATGAAAAATGAAGTAGTTATTACCCAGAATATGATTTTAATAAGAAATTGTTAATAAATGGGAAGAAAGGTCATAAGTAAATAATTTATTTATTGATATGTATGAGTATGATTCTATAATATATTTATAATAAACCTATATTTATTATACGGGTTTTTCTAATGTATACGAAGGAATTCAAGACTTGAGAAATGAGATTTTATCTCTAATTTCATTTTTAGGGACATATGATATATTATAAACCTATATTATTTTTTGAGGTTCATATAAAACCCAATTTATATGTTATATAATTTTTTTTTATTCTCTATATATTTAAAGTTTCATTAAATGTTATTCTCTCATGATGATTATGAATGGAAAGTCACCAAATCATGTAAGGAATTTTCATCTCACTTCTATTTATATGGGACACATTCCTTATAAAACACTTGGTTCCTTTTGTGTTGAGTATATAATTCCATGAATATAATTAATGATTATTATCAATATAATTATGTGTTATAAATATCCATATAATTTTCTTTATTTCACAGGGCTTATGATTCAATAGACACCAAAGGGGAAAAGGTTTTATTTTTCAATATCATTATTTAATGAGGTTGTTTAAGATTATGTTTATAATGATTAAATATAATGATCTATATCCTATAAAACTCAAGAATTTTATTACCAAATATTAATTCCAAGAAAATAAATGTTTTAATTTCATTTCCCTCTCTTCATGTATAAATGATTCTGAAATAAATTTTTAAAGGAAAACCAAATATAATTCTCCCTTTGGTCAATAATCCTCTTTCTACATATCCATGTTTTTTAAAAATGTGCTAAATAATGATTTTAGGATTCTCATAAAACCTTTAAAAGGAATTTTTAGACTGGTTTTAATTTTTAAAAAATGGTTTGAAATAATATTCCTATCATTTTTTGAATAAGGATATTTTAAATTTTTAATGAAAATATGTAATGAATCCTCTCTTTAATGCGTGTGACATGAATGGTATATTATACATTAATGAATGCTCGATGAATTAAATATTCAAAAAAAATATCCAAGGTTATTTTTAAAGAAATTTTGTTTCTAAATTTTGGGAAATTTTCTGATTTTAACTAAATTATTTAATGTTAAAAATGTTATTTTACTCAAGTAAAGTTCCAAGTGATCTTTCAAAATTATTTTCAGTATAATATAAAATACTTTAATGTTACATAATCTTTACCAGGGATATGATACAATGATACCATAATTATTATTTATCTATATGTTTTAGGACTATTATGAAAATATGTTTATTAAAACCATTCTTTTCCATGGGTTATGCTAAAATGAAATGGTGGAATGGTTATTGAACACATTTCTTTTCTATAGGGTTTACAATGATGAAATGTTTATGAAACACATTTTTTTAGGGGTTATGATCTGATGAATCTTTTATGACTTAGTGAAAGAAATATGTATTATTTTCCTTATATAATGAGTGGGACATATATCTTCCTTCAATGTATTGGGTAAAGTTTAATATCTCATGAGATAATTATGGGAATCAAGGTGGTGTACCTTATCCTCTTTGGGAAATAGGTTGATGTTGATCCATTATGGGAAACAAGTTATTGTGATTGATTCATTAGGAAATGGGAAACATGTTTTTATATATGATCTATTATGATTTATTGATCTCAGATATTAACATTGACATATGAAATGGATTCTATATTTATGATGGTGCCAAACATATATGACATGAACTTTAGGTTTATGATTTTTTTATGATTTCTCACTCTTATGGTTAATTTAATTTTAAATGATATTGCATTATGTAATTTCTAATATTTATGATCCATGATAGTTTGGGTATGAAATTTTTAATTTTATTCAAAATATGAGACCATTAATATTATCTTATTCTTTAATAATATCATTTATTGATATCTTTATTTTTTACCCTTAATGAGAATTTGAGATCACCCTTTCTTATTTATTCCATTATCCATGTTTTAAAAATAGTTTTATAAAGATTATTTTTTTAAAGAGTACAAAATGGGAAAATATTTATGATATATTCTGAATATGTTTTATAAAATAAGAATATTGTGTAACTAGTCTCCAAAGACACTATATCTTTAGGATACTTGGGAATGTATTTGTAAAATTCATTGAACACTCATATAAAAATATGAAATATTTCTATAAAAAAGCATGTGGTGTTATAGTTTTTATTATATAAAGGTTTAGTTAACCTCTTGAATATAGGATGAGAAAAATTTAGTGATATTACTATGGATATCTCTATAGATAATTCTATGGATAAGTCCAAGTATATAAAAATATATGGGAATTTTATTATAGTATAGAGTGAGTGGGTTTTGAGAAATTACATCCCTATATGGATTTTAAAAGTTGACATGACTCTAGAATAGTTATAACTTAAGGTAATAATTCCGAAAAGGGTGAATTGAGGTTTGAAATGATCATCACTTGGTGCACGATAGTAGGCCATGCTACATACTTGGTTTGAGACTCCTATGGGATATGTTTTGGAAATTAACAAACTCATTACAAACCATAAGAAATTATTTAAATAAAATATGAACATAAATGGACTAGGTTAAACCTAAGGTTCTATATATTTCAAAAAGGTTCCATGATAAAGACATTATTTTAATTTTTTTCATGATTATTTGGTTTTCCACAGAATATTATTACTCATACTATGTTTTTTAGTTTTAGTCAATGAAGATTACCATAGTGATTTTGGTTAACATTGAATGAGATATAAATATTTTTATGAGGAAGAAAATTGTATTATGGCTAGATTAAATTATATTTTGATTATCCCTAATCATTTATCTGATATATGATTAACAACTTGAACCCTAAACAACTTTTAGACTCACCAAAGAAGGGGAGGACAGAGTTTACTGAGATATAAGGTGGTGGAGACCATGGAGGAAAGAGGATTAAATTACCCATATGTTGAGAATGTGGGAAGAAGAACTCAAGGGAATGTCTCAAAGGAACTTGAAGATGTTTTATGTGTCGATAAGAAGGGTACATTGTATGTAATTTCCAATGAAAAATGAAATTTCCAGTTAATGAAAGGGAAGATAATAATTTTTCCCCAAGGTTTTATAAATAGTTGAATATTTTAAATTTCAAATGAATTGGTATTATCTGAATCCATGTCTTATGGGGAAATATCAACAAGATGATCTACAAGTTTCTATGTGTAATGATTTTTCCATTGATGGGGAATAGA
Organism: Viscum album; assembly: GCA_963277665.1. Classification (NCBI taxonomy): domain Eukaryota; kingdom Viridiplantae; phylum Streptophyta; class Magnoliopsida; order Santalales; family Viscaceae; genus Viscum; species Viscum album. The sequence goes on from OY728120.1 coordinate 1,493,001,644, forward strand.
ATAAAAAAGACATATAAAATGATGGAGGTATTAAAGAATAATATTATGAAACATAGTTAATGGTTTAATAATGGAGTGGAATGATTGAAGTGTTTATGTATTCGATCTCAAGAATTATGTTATATGATTCATCAAATATATATATATTTTTATAAAAAAACTTATTAAGTATTTTCAAAAAAAAATTTCATGGTACTGATGACCTAGAAATTTAATTTAACAGAAATGTTATATTTTATGTAAAAGTACATGATTAAGGGAAGGCTAATCCTTAATATGTTCCTGATATTGGGATAATTAAATTTAGTCAGGATAAATATATGATTGATATAGTTAAATTAAATTGTATTATATTGATAACCTTTAAATGGGTCAATGATTTGATAAAAAAGTTGTTTATGTTCTAGTTGATGTAGTTTACAGTTTTTTTTGGATTTATTGAATATATTTAATAATTTTTGGGTTATTTAAGGAATAATGAAGCATGTATGTGTTTATTGTGGTTTTATGGTAATTTTGGTTATTAACATGTTTTAGGAGAATATATGACCAATGTATTCTCATATTCGGTATGTGACAATTAAGAGATTGTTTAATATATTCAGGGGATTAATGTTAGTTTTATTTTAAAAATTTAGTAACAACATATATACATTTTTACATTTTTAAAGGGTATTAATTTTAATAATTTATCGAATGGTTTAAGTTGAACTTTGGATATGGTTTTAGAGATTAATGTATTATTTCATCTTATGATTATTTTTCTCATATTGGATTACTTGTTCTAAATTTTTTGGTTTGGATTAAAACTAGAGGAAAAATGAATAACTTATCATTTTATTATGGAAATTATGATATGTAAGAAGTTAATTTTAGTTATTTAGGAATAAAAAAATTCATCTTCATTTCATAGAGTAAGAGATGAAGTGGAAATTAATTAAAGAACAATAAAATTATGAGATTGTTCTTATGAAATTGAATGTAATCAATTAAGGATATTTTATGATTAAATTACTCAACTTTGGGAAAATTATAATGAAACAAATTTTTTTGCCTTATTACCTTAATTATTAAGGATATTATGATATTTTTATCACCTAATTGTTAAATAGTTTTATTGTCATTAACTTTATTATGATTCTATACTTTATTGTGATCAATGTTCGATAAAAATTACATATCTTCCATGTCTATATATTCACTTACCACAATTTTTATTTTATTTAGAATCCTAGTTATGTGTTTTTATAGCTGACCTTCATATGTATTCTTTTCCTCTTTTCTAGAGGATGTTTAATTTACCCTCTATATGATGTGGTATTTTAACTTAGTTATTTTTAAATGAAAAACAAATGATTATCAAAATGATGTAAAAATTTAAAGGATAAAATTTATTTAAGAGAGTTATAATTTAATAACCCAAAATTTTATGAAATATACTTTTTCAAATAATTTTATTTTCTTTGATAACTTTCATTTCATTCAACATTGAGTTCAAATGAACTATGATATACTATTAAAATCGTAGTGTTTAAGGTGACTGTTTTAAACTAAATGATAAATTGGGTGGTATGAATAGGAATAAAAATATTTCTAAAATTAAGTTTGAATGTTTTATACTATTAAAAAATATTGATATATAAGTACTTAAGTTTTGGTAAAGTCTGTATATGATTTGAAAGTGGATTTTTCTCAAAAAATGTTTTATACTATTTTTTGTGAAGAAATAGTAAATTTTATTTTCTATAATTTTAGAAAATTAATTTATAAAATGAAATTATATTTTGGAAATAAATGTCAAAATTTTATTAATGATATTTTTTGGATTATATTGAACAATTTAATTTTTTAATGAATTCTTAAAGATGTTGTTCTTTATTAAAAACTATTTTTTTGGTTTCAAGAATTTCCACTATCCACTTTGTTTAAAGATTATTTTAAAATAAGTATTAGTTAAATTAAATAATAAATAATCTAATTTAGGTCATTAGAATCAATTTCATATTTAATTTTTATATTAAAACATTCTATACTAATGAAAACTTTTTCTTTTGAAAAACAATTTTTTGTCAGGTCTAAAAGTTTAATTTTAAATTAAATTATCAATTAATTTTGAATTTAATTTCTAATAATGGATTATATATTTATAATAATAACAATTAATACTATATAATAAGGTCAAATTTTTTTTGTTTCATACTAAATTGTAACTGTAGAAAAAATTATTTATTACAGTTAAGGTTTAAACAGGGTTTTGCACGTTACTTGTGAATTTGTTAAAATTTAATTTAAACACAAATAGGTACGTTATTCAATAATTTTTATTTAATTTTTAGAATAATTGTAAAAAAATATCTAATAAGGCTCATTTTCTTTTTATTTATATCGGATAAATTACCATGTTTAAAAAACTAGTTACCATGGTGAAAACAAAAATAGTAAAAGTGATAAAAAATAGATTATAAGGGATTAACATGTTTAAAATATGTTTATTCTCTTATAGAGGAGGTGTTTTGAACATATCATTACTAAAATACATTATTTATCAATTTTGGAGGCCCTATGGGTGAGGGTGACTTCCCATTATGGAATTGTTCTGGGTATTTTTTAAAAAATCCCCTACCCATTAATTATAAAAGGGAACCTCCTACCCTAACTTATTCAAAACTATGAAGCCATTTATATATAGAAAACACTAAAATATTTTCTCCAAAATATCCTTATATATTTTCTATATCTTCTGGTATTCCCAAAAGACAATCCCTAGGGTCTTTAATAAGAGATCTAATGGAGGTAGTTCTAAGAGAAGGCAACTTCTGCCACTAAGCTCTTTATTTATACTCCTCTAACAAAAATCATTAATGTCTTAATAATTCCAAAATAATAATGCAATTATATAATATATAATTATATGTTATTATGTTTGTGTAATAATCTATATCAATCTCTTATTTCATCAAATGTGAAACAAAACTGTCAAACGTGTGTACAGTTGACTACCACTTCTCAAACAGTTGTAATTCATTTTCCATCACCACCTATCTTGAAGGTATATAATGGTATTTTTAACATATTTATAATATATTTATGAAATAATTATACTAATTTAATTATAATATCATGTCTACCTTGTTTCCATCTAATCTGTTGGAAAATGATAGCTTCGCCTGTGAGTATGTGTGGAATACCACCTCCACAACGCGATGTGATTATTTTTTTAATTTTATTTTGAAATGGATGGTAATAAGGATATATTTAATGAATATATATGATATATATGACGAAAATTTATTATATAAAGTATATATATTATTTACCTTTCTTTTATTTCATTTTTTCTAAAATTGGAATCAATGTTAATGCGTACGTATGACCTAGCATCTCCATGAACGGTGTAATCCATTTTTCATCTCTAAATTTTATTGATGATAATGATTATGTATATAATGATTATATATGATATTTATATCATGTTAAAAATTATTTATATTTTGAAACAATAATAAAATTATAATGAACACAACTACCAATCCGAAACTTACATGAATAATGATGCAAGTTATTACCCGAAACATGATTTTTACAAGGAATTATTAGTAAATGGTCAATAAAAGGTCATAATTAAATCATATTTGGTCTGATATATGTCAGTATAGTTTAATATTATATCTATAAAAAAACATATATTTTTTATACAGGTGGTTGGAACGTGTACAAATGAGGTTGAGACTTTAGGTAAGGGATTTTTTCTCAAATTATCTTTTTAGGGATATATGGTATGTTATAAACCTATAATACTTTAGGAGGTGTAAATACAAACCCTTTTACATGTTATATCAATAATTTATTTTTTATCATGATATTTAATGTTTCATTTAGTTTTATTCTGTCATGGGTATTACGATTCAAGAGATACCAAAGCATGTAATATATTTTTGTCTCACTTCTATTTTTGTGGGACACATGTCTTATACACCACTTGTTTCCTTTGGTATTTCAATTATAATACCTATGAATTTATTTTAAAATCATTATCATGATAATTAATGGTTTTAAATTTCTTTATAATTTTATTTATTTCATGGGTATTGTGATTCAAAATATACCAAAGTGGTAAAGGTATTATGTTACAATTGCATTGTTTATCGGGATTTATTATTATTAAGTTTATAACGATGAAATATAATGATCTATCTCTTATGAAACTCGTAAAATATTTTCTAATTTATTTATTTCATGAAAATAATTTTCCCATTAATTTTCCTATGTTTATGTATTCCGGATTACAAATGAATGTTTGAATGAAAAATATACTTTACTTATCTCATTGGTTGAAAATAATTTTATTCCATGTCCAAGTTTTATAATAATGTTTTAAATGTTTCCCCAATATTTTTTAAAGATATTTTCACCCATGTTTTAATTCTTGTAGTTTGGTTTAAATTTAATCTTCTTGTCACATTCAAAAGAAGTCTCTTTTTAATTTTAACTGCTAATGTGAATGAAATATCCATTTTAATGTGTTTAACATGAATGGTATTTTCAGATATTCTGACTACTCAATAATATAAATATTCCACTGAATGTTTCCAAGGTTATTTTCATAGAAAATGATTTTTTAAAAATTTGGTATGTTTTTAGTTTTTTAATTATTGATTTGAGGGTAAAAATGTTGTTTTACTCAAAAAATGTTCAATGTGATCTTTCAAAACCATTTTCTATATAAAATGACATATTTTTATTTTACATAATCTTTACCACGGATATGATCTAATGATACCATTATTGTTATTTGTTTGTATTTTTTATGATTATGAGGACATGATTTATATGAAACTCATTCCTTTTCTTTAGTTTGTGATATGATTAAATAATGGAATGTTTGTTGAAATCGTATCCTTTCAACTAGTTAGGATTTGATTAAATGTTTATGAAAAACATTTATTTTCATAGGTTTTGATAAGAATAGTGTTTTATGATCTGGTCGCACAAAAAATTTATTGTTTTCATTATGTGATGGATGAGGCCCATATATCCCTCAAATTAATTGGATAATTTTTTATGTATCATGATATAATAATGAAAAAAATGTAATGTGCTTGATCCTCTATGGGAAACAAACTGATATGCCTCATCGATAATTGGAAATAGGTGAAGATACCCAATCCATTATGAAATGGGAAATAGGTATTGATTCATAATCCCTTATAATTTGATGGTCTCATATTTTAACCTTGAAATTTGATATTGTTTCTATACTTATGATAGTACCACACTTATATGACATGAACTTATGGTTCATGATTGATTTATGATGATTTCTCACGCTTATAGTTTTTTTCAATTAAAATTATAATGTCTTATTCCATGTATCATATTTACAATCCAAGATAGATTTAGATTTAATAGTGTAAGTTATTTTCATATGTCAATACCCTTATTATTATCTTATGATTTCATATGATAATAGATTTAAATATTCCATATTTACCCTTATAGAGAATCTAATCTCACCCTTTATGATGTTTCCTTTCCCTAGGATATGAAGAAAGGGTTAAGTAGGTTATTTCTATGAATAGTACTCAATTAGAAAATATTTATGAGAGATGTTGATGATCATTCATGAAATAAGTAGATTGTGTAAATTGTCTCTAAAGACACTAAACATTTAGGATCCTTAGGAATGTAATTGTAAAATTTATTGAATATTAATCCAAAAAGGTCTTATATTTATATATGAAAATCCGAAATCATTTTAAAATTTGATGTGGGAAAACCCTAAAGTTATCATGTAAAATAACTACCATTTCCTTCTACAGACAACATGAGTAATTTCAGGATCAATTATGTGATAAAATATCCTTGTGGTGAGATAAATAACCATGGGAATAAGTGATTTTATAGTAGGTAGAACAACTATAATAAAGTTTTCTTGTTGAAAGTCAACTTAATATCCAAAGAATATTTTGGTCCGAGAGTCATTACTCTAGAACTTACTGCATGAAGGGTCTAAAGTGTCAATATGAAGGTATAAATCTATCAGGCCTACCCCTGACCTACCATATGAACAAAGTCTTAAGAGTCTATGCCTATCTTTAACTGACAATATAAATGGAATTTGATCCACCACATGATGGAAATGATGTTACCATTTATATCAAGTTACTATGTGAAGCACCAACCATATATCCATTCTACTGAATAATTTTCAGTTAGTATTTAAGGATAACCTGAGATTTATGTTGGATCTTATAGGATCAATCCAACCTCCCTTAAACAATTTGTACATTTTACTTTGAGTTATCTTATTAAACTCTATGGTTGATCTATTTCAATTTTACACAAACATGAATCACACTATAATGTTTTTTCTCACAAAAATGGGTGTAATTTAACAGAACTCAAATTATAAATACATCCATAACACGTGCATAATTTTTTATAATTTGGATTATTTCATTGATATCTACCTATGTTTTAAATTTTATTTCCAATTTAATGATTTAAATGCATGTATTTTTTAGGATAATTTGCGATTTGAATGTTGTTGTTTTTAATCAATATAATCTGTAAATATATATAGATATATTGTGTAATGAAATAGACACATATAATTTTAACTATAATAGTCATGTATAGGAATTTCAATGTTTGGGGAATTTTATGAGTCTCTTTGATTTTTTTGAGTGTAAAAATGATTATTTTTCATTCATTTTACCCCTAAAAAATCCCTCTTCACTACGACATTTCCAAATCTATTTTAAACCAAATATTCTTTTAAATATTCTCCATAATTTTGACTCATAATTGGGGAAAATTTTGGGTTTTATGTTTCATGGAGTATGGTATTTCAATTTTCTAAAATACTATTCAATTATTTGAACATTGAAAACCACTAAAATATTGAAAAATAAATATATAGTCTTAAATAATCATTAATAATTAAATTATATCCTTCATATTGGATAATAAAATTATAGTTTTTTAGGATTTCATTGATTTTGAAATTATTTAATGTACAAGATTGATGGGGAATGTTGTCCCTTGGATTTTGAAAATTCTATTTAGGAAAAAATAAATGGAGTGTGATGAGTAATATCATTATGTAATTTGAATTTAACATGAGTAAAAGAAGTCTTTTAACTTGATCCTTGATAAAATAAACATTATGAAAAGGACATCTCATGGAACTCGCTTAAAATATAGTTATATAAGTACTTTGAAACTAGAGTAAAATGGGAAAATGGGATCCCATGGTGAATCTATGATACTTTAAGAAATGGGTATGGGATTAAAAAAATGAATCTACTTGTGAATTCAATAAGTTATACACACATCTACCATTGGAAAATATTAAATAAATTTCCTAATTGTAAAAAAAATTCATTTTGGTAAAAGGAATTATGATCCAAAATGAATAAGGGGAAATTAATAAAGTGAAAGATGGATCTTAGGTTAGGGTAAAATGAAAGTGACTCATAATTAAAATTTCTTCTTGATGAATTTTTAATTTCACTTAAATATATTCAATTTAGACTTCTAAAATGAGAACTAGAAGATTTATTTATGTGTGGAAGGCACTTATTTTAATATAGTAAGCATGAAATTTTCAATTATGTATAGGCCTTTGATTTATTATTTTATAATGTGTGAGGAAACCCAAACATAAAATATGTCAATATTATATCATTTTAGAAAAATATCCAAAAAATGTCAATATTAAACATGCTTGAGTACTGTAAAGGTTTGGTGTCTTTGGAGACTAGATACATAATTAACTTATTTTTTAACATATCATTAACATATCCCATAATGTTGTTTATATTAGTACCATTTTGGATACATGATACTCAAAAAATTCCATAAAAACCTTGAGAAGGGGAAAATAAGAAAGGGTGAGCTTAGATGCTCTGTTAAGGTAAACATGGGAGAAATCAATCATAAGAGAGAAAAAGATGATCATAAGGTTGTGACATCATAATCAAGTTCATGATATAAATGTAAAATATTCATACCCAGAAATGTACAGATCATTAAATATAAAATCTAGTCATATAGAAAAATTGATTAAAGAGAACTTTAAACCAGTATTTATCATTCATCATTAATAACATAGGCATTTGGAATCATAATTATAGGAAAACGCAATTTTATAAACAAATATATTAGTAATTAATCCCATATATAATGTTGTAACCATATCTAAAAGTAATCATACTCATGTATCAAAATGTGTATATAAGTATTCAAAATCATGCCCTAAATTATCTTAATTATCATTCCATGACATATTTATACCATATTACCCAATTCATTGTTGAACTATAATAGATCCACCCACCACAAAATCATAATAAACTCGTATGTATTCCATAAGATCATGAAAACTTTTATCATTTCATCATAGCTTAACCTGTAGAAAATAAAATAGGTTTCATAAAGATTTCATTATCATAATAAATAATAATACACAAAATAAAAATGGATGGTATATTTGGATATTATCCTCATTTATTAATAAGTAACATCAATGTTTGTTACATAGTTAAAAATACAATTAAAAGATCACCAGAAGATTTCTAAATAAAAATACCATTTTCAAATTTAAATCACCTATTTAAAATATAATTTTTTTAAGAATAATAGGAAAAATATTTTATTTTAAATAAACTATAAAAACCTATAAATTATTCTTCAATTAAATTATATTCCTGATGATAGTAAAACTTGTTCGTTCTTTATATGTTAAAATAAATATCATGATCAAAACTATGGAAAAAATTTACTCATTAAAAAAACAGGATTATTTCTTTTAAACCATTTTAAATAAAAGAAAAATATGTGTAAAAATGAATGGAATAAATCATTGGATAATATTAAAAAAAATTATTTAAAAATTTCTAATGTTAATGTAGTCAGGAAAGATTAATATTCATGACTAAAAAGTAAATAATTTCAATATTTAATAAAAATATTTCCTCAATTGTTTTATATAAAAAATATAAATGAAAGAAAGGTAAATCAGAAAACACGAGGAATAAACATAGAAAAAAAATATTTGTGGTTTAATGTATAAGGACTATATAATTTCTCATCAATTTAAATTTAACATAAACAATCTGAAAAACAAATGAGATTGTTTCATAATTCCCCAGTCACAAGTCTTATCCTACTTCGTAGGAATTCAAATATCTTGTATAATAAATATATATTTATTAAAAATCTACAATATAACAATATATATATTATTGTATATCATTACCATATAAATTCCAATTATAAATTTATTTCAAATTCCTTATTAAAGTCATTATTCGGAGAACTCGCCTATTTTCATTGTCTGGTTCAATTCAATGGGTCTAGTCCTATAACATTGGTGATGGTTTTATCATCTACATAATCTTAAGTATTAAATTATTATGATATTTATTCATTTAAATCCTTTTTAAAACCATTCATATAAATAGGTTATGAAAAATCACTTCATGAAGATGGGAGTCCGCACATATGCATGAGTGATGTTTACACTTTTTGATGGATAGAAAAAAGAAAAGTAATTAATAATTCCCATTTACATAATAATTATTATATAATTAATAATACATATATTCATTAAATATATCCTTATTTCCAACAACATAAATAAAAAAATGAATAATCGAATCACATCTCTACATTGAGGTGGTAGTAACCACACACGTATGAGTGGAGTTTTCATTTCAAAAAAGATGGGAAGATAAGAAGGTAGATAAATAGTATAATTATATAAGAATAATTGTTTCATATATATCATATATAATAATTAAATCCATCGTAATTACCATCCATAAAATATAGTGATGGATAATGAATCATATTTCTATTGATGTGGTAGTCCACACATATGCACAAACTTACTTTTATTTCTCATTTGATGGAAATAAAGTAAAAAATAATTTTCTGATAACCATAATAACCTCTCATAATATTTATTATATTATAGAAATCATGGTAGGATTGATACACTATATTTATATGAAGTATAAGCAGAGATAAAAGTTTAAAGTGTTAGGTAAGATGATTACCTATTCTTTGATCAACCAATTTTGGCATAAACCTTAAGCCTACATAGGATGGTATTAGGGTAAGTATAAGATCTAATTAATAAAGTTAAGGAATATAAAAATTATTTTATATTTTTATTTCCCATGATATATTTCTCAAGGTGTATGAATAAGGGAAGATAAGAGGTTCCCATTTATAAGTTATGGAAGGGAGACACATGGAATAACTTAAAATATATACATAATATAAAGTCTATTTATTGATAATGTCGAACCAAATGGAAAATAATTAAAATTTATGATAATATATGTTTTAACTTTATTCAAGAAATAATATTTAGACAAGTTTATATGGAATTTTTACCCTTATCTCTTAGATTAACCCCCATGTAAACAAACTTTAACCCTAACCGTGGTAAAAAATTTCTATTTTTTTGTTATTATTTATGACCAAAAAATTGGTATCATTATAAAATTTGTAAATTATTATAGTTTTGTTATTATTTACAAAAATACATTTTTTCCACAAAATGGATATTAATTTTCTTCCTTGCATACTAAAAACTATTCTATTAATTTTAAAATATTTTATTAAATATATAATATTTATGTTTCATTAAATTCATTAATCGATAATTATTTATTTAATTTATTAAGTTTTATACACATTTCACACATATGAAAGGGTGTGCTCAAATGGCTAGCATGGGTATACATGGGAGATTTTAATCATAATAGAGCATAAAATTATCATAAGGGTGTTATAACATAATAAAGTTCACGTTATCAATATAAACGATTCATTTTAAAAAAATAGATTATAAACTACAAAATCAAGTCATATCCAGAAACATAATTAATGAGTATTTTAATGTAGTAATCATCATAACATAGGAATGTGGCATCAAAATAATTGGAAAGAATAATTTTGAGAACATTAAAATTAGATATATTTTACAAATATAATCTTATAAGCATAACTAGGAGAAATATTTCTACCACATTAAAATGTGAACAAAGTTATTTGAAATCACAACCATGATTATTATAATCATCTCAAGAGATATCTATATCCCATTACCAAATGCATTAGAGGGGTATAACCAAACCACCCATCACACAATCATAATCCATTCATATGTATACCATAAGATCATGAAAATATTTATCATTCCATCTTATCTTAACCCATGGAAATGAAAATGAGTTTCATCATGATTTCATTATCATAATAAATAACCAACCAAAGAAAGAACAAGAATGGAATCGTAGGATTATATCTATAGTTAAAATAAATTACATCAATGGTTATTATTATGGCTGTGGCCTTTATATTTTCACAATGGTGCTGTTAATATTTTTTTCATTTCGATGAGGATGGTCTCCGACGGTGGTGTTCGGTCGAGGTAGTTTGGTTATGATGGTGAATAGGGTCTATTATGGTTTATCTGGTTTGTGTTTCAGATGTTCTGTGGAGTATGGTTATGGAATTTCTATGGCGGTGACGACATTGTGCTTTAGGTGATGAGATGAAGTGGTTTGGCTTGGTTGAAGGTGTTATGATGATTTGAATCGATGGTGGGAAAAGGTCAAGTGTGCTCCCAATGGAAATAGTTGCAGTTGTATTTTTGAGGCAGATCGTATCTCAAGATCTGACCCAATGGTGCGTGATGATGGCTTAAAATTTGTGATGATAGTGTTGGGAAGGTGGTTCGTGAAAGAGGTGTTTGTGATGATAGATTTTGGGTTTTTTAATTTTGAAATTTTAATCAATTATCTCGTGTATGGCTCTGTCTAGGTTACCACTCATCCATAAATAGGATTTCGAAAATAAAATAAAAACAGAATTTTCAGGAACATATATTCATGTTATATTTGTAAAAACAAATATTTCATACTAAAATTTTGTAAAAAGTACATCATTCAAAAAACAATCATAATATTCCATTTAATTTTTTTATATACAGTCAAATATGAGAGAAAATTAATTCAAAAAGTAATTGGTTAATATTAAAACATTATTGAAAGCATTTTAAATAAAATATTCACATTGATGAAAAATATTCCTAGCCAAATGGAAAATAATTTTGACTTTTCATAAAAAATATTTCTCAATTTTTTATGTACCAGAGTAGAGAATGAAAGGAAAACATGAAAAACCCAAAAATAACTAGTAGATAAGAAAATATATGGGGTTTATTGTATTATTACCGTATAACTTCATCAATGAAGATTTAAAATAAACATCCTCAAATATAAATTATATTGAAACATAAATCCCATACACCAAGTCTTATTCTACTTTGTATGAGTTCAAACCTCCATTATAATAACTAAAAATTTATAATTAAGTTATACTATATCCTATTCATATATGTATATATATATATCATTTCATCATTCCCTTATAAATCCCAATTATATATTTATTAATAATTCTTCATTAAAAACAATGTTAAGGTAAACCCAAGTTCATTTTCCATCGAGGTTTTAGTTTGATGGTTCCACTACTTGCACCTTGTTCATGGTTTCATTATCTATAGAATATTAATCAGGAAATAATTATCATATTTATTTATTATATACAATTTTACAACTATTTATAAAAATCAGTGATGATAAATTAATTCATGGAGATGGTAGCTCATGCGTACACATGAGTGATGTTTCGACTTTTTGATGGATGGAAAGAAGAAAGGTAAATAAAAATTTTCCTCAATATAATAATAATTATATAATAAATCTCATATATATTCATTAAATATATTCTTATTACCTACCATGTAAATAATAAAAGAAAAACATAATAACATCGCTTCACGGAGGTGGTAGTCCACATGCAAGCATAAGAAACGTTATCATCTTCTAATAGATAGGAATGTAAGAAGGTAGATATGATATAATAATTAGAAAGGTATAATTATTCCATAGATAGAAAATATAATCATTAAATTCATCATAATAACCAACCATTAATGATGGTGATTGCAAATGAATCATATCACTATGTAGAGGATATTGTTCGCACATACACTGTAGTGACACTTCTATTTCACATTTTATATAAAGGAGGTGGAAAATGGTTGTCACATGATCAAAATATCATATCAGTATAAAGAGGATACCATATTCATCATTTTTTGATTGATAAAATAGATTAATATTAAGTAAAATAATAGATAAACTTTGAAAGAGTCAAGTAAGATGATTATATCTTATTTAAGAGACCTCCTTCAGATTACACCTTAAGCCTTAGTATGATGGTCTTAGATTCATGAACCAATATTGAAGTCCTAAAAAACGTTATCTGAATCAATATTTACATGGAATAAAGGGAATTACCAATCCAAATGGGTGGGCGACTAGTGCCTAGGCATCAAAAACAATAAATAGGGAATAATTTTTCCATAAGGATAACTCAACAAGATAAATAAAGGGATACAAATCAATAAACAACTATTATTATAAACACTCTAGAAGTTAAAAGTTCTCCATATAATGAGATAACATTTAAAAAAATGGCAAATCAACCAAATTATTCACCTAAAAACATCAACACATCATCAAATGATATCCATGTAACAAGTGGATCACACACTCCACTGGTCACCACCAACTCCTAATGTCTCACCTATTAAGAGTATACAAAACCTCAATGAAATGATTTTACTTTCATTGGAAATGGTATATGGAAGTCTAAAAAATTCTAAAGGAAAAAAATTAGAGTGTGATAAATGATATCCCAATAGGATTATACCAATAATTTCATAAGAAATCTATAATAAATAAACCAAATACACTCAATTTTAAATAAAACATGGTATTTTATTCATTTTCAATTGATATAAAAAACCATTTCAAAAAATCACAATTTATAAAATAAATAGATGAAAAAGTTAATTTTCTTCAAAACATGAACAAATAATAATTCCTATAAAAAACAGAATGAATTAATCAATTGCTAAAACTGATATATTTAAATCATTTCTCAAGAACTTATTTTCAATCATAGTTGCATGGTTAAGAGATAAAGGGTTAGATTTGTATAGGGATTCTCACACATCTCTTTGTAGTATGGATCCTAGTGTGAAAACGTTCCTAGATCCAAAGCCTAGGGGGAATAAGAGAATATAACAAATAATAAACTCTCTACTCTTTTCATAGTTTAGTTATCATTGTCACCATCAAACCATTTCTTGGTAGACATAAAAATTTCCAAAAAACATTTATTTCCACCCATATACCTAGGCGTTTCATGGGCATAAAGAAAATAAAACATACATAGGGATATCATTCATTTCAATTAATCTCAAATAATTTCAAATATTCAATCACTTAAATTAGCCTAACGTTTAAGTTTTAAATTATTCTATTTAATTTCAAAAGCCAACCATAAAATTATTTTTATTAAACCTCAACCCTTTCAAAAAAATTTGTTTAATTTCAAATCGTGAAACATATCTAGCCTTTTCTTCTCAGAAATTTTCATCAAAATATTTCTTCAAATAATTCATTCAATTCAATCCATTTTTGGAAGATCAACACTTTATTTGAAAATCCAATATTAAGAGATTCAAAACAAAAACACCATGATATTTAGAAATAATTAACCAGGAAAATAAAATCAATATTTTTAAATCAAATGGAAATAAAAGTCAAAATAGACAAGAATAAAAGGATTTAATTCATTTATATTTACTTACAAAAACACCTACCTCAATCACAAGATAAAAAAACTGCCCAAAATGGGATCCACCAAGAGAGAGTCAAAGGCTAAAATGAATAAGGGAAAATCCCAGAATCATAATTCCCAAATCAAAACTCAAATCCATAAATATCCAAAAATTTCATAAACCTTGGATATTAAGCAACATAAGAGAGAGGAGATTTTATAAATATATATAGAAAAAAATTATCGATAGATAATGAACACATCAATTATTATTTTTATTTGTGAAGTTTCAAGGTTGAAAGGTATAAATTACCCTTAATAGCGTCTCTAAGATGTTTAGGGTCTATTTATTTCTGAGAAAAATGTGTTTAGAATTAAAAATGGGATTAAAAAACCAATTTTAATACTTACCTCTCTTTTCATGGAACTATTAGAATTACCAACGAGTCATTGGCTCCCACCAGCTAGTTGGTGCCTCTAAGAAGAATTATTATAGGCATATGGACCCAACCTACCAGCCAATAGAGTAATTATAGGTAGTAACTTCTTTAATTAGACCACCAAATGGTGGTTGGTCCTCACTAGATGGCTGATGGGATTCTTATAGGAAGACTCCACTATTATCCTCTACGTGGTTATTTGATTTCCCTTACTAGCTAGCCATTGGGCCTCCTATAATTATTATAGTTATAATAATTTTTTTAGTTCTGAGTTAAACCCCTCATCCATCACCCGAACTATAAAAAGTGATTCATAAATAATTTATCAAGACCTCATAAGGCTTAAACAAGAAGAAACAACAATGAATCAATGGGTACTAATATTAGTCAATGTTAATAAAAATAAAATCTAAAATAAACAAGGATTATTCCTAAAAGATGATTCCCTGATGTTACAAAAAGGGTTATACTAATATATCAAAATTGAATAGAAAAAAACTAATAAGGATTTGGGTATGTCTGAGCTGAGATAGTGTGCTAAAATTGGGTAAATAAGGTTGGAGAAGAGGTAACCTATTATAAGTGAGGGGTGGGACAAATAAGAAATTACTTATAAGATTTAAATAATATAAAGTCAATTTATTAGGAATGTATAACAAAATGAAAAATAATTTTAAGGTAAGATTATATAAGGTTAAAATATATTAATCTAATAAGATTTAGACATGTTTAAGTATCATTTTTTCCCATATCCCCTAGTTTAATCACCCGATAAACCTGTTTTAATCCTAACCATTGTAAGAAATTGTCATAATTTTCAATATTTATTATTTCCAAATTGAAAGTAACCTCAATAAAAAATATAGAAATGAAGAATATTAATATAGAATAAATTTTATTAAATTCAATTCCAATAATTTGTATAAATTCATTTTAAAATAATTGTGCAAAACACAAAAAAATAGTTTTTGGAAAAATACATTTTTAGTATAAAACTAAATTTAGGTTTCTTCCATGGGTAGTAAAAACTTTTTTATCATGGTTAAAATATTTTATTGAATATATAATATACAAATTTCATTAACTTAATTAATTTATAATGATTTATTTAATTTATTAAGTTTAAAACACATTGTGCACAAAAATATAGTTTTCTAAAAAATTACTACATTCACCTTAAAATGACACTATCTTAATTCCAAACCATTAGATAAAAATGTATAAATTATTATTAAAAAATTATAAATAAATTTCTATATTTTTTAATTAGGATCATTATATTTATTTATTTCAAAAAACATAAATCCTAAAAAATAAATTTATCAAAAAATATATGACTTTTAAATCATGAAATTATTTTGTTAAAATTTAATGATTATTTATTAAGAATTAAATCACACATTTGAAATAAGAAAAAAATTTCTATATATATTTCATTATGTTATTAATAATATTCACACCCTTCAATCTAAGGGATAGGTGATAACTACCTCATTAAATAAAAATATTTCAACGGTGTATTTCAGTTTATTAAAACCCACTTTTTCCTATAATGAAAGTTGTCAAAGAAATCATAATTTATAATGATTAATATGTTATAAAATAATATGGGGTTACGATGTGTGTATTTAAATCATGGAAGTACCATATGTGAAAATAATTTGAAATGTTTGGACAGTCTTAAAATTTTCTTATTGTGTCAATTAGTGTTTCAATATTCCACCTTCAAAGATGATTTATAGAATATTTTATTCAATGTAAAAGTAAAATAATAGATTTTTTAGGACAAGGAAATTTAAAACTATAGGGGGATTTGATGTTTCACTTTTTTGAGTACATTTTACCAAATATTTTCTAGGGATTTTTTGATTGTTTAATGCTAAAAGTGAGCTTTAAATGAAAAATAATTAAATATTTGTTGATCTATGATGCACATTTCTATTCTTTGATTATCTCAATGAAAATAAGTGTTTTCATTCATTAATGATAAAAAGTATTTTATTTAGTGTTTATATTCGTTAAGAATTTCTACTTTTCTTGTTTTGGTGTACTTTAATTGAATTAATATATTATTTTGCATCTTAAAGAGGTTTTTAAATCTCATTTTGGAATCTTTTATTTATGGATTTATTTTTAATTTTAGTTAAGTAAAAAATTTCAATTGATGAATTTCATTTAGTTTCTTTTTTTTTTGATTATCTGAACCAACATCAAGGTCACTATGATTTCATTTAATGGTATATTTTCAAGCCGTAGTGCCTGTATAATGGTATGGTCAAGAATATAATAATATTTGTAAAGTAAAATAGTGTGGATTTAAACTTGTGGTGCTCTAAATTATCCAAAATAACTTAATGAAATAGAGGACATGAGTTTGAACATTCCAAACCTAAGAAATATTCTTGAAGATTCTTTTAATTTATGGAATTATCAAGAAGAGTTCAAATTAGGGATGAAATCCCACATTGGTGTGTTGAATTTAGTTGGAGGAGCTTTTCTTGAGTGACACAATGGGGTTGAGTAGGACATAACTTGGATGGAGGATCTCACAGACAACATTCTTCCTCTACATGTGAAATATTGTAATATGACCCCGTCTTTTAGACTCTTCTAATATCTACTTTTTAATAAATTTTTCTTCGGTCCTTTGACCAAAGTGCCACCTTATTTTAAAAAACTCCACATCAAGTTTATAGAATAAAATTTTGAGGTTTTTTCCTCTCATTGTGGCTATAAGGATGGAATTTGAATGTGATTTAAGTGGAGTACCAACATCATTCAGAAGAAAATATCTATTACAATACCATAGATGATAAATCAAACATCCTGAAGAAAATATATTGATCAAGATGTATTATAGAGGAAAAATTACACTCGGTGTAGTATTTTAGAGGAAATAAAAGCTAGAGGAAGATGTTGATCTTAACAAAGAACCTTTTTTACTTTATCTTACTTAATACACCATAGTTTTAAGATGATGATAATGAATTTTTTTTTTTGATTTTTTATTTATTATTAAATAATTAAATTAGGGGGATTGGATTGGATGAACTAAATATAATTTTATACGTTCTTGAATCATATTAATTATACAAGTATGTTTCATTTTTTGTTTATTTTTCTTCATTTTTCTCTTTTATGGGAATATATTCACAATACTCTAAGTACCAATATAATAATATTATATTTCATTTTGTCTTTGAATGTAAAACTGAAAATGAACTAGAGAATTTTTTGGTCTTCTATTCTCTATGAAGATCCATCCCCATCTTGATTTTTGTTAGTAATAACAGTTCTTAGGAATTTTCTCGGATTGGATTTATCATCATATGACCATTAGATGTATGAATCAACATTATGCACATCTTCAGTACATTTATGATTAATTAAATTCATTCACAGTGCCTATCTCTTTAAATTATATCTAGTCCATTTCCTATAATTCAATCAACTATTTTCCCTCTCTCTTTTTCTTCCTCTTACACTAACTTCTCATCTCAATCACATTAAACTATTCATTCATTAAACCTCACATTCTAGATATTGTTTTGTTGATTATTTTTCCTTATTTGTTTTTATTATTCTCACAAAACTAATACTTATATGTGTTTCAACCCTATTTACCATATTTCTAGTTGTTAGTCTGTTTACAAATAAATAATTTGGCTTTTTTCCTATCATAAAATATACTCCTTATCACTTATGTCCATGTATCATAAGTTGAAGAACCAATATGGGAACATGGATGTCTTCAAAATAATAGATACCCAAGAAAATGATTTATGAATAACATTTAAGGCATTATAATTTTGATATTTTAATAGCATTATTTAATTAAGATATAATTATTGACACTCCAATCCAATTCTTAAACTAACACATAATAAACCTAATATATATTTCTAATCAACATAGGTTGCAACAAGTGACAAATGTATCATGTATTGGGTTGAGAATTATTTATAATTTAATTATAACTAAGAATAATAATATGACTTCAATAAAAAATCATACATAGTCTATCCCTACTTTATACAAGATGTGTTATTAAAAAACTAAAATTTTAAATTAAACTAAATATAAAAACCAAATAACAATAAGAACTAACAACCTTTAAATTTCACCACCTCTATATCCTTACAAATAGGACCATGATTTGATACCTATTAATTGAATGGAATTTCTATTAACCAGAAAATAAATCAATGTAGATAATTTATAAGGACTTTAAAGTTATACATGTAGGGAGTGAAAAAAATCCTACTAATATACATTTAAATTTATATAATTATCATTTTATAAAACAAAGTATTAAAGCTATTTTAAAAAAAAAAAGAAAATAATATTCTAATTTTATATAATCGAGTGATAAGGATGCAATTGAATTTATGATTTTCACAAAACAAAACAAATTACCTAAGATTAATTAAAACAAGTAAAATGCAAGCATCAAATCATAAATTTAATCAACCATATAACAAAAACACATATTTTAGGAAATAATGGGATGACTATATATGGGATGTAAGGAATAAATATAAGACCCTCATACCTAAATCACTAACTGAATGTAAGATTTTAGTCTGAGTGGAATCCAAATCTAGTGGAGAAAGTCACTAGTTAGAGAAGAATCCTAAACAATCAGAAATACCCAAGTAGAACCAAATTTTGATAAATTTTAACTAGTCTATACTAGGTAGAGTGTAAAAATTAGTAATATAATGAGATACTGGTTTGAGAAAAATCATCCCAAAGTGATATAAAAGTTATTATAATCCTCTTATATAACCATGGTTTTATTTTGAGTTTTTTCAAATAAAATCACACACTAGTTATTTCCAGATAATACAAAAAATAAACCCTCATATTATATATAAAAACCCGCAAAATAAATAGACTCTTTAATATCAATACACATCATTCTTTATAACACAAAGAGTTTCCATACTTATATAAACAACAACAAATGATTACAATAAGGAGGGTGATATATATATAACATAAATAAAATGATCCTTTATCATTTGAATATATATATATAAATATAATAATTATTATTCTATATTTAAAATTAAAATTAGGTACCACCATTCAAAATAATTTAAATTATTTCCCAATAAAAATAAACATTCATTAAATCCAGACACCCATTTATACTTTAAGTAAATTAACCATAACCATGAGATTTCCTCCTTAAAACTACTGATAAACACATCACCCATATATTTTTCAATAAAATACACATAGAAAATTCTCTTAGAACTTGGTATAATAACCCATGATTTTCATACCTAGATATGAAAACTTTTTAGTTGAATATTTAATATATTTAAAAAATTCATGGTGACTATAATAGTTTAGTGTATTTGGAGACTAGGTACACAATCTTATTATTTGGTGAAATATCTTCAAAATCTCCCACAAATATTTTCTCACACAATACTCCTTTTAATAATACCTTACCTAAACCATTCATTATAACCCAAGAAAGGAAATATAAGAATGAGTGAGATCAAATTATCAGTAAGGGTAACCATAAGAGATATCTATCAATGATTATATGAAATAATTAAATAAGCATCGAGTTATTTATATTGAATATAACTTATTAAGTTGATACCAAAACTATCATATATCATAAACATGATTCATGGCATTAAACGTTATAATTTTTGAAAACATATCCCTTAAGGGTGATAAATCATCATATATCAATCAAAATCTATAATATCATGTCATAAAAGTGTGTCACCAATATAAATATTGAAAACCATTTCATATTTAAAGGTTAATTACCAAGGCCATCAAAATATTAGATCAAGCCTCATCACATATTTCCCATTATGTATTAGGAAACATCTATTTCTTATATTGGATCATGATACAACTATTTCTCATATTGGATTATGACACACCAGTATCCAATAGGGGATCAAGCCCATAAAATTGTTTCCAATTGTTTTCTCATTAGATATAATGATTAAACCAATGAATTGGAGGGATATATAAGTCCCACCCATCATTGGTTATAATGTAACCACTGTTACATAATGAAAATCATACATATATGTTACACAAGATAATAAAACATTTATTATATTAGAATACATGAAATAAAATGGGTATCATAAAATTTTTATCATAACATAGCCTATGGAAAATAAACATGTTTCATAATAATTTCCTCATTTCATCAAAGAATCGAACATGAAAAAACAAGTGGGATTCATAATAATTTTTTCATGGTATAACCCATAGAAGTGAAATGGGCTTTAGAAATATCTTTTCATAAAAAATATAAACAATTCATAGAACTAATAAGAATTTTATCATAGGATAATATCCACAGTAAATCATAAGTAACATCAAAGGATATCATTTTAGAGGTAAAATGTTTTTTAAAGATTACTTGGGACATTTGATGAGAAAAATATCCATTCCACATGGAAAAAAAGATTTTAAAACATAAATAATTTTTGAAATCCCATTCATTGAGAATAAAATTATAAACATATAAATTAATTGTTAAAAATAATTTAAAACATCATGTACGGGAAATAACCGTTCCACAAAGAAAAAACATTTTTTAAAAACATAAATTTTTTTTAAAACAATTTAATTTTAAAATAAAATTGAAAACACATAAATTAATATTTATATATTATTTAAAAAAAATTAGAATTTTTTTTGGAAGAATACTAATTTCAGACTGAATATTGAAATAAAGTTGGATTTTTTTAAAAACATTATAAAATATTTTATGTACCAAAGAGTGGAAAAGTGGTAATATTACCTGAAAATATAGAAGAAAAGTCCTGACTTTCTTGAGAAATTCATCATAATATTTTATAATTATAATCATAATCACAAATTGTAGAGACCCTAAGCTTGACGTACATGGGCATTACATTACTTTTTCAGAATACTTAATACATAACAAAAACAGACACACAAAGACCATAATAGTTTATTGTCTTTGGAAACATGGAACGTAATCTTCTAATCGTGGTGAAAGATCTTCAACATCTCCCATAAAGATCTTCCACTTTTTTCCTTACCTAAAACCTTTATTTTGATCTTGGGGAAAAATAAAACATAAAAATAGTGATCTCAAATGCTCAGTAAGGGTAAGCATGGGTAAAATAAAACATACCATATACATTTGAACTTAAAAACATGAACATAATGTTTAAACATCAAAATCTTAAGCAACGACATAAAACATGGAAGTAAATAAGGTATAGATCATAATGGAACATAAACCATGATAAAATAGCATGTGAATAAAACATGTAATTGTGGAAACCATTAAGCACATGATATGATTTCCATACTAGCCATGGCATTGCTTCCAAGACCATCTTAGTGGACAAAGTCCCTTTCTGAATCGAGTTCACTCCTCGTTCCAGTCCTGTATTAATGAACTGGTTTAACTTTCCGTTCCAGCCATGTCTATCTCATGAGATATAAATATTTACCCAATGCATTGGAGGGATATATAGGTCCCACCCATCTTATAATGAAATCATTCTTACTTGTGCCACAAAATAAACATACATCATTCATAATAACCTAATAAATAAAATGGGTTTCATAAACATCATCCCATCATCACATAATCCATATAAAAGAAATGGGTATCATTTCATAATAAGAAAAGTGAAACAATGTAAATCATAGAGACATGATACTTGAAACATACACATGTGAAATAATGTCATCTTAGATGAAAATGATTTTGATAAAACACTTGAAATGAATTCTTGAGGAAAATATCCTTTTTTCTTTAAAATCATTTTCTTTTCACAAAATGTCATGAAATTTTAGAAGAAAAGGTTTTTCTTGAAAATATTCATGAAATATTTTGGAGTAAGCTTCATGAAAATAAGGCTTTATAATACGGTAAAAATCCTTTCATGCCGTATAAGTTAAAAAACATTCTCCTCATACTTTTGTCGGAAAAGTCAAAAAGTACCTCGTGTGGCAAAAAAAAGAACGATTCCTTACATACCTTGTAGTAAAAGTCAAAACTGGGTAAAAATGACATTAAACATACTTTTAGAAAACATGGACATGGATTATATCAATAACTCCAGTAAATACTTACGTATAAGAAATCTCGGATAAAAAATGAGATTTGCAAAATTATCCCTTACCTTAGATCCGATATGCTTCGTACGTATCCGAACCTCCTGTATAATTATTTAAATAATGTCATTGACTTATTAAAAAATCATATTCATTGTTATGATATCATATATGTTTCACTTATTACTTCATATTACCCATTCTTTTGTAAATTCCATGTTAAAGCAGCGTTTTGGGTAAAATCATTTTATTTATCGCATGTGTTTCGACTTGTCGTTCTTGATATTATTACTTATATCCTGATTTACATAATTCCAGAATGTAAAACATGATTTATATATAATATATATTCATCATATACATATATATTATATATCGATAAAAGGAATGAAATACATCATTCATGGAGACAGTAGGCCGTACGTACGCATGAAAGCTGTTTTCATTTCCCTTTTGAATTGAATGGAATTAAATAAATGAAATACATATATATATATATAAATAAATCCAGTATTATTATTATGTCATATATTTCATTATTATTCATTATATATATTATTTGTAATCATTCATGAATGGTTAACATGGAGAGTGAATCTCATCGCGTCGTGGAGACGGTAGTCCGTACGTACGCACGAGCGATGATATCATTCCCAAGATCGTGGAATTGTATTAAAGTGTATGTATAATATTACATAATCAATATCACTTTAAAATAATCATATATATTCATTACTTTCACCCTTATACCCATCCAAGTATGGTGGTGGTGGAAAATAGATTACACCACGGCATGGAGACGGTATTCCGTACGTACGCACGCGCGGTGATTTCATTTTCCGTTGGATGGATAGATGGTGAAATATGGTTGTTTCATACTTATAATAACATATCAGTATATTATTGATACTTATGTTCTGACCTCATAATGAAACAACTAAAAAATAATAATTGGAAGAAGAAATAAAGTTGAAAGAATCGGTAAAGGACATTACCTCTTCTTTGAAGCGCCTCTTTGAGACCTCCTCTTAGGGAACTAAAATTGGTCTTTGAAGAAGACCATGACCCCTAGGATGTTTCTAGGGAAGTGGAGAAGAGAATTTGGCAGGTTTTGGCTGAGATTGATGGCTCAAAGTGGTGTGAGGAAGAGAGGGAGGAGGTTCCCTTTTATAAGGGAGGAGAGGGTCACCTTTGGAATTATTAAAAATATTAATTTATAATAAATCTAAACACAATTAAAAACCTCCAAAAATGACTCATATTAGAATATAAGATGATATAGGGTTGTAATCTCATCAAAAAATAAAATTTATACATGTTAGAAAATTATTTTAAACATTATCAACTTGATTTATCCTTACTTAATCAATTTAATTTTATTTGTGGTAATAACATTCTAAATTTTAAATTATAACGAAAAATTACTTATTTATCGTGAATTTCCCATAATTGGATAATTTATAACATTTTATACCATATAAATTCATATTTATAATTTTTAAATATTTTTGTGATTTTTAAACAATTTTATAATATGTTATTTTTATAAAATAACAATATTGTCAATTTTGATACTATTCATTTATTTGAATTTAAATAAACTATATACAGGAGATATGTTCGAACTAAAAGATTTAATAGATTCATAAAAGGTCATATGTATCTAGAAAATTAGTCTAGAACATTAAATAGTTCATATAATATTTATTTTATTATATTTAAAACCATTTATTTGGTTTATCTGTTAATAAAATAATTACTACAACATTTTTGTATAATTATTTAATATACTTATATGTTGCATAAAAATTAAAATTAAAATCCTATAATGAAGGTAAATCTATTAAATTTCACAATAATACTTTTACTTGAATTTATCATCTTAAAATAACAATAGTTAAATTGTTATATTTATTAAATTATGAAGGTGACAAATTTGGCATCATTTAAAATAAAGTAATATAAGTGTCATAATCACCTTAATAAGGATCCAAATGGTCAACAATTAGTCCTGTGGATGATTAGGGTTTATATATACACTAATAATAAGTTTTTTTTGCAGATTTTTGGGCCTTTTTATATGTATTAATATTTCAATAAAAACTATATTATTGATTTTTCACTAGATAAATACTTTCTACATCATTAATGTATAAGATAATAAGGTAAATAAATAACTCTTAAAAATTGAAAATAAATTACCATGACAAAGAAAAACATTTTATCTTTCAAATGAGTATTTATAACCAAATTTATATTATGTATCAACTTTTATTAAAAATACATTAATTATTAAAGTTGAGTGAGACATATTTCACTTTCCTTTAAATAAAATAAACTAAAGGACTTAATCACCTCCTAGTGGGTTCTAATGGATTCCATTTCGACCCAAATATGAGTGAGGAAAAATTATAATCATCCAATTGTATTAATACAAGTATTAGGATAATTTTATAATACTATATTTACCCTTAATTACCCAATTTACCTTTTACTATGGTAAATAAAATTTACCGTTGTTACTATTCATAAAGCCCAAAAATAAAAAGTAGTCTATTAATATAATTTGGACCCACTGATTCCAAATATTGAATCCATTTTTTCAAATTCAATACACAGAAGTCGCAGAAGTTAAATTAAAATTAATCTCGTTGTCCAAAGAAAACGGGTTTTTGTTTAAAACATTGCAAAAGATTGAATTTATTTAACCTATGAATTCAATGTAAAATTAAGGGTAATGACATAAATTATATTAAATGGTAAAAATATATTCTATTTATACTCTAAAACCATTCAATATTATTTTTTAACCACATAAGTTATTACGATGAAAAAAGTTTTTTTTAATAAAAATATAGTGTGTTTTTACTATTAAAATATGAACGTTATCAGAATAATATGAATAATTTATCCAAGGTAAAATTTTATAACCTAATTACAAATTATAATTTTATTTTGTAAAATTGAACATATAAACATGTCAAAAACTAGATTTAAAGTGGGTGCACCATCAAAAGGTGGCAAAACTGCATTTTTTGAAAAATACTTATTTTACCCGAAAAATTTATTTTTTTCTTATACTATGTTCTAGAAAATGTGTAAGATGAATAATAATGTTATAAAATTCAAAATTTAGTTATTACTATTCATAAAGGCTAGTTCATAATAATATTATAATAATATATCGTTGTTTAGTAAAACCCGGTATTGCGTACAACACACGCTATCGAGGAAGGTCACAATTGCGTGTAATGCAAGCCAAGTCAGGGTTGCATGTTGTGCAAGAATCCTTCATTGTTTCCTATAATAGAATCAAACCATATTTAATTTATACATTGAATATATATATATACACACACACACACACACACTCAATGTTGCGTAGAATGACTATTATAAAATGAACATGAAATTGTGTGCAACACGATCCAAGAATAGCATTGCGTATACTGCAAGCTAATACGGTGTTGCGTATAGTACAAGCTAAACTTGGTCTTCTGTATAATAGAAGACATCAATGAAATTGAAAGAATATTTTTCATAAAATCTCGGGGTGTTACATTCTACCCCCCTTAAAATGAATTTCGCCCTCAAAATTCGTCTGGATTATAAATCGTTTACTATTCATAGAAACCCACATTGTAAAAAGGAATACTAAAACATAATTTTAAAAACTAAAGTATGAAATGCAATTATTACCCAATGTAACCCATCATTTTTTTTCCATATAGGAGAACATAGGTGAAAATATGGATATGGAAGAAAAATCTAACCATCAATTTCTCATGGAGAGTGGTAGAGGACATGGCTATGAAAAATTCAACAATCACAAAGCCATAAATTTGTGATAATCTAAGGTACCATCTGATTCATCGGATATAAGAGAACTAGGACAACATTTTTGGTTTTCAAGATCATTTACCTAAAGTTGATGAAAATGGAGTTAGAAGAAATACTTTCATGATTTTGGTACTGTCTCACCGTTGGTTGTTCTTTGGACAATTTCCACTTCATCTCTTAAAGAAATGAAGTTGAATTTGTCATTCGTGATGTGTTAGAAGATCATGTGATAGAATGATGGGTCATTCCATCTGTCTCAACAAAAGGTTAGAAAAGTTATCAAAAAATACATAAGACCATCTATAATGAGATTAATCAAATATGGTTCCTAAAATGGAATTATACTTCATATATCATACTACTTAATATAATAAAACTAGTTTCTACTAAACAGGGACTTCCTGTAGGCCAGTGGTAGGCGATAAAGGCCAGTCGCACTTCGGTTGTGGGTTCGATTCCCACAGTCTTGTCCGACGCGATGGGCTGTCGCTAGTCCTGCAGGTTTTCCTTTTTCTAAAACTACATTACTATAACATCCTGTCAATGATATCGAAAAAAGTTCTATCCTTAAACAATAATAACTTATGTCCAACATAATCCATTCCAATCTTTAGGATTATCTAAAATACTTCGGTCCAAGCTCATAGAATAAAGAAAATGATTACTTGAAATGTCACATAACAATCACGCCAATGCCATCATTTATCCCTCATATATCTTGTTGGTCACATTCCAGTCATGTGAATACCATAATCATGTAATCTCTTGAAAAATTAATACCCATTGAATCTTAGTGAAAAAATGAGTGCTGTCAAAAGTTAACTCTTTCCACATACCAAAATCCTCAAAATTCTATATATACTCAAATGATGATATCACTTAGTCCTTATACCAATCATGAGCTCATGAATACTGTCAAACATTTCATTTTCTCCTTATCCCTTTATTATGTGCATATCATCTGCTTTCAAAAATATTTGAATCACTTTTCATGGTTACCAGTACCATAAAATTATTGAAAACCACAATAGACTAAAACAAAAATATTGTAATACACCATAAAAGTACCTCAACAACATTATTCTTGAATACCAATACATAAACACTTTAATCCATCCTCTTCAATGATTGTCCTGGAATAAGTCCTTCCTTGATTTAGAAGTAACTTTTTAGGTCAGGGAATTGAGTTTGGTAATGCCCATGTTCTCCACAAATAAGACATTGAACTCCATAACAGTCTGTCATTCTATGACCCTTTTCTCCACACAGATAAAATATGTCCCTCCATTTGAGGTATTCCTCAAAGTTTTTCTTCCCTTCTTTAGAAATCTCAATCTTCCTTTCTTTATGCTCCTCAACATGCGAACATTCATAAAAGTCGATCTTCCTCTTATTTGATGAATTAGGCATACCACTAAATTTCACCTTGTTAATCATATATCACAATGACTGATTTGGCATAATCACAATATCTTTCCCTCTAGGAATTACGCAATTTTGTTGCTCATAGTCACCAATTTTTCCATTGGATTCAATGTTAACCAAATTCCTTCTGGTTCCCTCCATTGACTAAAACACAAAAATAATTCTGTGAGAGGCAAAAATCATACAAGGAAAATAACATAATCAAGGGGGAGTACCTTCGACATCTAACATCTTAGGTTTAATTCTAGGATCGTTAGTGTAGTTCTAGGACTATATCCTATACGTATACTTATCTTAAGGGACATCCCTAGACATACCTTAGAAATATCTCTAGGGATCTCAATAAAGTTCTCGCATCCTAGTTTCCAAAGGTTGACTAAACCTTTCCTTTGATACCAACTGTAGAGACCCTAATCTTGACGTACATGGACATTAAATTACTTTTTCGGAATACTTAATACATAACAAAAATAGACACATAAGGACCGTAATAGTTTAGTGTCTTTGGAAACTTGGAACGTAATCTTCTAATCGTGGTGAAAGATCTTCAACATCTCCCATAAAGATCTTCCACTTTTTGTTTCCTTACCTAAAAACTTTTTTTTGATCCTGGGGAAAAATAAAACATAAAAAGGGTGAGCTCAAATTCTCAGTAAGGGTAAGCATAGATAAAATAAAACATACCATATACATTTGAACTTAAAAACATGAACATAATATTTAAACATAAAAATCATGAGCAACGACATAAAACATGGAAGTAAATAAGGCATAGATCATAATGGAACATAAACCATGATAAAATAGCATGGGAATAAAACATGTAATTGTGGAAACCATTAAGCACATGATATGATTTCCACAGTAGCCAAGGCATTGCTTCCAAGACCATCTTAGTGGACAAAGTCCCTTTCTGAATCAAGTTCACTCCTCGTTCCAGTCCTGTATTACAGAACCAGTTTAACTTTCCATTACAGACATGTCTATTTCATGAGATATAAATCTTTACCCAATGCATTGGAGGGAGATATAGGTCCCACCCATATCATAATGAAATCATTCTTACTTGTGCCACAAAATAAACATACATCATTCATAATAACCTAATAAATAAAATGGGTTTCATAAACATCATCCCATCATCACATAATCCATATAAAAAAAATGGATATCATTTCATAATAAGAAAAGTGAAACCATTTAAATCATAGAGACATGATACTTGAAACATACACATGTTAAATAATGTCATCTTAGATGAAAATTGTTTTGATAAAACACTTGAAATGAATTCTTGAGGAAAATATCCTTTTTTCTTCAAAATGATTTTCTTTTCACAAAATGTCATGCAATTTTAGAAGAAAATATTTTTCTTGAAAATAGTCATGAAATCTTTTGGAGGAAGCTTCATGAAAATAAGGCTTTATAAAACCGTAAAAATCCTATCATTCCGTATAAGTTAAAAAAACATTCTCCTCGTACTTTTGTCGGAAAAGTCAAAAAGTACCTCGTATGAAAAAAAAGAAAGATTCCTTACATACCATGTAGTAAAAGTCAAAAGTGGGTAAAAAGGACATTAAAAATACTTTTAGAAAACATGGGCATGGATGATAACAATAACCCCAGTAAATATTTACGTATAAGCAATCTCGGATAAAAAATTAGATTTGCAAAATTATCCCTTACCTTAGGTTCGATATGCTTCATACGTATCCGAACCTCCAGTATAATTATTTAAAAAATGTTATTTACTTATTACAGACTCATATTCGTTGTTATGATATCATATATGTTTCACTTATGACTTCATATTACCCGTTCTTTTGTAAATTCCATGTTAAAGCAGCGTTTTGGGTAAAATCATTTTATTTATCGCATGTGTTTCGACGTGTCGTTCTTGATATTATTAGTTATATCCTGATTTACATAATTCCAGAATGTAAAACATGATTTATATATAATATATATTCATCATATACATATATATTTTATATCGATAAAAAGAATGAAATACACCGTTCATGGAGACGGTAGGCCGTACGTACGAATGAACGCTGTTTTCGTTTCCCTTTTGAATTGAATGGAATTAAGTAAATGACATACATATAAATATATATATATATACATAAATCCAGTATTATTATTATGTCATATATTTCATTATTATTCATTATATATATACTTTATAATCATTCATGAATGGTTAACATGGAGAGTGAATCTCATCGCGTCGTGGAGACAGTAGTCTGTACGCACGCATGAGCGATGATATCATTCCCAAGATCGTGGAATTGTATTAAAGTGTATGTATAATATTACATAATCAATACCACTTTACAATAATCATATATATTCATTACTTTCACCCTTATACCCATCCAAGTAAGGTGGTGGTGGAAAATAGATTACACCACGGCGTGGAGACGGTATTTCGTACGTACGCACGCGCGGTGATTTTGTTTTCCGTTGGATGGATAGATGGTGAAATATGGTTGTTTAATACTTATAATAACATATCAGTATATTATTGATACTGATGTTATTACCTCATAATGAAACAACTAAAAAATAATAAGTGTAAGAAGAAATAAAGTTGAAAGAATCGGTAATGGACATTACCTCTTCTTTGAAGCGCCTCTTTGATACCTCCTCTTAGGGAAATAAAATTATCCTTTGAAGAAGACCATAACCTCTAGGATGTTTCTAGGGAAGTGGAGAAGAGAATTTAGCAGGTTTTGTCCGAGACTGAAGGCTCAAAGTGGTGTGATAAAGAGAGGGAGGAGGTACCCTTTTATAAGGGAGGATAGGGGCACCATTGGAATTCATAAAAATATTAATTTATAATAAATCTAACCCCACTTAAAAACCTCCAAAAATGACTCATATTCGAATATAAGATGAGATAGGGTTTTAATCTCATCAACGAATAAATTTTATACATGTTAGGAAATTATTTTAAACATTATCAACTTGATTTGTCCTTACTTAATCAATTTTATTTTATTTGTGGTAATAACATTCTAAATTTTAAATTATAACCAAAAATTTACTTATTTTTTGTGAATTGTCAATAATTGGATACTTTATAACATTTTATACCATATAAATTTAAAATTATAATTTTTAAATATTTTTGTGATTTTTAAACAATTTTATAATATGTTATTTTTATAAAATAACAATAGTGTCAATTTTGACACTATTCATTTATTTGAATTTTAATAAAATATATACATGAGATATGTTCGAACTAAAAAATTTAATAGATTCAAAAAAGGTCATATGTATCTATACAATTAGTGGAGCACATTAAATAGTTCTTATAATATTTATTTTATTATTTTTAAAACCATTTATTTGGTTTATATCTTAATAAAATAATTTCTACAACATTTTTTTATAATTATTTAATATACTTATATATTGTATAAAAACTAAAAATAAAATCCTATGATGAAGATAAATCTATTACCTTTCACAATAATACTTTTACTCGAATTTATCATCTTAAAATAACAATAGTTAAATTGTTATATTTATTAAATTATGAAGGTGACAACTTTGGCATCATTTAAAATAAAATAATATAAGTGTCATAATCACCTTATTATTTTTAAAACCATTTATTTGGTTTATATCTTAATAAAATAATTTCTACAACATTTTTGTATAATTATTTAATATATTTATATATTGTATAAAAATTAAAAATAAAATCCTATGATGAAGATAAATCTATTACCTTTCACAATAATACTTTTACTCGAATTTATCATCTTAAAATAACAATAGTTAAATTGTTATATTTATTAAATTATGAAGGTGACAACTTTGGCATCATTTAAAATAAAATAATATAAGTGTCATAATCACCTTAATAAGGATCTAAATGGTCAAACATTCGGCCATTGGATGATTAGGGTTTATATATACACTAATAATAAGTTTTGTGCAGATTTTTGGGCCTTTTTATATGTATTAATATTTCAATAAAAACTATATTATTGATTTTTCACTAAATAAATAATTTCTGTATCATTAATGTATAAGCTAATAAGGTAAATAAATAAATCTTAAAAATTACAAATAAATTACCATGAGAAATAAAAACATTTTATCTTTCAAATGAGTATTTATAACCCAATTTATATTCTGTATAAACATATATTAAAAATACTTTAATTATTAAAGTTGAGTGAGACATATTTCACTTTCCTTTAAATAAAATAAACTAAAGGTCTTAATCACCTCCAAGTGGGTTCTAATGGATTCCATTTCGACCCAAATATGACTTAGGAAAAATTATAATCATCCAATTGTATAAAGAAAAGTATTAGGATAATTTTATAATATTATATCCACCCTTAATTACCCAATTTACCTTTTACTATGGTAAATAAAATTTACCGTTGTTACTATTCATAGAGCCCAAAAATAAAAAGTAGTCTATTAATATAATTTGGACCCACTGATTCCAAATATGGAATCCATTTTTCCAAATTCAATACATAGAAGTTTCATAAATAAAATTAAAATTAATGCCGTTGTCGAAAGAAAATAGGTTTTTGTTTAAAACATTGCAAAAGATTGAATTTATTTAACCTACGAATTCAATGTAAAATTAAGGATAATGACATAAATTATATTAAATGGTAAAAATATATTCTATTTATACTCTCAAATCATTCAAAGTTATTATTTAACCACACAATTTATTAAGATGAAAAAAGTTGTTTTTAATTAAAATATAGCGTGTTTTTACTATTAAAATATGAAAGTTATCAGAATAATATGAAAAATTTATCCAAGGTAAAATTTTATAACCTGATTCCAAATAATAATTTTATTTTGTAAAATTAAACTTATAAACATGTCAAAAACTATATTTAACGTGGGTGCACCATCAAAAGGCGGCAAAACTGCATTTTTTGAAAAATAGTTATTTTACCCTAAAAATTTATTATATTCTTATACTATGTCCTAGAAAATGTGTAAGATGAATAATAATGTTATAAAATTCAAAATTTAGTTAATAATATTCATAACGGCTAGTTCATAATAATATTATAATAATATATCATTGTTTAGTAAAACCTGGTATTCCGCACAACACACTCTATCAAGGAAGGTCACAATTGCGTGTAATGCAAGCCAAGTCAGGGTTGCGTGTTGTGCAAGAATCCTTCATTGTTTCGTATAATAGAATCCAACCATATTTCATTTATACATTGAATATATATATATACACACACACACTCAATGTTGCGTAGAATGACTATTATAAAATGAACATGAAATTGTGTGTAACACGATCCAAGAATAGTGTTACTTATACTGCAAGCTAATACGGTATTGCATATAGTACAAGCTAAACTTGGTGTGTTGTATAATAGAAGACATCAATGAAATTAAAAGAATATTTTTCATAAAATCTCTGGGTGTTACACAAATAATCCTGATAAATGATGAGATTATAACATAAAATGTTTTCCACTTTTCTAACATTGAAATGAAATCCCTATAAAGTAATATCATTAAATGAAAACTTAAAGTTCATGATGATAAGTAAATACATGATTTTACATGTGAAATGGACTATATATACACCTCATAAATTAATATAGGTGTATAACATAGTCATGTGTTTCAAAGAATGAAAATTAAGAGAAAAATACCTTACCACTTTGGTAACTTTTGAACTGTAAACTCCATGACAGAGAGATCCTAAAATGGATATGTTAATATCGAATGTTTCATACAGATGTAAAAGGTGAGATGAAAATATCTTACCATAAGTCTCAACTTCATTAAAAAACATTCGAAACTCATATATAATAAATATAGGTTTATCATACCAGTATTAAATAACCATTATTATATAAATCATATAATTTATGATTTACTTCTTTCCTATAATAACCCATTTATTACCAATTCTATGATAAATTCACTTTTAGGTAATAACCACTTTATTTTACAAATATGTCTTGATTTTTTATTTTCAGTCCTCTTAATTTGATAATGGTTTCATCATATAAAATACAATAATCATGATATAAATATAATATATATTCAATATATATGTATTTAGTGTATACAATTCAGTGATAGTAATTGAAATAAACTATTCGTGGAGATGATATGTCGTATGTGTGAATAAATGATGTTTCCATTTTCTTGTATAATTTAAATAAAGAAAGTTAAATGATATATTAATTTTTAAAAAATAATTTTTCTGTCATATATATAACATATTTTCATTAATCACATCTTTAATACATTCAATGTATAGCATTTAGAAATCACATCACTTCGTGAGGCAGTAGTCCGCCGTACACAAGAGAAATGTTATCATATTCCCAAAAATGGAGATTATGAAGGTATGTATGATATAATAATTGAATAATTAATATAATATAATATATATATAATAGTTCCATTCTTATTTCCAGCCTTGATAGGTGGAAATATAAAAAATAAAAAAATTAGTTCACGAGGTGGTAATTCACCGTACACACAAACGATGATTTCATAACCCATTTGATGGGAGTGGATATGGTTATCGTTAATTACCTTAACATAAAAAAATTGTGTATATGGATGATAATTAGGTTATTATTTCATCATGGTATAATAGTAATTTAAGGGGCTAGAGGAAGAAATAGAATAAAAACACTAATTGATGAATTTTACCTCTTCTTTGGGAATCCTCCTTACCTTTTCAATAAAATACTTCATAAGATGGATGTATATCCAAATAAAGGCTTATAATATGAGAGGAATGAATTTGGGAAGTAATTTTTTATGGATTTGTAATGGAGTGTATTTTTCTCCAAATTTTTTTTATAAATTAATTAACAAAATTACGAGACCAGGAGTTGAGACGACATGAGATTCCAAGGCCCGATGAGCCCAGAATAAATCTTTGAATAAAGTTCAGTTGTTAATTAAAAATTCTTGGGGGACTAAATTTGAATTTTAATATCTTTTAAAAGGGTTACTGGATCAAAAATATGAGGGCATCGTTGTGTCCGGAATAACGACTTTACCATAGGCAGGGCCAAACCTCGACCGGCGTAGGTCGAAGGTAAAAGTTAATTTTTGGACAAAAATGTCATTAAAATATTTTAGTTGACACCGTGGAGATTTTATTTTCTAAAACTAATTTTTTTCAGAAATCTATTGTTAACACCACAACCCTAGATTTTCCCCTAAGACAAATTGGAGTGGCTCTCTCGATGAAAAACTCTAGTGAAACAAGATCAGAGATTGGATTTAGGATCGAAGATCGGCGGATCGAAAAACGACGAAGAAAATTCCATTCTTCATCCACGAATGATCCATCCATTAGTTGGTGGTTTTATTTATCTATGATTTATATTTTACCATTCTTTATTTCTATAAAATGAATATGGATCAACCCACTAACATGTTGATCCATGGGTCAATCATCCATGTATGATGGGAGTTATCTTGCTGGTATTAAAATGGAATTAGATCATTGGGATTATTATTTTTCATTCTTTGTGGTTCTAATAACAAGAATGAAGGAATAATGACATGAACAGAGGCCTATATCATTCTTGGGTTGTTCTGGTGCTTCTTCGTTTCCCCCCATTCTTTGCGTTATTCGTGATATTGAGAGAGAGCATTTATTACAGCTTTGATTCAAGGTGAAACAAATTGAAACCGAGAATCTGATGCCCAAATGATGACATAGAGGTGCGATGACAGATGAGGCATGAGATGAGGCTACTGGAGGATCCACTAACAGTTGTGGTGACCCGCGGTCCAACGAGACCATGGTGGTGGGATAACCTGCGGCAGGGGGCCGCAGGTGGCAGTGGTGAAGGCCACCGGCTCGACAGTTGGTGGTGGTAGGAGCCCTCAGTGGTGTGGATGTAAGCATTGATGGGAGCTGTGGAAGTGCAGACCTGTGATGTGGTAGGGCGCCGCATCATCCAGCTAGCATGTGGGCCTGTAGACCGTGTGTGGGAGAAGCGGCCTGCTCATTGGCCAACTGCATTAGAATGGTAAGATGTAGCATCTGTCACGTCTAAGATCTCCAAACTGATCGGCACTAGGTGAGCCGAGCTAGAGCAGACGGGCTAGGTCAGACCCGATGGGTCAGGTCGGTCCGACGGGGTCGGACCAGACTTGGCCCAAACCGGCCACTTTTTACTAAAATTCCCATAGTTTCCAAAACATATGTCTGTTTGACATCTTTTTGCGATATTGGGAGCCTCATGATGAGGTGTTCCTCTTGAGATAATCTAAGTGGGGTTTTGTTGATGTTTACTTACTGACATTGGATTAAGGATTATGTTCTCCTGGATCAAGCACACTAAGAGAGGAATCTTGTGGCTGGCTATGACGTGGAGAATATGTGACTTGTAGACTATGTTACATGAAGACTACATGACCTTGAGGATATTTGAATCACTGGAACTAAGTGTCTCACCTGGAAAAAGTGTCACATCATGTATTAGTGTCTCATTGGGGCTAAGTGTCTCATCGATACTAGGTATTTTTGGGACTATTTCCGATAATCTTGATTTTAGTGTCATAGATTTACACCTATGTGAGATAAAAAAATTAATATATACTTTTCTTTGTGGTGTTTCCTTTGTGGGTTTGGGGAATCCTACTGAGTACTTCTTTACTCACCCCTACACTGGATTTTTCTGCACTTGTCGTGTCTTGTGAAGACGACCAATATTTTGACATAACCTAGGCGGTCCAGGACCAGGTGGCTCCCAGTGAGATTAGATAGATGATGAAAACCCCAATGGCTTAAGGAATCTTCCCTTAACCTACCATTGAGGTAGGGTTTTCTGCCAATTAGTTTCTAGCAGCTTTTGTACTTGTATGTTTATAGACTTTCTTGGTTGGGCTTGTATAATGGCCCCCTTTTCATTCAGTTTTGTATTGTTACTATTAGTGGCTATCATAGTGGAATTCATGGTTTACTTATTGTTTTACATTTCATCATTTTTGGGACTAGATATGTGTGTGTGTATACAAGTACATAAGAAATACCTCCCATGTTAGTGATATGTGTTCTCAGTGCTAGTCACCAGCCCCTAGACTATTGAAGGCTGGCTTGGGGAGTCATGACATGGACCCCTCTGGGATGGGTCATGAAAGAGTGGTGTTAGAGTGGTTCGGTTCCAAATTGAGATTAGGAGTTTGTATGATTGTTTTAGAGAAACAATGTCATGTGATTCGAGTTTGTCTTTTAGGCCAGGGACTCTAGTGTGGGTGCGGCGGCCGACGTATCCATACACCAGAAATATGGACACCTTCTTTCTGACTATGTACATGAAAACACTTGTAGTAGGGAAATAAATGGTACATACATCATATAGTATTTTTTGGTGTCCTCATGTATTTCTTGAGACAACTCACTAGGTATATTCTTACTGACCATTGTTCATCTTTATTTTTTAGGATGCCTCCCCGTAGAAAG
Organism: Viscum album; assembly: GCA_963277665.1. Classification (NCBI taxonomy): domain Eukaryota; kingdom Viridiplantae; phylum Streptophyta; class Magnoliopsida; order Santalales; family Viscaceae; genus Viscum; species Viscum album. The sequence continues at coordinate 1,493,039,621 of OY728120.1, forward strand.
CTGACCATGATTCTGTTGTGTGACCACGAGGTGCGTACACTTATTGATGAGCCATTGGTATAGGGACCAATATCGGAGATAGGCCCAACAAGTGGTGTACTAGTGATACCACCATCGATCGATCAGTAGTTTCTACCTGGGATATCATTAGAGGATTCACTAATGATCAGTGCATTACATGAGTTCTGGAGGTAGAGACCACATAGGTTCATGGGTGAGGCTGACCCCTAGGTAGCTGGGGATTGGCTGGAGGTAGTCACCCTTGTCTTTTTCCTTATGAGGAATCCACCCGAAAAAATGGTATTTCAATCAGTGAGCCTTATACAGGGCTTAGTGGGACAATGGTGGAGTTTAGCGGTCCATACACGTGATGAGATGAGCCTATCTTGGCCAAACGTTGAGATAATATTCAGGGTAGCCAGACGGTAGTAGAGTACTCAACAAGATTCATAGACTTTTCTCACTACTCCACAGACATGGTGCGATACCCGTTCATCATGGATCGGACCTTCAAGAAGGGGATACATCGGAAGATCAAGGCAGAAATGATTTCACTTAGCATACGAACTTATGATGGGGTAATGTATCGATCTCTGCTCAGTATGATATTTTTAACGGAGTAGGCACAAGTGGTGGGAGCTACCAGAAGACACCAGATAGCCAAATCATCGGTAGTGGGTTGCTGCCAGTAGACGTAGGGACCCATGAGGTTCAACCACTCTAGAGGACAACCCCATGACACATGTTCGATGATATGTGGATCTCAGTTCAGAGGGTGTCAGCTGAAGGACATTTTGTGATGCACGTGGCATGGTTGGGGACACTTGGCTTGTGATTTCCTGAATCACTGCACAAACGATCAATAGACAGTCAAGGGACTACCGAGTTAGAGGTATAGTTTCTAGTAGGGTGGAGGATGTGTCAAGGGAGTAGGAAGAGTTGCAGGTGGTGGGTGGAGGTTCGAGGTATTACCACCACCACACCTAGGTGGTCCACCATGAGCACTGGGAGCTAGTGGACAGGGGCAAGCCCAACTTCTTGTGATATAAGCTAATGATACTGATTCTCTAAATATTATTAGAGGTATGATCTATGTCTTCTCCACCCAATCATAAATTCTTGTAAACATAGGTTTCAATCACCATTTCCTTACCATGGACCTTCTTCGAAGCTCGAAAATTCCGTTGGATCCGTAATATCAATCCTTATGTTTAGAGACTAATATGGGAGGGGATTCGATGATCACACACTGGTGATGGTAGTGTGAGATTACTATTGGAGGCAAGAGTTTCGCCTGGGATCTCCTAGTAGTGGCGTTGTGGCCTTATGACATCATTATTGGAATGGACTTGTTATCTATAGTCCATGATCAAATTGACTGTTGTAGCTATAGAGTGTGTTGTGTATGTGAATATGGGACCATTTTTTCCTTTACTGGAAAAAAGGAAGTGCATGTAGAAAAGGATGAAATTTCTTAGAGGAGGGTGCAACTGATTTCTCACTAGTTGGATAGTATTTCCCTTGATGAGATAAATGAGAGGAGTCCCCAATTTCCTATAGCGGTGGATGAGTACGAGGACGTCTTCCTTGAAGATGTTCTGATATTACCTCCTCGTAGGGAGGCTGGCTTCTACATTGACTTGTACCCCAGGACAGCACTGATATCCACACTGTCATATCAGATGGCTCCTGTGGAGCTTTGTGAGTTGAGTTTATTGCTAGAGGACCTGCAGTGGAAGGGCTTTGTGAGGCCAAGTGTTTCACCCCCGGCGGCCCTAGTATTGTTTTCAAAGAAGGAAGACGGGAGCTTGAGGTTGTGTATGGACTAATGGAACCTAAATTAAGTGACCCTGAAGAACAAATATTTGCTTCTAAGAATTTAAGACCTCTTCAATCTGCTAAAGGGAGCGAGGTGGTTCTCAAAGATAGACCTTCGGTCTGGCTCTCATCAACATCGTGTACGATATGTGGATCTACCAAAGAAAACATTCAAATGTCGTTATGAACTCCATGAGTACTTGTTGATTCCATTTGACATAAACAATGCCCCAGTAGTATTCATGGGACTCATGAACATGTTCTTCCATCCTTACCTTTCCCGGTTCATTAAGTTCTGAATTGATGACGTCATAGTGTACTCAACAACTGAGGGGGAGCACACGACACACCTGAGGATGGTCCTGAATACAATTTGAGAGAACCAGCATTATAATAATCTCTCGAAGTGTTAGTTCTGGATTTTGGAGGTCCACATTCTAGAAAATTTCATTTTGAAGGCTGGAGTTGCAGTAGATCTGGTGATGATAGAGGTGATTCTTTCTTAGGAGACACCTAGGAGTGTGACTGAGGTGCAGCGTTTCTTGGGTTTGGATGGATACTATCAGATGTTTGTGCCCATCTTTTCTAGGGTAGTATCACTCTAATCGGCTTTGATGCGAAAGGGAAAACCCTTCATGTGTATGGAGAAGTCCCAATAGATTTTCTAGGTGTTAAGGTGGTGGCTGAAGAGCACCCCCATATTGAGAATACCTAAGGAGGGCATTGGGTATGTAGTGTTTTGAGATGCATCAGGGAACAGATTGGGTTGTTTCCTGATATGTGGGTAAGCGATGATTGCCTATGGTTCATGAAATTTTATGTAACAAGAGAAGAACTATGCAACCCATGATCTAGAGTTAGAAGCATTAGTCTTCACATTGAAAATGTGGAGACACTACTTGATGGGTGAGTGGTTTACCATCTACTAAAACCAAAAAAGTATCAAGTATATCTTCTCCCAGAAGGACCTGAACTTGAGATAGAGGCATTTGATAGAGTTTCTCCAGGATTATGTATTTTATATTTCCTATACTCTTTGGAAGGGGAATGTGGTGGAAGATGTGCTCAGTAAGATATTTTTCTTGTAGTTGTTAAGTGAGGCATCAGAATAGTTAGTTGTGAAGCAGATATCCTTCATAGATGGTGATAGATTTTATAACCTCTAATTTATGGTTTTCACTCCACTCTTACAAAGATTTAGGGAGGCCAAACTTGGGGGTGTCAACTGTGAGACCCTATGTGGTCATTTATGCATAGGGCGAGCCCCTGATAGACATTTTATAGGTGGGGAGCACATCATCCTTTTTAGAGGGTGAACCATAGTACCAGTGGTGTTACAAGAGGAGGTTTTGAGGGATTTACACACATCCCCTTCGGTGGTACATCCAATTGTGGAAAATATGTACAAAGAACTAAAACGTCAGTTCTAGTGTCCAGGGATGAAGAAGATAGTGGCGAACTTTGTTTCTTGATTCCTCACTTATTCGCAAGTGATGAAAGAGTATTGAGTCCTAGCAAGATTGGCTCAACAACTTGAGGTGATAGAGTGAAAGTGGGATGGAATATTGATGGACTTTATGAAGTGTTTACCACATATATCATGGGGACACTATACCATTTGGGTGATTATTGACCAAGTCACCAAGCCAGTCCACTTTCTACCCATCTAGGAGATAGGATCGGTAGAGGTATTTAGACGACTCTATGGTTAGAAGATAGTTAGGATTCACGGGGTGCCTTCGACAATCATTTCAGACTGTGATGATCACTTCACATCCTGACCTAGTAGGGGATTTCAGGAGGTTTTTGAGACTCAGTTGTGCTTGATCGCGGTATTTCATCCCCAGATGGATGGCTAGATAGAGAGGACCATCCAGGTTCTAGAGGATATGTTATGTGCTTGCATCCTAGACTTCAGTTTTAGTTGGGAGAATCACCTACCTCAAGTGGAGTTTGCATAAAAAATAAATACCACTCCACCATTGGTATGACACCATTTGAGGCCCTGTATGGGCGACCATGTAGGTCACCGTTATGCCAGAAAGACCCAGGGGAGTTCGTACTCATGGGTCCAGAGCAAGAACAAGCTACCACAGAGAAGGTGGAGATCTTCTAGGAGTGGATGAGGACTACACAAAGTAGGCAAAAATCATATGCAGATAAGAGATTGAGGCCCTTAGATTTCTAGGAGGGATATTATGTGTTCCTTCATGTCTCACCTCAATCGGGGTTGTAGATATTTGGTTGGGGAGATACGTTATCTCTAAGATTCATCGGCCCTTTTTAGATTCTAACTAGAGTTGGCAAGGTGGCATACCATGTAGATCTACCCCCACAGATGCATCAGGTGCATGATGTCTTTGACATGTTGCAGATGAGGAGGTAAGTGACAGACCTACCGTACATCATCATCTGAGGAGACCTAGACATTGACGATGGAATGAAGTTTGTAGAGTTTTCGGTTGAGATAGAGGATTGGCAGGAGAAGAACCTTTGTGGGTGGTCGATTCCTCTAGGGAGTATTTTGTGGTAGCATAGAAATATCCCGGAGAGAAATTGGGATTAGGAGGCACATATTCGTTCCTAGTACCCTAACCATTTTGTTGAGTAGCCCTTGTTTTGTCTTTTGGGTAATAAAAACCTATGTTGGAGAGAATTAAATGACTCATATTTTTATTAAATTTTTTTAACAAATTAATTGAGAAAATTCTAAGATCAGGCGATGTGAAAAAATGAGATTCTAAGGCCTGGTGTTCCTGAAATAAATCTTTGATTAAATTTTAGTTTTAAATTAAAAATGCTAGGGTGGCTAACTTTGAACTTTAATATCTTTCAAATAGGTGCCCAAATCAAAAATCCAAAAACATCGTAATGTCCAGAACAACAAATTTTCCTTAGGCAGATCCTACCACAACTGGCATATGTTGAGGGTACAAGTTATTTTTTGAACATAAATGTCATTAAAATATATTAAATAAAAATTTTTTGAAACAGAAAAGATTTTATTTAAACTAATATTTGTTAGAAATCTAGGGTTAGTGTCATACCCCTAGATTTTTCCCAAAGATAAAGAGGAGAGGATCTCTCAAAGATAAATGTTGATGAAATAGGATCAAATTTTGGAATTGGGATCAAATATCGACAGATCAACTAATGATTATAAGACTTCCGTTCTTATTCAATTAATGATCCAAACATGAGGTATGAGTTTTATTTCTATGAGATTTCCTTTTCCCCATTCTTTATTTCTAAATGATGAACATGGATCAACCCTCTAACAAGTTGATCTACGGGTTTATCGTCCATACATGATGGGTGTTATCTTGTAGGGATTAAAATGGGAATTAGATCCTTCTGATTATTATTTTTTAATTTTTATGATCCTACTAACAAGTATGAAATAATGCCGACATGAAAAAATGCATGTATTGTTCTTCAGGTGTTCTTGTGCTTATAATTTTCCCCTTGTTCTTCGAGTTCTTTTCGATATTGAGAGAAATCAGTTTTTGGACATTTTATTTGTGGTAAAACAACATGAAATTGAGAATCCAATGCCCAAAGGATGTCGTGGAGGTGAGACAATGGGTGTGACATGAGGTGAGGTCATCAGCAGGGAACCGATGGTGGAAGCAGCACTGGCCTTGTCGCGGCGGTGACCCGCAGTCCAATAGGACTACAACAGTGGCACAACCCCCATTAGGGGGCCATAGGTGGTGGCGATAGGAGTTGCGTCCTGCGCGGGGCATGACGGTGTGAACCTACAATGTGGTAGGGTGCTGTGTCGTCCGGCTAGAATGTGGTCCCACAGAACCTGTCGAGAAGAGAACAAGGATCATCGTTCGTTTGCCATAGATAGGTGGGGCGTGGCTTCTACCACATTTGGGTGGACCAAACGTGACCACATTGGGCAGGATGGGTTGGAGATGGTGGGCCAGGTCCGACCCGGCGGGTTGGTTCGGACCCAGCGGGGTGGGTTGGACCTGGTGGGTCGGGTCTGTGGACCCCAGACATGGTCGAGTCAGTTCGACCGGGTCAAACCAGACTAAGACCCTACTGACAAATTTTTACTAAAATTACCATAACTTCCAAACCATATAACTGTTTAACAAACCATTTTCAATGTTGGGACCCTCGTGATGAGGCGGCTCTTTTGAGATACTCTAAGTGGGTTTTGTGGAATTTTACTTAAGACCATTGTCTTGGGGAGTAGGTTCTCCAGGATCAAGCACGCTAAGAGTGGAATCCTATGGCTTGTTGTGACGCAGAGACTATATGACTTCAAGACTATGTGACTTGAATACTACATGACCTTGAGGTTACGTGACTCACCGGGACTAAGTGTATCACCTAGACTAAGTGTCCCATCGAGACTCAGTGTCTCATCAGGAGTAAGTGTCTTATCAATACTAGGTGTTTTGTGCACTACATTCGATAATATTGATTTTAGTTTCATAGATTTATTCCTATTTAATATTACAATAATTCATGTGTAATTTTCTCTGTGGTTTTTCCTTTATAGTTTCAGGGCGTGATACCGAGTACTATTTCACTCACCCCTGTAGGGGCTTTACATGCATGTGTTGTGTCTTGTGTAGATGACCAACATTTTGACAAAGACCTAGGTGTCCCAGGACTAGGTGGTGCCAAATGAGATTAGATAGATGAGGCATACACCTATAGCTTCAAGAAGCTTCCCATCCCCTACCCTTCAGGTAGGGTTTTCTTCTAATGAGTTTTTAGGGACTTGTGTACGTTCTTGTTTATAGATTAATGTTGTTGGGATTATATATGGGCCCCCATTGCTTTCAGTTTTGTACTATTACTCTTAGTGTTTATCTTACTGGAATTCATGGTTTACTTAGTGTTTTACTTTTCTGCATTTGTGATCTTGGAGATCTGTGTGTGCATACAGGTATATAGGCAATGCCTCCCATGTTATTGATATGCCTTCTCGGTGCTAGTCACCATCCCTTGGCCGATTGAAGGTGGTCATGGGAAGCCATGACATAGAACCCTCTAGGAAAGGTGATGAGAGGATTTTTTTTTTTCAAAAAATGGTTTTAAGGTACGAATTATTGATCGGTGGTGGTGGACTTTTATAACTGGGGGTAGGGCACCTACTTGGGAACTACCGGGAAATTTCCCCAAAGGCTCCAAAATAATAATGTCATTTCATTGAAAAAATATTAAAAATGACCCCAAATTTGAAAATGGGTTGGATAATATGGAAATATCCCCACAAAATAATATTTAGACATGATTTGGGTCATTTTTAACTATTATCATTTTTGTTTAACCCCTAGTAAACACATTTTTACCTTAACCAAAATATTTTTTTTACTATTTTTGCTATTAATTTTGGTAAAAAAATAAGTTGGAATTATTAAATAATATAAATAATTCTTATTAAAAATAAGCAATCCATTTTTATAAATTAAATCCGCATAATTAGGAAAATTTAATTTTAAATTAATCCCACATATTCAATGAGAAAGTAGGTTTTCAAATAGAAAATTTTCAAATGTTTACAACGTTTTTATATCGAATATTAATATGAAATTTATTAAAATTAAATTAATTTGATTAATAGATATATAATTTTACTTATTTTAATTTAAAACCAATTTAAAATATAATTTTACTACATAAATAATTTAAACGAAAATATTGTTTTCAATTAAATTTTAGAATTTTCACAATTTATTAAAAAAGAAATATTATAAAAAAACATTAAAAAATTCACCATAATATAATTTTGAAATATTGATTTAAAAAATGAAGCTTATTTTTTAAAATAAATTTTCTAAAATTATAAAAAATTAAATTTAGAACAAAACCCATAAGCGTGATGAAAAAGTGGGTTTTCAAGAAGTTTATTTTTTTCAAGCACAAGATGATTTTATACAGACTATATGTCTAATAATAATAAATGTATGAATATAAATTATAATTTTTTGAATATATAATATATAAATTTAAATGAAAAAATTAATCATTATGGATTAGTTTCATTAATTAATAGGGAGAATCAATATGCACTTTAAAAAGGTTTTTAGAAAAGACCCATTTTCAAACCCAAAAAAACAAACTTTTACTAAAATATAATATAAAGTTGATTACAAATTTACTAATATGAATAAATATTAATAAATTAAACTTATATAAATTTAAAATATAATTGGGAATTTAAATTACTTATTTTATATAAAATAAAGGATGGTTTTTAAAAAATCTTTATTTTTCACTATTTATAAAAAAATCAATATTTTTCAAACAAATCCCAAAATATCACCATAAGTCAATTTCAATATGATTGTTCCTAAAATGAAGTTATTTTTATCAAATTAATTTTCTAAAATATCTATAACTTAATTGTAATGTTTCTCATAAAAAATCAATTTTGAATAAAATATATTTTTAATGAATATAATTACTTTACTAAATATTAATTGATTATTTACGAAGAATTTATAAAAAAAATATATTGAGTAGAAAATTTATATTTATAATTCATAATATATTTAACACTATTCATACCCACCTATTTAGTGGAATGTTTATAATTGACATATTTAAAATAATATTATTTCATGGTTCTTTAAAGCCTGGTTTCATGTTTCATGTACACTTTTGAACAAAGTCATTATTATGTGTAATGAAGGATAAACTCATTGTTTCATATAAAAAAATATATACTCAGTTTTGTGTGAAAATACAAATATCAAAACAATTAAATTCATTTAAACTAATATTTTACAAAATCCCACGGTGTTACATTCTACCCCCTTAAAATGAATTTCGCCCTCGAAATTCTTCTTGGTCATCAAAACTCTAACATTTGAATGTAACTTCATAGAAACCCACCTAGTTCAAATGAATACTATGAAATCCTTTAAAAATAGAAATTTCAAAATATAAAAGTTACCTAAGGTTACTCATATATAGGTTTCTAGATAGGATATCATACTTGGTAAGTAATGATTTGAACATGAATAAAAAATGTAAATAATTTTAGAGAGTTACAGATATCATTGATCATAAGAAAGTGAATTATCAATGGAATGTTAAGGGCCTCAAAACCATAAATTTGTGATTATTTAAAATACCATGGGTTCAATAAAAAATGAAGGTATTTTATAACATTTTATTTCAACATCTATTCCAATAGTTTATGAATTATTTTACTATATAAAAATATTATGAAATATAATAAATTGATATGTTTATATACAATAAGAAAAATTTCATCGTGTGCTTTGATAAATCTCCAATTCATCCCTTACCTTAATAAATGAATAACGAAAAATGAATTTTTTATTCCCAAATCAATAAAATTAACTTTTAATGGATTGTAAGATCCATAATAGAATGATTTGTTATCCCATAGATCTCTATTTATAGTAAAAATGAAATGGTTTGTACAAGTTACACATAAATCATAATATTTTGAAACAATACATTATTCATTAAAACCTCACCCAAAATTTAACTTAAAGAATTCCATAAATATTTAACCTTATAAACCTTTGAAAATTCAAAATTTATAAATATGGTCACTTAATTTTCTAAAAAATTACATACAATTATTCCCCCAAACATCATGTAGTAGATCATAATTTTCATATACCTACTATGTCAATACCTTTATTGTGAATTATCTCGATACATGGTAATGATGGTAATTACCAAAAAAAATCATTAAAAACATACAACTTCCTTATTCCTTGAATAAAACCACATATTAAATAATATCTTCTATTAAATCAATAATGCTATAAAATCCATCAATGTTAGTACAAACCATATTGTCAACAAATAATAAATTACTTCCAAAAAGAGAAAATACTATCCAATTCACTTTACCCATATTAATAATCTCTTTATCCCAACATCATTATCTTAAAACTAGGAAAATATTAAGGGTTATCTCTCGCTAAATCAAAATATCATTTTCCCCAGTGTATAAGTACCATTTAAAATAATCTTGAAAATTATTAATGGAAAAATTATACTAAAATATCCTTATATATTTCTTTATTCATATAAAATAATAATTTAATTATAATTAATTAATGTTTTAATCATCCCAATTCCTTCTCAAACCATTAACTATGATTCATCATTTTAATCTTTAATACATCTTTCCTTTCATATGTCATTTGTACTCTCCTAATCATCCATAAAAAAACATTACTCAAAAAATCATTCTAATTTTATCAACAAGATTTCCCCTTAGGAAATATATTTTTATAATTCTCAAAAATTCCATAGTTAAAACATTTAATAGTTGATGATAACTTAGGGATACCATTATTCTCATGTAGTGTGTTAACTAAACATTTTATTTTCCATCAGAAATTACATGTTTTTTCCTTATTTTCAAAACTAAATACATATTCTCGTCCTTTTGAGACATTACCTTTAGTGGCTCATACCACATTCTTGAAATATATGAAAACTGAATCTTTATTCCTCCATGGTCTCCACTACCAAAACCCTCAGTGAACTGTATCATTCTCTTATTTGGTGAGTCAAAGTGTTGGCTAAGGTGTAAATTTTTAATCATGTTCTGTGATAACTGAATAGGCACAATCACAATATCCTTTACTCCTATAATCATCACATTTCACTTCTCATCAGAAAATTTCCATCACATTAAATGTTAACTCAGTTCCTTCTGGTTCCCACAATTGACAAAAACCAAAATCATAATGTGATAAACATTAATCATAGGGAAAAACCACATAATAATGAAAAATCACTTATATGGTATCTAAATCATGACACCTTATTTTCAATATATGACACCGTATGATTATTCTGGGCCACTCATGGCCATTATTTGTTTAAATATTCCATTATGGTTTGTAAAGAGTTTTTACATTTCCAAAGCATATCCCCTGGGATGTGTAATACCTAGTGGGTAGTAAGTCTTGCTGTTATTCATTAAGGGATAATTATGTCTTTCTCAATGCAATTTTTTAATATTTATTACCACTTAGTACCTATTTCTTAGATCCGTATTTCCTTTTAGTATCAAGAATTAGATTTAATTTCTTAAAAACTACTTTCTCTATCCTTTTTCCTAAATTCCAATACATTTTCATATACTTTGATTCATATATAGGCTTGTCTATAGATACATCCGTAGACATATTCTTAGAAATATCCATAGGTATCTCAACAAGGTTTTCTTACCCTAGTTTTAAAAGGATAACAAAACCTTTCCTATGATACCAACTATAACAACCCACGATTTTTGTACATATATACTACATCTTTTTTGATTAAAATTAAATAGATTACACAAAGAAAACATTAGGACAATAATATTTTGGCACCATTTTTTATTAGGTATATAATATTTCAATTTAATGAATGATCTTATACGTTTCCTGTAAATATCTTCTCACATAGTACTCCCCTTAGGTATATCCTACCTAAACCTTTCTTTATAACACAGGGAAGGAAACATAAGAAAGAGGGATATCAGATGAATAGTAAGGGAAAACATAAGAGATATCAATCTATGATCATATGAAATAATTTTATAAGAATCATGGTATGTGATCATGAACAAAACTTTTTAAGTTCATACCCAACCTATCATAGATCGTAAACATGATTCATATCATAAAATGTTATCATTTCTAAAAAAATGGACAATAAGGGTGATATATAATCATAAATAAATCTTTATCCATAATATAATTTCATAAAAGTGTGGAACCATTATACATATTGAAAAACATTTCATTTGTCAATGTTAACTACCAAGAAAAAAACATAGTGGATCAGGAATCCTCACAAGATTCCCACTGTGGATCAGGGAACACCTATTTCCCATAATGGATTCAGACACACCTATTCCCTATAATGGATTAGGAAACAAAATTTTCCTGTAGTGGATTAATCCCATCAACTTTTTCCCATTATTATCTCATCAGATGTAAATATTTTCCCAATGCATTGGAGGCAGATATATGTCCCACCCACTATTTCTTATAATTTAACTGATGTTACATAATGAAAATCATAAATATGTCTTCCATAAGATAAAAAAATTAGTTATATCAGATCCCATGAAATGAAATATGTTTTATAAAAATTTCATTATAACATAACATGTGTAAAATAAAAAAGTTTCATAATCATTTCATAATTTAATCAGTGAATGAAATTTGGAAAAAGAAGTGGGTTACATAAGAATTTTATCATTTTATAACCCATGGAAGATAAATGAGATTCATAATCATATTTTCATAATAAATATAATCCATTTAGAGAAAAAAATTGTGGTATCCTTGGATTATATCTTCAGTAAATCATATGTGACATCAAACGATGTCATCTTAGATGGAATCTTTTTTTGAAAGATTAATTTGAACATTTCTGGATGAAAATTGACATTACACTAGGGGAAACACATTTTAAAGAATAAAAATTTTCAAAATACTTTTATTTTAAAATAAGACTTTAAACTTATAAATTAAGCGTTAGAAATCATTTAAAAAATTACATGAAGAAAATAATCATTCCACTTTGATTTTCTTAAAACATAAAACATTTAAAAAATTATTTTATTTGAAAATAAACATGTAAATTTATAAATAAATCCTTATAAATAATTTAAATAAACATTCAATAAGTTTTTAGAAAACATGTTTTCTGAAGAATATGTATTTCTGACCATAGAGATAAATAATGATTAATTTTCTTAAAAACATTTTAACAAATATTTTTAGTACCAAACAGTGAGAAAATAGTACAATTACATAATAATAACATGAATAACTAGAGGATAAAAAAATTCATGAGCTTCTTAAGATATTTTTCATAAAATTTTATCATCATAATCATAATCATAATGTTAAAATCTCTCGATAAACGATGAGATTATAAAATAAATTCATTATCACATTGGTAACATTGAGAAGTAAAACCATGAATGAATATAATTAGATTAAACTTAAAATATAATGAGTCTTAATAAATTAATTATTTTACATTTCAATGTAGTTATAAATACATCTCGTAAAATAAGATAGGTTTATAACATATTTATATGCCTCAAAGAAGGAAAATTGAGGCAAAAAACCTTAAACCCTTTAGTAAGTTTTGAACGGTTACCCCCATTAAGTAGAGATCCTAAAATGGATATGTAAATCCAAAAATAATTCATGAGAATAAAAATAAAATTAATTCATTTATAGTATATACACCATATAAAATAATCTGGCAATGAATATGAAATGTGTCTAACAAAATTAAAAAAGTGAGATGAAAATCTCTTACCTATAGCCTCAAATTCTTCCATAAATGTTCAAAACTCTTATATAATAAACAGAAGTTTATTATAAATATATAAAAGAACCATAATTATATATATCATACCATATATGATTTATTTATATCTTTTTGTTACCTATATATTAACAATTTCATCTTAAAGCAACATTTTGGGTAATAACAACTTTATTTTTCATATTTGTCCTGTTTTTTTATTTTCATTCATCTTAAATTGGTCAGAGTTACATCATTTAAAAAATAATCATCATTATATAAAAATAATATATATTAATTACATATGTATTTATATTAATCCATAAAATTTTGAGATAGAAAATGTAATAATCCTTTTATAGAGAAGGTAGATCGTACGTACGACTGAACATTGTTTTCATTTTCTCATCCGATTGAAATAAATAAATAAAATATATATTATAATTAAATAATAATTTATATGTTATATATATCATATATTTTTCATTAATACCTCCCTTAATACCTTCCATATATAGCATGAATGAATCACATTGCTTCGTGAGGTGGTAGTTTATTGTACACACGAGCAACATTACCATATTTCCAAAAAAGGGATTGTATGGAGGTATGTATGATTTAATAATTCCAATAGTATAATAATATCATAAATATAATATAAAAAATACATCATTATTTTTATCCTCGAAAGTTGCTAATGGAAAAATTAATGACATCAGTTTGTGAGCAGGTAGTCTAATGTACTTACAAATTATGATTTTGTATCCAATTTGATAGAAGTGGGGAGGGTTTTAGGTCATTACATTAACATAAAAATATCTCTTAATATTTAATATAATTATTTTATAATATAATTAGGTTTTAATAATAATTTTATGTGGTTTAGTAAGAAATAAAACAAAAATGCCCACTGATAAACATTATCTCTTCTTCGGTAATCCACATTATGTTTTCCCCAAAAGCCTTCCATGGTAGGATTTCTATCCAAATTAAGGGTTATATGATGATATAAGGGTTGTTCTTTTGTTATTTGGGTTTATATTTTATAAAACAAAAGTATTTTAAGGTGTGAATTAGTGAAGGGTGTTGAAGGGATTTTATGAGATGGGGAGAGGAACCCAAATTCAATTCATAGAAGTGGAAAAATTTAATATAAAATTCATCTCACAGATGTGATGGGAAAAAGAGTTTTCAAAGAGAATTTTTTAAATATTTTAAAAAAAATTATACCAATTTCAATAATAATTTTTTTAAAATGACTAAATTATATTAATAAAAAAAATAATTTTATTAATTTTACTTTAAAACAAATTTAAAATATACTTTAAATTTAATGTTATAATCTAATTAAAATTCATTATTTCTCACTATTTATCAAAAAAAATAAACTTTTTATAAAATTATAAACAACTAACTGTAATATAATTTTGATTTTATGATTCCAAAAAATAAGTTTATTTTTTTCAAATAAAATTTATTAAAATGAAAAATCTTAAATTAAAAAAACCTGTAGATGTAATGAAAAAGCAGGATTTCAAGAGGTGTATTTTTTTCAAGGACATGATGATTTTATATTAAATATATGTCTAATAATAATAATTGTATTAATCTCAATTAATGTTTACTTATATATAATATTTTTTTTAAATATTCCACCTTTGGGATTTTTTTATTCAATTAAAATGGAGTAACATTATGCACTTTAAAAAAGTTTTATGAAAAAATGATTTTTTAAACAAAAAATATACTTATATTAAAATACAATATAAATCTTATTCAAAATTAATTATGTGGATAATATATTACTAACGAATAATCATGTCAATTGGAATCATAATAATGCTGTTAAATTATATAATTTATTGATAATAAAGGTTAATTTTACAAAAATATTTTTTTTCTATTTACTGAAAAATAAATATTTTCCAGAAAAATAAATATTTTCTTGAAAAATAACCAAAATTTCACGATAAGTAAATTTTTATATGGTGTTTTTAAAAATTAATTTCATTTAACAAATTATATTTTCTAAAATATCTATAAATTAATTATAAAATTTTTCTCATTAAAAAATCATTTATGAAGAAAACACAATTTTGATGAATATAATTTCTTTACTAAAGATTGATATTTTATTTTCTACGTTTTTATAAATAAATTTAAATTTAGTATGAAATTTATTTATATTTTTCATAAATTAGTTAATAGTATTCATACCCACCAATTTAATCACTATGTTATAATAGACATATTTAAAATAATATTTTTCCTGGTTTTCTAATCTTAGTGTCACGTGTCATGCACGTTTTGGAAGAAACCATTTGTTATATGTAACACATGATAAACTCTCTGTTTTGCATAATTCAAGATAAACTATTTTTATATATAATTATAAAAATCAAGAAGATTAAATTTAATTGAAAAATATATTTCAAAAAAATCTCATCATGTTACATTAGGTGTACATAAATGGTTCGAGATAGAATTGATAATAATTTCACATAAAACTCATCCCCCATATAATCATATAAATTTTATAAAGTGAAATTATAGTATTTTACCTTGAAATCATTAAAAAATTAGTGAATATTTACATCATTAGAAAAAGAGTTTTAAATATTCAAATACCAATGGTTATGTCAATAAAACAACTATTTAGAGAACCACTGACATTATTAGGTTTTTAGTTTATTTTAATAAAAAAAAATTAATTAATTCACTCAAAAATATAATTAATCATCATATGTAATTTTTAATTTCAGAAAACATTGAAATTGAATAATATTTTAATGTCTATATTTTATAATCGCCTATCAAAGATCGAAATAAATAAAAAATTACTCCATAAGAAGTGTGGATAGACCATGAATGACTCCTTTTACAAAATATGGTAAATCCACAATGTATTTTAATTGTTTTTCATTTCCATAAGGAAACCCTTATCACTAATGAACCCTAAATGTCAAATTTTTTTATAAAATATCATAGGAAGAAAAAGATAAGAAGAGAAAGATGATTAATATGATTAAGATTGAGAATGGAATAAAATTATATTCCATATAAGAGGAGAATAAAACTAGTAACATTTGAGAAAGATCCCCCTTACCCATCCTAACCCAAATCCAAAAAACTGGATAATTTAATGTAACTCTCATTTTATGAAAAAACCCATTAATAATAATAATAATATAATGATATAAATAAGAGAGTATTAATAATAATAGTTTCTTAACATATATAACTATTCAATAATAGTAATTCTAAAACACTTACATATAAATTAAAAATTTATATAAGTAGGTTTTTAACTATAAAAAATGTTCAGGGCTCAAAAAAATATGGTTATAAAGTTTATTAAACAATAATGGAAACATAGAGTCAATTGTTAGAAGGGGGTTTACATATGAAATAATGAATCAAACCCCACATATCCATATCAATCAATGATGATAAGTTTTAAGGAATTTGAAAGGACTAAATCGAGATCATTTCTATGATTTACCTCTTTCATAGAGCATCCAAAACAAAATTGGCCACCATGTATGCATATAATACCATCAAATTAAGATATATGATGGAATGAATGAATTAAATCTAGTGAGGTAGTACTCTCCGTTGAACATCCCTAGAATGGTCTTAGAGGACATGAATAGCCAGTTGTGAATCAAATTTAATCCATATGTGATTCTAATTAGGGTGGAAAATATACTTGATAGCATAAATCAATACCCACAATTTATATTCTTAAGTAGTTTTAATTATAATGTTATATTAGAAGCATCATTATATTAAACCATTATTGGTGTAAAATAAATCACCACACCAAAATAGATTGGGAATTACATAAGACACATGTTTAATGTTCACCTTGACCCATATACCAATCAAAGGAATCTATCAAATAGATTTTATAACAACTTGCCATCTTTCCCTGCCATGCACACAAAGCGTCTGATGTATATTGAGATCAGAATTTACTTTTTCCTGGAAAAAATTTGATTGTGAGATCTAGAAAATATTTCCCTATGAACATCCATGATATCCACATGAAGATAGAGTTTTTGGTTGTCGAAGACCACTACATTCCTGGCTATCCAGGTGTGAGCAGTTATAGTTTCCACATTAGTAAGAAACCTGTTAAACACAAGATCACTATGAAAAATAACTATAATAGAGAGTAAGAGGCTTTCCACATGGTTTCCTTGGTATATTCCCATGCCAAAAAATTTCAGTATGTATGCCAATAACATGGAAATAAAATATCAGTCAACAAAAAGGGGTTGGATAGATTTCAGAGTCACTATAAAAATGTGGTAGGATGATGCCAAATAAATAACATCCCTATTCATATCAGCATATGTGGGAATCAAATTTGTCTAGAATTTTTAGAGTCAAATTTCTCTTATGGGAGTGATGAAAGGGTATTTTAATTTAATGAACCAGGTGTGTGTGATAATACCTCCCTCACAATTAAGATTGTTGAAGTGGCTAGTTTAATTTGGAGTCCAATCAAGGGGTTCTCTATGAAAAAGGTATATCTTTGTATCTAAATGGAAATGTTTGGTGGGGAACTCCCAACATGACTTTAAATTCTAGAAATAAAATTGGAAATGGAGAGATACTTACTATTGGGAGGAATAACTATTATTTCATCAATGGGTTTGTTATGCTAATGAGGGGTCCAGTAGTTGAGATTAAAATGATTACACGCAATCCATTTTGAACTATCCATAATTCCATTAAATTTTTTCTTGATGGAAGGATAGATGGATGAGGAAATATATATTATGTACCCATTTAGTAACTTTGTGTTGAACCTTCTAAAGGCAAAATCAAGAGAGGGACCATTAGAGTTCAAAATATTCAAGGTGAGTTTAGTGATAAGGGAATCATTAAAGATCATGAGGTCTTTAATACCAAGACCTACCATGTCCATGGATTTATAAAATCATTCTATGACACCATGATGAATATAGATTAACAAATAGACCTAGTCCTGAAGATGTTCTTGATCATATGTTGAAGCTTCTTAATAATACTTATCGAATACTTGTAAAGAGAGAACGTGTAAACAATCTTAGTGGCAATCATCGAGTTAAGTAAGAACACCCTACCAACATAGGATATGGATTTTCCTAAATCACCCATTGACATTTTTTTCAAGTATTACACTACTAACATTTTCATATAAACCCTATAATAGATGTTCCCCACCACTCAGACCTGATCTCCCACCTACACACTCCCTCTTTGATACTATAATGTTGTAAATGTTGTGTGTGGGAAAGACACCCATTCCCCTATGATGAGTGAGATTCCTGAAACCATGTATATTTCATATAGGGAGAACTAAAATTAGTAGTGGATGGGGATCGAACACCTGAACCAAAACATCAGAGATGTTATTTTGGGGAACACTACTCCACTCAACTAACACCTCATTGGCATATTCAAATTAATAATTAAGAATAAAAATTTTACTCATTTACAAATATGATTAATAAAAATATTTCTTAAATATAGAACTAATAATTTATTATTCAACTAAACATATTAAACAATCAAAATATATATTAAAAGAGACAATAAATAGTAAAAATAATAATATATATCGCAATTAATTTAATGTCAGTTATCTAATAAAAATGTTAAAAGTAATTTAATATCACTTTTTAGAAAAACAATATTAAAATCCATTTTGGGAAATATTTTAGTGTATACACTATAAAAACCATTGTTAGAAGGTTTTTTAACATTATTTAAATGAAAATTTATTTTAAAACCCTTTAAAAAAATTAAAAAATGCACAAGGGTGGCATCCCTCTTAATTTAACTAATGTAGAAAAATTGAAACCATAATCACCATGAGTATGTTTTATGATGTTTATCTAAAAACACATATTTTATTCTCCCTAATTCCCAATTCCTCTTTCATAAACCCCCTCTTAGTTCCCTCGACCCCTTTATTCACCCGTAACCATCATCCAACACCCAAGGTCATTATCTCTACCATCTTCATTTCTAATTATTTCCATTTTTTATAAGTTCAAATTCCTTTCCATTATTTTCAAAGTTTTTTAATTTTGAATAGAAATTTTGTGTAGTAGTATTAAAGGTATGAACATAGATTTCTAATATTTATTATGGAATATAGTGTTGAATATTTTTTTTAGTGAAATGTTGAATTTTTAGTATTTCAGAGATGTTTATTTGAGTATTAGTTAGATGTGTTATTAAAATTAATTGTTACACACGTTGAATTTATAAATTTATTGAATCAATTTTTTTTGTTTTAATTCATTATTAAATTAGTTTCTTTTATATGTTAAATAAATTAAAACATTCATTATACTATTTTAATTTATTTTTAATAGTTCTTATTTTCAATGAATATTTTTTTATTTCTATGTTGGTATACTTGTTTATATATTTAAATATATTTGATTACATGTTTATATGTTTTATATATAAATGTCTATATGAGTTAAATTTATATGATAAAATGTTTTAAATAATGTAAATTTATATTTTTATATATTTTTTAAATCAAGATGTTTTTTTATTTAGACTTTTTTTATATATATTTATGTTTTAAATTTAAATGTTTTAAATTTTTATATTTATTTGTTTGTATGTTTTTAATAAAAAGGTTTATATGACTATAAATCTTAATTATATATATATATATATATATCTTGAATGTGTTTTTTTATTTCTAATTATATGTTTATTTATATATATTTTATATATTTTTACATTTTAAACTGATAAATTTTGTAATTTTTATGTTTATATGTTTTAAATTAATATTTTTATATGTTTAAATGTGTTCATTTTTTTAATTTTATATGATTATTTTAAATTTATAAGAATTTGTTTATATGTTTATATATTTTTCAAAAATATATATGTATATGTTTATAGGTATATATGTTTATATATAAATTTAAATATAAAATTTTAAATTAATAAATTTATTTTCTTTGTGTTTTAATTTATTTTTACTTTAAATAAATTTTTCAGAAATTAATGGATTTTAATAGAATAATTATTTTGATAATAATCATTTAATTTGAATAAAATGAAAGTGTAAAAACTTTAATTAAATAATAATATATATATATATTTAAATAATGGATAATGATGAAGAGGAACTTATAATGAGGTATGCGTGCATCTACTCACATATATATATATATAATAATTAAATTATTTAGTGAAATTATACATATGTTTTATGAAATTATTTATAGAACTATTAGTGAGCCTATTACCATGTAATCTTTTTATTCTCTAGAGAATATTATATTTCAATGTTAGTAGATGTGGGATTACCTGTTTATTAAAAATTTCAATTACCTATGGAAAGGATAAAAGGTTTATAATTGAATTTGATTATATGAATAAAATAGTAAGACCAAAGGTGAAGCTGTTTAGGAGTTTCATAACCACAAAGAGTGAAGTTAATATTATTATATTATATCCAAATTGTAGGATCATTTATAAAATTATGAAAAACAAGTTGTTGGAGTAAATAATGGAAAAAATCCCAATATATTATGTTTTTAAATGGTATAAATATAACATATTTCATATAGTAACATTTTTTTAATTAGAGATTCCATTTGACTTTCTTGATTTAAACTATGTTAATAAGAGGAATATATATTTGTGGGTAATTAGTTAAAGGTATTTTAAATCAAATTTGACATCAATTTATATTTTTAGGAAGAAACCAAATGAAATTACATGCCACAAATATGGGTTTTTAGATATAGATTCATGGAAAATATTTTTCATTGAGAAGTAGGTAGAATAATTTTTTAAATGATAATTATTCAAAAAAAAAAATATTTATTAATTAATTGATGACATATAAATTTATGCATATTTTACTTGTATCCAGGATATCTCACTAAGAGATCAAATAATATAGTATATAACCTTATACTTTGTCACATGGAGGGTGTCCATTATTGAAAGATTAAATGATTGTTGATATTTTTTATGAGCATATAACTAACTCTTATAGATCATACAAATAGGATAAATTTAGTCCTTTATATCTTCCTACTCTCCATGAAAAAAATAAAAAGGATTAGAATGAAATAAATTGGGGAAGCATATTATGGATCCATCAAAACAATTAGTTGATAAGATTAAAAGAAATTTAATTTTTTTTATGAATATTAGTCTTTTATAAATCCATTACAGTAATGTAGAATTTAAATTTATTATTTTAGAACCCCATTTTGTAGAATGTGATGAAAGGTAACTTAATCCCTAAGGACAGGATAACCATTATTATAGCTAATTTAGGTAATCAAGGACACTCATGCTACAAAAGAAAATATAAGGTGGGTGTTAGTATAAAAATGTTTTTAGACATCCTAGTATGACATTAATAAAGGTATAAGACTAGGTAAAAATATATTAATTAAAAGTTGATCTATAAGAGATGAATCAGTTGAACGATAAGTGATTCTAATCATCTATAAACTTTATGTTTTCAAAAATGAAATGAAATATATATTATTTATAGCCTAACTAGATCCCCCACCTCTTTATTTGTACCTAACTGTGTATTATTATTTTCATGGTGATGATCCCTATTTATATATTATAGCATACATATTCATATATAAATAGGGGAATCATATACATCATTATAATATAAATTCGAAACAAGTGAGAGTAACCATATATGATATTATAGAACCCACTACTGCTGTCTCATTACCTACAAAGGAAGTGGTCATAGTAAGATATTGTACGAGTCATTTTATAATATGGATAATTAGTCATCTTCTTCAGTTGATATATGTTGCATGTGTTGTTTTTTCAATTTTTATTTAATTTTTATTCTAAATTTCATATAACGTCTTTTTAAATTAACCTTATATTGGTGTATATGATTTCTAAATAATCATTATAAAAGAAATAAATTTTTAATAAAAAATAAACTTTATATACTTCTTAGTTTTTTTAAGGGGTAAAAAAATAATTAGCGAATTCCTTGATATTGAATAATTTTTATGAGTTTTTGACCTGTACGAACATGTATGAGAGATAATATATGATAATGATATTTAAAAAATACATATAAAATACTTTTATTGGGGAGGATATATATATTCCCATGTGGATGTTGTTTTCTGTGTATGTAAATTTAAATTTAAATTTTTATTTGATTAATTCGTTATAAATTATTGTGATTTAAATTTTTTATAAGTCAAATTAGGTATCTTCAAACACTTTAGATACAAAATTAGAGAACATAGATTTATTATTTTAAAGATCTAAAATGTATATCAATGGTTGTTCTATACCTAAGGAAGCCTTCTATAGTTAAATATATATTTTAATGATTAAAAAAATAGAGATTAATTGTTAGATTATTTCATTACGTGATTGGTAAGAATAATTATATAATTACGGGCTATTATTAACTATAATTTAATTATTCTAAAACATCTTATGTTTTAGTGGTCATTGGATGTTAGGTGTATTATACCCACATGAATGCATAACATATTGGTTATTCTCTCTATAAGTTTAATTTCATGGATGTTTTAAATATTTTTTGTATTCATTAATTTAACTATATTATCTTATTTCTTTAATCTTATTTTGTTAATATTTGATATGCTTCAATAATTAATATTTGTTAAATAGGTCATATAAGGTGTTTCACATGGTTTAGTAATTGATAAATAATCTAAATGAAATTAATCATATTCCAATATAGGTAAATAAATTTTATTTTAGTTAATAATTTTTTATCATTCATATAGATATCATGTTTCTAATTATCATGATGTTATTTTATAAACCTAGGGTCATCATGAAAGAGGAAATTTTGAATGTGGTTATTATGTTTTATGATTCATTTTTGATATTACCATGAGTGAAACAACAATTGATTTTCCCAAGGTGGGTTCCATTAAAAATATTATATTTTAAACCAATATATTATATTGATTATTTTATAACATTTAATATTTTTGTAAATTTCTAATGACATTTCATCACATTCAGCATAAAACTTAAATCACCTTTATTTATTATTTGTATACTTTTTATAGTCTTTATTAAATTTTAGAATATATATATTCATTATCTTGGTAAACGATGTAATAGTCAAGTTTGTATTGTGTTTTTTGGTACTATTTTTCATTTTTTCCCAATAAAACTATATTTTTGGTTATAGAGAATTTATTATTGTATTCTAATATATATATATATATTGAAAAAAATAATTAGGATTACATTTCAGTTTTATAAAATTTGACATCAAAAGTCCATATATATCCCTATTTATTTGATATTTCAACACTTTTTTTCATGAAATCCTAAATTTAATGAAACTTTCAAGCATGGTTATCACATAAACTAATGTTTGAAGAGAATTTTGAAATCTGTTATTATAAAATTTGATGTTGAATGTCTCTTTATATCTCTGGAAACACAATATTTCAACATTTATTTATATTATAAGTGACATTAAAGTTATACTTTTATCATCAGTTGTATTCTGATTACTTGAAAAATGATGCTAAAATTGGCGAATAATTGATGTTATAAGAATTATTACCTAATGATTTATTAATTAAATATGGAAGGTCTAGGGAAGCTCAGATACAAAATCATTGTTTTATGTAATTTTTATGTGAAACATGAATAACCTGAATTGGTTCCTGACCATGTGTAAAAAAATATAATTTTAAAATAAATCATTTTCATATCTTATTAATATACATAAATTACATTTTATATTGTTATGTTGATTATAATAATATTAAGTAATTTCATAATCAAAAAGAAAAGAATATTTATTTCTAACCAAATTTGTTTTTAATGAATTATATAGTTTTATTTAAAAATAAAATTTTTAAAATTTTTAATCTTAATTTAATAAAAATGATATAATTTTTTAATTTATAATTTCAAAATTATATTAGGGTTAATTTTGGACAATTTTATTATTTTTTCAAATGAATAGTATAAAATTTTAGTTTTTATTGAAAAATGTTTTCTCATTTAAAAAATTTAAAAATTCACATTTTTTTAAAAATAATTTTAAATAAATATCAGTTAATTTATATTATTAAAAATACAATTGAGGTTATTAAAATCAATTTTATTCTTGAAATTTTATAAAAAAAATTTATATCCATGTAGAAATTTTTATGGAGAATCGTATTCGTCTTGTTTTATGGGATTAATATTAAATTAAATTTAACTACTTATATGTCTTGAATATTATAAAATGGATTCTATATTTATAATAATAATAATTAATATTAGTGTATATGTTCACCTTAATCTATAGTAATTACGAATAGTTAAAATAGTTAAATATGTTACCATATTTAATGTCAAAACATGTTTACTAGGGGTGTTAAACTAATGTGATAAGGGTAAAAATTTATTGAATCATATTGAAAATACTATTTTATAGATTTATTTATACTCTTAGAAAATTATTATATAAAGTTAATTATTTACGGGACACTTTTTCATGAAAAATTACTTACTAATATTTAAATCTTTTCAAAAATACCATGTGTGTTCTCTCCCCCCACCAATAAAAGGAATCCCCCTCTCATATCCTTCCCACACTTCTAGAGCCATTTTTGGCCAATAAATACCAAAATACCTTCCCAATATCCTTATAAATGACCTATAGATGTTATTTTTTGATGGATACCAATCTTAGATGGATTAAGGTTTAAAGTAAATGAGGTTTTCCAATAAAGAGGTATAACTTTTAACCAAATGTTTTAGTTTTAATTATAACTTCACCTACATAAAAAATATTATAACAATTTTTATATAATAAAAGAAAAATATTTAAAATATTTATTTTTTATTTGGTCTATCAATTAACCTTAATCCATCTATGCATCAATATTATTGGAAAAAAATCGTCATTCATGTGTATAGTAGGTTACTGCCTCACAAACAAATGTAATTAATTTTTTATCACTGCCTTTTATGGATGGTCAAAATGATAGATCAAATTTATATAACATGATATATATTATATAAATTATATTTTTTTATGGTAAAAAAAATCTTACTTCTTTATTTACAATCCAAACAAATCAAAAAAGCGTCTCTAGTGTATACATGCAAACTACCACCTCTCAAGATGATACTTTTTAGTTTCCATCAATGCCTCATGTGGATGGTTATATAGATGGATTAATAGAAACAATATGAAATTTAATATTTAAATCTTATTATTTAAAAATAAAATAAAATTTAATTTCATTCCCTCAATGTCTTCGAAAATGAAAATGTTACTCATGTGAACATGTAGACTACCACGCCCATGATACAATGTATTGAATTTTTCTTGTCCATTTATGGATGGTTATAAAATTTTACATAAATGATTATTTTTTCATAAATAATATTCTTGAGATAATTAACCAATAATATTTTGAACATTTCTGACCAATCAATGTCATTTATGACTTATAAGATGAATGTTCACAAAACTTATGATGTATTCTTAATCGAGTAAGTCATTAAATGTTACATGGTAATAAGTGTATTAAAAGTTTTGATAAAATTAAAAAGTGTTACTAAAAAATAAAATAAAATATTAAAGTTTACTATACTTGAGATAAATAATGTATGTTACAATTCAGACTCTAGGTAAGTGATATTTTACCATCATTTTTTTAAAAATATTTTAAATACTTCTTTTATAATATATATTTCATATTTAGAGATGTTAGTGTCTAGCCTATATATAAATTAAATTAAAATTAAAAGTTTTAAAGTGGTAAAATTGGAAATCCATATATTACATGAATCTGAAATCAAACATTTTTCAAAGGATAAGGGATTGAAACCCATAACCTCAATGTTTTGACTTAAATATCCCAAATTCCAGGTTTCTAAGAATATAGTATAAGTAGAATGATGGCCAAAAAATTAAACTATAAATGGAAATTGTAATTTCATAGGGTTAAATCACTGATTATAGCCACTAGGTGACCTCTACCATCCTCATATCACACAAGGGTGTGCCATAGCCACACAGAACTAGGACACTACCATCAATGGGGCCCGATAACATCACGCAAACCCCATCATGGAGAACCGGTGAAAATGATACATAGTTAAATACTACCCCCATCCAAAAGTGGTATCCTCATCCACTTAATCAATCCATCAAATCACTAAAAATTTACATCATCATCCCCCACCATCGAGCAAGGTTCCTCATTCCTAGATATATGTCATCATTCGTTAAAGTGGCCAACCATTGATGCCACCAACCCCCACAATTGATATGGGGTCCTAATCTAATTTCTGTTGACACCATATCCATTATTTGATATTTTGATCCATTTAAAAACTTCCATGTTTCAATGAAATACCATTCTTTCATTTGTTCTAGTAATTTTCCCAAAAAGTGTTCTAATTGAATGTATATTACAATAAAAATGTATTATTTCAAGTACTGTATACATGTTACGGATCTGGGAAATTTTTCCTGATAATGTGTGAGACCAATATATCTCATGATGATTGGTGAGCTCATTATATCTCTCTAATTTATTGGTTAAAAGGATGAAGTTAACCAGTTATAAGTTTCTCCCCAGATATTACTAGAATTTATATCCTAGGTTATTCTATTTATAAGAGTGATTATAATAGTGATATATTAAATTTATTTCATAGGTTAACTACATTATTTATCTATGATGGATATGGGTTTTTTTAATTTTTATGATTTCATAAGGTAAGCTAATGAAAATATATTAAAAGGGATGCATACGCTAATTCTTAAGGGTGAAATATATAACTTTGTGAAAATGTATTGATGAGTTTTTCATGATTTTAAAGAAACATTTATGAGTTTTATTTTTCATTTAATATTTCTTGTAAAATATATTATGTATGTCTTTTGGCAGTGAATTTTTTTTATGAGTAATAAAGTTTTTATTTTTGATCTCAATGTATATAATGAGAAAGAAAATTTTTATATTGTTTTTTATTGAAAAATGAATTTCTTTATTTCTTTTTATACATTACTTACTGATATTTTGTGATTTTCAATATTTTTGAATAGTTTTTACTTGGTTTTAAGGATGAATAAGGAAAATATGATCTCATGATGAAGGCTGTGAAGATATGTCATGAGAATACAACTTGTTATGTGATAAATGTTTTCTACTATTGGAAAATGTATATTGAGTGAAAGTGTCAACTCTGTGATGTAATATTTTTTTATTCAAGGTTAATGACCTAATTCTATAAAAATATCAACATAAAATTTCTTTAAGAATGTTTTAAAAATTAATTATTATCTAAAGATTCAATCTAGGGATTGTTTAAGGTTGGTTCCTTATTGTTAGAATCATAGAGTTGGTTTAGATAAATTTAAATGTTATAACAATGTTAAAGGAAAACTGTTTGGGTATTATAATTTGTGGTTATGTTTAAATGATATATATTTTCAAGATTACAATGTTTCTTTATATAATCTATGTCTTTTTCATAATGATTTTCCTTATTGGAAATAGGGAATCCGAAGTAAGAAGGTACCAATATCATTCCAAATAAGAAACCAAGAATGGTTGAAATTGGAACTGAGAATTTTTTTACCAGGATGGCTTAGTTTATAAAGAAAATAAATTATTTTGCAATCCATTATAGAAAGAAACTAGATTTACTATAGAGGAACATGTCAACAATGGACTATTTAATGAGACAACAACCTTTTGAATTTAGTAGATATTCTGAACTAGTGGCTGATGAGGGATGGTATAATGATCTATAAAATATATTTGAATTCATGGTTTTTTATAGAATCTAAATTAAACTATTTATATTTACTATTTTTAATTTTAAGCTAATTAAGGGTGTTCAATGGTTTAGAATACTAGTGGAATGGAAGAGATCAACAACATTGAATGTGACACTTTAATAATATTTTCTTGATAATTATTTTCCCATGATTGGTTGACTTCTGATGAGAAAAAAATTATTTTAATTAATGAAAAAATAAGAAGAATTATTTCCATTATATGAAGAAAACATCACCTTATTATAATGGTATGGATCAATTTTTTTTCAATATGATGAAAGTAAAATTAATCAATTTAACTCAGGATTAAAGACAATATACTAAAGAGAATTAGACTCTCATGAATTTTAAAGATATGCGAAACATGTTCAATATAATGAGAAGGTGTAAATAGAGTTTATTAATGACCATGTATTCTATCATAACAAAGAGGGAAATCGATCTAAGTGGAAGAAAATGGGAAATAATCCATCGATGAAATCTAATTGTATAAAAAATAATGTTTTGGGTGGTGATATGTGTGGTAAAAAGAACCATGGGTAATAAATCATGAAATTTTGGAAGTTATTATTATGTTTTTAGTTTTGGAATAGGTGTCATGATTTTATAAAAAAATATCATGGTAGTGGTAAAACAAATATTGATACTCAAGAAGCGGGGAGTTCTAAATGTAATGTGATGGGTCATTCTGTGGATTCATGTATGAAGAAGATCACAAATTATGGGTATCAATAAGACTAAAAGTAGAAGTGTGTGTTGAAATTATTTTCATATACTTCAGAAGATGTTTTTATATAGAATTAATTGGTAAAAAGTGCAATACTTTTTATTCAAATTATGAAAATGTATTATTTTTTAGGGTCTATTCATTCTTTAATTTATGAGAGATTTACTGGTAAAATAAAAATTTTACCTTAATAAATGATGTTAGTAATGTTAGTAAAAACACCAAGGGGTATTATTATGATAAATAGAATTTAAAAATATCTTCTTACTTTCATCTGGGGAAGGGTCTTCTCTTAAAGCCTTATTGTCTTGCCCATTGAAATATTATTCTTGATATTGATTGGATTTCAGTTTATCAAGCTATAATAGACTGTAGATTCAAATAATTAATTTTTTAAAATGAGTTTAGGTTTGTGTATAATAATTAATTCATACATTTGGTAACATATTATGAAGTTGAGAAGATTTTAAAGGATATAAATGAAAGTTATCCTGATCATATTGTTGATAACAAGGAAACTATTTATTTAAATGATGTATCAGTTGTAAATTAACATCAAGACGTTTTCCAGATGAGTTTCCTAGTATTATACATGATAAAGAAGTTCAATATAGTAAGATCCTGATTATAAGATAATTTTAAACCCCTTATGTTGAAAATCTCAAATAGAACTTCTATAGTTGAAAAGGCAGTTACTAGAATTTCTTGATAATGGTTTCATTATTCATAAAATTTCACCACTGAGTGATCCTATTTTATTTTTTAAAAAGAGTGATGCTTCCATGAGGATTTTCATTTATTATAGAGCATTGAATAAAATTAAAATTAAGAATATGTATCCATTTCCTCATATCAATAATTTCTTTTATTAGTTATAGAGATCTCATTATATTTCAAAGGGAGATCTAAGGTCCGGGTACCATCAAGAGAAGGTTGAGGAGGATGAAATTTCTAAGAAAATGTTTCATACACAGTATGAACATTATTATTTTTTGGACATTAAATTTATTTTGATTAATTATCAAGATATATACATGGATCTTATGAAAATAAATTTCCATGAATATTAGTAAAAATTTGGGGTCATGTTTATTGATAATATTTGTTTTATTCTAAAATTCATGAATTTCAAAAAAAAACATATAATGATTTTTCAAAAGGCCTATAATGAAAAAGAGATATAATGAAAATTTAGAAAATTTGAATTTTGGTTTCAATAGATTTCATTCCCTAGACATATCATAAATAAATATGGCATAATTGTTGATCTCGCTTGTAAAGACCCAATTTTGATGTACATGGACATTACATTTATTTTGTGGAATAAATAATACATTATAAAGATATATGCCCAAAGACCATATTATTTTAGTGTCATTGGAATCTTGGAACACATTATTCTAGATTGGTGAAAGATATTCAATATCTCACATAAAGACCTTCCCCCTTAGTTTTCCAACCAAAAAACATTCTTTATATCATGGGGAAAAGAAAACATAAAAAATGGTGAGATTAAATTCTCAGTAAGGGTAAAAATTAATACCATAAAATAAAACATAAACATGAGAATGTAAAAACATGAAAATAAATTATGAAAATCAAAATAATGAGTCATGAAATAAGTCTTGGAAGTTCATACGACATAAATCATAAATGAACATGAACCATGATATAATAACTTTGACATAAAGCATGGAATTATGGGAAAAAATAATCACATAATATGATATCCATAATAGATAAGGTATTTCTACCAAGACCATCTTATGGACAAAGTCTGTTAGTGAACTGGGTTTACATGCGGTTCCAGCCATGTATTACTGAACCATATTTACATGTCATTACAGTCCTGTTTTACTGTACCATATTTACCTTTCATTCTAGTCATGTCTATCTCATGTGATATTAATATTTACCTAATTAATTTTATTAAGATATAGTTCCCAACCATCTCATAATTAAATCATTCTTAAATGTGACAAAAAAATATAAATCATTTATCATAGCATAACCAATGAAATAAAATGGGTTTCTTAAACATCATTCCATCATAACATAATATGTATAAAATAAATGGATTTCATAAAATTAATTCCATCATAAACACAATAAAATAAAAGTAATAAAAGATATATAAACATAACCCTAGGTCATCTTATATGAAAAATAATTTTGATAAAACATTTGATCTTAATTCTCGAGGAAAATATCATTTCTTCTTCAAAAAACGTTTTCTTTTCTCAAAATGCCAAAAAAAATAAAAGAAAGAATTTAGATAAAAATATAATTGAAATTTTGTATATTAATATTATTGGAAATAAGGAATAATGAATATATAAAAATCTGTTCATGCTGTATAAATTGATATAAAGACATTCTTCTCATACTCTTGCTGGAAAAGTCAAAAATACCTCATATGGAAAATAAAAGAAAGATTCCTTCCATAACATTTAATAAAACTTCACCAATGGGTAAAATTGACTTTAAATGATAGTATAAGAATAGAAATAATATTATATATTTTGGAAACCTGTATGTGAATGTTAAATATACCCCAGTAAAAACTTAAAAATAAACAATCTTATATAAAAATGAGATTGCAAAATTGTCCCATACATTAGGTTCGATTTCATCTATATGTGTATAAAAGTCATATGAAGTGGGTATAAACATATTATTAACTTTTAATAGAACCTTAATAATATTTATTACATCATAAATGACTCACTTATGACTTTACATTACCCGTTCATTTATCAATTCCATGTTAGAGTAACATTTTGGGTAATAATCATTTTATTTATCGTATGTGTTTTAACTTGTTATTATTGATATTATTAATTATATCCTTATTTAATTACTTCAAAAATGTAAAACATGATTTATATATCATATATATTCAGTATATATATATATATAATAGATAGATAAATGAAATGTAATACACCGTTCATGGAGACAGTAGGTCTTACCTACGCATGAACGCTGTTTCTGTTTCCTTATTGAATTGAATGGAAGGATGTAAGTGATATACATATATATATATATATATATATATTATCATTATTATGTCATATATTTCATTCATATTTATTATATATACTTTATAATTATTCTTGAATGGTTAACGTGGAGAATGAATCTCATCGCGTCGTGGAGACGGTAAGTCGTATGTATGCACGAGGGATGATATAATTCCATTGATGGTAAGATAGTATGGAATTGAATGGTATATTAATTTTAAAGATTAATTATTATTTTATATTAATTAGTTACATCCATTAAACTCATAAATATACCCATCCAAATTAATTATTCTTGAATAACAATTACATCACGGCGTGGAGACGATAAGTCATACATACGCACATATGGTGATATCGTTATTCATAGGACGAATAAAAGGAGGCATAAGGTTGTACCATAATTATAATAACATCTCAGAATGTATAATATACTATATTTATTACATTAGTATGGAAACAACAAAAAAACAGAAAGTAGAAGAAGAAAATAATTTTGAAAGAGGTGATAAAATAATTACCTCTTTTTCATGTATCTTCTTTTTATTCGCTCAAAAGGTATCCTTTGTATGAATTTATGACCAAAGTGTGGAATCTAAGATGAATATTGGGATGTTTTTAGAGGAAATGGGAAAGTTTTGGCCGAGAAAAAAGATCTTTAGAGGCGTGATTACAAGAGAAGTATAGATTCCCTTTTATAAGAGAAGGGAGGGGCACCTTTGGGAATATCAAAACTATTAAATTAATATAAATTCATTTTATATTGAAATGACTACAAAATGTCTTATTTAGAATAATTTATGATTATGGGTCTAAATCCTCTCCAAAAGTAAAATTTAGATATGTTTTTATTTTATTTTAAACCTTATCATTTTGATTTATCCTTATTTAATCTATTTTATTTTAAATGTGATCATAATATTCTAAATATTAAATGGTTATAAATATTTATTTATGTTTTGTAAATTTTACATAATTGGGTACTTTATGAAATTATAGACTTTATAATTTTCACTCGGTAATTTTTAATTTTTTTTTTGTTTTATAAATAATTTAATAATATGTTTTTTATAAAATTTCAATTAGTGACGATTTGACAATATTCATTTATTTGATGTTAAATATAATCCAAACAGAAGATAAATTCAAAAAAATATATTTAATACACTAAATATATTTCATATTCACCTATAAAATTAGTGGATCACATTAATCAGTTCTTATTATATTTATTTTAATATTATTAAAACCATTTATTTGATATTTCTATTAATAAAATAATTTCTACATCACAATTGTGTCATCCTTAATAGAAATTATTTAATCTCTAAAAATTGTAAATAAGTTAAAATGATTTAGATAATTTCATTATCTTTCTATATATTATTTATTTTTAATGTTTTATCAGGTTTATCATTACATTTAAATTATTATACTTATAAGACATAAGAGAGTGACATGTTGTCACTTTATTTTGTTTTAATTATAATGAAATCACTTTCATGAAACAAAGCCCATTAAATGAATCAATTACTACGCATAGGTGATATTTATTGATGTTAATGCATCAAATATTATTTTTTCTGGTTTAGGGTAATTTTAATATCCTTATCTTATTGTTTGTTAACATAATTTACCCGATTTACCTTTAACTGTGGTAAATATAAAATATTCTCATTAATATTCATAATATCCCAAATAAGATACCTATTAACATATTTTGGACCCAATTATTCCAAATATGGAATCCATTTTTAAAAATTAAAAACACAAAAGTTGAGGTAATTAGTTAAAAATTAATTCTCTTTTTCAAAATCAGAAAGTGGGTTTTTAAGAAGTAAAAACTATCTAAAGATTGACATGTGTTTATGTCCAATTTAAATGTGAAATTACATCCAATGAAAAAAATTGGATTAAATGATAAAAAAATATAATTAAAATTTAAAACTAATTAAAAATATAATCTAATTATATAAATAAATTATATGAAAATGAAGTTTTGATTTAAAAGGCAGTATTTTCACTATTCATTAAAATATAAATTTCATCAGAAAAATACCAAAATTTCAAAAAAGGTAAATTTTGATGTCCCTATTCCAAATAATATGTTTATTATGTAAAATATAACTTATAAAATTATCAGAAACCAGATTTAAAAATGGTTCACCATCAAAAGGCGGTAAAACTGTGTTTTTTTTGAAAAATACTTCTTTTGTCCATTAAACTGAATTTGTTCTTATCTCATATCTATAAAACATATAATATGAATTTAAAAACTTAAATTTAATATATAAAATATATATTTCACTAATAAAATACATCCAGAGTGATTTTATTATTTTATAGACTCATTTATTTTCATTTAAATAATTTTTTCGAAGGAAGTCAATACTATTCATACCTGCCATTATAATGACTAGGATATAATATATAGTTATCAATAATAATAGTTCTTGTGTAAAATTAATTCAACAAAAATAACTTTAAATTGTATGTAACACAATCCATGAATGGTGTTTGGTATACTACAAGCTAATACAGTGTTGCGTATAGTGCAAGCTAATATTTGTGTAGCGTACAACACAAGACATCCCAGAAATTAAAAGGAATATATCTCATAAAATCTCAGGGTGTTACACCACTAAAACTATAGTGGATTATAAATGTAAAAGAACTAAAAATATTAATGGGATTCATACTTTTTATGGAATCATAGGCTATAATCAATGGTCTATTGAAAAAATATCATGGTTTTCTTGCCTAATAACCATGTTAAATTTAAAAAGTGTTAGGTTAATCGAGATAAAATAATGTGATGAATGTTCCATGGAATTAAAAAAATATTATTAAATGCACCAATGTTATATATATTAATAGAAAATTATGAATTTATTATATACATCAATGCTTAATTAAATGACAATGGTTTGGTTTTAGTTTATAATGTTTAGTTATTTTCTTTTTAATCAAATTAATTAAAACACCACGTGAAAAAATTATCCTACACATGGATAGAACTGGTAGATTTAGTATTTTCTTTAATGATATGGAGAGATTATTTATATGGTGAGATGTGTGAGAAATTCGAAGAGTATGAAATTTTAAGGTATATATTAATTCAAAAGGTATTGAATTTGAGATAGAGGAGGTGGATAAAATTGTTAAAGGATTATAAATTCATAATTCATTACCATCTAGGCAAAGGAAATAGATTGACTAATTTTTTTGAGTAAGAAATATAATGCTACATTAACTATGTTATATTTTAAACATGACCTTTTGGTTAATGGTTTGATGAATGTTGTCTTAAAAACTATATGTGCAGTAACTCCCTCTATTTTAAGTTTAAGAAAAATATAATTTTCTATAAAGTACAAATAATACTTATAAATAAGACCATGAGTTATATGAAAAGGTATAATTGGTTTATAATAGTAAATTTATAGAATTGAATTTTAGAAAAGAATTTTTTTATGAGATTCAGAAAAAGGTGATTTGTTGCATGTGACCCCCAGTTAAGGAAATAAATATTTAATGGGGCTCATAAGACTATATTTTTTATTTATCCAGGAAGAAAAAAATTATAGATACCTTTTTGAATTTTTTTTGGGAATGCATAAAAAATAATATTTTTAATTTTACTATGAAATGTTTGAATTTCATATAGTTTTAAGATAAATTAAAATTATCAAAGGGGATGATACATAATTTTATAGTAAAGTAATGTAAATGGAATAAAATATATATATATTTCATGGGGGGATTCAAAACACTTCTCATGTTAATAATATGATTGGGGAAACTATTGATTGATTAACTAAATCTGATTATTTTCTTCCAATTTCTGATAATAAGCATTTGGATCAAATTTCATGTATATATATTGAAGAGATAATTATATTATATGGAATAACTATTTTTTTTTTGGATCTATTAATGAACCCAAATTTACCATTAATTGTTGGAAAGGACTTCAGAAAACATTTGGTACATAATTAAATTTTAGTATGACCTTTTATCATCATTCAGATGGATATTCATAGAAAATGTTTTAGACATTGAAGGATATGATTTGATCTCATTAAAGTGATTATCATGGATTTTGGGATTAATATACGAATATTTTTATGTTTTCTAATAATAATTTATTTAATTCTAGCATATATATATATATAACATTTTAGGAATTATATTGAAAGTGGTGTCAAACTCTGGCAGTTGAGATGAAGTCAGGGAAAGAAAGATCTTTTGACTAAAATTAAAAGATAAATTGGTTGAGAAGGTGAATATTATTCTTCAACATATAAGGTAGTCTAAAATAAGGGAAAAAAGTTATGTATATAACTGGGGGAAAGATATTTCATTCAAGGTTTGTGATCATATTTTTTTATAAATTATCTCTATGGAAAATTATTATTCATTTTGGTAAAAATTGGAAGCTACATTCACGATTCATTAGACCATATAAAATATTAGAGAATGTTGGATAAATTTCATATCTAGTGGCC
Source organism: Viscum album (assembly GCA_963277665.1). Lineage (NCBI taxonomy): Eukaryota > Viridiplantae > Streptophyta > Magnoliopsida > Santalales > Viscaceae > Viscum > Viscum album. The sequence continues at coordinate 1,493,075,810 of OY728120.1, forward strand.
TTTACATAGATTTTTTCTTATGTACATTATGTGTTTTAAGTTTCATTGTTATGAAAATAAGTGCTGGATGCATATCATATTTTGATCCATATAGTAGTTCTATTGGAATAAAAACATCTTATAAGGAAAGTCTAGAAAATATGATTGGCCATATAAGGAGATTTTTTAAGTATAAAGTTATTTACTAAGTTATGTTTAATTGGAAAAACCAAATGATGGGATAATCCACATGGGAATAGGAATTTCTATAAGGGAAATATATCCCCACTTAGTTAAATAGTTAATAAAATTACGAGGACCCAATTTATGAAATGAAAGTAGAATGTGAAAACCCTGAAATTGTTAAAAGAAATAATTTCTATTTTTTATTAATATTAATAAATTATATTTTATATATTTATATCCCCTATAATAATACTAGATAATTTTTCAGTCAAAAGGAAAGAGGCTTTATTTCTCAACAAATTTGAGTTTGTTTCATTATATGGTTTTAGTTAAAACATTAATTTATAAATTCTTCAATTATAATTTGAATAAATTATTTCAATTTTTATTTATCATGTAAAAATTTTATTAGAGTGAATTTTTGAATTTTTTAAAAGTGTTATTTTTTTCGTATGAATACTGAAAATTACAAATGTTTTTTGAAAACTGCCAATTTGTTTCAGGAATTTATAATGTTTAATTTCATGTTAAAACTATTTAAAAGTAGTTTTAGTTAAATTATATTATTAATGAGCTAATTATGTTTAACCGAATCAATTTTATTCTTTATTTTTTTATAACAATTTTTTTTACTTATGAGGACATTTTTCTGGAGAACCTCTTTTTATCCCGTTTTGGGGTTTTATATTTAAATTAAAATTTAAAAATTATGTGTTTTTAATTTGATAAAATGGGTTCCTTATTTGGAATATGAATAATTGATATTCTGTAATTAGGTCAACTTATTATTTTAATGTACAATAAAAATACTAAAAATATTTTTCCACAGTTAAAGTTAAAAAAGGTTTATCAGGGGTAAAACTAAAGGGAAAAGAGTTAAAATGACTTAATTTTTTATAAATAATATTGTATGTATGGATTTAAAACCTTATATCCTTATTATATACATTTATATTTTTATGGGAAACTTTTCCTTTAGAATGGAATGATAATAGTTAAATATTATAAATAATACAATGTGTGTCCTCTCCCTCACCTATGAAAGGAAACCCCCTCTCCTCTCATATCCACACTTAAAGAGTCATATAGTTATAAAAATACTAATAAAAATACCTTACTAACATAACTTAACAAAAAATATAAGTCTTATTTTTGGGTATAATATTAACATGAGAGGGATTGAGGTGTGAAGTAAAGGAGGTTGTTAGAAGAAGAGGTATAACTTTTAACCGAATGATATAGTTTTATTTTTCATTTAACAATTTCAAAACTATAATACCCATTTTTATATCATAAAATAATTATATAAAATTTTATTATTTTTTTATTATTTTTACTTATTAAGTTTAATAAACATTTTTTCTCATATATTGGGAAATGATATCTTCATTCGAGTGTACGACGAACTACCTTCTCACGAACTGATTTAATTCATTTTATATCACTAAATCTTATGTATGGTAAAAATGATGGATATAAGTTTTATAATATTATATATATGGTCTAAATTAAATTATTTTATTGTAAACAATTATTTCTTTCATTATTTACAATCCAAATGAAAAATAAAAACATCACTAATGCTTACATGTAGACAACTGCATTTTGAGACGATATATTTTATTTTACATCAACACCTCACATAGAAGGTTATATTGGAAATTTTACAGGAATAATATTTTATTTAAGATATAATTATCATTATTTAAAGTTAACATAAAACACACCTTCTTTCCCTTATTCTCTTTGAAGAAAAACATTACTCATCTGTACGTGCAGACTACTGCCCCCATGATAAAACATATTTAATTTTTAAAGAATTAGTTTTATGGATAGTTATAAAAATGATATTAATATATAAAAATTAATATTATACCATAAATATTATTCTAGAGATAATGGAACCATAACTCGTTTTACCATAGTCAACCTTCAAAAGTCATTTGTGACTTGTAATCCAAATGTTCTCAAAACATCTAATGCAAGATTAATCAATTAAGTAATTAAATGGGATATGATAATAAGTAAAAAAATAAATAATAAACCTAAAATATTTTTAATAAATAAAAAAAATATATAAATTTATTATATAAGAGATAAATAATGTATGTGACAAGCTGGACTCAATGTAAGAGATGTGTAACACCCGAGACTTTTATGTTATTATCAAAGGAATCTTTTTCTACGCAACACTTGCTTGACTTGCTTTACACGCAATCGCGACCTTCCTCGATAGCTTGCGTCGTACGCAATACCGAGTTTCACTAAACAACAATATGCTATTAAAACTAGCCGTTATGAATAGTAATAACCACTTTTTGAAATTTTATAAATTTTATTTTTCAAAATGGACTTCATTTTTGGACTCAGAATATCGAAATTAGCCTAGGGTGAAATTTTGGTATTTTTCTGAAAACTTTCAATTTTTGATGAATAGTGAAACCACTAAGTGGTAGGTTAAAAACTGAATTTTGCATAAAACTTAATTTTACCGCTTCTGTGAATGGAATTTCAAAAATCCGAGAGACACGGTTAATATCAAGGACTAAAATGTGGTTCAATGAGATGAAAATAATTTTTTGGTGAATAGTAACTTTTTACTTTTTTTACCGCGGTTAATAGTAAATAGGGTAACTAAGGGTAAATATGATATCAATATTACCCTAACACATGTCCTAATACTATTGGACAAGTGTAATTCGACCAAAAACAAACTTAGGAATAAAATATGACCATTTAGGCCCACTTGGATTAGATTAGGACATTTATTATTAATTTATTTAAAGAAGGGTTAAAAGAGTTAAAATCAAAGTATATTTACTAAAACATTTTTAATATGGGGTTATACATAAGATAAATTCGATTGTAAATATTCATTAGAAAGCTAAAAAGATTTCCTACATGATGGTATTTTATTTGTAATTTTTAGACATCAAATAATTTAATTTATTTATGACACAAAGATGATGCAGTAATTATCTTATTAATGAAATATTGACAAAATTGATAATATAAATACCAAAATAAATGTAATTTGAGACTTTTTATGAATTCCACTAATTTTCTAGGTTACTATGATATATTAGTGTTGATTTAATCAACTTGGTTCGAACATATAATTCTGTTATGACTTTCACAAAAATCATATATCAAATAGTGTCAAAATTGACACAAAATAGTTTTTAAATCAAATATTATATTATTAATTGTTATTTTATTCCTAAAAATCTAAGGTTCGGCCAAATGACTTAGATAAGGATATATATATTAATAATAAACAATTTGGGGTTCGTTTGGCATGTTATAGAAAGTTTATTAACCATATAGTGAAAGAAAACAAAAAGACACGGTAAAAGTTAAATTAATTAACTTAGAGTTAAATCTAATTGATAAGGTTAAAATAATACCCTAAACTTGTCTAAATCCTATTGGTTGATAGGATTTCGACCCTTCCCCACTTTATCTTCGAAATAAGACCCTTTGGAACCATTATAAACCGATTTTGACTTTAATATAAAATAATATTTTGAGATATTCCTAAGGTGCCCCTCTCCTCCCTTATAAAAGGGCACCTCCTCCCCCTCCTCCTCACACCAAATTGAGCACTCAAGCTCGGCCAACCCCTGCCATTTTCCCCTCTCCACTTCCCTAGAATAGTCCTAGAGGTCCTGGTCTTCTCCAAAGACCACTCTTAGTTCCCTAAGTGGAGGATTCAAAAAGGCGTTCCAAAGAAGAGGTAATATCCATTACCGATCTTTTCAATTTCTTTCTTCTTCAACTTCTTCTTCTTCAGTTGTTTCATGATAAAGTAATAACATCAGTATTACTTACATACTGATATGTTATTATAAATATGAAACAACCCTAATTCACCTTCTATCCATCCTACGGAAAAATGAAATCACCGCGCGTGCGTACGTACGGAATACCGTCTCCACGCCGTGGTGTAATCTATTTTCCACCATCACCTTACAAGGATGGGTATAATGGTGTAATGAGTAACTATATATTATTATTATTAAGTAATATTGATACTGAAATAATATATATATATACTCCAATACAATTCCACGATCATAGGAACGATATCATCACTCGTGCGTACGTACGGAATACCGTCTCCACGATGTGATGCGACTCGTTCTACATGATCTTCATTTCATAATGATTGTATAAATGAATTGATTGAATGAATATGGTATATACTACACTAATACCATTCTGGAAATTAATTATCTATAACCTAAAGATAAGAATAAGAATTTATTCGACAAAACACGCATAAGAACAAAAAGTTATAAAGACCCGAGTAACAAGTAACAATGAAATATTACTAACAAGAAGCTAATAATATGACCATATATGATCTCATATCAATATGTATGATTCTGGAATAAGTCAATAACATTATTTAAACCATTATACAGGAGCTTCGGACACGAACAAAGCAAATCGGACCTAAGGTAAGGGAAATATCACAATCTCATTTTTATCCGAGATTGTTTATTCGTAAGTATTTACTGGGGTGTATTTTATCATCCACATCCATGTTCCCTCAATATGTAATATTGTTTCCATCCACTTGAAATAGTTTAAATCCAATTTTACCCTTAGGTGAGTTTTTTGTAAAGAATATGAAAGGAATCTTTTGTCGTTTTTCTGTACGAGGTACTTTTTGACTTTTCCGACAAAAGTACGAAGAATGTTTTTTTTAACGTATACGGCATGAATGGATGTTTAAAACATTACTTCAAAGAAGCTTCCTTTACAAGTTTTCAAGTTTATTTTTAATCAACTTCTTTTATTTTAAAGTCGTATGACATGTTATGAAAGGAAAAATGTTTTTGAAGAAGAAAGGATATTTTCCTCAAGAATTCAATTCAAGTGTTTTATCAAAATTATTTTCCATCTAAGATAATAAAGGTTTCTGTTTCTATCCATATTTTTACATTGGTTTGACTATGTTGTGATGGAATTATGTTTATGAATTCCTTTATCATATATGAATTGATTTATGATGTCATGATGTTTCAAGAATCCCATTTTTGTTATATGTGTTATGCGATGATGTATGTTTTATGATTATGTGGCACACATAAGAAAGGATTCATTATAAGATGGGTGGGACCTATATCTCCCTCCAATACATTGGGTAATGATTTTATATCTCATGAGATAGACATGGCTGGAACGGAAGGTTATTTCGGTTCAGTGATACAGGACTGAAACGAGGAGTGAACTCGGTTCAGAAAGGGACTTTGTCCACTAAGATAGTCTTGGCAATGAGTCATGACTAACAAGAAATGATTTTCCATGATTATGTGTGCATGCCACAAAGTTTCAAGTTTTATGTTATGGGGATCTCATTTTCACTTCTATGATTTATTCCATGTTAAGATATTATGATCTCTTTTGCAGGTTTTGATTTTCATAAAGATATGATATGATTTTTATTTCCTTTATTTGCCCTTGCTGAGCATTTGAGCTCACCCTTTTATGTTTTCTTTTCCCCAGGTCAGGAAGATGGATATTAAGTAGAATATGCTAAAAGGGACCCTAGATATGATGAAATAAATGGGAGACACTGTAGAAGATTTATGAACCAGTTGTTTATGTTTTCCCAGTTTCTAAAGACACTATACCTATACGGTCCTTTGTGGTTTTGTCATATGTTGTAATAAGAGTGCTTCAATTTTGAAGTATTAACAATGTATGTAAGGTGTGGGTCGTTATAGTTGGTATCAGAGGAAAGGTATAGTCAACCTTTGGAAACTAGGATGTGAAAGCCTTAGTAAGAACCCTAAGGAGAAGTCTAAGCATAGAACACAATCTTAGTGTTTTAGAAATGGCCTTGAATAACCTAGGATAAGACCTTAAGCATGAAAATTTTACTCTTGAATTATGTGGTTTCCTATTATAATTAGTGTTGCTCACACTATTCTTCTTGGTTTTAGTCAATGGCTGGAACCCGAAGGAACCGTGTTAATGCGGAATGCGATGGGCAATGCAATGATTGTCCCCCTGAGCAACCAAACGATATGGGAGCTGGAATGCAAAATCTTGTAGCCATGCTCACACAACTTTCTCAAGCTATGAATCATGCAGGATTTCCAAACGAACAAAGGAGGGAGCAACATTCTGTTGAATCCTTCATGAGGCAGCGTCCACCATCTTTCAGCGGGTCTACTGATCCATTAGTTGCTGAACAATGGATTAGTACTACTGAAAAGATATTTTCAGTTCTTCAATGTTCTGAGCATGATAAAGTCATCCTAGCAGTGTATCGTTTGGAAGGATATGCGGATCAATGGTGGAATCTTGTTAAAAATACGAGGCAAAGGGATGAAATTGAGTCTATGGAATGGGACGAGTTCAAGAACTTATTTTTCAATAAGTACTTCCCTCGTATTCTCCGAACAAAGATGGAGAAAGAGTTCCTTGAACTGAAGCAAAGGGATGATGAATCTGTTAGTACCTATGATGCAAATTTTACAAGACTTGCAAGGTACGCTTCTGGTATTATTATCCAACCTGAGAGTAAGATCGATCGATTCTTTAGTGGCTTAAAACCAAGTCTTCGAAGGGCGTTAGCCATAAGGGACTTCAATAGCTACGAGGAAATCGTTCGATGTGCTCTCAAAGTCGAGATGGAGATTGGAGTAACCCATCAGTCACATGGGTTTGATAAGAAGAGGAAGATGGAATTCAAAGAGAAATCTAAAGAGCACACGGAAAAGAAGATGAACTTTCCCTTATGCTCAAAGTGTGGAAAGAAACATGGAGGGAGTTGTCTTAAAGGGACAAGTAAATGTTTTAAATGTGGAAAGGAAGGTCATCGGGCATTTGAATGCCGTGATAATGGGAAGAAGATGTCTAATGATGCAAACAAAGGAAGGGATACACAGAATGAACCTGCTACACTTCAATGTTTCAAGTGCAAGGAGATGGAGAATTATGCCAATCAATGCCCAAATCCAAGGGTTGATGATGATGGTCGACGTCAACAAACTCTTAAGGCTAAAGACAAAGGAAAGTCACATGCAATTTCTATCAGCGATGTGGAGTACGATAATGATGTGGTGAAAGGTACACTTACCATCCACTCTAAAGTAGCAAATGTTTTATTTGATTCTGGATCCACCCACTCTTTTATTTCTGAAAAATTTTCTAAGGGTATCACCGTATTACCTCAACAATTAGATGTTGAGTTAGCTGTGACAACACCTAATGGCACATAAATCGCATCAGAAGTTTATAATTCTTCTCCGATCGAAGTTTGTGGGAAAGTGCTTCCTGCAAATCTTGTGATCCTTCCTTTAGTGGAATTTGATGTGATTCTTGGCATGGATTGGCTTTCTCTACATGGAGCTCATATCAATTGCCAAAGAAGGGAAGTCACATTTCATATTCCAGATCAACCTACGATCGTCTATCAATGCAAGGATGAACATAACCTTCCAGTGGAAATTTCTTCCATCTTATGGGTATTGATTCCACTAAATGAAGGTTATTTATCTCAAATGGTTGGTGAGAAACTCACGATTAAGAATATGCCCATTGTACGGGAGTTTGATGATGTCTTTCCGGAGGAATTGCCGGGTCTTCCACCAAATCGTGAAGTTGAGTTTTCAATAGAACTCGTACCGGGTGCTTTGCCTATTTCAAAGACACCTTATAGAATGGCCCCAATTGAGTTGCAGGAATTGAAGAAGCAACTCCAAGAGAATCTTGATAAGGGATTCATACGCCCTAGTGCGTCACCTTGGGGAGCACCTGTTCTATTTGTTAAGAAGAAAGATGGATCAATGAGACTCTGCATTGATTATCGAGAACTTAACAAGATCACTATCAAGAACAAATATCCTCTCCCACGCATTGATGACTTATTTGACCAACTACGCGGAGCTCAATACTTTTCCAAGATTGATCTTCGTTCAGGGTATCATCAATTAAGGGTCAAAAGGGAGGATATACCAAAGACGGCTTTCCGTACAAGGTATGGACACTATGAATTTATAGTGATGCCATTTGGTCTTACTAATGCCCCTGCTATCTTCATGGATCTAATGAATAGAGTCTTTAGAGACTATCTTGATCAATTTGTGGTAGTATTTATAGACGATATTCTTGTCTATTCAAAGAGCAAGGAAGAACATGAAGATCACTTGAGAATTATATTGAAGACCCTGAGAAAGGAGAAGCTTTATGCCAAATTTACCAAGTGTGAATTTTGGCTTCAAAAAGTTGCATTTTTGGGTCATATAATCTCAAAAGAGGGGATATCTGTGGATCCAGCAAAAACAGAGGTTATCGAAAGATGGTCGAGACCAACAACAGTAACTGAGATCCGAAGTTTTCTTGGTTTGGCTGGATATTATCGACGTTTTGTAAAAGATTTTTCACGGTTATCTAATCCAATCACCAAGTTGACTCGGAAAGGAGTTAAGTTTGTCTGGACAGAGGAATGTGAAGAGAATTTCAAGGAGTTGAAAAGAAGGTTATCCAGTGCACCTGTGCTCACACTGCCTTGTAGTGGAGAAAGGTTTGTGATCTACAGTGATGCATCCAAGAAGGGATTGGGGTGTGTTCTTATGCAAAATGATATGGTGATAGCTTATGCCTCACAACAGTTGAAAATCCATGAGCAAAATTACCCAACACATGATTTGGAGTTGGCTGCGGTAATCTTTGCATTAAAGATTTGGAGGCATTACCTTTATGGTGAAAGGTGTGATATTTATACTGATCATAAAAGTTTAAAGTATATTTTCACACAAAAGTAGTTGAATATGCGCCAAAGAAGATGGTTGGAGCTGATTAAGGATTATGACTGCTCAATCCATTACCACCCTGGGAAAGCAAACAAGGTGGCAGATGCATTAAGTCGACAAGACCATGCTAGTTTATCCATGATGAGGATCACAAAAGATCCAATATTTATGGATTTACAAAGGATGGATCTTGGAATTATAATGGAAGGGGAAAAATCTTATCTTTCTCAAATGAATGTTCAACCATCTATACATGTGAAGATTAAAGAGGCACAGAAAGAAGATGACGAGTTACAAAAGAAGGTGAGAAATGTTCCTGAATTCAACCTTGATTGTGATGGGATAATAAAGTTCAGGAATCGTGTTTGCGTTCCTCCCATCCCCGAATTAAAGAATGAGCTGCTGGATGAGGCTCATAGTTCATCATTTTCTATTAATCCTGGAAGCACGAAGATGTATAGGGACCTGAAAGAGTACTTCTGGTGGGATGGAATGAAAAGAGATGTTGCTGAATATGTCTCTCGATGCTTGGTTTGTCAACAAGTTAAAGCTGAGAGACAGAAGTCTAAGGGGATGTTACAACCATTACCCATACCCGAATGCAAATGGGAAAACATCACTATGGACTTTGTCACAGGACTTCCTAAAACATCCAAAGGCAATAATGCTATCTGGGTCATAGTTGATCGTCTTACAAAGTCTGCACACTTCATTGCTATTAGAGAGGATTTCTCTCTAGATCAGCTTGCCAGGATATATGTAAAGGAAGTGGTAAGATTGCATGGAGTACCACTTTCTATTATATCTGATCGAGATCCGAGATTTACCTCGAAGTTCTGGCGAAGTCTTCAGCATACTCTGGATACAGAGTTGAGTTTCAGCACTGCTTATCATCCCCAGACAGACGGTCAGTCTGAGAGAACAATTCAAACCCTAGAAGATATGTTGAGAGCTTGCTCTATGGATTTCAAAGGAGGTTGGGATCAACACCTACCTTTGGTGGAATTTTCTTATAATAATAGCTTTCACTCCAGTATTCAGATGGCTCCTTATGAAGCTCTCTATGGAAAGAAATGCAGGACTCCAACTTGCTGGGATGAAGTTGGGGAAAGAAAGCTATTAGGACCTGATCTCGTTGATGAAATGGCAGAAAAGGTTAGATCTATTCAACAACACATAAGAGCATCTCAAAGTCGACAGAAAAGTTATGCCGACAACCGAAGAAAAGACCTAGAGTTTGAAGTGGGCGATAAAGTGTTCTTACGAATATCTCCCTGGAAGAGGGTTATGAGATTTGGAAAGAAGGGGAAGTTGAGCCCTAGATATATCGGTCCTTTTGAAATACTGGATCGTGTTGGGAAGGTAGCTTACCGATTGGCGCTTCCACCGAATCTCTCTCAAGTTCACGATGTGTTCCACGTATCTCTCCTGAGAAAGTACATACCAGATCCTTCACATGTACTCAGCTCAGAAGTTGTACCGCTGGAGCAAGATCTTTCTTATGAAGAACAGCCGATAGAGATTCTGGATCGTAGTGAAAAAGTCCTACGAAACAAGACCACTCGCTTGGTGAAAGTTTTATGGAGGAACCACCAACTTGAAGAAGCTACATGGGAGCTTGAGGATATGATGAGGGAGAAGTATCCTCATCTATTTGTTACAAAGTGACGAATTTCGAGGGCAAAATTCTTTTTAAGGGGGGTAGAATGTAACACCCGAGACTTTTATGTTATTATCAAAGGAATCTTTTTCTACGCAACACTTGCTTGACTTGCTTTACACGCAATCGTGACCTTCCTCGATAGCTTGCGTCGTACGCAATACCGAGTTTCACTAAACAACAATATGCTATTAAAACTAGCCGTTATGAATAGTAATAACCACTTTTTGAAATTTTATAAATTTTATTTTTCAAAAAGGACTTCATTTTTGGACTCAGAATATCGAAATTAGCCTAGGGTGAAATTTTGGTATTTTTCTGAAAACTTTCAATTTTTGATGAATAGTGAAACCACTAAGTGGTAGGTTAAAAACTGAATTTTGCATAAAACTTAATTTTACCGCTTCTGTGAATGGAATTTCAAAAATCCGAGAGACACGGTTAATATCAAGGACTAAAATGTGGTTCAATGAGATGAAAATAATTTTTTGGTGAATAGTAACTTTTTACTTTTTTTACCGCGGTTAATAGTAAATAGGGTAACTAAGGGTAAATATGATATCAATATTACCCTAACACATGTCCTAATACTATTGGACAAGTGTAATTCGACCAAAAACAAACTTAGGAATAAAATATGACCATTTAGGCCCACTTGGATTAGATTAGGACATTTATTATTAATTTATTTAAAGAAGGGTTAAAAGAGTTAAAATCAAAGTATATTTACTAAAACATTTTTAATATGGGGTTATACATAAGATAAATTCGATTGTAAATATTCATTAGAAAGCTAAAAAGATTTCCTACATGATGGTATTTTATTTGTAATTTTTAGACATCAAATAATTTAATTTATTTATGACACAAAGATGATGCAGTAATTATCTTATTAATGAAATATTGACAAAATTGATAATATAAATACCAAAATAAATGTAATTTGAGACTTTTTATGAATTCCACTAATTTTCTAGGTTACTATGATATATTAGTGTTGCTTTAATCAACTTGGTTCGAACATATAATTCTGTTATGACTTTCACAAAAATCATATATCAAATAGTGTCAAAATTGACACAAAATAGTTTTTAAATCAAATATTATATTATTAATTGTTATTTTATTCCTAAAAATCTAAGGTTCGGCCAAATGACTTAGATAAGGATATATATATTAATAATAAACAATTTGGGGTTCGTTTGGCATGTTATAGAAAGTTTATTAACCATATAGTGAAAGAAAACAAAAAGACACGGTAAAAGTTAAATTAATTAACTTAGAGTTAAATCTAATTGATAAGGTTAAAATAATACCCTAAACTTGTCTAAATCCTATTGGTTGATAGGATTTCGACCCTTCCCCACTTTATCTTCCAAATAAGACCCTTTGGAACCATTATAAACCGATTTTGACTTTAATATAAAATAATATTTTGAGATATTCCTAAGGTGCCCCTCTCCTCCCTTATAAAAGGGCACCTCCTCCCCCTCCTCCTCACACCAAATTGAGCACTCAAGCTCGGCCAACCCCTGCCATTTTCCCCTCTCCACTTCCCTAGAATAGTCCTAGAGGTCCTGGTCTTCTCCAAAGACCACTCTTAGTTCCCTAAGTGGAGGATTCAAAAAGGCGTTCCAAAGAAGAGGTAATATCCATTACCGATCTTTTCAATTTCTTTCTTCTTCAACTTCTTCTTCTTCAGTTGTTTCATGATAAAGTAATAACATCAGTATTACTTACATACTGATATTTTATTATAAATATGAAACAACCCTAATTCACCTTCTATCCATCCTACGGAAAAATGAAATCACCGCGCGTGCGTACGTACGGAATACCGTCTCCACGCCGTGGTGTAATCTATTTTCCACCATCACCTTACAAGGATGGGTATAATGGTGTAATGAGTAACTATATATTATTATTATTAAGTAATATTGATACTGAAATAATATATATATATACTCCAATACAATTCCACGATCATAGGAACGATATCATCACTCGTGCGTACGTACGGAATACCGTCTCCACGATGTGATGCGACTCGTTCTACATGATCTTCATTTCATAATGATTGTATAAATGAATTGAATGAATGAATATGGTATATACTACACTAATACCATTCTGGAAATTAATTATCTATAACCTAAAGATAAGAATAAGAATTTATTCGACAAAACACGCATAAGAACAAAAAGTTATAAAGACCCGAGTAACAAGTAACAATGAAATATTACTAACAAGAAGCTAATAATATGACCATATATGATCTCATATCAATATGTATGATTCTGGAATAAGTCAATAACATTATTTAAACCATTATACAGGAGCTTCGGACACGAACAAAGCAAATCGGACCTAAGGTAAGGGAAATATCACAATCTCATTTTTATCCGAGATTGTTTATTCGTAAGTATTTACTGGGGTGTATTTTATCATCCACATCCATGTTCCCTCAATATGTAATATTGTTTCCATCCACTTGAAATAGTTTAAATCCAATTTTACCCTTAGGTGAGTTTTTTGTAAAGAATATGAAAGGAATCTTTTGTCGTTTTTCTGTACGAGGTACTTTTTGACTTTTCCGACAAAAGTACGAAGAATGTTTTTTTTAACGTATACGGCATGAATGGATGTTTAAAACATTACTTCAAAGAAGCTTCCTTTACAAGTTTTCAAGTTTATTTTTAATCAACTTCTTTTATTTTAAAGTCGTATGACATGTTATGAAAGGAAAAATGTTTTTGAAGAAGAAAGGATATTTTCCTCAAGAATTCAATTCAAGTGTTTTGTCAAAATTATTTTCCATCTAAGATAATAAATGTTTCTGTTTCTATCCATATTTTTACATTGGTTTGACTATGTTGTGATGGAATTATGTTTATGAATTCCTTTATCATATATGAATTGATTTATGATGTCATGATGTTTCAAGAATCCCATTTTTGTTATATGTGTTATGCGATGATGTATGTTTTATGATTATGTGGCACACATAAGAAAGGATTCATTATAAGATGGGTGGGACCTATATCTCCCTCCAATACATTGGGTAATGATTTTATATCTCATGAGATAGACATGGCTGGAACGGAAGGTTATTTCGGTTCAGTGATACAGGACTGAAACGAGGAGTGAACTCGGTTCAGAAAGGGACTTTGTCCACTAAGATAGTCTTGGCAATGAGTCATGACTAACAAGAAATGATTTTCCATGATTATGTGTGAATTCCACAAAGTTTCAAGTTTTATGTTATGGGGATCTCATTTTCACTTCTATGATTTATTCCATGTTAAGATATTATGATCTCTTTTGCAGGTTTTGATTTTCATAAAGATATGATATGATTTTTATTTCCTTTATTTGCCCTTGCTGAGCATTTGAGCTCACCCTTTTATGTTTTCTTTTCCCCAGGTCAGGAAGATGGATATTAAGTAGAATATGCTAAAAGGGACCCTAGATATGATGAAATAAATGGGAGACACTGTAGAAGATTTATGAACCAGTTGTTTATGTTTTCCCAGTTTCTAAAGACACTATACCTATACGGTCCTTTGTGGTTTTGTCATATGTTGTAATAAGAGTGCTTCAATTTTGAAGTATTAACAATGTATGTAAAGTGTGGGTCGTTATAAGATGTGTCTCCTTAAGAACCATATTTTAAATATTTAAATGATTTATTTTAGAATATTATTTTTCTATATTGTTATATGGATGTTTAAATATTTAAATTATTTATTTATAAAGGAAAATTTACCCCTCATTTTACTTTCTTATATATTTATTTCATTGCAATATTTTTTTATATTTCATATAATATGTATTTCAATGTACAAAATGAAAGTATTTAATGTATACAACATCAATGACCATTCCCATTTCCATAAATTTTATTTGATAGTTGGATTTATTTATTTTATTTTTTACATTCTTCAAATAAAAAACCTTATTCTATTTATTTTGGGTACATTCAAAAAAGTTTTTTTAAATGGGATGAATATTTTGATATCAAAAAAAGTTTTCCTTAAGGGTGTAAAGAATATATTTTTTGAGTTTGATGAAGATAATGAAAACATTCATGTGTTCTGTACATGTTATGGTTATTTGGAACTATTTATGATGAAAGTTTATCCATATATATATCATGATTAAGTGTGAGCCCAATATAGATTATGATTATGGGTGAGCCCAATATAGCTCTCCAATGAATTTGGTAAATGGAAAGAGTTAACCGTGTATAGGTTTCTCCTAAGAGATTAATGGAATTTTTTAGGTAGTTTCTTCAATTTTAAATAGTGATTGTAAGAGTGATATAAACATGATGTCCCATGTTATTTACGTTAATTTTCTATTATTTATATTAGGTTTTATAGAAATATTCTCTTTTCACATGTTTAGAGAATGTGCGTAATTTTAAAAGGAATGTTTTCGAAACTTGTTAAGGGTTAAATGTATAACTCTGTAAAAAAATTCTTGTGTTTTTAATAATTGTAAATAAACCATTCTCATTTTTATTTTCCCTTTAAGATTATAGATGAAATGTTTTATGAAAATATTTAGTTAGTGAATTTGATTTCTTGGGTAAGAAAATGTTTATTTTGATATAAATGTTTTTCATGAAAAAGGGAAATTTTTATAATGTGTATTCCTAAAATAATGTGTTTCTTTATCTTTTTATAGGTATAATACTGATAATTTTTGATCATCCAACATTTTAATATATTTTTCAAAGTTTTTTAATGATTAGTAGGGATAATTATGAGGTCAAGAAGAAAATTGGGAAGATATGTCATGAATAAAATTTTTTTTATCTCTTAAAAGTTTTTTATTATGGTAAAAATGGATATGTAATGGACCGGACCTCTCCGACCCTTTCCTTTATCGAAAAGAGGGTCATGAAGTGTTCTGGAGGGTAGAATGGACTTTTCCCACACCTTTTAGAATTTTATTACTACACGCCGTTTAGTGTGAGTACAAGCCGTGTACCACCTTGCCGGTTATACCCTGTGTTGAAGCCGTGTCCTTGCCATGTGAAATAAATGAGTACACACCATGTAGCGCAACCTACACGCCATGTAGTTCCTCCCCGCGTACGCATTACCCTCAAACAGTGTGTTGACCAGTCAACGGTCGTGTGCCGTGTTGAAGGCGTGTCCTAGCCATGTGAAATAAATGAGTACACACCATGTATCCCATAGTACACGTTGTTTAGTTCCTCCTCGCGTACGCGTTACCCTCAAATCGTGTGTTGACCAGTCAACGACCGTGTGCCGCGTTAAATGCCATGTTGGAAGCCGCGTGGAGACCATGTGAAATGGCCGAGTACACGCCGTGTACTAGAAAGTTCACACCGTGTAATTTAGTTTTTCTTGCCTATAAAAGGAGCGAGGCTCTCCTCCTTTTCAAATCACTCCTCTCCTCCCCTCTCCTTCGAGCAGAGCTCTCCCAAGAGACTCCAAAGCTCTTTTCCTCCATAACTTCTTCGTCTGAGCTTAGATTTACGATCTGTCAGCAGCCATGGGATCATAATGATGAGGCGGAACTTATGAGCTTGGATCTGTTGCATTCCCTTCGGCCTTTACTTCCCAGCTTCCACCCGAGGAGGTTTTTATGGGTTTTGACAGAAGCGATGTATGCCGACGAACGTCTTATAAAGCTAATTCAGGGGAGCGTTGTGATCAGAACCTGTTGAGGTTGGGATCTTACCTTTGTCTCTCTAAATTGTGCATCATGCGGGGTGGGTGTCCTCTTTTTTACGTGAAACAAATTTGAATCGGTTTAATAAAGATAATAATTGGCTTATTTAACTAGGATAGAAAGTTTGTGAATGTAGTTAATTTTTTTTATATCCTGTGATATTATGTTGTTAATTGAATGGGTTTATGCCTACTAAAAATCATGGTCCTTGGGGGCCTTTGCTTATGCAATTTAATGTTTCCCTCTCCTTCTAGATTTTATTATGGATGGAAATTTTATTGAATGTGGAAATTGGTTAATCACATAAAGTTGGATGATTATATATTTGGAACCCTTGTGTGATCACCGCGGTTGAACAAAATGGAATAATGAACATGTGGGTGTTGTTTTATTTAGGTGGTGTGTGAAATTGGAATGAATCCTGGGTTGTTACGGATAGAATGGGCAGCGGGGTTGTGGTAAATGATGGTATTAAAGGGGCGATGATGTGGCACGAGCCTTGTTTGTGTTATAGTGTAGAGATATGGTTATAATGGAATCAGGGCTACAGTAATAGGTTTTGTTGTTAAAAGGAAGTGGAAAGTTGATAAATGAGCTGTGGGGGAACGATAATGAACTAAACACAGGAACAATCAATGGGGTTTGATTGATGATAAAAAGGTTGGTTTTGTGTTTCTTGTGAGTTATCAAACTTGATTTGTGGTTGGAAGGGATGTGTTTTACAGACTTTTGATATGGTTGGTTGCAGTTATTTGCCAGGTAGTTAAGGAACTAATAAACTAATTCTGTTGAAACATGAAAACCTAAATGGGGCTGGGGTTGATCGTTGTATGCATGCTTCGTGATAGCAGTGCTGAGGCATGTGCTCATTCTCTCTTTTTAGAAGCCATATGTTGAGCTGTGTGTTTGGTATATATATATATATATCTGTATCATTGTGTTTTGTCTCACCCCACCCATGTTGAGCACTTAGTTCTGAACACTCCCATTTCTTGGGGGAGGGTGTTTTCCCCTTAGTTACTAGCTGCTTCCTGCTCTTTGTTCCATAGGTTGTGAGGTATTGAGGTGACCTTACACCCAAGACTCTTCAGGTAGGTTTTGATTGGGGTGGTTTTATCCCAAGACTCTTCGGGCAGGATTACTGTTCCCAATAATCTTCGGGAT
The DNA here is from genome assembly GCA_963277665.1 of Viscum album. Taxonomy (NCBI): domain Eukaryota; kingdom Viridiplantae; phylum Streptophyta; class Magnoliopsida; order Santalales; family Viscaceae; genus Viscum; species Viscum album. The sequence continues at coordinate 1,493,093,276 of OY728120.1, forward strand.
GAGGCACAGGTGTGTTCGGGTAGGGATGTGATTGTGGTTTGTGAGGCCCAGGTGTGTGCTGGTGGGATGTGTGGCTGTGAGGCCCAGGTGTGTGTGGACGGGAAGTGTGTGGTAGCGTCAGGACGTTTTCTGTTAGAAAGTGCAGCTAACTAGTGGGAAATGGTGCGGGGTACCCAATACTCTTGTTCTTATATACTAATACTTGTTGTTATGTGTTTTTGGTGAGTGTGGCTATTGAGGTTTGGTGGATAGATTTCCTTGTTAGGTTTGGATTCTTCTGTTGTTCTCATGTGACATTATGATGTCTCCCCACCTGTGCATGAGAGCTTTAGGTTTCCCTACTGAGTATACTTGTATTCTCACCCTACATTTACTTTCAGGTTTCCAGGAGGACTACCAGGTCCGTGCGGGACCCTACTAGTTGGGACAGTTGGAGTTGTTGCAGTTGATGTACTCTTGTTTCTTTTGGTATTGTACTTTTGTGATTTCTTGTACTTTTACTTTGCTTCAGAATTGTTTAAAACATGCATGTGGGATTGGTTTTGGGCTATTTCTATACTTGTTCCTTTTCTTCTTCTTGGTTTTTGACTCATCCTATTTCCCGATATTAAATTAATAAAAAGGGTAATTCTTCCCACATATGTGGAAAACTCATACCCTTGGTTCTAGTCGCCACTCTGGGGCCTAATGGAGGCGGGACTTAGGGGTCATTATCTCCCTTCCACCATTTCCAGCTCAGGAGGGGCATCTTTGGTGGGAGGGGGTCATGAAAGAATGGTATTAGAGGTGATGGTTGAGAGATAGGATGGATTCTGGAGTTAGGCACATTGAGGATTGCATGGGATGGTAGGGCGACAGTGTTGGATGATCTTGGTGCGTGACATAGGCTAGGGGAGACCGGCTAGGACACGGGATTTTAGGGCCCCCTGTGAGCTGATGCAAGGACTCTGAGCCTACCAAAAAACCAAGTGAGACTACATTGACTACAGGGTAGAGACCCTAGGGAAGGTACATGCATCATCATGATTTTGTTTTACTTGATTTGGGTGTTCTGGGAAAGAAATAATGTGATAAAATGAAACCTTGAGAAATTTTCCTTGCTACTTGGACTTAGGCGATCTTTGTTTACCATAAAACTATGGCACCTGGACATCATCAGAGAGGCATAGGAGATGGGCGTGGACAGTTGCACGCAACAGAGTTGGCAGCTTCGGTAGGACCAGAGGTGGTGTGATGTACGATTTGTTTTTTCAGCACTCTTGTTTCTGCTTTGTTCGATTCGGGAGCTTCACACTCCTTTGTTGCACCCAGTCTAGCCCATGCTTTGGGTCTAGACGTAGAGAGACTTTCCATACCCCAGATACTGAGTACAACAGTTGGAGGTCAGACCAGTGTATCTTGTGTTTGTCGGGGATGTCGGCTGACGTTGGCACCACATCGATCTAGTGGGGATCTTCTTCTGCTGCAGATGCAGCCATACGATGTCATCCTAGGCCTCAACTGACTGTTTTCTGTTAGTGTTGTTATCAAATTCTTCCAAATAAGAGTCATGTTCTCCGACATGGATGGGAAGTGTCTAGATTTTTTTGGTGAGAGGAGCTATTAGGTGGGAAGCCGACATGTGAAGCCTCTCCTTTCCTTGTTAGGTGGGTTATCAGTAGTCCTAGATGATACATAGATTATGAATGTTCCAAAGGTTGTTGGGGAGTTCTTAGATGTCTTTCCCGAGGAGGTTGTGACTCTACCCCCCCCCCCCCCCCCCGACGTGACGTTGAGTTTGGGATAGACTTACAGCCTAGTGCTCGTCCGATTTCAATGGCCCCTTATCAGATGGAACCTTCAGAGTTGCAGGAGTTGCGGATTCAGATTGACGATCTGATGGAGAAGGGTTTTGTTTGACCCAGCGTGTTGTCGTGGGGTTCTCCAGTTTTTTTTGTGAGGAAGGCAGATGGTGGTATCAGGCTATGAATAGACTACCGAAGGTTGAATCATGTAATGGTCAAGAACCGTTACCCCTTTCCAAGGATAGATGATCCCTTCGACCAGCTGAGGGGAGAAGGTTGATTTTCTAAGATTGATTTGTGATCTGGATATCATCAGCTGAGGGTAAAGGACAATGACATCTCGAATATGGCTTTTTGGTGAAGATATGGGCACTTTTAGTTTGTAGTGATGCCGTTTGGAGTTATGAATGCACAAGCTGTGTTTGTGGGGCTTATGAACTTTGTCTTCTGAGAGTTTCTGGATCAGTTTGTCATTGTGTTTATCGATGACATCCTGATCTACTCAAGATTAGAGGAAGATCATGTTGAGCATCTCAGGGCAATCTTGGAAGTCCTTCGACACCACCAGATTTATGTGAAATTGTCGAAGTGTAAGTTCTTGATGCAGGAAGTACACTTCCTTGGACACATGGTGTCTCAGCATGGAGTTTCAGGGGACCCGTCGAAGGTGGAGGTAGTTGTTTCTTAGGCAGCACCCAAGAGCGTGGCATAAGTTCATAGTTTCCTAGGGTTGATAGGCTATTATCAGAGGTTCGTTTCGGACTTCTCTTGAGTTGCTACTCCATTAATAGCTTTGACTAGAAAGAACCAGGTCTTCCTATATAGCGAGCAGTGCTAGGAAGATTTCGACTACCTGAAGGAGAATTTTGTCAGTGCTCTAGTACTTAGGTTTCCCAAGGAAGGGTTGTTGTATGAGGTGTTTCGGGAAGCTTCTGGCCTTGGTTTGGGGTGCATACTGATGCAGAAGAAGGGTTTGATCTGTTATGGGTCTAGGAAGTTGTGCCCTCATGAACATAACTATGCCACCCATGAACTAAATCTTGCAGCAGTAGTGTTCGCATGGAAGTTGTGGCGACATTACCTCTTTGGGGAGCACTTTGTGGTCATCTCATATCACAGGAGCTTACGTTATATCTTCTCCCAGCGCGACCTGAACTTATAGAAGCGGAGATGGGTCGAGTTTTTCCAGGACTATGACTTCGAGATCTCTTACACTGAAGGTAAGGGAAACGTTATGGCTGATGCCCTGAGCAGGAAGTCGCATCCAGAAGTGGTTCGAGAATCCGCTGATGCTTGGAAAGTGATGGGAGAGTTGGCTGCCTTTCACTTGGATGCAAGGGTAGAGGGTGTTAGAGGCTGTTTGTTTTTGATGATGGTGCAGTCCTCCTTGTTTTTGTAGGTGGAAGTGTCTCAGTGGGGAGACTCTGAGGCGGAATTAATGCGGGATCGTATCGATCAGGGGAACACTCTAGAAGGATGGTTAGAGTACAGCCGGCATCAGATGATTTTTCATGGAAGGTTGTTTTTTCCGGAGGCGATGCATGAGGGAGTTCTCTATGAGTTCCATAGCTCAGCCATGGCGGTGTATCCGGGAGTTTCAAAAATGTACTGAGGCCTGAGGGAACAGTTTTGGTGGCCTGGGGTGAAACGGGAAGTGGCAGAGTTCATGGCTAAGTGACTAGTGTGTCAGCAAGTAAAGGATTAACATCGTGTTCCCAGTGGTTTGTCACATCCCTTGGATGCCCCCAAGTGGAAATGGGATGACATCTAAATGGAATTCATCATAGGACTACCCAGAGCTCAGGGTGGTTATGATGTTATCTGGGTAGTGCTGGATCGACTGACGAAATCAGCTCACTTCATAGGAATTAAGGAGTCGGTCCCGGTGAGTACCTTAGCACAAAGGTACGTAGACGAGGTGGTGCGTTTGCATGGATTTCCGAAGACTATTGTCTCAGATTGGGATACTCGGTTCACCTCATGAGTTTGGAAGGGGTTACAACATGCATTTGGCACCCAGCTATGCCTTAGCACTTCTTTCCACCCCCAGATCGATGGGCAGATAGAGTGGACTATCCAGACATTGGAGGACATGCTGCGAGCATGTGTTCTGGATTTCAGAGGATCATGGGTGCGACACTTGCCTTTAGTAGAGTTTTCCTACAACAGCAACTTCCACTCTACTATTGTCATGGCACCGTTTGAGGCTTTGTATGGAAGACCATGTCATTCACCCATTTGCTGGGTAGAGGTTTGAGAGACAGATGCTCTTGGTCCGGAGGTGGTACAGAGAACCACAGAGAAAGTCTAGCTTGTGCGTGAGAGGATGAAAGTAGCTCAGGACCGACAGAAGTCTTATGTTGATCGTTGGAGGAGGCCCTTGGAATTCGAGGTGGGAGATCATGTGTTCTTGAAGTTTTCCCATCAACGGGGGCAGAGGAGGGTTGGGAAGAGGAGTAAGCTCTCCCCTAGGTTAATTGGACCTTTCGAGGTGCTGAGGCGAGTTGGCGAGTTGGCATATTAGCTGGCCCTGCCACCTCAGTTAGAGAAGGTCCATGACATCTTCCACGCCTCCCAGCTTCTTCGGTACTTACATGACAAATCTCACTTTATCGATTGGGGAGAGTTAGATATGGGAGATGACGCGACCTTCGAGGAACGGCCAGTCATAATCGAGGATAATAAAGAGAAGGTGCTCCATGGATGAACCATATCCTTGGTTAGTGTGTTGTGGAGACATGGCATCCTTGAGGAAAGAACTTGGGAGAGGGAGGCTCAGATGCACGCTCAGTACCCAGAGTTGTTTTGACTTGTGTTTTACTTTGTTCTTCTGAGATTGTTTTGATGTTATGCTATGTACCTTTGATATATGGAATGCTTGGCTTGTTGGTTGTTAGGTGTTTTGTTTTCTGGTTTTCTAGAAGTGTGTAACGTGTCTGGACGTGTGGGGAAGGAAAAAACCTGATTCTTAATCGAGACGCATTAATGCGGATGCGATTGAACCTGTGCGGGCGAGTCAGTGCTGCCTAAAGTAGATAATATCTCGACATGGGAGAAGGAATTTCTACAAGACACATGTTCGGACAGTGTGTTGGTCATACGATGTTGGGGGCAGTGTAAGCTGAAAAATCCTAATATATGGAAGTGGGAAGACCCAACTCCTAATTGAGACGGATTAATGCGGATGCGATTAAACTCGTGCAGGAAAGTCAGTGCCACCTAAAGTGGATAATATCTCGACATAGGAGAATGAATTTTTAACACATATGATTAGGGTTTTTGGTTGGGTTCCTGTTATAACGAGAGCACTAAGAGGTATCTTGTTGGGTTCCTCTGGGTTGGTTTCTGAATTCTTGGGGGCGATAATATTTTAAGAGGTATCTGATGTAATGGCCCGGACCTCTCCGGTCCTTTGTCGAAAAGAGGGTCATGAAGTGTTCTAGAGGGTAGAATGGACTTTTCCCACACCTTTCAGAATTTTGTAACTACACACCATGTAGTGTGAGTACACTCTCTGTACCACCATGCCGGGTATACCCCGTGTTGAATCCATGTCCTTACCGTGTGAAATAAATGAGTACACGCCGTGTATCCTATCCTACAGGCCGTGTAGTTCCTCCTCGTGTACGCGTTACCCTCAAACCATGTGTTGACCAGTCAACGGCTGTGTGCTGTGTTGATGGTGTTTCCTTGCAACGTGAAATAAATGAGTACACTCCATGTAGCCTATACTACACGCCGTCTAGTTCCTCCCCACGTACGCGTTACCTTCAAACCATGTGTTGACCAGTCAACAGCCGTGTGCCGCGTTGAATGCCGTGTTGGAAGCCGCGTGGAGACCGTGTGGAATGGCCGAGTACACGCCGTGTACTAGAAAGTACAAGTCGTGTACTTTAGTTTTTCTCACCTATAAAGGAGGGGGCCTCTCCTCCTTTTCAAATAACTCCTCTCCTCCCCTCTCCTTCAAGCAGAGCTCTCCCAAGAGACTCCAATGCTCTTTTCCTCCATAACTTCTTCGCCCGAGCTATGATTTACGATCTGTCAGCAGCCACGAGACCGTAACGACGAGGCGGAAATTATGATCTTGGATCTATTGCTTTCCCTTCAGCCATTCCTTCCTAGCATCAACCCGAGGAGGTTTTTCCGGGTTTTTACAGAAGCGACGGACGCCGACAGACGTCTTCTAAAGCTGATCTGGGGGAGTGTTGTCATCAGAACCTATTGAGGTAGGGATCTTACCATCGTCTCTCTAAATTGTGCTTCATGCGGGGTGGGTGTCCTCTTGTTTACGTGAAACACATTTAAACCGATTTAATAAAGATAATCGCTGGCTTATTTAACGGGGATGGGAAGTTTGTGAATGCGGTTACCTTTTTTATATCCTCGGATATTATGTTGTGAATTGAATAGATTTCTGCCTACTGAAAATCATGGTCGTTGGGGGCCTTTGCTTACGAAATTAAATGTTGCCCTATCCTTCTAGATTATCTTATGGATGGAAGTTTTATTGAATGTGTAAATTGGTTAATCACGTAAATTTGGCTGATTAAATATCTGGAACCCTTGTGTGATCACCCCGGTTGAAAAAAATGGAATAATGAACATGTGGGTGTTGGCTTAGTTACATGGTGTGTGAAAGGGGGGTGAATCCTGGGTTGTTATGGATAGAATGGGCAGCGAGGCTTTTGTAAATGATGGTATTAAAGGGGAGATGATGTGGCATGAGCCTTGTTTGTGTTACGGTGTAGAGATATGGTTATAGTGGTAGCAGGGCTGCAGTAATAGGTTGTGTTGTTGAAAGGAAGTGGAAAGTTGATAAATGAACTGTGGTGGAACGATAATGAACTAAACACGGGAACAATCAGTGGGGTTTGATTGATGATAAAAGGTTGGATTTATGTTGCTTCTGACTTATCTAACTTGATTTGTGGTTGGCAGGGATGTGTTTTACAAATGTTTGATATGGTTGGTTGCAGTTATTTTCCCAGTAGTTAAGGAACTAATAAACTGATTCTATTAAATCATGAAAACCTAAATGGGGTTGGGGTTTATCGTTGTATGCATGCTTCATGATAGCAGTGCCGAGACACATGCTTAGTGTCTCTGTTTAAAAGCCATAGTTTGGGCTGTGTGTTTTATATATATATATATATATATCTGTATCTTTGTGTTTTGTCGCAGCCCACCCATGTTGAGCACTTAGTGTTGAACACTCCCATTTATTGGGAGAGGGTGTTTTCCCCTTAGTTACCAGCTCATTCCGGCTACTTATTCCATAAGTTGTGATGGATTGAGGTGACCTTACACCCAAGACTCTTTGGGTAGGTTTCGATTGTGATGGTTTTAGCCCAAGACTCTTCGGGTAGGCTTACTGTTCCCAATAATCATTGGGATGAGGCGCAGGTGTGTCCGGGCGGGGATGTGATTGTGGTTTGTGAGGCCCAGGTGTGTGCGGGCAGGATTTGTAGTTGTGAGGCCCAGGTGTGTGCCAGTGGGATACGTGGTTGTGAGGACCAGGTGTGTGCGGGCGGGATATGTGGTTCTTGAGGCCCAGGTGTGTGCGGGCGGGAAGAGTGTGGTAGTGTCAGGACATTCTCCGTTAGGAAGAGCAGCTAACTAGTGGGAAATCGTGTGGGGTACCCAATAGTCTTGTTCTTATATACTACTACCTATTGTTATGTGTTTTTGGTGAGGGTGGCTGATGAGGTTGGGTTGATAGATTGCCTTGTTAGGTCTAGATTCTTCTGTTGTTCTCACGGGACATTAGGATGTCTCCCCACCTGTAAACGAGAGCTTTAGGTTTCCCTTCTGAGTATACTTGTATGCTCACCCTACATTTACATTCAAGTTTTCAAGAGGACTACCAGGGCCGTGCGGGGCCCAACTAGTCGGGATAGTTGGAGTTGTTGTAGTTATTATACTCTTGTTTCTTTTGGTGTTGTACTTTTGAGTTTTCTTGTACTTGTACTTTGCATCAGAATTGTTTAAAACATGCTTGTGGGATTGGTTTTGGGATATTTCTATACTTTTTCCTTTTCTTCTTCTTGGTGTTTGACTCATCCTATTTCCCGATAATAACTTAATAAAAAGGGTAATGCCTCCCACATATGTGGAAAACTCATACCCTTGGTGCTAGTCGCCACTCCGTGGCCTACTGGAGGCGGGACTCGGGGGTCATTATCTCCCTTCCACCATTGCCAACTTAGGAGGGACATCTTTGGTGGGTGGGGGTCGTGAAAGGATACTTGGAGGTTCTTTACACTTTTTTATGTACAATATTATTATGTATGGGTGATGAAGTAATTCTAAAAAAACTAAACCTAAAAGGAATTTGGGGACAAATGAAAATGTAACTTGTCTAAAGATTCATTTTGTTGTTGTTATATGTCAGGTCCTTATACCATTAGTATGACCATGAATCAAACATTACTTAAAAAACAACCATGAATGGTTAGATTTTGTTGTCCCAAATACAATTTGTTTAACCATTATTCTTATTAAAACTTTAAAATTTTAAAAAAAATCACAAAACATAAATAAATAATAAATAATATATATAATAATAAAAATTGATATTTCTTTGTTTATATAAAATATAACCAAAGAAACTTTAATATCTTATCATGTATTAAAAATTATTGAGAATATCAACTAATTGGACTGGTTGGAGTCTCCTAGAGTGCTTGATCTACTTATGGATTTATTATAAAATCATGATGTATTTTTTTAACAAATTCCCAGAAACTATAATATATTTCTGTTTGATAAATTATTTTCTAATTACATCAATATGTTAATAATAATTAAGTTATACATTGAGTTTCTAGGATCTATTTTTGTGTTAATAGTATAAATGGGTAAAATTTTATGATAATAAAATAATATTGGAGGGTAAAGTATTCATCCTAGTTTTGTGAAACCTAATGGTTGTTTTTGAAAAGGGTGTTATTTATTTCATTATATAAGACTTGGACACTACTTTTAATATCTAAAGGGTTAGAAAGAATCCCCATAGAGAGTCCACATCAGGTATTATATTATAAAATTCAATTCCATTATTTTGAAAAGAATATGATACCAATGGTACTTTATAAAAATGTTATTAATATTTATAATTGTTTAAAACTAAAAAAGATATTATTAATAGATCTTAATTATTTTATTCTAATGACAATTTAAAGGGTTCCTACATCAAGAGTGTGATTATAATGGACTACGCCAATTCATCAATAATAAAGGATGTATATTTTATCTCATTTCTTTTATCTGCTGTAAAAAAATGATTTATTATAAATAAAGATATTTATTTTGGATAAAATGATATAGTTTATATTATTAAACCTGGATTATTATGAATCAAATTCTATAACATGTTTTAAATGAATCTATGGTTACAAAAGATATATAGGATATAATATTTTATCCATTAATTTTCTTAAAATGTTTGGGAAAAATTTCCCACTACCTAATAAAGGACTATTTTATTCAATAAAGTCTTATTTTGATAATATTAATCACAAGATATAGAATATCATATAAGTAATGGCTGTTCATAGTGTATCTAATAAATATTCCCATAAATGAAATAATAATTATTTTTTAAAAAATATTACATGTATTATAAAAATATTTTAATGAAATTATAGTTTATATGTGGATAGTGGGAAAATGTTTACCCTTATAAAAGATCAGAGTGAAATAAATAAGTTATTATACCAGTCTAATTCCACGCGAAGGAAATGTTGTATCCTAAAAATTTTGTATAATTTGGTAATGAATGTTCTTAAATTAAAAAGTTATATTAATTTTTTTATCAAATGACCTCAAATAAAAACTTTAGTTTAAATTTACCAAGATAATATTAATGAAATTGAAATGATGTCATATCTTGGTATTTTCCATAGAATAATTTTTCCTATAATCTGAACAAGATAATAATTCCTATTTCATTGAAATTATGGGACTATATTTTAATCTAATTAAAGTTACTATGTTCTACAGTTGATCACCATGATCATTTTTTCTTGAAAATATTAATTTTTGATATAAAAGGGAAACATGGTAAATTTGCCTTCATTAGGGTAAAAAATTGAAAAAAAAATCTTTTTTGATTATGAAATTGGGGTTTTACCAAAGTTTGGTCGTTCTATAATTTTATGACAATATGAAATCATTACATCATGGGTGGAAATTATTTTTAATTAATATATAAAAATAGATGATAATTATCTATTTTCATTGTAACCCTAATCCACCTTGTTATATTCTTTTTTAGATTATTTTTTGGTTATTATAGGATCCCTTATATATAAATTATTTTCATAGAAAGGAATATATTCCACTTTAAATCAATGAATTTTCCAAAATTTGTAGTTTTTTAGAAAACATTTTTCACAATTTATTAAATCCAATCTTCTAAAACATTTATCCATTACTATATACTAAACAACTGAATTTCAAGATGAAATTTGTGTATTTTATTTTATAAAACGACATATCACCATTTGATTTTTATTTTTTAAAAATATTACTTATAGATTTTGAAAAATATTTAAAGAATTCTGGATTTCCAAAATTTCTCTCTTGATTTCAAAGGATAAACTAGTAGTGTAGGAAACCAAGATTGCATTATCTTTTTATCTATATCTAAACCTTTATAATGATATATTATTTATTAATTATATATATATATATATATAAGAGATTTATTCTGATATTTTTAGAAAATTTATAGATCTGATAAATCTATAAAGAATGAATAAAACTATATACCCATGGATATTAATTTTCAATATGAATCTAATCAAACAATTTTAAAATTAATTTGATAAATGTAATAATGGTTATCTCAAAGATAATTTCATCCCATTGTAAAATTCTCTATAGAGTTTAGATTATTTAATGATTGATTAATGAGATAAGATTTATGTTTCCATGATTCAAAGGATGACTTGAAGTTCTCGTCAATGTTTAGTGATGAATGGGAACTTTATCTCTCCAAAAAGTTTTTTGGGGTGACAATAGATAAAATAATTGGAAAGTAGTGGGGGACATATAATATCATATTAGATGAATTTATATCTATAAAATATCCCTAAATATGGTGGTGTAATATCCCAACCTGGGTGAGATATACCGGTGCCCTGAGCCAGTTAGTTATGTGGCCACAAGAGAACATCCCCATATGTCGGAGGCTTCAAACTAGTAGAGAGATTCTGTTATAGTTCATGGGGAGACTATACCCACTTTATCAAATTAGCACAACATCAAAATTAAATAAGAAATATCCAAAAGATAAAAACCATGACCAGAATAACACTAGTATCACAAGATAACCAAATCTAAAATACATTATACAAAACAAAATGTAGATACGTTTTTCTATATACATGCCCAGTGTCAAATGAAAAACCCAAAAATAAGGCATTGATAACTCCAAGTGGGTACTGACACCAAGTATAGTCCCCTCATCCATGTTCTATCTTGACTTATCCATCTAATATATGGATCTTTCTTTATCCAGTCCTCCAAACATAAAGTCTATTCGGGCACTGATCTGGTTGCCTGAGTAGGGTGTGAGTAAAATTAAGTAGGCCACCACCAACGACATCTAAAAAAATATTCATTTAATATTAGTGTATGTAATTTTATAAATAATAAAATATGAGAAAAAAGTTAAATAATTTACATATTCAATTATTCTTCATTTAACCAAATAAACCCTAGGTTTTTGAGGAAACCAAAACCATCAATACCTTATTTAGACCTTTCTGGAGTCTAAATCATATCACATATTCAATTCAAAAGTCATTAAAACACATTATATTTCATTATTCATTTTATTATTTATCACATCACGGTCATTTGGAACCATAGTCAAATGCCAATCTCATGGGCGTAGAACATTGTGTCTAGAACCTCGTGTATATTTAGATCATTGGTCCCTATCCCACACCTCATATCACATGGGTATTCAAAGTATCAGTCTCTATCCCATAGTCACTATCAAATAAGGGTATTTGGAGCCTCTATCTATATCCCACACTCATTTATCACATATGGGTATTGGTAGCCTAAGTCCTTGTCCCATAGTCATTTATCACATATGGGTACTTGGAGCCTCACTCATTTTCATACACTCGTATATCAATCAATCACACATATAACATAAATCACATAAATCATTGTTAATCAGCATTAACCATTTTTTATTATTTCTCATCATGGATACCATTTCATTTATCAAAAAATTTATGACTCAATACATTAATCACAAGGACTAATATGAGAAATTCATAGTTATTTTTTTGAAATATTTAAATCATATAACCCATTTAATCATTAAAAATAAGACAAAAATACCATCATTTTCATTTTCAATTAATTCTTTATCACATTAATTTACCATTACACAATCCCAATATCCCATCAATTCCATAATTACAAAATTTACCTGAATTCATTATCACCTAGAAATTAAATTAACTCAATTTAATCAATGATGTTATTTACAAGTAATAGAAATTGATATTCAATAATTAAATATATGTAATTAAATAAAGACTATGGTATTTTTATTTTTTACCACCTACCTCAATATCGTTGATGGATACATGCCAATAAAATTCCCCAATTGAAGCGGAACAACCAAGATCATGAAGAAGAAAGAGATCTAGATCCAAAACCCAGATTTAAGATAAATGGGAGATATATCTATAATAACCTATATATAATACATTTAATATGGTGAAAATAATCTTCTTCACTTAGAAGGATAGGCAATAGAGAGAGGAAACCAAAAGGTATGGGAAACACTTACTAAGAGAGGTTCAAATCCATAAACTGATCTTTAATTTGTCAAGAACGGAGAGTGGAAGGACATGGAATCTTTCTATACAATCAATAAATGAGATAAATAGGTTTATGGTCAAAATAAGGTGTTTAGGGATGTAATATGGATGTTTGGTAAATATTAAATGAATTTTCATGGGTTTAATTTTCTGCCCACACAGTTTCCTGTATGCGATGAAAAATTTTCCCTAACTATGTGCTTAACCATGAAATTGTTCCAAGGGGGTCAAAAAATTACTAATATATGGGTGAAAAGTTTTATAAACCTTGTTCCAGCCATGATAATCCCCTCTATTTGGATTCATATGGTTTTCTAGTATGGGTGCACAGTTTTGTCAAGCTGTGTGCCAACTATGTAGTGCCCTTATTCCTTCTAAAATTCACTAATTTCTCCCAAAAACTCCCCAAGGGAAAATAAAAACAAGACACACTCAAAAAAGGAATGCGATTTCCTGAAAAAAAATCCTCGATACATATTTATAAAAGTTTTTGATCTTATAATCTAATCACCTTATAACAACTCGTCCTCGATATGTACTCCCAAGCATCTCTAAGATTCTAAGGTAAAAAGATCGGGCCACCGAGCCCACATATATGCTTCTATTTCCCATGTTTCCTCTTGAACACAACCATGTTTCAATGGTAAACAAACTATCAGTATGGTATTTCCCTACAACAGTTTCTCATTGTGATCCAACACACATATCAGATGCTCTTCAAAGGAAGCATCAATCTCCATCTCAACATCATCAACATCGATCATATCAGATGGGTTGGGGTGATATGAATGAAGATTTAAAACAAAAAACACATCATGCATAACACTATACCGCTATGGATGATCCAATTGATATGACACTAGTCTGATCCTCTCCAAAACCTCAAACGGTCTCATATACCTTGGTGACAACTTGCCCTGCCTCCATTTCCTATGATGACCTAATGTTGGTGAGACCCAAACGAAAACACAATCACCCACTACAAACTCAACTGGTCCTGATATTCTATATTCATATGAATTATTCCTATAATAAGTCAAATCCATTCACTTTTGGAGCAGCTAAACCTTCTTTGACGTCTCCTGCACGAGACTTAGTCCCAATAACTCTGAATCACCAGCTTTTATCCATCATATAAGTGATCTATATGTCCTACCATAAAGAGGCTCCTACTGTTCCATTTGTATTCTATCCTAATAAATATTATTATTGGAAAAATACCCTAATTCTAGGTTCTTCTACCAAGACCCACCAATTTCAATAACACACACCCGAGGCATATCCTCAAGCACCTATATAGTACGATTTGAGTTCCCATCTTTCTGTTGGTGAAATTTTGTACTTAGTAAAACCGGTGTACGGAGAACCTTAGGTAAGACCTTCCAAAAGTGAAAAGTAAAACAGAAGTTGTGTTTTGGAATAATACTTTTGGTCACCCTATTTAAATAGATTGTATCCCAAGCATACACATCTCCTAAAAACTTTACTGAGAAAGTCTATCGTATAACTTGGAAATGTGCTACTTTTGTTAGTTAGTCCATAACCAACCAAAAATGAATAATTTTTCCATGGAATCCTCCAAATACCCACCAATAATTACAAGGTAACTTCATTCAAATTCCATTCCATAATGATAAATGACCATTGTAAACCACCAATATTATCATCATAGGTCATGGTATATTTTGGTCACAACTGGACGCGCCACCCACTTTGAGGGATAAAATTCACTCATCACATCCACCTACATACTCAAAGTCACAATAACACGATTACTGACAAAGATGGTTTCATCCTCATCTATAGTCCAATACAAAGGTGACTTCCCACCTTTAATGATTTTCCTCAAGATCAAACATTCTATATCCTGATAATGCCTTTCCCTAATCTAACTCAAAAGAGTTGAATCCAATGAAACTGATACAAGAGTCATCTGATCATAGTCCTCATGAACCCCAACATGCATCTCAGCTAGAAAGGTCATCATATTTCACATAGATCACAACTCATGAACTACGAGAGTCTATGTTTTCCTAGTTAGAGTGTCTGTAACCCTATTTCCCATTATGGGTGTATATGGTAGATCAAATTCAAATTAATGTATAAACTCAACCCACATCCACAACCGAAGATTTTGGTCTCATTGAAAAAATATATACTTTAAACTCTTATGGTTGATATATATAGTAAACTTCTATCCCAATATATAATGTTTCCAACACTATAAAACATATACCAACACTACTAACTCAATATCATGCGTAGGGTAATTTTGTTCACGTGGAATCAACTTACACGCCCTATATGATATAACATGTTCTCAGTGCATAAAAATTTATCTAAGATCCACCCCTGGGGCATAATAAAACACCATATACTCCTCCCTAGTCTGTGGTAGGATAAATATTAGTGTAGTATTCCAAATATTATTCATCTCCTAAAATTCATTCTCACAATCCCCGAACCATTTGAACTATGTCCCCTTCTTTGTCAAGACCGAAAGAGGTGATTCCGAATGGGAAAAGTCCTGGATGTACCTCTGATAATATTATAATAATACTATAAACTTTATATATCAAAAAAATTATTTAGACACTCCCAAGAAACAACTTCTTGTAACTTATTTGGGTTCGCTGACATACCTTCATCTGAGATTATGTGGCCTAATAAGTGTACCTAATCAATCTATAATTGATACTTAAATAGATTGTTGTATAGAAGATGCTCACTTAGTATACTCAAGATGATGTTAAGATATTGGTCATGATTTCATGAGTCTTGGATTACACCAAGATGTCATCAACAAACACTACCCCAAACTTATCCAGGTATGGGTGGGATATTGAGTTCATCAAGTACATACATACTACTAGGGGATTCATCAACCCAAATGGAATCACGATGAAATTATAAGGCCATACCTACTTCTGAAAGTAGTCCTCAATATATCAAAATTTCAAACTATCAAATGATGATACCCAATATCAAGTAAATATTTGAGAAGACACAAGCTCCCCTCAACTGGTCAAAGAGTTTATCAATATGCAAAAGAGGATACCAGTTCTTTACATTCATCCAGTTCAAATTCTGTTAGTCAACACACAAGCACAAAGTTCTATCATCCATCTTTGAAAACAAGACTGGAGAACCCCAATTCAACATACTTGGATGGATAAACCCCTCATCCATAAACACTTTTGGTTGAGTCTAGAGATATTGAATCACAGTTAGTTCTGTTTTGTATGGTGGAAAATAAATACACTCATCCCCAAGCAGGATCTCAATTGTAAATTCTACATATATATTAGGTGGAAGCCCTAAAAATTCTTTAGGAAACACATCCTAGATCCTATTCACTACAGGTGGAAATAAATCCTTCTTTACACCTCCATCATCTAGCAACAGACTAGAAACTTGGTCTGTGATCTCCCCAAGTTTCTGATGAACTGGACCTGCACAAACCGCCTTGATATCCCACTCTCCATGGTTAATATAATTATCACCCATAAAAGATGTAAAAGTAACTCTCCTTCAGTAAAAATTAATGTGGGCTCTATATTCTAATAAAAATTCCTTACCCATTATCAGGTCAAATCCAGACATGTCAAGGATGTAAATATCCCAATAGAAACGATACTCCCTAACCTCGAGAGAAAACCCCTTTGACAAATGTATGTCTCTTGACCATACTCCCAATGGTGTATCTATCATCATAAACCCTATCATGAACTCCATCACTATGCTCAAACTGTTCATAAGTTTTTTCTATATAAAATAATGAGAGGTACAAGTATCAAATAATTCACTAGCTATCCCAAAAGCTATAAGAATAGTACATATAACTATTGATGGTCCAACCTAGCTATCCACAAGTGCAGGTCAAACTGCATGAATCTATTCTGCGACTCTTTCCTATAGTGTAGTATGAGTGCCCTAAGCTACACCACTCTGTAGATACAAGTGATCTTTCCCCAAAGTACCACATCCACTAGCTCTACCACCACAGCCATTAGAACTCCATCTTCTAGACTGATACGATGTAGAAGGTCCCCTTCCCACACTTTGGTTATACCTAATTGCTCTATCATTACCCATATGTTGCGGATTCCTACAAAATTGCTATATATATTTCATCCTATCATAATCTCGACACTCTACCATAGATTTAGAAAAATGACTATGAATTTTTCTTATCCTACCGCACTGGTGGAAAAGAATTCAGTTAATATCCTGATTAACTGATCCTTCCCTATAGACACTCTTCTTTACACTTTTTTGGTGAAAATTATCATAATGATTCTTCCTACCATCGAAAGACATACCTCCTAATCATCCAGAAAGAACCACTTATCCTATACTTATAGCCTCATTCAAGTTCTAATCATATATAAGAGCCTGATCCACCACCTCAGCAAAACTATTTAATCAAAAATGTTAACATGAAACCTAATCTCACATTTATGTCCATTCTAGAAATTCCATTACAATGTTGTCTCATCCCCTCCTAGTGCTGGAGAAAAGTGCTACAAGTATGTAAAGTCACCAGCATAGTCTATCACATATATACTCCCCTAGGTTATCCTCATAAACTATTCTTCCCTCCCCACTCTAAGTGTCATTGGCTAAAAGTGATCTCAGAACTTTTCCAAAAAGTCTTTCCACACTATACCCTATTCTATCCCCATTTGTGCAGGAACATCCCACAAGAGCTTCACTGATCTTTATAACATATGAGTAGCCAAGTTGAACATTTTCTCAGTATGATTATCCAGATGGTCAAGTATATTATAGATGGACTCAATCCCTAACTCAACTACATCATGTCAAACCACTCCAATAAAATTTAGAGGGTTTTTTAATTGAAACTGTCATGTCAAGTCATACATACTCTTCACAAACTTCTATGGGAATCTCTCCATAAACATCATAAAGTGAGTAAATTTCTCAAATAACTTCTCTCCAGCTTCCCCACCTGGAACTATGAGTGCCTTAGTTTCTATAACTGGAGGAACATATCCAACTATGTCCTCCTATCTCCCAATCAAAAAAGCATCATCAGGGAGGTATATCTCTACAATTCCAAACTCAAGTCTCAAGACATATAACAAAACATTTTCATCAGAAAAAAAGAGGGATTCACATAAGGCAATAACAAGTCATCCCCCTTTTTCTTCCAGATGGTCAAAACTAAGGCTCTATCACTACCCTTAACCATCATATATCTAGGTAATGATTAACTAGGGTAAACACATTATCATATTTCAAGTTTCTCATTAGTCACCCATTTTCAAAAATTCAACATCATTTTAAAATTTTACATTTCATATTAGGAACCATTTTCATTTAATTCACACAAATAATACAAATTATTTTCATTCAACAACTTACCCAAAACTTCATTTTCCAATGCATTCCTAAATAATACATGTCACAATAAATACCAAGTTCCTATAATGATTCAGGCATACAAACCTCTCGTACCACAATATTATATGATTCAAATATTCTAAAAACTCAAAAAAATTACATCACACAAAAATGGAATCACTCAAGGTGAAATAAAATCCCACCATAACAACATACAACAATTATAACAATCCCAACCTTGGTACTTGGATTTTATCCTTGTACATGGGTTAGATACTATCATGCATGTGATCCTAACCATGTATTGACTAATCATATTCTATTTTCTACCTTTCCCAACTAGCAAGATAAAATAAAACAAAAAGAATACCTCTTTTGATACCACCTTTTAACATCCCGACTTGGGTGGCTCATACCGGTGCCCCAAGCTGGTTGGTTACACAATATCAGGCATTCCTCCCCATACACCATAGGTTTCCAACAAACAACAGGGGTCTGATATCAGTCATGGGTAAATAATACTCTCTTTATCATAGTAGCATAATAGTAGAAGTAAATAAATAATAACTAAAATATAATAACCATGACCATAATAATACTAGTGTCATAATATTTCCACAACTAAAATACACTATATAAACAAAATAGTAGATATGTCATTCCATATACATTCCAAGTATCAAATATAAAACCCAAAAATAAGACACTGACAACTCTAAGAAAGTCTCGACACTAATTATGGTTTCCTCATCCATGATATATCCTGACTTAGCTATCTTATATAGTGATTTTTCCCATATCATGTCCTATAAACATGAATTTTATTCAGATACTAATTAAGAAGGCCGACTAGGGTGTGAGTACAACTTAGTAGGACATCAAAAAGGGAGTATAAAATAATATCCAGTCAATAAAAATGTATAAAGTTGTATAATGTATAAAATATAAGAAATAGGGTAAAGAATTTACACATTAAATTATTCTTCAGTTAACCACATAACCCCTAAGTTCCAAAGGACACTGGAACCATTAATACATGCTTTGTTATGTTGCAGAGTCTGAACCATATCACATATTCAATTAAAAATTCATTATAACACATTTTATTTCATTATCCATTTCATTCCATCTCACATCCCAGTCATTTGGAACTGTAGTCCAATTCTAATCTCCTAGGTGTAAAATGCCATGTCTATCACCCATGGGGTATTTAGAGAATCGATCCCTTTCCCACACCTCTTGTCACATGGTTATTTGAAGCCTTAGTCCATATCTCGCACTTTTTATCTCATATGGGTATTTGAAGCCTCATTCCCTATACCTCACTCATTTATCACATATGGGTATTTGGAGCTTAAGTCCTTTTCCCACACTCATTTACCACATATGGGTATTCCAAGACTCAGTACCTATCCCCCACTTTTATATCAATCAATAATACATATCACATATATCACAATAATCAAATTTATTCAACATTAACCACCTTTTTATCTTTTCACATCATGGATACCGTTTTATTTATCAAAAAAATCACAATTAAATACTTTAATCACATGAAATAATATAAGAAATT
The DNA here is from genome assembly GCA_963277665.1 of Viscum album. NCBI lineage: Eukaryota > Viridiplantae > Streptophyta > Magnoliopsida > Santalales > Viscaceae > Viscum > Viscum album. The sequence continues at coordinate 1,493,112,853 of OY728120.1, forward strand.
CACCATTAAAACATTTTAAAATATTTAAATAATTTAATCCATTAACACATTAAGGTTAATTCATCCATCCCATCATTCTCATTTTATATAAATTCATAATCACATTAATAGTCGAATTACCTAATCCCAATTTCCCATCAATTCCACAATTCTAAATTTACCCTAATTTATTATCACATGGAAATTAAATTAACTCAATTGAATATTTGATGGTATTTACCAATCATGGAAATTGAAATTCAAAAAAAAGTATTAAATCAATACTATAGGATTTTTAATTTATACCACCTACCTCAATATTTTTTATGGATACTCGCCAACAGAAATCCCTAATTGAAGCAGAACAACCAAGATCATGATGAAGAATCTGATGTAGATCCAAAACCTATATTCAAGAAAAAATGGGTATAAATATATCATAACCTTGATATAATCCCCTTCAAATGAAAAACAAAATAATCTTATTTTTCTGAAAAGAGTGGTGGGGGAGAGATGAAATCACATATGATGAGAACCTCTGACTGAGAGAGGTGCAAATCAATCAACAGATCTTTGATTCATCCACAATGAAGGGTGCAATTAATTAAAATCCATATATGATCCTCTAAAAATGAGATAAATTGGTTTATTTTTGATCTAGGGTGTTTAGGGATATAATATGGTGGTTTAAGAAAATTTTAATGAATTTTAAGGGGGTTTAATTTTCTACACGTAAGGTTTTCTATACGGGGAATAAGGGTTTCCCTAACTATGAAACTAACCATGAACGTCCTCTTAAGGGTAACACATTTACTACTAAGAGGGAGAATGGATTGAAAAAAATTATCCAACTTTGTGAATCCCCTCTATTTGTATTCGAACGGTTCGTTGTCCTGAGTGCATGTTTTAGGAAAACCATGCGCCAATCGTGAACTGCCACTATTCCTTTCAAAATTCTTTAATTTCACTGAAAAAGTCCCCAAGGTGAAACCCAAATAATATAAAATAAAAAAAAAGAAAAAATAATACAAAAACAATACCTTATACATCTCCATAAAAGGTCGAGATCTTATAGGTTGGGTGTGAAAGTTACTTATGGAAACAATGCAATGTTGTGTGGTTGTTTCATTGATTAGGTTGGAGGGTGTTGGGCTCGTGGAATCAACACTAAAAATTAGGAGATATTGGAATAATGTGTATGTATGATCATTTGGAGTATATATATATCGGTGAGGATGTCTTGTAAGATTATATGGGTGATGCGTTAATGGTCCCCATAATCTAATCAACTAATAAGACAACTACCACCAAATTCATTGTTCTGAAAAACTATGGTCAATGTGGCTTTCCCAGCTATATTCAATCACATTATCACACAAATAATATTTTAAGGGGGATTTTATCATTGGGTAATACACGTGGGATTATGTGTGTGTGCCTTGTGAAACTCATTAGTTTTACAAATCTCATGTATAATGTGAGGGAACATGGAAGGGTATTTTCAATCATAAAAAAACTATTGGACTCCTTGTGAACTTTGGGACAAATAGGAGTCAACATTGAGACAATATGAAATCATATAATGTATTAATTATGTTGTAATTATTTAATTTAATTTGAAAATTTATTATTATTGAATAATAATAACTTTAATTTTGTTAAAAACATGTAATTGTGTTGTTTACAACATTGACTATCTGGAACTGGGCTGTGATTTTTACTCAATTAGAGTGAATTTTTCTATGAAAGAACATGAATCTTCAATTATGAAAAATTAATAGTATGTTATGATCAAGAGAATAATAATATATTAATAGGGATGGTCAATTGGAAATTTCATAAAAAGATGGATTGAAATTTTCCCATTATACTAAACCATGTGTTGAGTGAGAATATTGAATCTTATGGTCAATAAATGAGTGAAAATTTATAAGACTTGCATAGAATATAATAAGAGTGTTGAAAACAAATGTAAAGTGTTTAAATTAAGTTTTAAATAATAAATTTAATATAATTATTTGATAAAAACAGGTTAACCCAAATAATGTATCAATATAGATAATATCATATTTCAAATTCAGTGGATTCATATGAGGTCAAATTATTTATGAATGGAATTGTAAGATAATTATTTTAACACAAGTTTTCATATAATTGAACTGATTATTACATAATGTTTTTCAATTATTGGAATGTTGTGGAGTTATATTGATGCTATAAATATAATCATCTATAAAAAATAATGGGATAACCATGAGATATTAAATGTGTATAATAAGATCTAATTATAAATGGGTGATTATGGTAATGATAAGTTAATAACTAGAGTATAATAACGATATCACACTGAGGTGGGGTTTTCCTTCTTGATGGTGTGGTATGATCCTAAATAAAATTGGATGAACTTAATAAATGTGTTATGAATGATGAGGAGGGAATAAGGTATGATGATGTGAACATTAAAGTATATAATGGTGGAATATTTATGGAAATGATTCATATAACATATCAAAGATTATAGAAGACTGTATCAGTGCCTTTAGTTGCTTCTGATGACTCAAACAAGAATTACAATGAGGGTAATAATATATCTACTATTATGAAGAGGTTATATAAATAATTCAATAATAATATTAAACTATTATTAAATTACAATTCACTTCATAGAGTCTTGGAAAGTAAATATATAACTATAGATGATGTAGTATCTATATTTCTAAGATAATATTATTTTATAAATGATAGGAGGATACTTCGGTTATGATTGTGGTATCTATTTTGTTTTCTTGTATTTCATAAAGTGATTGATAGTTGGACACAAACTGTGATGATATGTTGTTGTGATCTTAATTACACTGACACTTTGATTGTGGATAGATTGGGTTGAATTTTTTAATTTCCTTCACACTAATGTTTTTGGGTAGAGATTGGTGATAAATTATATGTCCATATACCTTTAATCATCCATTCTTATTTGATGAGATATTTCAAATATTTCTAGCAGATAGATGGAGATGAGTAATTCATGCAACATCATTGACATGTGATATATATATATAATTTATTTCTATAATATCTACAACTAAAGATCCTGATGGACTATGTGGGTGGATTTGGGTAATTCCTATATCATCCCTAGTATGAAAATTAATTGGAATGTAATTCACCCACGAAATTACACTCCTTACCTTCCATATTATCGGGGTTGGGGTGGATATGATACGCTAAATGTGTATTCCCTCTTGTATTCCATTATATAGATTATCCCTAAAAATTTTTATTTCATCCAAAATAGGGACATGTATATGTTTCTAGATTTGGATATGTGTATTTCCTCTAAAACTTCAGTGGTAGATAGATATCTATATTTCCTTTAGTTCTTTCGACAAAGGTGGAGATGTATATTTCCTCCAATATCTCATTGTTTTTTCATTTATGTGGAATTAATGGGCATATAATCTATTATGGTATTTGTGATCAATTTCTATTTTTTATATATTTTTTATATAATACATTTTATATAGAGAGTTACATGGAAGGAAGATAAGGGAATCCTGATAAATATTTATTATTATTTTTTATTTTTGGTTGAATACATCAAGGACATCAGATGTCAATAAATTTTTTATCATTTGTGTGTGATGATTATATTTTATATGTTATCCATTTACTCTAATGTTTTCTATTGTATCAATCACATTGTATCAAATGTTTTTTATGTATTTATAAAAATGTTATTTACTATTATGTTTACATTTCATGAATGTATATTGGATGTTGGTGCATAATATATGGTGGTAGTTTGTTTATAAGTAATGCCTCCCATATTGTGTGGATATCTCAATTTTGGTCACCATACCCTAGCATAGCAGTGGTGGTTTTGGGTCATTCTATTATCAGTTATTTAAGATTTGATATATTGGATTTAGAGAGATATGATATAGTATGACGTTAATAACAACTAAGGACTGCATGGAATAGAGTAGAAAAATTCTTAGTAAGGATATTTATTATATGTAGTCATAAAAAAGTAACCTGAAAATGGTGTGGTGGTTGATGTATTCCAAATAATCACTCATATTGATGACATGTGATTGAGAAATATGACCACTAAATAAGATTATAAAATTGTGGATCAAGCATAATATAGATCCAAGTCATGATTTTTGTTGTTTCATTATTGATTAGATTATATCCATAAGAGACCTCCATGGTCTAGACTGGTAGAGAACTATTTTCGACATCATCATTTGCAATACGTATATAGTTGAAATGATAATATAGAGACAAAAGGTAAGAATCTATAAGACTGGTGTGTTTAATTTTACATCAATGGTTGTGATAATGATCATGGATTTAGATAGTAGATGATGCACTTTACTGTGGTTCTGGAAAAAATAATCTCAAAGGACCTGAGCATACTCATATAGTTGTATTTCTGTGTGGGGGTATTCATTCACAATGGGATGATATAGATATTGATAGATATTTTTTGAATTTATCTCTTTTTTTTATGAGTCTATAGAAAATTGAGTTTTTTTGCTATATGAAAGTTGATATTTTTTGGTCTTCTATGTTATTTTATGTGTTATAGCACTAACGTCACATAGAATATAGTTCCATGAGTTGGTATTTATGTGCTATTTTTCATTTTTGGCCTGAATAAAACATTGGAATCTTATTGGGTGCAAGAATATCATTAATAATGATGTGTGGTATTATGAGAAAATATTCTATGATAAAATATTATCATGCGTAATAGACCTTTAAAATTATCTATATTGAATTAAAAGATTCATTAAACACAATTTCCAAATGAGGTGACTCCATGTGGATATGTACTATGATACTTATTTTTCATGTCAATGTTGTCATTTGGTTTATAATTTTCATATATTAGAGAAAATATATTGAAAATTGTGTTAGGACTGAAAAAATATTGACGATGAGTCATTTCACTGAATCAATAATGTCACTATTCCCCATTCATGTTATATGTTAAAGATTTTAGTGAGTCATTTGGTTTTCCAGTGTATAGAATAGGCCAACCCCTTTAGGAGTGATGTTAATAGTCCTAATTTACTTTCAAAAATGGTGTTTATTGGTTAGGTGGAGCAAGATGTGGATGCAATACCCCCTTAGTAGTAGATTCCACAACAGGGTAATGATGATTTTACCGAACCACCCTCTGGTTAGTCTGGAAATTCTCACTTGCCTAAGTTAATGGTAGATGGATTCAAATGAATCATAAAGGTGGTCAATATTTCCACTCATATGGGAATCAAGAGACATGGTAAAATCACCTTTCATTCAAGGAATATGATTGTGAGTATCTCAAGGAAGATATTCTTTCACATGATAATTATTGTGTAAGAAGTTAATAGAGAATTATTTATGAGAAAAATAATTTTATTAGATAAATTTATGTTATGAATCATCAATATCTTGGATTTTATTGATCTAATGTTTTTTGTTGTGGCCATTGGTTTCGTTAACAGAGTGTTTCATAAACTTTTTTTCCTTTTTTGTCGAACACATAGGACCCCATAAAAGAACCCATGGTAAACCTTGAAGTAGGGTTTCTAAAAATGGATTAATTTTTATGTAATTCTCTAATAGTAGACTAATAAAGTGATGAAATATTACTAAAATATTGTAGGATATCATTATCTCTCATCCCAGCCAATAGTGGATGGATTGTTTAGTTTTTTTGGTATGGTTATTCTATGAGTCCCTAAAGGGTTGAGTTTATATAACTTATTTGAGATGTTGATTATTGATTTTTGATGGCCCTTGAGTTATTTTTTTATAATTTATTAATTTATAAATAAATATATCAGTATAATAATTTTATGAATACTGTCATGGAAGAAAAATATTTTAATAAAAAATCGTTAAAACATTTATAACTAGGTTTTATGGTAATTCATCCCTTCAAAATTGATATATTTTGAACCAATAAAACATTTATGGAAATATAATGGAATATATTTTTGAGAATGTTAAAAAAATCTAAAATAAATTATTATACACTGCACAAAATAAAGCATGTGGTGAAAATAACTTAAGTCTCAATGAATGGAAATTGATAATAAAAATCCCTTATATTAAAAACCATATAGCATCATAAATTATTTAATTCCTAAATAATAAAATTATAATAGTTATTAATTATTTTAATAGTAATTAAATTATCATTATCCATTTTATATCATTTATGAGAATGTTTTATTTTGTTACTTCATCAGTTAAGTTTATATCAAATGTTTAGAGGATGTTCTGTTCAGAATCCCAACATAGCTTCAGTGGGATGACCATGGACAAAGAGGTAATTATTCCATTATATTTAGAATGATAATCATTGAATAATTATAATTCATATATATATATATATATATTAATTATAAATTTACAACCAAAAATTTCTGATGGTTATGAAAAATGAATTATATCAGTATCATGGAGATGGTAGGTCGTATGGATACCTGAGTAATATTTCCATGTTGCAACAAAAAACAGGGAAAAAAGATGACTGTTATTTCTTATTTCCATAATGAAAATTATATCATAAATATGATATAAAAAAATATATATATATATATATAATCTAACCATGTGATTCTATGATGAAAAATGAATTATAATGTTTTGTGGTGGTTTTAATCCAGACATATGCACAAATGACATTGTAATATTTCAATGGATAAAAAGGTAAGAAAAAATTTAATATATTATCATAATAAAATAATAATTATTTAATTAATATTACACACACACACACACATATATATATATATATATATATATTAAATCCATCATTATAACCATACAAAATAGGTTGGGATGGAAAATGAAGTATATCTGTTAGGGAGGTGCCATTCTGCTATACAAATGAATGATGGTTTCATTCCCCTTTTGAGGGAAGAAGGAGAATGATTATGGTAAATACATTAACATAATAGAATAAAAATATATGTTATATACATATGTTATTATATCAAAATGATTAGAACATTTTAATGAGGTAGAATAGGAAATAAAAAAACATTCGGTTAGAAGCTGTTACTCTTATCTAGAAACATGTTTTATATTATACATTAAGCCCACTAAGGTTGGTATTATCTGAAAAATAAGACCTATAGGACATGGTGAGGGTTTTTAGGAAGATATTGGGGTAGGTATTGGCTGATATTGCGTGGTAAAAAGTTGTAAGTAATAAAACAGAGGGGATTCCTTTTATAGGTGAGGGGAGGGGTATTATTGGATGTTCTTAAAGTATTAAATTAATTTAAATTAATTTTCATAGAAACGTGGAACCAAATAGATATATTTAAAATATAAGATATTTTTATTTATAAATAATCTCATAAAATAAAATTTCGTTATGTTTATATGATTATTTCACTATTATCTCTTACTTTTAAACCCACACATACCGTTTTTATGATTAAAATGATGTCAATTATTTTTACTCTTTAGGGGTTATAAAATTTATTATAAATGTAAAAGTTACCCATAAATTTAAAATTTTTGATATAATCAACCATATTCCATTTTCATCACAAAATTGATTATTTATATGAATTTTAATTCATTTAACAAAATGTTTTTTTATTATTACATATAATAAATGTCATTTGTAAACTATTCATTTAATTTGACATAAAATTCATAAATATAATATTGAAATTTAAATACAATCCATTTTACCAAAACTAATACATTATTATTAACTATATAATTAGTGTGGAACTATAATTCATCCAAAACACATTACTCTTGATGTTTTTAAAACAATTTACTTTTATTTTTTCAGTTTATTTTATAAAAATTGTGTTATCGTTGTATAAGATATATGTTAAATATTTAATAACTAAAAATTATAAAACATTACCATTAAAAATCAAATTTATTAATATAAAAAATAAAAATTTATAACTCAAAAAAATTTCTTTACCCCTATCATAAATATATTATAGATACTAAAATCCATAGAGTATCATTTTTTGACTTTATTCTTTACCTAAAATAACATAATTTTTATAATAAAAGTTATGTGCCTAGAAATTACAACAATTTTTAATCATGGATGGAAATGGTTGAAAAAAACTCATAAAATGAAATAAATTCATGGGTTTGTGTTTTTTTGAAGTCATATCATATTGTTTTAATCTCATTTTACACATTTATCCATTACTATGTTGACAAATGTTACCAAAATTACTATTCATTATGATAAAAAATAATGTTCAACTATTTAAAAAAATTTATAATTCCAAATTATAAATATGGAATCCATTTTTAAATGCTAAATTTTTATTAGTGGATGAAATAAATTTTAATAAAAATGTGCAAAATGTAATAATAAAGTTTTTATAAAAATGGATTTTTAAGTTAGAAAATTAACTTATTACAAAATAATGTATAAAACCGATTCAAGTGTAATTATATATATTATATATAATTAAATAAATCTTATGTTACTTTAATAATAAATTTAAATCATAATTGGATTTTTCAGATTAAATGAAATGACAATTTTACCAAAACCCATATTTTTACCTATTCACTAAAAATTAATCCTTTTTAGAAAAATATAAAAAATCCACCCAATGATAATTTTGATATGTGGATTTAAAAAAAGATTTCATTTTTTTTCAAATAAAATTTTAAAAATTTGTTATAAATAAATTATAAGATCTACACATAAAAATCAATAAAAACTATTTTTGATGAAAATATATTTTTGAGTAATAAGACCACTACTTAAAATTAATTTCTTGTTTCAAAAAAATTAATAAATGTATTGGTTTTTAGTTAGACCATTTTATATATATTTCATAATTTTGTTACTCCTTTTCCAATCTGTAAATTCAATATCATGTTTATAATGGTTATATTTAAAATAATATTATTTTTTGGTTTGTTTACGCTTGGTGTTACATGTCTTATATGTTGTGAAACAATTTTTTTTATTTTAAATTCAAAGGTTACTACACCAATAAGCTAATATTAATCCACCATAATTTATTTCAAAGTAACTGAGTTTTAATAAAACCTAGAAATGCTTAAAAAGCACTAATAGAAACTAATCCCATTCAAGCCTGAATGAAATGAAACCTACGAGAGAGAGAATTCCCCTTAAAAGGCCATAAGAAAAGTAACCAAACAACCACCATGAACATTATAAAGAAAGGGGAATAGGAAAACACTACCTAGGCCTAGATGTATCTTCACTAAGTGTATATGGAAGCCACAGAGGATGGACCTAGGGGAAACACAGAAATGAATCCACTTCTACAGTCTTGTCACTAAACCAGGAGGATTAATGGGATGATAAAGAAAATATGGATAGTATGATAATCTAACTATTTAAATAGAATATAGTTCTGAAGAGAACATGTGGTTACATAAAATGGTTTGTCAAATAATGTAATGTTGTGAGGTTATCTAGATTCAAAAATATAATCATTTTTAAATAATAATAATCCTCCCCAAAGTGAAACCATAGGTCCTATAAAATAGTATAAAAATATAATGATAGATTTTTATAGGTTCTGAGGATAAAATATCCCTAATCAACCATAGAATAGATCCATTCTAGTTATAACCCCCTAAACCAAATCCAATGTTGATTAAAGAGTAAGCCACTCTATTAACTTCTCTCCATAAATTAGAAACAAAAAAATGAATTTGAATAAAAAATTCAAGACAATCCTCTTATGTTACAATCAATATCCAAGATGGAGAATAAATCATCGACTTATTGAACTGCATAATAAATTAGAAGTCTAACTCAAGTAAAAAATTTCTACATTAGTTAAATATCATAATTTGGATTTTTAGGATTGCTACTTCCATTTAAGATTCAAAAGATATATCTATTCCATGGTATTTAAAGATGAATAATAGAACCCCTCCATAAAAATACTTGAAAATTCCATCATAGTCAGTATGACCTAGGTTTCCTTTTAAAGCCCCATTTATGATGATCTTTATTTAACCTATAATGTGATGTTTCTAATCAATAGAGATATATATTTTATAATATTTATAATTCCCCTGAATATCTATCCTATTTAAAATAATAATTCCATGATGCATTTCCAATCCAATATAGTATTCATGTATGCTTCCACTGTAACAGCAGATTGAATATTCCTCAACACCTTATCTAGGTAAATGGTATGACTTTCATTTCTACTAGAATACATATTCCACCATATGAGATGCACAGATTTTTGACAACATTCTGAAGAATGTTCTACAGCTGGGAAAATCCTTCCTAAATGCTAAATCTTGAAAAGAGAGTAGTGAAATAAATAATATTGAAGGGATATGGTTCTTTGAGGTTATAAAAAATTTTCAAAAAAATTTTCAAAAAAATTTGTTGAAAAAATGTTTTTCATGGAGTCCCTCCCATATAGAAAATAACATCTAATGGTGTAGATATTTAGACAAATGGACTTGATACAAACATCAATCGGGAGTTTATTGTATTCCATCCTATATATGAGAGCATATTATGATACATCATCCCAGTTATTAGAAAACAGATTCAACCAAGAAGCTTTATTTTTTTCTTCCCATCCATAAATTATAAAAAAGCATACATGAAAGGACTCTATGACAATTCAGTTTCAAGATAAGTTTATCCTTATTGGGTATAAAAGGATAAACACAAATAATATCCATAATAGGGGTAGGTATTTGATCCAGATAGGATCCAATTTTATCCATAGTACTACCTAAATATCCACAATCTTCAGAGGAACGCCTTCACTTAATGGATTGACCAATTAGTTATCCATCTAGTATTAATATTTAAATTTTAGGGCAACCATACATCGTATATATTTCTTAATAATCATAGAATTCTTGATATAGGTATATATGTGGGAGGGAGTATAGTTCATATTAATAGAGTCCATCCACATTTTATATCATTAATTCAAAAAAAAGATTGTTATTTGAGATGTCAATTAAGAGTTTCCACAATAACTAATCCTCGAAAAAATACTTAAAAATAAATATTATTTTAATGACCATTCCACCTTCACACAAATATTTATATAATTTATTTCAATTGAACACCACTTATTACCTCTCATAAATATTTCCACTACCTATGAAATTCTTAATGTATTTATAGAGATCATTGATAATATAAATAGAATATGTTTAATCCACAACTGAGTATATGAGCTTGGGAAACAATTCATTTGACGACAAAGATTATTTTATAAGGAGAGGTGTATTTACCTTTCTATCAACTTGACTATTCTTAATTTTTTAAAAAAATATCCCAGAGGTGAGTTGCCCTAAGACTTCCCCAAAATAAGGGTATTCCCAATTAGATGAAGGGATAATAACCCTACTTAATTATCCTACTTATTATTATTCTCAACAGTCTATGATAGTTAAAATTATGGCTATAAATTATTTGGGACATATTCTCTCTTATGTAATGATTGTAGTTTCACCCATAATTATCAAGGAAATTTTTGAAAAATCAATATTTTTAAAAAAATCTAGAAAACAAATCAGTTCCTCGTCATAAAATAAGTGAGAATGATTGATCATCCTTATCCCAACATTAATGGACATGAGTGTTCCTTTTTCAACCATTTCATAAATTTATATACTTAAATAATATTCATCAATACCAAATAGGGTAGAAGATAAAGGACTACTCATTATAATTCCATAGGAGTAGGATAAATATCTGTTAGGGTTTCTATTCACCAATGTAGAAATTATGAATGATTTGAATAATGAGAAAATCATTTCCTTGAAAAAATCATAGAAATAAAAATTTTAAATGTATTTAACCATAAAATCCCAGTTGATAGTATCAAATAGCTTCATAGTGTCTAAATTTAGAGTAGTAGTTCCATTATACTATTCCTACACAATAAATTATTGTACTCAGAGGTATTAAGTTTGAATTTATGTTTATTATTCAATAAATGAAACTATTTTGGATACAAGAGACGACAATTTTTGTGATAATATAATTACTGGTTTCCAAGATCTTAAAAATAATCATGTAGGTAGAGTTAGGTAGGGACACCTGCCTAAAATATAAGAGGTATTAAACAACATTGGACTTCGTAAAAGAACCAAAAAGTTAGAATTAATTACATTTAGTATAATTCCAATACAAAATAATATATGAATAATATTTATAAGTTCTCCCTTGAAAATATATTAGTGCTCCAAAAAATGTTTATATTAAATCCTATTGTTCTAGGTGAATTCCATTAATTGAGGGAAAAGTGGAATCCCTAACTTACAATAGTTTTGGATTCTTAGTAAGCATCAGATTATCTGAGTGGTTAACAACCCTGGGAATAAAATTCCTAAAATCAATATGGTTGGCATGAGAACCATTGTTAAAAATATCCTAGTAATATTTAACTATATTCTCCAAAATTTCCTTCTTCCCAGTGATAATTTCACTCCCATTTTCTAATTATATAATGGGGTTATAGGATTTTCATGCATTTAGAATTAAAAAAAGAAGTATTGATTTCATATTCAATGAGCCATTTTATTCTAAAATTCTCTATTTGGATTACCCCCCTCAAGTGATTTTCTCATTCATCTTGGTAGAAATTTAAACAACTTATTAAGGTGATATATATAAAACTCCCTATAATGTATGTATTGAATATTATATAGCTCCATTTTCAATGACACAATGTACCCTACCTTAGAAGTGGAAAAATACTTGATCCGTGATTTTTTATGGACATATAGTTTTTATGTTTGAGAACACAATAAATGAGATCATTTTTGAATTTTGTATTAAGCCAAACCTCTTAGAAAATTCTCTAATGGTATTAATATTTTATCCTAGAATTATTGAATATAATAGGGAAAAATAACCCTACCCTTTTAGTGATAATTTTACTGAGTATAGGGTTTTGAAAAAAGATATTTTTATTAAATATCCTGGATTAAACACCCACCCATTTCTATAGTCCATTAAAATTGAAAAAACCTCAATATTTATGGTGTTCCATAATACGATTTAATTTTTCTTTACACCAGATATATCCTTCTCCATGGAGGGTGACTTTAAATAATTAATTTTTATCAATACATTCCATAAATTGTATAACAGAAATATGGAGGTAATTTTCTCATATTATTTCATGATATCTAAAAACAATATTGAAATGTCCTAAGAGAAATCATGGGCTTTGATATCCAACATTAGATTCTAAATTTTCTCACTAAGGGATCCTCTACATTTATAGTATGAGAGATAATTATAATTGGAGAAAAATAAATTCTTACCTTAAATATAAATCATAGGGGTAATCATTTTCTAAATAATATAAACCACATTTAAATTTGTGTCTTTCTAAAAAATCAAAACAATAATGGTTTCCACTAACTTAGTATCCTAATAAATCTAAATAGTTTTATAATTTAGAGAGTTAATCTAACCATGGTGATCAACACACTGTCTCTACCATAATGGTGGCTAGGGTTTTTGCCTATGATGTTTCCATCCTCTGATCCAGTTCATGAGGTTTCACCTATAATGAGTTATGATGTGGGTCTGGGTGTTGACAAATTTCACCTTCATTTCAATTGGGATCTTCAGCGAGCTAACTACTCCTTGGAATTAGATGCAGCTCTCGGCATCGAAGGCTTTCCCCTTTCGGATACCGATCGAGCTATCCTATGATATTTTCATACATGATATCCTTTACCTAGTGTAGCACATAATAATTTCTCCACCACTTATATAACAAGGCCCACCGTAGTAGATTTGGGATCTTATCCCATTGAACTCGATGGTTCTGGGGTTGCAGTCATTACAGTTGATCTGCATATTCTGCCTCAGGCCTTTTCACAAGTTGTGGGTGGTACCTCCTATCCATTATTTATAGGGGTTTCAAAGTCCATTTTGGGGGGATAGTGGCCCTGCTGTTGCAGCTGATGCAACCGGTCCAGGGGCATTGTGTTCTGTTTCTCTAAATATAATATTGTTTAAGGTGCTTTATCTAGTTAACCCTATTGGTCAGAAAACTATGAAGAAGGGTGAGACTGCATTTGTTGAATCCAATAATGGGATTATTGATTACAAAATCAAATAATGTAAGTTTTATATTATTGATTATTTATCTCCAGTGGATAAGGATCATCGATAAAGTTTAGCTGAGATTAGGATTCGCTTAATTACTATTTGTGGTTTTGATTGCTAGTGAATTGCTTCTCTTGGAAAGGGCTTCTTTCATGTGGTCTTTTCAGATGCTGCTATAAAATCCAAAGCACAGGGATTTGGTCTCATTAATATGAATACTCGTTTTCTTAGAATTCAATTTTGAGATCCTAATTTCATCCCATTTTGTTCAAAGAAAATATCACCCTAGATTGTATTTAAATATATGGTTTGAGTTGAATCCTCTTGCATCCACATATTCTATGGGATATTTCTATGGCCATTGGTGTTCTGATAAAGATGGATAAGGAAATAGAAAGGACAAGGTATGACCACATTTCTAGGTTACTTGTGGAGATTAACCTCATGCATTCTCTGACAAAAAATGTAGAGTTATTAGATGATGATTATGGATTAGATTTGGTTATTGAATATGAAAATTTTCCTTAGTTCTAACAAGGTTGCAGTAATATTGGACACTCATTGCCTTGATGTCAGAAGAGGCAGGAGTGTAATGCTTATGGGATGAAGTGGAACATTGGTGATAAATGCTGGAGGGATAAGGACGATTATTCAAACAGGGACCATGAATATCATCATGTGGTGGAAGAAAAATTGATGTCATGGGCCCTGATGGAGGTGAAGGGAATCTTAGTGAGGAACTGAGATATGAAGTGCCTGAGGAGGGAGTTGCGGGTGGCCCCCAACTACATTAATATGAACCCACTGTTTTGGGTCTTTATAATGTAGTGGTTTCTATGATCACCTATGTCATGGATGATATTTATAGAGGAAATGATGAAAACATCTATGATATGTAGGTGTGGTCTTCAAGAAATGAAAACGATTTGTACTCAGTTGAATTTCTTGAGTAAGATTACTTCAATTCTAACGGCGGTAAGTGAAGGAAAGTGGTTTCAATAGTGGATACCCCTCTATCAAAGAGTTAAAGTCTACACTTCTATATAGATGGTCAAGTATTGGCACCCTTTTCAGTAATGGAAGAGGTTTCTAATAATTATGGATCCCCTACACTTATTGAGTATCCCGTAACAGTCAGAGATGACCATGACGACAATTCCATGTGGGAGACTGCATTGGATGAGGTTGATATCATTGAACATCCCAGATTAGAGGTGACATGTAGGGGTAATGAGGATATAATACATATAAATGGAAAAGAGAAGATTTTTTATGATGAATGTTTTCAGATGGTTTTCATAGGAAATCTGAGAAACCTAACATGCAGGAAAAGGTACAGGTGAACAATGAGATTGTGTTGACTGGTGTGGAGACCGCTACTCCACTGGCCTATGAGGAAAATGATTATAGAGTTATATTGATTGATATTTTAAATATATCTCGAATTCGAGATTTATTTCATGAAGATTTTTGTATTTTTTAGGATAATTCTATTCTAGTAACAAAAAATTACTTCACAGGAAATCAAGACATGGGGCCTCATGTGGTAGAAGATGAATCAGCATGTATGGATGATATGGTCAGAGGGTGGAAAGATCCTAAGAAATGTAAAAGAGGAAGACATCCAAGAATTTGGGGTGGTTACCAAGGAAGAGGAGATCAACATAAAATATGTTGATGTTCATTGGATTCTTTCTTTGGTGATGCTTATGTGTTATTTGAATTTTGTAGCATCCATCCTCTTGCATGTGTACTTTTTTTCATGAATGAATTTTTTAGACCGTGGGTTCACCCATGGTTTTCAATTTTTAATATAGTTAATGTTAATGTAATTGAAAGAAAATATATGATTCATTTTCTATAAACTTTTAATAATAAAGGGGATATTATTTAGAATATACATCATAAGAGTTATACTAGTGGAAAGATTTAAAAAGCCTTGAAAATTAAAATATATAATGTTTATTTCTTGTCATGACTGTATTTTCATTTCAGTATATCTATTGGAGACTTCTTGGTACCAGCTAATACTTTCAATCTTCTTTTACAAGATAAAAATATTTTTGAGGAAAAGGGATTTGATGTGGGATATGGTTTTTTGAAAGATACAACTTCTGACACTTCTCCTTCAATTCAAATATCCTCTTTGATTGTTTTTGTTATCGCTACTCCTGGTGACAAAAATTCATTGAATTTCATATTATAGTGGAAATAATCCGATGAATAGATTGGATTACCTTCATGATTTTCCATATTATTTGGGGATTCATCAATCAATTAAATAATATTATCCTTGTTATCATCCTTACCTCCCTCTTTTTGAATCTTCTTATTAGAATTCTGAAGAGATTTATCCTTAGATACTATTAATTTTAAGGGAGTGTAAGCCTCCAACAATACCTATTTTCTAGAAACTTTTCATAGAGATCTCTCAAAACCAAAATATATAAACCCTTTAGAATCCTTAAATAGAGGATATTTCTTCACCTCTATAAGAGAAGGATACTTTTTCATTGAAGTAGTTGAATCATCATCTTCCACCACATTACTCTTCCCCCATACAATAATATATTTTTCCCTTTGAAAGATGAAAATCATTTCCCTAGATTATTCCTTATGTGAAATTTCTACATCCTTAAGGGAATTCTCTAAATAGGTTTCACCTACACCAACCATATATATCTTAACCCTCAACTCTATTCAAAGGGGTTATTCCCAACCCAACCACATTCTTTCCTTTATGAGAGGTAATGTGATTGATGTTATCCCTGTCATTTTATTATTTTTTTAAAACACCTCCTAAAGAATTAAGTCCATTATCAAAGGATCATGAAGTTTTATTGATTCATTGACCTTCCAATTATCATCCTGATTTATCACCCCTCTTCTTGTATCCTTGGATATTCTTTTAATTTTTTTAGGATGTTTAAGAACCTGGATGCAGTTTGATATATCGAGGCATAAAATATTGAAAAAGATAAAGATGTGAGGTTTGAATTCATAATTAAAGTCAAAATATATTTTTTATCCTTTAGAACTATTTTTTAACAATTTTATAAGGAGATTTTATAAGTTTAAAATAAAACACTAAAAGATAAAAGTACCCTAGTTTATCCTCAATTATGTTTTCATAAATATTTAATAAACCTCCAACGAAGGATGCAATGACATCCCAGATCGGGTGGTTTCAAAACACCTAGTCTATCCCATGGAACAACGCCCATATATGATCATTATTGTGACTCTAGTGATGATTATTGAAGTTTTTGTCCCTTTTTTACATTCTAAATATTCTAAATGTAATATTATAAAAATAGGAATTACATTATGTGTATCGCTAAAGAATCGATTGGAATTCCAAATTAGAGTAGCCCATTCAAATAAGAATGATCTTCCATATACCAATGACCTAAATCAAACTCAACTCTAATTTCAAATCCTTTAAATTGGGGGGGGGGGGTTAACCTTTTTCTACAATAAATCTTATAATGAGACAATACTTACAAATGTATAAGCACTCATTAATATCTAATTGGTTCTAATAGTTGTAGATATTCCCAAAATCGGATCTTGTGATATGATATCCATGTGATGTTTTACTTGAAGATTACCATTAAAGAGAGCCATTTATCACGGACTTAATTAAATAAACCCCTTTAATGGAGGAATTTATAGTCTTCTCTATCAACTCTCATAGTTTTAAAGTTGGTTGTACCACATCTGTAATAGGAGAAAAATTAAGATTAAATGAGATGATTTAAACTTTCATCGAATCACCATTTCCACATGAGTCAAAAATCTCGATATTATCACCATTAAGTCATAAATAATATGTAATAATATAATATTTTGATATTTTTCAATAAAATTATGTTTGATAGTGTATGTGACACAAAACACCAGGCCTAAAAGAACCATGAAATATTATTATTTAAATATGACCATTATTAAATATCCCTTAAATCAGTGGGTGTGAATAGGATAAAATAATTTTTTAAATATATATAAATGTTTTACTCAATACTAATATATTTATTAATTCTTAGTAAATAATCAATCAGTTTTTAGTAAGTCCATTTTATATTAAAAAAAGTGTTTCCTTCGAAAAATGATCTTTATTTCTTAGTTGGGAGAAGATAATATTGTTAATTTATTCCACTTTAGATAATGATATTTTATAAAAATGATATAATGTTTTTAATCATCATTTTAAAATTATCTCATGTTGAAATTTTGATAATTTTATGAAATTTTTTCTTTTTCAATGATCAGTAAAAAATAATGATTCTTATTGAAAATTGAATTTTATTTTCAATTATTTACAATGTAAAACCGAATTTAGAATTTTTTTAGTTTCTTTTGATTTAAAATAATGCAACTATTGTTTAAAAATAATTTTTTTTATTTTATTTAAAATAAAAACATTTTAGTCTTGAAAAGGACATTTTTATGAAAAACTACCTTTTAATTCTGGTTTTTTCATTTAATTATAAATTAAATTATTCTAATAATGTATTTTTAATATTTAAAAATGGATTCCATATGCAAAATTAGAGGGTAAAATTTTGTTAAATAGGTCCCTTTTATTTTGGGGTATTATGAGTAGAAACTTTAGTAATTTTGTTACCATGGTAAACAACAAATTGAGGAATTTAGGTTAAAACAAATATCATAAGAACTAAAAAATGAACCAAACACTTATATTAATTTTATTATATTAGTATATCTCATCCATAATGATTAAAATGTCAAATATATGGCTTTTTATTTCCATTTGGATGTGGTTTTTACATTTATATTATTTTATATAATGAACTGTTGAAAATACCATTATTTTTCTTTTATTAACTCAATTTTTAATATAGGGGTGAACATATGATATTTTTGGAAATACATATTAACTTTAAAGATAAATTATTATTCTTATCATAGTATTTTATTTTTTATTTTTATTAATGAAATAATTACCTTAAATTCATATACAACCCTGACAAAGTGCTTGTGCAACCAGTAAACAAAATCAATAAAATGATTTTTAAAACAATAAAAATAATATAATTAGAGTGATTTTTTGTGTTACAAATATTTTTAGATAAAATGGAAATATTCTAGTGGTTAGGAATCATTATATTTGAATTATATTTTTGTATTGTAGTTTAAAATGTTAAATTAAATGAATAGTTCCAAAATTTACATTAATGTTTTTTATAATAAATATTATTTTATTAAATGATTTAAAACTCTGAAAAATAATATTTTAATCCATTTATAGGATATTATTTATATTATGTCCTATATTTCCTTTTATATTTATTATACTAACCCCTAAAGTGTAAAAAAACATTGTTTCACGGTAATATAAAAAAAGGGTTAACAAGATTAAGAGAAAACGATAACGGTGAAAACATCACCTCAATATGGCTAAATTTTATTTTATGTGAGTATTTAAAATATTAATAATATTATATTCTAATATTATCAATTTTTATCCATTTGTATGACAAACATACTTTATATTAATTTTATATTTTATATAATTTCAGGAGTACCCCTACCCTGTCTTATAAAAGGGAAGCTCTGATTCCCATTTCACGACACATAAATAACTATTTGGTTCAAAAAATAAATGAAAAAATATTATACTTAAATCAATCTCAATATCTTGAATAAATTTTTTGATCATATAAATAAACTTAGGAATGATCGTGGTGTAAACAATAAGAGGTTGGTCGAAGAAGAGGTATCATTCTTAACTGAGGGTTTTGGTTTTATTTCTTCCTCCACATCCTTAATATATTATATAAGAAAGTTGAAATAATAAAAATATTATCTTAAATATATTGATATATTATTATGTTAATGGGATAATCCACATATATATCCATTTTCTATTATATGGGAATGGAATTCATCGTTCACGTGTGCAGTAGACAACCACCTCACAGAACATTGTAACATGTTTTCTATTATTACCATTCATGACTGGTTATAATTATAAATATAATTTATATATATGATATTAGTTATATATTTATCATTATTAAATGATAATATATCATTTACTTTCATACCTTTTCATTCACTGAAAAATGATAACGTCATTCGTGCACACATGTGGACTATCTTCTCTATGAAGTGATACAATTTTTTTCTTATCACCACGTGACATGGATTATATATATAAGTAAATTTAAATAAATAATCTATAATTTTATATATTATTACCATTATATAATGTTAAAATAATACTATCTTTCTTCCCAAAATTATAATTGAAAAATTGAAACATTACTCACGCATACATATGTACAACCTTCTCCATGATTGTATTTTAGTTTATTTTTAAACCCATTTTCATGGTTGTTTTTAGATGTATAAATGGTTTATAAGAATAATTATTATATAATTATTATTAGTTTTTTAATGATGTAACAATAAAACCTTTTAAAATGGTTGACACATCTAAGCTATTTTGAAATTATGAATCGAACTTCCTCAAAATACCCAGCAAGAACTTAATCGATTAAATAATTAAATGTCATTAAAATAAATGAAAACATAGTCTAAGGATATGTTTCTAAACATGAAAATTTTCATTAAGAAATAAAATAATTTATATTTGATTATTATATGTGAGTTAAAGGACATACATGGAAAGTCTTGACTCAAGGTAATGGATCTCATCTCAATTTACTTTTATTGAGGTGTATTTTTTATGATGTATATAATTTATTTTATATGGTGTAAATACTTCCCTTTAAAATTAATATCATGAATCATTAAAAATATATGTTAGTTTATGTTTCAATTTTGATTAATTCATTCAATGACATTTTATTTGAAAGTTTACAAGTGGTAAAAGATTACTAACTAAATTACATTTCATTGGGTTATAACTCTTCTTCATTAACTTTCATATTC
Organism: Viscum album; assembly: GCA_963277665.1. Lineage (NCBI taxonomy): Eukaryota > Viridiplantae > Streptophyta > Magnoliopsida > Santalales > Viscaceae > Viscum > Viscum album. Next base: position 1,493,133,854 of record OY728120.1, read on the forward strand.
CAATATTATGCATAGAATGAAATTTTTTTTATATTGTATTTGAACATGTATTTTGTGGATTTAAATTTGATACATATAATCTCACCATTGATTAATTTTTAATTCAATGATATGATCGTTGTTAGGGTTATTCATCTCGAATCCCCTTTCATTGGGACATATGTTTATAATATACACCTATATTATTTTAGAAGGGGTATATAATTCCTATTTGACATAATATATCATGAATATTCATATTTTCATGATATTTAAAGTTTCATTGGATTTAATTTTCTCATAGGGCTTATGATTTAACAATTACCAAAGTAGTGAAGGATTTATGTAATGATCTCTTTTTCTTTTTAGGATTATTTATGTTCAATGATTCTTGGGGAAAATCATACTATCCAATTTTCTTTAACATTAACTATTTTATTATCCCCTATTTATGAATGTGTTTTACATGTTTAATTTCCATATACTCCCATATTTATTAAACAAACATCAATAAATTCATTTGTTTGTTATACTGATATTGTATCTTCTATTTGACTAGTAATCATTCTCTTCCATATCCTTATATTCAAAAATGTTATAAAAAATATTATTTTTTAAACATAAATTATTTCTAAAAACTATTTACCATGTCCATTTATCTTTTTTAAAATGTTTTAAAAAGTAAATTTATTAACGTTTTCCAAATGGGTCACTTTAGACCCCCTTTGAATTTTTTTTGAAAAAATGTTTATTTTTAATACAAACTACGTGATCATATTATACCATTATCATAAAAATTAATTTCATTTAAGACTATAATATAAGTTCCCAAGTTTATTTTCACGGAAAATTATTTTCAAAAATATGTTATGATTTTTTAGTTTTTAAAAGTGATTTTCAAGGTGAAATGATAATTTTCCTCAAGAATGTTTTTCATGGTCTTGTAATGGTATTTCCAATAATCAACACTAATAACCCTTGATGTTACATATTATCCACTACTGATATTTTTTTAATGATACCATCTTCATTATTTCTCTGGATGATTTGTTTTATTTTTTCAATGAGATTTCCATGGAAATCATTTCTTTTTCATGGGTTAATCATGTTATGAAATGAATAATGTATGTTTCTATGTATTTTATGTTGATATGAAAGCTCTAAATTTTTTATTCATGTTATGGTTCATGGAAATTTTTTATGGTGATTGGCTGTTCCATTATAGACTAAGGGTGTATGGTTCCCTTATAATCAAATTATGGGTGATTACATTATTAACCAAGGAAGGGTGGTCCTATTATCAACCAAGGATGTGTGGGTCTATGATAGTACTCTAACACATTGGGTATGGAATTTAAATGTATGTTTATTATATTTTAAATAGTGATATGTTAATTGATGTCCCAATTTTCATACATGATTTATATTTCTTTTTTGTGCATTTTTTGAAAATATTATGACTTATCAATGTAAGATAACGAGTTTATGATTAAAGAAAATTATTTGTCACTTCATATAGTTGAAAAGCTATGTGATCTTAGTGATTCATTTGATAAAGAATAACATAATATGGATCAAGATTATTGATTGAAATGACTCTTTTAATTGTTAAAATATTTATACCATGTATCATGGTTGATGATCCAGGTATTAATGGGTATGAATTATCTTATGTTATGATCATGAACTATGATTATGTCATCATTCCCTTATTATCATCTTATGATCACTGATGAAATTAAACTGTTATTAACTATGTTTACTCTTATTGAGTGTTTGATCTCAAATACCTTTTTTTCTTTTTCCAAAGGTTTTAAAGAATGGTTTAAAATATATTTTGTTTAAGAAGGCCACTAAATGAAAATAATATAATAAAAGTTGATGTTGATATTACTGAACTTATTTTTTATGAATCCAAGCTATTTAGAGTTTTCCTAATACTATAAAACTCTAAAACTAATATATATTTGGGTTTATATAATGTGAATTCTTACCTAAATACTATAGAATATGAATTGCTAAAAGTCATGTCCTTACTGTTGGTATTAGATCAAGGTTTAGATATCTTTGATGATTACGATACTTTCATTAGAGTTTATTTTTAACGTTATGGAAAAAATTAAGTTTATGAATATAAGTTTCATTATATGTCCAAAGACTTAGAGAGCCATTTTGAGGATTTATGTGAAAGAATTTTAAGTAGACAATAGATAATTTGGGAGCCATTTTATTTGGATGAGGTATATATTACAATTAATTTTAACATGAATCGTTATTTTAGGAGTAAACGATGAATTATGTTTTGGAATCATATATGATATTAATGTGAATTTATAGTGATTGGTGTTATTTATGGAAATGACTACCATATTTTGGAGCATATATGATTAGTGAATTTTCCTTTCTGGGTATATGACTTTATCAATGAATAAAGTTATTTGGAGATAATTATTAAATTTATGTAACAAAAATATGTGATCAAATCCATCTAATTTTTTTATTTAATGATTTTTAAAAAACATTTTGAAGAATTTTAAGGATATTTATTGGTCGAATTCTTTAGTTTAAAATTTGAGTAATAGTGTTGAATTTTGGAGAAAAATGTATCATTTCTTCATATAAAGGTTACTTAATTTCAGGATTTATTTTACATTGTGAAAGGAATTTTGGTTTTATTTAACATATAAATGTAGAATAAATAGATTCTTATCCTTTTTTAGAAGTATATTATTTTACATAAGTTGATTTTAGTTCTTAAAGAAAAAAAATTCTTCTTAAATACTCATAGTTTGGAGAAAAAGATGTGATTGTGGTGAAAATTGTTTAAGAGATGAAATTATACATGGAAGGTAAGTATATTTCCTTATTACTTGATTCTATGTGGTAAATTAATTCCTAAAATATAGGTAAGAGGATATTTAAATGACACTTTTATCCTATTAAATTTATTTATGATGAATTGATGGTCTTTTTAACACCTATTTGGTTGATGGTTTTTTGGTCGTTCACTTTCTCATGATCAATGATCTCTGTCAATATCTATCATCATATGAATATTATTCTTTTCATCCATATATATTTTCACAAACCACTAATGTTTTCCAAATTTTAAACCTAGTTATTTATTATTCTTCATGACCTTCATACATCCCTTTTTATATTTTCAAGTGAATATTTTGTTAACTCTTTTACAATGCGAGACTTAAACGAAGGTAATTTCAAAAGTTTAACATTTTTTAGAACGTTAGAGATAAAATTTCAAGGTCACAACTTTGTATGGGGAATATTTAATATCTCAATATTTTAAAATGGAATAATGTTTGACAGAGTATACAACACAAAACACCATGACTAAATGAACCATGAAATGTTATTTAAATATGAACACTATTAGATAGACATTAAATTGGTGGATATGGATAGGTTTAACTATTTTTTTTAAATATATATAAATTTTCTAATCAATACTAATTTCTTCATTAATGATTTGGAAATAAGTGCTCAAATTTTAGGAAATCTATTTTATTATTTAATAATGTGTATCCTTTAAAAATTTATTTTTATTTCTTTTTATGAGAATTTAATATAATTTATATCTATAAAATTTGGAAATTATATTTTATGAAAATTATATCATTTTTAAAATTAGCATATAAAAATTATCTTAACAAGAAATATTGATAATTCAATAAATTTGGTTATTTTTCAATGAATAGTGAAAAATGATATTTATTGAAAATATATTTTATTTTAGATTATTTACAAATTAAAATTCTATTTTAAAATATTATTACTTACTATCAATTATAAATAATCAAATTAAGGTTTTTAAAAAAAATTATAGTTGTATTTATTATAAAAAAATTTATATATGAAAAGGGCATTTTCCTGAAAATAGTTTCATCATGTTTTGTGAGTTTAATTTTAAATTAAATACTGCCACTTATATATTTTAATTAAAAAAAATTGATTTCATATTTTTAATTAGGTGGTCCAAGTTTTTTTGAATAAGACCCTTTTATTTTTGGACATTATGAATAGTAAATTTAATGATTTTGTTACCACTATAAAGTGTAAAATAAGTAATTAAGTTAAAAATAATATGATATGGGCTCAAAATTAGCCATAACGATTTCCGTAATTTTACTGTATAATTATAAAGAATCTATAATCATCCAAAATTCAAATATATTGCCTTATATTTTCATTTTCTCGTGATTTTTCCTTTATATTATCACATACAAAGAAAAGTAAAAGTTATCATTCTTCTTGTTTTATTATATCTATATTTTTAGTATAATGATGAATATATGTTATTTTTTATTATAAATATCCATTTTAAATGTAAAATATTTTTTTTATAATGTTAATTTATTTTTTATTTTTTGTGATGAAAAATCACCTTAAATGATTACGCAACCCTAATACAGTTCTTGTGGCAATAATAAAAATATTATTTAGAAAACAATAAAAATAATATTATTTGAGTGATTTTTTTCATTAAATTATTTTTTAGATAAATATTAAACATTATATAGGTTTTTTTGAGTCAGATACTTATTCCATTTCTGTCTTATTGTTCTTAATGTCAAATTAAATGAATAGTTCCAAAATCTATATTAATGTTATTTTATAAAAAATAATATTTTATTAAATAATTTAAAACTCAAAAAACCCCTATGTTCATATAAGCGATGGTATATATTTGATGAAATAATAAAATGTCCATTCAGGGATATTTTTTCTTTTATAATAAATATATTAACCCCTAAATATAAAAAAAATTGTTTTACGGTAATAGTACAAAAGGGTTAACTGGTGATTATAAAAATGATACATGTATATAATAATATAAAATTAAGAATAAATTATTTTATTAGAGATTATTACTTATATTATATTATAATATTATCAATTTAGATCCATTTTTACATTAAAATTATTTTATTTTAATTTAATATTTTAAGAAATTTTAAGAGTTCCCCTCCCCTCTTTTATAAAAGGGAACATCTTCTTCTCATTTATTCACACATAAAAAACCATTTGATTTTGTAATTACATACCTATATAATTTAAATAAAATATATAAACTTCATAGAGTCCTTTTTTATTATAAAACTAACATTAGACTATTTTTGGTGTAAATCTTAAGAGGTTGTTCGAAGAAGAGGTGTCACTCTTAACCGAGAATTTTTGTTTTATTTATTCTTACACCTCCTTAAAATAATGTTCAATCATGATGAAATAATAACACTGGTATCTTAAATATATCTATATTTTATTATTCTAATGACATAACCCATATCTATCTACAACCTTCATGAAATGGGAAAGGAATCCATCATACTTTTGTACAATGGACTACCGCCCCATGGACCAATGTAATTAGTTTTCCATCACCACCTATCATGTCTATTTATACTAATGGATTAATTATATATACATATATGAGATATTAATTATATATTTTTCATATTTAATATATAATATATCATTTACTTTCTTTCCTTTCCATTCACCGAAAAATGATAACATTGATCGTTCATACGTGTGGAGTACCACCTCAACAAAAATATGTGATTAATTTTTCATCACCACTTAATAGTGATTTAATATATTATAATATTTTAATAAATAATATTTTATTTATGATATTATTTTTATTTTTAATGATAATATATTATTTACTTACTTTCCATAACGATCATTGAAGAATGGAAATGTTACTCACGCGAATGTATGACGTACCATATCTATTATTATAATGTAGTTAATTTTTCATAAACATATTCAATAAGTGGTTTTAAAATTATAATTGATGTCTAAAAATTATTATTATTTCAGTATTATAATTCTTTACATGATTTAGTAATTTCCCCTTTGATGATGGACGACACACCGAAGATGTGTTTGAAATTATGAATTGAAGATCATTAAAATACCCAACAGGGACTTTAATAATTATATAATTAAATATTTCACTGAAATAAATTAAAGAAATGGTTTATGGATAAGATATTAAACATGAAAAAGTTTATTAATAAATAAAATTATTTATATGATTTTTCTATACAACAGTTGATATACATGGAACGTCTGGACTCGAGGTAAGAGATTTCATCTCAATTTCATTTCATTAAAGAATATTTTATTATTATTAATGTAGTTTATTTTATATGGTTTATATAATTACATTTCACATATTATCCCATAAATCCCTCAAATTATTAGTATCTTACGTTTCAATTTTAGTAACATTATCTAAGGGGATTTTACCTGAATGTTACTAAGTGGTAAATGGATTCTTAACTAAATTTCCATTCATTGGGTTATAACTTTTAAACATTAACTTTGTAATACCAAGATTATGTGTCAAATTAATTGGTTTGATTTTTTTTATTTCTAATATTATTTTTTGGAATTATAATTTTTAAACATAATATCTTTCTAAATTAATTCTAAATTCAATGGTATTATTTTTGTAAGGGTTATTCATATTAAATTACATTTACTTGGGATATATATTTATGATATGTATGTATATTATTTTATGAGGTGTATATACTAACCCATTGAAATTTTATATCATAAATGTCTTTATTTTCATGATATTTTATGTTATGTTTGATGTTATTTTTTATCGGGCCTATGAATGAAGAGTCACGAAAGTGGTATAGGATTTAAGTTACACTATATTTTCTTTTCTGAATTTTTTTTGTTAAATTTTTATTAGAGGGAAAATCATATTATATTTTTACCATGAACCAAATTTATTCTATTACCCTTGGGTTATTAATTTGTAATAAACGGTTAATTTCCATTTCCACTTTTATTGCTTGAACAAAAATCAAGAAATTCATTCGTAAGTGATACTGATCTTGTATTTTCTTTTAGATTAGGAATCATTCTATTCCATATTTATGTTTTATAAAATGTTTTCAAAAAATTTATTTTATAAAAATAAATGATATCTTATAGATACTTCACATGGTCTTTGACCATATTTTAAGAAAACAATAAAAGAAAATTTCTTTACATTTTCTAAATGGTTTACTTTAGACTCTCTGTAAAAAATGTTTAAAATGAATGATTATTTTATATCATTTATAACATGAACATATTTTCTGACCACTGTGAACAATATTTTATTTAAAGATTAATTTATAATTATATAAGTTTATTTCTAAATAAAATTATTTTCATAATATTTAATTTATCATTAGTTTTTAATTTTTTTTTAAAAAAAGTGAAAAGTATATTTTCCTTAAAAATGTTTTTCATGATCTTTTAATGTAATTTACATTCATTAATTTCAATAAACCATGAAGTTAATTATTCTCCTCTAGGGAAATTTTTTAATGATATCATCTTAATTATTTATCTATATATATTTTGATTGTTTCAAAGGGATTATCATGGAACATGTTTCTTTTCTACGAGTTAATCAAGTTATAAAATAAATAATAGACGTATCTATAATTTTTATGATGAGATTCAAGATCTATGTCATTTATTTAGGTTATGGTTCAAGGAAATTGTTTATGATTATGTGTAGTTCTGTTATAGACCTAGGATTGGTGGTTCGATTATATATCAAGGACTGGTGGTTACGTTATTGACCAAGGATGGATGGTTCTATTATAAACATATGATGGATGGGTCCATGATATACCTCCAATTCATTGGGTATGGATGTTGAACATGTGATTAATATATTTGTAGGATTGATTTGGGAAATTATGTACCAAGTTAAAATAAATTATTTATCTAAGTTTTATATGATTTTTTATAAAAATATTATTATTTCATAAGGTATCTAACGAGTTTATGTTTAAAGAAAAGTATTTTCTACTTTTTGTGGTTGACAAACTATGGGCTTTTAATTATTCCTCTGATCATGATTGACATCACATGGATCATGATTATTGAATATAATGAATCTTTTCATTGATAAAATTTTTAATCCCTATTTCATGATTGAATTTCCAGGTATTGATGGGTATTAATTATCTTAAGGTATGATCATGCACTTTGATTATTTAATTATTCTCTTATACTCATCTTATTCTCACTTATCGCATTCAATTATTAATTCTTATGTTTACTCTTACTGATTTTTTGAGAACAACCACATTAGGTTTTATTTTTCAACAAATAGTGAGGAAATTATTTCATTATGTCATGACCATAAAAGTTACTAAATGTGTAGAACGTATTGGAGATGATGCCAATCTTTATGAAACATTTGTTTATAAATCCATGTTGTTAAGAGTTTATACTAATTATCTAAAATAGTAGAAAAAAAGATCTTTTTTTCAAATAAATTGAATTATTTCCTAAAGAATACATAATATGTATTTTTAAATGATTATTCCTTACAAATAATCATTTATTTTAATGCCTACAATATCATTTGGTTAGAAAATTTGGATAAAAAATTAAATTATAATGGGGTAATAATAGTGAATAATGTTAAGTTAAATATATAAGTAGAATAATGATATTACTCTAAAGGGTGGTGTTACCTCAAATAGTTTTTAAGGATCCTAAATAAAATTTGGATATCTCAATTAATGTCTTATTAATGACAAGGAGGGAATAAGGGATATTGCTATAGGATTTAATTTATAGAGTTGTAGAATATTTCTAACAACAATTATTATAACAAGTCATTGATTTGGGAATATAGTGGGAGTACCTTTAGATACTTACAATGACTCATAAATTTCTTGAAATAATGAAAGTGATATCATATAAATTTTAATAAATTTAGCTACATACTTTAATAACAAAATTTAACTATTATTAAGTTACTATTCACTTCATATGGGCTTGGTAATGGATATCTAATTATAGAAGATGTAGTAGTTCCATGGGTACAAGAGATGTATTATATGACTGATAAAATGTGAAAACCTAGGTAATAATATAAATAAATATATTTTATGAATTACAATTATTCATTTTTTGATTCATATTCATAATTTTTTATAAATAATTTTATATAATTTTTCAATCGAGAATTAAATAGGTTTATTTAAATAAATAGTATATAAATGTATTGAATGGTTTTATTTAAAAGTTACATTTTATAATGTTTGAATGTGAAATTGATCAATTAACTTCAATTTTTATATCATCATATAAAAATATTCTTAGGAATTGTTCTTTTGGATTTTTCTAAAATAGTTTACTTTTCTGTGAATAGTGAAACACCAATTTTTAAAATAATATCACTTTTATGACATTATCATGATATAATAAATACATTAATGTTTATGAATAAATTTTTCAAGAAAAAAATTTAATAATTAATTCTCTAACTTAAAAATATAATTTGAACTTAGAAACACATTTTTGATATTTTAGAACTCTAAGTAATTTTTTTACGAAAATAAAAAATATTTTTGGGTTTTCTCTTTTAATAAAGTATTCACATGGTTCATTTGGGTATTGGTTATTTTTGAAATTAAAAATAGCTACCTTTTGTTAAACAAAATCCAACTAATTCTATTGTAATAAACATTATTATTAATTTTGGTGTGAAATCAATTTTAGGCTTAAAAATAAATGTTTTATGAAAATAGGTTTTAATTGACTTTTGTGAAATTATATTAAAAATATTTTTTACCACAATTAGAAATTAAATCCTATAAAGTTTATTTCATATTTTATATTATAATTTTTTAAATTCATCATTAGTTGAATTAAATTTTTAGTTATAATAAATAGTTACCATGGAAAAAATTTGTCCCAATAGTAAATATTAAAAGGGTTAAATGGAGAGCTAAACTAAGAGATAAAGCTTAAAATGTCTATAATGAATGTTTAAATTTTATTGGTTGAGTGTATTTAGAACTTAAATTATCCTTTCACCAACATTGGACTAAATTTGAGAAAATTTTTATGATAATGACATTAATTATATTTTAATGTTCTTAAAATTTTCAAGGTTACCACTCTTCTCAATTATAAAATTTATTCTCCTATCAATACTACCTCAAATGTTTTGAAAACCTTATATTAAAAAATATATTTCCAAATATATTTCAAAATATTCTCCTGACATCCTAGAGGACATGATCTCACCAAAATACTAATCCTATAAGTATTAAGATTTAATCTGAACGAAAATATTTAAGGAGGTGGAATAAGTCTTAACCAATTACATTAAAGTTAATTTATTTTTATGAATAATTAAAAAATATTATGACCATATTAACATAATTACATAAGTATGATCAATATATTGAAATTTTATTATGTTAATATAATTACTAGCATATGCCTTCTTTCAATCCTATAGAAAATGAAAATGTTAGTTGAGAATACGTGAAAAATATCACTTCCACATAAATATGCAATTTATTATTCATCAATGCCTCACATAGATGGTGAGTAAGATTTATTTAATTAATAAATATGTTATTTTTAAATTTTTATGATTTTTTAAAGGTAAACCACTTTATAATTTATTTTCTTTTCATCCATTAGAAAAATAAAAATGTGGTTGATGTATATATGTGCACTATCACCTCATTTTATGACATCTATGTTTTTTATCACCATCATAAAAAGATTGTTTTAAAATTATATTCAATGAAAAAAAATTATAATTATAAAATTTTTATTAGTTTGATATGATAGAATCTTAAACCTTTTGACCACATTCAACACATAAAATCAATTTTGGACCGAACGAACCCATAACATCTGATTTAATCTTAACCAATTTAGTAACCAAATAAAACATGATAATAAGTGAAGTAAAGTTAATAAAACATGTACAAGGGGATTCAAGACTCGAGTAATGATATTTTTCTATTAAACCTTGTTTTATATGTATTAAAAGTTTTCATCTCAAATATTTTTCATCTATATCCTTGTTCATTAAAATTATTTGATAATACTATTATTTATTCTCAAATGAGTGATTGAAATAATTTTCAACTATCTTTTAGATTCATTAAAATGGTTTAATAAAGAATCATTTCAATGTTTTCAGTACATGTTATTTTTTTACTTACTGTAAAAATGTTATTTTTTTGATATTTATCCCTTGAAATAATTTTCCTATAGCCATATTTGATATTCATTATAAATATTCCTATTTGGGTTTATATGGTTTTAAAATTAAGATCGTATTACTGTTTCCCATGTGGATTTTAGTGTTTTAAATGTTATTAAGAGAAAATGATATTTCATCTTTTTTTTACAAGATAAGTAGAGGATTTTTTTGCTTATTTTCTCAAAGGCCAATTCTTATTAATGTTATGATTGAAATAAATGATTTCTTCTGCTATATTATTGTTATAGTTCTGGGATATTATTTATGATGATCGGTAGATCTTATATATACATCAAATTAAATTGGTAATGATCTTTTCTTTCAGGAATTTATGTTTGAATTAACAGTATTAGTTATTTCATTTATATGTGTGATTATAATACTGATTCTAATAGAGATATGAATATAATTATCATTTTTACCAACATTATTACTTTATGCTTGAAAATGGAGTTTTATATAAAATTTTTTATTTCAAAATGAAGGAAAATAATATTATAATTTAATAGAAAATTTCAACAATTTTAGATAAAAAGAATTGTTTTCAAGGAAAAGTTTTTATGTTTTTAGAGAGACTATAATTATTGTTATTTTTACATTAAATTTTCTTTTTAGAAATTTTTCTGAAAACACTATGGGTAGTAAAAATGTTTTTATTTGTAAATAAATTATTATTTGATGTCAAAGTTAATTACATAATAAGGAAAACGTTATTGTGGGATTTCATGATTTTTAAATTAAATAATGGGTTTCTTATCATTTTATATCCTTTAGTGACATTTTTTATTCCCATTACTCATTTTCAAATGTTTTCTTAGAGGGTTTATATATTAATATGAAACTGATGAAAGGTTTATCTTTCCAATATGATGATTCATCATAAAATAAGTAGATATGTCATAAAAAATATAGGAATGTAAATAAAAGAAACTATTTTGTGTGAAAAATGAGAACAATGGGAAAATATAAACGTTTTTCTATGATGATTTTCCTAATTATCTAAAATACTAAACAAAAAATATCTTATAAATGAAAGAAATTGAAACTATTGTAATAAATCATGTAACTATGGGTTATTTTAGTTACATGTTTTTATAGTTGGTTTTTGAGTAAGGTTTTAGATATCTATTGTAACATATCTATATTTTCATATAAGGGTCTAGAATATATATTATAATATTTTAGAGTTAGGTGTTGAGTTAGAGAATGATTCAGAGGCTTAAAGAGGATAGGTATTTTTATTATATAAACATTAAATACATTAATATCACGTGTAAACTATTTTCATGATATAGTGGAATGACTATAGAAAAAAGTCATATATTATAAATATAAGACATCCTTTGAATCCAAAATGTAGGTTTTACCCTTGGGGTGATATAATCTTTGTCAGAATCTTGTGGTTGGTTAAAGGGCGGTCTTTGGAGAAATACTAAATGCTAAATTAATTATTAATTAATTTTTCTTTTATTTGACATAACCTAGCCCCTCCTATATTAAATCATATTTAATGGATAATCCCATGATTAGTATCATAAAACTAGGGGGTTGAGGGGATCATGGATGAGAGCAGTGGCGGAAATTGCGATCACGGATCGATGATAGGTATATATCAAGGATTGAAAATAATAGAAGAATTATTGGATCTTACCAGTGAAAATAATTTATCCCCATTATTTATTAATTATCAATGAGAACATGTGGTAAGATGTTATTTTATATGTATGTATCCCCATTTCTTTATCCCACGTTGAATGTGAATCAATTATTTGAATAGTCTTATTTGTATATTGATCGTGTTATGCGGGTGGGGGTTTTATCTTCTTGGATTTTAAGGTATTGATATTTTATTTTTTTACCATTAGTTCTTCATTATTATATAAATTAATCAAGTATAACATGAACAATGGTTGAGTTTCATTCCTCTGGTAGGGATTTTTGATTTTATCCTCTATTCTTCCCACATTCTTTCTTGGTGTTTTTCTAATTGGTGATTCGATGATTACCTAGTATGTGATCATTATGAACCCTATTTTCCAAATAAAAAATTAATACCATAGGTTTAGATCCGAGATCAATGGAATTGTATTTGTTCGAGATGATGGTAGTGGAGATGTGATGAAATTTGAGTTTCTTAGTTCATGGTTTCATATACGATTATGATGCAGTTTCAAAGAGGTGTTTTTTTGGTAAGATGTGATGGTCATGATTCAGCCATCAGTGATGGTGAGGCTTCTTCAATGCTTGATATATGTTTAATGGGAGATATTTATGGAAATATTAGTGTAAGTAGTGTATAAATTTGAATACTCATGATGTAATTGTGGGTCTATGGAAAATCCCTTATTACATGGTGTGTACCTCAAAAAACACATGCAATGTGGAGTACGTAGCTGCAATGTTATAATTTAAACATGGAATAAAATATCACATGTCATGTGACATGTGTCACATACGGTGTGACCCAGTTCTATCCACTCATTGTATAATAGAGTGGGTACATATGCATGAACACTGGCATATCTAGGTTTAGAGGTACATGATGTGTACTTCCTTTAACGTAGTTTATAGGTCTTTTTTCTTCAGTATAGACCATGTTAAGTTGAGTGTGATTCCATTGTCCATCCTAATGAGTTTAATATATGGAATTTCATTCTAATCATATAAGTTTGATCCCCTCAATGGATATGGTCTCAGTTAGAGTTCGGTGTATCCCCTTTTGTGACCAGGATGGGATCCTCTATCATTCCTTCTTCATCCAAGGTAGGTTTCATGGTATCTGTGCAACCAAAATACATAGGTAGTTGATCTTATATCTATATGGTTATCGTAGTAGCATTTGTGTTGTCCTTTATTGGTAATAGGTGTGATCCCATATCTATGTATCATGGTCTAGTATATCTAGTGAGTACTTTTTTTGTGGGGCCAGATGAGAATGACCTCTTGGATGAGAATTATCAATGAAATTAGGATCATGGAGTATATCATCCCATATGAGAATAACCTTGAAGCCTCAAGTAAAATCCTATGGTTGGAAGTGTGGTTTAGACATATTGGAGACTTGGAGTCTTTTATGGGTATATATGTGATTCCATTATCATTATGTATCATATCTTGAATGAAATACAAATGTATTGATAATTTAACTACTCTTGATACTTTATGTTTGGTGTTTTCAGGGTGTCCTAAGGGGAATTTTTATACTCATCCTTGTATCATATCTTCCCACATATTTTGTGTCTTATGAAGATGATATTACATTTTATAGATTCCTAGGAGGACTGGGAGTGGGCATATAATAGTTTGGGATAGACAGCAAAAAGGTTCATATCAGGTGTTGTGTTTGTTATCAGTCCCATCCTACATAGCATGTTAGAAACCTAGTTAATATAGTGACCCTGAATTTTCTTAAATTACTATTACGACATTATAAAGATAAATAACATAATATTATTACACCACAATGATCCATAGGTTTAGTGTCTTGGGAAAACTAGGACCAAACATAACATTTACAACATCAAGCATAACCATTTATTTAAATCCTTAATCTATAGCCTATTATTGGAACCTGACCTCTCCTTAGTACATGTTGTCACCTAAGGATATACATAAAAAAATGTGAGATAAAATCCTAGTAAGAGGATAGATAAGAAAAATATATTTTAGGGTGAGCATAATCATAACATCATCATCAGAATCATGAGAGGAAACATGAATAAAAGACTTGAAATGTGGCAATCCATAAAATGAAACCTCATGTTTTAGTAGTCATTTACATCACATGGTTGTGAAAAAATATAGAATTGTTTTCACCCATAATTTCACTTTATCTCATGATATTAATCACTTAACCTAATGAATTGGAGTTCTGTATAATTCTTCGAGCACCCGTCACATCAAAACATTCATTTTGTACTATATAATCCAGGCACACCCGTCACATCATAACATTATCATTATCATTCATTACACATATACAATTTATTAAAACTAACATAAATAACCCATGAAAAGGAATGTTTTTCATCTCATAATAACACATTCATAAACTTTGGGTTCCCAAAAGAAAGTGGTAATAACATACTTTCAACAAGAACCATCAACCATGGGAAAGAAGTAAAAGGTGTGTTTTAAAAGAAGCGTTCTTTCGGAGAACATTTTTTTGAAATAAACTTTAGTAGAAAAAATGTATATCACATTAAAGGAAATAAAATTATGAACAATTTATTTTTAAGGACTAACCATATCAAAGATGGAGTGAAATAGGGAGAACCTAAAGAAAGAAAGTTGGGTTCCAAAATTTCCCCTTACCTTGTATCTGAACACTATTCGCATTATTGTCCTGTATAATGACATTATATTCATTAATTAGAAAATAATTAACCTTTTATACATGAATATGGTTTAATAATGTTTCATTATGTTATTTCATAGGCCTTTGGATGAGTTATAAAGCATAAATTCATTGTTTGGGAATGTTCGTTTTTATAATTTTCTTGAACGATTCACTTTTATTAATGAAAGGGAGTTCATTTAAAACATTTATAAAAATAAATAATTGTAATTATATTTTATTGATGATGTTACAGAACTTTAAATTGTCATATAAATAATTTTTTTAAATACCATGATAATGAATCAATATATAAGAATTCAATGATGATCGTTTGGGGTTAATTTGGGCGGTTTTTCGACCACAACAAACATGTTTGGTTTAATCATTTAGTAATATTTACATAAGTTGGATCCATAAATTTAAATACAATATAATACATATAATATAATATTTTTCAACCATAAAAATGGTTTCATGACCATATCTGAAGGTGGTAAAGGAAAAAGTAAAACATGTCGTTGTTGAAGGTGATAAATTAACACCTCATGTACAATGTGTTCTTTTCTAAAAAAAGAAGAGGGGAAGGGGGTTGGATGATATATTTTCCCACTAGTATCATAACAAAAAATTATAGGTAAGATAATATAGTTACCATCCCATGTGGATGAGGATAGGTAGGGAGATTTTAAGATAAGAACTTGAAATTGAAATGAAATTAAGAGAAAAGAGAGAGGGGAATTACAACTAGAATCCTCCTTAAGCCACCTTGGATTGGTCTTTTTATGAGACCCAAAGCACTTGGACGTGGGATAGGGGATATGGAATATCTTTGGGCAGATTTTGGACATGTTTTTATGCTTTAGAGGTGTGAGTAATTGAGGGTGTGAATGGTGGTATTTATAGTGGAGGGGAGTGTGGTTCTCTTAATAATTGAATCATTAGTTTATTGATTTTCACCAAGATAAGATATAGTGATGATTCCATGACCAAGAATAGTAAATAGGGATTGTTAGTTCATTATTTGGGTTCTTAAATTACTTTTGATATCAGGAATAGTGGATTTAAATTATAATCTATTTATACGGTAAATTAATGTATTTTACTATTCACAAAAACTCATGTATTTCAGAAAAATCCCAAAAAAACACCCTAAATTTTTTTTTATTTAGTATCCAAAAATGAATATTATT
This sequence comes from Viscum album, assembly GCA_963277665.1. Lineage (NCBI taxonomy): Eukaryota > Viridiplantae > Streptophyta > Magnoliopsida > Santalales > Viscaceae > Viscum > Viscum album. Next base: position 1,493,150,430 of record OY728120.1, read on the forward strand.
TTTTCAAAAATAATTTTATAAATTTTATAAAATTAATTTTAACTAATATCATAATTTAATTGAATAATATAGTATTTAAAATTTAAACTGATTTTAAAATAATTTCAAAAATTACATAAGGTCTTATAAAATTATCTTAGAACCAGAAAAAATAGAATCGTTAATTTATGAATACATTTTAAGAAAATATATATTATTTTAAATTAATCAATTAAATATAATTAATTATTTATGACTTACAAATTACCAATACTTTTACTATTGTCAAATTGTTACTTATAAGATGCTTAAATTTTGTTTAATCATTCATCTGTAAGGTCACTATTATTTTGGAAGATTTACTATTAATAATTGTTATAATACTATTCATAATGGTAAATTACTATTCATCAAAAACTTTGTTTTCCCTATCGGACTTCAAACATCTTATTGATTGCACCCATGTATGTTAGGTTTTCAAAATTCAAATCATTAAAGTGCCAAAAATTATGTTTAATGGTCACATAATATTTAGTATAATTATATTTCATTGTGCTTCCAAATGTGATTATACTATAAGGAAAAACTATAAGAATGGAATTACATTGATAAAACATTGGGTTGTTATAGCCCACTTTTGGGTGGGCTTGTATTTGTACAAGTATTTTCTTTCAGTAATATTTTTGTACTCTGATGGTGGGATATAGATGTATTCATGAAATAGTATCATTCTTAGTTTACTGTTAGTATTTTATGGTCTTGGATTTTTGTGCACACAAATAAGTAACACAGGATAATGCCTCTCATATTGGTGATAGGTTTAATAAACACTAGTCTCAAGCCATTATCCTGTTGGATGAAAAAATGAAAATTTCATACATGACTTACCATTAGAGAGGTAGGACTCGATGGGCCAGGTCATGATTGAACACCATCAGAGAGTTCATACCTTTATTTTGGATTTTGCAGTTTTTTTATATCCATGAGGTTTGGTAAGGGGTTTATGAAATATTTTTAATTTGTTTTGTGTTCATATATGAGGATAGGGACTCTAGTGTTGTTGTTTTGGCCAACATATCCATTCACCAGGACTCAAATAACATGTTTGTTAACTCGTTATATATTGAAAATAGTTATAAGGAAAAAAATTACAATTTATCATATAATAATAGTATTTGATTTTTATGTACTTATTGAGTTAGCTCCCTTAATATACACTTTTACCAATGTATATCTTGATTTTATTTCATGATTAATCCATGAAGACAACTAGTTGTGATTCCACTATGTTATCATGAGGATCATCCACTGAGTGATGAGCCTTATGTATAGGATCATGTAATGGAGTTAGTACCTCTGAGTGGTTTTCTAGTTTTTCCACTAGTATATTTCACTAAAAGTATGAGATGAATATGTTTATAGGCTAAGTACACTCTCTTGGTTTTAAGGGAAGTGACTTCCTATGTTTTGGGGTAAGCCAGACCCCCATGCAGTTGGGGACCAGTTAGAGGTAGTCACATGAGTTTTCCAACTTGTGAGGAAACCTACCGATTAGATGGTCATCCTAGAAGTGAGTCTTCTTCATGGATCCACTGGTCAATGTAGAACTCTGGTGACTCAGTCAAATGATAAGATGTCTCTCTCTTAGTCATATTTCAAGCATCACTTCTAGAAGTATTTCTATCCAGACAGTTTTCAATCATTGTGTATTCAGGAGCTTATATAGTTATAGTAGTGTAGTATGACCATGGAATAGTATTTAGAAAGGTTTAATAACCTATTATGATACTCCCTATATATGGTTAGATATTGGTTCTTTCGATCAAAAAATTTTTAGTTGGGTTTACACCAAGATATTAGGTTTATAGTTCTATATCATTACATTTTCACCTATGTTGGAGTTCTTGATAGATACTTAGTGGTGAAGAGATTTATAGGAGAGTAGACATTAACAATGGGTTTTTGTTGAGGAAACACAAGAGTTGAGACATCGATGGTTAGTAGCTAATGATAGTTACAAAGTTCATGTGGTGCGTGATGCTTTAGAAGGTGACCCCAATGAATAGAGACAGTAGTTTAGGGATCATAGGATTGTTATAGTCATCATAGAGAGTGGTAGTACTTATCTTATGATGTATGGGGACATATCATATAGGATTTTATAACATTTCATACAGTTGAAATGGTGAAAATCAATGGAAACCCCATAAATGGACAACTTAAAATGCAATGAGGTCCATGGTGCGAAAAATGTGGAAAGGGAGTGGGTAGAGTAGAAGGAGTTGGAATGCAGTTTGACCTATTTCCCCCACCACCCTAGGTAGTCTAGACTAGGGTTAAGGAGCTAGTAGTTATGGGTAAGGACATCTTCTTGCATTAGAGAAATATGACCTATAGGATCTAGGAATTATTATAGGTACAATCTGTTTCTTATTTATTTAGCTACAATAATGATTGAAATAGGTGTGAACCCCTATTTTTTTATACCTATATTATACGAGACTGGGAGATTTTAGTTGAGCTCTTAGATAAACCATTATACTTGGAGACTCCTTTGAAATGTGACCTATCAATCACACACTTAATCCAATAGTGTGACCTAACACTTGGAGGTGAGATCTTATTATGGGATCTATCTGTAGCAATGATGAGGTCTTAGGAAATCATCTTAATTTTAGAGTGGTTACCCATAATTTATACATATATTGACTATTTTAGGTGAAGGATATGGTGTATCAGCATAGAAATATTTAGTTTCTCCTTTATGGATGATATGGAAACTCTATCTAAGAACGATGTGTTCATACATTAGAGGATACAACTGATTACTCACTAGTTTGGTAGTATTTCCCTTAGAGCAGTGGAAAATATTCTCTCTCATCTTTCTGAGGTGATGGAAGAGTACAAGGATGTAATTACTGGGGGTGTGAAAGGAATACCTCCCCAAAATGATATATAATTATACATAAAATTGTACCCAAGTATGATCTTGATATCTATGCCAGTATATTGAATATATCCTGCTAATATTTTTGAGATGGAGGTATTGTTGGAGGACTTATGGAGGAAGGAATATGTCATAACTAGTATTTTCCCTTAGGAAACCCTGGTGTTGTTCACCAAGAAGGTGGTTGGGAACTTGAGGATGTGTGTGGATTATCATCACTTGAATAAAATTATCTTTAAGAATAAGTTTCCACTATCAAGGATCAATGAACTCATGGAACAATTGATAGGGGTGCGATGGTTCTCAAAGATTAACCTTAGATCGAGCTATCACCATCTTCAAGTATAGGATCAGGATATATTGTAGATAGAAATTAGATATTTCTATAGTCATTATGTGTTCTTGGTTATGCCTTTTTGAATGATAAATCCCATAACAGTGTTCATGGGAGTCATTAACAGGATCATTCAACCATTCTTAGATTGATTTATGTTATTCTTCATAGTTGAAATTAGGGTGTACTCGACATAATAAGAGGACTGGGTGAGACAATTGAAGATGGTCCTACACATAATCCAAGAGAACCAGATTTATAGGAATCTCAAAATGTGTCACTTATAGATTTGAGAGATCCAATTTTTGGGACATGTTATCTCATCAAAGGGTGTCGTAGAGGAATCAGATAGGGTTAAGGTAGTTCTATCTTAAGATCCACCAAATATTATGATATAGGTATATAGTTTCCTTTGGATTGTAGGATACTATCAAAGATTCATTCCAAATTTCTCTAGCATATTTTCTCCTTTGACCCCTTTACCTAAAAGGGGAATCCTTTCATATTTATGGACATGTGCCAAAATTCTTCTTAAGAGTTACGACTAAGGTTTCTAAGAATTTCCTTCTTGAGGTTTCTAGAGGTGGGTGTGGAGTACATAGTATTATGCAATGTATTAGGGACAAGACTTGGTTGTTTTATAAAGCATAGGCTGGCACTAATTTGTTACCATTCCTGATAGTAGAGACTAGATGAGAAGAACTACATGACCCATGATCTTGAGTTAGAAATAGTAGTCTTCACTATAATTATGTAGTGACATTACCTTATGGGTTGGAAATTTATCTTGTGCTATGATCACAAGATTCTCGAGTATAACTTCTCATATAAGTATTATTACTTAATATAGAGGTGATGAAAATAGTTCCTACAATATTATGACATTGAGATCATCTATACTTCTAGTAAGGGGAACATAGTGACAATTTATTTTATAATGAGATATTGTTCTTAATTGTTGGATGAGGAATCAGAGTATTTAGACTCATTGTATTTTCACCTTATGGATGAGGATGGTGAAAATTACCACCATTCAATGTTTTTTACCACATTTCTTCTAGAATGTATTATAGAGGACCAGATTGGAGATACCGATTGTTAGACCTTTCATCGTTAAATATCCAGTGTATGTGATCCTTTTTTATTTTATGATGTTAGGGAGTATATCATCGTTTTTAGAGGAAGGACTATGATACTGGTGATGATGAATGAGGAGGTTCTAGGGGAGATTAAAACATCCCCCATGTTAGTATATATATGTGTGGTGAAGATGTACTAGGACCTTCAACGTTGGTTTTGGTGGCTAGGTATAAAGAGGATTGTGGAAGAGTTTGTCTCTTGATGTGTCACTTCCTAGAATGTACAGGATTAGCACCAAGTTTTGGTAGGTATACCCCAACCCATTAAGGATTCAAAGTGAAATTGGGATGTAATATCTAGACATTGTTACAGGGTTAACAAGGACATCTCACATAAATGATGTCATCTAGGCGATCATAGACTGGCTCAAAAATTCAGCCAACATCCTAGCTATTCGAGAGCATAGTTCCGTAGATATATTGTTGGGCCTTTACATACAAAAGATAGTCTGGAACCATATATTTTCCTCAATGATCAACAAAGAAAAATGATTCTTATTTAAATTCATGATTGTATAGATTATTTTTGGGGGCCTTTGAGACATAGTTTAATTTGAGAAAGAAATATCACCCATAGATAGACAACCCGAATGAGTGGAGTATTCATGGTCTGGAGGACATGTTGTGGGCTTGCCTATTAGAATTATGAAGTATTTGGGAGGATCAACTACCCTTGGTGGAGTTTTCATACAAAAACAACTACCATTAAACCACCACTATGGAACTATTTGTGGATTTGTACGAGTGACCCTATAGGTCACCAATATTTTGGGATAATCTAGATGAGTTATCACTCATGGTCCAAGATTCGGTTTGATATATGATAGAGAAGGTATAGATCATTCATGCAGGGATAAGGAAAACATATGACCATCATAATTCCTATGTAGACTGATGATAGAGGCCTTTGGAGTTCAAGAAGGGCGATTATGTATTTCTAAAGGTATTTAATCAATGTATATTAGGGATATTTGGTCATGTATACATGTTATCTATGTGATTAATTATTAAATTATAGATAATCTATATGGTCAATGAGGTGGTGTGCCACTTGGATCGGAAACCATAGTTAAACTAAGTACACGATGTCTTCTATATTTCGCATCTAAGATGGTAAATGCATCACCCAACACATATTAACGATTGGGGTGAGATGGAAATAAAGGATGGACCTACCTTTTTGGAGTACTCAGTGGAGATCGATGATCAGAAATAGATGATCCTTTGTGGGAAAGAAAATCCCTTAGAGTGTGTTTGGTGGTAGCCTGAGAATATTTAGGATATAACCTGGGATTGGGAGGCCCAGATGTGAGTTCAGCACCCACACATTTTTTAGTATAATTTTCTCACTTTTATGGACACAAATACCTAAGGTGGTGAGAATGTAAAATCTCTATGATTTCAATGTAAGACTTTTTAATATATCTAATAATATTTTCAAAACCAAGAGCTTTGATAGTGTGAGATTTTGTGGACCGAAGAGGCCTGGTGTTGATATTACATAAATATTAAATATCTTAATATCACACATGCACCTTTTTATTTAAATAATGGAATAAATTGCAAATAGTGTCTCAGCTCTGAAATATAATCCCTTCATTAATTCTATAATGTAGGTTTGACCCTTGGAACAACATAACCTTTGTCAGTATTGGTTGGTTGGTTGAAGTGGGGTCATGGGTGAAATATAAAATATAAAATTAATTATTATTTTATTTTATATTAACTATACCCTAATCTATCTTTCCTACTTATAAAAAAAATCATGGGTTATCCACACAACCCAATAGATTTCAAAGGAGTGTGAAGGAGAGCATTGGTGGATGTCAGGATCATGGTCTGATGATCAGTATACCATAAGGATTGACAATGATAACAAAATTAATGGATCTTTCTAGTGATGGAAATGCAGATTTTGTCTTCATAATTGATTGTTCCAAATAAGAGGTAGGATGTTGTTTTATGTGGATTTATCCTTTTTTGATTATCCCATGTAATACAATAATAAATTCCCCTAACAGTTTGATTTGAGGGTCAATCATGTTGTGCGGGTGCAGGTTTTTTCGTATTGGGTTTTGGAGAATTGATAGTTTCAATATATCAATGCTAAACCAGAAAATGGTTTTGGTTTATTCCTCTGGTTGTGTATTTTTCTTTTCTCCCCCATTCTTCTTATAATTTTCATTGGTGTTTTTTTGAACTACACTTCGATGATTACCTGATTGGAAATTATTTCACAAAATCGTTTTGGTGTAATATATTTACACCATGGGTTCAGATATGGGAACAATAGAATGGTTTTTGTATGTGATTACAAAAATAGAGATGGAATCATATTTGGTTTTTTGGGTTCATGGTTTGGTTTATAATGTTTATGCGATGCAACAAATGTGTTTTATGGTTGAATTTAGTATCCAAAATATATATATAGTTGAAGGTGAGGCTTGATTGAGGCACGATGCAAGTTTCATGGGCATGATTAATGGAGTAGTGGTGATGTTGGAAGATTCATGATGGAATTGTGGGTTTTAGGGAAATCTCATGTTACACATAGTGTATCATGAATAAAATACATTTTGTGGGGTCTGGTGCAATGGACATATGGTTTACACATAGAATAAAATTCCACACGTCGTGTGACATGTGTCACATGTCATGTGAACTGGTTCTATTGGCTTGGAATGTACCCTAGAGAGTAAATAGGCACAAACAGGGATCAACACATGGCCATAAGTAGAGTACAAAAGTACATCCTTGTACTCAGACATGACCAGGTATAGAGACAAGACCAGGTACAAAGGAACGACCATTATACATGGGCATGGGTAGAGGAACACATGCATATACATGGGAAGTTCTAGGATTAGAGGTACACACAATGTAATTTCTTTTAGGTAATTTAGAGTCCTTTGTTTCTTTATTATAGAATAGGTATAGTTGAGTGTGACACCTTGGACAATCCCAATGAGGGTCTAATGAAAAATTATGTACCAAATATAGGATTGTGAGGACCTATATGGGTTTTATTTTGGATAGAATTTAGTGTATCCCCCTTTGTGACTAGGGAGGAATCCTCTATCTTTCCTACTTCATATTTGGTAGGGGTCATTGTATAGACATGACTACCATGCACTGGGTGTTGATCTCTTATCTAGAAGGAAAATTCAATAACGTTTTTGGTATCCCTTAGTGGTCTTGTGTATGATCACCTATATGTGTATTCAAATCCTATAGATCCATTGGGTACTTATTTAGTGAGAACACGTGATCAAAATCTCTAAAATGAGTTCCATCAATTACAGTATATATTGTGGTGTGGATTCTCCTAGAAGAGAATTACCTTGAACCCTCAAGTAGAATATTATTCTAAGTAGTGTTGTTGAGACCTCTTTGAGACTTAGATTACATTATAGATATATACCATATTTGATTATTGTTATATATAATATCTTGATAGAAATTCATGTATATTTTTGAGATAACAACTCTTGATGATTTATGTTAAGTGATTCTGGTGTATCCTTCTTGGTATTTTCATACTCACCCATGCATGGGATATTCCTATACACACTGTCTCTTGTGTAGAAAAAAGTCCATTTGATAGATTCCTGGAAGGACTGATATCTAGAGGATCATAGTTTGGGCTATAAAGACTGATGTTCATACCCAGTGTTTCATATTTTAGTTATCACCTCCTAATTTGTAGTTTTGAATCTTTTTCAATTTTGGGAGGGCTTATATTTTGACCCTATTTTTCATTTATCACTTTTATCACACCATAATTGTGGGATATAAATTTATGAATGCATTGGTATAAAATGAAAATTACTTTCAGTATTTTATGGGCACAAATATGTGTTCATCCATACATATACCTTATGATAATGCCTCTTATATGTGTGATATTCCTACTCAATTATAGTATCCACCACGCGGACTATTGGTGGTAGGTCCGAGGTTGTCATGATTAGATTACCACCAACAACATGGGACCTGGTGGGTCAGGTCATGAAAATTTTATAGGTTAGGATGTTGTTAAAAGACACTTTTATGATATTCTATTTTATGGTTATATTATCATGAGAGATATTTTGAGGATTTTCATTTTGAATCATTTAATCGAGGATATTTTGAATAATTTTTCATAGAGGAAACTAATTTAATGAATTAATAATTAAATATGAGAATGATTTTTTTTAGAATAGGAAACCTAGAATGGGTTTAATAAGAACAAAGTAGTTTTTTATGTGTTAAATAAGTTAATAGAGGACATTAAGGGTGGTACCCATGATAAATAGAAACTTAATTATCTATATATTAATATTTCTATAAGGGAATCGTTCCTAAAATAATACCATCCATCATTTGGTAGATGTTTAGAAAAAGTTGTAGTTGGAGGAAGGATTAACTATTTAGATCAAATATTTGAAGTTATGGGACATTCATAATAGTAGAAGGAAACACTTTCCATTTAACATTTTTAAGATGAATCTAACCATTATTGGTCATTGGTAAGAATAGAAAAGAGAAATATGGAATTGTATTTATTTTTTGGATAAAACATGAGGATATTTTCCTTGAGAAATATGTTTTTAAATGTTTTTTAACATAGAATGGAATATAAATTCATGGAATTGAATAAAAATATGGAAGATTCTATTGGTTATTATGAATAAGTTTTTTATATTGTCATGGTAGACACCATATTTTATTTAGAACTACAACTATAAAATTGAAAGATTTTATTTAAGATTAGAACCATTTTTTAGGGATTTATTTTGTCATGAGTTTAGACGTTATGACAAAATTTTGTAATTTTATTAGAATGTTACTATAGAGATTAATGATTTTTATATCAATAATTATAAGAAGAATTTTAGTTGAAAATAATAGGAAAACATTAATAGAATGAATATAAAGGTTAGAATATCAAACTTCCTTCTTGTGATAAGTGTGGAAAAAAGCATTCTAGGTAAATTCTAATGTAGTATGGAAAGTTTATTTATGTGGAAAGATAGGACAATTGTATTTTTCTACAAATAAAAGAGAAAAGTTAATGTTTATATCAATTATGATATGCCAACAATAAATAAAATTTAATAACAAAAATAGCATATTATAATTATATGTGTCCAATTAAAATCTTGAAGGATAAAAATAATCAATATCATAAGAAGAACGCTTTGGAAAATTAATTTTCTTCTACCAATGTGAATGTTGGACCATGAAATGAAGTGGTGACATTTACATTTATTGTTTATTAAAATTATGACATTTTTTTGTTTGATTTGGTGTCCATTCATTATTTTTTTTTAGTAAGAGAGCTAGTAAAATGGAAATATCACCTCATTAAAAAAATATATAAAATTTGATAAAAAATGTGTTGTAAGTACTAATGAAATATATATTTATATAAACTTTATTATTATCATATGTGGAATTATTTTCTATAAAATAATGTTTTCTTACCTTTAGTGGATTTTCATGTTATTCTAGGTATGGGATGGATTCTAGTTTATCATTATAAGATAAACTATTAAGCTAAATAAAACATATTCAATCTTCAAATTAATGTTCCTTTCATTTATAATAAAGAGTTCATACTTGTGATAACATTCCAAGAAGCTGATAAACTGATTAAATATGGAAACGAATGTTATTATTCCCATATCATTGAAAAAAATGGAATTATTCATCATAATGATGTGTTTTTTATAAATTAATTATTGTATGTATTTCCTGATGATACACATAGTTTTATTACTACTCAGAAGATTGAATTCAACATTAAATTATTTCCCGATGCATTGGCAATTTCCAATCATACTTATTTAATGGATCCAATGGAACTATTGTAATTCAAAGATAAATTTAGTGAATTACTTGGAAAGGTTTTAATCTTCCCCAATACTTTTTCTTGGCGTGATATTGTCATTTTATTAAAAAGAAATGATGTTATATTAAACTTTTCACTAATTATAGAGCAATCAATAATATTATGATTAAGAAAAAGTATTATCCCCTCATATTGAAAACTTGTATGGTCTTCTCCAAGGGGCTCTATATTTTTCAATGATTTTCCTCAGGTATGGGTATAATCAACTAAAACATATGGAAGAAGTAATTCCAAGGACAATGTTTTATATTAAGTATATCAATTTGGAGTTTTTGGTTATGACCTTCGAGTTGAAAAGTGAACCAACTATATTTATAGATCATATGAATAGAGTATTTTGTCCTTCTCAAAAAAAGTTATGGTTATTTTTATTGATGATATTATGGTATATTCTAAAATTTATGTGGATAATTAGAAACATATAATTATTGTTCTATAAATTTTAAAAGAAAATAAGTTTTTTGGAAAATTTAAAAAATGTGAATTTTTGTTATATATGATTTTATTACATTGTAAAATTGTTCCTAAAGATGAAATAATAGTTTATCCTACTAAAAATAATGTGGTGGAAGAATGGAAAAGACCTATTAGTGTCACTAATATTCACAATTTCAATGTTCTATAGGGTTATTTCTGAAGGTTTGTTGAGAAATTTATTCATTTATATAACCCACTAACTATGTTAACTTAAAAGTGAGTTAAATTCCAATAGACAAAGTAATGTGATGAATGTTTTCAATAATTACAATTTATATTGTTTAATGTGCCAATTCTGGACTTACCCTCAAGAAATGCTGTGTTTATTATTGATAATAATGATTCATTGATGTGTTTTGGGTGTTTATTGATTCAAAATGATTGAGTAATTTCTTATACATCATGTTAATTGAAATATAATGATTATAACTATTCAAAACATGATCTTTATATTTTGGAATTATTTCATGATTGAAAAATTTGGAGGCATCTTATATGTGGGGAGAAATTTGAAATATATACATATAATATGGTTTGAAGTATAATTTAATCAAAAATAGTTGAATATGTTGTAGAGAAGATATTTTGGACTAATAAATAATTATGATTTAACGATTCAATTTTATCTTGGTAAATATACCAAAGTTACATAAGATTCGAATCAAAATGATATTTCATCATTAACCATGATAGATTTTAAATATAATTGTTTTGATTATGATTTAATGTATATGGGATTAGAAGTTGTGCATCTAAAAGCCTTTTTTTATCATGTATCATTATAATCATACTTGTTAGTAAGAATTATGAACGCTCAGAAATATGATTATAGTTTTCAAGAAAAATAATAATTGTCAAAGGAAGGTAAACTTCCTGAGTATAAATTTGAAAAACAAGGTTTTATAAGGTTTTTAGAGAGGTTTTGTGTATGGATTGATTCTGTGTTTAAAAATTCATTGTTGAGTGATGCTCATAGGTGTGTATTTTTTCATCCTTGTATTAATAAGATAATAATATCCCTTCATGAATATTGTTAGTGGGATAGAATTATGAAATATATTGAGGATTTCACTATGAGATATTTGATTTTAAATAAGATAAAGTTGATCGGAAAATTTCAATGGGGTTACTTTAACCATTTTCTATTCCTGAGTGGGAATATGAGAATATATACATGGATTTCATGGTGGAATTGAAAAAAAATATATCTCATGATAATAATTCATTTTTCGTTATTTTTAGTTGTTTAACTAAATTTGATTATTTTCTTCCTATTCAAGATATTATTTCTTAAATCCATTTTCTAGAATTTATCTTAAAGAGACAACCGGGATACATGCAGTTCCCTACTCTATTGTATTTGATATTGATCCATGGTTTACATCCATTTTTTAATATAATTTAGAAGTTTTTATGTACTTATATATGTTTCAGTATAGCTTTTCACCTTCAATCTAATAGTTAATTTGAATGGAAAATTCAATCATTATCAATAATTATTAGCGATTTCTCATTATATTATCCTAGAAGTTGGGATCAACATATTTTATTACTGTAATTTATTATAATAAAACTTTTGATTCTAGTATAAATGTGGATCCATTTGAGGAATTTTATTGAAGGAGGCTATAGACTCCATCATTTTTGTATGAAGTCGATGAACGAATGTTTTAGAATAAGATTTTGTAGAAGAGATTGTTAAAAATGCGAAAATGATTTATCACTACATGAGTGCATATAACAGTACAAATGTTTTTTGTAGACAATCAATGTAATTATATTATATTTATGGTAGGAATTCATGTATTTCTTAAAATATCTCTAATAAAAGTTATAATTCATTTTAATAAAAAATAATGTTAATCCTGATTTTTATTGGTCTATATGATGTCATGGAAAAAGTGTGATCAGTTTCATTCTATGTGGAATTACCTTATAGTTTATCTATAGTTCATTATTTGTTTCTAGTATCATTATCAAGGAAATACGAGTTTGATACATATCATATTTTGAGCCCTAAAGCGGTATAATTAAAAGAAAATCCCTCTTATAAGGAAACCCCAATTAATATTATAGATGATAGAGAGAATTTTATACAAATTAAGATAAATCAACTTGTAAAAATTTTATGATAGAACCATATAATTGAACAAGAAATATGAGAATCCTAAAAAGTTAGGATGGAAATTACACTCACCAGTTTAAGTAATGATTTAAATTGTGAGGATGCAATTTATTTAAGTGAAATTAATGTGAAATCCATGGAATGTCTTGAAAATAAATAATTTTTAATATTTAGAATGATTAATTATATGGATTAATATTCATCATAGTTTTTAAATTATTTTATATATTTTTTTAATCAAAAAAGGAAAATTGTAATTTAATTAAATTATTTTTCTATAAATTATCATTTTATTTAAAAGTTAAATTTCAGTATTTTTTAAAATTAAATTGATATTATAGACTTCATTTTTTCATCATAATGTCAGAAAAATCTTAAATAAATATTTGGGATTTTTTTTAAATAGTTTATTTTTAGATGAGTAGGGAAAATACTCATTTTACAAATACTGTCAAAATTTTTTATATAATCATGATATAAGAATGAAGTAATTGTTTTTGAAACCTTTTTTATGGAAAACATTTATATATTTAAAAATAAATATATTTAAATTTAAAATATAATATTGAAATTATAAATCTATGTTTGACATTTTAAAAAACTAAGAAATGTTTTTTTTTCAAATTAAAGTAGTTTATAGTTCTTCTCTTATAATCAAATATTCAAAATGGTGATTTTGGTTTTGGGTTTATTCAAATAAAAAATAGGATTAATTTTATTAAACATTATCTAATAATTACCTTGAAAACAATATTATACATTATTTATGTGTAAAATTTCATTTATTCTTAAAAAAGATATTTTTCTGAAAATAATTTTTCATTGAATTTTGTGAAAACATGCTAAAATAAATTTTTTCACCACTTGAAATTGTATATTATAAAATATATTGAATATTTGGGATTATATTTTTCTAATTATATAATTCTTGAAATTTAATTTTTATTCATGATGAATAGTTACTAGGTTAAAAAAATTTCACCATGGTAAAGGTCAAAAGGGATGGAAAGGGAGTTAAACTAAGAGATAAGGCTTAAAATATATCTATAACAGGTATAATTTTTTTGAGTGGATTATGGACTTTATATATTCTTTATTACAAATTTTACTAATTTTGAACAATTCTTGTTGAGAAATACCTTTATTAAATTTTAATGTTCTAATTATTTATAAGGGTGTCACTATTCTCACTTATAATAGGGAACCTTCTATCCCCACTTACTCACAACATTTGAACATATTTCCTCAACCAATATATTCCAAAATATGTTTTTCATGTGTTTTAGGTATAATTATCACCAAAATAACAATCCTATATGGGTTAAAGTGTAAACCAAAGGAAGAATCCAAGAAGGAAGTATTAACCTTAATCGAATTCTATAAAGTCTATTTCTTCTTATACAACCTTAAAATTAATTATAACCATAATAATATATTGACATAAGTATCATTAATATAGTTAAATTTTATTATGTTAATGTAAAAAATATTTTATACCACATTTCCATTCTATGGAAAAGGTAATTTTAACTCATGCGTACATGTTGACTACCTCATCCACAAAGTGATGAAATTAATTTTTAATCATGAACTCACATGGTTTATAATAAAAATGGATTTATAGAATAAATATGGTGTATATTATATGATTAATTCTTCAAATTTAAATCATTATTTACCATATTTACTTTTCATCCATTAGAAAAATTAAAACACCACTCATGTTTACATGTGGACAACGACATCTATGAATGACATATATCATTTCCCAAATGTCTTTCATGGATTTCGTAAAATTTATGTTTCATTTATAAACATGATAATTATAACATGTTTAAGGTTATGTATATGATAGAACCATGAAATTTTTTTCCATGGTCAACACATTAATGTTGGCCAACTGATTCATCTCATGATACTACAGATGCATCGTGGGACTTTGATTAACCAGACCCCGACCCAGAGAGCATGCATTAATCAGTCCTCAAACCACATGGATTACATTAACCATTCCCAAAACCATGTATTTAATGTCCAATTAATTCTTCATATATATATATAATCAATTTAAATTCATAAAAAAATCACCTTATCATATATCTGAATTGAGTAAATGATACATATTAATCAATATTTCCCCAGTAAATCAAATGACATTTAAAGTAAACATTGTATGCAAAAATGTAATAAACTCTATGAAATAATCATATCCAATATTCAAGAATATTTAAATCACAAATAATTATAATTTCTAATGAAATGTTATTATGGTAAATTTATTTTTTTAGAGAAAGATATCAATTACAAAACGAAGAGAGATTTCTTGATAACTTTTACCAGTAGAAAATTTTCATGTTAAACCCCCTTATATAAGATAATTAAAATTTAAAAACATAAATTAAATGAAGATAAAAGTACCCATGATATAATATATCATAAGGGGTAATATATACACCACATAAAAGAATTAAGTGGTTAATATTGCATTTATCTCACATATGTAAAAAGAGTGATGAAAATCCCTTACCTTAAGCTCTTTTTTGGTTGAACTCTCTTTAAAATAATATATAATGGTTTTAAAAAAGTTATTAACTTATAAAATATCCTTATTATTATTTATAAGATCATTTATTGTAATTTTATTACATATTATAACTCATTCATCAATAATCTGTCATCATGTTCATCATTTCAGGTGTTAATTTCTTTTCTCCGAGTTTGTTTTGTCTTATAATTTATTGCGAATTTTAATTAGATCAATATTTAAACATCTATATAATGTAAAACATGATTCAAAAATTTTATATATTAATTATATATATATATATATTAGTACATAATGATTGGAGATAGGAAATAAAATACATCAGATATGGAGATGGTAGGACATACGTACGCATGAACATTTTTCCATTTTATTTTTATACTAAAAGAAGTAAAATTACATGATATATATTTATATTATAATTCCAATCTCATATTAATGGGAAATTTTTGTATATTTTAATTAAAAAAAGCTTTAATATATTCCATGTAGTGTGTGAATGAATCATGTTTCATTGAGGAGGCGGTAGTCCACACGTCCAAAAAAAAGTTATCGTATTTCCACAAAGTGAGAATCATGAAGGTATGTGTTATATAAAAATTTATTAATAATAAATACATCATATATATCATATATTAAATATATAAACTATAATAAATTATTATTTCAACCTTTAAAGGTGGTAATGTAAGAACAAACCACATCATTTCATAGGAATGTAGTCCTTCATACACATGAACAATGATTGTGTATCTTATTTGATGGAATTGTGTGTGATTTTAGGTCACACACTTAACATAAAAATATCTCAGTATATTTAGGTTGCTGATTTTATTATTATAATTAAATAAAAATAAATCAATGGGTTTAATGAACAAATAAAACCAAAGTTCTCAATGAATAATGATACCTCTTCTTCGGGTAACTCTTTTTGGGTTATACCAAAAGGCTTCCTTGGTTTGATTTATGCCCAAATTGAGGATTCAAGTATTTTTGGGAGAGAGTTTTGGAGCTTATTTGGGTAGGGTTTTGATGATCTGAATGTCTTGAAATCTGTAAATAAGTTAGGGGAGTGAATGCATTTTTATAGTGGTGGGGGAGTGACATTCTTGTGAATATAAAAAGGTAAACACTATTGTGGGATATCACATACCTCATATGCCCAAAAAATAAAAAATAATGTATTAAAGTGAAAAAAATTAGTTACACACCTCCACCACAAAAAAAAAGAAAATTATTTTTATCATTTTGTTCCCTTACTTCAATGTTTCCCAAATTTTACCTTTTTAGGTTTTCACTAGGGTGATTAATTTTCAAACCTTGGTAATTTTACCATTAAGAAGACATAAAAGTCAGGTTTATTATAAAATATAGACACACTGAATTATAAATATGATATAAAATTTAGAAAATAAAAATCCCATGTGTTTTGGAAATCAATTTTAATAGAAGTGCATGTAACAAAAAAGAACACTACTTTAAACCGAAACACACAAATAATTTTCATATAATTTTGGGGTAAATATTATCATTATATAAGTTATATTGGTCCATAAATAACTAAATTTTATATTTATTAAAATTTAGAAATTTATTAGAAGAAGATAGGATTTTTTGTAATTTTAAATCTTTTAATAAAATATCAATTTTTATAAAAAAACATTAAAGTCTATTTTTACATTATCTAATTAATTTTAATTTAAAAATATGAATAAAATGATTGAATTTGAATATATTTTGTATAAAACTATATAAATTGATTTAGAAATCTAAAAATAATTATTAAATACAATAATTCAATCATTTTACTTCACTTTTATTTTTTGTTGTATCATTTATTTTATTTTATTGTTAACTAAAAAATTACCTCATTAACTTTACTTAAGTAGTTTAACTAACTAATTCATCCATATTAATTAAATATAAATTAATATGATGAAAAAAATCCATTAAATTTCATAATAATGTGTATAATTGAACTAATGTGTTTTTTGTCCATATCTCAAGGCTTTATAAATGTTAAAGGCAACAAAGGTTCCTTTTTCCCTTTTCAATAACTTATTATATAGATCAATTTATTGGAATAATATCCCAATAAATAATTAAATTAGATAAAAGATGGTATATGATCTGAATATGGCCATCCAATGGGGTTTGGAAAAGTTTCTAGGTCATTTTTTCCATTTAGATTAATGATTAACCACTAAGTAAACTCATTTTTACCTTAATCACTATTATTAATTTTACCACTTTAAGTATTTATTATGGTAAAAAATTAATTTAGTGTTATTTTAATATAAATATTATAATTATTACTACTATATATATATACATTTTTACGAATTCAATTCATAGAAGTGTAATAATTAATATTAAATAAAATCTTGTATATGTGGAGAGAAAGTGAGGTTTTAATGTGAAAATGTTCTAAAGTTCACTATGTTTTTATATCCAAATTCAATATAAAAATGATTTCAATAAAATATATTGGATTAATATATTTATAATTGATATATTTTTACATTAAAACCAATTTAAAATATAATTTAAAGTTAATAATTATTTAAATTAAAAGGCTTATTTCAACTAAAATGCATTATTTTTTTACTATTTATCAAAAAATGGAAACTTCGTAGAAAAATACCAAATATTATCCCTAATATAATTTTTTATATTATTAATTATATAATGAATTTTATTTTGAAAAATAGCATTTATAAAAGGGTCATAATTTACTTTTAAAAAAGGTGTTTTATTAAAAGGCGAAAAAAATACTTTTAAAATTTACATCTTTTTACGTGTAAAACTATATTTGTTCTTATTATATGTCTATAAAATCTATTGGATGAATGTCATTTTTTATTAAATATTTAATATAAAAATAAATATATCCTAATGACTCGGGATGTTATATAAACTTTTATGATTGGTCTTGCGAGTCATATAACCAATCGAAGGAACTTAGTATTGTGAGTAAGACAAGACAACATAGTGATGCGTATAAAGAAATATTGAAACAAAGTTAAATTTATTATAAATTGAAGTTTCTTTAATGTATTGGGGTGTTAAGTTATACCAAAATAAAATAAATTTCATACTCACAATTCAAACATGATCTTGGTAATCTAGGGTTTGATACTTGAAAATTCCATTGTTGAAAAACACACAACGTAAAATAGTTAATAAAATATCCTCTTACTAATGGAGAAAGGGAAGTAAAAATGTCACATAACTAGATTAACAATTAGAAGAACGTAAGTGGTAAATTTAAATATGGACATAGAAGAAAAATATATCTATCATGTTCTAATGGAGAGTGATATAGATAATGCTCAATCAAAAGTTGTTGCCCAAAAATCCTTAAACTAGAGGTGTGAAAAATGTCATTGATATCATAGAAAATAATTATAAAAGGGAATGATTTTGTTTTAATGTCCATTTTTTCTAGTTTATGAATTATTTCACTATATAAGAATATAAGTAAATATACATTTATATTTCATAAATACAATATTTTCCATTAGTTGTGCCTTGAACTATTTCTACTTCATATCTTAGAACATGTTATATCATATGGTGAAGTAATACAGTAAAATCTAAAACCTCATCTAAATATCCACTTAAACCATTTTATAAATGGTTAAATTTTCCAAAAGAATATTATCCTACAATTTAGAATAAATACAACTGAACAACCAAAATGAACTTATCATTAATATTTTATCAATATGAAGCAGCTTTAAATTTTCACATTTCAAGCATTTGAATACCTTCATAATGTATTTTCTTTAAACAATGAAATTACTGTAATTACCAATAACACTAATTAAAAACATGAATTATTCCTTATTCCATAAATAGAATAGAGATTATTAGATATATTCCTTAAATCTAATTTTTTTAAAGTCCATCAATTATAGCATAATCATGTTGTTAACAAATCATTAATCAATTCCAAGATGGTCAATAATATCCAATTTACTTTATCCAAATCAATCATCTATTTATTCCAATACCATTATCTCAATTTTAGGAACACATATATGGTTATCTTTTCACAACCATATGTTTTCCAATAAGTTAAAATTATCACTGAATCATTTTATTTGTCATTAGTATCATTCAATACATGATTTCCTTAATAAAAAAGCACTTCAGTACAGTACTAATATATACCATAATTCTTATAGCCAGTAAATCATTGATAATATACTCAAGTGAAATATTTCATGAATAAAAATAATCAAATTAATCATTAATATCTGTTTGTGGTAATAACATATGCTTGACCATGATCAATTAGCTTCTTCTGATGTATACTCCCTTGATGTTTAGTGAATTTATTTGCATAGTTCCCCATTTTTCTACTGTTGAAACACTAAATAGAAGTATTTTATTTCTTCCATTTCAGTTATTTTTTCTAGTTACCATTTTCTATGCACATATAATAAACTCCCAATCCTTTCAATCATTTCCCAGGGTGATTCCTTCAATAATTATCATATGTGGGAAAATACATTATTCCTTTCATCTATTTATCCATATTTTCCCAAGATATCCTATTCTTCCTATGTTTCCCTCTCATACCATAATATATAGATAAATCTTATGATTTATCTTTAGAATAATATATTATTTCCTCATAATATTAAAATGGTTTGGATACTATTTCCCTTTTAAATATTGGTTTATGACCTTAAAATATATTATCCTTCATACTCTTTGGATCATGTGCGTTGGTGAGGTTCACATTACTTCTATTAGGTCCCATTTGTAAATGTTTAAATACAATATATTAGATCATATCATTATGAAAAAGAATGTATAATCCAAAAACAAGTAATACACATAACACGAATTGAAAAAAATTATGTATATTTAATCACATAATAAAAAACTTGGTTTCCTTGGAATGTTCTTATATATTTAACCTTAAAGTTTGTCTTAGGGTTATGACACATAATCTATGTTTTCCTAAGTCTAGTTTGAAATGTTTCTACTAAACTACCTTTGATAACAACTATAACATCCCGAAACCAGAATCCTGAAGCCGACACCATACATTATAACAATGATATGATTTTAAGGAATAAAATCCCAACGAACTGAAAATTCTAGTAGTATTGGAAAACCAAATTTCACTCATGAAACCCATTTTACCTTAGGTATATGAAATAAAACATAACAAATTTAACAACTTAGGATCCTTTAAAATCATTCCAAGAATTAATCTACATACCCTGGGGAAAGAAAACGAAATAAGGCTGAGCTTAGATGCTCAGTAAAGGTTAATTACATCGTAAGGAACAATGAATTAATGGTCATAATCATTATGGAAAGGTAAAAAACTAAAACTTAATCCATTTAATAAATGATTGGAGAATTAAATGTATCTATAAATAATTTTTAAGGAGTAATATCATGGATAATAATAATTACCCAATTATCAATGTAAGAAATTATTAAATTTTAGAGGTTATGTTTCCTAGGCACATGAAAAATTTATCTTCACGACCTTTCACATGAAGTTTTAAAATACACTATGTAGAAACCCATCTTATTTTTGCAACTAATTCATCTCATGCGACTATCAATACATTGTAGGGCATTCATTAACTACACCTTGACCCGTATAGATTGCATTAACAGGTCCCCAACCCATAAATATTAAATTAACAGGTTCTTAACCCTTGTATTTCATGTCCAAATAATTCCTAGTCTATTTAATAATCGATTTAAATCCATAAAAAATCTGCCTTATCAAATAAAAGTGTAGAGTAAAGAATCCAAATTTATCAATATTTCCCTAGTACATAAAGTAAATTTAAAAGTAAAAATCATATGTAAAAAGACTATAAGATTTAGGAAATAATTATATCCCTAATACAATAATATTTATATACCAAATAATTATAATTTAAAAAGGAAAATTATTAAGAAACAGAGATTGATTTGTGAGAAAGTTAATAATCACAAAAGAAAGTTAGATTACAAGACAACTTTTACTAGTTAGAAATTTACAAGTTAAAACCTCTTGGAAGATATAATTAAAAGTAAAATCATAAATAATGGAGATAAAAGGATTAATGAAATAATATATCATAAGTTAAATTAGATACACCAAAAAAAAATAAGTATGTGGTGAATATCACATTTATCTCACAAATGTAAATAGAGAGATAAAAATCCCTTATATTACGCTCTCTTTTGGTTGAACTCCATTTAACATCTGGTATAATGGTGGTTTGAAGAAATTTATTAACATATAATCGAACCATGTTAATATTTATTATACTATTTATATTCTTTTTATAACATATTATAATCTTTTCATTAATAATATTTCATCATTTTCATCGTTTCATGTGTTAGTTTCCTTATTTTTCATGTATGTTTTGAATTGTAATTTTTTGTTCCTATAACTTAGATCAGGATTTAATCATATAAATATCATAAAAAAATATTTATATATTAAATATATTTATTATATATGAATTTATAGTAGTATATAATGTTTGGAGATAGGAAATTAAATACAACATTCATAGAGACGGTCGGTTGTACGTACACATGAACATTGCTTCCATTTTATTGTCATATAAAATGAATGAATAATAAATGATATTTTTATATACATCAATTTAAGTATAATATTAATTCCATATTTATCACATATTTTAATTAAAACAATACTTAATACGTTCTATGCAGTCTGTGGATGAATCATATTACTTTGAAGAGGCAGTATTCCCCACATCCACAAAAAAAAGTAATTGTATTCCCACAAAATAGAAATCATGAAGGTATGTGTTATATAAGAATTATAGAATCATAAATAAATAATAAATTTCATATATATCATATATAATCTATAAATCCATCATTATTTCGACATTGAAAGGTGGTAATGGAAGAATGAAGTACATATGTTTGTGAGGCGGTAGTCCGCCATACAAACAAATGATGATTGCATATACTATTTGATGGAAGTTTGTGTGAGTGGAGGTTCTAACCTTAACATAAAAAATATTATTATATTCATTATACTTATTTTACTATATAATCATGATATAAAATTAAATGAATGTGTTTATAGAATAAATAAAATAAAAGTAATTGTTGAAGAATGTCACCTCTTCTTCGAGAAACTCCTTTTGGATTATACCAAAATACTTCCTTGGTTGTATTTAATATCCAGTTGGGTATTCTAGGATTAGTGGATTAATGTTTTGATATTATTTAGGTAGTTTTTGGATGGTAAAAAATGTATTTAGAGGTGTTAAAAAGTGAGTGGAGTGAATGCCTTTTTTATAGTGGAGGGGGAGTGGCCTTCTTGTCAATTCAAAAAGGTAAACACTATAGGGAGGTCTCCCTTACCTAATATACCTTTAAAACTGAAAAAATAGCGGGTTAATGTGAAATTATGGTCGAAAAAACCTCCAATACACAAAATTAAAAATATTTTTATCATTTGTTCCTTAATTCTATATTTCCCTATTTTTACCTTTTTTGGTTTTCACTAGGGTAATTAATTTTCAATCCTAGGTTATTTAACTATTAATAATTAATTAAAGTAATATTTATTAAAAATTATAGAACCAATTAATTATAAATATGAAATACAATTTATATAAAAATACCATGTGTTTTGGAAATTAATTTTAATAGAACCATATATAAGACGTAAAAAACCAATTTTTACCTGAACTATTCTAAAAAGGGTTTTACTATTTAGGGGTCAATATTTTCATAATAAAATACTAATTAGTCCATAAAAAATATATTTGATATTTATTAACATTATAAAATCAATTATAATTATATAGTATTTTTTAAAAACATTAAATACTATAATAAAATTTCATTTATTATAAAATAACATTAATCTCAATTTTGACATTATTTACTTAATTTAAATTTAAAAATATTAATAAAATGGTCTAAGTTTAATATATTAAGTAAAAACATGTATAACATAAAATATTAATCAAAAAAATAATTAATGATAATAGTTACACCAATTTACATCAAATTTAATATTTTTATTATCATTTATTTTAGTTAATTATAACTAAAAAATTACCGCATTTGACTATAGTTGTTTAATTACCTAATTCAGCCCCAAAATTTAAATTTAAATTAATATGATGAAAATTAATCCTATAAATTTCATAAATTTTTTTATAATTGAACTAATGTAGTTTTTCTCTAAATCTCAAGGCTTTATAAATGTTAAAGGTAAGGAATGTACTTTTTGTCTTTTTCCTTAATTGACTTATTATAAATGTTAATTTCATGTAATATTTTTCCAATAACTAAAAAAATTATATAAAATAGGTGATATGGTCATAATATGGCCATTAAATATGTTTTTGATAGGTTTCTATGTTATTTTCCACATAAGATTAATGTTTAACCACTAAGTAAACTCATTTTTTCCTTAATCATTGTAATTAATTTTAACATCTTTCACTAGTTATTATGGAAAAAATTAAGATTATATTATTAGATAATAAATATTATACATATTCCAAATATTTATATCCATTTTTCCAAATTCAATTACATTAGTGTAAAAAATAAATTTAAAGCTAGTCCCACAAATGTCGTGAGAAAACAGGGTTTTAAATTGAAAAGTTTCAAAAGTTAACAACGTTTTGATGTCTAAAACCAACATAAAATTATTATAATTATCTATATTGTACTAATATATGTATAATTTATCTATTATGACATTAAAACCAATTTAAATATAATTTTACCTTAATAATTATTTAAATGAAATGGAAGTTTTCAACTAAAATGAAGTATTTTTCACTATTCATCAAAAATGAAATTTCTCAGAAAAATATAAAAAGAAAACCAAATATAATTTTGAAATTACTAATTCAATAATAAAGATTATTTTGAAAATAAATTCTATAAAATGGTAATAATTATTTTCAAAAAAGGTGTGTCGTTAAAAGGAGACAAAACTACCTTTACAAAAATACAGCTTTTTATGCGTAAAACATGATTTGTTCTTATCATATTTCTATCTGATCCATTGTATGAATAAAGAAACATTTTATAGTGTATATAATTAATAAAATAAATATATCATAAATTATTGGGATGTTATATACACTTATATATCTCTTCATACATGTCTTATACGCTATCCAAATAAGTCGGTATTGTGTGTAACACAAGCCAATATTGTGTTTCATATAAAGAAATATAGAGAAAAAAATAAATTTTTTATAAAAGGAAAATATTATAATGTATTGGGGTGTTAAAATACATTTTACCACTTTTATATCATATATTATTTATTAATCATCATTTAAAAGTTTCAATGGTTTTTCAAAGAAGAGATTATTCATATTATTTTTTGTATTTTTATTTTAAAAAATTAAAAGAAAAGGATAGTTCTTATAATTTTTAAATGATAATATAATTTTATTCCCCTAATGGTAAAAAATTAGAATAATTATTATTTTGATTATGGAAATCATATATTTTAATTTTTATTAATGTTATGGTTCTTGAAAAATATTTATGATGATGGATGGGTATGATTTATCCCACCAAAGCATTCAATAATTATTTATACTCAATGGAATATATGTTGGAATTAACAGGATGGTTAATCCATTTGTAAGAGATATTTTAAAAGTGATTATAAGAGTGATATGAAGAAAATTTCCCAAAGTACCTACATGGCTATTATATTATTGTAAATGGGGTTTTTATGGAAATATTTTGATTTTATTATGTATGAAAATGTGTTAATGATCTAAAGAATGTTTATTCACTTTTTAAATAAGATGGTTTATTTTCAAAGAAAATTTTTCACATTTTTTAATTTACACTGATAATTGGGATTTTTCCTTTAATCTTGATTATAGGTTTTTTATAAAATACTTGGTGAAATAGTTATTTCTACTTTCACATAATTGATTATTTGAAATCAAATTTAATTATATAAAAAGGAAAATAATCTTATTTTATTTCATGATTTTCAAAATAAATAATATGTTTCATTCCTCTTTATATAAATTAATAATATTTTACTTATAATTACACATTTGAAATTATTTTTCACATGGAATAAGTATGAGTATGGGACAATAATAAGGGATATCTTTCTACTAGGATTATTTATCTCAAAATAAGAGAATGAGTCTAGAATGAAGCCGGAGTTTTAATATAAGAACTTGTGGTGTGAAAAAATTAAACATTGTTTTGAAATTTTCACCTTGATGTGTAATGGTTTTCCTAATTCACTAAAATTATAAATCTAAAAGATCATATAAATGTATGAAATTGTAGCCCTTTTAATAAATAAAGTAATTGTGGATTATTTAAATTATAGGTTGTTATATAAATGGATTATCTAACTATAATCAAAGTTACTATTTTTTAGTCAGGGATGTGATACAATATATGATGGTTTGTTACCGATGGTTATTATATATTGTGATGATATTCCTTAAACCCACCCTATGAATAGGTATATAGTGGTATAATAGGTCTCTTGTCCTTCACACCCAAGTATTAGGTAAAATAGTTGTGATGCCTTATATGTTTTTCTATATCTACTCACCCGATACTCTAGGATGATATACCTGAAAAGATCAGGATCCAAAATATTCCATTAGTAAATAAAATATATAAATAATAAATTATAAATGTTTAGTTTTCAAGAGATTATTACAGAAGAGGGAATACATCATACCACACATATCTACATCCACTCAAGAATCACAGTAGGTTGGCTTCCTAAAGGACCACATCATATCTATTTCAATAACCATTTTTTTCATAACATATCAACTGATTTTTTTTCTTCCTGATATGTATATGACATTACTAGATTGAGTTTAGCACCATTTTTGAAATATTTAATAAACTAAGGTAAAATCTTCCAGGGAATGACCCATGTTTTTGTTTTTAAGGCATTTACTATATCACCAGAATCATATTCAAGCAATAATGAATTCTAGTTTTATTGTACATCATACCCAATTTCATAATCCATAGATAATAATTCTGCTTCATAGGTCATCCCAATATAAGTGTAATGATAGAGACATCCTTTAAAAAATTCACGATGTGTGTGAAAGACGCCACCCTATCCTGAGGGCCCATGGATACCAAAGGCATCCCCATCAACATTAACATTAATCCTTGAGCTGATTGAAGGGATCCAATAAATGAATTTGATCATTTTAGGATCGTTTGGTCAACCTACAACACCCAATATTATGAGAATATTAAGGTCATGCGTAGTGTTATTCATACCTCATGTTTGTAGCATAGAGGCATCATAAAAATACTTATGTAATGTGAAAATTCCCATGTGAATAGAGGGATACTTTCCAAAAAATATTTTATAATTTTGATCCCTCCATATAATTGAAAAAATAGACCCAACTACTGTAAAAAAAAGGTTCTTTATTTTCTTACTAAAGGAAGCATTATAGATTTCCTCTAAGATCTCACAACACTTCATGAAGCTATTAAGTTTCCTCCAAAAAATAAGTCATATGTAATCCCATAGAGTTCGTGAAAATCCAAAAGCCACAAATAGATGGTTCTCATCCACCCTTACTTGAAGGCAGATCACACAGACAAAAGTAAAGATGATATTTAGACTTCTGCATTTGGTCTAGACTAAGAATGGAGGATTTCCATATTTTCCATAGAATAAGAAAGGTATAAGACTTAATGATGTACGTTTTAAACTTCATTAACCATCGTGGTGTTCTGGTAAAATAACCACATTCCACCATATATAAATATTTGTGATTAAACTTTTCCAGCTGATTAGGTTTCCATATGAGGGTTTCATGATCCATGAAACCGTACTTCTCTAATTCCAAATAACTTTGTCTTGGAATCATGATTTCAAACTGATATATTAGTCGCAATAAATCCATAATGCTCATGTGAGAAAGATCTTGTGGAATTATACTGATATTATATATTGGGTTATCTAGCCTAGTAGTTGTCCAACAATGGAGATTCGATCCCCTACTAAAAATCCATTTAGAGACACGAATAATTCTGTTTAAGGAATGATTTTATGAATTCCAAAAAAATGAAACAAGGTGATAATTATAACCATTTAGGTGTCTATTATTAAACCTGTTTGATATAAATTTAGAAGAGGCATCACAATTAATCAGACCCTAAGTGAATTTACCAATAAGAACATCATTGAATATCTTGAGATCTTTAACACCATGCCCTACCAAATTGATGGGTTTAATGCATTCCTTCATGAAATAGTAACTAACTTCTTTTAAAAATGATCCAGTTCCAATGAAATTTTATATTATTTCTAATTGTTTCTTTATGAGGTTCTGAGGCCATCAATAAAGAGATAAAGAATAAACAAATTTGAGGCTATTACAGTGTTAAAAGGACACACTCTGGAAGCTTGAGACATGGTGTTTCACTTTCACCAAGCCATTTTATTAATAATTCATAGGATAATTTCATAAAAATAATTCCTATTTACCTTGCCCTAAAATAAATGGACACCATGATAATAAAATAGAAGATAACCTATCATAACCTCATGTGTTCTTGTTATCTTGATTTTTCTACCAATAAATAATGTATCTCTAAAAACAATGATTGATTCATCCCAACTTATAGCTTAGCCGAAAAAATATTTATAATGAGAAAATAAGGCATTGACATAGGAAATAGTATTTTTGAGGCCTGAAAAAGAAAAAGAATATCATCATCATATAAGAGATGTAAAGGAACATGATCATTTATGACAGATTTTATTTGTTTTTAAAGGCCAAGTTTAGGTAAATCATTTAATCATATACTCAAGTAATATTAAACAACGTCAAAGAGAATACCTAAAAGTGGGTCACCTTATCGCACACCTCTGTTTTAGATAAAGTAGCCTATGTAATATCCATTAATAAGAGTTTATGGCCTAAAAGAATAAATAATGGTATGAATGGGTTTGATAAACATGAATTAAAAACCATACCATCTGTGAACATCAATGAGAAAACTCTATTTCCCAATATCAAAGGCTATAGATATATCAATTTTGAGAGAAAACATACCATCCTTTACTTTATTCCTCATTAAATTAACACCTTTTGAGGTGGTTAAATGACAATGTTGAATACTCCTTCCAGGAAAAAAACCATGATGATTCATGGTGATATAGTCCTTAATAAGTCCCCCAACCTTTGTATAATAATATTACTAATAAGCTTGAGGATTGTATTCCCATGGGAAATGATCCTGATTCCTCTGATATCATGTGCACTCTCTTTCTTGGATATTAAGGAAATTATGCTCTCATTTACCCAATATTCCATCAAGGAGTGAGTGAAAAATTACCTTATTCCCTAGGTTACATCATCCTGTGAGATATCCTAACAGAACAGAATGAACTTATTAGGAACACATCTTGACGAGGAGCACTATCCATATTGAGTGAGAAAAGAGTATTTTTGATTTCCACTTTGGTTGGAGGTATTATAAGTGTTTGATTATAATTCTCCTCAATGTATGGAATAATGTTATAAACCATTTTCTGATAGCTAAATAGCTTCTTATCAGAGTATAAACCCAAGAATTTATCCAAAATCAGCAGATAAATATCATGTTTAGAGGTAAATATATTGACATTAGTGTTTATTTCCTTGTTCCATATTCTAAACCACATCTCTTTGTGAATTATGTGAAAAACATTAGAGTTCTTGTCCCCATATTTAAGAAATCCAAAATTCATCTTATTATTTATATCAATTTCATTATCATAATAAGTTCATCTAGCCTTTTATGCGATTGAATTTTAGATATATATGGAGTATCCTACTACTGATTCAAAATATGATTATATCAAACACACTCTGTAACCACTTTAATTTCCAAATCCAACATGGAAAATGACTTTTTTCTCTATCATTTAAACAGATTCTTGAAATAATTAAGCCTAGTAACCAATTTTTGAAAGGACTGCCAATATGATCAAATTTCCATGCCTCCAGAAAAAATTCGCTACATCGAGGAATCACAAGCCATCCATTATTGAAATGGAATGGAATATGTGATGACCTTGATATAGGAATGGAAATTTCCACCATGATAGGATTGTGATCAGAATGATTCTAAGGAAACTTGAATTCAGAGAATTTATTTACAGAATCCATATCATCCATTTTAACATAACATCCATCGAGTTATTTTCTTTCCTACCATTCAAGGTGTATATACTCCATATAAAATCTTCCCTGACACTTGGAAAATCTAAAATATTTCATTGATTAATGCATGAGGAGAACTCAAAAGAAGTAATCCGGCTAAAATAATCACTTTTTTCTTTTTGTTTCATTATAGTATTGAAGTCTCTAATAATCACCCATTTTTTATTCATTTTATTAGAAATTTCATCAATTTCTTACCACAAATCTGTCCTCTTAATGTAATATGTGAATGTATAGACAAACAAGATTGATAAAGAACAACCAGAAATGTTGCATGAAATTGAAATGCTTTGAGGATTCCTATTAATGTCATAAACCTGCATACTTTCCTACTATAGAACCCATAAATGATCCATGTTTGAATCATTATTGTATTTTGAAAAACATTTATAGCCAAGGGTTCTCCACTTAAATGTCTTCCAATTATCAGAAATTGGTTTTAGTTCAAAAATTCTAAAAAACATAGGTTTACATGCCAAAAAATGTCTAAGGGATTTGGTCGTAAGGGGATTCCCTATCCCTTGAGAGTTAAAATAGAATATCCTCAATGCTTAAGGGTTTTATGCCTTATGTGAGGGTCTTTGTGTCATGGATCATTCACCTGACCTTTTCCTTTCTTTCTTTTATTTTTATTCTTCTTCTCTATTCTTTTGTTGTCCATTTCAGACTCCTATTTTTTTCACTAATGATGAATTCTGGGATATGATCGTCTAATGATAAAATATCAACATGAGAAATCATTTTTGTGTCTCCAACATCATCAGATAATAATTATCCATTTAAAGGAGTTAATCTGTTGGATGATTCATCGATTTCATTAGGTTAATCAATAAGATATTTCTTTTTGGCCACCCTAGAAGAAGCATCCAACGAAAACACCCCTATTGTTAACTATGGTTAGTTGGTTGAGACTATTATCCTTCAGATTCAGTTGGCTGCTTGCATGCACCTTCATTAGTTGGAGCCTCACTTGCAACCACATCCAACACCCTATCCTGTGAGTAGGAATTTTTAGAAAACATAAGTGATTTAGCCTGCCCAAATTGATTCACAACACTAGATACCATCCCAGTTCCGTGGATCTCACATGCTTCATCCCAAGGATGTTCATGTGAGTAGTGCCTTGAAATAGATTTTGGTGAGACATTCCCCAGTGACTACTCCATAACACTAGATTCCTGAGGGAGTATATTTCACACCTCCTTAGAAGCATGGGGATTTTTAGTTTCAAGAGTGATAAGATCTTTTCATTATACTAGCATCACCAGGTGTTATAATACTAGAGGAACTTGCCTTAAAAATCTATACTTGCCTGGTCTCATTTGAAAGCTTTGGGATTTTCTGTAGAGCACCGTTTGTTTCCTTAAATTCAGTCATGAGTACCCTATCCATGCATGGTTGTTTAGAAGTGTGAACCTCCACTGGTGCATTTTCATTCTCAATTGAAAAAACATTGAAATTAGGGATGATACCATGTGATTTATCCCCATTGGGGACTTCTATGGACACTCTACATCCAGAATAAACATTGCCATAAGAAGATGAATTTCTAGATTCATAATTCTCATTCAAACCTGTTCTGACTTCCTGAACTGAGGCATCAATTTGATGTGGATCCATAGTGGGAATACTATTCTTCCCCCTCATCTTCTTGCATGTAGCCACATCATACACTTTAATATTTCAAAATCTACATTCTGCATTCCTTTTACATCCAACAATTTAAAGTCCAAAGGATTTGAACATGGTGAAATATTTATGCTTTCTTTCACACTTAATTTCAAGATGCATAGTATTGTCTCTTTTTGTTAGCACAATTTCCACAACCAGTGCACAAGACATGTCAACTTCAACCATGATTCTAGCATAATGCACAAAACTTGGGTAGTTAGTTTTCTTATCCAATCTGATGGGATTTCCAACAAATGATGCAATATCCCAAAGTATTACCAGGTGTTAGTAAAGTCAATTGAGCTTGTAGATGTGAATCTATAACCGATTATGGGAATTTATTACAATGTCTAGGTCAGAATTCCTATTCTATTCATGAATTATGAGAAATCACAACTTCAGAGATATTGATCCCATGCTCCAATACCTCCTCTTATAGTAATATGATGAAAAGGCCACATAGTAGTATCCATGACCAATTGGTATTATTTTCCAGTCATCAAAACCCCACACCTCATCAATTCGCTGAGTGTGGTCATGAAACATCCAGAATCAGTCACCCTTTGAGACCAAAACTATTGAAATTATGGAATATTTGCATAAGATTACCCTTTCTTCAATGAAATCCTAGTTAGATGCAACATGTGCAATTATACCCCTCTTAATGACCCTTCTAGGGGGTATGTCAAAATCTGTAAAAGATAACGAGGCTGTAGATTTCACCACCTCTGTATAGATCCTCTACGACACATCAATAGGTCTATGATCATGGTTCATAGGGATAGATTTGGCCGGTAGATGAAAAATATCACCTTTCCCAACATAATTAGTTATAATTTAGCTTCCTAAATGTCTAGTGATATTGATATCCTCGTATGTTCTAGGTTTGTGAGATTTAGGGTTTCCCCCCTTCTCCTCTTTCTCCCCATGACTTTCCATCCTCTATGGGATGAGATAGTTTAGATATTTCATAGAGATGGTTAGACATGATTAATTCATATGATATCTAAAGCATGTTATATATGGAGATCATATTTTCATCTAGTATCCCTAATGAGAGATAATTATAGATGTAGTGGACGGAGATACGTAATTCATACAACAACCATAGTACCCGAATGCATTAGATATTAATTCACATTATTGTAGACACCCCTTAATTCCATTCACATAGCGGTTGGGATAGATAATGATACACTATATACTATCACTCCTCTTACCCACTACTATATAATTAAGAGGATAATATATAAATATTTAGCTATATAGATGTGTATTCATTATAATATTCTAGTATACATATTTAACCATATAGATTTTTATTTCCTCCAAAATATAGGAATGAATGCATTGAATTATTTGGTGATGTTTATTTCCTACAATAATTTAGAGATATATGAATATTTTAATTTCTTGATTTTCTTTCATGATAGGTAGATATGTGTATTTCATCCAGAATCTCATGTTTTTTTTATATAGGGTGAATTACTAGGTTTGGAATATATTATGGGATGTGTTTTAGTTTTTTATTCTCTGAAATATTGTACAATAAATCCTTATTATTAAGATATTTTCATATAAGTTAGATATGGGTATATTTATAAGTGTTTATAACAATTATACCGTTTTTTAATATTTTAGGGATATGATATGAATATACCATGTTTATCATTTTTTCATAATGATGACATTGTAAAATTTCATATTGTATCTAATGGTATGTGCCTTATCGGCCTGTTACATTACTATTGTGGTAGTTGGAGGTCGTCAAAGTATGCTCAAGGATGATTAGGAGGAACTTGGACCTATAAATATACTAAAATAATTGGTTTATATAATGAATCCATGTTCATGACATGTGTGTGTTTTTATGGATTAAAGTCCATCGATTTAGGATGTGATGTTTTGGATGGGAGACCTAAGCTTAAGTGTTTCATGGAATGAATTAATTATTCATGGCATGAATAAATTTGAGGGTATGGCCCCATGAATTTCTATATATAATCATCAATATTACGGTTTGATGAATTCATGGAATTAATCTATTTCATTGATTGAATTGGTGGTCCCCAGAAATACTCATTGAAATAAAAAGTGTTTCTCATTACAAATTTGTCAATGTCTAGCCTGCTTATAATTTCCAGATCACTCCATATTTCATTCATTAATATAATTTTTTTGGTGTACCCAAGGTGATTCTGAATTATATTCCATGACACGTCCTCATAGTTGTATCCTTTTATTCCAAAAGTTGATATTTGGTAATCCACAGCGATGCAATCCCCTTTTTGCATTTGATTTATACTATTAATCCCTTGGTTATTCTCTGTGGTGATGCTGAATTTATTTAGGTTGTGTTTGAGATTTCTTTTATCCATTAGCATGATTTAGGTTTATTTGAGGTTTTCATGTATGGTTGCAGTATTTTAGTTGTTTAATCTCCACCTTGTTGTGCGTAGTGATTCATAAAGATTCCATGAAGTAGGGGATCCCCATTCTCTCCACTTTATGTGAACATATGTGGATTGCATGCTTTCTTTATCCTTGGGGTAGATGGTATGTTTCATCATAGGAAAATTATTAATTTTATTAATCTATAATTAAATTTTAATGGGGAGAAATGACATGTTTTTACTTATTCTGTTGTTATTGTTGATGGGATTATATAATCTTATTGCCATTGTTGAAAATCAAGGATGTTTAGAGAATTTATTCTATTTTAGTTAAAAAGATTGTGAAACCATTATCGTGTTGATATTTTGATATCACCCTAAATAAACGGTTAAGAGACTATATATGCTAATTAATTGGATTCCTTTGGAAATTTGGAATTTGTGTGAGAATACCCATTCTATGTATTGAAGTAAAGTAATTAATTCTATTTTGGTCGAAATGGAATGTGGTGTTATGGACTCGAATATTTGTTTCTATATGAGGGTGGAAATTTTTTGTTTCCTTGTGTGATGTTAGATATTGTGTGGTGATGGTGGGGAATAGTTGGGTGTGGAATATATTGGGAAGTGAAGCAATGGATAGTTGGTATGGGAAGTGATGTGGGATAATGTGTGTTAGTTATTATGTATAGTAGTTGATGTGAGATGTTTTAAAATATTTTTCACTATCGAGATGGTTGATGTGAGTTGGTTTAGGTGTTACATGGCATGGTTGTCTTAGTTACTGGTTATCCTATGAATGAATTTGGAATTCTGTAAAATAAAATGACAAGGTTTGTTAAATGAATAAGAATATTATAATTTTAAATATAATAATATACTGTAATTAATGTGTAATAATTAGATTAAATTAATTTAATTATTACTCAATTGGTTGTGTTAATGTTAAATGAAATGACTTAGTAAATAGGAGTTAAAAAGAAACTCACAATTTTGGAGATGGTGTGATATATAATTGAAAGTGGTAATTGTGATTTTGTGTGGGGTGGTGTGTACTGTTATTCATTTAGTGGAGGCACAATTTGTGAAAGGTGTTACGGGGTGTGGTGGTAGTGATGTAGACACATAGTTTGGGTATTTTTTCTATCTATCTATCTTTTATTTCATGTTATTTCTACACACAACCCACCAAATTTAAATAACATTATCAACACTGAAATGATTTGTGTTCCTAGTGTTTTCCCTAAAATAAAGGATGGTGGTGAAATTAATGGTTGGCTACTCCCTCTCCCCAACAATTCCATCTATAGTAGCTATGGTTTTAGAGATCACGCAATGACTATAGGTCAATGTTGGAGATTAACTAGTAATGATATGGATCAGTGTTTGAGATTACCCAGTGGCGATGAGGATTTGATAAGTGGGGGGGTATGTGTGGTAGGAGGATGGAATGTGGTTGATTTCATTCATGTTCACAATACTTTAGTGCCCTAGATATGTTATTTGGTTATGCATATGATGTTATGATGAGTTGAGTCTATGAAATGGTGATGAATAATTCTAGAAATAAATAATATACCTTTGGAGGGTTGGGGTTGGTATGGATGCATCTTAACCCACATCATAGATGGATAGATATGTGATGAGACATGCATAGAAGTGATTGTATAGGAATCATGAAATTATGGTTCAGGAGATGGAAATCATAATGGAAGTGGTTTTACGGTGACATTACTTTATAATCATTTGATAAAATGTTACTACATTGAAAGTGTTATTTCATGAGCATTCCATGGTGCTGATGGGATTGGTTTATTGTCTTATTTAGGTTCATGATTGTTCTTCTCTTTATTCACTGGTGCATTAGTATGCTCTTTTCCCATGTGAATGAGAGAACTTTGGTATGATCCTAACAAGTATACATGTCATAATCACCCTATGTATGTATAAAGTGTTTTTCATGTTTCTAGGAGGATTTTGTGGTCCATGTTGGACATTTCAAGTTGGAATGTAAGAGCTACTGTTGGGTCACTATAGTAGGAATTGTCCCATGAGTATTTATTTAGTTATTTTTATATTTATTTTTTATATTATTAATGAATTGTGGAATGGTTTTGGAACACTTTTTATTATTTTAATGAATTTATCGGTGTATGATTTATTCTACATCATATTCCTTATTATTATTGGGGGTAATTCCTTTTATATTAGATATTTTTATTTCTACGGTTTATATTTACAACCCAGGACCTACTGGAGGTGGGACACAAGGATAATTTTCTTTATTCCATTATTTATAGATCGAGAGGGGTACCAATGGAGGTACGGGGTTGTGATAGACTGGTTTCAAGTTGAGTTCAGGAGATATGATGAAATTTGTATTTAGGCACTCTGATGATTGCATGGGTTGGTAGGGAAACTATTCCCATTGATCTTTTCATGTGACCTATATAATGGGGACCGACTGGGACATATGATTTTATGGCTACCCATGATTTTATGCAACCTAAGTCTATAAAAATACCAAGTGAGGTGGTTCCACTTTTAGTGTAGCGAACTAGGAAATGTACATGCATCATGATTGTTTGTATTCATGTATGAATTGGGTGATTTAGGGAATTAAAGTGAAATTGATTAAACGAACATTTATAAAATTCAATGCTATAAGGATTAGGGTTTATCAATT
Source organism: Viscum album (assembly GCA_963277665.1). Taxonomy (NCBI): domain Eukaryota; kingdom Viridiplantae; phylum Streptophyta; class Magnoliopsida; order Santalales; family Viscaceae; genus Viscum; species Viscum album. The sequence goes on from OY728120.1 coordinate 1,493,186,853, forward strand.
ACATTTCATCAATGGCTTCTGGTCATCATCCACATGTAGCATAGAAGGTAGAGGTTCAATAGGTTAATCTGGTTGATCACTAGACAATCGACCTAACATAGAAGGATGAGGTATGGAAGAGGGTCTTGAATTCTGGTTTGTGATATAGCTTGAGAAATTATTAGGGGAGTGTCTTTGATATGGATACAAATAATTGGTTGGAGGATTTTGAGATCCATTTCAGTATTATTTTGGCTCGGGATATTTTTTGGGTGTTATTGGAAATTATCAAATGCGGGGACTGGCTTATCAGTGGTGGATTCTATATCATGATGATTAGAAGGAGATATAATAATTTTTGGATGAATTCTAGAAGGATATTCTTCTTGAGTTCTCTTCATTGATGATGAAGGTGATAAAGAGGCAGGATTTTCTCTTCCTTATGTAAGGTCGCCTTAGTATATGGGATATTAGAATATATTTCAAGGACCTCATACATTTCCTCATGAGATCTTTCTATATGAGGAGTCTAATGAATGAAGTGTAGAGGAGGTGATAAGCCCAATGATCATGTATATAGTCACACCATTTATACTACCAATGTATTTGGTAGAGAAGAATAATGTTGAGGTTATTGATAAGATGCATTCTTAATGAGGTGAGCCATAAAATGTGGACATTAGGTAATCATGAGAATAATAGACATAATTAATGGATAATAGATGTATAGAAAGTTGTGGTTTTGACCATTGAGTAACTGACCTCGGTAGAACTTTTCATGTTACTACAAGGAAGGTGTCTCTTGAGAATCCAACAGGGGATTCCAATTTTCATGATATATCTATTGGGATCATGGGAAATTCCATGCTCAGTGATTGACTACTCAAGGATTATAGTATTAGATAGGATTTCACAAACCTTTTTTTGCAAAAACATCAGTTTCCTCTGAGGAAGTATCAACAATAGGGACAACCAATTCTTATTTAGTAACTGAGGAAAAATGGATTTGGTATAGTGTAACCTCATGATAGTTCTCATCCTCATGGAAATTGACCGTAGAAAATTCATGGAGGATGTAAAAAGAGAGGTGGTGGAGATGGGAATGGGAATATGCATGTAATGGAGGTGCTATCACCAATGGGGCAGAGGTTATGCAAGGCATGACCAGTTATTCATCTACCAAAGTTTATTCATTATTTAATTTAAGATCCCTGAAATCCTTTTTTTATCCTTTTTATTGCATTCTTTAGTACTATTGGGGGATAGGATTCCCCAGCCCTTGGTGTTATCCATTCCAATTGGAGGTCAAGGTTCTTTAATTAATGTATATCAGGGATATAGACTGTTAATGGGGAAGCGCCAGTTAGTGGGAAATTTTTTATTTCTTAAGATACTACAATTTGATATTATCCTTGGAATGTATTAGTTTTATTCCATGTTTTTCATCATTAGTTATTTCATGAGGAGAGTTTCATTTTCTGAAGTTGAGGTCTAGTGAGTGGTGTTTATTGGTGAGAAAAATTATCAGTTGGGTAGTAGGTAGGTAGAGACACTTTTCTTATAGTTGGAGATGTTATTAATAGATTATTAGGAATGGGGATGTTTCGGTGCGGATGTGCGTCGGGTTTCTGTTCCGACGCTGTTCCGCCAGGACGCGTTCGCGCGTGCTCCCGTCGACCCGAGGGGATGGGAGCGCGGCTTGTGGCCCCGCAGTCCCGCTTTCCAAAGGCGGGCGGCATCTGTCCCTTATTCAGGGGCGTCTGCTCCTTGATCGAAACCGGGATGATGGGATGTCGGATCCTCCTTCCTTGGACGTCTCCTCGGAACTCGTCGCCTAATCCGGGTCTCCCTCATAGATTTAAGACATGCTCGTGAATCTTGTTCCCGGTGCCATATCTTCATGGACACCGGTTAATTACACTGCTTCCGCCCGGACGCTCCAAGGAGTCTGGTCGGGGCAGCAACCTACGGTGAGGAGACCGGGTGGCTCTGGATGTTGGGGGCGTGTCTTAACACTGCGGCTCTGCGTGTCTGTCTTCCGTCCCTAATAGGGCTTCTCGAAGGCGTGATGGTCTGAGGCATCCCGCGCTGGGTGTGGGGAACTGTGTCACCTGAGGTTTTCCTCAGCTTCCCATGTTTAACACGGGGTATGCCGCGAGTTTAACGTCCAGCGGGGACGGCATCATACTGATCAACACGAGAAGTGGATCAGATGACAGAACCCCTTGCGAGGAACCTCCGACGCTGGGGCCATCACATGGGCGGCTTCCCGAGTGAAGTGGAGTGGAATGAAATGGCATGACCCCACCGGGATGTGGTGGCCCGGGTAAGGATCAGGATGGATGATGGAGTGAAGATCTTGGACCCCATAGGGGCTTCCTACGTACCGCGCGTTAGCGCGGATCAAAGTCAGCGTAGTTCGGGTATACAGTTTAACGTCATGCTGGACGTTGGCAAGCCGACTCACGAAGAGGTCGAGGCTGCCGGGCGAAGGGTTGAACCGAACCACCTCGCACAGAGGGGGATGGAACGGCCGGGTGGATCACAGTTTCACGTCGTGCTGGACAATGAAAGGAGAAATAGAAAAAAGGGGCAGTGGGGAAGCACAATGGAGATACACACGTGCAGTCTCCCACAGGGGCGGATTCATAGGTGAATCGACGCAAGCGTGAACCCAGGAGGGGTCCACTGATGGACGAACCGACGTGAATACGACCGGGACGACCATGTGGTGGGCTTGAACCTCGGAGAGGTTTCCTACATACCCTGTTTAGGAGACCGGGATCAAAGTCCACGTAGTTCGTTCCGTTTGCAACACTCTACCCCCGTGGGCGAAGGCCACTCCAATCCCGACATCCCTGCAGAGACGAGCGGGTGGGGGCCACATCCAAACCGGGAGGACCCTGCGCGCGGGGCACGGGATCAGGTGATGCAGACGGTTTAACGTCCTGCCGGACGAAGTACAGTTTAACGTCGTGTGTTGAGGACGAAGCGGACGGTTTAACGTCTTGCCGGACGAAGTACAGTTTAACGTCGTGTGTTGAGGACGAAGCGGACGGTTTAACGTCTTGCTGGACGAAGTACAGTTTAATGTCCTGTGTTGAGGACGAAGCGGACGGTTTAACGTCTTGCCGGACGAAGTACAGTTTAACGTCGTGTGTTGAGGAAGAAGATGCTTGGCAGTTTAACGTCTTGTAGCGCGGACGTGGTATAGTTTAACGTCATGTTGGACGAAACACTTGGCCGTTTATCGTCTTGCAGCGCGGACGATGATGCTTGGCAGTTTAACGTCTTTTCGCGCGGACGATGGAGGCTAGGCAGTTTAGCGTCGTGCAGCTTGGACGTAGATTCTTGGCAGTTTAATGTCTTGTCACGCGGACGATGGAGGCTAGACAGTTTAGCGTCGTGCAGCTTGGACGTTGTACAGTTTAGCGTCCTGCAGGACGAATGCTGAACAGTTTAACGTCTTGTAGCTTGGACGAGGATACTGCCGCCGATGGGTCCGTGTCACTTCACGCGAGCCTGGAGGGCCGCACGGGAAGACAACACACGGTGCGGGCACCCAGGATGATGATCATCGGGCGCCACGCAGGCGGGTACCCTCAGGGGGTCAAAGGGGTCGACCCTGGCGGATTGCGTGCAAAAGAGAATCTTGGCGCGCAATACCGCGGGTCGGCACGCAAATGGGCGGGCTGGCGCGCAATTGGGCAAACGCTTTGCGCGCAGATGGTTGAGATTGCGCGCATCGGGCTTCGGATAGCGTGCAGGGGCAACGGCTCATTCTTTAATGAATGGCCACTTTGAAAAGAGGGGGGTGCGCGCAATCGGGCTAGATTGCGCGCACCCGGGGGCAATTGCGCGCAAGAGGATTCTTTTGCGCGCGAAGGCCTTTAGGTGAATAGTTGTTCAAAAAAAGGAGCCCAAGGGATTGCGCGCGAACGAAAACCCCGAGGCTTTCTTGCGCGAAATAAAGGAGGTTACCTGAAGATCGGCATTGCGCGCGGAAGGGGTTGGATTGCACGCACGAGAGACCTTTCGAATTCTGGCAACCCCCAAAACGTCGGGGGTCGCCTTATATTTATAGGCAACCCCGGGCGCGGAATCCGGTTCGCGGGCGCGGAATTCTCTTCGCGGGCGCGGAATCGGGCCCGGCGCGCAAGGGAGTCGCGTGGGCCACTGGCGCGCAAAATTGCGCGCCGGCCCAGCGCATTGCGCGCATCCCGGGAGGTTTGCGCGCGGCTCATCAACTTTGCGCGCGGGTCTCCAAAATTCCGCGCAAGGCCTCCGGGCCCTCCGAAACATGCTTCCGGCTCCAAATATGACCTCTCTTTCCGCATCCGGAGCTTTGTTTGGGAACAACGGACTTTTCCGGCGTCTACAAATGCCCCCCCTCGTAATCTGATCGGCGAGATGTCGCAACGATCGGGTTCCGAGGGAGACGCCGGAATGCCGAAGTCCTGGATGGCGCAGGACTGTGGCGCGCAAAAAAGGGCGTCGGGCGCGAAATTCGCCGGTGCGGTCGCGCAAAGCACTTTCCGCGCAGCGCGGACTCCAGGCTCTGCCTATAAATAGGGGCCCTGGGTCCCCCGCACCGTACACTGGCCTTCCGCGCGATAAGCATTCGAGCTCTCGTGCGCGAAATTGCCCTTTCCGGCGCGGAATTCACCCGTTCGTCGCGCAAACCTGTCCGGAATTCGGCCTGCTTTTGCGCGAACACCTGGGGTTTTACGCGACGGACTTCCCGATTGCGTGCCGTCCACTAGGATTGCGTGCCAACACTCAAACTTCTCTGCCTGCCTCGTCCGATTCCGCACGCTTCATCCCTTAACCCGCACGACTCCCGGAGCTTCTGAGATGGCCGCGAATCAAGGAAATGAGAGGGATGCCGCCACTCGCAGAGCTGAGATGGCGACGAACGAGGAGGTCTACGGAGCCAAGGAGATTGTTTCCAACAATCAATCCTTGTTCGACTTGCTGACGCTGGCCCAGAAGACATATCCGCTGTCGGACAACCTGCCGCTCTGGAACTTCGGCATCCTAGATGAGGTTTCGGTGCCAGGGTTCGCGGTTGATGCGCCACGGACCTGGGTGACTCGGGAGGATGAGCTTCCCCGCTATAACATCACCAACAATGGGCATCCTGCCAGGGAGACCAGACACTTAGATGTCTATGTCCTGAACCCGAGGACGCGAACCATCGCCGGGGGTGAGCCTACTGCGGAGAACTCTCCAGCCCTCTACTCGAGCACATATCGCCAGAGTGTCACCGACGACACCAAGGGCTGGCTGAAGGACTGGGACTTCCGGTCTGGGGGCAATTTCACCAGTGAGTGGGCCTGGGTGTTCTGGGTTCGCCACACTTGCGATCACTTCGCGGAGGAGCTGCGGTACATCGGCCTGTTCGAGGCGGTGTGGACGTCGCAGTTCCACTTCTACCAGCAGTCCGAGCTCGGGCCGGAGCTGTTCACCCGCTGGTCCCCGGATACCAACACCTTCCATCTTCACCATGGGGAGGTCGGCATCGGTCTCTGGGACATCCACTGCATCGGAGGTATCCCGCTGGAGGGTTACCAGTACGATGAGTTCCTGCCTCCGAAGAACACCTGGGAAGACAGGTCACGGACTCCCATTCTGACATGGCATCTACTTGACCTGGCTACGCAGCGACTCGGGATCAAGGACTTCCAGAAGGACATAGCCTACAATGAGTGGTTCGGCCAGTTCTTGGAGCATGACCCAGTGGTCAAGATGCCAGGCAGGGGGAAGCGGTGCCCGACCACGGCTCAGAGGAGCTGGAACGGGTCGTACTGGCGGGTCCTGGAGACGGGCGACTACCGCTCATGGGGGTACCACATCATCAAGGCCCGGGACCCAAATATCCGGTACGCGGCGTTCCTGGCCGCCTTTCTGAGTGGGTGGCTTCTGCCAGTGCGGGACGCGAGAATGGGCATCCGCCCGACGACACTGGCGATGGCGGGCGCCATGGCCGCCAATAAAAGATACAACCTCGGGGTCCCAGTGTTGGCTAAGTTGTACGCCATCCTGGGACGCATCTCGCGAGGGGGGTCGCCACGAAGGATCTGTGGGCCCTTTCAATTCTTCCACGGCTAGGTGGCTGCTCACCTTGGTGGGTACACGTTTCCGAACGCCATCATTCCTCCGGGCAACGGCCTGCGACCCTCCATGCTGAACATTGCGGGGGTCGCTCCGATGACCTTAAATGAGGAGGGCGTGCGGATTCGGATTGGAAATCATGCCAATTTCAACTTCAGCCCGTTCCCCACTCCCTTTGGCCAGATGATCGACAATGGGCAGGTTCCTCTGGAGCAGCACGAGTACTTCCTGAACATGCGGGGCGGGGTGCTCGTGGCTCGGATCGACGGGAAGGTGATCTGCGAGCCCTACGTGCCAACCCGGTTCGCCAGGCAGTTCGGGTGCCTTCAACGGATGCCGAAGAGGGTATTCACTGCTGTCCGGGAGGAGGCGAACCCTGGCATCCTTCTCCAGATGTGGCTGATGTTCGCCGCCTTTGGCTCTGGCGACGTCATCACTCTCCCTCCTACCGGGGTCGACGCAGGCTTGGCAACCGAGTACGCCGAACACTGGGCCATCGCGTACCCCGAGGGGCTTCTACGGAAGCCAGTTTGGCGGCTCGAGGTTACCCGTGCGGAGACCGGGCGTCAAGGAAGGAGGCGAAGCGCCGCCACACGGGGGAGAACGGAGGCGCGCCAAGCAGCAGATCCGGCGCAGGCAGGGACTTCGGCGGCGGGCGCATCGCAAGATACCACCACGACTTCAGCGCCCGGAAAGGGGGCACATGCGGCGGTCGGGGAGCGGCCCGGGAAGCAGGTAAGGCGTCTGCTCGAACCCTCCCATGATGCAGTCTTCCCGGCGCTGTGGTCGGCCTGGATGACCCTGCGGCAGTCACTGAGGACCGAAGCCATCTGGCGAAAGATACTCAGAGAAGGAATCCATCTACCAGAGGTCGTGTAACAGCCCGAGATTTTATGAAAAATATTCTTTTTTATTTCACTAATGTCTTGTGTTGTACGCTACACCAAAAGGATCTTGCACAACACGCATCCTTGACTTGCCTTGCATTACACGCAATCACGACCTTCCTCGATAGCGTGTGTAATACGCAATACCGAGTTTCACTAAACAACGATATGCTATTAAAATATTATTAAAACTACCCGTTATGAATAGTAATAACCACTTTTTAAAATTCTGTAAATCTTATTTTTCAAAATGAACTTCATTTTTGGATTCGGAGTATCGAATTTAGCCTAAGGTGAAATTTTGGTACTTTTCGGATAACTTTCATATTCTGATGAATAGTGAAAATTACTAATTTATAATTAAAAACAACTTTTTTAATCGAAATAATTAATAGTGATAAATTATTAATTTGAGTGGTTTTAAAGTATATTTAGAATATATTTTTACAATTTAATACAATGTTGGTCATTGGATGTAATTTCACATTTAAACCAGACGTAATCAAATGTCAATCTTTTGATAGATATTGTTTCTTAAAAACACGCTATTTGTGTTAACAGCGGGATTTAATTATAAATTTAATTAATGCAATTTCTATGTTATGAATTTGGTAAAATAGACTTCATTTCTGAATTCGGAATATGAAATATAGCTTATGATGAAATTTTGGCATTATTCTGAAAAACATCAATTTTTGATGAATAGTGAAACTACTAAGTGGTAGGTTAAAAACTGAATTTTGTATAAAACTTAATTTTACCGCTTCTGTGAATGGAATTTCGAAAATCCAAGAGACACGGTTAATATCAAGGACTAAAATGTGGTTCAATGAGATGAAAATAATTTTTTGGTGAATAGTAACTTTTTACCTTTTTTTACCACGGTTAATAGTAAATAGGGTAACTAAGGGTAAATAAGATATTAATATTACCCTAACACATGTCCTAATTCTATTGGACAAGTGTAATTCGACCAAAAACAAACTTAGGAATAAAATATGACCATTTAGGCCCACTTGGATTAGATTAGGACATTTATTATTAATTTATTTAAAGAAGGGTTAAAATAGTTAAAATCAAAGTTTAATAAGTAAATCATTTTTAATATGGGGTTATACATAAGATAAATTCGATTGTAAATATTCATTAGAAAGCTAAAAAGATTTCCTACATGATGGTATTTTATTTGTAATTTTTAGACATCAAATAATTTAATTTATTTATGACACAAAGATGATGCAGTAATTATCTTATTAATGAAATATTCACATAATTGATAATATAAATACCAAAATAAATGTAATTTAAGACTTTTTATGAATTCCACTAATTTTCTAGGTTACTATGATATATTAATGTTGATTTAATCAACTTGGTTCGAACATTTAATTCTGTTATGACTTTCACAAAAATCATGTATCAAATAGTGTCAAAATTGACACAAAATAGTTTTTAAATCAAATATTATATTATTAATTGTTATTTTATTCCTAAAAATCTAAGGTTCGGCCAAATGACTTAGATAAGGATATATATATTAATAATAAACAATTTGGGGTTCGTTTGGCATGTTATAGTAAGTGTATTAACCATATAGTGAAAGAAAACAAAAAGACACGGTAAATGTTAAATTATTTAACTTAGAGTTAAATCTAATTGATAAGGTTAAAATAATATCCTAAACTTGTATAAATTCTATTGGTTGATAGTATTTCGACCCATCCCCACTTTAGCTTCGAAATAAGACCCTTTGGAACCATTATAAACCGATTTTGACTTTAATATAAAATAATATTTTGAGATATTCCTAAGGTGCCCCTCTCCTCCCCTATAAAAGGACACCTCCTCCCCCTCCTCCTCACACCAATTTGAGCACTCAAGCTCGGCCAACCCCTGCCAAAATCTCTTCTCCACTTCCCTAGAAACATCCTAGAGGTTCTGGTCTTCCTCAAAGACAAATTCTAGTGCCCTAAGAAGAGGTCTCAAAGAGGCACTTCAAAGAAGAGGTAATTACCGTTACCAATTCTTTCATCTTTATTTCTTCTTCCACTTCTTCTTCTTAGGTTGTTTCATTATGAAGTAATAACATCAGTATCACTCATATACTGATATGTTATTATAAGTATGAAACAACCCTATTTCACCATCTATCCATCCTACGGAAAAAGAAATCACCGCGCGTGCGTACGTACGGAATACCGTCTCCACGCCGTGGTGTAATCTATTTTCCACCACCACCTTACATGGATGGGTATAATGGTGTAAAGAATAACTATACATAGTTATTACAACATCATATTGATTCTGATATATTGTATAATCCACTCCAATTCAATTCAATATTTATAGAAATGATATCATCGCTCGTGCGTACGTACGGAATACCGTCTCCACGACGCGATGAGATTCATTCTCCATGTTAACCATTTAAGAATGATTATGATGTATATATAAGAAATAATAATGAAATATATGAAATTATAAAGCTACTGGATTTATGTATATATATACATATGTATGTCATCTACTTACTTCCATTTCAAGACAATAAGGAAAGGAAAACAACGTTCATGCGTACGTACGGAATACCGTCTCCATGAACGGTGTTTTTCATTTTATTTATCTACCTATTATATATATATATATACTGAATATATATGATATATAAATCATATTTTATATTCTGGAAGTAAGTAAATCATGATATAAGTAATAATGATGTCAATAACAACAAGTCAAAACACCTACGATAAATGAAACGATTTTACCCAAAACGCTTCTTTAACATGGAATTTACAAAAGAACGGGTAATATAATGTCATAAGTAAACCATATATGATATCATAACAATGAATATGATTCTGTAATAAGTCAATAACATGATTTAAATCATTATACAGGAGGTTCAGACACTTACAAAGCAAGTCGGACCTAAGGTAAGGGAAATATCACAATCTCATTTTTTTTATCCGAGATTGTTTATTCGTAAGTATTTACTGGGGTGTATTTTATCATCCACATCCATGTTTCATCAAAATGTAATATTATTTCCATCCACCTACAATTGTTTAAAACCATTTTTACCCTTCGGTGAGTTTTTAGTAATATGTATGAAAGGAATCTTTTGTCGTACGAGGTACTTTTTGACTTCTCCGACAAAAGTACGAAGAATGTTTTTTTTAACTTATACGGCACGAACGGATTTATACTGTTTTATAAAGCCTTATTTTCATTAAGATTCCTCTAAAAGATTTCATGACTATTTTCAATAAAATCTCTTTCTTTTAAAATTGCATGATGTTTTGTGAAAAGAAATTGATTTTGAAGAAGAAAGGATATTTTCCTCAAGAATTCAATTCAAGTGTTTTATCAAAATTATTTTCCATATAAGATAATAAAGGGTTCTGTTTCTATCCATATTTTTACATTGATTTGACTATGTTGTGATGGAATTATGTTTATGAATTCCTTTATCTTATATGAATGGTTTTATGATGTCATGTTGTTTAAGAATCCCATTTTTTATTACATGGGTTATGCAATGATGTATGATTTATGATTTTGTGGCACACATAAGAAAGGATTCATTAAGAGATGGGTGGGACCTATATCTCCCTCCAATGCATTGGGTAAAGATTTTATATCTCATGAGATAGACATGGCTGGAATGGTAGGTTATACCGGTTCAGTGAAACAGGACTGAAACGAGGATTACTCGATTCAGAAAGGGACTTTGTCCACTAAGATAGTCTTGGCAATGAGTCATGACTAACAAGAAATGATTTTCCATGATTATGTGTGCATGCCACAAAGTTTCAAGTTTCATGTTATGATTATGGTGATCTCATTTTCACTTCTATGATTTGTTCCATGTTAAGATATTATGATCTCTTTTGCAGGTTATGATTTTCAAAAAAATATGATATGATTTTTATTTCTTTTGTTTACCCTTACTGAGCATTTGAGCTCACCCTTTTATGTTTTCTTTTCCCCAGGATATAAAGAAAGGTTTTAGGTAAAAAAAAAGAAGATCTTTATGGGAGATGTTGAAGATCTTTCACCAGGATTAGAAGATTATATTCCGAGTTTCCAAAGACACTAAACTATTACGATCCTTGTGTGTGTGTTTTTGTTATGTACTAAGTATTCCGCAAAAGTAATGTAATGTCCATGTACGTCAGGCTACGGGTCTCTACAGTTGGTATCAGAGGAAAGGTTTAGTCAACCTTTGGAAACTAGGATGCGAAAACGTTAGTGAGATCCCTAGAGATATTTCTAAGGTATGTCTAGGGATGCCCCTAAGGATAAGTATACGTATAGGATATAGTTCTAGAACTTTGGTAACGATATTAGATTAAACCAAAGATGTTAGATATTTAAGTTACTCCCCCTTTATTACGATTTTTGCATCTAACACTATTCTGTTTGGGTTTTAGAAAAAGGCTGGAAACAAGATGATTCACAATAATGGAGGATATGATGGACAATGGAATGATATTCTTCATGAGAAACCAAATGAAATGGGATTTGGAAGTCCAAACATCATTATTATGCCGAATCAGCAATCTCATAATATGATCAATAAAGTAAAATTTGGTAAGTTTCCTGACTCGGCTAATAAGAGAAAGATGGAGTTTCATGATGATCCTAGAGGAAAGAAAGTTCAATTTCCCCTATGTAAATCATGTGGGAAGAGGCATCAAGGAGAATGTTTCAAGGGAACTGGAAGATGCTTTGGGTGTGGAAAAGAAGGACACAAAGCAAGTAAGTGCAAAGGAAAAGGGTCGGTTAACACCATGGATGAGGATAATGGTATTGCTACGACATCAAAAATGGTTAAGTGTTTTAAATGTGGAATGTATGGGCATTATGCAAACAAATGCCCTAAGGGAAAGACTCATGAAGAGAATCAGTATGGTCATATGGGTAGTATTTATGTGGATGATGATGAAGAGACTACAAATGATATGTGAGATGAAAGAATTTTTGAAGCTCGATCAATGGTTTGAGAATGTAGTGGAATGATTACATGTTTATCATGTGTAATTTTGGAATAAAGCGACATCTATGGATTGTTACACTATTGTCTTTCCTTGTGTTTTGAAAGTGTATGATTAATGTTACCAGTATCCGTGAAAGGTTATTCAGATATTTTTGGAATGTAGATGATATGCGCATAATGAAGGGATAAGGAGAAAATTAAATGTTTGATAGTATTCATGAGCTCATGATTAATATAAGGACTAAGTGATATCATGGTTTGAGTATATAGAATTTTGAGGATTTTGGTATGTGGAAAGTGTTAACTTTTAACTGCACTCATGTTTTCACTAAGGTATTCAAGAGAATACACGATTAAGGACTTTGAATGATTGGAATGTGACCAACAAGACATATCTTATGATATGTGGGGATCAACGACAGTATTAAATCTCTGGTAATCGATGTCACTATATTATGAGAGTGGACTGCAGTATTATGTATAAGCATAAAGATTAGACTGGATTATGTTGGACATAAGTTAGTATTGTTTAAGGATAGAAGATTTTCGATATTATTGATGGGATGTTATAGTAACGTAGTTTTAGAAAAAAGGACAACCTGCAGGACGGGCGACAGCCCATCGCTTCGGACAAGGCTGTGGGAATCGAACCCACAACCGAAGTGCGACTGGCCTTTATCGCCTACCACTGGCCTACAGGAAGTCCCTGTTTAGTAGAAACTAGTTTTATTATATTAAGCAGCATGATATATGAAGTATAAGTCCATCTTAGAAACCATATGTGATTAATCTCACTATAGATCGACTTATGTATATAATTTTGCTAACCTTTTGTTTGAAACAGATGGAATGACCCGTCATTCTATGACATGATCTTCTAACACTTCACGAATAACAAATTCAACTTCATTTATTTAAGAGATGAAGTGGAAATTGTTAAAGGCACGAACAACAGTGAGATTGTACCAAAATAAAGTAAGTATTTATTCTAATTCAAATTCTTTAACTTTAGGGAAATGATCTTGAAAACCAAAAATGTTGTCCTAGTTCTCTTATACCTGATAAATCAGATGGTACCTTAGATCGTCACAAATTTATGGATTTGTGATTACTGGCTTTTCCATAGCCATGTTCTCTACCACTCTCCATCAGAACATGATGGTTAGATTTCTCTTCCATATCCATATTTTCACCTATGTGGAAACCCAGTGATTAGTTTATTTGGGTAATCGTTACATTTCATACTTTAGTTTTTAAAGCCAAGTTTTGGTATTCCCTTTTACGATGTGTGTTTCTATTAAAGAAACTTTCGAATAGTAAACCATTTATAACCCCGACGAATTTCGAGGGCGAAATTCATTTTAAGGGGGGTAGAATGTAACAGCCCGAGATTTTATGAAAAATATTCTTTTTTATTTCACTAATGTCTTGTGTTATACGCTACACCAAAAGGATCTTGCACAACACGCATCCTTGACTTGCCTTGCATTACACGCAATCACGACCTTCCTCGATAGCGTGTGTAATACGCAATACCGAGTTTCACTAAACAACGATATGCTATTAAAATATTATTAAAACTACCCGTTATGAATAGTAATAACCACTTTTTAAAATTCTGTAAATCTTATTTTTCAAAATGAACTTCATTTTTGGATTCGGAGTATCGAATTTAGCCTAAGGTGAAATTTTGGTACTTTTCGGATAACTTTCATATTCTGATGAATAGTGAAAATTACTAATTTATAATTAAAAACAACTTTTTTAATCGAAATAATTAATAGTGATAAATTATTAATTTGAGTGGTTTTAAAGTATATTTAGAATATATTTTTACAATTTAATACAATGTTGGTCATTGGATGTAATTTCACATTTAAACCAGACGTAATCAAATGTCAATCTTTTGATAGATATTGTTTCTTAAAAACACGCTATTTGTGTTAACAGCGGGATTTAATTATAAATTTAATTAATGCAATTTCTATGTTATGAATTTGGTAAAATAGACTTCATTTCTGAATTCGGAATATGAAATATAGCTTATGATGAAATTTTGGCATTATTCTGAAAAACATCAATTTTTGATGAATAGTGAAACTACTAAGTGGTAGGTTAAAAACTGAATTTTGTATAAAACTTAATTTTACCGCTTCTGTGAATGGAATTTCGAAAATCCGAGAGACACGGTTAATATCAAGGACTAAAATGTGGTTCAATGAGATGAAAATAATTTTTTGGTGAATAGTAACTTTTTACCTTTTTTACCACGGTTAATAGTAAATAGGGTAACTAAGGGTAAATAAGATATTAATATTACCCTAACACATGTCCTAATTCTACTGGACAAGTGTAATTCGACCAAAAACAAACTTAGGAATAAAATATGACCATTTAGGCCCACTTGGATTAGATTAGGACATTTATTATTAATTTATTTAAAGAAGGGTTAAAATAGTTAAAATCAAAGTTTAATAAGTAAATCATTTTTAATATGGGGTTATACATAAGATAAATTCGATTGTAAATATTCATTAGAAAGCTAAAAAGATTTCCTACATGATGGTATTTTATTTGTAATTTTTAGACATCAAATAATTTAATTTATTTATGACACAAAGATGATGCAGTAATTATCATATTAATGAAATATTCACATAATTGATAATATAAATACCAAAATAAATGTAATTTAAGACTTTTTATGAATTCCACTAATTTTATAGGTTACTATGATATATTAATGTTGATTTAATCAACTTGGTTCGAACATTTAATTCTGTTATGACTTTCACAAAAATCATGTATCAAATAGTGTCAAAATTGACACAAAATAGTTTTTAAATCAAATATTATATTATTAATTGTTATTTTATTCCTAAAAATCTAAGGTTCGGCCAAATGACTTAGATAAGGATATATATATTAATAATAAACAATTTGGGGTTCGTTTGGCATGTTATAGTAAGTGTATTAACCATATAGTGAAAGAAAACAAAAAGACACGGTAAATGTTAAATTATTTAACTTAGAGTTAAATCTAATTGATAAGGTTAAAATAATATCCTAAACTTGTCTAAATTCTATTGGTTGATAGTCTTTCGACCCATCCCCACTTTAGCTTCGAAATAAGACCCTTTGGAACCATTATAAACCGATTTTGACTTTAATATAAAATAATATTTTGAGATATTCCTAAGGTGCCCCTCTCCTCCCCTATAAAAGGACACCTCCTCCCCCTCCTCCTCACACCAATTTGAGCACTCAAGCTCGGCCAACCCCTGCCAAAATCTCTTCTCCAATTCCCTAGAAACATCCTAGAGGTTCTGGTCTTCCTCAAAGACAAATTCTAGTGCCCTAAGAAGAGGTCTCAAAGAGGCACTTCAAAGAAGAGGTAATTACCGTTACCAATTCTTTCATCTTTATTTCTTCTTCCACTTCTTCTTCTTAGGTTGTTTCATTATGAAGTAATAACATCAGTATCACTCATATACTGATATGTTATTATAAGTATGAAACAACCCTATTTCACCATCTATCCATCCTACGGAAAAAGAAATCACCGCGCGTGCGTACGTACGGAATACCGTCTCCACGCCGTGGTGTAATCTATTTTCCACCACCACCTTACATGGATGGGTATAATGGTGTAAAGAATAACTATACATAGTTATTACAACATCATATTGATTCTGATATATTGTATAATCCACTCCAATTCAATTCAATATTTATAGAAATGATATCATCGCTCGTGCGTACGTACGGAATACCGTCTCCACGACGCGATGAGATTCATTCTCCATGTTAACCATTTAAGAATGATTATGATGTATATATAAGAAATAATAATGAAATATATGAAATTATAAAGCTACTGGATTTATGTATATATATACATATGTATGTCATCTACTTACTTCTATTTCAAGACAATAAGGAAAGGAAAACATCGTTCATGCGTACGTACGGAATACCGTCTCCATGAACGGTGTTTTTCATTTTATTTATCTACCTATTATATATATATATATACTGAATATATATGATATATAAATCATATTTTATATTCTGGAAGTAAGTAAATCATGATATAAGTAATAATGATGTCAATAACAACAAGTCAAAACACCTACGATAAATGAAACGATTTTACCCAAAACGCTTCTTTAACATGGAATTTACAAAAGAACGGGTAATATAATGTCATAAGTAAACCATATATGATATCATAACAATGAATATGATTCTGTAATAAGTCAATAACATGATTTAAATCATTATACAGGAGGTTCGGACACTTACAAAGCAAGTCGGACCTAAGGTAAGGGAAATATCACAATCTCATTTTTTTTATCCGAGATTGTTTATTCGTAAGTATTTACTGGGGTGTATTTTATCATCCACATCCATGTTTCATCAAAATGTAATATTATTTCCATCCACCTACAATTGTTTAAAACCATTTTTACCCTTCGGTGAGTTTTTAGTAATATGTATGAAAGGAATCTTTTGTCGTACGAGGTACTTTTTGACTTCTCCGACAAAAGTACGAAGAATGTTTTTTTTAACTTATACGGCACGAACGGATTTATACTGTTTTATAAAGCCTTATTTTCATTAAGATTCCTCTAAAAGATTTCATGACTATTTTCAATAAAATCTCTTTCTTTTAAAATTGCATGATGTTTTGTGAAAAGAAATTGATTTTGAAGAAGAAAGGATATTTTCCTCAAGAATTCAATTCAAGTGTTTTATCAAAATTATTTTCCATATAAGATAATAAAGGGTTCTGTTTCTATCCATATTTTTACATTGATTTGACTATGTTGTGATGGAATTATGTTTATGAATTCCTTTATCTTATATGAATGGTTTTATGATGTCATGTTGTTTAAGAATCCCATTTTTTATTACATGGGTTATGCAATGATGTATGATTTATGATTTTGTGGCACACATAAGAAAGGATTCATTAAGAGATGGGTGGGACCTATATCTCCCTCCAATGCATTGGGTAAAGATTTTATATCTCATGAGATAGACATGGCTGGAATGGTAGGTTATACCGGTTCAGTGAAACAGGACTGAAACGAGGATTACTCGATTCAGAAAGGGACTTTGTCCACTAAGATAGTCTTGGCAATGAGTCATGACTAACAAGAAATGATTTTCCATGATTATGTGTGCATGCCACAAAGTTTCAAGTTTCATGTTATGATTATGGTGATCTCATTTTCACTTCTATGATTTGTTCCATGTTAAGATATTATGATCTCTTTTGCAGGTTATGATTTTCAAAAAAATATGATATGATTTTTATTTCTTTTGTTTACCCTTACTGAGCATTTGAGCTCACCCTTTTATGTTTTCTTTTCCCCAGGTATAAAGAAAGGTTTTAGGTAAAAAAAAAGAAGATCTTTATGGGAGATGTTGAAGATCTTTCACCAGGATTAGAAGATTATATTCCGAGTTTCCAAAGACACTAAACTATTACGATCCTTGTGTGTGTGTTTTTGTTATGTACTAAGTATTCCGCAAAAGTAATGTAATGTCCATGTATGTCAGGCTACGGGTCTCTACAGGTCGGGCGCCTCCAGATCGCCGATAGGGTGAACTTCAACCGGCAGTATGCGTATTTGACGGCCATGGACGAGTACGCGCGCCAACGTGGTCAGCGTGCGGAGCCATCCCTTCTGGTGAAGGTGATGCTCGGTCTAGAACCCGCTCCAGAACAGATGCCGCCGGAGGAAGATGACAGTAGCAACGACTCTGAGGAGGAGGAGGAGATGGGGGAGGATGAAGGCTCCGAGGGAAGGTCCCATCAGGGGATCCCGCGGGAGAGCGGCGAGGTGGCCGACTCTGACAATGTTGATGTCACTGAGCTCCTCGAGGTCCGCTTCTATCCCTACTCAACCTGCTTCATCCATTCTCTTATGCAGCTTCTAACCCATTTCTCCACCTTTCTCGGGAGCGCACGGATGTTGGTCAGGCGTCCTCAGCGGGAGTAGGAGAGGCGCCAGCAGGACAAGGCGGGGGCCAGACACCCATTATTGAATTGAAAAGCGCAGAAGGGTCCCCTGCTGCAATTGTTCCTGCGGCGGCCGGGATAGCGGAAGATGACGCTCTGAACTCCCGTAAGTCTCCTTACTTTACTGCTGGTGCTTGCCGTTGACGATCCGTGACTAACCACGGCATGCCCTGCGCAGTGATCTCAACACTGGAGGCTCGTCGGGTTGCCGAACCCGGGCCATCCATGAGTGGACCGGTGGCGGACATGCCGCCTGCTCCGGAACAGACTTCCCACACCGAGCCGGCCCCACCAACTGCTGATCAAGGGGCTGCGGACGCCGGCGGTGCTGACATCGGAGAGAGGTCGGGGGATAACGAGGGTGTCAACGCCGCTGGGGCGAGAGAAGAAGGTCGCCCAGATGTTGGGTAACCTATCCCCCATGAGGACATCCCAGGGGCGGACCCTGCAGCAGACCTGCTAGCTGCCTTCCCTGCCTACCGGCCTGCCGACCCCGAGGAGATGGACGACTCGGACGCGGAGGCGGTCGAGGAGAGCCGGATAACGCGCCGCAGGGGGTGGAAGTGCATCCAGCGCTTCCTCAAGCGACCCTCATCGGAGTGGCTGGGGCGTATGGGATCGCTTCAAACCTGGCTGCGCTTCCTGTGTGCCGGGGGAGCTGATGCTCAACGCCTCCATCTGACGGTCCGTGATTTAATGGCCGACAAGATGGGTGAGAGCCACCGACGTGCCGATGTCGCACAAAGTCGGGACATGTCGGAGAGCACGCGGGTGCTCCTCGTGGCGGAGCAGGAAGTCCGGCGTCTCGAAGGGCAGGCGGCAGAGAAGGAGGCCTTCATCGCAGCGTGCACTGAGCTTGTGGAGCAACTAACGGCCCAGCTGATCGACGCCCAGGTACAACTGACGGAGGCGGGCCAACAGATGGTCACACTTCAAGTCGAGCGGGAGCGTGCACAGGCCAGGATCGACGAACTGCGTGTTGCGACCGCCGACAAAGAGAGGGCATGCAGAGAGTGAGAAGCAGCCTTGGAGGCCACCAGCCAAAGGGTAGCGGCGTTAGAAAGACTTATTCATCACGCTAATCCCTTGGGGCTTTTTTTTGCCACTCCCAGAACATTTGCTTCCGCTACTCAATACTTCGATCCATTTTTATGAACCAATATATTTATCTGCATCTTTTGGCTTAACATGCTCAACCATAATTCATTGTCTCGCGGGAGCGTTAACCAAGCTTCAGACATCCATAATTGGGCCTGGATTTCTAAAGAAAAGAGGGAGGTCATTCCTAGGAAAGGAGACCTCAGACCTAATCAATGTATCAGCCCCCCAACTTGTTCCAACACACGAGCGGGACAACGCTAGGGGCGTTGAGATTTTATCCGAACATAGGGAAATGAGAAAGGGTGAATCGCGTGTCCCGAATTCAGAAATCCACAACGGTCGGCCTTCCAGGAAATGCCCAAGACGGCAAGCGGACAATGGATCAATCGACCATACTACTGCAATAGACGGACCGAAGGTCATCATTCATATTGCAGGAGGCGGATCACATGTCATCATCAATGCCGCTTTGGGGGTTCCTTCAGGCACAAGGGTGGAAATCCAGATCAACATGGCATGCGAAGCGTGGGGCGAAGTGACGATTTTTTCGGACAGAATCCAACGCTCCCAAAATTGCGCCACCGTGGGGAAAGCGTATTAGGCGGATGCACTAATCTGGCCGTAAATCACCCCAATTCTCAGACAGAACCTCTTCGACGAGGAAACTGTCGCTTCCCATCATTGCAATGGGGCATCCCGAGCTGAATCGGGGAGAATATCACAATCGCACCGCTCTACCAGAAGCCAGGCCAGACGGCCGGCGACGAGGAGGGGCGGGACTTAGCGATCCCTGAGGCTGGACCCGAGTCGAAATGCCCGGGCGTTCCTACGTACTCCATCAGGCTGGAGATCAAGCCAAATGTAGTTCTGAAAGTGCAGTTTAACGTCATGCAGGACGTAGAACCCTGATTAGGGAGATCTTAGTTTTAGGGTCGTAGAGCTCGGACCATAAGGGGAGATCTTAGTTTAAGGTCTTAGAGCTCCGACCATAAGGGGAGATCTTAGTTTAAGGTCTTAGAGCTCGGACCATAGGGGCAGATCTTAGTTTAAGGTCTTAGAGCTCGGACCATAAGGGGAGATCTTAGTTTAGGGTCATAGAGATCGGACCATAAGAACCTCAAAGTACGCCACATCGTGGTCCTATCCCCTGGATATGTGAAGATTCAATGAGGGATAGTGTCAAGAGTGTCGAGATTTTTCCTGGTCAGAATGGGGGGTGGAAAACGTAATGTGAATCATGCGGCCATTCACTCAAGGACTGGGGGCACCGGCGTAACGATATGGGAGTACTGCTGACCGTGGCGGAAAAGCAGCATCAATATCGTACTGACCGTTGATGGAATGAGGCAGAAAACGAGCATCAACCGCTCAAGCGCAGGATTCATATCGATTTGCTGCCCGAGGCCCTTGGGGGCACCAGCCCGAGTAGGTGGGAGAGCACTGAGGCATTGTGTCCAAACCGCTCACGGGGGCTCCACCCAAGGCGTAGGTGATGGGTCCGAATGAAAGGGAGCACGGAGCCTGAAAAGTGGAAGAAACCTGACCAAGATGAACCTGACCCTCCTGGTAATAAACCAGAGTACTCTTGACACCGGCGGACCACTGCAAGGGGTCGAGGGACACGCCTTGAGGGTGACCTGAAGGCGGCGGATTCCCCAGAAAAGGGGGGAATCTTTAAGAGGTGGGGGGCTGGACCCGAAGTTTCAAACATCCGGACGTTCCTACGTATCCCATAAGGATGGGAATCAGGCCACACCTAGTTCTTGAAGCGCATGGCAACACAATCGGGCACCAGCGCGGGGAGGGGTGTGGGTCTGGCCCTCGCACCCGGAAGAAGCGGCATTTGATATTTCTTGTTTGTCCTTAAAGATGGATGGTTTTTCTTTGTGCAGCGACATGCCTGTGATTAAGAAATCCCTGGTGTCGCCACAATAATCAAGCCATGAAAGGCATTGATAAATGGCGTGGTTATTAACCAGCGCCCAACGTGAGTGTCCCCTGAGGAGAACATCACGATGCAGTGCCGTTTCTCGTCAGGCGGCCAAGACGATCACAGTTTATGGTCGTGTGGTAGGACCAGACAACACAGTTTAAGGTCGTGTGGTTCGGACCAGGGAGGAATCCGCTCGTTGCGATATGGCGGACTCAGCGGAGGTGGGAACATACCCAGCCCTACGGTCACGCACGATTCCAGGAGAAGGATCCTGGGATAGGGGCCTGCCTATGTCCATCACCCGAGAGGCAGAGATGCTAGCCTCCAGATATACTGGGCCCAAAACGCGATTGTTTGGGCGACTCCTTCCTCCTTATGGGGACGAGGGTCCAGCTACACATGGCCCTTAGAGAGGACATCAGCATATATCCTTGGTGCTCAGATCGTGGGAGCCTCGAATGACACCATTACCCTGGTTGGCCTGCCTAACGTGTAGAGGTGTACTGAAGGTCAGTATGAAGAGAGTGTCGAGATTCCACTACAACGCACAGAGGCGGAGTGTGATGAGGACTGCGCAACCAATGTTCAGAGCCTGAAAGAGCCGACATGGCGATCAAGGACGTCGCTGACCATATTCGCAACACAACATCCGATCGCGCCAGCCTAGGATGGGGCAAGAAAACGAGCATCAACCGCTCAAGCGCAGGATTCATATCGATTTGCGGCCCAGGACTCGCCGGTAAATCGACCCGGAGCGGTAGGAGAGCACTGAGGCATCGTACCCAAACCGCTAACGAGGATCCCTTTGAGTGAAGGCTCGAACAAGAAGAAGCGCGAGGCCTGACAAGTAACACAGGACTTGTCGGGATTGAATCTGACACTACGAGTCATAGACCGAAGTACCCCAAACATGTTAACAGATCACCGGAAAGGGTCGGAGGACTCACCCTGAGAGCAACCAAAAGAGGGCAGATCCCCGTGATCAACCAAGAGACGGGGCTGGACCTGAAACACAAGCGTCCAGGCGGTCCTACGTATCCCATAAGGATGGGAATCAAGCCGTACGTAGTTCTTGAGAGGCAGTTTAACGTCATGCAGAACGATGAGGGGTGCGAGGTAGTCCCACACACGGGGGAGGCGTACGGCGCGGGCAGTAGACCAACGTGAATGAGGACATAATCCCCCGCTCACGCCACACGCCTCGCACAGAAAGGAGGGGAACTCGGGCCAGAGGCCCAATGCGGGATAGAGATTCCCGGGAAATGGGGCTGGGCCTGAAACATGAATGTTCAGGCGGTCCTACGTATCCCATAAGGATGGGAATCAAGCCGCACGTAGTTCTTGAAGTGTAGTTTAACGTCATGCAGGACGAAGATGCTGAACAGTTTAACGTCTTGTAGCTCGGACGTGGTGTAGTTTAGCGTCATGAAGGACGAAGATGCTTGGCAGTTTAACGTCTTGCAGTGTGGACGTGGTACAGTTTAACGTCATGTTGGACGAATGATGAACAGTTTAACGTCTTGTAGCTTGGACGAAGATGCTTGGCAGTTTAACGTCTTGCCGCGTGGACGATACGCTAGGCAGTTTAACGTCGTGCAGCTTGGACGTAGTGCACTCAGGAAAAGTACTGTTTGAGAAACCTAGCGTTGGTGGGAGGAGTGAAACGCTCACCATCCATAGTTTCTAGGGAGTACGCGCCATTGAGATAGACCTTGTGGATAACAAAAGGTCCCTCCCACTTGGTCTCCAACTTGGGTGGCTTCCTGCCGGCGATCATCGGTGCTCTTAGGGCTAATACTAGGTCGCCCTGTAGGAAGGAGCGGAGGCGAACCTTCTTATTGAAAGCTCGAGCCATCCTGCTCTGATGCCTCTCCAAGTTTTTCAAGGCGCGAAGTCTATCCTCATCCAGTGCTTCCAACTCGACTAGACGGGCTTCAGCAGCTCTATCCGGCGCCTGCTGGTCGTAGACCGCAGTGCGCAAGGACGGTAACTGGATCTCGATGGGCAGGACGGCCTCAGCTCCATACACCAGGGAATAAGGGGTCATCTGGGTGGAATTGCGAGTCGTTGTCCGATAAGCCCAGAGGGCGTTGGGGAGCTTGTCCGGCCAACTCTTCTTGTTCTGACCAACCATCTTTTGCAGAATGTTAGAGAGGGTCTTGTTAAACGCCTCAATCTGTCCATTCGCCTGCGCATGATAGCGAGATGTATGGTTCGAGCGAATGTTATACTTGGCGTACAACTTCTTCAACTCGGCTGCTCGGAAATTGGCTCCGTTATCCGTGAGGATAGCGTGAGGCACCCCAAATCGATGAATGATGTTGGAGGTCACGAAGTCAGCGATCGAACAGGATTTGACCTCTCTAAGCGGAATCGCCTCTGCCCATTTGGAGAAGAAGTCCGTGGCGGTCAGAATGAACCGGCACTGGCGAGCCGTCGCCGGCGGGTAAGGCCCCACAACGTCCATCCCCCAGACTGCAAAGGGCCAAGAATACTTGGTGGTATGGAGAGGCTCCGGTGGCCGATGCACAAAGTTCGCATGAACCTGGCACGCATGGCACCTCCTGGCATACTCGATGTAGTCATGGATCATGGAGGGCCAGAAGTATCCCAACCTCCGAATCTGGTGGGACAGCTTCGGCCCAGTATGATGGGCACCGCATGAACCAGCATGAACCTCTTGCATGACTCGTGGGATCTCAACTCCCTGAAGGCAACGGAGGAGAACACCATCAAATCCGCGTTTATAGAGGATCTGCTCCAGGCCGGGACTGCTCTGGAGGACAAACTGTGATGCGCGGCGTCGAACTCGCTCGCGCTCGGCCCGATCCGGCGGGATAATTCCATGTTGGAGGTACTCAACCAAAGGCGTCCTCCAATCAGGGGCTGGTTCGACTGCCATATCTGGGGTACTCGGGGCTCCGGGCATAGGGGCAACCGTGGTGAGATTACTTACCGACGGGCCACGATCTCCCTCCGGGATAACGGGAGTGATGAGCCTGCGGTGCGTCACACGGATGATCAGGTCATCCTGTTCAGGCTCTGCGAGTGACGCAGCAAGGCTGGCCAAAGCATCTGCTCGACCGTTCTGCGACCGGGGAATATGGACAATTTCTGGCCGAGAAGGGAACCGGGCCATCAGAAGGAGGGTGCACTCCAGCAATGGCACAAGTTCGGGCTTCCTGACAACATAGTCGCCATTGATCTGCTTAACGACCAGCTCGGAATCCCCTTTCACGCACAGATGGGGAACGTCGATCTCGAGAGCCAAGTCGAGGCCGGTGATGAGGGCATGGTATTCCGCCTCATTGTTGGTACAGCCCTCTGACAACAGGAAAGAGTATGGCAGCACGGCTCGCTCCGGGGTAATGAAGACGATACCCAAGCCCACTCTGTTGAGCTTAGGATTATCGAGTCTTCTACCGGTGGGGCTCCGGGAGGCACCGTCAAAGTGCATCTGCCAGCATGGATCGGCATGATCGACCGAGAGAATGACCTCATCGGGAAAGCCTAGATCCAGCGGCTGATCCGCGGAGGTCGGGTGAGCAGCCAGAAAGTCTGCCAATGCTTGCCCTTTGATGGCCTTCTGAGACACATACCTGATGTCGAACTGCTGGAGAATCACAGCCCACCGCGCTAGACGGCCAGTCAATATAGGCCGGCTCAGGATATATTTCAACGGGTTTACCCGAGAACCCAGCTGTACCTCATGGTGCTGCAAGTAGTGCCGTAATTTCTGTACGGAGAATACGAGCGCCAGGCAGCTCTTCTCGATGGGGGAATACCTAACTTCCGCATCGAGGAGCATGCGACTGAGGTAATAGCGGCTATTCTCTCTTCCCTCGCTGTTCTTCTGGGCGAGAAGGGCACCCAGGGACCGTTCCAGGGCGGTCACATAGAGGACCAGCGGCTTTCCGGATACAGGCGACATCAGAACCGGAGGTTGCAGCAGGTACTGCTTGATTTCCTCGAAAGAGGTCTGACACTCTTTATCCCATACATAGGTGGCACCTTTCTTCATGAGCCGAGAAAACGAATTACACTTGCCGGCCAGATTCGCGATGAATCGACGTATATAGGCTAAGTGGCCTTGGAACACTTGCAGTTCCCGGATGTTACCTGGGGGAGGCATCTGGCTAATCGCCCTGATCTTCTCTGGGTCGATCTCAATACCCCGGTATCTTACCACAAATCCAAGGAACTTTCCGGAGGTGACCCCGAAGGCACACTTCAACGGGTTCATCTTCAGGTAGCGAGACCGGAGGAAGCCGAACACTTTCTCAAGATCTTTGAGATGGTCCTGACACTGGCGCGATTTGACCACCAAGTCGTCGACGTAGCATTCCACCATTGTGCCGAGGATTGGCTTGAATATGCGGTGCATCGCCCGTTGATAGGTGGCACCTGCATTCTTCAGGCCGAAGGGCATGACCCGGTAACAAAATATACCTTGGGGGCCCTGAAGGCAGTGAACTCCTCATCCTCAGGGGCCATCCAGATTTGGTTGTATCCGGAGTATCCATCCATAAAGGAGAGGGCTTGGAACCCTGCCGTGGCGTCAATCAACAGCTCTGTCACTGGAAGGGGAAAATCATCCTTCGGACAGTGGCGGTTGAGATCGCGGAAATCGATGTAGACTCTGATATGCCCGTTCTTCTTCCTGACCGGCACAATGTTGGCCAGCCATTTGGGGTACTGAACTTCCCTCACGATGTTGGCTTTGATAAGCTTGTCAACTTCGGCCTCAACCATGGCACCGTGGGATGGGTGCATCTTCCCGGGAGGCTTCTTGAACCCGCGATGGTTCGCTGGGAGACCAAGGCGCTGGACGGCTACCTGAGGATCTAGCCCCGGCATATCGTCATAGCCCCAAGCGAACACATCACGGTACTGCCTGAGAAAGTCCACGTACTGCTGCCGCTCCTCGGAGGGCATGGCGGCACTGACCAATGTGGGCATTGGATCTGCTTCGGTTCCAAGGTTCACCTGTACTAACTCATCGACCGTGGTGGAGACGCCCTCCTCAAAGGCTGGGGGTGCGTCTTCCACATCCTCTTCACTCGGGGAGGGATCGTCCACGGGAGAGACGGCGTTGGAAACTGCACTGGGGCCACCAGATCCTGATGGGCCACTGGTGCTGGCACGGGCGGTCGCGGTCATCTCATCAGGAGACTCGCAGGCCGTCGAGACCATGGCTACGTCCAACCGTTGAATCGGGAGGACGTAAGCATCATCCAAGCTTGCCCAGGGATCTCTTGCAACAGCGACAGGCTCAACCTCACCAGCCAGGATCTGCTTGTCCTTGCTTTTGTAATAGTCCGCGTCCAGATAACGGGCTTCACATGAGGCAAAAGGAGAGGCATCTCCCTGAAGCACGCCCACTCGACCATTAAGGGAGTATTTGAGGCATTGGTGGTATGACGAGGGAACCGCCGCATGAAGGTGGAGCCATGGCCTGCCCATCAATGCGTTGTACGCAGTGTCTTGAGAGACTACCATGAATTCGGTGTTGGCAACCAAGTCACCGAACTGGGTCTTCAAACGTATCTTGCCGACCGGGGTTTGCTCGGTGCGGTCGTACCCCTGGATCCTGAGGTCGGAGGGAATCAAATCATCCTCAGACAACCCCAATCTCCGGAGCGTCCGAGTTGGAATCAGGTTAATCCCGGACCCCGTGTCGACAAGAAAGCGCCGGACTTCAAGGACATTGAACTGGCCAGTAACATACAGCGGACGAATGTGCCCCTGTATAGGAGGGTCTTCATCCTTACCAGAGAACAAGATAACTGCCGGACATTCGGCGTCCTCGATCATTTCGGCGTGAAAGGCCTCTGTAGCCGCAACCTCTGTCTCAAACTGGAGGGGGCTCTTCAGGGCTTCAGCGAGTGCCTCGCGCATCTCAGATGACATGCGCAGAGCCTCAAGGATGGAGAGCCTTGCTGGGATGTCGGCCAAGTGCTTCAGGACATCATACTTTTTGGCCAAGCGCGAGCCCCTGGTTGCAGGAGGTTGCTCTGCGGTTGGTGGCATGACGGGCCTTGCCGGTTGGACCGGCGGCCGACTGGTGCTTGGCGCATCTCGCTGTTCATTGGTTGAAGCCCGGGAAATGGTCACCGTACTGGGGTCAGGAGGCCGGGATGGACTCGTGGCAGGGCGGAGCTGATCGCAACGCGGCTGAGGCGGTTCTGCCTGGTCCCACACCACAAACAGTGGCGGAGGCGAATCCGTCATCCCCGGATGGGGGGGCTGCGCACGCTGAGCTCGGTTTTGAGCCTGCTGCCTGGTCTCAGTGGCGTGCACGGCCTGGCTGGAGGTACCAACTGTCGTGCCCCAGCGGCTCCTGTTGTTGCGGTTCCTCCGACGGTGGCGACGACCGGGGACACTAGGGAGGTCCACCTGGTGTTCCACAGCGTCGGGAACCGAAAAGGGATTTACCAGCTCGACGGTATTAACCGAAGCGTACCCAACACTGTCATCGGACAAATCATCCATCACCGGGCGGATCCGAGGAGGGATCCCCATCTCCGGGGGCATGAAATCGCCGAGGGTGCGGGATAGTGGCGGAACTGGCGGGGCGCGCTCTTCCTTCTTGCGCCGCCGCCGTTTGCTCTTCTCGGAAGAGGCAGGCTGGGATGACGATGCCGAAGCAGCACCCGCAGGTTCTGGGGGCTCAGGCTGATTCAAGCGCGCACGGATGATTCCATGGGCACGAATGATCGTCTTGCAGGCCATCCAGTTATTATACTTCTGGGATCCGCGGTCGGAGACCAGCTGCCATTCGTCCTCATTGCCACTATCGTCATCTGATCCCACGAACACGCCCGCCACTTGTGCTGGAGCTGGGCCCAACCTGATTACATTGTTGTTAATCTGGTCTTGGAGCCAATCCTTAAACACATAGAACCGCTGGATGGTGTGCCCCAGGGCCCGATGGTAAGGGCAGTAGCGGGGGTTATCCGTGAGATGTGCCTCCTCTGGCCTCCAACACTCAGGGAGTCGCACAATCCTCTGCTCCAGGGTGCTCCGGAAATAACCGGGGACCTGATCCTCGTGAAATGAGTAAGTCAGGTATCGCGGGCCCCTGGGAGCGTGGTCTTGACGAGGGGATGGAGGGGCCTGCCGAGGAGGTGGACCCTGATTATCTCGCCTGGGTTGCGGCGGTACATTACGCGGAGGGGCCGACCGGTTCTGGGGCTGCCGCTGCTGGGCCGGGAACTGGGCCCGTGGAGGCGGATTCCTGTGAGGGTGTGGAGCTGGCCTCACCGGCAGCAGCTCCAATGGCCTGGGGGCCTCTATCTGGGCAACAGCAGCGGGCTCAGCCCTGCTGACTCTCCTTGCAGGAATCATAGGAGGCAGCGGGTGTGCCTGACTGGCCTGTTGCAGGGCTTCCTCAAGACGTTGAGCTTTGTATGAGAAGTCCCTGAACCCTCCGGGGTAATTCTGAGTGATCAGGGAAGGGACCAGCTCGGTCTTGACGTTCCCGACGCACATTGTCAGCAACTGCTCCTGAGTCAATGGCATGTCAAGGGAATATGTGAGACCCTTCCATCGGGCAACGAAGTCCGCGACTCGCTTATCAGGCCTCTGCTTGCACTTGAAGAGGTCTGCGATACTCGTCTTCCGGGTCGTGGAACTGAACTGGTAGAGGAATTGTCTATGAAGGTCCTCCCAGCTAGTTATCGACCCGATGGGGAGCTGGCTGTACCAGACAAATGCTGGCCCTTCCAGTGTCTGGACAAAGCAGCGAAGCTTAGCAGCCTCCTGCTGCGCCGGAGTCCCCAACATAGGCCCGCACCTCGAGTTGAAATGGGCCAAATGCTGTGGCGGATCTCCAGTCCCGTTGAATGGGGCGAAGGTGGGGTTCCCGAATCCCGGAGGTGCCGGCATGTCATCCACCCATGCTGGGTATGGCTTGCCGTCCGGTGGGATCGCCACTTGCCGAGTCTCCAAGGCTTCCAAGCGGGCGATGAGTGCCACCATCGGATCGTCCGGACATGGGTTCCAGTCCTGGCGAGGATCTCTAACCACGAGCGCATTGCACGGCCCTCCAATCAGGTCGTCGAACTCGGCAGCTCGTGGGATGGCAGGCGGAGCGGCCCTTGGGGCAGCGGGAGGAATCCGAGCGGGGTCTCTCAGGTAGTCACGCCGCTCAGGAGGGTGTGGTGAAACATACCGCGCCCTCTTGCCATAGGCGATGGCCTCTCTCCTGTCGGCGAACACGACGTAATCACGGTTGCCCAGGAGAGTCTCATCGAGGGGTGGTTGTTCCTGTCCCTGTTGTCCTGGCCTAGGATCACCGTAGTCAGGCCGCTGCTCTACAGCGTGCTCGACGAGGAGCTGGTCAACTAGCTTCTTCTGCTTGGCGAGCTGTTGACGTAGCATAGCCTTCTCGGGATCCTCCTCTGCCCTCTGCATGGAGGCAGATGGGTCGGCGGGCTTTACAGCCCCGCCGTGCTCTTTACCATTGCTGACGTTTCGGATCAACGTCAGTGCTTCAGTGGGTGTGGGGATACCCAGGAGGTTCCTCTGGCGACGAGTAACTCTCACCGATGGATCTAACAACGGCTTGTCTTGGGGGGGGGAACCCCCGTCGAGAAGTTCCAAGTCGTTCCCCTCTCCCGACAGGTCGACCATATTGACCGTTTCCGCCCCTGGGGATATACCCTCAGGGTCACCCAGTGAATCGGGCTGTCGGCGAATCGCACTGAAGCGTAGGGCAGCGTACTGCCCCCATCCACGGATATACACGTGGGGGTGGCTTCCTCGATAACCCTGCGGAGCACTTGAAAACACTCAACGCATCGTTGTTGGAGGGCCTCGTGGTGCCCAAATGACCCGGGGTGCCGAACCACGGGGAGCGTGGCCAGGTCAATTTGGCGGCACTGCTCACCAATATCCTCCTGGTGTGCTTGACTCCTGGGATATGGCATTTGTAGGCGGTGAAGACGGAAGTGAGTCTCCCGGAGAGTTCGGCGGAAGCATTCGAACTCATCCGGGGTGAGTGATTCGGGTGCATCAAATTCCGGTCCTGCGACTGGCCAAAACTTCTCAGGGAAGTGGCCCTCCGCAAGGACGGTCCAGAAGCTCCATGACTCAAACTCGGGACCCAGATCTCCTTGCTCCTCTTCAATGACTGGGAACGGACGGGGAACCGACAGTGGTGCCGAGGCGGGCCGCCGGGCCGACGGGCTGGCCGGCGGTGAATACGGCGAGCAAGCCGATTGGCCTCCATATCCCGGGCCGCCCACTGAGGGTGGCGGTGCCCTGGCTACCACATCACGATAGGAAGGGCCGGCAAGCGAACATCCTGTCGTAGCATCGGTGCTCGCCGAGGGTGCACTAGATCGTGGTTCGACCGTCGGTCCCCAGAAAAAGTCTCCGGCTTCTCTGATCGAGGCGGAAGGCACTTCCAGAGGGGCCGGTACCAACCGCAAGCTCGATCCTTGGGGGTCTACCAGGCCCTTGTTACTCCGGATATACCTTCGGAGAGAAGCGGGGATCACATCGATCTCGCTCTCGGGGAGTACGAGGCTGACGTGCCGCATTCCAACCCCTGCCCTTGACTGGTGGGATTGGGGGGAGGGCTCTGTCGCCGAATCGTACTCCACCTATGTATCAGAGAAACGAACCGGTCGGATCTCTGTCCGGAATTCCGTAACATTCCTCCCTCGGCGTCGACGCCTTGCCTTCCTGCCCCTGGGTGGTTCTTCGGGGCAGGGCTGATCTCTGTCCTGGCGTCCTCCGGCCACATTGGTGCTGGGGCCAAGAGGACTGGAAACCAAGGTGCGAGGAGCACCAGGACAGACATCAAAGGGGACGCGGGGAGAGATTATTCCGGGCAGTCCTCTGGGCCGGGATCGGAAGGTGGGGTGACCCATGCCTCTTGGATCGGCCACACGGAGTAGACCCTGCTGGTGAATAGCGCTACCGCGAAGTGGTCCGCGGTGGCTATTGCCTGTGCCAGCAACCGGGAGAGTCAACCCAACCTGCCTTTGGGGCGGTCGGTGCCTCGATCCAGGTCGGGCATAGAAGTGCCCCTGCTCAGGATGCGCAGGGGCCTGGTGACTGGAGCCAGCAGTGGCTTGAGCCAACGCGGCCGCTGTTGCAAGGGCCCCAAGGTGGGCATCCTCTTCCTCTCAAGCCCGACGTTGGCGTCGGGACAAACGAGTCGGGATGAGCGGCGCGGGCAGGTGGAGAGCCCATTCTTTGACTTGAGAGGCCTGGCGGCGGTGTCGCCGTGGCCTAACAGGAGCCCTTATCGCGGATCCCTGGAGCGAATCTCGGATAGGGTGGTCCCGGGAATCTTCCACCTCATCCGCATAGGGAAGGGAACTGTCGGAGCGTTCCGGGGATAAACTCCCGAAGCGGTTGGACGTCGAGGTAGGCAGCGGTGCCTCCCTGCGCGGCCCTCGTGGGCGGCGGTGGTGGCGAGGCGCAGCTTCCTCGAGGTCTAGGCGAGCCATGTCCCTGGTGGGGATGACTCCCTCTTCCTCATATCTCCGCACCAAGTTGTTGATCACCCTTCTCTAGATGACCTCCGAGGGTGAGAGAGGGCGTGGTTGCCCCGCAGCTGCGGCTGCTGGGACGACTGTGGAACGGGTGGGACCGCGCAGAGTAGCCGCGTCGGTGTTTCCCCTACCCCCGCGCTAGTGGGCGGGCGACGATCGGACACTGGATTGGGCGACTTGATTCCTGAAAGCAGGGAGAAAAACCCATTAACACTGACAGGAAAAGGAATCGACAACAAACCATTAGTGCCACGACGCCTCCCGTGGGGGGGACCCAGGCCATCGACGTCGTGAGACGGAGTGCCCGATTTCCCTTCCCCAACCCCTGGAGGGTAAAACTGAATGCTTGGCCGGGCAACATGCCTGTCTTCCAACACCTCTGAAAGCCGTCGGTCTTCGTATTGAGGAGAAGACATTCACGTCGGGTTCACCATTTTTCTGTTTCGGTGCGGATGTGCGTCGGGTTTCTGTTCCGACGCTGTTCCGCCGGGACGCGTTCGCGCGTGCTCCCGTCGACCCGAGGGGATGGGAGTGCGGCTTGTGGCCCCGCAGTTCCGCTTTCCAAAGGCGGGCGGCATCCGTCCCTTATTCAGGGGCGTCTGCTCCTTGATCGAAACCGGGATGATGGGATGTCGGCTCCTCCTTCCTTGGACGTCTCCTCGGAACTCGTCGCCTAATCCGGGTCTCCCTCATAGATTTAAGACATGCTCGTGAATCTCGTTCCCAGCGCCATATCTTCATGGACACCGGTTAATTACACTGCTTCCGCCCGGATGCTCCAAGGAGTCTGGTCGGGGCAGCAACCTGCGGTGAGGAGACCAGGTGGCTCTGGATGTTGGGGGCGTGTCTTAAAACTGCGGCTCTGCATGTCTGTCTTCCGTCCCTAATAGGGCTTCTCGAAGGCGTGATGGCCTGAGGCATCCCGCGCTGGGTGCGGGGAACTGTGTCACCTGAGGTTTTCCTCAGCTTCCCATGTTTAACACGGGGTATGCCGCGAGTTTAACGTCCAGCGGGGACGGCATCGGAATGATCAACACGAGAAGTGGATCAGATGACAGAACCCCTTGCAAGGAACCTCCGACGCTGGGGCCAGCACATGGGCGGCTTCCCGAGTGAAGTGGAGTGGAATGAAATGGCATGACCCCACCAGGATGTGGTGGCCCGGGTAAGGATCAGGATGGATGATGGAGTGAAGAGCTTGGACCCCATAGGGGCTTCCTACGTACCGCCCGTTAGTGCGGATCAAAGTCAGCGTAGTTCGGGTATACAGTTTAACGTCATGCTGGACGTTGGCAAGCCGACTCACGAAGAGGTCGAGGCTGCCGGGCGAAGGGTTGAACCGAACCACCTCGCACAGAGGGGGATGGAATGGCCGGGTGGATCACAGTTTCACGTCGTGCTGGACGATGAAAGGAGAAATAGAAAAAAGGGGCAGTGGGGAAGCACAATGGAGATACACACGTGCAGTCTCCCACAGGGGCGGATTCATAGGTGAATCGACGCAAGCGTGAACCCAGGAGGGGTCCACTGATGGAAGAACCGACGTGAATACAACCGGGACGACCAGGTGGTGGGCTTGAACCTCGGAGAGGTTTCCTACGTACCCTGTTTAGGAGACAGGGATCAAAGTCCACGTAGTTCGTTCCGTTTGCAACACTCTACCCCCGTGGGCGAAGGCCACTCCAATCCCGACATCCCTGCAGAGACGAGCGGGTGGGGGCCACATCCAAACCGGGAGGACCCTGCGCGCGGGGCACGAGATCAGGTGATGCGGACGGTTTAACGTCCTGCCGGACAAAGTACAGTTTAACGTCGTGTGTTGAGGACGAAGCAGACGGTTTAACGTCTTGCCGGACGAAGTACAGTTTAACATCGTGTGTTGAGGACGAAGCGGACAGTTTAACGTCTTGCCGGACAAAGTACAGTTTAACGTCGTGTGTTGAGGACGAAGCGGACGGTTTAACGTCTTGCCGGACGAAGTACAGTTTAACGTCGTGTGTTGAGGACGAAGATTCTTGGCAGTTTAACGTCTTGCAGCGCGGACGTGGTACAGTTTAACATCATGTTGGATGAAACACTTGGCAGTTTATCGTCTTGCAGTGCGGATGAGGATGCTTGGCAGTTTAACGTCTTGTCGCGCGGACGATGGAGGCTAGGCAGTTTAGCGTCGTGCAGCTTGGACGTAGATGCTTGGCAGTTTAACGTCTTGTCGCGCGGACGATGGAGGCTAGGCAGTTTAGCGTCGTGCATCTTGGACGTTGTACAGTTTAGCGTCCTGCAGGACGAATGCTGAATAGTTTAACGTCTTGTAGCTCGGACGAGGATACTGCCGCCGATGGGTCTGTGTCACTTCGCGCGAGCCTGGAGGGCCGCACGGGAAGACAACGCACGGTGCGGGCACCCAGGATGAAGATCATCAGGCGCCACGCAGGCGGGTACCCTCAGGGGGTCAAAGGGGTCGAACCTGGCGGATTACGCGCAAAAGAGAATCTTGGCGCGCAATACCGCGGGTCGGCGCGCAAATGGGCGGGCTGGCGCACAATTGGGCCAGCGCTTTGCGCGCAGATGGTTGAGATTGCGCGCACCGGGCTTCGGATAGTGCGCGGGGGCAACGGCTCATTCTTTAATGAATGGCCACTTTGAAAAGAAGGGGGGTGCGCGCAATCGGGCTAGATTGCGCGCCCCCGGGGGCAATTGCATGCAAGAGGCTTCTTTTGCGCGCGAAGGCCTTTAGGTGAATAGTTGTTCAAAAGAAAGGAGCCAAAGGGATTGCACGCGAACGAGAACCCCGAGGATTTCTTGCGCGAAAGAAAGGAGGTTACCTGAAGATCGGCATTGCGCGCGGAAGGGGTTGGATTGCGCGCATGAGAGACCTTTCGAATTCTGGCAACCCCCAAAACGTCGGGGGCCGCCTTATATTTACAGGCAACCCCGGGCGCGGAATCCTGTTCGCGGGCACGGAATTCTCTTCGCGGGCGCGGAATCGGGCCCGGCGCGCAAGGGAGTTGCGCGGGCCACTGGCACGCAAAATTGCGCGCCGGCCCAGCGCATTGCGCGCATCCCGGGAGGTTTGCGCGCGGCTCATCAACTTTGCGCGCGGGTCTCCAAAATTCCGCGCAAGGCCTCCGGGCCCTCCGAAACATGCTTCCGGCTCCAAATATGACCTCTCTTTCCGCATCCAGAGCTTTATTTGGGAACAAAGGACTTTTCCGGTGTCTACAGGGGAATTCTTGTTATTGTGGAGGAGTTTATGGATTCCTTCCTAAATGTGTTTTTGGGACTATTCCTTCTATGAAACATTGAATTTGGGATAGAGTTACAACGATGCACATGTCTGATATTGTTGGATCCCTTTCGATTAGAGCCTGAAAATATGTTTGGGTTGAGGATATAGGTTGGTGATCTGATGTAGAGGTGGTTCATACAACTTATTTTTTCTCATTACGGTGCTCAAGTGGTGTTTTTATAGTAGGTTGACTATAGTATGACGTTTTGTGTAGACTACTAGAGGTTGGTTATGGTGATGGTAAAGAACTATTACACCTTTATGAGGTTTAAAATATATCTAACCTACTAAAGGGACAAAGTTTGTTATAAAAGATCAATTTGTGGTCTAGATATCACATGATAGTTTTAAATAATGCAGATATTTTAAAGAATGACATCCGGTGTAGGTATGGTCACATAGAGTTTATAGTCATTCCATTCAGAATCACAAACACACCAACTATGTTCATGGGGATCATTAACTCAATATTCCATTGGTTATTACACGATTTCATTGTCATTTTGATCAAGGACATATTGAAACAATCAAAGATAGAATATAATAATGTTAATCATCCTAGACCTATCTCATAGTTTCTTAGGTTACCTTTTCTCTATAGGGATATGATAAAATACGTGTTTGGAATATGAGAGGTGAATTTAATTGGGCTTTTTGTGTCTCAATAGGGTGTGGATATTGATCCATAAAATGTTGAGGTTTTCATTTCATGGTTAGAAACCAAGAATGTGGAAGTTTTTTATATTTTTCAATGTCTTTTAGGGTATTTTTTTAGGATTGTGGTTGATTAATCTTGAATTATATCCAAATTTAATGATTTTAGCTATAAATACTAGGCTTTCATAAGGAATTATCAGTATAAGGTGACATTCAGTTACCTAAAGCATAGGTTGGTCAGTGCCCTAGGGCTCTGGTTTTCTGAGGAGGGTGTGATGTTTTTGTTTTTCAATGTCACATCCCATTTGGGATTAGGATGCATCATTAAACAGTAGAGGGTGGTAATATCTTATTAGTCTATATATTTATTCCCCCATGAGAACCATTATACCACCAATGTTTTGGAAATGGTGATACTTGATTTTATTCTAAAGTTTTAGAGGCATTAAAACATCAGTGAACACTTTGTGGATTTCATGGACCACAAGTGACTGAAATACAATTTCTCCCAACATTATATGAATTTATTCCAATGGAGGTGGATGGAGTTTCTATAGGATATTTATTTTGTAATCTATTATAATCTAGGAAAGGGTAATGTTTTTATCAAAGTTATGTGTATAATTTCATAAGGATATGTGGTTTGGGAGTGTGAATGTGTTTGGATGGGGAAGTAGGGGATTGAAACAATGCATCTTGGTACTGAGGAAGTTGGTGGAAGAGGTTTTATTTATCATATGAAGGTAGAATAGTGATGTTACAATTAGAGTAGTCATAGTGTTGAGTCTTAGAGTATGTTCTGATGCGTGGTCATGTTAACCATAGTGATTCTATGAAGGGAAGGTCAGAGGATGGTTAGAATCATATATTGTTTCAAGAGAGGTTGTTTGTTTCATTGTTGATATGGAAGGAAGTTAAATGAGAGCTACATGGATCACCATTAGTGGGATATCATAGTGTGACTAAGAAGTATTTCTGATTGAGGATATAACTATGATGGCCCTCTATGAAGCAGTCATTAGTGGTGTTCATGGTGGAGGGTCTAGTTTGTCAGTAGGTGAAAGTAGAACACTTATTCCTTGAGTTTTTAAAGCATATGTATATCCACAAGTAGAAATAGGAGGATATTTGGATGTATATCATTCCCAGGTTTCCGTGATCTTAGGGAGGATGGGATGCAGTCTAGGTGATTTTGGAAGGAAAGATAATTTTGACTCATTTTCTAGAAATTCATGAATTGTGTATCATCTTTGTATTGGAAAGGTGGAATATGGATGATTTAGTTAGTATTAATGGTATTTAAAGGGCCATCATCGAATATTGGGGTTGTTATTTTACCTTACTAATATTTAGGGGATTTAATTATTCCTTTGGATCCCAGTTGTGCCTTAAAAAAGATATTTTTCCGATAATAGAAGGGAATATAGAGTGGAATGACATGATATTATAGGATATGTTTCAAGCTTGCATCATGGGTTATGGATGATCAGAGGTAGGAAAATACCGCAAGTTATGCTTTCTTATAATAATAGATATCACCCATCCATTGGTATGACTCCATTTGAGGAATTTTATGAATTGTCATGCCATTCCCCATTGTACTTGAAAGTGGTTAGGGAGTCAGTGCTTCTTGGATATAATGTAGTGATGAAAAAGAATGAGAATATTTGTATAGCTTGATAGTGGATAATGGTGGAACAATATCTTCATAAGTCCTATGATGATATTAGTTTGGCCCCCTAGATTTTGTGGTTGGAGACCAAGTATTCATAACAGATTCCTCTCATCAGGGGTAGTGGAGTTTCAGTATATGGGGTAAACATCTTCTTTAGTTTAGCAGACCTTTTTGGATTTTGTGGAATGTTAGAGTGGTACCATATCAGTTGGAGCTTCCATCATGGTTGGATAGGTTCCATGACTGCTTCCGTAAGTCTCAACTTCATCGATACCTTTAGTATGAATCCTTCATTAATGAATGTGGAGAGTTGTATATAAAATATAATGTAATGTTAATGAAATAAAGAGAAGAGATCCAAGATCTTCAGGAGAAAGTGATGTGTGGAAAACAATTAACATGGTTTTTGTGTTTTGGAGGCATCATACCATGGATCAAAATATTTT
Source organism: Viscum album (assembly GCA_963277665.1). Taxonomy (NCBI): domain Eukaryota; kingdom Viridiplantae; phylum Streptophyta; class Magnoliopsida; order Santalales; family Viscaceae; genus Viscum; species Viscum album. Next base: position 1,493,224,472 of record OY728120.1, read on the forward strand.
AGACACTGATACATAGATATAGGACTTGTACCTTAAGTTATTTCTAGTTTTTCCTTGATTATGTGACCCATGAATCTTTCTGATTTATAATATGTACCATTTTTCATTACTGGTGGATGGTGTTATAGCTTCAATATTATAAAGATTTGAAAAGCCTTTCCCAATAAAGATGTGTGATATTATGAAAAAAACTAAAACTATGTGTCTAGGTCAGTGAATAAATAGTGGACAATATATTGATATGGATGGAGGTTTCTTTAAATTTTTCTACTCAAGGCAGTGTTCTATGATGGTTTTTGTAGATGTTGGCTCAACTTTATCTTCTTATACTGTGTGTGTTTTTTATTCATAATGGGATCTCTGAGATATATCTTGTGTGATGATTTTTTGAATCCTAATCTTTCTATTTCAGGTTTGTTTTTTATTTTTGAGGGAACAATTAATTTGGGATGTATATAATTTAATTGTTTCTTCCTTCTTGGATAACCACTTTACTAGTTTGTAATTTAGAGGTGTTTTGAGGATTCTCAAAAAAGGATTTTTGGAATTTGACGCTATAATTCTACTGTAGTGAGTTGTTCCCAACATGATTTTGTTTTCACATTTTGGGTGTATGTTCATGTCTTGGATGTTGGTGATTCATGAAATGATATTTAAGAAGGGAGAAATAATCTTATGTAATTCATGGAAGGAAAAAAATTATTCATGGCATGAATAAATTAAAGGTTGAGGTGAATATAATTTCAGCGTATAATTTGTGGGCTTCAAGTTTGAGGAATTCATCTGCTGAATCTATTTTATAGGTTCAATTGGTTAGCCTCATGAAAACTGATGGTGGGAAAAAAATTATGTTGTAAATGTATTTATTCCCATAATATTTATAAATTCCAAATATATCTAGTTTTATTTCATTCCTCTCAATTTTTTGGTGAACCATAGTTGAGTTTTTTGGTTCTTTCGTCCCCTTTCCTCATGATTTGATCATTTTCTTCTAGAGGTTTTCTCTAGAAACCCATAGTGAGTAAATTTCCTTTTTCCCATCGATTCTTCCTTTTACTCTATTAGGGATTCCTAGTTGTGATGATTTTTTATTCAAGGAGTGGTTTAGAAGTATTTTTATAGTAATTTGGTGTGATTTAGGTTGACCTAAGGTTTTATCATGCGGCTGTGTTCTTCTGATTGTTTCTCCTTCACCATGTTGTTCATTATGATTCAAAAATATTCCTTAAGGTATGAGATCCTCATTCTCTCCCCATTATGAGCATGTGCGGGGATTTAATTCTTTTATCTACCTTTGGGTGGATGGTACATTATATCATAAGAAGATAATTATTTGTATAAATATTTAATTGAATGGGAATGGGGATAAATTTCATGTTTTCCATTCTTTTGATGTTATTGAAAATAAAATTATGCATTCTTGTTTCTATTTTTGAAAAAAACGACTATTTGGATCCTTTATTATTTTTTAGTTTATATTACTGTGAAATACTCTTTGTTTTTATTTTTTGTCTCAACCCAAATAAATGGTTGAGAACTTAAATATGGATAATTAATTATTTACCGAATGAAATTTGTGATTTTTTGGAGAATACCCATGATATGTAATAAAATAAAGTAATAAAAGACTTTTTTAAAATCTAATGTAGTGTTTTTGAATCCATGATGATTTTGTTTCTGTGGTATGGATAACATTTTTTCCTTGTGTGATTTGTTCTATTGGGATGTGATGGTAGTGACCAGCTTGGGTTTTGAATTTACATGGTAGAGAAGTGATGTATGGTTGGTATGGTATTTGATGTTTAGCGATGTTTTGTTTTTATTAAAGTGAGATGTATTGTCACATGATGTGTTCGGTGATGTTTGATGGGAGTCGGTTGAGATTTTATATGGAATGGTTGTGTTAGTTTTCCAATTATCCATGGAATGACTTTGAAATACTGAAAACTTAAATAACATAGGTCGGTAGATGAATAAGCATGTACTATATTTAAATATAAGAATAGGTTATATTCGATTCATTGTATTTAGATTAAATTAATTATAATTATAAATGAATGGTTTTTCTAAATTTGATATTAAATGGGTTAGTAAATCAGAGTTAGTGGAAACTCATCATTTCTATAAACAGTGGAATATAAAATTGAAAGTGGAAATTTTGAGGATATTTGTAGTGGTTGTGTGTTGTGATGAATTTAGTGGTGAAAGTGGTTTTGATAGATGTCATGAGGTGTAGTGGAAGTAATTTAAATTATTCTAGTGAAGTTAATGTTTACCCATATGTTGGATATTGTGTCGTATTTAAATATCTTTTATTTTCATGTTTTTTCTATACACACCCCACCCGTGTTGGATAACCTTACCAATTCAAAAATGTATTTTTGTTTTTAGTGTTTACCAAACATCTTGATGATGGTGAATGTGATGTATAACTACCCCATCTCCCCCACTTTACCTCTATAATAAGGAAAGATATGGGTTTTTTTAAATAACCTAGTGACTATGGGTTGGTGTTGGACATTAGACAACGACGATATGGGTTAGTTTTAGAGATTACTAAGTTGTGATGAGGATGTGATATATGGTGGGGGAAATGTGTGGTACAAGGATGGAATGAGGTTGATGTCATTCACATTCATGATACCTTAATTCCTAGGATATGTGACATGATTACACAGGTGAGGTTGTAAAATGACATAGTTGTAATGTGGTGATGACTAATTCATGAACTAAAAGTTAGAAATTCAGAGGATGGGGTAGGTTCGGATGCATCCCAACCAACATCAGATATGGATGTATCTATGATGAGATTTTCATGGAAGGGATGGGAGTGAATGAAATTTGATGTTGGGGAATTAGAGTAGAAAATTAGTGTAAGTTATGGGGTGCCTTATCATTATACACATTTTGATAATATATCACTACATTGTATATTTTATTTTATGAGATTTTCATGGTGAGGATGGGATTGGTTTGTTGACCTACTTAGGTGCATGTTGTTTCTTTTGTTTATTCACTAGTGAATTAGTATGTTTTTTTCACTTGTGAAGAAGAGACATTGGGTATCATACTACTATGTATAGAGGTTATTATCACCATAAAAATGTTTAAAATATTTTTCATATTTCTTGGATGATTTTGGGGGCCAGGTGGGACATTACTAACTTGGATGTTGGAGTTGTTTTTGAGTCAATTGCATAAGAATTTTCCATTGGGTATTTTTTAGATATTTTTTTCTATATTTTTGGAAATTTTTAGGGAATTGCGGGCCTGTTTTGTTTTAATATTATATTTAGTGATTGGGGTATATTTACAACTAATTTATCCTATATCCCCAACCTTAGTATTATTAAGGGAAATTCTTTCCATAAATGTGCGTTCTATACACTCAGTACTAGTCGCCGATTTGGGACCTAGTAGAGGTGGGAATCAAGGGGGAGTCATTATCTCTCCTCTATTATTTCTAGTCTAGGAGGGGTACCATTGGAGTGAGGGGGTCATGGAATTGTTTTGTAATGGATTCTATTATACCAATCACATTGGATCAAATTTTTTGTTATATATATTTTGTAACTATCATGACTTGAATCACCAAAACCGTACCTAGATCATACCACCGCATGACCCTAGGAGTACTCCCTGATCCCCAGTGGTAGGTGACTAACACAGTGGGTTTCAGAGTACAGTTGGTAAATGATTTATCCACAAGGGTTAGTCAAGTTCATATATATAATAAAACACTACATTAATGAAATATGTTTCATGTATTCTAAAATCATATCCTATATAAAAGTAGATATTTCAAAATAGGTCTTTGAAACATATGGATATGTTCCAAACATGGTTTATATTCTATAATTACAACATAGAGAGTAACATGACTCATTTAAACAATGACCATGTGTAAAAAAATGTATAATTTTAATATCTACTAGTACCTGTAGGTACCTACATGATAGAAAATGGAATTTCATGTTCATTAGAGTGTACTTATCGGTTCTGAGTATATAATACTCAAAAGGAAACCACCAAGGCTCTAGATTATATGAAATACACTCATGTCTGTGATTTTGATCAATATAATCATTTTGATAAATATTGATAAAAATATATTCAAATCCATTTAGAAATAAAATCATGATAGATACATATAATGAATCATCTCATAGATTAGTATCTACTATAAATGGTAACTCCCTACATTGGGAGGATCTAAAGCTATAAAACTCGCTTTAAGTGTAGTTCCCAAATTCTGAGACGACCAGGTTAGGGAATGATGATGTCCATCAAACTTATCTATGCTCAAGACATTTCTAGTTGTGGATGAATCTAGGGTAAAAAATTATCCTCTGTAAAGGGGAAGGTGTAATAATGCGTTAGCACCATAGCCAATCCCGGTTAAATTGTAATGGGGTATGCTTAGTAAAGGCTCAACAAAACATATCATGTGATGTATCATTTTAAAATCTATAAAATAGAGAAATACCATTTTTTATCATGTTAAATTTATTTAAATTTGATTCATGGTCAATATAATGACACACGATTTTAGAATATATATATTTTTCATCAAATAAACATTATTCTTGATAACATGTTTTATAAACACAACCAAAATAAAATTATTTTCAACCTAATTGATAACTAATGTTAATAAAACAATAAGAACAATAAAACATATGGTAAATAAGAAGATATCATTAAAATAAATATTATTACATTATTATATAATTTTTTAATAAAATAAGTACAAAATTATGAGTAGTGAAGATACAAAAGGAATACAGAGGTCTGAAATAATGGTCCTGAGGGCATCCCCTCTCATAAGATTCTACCCCCTCATCAGTCTAAGATTTCCAGCCAGAAAAGAAGGCGACACTTGCCCCGTGGGCCACAATGGAGGCTAGGTGTCCATAAAACTTTTTTCCATCACGGAAAGTATATAGTATCTCTATATGATAACTGACAATGCAAATTCATCATTTGATAGAATAAGATATTGAAAAATTGACGATTACTTTGCTTCTCATCACATTATAGATAATAATGGAGTCTATTTCTGATACTTCCAAATGGATGTTCCTTTGTATACATAATTGAAGTCCAGTTAGCATTTCCATATATTCGTCCACTAAGGATTGACTACCACAAATTCTTTTTAAAAACTCAAGGATAACAAATCCCTTAAGATAATGAACCATGACACATCCTCTTATGTCACCCATATTATATGATCCATCCATATTTACTTTTGGTCCAAAGGGACATGTACACCAACACACCCAGTGTCCCAACTTGTCTATGAGAGTTGGATGATTATCCAGCTTGGAAACCTGGATCAGTCCAAGGGAGGGAAAATCATTCCAATTTTTTATGATCCAAACCATTTTAGTCAAGAGGTTTTTGGTTCTGGCAATCAATGATTTCCCCGAGTAGTAAATCCCCTCATGGCGATCTGTGTTACTTACATTGTAGATGTTCCATCAACTTGAATTCGTCACCATAGCATGAGCCTTCTTCTCAAGGCCGACAAACCCTACACCAGGAAACGAACATTTGAGAAACAAATATTATAAAATATCCTGGGAATGAAATCCAGTAACATTTTCAAAGAATCTCCAAAATACACACTCCCATTCTCCCTTAAAACAGAGGTGGTCTAAGCATTCCTCTCGACATACCATAAAATAAGGACACATAGACATCATATTAATACCCATTATTTTCACATTTTCATTAGGGGGTATCAGATCGTTTCTAATTATCCACACAAGAAAGTTATACTTTATAGGTATCTCTTTCTTCCATAGTGTCTCACCCCATACATCATCATGGTAATTGGTTGTCATATCCCTCCATAAATCATTCAAAGAGAAAGGTATCCAAGAGAAGGTAGTGAGGAAACACCTATCTAGATCATTGTTAATATAAATAGATCAAATTTCTACTAGTAGTTTTTGTCTAGAACAACTTTGATGAATATTGGTTGCATGGATTCATGTCTAAAGGAAATGAATGATATAGGGTATCTTGGAAATCCATGTTTGGTGCCAGCCCCGTTGTGATTCCAAAACGATGTGTTACCTCTACCCCTGATCCATCCACTATAGGATGTGAGAGTTAAAAAATGGGGAAGAATCGATGTTCATAACTAAGATGAGCTTCTTCCCATCATCCCTACATTCCCTTGGCATTTAATCTCCATAAACCTGCCCTATAGAGTCACTCTTCTATCACCTCCCAAGAAAGATTAGAATTAATGCATTGAAAGACATATGATATACTCCCCACATTAATATCTCCCTCCTAAAAAGGTTTTCCATCTATTCATAGGAATCCCAGTTCGGCCTTCTATCCAAATGTGCATCCCAAATGAAATAACCTAGGATATTATTTAAGTTTAATATCACACCTTTTGAGACCGTAATGTCTAATAAAACATGGATTGGTATGGATGATAGAATATTGTTCCCAAACGCTATCCTTACTCCGAAAGAGAGGAAATGAATTTTCCAATTCAAAACTCATCTTTTGATCCTTCAACAATAATATAAAAGTGTTGTATAAGTAACGTTCTAGAAGATATAGGGGCACCAATATAATAAATTGTTTTTTATATGAATAGAAAAAAATATTGTGATTACCAAAACATGTAATTTTATGACATTATCATAAGATAAGATTGACTTAGAAATTTTTAATTTTTTTAATCAAATAAGTCTTTAATGAATAAAAAATTATTGTATTTAGAATATTAGGAGGAACTCAGATAACATATTCTTATAATATTATATATTAAGTAATATTTTTTTGAAATAAAATTTATTTTTTATTTTCATTTGATTAGAAAATATTTTAGAAAAAAAGGATTGATTTCAAATCCAAAAAAAAATCATAAAAAATTTACATCATTAAAATTAAAATTTTTTGAAAATTTTATCATACAAATATGTTTTAATATTTAAAAAAATATATCCATGAAAATGTTTTTTTAAATTATGTGTGTTTATTTTAAAAATAATGCTTCAAACATTTATAATTATTATTTGATAAAATGATTTTCAACTTTGAAAATAAATATTTCAAATAGGGTAAAATTTTAAATTTTAATTTTTTTTATTGAAATTAATTACCACTTTTGGAAATTAAATATTCCGTTAGAAGTAAAAAATGGTAATATAGGATTTTCTAAGAGAAAATGACCCAAAACCTGTAAAAACCATTTTAAAAAATGGATGGTTGTGATTTTTCTTTAAAAAAAACTACTAAAATCCTCCTTTTCCATTTTTATCATTTAATCCTTAAATAGTAGCCATACATTATTAAAAACATAAAGGGTGATTCTCCCTCCAATTAACTAATAAAATGGGATTAATTACACCAAATTATGTTAAAACATTCCGTTAAAATTTATTCCAATATATATTCCACTGTGTTCCTTATAGAACACTCACCCACTTCCTTTAGCCTATTTTCAAAATTATTTATCTTAATTCATCCATTTAAAATGATACTTCTAAGAAAAAACTCATTCTGACGACATACAAATTATGTCATTATCAATCCTTTCATTTTCAAATTTCTTTGCAGATCATTTTATAAAAATCCACAGTATAATGGAATAAATATAACCCATTTACAAATAATTTATTTTAGTAATGGGAAAAAATTATTTATTACTTATAATAAACTTATAATAAAAAATATAATTAACTGGGCATTGTACAGACTGCTGCCTCCATGAAGCAATGTCTTCGGTTTTTCATCACCATACACAAGGATGGTTTTAATGACGAAAATCATTAAAAATATGATAGATATATTTAAATTATTATTATAATAATTTAATTTATTATCAATCTTTATCCCCTGTAATTTTCTTAGAAATTAAAACGTTAATCGTGTGTACATGCTGACCACTGCCTTAATGAATTGACATTATTCATTTTTCATCTATAAATTTTCTTCATTATAAAATATTTTAAAATATTATTTACTAACTTAATAAAATATAAATAAAATCATTATACTTCATTAAAAATGATATTATAATTGAATTACCACATAATCATTCATATCCATTATTTTATTGCATCTTCTTATTTGTTTAGTTTAACCCGCTACTTCAAGAATCAAATAAAATTATATCATGGATGACTACGTGTAAAAAATTAGGAAAACCTTGAAATTAATCAATGTTTTTATTTATAATTACTCATATTGTGTATTTATATTCATCATAGTTTTATTAATTTTTTATATAATTTTTCAATTAAAAAAAGAAATTTTTTTTAACTAAATTATTTTTCTTTGTATTATTTGGTTTTATTTAATAGATGTATTTCATAATTTTAAAAACTAAATTCTAAAAAATGGAATTTGGTTTTGATATCATAATATCCAGTATAAATTAGGATGAATTTTTTATTTTTTTATAATATTAATTTCAGAGTGAATAATGAAAATATCATTTTTTTGAAAAACTTTCATATCATTTATTTAAATCAAGTAAATTAATTTCTAATTATATTATTGATATGTTTCTAAATTAAATAAGATCAATTTTATTAAACATAATAAACATAATTTTATAGTAATAGACATTATATTTGATAATGGTATATGTTCATTTTTTGTCTTGAAAACATAATTTAAAAAACCATTTTTCAGTTGGGTTCTCCACACTTATATTAAAATAAATTAATTACACATATAAAACTTTTTTCATAAATAATGGGTTAATTATTTTAAATCTACAGGTTCAAATTTATTAATGATATCAATTTCATTTTTTTCATTGTAAAGAGCAGTGAATGTTAAAATATGCCACCATGGTAAAAGGGTAAATCGAGGTAGTTATGGTAAAAATATGTGACAAGGACACAAAATATTATCATATTTATTACTGGAAGGTTGTATTTTAACACTAATCGTATTTTCTTATAATTTTCATTGTTTAAGTGCAACGTAAAAATTATTTTTTCTTAATTTTATTTTAAAACATTTAATAATTATAAGTGTGACACACCCCTCACTTATAAAAGCGTACAACGTATTCTCTATTACTCATAACTTTTAAGAACAATAATTATGTCAAAACATACCCTAATATCTCCACATAATCCCTCCCTTACTTAAATATATTCTGGTATCACCAATAGACCAATCCTACAAGGATTATAGTGTAATCCAATAGAGGTTTCCCAAAGATATGACATAACTCTTAATCAACTATTTCATGTTAATTTATTCTTATAATTTATTAAAATAATATTTAAATTTGATGAAATAGTGAAAAAAAATTAATGTATATAAACGTTAACATGAGTATGGTATAACCTTTTTCATCACATTTTTACCACATGTGAATTTAAAATATCACCTGTGTGTACGCATAGACTACCACCTCCATGAAGCGATGTGGTTATGTTTTCATAACTAGATTATATGGATAGTTCAAATGATGAAAAAATGAATTTATATGATATTTATGAAATAATTATGATTTTTTAAAGATAATACCATAATTAATTTCTTACCCTACTATTAATTGGGAAAATATAGTGTCGCTCGTGTGTATATGTGAACTACCACCTCCACCCAGAGATGTAATTTAATATCATCTCCAAATTACAGGGAATGTCATAAATATATAAATAATGAATAAATATAACATTTACAAATTATTTATGATTCTGTAAAATTAAAATATTATTTAAATTATTTATTTTCCTCCAACTAAATAATTTAAAACATTTTTATACCTATGAACATATCATCGTCTCAATGAAATGTTGTGGCTCAATTTTCATGACTACCTAAAATGGTTATATTTAAAAGTATATTTAATTTAAAAATATGTTAGTTATAACATGTTTAAAATAATTTATATAATTTAACGGTAATCACTTTGATCATGACAAGCACACTAATGTTGTTTGATTATATAAACCAAATGAACCCAAAAAATGTAATGTTAACTTAAAAATTTTATCAAATAAATAAAATGTCGTAATAGATTAAATAAAAGGAATAATAATAATGAGATTAAAAGTAAAAGTGTTTTCAAGAAAGATAAAAACTAATATTATTTTTTATTGATGAGTTAGAGAATATTATAATCTGGATGAGACTTAAGGTAAGATATTTTTCTTTTAGTAGATTATATTAATTATTTTAAACTCTTTCTCCTCTGTATCCATGATCATCAGAATGTTCCCAGAATGTTCTTATTTATACATAAAATATTATTCAAATTCTTTTTAAACTACTATTTGTCTTTAATTTTAATTTTTTAGAACATGATATTTTAAACATTTATCATGTTGGTCAATTTTAATTATTTCACCAATGTAAAAATGGATGGGTTTTTACTAATATAGCTTGGATCCCCTTTCCCACCATCATAGCTAGTACTCATTAGTAATATTTCCCTATAGGTTAGAATGGTTTATCAAATAATTTTCTATTCCCGCTCTTTTGGGATTTTAACAATTTTAAGAGTTTTTAAATAAAAATATTTTTCTCATTACGGTTTTGTGAAATTGAAAGTGTTTTTATTATATGTTAAAATAATTTTTTCAAGGGTTTTATGATAAAAAAAGTGATTTTTTTTAAAAAATCCATTATATGGTTCTTGAGAATTATATATGATGATGGGTGAGATCGATATAGTTTATGATAATAGGTGTGCTCAATATAGCTCTCGAATGCATTGAGAAATGATTTAGTCTTCCAAGGTGAAAATTTAGGAGATAATTGGGTATGTTACTCCTTTGGAATTAACTAGGATTTAGTTATTATAAAACTAGTTAAAAATTAGTGAAAATTGGTTATGAATATGAATCACCAATATACCAATCTTATGCATTCAAATATGGATTTTATGGAAATATTTCTATTTCACAAGGTAAGAAAATTTTAATAGTGGAAGATTTGATTTTAAAAGGAATGTTTTAATGAGTTCTCTCATGTATCAGGATTCATTCATTATTTTTCCAATTCCTTATAATAGATTTCATGGGGTTTTTTAAGAAATTCATTATTTTCACTACTGGAAATATTTTATTTTTATGCTTTATGTTTTATTATGAAAATGGAAAACAACCTCATGGGTTTTTATATTTTTGACTCGATTAACCATATTATATTACTTATATAACCCTTAAGGATATTTTCTTAATAATACAATGTCTTTAAATGGTTTTATAATATATAAGTATGATTATAAATTTTATGATAGTTAAGATTTGTGTTATGGTGACTCGTCTTAAAAAAATTATATTTAATGAAATAGGGTTATAAATGTAAATCGCTAATTTTTTCGAAAAAAATATGCTGTGTAAAATCATCCACTTTATTATTTAATAATCAAAAATAATTCAAAATAAAATCCAAAGTGAAAAAAATCCTCCCAAAATAAGAAAGTGAAACCCTTATTTTAAATAATTTAGTTTTGAGATTTTTAAGTAATTAGTTGTTATAGTTGGTATCATAGGAAATGTTTAGATATCTTTTGATGTTAAGAGAATGTTAAAAGGAACATTATTGAGATCCCAAATTATGGTTATGTTATCAAGAGAAAAAAATTAAAAATTTATATATTTCTTATTCAAATCTATATTAGTTCAAAATGGTGTTACATAGAAGAAATATGGTATCTTAAGTAAGAATACATCAGGGGGATAATAAAATTATTAAGTACCCACAATGAATGGTTGGAATTGATAATTTTGAGTTAGTGTTGACTTAGTTAATGATGATTATTTTGGGTGGCACCCACATAAGAGAGTGAAAAAATATTCATAGAGGAACATGCCTATAGTGGATCAATACATGAAACAACACTCTCCAATAGTTAGTGGAACTTAATACCCAATGAAACTAAAAGGATAGACCAATACATTGGAAAATATATCTGAATTTTTATTTTGAAAAATCATAAAAATTTAAAACTATTATTTGTCATTTTAAAGGTCAAGTCATTTGATGGAGTTATCTAATTAATAATATTAAAGAAAATGATGATATTGATTTCATAGGGTAGATGATATTTAAATATATTTTTATTTATAAGTATTTTCCAAATTTTAATCAGATTCTAATATAATGGAAATTTATAGAGTTGAACACAAAAAGAAAGAAGTATCAGTGGATCTTTATTTGGAAAATTTTACCAGGATGGCCAGATAGGCACTAAAATTTATTTTTGACCATGATATTATAATTAATATATTTTAGACAAATTAAAAACCATGATTATATTGAGTATTGGCCTATCACGAATTAATGTTTTATGAAGACGTTTTTCTTTTTGTATATAATGTTGATATAGTGTTTTTTTGAAACTTATGTACTTTGTGAGAGTAAGAGTAATATGTAATTACGGAGGAAATAAATAGAGAAAAATCCTACCAATAAATAAGGACATAATCCACTCAAATGTCCTAAATATTATAAAATGAATAGTATATATCGTTTTTTATTATTGGAAAAGTTTTACCAATGTGGTAATCTTGGTCATTTGAATCATAACTATAAGGAAAAAAGTTTTAATCAGACCAATAATGGGAAAATAGATATTTAGTAAGGTTTGAGATGTTTTATATTCTACAAGTTGGTTCTGTTGTGCTTGTAAAATTAAAAATTTAGTTAATCAATATGGGAATCATCAATGAAATAACTTGAAAGGTGTAGAAATGTATTTTTTTTATTACTAAAACTAATTTTGGACAATTAAATAATGTGTTGTTTGATCCATGGTGATTATTATTTTTTAAAATTGACAACAGGCTCTGGTATCACTAGCTGAAAGTAATGGAAGAACATATTACAAGGATGGTGTTCCACACTTTGTAAGGTCATTATTATTTTGTGTTTATTCACTTTGGGTTAACAAATATAGTTACTCTATTTGTGGATCCTATGAATAGAGTTTTACATCAGTAATTATATAAATTTGAAGTTTTTTTCATTGATACCATTTTGGTTTATTTTAAGATCTACGAGGAAAATTATAACCAAAAAAGGATTTATTTACAAAAATTAAAATAAAATAAGTGGTATGTTCTGTTTATAAAATGTGAATTTTATCTAAGAGAGATTTATTTACATGGTAATATTATATCTAAATAATACATAATTGTTGATCCAAAATAAACCAAAGTGTTGGATGAATGGAAAAGACCTAAAAATGCCACTGATATTAAATATTTTATGGGATTAAAGGGTTACTATCAATGGGTTGTTGATAATTTTTATCATTTACCTATTCCAATAATTTGGTTTACTAAAAAATGAGTAAAATGCATCTAGACAATGAAATGTGATGAATGATTTTAGGAATTGAAAATATGATTGGTAAATAATCTTGTGTTATCCTTCCCAATACAAAATGCTGAATGTTTTATTTATTGTTATGATTCTTTGAATAGAATATGTTGTGTCTTAATGTATCATTTTTATTTGTCTAAAAAATATTCACTTCAATAGAAAATCCTTGAGAATAATTACCCTACACATAATTAAGATCTTAGAGTAGTGTTTTTACATTAAATATTTTTATGGAATATTTTATATGGGGTAAAATTAGAAATAGACACTGACCATAAAAATTTAAAATACATATTTACTCAATAATAATTGAAAATGATTCAAAGAAGATTCTTGGAACTGATAATGGAATATTATTACATGATTCATTATCATCTAGGAAAATAAGACATGGTAGATGATTCCATGATTCAAATTGATGTTTGATAAATCACCATGCTATGTTTGGAAACTCATACTATTTTTAATGATTTAATGAATGTTTTCCTATAAATTTTACATATAAGAACTCCCTATATTTTGTTTATGGTATCTGTTATGTCATATACATTAGAAAGAATTAATAGGGCTCATATGGAAGAGAATTCCATGCATAAAAAGGAATAATTGGTTAAGGAATGTAAATCACCTGACGTTGATGTCGATAAAGAAGGTGTTATCAGATTTTGAATAAGATTTTTTGTGCCAAGGGATTCCCAGCTAAAGAATTAATTGCTAATTGAACCTCAAAACTATCCATTTTCCAATCATCCTACTAATAGTAATTTGCACAAATAACTTTGGGAATGTTATTGGTTGGAAGGTATAAAGAATTATATTGTTGAATTTAGCTGGAAATGTATAGTTTATGAATAGTTTAAAGTTGATAAACAACTAACTTAGGGTATGTTTCATCCTTTTCTATTTCCATATTGGAAATTAGAGAATATATCATTGTATTTTGTGAAGGGATTATCAAAGAAGTCTTTAGTTAATAATGTGGTCTGGGTTATTATTGATCGATTCACTAAATCTATTATTTTTTTTATATTCAATAAATTATGTCATTTGGTAAAATTTCCAGACATTATATTAACTTGATATTTATATTATATAGAATTACTCTATCTATTGTATCTATTAATGATCCTATATTTACCTAAATTATTTGAAATGGACTTCAAAAACCATCAAGTATTGAATTGGATTTCAATATAGTGTTTTATCCTTAATCTAATGGATATTCATGGAGAAATATTCATACATTTTATGATATGATTTGAACTTGTTATTTAGATTATCAAGGATTTAAATATTTTCATCTTCTGTTAATTAAAATTCTCTATAATAAATGTTTTCATCCCAACATACTGATGTTATCTTTTGAGTCAATATATATAGAGCGGTATTAAACTCTATCATGTTGAGTTTAAGTCAATGAAGGGAAGTTGTTTTGAATATAAATAGTAGAATAAATAGTAGGTAACTTAAAAATGATTAAATAGTACACGTGCATATCTCAGAGTAGGAAGATGAGTTATACAAATCATAGGAGGGATTATCTCTTATATGAGGTAGGTTATGATGTTTTTCTTAATGTATATCCACGGAAAATTGTTATGAGTTTTTTTGTAAAGGGAATGTTAAGTACATGTTTTATTAATTTGTATTAAATTATAGAAAATATTCAATTAGTTTCTTACATAGTACATTTACCTCTAATTTTATCTCATTTAAATGATGTGTTTAATGTTTCTTTTCTAAGAAAATAGGTACCTGATGCATCTCATGTATTGAACGTTGAAGCGTTATTGTTAGAGAAGAATCTATATTATGATAAAAATAGAGTTAGATTAGTGAGAGAAGGTACTCTTAAATAAGGTGATTCTGTAGGTTTATGGTTTTATGGAATAATCAAATGATTACGGAAGTAAAATGGGAATTATAAAATTATATTATTAAAAAACACACTCACTTGTTTTAAAAATGAATAAAAGTATGAGGATACAATTTATTAAGGGGGTGGGGAGGGAGAATATAAAAAAATTCTAATACTAGAAAAAAATATTTTGATTTATTATTATTAATTTTAATGATTTATATTAATCATATTTTTATAAATGATATTATAAAATTTTCCAATAGAACAAAATAGTTTTAATAAAATAAACTGTATTGTTTTTGTATTATATGATTTATTTAAAAAATAAATTTACTTATTTTAGAAATTGAAATTTGTAAAATATATATAATATTTATATTATTATATCAAATATATCTTAGGATTAATTTTTGGTATTTTCCTAAGAATATTGATGTTTGGGAGAGAAGTGAAAAATACCGATTTTTTTTCAAAACAGTCATTTATTTTCTTTAAAATAATTATTTTAAAAGTAACATTATATTTGTGGATTTGGATTAAAATTAACTTAAGATAAATTTTATTAAAAAATAACTAAATAATTACATAGTAATCAAAATTATATTTGATATTGGTTAAGTTCATTTTAGGCTTTAAAATGTAATTTTCAAAATACTCTTTTTCATTGAATTTTATGAAATTATTTTAAAATTAATTTATTCCAATTGTAAATATTTAATATTAAATAATATATTAAATATTTTTAATTATGATTTTAAAATTTATTATTGTTACTAATTTATTTTTTGGCTATTATAAATAGAAACTAATGTAAAAAATAAGTCACTATAGTAAAAAGGTCAATAGAGTTAATTATGGAAACAATAATGGATAATGCCATAATATATTATATTAAATATTATGTTATGATTTTAATTCAAATATTATATCCTTTTAATTGTTTTTTAAATTTTCATTTTCCACTTTACCATGATGGTGAAATAATATTATTTTAAAACATTGAATAATAACAAGTGTTCCACTTCCCTGACTTATAAAAGAGTGAAACCTCTTCCCCCATACACACACATTTTGAGGTATCTAGTTTGAATAATACCTAAATAAATCTCTCCCAAGAATCCTTACCAATAAACTAGATGTTCCATTATCACAAAAGACTAATCCTATAAGGATGAAAATTTAAGCCAAAGGAGGCATCCAAAAGAAGAGGTATAACTCCTAACCGAGTATTAATGTTTATTTCTTATTCTACCTCATTAAAACATTATATAACAAAGATATAATAAAAAAGTAAATATATTAAATATACATAGTTATTATTATTATTATGTGACAACTACTTTTAATTTATCTTTTTCATCCTATGGGAAATGAAAACCAGAATCATGCATAGGTATGTACTAAAACATCGAAGAAGCAATGTGTTTCTTTTTTCATCACCAAATTATATAGTTGTTTAAAACTAGGGAACAAATGAATATATTTGATATGTATGAAAAAATTATGATTCTTTAAATATAATATATTACTTACCTTATTTACCCTACAATCCTTTGGAAAGTAATAACATTGCTTGTGCGTATCTGTGGACTTCCACATCCACAAAGCGATGTTATTAATTTTTCGTATCCCACAAACAAGCCATATCATAAGGGTAGAACTAATAAATAAATAAGAAATATATAAAATAAATATTATTATTTAAAAGTAAAATTTTATAATTTATTACTTTTCCACCCATTCTAAAAAGGAAAATGTAGTTCATATGTACATACAAACTATCATCTCTAAGAAACAATGTGGCTCATTTTTCATGACCACCTAAAATTTTCCGTATTAAAAGAATATTTAATTTTTAAATATGATAGTTATAAAATTTTTGAATTATATAATTAATTTAACCACAACCCCTTTCACCATGGTCAACACACCAATGTTGTTTGAGTTTATAAACTAAAAGACCACTAAACATCCTACATGAACTTAACCATTTTAAAAAATTAATAAAACCTAGTAATAAAAAAAAGTAATAATAATAATTAAATAAACATGAAAAATGTTATTATATAATTATAAATATAATATAATATTACTGTGTAGGATATATAGAACGTACTAAGCTATATAATACTTAAGGTATAATATTTTCCTTTAAAATGTTGTTTTATATATTGTAACCTCTTTAAACATCATATCCATGTTATTCAAAATGTTCTATTTTTTATATTAATAATTAAAATATTTTTAAAATTAATGTTCAACAAATTTTTCGATTTCTTTTTAATGGTTTAAAAAATAATATTTAAAACATTTATCATACAAGTTATTTGACTTTTTTTTACCAAAGTAAAAAAAGAATGAAATTTAAAAAAATAGCTTTCTTACATTTTCTTATCACAGTAATTATTAATTATACAAATTTATCTAAAATTCAACATGGTTTTTCAAAAAATATTATATTTCTAATATTTTTTGGAATTTTAATATTTTAATATTTTTCATAGAAAATGTATTTTTTAAAATATAATAATGAGAAATGTGATGTTATTTATAATGGGATTAATTGAGTTTTTAAAAATATTATGATGAAAAGGTACTATTTTACAAATTATTAGTTTATGATATGGTATTTGAGAAATATATAAGTAAAGATCTAATATTATCATATATAAATATAAATATTTTTTGATGAATATTCAACACATTTCACAGGCACACACCTAAGGACCATAAAGGTTTAGTGTTTTTAGATGCTAGATTTACAGTCTCATTAAATCGTGATATATATTCAACACCTCACACAAAGACCTTCCCAATTACTATTATTCATAGAAAAACTCTATTTAGAACCATTATTCATAACCCGTGGAGAAGAAACATAGGAAAGGGTGGGATCAGATGATCAGTAAGGGGTAACATGAATGATATCAATACATGATCATATAAAAGAAAAATATATGAGATCATGAATATAAACTAAAAATTTTGTACCCAATCTATCAAAAATCATAAAAATGAATCATGGAATAATGTTCTACCAATTCAAAATAAATTATTTATAATATTGATAAAACAATATAAATCAATCATGAACCATAATTTCATTCCATATAAGCGTGTCACCATTATAGATATAAAAACCATTCTATATGTCAATATTAACTACCAAGATCAGCAAATCATAATAGATTAGGCCTCAACACCTATTTACCATAATGTATCTTGAACATTAACTTGTTTATCATAATGGATCAAGCACATCTATCGGTTTCCCATAATGGATCAAGAACATCGAATTGTTTCTATAGTTATCTAATGATATATAAAAAATTACCTAATGCATTAGAGGGAGATATATGTTGCACCCATCATTGGTTATAACAAGACCACCATTATAAGTTATAATGTGACCAAAATACATAGTTATAATGTGACAACATTCACCTAATAAAAAACATACCTATGAGTCCAGACAAGCATAAAACACTAATCATATCATTATATTATAACATGTGAAAATAAAATGAGTTTCACAAAACATTTTATCTATTCATCATAGCATAAACCATATAAAATAAATGTATGTCATAAAAAACTCATCAACATAAAAATTAACCATCCAAAGAAAGATTAAGAATGGTTTAAATGGTTCATATCCCTAGTAAATCATAATTAACATCACATAAATTTATCAAGGATGATAATTCCTTTAAAAGATCACTGAAATATTTTTTAGTTAAATAATCATTCCATTTTTATATTTAATTTTAAAATAAACAAATTTCTAAAATATTTAGGAAAACATATTTTTTAAAGATGACCTTGGAAACATGTAATTTAAACTTCAAATCATTTATCATTAATGATGGTGGGAAATTTTGATCATTCCATATATTTTAAAATGAAACATTTCATTCAAAATTTTATAGAAATATAAAAAAGTGCATTATTTAGATAATGAAATAATATTACTTTTAAAAGATATATTAAAAAATCACACATGGTTAAAAATTACATTAAAAATCATAGTATAATATTAAAAAATCCTTTAAAACATTTTTATAAAACCATTATATCGAATAAAAATTTTTTTTAACCAAAGAGAGAAATGAAGTTGATTTTACATAAAAACAATATTTTGGCCTATTGAGTTATTAAAGAGATTAAAATGAAAGGAATGAATGTATTATATTGAAATGAATATAGTAAGAGAATAATCATGAGTTTCTTGAGAGATATATCTTAATATTTAATCACCATAAACATAATCATCTATGATATTGACAAATAACGAGATGTCAACATAAAACATTTATCGCTTAGGTAACTTTTGATTCATAAGACCGATGAAATAAATATCATAATATGTATATTTAAATTACCATAAAATCAATAATTGACTCATAAATTTTATTCATGAGAATTATATACACCACAAAACAGAAATAGGAGGTGAATATGTCATGTATCTTAATGAAATAAAAGAGAGACCAAATATTCCATACCATGGTTTTAACTTCCTTCGTACGTGTTAGAAACTCTAATATAAAAAATATATAATTATTATAAAACTACTATAGAAACATAATATTATGTATTATACCATTTATTTTTTACTTATAACATTTTTATCACTTGTTTATTAACAATTATTTATTAAAATCACTATTCTGATTGATATCTGCTTCGTTTTTCATTTATGCTTGGTTAGGTAATATTGGTCATTGTATATTGATCATGGTTAAATAATATAAATAATTACATTAATGATATAAATATCATATATATCCATTATATTCTTTTTATAGTAATTCATAAAACTAGAGATAGAGAGATGAATTACACCGTTCATGGAGCTGGTAGGTTGTAAGAACACATGAACATTGTCTTTATTTTTACAAATATAATGAATGAAAGAAAATAAAAAATAAAAAATAGAGAATAATTATTATATGACATAGATATATATAATATATATTAATTAAATCCATCCTTATCACCATCCAAGTAAAATGGTCAGATAAACCCATCACATAACTTTTTAGAGGTGGTAGTCCACACATACAGATGGACGACATTACTATTTTCCAATGATTTGGAAGGCAAGAGGTTATATATGATATTATAATAAAATAAACATTATTATTTCATAAATATTAGGTAAATATAAAAAACCCATCAAAATACCGATCCATAACAAATGCTGATGTCAAATGAATTGTCTTTATATGTGGACATAGTAATCAATACATATGCACAAGTGATACATTCACATCCCCTTTGATGGAAAATGGGTGAATAATGGTGGTTTCATAATCTTAATAAATTTTTTGTATAATTATTATACATAATTTATTATTTTATTAATAATATAATATATTTATTTGAGGTAGAAGAATTATTAAAATGAATGTGATCGGTTAGGGTGACTACCTCTTCTTTGAAACAATAAATTTAGATCTCCTATTAAGGGCTCTAGGGTTTGTTTTTTGGGAAGATAAGTACCTATATAATGAATATAAATAAGTTTATAAGATTACATGGTAGTTTTTGGTAGATCTAGAAGGCAAAAAGTGGTGTTATTAAGAGAATGTAGGGGTGCCCTTTTATAATTGAGGGTATGGGCTGTTTTGGAATCTCTTAAAATATTAAAATAATATAATCCAATTAGGATGTCCAAATGGATGCAAATTGATAAGACTAAATGAAAATATTATTTTAATATTAATTAATACTTTAAAATAAAATTTATACAGGTTTGGATCACATTTTTACCCTAATATATTTGTTTTAACCCATGATTAACCTTGTTGAAAATTACCATAATATTCAAAGTTTTATAATCCTTATAGGATCATAATGTTACTATAAAATGAGTAACATACCATAAATGGATAATGGTTTATTTTTAAAACCATATAAATTTTATTTGGATTAATCTAATATTATTATAAATTTTATATCATTTAATGAAATATTAATTATTATAAAATATGAATATTGTTATTTTTAACAATGTTTACTTAATTTTACTTTAAATACATCAAGACAAAGGGGGAATTAGAATATAATGTTTTCAAATATCGAATTTATGTTATATTGATCAAAAAAATTGGTGTTTAATCTTAATTATTTCCATTTATACTAATTTTAATATTTTTAATATCATTTATTTTATTTTTAGGTTAATTGAATAATTATTGCATCAGTGTTGTCTAAGCATTTAAAGAAATAATTTTATTACTAAAAAAAATTAAATGAAAATAAATAATTTGGATTCATAAATACTATTTACAAATGAAAAAAATACTTTGTTTATCACCATGATAAAAATATTAAACTTTTTGATAACAAGAGTGTGAATTTTTTTACTATTCATTACAAAATATATTACAAATGTCATAATCATATCCAAATTGAAACAAAAGGAAACATAACTGAATATTGGATTATTGTTGTGGAAATTTAATAATAAATTATAATTAATGTAATTATTAGGGTCATTTTATAGTTCTTAAGTTTTTATTTTTAACTTTAATTTCCTAATTTACACTTGAATGGGTAAAAGTATTACTAAAGTTACTATTCATATTGACAAAAATAAATAGGGCATACTTACCAAATTTTGATCTATTGATTAAAAATATTGAATCCATTTTCAATGATTCAAATCATCATAGTGGAGGAATTTAATTTTAAATTAATTCAATAAAATGTTATGAAACTTATTTCTTCATAAATATTCCTATTTTAGGCATAAAATGTTTTAATACCAAATTTGAGTATAAAATTAATTTAAAAAACATAATTGCATTTTTTTAATTAAAATTAAATAATTAAAATTTTAAAATAAAGAAAAATTATAATTTTAAGTTACAATTAATTTAAAAGAAAATACAGGTTTCAATAAAAATCAGTATCTTCACTATTCATTGAAAAATAATTTTTTATGAGAAATATAATATTTTCACCATAATATATTTTTTATTTAATGATTTAAAAAAATGGTGTTAATTTTATCAAATTTACTTTCATGAAATTATAGAAATTGATAATAATATTTTTTCATAATAAGTAATAACAATTATTTTCAAGGAAAATATATTTTTAGGCTATAAAATGAGTATTCTAAAAATTGAGTACATATTTATGAACTATAAAGAAATAAATTTTTATTTATTTGGAAATTTAAATATTTACTAATTCATTTAATCATATTCATATATGAAAATCCAACAAAAAGTGATTACTACCACTTTAAATAATAATAGTATATTGTAGTTTGTTTAAACTTGATGTTGCATGTAAGGTAAGTTATCAAAGAGATACCATTTTTTCAAGAAAAATATTTTCTAAAATCACTTGGTGTTATAACATATGATGACATATGAGCTTTATAAAACCCATTATTATGGGTGATCTTGATATAGATCTCTAATGAATTGGGTCATGATTTAGTATTTAAAAAATGAGGGAGATAACTATGTCAGTTACTCCTATGGAATTAACTAGGATTTAGTTATTCCAATATAGCATAAAAATGACTGAAAATGGTTTATAAATATGATTCCCCATAATACATATCCTATGGTTCCAAAAGGATTAATATGGAATTCATTTGATTTCATGGTGTAAGAAAAGTTTAAAGGTGAAATATTTTTTTCAAAGGAATGATTTCATGAGTTCCTACATGAATCATGACATGTTAGTTGTTTTTTATATAATTTATAATGGGTTTAAATGGTTTTATATGATAAAATATTGATTTTAACTTGTGGAAATGTTTTTTTCTCAATGTTTCACAGTGGAATAGGTAAAAAAGCTTAATAGTCTTCAGGTTTTTCACTGGATTAATAGGATTTTAAATTATTATATCTCCTATTATGATTTACGATTCTCAACCCAAAACTACCAATTATTTTAAAAGGACATAAAGATTATTATAAATTTTAGCAAGGTCCAGATTTCTCATATAATGAATCATCTTAAATGATGAAAAAGTGTTCTAAATCGAACAAGGTTATAAACTTAAAGCTCTATTTTCGTGGGAAAAAATATAATTTTTTAACGTTTTCACTTTATAATGTAATTTTTTACCAAATTATATAATAATTTAAACCAAAATGATCATCAAAATGAAAGAATGTGCATCCCATGTTATAAATCATGTGATAATGGGATATTTATGTTATGATTTTTCATAATATGAGAACATAGCTATTGATAATATATGATATAAAAAATTAAATAATAAACTTATTATGATTCTTGATAGATAAAACAATAACTAATTATCATTATAAGGTAATCCATCGATGCCGATAAATTACCTGAAACTAGTTCAACACTGAATTTGTCTTCACATACCATGATAAAACTCTAATGTAATGAAATAATAACTTTTAGGTCATAATGAAACAACACTTCTAGTACCTTTAATGGTTTTGTAACATTGAAATTTGGTAGAATAAGGTAAATCTACATAGATATTATGTCACGACCCCCTCCCACCAAAGATGCCCCTCCTGAGCTGGCAATGGTAAAAGGGAGATAATGACCCCCGATTCCCGCCTCCAGTAGGCCCCGGGGTGGCGACTAGCACCAAGGGTATGAGTTTTCACCAATATGGGAGGCATTAACCTTTTTTTATTTTTTAGGATCAGGAAATAGGACATGTCAACCACCAAAAAGGAAAAGGACAAGTGAATAGAAATAAACCCAAACCAAGCCCACATGCATGTTTAAACAAATTATAAAAAGGTACAAGTACAAGAAATCTCAATGTACAAGACCAAAAGAAAGAAAAGGTACATCAACAGCAAAAACTCCAACTGTATGACTAGTAGAGTCCCGCACGGCCCTGGTAGTCCTCATGGAAACCAGAAAGTAAACGTAGGGTGGGCATACCAGTATACATAGTTGGGAAACCTAAAGCACTCATTCACAAGTTGGGAGACATCCTAATGTCCCATGAGAACAACATAATAACCTAGAAAGGAATTCTATCCACCCAACCTCACCAGCCACACTCACCAAAAACACAATCAAAACAGGTAGTAGTATATAAGAACAAGAGTATTGGGTACCCCGCACCATTTCCCGTTAGTTAGCTGCTCTTCCTAATGATGAACGTCCTGATGCTGCCACACTCTCCCCGCCCGCACACACCTAGGCCTCTGCACCAGGTATCCCGCCCGCACACACCTGGGCCCTACAACCACACTTCCCGCCCGCACACACCTGTGCCTCTCCACCACGTATCCCCGCCCGCACACACCTGGGCCTCATCCCGAAGATTCTTGGGAAACAGTAGAACCTGCCCGAAGAGTCTTGGGCTAAAGCCACCCCAATCGAAACCTACCCAAAGAGTCTTAGGTGTAAGGTCGCCTCAATCCATCACAGCCTAGGGGAGAAGGAGCAGGAATGAGCTAGTAACTAAGGAAAAAACACCCTCTCCCATGAAATGGGAGTGTTCAGAACTAAGTTCTCAACATGGGTGGGGTGCGATAAAACACAAGAGATACATATATATATATATATATACCAAACACACAACCCAACCTATGGATTCTAAACAGAGAAACTGAAAACGTGCCTCGGCACTGCTACTACGATGCCTTCACACAACAAACAACCGCAACCCCATTTAGGTTTTCATGTTTCAGCAGAAATAGTTTATTTAATTCCTTAACTAATGGGAAAATATCCACAACTTACCACATCGATCGTTCATAAAACATATCCCTGCCATCCAAAAATCAAGTTAGGAAAACACAAGCAGCACAGCAAAAACCCTTCTTAACAACCAACCAACCCCATTGATTATTAGTCCTATTCCATTTCCATGACCCACCATTCATTAACTCTTCCACTTTTTATTTATTAATCAAAAACCATATCCCGTTCACATTTAAACCCATCCTTGCAGCCACGCTGCCAACCACCATGACCATAAACACACCAAAGCTCGTATGTCATTATCCCTTTAATAACATTTATCGTAGCCCTGCTGCCCATCACCATCATAGCATTCACACCAACCCACAACCAAGTCAACCGCAGCCCCACTACTCACCCGATCCACAACAACCAACAAAACACCCCCATCACATGCCACGTATCCAAGCCAACTCCCACATGTTCATTATTCCATTTTGTTCAACCGGGGTGATCACACAAGGGTTATAGATGATCATTTAATCAGCCAACTTTATGTGATTAACCAATTTCCACATTCCACAAAGTTTCATCCATAAGAAAATCCAGAAGGAGAGGGAATCATTTAATTGCGTAAGCAAAGGCCCCCAAAGACTGTGATTTTTAGTAGGTAGATGCTCATTCAATTCACAACATAACATCACATGATATAATGTAACAGAAATCAAAACTTCCCAACCCCGTTATATAAGCCAATTATTATCTTTATTAAACCGGTTCAAAAGTGTTTCACATAAACAAGAGAACACCCACCCCGCATGATGCACAAACTAGAGAGACGATGGTAAGATCCCTACCGCAACAGGTTCTGATCACAACGCTCCCCCGAATCAACATTATAAGACATCCGTCGGCGTCTGTCACTTCTGTTGGGTCCCGAAAAATCCTCCTCAGGTGGAAGTCGGAAAGTAAAGGCCGAAGGAAAGACAACGGATCTAATCTCAGAGGTTCCGCCTCATCGTTACAATCCCGTGGCCGCTGACAGATCATAAATCAGAGCTCGGATGGAGAAGTTATGGAAGAAAGAGCCTTCGAGTCTCTTGAGAGAGCTCTGCTCAGAGGAGAGGGGAGGAGAGGTGTGAGTTGAAAGGAGGAGGGGACCCCGCCTTTTATAGGAGAGAAAAGAAAAAGTACATGGTGTGTACTCGGTAATTTTAGACGGTCTCCATGCGGCTTCCAACACGGCTCCGCAGCCGTTGACTGGTCAACACACGGTTTTAGGGTAACATATACGGGGGGAGGGACTACACGGCCTGTAGTTTGGACACACGGCGTGTACTCATTTATTGCACATGGAAAGGACACGACTCCAACATGGCACATGGTCGTTGACTGGTAACGCGTACACGGGGAAGGACTACACGACATGTAGTATTGAACACACGACGTGCACCCATTATTCCATACATCAAGGACACGACCTTCAACACAGGGTATACCTAGCAAGGGGGGTACATAGGGTGTACTCAAACTACACAGCGTGTAGTTTCAAAATTCTGGAAAGTGTGGGAAAAGTCCATTTTACCCTCCAGAACACTTATTGACCTTTTTTTGACTATGGAATGGGCCGGAGAGGTCCGGGCCATTACATCAAATACCTCTTAAAACATTCTCGTCCCCGATAATTCAAAAACCAACCCAGAGGAAACCCAAAAAGACACCTCTTAAGGTTCTCTTTATAACAGGAACCCAACCAACAACCCTAATCATATGTGTTAGGAATCCCTTCTCCTATGTCGAGATATTATCCGCTTTAGGCGGCACTGACTCACCTGCACGGGTTTAATCGCATCCTCATTAATGCATCTCAATTAAGAATTGGGTCTTCCCACTTTCATAGATTAGGATTTTTCAACTCAAACTACCCCCAACACCACACAACCAACACACTGTCCGAACATGTGGTTTTGGGAAATTCCTTCTCCTATGTCGAGATATTATCCGCTTTAGGCGGCACTCACTCGCCCGCACAGGTTCAATCGCATCCGCATTAATGCGTCTCGATTAAGGGTCAGGT
The DNA here is from genome assembly GCA_963277665.1 of Viscum album. Lineage (NCBI taxonomy): Eukaryota > Viridiplantae > Streptophyta > Magnoliopsida > Santalales > Viscaceae > Viscum > Viscum album. The sequence goes on from OY728120.1 coordinate 1,493,251,399, forward strand.
TTTCCCCTTTCCCACACATCTGAACATGTTACACATTACCAGGGAACAGGGAAACAAAAGGTCTCACAACTGACAAGCCAAGCATTACATATATCAAAGGTACAAAGTACAACATCAACACAAAGCTCAGAAGAACAAGGAAAAACATAAGTCAAAACAACTCCGAGTACTGAGCGTGCATCTGGGTCTCCCGCTCCCAAGTGCTCTCCTTAAGGCTGCCATGCCTCCACAACACACGAACCAGGGGAATGGTTCGTCCACGGAGAACCTTCTCTTTACGATCTTCGATTCTGACTAGTCGTTCCTCGAAGGTCGCGTCGTCTCCCATATCTAGCTCTCCCTAGTCGATAACATGGGAGTCATCATGTAATTACCGAAGAAGCTGGGAGACGTGGAAGACGTCATGAAACTTCTCCAACTGAGGTGGTAGGGCCAGCTGATATGCCACCTCGCTGACTCTCCTCAACACCTCAAAAGGTCTGTTGCACCTAGGTGAGAGCTTGCTCCCTTTCCCAAACCTTTGCTGCCCCCGTCGAGGGGAAACCTTCAAGAACACATTATCTCCCACCTAGAACTCCAAGGGCCTCCTCAGACGATCAGCATAAGACTTCTGTCGGTCCTAAGCCACTTTAATCCTCTCACATACAAGCTATACTTTCTCTGTGGTTCTTTGCACTACCTCTGTCCCAAGAGCACTTGTCTCACCAACCACTGCCTGGATAATGGGTGAACGACATGGCCTTCCACACAAAGCCTCAAACGGTGACATGCAAATAGTAGATTGGAAGATGTTGTTGTAGGTTAACTCTACTAAATGCGAGTTTCGTACCCATGATCCTCCGAAATCCAGAACATATGCTCGCAGCATGTACTCCAACGTCTGGATAGTCCGCTCTGTCTGCCTGTCGGTCTAGGGGTGGAAAGGAGTGCTAAGGTGTAGCTGGGTTCCAAAATCATGCTGTAACCCCCTCCAGACTCTTGAGGTAAACCGAGTATCCCGATATGAGATGATAGTATTCGGGACTCCATGCAACCGCACAACTTCGTCTACGTACCTCTGTGCTAAGGTACTCACCGGGCCTGACTCCTTAATTGCTAAGAAGTGAGCTGATTTCGTCAGTCAATCCACCACTACCCAAATAGCATCATAACCTCCTTGGGCTTTGGGTAGTCCTGTGACGAAGTCCATATATATGTCAACCCACTTCCACTCGGGGACATCTAAAGGATGCAACAAACCACTGGGAACACGGTGTTCAACCTTCACTTGCTGACACACTAGGCATTTAGCCACAAACTCCTCCACTGCCCGTTTCACCCCGGGCCACCAAAATAGTTCCCTCAGGCCTCGGTACATTTTCGAAACTCCTGGATGTATCGCCAAGGCTGAGCTATGGAACTCACTGAGAACTCCCTCATGCATTATCTCTGGGACAAACAACCTTCCATGGAAAAGAATACGATGTCGGTTGTCCTCTGACCATCCTTCTGGAGCATTCCCATGATCGACACGATCCCGCATCACTTCTGCCTCGGAGTCCCCCCACTAAGACTCTTCCACCTGCTGCAACAAGGAGGACTACACCGTCATCTAAAACAAACATCCTCTATCACCTTCTTCCCTTGCATCCAAGTGTAAGGCAGCCAACTCTCCCATCGCATTCCTAGCATTAGCGGATTCCCGAACTACTTCCTGATGCGACTTCCTGCTCAGGGCATCAGCCACAACATTGCCCTTACCTTCAGTGTAATAGATCTCAAAGTCATAGTCTTGGAGAAACTCGACCCATCTCCACAGCTATAAGTTCAAGTAACTCTTGGAGAAGATATAACGTAAGCTCTTGTGATCTGAGAAGACCAAAAAGTGCTCCCCAAAGAGGTAATGTCTCCACAACCTCAGTGTGAACACTACTGCTGCAAGCTCTAGGTCATGGGTGGCATAGTTATGCTCGTGAGGGCGCAACTTCCTTGACCCATAACAGATCACTCCCTTCTTCTGCATCAGCATGCACCCCATACCAAGGCCAGAAGCATCACAAAACACCTCATACAACAACCCTTCCTCTGGAAACCTGAGTACGGGAGCACTGACCAAATTCTCCTTCAGGTAGTTGAAAGCCTTCTTGCATTTCTCGCTCCATATGAAGACCTGGTTCTTCCTAGTCAAAGTTTTCAATGGAGCAGCAACTCGAGAGAAGTCCGAAACGAACCTCCAATAGTAACATGCTAACCCCAAGAAACTACGAACTTCTACCACGCTCTTGGGTGCTGCCCAAGAAACAACTGCCTCCACCTTTGACGGGTCCACCAATAATCCATGATGAGACACCAAGTGCCCAAGGAAGTGTAATTATTGTGTCAAGAACTTACACTTCGACAATTTCCTGTAAAACATGTGGTGTCGAAGGACTTCCAAGAATGCCCTGAGATTCTCAACATGCTCTTCCTCTGATCTTGAGTAGATCAGGATGTCATCGATAAACACAATGACGAACCGGTCCAAAAACTCTCGGAAGACAAAGTTCATAAGTCCCATGAACACAACCGGTGCATTTGTAACTCCAAACGGCATCACTAAAAACTCAAAGTTCCCATACCTGAACCTGAATGACGTCTTTGAGATGTCACTGTCCTTTACCCTCAGCTGATGATACCCCGATCATAGATCAATCTTGGAAAACCAACCTGCTCCCCTTAGTTGGTCGAAGAGATTCTCTATCCTTGGGAGGGGGTAGCAGTTCTTGACCGTTACCTGGTTCAACGTTCGGTAGTCTATGAATACCCTAAGACCACCATCTGCCTTCTTTACGAACAAAACTGGAGGACCCCATGGTGATACGTTGGGTCGAACAAAACCTTTCTCCACCAGATCATCAATCTGAATATGCAACTCCCGCAACTCTGAAGGTCCCATCCGATAAGGGGCCATCAAAATCGGACGGGCACCAGGCTGTAAGTCTATCCCAAACTCAACGTCACGTCGGGGGGGGGGGGGGGGAGGAGGGGGGGTAGAGTCACAACCACCTCAGGAAAAACATCGAGGAACTCCCCAAAAACCTTAGGGACATCAATCATCTCTGTATTAGTTGTAACTACTGATAGCCCGCCTAACAAGGAAAGGAGAGGATTCACATGCTGGCTTCTCACCTGATATCTCCTCTTGCCAACAAAAGATACGCGCTGCCCATCCACGTCGGAGAACACGACTCTTCTCCAGAAGCAGTCGATAATGGAACTAATAGAAAAAAACCAGTCGATGCCTAAGATGACATCGTATGGCTGCATCTATAACAGAAGAAGGTCCCCACTAGATCGATGTGGTCCCAACGTCAGCCCACATCCCAGACAAACACAAGATACGCTGGTCTGGCCTCCAACTGGTGTACTCAGTACCAGTGGTATGAAAAGTCTATCTACATCTAGTCCCAAATCATGGGATAGACCAGGTGAAACAAAGGAGTACGAAGCTCCCGAATCGAACAAAGAAGAAACAAGAGTGCTAAAAAAACAAATCGTACCTCGTACCACCTCTGGTCCTACCGGAGCTACCAACTCTGCTGCGTGCAACTGTCCACGCCCATCTCCTCTGCCTCTCTGATGTTGTCCACCTCCCCGACCACGCCCTGGTCGAGGTCCCTGAGGAGCACCCTGAGGTCGGCCTCCTCCCGAAAAGTCTTCCCTCAGAGGAGCAGGTTCCTGTTTCTGCTGGAAGGGCCTCGCTGGGAACTAGTGCTGTTGAGGTGGGCGCTGAACCTGCCCACCTCCACCGTACTGAGCTTAGGTCGGGCACCAACTCTGAACATGCCCAAAACCTCCACAAGAGAAACACTTCGGTCCTGGGCTCATGAAAAAGGGATGAGGACCTGAAGATCTGAACTGGAACTGCTGGGGCCTGCTCCCCACTGGCCTGAACTTGGAAGGTCCTGTTGTAGGAGACCTACTGCTGACTGCCTTCCCCTTCGACAAGCCTAGCTGGTTCACCACTAGGGGTGCACCTCTTAGAGAGTGCATCCTCTCTACAACCTCTGACTTCTTCTGTACTGCCAAGTACATCAGAAGGGTGAAGGGGGTGACAACATACTAGAGCGAAGGATGAAGCGCCTCCTCCAAACATCTTGACTGAGACTCCTCATCTAGAAAGAGATCTGGAGAAAAGTGCCGGAGATCCTTGAACTTGATCCCCAGCTCTCATACTGACATACTCCCCTGCTGAAGGGAGAGTAACTCCTGCCGCTTCTCCGCCTTGATCATGGAAGAAAGAAATTCCTCTCGGAACTCCTTCTCAGAGTCATCCCACAGAACCTATGCCTCTATCCTCTCTCTGAGGGAGAGCGTCCACCACTGTCATGCCGCACCTCTCAGCTGACTAACTTCTAGATGAACCTAGTACTCCCTCAGAGCACAGATCAAGGTAAAAGTGATCCCTAGCTCCTCAAGCCACCCGTCTGTCTCCATATCTAAAGTACTACCCTCTTACTTTTTGAGGGTCTGTCGCTGGAAAGAATGGAGAGTCTTCTTCCACTGGATATCTTCCTACTCTCGGTCAATCATCAGATGATCAACCGCCTGAATCTGCTGGGCCTCGGCCGTCTGAGCCACCTGGGGATGACGTCCAGGTTCCATAGCTGTACGGTAAACAAGGATCTCCTAAGCCCAAGTAGTAAGGAAAAACTCAAGGTTTTATTTTACCATTTTATCATTTTATTTCAATTTCTTTCCCATAACACTCAAATCAAGTAAAACAAAATCATAATGATGCATGTACCTTCGCTAGGTTCTCTACTCTGCAATCAAAGTAGTCTCACTTGGTCGTTCGGTAGGCTCAGAGTCCTTGCATCAGATCACGGGGGGCCCTAAAATCCCGCGTCCTAGCCAATCTTCCCTGGCCTATGTCACACACCAAGATTAACTAACATTGTCGCACTAACATCCCATGCAATACTGATTGTGCCTAACTCCAGACTTCATCCTATCTCTCAACCATCACCTCTGATACCATTCTGTCACGACCCCCTCCCACCAAAGATGCCCCTCCTGAGCTGGCAATGGTAAAAGGGAGATAATAACCCCCGAGTCCCGTCTCCAGTAGGCCCCGGGGTGGCGACTAGCACCAAGGGTATGATTTTTCACAAATATGGGAGGCATTACCCTTTTTTATTATTTAGGATCGGGAAATAGGAGAAGTCAACCACTAAAAAGAAAAAGAACAAGTGAATAGAAATAAACCCAAACCAAGCCCACATGCATGTTTAAACAAATTATAACAAGGTAAAAGTACAAGAAAGATCAAAGTACAATACCAAAAGAAAGAAAAGGTACATCAATAGCAACAACTCCAACTGTCCGACTAGTAGGGTCCCGCATGGCCCTGGTAGTCCTCCTAGAAACCTGAATGTAAACATAGGGTGAGCATACAAGTATACTCAGTAGGGAAACCTAAAGCTCTCGTGCACAAGTGGGGAGACATCCTAATGTCCTATGAGAACAACAGAAGAACCTAGCAAGGAATTCTATCCACCCAACCTCACCAGCCACACTCACCAAAAACACAATCATAAAAGGTAGTAGTATATAAGAACAAGTGTGTTGGGTACCTCACACCATTTCCATTTAGTTAGATGCTCTTCTTAATGACGAACGGCCTGATGCTGCCACACTCTCCCCGCCCACACACACCTAGGCCTCTCCACCACGTATCCTGCCCGCACACACCTAGGCCCTACAACCACACATCCCGCCCACACACACCTGGGCCTCTCCACCACGTATCCCCACCCGTACACACCTGAGTCTCATCCCAAATATTCATGGGAAATAGTAGAACCTGCCCGAAGAGTCTTGGGCTAAAGCCACCCCAATCGAAACCTACCCGAAGAGTCTTAGGTGTAAGGTCCCCTCAAGCCATCACAGCCTAGTGGAGAAGGAGCAGGAAGGAGCTAGTAACTAAGGGAAAAACACCCTCTCCCATGAAATGGGAGTTTTCGGCACTAAGTGCTCAACATGGGTGTGGTGCGATATGACACAAGAGATACAGATATATATATATATACCAAAATAGAGAAACTGAGCACGTGCCTCGGCACTGCTACTACGAAGCATGCCAGCAACAAAAAACCCCAACCCCATTTAGGTTTTCACATTTCAGCAGAAATAGTTTATTTAATTCTTTAACTACTGGGCAACTATCCACAACCAACCCCATGGATCGTTCGTAAAACATATTCCTACCATCCACAACTCAAGTTAGGAAAACACAAGAAACACAACAAAAACCCTTCTTAACAACCAACCAACCCCATCGATTATTATTCCCATTCCATTTCCATGACCCACCATTCATTAACTCTTCCACTTTTTTTTGTTAATCAAAACCCATAGCCCGTTCACATTTAAACCCACCCCTGTAGCCCCGCTGCCAACCACCATAACCATAACCACACCAAAGCCCGTACACCATTATCCCTTTAATACCATTTATCGCAGCCCTGCTGCCCATCACCATCATAGCATTCACACCAACCCACAACCAAATAAACCACAGCCTCGCTGCTCACCCGATCCACAACAACCCACAAAATACCCCCATCACATGCCACATATCCAAGCCAACACTCACATGTCCATTATTCCTTTTTTTTCAACCGGGGTGATCACACAAGGGTTCCAGATTATCATTTAATCAGCCAAATTTACGTGATTAACCAATTTACACATTCCAAAAAGTTCCATCCATAAGAAAATCTAGAAGGAGAGGGAAAAATTTAATTACTTAAGCAAAGGCCCCCAACGACCGTGACTTTCATCAGGTAGAAGCTCATTCAATTCACAACATAATATCACATGATATAAAGTAAGAGCAATCAAAACTTCCCAACCCCGTTATATAATCCGGTTATTATCTTTATTAAACCGGTTCAAAAGTGTTTCACATAAACAAGAGAACACCCACCCCACATGATGCAGAAACTAGAGAGATGAAGGTAAGATCCCTACCTCAACAGGTTATGATCACAACACTTTCCCTGATCAACTTTAGAAGACATCAATCGGCGTCCGTCACTTCTGTCGGGTCCTGGAAAAACCTCCTCGGGTGGAATCCAGAAAGGAAAGACCAAAGGAAAAAAAACAGATCCATCCTTGGAAGTTCCACCTCGTCGTTACGATCCCATGGCCACTGACAGATCATAAATTGGAGCTTGGACGGAGAAGTTATGGAAGAAAGAGCCTTCGAGTCTCTTGAGAGAGCTCTGCTCAGAGGATAGGGGAGGAGAGGTGTGAGTTGAAAGGAGGAGGGACCCCTCCTTTTATAGGAGAGAAAAGAAAAAGTACACGGCGTGTACTTTATGGTACAAGACGTGTACTCGATAATTTCACACGGTCTCCACGTTGCGTCCAACACGGCTTTGCGGCCATTGACTGGTCAACACACGGTTTGAGGGTAACACATACGTGGGGAGGGACTACACGACGTGTAGTTTGGACACACTACATGTACTCATTTATTTCCCACGGCAAGGACATGGCTCCAACATGCCACACGCCCGTTGACTTGTAACGCGTATGCGGGGAAGGACTACACGACATGTAGTATTGGACACACGACATGCACCCATTATTCCACACAGCAAGGACATGACCTTCAACACGAGGTATACCCGGCAAGGGGGGTACACGGCATGTAGTCAAACTACACGGCATGTAGTTTCAAAATTCTGGAAAGTGTGGGAAAAGTCCATTTTACCCTCTAGAACACTTCTTGACCTTCTTTTTGACAAAGAAATGGGCCGAAGAGGTCCGGGCCATTACATATTATGAATCAAGTACAATGATCAAATTATAAACTCATAAAGAATAAAATATCAAAAAATGGACTAATATGCATGAAGGATATTATTAATAAAATAAAATTATAAATTAAATTGTTTATGAATAATGTTTTAAATTAGTTAATGAAGAAATTTATCATCATTATATATGATATTAAATAGATTCCATGGAAATATAGACTAATGTTCAGGGATATGGTAACTTATCCTTTTTGGTTTGAGTTATTCATTTCATAATTCTCATACATTCACTACATTAATTCATCTTACATTTAAAATGACCTTATATATTATATTTATAAATATTTTTTTAATTAAAATATACTTTTAGGGACATTTTTACTTCTACTAAATTAAAAAAAATAAAGGTTAAATTTTTAAAAGAGACACATGACTATGACTTTTACTAAGATGATTGTCAAATATTTCATTAAAAATATATTTTTATTCGGTTTTCATTTTCCTCTATATATTAGAAATATATATCTATAATAGAGTTATTTTTTATATTTCACCCTATATTTTTATTTGATTATTTTATTATTTTTTAGTTATTTATTTTTAAGTGTCAATATATTTAATTCATGATGGTATTTTATACCATTTAGAAACGTTATGAAAGCCATTTTATATCCATGGGTTCATTACGCTACGAAAGATAATGATTTTCAATTGAATGTTTTATATTTTTTTTTTGTTTCCACGGATTAATTATTTACAAGGTATATACCAATGTTTTGAAAAATGTTTATGTTATGTATTTTAAAAAAGACCCAATATTATTTTTTGTTGTTTCAACCCCCTTATCATTTATGCTTCATGTTTTGTTAATGTTGTATACCATGAATGTTTGATATTATATTATTTTTTGGGTATGATTATTTTATGTATGATCATGTATTCATACTATATTTTCATAACCCATTATATTAACTTTTGTTTACATATGCTCTCTTGTTTTTATCTTCTTTGTTTTACCTTATGAAGCATTTGAGATCACCCCATTCATTTTTTTCCTTTCCCCAGGATATGATGATTTGTATTTCATATGGGATGCATAAAGTAATGTCTGGAGTTGAGAAATTACAGGAAAATATTAATGAGTTTTTTTTAAAATAAGTTAACTATATAGACAATCTTATAAGACACAAAACCATCAGTTCTCTATTTTGCACAACTATTTTTCATATGTAATGATAATTCATTTAAAATAATGCAATAAATGTATTTATTTATCTTGGGTCCCCATAGATGGTAACAAATTAGGATTTCATTATTTTTTTGATTAGTTTAGAGAGATTTTGTGGGGACATTAGGAATAAATCCAAGTATAGTAAAAATCTTAGAATTTGAAGGAAGAAGGGATTGTGTTGGTTTTTCTAGAAATAAATTCCTTTCCAGGATACTACAATTTTATTTAGACTCTTTCATAGATGTACCTAAGTGTATTAAACCTAAAAGGTGTATTGGGTATTAACTGAATCATCACCCATTGTACGATAAAGTGTCTTAACTGCACTCTTAGTTTGACACTCATTATGGATATACTTTAGTTAATAACATTATATCTACAATACATTATAAAGGATTTATTTTGTTAAGAAATATCTTCTAGAAGTATGTGAGATACCAACCCAAAAAAACCCATATTCGACCAATATTTATTTTGGTTAAACTGGAAGACAATGTGGTGATTTTCAAAATTAATAAATTTTAAGAATGATTTTTCAAGAGATATTTTCTGATAATTATCCTAATATGTTAATTATTAATTACTCTTGTTAACTCCGTTTTTGGTTTTAGTAATAGATAATGATCTAGGAAACCAATTTAACAATGGATGTCCTAGAAAATGAAGAGATTTTCCTAATGAGAAGCCTAATGGGATAATATCTAGAGTGATGATCATTTTGATTATTCTAAACTAGATATCAAAATTTATGATTAAAAATGTGAAAATAATTGAGTTTCCAAGAACAAAGTAGAAGAGAAGGATGGATTCTCATGGTATTTTATGTGATGAATATGATAAAGAAAGGATGACTCAATTTCAATTGTGTCAATAATTTGGAAAGAATCATTGCCTTAAGTTGATGTGTAGATACAAAAAAATGTGGAAAAGGGTCAATCACGCTCATGCATGTAAGGGAAATATATAGGACACAAAAATCCATTCCTTTAGTTTTATATATGTTGGTCATTTTGAAAATTAATGACCTTGTACATGGGATAAAAATGGAAATTGGAAATATCAAACTCCTAAAAAATGTGAACAAGGAAAATCACATATATTAACTATAATTGAAGTTAATAGTGACCTTTTTCTCTACATTTATAGATCTCTTATATTGTGTGAGTTTATAGCTATTAGATATGGATTTATATATAAAAACATTTAGTGGTATAATTAATATTTCTAGAGTACACGAATCATCTTCATGGTTTGTGTAATGTTTCATCTTATGTATTTAACTAATTTTAACTTATTAGGGTTTTATTATTAATTTATTAAATCTCATTACAAAAGGGCCATGTCAATTTTCATAAATAAAAACCATACATTAAATAACTATCCAACATCTAATCATCTAACGGTTTATGGTTAATTATTATCTACCCATTTAAATCACTCACATCATATGAGTTTTTAAATTATGAGGATACAATTTATCTAGGGGACAATTTAACAACTAAAGAATTTACAATATAATTTTTTTCATTTAATGAAACATAATGTTTGATAACTTGTTTAATATACACCATGGAACTAAGATGATTTTTGACATAAAATATATATACAAGTAATAAAAATATAATAAACTAAAACCATAGATAAATAAGAAGATATTATTCAAATAAAAATCATATGTTTTGAGGATGAATAATAAATGTGATTTGATTTTTCTTCCTCTAATAATTTTCAAATGTTTCACATATTTTAACCTAGTAAATTTATTAAACCAATTTTAAATTATAATATATAATATTTAAATGAATATTTATAACATATTTTAAAAAATATTCTAATTCTATAAAATATAATTTGGAAGGAAGTAACAATAAGGACACCCAATTTGTTAAAAATACATTTTTTAATAAAATAAATTTATCATTATATATTGTATTTTATTTCTAAAGATAAATCTATATTTTTAGAGATAGATTTTGATAAAATTAACATAATTTCTGAATTTATAATGTAAAAATTATCCTAGGGTTAATTTTGGGGCTTCTTTCTGTTATAATGGGTTTTTAGGTGAATAGTGAAAATACGGTTTTTCCCGAAACCACAATTTTAACAGCATTATCATAATATAAGATTGATTAAGAAAGTGATAAAAAAATTAATATTAATAAAATATTTATTTAATTAATAAAAAATATTCTTTTTATTATATCAGAAGTAACTTATATGGCATATTATTTTCATATAATAACTTAAGTAATAGTTTTCCCTAAAAATATTCTTTTGGGTATTTCCCTTTAATTAAACATTAGTTTGGTTAAATTCAGTTTTTTTGAAAGATAAAGAAATTTATTGTTTTAATAATTAACCAAATTATTTATTGATAATAAAAAATAAAATAATTTTACCCAACACATAATTTTTAAGCATTAAAACACACTATTCTCAATATTTTATTTATGCGTTATGTGTGTTTATTTTAAAACTAACATTTCAACAAAATTTAATTTTTATTATAATAAATGATTTTAGAACATGAAATAATAATTTTAAAATTAGGTAAAAATGAAAATTTTAAATTTTATCATTAATATAAACTACTATATTTGAAAATTAATTACCAAGGTGAAAGTAATAAAATGGTAAAAATTGATTTAATATGAGGAAATAACCAAAAGCATGTTAAAAAGATGTTTCCAATTTTTTTACCTCTCTCTGTAATGGTGTTTTCATGATCACAAAAACCCTATTTTTTATCTAATGTTTTCATTTGGGTGAATTTTAGACTCTTTAATTTGTCTTTATATCATTCCATTAAAGATATTAATGGAGATCATAAAGTAAATTGATATGTGACATGGTGATATTGTTGAAGTATTGGACATATCATATATCATGTCTTCAGAACATGTAATCAACTTATAATATAATATAATGAAAAAATAAGTAATTTATTTATGATATAATTTAATATAGAGCAATGCAAGGGAGATCGACTTTCTGGTTGAAACATCCAGCGATTTTTAGAGAACAATATGTTCGATATCATACATAACACGTAACAACAAGATTAAACGAAACATGAAATACTATTATTTGAATATGAGTGTTATAACATATCCAATTAATACGAGGGTATGTATAGTAATAAAAACATTATGATGTATATATTATGGTTATACTCAATATAATATTTTTGATTATTTCTTTGTAAATAAACTCTCAATTTTTAATACAGTCATTTTATTCTTGAAAAACATGTTTTCTTAAATACTGATTTTTATTGATTTAGGTGAGTATATAAAATTATTAATTTTTCCACTTTTAGAAAATTTATTTCATGAAATTAAATTAATTTTTTAATCATCATATGAAAATTTGTTTATGTTTAATTTTTGATATTTTTTTAAAAATAATGATTTTAAAATGAATATTGAAAGATATTGTTCTTTATTTAAAAAAATATTTTTGTTTAAAAAATTTAATAGATACTTTTTTCTGAAAAAATATAAAAGTAAAATTAGTTCTTTAATATTATTAGTTAACTAATTAAGATAATTATAATAAATTTTCTGATTTAATTTACTATAAATTTCTTTCATACTCAAAAAGGCATTAATAAAAAAACTGTTTTTCATTTGGTTTTGTGTATTAATATTAATGAAATTTCTTCCAATTATTTGACTATATTCTAGAAAAAAGAATTCCATATTAGGAATGGTAAGGACCAAATTTTTGGATAAGTCTCGTTTCATTCTGGTTAATATGAATAGTATCTCTAATAAGTCATTGTCACCACTGTAAGGGTAAATTATGTAATTAATGTTAAAAATAATGCAACGTGGCATTAAAAATAAACCCAAAACATGAATTAATTTTATTAGATGAGTATATTTCATCCATAATCATCCCAAATTTTAATATATGTCCTTTTCTCCATTTTTCTATGATTTTGAAATTTAATTTTAGTGAAGAAATAATTACCTCAAATTCATACGCAAATATGACAGAACATTTATTTAATTAAATGAAAAATGAAATAAATGATTTAAAAAATATTAAAACAAATTTAATTTGAAATAATTATTATGTTTCAAGAATTTTTAGATGAATATAACTAGGTAGTGTTTTTTTAAATTATTATATTTTAATTCCATCTTTCTATTGATGAGTTTAAAATAAAACTAAATTAATTGTGTAAAAATGATATTAATGATATATTATAAAAAATATATTTTATTAAGTGATTTAAAATTCATAAAAATATTAATTTCTTTGAAATGAATGTGACATGGTTTTAAATATAAAAACTAGTCCATTTTTCCTTTTTCATGTATAGTATCATTATTTTTCCTTAAAGGGTATAAAACGTTAATTTCACAGTAATTGTGAAATGGGTTAACGAAACGTTAAAACAAAAACATAAGGATAAAAAACCAAAACATGTCCAAATATTATTTTATGATTGGATTCAGATCCCTACACATCCTATATAATAATTATGTTATATTAGATCCATTTAAAAGTGAAAATTATTTTATATTAATTTGACAGTTATACATTACTAAAGTGTCCCAACCCTCACTTATAAAACTGAAACTCCACTTCTATTTTTATTAAAATTAAATAATATGATTTGTTATTATGTTAACAGATTATAATAAATCCATATTCTCTTCTATAAAATGGGAAATAAAACCACCATTCGTGTGTGGGACTAACAATCACATCACGAACTGATGTAATTCGTTTTCTATCATCACCTCTCACCGAGGGTTATAATAATAAAATTAATATATATATATATATATATATGATATTAATGAAATAAACATTATTCTACCAAATTAATATATATTATAGTTTCTTACCTTCCCATTCATTGAAAAAAGATAATTTCTTTCATACGTACGTGCATATTACGACCTCAAAAAAGGGATGTGTTTAATTTCTCAAAACCAAATCACATGAATAGTATATGTTGTAACATCCCTACCCAACTGAAATCATAGTTGTTTTCTAGATTGTTAGTTCACATGGTCTCAAGTGTGTGTCCCTGTATGGCAGAGGATGCCGACTAGCTGTGAGGGTCTTAGAAGGTGATAGTGGAGAGATTATACCCTCTTGATCAGAGTATCAAAATGGTATATCAGATAGTAAATAACATAAAACAACATAAGTAGTAAAAAATAAAAGGCAAAGTGGTCCAGATCTAGTAAAAAAATGCCAACATGTCTTGATGAAGATACATAACTAAAAAAATAGTCATACAACATGCAAAATGATACACTAAATTACATGAATAAAAAAAAGAAGTAAAACCCCCAAGGGAGATCATTAAGAGAATCCTAAGTACCAAATAAATATTTTTCTCATAACTCCCATTTATAAGTATAACAACTCATGAAATCAACCAAGGACCTATGGACATGAAGATCTGCTCGGGTACCCCAGTGCAATGTTGTCCATATAAAGGTGTGATATAAAATCCCAATAGGGAAACACCAATGGTTTCTATAACTAAATCTAGTACAACAATATAAGGTAAAGAAGTGTAAAGGTATAAATAAATAATATAAAATGCAGAAATAAATAAATTCTAGTATGCTCAGGATCCAATAGAATGCATGTATGATTATACCTACTTTAGACCATGGTCAGAATGATGATTTGATTAGAAAATATATGTATATAGTAATAATATGTGCATAGTAGAGTTATTTATTTCATCCACCTATGCAGACCAAGAATGTGTAGATGTATGTGTCTATATACCTTGAATACTAGGCGATGTCTAGACCGGGGTGTAACTTAGACATACCTAACCAGTCTAAACGAGCCTATAATACCAAGAAATATGGTACATAACCTACATCTCATAATGAGTACGAGTCTTCATGCCCGTCACTCAAGATGGTGAGTGTGTTGCCATGTCAACACTCAGAAAATATGAGCATGTTCTCATGCCAACAATCAATTGGGGACATGGTGCATCATTCCCACTATCCAAATAATTTCAATTATGTGAGATATCATACTCAACACCCAATGTAAGGGAGTGTGATACCACCATTCTCAACATAACCCTTACCATCATTCCATATCCTATATAAAGGTTTAATAATGTTTATAACAATATCCATGAGACATTAACTCTCATTCATAATACTTAATAACCAAAATATAACCGAGGGAATCATATATAAATTATAGAATGTACTAAATCTTGTAATGATTGGTGTAGGATTTCCACCATCTATAGTTTATTTCAATTAAATCATATAATTCCTTCATGTAATGAAAACCATCATGATGTGTGCCACTTAAAAGATTCAATCCATATCATTTAATCCAACTCACAAATTCTATGCTTATTTAAATATAGAAAGTGGCATGGTCATACCACCCAATTTGATCTCATTTAATTTAAACCATTAAAATTGAATATGTCATTTCATTTTATATGTTAGGCCAAGCACTTAGGAGGTTCCATGGATTCAGTAAAAATTTATAATAAATGAGGGAAAATATATTTAGGAATAATAGTGGAGGGAATGTACTAAACTTTCCTCATATATAATGATAAAAAAGGAATAGAAAAACACAAAATCTATAAGGCCAATTGTGAAGCAAGTCACTAAGTACCACTTTGTAATTTACAATATGACACAACTCATTAGAGGGGGTTTACTCTAAAACATGAATTTATTTATTAAACAATTCATTTAACAAAATTAATCATAAAAAATCATGCACAACATCCCAATTCACATTAATGAATCATTTTAGAAAAACTACCCAACATTGGAATTCAATTTACAAAGGTTCAACAAGGAACTTATGAGGTTCCATTCTCACTTGGGAAATTTCCTATAGGGGGATTCTATTTACAATAAAATAAAAAATGAACATAAGGCATTATGGGATTTTAATTAATTAATTATATAGGGGAAATTAATTTTCGCACACCCAAGGGGTGTATATTTTCGTGGTTGGAATCATTTATTAACATAAAAAAAGTGAACTGGTGTATATCAAGGTGCATATGAAATATTAGAATAGGGAAATGAATTTTAGGGTGGCATATGATAAATTCTAGTTCACAATATAATCGAAATACATACAAAACAATGGAAACTTATGGAAACAACCATAGACCACCTACCTCATTCTTAAGAAGCTCCACATTCCCAATACTGGGGTTTGATTTTGTCTGTTTTGAATGAAATCAAAGAAGCAGACATCCTTCCTGAAAATAGGATGAATGAGATGTCACGACCCTTCCCCTAGGGCCCGCATCATGACTACCCCAAGCCCACCTTCCAAAGGCCACGGGATGTCGACTAGCACCAAAGGCATAATTCTCTAGAAACTGGGAAGGCATTGCCTTTATAAAATGTAAAACACACAACCAAAGTACAAACGGAAGAAAAAACTAAGTAAAAGCTATATAAAAAGTGTACTAAAAGTAAAGGGGGCCAGATTACAAGCCCAATTGTAAAGTACAAATACAACTGAAAGCAAGTAGAATTAAAAGGGACAAACAACTGAAAGGTGGAAGTAGCTCCTGGATCGTCCTCCAGGGTTCCTACCTGAAGGGTAGGGATATATGGCCTCCTCATCACTCCACATCCGTCAAACTCCACCGTGTACTGACACATTGTAAGGTCATCCTCTGGGTACTATCCAGTCTTGGTGCTCTCAGCCTCCGTCAGCGTTGTCTGTCGTCTGCATCCAACACAACGAGTTGCGAGCATAGACCGTGCAGGGGTGAGTATAACGATACTCATTAAGGACCCCGAGACCCTCAAGTTCTCACAGAAACCAACAAGGATAACCACAACATATGATTTCAATTGATAACCATTACTTAGGTGTATGCCCATACATATACCTAAGTTATCAAGTAACCTATCCCAATCATGAGGAAAACAAAAAGTTCATTGACTCATCTCAAACCAGGATATTATTCATGATATCGAAACCATGGCTACTGGAGAAATCATCCTCTGTAGAGCATAGTAGTCCTGTCGCGACTTCTAGGTGCTACTCCCTAACCTTAGACTGCTAAGGTACTCCTCCTGTCGAGTACCGCAGGTCTGCCACCTCACACAATAGCACTCCCCACCATGGGTCTGCAACCTCACACATTAGCACTCCACCTGATAGCCTATGGATTTACTCCTCCTTTGGAGTACCGTAGGTTTTCCGCCACACATATTAGTGCTCCTCTGCCATGGGTCTACCACCTCACACAGTAGTGCTCCCCACTGGGCTAGTCAAGTCACTCCGAAATGAATTAGATAAGCACTCATCAGGTCTCAGCCAGCTACTAGGTCTTCGTACTCCGTATGCTCATCTCCAGGAGGATCCGCTCCATGAGCTACTGGTCAATACTCCAAGTGTCATGTTGTCCCACGAATAAGTATCTCAAAGGTCTACCACATCATAGGGGTCTCAACGCAATAGACGGTGCGTCAATCAGACGCCCGATCTGTGAGTTATTATCCTTTTTTGTCCCGGGGGCCCGGTTAGTTTGGTGTATGAACCAACCCGACGGTATCTCAACTGTACCATGAACTCACATGGGGTATACTCAAAGGGACCGTTTCTCAATGAAATTACCAAAGCTGCCGACGGTTCTTCAAACGAACGTCCGGTCTGAGAGTTATTGTCTTTACTATTGCAGGGGCCCGGTTGGGTTTCAAGATAAAACCAACCCAAACATACTCCATCTGTGTCAAAACATCAAGTGGGGTATGAAAAAAGAACCTTCTAATAAAATGGAATCCAACGTAGTTGACGACACATCAATCAGACGTCCGGTCCTTATCTTATAAGCATTTCCCCTCCGAGGGCCCGGTTGGTTTCGGGTTCCAACCAACCCAATCATACCCAAACTTTGACAAAACCTTGAGGGTAATATACTGAAAACAACTTCGCGATCTTAGGAATCCTACACAACTGACGGTGCATCGATCGGAGGTCCATAGCTCATGTTATGGGCGATTAACCGAAAATGGTCCGAAAATGGCCCGATCGGTGGTCTGGGCCCGATCCGACCCGGCCCAACCCACCTTGGGTCGGCCCAAACCGGGTCAACCTGACCTGGGTCCGGGTCCAGCCCAGTAGGGCGTGGCCTGACCTAGAAGCTGAGGCTCGGCCCGCGCGAGGGCGTTTTGGCCCGCGCGAGGGCGGCCCAGCTCGGTGGTCGGCCGTGGCCGCCAACTGGCTGAGCGGGGGGGGGGGGGGGGGGGGGGGGTTCTTCATAACGATGGTGCCAGGCTAGCGTCGCTCGGCCTCCCCAGAACCCGTGGAGCGGTGGTCTTCCACCGGCGGCACGCTAGGGCACCGTTGCACCGGCGACCCTCGCCACCGCGATCTTCCGCGGGCCACCGGAGTCATTCTGGTGGTCCGTTTTGCCTCTCATCTGCCCCTGCGGCCCTCTCGGGTTTTTCTATACACTGCGATGGCCTCAAAACATCATTTCCCTTCCTTTTACCCATCACCCAAAAAATCATGCATCACAAACAAGTTGGCGGTGGGTCCAGACTTGTTCGTTAGCCCGTACCCACCGCGTTAGTGTTTCAAACAATCACCCCAAAAATAATCTCCCATATTCGAGGGTATAAATCACATATATAAAATTATACAATATCCCCTACCTCGTAATTGACTTCGCACGTTGACGAGACATGGAAGACGAGTGTATCGGTAGTTGGGCGTCGTAGAGGACCGGTCTTGTCCCATCAATGTTGGAGGACGAGTCGTTGTCGTGACACGGAAAGAGAATCCGAAGACGACGTACATTCCTTGACATCGGGGTGAATCCAAAGGGAAGCGTCGTTGGAGAGGTCTTTCGCATTCTTCGTCGGATTTGTTGTTTGTTGAAGAGAGGAACACCTTTCTCCTAATTCTCTAGAGCCTCCTCCATCGAATATTTCCCAATGCAAATATAATAAAATCCACCCAACTTAATAATTCCAACCACTTCAAATTAATTCAAAATGAACCAATTAATTAAGGGTGCTCAATTAATTAAAAAGAGGAAGTTGGCACACTTAATGGAGGGAGGTGGAGAGTTAAGAGAGGGGGTTACAGGGAGTTAAAGAGGGGGGTTGAAGGGTTTGGGGATTAGGTGGGCCCCACCACCATTATCCTCCCATGGGAGGTTATGTGGGGTGTGGGCCCCACCTCCATCTCCTCTTTGGAGGAATTAACCACCATCAAATAAAAAATTATGTACACATTATTATTATTTTTTTTTTAATGAATCTCCAAAAAGTAACTTCTCTTCCAGAGCAAACACAATTGTGGCAAAGGTCCCCTTAGGTGAATATCGGCGCTACGAGTTCATCGGTGCCCTTAGATTTCAATTCCGAGCACCGGTTTAAAAGATAGAAAAACCAGCACGTATTTTTACTGAACGTACCCAAAAAAAATTAGAAATTGATTCCGAGCACACCGGGCCTCGGAATCAGGTGCCGTCAGAAAATGCGGACTCGTAAAAATCCAAAGAATTTAAGAAAAAAATTTCCTTGAAATTTCCTGGAATTACATGAGATCACACAAAAATATAACAAAATACTATAATATAAACTTATATCGAAGGTAATAGTATTCAAAATCTTAATAAAGTGGATCCAATGTGACCAATGACATTTGAATTTGACTTTGAATGAGGGAGATATCATGATCCCTAGGAGGATAAGCTTGAGAGATCCATGGGAGGAAGGAGGAGCTTCACGCAGCTGGAGGGGGGAAGAAATGAAGAATAAAATAGGATTTAAAGGTTCATTAAGGGAAAAGGTTATGTTCACACTAAAAACTGGGTCACACGGTCTTGTCGCATGGTTGACCAAACAGTGCACCAAACATACGACTCCCACTTCTTTGGAACCTTATCTCGTGTGCTTGTCCCACATGGTTTTCCCAAACCATGTTCCAACCATTATCTAAATAGTGAAAAAACGCTGACTAAATGTCACTAAGCATTATGGATGGGAACATAGATTTGGAAACCATGTGCAATCTGTGCGGATCACTCTTACCCTCCTGCAGGTGCTACACATTTTACACCGGTGGGCCGGACAGTTTCAGAAAAATTTTGTACCCTTACCATTCCACACAAACATGATTTTTTCAGGGCCATGAAATCCTAAAACAAAATAAAACACCTAAGGTACCACTTAGTCCTTTAACAAAGTCTAAAAAAAACTTTTGTGCTTTAAAAATATCAGAATTGCATTCTAAATCTTGGTTGAAAGTATTTCCCATCTACTAAAAGCCAAAATTCAAATTCCCTGGGAATTTTTCCTTGGATAAAAACATGGTTTTATATATATATAAGTTTATTTAAATATGTAATATGGTCCTAATAATATATTTATCACTATGAAAATAAAAATAAAAATAATTACTTTATTTCCATCATGGGAATTGAAAGATTTAAAATTTTTCTCTTGCATACATACGACATACCATCTTCATGATTGTAATGTTGTTCATTTTTCTTAAACATATTTCTTGATTGGTTTCAAATGTATAATTTATATATAAATATGATTATTATTCCATGATAATTGTTCCATATAATATTAAATAATGACATATTTGACCATATTTAACCTACTGAATTCATTTTGATCATATAATCCAAATATCATCAAAATGTTCGATGTGACTTTAATTAAGTGAGTAAACGAATAAAACATGTTAATAAAAAGTAATAGGAATCATAATGTTGAAAAAATTAATTAATAATGTAAAAAAGTAGAACAATTTAATTATTCTGGAAGATAAAGAATGTATGTGGAATTTCATACATGGGGTAAGATATATTTGTATCAATTTTCACTCTAGTTGGTATTTATTTTCGGTTATAAACCTATTTAATTTTATGTGGGATATAAAAAAAACTTTTAAGATGTTTAAAATGAATATACATTTATTAATGAATAATAATTATTCAATTCAGTTACTCTTTCAAAAATAATATTTAAAATAATATCCTATATTATTTCAATTTTTTATTTGTTATATTTTTATTCCATGACCATATTTTTCGAAATTATTTTAATAAATTCCTTTTTTATTACTCAAATTATTTATTAATGAAATTGTATGTTATCATATACTTTTAAGATGGTTTGAAAGGATTTTTATAATTATTTCTAAAAAGGTTCATTTTCAACATTCTTTATAAAAATCAAAAGGAAATTTTTTTTCCTAACATGTGATGCATTAACAGACTTTCCCATTACCATAACTATTTTAAAAACATCAGATTTTTATACATGATTTCAAGGATCTACAAGAAAACACATTAATGTCGTATTATTTTTAATTTTTCATTTTTAATTTCATCTATTATTTAAGAGAATCTATTTTACTAAAAAATATACTTTTCTAATGATCATCTCTCATCACTTGATTAATATCGTGGACATTAAATTTATTTTGAAACATTAAAATTCTTGTAACCAATAGACAATAAATTTCCCATAAATATCTATATTATTTTTATCATTGAAATTATTATTTTCTAAACAGTATACCATTTGGATATATGATTTTTTACTATAAAAGTAATATGATAGATCGGTGAATTGTTTATAGTCTTTATTATTTACTTGATATCGAAATATATTAATAATATTTTTTATGAATTTATGTTGATTGTTATATATATGCATAAATCATTAGACAAACAGTGATGGGTAGAGAATGGGATTATATATCCCCTCAATGCATTAACAGGTATCTTGAGACAAATCACTAAGTAACATTAAATTGGATTCTGGTGTATACCTACCCATCGATTAAACTATATTTTTACACGGCTAAGATAGTATAAATATTAATATATCTAAAATCGTGACATAAAAAATTTATAATTTATATTATTATGAATTTATTTTTTATTTTCCCTGAGATTACTTCATTGATATTATACATTTTTTCATTTTTACTCAGGAGACTGATTAAATGGAATGTGTTTTTAGATAGTTACTATGCTATATTGGTTACACCTTATTGATTCATGATAACTTATACTTTTAAAAAATCTTCATAAGAATATCATCTCATAATTTATTTGTATTCTTTTCCCCATGATATGAAGAAGGATATTATTAATAAAATAAAAGATTCCATAATAGTTTTAGGCTATCTATTTTTTATTCCCAATATAATATCAACATCATGTATATATCTAGTTTTACAAGTCTACTAAACTAATTGGTAATTTAGAATTATATCCCTTGTATCTATTCTAATGTAATGATTTGACCCTGTTTTTTGGTTACTAGGGATGGGTTTGTAACATTTTTTAACATAGGAAGTTTAATTGAAACCTTGGGAACTAGATTTTAAATAAATATTTCAAACATGATAATTATAGCAATACCTTATCATCTTCCATATCATTTACCACTATAGGGATTTTATTTTATACTAGAATAATCATAATAATTATGAGATAACTCTTTGTGTTCTATTATTTAGTTATGATGCCAAGTAACATAAAGGTAATCAACAACCATATACAATTTAGTGACTGATCAACTAAGAATTCTAATACAGCTGGTATTGGATCTGAGTATATGATTGCTACATTTGGGAATCTTAACTAGGTTATAATGAATAACATTGATTTAATGGAGAAAACTATTATTACATATTTTGATTCACCTATGTTTGGTCACTTCATGTGATAAGAGACTCTATATTACATTGGATTAACTAATCCATTAGTAGCTAAGAAACAAATTAAATATCTTGAATAAATAGTCATCGCTTTTGGGATGTGATGAAAGTGGAAAAGTTATTATGGAAATTTATTTTTTCAAATTAGATGCATATAAATGGTGGTCATTGATCCAAATAATAAGATGAGAAAAAAGAAATTTCCTGCCAACGAGCTCGTACCTGAGTGGTAAGGGCTCCTACTTGACATCCAAGAGACCCGAGTTCAAAACTGGGTTGAAGAAAAATTCTGGGGGGGAACTGTAGCAGTACTGTAGCAGCACTGTAGCAGTTACTGTTCAGTACTGTAGCAGCCAGAACTATTCACCCGATTTGGGCCTTCAGGCCACCGGTTTGGGCCTACGGGTCTCCAGGGCCTTTAGGTCATCAAAGGCCTTCGGGTCACATAGACCATGGAGTAGCCCATTTCACACAGAATAGACCCCAGAAGAGGATTAGAGCAACATGAGTAGCATCCACCAGATGCAGAGCTAACCGGATTGGAAGAATTAGTGGGTATGGAAGCTGGCATTGGGACCAGGCACCGTGTAGCTTTGTACGAGGCAATGCTAGCCGATTAGCAATGCATGGTGGGGTGCTAGGAGATTAATGACATAGAAAGGTGGGGAGGGGCAGTTCAAGTGGGTTGGGATTACAGCTCATGTATTAGGCATTGTATGCCTTTGTGCCTTCAGGTTATGTATTGTTGATTTGTCGGGCCTTGTGCCTTGGGCCTACGGATCATGTACGTGTTCTCCTTTAACCCTTAAAAAGGGGATTATCCTTAATAAAAATAAAAAAGAAGGCATTTGGTCCATTCAAGAAAAGAAATTTCCATCACATAAAAATTATGGATAAAAAAATCCTTGAAAACCAGTAATGGGAATAATATTTTTTAACAGGGTACAAATAAGGTTAATTTGTATAATGAATACATGGGGAAGAAATAGTCTGATACTATATAGTGCTTAAACTATAAATAATTGGGTAATTATTCAAACCAATATCCCAATTATTAAGGTAATATTACATAGAAGAGGCCAAAGGGAGATGGAAATGTTTATGTTATTACTACAACTAAAATGGGATGATTAAAGTGATTGGGTATTTTGATTAAAGAATTATTTTTATCACTGGTATATTTTTATATAAATCATGAAACTTATAAGGGTTATACTATAGTATTTTTCCTAAAGGATTTGGAAGAAATTTTTGAATTCCACCGATGTCCAAGAATAGTGATTTAATTTTATAGTTATATTTTATAAAAAACACGTGATTGGGGGGGAATGGTAACCATTAATATGTTATTGATTTTGGTTTAATAATGTTTATTTGTGAAAAGAAATGATTAACATTTATGAATAAAATTAGATCGTTTTGAGGACCTTTAAAATGATTAGTTATTTAAGGAAAAAGTAAATTATGATGGAGTTTAATTTTTTTGATTTATGTGATATAAGGTATACAAATATATTTTTAATAAGTAGTTTTGTTTTCATCATTTTTTATAATAATTCAGTTTATTAGTATGTTTTAAGAGAAAATTTTATCAATGTATTCACATCTAACACCCCAAAAATCTAAAGTAAAAAACATTGTATTCAATAACATGTATGACACACAACACCAAATGCATAAGGGAATATAATATCCTAAGACATTATATAATAATTATTATTTTAAATGAATTTAAATTATGATAAATATTAAAATTCAAAAAATTCTATGTTATATTTTATTATATGTAATAAAGACTTTTTTATTTTCTTGTTTTATATTAAAGACCAAGTTTTACCGAACAACAATATATTGATAAAAAATTATTATTTAATATAATGAGATAAAACATAGCCATTAAATTAGTGGTTATGAATAGTATTAGCTTACTTTTTAAAATAGATGGTTTATAAAAAGATAAAATGAATTCAATGGTTAAAAATTAGTTATAATGGAATATAAGAACCAATGAATGTAAAGGGAATGTTTTTATAGAAAACTATTTTTGTGATCACACAATAGTTTTACCCCAAGAAAATAAATTAATTTAAATTAGTTATTGATATTAAAGTAATATATATTACATATTCAATCAAATAATTTTTTATATACATCCAATAGATTTTATTGGCATACGATAAGAACAAACCATATTTTATGCATAAAAACCTATATTTTTTAAAGGTAGTTTTACCACATTTTAATTGAAAACATATTTTAAATAAAACTTTTGGGACTTTTTTATTTTAAATTTAAAAATAAAATTAATCTTTTAATGTGGAACTTAAAAATTATGTTAGATTACCTTTTTGGATTTTTCTTTGATGTTTTATTTTTTAATGAATAATAAAAAATACTGAATTTTAATTAAAAACTACTTTATTCTAATTTATTTATTAGGTTAAATTATATTTTGAATTGGTTTTGAAGATTAATTAGATAATATTTTTATCAATTAATCCTATGTATTTGAATGTATAAATTTCACATATAAATTGGATATAAATACTTATTAATATTTTTAAAAATTTACTTTTAAAGGCTACTTTAACGTCTTGTCTATACGATTAAATCTCAATTTTTTCTACCAAATAGGTGGTTGGAATTTTAAAAAATGGATTGAATAATTATAATAATAATAATTTATAATTTAAAATAAGGTAAAATTATAATTTGACCAAAGATATTAGTGAAATTAATTAAAATTATTTATAATAATTTAGTGAAAAATTAGCATAAAATGGGAGTGATCCTTAAACATAAACACCAAAATGACCTATAAACTTGTCAAAAATCCATTTGATGGAAAACTTTAGGACCTATAACCCCTTTTCATTAATTTAAACCATTATTAGATCCACTTTTCATAGGAGAAACGTGGTGGTAATTCCACTTTCAAAAATTAACATGATTACCACACCTCCTCCACTATAAAAAGTCACTCAACCCTCCCACTTGATCACACCTCTCAAAACACTCTAGATCGACCAATATATAAAATAATTTCTCATAAACATCAGTACCCTCATACTTGAAGAATAACCTTTCTAATAAATCCATCCAATGAATCTGTTTGGTGCAAACTGAAAGGAGTTACCCGAACAAAAGGTAAAATTCTTCCACAACATCTTTCATTTTATTTTAATTATTTACCCCATAAATTATTCTTATTACATGATTAAATAATAAAATAAGTATACAAAATATACTTATATGTTGTCATGTTATGTTATATACCTGAACTTACACAAACATCCATCTAATAGGAAACGAACCTTCTATTAATGTGTAGAGAGAACTACTGCCTCAAGAAACGATAATTGTTAATTTTTTCTTTTACCACCTCCCATGGTTGTTAATTATAATCGAAACTATATTTATATATTATATATGTGATATTTATAATTTCTTTATGTTCATTTAATTATTTTATAACACATACCTTCATGCATTCCAATTTTTTAAACACAAGAACATAGTTTGTGGAATTGTGGACTACCACCCATCAAATGGATGTGATTTTTTCATGATATACATGGAATGTATAAAGGATAGTTTTAATAAACCAATGTAACATATATGAAGAATATATTATAATGTAATTACTATATATATATATATAATTATATAGAATATACTTTTCATTAGTTTAAAATACGACAATGAAATGAAATTAGCATTCATGTGTACGTACGACCAACTATCTCCATTAACGGTTTATTTCATTTCATATATCAAAACATTATGGATTATTATAAATACATATATAATTAATATATATTATATTTAAATCATGTTTTAAATTATGGATATTTTTAAACCATAAACTAATTAATAATAACAATAAGTAACAGGTTAAAACATACTCAACAAACTTGGAAATTAAATGCCAAAATAGTGAAAATAATGAAAGATTAATAAAAAAAGTGTAAGAATAAATTTTAAGAAGTTAATATATGATATTGTTAATATGAATATGGTTTTTTATAATTTAGTGACATTTTTAAAACCCATATACATGAGGTTAACGGATTTTCACCCTAAAAGAAACACTAGGTAAGGTATTTTCATCTCACCTTTTTAAATATGTGAGATAGATGTCATATTCACCACTTACTTCTTTATGTGGTTGATATAATATCTATTTTGACATATTATATCCCAAATTATTTTATATTTATGGTATTCAAAGCTTTAATTTTATTTTATTCCTTTATGAGGCATATGATTCAAATGTTTCAATGTGTTTTCAGACACTTTGAAATGATTAAAGATTATTTTATTCAAGAATAATTTTGACGTTCTTTTAATGGTCTGACTTCTTTTCATTAGGTTATAATACTTCCTCATTGTTTTTAATATTCTGTTATTATTTTTATAAATCATTTTGAATATTTATTGATGTATTTCCACTTCTCTTATGTGAATTTAAATTTGATACATGTAATATATTCATTGATTGATTCCCACTTCAACGTTATGGTCTTACATCATAATCTCACTTTTTTGGGATTTCATACACATGAATTTACATCATAGGAAATTATATGATCATTTTTTCATAAACCCTTTAATTATATTATTCTATAGATATTCGTGAACTTTTCCAACGAATAGTACAATTTTTTTATTCTTTGGCACTCTAAATTTTTTAGAAAATGTTTTTAAGAAAACACAATTCTATCTATCTTTTTAGTCGGAGAACCTATTTTCATATAAAAACTCTATTTTATAAAATGTTTTTGAAAAATTGTTTTAACTATTACAAAATGATTTATTAAATAAAAATTTTCTCTTTATTTATTTTACCAATGTCTTTTTAGGGAATCATCTTGTCTCTTTCCAAAAAAAAGGCATTTTTAAAATGATTTTACCATGAAAAAGGAATGTCATTTTTACCTCATATGATATGTTTGGATTTAACCACCATCATTTCATCAAAGCTTCCTTTAAAAACAATAAAATTTTTATTTTTAAATAAAATGTTTTTAAAAGGTATTTTCATAGAAAATTATCATGATTTTTTTTTTCAAAATATAAAATGATATTTTCATCAAGGATGATTTTAAAATATATTTTATAGTATTTTTATTCACATAAGACAACAAACATTTATTTCCACTCTAATTCAGATATTTTTTTATACCATCCTTATTTATCCTTTGGATGTATTTTTATTAATTTGGACAAAGATATTATTGACATTTAATTACTTTATTCCTTTATTAGTCCTCTTGAAATATTCAATTTCCTATGATCATTGAAAATTCAGTTTCCTCTAATTATCCATAACATTAATCATGGATATATTCATTTATAAAACTATATAACATTTTCCCTATGCTGTTTAATTTGAAATTTATTTGATTATTTAGGGAAACATTATTAAATAATAATCCTTTATTCAAAATCAATATTTGAAAAGGATTTTTGTTTATTCAATATGAGGAATTATTGGGACATGAAATACATGGGTTGAGGACAATTTAAGTAAAACCCTATGGGTTGGGGATCAGATAATAAAATCCCCATGATGCATTGGTAGTCTAATGATATCCAATTAGTTGTATAAAAACCCTTTGAGTTTGTTTCTAAGTATAATAGATGGGTTTCTACCCACAGACATAAACCATCTTGTTAAAGTTTCTGATAGTAGTGCATCATGTTCCAGATACATGACGTCCAATAATTATGAATTACCTTAATTTTAATTTAGTTATTATTTATCTGTGAGATTTTGTGTCAACAAATATATGGTTTCATTTAATTTTCAGTTCATTGATTAAATGGAATGTGTTTCAGTTATTTCCCTTTCCATATTGATTAGGATTTATCTAGTTATTTTAATAGAATGTTTTATAAGTTATTTACGTTCATATGTGAATTTATTCTCATCAATTCATTATTTCTTATGCTTCAATTTCCATTACTGATCATTTGAACCCACCCTTATTTGTTTAACCTTCCATAGGAATCAATGAAGTGTATTTAGAATGATATATAAGGATATAATAGATAGAATAAAGTTATCCTCAAATGAAAAAAATATGTTGTAATTATTTTATTAAATGGTAATATAAGACTCATGAGGGTTTCATGTTTATGAAGACTAATGAACTCTTCTATCCTTTGGGATTTTATTCCTTTTAATCATGCTAATGCAATGGTAGTAGACATTGGCTTTGGGCTTGCTATGGTTGGGTAGCTATAGTTGGTATCAAAGGAGGCTTAGTAATAACCGTGGTAACTAGATTTATAAGACATAAATTATAGTACATAGACCTAAGGTAGACATTGAGGATCACTATAGAATAACATACATGAATTTTGGTAAGGTTCATATTATGTGGGTCTTCCTAGCGATACATCCCTATTTGGGTACTAAAAGTGGATGTGGTTTTGGAAAATATGTACCTAGGAGTAACAAATCTAACAAGGTGTATCATTCCTGACTCGAGTGTAACCAAGTACAAGAAAATAGGCCTTAATGCGCACCTGGTTTGACACTCCTCAAATATATTCTTAGGATAATTCATATTTTCATTACAACCCAGTATAATGGATTTGAATAGATAAATGAATGATCAAGGTTAATCCTAATGTGTTTTAAATTGAAGATAAGTTGTAATGATTTAGAAATCCTACGAATGACAATATGGATAAACTCTAGAACATGGAAGGACCAATGTGAAAATAATTTTATGAAGTATTTATGTATTGGGGTTGTATTGAAACATTATTTAAAATTATATTTAGTGATTAACCATATTATAATGATGTACGTAATTATTATTTCTCTAATTATATTAATATGGTCTTAGAAAAAGACAACATGTATGTTGGGTGACAACCTATCAAGTCCAGAAAGGCTATGAGACATGAAACCAGGACCAAAGGTCGATATGGGTTTCATTCCAACCACTGACCTATGTAATTCCCTAGTTAATATTTCACAATTTTTAGTTAAACAATTTTATAAATAAATTTTAATGGTGAACCAATAGTATTACTTTTAGGTTTAGAGATTAATTTATTAACCATATTTACTTTGGATAATAGTAATAAATACATATTTAGGATTGTCACTATTTTATGGGCCTGAAGATCTATTAAAAATGTATTTTAGTGCTTCAATAATCAAAGTAATTTCTTGGATATCCATTTATTGAATTATTGGATGATTTAGAAATTTATTCGAACATAACCAAATGATTAAATTGTATTTATAAAAATATATCAAGTGATTATATTTCCTTATATTCTTAGGTCGTACAAAAATTTCACAACATTAGTAAAATGATAAAAAAATGATGTTCGGATATCATAAATTTTGTTGAATCAATGGTCTTTTAAATCACTACATCTTTTATGAATTTGAGGCCTTCAAATTTCCATTGATAATTCACTTCTTTGTGGTTGATGGCCTCATCAAATCCTTATAAATATTTTCTCTTTTCCTCTAAGTATGTATCTCTACATGCAACTAATTTCCTCATACTAAGAGACCTAGTCAAATGTTAGTGAGTGTGAACTTTATACTCCCTAATCACCCTTTTCTAGAGGATGTTTGATAAACCTTCCTCATGATGTGGTATTTAGGCATATGATATATAAACAATATATTACCAATATTGAGTTTAAATTTCAAGGACACAATTTAATTTTGGTGGGGATAATGTAACTCCCTAAAATTCTAAAGTAAGAACACTTTATTCAATAATATGTATGACATGCTACACCAAGCATGTAAGGAAATATAATATCCTAATAAATTATACTATAATTATTATATTAAATAAATTAAAACTATTATATATCTTTAAATGAACACAATACCTAGTTTTCATTCATTATATGCAACAAATGCTTTCTTTGATATCTTGTGTTACATGAAAGACTGAATTTTACAATAAAATAATATATTAATAAAACATTATTATCAAATATAATAAGTTATAACCTAGATAGTAAATTAGTATTTATGAATTTTATTAACTAAATTATGAAATTATATGGTTTATAAAAATATAAAATAAATTCAAGGGTTACAAATTAATTATAAAGGAATATAATAACCAATTGAATATAAAAGGAATGTTTTTATAGAAAATTATTTTTTTACCACAAAACTGTTTTACCTTAATAAATTAAATTTACTAAAAATAGGGAGTGATATTAAAGTAATTCATATATATTATATATTAAATTAAATATTAATTATATTCTTCCAATATATTTTATAGTTATAATCTGATAAAATCCCCAATTTTATGCATAAAACCCATATTTTTATAAAGGTTGTTTTACCATCCATTAATGGTGAAATTATTTTAAATCCAATTTTTGTAAATTTAATTGATTTTATATGTCAAAATAAAATTAATGTTTTAAATATGAACATAAAAAATCTCTTAGAGTAATTTATTGTTGTTTTTTTTGTGAAGTTTCATTTTTTGATGAATAGGTAAAAATACTGAATTTTAATTCAAAACAACTTTTTTGTCTAATTCATTTATAAGGATAGATTATATTATTTATTATTTTTAATGATTTATCAGAATAATTATATATCATTTAATCAAATTAAGTCTTTATAATCAATTTCAATATAGAATTCGATATAAAAACATAGCATAATTTTGAATATTTTACATTAAAGACTATATTTGACGCCCCGTTTATAGGATTAAATTTAAATTAGTTTCTATCCCTTATATGATTGGAATTTAAAATAATGGATTCCAAATATATAATCATAACAATTTATAATTTCAAATAATATTAAATTAGTTTTTGACCAAAAATTTTAGTGATTTTAATTAAAATTAACTACAATGATTAATTGAAAATCTATCTTAAAAAGGGACTAAACCTTAATCTTAAGAGCCAAAATGACCAAAAAATAATCCAGAATCTATTGGATGGACATATTTAGAACCTATACCATATTTTATCAACTATGTACTGCTATTAGAAACACATTTCATTGGAAAAACATTGGTGGAATAACCTTTGAATAATTAATAATAATGTCACTCCTCATCCACTATAAAAAGGAACTCACCCTCCCACATAATCACATCTCTAAAGCCACTTTGGATGGTCACAACCCATCCCATGGGGCCCGTTCCGTGACTACCCCATTCCCACCTTCCATAGGCAATGGGTTGGTGACTATCATAGGATAGGCATATCCCAAAAAGGGAAGGCATTGCCTTTAAACCTATACACCCACGGACTAGGTACACAACAAAAGAAAACCACACAGTATAACTGATGATAGTAAAAGTGTGAAACGAAAGTAAAAAGGTCCAGTATACAAACCCAAATCAAAATAATGTACAACAAAAAGTGGAAAATGTGCTCTGAAGGTCATCCAACAAGGATCCTATATGAAGGGTGGGTACAACTCGTCATCCGTCGTCCCTATAGCTCCTCATGTCTATCAATCACTTTCAAGAACCATCTAGCCCTAGCTCCCCAAGTGTCAGTCAAGCTGTCTATCATCTGCACAAGATACAAAAGGGATATGGAAAAGCCCGTGCATGGGTGAGTATAACAATACATAGTAGGTACCCTAACACTCCCAAAGGTCTCCCAGAATTTCATAAGGGAAAAACCACAAAGCATGATCTCAACCAGAAAGCATAAAGTAAAAGACAAGTCATACCAGGAATACAACTTAGATAACATGAATAAATATGATTTGTCTTTATCTAGATCATAATATTTTTTTGAGAGGTTCTGTTTTTGATCCATGAAGGTTTTCTATATTGTCGATCCACAAAGGGTCGCTCTATTACCGTTCCACAGAGGGTCGTACTACTGTAGATCCAAAGAGGTTCACACTACATCCATTCCATGGAGGGTATCTATCATTTCGATACATATAGTTTGGATCTATTTTTGATCCATGGAGGGTTGCACTGCTACTTATTCATAGAGGGAATCTCTCATCCCGATCCACGGAGGGTGGATCTTCACTTGACAGCTAGCCACTAGATTCCTACATTTAGTGCACTTGAGTTCTGTAGATTCTTATCCTCAAGATATCAGTCATATATCAATTTCATGAAGTCCCAAAATAAATTAATCTAATGGACCATCTTTTCATAAGGGTTCCAACGTGATATACGACACATCAATCAGACTCTCAGTCTGTATGTTAAAAGAAAAAAGGTAAAGAGGGCCCTATTGTATTCAAGTCCGATCCATCCCGGATATATTAAAACTTCATCCAAAACCTAGTTGAAGTATTTCTAAAGTACCTCCCTATAAGAAGGGTCCCAACCCCATAGACGGCACATTAATCAGACGTATGGTTTGTGAGATACTCAACTTTTAGTGAAACAGGACTAGTCGGGTTCGGTAAGGGTCTGACCCAACCGGCAGGTCCAGCCCACACAAATGTGGACTGGTAGAGTTGAATTGGAAGCTATGCATCCAGTTCCTCTCAGATGGAGGTGCTAGTGAGGCACCTCCCTTCCTTTTGAAAGGGCCGGCTGTAGTCGGTCATTGCACTCCAGCCGAGCGGCCTGAACGGTCCGCTCATCTCCCCCGCCCGGTGTGGTTGCGCTGCGCCGTTCCACCCAACGCAGCCCCGATGACCACAGTTCTCATCACCACCATGCTTGAGGGTGACACTTATCCACACATCTACCTCGGTCTAGCCGCTTCTTCCGGTCACTAGTGCCGCCGTACTGGTGGTGCCGCACTAGAGGGTGCTTCTGTGGGCCACCATAGATGCTCCAGTGGTCTGTTCTCCTTCCAATCTATGCCTATGGTCTTCCCAGGTTACTGCCTTCACTGAGAAGCCCGCAGAATCTCCTTGTCTCTACGTTGCTCAGTCATCCACAAAGAACACTCAAAACCCAATAGTGGAAGATGGTCTCGGCCTTGTTCATCTTCGCCCA
Organism: Viscum album; assembly: GCA_963277665.1. Lineage (NCBI taxonomy): Eukaryota > Viridiplantae > Streptophyta > Magnoliopsida > Santalales > Viscaceae > Viscum > Viscum album. The sequence goes on from OY728120.1 coordinate 1,493,285,070, forward strand.
CACTCTCCGCGTTAGCATTTCAACAATTTGTGATAAAAATCATCATTTATAAAGAACAATCCCCTAAATTTTAACCTCGCAGTGACCACCTTCATGAACTAATGAGACACAGATCAACCCATTAGTCGGTTGATCTAAATTCATTGTATTTTCCAAGAATGGAAATAGAGGAAATATAGGAAACACTTAGAAATCAAATTAATTCCCTCTACATGAATTCGATTGATTACGTTGCAGACAATGGAAGGAATTTTCATTTGAAGTCGTTTTTTGTAGTTCATCGATACCTGGATCGATTCCCCCAAGGGTCTTCATTCATCCAACATTATTTATTAGAGAGGATATTATTCAATAATTTGTTAGATGATTCTCTAGTGGGTTCTCAATTCCCATGACAAAGGTCTGATTAAATAATATAAATCACACCACATTATGTTCATTAATATGCTTAATTAATGAACCTCAATTAATGTACCTTAAATCCAAAAACGTTGCGGTTACACATCCAAATGGATGTGTCATTAAATGTCTCTTATTTAATGTCCATCATTACACTATAGTTCCACCAACTGCCGCTCAATTGTGGAATAAAAATAATAATATAAGTTAGAGTTTTTTTTCTAAAAGACCAAAAATTAACTTTTTTGTCCGACCCTTGTTGGTCGAAGTTAAGCTTTACCTAAGCGAATCCTAGCGTTGTGAATCGAACAGTTCCCTCAAACTTTCAATCCTATCAGAGGTTCAAAATACAAAAAAACCGACTTTTAATTTTACTGAACATACCTTTAAAAAGGTCAAAATCCCATTTTGGGCTCTCTAGGCCTCGAAATCATATGCAGTCAATTTTTACAGTCTCATAATAATTTCATATAATTAAAAAAATTATATAGAATTTCTGGGACTTTACATGGATCAACCAATATTTTCCAAAATATCTCTTAAACATCCTTAACCTCATCATAGAAGCCTAAAGTTGGGAAAAAAATACACCCAAGGAATCTGTTTCTTACAAACCAAATGGTTTTACCTGAATAATAGATAATATCCACCCTCAAGCTCTTTCAATTTATTTTCAATTCCCACCCAATAAATTATAATTATTCAATGATTATATAATAAAATAAGTATAATAAATATACTTGTATATTTTTATGTTATGGGTCATACCTTCACATAAACACACATCCATCTAATGGGTATCATACTTACTATTTATGTGTATGGTGAACTACCCCCTCACAAAAAGATGATTTCTCAGTTTCTTATACCACATCTCATAGTTGGGAATTATAATGGACAATATATTTATATTTGATATATATGATATTTATAAAACATTTATTTTTATATAATTTTCTTATAATACATACTTTAATTCTTTCCATTTTCTGTAAATACAATAACATTATTTGTGAAAGTGTAGACTACTTCCCACTAAAAGTGATGTGATTCGTTCAAACTATTCATAGAAAGTATAAAGAATGGTATTAATAAACCTATGTGACATATATCAAAAAGTTATGATATAGGATTTATTATATAAATATACATATATATCACATACTTTTCATTCATTTATAAAAAATAAAGAAATGAAAGTTGTGTTCATGTGTACGTACGACCTACCATCTCTATGAATAGTGCATTTTATTTCCAATCTCCAAAGTTTATGGATTACTATAAATACATATATAGTGAATATATATTATATTTAAATCATGGTTTTAAATATTTATAATATAAAACCATGATGTAATTAATAATAACAACATGTAACAAGTTAAAACACACTCGACAAACTAGGAAATTAACACCAAAAATAGTGAAAGTAATGAATGATTAATAACAAAAGGGTAAACAAATATTATAATAAGTTGATATATAATATTATAAATATTATTATGGTTTTTTTCTAGTTTATTTACTTGTTTAAAACCCTTATACAGATGTTTAAGGGATGTTCACCTGAAATTAAATGCGAAGTAAGGTATTTTCATATCACCTTTTTAAATATGTGAGATAAATGTCATATTCACCACTAACTTCTTTGTGTGGTGTATCTATAGTCATATTTGATATATTATATCATGAATTATTTTATATTAATTATATTTAAATATTTAATTTAATTTTATTCCTTCAATATTATTATGATTAAAATGTTTTAAAGTTGTATGGGGCACTTTAGAATGTTTAAAGATTATTTTCCTCAAGAATAATTTTGATAATCATTCAATGGTCTGATTCTTTTTTGTCGGGTTTTAATACATCCAAGTTATTGCTAAAATTATATTATTTTGTGTATAAATACTTTTTAATATCTATTTATACATTTCCACTTCAATCATTTGTATTTGCAATTGATACACATAATTTATTCATTGATTTATTCTCACTTCAACGTTATGGTATTACATCACAATCTCATTTTGTTTGGAATTATTTACTATTAAATTACCATAAAATTAAATTATATGATAATTTTTCAATAAAACCTTTAATTTTGTTATCCTATAGATATTCATGACTTTTTTCAAGTAATAGTACCATTTTTATTTTCTTTGGTACCCAAAATGTTTTAGAAAATGTTAAAAAACCCAAATTCATTTCTCATTTTTTTTTTCAGAGAACCCATTTTCATCTAAAAAACTAGTTTTTTAATAAGGATTAAAAAATAATTTAACATTTCCAAAATTATTTATTAAATAAATTTTTACCATTTTTGTCTTTTACCAATGTTTTCAAATAAATATTCTTAACTCTTTCTGAAGAAGGAAATTCTCTAACCGTTATTGCATGCAAAAGGAATGTTTTTTACCTCATATGACAAGTAAGGATTTACCCTTCATCATTTATTAAATGTATAATTTTCAGGTTTAAAATTTTAGTTTGTAAATATAATGTTTTAAAAAGTGATTTTCAAAGAAAATTATTTTGAAAATCTTTTTCAAAATAAAAAAGGATATTTTCCTGAGAAATATTTTTAAAGTATTTATTATAGTATTTCTATTCATCAATGACAAAAACCATTTTTATATAATCAACTTAGGATATATTGTATTGATACTATCCTTATTCTTCCTCTTGATGGTTTATGATTTACTTATCCAATGATAGCATTGACACTCACTACCTTGATTCCACTTTTATTCCTCTTGAAATATTCAATTCCATATGATCATTAAACATTGAATTTGATATAATTATCCATATCATTTGTCATGGATATTTTTATTTCCTAAACTGTATACCATTTTCCATACGATGTTTACAATTAATGTTATGTGATTATTTTGGGGTTAATGTGGATAAATTTGTATCCTTTACTCAATACTGATATTTAGTAAGTCTTATTGTTTATTAGATATGAGGAATGGTTGGAACAAGAAATACATGGGTTGGGTATTTTTTAAGGAATGACTTATGGGTTTGGAAAAGGTTAATGAAATCGACAAAATGCATCAGTTAGTCTCAGAAGATAAAATTAATTGGCTGCAAACCATTCTAGTCTGTTTCTATATAGAATATATGGGTTTTTGTTCACAAACATAAACCATATTATAAAAGTTATTGATATTATTGGTTCATTATCAAGATACATGATGTCCAATAATTAATCATTACCTTAATGCTTATTTAGTTATTATTAATCCATGAGAATTTGGGTCGACATATCATTGGATTCATTTCATACTCAATTTATAAATTAAATGGTATGTGTTTTATTTATTTAACTTTAAATTTTGATGATTCATTGTCTAGTTTTTTTGAATGGAATATGTTATATGTTAATTTCCTTGAAATATTGATTTATTCTTATAAATTCATTATTTATTATGTTTTACATACCCTTAATGAGCATTTTAAGTCACCCTTATTTTTTCCCTTCCCTATGAATCCACGATGTGTACTAAGAAAGATATTCAAGGATATTATAGATAGAATAAATTTATCCTCAATAGAAAAAAAAAATTTTAATTAATTTATAAAATTGCAAAATAATACTCATTTATTTAACTATTTTACCAAGAATATTGAACTCTTTGATCCATTTGAATTTTATTATTTGTAATCTTTCCTATGTAATGGTAGTAGACATCGGCTCCGAGCTTGCTATGGTTCTGTCACTACATCACATGTTTGGTATGTGGAAATATAATATTATTTATTCTTTCTCAGAATAAAAGTTTCATAAAATATTTCAGATTATTTGGTTTGGAATTTGGTAGAAACAGTAAAGGGATCTTAAGGTTACCTATTTTTAAAATGGATTAAGTTGAACTTTGGGTTTTTATTGATGTTTTATAGATAAATGTATTATTGTATTTAATAATATATCCATTTTGGTTTTGGAAAATATATAGAGATAGAAGGAATGAATTATCAATATTTTATAAATAGTAGGATCCATTAAAAGTTATTTTTATTGATTTAGGTATAAAAATTCACCCTGAAAACTCATATTTTGGAGAAGGGATAAGATTGTGGTTGAAATTGATTAAATTAAGAAATTATGAAGGTGAAAAAGTATTAATTTATTATGTTTTTATCCTATATGGTAAATCAATTCCTCAAATTTATGAAAAGGATCTTGAAAAAAGTGTTATCTCATTATGATAATTTTAGATGATTTGATGGTATTTTCACCCATCATATATTGATAATTTTGTGGTTTTTAAATACATACTAACAATGTTCTATATCACTCTATATTATTCCATGGGTGATAGTTTTCTCCTCCATGATCAAATTTTCACTTTTCCCAAATGTTATCCTATTTGTAAACCTAATATTTTATAATTATGGAGGACCTCGTTATTTTCTATTCCATAATTTTTAGAGTAATATTTATTAATAGTTTTTACTAGGTGGTTTTCCATAAAGGAATTTTCAAATTTTAAAATGACAACAAGTTCAAATTTGGAGGATACCATTTATTGAATGGGGAATAATTTAACACCTGGAGATTTTAGATGAACAATGTGATTGATATTGTATACAAGATGAAACTCTGAGCTTAAACCAGAAACTATAATTATTTAAATATGACAATTATAACCTTGTTATTTAGCCAATTATTACGAATTGGAATGATCAAATTACGAAATATATATAAAGTTTATACTATAAATAAATTTATTTATTAATTATTATGAAATAGACATTCAATTTTTAGAAAAGTCATTGTGATATTTAAAAATATGTTTTTCCAAAAATGATTTATATTTATTTTCAGAGAAAATAATATTATTAATTTTTTTATTTTATAAATAACCAAATGAAAATTATCTTAGGGGGAATTATTGATATTTTTCTAAAAATATTGATTTTATAGTGTATAGTGAAAAAAATACTATTTTCAATTGAAACCAATATTTTTATTTCCAGAATTTACAAATAACATTTCTATATTAGAATTTTTAAAACGGTAAATTATTTCTTTAATTCTTTTATTAATCCAATTAAGTTAATTGGAATCAATATTTTTATCTATTTTAGTATAAAAACATTTTTATACTAAAGAATTATTTTTTTGAAAAAAAATGCTTTTCTTTGTGTTTTTTATTTAATATTTAATTAAATATTTATTTTATTTTAAAATTAAGTCATGAAACATAGGTTTAATATTTATAATTTAGAGTTAAAAATTTGAAAAATAGGACCCTTTTATTTATGTTTATTATTAATAGTGACCATTATAAATAATTGTCACTACAGTAAGGGTAAATTGAGTAATTATGGTTAAAAATAACGAGTTAATACCTTTAAATCAACCCAAAACATTCCTTAATTTCATTGGATGAGTCTATTTCTTCTATAATCCTACAACATTTGAAAACATGACATTTTTCTTCCATTTGGATATGATTTTGACCGTTATAATATTTAAGTAAGAGACAAAGAAAAAATGTGATTTTTTTCTCCTAATATCTAACATATTTTATGATATTGATAAATAAAACTTATGTTTTGTTATAAATATTAATTAAAAATATAAATTATTTTTTATCATGGTAATTTATTTATAATTTTTAGTGATTAACTAATTACCTATATTGTTTTCACAACGCCGATACAAATTTTATTAAATTAATATAAAAATAAAATAAATGATACAAAAAACACTAAAAAAATATAATCATAAAGAATTATGATTTTCCAAAAAACATTAGATAAAAATATAAAATTATATTGATGTGTGAAAATATCATATTCAAATTCCATATTTTTCTTGATGAATTCATGGTCAAATTAAATGGATATTGTCAAAATTTCATTAATGATATTTTATAATAAATAATATTTTCAAAAATATTTAAAATTAATATAAATATCTTATTAGGATAATTGAATAGGATATGGTATAAAAAGTATAACATCATGTTTTTATGATTTTTTTTTCATTTTATAGTAACATTTTTTCCATTAAATGATAGAAAATGTTAATACTGATGAAATTGTCAAAAGGGTTAACGAGGGTTAAAACTAAAAGATGAGAGTAAAAAAACAACCAAAACGTGACAATATTATTTTAGATGAAAATATTTGATCCAAAATAATCCTATATTTTAATTATATAAATTTTGATAAATTTGAATATGAAAATTGTTTTAATTTAATTTATGACTTTAGGAAATTACAAAAGTGTCCCTACCCTCACTTATAAAAGGGAACCACATCTACTATTTTCCTCACACTTAAAAAACCTTTTTCCAAAACAATATCTACCCAAATAACTTCCTTAAATACCTAAAAAAAATTATGGAGGCTATGGTTTGATCAAAAAATTAATCTAGGAAGGCTTTTGGTATAATTTTAAAGAGGTTATCCAAAGAAGAGGTATCATTCTTAATCGATAATTTTTTCTTTATTTCATCTTCCACATCCTTCTAATATTATTCAACAATGAAAATATAACAACTTAATATTATCCCATATATTTAGATATTGATATTTTAATGGAATAACCTACATCAATCTCCTCTACCATCGAATGGGAAACAAAACCATAGTTCATGTTTACGGTAGACTTTCTCCCCACGAACCGACGTAATTAGATTACCATAACCACCTCTCATGAATGGTTATAATTATGGATTTAATACATATAGATATATTATAACCATGAAATAACAATCATTTTAAAAAATTAATATATCATATATTTTCTTACCTTCCCATTCATTGAAAAATTATAATATCATTCATGCTTATATGTAGACTACTACCACCATGAAGCGATGTGATTAATTTGTAACCACATAAACAAATTAATAGTATATATAAGTTTATTTAAACAAATAATATTTTGTTTTTTATGTAATTATATTTCTAGAAAGATAAAATAATACTTACCTTCATTCCATTATGATCATTTATAAATGGAAAACACCACTCTTGCATACATATGGACTACTGTCTCCATGATTATAACGTAGTTCAATTTTCATAACCATATTTATTTATTGATTTTAAAATTATAAGTTATGTATAATTATGATAATAATTTCCTAATTATTATTATAGATATGGTGAAATAATTATATTTTTCATCATAGTCATCCTACTGAAGTCATTTTGAACATATGAGCCCAATATAATCAAAATGTCCTAAATGAAATTAATTGGGTAAGTAAATGAATATAATAAGGTAATAAATAAAATAAAAGTCATAATAAAGATGAAAAGGTTCTTAATCATGTAAATAATTAAACTGAATATTATGTTTTGTATTTAAGATCCTTTTTAGGTATTTAACATGAATATCAATTTAGTCATTAATATTAATGATTCAATTAAAGTCACTCCTTCAAGAGGAATTCTTAAAATAAAATATTATCTTATTTCTCTTTATAATCTAGTATATTTTTCTCCCATGTCCATATTTTTCAAAATTATTTTACAAAAATCAATTTTTAATAATAAAATTATTTATTAAGGAAATTTGAAGTTATCCTAGAATTTGTTAATTGTTTGAAAGTATTATTTCTAATTTTTTCTTAAAAGGGTTATTTATAACATTATTTATAAAATGTTAAAATGAATATTTTATATTAATATATACTGTGTTAATAGACATTCTCATCACCATAAAAATTTTATACCCTTTATCTTCTTCTATATGTTTTCAATGGTTTTACAAAGAAAAACATTTAATGAAAACTTATTTTTAATATTTAATTTTGACATTTAAATATTATTTAAAAGAATCTATTTAAATAAAAAGTCTAATTTTTATGTTTATCTCTCCTCACATGAGTAATGTCATGGATATTTCCTTTCTTTTGAAACATTCATATTATTTTGATCATTGGACATTACATTTCCATTAAATATATATAATCTTTGTATCATGGATATTATCATTTCTTAAATGGAATAACATTTCTACATATGGTGATTTATTTTGAAATTTATATGATTGATAGAGGTAATTTTGATAATACATATTCAGTAATTGATACATAATTTTCATTATAAGGCATATTATTTTTTATCATTTTATGTGGATAATTCAACATATGAGGAATGATTTAGACTTGTAGTGATGGGTGGGGCCTAAAATTATATATCCAATCGATGTATCAACATCTCTCATGAGAAAAATTAGTAAGATAACATTAAATGTGTTTCTAGTGTATACCTATCCATCAATTAAACTATCTTATTACAATGTTTTCATTGTACATACATCATGATGTATGAAATCCAGACATTTGATATTAATAATTTTATTCCATGAGAATTTAGTTATTATTATACATGATATTATTTTATTAACTTTATGAATCGATACGTTTCTTAATCATGTTACTAATTTAATGTCATATGTTTTCATTTATTTACTCGTTCATATTGATTATGCCTTATTCATACATAATAATTTCTTATGTATGTAACTCTTACTAAGAATATGATATTTCCCTTTATTTGTTTTCTTTTTCCCATGATATGAGGAAGGATATTCTGAATAATATAAAATATGTAAGAACAAATTTATGTTATGTATTTTATATTTCCAATGTAATATTGGAATAATGTATTTATCTAGTTTTACAAGAATTCTAAACTGATCGGTCATGTCAGATTAGATTCTTCGTATCTATGATAATGTAATAATGTTGACACTAGATTTGGGTTACTAGATATGGGGTTGCTACATCAGTGTAGGGAACCAACATGCACGTTCCATATAGGTAGTATCTATAAAGCAACAATAGTCTATCATCCATCCAATATAGTAAAACTAGAAAGTCAGTGAAATTTTTTTAAGTCCTCAACAATCCTATAAGAAAACCGATAAGCCAATATCTTTTAGTTTCTCATTGGTTGTATTTTTTAAAAAGCTATATGTACTAGGAAACCCACTGGACAGCTGGTGAGGAGCACTATATATTTGGTGGTGTCAGGAAAACTAATCCGAGGATGAATTCAATTTTATTCAAAATGTCTTAATTTTGGTATTCTTTGGATTTAATTACCTCATTGAATTATAAATTTTAGTTTTCCCTTTTATATACTTTAAAGGGATCTCTTCAGCATCTTGTATGGACTATCCATTTACCAACTACACCTCTCCAATCAAATCAACAGCAAATTACTAGCAATATATAAATCCTATCATAGATCCATTTCTCATTTTTCAATCCCAAAAATCCTCTCATACACTATCTCATTATCCCATCCCAATTTGTATATATTAATAGGAGTGATTATGGCGTATAATTTCAATGTATTTTCCTAATTAAACCTCCCTCTTTTCATCATATTTTTCAATTAATTATCACTACCATAAAAGTTATTGATGGGTTCCTTAGTTGTCGATGAATCTTAGGTGGGTGATTAAAAACCATAACTATGAGGGAATATTTTTTGTGATCACCACATAAATATTGGTAGTAATAAAATAATCCTCTCAACATAAGAGGGGAAATATAGGGGTTCATACTGAGCTATTTATGAACTCCTTTTTCATGATGTGCTTCCTCTATCATTTATTTTACCCATTACATTGTTAAAAATTGATAAGCATAATTTCATAAATTGGATTAATATATTTTACACTATTCATTTGTTATTATTAATTATTGAAATTAACTTCATAATAAATATTTAATTTATCAATTCATCACTTTACTAAAATTATCATCTTATTACATTATTATTTCAAATTCATTTAATTTTTATTTTTTCTTTTCTATTTTTTATTATAAAATTAAAATTCACCCCTCCCCCTCTTGAAATCTACACCAATCAACAATTATTATTATAGAGGTAATTTTGTTTTAATTTTTTTTGTTAAAATTAATTTCTTTCAATGTATGATTTGTTTATGTTATCTACCTCTTATACTCATGATCCTTTCTATAGTGGCACAAATTTTTCATTATGAAAGAATAATTTCTCCACCTTTATATGTATTATAATTTTCCATCTTTGGAATATGGTTATGAAAAAATATTTTCCTACTGCTAATCTAGATGATAAGTGGACTCCTCATGTTATATCTAAATTTTAACTTAATTGAAAATTAATGAATGAACTTCATTGTGGGATTGACCAAAATGAATTTAATCACATATATTCATGAAAAAAATTCCCATGAAATATAGAAATTTCTATAAGTAACACATAAATGAATGACCAATGTTAAAAACACTAGATTGGATATTTATAAGTGATATATTAAATGTTTTTTTATGCTTCAAAATAAAACTATTAATTGCACGATTAAATTATTTAATGAAATTTTAAATGGTCAATAGTCTATTGGTGATTAATAATCTTGCAAAATCTTAGTGAAATGGATGATATGGGTCTTACCAATCAATTGTGAACCCAATGTAATGATTATACATTAATCGAAGGATGTTAAGACAATAGTGGTAGAAGAACTTATTAAATCCTTAATTATGTTTAAAATTAATATTATGTGAAAATACAGGAAAGAAACCCATGAATCTAAATATGTAAAGAAAACAATCATCTTTAATGCTACAAATAATGATTCTATTGGAGGCAGAGTTTGGAATTTTTCTAAACACTCTATGAACATGATCACATTCTTTAATAAAAATAAGCAAATCAAGAAACTGAATCAAACAGTATAATTAAAAGTGACATGATTTTAATGCATGAAAAAATTTACATCAATATGGAAAGCCCTATTTTCAAAAATATCATTAAATAAGGAAGAAAAGGTAAGAAACCTTGAGTGTTAGTGATAAATCTTTGGATTCAACTCCAGTATCGTCCTCAAGGGACATAAACTTTAAGTTCTTTATGGAACATTTGAAAAAAGACATTAAGGATAGTACACATTTTCTATTTCCTCTTCTTAAAATTATTCTACAAATTATTATTCCTCTTAATCTTACTATTACTCTTTGAGTCAACTTAATTATAATGACCTAAATTAAACTGATGATCAATTAAAAAATTCTTTTCAATAACTCTATTCATTATATAAATAACTTGATAGGTAATACAATCAAGTGGTTAATGAAAAATCTCATCTTCAAAAAGGAAAAGATATTTTATTCAACAAAAAATAATATTTATCCTTGAATGTAAAGAATAAATTATTTGTTAATGAGTTTCAATCCACAATCAATGATAAGAAAATACCTCTTTTCAAAATTTAATAATGTTTAAAATAATCTAAATAATGTTTAGTTATCTCAAATTCATGTATTAGATTATGTTGGTATTGGTTTCTCAAATTATTCTAGCACATTTAAAAATTCATTTAAAATTACTTCTACTAAAGAATGATCACATGATATGTTTTCTAATTATTTTAAAGAAATTTCACATTTAATTCATGAATGTTATTTTATGAATACATGATATGAGAGACCAAAATTAGTTTTCCTTTCATCCAATATTTCAAAAATAAAAATTAATACTAAAACAATATAGACCACTAAATCATTATTGAAAAACATTAGTGGGTTAATGTTTGTTTGGGTACTAAAAATATTAGTCTTTTGATTTTATAGGAAATGTTTCTTGAGAGAAAAACACATGTTTCACTATGGTAACTAGATATTGGTTTCTCATGACACATGTGTTAATACCTCTCTAAAATAAATATTATTGATAAATTAAAAGGTAAATCCCCCTTTATTGATAACTCTAAGGGTATGATAATCATTAAATGTACCATCCATTTTTTTACTCAACTCTTATTAAAAATGTTTTATTTTTTAATTTTCTGAAATACACTTTTCTAATAATTAGTCAATTTAGAGATAGTGGTTTCCAAATTTCATTTGAAAAAAAGTTTTATAGATTTATTAACTCAAAATGAAATTTTTTATTTACCACATCCTGATTTTATGACGATTAAGAAAACATTTTAAAATATCTCACTATCCAAAACATCAAATGATTTACTGAACACGTTTGAGAGTTGTGGATTTAGAATAGATAAATTAGTCACTATATCACACACTCACTATTAAACCTCTACCATTATGAACTGTTATGAGATGTACCCAAATTTCGTTTCAAATATGACACTGATTGTGAATCATGCCAATGTGGTTAGAAAAAAATCATCTTTTAAATCTAAAAAGGAGTTTCTTATATTAAATATATTGAATTAACACATCTTTATTTATGAGTAAATTCACAAATTGAAATACTAGATAGTATTTACTATACTATTATTATTATTTATGAATTTAAAATATTTAATTCGGATTAATTATTATATTATAAAACTAAATATTACAAAGCCTTAATTATGTTTTCCAAAAAGGATAAAAATAAAAATGGTTTTTAAATTATTTCAATTTATAGTGATCATGTATGAAAATTTTCCAATAATTAATTTTATGATTTATGTTCCTCACAAGGCTAATTTCATTATTTTTCCTCTCATCAAAACACTCAACGGAAAATGGTAGTATAGTGGGAAAATCGAACTATCCAAGAAATATCTCAAACTATTTTAAATAATTTTAATTTACCTCAATTTTATGGTATGAGGCTATATATATTGTATGTTTTATCAATAATCACATTCTCGGGAGACCTTTTATTAAAATGACACCTTATCATCATTAAAAAAATAAAAAAAAATATTTTATTATCAACACTAAAGATAATATTGGAAAATTTTATTAAAAATTTTATGAGGGAATATTTATTCAGTACTCCAACTCAAGAAAGGCTTATCGATTCTTTAATAGAAGGCCCAAAACATTAGATAAATAAATCCATGTTATTTTTTATAAAAAATTACAAAATATCTCTCTCAATTTTTTTTTTCAAAATGATGTTTCAAATAAACATTTTCAAACTAAATAAATTGAATTTAAACAAGATTCTAATTTAAATTAATTATTAAATTATTTAAAAAAATCTAATTAAAAACCCCTTTAAAATATAATTAGTGTTTCTAATATGGAAAATAATACTATAATATTTGTCATAAATAGGGTTAAACACCTTTCTTTCATCTCGAAACCCAAAATATTAATAATACTATTAGCAATGAAAAATTGGTTCACTTCATACCAGAGAAACTAAATCAATTATATTGGAATGATGAATGTACTCTCATGGAAGGACTTAATTATAATCCCATAATAAGATCTAAATGGGGTTTTAGGAATTAGTTATATTATCTTAGTAATATAATTATAAATAAAGCACTTCTAGTAGCTATAGGTTATAACAAAAAAGAAGGAATTGGATATTGTGAAACCTCTATACCCATAACTCGGCTAGAGTCTATTTTATTCTTAACGGAATCCTCATATCACCTTATATTAAAACTATTTTTAATATATGTTAAAATATCCTTTTTTAAAAGATTTTATCATCAAAAATGTTTTTGTAGAACTTCCACCTAGTAATGAGGATAATGTTTTTCTAAATCATGTTTTAAAATTAACTAAATATATTTATGGTTTAAAACAGTCCCCCTGGGCATGGTAAGAGCATTTATCTAATTTATTTTATTAAATTATTTTTAAATAGGAAAATATTATTCAACTCTTTTTCTAAAAAACATATCTATCAATTTATTACATGTTAAAATTTGTATTTATTTTTTCATTTTTTGATCTACCAATGAATCTATTTTCTTAATTTTTTGTTTTATTGAACATATTAATTATAAATGATCTGTAGAAGTGAACTCAAATTTTTTAGTTGTCTTCAAATTTCTCAAATAAATAATCTTATTTTCCTTTACCAATAAAAATACACTAATGAACTCATAAAATTATTCCAAATAGATCTCAATAATTAACTTAGTACACCCAAGGTATAACTTGTATGATAATATTGGATACTGCTGGTAAAATGGTTTACATAAAGCTTGATTGAAGTATAATTGGTAGTATATATTATCTTAGTTTGACCCATATTGAAATCATATTCATTGCTTTATATTTTTCCTCATTTTAATTAAAATCCAAAACAATCTCCTCTATAATCTTTTAATTTTTTCCTTTTTTAAAATGAACTAAAAATGTTGGTTTATTTTATTCCAAATGAAATTAGTTTTAATTAAATAGTTTTTATGATGTTTATTTTGGTGGATGCAAACTATATAAGAAAATTACTAGGGGTACTTTTGACATATATAGAATATATCTCATCTCATGGAGTAGTAACAATATCTCATGTTATATATGACCATATAAATATTATGTGTGATAATACTAGTGTTATTAATATCTCATAAAATTATATCCATCACTATTATACCAAACACATTGACCATATGCATCATTTCTTAAGAGATCACATCCAAAAGAGAGATATATTACTTGAATTTATTTTAAAATAATATCAAATTGATGATATTTTAACTAAACCCCTCACTATTGATTATTTTTCTTTCACTAATGGATTGTTACTAATGGTTCACTTGTGGTTTTCTCATTTTTACATTAGCTAACTTAAGAAATCATTTAAAAAGTTATCATTTATATTTTTATTTTATTGTAATTTTTTTTCTTTTTCTTACATGAAATAAATTATTTATAATTTATTCCCTCTTAGATATGATATTTTTTTTCTAAAACATTTATACATTTTAATGGTATAATTATATTTTTTATTTTAAAATTTCCCTTAAATGAGAGATCATTGTTTAAAAAAATTACTTTTCAAATTAAAAAAATATATTATTTTAAATATTTGAAAAATAATTTTTCTAAAATAAATAATTTTTATAACACTAATGTTTTTTAAAAATAATTTAATATATAATAAATTATCTATATTATATAATTATTTTTCAAAAAAAGTGTTTTTTATCACTCTTAATAGAACACTCGTGATGAGTAAAAAAAATTAGTGTCTCTCTAACAATTTTTTTAGTTTTATTTAAATAAATATATATCGAAGGATGATTTAGAGGTATTATTTCACATCCAAATAATTTTATTTCCTTTTAGGTTTTTCAATATATAAATCAATCAATCAATGGTGTTAAAACCCTTCATTGATTGAAAGAATCACTTGGAAAAGGTATGTACCAATTTTATTTTTCTTCTTTCTATATCCTCTCTCATCTTCTTCTTATTTATCTATTTTTCTTTTTTATTTATCTATTATTCTTCTTATATTTTTAGAAATTATTTTTTTTAAAACTAATTTAAACTACCTATTTTTTATTTCAAAAATAACTTTTGAAATCTATCTTATGATTTTCTTCAATTCATTCCTCTTATGTTTCTCCTTCATGTGTTTATTTTTTTCATTTTTATGATCACAATTGGGGAAATAACTAATTTTCTCCCAAATATAGATATTATTCCTAAAATTTATGAAAAATTTATTGTTTTAAAATGGTGATGTTTTTATCTCAAAGGTTGGGAGAGTGTTTGAATATGGGAGGATTTTTGAATTTTTTTTATTTTTTTGAATTATTTATTTTAAAAAGTGGGGTTCATTGAAATTTATATTAAATGTTTTACTATTACATGGAATATGGATATTTTATTGTTTTTCTCTTAAGAAACTTGGTTATCATATATTTATATCTTTAATTATGTTAAATAATTATTTCACCCAAGATTTATACTTTCAATTATGTTTTGTTATTTTATTTTTTTTATCATGAAAAAATGGATATTTTTGTACCTCTCTCTCTATGATGATGTTTTCATGGCCACAAACACTCTCTTGTGTATCTAATTCTTAGAACCAGTAGGATTCCACTAACCAACCAGTAGAAATTACAAGAGTTATCATTTCTTTTGGATGGAAACCATCTATATATTGGCCAATATAGTCTATATGTTGGTGGTTTTCAAAAATATCAATGTTCTCGGTGACCCAAAATTCATTTGGTGAGTTTTATTATGTTTCTAGAGGGATTGGGACAACTAATCAAATAATCAAATTAATATTGATCAAAATTTCTTAATTTTCATCTTCTTTAGCTTCTACTTCATTGATGAATTCTAGATGATAAATATCCCATTTAGATACAATAAAAATAGGTATTTGTACCATGAATGTTCTACCTATTTATAGAAATTGCTACTTTGGTGGAATCAATTCCAAATCACTAGAAATATTTAAAACATCTAAAAGGGAAAATCATCATTTCTCAATACCTCAGAGGCTACCATTCATTATCTCAATCTATCATCCCAATTTTTAAATATCCATACGAGATATTAAGGAGAAAAATTGTAATGAGGTTTCCTAAGAAATCCTACATCTTCACCTCACCTTCTACAACATGTTATCACTACCAAAAAAGTGAGGGATGAGTTCCTTGAAAACCACAAAAGATAAAGAGATTGATAAAAATGATAATTTTTATGGAAAGTTTTATCAGTCAATGCCAAGATCAAGGGATTAATAACATAAACATCTGAACCTTAAGGGAGGATATGTAGGGGATCAAAATAAGTAAATTTTGAACTCCTTTATGAAACAATTTTTTCAAGATCATATTTTTTTCATTATATAATTATACTCGAATACTCATAATTACATTAATTTGATTTCTCTATTTTCTACTAGGGATAAAGGCTTAATCATTGTTAAAATCAAAATTATAATATATATATAATTTATCAATTCATCCCTTTATAAAAAGTATCATATTATTAAATTATCAAGTCAAAATCATTTAATATTGAATTTTACTTTTCAATTTTCATTTATTTTAAAACATAAGTTCACCCCTAGTCTTTTGTAAGATCATGACCACTCTTGAGACATATCACTCTCATTTTCAGGTATTATGTTACACATATTTTGATCATACATTGAATAATATTTTTTGGCAGTAATTCAGTTGAATTTGGAGAATTTTGGAATCCCATGGGGTAGTGCACGATTGGAACTAGGTTAGGGGAAACTATAATGTGTACCATAGAAAACTGTGCACCCCATGTTGATCCACTCGAATTGGGAGGATAGTTTGAATAAACCACGTGGCCACCCCTCCAAACCATTCATCCTTGGAAAGAGTGGTAATTCATTTTAGGCATATAATTAATTCAACTTTGCATCTAAACTGTGCACCCGAAACAAAAGCTCTGTTTAATGTGAATGTTTAACCCACATAGTTACTCTTAATTATGTGGCCTCTAAATCAATCCATGTGTACAGGTATTAAATTATTTAAAAATTTAATTATAAATTCTTGAACCGTGATTTATATGCCCAATCACAATTACTCATCATAGTAAGTTTTAATTTTATATGGAGGCTCCCACATGGAATTATAGGATCCTCAATCCTTTTCCTTTATAATTCAAAGATCTGGTGGAATATATAAACCTCACTATAGTATGTGACAAATTCTTTGTTTAGGTTCTTCTCTCTCCCATTTCACACCCCGTTAGATTCAGATGAATTATTCTTTGTTTATGGAATAAATATTTGTTCTAATGAAACCTTATTCATTGGATCTTGATCATATTCTCTGATACAAGATCGTATTCATCATTGTGATTTAATCTTCTCAATATCAAATTAATGTCTAAGGGTGGTCACGTGTTTATCAATGAACCTATGGTAAGTGTTCTCTATTATAGTTCCTATAATATTTATGTTGATATTGTGTTTGTAGTTGTGTCACTATGTTTCCATGTTGTGTAATTGATTTTAAATTAGAAAAGTGAATTGAATCCCCATGATTTTGAGAGACCCTTCTCATATCATATTGGATTCATTAGAGATTAATTGGTCAGGCATGATGGAAACCCATGGGGTGTTCCATTTTCCTCGAAATGATATGTATGGAATCAAAAAGGGGAATCATATAGTTTATGAAATTAAACCATTTTTAATGTACATAGCAAGTTAACATGTCATAAATGAATATTTGGGTTAACATGGAAGTGTTAATGATATATAAAATGATTAATGGGAATTTTGTTAAAAGATTAAAGAAAACTTGTTCAAGTTTCAAAAGTTTTGGAATGATGTTAATGGTTTTTTTGATAGTTGAAATGGTGCTCCATGTTGAGAATGGTTGATAAAAATGGTTATTAATGTAGAACATTGATATGTATAAGTGAAAAATAATATGTGGGTGTTGGATTGATTCTTATCATTCCTGGGTGTACAGAATGATTCTCTTGGCCCATAATACATCATATGAATCAGTGCAAAGATGATTATCCTTGTACCTAATATTTTGGTTCTTAACTAGTGCTCTAAGAACCCTTGATAATGATGTTGGACTTATGATCCAAGTATCTATGATAATAGTACCTGGATTTATTCTTCGAGGTGCCAAAATGAAATTGGAATTAAATTAAATAATGAAATCCAATGAAGGAATGAAGTGTATAACTCTTTTAGTGTAAGGTTCAGACTATGGAATTGTTTGAATCAGGTGTGATTGTCTTGGGTGTCACTGTAAACCTGAGGGATAATGTTGTTAAATAAAGAATAAAAAATGTGAAACCTATTTACATTTATCATTTTGTATTTTATTATTTTTAAAATTCTATACACTTTTATATAATGGATAGTACTTTAGAAACTATTAGTGGTGGAAATATTTGTTATACTCACACCCTAATCGGGCCACTAATTGTTACTCAAGTGGACTTCTTTTTTGTAGGATAGGATATGGGAATGATAAATATGTTAGATGAATGATATTGTATTCAGGATAGAGAATGGATTAGGTAAACAAAAACAATAGTGGGAGCCTCTTAAGAGTTGTTAGTGAATATTTATTTTTATTCATTTGAAAATTGAAACTTATATGGAATAAAATATTAATTTCATTTGGTTTTGGACATTTTCCCTATTTAGAGATTATCATGTGATGTGCAGTCATCATTGGTTTTTGTTTATTATCATAGTGACTATTGATATATTTACTTCCACTATTGTGTTATTTTGAAAAATAGGTTACAGTCTTTCCACATATCATATAAGACCCTTGTTGTTAGTAGGAAGCGTCTGAAGTATGTGGAGATATGATTGATGCCATGTAATGAACTCAATTGGGGAACTCGTATGTGGTACCTGGGTTGGGATGATATAAAGTGGTATCAAGGAAAAGATTTATTTTCAATAATTTTATTACTTGGTAATGGTAGAGAGGAGACTAGGATTAGTCAATCCTAGGTTATGAGCTCGTGCATGGGAATAGCAAACCCATGTGTGGGGGAAAACCGATGTTCCTAGGACATGATTCTTTTTCTTGATGATTGTTGTTATTGTTGAGTGTTATTTCACCTTTGGTGATGAAAATTTTATGAGATGTTATTATTTTATGATATTTTACTCATAGAGGAGTATGGAATTGGTGTTGAGAATGTATTCATTATTCTAGGAACTTATGGATTTATGTGACATGTATCATATTAGGCACACAAAAATCATGTTATGAGTGTGTTATAGAAAATCAAAATGATTTTATTTATTTGGGTAATTTAAAATAAATAGTTTATGATGAATAACATATAAATATGAATTTTTATGCTATATTATCCTTGGACCAGGTTAAGGATGTTTTAGGGTAGTGATAGTGCCACAACTTGGACTGTGGGATGTGTATGTGGGATAACTTGTTGTGACGTTATATGAATCTCTACTATGAAGATGTGTAAATGATTTTTAATGATCCCTATGATATTTTTTAGGAAGTTTAAGGACATTCCTCCATGATAATGTTTTTCAGTAGGATGATAGGTGGAAATTTTGAGAAATGCGCCTCCAGAAGTGGGACAAGAGGATATAATAGTTCTGGGTGAAGGGATGAAAGAGAAGTTTTGTGAGAACATTGTTTGGATTATTCAGTTCATAGAAGGATACCTATGGAGGGATATTTGGAATATGACTTTTCTTCTTAGGTAATTCTAGTAGAATCACCCTACGACATTCATTAGAGACTGTGGACCTGATGTAGCTATGTTCTAGATTGAGCCACTCCCTAAAATCCCAGATCATTTAGAGTCTCCTCAAGAAAAAAGAATAAAATTGGTGGCCAAACAGTTTTGAGGACTAGTGAAGCACTGGTAGGATATTCAATCTTGGGAGGGGTAGTTCGTGGACTATGTATGTAATGACTTTTAGGATATATTATTAGAAAACTTTTACCCAGAGGTGATGAGTCAAGATAGGGTGGTAGAGTTTATGTAGTTAACCCAAGGAATCATTTCATTAATGGGATATTCTATTCACTTCGCCGAATTGTAGTGATTTTTTATAGTAATGGAAAGATATGATGCAGTTGTGGTGAGAAAACATTATGATGAAATTAAATGTTAGTTTAAGTCTTAGGTTAATATCTCATATTTTAAGAGTACCTGAAAGAGGATTCCAATGTAGGAAATGTGGTTTTAGCTAGATGATCTGGTGGTATTTCAATCTAGGTTAGGAAAAATCATTTTGATAATTTTCACTGGAGCAGTGGAAAATAGAGTATCCATGGCGAAGGATCAGTTGCTCAGGGAAATAATCAAGTGTTTTGACATCAATATGGTAAGCCCAGTCACATTCATTGTTAGTCCCTCTAACCACCATTTGAGTGTTGATCTTGTAGAATCATGGTACACCAATAATGGTACTATATGAACTCTCATAATATGGGATGTAATGGAGGACATAAGATGACACAAAAATGGATGGGGGTATTCTACCTCATACTAGTAATGTAGTGGGAGTTCTACTAGCCATGTCGATTGGGGTGGAAGATGCAGTAATTTATATAAATAGTTTCAATATCAACAGTGAAACACAACACATAGCACTCAAACTAGATCACAAGGAAGATGAATATGTCAGTTGCATGTAGTGTATCCTACAATTATTGATAACGAGGTTGAGTCATCAATATTCAGAGGCATAATTCTTGTTGCTTTTATAAAATCTTGCAGTTTATTAAAGAGAGGAGCCTTACATTATTTTAAATATTAGAAAATTGTGAATGGTTAGATTTTAATGGTGGAGTTTGTGTGTGGGGTTATGATGATCAACATGCCATAGGGAGTGTAGTTAATGGAAATTTTTCTATACAAAGGGTGCTCTATAGAGGTTGGTAAGTGTTGTTTTTATTAGGATCTATACATACATGAGATATTAGGTTTTGAATTGATTTTGGGTATGCACTACCTAGTATCATAATTTGATAAAATCTATTTTTACCCTAGGATAGAAACATTCACATCTCTTAAGGGTGACATATATGTTCATTATGGAAAATTGGATATTTGGTTAGGCTATGCAGGGCTAGTTCATTAGAAACCAGGGGATCTAACCCCCCAAGTTGTGAGTCTTTCATTGGATTATGGTGATGTGAAGCATTACTTTTTTCCACCTATAGTGGATTGGTTTTAGGACCTATTTTTTGTGGACTTCTCAGTGCTTCCTCCAAAGAGGTATGTCAGATTTATGATTGATTTAGTGCCTATATTTGAACCAATATCCATTAAAACTTATAGAATGGCACAAATAGATATTCAAGATCTTAATAGATAGATTGAATAATTCATGGATAAGGTATTATTCCATCTGAGTACATCACCATGGGGTTATCCAATTTTGTTTTCCAACAAAGTAGAGGGAACATTACACTTTTTTGTTGATTGTAGGAATTTAAATAGGATGAATGTTAAGAACTAGTTTCCTCTTCCATGTATCGATAATATTTTTGACCAGATGATGTGTGATTATATGTTTTCCAAGATCAATTTGAGGTCAAGGTATCATCATATGAGAGTGAAATATTTTAATATACCATGGATTTCATTCAAGTATATGTATGGCATAAATGAGTTTTTTGTTGTTTCGTTTGTATTGAAAAATGATCTTACTATGTTTAGTGCCTAAATAATCTAAATATTCCACCCATTTTAGACCATTCTTTATTGTTTTCATAAATGAGATCTTGGTGTACTACCAAACATATTAGGATCTTTCAAACATCTTGACTTTGTCCTATGTATAATGAGATAGAATAGGTTATACACCATGATATCTTTCTCTCAATTATGGATCAACACAAAATATTTATTAGGTCACATAATCTCAGATAAAGGCATTTCAATGGACCTGTAGATTGTTTTAGCATTTTTTTTATTTGTGGAATCCAAATAATGTTTTTGATACCCAAATATTATTTTGTTTAGTGGAGTATTATTGGACTAAAAAAGCGTCCAACCTGCTGAGAAGAAGGGGACTACTATCAAATTCACCCACCAGAAAGCCTCTCAGCCCATATACAGTAAAGAACCCAATAATTCTAGCTCACTAAGATCCACATACTCTCAATCCTCCTAGGACTCCATCAAATGTAATGTGGTCTACACAAGACACAAGACATCTGTAAGAAAATCCCATGCATGGGTGAGTATAAAGATACTCATTAGGTGCCCCAAAACCCCCCCAAAAGAAAAGGACCAACTTAAAGGCAACATTACACTCATCCCAGCTATAGGGAACCCAAAAGAGAGATATTCCACACCTTAATATCATCCTCTACTAAACACGACTTGCCATCTCAAAACACCAATTGTGTCAATGAAGAAGTGACAACACCATAAGAGAAACACAAAAATCACCCAGATATAGTCGTCTCAGGAAACAAGCCATAGGAGGTACTAACCTCATTGCCTGTGACATATTTCTATTTGTGGCTCTAAAGAAAAAAACTTGTAGCACACTCTCCAAGAGAATATTCATCCTAGACGGACCATCCGAGAGAACACACTTGTTATATAACACCACTAAGTACATCACACTGAAACTCAGTGGAAGCAAAAAACTCCTAGGATATGGGATCACTACTAGGAACCACTAGGGGATACTGGAACCCAAAACAATTAATCAAAGATCTCATAGATAGGGGATCACTCACAGGATCCATTGGGGGATACAACCACCTGATTTGACATTCCACATATCAGATCACTTAGATAGTGGATATTCGACCATGTATTGGAGGTCACGATGATAATGAAAACCCCATATGGTATAACTCATAAAGTTGGGGATCACACAGATGATACCACAAACCCAACTAAAACTGCACGCTGAGTATGGGATCATATAACCGACAATACTGCAACCTGACTATCATCACCCATTATGTACGGGATCATATACACAATGACTCCAAAAAAACCCTATATGTATGTCCACCTAGATAAGGGATCTCCTATGGTGTAGTGTTTGTCACATTGATACCAAGAACCCGATCTAGGGAAATGATAAGATAGAGGATTCTACCCCAGTGTCACCTGAGGGATGCAAAATCTCTATCTGAGCTCATCCTATCAAGGGGATCTAAATCCTATACCAAGTACATAATACTGACAACCCTCAGAGAATAAGGACAAGGGTGATCTACAAATACCTAATTATATCACCTGAACACCACACCTCCAAGGTTTAAATTGTGGACACCATCACATTCTACATAAAAAACACATAGGATAGGCTACTTACTTGCCCAAAACAGAAAATCGGGAAAAATAAAACATTTCCCCACAAAAATATGGGCTAGTTCCTTGTAGGGGCCATTACTCGATCCTAGAACATATAAAATGGATAGATTAATTGGGATTCTTAAATAAAAACACCCATGATTGACTACTCATTCGTCCAATATAGACACCCGGTGAACAACTCACATTTCATCGCAAACGTCCAGACTGGGCCCCATGGGGACAACACCCAAATCTCACTTTAAACACTCAAATTCAATTTGGAAACATCCTCATTAATTCCACGGTCTCTACACCACTGACGGCACGCCAAACCGACATCATACACAGGGGTTACATTCGATCCAGGAAGCTCCAAATAATACAATTATATTATAATTATTATTAATGGATGTTTCAGGACACCAAGCCTCAAGCCCACAACAAAAGGTTCTAAAAGAAGCCTAAAAAGGTTCACCTTGAATAAAGGGTCATGTTTCCATAGATTCCAGGAAAATTAGACCCTTGGTTTGTAAGATATGGGGTTTTAAAAAAAACAAATCCAGCTTGACCCGACCCAAACCGCCTATACTGGACCATACTACCTGGTCCATATCGTAGCCACTAGCTCGAGGCCTAGATTCTTTGTCCCAAACTGATGGACCACCATACCATCTATTGACCCTCCTAGGTCTCCCGACTGTGCCACCGCCCATGTGCCTTGTGCCACTGCCGGCTCCCAATTCCATCCCAACCGACTGACCTGCTTCACGCCTGCACGTTGCGCCACCATGCCATCTAGTGGAAAACACTTTTACACTAGTGACTGCCAGGCCTCAGATGAACTCCACACCACCACTATCCACTAGAGCCACTCACGCCAGACTTGTGTGCCACCACCTACTGTAGACCACCGAGAACACTACAATGGTCCAAAAATGAATCAGAGACCTGTTTCAGAAACCTGAAGACCCGATCTACACTTCCCAACCTTCTCTCTAAGATCCATTGATGATTCAAACCAAAAAATAAGAACAAAAGAGTGGAAATATGATTTAAACTCAAACTGTCTGCCTCAAGGGTGAAACGCCAAAGCTTTGGGTGTTGAACGATGCCTAGGACACATTTCTTCCCAATCTGGAAACAA
Source organism: Viscum album (assembly GCA_963277665.1). NCBI lineage: Eukaryota > Viridiplantae > Streptophyta > Magnoliopsida > Santalales > Viscaceae > Viscum > Viscum album. The sequence continues at coordinate 1,493,310,096 of OY728120.1, forward strand.
TCAACATAAAAAACAGTATCCAAAGGTACCTCTTTCCCTATTTCATTGATGGGAGAGGAAGGGGAGGAGGCTCCAACTCCTGCATTCATAGAAAATGAATGGAAAGTAGTGGATTTATTTATTTTTAATTAAATCTTCTCTATTTAACTACTTGGCCGCTACACCTCCAACCCAACACCTGATGCTTCGTGCCTAGGGAAAACACACCCTTCTGAACTCTATTAAGGTCTCATAAATCTGATATGAGACTCTGTTCTTTATTTATTCAAGATACGACATCAAAATAAATACATTAATATTTTTATGAAAATTCCCTCGACAACTTTTTCCAGAGCAAGCCTACACTAACAAAACATACACACTACCTAGGGTAAATGACATGCTCTATAATAAATCATGCCCTCGTATTTCTGATCTGAAATACCATTTACGATATAACCCATTTCCTCATAGTATAAAAATACATAATATTTTATTTAAATTTATTACGGGCATACCAGGCCTTGGTATAGTATTCCGCCTCAATGACTAGCTCAAAAAATATTCTTAGAAATATTCTAAAGTCTGATAGGGCCATACCCGAGTCGCTACATCCTCCCCACCTTAAGTCCTTTCATCCCCCAAAATCCAAAGTCTAGGAATGATGGGAAGAATCTAAACTCTCAACTGGGTCTACCATGCTAGTGAGTTCGCCAAAAACCTTAACAAAAGCACCAAGGGTTCTCGTGCTTCCAATGAGCACACACTCCAGGGAACCCAAGACCACACAAAAGTCCAGCTCAACCCAGGTCGATATCGTGAATCCGAGCACATGTACCCTACACTGTGACAGGTGTGAAAACACCCTGCGCCTGGTCTCCTGTAGTCATAGGGTCTAGAGGTATGCCACCTCACTAAGGTGATATAGAGACCAAAAAACCTACTGCAAAAAAACAACTCAAAGGGGTTCATCCACTGCACCTCGATACTATCCGTTTTAGTTAGCACTGACTCACCTGCATTGTTATTAATCACGTCTCAAAAAATGTCTTAATGGGGAAAGCATCCATCATTATAATGAGTCTAATTCCACATTGAACCACACTGAGACCTTTTTATGTGACCCATGTACCAATATGATGCTGAAAACGTGAGGATAAAAATTAATAAAATAGGGCTTCCCATGCACACACTCCATGTCTTACCATGCCGTTCACCCAAACCTCCAAACACACAACCCTACCCCGAGTGCAAAATTCAAAGGGACTCATCCACTACAACTCAACACCATCTTCTTTGGGCTGTACTGACTCACTAGCACGATTTTAATCACATCAAAAAAACATTTCTTAGTGGGGGAAAGATCCCTCTATCTCGTGCATGGTTTTATTCATGTCACAAAAAAGCACCCTTGATAATTCTTTCCATAGAAGGCCTGCACTCGCAATGTTTATACCCCACATAGGGTAAACGACATGTTCTAGACATAATCGAGGCCTCATTTTTTGGATCTGAGCTACCATTTAAGAGATAACCTATTTCCACCAAATGAATAGTATAAAAATAATTAATATTTTTATAAAATTTATTCTAGGAACACTGGTCCACAGAATCACATGTCGTCTCAGCACCAACTCTAGAAATATTGGTAGAAATATTCTAAAGAATTTTGACAATTGAGATAACTAGTTTCAAGATTAAAAAAGATTGGTGTCAAGTTTGAATGGTCTAGATAATATAAATACGACTTTAATGAGTTAAATAAGAGTTTGAATACAAGACTAATTTTGATCCTACCCAAGCCACATTAGGATTATAACCTGTTTTGTGACGTGTTTGGGATTGGACTTGGGAAAATGTTGATACAGAGTGATCATGTCAAGGTGTATAGATCACTACCATTGATTCCACACTAATGAACATATCCTATGAATGATATTAAATTGACTATGGTGGTCAATGACTTATTGTGGTGGTGGCATTACCAAATGGGAAAACTTTTATTGATTATAGTAACCATAAAAGTATAAATTACATATTTTTATAGTGAGATTTGAATCTTCGGTAGCATGGATGGGTTGAGTATATGTAGTCATCTGACATTGATTTAGCCTATATGATCTTGTAGGGGGTAGTATTTAAAATGCTTTAAGCTGAAATACAAAGAATCATGATGTTCATAACTCTAGTTTTTAGTGTAAAATGATCTATTTACTGGATGAGATGAATATATATGTTTATGAGGACAAGGAGAGGATGGATCTCTTTTCCTTATTAGTGTAGTCCACACTTCTGAGTTGGATCAAGGAGAGAGAGTATGAGGATATAGAGTGTTTGGCATTGAGGGAAATATTAGAAGGTGGGGAGTCACCATCTAATTGGGTTATCATTCAAGATAATATCATCTATGTTTGTGGATGTGTTGGTGTACCTCTATGTGTCAGAGAGGAGTTGATGCATTATTTCCATGTATTGATGTTTCCAGTGCACCCAAGTTTGACCAAGATGTACTGTGATCTTTGATGATAGTATTGGTGGTTGGGAATGAAAAAGGTGATTTCTAGTTTAGTGACATGATTCTACACCTGTCAACATGTGATGGTAGAGCATCAGTGACCTATTGGGATTACAAAACATTTTCCCATTCTAAAGTGGAAATGGGATGAGGTCACCAAGGACTTTGTAGTGGGTGTTCCAAGGAGACCTTGGAATAATTATGTAATATGGGTGATTTTGGACATATTGAAAAAATTAACCCTCTTATTTCCAATCTAGGAAACATTCACAGTTGATCCGTTGGAAGATTTATATGGATAGGAGGTTGGGCATTTTTATGAGGTTCTATGAAGTGTAGTTTCATATCAAGATCTATGTTTTACTTCTCGCTTATGTAAAAGAATGAATAAGGCACTTGGTACTCATGTTTTTCTGAGTTTATATTTTCACCCATATACAGAAAATAAATCCTAGTGCACTATTCCAGTGTTGGAGAACATTCAATAAACATGTGTCCTAGATTTTAGTGGATCATAGGAGAAGAACTTGTTTCTTGATGAGTTTAACAATAATTGTCAAGTTGATATTCAGAAAAACAATATGAGTATCCTTTTGGTATTCCATGTATATCACCAATGTTTTAGATAAAATATGGAGAGTCAAATTTTTTGGTAGTCAAGTATCATGCATGAGAAATTAGAACAGGTTCAGTTGATTCCCAAGATTATGTCTATATTATAGAGTAGATAAAATTTTTATGCTGATTAACATTGTGAAAATGTTTAGTTTACGGTGTGTGGACATGTATTCCTTTGGGTGTTGGTGAGATTGAGTTGCTGTCAGATTCGGATGTAGGGAATGTTAGGGATGATTTTTGTTATAACTTTTGAGATTGTAGAGTAGATCAGATCGGTGGTGTTTCGATTGGATATTCCAAATAGGATTAGTTATATGAGAAATTTCATCCACATGTCACATCTTTATTAGTATAACTCAGACCCATCATATGTAATATATATTTATGATGTGGAGATTGAGGCCGATTCTGAAGTATAGAAGAATCAGATATATTTATTGGATCATAGAGATAATGTTTTGTGGTGAGAGACGATGCCGTTAGTCTGATTTACATGGAAGTATAGTTATGTTAAGGGGGGAACAAGGGAGAGGGAATTAGATATAAGGCCCCATTGGACTGAAATTTTCACCTCAGAAGCTTGGTGATTCTTGGTAGTGAACCTCAAGGAAGACTTATTATAAGGTGGGAATACTGTAATATCAAGACCTTTCATGAGACATCTCATACTCTTTTTCTGGTATTCTTTTCCAATTTTTATCATTATTTGGATAATCCTTTACAAGGGTTTATTTCATGTGAATTTGGATAATGGTTCAAGACTATGGGGGCTATGAAAAATTCTCACGCAGTTAGGGAAGACTATGTGGTTTTCCACAGAAAACTATGCACTCCATTTTGAGCCATGGGAAGGGGGCACATGATTTGACCAACTTGTACAACAAATCCTCTAAACCATTCATCCATAGATAGATGGATAATTTAGGGTTGGTGAATTGTAAAAGTAACCATACAACCAAACCATCCACCCCCCAAAAAATCTCTATATAGGGAATACAATTAGGTCTCATGGTCACTTATAATCATGCGGCATCTCCAGAAAACCATACATGTTGGTATTAAATTCTCCAAAAAAATTATTAAAATTCTTAAACCCCTAGTTTATATAACAAACAACACCAAATCAACCTAATATGGAATAATTTAACTTTGGAGGCCTCCTTAAGGATTATTAGGCCCCTCTAACATCATCCTTTCCGAATCGAAGTTCTATTGGAAGAAGTCAACCTCTCTCTGGTATGTGATCTCTTCCTTGTTTAGGTTTCTCCCTCTCATATATTTATCCCCCTCTAGAGTGGGATAAATAATTCATTTTTTGATGGTATAGATATGTGTTTTAATAGATCTCTCTTTTTTTTGGATTTGATCCTATGTTTTGATCCTAGATATTCTTTATCATTGTACTATCTGATTTTCTACATTGAATTAAGGGATAAATTCAGGAAAGCATTCATCAGTGGCCCTAAGGTAGGTGGTATATATGCCAATTACCATTGTTTGGATAATGATATTTTGTTTTTTGTTATATCCTCATGTTTCCATAATGTGAAATTTATTTTAAATTAGAATGTGAATTGAATCTCTATGAATTTGAGGGACCCTTATCAAATCTCATCGGATTTGTTGGGGAGTACATGAGTGGGCATAATGGCAACCCTTGGGGTGTTCTATTTTCCTGAAAATGGTAATTAAGGGATGAAACATGGGAAATATTTATATTATAAAATTAAACCATTTGTGAATGTGTTCAACATTTTAACTAATTATAAATGAATATTTTTATTAACATGTGAATGTAAATGAGATTTGAGATGATTAATGAAAATTAGGTCAAGTGGTTAAAAAAATTGATGTTGCTAAAGTGTTGGAATGTAGTTAAATGTTTTTTTGATAAATGAAATGGTATACCATGTTGTGAATTTTAGATAAAGGGGTTATTAATTTTTAACATTGACATGTATTTGTGAACAATGATCTATGGGTGTTGGACTGATGTTCCTCATCTGTGTGTGACCAAACTAATGTTCTATACCCTCATTGCATTCATGTGAATTGGTTCTGGACTGATGCTCCAAGTACCCACTATTTTGGTGCAAGAAACATGCTCCAAGAACCTATAATAATGATTCTAGACTAATGCTCCATGTATCCATTAAAATAGTTACATGAATATATTCTCCAAGGCACCAAAATGAAATTGGAATTAATTTAAATAATGAAATCCCATGAAAGAATAAATTATAAAAACCCTATGGTGTATGTTTTAGACTCAACAATGGGAAGTAAGAATGTATGATTGGCTTTGGTGTCATGATGAACCTAAGAAAAACTATGTTAAATAAAAGAATAATAAATTTGAAACATGTTTTCTTGTATCATTTTTTGTTTTATTCTATATACAACTTCATACAGTGTTATCGACCGGAAATTTCTTTAGAAACCAGTGGTAGTGGAAAACTGAGTTGTACTCACACCCTACTCGGGCTGCTGATTGGTACTTGAGTATAGTTCTTGTTTGAAAGATATGATAGGGTAAATATCCCTAAATTAGATAAATATTAGGGGATTTGGGATGGATAATAGACAAGGGAACACGACATGATATCTAGAACCACTTGGGATTTATCAGTATGCATTTATTTTGAGTTTTCATTCTACACATTATACTTATATAGAATGACCTATTTAATTATTTGGTTTTAGTTATTTTCACTATTTTGGGATTATCATGTGATGCCTAGTCACCATAAATTATTATTTATTAATGTCCTGGTTATTGATATATTTATTTATACTATTGTGCTACTTTTAAAAAAGAGGGTATATTCTTTCCATGTTTCATATTATACTCTCATATATAGTCAACAACCTCTCACATATAAGGAAATATGATTAAGTTATTGTAATGAACTCACTCAGGGTACTAGTATTGGCACCCAGGTTGGGATGTTACATCTCTCCATCTAATTTGTCCAATGGTTTCATAATGGATGGATGGGGTGTGGCTCGAAAATTCCTCCCCTCCCCCCATTTTTTCCCTTTTTGAGCCTTTATCCATTTGTTTCTATGTGTAATTTCCTAATAATAATTGATTTTTACTTCATAATAAAGTTCAAATTTATTAATTCATTTATTTTTTAAACTACCATCTTAATACTTCATCATTTCAAAATTATTTAATATGGATTTTACATTTTGGTTTTTATTTATTTTAAAAGGGAAATTCACCGCACCTCTTTCCATTAACACAAACCAACAATTTCCTAATGGATGGATGAGGTGTATATTGAAAAATACTAACCACCCAACCCCCTTTTTCCAATTTTTATCATTTTATATTTTAATAGGAAAATTATATTTTGGGAAACTTAATGGGTGCATCTAAAATTTCCCTCCCCATCACTTATAAAAAGGGATCACTTCAACCACTTCAAGTTACAACTTCACATCCAATTTTATTTCAAAAACATTCTGTTTTATTCCACATAAAAACCTTTCACACTTCCTTAAGCCTCTTTTAACCATTATTTATCTAAATTCTTCTATCTCTAAGGATATTTGAAAGAGAAAAACCAATCTCTCGTTGTTATTATTACCTATTTATTAATCATTTCTTCTCAATATAACTCTTTTAAACCATTAATATCCACCATAATAAAATTAAATTTGTATAACTAATATACCAATATGTTATTATTTTAATATGACAGAGCTTATTTTATTTTTTATCATCTTTTTACAAAAACAAAATATTATCTATCAAGTGTTGTGTGCACTACCACCTCTACAAAGTGACATCTTTGGGCTTTCATAACTTTTTATGATGGATGATTTTAATGATGAAAACGATGAATACAATATGATATATAAAAATTTATTATGATTATGAGAAGTAAATTTAAAATCTACCTGTATCCCCTCTCATTTTTCAGGAAATAAAAATGTTAACCATGTATACATGTGGATTATCGCCTCTATAAAGTAACATTTTTCATTTTTCATATAGTATTTCTATACATTATAAATCTTTTTTAAAATATAATTCATTAAATTAAAAATGTATAGATATTATCATTATGCTTCAATAATAATGATATTATAACCAAATTACCCCATAATCATGCTTACCCATTAAATTATGTTATATTCATTTTGGGATGGTGAAACCACCTAGTTAAAAAATATTATAAAATGATTTCATATGTGAATATGAGAAATTTTATACTAATAATATATGATAGAAACTATTAAAAAATAATAAAATTATGGTTATTTATGGATAACATGAATATTAATAATAATTTTAAGTTAATCCATCGATACAATTAAGTAACCCAAAACTGATTTATCACTGAATTCATCTTCATGAAACTTGGAAAAAGTCTCATGTCATGAAATTTTAACATTATTGTTCATTGTAAAAAAAGTACAATAACATTTATTTATTTTTAAATATTTAATTTCTGAAAATAAGGTAGATCAATACAACTTTTATGAAACACGTACAATAATAAAATTATAGACACCCAATGATGAAAATAGATAAAATGAACTAATACATGTGATGAGAATTATAATAAATTAAAATTATAAATAGAAATATAAATGAGTAATTTTCTTAAATAAATAATGAAATTTATTATCTTCATGATACAAATGGTTTAATATATTTTGTGGAAATCATGAGTAAATTTTAGGGATTTGGTAACTCAAACTCCATCCATTGAGTTATATGATTTATTATGTTTTTCAACTATATTCATTTATTTTCCATTTTAAATTATTTTCTATCATATATATCTTGGGGATAATAGTTTTTAATTAACATCTATCTCAATAAATAGTTTAATTTTCAATTTTTTTTTGAAAAACAAAAGATAATTTTGGAAATAGATCCTGACTATGGATTTTACATCGATTATTGAAAGTTATTTTTCAATAAAGCAATTTGGGTGGTTTTCCATTCATTTTCCTCTACATATTAAATATATATTTCCTTAATATAGCTATGTTTCAAGTTACACCCAAAAATGTTCTTCTATTATTTGACTATTTTCGGATGATAAAGTTATTGGTGTAAATATATTTAATTCAAGATTTTATTTTATATTATTTTGAATTGTTATGTATCAATTTTCTATTCATGGTTAATTGTTTATATAAAGGTTAATGATTTTAATTTGGATGTTTGATGAATAAAATTTAATTTCTATGGGTTATTTATGATTTTATAAGTTAATTAATTTTTAGTGGAATATATAGGTTTAGATGAATGATGACTATAGTCATATATCACCCTCAATGAATTGGTAAAAAGTTCATTTTTATGAGACATGTATACATAAGAATAATTTAGTTTCAAAAAATCGTGGGTTAAAGTGTGTGTCTCATGGTGATTAGGATTCAATATACCTATGGTTGTTCCAAATTTTCTTGTATTACTTATTACTATGACATGTCTAATTTCCCTGATATATTCATATGTTATGCCACACTCTTATGTTATGTTTTTAAGAGACCCATGATTATGTGTTTAGGTTTTGATTAATTTATTATTTATGCTTCTTATTATGTTAACAATTTTTTCCCATTAATATTTTGTGATCTATTATTTTTTGGGTATGATTATATTATCCGTGATCATCCATTCATATCTTTTTATAAAGCCCATTTTCTCTTCTTAAGTTCACTTATGTTCATCAATTGTTATCTCTAATGTTTTCCCTTATGGAGAATTTGTACTTAGAAATTTCTTATTTTTTTGTCATTACCCAATTTATATAGATATATATGTCAGGTGACATGTTTTGAATTAATTTTATATTTTAGTGGTAAAATTGAAATGTTAATGAGTTTTTTAAAATAATTTATTTATGTAGCTAATTTTGACACACAAAACCTTGAGTACCCTAGTTTATGTGACTATTTGTTTGATAGAATATTAATTCTCTTAAAATAAAGTAATGAACATGGTTTTCTATATTGGGTTTCTATATATGGTATTAAATGAGGATTTATTTATTTTTGTGATTAGTTTAGAGAACTTAAGTGATATCCCTAGGAGTAAGTCTTACCATAGGATAAAATCCTAAAATTTTGTTAAACTAGATTTTTTTTCTTTTTTATGGAAATAACTTCCCTATATAGATTTTACAATTGGATGAAGTCTCTATTATCGATATTACTAGGAGAACTAAACCTAATATTGGAATATTGTCTTTTTATCAATCATCACCTAGTGAATAAAAAAGAGGTCTAACCTCATAACTTGTTTGACACTCTTGAGGGATATGATTTGGTTAATCACATTCTCTTTATAAGCCATTATGAATTATTTATCATGTTAATGAAATAGTTCAAGGAGTATGTGAGAACCCAATAAAAAGTGCCATATATTGAATAAAATGTGATTTACTTTAAACTAAAATAAAATTTGATGGTTTTTATATGTAATACATTTTTATTTAGAGGTATAATGAGATCATTTATGATAATTCTCTTAAGATAAAAATCTATCAACACTCATGTTAGCACGCCTTTTGTTTTAGTAATGGTTGATTCTTGAAGGAACCAGGATAATAATGGATTCCATATAGAATGAAGAGACTATCTGATCAATAAACCTATTGGGATAATATATATATTAAGAAACCTTGTGATTAATCAAAATGAACTATCATGAATTATAAATAATTACATGAAAATAGTTAGGTTTCCAAGCAAAAAAAATATGAAAATGATGAAGTCTCAAGATGGTTCAGGTTAAGAATATGACTATGTAAAGAAGATTCAATTTTTTGTCTCAATAAGGTGGAAAGAAGCATTACATTAAGGGGATGAGTAAATGATATTAAAGTGTACCTAATTTATATCGAGACCATGAGTGAAAGGAAAATGGAGAATCCAAAAAAATCCATGGATCAGGTTGTAAGGAGGTTGGACCTTATGAAAATCAATTCCCTAATACAAGGGATGATAAGGGAAATAGAAAAAATATCCACATAGGCCATGGGAACAAGTAAAATCCTATTCAATGAAAAATATTGAAGTGAATAGTGATTTTATTTACTCTTGATCTTTGATTATCTTATGTCATGTAAGATTTCACCAATGATGTATTGAAATATAAATAAAAATATTTGTTGGTATAATTATTTTATCTAAAATATATGAAACTTTATCATGGTTTGTGGAAATTTAATTCTTATGGATTTATCTCTTATTTACTTATTAGGGTTCTATAAAGAATGGATTAGATCTCCTTACAAGAGGCTCAAAATAATTTTCATAAATTGAAACCTGAAATTATATCTTAAGAAATTTTTTGAATACCCATTAGTGTAATATTAATAGTGTGATATATTTAGAAATAAATTTCTTCTAATGTGTTTTAAAATTTTGAATATATAATTTTTCTTGGGTAGAATGTAGTTACACAATAATTTACTATATAATTTGTTCATTAAATAAACATTATGTCAGATAACGTGAATTATATAAACCAAAAGAATATAATGAGTCACCAAATAATAGATAAGTACTAGTAAGAAAAAATAATAAAACCCCCCATTAAATAAGAAGATATAATTCAATTTAAAATTCTTGCATTTAGTGGTTAATTAATAAATGTGATTCAGATTTTATTTCTCAAAAAAATTTTAAATGTACCATATATTTAATACTGATAAATTAAATAGACTGATTAGAAATGATAATATATAATATTTTATTATACTAACTAATATATTATCATCCTATGAAATATAAATTGGTATGAAATGACACAATAGACACTTAATGTGTAAACATTTTATTTTTCAATAAAAGTAGTTTCTTGTTATATTTTTCATTTTCATTCAAAAGATAAATATATAATTTTAGAATTGAAATTAGTTAAAATGAAAACAATTTTTTAATTTGGAGCATAAAATTTTTCAAAGGGTTAATTTTTGAAATTTTTATGAGATAATTGATTCTTAAGTGAACATAAAAAAAATATTATTTTTTCAAAAAAAAACAATCTTTTTTTATGAAATTGTCATAAGATAATATTGAAAAAACATTCATAAAAAACATTTACTAATATAATATTTAAAAAATTAATAAAAAATTATTATTTTTAAAATATTAGGTGAAACATAGAAAACATATTCTTAGAAATTTGGAGCTTAAGTTATATTTTTCCCTAATTTGCGGAATATTAATTTAAAACAAAAATATTTTGGTGAAATTATGTTTTTGGAATGATTTAAAGGATAAAAATAATTAATTTTATAATAAACCAATTTATATTATTAAAATCACAATAAATGATAATTTTATCCCACATATAAGTTTTAATCCTAAAAACACACTTTTCTAAAAAATTATATTCACTTGTTAAGTGTTTTTATTTTAAAAGTAACATTTAACACTATTAGATATTTTATTTGATAAAATAGATTTAAAATTTTAAATCTGAATGATCAAATTAGGTAAAAATTGTAATTTTAATTTTTTAATTATAATTAATTACTATGTTTAAAAATTAATTATCCTGGTAAAAGTAAAATGTTTAAAAATTGATTTAATAAGTGGAAAAGACCCAAAACATGTTAAAAAAATTTCGAAATGGATTTTGAGTGTTTTATATACAAAAAATTACCTACAATAAACTTTTTCCCTTTTTTATCCTTTTATCCTTTAATGGTACATTTACATTATTGAAAATGTAATGGGTGCTTCTAAAATTTCTTCTATATTCACTTATAAAAGAGATAGCTTCCAAAACAAAAAGATACAAATTTTACTTAAAATTTCTTCTTGAAACTATGCCATTTTTTCCTATTAGATCCACATAACACCTCTGTAAGACTTTTGTTAATAGTATTCATATTTATTTCTCCATTCACAAGGATATTCATAAGATAAAACTCAAGATATGGATGCATGAATTACCTCCTTCTTAATCCATCATTCTTAATCATCCTCTTCCAAACCTTTCTAAAAACCTTAATATAATAGAATAATTATAATAAATTTACCAATATTTACTTATATTTATTAAATAAACCTTATTTATTCCATCCCTTCCACTTTGAATAATAAATTAACATTGATCAGGTATTTTCCGGACTACCGTCGACATGTAGCGACATCTTTTATTTTTTATCGCCATATCTAAATGATGTTTTTAATTATTAAAATAATGAAAAAATATGATATATATATATATATATATAACATAATTATGATTAAGATAATTGAATTTATTATCTATTATTATCCACTCTCATTTTCGATGAAATTATAACATTAACCTTGTTTATGTGCGGACTACTATCTACACGAAGTAACATTTTTAGTTTCTCATTTAGTATTTTTTATTATTTACAAAATTCTTCTAAAATATGATTCAACTCATTAATAAAATCTAAATTATATAATTATAATTCTATAATAATGATATTATAACCAAATTACACCATAATCATGTTTATGTAATAAATCATTGTATGTTCTTATTTAGTCGGTTTAATAACCATCTTGACCAATGCTATAAAATATTATCATGGAAAACTATAAGAAAATAGTTATTACTAATATATGATATAGATAAGTTAATAATAATTTAATTATGGATCATGATGGATAATAGAAAAATTAGTCATCGTTATATGGTAATCCAGCAATTCAAATAAATAACTGAACACTAGTTTATCACAAAGTTCATCTTTATAAAGCGTAAAAAAATTTAATGGAATTAAAACATTATATGGAATAATAAACCATAAATTAAACTAACATTAATGGTTTGGTAAAGGTGATATTTGGGAAAATAAGTTATATCAACACCAATATTTTGAAACTAGTAAAACAATCAAATTATAAACACCCAATATTGAAAATAGGAAAAAAGTAACTAATATGCATAAAGGTAATTATAATAAATTAAAAATATAAAAGGAAATTTATATAAATAATGCTTTAAAATAGGTAGTTTGTATATTTATATTTTCGATATAGAATATTAAATCAATTATGTAGATGTCAAGATTGATATTAATGGATTTGGTAACTGAAACTTCTTCTTTTGAGTTATATAATTTCCTCTTTATACTATATTGAATTTATTTATTGATTTTTAATTTTGAATGATATTATATATTACATCATTAGAATACATAATTAGTTAAATAAAACCCAATCATATTAACTGTTTTCTTTTATCTTGTTTTTTGGACAAATAAAAATTATAATTTTGGATAAGAGACTCGTGATTATGAATTTTGAATCAATAATTAAAAAATGATTTCCAAAAAATCCCTTTTGGAGCATTGGTTTTCATTTTCCTCTAACGATTAAAAATATATATCTCTAATAGTGTTACGCTTCATGTTTCGAAACCCATATTTCTTTTATTATGTGATTATGTTTGGTTGATCAAGTTTTAAGTGTTGATATATTTAATTCATGATATTTTCATACACTATTTGGAAATGTTATGAAACACTTTTTCTATGCATGGATACTTTATTATATAAAATTGAATTATTTTCATTTGGATGTGTTGTGAAACACATTTTTTCAATGGGTTGTTTTTATGACATTAGTGAATGGTTTATAAGTAGAAAATGTATGTATAGAATAATAATGTATAGTGTCTTATATCACCTTCTAATTCATGGGTTAAAATATTATATCTTATGAGTCATGTATATGCCTGCATAATTTAGTTTCTTGAAATCCTGGGTGAAAGTTTTTAACTTCTGAAGATAATGTTCTCCATTACCCATAGTTGTTCCACAATTATATAGTATGTCTTATTCCAATGAAATGTGTCATTTCTACGATGTATTCTTGTGTTATGTTTTTCTAAATATCCAAGATTACTAGTTTATATTTAAACTCACTCCATGAATATTTTATGAGCTATTATTTTATGGGAATGATTCTATTATGTATGATAAAGAAATCTATTTATGTTCTCATACCCCTTTTTCAGAACTTATATGCACTTACGTTCTATGATTATTATCACTTATGTTTTCCCTTACCGAGCCTCTAATTTCACACCTTTATTATGGTTTTACCATTCCCATGTTTTTGAAGATGTTTTTTATATAATTTTTTAGACATAATTATAGAGTTGAGTAGGTATTGAGATATGGTGATGGTTTTTGTAAAATAAATTCCTTATATAGCCGATCTTCTAAGCCATTAGACCTTTGATTCTCTAATTTTGTCGAGTATGTGTGACAAGGAATGATAATTATTATATAAAAATACAATACAAGTTTTTATTTATATTGGTTTGATATAAAAAAGTAATAATATAATATACACAAATTAACATGCTTCATATAAAAAAGAACAACTGATTTGATAAATCAAAGTTGTAGTCATTCTCATGTAATAAATCCATTATAAAGACTAGTTTACTATGAAAATCAAAACAATAGACATACTAGAATATTCCTCCATATTTATCAAATAAAAATTGGATTTAAATTTTATATAATTATAACATAATCAGTTGTAATCCATGCTTATAACATTAAGTATTTTAAATAGGTAAATAAACATTAATACAAACATAACATCAGTTATAAAACATCATTCACACCTAGATACCTTGGAGACTGATTATACTAATTTTATTAAATATGTATAAACATTGACTTATAGTATATCAAAACCATGAAAAATATATATTTAACATCGTAATTGGATGTAACCAGTATGTAATATTGATATAATTTGTGATTTTCAAAGTATGGTATCGGTCATACAAATACATACCTAAGACATCCCAGATAATGAGTTAATGGATGGATAAGTTCTGAGTTTGAAACATCCATATGGGGGTAAATTTATTTTAAAATAATTTCATAATATTCGAATTTTATATTAAGGAAATAATACTTTTTAGACTCAATGTTATAAATAGTGTTACGTTAAACTTTAAACTCTTAAAATATAGGGTAGAATAAATTTATGTGAGAAAATTTCTTATAAGAAATTAGTTTATGGTGAAATCTTTTTATTATAATATGAAGGTTAGATCTAACTCATTATAAAAAGTATATAGAATTATTTTTTTAAAGGGTATTAATTTTGGGTGGTAAACCATTTCATAAAACCAAACAAGTTTAAGTATCAAATCAGTTCTCTCTATTTATGCTAACCCAGTCGTTACCTCACTACTGATGAACTCTTTTAACCGAGGGTAATTTTATATAATTATCTTATAACTCATATAAGTTAAAGGGATATGTAATGGATTATTTATTAAAACATGTTAAAGACACCATATTAACTTACTATTATTACATATGATAACACTACAAATACTGTAAAACGTACTCTAAATTAAATAGATTATTAATATATCTATCATGCACCTATATAGGATCAAGAGGAAAACTTATAGAAACATAAGTGAAACTTTAATAAGAATTATTATTTTAAAAGGGTTTCAATTCCACAAAAATATGTTTAATACTGAAGTAAATTTTTTTTTCTTCACTAGTCTCATCCATTGATAAGAAAATAGTTACTATTCACTATAAATTTATTATGCCATGAAACATGATATCAAACCTACCTTATATGGTTCAATAAAATTGGAAATGAAGGATATAAATTTTTAAAATAAAATATATATGATAGGGATATAAATTTTAAGCGATAATTACATCATTGACAAGTTTAAATTTAAAATAACATATTATAATTTCTCAATTTCTCAACAAACATTTAAACTCGACTTTCAAAAAAATCCAGTAGTTTGTAAATTTAGCCCAAGTACTAGAGAATAATTTCAATGAAAATTTAATTTAATATAATACCATGTTATTCATAAAAAATCATTCATATCTATAGAAAATAAGAAAAACTTTCTTTTTTAAATAAATAATATTGATGTTAAATGAACGCATAAAAGGTATTATATAATTACATATGATTTTAAAACATTTACATTTTTCTTAGCCTTGGAAATCCTTATATCTCCCTCTTAATGAAAAAATCATTCCCTAAATCCATATACATATCCACCTATAAGAATTTTATATTGAAAAAAACAAATTAAAACATGTAAAAACCCATATAGAATACCATAATAATTATTCCAGTAATAAATAAACCAAAATTTAAAATTCAATCATACATGGGATGACCTAAATCATTGTCTGAAATCAAGAACCCCCCCCCCCCCAATGAATTCCATCTTAAAATTAATTTATTTAATAGATTAATTAAATGATTAGAAATAACCAACTATTTTTTTATTGTAAATATGAAGAAATCGAAGCATTATAATGGATTTCAGAATGAATTTGGTAAAATACAAGTAAAATTGACCCATTCATAGTAAATAAATCAGAGGAAAATAATATATATAGGGATTAAATTAATTAGGAATTATTACCATGAATGATACTTGAAAAAAACATATTGAATCATTATAGATTAAGATTTATGGAATAGGGGATGCAGAAAACCTAGGAGAGCTCATTAAAAAGCTCTTAATCATCTTTAGAAGATGATTCTTGATTGAAATAAAAAAATATGGTTAAAATAATAGAGGGGAAAACCCAAATTTATCTTATTATTGTATTAAAATTGGGATTGGACAATAAGTAGCATTCCTGCCAGCATAGTGTTCCTGGGAGAACACTTATGTTCCCAAGGCCTTATCTCTTTACACATAGTACTCGGTGTACCCACACTAAGTACTTGGTTAAATATATATTCTTAATAATATAGGTTCCACCACCATTAAAATTATTTCATTCTTGAAACCAACCCAAGAAAAAAAAATATCTAAAAAATTTAAAAATACCATCTTAAAACTTCTATTTTATAATTCAGAACTCATAAAACATGACATTCTAGTTAGGAAAAAAATTTATAATCCCAAAATCAAATCACCTAAATTAACATTTAAATCTTTTGATGTCACTAGGTTGGATAGTGGTTATAAGAAAATTCAAACAAAATGAATTCTCACTCCCCAAGATATAGTGACATACCTTTTCATATATGGTTTTTAACATAATTTCATAAAATAAAATAGCATTATAAAATTCAATGGAGCATATAATGCTTAGAGTATTGGAAATTAAGAACATTATACATAATGTAATTATATAAGGAAACATAATATTTATTTAATAATCTTAAAATAAGCCTTTTATATCATTCTTGTTCTATTCACTGATAATATTTCATGTGGAAATATATCCAAGGGAATTATGAGCATAAATACAAATGAATGGAACATTTAAGTTTGTGACCATGGATAAATCTTAAGGAATCAGAATAGTGAATTATAATAAATACAAGAGGAATAACATAAAATCCTGATCATAATTACATGACACATAGCATAAAAGAAATATTATATGAAAATAAGGCATAACATAGAAAGGTGGTTATAACATAAAGATGATACATTCACAATAATATCATCATGTTTCATCAAAAAGGTGTCATAAAACATATTACCAAGGTTATTTACCTTGATTTTGTAAACATGTTATCTCAAGAGGTTAATTGTTTACTGAATGTATTATAGTGTTATCAAGGTACACCCTTTAAATGTATAAATTCATGTTTTTCACATAGATCAGAAACCACACATTTTTTTATTTGTACCCATTATTAGGGAATATGTATTTCCTTAATTGAAGTCCCAAGTCAATGAAGAAAAGTTATATCTATATGAATACCCTTCATTGTGGATAGGGTTAAGTATTCACAAAAATATGGCATAGAAACTGAATGGATAATTTTAGAAACATAACATGTGTTAATAAATGTTCATGGAAGGGTTTAATGATAGAGGAAAGTAATTTATAATTATTTGATTTGAAAAAGGTATCTATAAATATATAGAAACGTAATTTTTTGGAAATAAAAAGGCATATAATAATGGATATTCTTAAACTGAAAAAGGAGGCAAGGAACATGTTACCTTGAGAGGTCACTTCATAAATCTTTGGAACAATTTCATGGAACCTGGGGAACTCTTGAGAATGATTCCTGAGAGAGAAATTGAGAGAAATGTCATTCTTAAAGGATTGGTAATGGAGATTAAAAGTAGAATGGGTGGATTTTTTATATAAAAAGAGGGGAAAATATTTTCTAATTTAAAAACAAAGGCCATGAATAACACTTTAAGAATAGATAAAAAAATCGAGCTTCCCGTGTTTTTTCCCATGATTTGTTAGAGTGGTAGTTAATATATTATCAGTTTGGGAAATTAAATCCTTAAAATAATATAATTGATGATCTAGAAGGGAGTGATGTTAATAAATAATTTTTTTAAAAAATCATAATATATCCTTTAGGTTTTGGAAACATCTTTATAGGTATGTAGAGTTAATATTATTACATTAAAATAAAATATTTTTCTATGGAAACACTTCTTTGGTTTAGTATGTGAATAAAGTATATATTAAATTTATTTTATGTCAATATGATTCCATAATAACTACCATATATTTATATCATATTTTGCATTTTACCAAAAAATTCAACTATCTTAAAGAATTAAGAAGAATTAACCAATGGCTGATTTAAACATTATAGTTTCAAAAATAACATCCATTTTATCCAAATATTTCTACAAATAGAAAAATTTTAAATTTTTAAATGGTAGTCTTACTTTTTAAAAAACAATACATTTTTAGGATGTAATCATATTTCCGAACATTCTATGAATAATTTGGGACGTTATAATATTCTATTATCATTTTAATTTAAATAAATACTTTTTTATAAGTCAATTAACTAAAAATAAATTTTATTTAAAACCCAAAATTTATCATAATAGTGTATTTTAATTATATATTTTCTAAAAATGAAATAAAATTTTATTTTATTCAAAAAATTTATTTATCGTGTTAATATTATATTCATGTAAATTTAATTAAATAAAATAATAAAAAAATCAGAATACATAGATAAATATTTCATTTATGAAAATAAAATTACATCATATCATATTATTTTTTAGATACATAAACACTTATTACACCAACATAAGTCCTATGGGTAATGTGTGAGATGGTGGTACTTCCATGAGGTGGCTTAGAAAAAATAGATCTACTAGTGATCCTTAATAACTTTCACTTCTACCGTAGTCAATTTCACACATGCCATAATTATTGAAGCTTTTATTAGTCTCTTTCAAGGGGGAAACCCATCGACACTACCTCTTTCCCAAGTTTTGATATATGGGCTTCAAAAGGCATGATCTTATTGGTTAAGGATATCATTTAACATTTTTTCATCAATCATAACTCTTCAATACCCATTATATAAACTAATTCCAATGGCCATATTGGATATTGATATAGTATTGGTTAAATACCAGTGGACACATTTCCCATTAGACACTATATATACTCCACAATTCTCATACATTCCGTGATATTTTCAATCATATTCCACACTCTTATATTTTTTTTTCTATTTTTATTATAGGAGTGATCTCTATTGGGGAATCCAATCCTATGGAGTTTACATTAGTGTTTGTTTTTATTTTTTATTTATCTCAATGTATTATTTTGACTTGTTAGAGTCTATATTAATTTGTGATATATAATGAAATGTAAGAGTCATTCTATGTGATTCAATTTAAAAACATAATACAATTGTCATTGTGAAACATGATTTCTTTTATTAAGGAAATTTCTAGGTCATTTCATTCCCCCCATTAAAAAATTCAACCCTCGATGTTTTTTTTGTTCTTTAAAATAAATGTGGGTATTTAACATTAAATTATTCTTCAGGATTCCGTGTTGATTCTTTGTACTTGTGTTTTCTCCACAAGACTTTCATGTTTCAATGTGCTTTTTTCTTCAACACTCGTTACCTTTAATCATGATTTTTTATTGGTTTTTCTTTATGTTATAGGTTAGGTTATAATTTAATACCAATTATTTTTGGAATCTGTGTTGGGTCTGAACTATACTTTCTTAACAGGGACACACATAATACATCAAGAAAATTAGAACAATTTAGTGGTAGTGACAACAAATTGGAAACCTCGCCAAAATTATATAGAGCCATAAAATGTATAATTAATATTATAATTACTTTCCCATTATTTCCAAATATCATGACCCAGTTGCATGGTGGTATTTTGATGAATACATGATCCTTGACATAAAACTATAAGTCCTTCATTAGATTGGTATCATAACTATTTTATTGATTCTTACCACCCTTGATATATTTTTGGATAACTTTTATCTTATCTGCAGTTTCATTCCCATTATTAGACTAGTTAATTTTCCTTCTCCAAGTTCATAACATTATATTATATTTCAATAATACTTCTAATATAGTGATTCATACAGATCCATTTTAATACTCGATTGAAAACTGTTGTTATAGGAGAATTCAAAATTTTGAAGATAGTAGAATAAACTCACCATAAAATCAAATGTGCTACCCCTTAACTTGTCTTCAAATGTTTAAATAGTATTTCCAAACTACCCATATGTGTTTTATGATTTTTTATACTAAGGTTTAATTCAATATTTATATAATTTTGAATGCTCCTCCTTGACATAAAAGTAAAACGTGAATCTTGATTTGGAACAATTGATAGTGGTGCCCCATGAAGTCTGACTACTTCATGAATATATAGACAAGTATATTATGTTTTAAATCCTATAATGTGGTTATAAAATGATAATACTTTTTAAAAATATCAATAATTACACATTTTTAATTATTTCCCTTGGTTTCCATTGGAAATCTTGTAACAAAGTCCATATTTATGTTATCCCGCATTTACACAAGTATGGGTTGTGGTTTCAATAATCCTATTGGTAGTTATCACTTTATATTTTCTTGGTGATTTACCAAACATCTTACTTTATAGTTTGAAATATTCCTTTTCATGTTATCCCACTACGAATGATCTCATACATCTCTATAAATATTTTTGTCTCTGTGATGTATAGGGAAGAGATATCTACGAACTTCACCCATCAACACTTTATTTAACTCTATATAAATTGGAATTCATAACCTTTTACCAAATCTTAGTTCTCCCTCTTTGTCAATATTGAACATATAATGCTTCTATTTTTTAACATCTTTTATCTTATTTTGTGACTTAGGATTATCTCATTGTTCTTTATTGTTCTTATCTAGAAATCAGGTTTGGGAAATCATTTGGGATAAGATTATTGATGTACCATCCCTTATGAATTCTATGTATAAATTTAAAAGTTCCTTCTTAAATGGGTCTCCTAGATTCTTAATCATCACAATAACTCTAGGACATTTCTTACATAACACATCATTGACTTTTTTCCTTTTCCGAGTTGATAATGAATAGAAAAACCATTATCCTTAAGAATATCCATAAATCTCATTTGTCCCAATTTTTTTTAATATATACATTAGAGACTAGTGGTTTGTGTGTATACCACACTTCTCCTTATAATGATAGTTGCTTCATATATTTAATTAAAATATAACTATATCTAACATGAAATCATGGGTAGGATAATTCTGTTCATGAGTGTTTAGTTGTCATTATGAATTTTCATTCACTTTTTCATTTTTCACAAGTAAACATAAGTTTCCCTTCATGGATCCATCACTATAAATGAAAAATTATACATTATTATATGGTGAAGTTAGAACATGTTCACTACTTACCTTTTATTCAGTTCTTGCAAAAATCATAGCACCCGTTTTTTAAGATAAACTCCACTCCCTTTTAGTTGATATGGTTAGTAGATTAGTAATCCATGAAATTATTTTCACAAATATTCTTTAGTGTATATCTAGACCAAGGAATCTATGAATCATAGTTAATATTTTAGTTCAAGTCTCTGTCATTACTACCATTTTATTTGATGTTTCAACGAAGATTCATCGCAATGTGTCACAATATTGTGACTTCTTGTAGCCTTAAATATGATTTTGTGAATATAACCAAAATAATATCTTTTATTATAGTTTTTAATATGACCCTTAGATGATACTCATAATACACATGAATTTTGGAATATATTTGAATATCAAAAAAATATGAGAAAAATCTATTAAGGTAGTCCCCAAAGACTCTATTCAACAAAACCATAACTATGAATGATGAATTAGTTAATTTAAAGGGCATAAGAAACACATAGTTCCCATATCATGTTCATTAGATAATATCTGTAATATTTCCATTATACACCCTCAGCTAATGATATCCCGATCAGATGTTAATCTTGGATTGGAAATTAGTCCCACACAGATGGTCGAACAAATCAAAAATCCTTGGATTATGGTATTCTTTCACTACATTAATTTATCTTCAATAATTATATAACCACATTTATTCATCCTTTTTATTTACAAAAATATAATTTTCTCCCTAAGGAGACACACTTTGGAGGAATAAAACCCTTTTCAAAAAATCTTGAACTTTCATTATTAATTCCACTAACTCCTAAAACACCATTATATATGGGGTATTGAATATTATATTAGATCTAGGTTTGAGTTTAATTGATATTTATACCTATCTTTATGGGGTATTAATAGGAAACTATCTAGTAAATACATAAATTTATTCTATAATAATTGGTATATCTCATATCCTTATACTTCCCTTTATTCATATTATTCACCAAAAAATTATAAATAAGGAAATGGGAGGTGTATGTTAATAAGACTCGGGTTGAGACATCTCTCCATTGAAAATAAAAATAGGTTGTGCCTTAAAAATAAATGAAATTTCATTTCTTCTATAGTTGACATTGACGTTATAAATTGATATCCAATCAATCCCATATTTTTTTCAAATTCCAATATTGTATTGACCACTATGTTAGAAGAGAGATTGTACTTGCCAAAGTTAATAGGGGAATCCCTATATATCCTTGATGATTGAATAGTTCCTCTATAATTTTTACCCAAAAAATCTACCACTTGAATATCAAAGTATAATTTGATTTTCATTGAAATGTTAAAAGAAACAAAGTAATTCTAAGAACCAAAATTATATGATTTTCTTATTATCTTTGAGTGTATGATGAGTATACCTACTACTAATTAATTATGAGACTTGAATTAATGCACCATGATTATAAAATAAAGGTATTTATATCATGGTATCTAGTAGGATTGATGGAGGATTCCCTCTATTATGTTATAATTTAGACATTGATTATGGAAAATTCTATAATCCACATACTTGAAGCATTGCACAGAAGGTTTTATTTTCACCATCTTCCAATTTTCAATGGAATTCATTTTTTACGGACTTACATATACATGGTAGTCCAATGGTATATTCCTATCTCTTCCACACTTGTAACACCATACACTTCCTTGTTGGAAATTCCCCAAATGCTTTATCCAACAATTGCTACACATGAGTAATAGTTCTTTATTTAATTCTCTTTATTGGTTGAAATTGTTACTAAAATTTTCTTCAAACCTCCTCTAATTATCATTAATCCCCTGAGACTAATGTTTATATCTAAAATATCTTTCTACTTTTTCTAGAACACTATATTATTTCCTTATAACTCTTAAAGTCTCTAATTTCTTAAGATTTTAATTAATGTGGTCATTTCCCACTATAGAACCCGTAAATCTTCCCATCATGATAAATGATAATTTTTTACAAATATTGCACAAGCCTTCTATAGTTTAACTCAAAACATCTTAATGATTCATTATCATTTTTCATCAGCTTAATTATTTCTCTCTCTATATTTTTTGGGAGGGTTTGAGGAAAAAACTTATTGAAAAAGAATTTTTAAAAGTGTTTCCACTCTATCACTTCAACAACATTTTTTGGCTTCATTTTTATGATTATCGTGCACCACTAATCTGAATCTGCTTCTAAGTGGTATACTACCATAATAATTTTTTATTATTTTAAAAAATATATACCATAAAATATCCTTTATATATTATTGATCCATTATTATATAATCATTAGATCATTGGTTCTATTAAAAACAATTGGTCCTTGATATATGATGAATTAAAATGATAGTTATTCCTTCCTTATTGAAGCCAAATTATCTAAATGGATTAGGTTGTTATTCATGAAAATTTAAATGATTAACAATCATCCTTGAATTTTCAAATCTATCTTCCATCACAAAGAAATACTTATGTTCCATTTCCATCATATACATTATTCACATGAGATGTTATTTTCATTACATTTTTATAGATTAAGAAAAATTTATGAAAAATTTATTACTATCGTTCATCATATGATAATATTTTAAAATGGATGTTTAATTTTAAAATTTTATAATATCAAAATTCTAAGATTTTTTCTATCAATATTGTTTAAAAAATTACATTTTTTAAAAATCATTAATAATATATTATAAAAAGAATATGATTTACCAAATAATATCCCAAGGTCATTTAAAAACTTGTGTGCAATAAGGCCTCTTTATCATTCACTAGGTATAGGTCGAGTTAATACCCAATGATCCCTTTTAGAGTTATTACAACTAGGTGCATCTTTACTAGATCAGCATATCATTATAGTATCCATATAGGGAATAAATTTCTTATAATCCTCTAATTTTATACAATACCATAATTTTAAGAGGTTTTCCAATATTTGGACATATCCCTATGGTTCTTAATACTTTTTTCTCTTAATTTTCATAAATAACAAAATATTTCCTTGGAAAAAAACTATGCTTACCTGGATTTCTGTATATGATTTTTTTTATAATTCATAAATAAAATATTACATTAATAACATCTCTGGACCATTTGAGGTTTATTGTCTTGGAAACTTGGAACATTGTACATTATATACAAAAAGAAAAAACATATGATTTATTTAATACTCTTTAAATACTCATTTAATCCCATACAAGTAAACTTAACTACATAATATTTTCTATGTACATACATCAGAGGGAAGTGTGATCATAAATCCCAGTAAGGGATAACAAAGGAAATATGATATATGTGACCGTAGAGAATACATGAGGCATCATAATAGGTAATAATCATAAATACATGGGTAATATCACTAGATAAAGTTCATAAGTACCTAAGTAAAAACATAAGAGCATGATCATATATACATGTGGCATAACATAGAAATGTGGCTACATCATAAAGATGATATATTAAAAATATTATCACTAACGTTAATCACCAACGTTTTATAAAACATATTTCCACATATATTCACCAAGGTATCATAAATATTTCATCTTTAGATATAAATTATTTTCCCATATCATTAGATATCTATTAGAACAAACCCTTAATATGTCTAAATTCACGTGCTCCGCTTAGATAGTATAAAATAAAAAAAAGTTTCATCATTTTTACCTATCAATAGGAAATTTGGGATTTATAAATAGAATCCCCAAATCAATAATTAATTGTGATATCTAGATAAATACCATTGATTAAAGATTGGTTTGGGTATTCAAAATAAAGGAAAGAAAAATCAAAGGATAATTCCGGTATCATAACATGTGAATGTATATTTTCACGGATGGTTTTAGTGAGAGAGTAAGGTAGTTTTCCATTATTTTGATGGTATGGTATTTCTATGAAAATATGGTAAAATAATTATTTGGAAATCAAAATTATTATCCCAAAGGAAGTTCATTAATTGGAAAATGGAGGGAGAGAAACCTAAACCTTGAGAGGATTCTTCTTAAAGACTCGACATAGATTCAAGGAACCATAAAAACTCTTTATAAAGAATCTAGATATAGAAAGTGAGAGGAAATATATTCTCATGTCTTGGGATTAGAGAGGAATAGCAGAATGGGTGCGTTTAATAGAAAAAGATAAGGAATTATTGACTTATTTCTAAGTATAGGCCTTGGACATCCAGTTAATAGAAAATAAAAACCATTGGAATAACCATGGGTTTTTCGCATATTTCATTCCAAGGAGGAGTTTTTTGTAATATTTTATTAGTTTTGAAAACAAATTACTTAAAATAATATCATTTATGATATGGAAGTAATTCATGTTCATAAATAATTGTTTAAAAAATTGGATGTATCCTTTAGGATTTGAAATCTATTTTATATGTATGTAAAATTATTATCACTACTATAAAATATAATATTTTAATGAAAAAACAATTTTTGGTGATAATAAATTAATTAACTTATCACATCCCTTTATGCCATTACGATGTCCAAATACCTATTTCATGTTTTAAATTTTTGCCTAAAGATTATTCTTTCTTAGAAAATTTTGAAAAACTCCTCATTTTCTAAATTCAATGTGTTGATTTCCTGAATGAAATCTTTTTAATCGATAAAAATATCAAAAATTTAGAAATTTTATTTAAAAAATTCAGAATTTATTAAAAATAATTTTTAGTATAGAATTAATTTTTGGATACTTATAAAATTTATTTGGGTCATTATAAAATTTTATTTTTATTATTTTTTAAAAATAATTTATTTTATAAGATAATTCTTTGAAAATAAATATCATTTATAATACTGGATTTTTTCATAAAATTTTATTTTAATTATATATTTTCCAAAAATAAAATAATTTTTTATTTGTATAAAAATTCAATTATCATATTCATCTTATGTTCTTGTGTATTTTATTAAATGAAATAATAATGAAAATTGGATTTTAGAGACCAATACATCCTTTATAAAAAGAAAATTGCAGCATACAATACGATATTCTAGAAACATAACTCCTTATTACATTAGCATATACCCAAATTTTAAGGCTTAATGTTTTGGTACTTTCATGGGGAAGATCAGATAACATTGATATTGTTGGAATCTTAACTAACGTTAACTTCTCTTGTTGTCTTTGTTTCTTGAGTATTACTTATAAAAGATCTAATTGGGATAAGTAAAAGTAAAAAATTAGTAAAGCTACCCACCATAAAAGTTCTAATTGATGGGATTCAAAATTTATGATCCAACTTGTTGAGTCTATAACTTCTACCTTCTACATCAATCATATATAATAATTCACAATTATTTAAACTAACTTCAATTGTAATAAAGCCTATTGGTCTTGTTGACCAATGTATATTTTTTCCAACGATCTATTAGCAGTTGGATGCAAGTGGTCTCATTGCCTACTGTACACTATATATATTAAAGTATTCTCATTCTTCATCATTTTCAATATCACTTATAATGGTTATACACAACCCTTGATAAGGTCTATCATATTCATAATTTTTGTATTTATTTTTACCATTTTTTATCTGTATAGATCTTCATTGGAGGATTGAATCCATTGGAGTTTAAATTTGTGTTTCTTTATTCCTTTCCATTTATATACATATATTAATTCTAGATATTATAGTCCATATTTATTCATAATATTTAATGAAATTTAATAGTCATTTGTGATTATATTATAAAACATAATAAAATAGTCATTGTGACACGTGATTTATTTTATCAATAAAAATTTTGTGTCATTAAACTAGATGTTTGAGGATATAATTAACCCAATATATACTTCATTTATGTATCCAATATATGAATATAGACATACACTACCCTAATGATTCACAACTCAAAAAATTCATTCTGAACCACTAAACTATATTTGTACCCACAATACATGACCTAATATATACACAAAGACATTCTTAAATCATCAATTCCATTTCAAATTCAATATTTTGGAATATTATCCAAATCACCAAAAATACCAAAAGAAAACCATATCCATATCCATACCTATATATGTCACACCAAAGTATAACCTAACTAACTATCATGCTTCCAATTAATGACTCCTGAATTAAAGGATAAAACAAATCCATCATAAAATATAAATATATAGAATGCAACATCACCCATATGATATTTTTTACACTATAAACTATCCAAATCCATGATAATATGCTATCTACCATAGATATTCCATTATGTTTTCTTATATTGATCTTATAGTTATTTTTAGTTTATTAAAACTATTTATTTTTAGAAAAAACATTTCATTATCTATTCTAAACTATCATTAGAAAAATTTAGATTTTAAAATACACATAAATTTTTTTTGCTTATTACATATTATTCAATGAAAAATAACCTCTGAATTTCATAACAAATTTACTTCTAATTTTTAGGTACAAATTACTAGGAAAATATATACACAAATTACATTCGAAAATTTAATAATAGGTTTACATAATCATTCAAATGAAAACTATTCTTTAAATATGGAAAAATTTACAATATTATAAAATAAATGAGAGAAGAAAACATGGAAATAACAAAATTTTATTAAATATTGTTTTGATTAGATTAATATTATTCAATAACTAGATATAAATATTCCATGAATGATATAAAATAATGATTTTATCAACACTAATCACTAGAATAGAAAATTATTTCATGGAATTTGTAAAAGAATTCTCTATATTAAAAACTTTAGCCTTGAAATAATATGTTAACAAAAAAATAATATCATTTTATGATGTTGATAAATTTTTTATAGAAATGATGTACCATGATACATTCTTGAAATGTAACAAGTTTAAATAAATTTACAGAATATAATAAACATGTCACTAAATGGGTTGATAACAACCATACACATAATTCTATTAATTAGTTACATATCCTCTAATAATTTTTGTGAAGCAATCTTGTATTTAGGGAAGTTCGGATTAACATTTATCAATTATTTATTGTCAATGTGTGTTGGATATCCTTAAATATTTCATTGTAAATTGATAAGGACAAGTAGCTTTTGTTGTATATATTAATTTATTTGTGTTGAGTGAGCTAGTTGGGATATTATTTACAATATGATGTTGTGATAATAAAAGTGAAACCATAATTAGTTTTATATATATGAAATATGTCTTAATTACTATTTATATACTCTTAGATAAATGTTTTAGAAGGATGAAGATGGCCTCAAGAGGCACAAAACCGATATTTTTGAAAGTCTATAAAATATGGCTAAGTACTAGAACCTATATAAGAAATATCTTAAAATGATATGTAATTATCATATTATAATGTAAAAATTGAGAAAATAGTTGTGTTATAGATTCTGTAACATTATTATTAAATAACATATTCCTCATCATTCTATTATGAAAGAATTATCTAGTGTTGTGTATAGAAGGAGATTTTCTTTTATAACCATGAGATCAAATTATATAATCATCATCTTGGTTTGTTTCACCATCATTTTTTATATGTATCCATGATTATTTTCTACATATAAAACCTTTTTCTATGTATAAGAATCATGTTTTCTATATCTAAAAGATATTAACCAAGTTTCTAGAATTAAAATCTAAAAAAAGTAAAAAAATACAATTATTCCAAAGTTGTTATTCAGTTTTCTAAACATCACAATTAGTGAGAAGTATTTTTGATTAATGATTGATAATATGAGTATAAAGAATAGATGAATGTTTGTATGCACTAGTTAAAGTAAGATGGATATATAATTATTAATTTTAAGAACTCAAGCTAAATAGAAAAATTTTCTTATCAATATATTATTGTGTTATTTTATACATCACATGAATAATTATTTGAATGAGTTTTTTGGAAGCATTTGAGATTGATGAAGAGTGTAAATTCTATTGTAGAAAATTCCTGAATAAAATGTCGGTCATGTTTGACAATGAGAATGATATTAAATAAATCTATTTTCTAAAAATAAATTATTTCTAAATGGTGACCGAAGTTGAAAAAAAGGAAAAGGAGATTTGAGATCATGGGAAAAGGCTATTACATCTAGTGGCTATTAAGTGAACTATTTTCATGATAGTTTTCCATTAATAGAAATGGAACAAACTCACACTAAAATGAGTATTTTCTAGAATAAAATGGGATGACTCTCTTGAAATAAAAATAGAGGGGGTGTTATTGTTGTGTGTGATTAAACATAAAAGCTAAGAAAAATTGAGAACCTATTAAATAAGGATAACTACTAGAAATAGTTGGAAAGATAATAACTCTTTCGGAATAATAAGATATATTTTTCAAGAATGTGTCAACGTTTTATATTATCAAGGATTTAAATAATTTGTTTGAAAAATAGAAGAAGAATAATATATGAATGTTGAATAACCAGATGATATATAGTGTATATAGTGGCTATTTGGTTTTGTATTATTTGGCTAATAGTGCATAGTGAATAGATTATGATGTTCTAGGAGCTCTATAGTGAACATAGACTTAGTTATATGCATGAGTTCATTAATAATAAAAGGAATATTATTACTTGTTTTGAGGAATATGATAAATATTTATGGGTGTAATTTCATCATAAATAGCATTAGAGACCTACTTCTTGGAAGGTGGGAAGATTCAAGAACAGTTGGTGTGATGAATGTTTTAATACTCTGGGATATAATATAAAAGTCCCCTCACATTCCTAATATAATAGTGTAATTATTCACATGAATTCTATTAAGAACCAATCACTTGTGTAATACAGTGAGAGAGTGGGTTGGAAAAATTAACCCATGTACAATTTAATTAATAAAAATATTCTAGTGGAAAAACAATGAATCATATCATAATTAGAACAACAATGAGTAGGTTTCCCACATTGGGGATAAACATTATAAAGAATTATACATTATTACATTCTTACATTACATTATTTCATGTTTTGTATTAATGATAATGTAATAAAAGAAGATAATTTTGAGTCTTAAATGATGTTAGTGTTTTAAAAGTCCAAAGGGGTGAAAGAGAAATAATGTAATAAATTGATTTTTGGTAAAAACTAATCACACCTGATTCACCGCACCCCTCCCTCTCTTAAGGATTTAGAACAAACATACTAGGAATCTCATTTGGTATCAAATTTTAGGTTCCATATAATTGGATCTATCTTAAAAAATTGAAAATATTAATTAGGGTAAATCATTTATCGCTGATTGGATATAAATTTTTATTTCCCATTTTTTAGTTTTTGTAAAGTAAATATATATTTTAATAGATTTCGAAAGTGCATAATATAGAAGAATATATCTCCATAATTTTCAAGGAATATTTGGAGGTTTCAGACAAGAACATTAGAAATATTATGAAAAAATGGGCTAAAAATAAAATAAATATCTTAATAAAGGAAAAGGAATCACTACTAGCTGATGTTTTTTAGAGTGGTAACTATTGTGAAAAATATGTTGAAAATAATTCTTCTAATAAAACAAGATCATGCTTTGATGAATACTAATTCAATGAATCACTCAGGGATTCTTATTTTGAAGTGAAGGATTTATTTGAGAAAGTACACATATATGTTTTGATATACATATTTTCATACAATAAGGGATTTCATGATAATATGTTATGGTTGAAAGGAGAGGCTAATGAAATTAAAGATGTATTGTAAAAGAAGATTAGTTGTTACAAAATTCTAACAATTATTATTAAATCCAAATAAAATATATTTCTTCTTTTCAAAGAAATATTATACAGGGTGAGTGAGTGATTTAAAATATCATTCTATAATAAATAATGATTTATAATGGATTATGCAGATGTTTTTTATTATTTAGAGAAAATATATAGTTTCTATTTGATTTCCAAATAATCTCATCTAGAAATCATGAAAAATGGTAAATAATTAGATAATTTATTATAGGATAAATAATAAAGTCATGAGTAATAATTTCATAATATAAATAAGGATTGAGAAAACATATTTACATATTTTTATAATGATAATTATTTTATCCACATGAATATTAATGATCATAAAATGAAAATAATAAATCTAGAAGATAACAAATATTTTAATTCCTAATATAGTGAGAAAAATATGTGTTTCCACATGTATATAAGGTATGTTTCTCACATATAGGAAGACTAAAATTGGTATAAATATGTGTTTTATATTTTCTAGGGAAGAATAAACATCATGTTCATAATAATAGTTAACACATTATCCACTAATAAATGTTAATATTGAATATGTATATTCTATAAATGAATGAAAAAAGATAAATTCTGTATTATGGGAGGATAAAAATTCTAGAAATGGAATCGATAATTCAATAGTGGGGTTTTGTATACCTAATAAATTCCCCCCCATATGTAGTCCAAAATAGTGGTGTACTAACTTAAAAATAGTAATGTATGTAGTCAGGAAAATCTGAATTGATTGTGCCTAAAGTAAAAAATAAATAGATAAATAAGGATATGTTGGTGCTACTAGATATTTAATTTTAGGGATATTTATTATTATCAAAATATTTCAATCTATTGATACTATATAATTCCTAAACAAATTTGGATCAAGGATGAAATATGGAATAAATATCTTCATTTAATGAATATTTCATAGTTAAAAAATAATTTTTCTATAAGGAATATATTTTAGAGAATAGATATGTTCTATTATTTTTTTATCTAATTTTTTAATTAATATTAAGAGTGTTGGTATCTTCCAACTAATTATAATAATTATACTAATCTGAATCAAAATGAAACAAATTAAATAAATTAGAAAAGTAATTCTTCCTTGGGAAAGAATCAAAATAAGAAGTATGAATCATACCCTCTTAAAAATAGAATGAATAAAGATAAAAATGATTCTAAACATACGTTGAAAAAGTAAATTTATTTTGGAATGTCAGTCCACATCCTGAACTGTCTTAAGATGGAATCGAATATCAATGAAAAATGGATAAAGATGGAATCAATAAAATGATCCATCCAAGAGAGAGATTCTAGGATTGGATTAGTTTCTTACAATCCTTGTGAAGAGGTTGAGAGGATACTAATAATGGTTATATCAATATTTATTAAATAAGTATGTATAAGGTGTGAATAGGATGGACATAATTCTATAAAGAGTATTATTGATTTCTTATTTATTTTTAGAAAAAGGGAAACCTAGAAATGAATCCTTATATTATGAAATATGTAGTAAATAAGGAGATAAAACATATAAAAAAGGTTTTTCATGTTAATAATCATCTACTGATCATAAGCCTTGATTACTTGTAAGAGGATATGATGATGGAATAAGCTAAAAATATCAAATTACCTTATTTTTTAATATGAGTATCGTATTTATGCTTAAAATATAGTTGAAAATAATATGAAATCATTAATTCCCAAGTAATAATATATAGAATGTAAAGAATAGATCAAAAATGAAGAGGTATATATAGTATAGACCTTCAAAGAAGGGTGTAACATGGTTGATAAATTTTTCTGAACTATAACATCTTAGGCTTTTTATACATAGATATTACTTCTACCTAGATGAGGTTTCATTACATTACACAAACACATGATTGATTATCGTAATGTTATAGTTCCTTTAGTACATGTAAACATAGGAAACTGGTTCATAAGAGTTCTATATCATCTCCATGTTAGTTCCTCATAACTAGAACCCTTTACCAACAAATCCCACAAAATAAATATCAACATCACCTAGGAAAATAAAACATAATAAAGGGTGAGCTTAGTTGACCTGTAAGGGTAAAAAAGGGAAATGCATAAACAATATATGAGAATAAGTGTGTGAGAACATGATCATAACATATAAAAACCATACCCTACATATAAAAGATAAAAATCCTAAGTCATATCATAAATATTAGTAACTTATAATACATGAAACATAAGGAAATCATAGAACATGAACCGTGAGATAATAATAATGATACAAGATAGTGAAATTTGGATTACACAAAATCAAAGAATATTATTTCTATAGTGGTCAAATATTACTTCAAAGACTATCATAGTGGAATGGGTTCACTCCATAAATCATTTTAGTAATCAAGGTTCACTCCCAAGACTATCGTAGTGGAAAAAGTCCCTTATTAAACTTGGGTCACTCCCCATTCCAGTGTTGTTTAGTTTATTATATATCAATCTTTTCCTAATTAATTAGAGGTAGATATAGGTTTACCCCATCACATTTTTAAAATCACCTGTACATGTTCCTCAAGATCATAAAACATTCATCATATTAAAACCTAAGAAAATAAATGGGTTACATAAGCACCTCATCCTAGTATAACATATATAAGAGAAAAATGTTTCCTAATAATTTCATCATTTCATAAAATCATAAACTAGGTAAAATTAAGTAGGTTTTATAATCTTTTTTATATTGTATAACCCACAAGAGAGAAATGGTTTTCGTAAACATTTTTTTATTATAATCATATACCCTTCAGTGAAATAATCATAATTGTATCCTTGGATCATATCCCCAATAATGTGTATGTAACATAAAATGATGTCATATTAAATAGAAATTGATTTTTTAAGATCACATGAAACATTTCTTGACGAAAATAGCCTCTCCAAATTAATAATCACTTTTCAATATATAAACATTTTTAAAACCCCTTTATGAAAAATTACCTTGGACACCTATAAAGGACGATTTAAACATCATTTAAAGAAAAATTTTCAGAAAATATACTTATATGAAAATATCCATTTATAATTATAAATTTATAAAACATTATTTAAATACTTTTCTTTGAAAATATCCTTGTCAATTTATAAAGGAATCTTTAACGAGCACTTAAAACATTTCTTTAGGAAATATACTTTCCATATTGAAAAAACATTTTTGAAACATAAAAAAAAATTAAAATACATTTCATTTAACATATACTTTAAAATTTATAAAGAAAATTTCAAATAAAATAATTTGTATGATGGTGGAAAACTTGTTCAGGTCGTACATGTTAAAAAAAATATTCCTTTCAAATTTTCGATAATAGAGAAACAAGCCTTTTTTGAAAAATGAAATGAGGATTTATTTTAATAACATTGTATAAAAGTAAAAATGGATAAAAATTTCACTAATAAATCCTTTTAATAATTTTAAAACTTTTTTGAAATAATTTTTAGAAAACATGGATATTTAAGAAAAAATATTTTCGGCTTAAAAGAGAAATAAAGATGATTTTTCACAAAAGCATGATACCTAAATCTTGAGTACATAAAGAGGGAAAAACTAAGAGAATACTAGTATTATAATTTTATAACCATAATAGAGGAAAACTAATGATTTTATTGATATATGAAACAAAATATTTCATCATTAGAAGCATAAACTTAATCAATCATTATAAATGTGAAATTGTATTATAAAACCACCGGCACTTTGGTAACATTAAATAAAATTCCCTATGAAATAATTACATTAAATTAAACTTAAAATATCATGAGTAGAAATAAATTTGGTAAATTATATGTAAAAGAGTCCATATATACTCTTCTTATAATAGGATAGGTTCATAACATGACATATAAAATTGAGACAAAAATCCCTTACCACTTTGGTATCTTTTGAAACGTAAACCCTATAAAAGAGATATCCTAAAATAGATATGAAAATCTTAATAATTTTAATTATAATCAATATAAAATAAACTATTATGTTGTATATAGACCATATATAAGAAACAAGTGGTAAATATGGATTTTATATCATAGATAGAGAGGTGAGATGAAAAATCCCTTACCTTACATCTTGTCTTGCATCGTACATGTTAAAACATCTTGTATGATAAATATAGGTCTTTTATATATCTATTATAAAATTTTACATATATATATCATACTATATATGATTTACTTATGACCCTTTATTACCTATTAATTAATAATTTATTTTTAAAATCATGTTTCGGGTAAAAACTTCTTTGTTTTTCATATATGTTTTTATTTGGTTTCTTTGATCCTTTTTACTATGATCGCTATTAAATAATCTATAATTTTTTTAATAATTATATAAATATCATAATATATATATATATATATGTATTTATATTAATCCATAAATATATATATATATATATATTAAAATATGCAATTCATGGAAATGGTAGGCCATATGTACACAAAAAACATTGTTTCCATTTTTTAACAAATAAATCAAAAGAAATATAAACAAAATTCCCCTTAAAAAATAATTATGATTTAATATATATTAATTATATTTATTAAATTTATCTTCATTACCTTCTATGAAAATAATTAGTGAAAAATGAATCACATCGCTTCGTGAGGTGGTAGTATTCTGTACACGTGAACGACACTATCATATCCCCTATAGAATGGAATGTTAGAGCATAAATGTGATATTATAATTATAAAAGTATAATAATATCCTATATATCTTATATAAATTTATATCCATCATTATTCTCACCCTGATAGGTGGTGATGTATAATGAAAAACATCGGTTCGTGAGGAGGTTGTCCTCCATACACACAATCGATGGGTTCGATTCTCATTTGGTGGATGATGAAATGGATATATCTTATTTAATAAACATATTTTTTTTATAATAATATTTTAGATATTTTTTATTATATCATCATTATTTATTAATTTTTTAATTATTTTTCGGAAAAAATAAAATTAAAAAACAGGTTTATGGATTATACATTTTCTTCGGACAACTTCTTTTGGTTTACACCTAAAGCCTTCCTAGAATGGATTATTAATAAAAATATGTCCTATAGGATGTGGGGATGGATTTATGTAATATATGTGGGTAGGTATTTTATAGTACATTTTTTTGAATTTTCTTAGGAGAAGATAGGTTGTGGCCTTTCATAAGTGGGTGAGAGGACACACATCAAATGTTTTAAAATAATAAAGTACACCCACGTTTTTGCCCTAACACTGGGAGCTTTAATGAGTTATTATAGAACATAATAAGTTTAAATGTTTAAATATGTCCATCCAATGGGTTTTGTAAATGTTTCAAGGTCATTTTACCCCTAATATTTTTAGTTTAACACCCAGGTAAACATGTTTTAACCTCAATCCCGGTAATTAATTTTTACTATTTTTACTATTTATTTTGACAAAAATATATTTTGAACATATTATATAATATAAATTATTTTTATTAAAAATATTTAATATATATTTCAAAAATCAATTCACAAATTTTGATGAATATAATTTAAAATTGAACCCGTAGATGCGATGAAAAATTGGTTTCCCAAAGTGATAATATTTATAAGGTTAAAAGTTTTTTATCAAAAAAAATATTAAATTGAATTAAATGAATTAAATGGGATTAATAAATATATTATTGGTATAATTATAAATTAAAACCCCAAAAAATAAAATTTATCTTTTAATTTTTTTGAATTAGAAGTCATTCTTAATAAAAACATATATTTTTCACTATTCACTGAAAATATTTTATTTTCATAAAATTCTCCAAAATTCACTCCAAGGTAGTTTTAAAACTCTTATTTTAAAAAATAATTTTTTTATAAAATTAATCTTCTAAAATTGTAACAAAATATTTTTAAAATAATTTTGATAAATGCAACAAAACTGGTTTTTAGACAAATACAGTTTAAAGGTGAAATTGGATTTACTATTATCTCTTTTCTAGAAGACACATAAGATGAATGATAAAACAATTATTGAATATATAATATTTAAAGTTAATCAAAATAATTCCACAGAAGTTATTTGCCTAATTTATTGAGTTAAACTTCATTTTAGTGGAGAATAATAGTTTTTCAGAAAAAATTTTCCTTTTTTCAAATGGTTCATTTGTATATAAATAATAGTTCTAAAAGAAATAATTATATATATATATCTGTGTGTGTGTAAAATATATATTTTCATAATTTAGTTAATCTTATTCACAACAACAATTTTAATGGCAAGGTGATAACTATTATATTAAATAATAATATTCAAATAGTGTTCCATGTTTCATTAAAACAAGGTGTCGCGTATAGAGTAAAATATCCGAAAAAATTAATTTATTTGAAAAAATAATTTCATAAAATCTCAGGGTAATAAATTTTTCCTATATTAGAATGAATTTATCCCTAAAAATTTTATCACATTGGTATAAAAAATGATGATATTTAAACCTCATTAAAACTTCATGTTCCCACATAGTGTACTCAAACTGGTGGATTAGCAATAAAATTTTAACTAGATGAGTGGTCTTGTTTTGCAGAAGATCCCCATTATGATATAGATTATACATCAGTTGTTCCTTGTAATAAAGATATATCTCCCTTTCTATGATCTCTTAGTTCAATAAATGTGAATGATTTGGTATGAACTTCCTTAGGAGAGACGCATGTAACACATCATGAACCTAATATAGGTTTGATGGGGTATCCAGATGATATGATACCTTCCCAATATGATGATTAATTTCAAAGGGACTGATATAATTAGGGTTTATTTATTCATTATTTCACTGATGTATAAATTCTTAGAAACACCTTATCACATACTTCAAATTCCAGATCATGTCGATGATTATCTGCATAACTTCTCTATCGACTTTGTACCACCCTTATGTGCATATGAATTTCCATAACCTGATCTTAAATTTCATTATCAATATCAATTCCAAAAATCTTTATTTATCTATCTTCATTGCAAAAATTTGGAGCTCTACAATTATTTCTGTATAGTTATTCATAATAATCCATTTGAATTCTTTGAGTGATGTTTATTTCAGTAAGATAACTCAACTAGAGGAAGGTGTTGATCCGAACTACCCCTTAAATCCATAGAATATGATGTTTAATCACCCTTTAGAGTTTTATTTTTTTTCCTCTTAGACTGAACATCTTTCTTAGGATAATACACATTTAGGCATCTCAACTCCTTATTTAGAGTTTTCTGAAGACTTTATCAAAAATTAAAGGTAAACCATAGTTCCTGATCCAAAATAATTGGATGTGGTACTCCATGATACCTTAATACTACATTAATATGTATATATATCTTATTAATATAATATAGAGAAAAATATTCGATGATAGCGATGATTTGTGCTGACTTTGTAAGGAGATTGACTATAACCTATATAGTGTTGTGCTCTCTAGACTTTATGGGGAGTCTAAAAACAAAATCCATAGTCATGTTATAGCATTTCCATTATGCTATGGATAATTGTTGGACCATCCCCCTAAATATTTTTCTCTTAGTATTAAATTTATAACATACCAAACACCAAGATACATACTCTGAAATATATCTCTTCATGTTTCCCAACTATAAGTACTCTTTCATGTAATCTATTGGTAGGCGTGGTACCATTTTCATCCTTCATTTGTCAGTTCATGCCTAGTGACCTTCCTAGTGTTTACCGATTATCACTTATAATTTAGTTTATCCTTTTTCCAAAACTATATTAATATAATCCCTAATATTTAATAACCCATATTTACCTCAACATAAAATAAAAGATAAATCTTATAGGTAACCAATAACATTAATCTTATCCCCAAAATATAAATGAATTCTTACTCATATTATTTTTCACTAAAATATATACAAAACCATAGGGTTATATTGTAATATATGTTTCCTAAAATAA
This sequence comes from Viscum album, assembly GCA_963277665.1. Lineage (NCBI taxonomy): Eukaryota > Viridiplantae > Streptophyta > Magnoliopsida > Santalales > Viscaceae > Viscum > Viscum album. Next base: position 1,493,349,515 of record OY728120.1, read on the forward strand.
TTTTAATATTGATAAACACTCATCATATAAAATCTAAAAAGTCATGTCGAAGACATTTAAATTATGATCAGCCTTAAACTCGTAAACCCGTGATGGTATCTATAAATCATTAGTCAATATTACATGGAGACAGATATGATTCTAAAATTGAAAAAATACTTATATGTTTCATGATTCTTATTAAAAAAATATAATTAATATAATACTTCTGTAGAATAATTATTTAACCGATCTCTATAAATACTCTAACCCTTTGTTCCTTAAATATTCTCTAAACTTATAAAAAAATATTTCCAATGGAAGCATAGATTTATCCTTGAACTAATAGAATATAAAAGGAGATCTAATTATTCTAGAATCCATGTGGATAGAGATAATATATGCATAGAAACACATCAAATTTCACCAAAGGATCAACAAAAATATTTTATATGACTCATTCATACAAAATCAAACTTGAAATTACCATTTAAGTAGTGAAATATAATTTTCCACCAATTTTCTGGATTCAATTAATCCATTATGATTGCATAGTCCTTCAAATTGTCCCTTTTCTTCAAAATTTAGTATGGATTATCATCTTCATTATCCCTTGAATTGGGGAATCAATTCTCATAATTACCAAACTCCTTTCACTTGAATCATTATAGTGTGAGTGGTGAATTATTTGGACCATTCTCAATATTTACATTATTAGTTAAATTCATTCCCTAATTTTGGAATTAAACTACATGATGATGTTATGTTCCACATATTAAACATTTATGAGTCCCCTTAAAATAAGTTCCTCTATATTTCCAGTCACACTGTGAGCATGAAGGAAATATCCTCTTCCTCTCTCTATGGTTTTTATTGTTTTCCATGAACTCAATATTTCTTTCTTATCAAAACCATGAGATTTATGGGTAAGAGTAATCTTGATTTCCACCATGATATGACACAGAATGTTTTCTCCATATATACTAAAGACCATTATGGTTGACTCCCTTCAATGATTTGGTTTTAATCCACTAATTAATTGATCAACCTTAATTTTACGTTTAATGATAATTCAAAATTCATACCTTGAAAGTCATTTAATATTTTCCTCATAGGATCTAATGGATTCATCATCCATATTCTTTAGATATAGTTATCCATTATCTATTTTCATACTCTAAATAAAGGGGTATTACTTATTTAAAAATAATCTCTTAAACTCATCCCACTCCATAAAGTCAATTGAATCATGTTATATCATAATATTGATTAGATCCCACTATTAATATACTTCTTCTTCCTAATGATAGAGAGCCAAAATGAATTTTTCATATTCTAAATACTGGCGAATGGGAAATATATTTTTAGTGGTATAGGTCCATTACTCAACACGTAGAGGATTAGTGAAACCAGTAAATGAAGATGGAATTTGCCTCATGAGATATTCAACATTGCATTGTTCCATCCTTTCCTTATCTAGATGTTTAGAATGATTCATAGCTTGATAATATTCTGTGAGCATATTAATGAGATTTTTTTTCTAGCTCACATAACATTCAGTCTCTCAGGAGGAAAATCATTGCATTGTCTATTTCATTCATCATTAACATAGTTCATTTAGGTTCCATCCATTGACTAAAACCAAAAGCATAGTCTGATTAACAGTACTCATAGTGGGAAACCACATAATCCAAGAGAATCACTAATAATGCACACATTATGAAATATTATTTATAATATATAGATCGATAGGCTTAACATAATACTTTCATAGTCATCATGTATTTCCTTCATTTTGGTTCAAAATTAGTTTGTGAATTTCTAAAGCCAATCCCCTAGGAGTTCCAATCTAAGTGACCATTATGGCCCATTTTCATGTACAAGGTACTTGTCAAGTCATGAACAATGTCACTTTTTTGAATTTATTACCCCAAGGTACATATTTACTAAAACCCCATAAAATTATAATATATAGGATGTGATGCATTACTGGGAAGCCAATCACTCTATCCTTCAAAAATATTCTAGTATGTTTTCCTATAAATAGAATTATCCTTTCACTTATCTTTATACACATCCATTGGTATCTCACTAATGTTTCCACATAATTGTTTCCAATGGTTTACTAAATATATCATATAATACTAAAAATAGAAGCCCTAGATTTCCATACATATATATTACATCTTTTTAAATGAAAATTCATTATATTACATAAAAACATGCATGAGGATCATAAATTTATAGTTCCATTTAAAACATGGAAGCCTAAAAAATGGTTCATTAGAGTTCTATATCATCTCCCAATTAGTTCCATGTAATTGTAAACCTTTATAGATGTATCACACATAATACCTATCATCATAAACATAGGAAAATAAACATAATAAAGGGTGATCTCAGATGCTAAGTAAGGTTAAATAAGGAAAACATATAAACATAAATTGAGAAAAAGGTTTTTAGAACTTGATAATAACATATGAAAACCATACCCTACATATCAATGATAATAATCATGAGACATTTCATAAATCATATTAGTTTATAATACATAAAACATAAGTAATCTAAATAAAATTATTGATGAGAGCATAAGATTGACATAAGAAATGGAATTGTGGAAAACAAATATGTATAGAATAGCACTTCTTAGAATTTAAGGATTACCACCAATTATTTTATAGTTAAATGGGTTCAATCCCAAAACCATCATAGTAGTCAAGGTTTATCCCCCAAGACGATCATAGTGGATAAAATCATGTATTGAACTAGGTTCACTCCCCAATCCAGTCCTATTTATCTCATGAGATGCCAATTTGAACTAAATTAATTAGAGGTATATATAATTCTCATCAATCTCATAACAAAAATCATTCATAAATATGACACAATATCATAAAAAATTCATCGTATCAAAACCGAGGAAAATAAATTGGATTCCTAAATATTTCATCATATCATAACCAGTATAAAATAAATAGGTTTCATAAAAATTCACAGTAGAATGACCTAGGAAAAAATAAGTTAGTTTTGTAAGAATTTTATCATGGTATAACCCATAGAATAAAATGGGTTTCATAATAATATTATCATTAATAACATAAACCACTCATATAAAGAATAAAAATGGCATCCCTGGATCATATCCCTGGTAAATATTATGTTACATAGAAGGATGTATCCGTAGGTATAAATTGATTTTGAAGATCCCATGGAAACTTTATTCAAGAAAATACCTTTCCACATTAAAACCACTTTTAAAGACATAAAATACACTTAAAATAATTTTATTTAAATATAACCTAGTAAAATTATAAAGGAAAAATTAAATATTGTTTACAAAAAAAATTAATTAAAATATCCTTTCCTTAACAATCACATTTAATTTAATTTAAAATTTCATAAAATATTATGTAAATATATTTGCAATCAAGAACTCCTGTACTCATACTTGGATTCGAATTAGGGGGCTAAACTGGTTTTTCTGGCATCCATATGTTCTATGTGAAATTGCATCTGCCATTAGATGTCCCTTTAAGGTTGACAAGGAGACCGAGCATCCTAGGTATGTCCATTTTTCCTGAGTCCTTGTTGAGATTGATTTGGATAATGTTCTCATTGATACAGTTTTTCTTGTTTCCGGTGAAATTAAGCTAGAGCTCTCCATTCAATATGAATGGCTGCCTAACTTTTTTAAATCATGTTTATGCATTGGTTATATCCATTCACAATGCCTTAGAAGTTTAAAATGCTCCATTTGTAAATAACTGGGTCACACCTCTGATCAGTGAAAGAAGAAGCTTATTAAGGATGAATCAAAGTTAAAGGACCCTCCAAAGAGAGCACCATCTTTTGTTGAGGTTGTTCAACATGGATTGCCCATGTCTGATGATGTCCATCATGCCACTAATCATGCCTCTATGGAGACTAATAATTCTTTATGTCTGGCCTCATCTGGAATTAAGGTTGGAACTGGGAAAAAGGCATGAACTGATATTGCAGAGGGGGAAGGGAATATATCATAGCATGAGGTGGCTGCTCAAGATCTTGTTAATCATTAACATGACTGTGCTACAATGGCCCCTATCTCTGGTATGGGCAAGCTAAATATTGTTGATAATTAGGGCTTTCAGTTGGTGATGCACAAAAAGGTGAGAGCTGGAAAACTTTCCTAGGAAAAAGTGCTGATTGATGATGAGGTATAAAATCAGCCTTTGGGTCATCAATCTGGAAATTATCAAGGTGATCCCGGGGTGGCATGTCCACCTAGATCTCCTACTCACAAGGCAGGAAATCTGGAAGTAGAAATGGCCCTACTGAAGCAGGTCATTGAAAAGTCCCATGTCTACTCTCCCTTGGATCAAATGGAGAGTAGAGATGCTGATGAGGCAAGGATGGCAGAGAATAAAGAGGAGCTACCAAAAAAACCTTCTACCAATTTTTTTTCTATGTTAGAAACTATTAATACCCCTGAGTTTGATTTGTTGAACATTGAAGGTCTGAAGAATGCAGGTTGTAACAATAGAAGATTCATTCTTGTTGCTGAAGAGGATGTGCATGTCTCTAAGGAGAAGGAGTATACTGCTCAGTTTGATGCTAAAACAGTGCATGTCATCGAGGTGCCTCATGTGGATGTATTATAGGTGTAGTCTCCCTTTGCAGTGCAGGTTACTAATGTAGTGCAAGGGGATGAACTGCATGAACATCAGAAAAAAATCCTGGACAGGATAGGGATCCCTCTTATGAGGATTCTGATTCTAATAAGATGGATAATGAAGGCATGCAAAGGGGAAGAGGGCATCATAACAGGGGAGGATCTAGGGGTCTTGGCCGGCCTAGGAAGAGGTAACTCTGTGGTGTGCATTTGTGTTGGTTGATGGTGTAGTTCTATGCATGTAAGAATCCCCTTAATCTGCTGTATCTTTACTATCTTTTTTTTCAAATAAATTTGGGGCCTGGGTTTAGAACCCATGGCCGAATCTTTTTGGTATATTTGGTTAAAAATAACCTTGGAATATTATAAGTTAAGATTGAAGGATAATTTTTAACATTTCTTGAGGAAAAATATACTTTCCACTTTGAAAAAGACTTTTTAAAACATAAATCATTTGAAAAATACTTTTCAATATAAAAAATACATGGAAACATATGAGGAAACTATAAGGAAAATAATGGTCATAGTGGAGAAAATATTTTTCATTCCAGACATATTAAAACAAGTATTTCATTCAAATTTTTTGGTAAAATTAAAAAATACATTGTTTTGAAAATGACAAGAATATTCCTTTTTAAAAACATTGTAAAAAGTAAAAAATGCGCTTAAATTTATTTAATAAGTCCTTTGGATAATGGTAATACATTTTTAATAACAGATTTATAAGACCTTGATATGGAAGAAAAAGGTTTTTTGACTGAAGAGAAAAATAAATCCGATTTAAAAAAAACAAATTTATTAGTCTTGAGTTTTTAAAAAGAGGAAATTGAGTGAAAATTTATTCTAATAAAATAACCCCATGTGATAAAATTCAAGAATTTATTGAGATTTGGACCATAATATGTCATCATCGGAAGCATAAACATAAACAATCTTGATAAACGATGAGATTCCATCATAAAATCATTACAACCTTGGTTACATTGGATCATTGACTCATGAAAGAATAAGATTAAATGAAAATTAAAATATCATGTGAATAAATAAATTCATGAAATTACATTTCAAATGCTATATATATTCACCTCATAAAAGATGATATGTGAATAACAAAACATATGTCTCAAAGAAGGAAAATAAGACACAAATCCCTTACCTCTTTGGTTTCTTTTGAACCATAAACCCTTTGAAAGAAAGATCTTAAAATGGATTTGTAAATTCCCATAGTTTTAATGATAATAAACATTAAATACATTCATGGTCACTATATAAACCATATATAAGAAACAAATGGTTAATACAATGTGTATCTCACAGACATAAAAGTGAGATGAATTATCCATTACCTTAAGTATTGACTTCCTTATTAAACATTCATACCTCATGTATAATAAATATAGGTCTATTATATATATTACATATGAATAATTAGTTAAATCATACTATATATGATTTAATTATGACCTTTTTATTATCTGTTTATTTTCAATTCCTTTTAAAATTCACATTTCGGGTAATAATAGATTTAATTTTCTTGTATGTTTTGTTTTGGTATTTTAGATCAATTTAAATTGGTCATGGTTCTATAATTTACACAATTTTAGACATAATTTAAATAAAATATACATTAATTATATATTTATTTATATTAATCCATAAAAGTAAGAGATATAAAATGAAATATACCATTCATAGAGACAGTAGGTTGTACGTACACATGATTGTTGTATCTTTTTATACCAAATAGAACAAAAAAAGTTAAATAATAATTAACATTTATTGAAGAAATAGAATTATATAAATATTATATATATTTATTAAATTTATTATTATTACCTTCTATGCAAAGTATTAGTGAAAAATGAATCACATCGCTTCACAAAGTGGTAATCTGTAGTATAGATGAGAAATGTTAGCATACCCCCCTCGAATGGAAAGTAAAATATTAGGATTGATATTACATTTATATAAGTATAATAATATCATAAATATATTATAAAAATTAAATCCATTATTATATCCAAATGTTGGAGTTGGATATGGAAACCGAATAACTTAGGTTCACAAGGTTCTAGTCCTCCGTATACACGATCAAAGGTTTTTTTGATATTTGAGGGAATATAAGATTAATATAGGTTATTATATTAACTTAATAATATATCATTATACATTTTATACTATTGGTGTTATATCCCATTTTTTTAAGAATATTTTAAGGAGTAAGAGCAATAAATAAAGAAGAAAACGAAATTTTAAGAACTATACCACTTGTTTAGAGAACCACTTTAGGTTTAAAAATAAAGCTTTAATGGGAGGGATTAATAATCAAAATAAAGACTCTATGAAGTTGTTAGGTAATTAAGAAAGATGCTATAGATGTTATTTCATGAACCAAATTTTATTGGAAGCATAAAGAAGAGATCAGTGGGGTGACCTTTTATAAGTGGGAGAGAGGAAACACATGGAATTTTTAAAAAGAATGATGTGTGACCACATTTATCAAATTGAAAAAGTTTTGAAAAAGGGTAATTATCTTATATTAAAGGTTATATGGTCAAAACATAGTCTTAATATGTGTTTTGGAGAATTTTCTAGGTCATTTTACCCCTTATCTTTTTAGTTTAACCCCCAGAAAACCCAATTTATCCTTAAATTATATAAATAATTTTTATTTGTTTTATAATTAATTTTGAAAAAAATTAAATTGAATATATTATATGATATAAATTATGATGATTTTAAATATGAAATCCATTTTCCAAATACCATTCACATATCTGGTATAACATATGTCACACCCCAACCATAGTTTTTCTTTCATTTTATTATTTTATTGACGTTGGATCTTTTAGATAATGCTTAGGTTGATTTACCAAGTAGAATTTTGGGGTCTTAGAGGTTTTTGGTGATTTTTTGGTCTATGAATGGTTTTTTTAAATGGTTTGTTTATTAACTTTGTGACATATTCAGACTGAGGGTGTTTTCAGTTCATTTTCCTCTTACACGATCTGAATTTCACAGTTTCTGCATAGATTGGCCTAATATGTGAAAGTCATATGAGTAACCATGTGTATTTTCATTGGGTGTTTGGGTATTATTTCATGTCTTACACATGGATAGGAGAAACTATGCAGCAATCATGTGGGGAGGTTCTGCAGTTTTACTTATCCAAATCAAATGGTTGGCGCATCGTTCCCCTAACCTTGCTAGAAATTCATGTGGGAGTTCACCAGCTCTCTTATTATGTAGGAACTGTTGGTGCACAGTTTTTCAATTTGTGTGGAATAATCATGTGGGTTTCCCAAACTTCTTAATTTTTTTTAATTTAACCCCATTTTATGTTTTAACGCCTTTTGGCATCCCCCCTTGGCTCATTTTTTTTGCATGAAGGTGCTCCGAATCTCCTTTCCCTTAGTTCATCTTCCTGTTTTAGTCTTCCTTCTAATATAAGGTGAGTTTTGTGGTTTTTGGTTGATTTTCTCTCCCCTTATTCCTATTCTATTGGATTTTAGGTTTCCCTTAGTGGGGTATCTTCTTGGATAAACTCTAATGGTTAGGGTTGATGTTTTGTTTTTTTTATTTTCATGTTAGGGTGTCTAGTTAATCCATTGGGACAACTTATTTTCTCTCCCAAAGTTTAATTGCATTCACAAGTCATTGAGGGAGGTGTTTCCATCTATTTCATTTATATAACATTTAATTTTATGTTTGACCTTTCTTAAATTATTTTTAAATGTGTTGTTTATTCTTTTGATGTGTATGTTTGATATATTAGATTGTTTTAATGCTGTAGAAATTGGTGGAAATAGGTTTCAATGTTTTTTTATTAATTATGTCTATATATACAAATGTATCTAAAGTGTATGATAAAATAACAGTTGGACTTTAAAGATGAATTTGTGTGTTTTAGATAGCGTTCAGTCTTTCTTAATATTTGTAATTCCATTTGGTTGTGAATTGGGTGTTAGAGTGGGAATTGGTGACTTTTATGGTTTTGTGCTTATGTGTGGCATATTGTGTTTGCTGCTAAAATAAGTGGTTTGTCTTTAAAAATGGTTTTTAGGTACATTCATGGATGTTTAAAGAGTGGAATTTGATGTTATCACATCCGTATGTGCACGTGATGCACATAGGTATGGGCACAAAAATGATAATGGACCTTGATAGATTCCCATAAACCCAAGTTTTTCAAAGTATTTTCACCCTTTTCTGATTTTGCATTCCCTCTTCCTCATCTCAAATGGTTCCTTCAAACTCTCATTGTTTCCAAAATGGTTACATGGATTTTAAATACTGACTTGGTGTTCCAAGTAAACATAAAGGTGGTCTCAAATTTTTTTCTCTATGTGTTAGACCCTTTTGAAATTTGTTATGTTGCACGATTTCAAAAATGTCATAAATGACTGTTTGAAATCTTTTATTGTGTTTCAAGTTTCATCAGGGTCATGGAAATAGATTAGATCTTAGGAAAAATGTATATCCTAGTTGACATATTGGCATGTTTTGGAATAAATAGTTGAAATATTGTATGGTGTGAAGGCATAGTTGTCACTTGTGTATAGATTGGTGTGTTTTGGGAACCCCTATGGGGGATCCTCCAATGAGAGGGTCATCGAATTTGGGGTTCTGGTGTTTTTGTTAGGAAATCACAGAAGTTGTACATTATTAATTTGATCCATGTCTGTGGGGACCTCCCCATTCAACCCATACTATTATCAGTGGATTACTGAGTGTCATCTAGAGGTTCATGTGATAGTTTCTTGTTGACCTCTATTAGACAAGTTGGTACCCCCTAGGTTAGCTTAGAGGCCTGGTGGGATATGCCACTAGATTTTCTAGTTTATAGTGGCTAGTTTTATATTGAAAATTAAGATGTTCTATACACTGTTAAGTGAGTTTTAACTAAGTACATATACGGATTGGTTCTGTAGAGGTTAAATAATTTATAAATATTATCATCTCTATATTCTATTTATTTTTATACACATAATTGCCTATTTTTTTCAAGTATCTTCCTTCCTATTCTTTTTCTTCTATTAATAGAATATCTATTTGATCACCTATTTTTTGTTCCTTATAATTATATTGGGTTCCAAACAAGGTTTAAAAAAATAGAAATCTTGTTTTAAAAAAGGAAAATGGTGTGTGTGTGTTAATTTAAATTGGGAAAGTCATGTTTGGTTCATTAAAGTGATAGAATCCCTATTTTCAGAAATATATTTCAAACTAGTGTTTGTGGGGTGTTTTAGGAAAACCAATTCATGAACTCTGTGGTGATTACCTAATAATTAACTTATGCTCACACCATACTTACACCACTAAACGTTCATAGACCTAGTATATTATGGAGTTTTACATTTCTGGTTCAAGTATGTATTGTCTTGTGGTTGGTGGTGACCAAGATTCCACATTAAGATTATGTTGCTTCCATTTTGGTTTTAGTTTTTAATTCAATTTCAATTTTTTTTCATCATCTTTTGTATCTCAATTTTTTTTATATTTATTGATTTTTAGTTATTTTTGGTTATGATGTGTGCTCAGTTTTTTTACTTGACCCTAATTTTCATGAGATAAAACGTTCATATAGTGATGTCATTGATACCTGTTGCTAGTGGCCAGCCCGGGAAGATTAGGAATTCATCTTAATCCCTGTCCCAAATTAGGCCAGGTGTTGGGTTGAATAGAATCTCTGATTGGTTCATGAAAAAATGGTATCAGAGTGACCATTTTTTATTTTGGGAGTTAGGTATATTAAAGACTAGGACTCTCAGGACTTGGGAGGTAGGTTTGGGAAGAGAGTTGTAACACCTCACTCAACTCGAGCCTCGAGTTTCAATGTGTAGTATGTGATTTGATTCATTTGTTTTTTTTGTATGGATGGGGGTGAGTACGAAGGTGATCCGGTGTCATGCAATGATATCACGTAGAGAAGTGACCCATGTGGAGTCTGATTTCATGGTTCATGGTCCTCTTAGTGGTTGGTGATCTCTTGTGTCATGGACCACTAACCATTTCACCATGTTATACAAGATCACTAGTTCCTCATTCCATGATTTTGGATTGAGTTGTGTGTTGTTTTTCTTGGTTGGTGTGGGTCAATTTTTAAATATAAATGGTTTTTGATAAATATTGGTTTTCAAAATAAAAATGGTTTCACAGTGTGGTTTTGGATCAAATTTGGTTTTAGGGTTTGAAAGGTATTTTAAAGTGAGTTGTGTATTTTCAAAAGTGGATTTGGGATTCAAAATGGTTTACATTTGAAATGGGATTGGTATTTTTTTTAAATATGAATTTTTTGTGTTGTAGTGTTTAGATTATGAGCTGATTGTTTTGGTTAACGATGGTATTTTGGTTGAGTTTTTATTGGATGTTGATTCTAGTTTTCTGTTCCTTGTGTTCTTCAGAATATGCCACCCGGGAGGATCTCCAAGGTTTCTAGTGTGTTTTTCTGAGTTGTTTATTTTTTGTAGGCTCCCAGTGGAATTTTGGAATCTGGTTCTTCTAGGTGGTTTATGGTTTTCTATGGTGACTATTTTTAGTTAAAGGCAATTGATTTTCTTAAGGATATTTAGAGTCTTTAGATCATTGGGAATTACAAAATCAATGAGAGTGAGTGTTGTTCTAAGATAGTTTGAAAGTCTCAGTATAGATCAGTTGAATGTTATAGTTCCATCATCGTTTCAAGTTTGTTTGTAATGGGGTTTGTTTAAGACCACTTTTTTCTAATGGTTCATACCAGAGGAGGCAAAGCTGAGGAAAGTGGTGGGAATATTGGGTGTTCAATAAGGATGGAAGATGTTGAAGGCCAATGTCAACCAGTTTAAGGAATTGGTTTCATTCTCTATATATAATGAATATTAGAATTAGATGAATTAATCTATTTTAATATAGGTTCTTCATCTAGAGATTAAGGGAAAAATTCACTTCCCTGGTGACTTTTAATTTGGGAATCTCATGTATAAAGTAATTTTATCCATGTTTTAGTCAGTGGCAGTTGGTGATCTAGTTTTTCATAGTTCTTTTTAAGGTTTCCCATATGGTGATAGGTTTATGATAGGGAACCTTTTTCTAAGGAGTCACATTTATTGGTTCTGAACACATGTTCATCATATTATTGGAATGTGTGCTTTCTAAGTAGTCGGTTTAGGTATTTGAAGGTGCCTTGTCGTAATACCATGAAGCTTTATTGATGATGTGGTAGCATAGGTCCCGTTGAGAAGTTAATCAAGTGGAGTTTCTAGAATAATATATCCTTATCAAATAATATTATATCCTAAATGCTTGGAAAAAGATTCTTCATACATCTTGTCTCTATCCATAGACCCTAGAGTGATGCCCTTTATGCATTCAGGGAATCACTGGGGGTGTGGGAAACTCTAGTCCAGGTTTTGTCTCCAATGATGAAGTGAATTTGATTTTAAATCAATATGTTTTGGTTTATTTTATATTTTAAAAGGTAATTTATGTTTTATGTGTCCTATTTTTTTGTGAATGGTTGGGTGGTTCCCTCCTTTTAATCTTCTGGTTGTGTTTTCGTGATATAAATATTGTGTGGTTCACCTTTTATGGATTGGTTTTAGTTATGATTGTGCTTTCTTGGATATTATCTAGGCTTGGGGAATTGATGGGTTATGTTTTATATCATTGTTTAATTTTTAGTTTATTTTTTTAGTGAACCTTGTGTTTGTGGTTTTGGTTTGTGTTGGTATTTCCTGCATTGTTTGGGCCATGGTGGTGGTTTTGGGAGTTTCAGTTTCAGGTTGTGTTGGGTTAATTTCTGTTGGTCATAGTATATGAGTCCTTGTGTAGGGGAGAACCATACTTATATTATTAATTTCTTAGCATTGTAATTATCTATAGAGACAGTCAAGTGTTACTTGTGGAGTGAATTGTAAGAATAGGGAAAACTGTTTTTTCGGTCTTATGTCATTTTGAGTATTTGATTTGTTCCTCGTATGAATGGGTACCTTTATGGGGATGAATGTTTTTATGGTGGAGATATATTTCACACCCTAGCAATGTTATGTATTTTATATCATTTTTCTCTTTATGTTGGATCTTTTGGATATGTCTCGAGTTGAGTACTAGGTTTGAATTGTTTAGTTTTAAAAGGTTTGGGTGAGTTTTTAGCTTATTCCTAGTTTATATACAAAATCTAGGGGTTAACTATGTGGCATGTTGTGGGTGAGGATTTTTTCAGTTCAATTTCATCTTTAAAAATTTTACTTTCATGGTTTGAGCATGTATTGGCCTAAGTGGTGCGAGTTATAGGAGTAAACATGTGACTTATCTTTGGGTGTTTGCGGTATGGTACACAGCTTGAGCATGGTTAGGAGAAACCATGTGGAATGTGTATAAGAAGGTTTTTCAATTTTATAGAGACAAATCAAAAGGGTAAAGTTTGGTTTCCCTAAATATGTGACCATACCAATATCATGCCCCTTTTCTCCATTAGGGTGTGCATGGTTGGGATATGGTTTCTTAAATCATGAGGCATAATCGTGTGAGTTTCCAATATTTCAAAAAAACATGAAATTCCATGTTTTTACCCTTTTATGTTTTAACCCCTTTTATTATTTCCCCCCTTGAAATATTCTTGGCGCATTAAGGGGGTCTCAATCTCTCTTCCCTTGGTTCCCCTCCCTCTTTTAGTGCTCCTCCTTCGGATCTAAAGTGAGTTTTGTGGTATTTAGTTAATTTCCTACCCCCCTCTTCATCTTCTCTTTTATTCTTCATTTTCCTAGTGGGCTTTCCTCTTTTCCAAACCATAATGATAGGGTTGATGTGTGTTTTTTTTATTTAAGGGTGGGCGGTTTGTCCGTTGGTCTTGACTCCTCCTTCTCCTAAAGTTTCATTATGTTCATACGTCACTGTGGTGGGCGTTTCTATCCATTTCCTTTCCAAAACATTCAATTTGGTGATTGAGATTTCCTAAATGATTTGTAAAAGTGTTTATTATGAATTTTATGTGTTTTATGTATTTATTATGATGTTTTCATTTTTGAGAAAATGATCGAAATTATTTTTAAAGGGTTTTTTTAATTATTAACATATATACGAATTCATACATGTTCTTCAAATAAATTCCAATTGGTCTATAAAGATAAATTTGGATGTTTTTTATGGTGTTTAGTCTTTACTATACTTTGGTAATTTTTATTGATTGTGAATAGGGAGTTTCATGGGGGAATTGGTGAATCTTGTGGTTTGACACTTATGTGTGTCTTATTGTGTATGGTGGTAAAGAAAGTGGTGTTTCATTAAAAATATGTTTGGGTAATTTCATGGATTCATGAAGTGTGTCTGTGGATATTGTCACATCTGTATGTGCACGGGGTTCACATAGGGATGGGAACACAAATTATAATGTCTCTAGATCATGATGCTTCCCTTTAACCTCGATTTTTCAAAGGCTTCTCCCCCTTTTCTATTTTTTCAATTCCCTCTTCCCCAACTCAAATGGTTCCTTCAAACTCTTATTGTTTTCAAAATGGTTTCTCATATTCTAAAATGTAACTTTTTATTACAAGTAATATTAAATGTGGTTTCAAATGTGTTCACTAAGTATTTTTTCCATTTTTCATTTCGTGATGTGGCACCGATTCTAAAATAACATAAAGGCCTATTTGTAACCCTAGATTGTGTTGATTGTCTTATCATGGTTTTCCAAATGGATAACATCTTGGAAGAAATGTAAGGGATGTTCAGAATCTAAGCTTGTTTTGAAAAAAAATGGTTGAATCCTTGTAAGGTTTGAAGGACTGGTGGGAACTTGTGTATGGCTTGGTGTGTGATGGGAACCCCTATGGTGAATCCTCTATGGAGAGGTTCATCACATAGGTGGAGTCTTGGGTTGGGATTGGAAATCATGATGGATTTGTGTTATTTTTTGGATCAAAACATGTGAGGACCTCCCCATTCATCACAAACTATTATCATGGGATTCGTGGGAATCATCTAGAGGGTCAAGTTATGGGATCCTGTCGACCCTGATTAGATAATTTGGAAGCCCTTATATTAGCTATGAGGATATGTTGTACATTCAATTGTATTAGCTAGTTTAGAGTGACTAATTGGATATTGAATATGGTGTTATACCATAGGTTGGTAGGTGGGTCCCAACTAAGTAAATCGAGGGACTTGTTTTAAATATGTTTAAGAAATTCCCCTAATTATCATCTTTATATTCTGTTTATTTTTCTGCACCTAAATGTCTATTCTTTTTTAGTATCTGCCTTCTTATTCTATTTCTTATATTCTAGGAATATATTTTTGATCACCTATTTTGGGTTCCATATATTAGTATTGGGTTTAAAACTGGGTTTGTAAAATTGGAAAGCTTCTTTGGAAAAAGAAAAGTGGCATGTGTGTTAATTTTATTTGGGAATGCTTTCTTTGGTTCCTTAGAGTGATAAAAACGCTATTTTCATAAATGTATTTGAAACTAGTGTTTGGGGGATATTTTAGGAAAGGAAATACATGGAATATCTGGTTATTATATTTCGAGCTCTTTATTCTCACATCCTACTTATGCCACTCAACATCTATATACCCATGTTGTGTATATTTTTAGGTTTATGGTTTGAGTATGTGTTGTCTTGTGGTTGGTGGTGACCAAGAGGTCACACGGAGATTAGCTTGGATTCGGTTTGGTTTTAGTTTTGTATTTAGTTTCTATTTTTTTAGCATCAGTTGAATCAGTATTAGTTTTTATATTTACTTATGTTCATTTACTATTGATTATGATGTGTTCGTAGTTTTGTTATTTGATCATGGTTTTATTCAGAAAAAACATTCGCAAAAAGATATATTTGATGGACGGTTCTAGTAACTCGCCTGAGAGGATCGTGAATGCCACTTAGAGCTTATGTCAAATCGTTTGGGGGTTGGATCGGATTGAAAACTGACCTGCTTCATGGAAATTTAATTTAAGATTAAACCTGTAGACTTAATGAAAAAGCTATTCCTAAAGAAATAAATTTCTAAATATTGAAACAGTTTTATTTTCAGATCTAAATATAAAATTTATTCCAATGACCTAATTTAGATTAATTAGTATATAAATTATCTAATATTACTATTAAAACCATATTAAAATAAAATTTATCTTGTAAATGCTTTGAATGAAAATATAGTTTTTAAAAAAAAGTTGTATTTTTCAAAATTCAATGAAAAAATTAACTTTTCATAAAAGTATAAAAAATTAAATTGAATATAATTTTGAAATTATGATTTTAAAAATGAAGATTATTTTTTAAGATAATTTATCCACAATTTTCAACAAATAATTTCATAATTATTTTCCAAACTGCATCCAAAATATTTTTTAAAAAATAAAATTTGAAGCCAAATTGGATTTATTCTTATCTTAGGCCTAGAAAACACATAGGATGAATATTAAAATATTTATTGAATTTATATAATTTATAAATATCATTAATATAATTTACCAAAATTTATTTTTGAAATTATTAAGGGAAAATGTTTCTGGGCATAAAAATATAATTTTTCGGAAAATGATTTTCTTGATTATCGAATATACATTATTTTAATTTATATTTAATTTTCCCTCAAATAATTTAATTGATATACATGATTGAATAATATATTTTCATAATTTATTTAATCTTATTCATACCTTCAATTATAATGGCTATGAAATAATAATCATTTAAAATAATAATATATTAATACAATGTTGGGTTTCATTAAAACTTTGTGTTTCATGTAACATAAGTTATTGAAGAAATTAAATTTATTTGAAAAATATATTTCATAAAAACACTGGGTTTTACATCATCCTTGTTATTTAATATGGATATTTAATAGAGTGGATAGACCTTATTCACCAGTCTAATATTTTTGTTCAAATGTTTTGGAATTCAAGGTGAATAAGTTTAGTGATAATCCCTTAAGGGGGAACTATTAAATAATTATTTGAGAGATTTCTAAAATTTTATTGAACCAAAAAATTAGGATAAGCCCTTAAATATATAAATAATTATGTATTTTTTCCATTCTCCAGTCATTTTTTGAACTAATATGAATTATATTTATCAAGGGGGTCATTTTCTGCCAAATAGGAAAGACATGCGTACACATGAAGATTTTTAATGTGTGTGTCCCAAGGAGTGAATGAATTTGAAGACTCATGAAAATATATATGAGCATCACCTATGTAGTGAATCGTGGTATTAGTAACACATTGAAGTGAGTAAATTTAATGATTTTCCCCCTAAATTATCCAATCTTATTTTCTACACCATGATTGGCCAGGTAGACATATAGTTGGTTGGTTAATTGAACTTTAATAAGATAAATGTGGCATTAACCATCGCTAACGATATTAATTCTAAACATGGAAATTTTATAAACACCGAGAGAGAATATAAATTTCTTAAAATTAGAAGAGTTGGGTTGAGAAGATAAAATATCCTCTATGTGTTTTGGAATCCATAAATTGGAGAACATTTTTATCTTTTTTTTATTTTCACATAGGGGAAAAAGAAAGTCTAACTCTAGGAGAAAAATTTCAAATTGAAAAATAATCCAAAAAGTTAAATTGATGTTCCCTTGTATTTGGAGAATCTAGGCTCATATTTTTTTCACTTAGTGAGAGTGAGTGTGTATTGGAAATATTGTTGGAAGATTCCATTATACAAACAATAAAGAAAGTGGCTTAAATTTGAAATAGTAAGTGATTTGAGGGAAGCTATTTATTGGGGAGATTATATTCTAGGCGATGTTGTGATAATTCATGACAACCCTCTAGGGTGTTCCATTTATAATATATATTGTATTTAATGTTTATACACTTTTAGAAGAAAGGTTGAAAAAGATGAAGATTTTTTGAAGAGGATAAAATCCTATGTGATTTAATTCTAGAAAATAGTGATATGTCATGGAATCTATGTAAGAATCACTTCCATATGCTACACAATCACATCCTCAGCTGGAAGACATTTGAAAAATAAAAAATTACTGGATTCATACACCACATTCTACCTCTTGGTGAGCATTATATTTTTTCTTTATAAGAATCATCCACTTATACATATTATTGAAAATTTCCCTATATAACCATCCAAAAGAGGTTCAAAAGTATTATCCATGTCTTTGTAACCATCATTATGTCTATAAAACCCTGATTTATATCTACAAAAACATCATCAATA
Source organism: Viscum album (assembly GCA_963277665.1). NCBI lineage: Eukaryota > Viridiplantae > Streptophyta > Magnoliopsida > Santalales > Viscaceae > Viscum > Viscum album. The sequence continues at coordinate 1,493,367,323 of OY728120.1, forward strand.
TGTGTATAATAAGTTTTCCTTTCAATATAACCATAATTTTGGATATGTAAAATTTATTTTCAAAATTCTATATCTGAACCAATGAATTGTATTTGATGTTAAAAAACATGTTTTTAGTGTTATAAATAAAAAAAGAATAAGGATTTATAATTTATTATTGAGAATATGATTATGAATATATGACATAAGATATTGAGTAGAAGTCAAATTTTTATATATGTAATCTTATTCATTTGAATCTCTCATGAAAAAAATAAAATGATCCATTTCACATGATATTATATCTGTATTTTATAAAATAATTGAATGATGACTAAATATGGTTTTTGGAATCATTTTAAAAGTAAAAACATTGTCAAGGGTACTGTTGAAAATTCTTGTTGACATATTTTTCTGAGTTTCAGAATGAAAAATATATTAAAAAAGAGTATTTTTTAATACTCATTTTAGTTAAACAAGTAATAATTGGTGAAAAAATAAAAGGAATATACAAATCAATTAATTTGGTACTATTTCATGAGTTTTTTTTTGAATGGATGATTTATGGGAAATATTTACATTAATGGAAATGAAGGATACTCCCACTAAACGTTAGTGGTCACTTGGAAGAAAATGTAAAGACTCTCCTAAAGCAATAAAAATAGAGAGGGGGGGGGGTTGTTACTATGTGTTCTTTAAGAGATAAATTGTGATAAACCAATACCAGTAAAATAATAAGACCTAGTTTGAGAATACAAGATAATCATAACTCTCATGTAAGAAGTAGATTCCATAAAAAAGGATTTATCGATGTTATACATCATATTGGCTTTGAAGTATAATTTTGAAAAGGAGAATGATAAGAGCAAGAAGAAGATTTGAAAATACAATGAGCATGAGATATAAATATTAACTAGTGGTTGTAGAGTTCATGGATGATTTAGTTCAGAGTTCCTAGTGAAGAGATTCAGATATTCTGGGAGCTGTGCACTTATTCAAGACTGGGTTGCATGCATCAGCTCTAGAAAACAATGTAGTTGAAAACTCTATTTTTGGAAGGAGGTCAATATTTATTCGTAAAATGACATTATGGAAAGTAATATTTGATCTACTTCATGGGAGGATTAAAGTTGTAAGACCAGCGAGTGTGATATCAGATAGAAGATTATTTCATATAGTATAAAGATCCCATCACATACATAATATATTGGTGTCTTTTTTCATAGGTGTAATATTATGAACCCCTTAACCATTTAATATGGTGATAGAGTGTGTTTTTATAACAACTGAAAAATTATTCTTTTAATTGATAAAAATATTCTAGTTTAAAATCTATGTGTTAGGTGATAAATAAAATAATGAGTATATTTCTTACATCGAGGTAAAACCTTGTAAAAATACTGAGTGCCTTATTTTTCTTCTATAATTGATTTTTTGTTGTGTATGTTGGTTGGGTGAAGAAAATAAGATCAGGCTGAGACTTTAACAACATAAAAGGCTCTAAATACCAAAGGGGTTGAAAATAATTAAAAAAGTAGTTATTTTTCACTAAAAATTGGTTACACCTGATTCACACACCCTCACATGTATGTCTACACAGTCCTACCAAGACCCTCAATATATAAGAAAATGCTATATATTTTATTTGATTCTTATAATTAATTAATTTTTCACATGGATTGAATTGTATATCAAAAATATTTTTTTAATTTTTTGATTCCAAGGAAAATAATGTACAAAATCACAATAAAATTGTCCCTCTTCCAAGCCCTATGAAACATTTCAAAATCTTACTTGATGATAGTTGAGATATTAAAATTAAGAATCCATCTACATTTTTAATCCCTACCTAGCTACTTATAAATTCTTATTAATTTGACAATTTTTCATAAATAGGTATATAAAACGTTTTTATGTGTTACTTTTCAAGTCTCAGTTATCCTATCTACTCCAAACTTATAATTATAATAATATTTATAAATATAAGTGCGAAATTATATCATTTACTTAACGAAATACAATTTCTAAAATTAATGTGACGTAATTCATTTGAATGATACCCATATTATGTAACCACGTGACCCCAAGAGTTCTCCTTTATCCCTAATAGCTAGATACTATCTCCACAAGAGTCGAAGTATAGTTGGTGAGTGATTTAAATTCATGTTTAATCAAATAGGAATGATATAAAACAATTATACATAAATTAAATATTATTCATATAATAGAAACACTTGTCCTAGGTAAAGGTAGATGATCCAAAATTGTTCTATGGCACACATTTTGATGTTCCTCACACAATATATGGTCTCTAATTCTATAACCATGAGGAACATTGATCATACCAATAATATCCATGGGATTTAATAATAGATCATCTAAATATCTACTAGAACTTGTCGGTACCTTAAAGGAAGCCCATTTATTTTTATTTCCACAAAAGTCTACATGTATAGTGTGGGAATATAATACTCAATAGCTAACTACAAATATCCCAATATATATTTGAAATAGACTCAGTTGGGTTCTTTTGAATAATCTAATCATTTACATAAATATAGATAATAATAAATTTATATCTATCTATCTTTCAAATCTAGGTACCAGTAGATATAGAATCACATCATTGATCAATGACAACAATAAACTATAATTCCTGATATGGATAGGATCTATACCTAACATACTAAATTTAAGCCTAGTGCTTGGAATCTAAGATAGAAAGGTTATAGAAACCATTATTACTATCCCATTGAGCTATGATCCTGACATTTCTACCCAGATTTTGAGCCCATGGTAATGAACTATACTATGTAAAGGGAATGGTTCATATAAGAGTCAAATACTTAATAGAGATAATGAAAAATGGAAAGTGTAATACATATTTATGGATCAATAACCCATCCCATGTGGTGCACCATTTCTCGTTTCATATAATAGAAAAAACGCATTATATAATGAACATTTTCTATCGAAGCCGTAGTCACAATCAAAGAATATTAACGTTGTATACAAATAAACATTCTCAGTATAAAATAATTGATACATAAATATATTATTCATGTTCAAGAAATAATTCCCCCACAATAAATAGTATACTATATAAATAAAAAAAATAAACATAATATAATATTCCACCATAGTTATGATACAAAAAGGGGTTTTAATTTTACACAATCATAACATATTTACGTTTCATACATGTTTATCACATTATGGATTCTCAATAGGTAAAATAAGGATTAATAAAAATAGAGAACATGTTATCAAATATTGTCATATTGAGGAAACATTAATGACTATTTATAAATTTTTTGAGATATATATAAGAAATATATTATGATGTATAAAAACCTAGATAAAAGGGATCTAAAACTATATTAGGTAGAAAATATGATTTATCAGTGATATACTAGGTAATAAACCCGGAATAATATTGGTTTCAGCCAATATATACCTAGGGAATCCGTGATAAATGGTCAACAGAGGGATATGTTTAGAGATTCAAATAAGGGTAGAGTTATTTATGGGTAGGTTTTCATACTTGAAACTTATTTTATTTAAAATATTGATATGAGTTTCACTATTATAAAATTTTTTACTTTATAATTTAAATAAGAAAAATATAGTGTAAAAAAATTTCTATAAAAATTAGTTTTATAAAATAAGGTTATGGTAATAATATTTATATAATATTAAATAATTTTCTAATACAATATGTAAATGATACATATAGAGGTTTCAAAAAAAGCTACCCAATTTGGGCAGTAACCCAGTAAATAAAACAAAGAATATTCAGGTATCCCATTATTCCTTTTTAAAAAAAATTTACTCTTTAATTACCTCAAAGCTAATGAAATCGATTATCTGAGGCTTAGGTGAAATTTTTTAACTTATAACTTTGGTGAGTTAAAATGGGAAGTAATTGATTATTTATTATAAATTTTATATATCTAATAATTTTTAATTCTTGTAAAATAAGATCACCCTACCCATGCTCTATAACTTACTCCAAATTATGTTGATAATTCCTATATCCATATTGTACCAATAAGGGTATACGTATTCTGCCTCTAGATATATGGGTTACACATTCTAAAGAATTAGTATTTTATAAATGTTATAATTCCAAAAAAAAATTATTTTTAAATTTTAATAATATAATTTTTACTATACTAGTTTCATTCATGTTTAAGAAGACTTTCTAATATTCACTATAAATTTATTATACAGGGAAACATGTTCTCTTTGTTTCATTATTAGATATAGAAAATGGGAAATAAAGTGCATAAATTTCATATATCAAGTCTGAATAATAAGGATATATATTTATAGATATGTTATTAACATCAAGAAGTTATAAAGAAAACATAAATCTTATATTTTAATCTACCAATTTCTCCATAAATGTTTAAACAATAGTTCAAAATGTAAAGCAATTCGATAATTTTCACAACATCCTTGATAACTTTTCTGAATTTTTTTGAATATATAACTAATATATTCATAAAAAATATTTAATTCATATCTTTAGAAAAAAAAACAGATTTTTATTGATTAATTTATGAAAAAAAATTGAGAGGCCAATATAGAAATACTTAATGAATTATATTTTTTCAAAACCACCTACCTTATTCTATACTCAACAGGACTTGTCTCATACTATAATAGAAGCACATCATCCCAAAAAATCATATCCATAACTGTCTCTAATAAATTAACCATGAGATAAATATAACATATCTAAAACTCAGTAAAAACCATGTAGAAACCCTGAAAGAATAAAACTATAATTATTCTTACAGAAAAATAATCAAAAGTTATAATTTTAAAAGACCTATGTTGAACTAAATCAATTTTCAAAATCAATAACCCCCAAAAACTCACTAAAAAAATTAATTTATTTATATAAGAGAGTAAGAAATTTGAAATCACCGACTTGGGTCTTTTTTTCATAAATTAGAAAATCCCAACCATTATCATGGTTTCACCCAAAATTTGGAGTAATTAAAATTTGGGAGACTCATTTAAAGTAATATAATTAGAGAAAAACAATGTAGGTGGGGAGATAAGTGGAGGAAATAGGCTTACCTTGAAGTTTACTTGAAAAATAACCAAGGAAACTTGTTTGATCAATAGGTATTGATGAAGGGAAGAGGAAGAAGAAAGATAGATCTTTGGGATGATCTTAATCAGGTTGGTGGGATGATGTTAAAGGAACATCTGGAAAGGGGGTTTGATAAATGGGGGGATAAATACTAAAATAACTTTATTATAAAATTTAAATATATCCAGGATATCAGAAAGTTTAACTATGGCCATTGTGTACCTGATGGAACCCTCAAGTACCCATGCCCTATTCCCTTCACATCATTTACCTGGTGTACCCCAAAAGGATACCTAATACCACCTATTTTTTAAGAACACCTATTCCACTACCACAAACCTTCTCACCTTTTTCAACTAATCCCATATCGTAGAAACATATCTAGAAATATCTATAATTTATTCTTAATAATTATGTATTCAAATAAAAACTACAAAAAACTACAACCTTATAATTAAAAAAATATTTAACAATCCCAAACCTATATCCCAAAAATTATAACTGAAGGACCTAAAGAATTTTATTTGTGAAAAGTGTTATTATATTTGTGTGTTTTTCTCATTTATGTGTGTACATTTTTTTGTTTTGTTTATTTTACATTTCATCCTTCTATGGGGAATATTATTGTATGATATAACATGACATATTTCATAGATATAATGAAACCCATATTCTGTGGATACCATAAAATAGGTTACTAAACCCTGTCATAGTTGAGGAGGGATTGGGGGGTCAATTACTAGTGATTCAGGACATGAAAAAAGAGTTCAATGTGTTTAAAATAAAAAAAATTTAAAAAGTAACATTGGATGTTATAAGTTAAGTAAACATAAATTTTATGTTCAAAGTGTTAAACATGGGGACTATGTATCCAAATTTCACCATTATTAGAATGATACTTCTTTATTGATTTATACCCTTTAAAATTATTTAGTGTAATGATTTATAATAAGTTTATTTAGATATATTTAATGAATTACAAAGTTATATATAATAAAACATAAAAAAAATATACCCAACAAAAGCTGTCTCTAGTGGTATATCATATGGAATATGATTATAATATTATATATATGTATATATATATATTATTTTTGATCCTTTTAATGAATTTTAATAATACATAAAATGACTCATTTATACAGAAATTAATCTCTACATTATCATTATTTCATGTGGGTTTCATATGTAACATGAAGTGAAATAATAATTTACCTCTCAAGGTTTAAATATATGTTATCACTGATTTATGGTTATCATGCATTATTATATATTGTAATTAAATTTGAATATTATCATGGGTTATTTATTTTCTAGTGATATAAAATTAGCTTATGAAACACCCAAAGAGATCTGTGTACTAGATAATCCACTATGTATACCACATTGAGTATGTTACATTATGTATTTAGTGTACCATGGGATAATGATTCAAATTTAATCCCCATTACATAGTATTGAAAAGATAAAAATATTGAGAACCATTATAATATGATAAATTTATCATACCATCATTGAGGATTAGTTCATCAGGGGTAGTTGGGTATGTTGTTGATCAGGTCATTATTGGAGGTTTCCCAAGATAGTATTTTTCCTCTTGTATAATAAATATGACATTTGGTCCCTTGATTGAGATAAATTTTGAATGTGTACAATAATTCATAGATTATGTATATTTGATGTCATTATCTATTATAGTGAGCGGAATGTGATGTGATCAAATATCTTGGTGAATTACAAATAGATTTTCCATCCATCTAGTTAGTAAATACATGATGAATCAAGAATGTATGAGTATGCATTGTATGAATGAAAATATAGATTTTTGATGCCATTCATTGTCTTATATAAATGAATTTTGTTACTATAAATATTCTATTTGACCCACATTTTGGACTTAGATATTTATATATATGTGTTTTATGGAAATCTCTCTAGATCCTTTTATGTATTGTGTAGCAATGGTGTAATGCCCCGAACCTAGTTACCTTGAGTTAGTGCATTATTACATAACTTTGACATGATCACAAAATATCAAGTCTCGAAAGACCGATTAGTTTAGTAGCCTTGGAAATACTAGATACATTCATAAGTTTTACAAACATTATAAAATGAAAAACTAAAACAACATAGTCTCCATAGGCCACACTCATATCCCTTATACTATCCTTGTAGGTCATTCATAATATGCTTTTCGCATCCTGGGAAAAATAAAACATAGAAAAGGGTGAGCTCAGATGCTCAGTAAGGATAACAATATGCCGGAAACATTCAAAAATAAGCATAAACATTTAAGGAAATGTAAGATTAGAAAAATATTTTTAAACTTGAACTATAGTATAATATGGAAAAGATAAAATCAAATAATTCCATTTACTTATTCACATGAATATTCTACTATTCAATTAATCAAATTCAATATCAATAGCCACTTTCACAATGGTGGAATGTGTAATGCCAGAATTCATAACCACATATTCAAGGCCTTGTTCCAAGACTACAAATAAGAATTTTTCAAGGCCTTGTTCCAAGACAGTAGTTTTTATCATGAGACCTACCGATGCATCAAGGAGTTATAGCAGGCTCCACCCACCATTTACTAAGTCCAATGCATTCCTCATATGAAAAGGATTAAACATAACATAAACATTCATATTAAAACAAGAAAATGAATTGTCAATACTTTATCCATAAACCATGAAAGGTATAAAAATAACACATCCACATTCAAACATATCACAGAACCTTCAATACATTATATATGTTTTGTATCCTAATAAATCAACTTCAAATAAGCTCACAATCCATTAAAAGATGTTGACATAGATGAAATCCAAACTCTTTTTAGAGAAATATCTCTTTCTATTTTTAAATCATTTAAAATTCATATAATTATAAAATAAAACATTTATTTTGGAATTATTCTTATAATCTTTTAAGGGAAACTTTGATGATGTTATAATGGCAGAAAATAGCCGCACCCTCCGTATAAGTTAAAAAACATTCATACCTTAATTTTGTCGAAAAGGTCATAAGGTACCTTGTTTGGAAAATTATGGAAAGATTAATTTCAAAACATTTTATAAAAATTCAAAAAAGGGTATAAATGAATTTAACCCATAGTCTAGTAAATAGTAAAAATGTTTTGTAATACATTTTTAAGAAACATGGATGTGGATGATAAAGAGGTCCTAGTAGATACTTACGTAAAAATAACCTCAGATAATAATGAGATTGTGAAATTAACCCTTACCTTGTACTTTTCCTTGTTCAAGGACAGGTTAACCACCTTTAAAATGGTGAAATAATTGTTATTAAATTATACAGGAACCATATATATTAATATGAAATCATATATGTTCTTCTAATATTGCATTGTTAATGATATTTCAGTAGTATCATTGTTTCATGTCTTAACTGATTCATTTTACTTTATATGATTGGTTATGTAAGCCATGTTGGATAAGGATAGGATGTTTTTGATTCATATACATAATGATATTATGTTCATAAAAATTATTTTTAATCATAAAATGAAAATTATTCTTCAATGATTACGATGGGGAATGAATCTCATCGCGTTCGTGGAGACGGTAATCCGGACGTACGCACAAGCGACAATATCATTCTTTTGATATTAAATTTGTATTTAATTGTATGATATATCATATATACATAATCATTATCATGTTATATTTATTATTTACATCATTTATACTCATTATTATACCCATACAAATGATTAAGTGTTTGAATAACAAACTACACCACGACGTGGAGACGGTAATCAGTACGTACACACATATGGTGAATTTTTCATTTATAAGATGGATATAATAATGAATATGGTTGTACAATTTTTATAATAACATAATAGTATATAGAAGATACTGGATTTTTTATTTTATAATGGAAACAACAAAGAAGGATGAAGTGAAAGAAGAAAAGAACTCGAAAAAGGTGATGAAATATTTACCTCTTCTTCGGATTCTTCCTTTTGATTTGATCAAAAGGGATCAATAGGTTGGCTTTCTAACTAAAATAAGGCCTCTATAATGAAGGTAGTATAGTTGGGAATGTATTTGGGCAGGTTTTGGCCTATCCAAATGGCTTCGTAGGTGTGAATTGGAGAGAAGGGGAGGTGCCCTTTTATAAGAGAGGTGAAGGTCGCTTTAGGAAAAGATTGAAATATTATTTTATTATAAAATCATTTTCGGTTTATAATGCATCCAAAATGAATTATTTAAATTATAAGGTGGGTATGAGTCGAAAAAATCTCAACAAATAGGTTTTAGACATGTTTAGGTCATCATATTAACTTTATCTTTTAGATTAAACTCCAAGTTAAATAGTTTGACATTTACCATATCTTTTGTATTTTTATAATATATGGTTAATAAACTTAATATAAACTTAAAAGAGAACCTCAAGTGGTTCATTAATGACATATATAATATTATTTAAGAACTTTGGCCGAACCTAATATTTTTAGGAATATAATATGAATTAATAATATAATGTCTGTTTTAAAAACACTTTTATGTCAACTTTGACAATATTTGGTATTTTGTTTTTTTTAATTTATAACAGCATTATTACTTCAAAAAAATTATTTAATAAACCCTAACATGTCATATTAACCTATAAAATTAATTTAATTCATTAAAAGTCTCATATTCGATTTATTTGGATATTTATAATATCAATTATTTTAATCTTTCATTAATAAAATAATTACTGCGGGATCATTGTATCATAAATAAATTTAATTATTTAATGTCTAAAAATTATAAATAAAATACCATTATGTAGGATATATTTTTAGATTTTTAATTAATATTTATAGTCAAATTTATCTTATGTATAACCCTATAATAAAAATGGTTTAGTTATTAAACTTTGATTTTAATTCTTTTAACTTTTCTTCAAATAAAATAATAATAAATGTCCTAATCTAATTTATGTGGACCAAATCGGATCATATTTTATTCCAAAGGTTTATTTTGTTTGAATTACACTTTTCCAATAGAATTATGACATGTGTTAGGGTTATTATAATATCAATTTTATCCTTAATTATCCTATTTACTTTTTACCGTGCTAAATAAAACTAAAAAGATACTATTAACCAAAAATTATTTTCATCTTATTGAACCACATTTTACTTAATGATATTAACCACGTATCTCATATTTTTTAAATTCAACTCACATAAATGGTAAAATTATGTTTTATACGAATTTGGAAATGCAACTAGGAGGTGGGTAAAAGACGGTAAATAGTTCGATAAAATTTTATATATCCAAACTTATTATAAAATGAATCTAATGAATTGAATTGAACATGTATATGTATTATGTATCTATTTTTACCTAAAATAAATTAAACTAAAATAACTAATTATTTAAATAAATAGTCGGTTTTAACCAATAACACAGTGTTTTTCACTATTCATCAAAAAATGAAAGTTTGCAGAAAAATAAAAAAAATTCACCCTAAGATAATTTCAATATTATGAATCCAAAAATGGAGTCCATTTTGAAGGATAAAATTTATAAAATTTTAAAAAGTGGGCATTACTATTCATAACAGCAAGTTTGATTGGTCGTAGTGTGTTAGAATCTCAATGTTGCGTACAATGCAAGATATTGCGTTATTCAAAGGGAAATGTACCATGGAAGCTTGGGGTGTTACATTCTTCCCTCCTTCAAATAATTTCATCCTAGAAATTTCTATAATACGTCCGGAGAAAAAGATTCAGGTGGTTCTTCATCATAATTTCTCCTTGTTCCCATGTTGTCTCCAACATCTTATGGTTTCACCATAGAACTTTTACTAGATGAGTCGTCCGGTTTCTCAGTAGTTGTTCTCTTCTTTCAAGAATTTTGATAAGCTCTTCATAGTAAGACAGTTCAGTTTCTAGTTCAATTTCTTTATAGGTGAGTACATGCATTGGGTCAGGAATGTATTTTCTCAACAGTGATATGTGGAACACAACATGAACTTTGGAGAGACTTGAAGATATTGGCAAATGATAAGATACAAATCTAATTTTTTCTATAATTTCTAATGTTCCGATGTACCTGTGACTCAATTTACCCTTCTTATGAAAACATATAACACCCTTCCATGGAGATACCTTCAAAAAAACATGGTCTCCTACTTTAAATTCTAAATCCTTTCTTTGGTTATTGGCATAGATCTTTCGCTTAGTTTGGGATGCTTTGATGTGGGTTTGGATAACCATCACCTTTTCATTTGTTTCCTCAACAAATTATGGTCCTACGAGTGTTCTTTCACCAACATCATCCCAAGAAGTTGGTGTGCGACATCACTTTCCATATAACACTTCATATTGTTCCATCTAAATACTTGAATTGAAACTATTATTATAAGAAAATTCTACCAGAGGTAAATATTAATCCCACATACCTTGAAAGTAAAGTGAGAAAGATCTCCACATGTATTATATGGTTTGAATATTTCATTCTGATTTTCCATCACTTTGAGGGTGGTAGGCAGTGCTCAAATGAAGTTTATTATCCAGGGATTTCTGAATACCTTTCTAGAATGTTGATGTAAAATGGGGATCACGATCATAAAAATCAATAGGGGTACTCCATGAATTCTTAAAACTTCATTAATATATATTCTTTCTAGACGTTCAAGTGGTAAATCTTCTCTTATATCAAGATAATGTGCTAATTTGGTAAGATGATCAACAATTACCCATATTGCATCATTCATTCTAGGAGTATTTGGTAGACCCAAGACAAAGTCCATCATAATATTGTCCCATTTCCACCCAAGTATGGGAATAGGTTGCATGAATCTTCCAGGTTGATGCCTTCCATCTTTAACTTGTTGACAAATCATAAACCTTGACACAAAATCATCAATCTCCCTCTTCTTTTTGTCCCACCAAAAGCTTCTTTCAAATATCGATACATCTTGGTACTAACAGGGTGTATAGAGAAATTGGAGTTATGAGCATCTTCTAACAATTCCCTTTTTAGATTAGGTATATCGGGAACACAAAGTCTCTCCCCAAATTTGAAAATCATGTCTTCATATATGAATTCGATCAATCTCTCATCGTTCACAACTTTAATTTTCTTTTGAAACTCCTCATCATCAGCCATAAAACTTTTTATCCTTTATAGTAAAGATGGTTTGGAAACCATTTGAGAAAGTATTAATGTTTCAACTTCCATGATTATTCCCATATAATTTTTCACTAGATCTATGAAAATAGGATCTCTTTCAACTCTCATCTTGTTCAAAACTCCAGGATCCTTTCTTCTAAAAGCATCTTCCCCCTTATTTGCCTTCCCCGGATGGTACTGTATTGTGAAATCATAATCCATGAGTAGTTCAAACCATCTCCTTTGCCTAATGTCGAGTTCTTTTTGTGAGAAAATATACTTCAAACTCTGGTGATCAGTATAAATCTCACATTTTTTACTATATAGATAGTGTCTTCATATCTTCAAAGAAAAGATTATAGCTACTAACTCAAGATCATGAGTAGGATATTTTTCCTCATGAATTTTTAGCTATCATGATGCATAGGAAATAACTCTATCATTTTTCATAAGGACACAACCATGTCCTTTATTTGAAGCATCACTATAAGTAACAAACCCACCATTCCCTGATGGTAGAGTCAATATAAAATCATTGACTAATCTTCTCTCCGGTTCTTCAAAACATTCTTCACACTCTTTTTTCCAAAAAAATTTAACCCCTTTACGTTTGAGATTTGTTGATGGGTTATCCAATCAGGAAAAATTATGGACAAAACGCTGTTAATAACCTGCTAAACCAATAAAATTGTGTACCTCAGTTATACTCGTCGGTGCTGGCCATTCTTGGATTGCCTTGGTCATTGAAGGATCAAGAGATATTACATCCTTAGAGACAATATGGCCAAGAAAAAAATATCTTGAAGCCAGAATTCACATTTTATAAACATCCCGTATAATTCATTTCTTTTGAGGGTTTTCATAATGGTGCGCAAGTGATTTTAATAATCATCATAGATTTTGGAGTATACTAGGATATCATCAATAAATACCACAAAAAATTCATCAATATATTCCTTGAAAACTCTGATCATTAGATCCGTGAAAATAAGGGGTGCATTAGTCATCCCAAAAGGCAATACTGTAAACTCGTAAAGCTCATACCTAGTTCGAAATGATGTTTTCAGAATGTATTCCTTCCTCACAAACAAATGATGATATCCAGATAGAAGGCCAATCTTTGAAAAATATTGAGCTCCATGAAGTTGGTCGAATAAATTATCAATGCGAGGTAGGGGATACTTTTTATTTATTGTTATATCATTGATCTCCCTATAGTCAATTCACAACCTCATAGATCCATCTTTCTTATTAACAAAAAGGACAGGGGCTCCCCATGGAGAAACACTAGGGAGAATAAATCCCTTATTACTCAATTCCTCTAGTCTTTTCGTTAGTTACAGTAATTCCACAGGGGCCATTCTATAAGGGGTCTTCGATATGGTCCTTGAACCAGGAATAAAATCAATGGAAAACTTAATTTCTCATTCTGGAGGATGTCCAGGTAAATCCTCTGGAAACAGGTCAACATATTCTTGCATAATAGGTACATCATCTATTCGAACATTCTTTTCCTCGTCCATATTTATTTCATTATCCTTTTCCCCAATAATTGAATTTAGTAGAGCTATTGGAGGTGGATCTAGATAAGAATCAGGTGGTGACATTTCTTCTCTAAAGATAAGGTACTCTTATCATTATCGAAAATTTTAACCTCCTACTTATTACAATAAATTTACACATCATGGTCTAAAATCCATTCCATTTTTTGGATTATATCAAATTAAATCATGGGTACGACGATGAGATCAGTTGATAAAGAAAATTTATATTTTCTAATGGGAACTGATTCACAAAACTTTATTGCGATGATACTTACCTTAGGTGTTTTGACTGGAAACTCCCTTGTTATGTCAAATTGAAAATATCTAATTTTCTTAGAAAACTATGAAGATGTGAAAAAATGTGTTGATCCATAACCAAATAAAGCTTTGTCTAAACTTGAGGAAACCATTAAATTATCTGCCACCACATCTTTCAGAGATTCAAACTCAGCAGTAGTGATCACTTAATCTTGGACTTTCTCCCTTGGAGCTTTCTAAGGTAAGTTCCCTTGGTTATTAGGACATTTATTTTCATAATTTCCATCTTCTCTAAAATTGAATCATTCAACAGCCTCTTTCTTCCCCTTGCAATCACGAGCATGGTGCCCTTTTTCACCAAACTTGTAACAGACTCCCATTCCCTTAAGTAATGTAACAGGGTGTTTCTTCCCACATTTACTACATTATGGATATTCAACTTTTTCCCTTCTTCCCCTTACTTCCATTTCCATATTGTTCAGCATATCTCTTCTTCTCTTACTTTGCATTAAAGTTGTAAGAATTAGAGAATTTTTTTCTGTCTTTATAGCACATGAGACAATATCATAGTATGATGATAAGGATTTTGAGACTAATGCTCAATGAAGAAATGGTTTTAAACCAAAAAATAATCGATCAATCTTACTCCTTGGGTTACATATATAATCTGCTTCATTACTTGCTAACCTTATAATGTTAGCCTCATATTTTATGACATTTTTATCCTCCTTTTTCCTCAAACTCAGAAATTTCCTTTCCATATCTGCTCGATGGTCATGAGGAAATTATTTTTCTAAGAAAATATCTTTAAACTCCCTACATTCCATATTTGATACTTCATCCTATTCTTTTGTATTTTTAATCAATGACCATTATTCATCTGCATCTCCCATGAGGCGATAAACTGTCATGACAACTTTTTCCCTTTTTTTACCCCCCAAAGCGTGAAATATTTTCTCTAAGGAATTTATCCATTGGTCAGATAAAAATAGATTTGTACTCCCATTGAATGTTGGTGGTTTTTTCCTTATGAAGCTGTCTAACATTGATCCTCTGGGTTGTGGATCTGGGTGATCCATATGGGTAAGGTTATTATTCTTAACCTGAGTGAGTTGTCCCAGTAAGGTGATAAGCTGATCAGCACTAGTTGCTTCACCATCTCCACTATAATTATCTTGAGTAGGAGATAAATCTATACATGGATTACATGCATTGATAGAGTTTCCATTTCTTCTACTAGGCTCCATTTCTAAACAATGGCATACACTAGATTAGCTTATGAATCGCAATACATAACTCCAAACATGTAAAACACTTAACATAAATTGAACAGTTTATGGATATAATCCATAATAATAAAAATGTTTTCTTTAAGGAAGTATATACTCATAAACCCTTCATAATTGTTTGTAATTAAAATTATAATTATCCTAAGCATATCCCCTGAGAGTGTCGTAACCAAGAGTGGAGCAAGGCCCGTTGTCGTGCACCAGTTCCTGTTCGAGTCTAGCTCGAGGGGTGTTTTCAGGTTTTACCCCTAGGTACATCTATGCCAGAGCTTCCCCTAACTACTCGTATCCATAACAGGATGTATTTTTTGGAAAACATACAAAATTTCTATAGTACCAAAATTCTAGGAAGTTCTTCTATACTAATCCTCAAAATCTATCTTAGGGTAATTTTCTCTAATCAGAGTTTTTCTAAATCTAGCTTCCAAGGTTTGTACTAAACTTTCTCTGATACCAACTGTAATTCTCTGACCCCATTTACCCAGATTCAGTGAATTATTACATAACATTGGCATGATCACAAGGGATCAAATCCCGAAATACCGATCAGTTTAGTAGCCTTGGAAGTACTAGATACATTAATAAGTTTTACATTACATTATAAAATGAAAAACTACAAAAAACATATTCTCTATAGTCCTCCCTCATATCCATTATATTATACATTCAGGTCAGTCATAATATACTTCTTCACATCCTGGTAAAAATAAAACATAGAAAGGTGTGAACTCAGATGTTCAGTAAGGATAACAATATAGCAGAAACTTTCATAAATAAGCATAAGCATTTAAGGCAATGTAAGAATAAAACAAAAGCCTTTTAAACACGAACTTCAACATAATATGGCATAGATAAAATCAAATAATACTATTTACTTATTCACATGGATAATCTACTATTCGAATAATCACATGCAATATCAACAGCCACTTTCATAATGATGGATTGTATAATGCATGATTTCATAACCACATATTCAAGGCCTTGTGCCAAGACTACAAATATGATTTTTTTCAAGGCTGTAATCCAAGACACTAGTTTTTCTCATGAGACCTACTGATGCATCTAGGAGCTATAACGGGCTCCACCCGTCACTTACTAAGTCCAATACGTTCCTCATATGAAAATATTTAAACATAACATAAACATTCGTATTAAAAATACCATATGAAATGTCAATAATTTATCCATAAACCATGAATGGAATAAAAATAACACATTCACAATAAAAAATATCCCAAAACCTTCAATACAATATGAAACTTTTTTATCATTAAAAATCAACTTCAAATAATCTCACAATCCATCAAAGGATGTTGACATAGATGAAATCAACACTTTTTTTAGAGAAATATCTATATATATTTTGAAATCACTTAAATGACAAATAATTATAAAAGAAAAATTTTATTTTGAAAATATTCTTATAAGATTGTAAGGGAAACTTCGACGATGTTATAATGGCGGAAAATAGTCGCACCCACCGTATAAGTTAAAAAACATTCTTACCATAATTTTTTCGAAAAGGTCATAAGGTACCTTGTTTTGAAAATGACTGAAGGATTACTTTCAAAAAAATTTATAAAAATTCAAAAAATGGTATAAATGAATTTAAACCATAGTCTAGTAAATAGTAAAAAAATTTGGAATACCTTTTTAATAAACATGGATGTGGATGATAAAGTGGTCTCAGTAAATACTTACCTAAAAACAACCTCGGATCATAAATAGATTGTGAAATTAACCCAAACCTTGTACTTTTCCTTGGTCTAGGGTAGGTTAAACTCCTGTATAATGGTGGAATAATTGTTATTAAATTATAAAAGAACCATATACATTAATATGACATCATATATGATCTTCTAATATTGCTTTGTTAATGATATTTCAGTAGTATCATCGTTTCGGGTGTTAACTGATTCGTTTTCATTTATATGCTTGGTTATATAAGTCATGTTTGCTAAGGATAGGATGTATTTGACTCATATATAGAATTATATTATGTTCATAAACATTATTTTTAATCATAAACTGAAAATTATTCTTTAATGATTATGATGGTGAATGAATCTCATCGCGTTCGTGGAAACGGTAATCTGGACGTACACATGAGAGACAATATCATTCTTATGATATTAAAATAATATATAATTGGATTGTATATCGTATATACATAATCATTATCATGTTATATTTATTATTTCATCATTTATACTCCTTATTATACTCATACAAATGATGAAGTGTTTGAAAAACAAACTATACCATGACGTGGAGACGGTAATCCGTACATACACACATATGGTGACTTTGTCATTTATAGGTTGGATAGAATAATAAATATTGGTGTATCATTTTTATAATAACATCATAGTATATAGAAGATACTGGAGTTATTATTTTAGAATAGAAACAACAAAGAAATAGGAAGTGGAAGAAGAAAAGAACTTGAAAGAGGTGATGAAATATTTACCTCATCTTCAGGTTCTTCCTTTTGATTTGATCAAAAGGGTTCCTTAGGATGGCTTTCTAACTAATATAATGACTCTGGGATGAAATTAGGATAGTTGGGAGGATATTTGGGTAGGGTTTGGATGATCCAAATGGCTTTGAAGGTGTGAATTTGAGAGAAGGGCAGATTCCCTTTTATAAGAGAGGTGAGGGTCACTTTTAGAAAAGCATGAAATATTATTTTATAATAAAATAATTTTCGGTTTTTAATGGCCCCAAATTGAATTATTTAAAGTCTATGGTGGGTATGGGTATAAAAACTCTCAAAAAAAAACGTTTTAGGCTGGTTTAGGTCATCATATTAACCTTATCTTTTATATTTAACTCTTAGTTAAATAGTTTTACATTTACCATGTCTCTTTGTATTTTTATATTATATTGTTAATAAACATACAATAAAATTACAAGAGAATCTAAAGTGGTTCATTAATGACATATATAATATTATTTAATCCCCTTGGGGGAACCTTATATTTTTAGGAATATAATGCCAATTAATAATATAATATTTGTTTTAAAAACTCTTTTATGTCAATTTTGACACTATTTGGTATTTAGTTTTTTTAATTCATAACATCTTTATTAGTTAGAAAAAAATTAAAGTAATAAACCCTAAAATTTCATATTAATCTATAAAATTAATTTAATCCACTAAAATTCTCAAATTAGATTTATTTTTATATTTATAATATCAATTATTTTAATCTTTCATTAATAAGATAATTACCGCGTCATCATTGTGTCATAAATAAATTTTATTGTTTAATGTCTAAAAATTTTAAATAAAATATTATTATGTAGGATAGATTTTTATCCTTATAATTAATATTTATAGTCTAATTTATCTTATGTATAACCCTATATTAAAATTGGTTTAGTTATTAAACATTGATTTTAACTCTTTTAACTCTTCTTTAAATAAAATAATAATAAATGTCCTAATCTAATCCAAGTTGACCAAAGGGGGTCATATTTTATTTATAAGGTTGTTTTTGGTCTAATTACACTTATACAATAGAATTAGGACCTGTTTTAGGGTATTTATAATATCATTTTTACCCTTAATTACCCTATTTACTTTTTACCGTGGTAAATAAAAGTAAAAAGTTACTATTCACTAAAAATTAATTTCATCTTATTGAACCAAATTTTACTTAATGATGTTAACTATGTCTCTCGTATTTTTGATATTAAACTCACAAAACTGGTAAAATTATGTTTTATAGAAATTTTCAAATGCTCTTAAGAGGTGGGTAAAAGACGGTAAATAGTTCGATAAAATTTTATATATCTAAACTTATTATAAAATGAGTCTAACGAATTACGTTGAAAATATATATTTATTATGAATCTATTTTGACCTAAAATAAACAAAAATAAAATAACTGATTATTTAAATAAAATTTCGGTTTTAACCAATAGCGCAGTGTCTTTCACTATTCATCAAAAATTGAATGTATTTAGAAAAATACCAAAATATCCCCCTAAGCTAATTTCGATTTTCCAAATCCAAAACTGAAGTCCATTTTGAAAAATAAATTTTATAAAATTTCAAAAAGTGGGAATTACTATTCATAACGGCTAGTCTGATTTGTCGCGGTGTGTTAGAATCTCGAAGTTGCGTACAATGCAAGCTATTGGATTGTTCAATGGAAAATGTACTGTGGAATCTTGGGGTGTTATAAATGGTATTTGGATAGAGGTGAATATTTTCTTACAATTAAGGATTATGGAAATCATGATTTTTTCCATTATTAAAAATTCCCATGGGGTCAAATGTTTTTGGTTATATGAATCAATTTTACCATTTTATAAATAATAGAGGGTCATTGTAAAGGTTTTTTTATTATACGCAAAAGTGTTTTGGATATATTTTAATATGTTGCTAAATTTGATGTAACATGTGGTGAAAATGAATGGTTGATTTTACAAATGGAATTTTATAAGACATATAAAATGTATTTTTAGAAGGATTTATATGTTATTGAAAAAAATTTAACACAGTGGTATAGTGTAAGTTGTTGGGGGCTTACCCAAGTGGTAATACTCCCCATAATCTTGTATGATTTTTGGGTTCAAAACTTGGTGTGTGAGAATTTTTGTGTTACTATAACAGTATGGTAACACTACAATAGTATGATCACTATAGTAAGTACTATAAACAGGTATTGTAACAGTTATATTATTGACCTAAAATGGTATTTCTAGTCATTTATTGGTCCTTTTGGACACTAGGGCTATAGGAAATCAATGTTGTGTGGTTCAACTATACTAAAGTAACCATAGGATTATTGGTAAGAGTAGTATGAAACACTTAGTAGATCTAACATGGAACAAGATAGTGTAGGGACATGGAAGGAAAATCACTAAGGTTAGTCCCCATGTAGCTCTATTAAGGAAAACTAAAATACCTTTACATTTTATAGTGGTGTGATGGGTGAAAAAATTAAATAGGTTTTGGGGAGTGGATATTTCAAGGCATTTGGGTCAAATGTGTTAGGCCTTAATGCCTCTATTCCCATGATTCATTTATTTTTGACTTCTCAGTCATGTAAGAGTACCCTCTGAACCGAGTAAACAAATTTAGTTTACATAAAAATAAAAATTACAAAATTGAGTAATTCTAAATTATGATAAGTCTATGAGCATTTAGTGAAAATTAGATGTTGATAAAAATAGGAACTAGAGGTAAACAATGACATTGTCGTATACAACTCATCATTGTTTATGCAGGTGTAAACCACAATATATAGAAAATTACAACATCATGGTTTACTATGTGGAATTTCATGTCTTATTTGATAACACATAATTTGATCTTATTTTATTAAATTTATTACAAATGGTTTATTGTTATTATATAACTATTTAAATAGTGTTTCATTTATTTCACATGTGTTGAACAATATAGTGGGTGAAACAAAAAAAATGTAATGTATTATCAACCCATTTATAACATTAACATTACAATGTGATCATGTTATATAATTAATTAAATATCAAACAAATATTATTAATTTTTTTTAAAAAAATATCCATAAAAATATAGAAATATATGGGTACAACGAATTAAGGATATTTGATAAATAATATATAGTGTTAAAAGTAATCTACACCTTCTTTTATTTCCATCGCCATAATAGGATAATAGATCTCAACATACATCTATCACTACCTGGGTATCCAAGGGATATGAATTGAAGAAATGGATGAGCTATAAATCATAACAAGTGACTAATAGTGGATACAACTAGAGTGATAAATCATAAGAGTTTAAAATAAAAACATGAAATTAATAAAGGGAATGATTGTAAACCATCCCAAAGAATTATGGAACAAGAGATAGTATGTCATAAGAGAATTTTAATCATGAGAATAATAATAATTAGAATTAAAAATAATACATATCATCATAAATTTAATCCAAAACTTTATTCTAGGACAACATAACATTATGTGTTTGGATCACTGCAAGTGCACCATATATAGTATCTCGTGAGATGTATGTGTTAATTAATAAGTTATGGTGATATATAATTCTAGACCCACCAATTACATCATAACATGTCTGATATATGTGTGTCTAAAAGAAAAAAACATACATCCTACCAACAAACGAAATAAAACCATAAAAAAGAAATGGGTTACATGATTACATCAGAAGGCTTAGTCAAATGAAAAATCATGTATATACCAAAAGTAATAAGGTAATATATAATATTTATAAATAAAACTTAAAAATAAATATATAATTAAATATTTCAGGTCATGAATGAATTGATAGATGAGGATGAAGAATATAAGAAGAATTAGGAGGTTGATAATAATGTTAGAAATGTTACTTTTATAAACTATATAGAATTGTATTTAAAAAATTCTAGGAAGAGAAAAAATTCATGGATAGACCCAAAAAAAGTTAGGATAATGAATTATAAATAAATCACATTTTAAAGATAAAAATAGCTAGAAATAGGTTTGATGGTTGAAAGATAACCCAACCTCAATAATGAATAATAACTAAAACGAACCCTCAAATCAAGTCTCCAATTACTTCAAACACTCATTTATCCCTAAGAATAATAATCTTAAATTTGTTAATTAATTTTTCCAAAACATTATTGATAGTTACTACATCTCATATAATCTTTTTATTATAATTTTTACCCATTAATTAAATTAATTTTTTTTCAAAATGATAATTTTAGGTTGTTTTGTTCATAGATTCAAACCCACTTTTATATAAAGTTATCATTTTAAGTGTAACAACCCAAGATTTTTTAAATTGTTTTTGTTTCTTGAGACAACTTCTATTATAATATATAAAATTTTACACATAAAAAATAAATAGGAACTAATAAAAAATTATCTTGTTAATAATGATCATTAAATTATTCATTTATGAAGCCAATGAAAACTCCAAACACTATAATTGAAAAAAATATATAAAATAGAATAGCTAAAGTGAGAAAATATTGATAACCCCAATTTTCTAGAATCATATCCCCCACAAAAAAACTCTAGAAATTAGACAAAAATATTAGTAAATCAATGAACATACTATAAAATTAAAATATGACCTTAGGATTAATTTTAGTAAATATTGAATAAACGAATGAAGTAGTATTTATAGGGAACAATGTGATCATTAGAATAGTAATACAACCATTGGTCAAATACGACCATTGATTAATATAACTATTGGTAAATTTGACCATTGGTAACTATACCCTATGGTAATAATTTCTCCATTATAATTAGTTTTTACAAGTTGTATTGACAAATGATAATTTATATAGAAAGGAGAAACGATGGCCTCAACCAGTAGAGTCATGTCATTTGAAGACCATTTTTCTGAACATGGGAGGGAGGTGGCATAATCTGGTTTCTACCATGACCAATCTAAATTCGAGATTTAATATGTGATTCTTGAAAAAAATCACCTAAGGTATATGTTCATGTTAGTGTAGATTATGACTCGATCAATGTTAGTTGATCCACATGATGAAATTACCATGATCAAACACTTTAACAATAGGTTTTAAAAAGGTGTAATAAGGGGATACATGTCTAGGCCTTAGTTACATAAATTTTAATATCCTTTTTATAAATAAAATGGTTGTTCTATCAATCCTCTTTTGAGAGGAATTTTTTTTAATAAAATATTTTTCTAAGTCCAAATTTATAAATTTGTTGTTGTATGAAAAAAAAATTCTTTTTTTTGAAAACATACACATTTTATTTATAAACTCATGTATCCTAAATAATATTTTTTAATGACCTATTGTTTTAAAACACATTATTTAAATATATATCATAAAATAATTTCAAAATATCCTAGGAAATTTTGTATAAGTGTCATAGATTTGACTACGCCGTAAAAACTGTTATTTTTCAATAAATAAGGTCGTCTATATTTAATAGTTAAAATTATCATATATAGATATTTTTTCCAAAAATAAATATCATATTCGAAATCAGAATATCATAATTTTTTAGGGTGATTTTTTATAAATTTCTAAAATACTTTTTTTAATGAATAATAGAAATACAATTTTGGGTTTACAATATGTTTTATGACTTCATGTTTATTTAATAATGGTTTAATAATTAACTAACCACAATCAATGAGAAAAAACATTTTATTTTATTCATATTAAGTATTTTAATAGCTTTTAATTAATTTTTAAAAGTATATGTCACTTTTCAATGTCTAAAATGGAATCTTTGATTTTGAAAAAAAAATTTGTAGAAAATCATCTTTTCCATGTCCTAAGATGTAATGAAAAATTCTATTCATTTGAAATGGATTAAAATTTTATAAAATGTGAATGAAATATCTAACACCATGACCAAAAATCATGGGTAACCCAATGGTTTTTCATTTTACAAAACCTAGGTTTCCAAGAACTATATTTGGAAACTATTAATCAATCCCTCCACTTTTCTTTAAATACCAATACATTTCACCTTTCCCCTCCACTCGCAATCTATCCTTTATGAATTTTTGGTTGTTTTTCCACCCAAAGAGTCCCCATTGGGTTCCCTCAAGTATAAAAACCTATTTTTTCTCTAAGGTATGGATCCTTTAGTTTTCAATTTAATTATTTTAGTCTAACCTAATATGGAATCCCAGTGAAGCTATGGAAAAATTGGGGGTGCCTAGGGATTGTTCAAATCCTAGTAACACAACCGATGGAAAAGAACACTTAGAAGCATTGTTAGTATGAAATTTTCCTCCTAGACCACATGATTTATCTTAATTGTGTTGGGTGTTTTGTTGAGAAGAATAGGGAGCATGATTTTCCTTAAACATGTACCCAAGGCCGCACACCCATGAAAATACTCTCTTCTTTTTAGAGAAGGAATATGGCCTAATTTTTTTGCATGGTTTCCCAAACCCTAGAGATGAATTGTGCAGATCCTCTCTTTGGAATGTGGACCAAGCATGGTCAGTGTACAGTTTGTCCTACTGTGTATTCAAACCACGAGACACATTATTTTTGGGTGACATTAACATTTTATGCTTTAATTTTATAACTTTTATCCCTTATCTTGTTTGTTCAATCTAGTTCACAATAGCTCCTACTTTCCACCTTGGATATCTTTTCAAGTGTTTGAGTTAGACAATGATCCAATTTTGTCATCTGGAATCTAATTCAACTTCTGATCATCTCATTGGATGCACTTTAGTGGGTTCATTATCCATCATGTGACTTTTGGCATTTTTCATCTACCCAATAAATTTATTTTGATACATGATCAAATTCCCAATTTTTAATGCATTCATCTGTTTTTTAATTTCCATCCAATTTGGAGGAAACTAAAGGTCAATACTAGATGAGTTCCCCTTGACATGTTTTAGGTTTGTGGTCTAATATTTATCCCTTAATATTGATATGTTGTATGTTATGTGTAGTGATGTCATGCACCAGATTCTCCGAGAGTTTCCTATAAACTACACATAACCCATGTTTTATTAAATTTTCGTGATAGATATATCTTACTACCCCTTAATTCATATTAGGATTAGTCCCCATTATTTTTTCCACTCCTTTTAGGGGTTCCCATTAGATTTCTTTTGATACTATAAATGGTTTAATGAAAAAACCATCATTTACATGGTTTTGGTGTGTCTCCTTAGTGATCAATTTATAATGAATTGAATTGAATGTGAGTGGTATGACTACATCAACTATTTTAAATTAGACAATGACTATGTCCTTGCTAATAATAAATGTTAATGAACTATTTATTATCTATGGGATCTTATTAAAGGGTTAAATAATTATCACTGATGAGACAAATGGAAATGACAACCCTCATGCAATATGACTTGTGCATGATGACCCTACATTATGATATTGGGCATGGTATCCATTCTACTACAGTTGTGATATGAGAATGGAATCCCTATATTATGATACAAGCATGGAGTTCCTATATTATGAAATTTGGGCATGAAAAACCATATGAATGATGAAGCGTGGTCATGGCTCCCCTTATGAATTATAATTAATGTGCATGAAAAACCTTATGAATTATAATGAATGGTCATAAAGACCCTTATGAAATACGATACATAGGAATGAAAAAACTGATTGTTTTGATATATTCATGGAGACCTCGTAGGTATGATACGAGCATAGTGACCCTATTAATATGATATCGGTAATGATGAACCTTACTGGTGTGAGATGGGTATGACGTCCCTTATACTATTATGATATTGGTAATGTAATTCCATGACACTTGTGAGGCACATGCCACTACCTATGGATGCCAGAGTCACTCCTCAGGTCCAGGCTAGTATTAGTATCCACATATATGTCTATAGAAATACCTAAATATACAATCCATATATATGTATACATATGGTTACTTATTCAAAGAGTATATAACATGGGATGAAAAAGGTACTAACTACTTGGTGCCATTATGGAACTAGCTCCAACCCTTTATTTGTGTATTATAGCTTACAATTATTATCCACACACTTCCATATTATATGCACTAACGAAATATTTATATACACCATTGGTGGTGGAAACTGATTTCATCTCACAACCTATCCAGGTCTTCAATGGTAGTCAAAAAGATTATGTGGATGCTGATAGGGACAGGGGAAAGAACCCAGTTATTGATGTTGATTTGATTATAGAATGGGATCAATGAAACATAGTACCAAGCTATGGCTCATGATGTTATTAGAGATAAATTTTTTGGCTTTTTTTCTTTTGATACATGTATTGTATTGAAATCAAGATACTATTCCTACCTACTTACTTTTGATAGACACGTGACATTATATCCTTTTTTAAATGATGCTGGATATTAATGTTGTTGGTTACTTGTTTCATTTGGTTGATTTACCTTTCAATGTTCTATTTTTATTATTATGATTCCATAATTTACCTATCTATATCACCATTTTTATAATCTAATCATGTTGTTAAATTCTCCTTACTTTAAAACATTGTACACTCATTTCTAGTAATTAGCCTCTAGAATATGATGTGGCGTACTAGAAGTCATGTAGACCATCGATTCAGGGCACCATTTAGTGTCATACAGTTTGGGACCTAATAAATGGGTATTATATTATATTTCTCTTATTTTTACTTATCATTTTCAGAATATTATATTAGATATTAAAAATGTGTTAGAGTTTTGTAATGATTAGTTCCTAGGAGTAGCTAACCCATTCACATCAAAAGGCCAAATTACCTAAGATATTATGTTTTGATTTATGCGTATTGCATTTGATTTTCTTCCACCATTGGGTGATACACATGATGTGTAATGTTTATTTTTCTAATTGAGAATAATATTCTATCATTGGCCTGATATGGAAAGGTATAATTTATTATATTTCATTTTAGAAACCTTAATGTATTTATATGTCATGTATTATGTAATGCCACATTTACTTACAGCATGCATTGTCTGCATAAAGTTTTGGTTCTTTATTTCTATTTTAATTTGTTTTTATATCATTTCATGCGTGGTCTTGATATGTGATTAGTTAGGATTAAATAAAATCCACACAATAAAATTTAAGGAGTATTTTCCCTTATAAACTGTATGTGGTGATCCATACAGTTCAAACTTTAAAATAGAAATTTTATAAAGGTAAATGAAATTAAAAATAAACATAATTCTAAAATGAAATGGTCACAATTAAATAGGAATACCAATTTATTTTTAATGTGTATTTTACTATATAAATTAAAATTGAACATTAGTATAACAGGACCTTGGACTTATAAAATAGAGAATAACCCAGATCTGACTTTAAGTAGTGGGTAGTATGTAATGTCGCTTGTGTTCATTTTGATCATTCATATAACCCATGGCATGCTCTTTGAGTAAGAAGAGGGGTGTGACTATTACATAGTAAGTCTTTTACCTATCTTAGTAGTGTATCTATGGTCTTTACCATTTTGAGAACCTATCTAAGTCATGTTCTTGGAATTTTTATAGCTATCTTGCCACAAAATCCTCATGTCATGCACCCAGAGGGTGGTGATGAACATTCTCTTTACGTAGGGGGCCATGATCCACCAGTGATACCTCTAGTTGTGAAATAAGTGGAACCTCCTATTATCCCTGATTTGGATGATGATGCCCTATTTTGAGGGTATTTTCCATGGATTATGTAGACTATATAGGGAGATCCATGACCTACTCTATCTATAAAAGAGTTGATGTCAGAGTTTCAACAGAAGAATCCCTACCTTTGTATGGTATGGTGGCCCTCCGAGATGTTGAATTATGTCTTGAAATGGAAATACCTATTTTTAGAACCTGGAGACACCTCCTCAGAGGATATTGTTGCTCGGTACTTATATTCTGAATGAACCCACCAAATGTTGGTGGGATATTCCAAACCAAGAAGGTTTGTATCGAGAAGTTATTTAGATGGATTTCCAATCTTGATTCTATGAATAATTCTTCCTTATGACCATAAGGGCGGATATTTATAGGGAGTTCATGAACCTACAATAGGTTTCTATGAAATTTATGGACTAGTCCTGCAATTTTATAGATAATCAATTTTTTTCATCTATCTATATTGCTGATAAGCCCTCAAAAGATAGATGATTTGGGGATAAGTTTAGGAATATTATTTTTTATCAATTAAATATTTTATAGTTGACTACCATACCTAATATATTAAATATAGATCTTATCCCTATGCAGAAACTGAGGGAATCTGATGGTGTGGTCCAGGGAGGTTTAGAACATAGAAATAAGAGTTGTTCAAATTGTTGTCGAGAATAATGATTTGAGACTACTATTTCCGATGATTTTAAGGGGGGACACATCTGTCTGTTGAGGACATGCTGCACAGTTTCCCCCACATTCTTGCATTCCATTATTGGGAAACATCCATCTCTTATTCAAGGAAATTTTCTCCTTGATCAAAATTAGATGATGGGATGTAGGTCTCTCTTTCCATGGATTCCTCCTCAGAATTCATCACCTAGTCTGGGTCTCCCTCATAGATTTGAGTTGTCATTCGTGAATCTCATTCCTAGTGTCATATGTTTATGGACACCGATTAATTACGCTTCTTTGGTCAGAACATTCCAAGGGGTCATGAAAGGACAACAACCTTCGATCGGAGTAGATTGTGACATTAGGCATGTTGGGGCATCACTGGATGCATGGACATTGTAAGACATGCATGCTTCCTCATAAGAGGTCATATCTAGGGCGATGAACCTAAGGATTCCCAAGCTGGTCATGGGGTATCTTATGCCAGAGACACGTCTCTGAGGTTTTCCTCAGCTTCCCATGTTTAACATGGGGTATGTTGTGAGTTTAACATGTTGAACAGATGGTTACACCAAATACTTAGTTTCTAAGTTTTGCTCAGACATCCCATGTTCAACATTGGGTCGACTATGAGTTGAATATCCTGTGGGGATAGAATGAGAGTGATCAAAACATCCCATAGATATAGATCATATTTGTACATCCCTATGAGGGATCACCTCGATGTTTTACCATATGGATGGATCAAAATGCCCAATGAGGACGGATCTGAGGTGTTGTATCCCATAGAGGTAAGATATAACACTGTAAAAGATGATCTGGACACCACTAAGGGTGGATCAAAAAGAGTGCACCCCAGAATGGGGAACACCAGATGGATAGGTTAGAACACCCAATGAGAGTGGACCCAAGGTGGTGTGTCACATAAAGGGAATATGCCAAAATGTGAAGTATGATCTAGAAACCACTAAGGGAAGATTATGGAGATTTCACCAAAAAATGGGAAAATAAAGGTTTACCATTGGTTGGGATTTAACCTCGTGAAGGTTTCCTACATACCCTGTATTGACGACAGGGTTCAAAACCCACATAGCTCAAGGGGAGAGACATGGAATCAGGGTGTACACAATGAAAAATGACCTGGAGACAAACTGCCCAATTATGCATGGATAACAACCCATTGCAAGAGGGACACTCTTGGTTGGATGATTATATATTGTGTGGGGATTATAATGGTTAGCTGTTCGAGTTACGCAAGGAGAAGCGATGGGATGAATGGCATGATCTCACCATGTTGTGGCTTCCTGTGTAAGAATCAGAATGAATTATGGAAGGTTGAATGATGTGGTTGGTGAATGAGATGGGACCGATGAGATGATAATGGTAGTGTTGGTATTGAATCTCTAAGTGGCTTCCTATGTATCCCCATGGTGGGGAAACAAAGTCTGCATAGTTTGGTGGGGCGATGGGACACCTGAGGAGGTGGCCCATGAGAATGGGCGCATGGATGGTACCCAATGGAAGTAAAACCTCCGGGTTGGCGTATGAACTTCTCAAAACACAAAGGCTCAAGGGAGAGACCAGGATGAGACATGGGTGGTGGGTTTGAACCTCGGGGAGGATTTCCACGTATCCATGTGGCAGGGAATCAAAGTCCAGGATAGTTCATGGAATAATGGTGTATGCATATGATAGCAACCCAACAACATGTCGGGGGTTACGCATGGTTAGAGGCCCAAGAGTTGGTCTGATGCCATTAAGGGATGAACCCAGGGTGTGGGTCCCAACAAAAGGGACACCGAGGTTTACCGGTGTTTGGGGATGAACCTCAGGGAGGCTTCCTACATACCCTATCTTGGAGATAAGGATAAAAACCCATGGAGTAGGAATAGATATACCAGTTTTTGGAGTTGAACCTCAGGGAGTATTTCTATGTACCCTGTCTAGGAGGCAATGATCAAAACCCACGTAGTTTAGGATGGGGCATGTAATATGGGTGTACGCATAGGACATCAACCTGAAAATATGATGGGGGTTATGCATGGTTAGTGGACTGAGAGTTGGTCTGATGTCCCTAAGGGACAAACTAAGGATGTGGGTCCCAATAGAGGGGACACCACAGTTTACCAGTGTTTGGGGGTTGAACCTCAGGGAGTCATCCTACATACCCTTTCAAGGAGACATGTATCAAGACCCTTGTAGTTAGATTAGGTTTACCAGTGTTTCGGGTTTGAACCTCGGGGAGGCTTCCTATGTACCATGTCTAAGAGATAGGGATGAAAACCCATGTAGTTAAAATGCATAAATTTTATCATCATGCAAGACGAAAGGGCCATACATTTTAATGTCATGGTGGATAAGGGTGAAGTGAATTGAAGTGTTCGGGACCGATGGGTGTTGGTTTTGAACCTCATATAGGCTTCTTACATACCTCTCCTAGAAAGAGGAAAGGATAAAAGTACACATAGTTCGACATGGGGGAAGGATTACATGATTAGGTATACCAGGGAGGATGTCAGGGTCAGTGCTTACTCTAATCCATTATGATTCATGCTTGGTGTGAGAAACAAGAGACAATAGATACCTGATGATGAAGTCACAAATGGTTCATCCACGAGAAATAGAGTGGGGCATAGGCGTGGTTAGCAGCCCAAAGAGGAGACAGGGGCATACTCTTGGTTAGCATCCCAAAGAGGTAATAGGGGCTTACGCTTGGGTAGCAGCCCAGGGAGATGGAGATTGGGACTTACTCTAGGATGGAGGCCTGATGGCGATAAAGCCCAGGGGGAGAGGGATGGGGTAACAAAGGTCAATGTGCCCATATCTCATCTAGCATTTACACACTGAAGAAGAGAGGAGGAGTGATGATGATACCTTCTCCAAGAAAGGGTGGGGCTAATACCAGAATGTTTTCCCTTCCCAACTGATAGATTTTTTTCCATGGAAGGAGGATCTAATTCCATGTGGGAAATATATCACTCTCATGAAGACCAGTGGGTGTGGAAAATGTCGAGATGGGGAACCCCATGTATATTGCATGGGGTGAGGCTACATTTTAACGTCATGGGATGAGGACAATGGTCCTTGGATGTTCAACGTCCTACACCTAGGATGATGGGGATTCACTCCTCACCCCTAGGACATACATAACAGATATCCACCCATACATGGTAAAGGGAATGCATCATAAATGCCGTGTGAAGACAGGGTTGTGGAGTCATCCATTTAGGGTATCGTGTTAGCATGGCTATGTGAAAAATGAAATAGCTGTTATTATGGCTATTTGAAGAAGCATGAGGCTATGCAACACAATACGAAGCACCACCTAAGGGACCTTGAAGTCACCTTGTAGAAACTTGGAAGGCCACATAGGAGAAGGGTTTGTGATGAAAAAGCATTCACATGAAGGGACCTTGCGAAGCTCTGGTCCTCCACAAAGTGGAGAGACTTCACGAAGGGGTATTATTCACAAAGTGGATTGTCATAGCCTAGGCATGTAGTATACATGTGTATAAAGGGTGCTTCATGAAGTGTTAGTGCTTTCGCAGAGTGGTACATCACAGAGCATGGGTGATTTTCAAAGAGAGGATCTACGAAGCGATATGCTTTGTGATGCAGAGTGATCAAGCCATAGCATGGGGTTCATAGGTGCATGGAAGGTACATCGCGAAGCTTGAATACTTGAAGATGACCCGAGTCCCCTTAGGAAGTTCCTTCCTCTACGATGTCCTGTGGACTTCATGAAGGGCATCCCTGCTTGAAGAGGGGTTGTATTTGAGCAAAGGGAAAGGTAGTTCTCAATGCTCAAATACCGTGAAGAGATCATTTTTATAAATGTTTCATAGATCAAAGGATGCTTCTTGATTTGAGAACTGAGAAGGTTAAGGGTTGGGGTATCCATCCTTTTGGTCTGAGGAAAGAAAGGTATTTATATGCGAGAGGTGGCGCGAAGCTCTGACAGCTTGTTGTGAAGCCACGTGGAACTTTGTGATCATAAGTGATTTACATCAAGTTAGTCATAACTACATAGTTGATCTTCATCCCCACCTAGGTGTGGAGTTCTACTTAATTCCCACTGTGGTGCTCATGGAGGCTCCCGTAAATTTCCAAGGGACCGCAGAGGTGATCTAGTACACCCTATGGTGTGAATCATTCCATCAATTTTGTTGTAACGGCAAAGTCTTCTGCCCTTTTACTCTATGGAGATCATAGAGGGGTCAATGACTTTTCATCATCTGCGGTGCTGAGGGGCTCCGTGAAGTCCATAGGGATGAAGGGATCCGCGAACATGCTTCTCGAAGCGGCCCATTTGGCATTGGTGTGCTCTTTGCATATTTTTTTCCCATACATACATCTTTGGTGCCAATAATTACCCCCCTCAAAATTGTTGCTGAGAATAAAACAAGGGTAAAATTCAGAGGGTAGATCACCAAAAATTTTAGGCTAATTGCAAATAAAGATCACGAAGTATGGCCACAATGTGGATAGGTGATGCGCGAGTTGAGAATGATGCGAAGATTTCCATAGCCAGACACGCCGCAAAGCACGGAGGTCATTTCCTATAAATTTGGAAGGAATAACCTTCTTTTGTCGTTACTTATATCCAAATTTTCATGATTGGGCTCTGGATTCATGAATCTTTTCATGCTTTGTGACCGCTCTTTACAAATGGGGCCCTCATTTCTCTGCGACACACAATGATTCCTCCAACTCCATGATTGTGTGCTATGTGAATTGTTCCTGCGAGCTCTATGGTAGGGCTCTGTGACCAGTCTATGAGACAGAGTTCTTCGATCGAGCTCTGCAATCTAGAAAAAAAATTTAATGTTCTGAGATGGCATGGCTCACCAAGAAGCTAACAGGGGGTCATTTAAAATTCTCCCTAGAGGGAAGAAATGGAATATAATCTAGGTATCAGGGAATATGTGTGGAAAAATTCGAACCATGAGTCCCTGGAGGATATGCTATCAGAAAGTCATAATAACTACCCTCTGTGAAAAGGCTGCATCAATATGGATTTGGTCTGAGGGATGATGTTTTCATTCCCAAAACAACCAGAGATGAGCCGGCATATTGATTTAGGAGTACGTCGTGCCAGTGCCAGGGGTTCAGGGCGGGCGGCAGTCAAACATGGGAGGATCACACACCTGTCATGGTCAAATTATTTCTTAACCATGTCAAAAAATCGATGGGAATGTGTTGCAGCAAGAGGTATCTCCCCCACAGTACCACAATATTTTGAAGGTGGATTTGGGGAACCCAAAGAAGGGGTGGACCGATGATTCTGATCTTCTCTAGGGTATCAATTTCACTGATGATTGTACACGATATTACTGGGTTTGTGACTCATATTAGGAATTTATGGAAGAGATGAGGCTAGAGGGAATGTATGAGGTAGTATGGGCCGCCCAATTCCACATCTACCAGTCTAATCAATTGATGTCAGTTTTGTTGATTAGGTGGTCATCAGGGACCAACATTTTTCATCTTCACCATGGGGAGGTCAGTATCAGCCTCTCGGACATTCACAAAATCTTATGGATTCTTATATTGGGGGTGATGTATGATGAGTTCCTCCCCACCACTAATACATGGGAGGATGAGGAGAAGATGTCGCCGCTAGAAAATGCATTGATGGACCTAGTTCCAGGAGATTAAAATCAGTCGGTGAAGGATGTACACTTTAAGTTTTGGTTCATGTTGTTACTGAATTCCCCTTTAGATGGGATGTTTCCTATGAGGCCTTCCACTTTCCCGAAGGGGGTCCAGTGAAACAAAGAGAAGTCATACTAGCGACTCATAGAGGATATCTAGTTGAAGAGATTGGGGTTCAGTTTCCGCACCAAGCAGCAACTAGTGGTTAGGTTGGTTGTGTTCATCTCGACAATCATTTTTGAGTGGATACTACTGGTAAGGGATACGAACATGGGTGTGTGGCCGAGAATGTTTATGATGGAATTTATGTTGTTGATGGGGTAACAGATAAATATGGGGATGTCGGTGCTGGCTAAGATGTACAAATTACTATGGCATATCAGTGAAGGAAAAAATCCACATAAGCTGTGCGGGACACTCTATCTTCTGTATGGGTGGATAGAAGCACATATGGGCCCCTATGAACACTCGAACCCTATTTCCCCTCGCGGTTCAGACTTCTGACTGGCTATTTTGAATGTGGTGGGGAGTTTCCAGGATAAGTTGAACCCCCCCTGTTGGTTTTGAAATGAGTTTTGATGGTGGATGAGTTCATCTTCCACCATGTCCCAATGCTATAAAGTTTGTTAACTAGTGATGGATAGGGAACATAGGAGAACTAGTCCTACCTCCAGGACTTTTGGGATGAAGTATTGGTGGCACCGGTTTAATGTGATCCTCTCTACGAACTGTACTCCCTGCACATCTTCGTGAGGCAATTCTGATTCATGTAGAGGCTGACCCAGCAAGTAAACGTGGAAGTACTCCACAAGGACCATCCATGTTTGATGAGGTAGATGTGGAACATGTTCACATGGGAGGATGGGAAGATGCAAAATGAGCTTCCTCTTCCCGCATCTGTTTATGGGATAGTGAAGGAGTATGATAAGAGTTGTGAGGATTCCTACCCAGGGGAGATGTTGATATGCTGGACCATTCGTGCTAGTGATGGGGTGCCTCCCCAAACTTGAGGTCGGGGCCAGAAGCTAGTGAGAACATCCCATGGTGGCGGGGTTGCAGTAGTGGTGAGGCCTACACCTATTGAGAGGTAGGCAGTAGTGGTGGATCCAGTGACTCTAGAAGATCAAAGTCAGTGAGAATGGAGGCCATATAGGGGGTTCTGTAGGGTAATCACTCAGGATACAGAGAAGCGGCTACACCATATAGATATTTCTGA
The DNA here is from genome assembly GCA_963277665.1 of Viscum album. NCBI lineage: Eukaryota > Viridiplantae > Streptophyta > Magnoliopsida > Santalales > Viscaceae > Viscum > Viscum album. Next base: position 1,493,402,305 of record OY728120.1, read on the forward strand.
GGATGTTGTTTTCCCTGAGGCTTCAAACATATGGGATGTCAACCAAAAATTCATCAATCCTTCCAAGATTTGGCACCATCTAAACCATGTCGAGATGGATTTTTCGGGGATTGGTCATGCTAGGATGGTCTTTGTAGTATCTCAGGTGGAGAGGGAGTAGTACATCACCGAACTGGAGTACATTGTGCACTCTCGGGGTGCTCCGTGTCCAATGACATGTCGGGTGAAAGTGATTCTTGATCGGACAATCCCTCCACATCTATCTTCCACTGAATTTTGGTAGTGCTTCTCCCTACTGAATGAATCAGAAGAGTCCTCCTAGGGGTATAAGGCTAGTAGAGGGAGCCCTTTGGAGGAAGGTGAGGCCGTAAACATAGAGCTTGAAGAGTTTTTAGAGGTTCTTAAGGTAAATCTTGAACGATTTTCCTATGATCCTAATTTTGGAATATTATCCATTATCAACTAATATCTGACCTATGGAGGAGGGCCTCATATGAAAAACCCACTCTTGTGCAATAGAATATGTCAAATTGAGATCTTCACGTGTGACAACAGTGATTGTTGTTACTAGTGGGGCTGCGACACCCAGGGTGGTTCTCATAGAGTCATTGGATTTCACAATCATGTATAGAATACCACACCTCAGTGTTCTGGTGGAAACAACTTAGCAGAGAGACCATCTATTTGATCTCTATATGTCTTCTTCAAAAAATTTGTAATTGTTATCCATTGAATCAGGCCTACTAATTTGTGTTTATTATCACCTGCACAACTCTTCAAATGGAGTGGACCACATTGAAAAAATTTATAGGGCCCCTGGTGTTTCCTTCCCTTGGAGAACACTGATTTTCGGGGAAGCGGACGCCCATACCATCCAGTCGCAGTGCTCTTGATTATAGGTGGGATCGTCATCAGGACTGAGCATGAAATCATCGAGGTGGAATCTGACGACAGGGATCAATCAGAAGACATAATACCTAACCTACCCAACCATACACTGCATGAGGATCCTACTAATGAGTTCTTGCAGGCATTCCCCACATATGAACCTGCTGACACAGAGGATCGGGACGAGATAACTTCCAATGAAGTGGACAACAAGGTCATCTATTTATGGTCATGGAAGATGATCCAGTGATTCATTGGAGATACCCAAAAGAAAAATGGATAGAACATATGGGGAGGCTCCATTCCTTGATTCAGAAACTATGTACTAGAGAAGTGGATGCCAAGCATCCTCATATGCTCATCTGAGACTTCATGGTAGAGAAAATACGGGAGCATGACCGCAACCTTGGTGTGGGATGGCAGTAGAGGAAGGTCGTGAACATCAAGAGACTGTAGGAGGATAAAAATGAGATCCAGTGGTTAAAGGAGTGGGCGAACATGTATTCTACTTTCCTCGACGCACAATCGGGGCTTGTTTCACGACTGAATGCCCAGCTAGCAAAGATCGAAGAATAGATGAGGAAATCCTCAGAGGATATGGCTATTATTCATGATGACGAGGATCAGGCCCGAATCGAGGCTGATGAACTATGCCCCATTTCCAATGAGGAGGATTGGGAGCTTAACAGGCTACAACGAATCTTGAAAGCTATAATCCAGAGAGTGGCGGAGCTAGGATGTTCTATTCAGGAGGTAAACTTATCTATGGGAGGGGCCAATCCTTGGGCGCAGTAATTTTTGTAAACTCATAAATGTGCTCTCATGATTTTCTTGTTTATGTTGGTTTCATGCATGAGTTTTGTTACGTATTTCAGTTTGCTATATTTTTATCATATTCGTGAAATATCCAGTGATCGATCGCTAAGCTCACATGGGTTGTGCCCGATGTGAGAAACAAGGGATGACTACATCATTATTACATTTGAATATGAGATTCCCGACCAAGAATTGGGAATCTAGGGTCTGAACAACCGATCTGGATTTTCACTAAGTAAGAGGGAGGCCTGAATAGAGAATGAAGGTCTCAAAGAATATGAATTTCCATTTTCCCAACGTACTCTAGTGCACGAGTAGGGTAACTCCAGAGGCGTTAGAATCAATACGAACAAATGGGAGTGGAAAGTGTGAACCACGATGCAAAAAATTCATAACATTGTATGAATTTCATGAAAATGAAGGATAACTATTTACCAGGTTTGAAACACAGTATCCCAATTGCGTTAGACTAGAATGGGGGTAACAAATGAGGGCCGACCACTGACTATGTTCAAAACACGGGGCCTGACTCGAAATTTCATCTATTAGTCTTCTGGAACGTTAGCTCAAAATAGCAGGTGAGCCATAGGCCAAGCATCCATACTGTTAGGAAGTTCCTTCAGGCATGAAAGAGGATGAGGATCCAAATAATGGGCACCCAATGCCTGGAGGGTGGAGAGATGGGTTGTTCGAATGGAGTCCAACACCCATGAAATTATGGCACCATGATGAAAACAAATTATATGAGAAAATTAGTCTAATAGAGGATCATATTCATTTACTGAAAGGATTTCTCTGGTAAGATCCTAGAGTGGTCTGTAGTGTTATGTCATTCAATGAGGATGATCGACACGTAGTTTAATGTCGTACGGTGAGGACAGAGTAAATGAACGGTCCCAAAAGGGGGGAGAGGCCATGCCGATTGTATTATAGGATTTACCAGAACATGGATGGATTTGGGAACTAGACATCCAGATGTCACTAAGTATCCTATTAGGGTGGGAATCAAACAATACATAGTTCGGTAAGCTCCATGCAGTTTGACATCATGTGGTAAAGATGCAAGGGGGAAGAGGTCTGTAAAAGGGTACATGATGCGGTAAATGTAAACCTGATGTTAATGAGGGTAGAAGGAATTCCATACCACATCATGTGTCCCCAATAGAGATCTCAAGACAAGGGTCCAAAAAGGATAATTTTCGGGCTGGACCCAAGGTGAAATGCTCGGGTGTTCCTACAAATCCCACGAGGATGGGAATCAAGTTAGGCGTAGTTCTAAGAACAATATGGTTAGAGACCAATGCTAGCGGAGGGAATCCTCTATAGCGAGGTAGCTAACACGTCCCATAATTGTCATGGGGAATCCTGAACTTGTTCAAGGTCGGGATGCAATCTAATGTCATATGTTAAACATATGGTTACCCGGAAATCAAATGCGTGGTGCGGTACATATACTGATGGGAATGGGGACGTTAAGAGTCCACACCACACCACATGTTCCTAGTGCGATTCTTTAGACCATAGAACATAGGTTCCCTAACTTGGGGATGGTCCTAAGGGAAGGTTCTCGGGCATTCTTACAAACCCCATTATGATGGGAATCAAGCCATACGTAGTTATGGGGGAACCATTTAGTTTAATGTCATACAATAGGATAGAGAGTGAAAGGGGATGTCCCAAAGGGGGAATACACAGTGTGGCTATTACAGACCCAATGTAAATGAGGAAATAAGTAGTCCACACCACACCACATAATCCCTAGGGAAATATTAGGTCGAGAAATCGGAGATGGCGAAATTTGGGTTGGGCCCAAGAAAATGTGTTAGGGAATTCCTATGTACCCCATTAGGATAGGAATCAAGCCACACAAAGTTCTAAAAGATTGCAGTTTAACATAATGCGGGATGAAAGGCATGTGTAGTTAAACTATACCAGTACAAATCCTACCAAAACCACTAAGCCCAAGTGAGTCGTGCTCGATGTGGTAAACAAGGAGAAGAGATGGGATTTCATTAGTATAGGGAGGAACAAATTAGGAGCAATGAAACTCTAGTTGAATGATTTCCCAATATTACTAACCCACCTACCAAACACACATAGATGCGTAGAGGGAAAAAACTGAGTGTGCTGGAATTCCACTTAATCATAAGGGAGTGAAAAAATGTGAATCATGGCACCCGAGATCTGGATTGCAATGATGGTTTCATGATGATAGAGGATAACTATTGACCATATTCGAAATACAGCATCTGGTTTTCATTACCCAGTCATGGGGACCAACAAATGATGGTCGACCGCTGATGATGTTCGAAACAGGGGACCTATCACAAAATTTCATCTGAGGCCTTTAGGAGAATTGGCCCAAGATGGTAGGTGAGCCAGTGTTGCATGAGACCGGGATGTAAAGGGGATACCTTTAGATGTGGAAGCGGTTGGGATCCAAATGAAGGGCTCATGAAGTATGGCAAGAAATGATGGAATGTTCCTACAGAATCCAACACTTCGGTCTCTCCTCCATGACGTATTTGTGTATTCTAATGAGACATGTTAGATTGGTGGTGGTAAAATCCCTTTCAAAGGACGAGGGACCTAGGGACACAATAGGACTTGGATTAATGGAGTGTGTTCAGGGTAGCGAAGTAGCAAAACCCAATGTGGATGGGACCAAAGATGCCTTCCATCTTGTGACACATCCCTAGGACTGGACCTGAAGACTAAATGTCCATGCATTCCTACATATCCCATAAGTATGAGAATCAATCCATATGTAGTTCTACAAGAAGATCTTATTTTATGGTCATAGAAATCAGACCAGGCTGGGATGACACAAGGAAGGCACATGGTGTGGTTTTCGGAAAACCTGATGTGAATGAGGACTAAAGAGGTCCTCACCACACTACATGATTCTAATAATGTTTGGGCTACGGGGGCCGAAAAAAGGAAGGATTTGATATATTTGTCACTAGACCCGAAGGAAAAATATCTAGGGGTTCCTACATATCCCATGAGGATGAGAATCAAGACATACATAGTTCTGGAAAACATCCTACATTTTAATGTCATGTGATAAGGATGGTTGGATCTTAGTTTTAAGGTCTTAGAGCTCGGACCATAATGTAAAGGAGCAAGGGAGACAGATAGTGTGACTATTGAAAAACCCAATGTGAATGAGGTATGTAGGAGTCTGTATCACACCATGAGCTCCCAAGGGAGATTTTAAGTTAAGGGACCAAAAAATTATAGTTGGGTTGGGCCCGAGGCGAAGATCCTGAGCGCTCCTACATACCCCATTATAATGGGAATCAAGCCATATGTAATTCTGGAAAATGCCATGGTAGGGTACCAATGTTGTGGACAATATAGTCATGTAGGTCTATCCCACACACCAAATGAAGTGGCATTTTAGGGATGTTGTTTATTCTTTAGGATGGTTGTGTTTTTTTAAGAAACAATCCCATGATGGAGAATCCAGGCATCACTGTAAAAATCAAGCCAAATATAGGCATTGACAAGTGGCATGGTGGATGACCAATACTAAACATGATGTCTTATTGATCGAGGATATCACAATTTAGTGTCGTTTATCATCTTTTGGCCTGGATGATAGTGTCATAGTTTAGGGTCGTAAGATAGGACAAACCCACACATTTAAATGTCACGCAGTAGAGGCGCAATAGTTTAAATTCCTTTGGGACCAGGTAACAAAGTTTATGGTTGTATGGATTTGATGCATAAAGAAGAACGAGGTTTTATATGGAATGTTCAAGGTGTGATAAAGCATACTCGATGTGAATGAGGACAAGATCCACACCACACCATGCGAAACTCCATAGGAGAATCCTCAGGCCGAGGGGGTGGAAATGATTAGTCGATATAGGACTGGACCTGATGAAGAAATGTCTGGGTGTTCCTATGTATCCCATGAGGATGGTAATCAAGTCATACATAGTTCTAGAAGTCATGCTGTTTAAAGTCATGCTATAAGGACATGGGTATGAGAGACTAGATTTTAAAGGGGGATTACATAGCACAGTTATTTCAATCCTGACTTAAATGAATGAATAAGACCACATACACCACACCATGAAATCCTATAAGAGTTAGGTCCAAAAGGCCAAACACAATAGATAATTAGTGGAGTCTGAGCTAGACCCAAGGATGAAATGTTCAATCATTCCTATGTATCCCATAAGGATGGGAATCAAGCCTTACGTAGCTCTAGAAGGATTAAAAAATCGTGTAGTTTATCATCATGTGATAAGGATGAGGGAAGATCTTAGTTTATGGTCATAGATCTCGGACTGAATGAATTGAGACTCTTCCAAGCGGGTGAAAATGTTGACCAAATCCCTAATCCCACATGAGCCACGCTCGATGTGGGAAACAAGGGTGGATAAGGTATTCAAAACACGTGGAATGTAGAGAAAGGGGAAATAGCACAGAGCCTCAAATGACACCACACCATGGATTCGTCCTCTTAACAAACAAACGCACACTGAAGGATAGCACCAAGAGTGTCGAAATTCCATTTGGACAAGATAGAGTGGAAAAGTATGTGAATCACACCAGCAATATTTAGGGATAAATGAGGGTGGCATAATGATAGGGGATAACTGTTGACCATGTTTGAAACATAGAATCCATATCGTGTGACCTGAAATGGGGACACAAAAATGAGTGTCGACCACCGACCATATTCACAACGCGATACTTGTGTCAAATTTCCATTAGAAAACTATAGGGATATTGGCTCGGGATGGTAGTAGAGCACTATGGACTAGCATCCAAGTTGTTTGGGGGTCCTTTCGAATGTGAAAGATGATGAAATCCCAAATAAAGGGATACATGGAGCATGGAAATGGATGAATACTTGTCTTTGTAGAATCCAACACTCAAGGTCCTGAATGGGAGTGGTCCTGGGCATATTGGTGAATTGCGAAATACGGTCAAGGGTCCCCATTTGAGAGAAGAGAACCCCAGAAGATTAGTGGAGGAAAACAAAATGGATATCTCTTAAGAGAGAGGTACATGGTGTGGCTGTTTCAAAACCCAACTTGAATAAAGACATGAGCCCATACTGTAACACACACACCCCTCATAGGACTTAGGCCAACTAGACGAAAGGGAGAGAATTTTTCTAAGAAATAGGGTTGGACCCAAATACAAAATTATTGGGTGTTCCAACGTATCCCAGGAGGATGGGAATCAAGCCACACATAGTTCTGAAGTGTCGTGCAGTTTAACGTCATGCAATAAGGATGACGATAGGAGGGGTCTCAAAGAGAAATGTGTATGGCGTGGAGAATAACATGACGTGAATGAGTATATAATCCCACATATTCCACACCATTCATAATTCCCAAAGAAAACTCAGGCCAAGTGGACGAGATAAAAGATAGATGAACCTGGGTAGGACCTGAAAATGTAATGTTTGGGTTTTCCTACGTATCTCATGAGGATGGGAATCAATCCATACATAGTTATCAGGACGCTATATAGTTTAACATCACATGAAAAAGATGTGGTAGGGGTTTGTATTTTGTCATAGAGATTGGACCATAGATGCCCATTTTAATGTCATGTGTGTGAGACATATGTGTGGAAAGGGTGAATCACTATGCCAGTCATTTGGGAGAACATAGAACGGCTACAAGGATTGAGGGTAACTGCTGACCATGTTCACAACATAGTACCCATATCACGTCTCCTGTAAAAGGAACAAACAATTGAGCATCAACCACTGACCATATTCACAATGCATGACTTGTGTCAAATTGTCGTTCAAAATCATTGGGGACATTGGCCTGAGACAGTAGGAGAGAAATGGGGCCTAGCTTCCATGCCATTTGGGGGTCCTTTTAGATGTACAAGAAAATGGAAACCTAAATTATGGGATGTGTAAAGAGTGATGGTACCTGTGCATTTTAACATCTTGCAGCAAGGATGATGATGAAGGAGCGGTGTCTTAAGGGGATATGTGTGGTGTGGAAAAAATAGCCTGACGTGAATCAGAACATAGAGTCCATACCACATCGTACAATCCTAAATGAGAAAGTGCGCCAGGGGGCGGAAAGGTTGAGGGACCTAAGGCTGAGATAGGGATGATAGGTCCCAGCTATTTTGTAGTTTAGCATCTTTCGGTGAGGATGGTGGTGACCTTTGTTTAAGTATTAGGCCTCAGACCGTAATTGCGTGACCCTTTGTGCGGGTTTTTCCTTACCAAATCTCTTAATCCCATGTGAGAAATGCTTGTTCTGGGAAATAAGGAATGGGATAAGTCTCTCCCCTGCATATAAGGGTACACAAATAAGGGAAAGAGATTGGGCGGGGTCAATCCCAACCAGACCAACATTCCTGCTCAAGGAAACTGATGTTTGATTGGGTAACAGGATAAAATGTGTCACTGCACCCAATATTTGGAACGTATAGGGGTTATGATAACAATGGAGGATGGTGGTTGACCATGTTCAAAGCAGATCATTCATATCGTGTGACCTGAAATCGGAACAAATGAGCGACGACCACTGACAATAGTAAAAATATGGGACCTGTATCAAAGTGGCGTTCAAGACCCTCTAGGTTGATGGCCTGAAATCGTAGGTGATCCATAAGGCTGAGAATCTATACCGTTCCGGGGTCCTTTTGGATGTAAATATTGATGGAGACCCAAATAAAGGGGACGTGAGAATCGTGAATATTCCCATGTAGTTTAACACCATCCAGGGAAGACGAAAGTTAAAGATCTCCAAGACGGGAGACACATGGTGAAGTCATGATAATCCTGATGTGAATGAAGAAAAACAAGGCCCACACCACACCATGTGTTCGAGAAGCATCTGGTCCAAGGGGCCAGACCTATGGGGAGATGTTGAAGTTTGGGTATGGGCCAATAGAAAAAGTTTTCGGGAATTCCTACGTATTTTTAGGTGCTAGGAATCAAGTCATGCGTAGTTATGAAAGGACAATGGATTTTAATGTTGTGTGATCAAGACGCAGGAGGAAGGAAGAACGAGAGGGGTACATGGTGCGATCACCTTAAACCTCACATAAATGGGGGCCAAAGTAGTCTACTCTACACTATGTGAGATCTTCTAAGAGAACTAAACCCAGATGGCAGCCAAAGAGAAGAAATTGGGGGTTGGACTCTAACACAAAGCATCCGAGCTTTAATACGTACCTCATGAGGATTAGAATCAAGTCATTACTAAAAAATAATTATCTTTTCCAACAGGGGTATATCTATTGGTAAACGTGCATTTTCTGTTGGAATAACGTTTTACCAACAAAAATTTTCTTGTCACTAAACTGTTGGTAAAAACTCTGTTTCTAAATCTTATTGTGACAGATAAAATAGTTCTGTTGCAATTATAATAATACCAATAGATAATATATATGTTGGTCAAAATGTTTAATAATAGATTTCTATAAAAAAAATATCAGTTATTAATATTATTTTCATAACCAATACCATTAATTAATATATGTTTGTAGTTTTTATTTTATATAAGATATTATGTTTGGGTATTTCAATATTTATTGCTAAAATTTTATATTATATTAATTTTTCATATATAATTCACATGTTTGAATTATCAAATCAAAAATGATTTTCATACATGTTCAAACATAAAAAATGATTAATCATTTTAATAATGGAATTTAATAAAAAATGAATCAATACATAGTTAAAGTTGATTGATACCTAAAAACTATAAAAACACAAAAACCCAAGATCTGTCTATGTAGTTTCCACTGTTTCACCCCCACTAACCATGTCGTCACTTGACTATAATACTTCTGCATTGTTGTGTCATCTCATGACTGCAATCCTCCAACACCGATAATGGTAAAAGTATAGTTACTTCCGCCAAAGACCATTCATCACCCCAAGTGGGCCACTAGAAGAAACAAACCCAATCAACTCTATTATCATTGAGGAACCTCAAGTAGTTGTTATGCCTAACCCTTTAGCCCCATGATCTACACCACACAGTCAAAAAACATACCCACAAATCAATGAAAGATATCTTCATGAATTGAAACAAAAAAACTAGTGTACAAAATAATGATCTTCATAAAATGGCCTCTCAAAAATTCAAGTCACCTCGAGTTTCAGTTCAGAATGTCAGGTTATTGCAATATCGCACTGTCCAACTTCAATATCTATGCCACATGACCCAAAATCATACCAACAAATAAATCATAATACAAAAATGAATTGAAACCAAAATAAAAATAAATGAAAATATAAAAAATGATCTATATAGAATGTGCATTTTTCATTCTTCATCTCAAGGTTCTAGATGTGAAATCTATCATAATCGAACCAAAAAAATAAACAAACATGAATAAAACCTCAATACCCAAAACAAAACCTAACTGAAAGAAAAAAAATAAAGACATACAGATGCAAAATCACTATTCAACTACCCATTTACTATGAGGAAAAGGATATCAATTCCCTGTTATATCTTTATAAGGCTAACTCATGTTTCTCACAACATGCTAAACTAACAAAAAAACAATAGAAAATGAAGGGGAAAATCATAGAAATCATGGAAACCAAAATTAAATAGGCTGGATATCATATGATTATGTTACCTTTTTCATTTAAACCATCAATAGAGACCCATATTTAAATAGAAGAAATACCAAATCTTTCAATTAATAATTATTTAGTATAGGAACATGGGGATATAAATGGGGATGAGTTATAAGAAAATAAATAAGAGAAAAAAATGTGACATCCCATAGACCTCATCACAATAATCCTACTATCATGTGATTGGTGAGAAATCATAACTTCATTCACACAATTTGTCAAATTATGTAAAAAGGAAAATAGTTTCCTAAAATGATAAATAGATTTGGATCTACATCCATTGATACTTACTAATCCAAAAATAGATTCATTTAAGAAAATATTTGAAATGAAAAACATGAATGAAACTAAATCTTATTTAATTGACACTTCAGTCTAGTTATGATAGAACAACACCTCAAATGAGGAAGAAGTAAAATAATTTAGATTAGCATAGAATAATTCATTAATGGAATTAAAATAATATCTTGGAATAAAAAACTAGAATTTCCTAGATATAATTTAAATAGAAAATTTGTCTGATCTCATAGTCTGGTTTGATCTCATAGTCTAGGTTAAGATAGAATTTCCTAGATAGAATTTATTGTCCAATTTCTGTTCATTTAACTCAGTCAAAGCCTTGGTTAGTATAATTCAAAAACTATTTAAACCAGTGAGAAAACACTAAACCAGTACCTCATTTTGCCTGAGGTCTACTCCACAAAGCAACTTACCATCCAAACCACTGAAAATAATAGCTGTTGTGGCTTCCTCAACATTGATGATAAGAACCAACTTCCTTAGTAAAAAATCTGCACAAGCTTAAGTTATTAACATACATGGATGACAACACAATCCTAAAATTGTTCAACAAGATTGTCCTAAAATAAAAGTGAACATACCTGGATAAACATGAGTGTTCTAGTTGAGAAGTCAAAAGAATAAGCATTCAACTCTAACAAAAAGATAGTTGAAAATCCTAAAGTAAGTATTGGAATAGAGAATGAATATTGTGGGTTAACTTTAAAAAATCAATGGCACTAGAACACTCACGGAGAGTGTGTGAAGTAAGGGAAATAAGTTTTAGTAAGGGAAATGGAAATTAATTAAGGGAGTGTGTGCAGTGTTGTAACGAGCTTGAGTGTTCCTGTGAACATGGAGTGCGTGAAGAAAGGAAGATTGTGCACAAGAACATTCCACAAGTGTTGTTCATGAAGAACACGCACTCCCTTTCTCCACACACACACACCACAAGTGTGTACTAGTGCACACACTCATCAAAACCCAGCGTTTTCATGGATGAAACAGAACAGTATCAAGGATGAAACATTGAAAACAGTGTAAGGTCAAATGGCACTAGAACACTCTTTATGGATGAAATTTATTTATCTTACTAAAACACAACACGAGTGTTCTAGTGCACACACTCTCCCTTACAGCACAAACTCTCCACGGATGAAACTGATTTCCCTTACTGAAACACAACACAAGTTTTTCAGTGCACACTCTCATTAGAGTTCCATTTCTTGTCACAACATATGTGTTCTAGTGCACATAATGTTTCATGAATAACACACATGTAGATTGACAATGTTCTTCTGCACTGTCCAGGGATGAAACTGATTTCCCTTACTGAAACATAGAAAGAGTTTTATAGTGCGCACACGCACATTATTGCACACACCCTCACTTATTGAACACATTAAACCTACTTTTTTTGCAATGTAATTAAGTGGATTTATCCTGGAATTTAAGTTGTTTTTTCATAAATAGAACAAGCACCAAATATTTTTTAGCATGCCCATTACATGTAATGTAATTAAGTGTATTTATCCTGGAATTTATGTTTTTTTATAGTGCACACACCCTCAATTATTGAACACACTAAACCTACTTTTTTTAAATGTAATTAAGTGGATTTATCCTGGAATTTAAGTTGTTTTTCCTAAATAGAACAAACACCAATTATTTTTTAGCATCCCCATTACATGTGATAACTGCTATAAGTAGCCCAAATTATGAAGCCTGTGAGAATTTGAGGGAAAGAAGGCCAATGAATGAAAAATTAGATACACACAACTAGGTCAGGGTGGAAGGGAATGGATCATGTAAACAATATACAAGCCAGATTGTACAGAAATCAATTTTACAGAAACCTGCTTCCCATCAAGAGAGAAATCAATGTCCTTGCACAACATTGCATCTTGAGTTCCATGTAACAGGTTTGCATATCATTACATATTTGAGCCATTGAAGGATTTACATGAAAATAAATAAAATTTAGATATTATATTCAATAAATATTTTTATTCATCAATGACATAAAACCCCTCAAATGTAACAATTTACCATTGAGAATTAGGTCCTTTGGAATGGAACAATCCCCACATAACCAGAGGTTCCATGCTCAAATTTTTGGGGATAAAACTTTATCAAATGGTCAGTAGAAGATCTTTATTATACGATCCTGTCTGTTTTGATTTGGATTATTCTAAACCCAAATAAAGGTCCAAGGTGAAATGGTACTGGTCTAGGATATTGAGTTGATAATTAATATCAAAAAATTAAAAAAAAGAAGGCAGTTTTACACTCCCATAATAAAAAAGGAATCTCATTACCCTCTTAATCACAATTATTACTTGATTTCAAATGTTAATAACAATCTACCATTTCTAAAAAGTAAACTAATACTCCAAAAACAAATGACCAAAAATGATTCTCACGCTTAGTTCAAGTCTTGGTATTAGAATTAAAGGTGTAGGGCATTAAAATCTACATAAAACCAGTGATGCAAAGTTCTGAGTCATATAGTTGAATGAGTTTAAGAAAAAAAATAAAAAAATAAATGCAAAAACAACCAATGTTATCATTTAGTGGGGAATAATGACATACATGCCAATGAAAGATTATATCGACACCCTGAACCAACTATAAGCAGCCATAACATAAACCCTTCAGTGATGCAATGAGCTGGCCTTCATTGAACACCATCAATTAATCTGAATGTAGAGAAGAAATTAATTCATAACTGAACTGTGGAGTAACGGAAAAAAATAAATAATTCTAAACTGAAAATAAATCTATAACAAAACTAAACATGATAATCACATAATAATAGACATCAAATACTTAAAAAATTTCTTCCTAGAGATAGTACCCCATTCCAATCAATAAATATTACACTATCAAGTGCATGATCATTATTTTTGTAGGAGATAGTTGATATTAAGGAAATGTGTGTGTCAGAATTGGAGTCATCATAATGAACCTGGAAGATGAAAATTTAAATTAAATTTCTTTTAACAGTCAAGAAAAACAGCCCCTACAAAAGTCCAATACTGGAGAAATATTTTAACTCTTCAGTATCAGATTTAATTTACAATCTCTCACTTTACCTAGACTGAAAAAATAGATTATACAAAAAATATCAGTTAGAATAACAAAAAGAAAATATAAAAATTAATAATATAGGGAAATATACTACATAGTAATCAAACGATATAATTTATATGTCCAGGAATGAAATTTATTAAAAACAATTCATTATTAGGATTTTGAATGTACCTTAAACTGAGATAACAATTAAAATTTTGAATGTACCTCAGTATTGACCGTGGGAAATGGGAAGGAATTCTGGGCACAACTAGGGTTGAGCTTGGGCACGGGGGATCAAGTGGTCGCATGGGGACGCCGGTCTAATGCGATGCGGATGACGGCGGTCGAGCGAGGAAAACGATCTAGAAAAACTGGAATAGCTACGCCCAATGAGGGGTTTCATGTGAGGATGCCAACTGGGAATAGGTAGGTGGTTCGCATGATGATATCAATGGGGGATGTCGGTCAGGAACATGGAGGGGTTCTTGCGAAGATGTGAATGATGAATGCTGCCTGGGAATAGTGAGTGGTTTCTGCAAGGAGGTCTATGAGGAATGTCAGCGGTGAAAAGGTATGGTTAGGGAAGGGGGTAGTGGCGAGGGGTGGTGTAGGGGGTCTCATTAGTGGGGTTTTTTAAATTAATTTCTTTTTTACAATTTTGTTTCATTGTAATTTATTTCATTACTAATATTTATTAATATAATTTTCTATTAAATATTTTTATGATGTTTCTATATATATAAATTTTTTTATTATCAAGCCAATATATTTTTAGTGGATGATATATATATCAATATATTCAATCTTTGGTAAAATATTTGATATTATTGAATAATTTATTGCTAATGGATTTTTACGATAGTAGATGATTTGTTGGTATTAATGTTTCTTAACTAAAAATTCATTTACCGGTAAATCAATTGTTGTTATTATTATAATAAGGAAACATATTTAAATGTTGGTAAATGATTTGTTTCTATTGAACTACTGACATAAACAATATATTTTTTGGTAAAAATAAATGTTGGTACTCATAATTAATATAAAAAGAATTTAATATTTTTTGGAAATAATCATTTTTACCAACAAATATATTATCTTCCAGTAATTTTCTGTTGGTAAAGGTCAATTTTTTTGTAGTGCGTACATAATTATTGAGATGTTGTGCAGTTTAATGTCATGTGGCGAGGACACAGAGAGATCTCAGTTTTAGGTCATATAGCTCAGACTAATTTTTTAGTTTAATGTCATGTGGGATGATAAAGTAGTTTAACATCATGAAGGACAGATGATGGGTAGTTTTACGTCCTTTAGCCTGGACGGGTCATGCAGTTTAACATCGTGCGGTAAAAACAAAATAGTTTAAAGTCATGTAGGACTGTGATAGGTAGTTTGATGTTGTGCAGGATGATAATGAGTAGTTTAAGGTCATGACGGCCGAAGATGGGTAGTTTAATGTCATGTAGGATGATAATGAGAAGTTTAATGTCATGACAGTCGAAGATGACTGGTTTAAAATTAGGTAGGACGATAATGCAGTTTAACATCATGTAGGACAAAGATGAGCAGTTTAAAGTCATCTTGGATGATAACAATCTGTTTAATGTCATGAAGGATGAAGATGAGTAGTTTAATGTCATGGAGGATGATAATTCACTTTAACGTCATGCATGATGAAGATGAACATTTTAACGTCATGCAGGAGGATAATTCAGTTTAACTTCATGTAGGACGGAGATGAATAGTTTAACGTCATGCAAGACAATAATACAGTTTAACGTACTACAGGAAAATGATGTGTAGTTTAATGTCATGCAAGACGATATTAAAGATTAACATCATGCGGGAAAAAGATGTGCAGTTTAATGTCAGGCAAGACGATATTAAAGATTAACATCATGCAGGACAAAGAAGAACATTTCAAAGATTATGCGGATCCAAATAGTGGTGTAACAATGGAAAATAGTTTCTAATCGTGTTAAAAATAGAGCATCCATATCGTGTTACCTAGAAGGAGGACATACAAATGAGGGTCTATCGATCACCATGTTCGAAACATGGGATCTTTCGCAAAATGTCATCAGAAGTCTTTTGAGGTATTGGCCTAAATGGTAGGTGAGCCAAAGTGGCAAGATACATGACCGTTAGGGGGTCCCTGCAGACACGAATGAATATAGGGATCCAAATAAAGGGATGAATAAAATCTTGGAAATTTATTGAGTGTATATCCATTTGAAGCCCAACACTCGAGGTTATACGCCATAGTGCATATTATCATGTCAACAGGGTGTATCAGAAGGAGGGATTCGAACCCCTTCTCAAGGACAAGGGACCGAAGGTAGTTCTAAAAAGTGGCATGGTAGTGGACTGATTCCAAATGGAGAGCGTTATCCCATATAGGAGATCATGGATCTATACAGTTTTACATCATGCGATGGGGATGTGGAGCCATCTCATGGATAGCATATGAGGACTCCTGTTATCGACACATGGTATGGTTATAGTTTAACGTCATTTCCAGAGGATGATAGACATGTATTTTAACATTACACTGTAAAGGAATTGCATCATACATTTTAATGTCATGTGATTAACACAAGAAATGGTGGTTGTTTATGGTCGCATAGCTTTAACCATGGTTGTTGCGGTTTTAGGTTGCATAGATTTCACTGAGAGGATCTTAGTTTATGGTCAAAGAGTTTGTACATAAGTCTTCGTGGCCCCTTTATGTGGGTACAATCTCTACAAAGACTCCTAAGCTCATGTGAGGTATACTTGGTGTGGTAAATAAGGAATGATTATAGGCTATCCCTATCACATGGACGCACACAAAAAGTTTCGGGAAATATCTGGTGGGAATGCCCCAATGGTACCAACCTTCCCACTAAATATGCGAAAATACACTAAGAGGTAACAATGAAGGAGTTTTAATTCCACTAAAACATAGATAAATGGATTGTGTTAATCAAATCACCCAACATTTGGAACATAGTGAAGGTGGCATGGTGATGAAGGGTAATTGCTGATTGTGTTGGAATCATAGCACCTGTATCGGGATAGCCTGAAATGGGGATAGGAAAATGAGTATCAACCACTAACCATGTTTAAAACACAAGACCTATCTCAAAATGTTGCCAAAGTCTTTTGGGGAGTTGGCCCAAGATGGTAGTGGAGCCAAAGTGGTATGAGTCTAGGCTGTTAGGGGGTCCCTTCAGACATGGAAGAGGGTGGGGTTCCAAAAAAATGAGAGATGTGAAGCATGTAAATTGAATGAGAGCATGTCCATGTAAAATCCAACAATCTAGGTTCAATACCAGAGCTCATCATAGCAAGCCAGTGGGAGGATTCAGTTGGATTCTAGGTAAAAGGAACTGGTGTTGCACATAGTTTAAGGTTTTATTTCTTGGACCAAAGGTTCTTAGTTTAATGTCATTGAGTAAGGACCTGGTGTAAAGTTTAACGTTATATATCTAGTATGAGTGATGGCTAGTGTTTAAGGTCACACAGCTTTGAACATGGTTGTCATAGTTTTAGGTCTTGTAGCTTTGACTAAAATGTTGTACAGTTCATTGTCATGTGACCAAGACATTATCCCGCAATTTAACGTCATGCGACCAAGACGATGGTTGTTATGATGTTTAATGTCATGCAACTAGGACGTGGTTGTTATGTAGTTTAACGTCATGAAACTAGGACATGGTTGTTAAACAGTTTAACGTCATGTAACTAGGACATGGTTGTTACCTAGTTTAACTTCATGAAACTAGGATTTGAAACCGCTAGGACTGTTTTTGTATAGGTATGTCCATCTCTACCCCAGTCTGGTGTTTCAGGATGAGGGGGGAATATTTATGATGGGTAAAAACCTAAAATTCCCCCAGTGTAATCGTGAATGTTCTCTATATGTGAGTTGGGATACCCCAAGGTGAAAATTCCACAAAATAGTGTTGAAGTCATTGGGAGGGACTCTGTAGTTGATGTAATGTAGAGGTTGGGATGACATAGAGTGTCACAATAGTGGTAGGGTTAATAGCATTACCTCAGTCTGGTGGGGTGACAGAGCCTGAAAGGCGTGGAAGCCTAGAATGTTGGTACGAAGGGGCGACGAAGCCAGGAAGGCGTGGAAGCTTGGAGCATCAGTATAATGGGGAGATGGATCCCAAAAGGCATAGAAGCCTAGAGTTTCATTATAATGGGGCTATGGAGCCCAGAAGGCATGGAGTCCTAGAGCAACGGTATGACTGGCCGATGGAGCCCAGGAGGCGTGGAAGCCTGGAGAGATGGTACGATGGGGTGATGGAGCCCAAAAGGTGTGGAAGCTTGGAGCATTGGTACGATAGGGGTGATGGAGCCCTAAAGGCATGGAATCCTGGAGCATCCATACAATGTGGATGATGGAGCCCAGAAGGTGTGGAAACTTGGAGTGTCGGTGTGATGGGGGTGATGGAGCACGTAAGGCATGGATGTCTAGAGTGTCGGTGCGGCGGGGTGATGGAGCCCGGAAGGTGTGGAAGCCTTAAGTGTCAGAACGATAGGGTGATGAAGCCTGAAAAGCATGGAATCTTGGAGCATCAGTATAACGGTGATGCGGTCCGGAAGACGTGGAAGCCTCAGGCATCAATACAACAGGGTGATTGAGCTCAGAAGCCATGGATTGCTGGAGCGTCAGTACGACTTGGTTGATGGAGCCCGAATGGTGTGGAAGCTTAGAGAGTCCGTAAAATGTGGGAGATGTAGCTCAGAATTCATGGAAACCTCGACCATCGGTACGACGGGGGTGATGGAACTCAGAAGGTGTTGAAGCTTGGAGCATCGGTATGATGGGGGAGATGGATCTCGGAAGGTGTGGAAGCTTGGAGCGTCAGTATGATGGGGCGAAGGATCCCAGAAGGCAAGGAATCCTTAGGCGTCTATACGATGAGCTGATGTAACCCAAAATACATAGAAGACTAGAGCGTCAGTATGATGGGGGGATGGAGCCTGGAAGGCACGGAAGCCTCAGGCGTCGATGCGACGGGGTGATGGAGCCCAGAAGGTGTGGAAGCATGGAGCATTGGTACGAGAGGGGTAGGGGTTCCCCGAAGGCATGGAATCCTGGAGCCCCCATATGGCATGGGTGATAGAGCCTTTAAGGTGTGGAATCCTAGAGCATCGTTATGACAGTGGTGATGGATCCCCAAAGGTGTGGAATCCTAGAGCATCAGTACAGCGGGGGCAGTGGAACCCAAATGGCATAGAAGCCTTGAGTTTTGATACGAAGTGGGTGATGGATCCCAGAAGGTGTGGAAGCCTAGACCATCCGTATGATAAGGCCTCTGTGATGGCTATTGTAAATGCAAGGGGAGGACCTCCATGATGGTTGATGTAACAAACATAGAGGACCTCTATGATGAATGGTAGCGGTGAGGGGAGGACCTCCCGAGGTGTCTAATGATGGCTATGGGGAGGACTCATGTTCCTAATGATAAGAATGTGATGAAGACCTATATAGTGGCTACTAATGGTGATGGGAGGGACTCTCATTCCTGATAATAGCGGTGTGGGGTGGACCTCCATAGTTGCTAATGATACCTGTGTGGGGAGGAACTCTATAGTGGCTGATGATAGCGGTGTGGGGAGTGTAGAGACCCGAAGCTTAACGTACATGGACATTACATTACTTTTGCAGAATACTTAGTACATAACAAAAAAACACACACAAGGATCATAATAGTTTAGTTTCTTTGGAAACTCAGAATATAATCATCTAATCGTGGTGAAAGATCTTCAACATCCCCCAAAAATATCTTCCCTTTTTTTACCTAAAACCTTTCTTTATATCCTGGGGAAAGAAAACAAACAAGGGTGATCTCAAATTCTCATTAAGGGTAAACAAAAGAAATATCAATCACATCATATTCATAATAACATAACATTTTGGAAATCTTAACCTGAAAAAGAGAGAATAATTTCATAACATGGGATAAATCATAGTAGTGAAATGAAATCCCAATAATCATAACTTAAAACATGAAACTTTGTGGCATACACACATAAAAATAGAGAATCATTTCTTATTAGTCAAGACTCATTGCCAAGACTATCTTAGTGGACAAAGACCCTTTCTGAACTGAGTTCACTCCTTGTTTCAGTCCTGTTTCACTGAACCGGTATAACCTACCGTTCCAGCCATGTCTATCTCATGAGATATAAAATAATTACCCAATGCATTGGAGGGAGATATAGGTCCCACCCATCTCATAATGATACCATTCTTATGTGTGAAACAAAATCATAAATCATACATCATTGCATAACCCATGTAATACAAATGGGAATCTTAAACATCATGACAACATAAAAAAATTCATATAAGATAAAGGAATTCAAAAAAATAATTCCATCACAACATAATCAAATCAATGTAATAATAGGGATAAAAATAGAACCCTTTATTATCTTATATGGAAAATAATTTTGATAAAACACCTGAACTCCATTCTTTAGGAAAATATCCTTTCTTCATCAAAAACAATTTTCCGTTCTTAACATGTCATACAATTTTAAACTAAAAGAAGTTGATTAAAAATAAACTTGAAAACATGTAAAGTAAGTTTCTTGGAAATAATGTTTTAAAAATCCATTCATGCCGTATAAGTTAAAAAAAACATTCTTCTCGTACTTTTGTCGGAAAAGACAAAAAGTACCTCGTACGAAAAAACGACAAAAGATTCCTTTCATATCTTTTACTGAAAACTCACCAAAGGGTAAAATTGGTTTTAAACAATTATAGGTGGATGTAAATATTATTACATATTGAGGAAACATGGATGTGGATGATAAAATACACCCCAGTAAATTCTGAATTATAAACAATCTCGAATAAAAATGAGATTGTGATATTTCCCTTACCTTAGGTCTGATTTGCTTCGTAAGTGTCTGAACCTCCTATATAATGATTTAAATAATTTCATTGACTTATTACAGAATCATATTCATTGTTATGATATCATATATGGTTCACTTATGACTTTATATTACCCGTTCTTTTGTAAATTCCATGTTAAAGAGTGTTTTGGGTAAAATCGTTTCATTTGTCGTCCGTGTTTTGACTTGTAATTATTCATATTATTACTTAGATCATGATTACATAATTTCAGAATATAAAACATGATATATATATAATATATATTCATAATATACATATATATAATAAATCAGTAAATGGAAAGAAATACACCGTTCATGGAGACGGTAGGCCGTACGTACGCATGAACACTGTTTTCGTTTCCTTATTGAGTTGAATGGAATTAAGTAGATGACATACATATATATACACATAAATCCAGTATCATTATTATTTCATATATTTCATGATTACTTATTATATATACTTTATAATCATTCAGGAATGGTTAATCATTGAGAAATAATCTCATCGCGTCGTGGAGACGGTATTCCGTACGTACGCACGATCGATGATATCATTCCCATGATCGTGGAATTTTATTGGAGTGTATGTATACTATTAAAGAATCAATATAACTTTACAATAATCTTATATAGTTTTTATTTACACCATTATACCCATCCAAGTAAGGTGGGGGTGGAAAATAGATTACACCACGGCGTGGAGACGGTATTCTGTACGTACGCACACGCGGTGATTTCATTTTCCGTAGGATGGATAGATGGTGAAATAGGGTTGTTTCATACATATAATAACATATCAGTATATGAGTGATACTGATGTTATTACTTCATAATGAAACAACCTTAGAAGAAGAAGTGGAAGAAGAAATAAAGGTGAAAGAATCGGTAACGGAAATTACCTCTTCTTTGAAGTGCCTCTTTGAGATCTCCTATTAGGGCACTAAAATTGGTCTTTTAGGAAGACCAGAACCTCTAGGATGTTTCTAGGGAAGTGGAGAAGAGAATTTGGCAGAGGTTGGCCGACCTTGAAGGCTCAAAGTGGTGTGAGGAATAGGGGGAGGAGGTTCCCTTTTATAAGGGAGTAGAGGGGCACCTTTGGAATAACTAAACATATTATTTTATTATAAAGTCAAATTCGGGTTTTAATTGCTCCAAATTGATATATTTCGAAGATAAGGTGGGTAGGGGTCGAAATCCTCTCATACAATATAATTTAGACAAGTTTGGGTATCAATTTTAACCTTATCATTTAGATTTAACTTTAAGTTAGATAATTTAACTTTTACCATGTCTTCTTGTTTTCTTACACTATAAGGTTAATAAACTTACTATATCAAGCCAAAAGAACCCCAAGTTGTTTTTTATTAAAATATATTACCTTATATAAGTCATTTGGCCGAACCTTAGATTTTTAGGAATAAAATAACGAGTAATAATATAATATTTGTTTTAAAAAATATTTTATGTCAATTTTGACACTATTTAGTAATTGATTTTTGTGAAAATAATAACAGAATTATTAGTTCAAACCAAGTTACTTAAATCAATACTAACATGTCATATTAACCTACAAAATTAGTTTAATTCATAAAAAGTCTCAAATTACATTTATTTGGTTATTTATAACATCAATTATATCAATATTTCATTAATAGGATAATTACTGCATCGTCATTGTGTAATAAATAAATTAAAATATTTAATGTCTAAAAATTACAAATAAAATACCATTGTATAGGAAATCTTTTTAGATTTCTAATGAATTTTTATAGTCTAATTTATCTTTTGTATAACCCCATATTAAAAATAATTTACTTATTAAACTTTGATTTTAACTATTTTAACCCTTCTTTAAATAAATTAATAATAAATGTCCTAATCTAATCCCAGTGGGACTAAATGGTCATATTTTATTCCTAAGGTTGTTTTTGGTCGAATTACACTTGTCCAATAGAATTAGGACCTGTGTTAGGATAATAATAATATCATTTTTACTTTTAATTACCCTATTTACTTTTAACTGTGGTAAAAAAAGTAAAAAGTTACTATTCACCAAAAAATTATTTTCATCCTATTGAACCACATTTTACTTACTGAAATCAACCGTGTCTCTCGGATTTTCAAAATTCTACTCACAAAAGCAGTAAAATTAAGTTTTATGAAAAATTCAGTTTTTTAACTACCACTTATTGGTTTCACTATTCATCAAAAATTTAAAGTTTTCTAGAAAAATACCAAAATTTCACCCTAGGCTGATTTCGATATTCCGAATCCAAAAATGATGTCCATTTTGAAAAATAAAATTTATAAAATTTCAAAATGTGGTTATTACTATTCATAACGGCTAGTTTTAATAATATTTTAATAGTATATCATTGTTTAGTGAAACTCGGTATTGCGTACGAAACAAGCTATCGAGGAAGGCCGCGGTTGCGTGTAAAGCAAGCCAATCTAGTGTTGTGTGTAGTGAAAGATTCCTTTGATGATTTATATAACATAAAAACAAAATATTTCATATAAAAGTCTCGGCTGTTACATTCTACCCCCCTTAAAATGAATTTCGCCCTCGAAATTGGTCACTTTCTAACAAACAGATGAGGATACCTCTCCCTAATCATATCCTCAAGCTCCCATGTAGCTTCTTCTAATTGGTGGTTCCTCCATAAAACTTTCACCAAGAGAGTGGTCTTGTTTCTTAGGACTTTTTCGCTACGATCCAGAATCTCTATCTGTTGTTCTTCATAAGAAAGATCTTGCTCCAGTGGTACAACTTCTGAGCTGAGTACATCTGAAGGATCAGGTATGTACTTTCTCAGGAGAGATACATGGAACACATCGTGTATTTGAGAGAGATTCGTTGGAAGCACCAATCGGTAAGCTACCTTCCCGACACGATCCAATATTTCGAAAGGACCGATATATCTAAGGCTCAACTTCCCCGTCTTTCCAAATCTCATGACTCTCTTCCAGGGAGATATTCGTAAGAACACTTTATCACCCACTTCAAACTCTAGGTCTTTTTTTTTCAGTTGTCGGTATAACTTTTCTGTCGACTCTGAGCTGCTCTTATGTGTTGTTGAATAGATCTGACCTTTTCTGCTATTTCATCAATGAGATCAGGTCCTAATAGCTTTCTTTCCCCAACTTCATCCCAGCAAGTTGGAGTCCTGCATTTCTTTCCATAGAGTGCCTCATAAGGAGCCATCTGAATATTGGAGTGAAAGCTATTATTATAAGAAAATTCCACCAATGGTAGGTGTTGATCCCAACCACCTTTGAAATCCATAGAGCACGCTCTCAACGTATCTTCTAGAGTTTGAATTGTTCTCTCAGACTGACCGTCTGTCTGAGGATGATAAGCAGGGGTGAAACTCAACTCTGTATCCAGAGTATGCTAAAGACTTCGCCAGAACTTCGAGGTAAATCTCGGATCCCGATCAGATATAATATAAAGTGGTACTCCATGCAATCTTACCACTTCCTTTACAAATATCCTGGCAAGCTGATCCAGATAGAAATCCTCTCTAATAGCAATGAAGTGTGCAGACTTGGTAAGATGATCATCTATGACCTAGATAGCTTTATTGCCTTTGTATGTTTTAGGATGTCCTGTGACAAAGTCCATAGTGATGTTTTCCCATTTCCATCCAGGTATGGGTAATGGTTGTAACATCCCCTTAGACTTCTGTCTCTCAGGTTTAACTTGCTGACAAACCAAGAATCAAGAGACATATTCAACAACATCTCTTTTCATGCCATCCCACCATAAGTACTCTTTCAGGTCCCTATACATCTTCGTGCTTCCAGGATGAATAGAGAATGAAGAACTATGAGCCTCATCCAGCAGCTCCTTCTTTAATTTCAGGATGGGAGGAAGACAAACCCGATTCCTGAACTTTATTATCCCATCACAATCAAGGTTGAATTCAGGAACATTTCTCACCTTCTTTTGTAACTCGACATCTTCTTTCTGTACCTCTTTAATCTTCACATGTATAGATGGTTGAACATTCATTTGAGAAAGATAAGATTTTTCCCCTTCCATTAAAATTCCAAGATCCATCCTTTGTAAATCCATAAATATTGGATCTTTTGTGATCCTCATCATGGATAAACTGGCATGGTCTTGTCGACTTAATGCATCTTCCACCTTGTTTGCATTCCCAGGGTGTTAATGGATTGAGCAGTTATAATCCTTAATCAGCTCCAACCATCTTCTTTGACGCATATTCATCTCCTTTTGTGTGAAAATATACATTAAACCTTTATGATCAGTATAAATGTCACACCTTTCTCCATAAAGATAATGCCTCCAAATCTTTAATGCAAAGTTTACCACAGCTAACTCCAAATCATGTGTTGGGTAATTTTTCTCATGGATTTCAACTGTCGTGAGGCATAAGCTATCACCATATCATTTTTCATAAGAACACACCCCAATCCCTTCTTGGATGCATCACTATAGATCACAAACCTTTCTCAACTACAAGGCAGTGTGAGCACATGTGCACTGGATAACCTTCTTTTCAACTCCTTGAAATTCTCTTCACATTCTTCCGTCCAAACAAACTTAACTCCTTTCCGAGTCAACTTGGTGAGTGGATTAGTTAATCATGATAAATCTTTCACAAAACGTCGATAATATCCAGCCAAACCAAGAAAACATCAGATCTCAGTTACTGTTGTTGGTCTTGACCATCATTCGATAACCTCAGTTTTTGCTGGATCCACAGATATCCCCTCTTTTGAGATTATGTGACCCAAAAATGAAACTTTTTGAAGCCAAAATTCACACTTGGTAAATTTGGCATAAATCTTCTCCTTTCTCAGGGTCTTCAATATAATTCTCAAGTGATCTTCATGTTCTTCCTTTCTCTTTGAATATACAAGAATATCGTCTATAAAGACTACCACAAATTGATCAAGATAGTCTCTAAAGACTCTATTCATCAGATCCATGAAGATAGCAGGGGCATTAGTAAGGCCAAATGGCATCACTATAAATTCATAGTGTCCATACCTTGTACGGAAAGCCTTCTTTGGTATATCCTTCCTTTTTACCCTTAATTGATGATACACTGAACGAAGATCAATCTTGGAAAAGTATTGAGCTCCGCGTAGTTGGTCAAATAAGTCATCAATGCATGGGAGAGGATATTTGTTCTTGATATTGATCTTATTATGTTCTCGATAATCAATCCAGAGTCTCATTGATCCACCTTTCTTCTTAAAAAATAGAATAGGTGCTCCCCAAGGTGACGCACTAGGGCGTATGAATCCCTTATCAAGATTCTCTTGGAGTTGCTTCTTCAATGCATGCAACTCAATTGGGGACATTCTATAAGGTGTCTTTGAAATAGGCAAAGCACCCGGTACGAGTTCTATTGAAAACTCAACATCACGATTTGGTGGAAGACTCGGTAATTCCTCCTGAAAGACATCATCAAACTCCCATACAATGGGCATATTCTTAATCGTGAGTTTCTCACCAACCATTTGAGATAAATAACCTTCATTTAGTGGAATCAAGACCCATAAGGTAGAAGGAATTTCCACTGGAAGGTTATGTTCATCCTTGCATTGATAGACGATCATAGATTGATCTGGAATATGAAACGTGACTTCTCTTCTTTGACAATTGATTTGAGCTCCATATAAAGAAAGCCAATCCATGCCAAGAATCACATCAAATTCCACTATAGGAAGGATCACAAGATTTGCAGGAAGCACTTTCCCACAAACTTCGATCGAAGAAGAATTATAAACTTTTGATGCGACTGTTGTGCCATTAGGTGTTGTCACAGCTAACTCAACATCTAATTGTTGAGGTAATACAGTGATACCCTTAGAAAATTCTTCAGAAATAAAAGAGTGGGTGGATCCAGAATCAAATAAAACATTTTCTACTTTAGAGTGGATGGTAAGTGTACATTTCAC
The DNA here is from genome assembly GCA_963277665.1 of Viscum album. NCBI lineage: Eukaryota > Viridiplantae > Streptophyta > Magnoliopsida > Santalales > Viscaceae > Viscum > Viscum album. The sequence goes on from OY728120.1 coordinate 1,493,428,814, forward strand.
CACATCGTTATTGTACTCCACATCGCTGATAGAAATTGCATGTGACTTTCCTTTGTCTTTAGCCTTATGAGTTTGTTGACGTCGACCATCATCATCAACCCTTGGATTAGGGCATTTATTGGCATAATGTCCCATCTCCTTGCACTTGAAACATTGAAGAGTAGTAGGTTCATTCTGTGTATCCATTCCTTTGTTTGCATCATTAGACATCTTCTTCCCATCATCGCGGCATTCAAATGCCCGATGACCTTCCTTTCCACACTTGAAACATTTACTTGTCCCTTTAAGTCAACTCCCTCCATGTTTCTTTCCACACTTTGAGCATATGGGGAAGCTCATCTTCTTTTCAGTGTGCTCTTTAGATTTTCCTTTGAATTCCATTTTCCTCTTCTTATCAAACCCATATGACTGATGGGTTACTCCAATCTCCATCTCAACTTTGAGAGAACATCGAACGATTTCCTCGTAGCTATTGAAGTCCCTTATGTCTAAGGCCCTTCGAAGACTTGGTTTTAAGCCACTAAAGAATCGATCAATCTTACTCTCAGGTTGGATAATAATACCAGAAGTGTACCTTGCAAGTCTTGTAAAATTTGCTTCATAGGTACCAACAGATTCATCATCCTTTTTCTTCAGTTCAAGAAACTCTTTCTCCATCTTTGTTCAGAGAATACGAGGGAAGTAATTATTTAAAAATAAGTTCTTGAACTCGTCCCATTCTATGGACTCAAGTTCATCCCTTTGCCTTTTATTCTTAATAAGATTCCACCATTGATCAGCATCACCTTCCAAACGATACACTGCTAAGATGAATTTATCATGCTCAGAACATTGAAGAACTGAAAATATCTTTTTAGTAGTACTAATCCATTGTTCAGCAACTAATGGATCAGTAGACCCGCTGAATGAAGGTGGATGCTGTCTCATGAAGGATTCAACAGAATATTGCTCCTTCCATTGCTCGTTTGGAAGTCCTGCATGATTCATAGCTTGAGAAAGTTTTGTGAGCATGGCTATATGATTTTGCATTCCAGCTCCCATAACGTTAGGTTGCTCAGGGGGACAATAATTGCATTGCCCATCGCATTCCGCATTAACACGGTTCCTTCGGGTTCCAGCCATTGACTAAAACCAAGAAGAATAGTGTGAGCAACACTAATTATAATAGGAAAACTACATAATCAAGAATAAAATTTCACACTTAAGGTATTATCCTAGGTTATTCATGGCCATTTCTAAAACACTAAGATTGTGTTCTATGCTTAGACTTATCATTAGGGTTCTTACTAAGGCTTTCATATCCTAGTTTCCAAAGGTTGAATATACCTTTCCTCTGATACCAACTATAAAGACCCGAAGCTCAACGTACATGGATATTACATTACTTTTGCGGAATACTTAGTACGTAACAAAAACACACACACAAGGATCGTAATAGTTTAGTGTCTTTGGAAACTCGGAATATAATCTTCTAATCGTGGTGAAAGATCTTCAACATCTCCCATAAAGATCTTCCCTATTTTTTACCTAAAACCTTTCTTTATATCCTGGGGAAAGAAAACATACAAGGTTGAGCTCAAATGCTCAGTAAGGGTAAACAAAAGAAATATCAATCACATCATATTCATAATAACATAACATTTTGGAAATCTTATCCTGCAAAAGAGAGAATAATTTCATAATATGGGATAAATCATAGTAGTGAAATGAAATCCCAATAATCATAACATAAAACATGAATCTTTATGGCATACACACATAATAATAGAGAATCATTTCTTATTAGTCAAGACTCATTGCCAAGACTATCTTAGTGGACAAAGTCCCTTTCTGAACCGAGTTCACTCCTCGTTTCAGTCCTATTTCACTGAACCGGTATAACCTACCGTTCCAGCCGTGTCTATCTCATGAGATATAAAATCATTACCCAATGAATTGGAGGGAGATATAGGTCCCACCCATCTCATAATGATACCATTCTTATGTGTGCCACAAAATCATAAATCATACATCATTGCATATCCCATTTAATACAAATGGGAATCTTAAACATCATGACATCATAAAAAAATTCATATAAGATAAAGGAATTCATAAAAATAATTCCATCACAACATAATCAAATCAATGTAATAATAGGGATAAAAATAGAACCCTTGATTATCTTAGATGGAAAATAATTTTGATAAAACCCTTGAACTCCATTCTTGAGGAAAATATCTTTTCTTCTTTAAAAACATTTTTTCTTTATTAACATGTCATAAAATTTTAAACTAAAAGAAGTTGATTAAAAATAAACTTGAAAACTTGTAAAGGAAGCTTCTTGGAAATAATGTTTTAAAAATCCATTCATGCCGTATAAGTTAAAAAAACATTCTTCTCGTACTTTTGTCGGAAAAGTCAAAAAGTACCTCGTACGAAAAAACGACAAAAGATTCCTTTCATGTCTTTTACTGAAAAGTCACCAAAGGGTAAAATTGGTTTTAAAAAATTATAGTTGGATGGAAATATTATTAAATATTGAGGAAACATGGATGTGGATGATAAAATACACCCCAGTAAATTCTGAAGTATAAACAATCTTGAATAAAAATGAGATTGTGATGTTTCCCTTACCTTAGGTCTGATTTGCTTAGTAAGTGTCTGAACCTCCTGTATAATTATTTATATAATGTCATTGAATTATTACAGAATCATATTAATTGTTATGTTATCATATATGGTTCACTTATGACATTATATTACCCGTTCTTTTGTAAATTCCATGTTAAATAGTGTTTTGTGTAAAATCGTTTCTTTTGTCATCCGTGTTTTGACTTGTAATTATTCATATGATTACTTAGATCATGATTAATTAATTTCAGAATATAAAACATGATTTATATATAATATATATTCATAATATACATATATATAATAAATCAATTAATGGAAAGAAATGCACCGTTCATGGAGACGGTAGGTCGTACGTACGCATGAACGCTGTTTTCGTTTCCTTATTGAGTTGAATGGAATTATGTAGATGACATAAATATATATACACATAAATACAGTATCATTATTATGTCATATATTTCATTATTACTTATTATATATACGTCATAATCATTCATGAATGGTTAATCATTGAGAATGAATCTCATCGCGTCGTGGAGACGGTATTCCGTACGTACGCAAGAGCAATGATATTGTTCCCATGATCGTGGAATTTTATTGGAGTGTATGTACACTATTACAGAATCAATATAAATTTAAAATAATCATATATAGTTATTATTTACACCATTATACCCATCCATGTAAGGTGGTGGTGGAAAATAGATTACACCATGGCGTGGAGACGGTATTCCGTACGTACGCCCGTGCAGTGATTTCGTTTTCCGTAGGATGGATAGATGGTGAAATAGGGTTGTTTAATACTTATAATAACATATAAGTATATTAGTGATACTGATGTTATTACTTCATAATGAAACAACCTTAGAAGAAGAAGTGGAAAAGAAATAAAGGTGAAAGAATCGGTAACGGAAATTACCTCTTCTTTGAAGCACCTCTTTGAGACCTCCTCTTAGGGCACTAAAATTGGTCTTTGAGGAAGACAAGAACCTCTAGAATGTTTCTAGGGAAGTGTAGTAGAGAATTTGGTAGAGTTTTACCGAGCTTGAAGGCTCAAAGTGGTGTGAGGAAGAGGGGGAGGAGGTTCCCTTTTATAAGGGAGGAGAGGGGCACCTTTGGAATAACTAAAAATATTATTTTATTATAAAGTCAAATTCGGTTTTTAATAGCTCCAAATTGATATATTTCAAATGTAAGGTGGGTAGGGGTCGAAATACTCTCATCCAATAGAATTTAGACAAGTTTGGGTATCAATTTTAACCTTATCATTTAGTTTTAACTTTAAGTTAGATAACTTAACTTTTACTGTGTCTTCTTGTTTTCTTACACTATAAGGTTAATAAACGTACTATATCAATCCAAACTAACCCCAAGTTGTTTATTATTAAAATATATAACCTTATTTAAGTCATTTGTCCGAACCTTATATTTTTAGGAATATAATAACAAGTAATAATATAATATTTTTTTAAAAAACTATTTTATGTCAATTTTCACACTATTTAGTAATCCATTTTTTTGATCATCATAACAGAATAATTAGTTCGAACCAAGTTACTTAAATCAATACCAATATTTCATATTAACCTAGAAAATTATTTTAATTCATAAAAAGTCTCAAATTACATTTATTTGGGTATTTATAACATCAATTATGTCAATATTTCATTAATAAGATAATTACTGCATCATCATTGTGTCATAAATAAATTAAATTATTTACTGTCTAAAAATAACAAATAAAATACCATTATGTAGGAAATCTTTTTATATTTCTAATTAATATTTATAGTCTAATTTATCTTATGTATAACCCCATATTGAAAATGATTTACTTATAAAACATAGATTTTATCTATTTTAACCCTTCTTTAAATAAATTAATAATAAATGTCCTAATCTAATCCAAGTGGGGATAAATGGTCATATTATATTCCTAAGGTTGTTTTTGGTCGAATTACACTTTTTCAATAGAATTAGGACATGTGTTAGGGTAATAATAATATCATTTTTACCCTTAATTACCCTATTTACTTTTACCCGTGGTAAAAAAAGTAAAAAGTTACTATTCACCAAAAAATTATTTTCATCCTATTGAACAACATTTTACTTACTGACATCAACCATGTCTCTCAGATTTTCGAAATTCTACTCACAGAAGCGGTAAAATTAAGTTTTATGAAAAATTCATTTTTTTAACTACCACTTAGTGGTTTCACTATTCATCAAAAATTGAAAGTTTTCATAAAAATACCAAAATTTCACCCTAGGCTAATTTCGATATTCCGAATCCAAAAATGAAGTCCATTTTGAAAAATAAAATTTATAAAATTTAAAAAATTGGTTATTACTATTCATAACGGCTATTTTTAATAATATTTTAATAGCATATCATTGTTTAGTGAAACTCTGTATTGCGTACGACACAAGCTATCGAGGAAGGCCGCAGTTGTGTGTAAAGCAAGCCAAGCTAGTGTTGTGTGTAGTGAAAGATTCCTTTGATGATTTATATAACATAAAAACAAAATATTTCATATAAAAGTCTCGGTTGTTACAGGGAGGACCTCCGTAGTGGATGCTAGTGCTGTTGGGGATGTACCATTGGATTGGAGGTGGCTTCCCCATATACAGACCATGAGGGCGATAGAGTTTGTGATGGGTCGATGGAGTCGAGGGTGGATGCCCCCTACATGGCCTATGAAGGCGGTGGGGTCGGTGAGGAGTCGATTGAGTTTGGGGGAGGATACCACCAACATGCCATGTAAAGGTGAAGGGGTTGTAAAGGAGCCAATGGAATTAGGGGAAGATTCCCCCTACACAACATGTGAAGGTGGTGCGGTTGGAGAGGAGCTAATGGAGTTGGGTGTGGATGCCCCCTATGTGGTCTATAAAGGCAGTGGGGTCCTCGAGAAGCCGATGGTGTCCGGGGCGGATACGCCATGCGTGGCCTTTGAAGGCAACGTGGCTGGAAGGAGCTGATGGAGTTAGGGGTGGATGCCCCCTGCGTGACCTGTGAAGGTGGTGGGGTTGGCGAGGAGCCGATGGAGTCTGGGGCGGATGCCACCTGCGCAGCATGTGAAGGTAGTTGGATCGGAAATGAGCTGATGGAGTCTGGGGAGGATGCCCCTTACATGGCCTGAGAAGGTGGTGGGGTCGGCAATGAGCCGATGGAGTCAAGATAGGATGCCCCCTGCACGATATGTGAAGGTGGTGGGATCGACGATGAGAAGATGGGGTCAGAGGCGGAAGCCCCCTGCATGGCCTGTGAAGGTTCAGGTGTCGGCGAGGAGCCGATGGATTTGGGGGTGGATTCCCCCTATGTGGCCTGTGAAGGCGGTGGGGACATTGAGGAGCCCATGGAGTCAGGGTGGTTGCTCCTTGCACAACTTGTGAATGCGATGGGGTTGGAGAGGAGTCGATGGAGTCAGGGGATGATGCCCCCTTTGTGGCATGTATAGGTGGAAGGGTCGGTGAGGAGCCGATGGAGTCAGGGTGGATACCCCCTATGCAACCTGTGTAGACGGTGGGGCGTTGAGGAGCCGATGGAGTCGGGGGAAGATTCCCCCGGCGCGGCCTGGGAAGGCAGTGGGGTCAGGGAGGAGCTGATGGATGTGGGTGTCGGATGCCCCCATCGCGGCCTGTGAAGGTGGTTAGGTCGACAAGGAGCCGATGATTTAAGGGTCGGATTCCCCTAGCATGGCCTATGAAGGTGGTATAGTTGGTTAGTATCTGATGGTGTCAGGGGTCGGACGCCCCCTACACGGCCTATAAAGGGGTAGAATTTAGAGAGGATCCAATGGAGTTGGGGGTTGATTCCCTTAGAATGGCTTGTGAAGGCAGCAGGGTCAGCGAGAAGCTGATGGAGTTTGCGTCTGATGCCCCCGGCATGGCCTGTGAAGGTGGTGGGGTCAGCGAGGAGCTAATTGGATTCGGTGGGATGACGCCCCCGACATGGTCATTGAATGTGGATGGGTTTGAGAGGAGCTGATGGAGTCAAGGGGCTTATGCCGCCGACACGACCTGTGAAGGTGGTGGGGTCGGTGAGGAGCCGATGGAGTCGGGGGGCTGATGCCCCCGGCATAGCCAATGAAGGCAGCCGGGTCAATGAGGAGATGATGGACCATAATCTTAACGCACCTAAAGGTACTTATCCTCTCACATATGTTGAATTGGGGATTCATATGGGTCATGCCTCAATTTGGTCATGCCTAACAGTTTTCCTATGTTCACTGTCGAGGGGGAAGAGATTCACATCGGGTTCACCATTTTTGTTTCTAACACTTTCACCGGGGCATGCATCTGTTTATCGAGGACACATTGTGTTGTTGCCCTGCATTCCCATTTTCCAATGGTGGGAGGTATCCCTCACTTATTCAATTAATTTTTCTCCTTGATCGAAATGAGATAATGGGATATTGGTCTCTATTTCCATGGATTCCTCCTTGAAATTCATCACCTAGTCTGGGTCTCCCTCATAGATTTGACTCGTTGTTCCTGAATCTCATTCCCGGTTCCTTATCTTTGTGGACACCATTTAATTATGATGCTTCTGTTAGGACATTCCAAGGAATCTTGAAAGGTAGGAACCTTTGGTCAGAGTAGATTGTGACATCATGCTTGTTAGGGCATGTATGGATGCATGGACGTTGGAAAATATGTATTGTTCCTCATAATTGGGCATCTCAAGGCTGAAGAACTCAATGAATCCAATGTTGGTTGTGGGGTATATTATTCCATAGGTATGTCTCTGAGGTTTTCCTTAGTTTCCCATGTTTAACATGAGGTATTTCTTGTGTTTAACTTCTAGCAGATATGGTTATGCCATAGGCGTAGTTTCTGAGGTTTTCCTCAGACATCACATGTTCAATATAGGTTTAGCCTCTAGTTTAACTTCTTATAGGGATGGAATGAGAGTGATTTGAACATCCCATAGAGATGGATAATATTAGTACATCCCTAGGAGTGAGAACCTGGAAGGTTTACCAGATGGATGGATCAGAACGACCAATGGGGATGGATCTGAGGTGGTGTGTCCCATAGAGGGAAGATATCACACCATAAAGGATGGTATGGACAACAATGAGGGAGGATCAAAAAGAGGGCACCCCGGAATGGAGAACACCGAATGGATAGGTCAGAATGCCCAATGAGAGAAGACCCAGGGTGGTGTTTCCCATAATGGGAAGGCGTCACAACGTGAAGGCTAATCTGGACACCACCGAGGAATGATTAGGGAGAGTGCACCCAGGAATGGGGAACACCATGGTTTACTATTGGTTGGGATTGAACTTTGTAGAGGCTTCCTATGTACACTATGTAGACATAATTGATCAAAAAACATGTAGTTTGAAGGGAGATACATGTAATCGGGGTGTACATAAAGCAAAATGACCCGAATACATGCTGGGGGCTTACATATGGACAACAACCCATGACAAGAGGGACACTCTTGGGTGTATGATTATGGATTGTGTGGGGCATATGCGTGGTCAGATGCTCGAGTTCTGAAAGGAGCGTCGATGAGATTAATGGCATGATCTAACTGGGATGAGGCGCCCCAGGTAAGAATCAGGATCGATGATGAAATGTTGAATGATGTGGGTGGTGAATGAGATGGGTCGTATGTGAATATTATGGTAGTGTTCATCTTGAACCTCTAATAAGATTCCTACGTATCCCCGTGATATGGAATCAAAGTCCACATAGTTCAGTGGGTTGATTGGAAACCTGAGGAGGGGACCCATGAGAATGGATGCATGGATGGTACCCAAAGTATGTAGAACCTCTGGGTCAGGGCATGACCTTCGCGAAAGAAAAAGGCTCAAGGGAGATACTAGGATGAGACGTGGGTGGTGGTCTCGAATGTCAGGTATACTTCCTATGTATCCTCGTGGTAGGGAATCAAAGGCCACGTAGTTCAGGATGAGGCATGGAATCAGGGTGAACGAATAAGATAGAAACTCGACAATATGATGGGGGTTATGCGTGGTTAGCGTCATGATAGTTGGTCTGACACCACCAAGGGACAGACCAAGGGTGCGAGTCCAAATAAAGAGGACACTGAGGTTTACCAGTGTTTTGGGTTGAACCTCAGGGAGGCTTCCTACATACCATGTCAAGGCTACAGTGATCAAAACCCATTTAGTTCGAATACATTTACCAATGTGTGGGTTATAACCTCATGGAGGCATCCTACATACCTCGTTTAGGAGATAGGGATCAAAACCCGCGTAGTTTAGGATGGGGCATGGAATTGGGGTATTCACATAGGACAACAACCCAACAATAAGATGGGGGTTACGCATGGTTAGCAACCTAAGTGTTTGTTTGATGTCGCTAAGGGACAGACCAAGTATGTGGGTCCCAACAAAGGGGACATCATAGTTTACCATTGTTATGAGGCTGAACCTCATGGAGGCTTCCAACGTACCCTTTCCAAGAGACAAGGATCAAAACCCATGTAGTTCGAGATGGTTTACCAGTTTTTGGGGTTGAACCTCACGGAGGCTTTCTACATACCCTATTTAGGAGACAAGTATCAAAACTTACATAGTTTGAATGCATACAATTCAACATCATTCAAGATGGAAGGGGCATACAGATTAATGTAATGCGGGAAAAGGGTGAACCGCCTTGAAGTGGTCAGGACCAATGGGTGTTGGCCTTGAACCTCATAGAGGCTTCCTATGTACCTTTCCTTGAAATGGGAAATGATCAAGGTCCATGTAGTTCAGCATGGAGGGAATACACGCTATGGAAGCCTAGGGAGGATGTCATTGTTGGTGCTTACTCTAAGCCCACGTGTGTCATGCTCGGTGTGAGAAAAAAGAGACAACAGACACCTGAAGATCATTTTTCAAAATGTACGTTTGTGAGAAATGGATCAGGGCTTACACATGGTTAGAATACCAAAGTGGAAACATGGGCTTACTCTTTATTAGAATACCAAAGAGGTAACATGGGATTATTCTTGGTTAGCGGCCTAGGGATATAGAGATTGGGACTTACTCTTGGATGGAGGCATGATGGAGATAAATCCCAAAGGGAGAGGGATGTGGTAACGAAGGTCTCTATGCCCATATCTCTTCTAGCCTTTGCGAATCGAATATGATTGGAGGAGGGATGATTCTACCTCCAGTAATAAAGGCTAGGGGATTACACTAGGTTGGTTTCCCTTCCCTGTGGATAGATGATGTTCCATGCAAGGAGGATCTCGTTCCATGTGAGGAATATCTCACACCCGTGGAGATCAGTGGGCATGGAAAATGTCCAATATGGGGAACCCCATGTATATTGCATGGGGAATGAATGTAGTTTAACATCATGTGATGGCGATGATGTTTCTTGGTATTTTAATGTCCTACTTCTAGGACGATGAGGATTCACTCCTCACTCCTAGGTCTTACATAACTGATACCAACACATACTTAGGGAAGGGGAGGCATCAGTAATGCTGTGTGGAAATGGGGTTATGGATTCATCCATTGAGGGGATCATGTTGTCATGGATATGTAAAGAAGAAATATCTTTTAGCTTGACTATACCAAGATTCACGAGGATAAGCAACGCAATATGAAGCATTGCCCAAGGGTCCTTGAAATCACATCATACAAGCCTGGAAGCCTACACTGGAGAAGGGTTTGTGAAGTAAAAGGGTTCATAGGAAGGGACCTTGAGAAGATATGGGGCTCCACAAAGAGGAGAGACTTCATGAAGGGGTATTCTTTGAAATGTGGAGTGGAGTAGCCTAGGTATAGAGTATACATGTGTATAAAGAGTGCTTCGTGAAGTTCAAGTGATTTCATAGAGTGGGACTTCGTGAAGCATGTGTACCTTTCAAAGTGTGTCTCTGTGAGGTGATGTTCTTCATGAAGCATAGTGATCATGCCTTAGCATAGAGTTCACGAGTTCATGTAAGGTACTTCGTGAAGCCTAAATTCTTGGAAAATACCTGTGTCCCCTTAGGAAGATCCTTCCTCTGCATTGTCCTACGAGCTTTACAAAGGGAATCTCTGCTTGAAGAGGGGTTGTATTTGAGCTATGGGAAAGGTAGTTCGTAATGCTCAAATACCTTGAAGGTCTCATTTTTCTTATTGTTTCTTAGAGAAAATGGTGCTTCACAATTTAAGAGGTGACGAGGAAAATGGTCAGGGTATCTATCCTTTGGGTATAATGGAATCCTAGTATTTATAGACAAGAGGCAGCACGAAGCTCTGATAGCTCGTTGGAAGGCATGTGGCGCTTTGCGATCAGAAGTGGATTGCATTAAGTTATTTTAAACCACAAAGTAGACTGTCATCCCCTCCATGTCATAGAGACCTCATTAATTCCCTCCATGGAACTCGTGGAGCCCCCCCATCAATTTCCAATGGATAATAGAGGAGATGTGGTTCCCTCTGTGGCGTGATGCTTTTAGTCAATTACGTGATAACCGTAGAGTCTTCCAACTATTTACTCTGCTACAATCATTGAGGAGGCCATGACTTTTCACTGACTGTGGTGATGTGGGGCTATTAAAAGGCCTCAAGGCTGAAGGGTTCCACGAACGCGCTCCTCAAATCATCCCCTTTAGAATTGGTGTGATCTTTGCGTATTTTTTCCATGAACACATTTTTGGTGCCAACAACTGCACGCATAGGCAGTGGAATCCAAGTGACACCCACTGATAGCTATGTGGATTTTCACTAGTATAGGAATTCTAGTCATTGGACTCCATTGTGTCCCAGATACCCCATCGAGTTCTGAGGCTGTGGAAGATTTTGGTATCTTTGATATTTTTTTAGGGCGTTACCATCTGTTCTATATGGGAAAAGACCCAAATTATCCCCACCTTCAGAAGCATCATCATGAGAACCTTTCCTCGAAGGTAGCTAGTATAAGTTCACAACCTTAAAAAAATTATTATTGATTTAAGTCAATAATTTGAATTTTAATCACACTGAGGATCTTTTGAAGTTTAGTGCTTTAGTGAATTAGTCCCTAACTATTACATAACAAAAAATATAAATACAATGTGAACACTTCCAACAGTATCTGTTTCTTCCATAAGATAATAACGTTCAAAAATAAACATGGTTTCATTTAATTTTTAATCATCATAACTTTTCCCTGATTCCATCCTTTTAAATAATTCTCCCTTAAATCCTATGAAGACATTTAAATACTTTAGATGAGCACAAAAAGCTCAGTAAGGGACATAAAAATAAAGAAAAACCATTAGTCTAGATAAATCATGATAACCCCTTCAATGTTCTTTAAGTGGATGAAACAAAAAATTACCACATGAATAAAAATCATGATTTTGGCTCATTGAAAAACACTAAAACCAATATCAAGCAATTAAAACAATTTTAGGTCACTTAGTGTATCATATACATAAAACCTATACAAACATCTTTCAATTGGATTACCATATGGTTGAGTTCCAAATTAGAGATCTATAATGGGGATCGCATTTTTTATAAGCTATATCGGGCTCACCTGTGAGATATAATGGGACTCAAGCCTTCATATAAGATATGTCAGGCTCACCCATGAGCTATAACGGGACTTAACCCTTCATATATGCTATATTGGGCTCAACTATTTTGTATAATGCACATGTACCATTTATTGAATAAAACATGTTCTTCACAAAACCCATTTTTTTAAAGCATCTTCTAATCCCATATGAAAAACATTTCTGTATAAAAATACTGTTTTGATTTAAGAACCCATTTTCAATTCCAAGATACCCAAATAAATGATAATGAATTTATTTTAATTTGAAAATACATTAAAGTATATAGAGGAACCCAAATATCAAATAACATTTACAGCGGCAAACAAGTAATTATTGTCATATACAATAAAAAAAATTCCTTTTGTCATTTTGTAAAGAAAGTAAAATTCTTCATATGAAAATATTCATTTTGAAAACTTTTAATTAAAATCATGATTTACATAAAATTTCCTATATATTGATTTTATACGCATATAAATAAATATGTAATCTACATGATTTAATAAATAACATTAGTATAGATAAAATATGGATATTAAATGTCAAAGTGGATTTATATAAACCATATATAAGAATAAAGGTGCATATTATCAAGAAATGCCTCAATGAAAGGAGAGTGAGATGAGGTCCCTTACCTTGAGTCAGACTTCTCTCGTTCATTTGTTAATTTCCTTAATAATAAACTTATGTAAATTTCAAAATTATTTAGAACATTTTTAATATTATTATTCCTTTTATATCACTTATTTCCATGTTATAGCAATTAGTTAATTATTTGAGTTCATATCAGACGTTTGGTTGATGTTCGGTATTTGAGTCAGAAATGAACTTGTTTTGATGCAAATTATCCATGTGGCCATAATTCCATTGTCTCCATAATATTATCCAGGATTTAAATATCATATATATCTAGTATATATGAATTTATAATATTCCATAACATTATGAGATATGAAATTAAATGTACCATTCATGGAGCTGGTAGGCCGTAAGTACGCATGGACACTACTTTCATTTATTTGTCATTATAAAGGAATTAAAAAATAAAATATACATAAGTATATTATAATTATAGTATAATATCTATGTTATATAATATACAAAAGTTCATTAACATCATCCTTTAAACATTCCACATATAGAATGAATGTGTCATACAACATTGAGGGGGCGGTAATCCACACTTCCTCAAATGAAATTATCATATTTACACATTATGGAAAGAATAAATTAATGCTGTAAATTAAAATTAAAAAACCATAGAGATGATATAAATATAATATATATCACATATAAATATAGTTCCATCATAATGGCCACCATGAGAGGTGGTAGGAGAAAATTGAACAATCATCATTTCGTGAGGCAGTAGTTCGCTGTACACAGAAACAATATGTTCTATTATCATTAGAGAGAGGTGTGTGTATGTGTATTGAATAAAACTCATAAAAACATCCTAGTATATTTAGGATATTATTTTTATTATTTAATCATAGAATAATAAGATCATAGTGAGTGAAGAAAGAAAACAAAGGAAATGAACATTAGATAAGAGGCTACCTCTAAAACCAGTAACTCCTTTTGATTTGAGAAAAAAAGATTTCATAAATTGTATTTTTTACAAAGTTAAGGATTCAATGAGTCAGGTAGTATTTGGGAGAATATTTTAGAAAAATTTGGACGAGCCGAGGGGCTTGAGAGGTGTGAGTATGTGGGTAGACTTGGTAGCCTTTTATAAGAGGGAGGAGGGTCACTATAGGAATGTCTTGAAATATTATTTTATTATAAATTTATTTTTCAATTATAATAGTTAAGATGAGATATAATTCTAGTATAATATGATTATGTGTTTAAATCCTCTCAAAAAATTGGCTTTAGACAAGTTTATGTCATAAAATTAACCTTATCTTTTAGCTTTAACACTTAGTTGGAAACATGAACTCTTACAATGTCTTCTTGTATTTTCATAATATATGGTTACTATAGTTACAATAAAATTACAAGAGAACCACAAGTGAATAATTAATTACATTTAAAAAATTTTATAATTAATCTGGATGAATATTATATTTTTAGGACTATTATATAACTTAATCAAATATTATATGTTTTAAAAACACATTTATGTCAATTTTGACACTAATTAGTAATTGATTTTTTTAAAGTTATAAAAACTTGATTCCTTAAAACAAAAGGAATTAACTCAATGATAATATTTAATAATAATCCATAAAATTTCTGTATGGAATCAAAAAGTTCAAACTACATTTATTTTAATATTTACAATATCATTTATTTGAATCTTTCATTAATAAGGTGATCACTATATCATCATTGTGTCATAAATAAATATATATATTTAATGTCTAACAATTATAAATAAATTACCATGATATAGGAAATATTTTTATATTTATAAAAAATATTTATATCTAAAGATATCAATTTATATAACACCACCTTAAAATATTTTTAGTAAAAAGATACATTTCTATGTTATAATTCTATTTACTTTAAATTAATTATTATAACATGTCATTTTCACAGCTATGTGGATTCATGGGGTCCTAAAATCGACCAAAAAATGCTCATGGTTAGCCATATCTCATAAAATAGGATTAGGACATTTGTTAGGGTTGTTTTATTTTATGATAATTTTATTTTTTACCCCTATTTACCTGATTTACCCTTTAACCATGCAAAATAAAAATAAATACTGAAGTTACAATTCATAATGTCCAAAAATAAAAGTTACCTATTTACAAAATTTTTAATTTCTGATTCCAAATAAGGAATCCATTTTTCCAAATTCAAAACACAAAATTTTAGGTAATTAATTTAATATTAAATACCATTGTCAAAACCAGAAAGTGGGTTTTTAAGAAGTAAAAACTATCAAAAGATTGACATGTGTTTATGTACAATTTAAATGTGAAATTACATACAAATACCATTATTGTAATAATTAATAAAATAATAATCCTATTAAAATTTAAAAACAATTAATAGGAAAATATAACTATATAAATAAATTTTATGAAAAGGTAGTTTTGAATTAAAATACAGTATTTTTCACTATTCATAAAAATATGGATTTAAAATGAAAAATTTCAAAATTTCAACTGAACTAAATTTTGATGTCCCAATTTTAAATAATAAGTTTATTTTATCAAATATATAATATAAAAGTGAAAAAATATATTTTTAAAATGGGTTTTCCCCCAAAAGGTGGTAAAATGACCTTTTAAATATATTAGGGTATTTTATGCTTAAAATTGGATTCATTCTTATTTTAAGCCTCTAAAATTTATTAGATAAATGTAAAAACATTTAAAAAAATATGTAAAACCATAATATACTTAATTCTATTCATTATGTACAATAAAATTACTAGGATTTAACTACCATTTAAAATAATAATAATACTGTTGGCTTATTTTTCGGTATAACTCTGTGTTGTGGGCAACATAAGATTTTCGAGAAACCCATTGTTTCATGTTGGGTACGCTATCATAAATAGTTTCCACTTTAAAATAAAATTAATATTAAATTCAAAAATATTAATATATATGAAAATGTATTATTCTATAAATACCTAGGACGTTACATCATTCCCACCTTTTAGAAATTGCATCCTTGCAATTTTAAAATTGGGTTTGGAAACATCATATAAAATCCCACATCAGAAAAAGAGTCAATAAAACAATCACATTAAAAGAAAAAAATAGAAGTATAATGGTCTCCTGAGATAACACATAATAGTATTCCATATAGGAAAATATGGATATGGAAGGAAAAACTAACCATCTTGTTCTGATGGAGAGTGATAGAAAACAAGATTAGGAGAAAGTTAACAACCAGAAAAACAGAAACTTGTGATGGGTTAAATAGTCTTTGATTTCCAAGTAGGAAATATTGATGGAATTTTTTTTGTTTAAATATAATTTTCATAAAGTTGAGTAATTTATTTATTAGCTTCAATAAGAAAATAAGAAGACATAATTACTTGTCAAGTAGAGTTTCATCCTTCAATAAATTACTACCGCAAACACATCTTTTCTCCAAAGGATGAGTTTTCAAGATGAATTAGTCACACCTGAAGCACTGTAATCAACATATATTGAATCAATTAATCAAAAAAATATTAAATATCTATTCATCCTATCTTGAAACATTAACAATAACCAAAATGGTCAGGATAAGTTAAAATAATTCCCCAAAAATAATAATCTTTATAAGAAAGACTACTTTAAACTTCAAAAGTCAACAGTAATATCCCAAGTCTAATAGTAGACCATTAAAAAAATAACATTCCTTAAAACTCCTCAAATAATTTGAACTAATATTGGAACCCAAAATTTTTAAGGATTTGATCACACAGTCTTCCAGGATATGTTTTAACATTTATCTCCAAATTACATCGACTACTCTTAAGGTCTCATACTTAAAATTAATTAACCTAATCACATGTTCTCTATGATAGGTTAATCATTTACATAAATAACTAAAATCTCCATATGTACACAATAAAAAAATAGATATATCCAAATTAAAATTCAATATTTAATCCTCAAATTACATCCCATTGTATTTCATTTTTCTTAGGCATATTGTGTTCCCAAAATATCAAACATCTTCAAGAATATTATTTATCACTTAATCACAAAATAATTTTCCCATACTAAGGATATCCATAAATTCAAAAAATCAATTTATTATTAATCCATAATATCATTTAACCAAAAAGAATAAGTCATACTAACCAGGGACTTTAGGTAGTCCATTGGTAGGCGTTAAATCCCAGTCACACATCAATTGTGGGTTTGATTCTCGCATCTTTGTACGATGTGATAGGTTGTCACATGATCTATGTGTTTTCCTTTTTCAAAAACTATATAATTTTATAACATTACAAAAAATGAGATAAAATCCAAAAAAATAACCATAACATATTTTTACCTCAACGGTTATCTCATACCTCACATTTGGCATCCCAAAAAATAATAATCCATAATTTCTTCAAAGTCCAATGTCTCCAAAAATATCATTAGTAACCTTAATATTTCAGTTCATAAAGCCTAAAAATGTATTGCTATGAAATTGAAATTATGATCAAACTTGAAATTATAAACCCATGAGGATATCCCAATTCCTAAAGAAAACATCTTAATCTTCAAATTTGTCTAAACCATCCTCGTATACCAACTATAAGGCCCCTAAATAATCATTAATTATTCTTGGGTTAAGTTAATAATTTCACATTAACTAACATTGAGGATCTTTTCATGTTTAGAGATTTAGAGAATTAGGCCATAAATATTACATAACAAAAATATAGAAATAAAAAGTGGACACTTCCAACAGTATATGCTTCTTCAATAATATAAAAACTTTTAAAAATAAACATGGTTTCTTTTCTTGTTTAATCATCATAACATTTCCTTGGTTTCATCCTTGACTATATTCTCCCTTAAATCATATGAAAAAAATATAAAAACATGATATCATCACAAAATGATCAACAAGGGACATAAATATAAAGAAATACCATTAGTCTAGTTAAAACATAACAACCCATTCAATGTTCTTTGAGCGAATGAAACAAAACATTACCCTGTGGATAACATTCATACTTTTTTCTCAATGAAAAACACTAAAACATATAGTAATAAATTAAAACTCCTCTAGGTGAGTTAGAGAATCATATACATAAAACCATTCCAAACATATTACAATTATAATAACCATATGGTTGACATCAAATTTTGAGATCTATAATGGGAATCACCCTTCATATAAGCTATATCAGGATTACCCGTGAGATATAACGGGGCTCAAACCTTCGTATATATTGTGTCAGGCTCACCCATGAGCTATAATAGGGATAAAACCTACTTATAAGCTATATCTGGCTTACATGTTTCATATAATGGTCATGTACCATTTCATGAATAAAACACAATCATCATAAAACCCATTTTTGAAATCTTCTTCTAATCCCATATGAAAAACATTTCCCTATAAAAATAGTTTTTTCATTTAAGAACCCATTTTCTATACCAATATATCCAAATAAAGTAATAATGGATTTATTATCATTTTAAATGATATTAAATCTTATAGAGTAAGATAAATATCAAATAATGGTTACAGCGGCGAATAAGTCATTGTTGTCGTATACGGTAAAAAATACATTCCTTTTGTCACTTTGTAAAGAAAGTAAAACGATTTGAATAAAAAGATTAATTTTGAAAACATTTAATGAAATTCATGATTGACATAAAATTTCCTATATATTCCTTTTATACCCTATAAATAAATATGTAATTTAATATCTTGAAAAAAAAAAGATTTGATAATTAAATCATTAAATGTTCAAGGTGCCCCATACCACAATGGGAATTTAAATATTCATCTCTGTGATTTTATAAATAATATTATTATAGATAAAATATTGATATGATATGTCATATTGTCTATATATATTTCTGATAAAATAATGAAAGTGCATATTATCAAGAAATGCCTCAATGAAGGAAGATGGAGACAAAGTCCCTTACCTTGAGTCCAACTTATCTCGTTCATTTTTTAATTTCATGAATAACAAAAATTGGTTAATTTATACTTTCTTGAGAACCTTTTTAAAATATAAAATTCATTTTATATCACTTATTACCATGTTATAGAAATTAGTTAATTATTTCAGTTCATGTCGGATGTTTTGTCCATGTTCAGTATTTCAGTAAACAATGAACTTGTTGTGATGAAAATTATCCATGTAGTAATAAGTAAATTATCTCCAAAATATTAATCATGAATTACATATCATATATATCCATTATATATGTATTTATAATAGTCCCTAACTTTTGGTGATAAGAAATGAAATACCCCACTCTTAGAGATGGTAGGTCGTACGTACGCATGAACACTACATTCATTTCTCTTCCATAATCAAAGAAAAAAACAATAATAGACACATAAGTATATTATAATTCTAGTATAATAACTATGCTATATATGTTATGTAATTTCATCAACCCTATCCTTTATACATTCCATGTATGGCATGAACGAGTCATATCACTTTGAGGGGGCGGGAGTCCACACTTCCTCAAACGAAATTTTCGTAATTAAAAATTATGGTAAGCATAAAGGTATATTATAAATGAAAATTACCAAAACATAGAGAAAATATAAATATAATATATATCATATATAAATATATTTTATCATAATGTCTACTGTGAGAGTTTTAGGATAAAATTGATCAATCATCGTTTCATGAACCAGTAGTTCTTTGTACACAGAAACATTATGTTCTATATCGATTAGATAGAGGTGTGTGTAAGTGTAGGTCAAATACATCACATAATAACAACCTAGTATATTTATTATAATGGTTTTTTATGTAATAATACAATAATAATATCATATGGAGTGAAGAATCAAAATAAAGGAAAGAAACTTTATAAAAGACACTACCTCTAAAACGGGTAACAACGTTTGATTTGATCAAAAAGGCTTTCTTGAATTTTCGTCTACCCAAGTTAATGCTTTTAGAAGGAATGGAGGGATGTTGGGAGATTATTTGAGTAGATTTTGGATGATCCAAGGGGCTTGAGAGGTCTGAGTAATTGGGTAGATGTGGTAGCCTTTTATAAGAGGGAGGAGGGGCACTTTAGGATAATATTGAAATATTATTTTATTATAAATTGATTTTACAATTATACTATTTTCAAAGTGATATAATTAGAGGATAATTATAGGATGGGTTGAAATCCTCTCAAACAATAGATTTTTTACAAGTTTAGGTCATAAAATTAACCTTTTATTTTCGCTTTAACCCTATGTTAAAAACATTAACTCTTACCATGTCTTCTTGTATTTCCATAATATATGGTTACTATAGTTACTATAAAATGAAAATAGAACCAAAAGTGGTTAATTAATTATTTTTAAAACATTATATAAGTCATTTGGCCTAATAATATATTTTTAGGACTATTATGTCATTTAATAAAATAATATATATTAATAAAATTCATTTTTGTCAATTTTGACACTATTTAGTAATTGATTTTTGCGAAAGTCATAACAACTTGATTCAATAAAAAAAGGAATTAACTCAAATATAATATGTCATAATAATCCATAAAATTAGTTTATGTCATCAAACAATTAAAACTACAATTTTTTTAATATTTATAATATCATTTATTTGAATATTTAATTAATAAGATAATCACAGTATCATCATTGTTTCATAAATGAATTTATTTATTTAATGTCTAAAAAGTATTAATAAAATTCAATGACATAGAAAATAATTTAAATTTACAATGACTTTTTATATTCAAATATATCAATTATATAACCCCACCTTAAAATTGTTTTAGTAAAAATGTACATGTTTGTGTTATATTTCTCTTTACTTTAAATTAATTATTATAACATGTCATTTTCACAACAAGTTGGCTCCATCAGGTCCTAAAATCATCCCAAGGATGCCCATAGTCGGACATATCTCATCCAATATTATTATGACATGTGTTAGGATAGTTTTATAATATTATAATATTATTGTTTACCCTTATTTACTTGATTTACCCTTTAACCATGGTAAATAAAAATAATTACTAAAGTTACTTTTCATAATATCAAAAAATAAAAGGTACCTATTTAAATAATTTGGAACTTATAATTCCAAATATGTACTAGATTTTTTCAAATTCAAAACAGAGAAGATTCATAAATTAATTTATAATTAATTCCCTTTATCAACACCAGAAAGCGGGTTTAAAAAAAAGAAAAAACTATCAAAAGAATGACATATGTTTATGTCCAATTTAAATTTGAAATTAATTCCAATGACAGTCATTGGATCAACTGATAAAAACTTAATCCCATTAGACTTTAAAACCAATTAAAAGGACAATCTATCTATATAAATAAATTAGGTAAAAATGCAGTTTTGAATGAAAATTCAGTATTTTTTACTATTCATAAAAATATTGATTTAAACAGAAAAATACCTAAATTTCAACTGAAGTAAATTTTGATTATCCACTTATAAATAAGAAGTTTATTTTATCAAATAGAGCATATAAAAGTGAATTTTTTTTACAACGGTTATCCATCAAAAGGCGGTAGAACATCCTTTTAAAAATATTAAAGTATTTTATGCTTAAAATTGGATTCATTCTCATTTTAAGCATCAAAAATTTATTGTATAATTGTAAAAACATTTAAGAAATATGTAAAATCATAATATAGTTACTTCTATTCATTCCATACAATACAACGACTAGGAATTAACTAAAATTTAAAATAATAATAATATTATTATATTATTTTTCAGTATAACTCAGTCTTGTATGCGACATAAAATTTCAGAGAAACCTATTGTTGCATGTTGGGTACGCTATCGTACATAGTCTCCCCTTTAACCAAACATTAATGTTATATTAAAATATATTAATAGATATGAAAATGTATTATTCTATATATACCTAGGATTTTGGAGTTATAGTACTACCGACCATATAGGCATTGGTGGAGGCCTTTCCCATGGTATCCAGGATCAGATATATAGTACCAATTGAGCAGAAATGCTTTAGATAGTCAGGTATAAACATGGGTTCATGGACCAGGATAAGTTTATTCATTTTATCTAATATCAGAGGATAAAGAGAATGGGACCTCTACTATTTGAGGTACAATTCTGGTAGCCTAAACTATTGATTATATCTTATTCGATATAGGTGAAAATCACGTGTTTATCTATTTGGATATTGTGGGAATCCTTAGGCTTGATATTGAGTAATCTTGTTGTGTGATGAAAGTTGATACAACTTTGGGAATATGTTTAGAGAGTGTATTCTATTTTAAATAGTTCCCCATTAGGTATAGAACCATATTTTCTTATGGGACCTCAACATCCTCGAGATAACAAGCTTTGATATCATTCTTGGGTTGTAATGGTTGGTTCTCTATCATGCCTAAGTGGATTTCTATCATTAGAGGGTGTCATTCACATCACCAAAGGTTGGCACTTATATTCAAAAGGGGGGATTGGATGTACAAGAAAATAGATAAAGACTATATCATCTTGAGATAGGTGGAGTGACCACCCAAATTGTTTGCCTTTTTATGGATGATTATGCATTACAACAGAATGAATTCCATCATGTAAAAAATTGTTTTAGGGATTTTCACCCAAATTTTTTTACAAACATCCACAAGATATAGATAGAGTTATAATGTTCCATTAAACTAGTTCCTGGATTTGTACTAGTTTCTATTACTCTATAAAGGATGGGTATGACTGAGTCATAATATCTCAAGAGTAAGCTAGAGGATTCTAAAGTAAAGGGTTTTCAACAGCCCAACACTTCTTCCTAGGGTTCATGGATCCTTTTCTCCTAGATGGAAGATATAACCCTTAGGATCTGTTTGGATTATTGGATGTTGAATCTATTGATGGTTAAGAACTGGTTTCCATTGCCACATATAGATGATTACTTTGACCAAATTTGAGGATCAAGAGTTTTATCAAAGATTTAATAGTTATTAGGCTATCACCAGGTCTGTGTTATACATTCAGATATACTATGTATGGATTTTCATAGTAAGTATAGTTTATATGTGTTTTTGTTTATGCCATTCAGTATCATGAACACACATTTTGTTTTCATGGCTTTGATGAATTTGGGGTTCCACCTATTCATGGATTCATTCGCGGTGGTCATCATTGGTCACATTTTGTTCTATTCTCATACTTGAAGTGAACATGCCAAAAAAATTGAAAAAGTTTTGAATACAATGGAAGAGAACTATCTGTATATGGATAATATTAAATTCCAATTTTTGATCAACAATATTAACTTCTTTTTTTATATCATCTGAGGGGAAGGAGTGTCAATTGTCATAGAGAAGGTGAGATCTGTAGTTACATGTGAGAAACCCAAGAACATATTTGATAAATAGAGTTTCATAGGGATAGATGGTAGTTAATGGAATTTCATACAGAAATTATCACACATCAAAAAACCAATTATGAACATGACTAAGAATAGTGTGAAGTTTATATGTTCAAGACACTACATGATAATATTTCTGAAGCTGAAAGGGATACTGAATTCAATGTTGATATGGATTCTTCTAATGTCTAGAGAAAGATATATAGTGTATCGTGATGCATCACGTATCAAGCAATGAATGTTTATAATATAGGAATATCGATTCATTTCATACTAGTAGTGATAAATGAGGCATCATGAGTGGAATTATCTAATTCATGATCTCGAGTTGGTTGTTATTTTTCATGCCAGGCGTTTCAAGAGGCGTTACTTGAAGGGATAGAGTTTTGTGGAGTATACGGACCACAAAATCCTTATGTATATTTTCATGAAGCAAGAATTGAACCATAGATAGAGATGGTGAACTGAATATCTATAATCCTTTGACTATGAACAAGTCTATATGTCTAGGAAGGGAAATTTTATTACCAATGCTATGAGTAGGAGGACTTAGACATAGGTGGTTTGTGAGCTTAGTAGTGAGTGGAAGCATGTGGTCCTATTTTCTGATATTCATATAGAGGTTAATGACTTTCATGGATAATATATATATTCATCAGTATTAGTAACCTCTTAACTTCTAAAAGGGGTGAAAATGAGGTAGTTTTTAGACCATGATGGTTTGTTCCAACAAGAGAGTATTTCATGTAAGGACCCACCTCCATGTTGGTCTATTGATGATTAAAACATCCTACGCATACATGGGTGTATCTAGGTCCCAAATAATATGAGAGAGGATATGATATGACCATGTAACACCCCGAGATTTTATGAAAAATATTCTTTTTAATTTCATTAATGTCTTGTGTTGCACACTACATCAAAAGGAGCTTGCACAATACAAATCGTTGACTTGCATTGAATTACATGCAATCACGACCTTCCTCGATAGCGTGTGTAGTACGCAATACCGAGTTTCACTAAACAACAATATGCTATTAAAATATTATTTAAACTAGCCGTTATGAATAGTAATAACCACTTTTTGAAATTTTATAAACTTTATTTTTCAAAATGGACTTCATTTTTGGATTCATAATATCGAAATTATCTTAGGGTGAAATTTTGGTACCTTTCAGATAACTTTCATTTTCTGATGAATAGTGAAAATTGCTAAATTTTAATTAAAAACAACATTTTTAATCGAAATAATTAATAGTGATAAATTATTAATTTGAGTGGTTTTAAAGTATATTTAGAATATATTTTTACAACTTAATACAATATTGGTCCTTGGATGTAATTTCACATTTAAACCAGACATAAACAAGTGTCAATCTTTTGATAGTTATTATCAATTAAGAACACGCTATTTGTTTTGACAACGGGAATTAATTTTTAAATTAATTAATGCAACTGATATGTTTTGAATTTGGTAAAATAGACATCATTTTTGATTTCATAATATCAAATATAGCTTAGGCCTAATTTTTGGTATTTTTTTGGAAACTTTCATTTTTTGATGAATAGTGAAACCACTAAGTGGTAGTTAAAAAAATGAATTTTTCATAAAATTTAATTTTACCGCTTCTGTGAGTGGAATTTCAAAAATCCGAGAGACATGGTTGATGTCAGTAAGTAAAATGTGGTTCAATAGATTGAAAATAATTTTTGGTGAATAGTAACTTTTTACTTTTTTTGCCACGGTTAAATGTAAATAGGGTAATTAAGGGTAAAAATGATATTATTATTACCCTAACACATTTCCTAATTCTATTAGATAAGTGTAATTCGACCAAAAACAACCTTAGGAATAAAATATGACCATTTAGGCCCACTTGGATTAGATTAGGACATTTATTATTAATTTATTTAAAGAAGGGATAAATTAGTTAAAATCAAAGTTTAATAAGTAGATAATTTTTAATATAGGTTTACACATAAGATAAATTCCACTATAAATATTCATTAGAAATCAAAAAAGATTTTCTACATAATGGTATTTTATTTTTAATTTTTAAACATTAAATAATTTAATTTATTTATGACACAACAATGATGCAGTAATTATCTTATTAATGAAATATTGACATAATTGATGTTATAAATACCCAAATAAATGTAATTTGAGACTTTTTATGAATTCCACTAATTTTATAGGTTAATATGACATGTTAGCATTGATTTAAGTAACTTTTTCTAACTAATCATTCTGTTATGATTTTCAAAAAAATCAATTACTAAATAGTGTCAAAATTGACATAAAATAGTTTTTAAAACAAATATTATATTATTAATTATTATCTAATGTTCGGCCAAATGACTTAGATAAGGGTATATATATTAATAATAAACAACTTCGGGTTAGTTTGGCTTGTTATAGTATGTTTATTAACCTTATAGGGTAAGAACACAAAAGACACGGTAAAAGTAAAATTATCTAACTTAAAGTTAAATCTAAATGATAAGGTTAAAATAGTTAAATAAACTTGTCCAAATTCTATTAGATGAGATGATTTCGACCCATACCCACCTTAGCTTCTAAATAAATCAATTTGGAGCTATTTAAAACCGAATATGGATTTATAATAAATTAATAGTTTTAGTTTTTCTAAAGGTGCCCCTCTCCTCCCTTATAAAAGGGAACCTCCTCCCTCTCTTCTTCATGCCACATTGAGCCTCAGGCTCGGCCAAACCCTGAAAAATTCTCTTCTCCACTTCCCTAGAAACATATTAGAGGTCCTGGTCTACTTCAAAGACCAATCTTAGTGCCCTAAGAGGAGGTTTCAAAGAGGCGTATCGAAGAAGATGTAATTTCTTCTACCGATTCTTTCAAACTTCTTTCTTCTTAAACTTCTTCTTCTTTAGTTGTTTCATTAAAGTAATAACATAAGTATAAATAATATACTTATATGTCATTATAAATATGAAAAAGCCCCGTTTCACCTTCTATCCATTCTACGGAAAACAAAATCACCGCGCGTCCGTACGTACGGAATACCGTCTCCACACCGTGGTGTAATCTGTTTTTCCACCAACACCTTACATGGATGAGTATTATGGTGTAAAGAATAACTATACACAGTTATTATAACATCATAATTATTCTGATATATTGTATCATCCACTCCAATTCAATTCAATAATTATGGAAATGATATCATCGCTCGTGCGTATGTACGGACTACCGTCTCCACGACGCGATGAGATTCATTCTCCATGTTAACCATTTAAGAATGATTATAAAGTATATATAAGAATTAATAATGAAATATATGACATTATAAATCTACTTGATTTATGTATAAATATATATATGTATGTCATGTACATAATTCCATTCAACTCAATAAGGAAACGAAAACAACGTTCATGCGTACGTACGACCTACTGTCTCCATGAACGGTGTATTTCATTCCATTTATAGATCTATTATATATATGTATATTCTAAATATATATTATATATAAATAATGTTTTATATTCTGTAATTAAGTAATCATGATCTAAGTAATCATATGAATAATTACAAGACAAAACACGGACAACAAATGAAACGATTTTACCCAAAACGCTCCTTAACATGGAATTTACAAAAGAACGGGTAATATAAAGTCATAAGTGAACCATATATGATATAATAACAATGAGTATGATTCTGTAATAAGAAAATGACATTATTTAAATCATTATACAGGAGGTTCAGACACTTACAAAGCAAATCAGACCTAAGGTAAGGGAAAATTTTTCAAATCTCATTTTTATCTGAGATTTCTTATTCGTAAGTATTTACTGTGGCTATTTCTATCATATCCATGTTTTATAAAAGTGTTTTCATGTATTTTTAAAGTCATTTTTACCCATTTTTTACTTTTACTACATGGTATGTATGGAATCTTTCTTTTATTTATGTTACGAGGTACTATTTTTGACTTTTCCAGCAAAATTATGAGAAGAATGTTTTTTTAAATTATACGGCACGAATAGATTTTTATGGTTTTATAAAGACTTATTTTCATGAAGCTTCCTCCAAAAGATTTCATGACTATTTTAAAAAAAATATTTTTCTTTTAAAAATGCATGATGTTTTGTGAAAAGAAATTGATTTTGAAGAAGAAAGGATATTTTCCTCAAGAATTCATTTCAAGTGTTTTATCAAAACCATTTTCCATCTAAGATGACATTATTTCATAGGTGTATGTTTCAAGTATAAAGTCTCTATTATTTACATGGTTTCAATTTTCTTATTATGAAATGATATCCATTTCTTTTATATGGATTATGTGATGATGGGATGATGTTTATGAAACCCATTTTATTTGTTGGGTTATTATGAATGATGAATGTTTATTTTGTGGCATAAGTAAGAATGATTTAATTATGAGATGGGTGGGACCTATATCTCCTTCCAATGTATTGGTAAAGATTTATATCTCATGAGATAGACATGGCTGGAACGGTAAGTTAAACTGGTTCAGTAATATAGGACTGGAACGAGGAGTGAACTCGATTCAGAAAGGGACTTTGTCCACTAAGATGGTCTTTGCAGCAATGACTTGGATACTATGGAAATAATATCATGTGCTTAATGGTCTCCACAATTACATGTTTTATTCCCATGCTATTTTATCATTCTTAATGTTTCTTTATGATCTATGCCTTTCGTACTTCCATGTTTTATGTAATTCCTCAAGCTTTTGATGTTCAAACATTACATTCATGTTTTTAAGTTCAAATGTATATGGTATGTTTTATTTTATCCATGCTTACCCTTACTGAGCATTTGAGCTCAACCTTTTTATGTTTTCTTTTCCCCAGGATATAAAGAAAGGTTTTAGGTAAGAAAAAAAAGGGGAAGATCTTTATGGGAGATGTTGAAGATCTTTCACCACGATTAGAATATTATGTTCCATGTTTCCAAAGACACTAAACTATTACGGTCCTTATGTGTCTGTTTTTGTTATGTATTAAGTATTCCGCAAAAGTAATGTAATTTTCAAGTATGTCAAGCTTCGGGTCTCCAAATTTGGTATCAGAGTAAAGGTTTATTCTACCTTTGGAAACTAGGATGCGAAAACTTTAGTGAGATCTCTAGAGATATTTCTAAGGTATTTCTAGGGATGTCCCTAAGGATATGTATACGTGTAGGATATAGTCCTAGAACTACGGTAACGATCTAAGAATTTAACCTAAGATGTTAGATATTGAGGGTGATCCCCATTTACTATGTTATTTTCCCTAGCATGATTTTTTCCTCTCACACTATTCTTTTTGGGTTTTAGAAAATGGCTGGAAACAGGAAGATTCATGATAACGGGGGAAATGACAGACAATGGAATGATATTCTTCATGAGAAACCAAATGAAACGGGATTTTGAAGTCCAAACATCGTTATAATGCCTATTCAGTAATCTCATAATATGATCAATAATATCAACATTGGTAAGTTTCCTGACTCAAAAAACAAGAGAAAGATAGTGTTTCATGATGATCATATAGGAAAGAAAGTTCAATTTCCCTCATGTAAATCATGTGGGAAGAGGCATCGTGGAGATTGTTTCAAAGGAACTGGAAGATGCTTTGGGTGTGGAAAAGAAGGACACAAATCCAGTAAGTGCAAAGGAAAAGTTTTAGTTAACACCATGGATGAGGATAATGGTATTTCTATGACATCAACAATGGTTAAATGTTTTAAATGTGGAATGTACGGGCATTATGCAAACCAATTCCCTAAGGGAAAGTCTCATGAAGAGAATCAGTATGGTTGTATGGGTAGTATTTATGTTGATGATGATGAGGAGACTACAAATGATATGTGAGATGAAAGAATTGTTGAAGCTCGGTCAGTGCTTTAAGAAGGTAGTAGAATGATTACTTGATTATCAAGTGTAATGTTGTATAAGTAATCTCATAGTACTATGGAATAAAGAGACATCTAAGGATTGTTACACTGTTGTCTTTCCTTAAGTTTTGGAAGTGTATAATTAATGGTACCAGTAACCATGAAAGGTTATTAAGATATTGTTGGAAAATAGATGATATGTGCATAATGAATGGATAAGGAGAAAATTAAATGTTTGTAGTATTCATGCGCTCATGATTGATGTAAGGAAATATTTATATCATGGTTTGAGTATATAGAATTTTGGGTTTTTGGTATGTGGAAAGAGTTAACTTTTGATAGCATTCATGTTTTCACTAAGGTTTAATGGGTATTCATTTTTCAAGAGAATACATGATTAAGGTATTCACAGGATTGTAATGTGACCAACAAGATATATGGGGGATAAATGATGGTATTCACATGCTTGGTTGATGACATTTCAAGTAATCATTTTCTTTATACTATGAGCTTGGACCGAAGTATTTTAGATAATCCTAAATATTGGAATGGATTATGTTTGACATAAGTTAGTATTGTTTAAGGGTAGAAATTTTTTGATATTATTGATGGGATGTTATAGTAATGTAGTTTTAGAAAAAGGGTAACCTGCAGGACGGGCGACAGCCCATCGCGTCGGACAAGGCTGTGGAAATCGAACCCACAACCGAAGTGTGACTGTCCTTTATCGCCTACCACTGGCCTACAGGATGTCCATGTTTAGTAGAAAGTAGTTTTATTATATTAAGTAGTATGATATATGAAGTATAAGTACATTTTAGGAACCATATATGATTAATCTCACTATAGATGGACTTATGTATTTTTTGATAACTTTTCTAAATTTTTTTTTAAGACAGATGGAATGACCCATCATTCTATCACATGATCTTCTAACACATCACGAATGACAAATTCAACTTCATTTCTTTAAGAGATGAAGTGGAAGTTGTCCAATGAACGACCAACGGTGAGACTATACCAAAATCACGAAAGTATTTCTTCTAATTCCAATTTCATCAACTTTAGGAAAATGATCTTGAAAATGAAAAATGTTGTCCAAGTGCTCTTATATCTGATGAATCAGATGGTACCTTAGATCGTCACAAATTCATGGCTTTGTGATTGCTGACATTTCCATAGCCAGGTTCTCTAACACTCTCCATTAGAACATGATTGTTAGATTTCTCTCCATATCCATATTTTCATCTATGTGGAAACCCAGTGATTAGTTTATTTGGGGAACTGTTACGTTTCATACTTTTGATTTTAATGATTGGTTTTGGTATTCCTTTTTACGATGTGGGTTTCTATTAATGAAACTTTTGAGTAGTAAACCATTTATAACCCCAACGAATTTCGAGGGCGAAATTCATTTTAAGGGGGGTAGAATGTAACACCCCGAGATTTTATGAAAAAAATTCTTTTTAATTTCATTAATGTCTTGTGTTGTACTCTACACCAAAAGGAGCTTTCACAGCACGCATCCTTGACTTGCCTTGTATTACATGCAATCGTGACCTTCCTCGATAGGGTTTGTAGTACGCAATAACGAGTTTCACTAAAAACGATATGCTATTAAAATATTATTAAAACTAGCCGTTATGAATCGTATTAACAACTTTTTGAAATTTTGTAAATTTTATTTTTCAAAGTAGACTTCATTTTTGGATTCAGAATATCGAAATTAGCTTAGGGTGAAATTTTGGTACTTTTCAGATAACTTTCATTTTTTGATGAATAGTGAAAATTACTAAATCTTAATTAAAAACAAACTTTTTAATTGAAATAATTAATAGTGATAAATTATTAATTTGAGTGGTTTTAAATTTTATTTAGAATATATTTTTACAATTTAATACAATGTTGGTCATTGGATGTAATTTCAAATTTAAACCAGACATAAACAAGTGTCAATCTTTTGATAGTTATTATCTCTTAAGAAAACGCTATTTGTTTTGACGACGGGAATTAATTTTTAAATTAATTAATGCAACTGATATGTTTTGAATTTGGTAAAATATACATCATTTTTGAGTTCAAAATATCAAATATCGCTTAGGCCTAATTTTTTGTATTTTTCTGGAAACTTTCATTTTTTGATGAATAGTAAAACCACTAAGTGGTAGTGAAAAAAATGAATTTTTCATAAAATTTAATTTTACCGCTTCTGTGAGTGGAATTTCAAAAATCCGAGAGACACGGTTGATGTTAGTAAGTAAAATGTGGTTCAATGAGATGAAAATAATTTTTGGTGAATAGTAACTTTTTACTTTTTTTTACCACGGTTAAAAGTAAATAGGGTAATTAAGGGTAAAAATGATATTATTATTACCCTAACACATGTACTAATTCTATTGGATAAGTGTAATTCGACCAAAAACAACCTTAGGAATAAAATATGACCATTTAGGCCAACTTGGATTAGATTAGGACATTAATTATTAATTTATTTAAAGAAGGGATAAAATAGTTAAAATCAAAGTTTAATAAGTATATAATTTTTAATATAGGTTTATACATAAGATAAATTCTACTATAAATATTCATTAGAAATCTAAAAAGATTTTCTACATAATGGTATTTTATTTTTAATTTTTAAACATTAAATAATTTACTTTATTTATGACACAACAATGATAGTGTAATTATCTTATTAATGAAATATTGACAAAATTGATGTTATAAATACCCAAATAAATGTAATTTGAGACTTTTTATGAATTCCAATAATTTTATAGGATAATATGGCATGTTAGTATTGATTTAAGTAACTTTTTTGAACTAATCATTCTGTTATGATTTTCAAAACAATCAATTACTAAATAGTGTCAAAATTGACATAAAATAGTTTTTAAAACAAATATTATATTATTAATTTTTATCTAAGGTTAGTCCAAATGACTTAGATAAGGTTATATATATTAATAATAAACATCTTGGGGTATTTTTGGCTTGTTATAGTAAGTTTATTAACCTTATAGTGTAAGAACACAAAAAGACACGGTAAAAGTAAAATTATCTAACTTAAAGTTAAATCTAAATGATAAGGTTAAAATAGTAAATTAAACTTTTCCAAATTCTATTGGATGAGAGGATTTCGACCCATCCCCACCTTAGCTTCGAAATAAATCAATTTGGAGCTATTTAAAACCAAATATGGATTTATAGTAAAATAATAGTTTTAGTTTTTCAAAAGGTGCCCCTCTCCTCCCTTATAAAAGGGCACCTCCTCCGTCTCTTCCTCACACCACATTGAGCCTTCAAGCTCGGCCAACCCCTGCCAAATTCTCTTCTCCACTTCTCTAGAAACATCTTAGAGGTCCTGGTCTACTTCAAAGACCAATCTTAGTGCCCTAAGAGGAGGTTTCAAAGAGGCGTATCGAAGAAGAGGTAATTTCTTCTACCGATTCTTTCAAACTTCTTTCTTCTTCAACTTCTTCTTATTTAGTTGTTTCATTATAAAGTAATAAAATCAGTATCAATAATATACTTATATGTTATTATAAATATGAAACAACCCCATTTCACCTTCTATCCATTCTACAGAAAAGAAAATCACCGTGTGTGCGTACGTACGGAATACCGTCTCCACGTCGTGGTGTAATCTGGTTTTCCACCAACACCTTACATGGATGGGTATTATGGTGTAAAGAATAACTATACATAGTTATTATAACATCATAATGATTCTTATATATTGTATCATCCACTCCAATTCAATTCAATAATTATGGAAACGATTTCATCGCTCGTGCGTACGTACGGACTACCGTCTCCACGACGCGATGAGATTCATTCTCCATGTTAACCATTTAAGAATGATTATAAAGTATATATAAGCAATAATAATGAAATATATGACATTATAAAGCTACTGGATTTATGTATATATATATATATGTATTTCATCTACTTAATTCCATTCAACTCAATAAGGAAACGAAAACAGCGTTCATGCGTACGTACGACCTACCATCTCCATGAACGGTGTATTTCATTCCATTTATAGATCTATTATATATATGTATATTCTAAATATATATTATATATAAATCATGTTTTATATTCTGGAATTATGTAATCATGATCTAAGTAATCATATGAATAATTACAAGACAAAACACGGACGACAAATGAAACGATTTTACCCAAAACGCTCTTTAACATGGAATTTACAAAAGAACGGGTAATATAAAGTCATAAGTGAACCATATATGATATAATAACAATGAGTATGATTCTAGAATAAGTCAATGACATTATTTAAATCATTATACAGGAGGTTCAGACACTTACAAAGCAAATCGGACCTAAGGTAAGGAATAATTTTGCAAATCTCATTTTTATCTGAGATTGCTTATTCGTAAGTATTTACTGGGGCTATTTCTGTCATGTCCATGTTTTATAAAAGTGTTTTCATGTATGTTTAAAGTCCTTTTTACCTATTTTTGACTTTAAGTACATGGTATGTATGTAATCTTTCTTTTATTTACGTTACGAGGTACTTTTATTTTGACTTTTCCGGCAAAAGTACGAGAAGAATGTTTTTTTAAATTATACGGCACGAATGGATTTTTATGGTTTTATAAAGCCTTATTTTCTTGAAGCTTCCTCCAAAATATTTCATGACTATTTTCAACGAAATCGTTTTCTTTTAAAATTGCATGATGTTTTGTGAAAAGAAATTGATTTTGAAGAAGAAAGGATATTTTCCTCAAGAATTCATTTCAAGTGTTTTATCAAAACCATTTCCCATCTAAGATGAAATTATTTCATATGTGTATGTTTCAATTATAAAGACTGTATGATTTACATGGTTTCACTTTTCTTATTATGAAATGATATCCATTTCTTTTATATGGATTATGTGATGATGAGATGATGTTTACGAAACCCATTTTTTTTGTTGGGTTAGTATGAATGATGCATGTTTATTTTGTGGCACAAATAAGAATGATTTCATTATGAGATGGGTGGGTCCTAAATCTCCCTCCAATGCATTGGGTAAAGATTTATATCTCATGAGAAAGACATGGCTAGAACAGTAAGTTAAACCGGTTCAGTAATACAGGACTGGAACGAGGAGTGAAATCGATTCAGAAAGAGAATTTGTCCACTAAGATGGTCTTGGCAGCAATTCCTGGGCTACTATGGAAATCATATCATGTGCTTAATGGTTTCCACAATTACATGTTTTATTCCCATGTTATTTTATCATTATTAATGATTCTTTATGATCTATTCCTTACGTACTTCCATGTTTTATGTAATTTCTCATGCTTTTGATGTTTAAACATTACGTTCATGTTTTTAAGTTCAAATGTATATGGTATGTTTTATTTTATTCATGCTTCCCCTTACTGAGAATTTGAGCTCACCCTTTTTATGTTTTCTTTTCCCCAAGATATAAAGAAAGGTTTTAGGTAAGAAAAAAAGGGGAATATATTTATAGGAGATTTTGAAGATCTTTCACCACGATTAGAAGATTACGTTCCAAGTTTACAAAGACACTAAACTATTACGGTCCTTCTGTGTCTGTTTTTGTTATGTATTAAGTATTCTGAAAAAGTAATGTAATGTTCAAGTACGTCAAGCTTCAGGTCTCTACAGACCGTCTCATGCCTCTCAGTTGATGGTACACCCACATATCTACAAGATGTATCTTGGTATGCACCAACAATATTGGTGGTTAGGTATGGGATTTCAAATAGTGGGTTTGAGCACTAGCTGTCCAACATGTTAGTAGGTGAAGGTGGAACATCGATATCCTGTTAGATTGTTAGAGATGTTACTAGTCATATAATGGAAATCGAAAGAATTCATGATGGATTTTCTAGTCTGATTATTGAGGTCTCTTTAAGGTATCAACGCAATTTGGGAATTCGTTAATTGATTAATGAAATTATATCACTTATTTCATATATAGGAGAATTTTTTAGTTGATGATCTAGGAAGACTATATATCATGAGAATACATAGATTCATGGGGTCCAACGTACTATCATTTTTTATAGTGATTCTCAATTCCCATTGATATTATAGAAGGTGTTATAGAGATTTATGTGTATATAGGTGCTTTTGAGCACAACATTTCCCCCTCATCCTGATGGCCTTTTGGAAATGACTATATAGGTGCTGGAGGACATGCTTCAAGCATGCATCCTTGATTTCGATTTTTATTGGGAAAAGAATATCCCTATCATTTATTTTTTCTATAATAATAGATATTGGGACATGTTTTAAATGGATCTATATGATTCCTTATCTTGTAAGTCATTCCATTCACCTCTATGATGGTTAGAGATAGGGGAGGCAGTGTTACTTGGTCCTCGTCTCGTGAATGAGACTTCAGAGTAAATTTTGTTAATTTGGAAGCGTATGTCTACCAATCATTCTAAATAGAAATAAAATGTCTATCACTATCAATGACCTTTAGATTTTGAGTTTGTGGATCGTGTTTTCTTATGGGTATCGCTCAGATATGGGCATAGAAGGATACATAGTCAAGGAAAGTTTTCACATCATTATGTATGGATGTTTGAGATCTTGGAGAGAGTCAAGATGATAGCCTATCAGTTTTTATTACCACATAGGTATTATTCCTTTAATGACATATTCCATATTTCATAGCTTCATAGTTATCATACCGACCTTTCTCATACTTTTTAACCCAAGGTTGTTGAATTGGATGTCGATGCTTCTTTTTAGTAGTATCCCATTCAAATCATTGACCGGTGCATGAAGGTTATATAAGGTAATTCTATCCATTTATTATGGGTGATATTGTAGAATAAAAATGTACAATAAGAGAATTGGGAGATGAGGTTGATGTACATGCTCAGTGTCAAGAGTTGTTCTCATATAGTGTTTTACCACACATGGTAGGATAACTCAAGAATGAGGTCCTTTATGTGAGGAAGACTACAAGAACCTAGAATTTATCTAAGGTAAGAATCCACTATATTTATGTAGAATTATTTTTTTAAACCTAATATGGATACTAAGTGTGGATACATAGGAAACCGGGGAGTCTGGAGCTTTTTTGGAGCTCAGAACCCCAATTTGCGAAAAGGAACACTAAGACATATAGTTAGTAGAAATTGTGCCACTAAATTTGCACATTTTCTATTAACCATATAGGGTGTTTCGATGAGTAGAATAGGGTACATGGTTTTCCCTGACTATGAAACAAGGTCCAAATGCCTCTGTAAATTATTTACAATCTTTATCATAGGCATAGGGCATGGTTTTTTCACAATCACCCTAAAAGAGCATAGGAACCATGCAAGTCCCCTCTTTGAAGGTGGGCCTAACATGGTTGGTTAATGGTTTAGCAAACCATGTGACCCCTTATTTTTTTGGTGAAATTTCCATTTCTTCCTTAAATTATTATAGATTTTAACCCTCCTCTTATATCTTCATTCTAGTAGATATTAGATCTGATTTTTCTCCATGTATATATTTTCAAGACATTGAGTCGGCATTTGATATTATTTCATCATCTGAAATCTGATTCGACTTATAATCATATCATTGGATGTTCATCGATGATTTCTCTATTCTCTTTGTGCATTTAATTATTTGTATTCATGTCAAAGTAGTTGTTTAGGTGTGTGTTTATATTACCTATTTTCAGGGCATGCATCTAGTTTGTCATTTCCTTATGATCTTGACCATACTAAAGGCATATATTGGACGACTTCTCCTTGAATGTCTTATGGTTCGTGGTCTAGTATTTATCTGTTAAATTTGAGATGTTATATACTATGCGTCAAGGTTCCACATTCCATAATATC
Source organism: Viscum album (assembly GCA_963277665.1). Classification (NCBI taxonomy): domain Eukaryota; kingdom Viridiplantae; phylum Streptophyta; class Magnoliopsida; order Santalales; family Viscaceae; genus Viscum; species Viscum album. The sequence continues at coordinate 1,493,465,633 of OY728120.1, forward strand.
AATGTGTTTCATATAAAATACACATAACCAATGATTAATTCAATTTCAATGATAAAATATACCCTAGTACACCTTAATTTATAATAGGATATGTCCCTGTTATTTTTTTCACCACTTTGAGGTGTTCCCATTATATTTCCCTTAATGATGTAAATTCATTAATGAACAAATCGTCATTATTATTGTTTTGGAATGTCTCATTACTGATATATTTATAATGAATTCATTTGAAAGTGATTAGAATAACCAAATCATATTTTTAAAATTGAAAAATGGTCACGTCCATTTTAATATGAAATTTTAATAAGCTATTGATTACCTGATGGATATTTTTAAAGACTTGAATACTTAACACTGCTATGATAAATGGGAATGGTGAACCTCTTGCATAATGATTCGGGAATGGAATCCTTTCTATTATGATATTGGTCATGGTGTACATTATAATATAGTTGTGATATGGGAATACCATCCCAATATTGTAATACCGAAATGTATTCTCTATATTATGACACTTGGCTATGGAGGCCCTTACGACTTTTGAAGAATGGGTATGGATACCCATATGAATTATAAAGAATGGGCACAGAGAGCCTTATGAATTATAATGAATGGGCATGGTTACCCTTATAAATTATGATACATAGGAATGAAAACAATTATTGTTATACTATGGGAATGGAGACCCGAGAGTTATGATACAAGCATGGGGACCCTTTTGATATAATATTGGGAATGATGAAAATTATAGTTATAATACTTGAATAACATCCCTTATACTATTATGATACTAGGAATGTTGTATCTTAACACTTGTTAGACTCATGATACTGACCATGGATGCCTTAGTTTAACTCGATTCCAGGATAGTAGAAATATCTAGATATATGGTTATATACATAAGTATGTATAGGGTTCATATATACGTATACATATGGTAAATTTTTTAGAGATTATCTAGCTTAGGCCAAAAAAGGTACTATTATCTTGGTGTCCTTTTAAAAATGGAGGAAACCCTTATAACTTTATAATTACTTAGAATTATTATATGTACAATTCCAAATTATATGCACATATTGGAAATCTATAGACATTGTTGGTTTTATCATACTAATTTTATCTCACGCCCAATCTGGGACACCGATGATACCTAAAAAGATTATGTGGATGAAGGTAGGGATAGAAGATATCACCTATTTATTGATGATTTATTTTATTTTATCATGGTATCAGAGAAGCACATGACTGGTTTGAGTCTCATGATTATATTAAAGATAGAGTTTTTTTCTTTTTTCTCCCTTAATACATGCATTGTATTCCATTCCTGATGACATGCCCACTGATTTACTTTTTATAGAAATATGAAATTAGATCATTTTATATATGATGTTGTATATTATTCATATTTATTACCTATTAAATTTGGAATCAAACCATTTCGCTATTCATTTTTTATTATTGTAAATCAACTATTAATCTATTTATATCACCATTGTGCTACTATAATAACGATGGTATAGTCTCCCTACTATACAGCATTGGACCCCCCTATTAGTTGGAATATTCAAGTATATAGGGAGCCATGTATGAGACCATGTGTCCCACTGGATTGGGGAACTATTTAGTGGCATCCAGTTTGGAATGTTACATTAAACCCCCAAGGTTCCATCCTCAATATTTAGGATAAACTCTTCAAAGTAAGGGAATTCTCATCATCTCCTTTTCCATTCAAGTATTTATTTTTGTGTACATATTCTAAAAGGTATGTGATTTTCTTTTACTGTGATTTTTATCATATCTTTACCACTAAATTAATTCTTTACCAATGAGTTACCTTAATTATCACCCAATTTACCCTTTTCTAAATCCATGTTTTTTACCCATCATTCTACCGAATTAACTTCTCAAATTTCACTCCATTACATATGAAAATATTATTTTTTGAATACCCAAAACACTTTTTAATCCATGTATATTCCTATAGATGTTAATATAGTTTTTTGATGTGAGGATTTATATATTCAAAACCCACATTCCCTTTCATTGGGTTAAAAATGATTTTATTTTCAAGCCTTTAAGAAATTATGTACTCAAATATTTTATATGAAACTTTTACTTTATTATCCTCAGGTTATTGAAAAAGAGATTTCTTATGATCAATGTGGATAAAATAAAATTAATACATATGACGGGTGAACCATTCTAGTACTCTAATGCATTGGGAAAATAATATAATCTCTATATATGATATATTTTATGATACCTTGGGGAATAACCTTTGTAATTTTCTTTTATGACACATTTTTGATAAACCATGGTGATATGTTTAGGAAATCCTCATTTTTATGTTGTATCTAGATTTACTTGTTATAAATAATGTTCTTTTCTTATTATAATATGCCTCATATTCCATTTTCCTATAAATATTTTTATTCCTATGGTTCTTATTGATATGCCTTATGATCACTTGATAAATGTTTACCTTGATTATAACTGTATCGGGCTTCATTCTCACCCCTTTCCTTGGATGTATGCACCCAGAATATGAGATCCTATAAATGTAACCAAGGTTTATCTGATGAAAAATACTTTCAGGTGGATTAGAAGAATGTTTTATTTTTTCTGGTATTATGTTCCTCATTTCAAAGAAACTAAAATTTAAAAGGTCATGTGTTTAATTCCATGTAATTAAATGTTTATGTAATAAAAAGGCAAGATTCCATAGTTGGTAATAGAGTATAGTTTTATTATTTGTAGAAATTAGGACTTGAAAACATTAGTAATAACCTTAATGATAAATCTGAATATAAGAAAACAACTTAGAATTTTTTTAATGTATTAAGAAAGTGGTTTCGAGGAAATGAAATATTTTTCTTGATACAATAAGTGGATGTATATTTGGCACAGAATCACCAAGGGGTGACATCCCTAAAAACACTTTATTGAGCTAGACTTGATTGGGAATAGGTTAAGATAAAATCCCTTGTTACACTCATGGTTTAATACTCCTAGGGGATATGATTGGTTAATAACAACCTTCTTATGAACCATTATGTAGAATATATAGAAAATGTAATTATTATTAGAGAGGATAAATAAAATATCTAAGAAAATTGTTTTTTGGAAATAAAATACCTTTAGAATTATTATACTTCTAAAATTAACATGTTTCACACTAAGTTTTTATTGAGTTAGAAAAATGGTGGGAAATAGAAGGAACCATGTAAATGATGAGTGAAATGGGAGATGCGCTGAAGGAATTCGAAATATGATGGAAAATAGAATGGAAAAATTTATGAGGATGATGAATCAACTAACTTGATTTTTGAATAATAACTTATATCTAGTTGAGCAACCAGATTCACCTTTAAGGGAAAAACATTCCATTGATTCCTTCATGAATCAATGACCACCTTCTTTTAGTTGATCTAGAAACAATTTTATTGATGATCAATGGTTTAACTTAATATAAAATATATTTTATGTATTCCACTATTTTGAGATAGACAAATCAATCCTGATAGTATATCTATTAGAATGAGAAGCTGATCAATGGTGTAAACTTATTAAAACATGAATCCAAGAAGGGAGATTGATGTTATAGACTGGAAAGGTCTAATGGGAATCTTTTTCAATAAATATTTCCCACATTTTTTGTGAAAAAATAAATATTTAATTTTTAGAGCTGAAGTAGAATGAAAATGAATTAGTGGGATGCTATGAATGAACATTACAAGACTTGATTGATACACCTAAAAATTTGTAAAATATTTTAATGGAAATTATTATATACGTTTTGGTGGATTGAGACCCCATATATGGAGGAACTTACCATATCAAGACTATAAAATATATGAATAGATATTTTGGAGTACCATGATGGCTGAATTGATGTTTTGGGAGATGTAGTGTTTACTTAGGACTAATGAAAATAAGAGAGAAATGGAGCCAAACTTTGTGAAGAAGTTTTATCATTGAAGAAGAGGAAATAAATTGAAACTTAACGCGTGAAATGAATGTGGAAAGAACCATTAAGGTAACTACATTCATTTGAGGGGAAATTTCTCTAACTTCAGAAGAGCATGGAATATTTCTTGGAACCATTTCTGTGAGGTGAAGCCTCAACTTATAATTAATAACCAAAAAGGGATGGTGGTGCATGCCCAAACTAATGATCAATGATTCATGTTTGGATAGCTTGGTAACTTTCCCAATCAATGTACAAATCAGAATATAATGTAGAGAAACCACCATCATCCTTAGCATAGTCCAATTGATTAATTTAATTAATTTTCTATCATTCCAACTAATGTAGAGTCTCTGAATGATGTGGTGGAAGGAACAGTCATAGTGATCTCAAAGATAGCAATAACTTTGTTTGACTCTGATTCTATCCATTCCATTTTAAATTAAAGTATTTAAACAATATCAAATCAATACCTAATTTTATTTCTATAAAGTTATCATCCCAGTATCAGGGAGGGATTATCCTAATATCAAAGGTGTATAGAAACTACATTATTAAATTTTGTGAGTACAATCTCATGGAAAATCTAGTAGTCATTACTTTGGTTGAATTAAACACTATACAAGGAATAAACTGATGCTAAAAGTATAATGCTAAGTTATACTATTGGATAATGGAAATTTAAGTAGTCTGGAATGAAAAAATATAGTTTTTTAAAGGAGAGATATCTCAGCTTGAACATTGTATAGAATCTACTCCGACAGACTTCTTTATGTAGATGTTTAGTAAATAGAGAGAATGAAATAAAAGTATAGAAAATATCTCCACCCCTTATGAATACATTTATTTATTTTCCGAAGATCTTGATGGACCTCTCATAGAAAGATATATAGAGTTATCCATTGAACACATAACTAGATCCAAGCCAATATTGAAGACACCCTTTAGAATGGAAAATGTAGAGTTAGAGGAATTAAAGAAACAACTTCTAGATCTTTTAGAGAAGGAATTTATCCGAAAAAGAGTTTCTCATTGGGGATCACATGTTTTATTTTTAAATAAGAAGGTTGAATCAATGAAGTTATTCATTGATTACAGAGAACATAACGTGATTAAAATAAAGAAAAAGTACCCTCTCCAAATGATTAATGATTTATTCGATATGTTTTGTGGGAATTAATTCTTTTCTAAGATTGGCCTACGATCTGAGTATCATCAATTTGTGGTAAATAATGAAGTTATTCAAAATAATACCTTTCAAAAACTATACGGGCATTATGATTTTTTGTTATTCCCTTCATCATGACTAATTCTCATGCTATATTTATGGATTTGTTGAATAGAGTCTTTAAGTCCCACCTTAAAATTTTCATAGTAGTTTTTATGGATGATATTATAATATGTAACTAAATTTATGTGGATAATGAGGATCATATAAGGGTTATATTGAGAACTATGAGGAAGGAGAAGATATTTAGAAAATTCAACAAATGTGAATTCTGTTTATAATAAGCTGTATTCTTGGAAAATATTGTACCAAATGAAGGAATCTCAGTTGACCCTACTAAATTAATTACTATAGAAGAGTGGACTAATCCTACCATAGTAATTAAGGTTCATAGTTTAATTAGTTTAATAGGATATTATAGGTGTTTTTTGAAAAATATTCATGAAATTATAATCAATTAACCATGTTAACTTGAAAATGAGTTATGTTCATCTGGATAAAAGAAGTGTAAAGAATGTTTCCATGAACTGAAGAAGACATTTGTTACTTCACCTATTATAGCTCTACCCTCTTTCAGAGAAGGATTTGTTATTTATAGTGATACATGTATATGAAGGTTCTTGGGCGTGTCCTCATATAAAATGACAATGTGATAACTTATTCATATTGACTGTTAAAGCCTAATGAGAATAATTATCCTACACATGACCTGGAGGTAGCTACAATCATTTTTTCTTAGAAGATATGGAGGTACTATATTTATGGAATGAAATGTGATAAATATACATAAAACACCAATGTTTTATGTATATATTCACACAAAAGTAATTGAACATGAGAAAAAGGATATGGTTTGAGCTTCATAAATACTATGACTATTCAATTCATCAACACCCTATAAGGGTAAAAAAGTAGTTAATTCATTATGTAGGAAAGAACCTATTATTATGAAATGATATGGATTCAAGGTAATACATTGATCAAGGACCTAGTATGTCATGACTCGTCCTAGTGGGGCCCCTTCAATGACTCCCAAAGCTCACCTACAATAGGATAGGTCCTATTGACTAGCACAAATTAAGAATATCACTAACATGGGAGGCATTGCCTATGTACCTATATGAGTAGACACATCTCCATGCCCACACAAAGCTGAAATGTAAAATCCACAGAGTAAATAATTCATGAAAACCACTATATATCACAATTATTGTGTGACAGAATGTAAAGTAAATAGTGTCATAATACAAGCCCAACGAAAAGAGTATATAACCATAAGTCCAACCTATAATAAAAAGGTATTTTGTAACACCCCATGTTTTTCTAAAAATAAATTGAAATGCATGGAACTTTTTTTTAAAGAGATATTTTTAGTTAGCCTTCAAAACATAACTTTTATACTTCTATGTTCTGAATTTGAAGAAACTGTCATCTACATTTGTGTTCAGTATGTTATTTGGTGTCTATTGGAACCAAATTGTTTTTTAGTGAATAGTAACATACCCTAATGAATAGTAATATGAATAGTGATATGACTCTAATGAATAGTAAATTTTATTATTATTTTATTTTATTAAGGCATTAAGATAATAACATCTAGGTTATGTTTTCATTGTGATATAGAAGTAGTTACAGAATTAGAATTGTTAATTTCTGAATTAAATATGATTTTATGTAAAAATTAAATTAATAATATTGAAAAAATTATTTTCAAAAAAGGGACTTCATTTTTGAAATCATCATGTCGATAAATGGTAAGGGTGTATTTTGTTAATTTTTCTGCAACGGTTGATTTTTCGGTGAATAGTAAAAAAATACAGTTTCTAGTTTCGGTGTGTTAATGACATCATTAATGATATAATAATGATTTCATAAATCTGTTAGACATGTGTATAGTTAAATAATATGTTAGGTGTCCCAAGTTTCTTATACCATGGGCAAAAACCATGGGTAAGCCCATGGTTTTGTAAATACCACTCATGAGGTGTCCCTTGAAAATTATTTAAATAATCCCTCACTATTACAATAAATACCAACTCTTCCCTTCATTGAATTCATTACCAATTATCCCTCATTGAAGATATGGCATCCTTTCCTTCATATTAGTCCTCCCATGGTTTCCTCAAGCCCCCAAGGTCCCAACCTTCATGTTCTAAGGGTTACTCTACAAGGTAAGAAAATTCTCAATTTCTTTCGTTTTCCTTTCAAATTCTTTTTTATGTGGTATAATTTTCAAGTTTCCATACCATGTTCTTATTTCCTTATTATTACTGATATTCTATATATTATGACTCATTTCTGGATAGGTTACCCCTGTCCCCTATATTTTTAATATTTTCTAAAACCATGTTGTGTAGTCATTAGGCTGCCAAATTTTTGTATGGGATTTCTCACTTTTTCTTTTATTTTGAGTTCCTTCCTTATTATTTCTTCATATCTCCTTAACCAAGAGGCATGAAATCTCCAGAAATCATTTATACTCTGGATTTTATCATGATTATGAAAAATTACTCATTATTATTCTTCTCCTCTCCCACTTATTTAAAGAAAAAAACATTGTCTGTTTGTGTCTAATTATCAACATCGTGGATGATGTGATTTCAATTTCCATTAATTCATTCAAGTATGGTCATGAAACCATGTATATGGTTGAACAAGGTTATAATATATGTTTTATGACTCACCCATGGTTCTAGAATTATTTTGTACTCATGGTTCTAATTTATAAGACAAAACAAGGTTGTTATTATCAAAGAACCACTAAAAGGATCTAAACGAACATCATTAATGTTCTAAATTATGAATCATCCTTATGTAAGAATTCAAAATGTTAAATGGAATAATTTATGTTACAGGTTATATGAAAATACTAATCCATTATAATTCTGGAGTTTCACTTCCAATCGACAAGAATGTCCACCATGAACCAATCATATAAATCATGTAAAGAATTCAACTAAAAACAGTGCAAGGTGAAAAATACTAACAATTAAGGGTGAAAAGATGTTATTAAATGATAATATAAGATGTTTTAAACATGAAAATGTTTCTGTAAAATATTAATAACACTCTTTTAACCATTATACAGGAGGTTTAAACAAGTTGTAAGTAAGACAAACCCGAGGTAAGGGAATTCTTAACCCGATTTCCATTCTTTGGGTTAACCTTATACTTCACTATTTATGTGATATTTAAATTGTTTGTGTGATGGGTTATGTCTATATTATGTTTTATTATGTATTTTTACAGTATATATACAAACTCCATCCACTATTTTAAGTCTATATTAAATTTTATGATATTTATAAGGGACTTTTTTTAAAAAAATCCTCTTTTAAAATTCGGTTTTACGAAATTCCAAAGTAATGTTTTTATGGAACTATTCATGTTGTATGATTATGTTTTGGTTCTTGGGAATTACTTATGAGGAAGGGTGGGACCTATATCTCCCTCTAATTCATTGGGTATTTTTAATTTGGAGGTCGGCCATATGGTTACTCCAAGTGTAACTGCGATGGTTTCACAAAGTAAGGTAGCCGTGAGGGTTACAAATTACAAGGTAGCCAAGAATGGTTACAATATTATTTAAGTAATGCCCCAAGATACCATTATGATTATATTTATGTTCTCATGTTTTTTGTTTATTTTGTGTAAATCTCATGTTACACAAAGTAAGTATATATGGGTGACAAGCATGTCTTTTGAAAATGATTTCATATGTTACGATTATTCATAGAGTAATGTGCTCTTTCCTTCTATTTCATACCTTTATGAGATTTTGTGCTCATCTCAAGTTTTTAAATGATTTTTCACAGGTTTATGGATGTTTAATACAAGGAAGTAAGACACATTAAATGTTGAATAATTGTCAAAGAGTCTTTTTTAAGTTTTAATGTTTTATAATTTTTAAAAAAATGGAAACTATTTTTATGGTATCCACTCTGTAACAATGTGTAATGTTATGAATGTTTTTCACTAATTATCTAAAGATATAAACTTGAAAAGTTCCTCAATGTAAAAGGAAGTTTTTTCTTGACTAAATTCAAGATTATGTATGTAATATGGTCGGGTCCTTATATATTGGGACTACTGTCTATAGCCATAAGAATACCCATCGGCCTGCCTAGTCTCACAAAGTATTATTTGGTCTTGGTACGACTAAGAATCCATAAAAAGATCGATCATCTGTAAAAGACAAGACATATGCTAGTAAATCCCATTCATGGGTGATTATAACAATACTGAGTAGGACACCCCGAAATCAAAAATAAATATAACAAAGGAAATCACAAAAAGATAAACAAAACTATATTTCTATAGAGCATATAACATGAATATCCGGATATACTCGATCTAAGATACACAATCTAGAGGTAAGTCAGGACCACCATATTCCAAAACATGGAATTCAGCTAAAGATCCTACAAAGAACTCATCTCGGAGAACACATACATGAGTCCAATAACACTAATGATGTCCGTCTGAGAGGTACTGCTTGTTGGGTATCACCATGAGGAAGATGCACTGATAGATCTAAATAGAGATATGATGAAATAGATGGGGATCATATCTAGGTCCATGGTTTGATACCAACAACTCAATATGGATTAACTTGTTATGTTGAGCCTTAAAAGTGGCATAGTGTTGGTCACTTTAATACAAAAAAACTACATAGTTCCTAAAGATGATTAAAGGATCCCACTCAGGGCCTCTCCAAGGGATTCCAAAAAGCCTATCTAGGAAGTCATGTTGAAGTGATTGTGGTCCTTGGAGTAGGAAATGATTCCTATAAACCTTCATGGAAATAATAAATGGAGCAAACCCTAAAACAATTGTCCACGATATGGTGGGAAAGAGGATCAATCCATCTAGAAAAGGGTACACATCATGTAGTAGGGTCACATGATGTGTCCCTTGACCTCATGTACTACCTATGTACAACTGGCCTTATTATTTAAAACCATGTCGTGTATAAAATGGGTACAAGACATGTAGAAAATGTTACAAGTCGTGTCCTTCCTTCCAAGGTCCACCCATGTACTTCAATCACGTGCATGTACACAACATCATCTCATGTATCCCTACCTGTGTACCAACACAAAGGGTTGTCCATGTTACTAGTACATACCATGTCATGTGGGGGAGTACACACCGTGTAGGCAACCTGTGTCCATGTACTACCCACGTACATGTAGTGTTTGTCTAAAGGGGATGAAATGCCATGTAGTCATGGACTACATGACATGTAGATTTGGTTTTTCTATAGACCATTCTTCTTCCTCCCACTCACACCATCAATCTCCCAGATTTCTTTCTAGAGTACGTTTCACATCGAAACTCCAGATCCATGCTTTTTTTCCACTATAACACTAAATCGATGGGATTCAGGCTTTCAATCAGCTCTAAAAATGAAATTGTATCCATTATTTATTACTAATGAAGAACAAGAATTTAGAACCCACCATCATTCAATCCAATGTCGTTCCCACCATCTCACTGACGTTCGGTCACCATGATGTTGAATCTATAGTTTTATATTGTTTCACTAAGAATCGAAGGAATAATGATCGATTATTCACAAAGGGTTTCAATGAAGGGGGAAGAAAAAAAGATACATGAATAATAATGCATGAATCAGGGGAGAAAAAAACAAAAAATTGAGAGGGATGAATCTCGACTGATGTTCATGTTGATCTTGGTTTTTCACCATTAGAACTATAACGAATCCATCAAATCTCAAGAATTAACCACCAATAAATCCTTCAAAATAACCCATCCCTTAAATACTATTGATCCGCTGGCTAATATGTTCATGGATTAATCCTTGTTTTTTTAGGAATCACAAACATGGAAATGTAATCAAAATATTGCATCCTAACTAGATTCAGATCATTTTCTGATGAAGAATGGCCAACGCGTCATTGCCATTGGTTAGATCCATCATGATCGGTGTTCGTCAATCATTGATTCAAAGTTCCATCGTCTCCTGCTCAAGAGAATTCTCTAGATCTCTCTCTCTAGGGTCTCTAAGGAATTCCATGGTTATGAGACTAACCCTAGATCCAAGGATAAGATTCTATTTATATATAAACATGTCTCTTTGTCACCGCGTTGACGGAATAAAATAAAACAAATTTTTTTAAATTTGTTTTATTCATTTAAGCGCATATGATAACTTTCCGCAATCTCCCTCACTAACCAATTTTTGTCTTCATTTAGGGTGAAAATTCTATTATTAACCCAATTGTGCCCTCATATTTCTGATCCAAGCATCCTTTTAGATGTTATTCCACTTTTTTTAGGAAACTTGCATGCACGTGTTATTTAATATTATAATATTTTTCAAACATTTGTTCCTAGAACATCGGGCCTTATAATCACAAACCATCTCAACACCTTGTCTTGAAATCAATCCATAAATCATTTAAAAAATAATACATGGAAAATATGAGTCATTGCATCACCCCACATTAGGGATTTATATCCTTGAAATGTAAATACATAGGATACTAAAAAAGATGAGTGTAATGAACACAAATATGATCCTCACACTCCCAAGTTATATCCTAGAGATTTCTGTGCTGACACTAGACACACACTAAATGAATAAAACTCCCATGAAGGTTCTGCTCCCCCCAATCCTCAATATCTCCTGTGTACTCAGAAAAAGACACTCTATCCTCGATGTCCAACTCACCCTAGTTAATTACATGCGACAGGTCATTAATTTATCTCCTCAACTACAACACATAGAAGACATCATGTACCTGGTATTGTAATTGAGGTATATCTAATAGGTACACCACATAACATAATCAATTTAGTATCTAAAAAGGGTCAATAAACCTTGAAGATATCTTGGTTCCCTAGTCAAATCGCCATAATCCATGACAACGTGAAACCCAATAGAACACATGGTCTTCTTCCTCGAACACTAATGGACTCCACCACATGTTAGTATAAGACTTATAATTTTTTTAAGATTTAATCCACTCATGGATTATCTTCAATTTCTTTCTAGTAGGTCAAAACAACTATAGGCCCATGGGTGCCGACATTCCTGGGTCTGTCCAACAAAGTGGTATCCTACAGGGTTGCTTGTACAAATACTTAAATGGCGCCATACCAGTGGTGTAATGTTATTTGTTTTTGTTTGAAAACTCCACTAGTGGTAGGTGATCCTCCCAAATACGGTTGAAATACAACATGGGATCTCACAAAATGTCCTACAGAACCTGAATGGTCCACTCTGTCTGGAAACCAGTTTGTGGGTGAAATGTTGTGATCAAGTGTATCTAGGTCCTAAATGCCTCATGTAATCCATTCCATAAATGAGATGTAAAGTGAACATCATGATCTGAAACAATTGTTGATGTAACTCCATGCATTAAAACAATCTCCTGCATGCAGAGGAATCCCAAGTGCTACACTGAACTCTGCTCTCACATAGAAAAAAAGTGGGATGACTTGGTGATTCGGTCAACGATAACCCAAGTGAATTCATGTCCCCTATACATATGTGATAAACCCAGGATGAAGTCCATATAAATCCCATCCCATTTCTATTACAGCACCTCAATGGGTTGAGCTAAACCCTCTGGAACCAAGTTCTAATCCTTCACTTTCTGACAAGTAAGGCATTGAGAAACAAACACTGCAACTCCTTTCTTTATCCCTGGCCACAAAAATGATGTTGGAGGTCTTGGTACATCTTCTCCACACCTGGATGTACTGCTAATGGGGATGTATAAAACTCCCTCAAAACATCATCCTACAATTTCATTGGTTCTACAGTGTTTCCTCTAAAAATAATGATGTGCTCCCCATATTTTGAATAACCAAAAGGAGCATACCTTGTGGATATTTGATCATGTGGTTTCTCACAATCAGTATCCCCAATATGTGACTCCCTGATTCACTGTAATAGTGGAGGTGTAACAACTATAGACTGAAGGTAAGCTGCTCCATCTCCATCCAAAGAGGTTAATTTCAATGAGGCCAAATTCCCAGACACCTCGTTCAACAACTATGAACAATATCTCTTGATGAGATAATATTTTACCATGTTCCCCTTCCCATGAGTATAGAGAATATCAAAGTCATAATCCTGGGGGAATTATATCCATCACCTCAGTCTCATGTTGAGATCCTTCTGGGAGTAAATATACTTGAGACTCCTATGGTCTATGTAGATGATAAACCACTCACCCATTCGATAGTGTCTCAACATCTTTAATGCAAGGACTACCACTGATAACTCTAGATCATGGTTTTCCCAATTTTTCTCTTGTTTTCTCAATTGGCATGAACCATAGGAAATCACTGCTTGCCTCTATCAGTACTCATCCAATCTTGGTTCCTGATGCATCGCAGAACACTACATACTTGACAATATTCTTTGGAAATATCAATATAGAAGCACTTTTCAAACTCTATGTTAACATCTAATAATCATGATGAAACTTTTCTATCCACACAGAAGGATACCCCCTTTGAGTCAATGATTTTATAGGTGATGATATCATATATAAATCAATTATGAATCTCTGATAATATTTCACTTTTTGAAGTAATATTCATACCTATGTCATGCTTTTTCATAGATACCATGATAACACTACCTCGACCATGGTTAGGTCACTGCCACTCCATCTACTAAGATAATGTGTCCTAGAATGTGAACCACCTGATTCCATAAATGGAACTTCAAGATATTTCTGTAACGATGGTTCTCTTGGAGTACATTTAGAAATATCCTTATGTGTCTTGTGTGCTCCGCCTCAGACACTATATACACAAGGATATCGTCAATAAAGATTACCATGAACTGGTCTATTAAGTGAAGAAAGATACAGATCATGAGTCCCATGAACACTATTAGGGTGTTTATCAGGCCAAAGGGAATCACCATGTACTCATAATGACCATAACAACATCTGAAGGTTGTCTTCAATATATCATTGTCATGTACTCACAGTTGGGGATAGCCTGATCAGGGGTCAACCTTCAAGAACCATCATTCCACTGTCAATTTATCAAAAAGTTCCTTGATCTTCCGTAGTGTATACTTATTCTTCATGGCCACCTAATTTAAGCATTGGTAGTCTATAGAAAACCTCAAGCTCCCAGATTCCTTTTATGAAAAAAAATATTGGGATGCCCAGGGTGAAACACTCTGTCTCACGAAGCCCTTCCTCTATAAGTCCTCCAACTGTACCCATAGCTTACGAAGCTCTATGAGAGCCATCCAAAATAGTGGATTAGATATTGGTGCCATACCAGGGTGTAAATAAATAAAAATTATATATACCATTGGGAAAGTAAACCTGGAACATCTTCAAGAATGACATCCTCATACACCGACACTACTGTAGGAAACTTGAAATTCATAACATCCACTACACAAAGGGTCAGTCTAGCCAACTGATGAGTAATCAACTGCACCCTCTTATACATGAGTCCATCCATTGATACATGGGTTCCTTTTCACCAACAAAGGAAAACCTCATTCCATCATTGTGGACAGACCACACCTTTCACCTAATAATTCAATCTTGGCCTTGATTGCAGATAACCAATCTATACGAAGAATGATGTCGCAAGGCCTTGACGTTGCTACAAAGAGATTCCAACTGAAACAATCACCTCCAAGGGTTAGGTCACACATTCATCATAGGGTTGTGATCATTGATTCTCCTATAGTAGGTGTCTTTAAGCATAGGGGTTGAGTCAAATTTTCATGCAGAATATCTAGGTCTTGTACAAGATATGTGTTGAGAAAGTAATGACTGGAACATGTATCTATCAGTACATAATAAAAAGCATAAAAGACATAGACCATATCTCGAATCATTCCTAGAGGCCCTAGGTCATAATAATTGACACCATATAGTTGTCCCCTCCCCTGTCCCTAAGCTCCCTAAGCCTAGCATGGACCTCCTGGGGGAGGTGGTAGAGACAAGTTGAAATGCCGACCACCTCCATATACTCTCTCAACTTCTCTACCACATTTGATGCCCTATGGATTTGCCTACTTCTGTCACTATCTCTACCTTGGTGGTCCATATATAGTCTACTTATCTAATGTAGGGAAGGTTTGACAATCTCAAATGATTTTTACCCTACCGTCACTTGAATAGAACTACTTCTATCTAGCCTGACTAGATCCAAACTATGATTCCTAAACTACAGATCATCTATCGTGGGACCTCCTCCTAAAATGTCTCCCATGTCCAGGCCTATGGGGATGATGTAAGCTCCTTACATTCAAGGTCTCTACTCTGGTATTCCCACTACTAACTATCATTGGTTTTATCTACACATCTATGAAGTTTTCAACCACCAAATCCCACTCAATCACCTCCATTATATTTAGGAATTCGCAAAGGGACAACATTGACTCAAATGTATGACCCCAATATTTTTTTGAGATAGATTTTTTTTAATATTATTCTATTTATTGTATTGTATGGTACACCATGATAACCTTTTAAAATATGCTACACTTGTTTAGCTTGTGGTATACACAATACCATTCTTCTCTTTTGTTACGCACAATTTCAAGTTCTTTTGATAGAATTCATTTCATGCAAGAACGAGTTTAAGTGAAAAAAATAATATTATTATGTTACCTTATAACCTAGACATTCTAATGGTTGTTATGAACATTATTAACTAAATTATGAAAATACTATTAACTATTTGATGAGAAATTTGTTCTAAATTAAAATAAAACCATTTTTAAATAAAATGAAATGTTTTTCTAAAAAATGATTTTCTTGAAAATAAGAGAGTTTATTAAATAATAAAATCACTCTTGATGGATTTTATTGATGATATATATATTTAATATATTCAATATAATGGCTAAAATTCATATTGTATGTTTTTTAGACATGATATACGAGGAAATTAATTTTTTGTATAAAAAAATATTTTTTTTAAATATAGTTTTACCACCTTTTGATGGAACTCCTATTTTAAATAAAGTTTTAACAAGTTTTGCTATTCTATTTAAGAAAATAAACATCTTATATAGAATTGGGATGTGGATATATAATTTTTACGTTTTTTATATTGTTATAATAAGTTTATAGTTTTCATGAATAATAAAAATATTTTAATTTTTAATTGAGAAATCCATTTTTCATTGAAATAATTTATATAGTTAAATTATATTTTTTAATGGGTTTAAAATATAAATAGACTATATTTCAAACATTTAATATAATTTTGGTCATTGTAATTAATTTTACAATGAATTTATATGTAAAAACATTTTAATCTTTTGCAATGTTTTAACTTTTAATACATGTTTTTCATTCCAACAACGAGATTAATATTAAATTAATTACTCTAAGTTCTATGTTTATAATTTTCAAAAATTTATTCAATAAATTTAATAAGTGAATCCAAATTAAGTAAATATGTTTCTTTTATTTTACTGCATTATGAATAGTAACTTCAATAATTTTTTTTATTAATACATATAATTGGTAAATCGAGTAATTAAAGGTAATTTTTTTTAAAATTAATATAACAGTTTTCCAAATATAATCGGATGTGTTGTTTTACCTAAATCATCCATGGGTATAATTTTTATCTTTAGAAGATACTTGGATGAGATTTCGATATTTAATATATTTTATTTAAAGAAAAGTTAAATATTCCTTACTCAAATTTTAATAACTATATCATTTTTAATATAAGGTTATACCGATGATAAGTTTGAGTATAAATACTAATTTGAAATATAAAATATTTTTATTTATCATGGTAATTTATTTAAATTTTTAGGAAATAAATAATGACATGAAAGGATTATAAATTGATGATGCAGAAATTATGTAAATGATGAAAAATCAATACAATAATTTTCATTAAAACGATGATAACCATTAAAAGAAAAAAAACTGAAAAATATTATTGGTTGAGTATATCTCTACCATAATCATCCAAGGGTCAATTTATTGACAATTTGGAGCCATATGTGAATGATTGTGGAACTTATAATATTATATTTAAAGTGATGTTAAAGTTGTCTCATTGTTGTTTTAATACATATAACATTTATAATATTGGATTTTTCTAGATATATATTCAACTATAAGAATTATTATGAAATATAAATAATGTATATTCATTATATTATTTAATTTTAAATTTTGGTTCAAAAAATAATTATATTTAATAATTACACAAAACTGATTAATAATTATTTTATTAATAGAAATATCTAATTAATGTCATTAATAATATTAAAATAAATATAATTTTGGATAATTAATATATAAAGTGAATTTTATAGATGACCTTGACCCATTATAGATATTAAAAAATTATTTTTTTTAGGATAAAATCTTATCTTGATATTTTTTAAAATCAATAAATTTAAGAGTTTCAAAATTGACATTATTGATTGTTTATCAAAATAATGCATTATTAAATTATTTAAAAATCCAAAACATTTTTAAAAATAAATAAAAATTATAATATGGTGTATAATATTATTAAGTATTCATTTAAAATATAATTCACATCAAATAAATAAATATATCACTCTTTTAATATTGAAAAATTTGTTACCCCAGTTAAAAATAAAATAGAATTACTAAGTGTTAATAAAAAGGATAATGTATAAATTGATATGAAAACATGTGTAAAAGTTTTTGGTTGATTATTGTACAACATTATCTTATATAATCTTTAAAACTAGGATATATTTATGGTTTTTTGATGTTTTTTGATTTATTTATAAATTAATATTTTTGGAGATCCAAAAGTGCCCCTCACCTCAATTATAACAAGGCACATCCTCCCTCACTTATTAAATTTATATTGAGACTTCAAGCTTATACATAACCATCTGATTTCCCATATTAACTTCATTATTTAAATTATAGAGGTTATGGTATTCTAAAAATATCATCTCTAGTGCCTTTAAGAGGATATCTAGAGAGATCTCGTCGAAGAAGAGGTAATCTCCTCTTCCAATTCATTCAAAATTATTTCTTATTCTAATTATTATTCAAAAGTTATTTATATTATAAATTAATAAATCAAGTGTCATATATATTTTTATATTTTACTATGATTATGGAAAAACCATATTCAACATTCTATCTATCCAATGAAAAATGAAATCACTACGCGTGCGTACGTACGAGTTACCATCTCCACACCGTGGTGTAATCTGTATTTCACCACCAACATACATGGATGGTTATAATGATGGAAATAATAAATATATATGTTTATTATAACAAAAATTTTATTATATAACAATATATATACCATCCTCTTCCATACCATTCGATAATTAAGGAAATGACATTGTCTCTCTTGCGTACGTACGACCTATCGTCTCCATGATGTGATGCGACTCATTCTACATAATCATCATTACATCATGATTATATAAATTTTTAGAATGAATAAATAGGATATATATTATTTTAAAATCATTCTAGAAATTATATATCTATAACATAAGAATAGAAATAATAACTTATCCAAAAAAACATGCGTATGAAAATAAAGTAGTTAATACCTGAAGGACGAGTAACAGTGTTATTAAAAATAGATAATAATATAGTCACTTATGATATTATAAAAATGAATATGAATCTAGAATTAGGTAATGGAATTATTTAAACCCTTATACTGGGGGTTCAGACACGTACTAAGGAACCCATACCTAATGTAAGGGATTATTCTGTCTCACTTCTATTTTTATGGGACATATTCCTTATAAACCATATGTTTCTTTTGTGTGGTGTTTATGCTGCCAATGAATATTTTTTATGATTATTATTATGAAGGTTATGGTATTTACATATTCATATAATTTTATTAACTTTATGACACATATTATTTGACTTATTATAAAGTGGTATTGGATAATTTCTCAATCTCATTATTATCCAAGATTTCTTATAAATAAGTATTTACATGGGTATATTTATCATCAATTTCCATGTTTCTTAAATATATGTTATAAAATATTCTTTATATTTCTCTAGAATTGTTTAATGTAAATATTACCCATTTTTGAATGTTTTATTTAACATTATGAAGGGAGTGTTTTTTCATTTTTGATACAAGGTAATTTTTATCTTATTTAAAAAAAGCATGAGAGGAGTGATTTATTATAAATTATATGGCTTGAACTAATTTTTATGTTTTCATAACTCGTTATTTTCATGAATATTAATTTAAAATATTAAAATTTTATTTTCAAATAAATTATTTTGTCTTGAAATTGAGTGGCATTTTGAGCAACGAAAATGTTTTTAAAGAAGAATGGATATTTTCCTAAAGAATTAATTTCATGTGTTCTATCAAAGTTATTTTCCATCTAAGATTTAATTATTTAATAGGGTTTTGTTTAAAGTATAATATCCCTATTATTCATGTGGATTGATTATTTTTATGATGGAATTATATTTAAAATATCCATTTGTTTTACATGGATTATGTTATGAGGGAATGATGTTTCAGAAACCCCTTTTATTCCTTGGGTTACGCTATGATGAATGATTTCTGCTTTTTTAGAACACATATGAATGACTATATTACGAAATGGGTGGGACCTATATATCTCTCTTACTCATTGTGTAATGATTTATACCTCATGAGATATATTACACTAAAATAGAAAATGATCTTGTTCAGTAATACATGGCTGGAATGGGAAATGAATTGTGTTTAGTAATACAGGGATGGAAAGATAAGTTAACCTAGTTCAGTAATATAAGGATGAAATGAGGAGTGAACTTAGTTCATTAAAGGACATTGTATACTCTAATGGTCTTGGCAATGAACCTTGGATAATATGAAAATTATTTTCTATGCTTATGTGTTTTCCAGAGTTCTATGTTTTATTTCGGTGCTATTTTCTCATGGATAATGTTCCTTTATGATCTATGACTTATGAACTATGATTATTTATTAAATGAATCAGTATTTTGATATATGTTCAACATTTTGTGATTTTAAAATGTTATGTTCATGTTTTTACATTCTAATGTTCATATTTTGTCTGATATTTTACTTACTGAGCATCTAAGTTCACCCTTTCCCTATGTTTTCTTTTCTCTAGGATATATAGAAAGGTTTTAGGTAAGAAAACTAAAGGGGAAGATCTTTATGGGATATTTTTAAGATCTTTCCCCTAATTAGAAGAATCTATTCCATGTTTCCGAACGAACTAAACTAATACGGTCTTTGGGAATCTATTTTTGTAATGTATTATGTATTCTGCAAAAGTAATTTAATGTCCACGTAATTCATGCTTGGATTGTTACATTTGGTATAAATGAAAAGGGGTGGGAATCTGATCCTTGGGAACTCTCATGTGTGAACATTGTAAAAATCATGGCTCTCTCCCCAAGGGCTTCATGTGGAAATGGATACCACTAGGGATGGTGGTGTGTCTCACCTAGTGGGTGTAGCCAGCTATGGAGTTCTTTGATAGGTATCAATTATAATCTGCTGGAAATAAATCTGGACCATTAGAGTTGGTATCAGAGAAAAGGTTTAGTCAACCTTTTAGAACTAGGAATCAAAAACTTTAGTGAGATCCCTAGAGATATTTCAAAGGATATTTTTAGGGATTTCCTAAGGATAAGTTTAAGTATAGGTTACAATCCAAGAGTTTTTGTGATAATCATGAATAAAATAAGATTAAACATAACATATAATAGATAAATATATGATAAGTAGTTTAGCTTTCTTATGTATTTTTAATATCTGGTAGGTACTTATAAATTTTTTTTGGTGTTATTAAATATCCAAAACTAGATTAAACATAGTAAACCGTGAATATTTAAAATTCGGAATGTATGGGAATTATGAAAACCAATTTCCTATGTTGAAATCTTAGAAATATATTCATGAAGGTGGTAGAGGTAATGGTTATACTGTTGAGGATAAATATATTATAAATGACATGTGAATGGTATGAAATGTTCTAGCATTATTGTTTACATTAAACCGAAGAATATGGGTTAGATTAAGGATGAGGATCCTTAATAAATGATTCATATTTTAGGAATTATTATTATGATGGATCATGAGAAACAGTTTATGAAAAATGTTGGATGATGGAGGTGTATATGTTTTTGGAATTCAAATATTTTATTATATTAATAATGTAATATATAAGTGTTTTCAGTATTATGTTTTCATTAAGGATTAAAAAGGATATATTTAATGGTGATGATAAAAAAGAAAAGTGATTTAAAA
This sequence comes from Viscum album, assembly GCA_963277665.1. Classification (NCBI taxonomy): domain Eukaryota; kingdom Viridiplantae; phylum Streptophyta; class Magnoliopsida; order Santalales; family Viscaceae; genus Viscum; species Viscum album. The sequence goes on from OY728120.1 coordinate 1,493,487,073, forward strand.
AAATTGTAATATTATTATTAAGGTAAGGTAACCTTAAATATGTCCAAGATGTTGAGGTAATTATGTTGGTTAAAGATATGTTGGATATGAATAAGTAAATTGGATGTTAATGGTTTCCTTATAATGATTAAGAATTTGTTGAAAAGTGGTTTATTTTATCATGAATAACTTTTACAAATTTTTGGACTTAATAATAAATAAATATTCAAGTTTTTAATAAGGATATATGGTAATTCAGGTTATTTCCATGACTCAGGAGAATACAAGATAAAGGTGATCACATGTTGGGAATGTGACCAATTGAAGATACCTTATGAAATATAGGGAATAGTTGTTAAGATGATTTAGTGAACCTCTTTTTATTGTTTTGTATTTTCATCTTTCATAAGGATTGTAAGGTTATCAATTTATGGAAATTTTAAGTTATAATTAGATGAAGTTTGTTAGAATAAAGTATTATCCCACCATAGGTGGACTTATGCATATTTGATAACTTGTGCTATCATTTTTGTTGTGATAAAGATGTATATAATGACATATAATTCAATTTATGGATCACATGATCTCCTAGACCTTATGGAATGAAAAATTCCACTTCATTTATTTGAATAATATATGAAGTTGAAATTGTTCACGGAATGACCAATAGTGATATTGTGCGGAAATCAATTAAGTTCCTTTTCTCATTCTTCAACTCTTGGGAAGGGATCCTAAAATAAGAAATGTTATCATAGTACCTTCATTTACAATGAATCAAATGGACCCTATCATCGAAAATTTATGGATTTTTGTTTTTTAACTTTCTCATAACCTTGTTCTCCCACTCTCCATCATAACTTGATAATCATATTTCTTTTCCATATCTATTTTTCACCTTCCACCTATGTTTTCCAATGTCGAAACTCAGGTATGAATGACTTTGAGTAAATGTTATGTTTCCCATATTCATTTTTAAATGGAAATATTATTATTATTTTTTCCGATGTTGGTTTCTATTAATGAACTCTTAAATTATTAATCCTTTTATAACCCAGATGAATTTTGAAGGAAAAAGTTATTTTAAGGGGGTAGAATGTAACACCGCAATATTTTTATGATTCAGATTTTATTATTTTATTTTATTTATTTATTTATGTTTTTTTAATTTTTTTATATCTTGTGTTTTATGATACACCAAGATAATATTTCACTACATGCAACACAATCTTATCTTTAGGTATATAGAATAATATTCTTGTCATTTTTTATACACAATTTTAAGTTCTTTTGATAGGATTTATTTCACTCAAGATCGAGTTTAAGTGAAAAACAAGATATTGTTATGTTACCTTATAGCATAGACATTATAATGACAGTTATGAATACTCATAACTGAGTTTTGAAAATATGCTTAATTCTTTGATGAGAAATTGATTCTAAATGAAAATAAAACCCTTTTTATATAAAAGGAAATGTTTTTCTGAAAAAAAAATTAAATGAAAATAAGTGAGTTTATTAAATATTAAAATCACTATTGATAATTTTTATTAATGAAATATATATGTAATATATTCAATATAATGTTTAAAATTCATCTTATATGTCTTACAAACACGATATATGAACAAATTCAATTTTTTGGATAAAAGAACCATTTTAAAAAAATGCAGTTGTGTTGCCTTGTGATAGAACCCATATTTTAAATCAAGTTTTTAACCCATTTTGAAATTATATATTACAAGATAAACTTATTATTTTTATTTTGGATATAAAAAATTATTTTGGTTGATTTTTTGATATTTTTCATATAAGTTTCATGTTTTGGTGAATAGTAAAAATATAGTTAATTTTAATTAAAAACAAATTTTTTCCATCAATATAATTTATATGGATAAATAATATTATTGAATGGTATTAAATTATAATCATATTAAATTCTTATTAGATAAAATAATTTTTTTTCATAAAGATTAATATTTCTATGAATTTAGATATAAAAACATTTCAATCTTCAGCAATGATTTATGTTTTAAAACCCATTTTTCATTCCAATAATGAGATTAATTTTAAATTATCCATTGGAAGTTATGTGTTAAATTTTTTGAAAAATGGATTCCATAATTGTAATTATTGGGTACCAATTATTTAAATATCTTCATTTTTTGTCATTATGAATAGTAACATTAGTAATTTTTTTATTAATACAGTAAAAAGGTATATCAGGTAATTAAAGTTGAAAATAATTTTATAAAATTACCCTAAAACTTATACAAAGATAATTGGATGAGTTTTTTTACCAAAATATTCTTTATGTGGAAAAGGTATCCCTTGGAAGATACTTGGATATGATTATGAAATTTAATATAGTTTATTTAAAGAAAAGATAAATATGTCTTACTCAAATATTAATAAATATATATTTTTTAATATAAGGTTATACAGAGGATAAGTGTGAATATAAAAAATCATTTAAATAAAAAAATGTTTTTATTTTTCATGGTAATTTATTGGTAATTTTTTTGAAATAGATAATGACCTTAAATTCTTACACATTGATGGTGTAGAAATTATTTAATTGATGAAATAAAAATAAAATAATTGTCATTAAAATGATAATAACCATTAAAAAACAAAAAACATTAAAAAATTATTTCTCAATTATATTTCAACCATAGTCATCCAAGGGTTGAGTTGTTGACCATTTGGATCCATATGGAAACTAGTATGACACTTATAATAATTTATTTAATGTGATGTTAATGCTTTCACATTCATGTTTTAATATGTATAACATTTTTAATATATGATTTTCCAGAATATAAAGTCAACTATAAGTATTAATATGAAATATAGAGGATTTATCTTAATCATATATATATATTTTAATTTTTATTCAACAAATGAGAATATTAAATAATTGTACAATATTGATCAAGTAATAATTTTATTAATAGAAATACCAAATTAATGTTATTAAAAAAATAAGCTAAACATAATTTCAGATAATTAATATATTCAGTGAATTTTATAGGTGATCTTGAACCATTATGAATATAACAAAATATTTTTATTTAATATAAAATCTTATCTTGAAATTTTTTAAAATTAATAAATTGAATAGTATCAAAATCGACTATACTAATTATTTATGAAGATAATGTATTATTAAATTATTTAAAAATATTATTTTTTAAAAAAATATTGAAAAATTATTATATGGTGTAAAATACTCTAAATTATTCGTTTATGGTCTAATTTATATCAAATAAGTAAATACCACACCCTTTCAATATTGAAATATTTGATACCTTAGTGAAACATTAAATAGAATAACTAAGTGTTAATTAAAAGGGTAACGTTTAAATTCAATGAAAAATATGTCTAAACATTATTGGTTGATTATATTATACCCTTATCTAATATAATCTTATAAACATGGATATTTTGGAAGTTTTTGGATGGATTTTTGACTTTATTGTAAATTAATATTTTTGTAGATTCCAAAAGTGCCCCTCAACAAAATTATAAATTGTCACGTTCTCCCTCACTTATGAAAATAAATTTGAGCCATAAATATTGGACATACTATTCCCATTTACCTTCTAAAATTCTATAGTAACATTATAGGGTTGATGGTATTCTCAAAAGTCCAACTGTAGTTCATTTAAGAGGAGATCTAGAGAGAGCTTGTTAAAGAAGAAGAAATCACCTCTACCGATTATTTCAAACTTATACCTACTTATACATCCTATTCATATGATTTTCCATTATATAGTAATAAATCTAGTATCCACTATATGATATGAGGTTTTTATTTTTATGAAACAACCATATTCCACTTTCTATCCATCCTACGAAAAATGAAATAACCATGCGTGTGTACGTACGACTTACCGTCTCCACAACTTAGTATAATCTTTTTTTTCACCAACACCTTGAAAGGATGGGTATAATGGTTGAAATAATATCTATATTTTATTATAACAATATTTTTATTCTGTAACAATATATAAACCATCCACTTACATACCATTTCATAATTAAGGGAATGATATCTTCGCTCATGCATACATATGGTCTACCATCTCCACGATGTGGTGTAATTAATTCTACATTATCTTTAATAAATCATGATTTAATAAATGTTTATAATGAATCAATATGATATATGTTATATTAAATTCCTTTTGTAGATGATATAACTATATCCTAAGAAGAGGAACATGAACTTATATAAAAAAAATGAATAAGAAAATAAAGGAGTTGATATACGAATGATAGGTAATAATGTTTTTAGAAAACGAGTAAAAATATTATAAATTTTGATATCTTAAAATGAATATAATTATAGAATAATTTAATATGGAATCCCTCATTTTTATTACATTACTTTACATGGAATTTTACAAACAGATGGTCTTTTAATGTTTAGTGTCTTGGAAAAAAGGTAAATAATACATGAAAACGTATTAAATTATTTTATTCCACATGAAAGAATTATCCAAGTTTAATCCTAATTACATTTATTTCATATCATAACATGGGGACATAAATCAATGGAAATGGTTAACAGAAGGCCCAATAAGAGAAAACAAGTGAAAGAGTTTAGATGAGAACTTGAGAGATATCAATAAGAATACGAGGAATATCATAATGTAATGATAAATAGGCATATCATAAAAATAATTTCATTAATAATAACAAGAAAATATGTCTAAAACATTGAATTTATCCATTCATACCCATATCAGCAAGGTCCATCCCCAAGGTGTCATAAAAATTACCAAGGTCATTCACCAAGGTTTTGTAAAACTTTGTATCTATAGAGACTAATTTCTTCCCCCAATGCACTGGAGTGCTATCAGGGCACACCAATAATATGCCTTTATTTTTAATGTTATCCACATTAATCATAATAAAAAATTTCATAAATAGCCCATATAGAATAAAATAAATGGGTTTCATATCTAAATCATGGTGTTTCAAAATGTTCTTAAAAATACGATCATTATGTCATTGACAACCCACAGAAAGGGAATAAGGGTTTTATGTATTTCAATTCCAGAATAAAATAAACAATTTTTATTTTTTGATGAATAAATCTAGAAATAAAATACATTCGGGTATTCACATAATGAAAATAAATGAATTTCTTTTGAAAAATAGAGAGATTTTGAGACGAAAATTCTACAGAATAATGGGTATAAAACATAGTTTTATAAAACATTAAAAAGAGAGGGGATAGAGGTCACACATTCTTAAATGACTTATAATACTATATAGGTACTGAATAAAATGGAAATAAAAACAGTGTATGGAAAATTGGAAGACATACCTCATAAAAGAGATCTTTAAAGGAAATGAGTAGTTGGGAATTCCCTTACCTTGAAGAGTAACTTCAAAAACTCTATGATTGGGACCTTGGGGGATTGAGTACTTCTTGATATGACTCCATGTAAGGTATTAATAATAGATATTCTAGGGTAATAATTTTTTGAATTAATGTAAAAAAATGAATGGGTGGGTATTTATAGTAAAAGCGAGGGAGTTTTTTATTAATTTCAATGGACACCTCATTAGTGGTATTTGAAAACACCTTTGGTTCTTTCTTGGTATTTTCCCCTGTTATTGGCCACTTGGTACACCTCATATCATATTTTAATCCAAAATAGTCTACCAATATCTTATCTAACTCATTACTTCATTATGACATAGTTATTATGTCATTAAACATATCAGAAACTCAAAACTATATTTTTACTATTCATAAAAATTTATCCATTTCAGAAAAATCCAAAAAATTCACTATAACCCTTTTTTTACATGTAGAATTCAAAAATGAACTCCATTTATAAAAATAAATTCATTCTAATTTAAATAAAATAAATAAAATATTCATACTTAACTAATAATTTCTAAAAAAAATTATTTACTTATACTATGATATAATTATATCACATTACCATTTAAGATGACTAAAATATATTTATATATCCTTATGTGTGGTTAATATTCCATTGGTCAAATTACAATTCTTAAGGGAAACATTATTATTCCAATGTGTCAAGTTACTATTCAATAAAAATTAAGTTTCTCCTATTATACTCTAATTATCTTACTGATCGCAACCGGGTATGTCCATTTTTTGAAAATCATTTCACAAAATCAATAAATTAATAATATATTTATTCACTATTCATCTAAAATAATATTATTCATCAAAAAATACTATTCATAAAAAAAATTGGATCTTCTTAGAAAAATACTAAAAATTAACCAAAGATTAATTTTGACATTTGGAATTCAAAAATGATGTTTATTTTAAAAAAATAATTCTCTAATTATGAGAAATATCTGAAAAGTACTATTTTTTACTTCTAAAATAAATTTATCAAGTTTCTCTCAATGAAACATATATTTTATTATGCAAATATATTCTTATAACGGAAATGATGAAATAACAATTTTATTTATACAAAGGGATTACAAAATATAACTAAGGCCTCATTACATATCCCCTTATAAAACCCATATAGGTCCTTAGATTAAGGTGTGTAATGTTTATTACATTTTTGGGAGGCTCAGAAAACCTTTCCCGAGTAGTTATTTCTATCAAATTTGTAAAGACCCAACCCCAGTTTCCCAAAGCCGGTGCCTTATTACATTACATTAAAATGTTTAAAAGAAAGTCACATTCTGAAGGAAAAAATTGTTTACTATATTTCAAAAACAAGATACATACATATAAAATTAACATAAATTTTATTAGTAGTATGTAATAATATTTAAGAAATTTATTGGTTTTAAGATAGGCAAAGAGTAACCCGAAAGAAAATGGAGGTTCGGGTAGGAAACCTATACCTTGAGTCCAAATGTGTTATTCTCTTTATCATCCGGTCCTGGAATATGAAATTATAATTATTAATAAATTAATTCAGAACCTAATAGACATTTATTTATTTTATCATAATTTTATTAAGTACATTAAGTTCTTATTGATAAGTTATAATATTGAATTCCTTCATTCTAGTGTGTTCGTTTCCCTGGTTTTCATAACCAATTCATAAGTAATGGAGTTCTTGTGTAATGGATGTAAATCTACAAAATTGAATTTAAAAATTATTTATGAACATCCATAGGTTTTAATGGTCATTTATATCATTTGGTTACATGAAATTAGGAAGAATAATTAGATAAAATATTGATGACAATTACTTGGATTAATTTAGCGGTATTTCGATTATTAAAAACTATTTTGGGAATATGATTTAATATTATGTACATATAATCATTCCTTAATATTGAGTAGGTTATAATACATATATTATATTCTATTTAAAACCTAAAAATGGTTTCATGGCTAGTAATTAAGGAGAAATTGAAGAATGAAACTTCATTGCCCACGATGGTTGTAAATTGGAACCTCACAGATGATGATTTCATTTATAAAAGAGAGAGAGAGAGTAAGAATATTGATAATGGTTATTACAATAACATCATATAATTCTAGTATATAGATTATAATGGAGTTATATGTATCAATTTGAGAGAGGATATTAGGATAAAATAAGAAAAGAAGATAAATTGAAATGAAACTAAATGAAAAAGAAAGATGTTTTACCTTGTAAAATAACCTTCTTGAGAACCTCCTTAAGGGAAGGAGATTTTTGTATATTGGAAGAACCAAGAGATCCTGGAAGTGGGGTGTGACTAAAAAAATGGTATTTGGGCACAACATAGATAAGTAACAACGATAGAGAGGAGTGAAGAGAAGAGGGAGTTAGGGGGTTATAGTGGAGGAGAGGAGTGAATTATGAATATTTTATTCATTATTTTTTTAATTCACTCAAGAAAACCAATAATGTTGATTCAAGTGACCCATAATAGTAATAATTTCATGTGAGTTCGAAACAAGTGTTCTTACATCACTCATAATGTCATAAATAGTGTATTTAACTAATAATTTGTATATATGGTATTTTACAGTATTTCACTATTCATTAAAAATTCAAGAATTTCCGAAAAAACCTAACAATTCACACTAACCATTTTTTTACGTGAAGATTTTAAAAATTAACTCCAATTTTGGAAAATAATTTTACAGATTTGATCAATTTAATTTTTAAATAAAATCATACTTTATTAAAAAATTATCAATTTTAAAACTATAAACCATTTTATATCACCTTGAAGGATTAATCAATATTTCATTATCTTATAGCCTTAAAGAAATAAAATAATATTTGTATTTACTATTCATAATGGTCATATTACTATTCAGCTTAAAATTCATAAGGGTATGTTACTATTCACCAAAAATCATGTTGGTTCTATCAGACTCCAAATAATTTACTGATCGCAACTCAAGATGGCTATTTTTGAAATTCAAAACATAGTTGAGGAAAAGTAATGTTTAACACATAGTTTATAAAAAAAATTAGTTTTTTAGGGGATCATTGTTTCATGCATTCAATATTTATTTTCAAAACCATGGGGTGTTACATTCTCCCATCCTTACAAAAATTCTATCCTCGAAATTTATAGAATTTCACCTCATAAAATGATTTGGGTAGGTCTACATCATAAGCTCCTTAGGCTCCCATACTGCCTCTTCGATTTTATGATTTATCCAATGTAACTTTACTAGACGATTCATCTGATTCCCCAACACTTGTTATTTAGTGTCTAGAATCAGAATTGTCTCTTCACAGTAAGATAGTTCATGTTCCAATTCTATACCTTCAAAAGCAAGGACATGTGTTGGGTTCGACATTTAATTTCTCAACAATGATACAAGGAAGACATTGTGTACATTAGACATGCTAGGTGGAATATCCAAATGATATGAAATAGCTCCAAGTCTCTCCGTAATTTCAAAAGGGCCTATGTACCTAGGGCTCAGTTTCCCTTTCTCCCAAAATCTTATAACACCCATCCATGGTGATAATTTAAAGAAAACATGATATCCGACATGAAATTCCAAATCCTTCCTTCTATTATTAGTATATGTTTTTTTGCCTTCTTTGAGCTTCTTTGATATTTCCATGAATATTTTTCACTTTCACTATTGTATCCTCCACAAGTTCTGGACCCACAAGCCTCCTTTCTCCAACTTCACCCCAACAAGTTAGTATACGACATCTCCTTCCATATAATGCTTCATATGGTGAAATTTGAATACTTTAATGGAAAATATTATTGTATGAAGCCTCCACTAAAAGAAATTAATTATCCCACATACCCTGAAAGTCCAGTGAACTTGATCTCAACATGTGATCTAAGGTTTGGATCGTCCATTCTGATTTCCTGTCAGTTTGTGGGTGATAAGCAGTACTCAATCGAAGCTCAATATTGAAAAAATTTCTGAAGACTTTTACAGAATTTCAATGTATACTGGGGATCACAATATGAAACAACTGTGAGGAGTTCTTCATGATGTATCACAACAACGTTGATATATAGTCTTTCTAGGCACTCCAAGGGGAAATCCCCCTTTATAGTGAGGAAATGTTGAGATTTTGTAAGTCGGTCCACAATTAACCATATTGTATCATTACTTCTTGGAGTTTTGGGTAATCTAGTGACAAAATATATGGTGATGTCATCCCATTTCCATTTAGGAATAGGTAGAGGTTTCATGAATCCTCTAGGATGCGGTATTTCGTCCTTCATGTATTGACAGACTAAACATCTTGATATATAATCAGTAGTTTTCCACTTCATGTTGTCCCAGTAGAAACGTTCTTTTAAATAATTATACATTTTTTCCTCCCAGGATGTATAAAGAAATTTGAGCTATGAGCATCATCCAATAACCCCCTTTTCAACTCGGGTATAGAGGGAACATATTACCACATCCCAATTTCATAATTCCATATTCACACAAGAAGTCATCCAGCTTCTATCTTTCACAACATTAATTTTCTTTTGAAGATTCTCATCAACAGACTTTAAATCATAAATTCTTTCCAACAAATATGTTTGGACTACCATTTTAAAAAGTTGTGATGTTTCCCCTTCTTTGATAATCCCCATATCTATCTTCAGTATATCTATGTACAAAGGATCCTTGTAAATCCTCATTTTATTGAGAACTCCATGATCCTTCCAAATCAATGCATCTTCTACCTTATTTTCCATTCATGGGTGGTAGAGTATGGTACAATCATAATCCTTGAGGAGTTCAAGCCATCTTCTTTGCCTCATGTTGAGTTCTTTCTGTGATAAGATATATTTTAGACTCATGGGATCCGTATATATCTCACATCTTTCACCATAGTGATAGTGTCTGCATATTTTTAGAGAAAATATCCCAATATATAATTCCCTATCATGATAAGGATAGTTTTTTTCTTTAATTTTTAACTACCTTAATGCATAAGTAATAAACCTATCATTCTATATAAGGACACAACCAAGTCATTTCTCTGATGCATCAGTATAAATAAAAAACCCATCATTCCCCAATGGTAGAGTTAGGATCGAAGAATTCACTAATCTACTCTTCAATTCCTCAAAAAATTACCCAAATTATTTTTTCCATTTGAACTTAAACCCTTTACATGTAACCTTTTTCATTGGGTTTTCTAAATGAGCGATGTTATTAATGAAATTCCAATAATACCCTGTTAACCAGTAAAACTATGTGCCTCGGTTATGTTCATTAGAGTAGGCCATTCTTCCAAAGCCTTTATCTTTATAAGATCAATATATTTTCCATCATTAGAGACAATGTGGCCTAAACAGGAAACTGATTGAAGCCAAAATTCACACATTCTAAACTTACCATATAATTTATTTATAATAAGAGTCTTCACAATAGTGTTCAAGTTATTTTCATGATCCTCGTAGCTTTTGGAGTATACCAAGAAATCATCAAAAAATAACACCACAAAGTCATCAAGAAATTTCTTGAAAACTCCATTCATTAGATCCATTAAAATAGATGGTGAATAAATTAGTCCAAAATGCATTACTGTAAACTCATAATTCCCATACCCAGATCTAAATGTTTTTTTTGAATGCCTTCCTTCCTCACAAGGAACAAATGACATCTAGATTGAAGATCAATCTTTGAAAAATATTGGGCTCCATTATGTTGATCAAATAAGTCATCAATGCGAGGTAGGGGATACATTTTCTTTATTATTATAGTAATTATCTCCCTGTACTCAATGCACAACCTCATAGATCAATCTTTCTTTTTAATGAAAAGAACATGGTCTCCCCTTGGAGAAAAACTAGGGAATATAAATCCTCTATAACTCAATTCCTCTAGTTTTTTCTTCAGTTCAACTAATTCCATAGTGTAAATTGTATAACAGGTCTTTGATATGGGCCTCGAATCAAGAATTAAGTCACTAGAAAAATCAATTTCTCACATTGGAGGATTTCCTCGTAAGTCCTCTGGAAACACATCAACATATTCTTGCACAATAAGTACTTCCTCTATCTAAATATTCTCTTACTCAACCATATTTATTACATTACCTTCCTCCACAATACTTGAATTCAGTAGAGCTATTGGAAGTGGATCTAGATGGGAATCATATGGTGATGTTTCTTCTCTAAAGATAGGGGATTCCACATCATCCTCAAAAATTGTAATCTTCTTCTTCTTGCAATAAATTTTCGCATCGTGGTACAAAATCCAATCCATAACAAGGATTATATCAATTTCAATCATGGGTATGACAATAAAATCAGCAAATAAAACACGTTTATATGCCTTAATGGGGACTTCATAACAAAAAATTGTTACAATGATACTTCCCTTAGGAGTTTTGCCTGAAAAATCTCTTATTTAATAAAATTGTAAGTATTTAATTTTTTGGAAAAATGTGAAGATATGAAATAATGTGATGATCCATAATCAAATAAAGCATTGGCTAAGTTTGAGGAAACGATTAAAGTACCTACCACCACAACATTAGGAACATTAATATTAGCAGTTATGATCGCATAAGCTTGTACCTGCTCCCTTGGCCTTTTCTATGGCATATTTCCTTGAAAATTTGGACAATCATTAGCATAGTGTTCTAATAGTAGCATGATTTACAGTTTTATTTCACCCTTATACCAATGTATTAGAATAGTTTTGTATTGAAAATTACATGTACAATAACAAACTTCACTCTATGAGTGATTAAATTATTTTTTTTAACACTGTTAAAAAATTCAATGTTACTTGTTTTGATAATTATATTGTAGGTGGAGGTGATTTGGAGGACCCATGATACAGTCCAAGAATAATGGGCCAATCTGCATATGATCCAAGCACACCAGTGGACTAAAATGCATTCTTATACAACAACATGTATTAAAATGGGCTGAAATTTTTGGGTATGGTCCAAAATTTAATGGGATACATTTCATATGAAGGAACCAAATCCCCATTCGGCTTTTAAAATGACCATCTAAACTGATCTGCTCAGGGAATAAAATCTGCAAAAGTCAAAAGCCGTGTTTTGTATTTTATCAATATCTATAGTTGTGATTGTACAAATGGAGCAAAATGTTTGGTGGATATAGTCCTGATGTGGAGATACAACTTTATAGTTTTATCCAAGGGGATATTCGACTATCTAGTGGCCAAAAACTACGATCCAAGTGGTTTTACACAGTCTATGTGCTCAAAACCACCTTCCAATTTTCCTATAAAAGAACACCTTGGGCACCATATTTTGGAGTTAGAGTAGGAGGAAAGGTGCTGCCATTTTGGAGACCCAAAGGAATACTCTCATAATCCCTAGAAGTTTTGGAGGATATGGGAAGTGAAACTTCAACATCTTCCTCTTTCTCCCCTCCCATGAATTTCTAAACCCCTTGTGATCACCCTGAGGAGGAACATGATGAAAATCTCATGCTTAATGTTGAAATACTTGAATGGTATTTATAATTCTTGGTATTTATGTTGTTTTTATTCATCCTCTCTTTTTATTTAATTGGTTTAGGTACTGGCATGTCACGATCGAAACATATGATCATGCTTGGGGGTACACATTCATGTGATATTTCACACACCATTCACCACTTCTTCTTCCCCCTTTCAATTGTAGTTTTTTTGTGGTTCATATTGTTCAATTGAACTCACATAAACACTATCAAGGAAATTTAATCTAAAGTCATGTTAACACATTGAAATAACATACAAACCTAGACTGTGCATCGAGTTCTTCTTGTGTTGCCTTGGTGAGTTTCAGTTATGAAGTTGTACACAAATCACCCAATCATTGGTGGTATTCGATGAATCGTTGTGTGTTTTTGATTGAACCCTAGGAGTTATCCTAGTCTAAAGTTAGTAAAATCCTAGTTCTAGGTGTTATAAAACAGTGATTAAAATACCATAACACTATCTCTTGAAGCGATGAAGGATGAGAATCATGAGATTTCCCTATGTTGATCATGTTTAATTAATATTTTTCATTTCTACTTGGTTTTACCGCTTTCATTTTATATTATAATATTTAATTATAAAACCTCAAGTTTTATTACATCCCATTACCATTCTATTTTCATAATTAGAACCCTCTTTTTTAATTGATGACCTAAGTCTCCATCGAGAGATGACCTAGGGTTGCTGCTATACTACAGAAATTCTAGTAAAAACTCAACAACTAATTTGAAGAAATCAAAAATGCGATAATGTACCATCTCCTAGAAATTATAGAATTGACCATTAATAGATTATTTATTCCCCTTACAATCACCAGCAAGATGACCTTTATATCTACATTTGTAGAATACTCCTTTTCCTTTTAAGCAGGCACCAGGGTTTTTCCTTCCATAATTATCACAGGATGGAAATTCAACTCTTACCTTATTCCCCATTTCCTTATTTCCTTTTCTAGAGTTTTCAAAAACCCTCTTATTCTATTTTTTAACTTAAATTCATAAGACTTAGAGAATTCCATTTTTTTCTGGACATCACATGAAACTATATCCTCATGTGATGAAAGACTTTGGGAGAGCACTTCCCATTAGAAGAATGGCTTTAGGCCATCAAAAAATCAATCAATTTTGATCTTTGTATCACATATGTGTGCCTTTCTAAACTTGTGACGTTAGATTCATACATTGAAACATTATCATCTTCCTTCTGCCTCAAATTTAGAAACTACCTTTCTATATCTGTTCACTATTCTTGAGGAAAGTATTTCTCTAGGAAGGTTTTCTTAAAGTCCCTCCATTCTATCTCTTCTATATCTTCCTCCCCCTTTGTGTTTTGGATTAAAACCCAGCACTAATCCGCATCTCCCGATAGATGATAAACTACCATGAAAACTTTTTATCTTTCGTTACATCTGAAAGAGAGAAATATCATTTCTAGGGAACCTATCCACTACTCAGCTAAAAATGGGTTTATAGTCCCATTGAATGATGGAGGCTATTGTCGCATAAAGCGATCCAAAATAACACCCCAACATTGTGGATCAGGATGCTCTATATGGGTAGGGTTATTGTTCATAACCTATTTTTGTTGTCCCAATATAGTTATAAGTTTTTTAGTACTAGTCATAGCTCCAGAACCAACATCATTATCTTTCATCAGAGGGAAATCCCTACATGGGATACGCATGTTCATACAGTTTCCATTTCTTACACTGGGTTCCATTTCTATATAATGGCATACAATATATTAGGTTGTGAATCATAATGTATAATCTTAACATAGAAAAATAATTAGCATAAATTTCAATACTATGCATTGATAATCCCATAATCACAATCATGGTTTCTTTGAAGAAAAATTCAAATTTAAATTCTTCTTAATGGCATGTAATGAAAATGTAAATTTTCATAATAATATCTCCCAAGAGTGTCAAACCAGGTGCACAGTAAGGCCTATTTTCATGTACCAAGATACCCCAGGTCAAGCACAAAACTCCTTGTAAGAGTTTTTACCCTTACGTACATATGTTTTAGAACCACATCCTCTTATAGTATACATACATGGATGTATTTTCTAGAAAGATCCACATAATCCATTCCTTATCAAAATAGTAGGATGTTCTTGTATGTTTATCCTAAAAAACTATCTTATGGGTTTGTTCCCAAATCTATGTCTTCAAAATCGAGTTTCTAATTTTTTTACTAAACTTTCTCTGATACCAACTGTAAAGACCTGACTGTAGTAACAGAGAGCTAGTGCCTTATTAAATTACATTGGAATGTTTACAAGAAAGTTGTATCCTGAAAGAATGAACAGTCTAGTAGATTTGGAAATCAAGATACATAAATAGAACATTCACATATAATTTATTAGGAGTAAATAAGAATAATTCGGAAATTAATTGGGATGAGAGAAATAATGAGTAATCCGAAATAAAATGGAGGTTCAGGTAGGAAACCCTTACCTTATGTATGAATGTGTTCCGCTCTTGAAAATAAGGTCTTGAAATATGAAATTAGACTTATTAATAACTTAATTCATAACCTATTAGACATTTATTTAGTTTATCATAATTTTATTAATTTAATTATGTCCTTATTGATAAGTTAAAATATTGAATTCGGTTGTTCTTGAGTGTTCGTTTCCTTGGTTTCATAATTGATTCACTTGTTTTTATGTATTGGAGTTCATGTGAAATGGATGTAAATCTCTATAATTTAATTTACAAATTATTTATGAAAATACAATGGTATTAATGGTCATTTTTATAATTTGTTTACAAGAAATGAGGATGATTCATTATATCAAATATTAATGACATTCAATTATATTATTTTAGCGGTATTTTGATTATTAGAAACTAGTTTGGTCATATGATATAAAATTATGTACATATATTGGTTCATGAATATTAAGTAGGTTATAATACGTATATTATATTATTTTTCAACCATAAAAGGGTTTCATGACTAGTAATGAAGGATAAATTGAAGAAAAAAACTTTTTCATCCATGAAGGTGGTAAATTGGAACCTCATGGATGATGATTTAATTTATAAAACAGAGAGAGGGAGAGAGAGAGAGACTAAGAATATTGATAATGGTTAATACATTAACATGGTATACTTATAGTATATAGATGATATTGGAGTTATAAGGATCAATTGGACAGATGAGATTAGGAGATAATAAGAATAACAGATAAATTTAAATGGAACTAAATAAAAAAGAAAGATTCTTTACCTCTTGAAATAACCTCCTTGAGAACCTCCTTATGGGAAGGGGTTTTGGTCTTTTGGAAAGAAATAGAGCCCATGGATGTGGGGAGTAACTAAGGAAGGGTATTTGTGTAGAACATAGAAAAGGAAAACTACTTGAGAGGAGTGAAGAAAAGAGGGAGTGAGGGGGTGGGGGGTTACAGTAGGGGAGAGGAGTGAATTTTGAATATTTTATTCATTATTTTATTAATTCCATCAACACAACCAATAATGTTGATTCATTAGACCTTTAATATTAATAAGTGAATGTGATCTCTAACCAAGTGTGCTTACATTACTCATGATTTCATAAATATTTTATTTAACTGATAATTTGTATATACGGTATTTTACTGTATTTGACTATTCATAAAAAATTCAAGAATTTCATAAAAATCCCCAAAATTTCCCCTGAAAATTTTTAGATGTGTAGAATTCAAAAATGAACTCCATTTTTTCAAAATAATTATCAAAATATGAAGAATTTAATTTTTAAATAAAATCACACATTATTCAAAAATTAACAATTTTAAAACTATAACTCATTTTATATCACCATGAAAGTTTAATCAAGATGTCATTATCTTATATCCATAAGAATATAAAATAATAATATTATTTACTATTCATAATATTCATTTTACTATTCATGTTACTATTCATAAGGGTATGTTAGTATTCACCAAAAATCAATTTGGTTCTATCAGACTCCAAAATACATAATTATTACAACTTTAGTTGACTTTTTTTTGAAATTCAAAACATAGTAGAGGAAAAGTTATGTTTAACAGATAGTTTATAAAATGTGTTGTTTTGTAGGGGTTCAGTATGTCATGCATTCAATATTTATTTTCAAAACCTTGGGGTGTTAAAAAATTGAACTTCTTACATAAGTGATTTTATTCAAGCTTAACATGTGGAAGCTCAGCTTGGGCTTGATCAAATGAAAATCCTAGTGATGCTACCTTCTTCACATGCTCAGACAAATGGGATTTGTATGGCACGATTCTACTAGTAGGGGCCATCGACTCTTCTTTCTACATTAATTATTCATTATCATTACTATCTATAAACCATAATTATAACGTTAAAATTTATTATGGTTACTAATAGTCATATTATGGTGAAAACTCAATGAATACATTTCAATTATACTTATATGGTGTTATTGATTATGACACAGTAAAACATAAATTTTTAGAAAACAAAATATAAATCAATAAATTTGGGTCGTTACATTCTTCCCCCCTTAAGAAATTTCATCCTTGAAACATCAACTCATATTCTAATAAGAGAAAATGTGTGGCTACTTATACTTTATTGTTTCCTCTAGGTACCACATGGATTCTTCATATTTTTGGTTTCTCCACAATACATTAACAAGATGGGTAGTCTTATTTCATATTACCTTGTCCATACGGTCTAAGATCTCCACTGGCCTCTCCCTATAAGATATGTCATGTTCCAGTTATACCACATCAGGATTCAGTACATGTGAAGGGTCAGGTATGTACTTCCTCAAGAGAGATACGTGGAAAACATCACGAACATGTGCAATATTTAGAGTAAGTGCAAGAAAATAAGCCACTTATCTTATGAGATCAATGATTTCATAGGGGAAAATGTACCTGGGGATGAGCTTCCCTTTATTTCCAAACCACATGTCTAACTTCCATGGAAAATTATAAGATAGACTTTATAACCAACATGAAACTCCATGTCAATTCGACGGTTGTTGGTAAATATCTTCTGCCGACACAGAGTAGTCTTAATGTGTTATTAGATGGCATGAACCTTTTCTGTCATCTTTTGCACAAGATCAGGCCAAAGAAGATTTCTCTCACCAGCTTTATCCCCACACGTAGGAGTTATACATCGCTTCACACATTGAGTTTTATAGGGTTCCATTTGAATGCTCGAGTGGAAGATATTGTTGCACAAGAACTCAAATAATGGGATATGTTGATCCCATCCACCTTTAAATTACTATGAGGATGTTCTGAATAGGACCTTGAGTGTCTGAATATTTCTTTCAGATTAGCCATAATTTTGAGGGTGATATGTTGTACTGAAATTCAATTTGGTATTCAATATATATTGAAGAGTTATCTTGAATTTTTTTGTGAACCTAAGATCATGATCATATACGACAGAGGGTTGCAACCCATGCAACCATACCACTTCCCTTACATAAATCCCAGCATGTTGATCAAGAGAGAAATCTTCCCGGATATGGATAAAATGGGCAGTCTAGGTGAGACGGTGAACAATACCCGATATCACATTGTTTCCTTCGGATTTTTTGGGAGATCAATGATAGAGTCCATTGTGATATTGTCTCACTTTCATGATTTTATGGGCAGTGGTTGCAATACCCCTTTAAGAAGTTGTCACCCAACCTTCAATTGTGGATACACCAGGCACCTTGTGGGGTAGTCAGTAATCTCAATTTTCATGTTAGACCACAAATAATGATCACTAAAGACCCTATAAATTTTTATGCTTCTAGGATGTATAGAAAAAGTAGATTTATGAGCCTCATATATCAGCTCCTTTTTTATTTCAGGAATATATGGAACACATAACCATGTACAATATTTTAGTATACCTTCTTGATAAATACTGAACTCCGGAAACTTCCTATCCTTCATAGCCTCAAATATCATCTGTAACAAAGGATCTTATTGTTTATATTTTTTTATCATCTATTGTAATGATGGTTTAGAAATCATTTGAGATAGGGTTGACGATGTCCCTTCCCTTACGATTCCCAGGTCCATTTTTTCAAAGACTTAGATCATAGGAACTCTTTGAATCTTCGTCATTTCAAGCACAATAGATTATTCCATACTTAATGCATTAGTGACTTTTTATCTATTATAGGGTTATAATGAAATGAACAATCATATTCTTCAAGAAGTTCCAACCATCTATTCTATCTCATGTTCAATTCCTTTAAAAAAATATACTTCAAACATTCATGGTCTATGTATATATCAAATTTCTCACCATAAATATTGTGCCTCTAAATCATTAGATAAAAAAACCACATCCATCTCAAGATCATGTGTAGGATAATTATTCTCATGGGACGTCAAAAATTGACTTGCATAATAAGTCACCTTGACATTTTTCATGAAGACACACCCAATCCCTTTTAGATATGCCTCACTAAAAATAATTATTCTTTCTATGATTGAGGGTAGAGTTAACTTGGGTGTAGTAACCAATCTATTATTCATCAATTGGAAGCTATCTTCACACTCCTTTGTCTATATGAACTTAACCCATTTTCCCAGTTAACTTGGTTAATGGATTGGAAGGTCCTGAATAACTTTTCAAAAACCTCCTATAGTAACCTTCTAAAGCAAGGAAACTATGAATCTCAGTTACTATTATAGGATGAGGCCACTCCTCTATAACATTTTTTTCAGGTTCAAATAAGATTCTGTCATTGGTAATAATGTGCCCTGAGAAAGAAACTTATTGTAACCAAAATTCACAGTTTTCAATCTTTCCAAAAATCATCTCCTTCATATATTTTTTAAAATAACCCTTAGATGATCCTCATGCTCCTAGCAAATTTTAGAATATATAAGAATATAAACAATAAAAACTACCACAAAATTATCAAGGTAGTCTTTAAAGAATCTATTCAACGAAACGATAAAAATAGAAAGTGAATTAGTCAAGATGGTGGTCATAAAAAAACTCATAATTCCCATATCTTGATTGGATTGCAGTTTTTGAAAAATATTCATTGTTAATACTCAATTGATGATAACTTAGACAAAGATCAACATTGGAGAAGAACTGAGCCCCACATAACAAGTAAAATAATTTATTAATTCTTGGAAGAGGGTATTTTTTCTTCACATTGATCCCATTCAGTTCTCTATAATTAATACATGGCCGCATTGATACATCATTCTTCTTCACAAAAAGAATATATTCTCCCCAAGGATACTTATTCAGTTAGATAAACCCCTCTCCAAAATAGATTCGAATTGTATCTTTAATTCTTCCAACTCCACATTTTCCATCCTATATGGGGTCTTTGATATCATATGATATCCAGTTACAAGTTTAATGGATAACTCTACCTATCTTTTTGGGGGAGTTATAGGTAACTACTCAAGAAATATTTCAATGTACTATTGAATGATGGGGAAATTTTCTATCCTTATACTCTCATTTCATAGTTCATATTCAGCAATCAACTCTATAAGGAATGCTATAAGAGGTTCTTCTAGACAAATATTGGGTCAAGATATATCTTCTTGGAAGATAATTGTAGGTTTTCCATTATATACTACTGATATTTCCTTGCTTCAACATTTGATCTTAGAATTATACTTTGATATCTAGTCCATCCATAGTATAATGTCAAATTCCAACACGGGAATAACTAATAGATTTCCAATAATATCGTGCTCACTAATGTGAATAATAGATTTTATAAACACTATTGATTCTTAGATAATCCCTCTAGGAATATTGACTGATAACTCTAATTTTAGCTGTTCAGAGATTGATTCTAAATTCCTTGAAAACATGGAGGAAATAAAGGAATGCTTAATTCCTGAATCAAACAAAGTACTTCCAATATTTGAGAGAACAAAAAGTGTAACTTCCCCCACATCCTTTAGAGATTCATCTTCATATTTCATGATATCCAAAGCACTACCTTTCTCCCTTATCTTTTGTTGAGAATGGTGGTGATTCTTCTCCACTACCCTCATATTCGAATAGTGATTAGAAAAGGGACTAAGTTATCAACACATGAACCATTGGACTTCAGGTAGGGTCTGCACTATCTTCCTTTTGTCATTAGTGTTGAGAAGTTGAGGATTCACCTCACTATGAGAATAACTAGCTATATAGTCACCTCTTCTACACTTGAATTTATTCCCACTTTCAAACAAGAATTTACCCAAATGCTTCTTCTGATATTCATTACATGTGGGAAGTATCACTTTTTTCCACCTATTCCATAATTAAATCTTTTACCCATGCATGGCTCCATTGATATCTTATATTAATTGGATTTATGGGACCATTGCATCTCACCGATCATTAGTTCAACTTTCATAGCACTTCGTATGATCTCCTCATATCTTTCATAGTCTCTATTATCTATATTCTTTCGCAGACAAGGTCTTAGTCCATCGAAGAATCCATCAACCTTTATATTAGTATCCATGAAAAAGATAGAGGTGTAACTTGAATGCCTTATGATGTTCATATAAAAGCTTCACACATTTTGCTTCTTCTTATGCTTTAGCTCAAGAAATTCATTCTCCATGTTCGTTCTCATCGAACGAGGTAAGTACTTATTGAAAAAGATCCCTTGAACTCTTCCCACTCCATAGCTTCAATATCCCCACCTGGACTAGAGTTTTAATGTAGTGAAAACAAATTATCATCTTCTCCCTCTAATTAGTAAATAGCTAGGCTGAATTTCTCTTTTTCATAAATATGAGGTATAGAAAAATATCTTTTCTATCGATCTTATCCACTATTCCACAATCAATCTTTCGGTAGATCCACAATACTTTGGTGGTCGGTGACGTAAAAGGACTAAATATAATGCTGTTCCCTTTTTGGTGAAATCATTCTATCTACTTGAATCAAGTTATTTCCTATAACTTCAGTCATTTGATTCATCATTATCATGAATATTTTCATTTCGGCTTCCATCAGACGACCGTCAGTGCATGGTCTATTACGGTCACCAAATACAAGGTTCCTCCTATTTGAAGACATTTTCTAAAAGAAAAGAACCTTAGTGAGAAACTTATTTTATTTAATAATATTATAATTCTAAAGGAATATTATGTCTTAAAACATCATTCTTAAACACTTCATTCATTATCAATAATTACATTATCAATAAATCCTTTATAAAGGTTCATAAAAATCTTGTGATTAACCAAACATAACCGCCTGGTGTGTTAAACCAAAAGTGTATCAAGGCCATTTTTCTTGCACCAGTTCTCATTCAAGTCTATATCAAAGTGGTGTTTTCTGGTTTTACCCTTAGATACATCTGTGCCAGAGCCACATCGACTTTTTTGTATCCAGGCATGGGTTTATTTCTTCAGAAACCACATACTAAATATTTTACTAAAATACCAGGATGTTTTCATATATTTAAACTTTTATATATGTTTGTTATTAATTTTTTCATATCGTAATTTCCAAAAATTAATAAACCATCATTTGATACCAACTATGGAATCCCACTTTTTTATTACCTAACTTTACATCACATTTTACAAACAAAGGGTCTATTAATGTTTAATTTCTGAGAAAAAGGTACATAATACACGAAAACGTAAGATATTATTATATTACATAATAAAGGATTCTTAATGTTTCATACTATGTACATTTCATCCATCTCACAACCTGGGGACATACATCAATGGAAGGGGTGTGAAGAAAGACTAGTAAAGGAAAACATGTGAAACAATTTAAATGTGAACTTGAGCAATATCAACAAGAACATAAGAAATATCGTAAAAGAATGATAAATAGTAATATAATAATAATAATATCTTGAATAATAACAAGAATATTTGGATACAATATTTAATTTAGACATTCATAATCATATCATCGAGGTCTATCCCTATGGTGTCATAAAAATTACGAAGTTTATTCACCAATGTATTGTTAAACTTGTCATCTCTAGATATTAATTTATTTACCCAATTCATTGGAGAAATATCAAGGCATAACATTAATATGTATTTATTTTAATATCATCCACATATATCATAATCAAAAATTTCATAAATATCCCATATAGAATAAAATAAATGTGTTTTATATCAAAATCATGGTGTTTTGAAAAGTGTTTAAAAACAATATCAATAAGTCTTTTATAACCCACGAAAAGGGAATGAGGGTTTTATGTATGTCAATTATAGAATAAAATAAATCATTTTTAAATATTTATGAATAAATATATAAATATTAGTGATTTGGGTATTCACATAATGAAAATAAAATAATTTCTTGAGAAAAAGAGAGATTTTGAGATAAAAAATCTGCAGCATAACAGGTAAGAAACATAGTTTTATAAAAAATTAAAATTAGATGGGATATGGTTCAAAAATTCATAAATGACTATTAATATAGTATAGGTACATAATATAATGTAAATAAGAACATGGTATGGAAATTTTAAATACATACCACAAAAAAGGGAACTTGAAAGGAAAAGAGAAGTTGTGAATTCCCTTACCTTGAAGTGTAACTTCTAAAACTCTACGATTGGAAACATGGGGGATTGAGGAAACCTTGGGTGCAATCATTGGGAGGTATAAATATTAGATATTCTAGGGAAATTATTTTTTAATTAAAGGGAAATGAATGAATGGGTAGGTATTATAGTAAAAGATAGGGAGTTTTTTTATTAATTTCAAAGGACACCTCATTAGTGGCATTTTCCAAACCATGGGCTTGCCAATGGTATTTTCCCATGGTATTGGACACCCGGGACACCTCATATCATATATTAATCCTAAAGAGTCAACCAGAATCTTATCTTACAGAATAAACCTTATGACGCAGTTTTGATGTCAATAAGTATAATGAAAACTCAAGTGTATTTTTACTATTCATTGAACATTCAACTATTTCATAAAAATCTCAAAAATTCACCATATCCTTAATTGAACATATAGAATTAAAAAATGAACTCAAATTATAAATATTAATTTCATTTTAAATTAAATTAATTAAATACAATATTAATACTCAACAAATTATTTCTAAAACATTTATTTACATATACTATGGTATAATTATATTAAATTACCATTTAATATGACTAAAATATATTTATATATACTTATGTGAGGTTACTATTCCATTGGTAAAATTAATATTCATAATGGTTACATTACTATTCTAATAGGATATGTTACTATTAACCAAAAATTTACATTGATCATATTAAACTATAAATATCTTACTGATCAAAACTATGAATGTCCTTTTTTGAGAATCATTTCACAGAATCAATTAATTAACAAAAAATATTTTTTTTCTACTATTCCTAAAAATAATAATATTCATCAAAAATAGTACTATTCATAAAACACTATTCATTATGAAAATACTATTCATAGTAAAATTGAAACTTTTTAGGAAAACTACTAAAAATTCACCCAAGATTAATTTTGACATTTGGAATTAAAAAATGATTTTGTTTTACTATAATAATTCTATAAGTATGATAAATATCTGAAAAGTATATTTTTTAACTTTTAAAATCAATTTATCAAATTTTTCTCAATTAAACATATATTTTAAAAAGAAAATCAATTCTTAAAATAGAAATAATAAAATAAGAATTATATTTATAAAACGGGATTACAAAAAGTAACTAAGGATTCATTACATAACCCCTTATAACACCCATATAAGACCTAAGAGTAAGGTGTGCAATGGTGATAAAATCTTAGTGTGGATCAGAAAACATTTATCGAGTGGTGATTTTTATCAAATTGAGGTTCTCCCATATGTGATTTCGTTCAAGCTTAACATGTTGTAGCTCATCTTGGGTTTGGTCCAAAGAAAATTCTATTGGCACCACCTCCTTCCCAAGCTCCGATAAATGGGCTTCGTAGGGTATGATTCTACTGGTAGAGGCCATCAAATCTTCTTTCTGCATTAATTTTCCATTATCATTTCTATTTATAAACAATAATTATAATTTTAAAACTTATTATGGTTTACAACGGTTATATTGACCAATTCCCATATAATGGTCAAAAATCGATGGTTAAATTTCAATTATACTTATATGGTTTTATTGATTATGACATAGTAAAACACATATTTTTAGGAAGTAAAATATTGTTCTAAATGTTCGGGTAGTTTCAGTTATTGACATTATTTGAACCCTTATATAGGAGGTTCATACACATATGATTGATCCCTGACCTAAGGTATTGGATCATTTATTCTCACTTTTATTTCTATGGGATATATGCTTTATACAACATGTGTTTATTTTGTATAGTGTTTATGCTACACATGAATATTTTTATGATTCATGTTCTGAAGGTTATGGTATTTACATTTTCATGAAATCTTCTTTTTTTATGAGGCATATTATTCAACCGATTGTAATGTAGTAATAAATAATTTCACAATCTCATTATTATCTGAGATTTTTTATATGTAAGTATTTATTGGGCTATATTTATCATCCATGTCATGTTTTCTAAATATGTATTCTAGAATATTCTTTCAATTATTATACAATTTTTTTAAATTAAATATTACCCATTTGTGAATTTTTTATTAAACAGTGAGAAATGAATCTTTATTTATTTTTGATACGATGTACTTTTTGACTTATCCGACAAAAATATGAGAATAATGCTTTCTTTTCACTTATATGGAATGAAAAGATTTTTTTGTTTTCAAAACTTCTTATTTTCATGAGGATTATATTACAAAATTTTATGTTTATTTTTAAAGAAATTATTTTATTTAAAAATTTCAAGTAATTTTTAGAAAAGGAAACATTTTTGAAGAAGAATGGATATTTTACAAAAGAATTAATTTCAAGTGTTCTATCAAAATTATTTTCCATTTAAGAAGGAAATAATTAATATGGTTATGTTTCAAGTATACTATCCATATTATTACTATGGATTTATTATGTTTATTATGGAATTATATTTATTAAATACATTTTTTTACACGGATTATGTTCGATTAATGATGTTTAAGAAACCCATTTTATCCCCTAGGTTATGCTATGATGAATGATTTATGTTTTTTTGGCACATGTATGAATGATTTGATTATGAGATTGGTAGGACCTATATATACATCTAATTGATTGGGTAAATATTTATATCTGATGAGATAGACAAGGCTAGAATGAGAAATATTCTTAGTTCATTAATAGAGGTCTCATATAACAAATGATATCAGTTTAGCAATACATTGTTAGAACGGTAAGTAAACCCAATTCATTAATATAGGATTAGAATGGTTAGTAATCCCAGTATAGTAAAATAATATTGGAAAAATTAGTGAACTCAATTTAGTAATGGAAATTTTCCACTATGATGGTATTGGAAATGAGCCTTGCATATATGGAAATGATTTTCAATGCTTATGTTTTTTCCACAATTCCATGTTTTAATACAGTTCTATTTTCTCAGGGATCATGTTCCCTTGTGATTTGTTCCTTATGAACTTCCCATATGTATTCCAAGACTCAATATTTTCATATATTTTATACATGGTATGATTTTCAAAAGTTATGATCATTTTTTTAGATTCTTATGTTCCATATTTGTTCAATATTTTCATTACTGAGTATCTGAGCTCACCCTTTTCATATGTTTTCTTTCCCCCTTTATATAATGAATGGATTTAGGTAAGAAAAGTAAAGGGGGAGATACTTATGGGAGATGTTGAAGATATTTATCCTAATTAGAAGAATTTATTCTATGTTTCTAGAGGCACTAAACTAATATGGTCTTTAGGAATCTATTTGTGTAATGTATTAAGTATTCCAAAAAAGTAATGTAATGTCCATGTATGTTAATCTAGGGTTGTTAGAGAGTTATGAGCCCTGAATTATTGATCTCAAAACATATCCATTAAGTACCTATAATGGTTGGTGGACCTCGATGAATAATAAACCACTACCCTGCCTCCCAGTTGGAGATAAAGAAGCTCCTGAATATGAACAACCGTCAAGGTAACTTGTGAGATATTGTCTCTAAAGAGGCTCTCAAAATCTATCAAAAAAAAATTTTCCTCATCATATGTCTGGTAAAAAAACTCCACCATTGTTCTACTGTGCAATGTATAAGGCTCGCCACTATGATGACCATCTAATAATCTAGTGTCCTAATTAAATGGAAAACTCATGTCATCACCTTAAGCAAGTCCTCAACCTTCCCTGTGTCGGGATAATGTTGAATCCTTAGGGGTATCTTCCATTGAAACTCATGTAGCACGCTCAGCCTAAGATTCTCATATTCTAGTACTATGGGTACCATATACTTCTCTATAGGTAGTGGTATGGATGATGAACCACCTTGAGGTAACATCTCAGTTTGTGGTCCCTATATCGAATCCTCATCACCGAGAGGGTCATCCTCATGATCAAGTTGCTGAATCCTAGATGATATACATCATGGAGGCATACTAAAACAACAAGTTGTACCCTGATCAATGTGTATTTCTAGATATCTTACTCATGAAAGAAATGGAAATCACAACCCATTAATATATGATTCATGTACCATTATTTTCCCTTCAATCAATGTTCTCATTTACCAGGTTGAAAAGAAGGTTATCAGAGTCCTGGTGTATGGATACGTCGACCATTTCCGCAACACTAGAGTCCCTCTCTTGAAAGAAAAACTCGAAAAAATGAAAACTATATCCCCAAACCAATCTCGCAGACTCCCAGTCCTAAAGTATAACCAACCCCCTATGAGACCACTCTATCACAACCCATCCTAGTGGATCATGTGTTGTGACTCCCCAAGCCTTCCACCAATAGGCCTGGGGATAGTGACTAGCACTGAGTAGGAATATCTCTAACATGTGAGGCATTTTATATATACCTATAAGTACACACACATCACTAATCCCAAAAAAACCAGAACTATAAAAACCACTAAGTAAACAATGCATGATAACCACTATATCCCACAATGAGAGTATAGAAAAAGGTAAAGTAAACATGTTCAGAATACAAGCCCACCACAAAGAGTCTATAGACAGAAGTCCAACCTATATGATAAAGGTAATGGGATAGTTGTCTATAGCTGTAGTAACACCCATCAACCTTCCTGGTCTCACAAAGTACTGTCTAGTCCTCGTTCACCGGGGGCTCCATCAAAACGTTGATTGTCTGCACAAGACATGACACATGTGAGGAAATCTCGTTCATGGGTGACTATTATAATACTCAGTAGGACAACCTGAACAGACAAAAAAATATAACAAAGTAATGTATTGACATATCTACACAATTATTTATCTACAGATAATATAACAAGAACATCCATATATAATCGATCCAAGACACGTGATCTAGAGGTAAGTAATCACCACTGTATTCCACCACTAATAATTCTGATCAAAGATCCCATGAAGCACATATTAGAGAGAACACAATCCTGAGTCTGATAACACTGATGATGTCTATCTAAGAGGTAATGATCATTGATTCTTTCCATGAGAATGATACACTGATATATATAAATAGAGATTCGATTCAAAATATGAGGATCACAGCAAGAGCCATGGGGTTATACGAACAACTCCATCTAGATTAACCCACTATATAGAGGGTCTGTGCCCACATAGTGTTGGTCATGACGATACCAAGAACTCCACCTAGGGAACAAAGATGAATAGAGGATATCACTTTGGGTCTCCTAGGGGGATATTAGAAACTCTATCTAGGAAGTCCTACTGAAGGGATCATGGTCCTAGGAGTAGGAAATGATCTTTACCAGCCTTCAGGGAAATAATAAATGGAATGGACTCTAATGAAAATTGTCCAAAATATAGTGTAAAAGTGGATAAATCCTTGTATAATGGGGTAATAAATGTTTATTAATGTCACACAACTTGTCCCTTGACCCCGTGCTCTACCCGTGTACAACAACCTGTGTCATTTCAAATCATGTCATGTAGAAAAGGTGTGCAAGACATGTTGAAAAGGTCACACAAAATGTCCTTCCATATAAGGTACACCCATATACTCTGACAATGTTCTAGTAAAAATTGTCTACCCTTGAATCCATGCTTGTGTACCAGTACATGGGGCAGTCCATGTAACTGGTACAAGCCAATCAATGTGGGGGAGTACACATCGTGTAAGAAACTAGTGCGATCCATCTCATTTCTGTTTACTTATCATGTACACACTGAGTTCATATAAGGGGTATTACATGCTATGTATACAATTACTAAACATCATGTGGATTTGGGTTTTCCAAACACATATCTTTTTCCTCCCGCCCATGCCCTCAATCTCTCGAATTTCATTCGGGTTTTTAGTTCACCTCAATACTCTAGATCCAATATAGTTTTTCCACTCTAACACTGAATCAATGGGATCTAAGACTTCAATCGGCTTGTAAAAAACAATCTTAGACATTATTTATTACCCATAAAAAACAAAAATTTATCACCCAACATTGTTTGATCCAAAATCATGCCCACCATCACACCTCTACTGGGTTGTCCTAATGTCGGATCTATAGTTTCATATGATTACTCCCTGAATCAAAGAAGTAAAGATCGATTGTTCACATAGGGTTTCAAAGCACAGGGATGAATGAAGAACTTGTGATGAAGAACACATGAATAGAGGGAGAAAAGAACAATAAATAAAGAGAGATAAACCTTGATAGATTTTTGTTTCAACCATTATTTTCCACTGTTATAATGGAAATGAATCCTAAAATCCCATGAATCAACTCTTGATAAATCCTATAAAATATCCCATCCTGTAAATAGTATCGATCCATGTGCTGATTTATTTGTGGAATAGTCCACATTCATCATAGGGATCTATAATAGGGAATTAAATTCAAAATAACATATCCTACTTAGATTCAGATCGCTCGCTGATGAAGAACGGTCATCACATCATTTCCAGTGGCGATATCCATCAAGATTGGTGTTCGTCAATCACCAATTCGAAGATCCATCATCACTTGTTCATGATAATTCCCTATCTCTCTATTTCTAGGGTCTCCATTGGATTTTTGGGTTATGAGACTAACCCTATATCTCTAAAAAGGGTTCATTTAAATATCAACCTATTGTTGTGTCGATGAAATGAAATAAATAATTTTTTTTATTAATTTATTTAATTAATTTAAGCATCTGTGATGAAATTCCACAATAAACCCACACTAATCCATGTTATTTTGAACCTATGGTAAAAATATTGTTTGTAATCGAACAGTTCCTTCATATTTATGATTGTAGAACTCGTTTCCATGTTATTCCACTTTTTTGGAAAACTGAATGTGCGTGCTATTTAATATTTTAATATTTTATTTTAATTCTTTCTAGGAAAACTGAGCCATAGAAATGCATTTCATCTCAACACCTATTCTTGAAATGGACCTATCTAATATTTAAAAAATTAGACATATAAAATCAAAGTCATTATATAGTAAGGCTGGATAATGGATCATAAGGAAGTAACATTATCAATCCTATCCCAAATGTTTTCTCAACCTTCAATATAGGAGATGATTAAAAGATATCAAAGATAAGATCCTTTGATACGAAATAAGATAGAGTATATGAAGAACGAGAATTTTCCAAAGTTCAATATTGATCAATAAGATGTACTAAAATTTCATTCAAGGCTATGTGTCCTATCTACCATTGAGATAAATAAGGGTCTGATTGATAAAACTTATAACTCTATATTATCTATACATCATTGAAGTAATAAAATGTATAGGTAACTTCATGATAATTATTGGTGGGATAATATAAAAATGGATATTGTTGACTACACTACAAGGTGATTGGTGTGTCAACAAGTGAAGGAAATGTGACAACTTCCTAAAGGGGTATTTAAAACCACTACCCATACCAACATGTAAGTGGGATACTATCACTATGTAATTGATTACTGGTCTTCCAAGATTATCTGAATGAAATAATATGATATGGGTTATAGTGGATCGACTCACCACATATGACCATTTAATCACTATTCAGGAAGATTTCCCTATTAAAAAACATGAAATGATATACATATAGAATGTTATGGGGCTGCATGGAGGGACAATAACAAATATTTATGATCATGATCCATGGTTCAAATATAAATCTGTAGAAGTCTTCAATATGCACTAAATGTTGAATTTAATTTCAGTATGGCCTATTATCCCCAAACTGATGGCCAATCTAAATGGAAAATTTAGATAGTTGAGGACATGCAAAGAACATGATAAATGGATTTTAAATGTGGATGAGATCAATACATTCCATTAGTTGAGTTTTCATAAAAAACCCTCTTCCACTTAGGTATTGAAATGGAACCCTATGAATCTCTATATGGGAATAAATGTATAAGTCCTAATTCATGGGGGTAAAGTTACTTAGAGAAATACACATGGGTCCTATCTTGTGCAAGAGATGATAAAAAAGGTGTATACCATCCAAAAACATAAAAAAGATACATAGAGTTGGCAGAAGATCTATGTTAACAACCATTGAATGGAATTGGAGTTTTATGTTTGAGAAAATTTTTTCATTTAGATATCACCACAAAAAAGATTCATGTGGGTTGAAATGAAAGTAAGATTATCCATAGGTTTATTGTACCCTTTTAAATACTTGATCTTATAGGATAAGTGTCCTATAAGATAGTACATCCACCAAATCTAAAACAATTTTGTTCAGTATTGAATGTATCTCTCTTGAGGAAGTACACACTGGATCCCATACATGTACTAAATCTAGAGGTGGTATATGTGGAACATGACCTCACTTATGAGGAGCATCCGATAGAGATTATGGACCATAATGAAAAATTTCGATGAAAAAAAGTCAACTCACATAATAAAACTATTGCAGAATAACCATAAGGACGAAAAAGTGACATGGGAACTATAGGAAATAGTAAAATAGAAGTACGCTCACCTACTCTCAATCGAGAATATGAGTTTAAATTTCAAGGATGAAAGTTCTAATTGGGGGATAAATGTAAAAACCCAATATTTTTTAAATTGTATTTTTTTCATGAGAAGTTTTATTTTTTATTATATAATATTTTACATATAAAAAATACAGATGATCAAAAAAAACCTCTTCTCATTAATAAATATCATTACATTAGTCAGTTGTAAAACTAATGAAAATTACGAACATTAAAATTGAATAAAAAATATAAAATAGAAAAGATAAAATGGGAAAATATGAATTTCTCTAATATTCTAAAATCATCTCCCCCATAACCAATACTATATAAATAAAGAAAAATATTATTAAAACAATCAATATCTTTGAAAATTAAAATGAATCATTGGGAGGAATTGTAGTGAAAAATGTGTGAAAGGATGGAGTGGTATTTATAGGAAGAAATGTGAACATCATTAAATTAATATGATTGTTGGTCAATATAACCATTGGACTATTTGACCATTGAGAATTATACCCATTTTTAATAATTTTACCATTATAATTATTGTGTATTAGTGGCAATGGAAAAGGATAATTGTTGAAAAATGGATAAATAATGCCCACAACTAGTATAGTCATTCCATTTGAACCCCATTTGTCAGATGTTGGGAGGGAGGTAGAATAATTGGGGTTTACCATTGACCAAGCCCAAGATGATCATCAGTAAGTAATGGTTGAATAAAATCACCTACGAGATAATTTCAAGTCAGTGTAGATTACCACTCCTTTAGTGTTAGCTGATCTACCCAATGAAACATCCACCATCTTACACCTTACCCTTAGGGCGTAAATGGGTGTCATTATGGGTTACATATCTAGGATTAAGGTACATTAATTTTAATTTTAATTTTATAAATAAATTTTTTATTCCATCAAATATCATTTCAAGAACAATTTTGTTTAATAAAATATGTTTTAAGTAAGACTAATTCGATTAACTGATTGTTGTATAGAAATAAAACATAATTTTATTTTTAGATAATATATACACTTCTATAACAAACTGTGTTTTTTTGAATAGTAGTTTTTTTAATGACATAGTCTTTTAAAACAACGAGCAAAAACCATGGGTAAGATAATGGTTTACCATTTTCCACAAACTAGATTTCTAAGACCTATATTTGTAAATTATTAAACAAATCCTTTGATTTTCCATAAATATCAAACCATTTCACCTTTCCAATTAAATAAAATCCATATTCCATGAATTTATTTTCTTTTCCCCCCAAAGAGTCCCCCACATTTTCCATAATCCTAGAGGGATCCATCCTTATGATTTATGACCAACTCATCAAGGTAAGGAAATTCTCATCATCTTCTTTCTATTTAAGTAATTATTTTTGTATGCTTCTTTAAAATGGAATTTTATTTTATATTTTAATTATTTTTATAATACCCTTATTTCTAAAATAATGTTTTTATAAATTATATTCCTTCATTATCTTTAATTTTACCCTTTCCTAAATCAAAATTTTATAACTTTCATACTACCAAATTTATTTCTCATATTTGTCTCCATTTTCATAAGAAATTTCCACTTTCTGAATACCCAATCCACATATTAATTGATGATTATTCACCTATAAATTAATATAATTTATTTATTCATGGATTTGCATATACTACACCCACATTCCCTTTTATTTGGTTAAAAATGAAATTATTGTCAATTATTTAATAACTTCAAAAATCAATAGTTTATATGAAACTCATAATTTATTATCCTCTTCTTATTGAAGAAATGATTTATTATGGTTAATGTGGAAAGAAAAAAAATAATACATGTTAATGGTACACCCTGACAGTTTTATAATTAATTGGGTAAATAATTTAATCTCTAAAGTCTACGTGTTTTACTATACCTTGGTGAATAACCTTGGTGACCAACCTTAGTGATAATCTTATGAATGACTCATTTTTATGTTGTATATGCATCTCCATGTTATGAATCATGTTATTTTTTCTATGACATACCTAATTTTCTCTTGTACATTCCATACTATTATGACTCATGTTCTTATTGACATGCCTCATGGTCATATATAAATGTATCCCTTTCTAATTCCCACACTGAGCTACATACTCACCCCATTATTCTGATTTATATCCCCAAGAAAGTACATACTATAAAATTAAATTATGGTGAAACCATGAAAAATCATTTAAAGCGAACTACAAATTTTTTTATGTTTTCATGTATTATATTCTTAATTTCAAGGAAACTAAACTTTAAAGGATCATGTGTTTTGTTACATGTAATAAAAAGTTTATTTAATAAAAATAGGGATTCCATATCGAGGCCAATATCCAATGGTTCATTATATTCTATAACCATAATGGTATATGTTTTCTATCATTACATTAATATAGAATTTTAATATTAAAATATATTTAAAATGATATTTCCAAAACAACATGTTTTATTTGTAATATTGTTTTAGATGGATAAAAATTAATATAAGTTTTATTATCATTATTATTAGTGAAATTTTATCACCCCACAATCATATAAATTATATTATTTAATTAATAGTTTTATATTCAAAAATGAAATTTATTTTTAATAATAACTATTAAAGGTAAAATTTAAAAATAAAACATCATTTTTCACTTAGGTAGTGTTAATCCACCATGAGAGATTACTGTTTTCTAAAAAAGGAAAAAAGATGGTGGAAAATAATAAATATTTGAGTTTTTAAAAAAAATCAGATTATATATAAATTAATATTTTTTGATTCATTTTAATGAGAAATTATATTATAAAATGGGTATGATGATAATTGAAACAAGAAGACCTAGGAATTAAAAACCTAAGCATTCTCTTCGAGTCACCACCTTTAGATTACATTTCAATCCTTTGAAGGATGGTATTTTTTAAAGATCAAATAAATATAAAAATTCATTGGGGGTTTGTAAAGAATTTTTAGTAGATATTTCTCAAGGGATAATGTTTCATATTTGAGGAGAAATGGGTAGAGGGGTTTTTATAAAACCATGTGGGGGAATCTTTGAATGAAATATTGACTACTTTTTTATTTTGGATCAATACTATAAATAATTTATATTAATATCAAATTTGATAGTTATTTTTTAAAAATATAGAATTCATTGACATTTATAAACACCTAATACTGAATAGAGCTTTGGAAATAAATTTATACAATTTCAGGTATCATATATAGTTTTTCATTCAAATCAAACATATATTAGTTTTTTAGAATATATTTACCAGTTTAGAAATCGAGTTTAATTTTTTTAATTCAATTTTTTTAATCATTAGTTAAATTTTAATTCATTCCATATGCTTTTTTTAATTATTAATAATATTTCTATCATAATTATTTCAATAAAATTGGGAATATGAAAAAAAATATTGTTTTTAATTATTCACTAAAATTTAAATTATTCCCAAATAATACCAAAATTTCACATTAATATAATTTTTTCATGATGATTTAATAATTTTGTAGTATTTTATAAAAATTATTCTTTAAATGTTATAAATTCGAATTTTCAAATATTCCTATAATATATTGAAAATAATTTTATCTATAATAAATTTTGTTTGCTTTTGGATAAGTCAATACATTCTGATTATTTCTAAATTTTTATATGAAAATATATATTTTAATAAAAAAATTATAAACTAATTTAATATAATATCCAAATTTTAATATAAAAAAATATGAATAATTTAAATCATACATTATTAAAAATCTATGCCTACTGAAAATTTTAGTTACATAATTTTATAAATAATTATAAGTTATATAATTGTTTATATTTATTTATTTACTCCATGTAAATATTAATTACTATGAATTTTACTACACTAAATGGTCTTGTATTATTTCAGCAGTCATATAATATTTATTCTTCCTATAAATACATCTTAATTACTTCCTAATTCATTCACATAATTTTAAATCAAGTTTATTGAAATTACATTTACAAAATCTCAGTTTTATTTATAAAATATGTCTTTCCTTTTAAAATGTCATTCATTAATGTGATATTTATAACAAACCATGACCCTATTTATTTTTTAATGTTACTTATGTTAATAATTTTTTATCCAATTATACCATTTTAAATATACAATATATTTTCCCTTTATTTATGAAATAAAATGGTGTTTTCTTCTTTTGTTTTCTATTGATTTATAGTATGTATTGTAAATAGTTATGAATGACATATATTTAGAGACATAAATTTATTATATTTGAAAATTTGTGTTGTTACATTCCCCCTTCATAAATTTCAACTTCCAAATTGAAAATAAAATTCTATAATAAAAATAGGTCAGGGTAATCACGTTTTATTACATCCTCAGGTTCCCATGTTCCCCATTTATTCTTTTTCTTATATTATAGTAATTTTACAATATTAGTTCTCTTGTCTCATAGAACTATATCTCTATGATCCAATATTTCCATCAGTTTCTCTTCATAAGAGAGATTGTGCTCAAATTTTACCATATCTTCATTCAAATCATTTGTGGAATATAAAATGTACTTCATAAAGGGGGATACATGGAGCACATTATATAAATGAGACATGTTTGGTGGATGTGAGAATTGTTATACTACGGATATAATGAGATCATGACTCATAACGTGGCCTATGTAACTACCACATATTTCACATTTCTTCCCAAAGCTGATGAATCACTTATATAAATATATTTTATAGAATGGTATATCCCCAACATCAAACATTATGCCACATCAATGATTTTTAGTAAAAATATTTTTAACTATGTGATCCTCTAATTTATTATTGAATATCTTGTACATTCTTTGCCATCCCTTCTACCAATTATATTATGATAAGCTTCCACTCTATATCTTCATCTTAGAATATTATATTTCTATATTTCTTCTAGTAAATAGATTTACATGGATCCATCTTAATGATTTAATGGAATATGTTTTTGTATGAGATCTCGACTATAGGAAAATATTGATGCACACCTCTTTGGTAGTCCATAGAGTAATCTATAAACATGTCCTATAATGTTTTAATGTTCATTCCGGATTAAATATTTGTGTTGGGATGACATATTATACTAATGATTACCTCTAGGTTCAAGTATTCTTGATGGATTTCCAAAACAATGAAGTAAAAATCTGATCTCTTCCAAATAATCTCCATATTGGTGTTCTATGCATCCCTATAACTTATTTTATATATTTATTAGTATGTATATTATTTTATAAGTCTTCTCAAATAGAAATTAATTGATTAGTTTTTGAAACATTATGTACTAAAACTTATATGAAATTAAATGTATTTTTTTGAAGTCCCCTGACAAATTATATGGATATGTTCCTGTATTTCTATATTGGCATTGATAATGGGTGAATAATCCCTTTATAATTATATCATTCTTCCGTAAAATTTTGTCAAATAATGATATTTTGATGTATATTTAGTAATATTTATCTTTTTATAATCCCACTAGAAGTACTATTGTAGAACATTATACATATTTTCAATCATGGAGGGGATAAATTATGTTGATCTAGGAGTGTTACTGAATAGATCCAACATTATCTTAGGCTTGGATGGTACACATAATTGTGCCCAAAATCTTATAAATTCATAAATATTATTATTTGAATATGATATTAACACTTATTATATTTACATTTATGTATATAATTACATAATATATTTGTTCCCCATTAATCCTCTCAATGGTTGATGGTTGAGTAATCATTTTAATAAGGTAGGATATAACACCTTCTTTTGTGATCCCCATGTCCATCATTTACATTGTAGAGAATATTTGATCCCACTCAATATTTATTAAGTATAATGATAAAGGGTAATTTCTTCTTTAAGAATTATCCTATTTATTTTTATTTATTAGAGGGATATAGAGTGAGAATTCATAGTCTTTGGTCTGCTCAAATCATATTTATTGGTTTATATTTATCTCCTTATATGTTTATAGAGACTTATGACTTTTTAAATTAGTATATATGTCATTATTTTATCAATGGAGACAATTCCTATGAATATTCATGGAAATTATTACAATTTCCAACTCTAGATCACG
Source organism: Viscum album (assembly GCA_963277665.1). Taxonomy (NCBI): domain Eukaryota; kingdom Viridiplantae; phylum Streptophyta; class Magnoliopsida; order Santalales; family Viscaceae; genus Viscum; species Viscum album. Next base: position 1,493,524,984 of record OY728120.1, read on the forward strand.
TGTCTGTTAATTTGACTCATGTACCACTATCGGTATTGAGGAATAGGTGATCAATATTTTATTTCTGATGAGAAAACAAACTAATATATTATTTATAGAATTATTATATACCAAAAACACTTTCTCTATTTAATGTAGTGTGATTATTGGAATTAAGACTATTCTCTTCATCAACCCCTTGAATATATCTTTATATTAATCAAACTATAAAACATTACCCCTTTCCAAGTTAGCTTGGTTAGGTAATTTCCTAATTATGGTAAATATCTCATTAATAATCAATAGTGCTAAACAAATATTTGGAAACAATGGGTCTCTATCATAGATGTTGTTCTTAGACACCAATCAATAGCATTATCCATTAAATAATCAGCATATATCTCCTTTCCTGTGAACACATTCTTAAATAATGAGACATTCTCTATCTAGGACCAACATACACTGTAAAGTGCTTACAATTCCTCTATGTCCAAATTATTTAAAATAATGATCAAGTGTTCTTAATGATATTCCTTGTATTTTTAATAAATTAGAATGATATCTATAAATATCACCAAAAAAAGTTCAAGGTAATTTATAATGGCTCAATCCACAAAATCAATGAATATTACTCATACATTAGTGTTTCTATATGGAATCAATCTGAACTCATAGTAATAAAATCTTATATAGAATTTAGTCTTGGGAATATCCTCTATTTTACCTTCCCTAAATCTAAATACTTATTAGAATCAAGGAGTTCAATAAATTATAATGTAATTGAGACAAAGAGAATCTATATAGAAAAAACATTATAGTATTGGGGAAGGGATCCTATATTTGATAATATTTAGTGAGTTTTATCCAAAAATCCTATAGAGGCTAAGATATTTTTCAATTAATTACCCTCATGCTAGGTGTGAAAATTTAACACGTCACTATCAATGAAATTATTTTAGTTCCAAACATAGTACGAAATATATCAATAAACATTATGTAAGATGCCATCCTTTTCTAGAGTCATATCAGGTGCGCTTTTAGGTACATTTTGAAGATTTTCAGTACCTTTAACTTGGAGTAGTGGCTTGGGGTGCATTTGGGTGAATTTTTTTAAGGAAAGCTAATTGAAAGTGGGTTGTACACGGTGTGCACTTGGTTTGACAAAAGCGTGACCAAACTGTTCCAAGTGTGCAAAAACGGACAGAGGGTTCTCCATGGTTTGTGCTTGTTTTGAAAAACCATCCGGCCAAACCCTGCCAACTGTGAAAACCCGGATATAGAGTTCCGCATGGTTGGCGCATGATTTTCCTAACCATGCGCCTCTACCTAAGAAACCATGCACGCAAGATTTAATTCCAAATATCCTCTTTAAAACCACCCGAACCCCCCCCCCCCCCCCCCCCGAGACTCCCAAATTTCAACCTTGGCTCTGGATTGATGAATTATTGGTGTTTACAAAGCCTCATAGAGATATTCCAAGGAGATCTAAACACCTTTCTTTGAGATTAAAAGCCCGAATTGAAGATCTGATCTCCTCTCTATAAGTGGATTTCATCCCGATACTTCTTTTATTCCTTCTATTATATTTTCTAGGTATTTTTATGGAGGATCTTCACTGTTTCCATGGATCAAAACCTATGGGTTGAGATATAGATCTAGGATTGTGAATCTAGATCTAGATTTTAAAGATCTTTATGCTTTTGATCTTAATTTTTGTTTTAGGGATTTAAATCCGGATCTTGATCGACAACATTGTGCCGCTCGGATTTTGGGGATTTCTGTTGGGCTAAATTCTGTCAATAAACTGAGGTAGGTGGTATTAATATAACTCCCATTTTAATTTTTTATGATATGTGTATGAGTTTATGAATTTCCAATATTCCCTTGATAATTTAATTTCCTAATTTAGAGTAATTAGGTATATGGAATTGAATTGAGTTGCCTTGGTGATTTAATTGAAGATTGAATCATGGAACAAATAATGGGGGGTTTCCCAAATATATCTATTATAGATTTGATATTATAATTAACCTATTTAATTGAATGTGAAAATATAATTAATTGTTTGAATTATTTATATGCAATGATGTTGAAAAAAGATAATTAATTGGGATAATTAGTTATATGTCATGATGTTGATCAAAGATAATTAATTGTAATAATTAATTATGGAAAGTTGAAATTTAAAATGGATAATTAATTGTGAATAATTAATTATGGAATGAGAATGGTTTTTATTGATTAATTAATTGATCAATTAATTAATGGGTTATGTGTTTAGTTAATTATTAAATTATCTAATGTCCTTTGAAATGATTAACTAATCATTGGATTTTTAAATTAATAATTTGGAAAAAATTTAATATTTAAAGAATGTTTAAATGTATGAGATTTTGTGGTGCTAGGAATGGTCTCCTAGACTGATTAGAAGTTGGGACTTGGACATGGCGTTCCTCCACAATAGTTATCCAAGCTTGAGAATATGGGGTGGTAGGAATGATGAGCTACACCGAATGAGTATTGGATTTCTAGGAATGAAGACCTACACTCAATGAGATTTGTGGTGCTAGGTATGAAAACCCACACCAAATGATTAATGATAATAATGAATGATGTTTCAACTGAGATTTTGGGTGCCAGGAATGATGACCTACTCCAAATGAATGATAATAATGAATTATGATTCAAATGGGAATCATGGATAGAATTGGCCTAATGTGATTATTAATGATTAAATGGCAATGTGATATTTGTTTAAATTAGGAATTTTACTTATTGCTTCACAAATATTCATGCACTATATTTTGACATGACTCTTTTTAGACACCATTGGTTGTGGCCTACTGAGTTGTACTCACGCCCTATTCGGGCCACCTGATCGGAACCAGAGCACACTTTGTTTTTATAGGACAAAATATAGGAAAGGCCCTGGGATAGGTTGTTGTTTGGTATTGGAGCGTGGGAGAGGGAACCAAATGTAGTTCAAGACCCGTTTTGAAGTCGTTGTGTCTTTACTTTGAGTTGAATTACAGACACATGGTACATGAATTTTCATATCATGTTTTACCTTTCAGTTGAGTATTGTATTTTCTAGTTTTGACTATCATATGTCATGGAATTGTTCTAGTTATTTATACTCTTCCATAATTGTTTATTTTTAGTTTCTTTCACTGGTGTTTTATTCTGATAATTGAGGGTATAGTCTCCCCAAGACTGACTTACCAGACCCTCACTGCTAGTCAGAACCCTCTGGCCTACAAGGAGGCATGCATGAGGGCATGTGGCTAACCAGATCCGGGAACTATTCAGTGGTTCCCTGGTCGGGATGTCACAGAGTGGTATCAGATGAGTTTTTTTTCTTTCTTCTACATTTTATTACTATTTTTGGGAAAGGTATATAGGAGACTAGGAAGAGTTGAGGCTTGATAATGAGCACATGTGTGGGAGTTTCAAACCCATGTATGGGGGAAAATCTGAGTACTCAGGGTGGGATTGTTGTGATGGCTATCTGTTGTTACATTTGTATATTATTTCACCTTGGGGACTCACTTTTGGTGTGAAGTGATATTTATTTTGAAAATAGTAGAATTTTGATTCGTGGCCTAAAGAGGCATGATAGTTGAGTCCCCATGGAGCATTCTAGGCCCTCAGGGTTGTTATGACATGCACCATTCTTGGTACTCACAAGAAAATGGGTTATGTTATGATGTTGAGATTGAACTATTTTTCCTTGATGTGAGATTGAGACAATGATGAAAATGAGAATAAATTGTCATCTAATGAGAACCTTGATTGTTGAATTGAGTATGAGAAATTATTTAATTTTTGAATTAATTAATTTGAGATAATGTGATTAATCAATGGATGAATCAATTAATGAGAATGAATATACCCTTTTTAACCAAGACCATGGAGTAGGATGGTGAAGGGTAGTGATAAATATTTGGCACTGACCATGTGGTAACAAAAAGGGTAAAAGACTTGTTGAAACATTTTGTTTTAGTTTTTTCCTCTTATATAAGTGTTATAAGGTTGTGTTAGGAGGCCTGAGATAGGCATTTGGCTTTGTAGGATTCTGCCTTCACAACGCTTGTTGAGGGAGAGTCTGAGGGTTATGTCTTGGAATGAACATCTATAAATGGAGCTTGAGGCAATATTCGTGCAAGATGAGGAATAAGGGGAACAGTTATGAGAGTACTTTTCTTGTTTTATGCAATTCATGGAGAGAGAACCATGGAGGGTTCAGAAAAGCATGTATGAGTTGACAAGGGAGTATCAGATGGGGCACCCTCCTACTTTTACTAGAGAGGGAGGACCTGATGGAGTTTAATTATAAATGGAATCTATACAGACAATACGTGACAATTTGGAGACTCTGGCTGAGAGAATGGTCAAGTTGTCTTCATATATGCTTCGGGGTTCTATGAAGCGCTGGTGGGACATTCAGGTACGATCTGGACAGACTAATAATATGTTTTGGAAGGAATTTTTGGAGAATTTCTTGGGACACATCTATCCATACATACTGAGAAAAAATAAGGCTTCAGAGTTTATGCATATGAAAAAATGAAGCATGTCCACAATTGAGTAGGCTGAACGTTTCACTGATTTATATCTTTTTGCTACAGATTTGGCAGCAGATGAGGCATCTTAGACAAAACAATTTCAGGATGGACTTAAGTGTGAAATTATGTCCCAGTTGAATATCATTAGGCTAATGAAATTTTCTGAAGTGGTTAATTAGGCTCTCATTTCAGAGGGGAACATGAAGGAGGCTTTCAGTACAGGACATGTAGCTGGCTGATTAGGGAGTTGGCCTTCCAAAAGTAGGAAGCATCGTCACAGGAATTTTATTCGGGATAGGGTAAAGCAAGTTGGAGAGCCAGGAGGAACATTTATACAGGATCTTTCTCATATTATTTTCCACCAGTGTGGTAGGCAGGGACACTAGCATACACATTGTCCTCAAACACTAGTTGAGTGCCGGTTTTGTGGCAATTTGGGACATCTATAGAGGTTCTGCAGGAAGTAGTGGCATGATGATGCTGAGTGAGAATTTTCATAGAGTCAGAGTGTGGGAAGGGGGTCTTCTACACCATATAGTTCTAGAAGATGGAGTTCTACTGGAGTAGGAAGTAGAGGAAGTGGGCATGGTGCATCATAGTATGAGTGCTCATATCAGTAGAGTGGTACTACTCGGAGGAGTCAGTAAAATCCACATGGAAGAGGGGAAGTACAATTACATGTAGTGAATCCTACACTTGCGGAGAGTGAGGCTGGTCCATCAACAATGATAGGTTCTATTATAGTTTCTTATACATTATCTACTACCTTGTTGGATATTGGTGCCTCCCATTCCTTCATGAATGTAAATATTGTTAACGGTTAGAGCATAGAGGTGGAGTCTGTACGTGGGATGATGAATATCGATACACCATTGGGAACCTAAACATGGGATATCTGTTTATTCATGGGATGTGCTTTAGAGATTAGAGAGTATCATTTCCTTTGGGATATCTATTTCATTGATATAATGGGATTCGATCTGATTTATGGGTATGGACTGGATAGTCTCATATTGAGCACACATAGATTGTTAGCATAGGAGAGTAACCTTTTTATCTTCTGAGGGTGATGAATATGTCCTTTGTGGGGAATGGGATATCTATACAGCCAGATCTAGGCTAATTACTCCTCAATTGGGAGAGCTCACGACCCGTGTTTCTAGACTTTTACTATATGATGAGAGTGGTGGGCAATATGTTCTTCCACCAACAGTATAACCATTTCAATATGTCCTTCCAGAAGACTTTTTTAGGTTTTCCACCTGATAGAGATGTGGAATTCACTATTGATCTTATGTCGGGGTCTGAGCTAGTATCTATTCCACCGTACTGAATGGAACTGACTGAGCTTCAAGATCTTAAAACATAGTTGGAGGAGTTTGATGATAATGGGTGTATCCGTCCAAGTACGTCACTTTGGGGATCACCTATTTTGTTTGCAAAGAAGGCTGACGAGATATTGCACCTGTGTGTCGACTACCAAATGTTGAATAAAATGATTATGAAGAACCGATATCCTCTTCCTCTTATTGATGATTTGTATGACTAGCTGAAGAGGGATAGTGTATTCTCAAAGATCGATTTAAGATCAGGGTATCATCAGGTGAGAGTTCAGACTTTTGATATACCAATAACTGATTTCAGGAGTATGTATAAACGTTATGAGTTTTTCGTAATGCATTTTGGATTGACAAATTCTCCAACAGTGATTATGGCCATGATGAACAGGATATTTCATCCATTCATATATCAGTTGTTGGTGGTGTTTGTGGAAGAAATATTAGAGTACTCTAAGACTCATGACAATCATTCCCAACATCTTGACATCTTCTTGGGTACTCTGAGAGATCATCAGCTATATGGAAAGCTACCAAAATGACAGTTTTGGATTGATAGGATACACTTTTTGGGGCATATCATCTCAGAAGAATGTGTTGTTGTTGACCCAGAGAAAGTGAAGGTAGTGATTTCTTGGGATCGTCCCAAGAATTTTTTTCATGTTTGTTGATTTTTGGGATTTGCTGGTTATAAGAAGAGGTTTATCCAGGAGTTTTACTGAAGGGAATCACAACTTACTGATTTGATAAAGAAAGGGGTAATGATTTTTAAGCAGAAGCATGTGAGAATTCATTCTAGGAGTTGAATAAGACCTTGACATCAGCACCAATTTTTGTATTAACCGATTCAGGTTAGGATTACACGATGTATTGTGATGCTTCTAGGGTCGTACGCAGAGCTATGTTGATGCAAGGGGATCAAGTCATTTATTATGGGTCTTGGTAGTTGAGGCCAAATGAATGGAATTACCCTATGAATAACCCTAAGTAGACAGTAGTGGTTTATGATCCTATGTTTTGGTGGCACTATATTTTGGGTGAAAAGTTTACAGTTTTTACGGATAAAAAAAGCTTGATGTATATATTTTCACAACGTGACTTGAATCTTCAGTAGCAAAGATGGGTAGAGTAAATACAGTCCATTAATTTTGAACTATCATATGCACTGAGGAAGGGTAATAGTGTGGTTGATGCCTTGAGCATAAAAACTCAGACCCAGTTGGTACATGATTCAAATGCATATTGGAAGATGACGAATTTTCAAACAGAAATACATGCGGTAGTTTAGGAGAGTCAGGAGAGGATGACTCTAGTTTCTGTCGCAGTAGATTCTATACACTTAATATGGATTAGTTATAGTTAATACGTGGATCCAGAGTGTTTATCCTTGACGGAATTCCTTGAAGGTGGGGAGACACCTTCAGACAGGAAAATAGATGAGGTTGAGATCATCTATGTGGAAAATCGGGTTGTTGTGCCTACGGGTCTGCAAGAGGAACTCAAGTAAGAACTTCATACTTCAAGGTGGGCGATACATCCTGGGGTGACAAAAATGTATCATGAACTTCGATGATAGTTTTGGTGTCCATGAATGGAAAAGGAGATAGTAGGGTTTACAACACAATGTTTCACCTGTCAGCAGGTGAAAGTAGCGCATCAACGACCTGGAGGCCTATTGCAGCCGTTACCTATTCCAGAATAGAAGTTAGATGATGTGACTATGGATTTCATGGTAGGACATCCAAAGACTCTTAGAAAAAAAGATGATATTTGGGACGTGGTGGATTAACTAACGAAGGTAGCAAACTTCTTTCATATCAAGGAAACCTTTATAGTAGAGCAGTTAGGATAACTTCACATGAGATACATAGTTTGTTTGCATGGGGTGACATGGACTATAGTTTCAGATCGTGATTCACGCTTTACATCATGCTTCTGGTAGGGTTTGCACAAGGTTCATGGTACATAGGTTCTGTTAAGTAAAACCTTCCACCCACAAATAGTTGGGATGTCAGAGTGTACCATACATGTGTTATAGGATATGTTGTGAGCATGTGGAAAGACTTTGGTGGTTCTTGTGAATAACACTTGGATTTAGTGGAGTTATCCTATAACAAATGTTATTCGAAAACTATAAAGATGGAACCGTTTTAGGAACTTTATGATATACCGTGTAGATCACTGCTATGTCAGTTTGAGGTAGGTGAGTCCGAGTTGTTAGGGCTAAGTCTCATTCAGGAGACATTAGTGCGGGTATAGTTGATTTGAAATCATATGGCTACGACTCAAAGTAGGCATAATTCGTATACAGATAGATGAAGATTACCCCTAGAGTTTGTAGAGAGTGATCGTGTATTCCTTCAGGTGTCTTCTAGATTGGGTCACCACAGGATACAGAGGTAGGGAAGTTATCGCCCAGGTTTGTCGGACCATTTGAGGTGATGGGGACAATCAGGCCGGTGGCATACCGATTAGAACTTCCACAAAAATTCAGTGATATTCATGATGTTTTTCATGTTTCACAACTATGGTGGTTTCACCCTGAACCTTGTCATGTGGTTTATGGTGAATAGGTTGACCTATAGACTAATACGTCCTTTGAGGAGCATCTGATATGTGTGCTAGGTTGCAGTGAGAAAGTGTAATGGAGAAAGACCATATCATTAGTTCATGTGTTATGAAAAAATGGAAATGTTCCAGAGGAAACATGGGAATGGGAAGAAGACATGAGGGCTTAATGGCTCAATATTTTTGGCTTGGAGTCTTAGAGAGGTTTTAGAGTGCAACTTGAGGACGAGCTATTATAAGGTGGCGATATTTTAAGATCCCGTCCTTTTCTAGAGTCATATCAGGTCCTCTTTTAGGTATTTTTTGAATATTTAAAGTACCATTAACTTGGAGTAGTGTCTTGGGGTTTTTTTGGGTGAATTTTTTATTGAAAGCTAATATACAATGGGTTGTTCACAGTTCTCACATGGTTTGACAAACTATGCGACCGAACTGTGCCAACTGTGAAAAACGGGATAGAGGGTTCCATAGGGTTTGTGAACAGTTTGCCAAACCATGCAGAAAAACCATGACAACCATGAAAACATTGATAGAGAGGTCCACACGGTTGGTGCTTGGTTTTCCTAACCATGTGCCTCTACCCAGGGAACCTTGTGTGCCAGATTTTAATTCCAAAGGTCCTTTTTAAAACTACCCAAACTCCCTAGGACACCCATATTTTTACCTTGACTCGGGCTTGACAAATTATAGGTGTTTACAAAGCCTCCTAGAGATAATCCAAGGTGATACAAACACTGTTCTTCGATATTGAAATCTCATATTAAAGATCTTTTCTCCTCCCAGTAAGTGGATTTCATCCTGATGCTTCTTCCGTTCTTTATCTTATCTTTTCATGGTCTTTTCATGGAGGATATTCACTGTTTCCATAGATATAAACCAATGGATTGAGAACTAGATATATAATTGTGAATCTAGATCTATATTTTCAAGACCTTAATGCCTTTGATCATAATTTTGGTTTTAGGTATGTGGATTCAGAGCTTGATCGACGACGTTGTGCGGCTCAAATTTGGGGGATTTCTGTTGGGATAACTTTTGTTAATAAACCAAGGTAGGAGTTCTAAATTGAACTCCCATTTTCATGATTTATGATATGTGTATGATTTTATGAATTTAATAGATTCCCATAATAATTGAATTTATTAATTTTGAGTAATTAGATATATGGAATTGAATTGAGTTTCCTGGGTGATTTGATTGATGATTGAAACACAGATCAAACAATGGGGGGTTTCCCAAATAGATCTCTTGGAGATTTGATATTCTAATTGAGATATTTAATTTAAAAAGAAAATATAATTAATTTTAAGAATTAATTATGTGCCATGATGTTGAAAAAAGATAATTAATTAGGAGAATTAGTTATATGTCATGATGCTGATCAAATAAAATTTATTGTGAGAATTAATTATGGAAAGTTGAGATTTGAAATACATAATTAATGGTGAATAATTAATTAGGGAAAGAGAATGGTTTTGATTGATTAATTAATTTATTAATTAATTAAAGGGTTATCTTTTTAGTTAATTGATTAATTAACTAATGGCCTTTCAAATGATAAACTAATCATTGGATTAGTAAATGAATAATGTGGAAAATTCTTCGGATTTAAAGAATGATTAAATGGTAGAGATTGTTTGGTTCTAGGCAGGGTTTCCTAGACCGATTAGAAGTTGGGACTTGGACATGGTGTTTCTCCATAATATTTAACCATGCTAGAGATTATAGGTTATTAGGAATGAAGAACTACACTAAATAAGAATTGGAGGGATAATCATGATGACATACACATAATGAGATTTGTGGTGCTTGGCATGATGTCCTACACCAAATTATTAATGACAATAATGAATGATGTTATAATTGAGATTTTGGGTGCTAGGCATGATGACCAAAACCAAATAAATGATAATAATGAATGATGAATCAAATGGGAAACAAGGATTGAATTGGCCTAATATGATGATTAAAGATTAGATGATAATGTGATAACTGTTTAAATTATGGATTGTATTTATTGATCAATAAATCTGCATGAACTATCATTTGAATGGACTCATTTTAGACACCGTTAGTGGTGGCCTACTGAGTTGTACTTACACCCTATTCGGGCCACCTGATCAGCACCTAAGTAGACTTCTTGTTGTAGGACAGAATAGGTGAAAGGACCAGGGATAAGTTGTCATTTTGGATTTGAGTGTGGGAAAGGGAATGAGACGTTGTTCGGGACCCGTTTTGGAGTCATTGTGTCTTTACATTGAGTTTCATTGTAAACACTTGGCACTTGAATTTTCATAACATGTTTTACTATTCAGTTGAGTATTGTATTTTCTAGTTTTGACTATCATATGTCATGGAATTATTCTGGTTTTTTATATGCTTATGTACTTGGTTATAATTATTTTCTTCTACTGGTCTTCTATTCTGATAAGAGAGGTTATACTCTCCCCAAGACTGACTTACCAGACCCTCGCTTCTAGTCGAAACCCTCTGGCATATGGGGAGGTGCACTTGAGGGAATTTGGACAACCAGATCGGGGCACCGTTCAGTGGCTCCCGGGTCGGAATGTCACACATTAGTAGCACCCTTTAAGAATATATTGAGTATATTCATGTATGTCTCAACATTAGATAGTTTAATGTTGAAAAGAATATAAATTTTAAAACCATATGACCTCATTTGAGATTTGTAAAGAATAGAGTTATGTTGTTAATATAAGGTGTTGAAATATAAAAAAAACATAGCTACATGCATCTTATATTAACCCACCACCTCACATAATAACCTCAGCAAAATCATTATCAATGTTAAGTTTTGGTTATAAAATTTGAACAACCTAAGAAACCTAGTTCCATTATTAATATTTTTTAGTAAATTTATAAATATAATTGGGATAATGAAGACATGGTAAGTAAGGAAAAGGGAGATATCTAAGCATTTCATGGTTAAATCATTAATCAATTTAAGAATTTTTTTATTTGTATATAGTCGATAGAAGACACTAGATGTCTAGACTTATTATGAGTTGCCTGAATAATACAGAAAACTCAAACAAGAACCATAATTCATGCATTCCTTGAAAGTGAGGTAACCTCTACATTACTAAACCAATATTTGATAAGCTTCTCAAATAACCATGAAATCTAAGAAGGCCCTTGCTTCCACCAAGTAAATTCTATATAAATCAAGCTCAATCACATTAAATTAATAGTTGTTAAAAAGTATCATTGTTTGTGTTGATAAGAATAAAAATTTACAGATTAATAAATACCTTTCTGATAGATCATTCTATACATTGGTATAACATAATGATCGTTGCACCACATGAGGAAACTAAGTGTGGGGGATTATATAATTCTATATGATTTTAGTCTAAGGGTATTATCATTAGTGGACATGTATGATATTTAAAATGACGCCAGTGCTAATTCATCTCGAGATTGAAGGTGTGATGGTATGTATGTCTTTATCATTCACAAGGGTTTTAGAGTACTATAGAAGTTTTTGTTATTCATCCAGATCAACATTGAGGATAAACAAATAATTATTAATTTTCTAATATTTTATATTAGTACAAGTGAATAATTAAATGAATAGAGTCCAGGTAACCTAACTATCACCTATAAAGGAAATATCCTCTTGAAAACTAACACATATTAATTAATCTTAAAGAATCTAGTAGCTCTCATAGAGGTCACCCCACAAAGTTGACATAGATTGATTCAAATCTCTTTATTCCAATAGAAATCTTCCATATTTTGATTTAATGTAATCAGACCTCAATGATTCCAAAGATATAGAATCTTAAGATATATTTTTTAAACATGTTCAACATACATTCCTCCTATATTTTGGTGTTGATTCCCCCTTCCTCAAAAGGATTCACTAGATAAGACTAGCTCCCCCAATGGTTTCAACATTCCATGTGGGATTTCCATTGGAAAATATTTTTATAATTTTTAATAAATATTATAATATCCTTGGGATCATGAATGATAAGAAAAATAGAATAGGGAATGAATGAAAGAAAACTACTGAGGAGAGTGATTCCCTATCTAAAGGATAGAATCTGACTATGCCAGTATGAGATATACCATATTAAATTTTCAACCAAGAAATAAAATCAAGAAATCTAAGATCTCCACCTAGTAAATGCATCCACTAAGTATATCATTGTAATTTTTATTTATAAATCCCAATTTAAATTTTAATGACAAAAAATTGGAACTAAAAAAGTGCATTTAGTATAAGTTTTTTAGGGGGGTTGTGCACAACCACCTCAAAGTTCAATTTTTTAATAAACCAGCATTGGTTATGCCTACACATCGACTAAATTTAAATTTAATGGTATTTTTTATATAATAAATATAATATATAAACGATTTACTTTTTAAAAGAATAATGAAATTGAGGGGATTTTAACCCCCTATAATCATAGAAATTAGTTACGGTTTAAAGTTTTCATTAAAAACATATATTAGTGGGGGTTTTAACCACCTCTAATTGTTCTTAAATTTTGTGTAATAATAAAATTTTAATGTTTTTCACAAAACCACAAAAAAAATTTAACTGATTTATTTTTAATTGAAAAAATGCTAGAAGGGGATGAGACCCCGTATAATATAGCTAATCTCTTATATTAGAATGGGTTTTAACATCCAATATTTTTTTATTCCTTGAAATTTTTATTCTGGTTCTAGAAGAACCATGACTAAAATATAACCAAATAATTTTAAAAAATGGGAAAATTTTTTATGGGGTTAAAAACCCCTCTGTATTATTTTTCCTTTTTCTTAAAAAAATAAAATTTTGTAATATATAGTTGTGTTTTTATGTGTTATATAATTACATAAAAAATGTATTTATATACATTATAAAAATATTATAAAAATATATTATAAAAATAAACTAAATATATAATATATATAAATGAATTGTATATATCTAATGTGTATATTTGTTTAAATAATATAAAGGTAATTATTATTATATTTATAAATATATTTATTGAAATATATGTAAATATATAACTTAGAGTGAATAAATATTATATATACACATAATAAAATTGTTTATTATATAAATTTTTATATAATTTTTTGTCTATAATGTATATTTTTTTAACACCCCGAGATTTTGAATATAAAACAGTGTTCGAGAGCGTATTCGATACGCAACTCCGAGCCCAAATAACCCATGAAATATATAACTGTTACAACCATGCCATTAAATTTGTGGGTATGAATAGTATTAACTAATTTATTAAATATATGTGTATATATATATCCTACTCAAAATATATTATTGATAAAATCTTAATTAATAATCAATCAAATTTTTTTTAAAGTAACTTTATTCTTCAAACATATATTCTCTTCAAGAATGATTTTTATTACTTTTCATGAAAATATATTATATTTATTTTTTGGAAATTTTTAAAAAATTATATGATAAATTTAACTTAATAATAGAAATTGTAAAATCAAAATTTTCATTATTTGAAATTTTTTTATTTTTTAGAAAATATTAGTTTTTCAGTGTATATTGAAAAATTCTAATTTTTCTAAAAAGGTCATTTATTTTTAATAAATTAAGTAATATAAAGGACCAATTATATTTTTATTATAAATTAAATTAAAATGAGTTTTATTTTATTATATTTAATTCTCTTAATTTATTCTGATACAACTTCATATTGGATTTTTGTATATCTTTTTCCATAACAATATTTTTACCAAATTTATTTTCAAGAGCATATTGTTTCTTCTATTTAATTTATTAAAAAACATAATGCAGAATTAATTAACTGAAATTTATTTATTATATATAAATAAATATTAATTTATATTCATAAATGACTATTGTTTGTCATATAGTTAATATAAAATCATCTTTTTTTTGGAAAAATACATTTCTTCAAAACCCACTTTTTCATCACATCTGTAGGTTTTAATTTAAATTAAATATAAAAATTTATGAATTTAATTTAGTAGAATGTTTTACATATTCATAATAATAATAATTTATAATATATAATAATAAAAACTGAATTTTTGACTGTAATGAATGTCGAAAATAGTAAAAATTATTTATCGCGATTAAGGTCAAAATGAGTTTATCGAAGGTTAAACTAAAAATATATGGGTCAAAAATTACATAATACTTATCTAAAATATATTTAATTTACTTATTTATACCTTATAATTTATAATTATTTATAATTTTTAATTTTTTATCCTTTTCATATGTGAAAAATTTGGGTATATATTTTTCTTTTGGAAAATGTACAAGTGTGCAATTCACCTCACTTATGAAATGCCAAACCCTATCCTCTCTTCTTCACACCATAAAAAACTATTGGTTCAGACATTAAAATATCAAATAAAATTCAAAATTCTATTCAATAATATTAAAATACTTTTATTTTTCATAAATCCATTCTAGTAATACTTTAGGTATAATCCTAATGAGGTGGTTCGAGAAGAGGTAAAATTCATAACTATGTGTTTTTGTTTTATTTATTCTTCCACACCCTTGAAATAATATTAAAATATTATAATATGATAGAAACTAATTCCTTATATTCTTAGATTTTATTATATTAATTTAAAAACATAAATCCATATCTTATTCTATTAAATGGGATATGAAATCTTTATTCATGTGTACGACAGACTACCACCTCGCCAAAAGATGTAATTTTTTTCATCATAACCTATCAAGAAATGTTTTAATGATGAATTTAAATTATAGATATGATATTTTTAAAATATTTAAACTTATGTGGTTATTGTATCACATATACCTTCTTACTTAACATTCCATGTGGGATATGATAACATCATTAGTGTGTATGGTAGAGTACCGCATCGTGAAGTGGTATGAATCGTTTTTCACCAATGATTTATATAGAATGTAATAAGGATAATGTTAATGATTATATGTAATTTAATTGAAATAATAATTATAATAATTACATTTTTATCACTATGAAAATATAATATATAAGTTTCTTTTTTCACTAAAAAATTATAATGTCCTTCATGTATGTGTAGAGTACCGCCTCCACGAAGTGATGTGATTCCATTTTCATCACCACAAAAAATAATGATATATATAAGGATATTTAAATAATTTATATTTTATTTATTGTATTATTATAATTCTGGACAGATAAAAACTAAAAAATTTCTTTCCATAATGATCATTGAAAAATTGAAATGTTACTCATGCATTCATTAGCCTACCATCTCCATGATCAAAACATAGTTTTTTTTCATAACCTGTTTTTCTTGATTGGTATTAAATTTATAATTTAGGAATTAATATAATAATAATTTCACTATTATATATATATATATGTTTAAATAATGGGATATTTTGCCATGGTCAACACAATGTATCCATTTAAAAAATGTACTAAACGTCCTCAAAACACTCAACGTGGACTTAAATGATTAAGTATTCCAATATTCCATTAAAAACAAATATACTAAATTATTTATGTATAAGCTGTTAGACCTATAAATTATTTTGTATTACAAAAATAATTGATTTAATATTATTGTACATTAGTTAAATGACACACATGGAATGTTTAGACATGAATTACAGGTTTTCTCATCCCATATATATTTTTGTGTGATATATGGCATATTGACTAATTATTTTTGTTGTGTGGTCTATCTAATAAACATTAATTTATGTTATGCTTATTTTAATGAAAATTATTTTTATTTAAAAATCTATATAATATTCTCTCTTTCATGGGGTTTTGATCAAGATATTAACATATCTGTTAAGGACTTTGTTTCAATTTTCCTTCAATGAGGTATATTTTAATGTTATGTACATAATTTATTTTATACAGTTTACATAGGGAATAATATTAATGTTATATCATGAATCATTCATAATTTTTTTTCAATTTTTAATTTTTCATCCAGGGGGACATACTTGGAATTTACCAACTGGTAAAGAGTTTCATAGCTCAATTTCCTTTCATTGATTTGTAACACCTTTTCATTGACACTGTTATGATATGATTAAGTGTTAATTTATCTATAAATTTTATTATTATTTATTTTATTTTTCTGTATGGATTTATTTAAAAAATAATAATATCTCCATTAATTATCTCTCAATTCAATTATATGATCTTTATAAGGGTTATTTGAATCAAATTCTTTTTCTTTGGGTCATGTGTGGTTTTTCTACACTAAATTTATTTTTTGGTGTGTCAATACATCCCCTTTTAAATGTTATAACATGAATATACTAATTTTCATTATATTTAAAGTTTCATTTCATGTAATACCCTCATGAGGATTATAATTGAAGATTTACTAAATTGGAAAAGGCTATATTTTATAATCTCCCATATTTTCAGGACTGTTTATGTTGAAGGAGAGTTTACAGGAAAATTAATGTTATTATATTCATAATAAAATATATTTCCTATAAAATATTTCTAAATATGTTTAAGATGTTTTATTTCCATTTTCTTTCATATTTATTAAAGGAACATCATGAAATTCATTTGTATTTGATATAGATCATGTATTTTCTTCTAGATCAGTTATCCTTCTCTTTCATATCCATGTTTAGTAAAATATTTTTCAAAATATTATTTATAAAAATATATTGTTTTGTAATTAAATTTTAAGTGTTATTTGAAATTATTTTTAAAAAGGCCTTGAAAGTAAATTTATTAACATTTTCCAAATGAGTTACTTTTGAATCCTTTTAATAAATTGTTTTGAAAATAATATTTATTTTTACATAAAAAATATGAGAATAGTGTACCATCATCATGACCATTAATTTCATTGAACGTTCAAGTATATTGTTCAATGTTTTTTATCATATAAATTGACATGTTAATTTTTTTTGATTTTTAGTTTTATAAATATATTTTCAATCTTAAATGATTATTATCCTTAAGAGTGTTTCTAATGATATTTCAATGGTATAATAATTTATAAACATCAAAACACCTTGTCATTACTTATGATTTAATGGTGTTATTTTTTAATTATACCATTCTTATTATTTATATAGATAGAATAATATTATAACAAAGACATTGATATGTTCTCAATTTCTATTTGCTAGGTTAATCATGTTTAAAAGACATTATTATCGAACCTGTTTCTTTTCTATGGTTCATCATTTTTCAAAGAGAGTGTTATGGAACCCATTTCGCTCTAATGTATTAATACATTTTCAATTATATTTCTACGGAACCTATTTATTTTCAATGATATAATCAGGTTTCATGTGATTTTCCTAGAACTCGTTTCATTTTCTTGGGTTAATAAAGATATAAAAAGAATAAAGGTTACTTCTATGATTTTATGATGAAATAAATTCCCTATGTACTTTATTCATGAATGATACTTGGATATTATTGATGATTATCTGTGATCCCATATAGAATCACTTTATCATCTTATTGGTTTTATGATGGTTGAACCCAGATAGCACCAGGTGAGCCTAAAATATATTATATGATGGGTGCACCCATATAGCATGAGGTGAGCCTAATATAGCTTATATAATAGTATTTAATGTGTTTGGTAATGTTTAATATCATTACATTTAAGAAAAATGGTGTTATTGGATGGTTTCCACAATGGATCTAACATGATCTAGTTATCACTTAAATGGGATTAAAATGAGTTATGAAGAAGATTTTCTAGGACACCAATACAATTTATTTAATAATTCTATGAGTTATAAAAATTTTCTTCTATTATGATGATGTCTCATGGTTCTTGATTATTAATTATTATGCCACGTTCCTTTTCGAAAAACTAATACCATAGTATTTATGGCTATGAGTTATTTTATTATTTTCTCATGAACACTAATTATATAATCATACGCTTATTAAATTTTTATCCTCATTGATGGCATTCAATTATTAAGGATTATGTATACCCTTACTCATCATTTTATATCACCTTTATTATGATTCCTTTTACCTAGGTAATCAAGTATAATGTTGAATGATTTATGTTAATAAGTTTTTCATATGGGTGATGATGATAATCTAATGTTAAATAAGAAATGTTGGGTTATGTTAGATAAATGCTCATTTAATGATATGGGTATTTACTATGAGAGAGTTTATCCAAATTCTATAAAATATTAAACCTAAATGGTATATGATAATGTATGTTATCTAACATTTACATTTTATGTTTTATGTTTTTTATAGTGAAAATTAGCCCAACTTCTTTGGTATAAATGCCTCAAACGTAATGTTTTAGGTTTCTTCCATCTGATCTGAGAGTATGTGCCTAAGATTATTTTAATTTTTATGAGAGGAAAGATTTATTTATATCTTTAGATTAGTATGTTTTCAGGTTAGTATATCTTAATAGTTATGGATACCATAATTTTTATTTAATAATAATGATGATCCTATGTTGAAAATCTTAGACACCCCTTTAAGGTTTTATGTAATGAGATCTTAAAGAGATTAATGAAATTTTAAGTGACCATTTATTAAGGTAAATTATATATTAATATTTGGTTACACAACAAGTATAAATTTATATTTTTTTGAAATAAGATGTAATTTATTGACAATATTTAGGGTTTACATGATCTTCTACATTTAGGTAAATATGGGAACACATGTTTTATCGTATTTATAACCCTAAAATTTAATAGTGATTTAGTTACTATGTGATTGATGTTATTTAAATAAATATCCCCATATTTTTGGGATTTAAATATAAAATGTACGAGATAAAATTTGAGGTTAAAAAACACTCTAATTTAGAGGTTATTTAATAGTGATTTAGTATTAACTTTGGGTATTACTGTTTAATTTTGGATACTAATATATTATTTCATTATATGATGGTTTACCCATTTTGGTAAAAATATTAACATGTGTCAACCATTTTTTTAAATAATAAATAATGATGAAATGAATTTATTATCCCTTGTATGGTAATGTGTTCCTTTAAAATTTTATTGAAGTTCTTTATGCATGAAACAAATCACTGAGAATACTCATCATTTAGAAAAAAAGATAGTATTGTGGTGGAAATTGATAAAAGGATGAAATTCTACTCATCATGTAAGTATATTTCCTTTTTATATTATTGTAGATGGTAAATTATATATGAAAATACAATAAATGGATCTTGAAATAATTTATTTTTTCATATTACAATTGTTTCTGATGAAATCATTGAAATTTTTTCAATGACATTGTTTTATGGTTTTGTGGGTGTTAAATTTATCTTAATTATTAAATTTATCGTGATAAATGATCTCAGTCAATCCATATCATTCTTATAGAATTGATATTTTCATCCAGGTCAAAAATTTTAATTCACATCTATTTTATCATATTTTTAATTATAATATGTGTCATTCTAGATGACCTTTATACTTACAATCCCCTTTTATCAAGATGATTTTTTATCATCCCACTTTATGATGTGGGTATAAAAAAAACATATTTTCAAATATTCATCCATTGATTACCAATAAGATTTTAAAATATCACGGATGAAATTTATCGAATTTTGGAGGATGTAAGACCCTAATATTTTAGAAAATAAACTTTGTTAGATAGTGCTGTCAGCACACAACACCGAGCTTAAACAACCCGTGAAATATATCATAGTTACTACATAGTCATTAAATTGGCCATGGCGAATAGTATTAACTAATTTATGATATATATATATATATATATATATAAATTTCATACAAAATAAAAAATTTAGATAAATATTTATTAAATAATCAATCAATTTTTTTTTTGTAAAATAATCTTATTCTTTAAAAATGTTTTCCCTTCAAAAATGATTTTTATTCCTTTTTGTGAAAAAATATTCTAATTAATTTTTTTTTCTTTTAGAAAATTAATATCATAAAATTAACTTAAATTTTTAAATAGGAATATCAAATTTTACTTTTGGTAAATTTTTTTGTATTTTTAAGAAAATGTTGATTTTTCGATGAATAGTGGAAATACTGATTTTTTTTAAAATAACATTTAATTCTAATAAATTAAGAAATTAAAACGTCTAATTATGTTTTTAATATTATTTCAAGTAATATAAGTATTATTTTTCTCTATTTAATCCACTTAATCTCCTTTTTATCATCTTCATATTGGACTTTAATATAAGTTTCGCCTTGGGATTAAAAAAGGTCTTTTCTAAAAACTATTTCAAAGTTCATAATTTTTATCCTTTTTCATTAAATAAGATAAAAAATTAGAAATTATTTAAATGAGATTTATATATTATATGTCATTAAATATTAATTTATATGCACACAATTATTATTACCAGTAATAGAGTTAATATAAAGTCATATTTTTATTGCAAAATACAATTCATCATAACCCGCTTTTTTGTCCCATATGCAGGTTGAATTTTAAATTTAAATTTTCCACTTATGTGAATTTAATTGTGAAAAATTGATTCCTTATTTTAGATAACAAAAATTTATGTTATTTAAAAATGGAAAATTAATTTTTTTTACCAAAATGAATAGTGAAAACAATAAAAATTAATTACCACGGTTAAGGTAATAATGGTTTTACCGTGGATTGAACTAAAAAGAGAATAGTAAAAATTTACTAAAACCAGTCTAAAATATATTTTTATTTCCTTATTTAGACCTTATTATGTCCAATATTAGATATTGGTTTATTTTGGAGCGTTTTGGAATGTGAAAAATGTGAGAACACCATTTTTACTTTTAAAATTGTTAATAATGACACTCACCTCACTTATAAAAATTCACCCCTATCATATCTTCATTGCACCATAAAAACAGTATTTTCTCATCCAATAACTACCCATTTTACTTCCCAAGTTTAATTACATCATCCTAGAAACCTTTTATTGGTAAAAAATCCATTTTAGGAATTCATTAGGAATAATCCTAAAGTGGTGGTCTATGAAGTCATAAGATTCTTAACTATGAATTTTTTTTTCTTTATTCTTCCACATCATTATAATATTCTCAATCTATGACATTATGATACCAAAAGAATCTAATACACTCTTAGATGTTATTATATTACTTTAATAACCTAAATCCATATACTCTACCATCAAATGGGAAACAAAATCACCATTCGTTTGTACAACAGACTACCATCTCACTAACCAATGTCATTCAGTTTCCATCATCACCTCTCACTGGTAATTTTAATTATGAATTTAATATAAATATATATATATATATATTTACGTTATTTATAGTTCCTTATTTATTATATCACTTATAACTTCCTAATTTTCATTATGTGGGGGATATGATCACGTCGTTCGTTTGTGCGGCGGAGTACCCCCTCACGAAGCGATGTGATTAATTCTTCTCTAATGCTTTAAATGGAAGATGATAAAGATAAAAATAATTAATATATGTGATATAAATAAAATAATAATTATACTCATGAAATATTTATCATTCTAAAAGTATAATATATCATTTCGTTTCATTGAAAAATGATAATTTCGTTCGTGTTTGTGTGGACTACCCCCTCCATGAAGTGATGTGATTCTATTTTGGTCACCACAACACATGAATTATATATAAATATATATGTATATATAATAAATGATACTTTATTTATGATATTATTACTGTAATATAAATATAATATAATATATACCTTCTTTTCATAATGATCATCGAATAATTGAAACGTTACACATGTGTATGTATGGAAAACGATCTCTATGATCATAACATAGTTTATTTATCATAACCATTTTTCAATATTTATTTTAAAAGTATAATTTATGAATAAATATAATAATTATATAATAATAATTATTCCACAGTTTTTGAAACAATTATCTCTTTGACCATGGTCAACACAAGAATGCTCTTTTGATACAATGGACCACACATCCTTAAAACACCCGATGTAGAATTAACTTATTAATTATTCAAAATTTGTATTATAAAGAAGTAAAATAAATTATTTTTTGTATATTGTGTCCAACATGTATGTTTTTATTAGTAAATAAATAATATTTGTTAGATTATTATATATGAGATAAAGGACACACATGGAATGTATGGACCTGGGGTAACAGTTTTCCCCTCTCACTTTCATTTCTTTGATACATATTCCATGTTAACATATTATTTTTATTATGTTTTGTAGATATATACAACAAATTAATTTTATTATTACTTTCATTATAATTTTTTGTATTAAAAAACTTATGAGGATCTCTCTGTATAGGGTTTTGATCTAGAGATTAACAAATCAATAAGGAACTTCATATTAATATTTCTTCATTGAGGGGTATTTTAATGTAATGAACCTAATTTATTTTATATGATGTATATACTACCCCATTTACATTTAATCTTTTGAATCAATCATACATTAGGTTATTTTATCTTTAAATTTTAATTATTTCATCTAGGGGATTTGACATAAATGTTACAAAGTGGTGAAGAGTTTCTTATCTCAATTTCATTTCGTTAGGCTATAACACATTTCCATTAACTTCATTATAATTTGAATATGTGTGAATTTATATATAAATGGTTTTATTATGTCTTTACATTTTTTAATATGGATTTACATTTGATACACAAATTATCTCCATTGATTAATTCTCAACTCAATTTTATAATCTTTTTAAGGATTATTCATCTCAAATTATATTTATTTGAGACATATATTGATGTTATGCACAAATTTTTTCATGAGTTGTATATAAATATCCTTTGAAATTTTATATCATACATATCCTTACTTTCATGATATTTAATGTTTCATTTAATGTTATTCTTTCATGTATATTATGATTGAAGATTTACTAAAGTGGAAAAGGATTTATGTTACAATGTCGTTTATTTTTAAGATTATTTATGTTAAAGGTTATTTAGGGGGAAATAATATGATATTATTTTATTAAAACCCATATATTTCTGCTCCATTGGTTTTTAATGTGGTTAAATTTTTTTTTCGTTTACTTCCTTATTGATTAAGTAAACATCAAGAAATACTTTTATGAGTGATAATGATCTTGTATTTTCTTTTTGATTGGGAATCATTCCCTTTTATATAATTATTTTATAAAATGTTTTCAAAAATATTAATTATAAAAAATAAGTTATTTCCTAAATATATTTTACATAGTATTTGACCTTATTTGAAACAAGTTATTGAAATGAAATTTCTTTTTCCAAATGAGTCAATTTTGAATCCCTTTTACATAATGTTTTGAAAATAATGTTTATTTTTAACATTTACAACATGAATTTGTTTTCCCACCATTAGGAAAACAATTTCATTGAACCATACATTATATGTTTTCTTTATTTTTTCTATGAAAATTACTTTTTTAATATTTCATATTTTTTTTGTTTTTTAAAGATATTTTCAAAATGAAATGGTTTTTTATTCAAGAATACTTTTAATGATATTTTAATGTTATTTCAAAACATCAACATCAACAACCCTTATCTGTTACTTGTGATCTCATGGGGATTTTTTTAATGATAATATCCTCATTCTTTATTTTTATGGATTAGGATTGTTTTAAAGTGATTTTTGTGTGACCTGTTTCTTTTTCCTAGGTTAACCATGTTTGAATGAGAATGATATGGAATCCATTTAATTTAAATGGGTTAGTAATATTTCAAAGAGATTATTATAGAAACCATTTTTATTCCTCAAGATATGTATATTCTAACACCGAGTAGGATGGATGGAAGAGAGGGAGGGATTGAGAATATTTATTTAGTTATTATATCAAGGTAATGGGATGATATTTTGTATAAGAAATATGCCTCTAATATTGATGATATTAGGGAGGCACATAGTGGTGATGGTGATAGTAAAATTGATCGTGATCTTGAATAACAACAAAGATATGATATTTAATTATGTATAGAGAACAAATTGGTTTCCTCAAGGAACAAAAAGTAAAAATTGAAGATGTACTTGGTTATGCCACCAAAGATGTTGAAAGAGAAATCATCACATGTTTCTAAGAAAACTATGATTGATAGTATTCACACAATAATGAATTCAATGAGAATTAATCCATGATCTGTAACCCTATAGTGGAACTATAGGATAATATTTAAAGGGGTGAAAATGGTTGGTGGTTGGTTGTGTCATTTGGAAAGGACACTGCTAAACCCACAAATTCAAAGAAGTCTAATTCAAGAATGTTAAATTTTTTTTTGGAAAATGCCTCAAATTATGATCTTTTGAATTCAAGAAATAATAAATGGAGCAATTAAGGGCATATACTATCTATTGGAACTACTATGTTAGCTTCTAGTAAGGTAATGGGGAATATTTTAGAGTTTCGGGCAATCATTCCCATGGATGAACCTACTGCCTTAAATGTATCGAATGAGGTTTTGAATTTTCCATCTATGGTGACAGGTAGTGAGTTGCCTCTAGATTTTTTGTATTTTACTTCAAATTATTCCATTCTTAATAACATGTTGGATAGTCCATTGGTCATTTCTGAATACAATTATTCTCAAGATGCAACAAATGTCCATGATACCATTATGACTTCTGTTTTTA
Organism: Viscum album; assembly: GCA_963277665.1. NCBI lineage: Eukaryota > Viridiplantae > Streptophyta > Magnoliopsida > Santalales > Viscaceae > Viscum > Viscum album. Next base: position 1,493,549,992 of record OY728120.1, read on the forward strand.
CTAGGCCTATTAAAGCAGTGCGCAAGCAGGTCAGATGTAATGATCACATATAAAATCCATTTTAGCTTCTTACCAATGATAGTAGTGAGGAGGATGGATAAAAATTTATTATTGATTCAAATATAGACGAAATTGACACTAATATTGGTGATGAATGTTTTGATAATGGAAGGCATCCATGAAAATGGGATATCCCATGGAGAATAGGAAATCACTCTTGGGGTCTGGGTGGATGCATTTCTCATCGCAACATGAGCATTATTTATCATGCGGTTTGAACTTTTTTTTGGTGATTATGATGTTTTGGATATTTTTTGGATTCTTTATGCATCTATTTTCTATTTTATCTTTTCTTTCTTGATAATGGAAAGATTTTTTCTGAGCCATTTATATCTTTTTCAATTTTGTTATCTCTTTAATTAAGGGGCTTTGACCATAACAAGTAAAATAATAATAATGATTAAAAAATATTTTTAAAAATGGTTTAATAATAACAACAATAATTTTGATTATTTTTAGCATATAAGAACACACACATATATAACTATATACAACGAATCCTATAAATATATATTTACAATATTATATATATTGTATTCCTCCATTATAATTATAAATTGATATTGTAAATATATATATATATATATATTTAAATTTAATTAAATATTTCATATTATATAAATTTTTTAAATTTTTTATATTATATATATTTTTATAAATAATATATAATATAAATTCATTTCTTATACAAAACATGTTATGTACACATAGATGTATTTATATATGGATTTAAAATATATATATATATATATATAATTACATAAAAATAATTGTATTATATTATATAAGGATACATATAAATAAATATTATATATATTATAACTATATATATTATATTAATATATAAATATATACAAACACAAAAATAGCTATATATATATAAACAAATATATATATATATTTAAATAAATATAATTGTATTTATCACTAACTATTTAAATATGTAAATATAACAATTTATAAATTATATAAATACCAAAATATATATTTTTATATATACATAAATATATTATACTATTTTTTTGTCTATGTGCATAAATATTAATATAATCATAAACATATGTATAAATATATATTTACATATCAAAATTTAATTATATATATATATATTATAATAATATAATAAATATATCATTGTATATATAAATACACATACCTATATTTAAATACTATAGTCTGAATTCCATATAAGTTGGTTAGACACCTTTTTTCATTAATCCTGGTGTGGAGTACAGTTAGGGGCTGTTTTTTCTCAAAGTCAAGTCAATGTGTAGGGGTACGCAAGGTCGTGCGGTGGGGTGGTGTAGGCGAGGTCGGGTTAGGTGGGGACAAGCCTACAGGGTGAGTGGGAGAGAGGTGAGGAAACATGCGTTCCATCATACAATGCTGGAAAGGTTGGTGAGGTCTAGGGGGAGGGAGGAGAGGTCGACCAACATTCTATATATAGAATGGGGATGACACGACTAAGCGTAAGGGTGAGGTCTGTGGTTTTCAGAGGTGGTCCAACCACCCCTAAAATTTAACAATATATAAATATTAAGGGGGTTTAACCGCTATATAATTATCACTATTTTACAAGTGGTTGAGGAGTAACGGTTTATTAAAAAATAGAATATTTTAGGAGAAATTTACAATGGCCTCGAAAATATAAAAAAATTATTAGAGGGGGTTAAAACCACCACCAATATTTTTCTAGTTTACAAGTACATACTAAAAACCACTAATAACAGGTTTATGCGCCCACTTTAGTTGGTGTTCTTTTTCATCACTTGTTATGCATTTATAGGGGGTTATAACCCCTTATATATGTAAAAAGTAACCCCCTTTAAATGAATTATTTTTTTAATTAATCTATAATTGGAAATTTGTAAAATAAAAACATTTATTTTAGTAGTATTTAATATTTTCCCACTCTATTTCTAATTAGTGTTGAGAATGGAAATAACCATTTTGATGAATTGGGGATTTCCATTGAGAATGAAAAGTATATCATCCATGAAAAAAATATGCATGATAATTGAGAGGTTGAGGCTGCCTTTGAAAGGTCACACATCTTCCTTGAGAATTTACTTTTGGCTATTCCTACTAAGAAGTTATTGGGAGAATAAATGGGCCACAGGATAAAGGGTCACTTATAAGATCCCCTTTGAGGATTTGAAAAAAAAAATAACTTACCCATGAGGGAGACTGAGAACAAAGGAGAATAATATATTTTATATAGAAATTCACATATCCAATAATAGGACCCATATCTACTCAAAACCATTATGATCAAGATTCACTCCATTAAATCATATGCCTTCTCTATATGAATTTTCACAATGACATTTTTTTAACTACTGTTTAGTTATAATCTACCAACACCTTCTGTTTTCTACTGAGAACAACTTATATATTCCTTTATATGATGAAGACAATATTTTCACTCAAAATCATCATAGGAAGAAATTTGGAAGCTCTATCAAGTAATATTAACATAACAGTTTAATTGGAATAATTACACAAACTAATGGGGCAGTATTGGTTGATGGAGTAAGTATGCTAAACCTTATAAACAAGGGTCAATGTTGTGGGATAAGTGACCTTGGAGATATTACCCCATTAAAAAATCCCACACAACTAAGACCACCTTATTTTTTATGGTATCCCTTTAAAAAATAAAAAATAAACCTATAATCCCAATATGACTAAGTTAACTATCAGGATTGAGGTCCTGATCTACTCCTTTAATTTCTTAAACTGATGATATAGACTCCATTAAATAGATATAATGATTAACATTGTAGAATAGGATACTATTTATCTAAACATAGTTTTTCAAATAATCCACCAATCCTTGGAAAAAGATACTTGTTCTTTATCATGATATTGTTAAACTCACAGTAAAAAATATATAGATACATTGACCCATCCATTTTCTAGATAAATTGAAATGGATAACCCATTTGAGAATAATTAGGGTGTATAAAATCATTCTCCTTGTTTTCATATAATTATTCCATTAAATCTTTCAGTTTAATGATGACTTGACCTGGCCCACCAGAACCCCACCAGGTCTGATGGTGAGTTGAGCGTGCCACCCAAGATCACCTCTAAAAGTTTAGTAGCTGGAGAATATAACCAAGAATGATTATATATACATATAAGTCAGTAACCTAGAAATACCTATGTTAATAATATATCTATAATAATCAATAAATAACCAAAAAACAACATCCACATTTATATATAAATTACTAAAGTATATAAAAATACATGTGTGATACAAAAAATATCAAGTAAAGTGTAAAAAAGGAAAATCAAGAAAGGAAAATATATATAAAATTATATCATTGAGCATAAATGAAAATAAAATAGTTAAAAACACATCAACACTATAAGAACTTCTAGAAAAGGAATACAAGTAGGAACCATCTATGTCATATGCCACTATATGCCATGGGGCACCCACTACCCAGCTCCACTAGTTCCATGCATGCCAAAGTCTGCACCAAAATATGAAACAAAAAATTAGATAGAATACATGTCGGCAGAAGGACCATCCATTTGTGAGTATATACATACCAATTTTTATTCCCTATAATCACAAAGTAAATATAAAACCATAAGTCATCTTCAAAACCTTGGACTAAAGGAAACATGAAGTAAAAAAACTAAGATATACTCCATGTCCTGGAAAACCAAGGATGGTAGAAGAATCCAGTATCCAAATATCAACTTTAAAAATAATTTATTATCATAAGAAACCCATGATACCCACAATATCAAAATATCAAAAAATAATATGGTTAAAATCTTGGTTATATGTTCTATCTATGTTGTCAATTTATGGTCAAACTCTAGGTCACATATCAAATTCAATTAGGATTCCTTTACATGTACCAAAAAACATAACATTTTGATGACATGTTTCCCCAAAACCACTAACTTCATGACCACCAAGTCATCTATCTATAATCATGTTGGGGAACCATTCCTCACCGAGGTATGCATGTTAGTTTAGGGGGTATCAGCCCCTACAGAGGCATTGCACCATGTATTATAGTATATTAATCATTCAAGGTGGCTATTGACATAATATATTGTGTACCCATATCCATTCATGTAGGGGTTACCAAATACATCATTAATATATTGAACCCTTTCCTTAGAACTATTATTCCACTGATGGAGTTACTGATCACATGTTTAATAAAAAAAACCTCACCCATTCTCTCTATCACCATCTCTACAAGATAAGGATCATCATTTACTCACACACTTAATAAAATACTAAAATATGATGAGACATGATCCATCACATTCTAAATGATGAAATACTAATAATGAACTATTCATGTTCCTAATTCAATCACATGGGTGAGAAGTTAACAAAAACCAAAATAAAGAAGATATAGTATACGACCTGTACTAGTAAGTACATAGTGTCTAGGACATGATAGTGGTTGATCTTGTGCTAGTAAAATTCAGTAAAATTAAAGTCACCTTAAATAGTAAGTAGTATACACATTAATTTCAAACTTTTATTTTATATGGGAATGAATTTTATTTATATGTTGATTTGTAACTCCAAAGTATGCATCATGCACTCCTCTATACATGGTGTGTCTACATCACATTATATGTTCACCTAAAAGGTGTTTTCAGTAGGTTATATGATGTTAAGAAACATTATAACACTAATAAGTGTACTTATAAAACATTTTTATCCATTTATTTTACATACATAGTATGTACTATATATGGAGAAATCTGGTTGTCCAGTCTTGTACTCTACAATATATAGTCAAAATGTGTAGAGAAACATACATGGTGTGTGACCAGGAGTCACACACCATGCGATATATATAACCAAAAAACCACTATAATCATAAATTGTGATATACATTGTGTGTGACTTGATGGAATAATAACCCATTTAGTAAAAAAAATTCACAATAGAACTATAATTTCCACTATATAAGTCCCAATCATATCCACAATGAATATCACTTTCCATCACATAATAAGACATTCCTATAACCATAAACACCATCTAGGGGGTCTCTCCACACTTCTAGTGACACTCTACACCATATTTCTCCATCTTCAACATCCATGCCCCTTCCCTATATTCCCCAAGTATCCGATTACATCAATATAATTCTTTAATGGTTATAAAAAAATCTCATTTGTGCACTTATTGCCACTACATTGATCTAGTGATTTTCTTGGTCACTACCAAAACTCTCATACTTTTTTATGACCTCATGATCCCAAATTTTCATTGTTGAAACTTATGACTTGTTAGGGGAAGAAGAGGACGATGAAAAACAATTTTCTTTGGAAACTGTGACCACCCAAAATCAATTTTTCAGATTTCATAATCCTATGGAAAAAAGGGAATGGATTTAATCAAAACATTATTATAAGGAATTGGGTTAAAATAATCATTCAGGTTTATAAAAATTAATAATTTTCAAAGGAATATATTTTTTAGTCATTAAATTATTGATATTTAAAATCCACCATGATTTCAATATCCCAAATAAACACATTATTTTTATGGTTTAAATAATCAGGATGTAAATTATTGAATATTTTTTCATTAACCAATTCTAATAAAAACCTATCATTATTATCTCAATAATGTTTCATAAAAATTATTCAAAACCAATAATGATTTATATATATAATTAACTAATTAATTCTAGTAATTCTTATAACATTTTGAACATCCAGGATTATTCGTGATCAATTATCAAATTATTAATTTATCTAAAATATTCCATGGAATTTATTCCATAGAACACCTAAAATAATTATATTAAAAAAAATTATTGGTGTAATAATGTATGAAAATTAAGAATGAGTCTTTAAATAACAAGAATTTCCTGTCCCATAGTTTAAAAAGAATCACTTTAATGATTTGATAGCGTCGAGATTAAAAATTCACCCCAATACCATCAGCATGATATCAATATCATGGACGATGGGATCCTCTTGATATAATCCCTCTATGGTTACATCATCACTGATGGTTACTATCCCTAGGGAATGATTGGACGAATTAATTTTTAATATTGAATAGTGCATCTGGTAAAATCTAAGAAATGTCTAAAAAATCTAAACCTTGGACTTATCATCACAAATCATAATTTATACCATCTCTGGTTAAAACATCTCATATCCGACATAATCATGGTGTAATAATTTTCATTCAATCTTTCATTCACAAGATACCAATATTAGAACTCAATGGATATATAGATAATATTAAATATCACATAAAATTCAGCCAGATTATAACGTCACCAAAAAAAATTCAATGATAAAAAATATTTTCTATAATAAAAAAATGATCAAAAACATTTTACATGGTCTATAGGTAGTGTATTTTACCATTTTACCCCCTTTTAGGACCTAAAAATTCTTATTTAATAATTTAGATATGCTCTAACTAGGGGGAGATTAGGTTTTTATATCTAACCCAACTTTTAACCCTTCATCTATGAAAGGAAAACAAATTGATCTACAATTATGAGAACCTTATAAAAAAATATCACAAAGAATGTATGTAATGGCCCATACCCTCCTGGCCCATTACTTTTCCAAAAGAGATGCACCACCAAAATAGTGGCACTGTGAGGGTGGCACCGTGAGGGTGACACCGTGACGGTGGCACCATGAGGGTGACATCGTGAAGGTGGCGTTGTTTCCTCTTCTTTCTTTTCCAGTTCCCAACCTTTCCGCTCCAACAGTAAATTAATTATTTTAACCTTATTAAAACACATAATTAATACCTAAAAATCCCGATAAATATCCCCGATTGGGGATATTAAATAACAACTTAATACCATCATGTGTAACCGCCCAAACCACATGGGAAACCATGATCCGACTTTGACGATGTTCAAAATCCCCATATCCCGTAACAACGGTATTTTATGTATATATCGCAGAGGAAGTTCTTATTTCTATTATTCCTTTTGGCCGACTCCTCTCCTTTTCCCCGGTGCACTTGGAGTTCCTCCCCCACCTTCCCGAGACTTGTGGTGCGCCTGCGCTCGAGTCCTCTTCTCGTCCTTGGAGTTCCCGACGTCCCTCCCCTGCAAATTGTGCATCCCCTATTCTTGGCGCGTTGAGAAAAACGCCGATCCTTGATCAATCAAGAAGGGATTTTCTCCTTCTTCTCTCCTTTATGTGTATCACGCGGGGTGGGAATGATTTTGTCTGTGTGGAAGTTGATGAAACCTATCTTAATGGAGATAATGAATGGACCTTTAAAGATTGAAAGGGGTTGTGAAAGATGTTTTGTTGTACTCTTTTAGGTTGATATGTGTTGTTAATTTTACGGTCCTATGCTCACTAAAAATCATGGTCGTTGGTGGTATTTCTCTGCGCACTAATGAACCTCGGTGCTCCTAGATGTCTAAATAACCATAACATGTAATTGGTTAATTACGTATACTCGGTTAAATAAACTGAAAGCAGCAGGATCAACCCTTTTCTGTAATAACCCTAGTTAAAGCACAGTAGAACTGAAACCATGGAGTGTGTTAATCTTTTTAATCTGAAAATACCTGCATGGGCCTGCCTTGTGTTGGTGGTAGTGGTTTGGTTGTTCTCTTTCACCGACCGATTGTGGGTGACTTTATTGTTTTCTTGGATGGGGGCTTAGATTGCTGGGGTGATATGGGTGGGGATGGGATCCCCTATTGTTATACTTTCATTGGTTGTGAATCTGAGGTTGTGTGGTTACTCTGCTTATATCACGAATTGGGGTGGAATCCTCTGTTGTTGGGAAACCATTGGATCCTGGATTTTTTTGGGGATATGGGGCTATGTCTCGGGGTTTTTCTTTGGTTCCAGTACCTTGAGGGATCTCACTTATCCCTTTGTGGTTCTGACTTTTCAAGAGAACTGGGTGTGAATGTTCAATTTGTTGTTTGACTGTATTCTTTTTTTGGCTTGCGGTTTTGCATGTTAATTGCGCAGTAGTGTAGAATTCACCTAAATGGGGTTACTTGAAAATGAAAACAAAAACAGTTTAAATGGGAATTGGTTTTTGGAATGAGTTGTGGCTTGGCCGTTAGTGTCGTGTTGTTCATTCATGAATGAATAGTAATGAGGGTGTTTGTGCTAAGGTTTTGGAACCCCTAGGTTGGGATGAGTTCTTATTAAATATACATATATCTGTAGATTTTATGTTTCTTATTCACACCCACACAAGTTGAGAACTTAAGTGCTGAACACTCCCATTTCATGGGGGAGGGTGTTTTTCCAAACACTCCTATGTGTGGATAGTTATTAGCTCCTTTTCTGCTTCCTTTCCTGAATAGCCCAAGACTCTTCGGGCAGGCTGTGATGGCCTGAATGCCATTATTAGCCCAAGAATCATTGGGCATGGTAGTTGTGGTTGTTGGTCCAGGTGTTTGTGGGCAGGTTGTTTCCCAAGTGTCTTCGGGATGGGGCCCATGTGTCTTCGGGTGTGGCAGTAGTTGTTCTGACCCAGTTGTTTGTGGGTGTGGTTACGCGTGGTGGTTGTGGCCCAGGTGTTTACGGGCAGGATAGCGGTTATGGCCCAGGTGTGTGTGGGCGGGGTTTGGATGTGGGATTGTGGTAAGAATGGCGGGATTGGTTTGATGCGTAGGATGTCTTCAATAACCAGTAGGAAAGTGGCGCGGGGTACCCAAATATCGATGTGCTATTACTATATGTTACTTGACTTGCATTATTTAGGGAGTGTGCCTTGGTGAGGTTTGCGTGGATAGATTTTCCTTGTTGGGTGTTTGGTTATCTCTTTTTCCACGGGACATTATAATGTCTCCTCACTTGTGCATGAGAGTCTTTGGTTTCCCCTACTGAGTATACATGTATTCTCACCCTACGTATATAAAACTGCTTTAAGGTTTCCAGGAAGACTTCAAGGATCGTGCGGGACCGTACTAGCTTGGACTTTTGGGGCAGTTTCTATTGTTGATTTCTTTTTCTTGGTATATTTTTTACCGTTGGAGTTTTGTGACTTGTATCTTTTTCCATTGAACATGCATATGGGAATGGTTTAATTTCGGTCGTACTTTCAATTTCAATTTTGGTGTTGTGGGATTTACTATCTTATCTCCCGATCCTATTAAAAGAAAAAGGGTAATTCCTTCCATTTAGTGTGTGATTTTATACCCTTGGCTCTAGTCGCCACTCCGGGACCTATTAATGGTGGGTCTCAGGGGTCATTATCTCTCCTTAAACTTGAAGAAGGAAGGGTCTGACGATCTGCTCTCCCTTCCCTCATCTTGGTGAAGGTGGGTCATGACAGAATGGTATCATAGGAAGGTTGAGAGATAGGATGGATTCTGGAGATAGGCACAATGAGGATTGCATGGGATGGTAGGGCAACGGTGTTGGGTGATCTTGGTGCATGAAATAGGCCAGGGAAGACTGGCTAGGACACGACATTTTAGCCCCCCCCCCCCCCCCCCCCCGTGATCTGATGAAAGGACCCTGGACCTACCGAACAACCAAGTGAGGCCACACTGATAGCAGGGTAGATACCCTAGGAAAGGTACATGCATCATATTGACTTGGGTTCTCATGGTTCATGGGTCTCTTGAGGATTGAAAATAAATGAAGAAGTCTAAGAAAATTTAATAACAATATTCTACACTACTCGGGCTTAGGCATTGCTTGTTTACCTTGAAACTATGGCACCTGGGAGGAAACCACAAGTAGTACGGACGATCGAGGCCCAGGAGGTGGACTTTTCCGATTGACATAGGATCGACCGAGTGGAGGAGTATAACCAGTAGCAGAAGATGCTTCTATCTTTTCAGTGAAAGACCCTGAGGAAGTACGATGGTAGCATCTCAAACGTGGAGGCAGAGAGTTGGATCGAGGAGTTAGTGATAGAATTCAGCTTGATTTGGGGTCCAAAAGAGTACTGGGTTCCTCTGACCATCAGCCAGATGTGGAGTCTGCGCGTCAGTGGTGGACGCTTTATCTTGGAGAGAGGGGGGAGACTAAGGTTGTGTGGGCTGACTTCGAGAAGGAGTTTCGAGCGAAATTCCTCTCTTCCACAATGAAGGCTGAGAAGAGACAAGAGCTACTCTCCATCCAGTAGGGGATTATGTCAGTGAGAGAGTTGGGGATCAAGTTCAAGGATATCCTTTTCTTTTCTCCATACCTCTTTCCATATGATGAGTCTTGGCCGAGACGTCTAGAGGAGGTACTCCGACCATCTCTTCAGTATGTTGTTGTTCCCTTCTCCTTACCGACATACCTGGAGGTGCAGAAGAAGGCTGAAGTGGTGGAGAGGATGCACACGCTGGGAGGTGTGTCATGAGAGGGGATCCAGTTGGGCCTGTCAAAGGGGAAGGTCGTCAGCAGCAGGCCTCCGACATCAGGACCCTCTTGGTTTCGACCGAAAGGAAGCAGGACTCAGCAGTTCCAGTTCGGATCCCCCGGTCCTCACCCTTATCTTTTGGGAACAAGACCGAGGGGCTTCATCTGTGGGAGCCAGGGAAATCTTTGGAATCAATGACTGGATAGAGTGTAGTACAGCGGGGGTGGGCAGGTTCAGCACCCACCTCAGCCACAACAGTTTCCAGCCAGTCCCTTTCATAAGCAGCAGCAGGGGCAGCAGGCACCCACCCCTCCAAGGGCAGACGTTGTAGGAGGAGGCCGACCTCAGGGCGCTCCTCAGGGACCTCGACCAGGGTGTGGTCCGGGAGGTGGCCGACACCAGAGAGGTAGAGGAACTGGGTGTGGGAAGTTGCATGCCGCGGAGCCAGCAGTTCCGGCAGGGCCAGAGGACATTCGAGGTACGATCAGCTTGTTTAGTACTCTTTCCTATGCCCAGTTCGATACCAGAGCTTCGCACTCCTTTGTTACACCCGGTCTAGCCCGTGATTTCGGTTTAGACGTCGATATACTTTCATCACATCTGGTGCTGATCATTCTAGTTGGAGTTCAGACCGACATATCTTATATTTTCCGAGGCTATAAACTGATGATATGGCCGCATCAGTCTATCAGGGATATGCTATTGTTGTAGATACATCCATATGATGTCATCCTAGGCATTGACTGGATGTTCTCTGTGTGTACTATCATTGACTACTTCCGGGGAAGGGCCGTGTTTTCAGATTTGGGCGGTCAATATGTAACTTTCATCAGTGAGCGGGGTTGTCAAAGAAGCAGTGGGCGAGAGGATCCCATCCTTTTCTTGTTGGCCGACTATTAGTGGAATCAGTATATGAAGAAATGGTAGAGGTCCCATGAATCATCAGTGAGTTTATGGACGTCTTTCCTAAGGAGGTGGTGACTCTACCCCCTTGACGTGATGCTGAGTTCAATATAGACTTGCAACATGGTGCCCGTACGATTTTGATGGCTCCCCATCGGATGGCACCGTCTGAGCTCCGGGAGTTACAGATCCAGATTGACAATCAAATGAAGAAGGGTTTTGTTCGGCCAAGTGCGTCATCGTGGGGTGCTCCTATTTTGTTTGCGAAGAAGGTGGATGGTGTTCTATGGCTGTGCATAGACTACATGAGACTGAATCAGGTGACGGTCAAGAATCGCTACCCTCTCCCGAGGATAGATGATCTCTTCGACCAGCTGAGGAGAGAAGGTTGGTTCTCAAAGATTGATATGTGGTCTGGATATCACCAAGTGATAGTGAAGGAGGGAGACATCTCAAAGACTGCCTTCAGGTGTAGATATTGGAACTTTGAATTCATAGTCATATTGTTCGGCATTACGAACGCACCAGATGTGTTCATGGGACTCGTGAACTCTGTATTCCGGGAGTACCTGGACCGGTTCATAGTTGTGTTTATCGATGACATCTTGATATACTCTAGATCAGAGGAGGATCATGCTATGCACTTGAGGACGATTTTAGAGGACCTCCGATGACACCAGCTATATGGGAAACTGTCCAAGTGCAAGTTCTCCACGCGAGAAGTGCATTTCCTTGGGCACATGTTGTTTGAGAAGGGGATAGTAGTGGACCCATCGAAGATTGAGGCAGTTTTTTCTTAGGCAGCACCCAAGAACGTGGAAGAGGTTCATAGTTTCCTTGGGCTGGAAGGTTACTACCGGAGGTTTGTGCCCAAATTCTCCCGAGTTGCAACACCTTTGATAGCCTTGACCAATAAGGACCACACTTTCATGTGGAACGAGCAGTGTGAGGCAGCCTTCATCTATATGAAGGAGAACTTGGTTAGTGCCCTAGTGCTGAGGTTGCCAGAAGAAGGGGCAGCATATGAGCTGGTCTGTGACGCTTCGGGGCAAGGCCTCAGATATGTGTTGATGAAGCGACAATGGGTGATCTCCTATGGGTCTAGGAAGTTACGTCCCCATGAGTGTAACTATGCCACCCATGATCTAGAGCTTGTGGTGGTCGTATTCACACTAAAGTTTTGGTGGCACTACCTCGTTGGGGAGTGCTTCATGGTCTTCACCGACCACAAGAGCTTGAAGTACGTCTTCTCCCAGCGGGACCTAAACTTACGACAGTGAAGGTGGATGGAATTACTTCAAGGATACGACTTCGATATTTCCTACACCTTGGGAAAGGGGAATGTGGTGGCTGATTCTTTGAGCAGGAAGTCGCAGAAGGATGTGGTCTGGGAGTCGGCATATGCTTGGAAGGAAATGGAGGATTTTTCTGCCCTGCACCTAGATGCAAGGATGGAAGGTGGTAGAGGTTTCCTGTATCAGATGATAGAGTAATCTTCTCTGTTGAGGTAGGTAGAGGAGTCCCAATGGGGAGACTCGGAAGTGAGGTGAGGGGTGGCTAGGTTAACCAAGGGGATGCTCCGGAATGGTGGACATAGGATGGTCAGAATCAGGTTCTTTTCTGAGGAAAGTTGTTTGTTCCAGAGGAAATGCGCGATAGAGTTATTAGTGAGTTCCACAACTCAACCCTAGAAGTGCACCTGGGAGTTTCCAAGATGTACTGGGGCTTGATAGGTCATCTCTGGTGGCTCGGGGTGAAGCGATAAGTAGCATAGTTTATGTCCAATTGCTTGGGGTGTTAGCAGGTGAAGGCTGAACACCGTGTTCTAGGCGGTTTGTCGCAGCCTCTAGATTTTCCCGATAGGAAGTGGGATGACATGTTAATAGATTTCGTCACGGGACTACCTAAGGATCAAGGAGGTTGCGATGCTCTCTGGGTAGTGGTGGACTATTTGACGAAGTCGGATCACTTTCTGGAGATCAAGGAGTCGGGTACAATGGATGCCTTGGCATGAAGGTAAGTGGATGAGGTGGTGCGGTTTCATGGAGTTCTGAGATCCATAGTCTTGGATAGGGATGCACGATTTACCTCATGAGTCTGGAGAGGATTGAAGCATGCTTTTGGCACCCAAATACATATTAGCACTACTTTCCATCCTCAGATAGAAGGACAGACAGAGCTCACCATCCAGATCTTGGAGGATATGCTGCGGGCATGTGTTCTGGACTCAGGAGGATCGCGGGTGAGATACTTTCCACTGGTATAGTTTTCCTACAATAATAGCTATCACTGTACCATTGGCATGTCTCTATTTGAAGCCCTATACGGAAGTCTGTGTCACTCACTGATGTGCTGGACTGAGGTTTGGGAAACGATCATTATTGGCCCGGAGGTGGTGTAGAACATGACATAGAAGGTTCAGCTTATATGGGAAAGGATGAAGGAGGTTCAGGACCGACAGAAGTCATATGCTGAAAGCAGGAGGAGGCCCTTGGAGTTTGAGGTTGGAGACCACGAGTTCTTGAAGGTATCCCCTCAGCGTGGACAACAGAGGTTCGGTAGAGGGAGTAAGATTTCTCCCAGATTCATCGGACCCTTCGAAGTGTTGCGGCGGGTCGGTGAAGTGGCTTATCAGCTAGCGCTACTACCGCCGCTACTGAGGATACATGATGTTTTCCATGTGTCCTAGCTTTGTCGGTATCTCCCCGACGATTCACATGTCCTCGACTGGGGAGAGCTAGATATAGAGGACGACGTGACCTTTGTGGAAATACAAATGAGGATCGAGGATCGTGAAGAGAAGGTGATTCGTGGGTGAACCATTCCATTAGTTCGAGTGTTATGGAAGCATGGTGTGCATGAGGAGAGTACCTGGGAACGGGAAGCACATATGTGTGCCCAATACCCAGAGTTGTTTTGAGTTTGTGTTATTCTGTTTATACTTGTTTTTGATGGAACGCTTCACCTTGTTGACTGTGGAATGTGTGGTTTTTTTATTCTCTGAATGTGTGTAAAAAGTCCTGGCTATGGGGTCGAGAGGAACCGATCCCCAATCAAGACGCATTAAGGCGGATGAGATTAAACCTGTGCGGGCGAGTCAGTGCCACCCAAAGCAGATAGTATCTTGACATGGGAGAAGAGACTCTCCAACACATAGGACTGTGCAGTTTGACCCTGGTATGTTGCTTGGTTCTTGAGAAGGATGTGTTTCTAGATAAACAATAAGGTTCACTCCTGAAAGGTATCTTTCAAGGTGGTTTTTCAGACCCCCTCTTCTTTTCTGGTTTGTTTTGATTCTTGAGGGCGAGAATAGTTTGAGAGGTATCTAATGCAATGGCCCAGACCCTCCTGGACCATTACTTTACCAAAAGAGAGGCACCACCAAAACAGTGGCACCGCGGCGGTGGAACCATTCACAGTGGAACTGGTCATGGTGGAACCGTGATGGTGCCACTGTGAGGGGGACACCGTGACGATGGCACCGTGTCATCTTCATTCATTTCCAGTTCCTGAACTTTCTGCTCCCACAGTAAATTAATTATTTTACCCTTATTAAAACCCATAATTAATACCTAAAAATCCCGAGAAATATCCCAGATAGGGGATATTAAATAACAACATAATACCATCGTGTGTAACCGCCCAAACCACGTGGGAAACCATGATCTGAATTTGAAGGCGTTAAAAATCCCCATATCCTGTAACAATGAGATTATATATATATATCGCAGAGGAAGTTCTTCTTTCTATTCTTCCTTTTGGCCGACTCCTCTCATTCTCCCTAGTGCTCCTAGAGTTCCTCCCCCATTCCCGACCTTTCTACTCCCACAGTAAATTAATTATTTTACCCTTATTAAAACCCATACTTAATACCTAAAAATCCCGAGAAATATCCCAGATCGGGGATATTAAATAACAACATAATACCATCATGTGTAACTGCCCAAACCACGTGGGAAACCATGATCTGACTTTGAAGGCATTAAAAATCCCCATGTCCCGTAATAATGGGATTATATATATATATCACAGAGGAAGTTCTTCTTTCTATTCTTCCTTTTGGTCGACTCCTCTCCTTCTCCCTAGTGCTCCTGGAGTTCCTCCCCCCTTCCCGAGACTTGTGGTGTGCCTGCGCTCGAGTCATCTGCTCATCCTTGGAGTTCCTGATGTCCCTCCCCTGCAAATCATGCATCCCCTGTTCTTGGCGCGTGGAGAAAAATTTTGATCCTTAATCAATCAAGTAAGGATTTTCTCCTTCGTCTCCCTATTCTGTGTATCATGAGGGGTGGGAATGCTTTTTTCTTTGTGGAAATTGATGAAATCGAACTTAATGAAGATAATGAATGGACCTTTAATGAATGAAAGGGGGTGTGATAGACGTTCTGTTGTACACTTTTATGTTGATATGTGTTGTGAATTGTACGGGCCTATGCTCACTAAAAATCATGGTCTTTGGTGGTCTTTATCTGCACACTAATGAACCTCGGTGCTCCTGTATGTCTAAATAACTGTAACATGGAATAGGTTAATTACCTATAATCGGATAAATAAATTGAAAGCACCAGGATCAACCCTTTTTTGTGATAAACCCAGTTAAATCACAGTGGAATTAAAACCAGGGAGTGTGTTAAATCTTTTAAATCTGAAAATATATGTATGGTCCTGCCTTGTGTTGGTGGTAGTGGTTTGGTTGTTCTCTTTCACAGGCCGATTACGGGTGAATTTATGGTTTTCTTGGATGGGGGATTAGATTAAAGGGGTGATATGGGTGGGGATGGGATCCCTTGTTGTTATACTTTCATTGGTTGTGAATCCGAGGCTGTGTGGTTACTCTGCTTATTTCACGAATTGTGGTGGAATCCTCTATTTTTGAGAAACCTTTGGCTCCTAGATTTTTTTGGCGACATTGGGTTGTGTCTCGGGGTTTTCTTTGGTTCCAGTACCTGGAGGGATCTAACTTATCCCTTTCTTGTGGTGATTGTACAAGATAACCGGGTATGAATGATTAAGTTACTGTTTGATTGTCTTATTTATCTGACTTTTGGTTTTTCCTATTAATTTCCCAGTAGTGTAGAATTCACCTAAATGGGGTTACATGAACATGAAAACAGGAACAGTTTAAATGGGAATTGGTTTTGGGAATGAGTTGTGGCTTGGCCGTGAGTGTCGTTCTATTCTTTGATGAGTGAATAGTAACGAGGGTGTTTGTGCTTAGGTTTTGGAACCCCTAGGTTGGCATGAGTGCTTGTTACATATACCTATATCTGTAGCTTTTATGTTTCTTATTCTCACCCCACCCATGTTGAGCACTTAAGTGCAGAACACTCGCATTTCATGGGGGAGGGTGTTTTTTCCAACACTCCTATGAGTGGCTAGTTATTGGCTCCTTTTCTGATCCCTTTCCCAAATAGCGCAAGACTCTTCAGGCTGGCTATGATGGCCTGAAGTCCTTTATTAGACCAAGAATCTTCTGTCAGGGTAGTTGTGGTGGTTTTCAAAGGTGTTTGCGGGTAGGTTGTTTCCCAAGAGTCTTTGGGATGAGGTCCAACTATCTTTGGGCATGGCAATAGTTGTTCTGACCCAGGTGTTTGCGGGAGTGGTTACGCGTGGTGGTTGTGGCCCTGGTGTCTGCAGGCAGGATATCGGTTATGGACCAGGTGTGTGTGGGCCGGGTTTGGCAGTGGGACTGCGGTAAGAATTTTGAGATTGGTTTGATGCATAGGATGTCTTCAATAACCAGTGGTAAAGTGGCACAGGGTACCCAAATATCGATGTGTTATTAATATACGTTACATAACTTGAATTATTTGGGGAGCATTCCTTGGTGAGGTTTGGGTGGATAGATTTTCCTTCTTGGGTGTTTGGTTATCTCTTTTTGCACGTGAAATTAGAATGTCTCCTCACTTATGCACTAGATTCTTTGGTTTCCCCTACTGAGTATACTTGTATGCTCACCCTACGTATATAAAACTGCTTTCTGGTTTCTAGTAGGACTTTAGGGATCGTCCTGGACCATACTAGCTTGGACCTTTGGGGTAATTGTTGTTGTTGATTTCCTTTTCTTGGTATCTTTTTTTACCTTTGGAGTTTTGGGACTTGTATCTTTTACCTTTGAACATGCATACGGGAATGGTTTACTTTTGGCCGTACTTGCCCTTTCAGTTTTGGTGTTGTGGGATTTATTGTCTTATCTTTTGATCCTATTAAAAGGAAAAGGGTAATGCCTTCCATTTAGTGTGTGATTTTATACCCTTGGCACTAGTCACCACTTCAGGATCTATTGAAGGCGGGTCTAGGGGTTCATTATCTATCATTCTACATGAAGAAGGAAGGGTCTGGCAATCTACAGCCCCTTCCCTCATCTTTGTAAAGGGGGTCATGACAAAGTAACTGTAAAGACCCTAATCTTGACGTACATGGACATTACATTACTTTGGAAGAATACTTAGTACATTACAAAAACACACACACAAGGACCGTAATAGTTTAGTGTCTTTGGAAACTGGGACTATAATTTTCTAATCGTGGGGAAAGATCTTCAACATCTCCCATAAAGATATTCTATTTTTTTTACCTAAAACCTTTCTTTATATCCTGGGGAAAAGAAAACATAAAACGGTGAGCTCAAATGCTCAGTAAGGGTAAACAAAAGAAATATCAATCACATCATATTCAAAAGAACATAAATTTTGGAAATATTAACCTGCAAAAGAGATTATAATTTCATAACATGCTATAAATCATGGTAGTGAAATGTAATCACAATAATCATAACATAAAACATCAAGCTTTGTGTCATACACACATAATCATAGAGAATCATTTCTTATTAGTCAAGACTCATTGCCAAGAGTATCTTAGTGGACAAAGCCCATTTCTGAACCGAGTTCATTCCTCGTTTCAGTCTTGTTTAACTAAATCGGTTTAACCTACCGTTCCAGCCATGTCTATCTCATGAGATATAAAATATTTACCCAATGCATTGGAGGGAGATATAGGTCCCACCCATCTCATAATGATACCATTATTATGTGTTCCAAAAAATCAAAAACTATACATCATAGCATAACCCATGTAATAAAAAATGGGAATCTTAAACATCGTGACATCATAAAACAATTCATGTAAGATAAAGGAATTAATAAAACTATTTCTATCAAAATATAGTAAAATCAATGTAATAATAGGGATAGAAATAGAACCCTATATTATCTTAGATGGGAAATTATTTTGATAAAACACTTGAACTCCATTCTTGAGGAAAATATCCTTTCTTATTCAAAAACATTTTTCCTTTCTTAACATGTCATACAATTTTAAACTAAAAGAAGTTGATTAAAAATAAACTTGAAAAATTGTAATGGACGATTCTTGGAAATATTGTTTTAAAAATCCATTCATACCGTATAAGTTAAAAAAACATTATTCTCGTACTTTTGTTGGAAAAGTCAAAAAGTACATCGTACGAAAAACGACAAAAGATTCTTTTCATATCTTTTACTAAAAACTCACCGAAGGGTAAAATTGGAGTTAAACAATTGTAGGAGGATATAAATAATATTAAATATTGAGGAAACATGGATTTGGATGATAAAGCACACCCCAGTAAATTCCAAAGTATAAATAATCTCGGATAAAAATGACATTGTGATATTTCCCTTACCTTAGGTCCGATTTGCTTCGTAAGTGTCCGAACCTCCTTTATAATGATTTAAATAATGTCATTTACTTATTCCAGAATCATAATAATTGTTATGATATTATATATGGTTCATTTATGACTTTATATTACCCGTTCTTTTGTAAATTCCATGTTAAAAAGTGTTTTGGGTAAAATCATTTCATTTGTCGTCCATGTTTTCACTTGTAATTATTCATATGATTAATTAGATCATGATTACTTAATTCCAGAATATAAAACATGATTTATATATAATATATATTCAGAATATACATATATATAATAGATCAGTAAATGGAAAGAAATACACCGTTCATGGAGACGGTAGGTCGTACGTACACATGAACGCTGTTTTCGTTTCCTTATTGAGTTGAATGGAATTAAGTAGATGACATACATATATATACACATAAATACAGTATCATTATTATGTCATATATTTCATGATTACTTATTATATATACTTTATAATCATTCATGAATGGTTAACGTGGAGAATGAATCTCATCGCGTCGTGGAGACGGTATTCCGTACGTACGCACGAGCGATGATATCGTTCTCATGATCGTGGAATTGTATTGGAGTGTATTTATACTATTTCAGAATCAAAATCACATTACAATAAACATATATAGTTATTATGTACACCATTATACCCATCCAAGTAAGGTGGTGGTGGAAAATAGATTACACCACGGCGTGGAGACGGTATTCCGTACGTACGCACGCGCGATGATTTTGTTTTCCGTAGGATGAATAGATGGTGAAATAGGGTTGTTTCATACTTATAATAACATATCGGTATATGAGTGATACTGATTTTATTACTTCATAATGAAATAACCTAAGAAGAAGAAGTGGCAGAAGAAATAAAGTTGAAAGAATCGGTAACGGACATTACCACTTCTTTGAAGCACCTCTTTGAGACCGCATTTTAGGGCACTAAAATTGGTCTTTGAAGAATACCAGGACCTCTAGGATGTTTCTATGGACGTGTAGAAGAGAATTTGGTAGGGGTTGGCCGAGATTGAAGGCTCAAAGTGGTGTGAGGAAGAGAGGGAGGAGGTGCCCTTTTATAAGGGAGGAGAGGGGCACCTTTGGAATAACTAAAACTATTATTTTATTATAAAGCCAAATTAGGTTATAAATAGCTCCAAATTGATTTATTTCGAAGCTAAGTTGGGGATGGGTCGAAATCCTCTCATCCAAAAGAATTTGTACAAGTTTAGTTTACTTTTTTAACCTTATCATTTAGTTTTAGCTTTAAGTTAGATAATTTTACTTTTACGGTGTCTTTTTGTGTTCTGACACTATAATGTTAATAAACGTACTATAACAAGAAAAACGAACCCCAAGTTGTTTATTATTAATATATATAACCTTATCTAAGTCATTTGGCCGAACCTTATATTTTTAGGAAGAAAATAACAATTAATAATTTAATATTTGTTTTAAAAACTATTTTATGTCAATTTTGACACTATTTAGTAATTGATTATTGTAAAAATCATAACAGAATGATTAGTTCGAAAAAAGTTAATTAAAGCAATACTTACATGTCATATTAACCTAGAAAATTAGTGTAATTCATAAAAAGTCTCAAATTACATTTATTTGGGTATTTATAACATCAATTATGTCAATATTTCATTACTGCATCATCTTTGTGTCATAAATAAATTAACTTATTTAAAGTCTAAAAATTAAAAATAAAATATAATTATGTGGGAAAGCTTTTTATCCTTCTAATTAATATTTATAGTCTAATTTATCTTATGTATAACCTTATATTAAAAATTATGTTCTTATTAAACTTTGATTTTAACTATTTTAACCCTTCTTTAAATAAATTAAAAATAAATGTCCTAATCTATTCCAAGTGGGCCTAAATGGTCATATTTTATTCCTAAGGTTGTTTGTGGTCGAATTAAACTTATCCAATAGAATTAAGACATGTGTTAGGGTAATAATAATATCATTTTTACCCTTAATTACCCTATTTACTTTTAACCAAGGTAAAAAAAGTAAAAAGTTACTATTCACCAAAAATTATTTTCATATCATTGAACCACATTTTACTTATTGATATCAACAGTGTCTCTCGGATTTTTGAAATTCCACTCATAGAAGTGGTAAAATTATGTTTTATGAAAAATTCATTTTTTTAACTACCACTTAGTGGTTTCACTATTCATTAAAAAATGAAAGTTTCCAGAAAAATACCAAAAATTAGGCCTAAGCTATATTTGATATTATGAACTCAAAAATGATGTCTATTTTACCAAATTCAAAACCTATCAGTTGCATTACTTAATTTAAAAATTAATTCCCATCATCAAAACAAATAGTGTGTTCTTAAGAGATAATAACTATCAAAAGATTGACACTTGTTTATGTCTGGTTTAAATGTGAAATTACATCCAACGACCAACATTGTATTAAATTGAAAAATATATTCTATATATACTTTAAAACCACTAAAATTAATAATTTATCACTATTAATTATTTCGATTAAAAATGTTGTTTTTAATTAAAATTTAGTAATTTTCACTATTCATCAGAAAATGAAAGTTATCCAAAAAGTTCCAAAATTTCACCCTAAGGTAATTTCGATATTCCGAATCCAAAAATGAAGTCCATTTTGAAAGATAAAATTTATAAAATTTTAAAAAGTGGGAATTACTATTCATATTGGCTAGTTCATAATAATATTATAATAATATCTCGTTTAGTGAAACTCGGTATTGCATACTACACACGCTATCGAGGAAGGTCACGATTGCGTGTAATGCAAGGCAAGTCAGGGATGCGTGTTGTGAAATATCCTTTTGGTGTATCGTACAACACAAGACATTAATGAAATTAAAAGGAATATTTTTCATAAAATCTCGGGGTGTTACATTCTACCCCCCTTAAAATGAATTTCTCCCTCGAAATTCGTCGGGGTTATAAATGGTTTGCTACTCGAAAGTTTCTTTTAATGAAAGCCACATCATAAAAAGGAATACCAAAACATGAATTTAAAAACTACAGTATGAAACGTAACAGTTACCCAAATTAACTCATCACTGGGTTTCCACGTAGGAGAACATAGGTGAAAATATGGACATGGAAGAAAAATCTAACCATCAAGTTCTGATGGAGAGTGGTAGAGAACACAGCTATGAAAAATCCAACAATCACAAAGCCATAAATTTGTGATGATCTAAGGTACCATCTGATTCCTCAGATATAAGAGCAATAGGACAATATTTTTGGTTTTCAAGATCATTTCCCTAAAGTTGATGAAATTGGAATTAGAAGGAATACTTTTGTGATTTTGGTACAGTCTCACCGTTGGTCGTTTCATTGGACAATTTCCACTTCATCTCTAAATAAAATGAATTTGAATTTGTTATTCGTGAAGTGTTAGTAGATTATGTGATAGAATGACGGGTCATTCCATCTGTCTCAAACAAAAGGTTAGCAAAAGTTATTAAATATACCTAAGTCGATCTATAGTGAGATTAATCATATATGTTTCCTAAAATGGACTTATACTTTATATATCATACTTCTTAATATAATAAAACTAGTTTCCACTAAACAAGGACTTCCTATAGGCTAGTGGTAGGTCATAAAGGCCAGTCGCACTTCGGTTGTGGGTTCGATTCCCACAGCCTTGTCCGACGCGATGGGTTGTCGCTCGTCCTGTAGGTTTTTCTTTTTCTAAAACTACACTACTATAACATCCCATCAATAATATCGAAAAAAATTTCTATCCTTAAACAATAATAACTTATGTCCAACATAATCCATTCCAATCTTTAGGCTTATCCACAATATTGTAGTCCACTCTCATAATATAGTGAAAATGATTACCAGAGATTTCATATAATAGCGTGTTAATACCATCGTTGATCCCCGTATATCATGAGAAATGTCTTGTTGGTCACATTCCATACATTTGAAGGCCTTAATCGTGTGTTCTCTTGAAAAATGAATACCCATTGAATCTTAGCGAAAGCATGAGTGCTGTCAAAAGTTAACTCTTTTCACATACCAAAACCTCAAACCATGATATAACTATTTCCTTATATCAGTCATTAGCTCATGAATACTGTCAAACATTTCATTTTCTCCTTATCCCTTCATTATGCGCATATCATCTTTTTTTCCAAAAAAAATCTCAATCACTTTCCATGGTTACCAGTACCATAAAATTATTGAAAACCACCATAGACCAATACATAAATATTCCAATATTCCATGATACTATATACAACCTTATTTTGGAATCCCATTACATAAACACTTAATCATTCCACCACATCATTTCCATATTCAACATCTCCAATAGTGATCGCATGTGACTTCCCTTTGTCCTTTTCCTTAAGCGGTTGCTCATGTCGATCATCACTAACCCTTGGATTAGGGCATATATTAGCATAATGCCTCATTTCCTTGCAGTTTAAGCATTGAAGTGTCAGTGGTGCGTTCTCTGCAGTCTTTTCTTTATTCACATCATTAGAAACCCTTTTTCCATTACTTCGACACTCAGCTGCTTGATGACCTTCTTTTCCACACTTAAAACATTTTCTAGTCCCTTTAAGACAATCTCCACCATGCTTTTTTCCACACTTTGAGCATAAAGAAACATTAATCTTCTTTTCACCATTGTTCTGAGATTTCTCCTTGAACCCCATCTTTCGTTTCTTGTCAAAACCATGAGATGGATATGTTACACCAACTTCCAATTCTACCTTGATAGCACAACACACAATTTCTTCATAGCTACTGAAGTCTCTTATAGATAATTCCCTTCTAAGACTTGGTTTCAAGCCAATAAAAAATCGATCAACTTTACTTTCAGGTTGGATGATAAAACCAGATGCATACCTTGCATGTCTTGTAAAATTCGCTTCGTATATACCAACAGATTCATCATCCTTCTGCTTAAGCTCAAGAAACTCCTTTTCCATCTTTGTTCGAAGAATACGAGGGAAGTACTTATTGAAAAATAAGTTCTTCAACTCGTCCCATTCCATGGACTCAATTTCATCTCTTGGCCTCATATTCTTGATAAGATTCCACCATTGATCAGCTTCACCTTCCAAACAATATACTGCTAAGATGACTTTATCATGTTCTAAACATTGAAGAACTGAAAATATCTTTTCATTGGTACTGATCCATTGTTTAGAAACAAGTGGATTAGTAGACCCACTGAATGAAGGTGGACGTTGCCTCATGAAGGACTCAATAGAATATTGTTCCCTTCTCTTCTAATTTGGAAGTCCAGAATGATTCATAGCTTGTGTAAGTATAGCAATAAGATTTTTCACTCCATCTCCCATAACATTTGTTTGTTCAGGAGGAAAATCAATGCATTGTCCATTGCATTGATCAACACGGTTCCTTCTGGTTCCAGCCATCATCTAAAACCCAAAAAGAATAGTGTGAGAGGCAAAAATCATTCCAGAAAAAACAACATAATAAAGGGGGAGTACCTTCAATATATAACATCTTAGGTTAAATTCTAATATCATTACCGTAGTTCTAGGACTATATCCTATACGTATACTTATCCTTAGGTACATCCCTAGACATACCATAGAAATATCTCTAGGGATCTCACTATCATTTTCGCATCCTAGTTTCCAAAGGTTGACAAAACCTTTCCTCTTATACCAACTGTAAAGACCCTAATCTTGATTTACATGGACATTACATTACTTTTGCGGGATACTTAGTACATTACAAATACACACACATAAGGACCGTAATAGTTTAGTGCCTTAGGAAACTGGGACTCTAATCTTCTAATCGTGGTGAAAGATCTTCAACATCTCCCATAAAGTTCTTCCCTTTTTTTTCTTACCTAAAACCTTTATTTATATCCCGGGGAAAGGAAAACATAAAACAGTGAGCTCAAATGCTCAGTAAGGGTAAACAAAAGAAATATCAATCACATTATATTCACAAGAACATAACTTTTGAAAATCTTATCCTGCAAAATAGATTATAATTTCATAACATGGGATAAATCATAGTAGTGAAATGTAATCACAATAATCATAACTTAAAACATGAAGCTTTGTGGAATACACACATAATCATATAGAATCATTTCTTATTAGTCAAGACTCATTGCCAAGACTATCTTAGTGGACAAATCCCATTTCTGAACCAAGTTCATTCCTCGTTTCAGTCCTGTTTCACTGAACCGGTTTAACCTACCGTTCCAGCCATGTCTATCTCATGAGATATAAAATCTGTACCCAATGCATTGGAGGGATATATACATCCCACCCATCTCATAATGATACCATTCTTATGTGTGCCACAAAATTATAAACCATACATCATAGCATAACCCATGTAATAAAAAATGGGAATCTTAAACATCGTGACATCATAAAACAATTCATGTAAGATAAAGGAATTAATAAAAATATTTCCATCACAACGTAGTCAAATAAATGTAATAATAGGGATAGAAATAGAACCCTATATTATATTAGATGGAAAATAATTTTTATAAAACACTTGAACTCCATTCTTGAGGAAAATATCCTTTCTACTTCAAAAACATTTTTCCTTTCTTAACATGTCATACCATTTTAAACTAAAAGAAGTTGATTAAAAATAAACTTGAAAAATTGTAATGGACGATTCTTGGAAATATTGTTTTAAAAATCCATTCATGCCGTATAAGTTAAAAAAACATTATTCTCATACTTTTGTCGGAAAAGTCAAAAAGTACCTCGTACGAAAAACGACAAAAGATTCCTTTCATATCTTTTACTAAAAACTCACCGACGGGTAAAATTGGATTTAAACAATTATAGGAGGATATAAATAATATTACATATTGAGGAAACATGTATGTGGATGATAAAACACATCCCAATAAATTCCAAAGTATAAAAAATCTCGGATAAAATGAGATTGTGATATTTCCCTTACCTTAGGTCCGATTTGTTTCGTAAGTGTCCGAACCTCCTGTATAATGATTTAAATAATTTCATTGACTTATTCCAGAATCATAATCATTGTTATGATATTATATATGGTTCACTTATGACTTTATATTACCTGTTCTTTTGTAAATTCCATGGTAAAGAGCATTTTGGGTAAAATCGTTTCATTTGTCGTCCGTGTTTTGACTTGTAATTATTCATATGATTACATAGATCATGTTTACCTAATTCAAGAATATAAAACATGATTTATATATAATATATATTCATAATTTACATATATATAATAGATCAGTAAGTAGAAAGAAATACACCGTTCATGAAGACGGTAGGTCGTACGTACGCATGAACACTGTTTTCGTTTCCTTATTGAGTTGAATGGAATTAAGTAGATGACATACATACATATACACATAAATACATTATCATTATTATGTCATATATTTCATGATTACTTATTATATATACTTTATAATCATTCATGAATGGTTAACGTGCAGAATGACTCTCATCGCGTCGTGGAGACGGTATTCCGTACGTACACACGAGCGATGATATCGTTCTCATGATCATGGAATTGTATTGGAGTGTATTTATACTATTTCAGAATCAAAATCACATTACAATAATCATATATAGTTATTATGTACACCATTATACCCATCCAAGTAAGGTGGTGGTGGAAAATAGATTACACCACGGCGTGGAGACGGTATTCTGTACGTACGCACGCGCGATGATTTTGTTTTCCGTAGGATGAATAGATAGTGAAATAGGGTTGTTTCATACTTATAATAACATATAGGTATATGAGTGATACTGATGTTATTACTTCATAATGAAACAACCTAAGAAGAAGAAGTGGCAGAAGAAATAAAGTTGAAAGAATCGGTAACGGACATTACCACTTCTTTGAAGCACCTCTTTGAGACCTCATTTTAGGGCACTAAAATTGGTCTTTGAAGAATACCAGGACCTCTAGGATGTTTCTATGGAATTGTAGAAGAGAATTTGTCAGGGGTTGGCCGAGATTGAAGGCTCAAAGTGGTGTGAGGAAGAGAGGGAGGAGGTGCCCTTTTATAAGGGAGGAGAGGGGCACCTTTGGAATAACTAAAACTATTATTTTATTATAAAGCCAAATTAGGTTTTAAATAGCTCAAAATTGATTTATTTCGACGCTAAGTTGGGGATGGGTCGAAATCCTCTCATACAAAAGAATTTGGACAAGTTTAGTTTACTTTTTTAACCTTATCATTTAGTTTTAACTTTAAGTTAGATAATTTTACTTTTACCGTGTCTTTTTGTGTTCTTACACTATAAGGTTAATAAACTTACTATAACAAGCCAAACGACCCCAAAGTTGTTTATTATTAATATATATAACCTTATCTAAGTCATTTGGCCAAAACATAGATTTTTAGTAATAAAATAACAACTAATAATATAATATTTGTTTTAAAAACAATTTTATGTCAATTTTGACACTATTTAGTAATTGATTATTGTAAAAATCACAACAGAATGATTAGTTCGAAAAAAGATAATTAAATCAATACTAACATGTCATATTAACCGAGAAAATTAGTGTAATTCATAAAAAGTCTCAAATTACATTTATTTGGGTATTTATAACATCAATTATGTCAATATTTCATCACTGCATCATCTTTGTGTCATAAATAAATTAACTTATTTAAAGTCTAAAAATTACAAATAAAATATCATTATGTAGGAACTCTTTTTAGCTTTCTAATTAATATTTATAGTCTAATTTATCTTATGTATAAACCTATATTAAAAATGATTTTCTTATTAAACATTGATTTTAACTATTTTAACCCTTCTTTAAATAAATTAATAATAAATGTCCTAATCTAATCCAAGTGGGCATAAATGGTCATATTTTATTCTTAAGGTTGTTTTTGGTCTAATTAAACTTATCCAATAGAATTAGGACATGTGTTAGGGTAATAATAATATCATTTTTACCCTTAATTACCCTATTTACTTTTAACTGTGGTAAAAAAAGTAAAAAGTTACTATTCACAAAAATTATTTTCATCTCATTGAACCACATTTTACTTACTGATATCAACAGTGTCTCTCGGTTTTTTGAAATTCCACTCATAGAAGAGGTAAAATTATGTTTTATGAAAAAATCATTTTTTTAACTACCACTTAGTGGTTTCACTATTCATCAAAAAATGAAAGTTTCTAGAAAAATACCAATAATTATGCCTAAGCTATATTTGATATTATGAACACAAAAATGATGTCTATTTTACCAAATTCAAAACATATCAGTTGCATTACTTAATTTAAAAATTAATTTCCGTCGTCAAAACAAATAACGTGTTCTTAAGAGATAATAACTATCAAAAGATTGACACTTGTTTATGTCTGGTTTAAATGTGAAATTACATCCAATGACCAACATTGTATTAAATGGTAAAAATATATTCTAAATATACTTTAAAACCACTAAAATTAATAATTTATCACTATTAATTATTTCGATTAAAAATGTTGTTTTTCATTAAAATTTAGTAATTTTCACTATTCATCAGAAAATGAAAGTTATCCAAAAAGTACCAAAATTTCACCCTAAGGTAATTTCGATATTCCGAATCCAAAAATGAAGTCCATTTTGAAAGATAAAATTTATAAAATTTTAGAAAGTTTGTATTACTATTCATAACGGCTAGTTCATAATAATATTATAATAATATCTCGTTTAGTGAAACTTGGTATTGCGTACTACACACGCTATCGAGAAAGGTCCCGATTGCGTGTAATGCAAGGCAATTTAGGGATGCGGGTTTTGAAATCTCTTTTTGGTGTAGTGTACAACACAAGACATTAATGAAATTAAAAAGAATATTTTTTCATAAAATCTCGGGGTGTTACAGTAACTCATATTTGTGCCCACTAAATCCAACTTTATAGGTCTATGATCTATGTGAATGAGGTATATAAAAACATTGGATAAACATAGCCTTCTCTACTATTTTCATCCAATTAAACTGTCCTAAATATCCACTTCTTCAAAGGGTTCAATCAAACCATGATTATTCCAAAAAAATCCCCACTATATGTATAAACTCACACTCTACAACTCCCAATAATAATCCATATTGAAGACATTTCTATCCACAAGCCACCCTTATTCATAATAGGACGTGAGATTCACAAAAAAAACACCTACCATAGAAAGTTTTATTATCAATTGAACCACTTATGGTAGAGTTACACTCCCCACCTTTAAATAAAACCTAATAATTTACTAAAACAAATACAATCATTCCACATTAAACACTTCCATAATGTGAATCATTTAAATATTTTACACTAACCCTATCAGATCTCACAATGATAGGAAATTTGATGTATGATTAAACTTATCATCACTACCTAAAATGGTTTTTTAGGAACATTACAAAAAAATAATAATACCATCACTAATCCTAAGGATTAATACATTTTATACCATTTTGGGAAACTGTATAACTAAACCACCAACCTCAAAAATGATCACATCCACCACTAAAAACTAAATGGTTGGGTAGTGGATACTCATCACAAAAGTAACTAATGAACACATTTAGATATGTAATCAAACTCATCTATCCATAATATAACTAAGCCATATCACATTAGCTACCCATTCTACAAAATCTAAAGTTTTCTATCCTGACCCATTCAGATAACTCCAACTTTATCAGCACTAAACAATAAGATAACACTTACCTCAACTAAATTAACCAAAAGTAACATCCTATTTGGAAACGCTCCTCATATCATAGAAATATCCAACATAGGATGAATACCAATTCTTGAGTTGAAGTAATAGTACTATGGTTTCATACCCCACTGAAAAAATTAGATAAAAACTTCTCATATCAAATCCAAATATGTGTCAAATTGCAACATCACTACCCAACATTGAATAAAGATAATGTAAAACCCACCATTAGGGGAATTATTCAAGTCCACCACTTGTAAATAACTAATCAAGCACGAAACAAAACCCAATATTTCTATATTTTACCTCTCATATACATTATGTTTTGGGGGATATCGTAACTACTAAAATGAATACCATATCTCGCACTTCTACAAAAAATGGCATCAAGGTAAGATTCTTAGACATTTTTTTGTGAATTGAATTCATATTGAAGATGTCATCTTCCATATCATGCTTAATCTCTAAACCTTTGATCACATAAGAAATCAATGTTTCAAACCTCACTTCATACAATTACAACTCCCCAATCCTAAATAGTATGGTTAATGGGATTGATCTATGACAACCAAAACTCTCACATAATGATCCCCACACAATATTACTACTTTTAAAGTAATCCATTCATAACCTCAAAATAATTGAGATGGTCAAAATATATACTATATCAAATGAGGGATAAATTAACAAATATTAAAAGGAGGTTCATGATTCGTATAATCACAATACATGATTTTGTTACTCCAAATGACTTCACTAAGAATTCATGACATCCCTAGTGATTCTAGAATGCAACCCAAGGAATATCGTTCCCATAAAAAGGATGGTGATACCAAATAGAACTAAGATCAACATTAAGAATACTTTTGTTCCATTTTATAGGCTATATTGGTCTCAACAAACCTAAAACAATCTATTGAGAGATATTCAAATAACACAATTATCTATAAATATTATTTTTTGGACACCTAATAAATAGTAACAGATATCATCACAACTTCAAAAGTATGGTGATATGTGAAATAATAATTTAATAAGATAATCCCAAAAATATTCTCTAGAAAAATATTGATGATATCCTTCACCATTGTGGGAAACCTATCCATCATAGAATCCCAAGTGCACCAAAATCAATTTACATCCTAGTAAAATTCATTCTACCTTATTTTGAAGGATTTCCCATTAATTTAACTAAAGGGTCCAATTAACCATTAAATGTAAATCATAGTGAATCTTCCCAAATTCATAAAACCTTGAAAGAAATTTTGAATTATCCAATCCAAAATAATTTTGATGTCATATGGTCTCTCATTACACAAGTGAATCCCAAAAACAAATTCTCAATTGAGGTAGAATCCATAATTTCATCCATTGTGAGAAAAGAGGAAATCCGTGCAATGTGAGTACTCATCCAAATATGTATATATAGTATATCCATTAGAATATTTAAACCAAAATAAACAATACATGATGAAATGAAAGGATCCATTTGATATCTATTAGAATGAGTGTTAGTGAATGATACATGAATCATACCTCCAAACCTACCATAAATCAATAAAATTGAACCATACTTCATGTGAAACAATCCATTTCCTACTCATATACACTATGAATCTAAACGAGATCTTATAAAGGTAGTACCGAAGATAGTCCTGGATATCACCTAACTGTTGCCACTACTACACTATCAACTCCCAGCTTTAAATACCTCATGGAAGGCCCCCAATACTACAATAAGATGGTATTTGATATTAATGTTTCTGTTAATGTGGATGTTTGTATATGGAACATCACTGAATTACTTCTATGAAATTTCAATCTGTTATGATCTAGCATTCAGTCCATATAGAAAACATAGAACATCCATTTTTCTCTCCACGTCTCCAATATAGGTAAGGAATGTAATGTCAAAACCCCTATATCAGGCCTCACACTAGAGGCCTTACTTGATCTCATGATATTGTTTTAAAACTTCTAGGATAATGTATAAAGGGTACTCAATCCACTAACCTAAACATACACTCTATCAAAATATTTCTACACTGATGAGGGTTTAACCCCCTTTTCACTCATTCCATTTTAAACATATTTTCATAGAACATTCTAAAAAATATCCAACTACATATATGGTATGGGTAAACTATCAAAAGTTCAAGTAAATGTCAATTAATAACACACTACACCACTAGGGGAAATGTAATAAATGAACCACTATTTTTTATTGGGTTCCCTAAAAAAATATGAAATATGAGTCTTTTAATCCAACCAATCAACTAAAACTCGATGAGTTGGATGTCCTAAAAACCCCATGAGACATCTATCATCGGAACTCATATATCACATCTGTCCAACCCGATGTCATGTCCAACTCAGTGAAAACTACCATCTTCTCTGGATTTAAGTATACTCTTTGAAAAATGGTATTGGATCTCCCCTCTTCTTAAAGGCCTAAGATATCATATATTCAATTACTATAATGATTTTTTTGTTTCTCAATTGATTAGTGTTGAGAGGATCAAACACTAGAATAGTCTCATTATAGCCTTTTCTTTAATCCTTAAATAAATATCAATGGGTTACAACCCCTATTGTACAAGTTGAACACATAGTTACTAGAACACATTTACTTGAGAATATATAGGAATGAAATGAATGATCAAGACTAAAATCAAATATGATTTATGTAACTACATACATGTATCCAAGAAATTATTTTATTGAGTTCTTGAGGGACTGACATGTTATTAGAGTCTTATTTAAGGGGTGTATAATCTATCACACCAACACTAGGTGTTATGTTATAATAACCAAACTCCAAAAACATATACCATTCATTCTCTAAATTAGCAAACAAATCCTAATGAGAATACATAATCCAAAAAATATCCCGAGGACTTGAATAATTTTGATACCATTTTTCTAGACTTGAGCCATTGAGACCTCTCTTAGGATAGTAATTAACTAAGTGTTCCACCCAAACCCCATATTCATTAGGTAAATTCCTAACTACTACCACTAAGTTGGAATAAAAATACATGGGATTCCATAGACTATATCAAACTATAAGAAGATATCATCTCTAATACACAATATATAACCAATAATTTATATCCACACAGACACACACAAATATATATATATATATATATGAAAAACTGAATAGTATATCAATGCATATATGAAAAAATGGATATATAGTATAATAGCATAAAGGATTTATTTAATGTATAATATACAAAAAGAATATCACCAAGATTAACCATCTTGAATCAAGTGAAAACTTCTCCACATTTTAAGAACTTCCATGATGAGAACTCAGGAAAAACCAACTCAATCATGCCCTAATATAAGTCCTACACCAGGTCAACAATCTCTAAAAATAGTAAATCCATCACCATAAAATGAGAAATATTAATAAACAAAACACATGGTGGAACAAGTCATGAGTACATGTCCGTATATAAATTCCAAGATGCCCCCCCCCTAAATGAAATAAATACAATACAATAAGTCATCTTGAAAACCCTAGACTAATTGAAATTAGTAGAAAAAACCCCAAACATGCTCAAAGTATTAAAAAAATCTGGTTACAGTATGTAGTCTTTTTATATTTGATTCACAGATAATACAATCTCAATGGTGACAATAGATATCAATAATATCATAAAAATACTTATAAATCATAGATTTGAAACCCTATTTAGATGTGGTATCTTGAAGAAAACTGACATCCTAGTTTTAGGTCATATATTTAAGGTAAAATAGTTTTTTAACACGTAAAAAAACATATGAATCATTCTTCACCCAAACAAATAGAACATCATAAACTCTAAGAAACCTCTCTGAATCATATGGGGGACCCACTCAATTTTGACAAATGTATGTCAGTCGAGGGTGTACCTAGCCCTATAGAGGACCCAAACCTCATCATGTAATGTATGAATAACATTATTGGGTAATAAATTTTATTTTTTGAGGACTGAAAAATCATTTTTATGAGTTTACCTACAATACTAATTATATAGATAACTCATGCATTCGAACGGGTTTGCCTCTAAGGGGCTTACCGACCCCATGTCTAGTCCAACAGCCACACCCATTGATATTTTCGCTATCTCTATGATGAAATAAATTTTATATTCTTAAATTCCTGGAAAAAACTCCATCATAATGAATAGAAATGGACCCTCAATTTCTATATTTAAAAAGTCTCAAAATTGATAATTCATGTGACTGATTCTGACACTCGGCTGAGAAGTTATGGAAACGTGTAAAATAAGGAACAATATGTTGTGTGTACTCTTAAGTGCATGGTATGTAGGCCTCAGTAATAGAAAATGTTTTTTATTGTAGTCCATCTCATGTGGAGATGTCCTATATAGTATTTCATGTTTGATACATGGTGTGTGAGTCTCACTATTTCATGTAAGCATGTATTGACTATACAAGCATGTTGAGATGTAACACCCAAGAACATGAATTGTGCTCCAATATAAAAGGTTTTATTATTATTATCATAGAACCGCTCATTATGGGTTTACCTATATATCATGTCTAATAAGGAAAATTATGTGTGCCTCCTACGGACTACAAGGGTGTGTACTTCTATAACTACCAGAGTCATGTTTTTATTAAACACAATGTTAACTATGGGCCATATGTTATGTGGGACCAGTTGGTATTCCAAGATTATAAATTTTTATATTCTCAAATAAATAACCCAAAATAAAAAGTTTGGTTTTCTAGTGTAACACCCCCAATTTATATTTATGACCTAAAGAAACCTCAATGCAATGGAAATCGACACACACGGTGTGTGACCCTGGAGACTACACACAATATAGAAATAAAATTCATAGAAGTTATACATTTTTTATCAAACATATTTTTAGTCATCTCCACTATGAATATCATTATCTATCATGCCTTCTGTTGTGATATTGACCATTAAAATAATTGGTTAGGTTACACCCTTCCACCATTGACCCTCAACACAAAAGACTATTTCCTTTAAGGACTTTTTTCTATCATATCATTTCTAAGGTCACCATATATATGGATATCATTCATGATCCATCATTGTATGTTCTCTATTTAAAACTGGATATCACCACACTATTATAAAGACTACATTCACCACTTCCACCACTCCCACCGTCATTGATTTTTCCTTCACCCCAAATCTTCATCTTTGAACCATCTGATATGAAATAATAAAAGGATTATTGGGAAATAATTGTAGATGGAAACATAAAAAACCCATAATTTAGCTTCAAAAATGTATATATCAAGTGATGAAGGTGACATAATTTCAATGAAACCTTATTCGGAGGAATTAAGGGAAAAGGATAATGGGATTTTTATATATTCAATAATTTAAAAATATATAAATTTGAATGTCTTCCATTATTAATTATTTAAAATCTAAAATTATATTATTTGTCAAAAAAAACATAATAACTCTATTAGTTTAAATAATCCATAATGATATTCAATAAGATTATATCATTAACCAATACAAATGAAATTATGGAAATATTTTCTCAAGAATATAGTATAATCATTATTCAAAATCAAGATCATATGATTTGTATAGTTGAAAAATTAATTCTAATAATTCTTATTGCTTGCATAAAATATACTATTATTCATGATCAATTATCCACATATTAATTAAGAAAAAATTATCCATGAACTTTAAATTATTTACATGATAATCAATTTTAATAAATTCTATTATGTGTTGAAGAATCAATGAACATCAAAAATAATCCTTGAAATAAAAAAGAAATCTACACCTAATGGTGCAAATTTAGTCACTTCAACGATTTGTCCTCATTAACATTATAAATATATCACCATTACATCGATCTGTTATTTATATCATCGATGTAAAACTACTACGTCCAAAATCCCTCTAGGGTATAATAATTATTGGTGGTGACTAAAAATAGGAAATTTGATAATTAATTAATTTGTTATATAAACAAGTCCATCCAGTAAAATCAATGAAATACCTGAAAGGGATCATTACAAGACCCAATACCACAACACATAATTTATAACTTCTCTAGGTAAAACAAAATGTTTTGAAATCAACCACAGTTTAATTATTTTTATAAAATATTATTTTTTGGAGATACCATTTTTTTTGCTTAGTGGATATATATTTGTTTACTTAATAAATATTTAATATCCATTAAATTTTAACCAACTAAAAACATCACCAAGTCGCATCCCAAAGATAAACACCACAATCTGAGATCAATGTAATGAAAAAAAATGTTGAGGTTTATGGTTTTCATAAATTTATTATTTTACACCTTCTAAGGAACCAATACTTATTAACTAAAAATTGTGCAAATATCTGAAATTGGAAAAACTGAAGTCTCTATTAGTGAAGGAAATTCTCTAGGGACTCTTGGATGAGGTCAGATATATAGGTATAAGTTATTTAGATAACTCAAACTCTCAGGTATAAGGAAGGATAATAATATCTTGGGAAATAAATTTTTGTATTTCTTAAAAATGGGTGTCCCTTCAAGGATATTCCTTTCCATTACATCAATAATATTTTGTAGGTGTTATTTCTCATATGTAAATAATATCCATACTTGAGGAAGTCTTTTAAAATAATATTCATAATTCTTCTTGAACTTTTATTGAATTAGTGGATATTGTGGGATATATATAGTGATTTCCCTCTCTCATCAGTTAATATGTTCCAATATAAGGATAATAATTCTATTACCAATATTTCATCAATTTTATCTTTGATAAAATAACTCTATTTTCAAGAAGATTATCCATATAAATTTCAATTAATGAATAATTTTATATTTTAGATTGAAGGATTTCACCACTTGGTTATTTAATAAAATGATCGATCTCTATGTTGACAGGTTGTGTCCTCATATTTTTATAGAAATTACATGATGTGAATAAATTAATATAACTAGAATCAAAAATGACATTCAATGTTATTGAAATAATCAAAAGTGTTCAATTATTCATATACTTTACTTGGTTCATAATGGTAGTAGTTATAGAATAATATCTTCTTTCTTCCCCTAGATTTAGAGGTTGTGATCATTGGTTTTCCACAATTTTCCTTGGATTAGTGCATTGAGATGCATAGTATCCATGTTCCTTATAATAAAAAAAGGATCGTGTGGGAGGATTGTGTTGGAAATTCATTTATTCCATTATATTTATTGGATTCTTCGTATCATATTATAATTATTTAGCTTTATTCCCTTAATTTTAGCACTTGAAGCATCTACTCATTCTTTTTAGTAAATTTCTAAGGCGATTATTTCCATATATTTAACATGTGGGTAATTTATTCTTCTTCTACCTATGAACCTATTAAAAATAAAATGTGGAGTTAAACTCAATTACTATTCCTATCTTTATTCCTATAAGATTATTGAGATTCAATATTCTAAAACTTCACTATAGGGGAACATAAAACTATTTTCCCATAGGCATCAAGGTCCAAAATAGTTAAATATTTTTAAACAATTAATTATATTACAATAATAAAATGATCAAATATTCTTTCATGTTCACAGAAATAGTCATAGGTGTTCCATGAAAGACTACTGATTTTTTATTTATATGAACCAGTTGATTTTTCTTCCCATTGAATTATCCAAAGAAGTTATATATTTATTTTAATATAGAGAGTGTTGGTAAAATATTTGTTTAAAAAACTATTAGACCCATAATATTCTATTGAGTAAATATATTCCCTAATATTGGTATTTTTTTCAATGTCAACAACTAATCAGCTTGTCCTTATAAATAGTAAATGTCTATGATCACTTACTCATATTCTGAGCAGTGGAGAAGAAAAAATATTTTCAAAATAGAATTTATATATTTATATATGATTAAAGGATTAGGGGATCAAATAAAAGTTGGTGGTTATCCCCACATAAAGGACTCATCCATAATTTGGTCCTTCATTATATGATTTATGAAATCTTTGTAGTTTATGTGATTATGTATAAATAGTGTAAATTGAGAAAGCACTATCATGAGGTTTTCAACACCCACTGACCTTATATTTATATCTCATTTGATAAATTTTTATATAATACAATATGTTAATTATTGACATAATTACTCATATTTAAAGATATTTACTATAAAAAGGAATGATAAAACTATTAATACTTTTATTAGTAAGAATAAAAATAAAAATAATGAACATTGAAATATTAACTTATAAATCACTTTTAAAATAGAACTTATAACTTTTTAAGATTCAATATAGGATATTTATGATTTATTATCTTCAATGTTCACTAAAATAATACACATAAATGATTATACCTTATTCTGATACCGACTATGATGATCAAAATCTCATACACAAATTATTACATAATTTTTAATAAAAATATCCATTATCAGTCCCAAAAATATTGGGGGCCAATGTATTTGGAAAAATTTCTATATAATTCATGATGTTAAAAATAAACTGCATTATCATTTATTTTAAGCATCTAAATAGGCACCAATATCTCATCATGTTTTTATCACTGCATGGGACAACCTATATACATATATAAATGAAAAGATAGAGATATAAATATTTATAAGGGGATAAAATATCATAAACAAGGGGTGATAAGTCATAATAGTCATTAATTATAACATGGAATCCACAAATAGAAGGATCATAAACAATTACATGGTAGCATATAATAAGAGACACAATTTCATGAGATTATGGTAATAATGATAATCATGTTATTGTGGAAAACACATAAGACATGTCATCATAAAAATAATTCAAGATCAACTATAATTACAACATAACATAATGTTCCAGACTCATTGCATGTACACCATACATAGTATATCATGAGATGTAAGAATTTCCCAATTTATTCGGGGATATATAATATATGGACTATCTATCATATCATAATATTTATTATATT
This sequence comes from Viscum album, assembly GCA_963277665.1. NCBI lineage: Eukaryota > Viridiplantae > Streptophyta > Magnoliopsida > Santalales > Viscaceae > Viscum > Viscum album. Next base: position 1,493,588,617 of record OY728120.1, read on the forward strand.
TGTGTTTTTTGTATAAAATAAAAATATATCAATCATGAACATAAAATAAACCCATGAGAATGAAATGAGTAGTGTAATGATGTCAAAAGGATTATTCAAACGAAAAATCAGGTAGATTCCAAAAATAATAATGGAATATATCTTATTAAATTTATGTAGTTCATAATAAATAAATATTAAATAATTTTTTTTCATAAAGGGAAGAATTAAGGTATAGAAAAAACATAATAATAATTAGGGAGAGGAGAATGAAACTTGAAAATTGTATTTTCTAAACATAATAGGATTTAATTGAAGAAATATTAGGAATGCTACCAAAAATTAATGAATATCCCCAAAAAATGAAAGTTATGGAAAAATAAATAATATAAATAAAGTCATAGTAGAGATATATAAAGTGTAAGAATGGGTGATATATTGTTTTAGAGAACATTATGTCAAGAACAAAAAAATAGGAGAAAACCATTACCTTGAGTATTAGATTTCTTCAGACACTCCTATAACCATATGGATTGTTAAGTTATTTTTATTAATTTTTTTATAAATATATTCATATTTATTTCATATCTTATAAACTATTTATTATCATATTTTTTTCATTCATTAAATTAATTTTGTTCACATTGATTGTTTTTAGGTTGTTTGGTTCATAGATCCCAAACCGAATTGATGTAATTGTGGCAATTATAATCTATTAAACCAGAGTTATATAATATCAATAAATTTAATTTTATAGTTTTTATATAACTATAAAAGTAGAATATTTCAATATTTAAGTATATTTGACCCAAAATCTTGAAATAAAAAACAACTTTTCTAATATTGTTTTTGATGGGTAAAAATGACTAGCATTTTTTACTTTTAATATCATTATTATCATGCTTATTTTTTCATTTCAAAATCATAGATATGATATTTTGGGATTTTTAATTTTATATTAATCATTGAAATAAATTTATAATAATATAAGGGGAATGTGTAAGGGAAAAACATCATCTTTCACATAGGTAATGTAATACCACGATTGATGAATGTTGTTTTTTAAAAGAGCTATAAAAAAATTAAATGATTAACAAATTTCAATGTATTAAAATAATATTATATTATAGGTAAAAAACTATTTGAATGTTTATTTTAATGATCAATTATATTTTTTGTGTCCAATGATCTATGAAGTAACACTGAAAGGGGTGCGTATCAATGGAAACCGATTTTACAGATTATTTTCTTTATCAATTACAGCTCTTAATATTCAAATTTTCACACCTATTAATTTGAATAGATATTCTTATGAATTATAAACCTAAAAAACCACATTAAAGGTCATAAATAATAAGATCAATAGTAAATTTTATTTCTATATGGTTCAATCCCAATGTGGTTGAAAGTGTTCACTCTATGTTTGGGTTAGGATCGAGACATAAATATCCACTAATATAATCATGTGATTACATATAGGGAAGATATCATCCATTTCCCCTTGGATATCTCCCAAAAATGTATATAGTATCCTGATTGGTTTTTATACTCACTTCAACTATTTCATATAGGGTTTTCTAAACTTACTAAAGAAAATGTTCTCCGTTCATATTTAGGATTTCCTAACACCACAATGATTAGATATTTTTCCCCGACAACAGTCTTTAACCACTAAAATGTGATATTATACATTAGTATAAATTTATATCATTTACTCACTTTAAAAATGATTAAAAAATATAAATGGAAGTTAGATTAATTTTATTTCTTATTCATTCAAATATGAACTTCTACTATAAAAATATATTCAAGTAAGAGATGCATACTGATTATTACCACCATCTTCTTCTAATTATTATAGGGATTAGACACATATATTATGAATAGGAAATAACAGAATCGACACTTCTTAACATTCTTCTTCTTTATTATTCATCATCATCTATGACACACAGATATCATAGGTTATATCTTCCTATATACTAATTATTTATTATTCTACTTATATGATTACACTTTATTTTTAGAAATATTTTAGAATCAATTTATTGAAATTAACACTTATATATAACATATTATGTTTCTTCTTCTTTTATTTTTACATCTAGCCTCCCAAAATATGACATAAATATGTTCTATATTCTAAATATTAAAATATTAGGATATTTAATATTGTTATCCTCAAAATATTCTAAACCGAATCATGTGGGTATATCCTCCATGATACATGACTACATTAGTTCTCAATTTAACCCCATGATCATAGAATATATTATTTCCTTATAGACTGTCCTATAATATTTTCCACAAATACCCGAGTTCTTCATTTAAACATTTCAAGAAATTTATCCTAATAATACTTCTACTGTTGATCTTTAAAATGGATTTCAAATATTCATATTTTAAATCATAAAATTATCACACCAATATATTCTATATTAATTATCATTTAATTCCCCACAAAATTATGCTTTGATCTAAATATTTATTCTTAATTAAATTTCCTATTAAATATAACTCTTTGATCCACATATCTAATATTTCAGGTTGAAAATCCTTTTGGCATGATCTACTTCTCCATGACATATAAATCATCTTCTCAGAACATTATTATCACTATCCTCGTCATAAATCACGAATTAATATTCACAACACCATGATATTTAAATAATTGTATAAAAACAAAAGAGTAATATGTTTTCATTATTCTAAATTCTCACATTTATAAAAATAATAAACCATATATAATAAATAGAATCTCTTATATATCATTTAAGTGAGCTCAAATATATCATACATATCATCATTTTCTTGTTAGTAAATTTCTAAATTATATTCAATATCATATTATACACCATATTTAAAATGTTATGAATCATTTATAATATTTTTCATATAACCCTATATATTGTATGTATGTTGTAGAGTATATTTCATATCACAAAGAACCATTTCATTTTTTATATTTCAGAATGATCTTCAATGTATATCTTCCATATACAATAGAATATATCACATATTAGTATGAAATCCTAACATAACTTCCAAATAATGTTATGTATCATAATGATATTCCTAAATTTCATTATGTATATCTATAGAATGTTACGTATCATAATGAGTTATATTACATTTATAATATTATGTTCTAAGAAGAACATATGTATAACTTTTTTAATTCATTCTCTACAAATTATAATTTTAAATCTTCATAAATAAATCCTTTTAGTTATTTAAACATTATCTATGATTCTTCAGTCACAATAATTTATCTCAAAATAACATAAATTTATATAGAAATACATCAAACCTTATAAAAAATATTTTTCATTATTTTTAAAGTACTCTTCTTGAGTATTAATATAAATTTCAACTACCTCATAAAATCTAGTTGTAAACATCAATATTTCTCCTCAATTTAATGTTATTTGATAATTACTAATAAATATAGAAATTATCTCAAATAATTACTTAGTTTCATTAAACATCATCCAAGGCTGTTAATCAATAAATGGAATAGCCTTTATGCTCAGTAATAAGAAGATGAATGAACTCTTTAATTCACAACCAACTTCACTTAATCCTTCTATAATCCAAATTCTCAAACACATCAAGATCATGTTCTTGATATTACTTTATATATATAATATACCTTTTCCTTGATTCTAATTAATTATGGTATAAAAATAATCAGATACATTTTAAGGATACATATTTGAATATGAATATTTAATAAAACCAAGTAATAATAATAATCATCATCATCATGGTCTGTCTGTAACAAAAACCCAATCCCATTTCTTTATCTTCCTCATCAAAATATAAAATTAACATCATCATTATGTAAACCAGTTAATATATTCAATATATTTAATCTATAGAAACTCTAAACTATATCTCATTCCAATGAACTCTTTTATCTCATTGTTTCATGAAACAATTAATTAATTATAGGATACGTTAATGTCTATAATAATTGGGCTCTTTACCATACCCTTAACATATTGAAAACATCACTTCCTATTAATAACTTTACTTATTGAAAACATATAAAATGAAAACAATGTTGGGTTCTTAGATAAAACCCTTTGGATTTGTTTTAAATTCCATTAAATACTTAAAAAAATCACTAAAAATATGTTCCTAAAAGTTATGAACTTTTATCTACATTTTATTGATAATAAATATAAATAATGAGAAACAACTTAATCAACTATGAGTCTTTGTGAACTAAAACTGTATTGAAAATAAGATAGATTAATCTATGAATAATTGTTTTCTATAAATATCATATCATGTAATACCATATTTAATTTATCACTGTAGGAGATATGTTAGAATATTTTATAAAATATCACATACTTTAAACTCAATTTACACATCCAGAATAATCAAGATCAAGTAGGTTCCTCCCCCTTAATTTTCAATTCCTGTTCAAAAAACACACCCCTTAATAATCAGATTTAACTCAATCAAAACATGGATGGGAAAGCGAGACTATAATACCTTAAATTATGAATTTTCTAGATATTAAAGATTCACATTAAATAAAAAATTTCTCATGGAAATATATCACAAATACCCCTTAAGGGATAAGATCCATCCATCATTTTTATTGTTTGTCTTATTTAAACATGAACTTCAATAATATATTTCTAATAGTAACTGAAGTATTTCAAAGAGGAATCATGATACCAATTAAATAAATCCATGTTGTATAATACTACATGTTGTAATAAAATCATTACATTCAAGTTCTCCCTTAACACACATCACCTTAAATTTATTATGTAGAATAAAAATAAAAATTATAAGAGAATAAGGTGGATCCTTCTATTATTATTAATGAGAGTAACCAGTCATAGATTATATTATAATATTAGAAAATATTTTATTTATAGCTCTATATTTATGATAACACTTCATGTTTTCTCCTCATTTAATTTTTTAATTATTTTCTTTTTTATTTTCAGTGTCTTCTTCCCTTATGGAATTGAATTTTCTGCATTAGCTAACAAAGAAAATTTATTATATGTACATTATAAATATAATTTGACAGTTTAAATTATAATGACCAAATATTCATGAATTATTTAGTAACCGATCAGGATCTGTTGTATTGTTCACATGTCCTTTGAAGAGTGTTTGAGTTACCCATTCTTGGAAAATTCTCAATTTTCCTTCTGATATTCCTTCCACTAAACAAATCATTTTGTTTCACTATTGTATTTATTCTATTATATATTACCTAAGGTGGATTCCTTTATCATTGATATTAAATAATTTAAATAAATTATTCATAATGTATATATTCCTTACATAATAGAACCATATTCTCCTTAGTGTAGCATCTCTCAAAATATGATTGGGTGTGTTTACTCAAAAATATTCTTTTGAACATTAGGTTGAATCACCTTATCTTATATATTTATTCCTTCTCATATCTCATGGAATCCTTTCATCAAAATAATTTTATTTATTCTTTTAAAGTGTGAATCTGTAATCATCTTTATAATGGCCTCATATATTATATACTCTAATGAAATTCTTAGGGATTTTAGATATATTTAAAGTGACCAAAAGTTTATTTCTTCTGTTCTTTTATTATACTCGATCGTGGTCCCCATTTATGTATGCTTTATAAAATATAAATTAATTGAAATATTATTCTAATATTCAATGTTCTTATATACAAATATTCCACACCACCAATAGATCTAAATAAACCTTGATATTCTCCTTTTTTCTCAAATCTTTACAACATGATCACCTTCTTGTTTTTGAGTGAAAACTACATTCCATTTATCACATTTTAGGGAATTTCAATTTTTCTGTTTCCTCACATCCACCAACAATGTATTTATGAGTTTATCGATATTTTTTGGTACCTATATCATCATAGGTTTTGAATTGTAGATTGTGATACTTTTTGAAAAAGTATAAGTACATAAAACACTTTCTTTGATTAGGTAAACTATTCATTTTGATTGAGTAATAGATAAATCAAGAGATTTTTTTAATCCCCCAGTTCCAAAAATAAAAGTATTTTATGAAAAAAATATCATAAAGAAACATTATGACAACACTTATTCTCCCAATATCATGGGATTAATACACTTGTATCACATATTGATTTTTCATTTTTACTTATAGTTTAACACATGTCAAGTTGAGATTATTTCTCTATATCTCAAATGAGATAAAAATTTATTCCAATTTAAATTTTATTTTTTATATATGATATCCATTAATTTTATTTTTTTATTATAAAAATTATCATGCGCTTAAATTATTTTGGATTGGATCTCAATTTGATTAATTTTGACACTAATTGTATCTTCTAATGCAAGGATCTTATTATCAAAGAAAAATTTGAATATCACATTTATCATTAAATTAATTTGTTGAATTTTATTCTATAGTTAAAATTTTTCTTGGAAAACCAATATTATTTATTCATTTTCTTGTACATCTTTGAAAAATGAGTTTCAATTTTCAACTTATTTTTTAAGGACTTCTACATCGAATATTCTTATAATTCCATATGTCTTATATCTTATTTTAAATCATTGATAAACTCTAATATATATAAAATAAATTTAATAGGGACATTTATTAATTAATAATTTACTCAATATTAAAACACTAACCATGTAATTTAATAGGATCACACTTGTCATAGCTTGATAATTCTTTATTAAAATGATTTTTAACTAAATATATGATAGATAAACCGCCACTTTCATTACCTTTAATTAGTGGTGTTCCCATTTATCCATTGATATCTTTCAAAACTTATTAGAAACATTATTTTATATAATCATTAAGATTTTGGTTGAAACATCTATATTTTATTTTAATGGGTACTCAAGTGATTTTTCAAATTTACACTTCAAATCTAACATATAAAGGCAAATTGGGAGAAGAAATTAAATCTAATATTATGTAGATCCTTACAATTCAAAAAAAATTATAATGCCTAGTGAAACATGGTATCACACTAAGAGGGGTTGAATCATTATGAACCTATTTTAATAAAATATTGTATCCTTAAATTTACCCTCTTATTATTTGAAAATCTTAACCTACTAAAAGAATATAACTGCATATGAATACCCAACACATCACACTACATGAAAAGTTTTAAATAAATGGGGGTAAAAGTACACATACTATTTACAAGGTTCACACCCAATATGGAAAACCCTAAAATTGATATGTTTGTGTTTATTTGGAGACATAGATATCCACTAATATATTAAAGTGAATATATATGATGTTGTTATTAACCTTTACCCATATGTCTAAAAATACCTTTATTGTCTCCAAACCGGCGTTTATAATAACTCTTACTAATTCATTAAGGTTCCTCACAACTCTCTAATAAAAAACATCTATAATATTATTAAAGATATCACAAACTCATAATGATAAGATGGTTTTCCTAAATAAAGGTATTTATATAACAATATTTAATCTACTATAAAAGAAAGAATGTTTACAATTCAATTTTCTTTAAAATGATCAAAAAATACAAATGGATGGTTCCTTAATATTGTATTCTTACTCATTCACATAAGATATTAAACTACCAAAATATAGTAAATAAGTTGAAACTTGTTGATTCTTACCTCAATAGATTTCTTCTTCTTTAAGAGCTTCAACAAAAAGTTCACGAACCAACAATATAAATTTTTCCCAACCTCAATTTTTATATTTTTTTAACTTCTTTTGATTCGAGGACATAATGATATCTTGGGATAGGTACTTTATCCTTCTTCTTCATCTACACACTTATAATTCAATGATAATGTGGAATATAGTAGCATCACAATGTTGGGATCCTTATCTTCCTCAAACATATCTTTTGTAATCATTTTTCAAACTCTTTCTTCTTCCTTTATTCCTTAGTATAATGGGACTTCACAAATATTGTAGTTTATATTTCTTCCCAAACTCTTCCACACTATATAATATGATTATTTTAATTTAATTTTTATATCCAGTGTAACACCCAAAAAATTATTTTAAAATAAAAAGTGGCTTCATAGCTTTCCTAACACATAACTCCATGAATTAAGTGAATTGTGATGTATTATAAAAATATCATTATTTAAATGTGACTCTTATAACCTTACTATGAATTTATGGGTATCAATATGAGTAAATGAAATTTAAAATAAATTTTTAATGATACTAATCAATAAAAAATTAATTATTAATTCTTAGGAAGTAATCACTCATTTTATAGTGAAGTCATTTAAGGGTTTAAAAATACATCTTCTTCAAAAACTATATTTATATCATTTTATGGAAATTATAATTAATTTATTACAATTTTAGAAAATTTATTTTATAAAATTCTCATATTTTTTTGAAATAAACTTATCAAAATTAACATAGGGTGATTTTATTTATTTTTGTGAAGTTATTAATTTTTTATAGAATACTGAAATATAGAGATTTTTCAAATACTCTAATTTATTTTCTTTAAATAAAGTTATTTATAAGTATAATTTATTTATTTATTTTCTATAAATGTGACATATAATCGATGTGATTTATAATAATCTAATTAATTCCTTTGGAATCAGAAATATTCCTAATTTTGATATAAGTTAATTTGTATGCCTAAAAATACATTAAAAAACTATTTTTCAATGTGTTCTATGCATTTTTATTAATATTTAATTTTTCCAATTATAGATATTTAATCTTAAAATATGGATACCATAATTGGAATCTAGGGGATCAAATTTATTAAATAGTTCCCTTTCATTTTTGGTTAATATTAATTGGAATAATGAAAAATATTTATCACCACAAAAAGGGTTTATACAACATCCTACTACCTTTCTGAAAGGTAATTTATAAACATTTTCATGGTTTTCCTTTTCATTGTCTAGGTTAAATCGAGGAGGAATTAGAAGGATGCCAATAATGATAAAGTCAGATATTTTTTTGATTCTCCTCTTTAACTAGTTGTTTCTGTATGCTGTTGAAGAATTACATTTCATATAATATGGATACACACCATGTAAATCATAAAATCAAAATAATTCATTTTTATCAAGAGGTGATGGGTTTGTTTATGGATATGATAATTACTAATTACAAGATGTGTAACTAGGTTACACGCCCTATAAAACCCCTGTCATATTTTTTTAATTGGTAGTCCGGCTAAATTTTCCATTTTCCTTCCTCCATATTTCCTTGCTCCCATCATAGAGCCTTCCCCATGTTATTTTGGAAGCCTCTAACACCTCAAGACCTTTTCATTCGACAATTAATCATTATGGAGATCATGATGTTTCCCTATGGGCAAGTGTTCTTCATGACTCTCCATCTCTTTCACTATTACTTCCTTGGATTTTGATAGATCTTTTTGAGTTTGATGGATCTAAGCCATGTGTTGTTGAATCTCATTTTTATTTTGAGTTCCTAGATTTTCTACACCTTTATTCTTGTCAGTTGGTTTCATTGCAGGTGTTGTGTTTCTATAAGGAAGGTAGGTGGTTAAATTATTGGTTTCATATTTAATTAAACATTAATTAATTTATTTAAATTCAGTTTTATTTTATATGAAATTTCATTAATCGAATAAATTTCATTAATTGTTTTATTAAAAACCCAATTCCAGTGAATTGGGGTTTTGGTTCACTTTGTCAAGAAATGGGGTAAACCCCCAATTATAGTGAATTATGGATTGTTTTTGAAATTATTAGAAGCTATATGAAAAATAAATTATTGGATTTAATTGTGAAATGGATTGTGAAATTGCATGAATTGATTTCAAATCCATATTTGTTTGAAAATGTATTTAAAATGGTTTTTATGGAAACATAATGGTTTCATCTTAAAAGGGAATGTTTTTTTACTTAAATCCCATTATGGGTTTTAAAGATAAAATTGGCATATTTGAAATGATGGGAATGGGGTTTAATTGTATCTTATAAAGTCTTGACATAAATTGCATATAATTTTTTGTACTTGATCACATGTAGGCCTTATGTAGTTAGGGTGTTATTTGGACAACACTATATGATTTGTTACATTCTAAATATTTATATCCACAAAACCCATTCTGTAGGTGATTGTGATGAGTCCCTTTTTCCTTAGGCCCAAAGGGGCATATGTTCATACTTTCCCTTTCACACTATTGGGTTCTTATAGCCTGGAACTTCCATACCTATTTGGAACGTGACCATATTGCTCTCTTATTTTTATTTCAAATGTATATTCCTTTGTTTTAAATTAATTTATGCTCCTTATAAATTTATATAAACCACTTTATATAATTTTTTTATTTAAGACATTTTGTGAGAGGTTCCATTTATATAAAGCACCATATTTTTAATAGAAAATTACATCATATGAAATGTATTTCCATCATCAGAAATGTGAATAATGAATTTATAATTTCTTTCCATCTTTTAATTTGTAAATAATATTTTTTTTAAATATTTTTTTCTAAATTCCAAGATTATTTATTTGAAAATTGAATGATCCTTCTTTTTTAATTTGATATTCTCAAATTTTTATTGAATAATTGGTGAAATCCTTCTTGGCTTTTGCTCACACCCTACTTGTTCCTTTGGGTGTTTGTAGATTATCTCCTTCCAGGTTCAAACAGGGGAAAGGATCTCTTGGTGGTGGATCTAGTTGCTGATAGTTTGAATTGGTATGTTTTTTCCTTAGATACTTGGTATTTTTTACCTATTTTTTTATTTTGGTTGTAAAACATTGGGCTTTGTTTCCTTATTTACTTCTACTACATTAACCCTAGTGGAGTATATTTTGATATGAATACATTCTTTTTTCTTTTATTTCTATAATTCTTAGTGGAAAAATAATTCCCAAATTTAGTTTTTATGATTCCAGGTGCTAGTCACCGACCCATGGGGATTGGGAATTCCCTTTGGGAAATGTCGGGGCTAACATGGTTATCAGGTTACCAGGGTACCTTTTTGGTTTGTGACAAAGATGTATTAGAGGCGGGGTTGATATTTTTTCATTAAACCAGTATGAATTTGTGAAATCTTCTATGAACATTGGATGTATTTATAATTGAGTATCCAAACTACTCTAACCATAATGATCCTTATGTCACTAGGGTGGTAAGGGAATGATGTCCTGATGATCAGTTCTAGAATTTACCATATTTTTATTTGGATATTGTGAAATCCAAATCTTGTTTGTTCTATCTGTTGGGATTAATTTCCCTTGTCACTCTATTTCAGTGTTAATATGATGTCATTTTTTTTTCTGATGATATTGAGTAGCATCATGCCTCTAAGAAGATGTGAAAATCGTATCTAGGAGGAACCTGTTGCCAAACCTTAGGGAAAAAATCCTCTCATGGACCTAAACCTAGTATAGGTGATTTTTTTCACTACCCATGATCTGGGACACGAACCACCTCTAGTTCCCATTTAGGCTCCAGATTTGGAACCTCATAGGGACGTTCTCACGACGTTTTCTCAAGGATTATATTGCCAGAGGCCAGAACCGTTCAAATGATCAAATGATCCTCAAGAGGATGAGGGGTGGTTGAGCATGATGGAATATTTTTTTGTGTTCTTGGACATGCTAGATGAAATCAAAGTTATGTGTGCCACCTTCATGTTAGAAGGACCGAGCAAAAGGATGTGGGGAACTATTTTAGTGATGAATAAACATGAGGGATTAGATTGGAAAGACTTCAATGTTCTCTTTAGAGACCAGTTAACTCTAGAATCAATAATATTGGCCTGGTCTATAGAGTTTTTCAATCTTTAGAAGGCTGTTAGGACTTTGATAGAGTATGAAAAACGTTTTGATGGGCTCGTTCATTTCACAACTAAGATAGTATCAAATGAAATGATGAAAGTTTGAGTTGGAAATTCATCAGGATATTCATTCTCAAGTTTTCTTTTTGAATATTCCTTCCTATTATGATGTAATGGATAGAGCACTTATGTTTGAAATGGACATGGAGGGAAATTCTGTGTTATTAGGAGTTTCATTATTTTCAAATGGCAGTGTGAGTTCCTTCAAGATAAAGTAGATGTGTGATGATTCTCATGGATGTTCTCGATGGTAGGGTCATTATAGACCTCCTATAATTCTAGGAAGAGGGCCTTTAGTTTGTTATCAATATGGAATGTCAATTCATTCAAAGAGGGATTGCACTGAGGAACCCATCGGTTGTTTCTTCTTAAGACATTCAAGGAACTTAATGATATTCTACCATAATTATTCTACTCCACATAGTGGAACGTGGTAATCAAATCATCCAAAAATAGTGGAGAAATCATATGCTTCACCTGAAAAAGGGTTCTAGAAATTGAAATCTAGAATGCAGATTCATCACATAGTGTAAGAGTCTCCAGAGTAAGTGGAAAAGGGTTCAGTGATCATGACATGTACCATCCCTATAGACTTTTTCATTAGTGAAAACAATATTTTATACTGGTGTATCTCATTAATTTATTTCAACCTATACAATTAATCTATTAAACATTCCTATGGAGACTTTATCTTGTGCATAAAATATTACTACACCCATTGGATCAAATAGAGAGTTGTGTTTTTGTATTCATGCTCATGTCTTCTCTATTTTAGATGTTTATATTTCATGGAGATTTCTTGTTATATACATGAAACCTATTAACTTTATATTTGGGATAGATGGAATCATTTCATATAAATCATGGATTGATTTTTATCTTCGACGGGTCTCCTTCACTACACAAAGTGGTGTGTCTAGTGTTTTTTCATGCATAATGGGACCCAAGGACGAGTAGGGTTGGGATTTATTATCTAGAGTTAGGTAAATTAATTTCAGTGTTTTCCTTTGATCTTGAGTGACAATCATTGAGTTGTGATCTCCCTCTAGTTGTCATTGAGTTTTCCTATGTGTTTCCTTCTAAATTCTATAGTTTAATGCAGGTAAAGGAGGTTGTATTCTATATTGATTTAATTCATGGTACTCAACTAGTATATATCCCATCGTACTATAGGGGACCATATAAAATGAATGTGATGAACTCCCAACTGGACAATCTTCTGGATAAAGTCTTTATACGCTCGAGTGTGTCACTTTAGGAGACACCTGTTCTCTTTGCTAAGAAAGCTGATGGTTCCTCTACCTTTGAGTTGCTTATTGAATTATCTATTGAGTGACCATAAAGAAAAAATATTTTTATTCATATATTGATGATCTATTTGATCTGTTTAAGGGGAAAAATTGGTTCTCAAAGAAATACCATAGATCTTATTACCATCAATTAATAATAGAAGAGTTTGACATTCAGAAAACCATCCTTCATAGGAGGTACGACCATTATGAGTACCTTATCATTCTCTTTGGTAAACAAAATTCTCCTATAGTTTTCATGTCATTGATTAATATGATTTTCCATGAGTACCTTTATACCCTTATGCTAGTCTTTTTGGACGATATCCTCGTTTACTCTATGTTCGAGGAGCAGCATTTGCATTATCTAAGAATAGTTCTGAGTTTGTTGATAAATCACCAACTTTAGGCCAAGATTTAAAAATGTGATTTTTGGATTTGGGAAGTCATATTCTAAGGAAAAATTGTGTAGGAACATGGAATATCTTTTCTTCATAAGAAGGTGATGGTTTTTATGACATGGGATAAAAAATGAAATGTCATCGAGATTCAGATATTCTTAGGCTTATCCAGATATTATCGATGGTTTGTAAAGGACTTCTCAAATATGGAATATTTTATGACTGTACTAACTTTAAAGGGAGTAAAGTTCTACTTGGGATGAAAAATTTCAACAACAAAAAATATTTTGCTGAAACATATTTCGAAAACCACACCGGTGATGACTCGTCCAGAGGATGGGTAGGGCTATGTGAAATTTTGTGATACATCAGGTTCTGGCTTGGGATGTGTTCTTATGAATGGTAATCATGTAGTTTATTATAGATATACTCACATTAGACCACATTAGAAGAATTATTCAACCCATGACCTTAAACTAGAAGCTGTGAAGAACACACATAAAATTTGGCAGCAATACCTTTTTGGAGAAAGGCTTACAATGTATTCTGACCAAATGATCTTGAGTTATATCTTCTCTTAAAAATATTTGAATATCTGCCAATGGAATTGGGTGAAATACCTAAAGTCATTAAATATTTTAATTTTCTATACCCCTAGGAATGATAATTCCATCGCAGATGCCTTGATATGGAATCTTCCAACAAAGACAGTAAAAGAATCAACATATGAGTGGAATTTGATGGGTCTCTTTGCATAGTTTCATATTAGAATTTAGGAAATGTGGTTGAAGTTTCATTGGACAGTGTTCTGTTGATATCCACTCTTCTTTAATTTATTCTTAATGAGAATTATGTTTATGATGAGTTCCATAGAATTAGATACTCTCTTTATTATGGGGAGATAGTTTTCTAGTGGTCATTCTCCAAAGAAGTCATTCTTTGCTATCTGAATCGCTTTGTAGTACTATTTTTGGTAAGGAAGGCTATGATGGATTATTTTCATAGTTAATAATGGGAATTGAACCCAATATCTAGAAATATGTTCAATGACATGTGGATAAATTTATGGTGGCCAGGTATGAGGCAAGGAATTGCTGAGTTTTTTTCTAATTATTATACATGCCAATAGGTTAAGGCTGGGAACCAGAAACATTTGGGTTTTCTATAGCCACATCCTATCCTAATATGGAAGTAGAATTTGATATAAATGAAAATTGTGGTTGGGTTTCCATGTACCAAAATAAGGAATAATGTGACGCGGTTGTTGATCGATAGGCTGATGAAATTGTAACACTTTATACCCATTCAAAACACAACCAAAGTTGAGCATTTTGGAAATCTATAAGTGAAAATGATTGTTCATTTTCAAGAAGCTAACTCTACTACAGTATCTAAAAGGGATCCTCAGTTCACGTACTGTTTTTTTTATTGGACTTTGGGAGGCACTGATATATCATGTTTTATTGAGTATGGCATATCATCTGCAGTCAGATGGCCAGGTAGAATGACCTATAAATATTCTAGTGATATGCTTCACACTTCTTTTATTGACTTTGGTGGATCATGGGATGATCATTTGGGACTATTTGAGTTTAAATATAACAATAGTTACCAGTAAATGACTAGAATGGATCCATTTTAGGCCTTGTATTCTTGATATTTTAAATCTCTATTGGGTTGGTTTGAGATTGGTGAATGTTCCTTGGTTAAATTGAGATTGGTCCAAGAGACGTCAATAGAGATTCAGTTGATTCACCAGAGGATTTTGGTGGCAAAAAGCGAATATAAATCTCATGATGATCATTGTCGTAGACCTTTGGAGTTCTCAGATGGTTACTAGGTGACCATGAAGGTTTCACCCCGATTCAGTCATGGACAATTTTAGAGGTAAGGGAAGATTGCTATTTAATTTGGTGAACTTTTTGAGGTTGTTGAGTAAGTGGATAATGTTTCATTTCTTTTTGAACTACCACTACAGCTGAAATTGATACATAATGTGTTTCATGTATCTCATCTTTGGAAGTGTATTTATAATCCATCTCACATTTTGAGCTGGAGTAATCATGATATTGAACCTGATTTATCTTTGACAGAATTGAAAGTTAGGATAGATTATTATAAATCCAAGGTACTTTGTAGGAGGATGATACCATTGGTTTGAGTTCTATGGAAGCACAGTTCATGTTTTCATGATATGTTGGAATGTGAGGTACTAATGAGAGAGTAGGGGCCTCATCATTTTTGGAATGGATGCTTCATTGTAGGATTTTTAGGGGAATTTTTTTTTACAGTGACGAGGTTGTAACATCTCATTATCTTTTTAATAGGTACGTTATAAACCTTGTCATGGGTTTCCTTTTTCGTTGAATGGGTAGGACCAAGGAAGAATTTGGAGGATACCTATAATGGTGAAGTTAGAGATTTTTTGGATTCTCAACTTTGACTAGTCGTTTCTATATCTTTTCAAAGAATTACACACCGTGTGAATCCTAAAATAAAAATAATTCATTTTTAGCAAGGGGTTATGGGCTTTATGGAATATATGAGAATTAAGAATTACACGATGTGTAACTGGGTTACATGTTGTGTAAAACAATGATTCCTATTATTTTACATGCAGTACTGTTATATTTTCAATTTTTCTTCCTCTATACATCCTTTCTCCCAATCTATAGCCTTCCCTAGATAATTTTGGGATCCTCTAACCCCTCCAGAACATTTCTTTCAGCGATTGATCGATGTGGCGATTACAGTGTGTCTATCCAGGTAATATTTCATCATTCCTCATCATTAAGTTCTCTATTTCATCCTTAGAGTTTGATGGATCATCATGAGTTTGATGGATCAAACCCCCCGGATCATTAATCTCAATTCAATTTTGAGTTTCGAGATCTTATAAACCTTCATTATTATTGGTGGGTTTCACTATGGGCGTTGTGTTTATTTGAGGAAGGCAGGTGGTTCCATCCCCGGATGACAATTTAATTAACCTCTAATCACATTTTTTAAATTCAGTTTGATTTAAAATTAAATTTCTTAAATTTAATAAATTTCATTCAATTGTTTTATTAAAATCCTAATTATAGTGAATAGGGGTTTTGGTTCGCTTGGGCATGAAATTGAGAAAGCCCCAATTCTAGTGAATTGGGGTTTTATTTTGAAATGGATGGAAACTGTATAACAAATAAATGGTTGGATTAAATTATGAAATGGACTGTGAAATTGTATAAATTGATTTCAAATCATTTTTTTTTTGAAATTCTCATAAAAATAATATTGATGGAAAATCAGTGGTATCATCATAAAAATGATTGTTTTTACTAAATTTTTTTTATAGTTTTTAAAGACAAAAATAGAATATTTGAAAATAGGGAATGAAATTTAATTATATTTTCAGAAGTCATAAAAATAAATTTCCCATCAAAGTTTTTACTTTAGAAAATACATGCCTTAGGTATTTAGTTTGTTATTTGGAAAACACTTTAAAATTTAAAACATTATAAAACATTATATCAGCACATCTCATTCCTTATGTGTTGGTGACAAATCCCTTTTTCCATAGGCCTAAAGGGGCGTATGTACATACTTTTTTTTTCATAGTGTTGGGTCTTTATAGCATAGAACATTTGTACCTATTCAGCACATGATCATGTTTCTCACTTTTTTTATTTCAAATTTCTATTCCATTGTTTTAAATTTCTTTGTGTGCCTTTTAAATTTATATAAACTATTTTATATAAAAGTGTTTATTTAATGAATTTTGTGAATAGTACCATTTTTATAAAGCATCCTTGCATTAAAGGAAAATTCTATGATGTGAAAAGTATTTTCATCATCTGAAATGTGAAGATTGAATTTCTATTGTATTTCCATATTTTAAATTTGAAAGTATGATTTGTTTAAATATTCTTTTTTGAATTCAAATTATGTTGATTTGGAAATTGAAAGCATATTATTGGTTAATTTGATATCTAAAACATATTGTGGAATCTTTGGTAAAATCATACCAGGCTTTAGCTCATACAATACTAGTTCCTTGAGGTGTTTGTAAATTATATCCTTCTAGGTTCAAGAAAAGGAAATATATCTCTTGGAGGTGGATATAGCTATTCAAAATTAGAATTATTTAGTTTAATCCTTAGAGACTAGGTTTTTTTTCTATTTGATGGTCCATTTTTTCAGTACTTTTGGATTTATTTCCTTGTAATCTTTTCATGCATTACTTCCAGAGGAGTTTCTTTTGATATTCATATTGTATTGTTTATTTTACTTCAACAATTTTTAGTGGAAAATAGTTTCTAATTTCAATTTTTATGATGCCACATGCTAGTCACCAACCCATGGGTATTAAAAACACCCTTCAATATATGTTAGGGCCGACTTAGTTTTTGGGTTTCCAGGGTACCCTAGATGGTTTGTGACAGTAAAATTGGTAAAACAAGGTTAAAACCATGAGATAAGGTCTCAAAACCAACCCAAAACATTCAATTTTTTTATTTTATGGAAGACATTAGACCATAATCTTACAATAATATAATATATATAATGTTGGTTTCATTTTCCATTGATAATTAGGTTTATATTATTTTATGTAAATAAAATTCTGAAATATCATTATCTTGAATTTAATGTCTTTAATAGTTTTCATAATAATAAAAAGAGGATAAGTTTAGTTATAAAAGATTGATTTAATGAATAATTAAATTTTTATCATTGTGATTTATTTATACTTTTTTTTGATTGAATAAGTACCTTAAACAACACCGAAAATTGTATCTATTCAATGAATAGAAAAATGATATAAATGATTTTAAAAATAATAAATCTAATATAATTTGGCTGAATTATTATTTCCCATGAATTTTATAGATACATATATTGCATTGTGGATATTTTAATGTTTTATATTTTAATTCAATAACTATCTTAATGGATTTAATTTCAATGTAAATGAATTGTTTAAAAATTGAAAATAATAATATTATATGAAAATTAATATTTAAATAATTTATTTAAAAATCATAAAACTCTTGAAAGGGGATAATTATGATGATAAATGGTAGACAATTTAATCAATTTTACATTTATGATATTATTTTAAACATATAAGTAAATTTATAGCCCTTAATAGTGAAAAAATAATTATAGTGGTTACGGATATAATCGGTTAACAAAGGGGTTAAACCAAATTTTAAGGTTTAAAATGATACCAAAGCCTGACCAAATTTTATCGGATGAGGAAATTTTGAACTTATAATAATTTAACATGAATATATGGTCATTATGAATCATTTATATTGAGAATGACTTAATTATGTTTTCATCTTTTTAGTGATTCAAACTGTGTCATTTCCCCCATATATAAAAGGATACCCATTTTTTCTATTCTTTACACTAGTTTGAGCCTTATAGAAAAAAATACCATGAACAAATATCATCTAAAATTATATACACACAAATTATTAGTGTTTTTATTATTTGAATTCCATTCCAAGGCCTCTTAATAAAGGTTCTAAAGAATTCCAATCCAAGGAGAGTTAATTGTCCTACCAGACCTCTTTCAATTTCATTTTCCTTTTACATACTCTAAATATATGGTATTAATAATAAAATAAAAACTTTATTATCCTCAATATAATTAAATTTTATTATAATTTTTTTCCTCCAATATCCACCTATATTATATCAAATTGGATGCAAAAGTATCGCTCGTGCGTAAGTCTGTACCACAACCTCCACATAGTGATATAATTCATTTTCAATTCCCATATTTCATTGGTGGTTATTATGATGGTACTGTTGTTTATATATAATATTTAGGAAATTATTATTATTATCTAATTATAACATCATATCAAAATTATTACCTTTTATTCTATTGGAAAATGATAATAGCGGTTGTGCATACATGTGGATTACCACATCCACAAAGCGATATGAATCATTTTTCATTTATACTTTATATGGATGATAATAAGGATATATTTAATAAATATATTTGAAATATGTGATATAATAATTATTTTTAGTTCATAATTATTATTTACCGTTCTTTAGTTCAATTGTTTGAAAAGTGAAATCAATATTCATGCATATGTACACTCTAACATCTCTATGGACAGTGTAATTCATTTCTCTATCTCTACCATTTATGGATGAATATATATATATATATATATATATATTATATTAATATAATGAATAAAATTATTTATATGATCTAAGCATGATCAAAGTACAAAAACCAGAACAACGAGACTGAAATTATCATAAAAAACAAAACAATTAGCACCTAGAAATAACGATTTTAATAAGGAATTATTAAACAATGGGTGTTGAAGTGTTTTAATTTAGTATTTTATGATATTATAAAATTTAAATTATTATATAATATAATTATATTAAATTAAAATGTATTATATACGATGTCAGAGGACTTTTTATGCAATTGAACTCGTGGTATGGTGTTTTTGTCTTACTTTTACATCTATGAGACACATATCATATTCACACCTATTTCATTATTTTTGGTAGGTATACTAACCATGAATTTATTTTATTATTATTTTCATGAAAATTAACGATATATATATATATATATATCAATTTATGTTTCCCCATTTCATGCGGTTTTCATTGGAATGTTACTAAAGTGGTGAGGATTTTATGTTAAAATATCATTGTTTATTAGGATTGTTTATAATTATGTTTCCAATGATGAAATTTTATTATCTACCACTCAAAAAAAAATTAATTTTACCAAAATTATTAATCAAGATCACATGTTTTCCTTTCATTTTCTAATCTTTATTAACTTAAGAGATTGAGAGATTTTTTTAGGATAACTTACATTATTTCACTTTTCGATTGAAAATACTTTTTATTTGATATTTATGTTTTATAAAAATGTTTCCAACAATATTTTTACTATTTATTTTTTATTTTTTAAATCTATTTGTACCCATGTATTATTTTTTTATAAAATTATTCAAAATGAATCTTCTTTTCATTTTCTGAAAGAGTAAATTTTGACCTTTTCCAAAAATGTGAGAGGAATATTTATTTTAATTAGATTTAATAAATATAATTTCCCACCATCATGAAATCTTGATGATTTTAAGATTACATTTAAATTATCAAAGGTTATTTTCAAAGAAATTGTTTTTATTAATAATTAGGAAATCTGTATATTTTAAATAAGTTACTTATAAATAAAAAGGTTATTTTCCTCATGAAATATTAAAGTGATATTTTAAAATAACATTCATCTCTAAAAACATGTATTGATGTTAATTAATATTTTTTTTGGGTTATGATCCAATAATAAAATACATATTATTTATTTATATGGTTTATTATTTTGATGAATATATGTTTACAAAACTTGACTATTTTACCTGGCTTATTCTGTGATGAAATTATGTAATGTTTATAAAACTTGTCTTCTTTACAAAGGTAATGTTATGATGATATGATGAATTGGTTATGATATTATGGAATTTATATATATTGTTTTAATTTTTTTTGGGTGTTCACTGAATTATATAACCCTCCAAATCACTAGGTAAAGTTTTATATTTCATGAGATTACTATGAGATGACATTTGATATTATTTATCTACTGTGGTATACAAGTAGATATTGTTGATTCGCTATGGAAAAAGTGATAATTTATGATATGTTATGATATATGAAACATTTTTTATGTTTGATACACTATGAATTGATCGTTTAGGTAGTCAATATTAACATATTAAATAGTTTCTATAATTATGATAGTTCCACATTCTTATGACATGTTTCCATTCTTATGCTCTAAACTTGTACACTAGTGCAGAAAACGTTTTTTACGTCGGTTATTTTTCATTTTTTACGTCGGTTTCTAGCCGACGTTAATACGTGCGACATTATAAATAAGGTTTTTGATGTCGGTTATTTAAAAACCGACGTCAAAAACATAAAATCGCAATGTTTATCACGTCAGTTATTTTAGAACTGAAGTGATAAATAAAATGGGAAGGGTTTATCATGTCGGTTATTTAACAACCGACGTGATAAAAGGCCTGGAAAATGGTTTATCACGTCGGTTCTTAAACAACCGACGTGATAAACAGGGGAGAGGGGGGTTTATCATGTCAGTTCTATAAGAACCTACGTGATAAACCAGGGTGAGCGTGGTTTATCATGTCGGTTCATATAAAACCGACGTGAAAAACTGGGGGAGGGGGGTTTATCACGTCGGTTATTCAATAACCGACGTGATAAACCATTGTCCAGGCCGTTTCTCACATTTGTTATTCAATAACGGACGTGATAAACCATTGTCCAGGCAATTTATCACAACGGTTATTAAATAACCGACGTGATAAACCATTATACAGGCCTTTTATCACTCCGGTTATTAAATAACCGACGTGATAAACCATTCTCCAGGCCTTTTATCACGTCAGTTATTAAATAACCGACGTGATAAACTATTTTCCAGGAATCTTATAACGTCGGTTATTTAATAACTGACGTGATAAACCCAATGTTTTTTTAAACAGAATGCAGTCATCTTCTCTCCACCAGAATCAACCAGAAAACAAATCAAGAAATCGTACCAAAAAAATAGAACTAGATCAAAATTAAGAATGTACATAGATAACATATAAAACTTACCCGCTAGACAGCCCCCACCCTCATTTATACCCCATGGACAGCCCTCCCCCACCCCGTTGGAGCCCTCACCCTCATGTATACCCCCTAGACAGCCCTACCCCACCACATTGGAGCTCCCACCCTCATGTATACCCCTTGGACAACCCTACCCCACACCATTGGAGCCCCCACCACACTCATGGACTGCCCCCGACCCCCGGACACCCCCAAACACCCCTTGACAACCCCCACCCGTGTGAACAGCACCCCTCACCCCACTTGACAGCCCCCACCACACCCCTGGACAGCCCCAAACACCCCTAGACAACCCCCCCACCCCTGGACAGCACTCCCACACCCCTGGACCGCCTTCCCACACCCCTGGACATCCTTGCCACCCCCCAGGACTGTCCCCCACCCCACTAGACAGCCCTCCCAGACCGCTGGACACCCCCCAACCCCACTGAACACACCCCCACACCCTTGGAACCCCTCACCCACAGACCCAGATCCATACCAGAAAAACCATCAAATGTAGACCAAAATAAGAAGTAGAGCAAAATTAAACATTCACTTATATAACATTCAAAACTTACAATGTCAAATTCAAAAAAAACTAAATCCAACCTAAACAACAACCAAATACACAATTAAAACGACAATATTCAAAATTACATTTTACATTACAAAAAACTAAAATTCAATCAAACCTGTAAAATAATTTGACCACTCTACTTGTACGTGTTTGATGTCTTCAACAGTATAGGGTTGAGGGTCATCAAAAAGCTAAAAATGAAAAAGAAGATAGTTAATGTGTATAATGAATAAATCAAATTGAAATATTATGGAAAAGTTTAAGAGGAAATCGTACCAGGTCAAAATTCACAACTGTCCCAGTTGTTATTATTTCATACATAAATCTTAACATATAATATCCGCAATCGATGACGCCCTGTTGTTCATGAAAATTCAGTTTGAATGAGTGTAAATTAAATATATTATTTTTATGTAATAAATCAAGAAGTACAAATTATAAATGGAAATTTACCTTCGCATTTACATATTTGATCTTTGCATTTCTTTTCTTTGTGTTTTTTCGAAAGTAAACCCATGCACTGTTAGAAAATAATACGAATGGGGAAAATTTAAAATTCATTATAATATATAAAACTATTGAGAAATTGAAACTTACTTTTCCAATATATTCTTAAAACCTTCCCACACATCACCATGAACAGAGCATATCCAATAAAGAGCTTTCTCCCTTGGGAAAAAATCCCTAACATCCAATGATCACTGATAAAAGGAAATTTAATGTTAGTGTTTTGTTATGTTAAAAGATAATTAACTCTTTGAGGGAAATGTGTTTCATACCTATCACAAAAAGGAATCATCCAACATTGTGTGATTATATTCTTTTCAAATCTTTCAGCAATATAAACCATTCTTTGTTCCTCATTCAATGCACATGCTTCAGGGGAAATCAATTGCGGGTCCATGAATCCATATACTTCTGTCAGCACATTCCTCTCACAAATTTTATAAAGATACCTAATACAAAACATACATAAGTATACATTTTTAATAAATATAACGAAGGGAAAAGGTGTTAAGACTTACATGGAAACAATTTACACCACGTTGATGTCCAACTTATCTCTAGTAATAAGATCCATGATATCAGTTTTTGTAATCCCCACACTTATTTCACGTCCACAAACATGAGATTCCATTGGAAACTCATAGAAACCCAACAACAAATGTGAATATCTTGACAATCTGTCAAGACCACTGGAATCTGTATCTGATGTCATAGCCTGTTGTCTTTTTTGTTGTCTATACAGTATTTTATTAACTTTGAAGTATTCCTGTGAAAAAAAAATTGAAAAATATAGTAGTTTTCAAATGATAAAACATCATTAATAAAAAAATAAAATAAAAGATATAACATTCATACCTCTATGGTAATGAGTCGAAGAAGTCTGGATGGCCAAACTAAAAAATGGTTGATACTCTGTCCAACTGTCGCCACCTCATCTGTAGGTATTGGTACCCTAGCTGATCTATCTATAATATCCTTTACAGTGACCCTCTGATTCTCTACCTCTAATTGTTGATGATGAACTATATCTCCTACACAATATACCAACCCGTATGCTACGATATGATGTTGAGAATCATCAACATACAACTCGCAATATGTAGGATGCTGCGGCGGAGGCGTAGGATAAAAAATGGGGTCCGCAGGCTGAGGTGGGGGAGTGGGAGCTACTAGCGGAGGTGGAGGATAAATAATGGGTTCTGCAGGGGGAGGTGGAGGAGTGGGAGCTGCAGTCTGAAATTGTCTTTGCATTTCTGCAAACATAGACTGCATCGACTCTCTAATCTTTTCCTCCATCGTCGCATTAATATTTTGAACTTCAGCCTCCAAGGATTATTTTTTTTATAAACCCCCTCAATGTTAGAAGTTGAAGAACGTGGAAACACTTTTCTTACTGATACACCTGCCGGATATCCTCTTACACGACCAGGATGTTCGGGCCTTCCCAATGATGCAAATAAAATATCTTCCCTCCCATTAGCTATAAATGTCCCCTCTGAACTCTGCTCCTCAAGAGAGTCCTGTATTAATTAATTAAACATTTCTGTAATGATTGAAACTTATATGAAGAAAAAAGTTAACTTAAATAAATTAAATAGATATCTTACAATCCTCGCAGCTACAATTCTCGATTCTTCCGAAAGATATTTCTCTTTTTTTCCCTTCCGAGCTCTCTTCCATTTTTCATGTCTAGATAGAGGGGATGGAGGGGCCACCTCTCCAGAGATTAAAGACTCATCTCTTAGTTCTTGAAATTTTTCCACCATCATTTGTTCTTCCAAAAATGCATACCTTCTACGATATAAACTATGAGGGTATACATTTTTAGATTGGATCTCCTGATGATCTTTCATTGTTTTATGTAATTTAAGAATAAGAAATCATTAACAAAACATTAATAAAATCATTTATATAAGAAAGTTTATAAAAGTTTACATTGCCCTTACCAGAAATGACTCTTTTTTCCTACTTTCAAAGAACTGCCTCCATGTGTCTTCATCTATAAAAGGATATATACGACATGGATTGTCGTGACTCCTATGACCATAAATGAAATCAGATGAGAGGGTTGATTGGAAATCCATCCATCTCCTGGCATCCAATGATAAGCATTTATTCCTGACTCCTCCAGTGTCAGGAATATCAAATGTCATCTGATAAAGAAGAGGTTAAACATATTATATATACTAGAAACATTAAAAGAATGGTCAAACAATGACAAAAGATCTTACCAAAATCATCTCCCACAACTAAGAGATAATCGCTTTATCCACACCTCTCCAATCATCATACAGAATTCTTACTTTGTTCTTAGCCTGAGTTGCAAAAAAACTCTTAAAATCTTTGGCATTCGGACCTCTAGGAATATCTTCATCATCAAACTCAATGACTATCCTCTGATCCTGCATACGGGCAAGTGATAATTTTGGTAAACGTGTGCACCCACGTTTACCAACCTTTGAACTCTTTGTCGTAATAAGAGCATGTGAATGTTCATCCCCAGAGGTATGACCAGCAATATGATCCTCTCCAGAATCATGTGGTTGATCATCTTAATGATCTGTCATTATCCTTCAAATCAAAAAAACAAACGTCACTTCACAAATATACAAATTCAAATATTTTAATACTATTGTAATCAGAAAATAGAAAAGTGTACTACGTTACATAATAGTAAACATTGGTAATATGGTAAGCATGTTAAAAAATGGTAAAGATGGTAAAGATGGTAAAGATGGTCATGATGGTAAAAATGGTAAAAATGGTAAACCTAGTAAACATTGTAAACATGGTAAAGTAATTGTCAGTGAACAAAAATAAGCATTTTAAAATTCATGTAATGGTTATAAACATGATAAAGTAAACTAAACAAACTTAAAACAAACAAAAACATATACTTATTTTATTTTAAAACATGTTTTAATAAATAAAAAACTTACAATATCTAACATTTATGGAAAAAAAATGTAATCAAGAAATAAACATATGTTACCTGTAATTTTAGGAATGTACAATTGGATTGTTTTCCCAAATTCCTCCTTCGTGATCGTTACTTATGGCACAAACTATGTCTTCAACATGATCATCATTATTTTCTGTTAACATTTCCATGGAAGTAGGGATCTCACATAAATCCGCATATTCATCAAGTTCATCCTCACCAACATATTGTTTTTTCCCTTGTAAAACAATAGCCCACTGTATATCTGATTGATCTAATACATAGAAAATTTGTTTTGCATGTGTTTCCATTATAAAAGATTCAGTTGTGTCTTCCAATCTATTCAGATTAACAAGTGTCATTCCAAATTCATCGTGTCTGAAACTGTTGTTACCATTAAACCATTTACAGTTAAAAACGGGAACTTTAATTTTAAAGTAATCAACCTCCCATATGTCTTCAATCACTCCATAATATGCACTTGATGCAGAAATTGGGTTTTTGTCCTTAGCACTCGAAAAATGCATTGCTTCTGCAAACACCAATACACCACTATTCTGAACTACACTTCTGTTGTCCTGAGCTTTTGTATGAAATGTATAACCATTGATGTCATAACCGGACCATGTTATCACATTTAAACATGGACCACCCACTATCCATTTTAATGTCTCTGATACATCTGATCTACCAAGCAAAGTCTTTTTAATCCATGACAAAAAAGTTTTGTTGTGCTCATTCAAAATCCACATTTCTTTCTTCTTTGGATGACATTGTTTCAACTCATTAATATGCAATGTGATATACGGTTGAGAATCATCTATGTTATTCAAGATGTATGATTCTAACTTTTTCATCTGTTCAGCTGACAATGATTTGACTTTCAAGCCACGAATCCCCTTTCCCTCATTATTAACTCGTTCATGGCGAGATGGAGGCAAACCTATGTGTTGTTCCGCAACCAAGTAGCTCGTACAAAACTCTGCTACCTCCTTAGAAATATACTTTTCAATAATGGAGGCTTCAGGTCGATATAGATTTTTAACATACCCCTTTAATATTTTCATATACCTTTCAAAAGGATACATGCAACGAAGATATACAGGTCTACAATGCTTTATTTCTCGAACCAGACGAATCATTAAATGCACTATTATATCAAAAAAAGTTGGAGGAAAATACATTTCCAATTGACAAAGTATAAAAATTGCATCCTTTTCCAAAATGTTCAAAGCATTCACATCAATCGCCTTGTTACAAATTGAATTGAAAAAATAACACAACTTCATTATAGTCTTTGTGACACGAATGGGAAATATTCCACGCAATGCAACTGGTAGAATTTATTGCATCATGACGTGACAATCATGTGATTTCATACCTATCAACTTCAAGTCCTTCAATGAGACAAAATTTTTTAGATTAGAAGAATAACCTTGAGGCACTTTGGTATCATGAAGACACTGACAGAAGCTAATTTTCTCCCACTTCAATAATGTATGACAAGTCGGGGGAAGAAATGTTCGTCTTCCTTTAGGAGTGGGAGCTAACTCCAAATGTATTCCCATTGATTGTAAGTCTAATCTTGCATTCAACCCATCTTTATTCTTTCCTTTAATATCTAACAATGTTCCAATCAAAGAATCACATATATTCTTCTCCACGTGCATGACATCAATATTATGTTTAACTTCATGATACCTCCAATATAGTAGCTCAAAAAAATTGACCTTTGATTCCAAATATGTCTATCAATACCAGATTTTTGTGTCTTTCCCAATGTCACGTCAAGGTTTTTCACCCTCTCAAAATACAGATCCAGGGATAAAGGTTTTGGAGGAGTATCAAATTCTTGTGAGCCATTGAATGCCTTTTTTAGTCTTCTATAAGGGTGTTCCATAGGCAAAAACTTTCGATGACCCATGTACACTGTTTTCCTCCCATGATGAAATTGACAATATGACGTCTGTTGTTCACAAATTGGACGTGTTTTATGCCTTTTAACACTGTATCCAGACAAATTTCCAAATGCTGGGAAGTCATTTATAGTGAACAGAAGCACTACATGCAGTTGAAAATATTCCATTTTATAAGAATCATACACCCTAATACCATCAGCCCATAACAGTTTCAAATCATCAATCAACGGTGACATGTAAACATCAATATCATTACCAGGTTGCTTTGGACCAGAGATCATTGTACTCAACATGACATATTTGGGCTTCATACAAACATCAGGAGAGAGGTTGTAAATTACCAATAAAACAGGCCATGAACTATGTATGCTACTGAGTGTTCGGTATGGATTCATTCCATCTGTGCACAACCCTAGTCCGAGATTTCTAATTTCATTTCCAAATATAGAATACTACGCATCAATTTTCTTCCATTGTGGACCATCAGCTGGATGACGTATTTTTCCATCACATACCTGCTCTTCAACATGCCATCTTAACCTTTTTTCATCATGTGAATTAGCAAATAAACTTTTGAAACGATTAATTATAGGATGATACCAAAATACCTTTGAAGGGAGCTTTGTAATCTCTACATCAGCCTGTGATTTTTCTTTCACCATATACTGTGATGTCCCACATTTATGAAACTCTGACAGAAATTTATATTCCTTCCTATATATAATGCAGTCATTCGGACATGCATGTATTTTCTTGTATCCCAATCCCATCAGGCATAATATTTTCTTGGCTTTGTAATGTGAATCTGGAAGATCGTTATCTTTTGGAAGAATGCATTTCATCAATTGTAGCAGCTCTGTAAAACATCTGTCACTCCATCCATGCTTCGCCTTCAGGTTAATCAATAATAACACCGCCGAAAAAACCATAAAATCTGTACAACCAGGATATAATGGTTTTTCATCATCACCATATAGACGTGCAACTGTCGGTTCTATCTCAATTTGTTCTGCTACAATATCGCGAATCATTTCTTCAATTCCATCGGAGTTACCACCTTGCGAATCATCATCATCAGTGACATTCCATCCAGTTGCACCATGAAAAATCCAAGGGATGTAACTCAGATTAAAACCATGACAAATCAGATGATCTTTTATCTCTCTACTTTTTAGCTTATTCATATTCAAACATTTTAGGCATGGACAGAAAAAAATGTCACTACTTGGAACATTTCGTTTTGAAAATTCCAAAAAGGCATCAACACCTTCCTCAAATTCATTGCTCATTCGATGTGCCGTAATCCAACTTCGACTCATTATTACCTATAACAAATAAAAAAAAATATTTTTAAGATAAGACCAATATATGTTTATATGAAAAAAATCATAATTTGAATGTAAAACAATTTAAAATATACAAAAAATCTATAGGTATTTAAAAAAATATGCTTGAATATTATTTTTAAAACAAAATATAGTTAGATATAACAGTTTTAAATTTCATTGAACCAAAGAAAACCATGACGCCTACATAGTTTAATATTGATTGCGGTTGTGATGTTTTAATATATTAGATAAAATACATATTTAACATGTTATTAATGGTTTCTGTAGACCCTAAATCCATTTGGTAAATATTTTCACACAATTATAAAAATCAATGGAAGTGTTTTTGGGAGGAATATGTTCAATCATTTGATTTTGATGTCCCATATTCTATAACAAAAGTCAATGTGGATACCAAATCCCACTACTAGAAAAGTAGGGTATACCAACGGTTTATAACCGTTGGTATAGGCTGGAAAACCATTTTTATAGGGTATACCAATGGTTTTCCAAACCGTTGGTATATGGTATACCAACGGTTTTCCAAACCGTTGGCCAGTTAGCCTTGAGGAAAGCCCTATTCCAACGGTTTCATTTAAACCGTTGGTATAGGTGTTTGAGAATTCTGGGAAACTCTTTACCAACAGTTCTGAACCGTTGGTAAATCTTTTTCCAGAATTCTCGAAAAATCATTACCAACGGTTCATAACCGTTGGTATAAGTTTTTCCAGAATTCTGGAAAAACCTTTACCAAAGGTTCAGAACCGTTGGTATAAGTTTTTCCAGAATTCTAGAAAAATATTTACGAATGGTTCAGAACCGTTGGTATAAGTTTTTTCTAGATTTCAGGAAAAGGCTTTACCAACGGTTCAGAACCGTTGGTAAAGCTTTTCCCAGAGCTGCTGCACAGCAGCCCCCAGAAGCCCTCCAGAAGCCCTACCATACACCTGCATAAAAAACAGTGCACAACAGCCCTCCAGTATACCCTCCACTATACACCTGCATAAAAAATATCACAAAAGCCACATACAGACTTCAAACAGTATAAAAAACACCTAAAATAGCCCAAAAAACACATATGACAACAATCATCTGGTGGTAATTCACCTCACCCATCAAAGTCTAATAGGTAGAATAGTTTGATAAATATCTATTAGAGTTGAATAAGACATTCAAATTGACTCAAATCCCATTTTTTTGTGATACTAGGTTTGGGTATGTAATGATTTGATATGAATTTTGCATTGAACTTGTATTGTTTTTAATATATGGTGAAAAGATATTTTCTTTGGAGTCTCGTCACTTATGACCCCATGAGTGAAACTACCCAACTCATGAAAAAGAGTTTGCGACTATCGTTGATGAGTGTAAATTTCAGTTGTATTCACTTAAAATGATTTCCTTTTGAAATTAAAGAGAGACTTTGAGTGGTGTCGTCCACAATGTGCCTCATATTGAGGCAGAGTTGACTCGTACACATCACAAATGACCCATGGATACATGTCCTAATGTATCAACAGTATCTGAATGCCTTTGGACTATTTTCCGTATGTCAGTTGTTGTTTTAACTTAAACTGTTGTCCATTTCAAAGAAAAGTGACACACTTTGAGTGGTGCCGGCCACACCGTGCCTCAGATTGAGGCAGGGTTGACTCGTACATGTCACAAATGACACATGGATCATTGTCCTAAAGTATCAATAGAATCCGAAAGCGTTTGGTCGGTTTTCCGTATGTCGTTTTTTTACATAAAAGCACATCCATTTTAAACAAAAGAATGACACTTTGAGTGGTCCCAGCCACACCGTCCCTCGGATTGAGGCAAGGTTGACTCGTACATGTCACATATGACCCATGGATCGTTTTCCTAATGTTTCAACAGAATCTGAATGCGTTGGGTCAGTTTTCTGTATGCCAGTTGTTGTTTTCACTTAAAATCATGTTCATTTCAAATAAAAGTTAGACACTTTGAGTGGTGTTGGCCACACCGCGCCTCGGATTGAGGCGGGGTTGACTCGTACACGTCACAAATGACCAATGGATACATGTCCTAAAGTATCAATAGTATCCGACTGCGTTTGGTCAGTTTTCCGTATGTGGTTTTTTTACATAAAAGTGCATCCATTTTAAACAAAAGAAAGACACTTTGAGTGGCCCTGGCCACATGCGGGGTTGACTCGTACATGTCACATATGACCCATGGATACATGTCCTAATGTATCAATAGTATCTGAATACCTTTGGTCCCTTTTCCGTATGTTAGTTGTTTTAACTTAAACCGTTGTCCATTTCAAAGAAAAGTGACAATCTTTGAGTGGTCCCAGCCACACCGGCCCTCGGATTTAGGCGGGGTTGACTCGTACACGTCACATATGACCCATGGATCGTTGTCCTAAAGTTTCAACAGAATTTGAATGCTTTTGGTCAGTTTTTCGTATGCCTGTTGTTGTTTTCACTTAAAATCATGTCCATTTCAAATAAAAGTTAGACACTTTGAGTGGAGTCGGCCACACCGCGCCTCGGATTGAGGTGGGGTTGTCTCGTACACATCACAAATGACCCATAAATCATTTTCCAAAAGTTTCAACAGAATCCGAAAGTGTTTGGTCAATTTACCGTATGTCATTTTTTTACTTAAAAGCACATCCATTTTAAACAAAAGAAAGAAACTTTGAGTGGTATTGGCCACATAGGCCCCCAGATTGAGGCGGGGATGACTCGTACACATCACATATGACCCATGGATCGTTTTCCTATAGTTTCAATAGAATCCGAATGCGTTTGGTTGGTTTTTCGTATGTCAGTTGTTGATTTAACTTAAACTGTTGTCCATTTCAAAGAAAAGTTATACACTTTGAGTGGTACCGGCCACACTGCGCCTCGGATTGTGGCGAGGTTGACTCATACACGTTACATTTGACCCATGGATCGTTGTCCTACAGTTTCAATAGAATCCGAATGCGTTTGGTCAGTTTTCTGTATGTCAGTTGTTATTTTAACTTAAATTGTTGTCCATTTCAAAGAAAATCTAGACACTTTGAGTGGTTCTCGCTACACCGTGCCTCGAATTGAGGCGGGGTTGACTCGTACACGTCACAAATGACCCATGGATCGTTTTCCTAAAGTATCAACAGTATCCGAGTGCGTTTGGTCAGTTTTCCATATGTGGTTTTTTTACTTAAAAGCGCATCCATTTTAAACAAAGGAAAGACACTTTGAGTGGTACCGGCCACACCGTCCCTCGGATTGAGGCGGGGTTGACTCGTACATGTCACATATGACCCATGGATCGTTTTCCTATAGTTTCAACAGAATTCGAATGCATTTGTTTGGTTTTCCATATGTCAGTTGTTGTTTTAACTTAAACTGTTCTCCATTTCAAAGAAAAGTTAGACACTTTGAGTGGTGCCGGCCACACCATGCCTCGGATTGAGGCAGGGTTGACTCGTACACATCACAAATTACCCATGGATACATGGTCTAAAGTATCAATAGTATCCGAGTGCGTTTGGTCAATTTTCCGTATGTGGTTTTTTTTACTTAAAAGCGCATCCATTTTAAACAATAGAAAGTCACATGGAGTGGTTCCAGCCACACTGGCCCTCGGATTGAGGCGGGGTTGACTCGTACACGTCACATATGACCCATGGATACATTTCCTAAAGTATAAACTATATCTGAATGCCTTTGGTTGGTTTTCCGTATGCCAGTTGTTGTTTTCACTTAAAATCTTGTCCATTTCAAATAAATGTTAGACACTTTGAGTGGTGTCGGCCACACCGCGCCTCGGATTGAGGTGGGGTTGACTCCTATATGCCAAAAATGACCCATGGATACATTTCCTAATGTATCAATAGTATCTGAATGCGTTTGGTCCATTTTCCATATGTGGTTTTTTTACTTAAAAACGCATCCATTTTAAACAAAAGAAAGACACTTTGAGTGGTACCGGCCACACCGGCCCTCGGATTGAGGCGGGGTTGACTCGTAGATGTCACATATGACCCATGGATCGTTTTCCTATAGTTTAAACAGAATCCAAATGCGTTTGGTTTGTTTTCCGTATGCCAGTTGTTGTTTTCACTTAAAATCCTGTCCATTTCAAATAAAAGTTAGACACTTTGAGTGGTGTCGGCCACACCGCACCTCGGAATGAGGCGGGGTTGACTCCTACACGCCACAAATGACCCATGGATACATTTCCTAAAGTATAAAAAATATCTGAATGCATTTGATCTGTTTTTCGTATGTGGTTTTTTTACTTAAAAGCGCATCCATTTTAAACAAAAGAAAGACACTTTGAGTGGTACCGGCCACACCGGCCCTCGGATTGAGTTGAGGTTGACTTTTACACATCACATATGACCCATGGATCGTTTTCCAATAGTTTCAACAGAATACGAATGCGTTTGGTCTGTTTTCCATATGCTAGTTGTTGTTTTCACTTAAAATCTTGTCCTTTTCAAATAAAAGTTAGACAGTTTGAGTGGTGCCGGCCACACCACGCCTCGGATTGAGGCAGGGTTGACTCGTACACGTCACATATGACCCATGGATACATTTCCTAAAGTATCAATAGTATCCGAATGCGTTTGGTCGATTTTCTGTATGTGGTTTTTTTACTTAAAAGCGCATACATTTTAAACAAAAGAAAGACACTTTGAGTGGTACCAGCCACACCGACCCTCGGATTGAGGTGGGGTTGACTCGTACACGTCACATATGACCCATCGATCATTGTCCTATAGTTTAAACAGAATCTGAATGCGTTTGGTCTGTTTTCCGTATGCCAGTTGTTGTTTTCACTTAAAATCCTGTCCATTTCAAATAAAAGTTAGACACATTGAGTGGCGCCGGCCACAACGCGCCTCGGATTGAGGCGGGGTTGACTCGTACACGTCACATATGACCCATGGATACATTTCCTAAAGTATCAACAGTATCCGAATGTGTTTGGTCCTTTTCCTTATGTGGTTTTTTTACTTAAAAGCGCATCCATTTTAAACAAAAGAAAGACACTTTGAGTGGTACTAGCCACACCAGCCCTTGGATTGAGGCAGGGTTCACTCGTACATGTCACATATGACCCATGGATCATTTTCCTATTGTTCAAACAGAATCCGAATGCGTTTGGTCTGTTTTCCATATGCCAGTTGTTGTTTTCACTTAAAATCTTGTCCATTTCAAATAAAAGTTAGACACTTTGAGTGGTGCTGGCCACTACTTCAAAGCACATTTTCCATATCATTTTCCACATGCATAAACATGAAATACATGGCTAACTAAGAAAGCTAATTAAAAAAAAGAAAAATGAGTATCACAGTACCAAGGAATACTAAAGTTCTAGGTAGTAGACTAATCATTCAATAAGAATCATGTGAAAAAAACAGAATCTGAATGCAACGTCCCTATGAAGCAGAGGAAAACCCCAAAGTGGAAAACCATGTTCAAAAATAAAAAGTTATACAGAATTCAAAAATGTAATGGATCAATCTGCCTCTAATCACCATCACCATCACCATTATCATCATCAGCCTCATCCTTGCCGCCATCTCTGTCCTCGTCATCGTCCTCGTCATCATCCCCATTCTCATCGGCTGCCTCATCCTCATCCTCAACATCATCCTCGCCCTCAGCCCCATCCTCGCCCTCGGCCCCATCCTCGCCCTCATCCACATCCTCATCCTCGCCCTCTTCCTCTTCAGCATCCTCGTCATCACCAGGAACGTCATCATCTCGATTCCACTAGAGCTTCTACCCGGTTCATTGGATGATGAACCCATCGACGACATAAATGTCTGACAAGCCGCACTAGCCTCTGGTGGAAGTGATGAAGATATTGCTTTCATCAGTTTCATAAATTCTCTGTCTCTTGTTTGAACTTGTACTTCCAACTCTATGACCCTTTTATCATACTTTCTTGCATTCTCCTTGACCTGTTCCAACTCGGTGGTACTAGAATGGATACCTGGAGACGACCAATACCTCGTCAGGACTATATTCTTACCAGGTCGGCAGCGTACTCGACCAGAGTGCTTATCTCCCAAAACCTGATATAAATGATCGTGTGGCCCAAAATTTTCAGGCTCCTGGGCATCAAGAGCCTCTAAAGCAGCCTGTAAAAAATATTAATAGATTATTAAATTTCAAATTAGATATTAAACTTTGAAATAAACAAATTAAAACTTACAATCTTCTCTTGGGTCGGTTAATTTACTGCAGTTCCATCTTTTTTTCTTCTACTCGAGCAAAACAATTTTCCTCGAGGGATACATCCTTCAATATTCATTTTGTGCTTCTGTAATGACATTGAAACAACATAAAGTGAAAGTATAATAATATATTCATTATTCAATAAATCACATAATTTAAGTAGGATCCACTAAAAAGGGAAAGTCCTAAAGAAAAATTATAAACAACTATATCGTACCTGCTGCTTCTCATGATCTGCCATAGTTGTGTGCCCCAAAGTGTGGAGGTATTGTTTTGAATCAATGTTTTTTTGTTATTTTCAGAAGATTCCAAAATAATGATTAATAATTAATAAGATTATATTAATGTAAAATATGAAAACTCTCATTTAAATAACTCAAATGAGATTAATACCTTAAATTTGGCAGTCGCCCAATGGGTAATCATTTGGCGATATTTCTCTATCGGGCAGTCATCCACGATAGGTAATGTCTCTAACTTCGTGCCCACTCTATCACACCAGCCAACATACAACTCATGCTTATAAGCTCTCCGAATCTCTCCTAGCTCTTTTAAACGAGCTGGTCGTGCACCTTCACCATCAGGGAAGTTAAACCGAATCTGAAACCAAATTGATTAGTTCATTTAAATAAAAAAATATAATACATTAAATCCAATAGATTTTTTACCCATATTTGTGCCCATGCGTTATCCTTGACTTCGGGTGGCAGATGTCTCCAAGAGAAAGGGCTGATCGGAATGATATCGGAGTATTTGGCTAGCATCGCCAAAAAACCCCAACATTGCTGCCCAGATTTCTCAATCATTTGTCCATCAACATTGTATTCAACCATCAACTGTTTTTGGAAGTTCCATTCCGCATGCAAGCGAGTATGCCCCCTCCCCCGCCTCTTATCTGTAGATGAATATGTTATTAAAGAAAAATAATATCAATACAAGTTATAATAAAAATAAATTTTGGTATAAAAATTTGATAGAGTTATATAAATATACCTATGGTAGTCAGATCAATGGGTGCAGAAGCTGAAGGAGTATCCTGTACAGGTGGAGTATCCCTCAGTGTATGTTCCTCAGCCACATACTGTGTCGCAGCAGGAGTCGAAGAAGGTGGAATATAATAGCCCGAAGATAATGAACCAGAAGAAAAAGATGATGGCATAGACGTCTGGCTAGCTGGTAGTGTAAACATCGGAGGTCTAAATATCTCATATGTCCCTGAAGACACGCAAGGATCAAAATAGGGCGTAGAAGATACGTCTGTGGTAGTGGGTCCTCTAAATCTCTCCCCACGAGCCCTCGTACCACCGGCCTCAGTACCGGGACCACTAGATGATCGTCCATCACTGACACCACCCTCCCTCCTACCACCAACCTCTCTATTGGGAGCAATATCAGGCTCCTCGTCAGATATTTTTCGTCTAGGGGGTGGATCCTGAAAAAAATATTGACAGAAAAGTAAACACATGATATTATAAGTTAATGAAATATTTATATTTGAAATAAAATACTCAAAACAGGGATGAGTGGAGGAACACCCATCTGTACCATGCGAAGATTATTATCTGTCATCTTTTTCCGCCGCCTCTCTTCAATGGGTGTCATTTCCTGCAATGAAAACAAATATGGAAGTAATTAGAAACAGATAACTAATGTGTAACCCAAAAAAAAATATAGAAAAACCATTATGATAAAAAGAACATAATGAAACAGAATATTTATGGTGTTATTAAGGTAAGTACTAGGATACACACTCTAAATGATGTAGGTGAAACATGTAGGTGAGAACACGACTGTATGATTCTGTATATTTCCCACCACAACTTCGGGTTCACAATCAGCTCTGACAATTGAGCTATTGGGGTCATCATAAGTAATAAACGGATTGATTCTAATTACAGTAGGGATAGTGTCAACATCATCATCACCATCATCAAAAACATGTCTGGGATTTACTTCAATAATTACACCGAATTTAGGATGATGATGATCTTTGACATAAAAAACTTGTTTCACCATTGATGCCAATACATATGGTTCATCGGTGGCAAGAGTGTGAGTCATGTCAATAACTCGAAATCCACAATCATCAATAAAGGTTCCTTGCCTCGTCATTGAATCAAACCATTGACATTTCATCATCGTGACTCGACCATGCGAGTAATAATCCAAAATTATTATTTTCTCCACGACACCATAATAAGCAACATTTTTAGAACGAGGTCTAGTGTCCGATGAACTGGCATAACAGTCTGTTGTGGCAGTTAGCATAACACCATTATGCTGTGTTCTCATGTTTATTGCTCGTTCAGTGATAATAAATTTGTATCCATTGATCACAAGTGATTTACAAGCATGAACCATGGTATTAGGACCAAAAGCCAAAGCTCTTATTTCCTCAGAAACAGAGTCTGTAGGAAAACTTGATACCTGAAATATAAAAAAATAGTAAAATTAATTAAATATTATTTTTATTTAGTTATTACAGAAATATTTTTACCTTCAATTTCAACCAAGCAGAAAACCCTTTTCTATGCAAAGTCTCCTTCTTTCTCAAAGATAAAGAATGATGCTTTCTATATATCAATTCATTATGTTCCCTGTAGATAAAAATAATAATAGTTTAACAAATATTTAAAATTATAAGAGATAAGATAACATATACATGTACAATTAACTTACTTGATATACTCATCGAACAAATCATAATTGAACAACACTGTGCGATGTGCCATCTCTCGCTTTTAAAGGCTTAATGTTGTCAATGTATATGATCCCGGAATTCCTCCTGTCTGAGGAAGTGATGGAAAACTGGGTTCCATTTTCCCATAGTGTTCTTCTTCATTTCTCATTGGTCTGTTTATTCTCATAGTATGATCAGACAAATACATTGAGCAGAAATCCATACATTCTTGAGGAAAGTAACCATTCACAATAGAACCTTCAGGATAATTCCTGTTCCAAACATATGATTTCAATGTGCACATGTTTCTTTCGGTTGGATACATCCAACAGAAAGCAACAGGTCCTACAAGAAGTATTTCGGTCGGAAGATGGACAGTCAGATGCAACATGCATGTAAAAAATGATGGAGGGAATATTTTCTCTAACTCACACAAAATTAATGGTGTCTCTGCCAACAGTTTTTGCACGAGGGATTTGGACAACCTCTTAGCACAAAGATCTATAAACAAATAGCACAACCGAATAACTGAGACTCTAACATTATTGGACAAGAGATGACGGATTTCTTTTGGAATCAACTCATGCAAAAGGATGTGATAATCACGAGTCTTCAAAGATTTCAACTTCAACTCTTTTCTGTTGACCCGTTTTGATATATTGCTTGAATAGACATCAGGAACTTTAATAGTCTCTAGCACTTCCAGAAATTGATTTTTTTCAGCAGGAGTCATCACATAAGAAGCACATGGAACTTGTCATTTATTTTCACTGATATAGACATGATGCAATTCTGGTCTGATCCCCCAATCTACCAAGTCACGCCGAGATCGTAAATCATCTTTTGTCTTCCCCTTGACATTTAGAAGAATCGAAAGCAACATTTCACATATATTCTTTTCAATGTGCATTACGTCTAAGAAATGACGTAACAAGTTGGTTGACCAATATGACAACTCAAAGAATATACTCTTCTTCTTCCAATTGTAACAGGTATCATTGGAAACATTTTTCCTCTTTCTAGATTTCATTACACTCTTCCCAAATGAATAACTGAAATCTTTAAATTCATTAAGCACATCAGTTCCAGACATACGCTGAGGTGGATCGTCATTCTCCATGGTATTGTCAAATCTTTGACGATTGTTTCTATATGGATGGTTCATTGGCAAGAATTGTTGATGTCCCATAAAACTAAAACTACGACGATATTTCAGTCTTCTTGATTGAGTATTCTTCATACAAACAGGACATGACAACTTTCCTTTTGTGCTCCATCCAGACATCATTGCATAAGCAGGAAAATCATTGATAGTCCACATAAGTGCAACACACATATGAAATATGTCTTTCGAACATGTATTGTATGTGGGCACACCCACATCCCAAAGAAGTTTCAACTCTTTTATTAACAGTTGCATGTATACATCTATATCATTGTCGGGATCAGAAGGGCCAAATATCAGTATACTCAAGAAAGTGTAAGGCTTTTTCATACACAACCATGGGGGAAGGTTATAAATGTGTATGAAAACCGGCCATGTGCTGTGCAATGTAAGAATCTGCCCAAATGGATTAAAACCGTCACATGAAAGACCCAGTCTCACATTACGCACGTCGGCTGCAAATTCAGGATATCGAGCATCAAATCTCTGCCATGAAAATCCATCTTCAGGGTGAACCAACTCTTCATTATTCTTTTTTCTCTCGGTGTCATGCCATCGCATTTTTACGGATATTTCATCAGACATGAAAAGGTTCTGTAATCTGGGGATCAATGGAAAGTGCCACATTACTTTTTGTGGCACACGAGATGGTGTTCCATCATCTTTTGGCTTCCATCGGGAGGATCCGCATTTTATACAATCATTTCTTTCAGCAGTTTCGTCCAAAAATAAGCTGCAATCATTCGAGCAAGCATGAATTTTTTTTTGAGAATCCAAGTTCATCAACCAACTTCCATGCCATATAGTGGTTGGAGGGAATATTTGCATCATCTAGAAGTAAGTCCTTCAAGAAGATAAGAATGTAATCAATTGCAGTATTTGAAATCCCATACATAGTTTTCCCATGAAACAATCGGATTAAAAATTCCAAATTTTTCATTTTATCACATCGCCGATATACTGGAGTCGTCGCAACATCATTCAATTTTTTCACCCTATCAACATCATCATTTTCATTGGACGCATCATGTGTTCTTGTATCGAAATCTTGTTGGCTGGACATCCTTTCCTTCTCATGATGTGGAATAAATGGAAACCGATCATATATCAAACTCTCCAATTCAGTCCTATCATTTGGATCCTCAACATTTTGAGATTCCATTTTCTCTCCATTGTGATACCACACATAATAGTTTGTTTGGAAACCATATTTGGTTATATAATAGCTAACTGCTTCACGGCCCAACCAAGGTATTCCAACACAATTAAAACATGGTCAGTGTATGCGACAACTATCTGAAGCCTTGTCAAATGAAAAATCTTGAAATCTTTTCAAATTATTTTGAAAATCGGTTGAAATCCGATCAGTTTCGTACATCCATCTTCTATCCATTCTGTAAAAAAATCACAATAAGTCATTTCAAAGCAATTCAATAATATTAAAATTTAATCAAAAAAATATTTACGTAGGTGACAATTGTTTACTCTATATAAAAGCATAACTGACACATTACTCTTTATGAGAATCATATTAAGAAATACAACAAAATACAGTGTATATAAGAAAATAAGATACAAAATTTCTAATGCCTATATTCAAGGATTGACCAGTAAGATATTGGAAGTGGATCAAGGAATACATAATCCTTAAGGGTCATGTTGGGAGGTGTCCAGGGGGTGTGCGGGACTGTCCAAGGGGGGTGTGGCGTGTCCAGGGGGATGCGGGGTGTCTAGGGGGTGGTGGGGCCGTCCGGGGGGTCGGAGGTGTCCATGGGGTGGGGGGCTGTCTAGGGGGTCGGGGTGTCCAGGTGGGCGGGCCGTCCGTGGGGGTGGTCAGGTTGTCCAAGGGGGTCGGGGTGTATAGGTATATTTATATGAAAAGAATACCCCCACAATAATCATGCAGCCCTGTCATTAGTCTAAACCCCTAGAACACCTAAAAGAAGCTATTATGGACATTTACTAAAATATTTAACACCATATGAATGAAAATACACTCTAAATACTGTTTGAGAGGATATAATGGTGTTTGTGAAAAAAATGATATTAAATCAATTTAAATGAATATGGAACAAATGAGGGTTTATAATACACTAAGAGTACCTCAAACAATCCAAAACCACTATAGCACCACATATTCAACTTCATGAAACAGGACTTGGAAATTTTACCTACGTCTTTACTGATGACCACCTAATTGGAACACTCTATTTATGGTTCTTGAACACAAGGAACAAACAATGTTTGGTCTCTACCAACTCAATCACCCCCTTGTAGATCATAATCTTGTTTCCCCTTATACTAAAATGGTCTCACTGGAAGCTACTATTAATACCGGACCAAAACCATTCATTCTCCATAAAACAATGATCAAAGAACCATCGGAGGTGTCTCTCATATAACCACAACCATTTTTATCTATGACGTAACGGAATTCACAAGAATAACTTTTATTCAATAACCTTTTGGTATATAATGTGCATCAACAATGGTTCAATTATATGGTTCATCACATTCCAATTTATTAATCACCCATACATGATAAAAATTGAACATTGACTTTCATTTAATTACAACCATCATATTTCATTTAATTCTTAACAAACATAGAATCATGGAAATTGAAATCTAATAACTTTAATTAGTCCCCAAAACTTTTTAATAAATTTAACATGAAAAATAAAACACTTTGAAATCTAAATAATCTCTATAAAGTAAAATGAGCTTGGAATTCTATTGCACAAGTAAAAACACTCAACGATGGAATATATGAAAATAATATTAATATAAATTATTAAAACAAGATAATAAAGTAACAATGAATGTTAAAACTAATCATGTGATTGAATTTTATAACATATAATAAAAATTTCTTGGTAATGAAACCTGAATGGCACACCAAAAAATTAGACAACTGTCTAATGCAATCTGTATGGGCTGGAATAAGAATGGAATGTAAATAAAGAACGGAAACCTAAATTGGGCTGGAACAGAAATTCGGCTGGAATATGAGAATAGAAATTGGTCTCATCCCACATCAAAATAGAAACTAGAAACTAAGAAAATACCTCAGCCTTTGATGGGATGGAGGAAGAGAACCCAAAACACCTCCAAAATCGCCTCCAAAATCGCCCAAGCGCTCCCGTTTAGGGCTCTACATCGCGAATGGGGGAGAGGATCGGCTACTGCCAATTTGGGGGAAAGTTTTCCCAACGGTTTTTAAAAACCGTTGGTATATAACTCCATCCCAAACCTATACCAATGGTTCCATTGAAACCGTTGGTAAATCTCTACTCCAACAGTTCTAAAACAATTTGAACATACACTTTTAGGGTGTACCAACGGTTTACAACCATTGGTATAGTGTTTTTTACCAACGGTTCAAGAGAACCGTTGGTATATATTGAAGATGGAATACTATACCAACGGTTTCAA
The DNA here is from genome assembly GCA_963277665.1 of Viscum album. Classification (NCBI taxonomy): domain Eukaryota; kingdom Viridiplantae; phylum Streptophyta; class Magnoliopsida; order Santalales; family Viscaceae; genus Viscum; species Viscum album. The sequence continues at coordinate 1,493,631,536 of OY728120.1, forward strand.
ACCGTTGGTATTGTGTATTTCCAGAACCATTGCACAACACCCCCACCATTGCACCAGCACCCCCACCTGCATAAAAAGCACCAGAACTATTGCACAGTATTAAAACAGCATAAAAATACCTGTAATAACACACAAAAAACACAAAAAACCATCAAACTCTTCCAACCATGTGGTGTACTACAATTCCCTATTTCAATCTTCATATGAAAAGAATAATCCAGTGGAGTTGAATAACAGTTTCAATAACTCAAAATGGGGTATGGAAACATACCCATGGTTCCATGGTGGTTATGAAACTAAATTTGAAAATGGGGTTGGGAAACTTACCCATGGTTCCATGGTGCTTACAAAAGGAGTAAAGTATAGAACTCATTATTTGATTTAAAATTCAGGAAGAACTGAAATGATCACAAGTTCAACTTGTGATGGTCTAGAAGAATGGAATTGTATGTTTTTTGAACTTAGTTAGAATAATATTAATGTTTTTAAGGCTATGAACACTAAATGGTACAAGTATGGTGCGATCTATTGTTCAAAGTAGGATTCCACCACATCGTACCTCGGATTGAGGTGGGGTTGACTCATACACGTCACATATGACCCATGTATCCTTTTTCTAAAGTACAAACACAATCCGAATGCGTTTGATCGGTTTTCCGTATGTCAGTTGTTGTTTTCATTTAAAATTAAGTCCATTTTAAACAAAAGAGGGACACTTTGAGTGGTACCGGCCACACCATGCCTTGGATTGAGGCGGGGTCAACTTGTACACGTCACATATGAGACATGGTTCATTGTGATAAATTATCAACACAATGAAAATCTGTTTGGTTGGTTTTCCATATGTACTTAAGATGTTGTCCATTTTAAACATAAGAGAGACACTTTGGGTGGTTCCAGCCACACCGTGACTCGGATTGAGACGTTGTTGAGTTTTACACATCACATATGACCCATGGATCCTTTTCCTAAAGTTTCAACAGAATATGAATGCGTTTGGTCGGTTTTCCGTATGTCAGTTATTTTTTTACTTAAAATTAAGTCTATTTTAAACAAAAGAGAGACACTTTGAGTGGTTCCGGACACACTGTGAATCAGATTGAGGAAGGGTTGACTCGTACACATCATATATGACCAATATATCATTGTGCTAAATTTTCAACAGAATCCGAATGCATTTGGTCATTTTTGTGTATGTCCGTTGTTGTTTTCACATAAAATTAAGTCCATTTTAAACAAAAGAGAGACACTTTGAGTGGTACCAGCCATACTACGCCTCGGATTGAGGTGGGGTCAAATCTTACAAATCACATATTAGCCATGGATCCTTTTGATAAAGTATCAACAAAATAAGAATTTGTTTGATTGATTTTCCGTATGTACTTAAAATGTTGTTCATTTTAAACATAAGAGAGACACTTTGGGAGGTTCCGGCCACACCATGACTTATATTGAGACGCAGTTGACCTGTACACATCAAATATGACCCATGTATCCTTGTCTTAAAGTTTCAACAGATTATGAATTCGCTTGGTAGGTTTTCTGTATGCCAGTTATTATTTTCACTTAAAATTAAGTCTATTTTAAACAAAAGAGAGACACTTTGAGTGGTGTCGGTCACACCGTGCCTTGTAATGAGGCGGGGTTGACTCTTACACATCACAAATGACCCATGGATTGTTTTCCTAAATTATCAACACAATCCAAATGCGTTTGTTCTATTTTCCGTATGCCAGTAGTTGTTTTCACTTAAAATGTTGAGGCGAGATTAACTCGTACAACCACCAGGACAACCCCACCCCGAATTGTGGCGGGATTGACTCATACACATTACATATTACCCATTTATCCTTTTTCTAAAGTATCAACACAATCCGAATGTGTTTGATCGGTTTTCCGTATGCCAGTTGTTGTTTTCACTTAAAATTAAGTCCATTTTAAACAAAAGAGAGACACTTTGAGAGGTACCGGCCACACCACACCTCGGATTGAGGTGGATTCAACTCGTACACATCACATATGACCCATGGATCCTTTTCCTAATGTTTCAACAAATTATGAATGTGTTTGGTCAGTTTTCCGTAAGTCAGTTGTTGTTTTCACTTAAAATTAATTCTATTTTAAACAAAATAGAGACACATTGAGTGATGACGGCCACACCATGACTCAGATTGAGGTGGGGTTGACTCGTACACATTATATATGAGCCATGGATCGTTGTGCTAAATTTTCAACAAAATCTGAATGCATTTGGTCAGTTTTCCGTATGTCAGTTGTTGTTTTTACTTAAAATTAAATCCATTTTAAACAAAAGAGAGACACCTTGAGTGGTACCAGCCACACTGCGCCTCATATTGAGGCAGGGTCAACTCGTACACATCACATACGAGCCATGGATCATTGTGATAATGTATCAACATAATCAGAATCCATTTGGTCAGTTTTCCGTAAGTACTTAAAATGTTGTCCATTTTAAACATAAGAGAGACACTTTGGGTGGTTTCATCCACACAGTGACTCGGATTGAGGCGCGGTTGACTTTTACACATCACATATGACCCATGGATCATTTTCCTAAATTTTGAACAAATTATGAATGTGTTTGGTCGGTTTTCCGTATGTCAGTTGTTGTTTTCAATTAAAATTAAATCTATTTTAAACCCAAGAGAGACACTATGAGTGGTGACGGCCACACCGTGACTCAGATTGAGGCGGGGTTGACTCGTACATGTCATATATGACCCATGCATGGTTGTGATAAATTTTAAACAGAATCCGAATGCATTTGGTCAGTTTTCCGTATGTCAGTTGTTGTTTTTAATTAAAATTAATCCATTTTAAACAAAAGAGAGACACTTTGAGTGGTACCAGCCACACCGCACCTCAGATTGAGGCGGGGTCAAATCGTACATGTCACATATGAGACATGGATCCTTGTGACAAAGTATCAACACAATAGGAATCTATTTGGTCAGTTTTCCATATGTACTTAAATTGTTGTCTGTTTTAAACATTAGAGAGACACTTTGGGTGGTTCCGGCCACACCGTGACTCGGATTGAGGCGCGGTTGAGTTTTAAACGTCACATGTGACCCATGGATCCTTCTCCTAAAGTTTCAACATATTATGAATGCGTTTGGTCAGTATTCTGTATGTCAGTTATTGTTTTCACTTAAAATTAAGTCAATTTTAAACAAAAGAGGGACACTTTGAGTGGTGCCGGCCACACCGCAACTCAAATTGAGGAAAGGTTGACTCGTACACATCATATATGACCCATAGATCATTTTTCTAATGTTTCAATATAATCGGAATGCATTTGGTCATTTTTCCGTATGTTAGTTTTTGTTTTCACTTAAAATTTAGTCCATTTTAAACAAAAGAGAGACACTTTGAGTGGTACCAGCCACACCACAACTCGGATTGAGACTGGGTTAACTCATACATGTCACATATGACCCATGGATCATTGTTCTACAGTTTCAATAGAATCCAAATGCATTTATTCAGTTTTCTTTATGTCAGTTTTTGTTTTCACTTAAAATTAAGTCCATTTTAAACAAATGTGACTCACTTTGAGTGGTACCGGCCACACTGCGCCTCGGATTGATGTTTTTTTGACTCTTACACATCAAAATGACACATTTATCGTTTTCCTAATGTATCAACACAATCCCAATGCGTTTGGTCAGTTTTCTGTATGCCAGTAGTTGCTTTCACTTAAAATGTTGTTCATTTCAAATAAAAATTAGACATTTTGAGTGGTTCCAGCCACACCACGCCTTGAATTGATGTGGGATTGACTCCTACATGTCACAAATGTCCCATGAATCGTTTTTATAAAGTATCAACACAATCCAAATAAGTTTGGTCGGTTTTCCATATGTCAGTTATTTTTACTTAAAATAGTTTCCATTTTAAACAAAAGAGAGACTCTTTGAGTAATTTAGGCCACATCATGCCTCAGATTGAGGTGGGGTTGACTCAAATAAGTCAAAAATTTCCCATGGATCATTTTCCTAATGTATCAACACAATTATAATGCGTTTGGTCGGTTTTCCATATGCCTGTAGTTGTTTTCACTTAAAATGTTGTGCATTTCAAATAAAAGTTACACGGTTTGAGTGGTTCCGGCCACACCACAACTCGAATTGATGCGGGGGTTGACTCTTACACGTCAAAAATGTCTCATGGATCGTTGTGTTAAAGTATCAACACAATCTGAATACGTTTGGTCAGTTTTCCGTATGTCAGTTATTTTTACTTAAAACAGTGTTCATTTTAAACAAAAGTGAGACACTTAGAGTGCTATTGGCCACACAGTGCCTCAGAATGAGGCGGGGTTGACTCGTACACATCAAAAATGACCCATGGATCTTTTTAATAAATTATAAACACAATCCAAATGCGTTTGGTCTATTTTCTGTATGCCAGTAGTTGTTTTCACTTAAAATGCTGAGGCGAGATTAACTTGTACAACCACCTGGACAACCCACCACCCCTCAGATAGCTCCCCACTCACCCCAGACAGCCCCCCATCCCTTGGATAGCCCCCACTCACCCCAGACAGCCCCCACCCCTCAGACAACCACCTGGACAACCCCCCCCCCCCACCTGGACACCCCATCCCCCAACACCTGGACATCCCCATGTAGTCATTATTACAACCATTAATAAACAATTATTAAACTACATCATTTGTCAAAGATAATCATACTGAACATAAATCGATAATATTATTGGATATATCAAGGAAAATGAAGGCATACTATCTTACATCCTAAATTACCACCCACAGCCATGATTAATTTCCACAGACCTCTCATTTCTACCAAATCAAAAGAGAAAAACAAAAAACATAGTTGCACATCAATAAAACCAAATCTAAAATTGTTATGGATGACTACACATTCCTGCATGGCTAGTGAAAAGCACCCCACCATCATAAAAGTGAGTATTGTCCAAGAAAGAGACATAACATACAATGTACATTGAGAACCATATTTAATTGACCCTAAATGCTTTATTAGTACAATCATATTAGGAAGCCAATTATTACTCATGACTAACCATGCCACTATAAACAACCTAGAGTGTATGAGTTTTCTCTCTAATCTCAACAACATCATCACACATTCTTACCATGATGTGAATCACGTGTAATATGAATGATATTAACAAAAAATTCCCAGAAATAGCAAGCCTTCTAAAAACTGAAAATTTATGGATGATATTAACACACAATTCATTTTGAATCAAATTTGATTCACTTTACTACTTATCCTAATAGACCAAACTCATACTATAATCACTATATGTGTGCCACTATCAAAGCTCAACACACGCACCCAAATCAAACATAAAACAAAATTCATAAACACCCAAATATAAAGAGAAAACCAAAACAGTAGATGTAGATAATTAAAATAAAAGTATCACATACAGGAAATGTAGAACTAAGAAATTTTGAAGATGGGTCGGAATGAAGGATTTCCGCAGTAGGGTAAACAGAATCCCAATTCACCTCTTCACCCAATTGAAAACATAAAATCAAAATAGAAGATACATAACATTAAAATGAAAGTATAACTTACAGATTACAAATGATAATCTAAGAAATTTTGAAGATGGAATTATTTGGACAATAGGGTAAAGAGAATCCCACTTCTCTACTTCGGTTTAGGGATCCAGTCGCTTGGAATGGGGGAGCCTAGGTTCTATCTATTTCCGGGAAATCGTTCTCAATGGTTTGTAAAAACTGTTGGGAATGAAAACTATTACCAACTATTTTAAAAAACTGTTGGTAAAGCCCTTCAAAAACTCACTTTTACCAACGGTTTTACAAAACCATTGGTATATCTTCATCAAAAAAAAACTTTTACCAACGGTTTTGCAAAACCGTTGGTATAACTTCACCTCTACATACCTTTACCAACGGTTTTTGAAAAACCATTGGTATATGCTTGGTATACTCATATACACCAATGGTTTAAGCAAACCGTTGGTATACATCCATTGGGAAAACGTATATTTCCAATAGTGGCTCTTAGTTTGGTTTTTTATTCTCAAAGGGTTTGTGATGAAAAAGAAGAGTATAAGTTGATGTATATGATAAATAAAATACAACTATATTTTATTTATGGTTATGATAGAATGAATTCACACCATATCATTTAGGATCTGCTCCCACCAAAGGTAACCCTCCTCAGTTCAAAATGAATAAATTTAGATAATTGTGCATGAATTCATACATGTATTGTTGTACAAAAACCAAAAATAAGATTATTAGTACTAAAAGTAAAACTAGGAAGAAACAATAAACTCTATATACTCATGAAAGCTACTCCACAACACTTCCATGCTACTAACATCTATAAAAAACTACAACTTGCTTTTAAAAACCAAAAAAATTGTTTATATTTATGTATAGTGGGCATAACATGTATACATAGTAAGATCCTCCCTAAAACATCTCATGAAAATGTTGAGGAAGCACACTAAAGCCCTATGAAAAAAGGAATCTAAATCATCACATAAACTAGGAAAAATAGTTTCATATACTCACTATGGATCACTCAAAAAATAATTCATATAAATAATCCTTTTCGTATAAAAAATTATATATATATATATATATATATTAAAATTAAGGTTCTCGGATACCACTTCTCCACTAGTTTTCCTCTCACACCCCAATGGTAATGTCATGGTCTCACCCCGCCCATAAATCATCCTACACCATGTGAAATTGTATCACTTCCATCAGTGAATCATATGTATCTTAGATTATCTCATCACCATCTTTATAAAAATAGTAATGAGGTGCATACTTGGAAACCACTAAATCTTGTTTACATTAAATGTAAAAAAATCGCAAAACATAATTATATAATATTCGTGAAAAAAAACGAACGAAATAAATTCGTGGAAGGCTTACTTGAATGTTGTGAGTTGAGATTATAGATCCGAGATCAGTGAAGAAGATAAACAAAGAAGCCAAAATGAGTTTAACACAGGTCGATCGACGAGCCGATTAGGGTTTACCGCGCGAGAGAGACGAGCCAGCAGACTGTCAATCGAAAAATCGTAAATGATAGTCCATGGGGATTTAATTTCGTTAAAAGTTTTATAACGTCGGTTATTATATAACCGAATTTATAAAGTATTTTCTAAATTTATAACGTCGGTTATTTTAAAACCGACGTAAAAAAGCTCCCACGCTTTGGTTTTTTACATCGGTTATTTGGAAACCGATGTAAAAAACCCGATATCTACGAGTTTTTTATGTCGGTTATCAAATAACCGACGTAAAAAACCAAATCTCGGGGGGGGGGGGGGGGGTTACGTCGGTTATAAAATAACCGACCTAAAAAACTCGTAGACATCTCGTTTTTTACGTCGGTTATAAAATAACCGACGTAAAAAGACCTAGCGCTTTGGTTTTTTACATCGGTTATTTGATAACCGACGTAAAAAACACGTAGATATCGGGTTTTTTACGTCGTTTTCCAAATATACGACGTAAAAAACCCCCCGCGCATTGGTTTTTCCTGTCGGTTATAAGATAACCGATGTAAAAACCGAACAGGCGCGATTTGTAACGTCGGTTATTAAAATAACCGACATTAAAAATCTACTCTCCGCATTTTTACGTCGGTTATATATAACCGACGTAAAAAATGGTGACGTAAAAAACGTTTTCTGCACTGGTGGTAGTTTATGGTTGATTTATGGTGATTCATCCATATTATGATTCATGTGTTTTTAAATGATAGAGTTTTGTATAAAAACTCAATTTTATGATCAATAAAAGATTATTCATGAACTATGTATGTTATGCTCATGATCTCACACCCTTATTCTTATCTTATATATAAATACCATGACCTTAGTAGCCCAAATCTGGTGGTTACTTTACTAATTTGGCATAAGATTCATGTGACTACATCCATAAAGAAAAAATATTTTTTTTAGTCTTGTAAAAATAGATATATACTTGAGTCTTTCATTAATGTTGAAAAAAATAATTACAAAATAATATTTTTTATAATATCATTATTTCCTGTAGAATATCCTTGCATATCATTCAAAGAAAACCTCCAGGATTTATGGGAATTGAATCAAAATATGGGTTATCTTGAATGATTTATATTAATTAAGTAAAGTATAAGGTATCACAGATAAATAATAACAATCAATATGGAAAGGTAAGTAAATAAACACACATGCCATTTAAATAATTTTACTATCATCCTTAGATAAGGAATAATCAATATTAAAATGTAAATAACTAAGTAAACTGTCCTTTTAATCAATAACATTACTATTATGAATAGATAATAAACAATAAATATGGAATGGTAAATAACTAAACACATGTACCTTTAAAACAGTCACTTCACTACTATGAATAGATAATGCATAATTAATATGGTAATATAAATGAATGAAAACATATATAATTTAATAGATAATATATGAATGAAAATGAATCCATAAATAATTTCATTTTGAAATATCTTGGATAATAATAACAAAATTTTTATGGAAATAAATTCTAAATATTAGACATCATGATCTCAGACATCATGATACCTTTACTCCAAATCACTTTAACGAGATCGTTTAAAACTGATGGGTATGTATACACTAAAAACCAATTTAACTAAGGATAGAAAACTGATTCATCTCTTGAGACAATCGATGCATTGGGAATCTACCTATAATCAAGTCTCACCTATATAATAATATCTAAATCATTATTCATACATCGAATAAAAAATTTAAGTCATGAATAATGTCCCTTATCATTAAATATCTGTATTGAGTAAATAATATGAATTTATCAATATTTCCCATGATAATCAAATAATTTTCAATGTTGAACACTGTATGTATAAATGATATAAATTTTAAGAAATAAATATATCCTTGATGAATAATATGGATATTTAGGGTAAAAGTATTCTCTAATGGTTATAGGAAAGTGAATATTTCAATAGAAAACTAATAATTACAAAAATTAATCAAGAAAGAGAATGTCAATGACATCCCTGGTCAAACTAATTGAAAACCATATAGATAAATAATAAATATGGTATCCCAATAACATATCCCTAGTAGATCATAATTTTAATAAATGGTTGATATCATTAATGAATATAAATACCACAAAAATTCCCTTAAAACATTATTGAGGAAGATAACCGTTTCACTTTGAAAATATTTTTGAAACTAAAAACAAAAAAAATTGAAAAATATTTTCTTTGAAATTAAAATTTTAAAAACATAAAAGTAATATTTAGAACATTTAGTTTTCATGGTAGAGAGAAATTTTTTACATTTTATGCATGTTAAAAAATATTCCACTTAGATATTCACTAAAACCCTAAAAATCCTTATTTCATAAAAGACATGAATATTACTTTCAAAAAAAGTAAAAATTAAAAAATTTGTAAAAATTAAACTATTAAATCATTTTGAAAATTTTAAAAACATTTTTCAGCAATTTTTTATAAAACAAGAGTTTGGAAGAAAAATAATTTTTGACCAAAGAGAGAAATAACGTCAAATTTTATTTAAGACATTTTCACAAAAATTTTATGTAAGAAAGAGTGAAAAAATGGTTCTATTAGGTTAAAAAATTATTAATAAAGAGAATAGATTAAAACAAAAATATATATTCCCCAATTATCAAATAATTATTTTCAATTTAAATTCAAATATAAAAAATTCTGATTAAAATGAGATTGTGAAATAAATACATAAAAAGATCATAATGTTGAAGTGAGAACTAACCAATGAATCAATTGTGTGTATAAAATAAAACACCACATAAAACAAGTGTAATTAAATTGAATAATACACAATATTTATTACACACATAGTCTTATAATATCACATACAATGAAGATGTAATATAACCCAATCAAAATAAATTGAGTTATAAAATTGTTTACAACTTAATAACTATTAATTAAAATTACCATGGATGAAATAATTAGAATTATGACCTAAAATACCATGAAATATTATATAATAATGATATTACATGTAAAACAGACACTATATATTTTATATAATATAAATTATGTCCAAAACATTACTATATGCCTCAATGAAGGGAAATTAAGATGAAGTCCCTCGCCTAACACTTCGCTTTTGTTGAACAAGATTTAACCCCTGAAAAATGTCATTGGGATTTTTATTAATTTATTCCCAAATAATATTATTAATTATAATTTTATATATTATCCTATTATAACATTTTACCCCTGATTTGTTAATTAATATATCATTTAATCCATTGTTTCGGGTGTTAATTGCCTTGTTTTCTCATGCGTTTTTTATAGTAAAAGTTCCAGTTATTTTTCATCGGATGTATGTACAAAATAAAAAGAATTATAATAATATTATAAATATCTAATTAATTTTTTTTATACATTTCTATAATTATTATTGATGGCTAGACATGAAAAATGAACTGCATCACTTCATGGAGACGACAAGTCTTATGTATTCATGAGTGACGATATCATTACCATAATGAGTAAAAGGATATGGAATTAGATTTTTTTTTAATTTTATATAATAAATATCATGCCATTTATATCACATATATTCATTAAATTCTTCCCTATTACCATAAACAGAAATCATAATTGTAAAACGAATCGCATTGCTTCATGAGCCAATAGTTCACCGTACACATGAGGGAAGTTATCACATTTTTAAACAACTTGAAAATTAATAAGGTATATGTGATATTATAATTAAATAAGAATACTAATATGATTAATATTATATATAAACAGTAAATCCATCACTATATTTAATCATGATATGTGTTTATGGAAAACTAGTAACATTGGTTTGTGAGGTTGTAGTACATCATACACATGATCAAAGATTGTGTTTCCCATTTGATGGAGTAGTAGACGAATAAATATTATTATATCACATAGTAACATCTAATTATATTTCATATATATATTTTTATTATATTTTAAGTATTTACAAATATTTTAATTGAAAAAATAAGAAATAAACTGAAAGTGCTTCTTTAATACAACTTCCTTTTCTTGGAGAATCCTCCTTTGTATCTCCTCCTAAAGACATCATGGTTGGTCATTTGGGGGTAAGATAATCTCTATGATATGTCTATGTATGTTTGGGGGACATTTTGGATTTTTTTCTCTAGCTAAATGTCTTGATAGGTGTGAATAAGTGAAGGGATGGTGTGGCCTTCTATAAGTGGGGAGAGGACACACATGAAATTTTATAATATGATAAATTGGGCCCACATTTTTCACAAGACACAAGGCTCAGAAAATGGGACATTATCGAAACATATAGTTTATAGGGTACAAATATGGAAATATTATGGGTTTGATACATGTTTTTGTTAATTTTTAACCCATATCTTGATAGTTTAACCCCCGGTAAACTCATTTTTATCTTAACCGATATAATTAATTTTTATTATTTTCACTATTTAGTGGGGAAAAAAATTATGATTACCTTATTATATAATATTTATTATTATTATTTAATATACTTAACCAATTTTTAAAAATTATATTCATCAGAGTGGATGAATTACATTTGAAATTAACCCCACAAACATGTAAAAAAACTATTTTTCCAAAGAAATACTTTTAAAAGATTAAAAATTATTCATGTCATAATTCAATATGAAATTTATTCCAATTAAATAAATTAGTTAAATTTTAATATAATTGAACTAAGTTTACTATAAAAAATAGATGATAATTTAACTTTATAAATAATTTAAATGAAAATAATTTTTTCATTAAAAATATTTATTTTTCAGTATTCATCTAGAAATTAACCATTCTTGAAACTTCCCAAAAATTCACTGAATGATAATTTTGACATTTATATTTAAAATTTTAATTTTATTTTATAAAATAAATTTTATAAAAGTTGTTTTTTTAAATTATGTGCACAAAGAGTTACTAAACCACCTTTTACAAAAATAAAGGTTCTCATAAAACATTTCTTTTTCATTAAAATGATTCTAATATTATTTCTAATCAGTAGATAATTTTTTTATAGATGGTTAATACATATACATTTCATAATTTTATTTGTAATATTTATTCCCACATACTTATTGTCTAGGTTATAATAGTCACATTTTATATAATAATATTTTAATAGTGTATTGTGTTTTTTTAACCCATTATTTAATGCATCAAAAGATATAAAATAGATTGAATTTATTTGAAAAATAAATATATAATAAATTCATGGGGTGTTACATTATTTTATAAGACTTTTTTCATTTCATACAAGCTATCAAACACAATTTTCTTCTTTTAAAATCATAGGGTGTTACATTATACCCTCCATAAATAAATAGATTCTTCACAATTTATTATTGGTCTCCTTAATCAGATATTTATAATTTAAATATACATTTTTTTAAATCCACATCATAAAATGGATAAATAAAAAAATCATCTTCAAATGATATTAATGGATGTATTAAGGTCATATGGAATAACACATACTTGGTTTCGAAATATGAGAAAATTAATGGTAAGTAAAGATATAGACATGGAAGAAAAGCATAATTAATTATAGAAAGTTATTGAGGTCATTGATTATAATAATTTTAATGATTAATGGAAGGTTAAGGAATTCAAAACATTAAACCATTAATGATTTAAAATACCATTTGATTCATTGTATGCGAATGCAATATGATAACAAATTTTTTCAAGATACTTTAGCTTAATATTAAGGATTCAAATAGCATCTTGACTATGAACATAAGGAAATATAATTACTTTATATCCTTGTATTTCATAATTCAAATTTCATCCTTTGGTTTTTCCTCGACCAGTTTCAAATTAATCACTTTTTCCAAGAAATGAATATCTAAAAATAAATTTTTATGGATGAAGCTCTGAAATTAACTTTTAATGGATCATAAAATCAACAAAAGAGTGACAAGTCGTATCTCCCATCTTTAAATATTTTCCAAAAGTGATATATTTAGAAAAAGTTATCCAATATATTAAAAGAATATCTAGACCTAAATAGTTGCACCACTAGTTTATGATTAATATTTATCCAAAAAAATCGTTAGAAACAATGATTTATTAACTATACCATCACGTTGCCCAGTGGTAAGAACAACACCCTTATCACCCTTTGGTTGTGGGTTCAAGCCCGATGACCTTACTTGATTTAACTGGTTATCAAAAATCATACGGATTATCATTTTTCTAAAACGTTGTTAATATAATTCCTAAATCTTTCCCAAAGAATAATAACCCTTTTTACCTCAACATCAAAGATAAGATTACCTCTAAAGGTTTCCAATAACATTAAACTTATTCCCACAAAAAGTAAGGTAATTATTCATTAAATTAAGTTTCCCTAAAACATATAATAACCAATGGTTTTTACATGCATAAATTTCTCTAATAATATCCTAAATATTGGTATACTTCCATCACATAAAACATAAAAAATGGGTGTTTAAGACATTGAACTTATGATAAGACTTAAATTAATAAACCCATGATGGTATCCCTAACACTATTGTCAATAAAGTAACATGTTTTTTCTAAAATTTAACATAATCCTTATATGTTTCATTATTCTTATAATCAAAATACCATTAATAAAATTACATTTATTATATAATTCTGGAATCCCAAAACCAAAATACTTCAACTGTTTTATTTCAAAAAAGATCCTTCCTTTTTAAGGGGTTAAACATTAATAGATTTAATTGATTCAAATAATTCACAGGATCCCCAAATTTAATACAATGAACTATTAATGGATCCCTATGAAGAAATTTACTTCCTTCAATCACACTCATTATTTTTCCTTGAAAAATCATCACATAATCCCTTTCTTTTCCATACATAAAAAAACTTCCCATTCCTTTTCGATAATTTCTTGGGTGTTTCTATCAAAATTTCTATCATGAAGGGAATAATGAATTCTTTACACTATGGCCTCCACCACTTGATCTCTTATAGAACTCCATTCTTATCTTCTTGTATGAGTCCAAGAGATGGATAAGGTATCTATTGTTATTCAATTTTTTGGGATTACTAGTTAGGCATAATCAATATATATTTCACTCCAGTCATCATCCGATTTGGTTTCATATAATCAAAAAAAATTCTATATATTCTATAACAACCCAATTCCTTTGACATCAATCCATTGACTAGAACTAGAAATCATCAAGTAAGAAATAATAACCAGAGTTAAATAACTATATAATAATCTATAGGATATCTAAATCATGAAAATCTGTTTTCAATATAACACACAATAGTTTCAACCATGGTCATTCATTTTAATAATCTGTTCAAATCCTTCATAGTTGTTTGTAATGAAAATTTGAATTATCAAAATCATATTCCCCTCAAGAGTGCCAAAATAAGTGTGTATTAATGCCCAACATCATGTACTATGTAATGATCTAGTGAAGCTCAACACATCTTTTTAGAAGTTATTACCACTGGTTACATCTGTTTCAAAACCCATATCTTCTTATAGTATTTATAGTGTGATGTATTTCTAGGAAATACCATATAATCTCTACCTAACCAAAACATTAGGATGTTATTTCATACATACCCTCAAATTCAACCAAAGGATTATGTTCCCAAATCAATATATTCCTAAATCAATCACCCAAAGTTTCAACTAAACATCATATTATAAAAACTATAAAAAACATGGCTTAAGTAGCCCAAATATGGTGTTTACAATTAAACATTTTCACAAGATACTTGGGATGGCATCACGAAGGACAAAATAGTTTCACTGTATTGGTAAACTAGATACATACTTGAGCCTTTCATTATATTTGGGAAAAAATTACAACATATTATTTTTTTCAAAAATATCATTAATTCCTCTAGATTATTGTTGCATATATTTCATAGTAACCATTATGGATTCTTTGGAAAGGAAAAATAATGGTGAGATCATATGTTCATTAAAAGTTATGTAAAGTAGAAGAAATCATGAATCAATAAGCATAATCAACATGGATATGTGAATAACTGAACACACATGACATTTAAATAATTTTACAATCATTATTATATAATGAATAATCAATATGGCATCATAAATTAATGGACACACATTAAATTTAATAAAAAATTCAGATATTATGAACAGATAATGAAAAATCAATATTGAAAGGTAAATAACTAAGCACATATTCCATTTGATCAATAATTTGACTATTATGAATAGATAAGTCATAATCAATATAGAATGGTAAGTAATTGAAAAAACATGAAATTTAATGGATTAACTAAGAATGGAAATTCATTAAGAGATAATATAATTTCAAAAATTACATGGATAATAATAATAGAATTATTAATGAAGGGAATTATAAATTATTCGATAACATGGTCTCAAACATCGTGATTCCTATACTATTAATACCTTTAATATGAATTTTTAAAACTAATTTGTAGGTATAAACTAGAAATCCATTTAACTAAGTCTACACAACTGATTCATCTTATGAGACTACAGATGCATCAAGGGGTTATCTATAATTGTGCCTTACCCATATCTTCATGTCTGAATGTAAATCCCTAAACCCACACTTCCATAATCAGTACTAAAATATTTTTTGTATTTTTTATAACAGATAACATAAAAATATTTAGCACATTATATATTTGAGGACTATTTCTGATCTAGGTTTTGGAGAATTAGATAAAAACTTACATACATTGAATAAGAGTTTAAAAAAATAATTTCAAAATAACAAATTGAATTTATTTTCACTAGAACTTTAATATACATTTAACTTCTATGGAATCATGTGATAAACATTTATAAAACTTAGGATGAGAATGAAAAGTTTAGTAAGGGATATAAATAAATAAATAGTTAGTCAAGTGACAACAACAAAAAAAATAATAAAAAATTTATAAATATTAATTGGCATGCATAGAAACATCATTTAGTTTCATTGGGAGATATTTACCATATCACCTTTATAATCACACTTACACATAGAATAACCAAATAGTAAACTTCCATCTCTAGAGTACCCAATGCATTGGAGAGCTATAATGGGGCTTACCCATCATATCTTGAGCTATTTTGGGTTCAACCCAATATATATTGAGAAATAATGAGGATCAACCCATGATATCTTGAGCTATAATGGTCTCTACCCAACATAACTATGTTCAAGGAACATATCATTAATATAATAGTTCATAACTAATTTAAACCCATGAGAAAAACACAATAATATTTTCAAAATACCCTTTTTGTTAAAACAAATCACTTATAAAATATAAAAAAACATGCACAAAATAATGAAATAATATTAATAAAAAATTAATTTTTCAAAATATAATTGAAATATTATAGTAATTAAGAATCATGAAATCACGATAAAAGAATCATTCATTATATATAAAAAACAATCCTTTTTAATTTCATTAAAGAGACTTTTAAATGGATTTTAAAAGGAAAGTCTGTTACAAATATTATTGGAGTGAGAATTAATTATAATGGAATTGATATGTGTATGAACCATAAATATGAAGGACCCTGGGACACCCTGAGAGGGGAGGGGTGAATCAGGGTGGAAAATTTTTCTTTTAATGTGATGGATCTTGTTCCCATGTTGGTAGGAACTTGTTAAACTTGTATGATGAATATGATCAGAAAGCAATCATTCACATGCACAGAGAAGACACATCACTTTTTACTTGGTTCACCAATAAGGGCTACGTCCAAGGAGCATACGCCGACAAGTTTTCGGTCGTACCAAATTCCACTAATCTTCACTATTTGTGGATTACAAAGGTTCGGGCACAACCACTCTGTCCCAGGCTCACTGCCTTTAGAAAGGTTCAGGGATAGCTCACTGCTTCCCTCGGGTCACTCCCGTTGACTCCCCCTGGCTCACTGCCCTTGATGAAGTCACACTCAGTTTATAGAGGTGAAGGTATCTTCATCATTGCATAAGAATGCATCCTCTGTTGTATGTAGATGCTCTGTTGAAGTCCAACTATCACCTGAAGATGAATATCACTTTGCGCTGAGGGTACCAGATGATCCTCCAGCTTTCATGCAGCTTCAAAAGGACGGATGTACTTTAACAACCCTGGAGCGCTTCTCCAAGCTCTGGCGTGAAAGTTTCAGGAATGGCATGCATGTCACTTGCGCGGTACAAACTTGGCGCACATGTGACTCCAAACAACTTGCATGACACTGCCTCTTTGAACTCCAAACTTGTGCGACTCAACGCCTCTAAATCCCGAACCACTTTGGATGCACATCCAACAGCCGACACGCAGCCTCTACTTGCGTGACCCAACAACCACTTGCGTGACTCAACCACTTGCGTGACGAGAGATTTAAAAATATCTAATTCTCGAACTTCGTTAAAAATGAGGAGGGGTGGTCCTCTATTTATAGGCAAACTGGACCCCCTGCGCGGTGGCACGCAAGTCATCCCTCGACGAGCAGGTTCTGGCGCACAGCTCATCTTCCCTAGCCTCTGTCACGCTACTCACTTGCGTGAACACACAAATACTTGCGTGAACGTCATTCCTTTGCCATATTTTGAAGTTATAATCTTGAAAAACAATATAAGCACAAGTTTTTAATCCTCCTCGGCATCGGCGCGCAAGTCTCTTCACGGCGCGCAGGTCACTTGCGCGACCAGCCAAAAACTTGCGCGTCACTTATCCCTTTGCCATTTTCACATGTTCTGATCTTGAAAAATATATGGCGCGCAAGTTTACTATCCTTCAAGTACACTGAGCGCAAGTCTCTTTTCCAAAAAAAACTTTTCTCCATTTGTCGATTTTCAGACCCAAAAATTTGGCAAACACTGGGAAACGGCGCCACCTTCATAACTGTTGTCTGCTTGAACTGTATGATCTCTTTGCTGGTACACATTCTGAACTTCCACTGAGGATTGACAACAACCACAAACCATACTCCAAACCATGCATAGAAGACAGTGGTTCCAACAAAATAAACATAATATAAACAAATATTTATCACAAAAATAATCTTAATACAACATAATGAATAAAGTATAAGGTTATCTCAAAGAATAGAAATTCAGTTACAAATTCCCTTAACACGAGTTCGTCTTACTTAAAAAAGGTTTATTCTTACTATATAATGGTTAAAAGAGATTTTTTAATACTTTAATTAGGAAGAATAATATTTATAACACCTTATATGATCATTTTATGAAATTATTCCACACATTGAATTATAAAATTGTGTTACTTACATTATTTGAGGTGCGTTATTTACATGGTTCCCATGGACGGTTCAAAATGGAATTTCTTGTCGAATGGAAATAAATATTTGAAATATAAATGAGTTGTTATTAATATATTTCCATAATATTAAATTATAGCATTAATCATTTAGTTATCATATATGATTATAAATCATTAAATAAAGCATTAATGATGTTTAAATCATTTTGGCGGTTCTTTGATAATCACGAACTTGTTTCATCACATACCTTTAAGATTATGAATATAAGTTAATTAAAAACATAATAGATGTCCTATAATAAAAATTATTATTTTGTTCAACCATTAATTTTTTTACAACTAGATACAACGGATGTAACAGAAAATGAAGACACATCATCCATGATGTCCATAAATTGACCCATTAGAGACGATGTTTTTTTAGAATAAGAGGGATAAGAGAAGGAGTATGAGGATTAATTGTTCCATAAACATGATAGTAATCCAATATATATATAATAATAGAGATTTGAGGCCTATTTTATAAGTGGAGGTAAAGAGAGTATAAGAACAAAAAATAATTTAAATGAAAATACTAGAAAACAGAAGTGGATTTTCACCTCTTGATCTCTTCTCCTTGAGATCCTTCTTAAGGCCTTTGGTTTTGGCCTTTTGGTGATACCATCATGTCTTATATTTGGGGAAGATTGTTGGAAAGAATATTGGGTATAATTTATACAATGATTAAATCTTTATAGGTGTGATTGGAGAGGGAGTGGCGGTGGTATTTATAGTGGAGGAGAGGAGGTGTTTTTCCATTATTTTAATCATTATTTTAATATTTTTTCTAAATACATTGAATAGTATTGATTCATGTGACCCAAAATAGTAAATATATATTGTCAGTAAAAAAGTAGGGTGCTTACATCGACCATGTTTCTAGGAATAGTGTATTTAACAAATAATGTATATATACGTTAAATTATCGTATTTCACCATTCATAAAAAATTCATGTATTTCAGAAAAATCCCAAAAATTCCCACAAACCATTTTTTGATAATTAGAATTCAAAAATTAACTTAATTTTATAAAAAATATTTTATAAATTTATTTAATTTAATTTTTAAATAAAATCATAATTTATTCGAAAATAATAATTTTAAATCTATAACTGATTTTTTAACACCTTGAAAATTAAACAAGGTCTCATAAAATTATCTTATAACCATAAAATAATTAAATAATAATTTATGATAAATTGTTTTGAAAAAAAGTTCATATTTTTTATTAAATAAATCATAAAATTGTAATTTAATATTTATGACTTACAAAAATATCAATACTTATACGATGGTCATGTTTTCCCTTATAGGATTCCTAGATTTGAATTATACATTCATGGTGATGTTAATATTCATTTTGATGATGTACTATTCATAAGTATCATATTCTTATTCATAAGGGTATATTTCTATTCAAAAGGGTAAGTTACTATTCACAAAAAAATAAATTTGTCCTATGATGCTCCCAATAACTTACTGATCATAACTTTTTATATCCATTTTTTGAAATTAAAATCATATAAGTGGAAAAATTTTGTTTAATGGATATATTATACATTCCAAATAGAACTCATTTGTTCATTTATTCTCTTAGTGATTCCTCTTAAAATCTTGGGATGTTACACCCCCCTTAAATGAATTGTAAATCTCGAGTTGTTACATCCTCCCTTAAATGAATTTCATCTTCACAATTCATTCATTGTACTTATAATTCTAAATTTAGATATCAATAATTATGAAAAACTATTTTATTATATGTACTTAATTAACTATAAGTTTAAAAGTAAATATTATCATAATGTTTTTTCTATATAAACTACAACATTTAATCTCCAAAGTTGTCTAGATCATTTCTATGATACTTACTTTAATTACCTTAACCCTCTCTTCTGGATTCAGTGATAAAATATTATGTGTATTTTTTATAAGATATAACAAAAAAATACATAGTACCTTGTATATTCAAGGACCATTTTTTGATCTATGTTCTAGAGAATTAGACAACAACTTACATACATTGAATTAGAGTTTAAAAAAAATTAAAAAATAACTAATTGGATTAATCTATAGTATCACCTTAAATTTCTTTTTAACTAATAAGGAATCATGTGAAAAACATTTATAAAACATGGTATGGGCATAAAAATCTAATTAAGAGATATAAAGAAAGAAATCATTAGTTTAGTGGTAACAATATAATCCCAATAAAAATAATTTCATAAAAACTTGTTACCATGCATTGGAACATCATTTAGTTTACATAGGATATATTTACCATATCACTCATACAATCACCCTTATACGTGGAATAACCATATGGTCAACTTCCATCTCCGAAGTACCCAATGCATTAGAGAGCTATAATGGGGCTTACCCATCATATCTTGAGCTATAATGGGCTCCACCCAACATATATTGAGCTATAATGGGGCTCATACTTTCATATTTTCAGATATAATTGGATCAACCTAACATAACATTGTCCATGTAACATATCATGAATAAAATTATTAATAAGCCATTTAAACCCTTGACCAAAACACATTCATATTTTCGAAATACACTTTTTCGTAAAAGAAATCACTTTTAAAATATAAACAAACATGCACACAATAATGAAATAATATTCATAAAAAATTACTTATCCAACATATAATGGAAACATCATAGTAATAAAGCATCTTGAAATCATTAGGAACCACTCATTCCATATATATATATATAAACAATCTTTTGGAATTTCATTAAAGAGAATTTTAATAGGATTTTAAAAGGAAAGTCCCTTACAAATATAATTGGATTGAGAAGTATTTATAATGGAATGGGTATGTGTATAAAATATAAATACTCATAATATAAACTAAAATTAAACACACAAATAACCATAATAACACATAATGAATAAAGTATATGGTTAACCCAAATAATGGAAATTGGGTTGGGAATTCCCTTACCTAGAGTTCATCTTACTTAAAATGTGTTTAAACCTCATATATAATGGTTAAAAGAGTTCCATTGATACTTTATAGAATAATAATATTTTTTAAAACACCTTAAAGGATCAATTTATAACATAATTTAACACATTGATTTATAATATTTTGTTATTTACATTTTTTGGGTGCGTTCTTTACATGGATTCCATGGTCAGCCAATGATGGATTTTGTTAACGAATGGAAGAGAACCTATAGGAGTGGATTGAGTTGTTATTAATATTTTTCTAGAATATTAAATGATACCATAAATCATTTTATAATCAAATATTATGATTAATTGTTAGATTAAACATTAATTATGTTTAGATCATTTTGGAAGTTCTCTGATAATTACAAACTTGTTTCATCGTATAGCTTTAATATTATGAATATAAGTTAACTCGAAAACATAAGTGAGGTACTATAATAAAATTTAAATTTTTTCTACAATTAAAATGGTTTTATAACCAGCCATTAAGAATGTTACAGAAATTGAAGACACATCGTCCACGATGTCGGTAAATCGACACATCATAGACGATGTTTTAATTTTAGAATAAGAGGGATAATAGAAGGAGTATAATGATGAATTATTCCATAAACATGATAAAAATACATAATATATATAATATTTGATCTTCCATTCCTCTTGGATATGGGGAGGTGAAGATAGTATAAGAATCTAAAATGATTGAAAAGAAAACAGAAGAAAATGAAAGTGGAGTTTGACCTCTTGATCTCGTCTCCTTGAGATCCTTTGTAATGCCATTTGTTTTGGCCTTTTAGTGATACCAATATTTCATGTATTTGGGGATGATTTGTAATGCCCCGACCCTAGTTAACCAGAGTCGGTGCATTATTATATAACATTGGCATGATCATAAGTGATCAAATCTGAAAAGACCGATCAGTTTTGTAGAATTGGAAATACTAGATACATTCATATGTTTTACATTACATTATAAAATGAAAAATGACAACAACATAGTCTCCATATTCCACAATCATATCCCTTAGACTATCCCTATAGGTTAGTCATAACATACTTCTTCGCATCCTAGGAAAAATAAAATATAGAAAGTGGTGAACTCAGATGCATAGTAAGGATAACAATATAGTAGAAACTTTCATAAATAAGTATAAACATTTAAGGAAATTTAAGACTAAAAAAATACTTTTAAACATTAACATCACCATAATTTAAAAAATACAAAATAAAATAATTCCCTTTATTTATTCACATGGATATTTTACTAGTCGAATAATCACATGAAATATCAATAGCCACTTTCATAATGATGGAATGCATAATTCCAGACTTCATAACCACATAGTCAAGGCCTTGTGCCAAGACTACAAATACGATTTTGTAAAGGCCTTGTGTTAAGACACTAGTTTGTCTCATGAGACCTACTGATGCATCAAGGAGCTATAGCGGGCTCTACCCTTCACTTACTAAGTCCAATGCATTCCTCATATGAAAAGGTTTAAACATAACATAAATATTCGTATTAAAACTAGCATACAAAATGTCAATACATAATCCATACACTATAGATGGTGTAAAATTAACACATCCAAATTCAAACATATCACATAACCTGCAATACTATATGGAAGTTTTCTATCGTAATAAATCAACTTCAAACAAGTTTAAAATACCTCAAAGGATGTTGACATAGATGAAATCGTAACTTTTTTAGAGAAATATATCTTTCTATTTTGAAATCATTTAAAAGTAATATAATTATAAAAGAAAACATTTATTTTGAAAATATTCTTATAATCTTGAATGGGATGCTTTGACGATGATGTAACAGTGGAAAATAGCCACACCCACATTATAAGTTAAAAAAGGACATTCTTACCTTAATTTTGTCAAAAAGGTCATAAAGTACCTTGTTTGGAAAACAACAGAAAGATTATTTTGAAAACATATATTTTCAAATAAGGGTATAAATGAATTTAACCCATATTATAGTAAATAGTAAAAATTATTTGAATTACATTTTTAAGAAAACACGGATGTTGATGATAAAGAGGTCCCAGTAGATACTTACGTAAAAATTACCTCGGATAAAAAAGAGATTGTGAAATTAACCCTTACCTAGTACTTTTCCATGTTCTAGGGTAGGTTAAAATCATGTATAATGGTGAAATAGTTGTTATTAAATTATAAAATAACCAAATACATTAATATGACATCATATATGATCTTTTAATATTACTTGGTTAATGATATTTTAGTAGTATCATCTTTTTGGGTGTTAACTGATTCATTTTCCTTTATATGCTTGGTTACGTAAGCAATGTTTTTAATGGATAGGATGTATTTTATTCATATATATAATGATATTATGTTCATAAACATTATTTTTAATCATAAAATGAAAAATATTCTTGAATGATTGTGATGGGGAATGAATCTCTTCACGTTCATGGAGATAGTAATCTGTACATATGCACGAGAGACAATATCATTCTTTTGATATTAAAATCATATATAATTGGATGGTGTATCATATATAAAGAATATTTATCATGTTATATTTATTATTTATATCATTTATACTCATTATTATACCCATCCAAATGATGAAGTGTTTGAATAACAAACTACACCACAACGTGGAGACGGTAATCCGTACGTACACACATATGGTGACTTTTTCATTTATAGGATGGGTAGAATAATGAATATGGTTGTACCATTTTTATAATAACATCACATAATATAGAATATACTGGAGTTATTATTTTAGAATGGAGGAAACAAATAAAGAGGAAGTGGAAGAAGAAAAGAACTTGAAAGAGGTGATGAAATATTTACCTCTTCTTCGGGTTATTCCTTTTGATTTGACCAAAAGGGCTCCTTAGGATGGATTTATGAAAAAAGGAAGGCCTCTAGGTTGAAGTTTGGATAGTTTAGAGGATATTTGGGCATGTTTTGGCTGATCCAAATGGCTTTCATGGTGTGAATTTTAGAGAAGGTTAAGTTCCCTTTTATAAGAGAGGTGAGGGTCACTTTAGGAATAGCTTGAAATATTATTTTATAATAAATTATTTTTAGGTTTATAATGGCTAAAAAATAAATTATTTAAAGGATAATGTGGTTATTGATCGAAAACCTCTCAAAAAATAGGTTTTTTATAGGTTAAGTTCATCATATTAACCTTATCTTTTAGATTTATCTCTTAGTTAAATAGTTTTTCATTTACCATGTCACTTTGTATTTTTATATTATATGGTCAATAAACTTACTATAACATGCCAACAGAACCCCATGTGGTTAATTATAAATATATATAACCTTATCTAAGTCATTTTTCCAAACATTAGATTTTTAGGAATATTATATCTATTAGTAATATAATATATTTTTTAAAAACTCAATTATGTCAATTTTGACACTATTTATTATTTGAATTTTTCGAAAACCATAAAAACTTTATCACCTAGAATAAAATTTATTTAACCAACCCTAAAATGTCATATTAACCTATAAAATTAGTTTAATTAATCAAAATTCTCAATTTGAATTTATTTGGATATTTATAATATCAATTATTTTAATATTTCACTAATAAGGAAATTACTGCATCATCATTATGTCATAAATAAATTAAATTATTTAATGTCTAAAAATTATGAATAAAATACCATTATGTATAAAATCTTTTTATATTTATAATGAATATTTTTAGTGGAATTTATATTGTGTGTGACCCTATATTAAAAATGTTTTAGTTATTAAACATTGAATTTAACTCTTTTAAATCTTCTTTAAATAAAATAATAATAAGTATCCTAATCTAATCCAAGTGGGCCAAAGAGTATCATATTTTATTCCTAAGGTTGTTTTTGGTCTAATTATACTTATCAAATAGAATTAGGACCTGTTTTAGGGTAATTATGATATCATTTTTACCCTTCATTACCCTATTTACTTGTAATCGTGGTAAATAAAAGTCAAAAATTACTATTCACCAAAAATTGTTTTCATCTTATTGAACCAAATTTTACTTACTGATATTAACTGTGTCTCTAGGATTTTTGAAATTTAACTCACATAAGCGGTTCAATTAGGTTTTATATAAATTTACAAATTCTCCTAGGAGGTCAGTAAAAGACGGTAAAAAGTTCAATAAAATTTTTATATATCTAAACTTATTATAAAACAACTCCAATGAATTACATTGAAATTATATAGGTATTATGAATATTTTTTGACCTAAATTAAATTTAAACAAAATAAATAATTATTTAAATAAAAATTTGGTTTTAAACAATAACTTAGTGTTTTTCACTATTCATCAAAAATTGAAATTTTCTAGAAAAATACTAAAAATTTAGCCTAATATAATTACAATATTCCAAATATAAAAATGAATTTCATTTTGAAAAATAAAATTAATAAAATTTTAAAATTTGGGTATTACTATTCATAACTGTTCGTTTGATTGGTCATTGTGTGTTAGAAATCTCGAAGTTGCATACAATGCAAGATGTTGCATTATTCAATGGGAAACGTACTATGAATGCTTGGGGTGTTATATTCTACCCTCCTTAAAATAATTTCGTCCTCGAAATTTCTAGAATATTACTACAAAAAAATATTCGATTGGTTCTTCATCATATGTTCCTCAGGTTCCCACGTTGTCTTTTTCATCTTATGTTTTCTCTATAGAACTTTCACCAGACGAGTCATCATGTTTCTCAACAGTTGTTATCTGGTATCAAGAATTTTAATAGGATCTTCACAATACGATAGATCAGGTTCCAGTTCAATTTCCTCATAGGTGAGTACATACGTTGGGTCATGCATGTATTTTATCAATAGTGATACGTGGAAAACATCCTATACTTTGGAGATAATTGGAGGCATTGCCAAATGATAAGCTACAACTCCAATTTGTTCAAGAATTTCGTAAGGTCCGATGTTCCTGGGACTCAATTTACCCTTATTTCCGAAGCGTATAACACCCTTCCATAGAGATACCTTGATGAAAACATGGTCTCCTACTTGAAGTTCCAAATCCTTCCTTCGGTTATCGGTATAGCTCGTTTGCCTACTTTGGGCTGCTTTGATGTGGGTTTGGATAACCTTCACATTTTCCATTGTTTCCTCAAAAAGATCTCGGCCTATGAGTTTTCATTCACCAACATCATCCCAACAAGTTGGTGAGTGACATCTCATTCCTTATAACACTTAATATGGTGCCATCTAAATACTTGAATGGAAGCTATTTTTATTGGAAAATTCTACCAGAGGTAAATATTGATCCCTCGTACCTTCAAATTCAAGTAAGCAGGATCTCAGCATGCCTTCTAAGGTTTCAATAATCAATTCTGATTTTCCATCGGTTTTAGGGTGGTAGGTAGTGCTCAAACGAAGTTCAGTATCCATGGATTTTTGAAGACTTTTCCAGAATCTTGATGTAAAATGGGGATCACTATCAGAAACAATCGATAACGATACTCCATGAAGTCTTACAACTTCATTAATATACAGTCTTGCTAAACGTTCAAGTGGTAAATCTCCTCTAATAGCAAAAAAATGTGCTGATTTGGTAAGCCAATCAACAATGACCCATATTGCATCATTCCTTCTAGGATTCATTGGTGGAACCACGACAAATTCCCTCGTAATATCATCCGATTTCTACTCAGGTATGGGAAGAGGTTTCATGACTCGTCAAGGCTATTGCCTTCCTACTTTTACTTGTTGACAAACCATACACCTTGACACAAAATCAGCAATCTCCCTCTTCATGTTTCCCACCAAAAATGTTCCATAAAATCTCTATACATCTTAGTGCTACCAGGGTTTATAGAGAAATTGGAGCTATGAGCATCATCCAAAAATTCCCTTTTTAGATAAGGTATATCAGGACAACAAAATCTCTTCCCAAATTTCCTAATTCCATCTTTATATAGGATGTTGATCAATCTCCCATCGTTCACAGCTTTAATTTTATTTTGAAACTCCTCATCATTAGACTAATAACTTTTTATCCATTCTAGTAAAGATGGTTTGGAATCCATTTGAAAAAATATTTATGTTTCTCCTTATGTGATTATTAGCATATCCATTTTCACTAGATCCATGAAAATAGGATCCCTTTCAACTCTCATCTTGTTCAAAACTCCACGATCCTTTCTGCTCAAAGCATATTCCACCTTATTTTCCTTCCTCATTGGTAGTGTATTGTGAAATAATAATCCTTGAGTAGTTAAAGACATCTCCTTTGCCTCATGTTGAGTTCTTTTCATGATAATATATACTACCACCTCATGTGATCAGTACCAATCTCGCATTTTTCACCATAGAGATAGTGTCTCCATATCTTTAAAGCAATTATTACAGCTCCTTACTTAAGATCATGAGTGGGATAGTTTTTCTCATGAATTTTTAGCTGTCGTAATGCGTAGGAAATAACTCTATCATACTACATAAGGAAAAAACCATGTCATTTCTTTGAAGCATCGCTATAAATAACAAACCCATCGTTCTCGGGTGGTAGGTTCAAGACAAGAGAATCAAAAAATCTTCTCTTCAGTTATTCAAAACATTCCTCAAAATCTTTTATCCAAAAAAAATTAACCCCTTTACATGTGATCTTGGTTAATGGGTTAGCCAATCGGGAAAATTTTTGGACAAAATG
The DNA here is from genome assembly GCA_963277665.1 of Viscum album. Classification (NCBI taxonomy): domain Eukaryota; kingdom Viridiplantae; phylum Streptophyta; class Magnoliopsida; order Santalales; family Viscaceae; genus Viscum; species Viscum album. The sequence goes on from OY728120.1 coordinate 1,493,659,509, forward strand.
CCGATAATAACCTGTTAATCCAATAAAATAGTGTACCTCAGTTATACTCATCAGTGCTGGCCATTCTTGGATTGCCTTGGTCTCTGAAGGATCAGTAGATATTCTATCCATAGAGATAATATGACCAAGAAAAAAAATCTATTGAAGCCATAATTCACACATTCTATGTAACACCCCAATCTTCCACGGTAGGTTTCCCTTTGAATAATGCAATACCTTGCATTGTACGCAACATCGAGATTCTAACACACCACAACCAATCAAACTAGCCATTATGAAAAGTAATACAAACTTTTTGAAATTTTATAAATTTTATCTATCAAAATGGACTTCATTTTTGGATTCGGAATATCAAAATTACCTTAGGGTGAATTTTTGGTATTTTTCTGAAAAATTTCAATTTTCGATGAATAGTAAAAAACACTGTGTTATTTGTTAAAACCGAATTTTTATTTAAATAATTAGTTATTTTATTTTAATTTATTTTAGGTCAAAATAGATACATAATACATATATATTTTCAATGTAATTCATTGAAGTCATTTTATAATAAGTTTAGATATACAAAATCTTATCGAACTATTTACCGTCTTTTACCCACCTCCTAGGAGCCTTTGCAAATTTGTATAAAACAAAATTTTACCACTTATGTTAGTTGAATTTCAAAAACTCTAGAGACACAGTTAATATCAGTGAGTTAAATTTGGTTCAATAAGATGAAAATAATTTTTGGTGAATTGTAACATTTTACTTTTATTTACCACAGTTAAAAGTAAATATGGTAATTAAGGGTAAAAATGAAATCATAATTACCCAAAAACATACCCTAATTATATTGTATAAGTGTTATTCGAAACAAAACAGTCTTAGGAATAAAATATGATCCCCTTTGGTCCACTTGGATAAGATTAGGACATTTATAATTATTTTATTTAAAGAGGAGTTAAAAGAGTTAAAATCAAAGTTTAATAACTAAAACGTTTTTAATATAGGGTTAAACATAAGATAAATTCGACTATAAATATTAATTAGAAATATAAAAAGATTTCATACATAATGGAATTTTATTTATAATTTTTAGACATTAAATAATTAAATTTATGTATGACACAATGATGATGCAATAATTACTTAATTAATGAATGATTAAAATAATGAATATTATAAATATCTAAATAAACATAATTTGAGACTTTTAATGAATTAAAATAATTTTATAGGTTAAAATTACATGTTAGGGTTGATTAAACGAATTTTTTTCAAAGTAATAATTTTATTATAAATCTAATAAAAACAAAATATCAAATAGTTTCAAAATTGACATAAAAGAGTTTTTAAAACAAATATTATATTATCAATTGATATTATATTACTAAAAATATAAGGTTAGTCCAAAGGGATCAAATAATATTATATATGTCATTAATGAACCACTTGATGTTATCTTGAAAGTTTATAATATGTTTATTAACCATATAATATAAAAATACAAAGAGACATGGTAAATGTCAAACTATTTAACTATGAGTGAAATCTAAATGATAAGGTTAATATGATGACCTGAACCAGTATAAAATATATTGGTTTAGTGGTTCTAGACCCGTCCTCACCATAGACTTTAAATAATTTATCTTGGAGCCATTGTAAACCAAAAATGATTTTATTATAAAATAATATTTCAAGCTTTTCCTAATGTGACCCTCACCTCTCTTATAAAAGGGAACTTCCCCATCTATCAAATTCACACATTCAAAGCCATTAGGCTTGGCCAAACCCTACAAAAATATCCTCTAAACTGTCCTCCCTTAATTCTAGAGGCCTTACTTTAGTCATAAATACAACCTATGGATCCCTTTTGATCAAATCTAATGGAAGAACCCAAAGAAGAGGTAAATATTTCATCACCTCTTCCAAGTTCTTTTATTCTTCCACTTCCTCTATCATTGTTGTTTCATTATAAAATAATAACTCCCTTATCTTCTATATTCTGTGATGTTATTATAAAAATGGTACAACCATATTCATTATTCTATCCATCCTCTAAATGACAAAGTTACCATACGTGCGTACGTACGGATTACCATCTCCACGTCATGGTGTAGTTTTTTATTCAAACAATTATTTATTTGGATGGGTATAATAATGAGTATAACTAATTAAATAATAAATATAGCATGTTAATGATTCTATATATATGATATACAATCCAATTATATATGATTTCTCCATCAATATACTAATATTATCGCTCGTGCGTACATGCAGATTACCGTCTCCACGAACGCAATGAGATTAATTCCCCATTTTAATCATTCAAGAATAATTCTCATTTTATGATTAAATATAATTTTTATGAACATAATATCATTCTTTATATGAATAAAATACATGTTATCCATAACAATCATGGCTTACGTAACCTAGCATATAAAGAAAAACGAACCAGTTAACACCCGAAACGAAGACACTACTAATATATTATTAACAAAGCAATATTATAAGATCATATATGATATCATATTTATAAATATAGTTCTTGAATAATTTAATAACAATGTTTTAACAGTTATACATGAGGTTAACATACCATATACTAAGTAAAATTACCAGGTAATGGTTAATTTCACAATCTCTTTATTATCTGAGTTTGTTTTTACGTAAGTATCTACAGGGACCTCTATATCATCCACATCCATGTTTTCTTAAAAAAGTATTTCAAAACATTTTTTCTATTTACTATACAATGGGTTAAAGTCATTTATACCCTTATTTGACCTTATATGTTTTGAAAGGAATATTTCTATCATTTTCCAATCAAGGAACTTTATGACCTTTTCGACAAAATGAAGGTAAGAATGTCTTTTGTTAACTTATATGATAGGTGCGGTTATTTTCCACCATTATAACATTGTCGAAGCTTCCCATAAAAAATTATAAGAATATTTTCAAAATAAATGTTTTCTTTTATAATTATATTACGTTTAAATGATTTCAAAATAGGAAGAGATATTTCTCTCAAAAAGTTTTGATTTCATCTATGTCAATATCCTTTGATGGAATTTAAAGTTGTTTGAAGTTGATTTATCATGATACAATTCTTCCATAATGTATTGAAGGTTTTGTGATATATTTGACTTTGTATGTTTTATTTTTATACCATTCATGGTTTATGGATAAATTATTGACAATATTTATGCTAGTTTTAAGACAAATTTTTATGTTATGTTTAAACCTTTTCATATGAAGAATGCATTGGACTTAGTAAGTGATGGGTGGAGCCCGTTATAGCTCCTCGATGCATCGGTAGGTCTCATGAGACAAACTAGTGTCTTGAACAAGGACTTAAAAAAATCTTATTTGTAGTCTTTCCAAAAGGCCTTGTCTATGTTGTTATGAAGTCTGGTATTATGCATTCCATCATTATGAAAGTTACTATTGATATGGAATGTGATTATTCTACTAGTAGAATATCCATGTGAATAATTAAATGTAAATATTTGATTTAATATTTTCCCTATTATGCTGAATTTCAAGTTTAAAAGGCTTTTGTTTTAGTCTTACATTGCCTTAAATGTTTATGCTTATTTATGAAAGTTTCCACTATATTGTTATCCTTACTAAGCATCTGAGCTCATACCTTTCTGTGTTTTATTTTTCCTTTGATGCGAAGAAGTATATTATGACTGACCTACAGGGATAGTGTAAGGGATATGAGTGTGGCCTATGGAAACTATGTTTTTGTAGTTTTTCATTTTATAATGTAATGTAAATCTTATTAATTTATCTTCTACATCCAAGGCAACTAAACTAATCGGCCTTTCGAGACCTGATCTTTTGTGATCATGCTAATGATATGTAATAATGCACCGAATCTGGGTAACTAGGGTCAGGGCGTTATAGTTGGTATCAGAGGAAGTTTAGTACAAACCATTGAAGCAAGATTTAGAAAAACTCTTATTAGAGAACATTACTCTATGATAGACTTTGAGTATTAATATAGAAGAACTTCCTAGAATTTTGGTACTGTAGAGATTTTGTGAGTTTTCCAAGCAATAAATCCCCATATGTATACGAGCAGGTATTGGCGGCTCTAGCACAGATGTACCTAGGGGTAAAACCCAAAAAAAATTCTTCTACCAATACTCGAATGGGAACGGTGCATGACAACGAGCCTTGCTGCACTCTTGGTTACGACACTCCCAGGGGATATGCTTAAGACAATTCTCATTTTCTATACAAACCATTATGAAGGGTTTATGAGTATATACTTCCTCAACAAATTTTTTTTTTCGATTATGGATTATATTCATAATATATTCAATTTATGTTAAGTGTTTTACAAGTTTGGAGTTATGTATTGTGATTCATAAACTAATATAGTGTATGCCATTGTTTAGAAATTACGCCTATTGGAAGGAATGGAAACGGTATCAACACATGTCATCCATGTAGGGATTTCCCTCCTACACAAGATAATTATAGTGGAGCTGGTGAAGTAATTGCTACTGATTAGCTTATCACTATACCAGGACAACTCACTCAGGTTATGAATAATAACCTTACCCATATGGAGCACCCTGATCCACAATGCAGAGGATCAATGTTAGACTACTTCATGAGGAAACAACCACTAATATTCAAGGGGATTAAAATCCATTAGTAGATGAGAAATGGATAAATTACTTATAGAAAATATTTCATGCTTTGGGGAGTAGCGAAAGGGAAAAAGTTGTCATGGTAGTTTATCGCCTCACAGGAGATGCAGATCAATGGTTGTCATTAAATCAAAACACAAATGAAGATGATGAATTATAAAATATGGAATAGAGTGATTTTAAAGAGATCTTATTAGAAAAATAATTTCCTTGTGGCCATCGAGTAGATATGGAAGGACAATTTCTGAGTCTGAGGAAAAAAGATGATGAGAATGTCGCAAAATATGAGGCTATCATTACAAGGTTATCAAGGCATGTGACCGATTATATATGTAACCCATGGAGTAATATTGATTGATTCTTTGATGGGTTAAAACCATTTCTTCATTGATAATTATTCTCATAATCCTTCTCATCATACGAAGATATTATCTCATGTGCTATCAAGACAGAAAAGGAATTCTCTAATTCTTGAGACTTTAAAGAAAATGAAGAGAAGAAGAGATCTAATGAACACTATGGAAATGGAAATAAGGGGAAGAAGGGAAAAGTTTAATATCCATCCTGTAGTAAATATGGAAGAAACACCCTGGTACTTTCCTTAAGGGAATGAGATTATGTTACAAGTGTGGTGAAAAAGGCCACCAAGCTTGTGATTGCAAGGGGAAGAAAGTGGATCTCAATGATGAATGCTACAACTATAGAGAAAGGGAGAATTATGCAAATGAATGTCCTCAGAGCCAAGGGAACTTACCTTAGAAAAAGGCCAAGGTAGCAAGGACAAGCTTATGCGATCACTACTACCGAGGTTGAAGCTCCGGAAGATGTAGTGGTAGTTAATTTAATGGTCTCCTCAAGTCTAGACAATGATTTATTTGATCCTAGATCATCTCATTATTTCATTTGTTCCTAGTTAGCTAAGAAAATTTGATTTTTCCAATTTGATTTAAAAAGGGATTTGTCAGTCAGTACTCCTAAGGGATGTATCATTTCAACAAAGTTTTGTGAATCAGTTCCCATTAGGACATATAAATGTTTTTTATCTGCTGATTTCATCGTCATACCCATGATTGAATTTGATATAATCATCAGTATGGATTTTCTTTTGGACCATGATGAGAAAATTTATTGAAAGAAGAAGGAGGTTACAATTTTTTATGATGATAAAGAGTACGTTATCTTTATAAAAGAAACTCCACCATCTAATTCATATCAAGATCCACCCCCATTAGTTCTACTAAATTAAATTATTAGGGAAGAAGACAATGAAATAAATATGGGTGAGAAAAAGAATGTTTGAATAGAGGACTCACCTTTTTGCAAGAATATGTTGATGTGTTTTCAGAGGATTTACCTGAACATCCTCCAAAACGAGAAATTGAGTTTCACATTGACTTAATTCCTGGTTCAAGGCCCATATCGAAGGCCCCTTGTAGAATGGCCACTATGGAATTAGTGGAACTAAATAAACAACTAAAGGAATTGAGTAATAAGGGATTTATTCTCTCTAGTGTTTCTCAATGGGGAGGCCCTTTCCTTTTTGTTAAGAAGAAAGATAGATCTATGAGGTTGTGAATTGACTATAGGGAGATCAATGCAATAATAATAAAGAAAAAGTATCCCCTACCTCACATTAATGATTTATTCGACCTATTTCATGGAGATCAATATTTATCAAACATTGACCTTCGATATGGATATCATCAATTGTGTGTAAAGAAGGAAGACATTCCGAAAACAGCATTTCAAACCAGGTATGAGCATTACGAGTTTATAGTAATGCCTTTTGGATTGACTAATGAACCCTCTGTCTTCATGGATCTGATGAACAGAGTTTTCAAGGAATATCTTGATGAATTTGTAGTGGTATTTATTGTTGATATCTTGCTATACTCCAAAAGCTATGAAGATCATTAAAATCACTTGCGCACCATTCTAAAAACATTCAAAAGAAATGAATTATACGATAAGTATAGAAAGTGTGAAGTCTGGATTCCAGATATTTATTTTCTTGGCCATATTTCCTCTAAGGATGGAATCTTCATCGATCCTTATATGATAAGAGAAATCCAAGAATTTACAGCACCAACGAGTATAACCGAGGTACGCGGTTTTATTGTTTTAGCAGGTTATTATCAGTGTTTGGTCTAGAATTTTTCCAGATTGGCGAACTCATTAACCAAGGTAACACGTAAAGGGGATAAATTTGTTTGGACAAAAGAGTGTGATGAATGTTTTGAAGAATTTTAGAGAATATTAGTCAATTATCTTATCTTGACTCTAACATCAGTGAACGATGGGTTTGTAATTTATAGTGATTATTCAAATAAAAGACTTGGTTGTGTCCTTATATAGAATGATATAGTTATTTCCTATGAATCACGACAGCTAAGAATTCATGAAAAAAACAATCCTACTCATGATCTTGAGTTAGCAGCTGTAATCTAGGATAAAAAAATATGGAGGCACTATCTCTATGGTGAAAATTATGATATTTATACTGATCACAAGAGTTTGAAGTATATTTTCTCACAAAAATAACTCAACATGAGGAAAAGGCGATGGCTTGAACTACTTAAGGATTATTATTTCACAATACTCTACCACTCGGGGAAGGCAAATAAGGTGGAAGATGCTTTAATTATAAAGGATCATGGAGTTTGGAACAAGATGAGTGTTGAAAGGGATCCTATTTTCATGGATCTAGTGAAAATGGATATGGGAATAATCATGGAAGGTGAAACATCAATAATTTTTCAAATGGTTTCCAAACCATCTTTACTAGAAAGGATAAAAAGTTCTCAGGCTAATTATGGGGAGTTTCAAAAGAAGATTAAAGCTGTGAATGATGGGAGATTGAGTGACTTCAAATATAAATATGAGATTTTGAAAATTGGGAAGAGTTTGTGTTCACGATATACCAGATCTAAAAAGGGAATTGTTAAATGATGATCATAGCTCCAATTTCACTATACACCCTAGTAGCACCAAGATTTATCCAACTATAATTTTTTATTAAGCCTCTTTAAGGAAAAGTGGGAAACCAAAGTACACACATAAGGACAACTACGTGCTAAAAGAGCTCACAGAATTGTTATGCACAAGTCTAAGGTTATTTGAATCAGATTCCCTATATAATTCCCAGTGCAGATTACTAACCTGGGTGTTTGGATCCTCCCTGATATGTTCTTGAAGGTGAGAAACCATTTTGTCCATTATTTGGATGAATTCCTCCTTAGTGATTTTTCCTTGGTTGAAGCCTCAGGCTATGATTCGGTCTTGCTTTTCTATCCATACTTTTTCATCCTCTATGGCCTCAGTCTACAAACAACTTTCATAGTTCTTTAAAATATCTTCATTTGAGGCGTTTGGATGAAAGAATTTTTCAAGAATCTCTTCCTTAGAGTGGAAGATGAGCCTCCGACACTCCGCACACTCTTCTTCTATTACTCTTGGGTCTCTGCATGGGTCCCCAATTTCCCTATCTTAAAGGCATTTTCTTTCCTTGCTTCCACATTTCTTGGTCAACCTGGTTTCCATTGGTTTCGACAAGTGACAGTAATCTTTTCACCCCTTGGGTTTTTTCACATAGACCACTATGCATTTCCCCAATTCATGCTTTCCTTTTTTCCCCTTCTTCCTTCTTGGGCTGTGGGGAAATTTCCCTTGGAACTAGTCCAGGCTGTCAACTGAGAGTTGGCTGAAACAATCATCACCAGAATCCTCATCCTCTCGTGACAATGATTTTCCTTGAGTTTTCAGGCCTTCAAATTAGTTTTTCACTTTAAACCTCAGGCCTTCTTTGAGATCCCTCGGCCAACCCGAAGAATCCAACTTGCCTTCTTTAACAGCCAAGTCCTCCTTCTTCTTCCCCTAGCTCCCAGTCATCTAAAAGTAGGACTGCATAATGAGAGAGTTTGGATCAAGAGTTCCCAATATTCTAACCCCATAATAAATTCATTGACCATGAAGAGAGCTTGTAGCTGCATGTAAGGACGTCCCCTACAATGACTTAACTGAAGGTTCAGCCTCCATTAGAAATTCACCCTCAGTGAACTCACTACATGGAATCAGGCCTATGGGATGCTTGTATCCATGACCCATGGATTTAGAATGCTGGTTATATTCCTCCCATTCTCAACCTTGAGGACCCCCAGAGCCATGGACCTCGCTTACTACCTTCGCCACACCATTATCAACAATTCTGTCCGAGAGTGGATGCTCCACCACATCCAAATGCAAGGAGAGCTCTTTATCCTTTCCTTCCACCTGCATTGCCTCCACCCCATTCACCTGCAAGGAGATGATCCCCAAATACTTCCTTAATCGATCTAGGACATCCATGACCCGTGGCAAGGAGATACTGGCCTCCACATCCTCCACTACTCCTGGAACCACCAGATAAGGCCACTGCAAAAGCTGACCCTCTCGAGAACTGCCTTCTGGTTCCAACCTCAATTACTCAGCTGGACCAAAATGAACCCTTCCTGGATCTCGTTCCTCAGGGACAACCCTGTGTGCCTCTAAAGGCCTGACCAAGCCTGCTCTATCCAATTATTATCTTATAACGAGGGTGACCTACGCCTAAGTCTCTTCTGGTTGTGGATTCAATAGTTATTGATCCCTTGGACCGCGACGACATCCAAGGACCGAATTTTATAGATGATGACAGCCCGAGCAATACATTATCCAAGACTCGAAGACCACCCGTTGTTTCCTTCTGAATTATTCGCCAACCGAAATCCAAAGCCACTATGTAGGAGGCCTTGAAACATCGGCCTCAACACAAACGCGCGGGTTGATAGGGTGGCAAACCTCAGCAGTCCTACTATCTGAACATAGAAATCTACCAACCATGTTCACTAACATGATTATTATTGATAGAATCTGAAATGTAAGTGGAAAATTGGGGAAGCTTACCCACATCGCCATCGTCGGTTCGTCCCGATTCATGATGGATTCGAAGGACCGGGAAAAGGAGTTAAAATCCGAATTCATTGAGGGTTCGGGGGGTGTTGGACCAAGCTGCAATCAAATCACTTTTTGAAGAAAAACAAACCATCATCTGATGCCGGTTGAGTAACCCAACCACCGCGCGGTCTTGAATCACCCAAGCTTCAAACACGAATCTGTCAAAGGCATCCACCGAAGGACGGTGACCCCTAAAACGAGCGACCATCATTGTCCTGAAGAGATCTGAATCACCGTTGAATTACTTTGTGGAAATCACGAGCTATGGAGATCCCTTATGAAGGTCAGTGACCTTAGGTCACAAAAGAATCATCGGGAAAGGAGCAAGGAGAGTGGGGTTGGTGAAGGGGAGAAATCTCCAGATGATTCCCCCTCCCCCTCCAGGGAGGGAGGGGTCGGTGCATCCACCATCACCGTTAGGGCTTCACCATCGACCTCGCTCCAAATCTCGCTTCCCTATTTCCCCTATTTTTTTCCACAAAGATGTATATAGGTTTGAAAGAACATTTTTGGTGGGAAAACATGAAGAGAGATATTGCCTATTTTGTGTCGAGATGTATGGTTTTCCAACATGTGAAAGATGGAAGACAACATCCTAGAGGAGTCATGCAACCTCTTCCCATACCTGAGTGGAAATGGGATGATATTATGATGGACTTTGTCATGAGACTACCAAAGACTCCTAGAAGGAATGGTGCAATATGGTTCATTGTTGATCGTCTTAAAAATTCAACACATTTTCTTACTATAAGAGAAGAATTAACACATTAACGTCAAGAAAGACTATATATTAATGAAGTTATAAGAATTCATGGAGTACCCTTGTCGATTGTTTCTGATCATGATCCCCATTTTACATCAAGATTTTGGAAAAGTCTTCAGAAAGCCCTAGATACTGGACATTGTTTGAGCACTACCTACCACCCTCAAACTGATGGAAAATCAAAACGGACTATTAAAACCTTAGAATACATCTTGATATCCTACTCACTTGACTTTCTAGGTATGTGGGATCAATATTTACCTATGGTAGAATTTTCCGATAACAATGGATTCGATTCAAGTATTTAGATAGCTCCATATGAAGCATTATATGGAAAGAGATGTCGCACACCAACTTGTTGGGATGATGTTGGTGAAAGAAAACTCGTAGGCCCAGAACTTGGTGAGGAAACAATGGAAAAGGTGAAGGTTATACAAACCCACATCAAAGCATCCCAAAGTAAGAAAAATATCTATGTCGATAATTGAAGGAAGGATTTGGAATTTCAAGTAGGAGACCTTGTTTTCTTGAAGGTATCTCCATGGAAGGGTGTTATACATTTCGGTAAGAAGGGTAAATTGAGTCCCAAGTACATCAGACCTTTCGAAATTCTAGAATGAATTGGAGTTATAGCTTATCATTTTGAAATGCATTCAAGTCTCTCCAAAGTTCATGATGTGTTCAAAAAATCACTATTGACAAAATACATGCCTGACCTAACAAATGTACTCACCTATGAGAAAATTGAACTGAAACCAGATCTATATTATTGTGAAGAACATGTCAAAATTTTTGATACAAGAGAACAAGTGCTAAGAAACCAGATGACTTATCTTGTAAATGTTCTATGGAGAAACCATAAGATGGAAGAGGCAACGTGAGAATCAGAGGAACTTATGATGAAGAACCACCCAAATCTTTTTGTGCAGTAGTATTATAGAAATTTCGAAGATGAAATTATTTGAAGGAGGAGAGAATGTATTACCCGAAGCTTCCACGGTATGTTTCTCATTGAATAATGCAACAACTTTCATTGTACGCAACTTCGAGATTCTAACACACCACGACCAATCAAACAAGCCGTTATGAATAGTAATACCCACTTTTTGAAATTTTATAAATTTTATTATTCAAAATGGACTTCATTTTTGGATTCAGAATATTGAAATTAGCTTAGGGTGAATTTTTTGTAATTTTCTAAAAACATTCAATTTTTGATGAATAGTGAAAAAACATTGCGTTATGGGTTAAAATCGACATTTTATTTAAATAATTAGTTATTTTATTTTAATTTATTTTAGGTCAAAATAGATATATAATACATATATATGTACAAATAAATTCATTAGAGTCATTTTATAATAAGTTTAGATATATAAAATTTTATCGAATATTTACAGTCTTTTACCGACCTCCTAGGAGCATTTTAAAATTTGTATAAAACTTAATTTTACCACTTCTATGAGTAGAATTTCAAAAATCTGAGAGTCACGGTTAATATTAGTATGTAAAATGTGGTTCAATAAGATGAAAATAATTTTTGGTGAATAGTAACTTTTTACTTTTATTTACCACTGTTAAAAGTTAATAGGGTAATTAAGGGTAAAAATGATATCATAATTGTAACACCCCAAGCTTCCACGATACACTTGTCTTTCAATAATGCAATATCTTGCATTGTAAGCAAGTTCGAGATTCTAACACACACCACAACCAATCAAACTAGCCGTTATGAATAGTAATACATACTTTTTGAAATTTTATAAATTTTATAATTCAAAATGGACTTAATTTTTGGATTCAGAATATTGAATTTATCTTAGGGTGAAATTTTGGAACTTTTCGGATAACTTTTATATTTTGATGAATAGTGAAAATTACTAAATTTTAATTAAAATCAACTTTTTTAATAAAAATAATTAGTAGTGATAAATTATACCATTGAGTGGTTTTAAAGTATAATTAGAATATAATTTTACCATTTTATCTAATGGTGGTCATTAGAATTAATTTCACTTTGAAATTGGACATAAACAATTGTCAATCTTTTGATTGATATTGTTTCTTAAAAACATGCTATTTGTTTTGACAATGGGAATTAATTATAAAATTAAATAATGGAACTTAAATGTTCGGAATTTTGTAAAATAGACATCATTTTTGAAATCGTAATATGAATTATATCTTAGGGTGAATTTTTGGTATTTTTCTGAAAAACATCAATTTCTGATGAATAGTGAAACCACTAAGTGGTAGTTCAAAAACTAATTTTTCGTGTAAATGAAACATTACCACTTCTGCGTATTGAATTTAAAAAATCAGACATAAATGGTTGTCATTAGGAACCAAAATTTGGTTCAATGAGATGAAAATAATTTTTTGTGAATTGTAACTTTTAAGTTTTATTAATCGCGATTAAAGGTAATTACTGAAATTTAACGAAAAAATGATATTATAAAAATATGAAAATATCTTGACACTTTTCCTACCCTTATTGGATGATTCATGGCCGACCACGAAAATCCATGGGTCAACTTGGGGACCCCATGGAGCCACTTGGGTAAGAAAATGACATTAATAACTTTTTATTTAAAGTAAAAATAAAATTGTCACAGACATGTGTTGTTTTACGAAAACAATTATTACATGGGGTTATATAAGTTAAATTTTCAACTATAAATATTAATTGGAAATATAAAAGTATTTCCTACATCATGGTAGTTTTTTTATAATTTTTAGACATTAAATAAATTAATTTTTTTATGACACCATGATGATGCAACGATTACCTCATTAATTAACGATTTAAATAAAATGAAAAGGTAATGTAAAATATAAGACATACACTTCTCAAAAACCTATTGGATGAGTATATTTATAAACCCTTATCACCTTACCCTCATAATATATAATTTTTTGGCCTTTAAAATCTGAAACTCATTATATAATAATGTAACATTTCATGACATTCCAAGAGTTCCCCTCCTCTCCTCTTATAAAAGGCCCCCACCTCTACCACCTTATTCACACCATAAAAGCCATTTGGCTTGGCCAAACTCTGCCCAAATACTCTCTCAACCTCCCTATCTTACTCCTAGAATCCTCACATTGGGATGAGGTCTTCCCAAGGAAGGCTTTAGCTCAAATAAAAAAGAGTTACATGATTTGAAGTTAATGTCTTCTCATATGTTATTTTGTTTTATTTTGCTTCTCCAACCCCTTAAACACTTTTAATTCATTTCTTTTGTAACACCACCAGTATCTTCAATATACTAGGATGTTTTTATGAGATGTATTTGATTTACACTTACACACACCTTCATCTAATGGTTAAAGAACATATTGTTTCTATAGGTGGTGAATTACTGCCTCACGAAACGATGATTGTTCAATCTTCTTTTAACACCTTTTTATGGTGGCCATTAAGATGTCACTATATTTATATATGATATATATTATTTTTATGTTTTACTTTTGCATATATATTTTTCATTTATGGAATACCTTTATGATTTCCATTATGGGTAAACGCGATAATTTCATTTTAGGAAGTGCGGACTACTGCCCCCTCAAAGTGATTTGAATCATTAATGCCATATGTTGGACGTATAAAGGATGAAGTAAATGATAATATATATGATATTATATTTTAATTATAATACACCTTTATATCAATATGATCTCATTACGTTAAATACAAAATAGAAATGAAATTATCATTCATGCGTACGTACAACTTACCATCTCCATGAACGGTGAATTTCATTTCTTAACATTAAATGTTATGTAAGATTATAAATGCATATATATACTGGATATATATGATATATATGATATATACATCATGAATATAATTCTGGATATAATGGATATTTTACACATGAACAACTTGTAATTATAATAAGTTTATTGTTGACTCAAGTACCAAAGATCGACAAAACGACCGTTATTAACTTAAATAATTAAATAATTTTCATAACATGGTAATAAGTGATATAAACGGAATAATGAACTTGAAAAAGGTTCTTAAGAAATTAGAAATTAACTATAGTTTATTATTCAGGAGGTTAAAGAACGGTCGAGTCAAGTCGGACATGAGGTAAGGGGTTACTCATCTCACTTTCATTTCTGTGAGATTTCCATTGTTTGCCAATTATTCCTTATATTTGGTATATGTGTACTTCCATTTGATATATAATAACATGATTCTAATTATATTCATTTTATTCATTGATTCATTTGATTTTAATTAAGTTCTGGTCATATGATTCGACTGATTACATTGTGGTAAAGGACTTCGGCTCAATCTCCTTTCATTGAGGCATATTTTATTTTATACAAAAATTTCTTTTATATGGTGTATAAACCCCTTTTGAATTTTAATTTTATTAAAAAGGAATATTTTTTTACGAAGCGTTTTTACTAAATGAAAAAAGGAATGTTTTTTCTTACATATGCGGCGACAACGACTTCTCTGCCGCCGTGACCATTATTTGAGTTTTGGCTTCATCTACAAGCCATAACTTTTTTTAAATAAAAAATAAATACCAAGATTTAATTTTCTTTTATTTTGTTATTGAAAATGGTTTTATTATATCAATTTTTTGTATTTATATCTGGTTATTGAAATGTCGAAATGTTATGTTTCCTTTATGAATGTTTTATGTGATACGATTATGTTATGGTTTAGGATATGTTTAAACCTAATCATATGAGGAATGCATTGGACTTAATAGGTGATGGGTGGAGCCTGCTATAGATCCTCAATGCGTCGGTAGGTCTCATGAGACAAACTAGTGTCTTCACACGAGGATTTGAAAAAATCTTATTTGTAGTCTTGGCACGAGGCCTTGGCTACGTGGTTATGATAGTCTGGAATTATGCATTCCATCATTATGAAAGTGGTTATTGATATTTCATGTGATTATTCGACTAGTAGAATATCCATGTGAATAAGTAAATGGCATTATTTTATTTTACTTTTTCCATATTATGTTTAAGTTCAAGTTTAAATGGCTTTTGTTTTAGTTATACATTTCCTTAAATGTTTATGTTTACTTATAAAAGATTTTGCTATATTGTTATCCTTACTGAGAATCTGAGCTCACCCCTTTCAATGTTTTAATTTTTCTAGGATGTGAAGAAGTATTTTATGAATGACCTGTAGGGATAGTATGAGGGGATATGAAGACACGATGTTGTTGTAGTTCTGTTTTACTTTATTATGTAATGTAACATTTTTAAATGTATCTAGTGTTCCAAGGCTAATAATTGTCGGTCATCCAAGACTAGATCTTTTGTGATCATGCCAATGTTACGTAATAGTGCACCGACTCTGGGTAACTGGGGTCTGGGCGTTACAATTGGTATCAGAGGCAGTTTAGTACTAACCATGGAACCTAGATTTAGATAAACTCAGATTAGATCCCATAGCCCTAAGATAGACTTTGAGGATTAGTATAGAAGAACTTCCTAGAATATTGGTATTATAGAGATTTTGTGAGTTTTCCAAGCATTACATCCTTGTCTGGATACGAGCAGGTAGAGGTAGATCTGGAACAGATGTACCTAGGGGTAAAACCGAAAAACACCGCTTTGAGCTAGACTCGAACGGGAACTGGTGCATGACAACGGGCCTTGCTACACTCTTGGTTATGGCACTCCCGGGGGATATGCATAGGATAATTCACGATTTCTTTACAAACCATTGTGAAAGGTTTATGAGTATATACATCCTCAAAGAATTTTTTTATGATTATAGATTATATCCATAGACTGTTCAATTTATGTTATGTGTTTTACAAGTATGTAATTATGTATTTTGATTCATAAACTGATCTAGTTTATTCCATTGTTTAGAAATGGCGCCTAGTGGACGGAATGGAAACTGTATCAATGCACGAACTCTATGTAGGGATTTCCCTCCTGATCAAGATAATTATAATGGATCTGGGGATACAACTGGTGCTGACCAGCTTATCACCATACTAGGACAACTCACTCAGGTTATGAATAATAACCTTACTCATATAGAGCACCCTGATCTGCAACGTGGAGGATCAATGTTAGATCGTTTCATGAGGAAATAACCGCCAACATTTAATGGGGGTAAAAATCCATTAGTAGCTGAGCAATGGATAAACTCTTTAGAGAAAATATTCCATGCCTTGGGGAATAGCGAAAGGGAGAAAGTTGTCGTGGCAGTTTACTGCCTCACTGAAGATGCCAATCAATGGTGCTCGCTGATTCAAAACACAAAGGAAGATGAAGAAGTATCAAGTATGGAATGGAGGGAGTTTAAGGATATTTTCTTAGAAAAATACTTTCCACATGACCATCGACCAGATATGGAATGGAAATTTCTGAGTCTGAGACAAAAGGAGGATGAGAATGTCGTAAAGTATAAGGCTAACTTCACAAGGTTAGCGAGGCATGCAGAAGATTATGTACGTAACCTAAGAAGTAAGATTGATCATTTCATTGATGGGTTAAAACTGTTTCTCTGTCGAGCCTTAGTCTCAAAATCTTTCTCGTCATATGAAGATATTGTCTCATGTGCTATCAAGATAGAAAAAGAATTCTCTAAATCTTATGACAATAACGTAAAGCAAGAGAAGAAGAAAACAGTGGAACAAGAGACAAATAAAGGGAAAAAGGGAAAAAGGGAAAGAAGGATTTTCCATTATGTGATAATTGTTGGAAGAATCAACCCGGTACTTGCCTAAAAGGAATGGAAGTTTGTTATAAATGTGGAGAAAAAGGTCACCAGGCTCGTGATTGCAAGGGATAGAAAGAGGCTATCAATGTTGAATGCTATAATTGTAGGGAAATGGGGAATTATGAAAATAAATGTCCTAAGAATCAGGGAATATTACCTCAGAAAAGGAAAAGGGATCAAGGCCAATCTTATGCTGTTACTACAGTATAAGTGGAATAATTAATGTATTGGTGCTTTTGGACTCAAGGATTATATTCTGGTTATAAGAATAATGTGATATATATAAGGATTGTACTGAAGTACTTGTTGATTTCATTATGGTTTTAATATGATGAAGGTAATTATATTTATAGTATGTGACAATAAGAGAAACATTACTTTGTTTGGGGAATCTGATGAATTGATTTTGGAATTTAGAGACCTTTCAGAGAAAGTATGGACAGAGGTATTTTGGATAACTATAAAGGATTGAATGGATTAAGTTTAACTTTTGATAGTATTGTTTAAGGTTAAAACATTTCTGAAGATTATTTTTGGAATATTATAATACTATAGTTTTAGGAAAAGGGCAACCTACAGGTTGGAGGATAACCCGTCGCGTCGGACAAATCTGCAAGAATCGAACCCACAACCATAGTGCGACAGGCCTTTATTACCTACCACTATCCTAAAGGAAGTCCCTGTTATTACAAAATAGTTTTCCTAATCTAAATGGTATTTTTTTATATTTATAACCTTGTACGATTAGGATAAATATAATATTTTTGAGCTCTATTACCTTTTGGAGTGAAAGATGGGTTTGTGGTAAATATTTATTAAAGAATGAAATTCTACATGACAAGTAAGTATATTTCCATAAATTCTTAGTAAATCTCCTAAATAAATTCTTCAACTTTATGAAAGGTAAATTAAAACAAAAATGTTGTTGGTTAACTTTTCCAACTGGGGAATCAATGACCGTTTAACAAATAATAAGTTTGTGATTTTCTTGTAGTTAAATTTTCCTAATCCTGTTTTCTACAACTCTCCATTAGACCTTGATGGTTTTTTTCTCCTCCATATCCATGTTTTCCTTGAATCCTAGAATGGGCTATCTCAGGTGACCTTTTTTACTTCTCTTTCTTTCTTTTAAAGTTATATTTTTTATTAACCCTATTTCTGATATGGGTTTTCCACAATGGTATTTTCTATTTTCAACCTTTAATTTTAAAAGAATAATTTAAAATTGCGAGGATTCAATTTATTGGAGGAGGGTAGAATGTAACACCCCAAGCTTCCACGGTACGCTTGTCTTTCAATAATGCAATAGCTTGCATTGTACGCATGTTCGAGATTCTAACACACACCATAACCAATCAAACTAGCTGTTATGAATAGTAATACCTAATTTTTTAAATTTTATAAATTTTATCTTTCAAAATGGACTTCATTTTTGGATTCGGAATATCGAATTTATCCAAGGGTGAAATTTTGGAACTTTTCGGATAACTTTTATATTTTGATGAATAATGAAAATTACTAAATTTTAATTAAAGCCAAATTTTTTAATCAAAATAATTAATAGTGATAAATTATACCATTGAGTGGTTTTAAAGTTTAATTAGAATATAATTTTACCATTTTATCCAATAGTGGTCATTAGAATTAATTTCACTTTGAAATTGGACATAAACAATTGTAAATCTTTTGATTGATATTGTTTCTTAAAAACACGCTATTTGTTTTGACAAAGAGAATTAATTATAAAATTAATTAATGCAACTTATATGTTTGGAATTTTTTAAAATAGAAATCATTTTTTAATTCATAATATCAATTATATCTTACGGTGAATTTTTGGTATTTTTCTGAAAAACTTCAAATTTTGATGAATAGTGAAACCACTAAGTGGTAGTTTAAAAACAAATTTTTCATGTCAATGAAACATTACCACTTCTGTGTATTTAATTTCTAAAATCCTACATACATGGTTTTCATTAGGTTGAAAAATGTGCTTCAATGAGATGAAAATAATTTTTGTTGAATAGTAACTTTTATGTTTTATTAATCGCGATTAAAGGTAATTAGTGAAATTTAAGGTAAAATGATATTATAAAAATATGAAAATATCTTGACACTTGTTCTACCCTTATTTGATGAGTCATGTCCGACCAAGGCAATCCATTAGTCAACTTGGGGACCCCATGGAGCCACTTGGGTAAGAAAATGACATTAATAACTTTTTATTTAAAAGAAAAATAAAATTGTCACAAACATGTGTTGTTTTACTAAAATAATTATTACATGGGGTTATATAAGTTAACATTTCGACTAAAAATATTAGTTGGAAAGATAAAAATATTTACAACATCATGGTAATTTTTTTTATAATTTTTAGACATTAAATAAATTAAATTTTTTATGACACCATGATGATGCAACGATTACCTCATTAATTAAAGATATAAATAAAATGAAAAGATAATGTAAAATCTAATGCTTAAACTTGTCAAAAACCTACTTAATGAGTATATTTAGAAACCCTTATCACCATAACCTCGAAATATATAATTTTGGGACCTTTAAAATTAGAAAATCATTATATAATAATTTAACATTTCATGACTTTCCAAGAGTGCCCCTCCTCTCCTATTATAAAAGGCCCCCACCTCTACCACCTTATTCACACCATAAAAGCCATTTGTCTTGGGCCAACTCTAACCCAATACTCTATAAACATCCCTATTTTACTCCTAGAAGCCTCACGATGGGCAGAAGTCTTCCCAAGGGAGCCTTTGGCTCAAATCAAAAAGAGTTACCCGATATTAAGGTAATGTCTTCTCTTATGTTCTTTTGTTTTATTTTTCTTCTCCAACCCCTTAAACTCTTTTAATTATTTTCATTTGTAACAAAACCAGTATATTAAATATACGAGGCTGTTTTTATGAGAATTATTTGATTTACACTTACACACACCTTCGTCTAATGGTTAAAGAACATACTGTTTCTGTTGGTGGTGAATTACAGCCTCACGAAACGATGATTGGCCAATATTATTTTAACACCTTTCATGGTGGCCATTAAGATGTCACTATATTTATATATGATATATATTATTTTTATGTTTTCCTTATGCTTCTGTATTTTTCATTTATGGAATACCTTTATGATTTCCATTATGGCTAAACGTTATAATTTCATTTTTGGAAGTGCGGACTACCGCCCCCTCAAAGTGATTTGAATCGTTAATGCCATATGTGGGATGTGTAAAGGATGGAGTAAATAATATTATATATGATATTATACTGGAATTATAATACACCTTTATATCATTATGATCTCGTTACATTAAATACGAAATAGAAATTAATGTAGTGTTCATGCGTATGTACGACTTACCATCTCCATGAACGGTGCATTTCATTTCTTACCTCTAAATGTTATGTAAGATTATAAATTCATATATATAATGAATATATATGATATTTATTATATCTAAATCATAAATATAATTCTGGATATAATGGATATTTTACCACATGAACAACTTGTAATTATAAGAAGTTTATTTTTGACTCAAGTACCAAAGATCGAAAAACGACCGTTATTAACTGAAATAATTACATAATGTTCATAACATGGTAATAAGTGATATAAAAGGAATAATGAACACGAAAAATGTTATTAAGCAATTATAAATTAACTATAGTTTATTATTCATGAGTTTAAAGAACGGTCGAGTAAAGTCGGACACGAGGTAAGGGGTTACTCATCTTACTTTCATTTCTATGAGATTTCCATTGTTCACCAATTATTCCTTATATTTGGTATATGTGTACTTCCATTTGATATATACTAACATGAATCAAATTATATTCATGTTATTCATTGATTCATTTTATGTTCATTAATTTATGTTCATATGATTCGACTGATTACATTGTGGTAAGGAACTTCATCTCAATCTCCTTTCATTGAGGCATATTTTATTTTATACACAACTTTCTTTTATACGGTGTATAAACCCCTTTTGACTTTTACTTTTATTCAAGATGAATCATTTTGTATGAAGCGTTTTTACTAAATGACAAAAGTAATTTTTTGTCTTACGAATGCGGCGACAACGACTTCTCCGCTGTAGTGACCATTATTTGAGTTTCAGCTTTCTCTACAAGCCATAACTTTTTATAAAATAAAAAATAAATACAAAGTTTTTCTTTTCTTTTATTTTGGAATTGAAAAAGGTTTTATTATATCAATGTGTTTTATTGATATCTTGTGATTGAAATGTGAAAATGTTATGTTTCCTTTATGCATGTTTTATGTGATACGATTATGTTATGGTTTATGATATGTTTAAACCTGTTCATATGAGGATTGCATTGGACTTAATAGGTGATGGGTGGAGCCCTCTATAGCTCCTCGAGGCATCAGTAGGTCTCATGAGACAAACTAGTGTCTTGGCACGAGGCCTTGAAAAAATATTATTTGTAGTCTTCGCACAAGGCCCTGGATACTTGGTTATGATAGTCTGGCATTATGCATTCCATCATTATGAAAGTGGTTATTGATATTGCATGTTATTATTCGACTAGTGGAATATCCATGTGAATAAGTAAATGGCATTATTTCATTTTACTTTTTCCATATTATGCTGAAGTTCAAGTTTAAAAGGATTTTTTAGTTATACATTTCCTTAAATGTTTATGTTTATTTATGAAAGTTTCCGATATATTTTTATCCTTACTGAGCATCTGAGCTCACCCCTTTCAATGTTTTAATTTTTCCAGGATGTGAAGAAGTATTTTATGAATGACCTGCAGGGATAGTATGAGGGGATATAAAGAAAGGATTTTGTTGTAGTTTTGTTTTAATTTATGATGTAATGTAAGACTTATGAATGTATCTAGTGTTCCAAGGCTACTAAAATAATCGGTCTTTCGAGACTTGATCTTTTGTGATCATGCCAAGGTTATGTAATAGCGCACCGACTCTGGGTAACTGGGGTCGGGGCGTTACAATAATTACCCTAACACATGTACTAAGTTTATTTGATAATAGAAATTAGACCAAAAACAACCTTAGGAATTAAATATTACCCCCTTTGGTCCACTTGGATTATATTAGGACATTTATTATTATTTTATTTAAAGATGTGTTAAAAGAGTTAAAATCAATGTTTAATAATAAAACCATTTTTAATATAGGGTTATACATAAGATAACTTCCACTATAAATATTCATTAGAAAGATAAAAATATTTACTATATAATGGTATTTTATTTATAATTTTTATAAATTAAATAATTAAACTTAATTATGACACAATGATGATGCAGTAATTACCTTATTAATGAAATATTAAAATAATGAATATTATAAATATCCAAATAAATATAATTTGAGATTTTTAATGAATTTAACTAATTTTATAGGTTAATATGACATGTTAGAGTTGATTAAATTAATTTTTTTTAAGTAATAATTCTGTTATGAATTTAAAAAAAAACAAAATACCAAATAGTGTCAAAATTGAAATAAAAGAGTTTTCAAAACAAATATTATATTATTAATTGATATTATATTTTTTAAAATATAAGGTTTGGACAAAGGGCTTAAATAATATTATATATGTCATTAATGAACCACTTTATGTTCACCTGGAAGTTTATAGTATGTTTATTATCCACATAATATAACAATACAAAGAGACATGGTAAATGTCAAACTATTTAACTATGAGTTAAATCTAAAGGTTAAGGTTAATATGATGACCTAAACCTGTCTAAAACCTATTGGTTGAGAGTTTTTAGACCCATCCCCACCTTATCCTTTAAATAATTCGTTTCTGAGCCATTAAAAACAGAAAAATATTTTATTATAAAATAATATTTCAAACTTTTTCTAAAGTGACCCTCACCTCTCTTATAAAAGGGCACTTCCCCTTCTCTCAAATTCACTCATTCAAAGCCGTTTGGCTCGGCCAACCCCTTCTCAAATATCCACTCAAATATCCTCCCATCATCCTGGAAGCCTTAATATAGTACTAAATTCAACTTAAGGTTCCCTTTTGAACAAATCAAAAGGAAGTACTCGAAGAAGAGGTATATATTTCATCACGTCTTTCAAGTTCTTTTCTTCTTCCACATCCTCTTTCTTTGTTGTTTCCATTATAAAATAATAAATCCAGTATTTTCTATATACTGTGATTTTTTCATAAAAATGGTACAACCATATTCATTATTCTATCCATCCTATAAATGACAAAGTCACCATACATGCATACATGCAGATTACCGTCTCCACGTCATGTTGTAGTTTGTTATTCAAACAGTTCATTATTTGGATGGGTATAATAATGATTATAACAGATTAAATAATAAATATAACATGTTAAGGAATCTGTATATATGATATACCAACCAATTACAGATGATTTCTCCATCAATATAATGATATTTTCACTCATGCATACGTACAGATTACCGTCTCCACGAACGCGATGAGATTCATTCACCAACATAATCATTCAAGAATAATTTTTATTTTATGAGTAAAAATAATGTTTATGAACATAATATCATTATCTATATGAATCAAATAATTCCTATCCATAACAAACATAACTTATGTAACCAATCCTATAAAGGAAAACAAATTAATTAACACCCGAAACGATGATACTACTAAAATATTATTAACAAAGCAATGTTATAAGATAATATATGATATCATATTTATGTATATAGTTCTTGTATAATTTAATAAATTTCATTAACAATTATACTGGAGGTTAGAATACCATCGAATAAGGAAAATTACAAGGTAAGGGTTAATTTCACAATCTCTTTGTTATCCGAGGTTGTTTTTACGTAAGTATCTACTGGAACCTCTTTATCATCCACATCCGTGTTTTCTTAAAAATGTATTTCAAAAAAAATTCTATTTAATATAAAATGGGTTAAAGTCATTTATACCCATATTTTACCTTATATGTTTTTAAATAAATATTTACATCGTTTTCCAAACAACGTACTTAATGACCTTTCTGAAAAAATTATGGTCAGAATGTCGTTTTTGAACTTATACGACGGGTGCGACTATTATCTGCCTTTATAAAATTGTCAAAACTTCCCATTCAATATTATATGAATATTTTCAAAATAAATGTTTTTTTATAATTATATTACTTTTTAATGATTTGAAAATAGAAAGATATATTTCTCTCAAAAAGTTTTGATTTTATCTACGTTAACATCCATTGATGGATTTTAAACTTGTTTGAAGTTGATTTATTATGATACAAATCTTCCATATTTTGTTGAACGTTTTGTGATATATCTGACTCTAGATGTGTTTTTTATACCATTCATGGTTTGTGGATAATGTTTTGACATTTCATATGCTAGTTTTAATACCAATGTTTATGTTATGTTTAAAAATTTTCATATGAATAATGTAATGGACTTAGTAAGTGATGGGTGGAGCCCGATATAGCTCCTCGATGCATCAATAGGTCTCAAGAGACAAAATACTGTCTTGGAACAAGGACTTGAAAAAATCATTTTTTTATTCCTGGCACAAGGCCTTGACTGTGTTGTTATAAAGTTGGGCATTATGCATTCCATCATTATGAAATTGGCTATTGATACCGCATGTGATTATTCTACTAGTATAATATCCATGTGAATAAGTAAATGGAATTAGTTGATTTTATCTTTTCTATATTATGCTTAAGATAGAGTTCAGAAGTCTTTTGTTTTAGTCTTACATTACCTTAAATTTTTATGCTTGTTTATGACTGTTTCCTCTATATTGTTATCCTTACTGAGCATCTGAGCTCACCCCTTTCTATGTTTTATTTTTTCCTAGATGTGAAGAAGTATATTATAACTGACCTTCCAGGATAGTATAAGGGATATGAGTGTGGCCTATGGAGATTATTTTATTGTAGGGTTTAATTTTATAATGTAATGTAAAACTTATGAATGTATCTAGTATTTCCAAGGCTACCAAACTAATTGGTCTTTTGAGATTTGATATTTTGTGATCATGAAAATATTATGTAATAATGCACTGAGTCTGGGTAACTAGGGTTGGGGCGTTACATGCTAAACATCCCATATAATTCATTTATTCTAAGAGACTTTAGAATAATTCACAAGTGATTTTTGTGATCTTCGTAGAATTTTGAGTATACCAAGATATCATCAATAAATACCACAATAAAGTCATCAAGATATTCCTTGAAAACTCTATTTATTAGATCCATGAAAACAGAGGGTGCATTAGTCAGCCCAAAAGGCATTACTGTAAACTCGTAATGCCCGTACCTAGTTTGAAATGCTATTTTTGGAATGTCTTCCTTCTTCACACACAATTTATGATATCCAGATTGAAGGTAAATCTTTGAAAAATATTGAACTTCAGGAAGTTGGTCGAATAAATCATCAATGTGA
The DNA here is from genome assembly GCA_963277665.1 of Viscum album. NCBI lineage: Eukaryota > Viridiplantae > Streptophyta > Magnoliopsida > Santalales > Viscaceae > Viscum > Viscum album. The sequence goes on from OY728120.1 coordinate 1,493,685,054, forward strand.
GGTAGGAGATACTTGTTCTTTATTGTTATAACATTGATCTCCATGTAGTCAATACACAACCTCATAGATCTATCTTTCTTCTTAACAAAAATGACTGGGGCTCCCCATGGAGAAACACTAGGGTGAATAAATCCCTAATTACTCAATTCCTCTAGTTTTTTCTTTAGTTCCACTAATTCCACAGTGGCCATTCTAAAGGGGTCTTCGATATGGGCCTTGAGCTAGGAAGTAAGTCAATGGAAAACTAAATTTCTCGTTCTGCTGGATGTCCTCATAAATCCTCTAGAAACACATTAATATATTCTTGCACAATAGGTACATCCTCTATTCGAACATTCTTTTCCCCACCCATAGTTATTTCATTCTCTTATACCCCAATAATTGAATTTAGTTGAGCTACTAGTGGTGTATCTAGATAAGAATCAGGTGATGATGTTTCTTCTCTAAAAAAAATTACTCCTTATCATCATAGAAAATAGTAACCTCATTCTTCTTACAAAAATTTTTTTGCATCATGGTTCGAAAGCCAATCCATTCCGAGGATTATATCAAATTAAATCATGGTTATGACAATGATATCACCAGATAAAGAACATTTATATTCTGTAATAGGAACTGATTCACAAAACATTGTTGTGATGATAATTCCCTTAGGTGTTTTGACTGACAACTCCCTTGTTTAGTCAAATAGAAAAACATCTATTTTTATTAGTACACTGGGAAGATATGAAACAATGCAATGATCTAGAGTCAAATAATGCATTTGCTAAACTCGAGGAAACTGTTAAATTACTTTCCACCACATCTTTTGGAGCTTCTACCTCTGCAATAGTGTTCTAATAGGCTTCGACCTGCTCCCTTGGCCTTTTTTGAGGTAACTTCCCTTGGTGCTTAGGACATTCATTTGTACAATGCCCCTTTTCTCTACAATTATTTCAGTCAACAACCTCTTTCTTCCCCTTGCAATCACATGCTTGGTGGCCTTTTTCACCACACTTGTAACAGAATCCCATTACCTTCAGGCAAGTACCAGGGTGTTTCTTCCCACATTTACCGCAGGATGGATATTCAACTTTTCCCTTTGTCCCCTTATTTCCACTTCCAGAGTGTTCAGTCGATCTCTTCTTCTCCTGCTTTTCTTTAAATTCGTAAGACATAGAGAATTCTTTTTCTGTCATGATAGCACATGAGAAAATATCTACGTTTGATGAGAAGGATTGAGATACTAATGCTCTAAGAAGAAAATGGTTTTAACCCATCAAATAATTGATCAATTTTACTCCTTGGGTTACATATATAATCTACTTCCTGCATTGCTATCCTTGTAAAGTTAGCCTCATATTTTGCGACATTCTTATCCTATTTTTGCCTTAGACTTAGAAACTGCATTTCTATATCCGATCGGTGGTCACGAGGAAATTATTTTTCTAAGAAAATATCTTTAAACTTCCTCCATTCCATATTAGATATTTCATCATCTTCCTTTGTGTTTTGAATCAATGACCACCATTGATCTGCATCTCCTGTGAGGTGATAAAATATTATGAAAACATTTTCCCTTTCGCTACTCCCCAAAGCGTGAAATATTTTCTATAAGAAATTTATCCATTGATCAGCTACTGATGGATTTGTACTCCCATTTAGTTTTGGTGGTTATTTCCTCATGAAGCGGTCTAATATTGATCCTCTCCATTGTTGATCAGGGTGCTCTATATGGGTAATGTTATTATTCATAACCTGAGTGAGTTGTCTCAGTATGATGATAAGATGATCATCACTAGTTGCATCACCAGCTCCACTATAATTATCTTGAGTAGGAGGGAATTACCAACATGTATTATGTGCATTGATAAAGTTTCCATTCCTTACACTAGGCTCCATTTCAAAATAATGGAATACAGTAGATTAGTTTATGAATCACGATACATAATTCCAAACTTATAAAACACTTAACATAAATTGAATAGTTTATGGATATAATCCATAATCATAAAAATGTTTTCTTTGAGGAAGAATATAGTCATAAACCATTCGTAATGGTTTGTAAAGAAAATGAGAATTATCCTAAGAATATCCCATGAGAGTTTCCTAACCAAGAATGTAGAAAGACCTGTTGTCGTACACCAGTTCCCATTTGAGTCTACCTCAAAGTAGTGTTTTTGGGGTTTAACCCTAGGTACATCTATTCCAGAGCCACCTCTACCTACTCATATCCAGACAGGGATGTATTTCTTGTAAAACTCACAAAATCTCTACAATACCAAAATTCTTGGAAGTTATTCTATACTAATCCTCAAAGTCTATCGTAGGGTAGTGTTATCTGATCAGAGTTTTTATAAATCTAGTTTCCAAGGTTTGTAATAAACTTCCTCTGATACCAACTGTAACGCCTCGACCCTAGTTACCGAGAGTCGGTGAATTATTACATAACATTGGCATGATCACAAGGTATCAAATCCCGAAAGACCGATCAGTTTAGTGTCCTTGGTAATACTAGATACATTCATAAGTTTTACATTACATTAAAAAAAATGAAAAACGACAATAAAATAGCCTCTATAGGCAACACTCATATCCCTTATAAAATTCCTGCAGGTCAGCCATAATATACTTTTCACATCCAGGGAAAAATAAGACATAGAAAGGGGTGAGCTTAGATGCTCCGTAAAGATAATAATATAGCTGAAACATTCATAAATAAGCATAAATATTTAAGGAAATGTAAGAATAAAAAATACTTTAAAACATGAACTTCAGCATAATATTGTAAATATAAATCAAATAATTCCATTTACTTATTCACATGGGTATTCTACTAATCGAATAATTACATGCAATATCAACAGACACTTTCATAATGATGGAATGCATAATGCCCGACTTCATAACCACATTGTCAAGGCCTTGTGCCAATACTACTAATAAGATTTTTTCTAGGCCCTGTGCCAAGAAACTTTTTTGTATCTTGAGACCTACCGATGCATCAAGGATCTATAGCGGGCTCTACCTGTCACTAACTAAGTCTAATGAATTCCTCATATGAGAAGGTTTAAACATAACATAAACATTCATATTAAAACTAGCATAGGAAATGTCAATACTTTATCCATGAACCATGGATGGTATAAAAATAACACATCCACAGTCGAACATTTCACATAATCTTTAATACAATATGGAATTTTTGTATCATAATAAATCAACTTCAATCAAGCTTAAAATCCCTCAATGGATGTTGACATAGATGAAATCCAAACTTTTTTAGAGAAATATATCTTTCTATTTTGAAATCATTTAAAAGTAATATAATTATAAAAGAAAATATTTATTTTGAAAATATTCTTATAAGCTTGAATGCGGTGCTTTGACGATGATATAATGGTGGAAAATATCCACACCCACCGTATAAGTTAAAAATGACATTCTTAACTTAATTTTGTCGAAAAGCTCATAAAGTACCATGTTTGGAAAATGACGGAAAGATTACTTTCAAAACATATATGGTCAAATAAGGGTATAAATGACTTTAACCCATAGTATAGTAAATAGTAAAAGTGTTTTGAATTACATTTTTAAGAAAACACATATTTGGATGATAAAGAGGTCTTAATAGATATTTACATAAAAACAACCTCGAATAATAAAGAGATTTTGAAATTAACCCTTAACATGTACTTTTCCTTGGTCGAGGGTAGGTTAAAATCTTATATAATGGTGAAATAATTGTTATTAAATTATATAAGAACCATATACATTAATATAATATCATATATGATTATCTAATATTGTTTTGTTAATGATATTTTAGTAGTATCATCGTTTCGGGTGTTAACTGATTCATTTTCCTTTATATACTTGGTTACATAAGCCATGTTTATTATGGATAAGATTTATTTGATTCATATATAGAATGATATTATGTTCATAAATTTTTTTTTCAATATAAAATTAAAATTAATCTTGAATGATTATGATGGGGAATAAATCTCATCACGTTCGTGGAGTAGGTAATTCGTACATACGCACAAGCGACAATATCATTCTTTTGATATTAAAATCATATATATTTGGATGGTATATCATATATACCGAATCATTATCATGTTATATTTATTACTTACATCATTTATACTCATTATTATACCCATGCAAATGATTAAGTGTTTGAATAACAAACTACACCACAACGTCGAGACGGTAATCCGTACGTACGCACGTATGGTGACTTTGTCATTTATAGGATGGATAGAATAATGAATATGGTTGTACCATTTTTATAATAAAAACACAGTATATATAATATACTGGAGTTATTATTTTATAATTAAAACAACAAATAAATAGGAAGTGGAAGAAGAAAAGAACTTGAGAGAGGTGATGAAATATTTACCTCTTCTTCGGGTTTATCCTTTTGATTTGATCAAAAGGGCTCCATATGATGGACTTATGACAAAATTAATACCACTAAGATTAAGGGAGTAATGTTTAGAGGATATTTGGGAAAGGTTTGGTTGATCCAAATGGATTTTAAGGTGTTAATTTGAGAGAAGGTGAAGTTCCCTTTTATAAGATAGGTGAGGGTCACTTTAGGAAAATCTTGAAATATTATTTTACAATAAAATTATTTTCAATTTATAATGCCTCCAAAATGAATTATTTAAAGGATAAGGTGGGGATGTGTAGGAAAAATATCAACCAATATGTTTTTTATAGGTTTAGGGCATCATATTAACCTTATCTTTTAAATTTAAGTCTTAGTTAAATAGTTTGTCATTTACCCTGTCTCTTTGAATTTTGATATTATATGGTTAATAAAATTACTATAACATGACAAGAAAACCCCATGTGGTTAATTATTAATATATATAACCTTATCTATGTCCCATTTCCGAAACATAGACTCTTTGGAATATTATATCAATTAATAATATAATATTTGTTTTAAAAACTCAATTATGTCAATTTTGACACTATTTAGTATGTGATTTTTCTGAAAACCATAAAAATGTTATCACTTCAAATAAAATTTATTTAAACAACCATAACATTTCATATTAACCTATAAAATTAGTATAATTCATCATAAGTCTTAATTTACATTTATTTGGATATTTATAATATATATTAGTTTAATATTTCACTAATAATGTAAATACTGCATCATCATTGTGACATAAATAAATTAAATTATTTAATGTCTAAAAATTATAAATAAAATACCAATATGTTGGAAATCATTTTATCTTTCTATGTTGTATTTATAGTCAAATTTATATTGTGTTTAACCCTATATTAAAAATTGCTTAGTTATTAAACATTGAATTAAACTTTTTAAACTCTTCTTTAAATAAAATAATAATAAATGTCCAAATCTAATCCAAGTGGACCAAAAAGGATCGTATTTTATTCCTGAGCTTGTTTTTGGTCGAATTATACTTATCCAATAGAATTAGGACATGTGTTAGGGTAATTATGATATCATTTTTACCCTTAATTACCCTATTTAATTTTAATCGTGGTAAATAAAAGTCAAAAGTTCCTATTCACCAAAAAATATTTTCATCTTATTGAACCACATTTTACTTACTGATATTAACCATGTCTCTCAGATTTTTGAAATTCGACTCACATAAGCTGTAAAATTAAGTTTTATACAAATTTGAAAATGCTCCTAGGAGGTGGGTAAAAGATTGTAAATTGTTCGATAAAATTTTATATATCTAAACTTATTATAAAATGACTCTAGTGAATTACATTGAACATATATATGTATTATGTATCTATTTTGACATAAAATAAATTAAAATAAAATAACTAATTATTTTAATGAAAAGTCAATTTTAACTAATAACACAGTGTTTTTTCACTGTTAATCAAAAATTGAATGTTTTCAGAAAAATACCAAAAATTCACCCTAAGATAATTTAGATATTCTGAATCCAAAAATTAAGTCCATATTGAAATATAAAATTTATAAAATTTGAAAAAGTGGGTATTATTATTCCAAATTGCTAGTTTGATTGGTCGCGGTGTGTTAGAATCTCAAAGTTGCGTACAATGCAAGCTGTTGCATTATTCAAAGGGAAACGTATCATGGAAGCTTGGGGTGTTACAAAATTTTTGGGAAGAATTTATGGCTGAATTTATATAATGATAAAATCTTTAGATGTGTGAGAGGTAGAGGGGCTGAGGATGGTATTTATAGTGGATGATTGGAGGGGTTTTCCATTATTTTAATCATTAGATAAATATTTGGCTCAAGTCTATGAATAGTATTGATTCATGTGATCCAAAATAGTAAAGAGAGAATTTGAGCTAGAACCAAGGGTTCTTACATCAGCCATGAGACTAGTAATAGGGTATTTAACCAATAATGTACATATACGTTAAATTATCGTATTTCACTATTCATGAAAAATTCATGTATTTTTTTAAATCCCAAAAATTCACCATAAAAATTTATTAATGTTTATAATTCCAAAATTAACTCCATTTTATAACAAAATTTCTAAATATATTTAATTTAATTATGAAATAAAATCATAATTTATTTGAAAAATAACAATTATAAAACTATAACTGATTTTATAAGACCATGAAAATTAATCAAGGTCTCATAAAATTATCATATAACCATAAAATAATAAAATATTAATTTATGATTACATTTCATGAAAATAAATTTTCAATTAAACTATTATATAAATCATGAAATTGAAATTTAATATTTATGACTTACAAAAATACCAATACTTATACTATGGTCATATTGTCACTTATAAGATGCCTAGATTTTAATTATACAGTCATGTTGAGGTTACTAGTAATATGGATGATTTTATTTTCATAAGGGTCATGTTACTATTCACAATGGTACATTAATTTTCATAAGTGTATGTTACTATTCACCAAAAATTAAGTTTGTCCTATCAGACTCCAAATAAATTACTGTTCTCAACGATGTACATCGATTTTTAAAAAATCAAATCATACAAGTGGAAAAATTATGTTTAATGGATTGATTATAAATTCCACATAGTAAAAATTAGTTCATTTAAGCACATAATGTTTCCTTTTAAAATCATGGTATGTTTCAATAAAGCGTTCATTATATATCAAGTAATCTATTTAATTAATGAATAATGTTCTAATCATCAATTATCTAAATTGAGAAAAGAATATAAATTTATCAATATTTCCCCAGATAATAACATAAATTCAATGCCGAACACTATATCTATAAATTATATATAGTCTAATAAATAAACATATACAATATAAATAATATAGATATTTAGGGGAAATTTAAATTCCAATGATCATAGGAAAGTGAATATTTCAAGAGAAAGTTAATTATTACAATAATTAATCAAGAATGTGAGTGTAAATAATTAATCTATAAAATGTAATCTTAAACCATCTAGATAATAATAAAAATGGTATTAACACAAAAAATCAGTAGTTTATCATAATTACAATAAATGGTTTATGTCATTTATGAATATAAATGCATTAAAATGTCTTTAAAAACATTATTGAAGAAAATAAACATTCCAATTTGAAAATATTTTTAAAACTAAAAGTTTTAAAAAACATTTGGAAAAAAAATTATATGAAAATAACCTTCCAAACTTATAAAAGAATATTTAAATCATTGAGTGTTTATAAGGGTGGAAAATTCCATACTGTTGTTCATGATAAAACAAAGACTCATTTCATATTTTAGTAAAATCCCAACTATCCTTGTTTGAAAAAATACAAGAATTTTACTTTGAAAAAAAATCATAAAAATTAAAAAATGGGTAAATTTTTTTATAATAAGTAATTTAGATAATTTTGAAAACATTATTCAGAATATTTTTAGAAAACATGTTTTTGAAAGAAAAGTAATTTTCTAAAGATGAGATAAATAAATTTGAATTTTATTATAAACATTTTTACAGTCATTTTAATTACCAAAGAGTGGGAAAATGTTACTATAACATGATAATTTCATTAATAACCATAATATAATAAAATTAAATTGTTTTATTATCCAATTATCAGATAATTTCTTTTAATTTAAATTCAAACATAAAAACATGATTAAAACAATATTGTGAAATAAACCCTTGTAAAAATCATAACGTTGAAGTGATAATTAATAAATTAATATATTATGTGTATAAAACATAGATCCAAATAAAAAAATTATAAATAAAATATTAAAAATAAAAAATTTATTAAACATATAATCTTAGAATATCAATGAAAATGAAGATGTAATATAACTTAATGGAAATAAATTGATTTATGAAAACTTTTACCATGTGGTAACATTTAAGTCAAATAATCTGAGATCAAATAATTAAATTTAAAATTTAAAATACCATGAATTATTAATTAATTGTGATATAACTTATAAAGGTATTATTATATTCACCCTAGAGAAAATTGAGTTTATTACATTATAATATGCCTTAATGAAGGGAAATTGAGACAAAGTCCTCTACCTAACACTTTCTTTTGGTGGAACATGATTTAAAATCTTATATAATGGTTTTAATAATGTTATTAATTTACATGAGAACCATATTCATATTTATAATATCATATATTATCAACTTATAACATTTTACCACCTACTTGTTAATAATATTTCATTATATTAATTGTTACTGGTGTTAATTGCCTTATTTTATCAGGTGTGTTTTGTAATAAGAGATCTAGTTATTGTGAATAGAAAATATATAAATAATATAAATAATGGTAATAATTTGATTAATATAATATTTACTAATTAGATACATTTTTTTAATATTTCTTCGTGATTGTACATGGAAAATGAATCACATCTCTTCATGGAGATGGTAGGCCGTACATACACACGAGCGTCAATATAATTCCCTTAACGATAGAAATGGTAAATAAGTGTATGGTATGTCAATTGAAAATAATAAATATCAAGTAATATATATAACATATGTTCCTTAAATTTATTCTTATTACTTTACATTTAATGTATATGTGAAAAACGAACAACATTACATCCCAACGTGGTAGTCCGCCATACAAATGAGATACTTTATCATATTTTTAAAAAATGGAATTTAGTGTTGTATATGTGATATAATAATTAAAAAATTCCAAGAAAATAATAATTAGTATATATATAAATTAAATAAATCATTATAACTAATAATGATATGTGTTTATGGAAATCGAATTACATCGGTTTGTAAGGAAGTAGTCCACCGTACACATGATCAATGATTTTTTCCCATTTGACAGAGGAGGATATGGATAAATATTATTACATAATAATAATAACATATATGTATATTTTAAATAATTTATTTGTTTTATTTTATGTTTTAATACATAATTTAATGTGGAAAAGATCAAATAAAATGAAATATATTCATTTATGCAATAAATTTCTCTTGGAGAAGCCTCCTTTGAATATTCACTTAAGGACCCTAAGATTGGAATTTTGGAAATAAAAGTATCAGTATAATATGTATAAGGTTTTTTAGAGATATTTTGGAATGTTTTTTCATGACAATGGGCTTGTGAGGTTAGAATAAATGATGAGAGTGAGTGTCCTTTAATAAGTGAGGGAGATGACACACGATGAATATTTTAATGTAATAAAGTCTAACCATATTTGTAACATTATAGAAGGCTGAAAAATAAGAAATATTCAAACATTATAGGTTATGAGTTCTAAATATTTCAATAAAATTATCTTTTGTAAAGTTTTAGTTTATTTTTAACCCTTATCTTCTCAGTTTAACCCCTTTCTAAACCCATTTTTACCCTAACCATGGAAATTAATATTTACTATTTTCATTATTTGTTTTGGTAAAAAAATAAGTTAAACATATTATATAATAAAAATTATTCATATTCCATGTTTTAAAATAATTTTCCCAAATTCAATTCATATAAGAGGTAGAATTCAAGTTAAAATTAAACCCATAGGTGCGTTGAAAAATTTTATTTTTACAAAGAAAATATTTTTGGATGTTTAAATTTTTTATATAACATAATTCAATATCAAATAAATTAAAATTACCTAATTAGTTAAATTATAATATAATTTAACAAATTTTACTTTAAAACCAATTTAAAATATAATTGTACTTTGTAAATAATTTAAATAAGAAGGCAGTTTTCATTAAACAAATCTGTATTTTTACAATTCATTAAAATATGGATCTCCTTGAAATACATTCCTGTCTACATAAAAAAAGTTGATATTGTTTTTTCATAGATATATCTTGTGGTAATAAACATAAAAATATTTTTTTGAGTATATCTCAACCATTATTCTTGTACATGATTATTTTTCCCTTACCGCTCACCTGGTTTAACACTCATGGGTGATATTCCTAGGTGAACACCCATTTCTGTTAAATAATGTGTCTTGGTTAAGGCATTATATAAATGATATTTCTTTATCTCCATGTATGATTAATATTTATAAAAATATGCTTTTTGGTTTTAGCTATTGTATGGAACAAAGAGGATTCGTGTTAATGGTGAATGTGATGGAAAATGTAATGATTTTCCTCATGAGAAATAAAATGAAATAGGAACTGGATGTTGAAACCATGTGATTATGGCTAATAAGATTTCATAGTATATGATTAAAAATGCAAACATAAGTGAGGTTCCAAACATGTAAAATAATTAGAGTATTGAATTTTTTGAAATTTCATTTACTAATACTCATAGAGGAAATAATGTTCAATTTTATTCATGTAAGGAATATGGTATTGAGAACCCGAGAGAAGTTATCAAAGGAATGTGAAGATTATTTCTATGTGGAAATAATGGATATAATCAAATTAATTATCAATAAATTCAATTTATTATGTGTGGGGAACTTTTTAATTATCCGTGTGAATTCCCCAATCCAGTGGAAATCTCATAGACCAAGGAAGGAGATATGATATTCCAATTATTGAAGTCAAAATATTTATGTGATTACCCAGATTCACAGTTTTTTTCAAATTGTATATCATTGATATTTTTGTTATAATAATCATGAACATCAATGGATTTTCCCATAATAGTATTTCTTTAATGATTTGAAAAAATATTTTGAATGGTATTGAAAACCAAGAAAATCGATTTAGTGGTAAGGTGATATTTTTTGAGAACACATTATCAGTGAAAATGATAATCATTAATATTTTCTTAATATTAAATAAATATTTTTTATTTCGGATAAAGATAGATTTTTTACGATGTAAATATGATATTGTTAATAACCATAAAATTCATTAGTGATTTGATGAAAATGTGATTTATGTCATATTTTATTAAGTTTATTTAATTTTTCGATCTTTGGAATATATTCAATAGTTTGTGACTTTATATGAGGAATACAGATAGTTTTAATTTTTGGAAGTATATATTTTTTTCATTGAGGTTTTATAGTGATTCATGTTATTATCATGTTTTAAGAGAATCAACGAATTCACATGTCTAGTATGTGACATTATAAGATACCTCATATTTTCTAGGGATAAATGATAAAGAGGATATAAAAATGTATATGACATTAGATGATTCAGATTTCTAGGTTTTGAATTTGTTTATAAATATTTTAGAGGATTCTTAAGGGTTACTATTTGTGGAATGGATTGTGTTGATCTTTGGGAGTTATTGTTATGGGTTTAGAGACTAATGTATTATATTTATCCATACTGGCTAACTGTTGATAACCTCTTTTTTATGATAAATTGAGATCTAAAAAATGGAACATAAATATTTTAGGGATATTATGATCCATTAAAATTTAAATTTAGTTCCTCTAGTAAGAAAAATTCAACTTGAATATTCATTTCATGGAGTAATAGATGATGAGAAAATTCATCAAATCACAACCAAATGATGAAATTATGCTTATTAGATGGAAATAAATAAGTTAAATTTTCTCAAGTTCACTTATATCCAATAAAAACCATCATCTTTAGGAAAATAATCTTCAAATAAAAATTTTACAATTTTACATTCTTTTATGATGAATATGTGGTCTTTCTACCAATCAAATATTTATGGTTTTGGGTCTGTTATCTATCTTATGAAAGCATTCTCTTCAAATCTATATTAGTCCACATATTATAGTTTTCACCATTATTTTTATAATTTTACTTCACAAAAATTTTATCCTTGTCTAGGAAAATTATTAGGTTCTATTTTGAGTAACCTTTATGTTTTTCACATAAAATGTTTAAAAGATGTTTAATTGTCCCTTTGTATGATGTGAGTTTTAAATAATGGTATTTCCAAATATAAAACCCTTGATTACTGAAAAAAAGTTAAAATTATGTGGATGGTATTAATTAAACGGGGATAATGTAACACCATGTAAATTTATTTTAAATAAATAATAGGATTGATATCTTTCATAACACACAACACTGAGCATTAAGAGAATTGTGATGTATTACAAAAAATATTATTATTTAAATGTTACCATTATAAATTATCCATTTAATTTATGGGTATGAATATGATTAAAAAATTAGTAAATAAATGTAAAATTATTATACTCAGTACCAAAGAATTTTTTAATTATTAGTAAATAAGAACTTAATTTATAGTGAAGTAATTTTATAATAGAAAAATTCATTATCTGGAAAAATTATTTTTATTGAATTTTTTATGTACAAATTATAAAAAATTTATAAAAAATTTAGAAATTTTATTTTTAAAAAATAAAAAAATTAAATCATTCTATAAAAATTATCTCAGGGTGAAATTTTGGGATTTTTTTGAAATAATTGATTTTATAGTGAATAGTGAAAATACTTACTTTTAAAAAACTCTCAAATATTTTTATTAAATCATGTTACATAAAAGTACCATTATATTTTTTATTTTGTCTTAAATTAAAATATGATCCATTTGACTTCTAATAATCCAATTAAATATTTTTTTGATTTAAAATAATCATGATTTGTATGCAAGTTAATTGTTTTTCTGAAAACACATTTTTTCTAAAATCATTTTTTCATTGAGTTTTATGCATTTATATTAAAATTGATATTTTATTCTTATATATTTTTTATCATGAAAAAATGACACCAAATATCAAATTAGGAGTTTCAAATTTGTTAAAATTTTCCCTTTTTAGTTATTATGAATAGTAGTATTGATAAGTATTAATCACCTTGGTGAGTGTAAAATGGGTAAAAAAGTGTTAACACCCTTTGATAAGCTCTCAAGATCTACCCAAAACATGTCCTTATATATTTTTATGGAATACATTATACCAGAGACATCCCAAATAAGAATATATGGAATTATGGTTCCATTTCCTCAATATAATGAAATTTACATTATTTTATGTAATGTAATTTCCAAAATGCCGCTCTCTTTACTTCATTAATTTTTTTAATAATGATAATAAGAGGATAGGTTTGGTTAAATTATTTTTGAAATAATATTTTTTATTGATCTTAGTAATTTATTTATATTTTTTACATGATTTAATGATTACATTTAATTTATACCCAATATAGACACTCTATTTATTCAATTAATAGAAACAAAAAACAAAATATTTGAAATATATTAAAATTAATAAAACATTGTGGATTTATAGTTTTATTAAATAAATATAAAATTATAGGGATGTTTGAAAGTTTTATATTTAAATTTTATAAATATCATGGTGAAATTAATGTATAAGTAAATAAATATTGTCAAAAATAAAATTAAAGATATTTTTTTAAAACAAAATTATTAATAGATTTTAAAATAAGAAAAATATAGAATGATAAAAGTTATATCAAGACATAGTAACAAAATTCCATCTACCATTTATTAGATTATTTTTAAATTATAAGTAAAATTTTTACCTTGTAAGATTGAAAATTTTGTTAATACAACTATAGTTAAAAGGAAACCCCTCCTTTCTAGGTGTGTCTTTAACCTCACTTATAAAATGAAACCGCTCCATTCTCTTTTTGGCACCATGTTGAGCCTTATAGATAAAAAAACTAAAATAATATCTTCTATAAATAGATGTAAATGAAATATATAATCTTTTATTCTTATAAGGATATTCGAATGGTCCTTAATAAAGGATCGAAAGGAGGCCGACAGAAGGAGAGGTAATTACCTTACATGACCTATTTAAAATTATTTCCTCTTATACCTCCTTTAATTTTTTTCGTATTCATAATAAAATTATAAATTTAGTTTTTAAATTAATATTAATTTTATTATGATTATAGAGCCACTAATAATTTTCTCATTTCTATCAAGTGAGAAGTGATTCTATCGCTCATGCATATGTGTAGACTACCACCTTCACATTGCAATACAATTCATTTTTCATCACAATATTTCATAGATGGATATTATGATGGGTTAAAATTTTATATATTATATATATGAAATAAATATTCTTATATAATTATAATATCATTTCTAATTTCTTACCATCCAATCTGTTGTAAAATAACGATTTTACTCATGTGTATATATGGATTACCACCTCCACAAAGTGAGGTGATTCATTTTTCATATCCTATTTACATAAATGTTAATAATTATGCATTTTATGATTATTTTTGATATATATTACATAATAATGATTATTTAATGGTTAAATATAATTTAACTTTCTTTCATTCCATCCGTCAAAAATTGAAAACAACATTCAGATGCATGTATAACCTTCCATCTCTATGAATGATGTAATTCATTTTTATATCCCCATAATTTGTGGATGAATATAAATATATATATATATATAATTAATTAATATATATCATATTTATATCATTATAAAAATTATATAGATGATTTAACTGTTACCAAAGTATATTATTGGAGCAAAATAACTGAAATTCTTCTGAAAATGAAACAATTAACACACACACAAAATTCTTTAGTATGTAATTATTAATTTTTTTTTAAATGTTATAAAGGGTTAATGTATGAAATTATAATTAATTAAATGATCAATTTATTTATTTATAATAAATTTATATTTATTATACATGTGGTTAGAGTTATTTTTTTTAAATTTAAACTCATGGTAAGTGATTTTAATTTAACTTTTACTTCTAGGAGACACATGCTCTATTCACCACTCGTTTAATTTATGCTCTGTATATTGAACCTATTATTATATTTTATTATGATTCTAATGAAAATTATGGGGATACACATATCCATATAACTGACTACCTTTCATGATGTTTTTATTTTAATTTTACAAGAGTGTTGAGGGTTTTATGTTATAATATCATTATTTATATGGATTGTTTGTGATTATGTTTCCAATAATGAATATTTATAATATACCTCTGAAGAAAAAAATTTATTCTCCCCTAATTACATCTTGATATTATATTTTTTCATTTCATCTTCTTCACTTTAAAAACATAAGATACCGAAATAATGTTTTAAGGAAATCTGAATTTATTTCTCACTTCGATCAGAAATAATTTTTCTTTCACATCCATGTTCTATAAAATTGTTTTAATGATTGATTTTAATATTTAACTGTTATTTTTTATATTCTTTTTAATAGATGTTTGGTTTTTTATAATTTTTTTTGAAATTAATATTCATATCTATTTTTTCATGAGATAATTCTTTCTGAAAATCTACGAGGAATCATTATGTTAAAAAACAATGTACGAATACAATTTTCCACTGACATTACCACTCAAAACCATGAATATTAATTTATAATATTACAAAGTTATTTTCAAAAAAAATTAATCTTAAATATTTGAGAATTTTTTTTATTTTAAAGAATTTATTTCAAAATTAAAATGTTATTTTCCACCAAAAATATTCTTGTGATATTTTAAATAAAAATTAATCTATGATAAGAACTTTGATGTTAATTATGATTAATAAGGATATAATTTAATTATACTATCCTTGTTGTTCCTGAATGGCATGAAGGCCTTCATTTTTATTGATTTTTGATAACCCTCTTTTCATGGAATGAGGGGGAACCCTTACAAGGCCCGTAGGCTTAGAGATTACATGGCCCATAGGCTTTAGGAGATTACATGACCCGAAAGTCTTTAGGAAATTCAACCAGGATATCTATAAGGAACTACCCCTCCCCAACATCTACATCCTGATAGTAGCACTTCACCTTTGCATGACCGTCTGGCTAGGCTTCCTATGCAAGCACAGGCTGGTACCGATGCATAGCCATACCCTCTCATTCTGACGATCCATTTGGATCTTTTCTGGTGAGTTCACCTTCTCTGAATCCTCTTCTGGGGATGCTTCTTTTTTGTAGTGTGTCTGGGGCCTGCATTCATGTGTCCTGAAATCCTTGGGTGGCCCTAAGGCCTTAGGGTTGCCCGAAGGCCTTGAGAATCAATTGGACCGAAGGCCTTGGGTGGCTTGAAAGCCTTGCACGACCCGATGACCAAACCAGTGGCCCGAAGGCCCATATGGATGCATTTTTCTAGCTGATACAGTACCAAGCAGTGCATGATACAATACTGCCACAGTAACCCAAAAAAATGCCTCCACTCTTATTTGATCTCGGGTCTCTTGGATGCACCTAGCGAGTCCTCACCAACTGGTTTGAGGCTCTTGTGCCTATCCTTTTTGTTTTTATTAATGTTTTATTATTATTATGATGAGATTTTGATGAAACGCATTTATTATCCATGGGTTTTTCTTGGATAAAATGATGGTTTTTTATGAAACCATACTTCTTTACATGAGTTATATTATGATGACATGATTAATGTTTTATGTTCTTATGGAAAAATAGGGCTATTTTCATTATGATATAAGGGGTCCTGGAAGAATATTACCCTATAATTAATTAGGTAAACTTTAATATATCATGAGATAATTATGTGATGGATGTTGATTTTCTTGATCCACTATTGGATGAAAGTTTATATTCATAATCTATCATGGGAAGTAGGTGATGATTTCTGATCCATTACGGTATGATAAATAAGTGTTGATTACTAATCCATTTTTATTTTTCTATCATGGTAGTTAAACTTGACATATGAAATGGTTTCTATACCTTTGATGGTGCCACTCTCTTAAGGAATTTTTTTATTCTTATGATTCGAACTTTTGTTTCATGAATTATTTATGATGATTAATCAATCTTCTGACTCGTGTATTTTGAAATGATAATGTTTTATGTCAGGACTAATGTTTATGGACAATGATATATTGGGTATGAAAATTTTATGGTATGGTCATGATATCATACAATTTTTATTGTTTTATTCTTTCATACGATCATTGATTGATATCTCCCATGTTCACCCATACTGAGTACTTGATATCACCCTTTCTTATATCTATTTTCCCCATGTTATGATTTTTTTTTGAATATGGTATGTCAAGAAGGGTATAATTTGGGAATAATATTATGAGGGATGATAAATAATGTACCTATATAATCTATTTAGGTTTCTAGTATCTAATGACTCTAAACCATTATGGTTATATTATGGATTGTAATGTTATATATTTAATATTAATATAAATTATAAAATATTTATATGTGAAAATCATGGAACAATATATCTTCCCTCTCAATAGATAGCATAAATATTTTCCATTTATTAATATAAAAATATCAGGTTAATAGAAACCATGATCCTCTCGATATTCTTAATAGAATCATGTGGGTTTGTCCCCCTACAATCCATAACATATTTAATTCTCAATTACTCTCAATGAACCTAGAATATTCTATCTCTAATAAAAATTTTCAAGATAGTTTTCCACAAATATTTGAGGTACTCATTTAAACTGTCCAATTGATTTATCAAAATAAAACTAATTGTTTTTATCTTCAATATTGATTTCAAATATTTATATTAGAAATTCAGAATTACCTTACCAAGATCTTATGAATCAATACTCATTTAATTATCTAAAACATATTTCTTCAATCTAATCCTTTATTCCCCTTTGAATTCCATCATAACCCATATTCCATGATCCATGTCTACATTATTTCTTGCACTAAACCATTATGGCATAAGATTATTTTCCAAAACATATAACTCATATTCCAATTGATTTTACAATTATCATTGTCTTTAATCTTGTCACACTCAGATTTATAAAATAATTTTATCCAACTATTCTATCTAACTTCAAAATATTTTTTTTAGGTCGGGCTGAGCCTGATTGAATTTTTTTTCATTTTTTTATAATATATTAGTGTTTTGGGCTTGACATCATCCATCGCTAAGGTAGGGCACGGGCGAAGCTGTGTGGCTTCTCTAGGTCACTATGCGGTATGCCCGGTGTTTGAAAAAATTGTCATTATTAATTAATTAATTAAACAGATGAATAATAATGTGAATGGAAAATAAAAACAAGAAAAAAATGAATTTAGAATTGTTTTAATAAAAATAAAAATAAAAATAATATTATTTAAGAATATTGTTATTATTATGGTTAATATTTTATTAATTTATTATTAATATTATTATTATAAAATTATTAATATCATTAATTTTATTATTATTACCATATATTATTATTAATATGAAAAATAATTATGATTATTATAATTGTATTTATATTTTAGTATTTTGAAAGTTTTTATTTCTTTATTTCTCTATTCATTTTCTCTTTTTTCTTTAATTTTATTTATTTCTCTTTTTTTCTCTACTCTTCCTCCCCTCTCCTTCCTCACTCATCGTACTTTTCCCTCTCACCCGTTGCTTACATGTAGCCCTACCCCTTGTCTGGCACCCCCTTCTCCCTCTAGTGACCTCGCACCCCTCACGCCCCCATGCTCCCCTCATGCTGACTTGCATCACACCACCCTGCCACCCTCGCACCATCCCTCTTCTAGGCTTTACCCCTTCAGGTGAAACCGATTCTAGTGAATCCTTCTCTGGTGTGACCATCCCATGTCGGAACGACCTCCGACGACCCCCCACTTTTGTGTGCCACCTCCCCCTCACACGATCTACACTAGGTAATCTTCCTTCCCATTGCCTTAGGGTTTATTTTAGGGTTTATTTTTAATCTAGGGTTAGATCTTGACATTGTTGGTTCGGATTCTTGAATTAGGGTTCACATTGGGTTCCTTGTGGTGATTTTGGTGTGCAATTGATGTTTCGCCCCGAGTTTTCAAATTTTCGACACCCGTGGTTAGTGGTTCCATGTATAAATGTTATTTGATAAATTATTTTTCTTGTTTAATTAATTTATAATGTTCTTTAATTAAATTTTTTGGTGAGAACATGGTTTTTAAGGGAGTTTAATATGTGTTTAATTTATTTCTATAGCATGTTTATATGACATGGAGTGTGTTTTTAGTGAAAACCCATATTGAGTCATTTTTTAGTGATTTATAAATTCCACAATTAGTTTATTAAATATTGGTATGGCTGCAAATTGTGTTTTGATGTGGATTCAATGTGAATTTGATCCTAAAAGAATATTTGAGTGGGTTTTGTGTCTTACTCCATGCAATACTTCTTGAAATTGTTTAATAATTTTTCTTAGTGGATTATTTAATTGTGAAAATGGTTTAATTAACTATGAAAATTGTTTATTTTATTGTGGAAGTTGTGTGAATTATGTTTTGAAAGGTGACAAAGTAGTTTTGAAGATATTTTATTTGAAATTAATTTTAGAATAAACATTACATAAAAATTGGTGTAACCTTGATGAAATTCATACTTTTATTCTTTTGAAATGTTTTAACAATTGTTTCATTGATTTATTAAATTGAGTTTTTGTTGAAAATACAGATTGGGAAGGGTTTCGGAGTGTGTTTGGGTTAAAAGAGTGTTTTTGGTGTGCTCTATGGACTATTTGAAAGGTGCAAAAGTGTTTTTCAAAATGACTGGTTGTGTATTTAGATTCAGATTGGGCCTTTTAGGTGAAATGAGGTCTGTTCTTAGTGTGAAATCCCATTTTGCATTGTGAAAGTGTTTTATAAATTATTTAAAGATTTTATTATTTTTTCTGTCATTTAGATCATATTTTAGAGATGTATTAGCATGATTTGGGTTTTGAAATATGTTTTGGGTGAGTAAATGGTGACTTAGGCATGTGTAGTTTTATGTTTCGACTCCTTGTGTGAAATTAGTATGTTATATGAATTTTAAACTTGTTTTATCATAAATGGGGAGCCTGGTTAACTAGGTGGGTGGACTAGGACTAGTGTACTAGGAATACAGAAGTGGATTCGGCCCAGTATCATATATCTAGATTCACGACTACAACACTAATAAGATATTTTGATAATTATTGGATACCACTAGGGTTATGGGTATGTCCCCTACTAGTGGATCATTCATGAGAACACAGGTTGTCATAGTTCCTATAAAACTTTTCACCAAAATGTGAGGTTCTATGGTCCCATTTCACGATACAAACTATTGGGCCTCTCCCATGTTTAGTGTTTTTTAGCTTTTTGGTGGTCATCATCAACATACAGTGTGACATTTGGGTTAATTCAAAATTAAATGTGTATTTAATTAAAGTGTCATTCCTTTGAATTCATTTTCATTAAAACTGATTTCTTTTAAATTGTTCAAGCATTTTCTATTCATTAGTTAAACTTGCAAGTTAATTTGTCATTTAATGATTATAGCATGTAATATTTTTATCTAGGTTTCATCCTACTACGATTTAGCTCACACCCTACATACACCCTATGGGGAATGTAGATCTTATTTCTTGTTTGTTCTGGGTAAATGAAAGAAATTAGTGTGGGTAGTTTTTGTTTCTAGTAGATTTCACTATGGATATTAGTGGTGGTAGATTGAGGATGTGTTACACTGATTGCATGGAGGTTAGTATAGATTTTTTTCTATTATGGAATAGTCCTTTAGGGGTTTGGTCTAAAAGTTGTAAACCATTAAATATGAAATTTGTTAATGGATTTTTTGGTTGTGTGTTTCAGTTTTAGTTTATTTATATTTTTAGTTGATTTATGACTTCTTATGTGGTTAAATCATTCCAAAACAATTTTGTGAAACTGAAAAACTTGTGTTAGCCTGTGGTGATTATTAACACCCTTAACATTATGCCACAGACTAGGTCAGGTTCCATGTCAGATGGTGACCCTGCTTATTTCATGAAAAAATGGTGTCATAGAAGGTTATGTTATTTTAAGAAATGTTCCTTTGGGAAGATTCTAGGTAGACTGGATCTAGGATTATTAGTACATGGAATTCTGGTTATGAGTATACTGTCTAACCAACATACGTAGTGATAGAACTCATGTCACTTGGGGAAGTCATGTTTCATCTGAGTCTTTTAGTCCTTATAGTTGTTAGTTTTTTGGGAAATGAAATGGGGGTTAGGATAATGGTCTTAGTGAGCTAATAAGGCCTATAAATCCATGTGGAGATGGGGATTTGGTCCTAGAAAAATCTCCATGACGGTGGTGTGACTCGCATATGGCCTCCAACAATATGTCTGAGTCAGCCATCATCAATAGTTTCCCATTAATTTGATCAGTATCTTTATAGTTTTTTGAAAATAATTTTGAAAAATGTTATATGTAAATTGTGGAAACTATATTTTAAAATGGAAATGTTTTTGAGTAAATGGGTTTGATTTAATAGGAAGTGTATTTTCATAATTATAACATGTTGTGTATTGAAATTAATTTTTTGGAAAGCTTGAATTATGTTAATGTGGGTTTTGGAAATAGTTTTTAATAGTATTTTATAAACTATTGAAAAGTGTCTTGAATGGAATGAAATGTTTTGGAATTTTTGTGTGGGGTATGAAAATGGATTTTTATTTTTTAATTTGTGGGATCTTGAAATGTTTTTCAAATTTCGAGATACTTGTTTTAAATGATGATAAATGAGTTTTTAAAAGAGTGGGTATGGGTGAAATGGAGTTTGTTGTGAAACTGGGACTATTTTAAACTGAAATGAAATGTTTTTAAGTTGATGTGTAAAATTTGAAAGCAAATTCTTATTTGAATGATTGGTGTTTTTTTTTTGAAAATGTTTTGTGAGATTCAAAATGTGTTTTGATTTTGTGACTAGCGATTTTGAGAAAGTTAAGGACATTGGTTGAATGTTTGTTTTGTAAAGTGAAAAAGGTTTTATCCTGACCATTGGTATTTTCATGGGGGACCATAGCAATGGGTTATATGTGGAAGTTGAATTAGTTCCCAGTATACATGATAATATGAATGTGTAAGGCTCATTAGGTGTCGTTGATGAATTTGTGACCCACCAAACTGGTTTTATTCTCTAAAGTGTTTTTAAAGAAATGATGGAGTGTTTGATAACCCATAGTTGTGTGGTGTATCTTTTTTACATTTGGGAATTTTGTAGTGGGGTGTTTTGAGTTTCAAAATATTTTGTTTGAATGACGTTTTTGGTTTGTTTTTTTTAGTAAGTTGGATTGAAGTAATTTTCTGTGGTCTCTTTCAAGATGTGTTTTGATAAGCCTTTACGGAGGATCCCCTTGTGTGTTTGGTTTCAGTTTGTGAATCTCTTTGCCCAATAGATTGGTTTTGTTGGGCCCTTGGTTTCCCCTCATTGGGTACTATATTCCCCAATAAATAGTTAATGCACGAATGATGTGTAGCCACGAGTGATTCTCCATTGGTATATCTTCCATTTGATCAATGTAGGGAATTTCCTCTTATGATTAAGAATCAAATCCACCTCTCCTTTTTTGGTTAAGTGAATTCTCTAATAGGGGAAGATATTATGCGAGTGGAGTTGACTAAACGTTTAGTTCTTTCGAGTCTTTTGATGGTCAAAGATGGAATTTTATATCACTAAATCTTAAGATTCCTCCTAGGAGCGGAGAAGGTAATTCCAATCGGAAAATAAGAATGTAGTTTAGGTTTTTGGTATTGTAAACTATCATAAAAAGGTCTTTTGATCTTTCATTAGTTTCATATGAGAAGGAGTTTGTTCAAAGAATAATGTGCGCTAAATCATGTCATGATAGGCTCTTATGGATACTTATAGTAATCTCATGATGTTAGGGTCTTAGTTCAAGGTCTCTCTATTTATAATGTCTCTGTCAGTTGTGAGGGTCATGTTCGATGAAACTTTATAGCTCAGCATCAATGGTGAAGGGTTTTCAATCTTCCAAGGATGTCTATTTTAACAAGAAGGGTGTTTTCTTTCAAAAAACTCCAAATTTCCCTATTATGAGTGAAGGTTCCATTTTTGTGTTCTTTCATCTATAGTTTCTGGTTCGGAGTGAAAGGGATGTCATGTATGCATCCTTTAAGCCCCTATTTTGTTGAAAGTGTCATGTTGGTTCAAGTGGATGTTAGAGTATTCTCTATCTGTTAGTTTTGTCTAGATCATGGTATGGTTGCTTATGGAGCCAGTAGGAGGTGTTTCATTTTTAGTTTTTAACGCCTCACTGTGAGGGAGGAGATGTTTCAAACAATAAATCTCCAGCTGTAGGTCCTGAAGTGAAGCTGAAACATAGTAAGGAACCCCCAAAAGTGTAAGGGATCTTGGTTTAATTCATGTCTCAAGTGTTAGAAAATGGGGATAGTTTAAGATTTCAGATTAGTAGTTTTGTTTCTAGTGGTCTCATTTGGTGGAAAGAGACATGAGGACCTTTTTCCTCAATGTTGTGACTCGTGTAGGTGAAGGATTCCCTCCTTCATTTTAAGGAGGCGGGTCTGTTTCATTTTCATGAACTTTAGGGCTGGTACCCCAGTTGGTGGGACCCTCTATTTGGAATTCAATGTATGGAAATACTTTTATTTATATTTTGATTTTGGTTTGTTTTTACTCATATGGAAATGGTAATGCATGTCGAACTAGTGATCCACATAGTGTCTTTGGTTTGGTTTGGAGTTGTGTGAATCAGGTCCCTTATGGTGGGAGATTAGGTTGTGTGGGAAGCTCCCAAGTTAACGAATTTTGGGTATCCCATATCTATCTATGATGGTCTGTTAGGCTAACTGGTCCTTTTGGTGGGGAGACACCCCATGGGTCTTGCTAAAAATACTCTAGAATGAATTGATGTTAGCCCATTATTTATGGTGGGGAGTCCATGTGGGCCTCCATGTGTTAGTGATCCTATCGAGGTTTTGATGTTGACTAGGCACTGGGTGGACTTGTTTAAAGATGCCTCATTTTTAGTCATTTACTTAATTAAATTTTGGGATTAGAGTGTTCCCAATGGTTTTGACAAATTAAGGTAATGGGAGTATTCATTGCGATGTGGTTGATCTTTTTTTGTTTCAGGAAAGTGGTTTGGGTTTTTTTGGTGATGTTTGGGGTGTTTTGTCTAATGATGTTGGATTACAAGTTATGAAATTCACATTTCCTTTGATTTTTCTAGAGGATATGTTTAAACTCTTGGGGGTGGGTTGATCCTAGCAAGGATCCATTTCAACCTCCCATGTTTGACATGTAAACCTATTTTCTTACTAATAGTGTTCCTGTCATCTTTTTGTTTTTTGTTCATTTGGGAATCTCCTTTTGTGTTGTAACGGAGTACTGATTATTTCTTTCAAATCAACCTTAGGATGGATTTCCAGGGGTGGAAAGCATTATAGGGGGGGAGAAATGTCACACCCAGACTTCCAAAATAATTTTATTCTATTATTTTATCTGACATCGAAATATTATGTCAAGGTGCAGGCTGGGATCGATTGAAACGTTTGTGTTTTTCTAATGAATGATTGTTTTGTGCTTGAAAACAACCTGCACACAAGCATGGCATAGATGAAGACGTTTAGCTTCTCTAGTTCACAGTGTGGCATGCTCGGTGGTCAAAAAAATTATTAGTATCAATTAAATTAATCAACAAGATGAATAATAAATTGAACAAAAATTAAAAAAAAAGAAAAAAAAATTAGAATTGTTTTAATATTATTATTATTATTATTATTATTATTATTAATTAAGAATGTTATTATTATCATTATAAAATTATTGAAATTATTAATGTTATTATTATTACTATAAATTATTATTATTATGATCATTAATTATTATTATTACTATATTTATATTTATATTTTTTATATTTTTATTTTTTCTCCTTTCCTTTTCTCTCTTTTATTTTCTTTTCATTTTTTATTTTTTCCTCTCCTCTTCCTCCACCATCTATTTCCTCTCCTGTCACACCTCTCCATCTCATCTACTTCTGGCGAGTAGCCATACCCCCTGGCGGGTTCCCCCTTCTCCCTCTGGAGACCTCGCACCCCTCACGTCAACTTGCATTATGCCACCCAAACAACCTCGCACCGTCGTACTTCTCAGCTAAACTCCTTCTAGTGAAACCCATTTCGGTGAATCCCTCCTCGGTGAAATAATCCCCTACCGATAAAACCTCTGATGACCCCCTCCCCCCCCACCATTAGTGTGTCGCCTCCCCCTTACATGATCAACCCCAGGTAAGCTTCTTTACCCTTTCCTTAGGGTTACCGTTAGGTTTTCATTTCGTTTAGGGTGATATCATGACTTTTTTGGTTCAAATTATTGATTTATGGTTTACTTTGGATTCCTTGGGGTGTTTTTGGTGTCCAATTTAATTTTCACACCAATTTTTGTAGTTTTTGACATCCGAGGTAGGTGGTTCCATGTATAAACATTATTTGATAAATTATTTTTCTTGTTTAATTCATTTATCATGTTATTTAATTAAATTATTTGGCGAGAACTAAGTATTTTGGGGTGGTTAATATGCATTTTATTTATTCTTTTAAATTTTTATATAACAGGGAGTTTGTTTTTAGTGAAAACCCATATTGAGTCATTTGTTAGCATTTTATAAATGGTGCAATTGTTTTATTAAATTGTGAAAGGGAGGAAAATTGTGTATTGATGTGGCGTCGATATGTGTTTAATCATGAAATAATATTTGAGTGGGTTTTTGTGTTTTAATCCATGTGATACTTCATGAATTTTTTTAATAAATTTTCTTGTGGTTCAATTAATTTTGAAAACTATTTATTTAACTGTGTTAAGATTTTATTTGATTGTGAAAGTGGTGGTAACTATGGTTTAAAAGGTATAAAAGTAGTTTTAATTAGATTTCATATGCAATTATTTTTATAATGGACATTACATGAAAATATTTTTGTAAACATGATGCACCCCTTTTTTTGTTCTTTTGAAATCTTTTAATAATTGTGTCAATGATTTATGAAATTGAGTTTTTCTTGTGAAACCTGGTGGGAAAGATTTTATCTATGTGTTTGGGTCCAAAGAGTGTTTTTGGTATCCCTTATGAATTATTTTAATGGTGAGAAAGTGTTTTTCAAAATGATTTGTTTTGTATTTGGCTTCAAATTAGGACTTTAAAGAGAAATGGGGGGTATTTTTGGTGTGGAACCCCATTGTGAATCGTAATAGTGCTTTATAAAATGTATAAAGATTAATTTTTTTTTTCATTCAGACCATATTTTAGAGATGTGTTGGTGTGCGTATGGTTTTGATTTTTTTTTGGGTTTGTAAAGGGTGACATTGGCATGTGTAGTGTGTTTTTGGATTTCTTGTGTGAAAGTGGTATATTATATGAATCTGAAACTTGTTTGAATGCAAATAGGAAGCCTGAGTAACTAGGTGGGAAAACTAGGACTAGTTTGATAGTGATACAGAAGTGGATTTAGCCTCGTTTCACTTGGCAGGATTGATGACTACAACACTCACTAAATGTTTGGATGATTAATGGGGACCACTAGGGTTAAATGGATTTCCACAACTACTGGCTCGTGCATGAGAAAATGGGTTTTCATGGTTTCTATAACACTTTCCAACAATCCACAAGGTTCAAGGGTCCGATTACATTCTAGTACCTATAGGGACCCTATCATGTTTAGTTATCTTTAAATCATGGCACTCACCATCGGCATACGGTGTTACATTTGGGTTACTTAAAAAGTAAATGTGTTTTTAATTAAATATTCATTCCTTTGATTTCATTTTCATTAAAAATAATTTCTTATAAATTGTTAAAAAAATTTCCTTTCATTAGTTAAACATTCTAATTTATTTTTCATTCAATATTTATAGCATGGAATATTTTTATCCACGTGTCATCATACTGGGATTTATCTCACACTCTACATACACCCTCAGGTGTGTGTAGATATTATTGCACATTTGTTCCATGTAAAGGCAATATGTTATTATTGGATGCTTTTTTATAGTGGATTCCCCGATGGATCTTAGTGGTGGCATCTTGAGGATGTATTCCTCTCATTTCATGGAGGTTAGTATAGTGTTTTTCCCTTATGTCATTGTAATTTTGGGGTTTTGGATAAAAGTTGTAAAACTTTAATTATGAAATTTGTTAAGGGGTTGTTTGGTTGTGTATTTCAGTTTTAGTTTATTTATATTGTTAGTTGATTCAGGGATTCTTATTTAGGTAAATCATTCCCAATCATTTATGATATACCCATGCACTTGTGCCATCCTGAGTAGATAGATAATTCCCTTCAGGTTATGCTAAGGACTGGGTCAGGTGTCGGGTCAGATGTTTGCCTTGATTGGTTTGTGAAAAATCTTGATTTAATCTTTTAAGTAAAAGGATATTTAAATCATTTAAGATTGTAATAATTATTGTCTCGTTTAATTATTTAAAATTTATCCAATTTTAAAATTAATAAACCTTTTATAAGTAAAAGAATATCCAATATATTACTTAAATGGGATCAATAATATCTTATGTATTATAAGTATATCCCAAATTCATCAAAAAATTATACTTTATATCATCTTAAACACCATCTTCAAAATGTTTTGTATCATTTCTAAAATATTATGTACCACTATAAAAATATTCTGAATGATCCAAAGTATCTTACATATAACACTTCATATTTCTTTGATATATTCCATAATGAAATTCAATACACATTTTCATATTCACTATTTTATGTTACATATCAGTAAGAAAACCCTACATTCAATCAAAAATATTTTTTGTATCATAGTGAAACTCCAAATTTTCCAAAAATTTAATCCAGAGATTATTATGTACCACTTTAAACTCTAGTACTTGGGAAATGTTTTTAAATGAGTAAAACTTACATATTCCTTTATCAATTCATTATCTCTAACGAAAAATTATATCTATTCTTTAAATAAGATAATAACCTCTTAAAATATTCTTAGGGATTCACTAAACACATAAATTTACCTCAAAACAACATTAATGTCATTAAAAATTTATCCAATCTTATTAAAAATCATCATTATAATTCAAAAATAATCTTACAGCACAAAAGTTAACATCTTGAGTATTTCAATATATTTTAATTACCTTATAAATTCTATATTTTAATATTATTAGTTTTACTATATTGATAGATATTTAATAATTATCAACAAATGAAACACTTATCTCAACTCTGTACACAACATCTTCAATCACCATCCAATGTAGTGAATCTTAAAATCTACAATCCCTTATGTCTGATAACAAAAGTATAGAAACTATCATTAATTAATAGACAACATGACCACGTCCTTATAGAATCCATATCCTCTAACTCATTAATGTCATATTGATGATAGTGATTTTAGAATCCACTATAACATTTCATTGATTCTCATTATGTACAACTCAATAATCATCAAATGCATGTTTTGGCTACATCCACGAATCTCAATATTCCAAAGCACTAAGAAGCAGTTTTCATCATCTCTACTAGAAATCTATAACATCATCTCAATATCTTGTTGTTGTATTCTTTTCAAATATGAGAATAGAAATACATCATCATGTACAGTGGTAAAACAAATCAATGTTCAATACAAGAAATCTCTACAAACTATAATCTATATTTAAATCCAATGAAAATTTTAATCCCTCAATTTCATAAGACACTTCATCAATCATGGGATACATTAATCACTTCTATCATTAGGATCTTCATCTTACCCGATACATATTGGTATCTTCTCTTTTTAACAATAACATTACTTATAAAAAACATAAATTCAACAAAATCCTTTGGGATCTTATATATTATAGAGTGGATAAGAGGAGAATTTGAATGAGAATACATTTATTTGAAACCCTACCTTTATCATTGATATTCCATCTTTAGATTGCGTCTAAATCATTCATAAGAGGTTATGCAGATTGATATGTTCCATAAAAATGTATATATGAGAGTAGAGAGTTGGATTTGGGTTGATATTTGTAAAAGGAAAGTGTTTTGAAAGTAAAGTGAAAGGATTGTGGGAGGTTCGATTGTAGAGAAAAGAGAGAGGTGTATCTTTGAATAAAATACTGATTACTATGTTATTTAGGCTCAATACTATGAATAGAATTTATTCTTATGACTTTTATTAGTATTTGATTAAAAAATATAGGTATTTTTAAAATTTAAATATGATAAAAACTAAATTGATCCTTTTATACATTCAATATAAATTAAAGACTAAAATTTATTTTTTTATTTGAATGAAACAGAATTTTGTATTTTGAAACATATTTATACATATGAAAATTATTTATATTATTTATAAATTTATTATTTGAGTCATTAAAAATATTAATGTATTAATAATATATTATATATTTTATAGTCTTATTTATATCATGATGATCCTCTAAAACATACAGCATATGTAAGAATTATATATTTTTTACTATTCACTAAAAAATTTACTTTTTCAAAAAAATTAAAAAATTCCCTCTAAGTTAATTTTTAGATGTTGATTCAAAAAAAATAATTCTAATTTATCAAATTAATATTTCAAATATTTGAAATTTAACTTTTCACTAAAATAATATAAAATTGATAATAAATTTGAATCTTGAATAATTATTATTTTTTTGATATTTGTGACTGCATTTTATTAGATATTATTTATTAATTATTATATTATTATATATATTATAATATAATTAAATTCTAAATTTAGTAAATTATAATATTTAATTTTTAACATTAAAAACAATTTTTTCTTGTATATTGTTTTAGTTATATGATTTAGGAAATAAATTTATGATTTTAAAATATTTACATTTTTTATTTAATTATGGTAAATATTAATTATTAGACATTTTAAGTCCTCTAGTTGATAGGCTACTACATCAATAGTCTTGTAATTATTATATATTCTATAAATACCTCTTACATCATTCATTATTCATTTAGAAAAAAATTTTCATGGTTATTTATATTTCATTTACCGAATACTAGTTTTATTTCGAATAGTTTTTTAAATTATTGTTATCAGTTGTGATATTTTTACCAGACTATGATCCAATTAATTTTTGAATTCAACTTATATTTTCTTATTGTTTCATTATACTATTTATAATTTTACAGAATATATTTATACTTCATATGTAATGTTTTGGGTTTATTAAATACAATGATGTTTTTCTGAATTTTCCATATATGTAATTTTTGCTATACATTATACTAAACTATAACACAAATATATTTAGAGATTGAAATTTATCATACATGAAAAATCTAGGACATTAAATATGTTTCTTCACCTATACCCAAGTAGTGACTTTGAAAGTTTATATAAAATTATATGGTCCTTATAAATGGTGTTTTAAAATATATGACTGATAAGAACAAAGCCAAATATATAATATCTATATAACACTTGTATATAAGACTATTAAAAAAATTATACAATTTATATTATAATAAATCCTTCTCAAGAATTTGGAGATTCATATCAACTATTGGATACCCTATGAGGAAAAAATTTGTTGGATGTTTCTTATAGATCCCAATCAAAAAAATGTGTGGAAAAAAATTTAAAATTGAGTTTTATTAGTGAAATAGTATATTAATTTTTTATATTTAATATATCCAAAAAAATAACGTATAAATTTATAGAAGAAATGTTTTTGAGGTTTTCCCTAATATTTAGATAAAGATTCTCCCCTTAAAACTATTTTAGTAAGGACTACAATCATGTATTCCAAGGTCTAGTGGGATTGATCACTCTATGTGGTTTTGGGCCATGTGAGATGGATCATGTGTACTGATGGTTATAATCATGGAATAAGAACTGTTGTGTGGGACTTATACTGGAGTGGCTCAGTCTACACTTATATATTAAAGGAGATAAATATTGTAAGATTTGGGATATATGATTGGTTTATATAATAATTTAACATAGCATGGACTTGAATCCATAGGTGATACATAATGTAAGTAGGGAAGAATGTTATGATTTGGCATTAAATTAACATGTCTCAATGTTTTAGGGATTATGGATGAATTGGATGAAGGATAACGAGCTTCAAAAAGTTGGATTTTGTAACACCCTAAGGATTTAAAAATAAATTTAATATAAAATGCATACAATACAGTTTCACTATGAAACAAACACTTTTTTATTTATAAGTGATATTTATAACCTACATATTAGACATCATTTTTATGCTTGTGTTTTGAATTTAAAAAAATGGACATATGTGGTTGTGATGAGAAAGATGTCTAGAGTATGATAAGATCAACTTACATTTTTAGTGAATAGTAACATGACCCTTATGAATAGTAATATACCCTTATGAATATTAATATGAACCTTGTTAATATTAAACACGCCCATGTAATTATAAATAAAATTTAGGCACCTTATAAATGAAATTGAATATTTTAAAAATTAATAATTATGTGTTGGTATTTTGGTGAGTAATTAATATTTTTTACTATTTTAAATAAAAAAATATTTAAATTAGAATTATTTTTCATGAAATGTATTCCTAAATAATTATTTTTTTGTCCTATGATTTTAGGATAATTTTATGGGATCTTAGTTAATTTTTTATTATATTATAAAATCAGTTCTAAATTTATAATCTATATTTTTCAAGTACATAATTTTTTTAGTGTAAAATTAAATTTCAAATA
The DNA here is from genome assembly GCA_963277665.1 of Viscum album. NCBI lineage: Eukaryota > Viridiplantae > Streptophyta > Magnoliopsida > Santalales > Viscaceae > Viscum > Viscum album. Next base: position 1,493,716,846 of record OY728120.1, read on the forward strand.
TTAAGAAAATTATTTTTGAAAAAATAGATTATCTTTTTTTAATTCTAAATTTTGAAAAATGGTTATGTTTAATTTTTGTGATTTTTCTAAAATACTTGAATTTTTACTGAATAGTAAAATATGATAAATGGTAAATTCACGATTTATTGAGTCATAGGTGATGTATTTCTGATGTAAAAATACTTGGTTCTAACTAAAATTTAGTTATTACTATTTTTGGTCATAATAATCCACTCATTTACTTGTCTTAATTAAAATAATAAAATACGGAATAAGAAATTCAAGAATCACCCCTTTTCTCTACTTTAAAAACTACGCCTCACTCCCTCTTCTCCTCACATATCTAAGCCTTGAATCTTCTCAATTTTCTTCCCACATACTATTCCCCAGTATATCCCCATTTCCATGAGCTTTTCTTATTTCGAAAATACCAAATCCTCTACCCTTAAGGAGGTTCTCAAGGAGAACATTTCAAGAGGTAAACCCTTTTACTTTTTCTTTTAATTTCATTTTCAATTTATTTTCATTCCTTATCTTCTCCTCACCTAATCTATCCAAATGATCATGATAACTCGAGTATCATCAAAATACAATAATTATATCATATAAAAATAACATCCACCCTCAAACTAGAATCTATCTCTCTCTCTCTCATATTAAAAAACGAAATCATCATCAGGGAGGTGCTGATTTATGACCTTCGAGAATGACAAACTTTTGTCCTTCCATTAATCCTACAAGGATGGTCATGAAAACATTTTTATAGTTGAAATGGATTATAAAATATGTCTTATTTATTATGAAATTTTCTGATGCAAGTATATATACACATAATACTAATCCATATGACAAAACTAGTACGTAATAATTGAAATATCAAAACAAATAATCTAAATGATTATTACTATTATTATATATAATAACTCATCCTCATACCATATAAACAAATGAATTATATCACCATTTAATATTCTCTATATTCATTAGTATCATTTAAATTAAATTCTGGAGAATTATACCAACTCCACATGAACTTCCATTCTCATATAAAAGAATATTGATCATGAAAACAAAGGAATCGAATGGTTCTAGGTGATAAAATTGTATACTAAAACTCATCAAAAAGCCCATAAATGGACTTAATAAAATTTTACTAAAACAATAAATATATAAAAGGTTCTTAAAAAATTAATTTATGGATTAAATTTTATTATTCAAGACATTTTGGTCAAGTGTAGAACATGTTCAAACATAAGGTAAGGGTCTTCTACCTGAAGTTCAATTTTCTGTTGGGTTAATATTTTTCTCTCTTAATCCCAATTAAATTTTAATTTTCATTATGAAATACTCATAAATTATTTTTTAATGTTATGTATATTTTTACCAATCATAACACTTCTTTATTTAATGGGGATTTAAATGTTTTATAAAGGTCTTTCTCAATTCTTCTCGATAAACAAGCACAATTCAACGGATTTCTCAAATTCATACCTATTTTCATGTGCACCCTATAAACTATTTTAAGTAACAATTATTATTCTAAAAACACACATTTAATCATTTAAAAAATTACTTTTTTCAATTCTATTTTTATAAAAATATTTTTCCAAAACGACTCTTACTTTCTAAGTAAAAGTATGTTTCTCTAAAAAAATTCCCATGATGATTTTATTAGAGTATTTTTGTCTATTTCAACCCCTATATTGAATTTTATGTATTATTGAGGTTAATATATTATGTTTATCATATATCATATTGTATTAATTGGATTATTATCCATTTGAATGTGGATTTTCTATCTTGACACCATTTACAATACTACTCAGAATGGTTAATGTTTATGTGTACATATTGGGGAAAGTTATTTCATATGTTAATGTTATTTTTTAGACCCTTTCATATGAGGAACTAATTGGACATAAAAAGTGATGGGTGTGGCCCTCTATAGAACCTCTATGAATCAATAGGTCTCATGAGACAAATCAGAATTGGGTTTTGGCCGAGGCCTTACCCTAGTATTTTCAGACGTCTTGGTCGAGGCCTTGATAAAATGATTCAGATGTCCAAAATTATGTAATCCCTCATTATGATATAAGTAATAGATAAAATGTATGAATATTTGACTAGTATAATATAAATTTTTACATTTAATTCTCTTGTTATCATTTATATGGCCTTATTTAATTAGCTTTCATTCCTTCCATATTATTCTCAATTATATCTATTTAAATGGATGTGTTTTTAGTTGTTCACCATGCCTAGTGTTTATTTTAATGAAAACATCCATATTGTTACCTACCATTACTAAGAATATGATCTCACCCATTTCTTATGTTTTATTATCCCTAGGTTGTGAAGATAAATATTATGAATGACTTGCATGGGTAATATAGGAGTCAAATATATTTCTAATGCAATTGTTATTATGTATTTCATTTTAAGTGGTTTTGTTCAACTTATTTTTGTATATTATTTTTTAAAACTACTAAAATATTCATTCCGTTAGGATAAAACTTTCTTTTAATCATGGAAATTTAATTAATTAATGTATCGGCTCCCCGTAATAGGGTTAGAGGCTTTAAATTTGGTATTAGAGGAATTTTAGTAGAAAACTTGGAAACTAGATTTAGAAAATGTAGATTATGGAAGAAAACCATATGATAGTTTTTGAGGATATATATAAAATAACATACTAGCATTTTTTTAAGGTATGTATTAGGTGGATTTTTTCTAGAAAATAAATCTCAGTTTAGATTCTACAAGGGGACATGGTTTGAGCACAAATATACCTAGGATTAAAAAATATGACAAGGTATTCCAAGCTTGACTCGGGGTAACCTGGTACACGACAATAAGCCTTACTGTGAACCTGCTTTGAAACTCCATGGGGACATTCTTAGATAATTCAAATTTTATTTATAAACCATTTTGAAGTATTTTAATTTAAATATGTCATCAATGTAACCATGTTTTGCAATATGTGATTAGACATGGCTAAAATGTTAATTTATTTTATGTTTTTTTCTAGTTCGACATTATAGATTATGATTCATAACCTAATTTCTTATAAGAAAATATTTAGAAATTTATACTCATGGAAGGAATGGAAACCACATGAGTGCACATATCCGTGTAGGTATTGTCCTCCTATGAAAAATAATGACACAAGTACTAGAGTTGTGACTGGTGCTGAGAAGCTTATAACTATACTGGGACAACTGACTCAAGTTATGCACAATAACCCTACCCATACAGAGAATCCTAATCTGTAACATGAATGAGCATTGTTAAACCTCTTTATGAGATAAAATCCTCCATCAGTTTGTGAGACTACAAACTCATTCATAGTAGAGGAGTGGATAAGTTTATTAGATAACATATTTCTCACTTTGGGATGTAACAAAAGGGAGAAGGTTGTTATGAAAGTTTGTCATCTGTAGGGAATTTAGGATAAATAGTGGTTGTGGATTAAAAACACAAAGGATTGGGAAGAGATTGAAAATATATAATGGAGGGATTTTAAGGAAATATTCTTAGAAAAATACTTTCCTTGTGAATAGTGAGAAGATATGGAAATACAATTTCTGAATATGAGGAAAAAATAGGATGATGATGTTTCAATGTATGAAGCTAACTTTACAATTTTATAAAGGCATGTTATGGAATACATACTTAATCTAAGGAGCAATGTTGATGAATTCTTTTATGGGTTAAAACCATTCATCGAAAGTGCACTAGTCTCCAAAATTTTCTCATCGTACGAAGATATAGTCTCATGTGCTTCAAGAAAGAGAAATAATTCTCAATGTCTTATGACTTTAATAGAAAGAAAGATAAGAAGAGGGTGGTAGAGGAACGAATGGATAAAGGGAATAATAAAAAAATAAAGTTTTATAACATGTGATGAATATGGAAAGAAACCCCTCAGATCTTGCTTTATAAGAAAATTATTCTGCTACAAATGCGGAGAAAAATCCCACCAATCTCGAGATTACAAAGGAATGAAAGAAACTGGAAATGTTCAATGATGAAATTATAAATATATGGTACATTATGCTAATTATTCTCCCAATAGTCAAGGAAACATTCCCCAGAGAAGGACAAGGTAGCAAGGATAAGCATATGAGATCACAACTATTAAAGTTAAAGCTCCTAATGATGCGGTGGTAATTACTTTAATCATTTCCTTACACATAGCCAATGATTTATCTTATTCTGGATCATCTTATTCATTTATATCTTCACAATTTTCCTAGAAAATATTTCATTTCCAATGTGATTTAATAAAATATTTTTATGTCGAAACTGCTAAGAGAAGTATAATTGCAACAAAGATATATCAATCAGCCCCCCTTATGACACATAAACATGATTTAGTTTACTACATTATCATCAAACCCATGATTAACATTGATATAATTCTTAGTATGAATTGGATTTCAAGTCATGAGTAAACAATCTATTACAAGAATAAGTAAGTTACAATTTTTGAGAATGATATATAATTCCTTATCTTTAGAGAAGAAACATCATCATATCATTATAATCTAGATCCTCCCCTAGTAGATCTACTGAATATAATTTGTGGGGAGGAAGATAAAACAATATATATGTGTGAGGAATGAAATATTCAAATTGAGGATGTACATATTTTTCAAAAAAAACACTGATTTATTCCAAGAGTATTTACTTGGACATCCTACGGAGCAAGAAATTGAGTTTTATATTTATTTAATTCCTGATTCAACACCTATTTCAAAGAACCATTATAGAATGGCCACATTTGAATTTGTAGAGATAAAGAAACAACTATAGGAATTGAGTTATAAGGGATTTAGCTACCCTAGTGTATCTCCATGGGGGGATTCTGTTATTTTAATTATGAATAAATATGGATATATGATATTATTCATTGACTACAGGGAGATAAATTCTATTATGATAATGAAATAGTATACTCTTTTTTCGCAATGATGATTTAATTGATAAAATTCATAGAGCCAAATATTTTTCGATGATTGAACGTTGATCTGTATATCATCAGTTGTGTGTGAGGATGGAAGATATTCCAAAGACAACATTTCGAACTAGGTATGGGTATTATGATTTACAGTAATTCTCTTTGGACTAACTAATGAACCCTATGTTTTCATGAATCTAATGAATATAGTTTTCAAGGAATATATTGATGACTTTATTGTGATATTTATTGATGAAATCTTGGTATACTAAAAAAGACATGATGATTATGAGAATCACTTACAGATTATTATAAAGACTCTTAGAAAGAAATGAATTATATTTGATGTTTATAAAGTGTGAATTTTGGCTTCAATCAGTTTATTTTCTAGGCCATATCATCTCTATGTATGAGATATCAGTTAATCCTATGAAGAGAAAGGCTATCTAAGAATGGAATGATCCAACAAACATAACTGAGGTATGTAGTTTTATTGATTTAGTTGGTTTTTATCAGCGCTTTGTTTAGTACAATGCCCATTTAGCCAACTTGTTGACCAATATTACTCGTAAAGCGGCTAAGTTTGTATGGAAAAAAGAATGTGAAGATTATTTTGAATAATCGAAGAGGAAATTAGGGAATTATGTAATCCAGACTCTACCATCAGGAAATGGTGTATTTGTGATCTATTTTGATGCATCAAAGAAAGGACTTGGATGTTTCCTTATATAGAATGATAAGTTATTTCCTATGCATAATGAGAGTTAAAATTCATGAATAGAACTATCTAACTCATGACCTTAAGTTAGTCTCTATAATATTTTCATTGAATATATGTCGACACTATATCTATAATGAAAGATGTGAAATATATATAAATCATAAGAGCTTGAAATATATCTTCTCATAGAAATAATTAAGTATGATAAAATTTTGATTACTCAAACTACTCAAGGATTTCAATTGTTTCATACACTACCACCTAGAAAACGCAAATAAGGTAGTTGATGCATTGATAAGGAAGGATCATGGAGTTCTAAACAAAATGAGAATTGAAAGGGATCCTATGTGCATGGATCTAGAAAGGATGGATATGGGAATTATCAAAGAATGTGAAACATAAATCCTTTTTCAACTTCCTCCCCAACCATCTTTATAGGAAGGGATTAAAAGTTCTCATCCTGATGTTGAGAATCTTCAAAATAAAATAAAAGTTATGAATGTTGGGAAGTTGGAAGACATCATTTATAAAGATGAAATTCTGAAATTTGGGAGGAGGATATGTGTTCCATCTATACCGGAGCTAAAAAGGGAGTTATTGGATGATGCTCATAGTTCGAATTTCTCCACACACACTTTTAGTAATTATATTCATAGATATTTGAAGAAACATTTATGGTGAGACAACCTGATGTGGGAAATTACTGATTATGTATGAAGATGTTTAGTCCATCACCAAGTGAAGGTCGAAGGACAACATCCTAGAGGAGTCATGAAACCACTTTCTATTCCTACATGGAAAAGAGATGAAATTAATATGGATTTTATCACCAGATTACCCAAAAATATAATAAATAATGATGCAATATGTGTAATTTTCGACCGACTTACCAAATCTTCAAATTTTATCGATATAAGGGAGGCTTTTCCACTTGATCACCTTTCAAGAATCTGTATTATTTATGTTTTAAGACATCAGGGGTTATCAATATCACTTGATTTTGATCAGGACCCATAATTTACATTTAAATTCTAGAAAGTTATTCAGAAATCTTGGGATACTTAGCTTTTATTGTGTACTGTTTATCAACCTCAAACTGACTCGCAATATTAATCGATGATCCGAACATTAAAAGACATATTGAGATCATGTTCTCTTGACATTAAAGGTATGTGGGATAATTATTTACCTTTTATGGAGCTTCTGTACAATAATAGTTTCCAATAAATTATTCAAATGGAATCATATGGGGCATTAAATGGAAAGAGATGTTGTACACCAACATGTTGGGATGAAGCTGGTGAATGAAAGCATGTAAGCCCGGATCTTGTGGAGGAAACAAAAAAAGGTAAATACTATTCAAACCCATATCAAAGAATCTCAAATTAGGGAAAAGGCCTATGATGAGAATCAAAGGAATGACATGGAATTTCTAGCGGTAGATCATGTTTTCATGAAAGTATCTCCATAAAAGGTTGTTATAAGATTTGGGAAGAAAGGGAAACTAAGCCACAACTATATTAGACCATTTTAAATTCTGGAGAGATTTAGAGATCTAGCTTATCATTTTGAAATGTTTCCTAGCCTTTATAATGTACACAATGTGTTTTATATATCATTGTGGAGAAAGTACATTCCATACCCCACACATATACTCACTTCCGAATGTATAAAATTGGAACATGGATTATCTTATTGTGAATAGAATATCCAGATTCTGGACACTAAAGAGCCGGTGTTGAGGAATCAGATGACTCAACTGGTAACAATAATTCGGAAAAAGCATAAAAATGAATAGGTGATGTGGGAGCTTGAGGGGATTATGATGAAGAACTACCCAAATCTTTTTATAAGGTAACATTCTAGTAATTTTGAGGATGAAATTTTTTTAAGGGGGGAAGAATGTAACACCCTAAGGATTTAAAAGTAATTTTAACATAGAATATATACAACACAGAGTCCCTATGAAAAAAAAATTATTTATAAGAGATAGTTACAACCTAGCCTCTAGATATACGTTTTTCACATCTATTTTTTGAATTTTAAAAAAACAGACATACACAGTTGTGATCAGTAAGATATTTAGAGTCTAATAGGATCAACTTAAATTTTTGGTGAATAGTAACATGACCCTTATGAATAGTAGCCTCACACATGTAGTTATAAATAAAATTTAGGAACCTTATAATTAAACTGAATATTTTAAAAATTAATAATTATGTGTTGGTATTTTTTGTGAATATTAAATTTTTAATTTCAATATTAAATTAATAAATTCATTTAAAATCAAATTCATTTTCATAAAATGTATTCCTAAATAAATATTGTTTTGTTCTTTGATTTTAGTTTAATTTTATGAGACATTAGTTAATTTTTGAATGTATTATAAAAATGATGTTAAATTTAAAATCTGTATTCTTCAATTAAATAATAATTTTATTTAAAAATTAAAGGTCAAATATTTAAATAATTATTTTAATAAAATGGAATTCGTTTTTTATTCTACACATCGAAAAATGGTCACGGTGATTTTTTTTTATTTTTCTAATGTAATTGAATTTTTAGTGAATAGTAAAATATGATAATTAATTATAAATGCAAAATACATGATTTATTGAGTCATAGTAGATTAATGGAGGATATAAGAACACTTGGTTATAAATCACATATATTTATTAATTTTTTTTCACAAGAGTCAGCACAATTTCTTGTCTCAACTAAAATAATAAAATAATGAATAAAATATTTAAAAATCACCCCTCTCATCCACTATAAAACCACCCCTCACTCCCTCTTCTCCTTACTCCTATAAGAATCGAAGCTGCTCAAATTTCATCCAAAATACACTTTCCTAGTCTATACCAACTTCATGTAGCTCTTGTGCTTTCCAAAATACCAAAACCCCTTCCCTTAAGGTGGTTCTAAAGGAGGACATTTCAAGAGGTAAACCCTCATCTTTTTTCTTTTAATTTCATTTTAAATTTATTTTCATTCCTCATATTATCCAAACCTCCTATATGAAAATGATCATGATAACTCCAATATCAACTATATACTATAATTATATTATATTTATGGAATATCCTTCCTCAGACTACTGTATCTCTCTCTCTCTTATATTAAAAAACAAAATCATCTTCTGGGAGGTGTGGATTTTCAACCTTTGAGGATGACGAACCATTGTTCTTCAATATCTACTTCAATGATGGCAATGAAACCATTTTTATGGTTGAAATAGATTATAAAATTTTAATTATGTCTTATTTAATGTTCTGAACCCAGTATATATACATAGTAGTGATTCATATGACAAAACTAGTTCATAATAATCAGAATATCACCAAAATAATCTAAAGGATTAACACTAATGTTCTATTTAATAACTCATACTCATACCATATAACCAAATTAATTATATCATCATTTAATATTTTTTATTTTAATCAGTATCATATAAATTCAATTCTATACAATTATTCCAATTCCACTTGAACCTCCAAAATCATATACAAGTATATCAGTCATGAAAACGAAGGAATCAAATTCTCCCAATAGATTACATTGTATCTTATAACTCATCCAAAATTCCATAGATGAACTTATTAAAATTTTACTAAATAAAATACATATAGAGGATTTTATGAATTAATTAATTAGTGGATTGAATTTTATTACCTAGGAAGTTAAGGTCAGGTATAAAAGACATTCACATATAAGGTATGGGTTTTCTACCCGAACCTCCATTTAATTTCAAGTTACTCATTGTATTTCTTAATTAAAATTAAATTATTAAATATTATTATTTATAACTCATAAATTATATTTTAATTTTATGTATATGTGTATCAATCATAATCCTTCTTTATTTCATTGGAAGTTAAATGGTTTAAAAATATCATTCTCAATTCTTCCCAATAAACTAGCCTGATTGAAGGTAACTTCAAGAATTCTTACCTATTTTCAAGTTCACTCTATAATCTATTATACATCATAATTTTTTTTCTAAAAAAAATATTTTAATCTTGTAAAATATACCTTAGTTCATTTATTGTTTTATGTATTTATTTTTCCAAAAGACCACTTCTTTATAAAGTATGTGTATTGCTCTCAAAAATCCATGATGGTTTTATTAGAGTATGCTTTTCTATGTCAACACCTATATTGAATTTTATGTCCTATTTTGGTTAATATATTATGTTTATCATCTAACATAATTTATTAAATGGATTATGATCAGTTTTACTATGGATATTCTATCTCAATTCCATTCACCATATTACTCAGAATGGTTTGTGCTTATGTGTACTGATTAGGGAATTTTATTTCATATATTCATTTTGTTTATATTTAGAACCATTTATATGAGGAACGAATTGGAATTAGAAATTTATCAGTTATGACCAATATATCCCATAAATTAATTAGTATTTATCATGAGACAAAACCAAATTGGGTTTTTTGACAAGGCCTTACCATATTATATTCAGATGTCTTGGTCGAGGCCTTGACAATATGTTTCAGATGTCCAGCATTATACATTACTTCATTATGATATTAGTAATTGGTAATCCATTTTATTAGTTGACTATTATAATATCAATTTCTATGTTTAATTCTCTTATGATCATTTATATAAGATTATTTAATCAGCTTTCATTCCTATCATATTATGCTCAAGTACATTTTATAAAGGAATGTGTTTTTAGTTTTTAACCATTCCTAGTGTTTATTTTTATGACAAATTATATAGTATTACATTCCCTTAATGAGATTATGTGATCAAACATATATAATGTTTTATTTTCCCCAGGTTGTGAAGATGAATCTTATGAATGACTTATAGGGATAATCTATGATTCATAGATGTTTTCAAGAAAATTTTTATTATGTACTACATTTCAAGTTATAATATTGAACTTATTTTTGTATTTTATTTTCCAAAACTACTAAAATATTAATTAATTTAGGATGTTAATTTTTTAATTATTCCAATCTTATCAATTAATTCTATGGCTCAAGGAAATTGGGGTTAGGGCTTTTCAGATTTAGTACACCAAAATAAGGGAAAACATAGACCCTTTGTGTAAAGAGTACATATTAAAAAATATGAGAGCTTCTCTCCTAGATGGTGGATTTCATAAAGAATATTATCTTATAAAAATAGACTCATTTCAGTCCATAACATCTCTAGGATACACTAATGATTTCAAGGGTTAAATGTGGATAAAATAAGCTTACTTAAAAAATTAGGTGACCTTAGAAAAAATTAAACATTGAGAAAATGTAATGGGGGAATCAACTAAATCACCACCAGTTTAATAGGTAATAGAGATGATTTATATCACTGTAACTAGATTGGAAATAAACCCATATAGCAACCTTCTCCAATATCTATTTTTTGGATCTACGTGAAGTTTCCTTTCATGATGGTATTATTGATAAACCCTTTATATGTCTCAGGTTTTCTAATCTTAATTGTGTGTTGATTAATATGTACCCTATTGGATATCATATTATTCTTTTATTCTATTAGAAATTGGAGTTATATAAGCTTCAAATGATTTATTCCTCAGATTCATGACTCTAGAGTTTCCTCATTTTCAAATTGGTTGGGTGGGATGTTGAATGGTCTTTTTATAAGAAATGGTTAATGGTAAACTAATTCATTTCATTGGTTTTTTATAAGATTAATTCACCAAGGAATGAACTTAAAGAGTGAAAATCATGGACAATTTTGTAATGACCATGTAATAAGCATCATCGCAAAACTACAATTCTCTAAACCTTTTCTCATGATAAAATTCATTATCTTTACTAAATTTTGAGTTTTAATAAATTCCCTCCCCCTTATAATTAGATATTTTTGAGATAAAAGTTGTTAGATTTTAAGTGTAAACATACGAATTTGGTGTATATTGTACTATATATTACAAATAAGGTTGAATAAAGGACACTTAATTCCCAGATAATCATTTATATTTATAATATTTATAACTCATGTGTAACGAAACACATCATTATGGAATCCGAAATTTAGGGGAAATTTTAATTTTTTACCATGTTGTTGAAAGGTGTAAAATGATAATTCCTCTTGGAACATGATCATGAATAACATTTCTGGAAAAAAATTTATCCCTAATTAGGTTTTTTAACCAAGGGATGATGTATTGTGGAATTCAATATAGCTATAATTTTTCAGAATATTTAATATTAAATTAGTTAGATATTAATTATAAATGCCATCTCAATTGATTGTATCCTATTAATGAATTCATAGATTGAAATTATTACTATTATGTTGAGTTTGTAATGGGGGTTTTTCCTAGTTTCGGTATAAACCCATCCTGATCTACAAGGATAGACCTGAGAACCTTTTTACTTTTTATTTTTTATTTATTTATTTATTTTTTATTTTTATTTTTTTTATTTTTATCCTTCTTATTTGATTCTAGAGTACATGTATCCTCTTATGAGTATCATTCATAAGCAAGAAAACTATTGTAGAAATAGATGGGATCACATTCTAGGGTTTATCTAAGGAGGCAGACCAGGATGCTATATGTGTTTGGCATGGATCTGGGACTAAAGATTTGAAATTTCATATCCTTATGTACATTGTGATTTTTTTTCTATCATTTTCCCTTTCAATACCTAATTTTTAGTTTTCATGTTGTTTTTGAGTTGTTAGGGGCTTGTGAATGGTCATTTCCAAATTTCTTAGGGATATTTTGTGTATTTAAGGTCTTCATAGGGATTTTCTATTTAGGAAAACCCAATCACATCGTCTGTAATTGAAGAAAAAATTCCACATGTTCCACCATTCAGAAATGAGGTATAAGATGAGGGTTACATAGAATGTGTGTTTGAGACATTCCATGCAGAGCCACACTAGGTGTGGATGAATGCAAAGAAAGACACCACGAGTGGAGGTACATTCTTGTGTAATTTTAATGGAAAAATACTTTGTATGGTACATGGTAAGAGGCCAAGTGGAATACTTAGACGGGCCATATGTGAGGTATATGTCTAGGAACATGGATAAGCACCTCATATAGGTGGCATTCCACATTGGGATAATGAACATCATGTACATTATAATGTATACACCAGGTCAAGTAATTGTACATGAACATGTAAGTATAATGAGGATACATATCAGGTTTATTAGTTTCACATTATGTACTTCCCCCATTTAGGGTTTTTATTATTTTATCCCCCTTGATTTAGAATTAGACATTTAATTAGTCTATTTTAGGTGTTTTTCTGCATAGACCCTGATAGTGAGGACCACATGACGTTTTAGATCATTTAGGTGATGTTGTGTATAGTTTGAGGGTTGTTATTGGATTTACATGAGTTTTTATATAAAATAATCCAAAGGGTAGTGGGATGGGTTGTGATCTTATTTTATTACCTGGATTAAAGACACCATGTGATGGTTTTGTTTGGGGAAATTTTTTAATTCATTGAATGTGGGATTAATAAGTATCATGGATGAGATATTTGGATATTTCATGGACCTTTTCACTAATTTATCAAGGTTCCTCATGGTAAGAGACTCTGCGATAAGAATGACACCAAGGGGTGTTTGGTATGGATGGGTTTCACTATATATAGGTTTATGTAGGTATGAGGGACCCTTTGAGGATGCCCTTGTGGGTGTGTTAATTCCTAAGGAATCTCATATGGGTGAGGTGGTGATAACATATTGTTTGGATAACAGAGTCGTTATATGAAGATCATTGTTTTGTGTTTATCCAATGATTTGAGATGAATGTGAACCCGGTTAATTTTTTGGGTGAACAGAGTTCTATTTGACCAAAGTGGTTTATTGATGTGTTTAATTTTGGGAACATTGGGTACCACCTTATAACGTAGAGATTATGGTGTGAGTTTTTATTGGTAAAGTGAGAAATCTTTGTCTGGGATTTTCCTGACCCTTATTCTTAGCTGATAGATTATGGATATAGTGTTTGAGTTTTTTTCTTATTTTGGATAGGAGGTATGATGTGACAATTGTGATATTATTGGACAAGTTGTTGGTCTTGAGTTATATCTAATTCACTCCTCTATTGGTTGGATAGATTTAGGTGGGTAAATGGAGCTAATGAATGATCTAGAAAAGTGTAACCCCTCATTTTTTAGGATCTTTCCCTAGATAGGGTATTCAAACTCTTAAGGTGTTGATTCACTCAAGGAGTTAATTATATTTTCCATTTATTTTAAGGCACCGTTGGTGACTTAGGAAGACACAATGAACTGATAGTGTTTCATGATGTTAGACTTGTTAGTTCTATAGGACAATTGAGTCTTTATCATATTCTCTAGTTGTTTAATCCTTGAGGATCCTTCCATTAGTTTAGATTGATCTATTGGATTCCTAAAGCCCAATAATGGTAAATGTTGTGTTTTGGATGCCTATGGTGAGATATTCAGGTTGAGAACTCATTATTGTAGACGTGTGACACAAGGATCTCCATGAAATTGGACAGACTCATAAGACATTGTGTGGAAGGGTTAAACACATAATGCAAGTCCTCTTGGAGGGGCTTGAGTTAGGGTATGTTTTTCTATGTCTTTACTCTAGATCCTAAGGATTTTTGTTTATTTTATTTTTATTATTAAATTTTTATTTATTTATTTTAGTCATTTGATTTTTATGTTAGTTGTTACTCTACTAGGATGGGTACATAACATGTTTCATGTTCCCATTATAGCAGAAGATGTTAGGACCAACATTGGGGGAAGTCTACTGATATTTATTTATCACAGAATATATGGGAATATAGGTTCTTGTACATAACTTATGTTTACATTAATGTTAATCACATGAAACACTATGGATCAGTTTGATACCTAGTGTTTTATGATCGATCAGAGATACTTGTGTGGTGTCAGAGGTCTGATTAAGATTAGATTGATAAATGGTGTGTACGAGGTATGTGTTATGGATTTGGGATGGTAGTAGATACCTTTTTATTTCCTTATTTTTAATAATTCCAGTATGTGTGGTAGGCCTAGTGGGTGACTTATTGACGTGTATAACATGACTGTGAGTCTATATGATTGCATTCCATTTATTATAGTTTATTTTTGGTTTATTTATCTTGTATACTCTAATATAAATTAATGTTTATGTGTTTTATTTAATTTTATTATTATTTTACTCTCTTTTGAAGTCATAGTTAATCCATTGTATCTTTTTAGGCCCCAAACAATAGTCTATAACCTCTATAATATGGTGATGTATGCTGGAGGCCTTGTCACGAGTCGGATCATGTAGTGGGTCAGGTTGACCGGGGTTATTTCTTAAAAAAATGTAATCAAATTCATCTTATTTTCCATTGTATTATTATTTTAGGGGTGGTGGAAAGGTGGTGTTGGAATATTTTAGATATTGTGATGGATATTAGGTTGGATTATTATGAACACCTTTTCGAATAGTAATTCCAGGTTACTAGGAGTTCAAGATTTATATTCTTGGTTTTTTCTTTTATAACTGTTTGATTTCATCATGGGTGATTCATTTAGATTTTGATAGTTAAGAATATTTATGGTATTTTTCTATTAGATCAAGGGTAAAATGAAATTTTTCTTTGATCATACATTGAATATACAATTCACATGACATGATTCTATATGTGTGTGATTTTAATAAATATGGATGTTTATCTATTTAGAGTGTAAAAAACAACCAATATAGAATTGTACTATATAGAATCTTGGTGTAATTTTACTCAACTAAATGATATGCATCTTATTCTAGTGATAGGTCATGTGGATCATCTATTTTTTATGTTCTTTGGTGAGGGAAATTAAATAACTTCATTGAGGGATACATAGAGACCCTAGTCAGTCAATGTGGAATTCGGGACCCTTGGTGGAAGGCTTAATGAAGAAAAGGATTCGTAAGAGTTTTTTTGGATCGATATCAAAATTCTTCGAGGTAATAGTTACTCTAATGTGGTTTTGTTATTGGGATGGGTTTTCCATGTTATTGAGACATGATTCACTAGGAGTGATCATGGTTTCATGGATAGTTTGAGAGGGTAGTTTTGGTTAATTCATGGTAATGTTGTATCTATCAACTCATGTTTCACTGATGATTGAATGGTGGGAGTGTGTTTAGGTGCTCTTTGTTTTTAGAATTAAGATCAATTGGATGGTGGTCATGTGGTTAGTCATGATATAAAAAATATTCCTCATTTTTTGAAGAGGATCATGGAAGGTTCTCCCTGTTGGAATAAATTAAATTCATGTGGAGCATGGTTAAAGATTTAGGCATGTTACCTTAGGTTCATTAGGACGTGGATCATGTAAGAATAAGTCATATTGTGTGTTTGTGCTATGTGGGATTTTGATGGGATTTGGTCAAGTATTATAGAATACTCAGTGATATAGTTGTGGTGGACTTTTTATGGATAGCTCTAGACAAGTGTGGTAAGGGAAGCCTAATAGTGGGGATTTCCACATTGTCTACTGGATAATGTGATCCAAATTTTATGTGGGTTTCAGAGAATAGAGGATTTCATTCTTGGTGAACTGGAAATGGTTGGTGTTTGGTATTTCATACTGAGTCATCCATGTCCAATTATTACATTTGATGGTGAATAGAATTTTCAGCATGTAGTTTGGTGTCCCAATCCTGGAGAAATGGTAAGGATACTCCAATGGTAGGGATAATATTATCATTAATAGATAAAATAACATCTTGTTGGAGACACATTAGCACTATTAGACAAGTTTTGAGATGATAATGGTTGCATTTGATGAACTCATACTCTGGGTGTAGCATATGAATGTGATATCCACTAAGGCTTATCTGGGATGGGAATCATTATTCTTGGAATTTCAAATAAATTATGTTGTTACGGGTTCCAAAAATTGAGGGAAATGTTTTTTTATTAGGTGGTATAAAGTGGGTAAATGGTAATTTTATATAGGATATGATCACAAATAAATTTTTTCCCCAATTTTTAACCTCTGAATATTGTTTTTTCTGAGGCCCGGAGCTCTAAGTAATTATATTCATCCCTATTTTTATGGAATATTTAATATTTGATTAATTAAATATATATTATTACTTTAAGTTCAATAAATGGTAACTTATAAACTAATTCTGTCATTGAAATTATGACTCTATGGTGGAGTCTAGTATGGGGGTCTTTCCTAGAAGAGGTATCTAATCATTACAGGAACGGGGAACAGGGTTGATCCCCTTCATTCTTTTTCATTATTTTTTAATTTTTTATTTATCAATTTTATTCTCCTCCTTTAAATTTGTATTCTCTTATATGACCCTCATGTATATGTTTATTTATTTCGGATTGTAACACCACTGAGTTTATTTAAAAAAAATCTTTGTTCAATAGCATATTCAACACAAAACACTGAGATTAAACAAAACATGAAATTTTGTTAAAATATTATTATTTAAATACGATCATTTTAACATAGGAATTAAATTAGTGGGTATGAATAGTATTTAATTCATTACTGAATGTATTTAATGGTACTAACCAATTTAATTTTTTTATAAACACTCAGGAATACATAGTCAATATTTTTAATAAAAACATTTTTTCAAATGTGATTTTTATTTCTTTTGTGAGGAAATATTATATTTAATTTTTGGACCTTTTAGAAAGGATATTTTATAAATTTAACATTATTTTTAAAATAATAATATTGATATTGACTTAGGGTAAAATGAATTGATTTTTTTCATAAAATGTTAATTTATCTATTAATAAAAAAATCATATATTCTATAATTTTCATTTATTTAAAAAAATTAAATTAATTTAAAAATAGAATTATCCTTATGATTTGATAAGTATTATTAATATTTATTTCATACATTTAATTTCAAATAAATCATTCTAATAATCGATTTTATTATATGTTTATTTTTAGTCGTTAATTTTTTTTTTCTGAAACCTGTTTTGATGTTCATATTGTTTCTCCATTTTAAATAATTAAAATAACCCATAGTGAAGAATGATTTAAATGAAATAAATAGTTTATAGATCTATAAATTTGAATTTAAATTCATTAAATTATAATTAATTTTAATATATTTTAAATGTGATCATATTTTCCATAAAAAATGCATTTCTTGAAAATCTATTCTCTCGGCAAATCTCCAGGTTTACGTTTTAATTAAATTATTACTCTTATATTAGATAAATTTTGAAAAAGGAATTACATATTTGGAATCAGAATATGTTATATTATCTAATAAGATCAACTTAATTTTATACCTTAATGTATAGTAAAAATAGTATACATTACTTATCATGGTTTAGGTAAAATTGGGTTTACTAAGGGTTAAAAAAAGATAAAGGTTAAAAATGATAAAAAAACAAGGAAAATTCCTATTTTATGATCATATTTAGACATTATAACATCTATTATTCCAATATGGTCCCTTTTTGGAGCCTATTTTCATAAGAAAAATGTGGGTGTAATGTTTTCTTCCAAAATTCCAATTGTGTCCTCTCCCCCACTTATAAAAGCCCACCTCCTCTTCTATCCTGTTTAGAAATATAAACCCCACTGATTCATAAAATACCTATCCCAATAATATAATTTATTCAATACCCACATCCAAGAATCCTTGTTTGAGTATAAATATGACTTGAAAGGCTTTTGCTGAAACCCTAAATAAGTTTTCCAAATTAGACATATCACCCGTAAACCGAGCATTTTATTTTATTTATTCTTCAAAACACTAAAAATAGCATTAAAAAATGATGAAATAATAGAATCAATAAATTATGTATAATTATATATTTTTATATTAAGATAATTACATACAATCATCTCCTCCACCCTCAAATGGGAAATGAAACTGCTGATCGTGTGTACGACGGACTAACTCCTTGCAATCATATGTAATTTGTTTTTTATCACAAAATTCCATAGATAAATATACTGATATATTTGATATATTTATTTATATATATTATTTATAATATATTTATCCTTTTTTAATTATAATATCACACAAACCTTCTTAATTTCCATTTTTTAGAGAGTATGATAACGCCACTTCTGTGTATAATAAACTACAGCCCAAGGAAGCGATGTGATTTTTTTTCACTTTTTCATTATATGTATGTTAATTATGATTAGTTTTATGTTTATATATGATTTTAATTTAATATTAATAATTATTGAAATAAAATATATCGTATATTATCTTACCTTATCTTCCATTAATTAAATGATTATATCTTTCATCTGTATGGTAGACTACCGCCTCACGAAGTGATTCGATTTGTTCAAATTTCCACTTCACATGGAGGGTATCTCTAAGAGAATATAAATAAATAATATCATAGTTATGATATAATTATCATCCTATAAAGATAAAATAATACTTACCCTATTTCCATCAGGTTCATTGAAAAATGGAAATGATATTGATGTAGATATATGGCATACCCTCTCCATGATTATAATGTACATCATTTTTAATAACTATATTTCATGGTCATTTAAAAAATTATGTATAAAAAGTATAATTATTTAATTTTTACCATTCTATATTTTAGGAATTAATAATATTTTTGACTTAAATCAACTTATCAAAGTGATTTCGGAAAAATGAGTCGTTTATCATTAAAACATCTAATGTGAAATTAATTGGTTAAGTAATTGAATATTACATGGATAAAATAAAAAAAGGTTAATAATAAACTTGATAAAGTTAATTAAGTAGTTAAATAATTAACTTATGATTATAATTTACAAAGATAAGGAATTCACTTCACAAACCGGGCTCAAGGTAAGAGATCTTCATAACCCACCCTTTTCTTCGGGTAATGACCATAATCTTTCTAAATCACTTTCTCTCTTTGTATAGTTATGGAATGATTTTAATGATTGTATATACATATCTCACATATATAAATAGATTATTATTACTTCCTTTTATGGTTTAATACATGCCTCATGATCATCTTTCAAATTCCTTCTTGGAGGGATCTCTTTGCATTATTTCATGATACATGATTATGCAACCCATTTATTTCGAAGGGTGGTTAAAATTTTTATTCCTTATTATTGAAATCCTTATTTGGAATTTATATTAACGTAAAATAAATTAATTTTATGGGTTGGACCATAATTATATATCCCTCCAATTCATGGGGTATTGTTTTAGTTTCATGAGATGTCATATATGTTATTAGGGATGGAACCTAATCCATTAGGGGGAGTTGTTCAACATTTTATGTAGTCATAGAAGTTAGTCTGGGTTTATTTTTATGTCATGTTTTATGTTTTTTACACTTTACCATGTATCCATGATTTTATGTTACCTTGATCATTATTTTATGCTTCCATTTTTTAACTTTTGTACCTTCTCTTTTATGATGCCATATTATACCTTTGAATTATATGTTATGCTTCCTTATCATGTTCACTCTCATAATGGAATTTTTAACTAACATATTCATTCATTTATTTTCTAGGTTATCCAATGTATATTTATCTGATAAATCTGCTTTTAGAAGCTCACTATGGAGAATAAAATAAGGATTCTATGTTTTAGTTTCCTTTGATGTATTATAAAACTAGTCATACAAAGACACTAGGCCTTTATAATCCGTTTTTATATTAATTTATATTAACATTTAAGAATCATGAAATAATATGTGTAAAATTCTTGGGTTTTTATAGTTGGAATTAGAGACAATGTTTAGTTAGACATCTGAAACTAGGATGATAAATACTTAGTGAGAACCCTTGGGATAAGCCTAGGGGTAAGTTTAAGGATAACCCTATGTATTGGATAATGTACTAGAATTTTAGTGAAGTATAAAATGAGTGGTTTTCAAGAAATTACATCCTTTTATGGATACTATAAGTGGATGTGGTTCTGGAATTGATTTTTCAATGGGTAATAACTCCAAAAATTGTTTTTTGGTCTTGACTCAAGCATTACTTGATATACAAAAAGGGTATGTACTGCGCAACTAGTTTGACACTTCTAAGGGATATGCTTTGGAAATTTACAAACTATTTATGAACTATTTTTAAGGTAAAAAATTTCCCATATGTTTTTATATTAGTAAATAGATCATGGGTAACATAGGTTGAGACATAGAAATTCATAAGTTACGTAATATATGTCATTTTTGAAGTGTCCCTTTAATTTTCATTGTTTCCAATGTATGTGTTTAATTTTTTTAAAAAAATCAACCCAAATTATCCTGTAATTTTAGTAAAATGGTTTAAAATAGTGGAAACTGCGTCAACAACCATTATGAGGGGAAATGTGATGACTTCCCAAATGAGATTCCCAACCAGATGGAAGAAGAAATCTGGAATTCCATGGAAATACATTCATAGATAACTAATTATTTAATCAATACATGAATTAGGAGGAACACCAGAATCCCCCCATGAAAGGGAAATACCCAATTGAATCCATTATGTGAAAAAGGAATCCACCATTCAAGGGATATTCTGATCTTTTAATTGTGAAGAAATGTTTCAACTCAATTGAAAATACATTCTCTATCCTTCAATGATATAGAAAATAAATGTTTGTGTAAGCTATTTATTATTTAGTTAGAGAAGATGATCAATGATGGAAATTGATAAAAAAAATATAAATCCTGAGGAAGATATCAAAGATATTGAGTAGAATTAATTAAAAAAAAATTATTGATGAATATTTTACTCACACCCTCTGACATAAAATATAGATGTATTCACTTATCCTCATGCAAATGGATGACGAATCAGCTGGATCATTTGAACAAAACTCCACAAGACTTTCATGATATGCCTCTAGTTTTCTCATCTCCCTTGAATATATAGTTGACTACTTCTTTGGTGTTATAAATCCATATCTATGAATTTTTTTTTAAATTCGAGGCTTCGACAGCTATGATAAAATTGTTTGATGATCCATAAAATTCAAGATGTATATTAGTGAATCTAAAGGATAATATAGGGATAAAAATAAGAAAATTGAATTTAACTCTAGTGGTACGATGGATGAATCTAATGGGGGAATGAATTTCCAACATCCTAATTGTTGAAAGTTTGAGAAGATGTAACATGAAAATTGTCTGAAGGGGACTATGAAGTGATTTAGGTGCTGGATGGAAGGGAACAGAGCTAGTGAATACCTATGGAAGAAACCCACCAATATAACGGAAGAAAGTAATTCTATAGACAACCCCCATAATGTCTTATAATGTTATAGATACAATAAACACTAATACAATAAAAACCAATGAACTAAGGAAAAGGGTTTTTTTTATGAAAAACAACAACACAATATTCTAAAACTATGAGAAAAAGGGAGAGATTATTATATCACATCTTAGAAGGTGGATCCTGAAAATTAAGTGGTGGTTGGTATTCTAGTATTCATTCAATAAATGAGAAATTACTTTTTGATTCTGGTTATATGAATTCTATCATATCGCACAGATTTAGAAGAAATATTTAGTCACCACCTCAAAACATGGAAGATGCGCTATCTGTAAATATGGAGAATGGTTCAATTATAACATCCCATGCATATAACTCACCCAATCCCATATTTGTGGGAAAAATACCATATAAATCATTTTGATAATTTCTATAGTGTAATTTGATGCAATTCTAGGAATGCATTAGCATTCCTTATATAGGACCTACATAAAAGGATAAGAGATGGAAATCACCCTCTGAATCGTGAGTTCATTTTAATTATATAAAATTAAAGGATGAGGATAAATATTCATTGGTATCATCTTATACAACATGGATATTTTTTCTTTCAAATCAAAACTATCCTTCGAAAATTATTTATACTAACGAAAACATGATCCTTAAATAAATTCTCGTTGTGAGGAATTATACTCATGTATTCCCTAAAGAGTTCCCTAGTCTCCCTCATAGCTAAGAGGTTGAATATTTAATAAACTCTATTACTGGATATTTTACAATTTCAGTTTATATATACATAATTTGTTTTGTTAAACCTACGGAGTTGAAGAAGAAACTATAAGAGAATATGGATAACAGGTTTATATTCACAAGTGCTTCACTGTAGGCTGTGATGGTACTTTTTTCAAGATAAAGGATGGGTTAATGCGCCACTACATTGATTACTGTAAACACACAAAAAATTAATAAATAATATGTATTCCCTTCCAAGGAAATATGAAATCTTTTATCAAATATATGGGATTCATTATTTCTTTAAGGGGGACCTTCTGTCAGGATACCACCAATTTGGGGTGAAGAAAAGTGATATTACCAAATTATCTTTTAGAAAACTTACGAAAACTATGAGTTCATAGTGATATCTTTCATACTCACTAATTTTCCAACAATTTTATGGACTTCATTAACAGACCGTTCAATGATTACCTTGATACATTTTCGTTTTATTTGTAGATGTTATTAATATTAACTTTAATGAAAATAATGTGCATGATATAATTTTATTATATAGCTAAAGGTATTGATAAATGAGAATATATATGAAAAGTAACGTAAGTGTGAGTTTTGGATGAAGGAAGTATAATTATTGTGGTATATGAACAATGAAAAATGGATATATGTAGACCATTACAAAATAAATGTGATCAAGGTATTTTCAAGAACAATATTGGTAATGGGTATCCATAGATTCTTTGTATTGACTAGTTATTACCGATTATTTGTGATAAAATTCTATTGGTTATAAAACTCACTGACCAATAAAACATAGTAGGTAGTAATTTTTAAGACTAGTTAAAATAAAGAGATCATTAATTAGTTGAAAAAGAGGCTTATTATTATACCAATAATCACACTATCATCTAGTGGATATCTTTTAATTGTATAAAATTATGATTCAAAGATGGTTTTGGATTTTCTACTAAGTTAGAATGATAAATTGATAGCCTATGCCTCAAGTAAGTTGAAAGTTCATTAGAAGAACTATACAACACATGATGTGATGATTTCTAGGGCGGTATTTTTTTGAAAGAATAGTAGAAATTATCTCAAGGTTTTTTTTAAATATATAAGGATCACATGTTCCTAAAATACATATTCACATAGAAGGAAATTAACATATACCAACAAATATGATTAGATCTAATCAAGGAAAATGAATGCCCATTTATTTA
Organism: Viscum album; assembly: GCA_963277665.1. Classification (NCBI taxonomy): domain Eukaryota; kingdom Viridiplantae; phylum Streptophyta; class Magnoliopsida; order Santalales; family Viscaceae; genus Viscum; species Viscum album. Next base: position 1,493,740,654 of record OY728120.1, read on the forward strand.
ATACCTTGGTAAAGAAATCAAAGTGGTAGATGATTTATGTAGAATGAATCTAGAAATAGTATCAATGATATGGATTGAGAAGGATCCAATTTTCATAGACATTAAAAGGATATATATGTGACTAATAAAATGAGTTTCATCCTACATTTTTAAAATAACTTCTCAATCATCAAGTCTTAAAAGGATCATGGAGACCTATAAAAATGATGAGGTGATATAGAAAAAAGTGGTGAATATTCTACAGTTCAACTTTGATGGAGATTGGGGTTATAAGGTTTAGAACCTGCATATGTTTCCCATAAATCCCACAGATGAAGATGGGGATTTTATATGCCATGTATAGATCATACTTCTCTATTCATCTAACAATCTCTAAGATGTATATATATTTGAAACAAAAATTCTGGTGGGAAATCATGATGTGGTAGATTATGGAATTTTTATCTCATTTGTATGCCAATAATTCAAGCCCAAATGATAGAAGTATAATGGTATGATGAAACCATATCCCATACTATCATGAAAATCGAAAAAAACCATAGATTTCATCATAGGACACCAAAAAACATAAAGGTGATAAAACCATCTTGGTGGTAGTCTATCACCTTAAAAGGTTGGTACATTTAATTCTTACCTAAGAATATTTATCTTTTTAAAATCTCCCTAATATATAAATAAGATAATTTATAAGATTCAATGGAGTGACACTCTCTATTACATTTGATTGAGATCTGAGTTTTACGTCAAGGTTCTAGAAGAGACTTTAGTATGTGTTGGATATAGAACTCCATTTTAGTATTTCATATAACCCTCAAATATATTGTTAGCCTAATAGAACCATTCAAACTCTAGATGATATGTTGAGGTCTTGTACAATGGATTTCCAAGTATGTTGGGATAAGAATCATATTTTATAAATTTCCTTATATAACAAAATCTTCCATTGTAGCATTCTGATGGAACCTTATGAGGCTTTGTATGGGAAATCATCTCACAATCTGACAGGATGGGATGAATTTAGAGGGTGGTGGATGATGGGACCCGATCATGTACAATATATTAAAGATAAAGTTTAAACCATTGAACTAAATTTGAAATCTGCACAAATTCATTATAAAATCTATGCATATAATATTTCATGAGAAATATAGTTTGAGGTTAGAGATAAGGTGTTCCTTCTTGTATAACCATGGAATAAATTATTGAGATTTAGGAAGAAGGGAAATATTAGTCTTTGATACATTTACCCCATTGATATCTTTGATCATATTTGAGTGGTGTATTATCAACCATAACAACCAGCTAACCTATCTCAAGTACATGATTTTTTTTATGTATCCCTCTTGATAATTTTCATACCATAAAACCCAAAGATATTGAATCCATAGGTGGTACCATTGGAGAAATACCATTCATATGATGATTCTACACTAAACATCTTTGATCATGGAGACAAAGTAATATGAATGAATACATCTAACCAGGACAAAGTTGTTTGGTGAAACCAAAAGTTTTAGGAATCAATAGGGGAACTAGAAGAGGCGATGAAGAAGAAGTACCATCACCTATTTTCACCATAGTATTTAATGTGAAATTTAAAGGGTGAAATTCTTTAAGGGGTAATGAATATAACATGATGTTTTAAAAAATATATTTTCTATAGCATATTAAACACACAACATTAAGTTTAAATGAACCAATAAATTTTATTAAAATATTATTATTTAAATAATGTTGACATTAAATTAATGAGTATGAATAAATATTATCTACTTTAATAAATTTATCTACAGTTACTTCCCAATGTAATTCATTCAATTTTTATGATTTCACCACATGGATAGTATATGAATGGTATTTGAAGAATTAATTTTATATTTATGATATAATGGTCATATTTTAAAGGTAAAATAAAAATCATATTATTTCCATCATGATCTATAAAAAATTGAAACATTACTCATGTGTGTGGAAGGTTCCATACCCTCTCATTCTTGCAATCCGTTTAGCTTCTTCTATGGTGAAATCTCCTTGATCATCCTCCTTCTGGAGGTTGTTCCTTGTAGGTTATCTGGTTTTTATATGCACTTAAGGTGGCCCAAAGGCCTTGAGGTGGCACAAAGGTCTTACTAACCCAAAGGCCTGGGTGGTCGGAAGGCCTTAAAGGACTCAGGGACCAAATCGGCAGCCCGAAGGCCCAAACGGGGGAATAGGGGAACTAAAAGAGGTGATGCAGAAGAAGTTATGTCACCAGTTTTCCCCTTAATGTGTAATGTGAAATTTAAAGGGTGAAATTATTTAAGGGGTGAAGAATATAACAAGATGATTTAGAAAATATATATATACTCGATAGAATATCAAACACAAAACATCGAGTTTAAATGAACCAATAAATTTTTTTAAAATATGATTATTTAAATATATTCATTTTAACCTCGACATTAAATTAATGACTATGAATAAATATTATATAATTTAATAGATTTATCTAAAGGTACTTCCAAATGTAATGCATTCAATTTCTATGACCACATCACATGGATGTTATGTGTAATGGTATTTAAAGAATTAATATGATATTTATGATATAATGGTCAAATTATAAAAGTAAAATAAAACTCACCTTATTTCAATCATTATCTATAAAAAATTGAAACGTTAATCATTTGTCTGTACGACCTATCAACTTCATGACTTTAACATAGTTCATTTTTAATTTACATATTTCATGGTTGAATTAAAATTTACAATTTATCTAAAAAAATAATTATTATTTCATGTTTACAATTATTTATATGATTAATTAATAATATCTTTGACTTTATTCAACTTACAAATGTGATTTTGGACATCTGAATCATTTTTCATTAAAACATCTGACGTGAAATTAATTGGTTTAATAATTTTGAATGAACATGTAAAAATTTAATAAGATGAATAATAAATGAGAAAACGTTTCTTAATAAATTAAATAATTAACTCAATTATATTATTTTGGGAGACAAATAATGAATGTGACAAATCGGGCTCATGGTAAGGGACATTTCTAACCCACCATTTTCTTCGAGTTATGACCATTATCACTCTAACTCACATGATCTCTCTTTAATGTTATGGAATGACACTGAATTATATATATATATATATATATCTCTCTCTCTCTCTGTGTGTGTGTGTCTTACATGTATACATATCTTATTATCCCTTCCTTAGATGGGGTAATACATGACTTATGACCATATCTCAAATGTCTTCTTTATGGAATCCCTTTTGATTGTGTTGTGAGATAATATTATGCAACCCATTTATTCCCAAGGGTAATTCTTATTTTAATTATTTATGGTTTATATAATTATAATCCATTCATATTAATGTGAATGAAATGAATGTAATGGTGTGTCCATAATTTTATATCACTATTATGAATTGTGTAATGTTTTAGTCTCACGAGACATCCTGTATGGGATTAGGGAGTGAGCCTAATTCATTATGGGAATCGGTCCACCATTTGATGATTTACTAGTTGTTATCCGTGACTTATTTTTATGAAATGTTTTATTTTATTTACACTATCACATATTCCCATGATCTTATTTTACCATGATATTTATGTCATACTTCAATTTTATTAATCATGTATCTTCTCTTTTACAATATCACATAATACCTTTAACTCTCATGTTATGCTGCCTTATCTTGTTTATTCCCTTACTTGAATATTTATCTCAAACATTATTTCATGAATTCAAAATAGTAGTGAATATATATTTTTGATATCAAATGAATTTTTATAGAAAACTATGGAGATAAAAATAATTATTCCATGTTTTAGTTTCTTATGAGGTATTATATACCTAGTCTTAAAAATACTATAGGTATTTACGATCCTTGTATTTTATTAATTAATATTTATGTTTACTAATTATATTATAATATGTTTCAATATATTTTGAAACAATATAAATGATGGAAAATATTTTGATGGATAGGGGATCAGTCAGAGAGGTTTATATAGGGAGTTTGATCGGGCTACATCAGTTTCTTAGCATGAATCCCGGACCGATGCTTCAGGGGTTTACACCTGTAGGGAGGATGTTGTAAATATTTCCACCATTTTTCCTCTTCAATCTATATTTTTTAGTTTTAATATTTTTTAGTTGTTGGGGACCCCTTGATGGTGGTATTTGACTATTTTTGGTAGATTAAGTGAGTCACACCCCAATATTTCATAGTATGTTGTCTCATTAAAGTAATTCAATAGCTTGCGCTACACGCAACACCAAGTTCGAGCGCACCACAACTTACTAACCTAATCGTTCAAAAAGAAGTTATGAATAGTATTAACTACATTTTGAATCTTATGTACTCTGTATAATTTTAACATCCATATTATGTGTTTCTTAGACATAATATAATAACAAAGTAATTTTTTTCAGATAAAATAAGTATTTTTCAAAAAATACAATTTTACCGCCTTTTAATGAAGAACCCTTTTTAAAAGAATTATATGACACATTTATATATTCAATTTAATGAAATTAAATTCTTCTTTAGAAGAGGGACATAAAAATTTAGTTTGGATAAATTTTTGGTACTTTTCTGATAACTTTCATATCTTGACGAATAGTGAAAAATACTATTTTTTAATTGAAAACAACTTTTTCAATCAAAATAATTTATAGTGTTATATTATGGATTTTAAGGGTTTGTAAGTATAATTAGATTATATTTTTATCATTTAATATAATTTAGGTAATTATAATTAATTTTACATTTAAATTTGATATAAACACATGTCAATATTTTAATAGTTTTTACATTTTAAAAACCCACTTTTTGATTTGGACAATGGGAATTAATTTTAAATTAATAAATGAAACTTCAATGTTTTGAATTTGTTAAAATATAATTCATTTTTTAATTCGGAATACCAATGTTATCTTAGGGTATATTTTTGGTATTTTTCTGAAAACTTTCAATTTTTGATGAATAATGAAAAACACTCCATTATTATTTAAAACCGAATTTTTATTTAAATAAATATTTATTTTATTTTAATTTATTTTAGGTCAAAATATAAACATAATACATATATATGTTCAACTTAATTCAATAGATTCATTTTTTAATAAGTTTAGATATATAAAATTTATCCAGCATTTTGCCATCTTTTACCCACCTTATTAGAGCATTTACAAATTTGCATAAAGCATAATTTTACCACTTTTGTTAGTTGAATTTCAAAAATCTAAGAGTTAGACTTGATATAATTAAGAAAAATTTCATACAATAAGATGAAAATAATTTTTGGTGAATAGTAAATTTTTTACTTTTATTTACCATGGTTAAAAGTAAATAGGATAATTAAGGGTAAAAATGATATTATTATTACCCTAGAACATATACTAATTATATTGGATAAGTGTAATTCTACCAAAAAAACATTAAGAAAAGTATATGATCCTTTAGGTCTACTTGGATTAGATTAGGACATTTGTTATTATTTTATTTAAAGAAGAGTTAAAAGAGTTAAATTCAAAGTTTAATAACTAAAGAATTTTTAATATAGGGTTATACATCATATAAATTAGAGTATAAATATTAATTATAAATATAATAATAGTTCCTACATAATGGTATTTTATTTATAATTTTTAGACATAAAATAATTAATGTTATTTATGACACAATGATGATGCAGTAATTACCTTAACAACGAAAGATTAAAATAATTGATATTATAAATATCCAAATAAATAAAGTTTGAGAATTTTAATGAATTAATATAATTTTATAGGTTAATATGACATTTTAGGGTCGATTAAATGAATTTTTTTCAAAGTAATAATGTTGTTCTAAATTTAACAAAAACAAAATACCAAGTAGTGATAAAATTGACATAAAAGAATTTTTAAAACAAATATTATATTATTAATTGATATTCTATTCCTAAAAATCGTAGGGTCTTCCAAAGGTCTTAAATAATATTATATATGTCATTAATTAATCACTTTAGGTTCTCTTGTATGTTTAGTGTAATTTTATTAACCATATAGTGTAAGAATACAAGAAGACATGGTAAAAGTTAAACTATTTAACTAAGAGTTAAATATAAAAGATAAGGTTAAAATGGAAACCTATAATTGTCTAAAACCTATTTTTTGAGAGTGTTTCGACCCATAACCACCTTAGAATATAAATAATTCATTTTTGAGCCATTAGAAACCGAAAATTATTTTATTATAAAATAATATTTCAAGATTTTCCTCAAGTGACCCTCACCTCTCATATAAAAGGGTACTTCCCCTTCTCTCAAAATCAAACATCCAAATCCATTTGTCACTGCCAAACCCTGACCAAATATCCTACCAACTTATCTACCTCCACTATATAGTCCTTCCTTTGGTCAGAAATCCAACATATGGAGCCCTTTTGATCTCATCAAAAGGAAGAACCCGAAGAAGAGGTAAATATTTCATCACCTCTTTCAAGATCTTTTCTTCTTCCACTTCCTCTTTATTTTTTGTTTCAATTCTAAAATAATAACTCTAGTATCTTATATATACTATTATGTTATTATAAATATGGTACAAAAATATTATTTATTCTATCCATCCTATAAATGGCAAAGTCACCATACGTGTGTACGTACGGCTTACCGTCTCCACGTCGTGGTGTAATTTGTTATTCAAACACATTGTTATTTTGGATGGGTATAATAATGATTATAACAGATTTAAATAATAAATATAACATGTTAATGATTTTTTATATATGATATACCATCCAATTAAATACAATTTCACCATCAATATAATGATATTGTCCCTCATACGTACGTACGGATTACCGTCTCCACAACGCGATGAGATTTATTTCCATGATCACCAATCAAAGATGATTATAAAAAAACAAATTATTAATAATTATGCAACATATCACATAATAATTCTACTGGATGTATATATATATATGTATATACTTACATATATCTTATTCACTTACTTTCGTTCAATACGATATAAAAACAAAAACAACATTTATGCGTACGTATGGTCTACCATCTCCATAAACGGTGCCTTCCATTTCATATATATATCTATTATTAATATTCATATTCTAAATATATATGATATATAAATGGAGATTTATATTCTGGAAGTATTTAAATCATGATCTAAATGATACGATCAAGAATAACAAGTTAAAACATGTATGATAAAGAAATCTATTATTACACGAAACGTTAATTTAACATTAAAATCATTAATAAATGGGTAGTATAAAGTCTTAAATGAATCATGAATGATATAATAAATATGAATATGGTTTGGGTATAATTTAATAACATACTATGGTCTTTATACAGGAGGATAAATTTACCGTCGACTAAAGGAAAGTGAAAGGTAAAGGTTAGTTTGACAAACACTTTATTATCAGAGGTTGTTTTTACGTAAGTATCTACGGGGAAATATTTATTATCTAAGTCCATGATTCATATAAGAGTTTTCAAAGGGATTATTTTTAATATAATTTTTTACTAGAACATCATTTTAAATGTTTTAAATATTTATTCTTCTAAATAATTCTCATTAATTTTAAAGTTTTCCAAATGGTTTTTAAGGATTTATTTATATAGACATGAATGTTTTTAAAATGATAATTCCTTTCAAAAGTTTCAAAGTGGTATGGAAACTTTGATTCAAAAATGTCTGTAAATGTCTTCCTTTCTAGATTGTGTGACTTTTAAATATTTTCTTGAAAAATGATATTTCTCTCAAAGAGTTTTACAAATCATGTTAATCTATGTCAACATCCTTTGATGGATTTTAATCTTTTATGAAGTTAATTTATTATGATACAAATCTTCCACACTGTATTGAAGGTTTTGTGATATGTTTGACTGTAGATGTCTTATTTTTATACCATTCATGGTTTATGGATAAAGTATTGACATTTCGTATCCTAGTTTTAATACAAATGATTATGTTATATTTAAACCTTTTCATATGAGAAATTAATTGAACTTAGTAAGTGATGGGTGGAGCCTACTATAGCTCCTCGATGCATCGGTAGGTCTAATGAGACAAACTAGTGTCTTGTCATAAGGCCTTGAAAAAATCTTATTTGTAGTCTTGGCACAAGGCCATGACTATGGGGTTATAAATTCCGGCATTATGCATTCCATCATTATGAAAGTGGATATTGATATTGCATGTGATTATTCGATTAGTATAATATCCATGTGAATAAGTAAATGGAATTAATTGATTTTATCTTTTCCATATTATTCTTCTATTTATGTTTAAAATTATTTTGTTTTATTCTTATACATTGCCTTGAATTATTATTCTTATTTATGAAAGTTTCCACTATATTTTCATCCTTATTGAGCATCTTAGCTCACCCCTTTCTATGTTTTATTTTCCCAGGATTCCAAGAAGTGTATTATGATTGATATTCAGGCATAAGAGAAATGGAATAATGGCGTTCGTGTAGAACTATAAATGTTTTGTTTTATGATAGAAATTTTAATGTAAAGGTAATGTATGTAATCTATTTTCCAAGACTACTAAACTAATCAATCCTTCCAGACTTGATTCCTTGTAATCATGCCAATGTATTAAAATAATGCACCAACTTTGGGCTTCTGGGGTCAGGGTGTTACAGTTGGTATCAGAGGAATTTTAGAACAAACCTTGGAAGCTATATTTAAAAAAACTTTTATTATAGAACATTACCCTAAGATTGTCTTTGAGGATTAGTATAGAAAAACCTCCTAGAATTTTGGTAATGTAGAGATTTTGTGTATTTTCCATGAAATAAATCCAAGTCTAGATATGGTCAAGTAGAGGTGGCTCTGGCCCAGATGTACCTAGGAGTGAAAACTCAAAAAAAAGAGTTTTGGGCTTGACCCAGGGTATCATAGTGGATGATAATGGGCCTTTCTGCACTCTTGGTTATGACACTCCGAGGGGATATGCTTAGGATAATTCATATTTTCATTACAATCCATTATGAAGGATTTAGTAGTAAATTCTTCATCAAAGAAAATTTTTTTATGATTATGAATTATAGGCATAAAATTTTCAATTTATGTTAGGTATTTTAAAAGTTTTGATTATGAATTGTGATTCATAAACTAACCTAGTGTATGTCATTATTTAGAAATGGTTCCCAGCAGATTCAATGAGAACTCCAAAAATACGCATGATCCAAAGAGTAAGAAGGATTATATATTTTAGGGTATTAAGCCTACATTTAGAATTGAAATAGTCTCCCATGTATTATCATCATATTAAGAAATAGTATCCTGAGTTAATAAGATAAATAAAGGTTTTTTGAGTCCTATGGCTTTGAAGGGAATCCAAAGAAGAAAATGATGGTAGAGAGAAAGGTGGATAAAGGGAATTAGGAAGGAAGGATTTTCCCATCTGTGATAACTGTGGAAAGAATCACCTTGGTAAATTCTTGAAGAGAATAGGAGTTTGTTATAATTGTGGAGAAAAGGGACACCGAGTACGTGATTACAAGTGTATGAAAATGGTTTCAAATGTACAGTGCTTCATCTTCTAGGAGTTGGGACACTACGTGAATCAATTTCCAAACCCTCAGAGTTTACCCAAAATACTACTATTAGATAATAATCAAGTTATGATACTACTGAAGGTGAAGAGGAATGATTAAGAGTTCTTATGTTGTTATTAAATTATATTTCCATTTGCGTATTTTATTAATGATGTAAATGTTAAAATAATTATAGAGTATATAAGGGTTGTACTGTAGTACTATTTCATTAAGGACATGAGATTGTGTGGAACCAAGAAAAGTGACTCGATGGAAGGTTAAATTTTTGGAAAATATATGGTTGAGAGAAATATAAACCTTAATATGATTCCGATGCTGAGGTAGTGATTTTGGAATAAGATATGATTGATTTGGATAAATTGTATTTGATATTATTGATATCCTTGGAAATGATTATTGATTTGTATATTCCATGATTGTAGGATTTTACAAAAAAATTTAATAGAAAAGTATATCCGGTATTCTATAAGGAATATGGGAGCATGAAAGAAATCAATAAGGTTTTATGGAAATTCTGGGTGTTACAGTGTTTTTAAACAATACCTAATGAAGGTATTCACATGTAATAACGTGGAAAAAAGGATTATCATTGTGTTTACCTTCCATATATATATTTTGGACTGTGATTTTGGACAGAAGTATTTTAGAGAAGTCTAAAGGTTGGAATTGATTATTTTTGACATTGGATGCTATTTTTAAGGTTAAATGATTTCATGATATTATTTTTGTATTATAATAAAAAGGACAACCCAGAGTTTGGGCGACAACCAGTCGCGTCCGGCAAGGCCGTGAGACTTAAACCCATAACCGGAGGGCGATAAGGGAGGATCACCTACAACTGGAATAAATGATGTCCTGGATTTTATAATGCAGTTTTTCTAAATAGTCTAACAAATGAATTATAAATTCGTTATTTTTGGAACCCTATACGATTAGGATAAATAGAATATTATTTAATTCTATTATCTTTTGGAGTGAAAGATGAGTTTGTGGTAAGAATTAGTTGAAGGATGAACCTCTACTTGTCAAGTATATATATATATATATATATATATATATATATATATATATATTTTCCGCTTTTTCTATGAATACATTAATTTTTAAACTTTATGTAAGGGATCATAAAATCAAAAATGTGTTCTCCTAATACCATAGGTTTTTTTGAACTGATGATATTTTACATCATCTTAGATTGATGGTTTTGAGGCCCTCAATTTTACACTTATTTGTGATTGATGACCTCAATCACTCCCTATAAATATTTATTTTTTCCTCCAATTATGTGTCTTTAATTTCTACCATTGTTCTCCTAATTGTGATCATAATTTGGTGGGGACTTTTTCATTTCCCTTTCCCTCTTAATAAGACTAAATTTTTTTAACCCATTTTTTGATGTGGGTTTTCTACGAAGGTATTTTTCTATTTATAACCATTTATTTTTGAGGAAAAATTTCAAATTGGGAGGAAGAAATATATTGAAGGAGGGGATAAAGTAACACCTGAAGATTTCATAGTACGTTATATCATTAAAGTAATTCAACAGCTTGCGCAACTCACAACACTGAGTGCGAGCGCACCACAACTTATTAAACTATGCGTTCAAAAAGATTTTATGAATAATAATAACTGAATTTTGAATCTTATGTAATATATATAATTTTAAAATACATATTATGTGTTTCTTAGACATAATATAAGAAGAAATTCATTTTTTCAGAAATAAGATGTATTTTTTAAAAAAATGCAATTTTACCGCCTTTTAATGGTGAACCCTTTTTAAAAACAATATTTGAAACTCTTATATATTAAATTTAATGAAATTAAATTCTTTTTTATAATTGGGACATAAAAATTTAGTTTGGATAATTTTTTGGTACTTTTCTGAAAACTTTCATATTTTGACGAATAGTAAAAAATACTATTTTTTTAAGGTTGGGGCCGAAGCCTCAATTTATTATTTAAATCAAAAACCTCTTTTGACTCGGTAGAGGGTGACCCATTACATAGCCCGAAGGACCAAGGCCATGTGGCCTGAATACAAGGCTTGAAAGCCCATTTTTTGGCCCAAAGGACCCCTCGGTGAACAGTACTACTAAAGTACCTGTGCTGCTACAGTCCCTGCTACAATAACCGCCGCCGCTACAGTACCTGATACAGTCCCTCCACCGCTACAGTGTCGCCGCTGCTACAGGTCCACTCCTGCTACAGTACTACTACAGTTCCCTGCTATAGTGCCCTGCTACAGTACCGGAAATTCACCCCTGCTCGGATTTGATCCCGGGTCTTTTGGATGCCAAGCAGGAGCTTGTACCACTAGGGAAAAATACTATGTTTTAATTGAAAACATATTTTTTAATCAAAATAATTTACAGTTTTAAATTATGCCTTTTAAAGGCATTGAAGGATAATTAGATTATATTTTTATCATTTAATACAATGTAGGTCATTATAAGTAATTTCACATTTAAATTTGACATAAACACATGTCAATATTTTGATAGTTTTTCCTTTTTAAATCCCCGCTTTTTGGTTTTGAAAACATGAATTAATTTTAATTTAATAAATTTAACTTATATGTTTTTAATTTGGTAAAATAGACTTCGTTTTTGAATTTCGAATATCAAAATTAGCTTAGGGTGAATTTTTTGTATTTTTATGAAAACATTCAATTTTTGAGGAATAGTGAAAAGAACTGTGTTATTATTTTAAATCGACTTTTTATTTAAATAATTAGTTATTTAATTTGAATTTATTTTAGGTCAATATATATACATAATACCTATATATTTTCAACTTAATTCATTGGAGTCAATTTATAATAAGTTTAGATATATAAAATATTATCAAACATTTTACCGTCTTTTACCCACCTTCTAGGGGCATTTGCAAATTTGTATAAAACATAAATGTACCAATTTTGTGATTGAAATTTCAAAAATCCGAGAGACATGGTTAATATCAGTACAAATTTGAGATTCAATAAGATGAAAATTATTTTTGGTGAATAGTAACTTTTTACATATATTTACCACGATTAAAGGTAAATAGGGTAATTAAGTGTAAAATGATATTATTATTACTCTAACACGTGTCCTAATTCTATTGGATAGGTCTAATTCGACCAAAAACAACTTTAGGAATAATATATGATCCTTTAGTTCCACTTGGATTAGATTAGGGCAATAATTATTATTTTATTTAAAAAAGACTTAAAAGAGTTAAATTCAATGTTTAATGACTAAACTATTTTTAATATAGTGTTATACATAATATAAATTCGACTATAAATATTAATTAGAAAGATAAAAATATTTCATACATAAATTAATTTTATTTATAATTTTTAGACATTAAATAATTAAATTTATTTGTGATACAATGACGATGCAGTAATTACATTATTAATGTAAGATTAAAATAATTGATATTATAAATATATAAATAAATATAATATGATACTTTTAATGAATTATAATAATTTTATTGGTTAATATGACATGTTAGGGTTGATTAAATGATTTTTTTCTAATTAATAAGGCTGTTAGAAAGTTATCAAAAACAAAATACTAAATACTGTCAAAATTGACCAAAAAAGCGTTTTTTTAAAAAAAATTATATTATTAGTTTATATTCTATTCCACAAAATATATGGTTTGGATAAAGGGATTAAATAATATTATATATGTCCTTATGAACCACTTGAGGAACTCTTGGAAGTTTAGAGTAAGTTTATTAACCATATAGTGTAAAAATAGAAGAAGACACGGTAAAAGTTAAACTATTTAACAAAGAGTTAAATCTAAAATATAAGGTTAAAATGGTAACCTAAACTTGTCTAAAACCCGTTATTTGAAATTATTTCTATCCATCCCCACCTTATACTTAAAGAAATCATTTTTGAGCCATTAGAAACGGAAAATTATTTTATTATAAAATAATATTTCAAGCTTTTCCTAAAGTGACCCTCACCTCTCTTATAAATGGGTACCACCATTTCTCTCAAAATCACCCCTCCAACGCCACTTGGCTCCACCAACCCCTGCACAAATATCCTCCCAACTTTCCTCCCCTCTTTTTAGAGGCCTTAATATGGTCAGAAAGTCATCCTAAGGATCCCTTTTGATCAAATCAAAAGGAAGAACCCGAAGAAGAGGTAAATATTTCATCACCTCTTTCAAGATCTTTTCTTCTTCCACATCATCTTTCTTTGTTGTTTCCATTCTAAAATAATAACTCTAGTATCTTATATATACATTTATGTTATTATAAATATGGTACAACCATATTTATTATTCTATAGAACCTATAAATGACAAAGTCACCATATGTCCATACGTACGACTTACCGTCTCCAGGTCATGGTGTAGTTTGTTATTCAAACACTTCATTATTTTGGATGGGTATAATAATGAGTATAACTAATTTAAATAATAAATATAACATGTTAATGGTTTTTTATAGATGATATAACATCCAATTACATACTATTTAACCATCAATATAATGATATTACCGCTCGTGCGTACGTACGGATTATTGTCTCCACGACGCGATGAGATTCATTTCCACATTAACCATTCAACGATGATTAAAAAAATATATTTTATTAATAATTATGTGAAATATGACATAATAATGATAATGGATATATATATATATGTATGTATGTATATACTTACATATATCTTATTCACTTACTTCCATTCAATACGATATGAAAACAGAAACAGCGTTTATCCGTACGTACGGTCTTCCGTCTCCATAAATGGTGCCATCAATTTCATATATCTATATATTATAAATATTTATATTGTAAAGATAAATGATATATAAATCAAGGTTTATATTCTCTATGTATTTAAATGATGATCTAAATGATACGATCAATAATAACAAGTTAAAACACGTACGATAAAGAAAACAATTATTACCCGAAATGTTAATTTAACATGGAAATCATTATTAAATGGGTAACATAAAGTCATAAATGAATAATGAATGAAATAATGAATATGAATATGGTTTGGGTATAATTTCATAACATACTATTCTCTTTATACAGGAGGTTAAATTTACCCTCGACTAATGGAAAGTGCAAGGTGAGAGTTAATTTCACAATCTACTTATTATCTGAGGTTGTTTTTGCGTAAGTATCTACTGGGAAATATTTATTATCCATGTACATGTTTCATAAAAGAGTTTTCAAAGGGATTATTTTTAAGGTACTTTTTTACTAAAACATCATTTTAAATTTTTTAGATATTTATTCTTCTAAATCGTTCTCATTAATGACTATGTTTTCAAAATGGTTTTTAAGGATTTATTCATATGGAAATTAATGTTTTTAATATTTTAATTCCATTCAAAAGTTTCAAAGTTGTTTGTAACGTTTTGATTAAAAAATTTCTTTAAATGTCTTCCTTTCTAAATTGTGTGACTTTTAATTTTTTTCATGAAAAAGGGAAATTTCTCTCAAAGAGATTTACAAATCATTTTCATTTATGTCAACATCCTTTGATGGATTTTTAACTTGTTAGAAGTTGATTTATTATGAAAAAAATATTCCATACTATATTGAAGGTTTTTTGATATGTTTGACTGTGAATGTCTTATTTTTATACCATTCATGGTTTATGGATGAATTATTGACATTTTGTATGCTAGTTTTAATACGAATGTTTATGTTATGTTTAAATCTTTTCATATGAGGAACGCATTGGACTTAGTAAGTGATGGGTGGAGACCGCTATAGCTCCTCGATGCCTTGGTAGGTCTCATCAGACAAACTTGTGTCTTGGAACAAGGCCTTGACAAAATCTTATTTGTAGTCTTGGAACAAGGCCATGACTGTCTCGTTATGAAGTCTGGCATTATACATTCCATCATTATGAATGTGGCTATTAATATTGCATGTGATTATTCGACTAGTAGAATATCCATGTAAATAAGTAAATGGAATTATTTGATTTTATTTTTTCCAAATTATTCTGATGTTTAAGTTTAAAAGTATTTTGTTTCATTCTTATACATTGCCTTAAATGTTTATGCTTATTTATGAATGTTTCTGCTATATTGTCATCCTTACTAAGCATCTATTCTCACCCCATTCTATGTTTTATTTTCCTAGGATTCCAAGAAGTGCATTATGATTGATATGATGGGTTAAGCTAAATGGAATAATGGTGTTCTCAAATAACTATCTATGTTGTGTTTTATCATTGAAATTGTAATGTAAAGTTAATGTATGTAATATATTTTCTAATACTGCTAAACAGATCTGTCCTCCGGGACTTAATTCCTTGTAATCATGATGACGTATTAAAATAATGCACCAACT
Source organism: Viscum album (assembly GCA_963277665.1). Lineage (NCBI taxonomy): Eukaryota > Viridiplantae > Streptophyta > Magnoliopsida > Santalales > Viscaceae > Viscum > Viscum album. The sequence goes on from OY728120.1 coordinate 1,493,756,582, forward strand.
ATGGGCTTATGGGGTCATGACATTACAGTTTGTATTAGAGGAAGTTTATTACAAACCTTGAATTCTTGATTTAGAAAATATCTCATTAGAGAACATTACCCTAAGATATACTTTGATGATTAGAATAGAATAACCTTCTAGAATTTTGGAAATCTAGGAATTTTGTATATTTTCCAATAAATACATCCTAGTCTGGATACGAGAAGGTAGAGGCTGCTCTGGCACAGATGCACCTAGGAGTGAAAACTCTAACAATGAGATTTGATCTTAACCAGGGGTATCCTGGTGCACGACAACAGGCCTTGCTGCACTCTTGGTTATGACACTCCCAGGGGATATGCTTAGGATAATTCATATTTTCATTATAAGTCATTATGAAGGATTTATGAGTAAATACTTCCTCAAAGAAAACATTTTTATGATTATGCATTATATGCATAAACTTTTCAATTTACGTTAGGTATTTTACAAGTTTGGAATTGTGAATTGTGATTCATAAACTAACCTAGTGTATGTAATTTTTTATAAATGGTGCCAAATAGATGGAATGAGAAATCCAAAAGTACACATGATCCAAAGAGTAAGACGAATCATATCTTTCATGGTATTAAGGCTACATTTAGAAAGGAAATAGTCTCCTATGTATTATCATCATATGAAGAAATAGTATCATGTGTAAATAAGATAAGTAAAGTATTTTTTGAGACCTATGGCTTTGAAGGGAATCCAGAGAATAAAAGGATGGTTGAGAGAACAGTGGATAAAGGGAATAAGGAAAGATGGATTTTACCATATGTGATAACTGTGGAAAGAATCCCCTTGGTAAATTCATAAAGGGAATAGGAGTTTGTTATAAGTGTGGAGAAAAGGGACACCGAGTACGTGATTAAAAGGGTAAGAAAAAAGGTTTCAAATGTACAATGCTTCATCTTCAAGGAGTTGGGACACTACGTGAATCAATGTCAAAATCATCAGAGTATACCCCAAACACTGCTATTAGATAATAATCAAGTTATGATACTACTGAAGGTGAAGTGGAATGATTAAGAGTTCTTATGTTGTTATTAATGTATTTTGTCATTTGAGTATTGTATTATTGATGTACATGTTATAAGAATTATATAGTATACAAGGGTTATAATGCAGTACTATTTCATTAAGAACTTTAGATCGTGTGGAACCAAGAAAAGTGACTCAATGGCCAGTTAAATTTTTTCAATATATATATGGTTGAGAGAAAGATAACCCTTAATATTATTCTGATGTTGAGGTAGTGATTTTGGAATAAGATGTGATTGATTTGGATAAATTATATTGTATTTTATTAACATCCTTGGAACTAATTAATGATTTTTATATTCCATCATTGTTGGAGTTTATAAAATGTTTAAATAGAAAGAGTATATCTAGTATTATATAAGGAATAAGGGAGCATGAATGTAATCCATAATCTTTTATGTAGATTCAAGGTCTTACAATGTTTAAAAATATTACATGATGAAGGTATTCACATGTTATTACGTGGAAAAAATTATCTTCATTGTGTTTACATTCCTTATAAATTTTGGAATTTGAGTTTGGATAGAATTATTTTGGATAAGTATAAAGGTTGGAATCAATTAAGTTTTACATTGGATACTATTGTTAAGGTTAAATGATTTCTTAATATTATTTTTGGGTTTTCATAAAAAGAACAACACAAAGGTCGGATGAAAACTCGTCGCGTCCGGCAAGGCCGCGAGACTTGAACCCGCAACCGAAGGGCGACAAGGGTGGATCACCTACCACTAGAATACATGATGTCCTGGTTTGTATAATGTAGTTTTTTTAAATATTCTGATAAATTAATTATAAATACCATATTTTTGGAACCCTATATGCTTAGGATAAATAGAATATTTTTGAATTATATTATCTTTTGGAGTGAAAGATGAGTTTGTGGTAAGAATTAGTTAAAGGATGAAACTCTACTTGTCAAGTATATATATATATATATTCCTCTAATTCTATGTATAAATTAATTCTTAAACTTTAGTGAAGTGATCTTAAAACCAAAAATGTGTTATCCTAATACCATATTGTTTTTTAAACAATTATATTTTACATCATCTTAGATTGATGTCTTCGAGGCCCTCAATTTTACACTTGTTTGTGATTAATGACCTCAATCACTCCATATATTTATTTACGTTTTCCCCCAATTATGTGTCTCTAATTTCCACAAATTTTCTCTGAATCGAGATCATAATTTGGTGGTGAATTTTTCATTTCCCTTTCCCTCTTATTAAGACTAAATTTTATTAACCCAATTTCCGATGTGGGTTTTCCACAAATGTATTTTTCTATTTTTGACCATTTATTTTCGATGAAAAATTTCATATTGAGAGGAATAAATTTATATTTAGGAGGAGATAATTTAACACCCAAATATTTCATAGTACTTTATCTCAATAAAGTAATTCAATAGCTTGCGCTACACGCAACACTGAGTTCGAGCGCACCACAACTTACTAAACTAAGCGTTAAAAAAGCGGTTATGAATAGTATTAATTTCATTTTGAATCTTATGTACTCTATATAATTTTAACATCCATATTATGTATTTCTTATACATAATATAAGAAAAAATTCAATTTTTTAGATAAAAGAAGTATTTTTCAAAAAAAATGCAATTTTACCACCTTTTAATGGCGAAAAGTTTTTTAAACCAATATTTGAAACGTTTATATACTCAATTTAATGAAATTAAATTCTTTTTTAGAATAAATACATAAAAATTTATTTTAGATAAATTTTTGGAACATTTCTTATAAGTTTCATATTTTGACGAATAGTGAAAAATTCTATGTTTAAATTGAAAACAACTTTTTTAATAAAAATAATTTATAGTTTTGAATTATGAATTTGAAAGTTTTTGAAGTATAATTAGATTATATTTTTATCATTTAATACAATTTACGTCATTATACATTATTTAAAATTTAAATTTGACATAAACCCATGTCAATCTTTTGATAGTTTTTACTTTTTAAAAACCAGCTTTTTGGTTTTGACAATGGGAATTAATTTTAAATTAATAAATACAACTTCTAGGTTTTGAATTTTGTAAAATAGAATTCATTTTTAATTCTTAATATCAAAATTATCTTTGGGTAAATTTTTGGTATTTTTATGAAAAAATTCAATTTTTGATGAATAGTAAAAACACTACGTTATTATATAAAACATACTTTTTATTTAAATAATTAGTTATTTTATTTTATTTTATTTTAGGTACAAATAGATACAAAACACCTATATATTTTCAACATAATTCATCGGATTCATTTTATAATAAGTTTAGATATATAAAATTTTATCAAACATTTTACCGTCTGTTTTCCACCTTCAAAGAGCATTTGAAAATTTGCATAAAACATAATTTAACCACTTTTGTGAGTGGAATTTAAAAAAACCAAGAGACATGATTGATATCAGAAAGAAAAATGTGGTTCAATGATAAGAAAATAATTTTGGGTGAACATTAACTTTTTTACTTTTATTTACCAAGATTAAAAGTAAATATGGTAATTAAGGGTAAAAATGATATTATTATTACCCTAACACATGTTTTAATTCTATTGGATAAGTTTAATTTGACCAAAATCCACTTTAGGAATAAAAAATTATACTTTAGGTCCACTTGGATTAGATTAGGAAATTTATTATTATTGTATTTAAAGAAGAGTTAAAAGAGTTAAATTCGAAGATTAATAACTAAACCATTTTTAATATAGGGTTATAAATAATATAAATTAGACAATAAATATTCATTAAAAAGATAAAAATATTTCCTACATAATGGTTTTTTGTTTATAATTTTTAGACATTAAATATTTAAATTTATTTATGACTCAATGATGATGCAATAATTACCTTATTAATGAATGATTAAAATAGTTGATATTTTAAAAATCCAAATAAATCTAATTTAAGAAATTTGATGAATTAAACTAATTTTATAGGTTAATATGACATTTTATGGTTGATTAAATTAATTTTTTTTGAAGTAATAATTCATTTTGGAATTAAAAAAACAAAATATCAAATTGTGTCAAAATTTACCTAAAAGCGTTTTTAAAACAAATTTTATATTATTAATTGATATTCTATTTCTAAAAATCTACGGTTTAGCCAAATTGCTTAAATAATATTATATATTTCATTAATGAACCACTTGAGATTCTCTTGGAAGATTAGAGTATGTTTATTAACCATATAGTGTAAGAATACAAGAAGGCACGGTAAACGTTATACTATTTAACTAAGAGTTAAATCTAAAAGATAAGGTTAAAATGGTAACCTAAAATTGAATAAAACCTATTTATTGAGATATATTTCTACCAATACCCACCTTAGACTCTGAATAAATCATTTTGGAGCCATTATATACTGAAAAAGATTTTATTATAAAATAATATTTCTTGCTTTTCCTAAAGTGACCCTCACCTCTCTAATAAAACGGTACCACCCCTTCTCTCAAAATCACACCTCCAAATCCATTTTTCTCGGCCAAACCCTACCCAAATATCCTCCCAACTTTATTCCCTTCATACTAGAGGCCTTCCATTGGTTAGAAATCCAAACTATGGTTCCATTTTGATCAAATCAAAAGGAAGAACCCGAAGAAGAGGTCAATATTTCATCACCTCTTTCAAGATCGTTTCTTCTTCCACATCCTCTTTCTATTTTTTTCCATTATAAAATAATAACTCTAGTATATTATATATAATGTGATGTTATTATAAATATGGTACAACCATATTCGTTATTCTACCCATCCTATAAATGACAATGTCACCATACCTGCGTACGTATGGCTTACCGTCTCCACGGCGTGGTGTTGTTTGTTATTTAAAGACTTCATTATTTTTTATGGGTATAATAATGAGTATAACTGATTTAAATAATAAATATAAAATGTTAATTATTATTTATATATGATATAACATCCAATTATATACGATTTCACCATCAATATAATGATATTTTCGCTCGTGCATATGTACGGATTACTGTCTCCACGACGCGATGAGATTCATTTCCACGTTCACCATTCAAAAATGATTATAAAAATATATATTATTAATAATTATGTAATATATGACATAATAATTATACTATATATATATATGTGTGTGTTTATACTTATATATATCTTTTTCACTCACTATCGTCCAATACGATATGAAAACGAGGACACCGTTTATACGTATGTACTGTCTACCATCTCCATAAACGGTGCCTTCCATTGCATATATCTATCTATTATAATTATTTATATTCGAAATATATATGATATATAAATTAAGTTTTATATTTTGGATGTATTTAGATCATGATCTAAATGATACGATCTAGAATAACTAGTTAAAACAAGTATGATAAAGAAAGCGATTATTACCCGAAACGTTAATTTAACATGAAAATATTTATTTAATGGATAGTACAAAGTCATAAATGAATCATTAATGATATAATAAATATGAATATGATTCAGGTATAATTTAATAACATACTACGGGCCTTATACAGGAGGTTAAACGAACCCTTGACTAAAGGAAAGCGCAAGGTAAGGGTTAATTTCACAATCTCTTTATTATCCGAGATTGTTTTTACTTAAGTATCTACTGGGACATATTTATTATCCAAATCTATGTTTCATAAAAGAGTTTTCTAAGGGATTATTTTTAAGTTACTTTTTTACTAAAACATCATTTTAAATGTTTTAAATATTTACTCTTCTAAATCATTCTCATTAATGTCCATGTTATCCAAATGGGTTTTAAGGATTTATTTATATGGACATGAATGTTTTTAAAATGTTAATTCCTTTAAAAAGTTTCAAAGTGAAATGGGACACGTTGAATAAAAAATATCTTTAAATGTCTTCCTTCCAAAAATTTTTGACTTTTAAATGTTTTCGTGAAAAATGATATTTCTCTCAAAGAGTTTTACAAATCATTGTCATCTATTTCAACATCCTTTGATGGATTTTAAACATGTTTGAAGTTGTTTTATTACGATACAAATATTCCATACTATATTGAAGGTTTTGTGATATGATTTAATGTGGATATCTCATTTTTATACCATTCATGGTTTATGGATAAAGTATTGACATTTCATATGCTTGTTTTAATACGAATGTCTATGTTATGTTTAAACCTTTTCATATGAGGAATGAATTGGACTTAGTAAGTGACAGGTGGAGCCCGCTATAGCTCCTCAATGTATCAGTAGGTCTCATGAGACAAACTAGTGTTTGGGAATAAGGCCTTGAAAAAATCTTATTTTTAGTCTTGGCACAACGCCTTGACTATGTTGTTATGAAGTCTGGAATTATGCATTCCATCATTATAAAAGTGGCTATTGATATTGCATGTGATTAATTGACTAGTAGAATATCCATGTGAATTATTAAATGGAATTATTTGATTTTATCTTTTCCATTTTATGGTTAATTTTATGTTTAAAAGTCTTTTGTTTTAGTCTTATACGTTGCCTTAATTTTTTATGCTTATCTATGAAATTTTTTTCTATATTTTCATCCTTACTGAGCATATGAGCTCACCCCTTTCAATGTTTTATTTTCCTAGGATTCCAAGAAGTGTATTATGATTGATATGAAGGGTTAAGCGAAATGGAATAATGGCGTTCTCAAAGAACTATCTATATTTTGTTTTATGTTTGAAATTTTAATGTTAAGTTATTGTATGTAATCTATTTTCTAAGACTTTTAAATAGATCGGTTCTACGGGAAATGATTCCCTGTAATTATGGAACGTATTAAAATAATGTACTGACACTGGGCTTCTGGGGTCAGGGTGTTACATAGTGTTTTTTGGGTCTTCATGGGTGTTTTTTGTTTTGTAAACTCCATTCAAAAGATGTGTGATAGTATAACACAGGTAGAGTGTAATTCCTTATATGCCCAGGGTAGAATATGAGGGTTAAATGGTGTGTGTTTCTGTGTATGTGTGTGTTCAAGACATACTCACTAGAACCACTCAGGTTTAAGATAGCTATAAGGACAGACACCCTTTGTGGGGTCACTTGGTCGTGTATGTTATATGACTGGGGCATGTGAATAGTACATGAAAAGAGCCAATGTTGAGTACATGGTATAAACCCATGCGGGGTACATTCCTAGAAACCCTATATAGGTTACATGCTGTGTAGGAATATTATACATTGTGTAATTTTACATGTAAATTCCCAGTCAAGAAATGGTACATGAATAAGGAAGGATATCATGGATACACACTATGTAAATGAGGCGCCCACTATATACTTCCCATTTTTAGTGGTTTGTTTTGGGTTTTATCACCCTTATAGAAATAATTGGACTTGTGAGTAGTCCATGTTGGTTGTTTTTTTAGATATAACGTGTAGGTTTGGACTTTGTAGTACTATGAGATTCCTTAGGTGGTGATATAGATTTTTTGAGGGTTAAAGAGGGATTTACTTGAGGTTTTGTAGTCGAATCCTCCCAAGGGTAGTGAGATAGTGTATATTCTTGTTTTTTTACTTGGTTTTAGGATTAAATTTCTATATTTTGTTTCAGATATTTTATATAGTTCCTAAATGGTGTGATCATATAGTATTTGGATGAGTTATTTTAATGGTTTTTTATCCTCTGTGAAAGTTTCTTGATTTTTAGTATGGTTAGAGACTTTGGGCAATGAATGATACTATGGGGTGTCAGGTACTGCTTGGTGATACTATTTAGTGGTTGATATGGGTTAGAGGGGCCTATTGGGGATTCCCTTATCAATTTTGTGATTCTTCATGATTCCCTTGTGGGTGAGGTGACGATCATGTAAGGATTGGATGCTAAATTTTCATATTGGGGATTCATGTGCTGATCATGGATCATGGTTTGAGATGGATGTTATACAAGGGGTTCTTATGTTTTTTTGGTGTTATATTGACCCTATCTACTTTAGTGTTGACTTTAGATTTGTAAATTTTTTGTTTCACCTTAGAACCCACAGAATGTGGTATGATCTATTGTGCTTGTGGTAGGGAATATGGGAGAGGGAAATGGAAATATTTCTTCCTTAGTATATAAATAGTGGTCTTAGTATTTTAGGTTTTTCTTCTTCAAGGCTGGTGGTATACAGTGACCATTGGTATATTATTGGACTAGGTCTTCACACTATGTTTGATAAAATTCTATCCTTAGCTGGTTGGCTAGTTATCAGTGGTTCTAAGGATCTACTGGATGATCTGGATGAGTAAATTTACTCATTGTCTAGGTTCAATCCTTGGATAATGTATTTGAGATCATGGGGTTTTCTGGAACTCAAAGAGTGGGTTATATTTTATTGTGATGTTAAGGGTTTTTTGTGACCCATTCAGACACTATGATCTAACGGTGGGTTAGGATGTTAGCCCATGTAGTTTTGTAGGACTATCATGACACTAGAAGGATATATAAATTTGTAATCCTAGATGCTGTTATCACTAATTTAGTTAATGATATTGGGATCCTAGTGACCGATATAGATTTTTGATGTGTTTTTAATTCCTAGGGTGAAACCCAAGGGTTGTGTACTCATTCCTATAAATGTTTTATATTTCTAGGAGCTCTATATGACCTATTATATTCAATTTCATTGGTTTGGATGGGTGATCCATGTGTTATAAGTCCTTTGATAGGGGCTAGAGAAGGGGTAGATTTACATTAGGTGTCACAAAAGATCCTAAGGTTCATTTTTTTATTTTTATTAATACATTTTGGTTTATTTATTTTAGTATTTTATTTATTATGTCAGTTGTTACATTTACTATTCTAAGAATCTGTAATATCTTTCACATCATAGTTATGTTTTATTTTGAGCCTTAAGTTAGTTGTTTTTTGTTTCTATTGAGTTGAAGGTATATGGTGTAATTAAAGAGGTTTTTTTTACTTTTTATAATGAAAAATAAACTATACTATACCTTGGACCAAGAAATATTTCACTTCTGTGTCATCTAGGTGAAATAGCCAACTATTCTTAATTAGGGTTAGGTTGAGGAAATATCTATTCCCAAAAAACCATGAATTTTGTACCAAAGCATGGATTAGGGCATGATGACAGGGGTATCAAAACATGTAGTTCCAAAATAGTTCTTGATCATCGTTTTCTTGTTACCCCATCCAAGTGTAGATTTAATGGAAAGTTTTAATGAACCTATTTACTCATTTTTTTCTCTATTAAATTGTTTGATCTATTTATTTTGGGTTTTATTTTATATTTGGTTTTTATTGGAATGGTTTTTTGAAATTATATATTTTTTCATGGTGATTTGGTTCCATTGGATTGATTCTTGGTCTTACTTGTGTTGATGTCAATGTTTCGGTAGGATAGGTTGGATTTCCATGATCGTTGTGTATGGATAATTTTGGATTTCTCTTTATCACATATTTTGGATCCATCATTGATTGTTTGGTGACATAGTGATTGAGGCATGCATTTTCATAATCCCTTCCTATCAATTGAAACCATTTTGGATTTATTAATTTCCAATGGATTTATAATTTATTTCTAAATCACGAATTGAGACTCTTGATGAATTTTTTCAAACTGGCATGGTATGAGTTGAACCACTTTTACAGTGTCTTTTAAAATCATGTTTTTATTTCAAGAAAAGTTCTTTTGAATTAAAATTAATTATTTAAAAATATATTTGATAATGATTCATGATAAATGATGGTATAAAATTTCTTATGGATTTTATATGAAATGAAATGTTTTGATAGTTATTATTTTATATGGAAACCATTTTATATTAGTTTTTTAGATTAAATGACTTATTTTAAATATGAGTCAAGAATTTTGGAAGATTATTGATGAAAATATTTTTAGATGATAAATTTTGATCATTGTTTGTTTTACTTTAAGTGCATGGGAGCTTGGGTAGTTAGGAAGGAATTCTAGGATAAACATGTTAGGTACATATTATCTTTACCTACAAATGGATTAATGATGACAACACTGACTAAAATTGATGAGGAAAAAAGATTTACTTCATTTGGATGGATTCTTATTCCCCCTAGTCCTGAGATCTAGGTATGTGTACACACCAAGTACTATATTTTTTTGAGATATATGATGATCCATGAGCATTGAACTAACTTACCCAAGGGATCCTATCCATGGTGCTAAGATAAAAAATTAATTATATATTGTAGTGTTGATAAAATGTTTTATTCATGAATTTTCAATATAAATTATTCTTCCTTCCAATTTTATACATATAATTGAATTTATTTTGGATGATTTTTTTTATTATGAGAAATGAAATGATTTACCAAGAAAAATTTTATTTAAAGACTACAAATATTTGATTTCTTGTATATATATTGATTATGGAATTCCTGGTGTGATACTAAGCTAGTGTTTATCACACCCTTCATATTCCTTTGGTAGTATTTATAGTTAACTTTTACATGTATAGGAAAAGGGAAACCACTTCTCAGAGATAAAGGGTATTCTTCATTATTAGTACTTGGGTGTTGGCAATGACTGAATGAGTATTTGATCCAATTATTATAAGAATATATTTTCATGAACACGTTCATGGTTTTTGTGATGAATTTGGTTGATGTTCTATTTTTGGATTTTTACTTTTCTAATTTGTGATACTTTTATCTTGATGATTTTCTAAGTATATCGAGTTATTTATGGACTTTAATCTACTAACTTATTTATATTGGTATTTATAAGTCAAAATATTCCACCTTTATCATTAATTTATACCTAGGTGCTAGTATCCATACTATGGGGATCGTGAATTCCCAAAAGGGAATGTCAAGGTTTTCTCAGGTTCTAGTTTAGTTGGTTATCAAGTTTGGTTTAGAGAAATTCATTTCAATGTGAGTTTGTGTCTCTTTGTGGATGTTTTTATGCTATATGGGATGTCCTTTTAGATATTTAATCATATTTTTCAAAAAATAATGGGTAGATTACAAGAAATATTCTATCTAGATCTCATCATAACGATCCATGAGTTACTAGGGGGTAGGTGAGAACAGTTTTATTTAAATAAATTTTAGATCTAATCCAAGACATTTATAAAACATTGATATCAGATTATTATTTCCATGTTAATATTTTACATATATAATTGATGAGTATGCATCTCTTAACTGATTTTTCTTATTTTTTTGATGATATTGTGTAGTACTATTACCCCAAGAATATGTTTTATTAGGATTTAGGAGGGAGTTAATGATTAACCCCAACAGTAAACCCCTCTAGTTAAACATATCCTTATGGGGTTAGTATTATGTATTATATATCTTTTGGACTAAGTGGTCACATATTTTCCAATTCAAAATACACTAGTATAACCACAAAGGGACAATAGTAGAGATTGAGCCTAGGTGTTTCTTCCTCAGAGACCTCCATCTTTCTAAGGAACAAATGATCCTTAGCCTGAAAATGATTAATTTGGAAAAAATTGCGATGATTTTATTTTTAGAGATTTTAGTTTCTATTAATGTTATGTCTTCTTTATTTACATTTAAAATACCTAGCACGATATTATGGGATTACATAGTTCATTAAAAGAAGAATGAGGGATTGGAGTGGAAAGTATTCAAGAAGCTTTTTATAGAGTTTACCTATCTATATTCGATGGTTTTTGATAAATCCTTAGAGTAACTCAACCTTTTCCATGGTGATTGGAAAAGATACAGTATTCCAAACATTTTGGTGATCATTTCTAGTTTTCACCAAAGGTGGTGCAAGAGAGAAGCTAAAGGGTTAACGGTTTCAAAAGGGTCTTTAACCAGATATCTAATATCAGGTATTTATATTGAGGTTCACTTGTAGTGATGATGTTTTTGATACAACTATAATAGATGCAATTGACCTAGCTGGTAATTTAGGGTTGACTAATCTTCCACCCACTTTTTGTGGAAGCTTCAGTTATTCCTTTAAAGAAAATAGAAATTAGAATGGGTCTGGTGGTGGAAATAGTTTTGGTGGACCTTGATGGAACACTTTATCTAAGTGTTCTAAAGTGTTTGGTAATGTCGTTTTAACTTGTTTTCATTGAGACGAGATTGATAATTCAAAGAATACTTTCACATGAGAATAAATATAAATTACGTAGTATATGGGTCTCTAGTGGAAACTTATGTGATTCATCTGATAGTTAGATGTTTAATTTATATTTCTTTTTATTTTTTAATCTCTTTATTTGATACTGGTGCCACCAATTCATTTGTATCAACCCACAAAATATAATTATTGAATAATCCTATAGATATCATGCCCTATTTGATAGAAATTAAAAAACCTATTGGGATAATGAGAGAGAAGGGTATCTTATCCATTACAATAAATTCAATTTATAATATCTTGGGCTCATATCGTAATTTTTTCATCATGATTAGAATCATCTAGATTCTATTCATGGAATAGATTGACCAGTTACTCATAAATCACAGATTGAATGATATCATTGATGGATGACCATTATGTCCCATGATGGAGAGACTCATGTTTTTCATGGATACTAGGAACTAAGGGCTAGACAAGTAGGAAAACCTTTTCTAAATAAGGGTAAAGTGATATGTTTTTATTCAGTAAAAATATTAAAGGAAACCTCTAATAGTGAGCTTCCTCTAGTAGATGTTTAGTTCCAAGAAGTGGTCCCATTATTTTTTTGCTCTCCCACCGGAGTGATAGGTAGAGTTATCTATCAAATTGGTGCCATGAAATCATTCCATTTCTATTCCCTAATAACATATAAAATTAACACATGTGATGGAACTAAGAAATCAAGAAGGACAATAGAGCCTTTCCCTTGTGTGTTGTTTAATATTAACACAATTATGTTATGATCAAGAAAAAATATTTGTTTTCCTGCATTGATGATTTTTTAGATAAGTTAAAAAGGGAAAAGTGTCTCTCTAATATTGATATTTGATTAGGTAATAACCAACATAAGATCAAGGTGTTTGATATCATTATGATCATATTTTGTATTAGGTATGTCCACTGTGAGTGTATTTTTATACCATTTGGTCAAAAAATTACTACTACTATATTTATGGAACTGATGAATAGAATTTTCCACTAGCATATTGACTCTTTTTTTGTTTTATTCATGGATGACAACTTTGTTTACCCAAAATCTAATGAGGTTCAGCTACCTCATTTTAGAATAGTTCTAGATTTCATAAGTAATCTTTGAAATTGTTCCAAGATATCTAAGTGATGATTCTATATTCAAGTGGAAATGTTCTAGGGGAACATAGTGTCAGAAAATGGTATCTCAATTTATCCAAAGAAGGTTAAACTTTTCATCTAATTGGAAGAACTATGAAATGTCTTTGAGATTAAAAAAATCTTTCACTTCGACAGGTATTATCATCTATTTGTGAAAAAAAACCTCTACATTTTCTTCTCCATTTAATAATATCACTCATAAGGGAGTGATATTGATTTGGGATTTGAGGTGTCAACAATAATTAATTGATTTTAAGAATCATTTGTCTTTAGATTCTATGTTCACACTTCTATTGGTTTGTTAGGTCTATGTTGTCTTTTTTAATTCATCATGATCATTTTTGGGTTGTTTTATTATATAGAATGGTCACATGGTGGGATACAGTTATTATCTACTTCTTTCCTATAAGAAGATCAGTCCCACACATGATATATAACTCATATATTTTATGTATTCCATCAAGGGATAGTTACACTACATTTTTAGATAATTTTTTACTGTAAACATCGATCATTAGAACGTGATATATATCATTCCCCATAAAAAATAGAGTATTCCATAGAGGTAATGGGTGGAGTACTTGAAATATTTTGACATTAATATTTCCTACACCCATGAGAAACAAAATGTAGTTTTGGAAACTCTTACTAGGAACCTTCCATTCTGGGATATGAAGGATTATTTAGAGGAGTGGAATCTCATTTTCCACTTTGGTCACATGCATTTGGTTTTCCGAGAGGATGAGATCAATATTTCTCTTAGAAGTGTGCATTTGAGATTCTCTCTTGTTGAGATGATTCTCTTGGAGTATCATCTTGATGTTTATTTTTTGGGGTATTTGGAACTCTTTATATAGTGGGATATCCATCAGTGAATGGCCTTAATATCTTAAGGGAATCATTTTCTTTGGAAAAAGTTATGATGTTCTGCCACCTATAAGAAATCCTATGAAGGGGTTATTTTAACATTCACTGTCGTTTGTTCACATTGACAAAAATAATATGTTTTACAATATGGGATGTTGATTCTATTTTCTAGGTATGAAGTTTCACATTACAGAAATTGTTTTCCCATTATTGTACTTTTCAACATAAAAATGATGAGAAACTGAAGACTTTGAGTTTTCTACAATCCCACTCCTTGATGTCTCGGATATGGGATGAGAAGATAATGGATTTAATGCATTGGTTTTCATATACTCATTGAGGAAATAATTAAAATTGTGAGGTGATTTTCTAAATGAAATATCACTCCACATTATTCCTTGTCATTATTCCACTAAAGATGAAGAATTGAGTAACCTATATGTGTAATATATTTTTTGATTTTTTGGGAGTACCGTGTATGAATTTTTAAAATGGGCACCCCCATTTCACATATTATTTTAGAATTTGCCTCTAGGATGTGATGGGATCCTAGGTCAAGCTAAGAATTGTATACCATCATCAAACAGATGGTGAGACAAAACAAGCTATAGAGATTTTTAAAAACATGCTTTTTTCTTGTGTCCTTAATTTTATAGGGGATAATAATTGAAATTTAGGACTAGTTGAGTTATCCTAAAAATATATTTACCAATCATCCATTAAAAGTAAACCTATTTAGGCCATTTAAATATAATCTCTTTTTTCCGAGATCAGTGAAATTCCCAAGTGGGATATAGTTTTGTTTAGGGGACAACAAAAAAGATCCATATTATACATATAAGGTTTATCATAGCTCAAAGATAGTATAAATATTATGAATATTTTCGATTATGTCATTTAGATATCAAAATTAGTGATCAAGTGTTCTTGGGATTCATACCTCATTTGGGTTACTAATAAATAAAAAATGAATGGAATATTGAAGCGAGATATGTGGGACTGTTTGAGGTTTATGATCATATTGGGAATGTGGCTTACCATTTATTCTTTCCACCATATATGTCTTCAATCCATAACTTGCTCAATATTTTTTAGCTTAATAAATGTGTTTTGGTCTTGTCTAATGACTTAAATTGTGTATACCTACATAGGGAACCAAATATGATAATGTATACCAAGCTAGTTTTGATTATTGATTTTCTGGTGACAGTTCTTTGTCGGATGTATACACCTTTGTTTTGGGTTCAATGTAAACATAGATCAGATTCTCATGAGACATTGTAGTGGGAGTCATTGATGAGAGATAGTGACCTCACCACTTTTTGGTTCATCCTTCTTCTAAATAAATTTCTCATGAAAAAAAGTTTTATAGTGGTGGGAATTATGAAATCCTCTAGGTCCTAGGTATTTTTTATTTTGATACATAATTTGGTGGTTTTTGGATTCATAAGTTCTGGTGGATCATGGTGTCTTTAAAAAAGGTTTTTGATCAATTTGGAGTGTAAAATAGAATAGAACATGACATATTCCAATACATTTTTCATATGGGGGTCATATTAGTGAAACATAAAAAAAGGCCCCATCTGGGGATAGTGTAGGTCATCCCCATGCATAAAATTGCCATGAATTTTGAACCAGTACATGGACTAGGTTTTCATAATAGGGGTATCAAAATTTAAAACACCGAATGAACTTTTTATTTTCCAAGATCATATAATCTAGATAAATGAAACATTAATGGAATAATTTAATGATTCTATTAACTAATTTTCCGCTATTAAAATAATCAATCACCTTCCCTTGGATCATATTTTATATTGGGTTAGTTTCGGTAATAGGTTTTGGGTGGTCAATCTTGGTGAATGTTGATTAAGTTACTTTGGATTGATTATTATTCTTCCATGTGGGTAGATTAGTGTGTGGTTAATAGAGGGAGGATTTTATTGATAATTATGTGTTAATAAATGTCTTTTCCTCTTTATTACCATTTTTCAATCCCTAATTGGCTGTTTAGAGATATTATTATTGAGGTAGGTAGTCTCGTAATTCATTTTAATCAATTGAAATCAATTTTTTAATTATTTGAAAAGGATTTATAACTTAATTATATAAAATTAATTGAGACTCTTGATAAATGCTTTCAAACTGGAATAGTGTGCGTTGAACCTATTTGGGGAATTATTTTCAAAAAAAAGTTTTAATGTGTAGAAAATGTTTTTGATTTGAAAGAATGAATTGAAGAAATACGTGGTGATGATTCATGCGATATGAAATCACCAAATGTTAAATCAATTCAAAATAAAAAATAATTGTTTTTAATGGCATGAGATTTGATGGAATCCAATTGATGATGGATTTTGAAATAAAATGGAACGTTTCAAGTTTGAATTGAATATGTTTAATAATGATTAGTGAAACTGATTTTCGATGATTTATTTTTACTCTTGATTGATTTACTTAAATATCTTGGGATCATGGTTAATTATGTGTGTAGTCTTGGAAAACATTTCTAAGCAATTATTTTATATACAGAGGAATCTATTGAAAATGAAAACAATAACTAAAATTGGTGATGAAAGAGATTTAATTCATTGGTGTGGATTCATATTCCCCTATGCATGAGATTGTAAAGTTATATGATTTTAGATCCATTAAATTAATATTATCTTCAATATATTATGTCACATTCAATACTAAACTAAATGAAACTGTTATATCTGTAGATAGTTAAATCATATTCATTGAATTAGTAGGTATAAGTAGGAGTATCTAAATTATTAAATATATTAATATATATATATACATATTGAAATATATAAATGTTATTTTATACAAATGTTCTTATTTAATTGTTATTCTTAAGAATATTTTTTTTATATTTTGTACTTTTATTTAAATAAAACTATGTAAATTATTTTTAATTGATGATTTTAATAAAATAAATTATTGATTGATTAATGTTATATTTACTAATGTTTTATTAAAATTCGGAATAATAATAACTAGTATTTAAAAAAGTATTTTTCCTATAATTTTTTCCCATTATATTTATAAAATCTAATTAAATGATAAAATAGAAAATACTAGAAACTAAATTTTACAAAATAAAATTTCTTTTGTTTTTTAAATATTAGTGTACATTGAATTCTTAGTTTTTTCTTAAAGAATATTGATTTTATTTGAATAATGGGGAATGATTTTTTATAAATAGCCTGAATTTTATGAGATTATTAGTATATTATTATGAATTTTGAAATTATTAAAAAAACATTATAAGTCCAAATATGTATTTTACAAGTGACTATGATTTTAAAATATTAGGTATTTGTTTATAAACCCATATTTGAAATTTTATTTCTTAAGATATGTTATTCAAAAAAATCATTTTTAATTCATTATACATGTAGTATTTTAAAATATAATTTTATCACAAATATATGTTTAATATAATAAAATTAATTCCATTTATTTATTCACTATGTAGAAATTATATTTGGATGAATTTTTGGGTATTTTTCTTAAAATAACAATATTTTAGATAAATAGTAAAAAATACAGTTTTTTTCTAAAAATGGAGATTTTTTTAATTTATTAGTATATAAGGTTGATTTATAATTTTATAAAACCCTTTAATTTATAAAAAAATTACTTAAGGAATAATATTTTCATTTAAATATATTTTTTAGAATTTATAAATCTTATTTTTAACAGTAACATTTTAATTGTAATAAAACAATATATCCCCTCCTTTTAATTTAATTAATCATTATTTCAGTAAAATTAGTCTTTTGATTGATTTTAATTCCATAAACAATTTTTCATAACAAAACAATTTATATCATTAAAATCATAAAAAATTATAATCTTATCTCACACTTTAATGTAATGTTAAAATGAATGTTCTCTAAGAAATTTTTTATGCATTTTATATGCTAATAATAAAATTAATTTCTCTAGTTATTCAAAATTTCATTTAAAATTTTGAAATAAAAATTTTAAATATTAACTTTCAAATTATAAAATTATTTTAATTTTTATTTTTTCGCTAAAATTAGTTTCCAATGGTGATAGTGGAGTTATAAAGGTACAGGCAAATTAAGGTAAAAATGTTTTAATCCTTAGGAAAGGGAATATAAAATTTTAAAACATGTATAATATTGAATTACGGAGGGAGTATATGCCTTGTATCTAACCCCCACATCATTATTGGACATTCATAAGGCTTGTTTCCTTTAACAATGGAGTGATATTACTAATAAATAATATTTTTTTTACAAAACAACCATATTTTCACTTGTTAAAGGATATTACCTCCTCCCCATTTCTCTACCAATTCGAAAGCCTTGGATTAACCAAATATATACCCTAGCCTATCCTCAAAACCCTCCCTATACCTTTTATTTATTTTCCCCATAAAAAAATACCAATAAAAGGAGTATTAAGGTATAAGGCCCCGGCCTTAAACATTTCTTATTATTGAATTAAATGAATAATTCAAATTGAGGATATTTTTAGGTTTAGAGTTTTAGAGAATTAGGAAATAACTATTACATATCAAAAGATTACAAAGTAGACACTTCTACTAAGTTTCCATAAAATAAAAACTCTTAAAAAGAAACATGTCTACTTCCATGTTTTAGACAGCCTGGCATTTCCTTGATCCCATCCTTGACCCTATTCAACTTTATGTCCTGTGAAAAAAATTTCAAAAAAAATCCTAGGATGAGCATAAAAAGCTCAGTAAGGGATACACAAAGAAGGAAAACTATTAGTTTTTCAAAACAACAAGTAAACCATGAATACTTTACCAATGTAATAATTTTCACCTTTATAAAGTAGTAAAAACTCTTCACTGAATAAAAGACCATTATTTACCCTTTTGTAACCAAAAGATTACCATAAAACCCATATAAAGAACACATAACATAAAAAGGTAACATGGGACATAAACATACTTAAATGGAATAACAATACGGTCGACTTCCACACACACTTAATGGAGTAGCCATACGGACAACTTCCACACCCAATGCATTGGAGGTTATAACGTAACAACCCGTCCAGGTATTCACGGAACCACCCGTCATAATGTCCAAGTACCATTATAAAATCATAAGATATTAAACAAATATAATGGAAAGAAAACATTTCCACATTTCGATCACAATATATCACTTAAATATATTGACATAACAAATCCTTTATAAAAACCATTTTCAATATCAACATACATAAAAGAGTATATGGTATTTATTTCATTTAAAAAACATTATGGCTTGTTGAGGAAGCCAAAGACCAAATAATACTCGCGGCGGCAGAAATGGTCGTTGTCACCGTGTACGTTAAAAGAAACATTCCTTTTTGTCGTTTTGTAAAACGCTTCGTAGAAAAATATTCCTTTTGTATAAAAATAAAAGTGAAAGGGGTTTATGCACCGTATAAAAGAAAGTTGTGCATAAAACAAAAATATGTCTAAATGAAAGGAGGTTGAGAAGAAGTCCCTTACAAAGACGGTATCCTTGGATTAAGGATAAATCAATTACATAATTATGTGTGAAAAAAGAATACACAAAATATAAGTGGTTATTAAGTGTAAAACAATCATAGGTCATTCACACATATTCATATAATGACATATTTCAAGGAGTTCAAGTTTATCCCAAAGAATCAAAATTGGGTTAAGAAGTTCCCTTGCGAAAATTCGACAGCCTAACAGCATCACTTCAAAATTCAGAAAATGAGTTGATGAGAGATAAAAAGGGTATCTCATCACTTGTACATAAAATTCACATCAATAAGAATATAGAAGAAGATATCCCAACATAACAATATGTAATTTAAAAGAAAAAACAAAAGAAGTCTTTCTAAAAAGAGGAGGGTGAAAGGTTCCCTTATCGACTTGGGTAACTTTCGAAACGTACACCCCATTGAAGAAAGGTCATAAAATGAATATGTAAATACCCATAAATGAAATTATATTACACAAGTAGTATAATAATGGGCAGTACATACACCACTCAAAGGAAATGGTGGCAAATGTAGCATAAATCTCACGGGAATAAAAGTGAGATGAAAAGCCCCTTACGAAAACTCGGCAGCCTAACGGCGCCACTTAAAACATCCAAAAATGGATTGATGAGATCAAATAGGGTCTCTCATCGTATTAAAATAAAATTTTCAGAAAGAGTAATATAAAATAACATCCCCCAACATACCAAAGAGGAGCTTTAAATAAGTCACATAAAGGGGAGTACTTATTAAGAAATAGAGAGGATGGATCTCTTACGAAAATTCGGCAGCCTAACGGCGCCACTCAAAACTTCCAAAATGGATTGATGAGAGAAAATGGGGTATCTCATCATATGAACATAAAAAATTACATTAGGAGTAATATAAAATAAAATCCCAATCATAAGAAAGATGAGCTTAAAAGGAATGACATAAAAGAGTGTACTTAAAAAGAAAGAGAGGAGTAGGATCCCTTACCTCCTGTCCGACATGACTCGATCGTTCTTTAATCTCCTAAATAATAAAATTTTTCCAATTTATAATTTCTTAAGGACCTAATTTAAATATTATTATTTAGTTAATATCACATATTATAATTTTATAACAATTGGTTAATAAAGTGAGTTCATATTAGACATTTTTGTCGATGTTCGGTACATGAGTAAAAATCGAACTTGTTGGAAAAGAATTTTCCATGTAGTAATAGGTAAATCATAACCAGAATAGTATTTATGCTTTAAATATCATATATATCCTGTATATATTCATTTTATACTATTCCATATCATTTGGAGATAAAAATTAAAAGCACCGTTCATGGAGACGGTAGGCCGTACGTACGCATGAACGCTACTTTCATTTTTTGTCATATTAATGGAATTAAAAAAATGAGAGATATATATATTATAATTCCAGAATGATATTATTCATTTAGATGTAATATATTACATATATATCCATTATATATATGTACTTATAATAGTACATAACATTTGGAGATAATAAATGAAATGTACCGTTCATGGAGACGGTAAGCCGTACGTACGCATGAACGCCACCTTCATTTTTTTTTGTATTCAATGGAATTAAATAATAATGATATAAAGGTATATTATAATTCAAGTAGGATATAATATTTAATACCATTAATTACATCCTTTATACGTCCCACATATGGCATTAATGAATCAAATCACTTTGAGGGGGCGGTAGTCCGCACTTCCTAAAATGAAGATATCGTGTTTACCCATAATGGAAACCATAAAGGTATTCCATAAATGAAAAATACAGAAGATTAAGTAAAATATAAAAATATTATATATCATATATAAATATAGTGACATCTTAATGGCCACCTTTGAAGGTGTTAAAATAATTTTGAACAATCATCGTTTCGTGAGACAGTAATTCGCCATCCACAGAAACAATATGTTCTTTAACCATTAGACGAAGGTGTGTGTTATTATAGCTCGAATACTTCACATAACAACATCCTAGTATATTTAAGATACTGGTTTTGTTACAAAATAATGGAATAAAATAGTCTATAGGGATGGAGAAGAAAAAGAAAACATAAGAACACAAGAGAGGACACTACCTTTAAATCAGGTAACTCTTATTGATTTGAGCTCAAAGGCTTCCTTGGAAATGATTATTCCCAAAGTGAGGCTTCAATTATAAAGAGAGGGATGTGGAGAGATGAAATGGGTAGGGTTCGGCCGAGCCAAAGGCTTGAGAGGTGTGGGTAAGGTGGTTGAGGTGGGGGCCTTCTATAAGAGGAGAGGAGGGGCACTCTTGGAAGGTTATAAAATATTACTTTATTATATAAAGCTTTTCGGATTTTAAAGGTCCCAAAAGGATATATTTCGAGGATAAGGTGATAAGGTTTCTAAATATACCCATACAATAGGTTTGTGACAAGTTTAGTTCTTAGATTTTACATTCTCTTTTCATTTTATTTAAATCGTTAAATAATGAGGTAATCGCTGCATCATCATGGTGTCATAAATAATTTAATTTATATAATGTCTAAAAATTATAAAAAAAATATCATGATGTAAGAAATATTTTTAGCATTATAATGAATTTTTATAGTCAAAAATATGACTTGCATAACCCCATGTAAAATCTTCTTTAGTAAAACAACACATGTTTGTGACATTTTAATTTTAACTTTTAATAAAAAGGTATTAATGTCATTTTCCAACCAAAGTGGCTCCATGGGGTCCCCAAGTTGACCCATGGATTTTCTTGGTCGGCCGGGACACATCTAATGAGGCTAGGACATGTTTCTAGGTCATTTCATATTATTAAAACATTATTTTTACCTTAAACTACACTAATTACCTCTAATCACGATTAATAAAACTTAAAAATTATTATTCACCAAAAATTATTTTAATCTCATTGAACCAAATTTTACTTCTTAATTACAACCATGTATGTCAGATTTTTGAAAATCAAATCACAGGAGTGGAAAAGTTTCATTTAAACGAAAAAATCAGTTTCTTTAACTACCACTTAGTGGTTTCACTATTCATCAAAAATTGAAGTTTTTCAGAAAAATACAAAAAATTCACCCAAAGATATTTTTGATATTCCGAATTCAAAAATGATGTATATTTTACAAAATTCAAAACATATAAGGTGCATTAATTAATTTAATAACTAATTCCCACTGTCAAAACAAATAGCGTGGTTTTAAGAAACAATATCTATTAAATGATTGACACTAGTTTAAGTCCAATCTCAAAGTGAAATTAATTCCAATGACCATAAATGGATTAAATGGTAAAAATATATTTTAATTTCAGTTTAAAACCAATTAAAAATATAATATAATCATATAAATTAATTTGATTAAAAGGAGGTTTTGAATTAAAATACAACATTTTTCACTATTCATTAAAAAATGAGCTTTATCGGAAAAATACCAAAATTTTACACAAAGTAAATTTTGATGTCCCGATTCTAAAGAAGAATTCTATTTTGTCAAATATAACACATAAAATTGTCAAAAATTGGATTTAAAAGAGGTTCGCCATCAAAATGCGGTTAATCGACCTTTTAAAGAATATTAGAATGTTTACGCCTAAAATTGGATTCATTCGCATTTTTAATCCTCTAACATTTATTGTAAAAAGTGAAAATATTTGAAAAAAATATATAATCATTTTTTAGTTAGTTATTTTCATTACCGTCCTTATAACGGCTGGGTGTTAACTACCATTTAAAATAAAATTATTTTATTATTAGAGTGCAACGTAAGATTTCAAAGGAACTCGTTGTTGCGTATTGGGTAAGCCATCGAGAATAGTGTTCCCTTTAAATTAATATTAAAATTTTATTCACAAATAGGGATAAATATAAAAATTTCATATTCTTTATTTACCTAAGGTGTTACATCCTTCCCCCCTTTTGTTAATTGCTTCCTCGCAATTTTAAATTTGGGCTCGGAAACTTCATTGAAAGCCCCACATCGGAGAAGGAGTAAATTAAACTATCACTTTAAAAGAAATAAAGGAAAGTACAAAGGTCACATGTGTTAACCCATACATGGATTCCATGTAGGAAAACATGGATATGGAAGAAAAAACAAAGGGTCATGTTCTGAGGGAGAGTGATAGAAAACGTGTTTAGGAGAAAGTTAACCATAAGAAAATCACAAACTTGTGGTGGGTTAAACGGTATTGAATTCCCCAGTAGGAAAAGATAAAAGACAACATTTTTTTAAAGATTCTTTTCATTAAGGAATTTATTTTTGATCTTAAGGAAACATACTAACTTGTCATGTTTTCTTTCAACATTACTAGATTTCTTACACAAACTCATACTTTCCCCAAATGATGAGTATTTAGGAAGACGTGTTTACATAAAGAGATCTATAATCAACTTCTAGAGAATAAACTAATACACAAAAGAGAACTATATACTTCCCATGTATTTAGACATTAACGAAAACCAAAACCAAAAAGGTTATTACAAGATCAGATAATCCACAAAAGGATAATCATTTATAAAATGAAAATCTATTCTTAATCTCCAAAATTTTTCCAACAAAACCCAAAGTTCAATGAAGACCATTCAATAAAAAAAAATTCCATAAAATTATTCAAAGTAAACCAAACTTAGATTGAAACCCAAATATTTGAAGGATTTAATCACATAGTCTTCCAAGGTAAAAATTAACACTTATCTTCAAATAACATCAGTTGCTCTTAAAGTCTCATATTGAAAAGTAATTAACCTAATCACATATCCTCCAAGACAGGTTAATAATTTCCAAGGATAACCTAAAATCAACTTACTCTTAATTCATAAAATCATCTAACTAAAATGAATAAGTCATACTAACCAGGGAATTCACGTAGTCCAGTGGTAGGCGATAAATACCAGTTGCACATTGGTTGTGGGTTTGATTCCCGCAGCTTTGTCCAATGCGACGGGTTGACACACTTTATGCGTGTTTTCCTTTTTCCAAAACTCTATAATTATAAAAACATTCCCAAAAAAGAGATAAAATATTCAAAAAAATAACCATAACATAATTTAGCCTCAAGTTTATCTCATGCCTTTCATATTCCATCATATCATGTAGTAACCCATAATTACCTCAAACTAAGGATCATATAAACCCTAATGGTTACCTTTATAATTATTACCTTTCAACATCGAGTTGGTTCTCTCGTACATGATGCATTGGAGAAATAACCAAGGTTTAGGTGGTCATTCATGAATCCAGATAGTTGGTTGAGGATAAACATAAGAGTTCTCATTGCAGCTCCCATATCATTCAGTTGCTCGCTCAGAAAACTGTCATAGTTTCCTTCACATCCACTGTTACTTTGGTTCCTACTAGATCCAGCCATTTACTAAAACCAAAAAGTTCAATGTGAGTGTATCAACAAAACCATCATATACTAATGAGGGAGATAAAAACTAATATATACTTACTCATTCACTTTATCTAAAACTAGGCCTCTTTCTGAAATCCTAACCATTATGGTAATGTCACTTATGCTTAAGGAATACCCTAACCTCTAAAGTTATCTAAACTGACCTTTGATACCAACTATAAGGCCCCGACCTTAAACATTACTTATTATTGAATTAAATGAACAATTCACATTGAGGATCATTTCAGGTTTGGAGTTTTAGAGAATTAGGACATAACTATTACATCTCAAAAGATTACAAAGTAGACACTTCTACTAAGTTTCCATAAAATAAAAACTCTTAAAAAGAAACATGTCTATTTCCATGTTTTAGACAGCATGAAATTTCCTTGATCCCATCCTTGACCCTATTCAACTTTATTTCCTGTGAAAAACATTTCAAAAAAAAACCTAGTATGGGCATAAAAAGCTCAGAAAGGGATACACAAAGAAGGAAAACTGTTAGTTTTTCAAAACAACAAGTTAACCATGAATACTTTACCAAAGTAATACTTTTCACCTTTATGAAGTAGTAGAAACTCTTCAATTAATAAAAGACCATTACTTACCCTTTTGTGACCAAAATATTACCTTAAAACCCATATAAAGAACACATAACATAAAAAGGTAACTTGGGACATAATCATACTTAAATGGAATAACCATACGATCGACTTCCACACATACTTAATGGAATATCCATACGGCCAACTTCCATAACCAATGCATTGGAGGTTATAACGTAACCACCCATCCTGGTATTCACGGCACCACCCGTCATAATTTCCAAGTACCATCATAAAATCATAAGATATTAAACAAATATAATGGAAAGAAAACATTTCCACATTTCGATCACAATATATCACTTAAATATATTGAAATAACAAATCCTTTATAAAAACCATTTTCAGTACAAACATACATAAAAGAGTATATGGTATTTATTTCATTTTAAAAACATTACGGATTGTTGTGGAATCCAAAGACCAAATAATACTCGCGGCGGCGGAAAAGGTCGTTGTCACCGCGTACGTTAAAAGAAAAATTGCTTTTTGTTATTTTGTAAAACGCTTCGTAGAAAAAGATTAATTTTGTATAAAAATAAAATTCAAAGGGTTTTATGCACCGTATAAAAGAAATTTGTGTATAAAACAAAAATATGCCTCAATGAAAGGAGGTTGAGACGATTTCCCTTACAAAGATGGTATCCTTGGAGTAAGGATAAATCAATTACATAATTATGTGTGAAAAACGAATACACCAAATATAAGTGGATATTAAGTGTAAAACAATCATAGGTAATTCACACATATTCATAGAACTACATATTTCAAGGATTACAAGTTTATCCCAAAGAATCAAAATTGGGATAAGAAGTTCCCTTGCGAAAATTCGACAGCCTAACGACATCACTTCAAAATTCAGAAAATGAGTTGATGAGAGATAAAAAAGGGTATCTCATCACTTGGACATAAAATTTACATCAATAAGGATATAGAAGAACATATCCCAACATAATAAGATGTAATTTAAAATACATAACAATAGAAGTCTTTTTAAAAAGAGGAGGGTGAAAGGTTTTCTTACCGACTTGGGTAACATTCGAAATGTACACCCCTTTGAAGAAGGGTCATACAATGAATATGAAAATACCCATAAATGAAATTATATTACACAAGGAGTATAATATTGGGTAGTACATACAACACTCAAAGGAAATGGTGGAAAATGTAGCATAAATCTCAGAGGAATAAAAGTGAGATGAAAAATCCCTTACGAAAACTCTATAGCCTAACGGTGCCACTTAAAACTTCCAAAAATGGATTGATGAGATAAAATAGTGTATCTCATAATATTAAAATAAAATTTACAGAAATAGGAATATAAAATAACATCCCCCAACATAACAAATAGGATCTTTAAAGAAGTGACATAAAGGGGAGTACTTAAAAAGAAAGAGAGAGGTTGGATCTCTTACGAAAATTCGGCAGCCTAACGGTGCCACTCAAAACTTCCAAAATGGATTGATGAGAGAAAATAGGGTCTCTCATCATATGAACATAAAAATTACAGTTGGAGTAATATAAAAGAACATCCCAATCATAATAAATATGAGCTTAAAAATAATGACCTAAAAGAGTGTACTTAAAAAGAAAGAGAGGAGTAGGATCTCTTACCTCGTGTCCGACATGACTCGATCGTTCTTTAATCTCCTGAATAATAAAATTTGGTCAATTTATAATTTCTTAAGGACCAACATTAAATATTATTATCCAGTTAATATCACATATTATAATGTTATAATAATTGGTTAATAAAGTGAGTTCATATCAGAAGTTTTTGTCAATGTTCAGTACATGAGTAAAAATCGAACTTGTTGGAAAAGAATTTTCCATGTAGTAATAGGTACATCATATCCAGAATAGTATTAATGTTTTAAATATCATATATATCCTGTATGTATTCATTTTATACTATTACATAGCATTTGGAGATAAAAAATAAAAGCACTGTTCATGGAGACGGTAGGCCATACGTACGCATGAACGCTACTTTCATTTTTTTGTCATATTAATGGAATTAAAAAAATGAGATATATATATATTATAATTACATAATGATATAATTCATTTAGATTTAATATATTACATATATATACATTACATATATGTACTTATAATAGTACATAACATTTGGAGATAAGAAATGAAATGTACCGTTAATGGAGACGGTAAGTCGTACGTACGCATGAACGCTACTTTCATTTTTTTTATTCAATGGAATTAAATAATAATGATATAAATGTATATTATAATTCCAGTAGGATATCATATGTAATACCATTAATTACATCCTTTATATGTCCCATATATGGCATTAACGAATCAAATCACCTTGAGGGGGTGGTAGTCCGCACTTCCTAAAATGAAGATATCGCGTTTACCAATAATGGAAACCATAAAGGTATACCATAAATGAAAAAGACATAAGCTTAAGTAAAACATAAAAATATTATATATCATATATAAATATAGTGACAATTTAATGTCCACCTTTGAAGGTGTTAAAATAATATTGAACAATCATCGTTTCGTGAGGCAGTAATTCTCCATCCACAGAAACAATATGTTATTTAACCATTAGACGAAGGTGTGTGTTAGTGTAGCTATAATACTTCACATAACAACATAATAGTATATTAAATATACTGTTTTTGTTAAAAATTAAAGTAATAAAAGAGTTTAGAGGGTTGGAGAAGAAAAATAAAACATAAGAACACAAGAGAGGACACTGCCTTTAAATCGGGTAACTCTCTTTGATTTGAGGTCAAAGGCTTCCTTGGAAAGGATTTACCCAAAGTGAGGCTTCAATAATGAAGAGAGGTATTTGGAGAGATGAAATGGGCAGGTTTTGGCCGAGCCAAAGGCTTGAGAGGTGTGGGTAAGGCGGTAGAGGTGGGGGACTTTTATAAGAGGAGAGGAGGGGCACTCTTGGAAAGTTATAAAATATTACTTTATTATATAATGATTTTCGGATTTTAAAGGTCCCAAAAGGATATATTTCGAGGATAAGGTGATAATGTTTTGAAATATATCCATCCAATATGTTTGTGACAAGTGCAGGTCTTATATTTTACATTATCTTTTCATTTTATTTAAATCGTTAAATAATAAGGTAATTGATGCATCATCATGGTGTCATAAATAATTTAATTTATTTAATTTCTAAAAATAATAAAACAAATATAATTATGTAGGAAATATTTTCATCTTTATAATGAATATATATAGTCAAAAATATGACTTGTATAACCCCATGTAAAAATTGTTTTAGTAAAACCACACATGTTTGTGACATTTTAATTTTAACTTTAAATAAAAGGGTATTAATGTCATTTTCCAACCAAAGTGGCTCCATGGGGTCCCCAAGTTTACCCATGGATTGTCTTGGTCGGCCATGACACATCCAATGAGGGTAGGGAATGTGTCTTATTTCATTTCATATTATTAAAACATTATTTTTACCTTAAACTACACTAATTACCTCTAATCGCGATTAATAAAACTTAAAAATTACTATTCATCAAAAATTATTTTAATCTGATTGAACCACATTTTACTTTTTAATTACAACCATGTATGTCGGATTTTTTAAAATCAAATCACAGGAGTGTCAAAGTTTCATTTAAACGAAAAAATCAGTTTCTTTATTTACCACTTAGTGGTTTCACAATTCATCAAAAATTGAAGTTTTTCAGAAAAATACCAAAAATTCACCCTAAGCTATTTTTGATATTCCGAATTCAAAAATGGTCTCTATTTTAAAAAATTCAAAACATATATGTTGCATTAATTAATTTAATAATTAATTCCCATTGTCAAAACAAATAGTGTGTTTTTAAGAAACAATATCTATTAAAAGATTAACACTAGTTTAAGTCCAATTTCAAAGTGAAATTAATTACAATGATCATAAATGGATTAAATGGTAAAAATCTATTCTAATTTCACTTTAAAACCAATTCAAAAGATAATATAATCATATAAATAAATTAGATTTAAAAAAGGTTTTGAATTAAAATACAACATTTTTCACTATTCATTAAAAATGATCTTTATCAGAAAAACACCAAAAATTTACACAAAGTAAATTTTGATGCCCTGATTCTAAAGAAGAATTCTATTTTGTCAAATATAACACATAAAATTGTCAAAAAGTGGATTTAAAAGAGGTTCTTCATCAAAAGGCGGTCAATCGACCTTTTAAAGAATATTAGAATGTTTACGCCTAAAATTGGATTCATTCGCATTTTTAATCCTCTAAAATTTATTGTAAAAAGTAAAAATATTTGACAAACATATATAATAATTTTTTAGTTAGTTCTTTTCATTACCGTCATTACAACGGCTAGGTGTTAACTACCATTTAAAATAAAATTATTTTATTATTAGAGTGCAATGTAAGATTTCAAAGGAACTCATTGTTGCGTATTGGGTAAGCCATCGAGCATAGCGTTCCCTTTAAATTAATATTAACATTTTATTCACAAATAGGGATAAAAAATGTCATATTCTTTATTTACCTGGGGTGTTACATAAGGGGTCACCCAAGCGATAACATCTAAGCGAAAGGAAGTTAGGTGCAACTGTGAAATGCTTTCAGACATGAACGGTATCCGATGTTGTTTTAGAAGACATATGTGAGTTAGGATAACTATGTTTAGTTTTATATTGTTATGTTCTTTTTATTTTTAAAATTATATATTTATGTATCTAATCTTCCAAAGACACTTGACCTCCAGATCCTTGGCTTGTAATGTTGGGAAAGTATGTTATAAATGATAAAATTTAGTAAATTTAAAGACTATGTAACTATAGAGATCTAGGTATGTGTACACACCTAGTGTTATATTTAAATGATATTGAGGAGGATCATTGAGCATTGATCTAACTATCCCGTGTGATTATATCTATGTTTCTATGATTAAAAATGTTTTAAACATGCTAGTGATGATGAAATGATTTATGAATGCTTTTTTAATATAAATAATTATTCATTCCATTTTTATGCATGACATAGAAATTATTCAGAAATAATTTTTTTTTATGAATATTGAAAATATATTCAAAAACATTTTTTGTTTTTATATTGAGCATATGTGATTATTGTTTCATGTGTATCTTATGGAATTCTTGGTGGGACTCTATTTGGACAATGTTTTTCACACCATACATATGACTTTGGGTGTATGTAGACATTCATTTTATATGTCCATGAAAATGGAAACAAATACTTAAATAGTGGCATGTTCTTTATTTGTGGGACTTGGGTATTGTTGAAGACCAAAGGATTATGTGATCCACTTTTTATAGGGATATATTTTTAAGGATTCCATTGATGGTTTATGTGATGAATTGGGTTAATGAACAATTTTGGGATTTTTACATTTCTATATTATGGTACTTTTCTCTTGATGATTATCCAAGAATACTATCTTGTTTATGTATATTTATCTACTCACTTATTTTGATTTATTTTATTTTTTAAAATCATTCTTCATGATCATTTTTTATTCCTAGGTTATAGTTATTATCCCTTGGGGATCGGGAACACCCTTCAAGCCAGGTCGGGGATATCACTGAATCTGGTTTTGTAGGTTATCCATATTTTTTCATGAAATTATATCATGTATTGAATTAACTTTATATAATAGTATATTTTAGAACCACCTTTTGGGTGGCCTAATGATATTTACTTCTCATAGCTATATGGAAACATTGCTTCTCATAAATACCATTTTACTACTTTTAGGTTGATCACATGAAACATGGTGGATTGGGAAAAGGTCCAATATTTCAGGATTAAGGGGAGATAGTCTTGTGGACTCTATGGTCTGATTTTGAGTGGTTCTACCGATGTTGGAGACTAGGTACATAATATGGTTCTGGAATGAAAGTGGACCCCTTATGATTATTTTGTTAGATTTTTTTTATTTTTTATGTTTTTTCTAACTACTAGGAGATTAATTGATGTATATATAATGAACCTGAGTCTGTATGATTATATTCATTTTATTATATCAAGGTTTTTTATTTATCTTTCGTATTATAAGGCTCATGTATATACATGTGATTGGTTAATTTTAGTTGCTATTTCACTATGATATATTGTCATAGTATCCCCACAATATCTCTTTAGTCCTTCATAGATATTTGAATGCTTCTGGAATTCGTGTAGTTGTGCTTGAGGAATTTTCATGGGATGGATCATGTGGCAGTTTGGTTGACCCAATCCTATTAATTGCACTAGGACCCTCTAACTTCCTTTAATTGATGAATTCATGGGGTATTAGAATATATATTTGAAATAAATAAGATGTAAAATTGAATTATATTTGTAGTAAATTATTATACTATATTTAAATCTATTTAAGATTTAATACTGATTTGGGAAATCATTTCTAATGTTATCCTTATAAATATCAGTTAATTAAATCACATTATATCATAACTGTGTAAATGAAGTTGATGAAATGGAGTGAATTATACTCATGAATTATGGTACACAACAGATAATTAATATTACAATTCTTGAGGAATAAGTATCATTATGATTATTTAATATGTATGATTGAATACACTATACTTTAAATCCTTTTATGAGGTAAATCTAGATATCTATACTATATAAGAAGGAAAAAGGGATAAACCATAACATAAAACTAGATGAGAAGGTATTAGGATTACGTTGTAGTTTTATACTTAAGTAACATAGAATTTAATGATTCAATAATTATATGGGGGTCGAATTAATGTTTTTTATTCTAAAATTTCCTTCAAATAATCCTCTGTGACATATTAGAGTCTATATCATCTCAATCATAAAATATCACACCTTCCCATATGCAATAGAAATAAAAAAATAATACAGAAATACATAGGATTTTTTCTAGGTTCACCCCCAGTGTGGGTGACTATGCCCTTATTTTCTTTTTGTTGAGTCTAATACATATATTTATCACTAAGATCATAAATTTATTATAGTAAGTGGACATATAAACCTTTACCCAAATTTATGTCCCAACAGAAATATATCATTATTGTCCTTTATAATAAATACATCTAGATTATAATATGGGGTTAAAAATATAATTTAATGATCTTATTGAACCTTCAAATGATTCATCACTAAGGAAATATCTTTCCAGTATTCATTATAAAATATTCAACATGAAATAATTCTTCCTCTTCTAGAAGAATGTTAATTTCTAGAATACCCATAAGCACAACAAAACATAAGTCTTTCTCTCTAAATAATTTCATTTATTTCTATTTTCATATATATTATTTTCTTATCATGAGAATATTATTTCCTTATTTTTAATTTGGAAACTTATATAAAAATATTGATATCTTGATGTACAATTAAATTAGTCAAAAAAAAATCTTAAAATACTCTTGTTTTCAATATTTACTAATGTATTAAAAATAATAATATTTCAATATACTAAAATATTTTAAAAAGTATATTCTAAAATATTATTTAATTCTCCAATGATCATAGTTTCTTCCTTTCCCTCAAAGTAATACAAAATTCATCACTTTTATTCCACATTTCCATGATCTCTTATAATAATATGATTATTGTGTAAGATTCCTCTCATGATGAAATCTACAAAACAAAATGGTTTTAGAGTATATAATTCATTAAATATAGATCTTATGATATCTTATTTTGTGAATTTCACTAAACTAAAGCCGAACACTATATGTTTTATTAAGATTCTAGGTAAATAATAATACATTACTACGCTTCAATAATAATAAATAGTATGAAAAATACCGTTGGATTAAACAAACTATATGTATAAAAACCACAAACATATTATAATTACCCCCATGGTCTACCGTGAATATCGTATTCATGATTAAAAATATGGATAATGGGATAAAAAGTATTTCTATTATTCCTATGATAAGGTAGAAGTAATTATTTTAGGTATTTATGAGATACTATATTAGAATGTAAAATGGTTTTTGTGCTTATAAAGCCATTGGGATTACATATGAATTGGAATCATATGGAAATTGGGCTTATAAACCTATTTTAAATATATAACCATTGGCCTTATATAGTCATTGGGCATAATACTAGTAAATAATTAAAAAACTAATGGTTTTATATTATTAAAATCACATTTTTCAAAGGATTTTTTTTTATTTTGTTGTGTATTCTATCATAATAAATTAATCACATTAAATACATGAAAATTTAAATTTGCGGATATTTCTATATATGAAATAATATATTATAATTCATATAATGGTGGTTACTAGATAAGGAATGGGTATAGATTTGTTTTATACTTCAAAAATACATTTTAGTCACGAATGGTTTTTATTTCATTTTATGTGTGGGTATTAAAATTAATTTATAACAATTTTAGATATTTTATTTAAAAATATAAACCTTATTTTGGATATTATAATTTCATAATAGTCTTATTATATATTTTTTTCTTAAAATATAGATTTGGTAGTGAATAGTAAAAAATGCTTATTTTTGTCAACCTGGCATTTATTTTCCTCAAATAAATTAATTTCAATAGTAACATCTTATTTTTAATTTGGTTTTAATGTAAAATAAGATTAATATAATCAAAAATAAATAAATTGATTTTATAATATTAAAAATTATATTTGATTTTGGTAGAAGTTTATTTTTATGTTTTTAAAAACTATTTTTTGTTTCATTTTTCACTATAATATTAATATTAATTTATTCCACTTATATAAATTTAATCTTGAAAAATTAATTCTATATTAATAATTAAGTTGTTTGAAATTATTAATATGTTCAATTTCATCTTTTTCATTATGAATAAAAACCATGATAAATATTTATCACCACAAAAGGGTATATTAGCTTAATTACGATAAAAACAATTTGATAAGGCCTAAATATTTAATATTAAATCTTATTGGATAATTAATCTAGATCTTTATAAGTTAATATGTTAAATTAGTTAGATTTGGAGAATCGTTAACATGAATAAGGTAGTTATCATATTTATATGTTTAAAAAACATACAAGTGTGCCACTCCCCTCACATTTAAAAGAGAACCTCCTCTCCTCACTTCCTCACACATTTTGAGCACTCTATCATAGCCAATGACTACCAAAATATCTCCCCAACATCCTTCCCTATTTATTATAGGTTCTATTATCACCAAAAGTCCTACCTATGATGTATTAATGTGTATTCCATGGTGTTATCTAAATAAAAGTTAAAGTTCTTATTCAAATGTTCCATGTTTATTTGTTTCTCAATATCGTTAAAATATTATTTAACCATGCTAAAATAATAATATAATTTTATTAAATATGCTTAAATTTTGTTATAATTATGTAACAACATTTTTTAATATTATTTTCCATCATATTGGAAATAAAAACATCATACGTGTTAGATACCACTTCGACGAAGTGATGTGTTTCATTTTTCATCACCAGATCATAGAGATGGTTAAAATAATGAAATAATGAATATATATATATATATAATATTTATGAAATATAATTTATTGTTTAAATATAATATATTACTTACCTTCTTATCCTACTATCTATTTGAAAACTATAATTTCACTCATGCATACATGTGAACTACCATCTCCATAAAGCGATGTGATTCATTTTTCATCATAACTATAAAAGGCTTGCAACAATGAAGGAAATAATAAATAAATATGACATATATAAAATATATATGAAACTATAATATCTAAATATTTTTTAATCTATTTCTTTTTCACCCATTATAAAAATTAAACATCATTCTTATATACCTACAGACTTCTATATCTAGGGAATGATGTCCTTCACTTTTCACAACTCCGTTACATGGTTGGTTTTAAAACTGTATCTAATGTATAAATAAAAAAATTAAAAAAACATTTCATGTGAAATAGTCCATAGAAACATATACAATTTTATCATATTCAACAAATCGATGTTATTTTGAAGTTATAAACCGAGAATCCTCAATACATCCAATGAGAAATCAACCATTCTGTAAATAAATAAAACCTAGTAACAAATAAAATAATTGGAATACTGATAACGGAATTATAACAAAAAAATTAATAAATTAGAAAAATAATTTAATTTTATTATTTAGAATGGTATATATTCAAACAAAACAATTCATGACTTGTGGTAAGGAATTTTCCTTTAAAACCTTATTTTAAATGTTTCAAACTCTTCCTCCTCTATTTTAATATTCTATGAAATTTCTGAATAATGTTAACATTTATAATTCAAAGTTTTATAAATTTAACTTTCAACTATATGTTAATTTACTTACATGTTTTTAAAAAGTAATGTTTTCAACAATTACCATGTGGGTCATTTTGACATTTTTTACCAATTTGAAAAAGTTTTTTTTAATATATAAGACTCTAGTGAATTTTCCTACTTTTATAACCATTATTATTTACAATTATTCATCCAAATATTTTCATTATTTTTAACAGAATATATAATTCTTATTCTATTTTTTAGTTTTTAATAGTTTTAAATAAAAATGATACTTCTCCTTCATATTTTGAGAAAATCGAAAGTGTTTTTCTTATGGTTTATAATAAAATTTTCAATGGTTTTATAATGAAGAAGTTAAATTTTATAATATTTTGTTCATTATATGGTAATTAAGAGTTATAAATGATTATTAGTGAGCCTTATATAAACTATGATTATGGGTGATCCCAATGTAGATCTTCAATTTATTCAGTAATGATTTACTCTTCAAATGCGAAAAATGAGTTTGATACCTAGGTTGATAACTCTTATGGGACTAATTGGGATTTATTTATTCTAATATATGTTAAAAACATGTTAACATAGTTTATTAATATAAAGTTCCATGATACTATATTATTTCAAAAAAAATGTTTTTTATGGAAATCATTTTATTTTATAATGGAAGTAATGTTTATGAAATTTTAAATGTGAAATGTCTTGAAAAAATTTCAGGAGTTTACATGTGCATCATAAATCATTAAGGTGTTTATTTTGATTAATAATGGGATTAAAAATGTTTTATTTGAGAAATGGTTTATTTTTTTGTATGAAAATGTTTTATTTTATGTGATCATGTTTTCTTCTGAATAAAGGTTAATATTTTCAAAGGATTTCATATTTATAAATATAAAAATGTGTTTCTTTATTTTTATATACCTTACTAATATAAATTTTCTCATCCTATTTTTTAAATTTTTTCATCGGGATTATGGATTATTAATAAAAATTATTAATTCTATCATTGAATGAATGAAATTTTCCTTAATCAAATCTAGTGTTTCATGAATAAAAGAGTTATATAAACCAAAGATTCCTATTTTTATTGAAAAATGGAAAGTTTATGCCACTTTTCCCTATCTAATGTAATTTTTTTCTTAATTATATAAAAATCTAAACATAAAATATCCTATAAAATGTAAGAAAATTAAACGATTTTTTTAAAACATGTAATTATGTTCTTTTGTGTTATAACACATTATTATTGGTATCGAAGGAATGTTCTTGATAATTCTAGAGGTTTGGATGATTAAAATGGGGATATTTGAGGAGTTTTTTGTACCACAATGGGTAAATAATTATAAGGACCATCACATGTTAAAATTCATAAATACCCCTTCTGATAATTTTTATAATGAGATTTTTTGATGATTAGAGATAGTTTTGATGTTGTTTATTGAACCACATCCATTAGGATTAGTATGTGGTTTATAAAGAAGTTATTTAAGGAGGAATGCATTAATTTTTTTTGCATAAGATGAATGTTATTGATAAACCTTAGGTTGAATATGATCTTTATGTTGTAGTAAATATGGTTAATTGGGATAAATGGTTACTACATTTTTGGAATATATGTTTTATCACATAGATAACCATGGGATTTGAAATTGATTTTGTGACTAATTAATGAAATTTATTTTCATATAATTTCACTATATTGGGAAAATTGTATGATTCGAGTAAATAGAAATATTTTTTGATAAAATCTCATTTTAATTGAGGAATAAAGGCTGGATTTAATTTTGGAAGAATATATTATTTCTGTTTCTTATTGAAATAATTTTCATAATTTAGGGATTATAATATAAAGGGTTATAAATTTTTGGTACATAAATTTATGAGTGATTAATATTGGTTGGAGATAAATGATAAATTTAACTCGAAACAATATGTGAACAATTCATTCTATTATTTAGGTTTTAAACCTAGTTTTGAATATTTTAAATAGTTTTAAAGTTATTTATTTATGTAATTATTTATGTTAACATTTTGGTGTTATTGTAGATGATTTGGAGAATAATGTGTTATTTCATTACAAGATAGTTTATTCATATTGGGTAGTATATTAAAATGTGATAACCAATTTTTTTCTTTAATGGGTGAAAACTCAAGAAATAATTTTTCATCCCCATATAGATCTTATGATCATATAAAATTTTATTTTAGTTCTTTAGGTTTAAATAATCTATCTTTATTATTCATTTATTTGATGAAGAGGTGATTTAAATTAGGAAATACTTCTTGGAGAACAACCAAAGGTTGAAATTATGTTTATGGAATGAAAATGAATCAAGTAAGTATATTTTTTCTTTGTCTATATCTTGAAGGTAAAGTAATCCCTTAACTCTAGAAAAGAATCTTTAAAATGAAAATGTTATCCCTTTATAATCATTTATAAATAACATATGGTCTCTTCAATTTTCATAAAAGTATAACATTATACCTACTAAGGATCCACTTTTTATGTCTATATTTTCCATTATTAGTAATTTTATCTTTATTTGGGAAACTAATTATGTTTTATTCTAGGTGACCTTTATATTTAAATTTTGACTCATTTCAAAAGGATATTTTATTATACCATTTTATAATTTTATTTTTCAATAATTCTATTGATAAATATTAAAAACAATTGTTCATGATAATATGTTTTATATTCCACTCCAAATTTCATCTTGATAAACCTTATACCTTTTCGAAGGATCCATTGTTGGAGTTTCATTTGAAAATTAGGATTCGAAATTCCCCTTTAACTAATTAAAATGAATTTTGGAATTTTTTTAATTTTTAAACGTTATAATACCTTACTTTTCGATCTCAAGATAAAATTTTAAGGAAAAATATTCTTTAAAGTGGGTAGAATGAAACACCCAAAAATGTTACAATTTATATTTATTTAATTATAACAATTTCAATAGATTATGTTTAATTGAAAAGAAAAATAAAATCTAATGTGATAGGTTTTGTAGAGATAAAATATTTCAATTCCTTAAAACATTAATACATTATGAGGATTTTATAATAATAAATTTTAAGAAAAATACAATTGGAATGAAATTAAAATTATAAAAAAATACCACAAGAAAATAATATTTAACCCTATGTTATTTCATGAAGATCATAATCTTGATATCAACTACAAATAAAAGGATAAGAAGTGAAATTATTATTGGCATGAAAAGATAGAAGTAATGATTTTAGGGATTTAAATATGATTATATAAGAAGGTAATTTTCTTAATGGGATTATAGTCATTGGGACTATATATCCATTGAAATCATATGCCCATATAGATTAGGGATATGTTGGGCCTATATAATTGTTGGTCTTATATAGTCATTGAGTATAATACCAGTAAATGTGTTATAAAAGGAATGATTTTATGGGATTTAAATGATTTTCATCAAAGAAATGTTTTTAAGATTTTGTTTATTTTATCATTATAAATTAATGATTAATAAAATATTAATATTAAAATATATAATATTTAAACATATAAACTAATATATTAACATTCATCTAATGTTTTTCAATAGACAAGGAATGAGTATAATTGTTTTTTAACTTCAAAAATACATTTTCATCAAAAATGGTTTATATTTAATTTTGTGCATGGATAATGAAAATAATTAAAAAAAATTATAAATTATATTTCAAAAATTTGACTTTGTATTTTAAATCCTAATGTCATAATTGTGTGGAGATTAATTATTGTTTTTTTTATAAAAATATTGATTTTTTAATAGTGAAAAATGTTTATTTTTATAAAATTATCACTACTTTTCATCAAATAAAGTAATAAAAAAAATACCATTATATATTGGATTTAGTTTTAATTTAACATAATATCCATTTTATTAATTCTAATTTAAATAATTACATTGGAATCAATATTATATTATGTTTTGTATAAGTTTATTTTTATACATAAAAATGAAATTTCCTAAAAATATAGTTTTTTATTGTGTTTTAAGAAATTATATTAAATTTAATTTCTACAACTTATAGAAATTCAGTCTTGAAAATGTATTACATATTTGAAGTCAAGAAACTCTAATTTAGTAATCAGGTTTATTTCATTTTTCATAATGACTCATACATTATTTAACATAGAAATAAATGTTTTTTTACAAAGATTACAGATTATTAAATTTATATTTAATTTATAGTTTATTATTTAAAAGAATTTGGTGAAAAATTTCCTCATATGTCTAAATTTCCGCATAGTGTCCATTTTTTCTAGAAAATATCTTTTTATAGACACACTTTATTTTTTTAAGATAACTCTTAAATATGGAACTACATAATTACTAAAATTTCTAATTATCCTTGTGCATTATGAAAAATCTCGTTGGATGAGAAAAATCTAAATAAGTGACATAAAATAAAAAAAATCCATTTCTCCTATTTTTTTAAATTAATAATCTATAAGAAAATTTGGATTTTCATAATAAAAATTTGACCACAAATATCTTTTTACTTTTCTATGAAAACAACTTAATCTCTTAATAGATATCATAAAATATTTGATATAAAATGATTAATAAAAATTCCTAATCCTATTGGTTTATTGGAAAACATGAAAATAAATGAATACCTTTCCTTGAAAAACTATCATTTTACATTTAACTTTTAAAAATCAATCCATACACATTCCTTAAAAACATAATTTCATTCACTCACTTTTTCAAATAAGAATATTTTTTAAAAAATATTTAAATAATATCATATAGTTACCATGGTAAATTATCCATACATTCACCCATACAAGAACCCTTAAAATTTATTTACCTAACCAAATAGTTCCCATGTCACTCTGGAGTAACCAACCACAGGTAAACATCATCACTTTACTAAATTAATTAGAGAGATATATTGGGCCCATCCATTATCAAAAAAACTTCAGGCTCAAGAAAAATTAAAATAAAATTTACTAGAACCATATCCTAAATAAAACACATATATATTTAACTTTAATTATATAATCTATTTGAATTTACATTAAATCCCAAAATTAATAACACTTTGAATTTTCACATAAATATGAGAAAAACTTTCTATTTCTCTAGAAAAATATTTTTAAAACTAAAAATTACATGAATATTAGGAGAATGATTTTATTTAAAAAATAGTAGAAATGTTATAGTAATATTAATAATAATTAATTTCTATAAATTTGGTAAAATTTAATCTATCCATATATGTTCAAAAAACAATATTTTTGAGCTTTGGTAAGAAAACATCAAAATAGAATGTATGGTAAATATTTAAAATATTTATTTTAAAACCAGGAAAATGAAAATAAAAAGTATTTGAAAATTACTTATAAAAATATTTTATGTATAAGTAATAAAATTACTTTAACATTTTAAATAACATTTATATAATGGAGAAATAATTGAATGGGATACTTTAAAAAAAAGGGTTTAATGAAAAATCTGATAAATTAATTCTTTTTTTCCTTTCTATGTTTTCTAACTCATGAATAATAAGATTATATTATATTTATACATTATTAATAAACTTATTAATTTATTTGTTTTATTATTATTCCTTTTACTTCATTTATTACCATAACTTATTTATTTACTAATTGTTTTAGGTTTATATTGGATGTTTTGGGGTCATTTTGTTTATAACTTCATAATAACATCATTGTGTTGATGATGGTAAAAGGGTTTATGGTTATATTTCTTTAATAATTTTAAAACTTTTATAATTATCTTATTTTTTTATAAAATAAACTTTTAAAATGAACCATTTATGGTTTTCATTAAAAATGAACAGCATTATTTCACAGTGACAAAAGTATGTACGTACTCATGAAAAACATTCTAATTTTTATAATTGGTTTAAAATAAATAATTTAGATAATATTTCACATTTATATAATCATTAATATGTTATAAATTTAATATTTATTTATTAATTTTATCCTCGTACCCATCCTTATAAGTTGGAGATGACAAATGAATCATAACTTTTCATTATTGTGATATTCTATACGTATACACAAGCGATGTTATAAATTTAACAAGGATATAAAGGGTATTAATTTAGTTAAAATATTATCTTTAAAAAATCATTATAATTTCATAATAATTTTATATATTAATTAATTCCATCTTTATTATCATCCATGTGAGGCGATTATGGAAAAAGAAACACATTGCTTCATAAGGGTTGTAGTTTATATATATGCACGAGAAATGTTCTCATTTAACCCAAGATGGTAAATAAATATAAAATATTTTTCTAATAAACATAATAACAATTAATTTTATATAATATATTTATTTAAGTATTTTATATTGGTTAGAATATAGTTTAAGCTGGTACAATAATAAATAAACATGAAATAGATTGGTTAATAGTTATACTTATCCTCTGATATCTACCTTTTATATTCACATTAATTATTCCATGATTTTTATTTTAAAAAGAAAAGGACCGGTAAAACATGGACAACTATGTTCTTGTGATATTTGGTTAGTTATATTCTGAACTATAGTACTCAAAATTTGTGAAGAAGGGAGGAAAGAAGGTTCCTTTTTAAATGTGAAGGAAGTGGAAAACATATAAATTTTTTAAACTTTTAAATATTATAAATGTATTACTAAATGTAATGTTATCAAATAAATATAAAATATTGGATAGAAGGTTATAATGGTTTAAATTAAATTTTCTAGGAATAATTTATATTATATTTTGTGGCATTATGACTTGGTTTTTACCTTAATTAAACTAATTTACCCTTTACCGAGGTGACACATTTTTATCAATGTTACAATTAATAATGACCAAAAATGAATTTTAAATCCTTAATAAACACAAAAATAATAATTATAAATATTTAATCAATATTTAATTATTTATTTTATATAATTTTTATTAATTACTTCTAGTATAATATTTAAAATTCAATGAAAACCCGTTTTTATGAAATTGTGTTTTCAGTTTTAAAATAAACTTATCCAAATATGAATTATATTTTTGATTAAAATAAAATTATTTAGACTATTTTAAACCAAATTAATCATATTTTACATTATAAATAATTTAATAATATATTTGGAATTTTAAATTTCTTGAATTAATTAAAATAAATAATAGTTTTCCTGAATTAGAATCTTTAACTATTCTTTTAAAAATCAATCTTTAAAAAAATTCAAAATAAATCCCCCAAATATATATTTGATATATTGATTCAAAAAATTAATTCCATTTTATTATATTGGGTTTCTAAAATTATAAAATTACTTATTAAGGAAAACCATATAATTCATCGAAAACAATTTAATTCAATAGTTATTTTCCTTTCTCGATTGGAATATTATATAAAGTCTTTTATTAAACTATGATTAATATAAATAAATAAAATAAATAATTATAAATCATAATATTTATTTATTTTTATGATTACCTAGGATGTCATATTCTTCAACCTTTAAAAAATTACATCTTCCTGATTTTTTTCTACATTTAAAGAAGTGACGGTATTTTCCCCTCACAAAATTTTCTATTTAAATTTTTTCCTCCATAATAATGTGATTTATCCATAAACCCTAAACCTGGTGACACACCCAATTTATATTTACCTTCCCTCTAGCATCCAAAATCTTGGATGAATTTTCTTTATAATAGAGATTATCCTATAACTATACAACTTCAGGGCTCAAAACATTTGATGAATCGGGTATATACATCAATAGAAATAAAATGTGAAAAAAAATATACAATAGATAAAATCATAGGTAAGACTACCAGATAATAATATGATCCCACTTACTCATAAAATTCATTTCGTATAATGATAGGTGGTATCGAATTTTATTTTTACTAAAATGCATCACACCATTCCTATGAGATATTTTAGGAAATGAATGATCACATACCTTAAATAAAAGACCTTTCTGTTGGTTATATGAAAACCCCTTTTTATTTCGTTATTCTTCAATCCATATAGTTTTGAATCATATTAACCTTCTCAATAATATCTTCTACCAATTTTGGTTCCAACAACTTCCGCTCAAAAACTTTTTCCCAACATGTACGAGTATAAAACTATTTTATATATAATTTCTCAAAAGGTGGAATTTATATACATGAATAAAAACTATTATTATAATAAAATTCAAATAGAGATATATGTTTATCCAAACTAATTTGATAATATAATGTGTAAGTTCAAATCAGGTACTCAAATTTT
Source organism: Viscum album (assembly GCA_963277665.1). NCBI lineage: Eukaryota > Viridiplantae > Streptophyta > Magnoliopsida > Santalales > Viscaceae > Viscum > Viscum album. The sequence continues at coordinate 1,493,800,732 of OY728120.1, forward strand.
TGAATTGCATACTATGATTTTCCATCAATTTCGGATGCAGAGATATACTAAAATTTAATTCAACATCCATCACCCTTTATTTAATTTCAAAATTTTTGATATAATCCTGGAATCACTATCAGATTTAATTTAAATGGGAACCCATGAAATCTTATTATCTATTTCAGATAAAATCAAGATATCTGATCCAAAGTCATAGTATCCCAAAGATGATGAACAAACCTTTAATTAATAAATTGATCAATAATAACCCAAATCAAATTATTACCACATGATTTATTTTGTAATACCACCAAAAAAATCTATAGATATATTCTCTAATTTCCATTCTAGAACTAACAAAGTCTAAATCATCTCCATCTGTAGTTTTTTTTATTTTTTAACCTATTAAAAATTCAAACATTTCATGGTATTATCAATTATACCATTATTTATTCCATCCCAACAAAAATTATCCATGAAGGTCTCTATAAATCTTATTGATTCCATGATTAAGAGAAAATAGAGAGCTATAAGCTTCACTTAGTAATTCCTTCTTTAAATTGGAATCACATGAAACACAAAAACTCTTTCCAAATGTGATAGTACCTTATTTATGTACATTAAATGAAAGAAACATAACATTTTTTTACTAATTCTACTCTTTCTAAAAAATGATCTTCTATATCATCGGGTTTAATTCAACCTCACAATGTTGTATTCACTAATACCAAAGTTAAAAGAAAAGGATTTTCTAAATATAAAATTTCTAGGTTAAAATTTATTAAATCATCAATATGAAGATCATGTTCTAAACACAACATAGATAATGACAAAATATCTTGTTAACTAAAGGCATCATATATATTGTTTCCTTTATATGGATGATAGTTAATAGTGATATTATAATCCTTAATTAGTTATATCACTCTTCAATGCGTCATGCTCAAATATTTTTGAGTGAGTATATACTTTGAACATTTATAATTTATATATATTTAAAATTTATCACAAAAAATTTTTTACCCTAGATTTTTTAATTAATAAATACTATATTTGGTTTAAGGTCATGTATAGGATAATTCTTATCAGGGTGTTTCATGTAATGTGATGCATACATGATAACCTGATAATCCTTCACCAAGAATCAACCATATCCCTTTAAAGAAGAATCATCATAAATTAAAACTTCACTATTTCTTTTTCTAAAGGATAAAATTTCTTTTTATTTATTTTAAATATTCATAACATTCCATTTTTGAAATAAATTTTACCTTCCTTTTGAGTTAACTTAGATAGTGGGATAGATAACTAAGAAACTTTTTCATTAAACTATAGGTAATAAACAACTAATCAATGAAAAGATAAAATAAAAATTAAATTTATAGACCTTGTAAACTCTTTAACCACTTTCATTTTAGATGGATCAATCATTTTTCCATATTCAGAAATAATATACCCAGGGAAAAAAACCGATTGTAACCAAAAATCATATTTACTAAATTTTTAATAATTATTTTATTTGAAATTCTATAAAAAAATCATAATGTGTTTCTGATATTCCTCATAAATTTTATAATAAACAATAATATCATCACCAAACATAATACAAAAAATTTATCGAAATACTAATGGAACACTCTATTCATTATACCTATAAATACTATTGCGAATTTGTTAACCTGGATAGAATAACCAAAAACTCATAATGATAGTAACTAGTATAGAATAACATCCTTGGAATGTATTCCAACATCACCTTCAGTAGTTGATAACTGGACATAATATCAACCAAAAAAATACTAATAACCTTTTAAATAACCAAAAAAGACATTTATATTTGGGAAATGGTACTTTTTCTTCATAGTGATCTTATTCACTTCTTTATAATCATTGAAATGTATCATGGAACCATCATTATTTTTCTTTAAAAAATCAGATAACACCATGGGAGAAGTGTTAGGGATTATGGAACCCTTAAAAATTAATTTAAATAATTTTATTCCAATAAAACAACTCAATTGGATCCATTTGATAGAGATGTTTTGAAATTAGACTAGAATCAGGAACTTCGGTAATAGAAAAATCAAGCCCTTAATCAGGAATTATATAAGTAAAACCATATTATAATAAATACATGTACATAGATACTAATTGAGAATCATCAATTTAAACAATAAAATTATTATTAAAAATATGGTCATGATTAATTTTACATCAATATTCTTTCATTTTCTCAACTACTTGATATGTTATCAAATGTAGAAATTGATTCTAATTTAAAAAGGGAAAATCATTAAAAAAACTTCTTTTACTCTGAAATCATTCTTAGCATGATAAACTCGAATCCAATACATACTCATACATGGGAAAAAATAATAATGGAAAAGTCAAAATCATTTTTAGGCAAAACTATTTAACATATGATAAAAGGAATATTTCTATAAATTCTTATTTCTTTTACACTACCCCTGGCTGTTTTTACTAAAAGTTATGACTTAATTTCCTGAGATAGTATTTCCATTTTACTTTTAAATTTCAGATATATTAAATAAATTTTCAATCATAAATCAATAAATACATATATATTACAGAGACCCAAGTCTTTTACAAATATCATTAGAGGATTTCAAGCATAATTAAACAAAAAATTACAATACAGTGGTCGTAAATTCAAGTGTCTTGAAACACTGGGTATATATAACTAAAAACATGAGAATAAATAAAAAATTTATTTATTTATCTTTTATTATGATCTCCTAACTTCCTTTGAGCCCTAACATCATTATGGGATAACCTGGGGAAAACACTAACAATGGGATGAGTTAAAAAGCGTAGAAAGGGAATAGAAATTAAAATAAAGCTTAAAACATGTGTTATAAGGCATAACATAATGATACAAAAAGGAATAGAATATTATTAAAAATAATGAATCATAACTTGGGATCATATAATAATTGATTCATATTAATTTGGTAGAAACATAAAACACGACTTTATCATGAGTCAAAACTTGTTGCACATAGAGGGGCATGAGTCACGACTTGTTGTACATAGGGGAGAATGACTCAAGTATAATCACCAAGACTGTTACACATAAGTTATAATGAGACCAAAAATTACCAAATTCATTGGATCTATAATGTTTTTCACCCATAATCACATGTTCATGAATAGGATTTCCACAAAATTAATCACACATATATAATCAAACACAAACATATGTGTTACCCATGGAAAGAATTGGGTATTATAATCATGTCAAAAGCATAACAAAAGGTTGTATCATAAAATTTTCAATTAAATAAAGTAATTAAATCATGCATGGACATTAATAGTGTAATATAAACATATATCATTATAATATATCTTGAACTGAAGTGAAGTGAGTGTTTAAGAAACTTTTTAAATAAAACATTTTTTTAAAGTTTAAGGGGAAACATTCAAGATTTTTTACAAAGGAAAAGTAATAATTGTTTTCATAAAACCATAATTGAACCAAGGTATATTTTAATGAAAAAATTAGTGATTTTAGAAAAATAATGGTGGCTTAAAACTGATTATGGAGTACACGTGAAAATGATAAATAATTTAGGAAATTCCCTTAAATCCGTCTTTCTTATGGGGAATAATTGGCTAGGGAACCTTTTAAAAACATTTATTTTCCAAAAAACAAGGATGAAAAGATAATGATATATGATTTTTAAATATATAAACAACAATTAAAAGATTTAAATAAAAATAATAGAGAATTTAATTTGGGTAAAAATAATGAAAGAATAACCCAATGGAATAAGGGATGTTTGGGATGAATCCCTTACCTTATGTCCCAAACGATTCTTCACTTGATCTTAAGGTCATTAATAATCCAATTATATTAATTCATTAATAATTATACAAACATTAATACACGTATGTTATTTTTAATAACTTTATAAATATAATTTATGGCCTTTTTGATGGGTTAATAAAATCAATTTCATCATTTGGGGGCATTGATTTCCTTGGATTTCAGGATTAGTTTACTTGTATATGTGTGTGAAAAATAATGTAGAATGAGGATAGTTGACCAGAACTAAACTTATATGTTATTAATAAACATATATAATATTAAAATACAATTTTTTCATAAGTTATGATGATTCCTTAGATAAATCATTAATGATAATTGGTTCGATTAATTTCGCATTTTTTTATCACAACGATCTCATTTAAATTTATAAATTAATATCATGTTTAAAAATTATTATAGAACATTAAATAAGATACAATATATATATATATTATAATATTTTTCAACCATAAAAATTGTTTCATGACCATCCTTGGAGATGGTATTGAATTATGAAATCACGACATCTATGAAGGTGGAAAATCGGCTCCTCACGGAGATGTTTGAATTCTTAAAGTAAAATAAAGAGAATAATAGCATGATGAAAAATTATTACATAAACATGATAAAATTATAGTATATGTAAGAAAAAAGAGTTTAATTCTATTTTAATGAGGTTATTTGGGGAGATAAAATGAAAATAATGGAACATGAAAACAAATTTAAAGAAAATTGAAGTGGGTTTTACCTCTTGATTCCTTCTTCTTGAAAACCTACTTAGGGGATTGGTTTTACTCCCTCGTTAAGAATAAATTCTCCTAGTAATGGGGGAGAGTTTTTGGAAGATTATGGGGGTATAATATGTACAAGCATTAGGGCTTTAGTTGTGTGGGGATAAGAGGTGGTGAGGGGTGGTAATTATAGTGGAGAAGAAGGGTGTTTTCTCATTATTTTACTCAATATTTTATTATTTTCTCAAGAAAATAAATATTTTTTATTATTGAGACTAAATATAGTAATTAGATCATGTGAGTTCAAATAAATTGTTCTTACATAATAAATAACCTAAGTAATAGTGTATTCAACTTATAATGTATTTATTCCGTAAATTACTATATTTTACAATTCACCAAAGATTCAAGTATTTGAGAAAAATCCCAAAAATTCACCCTAATAATTTTTTGATGTATAGAATTAAAAAATTAACTCTATTTTTTGAAAATAATTTTCTGATTATGAGAAATTTAATTTTTAATAAAAATCATAATTTACTTGAAACATACATATTTTAAAATTATAACTGCTTTTATATCACTCGGAAAAATTAACTAAGATCTCATAAAATTATCTTATAATCATATTACATATAAATATTAATTTATGAATAAATTTTATGAAAATAAAATTTATTTTAAATTGTTAAATTTAATTAAATATTTAAGAACAATAAAAATACTAATACTTAAAAACTAATTTTTAAAATATTTATTTACTTTTATTATGATACAATTATTTCATATAGCCACTTATAAGAAGGGTAAATTTTATTCATGATTTCAATGGTGATGTTAATATTCAATTGTCCAGTTTAATATTTATAAAGTTCATAATACTATTTTAATGTTCAAGTTACTATTTCATCGGTATAGCTTCATTAACATCTATAAATGCTTCTTATTTCATTCTCTAATAATTTATAAAGATTATATATTGTTCTCTTATGTGTTTAAACCATATGAAATAACTATAAGGAAAGAATTTCTATTGATAAAACATTGGGTCATTACATTATTCCCCCTTATGAAATTTCTCCCCCAATTTTTTTTACATTCTATGTTTAAAACATTTGGGGGTACTTCTATTTCATTACTTGATCTGGTTCCCATGTCGCATATTCAAACATATGTTCCAACCAAAGTAATTTGAAAATTTGAGTTGTCTTTTTGCATATAACTATATCTCTACAATCCAAGATCTTCACTTGCTACTACTCGTAAGAAATACCATTCTCCAAATGTACCACCTTTGATGTTGGTACATGTGAAGGATTTGTTGTGTAATTCCTTAAGAGGGATATGTGGAATACATCAAGTACTTGAGACATGGTTGGTGGAATTTCTCATCGATGTGTCACATCTCCAACATGATCAAGGATCTCGAAGGAGTCTATCTACCTAGGATATAAATTCCCTTTATTCCCAAATATCACGATCCACTTCCATAGAGATATGTGGAGAAATAAAATGTCTCTCACCTCAAAATCTAGCTCCCATTTTCGACTATCTACATAGCTCTTTTTTCGACATTGGGATACCTTGATGTGCTACTAAACTGTCTTCACTTTCTACACCATTTCTCTGACCATTTTAGGTCTTATCATATTATGTTCACCGACTTCATCCCTACATGCCAGTGTTGTTCACCTTTTTTCATAAAGGTCTTTATATAGATCCATTTGATTCTTGAGTGAAATATATTATTATAGGGTAATTTGACCGATGGGAGATGTTTGTCCCACCCCTTTTGAAGTCCATAGAATATGATCTCAACATGTCTTCTAGTGTCTGAATAATCTTCTAAGATTTGACATTAGTTCCAGGATGAAAATTTTTATTAATGTTCTGCTCAACTCTTAGAACATGTTTGACACTTTTCTAGAACTTGGAGGTGAGACTCAAATCTTCGTTGGATAAAATAGATAGTGGTACTCCATGAAACCTTACTAATTCATTGATTTATATCTATGAAATTTGATACACGGATAAGTCCTATGAAATTTATGTAATGTGATATTTCTTTGTAAGATGATCCATAATAACCCATATAGAATTGTTTCCTATAGATTTCATTTGAAGTCCAATGAAAAAGTCTATGGTGATGTTTTCCAATTTCCATGTTAGTATGGGTGATAGAAGAATCACCCCTTCAGAATTTTTCCTTTGAGCCTTCACTTGCTCACATACCAATCACTTTGACGTATATTCAAATATCTCCTTTTTCATAGTGTCGCGCAAAATGTTCTCCTAGAGATCTCGATATATATTTATGATTCTTATGTAAATAGAGAATTTTGATCTATTTGTGTCATTTAGAAGTTATTTCATTGTCTATGGATTGTATGGTACACATAGTCCTGACCCAAATCTTACGACTCTATCCTCATCGATCTTGAACATGGAAGATTTCCCAATCTTAATAGGTTCCACTTTTTTCTGAGTTTCCACATCATTTCATTGATTATTCGTTATTTTATCCTTAATTAGATGTTGGGAAATTATTTGAGAAAGTATTGATGATGTTCCTACCTTAATGATTCCCATGTCCACACATTTTAAAACTAATAAGATTGGATCCTCCCCAATTATCTTCATGGATAATGATGCATGATCCATTATAATTATAGAATCTACCACCTTATTTTCCTTTCTTGGATGGTAGTGGATTGAGCAGTCATAATCGTTGATGATCTATAACAATATTCACTAGTGTATATTAAGATCCTTATATGTGATTATATATTTGAAACTCTTTTTGATCAGTATATATCTCACAATTCTCCCCATAGAGAAAATGTCTCCATATTTTCAACACAAAGATCACAGCTGCCAACTCCAGATCATATATTGGATAGTCTTGATCATGAATTTTCTACATCCATTAGACATATGCTATAAATTTAACATTTTTCATTAGACAACATCTTAATCCATTCTTTGAACCATATTTGTACACCAAAAATAGGTCTCCACTTTTTGGGAGTTTGAGTACTAGTGTAGTGATAAGTCTATTTTTGAGATCCATAAATCATTCCCCACATTTTAAGTCGAGAAAATATTTACTCCCTTCTGTGTCATCTTGGTTATTGGGTTTGATAATCATGAAAATTTATTCACAAATCATTAGTAATACCTAGCTAGACCAAGGATACTACAAATATCTTTCACAGAAGTTGGCATGGGCCACTCTTCAATTTCCTTTGTCTTGGAAGGGTCTGTAGATTTTACTTTGCTGGTGATAACATACCCCAAGAATGATTCTTCCTCCACCAAGAACTAACATTTACTATACATTTAATATATTTTCTCCCTTTATAAAGTATTTATAATTGTATTTAAATTCTCCTCATGTTACTCCTTTCTCTTAGAGTATATCATAATATCACCAATAAAGACTACAACAAATTTATCTAGGTAATCCTTAAAGACTCTATTAATTAAATCCATAAAATTTTTGGGTAATTAATGAGTCTAAACGGAATCACTATGAAATCATAGTGTCTATAACTTGTTCAAAAGACACTATTGGGAATATCTTCCTTCTTTACCTTTAATTGGTGATATCCTGGCAAGAGGTCCACCTTAGAAAAATAACTAATACCATGTAGCTGATTGAACAATTCATCTATCTGAGAAAGGGGATACTTTTTCTTTATCATGATTTTATTGAACTCATGATAATCAATGTTGAAGAACATTAATCAATATTTCTTCTTCATGAAAAAGATTACTTTTGGACCCCATGGTGAAGCAATCGAGCATATAAAACTATTGTCCAGATTCTCCTACAACTACTTCTTCATCTATTCTAGAACTATGGTGGTCATTCTATAAGTTATATTTGATATAAAAAGATAACATGGAATAAGTTCAATTGATAACTCAATATCTCGATCAATATGGAGACTAGGAAATTATTCAGCGAATACATCATTATAATCCCTCATGATTGGAATGTCATGGAGAATGATAATTTTCTTTGTCTCAATAATTTGAGCAAGATATGCTTTCTCGTAAGGAAGAAATATCCACACTTGAAATGATGATTTAGAAGGAGATTCATCTTCCTCCTTGAACTTGTAAATAATTATAGGATGCTTCAGGTTGTGAAGCGTGATCTCCCTTTCCTGAAAATTGATGTTGGTTTTGTATAAATATAGACAATCCATTCCCAATATAGAATTAAAGTCCACCAAATGAAGTAAGACAATATTTTTTTGGGGGGTTCGGTCCACCAACATTAACTGGGGATGGGTTTTGAACTTTGGATATAATAATTTATCAATTAGATATTCTTATAGATAACTCAACCTATAAATTTTTAGGTTGTGTTTGAATAGTTCTACTAAACCTGCATGATATGAAAGAATTCATACAACTATAATCAAATACAACATTCACTATTTGTGAATGAATAACCGGCGTACTTTTCACCACATCATTTCCCAGATCCACATCATTAGTAGTGATGGCATAATCCCTTTCTTGATTCTTTAGAGGTTATTATTGATTGCCTCTGAAAACCCTAGGCATAGGGAATTGGTTTTTAAAATATGTTTGTTTCTTGCAGTTGAAACACTACACTACTAGTTGATCATTGTAATGAATCTTCCTTTCTTCTCCCACATTAGTGGTATTCTTAATATTACTTTGGTATTTGTTAGACAAATTCCCCATTCTTCAACATTTGAATCAATTCCTAGTTCCCATTAGACAGTTCCAAGGATGATTTATCCAACAATTTTAACATGTCAGATATTCGATCATCTTTCCCTCATGGGATTTATTTTCATATCCACTCATATTTGACTCTATTTTTTTATGTTTTTCACCAATCCCATGAGACCATTTAGAGTCTTTGATCCTCATTTCAACATTTAGGGCACAATGGAAAATATCCTCAAAACTATTGAAGTCTATAATTTCTATCACTTTTCATAGATTTAGCATTAGTTTGAGGAAGAAGTGAACCACCTTGATTTTGTTGTTCATGATAAAGTGGGAGGCATATATTGCAAGCCTTGGAAAGTTAGCTTCATACACCCCAATAGACTCATCTACCTTATACATAATTCCAATGAACCATCTATCCATTTTAAGATGGAGTGTTCAGGGAAAATATGTATTGAAAAACATTTTTTTGAACTCCTCCAAACCGATAGAATTAATTTCCTCCTTGGAAATGATATTTTTTATTAGCATCCACCACTAATTAGCTTCCCCATCAAAATCATAGACCGCTAGAAAAATTTCCTAATCTTCTAAGCACTAGATGAAATATAATATTTTTTCAATGGAGTTAATCCATTGTTCTGTGAGGAGGGGATTGTATGATCCACTAAACATGGGTGGCCTTTGCTACATGAGGATTTGAGGAAAAACATGATATTTATTTAGTAAAGGAGGGAGTTCCACATGATTCAAGTTATTATTCATAACTTGAGATTGTTGAGAAAGTACTACCCTGATATTTCAAGCACCTATTTTCAGCATATTTGGGATATAATTAGGGTAACGATCACATTACCTGTCACATTGATTGTTCTCATGTGTTCTTATATTTCCTACCATTAACTAAGAAAAATAAAGTTAAATTAGGGGGCTTGACTACATAGGATAATAAAAGGAAACAATGAACATGAAGGAATAAACTTGTAATGGATATGTATATACTAAATTATGATTCCCTAGGTTTCAATCTAGGTTATACAAGACAATTTTCCTAACATATATTCTTGTGGGAATTTTCTTTTTTCCCTTAATATTGTTTTGTAATGATCTTATGAATTTATAGATGCATATCACTCAGAAGTGTCAAACTAGGTGCACAGTAAGGAAAATTATCATGTACCGGGTTACCCTAATTCAAGATCAAAACACCCCATATATTTTTTTACTCCTAGGTACATATATTCTAGAACCATAGAAACTTTTAGTATCTGAGCATGGATGTATTTTCTTGAAAAACTATTTTATCTATACTTACCAAAATATATGTACGTTTTATCATACATAGTATTATCCCAATGGTTATTACTAAAGTTTTATATTATTTTTCACCAAAAATAAATAAACTTTTCCTCTAACACTAACTATAGTGACACATATATTTTACACATATCGTTACATAATTTTAAGCATAATTAAACAAAAAATTACACGACGAGGATCAAAATGTCTAATGTCTTGGAAGACTAGGTTCATAAAACTGATAACATGGAAAAAAAATAAAAAAAATTATTTATTTATCATTTATTATGATCTCCTAAAATCATTTGAGCCCTTATATATGCATAGAATAACGTGGGGATAACATGAAAAATAGTATGATCTAAAAAGACTTGTAAGGGAATAAACATTAAAAGAAAGAATAGCACATGGGTTAGAAGGAATAACATATTGATACAAAAATGTATGAAACATGATTAAACATAAAGAATCATTACATGGGGTAAAATAATATAGGATTCATAGTAATTTTTCAAAAACATAAAACATGAATTTATCATGTGTCAAAGATCATTCCATATAGAGGATCACGATTCAAGGCACATTGCACATAGAGGAGCACTAGTCAGGGATAACAACCAAGACTGTTGCACATAACATCTCATGAGACTAAAATTTTCCCAATGAACTGGAGCACTATTTGGGCACACCCATCATAACATGTTAATGACTATGCTTTACACATAAAGAATCAGACATATATAATCATACATAAACATAAGGGTTACCCATGCAAAGAATTGGGTATCATAATCACGGCCTAATCATAACAAATGGATGTATCATAATAGTGTCCATAGAAGAAAGGAATTAAATAATACATTGAAATTAGTTAAGGAATATTGATATATATCATGATAAGAGATGTCAAACTGAAGTGAACAAAGTGTTTAATAATCTTTATAAATAATACATTTTTGTATGGTTTAAGGGAAATCTTTAAATATTCATTAAAACGGAAAAGGAATTATTGTTTGTATAAGACCATAATTTATCCAACATAGTTATTCATGATATAATGAGTGATTTTAGAAAAATAATGGTTTATTAAAAATATATTATGGAGCATACATTAAAATGGGTAGGAATTCAGAATGTTCCCTTAAAATGGGCTTGCTTATTAGGAAGCATTGAGTAGGGATCCTTTTAAAAAATGAATGTCCTTGAAAAAAAGGATGAATGGATCTTGAGACATGAGTTTGGAACATATAAAAAATATTTATAATATGTAAATAAAAATAAAAGTGAATTTTATTTGGTTAAAAAAAGCGAAAAATAACATGAAGGAATAATGGAGGTTCGGGTACAATCCCATACCTTATGTCTGAAATGATTCTTCACTTGATCTTAATGTTATGAATAATCAAATTAGATTCATTAAATAATAACTAAAATACCATTTATATATTTATTAGATTTATTATAACCTAATTCAGTTTATTTATTGGCCTTTTATTGGTTAAGAGATTCAATTTCATCCTTTGGGAGTGTGGATTTCCTTGGTTTTCATGATCATTTTACTTGTATATGTGCATGGAAAATCATGTAGAATGAGGATAGTTATCCAGAACTGAACTTATATGTAATTAATGGAAATATATAATATTAAAATAAATTTTTTTAAGAATTGAGGATGAATCATTAGATAAATCATTAATGATAATCGCTGCTATTAATTTTGAATTTTTATCCCAACGAACTCATTTCATTTTTTAAATTAATATCATGTGTAAAAAATGATTCCAAAACATTAAATAAGATATAATAAATATATTATAATCTGGTTCAACCATAAAAATTTGTTTCATTGCCAGTGTTGAATATGTAATTGAATGATGATCGCACAATGTATACGAAGGTGGTAAATCAGCACCTCACAAACAAAGTTTTTATTGTCAAAGTAAAAGAGAGACTGAAGAAGATATTGATGAAGTATTATTCCATAAAAATGATAGAATATATTATATCTAAGATTATGTAGTATTTATTCCAATTTTATGATGGGAGGTGGGGAGATAAAAATAAAATAAAGGAACTTGAAAAGAAATTGAATGAAAATGAAAGAGGGTTTTACATCTTCATTTCTTCTTCTTGAGAACCTCATTTGAGGATTAGATTTGGTATTTTGTTAAGAAAAAAATATCTTAGATGTGGGAAAAAGGTTTGGAAATATTATTGGACATAATTTATCAGGGATCATGGCTTTAGAGGTGTGAGGAGAAGAGGTGGTGATAGGTGGTATTTATAGTGGAAGAGAGGGGTGTTTTCTAATTATTTTAGTCAGTATTTCATTTTTATGCAGAAGACAAGAAAAAGTGATGATTATTGAGACTATATATAGTAATTAAATCATGTGAGTTTCAACCAATGTATATTATATTATTCACGACTCAATTTAATAGTGTATTTAACATATAATATAGATATATATTCTTTAAATTACTGTATTTTACTATTCACCAAAAATTCAAGTATTTTAGAAAAGTCCCAAAAATTCACCTTAAATATTTTTAGATGAGTATATTTACAAAATGAAATCCATTTTATGAAAATAATTTACTAAATATGAAAATTTTGATTTTTAATTAAAATCGTATTTTACTCGAAAAACACAGATTTTAAATTTTTTACAAATTTTATATCACATCGAAAAATTAACTAATGTATCATAAATGTATCTTATAGTTATAAGTCATAAAAATATTATTTTATTATCAAATTTTATGAAAATAAATCTTATTTTAGATTTTTTAATGTAAATAAATATTTTCCACCTATAAAAATACAAACAACTAACTAATAATTTTGAAAATATTTATTTACTTATACTATGATATAATTATATCATATTATCATTTATAAGAGGGATAAATTTCATTTATACATTCATTGGTTATTTTACTATTCAATTGGATGGTTTACTATTAATAAGGGTCACATTACTATTCTAAAGGTCAAGTCACTATCTCATCGATATAGGTTCCTTAACTTCTATAAATGCTTCTTATTTCATTCATTAATCATTTATAAAGCTTTTATCATGATGTATTCTGTGTTTACACCATATGAAAAAATAATGAGATGGGAATTTCTATATATAAAACATTGGGTCATTAAATACATCCTTTAAATAAATAAGTAATGTTTCTTTTACCACATCATTTTAGTTCTAGAATCTACTATTGTAGTATAAAACAATTATTTACACCTTTAAATGTATATTCATGATGAATCCCACTTGAGTAAATAATGTTTGTAATTCAATACAGTAATTTATCAACTCATTTCAATTAAAACATTTCACTACCGAATTTTCATTATTAATCTAACCATTTTAATTTATATTTTATTTACATTCACAACCAATGTGTTTAGGATTTTGTTATCAACCAAACATCCCAAGTCTTATAATAAATTCTACAAAATGTTTCTTTCCACAATTACCACAAAAGGGTAATTGAATTTTTTACCTTCATGTTTCTTCTATGAATGTGTCCTTATTTAGAACATCATGGATCACTTCGAATCCTTTTTTTTCTAAACCCCCAAAAATTCATATTGACTTTTTCGACATACTATCAAGTTTCCACATAACTTCCAAAATTAGTAATAATGACATCCCTTCATAAACATGGCTTCATTCTAGAGAAAAATTGATAAATTTTACTATCACGGTATAGAATGAAATTATATGAATACATATCCAAAAGAGTAAAATTATCATTATATAAAAAAACAGAGGCCTCTTACTTTTACATTAACTCAAAGAAGGTCATTTCTAATCTATCTAAAAAATTGGAAAATAATTTTGAAGGAATAGATATTTAAATACCATCAATTATATCGAATAAATAGCTTCCTTTTCTTTAGTGTTATTAATCAAAGACCTCCATTTATTGGCTTCACCATTGAAATAATAAATAAAAATGGATATCTTCTATTGTTATAAAAATCCAAGAACTTCAAATATATTCTATAAATAATTAATCCATCTTTCAGAATTCATTTGTTTTAAGGATCCCCTAATAGTCATAGGGAATTATTTCATTAAATTATTTACTATATACATGTTCTCTATGGAGAATTTGTTTGAGATCTTTCTTGTGAGCCACTTTAAATATAATATACCAACTAAGTTGTAAATACCATATATTACTATGTTTTAACCATTCCAGATTGCTAGTTTAGAGGGATATTATTTTTTTAATTCCATTCTACCTCAACTTCATTGTTTCATTAGTGTAAAACCATTATAAACAGACATGTATTAGATGAATCAAAATGGACATATTCAAAATAAATCCTATGATAACATAATCGTACAACATAATCTCTTAAGAGTGTCTCTTATCATCACCCCGACCTCTAAAGTTACATAAACCTTTATTGTGATACCAACTCTAATGACATGTACCTTATTCAATGCATAAATACATGATTTTTAAAAATGTTTAAACATTCCTATATTTCTTGGATCTTTTTAGTTTATATTATAATATAATTACATAAAACATTACAAAAATAAATTGTCTATTTTCACGAATTTTCCATTTTCTCACAAAACTATTTCATTATAAAGGAACACTTACTTCATTCAAGGTAACTCCCATAGTTTATAATCTAAATTTATTAAAATTTCTACTCATCCATAAGACATATTGAAAATTATTTTAAGACATGGGAGGAGTAAAATAAACAATATTAATGAAAATAAATGAAAATAAATTTTTAACACTGTTTGTAAACCAAAAAATCAATAAGATAATTTTCATTTTTCACAATAAATATTTTATCTCAAATTTCTATTTACTTTTAAAATAAAATAACATAACTATTTAATATAATTCATGAAACATTTCAACTTATAAATGAAAAATAATAAAAATAAGGGTTTCCTAAAAACTATGAAATCTTATGAATTCCTTCCCCATAAAACCATCCTTTCGCCATTATTTAAAAAAAATGCCAAAGACAATTCTTAATATAATAATCTCATTTTATTACCATTTGAAATCATAATATATCCTTTATAAATAATTCCAATCATTTCATATAGGTACCTTGGTAAATTATCCATACATTCACCCTTAGAATAACCCTTATAATGCAATCACATAACCAAGTAATTTTTATATCTCAGAGGAGTGACCTTTCACTAGTTGACTCTGCCACTTTACCTAATTCATTATAGTGTTATTTCAGGCTCACCCATCAACTGAGTTATTTTTATCTCACCCATAATTCAAATAAAATTATAAAGAACCATAGAATGAATAAAACCCATACTTATTTCCCTTTGACCATAAAAACAATTTGATTCGACATTCAGGGACATATGTAACAACACTTTTAGTTATCTCATAATGAGGATAAAAAAATTTCATTTCCTTAGAATTTTTTTTATTACTAAAAATTACATGAATATTAAGGGAATTATTTTATTTTAAAATATCCATAGAAAATTGTATAGTAATATTTATGATTAATAATAGATATTAGGTAATGAAAAAAGTGGTTACACTGTATATATCAAAAAACATACTTTATTAACTTTGGTAAAAAAACATAAAAATTTACCATATGGTAAATGTTTATATGATTTATTTTAAAAATAATCAAACAAAATTAAAAATAAGTTGAAAATGATTCTTTACTATGTAAATAATTACATTCTCGGAACATTTTTTGGAAATTAGTTTCGGATAAGAAACATTGGAAAGGAATACATTAACATAAGTGTTCATTAGAAAATATCTTACCTTTATTAATATCTAGCTTCATATATCCTTTAAATCATGAATAATAAAATTATAATATCTTTATAAATTCATAATAACCCTTTTCAGGTTTATATTATAGTTATTATTCCTTTTATTTCTTTCTTTAACATGGCATTTTTAGTTACTAAAATTATTAAGTTTATGTTGGATGTTTTGGGATCATTCGGTTTATAACAACAAAATAACATCACTTAATTGGCCATGGTCAAATATTTTATCGTCATTTTACCTCAATCATCTTAAAATATTTATAATTATCATATATATACTTTAAATACAGTTTTTAAAATCACCCATGATAGTTTTCCATGAAAAATGAACCACATTTTTTCATGGTTTAGGTAGTATATACATACACAAGGACACCATTTTCATTTTTTAACGGGTGAAAAAGAAATAGATTAGATAAAATTTCTATTTTACATAATCATTAATATGTTATAAATTTTATATGTATTAATTAATTCCTTCCTTAGGACGATTCCTAAATTGTGGCGATAAGAAATGAATCACACTGCATTGTGGAGGTGGTATTCCACACATATGCATGAACAATGTTATAAATTTTCAACAGACGGAATGGGTAACAATGTAAGTAATATATTATTTTTAAATAATTATAATAATTTAATAAATTTATTATATATTCATTAATTACATCGTTTATAACCAACCATGTGAGGTGATGATGGAAAATGAAATAGATCTCTTCGTGGATGCGATAGACTACATGAATGCATAAGTGATGTTTTCATTTACCATATATTGGAAAATATATAATAAAGAGTTTTTACATAAACATAATAACCTTTATATATATCGAAAAAAATTATTTTATAATTTTATAGGTGTTATAATAGATTTTAATGAAGTATAATAAAAAATATTCTTTCAATAGTTCGGTTAGAAATTATACCACCTCTTTAAATATCTCCCTTTATATTTCACCTTAATCCTTCTCATATTGGTATTTTGAGAAAACCATTTTTTATAAAACATGAGTAAGAATAATTTCAGTGACATTTTGGTATCGAATTATCTTACTAAGGTTTCCAAAAGGTGTGAGAAAGGTAGGATATGAGGTTCCCGTTTATAAGTGATCGGAGTGGCACACTAGTAATATTTCTAAACTTTTCAAATTATAAACAGATTATACATGGTTAAGTGTCTCATGAACTATAAAAATTAGGATCTATGGGATAATGGTTGAAATCCCATAATCTAGTTAGAAATAAGTTATGATTTTTTTTTCTTTACCACATAGTTATTACATTAATTAATCTGATTTACCATTTATCGTGGTGAAACATTTTTACTTTGGATGTTATTCATAATGAATAAAAATGAAATTGACCATATTAATAAATTAAAACCTCCTCGTTAAAAATATGGAATCCATTTTTTAATATTTAATTTTAATATTCAAAGAAATTACTTTTAATATAATAGTACAAAACAATATGAAATATAGTTTTAAATGATTGTGTTTTTAAGAATAAAAATGAATTTCTAACAAAATTGAAATTTTCAGTGTTCACATAAAAATAAATCATTTTAGAAAAATACAAAAATTTAAAAATAATATATATTCAATATATTCATTCTAAAAATAAATTCCATTTTTTTAAAATTTAATTTTTAAATCAACAAACATAATTTTAAATAAAACCACGTAATACAAGTAAAAAAATTATTAAATAAAACTATTTGTTTTTCTATTTAAAAATATATTAATTAATTTATTAAACTATTATGAATATGAATACTTAAAATTAATACTTTAAAATAACAAGATTACTTTATTTCTATTATTTCCTATGTTGTATCATTTATTTCATTTTCAATAGTTTCCATTGTAAATATATTTCACCATAATAAAGGGTAAATTGAGTAAATTAAGGTAAAAACATTGTGGTAAGGAAAATAATTGAACAAAAAATATTATTATCTAATTATTATTATTATTATTACCTTATATTATAAATTTTATTGTTTTTAATTCACATAAAAATGTGCATTACATTTAAAATATTTAAATGCTTAAAAAATTTACAGGTATCCCACTCCACTCACTTACAAACAAGAATCCCATGTCTTCTATTACTCACACATATTGTGAATTTTATGTCAACCAAGGCCAGAAAAATATCTTTCCAATATAAAACCACTTTTTCTAGAGGATCTATTCTTGTAAAAAGTTTATCCTAACAAGGATTACGGTGTAATCCCTAAGAGGTTTTCCAAATAAGATGCATACTTCTTAATATTGGGTTTTTTGTTTATTTCTTAAACTTCCACCTTTAAATATTATTTATCAATAATAAGATAATAACATTATTATCGTAAGTATAACTAACTTTTTATTATAATTATTTTACAACCATAATTCATTTTCATTTCCATATTTTTGGAAATTGAATCATCGCTCGCGAATATGTGTAGACTACCAGATCTATGAATTGATTTGTTTCATTTTTATCATTTTATCATATTTTATTTAAACCTAATGATGTAATAAATGAATATATATGGAATTTGTGACATAATTATGGTTTCACAAAGATAATACATTACTTACCTTTTTACCCTACCATCCATTGGAAAATGATAACGTCACTCATATATATGTGTGGACTACCACCTTAATGAAATGATGTGATTACTTTTTCATATCCACCATATGAGTTTGGTTCTATGGATAGAAAAAAATTTATAAATATTAAAGGTATAAAAAATTTATGCTTCTATAAATGAAAAATATGAAAAATATTATTTATTTTCCCCCAATTAAAATAATGAAATCATTGTTCATTTGTACATATGAAAAATGGTCTCCATGAAACAAAATGGATCATTTTTCCATATCACCTTACATGGTTGGTTTTAAAAGTGAATATAATTTCTATATATGATAATTATAACATGTTTAAATTTATATAGTTAATGTATCCATATTCCTTTTGATCATGGTGAGTGAACTGATGTTATTTTGAGGTTATAAATTGAACATCCTCAAAACAACCAATGTAAACATAACCATCTTAGTAACTAAATAAAACATGGGAATAAATTAAATAAAGGGTATAATTATAATTGGATGAAAATTTAAAAGGTTCTTATTTATGATCATGGATCCTTCCATCAAATTCCTTGGTGTGTTTTTGAGGTATGAGATTCTTGGAGGAAGCTTAGAGAAGGCTCAATAGAGTTAAAGAGTTTAAATATGATTATAGGAGGAATTAAGAGTGTAAATTGCTATTCAATATATGAGAGAGTATTTTATGGCCTGAATAGTTTTTTGAGGAATGATAAAGTGAATTTCATAGGTTGATATTCAGGACATAAACCACAGGTTCATGGTGTGAATGGATAAAGGGTCAGGTTTGTTAGATTTTTCACTGATAATTTATGATGTGAATATTTAGTTTATATAATTGATTGAATCTATAGTTATAGGATATAGGTTATTTTTTTGGAGTGTCTCAAATTTGTGTCATTCATGATGTGAATTACTCATTCACACCCTAAATGTGTATTAGGAATAGTGCATATAATATCTATCCCACCCATTGATTCTCTCAAAACCCTTTGATTTTCTCCCAACTCTAGGAATCCAATTGTTCCCTTTCATGTTTTCTTGAATCCCTTTTGATTATAATTTATCTCCATCTTCCCTCAATTGATCCTTGGTGATCCGAGGTGAGTTTAACCCTTTTTTCCTTATGGTTTCATCAATGATCAATTTTGTATCCTCACATTCTATGTTATAAATCTATAGAGGATGATCTTATTTGATCCCATTGAGATATTTTAATGTTTTACTATGTTCATGGTATAATGTCCTTTAATGGTGGTATAATCCTTTAAGGAGATGTGATCGAATATCTTTGCATATTTTTTTATTCTTTTTTGAATAATGTTGAGACCCTTGTGGTACTGAATTCAATAAATCTACTTATTTGAATTGTAATCATGAAGTCATCATGGTTTAACTCAATGGGTAATAGTGAAATTGAACATAATGAAGATTAAAATGGAATTAAACACATAATTGTTTTTCTATTATAGAAATATCATGGGTTTATAACGTTTTAATGGTTCACCTATTGATTTTATGGATATTTTGATATGTTTTCTTATGTTGTGGTTTAGAATATTGGTTATGATAGGAACCCAAATAAATAAAATAATGTTGGAAATCCTATTTTGAAAAATAACATAGTGGAATGGTTAATTTTTATAAATATTCATTAAAATTTGATAAAAATTAATGTTATAATCAAATTAGGTTTAAATAATTTTAATGTTTTAGATATACTAGGACATGGGTTTATGTAGTTGTAACATATGTCAATTTAATAAGTTAATTGAATTGGGTAACAAATTTTTTATTTATTAATGATTATTGTCTTGATCTGTGTGAGATTGTTTGTCTATGAAGGATGGAAACCTTGGTTTTACATTTTAGATACCTAGTTGACTATTTTTTTTTATTTTATTCCTTATGTGTTTCTATTGATGAGGATCTTTATTATGTGAAGTGATGCATTCTTGGTCTGTTAGATGTTCTAGATATAAATGCCAAGGTATTCCTAAGATTGGTGTAGTAATTTGTTCATATAATGGTGGGATAGATGGTGACATGTATAGTGGTGTCGGGGATGAAACCAAGACCGATTGATGTGATTGAAGATGGGCTTTCCCATTGTTAATTTTACTAAAAGATAGGATTCTTGCGTGATAATGTTTTTTTGTAAAAGATAGATGGTTAGGTTTCTTTTTTCATTCCATTCCACATATCTTAATTAAACTAGTTATTATTAGTTTACGAATAATTTATGTTATCTTAGGATAATTCCAAGAGTACATAAAATTATTCAATGGAAATTTATTCTAAATGGTTTAACCTATGGGGTTTGGGGATTGATAGAATTCCGAATGAAAATAATTATTGGGAAACTTTGTATAAGGTTGGTTTATTCTTGGGGGGAGTGGTATTGATTTGAAATTCATGTAATATGAAATATTTAATGTAATTAAATGAATGTTTATTGAAATGCTTGTATACTTATGGGGTGTATTATCCTTAACCATGAATACCTAGTGTTTGATAGATGATAGTTGTAGTTTATGTTAAGACATGGTTGTTTCCTATATTGTTTTTGGTGAGGTATATATATATATTAAATATGTTATATGATTTTATATTCTACCCCACCCACATTGGTAAGACTACTCACATCTAGTTGACTATGGGAGGCTGTTTTCCCCGACATCCAGGTTGGTATGGATGGACGAATAACTACCTATTCTTTAACTAATCTATTCTCTTGGTAATATTATGGGATATTATACATGGTGGTTACCCTTACTAAATATGTTTATAGAGGGATTTTATGGCTTGTGGTTATTTTAGACACATGTATCTATGGATATAGTATCCTAGTCATTATTATAGCACCGCCACAAAATAGGGCAAGGGAAGCGCTGCCTTTTATCAGCGGTATACAAAAAGCGCTGATAAAGGGGTGTGCCTTTATCAGCGCAAGCTAAAAGTGATGATAAAGGTAACCTTTATCAGTTCTAAAACAAGCGCTAAGAAATTCTTACCATTAATTAGTGCTTTTTTAGCACTGACAAAGAGTACATTTATCAGCACTATTATTAGCACTAATAAAAGTTTTTATTATTACTTTTTTTAAAATTATTATATTTATATTCAAAAATAATTTTTTCTGTATACATCAACAATTATATACCAATATTTATAAATATATTTTATTTATAGTTATAATTATTAATAAATATATATATATTTATTTTATATATCATTTTAAATAAATATATAAGAATATAAATAAATTAATAAAATTATACTTTTATAAAATAATTATTTATTAGCGCTATAATTTAGCACTGATAAATAGATGTTTTATCAGCACTTTTTTAGTGTTGATAAAGATGATTTCAATAAGGAAGGGGAGAGAGATGAACCATTTAGAATGGCATTTGAGGAAATACATGTATTTTATGTTCCAAACCCTGCAAATCTAAACTTGTCAATTGTTCTGTTATCGACAAAAACAACTAAAGGGTCAGATGAAAGATCTATAGAGGATGACACTTTCATAGGGGCTTCATAATCATTTTGCAGCAGTCCCAATTTATAAATCATTTTGTAAGTCATGGGTGACCACAATGACGGGATTTACATAGTCGATAGAGGAGTCAAATCTCTTCATCCTTTAAAAAAAGAGGTCAATAATAAGGTTATTTGTTTATTGTAATATACATTGTGTTACGTTATTTTATTATCTATTTGTGGCTTCTTTTATGTAATCCAAATTAAATGTTAAACCACTTCTATTGATAATGACTTCTGCACCTGCAGATGCCCCCAATCCCAAGGCACAATTGGTCTCTCAAACTGCTGCTGGTCCCAGTGCATAGCAACAACAGGTTTCTCGACCTCTAGTTGCTGGTCCCAGTGCTGAGGTACAACAGGTTTTTCAACCTATTACAGGTTGTCCCAGTGTCATTGATAGTGCTCCAGAGGAACATACTGATGATGCTTCTGAATAAATGGTTGGAAATGAAACCCAAATGGTTCCAAAAAAACAAGAGCACCATAGTTTGACAGTGTTACCCAAAATCCTTTATCAAAAAGAATAAGGCATAAAATTTGAGGTGGGATGGAATAAGTGAGGTCAAAATGTTAACCCCCACAAATCCATCTTTAGTAGCTACATTGGAATCATCACTCAGCACCATGTGCTGATTGATGTATAGTGGTGGAACCATGTTGTCACCAGTCTTAAGACACTAATGTGGGAAGAGATTACGGTAACATTATGATATCATTTTTTAAATTTATTAAAATAAAATAAAATACTAAAACATTAACTTATTCTTCCTCATCCATTGTATAGTGCATTTATAGTAGATTCCTCACACAAGGAATATTTATTAAGAGTTGCAGGAAGGATTCATAGAGGCTTCTGCACAATTTAAACGAAATATCAATTTAAAGATGCTCAAAGGAAAATCAGGGCTCACCCACCTCCTCTTTATGCACACTTGATATCCCTTGGATCTTGGGATATGTTTAGCAACCGTCGTGTGGAGAAAACTTTTCAGGTACATTGTGTGTGGTAATACGTATTTTTACATTTCTTGTATTCATCACATTGATTGAGAGTTTTTTATTTATGGAACTGAAACTGAGTGATTAAAATAAAGAGCGTGCAACAAAACCAGCATACCCATACCGTAAAGTAAGGATGGGGTATGCTTCACTTGAGAAAAAATTGTTACGCCTTTTAAATATACCATAATATTTTTATGTGACATAAAACAACACTATAACCATTTTTCTTTGTTTATATGAAGATTGATGAATCGAAATAGAAATCCATATCAATCCTAAGCCATGTGCTATCGAAGGAGGCTTGAGAAATAAAGAGGGGATACTGATAGATGAAAACACACACAAAATGTGAGAAACATGTGTAAGTATGACATAATATAAATTTTATTTTCTTTAAATATCTATTATATAAAAATGGCTACTTGTTTTATTTTATTTTCTATATGACATAGTCACAGGAATAAACAGCACCCACACTAGATGTAGACATACTTTTAGTGGCCTTGAAGCAGCCAGAATAGTATGGTTGTGCCAGAGGTGTGGGTTTTTGGGGTGACACTTCGAATATATTTTCAAAAACAAAAACAAGAGGAGGATCGAACTGAGGAAATGGAAAAGATGCAATACAAAATTAGCTATTTTTCAAGAAGAAATAAAATTCTAGAGAGAGATAATAGAAAGTTTGATGGGGGTAGATGAAAAGATAAGAAAAAACTCAACAACAACCCATGCATGAAGATCCCACCCCCCCCCCCCCTCCATGCCCCCAACAGCATTGAGGTTAGCCATTCCCCTAAAAAATATGACTTAGCCGAGGTAATCAATGTTCTAATAGTTTTATCTGGGAAATTTGAATCACATAGACCTTGATACCTTTCTTGTAATAATATTATATAGGGTGAAAATGATTTTTATTTATATCTTTCAACTCCCACCTATCACCTTGTAGCGAGGGATACGATGTTCAATATGAATAACGACATGCTACACAATAGAAAACATCCAACAAATCATTTTAGAGTGTAAATTAACGTATCTAATTAGTTGAGTGTTGAGCTACCTGTTCCAAATAACGATGAACACACTCATATGGTTTAACAAGCTGTTGGAACATTCATCGCATGGCCATCAATTCTTGTAAAAAAACTTGTTGACGAGGAGGTATCTTTTTACAATTTATTTTTCAAGCTAGACCTTTATCATTTAATGAAAAAAATCTGAACCGATGAATGTTATTACAGAATGAACAAGTGAAGGGGGTGAAACCAAATATCAAGTCAAAACTATCTCAAGGATCAACCAACTGATGGAAACAGTCTGTTGAGAGAACCTTCACCCCACCCGTTCTATATCCACAGTTAATATCATTGTAGGATCATGTGGATACAAAGTTGATAGATGGAAATACTCACATAGTTGATTTTGAAAAAAAGTTTGTACGGAGAAGAAGAATCATATTTCATTAGTGCTGAAAATGAAAATGAAATCCTCATGTATGAATGGATAGGCACCTTAGTTGTAAATTTATACATGAGGTATGTTTTCATGATTTGATTTTACAAAAGCTGATATACTCTGATAATTATGACTAAGTATATTTCATATTTTTCATAGGCGTATATATGAAAACAACTGAATGGAATTCTATATGAACAAAAATTTGGACTCGTTAGTCCTCACATCACCTCTTTAAAAGAAGTAATAGATTCTGATAAAGAGACTATAATAATTTCATCCCTACTAAAATCGTTGGAAAACAAATTTACTGAGGATAGAATCTTTTTAATACCAACGATGCAGGGGTAAAACTCTACAATTTTATCATATCAACTATATTTTCATTTCTTTCATTACTTATTCCTTTTTGTGTTTTTAGGCAGCATTGGATGCTGATTTCAGTCAATTTGGATACTCCAAATATTTATTTTATGGATTCAATACATGGATATGCAACAAACCGACCATGCATGATGGCGTTTGATAATTTGTAATACACTAGTTCCATCATATTATAACTAATCATATAGTTATATAATTTATATTTTCTTTTAATGAGGATTCTATAATGATAGGGCGGTGTATCAATATCATCTACTTCATGGAATGAATCTAGGGTCTAAAGAAAAGAACACCTACAAGATCTACAACTAGAAAAGTATCTTGGTATATATGATAATATTTCACTATCCTAGCACATATCAAAACAAATTAATTATTTTTCTCAATGTTTCTACAATGTCCAAAACAAACAAACAGAAAATGCTGTGGTTATTATGTTTTTAAATTTATGAAAGAGATTGTATTTTATCAACAAACTAGCATCATTGAAGAGGTATTTTCCAAAATAATTATGATTCAATTTAAAATATTTATGAATCCTTTGTGTATATATATTTTTTCAGTACTATCATGACTATCACAAAAACTTATATTCACAAGATTATATAGATGTGATTAGAAATTAATGGGAAGCATACATAATAGAATATTGTACACTAATTGGATGAAGGTGAATTCCTACCACTTATATTATCCTTATATGATCATTGATATATCCTTTTTTACACTTAGGGAGCATATATGATCACCATTTATTATGTTTTATATCCTTAGGTTATGAAGAATGGTTTTAGAATTGATTTTTCTTTCTATTAAAGCATAAATTAATGAGAGTCTCTTATAAAACAGTTCTTTATGTTTATAGGCTTCCAAAATCACAAGACCTAAACTGTTATGGAATGGGTCATTTATATTCTGTATTTTGGTCATTTATGCATCTGTTTATACTAATGTAGTGTGTTGGAAGAATATTTGTTTTGTAGAACTCACAAATTTAATAACAAAACTAAGGATTCTTCACTACTATTGGTCAACTTCTGCTTAGCATACCATCTGATCTGAACTTCTGATTTGGAGTCTATGTGATGCTCTCATCCGACACCATCTCTATGATATCATCATTCAACGTTCAATTTTCCTTCTCTTCCTACACCCATTTACTGATGCAAAGGTAATGTTATGATATAATATGTATATTTTAACAAAAATTTATATAATGAAATGTTGATTTGATTTTCATTATTCCTTACAGTGTTCGTTTATTTTAGACGATTTTTGTCCATGTGACATGACTTTGTAGGAAGAGAAATGATGCTATGTCTGCTCAATAACAGGGGTAATGGGAAATCTATTTCACTAATGACTCAATATTTCATAGCTCTCTAAAAACTCTTAGGATTTTTCTCTACATCACATAATCCTCTTCACGTGATCATGTCACGTAAGCTCCATTTTATGAATGCTTCATGTGAACTGGTCATGGGATCTCATCACATGATCAAATAAGAAAAAAAAATCACATAATCAATTAAGGTAATTAACTTAAACCATGATTCATGTATTCTTTTCTTATTTACACTAACACATAAAAGCTTCAAGGGTCGTGTAATCATATATATCTCCCATGTTTATTTGATCACATGATCCTATTATGGTCATGTGATCACATGACTTTGAACAAGTCATGCACTTAATATGATGATTGTAATTATTCATGTGCCCCTTTCTTACTCAAGTCCATTTTTAACCCAAAATCAACCATTTTCGTAATTAATTGAATTTTTTTCTTTCTTATGATACAAATGAAATCAATAATTGAAGCTAAGGAGGCAGCAATTCATTGGACTACAATAGTCGATAGTGTGAAATTCGACCAACACATAGTCATTCATTCCACTCACGAGAATCATAAAAGCTTGATGGGAACCAATATCTTGTATTTTCAATTTTCTAATTAGTTTCCCTTATATGTGTGGGGGAGTGTCTAAGAGGGAGGGGGTGTCCAGGAGTGGGGGTGTCCAGGAGGGGAGGGAGGTGTCAAAGTGGAAGGTTGTGTCCAGGGGGTGTCCATGAGTGTGGTGTCTAGGAGTTGAGGGAGGGGTGTGTCTAGAAGGGAGGGGTGTCCAAGAGGGAGGGGGTGTGAGGGTGTGAGGGTGGCTGGGGTTGTACAGGAGTGGGGGTGTCTATGAGGGGAGGGAGGTGTCCAAGAGGGGGGTGTCCAGGAGGGAGGGGGTCTCCAGGTCGGTGGGGGAGGGGGTGTCTAGGAGGGAGGGGGTGTCCAGGAGTGGGGGCTGTCCAAAAGGGATGGGGTTTCTAGGGAGGTTTCCATGAGTGGGGTGTCCAGAAGGGGAGGGAGGGGGTGTTTCCAGAAGGGAGGGGGTTTCCAGGAGGGAGGGGGTGTCTAGGTGTGAGGGTGGGTGGGGGTGTCTAGGAGTGGGAGGTATCCAAGAGGGGAGGGAGGTGTACAAGAGGGAGGGGTGTCTAGGAGGGATGGGTGTCCAGGTGGGAGGGGGTTTCCAGGTGGGTGGGGTGTCTAGGAAGGAGGGGGTGTCCAGGAGGGAGGGGGTGTGAAAGGGGTGTTCGGGAGTGGGGGTGTTCAAAAATGAGGGGGTTTCCATGAGTGGGGTGTCCAAGAGGGGAGGGAGGGGGTTTTTTGAGAAGGGAGGGGGTATCTATATATAGATTCATTCAATTCCATTCAATACTAATAATATACAATTGGTAGATCACTTCTAGAGTAGCCTGAAGTGGGTCTGTAGGAAGGAATCAAAAGTTCAAACCAACCAGAATAATTCCAATCCCATGAAAAGGCCCACGAATTATATTCTAGTTCAATTTGAGGCCCAATATTTCTTATTTAATTTCATCAATACCCAACATATGCATCATTTACATTTCCCACTTTAGATTTCTAAGAAACACAGTTTTTCTCTACACTAACATTTTGGTATAATACATCTGTTGGAAAAATTTATGATGATATATGAGTTTGATAGAAGGAAGAATTTATAATATAGAATATTTGTGATGACACTCTCAACTAAATAAATTTTGACCCTCAATCCTAGCATGTGGATGAAATCTATGAAATGATATCTTTTTTTACTAGAAACTGAATTCTAGAATATGTGTCCCCACTACTTATATATATATATCCCTTCTCCAACTTTCCATGGGATTGGCCTCTGCCAATTGTTTCATAGAATCTCTATGTTTCTACTTTATGTAATTTTAAATTATATTTTTGATAATGTTATGTGAAATTTTGTTCCTTTTCCTCCAATATATTTTTTCTTTGGTGTTTTTCATTGATTTTTTGAACTATATCTCTTCAAAATTTATATGATTTTATAATTCATATTGGTGATTGAAGGTGTATGAATAATATTTATTCCATTATAAAATAGATGATGAAAATAGAGTTGGATAAAAAATGTTATTAATGGATATATAATAAAGAACTAGGAGGTAGAGGGCGTCCAGTAGTGGGGGGTGTTCAGGAGTGGGGGGTGTCCAAGAGGGGGGGTGTCCAGTGGTGGGAAGGGGATTTCTAGGGAAAGGGAGGGGATTTCAGGGGGAGGGAGGGGGTTGTCAAGGAAGGAGGGGTGTCTGGGAGTGGGGGGAGTCTAAGAGGGGAGGGGGCTGTCCAGGAGGGGAGGGTGTTGTCTAGGGGGTGGGAAGGGGGTTGTCCATGGAAAGGGAGGGTCTGAAATTGGAGTGGTGGGGGAGGTTATCCCAGGGTAGGGAGGGGGATATCTAGGGGGGTTGTCTCAGGGAGGGGAGTGGTGGGGGGTTTGGATAATCAAACCAAAGAACTAAGTGATCAGGAGAAATGTGAACCGGTATGATCATAGCCTATCTAATTGTGTAGGTTCTCATCATTCCCTCTCTAAAATTGAGAAATACATTCCTTCCATACCTTCAATGGGACCTTAGATATTTTATGGGATCCTAGAGAGGCATAAGTGTTTAGGGTACAAGCAGGGTTGGACCCAATGTCTGATACAGACGTGCTATCACTCATTCCCTTTGAACTAGAATGGGAGATAACACTCTTAGAGGCTTCTGATATATGTAACTTTTAGGTTTATAACCTATCTAGGATGGTGGTATCAATAGGAAATTGTTAGAATTTATTCTAAAATTGAATACTCCTATGAAATTGAATACACCATCATGTATGTGTCATATTGTATAACCTATAGAGATTCCTCCCTTTTTTATTATCAATAAATGAAACCTTTTGGATTCCATGTTGTTGTTTACATTTCTTCATATTCTTTTCTCATCCATGTAATCTTATCAAAAAAATATTAATAAGTCAATGAATCATCTTAATCCTCTTCTAAAATATTAATTCAATATAAAGAAATATAGACATGTAAAGGTTGTAACTTGTAACAATTGACATTTTATTAATATATTCATTCATATTAATGTTTAATTTATTTAATTATTGTATTAATAACTTAATATTTGTTTTCTTATATAGGTAAATTTTTTTTCCTATGTTCGAATGCTTTGTTCGACAACTAATACCTTGGACAAACAATTTTGAGAGCGGATCACAGATGCAAAAATGTTAAAAAAAAATAATCTTTTTAACTATTTATTGGATAATTGTAATTTTAACCATATTATACAATGTTTGAAATGTATATAACAGTGTGTGTTTTTTGTATTCGTGATTTCATGTAAATGTATATAGAATTTTTTTTCTTCAGTGCTTTTGTGTAGGTGTTGTTTGTGCTATGTTTCCAGGTGTTGTCTCAGTTGTGTAGGTGTTGGGTTTTCTTAGGAAACTTGGCCTTTATCAGTACTAATTAAGCACTGATAAATATCTATTATATATATGCTCAAAAATAGCACTGATAAAGGTGGTCTTTATCAGCACAATTTTAAGCGCCGATATTTTACACATTTAGCAGCACTCAAAATAGTGCTAATAAAAGGGGAATTTATCTGCGCTCATAAGAGCGTTGATAAATATCGACCTTTATCAACTCTATTTTGAGCACTGATAAAGGGGACCCCCTATCCTCACCATGATTAATAGCACTTTTCTATCACTGTTAAAGGTGGTTTTTAGTGCTATTAAAATCCCTATTTGTAATAGTGTATGTACTCAATATACAAGATGTGATGACTTGAGGTGTAGTACATGGTGTATGGGTTTTGGTGGATCCCATTGATATACCTAATTACTATGTATAGGTAGCGATGATGATAGTTCTATAAGATGTATGAGGTGCAATATTTTATATAGTTTCCTTGGATTCATGGGACATAATTGGATAGTGATTTCGTAAAACATGTCACATTGGGGAAGATAAGAAAACAAATGTGGAATTTTTATTAGGGTACCTTTACTATTGTATTATGTTGGATAATATAGTTTTACTTTTATGTGATACTTGGCATGGGATCCATGGTGAGGCTAGGAAATTAGTATACCTGGATTGGTAATGATATCATTTAATTTATTCATTCATCAGTCTTTAGTTTGATTTCATCTCATTTTCATGAGAGGATCTGGGGAGGATCTTACTGAGTAAACATGATATGATAATACTGTATATATATAAACTATTTCTGAGGCCTGAAGGGGATGGTTCATGATTTGGATAAACATTATTATCTTGTGGAGTTGTTCATCAGTTATATGGGATTTAAGGTTATATTCTTTGTTTTCATTTTAGTACATGTAATTTCACTTTTTGTATTTGTTCCAGTTTTTTATCTTTAAATACATTTATTTGGTTCTTTTATTTTTAATGAGTTGTTTTTTTTGGTGTTTTTATCTTATCTCCCATTCACCAAGTTAATTTTAGAGGGTAATTACTCCCATTTGGGTGTCTAATAGTCATTAAATTCTTTTTACTAACTCATGGACTATTGGAGGAAGGGATAAGCTTTCATTGTCCCTCTTGAATCATTTCCAACATAGGAGGGGTATCTTTGAGGGGAGGATGTTATTATAGAGTGGTATAAAATGATAAAATTTAGTGATATTATTTATTTTGTAGATATTCATTGGTGAGGGTTTCAGGGATTGGTATGGAAATGGTGTCAGGTAATCCTTGTAAAATATATAAACAAGGTATACCATCAAGGAAATGGGTATTTAGGGAATCTTATGATCTGTGTAAGGATATTGAAATTTACTAATCCTACATAGCAATGTGACGTTGGTTTCTTGTTGGAGACCTAGGAAATGATCATGCATCATATTAGTTTGTTCATTTATATGAAGTTGGTTGAACATGGTCTTAAGATTGAACCTTAATAAATTGATTGATCTTAAATATTCTATATTTCATGTTTAAGAGTCCCCAACTACTACTTCCAATTATAGGAATAAATTCATGTAAAAATCCCCATAAGGGCTGTGCTGAAGATAATCAGCTAGATATCTCAGCAGGTCACCATTAAGTTTAGGTTGATAATGATGACACTTTCAGGAGGAAACCCTTAGACTTTTAGTGATCGAGTATATAGAAGTTTGGGGGTTTAGTTTCAAACTTATAAATAGAGTACTAGTTGGA
Source organism: Viscum album (assembly GCA_963277665.1). Classification (NCBI taxonomy): domain Eukaryota; kingdom Viridiplantae; phylum Streptophyta; class Magnoliopsida; order Santalales; family Viscaceae; genus Viscum; species Viscum album. The sequence continues at coordinate 1,493,832,639 of OY728120.1, forward strand.
GGAGCTGATTATAGAATTCAGTTTTATCAATACTCTAAAGGAGTATTAGGTTTCTCAAGTAGTGACGATGTTGCAAGGGATACCTAGGTAGTGGTGGATCTAATTTTTTGGGGATTAAGAGAAGTAATTGGTTTTATGTGATAGGTTTAGTAATTAGTTTTGAACTAGGTTTCTTTCTTAGAATTTTATGGTGTTTAGTCGGAGATATCTATTTATCCTTCAATAGGGGATTTCTAGTAAGCTGTAGTTCAATATATTTTTCAGGAACCAACTCTTATATGGTTCATACCTAGTGAAAATAGGGAGGGATATGAAACAAATTTCAAGTCGACTTTACATCTAGATATCTATAATCTAGATACCCCTTTATATGGTTGATGTATATCAAGGTACTAGTGAAATAATTTGTTGTTGAGAGTAACTTAGTTATGACCAAATCATCATGAGAAGGGGGTCATCAAGATTCTACATGTAGAAAAGTTATGGTCTAGGGCCACCAACTGTCTATGAAGACTTTTTTGAATATATGAGTTAAATTACCTACTATATTTATCTAATTTCATGGGTATGTTGTCACTTAGTCCCCTTCTGTGTAATTATAATTTTTTTCTTTTGGAGGACACGATCATCTGCGGCGAGAGTTCCTAGTCTTTCTGAGTAGACAATATGCCATTGGTGGTCCAATTTGGGTTATTACATTATATTAGTAATAGTAAAAGAAGAATCAGTAGGGTTACTTATCTTGTGATATGTAGGGGAAGACGATCTAAGAATAGGACATCCATATGTTGCGCCTCATCTTTAAATAATAGAGCGCAATCGTGGAGGTGGTAATCATCAGTTCCAGAAGGTTGTGGGGTAGGTCTTTGTTAGATGCATTATCAAGATTTGTAATATCTAGGTGATCCTGACATTATTATATATAACTGTTTTTTATTTTCTATTTGGGTTCATTCCTGGTTTTGTTTAGGAGCTACACACTTCTTCATTTCACCTTCCCAATCCCTTTCTTTGAAATTTGACCTATAGAGGCTTCTAGATCCCCTGGAATTTATGATTCTAGTCCAAGGTTTTTATAGCTTGTTTGAAGTATATATTTACTTTTATCTAGTTCAATATAATTTCATCTCTTAGGTATACTTCCTACATTTGTAGATAAAACTATATGAAATCATCCTTATCATGGACTAGTTATATTTCTTACAGTATATCTTGGATTCATTCAAGATGTTATATTTTTTTCTACGATGCTAATGATGAGTCTACTAAGTTTTTTAGGGAGAGATACCCTCATATGGGTTATTGGATTTTCCCACACCTATCTTCTGTAATGGTTTATTTGACGATGAGTTCATTTTAGATTCATTTGGTAGTGTTTCTTAGCCTGATGGAAGAATTCTCTAATGACTTTCCAAAAGAGGTTGCAACATTACCCCCTAGATGGGTGATCAAGTTTAGGATATTTCTATAGTTTGGTGGTTCTTTGATGTTGATGACTTTATGTAATATGGTGCCTTAGAAGTTTTAAAATATATGGATTCAAATCGATGATCTATTATAATGAGATTTTATCTAGTTGAGCACGTCACTTTGGCTGATTTGGTTTGGATCACAATGGAGCCTGATGATAGTATGTGTCTATGTATCAATTATCATCACATTAATTAGGGTATAGTAATTAATTCCTACCCTCATCAACACATTGTTGATTTATTTTACTAGAAGAATGGAGATATTTGATTCTTGAATATTGATCTACAATCAAGATATCATCAAATGGGTAAATGGATGGGGATATTCTGAAGACTTCTCATTTATTTCATTTTGGGAATTAATAGATCATAATAATGATGTTCAGTGTGATGAAAAATCCATTTTTTTTATATTGATGAATGAATTGTTTTGAGTTTTTCTAGTCTTATTCATGGTTATGTTCATGGAAGAAATCCTTATGTACTTCATGCCTGAGGAGGAGCCCACCAGACATTTGTATGCTTTTTTGGAGTTCTTGTTCATTATTATCTATTGAAGTGTGAGTTTTGGTCTTTTGAGGTTCATTTATTTGATCATTTATTTTCCCATTATAATGTATTGTTGGATCCTTCAAATATCTAGGTGTCTATTTCTTAGGAATCCCATAAAACTATTTCAGAGGTGTAGAGTATCCTTGATCTCACTTGATATTATAGGATCATAGCATCTGAATTCTCTTGGATTGTGACTCCTTTAACAAAATTAATCATAAAAAGATCATGAATTATTATATATATACTATTGTGAGGCTACATTCACATATCTAAAGGATAAGTTGGTTATCACTGAAGTTCTTCATTTTCGAGAAGATGGAATTTGTTTTTGATGTTTTCTGTAATGGTTCATGTCTTGTCTTAGGTAGTACCCTGATATAATATAGAGTATTTTTTTATGCTTCACAGTATTTATGACCCCATTAATGTAACTATTCCACCTATGATCATTATTTGGTAGTGGTTTTTATTTCCATAATGTTTTGAATACATTATCTCATCGGGTTTTGCTTTATGGTTTTTACATATCATAAGTGACATTAGTATGCCTTATCGTAATGTAACATGAATGTTAAAAAATGGTATTGAGTTGAATTATTGAAGGAATTTGAATTTATGATTTCATATACACTAAGAAGGGGTAATGTTTTAGATGTTGTGCTATGAAGGAATTCATGAAGTGCTTCTATGAATGAGTATATATATTCATATAGAGTGATGGGAGAGCTATTTATGATGCTTCTTGATATAGAGATGTTGGTGGTGTATAATTACTTTATTAGATGATGGTTAATTCTTCTTAATTTAGGAATGTATAGGATTCCTAGGTGGGGGATACCGAGGTGGAATTCTAGTGGAATAATGATGTCTATAATTATTCTCTTGATGGATGGTATGAGGATGATCAACATTAGGGGTCATTTTAGTAGAGGATTTTTGTTCCTTCAGGGATGCCTGAATTGGTTGTTTGAGAGTTCCATGTCATTACCTTATTGATACATCCTAGAATTAACTATATGTAACATCCTTTGAGATGTCATTTTTTGTGTCCTAGGTTGAAGGATTAAATTGTAGAGTTTTTTACCTCGGGTTTAGTCCCCTAGAAAGTGAAGTACAAACGTTGTGTTCTTGGAAGTTTGTTCCAAAAATTATATATTCCTCAATAGATGTAGGATGATATTTGAATGGTTCTCATCACATGTTTACCTAGATCTCTAGGAGTCTATGATTCTATATGGGTGATGGGGGGACCATTTCAAAAATATTTCCCACTTATTAGTTATTAAGGATTCACCTCAGTGGACGTTATATTGTGTGAGTATTTGGAGAAGTTTATAAGGGTCCATGTATCACCATGGATGATCTTCTCAGATAACAATCCTCATTTCAACATTAAATTATGGTGAGGTATTAAACATTATTTTGGATATTATTTGTGAATCAAGGATACATTTCATCCATATATGTATTGTCATACTCATCAAATCTTCCAAATTATTTAAGCTATGTTTCATTCTTGTGTATTTGGTTTTTGAGGTTTTTGGATAAGGAACATACACTTGGTCAAGTTTTCTTATAATAATATTTGTCACTAAACCAATAGTACTTCACCATTTGAATATCTTTATTTCAGACATTTTATTTCTTAATTTTTTTATTTGGGTTGGATAGTTAGTAATTCTCATGTTAGAACTAGTGGAGATCAAGAAAAATATGGTTTAGGTGATACTAGAGGGGATGAAAGTAGAGAAATATCATCAAAAGTCATATGATTACTGTAGTAGTAAATCATTAGAGTTATACATTTTAGATCTTGTGTTATTCAAAGTGACTCATTATTGTAGTTAGAAAATATTTGGTTGTGTGGGTGAGAATTATCAATAATTTTTTGGCCCTTTCATGGTGTTGGGGAATGTTGGAGATGTCGCATACCATATAAAATCCCCCCCCCCCCACAGATGAGATGGATTGAAGATGTTTATCAGGTTTCCAATATTTTATTTTATCTTCATGATGATTATGAAATCATTAATTGGGGTGATATTGATATTGATTATGATGTTTCTATTGAAGAGTGGCCCATGGAACCTATGATCACCAGAAGAAGGTGTTTCATGGGAATTTTATTCCCTCTATGTCATTTGGTGTTACAGTAGCATAGAAAGAGAATATGGGAGCATGATTCATCGATACACACTCAGTATCACCAGTTATTTGATTCCTGAAACTCTTTTTTAGTGATTTTTTTGATGTTGTCCTTTTTTTGGGCTTATGAGATAATTATCTCTTCCTTGATGCATTTTTTGTGACTTGTATTTTATTTGAGAGGTATCTACCCCAAGAGAGTGTTTGGGAACTGTTTGAGAGTGCTTCGTAGTTTTTCACCTGTTCTCTATTGTTATATGGTTTTACTATTATGGTCAAAATATTATTGAGAGTTATCTCTTGGGGTGGTTGTTTTTATGACCCCTTTCTTCCTTCCCTTATATATGGGTTTGGTTTTAAATTCATGATGGGGGAATTGATTGAGAAGTATCTTATGTAAGGTCTCAGATCCTTCTAGAATGTTCCTTTATTTTTTTCTATGTTTTGAGGTTCTTGTACGAATCTATGCACAAGATTATTATATTTTTGGAGCTAAAATATATTTTCACGAGGAATTAATGTCTTGAAGTGTTATTCATGACATGAGAGAGTAGTCTGTATCCTGACTGATTACCCACAATAAGATCAGCAGGAGTTTTCAGGGAGTATTTTAAAATGTGAACCATGGGTTCATGTCGTGAATGGATAAAGGATGGAGTTTGGTGAATCTCACTTCGACAATTCATAATTGATCATGTAGTTCACCACATTAATTGAATTCAGAGTTATAAGATCTTAGTGATTTTTTAGTAAGCCTTAATATAATTCTATTAATTATGGGAATTACCCTTTCATGATTTGAATTATCCATTCAAATTGTGAATGTGAATCTTAGAGAGTGTTTATAAGTACTATTTCACCATCATATTATCTCAAAACCTACCAATTATATCCTAAACCTAGGTAGATATAGGTTCCATTTCATTTTTTCTGAATCCCTTTCATTTTGAATTGGTTCCCAATATCTCGTGAACGGTATTTGGTGATATAATATTATTTTTACCCTCCTTTCCTTATCGTATCTTATCCAAGTAGTTTTGTGTCCTTCAATTCTTTGATTACAAGCTATGTTAATTGATATACATTGATTTTATGGAGTAATTTTGATGACATTTAATGCGTTCAGGGTGAAATTTCCTTGATGTAATGTAGAATCCTTGCATGAAAGGATATCTGATAACCCTAATGATTGTTCTATTCTTATTGGAAAACCATTAGGAGTGTTAAGTTAGGAGATTCATGTATTTTCTATATTTTATGTGTAATTATGATGTTTTCAAACTTTATCTAATTGGGTAATGGGGATGTTTACCTTACTAAAGATAAAATAATAATTGAAGAATGAATTAGTTTTTGGACTCTTCTGATAGCATGTGTTCATGACCTGTCAACAGTTTTCATATTGATTTTATAGATAATGTGTTATCTTTTTATATAGTATTGTTTTTCATATTTGTTATTCTTGGAAACAAGATAAATTTAATAAGGATGTAAATTATGATTGGCTAAATAACAAAGTGGTGTGTGTAATTTTTCTCATTTTTCTTTATAATTTTATTGAAAAAAGGGATGTTTTGATTGAAGCATGTTAAAATAATTATACTATTTTTGATAGTTAAGGCCTTTGGTTTTCTAGGGTTATAATCTATGTTAAACGAATCAGTTATTTAAAGATGGTAACAAATTCAATATTTGTTAAAGATAATTGTTTGGGGTCGAGAAATCATGTTTTTTCTAAAGGTTGGATGCTTTGTTTTTAGGGCCTAGATGATCTGTTGACTATTTTTTATTTCTAATGTGTATTTTTTTCTCTAGATAAGTATAATATCTATGAGAAATTAAAAAATCCTACTATTTATGAGGTTTCTTCAGGAAAAAATTTGGGATTTATGAGTTTATTGCAGCATTTAGCACCTATGATGGAAGGATGGATAGTGATATGTATAGTGGTGTCTGGAATGAGACCAATATAGATAGAGTGGGATGATGTTAGGCCTAGAAATTGTTTATTTTTCTTAAATATGGGATGATTTCAGGATAATGAATCTTATTTAAAGGTCAGATGGACAAGTTTCTTGTTTTATAAATCCTTTACACTCTTCTAAATGTAGATGGTTTTTCTTGGTGTATACATATTTTATGTTATCTTAGGATGATTACTAGAGTATCTATATTTTTCAAATGGGAATTAAGGTTAAATGTTTTATCCCATGGGGTTGGGGGAATGATAGAATTTTCAATGATGATAATTCTTGAGAAACATTTGAATATATTGATTTATGCCAAGATGGAATGGAATTTGTTGGTAATATTACGTAATATGTTTGGTTTAATTGAATGAATTGAGCAAGTGTTTCATGAATTTTTTGTGTGATTTTTGGATATCTATTTTTTATTAGAGGTAGACAGGTGTTTGAGATATAATATCATTAGTTGTGGTTAATTCCATATAATTTTCTGTAGTTTTGTTTATATATATATGTGTGTGTGTGTGTGTGTGTGTGTGTGTGAGTGTGTTATGTATGTTATAAGATTCCATGCGCTACCCCACCCATTTTGGTATCGAAACTAACACCAAGTGGATGTTGGGAGGGTGTTTTCCCTAACATATGTGTTGTTAATGAACAGATGGCTGACTATCTTCACTTTCCCTTCTCTCTTATGCTAGAAGTATTATGTGTTGTAATGAATTGTGGTTACATTTTTTTGTACATGTGTGTAGAGATTTTTAAAGTATTGTATGTTCTTGACACACATATACCTACAAATATAGTATCTCAAGGATTATTATAAGTATGTAATGTGTGGGAAGTGATGTCTTGAGGTGTAGTTTGTAGTGTCTGGGATGTAGTGTTTATTATAAGAATGTTTTGTATGAGATGTGATTGCTTGAGGTTTGGTAAAATATTTCTAGTCTAGGGTGGCTCCCTAAAACTATGTAGTTTTTATCTGGAGGTTTTGATGATGATGAGATTATGTGATTCTCATGGTGAGGGATTTTAGTTTTTTTCTTTTGACACATGTAGCTTATTTAAAAAGAGATAACTCGAGATTGTGGTATAACGGAAAATCTTCCAACAAGTGGGGAAGTGGTAGTGGGGAACCTTCACTCTTATATTATAGTGTATACTACATTATTACCTATTTGTGACACTTGGTGAGAGATCCATGGTGAGGTTGTGAATTTAGAATACCTGATTAGGTTACTAGTTGATTTATTTATTTATTCACTAAGATGTGGTATTCTTTCATCACTACTATATTAGAGGCAAGGGGAGGAACCTATAGAGTATACATTTTATGACTACCATACATCTATATAAACTGTTTCTTAGGTCGATTGGAATTTTTAGTGATTAGGATGGATATTACTATCTTATGGAGTTATTCAAGAGTTGTTTAATATTTTAGGTAGTTTTTTAGGATTACCTTTTTCTACTTATAGTGGTATTTTTATTGTTTTTCCAATGTTATGACATTACATGCTTGTATTGAGAGGTTTTATTTTTTATAAGAAATATTTTTTTTGGGGGTTTTATCTTATCCCTCATTCCTAATTTTTTTGTTAATGGTAAAAGCCTCCATTTTTTTTGATACACCCTTGGTGATTGTATCTACCTTGTGGCCTATTAGAGGTTGGAATCATAGTTAATCATCCCTTTTCAGTTATTTCTATCCTAGGAGGGGTGCCTTTAGGAGGAGGGGTTTCATACAGAGTGGTATCAAAGGATTAGGTTGAGGGATAGGATGGAGTTTGGGGAAAGTCACTATTGATGACTAGAAGGTTTGGTATAGAAATAGTGTCTACTAGGCACAGTAAGTGATGAAAAAAGGTATACCATCTTGGAAATGGGTATTTTGGTCCCCCTATGATACAATGTAATAAATTACAAATTTATTGAGGCTACTATGTAAAGTGATGTTGTTTACTGAGTAGAGACCTATGGAAGGATCATACATCATACTTTTAATTCCTATTTTTGGAATGCGTACACCTTGGGGTTAGGATTGAACCTTAATTAATTAATTAGTTAATATTAGATATACTATATTTTAGGTTTCTAAGCCCTTAACATCCTATTGTTTTATAGTAATAGAACTAAGTCAACATCCCTGTTAGGATCATGCCGAAGAGTTTCAGTAGGATGTGCTGACACATCACCATAGAGTTGCGTTTGAAAATATTGTCACTTGGATGAGGAAACTCTGAAATTTTCAGCACAATAATTTTTAGAAATTGTGGGGGGGGGGGGTCATATTCAGACTTTGTGATATAAAAATGATTGGGGGAGTTGGAGATAAAATTCAATTTTATCTGGGATTGTAAGGGTTACAAGGTTTCATTAGCAATGGAAATGTTGTGTAGGGAATCCGTGTAGTGGTGGTTCTTATTCATAGAGTATTGTGGGGATTTATTTGTTTTGTGGGAAAAGTTTTAGGATTATTTTCAAGCCATTTTTATTTCTTTGACAATAATGGAATCCAATTTTTAGAGGCTACATACCATTAGAAAGGGGAGTTCTAGTGTTTGCGAGTTCATGATATGTTTCATGAACCTTATCCCATGCTCTTTAGTCCATCTTCTATATGAAGAGGATATAGTGAGGCATTTATAAGAAGATTATATCAAAATACTTAGTTCCATGTTACCCCCATTATGTGGATAACAAATCTCAAGATACTAGTGGGATTAAAGGATGATGAATGGATGCTGACCTAGACTGGATCATCCTAACAGGGGGTCATCACAATTCTCTACATAGCTGAGTTGTGGTTTGGGGTTCCCATTTTCCTACACTAAAATAATTTTAGATATATGAGGGTAGGTCACATCCCACTTCTTCTTGTCTCACCAGGGTTATAATATCTCAATCCCCTTCCAAGGGATTAGATATTTTTTTCATTATGGATGTTATGGTCATTAATGGGAAGATTTATCTACATTTATAGGAAGAGAACATGGGATTGGTTCTCCAATTCAGGTTCCACCGTTGTAGCAGTATCATCCGAGCACTAGTGCAGAAAACGTTTTTAACGTCACAATTTTTTACATCGGTTATATATAACCGATGTGAAAATATTTGATATGTGGTTTTTTACGTCAGTTATTTTATAACCGACGTAAAAAATACAGATAGTAAATTTATTACATCGGTTATTTTAATAACCGATGTCAAAAATCCCAAGAGTTCATTTTTTACGTCGGTTATAAAATAACCAACGTAAAAAACCAAAGTGCGGCATTTTTTAAGTCGGTTATTTAATAACCGACGTAAAAACACAACCCGCGGAATTTATCATGTCGGTTACATTATAACTGACGTAAAAAACCAATACCCAGCAGTTTTTACGTCGGTTATAAAATAAAAGATGTAAAAAATGTGGTTTCTGATTTGTTTTTTACATTGGTTATAGAATAACATAGGTAAAAAACCAACACGCGTCTTTTTTTACGTCAGTTATAAAATAACCGATGTAAAAACGGTGTTATCTGATACATTTATATCATCAGTTATTATAATAACCGACATTATAAATGTAATAAAAATAGTTTATAATGTCGGTTATTAAATAACCATTGTTATAAAATATTTAAAAAATTAACACGCCCCGTGGATTGTCATTGCTGATTTTTCGATCGACAGACCAGTGACTCATCTCTCTCACGTGGAATACCCTAATCAACTCTTCGATCTCATTTCGTTAAAGTCATTTTTCCATCACCATTTATCATCTTTACTCTCCTCGGATCTATCATCTCCACTCACAACACTTAGGTAAGCCTCCCATGACTTTATTTCCTTGGTTTTTTTCCCGGATAGTCTATATTTACATTTTGTGATTTTTTTTGTTTAAACGAGGTAAGATATTCGATTTCGAACCTTCTTAACTTGTTTTCCCATCATCATAATATTTATTATAACCATATCTATTAGATCAACTCTCAATATTCACGTAAGCCTCACCTAGTACTATTTCGTTTGTTTTTGTTTCACGGATGCCCGACATTGATGGTAATTTTTGTTTTCATTGACAAATAATGATCTCATTCACCTATATTACTGAAATTTATGTGTAAATCATTGTGATACACCCATTCCATGTACCAGTGTGATTTATTTTATAAGTATATATGGTTCTTCATGGTGGAATGTTTGTTTTGGATCCTTGGTTATTTCTATTTTGGGTATCACTATTTGTAGTTCCATAATCTATTTACGTCGCTTATTTTCATGGACTATTATAAGTATCCATATGCTATTAAAACTCGATTCATTTCACAATAGATAATTTTAGACTAGTAGGATATACAGTTCATGGTTATCATTTTGAATAATGGCATGATACCAAAACTAGTATCTTGAGGATAAAATCCCTAGATATGCCAAAACTAGTAGCCTGAGTTTAAAATCCCATGGTTCTGGGGGGCTATCATGACGGTTGGTGGTTTTCTAGGGGGTTGGGGGCTGTCCAGGGTGTCCATGGGGGTGGGGGGCAGTCTAGGGGTGTGTGTGGGGGGGTCCAAGGGGGTGGGGGTGCCGAAGGGGGTGGGGGCTGTCCAAGGCGATGGGTGGGTGGGGGTGTTATCTAAGGGGTGGGGGCATGTCCAGAGGGTTTGGGGGATTGCCTGAGGGGGTGGGGGATTTCCAGAGGGTTGGGGGGTGTCCAGGGTGTCCAGGGTGTCCAGGGAGGTGGGGGGGGGGGCAGTCCAGGGGTGTGTGTGGGGGGGGGGGGGGTCCAAGGGGGTGGGGATGTCGAAGGGGGTGGGGGATATCCAAGGGGGTGGGGGCTATCCAAGGGGGTGGGGGGATGTCCAGAGGGTTTGGGGGGTTGTCCGGGGGTGGGGGTTGTCCAGAGGGTTGGGGGTGTCCAGGGGGGTGTCCAGGGGGGTAGGGGGTGGGGTGGTGTCCATGAGAGGTGGGGGTGCTGTCTAGAGGGATGGGGCTGTCCAGGGGGTAGGGGGATGTCCAGAAGGTTGGGGGCTATCCATAGGGTTGGTGGTAGTCTAGGGGGTGTCCAAGGGGGTAGGGGGTGGGGGTGGTGTCCAAGATGGGTGGGGGTGCTTTCTAGAGGGGTGGGGTGTCTAGAGGGGTGGGGGGCTGTCCAGGGGGTGGGGGTTGTCCAGAGGGGTGGGGGATTTCCACGGGGGTGGTGGTGTCCATGGGGTGTCCAAGGGGGTGGGGTTGGTGTTCAGAGGGTTCGGGGGCTATCCATAGGGTTGGGGGTGTCCATGGAGGTGCGGGGGGGGGGGCAGTCCAGGGGTGTGTGTGTGTGGGGGGGGGGGGTCCAAGGAGGTGGGGGTGTCGAGGGGGGGGGGGGCTGTCCAAGGGGGTGGGGGCCTGTCTAGAGGATTTGGGGGTTGTCTGAGGGGTGGGGGTTGTATAGAGGGTTGGGGGTGTCCAGGGGGTTTCTAAGGGGTAGGGGGTGGGGGTGGTGTCCAGGAGGGGTGGGGGTGTTGTATAGATGGGTGGGGGCTGTCCAGGGGGTGGGGGATATCCAAAGGGTTGGGGGGCTGTCCAGAGTGTTGGGGGTTGTCCAGGGGGGTGTCCACGGGGGTAGGGGTGTCCAGGAGGGGTGGGGTTCTATCTAAAGGTGTGTGTGTGTGGGGGGGGGGGTGCTATCTAAAGGTGTGGGGGGCTGTCCAGAGGGGTGGGGTCTGTCCAGAGGGGTGGGGGCTATCAAAGGGGTGGTTGTGTCCAGGGGGTGTCCAAGGGGGTGGGGGTGGTGTTCAGAGGGTTCGGGGGGCTGTACAGGGGGTTGGGGGTGTCCTGGGTGTCCATGGATGTGGGTGGGGGGGAGGGCAGTTCAGGGGTGTGTGTGTGGGGGGGGGGTCCAAGGGGGTGGGGTGTCGTAGGGGTTGGGGGGCTATCCAAGGTGGTGGGGGCTTGTCCATAGGGTTTGGGAGTTGCTCGGGGGGTGTCCAGAGGGTTGGGTGGTGTCCAGGGGTTTTCCAAGGGGGTAGGAGGTGGGTGGTGGTGTCCAGGAGGGGTGGGGGTGTCTAGGAGGGGTGGGGTGGTATCTAGGGGGTGGGGGGGGGGGGTCTGTCCAAGGGGGTGGTGGTTTCCATGGGGTGTCCAAGGGGGTGGGGGATAATTGTCAGTTGAGATTGACTACTTCATCGTGCTTTGTGAGATTATGACATGATGATTGTATTTTTTCATGGATATATGTGTTGGAATATGATTCTATTTGGTTATATATATTTTGACCAGTCATTGACTATGAGAAAATTATGGGTTATGGGGGAGTCCATGTCGTGGTTTTCAAATATGTGTAGTTATCATGACCCCATCGTGCCGTGATGATTGGCTTTACATTGTGATTTTCTCCATTTGAGTTTTTATTTTAAATTTTATTTGATTCTCAGGTTTACTCAATTTTCCCCAATTTTCTATCAACCATTAGAGGCCCCATGGTTTTCTTTGATTCAATGGAATTTAAAACAGTTATATCTAACTATATTTTCTTTTTAAAATCATATTCAAGCATATTTTTTTAAATATGCATAGATTTTGTTTATATTTCAAAATTGTTTTACATTCAAATTATGATTTTTTTCATATAAACATATATTTGTCTTATCTAAAAAAGATTTATAATTTTTATATTTTTTATAGGTAATAATGAGTCAAATTGGATTATGACACATCGAATGAACAATGAATATGAGGAAGGTGTTGATGCCTTTTTGGAATTTTCTAAATGAAATGTTCCTAGTAGTGAAATTTTTTTCTGTCAGGCCTGAAATGTTTGAATATAAAGAAGTTGAAAAGTAGAGAGATAAAAGATCATCTGATTTGTCATGGTTTTAATCCGAGTTACAGCCCTTGGATTTGGCATGGTGAAACTGGATGGAATTTCACTAATGATGATGATTCGCAAGATGGTAACTCCAATAGAATTGAAGAAATGATTCATGATATTGCAGCAGAACAAATTTAGATAGAACCGACAGTTGTACGTCAATATGGTGATGCTGAAAAACCATTATATCCTAGTTGTATAGATTTTACGGTTTTGTCAGCGGTGTTAAGATTGATTAACCTAAAGGTGAAACATGGATGGAGTGACAGAAGTTTTACAGAGCTGCTACAATTGATGAAAGATATTCTTCTAAAAGATAACGGTCTTCCAGATTCACATTATAAGGCCAAGAAAATATTATACCTGATGGGATTGGGATACATGAAAATACATGCCTGTCTGAATGACTGTATCATATATAGGAAGGAATATGAATTTCTGTAAGAGTGTCCTAAATGTGGTACATCACGATATAAGGTGAAAGAAAAATCACAGGCTGATGTAGAGATTACAAAGATCCCTTCAAAGGTATTTTGGTATCTTCCTATAATTCATTGTAGAGACCCTGACCCCAGAAACCCAGGAGATGGTTCCTTCTGAACATGATGTCTTGCTTTAAAATAAAACATGCACTGGTAAACTACACATCATGCCCCATACATAGGATCGTGTGCAGCTCGGGTTCTGGGAAACCAGCCACTTCTGAAATGATTCATCTTTTAAAAGCTGATACCTGAAAATTTTAAATCAAAACGTAGGGTGAGCATCGAAATACTCAATAAGGGGTTTTAAAAATAATAATAGTGTATCCTTTTGAAAATCATTCATTTAAAATCATTCTTTTAAGGAAACTGTAACACATAACATCAAAATGCGCAATAAGTAGTTTCAATAAATATATGAAACCCATGTGACATTTCTCGAAGTAGTAATCATACACAAGAAAAACATGTGATTTCTTAAGCATAAAATCAAACAGTTAAGAGTAATGCATAATCAGAGTTGCGCATAAAAGAAAACAACATAAATTTTCATATGCTTGTTACTATTTCACAAATCATGCTCCAACTTATACCAGTGAAATATGAACTTTATGAAATCATAAAGGCATTAGTCGTGAAAGAATAGGTATTTTTTCTTGAAAAGATCTTTTTACATAACTTGAATCATGTGGCATCAACATTTAACTTAGACAATCATTTATGTATCACCAAGGTCCATCCCCAAGGTGTCATTTGAAAACATTACCAAGGTCTATCCCCAAGGTGTCATTAAATTGGTCATCTCAAGAGATTAAGTCTTTACCCAATGCATTGGAGCGCTATCAGGGCACACCCTTCATTTGTCTTTATTATCATGTGAGCCACATCATTCATGATTTACTTAAACGGTTCAAGATGTCCCATACCACCTTGAATAACTCATTTATTTTCATATTACCCAAGGTGTCCCATACCACTTTGGGTAATCTAGTTTCTTAGTTCATTTAGTGATATGTCATCAGTATGCATTGTGTACAATAATCACTAAAATAAATAATGAACCATTACACATTTACTAATACATGATATGACAGTTAACATTGTAAAATATGTCAATAACTAATCAAATGCATACATAGTTTAGTAAACATTCATCGCACACAAGATAATTTTTAAAGCATATAAGAGGATGATATAATTAATGATGGATCTTTAAAAGAAAATATAATTTCATGGGAATGAAATTCTTAAAGAAAACACATGTCGTTAGTTGTTGTGATAAAAAGGTCATTAAACCCTAGCTTGATTAACTAACAAAATTCATCAAAGCAGGTCCTTTGCATAATAAGATAATAAATTTACATAACATGATAATACGGTCCCGAAATTCTTAAATCATCTAACATATTTTAAATCAAGACAAAATACACCCTTTATGATAAAACACATCATGAGCGATGTCAAGTATGATTCTTCAATAAAACATAATTCGCATAAAATAAGAATTTACTTAAAGGTTTTTACCCACCCCTTGAAATCATAAATTTGGTTTGTATTGGTCTACATGTTTATGAGTACATAGACATATAGATACCAAGTTTACAACGAGGGGGTATTCATGGTAAAACAGTTTCAAACAACCCTCATTAATATATAATGCATAGTATAACATGCTGGATCATTTTGGAAATCTAAAAATAGATAGAGTTTGGGTTATAAATATCTTTATATACATATAGAAAACTGTATATTTATATCTGTATAGGTTTTATGAAATAAAACCGAAAGAAAACAATCAAAACATAACACCCAAGTGCCCTGTCCAACATAGGTCAATCCAAAAAATGAAAAATATAACCTATATGTATATATATAAAAATAATATAGGTAACCCGTATATATATGAACCATATTTTTAATGGTTGGTTTAAAATAAAGAAAGATAACTCTTTCCCCATGTAACCTTTGTATTAAATTTTAGGAAAATTCCACAAACCCGCTTTAAAACTAGATGGATTTCATTATACATAATTTTATATATATATATAAACCATATATACTAAAATATAGAAGAGTAGTATTTAATTATTAGGGAAAAACATAAAACCTCCTTACTTTCACCCTACTGAAAACACGGCTGCAAGCCCCTTTTGAAAACATTACAAACCGAGGGGTTTATATTTAAGTATATATATATATATAAACTGTATATATACACTGGGAGTATAAAATGAAGGTCCCTACGAATGAAGGTAAGAAAGAAAGAACCCTTACCGTGATTAAGGAGGTAGCTTGGATCAACAGGGAGCTCGTAGGCTTTGCTGGAGAGTTCAGAAGGAGTTCTGGAGGAGAAGAAGATGTCGGGGATTCATGAAGCAGGAGGGGGTTTTGTAGGGCTTCGGTGCACAAGGGCGACTCGACCCAAGAGTAGGCCATTGTGGGGAACACGATAATACAGTGATCTAGGAGGGGGTTTTCGGAGGTCAAGAGGAGTAGTGCAATGGGGAAGGTCGAGGCGTCCTTGGTGCATGCCTATTGGTACGGGACCCCGACGCAAGGAAGAAGATAGTGACGGGTCGACGCGTAAAGCGACGGACGACCTGGATCGATGATGGAGAGATCGCACGGCTGGAAGAGGTGCGGGAGAAAATGTTGATCAATTTAAAATAATCCAACGGTCGAGATTAGATATCGTTAGAGATCAGACGGTCGTGGTGACATGCGGGGGCGATCACACAGTTAAAATCGGTTGGACGGACGAGATCAAAGCGTGATTCAATCGGATGGTCCTGATCGCGCGGAACGCGTCCCACATCGAAACGATCCACGGTTGAGGTGTAGTTTTTAATACAAAGCATGCCACCTATGGTGCAATAACACTAACACACACACACACACTGGGGCCTTATACATGGGCCTCATGCAGGCTTTGGCCCACCCCTACGCAACGCGCACTGTAGGCCTTACACACGGGCCCGCGTCCAACTGGACGAACGCATGATCGCCTCGGGATCGGGCCTGGTTGACACTATACACAACTGGGACCCCGATGGTCGGTACCTCGGGTCCCTAGGGCTCGGTCTCGGCCTAGAGGGCTTGTCCCTAAGGAATGCCCTCGGCTTGGTCGGGCCCCAACATAATTTTTTAATAAAAATTTATTTATATTTCCAAAATAACTAGTTTAAATATACTTAGTTCAAAATAGTGTGTAATATAAATATTTGTACTAAAATGAGTTAATATACAATAAAAACAAATAGTTTTAAATTAAAATCTAAATCCCTTTTTTTAGCTTATGTAAAATATTTCATATATAAATCTTTCAAAATATATACCTTTCATATTTTATATACAAAACCATTATTATTATTATGATCTTTAAATTACACCACCATCTGTTTCATAAAATTTAAAAGACCAATAGTTAATTCATAATTTCAGAGATCAAACGATATAATTATTATAGATATGCTTTAAACATATCTTTTATAAAAAAAATACTATGTTTTTAACTATATAGGTATCTATCGGGATTTTTTCTAGAAACAAAATGATTTATTTCTAATAATACACTTTTTTATTTTAAAATTATGATTCTCTTGTGAAAAAATATTTTAGATATATTATAATATTTGAAACATCATAAGAGCATTAAAAACAAGTTTTCAAATAAAGATAAACATTATCAATGGAAACCCAAAGGTTGTTTTGCAAACCCAACGACTATATATATTTAACGGTCATAACATAAAGGACCATTATAAAAATAGGGGGATGTAGGGTGTTTCTCAAAAACAAAACACTTGAACTAGGAAGGATGGATCTCCTCATACCTTTGGTGTTGAGTATGTGGGTCGTGGCTCTGGCTATTATATTTTTCACACTGATGGACCCTAAAGACGAAGACTATCCAATTACTTGAGTTGTGATTCTTAGTAGTCTTGTTGTGGCTGTGTTAGGTCTTGTGCATGGTATTTTCAGTTAGTTGGGTCTTGTTGCAATGTAACTTTTAAATATATACCAGTTTACCTTATTCTCCATGATTTATTTCGTTTCAAATTCTTTATTAGCACACAAAAAAACAACAAATAAAATAAGAGACATCATTAAAAGAATAACATTGTTCACTTGGACCAGTTCATAAAACCTAGGGCGTCACATTATCCCCCCGTTAGAAAAATGCGTCCTCACAATTTATTTCACAAACTACAAGTTTCTGCAACGTCCTCACCATCTCCAACAATGTATAGGGTCTACAGATGCATTTAGAGGAACCCCTGTAGTGATGCTCAACTCCTCTAGTTCCCTAACCCAGATACACCTAGGACACAAGGGGTTGAACTCATGTTCCGAGCCTTCAGGCTTCCAGAGGGAAGCTCGAATAGTACGAAGTTTTGAAATGTCCTTGCAGACCAACGTACAAAGGACTCGCCGAATTATGTCTCCGTCGAGAACATTGAAGCAATAGATGCAGTCAAAAAGGCTAAAGTCGAGAAGCTGGAGCATATAAGTCGCATAAATATTTCTCTCTAACACAACCTCCTGAAATTTCACTATGGCCGTGTAGTTCCGTCCTAGGGTGAAACACAAAAAGAGCCCTTCGTGGTAACTTCCTCATCGTTCACGTCTGGCCAGCTGTGCAGAGCCAATGTGGTAATAGATGGAGGAATTCCCCTAGCAGGTGTGGAGAATATCTGAACTGTTTATTACTTCAAACCACTGCTTACACGTTTTTCGCAAATTTGCGAAGGGGTCATACTCATCCTCAAACGTTTTGATTGCAATGATTTGCTGAATATCAGTGGGAATAGATAACTGGTGGGTTTGTCCTTCCATCTGAAAGTTTTAAGGCAGGAGTTCAATCACTTGAAAAACATTCAAAGGTAAATAAAAAGTAAAGACAAGGAAGGGGAAAGACAACATTTCGATAAACATAAGTTTATTATTAAACATTAGTGCTTGAGTTTCCCTTAACCACCGACTAAACAAACTCCACACAGAGAAGCAAAACTCCCTAACTCCTCAATCCAAACACAGGCTGAGTATTCAGGGAAAAACTCATGGGGGCACCTATGACGTCTTATGAGTCTAGAATGAGAGGTATGAAGTTGGGAGACATCCACATCCACCTGTTTTCTGCAGGACAGTCAGGTGGACTCATCTTCTAACATTCCGAAGTCCAACAACTGACCCCAGAAGCCGTAGTTTAAAACCTTCCATAAGTAGGCCGCATGGAGGTCACCAATAGCAGCATCTTCTTGAAAAGGGTTGAGGATCATAGTTCCAAAGCCCTCACCCACCGTGAAAATTTAAAAAAAGTCCCTCATAGTACCCTCCTCGACATACATAGGAGGGAAACTGGGTCATCATCATAAAGAGGTAATCTATTCCTAACCCCTGGTGTAACTAAAGTACCTGTGGTGAATTGGATACATCGTAAAGGTGTTTGTATGTCATTCGGATATGGGTATAGTTTAGAAAATCCTCAAGGATAGTTAAAGACACAATGGTCTCTAGGGAATCTGTGGGGAGAGATAAGAGATTTGTGCCATCGTTTTCCATCTGAAATTTAAGAAAACCCATTTTTTTAATAAAATTGAAGTATATATACATATATATATATATATATATTTGTTTCAGTTTCTAGATTTCTAGAGTTATCCAATCTGAACCTCTGATACCAACTTTAGAGACCCCGACCCTAGAAACCCAGGATCCGGTGCCTTCTGAACATGATGTGTTTCTTTAAAATAAATCATGAACTGGTAAGCTACACATCATGCCCCATACAAAGGATTGTGTGCTGTTCGGGTTCTGGGAAACCGACAACTTCTGAAACGATTCATCTTTTAAAAGATGATACCTGAAAATTTTAAATCAAAATGTAGGGTGAGCATCGAAATAATCAGTAAGGGGTTTTAAAAATAAAAATGGTGTAACCTATTGAAAATCATTCGTTTAAAATCATTATTTTAAGGAAAACTGTAACACATAACATCAAAATTCTCAATCAATGGTGTCAATAAATATATGAAACCCATGTAACATTTCTCGATGGAGTAATCATAAACAAGCACGACATGTGATTTCTTAAGCATAAAATCGAACAGTTAAGAGTAATGCATAGTCAGAGTTGTGCATAAAGGAAACAACTTAAATTTTCATATGTTGTTTACTATTTCAAAAATCATGCTGTAACTTATACCAGTAAAATATGAACTTTATGAAATCATAAAGGCATTAGTCGTGAAAGAATAAACATTTTTCATGCAAAGATCTTGTTACATAACTTGAATCATGTGGCATCAACATTTAACTTAGATAATAATTTGTGTATCACCAAGGTCCATCCCCAAGGTGTCATTCGAAAACATTACCAAGGTCCATCCCCATGGAATCATTAAATTGGTCATCTCTAGAGATTCGGTCTTTACCCAATTCATTGGAGCGCTATCAGGGTGAACCCTTCATTTCTCTTTATTATCATGTGAGCCACATCGTTCATGATTTACTTAAATGGTTCAACATGTCCCATACCACCTTGAATAACTCATTTATTTTCATATTACCCAAGGTATCCCATACCACTTTGGGTAATCTAATTTCATAGTTCTTTTGGTGATATGTCATCAATATGCATTGTGTACAATAATAACTAAAATAAATAATGAACCATTACACATTTACTAATACATGATATGATAGTTAACATTGTAAAATATGTCAATAACTAATCCAAGGCATACATAGTTTAGTAAACATTCGTCGCACACAAGAAAATTATTAAAGCATATAAGAGGATGATATATTAAATGATGGATCTTTAAAAGAAAATATTATTTCATTGGAATGAAATTTTTAAAGAAAGCACTTGTCGTTAGTTATGGTGATAAACAGGTCATTAAACCCTAGCATGATTAACTAATAACATTCATCAAAGTAGGTCATTTGCATAATAAGATAATAAATGTACAAAACATGATAATACGATCCCAAAATTCATAAATCCTCTAACATATTTTAAATCAAGACAAAATACACCCTTTGTGGTAAAACACATCATGATCGATGTCAAGTTTGCTTCTTTAATAAAACATAATTCACATAAAATAAGAATTTACTTAAAGGTTGTTACCCACCCCTTGATATCATAAATTTGATTTGTATTGGTCTACATGTTTATGAGTACATAGATATATAGATAAGATGTTTACAACGAGGGGGTTTTCATGGTAAAACAGTTTCAAACAACCCTCATTAATATATAATGCATAGTATAACATGCTGGATCATTTTGGAAATCCGAAAATAGATAGAGTTTGGGTTATAAATATATTTATATACATATACAAAACAGTATATTTATATCTGTATAGGTTTTATGAAATAAAACTGAAAGAAAACAATCAAAACTTAACACCCAAATGCCCTGTCCAACATTAGTAATTACAAAAAAAGAAAAATATAACCTATGTGTATATATATATAAATAATATAGGTAACCCGTATATATATGAACCATATTTTTAAGGGTTGGTTTAGAATAAAGCAAGATAACTCTTTCCCCCTGTAACCTTTGTATTAAATTTTAGGAAAATTCCCCAAAACCGTTTTAAAACTGGATGGATTTCATTATATATAATTATATATATATATATATAAACCGTATATACTAAAATATAGAATATTTGTATTTCATTATGAGGGAAAAACATAAAACCTCCTTACTTGCACCCTATTGAAAACACGGTTGCAAGCCCCTTTTGAAAACATTACAAACCGAGGGGTTTATATTTAAGTATATATATATAAACGTTATATATACATCGGGATTATAAAATGAAGGTCCCTTCGAACGAAGGAAAGCAAGAAAGAACCCTTACCATGATTAAGGAGGTTTCTCGGATCAACATGGAGCTCGTTGGATTTGCTGGAGAGTTTGGAATTAGTTATAGAGGAGAAGAAGATGTCAGGGCTTCATGAAGTAGGAGGTGGTTTTGTAGGGCTTCGGTGCACAAGGGTGACTCGACCCAAGAGTAGGCCGGTGTGGGGAAGACGAGAATACAATGAGCTAGGAGGGTGTGTTCGGAGGTCAAGAGGAACAGTGCAATGGGGAAGGCCAAGGTGTCCTCGGTGCAGGCCTACTGGTACGAGACCCCGGTGCGAGGAAAAAGACCGTGAGGGGTCGACGCGTAAAGGGACGGACGGCCTGGATCGAAGATGGAGTGATCACATGGCTGGAAGAGGCGCAGGAGAAAAGTTTGATCGATTTAAAAGAATCCAACGGTCGGGATTAGATATCGCGAGAGATCAGATGGTTGCGGGGGAGATCGCGTAGTTAAAATGGGTTGGAAGGAAGAGATTGAAGCGTGATTCGATCAGACGGTCCTGATCGCACGGAACACATCCCACATCGAAACGATCCGCAGTTGAGGCGCGGTTTATAATACAAAGTGTGCCGCCTAAGGTGTAATAACATGAACACACAAACACACTAGAGCCTTATACATGGGCCCCATGCGGGCTTTGGCCCACCCCTACGAAATGCACACCACGGTCCTTATACACGGGCCCGTGTTCCACTGGACGAACCCATGCTCGGCTCGGGCTCGGTCATGGTTGACACTATACACAACTAGGACCCCGATGGTCGGTACCTCGGGTCCCTAGGGCTCGGTCTCGGCCTAGAGGTCTTGTCCCTAAGGGATTCCCTCATCTTGGTTGGGCCCCAACATAATTTTTTAATAAAAAATTATTTAGATTTCCAAAATAACTAGTTTAAGTATACTTAGTTCAAAATAGTGTGTAATATAAATATTTGTACTAAAATTTGTTAATATAAAAGAAAAACAAATAGTTTTAAATTAAAATCTAAATCCTTTTTTTAGATTATGTAAAATATTTCATGTATAAATCTTTTAAAAGATATACCTTTCATATTTTACATACAAAACCATTATAATTATTAGGATCTCTAAATTACACCACCATCTATTTCATAAAATTTAAAAGACCAATAGTTAATTCATAATTTCAGAGATCAAATGATATAATTATTATAGATACCCTTTAAACATGTCTTTTATAAAATGAATACTATGTTTTTAACTATATAGGTATCTATCATGATTTTTTGTAGAAACAAAATGATTTATTTCCAAGAATACTCTTTTTTATTTTAAAATTATGATTCTCTTGTGAAAAAATATTTTAGATATATTATAATATTTGAAACATCATAAGAGAATTACAAACAAGCTTTCATATAAAGATAAACTTTATCAATGGAAACCCAAAGGTTGTTTTGAAAACCCAACGACTATATATATTTAACGGTCAAAACATAAAGGATCATTACAAAAACAGGGGGGTGTAGGGTGTTTCTCAAAAAAAACACGTGAACTGGGAAGGATGGATCTCCTCATACCTTTGGTGTTGAGTATGTGTGTCATGGCTCTGGCTGTTATATTTTTCACACTGATGGACCCTGAAGACGACGACTATCCGATTACTTGAGTTGTGATTCTTGGTAGTCTTTTTTGTGGTTGTGTTAGGTCTTGTGAATGGTATTTTCAATTAGGTGGGTCTTATTACAATGTAACTTTTAAAAATATACCAGTTTACCTTTTTCTCCATGTTTTACTTTGATTCAAATTATTTATTAGAACACGAAACACAACAAATAAAACCAGAGATATCATTAAAAGCTTGACATTGTTCACTTCGACCAGTTAATAAAACCTGGGGCGTCACATTCATCATTTCAAAAGTTTATTTGCTAATTCACATGATTCAAAAAGGTTAAGATGGCATAAATATGAGCGGTTATGTGATGGAAAAATATGTCATCCAGCTGATCTCCCACAATGGAAGAAAATTAATGAGTAGTATTCTAAATTTGGAAATGAAATTAGAAATCTCATACTAGGGTTGTGCACAGATGCAATGAATCCATACCGAACCCTCAGTAGCACACAAAGTTCACGGCCTGTTTTATTGGTAATTTTCAACCTCTCTCCTGAATTTTGTATGAAGTGCAAATATGTCATGTTGGGTATAATGATATCTGGTCTGAAGCAACCTGACAATGATATTGATGTTTACATTTCACCGTTGATTGATTATTTTAAACTTTTATGGGCTACTGGTATTAAGGTGTATGATTCTTATAAAATGGAATATTTTCATCTACATGCAGTGCTTTTGTTCACTATAAATGACTTCCCAGTATATGGAAATTTGTCTGGATACAATGTTAAAGGGCATAAACATGTCCAATTTACGAACAACAGACGTCATATTATCAATTGCATCATGGGAGAAAAACAGTGTACATGGTTCATCGAAAGTTTTTGCTTATGGATCACCCTTATAGAAGACTAAAAAAGGCATTCAATGGCTCACAAGAATTTGATATTACTCCAAAACCATTATCCCCTAATCTTTATTTTGAGAGGTTGAAAAACCTTGATGTGACATTGGGAAAGACACAGAAATCTGGTAATGATAGACATATTTGGAAGAAAAGGTCAATATTTTTTGAGCTACCATATTGGAGATATCATGAAGTTAAACATAATATTGATGTCATGCACATGGAGAAGAATATATATGATTGTTTGATTGGATTGTTATTAGATATTAAAGGAAAGACACAAGATGGGTTGAATGAAAGATTAGACTTACTATAAATGGGAATACGTTTGGAGTTAGCTCCCACTCCTAAAGGAAGATGAACATTTCTTCACCCGTCTTTTAATACATTATCGAAGAGGGAGAAAATTAGCTTTTGTCAGTGACTTCATGATATCAAAGTGCCTCGAGGTTATTCTTCAAATGTAAAAAAAAATTTCTCCTTGAAGGACTTGAAGTTGATAGGTATGAAATCACATGATTGTCACATCATGATGCAACAAATTCTACCAGTTCCATTGCGTGGAATATTTCACATCTATGTCAGAAAGACTATAATGAAGTTGTGTTATTTTTTCAATTCAACTTGTTATAAGGAAATTGATTTGAATGATCTGAACATTTTAGAAAAGGATGCAATTTTTATACTTTTTCAATTGGAAATGTATTTTCCACAAACTTTTTTTTGATATAATGGTGCATTTAATGATTTATCTGGTTTGAAAAATAAAGCTTTGTAGACCTTTATATCTTTTTTGGATGTATCCTTTTGAAAAGTATATGAAAATATTTAAGGGGTATGTTAAGAATCCATATCGACCTGAAGCATCCATTATTGAAAAGTATATTTATGAGGAGGTTGCAGAGTTTTGTACGAGCTACATGGCTATGGCGCAACACATAGGTTTGCCTCCGTCTCGCCATCAACAAGTTAATAATGAGGGAAAGGGGATTCATGGCTTGAAAATAAAATCATTTTCATCTGAATAGATGAAGAAGTTAGAATCATACATCTTGAATAACATAGCTGATTCTCAACCATATATCACATTTCATGTTAATGAGTTGAAACAATGTCATCCAAAGAAGAAAGAAATGTGGATTTTGAATGAGCACAACAAAACATTTTTGTCATGGTTTAAAATGACCTTTCTTGGTAGATTAGATGTATCAGAGACATTAAAATGGATAGTGGGTGGTCCTTCTTTAAATTTGATAACATGGTCCAGTTATGACATTAATGGCTATACAATTCTTACTAAATCTCAGGACAACAGAAGTTCAGTTCAGAATAGTGGTGTATTGGTGTTTGTAGAAGCAATGCATTTTTTCGAGTGGTAAGGAAAAAAACCCAATTTCAGCATCAAGTGCAAATTATGGAATGATTGAAGACATATGGGAGGTTGATTACTTTTAAAATTATAGTTCATGTTTTTAACTGTAAATGGTTTATCAGTATCAACAATTTCAAACATGGTGAATTTGGAATGACACTTGTTAAGCTGAATAGATTGGAAGACACATCTTATTCTTTTATAATGGCAACACATGCAAAACAAATTTTCTATATAGTATATCAATCAGATATGCAGTGAGCTGTTGTTTTACAAGGGAAAAAACAATATGTTGGTGAGGATGAACTTGATGAAGTAGCTGATTTATGTGAGATCCCTACTTCCATAGAAATATTAATAGAACATAATGATGAGCATGTTGAAGACATGGTTTATGCCATAAAGAACGATCACGAAGAATGAATTTGGGAAAACAATCTATTTGTACATTCCTAAAATTACAAGTAACATATGTTTATTTCTTGTTTACATTTATTTTTTTCAGAAAATGTTAGATATTGTAAGTTTTTTCTTTATTAAAACAAGTATTGAAACAAAATAAGTATAAGTTTTTGTTTGTTTTAAGTTTGTTTAGTTTACTTTATCATGTTTACCATTACATGAATTATATATCTATTATTTTTGTTCAATGACAATTACTTTAACATGTTTTCCAAGTTTACCAGGTTTACCATGTTTACCATCTTTACCATTGTTTAACATGCTTACCATATTAACAATGTTTACTATTACGTAACTTAGTACAATTTTCTATTTTCTGATTACAGTAGTATTAAAATATTTGAATTTGTATATTTGTGAACAAATGTTTGTTTTTTTTATTTGAAAGATAATGACAGATCATTCAGTTGATCAACCACATGATTCTGGAGATGAACATATTGTTCATACCTCTGGGGAGGAACATTCACATGCTCCTCTTGATATTCCCCAATATTCCTCATGTGATCCTATTACAACAAAGAGTTCTAGAGTTGGTAAACATGGGTGAACACGTTTACCAAAATTAGCACTTTCCTGTACATAGGATCAGAGGATGCATGTTGAGTATGATGATGATGATATTCTTAGAGGCTAAAATGAAAAAGATTTAAAGAGTTTTTTATCAACTCATGATAAGAGAAAAATAAGAAATTTGTATCATGACTAGAGAAGTGTGGATTAAGTGATAATCTATCTATTGTGGGAGATGATTGTGGTAATATCTTTTTATATTGTTTGACTATTCTTTAAATATTTCTAGTATATATAATATGATTAACCTCTTCTTCATTAGATGACATTTGATATTCCTGACACTAGAGGAGCCAGGAAGAAATGTTTATCGATGGCTTCCAGGAGATGGAGGGATTTCAAAACAACCCTCTCATTTGATATCATTTCTGGTTATAGGATTCATGAAAATCCATGTTGTATATATCCTTTTATAGATGAAGACACATGGAGATAGTTTGTAGAAAGTAGAAGAAAAGAGTCATTTTTGGAAAGGGAAATGTAATATTTTATAAGAGTTATTATATAAATGATCTTATTAATGTTTTTTTAATGATTTCTTATTATTAATTTACAGTAATCAAGGAAATCTCATCAGGGATCCAATCTAAAAATGTATACCCTCATAGTTTATCTCAGGGAGGGTATGCATTTTTGGAAGAACAAATGATGGCAGAAAAATTTCAAAAACTAAGAGCTGAGACTTCAAACTCTAGAGAGGTGGCCCCTCCATCCCCTCCATCTAGACATGAAAAATGGAAGCGAGCTCAGATAGGAAAAGAAGGGATATATCTTTCAGAAGAATCAAGAATCGTAGCTGAGATGATTTTAAGATATCTATTTTATTTATTTATGTTAACTATTTTCTTCATATAATTTCAATCATTACATAAATGTTCAATTAATTAATATAGGACTATCTTGAGGAGCAGAGCTCACAGGGGGAATTTACAGCCACTGGGAGGCAAGATATCTTATCTGTAGCATTGGGAGAACCCGAACATCTTGGTCGTGTAAGAGGATATCCAGTAGGTGTATCGGTAAGAAAAGTGTTTCCGCATTCTTCAACTTCTAACGTTGTGGGTGTTTGTAAAAAAAATAAAATCCATGGAGGCTGATGTTTATAATATTAATATGGCGATGGAGGAAAAGATTAGAGAAACGGTACAGTCTATATTTGCGGACAAGCAAATACAATTTCATACTGCAGCTCCCACTCCTCCACCTCCCCCTGAAGACCCCATTATTTATCCTCCACCTCCGCCAGTAGCTCCCACTCCCCCACCTCAGCCTGCGGACCCCATTTTTTATCCTAATCCTCCGCCGCAGCTTCCTACTTATTGCGAGTTATATATTGATGATCCTCAACATCATATCATTACATATGGGTTGGTATATTGTATAGGAGATACAGTTCATCATCAACAATTAGAGGTAGAGAATCAGAGGTTCACTGTACAAGATATTATTGATAGATCTGCTCGAGTACCATTACCTACAGATGAGGTGACGACAGTTGGACATAGTATCGACCATTTTTTAATTTGGCCATCCACACTTCTTCGACTGATTACCATATAGGTATGAATGTTATATCTTTTTTTATTAAAGTTGTTTTATTATTTGAAAAATAATACATTTTTCTATTTATTTTTACAGGAATACATCAAAGGTAAATAAATATTGTATAGACAACAACAAAGACAAATGGCTACAACATCAGATACAAATTCTAGTAGTCTTAACAGATTTTCAAGATATTCAAATTTGTTGGCAGGTCATTATGAGTTTCCAATGGAATCTCATGTTTGTTGATGTGCAATAACTATGGGGATTATGAAAACTGATATCATTGAGCTTGTTACTGGAGATAAGTTGGGCATCAACATGGTGAAATTTTTTCCCATGTAAGTCTTAACACCTTTTCCCTACATTATATTTATTAAAAATGTATACTTATGTCTGTTTTGTATTCGGTATCTTTATAACATTTGTGAGAGGAATGATTTGGAATATGTATATGGATTCATAGACCCACAATTGATTTCCCCTGAAGCATGTGCATTGGATGAGAAACAAATAATGGTTTATATTGCTGAAAGACTAGAACAGAATATAGTCACACAATGTTGGATGATGCCTTTTTTTGAGAGGTATGAAAAACATCTCTTTCAAAGAGTTCATTATCTTTTAACATAAAAAAACACTAACCTTAAATTTTCTTTTATCAGTGATCATTGAATGTTAGGGTTTTTTTTCCCAAGGGAGAAAACACTTTTTTTGGATATGCTCTATCTATGATGATGTGCGGGAAAGTTTTATGAATATATTGGAAAAGTAAGTTTTAATTTCTCAATAGTTTTATATATTATAATGAATTTTAAATTTACGCCATTCATATTATTTTCTAACAGGGCATGGGTCTCCTTTCGAAAAAACACAAAGAAAATGAGTGCAAAGATAAAATATGTAAATGTGAAGGTAAATATCCATTTATAATTTGTACTTTTTGATTTATTACATAAAAATAATATATTGAATTTACAATCATTCAAACAGAATTGTCATGAACAACAAGGAATCATCTAATGCGGATATTATATGTTAAGATTTATGTATGAAATAATAACAACTGGGAAAATTGTGAAATTTGACCGGTAATATTTCATTTTAAACTTTGCCATAATATTTCAATTTTATTTATTCATTATACACGTTAACTACTATCCTTTTCATTTGTATCTATTTGATGACCCTCAACCCTATACTGCTCAAGACATCAAACACTTACAAGTGAAGTAGTCAAATTATTTTACAGGTTTGATTGAATTTTACTTGTTGGTAGTGTAAATTGTAATTTTGAATATTGTTGTTGTAATTGTGTGTTTGGTAGTAATTTAGGTTGGATTTAGTTTTTTTTTTTGAATTTGACAGTGTAAGTTTTGAATGTTATATATTTGAATGTTTAATTTTTCTCTACTTCTTGTTTTAGTCTAATTATGATGGTTTTTCTTGTATGGATTCTGGTCTGGGGGGAGGGGTTCCAAGGGTGTGGGGGGGTGTTCAGTGTGGTGGGGGTGTCCAGGGGTGTGGGAGGGCTGTTCGGTGGGGTCGGGTGGGGTGGGGTGTCCTGGGTGTCCATGAGAGTGGGGGGGGGGAGTTCAGGGGTGGGAGCATTTCCAGGAGGGTGGAAGGGATGTCCAGGGGAGTGGGAGGTTGTCATGTGGGTGTCTAGAGGTGTGGGGGTGTCTTGTGGGGTGAGGGGTGTTTCTAGGGGTGTGGGAGGGATGTCCAGTGGGGGGCGGGGGCTGTCAAGTGGAGTGGGGGGTCTAGGGGGTGGGAGAGGAGGTGCAGCCATCCCTCGGGGGGGTTGAACGCCACTGGAAGGTATTCATCACTCCCACATGTGAAACATTTTGAGAGCTCAAGCTTCGCATGTGGGAGTTATGAGTACCTTCCAGTGGTGTTCCCCTGAGGGGGTGTCCAGGAGGGTGGGGGTGGGGGGTTGTCCAGCGGTGTTTGGGGCTGTTCAGGGGTGTGGGAGGGCTGTCCATGGGTGTGGGGGTGCTATCCAGGGGGTGGGGTATACATGAGGGTGGGGGTTGTCCAGGGGTGTTTGGGGCTATCTAGGGGGTCGGGGGCAGTCCAGGGGTGTGGGGGGGGGGGGGGCTGTCCACTGGGGTGAGGGGGAGGGCTGTCTAGGGGTGTGGGAGTGATGTCCATGGTGTGGAGGGTATACATGAGGGTTGGGGGTGGTCTCAGGGGGTTTGGGGTTGTCCAGGGGGTCGGGGGGTAGTCCAGGGGTGTGGTGGGGGCTGTCTAGTGGGGTGCGCGGGGGGGGGGGGGGGGGGCTGTTTAGGGGGTGGTGGGGGCTGTCCAGTGGGGTAAGTTTTAAATGTTATCAATGTAAATGCTTAATTTTTCATTGGTTCTTGTTTTGGTCTACTTCTATTTTTGTGGTACGAATTCTTGATTTGGTTTCTAGTTGTCTCTAGGGAGAGGAGAGGACTGCATTCCATTTAAAAAAAATTGGTTATCCACGTCGGTTATTTTATAACTAACGTGATAAAGGAATGGGGAAGGGTTTATCACGTCGATTATTTGAATATCCGACGTGATAAACACCTGTGGAATGGTTTATCATGCCAGTTATTAAATAATCGACGTGATAAAAACCCCCCAGACTGGTTTATCCTGTCAGTTAGTATATAACAAACGTGAAAAACCATTTCCCAGGCCTTTTATCTCGTCGGTTATTTAATAACTGACATCATAATACCACCTCAGACTGGTTTATCATGTCGGTTATTATATAACCGACCTGATAAACCATTTCCCAGGGGTTTATCATGTCGGTTATTAAATAACATACATGATAAACATACCCCGCACTGTTTTATCATGTCAGTTATATAATAACCGATGTGATAAACCCCCCCCCCAGGTTATCACGTCGGTTATTACATAACCGACCTAATAAAGGCCGGGGAAATGGTTTATCACATCAGTTATTATATAACCAATGTGATAAACACCCCCGCACTGTTTTATGACGTCGGTTATATAATAACTGATGTGATAAACCCTCCCCCTAGTTTTTTCACGTCGTTTAATTAATAACTGACGTGATAAACACTACGATGATATGTTTTTTACGTCGGGTTTTAAATAACCGATGTAAAAAACAATATTTATAACGTCGTCCGTATTAACGTCACCTAAAAAACGATTTAAAAAATGAAAAATAACCGATGTAAAAAATGTTTTCTGCACTAGTGGAGGTAGGAGTAGTACCTGGGTCCCCTACCCTAGGATTACAAGATGGAATACATTCAACAAAGAGTATAGAGTCGAGATGATCTTATTTACCATACCAAATTGAAAATACTTGGAGGTGTTCTTCATCAGGGTTAAATAGGTCTTAGGTTTTTTCAACGAAAAATGTATGATCTAGAGTTGAAAATGATAGGTTATCTGAATATCATTTGAGGTTCCATTTTCATGTTTTCTACTTGGAATCATGTCTTTCTTAATTTAGGAGAAACACACACTTTCATTTCACCCGCCCAAGTTTTCGCTTTGGAAATTAAGGTGGAGATACTTCCAGTTCCCTTGGCATTGGTGATTCCAGTTGAAGGTTAATATAGCTTGTGGGAAGTATGTAAAGACCTTGAGTTAGTTATTGTTAAACAATTATCTTGGTGATAATTTCTATGTTTAATGACTTGGTTATATAATATTATCCCCGACCTGTAATATCCATATTCAGTTTAGGAATTTTTGAATTTCATTAGGAGGAACATTTTATTCTATGATGGAAGTTATTCCATGTTCAATGGTGATAGATGCTCTTGGATTACTTATATGTGTGTTTTCCCCTAATCATCTTTGATGTCTAGGATAATGATGAGTTCATCAGTGGTTCGGTCGGTAATTCTTCCAAATGTTTTAGAATAATACCATGTTGTCCTTACTAAATATGTTGTAGTGTTACCCCCTCAATGGGAGACATAATTTATGATTTTTCTACATATATGTGCTTCTATAATCTTTATGTCTTCATATATGATAGACCATTTTGAGTTTTGGGAGCTATGGATACCGATCAATGATCTCTTGTAGCAAGGTTTTATTTGTACAAGTATATCACCTTGCTGTTATTTAGTTTTATTGCATGGAAGTTCAATGAATGTTTCCATCTATATATCAATTATCATCACTTGAAAAAATTGAAATGAAATAATATCTAACTTATTTTATAGATTTAGTATTTATTTGATCATATGAAGAGACCTAGTTGGTTCCAAAATATTAATCTAGGGTCTAGATATCATCATATGCGGGTAAATGGAAAGGATATTGAGAATAATACTTTACAATGTCATTATAGGTATCACGAATTTATTATAATATCATTTGGTATGATGAATTCTCCAACTCTATTCATGAGACTGATGAATGTAGAATTTTGAGAGTTTCAAGACCTGTTCATGGTTGTGTTCACCAATGAAAACCTTGTGTACTTCATGTCAATGGAGGAGCATGCAGAACATATATAGGCTAATTTAGGAGTTCTTCTTCATCAAAAAATATTAATGAATTTTTCAATGTTTCATTTCTAGTATTGTAAGGATCATTGATTTGATCATGTCATCTACAAATGTGGTGTGTTCATAGATCCATAGAAGATCAAGGAATTTATTTCTTGGGAATCCAAAAATATTGTTTTAGAGTTGTAGATTTTCCTCAGTATTATAAGTTATAATAGGTGGTTTGTACCAAATTTCACATTAGGAGTCCTTAGACAACCCTGGAAAGTGTGGGGATACATTAAATTGTCTTAAGGAGAACTTGTATAGTTCCGTAGTTTCTTTTTTTTCAAGAAGAGGGAGTCCAATTTTAGGTTTTCTGTGATGTGTCACATCTTGGATTGGGTAGTGCACTGATTCAGTATAGAATGGGTTTTTATTATGGTTATCATCGGTTATGACCATGTGAATGTAACTATATCTCCAATGATATTTATTTGGCATTTTTAACCTTAATGTTAGAGTTCCAATATCTCATCAGAAACCACTTTTTGGTTTTAATATATCTCAAGAGATTGAGGTATGTATTATCCCAGCATGACATGAACTTTCGACATCGATGGTGGAGGGAATATTTAATGTACTATGAATTTTAAACTTTATATAAAATTGGGAGGGGTATTTTTTTAGCTTATGAGATAAATTGAAAGTCACACAATGAAATTGTGCATGTGTCTGTAGATTTTTTGAAAGTGATGGAAGAACTATTTGTGATTCAGATTGTTATAGGAGAAGTTTGTAGAAGAGGATTCATTTTTTAGACGATGACGTATTCATATTTAATTTAGAATATGGTGCATTCCCAGCAGGTGGATTATAATGTAGAAGTCTTATGGGATCAGGTTATCTATGGTGATGCTCCTAGTGGATGGTCTGAGGATAATCCACATAGGGAGTTTCTTTAAAGGAGAATTGGTATTATTTTAGTGATATGAGAGGTGATAATCTATGAGTTCAATATATCACCTTTAGTGGTACAACCTAGCATGAAAAATATGTATTTTCCCCTAATAGTTAAATTTTGGTGGCCAAGGTTTAACCATTAATAAATTCATGTCCATTGAATTAGTTTTATAAAAGATAAAGGTTGAACACCATGTTCTCAGTGATGTATTATAGCTATTTGATGTTCCTAAGTATTTTTTGGAGTACATTTTGATTTATTTTATCATTGATTTACCTTGAGCCCATGGATTCTATGATGAAATATTGGGGATGGTGGACCATTTAGAAATTAAACTCACTTCTTAACAATTAAAAATTCAATCTTAGTGGAGGTTATATTGGGGTAACATCCAGAGGGTGTGGGGAGGTTCATGGTATTTGGAGGATAATCATCTCTAATAATGGGCATCATTTCATATTTATGGTATATAGAGGTATTAATCATTATTTTGGCTCTCACATTTCCCTCTTCTCTACTTTTGATCCCCATATATGGTCATACAGAGAAAACTATCTAGACTATAAATGACTAGTTTCATGCTTATTCCCTGGATTTTAGAGGTTCATGGATTAGGCACCTATCCATGCAGTAGTTTTCTTAAAATAAATAGTTTTCCCACCACAATTTGTACGACACTGTTTGAATCTTTACATGGTTGAACGTTCTATTTTCTATTTCATTGGATCGAGGTGGGAGACTCATCAATTATTGGGTTGGAATTAGTACAAAGCACAACAGAGATATTGTAGGTGATTTGTGAGAGGATGAATATGGTAAATTATCATAAGAGGTCTGATCCTAACTATAGTAGGAGACCAATTGAGTTTAATGTTTTCGATCATGTGTTCTTTAAGGAGACTCCTTATCCAGGGAAATGAATGTTTGCTCCTGGGTGTAATCTTTATCCCCAGTTTATTGATCATTTTGATACGTTGGAACGATATTTGAGCCTTCACACATTATATTTCACTTCCCACACATATGATCTAGATTTAAGATGACATTCATCTATCACAACTTAACTAATATCTTCATAATGATTCTAACATCATTTATTGGGGATAAATCATCATTAATGATGATGAAACATTATAAGAATGGTCTATAGAGACTAAGAATCACCTGAGACTATGTTTCATGGGTGTTCCATTCCCATGGTTTGTTTCTTATGGATATATGGAAGAAATTAGGAGATCACCTATGGGCATGAGTCCCAGATACACACTTAGAATCTCAGTTTTTTTATATTTGAAACTATTTTGTAGTGATGTTTTATTGATATTGAACGTTTCATGATTTGGAGATAGTTCTCTCTTCCATGATTCTATGTTTAGGTCCTTACTTCTATATGAGAGGTATCTCCCCCAGAAGAGTGTTTCATAGATGGTTGAGACATTAGTGTGTTTTCTCACATTTTCCCTCTTGTAGGTTGTTCATGATCATGTGATGGATTGATTTATATAATTATCTCTCTTGGTGGTTGTTTTGATGTACCATTTTTATTCTCATAATTCTAGGTTCGGTTTAAAATTATCAAGGGTGCATATTTTTTGAATGGTATATACTATAAGGTCCCACACACTTCTTTCCCATTACATTACATGTTTCTATAGTTTGATGTTCTTGGAGGAACCCTGTAGTCTTGTTTAGTGGAGTTTTGTACATAAAAACTTTTTTCAAGAAGAATTAACATTGTGAAATGTTTTTCAATACATGGGAGAGTAGTTCATGGCCTAAATTATTTTTCACGACCTAAG
Organism: Viscum album; assembly: GCA_963277665.1. NCBI lineage: Eukaryota > Viridiplantae > Streptophyta > Magnoliopsida > Santalales > Viscaceae > Viscum > Viscum album. The sequence goes on from OY728120.1 coordinate 1,493,867,651, forward strand.
TAAGAGAACATAGTATGGAATGATTCATGATGTGAACCATGGGTATAAGGAATGAATGGGTAAAGGGTCTAGTTTGGTATGTTTTTTCATGATATTTAATGGTTTTAACATTTATATCATTGTATTAATTAAATAATGATTTATAAGATCTGGACAATGTGATTTTTTATGAGTCTTAAACTTTATACATTCGCAATGTGAACTACCTACTCCAACCATGAATGCACATATGAAAGAGTGACAATAGGTTCTATATCACCCATGGATTATCTCAATACCCTCTTATTTTATCTCAACTTTAGGTGGTTGTCGGTTCTATTTAAAGGTGTTTTTGAATAACATTCATTTTGGTTTGATCCCTTACATACCATGATCAATCCAAGGTGATTTGTGGTTTTTTTCCACTAATTTCTCTATGGATTCATCTCTAATCAATTTTGTTTCCTCTTGTTCTATCATACCATGTTATAGAATATGAACATATTCAATCCCATAGAGTTATTTTGATGTTTGAAGTGTGTTCATGGTGTGATTTCCTTAAATGGATAGATAATCCTTATAGGATAGGTGATGGAAGATCTACTATTTTTTCTATTTTGTTTCGAAGAATGTTGAGAGCCTTAGGGTAGGGAATTTGTTTATTCTTCATATTTTAAGAGAAATTGGGAATTTATTATTTTTTATCTCATTATGTAATGGTTTAATTAACCTCAATTAATTTTAAATAAGAATTAAAGAAATATTTTTTGTAGTGATCACATGTATTTATCGTTTGTTACTAGGTTTCCTCTTGATTTTCTATATAATTTTTTATATTATCTTATGTTATATCTCAGAACGATGGTTATGAATGGAAATTGGATATAGAAAGTAAATATGGTAATTCTTTTTTGTAAAAAAAAATAACCATGATTAATTATTATAATTCCTCCTTATAATTTAATAAAAAATGGGTGTTATACCTGAATCATATTTATTAAATTTAGAACTTATTGATAGATGATTTCATAGGTTTCTTGTGGTTATAAACTGTGTTTAATGAATCATATAATTCAAGTATGGTATAAATTATTTGTTTATTAAAGATAATTTTTTGGGGTCAAGAAAGACTCTTTTATTATGATGTATGGATGCCTTGGGTTTGAGGCCTAGATACCATATTGAATATTTTTGTCCACTTGAATCATTGGGTCTTTGATAAATATGAGAATCCTTTATATGTGATGTGATGTGACCTTGAGATGGATGAGGATTTAGTGAAAAATAGGCAATGATGCTTAAGTTTATGGTAGAAGTTGGCGCCTGTGATAGCTAAATATATGATGATATGCATCGATGGTGTTAAGTATAATATTGGACATATAGGAGTTTTTTGAAGTTGGTCATTCCTATTTATTTTTCTTCTAAAATTTAGGATTCATTCTTGATAATGACTCATCTTTAAATTTAGTGTGATTGGATTATTTTTTATGATTTTTTTTCCTTATACATAACACTGGTGGTTGTTCTTAGTTTATTAATATTTTATAGAATCATGGGATAAGTCCTAGAGTACCGAAAATTTTGGAATGGAAATGAATGTAAAAAATTTTAATCTATGTTTTTTAAGGCATAAAAAATGCTGAATTATGATAATTTTTTAGAAAACATGGAAGAGGTTGATGTATTCCTATAGGGAATGGAATTCGTTGGTAATTCATTTAATATGATATGTGTGAAAGAAATAATTAAATTAAGGTTCCATGAAATGTTTTTATGCTTATAAGATATCTAATCTATAATATAAGTGGTCGGGTTTCCAGGAGACAACAGCTGCAGTTGAGGTTAAGGCTAGGTAGTTTCTCATAGTTTGTATTATAGTGTGTATATATATATATTCTATATATTATATGATTTCATACAATACCCCACCCTTGTCATTAGGGATACTGACACCCAATGGACTTTTGGGGGAGCATTTCCTAACATCTAGGTTGCCAAGGAATGTATGGATGACTACCCCCTATTTCCCCACTCACATCTCCTAGAAGTATTATATATTATTATGCTTGATGGTTACCTTTACTATACATGTGTCTAGTGGGTTGTGATGGATTATGTATCTTTCACACCCACATATCTATGGATATAGTGTCCCATGTATTTATATAGGTATGTTTTCTATGTTTTGGGATGTATTGAGGTGTAGTATAAGGTGTATGGGCTATGGTGTCTCCCATATAACTCCTTGATTTGTATCTAGAGGAGGTGATGATTATGAGATTATAAGATCCATGAGGTGTAGTATTTTGTATAGTTTCCTTTGATGCATGTGGATTATTTGTATTGAAATGTCTCTGGATGTGAGATGTTGGGTAATTGTGAAAAAACTATGGGGAAGTGATAGTGTGGTACCATAACTTTTATATTATTTTGGATATTAAATTTGTACTTATATGTGATATAAGGTGAGAGATCCGTGGTGATGATGAGAATTTAGCATACAGAATTAGGTGATTAGTTAGTTTCATTTATTTATTCACTAGGCTGTAGTATTGTTTATTAAATTTTTCATAAAATAAATAAGGAAGGATCCTATGAAAATACCTTTTTTAGTTAAAATTTGTGAGTTTCTAGACGTAAAATCCTTTTTTATATAACAAAAATGAGATTTCACTGGTTTAATGAAACGTATTTTACAATAATCACTTTGCGTTAATAGAAAAAAATTCATCTGAAAAAACATAAGACGATATAAGATCATTAGTGGTCAAACATTATTTGTAAGTCCGTTATCTAGATAGTTGGATTCATGATATGCTTGATTGATGAAGTAATTAATTTATGATAAAATCTAAAAGAATTTCATCCATCTAGTAGTAAGATTCCATAATCAATAAATTATCCTACTCTTGAAAGCGAGTATAATGGTAGTGGAGTCACATTACAGAAATATATTGAGCTAATCCTGTTGTATTTTCCTTTAGACTGCATTGACTATGACATACGTTTTTGGAATCAACAGATTTAAAAGTACTACAAAGGCCATAAATAAATCCCATGACATCAACATTATAATCCTTAAAAATGATCCATATACTGAATGTCCTAGAATTCTCCTCGATGATCATCAGTATTACATTTGATCCAACCAGAGAAAGGATGAATCCATAATACTTCATATTTTCAAAATGCTGGATAAAAATTACATAATGTTCTAAACTATTTAGGAACCAAAATATCCTGAATTTAATTATTACAGTTACCTTTTTAAATATTTTTTTCATTTTTAACAGCAACAATGATATGCACATGTTTTGACTGTATACTAAAAGTAGTATGATCATATATCAGCTTACTTAGGCAATTCAAACTTATTTGAGACACCTCTTCATAATCCATAAGAAACATATTAGATAACTACATAGATAAAGTAATATTTAGACATGATAAAACCAGATCTTATATCAAATCTATTGTCATAATCTATACTTCAGATAGGTCTGAGGCAGCCTTCCAAAGCACTGTATTAGTTACACAGCTCAGAAAAAGTGGATTGATTTTTTTCTTTTACTAGTTACAAAAACTAACTCCAAATAAAGATACATTCCAATAGACTGAAAGAAATACTTTATTATAAGATTAGAGTGCATGAGAATCTATAACATAGTTAACCGAAAAGGAAATAATTCTCTAATATACAATAGTATAGACCAATAATTTACATTCCCAGTTGATGTTTGTAAATAGTGTATCATGGAGAGGAAAATTCCACTGGGTATGGAATCCTAAATTAGTAATTATTATCAATTAATAAAAAATTTATTGAAAACCACACTCTTTATATCATTAAGAAGAACATCAAGGGTATTTTCCTATTGTTAGTTAATAGTGAAATTAATATCCAACAGTGAATTAAAAGGATTAAACAGATCAATAAGAGGAATACTTTTCTAATAATCTGACCAAAATTTAATTGATAAATTTAGACTGAATAATCAATGAGAGTGAGATGAAATATTTTAGAAGGAGTACTTGATAAAATTCCATGTATCAAAATACATATAGTTAAGATTACTATATTTGAGCCTTTATAGAAATCTTCATATAATAAATCCAATAGATTTTTAATTCACATAGATAATCCTTTGAATAAGATGTTCCTACAAATATTGATTAAAATTGAAACTATTTTTAATTATAATACCAACATGGTCAATAGGTTTATATCCCTACTTCCATGGAATGGTGATAAAATTTCATCAAAAAATAATCACACTATGGATGCTGTTTTTTAGGGATATGTTTATTTTATTACTAAGAGAAACCATCCACTTATAGACCATAAATAAATAGATAAACTTAGATATAATTACTACATTCACACAACATACCAAACTAGCCATTAATAAAGCATTACCTTTACCAGAATCTAATTGATATTTAATCTAACCCAAAAGGTGTCTACAATGGAAATCACAAGGCCTACTCTAAAACATAGGAACACTAAGACAAGTAAAAGGAAACACACCTTCTATGATTTTGATCTCATTAATAATGCCCACTTCTCTAAATGTAGGATTATATTTTCCAAAGTATAAAAGTGATTTTATCTAACTAACCACTTGACTTGAAATTTTTTCCTAGTGAGGTAGAGTATCCATTATATTTTTATGTTTCTCATATTCCTTTGAGTGAAGGGAATGATTTAATCAATATACAATATATTATTTGGTTCAACTAAACCCATGGAAGCTCTGATGGGTTTTTGTTTGTTATTCTATAGCATCTTGTTAATAATTCTGCTTAGTTAGTCCTCTATAATGGATAAAACAATTGATGGGAGAGGATAACCATGACTAACACCTCTAGAGTATGTGAAATAACCCTCAAGAGATACATTAAAAAGAACTGAGAAATGATCATATTTGAGGAGTATGTTGACCCACATTATAAAATTATCATCAAAAAAAATAGATGAGTGCCTTTTAAATAAACCCCAATCCATCATATCAAATGATTTTTTAACATAATGTTTCAATGTAATGATACCTCCTCCAATAGTTCTCCTAATAAGGTTGAAACATTTATACGTGGTCATGATACAATCTTGTATGGTCCATCCATTAATTAAATAAACTAATTATAATAAATAATCATATTGGTAATTTTGGAAATCCTATTAGAAATAATTTAACCAATAATTTTATTTCTTGTGTTAAAAAGAGAAACATGTCAAAAGTGGTAAATTTCATTAGCACTAACCATTCTGGGTATGGGGGAAAGAAAATGAGCATTGATTCCCAAATTTAAATTACCACCTTCAAAAAAATGAATGAAAATTATAAAAACTACCAGATGAATAACCTCCCAAAACTTTTGAAAAATATATTATCGAATCCAGCCAAACTAGGGGAGCTAACCAAATCAATCCCAAAGATGAATTATATAATCTCAAAGACCAGAGGGATTGAGGTAAACCTTGAATATTCCACGTGAATTTGAATCATGAGAACTATATCATCATTCATATAAGATCAGGTATTTGGACCATTAAATATATTCTTATAGAAATAGACAACATGATTCAAATGTTCATTCATGATATAAAATAAATCCCCGCCATCATTAATAATAGCTTAAGGCCTATTGGTTTTTCTAACTATTTAAATAGAGTTCAAAATTATTAATTTATATAACCATTATTAAACTATTTCAATTTAAAAACATCCATGTTCAGGCATTCCTTAATATTTAAGAGGTTGTTGAGCACATTAGGAACATTCATTTTTGGTTCATTACTTGTTGAAAATTCACTGCATGTGCTATTCTCTTGTAGGACATATAGAGAGGATTCAATATGAGAAATGTTCTTATCAATAGAACTAAAATAATCTATTCTTTGATCTAGTATATTCCTCTTAATCATTTTTAGTTTCTGTATGGATGACAAGGAATCATGCTTTTAATTGCATGAACTCTAGATATCCTAAACATTCGTTTTAAAATCATGATATAATATCCCTGAGTAATTAAATCTGAATGATAAATGAGGTTTCAAATTTCCTGTAAAAATGTTTAAAAAAAATGGATGGTGATATGATTTTATTATAGAAAGGGTATTTCATGTAATGGGGACTAATAATCATATGAATCATCTTTGAAAAGGTTCTTCTATAACATTCTTGACACCATTTTATTATGATTCTATATATTTAGATTATTTTTAGAACCAAACAAATTGACTTCAAAAAGATTTCAACCTTCAATACATTCTTTAGATTCCTAGATTGATTCAGTAGCATTAGTCACACCCATATCCTAACCAACACTAATAATATAATTTATGTACCTAGGTATAGTCCATGGTCTATTTATTTAACAAGACATGTCTTGTATATTCATCTATAAAACCCTTCGGTTGTTATAACTATTAAAAATAACAGAAAAAAAGGAAATTTGTTGCATCCCTATGAAATTAAAACAAATAGTGACCATATATTTAGTGGATTTCAATGGAAATGGCCCTTCAATTATTGGATGATCTAAGATCCAAAGTCTTTAAATATTGGTAAAAGAATTATTTTTATCAATCTGATGATAAATCAACTTTTCAATGGAGTCAATCCTTTTATAAAATATATTTTTTGGTTCTGATAAACATAAAATTTATATGGAATGTTTTTTAATATAGATCCTAATAGAACAAGGGCTTTCCAGGTTGGCCAGGCTCAAACAATTCAAAAAGGTTCCTCATTTTTTCTATTAGGGGCTGGACCCCCCCCCCCCCCCTAATTGTATCCCTTCTGAACTCTTATTACTAGATGACTGCCATGATTACACCATACTTTTTAATAAGAGGAGTTACCATATCATTATTATCTCTAATATCAAAATATATAATAGATTCACAATTTCATTTTACATCACCCTTGAGATATACAGCTATATCATCAACAACATAGTGAACATATGAAAGATAAGAATATTTTTTAGGTATTCTGTCATCATCTAAAACATGATGCACATAAAATTCTTGTGTAGAAGGATATTTTTTCCTTTAAGAAGTATATCAGTAGACACATTTGATATATTCTCAACATTAATGGAGTGCCCATATTCAATTAAGGAAGAATAATTTTTAATAATAGAACTATGCTCATCCTTAGGACTTCCCTAAAAGATTCCATCAACCACTATTTCCCAAGGACTATTGTGATCTGAAGACATAGAAAATTGATTTTAATTCCCAGTGTAATCTTTATACTCCATGGATACATTAGAGATATTAGTTTTTTTTGAAGATTATATGTTTTATAATTATCACATGGATGACCATATTCAAAAGGAGTGATATTCAAATCCATTTTTATTGTTTGAAAAATTATATCAGACCTACTGGAAAAACTATCAGAGTACTCAAGACAATATTCATTTTGAATATATTTAAAAAGAAACCATATTACTTGAGAAGTTTCAAGAACCAAAATTTCATATTCATTCTTTTCCGGATCACTATTATATACATTGTACACCAAATAAATAGAGACATTTTTCAATTATATATGAGGAATATAGTTGTTGTTCTCCATTTCCACTTCATCAACCAGCTCAACCTAATATTTTGTGGGTACGTATTTTGGATAGTGGATGATAACATGATTATCACTCACCCATTTTTCAGAGTCATTTTTTTAGGGCTCACCCTTATAAAATATATTGGATTTACATTTTTTATTACAATTTAACTCTTTCTAAGAATTATCATCCAAATATAGTTTCACCAGTTTCTATATCATTTTGTATTTAATAATTGAGTTCCCCAAAAAAATTTACACATCCTAGAATGGAGGAGTGGATTCCTACTCCACTTAAACATTAGTTTTATTATAATTGGAATTGAATTTGATAACATCTACTAGATTTGAATCCAAATTGGCGTCATCCAATATCCTATAATAATGTCACATATCTCTATTTAGGGTGTTATAGTCCTTTTTTAAAGGAAAACATATATATGATGAATGATCATTAAGGATTTTCAGATTCCAAAAAAACATGAATCAAATATTAAAGTCTAACACAAATCCAAGCTATGTAATTCCTTTGGTTTAATGGATTCAATGTGAAATCCCATTGCAAGACCCGCATAACTCCCAGTTTCAAATGTGAGTTCCCAAATTTCCAGGATGAACTCATATCTTCAATACTTCGTGAATAATAAGAAATAATCATTTTCTAATTAGGATAAATTATGAATTATTGTTTTCATAGAAATGAAAAATCCTAGATTTTATTTCCATGGAAGACCAAGTTTTATCCCCCTTTTAATAAATAATGCACCCAAGGATTGAGAACATATACATATCAATATATTGTTGAAGATATATTGGATTAAAAAACATATATAATCCACTATATTCAGTTTTTTTGGACAAAGAAGTTTAGGATGAACATATTTGTAGGGATCTGATATATGAAGCACCTCTAAAAAATAAATTCCCATACTTTTTTAAAGATAAGATTTGTCAGAATCCCCTATAAGATCTAGGATTTTGAAAATATTCTTCTTACTTTCAAATGATTAAAACATAACATCTTGTGATTGTCTCTCCTATTACTGACTAAATGAATCCTTGAGACATTACTAGTTCATGGATCTTTTCAAGAGCTTGTTGGGATTCAAGGATTCTACAAAGGCTTTCTTTTTGGTACTTTTCATTCCCTTTTTGAATTTTTTCTTGTTACATTTAATTGTATGGATGTATTTGTAAATTTTATTAGTAATGAACATGGATTTTTAAGGTTTTATCTCACCTCTCTTTCCTCATGTTATTTTTATATGTCAATACCTCCCATTTGTATTTCTGGAATACCCTTTGTTCTATTTATTAACTCATGGCCTATTGGAATCAGTCTTCGTGTGTCATCATCCCTCTTCATTCATTACTGGCCTAGGAGGGGTAACTTTTGAGAGGAGGGGGTAATGGAATCTTAGATTTGTAGAAAACTAATATAATTTCATTACTTATGAGGGTATACATATAAACAAAACATGTACGAACTTGAGGTAATGGATTTTCTATTAAAACATTTTTTAATGTTTTAAACTCTCTCTACACCATAACCATGTTTTTTAAATGTTTCCAGAATATTCTTATTCTTTATTAATAGGTACATAATAGTGATATTTACTATATTATAGTTTCATTACAAAGGATTAAAATGAATCATTTTAATTTTTACTACATAGATCATTTTACAATTTTTTAGAAAAAGTGAAAAAGGAAGGTTTTTTAATGTATACATCTTGAATGTATTTTCACTTTGTTATAGTTTTTATTCTTTATGGTGATTACACAACAAGTTTTTGTGGGTTTTTAAAAAAAAATTTATTCCCCTACATCTGGATGTTTTTCAATTTTTATGCTTTTTCATAGGACAAGGATATTTCACTATATGATTATAAAAAAATAGAAAGGGTTTTACATAGGGAATCAAATTATTTTTTAAGGGTTTTATGATGAATAAGTGTAATATTAAAAAAAATTCTAGGATATATTACTTTATAATTATGTATAATGGTATATGTGCCTAATATATCCCATGATTATGGGTGAGATCGATGTAGCTCTCTAATACATAAGGTAATGATTTAGTCTTTGAAGTCAAATACTAAAAAAGGTAACAATGTTGATTGCTCACATAGAAATAAATGGATTTCAGTTATACTAAAAGGGTTAAAAATGAGTGAACATGGGTTATTAATATAATACTCAAAGAAATAATATTATTGATGAAAAAAATTTGTTTTTATATAAATATTTTTATTTTAGGATGTAAGTGAATAAATTTTTAAAGGTGAAAGGTTTTGAAGTGTTTTCCTGAGTTCCCGCACTCCATGAGATTGCTTCATGGATTTTCAATGATTAATAATTGTTTATAAAAAAACTATTTTTGAAGTGGTTGATTTTCATATATGGAAATGTTTTATTTTTATGCTCAAATTTTATTGAAAACAAGGTATTAACTTTCATGGATTTTCATATGTTTCACTGGAATAATGGATTTCATTTATATTTATTTCCCTTAATTAGATTTTTATTCTCAACCCATGTTTTCAAATATTTTTTATAGGACCAAATGATGACCTTGAAAAATTATGAACTCTATCTTGGGATAAAGTAAATTATACTTAAATTTATAAAGTGTGTAATGAATGAAATATGGATGTGAACATAATATTATTTCCTTGTAAAAAATGGAAACTTTATGTCTATTTTCCTTATGTTATGTAATGGTTTTTTTAATTCACTAAATCTATAGACATAAAATAACATAAAAATTTAATAAAATGAAACCATTTTTATAAATAAATTAATTATGGGTTGTTTATTTAAAATTCCACTATAAAATCATCATCATATCTTCACACCATAATCTTCAACATCAATAAAAGATTAAAACCCATCATCGTGTTATTTACTCACTAATTAATAACACAACATAATAAAATTTAATAATACATATTTTTTAGAAAACTTTTAAAATATTATAATTCATTAAAAAAGATCTTACATATCACATGAAACTATAGGTTACTATAACATATCTTCATATTTTATCTTCTTTATTATTATGATAATCATCTGTATAAAGGGGAATCTGAAAGTAAATCTTATTAACCATTATCATATTATTTCATATACTCTGAGTTACTCTTATATATCATTTATTAGATGTTTTTTATCATTTTAAATAACAAATTTAATCTTAAATATACCAAATTTCATATTATATGTCCTTTGGGATCATAGATAAATCATTCAGATTATAGAGTTATTCTATGCATGGGAAGCTTAATCGTCTAGTATTCCATAAAAATATTACACATCTCTAATGTAAACTAACCTATAATATAAATTTCTTCTATAATTTTCTAAACTTCTAACATAGTTACTCATATATATTTATTTTAAAAATATACTTCATATTATATATAAATTCCAAACTTATTAAAATTAACTAAAAACTTTCATATTTTATCTCTAAACTTCTTCACAAAAATTAAAATAATTGTCATCAAATTATAATGATTATAAATTATTCTAATATAAATAAATAAATACATAAAAAATATATGGTTTAGTCAATATCACCCTTTTTATTTTTTTCATCTCATACAAAATAATAAATTTTCATAAATTAATCTAATTTCATCCCCCTTCTAAGATAAATTTCCTAACACCATACTGTTTGATAAATTTTCATTGAGAAATTTATGTTTGTTATTGATATGATGTTTATGTCAAGTGATCTTGAATATCTCTTTATTAATCAACTCAAAATATTCACATTAATTAATAAATTAATCAAACTTATGAATCCTCTAACTGTTTGATATAAGAGTTATGACATTTTACCCTTTTAAAAACAATTGAAAAAATTATGGAGACATTAAAATATAATTTAAAATGAAAAGGTTGAACAAGAATTTTAATCTTTAATTTTTTAAATATATAACATAGTATTTAATTCTTGAAAAAGAAAATAATAATCTAATGTATTCCAACTTCACATATCCATGTTGAACCATAAATTTGATAAAATGAAATTTGATATCAATATGTTTTTATATTGAGTTTCACAATTGATCAATATATAAATCAATTACATTCTATTTATCACAAGAAATAATAAGTGGTTTCTCAACCTCCACATTTAATTATTATAACTCTTCATTCTTCTAAATAATATGTGTGAATTCATATATAGAATACTAATATACATCTATAGTACTTCTTGAAGTAATAGAATTTTTCTTTTTGTAATTAAATATCACAAAAAGTCAACAAAATAAAAATGTACCCTAGATTTTTTTCCCATCATTGGAGTCCAAATCCAAATAAAAATTAGTGTACCAAAATATAATAAATTCATCACCTTTATCATATAGAATTATATAATTCAAAATTAATTTGATGTACTTAATTTTTCTCGGGACAACTTGTATGCATGATTCTTTGGGGTCACTTTGAAATATTGTACACAAGAGCACTGAAAAGATAATATCTAGTATTGAAGTAGTTAAAAAATTATAATTAACCATATAAATGTTATTTGAATAATTTATTTTACCCTACTATTTTTTATAATATTTTTTCCAATATCCATAGGTGTATATACTACTTTTAATTCTTCCATTTTAGAAATATTCAAATATTCATTGGCATATTTCCCATAAGAGAAGAAAATATATTTTCTCCCATATAAAAAATAATCCTAGAGAGAAACTCATCTCTCCTATAATTGAAAATTTAAAATTAATCTTGAATTATTTCATTAATTCCTCAAAAGAAAACTTCTTGTAAACTATAAAAATTATTTCATCCTGACAAATAATAACAATGAGAGTATCGATACTCATCTCCTATATATATAATATTTTTTCTAACTTTTTCAGTGACATTTAATTCTTTTAAGTTACATTATAGCTTTAGTTAGAAAAATAAAGGTGTCATGACCCGTCCCATGGGGCCCGTTCCGTGATTATCCCCAAGCCCGCCTTCCATAGGACAGGGGCTGGCGACATGCACCGAAATGCGTATTCCCTAAAACGGGACGACATTTCCTATATAACAGGTAAACTCACACAAACCAAGCACACGGAAAGATATGAACACAAGTAAACTATATAGTAAAAAATATTGCATACAGTAAGCAAAAGGGGCCAGGATACATGCACAACTAGAAAGTACAAGGAAAACTAGGAAGTACAAGAATAATTGAATACAGCTTCTGTGAACACCCACCAAAATAAAATAAAGAACAAATTTTATTTTATTTAAAACCTCCAACTTGAATGCTTAGTGGTGGGGACCACCCGAGCTATAAAACCTCCCATTTGGAATTCATAGTGGTGGGGACTACCCGAAACCCTCTTAATATAGAGTTAACCCATGGACATCCTCCACTTTAATTGTGCCAACTCTAGGTTTATTAATCATGAAAACAATTAATTGAGTTAATATAATTAACTCCATTAAAATTTGGCTTTGCGCCTTTTTGTTTTGGGGAAATTGTTGGCAAGGGAGAGTTTGGGATAATTCTAGAGAAATATTCTCCAACTAAGAACACTTCACCTTTGAAGAATAATTTTCCAATGAAGAACTTCATCAAAGGATCTCCAATGAGGAACATATTCAACAACAATGAACCAACATCCATATTTTCCTCCTCACTGGTGTCAACGAACCTTTGAGGTAGCGGTGTGTTTTGATTATTCTTCGATAATATCTTGTACGTTGAATCTTTTTTCATAAGTCGAGTGCTACCAATCTAACAAGGAGGGTATGGTCTAAAAAAACATGCCCTGATCCCTCCGTATCATCTTTGTTGAAGCGTTCATCGCGATGGAGGAGGATGGGGACCGGTGTCGGAGAATGGTTCTAGTAGGGATCAGGAGAAGCGATCGAAACTCCGGTCAGCCGCGATGATGGCGGTGGCCCAACCCCACCTTCGGAGGAGGGCTGCCGCCCGTCGGCTGTAGTGGAGCAGGGGCGACGGCCGGCGCATGGATGGCTGCATGAAGGGGAGGTGGTGCGCGACTCCGCCGCCAGCATGTAGCAGCCACAACACAAGGTCATGACGGTGAAGGGAGGGAGGCTGACTCACTGCGGGCCACCGGTGGGGGCACATCGCGCGACGGTGCCACCGAGGAGGGCTGGCCGTCCAGCCAGCTGGGGAGCCGAGCGGGACCCCGGGTCCCGCATCCAAGCTTCTGACGCCACGAGGCGCCGGCCGATCGGCTACCTAGCCCCAATGGCCCGGTCCTTTGGGTACCCAAGGGGTTCCTCCCCTTGGGTGGCAGCTAGGGAAGACCCCACCGCATGGCCACCTAGCTGCGGGCCAGTGCGGGCTTGCGGGACGCCCATCGCGGGCCGCACCGGCGAACCGGACCCAGTAGGCCTGGTCAACCCAAACCGGGCCGGGTTAGGTTAGTCTGGGTCCGGCTGGGTCAGCCCAGGTCGAGTCGGGCTGAGTCGGTCCAACTGGTTTGGACCAGACCCAGACAAACATTGACCATTTTCCACTCTTTCGGTTATAACTTGAGCTACGGTCATCTGCTTGACGAACAGTCTACGACGCTGGAAACCTTGGATCAAGAAGGTCCTTTTGGTATACCCCAATTGATTTTTGGATAATGTTGTGGTACAGCCGGGTTGGATCGAACACGAATCCAACCGGGCCCTCGATACTAAAAGGCCAATAACTTACAGAATTAGCGTCTGATTGATGCATCGTCTGTTGCTTTGAGACCCCTATTACGTTTTGTTCCTTTGGGATATTTCTTTATGGGACATTGTGGAATTTGGTGTATCAACCTATTTCTTGAGGAGCAGACTGTCCTGGAATCAAGCGAGCTTAGTGCGGGAACCCTGTAGCTGGCTGTAACATGAGAAAGGGATCATATGTGGGTCTGTGATTTGGGATCCTACGTGGGTTTGTGTTCCACGATCCCACATGAATCCGCTCTAAGAATCTATGTGGGACTTCTATATTATCCTATGTGGGTCTGCTGTTCTAGGATCCTACATGGGTCTGATGAATTAGGATCCAATGTGGGTCTGATGATTTAGGATCCTACGTGGGTCTGGCTCTCAATAGAGTAAGATGATTCAGTGGTTACAACTAATCATATTTACTACCATACCTATGTTATACCTAGTGTGATCTGAGCCTATACTTTTGTGGTATTCTTTTGTGTGTCATACCTTTGTGGTACTTACCTTCGTGGTGATACCTTTGTGGTATTCTTCTGTGTGGCGTACCTTTGTGGTACTTACCTTCGTGGTGATACCTTTGTAGTATTCTTTTGTGAAGATTAACTTTGTGGTAATTACCATCTTGGTGATACCTTTGTGGTATTCTCTATGTGGAGTTACTTTTGGGGTACATGCCTTTGCGGTTTTCCCTTTGAGTTATTCCTTCCTTTGTGGAATAGTTGAGCTTTGGGACAAGAGATGGGCCTTGTGTTTCCTTATGAATGAGATGGGTGTTCTTGATAACTTAGGTATATGTATGGGCATATACCTAAGTAGGGTTGTCAAATGTTTTCATGCATTGTGGTATACCCTTTGTGGGTTTTGTGATACCTTCGAGGGTCTCAAGGTCTCTACTGAGTATCGTTATACTCACCCATGAAAGAGATACACTTGTACATTGTTGTGTTTGGTGTAGATGATGGAAAGCGCTGACTGAGGACGAGAGTACCAGGACTGGTGGTAGCTCAGAGGTGGACATTAGACGAGGCGTACCACATAGATGACCATTCGATAAGTGTACCTACCCTTCAGGTAGGATCCTTGGTGGGTGAGCACAGGATCTGTTCAGTTTACATTTACGTACCGGTTCTACTTGTACATTTCAGTTTTCTTGTACTTTCCTGTTGGGCTAGTATTCCAGTCCCTTTTTACTTTCATCACTCTTTTACTATATAGTTTACTTTTTTCTCTTATCCTACACTATGCTTGGTCATGTGAGTTTTCAGGTTGTAAAGGAAATGCCATCCCGGTTTTAGGGAATACGCCTTTCGGTGCTAGTCACCAGCCCCTGGCCTATGGAAGGTAGACTTGGGGAAGTCACGACACGGGCCCCGGCGGACAAGTCGTAAAAAATTAGTATCAGAGGAGTCGGTTCAACCATGGAACATTGGAATCTGATATTTTAACGATAATAGTGTTAAGTTTTATGAGTATCGTTATCAGTTTAGGGAATCCAATGTTTGTGTGGCGGTTGACGTTTCCATACACCAGGACCTTGACTTCTAATTTCTTACTCAGTGCATGAAAACACTAATTGCATGTGTGCTTAGAAAAATTTTCTTTGAGATCTCTTTGTGTTAGCTCACCAGGTATAACTTATTAATCGTGGCACACTCGTTTCTTTTCAGGATGCCTCCACATAGACAGCCATCTAGGGTTCCGAGTATAGTACGCGATGATATCCCACCGAGCGACGAGGAATTGGTGTAGGGCCCTTTATCAGTAGGAGAACAAGAAGAGGCACCAGCAGTACCATTACCCATTGGGCCAATGATGCCACCCCCCGGCAGTAGTGGGTGCACGCCGCTTGATCGGGTTGCACGGGCTCCAGTGCCATAGGCCTCCCAAGTTCAGGGGTTAGAGGGACCCACATGCAGCTGAGGATTGGCTGGAGGCCATGGTGAGAGTATTCTGACTAGTAGAGACACCAGCTGATTCCATGGTGATCCTTATCACTAGTCTTCTACATTCAGTAGCAGACAGATGGTGGGGCTTGATGCTCCAGGTTCACGATGAGGTGAAAAATCTCTATGCAGACTTTGAGAACATGTTTCAGGTAGAGTTTTTCCTAATGACCCTTCATACAGTGCGCATACAAGAGCTTCTTCATCTACAGCAGGGAAACATGACTATGGCTTGGTACTCAGCGAGGTTCATCGACCTCTTATGCTACTCCACTGATATGGTGTGGGATCCATTCTTAAGATCCCAGACCTTCGAGTAGGGAATCAAGTGGGAGATCAGGGCCTGGATGATTTCTCTCAACATCCCAACACAAGCAGGGGTGTTAGGGTGAGCCCTCTCAGTGGAGAGTTTTATTGCTGAATAGTCACCAGCAGCGAGACCCACCACTGTTCATCACATAGCAGAGTCTTCTATAGCTAGCAGCCGATACATGTCATAGTGGTCTAAGAGGACCATACCTACAGGTGGACGGCCGTAGGATTCAGGGTCAGTTGTGCACGACACCCGAGACAGATCCAGTCATGCGAGGATCAGGCAATGTTACGCATGTGGAGGGTAGGGTCACATGGCTCGTGACATCCCCGAACCTCCATACATATGATCATTAGATGGTTGAAGGACCTCCTAGCTAGAAACAGAGGTTCGAATGAGGAGGTGCGCAGGGAGAAGGCGGACGTGGCAGAGGATCTGGTGATGTAGCTGGCGGTGGGAGACGATATGAGATGTTACCGCCACCACCACTAGGTGGTCCACCCCAACCATAGGGAGTAGGTGGATAGGGGCGAGCTCATCTCCAGCCAGCTTAGTCTTATTACCATGGCACTCTGGAAATGATATGAGGTATGATCTGGGTATACTCCACCTTTGTTGCAGTACTTATAGACACAGGTGTCAGTCATTATTTTATTTCCACGACCCTCGTTCGGAGCTCGGAGATTCCGGTGGAGCCGTTGGCATGATCCTTGCAACTAGAAACTCTTACGGGAGAGGATTTGATGATTAAACACCGGTGCCAGCAGTTTGAGATTACTCTAGGAGGAGAGAGCTTCAGCTGGGATCTCCTAGTAGCGGCATCAAGGCCTTACGACACCATCTTAGGTATGGAATGGATATCTATACTCCATGATCATATTGATTGTATTATGTGAAAAGTGTGGTGTGTCTGCACGTATGGGACTAGTTTTACCTTCACCGATGAGAAGGTAGCCTTTGCAGCATAGGATGGACTTACATGGAGGATAGTACAGCTGATCACTCATCAGTTGGCTAGCCTTACCCTTGGAGCGGTTGATGTGGAGAGTCCGAGCTATCTTGTAGTGGTGGACCAGAACGCAGATTTCTTTCCTGATGATGTTACGAGTCTACCTCCTCATAGAGAGGTGTACTTTTACATTGACTTTTACACCACGAAAACATCGATATCTACACCAGCATATCGGATGGCTCCCGTGGAGCTTCATGAGCAGCGAGTACAGCTGGAGGACTTACATGGGAAGTGGTTGGTCCGACCAAATGTTTCTCCTTGGGAAGCCCTGATTTTGTTCACCAAGAAGGCGGATGGGATATTGAGGCTTTTTTTGACTATTAGCGCTTGAACCAGGTGATCGTGAAGAACAAGTACCCACTTTTGAGGATTGAAGACCTCTTTGATCAGCTGAATGGAGAACAATGGTTCTTGAAGATAGACCTCAGATCAGGCTATCACCAGCTCATAGTATGGGAAGAGGATGTGCAGAAGACTAATTTCAGATGTCGGTATGACCATTATGAGTTCTTGGTTATGCTGTTCGGTGTGAACAATGATCCAACAATGTTCATGGGACTCATGAACATGATCTTTCAGTCGTATCTTGATCTCTTTGTAGTAGTCTTCATCAACGACATTCTAATTTACTCGGCTACTAAGGAGGAGCATGCCTATCATTTACAGATAGTTCTGGACACACTCTAAGAGCACCTGCTTTTTGGTAAGCTCTTGAAGTGCCAGTTCTGGATCCGATAGGTTCACTTCCTAGGACATGTCATCTCAGAGGTGGGAGTTTCGATGGATCCAGCGAAGATTGAGGCTATACTTTCTTGGGAGCCACCTAGGAGTGTGACTGAGATATGAATTTTCCTTAGTTTGGCCAGATACTAACGGAGGTTTGTGCCACCATCTTGGGGATTCTAGAGGAGGGCGATGGGTATGTAGTCTACTGCGATGCATCAGAGACCAAGATCTGATGTGTCCTAATTCCGGAGAGAGCAGTTATCGCATATGGTTCTTGATAGCTGAGAAATAATGAGTATAACTATGCTACCCATGACCTGGAGTAAGAAGTAATGGTTTTCACGTTGAAGATGTGGCGACATTACTTTATGGGAAAACATTTTATGGTCTACTCTGATCACCATAGTCTAAGGTATATCTTCTCTTAAAAGGACCTGAACCTGAGACCGAGACATTGGGTTGAGTTCCTCCAAGACTACGACTTTGATATAGTCTATACTCCTAGGATGGGGAACGTTGTGGCAGATGCACTCAGTAGGAGATCTGGTATATAGCTGCTAGGTGAGGCAACAGAGCATCTTGTCGCTTTGCTGATATCCTTTGTGGATTAAGTTGGAGCAGGTTTTCTTCAGTCTCTTACAGTCACTCCCCCACTCCTTCAGCGAGTTAGGGAGACGCAAGGATGGGACCCTGACTGCGAGGCTTGACGTGCTCAGATATTCACAGGACATGCACCTGATGGATTTTATGAAGGTGGGGAGCATGTCTTCCTTTTTAGAGGACGCCCCATGGTACCCGTGTATCTTCGGGAGGAAGTGTTGAGGGAGTTCCACACATCCCCTCTAGTAGTACATCCAGGAGTGGTGAAGATGTACCTAGACCTCCGACGACAACACTACAGGCCGAAAATGAAGAAAGCAGTGGCAGATTTTGTCTCTCAGTGCCTCACTGGTCAGCATGTGAAGGTGGAACATTAGGTACCATCAGGCTTAGTTCAGCCTTTAGAGGTCACAGAGTGGAAGTGGAATAGGATATCCATTGACTTCGTGATAGGACATCCACATACATCTAGGGGTCATGATTCTACCTGGGTGATCATTGACCGAGTCACCAAGTCGGGCCACTTTTAATCGATCAGAGAGTAAGGTTCGGTAGAGAGATTGGGACGCCTCTATGTGCAGGAGATTGTGTGGCTACATAGAGTACCCTCAATGATTGTCTCATATCATGATGCATGTTTCACTTCCCGATTATGGAAGGGGTTGCGGGAGGATTTCGGGATACAACTTCATTTGAGCACGGCCTTCCATCCTCAGACAGACGACCAGACTGAGCAGACCATTCAGACCCACGAGGTTATGTTGCGAGCTTGCATCCTCAACATCAGTCGAAGCTAGGTGGATCACTTTCCCATGGTGGAATTTTCATACAACAACAACTATCACTCCACCATTGGGATGGCACCATTCGAGGCTCTGTATGGATGACCTTGCAAATCGCCTTTGTGTTGGACTGACCTAGGGGAGTCAACACTCATGGGAACATATATTGTACAGGCTACCATGGAGAAGGTCTAGATCATCCAAGAGTGGATTAAAACTACCTAGAAAAGGCATAAGTATTATTCCGACAAGAGATAGAGACCTATGGAGTTCAAGGAAGATATCCAAGTCTTCGTACAAGTTTCACCTTGACAAGGTTTGTAGAGATTTGTCCGGGGTAGAATGTTATCTCCCAGGTTCATCGGACCCTTTCAGGTCCTCCGCAGAGTTGGCGAGGTAGCTTACCATTTATCTCTTCCACGTCAGTTGCACTGGGTGCATTATGTCTTCCACATATCCCAGATGAGGAGATATGTGCATGACTCATCTCACTTCATCGACCACGGCCAGCTAGACATTGATGAGGTGGCAATGTTTATGGAGGTTTTGGTGGAGATTGGGGATCGATAAGAGAGAGTCCTTCATGGGTGATCGATACCTTTAGTGTGTGTTCATTGGAAGCATGGGAACCTCTAGGATAGTACATGGGAATGGGAGGCTCAGATACATTATCAATACCCCCACGTGTTCCCCTAGTTTGAGTTGTGGCTTACAAGGACACAAATCCCTGAGGTGGGGAGAATTTAAAGACCCTGATTTTTTCATGTAACTTTTTTTAATTATATGGGAATATTAAGAGTCCGTGAAAATTGACGGCGCATGATTCTGAGGCCCGGTGTGCTTGAAATGAATTTCTAAACTTTTTTTAAGTACATTCAGTAAACATACGTGCTGGTTTTTGTAAATTTTGAACTGGTGCTCAGAATTGAAATCTGAGGGCCCTGTTGAACTCACAACGCCAATATTCTCTTAAGGACACTATCACCTCAACCACAGTTGGATGAGGGTGAATTTTTTTTTCATTTTTTTCATGGAAATAAAAATAAAATAAAGAAATACTTTTATTTTATTTAATACCTCCCATTTGAATGCTCAGTGGTAGGGACCACCCGATCTAGAAAGCCTCCCATTTTTAATTCAAGGTGGTGGGGACCACCCAAACCCCACTTAATGTGGAGTTAACCCATGGACTTCCTCCACTTTAATTGTGCCCACTCTAGGTTATTTATTTGTGCCAACAATTAATTGACTTAATAGACTTAAAACAATCAAAAGTTGGATCCTTGCCTTTTTAGTTGGTGGAAATTGTTGGCAAGAGATAGTTTGGGAGAATTCTAGAGAAACATTCTATGGAGAAGAACTCTTCTCCTTAGATGAATAATTCTCCAATGAAGAACTCCATCGAAGGATCTCCAACGAGGAACATCTTCAACGAGAATGAACCGATGTCTGTCTTTTCCCCTTCATTGATGTCAATGATACTTTGAGGTAGGGGTGTGATTTGATTATTCTTCGATAATCTATTGTATGTTGAATCTTTTCCCATAAGATGAGTGCTGCCAATCTAACATGGAGGGTACGGGCCAAACAAACATGGCCTCATCCCTCTACATCATCTTAGTTGGCGTGTTCTTTACGATGGATGAGGACGGTGACTGGTGCCGGAGACTAGTGCTGGTAGGGATCGGGAGCGGTGGTCGGCCGCGGAGACGGCGGTGGAACAACCACGCCACCAGAGGAGGGACGCGGCCCTTCGGCCACGATGGAGTAGGGGTGGCGGCCAGTGCACAGCCGGCCGCGTGAAGGTTGTGGTAGAGCGCGACCGTGCAACCATCGTACAGGGGCTACAGAATGAGGTCGTAGCGGTGAAGGGAGGGCGGTCGGCTCACCACCGGCTGCTAGTGGTGGCACGGCGCGCGACCATGTAATGGAGGAGGGCTGCTCGTCCTGCCAGCCGAGGAGCCGAGCAGGACCCCAGGTCCCACATGCAAGCTACCAGCGCCACGTGGCATCAGTCGGTCAGCTACCCAACCTGAACAGCCCAGCCGTTCGGGTACCCAAGGGGAACCCCCCCTTGGGTGGCGGTTAGGGCAAAACTCACCTTGTGGCAGTTGGAGTATTGACATGTGGCTTGAGGAATGGACCCTCCCAAAATGAAGCGAGATTAGTGCAGGAACCCAGTAGCTGGAGGTAACATGAGAATGTGATTCTATGTGGGTCTGTTCTTTGGGATCCTACGTGGGTCTGCGATCCAGGATCCCACATGGATCCACTCTAGAAATCCTTTTGTGACTACTCTAGGATCCTACTTGGGTCCACTGTTCAAGGATCCTACATGGGTCAAACGAATTAGGATCCTACATGGGTCTGATAATTTAGGATCCTACTTCGGTCCACCTCTCAACAAATTAAGATGATTTAGTGGTTAAAACTAATCACCTTTTCTTCCATACCTAAGTTATACTTGGTTTGAGCTGAGTCTTCACCTTTGTGGTATTCTTCTATGTGGCATACCTTTGTGGTACTTACATTCGTGGTGATACCTTAGTTGTTTTTTTTTGTGTGGCGTACCTTTGTGGTACTTACCTTCATGGTGATACCTTTGTGGTATTCTTCACTGTGGCATACCATTTTGGTACTTACCTTCGTGGTGATACCTTTGTGGTATTCTCTGTGTGGTGTTACCATTGTGGTACATACCTTTGTGGTGTTACCTTCGAGTTATTTATTCCTTTGTGGAATAGTTGAGCTTTGGGCTAAGAGTTGGGCCTTGTGTTTCCTCATGAATGAGATGGGTATTCTTGACAACTTATGTATATGTATAAGAATATAAATAAGTAGGGTTTTCAGATGTTTTCTTTCTTTTTTTATTATCCTTTGTAGGTTTTGTGAGAACATAGAGGGTCTCAGGGTCCCTACTGAGTATCGTTATACTCACCCCTACACAGGTTACGCCCGCACCTTATTTTGTTTGGTGCAGACAACGGACAGTGCTGACTAAGGATGAGAGTACCAGGACAGGTGGTAGCTCGGAGGTGTACATCAGATGAGGCATACTATAGAGATGACCATTCTAGAGCTATACCTACCCTTCAGGTAGGATCCTTGGCGGGTGATCAGATGAGTTGTTCAGTTTACTTGTACCTCCCTTTTTACTTGTACATTTTAGTTTTCTTGTACTTTCCAGTTGAGCTTTTATTCTGGCCCCTTTTTACTTTCATAACTCTTTTACTATATAGGTTTCTTTGTGCTCGTATCCTAATTTGTTCTTGGTTGTGTGCGTTTTCTGTTTGTAAAGGCAATGCCTTCCCGGTTTTAGGGAATACGCCTTTCGGTGCTAGTTTCCAGCCCCTGGCCTACGGAAGGTGGTCTTGGGGTAGTCACGGTGTGGGCCCCAGGGGACGTGTCCTGAAAAAAGGGTTATGTTTCAACCCATAATGTTCCTCCATTAACCCACACACCAATATTACATCTTTATCATGGATAAATCCATTAACTTTCTCAATAAACACTCTTTCTTCATGATCTACATTAATGAAAGTATACTCCACATACATTTAATAAATAATTATTTTTTTAAGAAAAACATCCAAGAGTATGCTAATTACATCATGATTTTAAAAATGGGAAAATGTTTCTTCAATTAAAATCATTCATCCTTTGAGTATAATTTTCTCACTAATATGTCCTTATTTACAGAGATCTCACAAGTTTAATTAATCTTATTTCTGAAAACCTACAAAGTTATAATAATATTCTTCCCTTATAGTCTCTTAACATGATATCATGTTACATTATTCTTATTTTCATCCAAATCCTCATTTATAAATTTTTTCAGTTCTCTATGTTCAATATCTTTAGAAACTAATGGTAGGTTAATTTCTGATACTACAGTTGTTGGATTCTCATGTCCCAGCCTTCTTCGAGTCTAAACTAATTCATTTTTATATCTAATTATATTCTAAACATCAATATATTTTTATATCCTCTAAAAATTATGTTTTTCATATTTATAAGCATCATCATAATCACTGCTCTGATCTAAGTCAATATCAATATGATCGAGTTTATATCTCTTCTCTTCTTTTCTCATTTCTTAAATAATTTTTCATGTTATCCTCTTTGGAATTATAATAAACTACATCATGAATATGGGATAGTAAAATTTGGTTATTATAGAATAAAACAATCCTTTTATTTTATAAAAAACATCTACTAAAATTGTTCCTTCTCTACTGGGACAGATTTTCATCTTATGTGTAATTAGTTGGTTTTTAAAAATAAAAGCTGTAAATATATTGAATATAAAATAGTAAATAATATATATAGGAAAATAGTGGTGGTCCACGAAAAAATTTATTCAATAACCTAATTACTTACTTCACTAGGAGTTGAAACATATATTATAAAATTAATCAACTAATCCACCGAACTCCTCATAACATTCATACAGATGACATATCTCCCTCTAGAATTCCCTTTCATGATATCCTTGGGTATTATTAAGAGAGTCACATGTGTCCTTAATGATTAAAATTAAACTAAATTGAGATAATTAGGTGATATAATTAAGTGATTTTTTAATTTAACCACTATCTCAAGGGGTTGTTCTTGAAATTAGGTAAATTTAAGGTCATATATACATTGATTTTTTGGACACCCTACCTTTACCCAAGTGATAATATCCAACACTCTAGTGAATGAACCACATTACACTTATGTTTCACAAGTATCGTATGATGATATATCTGTTAATATTATATGATAATAATTCAACAAAATAGAATAAATCAAAATCTATAATATCTCTTGGGAGAATATAATAGAGAAGATAAATAATAAATGAAACCTATTAATTAAATTAAGAAAATACTTATGATACACCAAAATCAAATATAATAGTTTCAAAAAGGAAAAGGAACGTACTATAATCCCTATGAATATATACTTCACACATTCTCTTGATAAATAGAGTGGTCCTCTAAGTTCAAATCATCCTCTATAAGTCTATTCTATAGCCTTTGTTTACCATAATTCCTCTCGTGTTATCTGTTCCTCATCCTAAGGAACTCACTATTACATTTACCTTATTAATATTTAATAATAACACTCCAAAAATTGATTTACTTCCATTTTTTTTTATTTGAACACATATATTGTGAATCTTGGATCACTTCTAAGTGGTGTGAACATTCCTCAAGCTTCCAGTGTCTTTATATAACTTTCCCAAAAGATTTGTGCAAGGGTAATTGAATCTTAGCTTACAATCATGAAATGTGGATGTGTTATGTACTATTATAATATATGGTATAATAAATTAAATGGAGACCCCTAAAATTATTATTATTTACCATGAACTAAGGAGCTGATATCAATATCCATAAAATTGTCTTCTCGAAGCTTCCTTGAATATCCAAGTCAATGATAATGAATTTGGATGATGTTCATAGATACGTACAATGATAATTCTAAAACATGATCAGGAAAAAAATATGTTTATAGGTTTATGTATTGTATGATTGGGTTAAGATACTGCATCAGGTAGTAGATCTAATATCCGGGAATAAAAAAAAGACAATGGTGGAAATTTTCTTTTGAAGACATTGGATTGTGAGTCTATATTGAATATTCATCATACCTCTTTATTGTGTCATTATAATTTCACAAAAATTGAGTAATAAAATATACTGTAAGTTTCATTGATAATGTATGATACATTCAATTTGTCAGTGATATTTATTTTATAATATATTTTAGGTTTTCTTTTCTATGTTTCATTGATGTTCTTGAATATTCTAAAGGCCATTCAGTAGTCTATAATGGAGAAATTACATGTTTATGGGATAATATAGATATCATTGGAACTTCAATGACTTTTCAAGAGAGTTTATATGGATGCATTGGAGAGTTGGTACATTCTCAACCTCCAATTCTAGAGTATGTTGGCCTCTCATTATTATATCAATGATTACTATATGAAATTGGAGTATCCCTTTATTGATTATATTATCTCTTCCACAATAATCTCCTGTATATTATTTAACACTATAACTAATTATAAATGAAGTCCATAAATATGATTTCAATAAGTATATGATTTTAAATTGATTTCTTAACTTTAGGAACAGCTGGATGATTATGATCATGATTTTTTAAAAACTAAAAAACCATATAAAAACTACTGAAATAACCGTAAAATCAAAAAAACGATAAAGATAATGAAAAATAATGAAAAAAATATGAAAATAAAAAATCACTTAATTTATGTTTGTTTTCGTTGATTTTCATAACATATAAATTTACCAACTTCTGATGTCACTTGTTCCAGTACATATAGCCGCTACCATTGAAAAAATATCCCATAAAAACTACTTTTTTCTTATTCTCATCCAACCTTCATAGATTAAAATTTATGGTACTCATACAACAAGGAATGAAAAATATTTTTTGGAATTTCATAGTGGTTATTGTTTTACCAAATTTAATAAGAAATTATATTTTATTCTAGTAAAAAATACTTATATTCTAAATATGAATTGTTGTTGTAGTATCCTATCTATAAAATAATTTGAATAATTAAAAATCAGTAAGAATGGTTCTTCCCATATAAACCAATAATTCATTTTCCCTATCTATAAATATATTTTATATTGGTCTATAAGGACTGATATTTTTTTTTTAAATCCAATACTTAGAAAGTTAAGAATTAAAATAATTTCTAGTTCCCCTTCCCTTATTATTTCATAATATTTTAATAGATATTCCAATCCATTTCACAACTTCTATTTTGAATATCTAAAACCACTCCACTACATCAGAATTGTGCTTCCTAAACATCACATTAGTCATTATAGTGAAATAATTAATGAATTTAATAAATTCAGATTACCATAAGTCGATTGATGTCTTATTTATGAATATAAAGAAAAATTATATAGATCATGTCCACTAGTGGAATAAATTCACACTATTGTGTGACTTTATTGCACTACTCTCCCTTTTGGAAATGTGATGTGCGGGGGTTACTTATTCATCACTAGTCAATATTTTATTTACCTATGCATTCAATATTGTACACACTTAGGGTTTAGTCTTGAAGAGGTAGCTCACACAACATCAAATTTATATTCTCACCATTTATGTTCTAACTATTATAAAACTAATTAATATAAATATTGGTTTTGGTATATGAATCAAATATTGATATATATATATATATATATATTCAATGAAAGTAGAATTATATTAGAAACAGAAGAGACACTCCAAAGAGAACCTCTCAGAGTAAACCTTCAATGTATTAATAATTATTTTAAATTTACATAATAAACACACTCCATCATATGTATAAAAAAAATATCTTATACATGTTCTTAATATATAGTGCACTCAATGATGGTTGAGTACACCAAAAACCACCTCCTAGATCGAGGGAAAATATTGTATAAGAAAATGCTAAGCCTCAAAAGTAATGTGGAGACATATAGTCATCTTTCCCACTATGATCCACCTTGGAAGAACTATAAGAAAATAAGTTACATTAAGCATGAATTCTTGCATCCTAGAGGAAATCACTGGATTGATACCTATGGGAACTTCCTCATATTAGTAACTCATGATCATGAGTATTAGATATTACAATGGATAAGAACAAGGTAGAAACCAAAAAATATAAATAAATGATAGAGTGAGAGGAAGAATAAGATTAATATATATTAAAAATAAATAATATTATCAAAACAAAAGAGAACCTTTAAAACTAGAAAAATGTCTAATAATAATTCCATCCCTATGAAATGGAGGTGACATTCATTTTTATGTAAAAAAGAGTGGAAAAGGATCATTTCAAATATATATTTTGAATTTTAATGCATTTTAGAAATGGTTATGAATGAACTGGGAAATGTTTTCTTATGGAAAGTTATTCCCCTATTTCTTTCACATTTTTCAATCAAATTCTATTTTTTTAAAGTATTGGAAATGTTTCAGCCCATTTACTCTTGAGATTATTCAAGTCTTGAGGAAACTTTGTATCCAAATACTCTAACAAACAATAACATTGTGAACTTTAATGATTATGAATCATGCATTAAGATATAAATAAAACTTGTTCCTCTAGATTTCCTCTAGATATGGGTAAAATGGTGTATCAATTTTTCCTATAATTTATGAGATATAGGCCCTTATTCAAAATTATATATATTAAGATACATATTCCAGGGCCTGACCTGTGAGCTTATTTTGGGCCTAAAATATTTAAATTCATATTTTGTCCCTGCTGAGTGAAATTAAGGATAATGAATATATAATAATAAAAAATTCACTTTTCGATTCAAAATACTATAGTAAATTATTTGGATGAAATACAAAACTAAATTAAAATTAATAAAATTCCAAAATTAATCCATTTTCTAAATTGATCTCAAAAATACTTCTAAAACCATTTAATGTGATAATTTTCCTTAAAATAGAGCATTGATGGGATTTAATAATTAACAATAAAATTGAAATTTTCTAAAATGTTAGAGTTATTAATTCCCTATACATAAAAATTACACTTCTTGGTAATCATCTAATTTGAAGGTAAAAACAAACGGCCCCAGGAATCTAGGACCAAACTACTCAATAATAACATATAAGTAAATATCAATCCTCCAACATTAGATGAAATTAAATAATTCCTAAAAAATAATAAAAATTCATGAAATATCACATTATTCCCCATGTACTTTTCATACCTACCGCCCTGGACAAATATTTATCTCCCTCTAAATTTTTTTAATGTGGAGTTTTTTTATTCCCAAGAACATGTGTAATTTCAATTATCTTTCAATAATCCTAGTATCTCAACATTATAGGGTCACAAATATGTCAATGAGGTGGGATTTCACAGGGATTTTTCTAAGGATTAGGGTTCGCATGGTTTCAAATGTAAAAACATCATAAGATAAATGTGGAGGTCTAATATCTAATTGATGTAAATTCATGAAAGAAGTTTTGTTCAAGAATGGTGTTATCCACAATAGTATTTAAAATTAATCACCAAAAAATAACTATTTATTTTCTTTTATAGATCAAACATTTAGTTTTTCCATCAATAATATATTTCTTCTCTCTTTTCCTAAATTTTTAGTATTGATTCATCTTGAATTATGATATATAATTTCTCATAAAAATCATATTCTTGATGAAAAGGAAATAAAATTTTGATCTTAATGTATCAGAAAAATATTGAGAAATATTTGAAATAATATTTAGTCCACCCATCCATCTTTACATCATTAAGTTTCTTTTACCAATGAAGAAATAAATTTGACAACACCTTCAATTCATCTAAAAAAATACATCAAATCAGTACAACACAACGAAATTAGCCTCCCCCACTTAGGTTCAACAATAATAATGAATTAAACATCTAATGAAAGTTAGAAAGGGATAAATTGTTTTTAATGTGTCTATTTAACAAAAAAAATTAATGGCTAATTGGGGATACAAAATATTTCGATTGTAAAATTAGTTCAAAATAAAAGTTGAATGTAAAAAAGTTTCTTTCAAAATTGTTCCTCAACCAAACTTAACACATTCCATGAAGAAAAATTTATTTTAAAAAAAGAAAAATAAAAAAATCAAGATCACACAAAATATTCAATATTATATAGAAAAATAGAAATTTAAATATTCCCAAATGGTTTAGAAACTCTTGGGTTATCAAATATTATCAATTTAGATAGTAATACTACACATGAGTTTCATAATCTGTAAAGCTTAATCAAATGAGAAGATTAGAAATATGTAATTAATTTCACTTCTAAAATAATTTAAATATTAAAATAATAAAATCAAGAAATATAGAAAAATTATACTTTTAATTTTTTAAATTACTTTACTGGGCTCAAGATTCCAAAAAGAACACCCAAAATATAAAAAAAATAAAAAATTTACAAAAAAACAAGAAAAATAAAAAAGGAAACACCCAAAAAATTCTTAAAATTGTTTGAAATACCACCCCCATATTTATTCTATTTACCACC
The DNA here is from genome assembly GCA_963277665.1 of Viscum album. Classification (NCBI taxonomy): domain Eukaryota; kingdom Viridiplantae; phylum Streptophyta; class Magnoliopsida; order Santalales; family Viscaceae; genus Viscum; species Viscum album. Next base: position 1,493,897,322 of record OY728120.1, read on the forward strand.
TACTTTATTTTAAATAAAATCTAGAAATATGTTTTAAAAAATTTAATTGGGAAGAGAATAAATAAATAAAATAAAAGAAACAAGCTTGTTTATTTTTAATTGATAGCCTTGAGTTAATATCCTTGGTACAACAACTGTAAAACTACAAGAAATAAATAAACAAAATGAAACATAACAAAAATAATGAAAAAGAAATAGAAAAGGGATGGAAAATTTATAAATCATGGTTGATTCCCTAAAGAAGGTGTGAGGTTTTTACAACCCCTAGTCATGAAGTTCTAGAATTCTATCCCCAATCAGAAGGTGGATAGGGTTTATTTGAGATGAAAAACAACATGTGAGTTTTCCCAGTGTCCATGAGTAAACACCAATATTAGATACCCACAAATAATATAAGAAAAGTTACAACCCTCAAGATAGAATAAATTAATAATTTGAGGTTAAATGTGAGAGGGGAAAAAGATAGGTTTCTCTTTGTTGACTTTTCTGGTGTCCTCTACCATATAGTATACAAGTTGATATAGATGAGGTAGTCACATTAGCCCATGATAATCCAAATATTCAACATATAACACTTTTTTATGAATTATTCAATAACACCAAGAGATTTCTCATATGTATCTATTGTCTCATTAATTTCAAAAATATATATTTCAAAAAAAATTAATCTTGAATAAGATTAAAACCTAAAGAATCAATAAACAATATTCCATTTACAGTAATTCATCATGGAAATTGATATCTTACAGATGAACCACTAGAAACATAGTCTTAATAGGTGTATCTTCATTATCATCTTATAAATTATGAGAGAGGTAGATATGTGTTGATTTTTCATTATTAATGATGATAGAATCACATAATATTTCAACTTCAACAAGATTTGACCAATACTTATCCAAATATTCTTGGTATCCCATGTGTACATAGACTAGAATGTATTGTTTAGAAAACAATTCGAGAAATGTTTTAGAATGGACAAATAGAACATATTTGAATTTATTCTAGGCCTCTATGGTTCCATCAACTTAAAAAAATAAGTGTAGTTACTTCCTCCACCACTGGTTCAATTTCTTGTGTCAGATTACGCTATTGGGATGCACATTCATATTCAATAATCCATACAATTTTTCTCTCTAGATTTTTCATTTTCCCACTAATACTTTCTAGTAATACCTTCAGATAATTATAAACTATTTTTTTCTATCTTTTTAATGTGAGTAATCAATCCATTCAGATTAATTGTTGTTTGGATACATCCAGGAAAATTGGGTTTCCTAGTTTTTTTAAGAAAATAAAATAAAAAAATTAAAAAAATAAAATAAAATATTAATTTAAGATCACATGGAAACCTAGAAATATTTCAAAATTGATGTGTATGTATTTTTGGTGGACCCTCATTCAATAATTTATTTTCCTAAGAATAAAATATAGTTCACAATCAGGGTTCGATCCTTAGGAGGTAGCTCACACAACACCAAATTTCCATTATAATTAATTGTATTATAACTAATATTAAATTCAATAATATAGATACGGGGTTTAAAATATGCATGAAATATTGATATATATATATATATTTATTTATAATTTAAATGAAAACCAAAGGAATTCAAAAAGAAATGAGATAATTCCATGATAACCACCTAGAGTAAACCATCATTTTCTTATAATTAGTTTAAAATTTATATAATGAACACACTTCCTTGTATGTGTGAACATCCTATTCTATCCATGATTTGAATATATGGGGCACTCAACAACCACTATGTAAACTACACACCACTACCTCCATTGAGGGAAAATATTATAGAAGTAGAAGTTAAACCTAGGGTGGAAAGTCGACACACAATGGCATCTTTCCCACTATGAACCCCCTTGGTCTAACTCTAATCAAATAAGAATAATTAAACATGACATTTAAAATACATGTGTTTAACAATGTATTTATTTTTCATGAACTTCCATGAGTTAGTTACTCTTGATCATGATTAATATATCATATTGGAGAAGAATTGGGTAGAAACCAAAAAGATAAAAATGATATAAAGAGAGAAATACGAAGAGTGACATATTTTAAAATTTCATAAAATTATTACAAAAAAAGGAACATTAAAAACATTAAAAATAATAAATAGAGTTAAAATACTTTGAAATGGATAGGGGATATGATTTTATTGGAAAATTAGTGGAGAATATTTACTCCAAATCTTCCCTCCAAAATATTTTACATTGTACATGTAATAAATGGCCGAATTGGAAAATGTTGTTTCCAGAAATTTGTTTCCATATATCTTATGATTTATCTCACCAGATATCATATTTTTTTCCATGTGTTATAAATTTTACAACCCATTTACTCTATAAAATTATCCTCGTATGTATGAACAATTTCATTCCAATCCATTGGGTTCAAATGAATTTATGAGCTTGAAATATATAGATTCATGCATTATAAAATAAATAAAACATGTTTCCCTAGATTTAATAATACTCCATGTAAAATTTCCACTAAATTTGGATTTTAATTTGGGAGATATAGGCTCATCTTGAAAATTATCTAGATCTACGTATATATTTCAGGGCCAAACCTTCTAGATTCTTTTGGGACTCAAATATTTGGATCCAAATTTTAGTCCTGTTGAATTAAATGGCATCCAACAAACAAAAAATAATAAAATATAATTTCTCAATTTGGATTAGTTTAGTAAATTATATGGTTGAGAAAACACTGATGTAGAATAATAAAAATTCAAAAATTAATCCATTTTTACAATTAATCACAAAATAATTCTTAAACCATTAAATGTGATGATTTACCTTAAAATAACACATTGGTGGGATGAAATAATTGAAAATAAAAGTGAAATATTTGAAATATTTTCTCTTTAAATACCCCCACACTTAAATATTTCACTCTTGTACAATCATCAAATATGATGGTCAAAACAAACTTCTCAAGGTATTAATGACCACACTGATCAATTATCTCATCTAATGAAATATGATGCATCCTACATGGATAAAAATTCCCTAAGTCTTAAAAAATTATAAAAATACATTAAATCCCATGATAACCCTCATGAACATGTCATAACTACCTCCTCATAGAAATATTTCCCTCACTCAATTTTTTTAATATGGATTTTTCCTCATTCTAAAAAAAATGTGTGATATCAATTTTATTTATATACTCCTTGTACCTCTACTTAAAATAGTCACAAATGAGTCAATAATTAGGGATTTTATATGGGTTGTTCTAGGTTTGAGGGTTGGTAGGTTTTAAATAAAAAATAATCAGATTTTGAATGAGGATGGATAACCTCTATGTTAAGTTAATACGTAAAACCAATTTTTCTTATTAATGGTGTGACACTCAATCAGCTTGAAAATGAATCACAAGTAGAAATCACTTTCTTTACTTTGGTAGTTCACACTCAGAATCTTAGCATTAAAAATATTTTTTGTCATTATATTTCCCAATTTCATAGCATTATATCATATTGAATTAAAATATATAATATCTATATAGAATTATATTTTTTTTTAGATAAACCATTGTATGTTACATTTCACGATCTACAAGAGTAGACACTGAGATTAGAGACCCTTAAAGAAGAGAATAAAAAACCAACCCCCAAGAAAGAATAAAGAGAGAAATTGTAGTCTATAGTGGGATGAAAAAGGAGATATGTGTTTTCCATATTGAATTTTGTTGTTTCCTCCTCCATATGGTATGAAATTAGTTAATGATGTGGTAATAAAATCACCACATGATCATCCAGATCTTCTTCTTCTACCACGTTTTTGTATGACTTATTCCCAACATACAGGGCTTTTTCAGCTAAAAAGTTTTTTTTGAAATTTCAATAAAGGATAATTAAGAAAAACAAATCTTGAATATGATTAAACCATGAAAAAGAAATACAAAAAAAATTCCCTTTCATGTATTTCATTATAATACACAAGGTTTCATAGTGTATTTATTTTGGATTATTTAACTTGTCTTAGAGTGGGGTTGATTTTCCATTTTTCATGTGGTGAAAATTAAAGTTTTCCTAGTATATTTATCCTTTTCACGGTTAGCTCATATGGTTAGTAGTAACTGTATGGTGCTCATGTGGAGCCCATGTGAGTTATTGTTGTGGTGCACAACTTGCACATGGTCTATTAAACTATGCAGAAAGCATTCGGTTGGCCTTTGTAATTTGAAAGTACTGAGTGGCACATTTTGAGAACAATTTTCTCTACTGTGTGTCTGCCTACAGGTATCCATGTGAGGTTGATTAGCCCAGGTAGTGGCCAGCACATGGTTAGCAAATAGTTTGGAAAACCGTATACAAACTATACGATTTTCCCATAATTTTAAAAGTTGAGTTTTTATTTAATTTTTTCTTTTCTTTTCCATTATTTCTTTTTCTCACTTTTCTTTCCCCTTTTCCTATTGTGCGTCATGCAAGCCCCTCCCCATTCCTCTCCATTACCATGCACCACACCCTATATCAATCTCCCTCTCAATCATCGATTTCCACCTTATCTCTTCTAGTTTCTTGGTTGAAACCTCGAGGTAAGCCCTTCTCTCCCACCCTTCTCTCTTAATTTTAGTGTTTTCCCCTCCCCTCTTGAAATTCACAGTTTGGCTGAACATATTAGGTTTTTGGGTGAGGTAATTTATGACACCCATATTGATTCTAGGGCATGTAATGGGATCCTTGAGTCATCTTCAATAATGTTCCAAAATCCACCATCGAATGTGAAGCATATTAGTTCTCCTTTTCTTACCTTCACCATTCAGGGTAAGAGTTTTCTCACACTATTTTGTTTAGTGTAATTATCTTAAGGGTCTTTGGGGAATATTGGCCCCCTTATGTTAATTAGTTTACTTAGTGGCACCTTTAATGGTTTACTCACATACATAGGTACATGTGTGTGTGTGTGTGTATTCCCTCTGCATATTCCATTATTGAGAGGGGAATATGTAAATTGGATTAACGGGTAATATATATAGGAATGTATGTGCATACAAATGTGGGGAAATATTCATCAAAAGATTTATGTTCTCAAGTGTTTCAGCTTGATCCTCTTCTCTTTTATGTAGTAAAACTATGCGAGTAGTTTCTTTTTGAATACTAATATGATCATTCCTTTTTAATTCCCTTTTATTGAAATTACAAATTTATATGATAGCCTTGTGATAATTTGGACCCATTTTATTATTCCTTACCCTTTGTAGAAATGGTCAGTTTTGTGTAATATGTGCTTTCTAATTTAAATTGTAATATTAAATAATGATAAGATTTACATGGAATTCATTTGGGAGTTTTAAATATTTCTATATTTTAGAGACAGTATTTGACCTATTTTTATATTCATTGACTGTAAATGATATATTAAATTGAGAATTCAGATTTAAATTAAGGTGTTGACCTCAAATGACTTAAAAGGGGTTTTTTAATTTCATTAAAAATGGTGATTTGAAATTTTTAGGTGGTTTTACCCTATGTGGAAAAGTCCAGTTTGGTTCTTAAAGGTGGATTGATGAGAATGAAAATGGGCTTGTGTCTTGTTCTGTGTTTTGAAGGGTAGCATGAAATGTTTTATTAAATAAATGATTTTATCGGACCTCTTAAAATTTTTTAAGTGGTGTTTTATGGAAAATGTGATTGAAGGAAGGACATTGTCCATGTTTTGGATTGTCAAATAAGAAATACACAGTGTGGGGGTGACCATGATATGGTTAAGGTATTTGGTTTTTTTTAAAAAAATGATAGAACCATATACAATGGAACATGGTTTTGAAACAGGGTTTTATTCATTCTTAATGTTTTCTAAAATTACAATGAATGTTATATTTTTTAAATGAACATTACCCTAGGGATTGTGGCCAAATGAGGTTCTATAGTGGAATCCCTTTGGTGTTTGATGGGTTTCGTAGTTTTAAAAATCATTTTTTTGGTTTTATAAAGTGAAAAGGGAGTTTCCTTGACCTATTTGGTTATTCTTGGAAGTGTCTATGCTTCTCTTTGGAATTTTATTTCAAATTTTAGATTGTTTTAGAAAGGGAATTCTAAAATAATACGATATGAGTGATGGCCCATTTGGAACTTGGGATGTGCTGTTGATTTACCCTTCTTTAACCCTTTTGATTATAGATGGTGTTAATGTCGGTCATCCTATTAATTCTTACAATGTGATGAATGGATGTTCTATTTGTATCTTATTGTTGTGTTTTTTGTTTCCCTTGATTTATTAAATGATATACTGATTTATTAAACGATAATTAAAACCCTTGTGATCCCTGTGGGATGCATGAATGATGTAGGGGTTAGGATTGAAGCTAAGCATGGGGTATACCGTGGTCATGAACATGGGGTTGGGTTGATAAATATTCAAATGGTGACACTTAAGGGGTTAAACGATGTATTTTTATGTTTAATATGTTAACATGGGCTTATGAATGGATATTGTGAGAATTTGGTTTAATTGTTTAGCATATTTTCTAAATTAAAATTATTTTATTAGTAGTTAATTGATAGAATATAATAAAGGGGTTTTTTATAACATCAACGAGTTAATGATAAATAATTTTCAAATGGAAATTGGGTTAATGGGTTAAGGCATAAGGGTGATTCATGTGTTAAATGAAATGTGAAATGTGATAGTTATGTGTTTAGATTTGGTTTGGTGATATGGTTTATGTGGTTTATGGATATATATAAAAATATAAAGATGTATTGGTAGTTTTGGGTGTTTATAGAGGTTCTACCCCCATAGTTCGAGTTTGAATAAGGTTGTCAAATCCACTACAAAGTATAGAGGATAGGGAAGGGGATATAGCTCTATTCCCTTAAAAGTTACTTTTCACCCAAACTAAGGCTTTGAGGTGAGGATAATGTGTTTTCAGTGAGGTTATTATACCTAGTTATATAATAACTTAACTTATCTACTTATGAATATTAATTAACCAGCTAGTTCATGGTGTGAAACAAGTGAATTCCTAACCCATGGAACATCTAAAGAAAATTAATTAAGTGGTGAATATTTTAAAAGTGATGGAATGTAAATAAAGAAGAAGAAAATAAGATTGTGTATTTTTAGTTAATGGAAACCTGTTTATTTTTATTCTCCTTATAAATCCTTTAGAAAATTCACCATTTTTTAGAATTTGTTACCTAGAGGTTGGGATGATCAAATAAGGCATTTCGGATCCCTTGAGATAGTTGTTGCTTGGTTTTTATTGTTTGTTTGAATGATGAATTTTTTTGTGCCATGTTTGACATGATGTATTGCGATATGTTATTCACATTCTATTAGTTGTGTATATTTTAATGATTATATCCTCCCACTCCATGGATTCTTGGATATTTGATAATGTTCCGCCTAAGTGACCTTAGTTTTTTATTTTACACTTGTTTTAAAATGTAATAAATTTATTTTTTTCCTTTAAATTAAACTATTGGGGTTTTTTGAGAAATCATAAGGGTGTGTGTGGTTTTTTGTAAAGAAAATCGAAAGGTTTTGGAAGATTTATATAGATTAGATTTTTCTTTCTTAAGGTGATTAATAATGTAAAGCCTACATTTTAGATTTATTTTCAAAATATCATTGGGGAATTTTCTTAGGGAACATATTGTACAGTTTTGATGGGTTATGGTGAGCTACTGGGATTATAAATAATGAAAATATCATTATAGGTTCTCAGTTGTATTCATCATGGTTTGCGTGAAGGATAATTGGGTGGATAAGTTTTGGGTCTCAGCTTGAGTAGGTTAGTTTTTAATTCTTGTTGGCTTGTAGTTGTGTCTTTTAGTTAGTTGTTTTTGTCTATCCTATTTTCTTACGTATTTATTATTTTGGTTATTATATTTATATATATTGATATTATTTAATTATTTTTTTGGATAAATCATTCCCAAAATATATCTAATGATGCCCAAATATTCATCTCCCGCCCATGGTGACAGGGAATACCCTCTAGGAGTTGTGGAGAATATGGTCAGGTGTTGGTTAGGATGGTATCTTGGGCCAGTTTTTTATAAAGTGGTTTTAGTTCCTATGTTCCTAATGGGAACTAGGTATATAATAGACCATGCTATTTTGGGATGTTTTGATAGAAGGGAGACTGAGGTTATCGGAGCTTGAATGGTTAGGGCAAGGAGTGTCTAGCTATCTATTTCTTGTCCCAATCCCCAAGCTACCAGGGAAATTTGGGTTTCCAATCATGAATTTGATGCTTCCTTGGGATGTTTTGATGTTTTTTAAAGTGATTTATGTTTTTATTCCCTTCAAGAATATGGGTAATATTAGGAGGTCTCTCTTGATCTCAGGTTGGAAAGGAAAGAGAACTTTAGATGTGTGGTTTCCACGCATGTCTTAGGAAACCATGTGGTGTCCTTGTAATCATGTCCTCCTCTTATATGGAGTGTGTGGAATGGTTGGCTTGTGGTCCCCCCAACCATGGGTCCTATGAATTCATGACACTATTTTCTCTATGGTTGGATTATTTTGAACTCCTATTGATTTTGGATTTCTCTAAATGAGGTTTCCTCACATTTTTTGCTGATTGGGGAGTTTTTGGAGTGTGGTTTTCATGATTTTTATGTGGGTAATTATGTAGTGATTGTGTTTGCTTGGTTTTTAAATATTTGATTGATTAATAAAGAGGGGTTTTAAGGGAAACATTTATTTTCAAATTTGGTTTATGGAAAATAAGGAAGGGTGAATTTCCTTGGGTTTATAAAGTGGTTTAAAAAAATCCTCCCGGTGAAATTGTATTTTAAAAAAACGAATATGATATTTAAATGGGCATACTTGGGTGCTTGGTTTGGAAAATAAAATGTACTTTTGAACATGCTTCATGTTTTTGTTTAGTTTTTCCAATGTGTGGGTTCCACCAAGGTTGTTTGGTTTCAAATATGGATGTCTTGGTTTTTGGAAAATACCTTAGAGGAGGGTGATTTTTAAAATTTCATTGGTAAAAATGAGGGTTTAAAAGGAAAAGTTATTTTTGTAGAATTGGGTGTGCATATTTTGAGGGTTGTTTTGTGCCTTGGTTTGGATTGATGTTTTTTCTTGATTCCTTGATTTTTTGTGTTAGAAGGAATGAATTGTTGAGGTTCATGTATAATGTCATTGTTTTTATCCCCTAGAATGGTCTAATGAGTTTCATCTGATCTGGTTCCTACCCTGAATCTAAGTGGGGTAGTTGACATAGAACCATCCATGTGATAGAGTTTGAGTTATGGATTGTCAATTTATGTTGGGTTTGATTAGTTGAGTTATTTCGGAAATCCTTTTTATTAGTGGTATTGATCTTGGTTTTGGATATTGGGTTTTGGTTGTTTATATCATGCAGATTTTGCACCATCATTCTTGATGATTCATCTAGGTGTTTGTTTCTTTGGGAAAGAGAGAAGAATCAGGTACACAATTGGGTATCTAGGGTTTTTGATCTACCAGCTAATTTTGGTATACTTGGTATCATTTGACCATGGACATTTTGGATTCACCATGTGGGGGTGATCTGTGTTTTCCCCCCTAGGTTAACCATGTGTGTTGTGACCCTAGGAGAGACCTATTATTGTCTTTGGAGGCTCCTTGTTGTGGTTATTTCATCCTTAAGTATGGAAGTTCTCTTTCTTGAGAATGTTTCTTGCTTGGATGTTCATTTGATTGAAGATATGCGTTCTGGTATTTCTCTTCAGTTCCACCAATCCATAGGAATTTTAAATGGTTGGGTGACCATGTTATAGGTTTCCATGCTAAATAAGTTTTATTTGTATAGGTTCTTGTTCTAATAGTACTTGGAGACTTTTATGTTCATTAGTTGATTATAGTGGTCATTTTTTATGATTTTAGTTGTTTCCTTGATATTAATCCATGTTGGATGTTTCTTTTAGTTAGGTCCCCAGTGGACCCTTCATTTTTCTTTTATATTCCTTCAATCAGAACTTTCTAGGGACATAAAGTGTCATGTTGGGGTGATTGTAATACCTAGGAGTCTCGATGAATTTATTTTGGATTATTATATCTTTTTTAGAGCGATTTTGAGTTTCCATTGATGGTGGGCTGAAACAAATGGATTCTTTTTAGCTGTTGAGCAGTTAGTCTCCATGGTTAGTAGTAACTGCTCTATGCTTGGGTGGATTCCCATGTGAGCTAGTTGTGTGGAACATGGCTTGCACACTATCTATTAAACAATGTGACAAGTGTGTGGTTCGGATATGTTAGTTGGAATTAGATAGGAACATTTTGAGCATGGTTTTCTCAACTATACATCTGCCGATAGGTAACCATGCAAGGGTACCTTGCCTAAGAAGTAGCCAGTTGTAGTTAGCACATGGTTTGGTAAACAATTCCCAAACCATGAATGTGTCCCAGAATTTTAAAATTTTAGTTTTATTTTATTTTTTATTTTATTTTTCATTGTCTATTTTTCACTTTTTACTCCAATTTTCCTCCTATGCATCCCATGATCCCCTCCCCATTCCAATCAATTACCTTGTGCCACCCCCTCTGTCGAGATCCCTCTCCGCCAATGATTTACACCAGATCTCTCCCAATTTCTTGCCCAAAACCTTGAGGAATGACTTTCTCACCTACCCTTCTCCCTCAATTCCACATCCCCCCCCCTCTTGTGTTGCACTATTAGATAAAACCCTAAGCTTTCGGTTGATGATATTTTTGATGCTGTACTTATTTCTGGGGCATGTTATGGGATACTCAAGTCATCTTTGAGCATGTTCTAATATCTACTACTGAAGGTGGAGCGGATTGGTTCACTTCATCTAGTCATCACAGTTTGAGGTAAGGTTTTTCTTATACTGTTTTTTAGCATAATTTTCATTGGGGTCTTTGGTGATTACTTCTCCCTCTAAGTTATATAAGGAATTTGGTGGCTCATGGAAACGTTTCACTAATATTCATATGTATATATATATGTATTTTCCTTGAGCATATTCCCTCATGGATAGGGGAATATATACATTGGGTGAAGTGGGTATATATATATGAGTATATATGTGTTCAATTATGGGGAAGTCTTCGTCAATTGCTACAAGTGTTGAAGTGTTCATGCATGATCCTCTTCTCTTTTAGGTATGTGTAGCTAAAAAATTTGTTTCCATTATAATTCTAATATTTTTTTCCCTTTTTAATTCCATTTTATTATAAGTAAAAATATATATGATATCCTTGTGATAATTTGGACCCATTTTATTGTTCCTTGGACTTGGCCTAAATGGTTGGATTTTCGTAATATACATTTTATGATTTAAATTGGAATATTCAATTATTCTAGGTTTTACATGAAATGCATTTGGGATTTTTTAATTGTTTTAATGTTGGTATATGGGTTTTGACCTTTTTTGGTCTTCATTGAGTGAAAATAATATTTTAAAAAGGAAACTAAGATTTAAATTTTGGTGTTGAACTCAAATAACTTAAAAGGTGGTATTTAATTTTATTCCAAATGGTGATTGGAAATGATTGTGTGGTTTACCAAATTGTGTAAAGTTCATTTGGATTCTTAAAGGTAATTTCATGGGAATGAAAAAGGGCTTATGTATTTTTTTAGGTTTCCATAGGGTATCTTGAATTTTTTTATGAAATTAATGATTTTTTTAACCTTTAAAAAAATTATTTGGGCTTTTATGAAATTTGTGACGAAAGAAAGTCCTTTGGCCATGTTTTGTATTGTGAAAGAAGAAATCCTCGGTGTAGGGTGACCTAGATATACTTAATTACTTGGTTTTTCCTTTGGAAAAAATAGGTAGAATCTTGTATAATAGACCATGTATTTGAAATCGTGTTTTATGTATTCTTCTTATTTGATAAAATTCCAATGAATGTTTAATTTTTTAAATGAACTTGGTACTTGAGATTTATCCCTAATGGGTTTTTAAAGTGGGATCCCTTTGTTTTTTGATGGTTTTCCTTATTTTAAATAGGGTTTTTTGGTTATATAAAGTGAAAGTGGAGTTTCCTTAACTTATGTTGTTGTTCTTGTATGTTTTTATGCTTCCCTTTTGAATTGTGTTTAAAATCTGAGATTGTGTTAGAATGTTATTTCTAAATGTGTATGATATGAGTGAAGGCCTGGTTAGCACTTATGATGTGATATTGATTTCCCCTTGTTGAACCCTCAAATTGGAAGATAGTGTTTTTTTTGTTCATTTGATTATTCTTGTGATGTGATAAATGGTTGTTATATTTCTCTCTTCTTATTTTTCTTTTAGGTTAACTTGATTTATTAAATATATAATGATTTATTAAATTACAATTGAAACCCTCGTGATCTCTTTGGGATTCATGGAGGATGTCATGGTTGGGATTGAGGCTGCATATGGGGTGTGCCTTGTTCATGAACATGGGTCTGGGTTTTTAAATATGAAAATGATGTAACTTAAGAGGTTAAACCTTGGATGATTATGTTTAACATGTTAACATGGGTTTAGGAAAGTAAATTTTGAGAATTGGGTTTAATTGGTTAAAATGGGTTATAAACGAAATTTATGTTAATTATGACTAATTGATAGCATGGAATAAAGGAGTGTTTGTTGAAACATTAATGGGTTAATGAGAAATGATTTTCAAATGGTAATTGTGTTAATGGTTTAAGGCATAAGGGTGATGCATATGTTAAATGAAATGTGAAATTTTATGGTTTTGTGTTTTGATTATGTTTTGTTGGTGATATGGTATATGTGGTCGATGGATATATATATCCATGTGAACATGGATTGGTATTGTGTGGTATTGACTGCGGTTTTATGCACATGACTCAAGTTTGACTAAGGCTCTCAACTCCACCACACAATGCATAGTTTAGGGAATGGTACAGATCTCTATTACCCTAATGGTTTCATTCCACCAAGACTCAGGCTTCAAGGTGAGGATAATTGTTTTTTGTGAGGTAATTATCTCTAGTGATATAGGGACTTGAATTATCCTCTTATAAATATTAATTGACCAGCTTAGGTTGTGGTTTAAAAGATGTTAATTCCTAGCCCATTGAATATGTGATGAAAATGAATTAAGTGGTAAAGATGATAAAAGTGATGAAATGGAAATAATGAAGAAAATGATTAGAGTGAGTACTATTATTTAATAGCACCAGGTTTTTTTATACCCATTATCACTCCCTTAGCACATGATCCATGATTGCCAAATTTTAATCTAGAGTTTGGGATGATCAGACCTGGAATTTTGGATCCCTTAAGATGTTCTCCACTTCATTGGGAATATTTGTTTTCATGATATATTTTGTTAGTACCATGTTTGACATGATGTGTTGATATATGTTATGCCCATTGTGTTTATTTAGCATATGTTAATGATTATTTCCCTCTTATCCATGCCTTGTTGTATATTTTAGAATATTGTTCCCAAGTGACCTTAGTGGTTTATTTAACCCTTTTTGGAAAAAAATTTAAAGAGATAGTTTTCTTTTAAATAAAAAACTGGGTTATTTTTTAGAAATCATAATAGTGTGTGTGGTTTTTGGTAAGTATTAGGCCTGTGGATTGTTTTCAAATGCATGTTTTTGATTTTTGGAATGAAAAGGAAAATGTTTTAGAATTTGATTATGGATTTGATTTTCCATTCCATGAGATGATTATACCTGTAAATCCTACTTTATTCATTTATTTTAAAACATGCAATGTGGAATATCCTTAGGGGACCTATTTCACAATTTTAACTGGTTGTGGAGACCTACTAGGATTTTATTTTACAACTATATCTTTATAGATTCTTTGTTGGATTCCATTTGTTCTTCGTGGTTGGCGTGAAGGAGAGTTGAGCGGAGATGTTTTTGGTCTCATCTTGAGTCGTGTAGTTTTACATTATTACTTTCTTGTATATGTTTCTTTTAGTTAGTTGTTTCTATCTATCCTTCTTGCCTGATTATTTATTATTTTGGTTATTGCATTTATATATTTTTCTTACTTATAACTCAGTTTGGGGTGAAATAATTCACAAAATATTTCTTATGATTCCCAGGTGTAAGTCGTCAGCCCATGGGGATCAGGAATGCCCTTTGGGCCTTGTAGAGAACCGGGTCGAGTGTCAGGTAGGATAGAATCCTAGGCCAGTTCATTAAACTCGTCATGTAAATTATTCTATTCAAGTCAGGAAACTAGTAACTTAGTCTCAACAGGTACATTCTTATCATCTACCAAGGAAATAAAGAGGTAGAAAGGTGACAGTTTTTTATTGTTGAACATGGAAGAATCACATACTATTTCATATTCATAAAAATTTGACAATTTATCATCCAAATATTCTTAATCTCCCATTTTTATATCTGGTGGATTTTTTTTTAATCTTATTTGATCAATGGTTGAGCATGCCTGAATAGATCTTCATTGAATTACTGTTATACCACTTTAGGATCATCAATTTGATGAATAAATGGAGATCCTTATTCCAATACTAGTTCCAATTCTTTCCCCATCTACTCCTATTGAGATGCAATTTCATATTCAGATATCCACAATATTATTTCTCTAGGGTTTTCACTATGTCATTAGTCTATTCCAACTAGGATTTTAGATTATTATGAACTCTTTTCTCCGATTTTTACACTAGTGAGTATTCTATTCTTGAAGAATAATTTCATTTTTTATACATCAAAGAAAATGATTTTTTAATAAAATAAAATAAACTTATATACAAAATGTGAATGAAAATAGTGTGTTAATACCACTTTGAACCCCTTAAATGGTTTGAAATTGATGTGAGTGGATTTTTTGTGGTTCCCGAGTCAATATTTTATCAACCTAATCAGGTAATATTGTGTGCACTCAGGGTTTAGTCTCTAAGAGGTACTAACACAACAATGAATTTCTATTTCACAATTTTAATTCTAACTAAAATAAAACAAAATAATATAATGATTGGTTTTACAATATGCATAAAATATTGATATATATATGCATTGGAAATATAATTAATTCATAAGGAATAAATATTCTCGTGGGAAAACCACCAAGAGTGAACCTTTATTGACTTATTATTTGTTCCAAAATTACATAATGAACACATTACATAATATGAATGAACATCCTCTACTTTCCATGCAGAGAATATATGATCCACTCTATGATCACTGAGTACATTACACACCACCTCCTCGATCGAGGTAAAATATTATAGATGATAATGACATTCCTTGGGTAGAAAGTGGAGACATAAAGGTGGCTTGGACTAACACTATAAAATAAGATATATTAAGAATGAAAGTTCAAATACTTGGGTTCAACACTACATTTCTCCCTTGGGAACACTCTCAACATAGTTACTCATGATCATGAGTATTAGAGATCACACTATAGAAGAGTGTGGTGGAAACACAAAAAGTCTAAAATGAGATAATGAGAGGATGAGTAAGAGTAATATATAATAAAAATACATAATATTATTACAATAGAAAAGAACCTACAAAGATACAAAAATTTATGACTATAATTCCAAAAATTTGAAATAGGGAAGGGATACTTTTTTATAGACAAAAGAGTGGAAAATTTTCAATACAAATATTTCCTCTAAAATATCATGGGTGATAGACACATTATACTAATTAATTGGGTTATTTTTTATTCTTGAATGTTGTTCGCCTATATCTTTTTAATTATACCACAAAATTTTATATTTTTTTGAGAATTTATGAAGGTGTTATAAAACATTTACTCTATAAAATTATCTTCATCTGGATGGATTATTTTATTCCAATCCACTGAGTTCTAAAGAATTTATGTCATTTAAGGAATAGGTATCATGCCTTCCCACATAAATATACCATGTTATTACAAGTTTCCTCCTTCTCTATGTAAAATTTTAGCTCAATTGATCATGTGATTTGTGATATATAGTCTCATTATCACAATTCATCAGATCTATAAATAGATTCAAGGGCTGGAGTTGTGAATTCCCATTCCACCACAAATATTTGGATTCATCTGTTATCCACATTGAATAAAATGTAAGAAAAAATGTATTATCTTAAAAAGTAATTTTTCAATTTTAATAGGGTATTTGATGATATGGGTGAAAAAAATGATGTAAAATAATTAAAATTCCGAATTTAATGTATCTTCATTACTAAGTTAAAAATATTTCTAAAAACATAAAATGTTGAAATTTCCATGAAAATAACACATTTTTTGGTTTAAATAATCTAAACAAGTGAAATTATTGAAAATTTCATCTATATCAACAAGTTTCACAAATAATACCTATTTATTTCTTAAGTTGGATAAAGTCACTTATCTATTCCCCCATTAATATATTTATCAAACTCTATTGAAAAACATGACCAAATATCCTATGCTAGAATTTAATGTCATATTTTTATCTAAAATAAAAAGATTCACCATAATTTATAATTTAGAATATGTAACCACTTGTTACCTCTATTTTAGTGATAATTCATCCCTCCATTATGGTCTTGCTGATATAGGAATTCAGTACAATAATATATTCATTTCCATCATCCCAAAATTTTCCAACACTCAACATATTGTGTTTGATCCCATCCGTAAATTTAATAACCTTGGATGTCAATTTTTGAGATTAAATATCAAATGTTCCAACTCCTATAATTTTAAAAGTTTTTTCATCAATAAAATTGATTGAACCTCCATTATTAACTTCTATTTGATTCAAGATTTTTGTTTCTCCAATAATGTGTGATGAATAGCCACTACTAAGTATCTATGGATTTCCACTCCTACTATCCTTTAGTGCCACCATAATATAGATTGGCTCCATTATTTAACCATTTTATAAATTTTTGTAGAATTTCATATCTTGTGATAATTGTTTTGAAAGATTAGTTATGCATTCATCATCACAATGACTATATTGGTCACATGTTTAATATATTTTTTCTAGAAATTAAAATATATTTTGAGTTTATTGATTTATTAGATGTCTTCCTATAGCTTTCCTTTTCTTGGAATTTCTTATCATCTTAGTATAGATCCCCACAAGTTATTACCTTTTTATATATAATGAAAAAGGAATGTTATACAAAAAAAAGATAGGTTTTATTCAAAAATATACCACAGTACTAGAAATATAATAAAAATATAGATATTACATAATAGAATAAATTCTATCCAAAATATATTTTTTTATCGAGGCTTATTTTGAGCCCTCTAATATCATTAACTCAATGGATTGTGACATATCAATTCATTATGAACTCTATTTGATATGGTATTATTATTATAAATATTTTTAAAAATATAACCTTTATAAGAATTATTTTTAAACTAATACAATTAATAACAATCATTTTATCGTCTTTTGGATTTATATGAATATATTTAAATAAAATTTTTAATTTAACATTATCAATGGATTGAAATGTTTTAGATTTTAATTCTACATATTTATTATAATAATTTTTATCTTATTTAAAGTACTCTAAGAATCAAGATACATTGATTGTTCCTTGTTTAACTATTCTCCTTTACCATTTAATTTCTCTCCAAAATATTTTAAAATTATACTTTGTTTTAAAAAAATTAACCTGTTAAGCATGAGTTATCAAATTCAATTTGTTTTTTTATTTATCCATATTAAATATGTTTTTTATTTTTATCCACTTTCATTATCAGCTTAATCTCATTTTTTAGATTTCAATTATTCTCAAGACATTCCTCAAGTCCATCTTTTAATATGTTTATAATGTATGTTTCTTCACCTTATTCAATAATACGTGGGGTTTAATTGTTTTTTTGAACATGATAATTTATTTAAACTTTCAGTATTATTTTATTTTAATTTAATGAAGGGAATTCGTCATCTTCCTTGATAAACATGCCCCAAATTTTTATTCTTTTGATCCTTTCCATGCACTAAATAGGTTTCTTGATTTATTTAAAATTTTTACTCCATCACTTTTTCTAGAAAAATCTTCATGATCATCATCCTTGCATGTAAAAATTTTCTTCTTTGGAAAGTAAATTTAAATGTGTCTAATTCTACCACACATTAAACATTTCTATTAAACTTTTTATTTTTATTTACACTTTATTTTTCTAAAATTTATTGATTAAGATACATTACTCACCCATGTAATTCAACCAATTCTTCATCATCTTCTCATTCATCAGAGTAATATTTATTCTATTCCTTTATTACAATATTTTTCATAGATTTAAATTTAATTTCCATCTCCTAATTGATAAATTTATTAAAAACTTTGGTTTTTCACATTTCATAAGAAATACAAACATTCTGTAACATATAAAAAGGAAATTCACCACTATCTTCTAAAGTATAATTATTTTCATCAAACCAATTAAGAGAGTTTCTCATTAATTTTTTTGAATGATATAATATTACTATGTATCTTTAAAACCTATAATATTTCAAATAATCTTATTAACATTACATAATAATTAATCAAAATTTTCTTCATCCATTATCTTTAAATATTCATTTTTTATCTCAAAATTTTTAATTTGTCTCCCTTTACATTAAAATTCACACTAAAAATATTATCTAGATTATCCAAAATCTATTTAGTATTATTCATTCCAATAAAACTTTTATAAACAAAGTTATAAATGGATATTAATATTGTATTATTTCCCTTTCCATTAACTTTCATATTTCTCTTATCAGTATTTTTCATGGAAAAATCATTCCCAACAATAATAAAATCGATTATAAAAGAATATATAACCCCCAACACAAGTGAGACAAAACACGGAATAATTATATACTTCTATCTAAGTTATTTATTCTATCAATGTTTTCTTTACTTTTTTTAATTGAATTAATATTATACAATAATTCTTAAAAAATTTAGGATCCTTCAATGAGAACAAAAATTAATCTGATACCACTTGAAGATCCCAACTTTTTCGTGGTATAACACTTGGAAGTGGGGGTTGATTCAGGGTATCTTTATCAATAATTTCATTAAAAAATATAGAAGTTGTTAGATTCAAGATCCTATTAATATTTAAACCTTACCCATACTCATTTACACCATAAATAAATAAGAATACAAAAGAACATACAATTTTAACAGAATTTCCCCCCAATGTGGGATATTATTCTCTTTTTTGTTTACTTAAATTCCAAGATAATGTTGTTTCACTAACATCATATTGTGATTACAAGAAAAAGTTGTCATCATTTACCAAATATTTTTTCCCAACAAAAAATGTCTTCCAATTTTTATTTATTCTAGATTCCTATAAATTAAAAAATAAAGATAAAAATATAATGAAAATATATTTTTTAACCTATAGATAGTTCATAACCAATGAATGATCTTCTATTATTTATTCTAAAATATTAATCATGAATTCAATATTCCTATTCTTAAAGTAAATTGACATCTATAATCTTTATCATGAATTCAAGATTCAACTTCTTAATGAAAATTGACATCGAGAATCTAAAGAAGTTGTATTATATCACAAATATTAAACTCTTAATAATTATTTTTTTCTCTTCCCATCTTTATTTATATTCTTGTCACAATTTGAAACTCAAATTAATTCAACTTTTTAAACCCAAAATCTAGTAACAAGTATATTGAATCTATATTTTGAATTTGAAAACCTCTATGAAAAATGTTTTATCAAAATATTTATTAAAATTAGTAAAATTATAATCTTGAAATCCTTCAATATTATAATTTTTTAAGGAATTAAAAATTATTATAATTGAATGTATATAAATATCACACAAAATATCATCTCAAATATTCTTTAATTCGACATAGATGCATACTTATTCATTTCCTTCATACATTTGTAAAATTAATAGCTTCTCTCTTAAATATTTGTGATCACGTGAGGTAATATAATTTTGATATCAAGATTCTTCCCATGGAGACAAATTTATCAAATATTAATGCCATAATCTTTGTATTGAACCATGTCCTAACACTTATCATCATGATACTTATTCACTGAAGAAAAAACATCATTGTAATGATTAATATTAAATATTCCCCAATAAAACATATTTAATATTATGTGAACTTTGACAATAAAAAATGTGTCAATTTAAATTGTAGTTTAATCTTACATATCATTTTATTTAACCTTATATATCTTAAATTAAGTATTCCATATGAAAACTAACCTCAATGTTAATCATATATATCATCCACTTATTCTTTTGTATGTTCTGAGTTAATATTACATATCCTTTATGAGATATTATTTATCCTATGATACACTAATTATGATTTTATATATATAAATTTGAATCTTATATATCCTATGGGAACATACAGTAGTGATATAAAATTTAGATTTATTCTTAATCATAGGTAAATTACTTATCCACACATCCTAAGAGATATTAAATATCTAAAAATTAAAAATATTTATCATAGTCACTTCCTGTACTTTTCAAAATTATATTGGAATTCTTATCGCATATTTCCTTTTATATTTTCCAATATATTATTTACTAAATCTAAAAGTATTCAAATAACCTCAAAACCTTTCAAACACGTCTTAAAATATCTTAACACAACACAAAATAATTGTTAATAAATTCCAGTGGATCTCAATGATTATCATGCAAAACTTAATCATATACCATTCAAAAATCTAGAATATAATAAAATCATGCATAAAAATTTCACCTTCCAATATGAAAATAAACTTTATTATATATCCTCTTTTCATTTAATATGTTTTTATGAAGAAGTTATGGAATTTTTCATCATGTACTAATTTATCATAGTAATATTAATTCCATTATTTTATTTTAACCTTTTCCAAAAATTTAAATTACATATCCTTATCCTATATAATATTCTTATTTAAAATAATAGAATTTATTATTTTATTTTAAATAATAATATTGTGTAACTAATTAATAACCAATTCATCCCCATCTTACAAAATATAAATATTTTCACAAAACCAATCTGGGAGTTTTTTCATCAAATTATTAAAAATGATAGAATCCCCCCTTGTTTCTATAAATCATTTTATATTAATAACAAACACATTCACCTTAGTGGATAAATCTTGAAAAGTATCTTTATTAGCTATCCTAACATAATTAATATTTTCTCTCTAAATTTCTAATTTGACATCATTAACATTATCAATTACTGAAAAAATATTTTTGTGATTATCCAAAATCTATTTAGTAGTTTTGATTCCAATAATAATAATAAAAAAATTTTCATTTAGGTATATTAGGATTATATTTATTTTATTTACAAAAAAAATTAAAAATTTCTCTTATTAGCATGTTTATTAGGATAATATTTCTAAATTAGTATAAAACCCACAGTTGAATCATCAATAAACTTCAGTCCTAGGGTGAGAAAATAGAGAATCGTTATATTATTTTATCCACAATAATTATTTCCATCAATGTATGGTATTTCTATATTGATGGATTTAAGATTATCCATTAATTATGAAACCATGACAAGAAAATTCTATGTGAACCAGAATTGCTCTGATTCCACTTAAAATTAAAAATTGTAAGATTGTGAAACATTAAGAAGTTTATATTTAATATTTTTTTGAATTATATCATTGAAATAAATTTAAATGAATTTTTAGAGTCATGATCCTCTTAATCATTAAATCTCACCACCACCCATATGCACCACAAATAAACCAGAACACATAATCATAATGAATTTTTACAAGATTCACTCCCATTGTGGGTTACTATGTTCATTGTGTTTTTATGTTAATATTTTTATGTATGTGTATAACTTACATCATAATGTGGTCATATTAATGAATGTTATCATCATTTATACAAAATTTTCCCAATGTAAAGCTCTTCCAACTACTCTTTATACTCGAACAAAAGTTTTCAAGATGATGTTCAACCTAGATGGAAAATGTCTTCTTAAACCCCCATATGGTTGATCCCTAGTGGAATATCTTCTATTCAGGATTTTATAGTCCTCAGAATGAATTCAATCATCCTCTTCTTCAAGCATTTAAATCCAATATAAACAGTGCTAATAATTGATCATCATTATGACTCTCTTAATAATTCTCTTTCTTTACCTTCACCACTATATTTTTGTTCATCTCATATTTTATAACTCAATATTAATATATTTTTTTAAAACTAAATTAAATAACAATGATATTTTTTTTATATTCATGTTTTGAAAACAACGTTGTAAAATACATTTTCATAATCTACATTTAATCTGGACAAAAAATAATCTAGAAATAATTCAATTTTATATATTTATAAATGGATTAAAAATATTTATATTTGGATATATTGAAATATCACACAAAATTTTCTCCCAATTATTATTTAATTCTTCACTGATTTCAACTTCTAATTTCTTTGAAACATTCAAAAAATTAACAGATTATTTTCCACATCTACATTATCATATACTGTAATATAAATTTGATGTAAAGATTCCTCTCACTATGATATATTTATAAAATCTCAATAATATAATATTTTTATTGAAATAATAATTAAAACATAGGATCATTATATTTATTAATTGAATATTATGGCATCATTGTCAAATGTATTATTATATATACACTATAAAAACCTATTTAATCTTACATGACCATAGAAAATACATATCATATCCTTTAAATCCACAATTTACTCTTTATATCCTCATATGTAATTTTTCATATCTCTAAGTTAGTATTCCATATGAAAATTACCATCAATGTTAATATTACATATCATCAACATATTATTTTATACGTTCTGAGTTACTGTTATATATCATTTATGAGATATTACGTATCCTTTAATCTACTAATGTTAGTATTAAATATTCCCATTTTAATCCTATAAATCCACAAGAATCATATAATTACTTTATATGTTTGAGAGTTATTCTTATTCCTGGGTAACTTAATCTTCCATACATAATAATAGAAATTACTTATCCAAAAATTATTATTATTTATTATAGTAATTTCTCGAGTAATTTTCCAAACTTATAACTGAATTATTCTCATATATATCCTTTTCCATTTTCCAAGATATTATATATGAACTCAATATATATTCAAATCCACTAATTAATTTTTAAAATCAGTTCCAAACATCTAAAAAAAATTCATTCGTAATATCTTACAATTATTCTCATAACGAACACCAACATAGACCATTCATATTTCTAGAATACAGCAGACTCATTAATAAACTTTTCAAATTCCTAAAAGATAATAAACATCATTATATACCCCTTTTCCTTTTTCGATAGATATATGAAGAACTTGGGGAATTGTTCATAATCTATTAATATATTAGATTAATCCTCATTCCCTTCCTTCATTTCAATATTTTTCATTGATTTAAATTTTGTATCGTTCTCCAACTTGACCCTTTTCTATAAAACAATAGCTTTTATCATTTTATAAGAAACACTAAAATTGTGTAACTAATGAAGTGGAAGTTTAACTATGTCTTATAAAGGAGAAATAATTTTATAAAACCTATCAATAAATTTTCTAATTAATTTATTTATAATGATAGAATCTCGCCATGTATCTATACAATATCAAATATTGGTAATAACTTCATTCGCATTGGTGGAAAATGCATCAAAAGTTTCATCCTTATCCATAATTATATAGTCAAAATTTTCTATTGAAATTTCCATTTTATCTTTCTTAACATTAACATTTCCTTTAAAAATATTTTCAAAATTATCCAAAATAAATTTGGTAGTATAAATTTCCATAAACATAGTGTATATTTTTTTGATAAATACATTAATATTGTAATCATTTCATTCAAATTAAGTTCTTAAATTATCAAATCATCATGTTTCATGGGATAATATTTATCAAATAGTATAAAACCAATATTGGTTGCGTCAATATACTTCACGAAATGTGAGAGAATGTTGGTAATGACCATATTTTTATATCCATGACTAGTAATTTCATTAATGGTTGGAATGATTATATTTTTGATTGAATTGATAATATCCTTAAATTATTAAACCAAGATAGGATCTATGAGGGGGAAACTAAATTTTTGTAATACTACTTAAAGTCTGGAAGTGTTTTATGGAGGAAAACTATGAAGTGGGAGTCTAACTAGTGTTTATATTTATATAATTTCCTTGAAATGAATTTCTATGACCTGTTTGAGTGTAGATACTACCATCTCTTAAATATAACCCACACCCATAGCACCAGAAATAAACAATAACAAAAAAGGACCCAAAAGTTTCATGAGATTAACCCTATTGTGGGTTACTATTTCATTCAAATGCTTAACTCTAGTCTAAAACATTGATATATCACTAAAATATTTAATTGATTATAAGAATGATATGTATAATCCTTTAACTAAATTTTTTTCCCCAACACAAATGTATTTTTGACTATTCTTTATACTAGATCCTTCTAGTTTACAAGGTGATGTCCAATCCAAAATGAAAAGGTTTTATTTTACTTAAAAATGTTTTTTCACTAATAAATGATATTCTATTCAAGATTATAAAATCTTCTTCAGGAATTCAAACTTACCCTTCTTCAATAACTTCGACATATAAAATATTCATCAGTTTCATTAGATCATCTGTATTCCACTCTTAATAATTACCCTTCTTTCTCTCCACCTTTATATTTTTCTTCTTTTCACATTTTAAAACAAAAATTTATTTTTCTAAATCCCTAATTTAATCAAAATTACTTTGTTTTCATATTTATATTTTGAAATTCTCCATGAAAAACATGTTATCATACACTTAAGTTAAACTAGTCAAATTATAATCTCAAAGTACTTCAATCATATATCATTATAAACAGATTCCAAATGATCATATTTTAATATATATATATATATATCCTGAAAAATATCATCTCAATTATTCTATAATTCTCAATAGATCAGAATTTATTAAATAAAGGTAGGTATTCATTAAATTTATAGCTTCTTCTTAATGTCTGCCTGATCACATGTAGTAATATAATTTTTATTTGAATATTATTCTCTTGGTAAAATATTTATGAAAAATCAATACTATAATCGTTTCCTTGAATCTAGAATTAATAGGTATCATCCGGATATTTATTCAATAAATAAAATAAATTCATTATCACATTTAATATTATATATTCCCTAATAAAACCTACTTAAGATTAAATGATGTTAGAAAAGATATTATGTATCAATAAAAACCATAGTTATAATTAAATTTCCTCATATTTAATCCTTTATAAATTCTAGTTTTTATCCTATATTAAAAGGTACCTTAGAGTTAATCTTACACTTAATCAAATTTTTATTATATATACCCTGAGTTACTCTTACATATCATTTTTAAGACATTATATATCCTTTGAAACTCAATGGTTAATCTTACACATTAAAATATTCATCTTTCTTATCCTATGTTATCATTGATTAATATTCCAAAATTTATAGTCATTATTATTCATGGGAAACATAATTTTACATATTTTTTTAGAGATGTTACATGTCTATAATGTAAAATTATTATTATAGTAATTTATCTTGTACCTTTCCAATCATCTACCTATATTATTCTCACAAATTTCCCTTTCCATTTTCCCATATATCGTGTATGAAATCTATAATTCTTCAAATAAACTCAAATCTTTTGGAACTCGTTGCCAATATAATTAAAAAAACAAAATAATCTTGAATATCTTCCAATGTATCCTATATGATATTGAAAAAAACACAAATATACAGCAAAAATGCCCTGCATAATGGCCCATAACCTAAAAAATATAAAATTAAATGATTTATACGTAGGATTATAATATCTTACGTTTCATGGGACTTTTCATATTATAGTTTAATAAATTCAGAGAAAAAGTTACATATCAAACCCCAATAATACAAATTGGACACTTCTGCTCAATATCCATTTTTTTAAAAATAATAGGAAACTTAAATTTGAAATCATGATTCATTAAAAACATGTTCACATACTTTAGGAATAATCCTTATAATGGAATGACAGAACGTGATAAGCTTTATAATCATCCTTAGGGATTATGAAAAACATTTGAAAACATGGTATAATCATAAAAATATCATTAACAGATACAAAAATAATTAATCTATTTAGTCCATTTTTATGTTCATGAAATACCATAGAAACATTTCCTTTTATATAAGTAATATTAAGATCAAATAATCATTTACATTCTTAGGAAATCAATTTCACTTTCCAAATATTTTCATAAAACATTTTTTATGAAAGTAAAATGCAAAATCTTAATCATGAGGGTTATATTGAACCTAGTTTTTCAATACATAGCCATAAATAAATTTTTAAGAATACTTAAAACATTATATAGAAATAAGTTAAAATACCATACCAAACTAGTTCCTTTGGAATTATAGAAAGATAAAAACTGGTACATAAGTATTCTACATTATCTCTGAATATGTTCTTATTTACTATCACCATTCTTAGAAATGTAATACTTAATACAAATCTTCATTACATGTGAATGGAAACATACAAATGGGTTATCTTAGATTCTTAGTAAGGGTAAACAAGCGCTACATGTAAGCATGAAAATGAGTATAGGGGTATTAGAACATGATCATAACATTATGAGAGTATACACCGCATATTATAAGATTATAAACATAAATCATGGCATAGATCTTGGCAGTTAATAAGATATGAATCATAAATAAAAAAATAACAAAATACTTGAAATAATAACATTGGAATAAGACAAGGAATGGTTAGATACACATAATCATGTAAACATTATTTACATAGTAGTTAATGAATCGCTACCAAGGCCTTATTAGTAGTATGGTTTAAGCCCCCATACTATCCTTGTCGTCATGGTTCACTCCCATGACCATTATTTGTTGTATGAGGTTAGTCTAAATACCATCATGGTAGTCATGGTTTACTCCCATGGCCATATATGTTGTTAAGGTTTACTCCCAAACCCATCATTGTTTATCTCATGAGATATAAAACTTTACCCAATGCATTAAAGGGAGATATTGGTCCCACTGATCTAATAATAAAATCATATATACATGTGCCCCAAAATCATAAACAATCATATAATAAACCCTAAAATGAGATGGGAATCATAAACATTTAATCATGTCATAACTTTTGGAAAAATATATATGTTTTATAATCAATTCAAAAAAATCATAACCTATGAAAAGAAGCATGTTTCAAAAGCATATAACCTACGAATGATAAATGCGTTTCATAAACATCAATCCATTAAAAAATAAACCATAAATATAAATAATATGAATGGAAAAATTGAATCATTTCCTTAAAAAGTAATTATTAAAACTAATGGATTTCATCATAAATGGGAAATAATTTTGAGATATACTTTGAAAACATTTCTTGATGAAAATATTATTTTTGCATTAAAACCTCTTTTTTTAAACGTAATACATTTTTTAAAAGATATTTACTGGATAATATCTTTGAAAACATATAAAGGAATATTTGAAAACAATATAACATTTTTAATGTCATTTTTACTTGAAATTTACCTTCAATAATTATTTATAAACATTTTTAGAATTTTTTTAAATCTTTTTTTTGTAATAAAATATATTTCTCACTGAAGAGATAAATACACTGAGATTTTTCTTAAAAACATTATTCATAATTATTTTAAGTACAAAGGATAGAAAAAAATGATACAGATAAATGTATATACCTTGAATAAACATAGTATAAGGATAATCATGAGTTTTTTTTAGATATGGATCATAATATTTCATCAATAGAATCATAATAATAAATAATCTTGAAAATAGAAGAGATTGTTTCAATAATATCTTATCACTTGTTAACTTTGAACCATAATCTCTATGTCAGAAAATTAAATTACATGAAGCATAAAATATCATTAAAATAAATATATTTATGATATAATATTTCATGTGGAATTATATACACATAGAAAAAGAATGTAGGTTCATAACAAAAGATGTGTCTCAAATAAGGTAAATTGAGACAAACCCATCTTACCGATTTGGAAACCTTTTAAATGTGAACCCCATCAAATAAAGATGATAGAATAGATTTGTAAACTCCCATAGATTTAATAATAATCATCATAAAATAAATTCATTTTATTTATATACACCATGAAAAATAAAAGAGTGTTGATCATGGCATGTATCTCATAGAAATAAAAACCTAGATGAAATCTTATTACCTTGTTTCTTGACTCTCATCGTACTTGTAAAAAGTTCGTGTACAATAATCATAAGTTTTTTAGAAATATATAATATAACTATATTCTTATATATAATACCATATATAGTTTTATTTTCATTTTATATTACCCGCTTGTTAACAATTTTATCTTAAGGTTTCACTTGTGGTAATATCTATTTTGTTCTTCATATCTGTCTTAATTTATTATATATTTGGTCCTTATAATTATCTAATCATTTCTAAAATGTAAAAAATGATAGAAATTTCATTTATATTAAATAAATTTGTATTATAATAAGCCATATAATATATAAGTATAAAATTTAACTCATCATTCATGGAGATGGTAGGTCGTACGTACGCATGAAAGTCGTTTTTTTTGTATTGAAAAAATAAATGAAAATGAAATATATATATATATATATATGTATATAATATCTGTATAATATAATTATTATGTCATATATATTATATAAGTTCACTAAAAACATCCTTAATACATTCCATTTAGTGTTTGAACGAATCACCTCACTTTGATGGGGTGGGAGTTCATACTTCCTCAATAGAAATAATCATATTTACACAAAAAGGTAAATTTTAAAGGTATATGTTAAAACGAATTAAAGAATAATAAATAAATAATATATATAATATATATAATATATAAATAGTTTTTCCATCATAATTCCAAAATATGAAAGGGGGTAAATAAAAAATGAAAATTCATTGTTTCATGAGGCGGTAGTTAACCGTACACTTAAACTGTGTGTTTATTACACATTATATGGAAGTGTACATAAGTTTAGGTGGAACCATTACTATAATAAAATATTAATATATTTTTTATTCTATTTTTTTATATAATAAATCAATAAGGGTAGTTTATGGGGTGGAGAAAGAAAATAAAAGAAAGGAGCTTGAGGAAGGATGTTACCTTTTCATTGGGTAACTCCTTTTGGTTTTCACAAAATATAATACATTAATTGGTTTTTTATAAATGTTATGCTTCTATATTTATGATATAGATTTTTGAGATCAATTTTTTTCCGATCATGGTTGTTCCAAATTAGATTTAGAGGTGTGAGGAAGTGGAAGGAGAAGAGGCCTTTTATAGCAAATGAGTGGCACTCTTGTAAATTTGGGGGAAAGGAATTCAACCCATGTTTTTACCTTATAATGTGGATCCAATTAATATAAAAAATTAGAGAAAAGGGATTAAATTGTATAAATATTTCTATATAATTTCTCTTAGAAATGTTTCTAGGTTGTTTGGGTCTTAAATTTAGTGTTTAGTACTCTTTTATCCTAATTTTTCTCTTAATTATTATAATTAATTTTTATCATTTTCACTAATATTTTTTTTCAAAAACAATGTTGATCATAATATAAATTATAAATTATTCAAAATAAAAATATTGAATACATTTTTCTGAATTACAATCATAGAATTGGTAGAAATTAATATAAATTTAATATCGTTGATGGAATGAAAATGTTGGTTTTATTATAGAAACATCCAAAAGTTTCCGAAGTTTTTATATCCAATTTCAAAGTAAAATTAATTCCAATGACCTAAATTATATTAATTTATAAAAATATTATCTAATAAAAATTTGAAACTAGTTTAATATATAATTTAACATTATAAATAAATTATACAAAAAAATGCAGTTTTTAATTAAAATTCTATATTTTTCATTGTTCATCCACAAATTATGTTTCTCATAAAAAATCCAAAAATTACCCTTAAGAAATTTTCTACAATATAAATTCTAAAAAGAAGTTTTTCTATATAATTAAATTTATAATTTTTTAAAAAATAAATTTTATTTTTTTAGAGGGGGACATGAAAAGAAATGCATTTGAGAAAATAGAATTTTTAAAAATATAAAGACTTTATCAAAAATTATATCTTTCATTATCAAAATTTTTTATTTATATAAAACAATTATAAAAAATATTTCAAAACTTTTTATTAATATTCATATTTCTATGCTTAATTTCTAGGTTATAATTACATCATTTAAATATTTATGACAAAATATATATATTACATAGAAACTCAGTGTTATTTATAATGTATTCCAAGTAGGTGTTGCATATAACGTATGCCAACTTGGTGCTGTGTGTAACATACTCTATGTCAATTTCATGTGAAAGTAATGTTTGACTTAGTTATATTCAATATATCAATTAAAATTTAATTTATTCAATAAAATAAACTTCCATAAAAACTCAAGGAGTTACATTTTACGCCCCTTAAAATGAATTTTCCCTTAAAATTAATCATTTAGGTAAAAAATGAGGATAATTATGCTTCATCGTATCCTCGAGTTTCCATGTAGATTCCTATAACTGCTTATTTCTCTTCAAAACATTGAACAAGTGATTGGGCTTGTTTCGTAGAGCATTCTCTGAATGGTCCAAAATTTTAACTTGTTGTTCCTTCTAAGAAAGATCATGCTCCATTGGCATGACCTCTGAGTTTATTACATGTGAAGGGTCTAGTATATAATTCCTCATGAGATATACATGGAACATATCATGTACATGAGAGGGATTTTGGGAGAAGTTATATGTGATAGCATGTGGTCCTGATATGATCAAGAATCACAAAGGGACCAATATACATAGGGCTTAGTTTCCCTTTATTTTTGAACCTCATAAGCTTCTTCCTGGGAGAGATCTATAAAAATACCTTCTCACCAACTTTAAATTATAGACCATGCCGTCAATTATCAGTATAAAGTTTTTTTCAGCTTTGATCTTCCTAGATATGCTACTAAATGGCTACAACCTTCTCTACCATTTCATTAGTGATCTTAGGTCCCAACAGCTTTCATTATCCAACCTCATCCCAAAATGTCAGAGCCCTATATTTTATCCCATAGAGGGATTAAAAAGGTTCCATTTGAATTCTAGATTGGAAGCTACTATTCTATGAATAATCAACTATAGGAAGGTGTTGATCCAAACCACCTTTGAAATCCAAATAATAAGATCTCAACATATCCTTTGTAGTTTGAATTGTTATTTCAGAATAACCTTATATCTAAGGAAGATATGCAGTAATGAAACTCAATTCTATATAAAGTAATTTATGAATAATTTTCTAGAATATAGGGGAAAACCTCATATCTCAATTTGATATAATAGAATGTGGCACTCCAGGAAACCTTACCACTTCCTTAATGTATATCCTAGAAATCTGATCTAGAGAGAATTATTCTCTGATAGAGATAAAGTGTGATAAATGTTTAAGGGTATTGACTACCACCCATATATAATTACACCCTTTAGTGGTTCGGTGTATTCCAATGACAAAATACACAGTGATTTTATACCATTTCTATTCTGGTATGATTAATGGATGAAACACCCTCTTTGCCTTTTTTCTTTCAACCTTATCTTTTTTCCATACTAAGAAATAAGATACAAACTCTGTGATATCTCCCTTCCTTCCATCACACTAGAAGTATTCTTTCAATTTCCAATACAACTTTTTACTTCCATGATGAATAGATGATGATGAACTATAATCATCCACTAACATCCCCATCTACAAATATGGTATGGTAGGAACACATACTTGGTTCCTTAACCTTATCATTCCTTCCTAATCAAGGTTAAACTCAAGAACATTTCTAAAAATTTTTTTCAGCTCTACATATTCCTAATGCATGTCCTTAATCTTCACCTGGATAGAGGGTGAAACATTTGTTTGAGAAAGATAATATTTTCCACTTCCTTCAGGATTTATAGCTATTTTATTTGAAAATCCAAAAATATTGGATCTTTTGTGATCCTATTTATGGATTATCTAGCTTGATCCTTTAGACTCAAAGCATCATCCACCTTGTTCACTTTCTAGGGTGGTAATGTATTGATCAGTCATAATCCTTGATAAACTCTGATAACCTTGTTTGGCACATTTTCAACTCCTTCTGTGTGAATTTATATTTCAAACATTTATCATCAGTATATATATCACACTTTTCTCTACACATATAATTCCTCCAAATCATCAATAAAAAATTACCATGGCTTAATCCAAATAATGAGTTGGGTGATTTTCTTTGTGAATATTCAACTATCATGAGGCATAAGAAATAACCATTTTTTCTTCATTAAAACACATCCCAATACCTTTTTCAATGCATCACTATATATTACAAACTCTTCTACTCTATAGGGTAATGTAAGAACTGAGGTGCTGACTAACCTTATTTTCAATTCCTTGAAATTTTCCCCACATTCATTTATCTTGGGGAACATGGCACCCTTCCAAGTTAACTTTTTTATAGGATTATAAAGTTTTGATAAATTATCCACAAATCTTTTATAATGTCCTACTAAACCATGGAACTTATAGATCTCATCCAAAGAGTTTAGTCTAGGCCAACATTCAACAGCCTTCGTCGTTGATGGATCTATTGATATTCCATCTCTTAAGATTATGTGACCTAAAAATAAAATCTTTTGTAGTTGAAATTCACACATTATAAATTTTTCATGTATATTATCCTTCATTTTGTTCATTATTATAGTTATAATTTGATCATTATAAACTTCTTTTCTCTTTTAATTGATAATAATACCATCTATAAAGACTACCACAAACATGTTGTGGTGATATCTAAAGACTCTATTCATCAGATTCCTAAATATTACAGGGTAATAAGTAAGGCCAAAAGGCATCACAATATATTAATAATGACCATACCATGTATGAGATTCCATCTTGGGTATATCATCCTTCATGGACCTCAATTAATGATATCCATAATGAATGTCAATCATGTAAAATTATTGAGCTCAATGCAGTTGATCAAAAAAGTCATCAATATAGGGGATAAGATACTTTTTCTTGATCTTTATCTTGTTAAACTCCATATAATCAATTCAAAATAGAATTTATCAATATTTATTTTTCACAAAAAGAACTGGTGCACCCCAATGTGACACACTTGGTTGAAATAATCCCTTATCAGGGTTTTATTAGAACTAATTCTTCAATTCGTGCAACTCCATCAGGGTCATTCTATATGGAGTCTTTGAAATTGGTATAGAACCATGTATGATTTCTATTTAGAACTCAAATTCTCATTCATGTGGAAGGATAGGAATATATTTGGAAATACATCCAAAAATTCGTGAACAATATGAAAATCATAGATTTCACTCCCCCCTTCCCCAACAATTTGAGATAAACAACCATTTTAAATTGTAATTGAGATCCATGCACTAGATGTACTCTACATAGGAAGTTTATGCTTACTTTCACATTGATGGGTGATAATATTAGGGTTTTAAATATCAAACATATCTTACCTTCCTTGAAAATTGATTTGGGATATATAAAGATAAATCCAATCCATGCCTAAGATGACATCAAATTCAACCAAATGAACAATGAAAAGATTTGAAGGAATCACATTCCCACAAATGTCAACTAGAGAGGAATCCTAGACATGGGATGAAATTATAGCACCATTAGGTGTTTTCATTTATAATTCCACATCAAATAATTTTTATGGAATATTAACACCCTTATAAAATTACTTATATATTAAATAGTGGATTAATACAAAATCAAATAAGACATTAGCAGTTCTAGAGTGGATGGTAAGTGTACTTTTCACTACATTGTTATCACAATCCTCATTAAAAATAATGACTGCATGATATTTTCCCTTTCCCCTTGGCATAAGAGGTTTCTAACATCGTTCATCATCACCAGCCCATGGGTTTGGGTAGTGGTTATTATAATGCCAATTCTTCTTACACTTGTAGTACAAAAATGTGGGAGGTGCAATCAGTTCTGATTTTCTCTATTCATACCAATAGATAACTTTTTCGAATCACTTGGGAAATAAAATGTTTGATGGTCTTCCCGTATTCATATAAACATTTATTAGACCCCTTAATGAAATTTCCACCATTCTTCATCCCACACCTAGAGAATAAAGGAAATATCACCTTCTTCACTTGATGATTTTTATTTTTTACTTTATACAACATCATCCTTTTCTTGTCAAAATCATGAGGTTTATACGTGACTCCAACATCCATTTCAAATATGATTATAAAGTTCACAATATTTTCCTAGCTAATAAAGTCTCTTATGTTGAATTTCCTTCTAAGACAATGATTTAATACATTAAAGAACTTATCAACTTTACTTCCAGGTTGGATGATAATTCCTTTAGCATACCTCGCTAGTCTGGTGAAATTTTCCTCATTGGTATGAATAAATTCATCATCCATTTTTTCCAACTCAAGTAATGCTTTATCCATCTTAGTATGAAGAATTTGAGGACAATACTTATTAAAAAATAAGTTCTTTAACTCATACCAATATATGGATTCAATCTCATATTATGGCCTCATATTCTTGATTATCATCCACCACTGGCCTACTTCTCTTTCTAACATATAAAAAAATAGAATGGATTTATCATAGAATTTTGTTTCTTAGGAGGAAAATCATTTCATTATCCATTTAAAACGCTATTAATTTGGTTTCCTCTAGTTCCATCCATTGACTAAAACCAAAACAATAGAGTAAGAAATAATTATCATTATTAGGATTCACATAATCATGAAAAGTCGCTAATATGATGTCTAAATTTTGACACCTTCCTTAAACTATGACACCTTATGTTTATCCTAGGTTATTCATATCCAACTTCTATTTAAATCCTTCATGATGATTTGTGAAGAGTTTTTTAATTCTAAAATAATATCACTTTGGAGTTTCAAACCATGTGTGCATCAAGGCCCATTGCCGTGTACCAGGTTACAACAAGTCAGGCTTGACACACCTTATTAGAGTTATTATTGCTAGGTAAATGTATAATATATCCACATCATCTTTTATAATCCAAAATGGGATGTAATTATTGGAAACCACTTAGTCTATACTTTATCAAAATTCCGAACCATTTTCTTATACTTTTCCTCATCTTTGTACTTATCCTTAGACATGTAATTATGGTCCTCACTAAGGTTTTATCATCCTAGATCCCAAAGGATAACTAAACCATTTATATGATATCAACTATAGAAACCCTCAATTTTATTACATTAACATTACATAACTTTTTCGGAATACATAAAACATTATGAAAACAGACACCCAAATACCATACTAGTCTTGTACCTTTAGAAACATGGAAACATAAACACTTTCACATAAGTGAGATACATTATCTTTCACTTTTTTCTTCTTGAATATCACCCTTATTAGACACATATTACTTAATATATATCTTCATAACATTGTAATGGAAACAAAAAAAAAATCGGTGAGCTCATATCCTCACTAAGGGTAAACAAGGGAAACATGTAAGCATAAACACGAGAATAGGGATATGAGGACATGATCAAAATATTAGAATATCATACCCAGAATATAATAAGATTATAATCAAGAATCATAACATAAATATTTGGTATTCATAAGACATTAATCTTAATGAAATAAAGAACATAATCCATGAAATAATGACATAGTAATAAGACATGGATTTATGGTTGAACCATAATCATGTAAATATGATTTCTATAGTAGTCAAGAATTACTTATAAAGACATATTAGTAGTATGAGTTCACTCATCATACCATATTAGTAGTCATGGTTAACTCCCATGGACATATTAGTAGTATGACTTCACTCCCTATAACATCATGGTAGTCATGGTTCACTCTTATAGCCATCTTTGTAGTCAATGTTCACTCCTAATACAATCTCAATCTATATCATGAGAAATGAATTTTTACCCAGTGAATTGGAGGGATATATAGGTCCCACCCAACTCATAATTAATGCATAAATAGATGTGCCAAAAAAAATCATAAACATTCATATCATAACCCATGAAATGAGATAGTTATCATAAAAATGAAATAATATCATAACCTATGGAGAAAGATACAAGTTTCATAATAAATTCAACAAAAGCATAACCAATTAAAATAAGTTGGTTTCGAAATCATATAACCCATGAAATCGAAATGAGTTTCATAAACATGATGTTATAAAAACATAAACTATTCATATAAAAAATTTGAAGGGAAAATTTGAATCATTTCCCCAAAAATGAGTAACACTAATGGATTTCATCTTATATTGGAAATAATATTGAGATATAATTTAAAAAAATCTTGGGTAAAATATCTTTTCTTCATTAAAAATACTTTTTTACATAAGAAATTTTTGAAAATCTTTTTATTGGAAAATAGATTTGAAAAATATAAAGGCAGATTTCAAAACCATAAAATAGTTTTAAAAGTAAAATTTACTTGACAATTACCTTCATGGTTTATTTGAAAACATTTTTGGAAACTATTTTCAGAACATGGTTTTTGAAAAAAAAAATCCGATTGAAGGGGGAAATGTAGTCTAATTTTTCATAAAAGCATTTCTTAAATTATTTTATTCACCAAAGAGTTGTAAAATGGTACTAATAAATAGATATACCTTGAATAAATATATGATAATTAAAATCAATAGTTTTCTTCATGTATTGATCATAATATTTCATTAATATAAGTATATTCATAGACACCCATCAAAAGTGATGAGATTGTTTAAATAAACATTTATTACTTGGTAACTTTGAATCAGACTATCCATGTAATATTATGAAAACAAATTAAGTTTAAAATATCATGAAAATAATTAAATTCATGATATTAAATTTCTATTGGATTTTTATACCCCTCGAAAAAATAATGTAGGTGCATAATAAAATATGTGTCTCAAAGAAGAGAAATTGAGACAAAACTATCTTACCGATTTCGTAACATAATAAAAATAAAAACATTAAATAAATATAGTAGAATGGATATTTAAATATCCATAATCTTAATAATAATAATCATATAATATATTCATGGGCAATATATACACCATGCAAAATAAAAGAGTGGTCAACATGGCATGTATCTCCCTGATATAAAAAGTGAGATGAAATTCCTTTACCTTATGTCTTGAATCTCGTTGTACTCAAAAAACATTATATATAATAAATATATGTTTATTATACATCCAAAAAAATCCTATCATATTATATCTAATACCATATTTGGTTTTATTATGACTTTATATTAACCACATGTTAACAATCCCATGTAATGGTTTCACGACGGGTAATACCTGCTTTGTTCTTCACATGTGTGTTAATTTGTTATATATTTGGTACTTATAATTATATCATGATTTGTAGAATGTAAACCATGATATAAATATCAATTATATTCATCATATGTGTAGTATAATAATTCATTTAATATAGAAGTATAAAATGGAATACACCGTTCACGGATACGGTAGGCCTTATGTATGCATGAATGTAATTTTTTATATTGAAAGAAAGAAAGTGAAATAAATATATGTATATATGAATATAATATTATTATTGTAGAATTATTATTTCATATATATCATACATTTTCACTAAACACATCTTTAATACACACTATGTAGTGTGTAAACAAATCACATCGCTTTGAGGGGGAGGTAGTCCACATTTCCTCAAACAAAATTATTGTATTTATAAAAAAGGAAATTGTAAATTTAGGTTTTATAAAATAATTATAGAATCATAAAGACATAATAAATATAATATATAACATATATAAACATAATTTCCAACATAATTTTCAACCATTAAAGTGGGTCTAGGAAAAAATGAACTATCAGTATTTTATGAGGTTGTAGTTCTCTGTAATGTCCTAAAAAATACATGTAATTTTTTTTAAATTATATGGGATTATTTCGATGCTAGGTTATCAGATACAACTTTATTCCGAGGCCCTATGAGGCTGGAATAAGTTTTTGAGATTTTTTATGTTTACTTAAAATAAAGTCATGTACGTTTTTGGAAGCTTCTAAATTGGTGCCCAGATTAAAACTCTGAGGGTACCGTTGCATCTGAAATAATGATTTTACCAAAGAAAGTACCTATCCTAGACCAACACATATTGAGGGAAAAAAATTATATTTGGAAAATTTTATGGAAGAATAATATAAACTTGAAAAAATTATTTTTTTTTAAAAACAATTTCATTGTGATACAAAATCACGTTAGTTGTTTCATTTTATAAATGAAACTATGTAATTACTCTAAAACACAGACGTAATAGAAACATTATTTCATAAATGAAATAGTGTAACAATGCTATGAATTATTGTAACAGTAATTCTGAAACATATTTCTTCCTTTTAATGGATTAATCGAATACAGGGTCATGGGAAAATGATCCAAGATTATTCATAACCATTGGAGGATTTTTGTTGACATGCGACAGGCAACGAATCACCACGAATGATAGATTGAGGATCGAGGAACGATGGGTGATGACAGTGCTACACTGATCTTTTCTATCAAAATATCTAACCTTGGGGTAAGGGGTTTAAATATTAATTAAATCCTTCCTTCCCCCATTCATTGATTTGAGTGAAAAATGCAGGACAACCCCCAAATAGGTTGACCCGTGGATCGATCGTATATGAGTGATGGGATTTTTCCATGCGGGAATTAAGAAGGGGTTAGATTTTGGATTTTACACTTCCTTTATTCATAAACCTAGTAACGAAAATGATCTAGTTCCCCAACAAACAATGTCATGGACCATTATTTGGGGGTTCTTTGTAACCTCTCCACCCCCACTTTTGTTCTTCACTGCCGGACCCCCATGGTTGCATCCGACTCTTATCGGGTGGTTCTGAACATGGTCGGACCCCCGACTCGATGACGATATGGCTTAGAGATCATGGAAGTGGAGGAGGTGACCAAAGGATCATGACAATACTCTTATATTGGAAAAGAGACCACTAGAACAAGCCTAGTGGCCCGTAGAAGAAACCATCAACACGGTGGCGAGAGCTGCGTGCGGGAGGCGGCACACGCTAGCGGTATGCAGTGGCGATAGAGGAGGCCTACGACTAAATCATGTCTCATGTCCATAAGGCCACAGTCTAGTGTAACAACAATAAGTGGGCCCAACGATGACCTCTGGGGTAGTCACGTAGTGAAACTGCCACGTTGACCAGGGGAAGATACCAAAACTGCTGCTTTTACGCCTAGAAAGTTGGACTGCTCATGGAAGGCCCGACAAGAGAAGACAAGCCACCATGGGAGGCCCTGTGGGCCGGAACCATGGCCTAACGGGCCGTACCAAGCCCAACTATTCTGAGACGGGCCCAATGGATAGTGTCAAATCCGAGTTGGGTCGGACAAGGATTAGGTCGGTGAACCCCCAGTCGGGACAGTTTGGACTGAACCCGGACCCAACCATCCCTTTTTCTATAAAATGGGCACAACTTACCTACCATTCATCCAATTTATAAGAGATTATTATTGTTGGGACCCTTGGTAAGAGACAGTCCTTTTTAAATTATCCAGGTGAGTTTTTGTGGATGTTTGGATACTACTAATGGATTGACAAATAGTTTCTCCTAGAATCATGTGCATAACATGTGGAAAGCTTGTGCCTGGATGTGTTTATAAATAAGTGACTAGAATACAATAGTGGCCCTACAAACCTTAGTGACATGTGGACCTCAGTGGCCCATAAAATGAGTGGAGTTTAGTGTCCTAGCAGATGAGAGGACCTTGGTGGCCTAGAAAATCTCAATAACATCAGACCTTAGTGGCCCAGCAAACAAGTGAACCTAAGTGGCCTAGTAGACCTCAGTGATGAGCGGACCTCAATGTCTAAGTAGATGAGAGGACCTTAGTGGACCATTAGATGATCTGACCTCTGTGGCCCCACAGACCTCAGTGACAAGTGGACCTTAGTAGCTTAACAAACCTTAGTGATGACCAGACCCTAATGGCCTGAAAGACCACAATGACTCTTCAGGGATGATTCCCTCATTAATACAAGATGT
Source organism: Viscum album (assembly GCA_963277665.1). Classification (NCBI taxonomy): domain Eukaryota; kingdom Viridiplantae; phylum Streptophyta; class Magnoliopsida; order Santalales; family Viscaceae; genus Viscum; species Viscum album. The sequence continues at coordinate 1,493,937,390 of OY728120.1, forward strand.
TCAGAATTATGATTGATATTATTGCATTATATAATTTAGATTATACCTTTGTGGGATGACAATAGTGACTCTCTCTCTCCCCCTCGATTGTACTTTTTAGAGATTAAACTTCGTGTACCTCTTTGGTAGTCTACTTTGTGCATACTTTTCATTATGGAATTACCATTGTGTTTTGGGATCCTTACTAAATATTGTGTTACTCACCCCTACACGAGCTCTGCCTGCATGTGTTGGGTCTTTTGCATACGACTGAAGCATCAGGTGCATAATGTCTTTAATGTGTCATAGTTGAGGAGGTATGTGCATGACCCCTCGCATGTCATCGACTGGGGCGAGGTGGACATCCATGATGGGGTGAAATTTACAGATTTATCGGTTGAGATTGAGGATCAATAGGAGTGGGTCCTTCATGGGAGATCAATTCCTCGGGTGTGCGTTCGGTGGTAGCATGAGAATCTTCAGGAGAGCACATGGGAGCTGAAGACTCATATTTGCGTCCAGTATCCCCATTTTTCTGTTTTGTCCTTGTTTTCGATTTTGAGGATAAAAATCCCTATGTTTGGGAGAATTTAATGTCCCAGAAAATCCATGTTTTTTAATTATATAGTATTATTTCGAGACTTGGCACTTAAGTGACACTTGATTCCAAGGTTCGATGATCTCAAAATAAGTGTTTGAACTTTTTTTAGATTATTTTAAATAGCACGGGTGCACGATTTTGGAAACTTTTAAATAGGTTTCCTGATTACAAATATGAGGGCATCATTGCATCCAAAATGATGACTTTAACTAATAAAGGACCTAACCTCGACTGGGGTGGGTCGAGGGGAAAAAATTATTTTTAGGAATTTTATGGAAGAATAAAATAAACTAAAAAAGATTATTTTATTTGAAATTGTTTCTCTAAGGTGAAATGTCAAGTTGGTTATTTTATTTCATAAATGAAACAACATAATCACTCTAAAACCGAAGCATGACAAAAATGTTGTTTCATAAATGAAAATTTTTAACGATTCTATGACTCAGTGTAATAGAAATTCTGAAACACATTTCCTCTTTTTAATGAATTAATCGAATATGGGGTTGTGGAAAAAATATCTTGGATTACTCAGATCCTTTATAGGGTTTATATTGGAGGATTTATACTGTATCAGTACAGTAGCAGGAACTGTTCGGTACTGTAGCAGCCAGAACTATTCTTCCATATGGGAATTCGGGCCACCGGTTTGGTCCTCGGTTCCTGCAAGGCTTTTGGGCCACCCAAGGACTTCGAGCCAGTTGATTCACAAGTCCTTCGGGCCACCATAAGGACTTATGGCCACCCCAAGGCCTTCTGGCCACATGAATTCAGGCCCCAAACACACTACAAAAAAAAGAGCAACCCCAGAAGAGGATTCAGAGCAAGTGAACTCAGTAGAGAAAAGACAGATGGATTGTCATAATGAGAGGGTATGACTATGCCATCGGTACCAGCCTGTGCTTGCACGGGAAGCCTAGCTGGACGGTCTGACAAAGGTGGAGAGCTACTATCAAGATTCAGATGCTGGTGAGGGGTAGTTCCTTTTAGATAGTCTGTTTTAATTCCCTAAGACCTTCGGTTCATGTAATCTCTTAAGCTTACGGGCCTTGTAATCTCTGAGCCTACAGGCCTTGTAAGGTTTCCCCCTCATCCCTTGGAAGGGGGGTTATCATAAATCAGTAAACAATAAAGGCCTACGGGCCATTCCGGAAGACGATCCAACCTTGAGGTAAGGGGTTTAAATATTAAGTGAATCCTTCCTTCCCATATTCTTTAATTTGAGTGACGAACATGGGACAACCTAGAAATAGGTTGACCCACGGATCAATCACATATTCATGATGGGATTTTTTATTGAGGTAATTAAGAAGGGGTTAGATTTTGGTGATGCTCCTTTAATTACTCTGAAAAATTATAACAAGAACGATCTAAGGCCATAATGAACAATGTCCTAGACCATTCTTTGGGTGTTCTTTGTGACCTCTCCACCCCCTCTTCTGTTCTTCGCTGACTGACCCCCATGGTTACGTCAAACTCTTGTCGGGTGGTTATGAACTTGTTCGGACCCCCGAATTAATGGCGATATATCTTTGAACTCACAGAAGTGGAGGCAGTGTCCCAAGGATTGTGATGATACTATCTAATTAGAAAACGAACCACCCAAACGATTCTAGTGGCCCGCCTAAGAAACAGTCGGTGCGCCTGTGCGAGCAGCGTCATGTGGAGGTGGCTCCAACGATGACCATTGGCATGCACTATGGAATCAAAGGTGGCCCATGGCTTATATGTGGGTGGAAAACAAGGGGGACTTCGACAACAGCTAGTGTCGGATCCGGCAGTGGTGGCTTTCGAGACGCATCACACGATCGAAGGGCCACCGTCCAGTGGGACAGTGGATGGTGTGACCTGTGGCGATGTGGAAACACACACATGCATATGTGGCATGGTAGCCCGCTCATGGCGGAATGGGTTGCAGAAGACGGGCCACCTCAGGAGACCTAGTCAGCCGGACCCTGGTAGCCTAGTGTGACAGACCTGGGAAGCCCAGTGGGCTAGGCCATGCCTAACTGGTCTGGGATGGGCCCCACCAGTCCTACCCTGGCTCAGCGGACTAGGTTGGATCAGGATCAGGTCAAACCTATGTTTGGTAGGTACACCACAATCTGGGTTGGACCGGACCTGGAACCAACCAACCCATTTTCAATAAAATGATTATAACTTCCAAAACTATACATCCAATTGATGATCCATCTACAGCATTGGGACCCTAGAGAAGAGAAGTTACTTTTTACATACTCCAAGTGAGTTTTTTTTTCGGAATTTGGGATATTAATGAAGGATTGAGGAGTATCTTCTCCCATAATCAAGTGCACTATGAGCCGGAATCCTATGGCCGGATGTAACGAGAACGAAGTGATGAGAGGACCTAAGTGTACTAGAAGACGAGTGGACCTCAGTAGCCCAATAGATGAGAGAACCTTAGTGGTCCAAAAAACCACAATGATGAGTGGACCTGAGGGGCCTAGGATAGAAGGGGACCGTAGTGGGCCAATAGACGAGTGGATCTTAATGGCCCAGCATACGAGCGAATCATAGTGGCCTAGAAGACATTAGTGACGAGAAGACCTCAGTGGACATGTAGACGAGTAGACCTCAGTGGAATGGAAGATGAATAGTCCTTAGTGGCCCAATAGACCTCAGTTATGAGTGGACCTCATTTTCCCAATAGATGAGCGGACCTATGTGTCCCCACAGATGATCAAACCTCAGTGGCCGAGCAAACCTTAGGGATGAGCGGACCTCAATGGCCCAACAAACCTCAATGACAAGGAGTCCTCAGTGGCCCGACATGCCACAGTGACTCATTGGGGATGAGTCCCTCAGTAGTACAAGATGTTCATAACTACTAATGATAATATTACTTTCACTACTTTAAATTATACATGTGTGAGCTAAATGTAGTGACTCTAACCCTCTCGATTGTACATCTTAGAGGTTACACTTTGTGTACCTCTTTGGTAGTATACTTTTTGAATACTTTTCTTTTGTGGTATTACCTTTTTGTTTTGGCTTCCTTATTCAGTATTGTGTTACTCCACCCTTAATGGGATCTTCTCACATGTTTTGTGTCTTATAAATATGACAAACACTTTGATAGAGACCTTGGTGCTCCAGTACCTTGCGGTGCCCAGTGAGATTCGACAGACGAGGCGTACTTCTACAACTTCATTCACCACCCCTCACCTAACATTTAGGTAGGGTTTACTATAGATGCACTTCAGTAGTTGTACTTGTCTATTTCTTGAACTTGTATTCTAGCACCTTTACTTCCTGTTTCTTACTTTTACTCTCATTGGATTTCTTAGTGGCAAGCTTGTTTACTTTTCATCATTGTGGGTTTGGATGTGTGTGTATGCGTGTGTAAAAGTACTCAGGAAAATTCCTCCCACTTATGGGATAATTCCTTCACTTCTATTCACCATCTCCTGGCCATCTGGAGGAGGGCTTGGGGTATTCACGGCACGGGCCCTAGGGGATGGATCGTGACAGTCTCCGTACACATAAACAATATGTTCGTTACCCATTAGACAAACTTTTGTGTAAGTGTAGAGGAACCCTTTCTATAATAAAAAATAAGTATACTGAGGATAATTTTTATATTATGAAATCATTTAATAATGAGATTTAAGGGGGTGGAGAAATAAAATAAAATAAAGGGCTATGAGGAAGGATGTTACCACATCATTAGGTAACTCCTTTTAGTTTGCACCGAAGGGATTCCTTCAATTAAGTTCATCCAAAGTTGAGGCTTATATGATTAGGGGAGGTTTTTTTATTATCTATTTTGAAATATATTTTCCATTCCAAATTTTCTTGAGAGGTGTGAGTAATTAGGAGGAGATGAGTCCTTTTTTATTTTGGAGAAGGAGTGGCACTCTTATAAATTTTGGGAAATGAAATTCCACCCACGTTTTTCCCATGTCACATGGATTCAATAATGGAAAAAACTAGATTAAAGGGTGTATATGTGTGAAATATGGCCTCAAAATGTCTCTTTGACAAGTATCCAGGTCATTTTGGGTCTTAGAGTTAAGGTTTAATACTTTTTATCCTTATTTTTCTCTTAATTATTGTAATTAAATTTAATCACTTTCACTAATATTTTTATTAAAAAATAATTTGCACTTAATATAAATTATAAATTATTATTAATCCAATTATTTAATAAATTTTTTCATATTATAATCATAGAATTAGAATAAATTAATTTAAATTCAATCCCATAGATGGGATGACAATTCTGGTTTTTAATGTATTAACATCCAAAAGTTTGATATGTTGTTATACCAAATTTCAAAGTGAAATCGGTTCCAATAACACAAATTTTATATATTTATAAATATATAATCTAATTAAACAATTAAATAAATTTAAAATATAATTTAACAATATAAATACATTATATTAAAATGTTGTTTTATATTAAAATTCGATATTTTTTCCCATTCCTCCAAATAATAATTCTCATAAAAATACCTAAAATTAACCATAAAATAATTTAGACAATTTTAATTAAAAATAGAAATTTATTTTATCAAATTAAATTTATTAATGTGTGGAAAATTGAATTGTTTTTTTCTAAATAAGGATATGAAAAGTAGTTCATTTGAGAAAATATTATTTTTACACATATAAGGACTTTACCAAAAAATTATATTTTTTGTTGTAAATATGTTTTGTTTATATAAAACAATTATAAAAAATATTTGATTATTATTTATTAATTTTCATGTTACTAGGTTTAATGGATAGGATGTAAATATATCATTTCAAAAATAATAACAAAAAATGTTTTGTAGAAACTCAGTGTTGCGTGTAACGTACTCTAAAATGGTATGGCATGAAACGTACACCAAGGTGGTGTTGTGTGTACTGTATACCAAGGGGTTGATGTGTGAAAGGAATGTTTGATTTAGTGAAATGTAAGATATCAATGAAAATTTATTTTATTATTGAAAAAGGGTTAATAAAAACTTAGGGTGTTACAAGGGTTTCTTAAAAAACATGAACACCCGTGAAAAAAATTCTTGAAAAAATGTGTTTTTTCAACCTTAAAGGGGGCATAAAATTTCATTGCAACATAATCTCAGTATCTTACCATTGATAAAAATAATAATTTCAGGAAAAATATTTTTAAAGAATATAAATTGCATGTATGTAAATTGTGAAATCATATTCATATAACTCATACAAACACTCATACAAATGGAATAACAAACTTAGTTAATTCCAACATATATTCCTTTGACATCATAATCATTATCCAATGCCTTAAAGTTATATATTTGTCACACCCATCATCATAAAAAATTTAAATAGACCATAACATACATAAATCACATTTAATCTAATATTTTCATCACAAAATCACACAAATTATTCTATTTAACACATTTTAACAATCATTTTCAGTCTTCAAACAAAAAAGGATAAAATTTCTTTTTATTTAAATAATTTTAAAATGAAAATTTCCCCAATGAATGGGAAATAAGATTAACTTTAAAAACCAATGAAAATGTATAGGAAAATTATTAAAGAATAATTATTATGATAGTGGGAAATTATGTTCATGATGTATATATTAAAATAATATTCCTTTTAAATTTTTTAAAAAATCTCAAAAATAAATCATTTGAAAAATTTTATAAAAATGTTATAAAAACATCATAAAGAATGTAAAACATGGATAAATATTAATTTTAAAATAAATTTTAGCATATTAATCACATACATGAAACATTTTTAATAACATGAAAATCGAGAAAAAATAAAAGAAAATCATTAAAACTTTTAAAACAATATTTTAAAGAATAATCTCTAACCTCGAGTTGGACTCACCGTGTAAAAACATTGATTTTTATATTATAAGAATATTTTAATTATTTTATTAATCAATAATATTTTTTAGGTATATTAACCTGTTTATATCCTTTTTTATTCCAAATATTACAATGTCTTATGTAGTTATTAAATTAGTTAAGTTCGTGGCTGCTGTTTTGAGGACGTTATGTTTATAATGGCAAAACAACATTGATGGGTTAACCATTTTAAATCTGTTAATTTCTCTATAATATGTAGAATATTAATCAATAATTAATTATCATTTTTTCAACATAAATACAATTTTAGAACCAATCACAAAAGTCTGACATGAAAAATTAATCACATCACTTTGTTGAGAAAGTAATCAACATGTATGTATGAGTGACATTGTGATTTTACAAAAAATGGAAGGGTAAGAAGGTAAGTAATATATTATCTATAAATAATAATAATTAGGTCATTATTATTATATATATTCAATAAATCCATCATAATATCCTTCCCTGTGAGGTGGTGATGAAAAACAACACACATCGCTTTAGGGAGGTTCTAGTCCACACGTACAAAGGAGAAATGGTTTCATTTCTCATGGGATAGAAAATAAAATGAATATGGGATTAAAAATGAAAATAATAAATTTTTATTATATGGATTATATATATGTTATTTTAACATTATGTTTAAAATATATTTGAAGGAGGTGGAATAAGAAATAATCATGAAACACTCATTTAACAGTTATACCTATTCTTTGGAAAAACCCCCACTTAAAACATTGTAGATTGGTCTTCAGGTGATACCAAGACCTATATGAAATGTATAGTGATTCTTGGAACGTATTTGGGTAGGGTTTTTCTCATTTTAAAAGGTTGAATGTTTATTAATAATAGAGTGTAGGTGGTTTCCGGTTATAATTGAGGGGAGTAGAACTCTTGTACTTTTTCAAAGTTCTCAAATAATATAAAGTCTCATTCATGGAAAAGTGGAAATAAATCTAAAAACAATTATATAATATTATAAATTTTAATTTAATCTCATCCAAAAAGATTTATTAGGTTATTTTTTGACCTAAAAAATTAATATTAACCTTAATTAATCCATTTTACCCTTTACAGTGGTGACATTTTTTTACCATGGTTACTATTTGTTTAGACCAAAAATGAATTTAAAATAATTAATAAATATATAAATACTGATTATATATAAAAATAAATTATTTAAAATCCAATTTTTATAATTGGTAGAATATAATTTTAATAAGTAAATAAAAAACAACAATTTTTTTGAAAAATTTGTTTTTAATACTAAAAAGGATTTTTACCAAAATACATCATAATGTTGATTTGTATGAAAATAATTAGATTATTTTTTTGTAAAAATAAAATAATTTTAATTAAAACCAATACCAATTATAATTTATCTAATATATACTTTAAAATAAATGGTATATTTTATAAAAAAATAATATTTTTTATTATTCAACAAAAAAATAGTCCCTTCATTGTAATCTAAAAATTTCACCCTAATATATATTAGATTTAATGATATAAAAAGTTAATTACATTTTATCAAGTTAATTTTATAAAATTTATAAATTTATATTTTATATAATACTATATAATACATAGAAAACTCATTAGTTAGAATAACATTATTTATTTTTTGATTTTAAAAATAATATAAAATTATTACAATGAATTTGAATGCATAAAATATAATTAGAGAAATTGATAAAAAAAATTAATTGATTAATAATTATAATTACATGGGTTTTCACATTCTTCCCTCCTTAATGAAATTATTCCCTCTTAATTTTATTTATCACTTAAACAAATAATGATATTTTTACCTTATAGCCTTTTGAGATTCCCATGTTGCTTCTTTTGTCCTCCGGGTTTCTCATAAAATGAAAAGTAAGTGAGGTTCCTTATTTCATAACACCAACTCTTATTGATCTAGAATCTTTATTGAATTTTCCTCTTAAGATATATTGTCTTAAAACTATTCCACCTTTGGGCTCAAAATATGGGATGCATTAGGTACATATTTCATTGACAATGAAACATGAAATATATCATCAACCTGAGATAAAATTTGAGGTAGATCTACTCAATATGTGACTGATACCACCTTTTATAGGATTTTATATCGACCAATAAATAGTTTTCATAATTGTTACAAACTGGCCCCATTCCATTTTATTTGGAATATTAGAAGGTTTTGCTAACATTATGTGACATTCCCAAGACACTATAGGATGGAAATAAATGGTTAGGGTTTAGTAAGAAAATGGGGGAATGGTTTACCCTTATCACGTACACACACACTAAACCTTCCAATGAAAGTAAACAAACAACATTATATGATTTATGATATAAAAAAAAGAACACTCCATAATATGACAAGAACTAAATGTGATTTAAAATATGAAATGATACAAAAATGTGACCAAAAATATAAATTAAATATAAATAATCGAGTATCTAGGGATTCACTACTCCAGACACCAATAATAAATTAAACTCCTATGATCCAACTCCAAATTATCATAAATTTATAATTAAGAAATCCACATGAAAAGAATTAAATATTACCCTTATATATACTATGATAGAAAACTTTTTCATATGCACCAAAGTGTACATGTTGGGGGTAAACATAATAACTGAATAGATAAATCCTAGATATCTCAAAAATGTCACAAAAACAAACCAAGTTACCTCACAATTTATAAAAAACAAGAGGATTATATATAAAATATTCCTGATAATATATGAAAATAATTTAAATAAATAACACAAAAATTTCTTTATTATGATGAACCCACACTCGCATGAAACTCCCAACACAACACATCCTTCAATAAAGTGGACCTAATGAATAATATAACTCACAATAAATACATGTCCCTCAATAACCAAATCGCCACTCTATGATGTGTTTAAATCTGCCCCAGTTGTGCCTCGACTATATCCCACAAAACATGGATCATTCCATTTGCATATGAATAAAATCACACAACCTCATGTTCATAAAAATTTCACACACACAAAAAACTTCTTTTTTCAGAATAAAATCATTAACCTGTTTTAATAAAAAACTTTTGGGAATCACCCACTACCAAAGTTTTATGATCAACCATCAAGAGAGAATACAATGGCTATTTTCCATGAGTTTTTCATAAAAAAGGAAATTTAAATTTATTTAAAAACCACAATCCTATACATTTTAATGAATGTGGAAGGTTAAAGAATCCTCCTACCTCAAATGTGTTTAATATAGATAAAACATTAATAATCTAGAAAACTCAATCTCCCTTTATTTTTTCCACCAAAGAATACCAAAAATTAATTTTAAAAATGAAACCAATCCAATTTATCTAGGAATAATACCCTTAGTATAAGGTTTCATCCAAATGAAAATGCTTAGATCTAGATAGGTAATAAGAATGATGATTTTACATTAAATTTATTAGACCAAACTTGTTTCAATGAATTGAAATTAGCCTATAAATGGGATAAGATCATTAATGTCTCAAAGATGAATGATTTGGTTCAAGGGTATAGGTCAAGGGAGTAAAACTGAGAGTTTATATAGATATTTAGAGATTAAAATTTAATTTTTAATCTTTTTAATGATTTCATGTGGTTATGTTTCACGGTTTGGAAATCTGCACACCAACTGTTTGAAATGACACTATCCCAAAATTTTCAAATTCACATGGTTAGAATGTAGTTTTTCAAAACTATATTCCAACTATTTTCATTACTGGTAACCCCCACTCTACATCACATGACTACTTTATGAAATAATACAATTTCCCCAAACCACTCTGAATTTTTGAACTTTTTAAAACAATAAAAAAACATTAAAATTTTTCTATAATATCCATAGGGATTATCCCAATCATTACATAACATAAAATATATAATAAAATGACCAAAAAATCAAAATAAGGATTTTATATTTTCCCCCACCCTTGGTATTTCCTACCCTTTAAACATAAATATTTGTTTTAACTTTGAAGAGTTTTGGCCATAAATCTGGAATAATTATTTTTCATTCCCAAGTGTCATATTCAATCATGAAATTAATCTATAGTTTTTACACCAAATAGATAATTCTTCACCATAATATCATTTTATGTTTATCCAAAATACAAATTAGGGTATTTTTAAAGAAATTATTTGTTTTATGATTTACTTGATCTCAATGAATCATGAAACTAGGATATGTAAGTACTTGTTTAATTAACATAAATAAATTAAATTATTGATATAATTGTAATTTTTTGTAAGTAAAACATAATGAAATGTGAATAATACATTCAGGTATCTTAAATAGCCCAACATACTATGGATACAACTTCCCATGCTTCCCCAAATGATGATAAATCAATCACACCGACACCTTCAAGAACACATGGTCAAATATATCAAAAGAATATATATATTGATAATGATACTAATAAGACTTATGAGGGATTTGGGTTATATATATTCACTTAATTATCATCTAATATTTTTTTATTCATCTGATAAACTAGGATAAGTCTAATTAGAGAATTTTCTCCCTCGTCTAACTAAAAAAGTGGAGACCCAAATGGATGGTCATATAATTCCTTGAATGAAGCCTTATGACTCAAGAGTTGGTAATAATTATTTTATAAAAAATACACTATGGAAAAATGATATTCCCATTAACTAATAAAATCCATAACAAAATCCTTGAGTATGTCTTCCATAATATAAATAGTCTATTCTGACTATACATTTATTTAAGGATGATTTGTTGTACTCATGGTCAATTAAGTTCCATGATATTGTTGCAAGGATTTCCAAAATGAGAAGTGAATCTAGGGTCCCTATATAAAATAATGGAATTTTGAACCCCATGTAACTTTACCACTTCTTAAATATAAATCTTCACATAATCCTCTACTTTTTCAAACTCTAATATTAGATTGATGTGTGCCGAAAAGATAAGTCAGTCCATGATCACCCAAATAGAATTGTGCTTATACATTTTCCTTAGTAAACTAGTTAAAATATCCATGGAAATCTATTTCCATTTCCATATTGGTATAGGTATGGACTATAACATACTATTTAGTCATTGATTCTCATATATTACCTATTGGTAGGTGAGGAACACCCTAGCACAACTAGAAACAATGTATTTCATCCATATCAACCAAAAATGGGTTTTCCCCTTATACATTTTTAGAATACATCAAAATATGTCCCAATAAAATAATGATTGAAAATATGAGTTTTTATTGATAATATAGAGGAAATATAATCCAATTATGAAAATTAAATATGAAATTTCCATCCTCTATGTAGACTTTAATGGTCCCCCATCATTTATTTTCCACATCAAATCATTATATTTTGGGTTTGGTCGATGATCTTCAAGGATCAGATCATTCATGATCAAAAAAATATTATTAAAAAGAAAAAAAAACATTATTTATTTTCATGAGTTCAAGAATCAAATTTTCTATTATTCCTAGTAGTTTCCACTACACATGATCTTTGTTGACCACTTTGTAGTATAAATTTTGACTCAACACATTATATAATATGTTTCCATTTCCAAGGGTATAATCCAAATAAAATCCAAATATTTGAAGATATTTTTTGCATCCTCATTTCTTTAATTTCAAACCCCTTTTGTAGAATATATAATTCAATCTATTTTGGTTTTTTAAAATAGTAATTTTTTCTACAAATAGATAGTGAAGACATGTTTTTAAGTCATAGATAGCTAATTCCAATTTCAAATCATGAATTGGTCAATTTATTTATTATGGATATAAATGTTGGGAACCATAGGACACCACCTAATCTCCCTGTACGAGAAAAAAACTCAATCCCAAAATAAAATCAGTGTTGTACAGGAAATAACTCGGACCTAGTTCTAGAAAGATGAGCATGGGTATAGAGGTTATTTGCAATTTGAGACCTTGGAAGGATTTATGATCATCATTCTAGGTCAATAGTTTTCCCTTTCATTTCAATACCATAATTAGAGAAGTGGGGCATGATAAATATTAAATCAATAAATGGTAATATCCAGATAATCCATGAAAACTTCTTATTTCAAAAATTTGATTAGGAAGTGGAGTTGGAATAACCTATTTTATCTATCCAAGGCCAATGAAGATGCCTTTTTTAGAGATGATGTATCAAAAGAAGAAGACACGTTGTATCCAAAAGTCACACTTAGAGAATTTATTTTAGAGATAACAGTCATGAAATATGTTCATCACAATCACCAAGTGTTTCCGAGGAATATATATTTTCCTAGATTAGAACAATATGTCATCCAATAAAATCATGAAAAATAATCAAGATACCATTGGAAGATATGAATAATAAAAAACATGAAAACTATTGGTGAATTCAGGAGACCAATGAGCATAACCACATATTCATAATGGTTATCACAGCTTTGAAATTTTTCCTTTGAAATATCCACATTTCTAATTTAAATTTAATAGTATTTTGATTGTAGTTTAAATTTGGATAACATATTGGCCCCCTTAAATTGATCAAATAGGACATTGATTCAAATGTGAGGATTTCAATTCTTAACCACAACCTGAATTATTTTATAATAATAGACACAAAGTTGATGTTACCATCTTTATTATTTTCAAATAATACCTCATTATCATAAGGTGATGTGATTTAACATATAAAACCCTCACATTACTATTCTATTATCTGTACATTGAATTATTTAAATTATTTTTGTTACATTATATATTATGGAAAAGGTAAAGGTATCCGTCCCTGAAGTAGTTTGATATAGAAATATACTTCTCTCTCGGGTGGTGAGCATACTAAATCATGTGGGGAAAGATTAGGATATTGAACCACTCACTACTGGAAATGAAAGTTTTCCCAACACTTTTATCCTAATGGTTTACAAAAACCATTGGGAAATGGATGCTATACCAGTGATTTGACAAAACTGATTGTAGGTGCCTTTACCAACGATTATAGAGAACTGTTGGGAAAGGCTTGTATGTAGGAGGATTTACAAACGGTTCTACAGAACTGTTGGGTAAACCCTGTTTTTAGGGGATTTTACCAATAGTTCTATATAAACCATTAGGATAGGAATTCTTTCCCAATGGTTTTTAAAAACCATTGTGAAAATTTTCCCTAATTAGCAGCCCCTCCTCATTTGCGAACAGAACTAAACGCACAATAGCCGCAAGCCATCCTCGCTCGACTTCCCCCATCTAAACTGTTAAATCTCAATCAGATCCATCTCAAATCATGTATTTTATTCTTTATACACTTAAAATATTTAAGGGTTACCTTATTATTATTGTTATTCATCTAATATTTTAGTTTTGTGTTTTGATTTTGATGTGTATGTTTTTTTTTCTGTTTTGATTTAACCTAGATTTTCTATATTCCATTGGATCTATTTAATTAATTAAATCTTTAACCCTCCTTTGGAGGAGAAACATCTTATATTTTGTGTGGTTGGATTCCATATTTTTTAAGTATGTGTTTTTATGCATTTTCTTCATCTTGTAATTAATTGTTACTTGTGAATTCATTTATATGTCTTTATTAATTTTTAACAAAGTTTCTATGAATGGATTCCTTGAAATTCCTGGTGAAATATTATTTAACACTATTCTCATTGAATTGAAAAAGTCATGAATTTGATGACTATAATTTTTAAATCTTTCAACTGTTTATGAATTATTCAATTCCATGACTGTTTAGATTTATTTTAAAATAATATTTAAAGAACGAATTGGGGAAATTGAGACTTTGTCTCGGTTTTTTATTCAAAGAATAAAATAACTTGATTTGAATGAAATGATTTGAACTATTTAATGTTTTCTAAGTAGTTAGAAATGATTGAATTTTTGAAATGACAATGAACCCACTTGGAATGAGGGGGGTGAGGGGGGTTGTCCGGGGGGTGGGGGGGTTGTCTGGGGTGGGGACTGTCCGGGGTGAGGGGGGATGTTCAGGGGGTGGGGGGATATCTGAGTGGTGTGGGGGGATGTTCGGGGGGGGGGGGGGGGTTGTTCGGGGGTGGAGGGATGTCCGGGGGTGGGGGAGCTATCCGGCTGGGGGTGGGGTTTGTCCAGGGTGTTGGAGGAATGTCTGGGGTTGGGGGGATGTTCGGGGGGGGTCAGGGGAGCTGTCCGAATGGGGGTGGGGGTGGCCCATGGTGTTGGGGGGGCTGTCCGGGGGGTGGGGGATGTCCAGGTTGGGGGGCTATCTGGGGGGGGGGGGGGGTTGGGCTTTCCAGGTGGTGCGGGGGGATGTCTGGGTAGTGCGGGGGTGGGAGGGGGGTGCTCTGAGGGGTGGGGGGATTTCCGAGGGTGGGGGATGACCGAGGTGGGGGGTGCTGTCGGGGGGGGGGGGCTGTTTGGGTGGTGGGGAGGGGGGTTGTACGGGGGCAGTTGGGCTGTCCGGGTGGTGCAAGGGTTTTCTGGGTGGTGTGTGGGGTTTTCCGGGGGGTGGGGGGGCTTTTTGGGGGTGGGGGTTGTCCGAGGTGGGGGGGGGGAGGGCTGTCTGGGGGGTGGGGGATGTCCGGGGGTTGGGGGGCTGTTTGTGGGGTGGGGGAGCTGTCCGAGTTGAGGGGGTGTCTGGGGGGTGGTTGGGCTATCCGGGTGGTTCGGGGGGCTATCTAGGTGGTGCGGGGGCTGTTCGGGGGTGGGGGATATCCGGGGTGAGGGGGGGTTTCCGTGGGGTGGGGGTGCTATCTGAGGCACGGTGTGGTCGGTACCAGTCAAAGTGTCTCACATTTATTTGAAATGGACGAGATTTTAAGTGAAAACAACAACTCACATACGTCAAACCAATAAAATGCATTCATATTGTGTTTATAATTTAGTAAAATGATACATTGGTCATTTGATATGGGTACGAGTCAACTCCGCCTCAATCCGAGACATAGTGTGGCCGATATCACTCAAAGTGTCTCACTATGGTTTGAAATGGACAACATTTTATGTGAAAACAACAACTGACATACAAAAACCCACCCAAATGTATTTGGATTGTGTTTGTACTTTAGGAAAAAAATCCAATGGTCATTTGAGAAATGTAAAATACAACCTCGCGTCAATCCAATGCACGGTGTGGCCGATATCACTCTAAATGTCTCTCTTTTGATTAAAATGGACACCATTTTTAGTAAAAACAAATGGCGTATGGAATACAGACCAAACATATTTTAATTGTCTTTATACTTTATAACAATGATCCATGGGTCATTCATGAGGTGTATGATGAGACGGTGCATCATTCGGACGTGCGGTTTTCACGGAACATCTGAATATGTGTTTTTAGGTGTTTGGCGTGCTTGAAAAGTGTGCGTGGGGTGGCCAAAACTGGCTGAACGACCTCAAAATGACATGAAATTGGACGACAAGAAAGGGTGGGTGAATTGTGAAATAGTCGGCTAGACGTCACGTCAATCAGAGGTGGCGTGTGATTGTGGTTGTCGAAAACACACTCTGCGTGTCGTAAATGGCCAAAACATGCGTTTAACGGTCAAATGCATGCCGAATGACATCAGAATGACTTGAAATCACACGAAAACACCCCAATTTTTATTCTTGAGGTGTACGAGGAGACGACACATCATTCGGACACACGGTTTGCATGTCACAGCTGAAAATGTGTTTTTTAGGTGTTTGGCGTGCTTGAAAAGTGTGTGTGGGGTTGACAAAATCGTATGAACGACCTCAGAATACCATGACATTGGATGAAAACGAATTATGGGTGAATTGTGAAATGGTCGGCCATACGACAAGTCAATCGGAGGTGGCGTGTCACTGTGGTGGCTGAAAACACACTTCACGTGTCGTAAATAGTCAAAACATGTGTTTTACGGTCAAATACATACCCAACGATAGCAGAATGACTCGAAATTACACAAAAACACCCTAATTATTATTCTTGAGGTGTATGAAAAGATGAAATGTCATTTGGATGTGTGTTTTCCATGGCACGACTGAATATGTGTTTTTTAGGTGTTTAGCGCGCTTGGAAAGCATGCGTGGGGTGGTCAAAGTCAGCCGAACGACCACAGAATTCCATGAAATCGGACAACAACAAAGGGTGGGTGAATTGTAAAATGGTCGGTTAGACGTCACATCAATCAGAGGTGTCGTGTGACCGAGGTGGCTTAAAACGCACCATGTGTGTCGTTAATGGCCAAAACATGCGTTTAACGGTCAAATGCATGCCGAACAACATCAGAATGACTTGAAATCACAAGAAAACACCCTAATTATTATTTGTGAGGTGTAAGAGGAGATGACACATCATTCGGATGCACGATTTGCATGTCACAGCTGAATATGTGTTTTTTAGGTGATTGGCGCACTTGAAAAGCATGCATGGGGTGGTCAAAACTAGCTGAATGACCTCAAAATGCCATGAAATAGGATGACAACAAATGGTGGGTGAATTTTGAAATGATCGGCCAAAAGAAAAGTCAATCGGAGGTGTTGTGTGACTGCGGTGGCCGAAAATGCACTCTGCAAGTCATAAATGGCCAAAACATGTGTTTTACGGTCAAATATATACCCAACGGCATCGTAATGACTTTAAATCACACGAAAACACTCTAATTATTATTCTTGAGGTGTACTAAAATACGACACATCATTCAGATTCACGTTTTGTGCTGTACGACTGAATATGTGTTTTTTAGGTGTTTGGTGCACTTGAAAATTGTGCATGGGGTGGTAAAAACAAGCAGAACGACCTCGGAATTCCATTAAATCGGATGAAAATAAAGGGTGGTTGAATTGTAAAATGTTCGGTCAGAAGGCGCATCAATCAGAGGTGTCATGTGACCGTAGTGGCGGAAAACGCACTTTGCGTGTCGTAAATGGTCAAAACATACTTTTAACATTTAAATGCATACCGAACGACATCGAAATGACTTGAAATCACACAAAACACACTAATTATTATTCTTGAGGTGTACGAGGAGATGTCACGTCATTTGGACGTGCGATTTACGCGGCATAGTTGAATATATGTTTTTTATGTGTTTGGCGCGTTTGAAAAGCGTGCATGGGGTGGTCAAAACTGGTTGAACAACCTCAGAATTCCATGAAATCGGACAAAAACAAAGGGTTAGTGAATTGTGAAATGGTTGGCCAGATGGCATGTCAATCAGAGGTTTCGTGTGATTGTGGTGGAAAAAAATGTACTCCGCATGTCGTAAATGGAAAAAACATGTGTTTAATTCTCAAATGCATACTGAACAACATCAAAATGACTTGAAATCACACAAAAACACCTTAATTTTTATTTTTGAGGTTTACGAGGATACGACACATCATTCAGACGTGCGGTTTGCACGACACGGCTGAATATGTGTTTTTTAGGTGCTTGGCGCGCTTGAAAAGCGTGCGTAGGGTGGTCAAAACTGGCCGAAAGACCACTAAATTCAATGAAATCAGATGAAAACAAAGGGTGGGTGACTTTTGAAATGGTTGTCCAGACGGCACATCAATCAGAGGTGTCGTGTGACCGTGGTGGGTGAAAATGCACTTCACGTGTCGTAAATGGCCAAAACATGCGTTTAACACTCAAATGCATACCGAACGACATCAGAATAACTTGAAATCACACAAAATACCCTAATTTTTATTCATGAGGTGTACAAGGAGACTATATGTCATTCGGACGTGCAGTTTGTGTGGCATGGCTGAATATATGTTTTTAGGTGTTTGGCGCGCTTGAAAAGCATGCGTGGGGTGGTCAAAACCGGCCGAACGACCTCGGAATGCCATGAAATCGGAAAAAAACAAAGGGTGGGTGAATTTTAAAATGGTTGGACAGACGACATGTCAATCAGAGGTTTCGTGTGACCGAGGTGGCCGAAAATGCACTTTGTGTGTCGTAAATGGCCAAAACACGCGGTCAAATGCTTACCGAACGACAACAGAATGACTTGCAATAACATGAAAACACCATAATTATTATTCTTGAGGTGTAAAAAAATATGAAACATCATTCAGAGGCGCGGTTTGCGCGGGACGACTGAATATGTATTATTTAGTTTTTTGGCGCGCTTGAAAAGCGTGCGCAGGGTGGTCAAAACTAGCTGAACGACCTCATAATTCCATGAAATCGGACAAAAACAAAGTGTGGGTGAATTGTTAAATGGTTGGCCAGACATCACGTCAAGCAGAGGTGTCATGTAACCGCGGTGGCCGAAAATGCACTCCGCGTGTTGTAAATGGACAAAACATGCATTTAACAGTAAAATGTGTACCGAACGACATTGGAATGACTTGAAATCACACAGAAACACCCTATTTTTTATTCGTGAGGTGTAAGAGGAGAAGAAACATCATTCAGATGTGTGGCTTGTGTGGCATGGCTGAATATGTGTTTTTAGGTGTTTGGTGCGCTTGAAAAGTGTGTGTGGGGTGGTCAAAACCATCCGAACGACATCGGAATTCCATTAAATCGGATGAAAACAAAGGTTTGGTGAATTGTGAAATGTTTGGCCAGACGACATGTCAATAAGTGGTTTCGTGTGACCGCGGTGGCTGAAAACGCACTCTGCGTGTCTTAAATGGCCAAAACACATGTTTGACGGTCAAATGCATACCGAACGACATCAGAATGAACTGAAATCACACAAAACCCCCCTAAGTATTATTCATGTGGTGTACGAGGAGAAGACACGTCATTCGGACGTGTGATTTTCACTATACGGATGAATATGTGTTTTTTAGGTGTTTGGCGCGCTTGAAAAGCATGTGTGGGGTGGTCAAAACTGGCCGAACGACCTCAGAATGCCATGAAATCAGACCAAAACAAATGGTGGGTGAACTGTAAAATGGTCATCCAGACAGAACATCAATCAGAGGTGTTGTGTGACCGCGGTGGCCGAAAACGCACTCCGCGTGTCGTAAATGGCCAAAACATGCGTTTAACAGTCAAATGCATACTGAACGACATCTAAATGACTTAAAATCACACGAAAACACATTAATTATTATTCTTGAGGTGTACTAGGAGACGACACGTCATTCAGAGGTGTAGTTTTCACGACACGACTGAATATGTGTTTTTTAGGTGTTTGGTGCACTTGAAATGCGTGCGTGGGGTGGTCAAAACAGGCCGAATAACCTCAGAATGCCATGAAATCAGACTAAAACAAAGGGTGGGTGAATTTTGAAATGGTTATCCATACAAAACATCAATCAGAGGTGTCATGTGACCACGGTGGCCGAAAATGCACTTCGCGTGTTGTTAATGGCTGAAACACATGTTTAACGGTCAAATGCATACCGAACGACATCGAAATGACTTCAAATGACACAAAAACACCCTAATTATTATTTTTGAGGTGTACGTGGAGACAAAACATCATTTGGAGGTTCGGTTTGAGCGAGACGGCTGAATATGTGTTTTTAGGTGTTTGGTGTGCTTGAAAAGCGTGCGTGGGGTGGTCAAAACCAGCCGAACGACCTCAGAATTCCATGAAATCAGATGAAAACAAAGGGTGGGTGAATTGTGAAATGGTTGGCTAGACGACATGTCAATCAGAGGTGTCGTGTGACCACGAAATCCAAAAATGCACTTCGTGTTTCATAAATGGCCAAAACACGCGTTTAATTGTCAAATGCATACTGAACAACATCCGAATGACTTGAAATCACACAAAAACACCCTAATTTTTATTCATGAGGTGTAGGAGGAGGCGACACATCATTTGGATGCGCGGTGTGCGCGACACGGCTGAATTTGTGTTTTTTAGGTGTTTGGTGTGCTTGAAAAGCGTGCATGGGGTGGTCAAAACCGGCCGAACGACTTTGGAATGCCATGAAATCCAACCAAAACAAAGGGTGGTTGAATTGTGAAATGGTCGGCCAAACAGAACATCAATCAGAGGTTTTGTGTGACCGCGGTGGCTAAAAAGGCACTCCGCGTGTCGTAAATGGCCAAAACATGCATTTAACGGTCAAATGCATACCGAACAACATTAGAATGACTTGAAATCACACGAAAACACCCTAATTTTTATTCGTGTGGTGTAAAAGGAGACGACATGAAACTCCCTGTCCAGGTTTCAAAACTCCCTAATCTTTGATAATTCCTTCAACTACTTCAATCAATCAATTATTTAGTTCTAATCTGCATGTCCTGATGTTATTCATCTATTTTTTGTATTTTCTATTTTGATTTGGTCTAAACTAGATCCCTCTCTCTTTACCCAGGCTAGGAACTCATTCCTCCCTATAGATCCATCTGAATTCAATCAATTTTTAGTTCTACACTCCAAATCGGTAAGGCTTAAATTTTTTTTAATATTTTTCATCTATTATTGTTTGTTTCTCTTTTGATTTGACTTAAACTATGTGGTGTTGTGTGTGGCATGACATACCCAATAATTGCAGTTTTATTTGTTTTCTATTTTCACTCTATAATATAAGTGTCAGGATTATATGAATCAACATGATTTTAATTCATCATACCCACTCATTTTATGTAGTTAGTGAATCATATCGAGCACGGTGTGGCTGGTACCACTCAAAATGTCTCACTTTTATTTGAAATGGACATGATTTTTAGTGAAAACAATAAATATGATATGGAAAATATAATAAATGATTTATGATTGTATTAATACTTTATGAAAACGATCCATGAGTCATTTGTGATGTGTACGAGTCAACCCCACCTCAATCTGAGGCATGGTGTGGCTGGTACCACTCAATGTGTCTCACGTTAATTTGAAATGGACAACATTTTAAGTGAAAACAACAAATGGCATACAGAAAACTTACCAAATGTGTTTGGATTGTGTTTATACTTTAGCACAATGATCCATGGATCATTTTTTATGGGCACGAGTCAGCCCCACCTTAATCTGAGGCACGGTGTGACCGGTATCACTCAAAGTGTCTCACTTTTGTGTGAAATAGACAACATTTTAAGTGAAAACAACAACTGGAATATGAAAAACTGACCAAACTCATTCGTATTGTGTTGATAATTTAGGAAAATGATCCATGGGTCATTTGTGATGTGTAAAAGTCAACCCCTCCTCAATCTGAGGATTGGTGTGGCCGGTACCACACAAAATGTCTCACTTTTATTTGAAATTGACAGGATTTTATGTGAAAACAACAACTTGTATACGGAAAACCGACCAAATTCTTTCAGATTGTCTTGAGACTTTATAAAACCAATCCATGTGTCATTTTTGTTGTGTTAGAGTAAACCTCTCCTCAATCAGAGGCACAGTGTGGCCGGTGTCGCTCTTAGTGTCTCTATTTAGTTTAAAATGGACAACATTTTAAGTCCAAACAAATGACATACAGAAAACCAACAAAATGTATTCAAATTGTGTTGATACTTTAGTACAACGATACATGATTCATTTTTGACGTGTACGAGTCAACCCCGCTTCAATCCAAGGCACGCTGTGACTGGTATCACATAAAGTGTCTCACTTTTATTTGAAATGGACATCATTTTAATTGAAATCACCAACTGGCATACAGAAAAACTGATCAAATTCATTCGTATTGTGTTGATACATTAGGAAAACAATCCATGAGTCATTTGTGACGTGTATGAGTCAACCCCGCCTTAATATGAGACACGGTGTGGCCGGTACCACTCAAAGTGTCTCGCATTTATTTGAAATGGACAGGATTTTAAGTGAAAACAACAAATGGCATACGGAAAACCAACTAAATGCATTCGGATTATGTTGATACTTTATCACAATGATCCATGGATTATTTTTGTAGGGTAAGAGTCAACCCCGCCTCAATCTGAGTCATGGTGTGACCAGTATCACTCAGAGTGTCTCACTTTTGTTTGAAATGGACAACATTTTAAGTGAAAACCACAAATGGAATACGGAAAACCAAAAAAAAGCATTTGGATTGTGTTGATACTTTAGGAAAATGATCCATGGTTCGTTTGTGATATGTATGAGTCAACTCTGCCTCAATAAGAGGCAAGGTGTGGCTGGTACCACTCAAAATGTCTCACTTTTGTTTAAAATGGACAACATTTTAAGTCAAAACAACTGACATATGGAAAACCAACCAAACATATTCGAATTGTGTGGATAATTTATCTCAATGATCCATGGGTCATTTTTGATGTGTAGGAGTCAGCCCCACCTCAATACGAGTCACGGTGTGACTTTTATCACTCAAAGTGTCTCCCTTTTATTTGAAATGGACAACATTTTAAGTGAAATCAACAACTGGCATAAGGAAAACTGATCAAATGCATTCGGATTGTGTTGATACTTTAGGACAATGATCCATCGGTCATTTGTGATGTGTAAGAGTAAACCCTGCCTCAATCCAAGGCACGGTGTGACGGGTACCAGTCAAAGTGTCTCGCTTTTTCTTTGAAATGGATAGGATTTTAAGTGAAAACAACAATTGGAAAATGGAAAACCGACCAAATGCATTCAGATTGTGTTGATACTTTAGCACAATGATCCATGGATCATCTGTGGTGGGTATGAGTCAACCCCGCCTCAATCCGAGGCATGGTGTTACTGGTATCACTCAAAGTGCCTCACTTTTGTTTGAAATGGACAACATTTTAAGTGAAAACAACAACTCACATACAGAAAATCTTCATAAGGATACACATAGATTCTTGAAATTAAGGGATGAAAAATAAAATATAGTTTATTGTTCATACGTTATTAGAATAAAATATTCACAAGTAATATATTGAAACACAATGGGTCATAATATATATAGAAAAACATGAATTATATTAGGAATGAGTCTCGATATCCCCTCATGAACTTGCACCAACACTCATGTTCTAATCCTCAATCATGGGTTTTTCATTCTATACAATAACATACAACAAATAAATATCATATAGTGATTTCATATGAAACCTATGAAACCTCAATCATACCATATAACAAATTGGTCAACAAGGCTACACATAGATTCTTGAAAAAAAAGTTTCAAAGTCTCATAAAAATACCCCAGTAATGAGGAATACATATGGTGACACCATAGTCCCATGGACCACCTCAATCCCATCCTCAAACAGTTGGTTCTAGGACCAAACCAAATTCCCTTTAGTAACCCAATACCAATGACTTAATTGAATATTCATACCCACTACCCATGATGGGGATTCATCTCACATCAAATCTATGAGAGAAAATTACAATTATCCGCATACCCCTTATTCTGGTAACCCATCTCATATGTTGATATTGGCCAATGTTTCCCACTAACACATCAGGAATCATTTATTTATTTTGAATTTTTAAATTTCTAAATTTCTAAATTCTGGAATGAATTCTAAATTTTGAATACTTTGGATGGGAATTTTGTATTGGTGTTGTTGCAGGTCTGGAGAGGGGGAGGTGTATTGTTGTAGAGCTGTTTTGTTGTAGGTCTGGAGCAGGGGGAGAGGGCCCTGCTGCTTTGGAGTTGAGAAAATGTATACCAACTTTTTTCAAAACCATTGGTATAGATTTTATAATATAACTATACCAACGGTTTTCTTATAACCGTTGGTATAGATTTATACCAATGGTTATAACATAACCATTGTTATGGCCTTATGGCATCCCATATCCCCTCTATACCAACAGTTGTCTACCATTGGTATAAGTGTAACACACATATACCAATGGTTTCTCAAACCATTGGTATATTCTATATTTAACACACATATGCCAACGGTTTTTGGAAAACCGTTGGTATACCTTTTATTTTGACACCTATACCAACAATTTTCACGAAACCATTGGTATAGGCCTATTGTCACAGCTTACTTGGACACGGTTGAGGGAAATGTTGGTATACTATATACCAATGATTTTCAGGCCTTTACCAATGGTTATGGACCATTGGTAAGGTGTAAAATTCCAGTAGTGACTACAAGAGGAAAACTTATATTCTTAGTTACCTCTATGGATTTAAATTTTACTATCATTATTTGATAAGAAATGGTTTTATAATCTATAAATAAAGGAAATTTTCTTCCAATATTCATATATCATTTAACACTAAATGTATACAAAAATCCTTCTGGAGAAGTTAATGTTACCAACATTTCATAACAATATACATGGGATTTAAATGCTACCAACTAATATATTCCTATAATTATATCAAAGATTTATGTCCCCAACGTAGTATACTACAATAATAATTGAAGATCATCAGTGGTAATAAAATAGGTTGCACATGTGAAGCCTATATAGTCTCATTTCCCATAGGTGTCTTGAAGCTCAGAACATGAGGTACCATTTACACCAATAACCCAATTTGATTTACAACATGTGATGAAATAAAATAATGAGATTCATAAATATCAAACAAGACATTCATCAATGTGTAGTTTAAGAGAATGTTACCTTGCACCATCAAGGGACCCGATTACTCAATTGAGATAGCCTTCTCAGCTCTATATAGTTTCTGATCAGATCACATTGAGTAGTTTATGGGTCCCTAATGAGGTGGTGTTGGCTGGGTGATTGAGATATTCCTATCATGGGTCACTAGATTCTGGGTATGAGGACTATTCTTATAGGTTATTTCTAAATGATCATGAGATACATGAGACATATTTATGTTGTTTCCAACTATTGATTTCATAATGTTTGTATAATAACACATGAGGTGTCATTTTCAGCACAATTATAACAGTCTCAAGGTAAAGATATACTTTCCTTCTTCTGATTCCATTATGAGACATGCTAAAAAAACATAGTTCACTACTAGAATGTAGTGGAGAAAGGCAGATCTAGTGGATGGGTTATATGGTGCTCAACTACCATTAGAGTAGCTAACATGTTTTTACTTGTTTTCATAATTAGAGTTCACGCCCATGTTGAGGATAATAAATTATTCTCCTCCACCATCATTCTAAACAATATATGTTTCTTCAACCAATCCTTTATTTACTATGTATATATGCCTTTTGATACAGAACTTGACAACCTTGGATTATATTCTAAATCATAAACCTACATCAAATATTAATGGTTTAAGAGATTTACAGCTAGTTGCCTCTACTATAAAGTGGACTAGGTGAGTGAACTGAGATTCATACTCCATAACTGATATGGTTACGTTATTCAGCTAAAATAATTCTATCATTTATAATAGATGAAATGTGTATGGATAGAATTATTTCTGAAACAATTTTTCCAATCCTTCCCAAGTAATACCATGATCAAGGTTAACTTGAATAGATAATTCCTAACACTAGGGGTCTTATCTTCTAGTATATAGATTTCTGAAATAGTCATAATTTCATATAGAATTATAAATAATTCAAAAAATATGTTGATTTTGGAAATCCATACTTCATCTTTCTCAGGTCATAAATTAACAAGAAATACTGATAGATTTTTTTTTGATATTTCAATTAACAATCCACATGACATGGTTTCTTATCCCTAGGATATTTTTCAATTTCTTGGAATTATAGAAAAATACTTTTAAAAACTTTTGGATCACCTGTGCTTTAGGTGAAACTGCATTCTCCGCATCACCATCTTTCTAGTTTATATTCCTCTTGACTAGTGGTATTATTTCAAGTACCATATCAACAACATTAGTAATTACTTTTAATTTACCAAATCCTTAATTATAAATTATATTATAATATAAAAAATATGTTTATATAAAATAATTCTTTAATTGAGAGTCAAAAATAACATTCAGATGACACAATCATTATGTAAATTCTCCTTATGAATGTATGATACATTTTTCTCAATGGTTAAACCCACAAGGATGAGATGAAAAAATTACTAAAATTTTATGGAAACAATTTTTTACCAATACAGGACTGGTAACTTGAGAGTAAATATCATAAAATCAACTAAAACATTTTATGTCATACATTTCAGGTCCTGAAGAACCCTAACTATTTGCTACCATCCCAATGGATAGGATGAACCAAATAAATATCATGTGAAACATATTGACCCCGACCCATTTTCATGGGATGATTCATAAGTGTTACTGAATTTAGGTGGCATTCGAGAGACATAAAATGTTAGAAATAAATGTATATGGTTTACTGAAAATGTTGGGTAATGATTTACCAATAACACACACACACCCATCTTATAAAATACCCTAATAGAACAAGCATATATAATCCTTGATATTAAAAAAACTCCATAAAATAACCATAAAAAATCAGAGTCATGGTATGAAATGATACAAAACAGATGATAGAAAATGGAAATGAGATATAAAGGCTCAAGGTACGAGGGTGGGACAACCCTAGAGTCCAAGACTCGATCAAACACCCATGTTCCAACAACAAATTACCATGATGGTAAAGTCATGATACTCCAATAGAAAAGAATTTAATCTTTCCCTTATTTATATTAGGATAGATAGTATCTGTATATGCACCGAAATTTATATACAAGGGGTTACTATAATAACTAAATAAGAAAACCCCAAACATCTACTAAAAGCCACTAATACCAGAATAAGTCAGATCTCAATTTAGATAAAAAAAATGAATTATTTTATAAAACCAATAACCAAGATCATAGATTAAAATCCGTGAAATAACTCACCCCAATAATTCTTTCCTTGAATGAACTCGCACACCCATGATACTCATATCCTAATTCATCCTTCACTAAAGCATACCCATTGACCCGACTTACTTAGGAGTAGTACATGTCCCTCCATCCATTAATTGTCACTTTGGGGTATAATATAGAGTTCACCAGTTAGCCAACAGTTATATCCAACACAAAATGGCCCCTTACATATGCATGTGACCATATTCCCATAACCTGAAGTTCATTCCAATATTCACACACCCAAAACCTTTCTTTTTTTTAATATTACCATTATTACATTTTAACAAACACATTGTTGTTGTAATTTACAACCCATGTTTTATGATCAAACAGCAAGGGAGATTCCAATAGACATTTCATAAGATTTTTTTATTAAAAGTAAAATAATAATTTTTAGAGAAACCAAGTGCCTTCACATTCTTGAGGAAGTGGAACAAGGGTGAATCCACCTCCCTCAAATGTGTTCAACATAGAGAATTGATTCGAGATATTTTGAATTTGGACTCACTTGTTAATTCCTTCATTGAGTCCCATATAATATTCATCAAAATGAAACTTATCCAATACATCTGGGTATAACAACCCTAGTATAAGTTTCCTTCAAGGGGAAAATGAGTAGATCTAGAAAGGGAAGAAGAATGTGGCTCTTACCTTAAATTTATTTTATCCAACACATTTTGATCCTATAAAATTAGCCTCTGAGGGGAATGAGATCATCAATGTAACCAAGATAAATGTAGAGGTTTGAGAGAATTTTTTGAGAGGGGAAATGAGATTTTTGAATCAGGTTTCGAGTAAAATATAAATTTTATGATCTTGCATTGATGTTTCATGGTTATTTCACATGGTTTGGAAAACTATGTGAACACTATATAAATTTACATTATCCCAGAATTTTCAATGTCACATGGTTACCATAAAGTTTGGCCAAACCATGTACCATCCATTAACCTAAGTAAAAACCCCCTATCTACCTCACAAGGTCACCTGAGGAAATCACATGGTTTCCCTAAACCATGTACGCTTTACAACATCTCCAAAAAGTTCAAAATCATATAGAAGCCTAATGAGGCTTAAAAAAACATTTCATATCTAAAAAACATAATGAAATGAATAAATACCTCAAACCGTAGATATTATATTAATTTTATATTTTTACCAAATCATATAACACCTTTCCAAGTAGATAATATAAAAAATACATGATCACCTTGATGGTAATTGGGCATATAAAAGAAGTATACTGTGGTGTATTTTAAATATTGTATTCCTGATAAATATAACACTACTAGAATTTCAAGTGTTTACGATGGGGCATTTGAATTAGAAAAATTTCCCATTTTCAATAGTCTGCGTACATGACCTATATGAGATAGAGGTAGAATTTTGATATAAATAGTAATTATTTGAGATGGAATAATAAACTCATCAAAAATAGTTTTGGTGCGATTTCCTGACACCCATCGTGAAAATCATTCATGGTAGGTATTTGTGACTTATTTCATAGTCCATAATAATTTTCTTATGGGTCCCGATTATTTGAGATAGAATTAAATGACCCACAAAAATAATTTTGACCAAAAAGACTTTTTGTGAAGGAATTAATTCAGTCATGATCACTCTGCTGAAAAAATTGTTAGGATTTAACATAGCACATTGCTTCTTTCTTTATTCATCCTCCACTCTCCCTAATGTGACCGGACCCTAGGAGCCTCCCCACTCTATGTAGCTCTATAAAGCTCCATTTCTTCTAATTTTTGGGTGATTTCACACTAGATTTACATTGTATGGACTCTACTTCGATCCTTCGTCAGTTTTTTTTCATATTTTGGTTTGATTGATAAACTGAAAAAACCAAGGTTTATAAATTTACCCTATTTTGATGATTTATTTGACATGTAAGGGTAGTATAAATTTATTATTTCATATTTGATTGTCTGGATTACGCAAAAACTGGTTTAATTTGATTTACAATATTTTTCACTATGTTTGATCTTTAAACTCTATGGATTTTTTGTGTGTTTAGGGTTGGTGAAACCTTATTATTTTATATTATTATTTGGAATATGATTATTATTGAAATATGTTGGAAGTTTATATTTGTTTGTAAATATGTTGTATTCATCAACATTTAGATTTATTTTAATTTTCTTGGTATTTTAGGGTTGCGGAGAATTTATTATATTTTTGCCGGTTATTTGTTGCGTTTTTTGTTTATTATTCGTTTTATTTGTTTCCCAGTTAGATTTTTTTTTGCATTCACGTGTATTTATGTATAAATATTTACAATGTTAAATTTTTTTTAATAATAATATTTGAACATGTGAATAATATTTGTTTATAATAATTTTTGTAGGCACACATACTATTTGTTTACAATAATATTTGTTTATAATAATATTTTTTATAATAAGTTTTTGTTGCACGTGCATCTATATATATATATATATATATATATATGACTAATAATTTTTTATAT
This sequence comes from Viscum album, assembly GCA_963277665.1. Lineage (NCBI taxonomy): Eukaryota > Viridiplantae > Streptophyta > Magnoliopsida > Santalales > Viscaceae > Viscum > Viscum album. The sequence goes on from OY728120.1 coordinate 1,493,966,870, forward strand.
TAACTTTTTCCCTCTGCACATAGTAATAATATTTTCACGTGCACATAATATTTGTTTATAATTATATTTTCACATGCGCATAATATTTTTTATAATAATTTTTGTTTATAATAATATTGTTTTTTAATAAATTTTATTTGGAGCACATTCATCTATGTATGTATGTCTAAATAATTTTATGTCTAAATGTTATTTATTGGTTTTTAATAATGATGAGAAAATTAATTTAAAGAAAACATTTTAATAGAAAAAATTATAAGAATTTTTTTATAAAAAAATGTTAAATAATTATATTAATGAAAAACACTGACCACTTAAAATTTGTAATATTTATTACAAACTTAGTTAATAAATATTTGGATAAATTTTATTCATAGTTTTTAAAAATATATAACAAATACGAAGAATTATTATAAATTCATAAAAAAATTATTTATTAAAAATGCAGTATTAATTTAAATAATTAGTAAAAATCAATAAATAATTTATAATATGTAATTATTATTTATTAATTATTATTAATAACTTCTAAATATTAGTGATAATTATAAAATAAAAAAATTGTTAAAAAATTATCATAAAATATTACAACCATTAGAAAATCATAATAAATCATATAAAATGTTGTATTAATTAAAATAATTAGAATTAATATTTCTTATAAATATTGTAAAAACATATGACTCGCGTAACTATTATAATGCATCTATGGTAAACATCATTAATTCAACATAATTATGAGTTCAAATTATTTATTAATTGAAATATGTGAACCCAAGTTTATTTATAAATTATTTAAATAAATTATAAATTCAAGGTAATCAAATTTATTTATAATCCAAATTAACCATAAGAAAAAAATATTTTTAATATGTGTGTGTGTGTGAGTGTGTTTATATAGATTTGACATTTGTATATTTGTTTAAAACTGAGTTAGAATATATTTTATGTATTTATATTAATTAAAAAATTGTGATATATATAGTAATTATTAAAATTTTAATAACAATTTAAATAAATTAATAATAATAATTAAATAATTTATAATGATTTAAATAATTTAGGAAATTTTAATAATAATAATCATTACATAATAATATTGTAATAATCAATTTGTAATAATAATTTAAGAAATTCATATATATATATATACAATCATTACATTGTTTATAATAATTTAAATAATGAATAATATTCTTTACATAATAATAATTACATAATTTAAAATAATTTATAATAATTAATAAAAATCTTTACATAATTTATAATTATAATAATTAAATAATTTATAATATTCATTTTATAATTTATAATAAATTGTGATATATATAGTAATTATTTATTAATTAATAATCATTTCATATAAATGATTAATTAAATAAAATAATTCGTATTAATAATTTGTATAAATATTGAAATTTGTATTTATATATAAAAATATATAATTATATAAATAATATTAATAAAAGATTAAAAATGATACCCCTGTGTGCAATGTAACGAAACACTCGACGCTAACAAATGTTATATCAGGACTAAGGTAAACCCCACATCTCGGACCTAACGATGGTCTCTAATTTTTCATACGATAAATATTTTGGGAGATACATTAAATTTTCATAAGAAATTATAATAAAAATATTAAATGAATTATCCTCGCATCCAATCTAATGAAATACTCAACGCTAGAAAATGTTATGTCACACCTAGGGTAAAACCCACATCCCAAACCCAATGGTGATCTCTAATTTATCATATGAGACACCATTAAAGATATATTCTATTAATTTTTAAAAATAGATTCTATATTTTATAATATATTTATGATTTTTTTATCTGTGATGAGCTACTATGGTCCTCGTAAACTAGTGTTGACCCAGTGCCTCACTCTATTCATATTTCATAGAATAATTCAAGTTGGTAAAAGCTTAGTTTGTAATTTGGCTCTAAGTTATCCAAATATCCATGAATGTTCAAATGAAAAAAATATTATATTATGATGATTATGAATCTTCGGTTAATTGTCAAACATGTTGAAAATTGATGTATAAAGGGGAACAACAAAGAAACTCCAGATTTCATGAGAAACAGTTAATATATTTTCCAATTACACTGCATTTACATTGTTTATTTGGGTATCACAACACAACTGGATTGATGACATCTCTTAAATCAATTATTTACATCACAAAAAAATTAAATCATCTAAGTGACAGTGATTCATGGAATCAATTTTATTAGAGGAATCCTTCTTTTGCTTCAAAACCTCAAAAATACGGTTGGTCCATTCTACTGATGGTATTTGTCTATTTGGTGCTTACCACAATTTATATTCATATTGGCCTATTTTCATAAGTCCTTACAACCTTCCTCATTGGATGATGATGAAGGAAAAATATATATATTTCTTGCTGTTAATTTCAGGACATTCAAAGAAGAATATTGATATTTATTTGAAACCACTAATTGATGAGTTAATTTCTTTATGCAGAAACGGTTTGACTACATCTGATATAACTGCGTATCAATTTTTTTTTTGAAGGTAGAATTAATAAGGATAATAAAATACTTTACATCATATGGTATGTTATCTGGATGGATCGCACATGGTCTAAAATCATTTCTATACTGCATGGCTCAGAAAAAATCATTTATTCTTAGTAATGGGAGAAAAGTTAGTTATTTTGACTATCATTAGAGATTTCATCCTTTGGATTACCTTTTTAAGGAGCATAGGTGATTTTACATGAGGTAAAATTGAATCTAATGTACCTCCATTAGTATTCTCAGGTAATCATATATAATATATTGTCTCTATATTACCTCATGTTTCTTTTGGACCAACCATAAATGAGAAAAAGGTAAATGGGTTTTAGAGAGATAATAATTGGATAAAGATGTCAATTTTTTGGGACCTTCCATATTGGTTTGGTTTTTTGGTTTGTCACATGTTTGATGTAATGCATATTGAGAAGAATTATTTTGATAACTTGTTTTATACCGTATTGGAAACACCTGGTAAAAAAATATAATGTAAAGGAATTGTTAGATCTTGTTCATATTTACAGACGTCCTGATCTTTAATTATTTGAAGATTAAAGATCACTCAAATTAACAAAGAAAAAAGTAGCTCAATCACTTATTAAAGAAAACCATTTATTATTCTTTCAATGGATTAAATATTTGAGGTTACCAGATGGTTATGCTCTTAATTTATTCATTGTTTCAGAAATGGATATATTTTTGGGTTAAAAAGTCATGACTTTCATGCCATAATTGAAATATTACTAAATGTTATTCTTAGAGGGATATTGAGTTCTTAAATCTAGGATGTGTTGACCTAAATATAATATTTTTATAATATATTTGTGTGGAAATGTGATATTATGATGTATTTCCTCTTATGGAAAAGAATGTTGTTTTTATTTTAATTAAATTTGAGAAAATATTCTCATTGGACTTCTTTGATTCCTTGGAACATTTAATATTGAATTTTCCTTATAAAGTTAAATGTGGAGGGCCAGAACAATTCCAGTTGATGTTTTTGTTTCAGAGATGTATGAAAAATTTAAAGAAGAAAGTGCATGAAAAAGCATCATTTCAAGGGTCGATTGTTGTAGCATACTTGCAAGAGGAAATTTTAAATTTCAGATTCTATTATTTTCATTCAAAATACCCTTAAAAACATAATCCCATGGGACACAATGAGACAAATGTGGATGAATTCACAAACCATCTATTCTCAGTTTTTAAGCAATATGAGCTTGGTTTCGGTGGTTATTGTGACAGATGTCTTACAGATGAAGAACTGCACAGAGCATATAAACATGTTTTACTAAATTATGAATAAATGAAACGTTTTTGAAGTAAGTAATACATTTTTATTATTTTGTTAAATATTTATAAAATACCTCTTCATTAACATAAACATTTTTGTAGACTATATGATGATCGTATGAAAAAATAATTTATACAAAATTGGAAACATAATTTTTCATATTAGTTTTAAAGACTAGTAAGATAAGTTTCTTTCAATGGAATATTAAATAATTTTTCTAATTAAATCAATTATTAATTATTTTTATTGCTTATAGATAACACAACATGAAAAAAAAATTACAATCAATTATGTGTGCTCAAAAACCCTCTATCGAAATTGGTAAAATTTTATACTGGATATGTGGTTAATGGATTTCGATTCTACGCATGCATATTTGGTGACTCAAAGAAATCAACGAATGGTGGTGTTGATTTGAAAGGATACCATCATAAATAAAGTGAAGTTGAATTTTATGGTATAATTGATGAAATAATTTAGTTATGTTATCTAGTAGTAAATTATTTTAAAAACGTATAAATATCATTGGTTTGATACTGATCAGAGGATGCGAGTTCATTCACAACATGGAGTTATTGAAATTAAATATAATAGTATTATTGCACCAAATGAACCATTTATGTTGGCCCATCAAACACATAAACATTACTACACAAATTAATGTGTTGTTTAGATAGATTTTAATGAATGGTGGGGTTTGATAAAAATGAAATCATATGAAAATCATTTTATTGAAAATGAAAATGGTTCTGTGGAAGTGAAACATGTTGATTTTTTTCAAGAAACAACCCAAAATATACCTCTTACCCGATGGAATACAAATATCAATGATGAAACCCCACCCCCAGTTATGGTCTGATGATATAGATAATCTTTATGAAGTAATAGGGGATCATGAAACTAAAAGTCAAATATAAGTTGACAATGTTGAAGATGAAGATGAAGACCTTAATGTTGATAAAAATAGTGATGAAGATAATGAATGATTATATTAAAGACTTTAGTTACATCTAATGATTAGATAATGATATTTATTATTTTTTAAAATTTTATATTTGCATTAACAATCTATTATAGATAAAATTATTTTACTCAACATTTATTAGTTTTTTATATTTCATATATGTATTAACAATATCTTTCTAGTGAGAATATATGTTACTGTAGTAGGTACTATTCAACACTTTAGAAGTTGCAACTATTCACCTTGGGCCACCAGTTTGGGCTTGGAGTCCTTAAAGCATTCGGGACACTGAGGCCTTTGGGTCAGTAGGGATTTCAGGCCACCTTTAAGGCCTTTGGGCCAGTTCAAGGCCTTCGGGCCACATGTAGTTTCCCAAACAGACTAAAACAAAAGAGCTGCCCCAGAAAAGGATTCAGAGATGGTGCACTCACTAGAGCCAAGCCAAATGGATTTTTCAGAATGATAGGGTATGGATATGCCATCGGGACTAGCCTTTTCTTGCACGAGAAGCCTAGCCAGACGACCGTGCGAAGGTGAAGAGCTACTATCATGATGCAGATGTTGGGGAGGGGCAGTTCTGTGTTGATAGTCTCATTGAATTCTCTAAGACCTTCGGGTCATGTAATCTCCTAAGCATACGGGCCATGTAATCTCTGAGCCTACGGGCCTTGTAACGGTTCCCCCTCATCCCTTGAAAGGGGGGTTATCAAAAATCAATAAAAATGAAGGCCTACGGGCCATTAGTGCATGATGATGATCCCTATTTAGCTTCTCCCCCTTAGGCTAGTGCGCCTTCTAGGAGGGGGTTCAATCTTACTTGATTATTGATTCCATATCATATTCCAGAGAGATGACCATATGTTGATTTCGATCCATTTTTACATAAGTTTGTTTAATTTTTTAAGGCATTTATTTTATATTAACTAAGTGTATTAATTTTAATAATAATTTTATGATTATATTTTTTTCAATTTATATAGTTTTTCATATTTATCCATTGGACCTAACGGTGTGATTATGAGAATTTATTTCTCTGAGAAATGGGATTCATGGGACCTGGTACACATTTCCTTGTGTGACCAGATGTCTAACCGATGAATTTTATGTTTTTAAATAATATATAGTTTTTTAAAATTTATTTAATTACTAACATATTTATTTTAATTTTCTTGTAGAATTTATTTTCTCTGATTTTTGTTATCTAGAGTGGTCAAATATGAATGGCATGGAATAATTGTATTCAAGAGCGCTTTCATCAGTTTCTACACAAAAATAGAAAGCAAGATAGGGATAAAGCTTAAGCTACCATTTTTAATCAGTCTTGCATCTCCCATCATCCCAACTATAGATTAGCTCAAGTAAGGGATGGGTTGTGCTTCTTCCAGCTAGGAGAGACTTTTAGGAGGAGATCATCAGTTAAACATCAAATTTGGGGGAGGCAATAGGTCACCCATAGGGCTGAGATTCGAACATTTGGTATATATCGACGAAATATGATAAATGATATTATTTATGAATATATTTTTATTTTAACTATAACATGTTTTTTATATTATACAGGATTCTACTGACCCATATTTTAATTAATTTTATGTTTTTTAATTATTATTTAATATATATGTTTCTATTATTTTTATATATATTTAGTACTGTAATTAATTTAAATAATTTAAATAATTTAAATTATATTTTAGTACATTTATTTTGTAAATTAATTTTATTTTTTTTAATATATATATTTTTGTGAAAAATATATATTTTTTAAAAAACTTTATTAATTATTAATTTATATTTTTTAATATAATATTAATTAATTTTTTATAATTTTTGACTTTTTGTTGGAAAATTTGTTATTTTTGACAGATGATTTCATTCATCGCAAATAAATTTTTGAATAATTTGTGACGACTCATCGCAAAAGGTTATTTATAACCCCTTAGGGGAATAATTTTCGATGACCAAAGAATCTGTCGAAAATAATTATTATTTGGGGTGGATCATCACAAATAAACACTTTGGTGATGTCGTCATTAGTGATGGGGTATTTGCAATGGACTCCCATAGTAAATGAAAATTTTTTACATGAGTCTATCTCAAATACCCCATTACATTTAACTTAAATTCTGGAAGTGTAACTATATCATCTTTATTGATGCACAGCCTGGTACGAACGGTTTAGGATCTCGTATAAAGAAATTAAGCAAGAAAATTAAATATAGTAATTTCCTCGATCAATTTAAATGTGAATTCAACAACAAAATCATCTCTAGTGTCCATTACTCGAAGTAACCAAAACTGGATCCCTCTTTATCATCCAACGATGCTTCAAATGATTGTGGGAATTTTAATCATCATAAAATGGGTGCTAGAATAGAGATTTTACAAACACTTTAATGCCATGAGGATCATTGTTATGTGAATCATTCTATCCAAGAAGGATAACTTAGATTGGTTTCTCTGATCGATAACTTCTCTCTCTATTATACTCAAGTGATGAGAGAGGTTCTCAAATTTGGGTGGTGAACAATGATTAGAATGAGATACACATAAACCTTATATAGTGAAGTATATAATATCAATAATTAGATCATCCACCCTCAACTATGTATTATCAACTAAATAATATTTAAATAACATCTTCTGACTGGTTAACTAAGTCTTAAATATTAGTTATATCATTATCCCTTCCATATAATATTACAAATATTTTACATGATAATAGAAAGTAATTAAATTGAAAAATTATTCCCGTTATTATTAAATGAACTTTGAATATTAACAATAATATTCATTCGTTAAATATCATCTAATGTATTCACTTAATATCATGTGATTACATAAAAACACAATTTCAATACCAATTATTCAAATCTTGAATAATATTAATTCATTTATTTCATGGTGATCATTCAAACTCAAAAATTATCTCGACCAGAAGGTGGGGCCCACCATATCACCAACTCATATTTATAATAATATACCAAAATTTTGAATACAAAAAGTGTGTGACCCTCAAAGACCATATCTCAACAGTTGTGAATACTATTCACAAACCAAGAGTATAGTTTAGCATCCCATTAAGGCCACTAAGAAGATTAAGAATTGTCATAGAAACGATAACCTTTCTTATGAACATGCACCGTGTAACATTATATTCTTGTCTCGTGATATCTAATAAACTATGATTCACACTACGTATAGTCATATTTTCTTGTATTATTATTCATTGAACTTACTGGAAGAAATTAACTTCTTCAACCAATGCCATTGATTTAGTTAAGGTATTATCATAGATATTAACAAGGAATAATATATCACTTCCTTTAGGAAGTAAACATTTCTTTCTTGATTATTCGATCAGTTTCATATGACCAATGCCATGCCCAACACTAGTTACCTCACCATGACATAAAATTCACATTTTGTATATTGCATCAAATTATTTATTAAAATAGTAGACTCTGATAAAAATCTAAATTCAGGAGACTGTTACACATGTTCTCATAAAAAAACATTAAATGAAACATAAAACATGAGGGGTTCCAATTAGTGGTCTAATCCTCAAGATATTTTCTTATTATGATCCCAAAGTATGAACATTATGAGAATAAGTCTCAATGCTTTTGAGCCCCTAACACCTGATAGTCACACATCATTTATATCTCGCCAAAGTGATGTATCTGGGGAATATGAAACATGTTTAAGGTTATTTTCATGGTATCTCTAGGTTCTCTTTATATCATGGAAACTACTATAATTCTTTTATAAAAAAAATATAAGTACATTACCATGTAAATAGTTTATATAGAAATGTCAACACTATTATAATATATATACTTCATTAATAACTCACTCTATAAATGATATGGTAATAAAAAAATACTATTCATGTTGGGTCTAGAGTTCCCACATTTATAGTACTCTCAATTTCACTACTTATAACTTGATAGCTATCTATGTAAGCTCCCACATGATAAGACTTATCTTCTACTAAGATATTGATTTAGTCATTATACTTTCTACATCTCCACTATGCGGGTACTTTAATATCAATGGATTTACCTCCATAAGTAATAATCCTTAAGAGATCATATCCCTGAGTATATTCCTTTTTTCCTTTGTCTAAACATAAAAAATTTCTTGGTATCATTTTGTTAATCCTATGATAATTTATATTATCATAACAATATACTTTCAAAGTGTTGATCTAAGAATTAGAAAAAATAATTGCCTATTTTTACACTGCTTCTTCAGCTAAACAAGAAGATTCAATGAACTCAATATTTATAGACATGGACACCACTAAATTTAATGAGCTTCTCATTCTCATTACATTATCTTAGATATGATATATTTATTTCAAGGAAGATTAGTTTTTTTCCCCTTATAAATTGTTTCGCTTCATTTCTATGTGCTGGGAACATATCCCATGTACTTGATCAAGTATAATGGGAATGTTTTGATTGTTTCGTGTGTATTTAGGTAATATTTTACTAATTTTTACCTACCATAATTTATATGTTGTAAATATTATTTATAGTAAATACCTTAGTATAGGTGATATATACATTGCAGATACTTGTGGAATTATACATACCACTTGAATGTCCTCATATGTCTCATACATATAATCTTGGAGATATTTATGCCATGTTACATTGGTAACAAATCTCACTTAAATTATTCTAACTTAACTATTTCATCCCCTTGTCAGTAAATGTTCTTTGAAAAGTTCTATGAAACCCATCAGATCGACATCAGTAGATCTAGTTCCATAGAACTTAGGTTTCTAATTTAAGTTAATGACTAGATAACTACTTTCATTCTAGTCTTCACTAACTGTACGATTAAATAATTCTTTTCCATATTATATTAAAATATTATAATAAAAAATATTTTTAATCCCACAAACCACTTGTAGAAATATAGAAAAAATTTCATTGCAAATCAATATTTTATGATCTTGTTGTTTACGTCAATCAACAATTGTGTTTCAGTAACCTGGACCCCATGTTTTCATTTTAGGGTATCACCAAATCATTCTAGTTTTGTAAAATTGTAACTTTCTAATAAATGTGTTCCTAAAAATCATTTTAAAGTATTATTTTCATAGAAAGTTTCTATGAAAAGTCAAATTAAAATTGATCAAGAAAGACAATTGGTTCAAAGGATTCATCAAAGAAAATATCTAAACAGATATCTGAGCCATTTGACTATTAATCATGCTTCATTAGTCCAAAATCGACCATACATGAATTCTTTGTCTTGAATATCCTCTTCTATATTATTATTTGGAACATTTAAAATACTAATATCCTTTACTTTGATATATGGAATCCATTACTGAATTTTAATTGAATTTATCAGCCATAGCTTGTTTCAATTTACTTCTTACTAGTATGATTCATTATTCTCAATGAATAATGTATCACCCATCATGGTGAATATAAAACTAGCAAGATGATTTTGTCTTTCCTATATAGTATGTATCTCTAGAACATTCATTTTTTTCAACCTTTATGTATCTTTTTCAGAGGCTAACTACTTGTACATCTACGAACGTGACTTAACTCAAGTTATTTATTCTACCAGTATCTCAAAATGATATTTGAACCTTATTATAGAAATATAGTATATCACTTGACTATATTATTTCGATCTCTAGGATTTTAGTAATATTTTTAGAGAAAATTGTGATAATTACCTTAGATGAAAATTTTGTTATTATTGATTCATGATTTTTTATTAACTTATATTTAAAAAACTCTTTTCATTTAAATGCAATTTATTATTACATTGTAGATTTATTTCATATAATATCACATATGAAATAAATTTTTCCTTAAAGTTGTAATATTGTTACTAGATCACACAATTATTTAGGAAGAATGATTTGGAAAATAGTGGAAATTTTTTCAATGCATATGATTCTTACTATTGACGCCCCTTTTACATACATCATTAATTTGATGTGTATAATGAAATGTATGTTTATAAATTACTAAATGATACATTTTAATGTTCAATTATTTCATGATAGACTTATCATGGATCCTACATAATAAAACCATAACTTTTTTGTATATAAGGACATGTGATTTTATGAATAAATACACTCTACATTTCACGGTAGATGAATTATTGGTCATGATATTATTCAGAACATGGACCCAAATAAAAACATATCTTCTAAACATACATATTTAATAATTCTCTTTTACAGTCCATGCCACAAATTAATGAATCGTGTGATGAATATTTACCACTAGCTTATCCTTTTAGTAGTTCATGGTATCTAGATTAAATAATTAGAAAAGATTTATGCCCTGTATTTATTTCTAAAGGGTTATTTGTAAAATTCTAAACAAGTAAATGTATCAATAATTCATAATGTATTTATATCCAATGTGTCTAAAACCACACATGATATATCCTAAAAATTTACTTTTCTTTATCATAAAAATAATTATCTATCCACAACTATGTATAAATGACTCTTACATTTTATATTCCTCGGTTATTTTTAATGATTCAAGCATTACTAAACTTTTAGTAGAGTATTATAAACCCCAAATAATATTCATTCCAAAATCGGAATAATTCGTCCCTATATCCAATTTAAATGTGATGTTTTTTATAATACATAATAAAATCTTAACTATAAACAGTAATCATAGAAATTAGATGTTTTGTACTTCTTACCACTTACTTAGGAATCACATGTTCACATCCACAAAGATAATTCACCTAATTATTATAATATTTCTATAATTACATGGTCCTTATACTTAAATACACATATCTGAAAGGAATATTTTATTTAATATCCAATAATTAGGATATTAACATAACCTACAATGATGAATATACACCAAATGGAATCCTTTGCTTTCTTAAAATTAAATTCTTTCATTTTATCTTCCATAAACTTATTTCACAACATGTGAAGAAAATAATCTCTTGTATAATGATCAGGATATTTTCATTGGATTTTATTTTTGAAGGTTCTAATGGAATCACACTTTACATTTCCATTTTCACCATGTCTTTCAACTATGTAACCCTAGGAACTAATGATTAAAATTTAATTGATTCCTTAATAGCTTGGATAACCTTACCCAAAAGTTAATTAAGTGTTTTATCCATATTGTTCATTGTGTAATCTTAAATAATGATGGTGTAATTAGAGTTATAAGTATATTATTAAGGGATGTATTGTAATTACTCGGCCCTAGAAGCCTAAAGCCAGTGCATTATTTTAATACATTTACATGATTAAAAGGAATCAAATCCTGAAAGACTAATCAGTTTCAAAGTCTTCGAAAATATATTACATACATGAACTTTACATTACAATTTCTAACAGAAATCAGAGAATAAGTAATCCTTTGATAATGCCATTATTCCCCTATATTAACCTTTCACATCAATCATAAAACACTTCTTGTCTTTCTGGGAAAATTAAACTTTATAAAGGGGTGAGCTCAGATGCTCATTAAGGATAAACAGTATAGAAGAAGGTATTAAATATAATAATAAACTTTCAAGGCAAGGTAAAAAACTAAAACATAATCCTTTTAAAACATTATCTTTAGCATAATATGGAAAAAAATAAATCAAATAATGAAATTTAAACATTCACATGGAAATTATAGTAGTTTAATAATCACATATAAAATAAATAACTAATCTCATAACTAGGAAATGTGTAATGTGAGACATCTTAACCACTACGTCAAGGTTTTGTGCCAAGACCATACACAAATATTCATTCATGGACTTATTCCAAGATGCTGGTATGTCTCATGAGACCTATGGATGCATCGAGGGGATATAGAGGGCCCCACCAATCACTAACTGAGTCCAATGCATTCCTCATATGAAAAAGATGAAACATAACATAAGCATTCGTATTTAAAACTAGCATACGAAATGTTAATAATTTAACCATAAACCATGAGTGGTAAAAAAATAGCATTATCCACAGTCAAACATATCAAAAAACATTCAATACAATGTGGAATATTATATCATAGAAAATCAACCTCAAAAAATCATAAAATCCGACAAAGTATATTGACATAGATGAAAATAACTCATTAATACTCTTTGAGGGAAATATCCCTTTTTACTTTAAATAATTTAAAAGATGTGAAATTTTAAAATAAAACATTTCATTTGAAAATAACATTATAATATTGAAAGGAAGGAATCAAAAATCTAAGGTGACATAACAACAGAAAATTTTCACTCATTCCATATAAGTTAAGAAAACATCATTTCCTTAATCTGTTGAAAAGGTCATAAAGTACCTCATTTGTAAAATGACTCAAATATTCCTTTGAAAACATTTTATAATAAGTAATTTTTTTAAAATAACCATAAAGATATATATGATAATATTTAAACATTTTATGAAAACATATTTATAAACATGGACTTGGATGATAATGATTTACCAGTATATACTTACGCATCAACAACATTAAATAATAATGGTATTGTGAAATTAACCCTTAGCTTATGTCTGATATTCTCCGTACATGTCTGAAAATTCTATATATTGTTTTTAAACATAATATTAACTTATATATATATATATATTATTTATGATATCATATAAGATTGTTTTATGACTTTATATTACCTTTTTATTAGCAATTCCATGTTAATTGAACATTTTTTTGAAATATTCACTTTGTTTATTGTATGTGTTTTGACTTTTTATTCTTGATCATATTACATGGATCATGATTTATTTACTTCCAGAATGTATAATAAAATTTATATATTATATATATTCATAATATAAATACATATAATAGATATATATTTTAAATGGAATACACCGTTCATGGAGATGGTAGACTGTACGTACGCATGAATGTTGTTTCTTTTTTCTTACCGTATTGAATGAAAGTAAGTGAAAGAACTATATGTACACACACACACACACACACACACACACATATATATATTATAGTAGACTTATTATGTCACATATTTCATAATTATTCATAATATATTTTTTTATAACCATTCTTGGATGGTGAACGTGGAAGATGTGTCTCATCGAGTCGTGAACACGGTAAGTCGTATGTGCGCTTGAGCGATGGTATAATTTACTTAATGATTAAATGTTATGGAATTGGATGGGATATGAATTTTAGAGAAATAATATCATGTTATATTTATTATTTAAGTCATTTATATTCATCATTATACCCATCTAAATAATGTATAGATGAAAACAGTTTACACCACGGGGTAGAGACGCTAAGCCCTACGTACGCATGCATGGTGATATTTTTTTTGATAGGATGGGTATAAAAAGGAATATGATTGACCCATAATCATAAAAAAATATCTACATATATTATATTCGGTTTTTATTATTTTTTATGGTAAAAACATAGTAAGAGGAAGTTGAAGAAGAAAATAACTTTTGAAGAATGGATAAAACGATCACCTCTTCATCAGGTGTCTCCTTTTTATTTTCACAAAATGATTCCATATGTCGGTTTCCTGGCCAAAATATTTCCTCTAGGATGAATTGATGGATGTTTTGGGAGGTTTGGGAAGTTATTGGACAATACAAAGGGCTTTTGAGGAGTGAATAAAAGGGAAGGAGAAGTTCACTTTTATAGGATAGGTGAGGGACACTTTTGGAGTGTCATGAAATATTAATTTATTATAAATTGGGTTTCTGTTTATAATGAAAAAAATTGGTTTATTTAGAGGATAAGATAAGTATGGTTCTAAATCCTCTCAAAAAAAAGCTTTTAGACAAGTTTAGTTCATGAATGTAACCTTATCATTGGGCCTTAATGATTAGTTAAATAAGTTAACTCTTAGCATGTCTTCTTGTATTTGTATTCTATATGGTTAATATAGTTACTATAAAATGACAATAGAACCTCAAGGGTATCATTAATGATATTTTTAACACTATATAATTCAGTTTTCTGAATCATAGACTTTAAGACTATTATATCATTTAATAAAATAGTTTTTTTAAATCATTTCTTTCAATTTTTACACTATTTTTGTAATTAATTTTTGTTGAAGTCATAAAAACTTGATTACTTAGAAAAAAAGAATTAAATCATACCTAACCATTCCATTTAAAACAAAAAATTCTTTTATTTCATCAAAAAGTTTATTTTACATTTATTTTAAAAATTATAATATCATTTATTTCAATCATTCATTAATAAGGTAATCAGTCCATCCTCATTGTGTCATAAATAAATTTATATATTTAATTTCTAAAAATTATAAATAAAATACCATTATGTAATAAATATTTATATATTTATAATAACTATTTATAGTTTAATATATCATTTATATTAACCAATTTTTTTTTAATAGATACATGTTTATGTTATATTTCCCTTTTCTTTAAATTTAACATTATTAAAGGTCATTATCACAACCAAGTATCACCATGGAGTCCTAAAATATACCAAAGGATTCTCATGGTCGGCCATATATCATAAAATAGTATTATGAAACGTTTTAGGATAGTTTTATATTATTATAATATTATTATTTACCCTTATTTACATGATTTACACTTTAATCATAGTAAATAAAAATAATTACTGAAGTTACTATTCATATTTTCCAAAGGAACCTATTTACACAATTTGGGCCTTATGATTAATAATATGGAATAATATTTTCTAAATTCAGAAACAAAAAATTGGAATAAATTAATTTGAAATTAATTTCTGTTGTCAAAACCAAAAAGTTGGTTTTTAAGAGGTAAAAATTACCAAAAATGGACACATGTTTATATCGAATTTCAATATAAAATTTATTACAATGATCAAAATTGTATTAAATTATTAAAAACTAATCCAATCAAACTTTTAAACAAATTGAAATTACAATATAACTATATAGATAAATTAGATGAAATGTCTATTTTGAATTAAAATGATGTATTTCCCACTATTTATTAAAATATGGATTTTATCAGAAAAATAAAAAATATTTATCCAAAATAAAATTTTATTTCCCAATTCTAACGAATAATTTTATTTTGTCAAATTTAATACATAAAAGTTTTAAATATTTGGTTTAAAAATTTTTGGCCATTAAAAGGCAGACAAAATGCATTTTTGAAAAATACATCTTTTATCTAAAAATTTGAATTTGTCCTTATATTATGTCTAAGAAACAAATAAAATGAAAGTTAAAATTATATGGGATATATATAAAATTAAAATTTTTGTGAATATTATTTATAAACACTTTTTAAATAGCTGGTTTGATAGGTTATGGTGCACTTGAACTCAGTGTTGCGTGTAGCATAAGAAAAGATGATGTTATGTGTAGGACAAGTTTATCATGGTGTAACAAACAACACAATCTATTGAATTTATTTAAAAATAAACATATCATGGAATATTGGGGTTTCACATTATCCCATAATTCAATAAATTTCATCCTCTCAGTTTTCATATTTGGGTTCAGTAACTAAGGTTTTATTATTAAAAATATCTTTATTGTAATCCCACATCAAAAAAATTTGTCGATAAAAAATTCACTTTAAAAAAGAGACAGGAAATTAATAAAGTTAACTATGTTAAATTATACTAGGACTACATGTAGGAAAATACGGATAATGAATAAAAAACCAATGATCATGTTCTGATAGCGAGTTATAGAGAACATGATTAGGAAAAAGTTAACAACCATACAGATATAAATTTGTCATGATCCAAGGGGGAATTTGATTAATCACTGAAGAATATAATATGAAAACATTTTTAGTTTTCTTTATCCTTTCCCAAAAGTTTTAGAACATGATAAAAAATAATTACTTGATTTTAGAACAATATCACCATTGGTCATTTCTTGAACAATTTCCACTTCATTTCTTATTCAATGTAATGAAGTTCAGTTTTTCATTCTTGAAGTGTTGGAAGATCATGTGATCCATAAATACAATGATATTTCATCCCATCTATCTCGAAAAAAATGTTATCACATGTTACCTCATATGCATATGTCCACCTATAGCAGGATAATACACCAATATAACAAACTTCAATTGGAGTATAACTTATACTGTCCATAAATGGATAACCTTATAATCATTCCAAAAAATTTAAAATCTACAACCATAGAAAGAGGATAATCAAATCAGCATAGCATTTATCTCCCATATCTCATAGGGTATTTCTTGGTTGTCACATTCCAAAAATGTGAACATCTTCATCGTGTATTCTTTTGAGTAATGGTAACAACCTGAATTATCAGATATCCCTATTGAAAACATGCATGTTTCCATTTTCCAAAACATAGTGTATTATTACTTAAGTCCCAAAAACTTTTATACTTCGTCCATGATAGAATAATCCTCTTGTCGACTAATCCATAAATATTTCTCATAAAATTATCAACATACAATTTACATATTCAAATCCAAAATATCTTTATCCAAACAACATTATCTTAACATAAGGAACATATCAAGGGTTATCTTTACCTTAATCAAATAGTATCGAAATATAATCTTACCCTTAAACCAATTTTCTTGTCCATTATAACTATTCATCATATTCTTGAAAATCCTTAGGGAAAAACATAAACTGAATACTCATTATATAATTCATTATTCATCATTCTTGTATCCAAATACATAAATATTTCAATCCTTCCAATTTAATGGTTTTCATAGAATAGGTCCTTACTTTGTTTAGAAGTATATTCTTATGTATGGGCATTGAGTTAGCTAATTCCCATGATTTCCATAGATGATACATTGAACTCTATTCCAATTGGTTACTCTATGACAATTTTTCTTGCAAAGATAACATCCTCCACTCAATTTGAGGTATTCCTCCAGGTTCTTCCCTCCTTCCTCTTAACACGTAGGAAGCCTAATATTCTTTCTTCTATGATTCTTAAAATTTGAACATTTAGAAATTATAATCTTCCTTCTACATAATGTGTTAGTAAAGTCATAAAATATCACATTGTTAATAATATATCATGATAATTGATTCGATATAATCACAGTATATTTATATCTAGTCTTTATCCAAATTTATTGCTCAAAATCACCAGATTTTCAATCAAACTCAATGTTAATTAAATTCCTTATAGTTTCTTCTATTAACTAAGATCAGAAATCATAGGGTGATAAAGAAATCTCATTGAATAAAACCACATAATCAAGGTAATGTACTTTCAATATATAACATCTTAGGATTAATCCTAGGTTATCCATGATCATTGCCAAAATTAATGGGGGTTCTTCTATACGTATCCTCAAATTCTATCTTAGGGTTATGATCCTTAATACATGTTTTTAAAATATATTTCCAAGTTTGTTTCTAATATTCCTTTGATACCAACTGTAATGCCCCAAACATAGAATCCTGAAGACAGTGCATTATTTTAATACATTGTCATGATTACAGGGAATCTAAACCTGAAGGACTGATCTGTTTAATTATGTTGAAAAATATATTACATATATGAACTTTACATTAAAATTTATAAAATAAAACATAACATAGATAATACTTTTATAATTACATTATTCCCCTATATTAACCCTACATATCAATCATAAAACACTTCTTGGCATCTTGTAAAAAATAAAACATAAGAAAGAGGTGAGATCAGATGCTCAGTAATGATAAAAAAATAGTGAAATCTATAAAAAATAAGCATAAAATTTCATGTTAAGGTACACAACTAATTAAAAAATCATTTTAAAATATTAACTTCAACATAATATTTCTTTAATAAATCAAATAATTCTATTTAAACATTCACATGGATATTCTAATAGTCTAATAATCACATGTAAAATCATTAAAAAATCTCATAATGAGGGAATGCATAATTCCAGAAATCTTAACTACTGTGCCAAGGGCTCGTATGAAGACCATGCATAAATATTATGTCAAGGGACTGCTCCAAGACAATAGTTTGTCTCATGAGACCTACTAATGCATCAGGGGGCTATAGAGGGCCCTACCTATCACTTGATAAGTCCAATGCATTACTCATATGAAAAGGTTGAAACATAACATAAACATTCATTTTAAAACTAGCATATGATATGTTAATGCTTTAACAATAATCCATGAATGGTATAAAAATTTAATATACACAGTCAAACATATCATAAAACCTTAAATACAATATTATAGATTATATCATAACAAATAAACCTCAAACAAGCATAAAATCCTATAATGTATGTTGACATAGATGAAAATAATTCATTAAAACTCTTTGAGGGAAATATCCATATATTACTTTAAATCATTTAAAAGATGTGTAATTTTTAAATAAAACAAATATTTTGAAAATAACCTTGTAAGATTTTAAGGAAATATTCAGTATTTTGAGGTGACATAATGGCGGAAAATAGCCTCTCGTGCTGTATATGTTAACAAAACATTATTTTCTTAATTTTTTTGAAAAGGTCATAAAGTACCACATTTTAAAAATAACCAAAAGATTCCTTTAAAACATTTAAAAAAAGTGAAACATGAGTAAAATTTCTTAATCATCCACAGTATAATAGTAAAACATTTATGAAAACATTTTTAGAAATATGGACTTGGGTGATAAATATGTCCCAGTAGATACTTATGAATTAACAACCTCAACTAATAATGAGATTGTGAAATTAACCCTTATCATAGGTCTGATATTCTCCGTACATTTCTTAAACTCCTGTATAATGTTTTTAAAAATATTATAAACTTATATAAATAATATTTATGATATCATATATGATTATTTTATGACTTTATATTACCCATTTATTAACAATTCTATGTTAATGCAACATTTCTGGTATTAATCGTTTTTTTATCGTTTGTGTGATGGAATTTTATTGTTGATCATACTACTTAGATCGTGATTTACTTAATTTTAGAATGTATAATATGATTTATATGTAATATATATTCAATATATAAATACATAATATATATATATATATATGAAATGGAATACACCCTTCCTGAAGACGGTAGGTGGTACGTATGCATGAACGTTGTTTCTATTTTTTTATGTCACTGAATGGAAGTAATTGGATGAAATATATGTATATATATATATATATATATATATTATAATAGACTTATTATGTCAAATATTTCATAATTATTCAAAAATAATAATTTTTTATAATCATTCATGGATGGTGAATGTGGAAGATGAGTCTCATCGCGTCGTGGAGATGGTAAGCTGTGCGTACGCACGAGCAATAATATCATTTACTTAATGGTTAAATTGTAAGGAATTTGACAACATAAAATTCATAGTAACTCCCCAGTAGTAGTATTCACTCTCAACTAGGGTGGATGAGAACCTCATACACCCAGTTTTGTTCAAATCTAAATGACGAAAAGAATTACGAATTAATATATCATTGAAGGATTTTATTATTTCCCAATGAATGAAATAATTTTATATTATATATGTATGTACTATGAGATCACACATAAAAAATGACCATGAATTAAATAGAGATCATTCAATTCATATTATTATGTTTTAATTTATGCATTATTTTTTTATTATATTATGTGATTGAACATACATGAAAATTCACAAAAAATAAATGAGTTATAAATTAAATCATAAAGTTGAGTGATCCTGAACATTTGGTGTTAGTTTTCCCATTTATGCTCAATAGATCAATTGTGACTATTATGGTAAAATACCTGGTTTGTATCATACTCATCTCACAGCTCAAACCTCGGTCCAATGTACCGCCTCCTCCCAACATGGTCTGTATCTTATAATGTCCTTTATATAATACATAAACACCTAGGAAGCAAAAAATATGTGCAGAATAATATTGATTGATGTAGAGGCTATTATACATATTAAAAGGGGAAAGGTTATGTGCATACCATCATAAATAAATCAATTATTACAAACATTATAGGAAGTTTCAATAATTAATTAAATAAATTCAGTTTCATAAAAACATCAGTAAGTCAATTCTCAAGATCATTCATAAGGTAATATAAACATGATAAAAAATTTATTATCCAATTAATTATACATGAGTGGAATTTAAATGGCCTAAAATAACATTTTTCTAATTTTAATTAATAAAAATTAGTTTCATCTTCCCTAGGAAAAAATTAAATCATTCCAAAAAATATGGTTTTTTAAATTAATATTTTCAGGCCCCTTGGGGTCCTAGAATTCCCTAAATGGGTTTTTTGGTAATATTCGGGCTCAGATAGGTTCGAGCCAGTCTGTTAGGGCTTGGGATGACCCTAATAGGTTGTTGGGTAGGCTGAAAAAATCTACCCCTTTCATTGTTTAGGAAAAGGGGAAGGGGGAATGGTTTCAGCAGTTATCCCATATGTCAAGGGGTTTTTTTTATTAGTTTTAAAATACACACTCCATCTTGGTGTAGGTCATTATCCTTTTCCAACTCATCCTTTTAAACACACACACACACACATACACACATATGAATAGATATATATATTCAAATTCTTTTCAAGTCTAACTCATTTTTCATGTGAAAAAAAAGTTAAATCAAAAAATATTCCCCCATCTTGTGGAATAAATAACATCGACAAGAACCTGACATGATGCACTAGAATCCTGACTGAAGTTTTGGTATACCAGAAATCAACATTTATGACCTCATTCAGGAAAAAAATATAACACATATATATATATTAATATATAGATATAGATATATGTAGATATATATATATATATATATATATATATTAATGTTCTTCAAATATAACATGCAACATAATCAGTTCGATCTGATTTAGAAATTTTGATGGCCACAACATGGTTATATGTGATCATATCAAAGATAAGTTCAGTGCATTGGGACTCTAAAGTCACCCTCTACAAAAATTTATTACAATTTAAATTTTTCATTCTCTACAACTATCACATGATATATGTAATACTAATTAAAAGTTGTGGGGTAGAAAGTGGAACTAAATAGGTCAAGGTGATAATAAAATTTTGTTTTTAGTCTCCATAACTACATCTTCTATGGTAATGTGTAACCTGGTGTGATATTATGTGGACCTTTCATGAATAATTAATGCATTATAATTAAATTTAATAATTACCTCAATTGATTTGAAGGTGCATTAAAAAATCACTCATCACTAGTGACTGTTTCTCGAAGTAACTAAATCAATATCCCTTAAAATTTTCGACACATGATTTAATAGTTTACCGAAACATAAATTGTCAAAATATAGGTACTAGAGAAGATATTTGATGTGGCCTTGGATATCATGAAGATCACCACTACACTAATCCTCCAATTCATGAAGGAGAACACAGATTAGTTGCTCAGATAAATGACTTCTCTCTTCATGATATAGAAGTTATGAGAGCGAGGCTCTCAAATTCATGCGATGAATAGCTCTATGAATGACATACACCTATTACTTTTATTATAAAGTATATAATACCAAGAATTGGTTCCCCAACCCTTGAATATGTGTTACCAGCTAAATAATCTTGGAAAGATATCTTATGACTGATTTTCTTTGTTATAAATACCATTTATATTTTTATCACTTTCATGTATTATAAAAAACATTTTTCATGAAAAATAAATTCATTAATTAAGTCGTTTTTCGTGAAAATATTAAATAAAAACTGAATATTAAAATAATTTTATTTTATGAAATATTTTCCCCTTATTTTCTATGAATATCTTGTTGATAATTATAATAAATAAATTCAATACCAATTATTATAATATTGAAGAATATAAATTTATTTATTTCATGTAGATTGTTCAAACATAAACATAGCTCAAACACTATGTTGGGTCCCACCATATCACAAACTCTTATTCATAAGAATAGGCCAAAATATAGAATATGTAAATTGTGTCACTCTCTGGTACCTTATCTCAATAGAAGAAAATACTTTTAAAAAAATATGAGTAGTGTCTAGAAACCCATCAAGGCCCCTAGGGAGATAAGTAATAGTAATAGTAATAACATTCCTTTCCATAAACACATTCCATGTAATATAATCTCATTGTCTTTCAATATCTCATAAAGAATGAAAAACACTTAATGTTATCATGCTTTCTTGATTGGTTATACATTGCCCTTACTAGATGGAATTTCTATCTTCTACGATGCCCTTAGTTTAAGTGAAGGTACTACTATCCTGATCAACTAGTTCTAATATATCACTTCCTTTCAGAAGAGAAAAATTATGTCTTGATTATTCAATCAATGTCATACCACCAATGGAATAGCCAATAGAAGATACCTAACCATGACATAAATGTCATAGTTTTCATATACCATCAAAGAAGCTAATCAAAAACTATAAACTGATAATAATCTCAAGTCAGGAGACCATTACACCTGTTCATAGATAGGTACTACCAGGGATTCTTAAATCATGTAGTGTTCCTATTGGCCGGTCAGACCTCATGATCTCTTCTACTTGAGATCACCAAGTGAGAACATCATGAGAAGAAGTATCAATGCTTATTATATCCCATCGATAGATAGTCACACTTAATCTGTTACCTTTCAACATAATTTATCTAGATCATGGTACATAAGTTTAAGGTTACGTTCACGGTATCTTTGGGTTATCAATACAGATTGAGAACTATTATAACATTTTTATATGAAAAATAATAAAAGTACATTACGAAGTGAATATAGAATACATAAATGTCAACATTAATATGGTAAATATACATCTTTTATAACTAACTGTATGACTTATATGCTAACTGAAAAATACTCTTCAGGTGGTATGGAATCCTACCTTTTTATTACATAACTTTTCATTACATTTTACAAATAAAAGATCTTAAAAGTCTAGTGTCTTGGAAATCCAAAACAATATACAGGAAAACAACATAAAAAATTCTTCTAATCCACTTTTAAGGATTTTTCATAAGTTCATCCTAAGTATAGTTACTATATCTCAAAACCTGGAGACATACATCAAAGGAAAGGGTGAGCATAAGGCCTAGTAAGGAAAATAAGTGAAACAACTTATATGTGATCTGGAGCGATATCAATAAGAACATGAGGGATATTAAAAATGAATGATAAATAGTCATATCATGGAAATAATAACATGAATAATAACATTAAAATGTGGATAAAAATTGAATTTATACATTCATTAACGTATCACCAAGGTTTGTCCCCAAGGTGTCATAAATATTACCAAGGTATCATGAAACTTGTCATCTCTTGAGATTAAATTCATTACCCAATGAATTGGATTGATATTTGGGAGAACCCTTAATATGTATTTATTTTCGTATGATCCATATAGATAATAATCAGACATTTCATAAATAACCCATAGAGAGTAAAAAAATGGGTTTCACTTCAAAATCGAGATGTTTTTAAAGTGCTAAAAAATAAGATCATTATGTCATTTATAACCCATGGAAAGGGAGTGAGGGTTATATATATGTAAATTCCAGAATAAAATATATAATTTTTCTTTTCATTATGAATAAATATAGAAACTAAATTTTTTTTGGAATTCTCATAAATAAACTAATTAAATTTAATGAGAAAAAGAGAGAGAGATATTTTGAGACAAAAATTCTGCAGCAAAACGGCTATACAACATGGTTTTTGAAAATATTGAAAAGATAAAGGGAAAGGGTCACCCACTCATAAATAAATCATAATATATCATGGTTAAAGAATAAAAAATAAATTAAATCATGGTTTGGATATTTTAATGACATACCACATGAAAAAGAAACTTGAAAGAAAAGAGAAGATGTGTTTTCTTTTGCGAAAAATTCAGCAGCCAAACAATGTCGCTTAAAATTATGAAAAATAAGTTGATGAGAGTGGAACAGGTATCTCATAATTGGGACATAAAATGAATAGAAATAATGATATGGAATAAAATACCCCAACATTATAAGATGGAAACTAGAAGACATAACATAAAGGAAGTCAAGACATAAAAGAAGAGGGTGAAAGGTTCCCTTACCTTGAAAAGTAACTTTGAAATCTCGAAGGTTAGGACCTTGGGATGATTAAGGGAACCTTGGGAGGACTACATGGGCGGTTAAATTACTATATACTCATTGAGGAGTAATTTGGGATGAAATTAATGAAGTAATGGGATGGTATTTATAGAAAAAGTGAGGGAATATTTAATTAATTTCCAAGGGACACCTCATTAGTGGAATTTGAAAAACCATGGGCTTGACCATGGTATTTTCCCATGGTATTGGCCACCTAGGACACCTAATAATGTATCTTACTATTCAAAATTTGACAAGAATTATTACATCATTATTACATCATTAATGATGTCATTATTTACAAAAAAACCCAAAATGTATTTTTATTATTCACTGATAAACAAAACATTTTATAAAAAAATTATAAATTCACCCTAAACTATTATAGATTATATGAATTTAAAAATGAACTCCATTTTAGGAAAATAATTTTCTAATTATGAGATATTTATTTTTTTTGTAAAAAAACTATTTACCAAAAAAATATATATACTTAACTAATAATTTCTAAAATAGTTATTTACTTAGGCTATTATATCACTTTACCATTGAGGATGCCTAAATTATATTTATAATTTCTTAAGTGAGGTTACTATTCCATTGGTCACATTAATATTCATAAGGGTAATATTACAATTTATAAATTACTATTCACTAAAAATTATTTTTATCTGATTAGGATCTAAATTTATTATTGATCACAATTGTAGAAGACCATTTTTTGAAAAATAATTTCACATTACTAATTATTTAAAGTAGAAAAAAAAAATTGAAATAACTTTTTTCCAAAATTCGTCATTAATATGGAACTTCTATAAATTCATCCAATATTTATCATGACATTGGAAATTCACAAATTTTACCATAATAAGAAAAAACAATTTTATTTATACAAAAGTATTAAACAAGGTATCTAAGGCCTCATTACATATCCCATTATAACACCTATATAGGACCTAATTGTAAGTTGTGCTACTGTGATAGAATATTTGTGCGGCTCGGACAACATTGCCCGAGTGGTGATTTCTATCAACTTGAACTTCTCCCTTAGGCGATTCCATTCAATCATCACATGTTGAAACTCATCTTGGTCTTGGTAGAGAGAAAATCCTTGTGACACAACCTCCTTCTCAAGATCCAAAACATGGGATTCATATGGCCTGAGTCTACAAGATAAGTCCATCGACTCTTCTTTTTGTATTATATAACCATGATCAATTGTTTTGATAAACAATAATAATAATGTTAAGAGTATTATTTACAATAGTCACATTGACCAACAACCATATAATTGTCGAAATCCACCAATATCATTTTATTTATAATCACTTCATCAATTAAAGGATATAGTTTTGTTGAGTAAAAAGTAAAATAACACACAAAATTAGGGGAAAAATTATTCAAAAGTTCATGTTGTTAAATTATTCCCCCTTAAGAAATTTCATCACCAAAATTTTAACTTGTACCCTCAGAAGAGAAAAGGTGTGGGTACTTCTGCCTCATAGACTCCTATGGTTCCCATGTGGCTTCTTTTCATTTTTGGTTTCCCTACAACACCTTAACAAGGTGGGTAGTCTTTTTGTTTATAACCTTTTCAATATGATCCAAGACCTCCACCAGTTTCTCCTCATAAGAGAGGTCATGTTCTAGTAGTACCACTTATGGATTTAGTACATGTGAAGGGTCAGGTATGTACTTCCTCATGAGGCATACATAGAAGAAATCATGAACTTGTTCTAGATTTGGAAAAAGTGAAATCCAATAGGCCACTACTCCCACATAATCAAGGATTTTATAGGGGTAAATGTACCTAGGGCTAAGCTTCCCTTTATTCCAAAACCTCATGACTATCTTCTAAGGTGAAATTAAATGATAGAATTTTTCAAACACATCAAACTCCTAGTCCTTTTGATGATTGTTGGCATAGCTATTTTTCCAACTCTGAGCAGCCTTAATGTATTGCTGGATGGAATGTAACTTTTCTGTCATATCCAGCACAAGATAAGTCCCAAGAATCATTCTCTCACCAGCTTTATCCCAAAAATTAGGAGTTCTACATCACTTCCCATATAGAGCTTCATAGGGTTCCATTTGAATGCTCAAGTGGAAGCTGTTATTGTAAGTTAACTCAACTCAAGTAATATGTTGATCACATACACCTTTAAATACCATTTATCATGTTCTCAGCATGTCCTCGAGTGCTTCAATAGTCCATTAAGATAGGTCATCTGTTTGGGGTGATAGGCCATACTGAAATTCAATTCAGTGCTCAGAGCATATTGAAGACTTTTCCCGAATTTTGATGTGAACCTTGCACCATGATCAGATATTATAGAATGTGGGACTCCATGTAGCCTTACCAATTTCTTCACGTAAATCCCGGCATGTTGATCAAGAGATAAATCTTCTCAAATACAAATAAAATGGGAAGTATTGGTGAGACTGTCTACAATAACCCATATCGCATTGTTTCACATGGATGTTCTTAGGAGACCTGTAATAATGTCAATTAAGATATAATCCCACTTCAATGCTGGTATGGGTAGTGGTTGCAATACCCCTTTAGGAAGTTGTTGATATGCATTCACTTTCTAACATACCAGACACCTTGAAGTGTAGTCAGCAACCTCTTTTCTCATATAATCCCACCAATATTGATCATGAAGGTCCCTATACATTTTCGTGCTTCCAGGATGTATAGAGAAAGTAGAGCTATGAGCCTCATCCATCAGCTCCTTCTTTATTTTTGGAATAGATGGAACACATAGTGTTTTACGAAATTTTAGTAAACCTTCTTGATCAAAATAGAACTCAAAAAACTTTCCATTCTTCATAGACTCAAACATATTCTGTAACAAAGGATCTTCTTTATGATCTTCTTTATTAATAATGGTTGAGAAATCATTTGGGTTATGGTTGATGATTTTCCTTCCCTTATAATTTCCATGTCCATATTTACTAGGTCATTGATCAAAGGATCTCTTTGAATCCTGATCATGGATAGAATAGACGGGTCTTTCTTACTTAATTCATCAGCGACATTGTTTTCTATTCTGGGATGATAATAAATTGAACAATCATAGTCATTAAGAAGTTCCAACCATCTCATTTGTCTCATGTTCAATTCCATTTGGGTGAAAATATACTTCAAACATTTATATTCTATGTATATATCACATTTCTCCCCATAAAGATGGTGCATCCATATCTTTAGACCAAAAATGACCATAGCTATCTCCAGATCATGCGTAGGATAGTTCTTCTCATGATTCTTCAACTATCAAGATGCATAAGAAATGACTTTTTCAGTTTTGTATGAAGATGAACCCAAGAACATTCAGGGATGAATTGATGAAAATAAAGAATCCTTCTCCACTTGAGGGATGAGTTAACATGACTGCAGTAACCAATCTATTCTTCAGATCTTGGAAACATTCCTCACACTCCTTTGTCCAGATGAACTTTACCCATTTTCATGTTATCTTGGTTAATGGATTAGTAATTAATGAAAAGTTTTTGAAAAACCTCCTATAATATCCCACTAATCCAAGGAAACTACGAATATCAGTTATTGTTGTAGGATGAGACCACTCCCCTACAACTTTTGTCTTTGCAGGTTCAACTGTGATTCCTTCATTGGTAACAATGTGCCCTAAGAATGTGACTTTTTGTAACCAGAATTCAAATTTGATGCACTTTACAAAAATCCTATCCTTTTATAGAGTTTAAAAAATAACCCTTATATAATCCTCATTCTCCTCACGACTTTTGTAATATATTAGAATATCATCAATAAAAACTACCACAAAGTTATAAAGGTAGTCCTTAAAAACTCTATTCATCAAATCCATAAAAATAGTATGTGCATTAGTCAGCCTGAAGGGTATAACAACAAACTCCTAATGACTATATCTTGATCGGAAGACAGTTTTTTGAATATCTTCTTTGTTTACCCACAATTGATGATAACCAGAACAAAGATCAATCTTAGATAAGAATTGAGCCCCACAATGTTGGTCAAATAAGTCATCAATTCTTGGATGAGGGTATTTGTCTTTCACTGTGATCCCATTCAGTTCTCTATAATCAATTCATAGTTTCATTGATCCATCCTTATTCTTTACAAAGAGTACAAGTGCTTCCCAAGGAGACACACTCGGTTGGATAAACCCCGTCTCCAAAAGATCTTGGAGTTGTTTCTTAAATTACTTGAACTCCACATTTTCCATCCTATATGGGGTATTTGATATCAGATGAGATCCAGTCACGAGTTCAATAGAGAACTCTACCTCTCTTTCTGGGGGAGGTCTATGTAACTCCTTAGGTAACATGTCAATGTATTCCTAGATTATGGGGACATTTTATATCCTTAAACACTCATTTAATTCTTCTTATTCATAGATCAACTCCATAAAGATTGATAAATGTGGTTCTTCTAGAAAAATATCAGGTTGAGATATATCTCCTTAGAAGATAAATAATTGTTTCCCAATTATGACTATTGATATTTCCTTGCTTCTGTATTTGACATTAGCATTACACATTGAGAGCTAGTCCATACCTATTATAATGTCAAATTCCAGCATGGGAATGACTTCTAGATTTGTGATAAGATAGTGATCACTGAAGAAAATACTTGAGTTTCTAAACATTGACGATTCTTGGATAATCCCACCAGGAGTCTTGATTGATAACTCTACTTTTAGAAAGTCAGGGGTTGATTTTAAATTATTTAAAAACTTGGAGGAAATAAAGGAATACATAGAACCAGAATCCAACAATGTACTTTTTATCTTTGAGAGAACAAAAATAGTGCCTACCACCACATCATTTGGTGCTTCAACATCAGTCGTAGTGATTTCCAACGTATGACCTTGTTCCCTTAGCTTTTGATGAGGCTGATGGTGATTCCCCTCCACTAGCCTCAGATTTGGATAGTGATTGGAAAAGTGCATATGTATTCCACACTTATAGCAATGGACATCAGTAGGTCCTGCACCATATTCCCTTTGTTGTAACTGTTTGAGAGTTGAGGATTCACCTCACTACGATAGTTCCGTACGATATGGCCATCTTTTACACACTTGTAGAACTTCCTGATCCCGAGTAGGCAGTTCCCCAAATGCTTCATCCCATAGTTATTACACATGGGAAGTTTCACTTGCTTTTTTCCTCTTCCCTGATCATAAGTACACCCTAATATTGGATCCATCTATATTTTCTGGTCATTGGATTTATGATACCATTGAATCTCACAAAACTCCAGTTCGACTTTTATCGTACTTCGCATGATCTCATCATAGTTATCACAGTCTCAATTTCATAGATTCTTCTCCAGATTAGGTCTCAGTCCACAGAAGAATCTATTAACCATACCAATTGGATCCCCATGACAAAGTTATAGGTCTTACGTGAAATACTTTTGAAGTTCATCTCATAGCTTCCCACAGATTCAATCTCCTTCTGCTTCAGCTTGGGAAAATACTTCTCCATTCTTGTTCTCATGGAATGATGGAAATGCTTACTAAATAAAATGCCTCTGAACTCTTCCCACTCAGTGGATTCAAACCCACTCAGGGAATTGTGTTTTTAATTAGTTCCCACAACTTATTATCTTCTCCTACTCAGCATTAAATAGACAGGGTTACTTTCTCTAATTCCAAACAGTGGAGTACATAAAAGATCTTCTCGATAGAGCTGATCCAATGTTCATCAATCAACGGTTCGGTAGATCTACTGAAGATTGGTGGTCATTAACACATAAATGACTCAAAAAAATTTCATTACGTTTGTGGTGAGATTGGTCTCTCATCTTGATTCAAGTTATTTCCCAGAACCTTTGTTAGTTGGTTCATCATTCCTATGAATGTTTCCATTCTGGCTTTAATCAGAGGGCCATCAGCGCATTGTCCATTGAGGCCACTATTTCCATGGTTCCTCCTATTTCCCTCCATTTTCAAAAATAATAAATCCTTAGTGAGAAGCATATTTTATTTAGGAATCTTTTAACAATAAATTATTTTATGTCTTAAAACTTCAGGCTTAAAAAATTACATTTCTCTATAAATACTTTATAATGATTCATAAAAATTTTATGATTAACCAAACATATCCCCCGAGTGTGTCAAACCTAGAGTGCAGCAAGGCATGCTGTTGTGTACCAGTATACCCCAGGTCAAGCCTAAAACTCATTGTTGGGTTTTTCACTCCTAGGTACATTTGTGCCATATTCACATCCACTTGTTTGTATCGAGAAAGTGATTTATTTGTTCAGAAACCACTTACTTAATATTTCACATAAATACCAGTATGTATTCCTATATTTAGACTTTATATAGGGTTCTTCATAATTTTTCATAGCCTAATTTCCATAAATAACTAAATTATACTTTGATACCAACTATGGAATCCAACATTTTTATTACATAACTTTTTAATACATTTTACAAACAGAGGATCTTTAAAGCTAGTGTCTTGGAAATCAAGGACAATATACATGAAAAAAACATAAAACATTATTATAAACCACTTGTAAGGTTTCATCATAAGTCCATCCTAAGTAAAATTACTGAATCTCATAACCTGGAAACATACATCATAGAAAGGGTGAGCAGAAGGCCCCCTAAGGAAAACAAGTGAATCAGTTTACCTATGATCTTGAGTGATAACAATAAAAACATGAGGGATATCATAAATGAATTATAAAGAGGAATATCATAGAAATAATAACATGAATCATAACATTAAAATGTATATAAAAAATTTAATTTAGACATTCATTAACATATCACCAAGGTTCATTCCCAAGGTGTCATAAAAATTACCACGGTTATTCACCAAGGTATCGTAAAACTTGTCATCTCTATATATTAAATTCATTACCCAATGAATTTGAGATCTATCAGAGTGCACCCTTAATATGTATTTATTTTCATGTGATCCACATAGATCATAATCATAAATTTAAAAAATAACCCATAGAGAGTAAAATAAATATGTTTCACTTCAAAATTGTGACGTTTTAAAAGTGCTTAAAAATAAGATCATTATGTCATTTATAACTCGGGGAAAGGGAGTGAGGGTTATATGTATGTCAATTACTAAATCAAATATATAATTTTTATTGATTTTATGAATACACATAGAAACTAAATTGGGTTTGGGAATTCACATTAATAAAATAAGATAATTTCTTGAGAAAAAGGGAGAGATTTTTAGATGAAAATTCCGCAGCATAACGGCTATAAAACATGGTTTTAGAAAATATTGAAAAGAGATGGAACAAGGTTCAAAAACAAATAAATAACTCATAATACAGAATGGGTACAGAATAAAAAATAAATAAGATCTAGGTATGTATATTTGAATGACATACCATGTAAAAATGAAAATTGAAAGAAAAGAGAAGATGTGATTTCTTTTACAAAACATTTCGTAGCCTAATGGCATCACTTAAAACACAGAAAAATTAGTTGATTAGAGTGGAAAGGGTATCTCATAATTTGGACATAAAATGGACAGAAATAATGACATAGAATAACATACCCAAAATATTAATATTGAAACTAGAATATATAACATTAAGGAAGGAATGAATTAGAAGAGGAGGGTGGAAGGTTCTCTTACCTTGAAGAGTAACTTTGAAAAGCTCTAAGTTTGGGACCTTGGTGGGATTTAGAGCACCTTTTAAGGACTAATTGAGAGGTAAAAAGATGATATCTTCGTTTAGGTGGAATTTTAAATGAAATTAATGATGAAATGAGTTGTTATTTATAGCAAAAGTGAGAGAATATTTAACTAATTTTTTTCAAGGGATGCCTCATTAGTGGTATTTGAAAACCCATGGGTTTGCCCATGGTATTTTCCCATGATATTGGACACATGGGACACCTAATAACATATCTTAATATTCATAAGTCTAACATAATTACTACTTAATCATTACATCATTAATGATGTCATTAATCACGCCGAAACTCAGAACTGTATTTTTACTATTCACTGAAAAACAAAACATTTTATAAAAATACCATAAATCCACCCTAACCCAATATCGATGCTCTGAATTTAAAAAAAAACTCCATTTTATGAAAATAAATTTCTAATTATGAGATATTTAATTTTTAATTAAATGCAGTATTTACCTTAAAAAATTTCTAATACTTAACAAATAATTTCTAAAACACTTATTTACATATTCTATTATATCACTTCACCATTCAATATGACTAAATTATATTTATACTTTATTAAGTAAGGTTACTATTACAGTGGTAACATTACTATTCATAAGGGTAATATTTAAATTCATACTTTACTATTCACTAAAAAATATTTTGATCTTAGACTAAATTTCTTATTGGTCACAACTGTAGCAGAACATATTTTGAAAATCATTTCACATTATTAATTATTTAAATTATATAAAAATATTTTAAAATAACCTCTCTTCCAAAATTCATCAATAACCTGGAACATCTATAAATTCATCCTATATTTATCCACACATTTTAAATTCTCAAATTTTACCATAATAAGAAATTACAATTTTATTTATACAAAAGGATTACACAAGGTTATTAATGCCTTGTTACATAGCCCCTTATAACACATATATATGACCTAAGTGTAAGTTGTGTTATGGTGATAGAATCTTGGGGAGTCTTGGAAAACATTTCTCAAGTGGTGATTTCTATCATCTTAAAATTCTCCCTTAGGTGATTCCGTTCAAGCTTTACATGATGAAGCTCTACTTAGGTTTGGTCCTGAGAAAAGCCTAGTGATTCAACCTCCTTCCCTAGCTTTGATAGAAGGGATTCATATGGCCCGAGTCTACTGGATGAGGCCAAAAACACTTATTTCTGTATTAAGTAACCATGATCATTTGTATTTATAAATAATAATCATAACTTTAAGAGTATAGTTTCCAACGGTCATATTGACCAATAGTCATATACCAGTCGAAACCTACCGATATCATTTTAATTATAATCACTTCATTAATTAAATGATATAGTTTTGTTGAGTAAAAAATAATAAAACACAAAATTAGGAAATGAAGATTATTCAAAAGTTCGGGTCATTACATGTTGGGTCTAGAGAACCTAATTTTACAACATGTCGACCTTAAATGTAATATAATTTCTCCTATTATTTTTATAACTCTTCTTCCTACTATGAGTTGTTTTCCGGTGTGTTTGAATCATATTTACCTTCTTAGACAATTATTATACATGTTTTAGTCCTAAAAACGTCCATTCACTATATTTTTACAAAAATGTTAGATTACAATGCCACATCCTATAAATAAAATATCCTTTAAATTCAAGTCTTGCAACCAAAAAATAGGAGAAATGAAAAGTTATTCAACATGGTATTCCATCTAGTTGGGTGATATATTCCTCTATACATTGAAATACTCTACAAATAAGGGGTTTTATTTCTTTAGTATTACCATGTTGAATAACTCTTGATCTATCAACTGATAAACGCTTTGATACTAATTGAAAGGAATATATTCAGATATTCCTAACAATGAGAGGGTGTGAATTAGTGTTGGGAAATTTTTAATCCAATTCAAATTTTTTTCCCTTTACTTATTAGAAATTTTAGGATATTTATTCTTCTAGGATATTTTCCTTGTCTAATGCATGTATATGAAAGTAGTAAACAATATCACATGATGTTTTTTCAAGTTTCACTACTCAATAAGAGTTTCTACTTCTTGTCATGGTTTAGAAATGATCTTGAACACACAGCCTCTAGAAGTTAATCATTTTAATGCGGTCAAAGAAATTTTTAAACCCCCTTATACTTTCGAAGAACTATATTTAATTGATAGTGATTATTTTATAGCTCTTTGTTAGATCTTTACACAACATCTGAAGACAATCTTCTCCTTGTTGATAAATTGTTGTCACACCAATAAAGTATTACAACTATTGAGACCTTTTGGATGTCATAGTTCTTCTTCATTATTCAACAACCTTTTTCTTTAATTTTTTTGTGCACAGAAGCATGAAAGTAACTCTTATTACCTCTTCCCAATGGAAAAATTATGTATAATATTCTTCTTTTTTTATCAGTCATAATAAAATGAATGTCCTGTTGAATAATGAACTAAATTCTCCCTGGACCAAATGATAATAAACTAATTTCTACATTACCATTAATTTATTCTTCTCTATTGAATTTTTACACACAAATATAATAACTATAGTATAGAAATTTCATGATCTATCTTTCTTATTTAGTGAAAAACCAATTGAACTAAATAAAAATCTTCCAATAATGATTGAATCAAAAACTATATTTATTATTATCAAATAATTTAATATTATCTCAACATATAATAAATGAAAATATATAAATTTTTTTATCTTTGTCTTATTCTCTTTATTTGATACTAAAAATCAACAAATGAGTGTATCAAGTCACTTCTGTTCTATCTTGGTGCATCCAATATTTAATGCAACTAATTTGCAGAATAATTCCAATATCTATTCATACAAGAATGATATTGCACAAATTCATATTGTTATCTTATTAAATTATTAACTAAATACATGCATTTTTCATGTTAATTAACCATATATACTTTTATCTTTATAATTTTCTGAATTTTTTTGAGTGAAGCTTGTATGCAGGAAAGTTTTCTTCTTCAACCCATACGCACACATTTTTCCATTACACTAACTTCCTCTATTCACATTGAACAAGTGTTTAAGAATTCACCTACGCATATAAGAATGCACATTTTTCACTTACTTTTCACTACCTCTTCACACTCATCACACAAGAACCAGGTTTGGGAATCAACCTATATATGAACCATATGTGTATGCATGTGAAAACTGTCCCATGAAATCTTAAATGAGTTTTTCTTATTCTTTACATAAGTATGATTCAATTTAACATGTGAACAAGATAATGATTAGATCTTGTATCCTTCATGCAATTTGAAAGCTTCAGGGATCATATTATTTATGAAGCACTATAGGAGTACTCAACTCAAGAACTAGCTCGTGGTAACAAAGGTCTTTGTGAAACATGATGAGGGTGTTAAACACTAGTCATGTGAATTTCGTGGTTGTTATTAACTATACAGTGTGTAGATATTCATTTCATAGGTTGTGTGGATATCCTTCATGAAACAAAAATGGTTTTTGGAACTCCCCTAATTCATGAGGCCTTGAAGGCTCATGATACCTTTGTTTTTTCATCACGAAATGGATGCTCAGAGAGAATATATTTTAATGAGGAATTGAGAACTCTCAAAAATAGGTAACCAATAATAATTCAATAGGCTCGGTACCTATACATATATAGGAGAGGATCTCCACCTCGCATAAACTCTCCCTTCCAAATTTTATGTCATGTTAATGACCCATAAAAATGGTTGATGATCTCGGCTTTCCATACATCAAACATGAATTAAAATGATGCCACATTTCATGCTGTTTTCCTTTACACTCATCTCGATTCTCCTCTTGGTGATAAATCATGTGCATGTGATTATTAATGTATGAAAATCATCTTACTGAATTCTTAAGATTAAATTCCCTCCTGAAATTGAATTATTAGTTCAAAAAAATCCTGTTCTTCAAATAATTCACATGAATCATGAAAATGATGTTTTATGATGGTATGGATCTTGTTTTATCAATGGTTCAACCAAAATTTAAGTACGGTGGACATGGTTTTGACCAATGGTTGTTTAGTATCATATCCAGTGAACCAGTAGTGTCATCTAGATCTAGGAAGAGGAAGAGGATTGTTAGATTCAAAAAACCATATGTGGATAATTTCATGAAATAATGTGTGGATGATCA
This sequence comes from Viscum album, assembly GCA_963277665.1. Taxonomy (NCBI): domain Eukaryota; kingdom Viridiplantae; phylum Streptophyta; class Magnoliopsida; order Santalales; family Viscaceae; genus Viscum; species Viscum album. Next base: position 1,494,003,535 of record OY728120.1, read on the forward strand.
AATGGCCCTAGTTTAAACTAGTGGGGAGTGGTATGTGATTGGAGTTTTTATTTCTTCGATTAGATGACCATATTATATCTATAATTTTTTAAGTAGATTAATGATGAAATGTTTTCTTCATCCAACATCAAACTTTGGAAGTAACTCCCTCTAATGTATAAACCAAATAATGATCATTTGGGATTTGATCCAACACTGGGGTCGGTACCTAGAAGACACTTCACACACTATGCCTATAAGGGCCACAACATATGCTGTCTAAGTGATTTTTTGTAGCCATTAGGCCCAACAAATACAGAGACTAGATCATGTGCTCATGGTACCTACACATGGGCTCACCTAGTTCTTATAAACGGAACTCCTTCCACCATGCATGGTGGCTAGGCTGTTATATTAGGGCGTAGTTGGCCCATTTGGTCCCACATGTTCCCTGGTTATGTATGGTTTATCTACTGTGTGTGGATAGATATATTTTTTAGATAAATCCCACTCCAAACAGTTTATTCAAAAACCACCTATATAATGGAATACAATATAAAATTTATGTCCACCTTCATTCTCAGAACACTGGTATATAATTCTTCAATCCCTTCCCAATTTATCTTCAAATATTCTCCTTCAATAATTTTTCTCTTCCATTCAATTTCTTCCCATCATGAAATTTATTTTATCATGGTATTCATTTGAAATCAACATCATAAATTAATAAATTAATTTTTACATGGAAATCACTTGTAGTATTGTGAATTAATTTAACACATGTTTTTAGTCATTTAATATCAGTTAAACAATCACTTAATTATCTATTACAATTATTCATCCTGGAAATCCAATTTCATCTAAGTAATAAATAATAATTATCAAATTCTTATATATATTTAAATTTATCTTCATATTATAATACTTTATCACTTTATCAAATATCTATTAACAATGGATCTTCCTCGTCATATTAACATCAGTGAAATATTATAATCTCATTGAACGCAATTTTCTACTGATGAAAATCATTTTTAAAAAAATAAAATCTAAACACAAAGTGGGGTCTTTATATATCTCAGAAAGATCCTTTTTTGTAATTGGGTATTAACTATTTTATTTCTCTCATTATTTTGATACATTAAACCTACATAATATTTAATTAAATTTTGTATTGTATAAAAAATTACTTTTTTCCATTAAAATATGTTCATATTTTTAATTTGTATTTGTTTTTACTTTTTTTATTTTTTCATTCAATAATTAAGGCCTTATATACTAGCCTCTAAGTTGAACTTCAACCTATTTTAGGGATACTCATAGTTCTACCCTCAAAGGAGGTCCATCCACTAAGTCTTGTACATAGCCTTGTCGGAGCAAGGTTAATGTTATATGCATGTGGGCCGGTCTATAAGGTCAAAAGAGAGAACCTCCATAGTATGGGTATAAACCTCTATCATGCCCGTAGACCGAGATGTGTGTAATGTATTTTGTTCTGTCCATTATAAAATCACTTTTGGTGATATATCATGCAGCATCATTGGTCTCAATTCAATGTGGGATGTTATTTTTTCCCTGAGTTCTAAACTCGATCATCTGATCTCATCCACTTTCCTTCCATCTATATGATTCTCTCCATCCCGTGTGCTCTCCTTTTTGAACTCCCATTTTTTCATTTCCTCTCCAAAACATTAATTTTTAATATTTCTTGTATACTTTAGTCAACTAGTTATCCTATTATCCTCCAACAAAATTAGTATCTACAACATAATTAACTGAGTCTCTTATAAACTTTTTTTTTAATTTTGTTTGTGTTTCTAGTTTATCTTTAATTTAACTTGAGGTAAAAGTGGCTCAATTTCATTATCTTCATCATATGTATAACCATATTCAACGTATCCAACATTCATCAAGATTTCATTAGGTTTAATATTTATTTTATTTTGGTTTCTGTTTATCTTTTTTTTTAACTTTTTTGTTTTTTATTTTTAGTAGTGAGTATCTTTTCTTCTTCTATGTTTCTTTTTCTCCTCTATGTTTTGGTTTCATCTGGATTGAATTAATTTATATTTTCCTTTTCATCTCCATTGAATAAAAATTTTTTTCTACCAATGGTGAGTCTTTCTTATCACCATTTGAAATTTTCTAATGGTGAGTACTTTTTTTTCACCATTGGTTTTACTAATGGTGAGTGAGTAAACTTTTTACAATTGCTAAAAACACTAATGGTTTATTTTGTGTCACCGTTTATAATTCTCTAATGGTGAGTAAGCTTTCACACCATTGAAACACAACTGTGAGTCTCTAACTCACCTCTAAGAGAACAATTGTGAGTAAATTTACTCATTGTTTCTCTTCAATAGTGGTTACAATCATTTCTCCCACTGTTTGTTTTTTTTCTTTTGTTTCTTTATGTTTTATCAGTCTCTAAATCTAGCTCCCAAAGGATATAATATCTATTATATAAAAGGTTTTGTTATTTTTTTTAGAGTTTCATGTATTTATAATCATTTATATTAGTTTTTTCGAAAAGGCATTTTTTGCATCCTGGTTTCAAGTGGCCTCTTTGTAATTTCATCTAGAATCATTGAAGTTTGGCACTATTTTTTTCAATTTATTCTATTTGGAAGTTATCATTTCATGCCTCATTAACAAACATATGTAATTTTATTCACCTATATGTTTATTCTGAAAATTTCTTTTGTTTTCAACAAGTCACTGTTGGAACACAATGGCGAGTTATGAGTCACTATTGGAACCCAACAGTGGTCAATTTTTTATTTTTCTCATAATGGCTTTAAGTAATAAGATGCATGGAAGTGATCTCAATTTTTTTTTCATTTCATTTTAATTTTTGTTAAAAATTGAAGCATTAGGTAAAAATATGTTATTCTTCCATTATAAATGTCTAACTGGGCGTAATGTTTTACCGATAACTATTTTCAATAGTGAGTAATGTCTCACCGTAAGTCAAAATTTGTTTCTAAGATTTTATTTTCTTAATTTTAGTTAATGTTTCTAAAATGAATTATACTCATTTATATTTATTATTTTATGTTCAATTAAAATTTAAACAATGTTTATAAAATAATTGTATCATTTATTTTAATGATATTTACACATGAAAATTGTTTTCTTATGATTATATATTTTCGAGCATTCTACTGCATGTATAACTTTTCAAAATTATATTATTATTTGAATTAATTTTCAATTATGATTTGTTTAATAAATATTACTCTTAAAATATTAAATATTTCTTTTAATATTACATGAATAAATATTTTTCCAAATGTTTATTTTTAATGCGACTTTAAAAAGTTAAGGTAACAGTCATATTATTTCATTATTAAACACTAAAAAGTTTTTTTACTAGATCGGAAACATAGATTCTCCTTTAGATATCTATTTTTAATGTATTGGGAGATTTATTGAAGATTAAAATACATGTACATGTGTGGATGATTCATTGGATAAGGATATGATAATTCATTTTCTACTACTCTTAAAATTTATCACAAAACTTATTCAACATCCATTATTCAATTATGATCATTGGAGATCATCTTCATCTTCATCTTGCTCCACTAATGTGATCAATAAACATGAGTTGAAATTAATTTCCAAATAAACTTATCAAGCTATTATTTCATTAGTTTTATATTATTTCTCTATTATAGTTTTTCCAATCAACTGTTTGTCCTATAGAGTTTTGGCTTAATATTTTCTCATCCAAAATCTTTCATTGGGTTATTCTAACCATATAAAAGTTAGGTTGGGTTATTAATCCTAGAGAAAATGATGGTTGGATTATTCCTCCTAGTCAATAAGAAGTTTGGTTATGAACTTATCAAAAGTCAGGGGTTATAGAACAATGTGTGAAATATATATGGTTGTATTTGTATGTTATCAAGTTATCATTACCATTAAAAAGTGAGTAATTCATGTATACCAATTTCCTCAAGGTGTATATGATATTGAAGAGAGTATTATGATCTTGGTGATCTAAACCTCTATAAAAACATCTTTTGTTATTTGTTTTATTTTCGCTACCACTTTTATCACTATTATATCCATGATAAATTTTTTAATTCTAAAAATAAATCAAATAGGACTATCCATCCCCCATACAGTCACTACTTCCATACCAAGGGACCTAACAATTTCTGTGAGATCATATTTTAATTTTAAGGATTTTTTTTCATTGTTTCGTTATCTATTTCTGAACTAACCATTATCATATACATCAAAGTCTAAGCAAATGATCCACTGATTTGTTATGGAAAATCGGGATTTCAAGATATTGAATATTATCATACCACCACACTTAATAGGAACCCATTATGTTTATTGTAAACATAGAATGTAGGTATTTCGTAAAAACAGAGGTATTGATTATTGGTCTATAATTTCCAAACCATATAAATTTCCATAATTTATTTAGAAACTCTTATTGGTAATGATACTTAAAAATGTATTTTAAATTACAATGTTATGAATTACTTATACTTTACTTTAAGTAGGAATATGTATTGTCATATTTAATCCTATAAAACCACTCTAATGATTTGACGATTTTAAAATTCTATCATCAAGGAACATGCATGTTACAAAGAACTAATCTTGGTATACACATAGACGAATATAAATAATTTCGGATGAGTGATCAAGAAATAATTAATGAGATGTACAATAGATTCAATATAATTTTCAATAGCATGTTTTAACTTAGAGATACCATGAGAAATTAATATCTCATTCAAGTACTACCTCATGATCTATGCAATAGATGGAAATCAAAGAAAATTGTTATAGGGTAAAGTATGTATTTTACTAAGTATTCTATGGATGAGTTTATAGGATCACTTCTTCAATACTATCTAGAAATGAAGAATGACAATGTTAATGATCATGATCAAAGGAACGGTATATATTTTAAATCAAACTTAAAAGTTATTTTGAATTATTTTGATTCTATGTTACAGTAAAGTGGGAAAGATGAAATTACAAATTTCACCGAAGGAGTTTACAAGTACATGAAGTGTAATAGAGTATTTGAGGCGATTCCTAGAATAAATTTTCAAAAAGAAGATAGAAAGGTTAGTAAAATATGGAATACTAGTAATGATGATGCCTCAAAATTAATTTTATATCAGTTTAGGAAAAATGGGAACAAAAAATTAGACTGTTCCAAATTAAAACATGACGGAAAGGAAAATAAATATAATAAGGAAAAAATAATGGAAAATCCTGAATGATGGAGTTATATAATAGAGTTATACTCAACTGATTATGGATTTGAAAGTGAAAAGGAATATGTAAATCGTTTTGTATGGATACTACTATAAATGAGGTACACTCTTACTATGATCATAGTTAGGGTTATGAAATTGATATTGAAAATAAAGTTGAAGAATTAACTTCACAAAATAAAAATTTTCATAGTGATATCTTGAGAATGTATGAACTATATAGCGAATTGTAAAGAGAAAATAATAAAATTTATGAATAAAATACAAAAATAATGATTCTGTTTTACGCAATTTAGAATGGAAAACTCTTTTAGATGATTTTAAAAAATAGATAATGATGAAAATATAGGAATAAATGTTTTCCTAATAAAAAATGATAAAGATCAATACATAATATTTAAATTTGTTTGTGATGATTTAAAAAAAATTTAAAAAGAATGAAATCATCTTATACATGAAAATAAGAAACTGAAAAATTATATATCATCTTCAAATGTGAAAATATGTGATGGTCGAGAAGTTATTTAAAAATGTAATGAAAACTTTAAGAAGTAAATTACAGGTTTAAAGGAAACGTTTTCTATATTTTTTTGAGGCCAAGTGAAATTTGATAAATTAGTAGTTATAAAAAACCCAAATATGATAAAAATGGTTATGGATATAATGATTAGGTTCCTATAATATATAGAAGTACTTTTTTAATGTCATAAATGGAAATATTTCAAATGTTACATGATTTAATTATAGAATGAAATTGAACTATGAAAATGCGTCTTCTTTAAAGTTTACATAGTCTTTAGTATATACTAAGACTTTCATTTATAAAGATTTTCCTTCAATATTACCAAATAATACATGTTTCAAAACTGTGGTTGTTTTTAAAACATTTTCTACAATCTCATGTGGAAATAGACTCTATATTTGTTCACGAATCCTTTCATGGAAAATGTCCCATATAGTGGTTGACTACCTATACGATTAGGATATTCAAATCTCTCATCAACAATAACAAGATGTATACTCACTCATAGAGGGAGGGGAACAATGTAGCGGGCCACCTAGATTCCCATGCTAATCAAAATATTAATGTCACCTGTCTCAAAAACATATCTTTCTTTAAACCCAAGGGGGTGAATATGATTCAAGGGGATGCCTTAGGTCTACATTACTACAGGCCTCCTTAGGCTTAGGAGCCCTGTAGGGCTTGTAACTTTCTAAGGAATAAAAATAATAACGATGATGATGATGAAGATAAAATGTATATAAAATTTGAAGATAATAAATGTCTTATTTATAAATTTAATAATTTTTTATTTTATGATAATAGAAAATAAATTATATATTCTTTTTATTTTTTTGAACTAACCCAACAGAATGTAAAATGATTAAAATTTATAAATACCGATTACATTCTGTAGAATAGGACTTTGGGACATGTTTATATTTGGGCCTCCAAATACAGAGACTAGATTAGGTGCTCATGGGACCTACACATGGGCTCACCTAGTTCATATAAACGACACTCCTTCCACCATGCATGGTGGCTAGGCTGTTCTATTAGAGCATAGTTGGCCCATTTGGTCCCATATGTTCCCTGGTTATGTATGGATTATCTACTGTGTGTGGATAGATATATTTTTTAGATAAATCCCACTACCAACAATTTTTTCAAAAACCAACAATATAATGGAATACAATATAAAATTCATGTTCACCATCATTCTCAGAACTCTAGTATATAATTCATCAATCCCTTATCAATTTATCATCAAATTTTCTCCTTCAGTAATTTTTCTTTTCCATTCAATTTCTTCCCATCATGAAATTTATTATATCATGGTATTCATTTGAAATCAATATCATAAACTAATAAATTAATTTTTACATGGAAATAACTTATAGTATTGTGAATTACTTTAGCACATGTTTTTTGTCATTGAATATCAGTTAAACAATCACATAATTATCTATTATAATTATTCAACCATGAAATCCAATTGCATATAAGTAATCCATAATAATTCACAAAGTCTTAAATCCATTTAAATGTATCTTCATATTATAATACTTGATCACTTTATCAAATATCTATTAACAATGGATCTTTCTCATCATATTAACATCTGTGAAATATTACAATCTCATTGATTGCTAGTTTCTACTGATGAAAATCATTTTAAAAGAAATAAAATCTAAACAAAAAGTTGGGTCTTTATATATCTCAGAAAGATCCTTTTTGTAATTGGATATTAACTATTTTAATTCTCTCATTATTTTGATACATTAAACCTACGTAATATTTAATTAAATTTTGTTTTGTATAAAAAATTTATTTTTTCATTTAAAATATGTTCATATTTTTAATCTGTATATGTTTTTACTTTTTTTTATTTGGTCATTCAATAATTAAGGCCTTCTTCAATGTCCTCAAAGTTGAGCTTCAACCTATTTTAGGGAGACTCATAGTTCAACCCTTAAAGGAGGTCCAACCACTATGTCTCGTATAGAGCCTTGTTGAAGCATGGTTAGTGTTATATTCATGTGGGCCTATGTATAAGGTCAAAAGAGAGAACCTGCATAGTATGGGTATAAGCCTCCGGCATGCCCGTAGACTGAGATGTGTGTAATGTATTTTGTTCTGTCCAATATAAAAACACTTTTTGTGATATATCATGCATCATCATTGGTTTCAATTCAATGTGGGATGTTATTTTTTCCCTGATTTCTAAACTCGATCATCTGATCTCATCCACTTTCATTCCATCTATATGATTCTCTCCATCCCGTGTGCTCTCATTTTTGAACTCTAATTTTTTATTTCCTCTCCAAAACATGTTTTTTTAATCTCTCTTGTCTACTTTAGTCAACTGGTTATCCTATTATCCTTCAACAAAATTAGTATCTACAGCATTATTAACTGAGTCTCTTATAAACTATTTTTTAATTTCGTTTGTGTTTCTAGTTTTTCTTTCATTTAACTTGAGGTAAAAGTGGCTCAATTTCATTATCTTCATTATATGTGTAACCATATTCAATGTATCCAACATTCATCAAGGTTTCATTAGGTTTAATATTTCTTTTATCTTGGTATTTGTTTATCTTTTTTTAACTTTTTTGTTTTTTATTTTTAGTAGTGAGTATCTTTTCTTCTTCAGTGTTTCTTTTTCTCCTCTTTGTTTTTGTTTCATCTGGATTGAATTAATTTATATTTTCTTTTTCATCTCCATTGAATAACAATTTGCTTCTACCAATGGCGAGTCTTTCTTGTCACCATTTAAATTTTCCAATGGTGAGTGCTTTTTTTCACCATTCATTTTACCAATGGTGAGTGAGTAAACTTATTACCATTGGTAAAAACAAAAATGGTTTATTTTTTGTCACCGTTTATAATTATCTAATGGTGAGTAAGTTTTCAAACCATTGAAACACAACTGTGAGTCTCTAACTAACCTCCAAGATAACAATTGTGAGTAAATTTACTCATTGTTTCTCTTCAATAGTTGTTATAATCTTTTGTCCCACTGTTTGTTTTTTTCCTTTGTTGCATTATGTTTTATCAGTCTCTACATATATCTCCCAAAGTATATATTGTCTATTATATAGAAGGTGGTGTTCTTTTGTTAAGAGTTTCATGTATTTATAATCTTTTATATTGGTTTTTTTTTAAAAAAAATTGTATACTGGTTTCAAGTGGCCTCTTAGATATTTCATCCAGAATCATTGAAGTTTGGCACTATTTTTTCAATTTATTCTATTTGGAATTTTATCATTTCATGCCTCATTAACAAGCTGATATAAGTTATTGACCTTTATGTTTATTCTGAATTTTTTTTTGTTTTCAACAAGTCATCGTTGAAACCCAATGGTGGGTTATGAGTCACCATTGGAACCCAATAGTGGTCAATTTTTTATTTTTCAAATGATGGGTTTAAGTAATAAGATGCATGGAAGTGATCTCAATTTTTTTCATTTCATTTTAATTTTTGTTAAAAATTGAAGCAGTAGGTAAAAATATTTTATTATTCCATTATAAATGTCTAACTATGCATAATGTTTTTCTGATAACTATTTTCAATAGTGAGTAATGTCTCACCGTTAGTAAAAATTTGTTTCAAAAATTTTATTTTCATTATTTTAGTTAATGTTTTTAAAATGAATTATATTCATTTATAATTATTATTCTATGTTCAATTAAAATTTCAACAATGTTTAGAAAATAATTGTATCATATATTTTAATGATATTTACACATGAAAATTGTTTTCTTATGATTATATACTTTCGAGCATTCTACTGCATGTATAAATTTTCAAAATTATATTATTATTTGAATTAATTTTAAATTATGATTTGTTTAAAAAATATTACTCTTAATATATTAAATATTACTTTTAATATTTCATGAATACATATTTTTTAAAATGTGTGTTTTTAGTGCGACTTCAAAAAGTTAAGGTAACAATCATATTATTTTATTATTAAACACTAAAAAGTTTTTTTATTAGATTAGAAACATAGATTCTCCTATAGATATATATTTATAATGTATTGGGAGATTTATCCAAGATTAAAATACATGTACATGTGTGGATGATTCATTGGATAAGGACATGATAATTCATTTTTTGCTTCTCTGATAATTTATCACAAAACTTATCCAAAATCCATTATTCTATTATGATAATTGGAGATCATCATCATATTCATCTTTCTCCAATAATGTGATTAATAAACATGAGTTAAAATGAATTTCCAAATAAACTTATCAAGCTATTATTTCATATGTTTTATATTGTTTCTCTATTGTAATTTTTCCAATCAACTGTTTGTACTATAGAGTATTGGCTTAATATTTTCTCATCCAAAATCATTCATTGGGTACCCATATAAAAGTTAGGTTGGGTTATTATTCCTAGAGAAAATTATGGTTGGATTATTATTCCTAGTCAATAGGAAGTTCGGTTATGTACTTATCAAAAGTCAGGGGTTATATAACAATGTGTGAAATATGTACTGTTGTATTTGTATGTAATCAAGTTATCATTCCCATTAAAAAGTGATTAATTCTTGTATACCAATTTCCTCAAGATGTATAGTATATTGAAGAGAGTACTATGATCTTGGTGAACTAAACCTCTATAAAAACTTCTTTTTTATTTGTTTAATTTCGGCTACCACTTTTAACACTATTATAACCATGATAAATTTTTTAATTCTAAAAATAAATCAAATAGGACTATCCATCCCCCATCCAGTCACTACTTCCATACCAAGGGACCTAAAAATTTCTATGAGAGAATATTATAATTTTAAGGATTTTTTTTCATTGTTTCTTTATCTATTTCTGAACAAACAATTGTCATATACATCAAAGTCTAAGGAAATGATACACTGATTTGTTATGGAAAATAGGGATTTCAAGATATTGAATATTATCATACCACCACACATAATAGGAACCCATTATGTCTATTTTAAACATAGCATGTAGGTATTTCTTAAAAACATAGGTATTGATTGTTGGTCTATAATTTCCAAACCATATAAATTTCCATAATTTATTGAGAAACACTTATTGGTAATGATACTTTAAAATGTATTTTAAATTACAATGTTATGAATTACTTATACTTCTATTTAAGTAGGAATATGTATAGTCATATTTCATCCAATAAAACCACTTCTAATGTTTTGACAATTTTAAAAGTATGTCATCAAGGAACAGGCATGTCACAAAGAACTAATATTGGTATACACCGAGATGAATCTAAATAATTTCAGATGACTGATCAAGAAATAATTAATGAGATGTACAATAGATTCAACATAATTTTCAATAGCATGGTTTATCTTAAATATACCATGAGAAATTAATATCTCATTCAAATACTACTTCATGATCTATTCAATAGATGGAAATCAAATAAAATTGTTATAGGATAAAGTATGGATTTTACTAAGTATTCTAGGGATGAGTTGATAGGATCACTTCTTCAATACTATCTGGAAATGAAGAATGAAAATGTTAATGATCATGATCAAAGGAAAGGTTTATATTTTAAATCAAACTTAAAAGTTATTTTGAATTATTTTGATTCTAAGTTACAGTAAAGCGAAAAATATGAAATTACAAATTTCACCGAAGGAGTTTACACGTACATGAAGTGTAATAGAGTATTTGAGGTGATTCCTAGAAGATATTTTCAAAAAGAAGATAGAAAGGGTCGTAAAATATGGAATACCAGTAATTATGATGCCTCAAAATTAATTTTATATCGGTTTAGGAAAAATGGGCACGTAAAATTAGACTGTACCAAATTAAAACATGAAGGAAATGAAAATAAATATAATAGGGAAAAAAGAATGGAAAATCATGAATGATGGATTTATAAAATAGAGTTAGACTAAACTGATTATGGATTTGAAAGTGATAAAGAATATGTAAAAAAAAATTTTATGGATACTACTGTAAATGAGGTACACTCTTACTATGATCAAAGTTATGGTTATGAAACTGATATTGAAAATATAGTTGAAGAATTAACTTCACAAAATGAAAATTTTCATAGTGATATCTTGAGAATGTATGAACTATATAGTGAATTGTAAAGAGAAAATAATAAAATTTGGGATGAAAATAAAAAAATGATTCTGTTTTACGCAATTTAGAATGGAAAACTCTAATAGATTCTTTTAAAAAATAGGTAATGATGAAAATATAAGAATAAATTTATTCCTGATAAAAAATTATGAAGATCAATACATAATATTTAAATTGGTTTGTGATGATTTAAATAAAATTGAAAAAGAATGAAATCATCTTATATATAAAAATAAGAAACAGAAAAATTATAGATCATCATCAAATTTGAAAATATGTGATAGCCGAGAAGTTATTTAAAAAGAGAATGAAAACCTTAAGAAGTCAATTACTCATTTAAAGGAAACAGTTTTTATATTTTTTTGAGTCCAAGTGAAATTTGATAAATTAGTGGCTATAAAAACCCAAATATGATAAAAATGGTTATGGCTATAATTATTAGGTTCCTATAATATATAGAAGTAATTTTTTAATGTCATAAATGGAAATATTTCAAATGTTACTTTATTTAATTATAGAATGAAAATGAATTATGAAAACTATTCTTCTTTAAAGTTTACATAGTCTTTAGGACATACTAAGACTTTCATTTATAAATATTTTCCTTCAATATTACCAAATAATACATGTTTCAAAACTTTGGTGGTTTTTAAAACATTTTCTTCAATCCCAAGTGGAAATAGACTCTATGTTTGTTCAGGACTCCTTTCATGGGAAATGTCCCATATAGTGGTTGATTACCTATACGATTAGGATGTTCAAAGCTCTCATCAACAATAAAAAGAAGCATACTCACTCATAGAGGGAGGGGAATAATGTAGCAGACCACCTATATTCCGATACTAATCAAAATATTAATGTCACTTGTCTCAAAAACATATCTTTCTTTAAACCCAATTGGGTGAATCTGATTCAAGGGGATGCCCTAGGTCTATATTACTATAGGCCTCCTTAGGCCCAAAAGCCCTGTAGGGCTTGTAACTTTCTAAGGAATAAAAGTAATAATGATGATGATGATGAAGATGGAATGTACATCAAATTTGAAGATAATAAATGTCTTATATATAAAGATAATAATTTTTTATTTTATGATAATAGAAAATAAATTATATATTATATTTATTTTTTAAAACTAACCCAACAGGATGTAAAATGATTAAATTTTATAGACACCGATTACATTCTATAGAATAGGACATTGGGACATGTTCATATTTGGCATTTATACAAGCTGGCCAAACATGAACTGGTTCTAGAACATCCAATGTTCAGTTCATGTTTGTATTATGTGTTTAATTCCTTTTTAAAATGTAAGTAGCACAAATATTATTTTATATTTTTAAATATGGTTAATATTTTTTTTTAATTTCTACATATTGATCTTTTTGGACCCATTAAAACTTCAAGTTTTGGTTCTAAAATATATATTTTTTAAATTTTTTATGATTATATTAGGTTTAATTGGATTATTTTATTATATCATAAAAGTGAAACTTCAAAAAAATATTACTTTTTATAAAAAAATTCAAAACCATAAAGGTCAGTTAATTTATTGTAATAGAAGTGATAAAGGGTGAGAGTTTTTAAGTTGTGAATATTATAAATTCAATGATAATAATATATATTTTCATATTTTTTCACCCCTAGAACACCACACAAAATGGTGTTGTGGAGAGGAAAAATAAAACTATTTAAGAAATGGAGAGAACAAATCTTAATGAATTCAACCTTCAAATAATATTTTTTGAATGAATCTATTAACATTTCTTGTAATATCATAAATAGGGAATACATTATAGCCTTATTGAAAAAAAAACTCCCTATGAACTTTTTATGAATAAGAAACCAAAAATTGGTTGTTTTAATATTTTTGGATGTATTTTATATATTTTAAAAACTAATGATAAACTAGATAAGTTTTCTTATAAAAGTGATGATGGTATCTTTATTGGATACTCTAGTAATAGTAAGATTTATAGGGTATACAAAAAAAGAACTATTAAAGTGGAATAATATGTTCATGTTCAATTTAAGGAGAATAATGATAAAAAATGTAATGATTCTCTTCATAATGCTAAAGATTTTAAATATTTCAACTTTAATAAAGATAATCCGGAGATTAAAGATGCTTCAGTTGAGGTGGATCTTGTATCTTCTCAATATGGTCCTTTAGTTTGGAATACTCATAAAGATATCACTTTTAAAAATGTTATAGGAAATTTTGAATATGGAATTAGAACTAGAAATGTTGTTTTACATTTCTGTGAAAATTCTACCTTTGTAGTCGATTTTGTTCATGTTAATATTGAAGATGCTTAGAAAGATTCAAATTTGGATAATTCCATACATGATGAACTTGATGAGTTTTATATAAATAAATTATGAAATCTATTTAAGTTACCAAAATACATAATGTCTATAGGAAACAAATGGATTTTTTAAAATAAATTGGATGAATATGTTAATATAGGTAGAAATAAGGCAAGATTAGTTGCCCAAGGATATCTTCATGAAAAAGGTATTGATTTTAAGGATTAATTTCCACCAGTTTCTATATTATAATCAATTTGGATTTTATTATCTTTTGAAATTTATAGAAACTTTAAAAAATTTAAAATGTTTCCAAAAATTGAATTTTTGAATGGTGTCATTTGATAAGACATTTATGTTAAATAACCTCCTAGTTTTGAAATTATTGAATTTACAAATCATATTTTCAATATATCTAAATATTTCTATAGTATTATTCAATATCCTTGATCTTGGTATGAAATAAAAACTGTATATTTATTTTCTAAATGATTTTGTTAAAGGTAAGTTTACTCAAATCTTATTCATAAAAAGTGTTTCAAATTATATAATGATTATACATATTTTTTTTGAAAATATATTTGGTTCAACAAATAAAAAACTAAGTAATGAGAATTAAAAGTTAATGTTAAATGAATTTGATATGATCATAATGGAGAAATTAAATTTTTTCCCTTAGTATAAAAATTAATCAATGAAAAAATATTATTTTCTTTAATCAATTCAATTATGAAAAAGAACTTGTTAAAAATATTGTAATTGTTCTTATAAAACCATGAGTACCCCTATGAGTAAAAACTCTAAACTATACATAGGTGAATCTGAAAGGTTTGTCATTTATAAGTTGTATAGATGCATGATAGGAAGTTTTATGTACTTTACTAATTCTAGGCTATATATTATGATTTTAGTCTGTATGTGTGCTCTATATCAGTCTAACCCCAAAGAAAGTAATATTAAGTCTATAAAAATAGTAATTATGTATATAAAAGTTAATGTATGTCTTAGAAAGTTTTACTGTCACTTTTGGAAAAAATGACTTATACCCACGGTTCAAAACCATGATTATAGCCCAAAAAACCATGGGTATAGGCTATACCAATGGTTTTGGGAACTATTGGAAATTGAGGCATCGATATAGCTCCACAACCAATACCCACTATTTTCCAAACTATGTGTATAGGTTTTCAAAACAATCAGGCTATGGGTTTTGATCCCTTGACCACCTCCTCTAACACCCAGCGCCTCACCACTCCATCTACTTCACTTATGAATATATATATATATATATATAACTATATTATTCTAAACTGTGGGTATAGGAGTGAAAATCATGGGAATAATTGTTTCTATGAAAAAAATTTGGGTCCTGCAAAAAAAATTTCCCACCATAATGTGGGAAAGTAATACCCATGGTATTGAAAACTGTGCGTATTCGTCCTAGAAAAACACCATATTCCCACAATTTTAAAAAACCTGTGGGTATAGGTCTCAGAAATTAACCCTACACCCACTTTTTTTCCAAAACCATGGGTATAGGTTAGGATAAAAAACCTATATCTACGGTTCTCCTAGAACCATGGGTATAGGCTCCCATACTATACATATACTCATGGTTTTGCACAAACCATTGGTATAGGGTTTCCTATATCCATTGTTTTTTCAAAACCATGGGTATTGTCCCATTATCTAGTAGTGTCTTATGATAATTTCTTTGATTTACAGTCTTGCTCTAATTATGACTTTGGAGGTTGTAGAAATCATATGAAAAATTACTTCAGGTATGTGTCAATTTTTAAGAAAATGTTTAATTTCATATACCTCTAAAAGAAGAAAAATCTATTGCACTGCCAACAACTGAGGTAGAGTATGTTGTTACTGCTATTTTTTGTTCACAAATTATTTAGATAAAATAAACATTGTATAATGTTAATATTAATTTTGATTAAATTCCATTTTCCGGTGATAATACTACTGCTATTTCCATTTATAAAAAATCTCCTTCAACAATCGAGAACTAAACACAATGATGTTAGATTTCATTTTCATGGGGATAATGTAAATAAAGGTGATATATGCTTAGAATGTATTCTAACTAATAAAGGATTATATTTTATTTTCACTTAACCCTTAGATTCTATTAAATTATATAAAATGAAACTCGAATATGGTATGATGGAATCTTAACTTTTTCTTAGTGCATTTTATATTTTGGATAATTCTATTCAATATTTTTGTCAGTATCTTTTATAATTGAAATCTATGTATTACACTCTTACTAAATTTTATTAAATTAATCTATCTACTTGAACGTTGTAACTATATATTATTTTCTTTTCCTTCCTAATATTATATAGTATTCTTAAATGATAATTTTATTATAATGTTTAAAATTACATAATAAGATAATAAAAATTCAATATTTTTCATTAATGTATCTAAATGTAATATTTTATTTCATTTCATTCAAGAAAATTATATTTTTTGAATTAATGTACATTTTGATAATTTTTAAAATGGGGGATAATTTTTTTGAATTTTTAATTATTTTCTATTTAGTTTTTTGAAATTTTAATAAATATTATGTTTTTTAATTTACAAAAGGGGTATATTGTTCATAATTGGGTATTATGGATTTTAATTCTATCTTTGTTTTAATAAATTACTCCTACATAATATTTAATTAAATTCTGTTTTGTTTAAAAAATTATTTTTTATCTTTAACATGTATTAGAATTTTGTTTTAATATGTATTTGTTTTTAATTTTTATTTTAGTTTTTCATTCTAAAATTAAGGCCTTCTACAGAATCCTCCAATATGAACTTCGTCCTGTTTTAAGGGGACCTGGAGGTATACACTCGAGTGAGGAGAAACCATTGAGGCTTGCATATAGCCTATTCTAAGTATGGTGTGTGATATATGTGTGTGGGCCCATGTATAAGGCATGAGGAGAGTGCCAACATTGTATGAGAAAAAAGTCGCCTGCAAGCCTACTGTCCAAGATTTCTATGTTTTATTTTGTTATAACTAATCTATAACACACTCTATAGGATATATCTTGCATCATCATTGGTTTCAATTCGACGTGGGATGAAAATTTTTCATCAATATCCAATATGGACCATTTGATCTATTCCGCTTCATTTTATCTATTTGATTCTCTCCATCCCTTATGCTCTCGTTTTTTAACTCATATTTTTTATTTCTCCTCCCATGATAATTTTTATTTTATCTTCTTCATCTCCTTTGGTCTACTGTTTATCTTGTTCTCTAACAAGCAACTCATTATTGTTGATGTTCATAACTGAGTATCTTCTAACCTTCTATTTTAATTTCATTTTTTCCTAGTTTGACTTTTTTTTACTTAAGATAATAGTGGACGAATGTAATCATCTTCAACAGGTGCCTAACCATCAGCAGTGTATCTAAAATTCATATGAGTTTCCTTATATTTAATATTTCCTCCAATTTGATCTGTGTTTATCTTTTAGTCTATGTGTTCAATTTTGTTTTTAATAGTTATTACCTCTTGTTCTTTGTCATATATTTTTCCCATTTGTCTTATAGTTTCTTACAGTTATAATTCATCTCAATTTGGTTTTTCAACTCCATTGATTAAATTTGTTTACCAGCGGTGAGTCTTTATTTTCACTAATGGAAATTTTTAACGGTTAGTTTTATTATCATTATTCTCTTTATCAACAATGAGTGAGTAAAATTTTCACTGTTGGTAAAAAACCAACATTTTTTTGTGTCGCCACTGGTAAGTCTCCAATGTTGAGAAATTTTTCTCACCATTGGAACCTAATATAGAGTCTCTGACCCACATATAAGAGAAAAATGGTGAGCAAAGTTACTCACCCTTTCTCTTCAATAGTGGTTATAATCTTTTCTCCCACTCTTTGTTTATTTTTTTCTTTACTTATTTTATCCATAACATTAATTTCATCTTTCTCAAAAAGGATATCTTGTATATTCAATAAAAAATATTGTTCTATTTTTAAGGGTTTCAAGTATTTCTAATCTATTATATTAGTTATATCAAAAAAACATTTTTTCTATCTTTGTTCCAAGTAGCTTATTCATAATTTCATCCAGAAGATTTAAATTTTGTTGATATTTTTTGTTAAAATTTATTAATTTTAACTTTTATTATTTCATGATTCTTTGATAATCTGGTGTAAATTTATTCACCTTCATGTTTATTATGATTGTTTGGTTTAGTTTTCAACAAGTCATCATTGAACCCAATAGTTTGTCATGGGAACTTTTTGGAAACTAAGGGTACCTAATTTTTTATTGTTCTAATGAATCATTATAAGTAATAAGGTGAATGGAAGTTCTCTTAATTTTGATCAATTAATATTTATTTTTCTAAAAAAATTGATGGTAGTTAAAAAATATGGTTTTCCATCATTGGAAATTTCCAGCGAAGAGTAATGTCTCACCGCTCTCTATTTTCAATAGGGATTAATGTCTCACCGTTCATCAAATATTATTTCAAAATTTTCAATTTCATAATTTTAGTAAATATTTTTTAAAAAAAATTAAATTGATTAATGTTGAATATTTTTTGTTTAATTGTAGTTGTAACATTTAAAAAAAATAATTGTTGCATTTTTTTAGGTAAATATGAACATATAGATTGTTTCCTTATGATGCTCAGTTTTTATAAAATTATATGGAAGGTATAAATTTTCAGAGTTATATTATTATATTAATTAATTTTCAATTGTTATTTTTTTAATAAGTATTAATCATAATATATTAAAAATTCACGTAAATATTTCATGAATAAATATTATTCTGAATGTGGTTTTTTTCAGCACGACTTCAACAAATTATAGTAATAGAAAAATTATTTCATTATTAAACACTGACACGTTTTTTTTCTTATATTGGACATGTGAAAACAACATTAGATGTCTAGTTTTTATGTATCATGTGATTTATTCATGAATACAATACAATTATTAGTCCATATGATTCCTTTGAAAAGGATGCGAGAATATATTTCATGTTGCTCTAAAAATTGATCAAGAAACTTTTTGAACATCTGTTGTTTTATTGAGATCACATGATATTTTCATTTTCTTCATCATCCTCTAATGATGTTATCAAATAACAGGATCTACAATGAATTTATACATCATCTTCTCAAGTTATTATTTTTTTTTATGTTATTCCACCACTGTAATTTTTCCAATCATATGTTAGTCCTACAGAGTTTTAGTTCAATATTTTGTCATCCAAAAGTTGTCATTGGGTTATTCCTTCCATCTAAAATGAAGTTAGGGTTATTCCTTCTAGAAAAAAAAATGGGTTATTCCTCCCAGATATAAGTAATGTTGGTTGTGACTCCATCAAATGTAAGGAGTGGTACTTCCACTTGTGAAAAAAACGTACGTTTGTATTTGTATATAGTCAGGTTATCACGCCCATTAAAAAGAAAGGATTTAGTGAATACTAATATCCTCGACGAGTGTAGGAGATGGAACATAGGACATGGATCTTGGTGATCTGAACCACAATAAAAAATTCTTATGTTATCTGTTTTATTTCTTTTGTAACTTTTAACAAAGTTATAACTCTGATAAATTTAATATTTATAATTATAAATCAAAAGGGACTATTCATGCCCCCCCACCTATACTCACTACTTACATAACAAGTTACTTAAAATATCTTACCTAATATCACTCTATATTCCTTAACCACATCCTAGAGCTTAAGGTCCTTCAAAAAGATCATTCTTTCTTAGATTAAGATGTAATCCAAAAGAGGTTTCTTAATGAAGTGGTATAACACTGAACCGATCATTTTGAATTTATTATTTTCCTAAATACATGGTATCCATTATATAATAGTTAATTTAGTATTTTAAATATACTAATTTTTTATTATAATAATTAAACAAATTTTATACTCCTTCTTTCTATCCTAAAGAAATTGAATACACTGCTTGTGGGTACGTATGGCTTACCGTCTCCACATGGCATTGTATTTAATTTTTAATCACTACATGAAACAGATAATTATTATGATGTTTTTAATATTTATATATGATATTTATGATATAATTATGAAATTTAATTATAATATCATAAATTCCTTCTTACCATCCAAACTGTTGGACAACGATAAATTCTCTCATGTGTACTTGTGGGTTTCCACCTCTACAATGCGATGTGATTCATTTTTCAATTACATTTTACATATATGGTAATAAGTATATATTTAATGAATATATAAGATATATATTATATCTAAAAGTTCTTATAAAAGTTAATTATTAATTATCTTTATTTTCCTTATCTGTTAAAAAATTAAAATAGTGTTCATTCGTACGTACGGCATACCGCCTCAATAAACGGTGTAATTCATTTTTCTGCCTCTATAATTTATGGATGACTCTAAATATATATAATGAATATTAATATAATTTATTATATTTATAATATTTTGGAAATAATTTAACCATGTATAATGTATAAGGACTAAAACTACCTAACCAAAACTCTCATGAAATAGAAATAGTTATCACCAAAAAAATGAAGAGTTTAATAAGGAATGGTTAAAAATGGTTGTTGAAATGTTATATATGGATCTTATGTGATTTCATAACTATATATATGATTATGATACATAATTATAATAAATATATTTTATTATATTGGAGGTTATGGTGCTGTTGAAGTAATTCGAACTTGAGATAATGGATTTATGTTACAATCTCATTGTTTATCGGGATTGTTTTTTATTATGTTTTTCATGATGGAATTTTAAAACCTATATCTCAAGAATATAATGAATATTGTTCCAATATATCTATTTTTATACATTAAATATTTCCCTTTAATTTTATTCAATTTAGGTACAGAAGAGACTAAAATAACATGTTTAAGGAAAACCAACTTTCTTCTTCTCTTTGGTTGAAAATCATTTTACTTCCATGTCCATACTTTCTAAAAATGTTTTCAATAATATTCTTAATATTATCCTATTATTTTTAAAGTTATGTTTTAACCATTTTTAATTCCATGAATCCATCCATAAAAATTTAACCCTCCTTAGTTGGAAATGAAGGAATAGGGATAATAACCCCCGAGTCCAGCCACCAGTAGTCCCCGGGATGACGACAGGCCCTAAGGGAATAAAAATCACACTTATAGGAGAAAATAAATCTATAATGTATATAATAAAGTGATAGTATATCTTTGATAATTTAACTCCATTAAAATATTATAAATAAATGAACTAAAACCATCCCATAATGTGTGATCAATGTAAGGAAATTCATAAATCTCCAAATAAATACCAAGAAAATCTTAGGCTGCAATACAACAATAGTCCAAAACTCCAAGAACGTAATATATATCATGGTCCACATAGTCCTCCTGGGTACCTAAAAAATATTTTTTATAAACATAGGGTGAGAATACAAGTATAATAAATACGTTCATACATAGATTCCCTCATGCACATGTGAAAATATCATATTAATGCACCATGGATCAAATAAAATACCAACAACGCCTAAATAGATAAAATAACCAATCCCATCTACACTATGGCATGCAGAAAAAATTACACATCCAAGTATTGTAAAATAGAATGAATAATATCAAAAAAATAGTTCCTCACAACACTTTATTACTAATTATCCACTATGATGCACCAATAACGTATGTCATGGAACTATCATATCTTCTCTGTAACCTCCTTATTATAGACACCTAGTCCATAAAATCAAATCACCTATGACCCAAAATCACTGAGTCCATCATATCACATCACATAAAAACTCACCTGAAAACACCTAGTCCATCAAATCACATCACATATCACCCATAGACACTTAGTCTATCACATCATATCTCACTCGGAGAAACCTTTTCCATAACTAGAATATAAGGTTATTGTGAACATAATTTACATCAGTGTTATGAACTTTTCTTACCATGAATGATCCCCACCATAATCCATCTCATCAAACATCACAAAATTTCACTTTTTACTAACATACATCACATATAATTCATAAATATTTCACCCGGTATAGAGAGTAGGGATGAGTAGGTAGCTAGCCATACATCCTCACCACCATAATTTTTTTTTAAAAAACTCTCAAAACATTTTTCTATTGAAAAATGGTGCGTGATGTGGGTGGGGTGTGTATATAAATCATAAGGAATATAATATATATATATATATATCCACATACAACCCCAATAAATGGGTTCATAAAAAAAGTATTATCCAAACAAAAAACATCACCACGAAGCCCAACAACCGCAACCACATTAGTTTCCACCACAAAATGTATAACACCACAAAATAAATTCATAAGAAACAAACCACTTTATTCTATTAATTTTAGGTTGTAGAAATTTCCAAATTTCCCATTACCAACAAATTTTAATTAATAATCCCATATTTTATCATTTAAAAATCTTCCAAATTTATCACAATTCTCATATTATTTCAAGAATTCATTAACCATTTCAACACATTACATTTAAATTCATCATTTTCAATTGTATTTCCTTACAACCTAGAATACTATACAATTTACCACAACCTAACAACCATTATTACACATGCCAACAAGCCCCACACCTCCACCATTTCAAATCACCACCACTTCTCATCCCAACCACAAGATCCCAACAAATTCCATCGCACAACAAAACCACACAAATAATTTCATTTTTAATAAGGGGATTTTATCACAATCCACATTAAATTTAAATGAATTTATCAAAAAACACAAGATATTCCATGTTAAAACAATTGTATTGTAAGAAATATGTGATTATAAACTTTCATTCAAAGTGATAACAAAAATTACATATTAAGGGTTCTATATTTCAAATATCCACAGTGAAATAAATCCTCCAATGGCCATGATTTTCATTAGTATGTGAATCCCATATAATCATAATATAAAAATATTAAAATCCTTAAAAACATTTGATTTCATTAAACTTCCCCTTCAATTTAAATTTAAAACAATTAATTTTCTTTATTAGTCCAGTACATACTATATTCCAAAAATATAAAAAGATAATTTACCCTCCTTAATGATACAAATAGATGAGAAAGAAATGATTCCCTATCTCAAATGAAGATTCTTTAACCACTGCATAAGGTTAGAAATACAAGGAGAAGACCCCAAGAAACACAATGAAGTAATACCACTTGATAACCCTAAATACAATAGATAAAATCATATTATTACCAAAAATTTATTAAAATAAAAGTTTCCCTTCAATACAAACCTCTTCAAGATGAAAAACATGGAGAAATAGGGATAAGTAAAGAGGGAAAGTTACTTAGAACCACGAAGAATTGATCTTTTAAGGTTGGGGTTGACAGCCTGTGGAAGGGGATAAAATAACTCATTGGGATGCACTTGGTTCTACAAATAAATATGAATAAATATGAAATAATTATGAGTTTAAACTGAGTTTTAAAATTTATAGATGGTTTAAAAAACACAACACCACGACATACCCTATATCTCCATGGAACTGAATTATTGGAAAAGCACTATACCATGGAGTGGTGCAAGGGAACATGTAGTGGTGATTTGAATTAAGTATTACCCTAAGAAACGCGACTGTCACCCTTCCATAGAGCTGATAAAATATGATAATGAACCATGGAGTAGCATAGAACACTACACTATAGAACCCAATGACTAGGGAAGGTGTCACCCCATAACCCAACTCCAAGGAATATCTAACCAAAAATTAACAAAACCCCTAAAAACTCACCCCCAAACTCAATACCATAGTAAGTTTTACCATGCCTTATCCATGTTCAAAATTAATGAATGGTCCAAACACCCTCATATCCCTAGGCCATAGCTAGCCACTCTATGCCACATAACTCCTAGAACAACATCACAACCCTGGACTAAAGTGTGGCCATACCAAAAATGGAAGTACTAGTAAACTCCTCTGTCGACCCCCCCCCCTCAATTCCACAGCTATAATATCTATGACTCATAAGAGATTCTTATATCGAAACACCATGCTCTATACTGTAAAACTATCTTTAGCTATATTTCCTAGCCACAACCTCTTTTTCCCCCCATCAACCTTGGAACCTCATTTGGAAACCTCTTCCACCAGAATATCCACAATGTAATGGGATATAATTTCCATATTGTTACATTTTGATTTTCCCAAAATGGATTTAGTGGAATATTATTTTAATTTTCTGAATGTTGTACTTTTGAATTTCTACTGAAAATGTGAAACAAAAGTGTTTTTATATACATGGAATGAATGAAATTTCATTCCATATAGACCTCTCAATGCTTTGAAACTTCCTCTACTAGTTACTAAGGTTATCTTCCAAAAAAACTTATTTAATATATATTAAATTTTTAGATTTTAAATAAATTATTTCATGAAGAAAAGTTTGTTTTAATCAAGAAATACTGCAAGTAGTATTTTAAAATAATATTATATTATAACAAAATCCCATGAAGTTAATTATTATTTTTTATGGATATTCTCAAATCATACCATACTTATTCTTTCTCTAAATTTTTTTATTATGCTGATGATATGTGTATGAAACCCATTTATTTTCTAAGGGTTATTCTATGATAAATTTTTGAAATGTTTATCAAACTCATATCATTTTCAATGTTCATGATATATGATTAATAATTTATGATCTTGTATCACACATATGAATGGATTATGATTATGTGAGGGGTGTTCCTAGAATTATATATATCTCGAATGAATTTGGTAAACATGAAAATTTCATGAGATAATATGGACTTGAATGGGGAGAGAACATAGTTCAGTAAATGATTATGTCTAGTATTATATTATTGGGAGAAAATATTTACTAAGTATATGATGGAATGTGGAGTGAAACCTATCCACTATTATATTCTTAAAAGTGACACATAACTAAGTAAATCATTTTCTATGATTATGTGTATGCCAAAAACTTATGTCTTATGCCAATGTCATGATCCCATGGTTCATGTTCTTTGATTCCTTTATGATTCACTTCTTTTGAACTACCAAGATTTAATCCATGATTCAAGATTATGATATATGATATATTCTGTATGGTTTTCTAGTTATAGTATTATTTTATCATACCATTATGATCATGCTATTATTATGTGATCAGTTATATCTCCTTGTTTACCCTTAATGAGAATATTATCTAACCATTTAATATATTTCTTTTCCCTAAACCATGAATAATATTTTTTAGTATAATATGCCTAACAGGGATGAAATTTATAAATAACACAGTGGTTGATTATGAATATCTTTTATGAATTAGTTGTTTATGTATCAATGTTTCCAAATAAACTTAAAATATAATATTTTGGAATGTATTATAATTTTATATAATGAATATTCATCAATTAAGATGTAATATTTATTTATGAAAAGTTTGGGTTTCTATAGATGCTATGAGAGTAAGGTTTAGTTACATTTAGAAACTTTAATCACAAAAATATATTGAAACAAAATTAGTATAGTCCTATGAATAGAAAACCATATTATGTTATGGTAAATAAATTAACATATTTTTACTTGCAAAACATCCCTATATGGATACTATAAGTGGATGTGGTGTTTGGAATAGATGCATCTAGGGGTAATAACCCTAGAAACTATTGGTCGAGTATATCTCAACCATCATTTAGGTATATGGGTAGTGTTCCCTTACTACGAACCTATATTGACACTCAAATGGTTTATTATTTTTTTAATTTAGGATTTCTTTATGAACCATTAGGAAATATTTAAATAGATGGTGACCTAATATGACATATAGTGTAATAGATATGAAAAGAACGTTTCAGGATTTGTGAATCCTATGATTGGTTTTTCATTATTATATGATGCTTTACTATTACTATTGTTTCTCACACTATACTTTCGATTTTATGAAATGGATGGAAATAGGGGTATTTCTGTTAAAAAATAATTTCATGGAAATTTAAATGATTTTCCTTATGAGAAACCAAATTAAACAATAGATAGAAGGTGGAACCTTTTGATTATTCCTAATTATCTATATCATTATATAATTAATTTTCTCAACTTGTGTGAGTTTATACACACAAATAATATGATAGAAATAGATTTTTAGGAAGACCATGGAAGGATAAAGATGCAAACTTTTATATATTATGTATGTGGGGAGAGAAACTTAGAAAAATTTCTCATCAGAAAAAAGAAGATATTTTTTCTATGGAATGGAACGGTATATAGTGACTAATTTCCAATGAAAAATGAAATTTTTTATGGATATAAATGAATTTCATCCTAATGAACCATTTATATTTTCATGTATTTTGTGTGGGGAATATGGGAATTGTCCATGTAAATTCCCTAAACAAAGGGTTTACTCTAATGCCAAGGAAGGATCTATGTTATATTGATCATTGAATTGAATGGATTGAAGTGTTTATTTATTTGGATTCAAGAATTACATTATGGAGTTATTATATAAACAATATTATGGATATGATAATTATGAAACATCAGAGGATTTTTTCACAAGATTTTTTATATAAGTATTTCAAAACATATTCTTATTGGTACTCCTAACCAAGAAAAGTGATTAAGTGGTAAGGTGATAATTATTTTTGGGGGTAAAGAGTTGATTGACATTGATTAAGTAAGTGGTATAGTATTGTTGACCTCAAAACTAATTAATGATTTTATGTCAAAGGGATTTAGGTCATCTTTTATTATGTTTATTGAAATTTTGTATTTATGGAATATATTAAGTAGTCTATGATTTTGTTTGAGGAATAACGATTGTTTAAGTTTTTATAATAATATATTTGTTCATGTGAGTTTAAATTGGGAGTTACGGATACCATATTGGGTTTACAAGTTTAAGGTTAATCATAATTTCAAAGGAATAGATTCCCATTTAATGTTTTAAGTGATGTTATTTTGAGGTGATTTGAATATTTTACTGGGATTTTGGAAAAACCCTCTAATAGTGTTAAAATAACCCTTTGTTTTAGTATATTATTTGATGTTATGTTAATTATTTTCAATTTGATAGTGGGACACATATATAGAGAATATTAATTTTTGAAAAGTGATTCATTGATAATGTGATATTTTTGGAGATATTAAAGTTCAAGCTAAGGATTACATTTCAAGTTAGTATATAAATTTGATTCATGATATTTGAGTAAAGTTCCCTAAATTATAAGATTATATACTCATTTATCACAGTGATTAATGATATTTTGGGGGATGATCCATTAGGTATTGTTATATGTAACCATTATGTTTAACATGAAATATTATTTGACAAGAATGTAATTAAATTTTTTTGGGATATAATATTAAAGGTATGATATCACCTTTTAGGTTAACACATTATTTAATGTAAAGATTATTGAGGTTATTTTGGATGTAGGGTTATTTATGAAATTATCAAAATGGAACATTTGTTATTATTGTGGAAATTTTAGAGTTAAATGTATTGTTTTATTATATTAAGGTTTATAAATTTTTGGATATTATCTTACCTTATCAAAGACTTTTAGATTTTTTTAATATTTACATGTATGATTAATAGGTTAATATCATTTTTTTTGGATTATGAAGTTGATTTTAGTTCGTAGGGAATGAAAAATTCATCTTAAATAATCATTTTTGGTGAAAAATTAGAGATTGTGGTGGAAATTGATTAAAGGGTGAAGTTCTACATGTTAAGTAAATATATTTGTATATTTTCTTAGTCAATATGGTAAAAGTATTCCTAAATTAATGTAAAAGGATTTTGAAACAAAAGAATTATCCAATTACATTCATTTCTAATGAATTGATATTATTTTTAAAACCTAAAAAATATATGGTTTTTTGGTCATTAACATTCTCATGATCATTTACATTCTTGTGATCAACATTATTTATCACTCTATCATTATTTGGATATTTCATTTTTCAAATCTATGGCCATATTTTCAAATCCTATTATTGTCCACATTTTTGGATATTCTTTAAAGTGTAATTCTATATGATGCTAAAATTTTCATTTCCCACTTTACAAGAGGAAGTTTTATTAATTATTTTTACGATGTTGGTTTTCAACAAAATAATCTTCAAATATCAAATCCTTGATTACTGAGGATAAGTTAAAGTTGTGAGGAGGAGAATTTTAAAATCTAACACTGTATGATTTTAAAATAACACTATGTTTGATAGTGTATGTAATATATAACAGTAAGATTTAATGAACCACAAAATATTTTTATTTTATGAACATTATAACATAGCCATTTAATTATAAGGTATGAATATAAGTAACCAAATTTTTAAATATATAGGAAATTCATAGTCAATAAAAATTTATTTATAAATTCCTAGAAAATAAACCCTCAATTTTTAGTAAAGTCTTTTATTATTAAAATATTTTATCATCAAAAATTGCTTTTATTACATTTTGTGGGGGAATATTATAATAAATTTTTGGAAATTTTAAAGAAATATATATATTTAATAAAAATAATATAATTTTTGAAGTAATAAAATAATAATTATCTTATGTTGAATCTTTAGAGATTTTTCTTATAAGAATTATTCTCCATTAAATAGTGAACAATACTGATTTTTATTGAACACTGTAATTTTGTTTCTCGAATTTACAATGTACCATTTTTTTAAAATGATTTAAAAGTAAAATTATTTTTCTAATATTATTAATAACCCAATTATGTTTGTTGGTATCAATTTTAGGGTTTAATTTTGTATAAAAACATTTTTATACATTAATAGTTATTTTTATAAAAAAACTATTATTCATCGGGTTTTATGTTTTTATCTTAAATTAATTATTAATACATAAATAAATTTAATATTTTACTACACATTTGTAATAAAGAATTAAATATTTCTTAAATTGTTTTAATTTATTTTTTTTCGTTATGAATAATAACCATAGTAAATCTAAATTACCATAGTAAAGATAAAATTGTTTAATTAGGGTGAAAACTAATGTGATAAGACCTAAAATTAATTAAAACATTTTCCCTTATTTCATTGTATGAGACTATCTCATCCATAATCATAAAAACTTCTAAAATATTACATTTTTACCATTCAACATTGATTCAGACCTTTTTAATATTTTAGTAAAAGATAATGTCAAAAAACCACACTTTCTTTCTATTAATATCTATATTATTTTTTGAAAGGGAAAAAAAATTATATTAAATTATAAATTTTTTATTTGAAATGTTAATTAATTTTTTTATCATCTCAATTTAATATTAATTTTAAGTTAAGAAATAACTATCTTAAATCCATTTGCAATGCCGACATATCGTATTTGCAAGCGGTAAAAAATCAAGTAAATGATTTTAAAAAACACTAAAAGGAATATTTTTTTGTTGATTTAAAGTATCCAAAGAATTTTAAATTACAAATTACATATTATAGATGTGAGAAAGTTTAAATTAGTATTCCATTGTTTTCATTTTGTTTTCAAAGTAAATTTACTTTAATAGTAATTAAAAATATATTAATAGTATTTTATGCTAAATACATTTTAATAAATTATTTGAAAATAATAAAAATATTTAAATAATATAGGTAGGTTGATAATAAGTTTAAAATTTTATCCATTTGAAATTTATTATAAAATTTTCACCCTATAATTAAAATTATAACCCTTCAATATTAAAAATTCATTAATATGGTTTAGGATGATATTGGTAAACCAAGGGGTAAAAAATGATAATGTTTAAAATTATATCCAAACTTGAAAGAATTTTATTGGTTTATTATATTAAGATCATATAATCCTTATATTCTAATTAAAATAATTTTAGAACCATTTTTCATGATTATAGACATGTATTTTGTTATAATATTTCAAGTATTTTGAAACATGGTATTAATGATATTTTATAAAAAAAATTAAAATTTATTAAATGATTTAAAATTTATAAAAAATCTAAAATTGGATAATTTAATGTGTTATGGTTTAAAATATCAACCATGTTCCATTAATTGGTTTCATGTTTATTTATAATAACTTTATAGGCCCCTAAAGTGTAAAAGACATTTATATCAATATAATTATCAAAAGCACTCATGGGGGTTAAAACTAATAGATAAGGGTAAAAAAATAATCCAAACTTGTTATAAAATTATTTTATGATATTATTTATTCTATTAATCATATTATATTATAATAATATCTTCTTGTATCCATTTTTTCAGGAATATTAATTAAGATTAATTTAAAACTCTAATTTATTCCAAGAGTGCCCCTCCCCTCACTTATAAAAGGGAACTTCCTCACGATCATTATTCACAATGTTTGAGCCTTATATATCATAAAATAACTACCATAATATCATCCTATATTCCTTCACTGAATCCTAGAGCTCCTGATCTTTCCAAATGACCATTCTTTAAAGGCTTAAGGTGTAATCGAAAAGTGTTTTCTCAATGAAGAGGTATAACTCTTAACTGAGCATTTTAAATATTTTATTCAACCTCTTATAAATAATTTGTACTAATTATAAAATTAATAATTCATTATAATAAAAATACCTAATTGTTATATTATGATGTAACAACCATTATCCACCTTTTTCATTCAATGGAATAAGAAAACATCGCTCGTTCGTAAGTACAGCTTTTCGTCTCCATGTAGCTTTATAATTTGGTTTTCATCACAACATTACATGGATATTTATTATGATGGGTTTAATGTTTATATATTATAATTATTATATAATTACTCTTATAGAATTATAATATCATATTTTTCCTTCATATATTCATATAC
This sequence comes from Viscum album, assembly GCA_963277665.1. Taxonomy (NCBI): domain Eukaryota; kingdom Viridiplantae; phylum Streptophyta; class Magnoliopsida; order Santalales; family Viscaceae; genus Viscum; species Viscum album. The sequence goes on from OY728120.1 coordinate 1,494,034,499, forward strand.
TTTGTAAAACGATATTGTCACTTGTGTGTACATGTGGACTACCACCTCCACAAAGTGGTGTGATTCGTTTTTCATTTCCATTTTACATATTTAAAAATAAGAATATATTTAATGAATTTATAATATATATATGATATAAAATTTATCATTTATTGGTGAATTTATATTTACCTTTTTTTGCATCCATCAAAAAATGAAAATTGTGTTCATGGGTATGTATATCCTTCGGTCTCCATGAATTGTGTAATACATTTTTCTATATCAATATTTTATCAATGAATTGAAATATATATATATATATATTGAATTTATATAAAATATTTATATCATGGATAAAATTATGTATATGGTTGAACCATGAGAAAATCATAAGAATCAGAACTATTGAACCAAAAATCTCCAGAAAATGAAATAGTTAACACCTGAAAACAATGATTTTTATTAGGAATTGTTAATAAATGGGTGAAAAAATATTATAATTTTATTTTATATGGTATTATAATCATATAATTTATTATAATATATAATTATAATAAATTTAAATTTATTATAGAGGAGTTCAAAGAGCATTCAAAGCAAGTTAAACTAGCGGTAGGGAATTTATATTAAAGTCTCATTATTTATTCTTTTTTTTATGAATAAGTTTCCAATAATTAAATTTTATGACCTATATCTCAACAATCTCATGAATTTTCTAATAATGTCATTATTCTTATAGATTAATTTTTTTCATTTTATTCTCCACTCTTTAAGTACATTGTTTCCAGTGAACCTCAATATCGTAACCACATTATTAAAATGTAGAGACCCTTACTTTTCCAAAAAACTCTCCTAATCCTTTACCTAACTAAACTTATGGATTAATTATATGAATAAGAAACTTGAGATACCTTTCTTGTTATCATATTTCTGTTGGTGTGCGAGTACAGTTTGGATGATGACACCTTCGACAGACATTAATGTTGATATTAAAAATTGTATGGAAAGAATTTCTTTAACTGTTTGGAACTTATTTATTGTTCTTACCATGTGATAAAACATGTTATTTTCATTCCTGGTTATGATTTAATGTGCATATGTGTATCTTGTGAGAACCAAATTTGTAACTTGATTCCGTGTTTACGATCAAAGGGTATTATTAATGTTTGATAATGAGAACATGTATTTTTTACTTCTACCTATACTAAAGATGATATATTATGTTTCCTAGTATTTTCTACCATATTATGTGTGATTTTGGATATATTATTCTGGGTTAACAGTGCATGTGGGCCATCTTGATAGGTTTATCACTTATAGGGAGAGTGCGCATGATTTTTGATGATGGTGATGATAGGCCAACACATAGGGTAGGGATATGATGATGCTTTGTGGATGTCATATATTACACTCGAGGACTAGTGGATTCCAAGTATTATGTAACTTGATTACTAGGGTATTCCAAGTAGCACTATAAATGATTCCTAGTGGATGTCATTGACATGACTTACTTGATTCATAGTGGATTTTTAGTGGTACATTCACAAGATGTTGAGTAGCCTGATTACTAATGGATTCTAAGGGGTATGTCACTCAAGTTCTAGTGGATTTCATGTATCATGGTAACTTAATTCCTAGTTAACACAGAGTACATGAATCAATTGAAAGTAATAGGATTATGGGTTCCATGGTTACTAGCCTTGCGTCTAGTTGAGGTTATTTATGATATACTAACATTCCTTTCAGCATGGAGCCGAAGCTGGCACAACTGGGGATCATGGTGGCATAGCTAGAACATGATTTATTTGTTTTTAATTGTTATTTTAAGCACATTTTGTAATATTTATGTAATAAACTTATGTACTTGAGAACACTAGGTTAAGGAATCATTGGTGGTGCTCTATTGTGTCTTGGACTCACATTCTACTTAGGCATATCAGTGTACTTGTATATTTCATGAATAAATATCCAACAAATGGTAGGTGCCTTATGGTGGATGAATGAGTAGAGGAGCATAGATCTATTTTTGGACCCATACAAACCCCACTATATATTTTTATTTATCATAATTTATACTTTTATTTGTATTTCTTCTTTGGGGTCCCATTTTATTGTTTGACATGAATTCCATCCTTCTCATTTTTGACCTGTAATATAATTATTATTATATTATTTATGTTTTATTATTGATCATATGATATGATAGAGATGGTATAGTCTCCCCTTTTACTAACATATAAACTAGATACTAGTCAGAAAACTCTTGCATATGGGGAGAGGTTCATGATATCATGTGACCTTCGGGCTCAGAGTTTATGTAGTGGGGGAATTATGTTTTTTGTTATCCTTTATTAAATTCACCTTGGGAGACTAACATGATGTTGATATGTGATTTATAATATTTCAGGTGATTTCATGCATTATGACTACACACATAGGTTAGCATTCCATATATATACCCATTTTTCTACAATATATTACTTCGTTATTTAAATACCAAGATTTGTGCTATCTCATTAGGATAGATTCAATTCTGTGATATATCTATTTTCACATTCTATTATGATATATCATTTTTTCATTAATTTTTTGAATTTATCATGGTGTTATGTTTTTATATATGATTAATATGGATAATGTGCACTGATGGAGACTGAGGTTAGTACTATGAGGGGTATACCTTAGGGTAAGGGTAGACTCCTAGGAGAACCGTGTGTGATCCCATAGATAAGTTATAACTTTTTATGTTCCTAATTTTATCCATATTATAAAGGCTCCTCCTCGAAGATGTCTGATGGGACTTCCAGATATGGAATCCTAAGGTTTTCTCATGCCACAACCCATGGTGAAGGAGGATATTACCCATCAAATACCTACACCAAAACATGTGATCTAGGTACTAGAACCCATTCAAATGGGACTCTTAGGTAATTCCAATATAAGGGGGATTCACTCAAAGGGCTATGACTAACCATGCTTGAGAAGTTCAACTTTATATTCCTTCAAAATGATTTGGTAATAGTGTCCCATAGGATATAAAGTATTGGATATAATTAATCAATAATATTTTCAAGTTGTTCTAGACTCCGGAGGATGGGTGATTTATTCTAATGACCTTCATGTTTCAGGGACCCAATATGAGATGGTGAAATGTCGTGATTCGGGCTAAGAGATGAGAGGGTCTTACTTGGGAGAACATCAAGGAGATATTTCTTGAGATTTAATATCCTAACATGATGAATATGGACCATTCCAAGGATTTCATGGAATTATGATAGGGTTCTATAATGTTCTCCTCGTATTCTTCTTGGTTTTGGAGTTACTTAACTTTTCTCATTTTTTGGTTTGGAAAGAAGAACATAATTCATGGGTGTTTGAAAAAGTCCTTCAACCTAATATTATACCTAATTTTAGGGGATTTTACTAGAAAACATAATCTCAGGTTCATTTCAAGTCCCTCACTTTTGAGAAGGACCTAGAGGAGGATATGTCACAACCCATCCCCCGGGGCCCGTGCCATGACTACCCCAAGCCCGCCTTCCATAGTCCAGGGGCTGGAGACTAGCACTGGAAAGGCATATCCGTTTACAAGAAGACATTTACTTTAAACATGTACAAACACACCATCCAATAACACAATAGGAAGAAACCACGAAATGAACTACTATAGTAAAAAGTGTGCTGAATGAAAAAGGGGTCAGAATTCAAGCCCAACTAGAAAGTACAAGTACAACTAGAATAAGAAAAAATAACTCCTGGGATGTCCACCGAGGATCCTACCTAAAGGGTAGTTATAGCTCACGATCAGTAGTACTGTGTCACGTCATGCCATATGATCCACCTCTGAGCACCGTCCAGTCTTGGCTCCCTCAGCCTTGATCAACGATGTCCATCGTCGGCCCAAGGCACAACAAAGTACGGGAAAATCCTGTGCAGGGGTGAGTATAACAATACTCAGTAGGGACCCCGAGACCCCTGAAGGTCACCCAGAGTTCCACAAAGGAAAGACCAAAAAGCAAGACCTCAGTCATAAAGCACGAAGCAATCATCAACTCTACTTAGGTATATGCCCATACATATTACTAAGAAATCCAGATATACTCTTCTCATACATGAGGAAATAATACCACATAGGTAACACCATGAAGGTAAAAGTACCACACAGGTAATGCCACTAAGATAACACCATGAAGGTAAACGTTCTAGACATGTAACACCACGAAGATAACACCACAAAGATAAAAGTACCACATATGTAACACCACAAAGAAAACACCATGAAGGTGAATATACCACATAGGTAACCCCCCGAAGATAACACCACGAAGGTGAATGTACCACATAGGTAAAAACATGAAGATAACACCACGAATGTGAAGGTACCACATAGGTAACACCACAAAGATAACACCACGAAGGTGAAGGTACCCCATAGGTAACTCCACGAAGATAAAAGACTTAGCTGATCCTAGGTATTAGTGAATTATATAAGTACATATGATCATTCTCAAAGCTATATCATCTTATTCTTGGAAGAGTCACTATTTCTAACCATAAGGATTTTGACCCACACAGGATTGATAGGTACTAACCCCCGTAATGACCCACACAAGATCTGACCCACACATGATTGGTATATGCTGACCCACAAAGGATCGTTGATCCCTAAACCTCGTATGATCTGACCCACACAGGATTAGTATGCACAGATCCACACAGAATCGCTGAGCGCTGACCCACACAGGATCTAACCCACACAGGATCGGTGTTGACCCACACAAGATCGCTCGGTACTAACCTCCGTAGGATATGTCTCTAACATCCACCTCACTGCCAGCCATTGGATTCCCACTCATAGCACATTTGAGAAAACAAATCCTCAATCCATCGGTCATACCACATCTTCCACAAAGTTCCGTGAAGAAGTATCCCAAAGGACCGCCATGTCGTAGAGGTTCCAACATGATAGACAACGCGTCAATCTGATGCCCAGTCTCTGACTTATTAGTTTTTTAGTTCCGGGGGCCCGGTTGGATTCTGGTTCGATCCAACCTAGCCATACTCTATATTTCTCTGAAAATCAAGTGGAGTATTACAAAAAGAACATCTTCCTCCAATGGTCCAAGAACCATAGACGGTTAGTCAAACAGACGCCCGAATTTCAAGTTATGGTTATTTTAGTGAATCTAGGAATGGAAGGGTTAGGGTTTGATCTAACCTGGTTCGGGTTGACCCGACCCGGTCCAGGTCTGACCCAGTTGGGCTCGGCCTGCTTTGGTGGTGGGGCCCCACCCACAGAGGGGCGCGGCCCGCTGGGCTTGCACCACCTGACCCATGAAGGGCGCGACCTGCTGGGCTCGTGCGGCCTATCCCGCGAAGGAAGCATCCCGCTAGGGCTCGCGCTATCTGGCATAGGGGGGCGGTAGCACTCCCACCCCTTACCCCCAAATGGCTTAGCTATTTGGGTAATTGAGCAGTGATGCCACTTGACGCCGCCCGGATGTCATGGGACCCGCAGGGGTGGGTCCCTCCTCCACTGTCGTAGCTTTGTGTTGCGGCCACCTCTAGCGGTGTGAGACAGTAGGCCGCTATGCCTACGCCTTTGACGGCTGGCTCTAGCCGGCCGCCATCTTCATCTGTCGTGGCCTTACCCACCGGTGGCGCGTGATGGTGCACCACACCACCTTCGTGGCCGGCTGGTGTCGACCGCTCTTCTAACCACCGTGGAAAAGTGTCGTGGCCTCCTTCTACAGCGTGTGATGGTGCGCCGCCTCCATCATGGCCAGTCAGTGTCGTCATGCCGGCAGTCTTCCATAGAGAACGCAAGGGTAAACAAGGTATCAGAGGGTCCATTCCATGTTTGATTGGCCCGCACCCTCCACGTTAGCTTAAAACCATGAGGGAGGATTAGTATTCCAAAATCACTTGAAATTATAAAAAAATAAATCCCTACGTCATGATCAATGGAGAACACACATGATTGAGGAAGAGTCAGTGTTTGTTATCCCCGCAACAATCTGCCAACGATGCCGCTCAATTTTCATTCTTTATTTTGGGATTCAGTGTCACTCATCACCGCACGCTACAACTGGACCCATCCTCCAAGGGGTTAGTGTTGCAACACTTTATCAGTATTTCGTTGCTTGGTGAAGTTGTGCCAATACCTCTCCCCAAGCTCCATATAAATAGGAGAGGATGAGGGTGAGTAACACCGACATAATTAGGGGGTTTAATTTAATAGGAACCTTCCTAATTCCAACAGTGTTGTTACAAAGTATTTGAGGAGTTAATCCATTTAATTTCTTGACACATCGTTGGTACGACCACTACCGCTTGTCCATTGGATGAGAATAAAGAAAGAAATAAAATAACAAAGTTTTTTTATTATTCTTTTAAAAAGTCCAAAATATAACTTTTTCTCCAGATGTACTGCGGTCGAAGTGAAGCCTCCCTTAAGTTAATCTTGGCACTATGAATTCATAGGTGCCTCGTCTTTTTAATCCATGTATCGGTTCAAAAGATAGAAAATACAATCTACGTGTTTACTGAACATACCTTAAAAAAATTTCTGAAATTAATTTCAGGCACACCGAGACTCAGAATCGTGCGCCATCAATTTATTCAAACTATTAATAATTCAGTATAATTAAAAAAATTACATGGAAAATATGGGTCTTTACATTCTACCCACCTTAGATATTTTTGTCCCTGAAAGCCACAACATAGACTAAGGAAACAAATGAGGGTACTGAGCAAAAATCTGAGCCCCCCACTCCCATGTGCTCTACTGGAGGTTCTCGTGCTGCCAGAGAATGCACACCAGAGGTATAGATCTTCCACAAATGTCACGCTCCTATCAATCCTCAATCTCCACTAGAACCACCGTAAACGTCTCCACATCATCAAAGTCCATCTCACCATTGTCAATTACGTGTGATGGGTCATGCACGTTTATTCTCAATTAAAATACATGGAATACATCGTGCAACCTCTCCAACTATAGTGGTAGTTCCAAGAAGTATGATACCTCACAAATCCTATGAAGTATCCTAAAATATTTGATAAACCTCGGTGAGAGTTTTCCGCCTCGACCAAATCTCCACAAACCTCGTCGAGGTGAGACCTGTAGGAAGACATGGTCTCCCTCCTCAAACTCCAAGGGCCTATGTCTCCTATCAGCATAAGACATATGTCTGCTCTGTGTAGTCTTTATCCACTCTTGGATGATCTGCACCTTCTCAGTGGTAGACCATACCAACTCTGGACCCATAAGTGCTGACTCCCCTAGGTCTCTCCATCATAGAGGTGATCTACAAGGTCAACCGTATAAGGCCTCGAATGGTGTCATGATAATGGTGGAGTGGTTTCTGTTATTTCATGTGAACTCCAGTAAGAGAAAGTAATCATCCCAACTATGGGAAAAATTGAAGAAATAAACATGAAGAATGTCCTTGAGTGTCTGAATAGTCTTCTCTATCTGATCATCTGTCTGAGGATGAAAGGAAGTGCTCAAACGTAGATGATTCCTGAAAGCCTCTCGTAATCCCTTCCACAACCAGGATGTAAAACTTGTGTCATCATCAGATACGATCATCGAAGGAACCCCATGAAGTCATATAATCTCCTGTATGTAGAGGCATACCAAGCCCTCTATGGATCCTTGCTCTCGGATGGGTAAGAAGTGGGACGACATGGTGAGTCGATCAACGATCACCCAGATTTAATCAAGTCCCCTAGACGTATGTGGAATCCCCGTCACAAAGTCCATGGCGATACCATCCCACTTCCACTCTGGCACCTCTAGTGGTTGTGCTAAGCCTGCTGGAACCTAATGCTCGCCTTCACTTAGTGACAAGGGAGGAATTTTGAAACAAACTCTACCACTACTTTCTTCATCCCTGGACACCAGTGCTGACACCAAAGGTCCTAGTACAACAACACAACACCAGGATGTACTGCCATAGGGGATGTATGGAACTCCCTCAACACCACCTCCCGTAGCACCACTAGGACCATGGTGCATCCTCTAAAGAGTATGACGTGCTTCCCACCTTCATAAAATCCATCAGGTGCTTATCCTATGGATATATGAGCACGTCCTACCTCACAGTCAATGTCACCAAGTTGTGACTCCTGAACTCACTGATGAAGTGGGGGAGTGACAGTCATAGAATGGAGGTAAGATACTCCATCTTTATCCATAAAGGATATCTTTAAGGTGGATATATGCTCTGTCACCTCCCGTAGAAATTATAGATCATATCTCCTGCTGAGTGCATCTTCCACTACGTTCCCCTTCCTAGGAGTATAGACTATCTCAAATTCATAGTCCTAGAAGAACTATAGCCATATTCATTGTCTCAGGTTCAGGTCCTTCAGTGAGAAGATATACTTAAGACTCTTGTGATCGGAGTAGACTGTAAATCGTTCTTCCATCATGTAATGTCACCACATCTTCAAGGTGAAGACCACTACTGCTCACTCCAGGTCATGGGTAGAATAATTCTTCTCATGTTGTCTCATCCACCGAGAACCATAATCGATCACTAATCATTACTGTATCAGGACACATCCAAGTCCAGTCACTAATGTGTCGCAGTAGACTACATACCCAATGCCTTGTTTTGGTAGCCTCAAGATGGGGGCACTCGTAAATCTGTGCCTCATCTCCTTAAAATTCCGCTGGCATATCTCCGTATATATGAAGGGATATTCCTTCTTCATCAAGGCTGAAAATGGTGCGGCTACTCTAGAAATTTCAGGCATGAATCTTCGGTAATAACCATCCAACCGTAGGAAACGCTGCACCTCAGTCACACTCTTGGGTGGCTTCCAAGCTTTCACAGCCTCTATCTTCACTAGATCTACTACAAATCCAGCCTCTGAGATAACGTGTCCCAGAAAGTGAACCTATCATATCCAGAACTAGCACTTCGAGAGCATACCATAAAGATGGTTCTCTCGGAGTGTATCCATAACTATCTGTAGATGATAGGAATGCTCTTCCTATGTCACTGAGTACACGATGATGTCGTCAATGAAGAACACCACAAAGCGATCGAGGAATGGATGGAAGATCATGTTCATGAGTCCCACGAACACTTCTGGGGAGTTGGTCACACCGAATGGAATAACCAAGAACTCATAGTGGCCATACCAATATCTAAAGGTCATCTTCTGCACATCCTCAACTCATACCCTTAGCTAATGATATCCTGATCTGAGGTCTATCTTCAAAAACCATCGATCTATCTTTAGGTGATCAAAGAGAGCATCAATCCTCAGATGTGGATATTGGTTCCTCACAATCATCTGGTTCAGGCACCGATAATCCACCCAGTGTCTCAGACTCCCATATGCCTTCTTAGCAAACAAAATAGGGGATTCCCTAATAGAAACACAGGGCCTTATGAACCCCTTCCTCTACAAGTCCTCCAACAGTACCCATAACTCACAAAGCTCTACGGGAGCCATCTGATATGCTAGTGTAGATATCAGTTCTGTCCTGGGGTACAGGTTGACAAAGAATTCTTCCTCTCTACGTGGATGTAGTCATAGAACATCATTAGGAAAGACATTAACATACTTCTCAACCACTACAGGATTTCTCAAACTCTCAACATCAACTGCTCTGAGAGTAAGGCTAGCCAACTAATTTGTTAATGGATACAACCTCCTCCGAGCTAGTACATCTTGTGCTGCCAAGGTTCCCTTCTTGCTGGTGAAGGAAAACCTGGTCTCATCCCTGCGGACACACCACACTTTTCACCTAATATAGTCAATCTGAGTGTGTACTGTGGATAGCCATTCTATACCCAAGATGACATCGTAAGGCCTCGTCGCCACTACTAGAAGAGCCCAGTCAAAGCTCTTGCCTCCTAGGGTGAGCTCAAACTACCATAACCAGTGTGTAATTGTCGATTCTTCTTCTGTAAAAATTTCTAATTGCAAGGATCAAGCCAATGGATCCATCGAAATATCCGAGATCCGAACGGGGGCCATGGAAATAAAAGAGTGACTAGTACATGTGTCTATAAGTACTATATTTAAGGTGGAATAGACAATGATCATAACTCTAATCAGCTCTGGAGCACCATGGTCATAGGCCTCAGCTGCCTGGAGCTGAGCTCGTCCCTGTCCTCCTGCTCCCTATGTTTGGGGTGGACAACCTAGAGGTGTTGGTGGTAGAACCTCGAATTTTCACCCACCACCTGCTGCATGGCCAACTCTTCTACCACTTCTACTGGCCTGTCGACCCCCTCACTCAAACCTCTGCCTCGATGGTCCCTCGACCATCAGCTAGTCATCCGTACAGCTGGTCAGGTAGTCACGAGCCATGTGACCCTGCCCAACACACTAGTAGCACTACCTAATCCTCAACTATAATCCTCTGTCTCGTGAGCCCCTCACCACTAACCCTGTATCCTGGGGTCATCCACTAGAAGTTATGGGCCACATGGGCCCCTATGTCATCAATCTACTACCAGCTTCAGATGACTCTACTACCTGACGTCCGGTGTTGTCTCTCGCTATAATTGCCTGCTCAGCTATGAATATCTCCACCAAATCACCCGCTTTTGTACCCCAGCCTATGTCAGAATTCATAGTGAAATCATCGATGCACTAATATCCCTTCAGAGACCCTGCTCAAATGTCTATGCCCTGAAGAAAGGGTCTCGTACCATGTTAGTGGAGTAGCGGGAGAGATCTATGAACCTCGTCATGTACTGGGCCACGGTTATGTTGCCCTACTGTAAGTGTAGTAGCTCTAGTATACGCACTGAGCATAGAGTCTCTGAGATGTACTCTTCCCTGAAAGGGCCCTCGAAGCCTTCCTAGGTGAGGGTTTCCTTGTCATGTAACAAGAGTGTTAGACTCCCCCAACTCCCAACTACACCCTGTAAGAGACTAGTAGCTAGGATCACCACCAGATCAGCTGGTTTCCCAACCAAGTGAAAAACTATGGCCATAGCCTCCAACCTATCCTTAGCCACATACGGATCCATCTCTCCTCGAAACCTTATATTCCTATACCAATGAGACTCGTGAAATGCGCTCAGTCGGCATGCAAGATCTGCTGGTGGGGCTGGTGTCATCTGCTACCAAACGGGTGGTGGTGCTACTGGTGCACCACCTGATGGTGCTATCACCGTAAGAGGTCCCTAAACCGAAACCTCGTCACTCGGCGGGCCTTCATCATGTACTCTCTCAAGAATCCTAGCTGGCTATCTACGTAGAGGAATCCTGAAAGAAAATAGGTTCTCCACAGTCAATAAGTTATACCTGGTGAGCTGACTCAAAGAAATCACAAGAAAAACTTTTCAAAACACAGGCAATCAGTGTTTTCGTGAACTGGTCAGGAAATTAGAATTATGGGTCCTGGTGTATGGATACGTCGGCCGTCACACCAACACTGGATTCCCCAAAATGAAAACCCCATTCATAACACATGAAACTACTACCACATAGAAAAGATTAGAGTCCTAATACTTTATTAGAACCAACTCCTTTGATACCACTTTGTCACGACCCGTCCCCCGGGGCCTGTGCCATGACTACCCCAAGCCTGCCTTCCATAGGCCTAGGGCTGGTGACTAGCAATGAAAAGGCGCTTCACTTAATAGGAAGACATTTCATTTAAAACTATAAAAACACACCATCCAAGAACAAAACAAGAAGCAACCACAAAGTGTAATCATGTAGTAAAAAGTGTGCTGAAATAAAAAGGGGTCGGAATACTAGCCCAACTAAAAAGTACAAGTACAAATCGAAAAAATAGCTCCTGGGACATCCACTAAGGATCCTACATGAAGGGTAGGTATAACTCATGATTAGTATTCCCGCGTCACGTCGTGCCAATTGATCCACCTCTGAGCACCGTCTAGTCATGGCTCCCTCAGCCTCGATCAACCTTTTCTGTCATCTGCACAAGGAAAAACAAGGTGTAGGTTACATCCATGAAGGGGTGAGTATAACAATAATCAGTAGGGACCTCGAGACCCCTGAAGGTATCCCAGAGATCCACAAAGAAAAGACCACAAACCAAGACCTCAATCACAAAGCACGAAGCATTCATCAACTCTACTTAGGTATATGCCCATAAATATACGTAATCTATCAAGATATACTCATCTCATACATGAGGAAAGAATATAAAAAAGGTAACACCATAAAGGTAAATGTACCACACAGGTAACGCCGCAAAGATAACACCATGAAGGTAAAAGTACCACACAGATATCCCAAAAAAGATAACACCTAGAAGGTAAAAGTACCACACATGTAACAACATGAAAATACCACCATGAAGGTGAAGGTTCCACATAAGTAACACCACGAAGATAAATCCATGAAGATGAAGGTACCACATAGGTAACACCAGGAAGATAACACCACGAAGGTGAAGGTACCACATAGGTAACACCACGAAGATAACACCACAAAGGTGAAGGAACCACATAATTAACACCCCAAAGATAGAAGACTCAACTCACACCAGGTATTAGTGAAGTATAGAAGTACAGATGATCAGTAGTGAAGCTAGATCATCTTATTCTATCAAGAGGCACTATAACTAACCATACAGAGTCTAAACCACACAAGATCGATAGGTACTAACCCCCGCAATGACACCACAGGATCAGACCCATATAGGATCAGTATGCGTTGACCCACATAGGATCGCTGAGTGTTGACCCTCATAGGATCTGACCCACACAGGATCGGTATTTCTATACCCACATAGGATCACTGTGTGCTGACCCACAAATGATCTAACCCACACAGGATCGGTGTTTACCCATACTGGATCACTTAGTACAATCCTCTATATGATCTATCTCTACCCTCCGCCTCACAGACAACCACTGCATTCCCGCTCATAGCACATTTGGGAGAACCTCTTCTCAAGCCATCAGTCGTACCACATCCACCAAGAAGTTCCATGAAGAAGTATCCCAAAGTAACTTCATCTCATACGGGTTTTAATGCGACATATGACTTGTCAATAGGACACCCAGTTTGTGACTTATAAGTGTTTTGGTTCTGAGGGATCAGTTTGATTTGGGTTCGATCCAACCCGGTCATACTCCATATTTCTAAAAAACTCAAGTAGAGTATACCAAAAGGACCGTCTCCCTCAAAGGGTCCCAGCGCCATATATGGTACGTCAAATGGACACCCGACACAGTCCAGGTCTATCCCGGTAAGACCCGGTCTGTGCCGACACGACCCAGTCCAGGTCTAACCCGGAAGGGCTCATCCCATATAGGAGGTGAGGCCAACTAGGCTAGCGTGGACCGACCCACGGAGGGGAATGACCCACGAAGGGAGCAACCCACTCGGCTTGTGCAGCCTGGCTCGCGAAGGGCACGGCTTGCTGATGGCATGGCCCACTGGGGCTCGCGCTCGCTGGTACGTGGGGGGAGGGGGTGGTGCTCTCCCCCTTTACTCTCTAATAACTTAGTCATTCGGGTAATTGAGCGGTGGCACCATGTGGTGCTGCCCAGTCACCTCAGGACCCGTAGGGGCGGGTCCCTCCTCCACCTTCGTAGCTTCATACCACGGCCACTTCCAGCGGTCTGTGACGACACGCCGCTCCACCTCCACCTTCCATGGTCGTCTCGAGCTGGTCACTCTCTTCACATGTTGCAGCTTCAGTTGTGGGCTTCCCCACCGGCGGCGCATGACGGCGCACCATATTTCCAATGTGGCCAGTCGATGCTGGTCACTCTACTAACTACCACGACAAATTGCTGAAGCCACCTCCTGTAGTGCGTGACAGCGTGCCTCCTCCTTCATATCCGGCTGGTGCCGCTATGATGGTAGTCTTCCATTGAGAATGCATGGGTAAATAAGGTAGCAGAGGGTCTGGGACATGTTTGTTTGGCCCATTCCCTCCGCATTAGCTTGAAAACATGAGTGAGGAATGAGATTCCACAATCACTTGAAATTATAACAAAATAAATCCCCACCTCAAGATCGATGGAGAATGCCCGCGATTGAGGAAGAGATGCTATTCGTCGTCCCTACAACAAGCTGCCAATGATGTCGCTCAATCGTCGTTCTTCGGTTCTAGATTCAGTGTCGAAGGTCACCGCTCACCGGAAATGGTCCCATCTTCCAAGGGGTTAGTGCCATGACACTTTATTAGAACTTCGTCACCCAGTGAATCCATGCCAATACCTCTCCCCAAGCACTATATAAATAGTATAGTGGGAGGGTGAGTAATGCCTGCAGAATTAATGGGGGTTCATTTAATAGGAACCTTCCTAATTCCAATGGTGTAGTTACAGAGGATTTGAGGAGTCAATCAATTTAACGGCTTGACACAATGTTGGTCCCACCTCTCCCACTTTTCCATTAGATGAGAAGAAAGAAAGAAATAAAACAACAAAGTTATTTTATTGTTATTTTGAAAAGTCTAAAATATAATTTTTTTCTCTAAACTTACTACGGTTTAAGTGAAGCCTCCCTTAAGCAAATCCTGGCACTGGGGATTCAATGGTGCCCTTGGATTTTTAATCCGATCACTGGTTTAAAAGATAGAAAATGACAACCATGCATTTACTAAACCTGCCTTAAAAAATGTTCAGAAATTCATTTTGGGCACACCAAGCCATGGAATCACGCGCCGTCAATTTTTGCAGACTCATAATAATTCCATATAATTAAAAAAAATACATGGAAAATATGGGTCTTTACAGGATAGGGATGTAGGATTACTTCCTACCCATGAAGGACTAGTTTTTATGATTTCTCTAACAACTATTTGAGTTATTTATGGTAATAGAGAGTGGAATGATTATAATGTATAGAGGTGAAGTAATATTATAGTTGAGTAGGACTCCTCTTATTCACTTCCCTTTGGAGGAGTACCGCAATGTTTAAACTATTTGGATTTTGGTTATTACTACAGAGACAAATCAACTCCTCGGAGCCTATGTTGACAATATAGAAAGATTTGGAATCCTCTTCATTCTCTCTTTATACTATTGTAAACTAGTTCCCATTGAGGGTTTTGGAATAAACAACCCTGGTACTAAGGATCCATCTAGGGTCCCAAGAAGTAGTTCCAAATGAAATGGACATGGGAGAGTCAAGGATAGGGTTGTGTAGTGAAAGAAGTCTGTGTCTATGTGGTTGATAGAACCCCAACAGATAGTGATGAGGAACGTTTTATTGGATGAGGTTTGATATTGAACCTAGATTTTCGATTTTCTATCTTGTATAATATCAGTGTTTACGTTCCTTTTATCTTCACGAGTCATGTCTGGACATGAATTTACATTTCCTGATACATTATTGATATATAACCTTAGGACCATTGTTTAAGAGAGTAGTAGTATGTGTTTTCATTGGTAAGAGACAGATGATGGATTTCTATCGCACTAGGTGGGAGAATGATATGATGGAATCAGTGATGAGTTTACCATAACCTTGAGGAGTCTTGATTATAGATATTTGATTATCGATTGGAAAAAGAAGGTTGTTCACTTATTAATAGTATGAGAGGATCACCTAGTAGTAGATCTGGAAAATAGTAATGTCTTTGAGATTGTAATCTTATATGGAGTTCCCAAGATAATTGTATCAAATAGAAATGAAAGTTTAACACCATGATTTTTACAGGGATTAAATAAGGTCATAAGGACACAGTTTATAGTAAAAATAGTGTATCATCCTCATACTAACTAACATTTCAAGTAGATGAGACTTATACTAGAGGATATTCTAAGAGTTTTAATTCTAGACTTCTGTGGATTTTGGTATGATCATCTAGCCTTAGTAGGTTTATCATACAACAAAATGTACATGACTTGATTCTAGTTGCACCTTATGAGGCTCCTCATGGGAGGCCCCATCGTTTACCTCTTTGATATAATGAGGGAGGTGAGGTAGTGGTTGTGGGTCCTAGTGCAGTTCATGATACATCTGAGTGATTACAACTGACTAAGAAGAGGTTGATCACTACTCAGAGATGGAAAAAATCTTATTCCAACCATAGGAGGTGACCTTTGTATTTTGTTGTGGGTGATCAGGTTTTACGGAGTGTGGCTCCTTATTTAGGGAACCAACTTCAAAAGAATTAGGGTAACCTAGAAACTCATTTTTTTAGACCCTTCAAGATCACATAACATGTGGGGATAGTGGAATATTGTCTAGAAATTCCTCCACATCATCGAGTTTTGAATGATGTGTTCAAAATATTCCAACTTGAGAGGTATAGTCCTAATTAAATATGTTATAGATTGTGAGGATATTGAATTGGGACTAGATTCGTCGTATGAGGAGAGTCCAATGTATATCATATACTAAAGTGGGAAATTAATAGAAGGGAAGACTGCACCACTTGTCTGATTTAGTGGAATCATGTGTTGAGCTTTGTGGAGACTAGGGATGGATTCGATGTTCTTTAAAATGAGTTTCCATAGTTGTTTGAGTAGGAACCCTATAGATGCTTCTCAAGGATGAGAATTATATTATAGAGGTAGAATTTTAAATCCCTAAAATTACTATTCTTAAATAAAATTCTTTTTTCCTCTTTGTTTTTAGTTGATCCATGCATTGTAAAATACTTGGGGTTCTAGAGAAGATAATGAGCCTTAAAGAGGTTTTTTGAATGTTTTATTCCAAAATAGGGGGGTTGAACCATATATCACATGATCACACTATAAAGACATATTCAATATCATTTCAGAATTTGGTTTTTTCATAGTGAATTTTATGTATTTTTTCCATGTCTTAGTAGGAAAGTAATATGTTGTTGGTGTTATTTTATAAGGAATTTGTTTCATAGACATGAAATGGAGGGTTGGTTCAAGGATTTTGTGCAATGGAGGCTTAGACCATGACACAATGATCTTTTCTGTTTCAGTCTTAGGTGGTTGTCGAGTCTCCATTCTTTAGGAAATAAACCTCATACTTAATATTTTATTAATTTAATATAGGGATTACATTTCAATTTGAATTGATCATTTGATTCAAAAATATGAGGGGAATTAATGAGTCTTAAATAGCCATGCATTATGGGGCCCACCAAATTCCCTAATCGTCCTCCTAGCCTTGTTTTTTTCTAGAACTCTAAATGAATGTAGATTGCAATCCAACCATAATAACCATCCATATTCCATAGTGGTCTAAGTTCTAGGGATTTTCTATATTGTAGTCCACCTCCTTGTGTAGTGGAGGTCAAAATAAATCCAAACATTGAACTATATCACCCAAACTATGTTGTTTTCATTGTAACTCCCTAATAAAATCCTTTAATTTTCATCATGGAGACCCTTTATTTTCCATAAATATATCTTACTCCTTTCCCCAACAATTTTTTTGGATTCCTTTGATGAATAATGACATTAGGATCCCTTACAATATGATCATATTCAATTTGTTGTGTGATTGTGGTTCAGGTGACGATACTTTCAAAAAACATTACTATTGACATTGATAAACATATAGTGGGAAGTTCCTTACATTTAGGGATGTTCTTTACAATTGTTACCATGTTATAAAACTTTTTATTTCTATGAGTGATTACGATTGAATGTGGTTATGTGTATCATGTGATAACCAATTGTGTTATTTCATTACATGTGTATGATCATAGCTTGCTATTCATATTTGATGACAATCACACATATTTTATACATCTACCATTACTCAAGATGATGTTATATGCTTTTCTATATTCATTATCATGTTATGTGTTCTTTTATCAGTATTGTCTCAGGTTCCCAAAGGAGGTGTAACATCATGGAATGTTTATCCCTTAGAGGGAGAGTGTGCACAATTTGTTATGATGTAAATGATGGACCGACATGGGGGGGTAGGGATATGATGATTCCTCGTGGATTTCATGTGTTACACTTGAGGCCTATAAGATTCCAAGGAATATTTCATTCGATTCCCAGTGGATACCGAGTAGAATTGTACTCGATGAGTATTGTATGCTGAGGACATAACATACTTGATTCATAGTGTATGTCAAGTGGTATGTACAAATGATGTCAAGAACAATGAATACCAAGGGATACCAAGGAGTATGTCACTTGAGGCATAGTGGATGTCGAGTATCAAAATCACTAGATTTCTAGTGTAAGATGAGGAATTACTCACATTATGATCAATTGATATTGGGTGGAATGATTACTAGCCTTGTTTCTAGTTGTGGTTACTCCCAATATCTTGACCTTGCTTCTAGAATAGAATAGAATGAGGTACATATGGGGATCATGGTGGCTTGATTATCACATGGTTGCTATGTTATGTGATTTTATTTCATGAACAATTTGTATTTTTTATGGCATATAATTATTTTCATGACCACACTAGATTAAGGATGAATTTTTGGTGTCCTACTGAGTCTCGTACTCCCACCCTAATCAGGTATTTTAATGCTCTTATAGATTTCATGACTAGAGATCTAGAATAGGGAAATAGACCTATAATAGATGGATGATTATATAGTTAGTAGAGGACCTGGATGGACCCTACTATTTATTTACTTATTTATCGACATTTACACTCTGGTTTGGATTTCCACATTAGGAGCCCATTTTATTATATGAAATATATTCCACCCTTTTAGGATTATGAATATATTCTGATTATTAATATATTGTTTCTTATTTATCATCGATCCTGTGACATGATATATTAGATATAGTCAACTAATTTATGGACTTAGACCCTCGCTACTAGTTGATATACTCTTGTGTATGGTAAAGCATGCATGAGTTCGTGTGACCTTCCATCTTAGACTCTGGGGTTCAGGTTGGGATGTTACAATAACTAAGTTAAATATGATTCATTTTATAGTTTAATGAGTTTCCCATGATTATGAGATCTGTGAAAGGATCATTTTTGTGATTCTATTAAATATACCTTTTTCAACCACTTTCTTATGATTTGGTTACACTGCACCATGGTTTGGATGTGGATTATTTCATTTTACCCCATTTATATCATTATTCTTTTTGCTTGTATACTATGATTTCATTATTGTTTTTTTTACATTCAAAATTATTGATGAGTGTTTTAGAAAGCATGCATTTTTAAAATAAGAAAGGTTAATTTGGGAAATGTTTTTGGAAAATTATGAAGACGAACTTTTTTAATTTTATAAATTTAAAAGACCTCATTTTATGGATTAACAAATATTTTAAAGGTAATCCTTATTTAAATTGTTGGGATAAAAATGATATTTTTAGGCTATATGATTCTCATAAATACCCGAACCCAGTTACCTAGAGCCAATGCCTTATTACATTACATTGGTATGATTACAAAAAATTCGTATCTGGATGGAATGAATAGTTTAGTAGATTTGGAAAGATAGATACGTACATAATTTCAACATTACAACTTGAAACTAGAAACAATTTTGAATCACCTTTGATAACATCTATTACTCCTAGGTTAATTCTGCATGTCATTCATAATAAACATATTCATGTCTAGGGAAAAATTAAACAGAAGAAATGGGTGATCTCAAATGCTTAGTAAGGGTAAAAAATACACTGGAAGATATCATAAACATAAAAATTTGGCATGGTGAATAACAAAAAACAAGTTCTTTTAAAAATGAACCTGAACACATTATGGTCGGAATAAGTGTTAAATAAATAAAATCCTTAATAATGAATAATCATGGGTATCCTACTTATTAAATAAACTCATAAACATTCAATTACTAGTTTCATAACGAGGTAATGAATAGTTCCATACATCATAACCACACCGTCAAGGTCGTGTTCCAAGACCATAAATAATTATTTTTTCAAGGCCTGGTGCCAAGACTGTAGTTTGTCTCATTAGACCTTCTAATGTATCGAGGGGTTAGAGAGGGACCCACCCATCAATTAATAATTCCAATACATTACTCATATTAATGGATATAAACATAAAAAACATATACATTCATATTGAAACTAACATATGAAATGTCAAAAATGTTCCCCGAACATTTAACATAAACACTAACCATTTAGAGAGAATTGGTGACTGGTTTTAAGATAGCACACCCACATTCAAACTAATAATAGACCATTAAAATAAATATGGTATATTATATATTAAAATATTAATCCAAATAGTACATAATAATCAACAAGTGATTTTAAATATATGAAGATACTCTTTTAAAACCATCGAGTAACACTAGAGATAAATACTATTTTAGTTTGAAAAGAAGAGTTTTTCTGGAAAAGTATTTCAATAAAACCATAAGGGAAGTAAGATAGTATTTTAATAATAAAATTATTGTTTTTAGAAAGATAATTGTCCCTAAATACTAATTATAGAGTGCCCTTGAATATATTGATGAATTTGAGAAATTCTCTTGAATCTGGCTTCTGTTTCTGTATTTTTTTGAAAGATCCTTTTAAAACATATTAACTCCCCAAAAATGAAAATAGGATTCTATTTGGTTCACATATGTAGAACCTTATCACATAATATATGAGGAGTAAATATGAAAAAAAAAATTAATTTAGGTAAGTAGATAATAAGAGTAACCTGAATGAAAATTGAGGTTCGGGTAGAAAACCCATAACTTAAGTCCAAACGTGTTCCTCGCATTATATTAATGACCTAAATAATCAAATTTAGGTTAATAAATTAATTATTAATGAACCTATTATAAATTTAATTGATTTATTATAACCTTATTATGTCACGACCCATCCTCGGGGCCCATGTCGTGACTACCCCAAGCCCGCCTTCCATAGGCCAGGGACTGGCGACTAGCACCAAGGCGTAAATCCCGGTAAAAAGGGAAGGAATTTCCTTTGTAAATTAAACCACAAACACCACAGAGCAAGCAGGCAGAAGTAAACACTAAGTAAAAACTTAGTACAACAGTAAGTGCGGAAAAGCAAGTGGGCCAGTAAACAAACCCCTACCTTGTCGTTGTCGTCGGACGTGAGTTCTTCGCGTAAATGACCGTCACGGAAGAATAGGATCGTCATGTCGCGGAAGGGGGCTTCGCATCGTCATGGTACACGGCGCCGCGTCGACGATCTCCGAGGGTTAAAGAAAACACACAGATTTAATTGCACGTCTTAAACCCATGTTGAGGATAAATCCACAAAGAATTAGAGAACCGTAATCCCTTGCCTCAAGCAGTTGATGATCGGAGATTGTTCCGGGGAAGAAACGTCGCGGAAGAAGCATCGCGGAAGGAGAGTCGTCGGCATCACAGAACACAGCGTCGTGTCGTCGATCTCGGAGTGTTCGATGTTCTTCGTCTCCTTAGCGTTCTTCACGTTCTTCGCGTTCTTCGCGTTCTTCGCAAAGGAGGATTAAGAACTTAGAGTTTCTCCAAATCATCTCAACAAGCCACCCACAAGCAAAATGTGTGTTGGTCTTATTTTATTCCATGCCAAAAATTTGAAAAACAAGTTAAGAAATGAACCATTAATTCGGTGAATTAATGGTAACGTCTTAACTATCAAATTAATATGAGCATTAAGCGTTTAGAAAACGCACCAGTTGACTTTCATTAAAGAGGAGTTTTCGCGGGTGCGTTACATAGGGGAAAAGAAATGGTGGGGCTCGTGCGAGCCCCACCTCACAAATATCCTACCAAGAGGTTAGGATATTTTGGTTTCCACCCTATCTGCTTCGACTTAGCTTAAGTGGATTTAAGTGGATTTAAGAGAAATAAAGTAAAGTTTTCGCACCACTTTATTTTATTTTCTTAACTTAACCCCAAAAAATTAAAAACCACACCTGAGAAAACGCAACTCCGGAAAAGGAGTTTCTAAGAAAATACCAATGATGTGATTCCATCAGTGCCCTTGGATTTCTATTCCGAGCACCGGTTCAAAAGTTAGAAAAACCCACTCGTTCGTTCACTGAATGTACCCATCCCAAACTTCAGAAAATGATTCCGGGTAGACCGGGCCTCGGAATCAGGTGCCATCAGAAACTGCATTTTTTTAAAATTCCAAAGAAAATTAAGAAAAAAAATTCCATGAATTTTACGGTTCTTTACATCACTCCCACCTTAGGGCCTTACGGCCCCATAAAGATACATCATAAACTAGGGAAACAAATGCGGGTACTGAGCACGCATCTGAGCCTCCCGCTCCCAAGTGCTCTCCTGGAGGTTCCCGTGCTGCCATCTGATGCGCACTAGAGGAATCGACCGTCCATGTAGGACCTACTCCTGTCGATCCTCGATCTGCACCGGGTCCTCCGCAAAAGTCACCCCATCATCAACGTCTAGCTCCACATGGTCAATGATATGTGTCGGGTCGTGCACGCATCTCCTCAGCTGAGATACATGGAAGACGCCGTGCACCCTGTGCAACTGAGGTGGTAGAGCCATGCGATATGCCACCTCGCCAATCCTGCTGAGGACCTGGAATGGTCCGATGAAGCATGGAGATAACTTGTCGCCTCGGCAAAATCTCTGTAAACCACGTCAAGGTGAGACACGCAATAAGATGTGGTCGCCATCCTCGAAATATAGTGGCTTTCGCCTCCTGTCAGCATAAGACTTCTTCCAGCTCTAAGCTATCCTCATCCACTCTTGGATGACCTGGACCTTCTTTGTCATGGCCCGGACCATTTCCGGTCCCACAAGTGCTGACTCCCCAGGGCCTGTCCAGCACAAAGGAGATCTGCAAGGTCAGTCGTACAACGCCTCGTATGGTGCCATACTGATGGTGGAGTGGTAGTTGTTGTTGTACGCAAACTCCACTAAGGGTAGGTGGTCCTCCCAGCTACGACCAAAGTCGAGAACACATGTGCGGAGAATGTCCTCGAGAGTCTGAATGGTCCTCTCTGTCTGACCATCCGTCTGAGGGTGAAAGGCGGTGCTCAGACGTAGCTGTGTCCCGAACGCCTCCTGCAACCCCTTCCAAAGCCGGGAAGTAAAGCGATCATCTCGATCGGAGACGATGGATGATGGCACACCGTGAAGCCGTACAATCTCCTGAAAGTAGAGACGTCCCAAGCTCTCCACTGAGCCTTGCTCTCTGATGGGTAAGAAGTGAGCCGACATGGTGAGTCGGTCGACAATCATCCAAATGGAGTCGTGACCTCTGGAAGTGCGTGGAAGTCTAGTCACGAAGTCCATAGATATCCCTTCCCACTTCCACTCTGGGACCTCCAAGGGTTTTACCGAGCCGTCCGGTACCTGGTGCTCCTCCTTCACCTGCTAGCAGGTGAGGCATCGAGAAACGAACTATGCCACAGCCTTCTTCATGTCTTGCCACCAGTGCTGTCGTCTGAGGTCCTGGTACATCTTTTACACTCCAGGATGTACCGCCAAGGGAGAAGTGTGAAAATCTCTCAGCACCTCCTCTCGTAATGTAACTGGTACCAAGGTACATCCTCTGAAAAGGACGTCGTGCTCTGCTCCAAAGGAGAAACCATCAGGTGCCTGTCCTGAGGATATCTGTGCACGCCACGTCTCACAGTCAGCATCCCCATGTTGTGCCTCTCTAATCCTCTATAATAGTGGAGGGGTGAGTGTGAGAGACTGAAGGAAGGATTCTCCATCACTATTCATGAAGGATATCTGCAAAGAGGCTAGATGCTCTGTCGCCTCCTCAAGTAGTTGAATGCACGTCCTCCTCCTGAGAGCATCGGCTACCACGTTCCCCTTCCCATGAGTATAGACTATCTCAAAGTCATAGTCCTAGAGGAACTCGAGCCATCGCCGATGTCTTAGGTTCAGGTCCTTCTATGAAAATATGTACCTGAGACTCTGATGGTCAGAAAATACTGTAAAGCGCTCGCCCATCAGATAGTGTCTCCATGTCTCCAGAGCGAATACCACTACTGCTAACTCCAGCTCATGGGTAGCATATTTCTGCTCATGCGGCGTCAAATGATGTGATCCATAGGCGATCACTGCCCGCTCCTGCATCAGGACACATCCGAGTACGGTCCCTGATGCATCGCAGTAGACTACGTACCCTACTCCCTCCTCAGGAAACCTCAAGATAGGTGCGCTGGTCAATCTCTGTCTTAGCACTTGGAAGCTCTGTTGACATCTGTATGACCACACAAAGGGTTTCCCCTTCTTCGTCAAAGTTGAGAGTGGTGTCGCAAATCTAGAGAAGTCTGGCACAAATCTTAGATAGTATCCAGCTAGTCCCAAGAAACTCCGCAGATCTTTCACGCTCTTGGGTGGATCCCAAACTAGCACTGCCTCGATCTTCGCAGGATCCACCGCAACTCCGGCCTCCGAGATGATGTGTCCCAAGAAGTGGACCTCACGTATCCAGAACTGACACTTTGAGAGCTTTCCATATAGCTGGTGCTCTCTGAGTGTGTCTAGTACAACACGCAAGTGGTAGGCGTTCTCCTCCTCAGTCGTCGAGTATATCAAAATGTCGTCAATGAAAACCACGAAAAATCGATCGAGGTATGGCTGAAAGATCCTTTTCATGAGGCCCATGAACACTGCTGGAGCATTGGTTACACCGAATGGCATAACCAAGAACTCATAGTGGCCATACCAACATCTGAAGGTCGTCTTCTGCACGTCCTCATCCCGAACTCTGAGCTGATGATAGCCTGACCTGAGGTCTATCTTCGAGAACCCCCGTGCTCCCTTGTGCTGATTGAAGAGGTCATCAATCCTCGGTAGCGGATACTTGTTCCTCACTGTCACCTGGTTCAGGTGACGATAGTTGACACAAAGTCGCAAGCTTCCGTCTGCCTTCTTGGCGAACAATATCGGGGAAGCCCAGGGTGAAACACCGGGTCAGATGAATCCCTTTCCCTGCAAGTCCTTCAACTGTACCCATAGCTCTCAAAGCTCGGCAGGAGCCATCCGATATGCTGTAGTGGATATCGGGGCTGTCCCGGGGTACAGATCAATATAAAAGTCTACCTCTCTGCGATGAGGTAGTCCTGGAACGTCGTCGGGAAAGACGTCCGCATACTGACCCACCACTGCAAGAAAACTAGGACTCCGCACGTCAACTGCTCCTAGGATGAGGCTTGCCAACTGATGAGTGATGGGTTGTCCTCTCCATTGCGGAAGTCCATCCTATGCTGCGAAGGCTCCCTTCTCTCCGGTGAAGGTGAACCTGCTCCCGTCGGTGCATACACATCGCACCTTGCGCCTAATACAGTCAATCTATGCATGGACTATAGATAACCAATCCATGCCCAAGATGACGTCGTAAGGCCTCGACACCGCTACAAGAAGATCTCAGCCGAAGCTCTCGCCTCCTAGAGTAAGCTCACACTGCCGGCACCAGTGCGTAATCGTCGATTCTACTCCCGTAGGAGTCTCTAGCCGTAAGGATCGAGCCAACGGCTCTGTCGGAATCTCTGAGCTCCGAACAAGGGCAACGACTATGAAAGAGTGACTCTCTCCTGTGTCTATAAGAACTGCAGAAAGGGTGGAATAGACACAGATAGCACCTCGAATCATCTTGGTCGCGCCATGTTCATAGGCCTCCGCTACCTGGAGTTGTGCCTGTCTCTGCCTGCCATCTCCTTGTGGTCGGGGTGGACCTCCTGATGGTGGTGGTGGTAGAGCCTCAAAGCGTCGCCCACCACATGCTGCTCGACCAGCTCCTCTGCCTCGTCCGCCTTCTCCCTGCGGACCGCCACGGTCGACCCTCTGCCTCTGCTTGGGTGGCCCCTCAACCGTCTACTGCTCCTCGGCACGGTGGGTCGGGCAGTCATGAGCCATGTGGCCCTGCCCACCGCATGTGTTGCACTGCCTGCCTCTCGAAAGACTGGCTCCGTGCTGTGTGCCCCGCACTACTAAGATAGTGTCCTAAGGTTGTCTGCGTGAGGGTCTGGTCTGCCTGGACCCATGAGTCATCCGTTGACTGCCTGCTGAAGATGACTCTGCTATGTGCCACCCCACGGTAGGTCTCGGCGCTGATGAAGGCTCTGCATGAAAGCACTCAATCAAAAGGGCTCGCTCCAGTACTCCTGCCTAATTCGGAAAGCTGAGGGAGATCAACGATGCCCTAATCTCATGTCTCAATCCCTTATCAAAGGTCTGGGCCCGAAAGAATGGGTACCGTACCATGTCTCTCGAGTAGAGCGAGAGATCGGTAAATCTCGTTGAGTACTGGGCGACCGTCAAGCTGCCCTGCCGCAGCTGGAGAAGCTCCTAGATGTGTACCGCATGGAGGGTGGTCGGAACAAACTCTGAGTGGAAGAGGCTCTCAAAGTATTTCTAAAGAATAAATGCCTCATCGTGCACCTGGAGCATCAAGATCCACCATCGCCCCGCTGCCACGTGCAGTAGGATCGCTGTGAGGATCACCATGAGGTCTGCTCGTGTCCTCACTAACCGGAAAACTCATACCACTGCCTCCAGCCAGTCCTTGGCTGCCTGGGGGTCCATCTCCCCACGGAACCGGGGCAGTCGCTGACGCTGGAACTCATGCAGTGCACTACGGTGATGTGCATCGTTAGCGGCTGGGGCTGGAAGCATCGATGGCTCGGCGGGTAGAGGTACTACCGGTGCCTCAGCTGTCAAAGGGCCATGTACGGAGGCCTCGTCGCTCGGCGGGCTGTCATCACACTCAACTCTCGGAACCCTAGCTGGCTGCTGTCGTGGGGTCATCCTGAAAAGAAACAGGTTCGACATGGTCAAAACAGTATACCTGGTGAGCTGACATAAATTAATCATAAAGAAAACCTGAAACACACATTCAATAAATGTTTTCGTGCATTAAGTCGGAAATCAGAAGTTAGGGTCCTAGTGTACGGATACGTTAGTCACCGCACCAACACTGGACTCCCTAGACTGATAACCACACCCAATACGCTTAACACTATTTCTTCACATAGAAAAAGATCAGAGTCCCAATTTCTGCGGTAGAACTGAACTCCTCTGATACCAATTTCTCACGACCCGTCCTCAGGGCCCGTGCCGTGACTACCCCAAGCCCGCCTTCCAGAGGCCAGGGGCTGGCGACTAGCACCAAGGCGTAAATCCCGGTAAAAAGGGAAGGCATTGCCTTTGTAAAGTAAACCACAAACACCACAGAGCAAGCAGGCAGAAGTAAACACTAAGTAAAAACTGAGTTCAACAGTAAGTGCGGAAAAGCAAGTGGGCCAGTATACAAACCCAAACTGAAAGTAAAGTACAATTGGAAGGGAAAACAGCAACTGAAAAGTAAAGCCGCAATGTCGAGCTGTCCACTGGAAATCCCACCTGAAGGGTGGGTACAGATAGCCTCCACTGCTCCTCGGGTCCAACCGACTGCTCCGAGTACGTCCCGCCCAGTGGTCCACCTCCAGGTTTCGTCCTACTCCGCAAGCCTTAACCACGATCAGTGTTGTCCGTCGTCTGCAACCAATACAATTCAGTGCGGTCATAGCCCGTGCAGGGGTAGTATAAGCTACTCAGTAGGGACCCCGAGACCCCCGAAGGTCTCCCAGAATCCACAAACGATAATACACAAAGGAACGATACAATCACGAAGTAACATCCGACACTGCTTAGGTATATACCCATACTTATACCTAAGTCATCAATTCTTGTTCGGCTCCAACATCCGAGCCCAAGTACAAACCAGTCCACACAGGAAAGCAAAATGTAATCCACACAGTATCGCACAACACAATCCACAAAGGAAAACAAAACAGGATTCAGATCACACAATAATACTTCATTGTATGATGATAGAGATGATCAGATATTTACACTAAATCATCTAAGTCGTCGGACCCACAAAGTATCGATAGGTAACTAACCCCCGCAATGACCCACAAAGGATCTGAACCACAAAGGATCGATAGTTAACTAACACCCGCAAAGACCCACACAGGATCGGACCCACACAGGATCTGTAGGCGCTGGCCCACACAGGACCGCTGAGCACTAACCCACACAGGATCGGACCCACAAAGGATCTGTAGCACTGATCCACGTAGGATCGTTGAGTGCTGTAGTCGTCGCCGTCGAATCCACTGAGGATCTATGCACAGTCGTCGTCGTCGCAGTCGCAGCCAGCTCTCAGGATCCGGCACACCGCAAGCTCGTTTGGGAGGTTCCGCTCCACGAGCCGAGAGGCTGATACATCAACTGACACATAGTCCAGAGTTGATGTATCCAAAAGATCTGTATCATCAACAGGAACTCAACGTCGCAGACGGCGCGTCAATCGGACGCCCGGTCAGAGAGTTATTGGCTTTTTCATCCCAGGGGCCCGGTTAGTTTTTAAGACAAAACCAACCCAACCGTACTCCACCTGCATCGAAAACTCGGGAGAATTAAGCCAAAATATCCATCTCACTTAGAGGAATCCAACAAAGTCGATGGCACGTCAATCGGACGTCCGAAGCTTAAGTTATGAGCGTTTCTGCTCCGTGGGCCCAGTTAGTTTCGTGTACGAACCAACCCATCCGAACCCAAATTTCCCCGAAACCTTGAGTGTGATATTCTGAAACGACAGTCTTGATCCAAGGATCACATCACCGCTGACGATGCATCGATCGGAGGCTCGTAGCTCAAGTTATGAGAAAAAGACCGAAAAGGTCCGAAAACAGGGGGTCTGGGCCCGGACCGACCCGGCCCAACCCCCCTGGTTCGGCCCGAACCGGGTCGACCCTACCCGGGTCCGGGTCCAACCCGGCCAGCACGGCCTGGCCCGGCCCGGTTGGCCCGGCCCGGCCTGGGCGCGACCCAGGCCGGCCGGTGGGTCGGCTCGGCCGGTTACGGCCGAGCGGAGCGGGGGGCGTGCTGCCCACGCATGAGAGAACCACGGCCCCGCGTGGGGCCGCCCTTTCCAGCGGACGCGGCCGGGCCACTGCATCTCGTGCTCCTCCGGTCCTGCACGGTCGTGGGACCGCACAGCTACCGCTGCGCCTTCAGCCGCGGCGGTTCTCCACGGCGGCGCGCCGGGCGCCTCCGCCTTCCGCCGCCGTGCCGGCGTGGCACGCCAACGGGTCGCTCCGCGGACCACCGGACGAGCTCCGGTGGTTGGAAATTCACGCCGCCTTCGCCAAAGGTCATCCTGGGGTCCATCCTTCACTGCGAGGACCCCACATCACCCGTGCGGCCTGCTTTGTCGACGTCCGCCGTTTCGCACACCAAGAACGAAAGGGGCGGTGGGTTCGGACTTGTTCGTTAGTCTGCACCCACCGCATTAGCGGTTTTAAAAGTCTCACAACAAAAAAAGTTTAATCAAACGCCGCGGGTATAAAATCACAAAGATTTAAATAAAACAAACCCCTACCTCGTTGTTGTCTTCGGACGTGAGTTCTTCACGGAAATGACCGCCGCGGAAGAAGAGGATCGTTGCGTCGCGGAAGGGGGCATCGCGTCGCCGTGGTACACGGCGTCGCGTCGACGATCTCCGAGGGTTAAAGAAAACACACAGATTTAATTGCACGTCTTAAACCCATGTTGAGGATAAATCGACAAAGAATTAGTGAACCGTAATCCCTTACCTCAAGTAGTTGATGATCGGAGATTGTTGCGGGGAAGAAACGTCGCAGAAGAAGCCTCATGGAAGGAGAATCGTCGGCGTCGCAGAACACGGTGTCACGCCATCTATCTCTGAGGGTTTGGCGTTCTTTGTCCCCTTCGCGTTCTTCTCATTCTTCGCGTTCTTCGCGTTCTTCGCATTCTTCGCGAAGGAGGATGAAGAACTTATAGTTTCTCCAAATCCTCTCAACAAGCCACCCACAAGAAAAACGTGTGTTGGTCTTATTTTATTCCATGCCAACAATTTGAAAAACAAGTTAAGAAACGAACCATTAATTCGGTGAATTAATGGTAACGTCTTAACTGTCCAATTAATAAGAGAGTTAAGAGTTTAGAAAACGCACCAGTTGACTTTCATTGAAGAGGATTTTTCGCGGGTGTGTTACTTAGGGGAAAAGAAACGGTGGGGATCGTGTGGGCCCCACCTCAAAAATATCCTACCAAGAGGGTAGGATATTTTGGGTTCCACCCTATCCGCTTCAACTTAGCTTAAGTGGCTTTAAGTTTCTTTAAGAGAAATAAAATAAAGTTGTCACAGCACTTTATTTTATTTTCTTAACTTAACCCCAAAAAATTAAAAACCACACCCGAGCAAACCCTACTCCAGAAAAGGCGTTGCTAAGAAAATATCGGCGGTGCGATTCCATCGGTGCCCTCATAATTCGATTCAGAGCACTGGTTCAAAAGTTAGAAAAACATGCTCGTTCGTCCACTGAACGTACTTGAGTCAAACTTAGGAAAATGATTCCGGGCACACCGGGCCTCAGAATCAGGTGCCATCAGAAACTGCATTCTTGTAAAATTCCAAAGAAAATTGAGAAAAAAATTTCCTTGAAAATTACGGGACTTTACATATTAGGTTCATTCATGGCCTTTTGATGGGTTAATAGATTCAATTTCATTGTTTGGGAGTGTTTTCTTTCTTGGTTTTCATGACCGGTTTACTTATTTTCATGTACTGGTAAACATGTAGAATTAGAATGGTTTTAAAAAAGATAATTCTTATTTTATTAGTGAAAAAACATAAAATTACATGTTCATAAAATTCATTTGGTTATTGGGAGTGAAGGAGAATCATTATATAAAACGTTAATGACAATTGTTTGGTTTAATTGGTGATTCTTGATCACAATGAATTATTTTGATTTATAAATTATTATCTTGTGTAAAAAATAATTCCAAAACCTTAAATAAGTTATAATACACATATTATATTATTTTTGAACCATCAAAATGGTTTCATGACCAGAATTTAAAACAATAATATAAATTGAAAACTCGTCGTCCTTGAATGTGAAAAATTAACACTTCTCATATGGTGTTTTCAATTCTAGTATAAAAGAATGAGAAAGGAGATATGATGAAGAATTATTCATTTATAATAACAAAATTATAGTAAATTTAAGGTACTATATTCATCACAACATTTGGATGAAATGAGGGGAGGAAAGGAAAAGAAAATAACGAAACATGAAATAAAAGAAATGAAAAGGGAAATTTACCTCTTGAAGTAATCTTCCGTGAGAGCCTCTTTAGGGGAGAGGTTTTGGTATTTTTAGGAAACCAACTGATGATGGAAGTGGGGGAGGATATTGGGAGGAGATTTGAGTTGAATTTAGACAAGGTACAAGTCTTGAGAGTGTTGAGTCAATAAGGTTTTCCTTATGACTTTTCCATTCCTTCTTATTTTTGAAAATCACAAACACCTTACTTTTAGGAAAGTTTCTTTCTTAAGGAAAATTGCTTTCTTAAGGAAAATCGCTTTTATAAGAAAAATTATCCTTATCTTATTTTCATCCATATTTTTCTTAAGAATGAGATTCAGATTCATTTCTATTTTCTCTGAATCGTTGAAACTTTGATATGAAGCATTCTGTTTTAGGATTCGGATTCTGGATAAGAACTATAAGGAAGTTTCATTCCGAATTCCGAATATGAACTCTGACTAAGTTCTATTCCATATTCAGGATACGAATTCTTATGAAGTTCAATAACGAATTATCAATATGAATTCTAATGATTAATTCTCATTACGAATTCTGAAGAAGAATTATCATTACGAATTCCAATGAATAATTCTCATTACGAATTCCAATGAAGAATTCTCATTACAAATTCTGATGAAGAATTCTCATTACGAATTCTGATGATGAATTCCCATTCCGAATTATCATTCCAAATTCACCTATTAAATAGAATCTGATTATCTTTGTTTTATACACTCTGAATTAATTCAGACTCCGAAAAATATTTTGGTTAGACTACGAACTTTTATTCTGCTTACATTTCTATAATCTGTCTACTCTTTATTATTTTCATTACACTCCGAATCTTCACTCCGATGCTTTCATTCCGAACTTTTGAGTTAGAATTAAAATGATGTCGTACATTCTGTTACACTTTTTTTGTTATAAACTAACCGTTTTCTAAGTGAAACGTGTACAGGTCCCTCCGATCTTTAAGGAAAATATGACCGTTGGAGAAGGAGCCGACCTTACCTATAAATAGGAGCTCAATTGAAAGAGCTCGGTGCTGAAAAGTTGACTGATCTTCGACTCATGTGATTACATGCTTGAAGTGGTTTCTAGAGAGAGAGAGAGGCTCTTATTAACTCTCAAAGCTTCGTGCGACTCCGAATGTTGGTGATTACATTCGAGGGATTCCGGGGATAGGAAGAAAGAGGTGCCGACTACCTTGAAGTTCAAGGGCTTCCTTGCTGAGGAAGACAGAGGTCGCCAACTACCTTGAAGTTGAGGGCTTGCGGGGATAGAAAGACAGAGACTCTGATCTTTGTATCGAGGGCTTACCCTGGTGTGGGTAAGACAGACTTGCTTGAAAGTATAAATCAAGGGACCTTTATCCAAGGTTGTTGGATACCCTTCTCTTTGGGTTAAAAGACTTATATCTTGTTACTTGTAGTTCAACTACATGTTTTATTTCCACTTCATTTTTTATTATAAGGAAAGTATAACTTTCTTATACTTCCTTAACTTGTACTCTGATTCATTTAGATTCTATACGCTTTAAGGTAGAATCTCACTTTGTAATCTTTCATTAAGTTTCATTTTCTAGAACCATATTTCCGGAACCCACTTTCGGAATCTCATTCCAAGTTTGTATTCGTTGTTAGAGGTGTTGTGAATTTGCTTAGTTTAACTTTGTTAAACTTAGCCCTTTCCATTGCTTAAGGAAAACATAGTTAATCGTAACTAACTTTAAAGGTTCCAAAGGAATTTTTAAAGTATACAATTCACCCCCCCCCCTCTTGTATATTGAGCATCTACATCATTATTTCGATCCTACAATTGGTATCAGAGCGAGGTTTCTAAAATACTTATACTTACGAATAAGTTTTTCTTCCTCACTTTTCCATTCCAAACTTTTCTATTCCGAAAACTTCCAATCCGAACTTTGTTATTACGAATCTTTTTCTACTAACAATTTTGTGTGTCGAAGGTTTCTAGTATGGCAGGAATTAATGTTGGTTCGATTGACAATCTAAATCCTACAAGACCACCAATATTTGATGGTAATGACTATCAGTACTTGAGATATCGCATGAAGACTTTTGTTATCAACACTGGAGTAGATAATTTTGTTATGCTTACTAGTGATTATAAAATTCCTGACAAGGAAGTTAGAACTTTTACTAACCAGGAAAAGCAGGAATATCAACTCAACTATAAGGTACGCAATACTCTACTATGTTCAATGACTAGAAATATATATAGCTAAATTTCTTCTTGTGAAGCAGCTAACTGTATCTGGAAGAAGTTAGAGGTTACACACTTTGAGACTTATAAAGTGATTGAGACTATAAGAGCTATGCTTAGAGATGAATATCATGGCTTCAATTTTCCTTATGGTGAACCAATCTGTAAAGTTCAACAGAGATTCATGACTATAGTCAATAGTCTATAGTCTATGGGAGAAAAAGGTTTAGATGATGAAGCTCTTGTGGAAAAAATAATTGATATTATGCCCAATGAGTGGGAATCCAAAAGAACAACTATAGATGAGAACAGGAAGGTCACTTAGATCTCTCTTGATGATCTTTTTGGAACTCTTCTACAACATGAAACCAGAATGAAGAGAGATGCAGACAACATCAAGAAGAAGAATGGAAATGGTACTGTTGCTTTTAATACAACTTCAAATCAGATGAAAGCTAAGACTCCTGAGAGAGTAACTAGATCCAAGTCTAAGAAAGTTATTTTGCAATCCGAATCTAGTGAGAGTGAAGTCTCAGAAAATGAACTAGAAAATATTGCTCGAAGGATGAACAAGATAGCTGGCCAGAGAAATTTCCAATCCAAGTATAAGAAAAAGGAAAGGAAAGATAAGAAAGATGGAGAAGTTACTTGTTATGAATGTAAGAGAGCTGGACATATTAGACCAGATTTCCCTATGCTCAAAAAGAAAGAAAGAAAAGAAAGGCATTCAGACAGGAACATAAAGAGGTATTACAAAGATAAAGCTAAGAATGTTTTGAAAGCTAATGACACCTGGAGTGCCAGTAGTGGTGACTCTTCAGAAGAATCTTCTGATTATGAATCTTCAGGACAGAATAATCTTGGTATTATAGCCAGATTACCTATTGATAATCATTGTTTCATGGCTAAGGTACGAAATGTTGAATCATTGACCAATGATTCTTTAAATTCTAATGATAGTAAGTATTATATCTCTTCTGATGAAGAATCATCTTCTGATGAAGAAAATACTTTACCTACTTATGAAGAAGTCTCTAGGTTTGCTGAACTTCTTGAGATTGAGAATTCCAAACTCAATAAGAAACTTGATAAGGAAAACTCTAGGAATTCTATTCTTACAAAAGAGATATCAGATCTTTCTAAAGATCTTAATAAGAAAAATGATGATTTTGAAAGTATTTCAAAAAATCTTGAGGAAGTAAGTTCTGAGAAGAATAAACTTTCTGAAGAGTTAGAAAAAGTAATTTCTAAGAAAAATGTTTTCGAGCCTAACTCTAGTTCAAAAACTAATGATTTTTAGGATAAAAACTTGGTTGTAAAACTCAAGTCCGAAATTTTTTCCTTAAAGAAGTGTTTATCAAACTTTACCCATGGTAAGGAAAATTTTGATAAGATGTATTCCCAAATACGACCTTTAAGAAATAAATCCGGATTTGGTTATACCCATACAAAACCTATTTTCAGTAACAATTATTTTGTTACTCAAAGTGTCCCATTTTGTACCAAGTGTCAATGTGGTGGTCACTAGGCAAAGAATTGTTCCTTAAACAAAACCCAATCTCTAGGATTTCACAAAGCTTACTTTTCTAAGAAGATGTGGGTACCTAAAATTTTATTGTCTGGAAATCTCGGATCCAAACAAGTTTGGATTCCGAAAATCTAATTTTCTTTCTAATTTCAGGGAAATAAAGAAATTACCAGCAACAATACATGGTACATGGATAGTGGATGTTCCCGACACATGACTGGTAACAAAAGATTTTTTGAAAATATTATCAAAACGAAAGGAGGAAAGGTAACTTTCGGAGATAATGCTAAGGGAGAGATTGTTGGTATTGGTAATATTGTTCTTCATGGTAAAACCTTGATTTCAAATGTTCTTTTTGTTAAAGGTCTTAAACACAACCTCATTAGCATAAGTCAGTTATGTGATAAAGGTTACCTTGTGAATTTTAGGAATGATAAGTGTTTAGTTCACAGTTCCAAGGAAGAATTTATTCTCTCAGCCAACAGGGAAGAGAATGTTTACACCTTAAACTTAGGAGACCTCAGAATCCAAGATTTACCTTGCCGAAGTGCAATGGAAGACCACTCCTGGTTATGGCATAGAAGACTAGGTCACTGTAATCTTAAGAGCCTATGTAAACTCTCTAAGAAGAAACTAGTTAAGGATCTACCAGAGCATAGATTTGAATCTTCTAAAGTTTGTGATCCTTGTCAATATGGCAAGAAACATAAATCTAGTTTTAAATCAATCGGTGAAGTCTCAACAACCAATGCACTACAGTTAGTGCACAAGGATATTTTTGGTCCAACACAAACTGGAAGTATTGGAGGAAAATACTATGTGTTTGTTCTAGTTGATGATTACACTAGATTTACTTGGGTCTATTTTCTAGCAAAGAAGTCTGAAGCTTTTTCATATTTCAAAAAAATTAGAGCTCAAGTTAAAAATGAGAAAAACCTTCCATTGAAAACTATTCATAGTGATCATGGAGGAGAATTTCAAAATTCAAATTTTGAAACTTTTTGTAGTAAGAAAGGTATTACTCACAATTTTTCAGCACCTAGAACTCCTCAACAGAATGTTGTAGTTGAAAGAAGAAATAGAATTCTTCAAGAGATAACTAGAACCATGTTGAGTGAATATTCTATTTCTAGACATTTCTGGGCTGAAGCTGTAAGTACTGCTTTCTATACTATAAATCGAGTTTTGATTAGACCTTTTCTTAATAAAACTCCTTATGAGTTATGGAATGGTAGAAAACCTAGACTATCCTACTTCAAGGTTTTTGGTTTCAATGTATTCATTTTGAATACTAATGATAACTTACATAAATTCTCACCAAAATCTGATGAAGGTATTTTCTTAGGATATTCCACAACTTCTAAGGCTTATAGAGTTTTTAATAAAAATAATTGTACTGTTGAGGAAACAGTACATGTAAAATTTGGTGAGTCAGATCCTTTTGTTTTTAAACCATCCCTACCTTCTTCCTCGGATGTGTTTTCAAAAACATATTGTCAATGTCTGATAGAAGAACCTTCTGATAAGGATAATGTTCAAGAAGATACTTCTAAAACATTTACCCCAGAAGATTTTCTACCCTATGTTGATGAACAGGTTTTACAAAACCCAAATCAGGTGTTTCTTAAGAATTATCCTAGTGATAGTATCATTGGTGATGTAAATCAACCTGTAAGGACTAGAAGTTCCTTAAGAAATGAAGTAGAACATCTAGGATTTCTTTCCCAATTAGAACCTAAAATCACTGATGAAGCTTTGGGTGATGATGATTAGATTAAATCCATGCAATATGAACTAAATGAATTCGAAAGGAACAAAGTCTGGACCTTGGTTGAAAGACCTATGGAAACTTCTGTTATTGGAGTAAAATGGGTTTTCAGAAATAAGTGTGATGAAAATGGAGTCATAATAAGAAATAAATCTAGACTTGTTGCTAAAGGCTATAATCAACAAGTGGGAATAGACTATGAAGAAACCTATGCTCCAGTAGCTAGACTTGAATCTATCCGTATTCTACTTGCCTTTGCAGCATTCTTTAATTTCAAACATTTTCAAATGGATGTGAAATGTTCTTTTCTTAACGGTTATGTTCAATATGAAGTTTTTGTTGAACAACCTCCTGGATTTGAATATACCAAACATCCGGATCATGTTTTTAGACTTACCAAAGCTTTGTATGGTCTTAAACAAGCCCCACGAGCATGGTATGATAGACTCACTGGATTTTTCCTTCAAAATAACTATGTTAAGGGAAATGCAGATCCAACTTTTTTTATAAAGAAAGATAAGAAAAATGTTTTGATTGTTCAAATTTATGTTGATGACATCATATTTGGTTCAACTCAGCAATCTTTGACTGACTCCTTTGCAAGTCTAATGAAATCTGAGTTTGAGATGAGTATGATGGGTGAGTTAACATTTTTCCTTGGTTTTCAAATTTCTCAAAAACCAGAAGGAACTTACATATCTCAACATAAGTATATTAGAGATATTCTTAAAAAGTATGGTTATGACAACACTAAGAGTATAAGTACTCCTATTGGTACCTCAAATTCTCTAGATCTTGATGAAGCTGGGAAACCAGTAGATCAAACAGCTTTTAGAGGTATGATAGGAAGTTTACTTTACTTAACAGCTAGTCGACCAGACATAATGTTTTCAGTATTCTTATGTGCAAGATATCAATCCAATCCTAAGGAATCTCACTTAAAGGCAGTAAAAAGAATTTTTCGCTACCTTAAGGGAACCATGGATCTAGGATTATTTTATACTTCTGGAAATGATTTTGTTCTAAAAAGCTTTTCTGATCCTGACTTCGGTGGATGTAGAATGGATATAAAAAGTACATCCAGAACTTGTCATTTATTAGGAGATTCTTTAGTTTCTTGGTCCTGCAAGAAGCAACATTCTATAGCACTTTCCACTGCTGAAGCTGAATATGTAGCAGATGGAAGTTGTTGTGCTCAAGTGTTGTGGATGCAACACACACTCACAGACTATGGCTTGAGTTTTACCAAAACTCAAATTTTGTGTGATAACACAAGTGCCATTTCCCTTAGTAAGAACCCTGCACGTCACTCCCGTGCAAAACACAAAGATATTAGGCATCACTTTCTTAGGGATCACACACTCAAAGGAGATATTATTCTTCAGTTTATCGGAACGCAAGATCAACTTGCTGATATTTTCACAAAATCTTTGCCTTCTGATAGATTTGAATATATCAAACAGAAGTTAGGGATGATAACCGTAAGGTAATTCTCCTTAAGTAACTTTCTGTTAAAAAAGTATCCTTACAGCAATAAACTCCTTCTCATAGGGGGAGTACATTTGTTTGTAAGTTTAACAATGTTTTTTTTCAAAACTATGTTTTCAAATTTTTCGGAACAAAGATTTTCGGAATGGAATTTCCGGAACTACAATTTTCTAGAATGGACATTTTCGTAAAAAATACTTTTGGATTGAATGTTTTTGTATTGGAAAACATCCGGAATAGAAAATTTCGTACTGGTATTTTCATAATGGAACTTTCATACTAAATCTTTCATAATAAGTTTTTCGTTTTCAAAATTTCATAATGAATTTTTCATACTATGTTTTTCCTTACTATGTTTTTTTTCTCGTACTGAGTTTTTTGTAATGAGTGTTCTGTAATGAGTTTTTCGTACTAAGATTATTTTCCATAGTGAAGCTTTTGCGAACTCTGTCTTCTCATAATAAAGTTTTTTTTGTAGTCATTTTTATATTACCCATTACGAATAATCCTCCTAAGCTAATCCGAAAGGTATGATTACCTTACTCAAGTTTTCGTAGTCATATTTTTCTTGCTGGAATTTTCTTGTATTAGGATTTCGGATTATAGTTTTCTTAATTCCTTTTTCTAATAAAAACCTCAAAATGATCGGATTCAAGTTTTCAACCGTCAGATCTGATCTCAGCTTCTCCCAACTGTTAGATCAACCGAGGAAGCTAAACCGTTGTTCCATTGCCTATATAAAGGGGACCCAATTACTCGTCCCACGTTGTTTTCAAGATCTCGCGTCCCGAATCTCTGCCTCTCTGTCTTTAAATCCATTCCGAACTTCAGTTGTCTCCGTTCTGAAATACTCAGAGAACTTCAGATCCGAATGTCTGTGGAGTTAGCATCTCAAGAAATGTCATCTACTAAGCCTATTTCTCAATGGTTAGTTTACAGAGAAAGGTTAGTCCATCCGGATTTCTTCAACAACTATGATTCTCTCATTTCGAAGAACATTAAGTTGAATGGCTGGGAAGATGTTGTTGTATCCAAACCGGGGAATCAAGATGATGTATTTTCGGAGTTACTTATTGAGTTCTATGAATCAGTCTCCTTCTATCAGGAAGATAATAAGGAGAAGTTTTCTTTTAAGTATTACGGAAAGACCTACAAACTTTCTTATACCAAGGCAGCAAGCATGTTAGGTCTGGCCTATGAAGGAGAAGCCGAGTTCATATCTCACGTTTTTCCGGATTCTAAGGGTAGCTTCGACAAAGAAAAAGCCTTGAAAACTCTCGGACTCTCAGATGACAAAGCTCCGAAAATTGCAAGTTTGCCTACAAATTTACGTATTCTAGAATTGTGGGTTCAAGGTCTTATTTTACCAAGGAAAGGTGATAAAGACAGCTTGAAGAAGAGTGAGATCTATATCTTAGATTTCCTGATAAATCTAAGGAAGTTTAACTTCATGAGGCACATTCTTATAACCATTGAGAATCTTAAGAAAGGAAATCTCAGAGCCCAGATCGTAATGTACCCAGCAATATTATCAAAGTTGATAGTTCGGTGCCTTGACTCCTTCAAGGAAGCTTGCAGATCTAAGCCAAGGGTTTGCAAAATTTTGTTGGTCAGTGATGATACTCTTAAGAGGATGGATGTGGCTTTCAACAAGGAGACTGATGAGTTCTTCGATCTGCCTAGTCAAGAAGAAGCGGCTCCAAAAACCGCTGAACCGGAATCGTCCAAGCCAGTAATGAAAAGAAAGTTGAAGGAAGTTGCAGCTGAGGTACAGGATCCAAAATCTACGGAAGCTCAAACCGCACCTCCCAAACCAAAGAAGAAGAAGGGTTTTCCTGATGAGGTTGTTGCCAAGTGGAGAGCAGATAAAGAGAAAAGGAAAGAAGGGGATCCGTAGTTCGGATTGGACCCTGCGGAAGCAAAAGCCCTAAAGGAGAGAACTGCTGATCAGCTTGAAAAACAAGTAAAGGAGAAGAATCTCAAGAAGAAGATGTCAGAAGCCGAGGCAGTCCAAGCGTTGTTAAAATTTAATGAGATGGTATCCGGAAGCATTCCAGTTCCGAGATCTTTCTCCTTGGAATCTCTACCTGAGAATCCACGAAGAAACCTTGATTTTTCGGAAGAGGTTACAACCAAAAATGTTGAGAAACTCGAGCAGGTTCAACAAGTGCAAGAGGAAGAACAGGTTTCTGAATCAAGTGGTGAAACAAGAGACTTATTGAAAGAAGTAGATGAGTATAAGGGGTCGCCTTCGGAACACATGTCACTCCGAACTTCAGAGGCTGAATATTCTAAGTTAGTAACTCGAGAGAAGGATAAGAATGAGGAAGATGTTGTTCAAAAACTAGTTGATGATATTGTTCAAGTGTCTACTGGTGAGAAGAAAACCCCTGATCAAGAACCAGTTCCGAAAAAAGACAAGGGAAAGCAAATTCTTGCTGATACTCCGAGCTCAGAAGTGAGGAAGAGGAAGGAAGTTGGTAGTTCTTCAAAGAGAAAGCTTGAACTTGTTGAAGAAGAAAATTCTCCAAGCAGAGTTTCGGATTCGGAGTCATCCTCGGTGGGGAATGACTTTGTTGTCCAATCTTTAAAGAAGTTGGTGGGATCCATTCCGACCTTCTCAAGTATTGACTCAAGGTGTGAGATGCTCCAACATGCATTGAATCAGAAAATTGACTCTGTATCTATGGTTATGGACAAGTGCATTGAGATTGAGGCTCAGTTCAAAACCTTCTTTGTTGGCTATGAAGCTCATAGAAAATCTTGCAAGAAGATGACAAACTGGTCAAAGAAGACTGTTGAAGAGATGAGGTTATTCGATGAGTTTCAAGATAATGTTAAAGATGCCTTCGAGACTGAGGACAGGAAGATAAATGAGCTGACTTCCTCCTTTGAAGAGAAGATAACTGATGAAAAGAACTTCCGGATTCAAGAAGTCATAGATCTGAATGGGAAGTTGAATTCCGTTTCTCAAAACTGGAAATTTGAAAGGGATCATCGGATTGAGTTTGAACAGAGGATGAAGGCTCAGGAAGAAAAGATCAAGGCTCAGGAAGAAAAGCTGAAAGCACAGGAAGAAAAGATTGAAGCTCAATCTGCAAGGATAGTGGTCTTAGAGAAGCAAGCTGAAGATGATCATAAAGACCTGAAGAAGATCAAGACTATTCTTAAGGGGCTCATTTCAAAGGAAAAAGATCCGAAATAACCAAATCCGATCTTTTTGTTGTAATTTTTTTTTGTTGCCGAGATTTCAAAGAAATTTGTGGTTGTCGTTCCTTTTTTTGTTACTATTAATGTTTCAGGTACTTTGTTATTTCTTTCCATTCCCTCAATTTCTTTTTGAAAATCACAAAGGGGGAGAAGGAAAAGATTTTTAAGAAAAAGAAGAAACTATATCTAAAGGGGAGAAGGAAAAGATCCTTAATAAGAAGAAGGAAGTTTATCTAAGGGGGAGTTTTTTTCATCAAAGAAGACTTTGTTTTTCGTAATGAAATGTCACTCCGGAAATCTAGAATATGATCCTTAGTGTTTCAAAGCCTAAGGGGGAGTTAGTCGTATTCATCAATTTCCTTAAAGCCAAGGGAGATAAGCCTTAATGTTTTTCTTTCTTCTTAGAATTTCTTTTTCGTAAGGATATTTGTGCTTTCCAAAAAGGGGGAGATTGTTGAGTCAATAAGGTTTTCCTTATGACTTTTCCATTCCTTCTTATTTTTGAAAATCACAAACACCTTACTTTTAGGAAAATTGCTTTCTTAAGGAAAATTGCTTTCTTAAGGAAAATTGATTTTATAAGAAAAATTATCCTTATCTTATTTTCATGCATATTTTTCTTAAGAATGAGATTCGGATTCATTTCTATTTTTTCGGAATCATTGAAACTTTGATATGAAGCATTCTGTTTTAGGATTCGGATTCTGGATAAGAACTGTAAGGAAGTTTCATTCCGAATTCCGAATATGAACTCTGACTAAGTTCTATTCCAGATTCAGGATACGAATTCTTATGAAGTTCGATAACGAATTCTCAATACGAATTCTAATGATTAATTCTCATTATGAATTCTGAAGAATAATTCTCATTACGAATTCCAATGAAGAATTCTCATTACGAATTCCAATGAAGAATTCTCATTACAAATTCTGATGAAGAATTCTCATTACGAATTCTGATGACGAATTCCCATTCTGAATTCTCATTCCGAATTCACCTATTAAACAGAATCTGATTATCTTTGTTTTATACACTCTGAATTAATTCAGACATCGAAAAATATTTTGGTTAGACTATGAACTTTTATTCTGCTTACATTTCTATAATCTGTATACTCTTTATTATTTTCATTACACTCCGAATCTTCACTCCGAAGCTTTCATTCCGAACTTTTGAGTTAGAATTAAAACGATGTCGTACATTCTGTTACACTTTTTTTGTTATAAACTAACTATTGTCTAAGTGTCACATGTACAGGTCCCTCTGATCTTTAAGGAAAATATGACCGTTGGAGAAGGAGCCGACCTTACCTATAAATAGGAGCTCATTTGAAAGAGCTTGGTGATGAAAAGCTGACTGATCTTCGACTCATGTGATTACATGCTTTAAGTGATTTCTAGAGAGAGAGAGGCTCTTATTAACTCTCAAAGATTCGTGTGACTCAGAATGTTGGTGATTACATTTGAGGGCTTCTGGGGATAGGAAGACAGAGGTGCCGACTACCTTGAAGTTCGAGGGCTTCCTTGCTGAGGAAGATAGAGGTCGCCAACTACCTTGAAGTTGAGGGCTTGCGGGGATAGCAAGACAGAGACTCCGATCTTTGTATCGAGGGCTTACCCTGGTGTGGGTAAGACAGACTTGCTTGAAAGTATAAATCAAGGGACCTTTATCCAAGGTTGTTGGATACCCTTCTCTTTGGGTTAAAAGACTTATATCTTGTTACTTGTAGTTCAACTACTTGTTTTATTTCCATTGCATTTTGTATTATAATGAAAGTATAACTTTCTTATACTTCCTTAACTTGTACTCTGATTCATTTAGATTCTATACGCTTTAAGGTAGAATCTCACTTTGTAATCTTTCATTAAGTTTCATTTTCCGGAACCATATTTCCGGAACCCACTTTCGGAATCTCATTCCAAGTTTGTATTCGGTGTTAGAGGTGTTGTGAATTTTCTTAGTTTAACTTTGTTAAACTTAGCCCTTTCCTTTGCTTAAGGAAAACATTGTTAATCGTAACTAACTTTAAAGGTTCCAAAGGAATTTTTAAAGTATACAATTCACCCCCCCCCCCTCTTGTATATTGAGCATCTACATCATTATTTCGATCCTACAGAG
Source organism: Viscum album (assembly GCA_963277665.1). Taxonomy (NCBI): domain Eukaryota; kingdom Viridiplantae; phylum Streptophyta; class Magnoliopsida; order Santalales; family Viscaceae; genus Viscum; species Viscum album. The sequence goes on from OY728120.1 coordinate 1,494,077,731, forward strand.
AGGAGTGAAGAGAAGAGGGAGTGAGAGGGGGGCTTATAGTGGAGGAGAGGAGTGATTTGTGAATAACTTATTCATTATTTTATTATTTACCAAAATACAACCAATAATTTTGATTCATATGACCCATAATAATAATAAGTTCATGTCAGTTTGAACTAAGTGTGCTTAAATCAGCCATGATTCTAGGAATAGTGAATTTAACTGATAATGTATATATACTATAAATTACCATATTTTACCATTCATCAAAATTCAAGTATTCTAGAAAAATACTCAACATTCACCCTAACCATTTTTTGACATGTATAATTAAAAATGAACTCTATTTTTTGAAAATAATTTTTTAAATATGAATAATCCTATTTTTAAATAAAATCACAATCTATTCGAAAAAGTAACAACTTTAAAACAATAATTCATTTTATGTCACTTTGAAAAATAAATCATGATCTCATTATCTTATGAATTTAAGCCAATAAAAGGAAAATATGATTTATTATTCATAAGGGTCATATTACTACTCATATTTCTATTCAAAATGGTATGTTACTATTCAACAAAAAATAATTTTGTCTTATTAGACTCTAAATATACTACTGAACGCAACTGTGTATGTCATTTTTTCAAAATTCAAATCCCAGAGGTGGTAAAATTTGGTTTACTAGCTAGGTTATAACAAAGTGGAGTTTTGTAGAGACTCAGTGTTTCATTCATTAAATATTAAATTTATTTGAAAAATCATGGGGTGTTACATTCCTGCCTCCTTACAAAAAATTTTCCTTGAAATTACAATAATGTTACCTCACAAGAAAATTTATTTAGATATTAATCATTAGCTCCTCAGGAACCCATGTTGCATCTTCTATTTTATGATTTTTACAAAGTATATTTACTATTCAAGTCATCTGATTCCTCAACACATGTTCTTTAGTTTCCAGAATCGGGATAGGCTCTTCATAGTAAGATAGGTCTGGTTCAAATTATATACCTTCAGAAGTGAGGGCATGTGTTGGGTCTGGAATTCACTTTCTCAACAATTATACATGGAACACATTGTGTATGTTAGAGAGCCTAGGTAGCTTAGCCAAACAATTAAAATAGCTCCAATTCACTCTAGTATTTAAAAATTTCAAATGTACCTAGGGCTCAGTTTCCCTTTCTTCCCAAATCTTATAACACCCTTTCATAGAGATACCATCATGAAAATGTGATCTCCCACTTGAAATTCCAAATCCTTCCGTCGATTATTGACGAAGCTATTTTCCTTTATTAAACTAATTTAATATGGGTTAGAACAGTATTTACCATTTCAATTGTTTCCTCCACAATATTGGGGTCCACATGATTCCTTTCTCCATCTTCATCCAAACAAGTTGGTGTATGAAATATTTTTCTATACAATTCTTTATATAGTGCCATTTTAATTCTTGAATGGAAACTATTAATGTTGGAAAACTCCACCAAAGGTAAATACCGATCCAACATACCTTTAAAATCATGTGAGAATGATCTCATCATCTCCTCTAAGGTTTGGATCATCCTTTCTAATTACCCGTTAGTTTGTGGGTGGTAAGAAGTACTCAAACAAATCTCAGTATCCAATGATTTCTGAAGAATTTTTAAAATTTCGATGCAAATCATGGATAATGATCAAACAAAATTGAGATAGGTTCTCCATGAAGTCTCACAACTTCATTGATCTAGAGTCGTGTTTGGTGATCTAATGTCAAATCCTCCCTTATAGCAAGGAAATGTGCAGATTTCGTAAGTTGATCCACAATTACCCATATTGCATCATTTTTTCTGGATGTTTTGGGTAATCCTGTGACAAAATCCATGTTTATGTCATCCCATTTCCATGTAGGCATAGGTATAGGTTTCATGACTCCTCTAGGATGTTTTCTATCAACCATCACTTGTTGACAGACTAAAATTCTTGATACATAATCATCAATTTCCCACATCATGTTTTCCAACAAAAAATGTTCCTTCAAATATCTATACATATTAGTGCTACCATGATATATAGAGAAATTTGAACTATGGTAATCATCCAATAAATACCTTTTTATTTCAGGAATATCTAGAATACAAATCCTCTTCCCAAATTGTAGAATCCAATCTCCACACATGAAGTCATCCAACTTCCCATAATTCACACCTTTGATTTTCTTTTATAGATTCTCATCATCAGACTGAGAATTTCTAATCCTTTATAATAGAGATGGTTGGGAAACCAAATGAAATCATAGTGAGGTTCGCCTTCTTTGATAATTCCCATATCCATATTTACTTGATCCATAAACACAGGATCCCTTTCAATCCTCATTTTTTTAGGATTCCATGATCCTTCCTACTCAATGCATTAGCTACCTTATTTTCCTTTCATGGGTGGTAGTGTATAGGACAATAATAATATTTGAGTAGTTCAAGCCATCTCATATTCCTCATGTGGAGTTTTTTCTATGAGAAGATATATTTCAAGTTATAATGATCTGAATAGATCTCACATCTTTCTCTATAGAGATAATGTCTCCATATCTTTATAGAAAAGATCACAATAGCTAAATCATGATCACGAGTAAGATAGTTTTGTTCATGAATTATTAACTGCCTTGATGAATAGTAAATAACAATATCATTATTTATAAGTACACAACATATTCCTTTCTTTCAAGCATTAATATAGATCACAAACCCATCATGCCATAATGATAGAGTTTGGATTGGAGCATTCAATAATCTCCTATTAAATTCTTCGAAAAAGTCCTCACATTCTATTGTCTATACGAACTTAACCTCTTTACGTGTTAGCTTGGTCATTGGGTGGGTTAAGTAGGTGATGTAATGAATGAAACACTAATAATAACCTGCTAAACCAATAAAACTATGTACCTCACTTATGTTCATTGGAGTAATACATTCTTGAAAAACCTTTTTCATCGTAGGATCAATAGATATTCCATCCATAGAGACAATATAGCTATGAAATCAAATTTATTGAATCCAAAATTCAGACTTTCTAAACTTCCCATAAAATTCATTTCTTCTAAGAGTCTTCAGAATAGTGAGCAAGTCATTTTCATGATCTTCGTAGCTTTTGGAGTGTACCATGGTATCATCAATAAATACCACCACAAAGTCATCGATATTTTCCTTCAAAACCATATTCATTAGATCCATAAAGATTGAGGGTGCATTATTCATTCCCAAATGCATTACTGTAAACTCATAATTCCCATACCTATTTCAAAATGTTGTCTTTGGAATGTCTTCATTCCTTACTCGCAACTGATGATATCCAGATCAAAGGTCAATATTAAAAAATATTGGGATCCATGAATTTGATCAAATCAATCATAAATGTGAGGTATGGGATACTTTTTCTTTATTATTATAACATTTATCTCCTTGTAGGCAATGCACAACCTCATAGATCCATCTTTATTATTAATGAAAAGGACAAGGCCTCCCCATGGAGAAACACTAGGGAGAATAAATGCTTTATCACTAAATTCCTCTAGTTGTTTTTTCAATTATATTAATTCCAATGTGTCCATTCTATAAAGGGTATTTGATATGGGCCTTGAATTAGGAATTAAGTCAATGGAAAACTCAATTTTCTGCTTTGGGGGATGTCTAGGTAAATTATTTGTAAACACATCAACATATTCTTGCATAATAGGTATGTCATCAATTTGAAAATTTCATTCCTCACCCCTAGTTATTGAATTCCCTTACTCGCCAATAATTGAATTCAGTGGATCTGTTGGGGATGGATCTAGATGAGAATCATATGGTTATGTTTCTTCTCAAAAGATAAGGGATTCCACATCATCCTCCAAAATTGTAACCTCCTTCTTCTTGAAATAATTTTTTGCATCATGGTTCTAAATCCAATCCATACCAATGATTATATCAAATACAATCATGGGTATGATAATATAATTAATAGATATAGTAAATTTGTATTCCATAATGGGGAATTCCTAACACAACTTTGTTGTAATGATACTTCCCTTATGAGTTTTTATTGACAACTACCTTATTAAATCACTTTGTGAATATGTAATTTTCATGGAAAACAGGGAAGATAAGAATGGATACAATGATTCATAATCAAATAAAGCATTTGTTATGTTTGAGGAATAAATTAAAGTACCTTCCACCACATCATTAGGGACTTCAATATTAGCAGTTGTGATCGAATAAGCTTGGACATACTCCATTATCTTTTTATGGAAAACAATTCCTTTACACAAAGAACAATGTTTTTTATAATGTACCTTCTCCTTTCAATGGTATAATTGAGATTTAGAAGCATATTTCATCCCGTTACAATGCTGGGATAAGTTTCCTTTTTCTTCGCACTAGTAACAAACACCCTTACGCTTCAAGAAAGTACTAGGGTGTCTCTTCCCACAATTATCACAAGGTGGAAGGTCAACTCTACCCTTCTTCCACATTTCCTTATTTCCCTTTCAAAAAAATTTTGTAGCCCTCTTCTTCTCTTACTTTCCCTTAAAATCATAAGACTTAGAAAATTCATTTTCCATCTTGATAACACATGGGACTATATCTTTATATGATGAGAAAAAATGGGAGACTAGATACCTTTAGAGGAATGGTTTTAAACCATCAATTAATAGAAAAATATTGATCCTTGGATTATGTATGTAGTATATAGCATGTCTTTATAACCTTGTGAATTTAGCTTCATGCTTTGCAATAATCCCATTCTCTTTTTTCCTTAGATTCAAAAACTGTTATTCCAAATATGCTCGATGTTCATGAGAGAAGTATATTTCTCAAAATGTTTTTTTAAAATCCCTCCATTGAATTTCTTCTATTTCTCCTTCCTCCTTTTTTTTGGATTAAAGGAAACCATTTATATGCATCTCCCGATAGTCTATAAACTTCCATTACAGCCTTCTCTCTTTCGTTACAACCCATACCGATAAATATTCTCTCTAATGAACTTATACACAACTTATATACGAATGTGTTAGTAGTACCATTAAATTATGGAGGCTATTTTCGCATAAAGTGTTATAACATAGCTTTTCAATGTTGTGGATCTAGATGCTCCATATGTGTAAGGTGGTTGTTCATGACCTGAGACAGTTGTCCCAATATAGTAAAACTTTACTTGACACTAGTCAGAACATGAGAGCCAACATCATTGTCTTGAATCAGTGGGAAATCCCTACATGGGACACACACATTCATAAAGATTTCATTCCATTCACTAGGCACAATTTCTAAATAATTCCTTACACTATATTTTGTTATGAATCATAATGTATAATCTCATCATAAAAAAATACTTAACATAGCTAATCTCGTAATCATAAACATGGTTTCATTGAAAAAAATTATATTCAAATCCTTCATGATAGCTTGTAAAGAAAATGTGAATTATCTGAAAAATATCCCCCAGGAGTGTCAAACGAGGTTTGTAGTAAGGCCCATTGTCGTGTACCAAGATACCCTGGCTCAAGCTTGAAACTCCATATCAAATTTGTTACTCCTAAGTACATCTGTGCCAGAATCACGTCGACTTGTAGTATCTAGACTAGGATTTATTTTCTAGAAAATACACATAATCTATTCCTTACCAAAAATTCAATTATATTCTTGTATGTTTTATCTTCAAATAATATCTTAGGGTTTTGTTCCCAAATAAACATTTTCTAAATCTTATTTCAAAGTTTTCTACTAAACATCCTTTTATACCAACTATAAAGACCCGAACGGAGTTTCCCAAAATTTGTACCTTAGTAAATTAAATTTTCATGATTATAATAAATTTAAATCCTAAAAGAACTAATAGATTAGTTGATTCGGAAAGCTAGATACATATATAATTTCAACATTATTACTTGAAATGAAAAACAATTTAGAAAATCCTTTGACAACATCCATAACTCCTAGGTTTTTTCTACATGTCATTCATAATATACCTCTTCGTGTCCTGGAAAAAATAAAACATAAGAAAGGGGTGATCTCAAATTATTAGTAAGGGTAAGTAATACAGTAGAAGATATTATTAAAAAAACTTTTTTCATGGGTAATAACAAAAAAACACATGCCTTATAAAATGAACCTGGACACATTATGGTAGGAATAAGAGCTGAATAAATAATTCCATAATAAAGCATAATCATGGGTATCCAAGTAGTCAAATAACCTCGTAAAATTTTAATTACTAGTTTCATAATGAGGGAATTCATAATTTTGTACATCATAATCGTATAGTCATGGCATCATGTGAAGACCATAAATAATCATTTCGTCAAGGCCTTGTGCCAAGACCATAGTTTGTCTCATGAGACCTACTGATGCATCGAGGGGATATAGTGGGGTCCACCCATCACTTACTAATTCCAATTAATTTTTAATATGAATTAGGATGAACATAAACAACATATAAATTCATATTGAAACTAACATATGAAATGTCAATAGCATTCCCCAAACATTTTTCATAAACACTAACTATTCGGAGTAAATTGGTGAATGGTTTTAAGAACGAACATCCACAGTAAAACTAATCCTAAACCACTCAATTAAATATGGTAGATTATATAATAAAATATTAATCCCATTAATACATAATAATAAACCAGAGTGTTTAAATAGATAAAGATACTCTTATAAATTCATTGAGTAAATCTAGAGATAAATACTCTTATACTTGAAAAGAAGAGTTATTTTGGAAATGCTTTTGTATAAAACCAGAAATGAAATAATATAGTATTATAATAATAAAATTTATTTTTTTAGAAAGATAATAGTCTCCAAAAACGGATTATATAGTTCCCTTTAAAATAGGTAAGAATTTAAGATATTCCCTTGAATCTGGCGTCTGTATCAGGAATAATATGTGAAAGATCCTTTTAAAATTTATAACTCCCTATAAATGAAAGTTGGATTATGGTTAGTTCACATGTGTAGAACATTATCAATGAAAATATGAGGAGTAAATATGAATAAATGAGATTTTAATTAAGGTATGTATAGAATAAGAGTAACTCGAATGAAAATGGAGGTTCGGGTAGAAAACCCTTACCTTAAGTATGATGGTGTTCCCCACCTGATCTTAATAAACTGGGAAATTAAATTTAGTTTCATAAATAAATGAATCAAGAAACTCATATTAATTTAATTGATTTATTATAACCATATTAGGTTCATTCATGGCCTTTTGATTGGTTAAGATATTCAATTTCATTGTTTGTGAGTGTTTTCTTCTTTGGTTTTCATGATCAGTTTACTCATATTCATGTATTGATAAAAATGTAGATAGAGAATGGTTGTCCAAAATAGAAGTTTCATTAAATTAGTGAAAAAACAGAATATTACATGGTCATAAAATTCATTTGGTTATTAGTAGTGAAGATGAATCAATATATAAAACTTTAATGACAATTGTTTGGGTTAGTTGGCAGTTCTTGATCACAATGAACTCATTTTGATTTATAAATTAATTTCATGTGTAAAAAAGGATTCCAGAACCTTATATAAATTATAATACAAATATTATATTCTTTTTCAACCATAAAAATGGTTTCCTAACCAGAATTGAATATGGTAAAAGAAATTGAAAATCCATTTTCCTTGGAAGTGAAAATTGACACATCTCGGTTGGTATTTTCATTTCTAGTATAAAAGAATGGTAAAGGAGAGATGATGAAGAATTATTCCTTTATCATAATAAAATTCTAGTACATGTAAGGTAGTAGATTAATCACAACATTTTGATGAAATTAGGTAAGTAAAGAAAAAATAAAATAAAGGAACTTGAAATAAAATAAATGAAAAGAGGAATTTACATCTTGAAGTAATCTTCTTTGAGAGCCTCTTCAAGGGAGAGTTCTTGGACTGTTTATGAGAAGAACGGTTGATAGACATAGGGGAAAATCTTGGGAGGATATTTTAGTAGAATTTAGACATGGAACAAGTATTTAGAGTAGTTAATAGAAGAGGGAGTGATGGGGGGTTATAGTGGAGGAGGGGAGTGATTTGTGAATATCTTATTCATTATTTTATTATTTCCCTCAAGAAACCCAATAGTACTGATTCATGTGCCTCATAATAGTAATAAGTGCATGTCAGTTCAAACCAAGTGTGCTTACATCATCCACGATTCTAGGAATAGTGAATTTAACTGATAATGTATACATATGGTAAATTACCATATTTTACTATTCATCAAAAATTCGAGTATTTCAGAAAAATAAAAAAAATCACCTTAAACATTTTTTGATGTGTAGAATTAAAAATGAACACAATATTTTGATATTAATTATCTAAATATGATTAATTATATTTTTATATAAAATAATAGTCTATTGGAAAATAACAATTTTAAAACTATAATTCATTTTATATCACATTGAAAAATTAATCAAGATCTCATTATCATATAACCTTAATATAAAATAATAATAATATAATTTACCATTCTTAAGGGTAATATCACTATTCATAAGGGTACATTACTATTCTCTAAAAATTAAATTTGTCTTATCAGACTCTAAAAATCCTACTGAACGCAACCATGTATGTCAGTTTTTTGAAATTCAAATCACAGAGGTGGTAAAAATATGTTTACTGGATAGGTTATAACAAAATGGTGTTTTAAAGAGAATTATTGTTTCATGAATTCAATATTAAATTTATTTTCAAAATTTTAGGGTGTTATAATCCTCACCTATTTTTTTTAAAAAATAAATCGGGTTTTAGAATGAAAGATATAATGAATGATACTTTTCTTCCTTCCCCCTTATAACATAAATAACCTATGTTATAAATTATGTTCAAAATAGAATTTATGGAATGTATTATAAAATTAATTACATATACACTTTGGTGAAATCCTACAATTCATTTTGTTCCAACACATTGCATATACACCAGTGTGTGTGTGTCGTTAGGCATTGTGTTTTCTTTCAGATACCCAATATTTGATCATGTTTATTATTTGTTTGTTGAGTTTGTGATTGGGTGAGTTGGGTTGGAGAGTAGTCCTCGGTCACATGAAGGTTTTTATAGAGCTCTTTAGGTTCCATTTTATTTTTTAGATGTTTTATGAGCCCATTTTTTCATGTGTATTTTCAATATTTTTTTATTGATGTATATGATTCTACTATATTTTTTTGGTGATTCTGTAAAAATTTTTGATTATATGTTTATTATTTGATATTCCCTATTTGGGTGGTTTATTTATTTATATATTATTATTTGATAAACATATATTAATAACATCTTGATATGTCATTCTTTATTCTCAATAGATTCCATTATATGTATATATTTATTTATGAGAGTGAAACCGTTACAAAGTATGTGTTATTGATACCCAAGATATAACATCCCATCTCAGGTTCCACTAAAATAGGTTCCCTGATCTTTTTAGTTATGTGGCCTCAAGTATTCCTGCTCATACTCTAGAGGATTCAGACTTGTAGTGGGGGTATGAGGTGAAACCAGGAGGAGATTATTCCCCCATATTTGAGTGCACAACGAGAAGTAAAAAAACAACATCATACACATCTGAGTAAGTAAAAAAGAATAAATAAACTAAAATAGAATAATTTTGTAAAAAAAATGAAATGTATTAAAGGCCCAAACAGCTATGTTATACATACAAAACTGAACGCCCACTAGTCTTTTCACATATACAAAATAAATAACATAAAAATAAATACATCAAACTCTATTTCCAAATATGAGCCACATCACATACATGGTACCGAATACCTTGCCGAACTGCTCCAACCTAGTCATTATAATCAACATGAGAAACATTATCAATCATGGAATCCATGACCTTCTCCCTATCCACTGTACATCGATGCTTAACCTAAAATAAGACATACGGCTTCCACACACACTTAGGTTCACATATAGGGGTAAAAAATAAATCTATATAGGCCACCCCTAACGGTGACCCTGTAACCTACTTCCATAAGTTCATGATCATGTAATAAGATTAGCCTATCCAAAACATAAAATAAATAATTAAAATTAAAATTACCATCAATCCTCAAGTCCATGACTTTGATCAACCATACCGGCTTCAACAAATTCCAGGTTGCCCCTGAGTATGTCTAGATAACCATGCATCCAAAACAATAAACAAAATCCACCATCATAGCATCCCTAACCAAACCTCATGAATTTACATGTTAGATATTACTCAGCCCCTTGAATCATCTATCTCAATTGATCATTCCATAATGATGTACAACCGCAACCCAAAGCATCAATCTCACATCTCACCCAATAGTCTCGAATTGTTATTCCTAAAGCATCAGTTAGGCATATAAACCATAGATATAGAGTATTATTCCACCATCCATACCACCAAGTATACAATTTGTGCCTAAAATATTAGTATGGTTCTCAAACCATGGATGGAAAGCATCTGTTCAAACCCCAATCCATCAAAATATATAATATTAGTGGTTCCTAGAGCATGATTCTGGCATCTAATCCCTAGATGTGGAATGTTAATCCTACATCCCAATAAAATGGTGCCTTGAGAAACAGTTTTATACCTAAACCGTAAAAGAAGAGAATCATTACAACATCCTAATACTATGGTTCCCTGAGTGTCAGTGCATTACTTAATCCATGGATGTAGAGCATTAGTCTTACATCCTAATACCATGGTGCATAGAGTGTTAGACCAACACTTAATCCCTAGATTTATAGATTCATTCCAACATCCTTATGCCATATATATAAATATATATATATATATATATATATATCATCACTACCAGAATACTCAAAAAAATAAAAAATGGGTCTTAAGCCTCAGTCTAGTACTCAAACCATAAACAATTATCGGTACTAATATAAATCATCAGGTCCAGAATCCCTAATCACACATATCTGAAACCGACCATATACACCATCACATCCAACTCTCTTGACTTTCACAACCCATATCAATATATCTTCCTCATCATCTCATACACTAATTTGAGTCCAAAGGTAACACCCACAATCATTATTACCCCAACAAATGTACCCACTCAGGGTTGTTTTAACAAATAAGGCTCCCACAAGACCCTATTGGTAAATATGTAAATAGAGGAATACCTATTGGGATTAATCATGGTAAAAACATAAGTAGATAAATCCCTCTCCCAATCCTTGGTAATAATAAAACCCTCAAGCTGACGCTTGTATCTCAAGATAACACATCCTATAACACAAACAATATAATATTATAGCCTTACCTACATAAAAGGTAGTAAAAATCATAAGGAATATGGTCACAAGACCAACTACTTTTCAAGTCACCCTATGTTTAACTATACACCCACCATGTTCACCACCTTGAGAACATCTCAGTCCCACAAACCAAGGACAATCTCATTCCAACACCTACCAAGATCTCCAACAAACTCATCATATGCCATCTAATAATTTTCATAGCCATCTCCCAAGTCTCATCTCATGTGTCTCTATCATAAGACAATTGTACCCGCCTAATGGTGGAAAACATAACTATCATAACTTACTTGACCCAAAACATCTCTTAGAAGTCCTTAAAATTCCACAAGGGCTCCACCATTCTGTTCCACACAGAAAAATACTCGATCTGGACTCCTCTTCTGTCTTATTCCTACTATGGGGTGAAAATTCACCCAAACCCCTGAAAATGATATGAAAGGGACGGTACATATAATTTAACTATATTTCATAGAGTTTACTCTCAAATCCTCACATTGGCGTGTACTCCATATGGACTAGGCGTGTAAAACAAAAGTACATTGTATGTAAAACATGTACATGGTGCGCACCATACATGGGGTACCTGTCTATGTACTACCCATGGCCTAGACATTTGTTTCCTTCAGGACGTGTACTTTTACATGACATGTAACCACACATGAATCCTTTCACTACCACAAAACTGGGCAAGGCCAGCGCCACCCCTTTATCAGTGCTAACGAAAAAGTGTTGATAAAGGGACCCCTTTTATCAGTGCCTGTTTAGTAGCACTGATAAAGGGTATACTTCAAAAAAAATTAAAAATATATTAATATATAAATATATAAATATAGTTATATTTATATAAATATAATATATAATTTTTAAATATATTTTAGATAAGTATAAATGTACATTTACACTTAATATACTTAATATATAAGATATTTAGTGAAAATGGCTTCTTAAAAAATTTAAAAAATATTGTTAATTAATAATTTTCTAATTATTATGGAGTAATTGTAATTTAATAACAATTTGAAGACTAAAAAAATAAAAAAAATAAAAAAAAGATCCAAAATATGTTGAAAACGCAACTCAAACTTCAAACAGCCATAACTTTTGATCCGGGTGTCCGTTTGAGCTCTACCACATATCAAATCGAATCCCACGACGATCTCTACATCACTGTGAGCCAGGGAAATCCCATTAAAGCATTTTTCAAGGCCAAAAGGGGCCCATAAGGCCTCAAAAACTGATTTTTTAGTCGGGGTACCAAGATTTTTTAACATTTTGTGGATTTTCAGCCTCGTTTAAGGGGGTATTATTGGATTTTTTGGTGGAGACTAAATTTATTCCAAGGTATTACATTCATATTGATATTATTTCTGTGAAATTTTATCTTTTTTTAAAATGAACTGCTATTTATAATCAAATATATAACTATATGTACATATTTTTTATATATTCACACCTAAAAATTAAATTTTTTAAATAAATAATTAAACATATTTACATATAAAATATATTAGCTTTATCTAAATAATAACTAATATCCATTTTATTTAAAATACCAATATATAAATATTTACATAACTACTATATATTAATATAAATATATATATATATATATATTAATATAACTATATATATATATATTAATATAACTATATATATATATATTAATATAACTATATATATATATATTAATATAAATATATATTACTATAGGAATAAATATAACTAAATATATATATAAATAAATAGATATATCATAAATAACAGAACAAATCAACATAGGGGAGTGGGAAAGTCTTTAGGTGCGCATGGGGGAGGTCTCGAGATCAAATATGGGTGGAGGCAGGGGCGCACACGCAAGGCTGATTTAGAGGGGTTAGCACTGATAAATGGTGTAGGCGGTGTGGGTGGGCACTAGAGGATGTGGGGAAAGCGCTGTAAAAATCCCCCCCACCCGAGATTGGCAGTTTTTTTTAATTTTTTTTAATTTTTTTTATTTTTATCATTTCTAAAAAAAGTGTTGATAAAAGGGGTCTTTTATCAGCGCTAAAAAGAAAGCGCTGATAAAAGACCCTTTTATCGATGCTTCATTTTAGCACTAATAAAATACCCCTTTTATCATCGCTTTTTTTAGCACTGATAAAAGGGGTCTTTATCAGCGCTTTTTCGAGCACTGACAAAGGGGACCCCCCCCCCCTTTATCTTCGCCGGCATTAATAGAAATTTTTCTAGAGCTGTTAATGGCCATTTTTAGTGCTGATAAAAGTCATATTTGTAGTAGTGTTGTCATGTACCATACACGACCATGTGCCCCTATACGGTCCATCATGTCGTGTACTTGAATATTCTCTAAGAGACACTAAATAGAGTGTCCCCCATACAATAAGACATGTATTCAACATCATCTATAACTAACCAAAAAGGATGAACTCAAAGCATGTTTTCTCAAAACCACACACTATGTTGAAGGGTTTTCGTATCTGAAAACCCCTATAAACCTCTTGAAATAATTATTTTCCCTGATTAGGTATAGATTGACCCTTATGGGGACCTTAGTAGTTATAATAGGTATATAAAACATAATAATAACAAATAAATGGGAATCAAGGAATAAGAATCAGAAACCAACCTACATTACGGCATAAATGCTGATGATTTGAGTCTAAATCTGCTACTAAAAGTTGTTACACCTTGATCTGATCTCGACCTCCTCCATGGATGATGTCTAGAGGCATCTATTTCCCATTATCCTCTTAATTTGTCTACCATGTGATGGAGATGCCCTCTCCCCATACTCCTATAATTCCTAGAATATTTTTATATGGTGGGAGTTATTTTACCACTTTAAATTAATTAATAAAATAATTTATATATTAATTAAAGAATTTCCCATTTAAACACTTGACATGAGTCCCAAAATCCATATTGGGTTTATACCTCACCTAAAAAAACTATCAATTATATACTCAATTGGAAATTTAAAATATCAATCTGATTCTCTTTTCAAAATATATCTCCACCTAGATTCATGAGGATAATTTAATATGTAATTTATTATATAGTACATATTCCCCCAAAACTCAAACTACTCAAGATTCCACCAAAACACTATCCTACGGTAAAATCCCTATTCCAAGATAAAAAGAATGGTCAAAAAAATTTAAGATATCATCTCCTAGGTGAAAATGACTACTTTACCCCTTCTGAGGACCTAAAACTAAAAATTCAAGCTTCTTCTCAAATTCCAAATCCAGGGAAGCACAGTTCATTATAAAGTCACTAGTATCCAGCCTATGGGGATCAAGAATTCCATTCAGACCTAGTGGAGTGTTAGGTTAATCATTTTCATGTTAGGGCATCTTGGGCTAGTTCACTACAAATGGTATGAGAGTGAGGTTATAAAAAATATAGATATATTCTTGAAATTTCACCTTCCTATTTGGGAAGGTGGGTAGTATGTTGATTAGTATTTTCATTGAAACATGAGAGGTTGGTCATGAGTATTTTATTGATCAAAACAATTTCTTTAAAAAATATTATTTTTCATGCGTGGTTGTGATTTATATTTTTTTTATTAGATTGAGATTTTAGATGATGTTCTTTTCATCATTATGGGAATTGTAGATTCTTCCTTGGGCGTTTTTTATTTGGTTTTGGGATGTGAATAGAGGAAGATTCAATGTAACATAGTTACTTCAAAATTCGGGATAAACCATGTAGTGGCATCATGTATAACCCTATAACCATTTCAATGGTGTTTTCATGATTGGTGAATGGTCCATCAAAACAGGCATACAAGACATGTAAGATTCAAAATATTGTTTGGATTTGATACTTAGACTACCCTTGGATAATACCTAGTAATTGGAAGGAATTAAAGGGAGTTTGTTTCTTGATTTATGATGAAAATAATTCTATAAGAGGCGGGTGAATTTTAGTTTTAAAAAACATACAACTTTATTCAAACCCTTAGTCTTAAATTTGATTGAATGTATAAAATACTGATAAATTTAAAAATGGGAGTGAAAATATTTCATATAATATTAAAATGAATATCATTAAACATAATTAACACAGTTGAAATAAATGTGTCAAAATTTTATAGAAATATGAATGTTGTGAACTAAGAAGTGAAAGAAAAAAAGATGAGATTAGTTGTAATTCCAAAATTAACACTACTAATGTTTAGAAAAAAATTATAAAGGACTGGTTAAAAAACAAAATACTCATTAAAATGATATTATTAAAATTAAAATTTTAAACTAATGTGTAAGGTAGATCTATAGACTTGATCATAGGAAACCATTTCTTTTGGAAGGTTGTAAGGTATTTCTTATTTAATAACAAATAGAAGGTTTTTCATCCTATCCTAGGTATTACTCGACATAGATTATTAGTAGTAGCTCTCTTCCCTAAAAAAGAAGTTATTTATATCTTTATTAATATCCATATAATCCCTTGATAATGTAGGATCATAAAAAATACAATGGAAATACTAATATATTTATGGAAATCCTCACAAGATGTAGCTCTTAATAGAAACACTCAGAAAGAAAATGAATTACACTAAATGGAAGTGCTCTAAACAAAAAGAAATTGAAATGATTCAAAAACCATTATAATTATTTATATACGATTATAATGATATAGGTGCGGATATATTTAAATATTATGTTGTAACAAACTCTAATTTTTGTATTCCACAAATATAAGAGTAAGTTGTTACTACATTAGTAGTAACTTTTCCATCTATCGATGAACTCATTATATTCCTTCATCTACCAATGAGTTAATATAGTAATTCTATAGTGAAATTGTATCCTATGGATGAATTTAATCATGGAATTTTATATAAATATATTTTCACAAACATTATTTTGTTTTTCAATATTTCAGTTATAGAATGTTTGTTATGTATAATCACAAAAATTTATACCGAAATCATAGTTAGTTCAAGTTATTCTAAAGTGTATTTTGATTTGTAATGAAAATAAATAAATTGAATCATAAACTCCATAATATTCCCCTTTTAGGAAATCAAAAAATAAGAAATAAATTTAGAAATATTAACAGATATTAAAAATATCACCCTTTCAATATTATAAGAAATTATTCAACATTGTTTTTTACCTTACTTCAGAATAAACATGTTAGATATAAATAGGTTATACAGAAAAAATATAATATTAAATAATTATACATTACCAATTTCCATATATTTTTACGCTTTTTATATTCATGACGATAAAATAATAAGGGCTCGAAAAAAATAAAATAAATGAAAAATACAAATGGAAATTTGAAATTTAGTTCTATAAGGAATTATCTGATCATATATTTTGGTTTCATCTAATAATTTTAAAACGCTTCAGATCATCCAAAAAATACTTTAAGAATATTTTTTGTAATCAAATTTTTATCTATCAATTCCATTTTTTCCATGCTTTTCTATGTGACGAGATCTTCTTATGACAAGACCACATGTTGAAATTCATATACTCTATTAGTCTTTAAGATATTATGAATAATTTATATATAATAAATATATAATTCTACATTTTCAAACCATAAATATCACATTACTCACCAGTGATCCATGTATGTTCTTCATCTATATCTGGTGGTTTTTTTTTATTTTTGTAGAATGAACTTTGAGTTTAAAATTTGATCTTTTAATATTTTTCTGGTAAAATTTCTCAATGATAGTTCTGTTGAAATCCATTTCAGGATAAAATAATGATATAAGAGGATAGTAAATTAAGTGTTGCTAAGTTCCTCGATACACTGTCCTTATATAGGAATTTTTTATTTCTATTATCCAAAGTAATTGTCCTTTACTATATGAGTGGTCTAGAAATATTCTTCTAAAAATATGTGGCTAAAAATCAATTCATAACAATTATTTTAAGAATAAATTTTTTATGTTATTCGTTTTGAAATACTAGTTACTTCAAATAAATCCCCTATAAAAATTAATTTAGGTATTTTTATAAAAAAAATTAAAATATATGAACTTCTATGAGTTCTAAATTTCCCCCCATTATGAACTATAACAGAATGGGAAGAATAAAATAGTAAAAGGAAAAATTATAGAAGGTAAGCCTTCCATAAGTTATATTCCAATAGTAATGGATGATCTCCCTATTTTGAATATGGTTTAAGGTAATGATTAATTAAAATTTTAGATATTTTTAAAAAAAAATATACAATTTTGGTGAAATATATATGAAAAATCGATGAAAAAAATAAAAAATGAAAATTTGAGTAAATTAATAAGGAAAAATGAGGATATTTCATCCTCTTACTTGTTTATTTTTCAATGTAAAGAGATTGGTTAAAGAAGAAGTATGTTTAATATCACTTAATATTAGTAATCCCCAATTTTTTTAACAAATCTAAATCTATAAAAAGTAAGGGTTTTATAAAAATACTTGCAATGTAATTTTCCATTCAGATAAAATCAAGATTTATATCTCTTTTTGTGTGTGATGCCTAAGGAAATAGTGTCTTAAATCATTGTGATTTTTTCATGAGTGGGTTGATGGATATCTAGTGTAACCCAAACTAAAATTCAGAGTTTATTTTTCATCTGAAGTACCGAAGCATAATAAATTCCAACTGCTATATATTCATCTTAAATAGTGGAAAGTGATACAAATTTTTTTTCCATGGTAGTCTAAAAAAATAAAATTTATCTTAAGAAATGACATGTTCTAGATGTAGATTTTATAACTATCCTACAATAATGAGTTTCAGCATCATATTATATTAAAAAAAATTCTAAATTAAATAAATAATCAATTTTCAAAATTTCATTTATAGTAATAAATTTTTTTTACCACTTTTAAATGAGATTCCTTCATATTTTCTTCAGACCATGAACATAAACATACTAAAAACATAATTATTTTTTGAAATTCTATAAGACAAAGTAAAATTCTAATTGTACTTCTATAAATTTTTTAATATACCACTTTACGGTATTCATCAAGATCAAGATTGATATAAGTTTCTACCATAATACTTATACTAAATTAATTTTTAAAACAAAAATGTTGGAGTATATATTTTTTATTTTTATTTTTATTGAAGATATTTCCATCAGTTTTTTTAGATTTCAGAACAAAGTAAATGGTTGATTTCATACATCATGACCATTTCAAATTCATTTTTCATAAGTTCAAAAAAACTATCAAAAAAATAAATGTTAAACCAAAATGATTTAATAAAAAAATTACTCAAATATGTTGTCTTTAAAAATTCTCAACAAAAATAACTTTGGATCGGCACCTTCTTTTAAAAAATAAGTTTAATGTAAATATATGCTAAGTCAATCATAACAAGATCTTGGAGATTTTTTAAATCTACATATTTCTTTATTATCTTTAAAAAAATTGAAAATTTAGTAACTTAAAAAATAAGAGGTTGTTATGTATAAACATTATAAGAGAATATATTTTTTGAATGTCAATTTTAAAACACATTTTAAATAATGTAAAATTTATATGAGCTGCAAAGGCTAGAAAGTTTTTGATTGATTATAATCTTGTTACTAGTAAAAAAGTTTCACTATAATAAATGCCTTCTTATTTGAAATAACCCTTAATAAAAAGTTGTACTTTATTTCTAATAATAGTTATATTTCAAAATCAATTTTTTCTAAAAACCAATTTCAATCCTATTATCTATAGATAATTAGGTCATTCAACTAAGGTCTAAACATGATTTATTTTTAATTTATTTAGCACTTCTTGCTTATCCATTATTAAACATTCATCACTTAAAGCGTCATCTGTCAATTATGGATTGAAATATAATAAGAATGCATGATTCCCACATTATATCATGGTACATGTCTTTATAACTGGTTAACTTACAACACTAATAATATTATTAGTAGGGTGACTCCTCAAGATATACTGATGTTCATGTAAATGGGTAAGTTGATCACCAACTATCAAATGTATGTATTCTATTGAATTAATTTCTGATTATTGAAAATCTAATTATCTTACTTCTGAAGTATTTTCTATTGGTAGTTATGAATCATCTTTTAGTGAACCCTTATGATTTTTTTCAAAAAAAATCCTCTAGATTTGGTACTTTAAGGGGTTTTAAAAAAATGACCAGGTTCTTAAAAAATTACATGAACTGTTTCATTAACAAAATTTCTTATTTTATAAAAACAATTTATTCATTAATAGTTATAAAATAATGAATAAATATTCACTTTTAATATTTAGGGTAAAGTTTATGTTAGTATTCATGTGGAATAATTTACACCCAAAGACTCTAAATTATAATTTTTTTTGGATTTATTCATACCCACAACACAAAAGTATTTCTATTAAGAAAACAGATGATTAAAAAATGATTTATAATATAGAAGAATCATTAACAACCTTATTCCAAAAATATATATCAATATAACAACAACATAGAAAAGTTTGAGTAATTTTGTGAGTAATTCTATTTCTAAATTCAGTTATACCACATTGATTTGTTTTTTAAGTGCTAAATAATTATGAGTAATACATTTATTTATATAAAAAGTGTCAAAATAGTAGTTCAAAAACCCACCAATTTGATCACACTATATGGTAATGATATTATGATTTTCTTATTTTTCACAGAAGTATAAAAAACAATGAAATTATTATGAAATTGGGATTTTTAGAGAAAAAAATTAACCCATGGAAATCTATTGTAAACATCCACCAATAAATACGCATGGTGTTTGAATCCAATAATTTCAGTTTGTGTAAAACTAAACAAACCCATTTGCTGTCACATTACTGTGTTTATTTTTGATAATTCAATTTTAGATTTAAAACTAGACTTATGTTTCGTAGAAAATTTACAAGGATCACAATCTTTAGTTGATCTAAATTTATATTCTGATGGATCCATAACATTTTATTTCCTAGAAATGTTAGTTAAAGTATGAATATTAAAATTCCTTATTATTCTATTCCACATCTATCATAAGTCTTTTGTTTCACTCTAAAAAAGAACATTTTGATTAATTAAGCCTTTAAAGTCAATAATGTATATATTATCATTCCTACCAATAGATAGTACGAAAGTACCTTCTAAATATTGAAAATTAAAATTATCATTCCTAAATTTCCAGATATGACAGTCAATTCATAGATGGATAATACTAATAAAGTTTTTCTTAAGAAATAAAACATATAAAATATTTGAAAATAAGGTTTTTTGGGAAAGGGAATATTAATAATACTGATGATTCCACTATTTTAATTTTCCTCAAAAGTGTATCATCCTCTTTTAAACTTCTTCAAATTTTTAATGTTTTTCTTGTATCTAGTCATGTGTTGAGAAAAATAACTATCCATGTACCATTTATTTCAGTTACCGGTACTCTACTTTTTCAAAAATAAATATATAACTAATTTCATAGTAACCAAACTTACTTGGTGTAGTTACGTTAACTAATGGTTTTTTTGTGATCCTAAATCCCACCAACTCTTCTAGGTTGTATAGTTGTTAGTTATTTTGAAATAAAATAATTATGAAAATCAATAGATATAAAATTAATTAAAAAATTTATTTATTCTAGTGACTTAATCATTCAAACTTAGTAATAAAGGTTCGCTTTTAGGTAAAAAATAATTTTATTTAAAATTATGTGTATTGGAGGTAAAATAAATTCCATTAGATGTTCAAGAAAGAATTATTTGTTTATAAATTTCATCACAATTTTCTTTACGAGATATAATGTTTGATACAATTTTCATTAAACTATAATCTTTAGATTTAATTTGAATAACTAAAGTAAGATTATATAAATTCCAATCAACTAAATTCATAATTGAATTAATTTTTGAATCTAATTTAGTTGAATTCTTTTAAAATTCACTAGATTTTTTGGAAATTATTTTATTACTTTAAAAAACTTTTCTAAAGAAAAATATTAGGTGTAGTTAAACTTATTATTTTTTTCACATAAGAGTTACATATCTTTCCATTAATGTTATAGTAGGAAAATTTTCTTCATCGTCTGATGTATTAACTATTCAATCATTTGATGGGTCATATTATTTATCATCTAATGAAGTAGAGTAATAATATTCAGAATTATAAAAATATTTAAAATCAATAGTTATGTTATTTATAGATTCAAATGTTACCTTATCCATTTAGAACTTCTAATTCTTATAAATATTTGAATAGAACCCAACTACTTTCTGACATTTATTTCCACTATATTCTGATGAATAATTAGAAGGAGTGTTACCTTCAATGTAACTCCATATATCCATATCCTTAAATGCTTTTTATTTGCCTTTAGAATATCATATTTACTTTTGATATTTATTTCTCATCTTAGGGAAATGTATAATAATATTAACAACCATCTTACATTCAATTGAAAATCACATATGATGATTACATCTTATTCTATCTTTAATTCCTATCCTTCAAATAATTATTCCACAAATTCATATTCCTAACAAGTTTATTCATTATCCTAGAAATTTGATCATGTTAATTATCACTGGTATATGAGCTACTTCCATCTAAATTCTTATACTTCTTCTTTGAAACATTAGCTTTAGTACCATTAGTACAAGTATTAAAAGTATGAAAAATATTATTTCCAAAAATAAAATAAAATGCTACTTGATTTTTCCTCATATCTTTCTCATCATCTCTCTATAGTCTTCTCTCATATTAAATTAATGTATCATTTAATTCATCAAAAAATAACTTACTCAAGATCTTAATTCATCAATGGATGTTCTTTTTTTCCCTGGTATTAGAAATGTATCAAAAATATTTTCAATAAGTTGATATTTTTATAACTCTTTCTCACCCAAAGATTTTAAATTATTAATTGTAGGAATAAGAAAGTGATTCATCTTATTTACTATTCTATAGGGTATAAAATCTCTGGCTTGATAATCCACTCTCATAATTTCTCTATGAGTTTCAAAAACCTTATATGTTCCAAAATGTGTAATTTTTAAATTCTTTTAAATTCCATTTTTTTCGTTATAAGATAATATCTGAATAAAAAAGTTCTTGGTCATTGAATTTAATAATGTACAATAACCTTTATTATTTACTTTATATTTACTCTTTTCTTCTTAAGGAGATTTACACTTTATTTCTATAGAAATTTTTACTCTTCAATCATCATGATAAATTTTTCAACACTAGAATTAAGCTACATGACTTCATTCAATCACACAAGTTATCATAGTATTCTCCTTTAAATATATTTGTTCTGATCTGATTAAAATTTTCATGTTTTCCTACCAAAAATCCTTCTATTACAAAAAAATATTTCCTCTTTAAATATAGTGTGTGTTATGAAACTAAGATAAAAATATAGTAAACTTACAAAAATTTGGAATAATTGTTTAATTAATTATAGAATTTGTGTAATAAAAAATATTTTACAAATGGAATACGGAAATAATACTACAAAATTGAATGAATTGTAGTTTTAAAACAAACATAAATATTTCTTCCATCCCTTAGGTTTTATATTGACTAAATTTATGAAATAACAACCATTTAAAATATTAGAGTGAAAACAATTCATGTAGTAAAAAATGAGTCATTTGAAATATTTTTATCATATTAAAAGTTAATATGTCAAAATTTTATAGAAATTTGACAGTAGTTATATAAGTGGTGGAAAAAAAATATTTAAACCAATGGTAATTCAAAAATTAATACTGTTGATGTATAAAATTAAATAACATAGTATTGGTTATAAAAAAACTTCTAAAATGTATTCTATTAAAATTACAATTTTAAACCAAAGTGTAAGGTAGATATATTGAAAAAAACAATGTGTCCATGAATTTTTACCAATCATACTGTATCTATAATTTTATGCCTATCATAAGGTATTTATTCTAATCCCCAGAAGTCATCAACTTAGTCTGTCATTACAATCTCACTTTCATGAACTAAAAGTATCAAATCTCTATATTCCTCTACCTAAAATACCTTGATCAGGTAGGATCATAAAAATAAAAAAATAGCATAAATACACAGATATTTTAAAAAATACTCACAAGACAGGTCTCTTAAAAAACATTTATAAGGAAAAAATAATTTCACTAATAATAAGATCTCATAGAAATAATTAATTAAAAATATTAAAAAAAATAAAAAAAAATAAAAATGTTTTATAAATTATCATAATGATGTATGTGAGGCTCTAATTATATAAACATTTATAAATAAATCAAATGGGTTGATTCCATAAATCTCAGAGTAAGTTGTAACTACTTATGTAGTAACTTTTCCAACTTCCAATGAACTGGGAATGTTTCTTTTTAACTGATAATATAATCTATCACTATGAAATTTATGATGAATCTGAAGGATGAATTTTAGAATAGAATTTTTTTCTCAAACATTATTAAGTTTTCTGATATTATAGTTACTAGAAATTCATTCTATATAAGCACAAAAACATAAAGAAAAGTTCTAGTTAGATTAGATTATAATAATATGTATTGAGATTTTCAAAACAACGAAATAAAGTTATTCACTGAAACAATGGTTTTTTGAGGTGTTGATTGTGTGGACTGATTTTGTTTAGATGTTTTTTGTGCCCATGTTTTGTACCCATGCTTTTAAAACTAGTTCTTATTGTGGCAAATATCTTTTTATGAAAAAAATTCAAAATTAAAATGAGGAATTAGGTCTTGATATAAATAGAATTTATTTTCATGAAATATTTTTGAAAATTATTGATTTCAAAATGAATTCTATAATTTTTATGAGTTTAAAATTAAAATCAAGATATATTTTGAAATTTTTTAATTGGTGAAGTATATTGAAATTTAGAGTAATGTTTTATAAATACTTGAAATTAAGGATATCTTTAAGAACCCTGAATGTTTTTCTTTTTTAGAGAAATATTTTTTTTGTTTTTTATTCCTGGATGAGTGTCTAAAAATACTTTCATAGGGAGTTGATATTTTAAATAAAGTATAATTTTTTGAAAATGACCTATTTTTTTAAAATCATATGTGTTCTTAGAAAAGAATGTTGGATTCATTATATAATGTGGGGGTATTTGAAATGATAGGATTTTTGAAGTTAATTTTCCCTAATGATGTGTGATTTCTGAATTTATCCCTCATTGTATATGGGGACTAGTTGAATTGGTTTTGGAAACCAAGATGGGTCTGGTTAATGTTTTGTGTTGCAAAAATAATTCCTCCCAGAAAACTCTTGATGAAAGGTTGGAATAATATTTTATAGAATGGTCCTTATGGGTGATTAACTTAGTCTTTTTTGTAACCCTCTTAGTCCTTGGCCCTGTCAATACTCTGAATTGAGTGGTGGATTTGTTAATTATATCAAATTGTGTTTCAGTGAATCTTAGTGACATATTAAATATGAAAATGTTTTAGTGGAATTATTCTAAAAATGTGTGGATTGAGAGGCCCCTTACCTCTGATTATTCAATTTAAGTTGTTGGAAAGTGATGGTTTATTATGTATATTCCTTATTTCTTCAAGGTATTTCCTCATCGAGCCTTAGACCCATTGTTTGTTTTAGTGTGGAGCCCTCAGGAACCTTAAGCTCAGGTGGCAGAGTGCTCTTGGATATTGTTGGAAGTTGATGTTCAAGTAACCATTTTATAATTTTGGGTGTAGATTATGTGTAATGGAGTTTGTAAATGGTCTATATATGGTTAATGGTTTATTTTGGGATTTTGGATCAAGGGTCTTAGACAGATTGAGTTTTTGAGGTGACTATCATTTGTTGTATTCCTTTTGTGATTTTATAGATTTATATCATGTGATCAGTAGTGATTTAAATATTTTCACACTTTATTTATTTATGATGACCATTTTAAATTTTTGAATGGTGTATTCCCTGGGATGAGTTTTTTTGATTGTATAATATGGTGAGGCATTGGGTATCAGATGAGGTAATGAGGATGAGTTGTTGGTTTCTGGTTATACAATGAGAGCTATTGAGTTAGGATTTTCTTTCGACATCACAATGAGTAGTAATTCAACGAGTTTATCCCTAAGTTTCCTTTTTTTATGTTTCATGGCCGGAGGATAGAACCATGAAATTTCATGTTAATTCAATTTCATAAACATCTTTTCTTATTCAATTTATTTGGGATTTATTATGTTTTTGACCTTGTTTTTTGATTATTTGGATATCCTTTTTGCGTTGTTATATCTTCAATGGTTGGTGTGATTTTTTATATCATTTTATTATTATTAGAAGCATGGATATTTTGGAAATAATCATTATTTGGGGTGTGTTTATATGTTATTTCAACATTTTATACGATTTATAAATGGTGGGGAGACCTATGATAGGTCTCCATTCTATTAACGCTATGTACTTAGGTGGTGGTGAATTTAGTGATTTTAATTGTTTTTTATTTTGTTTTTTGAGGATTTTATATATGGTTTTTAAGGATTTAGTTGATTAGTGGTGGTGTCATATTTAGTTTTCCCCACTCTATAATATATTTTTCTTTGGTATATAATTTTTTTGTTGTTTATACCATTATCTATAACTTTCATGAGTTAGTAGCATGGTGGGAAGAATTTTGACACCCCCAATGTCACTTTAGTTTTAATTATTATTTATTTTTGGGTATTTTTGGATATATCAAAATTTTATTGGTTATTTAGGTAGTTATGGAGCTCACAGGAAGTAGTACATGTGGACCTTTAATAATTAATAGGATGAAATGGGTTTTCATGCCATGAATTGTCAATGATCGATTTATTTTTAGGGAAGTCTTTCCCACCATGAATCGAGGGTTCACATTGTGAATCACCTCTAGGTAGATACCTATTTTTTATAGAGGCCATTATTATTGAGAAAGGTGTTTCCTCATGATGAAGTGGTGTCTTCTATGTTTGATTCACATTATGAACCCTGTGTCATTCCATGAATCAAATTATTATATCTTTAATTTAATTTATTTTCTAGTTTTTCCACTCCTATGTTTTTAGGGGGATTTCCCACTTTCTTCCATATCCCCCTCATATGTCTAACTTTCAGAGGTCCTTGAATCTCCTACCTTTTTTCCTCTATCTACCTTGGTCTCTTGGCACATTTCCTTGAATTCCATGTGATATATCAAGGTTAGTTTCCCCCTTTTATTTCTCCTCCCATTACCTTATCCTTCCCCTTAATTTTATCTTCCTCATGTGAACCATAATCATTTTTTGGTTCAATATTAAGGTTTGGGTGGGTTTTAATCACAACTCTTTATGTTGTTATGGTTCAATGAGGGTTTCTCCTTATTTGGTCTAACATTTATCATTATAAGCGATGCTTTATAGCCTATTTTTTCATTGATCAAGGTAAGCATGTTTTGTGTTATTTTATATTTAATTATTAAAAATGTATAGATTTAAAAAAAATTAATTTTTTCCTATATGTATTATCATAGTGGGAGTTGAAATGGTTTCCAAATGTTTTCTTAAACTTGGACGGCAATTTTCTCATGAAATGTGTTTGGTAAATTTCCTAAATTTTCCTTTTAATGTAAATAAATTGTTTAAATAAAATTTAGATTAGTTTATTCTTAAAGGATTGTATTTTATGTTTAAAACAATTTTTTACAAGAAAGGGGTGTGATTTTTTCTTACTTTAATTTTAAAAAAAATTTCTTTGTGATGATTTCATGCTGGGGTAGGGGTATTGAATGTAAAAAATTTGGTTTCTCTTGGAATTGTTTGAAATGGATAAAAAACATTGGATTTTAAATGAATTTAAAAGATTCATTTGATCATTGAATTATAAATAATGTTTTTAAATAAGACTTAAAATGGTGTGTAATGGATTGATATTCCAAGCATGCTTTCAATACCATGTTTGTAACTTTATTAACAATAGTTGATTATCAATTTTGGTTTCCTTAATATTTGAGCCCCCTCAGTTAAGTTATGTTAAATATGGTCTGTGTTCCCTTGGTGGTATTATATACTATTTATTATTGATTCTTATTCTTGGTTTTTAAAGGGGTTGTTTCATGTGATGATGATATAGTTCAGATTAGATTTATGATTTATAATCTGATTCATATGATTCTCTATGATTTAATACATCCTTCATATTTATATCATGGGAACTCTTGTTATAAAAATAGATGGTATGGATGCATGCTATACTATCTCGGTGTTTGAAAGATGGGTGGAATAATAGTAAATTTATACCCTCCTAGGGGTTTTTGGTATATGGCTTTACTGAAAGGGAAATCCATATGAGGATGTTGTTAAGATTCACATATAGACTAGTGATTAGGAAAATAGATCTAGAGTCATTAATGTCAGATAATAATGATTCTCTTAGGATTCTAATATCCATCAAAGGATGATTTAGGGGATTATGTTTTATATATCTTTTTATCATCCCCTTTTTGTTATTTTCCTATAGAATTTCATGTTTTAGTTGTATATTATTCATTTTGACCCATTGATATCTTTTTTTAGTTTTTTATACCTTCTTTATATATATTTTTAACTTTCAAAATGATTTACTAATTCCTTAGAAATGTAGATTTTTAAGAGGATATGTTTTTTTAATGTAATTTTCCCGAAATAGTTTTTAGAAAAGGGGTAGAAGTGTTTATTTTGTCTTATAAATTTAAAAGTTCATTATCATTTTATGGATAATATTTTAAATGAAATAATAATTATACTATTTGGATTTAAAATAATTTTCCCCCAATATGAGCCAATTTTTTTAAAAAAAGAATCAATCTGGATCTCAAAATAATGAGATAAAGAAAGGTACTTATTTTCATTATGCCTTCTCACATGAAAATCTTTTTTATAAATGATATTAAAACTATAATTTAGGGAATTTATTATAAAATGAATTGTATAAACTATCTGCTAAAATCCTAATATGTATGTTTGGATCATACCTTTTATATAAATCAATTTTTGAATAAATTTACCACACTTATGTTTTTTAGGTTCCTAGTATTTGTTCCCATTTTTAGGTTTTTCATTATGCTTATGGATGGGTGAGTTGGGTTAGTGAGTGATTGTGGGTCATTTGGATGTTTTGATTGATCTATTTAGGTTCTATTTTATTTTTGGGATGTTGTATCAAACAATTTGACCTTCTGTATTTTTTATATTTTTTCTCGATGTATATACTTCTATTGAATTTTTTTGGTGGATCAATTATATGTTTTTGATTAGATGTTTATTATTTCTTATGGATTTTTTGTTTGGTTTATTTATTTATATCTACTTATTTATATTAATGTATTTCCAATAACGGGATAGGTCATGTCAAGTTCTTGGTAGATTCTGATGTGTGTTTATATTATTGTTACAATGGTGAAACTACTCCCATGTGTGTGTTCAAGATACCCAGGCACTAGTTTCAAGCTTGTGGGGATTTTGAACTCCCTATGAGATAAGACTTGAATTGGGTCACATGGTGATGTGTCAGGTTAGCCTAGGTGAATTTGTTATATTTATGATTTAGATCCTATTATAAAAATCCTATTTTTATAATAAAATTTTAAAATAAAAAAATAAAAACATTAAGAATATGTTATTATTACCATCTATAAAGTGATGGAAAAACTAGAGTCGTAAACTTGTGTTTGGGGGAATATTTGATGCCTTTCTCTTACTATCATCTATAAAATTGGAATATGTTGATATCCATGGAATATTTTTTATATTTATTACTATAATTTTATAGAAAAAGACACCATTTTAAATTGTCTTTGGATTTAAACAACAATACCTTATCTATTATACTAAAGGGGAAGTAATTATAGATATTTTGGATAATGATTCAGTGTACACAGATAAATAAATATGTTAGATTAAATAAAAACTATAAATGGGTCAATATATAATGAATATTTTGGTTATAATTATAGAATAGAGGTAAATTATAAAAGAGGATATATCGTTTTGATTAAGATAAAGATTAATATATTGGGGTTACGACCAAATCTAATTGAAAATTTATTTTCCAGTATTATATACCATTTTTAGTTGAAAAAATTTAGAAGTATCTATTACGAGCCCCAACTACCTAAAAATAATATAATTTGTATGATGTTTCATGTATCCCAATTAATGAATGAAATTATGGAATATCCTATTAAATAATCTTTTCCTGTAAATTTTTTATATAGGATGGTGAATTTTTTTCCAAAAATGAAATTAGTAACTATAACTAAAGTAATATGTTAAATTTTATAGGTGAAGAGGAAAAACATATAATAAAATAATATAATGTGGGAGTTGGAAGTGGTTATAAAAGGAAATTTTCCTTGTTTTTACCTTGAGTAAAATGTGGCTTTCCAATTGGGTGATAATAATAAAAATGTTGAAAGTAAGGTTGTATCCATAATTGACTTTGTTGTTGTGAAAGTAAGGGAAAGTAAAGCTTGTATAATTCACCAAAACTATCATATAACATCTATATATATTAATTAAAAAAATTCATGAAAGGGTAATGATTAATAAATTAAATGTGTATATTTTAGTTTTTCCAAAATAATATATTCTATACATGGTTATTAGGTGGATTGGTTTAGAACATAAATCTTATTAGTTACTATAAAATAAATTCATCATCTTGGATCTTTGATAACAAATACAATGGATATATTTTATTCTTAACTAATTATGTGTTTTTTATAGATAGTTATTTTTTTGATT
Organism: Viscum album; assembly: GCA_963277665.1. Classification (NCBI taxonomy): domain Eukaryota; kingdom Viridiplantae; phylum Streptophyta; class Magnoliopsida; order Santalales; family Viscaceae; genus Viscum; species Viscum album. The sequence goes on from OY728120.1 coordinate 1,494,107,661, forward strand.
TATTTAGAGCCAAGAGATACTTATATCCAAGAACATATATCCAACATACCAGTGTTTGATGGTTATTAAAGAATTATAAATTCATAATTCAAATTATGAATGGGGGTATTTGGTTTATTTTTTTAGGAATGGTGTTTCTACCTTAGGTTTTGGGATGAAAATTCTCCTAATATTATTGATGCATAGTATTCTCATGGCTGTATTATTTTTGTTTTGTAGAATTATTTAGAGAACTAGAGAGTATTTTATAACCAAATTAAATTCCTAACAAAAAAAATTTATTTTTAATTCAAAACACTATCAAATGATTTCATAGTGGTAAAGATACATTGAAGAGTATGATTACTAGGAAAATATAACAAAACTCATATCTTAGTAATGCATAAGTTAATATAAAATCATTGTGTCAAAACATTATAAATTCACATGATGAAAATAATATTATATCTTGGTAGTTGTTTCAAGATCATAAAATATTTTTTTATTCTACGTTAATATAGTAGATATTATTTTAGAATGAAACTTTTATTTCATACAAATTAAATTTATCATTCACATTATCTAATAAAAACACTTTAAGAAGATAAAATTATATTCTATAACAAGTACTCATCATTTCTTCACATTAAATTTCTGAAAAATGTTAAAAATGTATGTTTAACCAAATTTTTAAATTAATTGATGTAGTGAGTAAATAATGGGGTTTTCAATATAAAGTTTTAGTCATGCATTTTATTTTCCCATATTTTCATTAGATAATAGTGTCAAATAAAAAACCATAATTATAATTAACTATAACTTCCCTTGTTATTTTCATCTATGGCATGTCTAATATTTTCATTTTTAGTATATATATTAATTAGTTTTCCTCATACTCTTAATTAACAAAAAAAATAAAAAAAAAATTATATTAACCCAACATGTCTTCTAACCAAATGAAATATTCTCAAACCCCAATTATTCATAATAAGTAATGATGGTATGTTGTAATGTATAATGTTAGAATATACATTAGTTAGATATTGAATTTTTCTTAGTATATTAGATAGGATTCTATTTTATAAGAATATAGTTAAGGAAATTTTCATTCTATGAATAATTTGGAAAGAAACAAAATGTTTCTATTTTAGGAGGTATCTCTTAGTATTATTCCAATTTTAATTTATAATTAAATTATTCTACTAGATAAATATAGAATTTCTCTCAATTTTTTTCTTTAATATAGTCATTTATAGGTTATGTAGTAATTTTTTCCATTCATTGTGAGATAAAAATCATGAGTTTTATTGAATCAGTAAATTTAATATGGAGATAAATGAAATTTTATTTAGTTGATTAAAAATTATAAATCCAAAATAAAATAATTAAAAAGATTATTTGAGTGTGTGATAAATCAATGATGGATTTTCAGTCTATCCTTGATAAACTGGTTAATGGTCATTCTGCAATTCAGTGATTTGTGTGTAGTTAGTTATATAATCTATGGAATGGTTAACTCATAGGAATTGAAATATGGTAGGAAAAAATATAAACAATTAAATATTTTGATATTCAAGTATATCAAGAGATTTTTTTGGATCATATAAACAATAAAGGTTCTAAATGATAATGATGTTAGAAATATGGTTGATAGTGGTAAGCATTGAGGGGGTGTATTTATAAAAAATTATTCATTGATTGAGGGGATGAAAATTTTGTTAAAGAGAGTATAATTCCATTAATTCTCAAGAGAGGATCCATTTAGGTGAACTACTAAAGAAGAAACCTTTTTCATAATTAATAAAACATATATAGGCATGGATTTACCTATATTATTAGTTTGTATAAAAGTAATCCCCCTTAATTGGTTTCTATCATAGTAGCCTCCAATCTGGTGTTAAAATTAGAGATATTGAATTCAGTACTCATTGAGATATATAAGAAATATATAGAATAAGATTGACAGATTATATTGAAGTCACTTCATTAATTTGGTATTTTGGATGAAGAAATCAAAAAAATTCAAAAATTATAACTGAAAATACTTTATATTCTTGAGCCATAGAATGTGAGTTTTTTATGGTTGATTGATTCCCAAAAATAAAAAATATAGAATCCATGCATGTGATAATAAAAAATTATGGTTTAATCCTCTTTAAATAAAATATTATGCGATAAATGTTTAGAGAATGTGATATATATGGATATTAAAGAAATTTAGTGTATCTACTCAGTTCTTAGGGTCTCATATATATGATTCCATGTTTCTCAAGAAATAAATCTACTGTATATAAGAATAGAAATATAATAATATAAAAAAATAAAGGGAATAAAAATTGATACGTATAAGATATATTAGAGGGTAAAAATATGAAGGAATGAAAAAATAGACTTTGTTTATATTTTAGATAACATGTAAAATGTTTTTATAGATTTAAATAAAATAATTTAAAGTTTTTGGTTTGGGAGATCCAAAAATAAAAAAGGGGTAGTTTCAATGATAGATATATAGTAGATATATGTGAAAATAAATGAGGATGGGAAGAAGGAGGATAAATAATTGTAATTTAAATGAACAAGTGAATTTAAAATGAATTATTTTATGATGAATGAATATATTTAAAGAGTGCTAATTATCAGACCTGGTAGTGGTGTAATTAAACATTTTAAATTTATATCACATACTATATTAGCCAATGTTAAATTAATTTTATCACATTCTTTTAAAATTAAGAGGGGTGAAACATATGGATCAATGTCATAAGATATGTCTCAGGATATTTAAATATGTTATGAAAATATTACAATGAATTTTTAAGATTCAATATTTGATAATGGTGGACCATATATGGATTTAATAATTAAATAGTTAAAAACATTAGGGCTTGTTTTGATAAATTAAATCCATCAAACTATTGAGTTTAATTTATAAAGGAAAGTGGTCATATTAGAATGGTTTGTTGAACTATTAAATAAATAGGTGGCCCTATAGTATCATATTTAAATGAAAAAAATTCTTTAGAGGGTTGATTTTGGATGAATGGGCTATTACAATTAATGGATATATATAAATAAGTAGATAAGTAGAATTTATTTCGTTTTTTAGGTATATTTCTATCATTTCAAACCACTTTTTGATGAACCAAGAGTATTACCACTAATTATACCTAGGGACCATATAATAACTATTGTTAAAAGAGTTTTTAAGTCAATTTAAAGTTTCATAAGTTATTACATTATATAAATGATGATATAGAATAATTATTAGTATCAATTTAAGAAAGTGGTATAATTGAACAGAGAAATAGCCTCTATGATAGTGCTAGATTTTAATTTTAGAAGAAAAATGGGGTTGGAGAATATATATGTATTTTAAGGTATTAAAAAAAATTTAAAAAATTTAATTACCATCAAATTACAATTAATAAAGAGTTATAAGAGGTATACTCTAGGGAAAAATATTTCACTATGTTTGATATTTTGTCCAAATTCCATAATGTTAGGGTAAAAAATTAGGATGTTAATAAGAAATTTTTTAAAACACATGATGAGAATTATGATTATGTTATGATGTATCTAAAACATATGAATATCCCAATGAATTTTGTATTCAAACATGAATAATATATTCATATAGATTATGAGAAAACATTATTTGATTTTATTTGATGACATAATTTTTATAACATCCCCAACCCAGTTTACCTGAATATCAACAATATTGGGACATCGTATGGCCACAGGCATACTTATATTTATGGAAAAGGATTCTAATAACTAGTGAGGGTCTACTAAAATCTCTAGGGGAAATTATAACATCAATATAATAGCATGAAATATTAATAAATAACATAAACATCAATAACCAAAAAAATAGTGTACAACAAATGGAATTACAGAAAAAAGTATAACATAAAAAAATAACATCACTGTGTTATTGTAGATTCCACACATATTGATCAAGTAGGAATACACCAAAATAATATCACTGAATAGCCCAATCATATATAATATAAAAATATAATTAAAAATAAAATAATAATTTGAACCAATCATTATCCTCAGAATCACTTTATACCTCTCTCCATAACCTCATGGAACTACTCTAGCTCTTTTACCTATTCTATGTCCATTATCTAAACCCTCATCCCAACCACAAGGATTATGAAATCACTAGAATAAATATACTATTTATGACAAAATTACACCACTAATAGTTCCCCAAATAAAAATAATTATATATGGTAGTGAATCTACTAAATAAATTGAATGATTTAAGCTTCACATACAAGAATCTATCAAACCATTAGACACTAATGTATTCTCATAAAAGGTTGAATGAAATTTGATTCTTATAATTTTATTATAGGGAATTAACATACATGAATATTACAATAGATCCGCATAATGTCCACCCAAAAGTCCATCATCAATGCACACAAAGATTTAGGTTAGCATAATATTTAACAACTCCATAACCATCGTGCTCGAATATCTAGTTGGTGTTCCATCCAACACTATATAACCATAGATATCTATGTACTCAATTTGAAATAAATGTCACCCATCACCATAGAGAAAAATTAGATTACCATAGAATACAATCCCAAAGGTATGATAAGGAATGGGTTGGCATGGAATCCCACCCCTCTTCTAAGTATGGAGTGGGTTGGAATAACATCCAATTACATTAACGAAATAAATAATGGATAGGCATACCATACCACCCTAATTATAATACCCAAATGAGTTTCATAGAATCCAAATCCTTTTTATAGTATCTAATCCTGAATTTTTATTGTTTCCAAATCTATTTCTAATAACTATATATGAATTTTCATAGTGTAAAATTCTATATCCATGTCAAGGAATGCATTGGAATAGTATCCCACCTCACTTAAATTTCAAAGGTGAATATCATAGAATTAAAAACCATTACAAATGATTGGAATATATATATATATAATACTTCACCTCTTATAGGTATATGCGGAGTTTCAAAGAATTTTACTCACTTTTCTATTAACCAAACTTGAATTTACACAGTTCTTAATTCTGCTTTCTATTAAAATGTTTGGACTGGCATAGCATCTAATCTCATACCTCATCAATAAAATAGTTAGACCAAAAATTAGACCAATCTTTTACATTTATAATCCTATGGTACATCGTATTTGAAACATATATAAATTAAACCTTTTGGGTAGTCCAATAAACCCCATTCATGCTAGTCCACTGATATTCTAAACTATATAACCCATTACCATATTTTATGTTATCCATTATTGGGTAACTTATCCAAAAATATAATTGTGACACAAATTATTCTCTAGCCTAGGAAGATAAGTTCCTTGAGAATCTACTCATTAGTCTAACCTTGGTAGAACACCATTTCTCATTTAATTTATGCTTATAAGTCTATTATCGATAACCCTGATCAAACTAACTTGTTACCAGAATTATCTAACTCAATTCCTATAATTTTTTTAATAAAACCTTATTATGGATTACTCATATCACACTTCCCTAAAAAGTTCATTGCATTACCTTATATGAGGCCTTTCTAGCTCTTCTGAACCATTACCCAAGACTGGGAACCCCTCAAGTTCCTATACTCTATAAAAACAATATCCTTACTAAATGGGTTCATAAAGAAACCCAAATATCCAAGGGAATGTGTATGTGTAACCAACCATACTGGGGCTTCTATATGAACTGGCACTCAATCTAGCCTTCCACTAGCCAGGATGGAATTGCCTTCCCCCATAAGATAGAAACTTCTTCCTGGGTATCAAAAATTATCATCATGAATGATTTTAACCCACATTATAAATATAAAATAATTTATTTCTGAAAACTTATCAAAGACCAACAAAACATGGAATCATAAAATATCCATACAAGGATAAACATAAAACTGAAAGAAATATAATGTAAGTGATGACACATAAGCACATAAATACCGAAAGTCCAATAAAATATCCTAAAATAGAAGAAATGTAAATGTAGCCTGAATGGATCTGGCCACCACAAGTGACCCTAGATCACTCACCACAACCCACTCTCCCTTACAAGGATATTCTCGAACAAAAAGGACTAAACTAGATATGGGTACATGAAACCTATAAAAGATCTATAAATACATGTTCTAAATAACTCAATAGTTCACTACCCATCATGACTATGGAAATTCCCTAATTAATATAGTTCATAAAATGAAATTTTTTACATAATATTAAACTATAATTCTCACATGATTTATAAAAAAAAGTGAAACAACATGCCACTTACACATTTACACACAACTACCCCCTTTAAAAAACATAGCAGGTTGGTTAAACATTTTTATATGGTAATTATATATTGACTTATGATTAATATACATGGATATCAAATTATTTTAGATTAATATTATGCACATTACAAAATTACATGCTCAATGAATATAAATTTTTACTGTATCTGGAAACTTGGAACGCAATCTTCTAATCATGGTGAAATATCATCATTTTTTTCCAGAAATATCTTCCAATTTATTACTCCCACTTAAAACATTTATTCCAATCCTGGGGAAAGGAAACATAAGAATATGTGAGTTCAGATTCTCGGTAAGGGTAAACAAATGAGATACGTAAGCATTATATGAGAATAAAGGTATGAAAACTTGATAAAATCATTTGAAGAATATACCATACATACCAAATATCATATACAAGAGTCATTACACAAACATTGGCAGTTTATAAGGCATGAGTTATAATGGAATCAAGATCATGATCAATAATATCATAACATAGGAATGATCCATGAAATTATGGTAGACACATAAACATGTAATCAAATTCCTTATAATTCAATCCTCATTTCAAAATATTATTATGGTACTTCATGGGACTACACCTACTATGTGGGAAACACCACCATCCCCAGATGGATACCTTTCTTTATAGTCGATTAGGTTACACCTTCTTCCCCTAGTGGATCGGGTTTCCCCTTCTTCCCATTATACATAAAGCCCATTGACTTGATTACCATCATTATCTCATGAGATATAAATCATTATCCAATGCATTGGAGGTAAATATAGGTCTCACCCATCACATAATAAAAATATACATATATGTGCCACTATATCATAAACATTCATCATATCATAAACTATTAAATTAAATTGGAATCATAAAAATTTCATCATATCATAAACAGTGGTAAAGAAAAATGTTTCATAATCATTTCATCAATCATAACCCATTAAAAAAGATGGTTTCATATGCGTATAACTCATGGAAGAGAAACGAGTGTCATAAACAAAATTTCATAAAAACATAAACCATTAAGATTATTAATTTGAATGGTACCCTTGGATTATATCCCCAAAAATGATTTATTAACACCAAAGGATGTTACCTTATATAGAAAATAATTTTCCAATGTCTTTTGAAAATATTTCTTGAGATAAGTATCCATTATACTTTGAAAAATGTTTTTAAAACATCAAACAGTTTTGAAAACCATTTTCTTTAAAAATATCATTGAAATCTATAGAAAATTTCTAAAATCATTATTCCTATAGAATTATCTTAAATTTTATTTTAAGAAAAAAAAATTGAAATTAGTTTTGAAAACATGATTTTGAATAAAACAAATTTCTGACTGAAGAGAGAAATAAGGTCATATTTTAAAAAATCATAATTATATTGAGTAAAAAGTGGTAGAATAATGGTAAAAATACATGAATATATAATTAATAACTATAGTATAATACAAAAATTATATTTATTGAGATATTGATCATAATATTTCTTCAATGTAATCATAATTGTAAACAATCCTAATAAATCGAGAGATTGTAGCAGTAAACATTGACCACTTTCGTAACTTTGAACAACAATACTCATGAGAGAATAACATTAAAGATTCTTATAATATTATGAAAATAATAATATTCATGATGTTACATGTTAGAGGTATAGTATATACACCTCTTAAAATAATACATGTGCATAGAAAAGCATGTGTCTTGCAGAAGAAAAATTGAGACAAAATTACATTACAGATTTGGTAACTTTGGAACTATAAACCTCATGAAATGAGAATTAATAAAATGAATGTTTAAATACCTATAATTTAAGGATAATAATAATAGAATAATTTCATGGGTAGTATATACACCACAAAAAATGCATGAGTGGTGAATAAGGGATAAGTCTCATAGAAATAAAAGTGATACTAGAAATTCACTTTGTACTTGAGTGACTTTTGAATCATGAGATCTGAAAAAGAATAAAATAAATTGAAACTTTTTATATCATTAAATAAAATAAATTCATTATATAACATGCCATATTTCATTATATACATCACAAAATAAGAATAAGTGGTAAATATATCATATATCTCACAGAAACAAAATTGAGACAAGAAAACCCTTACTACATAAGTAACTTTTGAATCATGATCCCCAAGACATAATAACATAAATTAAAGATGTTAATATGATTAAATAAATTAAATTTTAATATAACACATCATTAGTAAGTATATACAGCACAAATAATAAGTGAGTGGTGAATATGGCATGTATCTCACCGAAATAAAAAGTGGGATGAAATTCTATTTCCTTAGGTATTAACTTGCATTGTACACATTACAAACTAATTTATAATAAATATATGTTTATTATTAATTTAGTAAAAAAACATATTATTATATATAATACAATATATGATTTTATTATGAAATTATATTTCTTTTCTTATCAATTTCATGTTAAGGTTGTGTTTTAAGTAATAACCACTTTTTTGTATATGTTTTGACTTGTTATTCTTGATCCTCTAACTTTGATAATGATTTACTTATTTCCAGAAATTAAAACATGATTTAAATATCATATATTTTAATTAAATATGTATTTATAATAATTTAAAAATAATATAAATATTAAATGGAATACACTATTTATGGAGACCGTAGGACGCACGTCTACATTAACGTTGTTTCCATTTTATTGTCATGTTGAGAGAAAGTAATTAAATAACATATATTTAAATATATATATTATCATTCCATTGGAATTATTATTTTATATATATCATATATATTAACTAAAAGAAAACTTAATAAATTCTATGTTATGTGTGAATTAATCACATCGCTTTGAGGAGATGGTAGTTCACACATCCACAAACAAAGCTATCGTATTCCCACAAAATAAAAATCATGAAGGAATGGGTTATTTGGTAATTAATTTATAATAAAGGCAAAATAAATATCATAAATATAATATAAAATTTTTAATTACATCACTATGACAAACTTTTAAAGGAGATAATGTAAGAACAAATGACATCGGTTCATGAGGTAGTAGTCTGCCATACAAACGAACAATGATTGTATATCCCATTTGATGGAAACATGTGTGAGTGTTGGTCAAACCATCAAAAAAACAATATCTTAGTATATTAATGGTACTTAGGGTATTATATAATCATTTAATAATAATAATTTATGTGGTGTAGAAATAAGTAAAACAGAAATGCTTGTTTAAGGATGTTACCTCTTCTTTGGGTAAGTCCTTTGGGTTTTCCCCAAAGGGACTCCGCGATTGGATTTCATTCCAAAGAGAGAATTATAAGTTTAGATGAGGAAATTTGGGAGCTTATTTTTTCAGGTTTTGGACAATAAAAAGTTCTTTATCGGTGTTAATATGTGAGGGTGGGGGTGGGAAGAGTTCCCTTTTATAATGGAGGAGGAGTGGCATTCTTGTAAATATAAAAAGGTAAACACTATTGAGAGATTTCCATTATATAATGTGTCTCAACTAATATTCTAAATTGTATAAAATTAATGATATGATTTAAATATGGATATAAAATTGAATTTGTAGTTGTTTCTAGGGTATTTGGTCGCTTAAGTTAAAGTTTAACCAATAGGTAAACTCATTTTTACGTTAATCATTGTCATTAATTTTAATTACATTCACTAATTTTTAGGTAAAAAAAGAAGTTTATATTAATATTAATTATAAATTATGATGATTCCAAATATTTAATCCATTTTTTCAAGTTCCAAACATATAACGGGAAGAAATTATTTCAAAATTAATCTCACAGACGTGAAGGGAAAGCGGGTTTTTAAAGTAAAATGTTAAAAAGTTTCAAATGTTTTTATATACAATTTCAATTGTAAATTGATTCCAATGACATAAATTAGAATTAATGTTGTATAATTTAAATATTTATAATTTAAAACTAATTTAAAATATAACTGAAATAAATAAATAAATTAGATGAAAAATCAATTTTCAATTAAAATTCAATGTTTTTCACTCTTCATTAAAAAAATTGAATCTTCTCAGAAAAATTCCAAAAATTCACCCATAGTTAATATTTATATTCTCACTTTAAAAATGAATTTTATTTTTTCAAATAAAAATTATAAATTTTTCAAAAATTATATTTAAAATAGGTGCGCCATTAAAAGGCAGTAAAATTTCCTTTTATAAAAATATATCTTTTTCTTCATAAAATTGGATTTATTATTATCTTATACATATATTTGATGAGTTTCAAAAAATATTATTTAATATAAAATATATAAATTTTAATAAATTAATTCAATAAAAAGTGGTTTTCTCTTATTTTACAAGCTAAAACAAGTTTATACATATAAAAATAGTTTTCTTAATAATTGAATTTCTTTGTTTTCAAATAGTTCTTAATTTCATTTCAAACTAATTTGTATCAAAAGTGTTAATTCTATAAAAAAAATTAAACCATATTTTCATAATTTATTTAATACCATACATATCTTCCATTCTAATATCTTGGTGATAACTATAATAATATTTTAATAATATTATTAATAGTATATTATAGTTCGGTAAAACTCAGCCATGTGTGAAATTCAAGCTATCAAAGGGACTCATTATTTAGTGTTATGCATGACAAGAATAGATTTGAATTTAAAAAAAAGATTATATAATTGTTTGTTTTAGCGCAATATTAACTTGGTGTTGTGTGTAATGAAATAAAAACTTAGTTCATTCATATAAAAAATCTATATTCAGTGTTCCTTGAAATGAAAAATATCAAAAATATTAAATTATTTCAAAAAATATATTACACAAAATCTCAGGATGATACCATCTACCCCCCATAAAAAGAATTTCTCTCTCAAAATTCTTCTGGGTTATCAATGCTTTAATACATTAAAGGTGCATTCTTAAAAACCCACCTCCAAAAAAACGAATAATAAAAGTAAGGGGAATTTTGAAACATAATGGTTAATCAAATTAACTCATCACTAGGTTTCCACATAGGTGAACATAGGTTGGGAAGTGAAAACATGGACATGTAATAAAATCATAAATAATAATAGATCTTGATTTAGGTTATTTATCACAAGAAAGTGAATGTTCAATGAAATTTTAAGACCACGATACCATAAATCTATGATGATTTATAAGACCATTGATTCAACAAAAATGAAGGTATTCATATTTTTTTCAATATTATTTTCCTAGAATTAAAGAATTATTTTAATCATCTTATAGGAAAACTAATTAGGCATGATCAAAACATCATTTACTCTATTAATAATGCCTTTTGATTTATAATCAGAAAATTTTCCACTACATTCCTTATTAACCCAATTCCTTCCAATTTTCATCATTCACTAAAACTAGAAAGAATAGTGTGAGAAACTCTTATCCTAGTATAAAACCTCAAAACCATGAAAAATCATATATAAGATATATAAATCATAAAAACTAATTTTTTATCTATGAAACCTTAGTTTTATCCTAGGTTATTAATAGTTATATTATATTTAAATCCTTCAGGATAGTTTTTAAAGTTCTTAATAATTCCCAAAGCATATCCCATGGGAGTGCCAAACCAGCTATGCATCAAAGCCCATTTTCGTGCCCCAGTTCCTGATCAATTTTATCTCAATTTACTATTTTGGGGGTTATTTATCATATATATATATATATATATCAGAGCCACATCTACTTGTAGTATCTAGAAATAGATTTATTTATAAGAAACCACTCGCTATCCTTTACCAAAAATCTAAAAAATTTTCATATATTGCAACCCATCCTTATACTTCTCCTTGTAGATATACTTAGAATTATCATTTGAAATATTTCTATAGATCTCACTTAAATTTTTTCATCCCAGTTTCTAAAGTTTGACTAACCCTACCTTTGACATAAACTATAGAAACCTAGGCTTAATATTCATATATAATGCATCATTTTATATGAATATTCTATGCAATATAAAAAACATTACTGAGGACCATAAATATTTAAATTCATTGTAAACATTGAAAAAAAATTCTAATACTTGTGAAAGATATTCAATTTTTTTCAAAAAATATCTTCCCATTTATTACTCCTACTTAAAACCATTATCCATAACCTGGGGAAAGAAAAAATTAGAAAGGGAGATATCATATTCTTAGTAAGGGTAAAAAAACGAGATATGTAATCATAATATGATAATAAGGGTATGAGAAAAATATAATAATAGTAAAATATTTTACCCTGCATATCAAGGATTATATCCATGACTCAGAGTATGAATATTGGAAGTTCAAAAGAAATGAATCATAAGGGAATCAATATCATAATCCATGAAATCATAACATAGGAGTATGATATGGAATTATGGAAGATACATAAACATATAATATCGTTCCCTATAATTAAAGGATAATTTCCACAACTTATTAGGGAACTTAATGGGAACAACACCTACTAGGCGGGATACACCGCCATCCCCAGTCACAATCCTTTCCTCATAGTGGATTAGGTTACACCTTCTTCCCGTAGTGGATTGAGATTCCCATTCTTCCCATAGTGGATTAGGTTTCCCATTCTTCCCATAGTGGATCAATATTATCAACTTTCTTCCCATTATTATATCATGAGATATAAATATTTACTCAATGCATTGGAGGGAGATATTGGCCTAATCCATCATATGAAAAAACATACATATGTTTTCCACTATATTATAAACAATCATCATATCATAACCCACGAAATTAAATGGGTATCATAAATATTTCATCATATCATAACATTTGGAAAATATACAAGTTTCTTAATCATTTATACAATTCATAACCTATGAAAAGAAGTGGGATTCATTAGTATATAACCCTTTAGAGAGAAATGGGTTTCATAGACATGATTCCATAAAATAATAAAGCATTCACATAAAAAATATGAATGATAACCTTGGATTATATATCTATAAAGTATTGGGAAATACCAATGGATTTTATCTTATATGTAAATAATTTTGAAATATCTTTTGAAAACATTTCTTGAGGATAATATACTTTCTTCTTTGAAAAAGGATTTTTAAACAAAAAACATGTTTGAATATATTTTTCATTTAAAATAGCTTTGAAAACCACAAAAATTAAACTAAATTTTCATATAAATTTTTCTTAAATTATAATTTAAGAAAAAAATTAAAACATAATTAATAACATGGTTTTGGAAAAAATAAAATTTCCCCCTGAATTGAGATATAAGGTCAGGTTTTCTTAAAGACATTTTCTTAATCATATTAACTACCCATGAGTGGAAGAAAGGAACCAATACATGAATATATCATGAATAAATAAAGGATAAAAAATTTATTATAGTTATTGATATATGAATCATCACATTTCATTAATAGAAGAATAATAGTAAAGAATTATGATAAACGATGTGGTTATAGCAGTAAACTCTTACCACTTAGGTAAATTTTAATAATAATCCCCATGAGAGAATAATATTACATTAATCTTATAATATCTTGAAAATAATAATAATCGTGATATTACATATCAAATGGATAGTATATAAACCTCATAAAATAGTATAGGTGTATAGGAAAACATGTGTCTCAAAGAAGGAAAATTGAGACAAAATTACCATACTGATTTGGTAACTTTTTAACCACAAACCCCATGAAATATAGGTCATAAAATGGATATGTAACTATATAGAAATGTAAGTATAATAATCATATAATATGATCATGTTCAGTATATACACCACATAAAATAAATTAGTGGTGAATAATACGTAAGTCTCATAGAAATAAAAGTTAAACTAAAACTCCCTTTTCTACTTGAGTAACTTTTAAATCATGAGATCCATCAAATAATTACATCAATTAAAACCTTAAATATAATTAAATATTATAAATTAATTATATAACATTTCATAGGTCAGTATATACACCACACAAGAAGAATAAGTGGGGATTATAGCATATATCTCATAGAAATAAAAGTGAGATGAGAAAACTATTACTACATGGGTATCTTTTGAATCATGGTCTCCGTGAATTAATAACATCAATTAAATCATAAAATATAAATAAATAAAGTATATTAATGATATAAAATTTGATATGGTAGTATATACCCCCTCATAAAAGAAGAAAGTGCTGAATATGGCATGTATGCCATATAAATAAAAAGTGAGATGAAATTTCCTTACCTTAAGTCTTGAATTTCACTGTTCATATTAAAAACTCTTGTATAATAAATATAATCACATTATAAATATATCACAAAACCATATTATTATATATAATTCCATATAGGATTTTATTATGACTTTATATTAACTGTTTGTTAACAATTTCATGTTAAAGATACATTTTGTGTAATGACCTCTTTTTTTGAAACATGTTTTGACTTGTTATTCTCCATCCCCCTACTTATATCATGATTTATTTTCATAAATAATTTAAAAAATGGTTTAAAGTTCTTATATATTCAGGATATAATTATTTATAATAACCAATAAAATATAGAAATATGAAATGGAATACACCATTCATGAAGGCGGTGTGTCGTACGTATGCATTAACGTTGTTTCTATTTTATTATCGTAAAGAAAGAATGAAATTAAAGGAAATATATTTATATATATTATCATTACAATAGAATTATTATTTCATATATATCATTTATTTTTATTAAACCCAACCTTAAAACTTTTCATTTAAATTTGTAATGAATCACATCACTTTTGGGAGGTGGTAGTCCACATATCCAAAAACGAAGTTATCATATTCCCAGAAAATAAATATCCTGAATTTATTCATTATATAATAATTAAAGATGTATAAATAAATCATCAATATCATATATATCATATAAAAATAATAATTACATCATTATTCCCAACCTTTAGAGGTGGAAATGGAATAAAAATGACATCAGTTCCCGAGGCGGTAGTCCATCGTACCCACAAATAATGTTTTCATATACCATTAGATGGAAGTGTGTGCGAGTGTAGGTAATACCATTCACATAAAATAATATTCTTATATTTAGGATAATTATTTTATTATATAAATGAGAATAATTTATTGGGTGGATAAAGAAGTAAATCAAAAGTTCTTGTTGAAGGATGTTACCTCTTCTTTGGGTAACTTCTATTAGTTAACACCAAAGGGATTCCTCAGTTGTATTTATGCCCAAATTATGATTTCAAATGTCGAGATGAGGGAATTTTTTAGAAAATATTATCATTATTTTGAAGATAAATGGGATTTACATGTGTTAAGAGGTGAGGGAGTTGAGTTCCCTTTTATAGTGGGTGAGGAGTGTAATTCTTGTAAATATTAAAAGGTAAACACTATTGAGAGATCTCCATTACATCATCTTCCACAAATAATTTTCCAAATTCAATAAAAGGAATTATATTGTATAAATATTTCCATCAAATGGATTTTGGACTATTTTCTAGGGTATTTTCCCCTTCAAGTTAAAGTTTAACCACAAAGTAAACTCATTTTTACCTCAATTGCTATAATTAATTCTAATTACTTTTACTAATATTGTTTATAAAACACAAATTTTATCTTCATAAAAATTATAAATTAATTTGATTAAAAATATTTTATTTTTTTCCCAAAGTATGAACATAGAAGTGGTATAAATTTATTTAAAATGAATCTCGTAAATGTGACCGGAAAGCAGGTTTTTGAAGTAAAATGATCCAATGTTTCAAATGATTTCATATCGGATTTCAATGTAAATTTGATTCAAATGAATTAAATTGGAATTATTATTGTATAATTGAAATAATTATAATTTAAAACTAATTTTAAATTTAATTTAACTATATAAATAAATTACATGAAAAAACTGTTTTCAATTAAAATATAGAGCTTTTCATTATTCATCAAAAAATGAAACATCTCAGAAAAATATGAAAAATTTAACCAAATTAAAATTTTATATTCCTATTCAAAAAAAATATTTATTTTTTATATTAAAATTATAAATGTTCCAAAAATTAGATTTAAAATAGGTGCGCCATTATAATACGGTAAAATTGCTTTTTAGAAAAATAAATCTTTTTAATCATAAAATTAGATTTATTGTTATCTTATACCTATAAAATATATTATATGAGTGTAAAAAAAATATTATTGTATATATAATATATAAATTTTATTAAAAATAATCATAAAAATTGGTATTTTTTAATTTATTTAAATAAAACATATTTTTACAGAAAAAAATAGTTTTCTTAGAAATGGAGTTTCTTTATCTTCAAATAGTTATTACCTTCATTTATAAATAATTGATAAAAATGGATTAGTTTTATATACATTTGTGAACCATAGTTTCATAATTTAGTTAACCCCATTCATAAATTCTATTCTAACAGCTAGGTGATGATTATAATAATATTTTAATAATATTTTTAATTTTATATTGTAGTTTGGTTGAAATTGGACTTGCATATAACACAAGCTATCGAAGGGACTTGGTATTGTGTGTATTAAAAGATACAAATAGTGTTACGTGTATCTAAATATAATCTAATTGTTGCATATAGCACAAGCTTATCTCGATGTTTCATATAACGTAAGCTAAAATTAGTGATTTTATATAACAAAAGTTACATTCAATATTGCATGAAATGTAAAATGTAAAAAAGATTAAATTAATTCAAAAAATATATTTCACAAAATCTCATAATGTTAAAAAATAAAAATAATTAAATATAAAATTTAAATATATAATTATTATCCAATTCACTATGTATTTTTTCCAACCATTTTTTGAATATTTCTTTTTCATAAATAATCTCAAAGAAAAATGATTTATTAAACCCCATTTATGAAATAAAAAAACCATTTACCATTTTTAAAAAAACATTCAAACATTTTTTACACAAATTTTATAATAGTAAACCGACATTTTTAATGTGTAAAATAAATCACACACAGTCAACCAAGATTTAAGAAAATTTAATCCAAGAAACTATAAAACATTAGTGTGTGTAATCAAACAAACATGGGTAATATAATCAAGTCATGAACTAAAATTCCATAATTCATCTTGAGAATAACCTAGAATCATGGGAATCATTCGTAGGATCTAGTAATAAATACTTGAATATGTTATATAGAACTTAGGAAAACTCCACTAAACCTAACTTCATACACAAAAAGTCATGTCATTATATTTAAAAATAAAATTCATGGAATATAATTCACTATGTGGGTTATAAAAAAGTTTCTATCTTAACGATCCCATATCCTATCATCCTAACCAATGAGGTATAGTTGAGACACACTCCCTACACATCCCACTATTTTACTCTAGTGATTTATATCATAAAAGTTACCAAATATCTAACTATAAATCCCATGATAAATCAAATGTAGGTGATCACAAATAAACCATCACATATATAAAATATAAGTAATTATAAATAACTCAATCCTTACAAAAAAGTTCTAAAATTTAGTTACCTTTAAGTCAATGTGAAAACTCAATTAATATATACATATCATATGAATATACTGAAATTTACTATTTCATTAGAAGTAGTTTTAAAAGGGCGGTGAAACTAAAGGTTCATTAGAAATTGAATGAATTATACAATTTTCCTTGGAGTAAAATTTATGCTTCTATGTCTTTTATAATTAGAGAAATGATTGGGATTTGAAAAACTTAAGGAGAAACTTTTCATGAATATTGGGAAAGGTTCAAATGACTCCATTTTAGTTTCCCACACTATCAAATTAGTGAATAACTTTTTATTCAATATTTTTGTAAGGTAATTTGTCTTAATGATTGTATTATGATTGGAGATACTATTTTAGGAGATTTAGTTGATAAAACACCAGCTACTGTTGCAGATTTAAAAAATATATTCCCAAAATCTTCAATAATTTGAAATAATGGGTATTCTTTAAGTCAAATCTAAACATTAAATTCTCACTTCCAAATTTAAAAATAGCATGATTATGTTTCAACTTAGTGATTATACCACTATGTCTAAGTAAAAAATGATTTCCTACAGTCCAAAATCCTAACACAAACCTAAAACATACTTTCAATTACTTGAATTTGTACTTCCAATGATATTTTTGGTGATCAATTTCCACACATTCAAGAACATTTTGAAAACTACAATATTTGTTTCTTAATAATACACATTCAATCAAACCAAAAAATATATATTTTCCACCCAACCTATTTAAACTAATGAAGGAATAATTAATCTCAAGAAATATTTTGATAACCTAAATAACAAAATATATTTTTTCTAAGGCCAACCAAAAAATTATCAACCAAGATAATTTAATGAGAAACATAATTCTTATGGTGGAAGAAATTTTCATCATAAAAAAAAGTTAAAAAAATAAAAATAAAAACATTATAGAAAATTTTAGACAGAAAAATTCATCAAAAATACTTTGATGACTCAAATGGTATAATTATCCACATATATTAGAAGTATAAGAAAATATATTAGTATAATTTTACCTTTACAACCTCAAGTTAACACAAAGATAATGGAAAATAAAATGTGAGTCCCATAGAAATTATGAGTGAAACAACTTAATCAATCCCCAAAATAAGGATCCTAAATCTAATGTTGTTCCTAATAGTTATAAAGAAAACTCAAACCATATTCACTTATTTTATGCTCTAATAAATGAGGAAAAATAATTTATCAACCTACTGAAAATTGAAAACCTATTTTGAAATAAAAAAACAATTAAAAAATAAGAATCATTTCTTGGAGGAACTATGAATATTGTAAATGTATCATATAACCTCCTTATTCTCATTAGATGGTTCTAAATGGTCAAGAAGAGTACAATACGCCACTTCTCTATCTAGGGAGTAACCCACCAGTGATGAAAAAAGATGAAAATGAGTTATATAAATAACTAATAAAACATTTATAATTTTCAATTAAACATACAATTTATTAATTTTGTGAATAAAATTCCAAGATATACCAAATTTTTAAAGGAAACATGTTCTCATAAAAACAATTCAAAGGAGAAGAAAAAATTTTAACTTATGGAGGGATATTTACTTTAAGATTCAATATGATTTTCATGTTGAATATAAATAACCAATAACTTTTTCCATTATATAAACCACATAGAAATATTTATTCAATGATTTCATGATATGTTTAGGTGATTTTAATTTTTTCACATTATTTATATTTATCATTACAATTTTGGAGAGTTAAATCATTTTAGAAGTATCAATTAAAATTCTAGGTATAATTCATCCAAATATCATAGGGTAATTAAAGATTTTTTCATTTACTAAGATTCAAGTTTTTTTTTATTGATTTATATATTTTCGAAATGGAAGGTTATAGGTTTATTTTACATGCACATCTCATTCTTGGGATGAATTTTCTGAAAACATATAAATCTATTATTAATGTTCACAAAGTAACCCCCTCACAAGAATTTATAAGATAATTAGTTCACTATAATATTTTCCTATACGTGAAACACTCAGTATAGAATAATTTTACTCTCATTTTAACATTATTGGCTAGTTTTCTACTGATTTTTTCCTAATTTTCTGTGTAATGAATAAACAATTGAAATTTATGGAAATGAATTTTTTATTGATGTTGAAACCAATTTGAATGAAAATGATTCATATAAAGTAAGATTGAATGTTGAAACCTTTTTTTATAAATTTATTTGGAAAATATTGATTCTTATTTCAATGAAACGATTTTAAATCTAGAAAATAATAAATATTTTTTTAGAAGAAACTAAAAATTATTGTTTCCAAATAAATACTAAGAATATTAATCCTATTAATACCAGTGCATGTAAACCTGATATTTATAAACATATTACTTTTATTTAAAAAAACTTCTAATACCTTGAAACATTCTAAACTTACTTAATCTTTTCTTTAAAATAAAGACAATATTCTTTTTTAAACATTTTTTGAATTATTTAAAATTGAAAAAACTAAAACTTGAATTTCCTAAATTATATTTTATTTCAAATATGTAATATTTTTTTAAAAAAAATAGATCATGTAAATGAACTATTGAAAAACCTATTTTTTAAATCATTGATCTAAAATATAATCCTTCTGAGAATGAATTTGGTGGTGAAATTGAAGTTATAAATTCAGATAAACCTTCTTTTATTAATGAAAATTTCCCTCTAATTTATATTTTATATCACTTACTTAAAACCTAAAATATGAATTCTTAAGTGAAAATAAGGATTTATATGTCATCAATGAAAAATGGATATCAAAATTATATAATCCCAAGCCTTTTTACAAATAATTACTTGATTTTTAACATTAATATCCATAAATAGAAAACATGGATCGAGAAGGCCTAGTGTCTTTGGAATACTGGGTACATAAAACATTAATAAGAAAATAAAGCATTTTTATTTTAATCTCCATAATTAGCACCTAAAAACCATTGAGGTCCAAAAATTTCATGGGATATCGTAGATGATACATAGACAAAAGGGGTGAGATAAAAATCATAGTACGAGAATAAACATGATAAGGAAACATGACATGTGAGTCAAAGTCACATCATGATATCATAAAAGAGAAGACTCATGAGTAATCAAATGGGAAAATAACATAAATAACATGGTATCACCAGATCATGGAAACATAATAACTATGATTGGAACACAAAACATGAAGTAATAATAAGATAATTTTATATTTAAATACAAAATCACATGGTGGACATAGTCTTATAGTGGATTCGGTTTACTCCCTAATCCCATATATAATTGATCATGAGACAAAAGATTTACACAATTTATTAGAGTGTTTTCTGGGAACACTAATCATAACATGACCACGATTGGGTGTTACATATAAATTAAATCAATCATAAGTCATAAAAATAATAATAAACCATGTAAATAAAATGGGTTTCCTAATTTTGCATCATATAATAATAAAAAGAGATTTCTTAAAGAGGGTATTGATAAATGATCATAAGTAATGTGTTACCCCCTTAAAAACAATGTTTATATGTGAGAGAAATGTATATAGAATTTATAATAATTTTATAACATTAAATATATAGAGAAAGTGATATAGGGAGAAAAAGGGAAAAGACCAAATAAAAGGGTGGTTTGGAGATATCCACTAATCATTTGGGTTTATGTTAGATGTTTTGATGATATTTGGATCATATTCCAAAAATTGATTTGGTAAGTTGAAAAATGTCAAAGAGATTTTAATTTCATCATATCCAAAATAATAATAATGATATAATTATCATTTTTCTACATCAATTATATTTTTAAAATCAACCATTAAATATGGTTATTAAAAATGAACAATGTTACAATCAAGGAGATGGTGTGTTATATATATACATGAGTAATGTTTCCATTTTTCATATATTATGATGAAAATAAGGTAAATATTATTTTATATTTATATAATAATAACTATATATTAAATATTATATTATTTCTCAAAATTCACTCATTTATATTATCAATGTGAGGCAATAATGAAAAACGAATCATATTGCTTCGTAGAGGTGGTAATCCACACATATGAACAAACGACATTATCATCTTTCAATGAATGGAAAGTTAAGAAAATATATGATTTATTAATTTTACCTAATGTTAAATATTTCATGAATATAATATATACACAATAAATCCATCATTATAAATAGTTTTGATACATGATGATTATAAACGAATTTCATCTGATCACGAGGTGGTAGTTTTTCGTACACACGATTGATGGATTCCTTTCCCTTTTAATAGAAGAGTAGTGGGATGTATGTTATTCCATTAACATAAAAACATCTCAGAATATGTTAGATAATTATATTATTATATCACCATGGTTGAACAATATTTTAAGGAGGTGGAAGAATAAATTTATCAAAAACCTCTCATTTAAGAAAGATACCTCTTCTTCAGACAACCTCTTTAGGTGTACACCAAAAGCCTTATTAAGAGGGTTTTATAATTAATAAAAGGATGCTAATATGTGGTAAGGTAAGTCAGGAATATATTTTTGTAGGTATATTCTGATCCAAAATTTTTTTGAAGTGTGGAGAAAATAGGAGAGGAGGTGTTTTTTATATGTCAGGGGAGGGGCACTCTTTGAATTTATTAAAATATTAAATTAAAATAAATTAAGTTTCCTGTAGAAAAGGGTCAAAAAAGATATAATAAAAATATATTATGAGTATGGGTCTAAATAATCTCATAAAATAAAATTTTTACAAGTCTGTTATTTTTTACCCTTATATTTTGTTTTTAATCCTTGTCAGTCGATTTTGATGATTACCAATACAATAATGGTTTTAATATTTAGGGGTAAAATAGTTAATATAAGATGAAAAATATTCCTATAAATTGATAATTGTTGATATTTTAGACCATATACAAATAACTTGGCTAAATATACGTTTTTTATGAATTTGAAATCATTTAATAAAATATTATTTATTATAAAATATTATTAATGTCGTTTTGGGAACTATTCATTTACTTTGACTTTGAAAACAACATGAAAATAAAAAAAATTAGTATATAATCCTTTTAAAAGTATATAATATGTTATATTTGTCTAAAAAATCATAAAACACAAGAATTATTTCAAATTATATTTCTTTTAATATTTTTATAACAATTTATTTTATTTTTCTATTAATTTTATAATTTTTTTTGTCGGCGTTGTGAAAGAATTTAAAGTAATTATTTCATAACTAAAAATTAAAATAAATTAAAATTATAAAAAAATAATTTAAATTTCAATGTAATATTTATAATCAAATATAATTTATTTTTATCCAAACCACAAAATATTATTGATATTAAAATAATGAAATGGAATTTTTGTCTTTATCTTTTACTTAAATATTATAAAGGTCAAAACCAATGAAATATGTCATGGAGTGGTCATTTATTATATAAATTGATATACATGGATGAAATAAACTCATCTAATAGGATAAAGGAAAATTTTAGGGTAAAATTTTAGTCCTTATCATAATATTTTTAACCTTAATTACCCAGTTGACCATTATCCTGTTGACAATTATTTTCAATAATTAATATTTATAATGATTAAAAATAAAAGGAGCCTATTTAAAAAATTTGGACATGCTATTTAAAAATATGGAATCCATTTTTCATGATTAATTTTACATAATTTATAGAATTTAATTTATATTTAGACCGGTGAGATGCGATTAAAAAAAGTTTTTAGGAAAATTCCTTTATGTCCAAAAACAAACTTATACCAAAAACTTGGAATAAAGATTATTAAAAAGTTATTAATTAAATTAAATATAACTAAATAATATTTATCTAACATTTAAATCAAATTAAATTCATAATCGGTCTTTTAAATTACTTAAGTTAAGGAAAAGTAATGACAGTTTCACAAAATAAATATATTTTTCATTATTAACATAAAAATAAATATATTGAAGAAAAATACCAAATTATTACCCAAATATAGTCCTGATATTAATATTTTAATAATTTCAACCTTTTTTTATAAAAACCATTTTTAGAATTACACTAAATATTTTATAATATTCACTTACAAAAAATCTATAAAAGTTATATTTGAAGAAAACGTATTTTTGAATAATAAAATGAATTTTATAAATATTTATTTATTATTTACTAGAATATTTATCAATACGAAGTATGAATATTTTTTATAAATCATTTAATCTTATTCATACCCTATAATTTTATAGCTAGGTTATAATGATCAAATTTAAATAATAATATTTCATTGTCTTTTTAGGCTCGATGTTGTGTGTCATATAAATTACCAAATATAGTTTTCTTTATTTAACCTGAAGTGTTACATTATCCCCCCCCCATTAAAAAATTTCTCACTCAAAATTTTATATTTTATAATATGTTGAAAATAAGTGAGGGTACTTCTGCTTCTTGGCTTCCTTAAGTTCCTTGGTTTCCTCTTCATATTTATGTTCTGTATGTAGTACATTCACTTGGTGAGTTGTCTTGTTATATAGAACATTATCTATATGATCAATGATATTCACTAGATTATCCTCATTAGAGAGATCATTTTCCAGTTGCACCAACTTTTAATTCATTACATGTGATGGATGTGGTATGTATTTCCTCAACAGGGATGCATGGAATATGTCATGAACTTAAGAAAGGGTTTCTGGGAGTGCTAGTCGATAAGTCACAACTCTAATTTGATCAAGAATATAAAAGGGGTTTATTTACATATAGAATATCTTTCCATTCATCCCAAATCTCATTAATCTATTCCATGGACATACACATAGAAACACTTTATCCCCAATCCCAAACTCTGGGTCCCAATGATGAATTTCAACATAACATTTTTATTAAAACATTATAGTCCTAATGTGTTGTTGAATGGTCTTGATCTTCTCTACCATTTCCTTAATCATTTTATGTCCCAATATCTTTCATTCACAAAATTCATCCCAACACATAGGTGTGTTATATCTCTTCCCATAAATGGATTCATAAGCAGTCATTTGAATTCTTGAGTGAAAGCTATTATTAGATGAGAACTTGAACAAAGATATATTTTGTTCTCATTATCCTTTGATTTCCATTGAGAAAGTTATAAATATTTTTATAGTGTTTGTATTATTAATTCTTATTTTTAATTAGTTGGGGGTGATAAGTCATACTAATGTTCAACTCATTACGAATAGCATATCAGAGACTCCTCTAGAATTTGGAGAAAAATATCTGATCATAGTTTGATACATTTGATAGTGTTATTCCATGCTACCTCACCACCTCTTTCAAATATATCTTTTCAAGTTTATTGAGTGATAATTCCTCTTGGATTTAAATAAAGTGAGTAGTATTTGTAATACAACACACCACAATCCATATGGAATTATTTCCTCATGATTTCTTTGAATTACCAGTGACAAAGTAAATAGATATTTTTTTCCATTTCCACATAGGTATGGGTAATGGTTGCATCACCCCCTTAAAATTTTTCATTTCAGAATTCACATTATTACATACCAAAAACTCTAATATATATTCCATGATCTCTATCATTATATTGTCTCACCAATAGTTCTCTCATAGATCTCTATACACTTGGGTTCTCCCTGGGTGGATACAGAAGGTTGATCTATGTGCATCATTCAACAACGCTTTCTTTATCTTATGATTTGATGGTACACATAGTCATGAACCAAATCATACAACTTCTTCTTTATATATTTTTAAATCTGGGGAATTCCCTTTTATTATACCCTCCACCTTCTTTTGAATTTATACATCATCACTTTGAGAGTCCTTTGACTTCTCCATAAGGGATAATGGAGTAGTCATATGATAAAGGAAGGATGATATTACTTCATTTATTCTTCCCATGTCCATCCTTTTCAAGTCTAATAATATTGGATCCTTATCAATTATCATCATTGATATAGTTTTGATATCCTTTATCCTTATATAATCTACCACTTTTTTCTTTCCTATGATGGTAATGGATTGAACAATCATAGTCCTTAATCAACTCTAACCATGTTCATCAGAACATATCAATCTCTTTCTTTTTTAATATATGATTG
The DNA here is from genome assembly GCA_963277665.1 of Viscum album. Taxonomy (NCBI): domain Eukaryota; kingdom Viridiplantae; phylum Streptophyta; class Magnoliopsida; order Santalales; family Viscaceae; genus Viscum; species Viscum album. The sequence goes on from OY728120.1 coordinate 1,494,133,552, forward strand.
AGGATCTTATGATTAATATATATCTCTAACATCTCCCCATAGATATAATCCCACCATATTTTCAGCACAAATATCACTATAGCCAACTCCAGATTATGTGTTGGATAGTCCCACTCATGAACAATCAACTGTGGTTATTTAAAGGCTATCACATTATAATTTTTCATTTGTATATAGCTAAAATCCTTTTTTAGGAATCTCTTTATACTAAAAAAATCACCACTAGAGAGAAACATAAAGAATGGTAATTTTATAATCCTTTTTTCATGTTCTTATGCTATCTTCACATTCACTGGTCTAAAAAAACATTATCCCATTCTGAGTCATCTTGGTTAGTAGGCTTGAAAATATAGATAATTTTCACACAAATTGTTGGTAAAATCCAAATATTCTTGGGAAACTATAAAAAACTATTACATATGATGTTCTAGGCCACTCCTCAATTTCCATTGTCCTATAAGGGACCATATATATCCCTTTTCGGTGATAACATGCCCCAAGAAGGAAACATCCTTTATATTGAACTCACATTTACTGTAATTTTCATATAGCTTCTATTTTAAAAAAGTATTTGTCACGATATTCAAATTCTTCTCATTCTCCTCATTCCTTTTGGAGTGTATAATAAAATAATCTATAAATACAACAACATGTTTTTTGAGGTAATCTTTAATGACTCTATTCATTAATTCCATAAATATATTTGGAGAATTAGTGATTTTTAAGGGTATCACTATGAACTCATAGTCTCCATGCCTTTTTTTACAAGGTATTTTTGGTAATATCTTCTTTATTTAGATTAAATTCATAATATATTGACTGAAGGTCCACTATAAAGAAATATTGGGCCTCATGTAGTTGATTGAACAAATTACCTATCTGTGGTAGGCGATACTTGTTATTTATCTTCATTTTTTTTGAGTTCAAGATAATCAGTATAGAGTTTCATTAAACCATCCTTACTCTTGATGAATAGGACTATCTTACCCCATGGTGAAGCACTTTGGTATATAAAACCTTTTATAGATTCTATTTTAATTGCTTTTTCACTAAATCCAACTTAATGATGGCCATTATGTAATGTATCAGGGATATGGGAAGAGATCCAATTATAAATTTGATTTAGAACTCAACCTATAATTCTGTAGTAATTCGGGGTAACTCTTTAGAGAATACATTTGTATAATCCCTCATAATGGGAATGTATTTAAGAATTATTCATTCCTTTGTCTAAATCATTTTGACAGGATATTCTTGATCATAAGTCACTAATATCCACACATTAGTAGAGTGTTCTAGGGGATATAAATATTCATCCTTACACTTGTAATGAAACAAGGGATGAATTGGTATGTGAAGAGTTATATCCCTCTCTAAATATTTGATGTTATATTTGTATATAGGAAGCCAATGTTTTCCCATTATAGAATAAAACTCTACTAAAGTATGTATGATAATATATTCTAAAAGATTCATTCCACAAAAAATTGATTGGAAAGGAGCTATATACTTGGGATGCAACAATTGATCTATTTTATATTATCATAAATATCTTAATCACCTTGTTTTTTGGTGGTGTTTGAATAGTTCTACAAAACATGGAAGATATTAAGTATTTCATAGAACCAGAATCAAAAATTGAATTCACTATTCTTGAATGAATATCCAGTGCACCTGTCACCGTATCATTATCAGGATCCACTTTAATAGTAGTGATAGTATACGCCCTTCATTTCCCTCTAGGAATTGGAGGTTGTTTTCATCGAATGTCTCAAAAAACATTTGGCTTGGGTAATTGGCTTTCATGGTGGCCACATTCCATATAGTTAAAAAATTACCCTAGGAAAATTATTAATCTGATATTTCATTTCCTATATAACATTAGTGGAATTCTTCATATCCTTTCATCTTTGATTTATCATATTCCTCTCTTTTACAAAATTTAATCATATCATGATTTCCTTTAAATGGTTTTTAGGATGCTTCTTCCCACACTTTTGACACATTTTATTTTGGGTTTTATTTCCTCTGTGAGATTTTTCCATTGATCTTCATTAAGAAAACTCTATTTTATAATTTTTATATACAAGCAAATGAGACGACTCATATTCACCAATCAGCATCTTGATCTTAAAGGAAGAATGAATAATCTATTCATAATTTTCAAAGTCATAAATTACTAAATATTTTCATATACATAGATTTTATCCACTAAATAAGTAGACCACCTTACTTTCAGTGTTGGTGATGAACTTTCTAGTATACCCAGAAATCCTTGTCTAGTTTTCCTCATATGCCCTGATAGACTCATATTCATTTTTCAACAGTTTGAGGAACTCCCTTTCAATTTTAATATAGACATATTAGGGAAAATATTTATTGAAAAATATTTTCATAAATTATTCTCATTCCATGGAATTAATGTACTCTTTGGACTTTGTGTTCATGACCAACATCCACCATTGATCCAATTCCCCCTCCATGTGATAAATAATGAGAACACATTTCTGTTATTTTGAAATATTGATGATAGAGAATATCTTCTTGATAAGATAAAATCATATATAAATTTTTCTATTATTTTATTAAGTATTTTTAATGATTTACTTGATAATTCACTTGGTATGTGTTGTCTATTGTAGTAGATTGGATTTTAAGGTGTCAATGTAGAAAATGTAGAAAACAATCAAAATTGGATATTACATGTCGTAAAGCATCATTAAAAAACATGTAGTATCATTTCAAAACATGTTTCAAGTCATGAATCCATGTTGTGAAAAATTTCAAGTCATGAAGCCATTATAGTATGTGATTCACCATTACACGATGTGTATCCTTTAAATTCAATTCACTATTTCAAGATAAATCTCGGAGGAAGCTACATATCTTGATACCCAGATACACATCATGAAAGGAGTCATATTTCCAAATATACAGTCATGATTTGTGTGAGGTTCACACAGATTCAAAAATCTCAAAAGAAAATCATATCATAATTAAACATCATGTAATATCCCAATATTTACCTATAGTAGGTGCACCACTAATAGAATGACAAGATGGAACTTTTATATCTCTTGTTTTATCTCTCTTTTATCTAGATTATTATTCCACACTTTCTCCCAAAACTAAATTTCTATGAAGTATTCTCATTTTTTTATGATTACCCAGGTTCCATGGATCGATTTTCAAGCATTATTCATCCTGTTTTTTATCACCAACACCATTCATTGCATGTTTATTGATTTTCTCATCAATTTCCAGCAATGTTTTGTTATTCTTGTTCTTTTTCTTATTTCAAGTAAGTATTTGATTTCATTTCTACTATTTGAAATATCATAGTCCATATTCCTCATTTTTCATGTTTTCTAACAAGTTAATTTGAATCATTTAATGTTTTTCAATTATTTAATCTCAATATTTATTTGCATGATAATCCTAATTTCAATTCCCTGTGAATGTTTTATCGATTCTACCATGATTAGATAAACTTTTTAGGGTAGGGATCGAGAGTAGGTGTGGATTAATCTATTAAATATTTAAATTCTCTTCTGGGTAATCTAAAAGAATAGTAATTAGGATAAATAACAATTGTTAATCCAATTCATTTAAGCAACCCTGACCATGGGAAGTTTGAATGAATGGCCCATTCCTGATTGAATTATAATATTATATGAACAATATCCTATGACACTTTATTCTATAGAATCTATGTGTAATGCATTTTGGTTGTAGTTATCTCTAGACCAAGGAATATCTACCTCATAGATAGAGCTAGTTGGTCTGACCACGATCAACTAGTGACCTCTACTTCCTTTGCATCCTATACTTTAAAACCATACCCAGTTATAATTAAATATTATCCATTCTACTGAACCCTGAAATTAACCCTTATCCCTTCTTAATCTCTAATAGTTATCCATAAAACTCATAGTCTTAGTAATTTTCTCATACTCAATTAGTTAGAAGACTCCATCCCCATAGGGTTCTAAGATTTGTTCCAACTAGCCAATCCAAAATTCTCATGGGAATGACCATAAAAACCCATTATACTACTCCCTAGTAGCAAGTGTAGTTTGTGAAATATAAATCTAATATGAAATCATCCCACACGAATTAAACGACATGTGCAGGCACATAATATTTTGGCATCGTTGCTGGCGATTCAAAAAGGACTATTCTGAGGCCCAGTAACCTATATAAAAAGTACCTAACATTATCTCTCTCTTTCACCATTTACCTTTTCCTCTAATTTACCTTTTCTTTTGAATACTAATGTCTCCTTCTTCTTATTATAGATTAGTGTGAGAATCGGGGCCCTCTAACTCATTTATGGATCCTTGATGCCCAAGAATATATTTCCATCAAACCTGAAGTTGAAATGTATATTTCTACAAGCCTCCATTCACAAATGGAAGACTGGAGAAATCATAGAGGTCAAAGTAAACCTAACCCAACCAAAATGAAACCGTTAATACATAGAGAAAATCCCAAACATAAATAATGCAACATCATGGATTTTTACTTTCCATTAATCCACGGTAATACTCTAAGTATTGTGTTCCATCCTATAACATCCCACCTTTTTATAACATAACTTTTCATTACATTTTACAAAACCAATGATCTTTAAGGTTTAGTGTCTTGGAAACTAGGAACTTAATACATGACGACATAAAACATTCTTCTTAAGAACATGGAAGTATTTCTCATTGTCCATCCTAAGCTCAGTACAACATCTCATAACCTGGGAGCATACATCATAGGAAAGGGTGAGCAGAAGGCCTAGTAAGGGAAACAAGAGAATCATTCTACATGTGAACTTGAGATACATCAATAAAGTCATGATAAATAACTTTAAGTCATGAGAAAGAGATCATGAGGCATATCATAATAAAAATAACATGTTTCATAACTTGAAGACGTGCCTACAACATTTAACATAGACAATCATTTCCGTATCACCAAGGTCCATCCCCAAGGTCCCATAAAAAATTACCAAGGTTATTCACCAAGGTATTGTTAAAATGGTCATCTCTAGAGATTAAGTCTTTACCCAATGCATTGGAGCGCTATCAGGGCTTACCCTTAATTTTTCATTATTATCATGTGATCCACATATATCAGCATCAACCATTTCATAAATAACCCATATTTCATAAAATAAATGTGTCTCATTTCATAATCATAATGTTTTAAAAAACTACTTTAAAGACATGATCTTTATGTCACTTTAAACCCATGAAAAAGGAAAGAGGGTTTCATGTATGTAAATACCAGAATTAAAATAGAACATTTATATATATATGTGAATACCCCTATAGAAGAAAAATCTTTGATTATTCACTTTAAAAAATAAAATCATTTGAGATAAATAGAGAGACATTTTGAGATGAAAATTCTACAGCATAACGGCTATGTTTGAGGGTTTTAGAAAATATTGAACAGAGAGGGGACATGGGTCACCCAATAACAAATGATCCATAAAACAGAATAGGGACAGAATATAAGGTAAATAAGAACATGGTAATGAAATTTTAATGATAAAACAAATGAAATGAAAAACATGGAAGGAAGAAAAAAATAAGATTTCTCTTATGAAAATTCGGCAGCCTAACGGCGTCACTTAAAACATCAAAAAATGAATTGATGAGATCAAATAGGGTCTCTAATCATATGAACATAAAATAATAGTACGATGGATATATATATTATACCCCAACATGGAAAAAGGAGACTATAAAGACTTGACATGAAAGTAGAACTTTGAAAAGGGGAAGAGTGAAAGAATCCCTTACCTTAAAATGTAAGTCCTAAAACACAAAGGTCAGGACATTGTAGGCTTGACGGAACCTTGGGAGGACTCCTTGAGAGGTAAAGAGACCAGAAATTCGTTGAGGAGGATTTTGGAATGGAAAGGATGAGATAATGACTTGGTATTTATAGGGGAACTGAGGGGACAAGGCATTAATGGCCAAGGGACACCTCATTGGTTGTATTGGATAAACCATGGGCTTTACAATGGTATTTTCCCATGGTATTGGCCACTTGGGAAACCTCATACCTTATATTACTATTAATATGTCGACCAGAATTATTACATAATTAATGCATCCTTAATGATGTCATTAAACACCCTAAACTCTAAACTGAAAATTCACTATTCACTGAAAATTCAACTTTTTCAGAAAAATACCAAAAAATCAACTTAACATAAGATCGATGATCTAAATTCAAAAATGAACTCCATTTTATAAAAATAATTTTTTAAATATTTTTAATTTAATTTTTAAATAAAAACACTATTCACCCAAAAAAACTAATATTTAACTAACAATTTCTGAAACAGTTATTTACCTATTTTATTGAATCAGATTACTTAATCAAGGTGGCTAAATTATAATAATAATTTTTTTATGTGAAATTACTAATCCATTTGGTCACATTACTAATCCTAAGGGTAAAATCAAAATTCATAATTTACTATCCACCAAAAATTAAGTTGATCTTATTAGACTCTAAATTTCTTACTGAACACATTTGCAGAAGACCATTTTTTGAAAATACTTACACATCATTAATTATTTAAGGTTTACATAAATATTTTAAAATATACTATTTTTCAAAATTCATCCATAAGATACATCCTATTTTTATCCAGACATCTGAAAATCACAACTTCACCATAGGAAGAAATCACAATTTTATTTATCTCAAAGGATTACACAAAGTGGCTACAGTATCTCTATATAGCCCTTTGTAACACCAGCATATGAACTAAGTGTAAGGTGTGCTAAGGTGAGAGAATTTGAGGGAGGCTCAGATAACATTTCCCTTCTAGTAACCTCCACTAACTTGAACTTCTCCCGTAGGCGATTCCGTTCAAGCTTGACACGCTAGAGTTCGGCTTGGGCTTGGTCCAAAGCGAAGCCCATAGATGCCACCTCCTTCCCAATATCTGTTAAGTGGGCTTCATATGGTTAGAGCCTACTGGATGAAGCCATCGAATCTTCTTTCTGCATTAACCGTTAACATCTCAATTAAATCGTTAAGAGTAAATTAATATACTGTTCAAAAAGTTTGGGTCGTTACATTCTTCCCCCCTTAAGAAATTTCATCCAAGAAATTTTAAATCAAAGGCCTAGTCGAAATGGTGAGGGTACTTTTGCTTCATTATTTCCTCAGGTTCCCACATCACTTCATCATACTTATGATTCCTCCAAAACACTTTCACTAGATGGGTAGTCTTGTTACGTAGAACCTTGTCTCTATGGTCACAGATCTCTACTGGATGCTCCTCATAAGAGAGTTCATGTTCCAGTTGTACCACCTCTGGGTTCAGTACATGCGAAGGGTCGGGTATGTACTTCCTCAAGAAAGATACATGGAATACATTGTGAACATGAGTTGGGTTCGGTGGAAGTGTTAGACGATAGGCCACTACTCCTATGCGATGAAGGATTTCATAGGGGCCAATGTACCTAGGGTTGAGCTTCCCTTTCTTCCGAAACCGCCTGACTTTCTTCCATGGAGAAATTCAAAGGAAGACTTTGTTGCCAACACCAAACTCCAAGTCCCTTCGACGGTTGTTAGTGTAGCTCTTCTACCAACTCTGAGCAGCCTTTATGTGTTGTTGGATGGCATGAACATTTCCCGCCATCTCTTGCACCAGATCAGGCCCAAGAAGCTTTCTCTCACCAGCTTCATCCCAACAAGTAAGAGTTCTACATCGATTTCCATACAGAGCTTCATAGGGTGCCATCTGAATACTCGAATGGAAGTTGTTTTTGTATGAGAACTCAACTAATGGGAGGTGTTGATCCCATCCACCTTTAAATTCCATTGAGCCAAATATCATCATGTCCTCAAGTGTCTGAATAGTCCTTTCATATTTTCCATCATTTTGAGGACGATAGGTTGTACTAAAATTCAACTCAGTATTCAGAGTATGTTGAAGACTTCTCCAGAATTTTGCGGTGAATCTTGGATCACGATCAGATATGATGGATAGTGGTACCCCATGCATACTTACCACTTCCTTTACGTATATCTTGGAAAGTTTATCCAGAGAAATATTCCCAAAAAGAGATAAAATTGGCGGTCTTGGGGAGACGGTCCACTATAACCCATATCGCATTGTTCCCTTTGGATGTTTTCAGGAGACCAATGACAAATTCCATAGTCATATTATCCCACTTCCATGCTAGTATGGGCAGCGGTTGTAATACCCCCTTAGGAAGTTGTCATTCTTCCTTTACTTGTTGACACACCAGGCACCTTGTAGTGTAATCCGAAATCTCCTTCTTCATGTTATCTCACCAATAATGATCCCTAAGGCCTCTATAAATTTTAGTAATTTCCAGATTTATAGAGAAAGTAGAGCTATGAGATTCATCCATCAGTTATTTCTTTATCTCCAGAATAGATGGAACACATAGTCTTGTATGAAATTTCAATACACCTTCTTGATCAATATTGAAATCAGGAAACTTCCCATCCTTCACAGCCTCAAACTTCTCCTACAATAAAAGATCTTCTTTTTTATCCTTATTTATCTTCTCTAGTAATGAAGGTTGAGATTTAATTTGGGATAGGGTTGATGATGTCCCTTCCCTTACAATTCCCATGGCCAGTTTTACTAGATCCTTAATCAAGGGATCACCTAGGATCCTGATTGTTTCCAGAACAACAGGGTCTTTCCTTCTTAATGAATCCACGACTTTGTTTTCTCTTCTAGGGTGATAATGAATTGAATAATCATATTCTTTAATAAGCTCCAACCATCTCCTTTGTCTCATGTTCAATTATTTCTGCGTGAAAATATACTTTAAACTTTGGTGTTCGGTGTATATATCACATTTCTCCCCATAAATATAGTGCCTCCATATCTTTAGAATAAAAAAAAACTGCCGCCAGCTCTAGATCATGCATAGGATAATTTTTCTCTTGTTGCTTCAGCTGACGAGATGCATAAGTGATTACCTTGTCATTTTGCATGAGGATGAACCCAACCCCTTTCAGAGATCCATCACTAAAAATAATGAATCCTTCTCCGATAGAGGGTAGTTTTAACACAGGTACAGTAACCAATCTCTTCTTCAGCTCTTTGAAACATTCCTCGCATTCCTTTTTCCAGATGAACTTAACCCCTTTTTTAGTCAACTTGGTTAGTGGATTAGAAAGCTGTGAAATGTTTTTCACAAACCTCCTATAATAACATGCTAAACCAAGGAAACTACGAATCTCAGTTACTATTGTGGGTTGATGCCACAATTGCACAACCATTGTCTTTGCAGGGTCAACAGAGATTCCTTCATTGGTTACAATGAGCCCCAAGAAAGCCACTTGCTGTAACCAAAACTCACACATGCTGAACGTTCCAAAGAACCTCTCCTTTAGTAGAGTTTGTAAAATAACCCTTAGATGATCTTCATGCTCCTCAATAATTTTTTAATATATAAAAATATCGTCAATAAAAACTACCACAAGGTTATCATGGTAGTCCTTAAAGACTATATTCATCAAATCCATGAAAATAGCATGAGCATTAGTCAAGACGAAGGTTATAATAGAAAACTCATAATGCCCATATCTTGATTGGAAGGAAGTCTGTGGAATATCTTCCTTCTTCACCCTCAGTTGATGATAACCAGATTGAAGGTCAATCTTAGAGAAGAATTGAGCCTCGCGAAGTTGGTCAAATAAATCATCAATTCTTGGAAGAGGATATTTTTTCTTCATTGTGATCCCATTCAGTTCTCTATAATCAATGCATTGCTGCATTGATCCATCCTTCTTATTCACAAAGAGAATAGGTGCTCCCCAAGGAGACACACTCGGTCGGATAAAACCCTTCTAAAACAAGTCTTGGATTTGTTTATTTAACTCCTCTAGCTCCACATTTTCTATTCTATATGGGGTCTTTGATATCGGTTAAGATCCAGGTACGAGTTCAATGGAGAACTCTACCTCTCTTTCTGGGGGAGGTCCATGTAACTCCTTAGGAAATATGTCCATGTATTTATGAACAATCAGAAAATATTCAATTTGTATACTCCCTTTTCCTTCGTCATCCTCACTGATTAACTCCATAAAGAAGGCTATAGGAGGTGCCTCTAGACAAAGATCAGGTTGGGATATCTCTCCTTGGAAGATAATTGTAGGTCGTTCATTCAAGACTACTGATATTTCCTTACATCTGAATTTGATCTTATCATTATACTTTGAGAGCCAGTACATCCCTAGTATAACATCAAATTCCATCATGGGAATGAATACTAGATTTGCGATAAGATTGTGCTCACTAAAGTAGACACTAGAGCCTCTAAACACTTTTTATGCATGGATAATCCCACTTGGAGTCTTTACTGAAAACTCTACCTCTATCAGTTTGGGGATTGATTATATATTCTTTGAAAACATGGAGGAAATAAAGGAATGCGTAGAACCAGAATCAAACAAAGTACGTGCTAGTTTTGAGAGGACAACAAGAGTACCTGCTACCACATCATTCAGAGCTTTAACTTCAGTTGTTGTGATAGCAAAAGCACGACCTTTCTCCCTTGGCCTTTGCTGAGGTTGATGGTGATTCCCCTCCACTGCCCTTGGATTTGGAAAATGATTAGAAAAGTGCCCAATCTGTCCACACTTAAAGCATTGGAGTTCAGGTAGGGCTAGAACCATATTTCCTCTGTCGTTAGTGTTGGGAAGTTGAGGATTCACCTCACTATGACAATTCCGAGCAATATGGCCTTCTCTTCCACACTTGTAGCACTTTCCACTTCCGATCAAGCAGTGCCCTGAATGCTTCTTACCACATTTATTTCATGTGGAACGTTTCATTTTATTTCCACCTCTTTCCAGATAAAATCTTTTTCCAAGGATTGGTTCTAGAGCTCTCTTCTTCTCATTAGATTTGTGAGACCACTGTGTCTCACCAAACTCCGGTTCGACTTTCATAGCACTTCAAACTATTTCTTTATAGCTATCATAGTCTCTGTTGGCTATATTCTTTCGCAAATGAGGTCGTAGTCCACCAAAGAATCTATCAACCTTCCCATTAGGGTCCATGAAAAAGCTTGAGGTATAATGGGAAAGCCTTGTGAAGTTCATCTCATAGATTCTAACAAACTCATTCTCCTTCTACTTCAGCTCGAGAAATTATTTCTCCATTCTCGTTCTCATCGAACGTGGGAAATACTTATTGAAGAACATTCCCCTAAACTCTTCCCACACCATAGCTTCCATCTCTCCTCCTGGATTCGTGTTTTTGAGCAGTGACCACCACTGATCAGCTTCTACCTCTATGAGGTAAACAGAAAGGGTGAATTTTTCTTATTATGGACAATAAAGTATAGAAAAGATCTTCTCTATAGAGATGATCTATTTCTCAGCAATCAATGGGTCAGTCGATCCACTGAAGGTTGGTGGTCGTTGGAGCATAAAGGACTCAACAGAATGTTGTTCCCTTAATGGTGAGATCGGCCTCTCAGCTTTATTCAAGTTATTAATCATAACTTGAGTTATTTGATTTATCATTCGGATGATTGTTTCCATTTTGGCTTCCATCGGAGGGTTGTCAGCGCATGGTCCATTGCGGTCACCATTTGCACGGTTCCTTCTATAGCCTGCCATTTTCTAAAAGAATAAAATCTTAGTGAGAAACTTGTTTCATTTACGAATATTTTAACTATAAAGGATTCTACATCTTAAAACTTCATTCTTAAACAATTATATTTCTCTATAATTCCTTTATAATGATTCATAAAAAGCTTGCGATTAACCAAACATATCCTCAGGGAGTGTCGTAACCAATAGTACAGCAAGGCCCATTGTCATGCACCAGTCTATGTTCGAGTCTAGCTCAAAGCGGTATTTTCAGGTTTTATCCCTATGTACATTTGTGCCAGTGGAACCTCTACCTGCTCATATCTAGATAGGGATGTATTTGTTTGATAAACCACTTACTCAATAATCACCAAAATACCAAGATGTTTTCCCTATATTCAAACATTTATAAATGGTTCTTCCTAATGATTTCATATCCTAATTTCCATAAATAACTAAACCATCCTTTGATACCAACTTTAACATCCCACCTTTTTATAACATAACTTTTCATTACATTTTACAAAACCGGGGATCTTTAAGGTTTAGTGTCTTGGAAACCAGGAACTTAATACATGAAGACCTAAAAAATTCTTCTTAAACACATGAAAGGATTCTTAATTGTTCATCCTATGCTCATTACAGCATCTCATAACCTAGGATCATACATCAATTTAAAGGGTGAGCAGAAGGCCGAGTAAGGGAAACAAGAGAAACATTCTACATGTGAATTTGAGATACATCAATAAAGTCATGATAAATAAATTTAAGGCATGAGAAAGAGATCATGAGGCATATCATAATAAAAATAACGTGTTTCATAACTTGAATATGTGGCTACAACATTTAACATAGACAATCATTTCTATATCACCAAGGTCCATCCCCAAGTTTTCATAAAAAAAATTACCAAGTTTATTCACCAAGGTATCGTTAAAATGGTCATCTCTAGAGATTGAGTCTTTACCCAATGCATTGGATTGATATCAGGGTGAACCCTTAATTTGTCTTTATTATCATGTGATCCACATATATTATCATAAACCATTTCATAAATAACCCATACTTTATAAAATAAATGGGTTTCATTTCATAATCATAACGTTTTAAAAAACTACTTTAAAGACAAGATCTTTATGTAACTTTAAACCCATGAAAAATGAAAGAGGGTTTAATGTGTGTAAATCACAGAATTGAAATATAACATTTTTATATATATTTGAATACCCCTATAGAATAAAAATCTTTGAGCATTCACTTAATAAAATAAAATAATTTGAGAAAAATAGAGAGACATTTTGAGACGAAAATTCTGCAGCATAACGGCTATGTTACAGGGTTTAAGAAAATATTGAAAATAGAGGGGACATGGGTCACCCACACACAAATGATCCATAAACAGTAGAGGGACGGAATATAATGGATATAAGAACATGGTAATTAAATTTGAAAGACATGACAAATGAAATGAAAAAAATGGAAGGAAGACAAAAATAAGAATTCTCTTATGAAAATTCGCCATCCTAACGGCGTCACTTAAAACATCAAAAATGAATTGATAAGATCAAATAGGGTCTCTAATCATATCAAAATAAAGGAACAGTATTATGGATATAGATATCATACCCCAACATGGAAAAAGGTAACTTTAATGACTTGACCTAAAAGTAGAACTTTGAAAAGGGGAAGAGTGAAAAAATCCCTTACCTTCAAACGTAAGTCCTAAAACTCAAAGGTCGGGACCTTAGAGGCTTTAGGTTTCCTTGGGAGGACTCCATGGGATGGAATGAGACCATAACTTAGTTGAGGAGGATTTTGGAATGGAAAGGATGAGAGAATGGTTTGATATTTATAGGGGAAGTGAGGGGACAAGGCATTAATGGCCAAGGGACAGCTCATTGATGGTATTGGAAAAACCATGGGCTTGCCCATGGTATTGGCCCATGGTATTGGACACTTGGGACACCTCATACCTTATCTTACTATTCATAAGTAGACCAGAATTATTACATAATTATTGCATCTTTAATGATGTCATTAAACACCCGAAACTCTAAAATGAAAATTCACTTTTCACCGAAAATTCAACTTTTTGAGAAAAATCACAAAAATTCACCTTAACATAATATCAATGCTCTGAATTCAAAAATGAAATCCATTTTATAAAAATATTTTTCTAAATATTTTTAATTTAATTTTTAAATAAAAACACTATTAACCCGAAAACACTAATACTTAACTAATAATTTCTAAAACAGTTATTTGTCTATTTTATTAAATCACATTACTTAATAAAGGTTCCTAAATTATAATAATACTTTATTTAAGTGAGATTACTAATCCATTTGGTCACATTACTAATCCTAAGAGTAAAATCACTATTCATAATTTACTATTCACCAAAAATTAAGTTGATCTTATTAGACTCTAAATTTCTTACTGAACATATTTGCAGAAGACCATTTTTTGAAAATCCTTACACATCATTAATTATTTAAGGTTTACATAAATATTTTAAAATATCCTGTTTTTCAAAATTCATCCATAAGATACATCCTATTTTTATCCAGACATCTGAAAAATCACAACTTCTCCATAGGAAGAAATCACAATTTTATTTACCTCAAAGGATTACAAAAAGTATCTAAGGTCCCGCTATATAGCCCCTTATAACACCAGCATATGACCTAATTGTAAGTTGTGCTAAGGTGGGAGAATCTGAGGGAGGCTTGGATAACATTGCCCTACTAGTAACCTCCACTAACTTGAACTTCTCCCATAGGCGATTCCGTTCAAGATTGACATGATGGAGTTCGGCTTGGGCATGGTCTAAAGTGAAGCCCAAAGATTCCAACTCCTTCCCAAGCTCTGATAAGTGGGCTTCATATGGTTCGAGTCTACTGGATGAAGCCATCGACTCTTCTTTCTGTATTAACCATTAACATCTCAATTAAATTTTTAAGAGTAAATTAATATACTATTCAAAATGATTGGGTCATTACACATCCTATTTAGGAACACACCCTTGAAATCAAATCCGGGCTCATTTATATGATCCATAACATGGTATAGTTCAATGGGATTCAAAGTGAAGATCCCCATGAACACATTTCAAACATTCTGTAATTATGTGATACCTTTCTCAACCAAAGAGTGTATTCTAATGTGAGAAGACTCATATTCACTCTCTTTTCTCTTTGAGACCGGCCCAAAGATTGGATCAAAATTCAAGAACCTGGGTCCATCATGACTTAGGAAGATCTAGCCAAGATATTTTTTGACAAGTAATTTCTACTAATCCACAATTGGAATTTGAAAAACGACATCCAAAATTTCACTCAAATAAATGGAGAGTTAGCAAGAGAAGTATGGGATCATTTTAAAGAACTCTCCCAGAAGTCCCCACATCATGGAATCAACATGTGGATATATCTCCAAACATTATGTCAAGGAATTTAGCCATATTCTTACACAATCATTGATGCCGCTTCTAATTGGGGACTGATGTTTAATATGCCCAAGGTAGGCTAAGAACTTATAGATAAAGTCTATCATAATGCCAGCCTATGGAAAAGTGATCATGGAACACCTCAGTGTGGTATCCTTTATGTTTAAGAAAATACCCATCCAACTGCCTTAGTATAATCCTTGACCAAAAATCTTGAATCGTTTCAACTACCTACTACACCCCTCCTGCTCTTATAATGGTAGTTCAGTTAGGAAAAATGTGTGGTGGCCCACATCCATATCAAGACTGTATATAACCTATTAATAAATAACCAAATAAATATTGTAATTATGTTAATTAAAATTAGAAAAATCAATATTTCCAACAGCCACAACAATATTTTCAACATAGGATCATACAACATTAGAATAATAATAATAATAATTAGGGGTATTAGAAAAAAAGAAGTGGTCTGGAACCTTTTATGGATCAAGGACCACTAGGATATCCACTATTGACTCCTATTCCCGGACCACAATAACAAGAAACACAACAACCTTTCCCTCCAAGGGGACAACTACAATTTCATCTAACTCCACCAAGATGTCAGCAACCAGCTATACATATTCAAAGAAACCTAAAAAATCATCTCTTAGTCATTGTCCAAAATGAATACCAGAGGATGACCACCGATGAAAATGAAATTAATAATAAAAGGGTAGCTATTTGAAACCTCAAGCATTAAATGGGTCATTTCTCCAAGACCTTGTCAGATAGATTACCAAAAACCCTATAGGTAATATAGAGATGTACACCAAGGGAGGAGGCAAAGGCATTGGTTTTAATGAGTTGAAAAGTGATTGATTTTTACCATACATAGAGAAGAGATGAATGAAAATATGTGGATCCCAAGAAGCATACACCAATTATATAGGAATATATTGATGGGACCACTCAAGTAATATCTCAAGAGGTACTACCAACCACAAAAATCCAAACACCTGGATAGGAAAAATAGAAAATTTATTTTTCTCTACCACCCAATAAACCACACCTCCCTTTTATATAAAGATCAATGAAATGAGTATTTAAAAGGAAATACAATACGTTTCTATAAATGTTCATTAAATTTCACATCAACATTCCATTTATTGAGGCAATCACTCAAATGAACACCTATGAGAAATTCCATGATCTCCCTTCAAATAAAAAGAAAATGGAATACCTTAGAGTCATCTCACTAAATTAATAATGAACTTATTTTGTTTAGAAGAAAATTCCACTAAAAATGAGAGACCCAGGTAGTTTCTGAATCCCCTATATAATAGTAGAATATAACATCAGAAGATATTTGTGTGATTTAGGAGCTAGCATCAACCTCGTGTTGATGTGTGTATTCCACAAGCAGGGGATCTAATAACTCAAACCCATCTGATTAGACTTTCAATTGGCCAATCATTTAGTAAAGTATCCCTGAGGAATTATCATGGATATCCTATTCAATGTTTTCAAGTTCATCTTTACAGCAGACTTTATCATTTGGGAGATCGAATAGGAAGGAGACGTTCCAATCATCTTAGGATGACTATTCCTAGCCACTGGAAAGGAAATAATTGATGTGAATCAAGGAAAAATTATATTCTAAGTAGGAGAAGAATATTTTGTGTTCAATCTAGAAAAGGAATCATAAAAAATAGATGATTAATTTTATTTCTATGATATCTCTCTCACTGACCAAATATAAGGTTACTTGAACATGGAAGAAGAAAGTGACGACATAACCTCCAACAAAAATGAGGAGTGTGGCATTGACGAAGTAAACTACATAGAGAATCATACAAGGGAAAACATTCAACACTTCATTCCCATAATCATTTTTCACCAAAGCTATAACTAAATCCCCACCCTAGTACACTCAAGTATTCATATCTAAATATTTATGATGCAATACATGTTATCATTAACTCTAAACTATCATAGTAACAAGATAAAAAATTGGTTGAATTATTGAAAAGGCATAATCAATCAATTTGCTGGGGAGTGGATCACATTAAACGAATCAACCTTGGTTTATTTTCCAATAAAATTCTACTTGATGAAGGTGAAGAACCTAAATTCCAGCCTCATAGGTGACTCACACCACCGATGAAGGAAGTTTTTAAAAATAATTTTTAAAAATTCTAGATTATGGAATAATATTTTCATTATCTGATAGTGAGGGGGTGATCCCACTATAATCATTTCATTAAAAAGTTGGTCTTACGGTTGAAAAGAATGATAAAGATGAACAAATCTCAACCCACACCATCACTGGATAACAAGTATGTGTGGACTACATAAATCTAAATTATCTAACCCAGAATGATAATTTCCCATTGCCGTTTATGAATCAAATGTTAGAGAGACTATTAGTATGTGAATTCTATTGTTTCCTGGATGGATATTCAGTATATAATCATATTTTAGTCAACCCAAAATATCATTCAAAACAACTTTTACGTGTCCATTTGGTACCTTCACCTACAGTCAAATGTATTTTGATATGTATAATGCACCATAAAATTTTTCAAATATGCATGACACATAAATTCCATGATATAGTGGAGTAATTATTAGAAATTTTTATGGATGAATTTTTAGCCTATGGAAGATCC
The DNA here is from genome assembly GCA_963277665.1 of Viscum album. NCBI lineage: Eukaryota > Viridiplantae > Streptophyta > Magnoliopsida > Santalales > Viscaceae > Viscum > Viscum album. The sequence continues at coordinate 1,494,151,261 of OY728120.1, forward strand.
TTTGAGGTCTGCCTAAGCAATATAGAGCTAGTACTTTCATGTCTATGAAGACATGTGTTTGGTTTTATAATGGGAAAATGTCACTTTATGGTCCAATTATGGATAGTCCTTAGACATAAAATTTCCAAGAATGGCTTGGAATTTGATCCCACCAAGATAAAAGTTATCAATTATTTACATGATCCTTCAATAGTCAAAGGTATAAGGATCTTTTTGGTCCATGTAGGACTCTATTGGCGATTCATAAAAGGATTTCCAAAAGTTTCCCACCCTCTAACACAAATGTTAACAAAGGAAACTCAATTTGGATTTACTGAAGAATGTTTATGGTAATTTATTTCTTTAAACAAAATCATAATACTTTCTCTGGCAATCATTTCAATAGACTGGGAAAAAAATTAATTGTTGTGTAACACCGGCGACATTGTTGTTGGAACTGTTTTAGGTCATTGAGTTGGTCACATATTTTTTCCGATCTAATATTCTAGTCAGACACTAAATGAATATCATGTAAAATACACAAACATAGATAATAATTTCTTATAAGTTTTGTATTCTTTCATGAAATTCCATTCCTATCGAGTTTTGTTCAAGGTGATTGTGCACATTGATCATGATGACCTGAGATTTTTTATGAATAAAAAGGATGTGAAGAAAAAACTAATAATATGAATCCTAATACTCCAATATTTTGAATTTTTCAACCAGGATACCAAAGGAATAGAAAATGTGACCATTGATTATCTATCTTGACTTCCATTTCCACTCATAAAGCATGAGGAAGATATCGACATCGAAGTTGACTTTACTGATGAAAACCTTTTCAATATAAGGGTGAAATCATGGTTTTACAATATTTAAAATCATCTCACCATGGTATTTTTACTCCAAGACCTCTTGTAATAGAAAATAAAAATATTTTCAGTTGAATTATCACACTACTACTTGGATGAACCACTTTTATTTTAGCATTTCACGGATGGACTGCTGCGACGCTGCATTCCAGAGGATAAAATCCAAAATTTATTATACTTGTGTCATACTTCACCAACTAGAGGACATAATGGACTATAAAATATGGTATAATATATCCTAAAAATTTTAATTTTATAGCACATTATACACCAAGATTTGTGGAATTATTTTCAAATCTTGGATAGGTGCCAACGAACTGGAACCATGGAAAAAAGAAACGAAATTCCCCAAAACCCAATCATAGAAGCCAAAATATTTGAAATATGGAGGATAGATAACATGGTTCCATTTCAAAATTCACATGTAGAGTTGTATATACATGTTTTGTTGAGTATGTCTCCAAATGGGTAGAAGGTTAAGCTAGAACACATGACACAGAAAAAGTGGTCATGAACTTCCTGAAAAAAAATGTTTTTTCAGGATTTGGATTTCCTGGATTATCCATTAGTGATCGAGGAACACATTTTACTAATCAAGATGTTAATGGAATGATAGAGAAATATGGAATCTGTTATAATATGGGTACTCCCTACCACCCTCCAACAAGAGGGAAAATGATTTGTCAATTGGGAAATAAAAAAATAGTAGAAAGGACTATGAACACAAGTTGTATTGATGGGATTCTGAAATTAGATGATGCACTATGGGAATACTTCACTATGTAAAAAACACCCATTAGAACTAAAACATTTTGATTAGTTTATAGATATCATTTTCAACAGCTAGTTGAATTAGAGAATATATCTTAATGGGAAATTAAGAAGCTCAATTTGGATTCTCAAAAAGAATGGGAAGCTCGGATGCTACAATAAGTTGAATTATAATAAATTAGAAAATATCCTTATAAAAATTAAAAGATCTAAAAAGAAAAAGAAAATAAATGGCATTATCAATGGATTGTAAGACGCATCTGTGTCCTAGGAAATAAGGTTCTTTTGATCCGCATGAGATTAACATTGTTACCTCAGATGCTCAAATCTAGATGGTTAGGACCCTTCATAGTCGTTCATGCATTCCCTTCTGCGAAAATTGAAATTCATAAAGAAGGTTGAACAACTTCAACGTCAATGGTAAAAGATTAAAAATCTATCATGAACCCTTCCGGGAAGACTTTTTCACTAGCCTAAAATCCATCTGATCCACAAAGCATCAATCTCTCAACATTAAAGGAAGAGTAGACTATGAGGAAACCCTGGATTGGTCACCATAGGATAGACAATATTGTAAAAACCCTTAGCAAACCATAGCACATTATTGGATAAAAGTTCCATAGGATGATCTAATTATGAGCAGAAATATCAAGTTACATGTTGTGTAACCATAACTCATGATGTGTATTTTTGTAACCATAAATTTCATAAAATCCCATAACAAAACATGAAACCCACTTACACATCGTGTATTTCCCCAATCCAGTTTTAAAAAATAGTTCATGAACCAAGGGTTCATGACCTATACCCCTTCCTATATGGCAACTAACCCCCTCCCCTCTCCTACCTCTTAGTTTAACCCTCCCATACCACCATTATTCTTTCTACTATCCATCCGTACCTCTGAACAACTACTGTGATGGAAAGAAAAAATACTTTTCACCCTCTACCTGTTGATTCTACATGTGATCATGAAGATCCCCATCCGATGAAGAGCTCATATGATACTACATCACCCTCACCCCAACCACCTCAGGTAGCTTCTCCTCAATTACCGTTGCAGCCTCTGAGAAACTCGATGCTATAGAGAAGACCCAATTTTCCTCTAGTGAGTCATATAACAATGACCACCATCATCTTCACCATATTATCCACCTTTTAGACCCAAAACACTATGTGGAACTTAACTTCTTTCAGGTGAAACCAATGAGGACTAACAAAACCATCGACACGGCTATCCTCGCTTACCTGCATATTAGCCAGGAGGTCCTCTACCTCCCTGAGTGCCAACATATTTCATCTGTAATTGAGGTATGTGAGGAGACATATTGGGGCATGTTTTTAGATTTTCTGGACACATTTGAGGTCACAGTTGACAACCAATATTTCATACTAGTTGGAATACCTCATGATCTTTCCTTTGCATAATTTAGGATAGGCCTCAATATTTATAAATAGGACTTCACTACATCCTAGGTATTCCCTTCACTGCATCTTGAGCCTTCCAATTAAGATTAAAAAATTCTCCAGTGGATAATTGCCTAAGCTGATCAAAATGAGCAAGATCTCATGACTTCCAAATCCACCCAACTCTAAGGCCTAACACTACATATCCTATATATATCTCTATCACAAGGCTAGTTCTCCCAAGCCGAGTCTCATGGAACTTTCAGTCAGATAGATGTCATCGTTATCGCTACTTCCATAGGTGGCCCTACCATAAACATGGAGTCTAAGTTGACGTTCTATTATAGAGACCACACTCCCAGAATGTGAGGAATAATTATGGGGGGTATTTTGTTACATTCTTGGCTTGTCATCTCAGTGTTTTTGATGCCTCTCTTCCACTCACCTCACTCAATCCAATGGAATATATTGATCTCATTTTGCTGCATGATATACAAATTCATACCAAGGATGGAGACCTCTACCACTAGGCACTAGTAGTTATGGAGGCTACTGAAGAGGCCCAATGAGATCGTGACGCTGAGCATGCACCCTTTCCACCCACCAATACACCTTCATCACTTACAGCCCATTTTCAACCCTCTATCACCCCCTACCCTAATTCTCTACCCATCCCATCATATCCATCAGATCTATGGTCTATGCACCTCTTCCTCCTTGGAAATATTCACTGGATCTCCCATCACCTCTATATCCCTTTCACAGAGTTTTATTAGCTTTCTACCCCCTTCCTCACAACCATTATCCCCTATCGGCCCCTCCTCATCTACCACTCCTCCCCATCCACAACCCTAATAGAATTACCATTAGAGCTGACAGACCCTACAACTTAGCAGAAATTTATGGCATAGCAGTCTTGGAAGGGTAAGAGACTAGCAACCACCCCTTCCAATGATGTCCACTTCATTGATCCCACTACCAAACCCATGGTTATATTCAAAATATGTACCTTTCTACCACCCACCACTTTGATAGATTCCAAAACCATTGAACAGTCATCAACTACTTACCACCCAACCCCTTCCATCATCATAGCCATCTACCAAGAAGAAAATTTGCTATCATACACAATTTGGGAGGGGACTTTCGATGATGTCATTAGTGATATTGATTTTTCATAGTGTTCCCCAATCCACTCCCCTGATTTTTGTATTCTTCTAGTAGATGATCATTTATATACTACTATTATTTCCCTTTATGATTATATCACTATGCTTCACATATATTAGATATTGATTTTTTGTTCCATTTTAACTTGTCTTATTTTTACACTCTTTACATAGTTATAACAGCCATGTCAAGATCCTATTCTTCATCTAGGGTTGTCGACACACCTGTTCCACCATTTTTCCTTATTTAATGAGTCACTCAGCACCAGGCCGAGGTTAGGTGACAACTCTTAGAGCTATCCCTTGAGATTCGTGTTCCACATCCACAACGATGAGCACATATACCTTTCCTTCCACATCTTATTCATTCTTGGTATAAACCAAAAGTGATTAATCCTTAAAAAAGACCCTAAGAGCTAGAGGATACAAACATGAGTACCTGAAAATGAAATAGGAGATACTAATCCAATGGATGATATCACAAGATGTTGTGAATTATCCATAGGGATAACGATGTCATTTATTAGCGCTTTATGGGAGGAAACACATATTTCATCTATTTTCTCATTCTATGTAGTTATTCTTTTGTCCAAGTCATCCATTTTAGTATTCTATTTTTATTAATGAGCCACATTTAGCCTTATTGTACATATATTTCTTCATTTTTATAAAATGTCTTTCATTCCTATTCATTGTGTTCACCTGCCTATTTTACAGCTCAAAAAATTCTTGAACCCTATGGACTAACATTTTATCTAGTGTAGGACTTGTATTTCTAACACATTTTGAAGGTATCCCAATTATAAAAAAACCAGAAAACTCAACTTCCCCCATGGTATACCACTCTATACAGGGATCTCTCGATTCATTAACATTTCATTTTTCAAATTTCCATTTCAATAATTCGAGCTTTGTCTTTCATAACCCTCACAATTTACATCCATGGACTGAGTTGGAATTGTCTCCTTCTAAGTGTGGAGGGGGGGTCGTATGTTTCACTTTTGATACACTTTAATTTTTGTCCTTTCTCATTTATCTATGAGACATATTTCATTTGGAAGCTGATTTTAAACATAAATATAATTATACCCATTTAAATAAAAGAAAAATTTATGTTAGGGATCATTGGAAATCGATGTTTTTTTCTTGTTTAGAATTTTAGAATGATTTTTGATCATAGTAATTTAACTCAAAATTAAAAAAAATTAAAATTACTTTTAATTAACTTATTACCTATTTTATAAACATAGTGATTTCTTTTTTTCTTTAGTTACTCCCATTAATGAGAGGATTTTGATCCCACAATTACATATTCCTTTTTGAGAATATTTCTTGAGTGACTCCAGGACTTGTAAACTTATAAAAACTTACATTGAGATCTAATTGAGGCTATGACCGAAAAAATATAATTTTTAAATGATTAAGGCAATATTTTTTTATCTACATTTTCTTGAGACCCACCTTACATCATTCCTTTATTAAGATCATTATTTACATGAATGAACTTATAGGATGAATATTTACTAAGCTGATTATCCATTTCTACCATGGTCTTCCTATAATGCATGACTTTACATTGAATAAGCTTGGGGGAATTTTCAGCCATCACAAGATGATTTTTCTATGGGATGTATTTTGTTTCTCACTAGACTGTTTGAGTATGATCCATGTGTACATTGTGGTATTTGAAATATATCCAATTCATTTTAAAATAAAAAAATAAATAGAAAAAGATTTGGGTTGTGTATTAGGAAGGTAAAAAATCACCATTTCCTATCTGATGAATCCTCTGAAAGATGATATGTTGTTAGGGAATGGATGTGATATCTGGACGAGAAATGAATTTCATAAAATAAAAGTACAAAATGAAATGTAAAGGAATTGTGTAAATTTTTTCCTCACTTGATTTATATAAAAGGACCCAAGTAGAGCTACTGGGAGTGTGTATTTTTTTTATGGAGGAGTCATTTCATTACACTTTTCATGACATTCATAAATTATACTCTAGAGCCTACCATTCTTTTTGAGCTTTTTTATCCCTATCTACCCACTTTCCCACAACCTCAAAGTCATGTGAACCTAATTTTTGAAGCCCTCATGATTGATTTTGTATTTTTTTTTACGAAGTGGATATGATAAAACTAATTCAAGCCTTTGGTTAGGAGTAGGTACTAAGGTTATGATCCGAACCCCAGTTTTATTTTACCTTGAGTGATGAATGAAAATTAATTATGAGGTAAATTTAAAATGGGTATATATTTCAAATAATAGTTAATATAATGAAATTAAAATATTAAGAATTTGTTTAACGAACCGTGCTATGAGGCATTACTAATTTTTATGTATAGACGATTCTGGAGACTGAATTTTCATCTTGCATTTTATTTTATTTACCAGAAAATAATGAATGTTTCCCATTTTAAAAAATTTCTTACCCTTTCAAATTCCTGTTGAGATCTTTTTTCTTAAGGACAATTAATTATTCAAGTGTGGGGGATTTTGATATGTCGATATTATATATAAATTTTGCTATCATTTTATTAATTATTTTCAATAATTTTCTCAATAATGCGCCTGATATGATTTTTTATTGCATAAATAGGCTTTCAAGGTTTCAAAGTAAAAAAATTCATAAAATAACCAAAATTGGATATTACACATTTCGGAACATAATTATAAAACATGTACTATCATTTCACAACAAACTACATGTCAGGAAGCCACATCGTGAAGAATTTCATGTCATGAAGCCATTATATGACATTATTCTTCATTACATATCAAATAAACTTTTAATTCAATTCCCACATTCAAGATATGGCCTATAGAAAGCTACATGTCGTGATTCCCAGATACACATCGTTAAAAGAGTCACATTTCCAAATCTTTTGTTGAGATTCGCACAAGATCCATGGAGACTCAAAAATCATGAAAGGAAACTCAGATTGGAACATAAAAATGTAAAACACAATTATGCATCATGTAATATCCCAATATTTACCTACTGTAGGTGAACTAAAGATAGAAAGAGACGATGAGACTTTGGCATCTCTCATTGTTTCTCTCTTTTCCCTCAATTATTCATCCACCATTTCTCCCTAAACTCAATATCTATCAATTATCTTCACTATTTTTCAATTACTCCAGTGTCGCGGATCAATTTTCAATCATTCTTCATCTCTTTCTTCATCACCATCATTGTGATATGCGCACTTTTCGATTTTCTCATAACTATTTATTTAATTTAGGTTATTATAGTTCTCATTCTTATTTCAAGGAAGTATTCTATTTGTCTATGATTATTTCAGAGATCATAGTGCTTATTCTTAATTTCATGTTTTCTAATTGGTTAATCTGAATCATTTAATGTCTTTCAATATATTAATCTAAATCTATCTTAGCATGATAATCATGATTTCAATTAATTATCTATTTTTGATCGATTCTAACATGAGTATCTAAACTACTTAGGGAAGGGATCGAGAGTATGGGTGATTGAATCTAGTAAATCTTTAAATTTTCAGCATTGTGATATTAAGAAATATTAATTAGGATAAATAACAGTTGTTAATCCAATTCATTTAATAATACCTGACCACGAGAAGTTTAAATGGATGACCATATCCTGATTAAAGTAAAATAAAATGAAACAATAGACAATGACACTTTGTACAATAGAAGTTATGTGTAATGCATCTAGGTTGTAGTTTCTTCTAGAACACAGAATAGTTACCTCCTAGATAAATCTAGTTGGTCTGACCATGATCAACAGGTGGCCTATTCTTTCTTTGTAACCTAGACCTTAAGACCATAAAAAGTTATAATTAAAGAACAACCTTTCTCATGAACCCTGAAATTGATCTTGATCCCTTCTTAATATTTTCTCTTTATCCATAAAACTTCTAGTCTTTTTCATTTTCCCAAACTTAGTCATCATGGGAAAAATCATGCCCCAAATGGTCCTGATCCTAGTTCCTGTAAGACAATACAAAATCCTCATGGGGAAAGCCCCTCACATCCACTATACTATTCCCTAGTATCATGTTTAGGTTGGGAAACACAAATCTAATATGACCACAACCTACATGAATTAAATGGCACGTTTGTGTGTGTCACTTCTCAATGGATTTTATAAATTTTTAATTGATGATGATATGAAAAGATCCACCAAGGGTATGAGAAATTTTTCAAATAAAATACATGACTACAACATTCTATTTATTAGGAGAAGGAGGTAATTCCACATGATTGAAGTCATTATTCATAACTTGTTCTAGTTGAGCCAATACGTCATTGAATTTCTTAGATCCCACTACCATAAGGTTAGGCATATCATTGGGGAAATCATAAAACTTAATCTCACATTGGTTGATATCATAGTGTATCATATTTCCCACCATTAATTAAAACAATTTGAGTATACATTAACTAGTAAACATAAAAAGGGAAACAAACAAACTTATATGGAATAAATTATAAAAGATAAGTATATCATAACTTATGAGCCTTTATGATTCAATATACATTATTTATAGAGATGTTTCATATTAGGTTTTATTATATAATAATTTTTCCAAGTCTGTCAAAATAGTTCGTAAAGAGTTTTGAAATTTTCAAATCATACCCCCTAGGAGTGTCAACCCAGGTGTACTATAAGGGATCTTTTCCGTACACTATGTAGTGATCGATTCAATTCCCAATGAACCATTTTTGGGGTTATTAGAAATATTTTTAACTTTCTAGATCCATATCAAATTTTATTATTTATATAGGGGTGAGATTTCATTGAATCCACTTGTTTTATACTTCACTAAAATTCTAGTATGTTTTCCTATACTTATATCGGTCCCTAGGGTACTCACTAAAGTATTTTAGAACTGACCTCCAAAAATAAATTGATCATACTATGATAACAACTATAGATAAAAAATCCTTTTCACACATATTATCACATGATTTTAAACATAAATACCCATTAATAAAAAATAATGATTGAAAAGGCCTAGTGTCTCTAGAAGACTAGGTATGTAAAATATCAACCTAAAAATAATGCATCTTAATTTTAATATCCATAATGAGATCATAAATCCATTTGATCTACTAAAACTAAATGGAATAATCCAAGGAATACATAGAAAAAAGGTGTGATCTAAAACCCTTATTAATGGAATCAACATGATAAAGAAACATAACATAAGGGTCAAATGTATAACATGATATCATAAAATTAAAGGCTCGTGAGTAAAAAAATGCGAAAATAACTTAAAAAATAGAATCAAAAGATAATTAAAATAGAGTAAAAATGTATAAAATATAAAACATGACATAATAATAAGTCAATTATAAGTTCCATGACAACATCACATGGTGGATAGAGCTCAATATTATATTAGGTTTTCTTCATAGTACCATAAATGACATCTAATGAGACAAAAGATTTACCCAATGAATTGGATAATTATTAGGGCACACCGATAATAACATGTTCATGATTATGTGTTCCCTAAAAGGGAAATCGATCATCAGGAATAAAACTAAGAATTACCCATGGAAATAAAATGTGTTTTATAATCTTTCTTCATATCACAATCAAATAAATTTCATAAATACTGTATTTAAGAAATGATCATAAAGCATGTATTAAACCATAAAATAACGTAGAATAAGCTAGGAATATATATGAGATAAAATATGTATATAATTTATTGGAATTATAAAACTTTAAATAGATATAGAAAGTGAACTAGGGGGGAAATGGTCATATCCTAAAGAAAAGGGTGGTTCAGAGAGATCCCTTCACATGGGTTCGACTCATCACATTCACTCATTATAATCCTGGATTATAACCTTATGATAACTATTTAATTTATTATGGTTATTTTTTATGTTAATTTTTTATTTTATTGAATTCATGAAAATGTTATATTTTGTTACTTAATCATTTTGGTTCTTGTAATACATTTTAAGGATATTTGGATCATATGTCCAAATCAATTTAGTAAGTTGACTATGCTTAAATATATTATTATTTCATCATATAAATAAAAATAAAGATAATAAAAATAATGAAATAGTTTTAATTTTAATAACAACCATGAATGGTGGTTATGAAAAATAAACTATGTTACAATCATGGAGATGGTAAGTCATACGTACACATGAGTAATGTTTCCATTTTTCAATAATCACGATGGAAAGAAGGTATTTTTTATTTTTTATTTCCATAATGATAATTATATAATAAATATAATATTATTTCATTATAAACACTTATTTATACCATGCAAGTCATCTGGTGATGAAAAATGAATCACATCACTTTGTGGGGGTGGTAATTCACACATACACATGAACAACATTATCATATTTCAATGAATAGAATGTTTAGGAAATATATGATATATTAAATTTAAAAAATTATAATTATTTCATGAATAATATATATATATATATATTTAATCAATCATCATAAATAGTTGTGATATGCAATGATGTAAAACAAAATATATCAGTTCGCAAGGTGGTAGTCCACCGTGCACAAGAATAATAGTTTTGTTTCCCATTTGATAAAATAAGAGATAAATGTAGGTTATTCCATTAACCTAATAACTTATCACTGTATTTTAGATAATTATTTTTATATATATTCATGGTTGAATAATATTTTAAGTAGATGGAATAAGATATAAATGAAAGACGCTTGGTTAAGAAAGATACCTCTTTGTACAACCTTTTTAGTTTTACACAAAAATCGTTCCTAGTAGGTTTATATAATAAAAAAATGAATATAGTACATGGGAAAGGAATTGTGGAAGTGATTGTTGTATGTATTTTGTGAACCAAAATGTTGTTTAAGTGTGAATAAAAGAGGATATGAGGTTCCCATTTACAAGTGAGTGGAGGGGAATACCTGGAATTTCCAAAAATATTAAATTAATTTTAATTAATTTTAATTCATAAATGGATCCAAAATAATATAATTAGAAGATATGAAGTTTTTGGGTTGAAATATTCTCAGAAAGTAAAATATGAACAAGTTGAGGTTATATTTTTACCCCAATCTTTTGGTTTTGACTTGTGTTAACCTTTTTTAATGATTATTGAATTAAAAAAGATTGTTTACTCTTTTGGGGTCATGATAGTAACTATGAAAGTAAAATTAGTCCATAAATAGACCTTGTTAATATTTTAAATCATATCCAAATCAAGTGGCCAAAGATATTATTCTTATGAATTTTAAATCATTTAATAAAATATTATTAAATGATATTAATACCATTTTTAAAAATATTCATTTATTTTTTTTACTTTGAAAAAGACATGAAAATGAGTGAATTAGAATATAATAATTTAAAAAATATCTAACAGGGTTTATTTATCTAAAAGAATCATGAAAACAAAAATAATCTCAAATTATATTACTTTTAATATTTTTAATATCAACTTTTTTTCAATTAATTAAATTAATGTTGTCTCAGCATTTCACAATTTTTTATATAATTATTTAATAACTAAAAATTATAAATAAATGACGATGATAAAAAATAATAGATTTTTAAAATTACTATATTAAATAAAAAATTTATCCTTGTCACAAAATATTATAGATATTAAATGCAAGAAAGTGACATTTTTATCTTTATCTTTTACTTAATTATAATGAAGGTCAAAATCAAGGAAATACTGCACCAAGTAGCCATATATTCGAGAATGATATGGAAATGGAGAAATTACACTCATCCAATAGGATAAAGTTAAGTGTTAGGGTAAATGTTTAATGATTATAATATTATTTTTAACCATAATTACCCAATTTACCCTGGTTATGGTGATAAATATTTTATATAGTTACTATTTATAATGATTACAAATAAAAAGACTCTATTTTCCAAATTAAGAACTCCTAATTAGAAACATAGAATCTAATTTTCAAAATTCATTTCACATAATTGGAAAATTTTAATTTAATTTTAGACCTGTGATACATGATGAAGAACGGATTTTCAGAAAAAAAAATGTCTTTTAAGTCAAAAAATTGACTTATACCAAAATACAGTATATAGACTATTAGAATATATTAATTAGACTAAAAATAATTAAATAACTATGATTTTAATTTGAAATAAAATTTAAATCATAATGGTTTATTTAAATTACTTAATTTTTAAAAAAAGTAATAAAATTTTTACAAAAAGTAGTATTTTTCACTATTTAATAAAAAATCACTATTTTCATAAAAATCACAAAATCTAACACTAAGATAATTTTTAGTCGATGGTTTCAAAAATTATATATTTTTTATAATATATCATTTCTAAAATATCCAAAAATTAATTATAATATTCACTCACAAAATTCAATAAAAATTGTTTTTAAAGAAATTTTTTTTTTGAATAATAAAATGACTTCTAAAAAGTTTAGTGATTATTTACTAAAAAGATATCAATACTGTGTAAGAACTTTCTTCATAAAGAAGTTATTCCTATTAATACCTTCCAATTTAATGGATAGGTTATAATGATCATATTTAAATAATAATATTTAATGGTTTTTTAAGGCTTGGTGTTGTGTGTCGTATACGCTATAATGTTTTGTTTTTTTAACTCATAGTATTACAAAAATAAAAATATAATTAATTTAAATTAATACATAAAATTCATAAGAGAGTCTTAGGATGGTCCATAATTGATTTTATTTTAATAAATTTTTCAATATTTTTTAAATTCTATTCTAGTAAGTCAATTTCAAAGGAGATTTATCCCAACACATAAAGATGTTGTAAAATAAGGATATTATCAATAAATTATCTTTGAGAATTATTTTTCTCATATCTGATGGTGAAAGGGTGAGTCTCATCCAAGCTGTTCTGAAAGACATCAGCTTTATCATCTCAATGTATGAATTTAGTGATCCTATTCCTATTAGGATTTCAAATAAATGGATGACGTGTATTCATTATAGGAAGCTCAATTTAGAGAATTGTAAAGACCAATTTCCACTTTCATTTCATGATTATTTTTTTGAGAGATTAGTGGGATAGACCCACTATTATTTTCTTGACAGATTCTCTAGTTATCCCAAAATTCATATCGTTCCTGAAGATCAATTGAAAACTACTTTCACATGTATTATTAGAAAATTTTCACATTGAATAATCCCCTTTAGTTTGAATAATTCCCTAAGAACTTTTCAATGATGTATGATGATCATTTTCAATAAATTTTTAGAAACTTGTATGGAAGTATTTATGGATGACTTTACCCACTATATTTTATCTTATGAAAGTTGTTTAGTGAATTTATATATTGTTCTTGAAACTTTAATTAATAAAAACATTATTATTACTTATGAAAAATACCATTTCGAGGAAGATAAATGAATTATCCATGATTGTGTTAGGATTCAAAATGGAATTCAATTTAACTAATCCATGTTTGAGATGGTTTATTTTCTTCCCTACCCAAGAATAGTGACAGACATTAGATCATTTCTTGGAAATACTATATTTTATAATAGATTCATAAAATAAATCAAAAATATAGTTTTTACTTTTTCCAAGTTACTAATAAAAAATTCTTGGTTTTTATTTTGTGAGAGTGGTAAAAATTTATTTTAATTGATAAAACAAAATTTCCTAACCCCAACCATTTTTCAACCAAAAAATAAATCTTACCCTTTAAATTAATGACTAATGCCTCTGAATTTTCCATTGGGTTGGTCTTGATTCAAAATCTAGATAAGAAATCTCATATGACTGGTTATGAATATAGAACTCTAGATCAAGATTGTGGCATGTCCTGATCCAGAACTCTCTCACATGGCTAAATAATGTTGGTTATGGGACCCCAAGTGTGCCTACCTATACTCTAGAGGCTTCCAACTAACAGAATGGGTAAAAAGTGGGTAGTGGGAGATTATACCCCTAGTAAAGAGTAGTAATATAGTGCAAGTAAAAAAATAATTATCAATAAATATATGATTAATGAAAATAGAAGAACATTACTACATACAACTGGAAGGAAAAGGAAGAAGCAATAAACCAAAAAATAGTGAACCATGTAATGATAGGATGGAATGTATCTAAATGTAAAACTAAATGTAATACAAAATAAGAACTAGATAGAACAATAAACTCAAAAGACCTCAATCCCAAACCCTCACATTAGTCTCATCTCCATGATCCAACCCATCCGTAAAGAAATAATCAACTACAAGGTTCCTTATCATTGTCCAAACATGCCTCCATGTGTTCTTCTTGGAGACCAAACAAAGACCAGAATAGGGTGTGAGTAAAACCAAGTAGGTCAACATCACCATGTCTAAACAAACCCAATCTAATATTAAGTTTTTGAAATAAATTGATAAAAAAGTTTATTAATTAATCAATTAATTCAATGAACCAATCAACCTTCTTCATCACCATATAGGAATATCTCTAAGCTTGTAGCACAACCACGAAAGTCCTAACCAGAATTTCATGGTATGATCACATAACTAAGAACATGCCTCTTTATAAGAATATCATCATAACTAGTTCAATACTTCTATATAATCATTCCAACATAACCAATCCCAGCCCTCTATATAATAATTTCAGCGTAACTTCGTCAAACCATGTATATATAATTTCATCATAACTAGTAAAAACCATTTATATAAAAATTTCATTATACCTAGGACAATCCCTCTATATAATCATTTCAACAACACTGAGAATAACCCTTTAGATAAGAATTTCATAATAAAATTCAACACAAGTAAATACAAAATGAATAAAAAATCTTAATATCACAATCCAAAATAATTAAATCATAATATTTTAATTTCTCTTTCAATTACCCATTCCTTCATTAAATTATATCTTGATCCATTTCCCTTCCAATTTTAACACCCATTTTATATCATATAATAACTAGCCATTTTATAATCCATTGATCCATTTTCCAAGGTGAATATATCACATGAAATCACCAAATATTTAATTTCATGCTAAAACATACATTAATACATGATCTAGTTATTTGTTATTCAAGGTTAGGCTCACCCTACAGATAGTCGCAAGACATGTCTCAAAAATATTGGATCTAATGGGATCCAATGAGTAGTTGGAAGTAATGATTTATTATAGTATTTTTAAATGTGAATTTTTATAGAGGAAATCATATAATATTGTACATACTTGATCAAATATAAATATGCTATAGGTTTTGGTTATAGACCACCAACCTTTCTCTACATATCAAAGCAACATTTCCAATAGGTAATTCCAACAAATAATGATGGAAAAGAGATCACAAGAATATCCTAGATAAAACAAGATAAATATACACACATGATTTCATATTGGTCAAACTATTATAATCATGATAATTAAGAATAAGTATAAGAGAGAGAAATTGTAGCAAAAAAACTCATCAGGGATTATATGTTTTATCAGGATGTCTGGAAGGGAAAAAAGAATTCCAAAATCTTATGGGTTTTCTCTAGGGTTCAAGAGAGAGGACTGAATAGTAGATAAATAATGAATCAAACACATAGCGGGAAATTAAAACTATTGAGCTTCAGATATTCATGGAATGTAATAATTTCTCATTGTGTGTTTCTCTATTTATGAGTTATGTTGAAAACCTATAACCTCGGGTTGAAATAACTATTATCAAACATTACATGAAATGAATGGATTTTGAAACTTGTAACCATTTCCCACCCTAAACCAGTTCAATACATCTTATTGGAAACATTTACCTGTTGTGTAACATGTTCCGGACATGTAAATTCCCCACAAACAGCACTCAGTCCAGATTCTATAACAGAGCTCGAACAACCTTTAAAGGATTTCAAACTCAAAGATGGCCTTCGTAATCCTTTAACATGCTTATACCCAGACTCTATTAATTAAAAAATTCATACATCCATTAACCTTTGGTCATTTTCCTTATAAAATTATCTCTATCCTCAAAGGAAATTGACCACTAAGGATTAAAGAAGAAGAAAATCTCAAACAAAATAGGTTCAATGAAAAAGACTCAAAGAGGTATGTACCTAGAAAAAGGAAAAATCTTACAACCTCCCCAGCATATAATTTATTATCCCTAAGATACTTTAATAATAACTATGTGTACTTAAAAAATAAGTATGTAAAATGGGATTTCATATCATATCCCTCTCCAATGTCTCCTCTTGATCATGCCCATGCTACCACTACACTCGAACTAGAGGTATAGTATTTCTGTGGATATTCTTCTCACTACAGTCCACAATATGTATCGTATGCTCCTTAAAGGATTCATCTACACAAATATCAACTTAAAAAAAGTCTATCACATGAGAAGATTCAATAATATATCTTCAATGTAGTGACATGTGAAACACATGATGCATGGAATTTTATTGTTGTGGAAAGGTTAATCAGTATGCCACTAGACGAATGCTTTACACTATCTCATCAGCCTAACAAACCTAGGAACTAGATTTCCCTATTTCATGATATGAAATTTCCCTAACCTAGGTGGAACCTAAAGGAAAAAAATATGACCAACATCAAACTCCATAGGTCATCTATGATGATAATCATAATATTTCTGCCTCCTCTATGTGGTCACCAACCACCTCCTAATCAGTTGAACCTTCTCAGACATCTCTTACACAATACTAGGTCCAATAATTGTGGACTCGCCTACCTCTAATAGAAAAATTGGAGAATATAATGACATTCCATACTAAGAATCAAAATTTTCCATCCGGATTGATGCTTGGAATCTATTACAATAAGATAGCTCTTTGTGTTCTAAATTCCACTCAAATAAACTACTAAAATACAAAACATATTCTCGTAACATATCCTCTAGAAAATAAATAGTTCATTAATATTTTCCATCAGTCTGTGGATGATAGGCTATGCTCAAAAGAACCTATGATCTCATTTCCTTTTGAAGACCCTTCTCGAACCAAGAGGTGAAATGAGGATCTCTATAAAAAATGATACTCCTCACAACACCATGAAAACAAACTATATCCTATACATAAATACTTCCTAGATCAATAATAGTGAAGGTCTCCCTAATAAAAAAGAAGTGGGCTACCTTCATTAGTTGATCCTCGATCATCCTTACTATATCATTCAAATAAGGTTTCCTTGGTAATCTTGTCAAAAAATAAATAGTGACATCAAACCACTTCCACTCCATAATGGGAAAAGGCTATAATAGACTAGCTGGACTTTGATTCTAACCCTCCACCTACGAATAGGTGAAGCATCTCATGTGAATCCTACTACGTCCTTCATTCCTGGAGACCAGTAATTTCTACAGAGATCATGATATATCTTTTTCAAACTAGGATTTACCGCCCATATAGAAGCATAAAACTCTCCCATCAACTCATCATGAAAGCCTATATTAACCCATACATATCCACATAAATGAAGATAATTATTTCTTCCAAGATACCACCCAACTTGTGTCTCCCCACCATATAATTTTTCCTTGGATCTAATACCTCTCTATTAGATAATTGTAGTTTATTTATATGGTCAAGAAAAATGAGTGTGATAGATTTCCAAATCATATCCACTCATCCCTGGGACTCCATAACATCTAAATGAATGAAAATATTTCTATCATTTACAACTCATCGCTAGATTCTGGCACTACCTCTGTCTGTATCTTTCAAGTAAAGGCATCGACAATGATGTTCTCTTGCCCATTTTATAATGTTTATAAAAGTAAAAATATTATAGATACTTAATCCAGCTCCTCAATTTAAGGTTTAGGTCTTACTAAGAAAATATGTACTTAAGGATTCTATGGTTTGTGTATAACATAAACTTATATCCCAAAAGATAGTGCCACTAGCATCTCAGGGCATGTACCACAACAGGTAACTCCAAATTATGGGTAAGATAATTACTCACATGCAGTATTAACTATCTAGAGCCATAAGAAACCACTTGGTCCTTGACTATCAGAACTACTCTTAGTCCAACTCCGGATGCATCATTGTATATGGTATATATCTTACCTAGAATAGGTAAAGTGAGGATTGGTGTTGAGTTCATCCTAATATTCAGCACTTGAAAATTTCTACTGCGAGCATATGACAAAACAAACTTCACTCCTTTCTTGGTCATCCTAGACATTAGTTGATTCATATGGAATAAGTTTGGGATAAACCACTCAAAATAACATTATAAACCCAAAAACTCTGAATCTCAAAGTCATTATTGGGCTGCCCCCAAGATTCCATTTATGTAACCTTCTCTAGGTCCACTAAAACTCTAGCCTCTAAGATTACGTAACCCAATAAGTACACTTTATTATTCTAGAAACTATATTTGGTTGTCTTGGTGTAAGTTCTAGGATCTATTAATATACTCAAGGTTATATCAATAGTTTTATCATGATCATATGTTAACTGGGATTACAATAAGATTTCATCAACAAAAACCACCACACACTGGTCTACTAAATGATTAAACATATAATTCATTAAATACATGAATACCACTGGTGAGTTCATCAAACCAAATGACATCACTACGAAATAATACAATATATACATTTTCCTAAATATATTTTAATCTATGTATGATGGTCACACTCTCAAATGGTGGTATCCTTTTCTCAAATATACCTTGGATAATATCTTAACACCCCTCAACAGATTGATGAGATCATATATCTATAGAAGGGGATACCGGTTCTTGACCATCATCTGGTTCAATCTTCAATAATCAAAAAATAAGCGCAAAGTTCCATAAACCTTCTTGGTGGAAAGAACTATAGAACCCAATGGAGATGTACTGGGTTTTATTATACCCTTTTCTTCTAGATCTTCTAACTATACTTTCAACTCCAAAAGCACTATTGATGTCTTCTTATAAGGTATAATTGGAACTGGCTAGGCTCTAGGAACCAACTTGATCATGAACTCAATACCTCTCTTAGTTGGTAAGCTTTAAAACTCATTAAGAAATACATCTTGAAAAAATTATACCACTCTAAGAAGAGTATCCATCTTAATTCCAATATAATCTATATAAATACATGTTATCTAATACACGAGACAATCCAATATACCATGATTTTGTCTAACATGACCATCCTAAAGACCCCACTCACCCTTGTAAAAATATATTTCTCTTTATGGTGATAGAAAGATAAATCTCCTATAGTAATAGTTGGTATTATCTTGATATATAAGTATCCAATTTGATATAATAATAAATATTAAACCTATCATTTCTAGCAAAAATTATTCCTAAATGAAATGGTTACCACCAATTTCTAGATAGCATGTCTTACAACATTTGATAATCTCTGAACGCACTCCGAACAGTGTGTTGATGCTAAAAACACCATCCAAACATTTCACAAACAATCCCAAAACATTTTTAAAAAAAGAGAAGATATAAATAAATATGATGATCCTGTATAAAAAAGGAAAGAATGGGTAGATGATGCAAGAATCATACCTTCAATGGTAGAAGGGCATGCATCCAAGATTTCAAGAGTAGACTCTATAGTGTAACATTGTCTTCCCCTAATAAACTAGGCTCTATTATGACTCACCAAGTTTATTCAATTTAACTGGTACTTCTTCTCCTTCACTTGTGTTCCACATCCCCTACCTCAGCCTGAATGTCCATTGGAACTCTAACAACCTATCCACTGAGGGTTAGTTGTGTCTGTTCTAGAGTCTAGTAACTATATTGATCCCCTTCCACTGTTTGGATAATATATTCCCCTACAAAACCTCTATAGGTTCCCTAGCCTACTACAGGGATGGAACTCTAAATAAGGGTATAAATGCTGAGACTTCTTGTGGCTAAACATTCCACATTTATAACACTGCAATAGAACATGGTCCTTAGATTTCTACCCACTACCTGGACTGATATGCCTACTATTATTAGGGATACAAATATCGTAGTGGCTCTACATTCCACTAGATAAAGATTCCACAGTTCTCCCTGTGGAAATATCTTAGACACTACTTGGGGACTCACTCTGATTCCCTTCCATGATGAGTTCTTGATTCATCACATTCGAAAATCAACTCAAGTGAAGGACATTCACCTATTACCTGATCTCATAGTGAATCCCTTCTCGAAAATGTCTCACCCTAGAGATAATTTCAACTACTAAATATGGAGAAAATTATTCTATGTCAGTAAAATATCCAGCATATTCCATAACTAACATAATCTCCTAGGTTAGATGAATGAATTCATGATCCTTCTCATCCCTCAACATCTCATTATAGAAGTGACTCAGGAACATTGTCTCTAAGTCCTTCTTGGATAACTCCTGTTACTTGCTATATTTCCCTATAATGTTACACCAATTCTTGGAATGTCTATGGAGCATGTATGAAGCAATTTTTCCCATCCTATCATCGGATTTCTTGAGGTTCTTGAAGATCATTTGGACAGACTCAATCTAGAACTCGTCTTCCTGAGTTCCTCACTCCCTAGTCAATTTGGGTGGATGATGAAGCTAAAACACTTTTTTGATCTCTAGTATTGAAGGAACAGTTCAAAAAATCTCCCTTTCCATGGATCTAATGACCCTTGAGAAGTTATCATGGAGATAAATATACATCTAATCCTCTAGAGCTATAGGAATCTCTGCTTCAGTTTTGTTAGGAGTTTGTTGATTTCCACACTCCTAAAACTAAATTTGAATATGGTGAGGAGTAATTTTCACTACAATGAAAACTCTATCCATAAACACTAGATATCAATATGGTCAACCTCAATATGTGACAATAATGGAGAACCACCCGATCATGGTCTCTCAAAATATGGATTAAGAAATGATTTATCATGACATAATATTCTTACATTTCATTTATTTGATATAACATGCATCTCATTTCATAGTCCATAGAGGAAAATATATCACATGAAATAAATATGTCCCTATTATGAAAAATCCATCTCGTTATATATCCTTATGTGCCTATAAGGATGCATACATACTCATCACACTTTATACCGATCCATGATTATAAATATCATGAAGCAAAAATAGTACACAACATGTGACTCGCCTAAGGTGAAATAATATCTACCACAACAAATGAACATCATGAACAATAATCTCACTCCTTGGTACTCGTATTTTCACCCAAACACATGTTAGATAGTCCCATGCACAAGTTCATTACCAAGTCTCGATAAATCCTAGTCTCCTTTCTAAATTTCCCTAAATATTAAAGCAATAGAAAAAAATGTTTAACTCTCTTATACCACTTTGTAACATCCCTTAATCTCAAACACTATCACATGAAAAAATCTAGTTAGCTACAGGACCTCAAGTGCACCTCAATGTATGTTAGAGTATGTCGACTAAAAAAGAGGGTGTAAAAAGCATAGTGGGGATAATATACCCCATGGTATAGAGTTTTAAAATAAAGGAAGTAAAAAAATAAATATCAATAAATATTTGAGTAATAGAAATAGTGGAAAAGTAAAACATACAAAAGTAAGGTAAATAATGAAGCAAAAAACCAAATAATAGTGAACCATGTAATGATAAGATGGAATTTATCTAAATATCAAAGTTAAAGTAATAAAAATAAAAGAACCAACTGACATAATAAACTCAAAATACTTTGGTCCCAAACAACATTTTGGTCTGATCTCTTAGCTCCAACCCACCTAGCAAGAAATAATCAACTATAAGGTCCCTTTCCCTTTCCAGAACCAGCATCCATGAAATTTTCTCAGGTACCAAATAGTGGACCTAATAGGGTATGAGTAAAACTCGATAGGTCACCACCACCTTGTCTAAAAAACCAATATGATAATAATTTTGTGAAATAAAACTATAAATAGGTGTTTTCATTAAACAATTAATATGATACAATAATCAACCTTCTTCATCACCATGCCAAAATATCTCTGAGCATGTAGCATAACCATACCAACCATAACCACAATTATATGGTATAATCACATAACTAGAAAAATCTCTCGGTATAAGAATTTCAACATAATAGATCCAAGCCCTCTATATAAGCATTTCTTCATAATTTTTCCAAGCCATCTATATAATCATTTCAACATAACCAGGCCAATCCCTCTATATAATAATTTCAGCATATCCATGAAAATCCCTCTATATAATTATTTCAATAAAAATAGGTTACTACCTCTATATATTAATTTCACCATCACTGAGCATATCCCTTTATATAATCATTTTAGCATCAAACACAACACAAGTCAAAACCGCATGAATAACACATCATCATATCACAAGACTCAATGGTTAATTCTTCCAAATACCATTTTTATTTAAATTATCCACTCATTCATTAATGTTTATCTTATGCTGTTTCCATGCAAATTTTCACACACATTTTACATCAAATAACCACTATTAACTCTATAATCCATTAATCCATTTTCCAATGAGAATCTATCAAAATAAATCACATGAGATTCCATGTCATGTTAAATCATACTTTAATAAATTATCTAGTTATTTATTATTAAAAGGTAGGATCACCCTATAAGTAGCTGCAAGATAGGCCTTGACACCATTTGATCCAATGGGATCCAATGAGTAGTCCAAACACATGATTTATAATTATATTTTTTAATGCACATTTGTGCTAGAATAATCACATGATATTTATCATACTAAAAAATAAATATATATGATTGGGTTTTGTTATAGACTACATACCACTATCTGATGATCAAAGAAAAGCATCCAACAGGTAATGCCAAAAAAGATTGAAGTTTAAGAGGGTACAAGACAAACCTAGATCAAAAACAACAAAGATCACCACCTTATTCCACATTGTTCAAAATATTACACTGTGATAATGAAGAACCAGTGTAAGAGAGGTAAAAACCATTACAAAAAAAACACTGAGGATCTCATGCTTAAAAGAGACATCCATAAGGGAAGGAATCACTCCAAAATCACTTGGAGTTTCTTTATGGTTCACAAGAGAGGGCTTTATGGTGGATGAATAATAGATCAAATGAACAGTGTGATTGTAAAACTGTTGAGCCTAAGAAATTCTTGGTGTGTAATCCTTTCAAATCATGAATTTCTCAATTTATGAGTTACACCAAAAAATGCATTACCTCGAGTTAAAAAAACCATAATCAAACATTACATGATGCAAACTGGTTTCACAGTATATAACCATTTCGCATCCTATACCAGTTCACGATGTATTCCTAGAAACATTTAAATGTCATGTAACATGTTCACAATGTGTAAATTTTCAGTATATAGGACTCATCCCAGATTATGTAGAATATCCTAAACTACTTATGAATCCTTTCGGACTTATGGATAACCCTCATGATCCCTTGACATAATTATACTCAAACTCAATTATTTAAGGCAAACATTCATCCCTAAACTTTAGGTTATTTTCCCCCAAAATATTCTCCCCATCCTCAAAGAAACCTTACCATAATGGTTTAAAGAAGAATAAAGACCCAACCAAAAGAGGTTTAATGAAAAAAAATCATACAGGGACATACTTGAAAAGGGTCAGGATCATACAAAGATTAACCCAAATACATAAAAATTTATAAGGATATATTGGCTATTGAATTTTCTTTATAAAAGATTAGTTGTTATTTTTTAAGTTCTAAAGTGAGTATTTTAAATGACTATTCTTAAATTATATTTTTAATAAATATACATTATTAAAAAACCAACCCGTTGAGATGGATTTTATTGTTACTAGAAATTTATTTTGAACTAAATGATAATAAGGAAGTGAAAATATTTTTTTGAACTACTTAAGTCAACTACATGTTTTTTTATATGATAAAATCTAAATCTAACCACAAATTAAAGAAAAAAATTATGTTTAATTATATGCTATTATAATTTTGAAAATGTGGTTCACTGATTATCTAATTTATTTATCTGCTAATGAAATTCCCCACTTCTTTTCTAAAAAGAAAAAATATATGCTTCTAATTAATTTAGAAACTAAATTTTTCATGATCCTTAGTTATGGAATGTTTGTAGTGACTAGATAATGTGTATATGTTTCCCAAATTATGAATTTCATTGGGTATTGAATTTTTTTAATTCTTTGAGTAACTTAAGAAACTTGGGATCTAAAATAACCACTAAAAAGTTCTTGATTATATTCTGTATTTATAACAACCCAGATTTCTATTACACACTTAACATAAATTATTACATAAAACCTACACTTGATACAACAAAGAAGATAGAGAGGTATGGTGTATTTGGGGCTTAGGAACATTACATAATAACTTGAAATATAAAATTCTACAGCATATTGAAAACTTACTTTACATAACCATGACATTCCCTCATACTTAGCATTGCATGGGATAACATGAGAACATACATGTGAAAGGAGTGAGATATAAAGCCTATTAAGGGAGTAAAAAAGGCATAACCTGAAGAATAAAATACATGTAATTCAATAGGCATATAAATTGATCGTAATATAAACATGAAAATAAAGTAATTATACATCATTATTATCATAACATGAAAATGTGGCAACAACACTTAACATAGAATTAGTTGAGCCATGTCTCATTGCACAAGGAGCATGAGTAAACCCTCATTTCACATGAAGCATGAGTAAACCCTCATTTCACATGAATTATAATTTGTGAGCACCCATTTCACATGATGTGTCATGATACTATACTTTACCCAATGCATTGGAGCGCTATTAGGGTGCACCCTTCTTAAACATTTCATTTCATGCATAAGTGTACCACATCGATCATACAACATGGAATCATTCATCATCATTTATTCCAAGATAAAGGTATGTGGAATACATAAATGAACCTATAAAATCAATTAGTTAATTTTCATAAAGGTGAATACCCTTGATAGAGAAAAGGGCATGGTATTCACTCTACAATGACATTGGTTTGGAAAATCTGTGCAATTTTGGCAGTGTAACGATGTGACATAAGAATTCATAAAAATGGTTGATGAGAGATAAAGTGGTGTCGCAACATATATACATGAAATTTAAAGTAAGGGGTACATATGGATACATTTCATAACATAGTTAATGGATTTTAGATTCATAATACAAAATAATTTCTTTAATGTAAATGGGGAGAGAGAAATTCCTAACGGAATTTCGGCATGGTAACGGGTATACATGGAAGGCATCTATGAGAGAGAAAGGGGTATATCATCCTTAAAAAATAATGAGGACCATATAGGGGAGGTTAAAATTCAAACCCCAACATTTACAATTGAAAATAAAAGGGCATAACAATATTAAGAAACGTGTATAAATTGAGAAAGGAAGGAATCCTTTACTTGGAAGTGTGATCCCAAAGGCTTGGGAGGGGCTTGAGAGAGGCTTCCTGAGAGATTGGGAATCCTTGGGAGGATTATAGAGAGAGGAGGGAAGGGTTTGGTCGAACTCCAAATGCTTTGAGTAAAGATGAAGAGGGATCTTCGGTGGGATTATATAAGAAAGGAGAGGTAATTCTTTATTTTTTAGGTTTGGGTCACCACACATTAAACAAATCCAAACCACAAACCAGCACATGGTTTTTGCCCCGGGTGTTTTCCAAAGGGGAGTGGAAAATAATATTTTATGATTCCAATGGCCAATTTTTTGATATAATATGGTTTCTTATGTGGAGGTGAGTCACACTCTCAAGGAAAACAATTTAAAAATAAAAAATGTTTTATAAGTCTTGCAGGGTCTACCAAGGCTTTGTAAAATAAATAAAATAAATCTAAAATCACATTATTTTAAGGATAAAAAAATTATTGGATGAAAATAAAGTTTATTTTTTTTATTACATCACTATTAGATCATTATGAGGTCATAAAACACATTATATATTTAAACGGTATTTAATTTTTACCCAAAAATCGACTGTCTCATAAAATTTTGAAAAATTCACCATTGGATAATTTCAATGTCCTGATTCCGAAAAAAATATTAATTCTATCAAAATAATTTTCTAAATTTTTTAATTTTTACTTTTAAAATAAAAACTGATATTTATCAAAAATTCATGGGTTTTGATAAAAATTACTTTAAAACCTTAATAAAAATCACAATCATAATCATAATGATTATACGATAATATATATTATATAAAAATTAATTTTGTAATAATATGTATTTAAAATATTATTTAAATAAAAAAACATTTATTCATCAAAATATATTTCATAATTAACTAAAAATGTTATTTTTTTCTTTAAAATCTATTTACAAAGTAGCAATAATAAAATGAATGTATATTGTCTATAAAAAATAATGAACATAATCATAGTAATAGGGTATTGTTATATAACCCCTTATGACACCCACATAAGACCTAAGGGTAAGGTGTGTGATAGTTATAGACTATTGGGGGTGGCTCGGATAACATCGCTCGGGTGGTAATCACTATCAACTTCCACTTCTCCCATAGGTGGTTCCACTCGATCTTAACATGTTGAATCTCGGCTTGGCAATGGTAAATAGCAAAGCCCAATAATTCCACCTCCTTTCCTAGATCTAACAAATGAGCTTTGTATGGGAAAGTTATACTGGATGAGGCCATCGCTTCCGTTTTTTGAGTAAATTGGATTTGTTAAAGCCCTATATTTATACTAATCATGTGATCACTATTCAATGGCTATATTAGAAATGGTAACAATTATTAACGGTATTTCGAAATCCAAGAACATAAAACCTAGGTAGTTCATATTTTATATAACCATTTTTCTATAATAAGACATTTAATTAGATCAAGAGGAATTTTCATTAATGAAAGTTTAGGTCGTTTCAATATTCCGCCCTAAAGAAAATTCTATCCTCACAATTTGATTACATACAAAAAGAACTCTGAAATTTAAACACGAATTTAGGGTGGATTACCCACCAACATTAATCATTCCCCAATCCTCATTGTCACATCGATCTCAAAGAGAGATGGTCCACTTAGTGAAAAAGTACCTCAATGCACATTCAAAGTTTTCCACCTCCTTAGTCCAGTTGCAGTCTGTGCAACAAGGATCGTACCGATGGAAAATATGATGCAATTTTTTGAAAAAAAATATGTTTCTAATGTATAATTTAAAAACATTACCATGTACCAGATTTTTTGTAAAATAGTATGACATAGTCAGATTTGATATTTTTGAAATGCGGTTCTTCTAATATATTTTCTAAGTTTCCAAAAATTCTATAAGACAAGTCTATATATATAAGCTTCTCAGAGGTCTCCCCCTTCGGAAGCTATTATAAAATCAAATAGTGCATCATACTCTCTAGATAGGGTAAAATATTTGAAAATGACATGATGGTACCTCCCTCATCTTGAATGGTGGGAGAGTTGGGAGCATAATATTTGATCATAGGTGATCCATGATACTTGATGATTCCATGGTATAGAGGAGGTTTTTGATATGTCGTAGAGCATCTTGCAAGAAATTTGGACATTAAAAAAGGTTTTGATGCTATTTGAGCTTGACTTCTCAATAATTATAGCTAGTAAGTCCTCATGAAGGGACAAGAGTGTTTTATGAGGTTCTTCACCTTCCATCTCGAAACTATCCTTTATCCTGATGACGAAACATATCAAATTTTGAGTTACCCTATAAACATGATAAAATTGTGATATTAAACTAAATGAAGTCTAACAATTTATTATTCCTTAATGAAAGGAACGTTAGGGGTAACACATAAAGGGGAATCCAAAGACAAAAAAGGATAACTTACAAATAACTTTTATTTCCTTAACTTATGAATCTATATGCTTCAATCTATGTTATACATGATCTACTTCCCAACATATATTCTTATGGAATTTTTTTAATTCCTTTATTAATGGTTCATACTAAGCTTGTGAATTTACTAAAGAATATCCCTTGGGAGTTTCGTAACCAAGAGTGCAGAAAGGCATGTTGTCGTATACTAGGATACCTTGGGTCAATCCTAAAACTCCTTGTTAGAGTTTTCACTCCTTTGTACATCTGTTCCAGAGCCACCACTACCTGCTCGTATCCAGATAGGGATATATTTTCTTTGTAATCCACATACTCAATACTCACCAAAACTTAGGGATTTTTTTATTATACTTTGACTTATCCTTAAATAATTCACTAGAGTTTTCTAATCATAATAAAAAATAAGTAAATCAATCCTCTGATACGAACTATTACAACCCTGCTTTTTATTACACACTTAACATAAATTATTACATAAAACCATTACTTTATAAAATATAGAAGATCAAGAGGTATAGTTTATTTTGGGATTAGGAATATTACATAGCAAATTAAAACATAAAATGCAACATCTTATTGAACACTTCCTTTACATAACCACGACATTCCCTCGTACTTAGCATTTCATGGGACAACTTTAGGACATACATGTGAAAGGGGTGAGCTATAAAGGTCAGTAAGGGAGTAAACAAGGAATAACATGAAGAATAAAATACATTTTAGGAAATAGTCATATCAATGGATAATAAGATAATCTTGAAAATAAAGTCATGATATAGAATGATTATCATAACATGGAAATGTGGCAACAACACTTAACATAGAATTAGCATGAGCCAAGGCTCATTTAAAATGAAGCATGAGTAAACCCTCATAGCACATGAATCACGAGTAAACCCTATTTGGACTTGAATTAGAATGAGGAAACACTCATTGCACATGACGTATCATGATACTATACTTTACGCAATGCATTAGAGCGCTATTAGGGCGCACCCTTCTTAATCATTTTATTCCATGCATAAGTGTGCCACATGGATCATACAACATGGAATCGTTCAACATAATTTATTTCATGATAAAGGGATGAGTAATAAATAAATGAATCTTTATAATTAATAATTAAATGTTCATAATGTTAAATACCCTTAATAGATAAATTGGCATGGTATTCACAACACAATGACATTGGCATGGAAAATCGGTGCAATTTCGGGAGCGTAACGGTGTGACATAAGAAGTCATAAAAATGATTTAAGAGAGAGAAAGGGGTGCCTCACAATATATAAATTAAATGGATAGTAAGGGGTCATATGGATACATGTCCAAACATAAGTAATGGATTTTAGATTCATTACAAAAAATAGTTGCTTGAATGTAACTGAGGTGAGAGAAATTCCTTACGGAATTTCTGCACGGTAACGGGTATACATGGAATACATAAATAAGAACAAAAGGGGTATATAATCATTAAAACATAAAGAGGAAAGTATAGGGGAGGTTCCAGATAATACCCCCAAAATTTATAATTGAAAATAAAAGGGTATAATAATATTAAGAAACTTGTATAAATTGAGAATGGAAGGAATCCCTTTCGTGAAATTGTGATCCCAAAGGATTGGGAGGGGCTTGAGAGAGGATTCATAAAATCATGGGGTGCCTTGGGAGTATTAAAGGGAGATGGGGTCAGGGTTTGGTCGAACTCCAAAGGCTTTGAGTGAAGATAATGTGGGATCTTTTGTAGGTTTGTATAGGAAATGAGAGGTAATTATTTATTATTTAGGTTTGGGTCACCACACATTAAACTAATCCAAACCACAAACCAGCCCATGATTTTTTCTAAATAGGAGTGTAAAAAAATATTTTATAATTCCAATGGCATATCTTATTAAAATAATAGGTCTGCGTATGTGGACGTGAGTCACACTCTCAGGGAAAACAATTTATAAAGGTAAAATGTTTTATAAGTCTTGGAGGGTCCACTAAGGCTTTGTTAATTAAATGAAATAAATCTAAAATCACATTATTTTAAGGATAAAACATATATTGTCCGAACATAATGTTTATAGTGTTTTTTTACATCACTATTGTGTAATTATGATGTCATAAAACATATTATTTATTTAAATGGTATTTAGTTTTTAACCAAAAATTCAACTATCTCAAAAAAGTTATGAATAATTCACCGTTGGATAATTTCAACATCCTGATTCCAAAAATAATATTAATTTTATCCAAATAATTTTTTAAATTTCTGAATTTTTACTTTTAAAATAAAAACTGATATTTATCGAAAATTCATGGGTTATGACAAAAATAGCTTTCAAACCTTAATAAAAATCAAAATCGTATTCTTAATAATTATACGACCATTTATATTATATAAAAAGTAATTTATTAATAATATTTATTTAAAATATTATTTAATTTAAAAATCCATTAACTCATCAAAATAGATTTCTTAATTAACTAAAAATGTTACTTTTTCTTTAAAAACTATTAAAAAAGTTGCAATAATAAAATGAATGTATATTCTCTATAAAAAAATAATCTACATAATAATAGTAATAGGTTCTTGTTACATAAGCCCTTATAATACCTGAATAAGACCGAAGGGTAAGGTGTTCAATGGTGACAAACTCTTGGGGTGGCTCAGGTAACATATCTTGGGTGGTAATCTCTATCAACTTCCACTTCTCCCATAGGCAGTTTCACTTGAACTTAATGTGTTTAATCTCAGCTTGGGCTTGGTCAGGAAGAAAGCCAAATGACACCACCTCCTTTTAGAGCTCTGAAAAATGGGCTTCGTATAGGGAAAGTCTATTGGATGAGGCTATCGCTTCCTTTCAGTAAATTGGATTTGTTAAAGCCATATATTTATACTAATCTTGTGATCATTGTTCAACAGCAATATTAGCAATGGTAAAAATTCATAATGGTATTTTAAAATCCCAAAATATAAAACCAAGGAAGTTCATATTTTATATAACCATTTTTTTATAATAATACATTTAATTAGATCAAGATGAATTTTCATTAATGAAATTTTGGGTCGTTACAATCTTCCCCCCTTAAAAAAAATTTTGTCCTCACAATTTGATTACATACAAGAAGAACATTTAAATTTAAACATGACTATAGGGTTTCTTACCCACCACCATTAATAATTCCCCAACCCTCATTATCACGTCGATCACAGAGAGAGAGGGTCTACTTAGTGCAACAATACCTCAATGCACATTCGAAGTCTTCCACTTCCTTAGTCTAGTCACAATCTGTGCAACATGGATCATAGTGATGGAAAATATGATTTACTTTTTGAAAAAAAAATCTAATGTATCGTTTCAAAACATCACCATATAAAATGTTTTTTGTAAAATAGTCTCACAAAGTCAAATTTGAAAATTTGGAAATGTGGTTCTTCTAATATATTATCTATTTTTTCAAAAATACTGGAAGCCAAGAATATATATATAGGATGCTCAGAGGTCTCTCTCTTTAGCAGCTATTCTAATATAAAATAGTGCATCATAATATTTGGATAGGGTGAAATATTTTAAAATTCCGCTATGGTACCTCCCCCATCATGAAAGGTGGGAGAGTGGGGGGCTTAATATTTGATCATAGGGGATCCATGATCCCTGATGATTTCGTGGTATAGAGAAGGTTTTTTATGTGTCGTATAGTGTCTTGTAAGTAATTTTGACATTGAAAAGGTTTTAATTCTATGCAGTCTTGACTTCACAATAATTATACCAAGTAAGTCCTCTAGAAGAGACAAGAGTGATGTGTGAGGTTCTTCCCCTTCCATCTCGAAACTATCCTTTATCCTGATGATGAAACATATCAAATTTTGAGTTACCCTCTAGATATGATAAAATCGTGATATTAAACTACATGAAGTATAACGATTTATTAATCCTTAATGAAAGGAATGTTAGGGGTAACACATAATGTGGAATCCAAGGGCAAAAAAAGATAACTTACAAATAACTTTTATTTCCTTAACTTATGAATATATAGGATTCAATCTTTGTAATACATGATCTACTTCCCAACATATATTCTTAGGGGTGTTTTTCTAATTCCTTTAAAAAAAATTCATACTAAGCATATGAATTTACCAAAGCATATCCCTCGGGAGTGTCGTAACCAAGAGTGCAGCAAGACCCGTTGTCGTGTACCATGATACCCCGGGCTAAGCCCGAAACTCATTGTCAGAGTTTTCACTCCT
Source organism: Viscum album (assembly GCA_963277665.1). Lineage (NCBI taxonomy): Eukaryota > Viridiplantae > Streptophyta > Magnoliopsida > Santalales > Viscaceae > Viscum > Viscum album. The sequence goes on from OY728120.1 coordinate 1,494,183,425, forward strand.
AGGTACATCTGTTCCAGAGCCTCCTCTACATTCTCATATCTAGACAGGGATTTATTTTCTTGATAAACTACTTACTCAATACTCACCAAAACATAGGGATGTTTTTATTATACTTATTCTTATCCCTATTTCTTTCACTAGGGTTTTCTAATACTAATAAAAAATAACTAAATCTATCCTTTTATACCAACTATAACAACCCTGCTTTTTATTACACACTTAATATAAATTATTACATAAAACCTTCACTTGATACAACATAGAAGATTGAGAGGTCTAGTGTCATTGGGGCTTAGGAACATTACAAAACAACTTTAAACATAAAATGCAACATCTTATTGAAAAATTCCTTTACATAACATTGACATTCTCTCGTACATAGCATTGCATGGGATAACCTGAGGACATACATGTGAAAGGGGTGATCTATAAAGCCCAGTAAGGGCGTAAACAAGGAATAACATGAAGAATACAATAAATGTTAGGAAATAGGAATATCAATGGATCATAAGATAAACATGAACATAAATACATGATATATCATGATTATCATAACATGCAAATGTGGCAACAACACTTTACATGGAATTAACATGAGCCAAGGCTCATTGCACATGGAGCATGAGAAAACCCTCAATGTACCAGAAGAAAGAGTAAACCCTCGTTGGACTTGAATTAGAATGAGTAAACACCAATTTCACATGATGTATCATTATACTATACTTTACCCAATGCACTGGAGTGCCATTAGGGAACACCCTTCTTAAACATTTCATTTCATGCATAAGTCTTCCCCATGGATCATACAACATAGAATCATTCATCATCATTTATTCCACGATAAAGAGATGTGGAATACATAAATGAATTTTTATCATCAATAATTAAATGTGCATAATGTTGAATACCCTTGATAGAGAATTGGGCATGGTATTCACTACACAATGACATTGGCTTGGAAAATAGGTGCCATTTCGGCTGCATAACGACGTGACGTAAGAATTTATAAAAATGGTTGATGGGGGAGAAAGGGGTGTATCATCATATATACATGAAATGGATAGTAATGAGGTTATATATATACATTTCCAAACATATTTAATGGATATTATATTCATTACACAAAATAATTTCTTGAATGTAAATGAGGAGAGAGAGATTCCTTACGAAATTTTAGAATGGTAATAGGTATACATGGAAGTCATAGATGAGATATAAAGGGATCTATCATCATTAAAAAATAAAGAGTACTGTATAGGGGAGGTGGAAAATCATACCCCAGCATTTTTAATAGAAAATAAAAGGGAATAATAATATTAATAAACCTGTATAAATAGAGAAAGGAAGGATCCCCTTATTTGAAAGTGTGATATCAAAGGCTTGGGAGGGGATTGAGAGAGGATTATTAAGGGATTGGGGAACCTTGGGAGGATTATAGAGAGAAGAGGTCAAGGGTGGGTCTAAATATAAAGTCTTTGAGTGAAGAGGACGTGGGAGCTTGGGTGGGTTTATATAGGAAAGGAGAGGGAATTCTTTATTATTTAGGTTTGGGTCACAACACATTAAACTAATCCAAATCACAAACCAGACCATGGTTTTTGCCCATGGTTTTTTCCAAAGGGGATTTAAAAAAATATTTAATAAGTCCAATTTTCAAACTTCTTAAAATAATAGGGTTGCTTATGGGGAGGTGAGTCACGCTCTCAAGAAAAACAATTTAAAAAGTTAATATGTTTTATAAGTCTTGGAGGGTCCACTAAGGCTTTGTAAAATAAATCAAATAAATCTAAAATCACATTTTTTAAGGATAAAACATATATTGGCTGAAAATAAAGTTTATAGTATTTTATTTTATAACTATTTGGTCATTTAAATGTCATAAAACACATTATATATTTAAACGATATTTAGTTTTTACCCAAAAATTCGACTACCTCAGAAAATTATGAAAAATTCATTGTTGGATAATTTCAACATCCTGGTTCCAAAAATAATATTAATTTGATCCAATTAATTTTCTAAATATGTGAATTTTTACTTTTAAAATAAAAACCGTGATTTATCAAAAATTCATGGGTTTTTACAAAAATAGCATTCAAACCTTAATGAAAATCACAATCACAATCATAATAATTATATGGTCATTTATATTATATAAAAAGTAATTTAGTAATAATATTTATTTAAAATATTATTTAATTCAAAAATACATTAATTCATCAAATCAGATTTCTTAATTAACAAAAAATTCTATTTTTTTCTTTAAAAACTATTTATAAAGTAGCAATAATAAAATGAATGTATACTCTCTATAAAAAATAATATACATAATCATAGTACTAGGGTATTGTTATATAACCATCTATAACACCCTCGTAAGACCAAAATGTTAGGTTTGTAATGGTGGTAGACTCTTGGGGTGGCTCAGATAACATCGCTTGGGTGGTGATCTCTGTAACACCCCAAGCTTCTACGGTACGCTTCTCTTTGAATAATGTGATAGCGTGTGTTGTACGCAACACCGAGTTCTAACACACCATAACTAATCAAACTAGCCGTTATGAATAGTAATACCAACTTTTTGAAATTATATATATTTTATATTTGAAAATGGTCTTCATTTTTGGATTCGGAATATCGAATTTAGCCTAAGGTGAAATTTTGGTACATTTCGGATAACTTTCATATTTTGATGAATAGTGAAAATTACTAAATTTTAATTAAAAACAACTTTTTTAATCAAAATAATTAATAGTGATAAATTATGAATTTGAGTGGTTTTAAAGTATATTTAGAATATATTTTTACCATTTAATATAATGTTGGTCATTGGACAATATTTTACAATTAAACCGAACATAAACAAGTGTCAATCTTTTGAAAGTTATTATCTCTTAAAAACACGCTTTTTGTTTTGACAGCGGGAATTAATTTTAAATTAATTTCTGCCACTTCTGTGTTTTGAATTTAGGAAAATGGATTTTATATTTGGAATCAGGATGTTCAAATTGTGTAAATAGGTAACTTTTATTTTTAGACATTTTGAATAATTACTGCGGTAAATATTTTATTTACCATGGTTAAGGGTAAATCCGGTAAATAAGGGTTAAAAAATAATATTAGAATAATACTAAATTACCCTAAAACGTGTCTTAATCCTATTGGTTGATACATGGTCGACCATGGGAATCTTTGGGTATATTTTGGGACCCCATGGATCCACTTGTAAGTGATAATGACACTTTATTTTAATTAAGTTAAAATGAATACAAAAATGACACAAGCATATATTTTTTAGAAGAACAATTTTTACATAGGGTTATACATGTTGGATTTTCGATTATAAATATTCATTAGAAAGCTAAAAAGATTTCCTACATAATGATAGTTTATTTATAATTTTTAGACATCAAATAATTTAAATTATTAATGACACAATAATGATGCAATGTTTACCTCATTAATAAATCATTTAAATAAATAAGATTATAATGATTAAAATATTATCTAAAACCTATCCAATTCTTATTGGTTGATTTTATTTAGAATATGAGTCATCTTATCGTCGACCTAAATGATTTTTTGACTATTATAAACCGAATATAATTATATTATAAACTAATACTTTCACTCTTTCCTAAAGAGCCCCTCTTCTCCCTTATAAAAAGGAGACCACTTCTACTCATTCCTCACACCTCTCAAGCCACTTGGCTCGTCCAAACTCTACCCAACTAAGCTCCCCACATCCCTCTACTCCTCCTTGAAGCTTCCCCTTAGGAAGAAAGCATTTCAAGAAGTCCGTTGGTTCCAACCAAAGTGAGTTACCTAAATTAAAGGTAACGATTTCTCTTAAATTATTTTCATTTATTTTGCTTCTTCAACCCCCAAACTCTTTTTATTTCCTTTCTTTTGTAACAAAACCAGTATCCTCAATATACTAGGATGTTGTTATAAGAATGATTCAAACTACACATACACACAACTCCATCTAATGGATGATGAACATAATGTTTCTGTGGATGGAAAACTAACGCCTCACGAAACGATGATTGTTCAAATACATCTTACCGCCTCTCATGGTGGCCATTATGATGGAACTGTAATTAAATATGATATTAATGATATATATTTTATATATAAGCTTCTGTAATTCCATTTTATTTCATACCATTATTCGTTTCATGTTGTATATACATACGATAATTTAATTTGAGGAAGTGCGGACTACCGCCCCCTTAAAATGATATGACTCGTTCATACCACACATGGAACGTATAAAGGATGGTGTTAATGAACTTAAGTAACATGTATAAAATATTATATTATACTGGAATAGTAATATACCTATGTATCATTTGTATTCGATTCTTTTAAAATAAAAATTAAATGGAAGTAGCGTTCGTGCGTACGTACGGACTACCGTCTCCACGAACGCGATGAGATTCATTCTCCATCGTATCCATTCAAGTATAATTATCATTTGATGATTTAAAAATGATGTTTAAGGACTTGATATCATTCTGGATATTAATAATATACAACCTATCCTTTACAAACATGTCTTACGTAACAAAACATATAAAAGAAAACAAGTAAGTTAACACCCGATATAATGTTAATACTAAGATATTATTATCAAATCAATATTAAAAGATCATATATGATATCATATTAATTTATATGATTCTTGTATAATTTAATAACAATTATTTCACCATTATACAGGATGTTAACCTACCCCAACCAAGGAAAAGTACAAGGTAAGGGTTATTTCACAATCTCTTCATTATCCGAGGTTGTTTATACGTAATAATCTACTGGGATCTCTTTATCATCCACATCCATGTTTCTTAAAAATGTATTTCAAAACATTTTTACTATTTAATAAAATATGAGTTAAAGTCATTTATACTCTTTTTGACTTTTATAAGTGGTTTATAAAGGAATCTTTCCGTCATTTTCAAAACAAGGTCCTTTTTAACCTTTTCGACAGAATTGAGGTAAGAATGTTTTTTTTAACTTATACGGCGGGTGCGGTTATTTTACGCCGTTATAAAATCTTCAAAGCTTTCCTTACAAGATTATAAGAATATTTTCAAAGAAAATGTTTTATTTTATATGGATCTTAAATGATTTCAAAATAAAAGGAAAAATTTCTTTAAAAAGAATTTTGATTTCATCTATGTCAACATCCTTTGATGGATTTTAAGATTATTTGAAGTTGATTTATTATGATACAAAACTTCTATATTGTATTGAAGGTTTTGTGATATGTTTGACTATGGATGTGCTATTTTTATACCATTCATAGTTTATGGTGAAATTATTGACATTTCGTATCCTAGTTTTAATACGAATGTTTATGTTATGTTTAAACCTTTTCATATGGGAATGCATTGGACTTAATAAGTGACGGGTGGAGCCCGCTATAGCTCCTCGATGCATAGGTAGGTCTCATGAGACAAACTAGTGTCTTGGCACAAGGCCTTGACAAAATCTTATTTTTAGTCTTGGCACGAGGCCTTGGCTATGTGGTTATGATAGTCTGGCATTATGAATTCCAACATTATGAAAGTGGTTATTGATTTTTGCATGTGATTATTCGATTAGTAGAATATCCATGTGAATAAGTAAATGGCATTATTTCATTTTATTTATGCCATACCATGTTGAAAGTTCATATTTAAAAGGATTTTGTTTTAGTTATACATTGCCTTAAATGTTTATTCTTATTTATGAAAGTTTCCGCTATATTGTTATCCTTACTGGGCATTTGAGATCACCCCTTTTCTATGTTTTATTTTTCCCAGGAAGTGAAGATGTAAGTTATGAATGACCTGTAGGGATATTATGAGGGGATTATAGTGTGGTCTATGGAAACATTATGTTGTTGTAGTAGTTTTTCATTTTATGATGTAATGTAAAACTTATGAATATATCTAGTGTTTCCAAGGCTACAAAACCAATCGGTCTTTCGAGATTTGATCTTTCTTGTGATCATGCCAATGTTACGAAGTAATGCACCGACTCTGGGTAGCTGGGGTCGGGGCATTACAGTTGGTATCAGAGGAAGTTTAGTACAAACCTTGGAAGCTAGATTTAGATAAACTCTGATTAGAGCACGTAGACCTAAGATGAACTTTGAGGATTAGTATAGAAGAATTTCCTAGAATTTTGGTATTGTAGAGATTTTGTGAGTTTTCCGAGCAATACATCTCTGTCTGGATACGAGCAGGTAGAGGCGGCTCTGGCACAGATGTACCTAGGGGTAAAACCCGAAAACACCGCTTTGAGCTAGACTCGAACGGGAACTGGTGCACGACAATGGGCCTTGCTGCACTCTTGGTTACGACACTCCCGGGGGATATTCTTAGGATAACTCTCATTTTCTTTACAAATCATTATGAAGGGTTTATGAGTATATACTTCCTCAAAGAAAACATTTTTATGATTATGGATTATATCCATAAATAGTTCAATTTATGTTAAGTGTTTTATAAGTATGAGATTATGTATTTTGATTCATAAACTGATCTAGTTTATGCCATTGTTTAGAAATGGCGCCTAGTGGAAGAAATAGAAACCGTATCAATGCACGCACTCCATGTAGGGATTGCCCTCCTGCTCAAGATAATTATAGTGGGGCTGGTGATGCAACTGGTGCCGATCAGCTAATCACCATACTGGGACAACTTACTCATGTTATGAATAATAACCATACCCGTATGGAGCACCCTGATCCACAGCGTGGAGGATCAATGTTAGATCGATTCATGAGGCAACAACCACCAACGTTCAATGGGAATACAAATCCCTTAGTAGCTGAGCAATGGATATTTTCCCTAGAGAAAATATTTCAGGCTTTGGGGAGCAGTGAAAGGGAAAAAGTTATCATGGCAGTTTACCGCCTCACTGGAGATGCTGATCAATGGTGGTCATTGATTCAAAACATGAAGGAAGATGATGAAGTATCAAATATGGAATGGAGGGAATTCAAAGATCTGTTTTTAGAAAAATACTTCCCTCGCGACCATCGAGCAGATATGGAAAGGCAATTTCTGAGTCTGAGACAAAAGGAGGATGAGAATGTCACAAAGTATGAGGTTAACTTTACAAGGTTAGCGAGGTACGCTGGTGATTATATTCGTAACCCAAGAAGTAAGATTGATCGTTTCTTTGATGGGTTAAAACCATTTCTCCGTCGAGCGTTAGTCTCACAATCCTTTTCATCGTACGAAGACATTGTCTCATGTGCTATCAAGACCGAAAAGGAATTCTCTAAGTCTTATGACTTTAAAGAAAAGCAAGAGAAGAAGAGACCTGCTGATCAATCTGGGAATGGAAATAAGGGGAAGAAGGGAAAGGTTGAATATCCATCTTGTGGTAAATGCGGGAAGAAACATCCTGGTACTTGCTTGAAGGGAATGGGAGTCTGTTACAAGTGTGGTGAAAAAGGCCACCAAGCTCATGATTGAAAGGGGAAGAAGGAAGCTACCAACGTTCAGTGCTATAATTGCAGGGAGATGGGGCATTATGCAAATGCATGTCCTAAGCGTCAGGAGAACTTACCTCAGAAAAGGCCAAGGGATCAAGGCCAGGCTTATGCTATCACTACTGCTGAGGTAGAAGCTCCGAAAGACGTGGTGGCAGGTAATTTAATGGTTTCCTCAAGTTTAGCAAATGCATTATTTGATTCTGGATCATTGAATTGTTTCATATCTTCCCAGTTTGCTAAGAAAATTAGATATTTCCAATTTGATTTAATAAGGGAGTTGTCAGTAAAAACTCCTAAGGGAAGTATCGTTGCAACAAAGTTTTGTGAATCAGTCCCCATTAGAGCACATAAATTTTCTTTATCTGCTGATCTCATCGTCATACCTATGATTGAGTTTGATATAATCCTCGGTATGGACTGGCTTTCGGACTATGATGTGAAGATTTATTGTAAGAAGAAAGAGGTTACGATTCTTGATGATAATGATAAGGAACACCTTATTTTTAGAGCAGAATCGTCACCACCTAATTCTTATTTAGATCCACCCCCAGTAGCTCAACTAAATTCAATTATTGGGGAGGAAGAGAATGAAATAACTGTCGGTGAGGAAAGAAATGTTCAAATAGAGGACGTACCTATTGTGAAAGAATTTGTAGATGTATTTCCAGAGGATTTACCTGGACATCCTCCAGAACAAGAAGTTGAGTTTTCCATTGATTTGATTCCTGGATCAAGGCCTATATCGAAGACCCCTTATAGAATGGCCACTGTAGAGTTAGTCGAACTAAAGAAACAACTAGAGGAATTGAGTAATAAGGGATTTATTCGCCTTAGTGTTTCTCCATGGGGAGCCCCTGTTCTTTTTATTAAAAAGAAAGATGGATCTATGAGGTTATGTATCGACTACAGGGAGATCAATGCTATAACGATAAAGAACAAGTATCCCCTACCTCGTATTGATGATTTATTTGACCAACTGCATGAAGCTCAATACTTTTCAAAGATTGACCTTCGATCTGGATACCATCAGTTGTGTGTGAAGAAGGAAGACATTCCGAAGACAGCATTTCGAACCAGGTACGGGCATTACGAGTTTACTATAATGCCGTTTGGATTGACTAATGCACCCTCTGTATTCATGGATCTGATGAATAGAGTTTTCAAGGAGTATCTCGATGAATTTGTGGTGGTATTTATTGATGATATCTTGGTATACTCCAAAACCTACGAAGATCATGAAAATCACTTGCGCATTATCTTGAAGACTCTGAGGAGGCATGAATTATATGGGAAGTTTAGCAAGTGTGAATTCTGGCTTCAGGAGATTTCTTTTCTTGGCCATATTGTCTCTAAAGATGGAATCTCTGTTGATCCTTCTAAGACCAAGGCAATCCAAGAATGGCCAGCACCTACGAGTATAACTGAGGTACGTAGTTTTATTGGTTTGGCAGGTTATTATCGACGTTTCGTCCAGAATTTTGCCCGATTGGCTAACCCATTAACGAAGCTCACACGTAAAGGGGTTAAATTTGTTTGGACAAAAGAGTGTGAAGAATGTTTCGAAGAACTGAAGAGAATATTAGTCAATTCTCCTATATTGACTCTACCATCGGGGAATGATGGGTTCGTTATTTATAGTGATGCATCGAAGAAAGGACTTGGTTGTGTCCTTATGCAGAATGATAGAGTTATTGCCTATGCATCACGACAGTTGAAAATTCATGAACAAAACTATCCTACTCATGATCTCGAGTTAGCAGCAGTGATCTTTGCTTTGAAGATATGGAGGCACTACCTCTATGGTGAAAAATGTGAGATTTATATTGATCACAAGAGTTTGAAGTATATTTTCTCACAAAAAGAACTCAACATGAGGCAAAGGAGATGGCTTGAATTACTCAAGGATTATGATTGTACGATGAAATACCACCCAGGGAAGGCAAACAAGGTGGCAGATGCTTTGAGTAGAAAAGACCATGGAGTTTTGAACAATATGAGAATTGAAAGGGATCCAATTTTTATGGATCTAGTGAAGATGGACATGGGAATAACCGGGGAAGGTGAAACATCAATTCTTTTTCAAATGGTTGCCAAACCATCTTTACTAGAAAGGATTAAGAGTTCTCAGACCGATGATGAAGAATTCCAAAAGAAGATTAAAGCTGTGAATGATGGGAGATTGAGAGACTTTGTGTATGAAGATGGAATTTTGAAATTCGGGAAGAGACTTTGTGTTCCCAATATACCTGATCTAAAAAGGGAATTGCTGGATGATGCTCATAGTTCCAATTTCTCTATACACCCTGGGAGAACCAAAATGTATAGAGATTTGAAGGAACATTTTTGGTGGGACAATATGAAGAGGGAGATTGCTGATTTTGTGTCAAGATGTATGGTTTGTCAACAAGTGAAAGCTGGAAGGCAATAGCCTGGAGGAGTCATGCAACCTCTTCCCATACCGGAGTGGAAATGGGACAATGTTACGATGGACTTTGTTATGGGGCTACCAAAGACTCCTAGAAGGAATGATGCAATATGGGTTATTGTTGATCGTCTTACCAAGACAGCACATTTTCTTGCTATAAGAGAAGATCTACCCCTGGAACGTCTAGCAAGACTATATATTAATGAAGTTGTGAGACTTCATGGAGTACCCCTATCGATTGTTTCTGATCGTGATCCCCGTTTTACTTCAAGATTCTGGAAAAGTCTTCAGAAATCCCTGGATACTGAACTTCATTTGAGCACTGCTTACCACCCTCAGACAGACGGACAATCAGAACAGACTATTCAAACCTTAGAAGACATGTTGAGATCTTGCTCACTTGACTTTCAGGGTATGTGGGATCAATATTTACCTCTGGTAGAATTTTCCTATAACAATAGCTTCCATTCGAGTATTCAGATGGCACCATATGAAGCGTTATATGGAAAGAGATGTCGTACACCAACCTGTTGGGATGACGTTGGTGAAAGAAAACTTATAGGCCCAGAACTGGTGGAGGAAACGGTGGAAAAGGTGAAAGTAATCCAAAATCACATCAAAGCAGCTCAAAGTAGGCAGAAGAGCTATGCCGATAATCGAAGGAAGGATTTGGAATTTCAAGTCGGTGATCATATTTTTCTGAAGGTATCTCCGTGGAAGGGAGTCATACGTTTTGGTAAGAAAGGTAAATTGAGTCCCAGGTACATCGTACCTTTCGAAATTCTAGAACGAATTGGGGTTGTAGCTTACCGATTGGCAATGCCGCCAAGTCTCTCCAAAGTTCACGATGTGTTCCACGTATCTCTATTGAGGAAATACATGCATGATCCGACGCATGTACTCACCTATGAGGAATTAGAACTGGAACCCGATCTGTCTTATTGCGAAGAGCCCGTCAAGATTCTTGATACGAGAGAACAAGTGCTGAGAAACCGGACGACGCGTCTGGTAAAAGTTTTGTGGAGAAACCATAAGATGGAAGAGGCAACGTGGGAACCCGAGGAACTTATGATGAAGAACCACACGAGTCTTTTTATGCAGTAATACCCTAGAAATTGTGAGGACGCAATTATTTGAAGGAGGGGAGAATGTAACACCCCAAGCTTCTACGGTACGCTTCTCTTTGAATAATGTGATAGCGTGTGTTGTACGCAACACCGAGTTCTAACACACCATAACTAATCAAACTAGCCGTTATGAATAGTAATACCTACGTTTTGAAATTATATATATTTTATATTTGAAAATGGACTTCATTTTTGGATTCGGAATATCGAATTTAGCCTAAGGTGAAATTTTGGTACATTTCGGATAACTTTCATATTTTGACGAATAGTGAAAATTACTAAATTTTAATTAAAAACAACTTTTTTAATCAAAATAATTAATAGTGATAAATTATGAATTTGAGTGGTTTTAAAGTATATTTAGAATATATTTTTACCATTTAATATAATTTTGGTCATTGGACATAATTTTACAATTAAACCGAACATAAACAAGTGTCAATCTTTTGAAAGTTATTATCTCTTAAAAACACGCTTTTTGTTTTGACAGCGGGAATTAATTTTAAATTAATTTCTGCCACTTCTGTGTTTTTAATTTAGGAAAATGGATTCCATATTTTGAATCAGGATGTTCAAATTTTGTAAATAGTTAACTTTTATTTTTAGACATTTTGAATAATTACTGCGGTAAATATTTTATTTACCATGGTTAAGGGTAAATCCGGTAAATAAGGGTTAAAAAATAATATTATAATAATACTAAATTACCCTAAAACGTGTCTTAACACTATTGGTTGATACATGGTCGACCATGGGAATCTTTGGGTCTATTTTGGGACCCCATGGATCCACTTGTAAGTGATAATGACACTTTATTTTAATTAAGTTAAAATGAATACAAAAATGACACAAGCATATATTATTTAGAAGAACAATTTTTACATAGGGTTATATATGTTGGATTTTCGATTATAAATATTCATTAGAAAGCTAAAAAGATTTCATACATAATGATATTTTATTTATAATTTTTAGACATCAAATAATTTAAATTATTAATGACACAATAATGATGCAATGTTTACCTCATTAATAAATCATTTAAATAAATAAGATTATAATGATTAAAATATTATCTAAAACCTGTCCAATTCTTATTGGTTGATGTTATTTAGAATATGAGTCATCTTATATTCGACCACAATGATTTTTGGACTATTATAAACCGAATATAATTATATTATAAAGTAATACTTTCACTCTTTCCTAAAGAGCCCCTCTTCTCCCTTATAAAAGGAGACCACTTCTACTCATTCCTCACACCTCTCAAGCCACTTGGATCGTCCAAAATCTGCCCAACTAATCTCCCCACATCCCTCTCCTCCTCCTTGAAGCTTCCCCTTAGGCAGAAAGCATTTCAAGAAGTCCTTTGGTTCCAACCAAAGTGAGTTACCTAAATTAAAGGTAACGATTTCTCTTAAATTATTTTCATTTATTTTTCTTCTTCAACCCCCAAACTCTTTTTATTTCCTTTCTTTTGTAACAACACCAGTATCCTCAATATAATAGGATGTTGTTATAAGAAGGATTCAAACTACACATACACACAACTCCATCTAATGGATGATGAACATAATGTTTCTGTGGATGGCAAACTAACGCCTCACGAAACGATGATTGTTCAAATACATCTTACCGCCTCTCATGGTGGCCATTATGATGGCACTGTAATTAAATATGATATTAATGATATATATTTTATATATAAGCTTCTGTAATTCCATTTTATTTCATACCATTATTTGTTTCATGTTGTATATACATACGATAATTTCATTTGAGGAAGTGCGGACTACCGCCCCCTTAAAATGATATGACTCGTTCATACCACACATGGAACGTATAAAGGATGGTGTTAATGAACTTAAGTAACATGTATAAAATATTATATTATACTGGAATAGTAATATACCTATGTATCATTTGTATTCGATTCTTTTAAAATAAAAATTAAATGGAAGTAGCGTTCGTGCGTACGTACGGACTACCGTCTCCACGAACGCGATTAGATTCATTCTCCATCGTATCCATTCAAGTATAATTATCATTTGATGATTTAAAAATGATGTTTAAGGACTTGATATCATTCTGGATATTAATAATATACAACCTATCCTTTACAAACATGTCTTACGTAACAAAACATATAAAAGAAAACAAGTAAGTTAACACCCGATATAATGATAATACTAAGATATTATTATCAAATCAATATTAAAAGATCATATATGACATCATATTAATGTATATGATTCTTGTATAATTTAATAACAATTATTTCACCATTATACAGGAGTTTAACCTACCCCAACCAAGGAAAAGTACAAGGTAAGGGTTATTTCACAATCTCTTCATTATCCGAGGTTGTTTATACGTAATAATCTACTGGGATCTCTTTATCATCCACATCCATGTTTCTTAAAAATGTATTTCAAAACATTTTTACTATTTACTAAAATATGAGTTAAAGTCATTTATACCCTTTTTGACTTTTATAAGTGGTTTATAAAGGAATCTTTCCGTCATTTTCAAAACAAGGTCCTTTTTAACCTTTTCGACAGAATTGAGGTAAGAATGTTTTTTTAACTTATACGGCGGGTGCGGTTATTTTACGCCGTTATAAAATCTTCAAAGCTTTCCTTACAAGCTTATAAGAATATTTTCAAAGAAAATGTTTTATTTTATATGGATCTTAAATGATTTCAAAATAAAAGGAAATATTTATTTAAAAAGAATTTTGATTTCATCTATGTCAACATCCTTTGATGGATTTTATGATTATTTGAAGTTGATTTATTATGATACAAAACTTCTATATTGTATTGAAGGTTTTGTGATATGTTTGACTATGGATGTGCTATTTTTATACCATTCATAGTTTATGGTGAAATTATTGACATTTCGTATGCTAGTTTTAATACGAATGTTTATGTTATGTTTAAACCTTTTCATATGGGAATGCATTGGACTTAATAAGTGACGGGCGGAGCCCGCTATAGCTCCTCGATGCATCGGTAGGTCTCATGAGACAAACTAGTGTCTTGGCACAAGGCCTTGACAAAATCTTATTTGTAGTCTTGGCACGAGGCCTTGGCTATGTGGTTATGATAGTCTGGCATTATGCATTCCAACATTATGAAAGTGGTTATTGATTTTTGCATGTGATTATTCGATTAGTAGAATATCCATGTGAATAAGTAAATGGCATTATTTCATTTTATTTATGCCATACCATGTTGAAAGTTCATATTTAAAAGGCTTTTGTTTTAGTTATACATTGCCTTAAATGTTTATTCTTATTTATGAAAGTTTCCGCTATATTGTTATCCTTACTGGGCATTTGAGCTCACCCCTTTTCTGTGTTTTATTTTTCCCAGGAAGTGAAGATGTAAGTTATGAATGACCTGCAGGGTTATTATGAGGGGATTATAGTGTGGACAATGGAAACATTATGTTGTTGTAGTAGTTTTTCATTTTATGATGTAATGTAAAACTTATGAATATATCTAGTGTTTCCAAGGCTACTAAACCAATCGGTCTTTCGAGATTTGATCTTTCTTGTGATCATGGCAATGTTATGTAATAATGCACCGACTCTAGGAAACTAGGGTCGGGGCGTTACAATCTCTATCAACTTCCACTTCTCCTATAGGTGGTTCCGCTTGAGCTTAACGACTTGATTCTCATCTTGGGCTTGGTCAAGAGTTCATACCAATAGTGCCACCTCTTTACTGAGCTCTGATAAATGGGATTCATATGGGGCAAGTCTACTGGGTGAGGTCATTGCTTCCTTTTTCTATGTAAATTCGATTTGTTAAAGCCCTATATTTATACTAATCATGTGATCACTGTTCAATAGCTATATTAGCAATAGCAACAATTATTAAAGGTATTTTGAAATTAAAATACATAAAACCAAGGAAGTTAATATTTTATATAACCATTTTTTCATAATAATACATTTAATTAGATTAAGAAGAATATTCATTAATTAAATTTTGGGTCATAACATTTTTTACCCACTAATTTTAGAGATTCTTTTTAATTTTTTAATGCATGTAAAATTTTCCAATTTCAATATAACATTCACAGATGGAAATAAACACCTCAACAACCCATTTGGTTTTATGATGTGTCTGATGTATGGGGTATGGATTTCATGAGACCATTTACTAAAAATATTTTATATTATTATATATTTATTGATGTTTATTATTTGTAAAATTCTATAAAATTAATTCCCACTAGAACTGATGATGTAAATTTGGTTTCAAAATTATTGAAATTAAACCTATTTTGTATATTTAGTTTACTAAAACCTTTAGTGATAGATCAACATACCCGCTTTTATAGAAGATATTTGTAATCTTTTTTAAAGAAATTTTGAGATTATAATAGGGTTTATATACCGTATTACCCAAAAAAATGAATGGATAAATTTTTAAAAAGATAAATCAAACAGATTTTAGATATAACTATACACCAAAATATAAAATATTGGAGTTTATGATAAGATGATGAAAATATGGATTATAGAACTACCTTTAAAAATATAATTTTAATGTAACCTTTTATACTTGTGTATGTAATGTTTTATCATGAGAATATTGAGTTAGAACATAACCCTTTTAGGTTATTAAATAATATAACATGAATTTTTTTAAAAATAGGAAAGAAGGAATGATCTACCTACTTTTGTTTTAAGAAAAATGAAATAATTCATATGAATGATCTGATTTATTTGAGGAGAAAATCAATCCTTTTATTTGTTGCATGATCCTCAATAAATATTTTAAATACACACACAATGTTATTTTTGAGAATCCAAAATAACGTTTTCTCAGATTTTTTTTTCACAAATTGTCAGGACCTTTCATTTTTACTAATTTTTTACCTTTTTTGTTTTCCAGATTAAATTATTAGATATGTAAACACGATTAAAATTCAATTGTCACCTACTAAATCTTTGTATAGATAATTTATAAGCACATTTAGAGGAGTAGATTCATAATCAAGCTACTGAGTACAATTACTCAATAGTTTGTTCTTTTCATTTTCCTTTTTTTTCAATTTTCCATGAATTTTATATTTTCATTTCTAATATAAATTGTTTCAAAATGAGTAAATCACATAAAATAATTGTGGGGGTGGTACATCATTTATTAAATTATATATTTGTTTGTTTTTCATTTTGTGTATTCTATTTTTCATTTTATTTTAAATATTTTATTATTTTCTATCATTTTGGGTATTTTTTCATTACTTTTTCTGAAAACTTGTGAGATAAATTGAAAAAAAAATTAATTTTTGAAACCAATGTCATTAAGTAAACTAATAGGACCCATGAAACTGAAATGAAATGAATTTTTAGATAACATTATTTTTAATTTAAATATTTTTAAAATTCATGAAAAGAACCTTGAATTATAAATATCATTTTATGAATTACTTGAAACATTTTTTAATAACTTTTGACAACTCTAATAAATTTTTACATATTATTCAATTTCACTTTCTTTCTTGATAGAACCAAAAAAATTCTTGTTTTAACTAGAATTTTATTTGTTTCTATGAAATCTATAGATCTTTAAAGAACTTATTTTAATGATCATTAGGGAAATTATATAATATTAAAACATTTGTTTTTTTAAAATAACCATATTTTTTAGGCATACCTTTAAATTGGTCCACTTTTATCCCTTAGTATCCATGATAAAATTATTAAGAATCCACATTACAATCCATTTTTCCTTATACAACCTGCTCTAAAAGTAAAAAAAATTTAATGATTTAATTGAACTTATGTGTGGGGGATATTGTATTGTGGTTTTATGAATCAATTAATGGTATTTTTTTAGAAGAATAAAAGGTTTAAATGATTTTTTATATCTTCTTTAAAGTTCTACTATTGAATAATACCTAGATAATAATTATTAAAATAAAATGATGAAATTGAAATTTTTTATGCTAGAACTAACATATAAATAAAGAAAAATCAAATTTGAAAATATATAAAGGAGTATTATCCCTAAAAATAATCATTAGAGAAGTTTGATCTAAATTTTTAAGGTCAAAGTTACCTCTTTTCTTTTCAAAACAACAATGTACTACTTAATTTCATATCTGAATAAACTGGATAGAAATATTGTAAAATGGGAAAGAAGGAAGAAAATTAATATTTCAACTGAGGTACTAAAATTTTTAGATTATACAAAAATATTCCATAATTTTTAGAGATAATATAATTCAAAGGGTAGTAAAGAGAACATATAATTTTATTGAAAATTATAGTCATGTTTTTTTATTTATAAAGAATAAAAACTCCTTATTTTCCCTCATACTTTTCACATATAAGACCTACCATCCATTAACATAATAAAATCCTTAAATATTACTCATTATAAACATGATTCCTTGACACAATTAGGTGGGGATTTTGGATCTTATCAAGCATATGGTGACCCTTGAATTTTTTTGTGTGTGTAAATCTTTATTGAAAACTTCATATTCCTATGATTAGATAAGATTTTTGGGTTGTAAGTATTTTGTTTGAATATAAAGATAAATAACTTGTAAATGGAATTAATGAACTTGATGGAGAATTTTTAATAAGTTATTTTTAAGAGGTACAATAATTTTTTTTCCTTGGTATTAAACTTTTGGATTTCATGGTCATGTGTTTGGAAGTTACTTTGGTATTGTTTTTTGATGATTTATTATCCATGATTCCAAGTTTAAACAGTGGGGAAATTTATATAACCTATTATTTTAATTCTTTTTCAATGAATTTTAATGGTTTAATCCACATCATTTTTTAATTTTCAAAACAATTTCATCATTTTTGGGGAATTTTTGGGAATTTTTTTGAAAATGGATTAATTCATTGTTTTTAATTTTTTTAATAAATTATATTATATTTGATCAAGCAATTATTTTAATTATAATTCTATGAATTCTTTTGAGAAATTAATTTTTTAATCGAAAATTGAAATTTTGTCTAAGTCCTGAATCTTTCAAGACATTTTCTCAAGTCATATAATTCATTTTCTCTACTAGTATGACTTTTGTGATCCATTTGTGATCTTTTTTAGCATTCATTGGATGATTTCTTTTTCTAAAAATTTGATCTCATGTAATTATTCTTACCTTGTATAATATTTGTAATCTCATATGATATTTTGTGATCAATGTGAGATATTTTCTCTCATATGATATTTTAATTTCGTATGATTTTCTCAAAATAATTTTAAAATTTTTATGAGATGATAGTATTATAGGATACCTTAAAATGTCTTATGGTAAATTTTTTCTTCGGGAATAAAATTTGTCCCTTTGTTAAATAGTAGGATCCTGCTAAAAACTGAATCTTCACACTATAATATTTTGGTCGACCTCATGCCTCGTCCATGTGGATTTGATGAATGGAAACGAAAGAGGTTATGGATCATGGGAGGGTTTAATGAGGAGTAAAGGCATAACCTAAGTGAAAATTTCTTGTGAGCGATCCATGGAAATAAAAATGCTACTATATCCACTTAGTGGATAATCATGGAAAAGTAATGCATGCACGAAGAGTTTATCTATGAGTAATTAAAGGTGGAAAACATTTTGAAAATGTTTTACCTTCATCATGGGTGTATAAATGTTTTTTGTTAGATCAGTATCAAGGGGATCATGCTAGATATAGGATTTCCACAAAGAATTATTATAGATAAGAGAAGGAGAAGAATGGTAGTAGTTAATTTATTCATGTGTGGATAAAATCCCCAAGAAACTATGAAGTAAATAACTGAGGACCATTCACTATTGATTTTATTTTTTTATTGTATCTTTTTATATTTCATTAAAACTATATTTTTTAACAATGAAGGTATTTTTTCATTATTAAATGTTATTTCTTATAAATGTTTCTATAATATTGTTCAATATATGAAAATAAAGTGATAATTTAACAACCCAAGATTATTATGAAGTTGATTTTTTTTAATAATTTGATTTACTTGATTTCTTGTGTTATAAAAAACACCATATTAGCTTGTTTTACACGCTATACTGTGTTTTTATAGAACATCATTTTATTATTGTAATTATTTAAAAACGAAATTATAAACTATCCATTATAATAGAGTGTATTAAAAGGATTAAAAAAATTATACAAATATGGATTATACATGTATATATAATCAATTATTAGGTGAATAATTGATTATAAATGAAAATAAAACCATTTTGAATATAAAAACAAATTGTTTTTCTGAAAAACAATTTAATTGGGAAAAAGTTTGGATTAAACCAATACATGAAAAAATAAATATTTTTTTATTATATTAATGAAATTTATATAAAATATATTAAATTTAATTTTTAACATTTGTCCTATGCATTTTCTAGACATGATATAAAAATAAATCCAATTATAAACATAAAAGATGTGTTTTTCTAAAAAAAAATATTTTCCACCTTTTGATGGTGCACTTGTTTTCAATCTAGTTATTGAAACTTTTATAAATTCTATTTGAAAAAATTAACTTCTTTTTCGAAAGTAGGATATCAAAATTTAAAAAAAAAATATTTTTTAATAAGTTTTATGTTTTGATGAATAGCAAAAAATACTGAATTTTAATTGAAAACAAGTTTTTTTCTAAATAATTTATAGTTTTGAACTATATTTTTATTGGTTGTAAAGTATAATTAGATAACTTTTATATCATTAATTATAATTACTATCATTGGAAAAACATGTGGCTCCTTTCTCTTTCAGATCGATGTTCTGAACACACTTCTTTTCCTAGGGCTTCTCCCTTTGATGTCGAAGCAACCCTCCCACACAATTTTGATTCTTCATCACCATATTACTTATCTTATCATCTCTAGAATTCCCTATTGGACCCTTCATGTGTATTTTCTCTGGTTGATGCCTCCTCTTTCGTCAAATTTTTTCTCAGTTTCTGAACCTCAAGGTGGCGTCATCATCACTGTGACGAGCAGATCCCCTGGAAATATACGATAGTTTATAGCATGAAATTCCTCCTCATAATCAAATCTAGATATATTTATAAGATCCCCCAAAAGGTTTTTTCAATCACTGGATGGTTTGGAATAATCTCATGATCCTTTAGGCAATGACAGATCAGAGAGAGCGGCGGACAGGCTGGGCCTCCTCATCCACAAATATCGCTTCATGTATTGGATCCCCCATTAAGTTTTGATGTCCATTTACAATTTATATTTCCTTATATTTGCTTGCACCTCTTGTTTTTGGGACTTCAACTGTGAACCACCATTTCTCTTCCAACTGGATCTACTGCACCACACTTCATTTTAGTCCTGTTCGGAATTCTTTACGGTGGTTTGGGATGTGTTGGTGGCTCTTGATCATGGATCTCTACTAAGGCCTTGTCCGGATATTTTTTTTATTCTTATCTCTATAGGTTTAGTTTTATGGTTAGTTTTTTTCATCCTCGAAACTGAATACTTTGATAGGTGATGGTGTTTTTTCTTCCAGGAAATAGTTTTTTGTTTTTACTGGTTATGTTAATTTTGGATGTATTTGTTTTTTATTCAGAAAATTATGTACCTTCATTATTTCCTTCTTCCACTTAACTCTTTTCGGGCTTTCAAGTTCATCACTCACATCTGATTCATACTAGTATGATAGTTATAAGTAGGCTTTGGGAGGTGTTGTTCGAGTAGATGAAGGCTTTCTAGGAGGTGCTATGGTGTGGGGTTTTCTCCTTCAATCCTCTATGTGAGGTCCCCTTTGACGATCGATAGTAACATGCCTCCAGGTTGGTGGTTCTTATCCCATTAAAATGACACTTTTTTATTTTTTTAGTGGTTTCTCTGGGTTGGTCCAGTTCTCAATGGCAATGTGAAATTGGCATAGTTGGGTTCCGGGTGATTTGCTGCAAGATGTGTGTTTTTCAAGGATGATGATGGTTATCAATTATGATGATGATGGATTCATGCAGATTCCTATCCAGTTATATGGTTCAATGATGTTTTGGTTTTTTTTCAGGGTTTGCACCCTGAGGTGGGACATGGCCCAAGGCATGATGTTATTATTTGAATTTTGAATTTTGAAAGTTGATCTTTGAATTTTTAATCTGGATTTATGGTGTATGCGTAGTTATGAAAGGTGTTATGTGGTTCTCAATTAACCCAAAAGTGGTTTATCAAAATAATAAAAAATTGATTGCATGCAATTATGGTCATTGTAATCAATTATTACATTGGATTTCTATATAAAAACATTATGATTTTTTAAACATTTTCTCCTAAAAAACTCATTTTATCATCCCGTCAACTTGATTAATTTTAAATTAATTTTAGCCATTACTATGTTTTAAATTTTTATAAATGGGTTCCATAATTTTAATTATAAGGTCCAAATTTATTAAATAATTCCCTTTTTTGGACAATATGAATAGTAACATTGGTATTTTTTTTGTTACCAAAATAATGGGTAAAATCGAGTAATTTATGTTAAAAATAAATAGATAGGAATTATACGATGACCCTAAAACTTATCCAAATTTTTTTTTATGAATTTAATAATACCTTTAACACATACGGTTTTAAATTTAACAATTTAATGGTAACTTTTCCATGAAAAATACTTGGATATTATTAAAATCAAATAGAGTGAAAAAAAATTTACACTCTTGCTTTTAATAACTGTAATATTATTAATATGGGGTTAAATAGAAGATATTCTCTACTATATATAATATTAATAAATCAAAAAGTTTTATCTACACCATGGAAATTTATTTTTAATTTTAATTTAAGAAATAATTATCATAAATAATTGCACAATGACGATGCACAAATTATTCAATTAATGAAAAACTCAATTAAGTGATATTTAAAATATTAAAATAAAATTAATTTAAATTAATTAAGCTGATCCACGTATTTTATAGGTTAATATAACATATTATGTGTTTTTTAAACAAATTACTAAGAAGATAACTTGTTTTTAATGATTTTAATAAAGTAAATGTAATGAATAGTGTAAAAATTGACACTAATGATATTTTATGAAAATAACATTTCATTAAATTAGTTAAAAATATTAAAGATCCTAAATAATAATAAAGGGGAAACATTTTGGTTTAAAATATCATAAATTTAGGATTTAAGGTTCAATTCACACCTTATAAGTTAAAAATCTCTAACTTTTAATATTGAAAATGTTGTTACCGTAGTTAAAATTTAAAATTTGTTAACTAAGTGTTAAAAAAATATATGGTTTAAAATTAGAATAAAACTTGTATAAAATATATTTTTTTATTCTATTATAAAACTTTTCCACATTATCTATGAATACCCATCCATTTTGGGGAATTTTTATTGAGATTTAATTTAGTTTAATTTAATCTTTTTGCGAAAATCCAAAACTGCCGCTCACCTTCATTATACAAGGACACCTCCTACCTCATCTCATTTCCCCACTTTGAGCCTCATATATAGAAAAAAATATACCCAATTATATTATCCAATTTCCTATTCACATTCTAGTGTTTCTGGTCTTCCAAAAATACCAACTCTATAGTCCTTTAGAGGTGATCTAAAGGAGCCGTTTTAAAGAAGAGGTAATCACTCTAACCGATCACTCTCTTTCTCTAGTCTTATATAACTCCTCCAAATATTTGATATATATAATAAAATAAAAAATACATCATAATAAATGAGGTTAAATTTTATTATGATTATGTACACACCACTATACAGCCACTTTCCCATCGAATAAGGAATTAAAGTATCACCCATGCGTATGTGCGGTTTACCGTCTCCATGTAGAGATGTAGTTCATTTTCCATTACCATATTTTACGTGTGGTAATTATGATGATTTAAATTTTTATATATGATATTTATGAAATAATTATACTTCTTGTAATGATAATATCATATCTACCTTTTATGACCTAATCTTTTGGGAAATGATATCGTCACTCGTGCTTACGTATGGCTTACTATCTCCATGATGTGATATGATTCGTTTTCCATTTATATTTAACATGGATGGTAAAAATTATGAATTTTATAAATATATATTATGTATATAACATAAAAATTATTCTTAAATGATAATATATCATATAATTTTTTTTCTTTTAATATGACAAGTAAATGAAAACAACATTCATGTGTACGTACGGCCAACCGTCTCTATCAATGGTGTATTTTGTTTTATATCTCTAAATTTTATTAATCACCATAAAAAAATATATAATGAATATATATATATGATATTTATATCATCGATATCATTTTTTAGATCATTAAATCATGATCTATATAAGAGGACCGAGGAAAACATGTCAAAACATGAATGAAAAACAAATCCATTATTACCCAAACCAAAACTTTAACACAAAATTGTTAATAAGAGAGTAATATAAATTCATAAGTAAATAATATTTGTTATTATATATATTAATATGTTTTTCTATTATATTTATAAAAAATTATACTTATTATACAGGATTTTTTAACGTATGATACGGATATCAAGACATAAGGTAAAGGATTTTTGTCTCACTTTTATTAATTTGGGACACGTGACTTATACACTAATTGTTTCTTTTGTGTGGTATATATAATTCCCATGAAAATATTTTATGATTATTATTATAAATATTATGGTATTTTAATATCCATATAATTTTATTTCTTTCATGGGGCATATGATTCTATGATTTATAAAGTGGTAAGGGTTAATTTCATAATCTCATTATTATTTAGGATTGTTTATATATAAGTATCTATTGAGTAATATTTATCTCCCATGTCCATGTTTTTAGAAAAATATTTATATAATATTTTAAAAATTCTTTTACAATTTTTTAAAGTCATTTTTACCCATGATCGAATTATTACTTAACATTTGGAAAGGGAATCTTTTTTTTTTCCTAGTGATGTAATTTGTGACTTTTCCTACAAAAGTTTGAGACGAATGTTTTTTCAACTTATAAAACATGAAATAATTTTTCTTATTTCATAAATCCTTAATTCCTTAATGCTTCCCTTGAAATATTACAAGGGTATTTTTTAATAAAAAAATTCTTTTAAAATTTCATGACATTTTAAGAAAATAAAATTTTTTCGAAGAAGAAAGGATATTTTCTTCAAAACTTTTTTTCAAGTGATCTCTCAAAAATATTTTTGATTTTTACTAAAATTATTTTATGTTATTTATGATTTAATAGGGGTATTTTTCAAGGATATTATCCATATTACTCATATGGTTAGATTAATTTTATGATGGAATGATACTTTTGAAATTCATTTCTTTTCCTTGGGTTATTCTATGATTGAATGATGTTTATGAAACCCATTTCCTTCCATGGGTTCTAATACGATCAATGATTTATGTTCTTGTGACACACATATGTATGTTTTTATTTATGTTATGAGTGGGACCTATATATCCCTTCAATAAATTCCGTAAATAATTATATCTCATAAGATAGACTGGACTGGAATGAGGAGTGAACTCGATTTAGTAAAATAGATCTAGAATGGGGAGTTAATCCAGTTCAGTAAAGGAATTTATACTCTATCATGGTCTTGGAAATAATAATTCACCAATATAGAAATAATTTTATATTATTATGTGTATTCCATAATTTCATGTTATTTTCACATGGAATGTTTTTTATGGTTCATTATTAAATTCTATGATTTATTCCATGACATGATATCATAATATTTTATATAATGGATGTGATTTTTATATGTTTTGTTTATGTACTTATACCTTAATATTATATTATGATTGATATATCCATTTTTTAACCTTAATGATTATCTAATCTCACCATTTTCATATGCTTTGTCCCCATGTTATAAATAAATGTTTTATGTAAGGATATTAAAATGGAACGTCTTTGTGGGAAACATTTAAGATATTTCACCAGAATAGAAGTTTTCATTCCATGTTTCCAGAGGAACTAAACTAATAAGGTCTTTAGAAGTTTTTTTGTGTAATGTATTAAATATCCCACAAAAAATTATGTAATTTATATCCATGTTAAGCTTGCAATGTTATTTGGTATCAGAGTAAAGGTATAGTTAACCATTGGAAACTTGGATGAGAAAACTTTAGTAATATACAAAAGGATAAGTCTAAATATAGTTTACAATCCTAGAATTTTGGTAACAATCATAGATAACCTAGTATTAAACCTATGATTTTATAGATTGAAAGTACATACCCTTAACTATGTGATTTTCCAACTATGATTATTATAACTCACACTATAATTTTCATTTTAGTTAATGGATGGAACCTAAAAGAACTAGGTTATTGCTAAATGCGATGGGAAATGAAAAAATATTCCTCCAAATAAAAACAATGTAATAGGAATTGGAATGAAAAAACATATCATTATATTCACACAATCTATGAATCATGATTGACTTTCAAATGATCATAGGATAGAACAATATTCTGTTGAGTCCTTTATGAGGAAATATCCACATTCTTTATATGGGTCTTCTGATCCACTTTTTTTGGAAAAAAGGATCAGTTATTGGAAAAATATATTTTCCTTACATCAGTGTTTGGAATAGGAAAAATTCAATTTAGTTGTTTATCATTCAGAAAGTTAAACTGACCAATGGTTGACTCTAATCAAGAATATAATGCAGTAAGATGAAATTGAATCCATGGAATGGAATGAGTATAATAACTTAATTTTCAATAAGAACATTCCTTGAATTGTTCATATGAAGATGGATAACTAGTTCCTTGATATTAAACAAAAGGATGATGAATTTGTTGGTACCTACAATGAAAATTTTACAAGACTTGAGAGATATTCTTCTAGCTTTATCATCAAACCTAAAATTAAGGTTGATTGATTATTTAGTGGATTAAAACCATGTATTTGAAGGGTGTTAGCCATAAGAGACTTCAATTTCTATGAAGAGATTGTGAATTGTGATATAAAGGAGGAAATAGAGGTTGGAGTAATATATAAATCTCATGGTTTTTGAAAATAAATGAATGACTGAGATTAACGTAAATTATAAAAACCATAGAGAAAAGTATATGAATTTACATTATGCTCAATGTGTGGAAAGAAACATCGATTAAATTATCTTAATGGGACTAGTAGATGTTTTAAGTGTGGTAAATAAGTTTATAAGAAAATTTATCTCCAAAGTGATGAGAAAAAGATAGATAATGATGAGAATAGAAAAAAGGTTATACATAATGCATTCCCCAAGAATCAATTATTCAAGTGAAATAAAAATTAAGATCATGCTAATCAGTTCCCAAATCAAAGGATTAATGTTGGTGATTCTCGTCAGCATCCTATTAAATCCAAAGAAAAAGGGAAATCTCATGCTATCAATATTGTCTATACAGAGTATAATAATGAAGTGGTGGAATAATTGAGTGTTTATGTAATGGAATTCAAAAATAATTATGTAAAATTTCTTGTATGGTATCATAGAGTGATGAAGCATCTTGGCATTGGTCTACCATAGTTCTTCCTTGTGTACTTGAATGAATAAGTTGAATGGTACTAGAAACCAAGAAAACTATTGAGGTGGTAAGATTATATTTTTGTAGAACACAAGATTAAGGGAAGGATAACCCTTAATATGTTCATGATGTTGGGATAATAAAATAATGAAATGTTTGATTATGATAAAATAAATGGGATAGTATTAAAAACCTTAGGACTGATATAATGAAGAAGTGGCATATGATATAATGTATTGATTTGAAAGAATTTTTGGATTTATAGTATGAGGAAAGTGTTAAATTTTGAAAGCATCCATGTTTTCACTGTGGTTTTATGGTAATTTTGGTTATTACCATATTTTAATAGAATACATGATAATAGTCTTCACATGTTTGGTGTGTGACATTAAAGAGCTACAGGAATGTTTTTGGGGTGTTTATGATAGGTGAATTTTGTAAATTTAGTGACCTTATTTTAAAAATTTTGGATTTTTATCTTTTGGAATGATCATAAAGGTAACCATTTATGAAATTTTTTACATTGAAATTTGGATAACGTTTTATAGATTAAAGTATTAACTCTCCGTATGAGGATTTATGCATATTGGATAACATGTGATAAAAAAATTTGTGATGTTAAGATATATGGAGTAACCTATAATTCTATGGGTATTATGTTCTAATAATTCTTCAGGAATGACACATTCACCTTTATTTATTTGAAATAAGAGATGAAGTGGAAATTGATCAAGGCACAACAAATGTATGATATACATTTATGAAATGTAATGGAATAAAGTAAGTTATCCTTCTTATGAAAATTATTCAAATATAAGGAAAGGATATTGAAACCCAAAATGATATCCTAGTAACTTCATTTCTAATGAATCAAATGGTCCCTTAAATAATTGTAGATTTACGGATTTGTGATTGTAAACTTTCTCCTGAACATGTTATCTATCACTCTCCATCCTAACCTAATAGTTATATTTCTATTGTTGTATTATATTAATTAAATATATATATAATATATTCTTTCTAATTTTTAACATTCATTCTATGCTTTTTCTAGACAAGATATAATAATAAATCCAATTCTACACATAAATGATATATTTCTCTAAAAAGATAGTTTTTTTATCTTTTTATGGCACGCTTGATTAAAATATAGCTTTTGAAACTTTTATAAATTATATTTTAAAAAATAAAATTATTCTATGAAATTTTGTTATAAAATTTAATTAGGTTAAATTTTTTGGTATTTTTATGATAAGTTTCATGTTTTGATGAATAGTGAACATTTCTAAATTTTAATTGAAAACAGCTTTTTCCTCTAAATAATGTATTCTATTAAATTATATAATTTATTGCTCTCAAAGTATAATTATATCATTTTTATATAATTTAATACAATTAATTTCATTGGAATCAATTTATTATTGGATTTGGATATAAAAACATTTTGATCTTTTGAACGTTTTCACTTTAATAACTCATTTTCACATCCCATATACTGGATTAATTTTAAATTAATGTTATCCATTTATTTGTTTTTAATTTTGAAAAAATTATTTTATAATTTTAATCATATTATCCAAATTTATTAAATAGTTTTATTTTATTTTTGAACCATAGGAATAGTAACATTGGTAATTTTTGTTACCACGGTAATGAGTAAAATTGGGTAATTTAGCATAAAAATAATGTGACAATGATTACAGAATAACCATAAAACTTGAAAATATGTTACTTTATAAAGTTAATTAAATATTTAACATATAATTTTAGAAGTTCAATAATTTAACAGACACATTTATTAGAACAATACTTGGCTATTATTAAAATCAAAGAGAGTGACAAAATGTCACATTCTTACTTTTAATAAGTATAAAATTATTAATATGGGGTTAAATAGAAGATATTATCAAATATATATATATATATATATTGTTATTATAAAATATAAAAATTTTATCTACATCATGGAAATTAATTTTTTATTTTTAGTGAATAAATAATTATCGTAATTAATTACACAATGAGGAAGTAATTCATCAATTAATAAAAAACTCAATTAAATGATATTAAAAATATTAAAATAAAAATAATTTGAGTTATTTAAGGTGATTTTCTAATTTTATAGATGAATATGACATATTAGGGTTATATTAAACTAATTATTTATATGTTATCTTATTTTATTTATTTTCTAAAATTCAATTTATTGAATAGTTTTAAAATTGCCACTGATGATATTTTATGAAAATATTATTTTATTAAATTAGTTAAAAATATTAAAGATACTAAATAAATACAAATGGGATAATTTAAGGTCTAAAAATATCATAAATTTACCATTTATGGTTCAATTTAAATCATATAATTAGAAATATCATCCTTTTAATATTGAAAATATTATCTCTGTAGTTAAAATTAAAATAGGTTAACTAAGGGTTAATAAAAAATATAAGGATTAAAATTAGAAAAAAAATCTTGTATAAAATCTATTATTTAATTGTATTACCACCCTATAACACATTATATTCTAATAAATTTCCAATTTTAGGTATTTGGATTAATAGTTAATTTATTTTAATTTAATAGTTTTTAGAAATTCCAAAAGTGCTTCTCACCTTCACTATAAAAGGACACCTCCTCCCTCATCACATTTCTGCAATTTGATCCTTCTATCTCAAACAGACTCTACCAAATTCACTTCTAAACTTCCCTATACACATTCTTCAGTTTATTTTATTTCCAAAATACTAACACTATAGTCTTTTAGATGAGATCTAAAGGATATGTTTCAAAGAAAAGGTAATTGCTCAAATTAGTCACTCTCTTTTTATACTCCTATATACCTCCTCTAAATCTATGATGTATATAATAAAATAATAAATTAATCAATATAAATATTCTAAAATTTTATTATGATTTTGAAAACTTACTATAAATCACCTTT
The DNA here is from genome assembly GCA_963277665.1 of Viscum album. NCBI lineage: Eukaryota > Viridiplantae > Streptophyta > Magnoliopsida > Santalales > Viscaceae > Viscum > Viscum album. The sequence goes on from OY728120.1 coordinate 1,494,212,920, forward strand.
CCTATCAAACAGGAAATGAAAGTATCATTCGTGCGTACGTAAAACTTACCGTCTCCACGTAGCGATAAAATTATTTTTCCATCACCAACTTTTATGACTAGGAATTATGATAAGTTTAATGTTTATATATGATATTTATGGAATAATTATACTTTTGGAATTATAAGATCATATCTACCTTTTTACCAGCTAATATTTTGGGAAATGATAACGTCACTCAAGCATATATATGGCTTACCATCATAATGATATTATGAGATTATGTTTTCATATATATTTCACATGGATGGTAATAAGGTTAAATTTTATGAATATATATGATCATTATAACATAAAAATTATCATATAATGATAATATATCTTATGATTTTATTTCATTTCTTATGAAAATAAAATGAAAATGGTGTTCATGTGTTAGTACGTCCTACTATCTTCATGAATGGTGTATTTTATTTTCTATCTATAACTTTTATGAATCACATTGAATATATATATGTGTGTGTCTGTGTGATATTTATATCATTTTTATCATTCTGGAGGTTATAGAATAATGATATATATAAGAGTACCAAGGATAACAACTAAAAACACGAATACAAAATGAAGCGGTTATTACTCGAAACATAAATTTAACATGGAATTGTTAATAAGAGAGTAATATAAAGTCATAAGTAAATCATATATGGTATTATATATATGAATATGGTTCCATGTTATATTTATAAAAAAACATATATTTATTATACAATAGTTTTGAACATATACTAAGGAAGTCAAGACTTAAGGTAATGGATTTTTTCCTCACTTTTATTTCTGTGGGATACTTTCCGTATACATTACTTTTTCCCTTTGTGTGATGTTTATAATTCCCATGAATATATTTTTTGATTATTATTCTTAATATTATATTATTTTCAAATCTATATAATTTTATTTCTTTAATGGGCCATATTATTCTACTTATTATAGAGTGGTAAGGGTTAATTTTACAATCTCATTATTATTTGGGATTATTTATACGTAAATATCTACTGGGGAATATTTATCCTCCATGTCTGTGTTTCCTAAATATGTTTTTGAAAATATATTTAATATTATTCTATAAGTTTTCAAATTCATTTTTACCCTTGTGTTAACTTTTACTAAACAGTTTAAAATGAATCTTTTTATTGTTTTCCTAATGAGGTACTTTGTGATTTTCCGACAAAATAATAGGCAGAATGTTTTTTTAACTTTTATAGCATGAACATATTTTTATGTTTCATGATGCCTTAATTCCTTGAGGATTCCCTTAAAATTATATAATTTTATCTTCAAATAAAATTTTTTCATTTCAAGTTGTCCATCATTTTAAGAAAAGAAAACATTTTCAAAGAAGAAGGGAAATTTTCCTAAAAATTTATTTCCAAGTGATCTCTCAAAATTATTTTCGATTTTTTATAACAAAATTTAATGTTAATTATGATTTATTGGGGATAGTTTCATGTATGTTACCCATTTTATTCTTAGGGTTAATGTTTTTGGATCAAAATATCAATTTTACTAATTATGATCATAATAATATGCTTATGATGACTAACATACAAGACGGGATGAAATATAGTTTTAAAAACATAGTTTAAAATAATTAAACATAACATAACCAATTCCTCTTGAATTCGAATTATATAAATCGACCCTCATTCTGAATAATAATGTCTTTAAGATGCCAGAAATTTCTACAAAAAAATTAGGAGTTTTTTCAAGTACTTTTTCTGTTATTAAGTACCTTTGGGTTGGGGTATGACCTAGGGTGTGTTTGGGTGATGTTTTTAAAGAACATGTGAAGATAGGGGATTGTGCATGGTTTGCACATGGTTTAGACTAACCATGTGAAAGATAATGATGTGAAAAGTGGACCTCAGCAAGGTTGGCACATGTGTTTCCTAACCGTGCACTATCAAGTCGTGCGAGTAGTGGAAGACAGCATGGTTGGTGCATGGTTTGGCCTAACCGTGCGCCTATTCCCTGGAAACTGTATGCATGAAATTTAATATCCAAAAATCCTTTTTAAAACCACCAAAACCCCCCAAGACATCCATATTTCGACCTTTTCCTGGGCTTGAAAATTTTTAGGTGTTCCCGGATCCTTATAGAGGGATTCCAAGGTGATCTGAACATCATTATTTGGGATCAAAATCCCAGATTGAATATCTTCTCTCTTCCCAGTAAGTGGATTTCATTCTGTTGCTTCGCTTATTCTTTCCTCTACCATTCCTTGATATTTTCATGGAATATATCCACCATTTCCATGGATCTAAACCTATGAGTGGAGATCTAAATCTATGATTATGTATCTAGATCTTGATTTTCAAGATCTTGATTCCTTAGATCTTATTTTTGGTTTGGTAATGTAGATCTAAATTGTGATCCACGATGTTGTGCCGCTCAGATTTTTGGGATTTCCATTGGGATAACATCCATCAATAAACTGAGTTAGGTTGTCTAAATCGAACTCCTATAATTGTGATTTTGATATGTGAATGTGAGTTTTTAATTTTCTATCTTCTCTTGATAATTGATTTTCTAAATTAGATTAATTAGGAAAGTGGAATTGAATTGAGTTTTCCATAGTGATTAATTGATAATTGAATCACAGAAAAAAAATGATGGGGGTTCCCCAAATAGATATTTTTGGAGATTTTTTATGTGGTGAGATATTTTAATTGAGATATTGAATTGATTGTGATAAGATAATTAATTAGTGGGAATTAATTATGAAATGATGTTTGTCTATATAAGATAATTAATTGTGAGAATTAATTATGTTCCATGATTTTGATCAAAGATAATTAATTTTGATAATTAATTATGTTCCATAATGTTTATTGAAGATAATTAATTGTGAGGATTAATTATAATAAGTTTAGATATATTATGGATAATTAATTGGGAAGAATTGATTATGGAATGAGAATTGTATTTATTTATTAATTAATTAATTAAATAAATAATGGGTTATATGCATAGATGATTGTTTAGTTAACTAATGGAATTTTCAATGTTTTACTAATCATTGTATTAGTAATGGAATGATGTGGATAATTCTAGTGAATTAATTAATGATTAAATTTATGAGATTTTTTTGGTGCTAGACATGGCTTTCTAGGTCGATTAGAAGTTGGTACATGGACATGGTGTTCCTCCCCAATTGTTATCCAAACATGATATTATGGGTTCCTAGGCATGAAGACCAACAACGAATGAGATATAGAGTTATAGGCATGGATAAATACACTTAATGAGATTATGGGGTGTTAGGCATGGAGACTTACACCAAATTAATGATATTAATGAATGATGATTCGAATAAGAAATACAAATTGAAATTGGGCCTAATATGATGATTTAAGATTAAATGACAATGTGATAACTGTTTAAATTATGCATTGTAATTATTGCTTCATAAAACCACATACACTATCTTTTGACTTGACATTCTTTAGACACCTTTGGTGGTGGCCTACTGAGTCACACTCACACCCTATTTTGGATTCCTGATCGTCACCCGAGTAGACATTGTTGTTGCAAGAATGGATAAGGGCAAGGCCCTAGGATAGGTTGTTTTTTGGGATTGGAGCATGAGAGAGGGAACCGGATGTGGTACGGGGACCACTTGGTAGTCATTGTGTCTTTACATTAAGTTCCATTGTAGACACTTGACACTTTCATTGTTACAACATGTTTTACCTTTCAGTTGAGTATTTTATTTTCTAGTTTTGACTATCATATGACATAGTATCATTATGGTTAATTATATTCTTCTGCACTTGGTTATTGTTGTTTTCATCCATTGGTGTTTTTATTCTGATAAAAAAGGATATATTCTCCCCAAGACTGGCTTACCAGACCCTCGATGCTTATCGGAACCCTCTAGCATATAGGGAGGCGCGTTTGAGGGCATGTGGTCAACCGGCTCCAGGCACCGTTTAGTGGCACCGGGGTCAGGATGTCACAAAGTGGTATCAGAGGTAGGTTTTCTTTTCTTTCTTCTTATTTTGTCTTACTATTTTTCGGAAAGGCCAACATTAGACTAGGAAGAGTCAAGGCTTGTTATGAGCACATGCATGGGATTTGCAAATCCATGTACGGGGGAAATATAAGTACTCAGGGTGAGATTTTTTTGATTGTTTTTTGTTATTATAGTTGTGTATTATTTCATCTTGGTAGATGCACTTGTGGTGTGATGTGATATTTGTTTTGAAAATTATTGAATTTTGATTCATAGCCTAAAGAGGCATGATACTTGAATCTTCATTCAATATTCTAGGCACATAGGGTTGTTGTTACATGCATTATTCTAGGCACTCACGGTAAAACAGGTTATGGGTAAGTTTTTGAACTTGAACAGTTTTTTCCTTGTTGTCATATTGAAATAATGATGGAAAATGAAAATGCATGGGTGTCTAAAGATAAACTTGATTGATGAAATTATTAGGATTAATTAATGAATTATAAAATTAATTAATTTTAGACAATTTAATTAATTAATTGTTGGATTAATTAATGAGAAGGATTGTACCCTTGTTAACTAGGACCTCGGAGTAGGATGGTAAAGGGTAGTGATAAGGTCTCGGTGTTGTCCATGCGGTGAGAAAAAGAGGAAAATGACTTCTTGAAACATTTTTTGTTGGTTTCTTATCTTATGTAAATGATATAAGGTTGTGTGATGAGACCTAATACGTGTGTTTGTCCTGGTAGAGATATGCCTCCATAATTCTTTTTAAGGGAGAGACCATGGGGTATGGCCTAGAACAAACTTCCAGATAGGGAGAATGAGGCACCATTGGTGCAAGCTGAAGAGGAAGGGAATAGTTTCGATTGAACTTCGCTTGTTTCATGCAATTCATGGAGAGAAAACCAGGAAGGGTTCTAAAAAGCATGTCGGAGTTGACAAGGGAGTTTCAGCTACAACACCCACCTACTTTTACTAGGGAGGGTGGACCTGAGGGAGATGAATTATAGATTGAAACCATAGAGATTATATATTAACATTTGGAGACTTTGGTTGGGAGGAGGTTCAAGTTGGATGATTATATACTATGGGGGACAGCAAAACGCTGGTGGGACATTCAAGTACGATCTAGACAGACTGATGAGATGTTTTGGAAGGACTTTTTGGAGAAGTTCTTGGAGCACTTCTATCCAGAGATGAAAAGATGTCGATACAATAGAAGGATTCAAATTGGATGCATCTGAACCAAGTAAGCAAGTTCATAATGGAATATGATGAACATTTCACTGATTTATAGAATTTTGTTCCAGCTTGGGAGGTAGATGAGGCTTATTCAAAAAAATCAGGATAGACTTAGGTGTGAAATTAAGTTCCATGTAAATATATTTAGGCTGAATAAATTCTCAAAAGTGGTTATTCATGCTCTCATTTCAGAGGTGAACCTACATGAAGATTCAGTAGTGGATAGGTAGTTATCACTGGACGATAAAGGAGTGTGGCTTATGAGATCACGAAGCTTATTTAAGATAATATTAGTGAGGACAGTGGAAAGAAAGGGGTACAGTCAAGAGGAACCATTGCACCCGATCTTGCTCCTGTTATTTTCCATCAGTGTGGTAGGAAGGTACAATATTGTACACATTGTGCTTGACCACAAGTGGAGCACCAGTTTTTTGGAAATATGGGGCACCAATAGAAGTTCTATAGGAATCAGTGGCATGCTAGTGATGAGGGAGTGGTTGCTCCTAGTAAGAGTGTGGGAAGGGGGTCTTCTAAACCATATAGGTCTGGTAGCTCAAGTTCTACTGGAAGAAGCGGTAGAGGTAGTGGACGTGGTGCTTTAGGGTATGAGAACCTGTATCAGTAGAGTGGTGATACACAAGGGAGTCAGACAACAACATAGGGAAGAGGGGAAGGATAGTTACATGCAGTGCAACCTACATTTGTGGAGAGCGAGGCTGGTCTATCAACAGTGAGAGGTACTATTCTAGTTTCTTCTACTTTATCTACTTCCTTGTTTTATACGGGTGCCTCTCATTCCTTTATATATACAAAAAAATTTAATGGCTTGAGCCAGGATTTGGAGTCCATAAGCGGGGTGATGAATATCAATAAAGTGTTGGGAACATGATCTAGGGATATCTGTTTATGCGAGGTATGTTCAGTAGAGATCGGGGAGTATCATTTACTTTGGGATATCTATATTCTTGATATAACAGGAATCAACCTTTTTATGCGTATACAATGGTTAGTTGTATAACGAGCCCATATAGATTGTTACTACAAGTGAGTGACCTTTTTACCTCCTAAGGGTGACCAGTATATCCTTTGTAGAGAATGGGATATCCATATAGGATGATCTGGGCCAATTACTTAGCAACTGAGAGAGATCACAGCCCAAGTTTCTAGTCCTTTTTTGGATGATGGGAGTGGTAGGTAAGTCATCCTTCCACCAGCAGTAGAGCTTTTTCAAGATGTCCTTCATGAAGACTTTCCAAGGTTTCCACCAAAGAGAGATGTATAATTCACTATTTAGATCATGTTGAGGAATGAGCAGATATCTATTCCACCTTACAGAATTTATCCAACTAGTCTTCAAGAGCTCAAAACTCATTTGGAGGAGTTGGAGGATAAAGGGTTTATTCGTCCAAGTATGTCACCTTGGGGATCAGCTGTTTTCTTTGCAAAGAAGTATGATGAAATTTTATGCTTGGGTGTAAATTAATGAAAGTTGAATAATATGACTATGAAGAACCTATATCCTCTTCTACGTATTGATGATATATTTGACCAGTTGAAGGGAGCTTTTGTATTCTCAAAGACTGATCTGACATCAGGGTATCATCAGGTGAGATTTCGGGATTCTGATATACCAATAACTACTTTTAGAAGTTGGTATGGCCTATATGATTTTTTTGTAATGTCATTTGGGTTTACAAATTCTCTAGCTGTGTTTATGGCCTTGATGAACTAGATCCTTCATCCGTACTTTGATTAGTTTGTTGTAGTGTTTGTGGATTACATCTGGGTGTACTCTAAGACTAATGAAAATCATGCCCAACATCTTGAAATTGTTCTGGGTACATTGGTATAGAATCAACTATTCACCAAGCTATCTAAATGTCAGTTTTGGATTGATTGGGTATACTTTTTGGGGAACATCATCTTGGAAGAAGGTGTGGTCCAGGACCTAGAAAAAGTTCATGTAGTGGTTTCTTGGGAGTTTCCCAAGAATGTTTTTGATATCTGACGCTTTTTGGAATTAGCTGGTTATTACAGGAGGTTCATCCAGGACTTTTCCCAATTGGAAGCATGACTTTTTGGTTTTACAAAGAAAGGGATAAAGTTTAATTGGATGGAATCATGCGAGAATGCTTTCCAGGAGTTGAAGAAGTGCTTGAAATCGGAACCAATTTTGATCTTACCAAAGTCATGTGTAGAGTACAGGGTGTATTGTGACACTTCTGGGATCAGACTCAGAGTTTTGTTGATGAAAGGGGATCGATTCATTGCTTATGTGTCTTGGTAACTATTTCCACAAGAATATTATTACCCAACGCATGCCCTCAACTTGGCCTCAGTGTTTTATGCTCTTAAGTGTTGGAAATGCTATTTTTTGGGTGAAAATTTTACATTTTTTACAGTACACAAAATCTAGAAGTATATCTTTTCATTGCGTGACTTGAATATTCGGTAGATAAAATGGGTAAAGTATATGTAGTCCTTTTTTTAATAGATATATACACCTGAAAAGGGGAATAGTGTGGATAATTCCTTGAGCAGGAAAACTCAGACTCAATTGGTATATGAGTCGAGTGCAGAGTGGAAGATGAAGAATTTTCTATCAAAAATGAATGTGGTATTTCAGGAGAGTCAGGAGAGGATGACTCTGGTTTTGTAGCAGTGGAGTCTAAACTCTTAAGATAGATCAGGGATAGGAAGTATGAGGATCTGTAGTGTTTAACCTTAATATAAATCCTTAAAGGTGGGGAGAGACCTTTAAAATAGATAATAGATGAGGATGAGATCATCTATGTGAAAAATTGGGTTGTTGTCCCTACAAGTATATGAGAGGAACTCATGAGAGAATTTCATGCCCCAAAGTTGGTGGTACATATTGGGGTTAAAAAAATGTATCGTGAACTACAACGATAGTTTTGGTGGCCACGCATGAAGAGGGATATATCAGAGTTCATAACAATATGTTTCACTAGTCAGTAGGTGAAGGCAGAGCATCAGCGACTTGGAGGCTTATTGTAGCCATTATCTACACTGAAATGGAGGTTAGATGATGTGAATATGGATTTTTTGGTAGGTCTTACAAAAACACTTAGGAAGAATGATTTTATTTGGTTTTTTGTGGATCGACCAATGAAGGTAGGAAATTAATTTCTTATCGGGGAAACCTTTATAGTAGAACATTTTGGAGAACTATATGTTAGAGGAATATTTCTTTTTTATAGGGTGCCACTAAATTTAGTTTTAGATCATGATTTGTGATTTACTTCATGCTTCTTGAAGGGTTTATAGAAGGTTCTTGGTACACCGGTTTTGGTAAGTACAACCTTCCACCCACGAACAAATGGGAATTCAGAGCATACTATACAAGTGTTAGAGGATATGTTGTGAGCATGTGTTCTTGACATTGGTGGTTCTTGAGAGAAGAACTTGGACTAAGTAGTATTTTCCAATAACAATTGTTATTAGGAAACTATACAGATGGAACCGTATGATGCACTTTATGGTAGACCCTATAGATCATCATTATGCTTGTTAGAGGCGGGGCAGTTAGAGAAGTTGGGATCGAGTCTCATTTAAGAGATATTAGAGTTGGTGCAGTTGATTTAGAAATGTATAGATACATCTTATAGAAGGCTTATGTCATATGAAAATAGACGAAGATGAACCCTGGAGTTTACAGAGGGTTATCATTTATTCCATTGGGTGTCACCTATATTGGATCACCACAGGATACAGAGGTGGGGCATGTTCGTGCCCAGGTTTGTAAGACTATTTGAAGTGTTAGATAGAATCAGGCTGGTGGCATACTAATTTACACTTCAATAGAAATACAGTGCTATACATGATGTTTTCCATGTGTCAGAACTATGGTGGCATCATCCAAACCCTTATCATGTGATTGTTGTGGAAGAGGATAACCTCGAGATAGATGTTTCCTTTGAGGTGCATTTGATATGTGTGCTAGGTCGCAGTGAGAAAGTGTTACAGTGCAAACTGCTCTGTTAGTTCATGTGTTAGGGAAACATGGAAGTGTCCAAGAGGAAACTTTAGAATGGGAAGAATTCATGAGGGCTCAATGACCCAATATTTTTGCCTCAGAATCTTAGTGAAGTTAGGGAGCACAACTTGAGGACAAGCTATTATAAGGTGGGAATATAGTAAGATCCCAACCTTTTATAGAGAAATCATGGGCATATTTTTATGTACTTTTTGTATTTATTAAGTACCATTGGGTTGGGGTATGACATGGGTGTGTTTGGGTGATGTTTTTAAGGAACTTGGGAAGAAATGGGGCTATACACTATTTGTGAATTGTTTGGTGAAAACATACACAGACTAACTATGAAAATTGTGGAGGTTGGCACAGTTGGCACATGGTGTGCCTAACCATGCACCATCTATCCTTTCAAGTAGTGGAAGACTGCATATTTGGTGCACGGTTTCGCCCAACCGTGTGCCCCTTCCTAGGAAACCATGCATGCAGAATTTAATATCTTAAAATCCTTTTTAAAACCACTCAAACCCCCAGAGACTTACATATTTAAACCTTGTATCAGACTTTAGAGATTATAGGTGTTCCCAGGGCCTTCCGGAAGGATTCCATGGTGATCCATACAACGTTAATTGAGATTGAAATCCTAGATTGAAGATCATATCTCTTCCAGGTAAGTGGATTTCATTCTGTTGCTTCTCAAGTTCTTTCCTCTATCTTTCCTTGATATTTTAATGGAAGATCTCCACTTTTTTCATGGATCCAAACCTATGAGTTGAGATCTAGATATAGGATTGTCGGTCTAGATATATATTTTCTAGATCTTTATGCCTTTTATCTTAATTTTGGTTTAGGGATTTAGATCTGGAGCTTGATCGATAACGTTGTGATGCTCGGATTTTGTGGATTTCCGTTGGGCTAACATCCATCAATAAACTAAGGTGGGTGGTCTAAATAGAACTCCCATAGTCATTATTTTGATATTTAAATGTGATTTTATGATTTTCTAGCTTCTCATGATAATTGATTTCAGTATTAAAGTAATTAGGAAAGTGAAATTGAATTGAGTTTTCTTTGGTGATTAATTGATAATTGAATCATAGAAAAAATGATGGGGTGTTTCCCAAATAGATATTGTGGGTATTTTTTATGGGTAGAGATATTGTAATTTAGATATGGAATTGATTGTGATAAGATAATTAATTGGGGATAATTAATTATGAAATGATGTTTGGATATGTAAGATAATTAATTTTAATAATTAATTACATGCCATGATGCTGACCAAAGATAATTAATTGTGAGAATTAATTATATTACATTATTTTGATCAAAGATAATTAATTATGATAATCAATTATAATAATTTGAGATATGATATGTATAATTAAATGTGGAGAATTTTTTATGGAATGAGAATTGTGTTGATTGATTAAGGAATTGATGAATTAATTAGTGGGTTATATGATTAGTTAATTGTTGAGTTAACTAATGGCCTTCTAAATGTTTAAATAATCATTGGATTAGTAATGGAATGATATGGTTAATTATTTTGAATTAATGAATGATTAAATTATTGAGATTTTTGTGGTGTTAGACATGGCATTCTAGACCAATTAGAAGTTGGGACTTGGACATGGCGTTCCTCCCTAATAGTTATCCAAGCTTGAGATTATGGGGTTCTAGTAATGATGACCTACCCCAAATGAGATATAGAGTGATAGGCATGGTGACCTATACTTAATGAGATTATGGGGTGTTAGGCATGGCGGCCTACACCAAATGAATGATAATAATGAGTGATGATTCAAATGGGAAACATGAATTGAAACTAGGACCAATCTGATGATTAAAGATTAAATGACAATGTAAAAACTATTTAAATTATTAATTGTATTTACTGCTTCATAAAACTGCATAAACTATCTTTTGACTGGACTTGATTTAGACACCATTGGTGGTGTCCTACTGAGTCGTACTCACACCCAATTCGGGCCACCTGATCGGCACCCAAGCAGACATTTTTGTTGCTAGATAGGATAAGAGAAAGAACCTAAGATAGGTTTTTCTGTGATTGGATCATGAGAGAGGGAACCAGATGTGGTTTAGGGATCTCTTGGAATTCATTATGTCTTAACTTTTAGTTGAACTGTAGACACTTAACACTTTAATTGTCACAACAAGTTTTACCTTTCAGTTGAGTATTGTATTTTTTAGTTTTTGACTATCATATGACATGGTATTGTTCTTGCTAGTTATACACTTCTGCACTTAGTTATTGTTTTTTTTGTTGGTGTTTTGATTCTGATGAATGTGGGTATAGTCTCCCCAATACTGACTTACCAGACCCCCGCTATTAGTCAACACCCTCTAGCGTATGGGGAGTCACACTTGAGGGAATGTGGCCAACCAGCTCGGGGAAACATCTAGTGGCACCTGGGTTGGGATATCACAATGTCATAGTATCATAATAAGAAACAATATGATTTAATCAGGGAGTAAAAGATCAGAATCACAATGGATCCGATTTATCAGAGTATAAGAATCGTAATCATGATAAATAAGATTAATTAAAATTTAATGTTATTATTATAATCATATTAATAAAAATGAAACAATCCAAATAAAAAAATGAATATGAATATTCAATTTATACTAAAATTAAAGATAAATATAAAATATTGTAAGAAATAAGTAATAAAATAACATATAAAATAATGAATGAATTTAATGATATTAAAAAGATAACTCTTTTAACCTTAATATAAAAGTAGTATATAACCCATACTAATGATATCCCTTATTTTATACTTAAAAGAAAAAATTTCCTTTCCAAGGAAATACCTCGATACGATGATCAAAATGGATATGTATTCCTATCCCTGAAATTCCTCGATACAGTGATTGATTCTATGTATACCTTGACTTGGTAGCCCTCAATTTGATGGATCAGAATCTATATCTTCTTATACCTTAAATTTCTTGATCATTATGATAATTAGGCACATATTATAAATAAAATTTTCATAAGGAGATAACCTAAAAAGGTTTCCTTAGAACTATAAAACTCTAAACACTTACAAAGACTAGGAACAAAAGTTCACACTATGAAATCTCCAAAAGATCTCACAAAAAGATAAAATGAAAATGATTCAATCAGTAGTCATAAGAATCAGACCCAAACACATTGAATGGCTTGGTATTTATAGGAATTTTCCCAACATCATCTTGGAATTCCAATGATCATATTTTATAGGATTTTGTCGCAATGACTTGGAAAAATGGAACTTTATAACTCATAATGATCTGTCATAACTAAATGTTTGAAGTCATATTGATTTACAACATCATAGTAAAAAATATTTCCTTACATTATAAAAAAGTCTTCAAAAAATGATTATAAACATAATTTAGTCTGATGGAAATCCTAAATTACTTAATTACGCTAATCTTTATGAGTGTTAGTCAGATGTTTATTGTTACTTGTATTAGTTTGATTGTTAAGAATTTTTCATTACAATATTCATTACAGAAATTCTATCTTATGGTAATAATAAAGGTGATTCTAATTAATTAGACACATACACATTATGATAATAATATTGAATAATTATAGGTTTATTTTTGTAATTTGTTAGGACTTATTCTAATTATGTTAAAATAACTTGTTGTCTTCAAAAACATTCTAAAACACTTTGTACATGAAAAGTTAGTAAACCTGTTTTTAAGAAGGTGTTTTTAATTTCCAAAAATAAAGGAATGAAAAATTGATAAATAGAGATTCCAAATCAACAATTTACACCTTTTTGGAAATCAAAAACCCCCTAAAAATAAATTAAAAATGACTTTGAAAAACATACAGTCCTTTACCTTTTAATTACATCATATTCCAAGTTAGTCATTAAAACCAAAATCCCCAAGGTTTTTCAAGTTATATGAATGTGATGTAGAGTGTGATTTTGAATATTATTAACTCAAAATTAGTATAACATCTTTACCTAAAGATCTTATTCTTCCCCTTAATATAACATTCTGTTATTTTATCAAAATCCCCCCCCCCCTTTGTTAAGAAATCTCCATTTGATAAAAATTTATCTCCCTTTCTGATTTTCAAAAAATAATGGGAAAGGATCAAATATTTCATGAAATATTTAGAGAAGAAAATATATATGAAATAATATAATTAACTAACTCATCACCCACAAAATAAGTATGAAACAAAATTTAGCCAATTGGAATTGAAAACCATTCAGAGAAATTGTAATTTCTGGAATCATTAATTAATTCATAGAAATGTTTTCTAATGTTTTACAAGACAAGTATAACAAGAGTTCAAAATAAAAATGTTCAAAATTTCATCATGAGGTTTTTTAAAGAATACTTCATCCTCTTTAACTCCTTTTAGTCATATTCCTTCTTCACTTCTCTTTCTTCTTAAGTATATACTTTATCATATAATTCATTGTTCTCATTCCTAAATATGTTAATTTCCTCTTCATAATATTTGAGTCTAGTCAACAATAAATAAATATATTGGATCTTTACTTTTAGAGCATTTACTTCCTTAGTACAATTATCATTTGTAACCTTGAAACTCTCCAAAAACATCACCTTATTTGAAAAATCGTTATATAATTGACTGATGGAATATTCTGATTCATCCATGAGATTATTCACATATTAATATTTTTATCATGTAATTTGAGATTATCATTAACTTTATGAGACCATTTAACCTTTAGATTAAAATCTCTCTTACGATTGTGGGAAATTTCTTGAAACATTTTTAAATTAGCATTGATCTGAATAACTTTCTCAGTTAAAACCAATATCAATTCAGATTTCTCATTTTGAATGTCATAAATTAGTTGACTCCATACTTCATGTATAGTGAAATATGAAATTGTTCCTTCATGTATTTTAAAATGATGAACAATATAATTAACTCCTTGAACATCAATTGTCTTTACTAAATCTGATTGATCTTTCTAAAGCTCAGGCAGTTTTATTTTTATCATTCCAATATCCACTTCTTTTCATTTCCCCTTATCATATTTCTTTGAAACTCCCTTTCCAGCTTCTTTAGATACATTGTTAGAAACTTTCTTATCATCACATAATTCAAGGATATCGGCATACTTATTATTTTCAACTCTTTCATCATCGTTAGTTTTTGAATAATGATCATCTTTTTTATTCGATGAGGACTCATCTTCCTTTGATGATGATACTTCATCTTTATAATTATTATAAATCTTGGAAGGAATGTTTGATGATGATGAATTTGATGAATATTTTTTGGTCTGAGGTTTTTCATTATCATCTTCTTCCACATTCTTATCTTCTTCTTCTTCATCCTTTGTATTATCATTCTCTTCTACTTCTTCAACAAACTCTACAATTTCTTCATATTCAGTTCATTATTATTTTTTATATACTTTTTTTATTTACTTTCATTCCCATCAACTTCATCACCAAATACCTTATCAATCATCTACTCGAGACATATGGATATTCTTAAATGACCTTTCCATTAGGTTTTGATACCGATTATTTCTCTTGAACAACTCATGACAATTCCTAATTAAATAATTTTTCATTTCATTTATCTAGAACAGAAGGAACAATGGAATAAACTACAAATATTTCTTAAAAAACTAGGCCTACTTTCGATATTACTTGATTGGTCTATGAAACTAGTAGATCAACCTTATCTGAATATCTTTCGATACATTTCAAAATATATTCACAAATTTGATATTCTCTCAACTTTTTCTTTATATTTTTCTTCTTTTATTCTTCCTGTAATGTATTATTAGCACGTATTTTAAAATCCTTGATCTTAGTAGGGTCAATTTCAAACTGTGTATATCATGGTTTCCTTTCTAATTTATTTCACATCATCTCATCAATAATTTCATTAGGTTCTTTATTTTTTTTCTTTTACCTTTTCAGTGGTGAGGTATCAACCTTCCTTTTATTATTCTTTTCAGTATTCTATGGTTTCTTTGATGGCTCTGCCTCCGATGGGGCACCACCAACTTGCTCAACCAAATTATTTGATTTTATATCAAATTCAAGTCTCATAATATTCATTGTATCATCACTAATAAAATATATATTTTATCTCAATGAAACATACTTTTTAGAAATATTGAAAAATTTCAAGAACTCAACCATCAATTTTCTAATAAAGGCTAGAAAAATGATGATCTTTGATTTGATAAAACTAGTCTTCGTGTTTTCAATTGTAAGAAAGAGAAATACGAAAAGTTGTATCTTCCTAATGTTGATGAGAAAACCAATATTAAAATATCAGAAACTTTTAGGGTATCTTTATCCCCTTTACTGGAAATAAAGAATCCTTGCATCCCTAAATCTATAAAATGACTATATGATGTTAGATGATGAAATTTACTAACATTTTTGTAATGATCAAACCAAGAATATTATACTTTTTTATTATTAAATCCAATATCATCATGAAATTTTTAGAATTAAAATATTCCTCTCCTTTCTGTGGTACTTCTGCCAGACTAGCAGCTTTGTTATAGGAAAACTTGTACAATTTCTTATACAAAGAAAAGAAAAAAATTTATTTTCCATATACTTTTAAAAATATAACAGAGGAATAAAAATATTTAACTAGATCCAAATAAAATATATGTAAATATTTATCATTGTTTTCTATGCACACTAATTCCCATTTTTGGAATTCTATAATATTCTTCAATGTAGTCACATATTTCTCATAAAATATATTTCTTCTAACATTTCCTTGAAAAGGTACCAATTATTATAATATTCACTAGTTCCATTAGATTAAGATTTAATGTGGTGAATCAAAAAAATGATAAATATCAAACTAACAAACCTCAAGGTAGAAGCAACTCAGTTGAAAAAGAAGAGGACAAGTGATGTGAGACACATAGTGGGTCCTTCCATATATAGGATCTTAGGGTTTTGTATTATCTTTTAAAATATATCTAACAATTCATATTCAAACCCTAATGATATGATGGTTTATATTTATCCAAAAAAAGATTAAAAAAATGTACTCTCGAGGATTTGAAACAACTTTATCATAGTGAGAAAGAATGTGATATGGAAAATAAAGAAAAATTCTGAATAACAAGAAATTTTTTTTTGAAACTAAAATAATAATAAAAACAAAAATTAAAAGACATATCATAATAAAATAGTGTAAAAATATAAAATATAGAATAAAACCTTTCATATTGGAAATAATCATCAGCATGATTACCTATTATTCAAGGTCTTTATAAACTAATGGAATATTATAGTTTTGAGAGAAAAAATATTATAGTTTCAGTATAAAAAATAAATAAAATATTTTTAGTAGGAAATCAAATTATAATAGTTTTAAATAAAAATTGATTAAAATAATATTAAAAATTCTGAATACAATAGTTTCAGTACAAAAAATAATTTTGAAAGTTTTTTTAAAAAATTGAATATGATTATTTTTCGAAATGAAATATGATATTTCTGAAATAAAAAAACTTATTACGAAAATGTTCTAAATCTAAAAAGATTAATAAGTTGTGATTATAGTAATTTTATAAAGAAATTAGAGTCCTATGAACATTTTGAGCATTATGACTCTAAAAATTTCAATAATAAATATGAGTTTGAAAAACTCATTATGTTTAATGTTTAAAGAAAAATTGGAAAACTAAATATTTTTGAAAAATAGCAAACATATTTACTCCCCATATGAAAAGGGTAAATTACTGTAAAATATGGGTAAACAAAAAGTATATATCAATTACTACTCTACATTGATCATTCATATATTATATTTAGTGTATTAAAATCTATCTGAAGAAATTTGTTTTATAAAAATATCAGTAAGTTGATTTTGCATACTGATATATTATAAAATGATATCATTGTTAAGTGTGTGATCCATAAGGAAATGGTGTCTTATATCAATGTGATTATCATATGAGTGATGTGGTGTTTTTTGCATAAGGTAGTGGAACTTTTATTATCACAAAGAATTTTAGTCTTAGTAAAAATAAATCCATATTCAGTAAGTGTGAGTTGATCCAGAACACTACCACACAAAAACTACCAACTCCCACATATTCAGCTTTAGCAATGGAAAGTGCTACTAAGAGTTGTTTGATAAATGATCAAGAAACTATAGAATATCCTAAGAAATTACAATTTATAGATGTTATTTTCCTATCCATTCTATAACCACCAAAGTTAGTATCTGGAAAAAAATTAGTTCACAAACATTTCCAAGGAATAGACGAGTCCTAAATCCATAGTTCCCTTTAGATAATGAATATATTATTTAAAAGATTTTAAATCAGACTATTTCGTATTTTCATGGTATCATTCATACAGGAATACAGAAAACATTATATATTGGTGACTAGCACTATAGTAAAGTAAACATCCTATCACACCTCTAAAAGTATTTTGATCAACTGATTTTCTAGCCTCATTAAGATCAATAGTATTGGAGGTACCAGTATGAGTAATGATACTTTTAGTATTTTCATATCCAAATTTTTTAATAATATATTTTATATACTTATTTTGATATATAAAAGTTACTTCTTGTTTTTGTGATATTTGAAAACCATGAAAATATATTCACTCACCCATCATACTCATTCCAAACTCAGATATCATAAGATCCAAAAAGGAATCTATTAAATATTTTTTGAGTTCATATGAATATAATTTCTTCAACATAAATTTATACAATCCCAATATTTTTAATTAATATTTTATAAAAAGGTATGGATCCTCAGCTCCCTTAAGAAGGTTTCTTTGTAACCAAAATAATTTTAACCTATCATACCATGCTCTAGTGGCTTCTTTATGTCCATATTAAGCTTTTGTATGTTTATAAATGTATTTAAGATGTTTATTATTTTAATAAATTTGGTTTTTTCTCCATAAACATCCTTATAAACTTATCCATTAATAAAATCACACTTCACATCCATTCGAAAAAGTCTTGAAATAAGGAATGTTATAAAGGCTAGTAGTATACGAATAGCTTCAAGTATAGATATTGGTGCATAGGTTTATTTATATTCTATGTATTCTTATTTATTATAATACTTAGAAATAATCCAAGATTTATTTCTAAAAATAATTCAAATTTATTCACATTTGTTTCTACAAACCCATTTTACTATAATTATAGAAGTTTCTTTATGTCGTTCAAATAAAGTCAATAATTTGTTCCTCTAGAACCCATTGATCTCATATTTCATAGTCTTTATCCAATATTCATCACCTAAATCCTCCTTAGGTTTCTTAGGTTCAAATTAGGATGGGAAATCTAGATTTTTAATTTCATTCCTTAAGGAACTTCTAGTCCTAATTGGTTAATTGACATCACCAATGATATTATAACTAGGATTATTCCTAAGAAAAAACTGACTTATTGGGTTGTAAAAGGTTTTTCCTTCAAAATAAGGTAGAAAATAATATCAAGGAATTACTTTATAAATAATTTATTGATTTATAACCTTATGAGAAGATTTTTCTAACAAAGTTTGAAAATCAATTTTAGAAATAACATCTAAGGAGGATTTAGGTTGAGGGTTTTTTTTAAAAAGTTTATGTTTCCTAAAACGTAATATATACTATTTATTCTACAATATAATAATCTTATTAAAAACATTATATGCCTTATAAATAGTGGAATAACCTAAAATAATTTCTTCATGGGATTTGGGTGCAAATTTATGTAAGTTATCTTTCGTATTTAGGATGAATAGTTTGCAAAAACAAAAAATTTAAGTAAGAAACTTTTAGTTTTCTACCTATCCACAATTAATAGGGATTTTTATTTAGAAAATGTCTATTTAGAAAACAATTTATAGTATAGAATGAAGTACTAACCACTTCATCCCAAAAAAATTAGCAATTGAGTATTCACTCAACATAGTTCTAGTTATTTCTTGAAGAGTTCTATT
The DNA here is from genome assembly GCA_963277665.1 of Viscum album. Lineage (NCBI taxonomy): Eukaryota > Viridiplantae > Streptophyta > Magnoliopsida > Santalales > Viscaceae > Viscum > Viscum album. The sequence goes on from OY728120.1 coordinate 1,494,232,118, forward strand.
TATTCTTTCAACTACACCATTTTGTTAAGGGGTTTTAGGTGATGAAAAGTTATGGTCTATACCTTTATTACTAAAAAAATTTCAAAATAAGAAATTAAAAATTATCCACCTTGATCACTATGAATAGTTATCAAGGTAAGGTTTTTCTTTTTTTTTTACTTTTCAAACAAATGTTTTAAATTAAAAAAGGCTTCATATTTCTTTGTGAGAATATAAACCCATATGCGTCTAGTATAATAATCAACTAAGAAATATTCATGGTATTTTCCACCAATAATATCAATTTGTATAGGACAAAATAAATCAATGTTCACTAACTATAATGCTTTATAAGTTGAGACTTTATTGATAGATTTAAAACATAACTTATATTGATTACCATTTTGAAAAGGGTCACATACTTTGGAAGTACCAAACCTAAGTTATGATAGGTCCTTAACGAATATTTTCTTAGTCCATTTAGATATTTTAATAAGTTTGAAGTGTCCTAAACTTCTATTTTATAACCAATATTGACCTTCCATTTCACTAAGACAAGGTATGTCTAGTCTCTCAAGGTCTTCTTTGTTAAGTGTGTAAACATTATCATGTCAATTGGAAGAAAGAATGAACTCATCCTTGGAAATATGTACTAAGAAGTTATAATTCCTAAATTTCAAATAGTAACCTTCGTCCCATATCTGACTTATGATTATAACGTTGTTCCTTAGACCTTAAACAAATAAAACATTGGAAATTAAAGATTTATCAAGAATAACAATGTTACCTATTCTGATAATTTCTCCTCGAGAATTATCTCTAAAAGTAAATTTTCCACATTTCATCTTGATTATCATTGGAAAAATTATTTTTTACCAATAATATTCCATGATAAGACATTATCCATATAACAAGTTTTCATGTTGTTGGTAATTTATTTTCCTAAAAACAAAAACATTAGACTTTCGAAACCCAAACCTTCTTGGGTATAATTACGTCAGAAAAAAAAACATTAGAAATCCATATTTGTCTATAACAATATGATTTTTGAAAACCTAGGGATTATACTTTGTTTAGTGAATAATTTTTTTCTAATGTCCACCACTTTGAAACTTGTTTCAAAAATAGACATTTTTCGGAATAAAGAAATTGTTACTAAAAATGGGTTTTTTATATGAAAATCCCATTCTGTACATATTCCCAAGAGGAAGAATTTTTTTGAAGATTTTATCAAATTTTTATTTTCCAGTGGTAAATTTTTAAAATAAATCTTTAAATAAGAAATTTCAAATTTTATTTTTATAGCTAAATTCTTATCGTCACTAGTAATTGTCTTATAATTACGTTTATCAAAGATAGTTTGTTTATAATTTTTATTAGAAACTAATTTTTCAAAATCTTTAGAAATATTTTCATTCTCATAAATATTCTCTTCAAGATATTTTGAAAGATCTAATATATCATTTTTTTAAAAAAAATTATCCTTGAATCATATTTATCAATTTTTACCTTATCATTACCAAGTTTGTTTTACAGATTTTTCGATTTTCATTTTCTAAAAATTTTGAAAAATGTTAAATTTAATCATAAGAGGGTAATAAATAGTCTTCACTAGATGAGGAATATTCTTCATCCAAGGATTGATAATACTTATCATCGGGATAGTTATCACTTAAATAAATATTGGTAAGGTTCTCATAATTTCATACCTTATACATGATAAAATTATTTATTTTAGGTATATTGGAAAAAAGATCTATGTTCTTCTATCTAGAACATTCATTATCTGAATAGTTCTTAGAAGAATAACCTCCTTTGAAACTCCATGTTTCAGTTTCTTTGAGAACTTTCTCTCCCTTAGATTTGTAATTTTTCTTATCATTCTATTCTAAGTATCTATCTTTTCTATCTTTCATGTTCTTCATTGGACAATATGGTATGATGTGTCCAGCTTTCTTACATTCATTACATGTAACTTCATCTTTCATATCAATTCTATTCTCATGACCTTTTTATATCTGTATTAGAAATATTTCTTTACATATATCTTATTCATTATTATGTCCACATTTTCTAAATCATTCTCAAAATTTTTCGAAGTTATAGAATAGGATTGAATAACAATATTCTTTTTTATTAAAGATTTAACAACTTTCTTAGCAGATTTAAATTTACAAGGTAAGGTAGATTTTTTATAAAAGGAAACACCACCATTTTTCTTTTTTTCTCATCATCTCTTTTCTAACTACTTAATATTGCATAAGGGATCCAATAAGATCATCAAGAGTGATATTATTTAACATTATGGTTCCATCAACAAAAGTTATCTTTGAACCCCACTCATTTGGAATTATAACAAATATCTTCTCTATAAGAATCTAATCATATAAAACATTATCACCAATAGCTTGTAAGATATTTATAATGTTCATTAATCTTGGATGAATACTTTTAGTAGGTTCATATGGTAATAAATCTAATGCTTTATAGTCATCTCTTAACATAGATCTTCTAGTCTCAAAAACCTTTTAAGTTCCAAAATGTGTAACTTCAATATTTTTCTAAATAATCTTAGAAGCTTCACAAGATGATATTTGACGATAAATAATTATTTCCATAGATCATAAAAATGTATTTCTAACTCTATAATTAAACTTATATTCATGTTTTTCTTGATTATTTTAATTGGTAATTTCCTTATCAAGAATTTTATAATCTCTAGTAAACATGACAAAGTTTTCATCCATAGTGCTAATTAAAAAAGTCTTCATCTTATCTCTCATGTACACATAGGAAGCACCATCAAATATATGTGGTCTATTTGGATTTAAATTTTATATTTTACCAACATTCATACCTACTATATTTAAAAACAAAATAAAAATTCTTTTCCACAAAACAAGTTAGTGTAACAAAAGTTTTATAAATAGAAATTTTATATAAAAAACATCAGTAACATACAATTGTTAAGAAATTAAAATTTTCAACAAGTATATAAGAAATGTAATCCTACCCTGATACCAATTTTTATATTATTAAATAAACTATACTAATTAGGATTATAATAACATCATTATTATTGCTAAATTATAATAGGGTTGTGGATTTTAGTTTTAAAAACATAGTCTAATATAATTAAACTAAAAAAATCCAAAACTTATTTATGTAGAATTATCAAACTTAGTCCCCAATTTGATTAACAATGTCACGGTATCATAATCATAAACAATACTATTTAATGAGAGTGTAAAAGACTGGAATCTCTGTGGATTCAGTTTATTAGAGTACAATAATTAAAATCACGATGAATATGATTAATTCAAATGTATTGTTAATATCATAATCAGATTAATACAAATGAAATAGTCATAATAGAAAGATGAATATGATTATTCAATTTCTCTTATAAGAAACGTATAATATAAAAACTTGTAATAAACAAGTAATATAATAGCATACAAAATAAATAATTACTTTCATGCAATTAAAAAAGACTACTCCTTTGACCTTGATAGAAAGGTAATATATAACCCAGACTAGTGTTATACCTTGTTTTATACTTAAAATAAGTTCTATATTTCTTTACCAAGGTAATTACTTGATATGATGATCATAAGGGCTATGTATTCTATCCTTCGAATCCCTTGATAGGATGATCGGATTCTCTGTCTACCTATCCCTGGTATCCCTCGATCTAATGAATCAGATTATCTATCTTCTTATCCATAAAATACCTCTATCATTACTATGATTGGACACATATTAAAAAGAAAATGTTCATAAGGAAACAAAAGGAAAAGTTTTATAGGGAAATAAAAAACATTAATCAATTTAAAAGACTAAGAACAAGATGTTCATGCTATGAAATCTCTAGATCCATTACAAAAAGATAAAATGAAAATGAATCAATCAACAATTAGAAACATCTATACCAAATTCTAAGATTGACTTTGTATTTAGTGGAATATTCCCTACAGTCATCCTGATCTCCCAACAATCATATTTTCTACATGTTTTTTCACAATGACTTAGACACCTAGAACTTGATAGCTCATAATTATCTGGCATTACTGAATATCTGATGTCATATTTATTTACACCATTAAAGTCCTAAAATATTTATTTACATTATAGAAAATTATTCAAAATATGATTATAAACTACATTAAATCTAATGGAATACCTTACAAATTTCATTCTGATAATCTTTATGAGTGTTATTCTGATGTTTATCAGTACTGGTATCATTCTTATTGTTATGAATTTCTCATTACGATAGTGATAACATAAATTTTGACTTATGGTTAAAATAATGGTGGGTTTTATTAATAAAAAATACTCATTATGATAATCATAATTAATACTTTTAATTTTAATTTTATAATCCATTGGGACTTATTATAAGTATGATAAAAGAATAAGTTTTCTAAAAAATATTCAAAAACACTTTGGACTTGAAAATTTTATAAACATGTTTTAAAGAAGGTGTCTGTGATTTCCAAAACTAAATGAATGGAACAGTTAGAAATAGGATTTATGACTCAAAAAGTTTATATTTATGATGGAATTATATTTATAAACCCCATTTATTCTCCATGGTTTATGTTTTGATTGAATAATTTTTATGAAATACATCTCATTCCATGGGTTCCAATATGATTAATGATTTATATTCTTATGGTAAACATATGAACGATATTCATTATTTGATGGGTGGGAACTATATATACCTCTAATGCATTAGGAAAGGATTCATATCTCATTAGATAGATAAGACTGGAATGACAAGTGAACTCAGTTCAATAAAAATTGTCCTGAACAGGAAGTGAACATGGTTCTGTAAAGGATTTTTCCACTATAATGGCCTTGGAAATGATCCTTGACTAATATATAAATTATTTTCTATGGTTATGTATATTCCATATTTCTATGTTATGCTCTCATGGAATATTATCTATGATTATTTATGAAATTATATGATTTATTCCATGGCACGATATCATAATCTTTGATATAAATGATATTATTTTTTAAATTTTTTATGTTATAAAGATGTATAGTTATGTTATGATTGATATCTATCTTATTTAACCTTACTAAGCATCTGATAATACCTTTTTCATATGTTTTGTTTCCCTAGGTTATAAATAATTTTTTTTGTTAAGGATACTAAGGGGAAGATTGTCACACCTGGGTTTTAATTTATCCTTGGCCCTGGTCTGAGTCAAGTCTTTATTGTTTTTCATGTGGACCACGTAAAACGAGTTTGAAGTTCGGGGATGACTTATTCAAGGTTTGGGTTGAGTCATGTTATAAATATCATGTTTTGATGAAAAATGAGTGTTTTGGGATTGGTAGCATCCAACGCATGAGCGGAGCATGACTAAAACTGTTCGGCTTGGCCCAGGTCACCATACGCCCTGGCCGGTATTCAAAAAAATTAAAAAAATACTCCATTAATAAGATAATTAATAAAATGAAAATAAAATAAAAATTATGCAAATAAAAATGAAATATAGAATTGTTTTAATAATGATAAAAATGGTAATTTTATTAAAGAATATTATTATTCTTATTATTTTATTAAGTTATTATTATTATTATAACTCTTATTTGTAAATTATTATTATTATTATTTTCAATATTAAAATTTTATTAAAAAAATTATGTTTTTTAATTTTATTAATATCATATAAGGTTTATTTTTATTATTATTCATGTTAATTTATTTATTTTTATTTTTATTTTATTTTTGGTTTTGGTTTTTTCTCCCCACCTCCATTATGTCGTGACCCCCCCCCATCTCTACCTCCACTGTGTTTTCTCCTCCCCCTAGAAACCCTATGTGTTGCACTATTTCCCTACCCCCTTAGCTAGCCCCTCATTCCAACGAAGCCATAGCCCAGCACAGCTCCAGCACCCAACTCCCTCGTGTCACCCTTACATCGTCCCCCTCATTGGACAAACCCCCTCCAGAGACTGCAACCTAGCCAACCTCCCCTTTCGGTCACATCAACCCCGACCATCCGCCCTCCCTCCTACAACCCCACCGCTACACCCTCTCCATCTTGGTAGGATCCTCCCTCAATTTATTTAGGGTTTTTGCTTCCCCACCACCCGGTATAGATTCAAACAAACCTAGGGTTTTATGTTTGATATGATTTCAGTTAATATGGGTGTTAAGGTCCATTCTAGGTGTTCTCATAGTGAGATAGAGGTGTGATGGTAAATTAATGTCTTTTTTTTGAAAAACTCCTTGGTTTGAGATAGGTGGTTCCATCTATAAACATTAATTGATGAAATAATTTTCTTACTTAAATTATTTTTCATGTTCCTTGATTAATATATTTGGTGTGAAATAGCTTTTTAAAGTGATGAGATTGTTTTTGATTTTTATGTGTCATGTTTATGTCAAACTGGGTGTGTTTTTGATTTAAACCCATTTGATATCGCTTAGTTGTGTTTTATGATTTTCACACTTGGTTGGTTGGATCATTAAAGGGATGTGAATTATATTTTGGTATGGTATTAGTGTGTGTTTGATTCTAAAAGATAATTTTGGGTGTTTTTTTGGTGTATGGTCATGTGGTGCTCCATGGTTTTTTTATGAATTGTCAAATGGTTTATTGAATGATATAATAGATTCAAATCATGTTGGAAAACTATTTTTGTTGGTGCATGTTTTTGAAAGGGTTATTTTCTAAGTGAAAGGGTTGTTTTGTGATTTTCACCCTTTTAGTAATGTATTATGAAATTATTCCAATGATTTAGTGAAGTGTGAAAGAGTTTTGAAACATGTTTGTAGGTTGTTTAGTGTGTGTATGGTGTTTAAATGAGATCAAGTATTTTTTTTACTTCATTTGTATTACATGATGTATCATTTGGGGTTGTTTTATGTTTCATGAAAATTGATTTATCAAATGGGGTTAGGGATTCTACTTTTGGTTTGTTATGGTAATGTTGGGATATTGGCCTTAAAAGAGCAATTTTAAATGGATCTTGCATGAAAAGTATTATTTTACTTCCTGAAATAGTTTTATGAAAAAGTTAAATGGTTTATTGAGTCCCCCCAAATTTTAAAAAAACATTTTGGATGCTTTATGGTGTTTGTGTGATTTAGAAATAATATTTCTAGGAGAAAATGGTATTTTATAATATCTAGAACATGTTTGAGAACAAAGAGGGAAACCCGGGTATCTTGGTGGGTAGACTAGGACTAGTATACTAGTGATATGGAAGTGTCCTTATCTCAATTCCACTTACCAAGATTGATTATGAAAAAAGTAAATAATACTAATGATGGATTGGAGTCCACTAGGTTATGGTTGCGTTCCCTACTAGTGGTCCATGAATGAGAACGTAAACCAGTGTGGTTCCTATTCCACATTTCACTGAGATATGGTGTACCTAGTGTCCCATGGCCAGCTAGTGCCTAGGGTTATTCCTTTGACTAGTGCTCAATGATTATTTTCACATATCCCCTATATACGGTAGGTTGGGTTTGAAATTTTAGAAGCAAGTGAGTTTCCAAAGTGGAATTATTTGAATCTGTTTTATTTAGAATTTCATTCTTTGAATCTATTTTGTTTAAAATTGAATTCTTTGAAATTGTTTTATATTTTTTGTTTCACTCATTAAAATTTTATTTCCTTGATAGTTATTCTCGTTAAAATTGTCTTATCATTTCCTTACTTATGAAGCTTGCATGTTTATTTGTCTTTTAATGTTTAATACATGGAATCTTTTATCTTAGTGGAATCCAAGAGGGTTTTTTCTCACACCCTACATGCACATTTGGGTGTATGCAAACTCTATTGTCTTTTTTCACGTTAGGGAAAGGTGTTGATGTTTCCAATTTGAGTTTCTTAGGGATTTCAGTGTGATTCTTGGTGGTAGTGGTGTAATTTCCTGGGTCTGGCCATTAAATGGTTTAGCGTACCCTATTGGCCACATGGCCTCAAGCTCATTTTTTCCAAACTCTAGAGGTTTCCGACTAGTAGCAAGGGCCTAGGGTGTGATAGTGGGGAAACTATTCCCTCATTGGAAGAGTGTGACACAAAGGAATAAATAATAACCAATAGTTGAAGTAGTAACAACATGTAACTAAAGTAAAAAACTGAAGACAGAAAGGAAAAGTTAACTATAAGGCATATAATATCAAAATGATGCAGCATGTCACATTTTCAAAGAAAACATCAAAAAAATTATGCCCTGAAATCAAGTACAAAACAATACCAAATAATGGTAAAACAAAATGAAACTCAGCAGCATCCCAAGCCTCAGAAGGGTCCCATGCTCTCCTACTCTGAAGATGCAATCAGTACCGGTATAGGGAGCCTTTCCCCTATTGACACATGTAGAAATATAGTCTATTTGGGCATAAAAGCATGACCCAAATAGGGTGTGAGAAATGAATCCTAGTAGGAAACCACCAAAGGTATGTGCCAATATTTCAATGATTATATACAATAGTTGTGTAAAGAAATGAAATGCAGTAAACTAGTAGGCACTTAGAAGTAAATAATCCTACATGTACAGGTGTTAATTTATAGAGTTCACTATGTTCATTATTAATTCATTCACTTGAAGTATTTAGGTCTCAGAATTCGACCTAAGCATAATATTCCTCGTCTCAAGGTAAGGACAACAGAAGTCTCTAAGGGTCTTCTAACAAGTAAGTAAAGTCAGAATCCAAGATTTTGCTTTAGCTTGGCAGATGTGTCACAATTAATTCCATTACATCATTTAATTATAAACTAAGTTAATTCTTGATATTCTTAAGTTGGAACTCAAGTATCACTTCAGGTGTAATTCTACTAACATCCTATGAGTTCGTTCTCAGCGGTCCTACTAGGGATCCCCAAGTATCACTCTTCATGTTGGTATAACTTCATGCGAGTCTGTCCTCATCGGTCCTACTAGGGAGCCCAAGGTGTCACTCTATGTGAAATACAAGATTTAGTCAATTTAGTCAATCCCTGTTAGTCCTACTAGGGATCCCAGGTGTCACTAATGACATATAAATAAAAATCCTTTCAAGTTTTTTCATGGTGTTCTATGTTGAACCCATGTATCACCCAAGGTTCAAAGTATAATAGTCATGTGAGTCCGTTCATGGTGTTTTAATATGAACCCATGTATCACCCAATTCTATTTACCGTTTACTAATAAAAATTCATTAAAACATTCCAACCATCCTAACAAGATAAAACACTGTATAGAAAAAGGGAAAACACAATCCCAAATCCATAATCAAATACTTACAATTTCTACATAATTTGCGTCCCAGATAATAATAATGTTCATTTTAAACAACCCCAAATGAGAAAACTAAGGCATGTCCATACACATCCAAGGCCAAAATGGCTATACAACAGTTATCCAAGGGAAATGCACCCATGGGTGGCCCTTAATCAAGAAAAAAATATAATCATGCTTTAATTCATTGAAATCATAGCAAAAAAACATTTAATAATAACAATGATCAATTTAATTTCAAGGAAACACCCTAAACATGGTTGTTTGGCATAATAACACATATAAGCATCTTGAAAATTAATAAGAGGCATGAGACCACATACCTCGATGTTGTAAAACTGATATAATCTAATGTTGGACCTTGAATTGGCTGAGAATCGCATAGATCTAAGAAAAGAGGTAAATCATTCAACCTTAAATTACTCTATCAAGAGAAAAAATCACCAAGAATAGTTCTATAATAATAAAGGCCTTACCGATTGGGTTATAATGTGACCAAATACACTTGAATCATGTTCCAAACGATGAAATAGGAGAAGGAAATGATCTTGTGGATCCTTATTCTTCACCTGGCGGCTCTTCTATCCAAAAGAAAAGAAAATGAGGCTACTTCCCATTTTAAGATATAAAAAAAATTACATGGTGTGTAAGTCCATATAAATGGCATGTATATCATCTTACATTTTATAGTTTCTCTTTCATACTTTACATATCCTGCACCGACCTGCTAACATGACTACACAGCATGTATCAGGAAGTACATAGCATGTAGTGTATTTTTCTTCTCCCCTAGGCCAACAAAATCACACATCATGTATCCTTATCCTACACATCCAGACTACAGGGTGTGCACATAGGATTATATGGTTTGTATTACAAAAAATTAACATTTTTTATGTTTTACTTGTTTTCTCAAAAACAACTCAAAGAAAAGCAAAGAAATAAAATTGAACTTCAAAATAAAAACTGAGTTTTTACAAACTTACTACCTTATAGAAATTCATCCCCAAATTGCCCTTTCAAGGGTGGTGAAGGAATATCTGAGAATAACTCCATCCACTGAGCACATACGTTGGTCTCACTCTCCCAATTCTTGTCATGTAATCGACTGTGCTACCATAGAACTCATACGAGAGGAACTGAATGGCCTCGGAGAACGTTCGTGCTCCTATAAACTATAATAATTAGATGTTCCTCAAATGATGCATCAACCTGAAGCTCAACATCCTTAGGTAGAAAATTGTGAGATGGTTTTGAATGATATCAGTATATCTGAGATACATGGAATCGTCATGCATGGATCGGTACCTTTGAGGTAACTCTAACCGATAGGCAACCAACCTGACTCGTTCCAGAATCTCAAATGGTCTGACATATCTCTGTAAAAGCTTACCATGTCTCCTGATCTTCTTGTTCCCCAATTTTGGTGCGACACGCAAGAAAAATCAATATGTGACCTCAAACTCTAGAGGTTGTCTACGACAATTGGCATAAGATTTATAATGAGGCTGCTTAGTAGAAATATGCTTATGAATCAAGTGAACCAATTCTGTATTCTCCTGGACAGTATGAGGTCTCAGCATAGCTGCCTCTCCTACCTCCAGCCAACACAGGGGTGATCGGCATGGCCTCTTGAACAGAGCCTCATATAGAGCCATATGAATAGTATCCTAGAAGCTATTATTATAGGTGAAATAAACCATGGGTATATTTTTCTCCCAATATCCTAAAAAGTCTATGACATAAGCAAACAACATGTCCTATAACACCTATATCATACTCTCTAACTGGCCGTCAGTCTGACGGTGGTATGTTGTGCTCAGAAGCACCTATATACCCAACGCCCTTTGAAAAATCTACCAGAAATGAGATGTAAAGATAGTGTCCCTATCTAAAATGATATAACGAGGAACCCCATGAAGTCGTACCCCCTCTTGGATATACATCTTTCTGATCTCATAAATACCAATGGTCTCTTTAATCGGCAATAAGTTTGTGACCTTCGAAAGCCTGTTAACTATGACCGACACAACATCATTTCCTCTAGGCGACCTTGGTAACCCCATCATGAAATCCATCATGACATCATCCCACTTCCACTTAGTAATGGGTAGCTTCTGTAAAATCCCAGCAGGCCATTGATGTTTTTCCTTCACCTACTGACAGGTGGAACACCTCGTAATAAAACCATCTACTTCTCGCTTCATACTCGGGCACCAGTACTGATGGTTCTAGTCACGGTACATCTTGGTGACCCCAGGATTCATTTCACAAGCTGAATCATGAGTCTCCCACATTATATCCTCGTGTATATCCCCTATAACCCACAAACATCATTAGATATTCATAATTTCATCATCTCCTATCATCCATCTAGGAGGAGGGTCTGCCACACTCTCTTGTAGAACTAGGCCTTTAGAATCTGGTAGTGGCGTCATCCTCACTCTATCAAGTAGGGTAGATGTAACTGCCAAATATGAAAGATAAGTTTATCCCTGACTGACATGCACCTCTAAATTAATCTCAGATAACAAATCTATAAGCTTCCACTCACCGCTGGCTTCCTGCCCTGCTTGTATGTGAGTCCTCCCGCTCAGTGCCCCACCCACTGCATTTCATTTACCAGTCATATAGGCAAGCTCAAAATAAAATGACTAAAGGTATTCCACCCACCTTTATTGTCTCGAATTCAAATATTGGTGATTAAAGATGTATTTGATACTTTTTTGGTCTATTTACACCACAAAAAGTTCTCCCAATAAATAATTTCTCCAACAGCGCAATGCATGGACAACTGCATCTAACTTGAGATCATGTGTTGGGTAATTCCTCTCATGTGTCCTCAACTATCGAGACCCGTACGCAATGACTCGATCCCCCTGAATATGCACTGATCCCAGCCCAATACCTAATGCATCGTAGTACACAGTGTAACTCCTACCTGGTTCAGGAAATTTCAGTATCGATGCTGAAGTAAAACATCCCTTCAACTCCTGAAAGAATGCATCACAAGAATCTGACCACTCAAACTTCACCACTTTATCGGTCAAGAACGCCATCACTAAGACATATAGGTTCCATATAAAGTGATACCCACCTATCTCAAGTGGTCACTCCTTACACTAATGCACACCTACTATTCTAATCCATAATGGAGTGTCTAGAATCATCAAATTAGAAGAAGTATAAATACAGATTACAAGGCTTTCCACAATGGCCATAGATAAAAAACTATGAGTTTTACCAGTATAAAAAGGCGTGGGAGATAAAACAGAGGTTACTAGGATAGTAACATTGACAATAGAAGGTTTGGGACCCTGCTTCTGCTGGGTGTGTTTCCATGCATAAGTCTGACCTACACCGCTGCCCTAAGACACTACTTGGCCACCCTGAGCTAACCCACCCTATTTTCTCTAAGATCTTGGGGACTCACTATAATGTACATACCCACCACCTTGTCTTGAACACCCTGACATATTCTAGTATCCAAAATTTTGAGAAGCTACATACCCTACTCTTTCACGTGGAGTCTGTACAGAACCTCTCTCTCTAGCCACTGGTGGAAAAGTCATGCAGAATCACTGTAAGTGGACCATATTTCCGCACGATCGGCACTCAATTGGGTCCTTCAGGTACTGGGGCCTAATATTCCCTAGCCTACCACACTGGTATCACCTCACCTGGCTACCAGAAGAAAGTTTCTGACTACTCATATCCCCACGAGAAAGCTTTTTACGACGCTTCTTGCTTCTAGTAGAGACAGTACCAGATCTTGGAGCCCAACCACCCTGGAGCACGCCTCCTACTTCTCACAAATTATGCTTAGTAATAAGCACCTGAATTACAATAGTAGAGACTGAAGGATACCTGAATACATTCACTTGGGATCAGATGTCAAACCTGAGACCATCCTCGAGTCATCCAGCTTTTGATGTGTCATCACCCATTAGAATAGGAGTGAATAGCTGATGATCAGTAAACCAGGTAGAACAATCCATAACTGATAGTGTGCCCTGCTCCAAGTTCATGAACTTCCGGGCTCAGTTGGCCCTCATCATCTTGGGAAAATAATAATCTTAGAAGGATTCCTGAAAGTCTTCCCATGTCATATCCCACTAATTCCCAACCTGAGTTATAACACCCCACCATATTTTGGTAGAATCACACAACATATATGTCTCAAGATTGAACATCCTTTTGAGAGGCATATCCAGATGCTCGAAGATAGTTAGCACTGATTCTATCCATTATTATGAAACCTGTGGTCTTTCATTCTCATAAAAATTAGGCGAATGCTACTGCTGGAATATATGCGTCAACTCTGTCATCGATGTGGCAGCCTGCAGTTCTCCCTAGAAGGTCTGCATAAACCACACAAAACTTTCACGAAACTATGTTACTGCACCCGCATCTTTTATAATGGCTAGTGTTGTAGGTGGTAAAATTGGAGGGTCCATCGGAATCCCATGGCCCACAATTTCTAGAGTATGCTCATCGTCGCTCTCCAAGCATATAGCTCTCGTTCATCACAGTGGCATGACTCTGTAAGGTCCAATACACAGGCCTCAGTATCGACTTAACGAAAAATGGAATTGTTACTTAGAAGTGAAATAATGGAAAAGGTAAAGAAATCATTCAATTTGTTTTCAAAATAGGGTTACACGACTGGTATAACCCCATACATGGCGAGTTCTCCTAGGCCTTTACATGGGAGTGTACCTCTGCCCCACATGGTTGTGTAACACCCCATGTACACAACATGTTCTCCAAGATACACAGTGTGTAATTGAGTTTCCTTCCTACCCAGGTACATGGCTAAAACTACACGATTCTGCTGGTGTAAGACTACATGGCGTCTTCACTCTCGAAACGGCGTATACAGCTATGTTTTTTCATCCACCCATGTCATTAGTCACACAGTAAGATACTTGGTTGACTTATACACAGTGTGTACTCCCAAATACATGGTGTGTTCTACTAAATGTTTGACAACCCATGTTCCCTCTCACACGGTCTGTTTAAATGGTTAACTAATACATAGCGTGTACATAGGGTACACAGCGTGTTCTTTTTAAAACATGGAACTAACTCTTCCCCGAATAGGAAGAACGCACAACATGTTAGGATAGACTACATGTCGTGTATACTGGGGTTTTCAGGAAAAAAACCTTCAGATTTCCCAGAAAACCCTTATTCTTTAGAAAACCAACCAGTGGGATGCCAAATTCTGATCAGTGAGGGCTTATACTCCCCACAAATCAAAGTATGTAACCCAATACAAACAAATCATATTACAATTATAGATAAAAAATGAATCATGACGCACAAAATTCTGTTCCAAGAGGGATCATACACCTCATGAACGAAATTTTGGTATCCATTCAATATAAACCATAGAACGTACCAGTACTCCTATCACAACAGCATGTGATAACTAATGCATCCTAGAAGGAATGGCATAATCCATGGAATGTGACTCTAACAAGTGTCTATATGATGCATGAGATGACACACCCTCATCTCATCAGGTTGAAACTAAATAAAACCCACAATTTTATCAATAGTTATAGCTGAAAATCAACTGCATCACCCAATGGTGAAATCAAATCAAATGAAATAGCTCAAAATCTAAAGATCACAAGACAATTTGAGGAAATTGGATTATCCCTATACGCAGGGTAGCTACTTTTGGGAACAGCTAATAACCAAATACCTATTCCTTTTTATCCCTGTCTATAGGCTCAAAATAGTAAGATAAAGCAGAAAAGAAACCCTCTAGTACCACTTTATAACGTCTCAAGTTCGGATTCCACTAAATGGTGCCCCGTACCCAGTTGACCACATAGAATCATGTGAATTTTCCCAAACACTAGAGGATACCGACTATTAGGTAGGTATTAGGGTGTGATAGTGGGGAAAATGTGCCCTCATTTGTAGAGTATAATATAGCGGAATAAATATTAACCAATAGAGGAAGCAGTAACAACATGAAACTGAAGTAAACAAATGAATACTGAAAGTTAAAGTTAACCAGAAGGCATATAATATAAAAATGATGTAGCATGACACATGTTCTAAGAGAAAAGTGAAAATAGGATACACTAATGTCAAGTAAAATACAATACCAAAGTACGATAAAACTAAATGAAACTCAACAGCATCGCAAGCCTCAGCTGGGTCTCATGCTCTCACGCTCCTAAGAAGTAGTGAAGTACCTATATAGGGAGCCATTCCCCTATTGACACCTATAGAAATATAGTCTGTTTGGGCCCAAAAGAATTACCCAAATAGGGTATGATAAATGAATCCTAGTAGGAAACCACCAAAGGTTTTTTCCAATATATTAGTGAGTATATGCAGTAGTTGTGTATAGAAATTAAATGCAGTAAACTAATAGGCACTTGGAAGTAAACAATACTTCATGTACTGGTGTTCATTTATATAGTTTACTATGTTCATTAGTAGTTCATTCACTTGATGTATTTAGATCTCATAATTCATCCTAATCTCGACATTCCCCGTAGCAAGGTAAGGACAATAGAATTCATAGAGGATTTTCTAACAAGTAAGTAAAGTCTAAATCCAAGCTTGTGTTTTGGCTTGGTAGACATGTCACAATTCATTCCATTACATCAATTAAGTATATCCCAAGTATATTCTTGATATTCCTAAGTTGGAACTCAAGTATCACTACAAGTGTAATTCTACCGACATCCTACGAGTTTGTTCTCAGCAGTCCTCCTAGGGAGCCCCAAGTATCACTATCGATATTGGTATCAGCTCATGTGAGTCTATGCTCAGCGGTCCTACTAGGGAGCCCAAGGAATCAATCTATGTTAAATATAATATTCTATCTATTTATTCCATCCCTAGTGGTCCTACTAGGGAGCCCAAGTGTCACTAATGACATAAAAATCAAAATCCTTTTGAGTTCGGCCATGGCATTCTAAGTTGAACCCATGTATCACCCTAGGTGAAAGGTACAATAGTCATGCGAGTATGTTCATGGAATTATAAGATGAACCCATGTATCACCAAATTATATTTATTGTTTACTCATAAAAATTCATTAAAACATTCCAACCTTCTTAACAAGAAAAAACATTGCATATAAAAGGGGAAAACACAATCCCAAAGTCATAATCAAATACTTACAATTTCTACACCATTACAATTCCAGATAATAATCAAGTTCATTTTAAACAACCCCAAATGGGAAAAAAAGTCATGTCCATAGAAATCCTGGTCCAAAACGGATATACAACATTCATCCAAGGGAAATGTACCCATAGGGTGGCCCTTAATCAAGAAAGAAAGCAAATCCTACTTTAATTTATTGAATTCATAACCAAAACAACATTTAATAATAACAAGGATCAATTTCCTTTCAAGGAAACTCCCTAAATATGGGTGTGTGACAAAAATACACATATAAACATCTCAACAATTAACGAGATGCATGAGACCACCTACCTAGATGTTGTACAAAAGATATAATCTGATGTTGGCCCTTGAATAAGCCAAGACCGGCGTAGATATAAGAAAAGAGGTAAATCATTCAACCTTAAAATAACTCAATTAAGGGAAAAAATCTCCTATAACATCTCCATAAGAATAAAGGCCTTATGGATTATGTTCTAACATGACTAATGGAAATTAAATCAGGTCCCAGACGATGAAATGGAAGAAGGAAATGATCTCAGAGCTCCTTATTCTTCACATGGAGAATCTTTTATACAGAAGAATAGAAAATGAGGCTACTTCCAATTTTAAGCTGGAAAATAGAATTAAAAGACATGTAAGTCTATACACCTAGCATGTATATCATTTTACTATTCATTATTTCTCTGACTAACATTATACATCCTGCACCGACCAGCCGACATGACTACAAGGAGTGTATCAGGAAGTACATGGTGTGTAGTGGATTTTTCTTCTCCCCCAAGCCAAAAAAAAGTACACACCATGTATCCCCATCCTAAATTTCCAGACTACATGGTGTGTACATAAGATTACATGGTGTGTACTACTATAACTTAACATTTTTCTAGTTTTCCTTGTTTTCTCAAAAAACTCAAAGGAAAATAAAATTAAGAAAATTGTACCTAAAAATAAGAACTGGGTTCTTACAGGTGGCTTGAGGATGTGGTTCCTCTCATCACATGGATTTTTGTTATAGATTTGTGTTTCCCTTATGTCATAGTACATATTTGGTTTTGTCTAAAGTTGTAAATATTTATTTATTAAAGTTGTTAAGGGAACTCTTGGCTGAATTTTTTCCGATCTGCATTTTTAGTTTTTTTTGTCTTTTTAATATGATTGTATTCAGGTAAATTGGTCCCTCCTGTATTATTTGTTACCTGAGAACTTATAAAAGGTCATGGGGGTGAGGATCTCCCTTTGAGCTATGCCACAGACTGGGTCAGGCACAGGGTTTGATTGAAACCTGGCATGGTTCGTGACAAAATGGTACCATATGTGAGGTTAGGTGTTTTGGGTCTTATTCCTTGAGGACGATTCAGTGTATAACATAGTTAAGGATATCAGAACTCGATTTTTTGTCTATGAGTAATGTGACTGGCCAACACACCTCCTTGAGGGACTTGAGTTACCAAGGGAAGTTGGGTTTTATCTAATTCCTTTGGTCTTAAAGGTTATTCATTATTTGGGATAAATGAAAAGATAGTTGGTTCAATGGTCTTAGTGAGCTCTCAGGTCTAGGAAATCCATGTGGAGCCGGGAACATTCACATAGAACAGTCTCTGTGATGGTGGTTTGATTGTTGTTTGTCTTCCAAAAATATGTACAAGTCACCCTTCGACAATAGTTTCCTCCTTCATTATATTACATCTTCTTGGGTTCTGAAAATTAATTTGAAATCCTTTGTTTAAAAATTTATGAAATCTGGATTCTAAAGTGGAAATGGATTTATTTTTAAAATGATGGAAATTGGGTTATCTGATCTTTTTTGAATGATTTTTTAGAAAGTTGGATTTTCATGAAATATCATTTTCATAAAATGAGATTGGATTTTTATGATTGAAACATGTGTACTTACAAATCATATGATTTGGGAAACATGGATAAATTTAAGGTGGGTTTTGAAATTCTATTTTTAGGGATATTTGTTAAACCAATGAAACTTGTTTTGAATGGGTTGAAATGATTGAATTGACGTTTGAGGTTTAAAAATGATTTATTATTTGGATGATAGGTGTTTTTTAAAAAAATTGTGAGATTCAAAATGGTTTTATTTAAATATTTTTTTCTTTTCCCAAATTGTTTTTTGGTTGAATTTGAAATGGGTTTCACTTTTTGACTATTGGTCTTGAAATCTAGAGGTGTGGGTTAATTGTTATTTTAGTAAAATGGAACAAATTTAGTTATAACTTTTGGTATTTAAATGGGTGACCACATGTATGGGAAGTATGTGGAATGTGAATTGGAACTTGGTTGGAATAAGGACATGCATGTAAAGGGATCGTGAGGTACTATTAGTGAATGTGTCGATCATCATCCCAATTTTATTAGCAGAATTTTTTTAAGAAATGATAGAGTTGTTGATGATCATTAGTTTTGTGGTGTGTCTTTTTGTGTTTTTCAAATCTTGTAGTGGAGTTTTTTGAGTCTTGAAAATCTATCTTGTTTGGATGTTGTTCCAGGTTTGTGTTTCATCGATGAGTCAGTTTGAAGTGGTGGTTAGTTGTTTCTTTGAGGAGTGTTTTGGAGAAACTTGTGGTGATTTTTCTTGTACGTTGGGTGTTCTCTTATGATGTGGGTTGGTTGAGGGACCAGTTTATTGGGTACTTGGTCTTCCTTCTCACCTAGTGTATGCCCCCGTAATGAGTTAATGCCTAATTGATATGCATCCATAGACAATTCACCATTGGTCGGCCCTCCAGTTGATTGAAGTAAGGAATATCTTCTTAAATTCTAGAATTGAATCCACCTCTCCTTTTCCCAAACAAGCGGATCATCTCACATTGCGAGGGTGGCTGAGAGATGAGTTGAATGAGACATTGGTTTCCTTGATTCATTTAATAGTCAAGGGTGATGTTTGACCATGTTAAGTTAAAGGCCATGTATGGAAGCAGTGAAAGGGATTCCAATAGGGAAAGGTGGAAGTATCTTGGAGTTGTCAGTGTGTACTACTATTCTAAATAACCTTTGGTCATTCATTGGTTTCATTTAAGAAAGGGTTTGTGTTAATCCACTACTATTGTAGACCTAGTCACATGAGGCTTCTATGGTCATTTGTAAGAATCGCATGTTGTATAAGACTAAATTTAAAGTCCCTCTCTATGTAATGTTTTTCTCAGTAGCAATGGTCATGTTCAGTGACGATTTGTGGTTTCGTGTTTTCATTTGGAGTAAAACAGGCTGATGCACATGCACCATTTTAGATCTTGTGTTGGTGAATGTTCTATGTGGGATTAAGAGGATGTTGTGGTGTTTTTTGTTTCATGGTGTCATCTCTGTTACAGTATGGTTTCTTGATAAACCATAAAAATAAGTTCTATTTGAGGGTTTTAATGCATGACTACGAGGAAGAATATGCTTCAATAATCAAAGCTCTAGACTTAGTTCTGATATTGAAGCTGCCATGTAGTCAGGAACCCCCCCCCCCCCCCAATTTTTTAAGGGACCTTGTTCCAGTGTTTATTTTTAGTTTGCGAAATGAAGATAGTTTAAGGTTTTATGTGGATTTTTTGCATTCTAATCAGCCTTGTTGTATGGAGGGTTTGTGAGGACCCTATTTCTTTGTAATGAACCATGTGATGTCTTCAGTGTGGTTTGGAGTTTCTATGGTCTGGCCATTGTGGTGGGGTTTTAGGTTGTGCAGGAAACCCCTAGGTTAGCTCATGTCAGCATTTCTATGTTAGTTGTGGTCTTGTTGGTCCATTGTATGGGCCCCTTCTCTCCCCTCCCCTCATGGTGGGGGTTCTTGGTCCATGCAGAGAAGTACTCAAGTTCGAATATTATGTCCAATTTTTTTTAATCGTGGGGAGTTAGTTTAGGCCTCCCCATGTTAGTGTCCTAATTCTTCCTTTGGTGTATGTTGTTTCTTATGGTGGGGAGTTCGTTCAGGGCTCCATGTGTCAGCGATTTGGATTCATTGTTCATTTCAGGTGGACTGCATAAGTTTCTCAGGAATGTTCAAGCTGTTTTTTCTTGGGATTTGGAGTGTGCATTGTAACATTTTCTATATTTTGATTATCAACTGGAGGTGTCTTAGCTTTTGGGTGGTGTGTGGATCATAGCAGGGAGTCCATTCAAGTACCCTAAGTCTATTTCACAGCTCCCTGTCCTTGTGGATAGTGTCCTTGCATATCTCTTGTTTCTTATTCTTCAGGAACCTCTTTGAGGTAAGAGGGTGTACTATTTCTAATTTCCAAAAAATCATGGAATTGATTTCTATAGGCAAAAAGATTTATCGTGGGGGAAATTGTTACACTAAGGTTTTAATTTATCTGTGGTCCTGGTCCGATTTGGGTCTTTTTTGTTTTTCATGGGGATTAGGTGTCACAAGTTTTAAGTTTTGGGATGAATTTTTCAGGGTTTGGGTCGAGTCCAGGTAGGAATATCAGGTTTTTTTATAAATGAGTGTCTTGGTCTTGTTATCATTCAATGCATCGGCAGATCATGGCTAAAACTGTGCGACTTTACCCAATTCACCGTATTCCCTGCCCAGTATTCAAAATAATAATAATAATAATAATTTAATAGGTTTATTAATAAAATAAAAATAAAATATAAATAGTTAAAATAAAATTGAAATTTAGAATTTTTTTAATAATAATAAAATTGGTAATATTATCATAGAATATTATTGTTGTTGTTGTTATTGTTATTATTGTTGTTAACAGATTATTAAGTTATTATTGTTATCACTATTATTGTTAAAGTATTAATATTATTATTATGATTATTAAAATATTATTAAATTTTGTTAAGTTTATTTATATCATATTAAGTTTTTTATTATTATTATGCTTGTTATTATTAATATTATTATTATTCTTGTTTATTTATTTATTATTTTTCAATTTTATTTTTTGGGTTTTGATTTTTTTCTCCCCTCATCTCGCTCATCACGACCCCCTCCCCCATCTCAACCTCCTACGTATTTTCTCCTCCCCTTGAAACCCTATGTGTCGTGTCGTTTCCCTACCCCTTGGCTAGCCCCTCCTTCTGAAGAATCCACTGACTAGCGCAGCTACAACACCCTCATCCCTCATTCCTTATTTGTGTCATCCCCCCTTGCTAGACAGACCCCCTTGAGTGACTAAAACCCCTCTAGCCTCCCCCTTCTGGCGATGTCAACCCCAGTCGGCCACCCTCCCTCATGTGACCCCGCCGCTGCACCCTCTTTATCTCGGTAAGCTCCTCCATCAATTCCTTTATGGTTTTGGATTCCCCATTGCCCAGTATAGATTCGTCCAGACCTAGGGTTTGATGTTTGATCCAATTCTTGTTCATTATGGTGTTAGTGTCCATTCTAGGATTTCCCATGGTACGATAGAGGTGCAACGGAAGTTTCACACCTTTTTATGAAAAACTACTTGGTTTGAAGTAGGTGGTTCTGTTTATAAGAATTCTTTGATGAATTAATTTACTGGCTTAAATTATTTATCATATTCCATGATTCATATATTTAGTGAGAAATTATATTTTTAAAGTGATCAACATGAATTTAATTTTTATAATGAATGTTTATGTAGAACAGTGACTGTTTTTGACGTAAACCCATTTCGTATCACATGGTTGTGTTTTATGATTTGTGCACTTGGTTTGTTGGATCATGCAAGGGATACAAATTATATTTTGGTATGGTATTAGCATTAATTTAATTCCAAAATGGAATTTTGGATGTTTTTTTGTGTAAGTCCATGTGGTGCTTCATGGGTTTGTTTTTATAAATTTTCAAATGGTTTATAGAATGAAATAAAAGATGAAAATCATGTGGTAAAACTAATTTGGTAGGTTCATGTTTTTGAAATGGTTCTTTTTAAAGTTCAAGGGTTTTTTTGTGTTGTGTACCATTTTATTAATGTCTTATGAAATTTTTCAAATGATGTTGTGAAGTGTTAAAGATATGTGAAACATGCTTGTGGGATGTTTGGTGTGTCTTTGGTGTTTAAATGAGATCAAGTTATTTTTTTATGTGTATTACATGTTGTATCATTTGGGGTTGTTTTATGATTCATTAAAATTGATTCATCAAATGGGGTTAGGGTTTCCACTCTTGGTTTGTTATGGTATTGTTGGGCATTTGGCATTTAAAGATAAATTTTAAATGGATCTTTCTTGAAAAGTCTTTTTTTACTTCATGAAATTGTTTTGTGAAAAAGTTAAATGGTTTACTGAGTTACATAAAAGGGTGAAAAAACATGTTGGATGTTTTTTGGGGTGTGTTTAATAATTTTTCTGTGGGAAAATGGTATTTTATAACATGTGGAACTTTTTTAAGAATAAAGAGGGAAACCTAGGTGTTTGAGTAGTTAGACTTGGACTAGTATTCTAATGATATGGAAGTGGCCTTCTCTCGATTTCACATAGCAATATTGATGATGACAATACTAACTAAATAATGATGATGGATTGGAGACAAATAGGTTATGGGTATGTTCCCTACTAGTGGCTCGTTCATGAGAATGTAGACCATTGTGGTTCCTATGGAAAGTTTTGCAGAGATATGATGTACCAAGTGTCCCATGGTTTGCTAGTGACTAGGGGTATTCTTGCGACAAATGCTCAATGATTATTTTCACATACCATCAGTATACAGTATGTTGTGTTGTAAATTTTCGAAGAAAGTGAGTTGTTTTTAAAGTGGTATTATATGAATCTGTTTTATTTAGAATTTAATTATTTGAATCTATTTTATTTAAAATTAAATTCTTTGAAACTATTTTATATTTTAAGTTGCACTCATTCAATTTTTTTCTTCTTGATAGTAATTATCTTTAAAATTATCCTTTCCATTATTTTATTATGTAGCTTGCAAGATTATTTTTCATTTAATGTTTAATTCATGGAATATTGTATCCAGGTTGCATCTTACTGGGATTTTTCTCACACCCTCTATACACCTTTGGGTGTATGAAAACTCTATTGTATTTTGTTTTATGTTATGGGAAGACATTGGGTTTGGCAGTTTGAGTTTCCTGTGGTTTTTAGTGTGAATCATGGTGGTTCTGGATTGAGGACGTGGTTCCTCTCATCGCATGGAGTTTTGGTATAGATTTTTATTTCCATTATGTCATAGTAATTTTGTGTTTTTGTCTAAAGTTCTAAATATTTATTTATGAAAGTTGTTAAGGGTGTGTTTGGATAAATGTATTTAGATCTGAGTTTTTAGTTTTTTTGTCTTTTTAGTATGATTAAATTTGGGTAAATCATTCCATCTTGTCTTATTTGATAATTAGGAACTTTTTATAGCCCGTTGGGATCGATAATTCCCTTCAAGTCTTTCTATATATGGGGCCGGGCATCAGGTCAGATGGTGACCTGGCTTGGTTCTTGACAAATATCCTTATAGGAAACATTGAAGATACTTCACCATACTAGAAGTTTTTGTTCCACGATTCGAGAGGAATTAAAATAATACAATATTTGGGAGTGTTTTTGGGAAATGTATGAAATATTTTAAAAAAATGATGCAATTTCTATGTACATAAATCTTGGTATGTTATATATTAATATCACTATTTAGACTTCTTTTCCAAAGTTATTTTCTATGATCATAGTGGGTTTAATCGAGTTTTAATTTTTAGGGGTCTTTGAGACTTTGGATCACTTTTATAAGAGGATAAACACCCATACTGAGGTCCTGGTATAGTTAATGGGTAGATTTAATTGTTATATAGATAGTATTTGGGTGAACATTGAGAAATAAAAATTGATAATATTTTTTAAAATGGAATAAGGGAAGTGTCTAGAGGTCAACACTAGTCCACTTTTTCTCTTTTAAAATTTGAATTTCAAACACCTTTTCAAATGGATACACTTATTATTTAAATATATCAATTTATCAATTTTGTTAATTTAATCTATTTTAGTTTAATTTAAATTTTATTAAAACCATAAAATCCCCAATTATTTCTTCTTTGAAAAATAGAAAATCAAGTGACAGTTTGTAGCCTAATTCTATAACCTCCTCGAGAGAAAAGTGTGGGATTCCTATATTGCTTTCCTTACAGGGGATTTTGTAAGGGGTCCACCAAAAGTCCCTATAATCAAAGCCTCTATGGTTTCATAAGTCTTATAATAAAAATTATAATTCTTATTAAAATTTTTATAAGACTCTTCAGTTAGTGAAATTTGGAAAAGGAATTGTATGGAATAATTTTTTTCACACTATATAAAAAAATTAAGAGTCAATGGTTAGATGAAATTTCCAGAGTTGGGTTCTTAAAGTAAAAATTTTGAATTATAAACCAGATGATGTAGTGTTTTATAAAATATTTTTAAATATAATGGACTTTTTATTAAGACATTATTCTAGCAATGTTTATGTTGACAATTAATGAAGATTATTTTTTATCGTCCATAAATATGGAATCGATTTCGTAAAGATATTTAATGAGATATTCTAGAAAAAATAGGTCCTTTTTATTGAGAGGATTCAATTCCATGAAAAGAGAAACATATAAGAGTGTATGATGAATAAAATATTGTGGGAGGTATCTTTACACCACAACAAAAGTATCCATGACTATAATAGATACACTTCATGTTTTTATATTGGTGTGAGTTATTAAAATATATGTGTAAGTTTAGGGAAAATTGATGAGAGATCATTTCAATGATATTTCAAATTATCACGAGGAATCAAAATTTAAGTCTTAAAGTGTATTAAAAGGATGTAAAATTTTATAATATTTAAATATTAAATGAAGGCTGAAGTTGTTGGGATTTTTAAGGCTAAAAACAAAATATAATTAAACATCTAAAATTTATTGAAATGATATTCATTCATACAGTGAATATATATTATTTTAAGTAGAATAAAATATTGTGGTACTTGAAAATTTTATCAAAAGTATATTTTGTGAAGTTTAATAAAGATAAAAGAGACCTGACATTGTAACCATACTATTATTTTGTCAAAAAAATGGAGACTTCCAACTTTATTGAAATAGTTCATATTTATGCGTTGAATAAAAAGAAAAAATATATAAAGAGTGAAAAAAATGTTTACTTCTACTGAAGAACTCTTAATAAAAATAATAAGATTTCTAATTACCATCATGTGATATTTCTTTATTGTAAATACTAAAGCATATGATTTAATAATATAATTAGTATAAAGGTATCCCAAAATATTGTTGTGTTAGAGGTTGTTGTTGTGTTTGTTGAATATTGAGGGAGGATGTCTAATTTATTGAATTTTGTTGAATGGAATCAGTATAATTTCCATATCACACCTCAATAAGGGTAGAAGAAATGCCATATTCAATCAGGAACATCTTGTTTATTGTTAAATATATATATCTATAAGTTTTTTATTTCATTATACCAATTTTCTTCCAGTATTATGGGTCTGAGGATATTCCCTTACCCTCTGGGATAAAATCCACAATCCACCAAGGATATAGTCATCAACATTGGAGGAAAACCTTGTTAACAAATCATTATGTTTCTCTTTTTTTCTTTCCTTCTTTAAAAAAATTAATGCAACCAAAGAAAACATGATATTGTGTTTTCTATTCACTAAAAAAGTGTAGAGGTAAAGAGGAGTAATTATTTTAATAGGTTGATAAGTTACCTATACTAATTCACCCCCCCCCCAGTATTTCCCAAAACATTAGTGATCCTATTAGTTGATATCATTGTTTAGGTTTCACCTATGATTGGATTATAAGAAATATCAAGTTTTGAAGACTTAGAGCTTCTATTTAAAATAAATTATGAAGTTCATTCCTAAAAAATATGTTTCAAATACTGATCAGAATTATATATATTCCATGATTTTGTTGAATAAAATGAAGGATTTGGGAATCCAAAATAATTAAACCCTCTTATTAAAATAAGAATAAAATATAATTCCATCATGCTACAATAATGATAATAATAGACAAAGTATGAATGTTGAATATTTGGTTGAGAAATGAAATGGAAAGAAGAAGTATAACTCTTCTACATCAAGTGAATTAGAATTTTTACATTAAGATAATGTAATAGTAAATTATTGTTAAAATAGTTCCTCTGATGAACTAAGAATAACTCGGTTAGACCATATTGCAACATAATTATTTGATAAAGAATATAATTATGCATAGGGTTAATTAGTAAAAATATAATAGGATAATCCTAGAGATGTACCTAATATTATTTTTGGTTCTCTTAAATAATTATAGTTTGAGATTTACCACCTTGTGGAAGAATTTTTTAAGAACAAAAAGACCATGGAAAAAAATTAATTGTGTGAAAATATCTCACCAAACAAATAGTGAAAAAAAGTACACGAAATTTAGAGCATAAAGGAAAAAATTAGGGTTTTAGGAGGATTTGAAAAATGAAATCCAATAATAACAATAATCTAAGAAATGTATTAATGAAGATACCAATTATTTAGAGAAATTTTTTTTTGGATTCTAAATTAGGGACCAAACACAATAGGATTAAGGATCTTGATATTTCTCTGAAAGAAAAGAATAAAATGAAAGAAGATTAAGTTGATAAGATCAGATAAGATTTTGAAAGTAGATTGAGATCAATATATGATGAGAAAAATATTCTCATTATGAACTGTATTTAATTAAATGTAAAAATTAAAAATCTATAGGTGGCACAAGATGAGTCTTCACAATAAGCTGAGAGAATAAATACCCACACTTATATCTAACAGATGAATATTATGATAAAATACCAATATATAATGTAAATAAGAGTCAAGGATTATATAATAATCAATCTAGAATAATTTCAAAGAAAAATTTAACATTTATCCCATAAAATTATATTTTAACTGATTTTAGTTTTATATAACGTGTAAGTTTAAAATAAAAATCTATACAAATATGGATAAACATTTGTGGGTAACCCACCACAACATGTGTGGGGGATTGAATATAGTATAGAAATATCTGTACCCCAATAAAATCCCTGATAAATAATGAAATACATCGAAAATAAAAACTGACAAATTCTATCCATATTGGAGTTTAAGAGAAATGATAAAATTTTATTAGCTATTGAAGGTTCTATAACATATTTATCCTCAAGATTGTGGAGCATTGGTATAATATTTCCATTATTATAAGAACATAATAGTATACCTAAATTGGTGTAATACTGAATAGAAGAAAATTACATAGAGAAAGGATAAAAATATGTATTTCTCTCACATATTTGAAACATTGGAAAATCATTATGGAAATTGCAATGGTCTCAAAGAAGATGAATTCTTGTAAAAATAAATAAAACATGACCAAAAATATACATAAAAGATAAGAACATATAGATTTATGAAATATGATTCTTCCTTGTCAAAGAAGTCAATGAAATAAGTTGAATATAATATTCCAAAGAAACCAAAAAATAAAACATGTGAGTTATACAAGGAAAATTATCAAAAAAAAGTATTCTATTTAAAAAAAATCCAATACTTCTATGAATAATTCTTTACCAAAAAGAATAAGATGAATTTATAATCTTATATGGGGATACACTCTAGATTTTTTCAATCAATCCAGATATGTTTTTATTGGTTGAATTAAGTAGGAAGTGAAGGGAATAATAGTCAAATATGAAAATAAAAGGATTGGATTAGTGAAGAGAAATCCTAAGAAACCATGTGGAAGACCTAATAAAACTTATTTAAATATTAAATAGTGTATGATCATTTGGTTAGCTCAACTATAAATGGAAATAAAACTAAATAAATCTTAAGAAGTAATTTTTTCAACTAAATTGGAAATATAAATTAAATTGTTTGAAGCACAACGGAAGGAAGTTATAAAGAAAAAGAAGTAATTCCATAAAGATAAATTTAATTTCATGATATATTTTTATGCTTTGATGACCTAAGAACTCGTAAGGATATTTTTGGAAGGTGAATATGATATATAAATTATTCCATGGATTTTTTAACCATATTACCAACATAAGAAGAAATACTAAAAAGAATGGGGTTGGAACTAAAAGACTAGTGAAGAGTGATGGATAATGAGGAGAATAATATTCCATAAAAAATTTATTAACAAAGGAATTAATTACATGATTACTAAGAGAACAATTTTTAGTAAAATAAAAAATTTAAGCATGAATGTTTCTCCGATTAATAAAGTTTGAAAGAAAGGGGTATCATGGTTGAGAAGAATCCCTCAAAAATTGTTTCTCTTCTTAAGAATAAATGGAGTTCCTCCAAATACCCATATATTTTTTTTCTTTATATGTAGGGTATTGAATTTGATGCATGTATTAAGGGGAAGAACAAATTAAGAAGTGTGAGTTGTCAAATCCTGAGAGAAGATTAAAAGTAATTAAGTGAAAACCTTGGCATTTTTAATAATATATCACTTTTATTATAAATTAATATTCATTATTATAAATTTATATGTATACCTTAATCATTTATATGTTTTTATATCATGTCTCAAAATATTATATATAATAAATTAGATTCACATTCTATATTTAAAATTATTTTGGTGAATTAATCTCATAATATAAGTTTTATTTAAATGTTAAATAAATTTCTTAAATATGAATTTTTATTTTTATTATTCTAAGGAATTATTTAATTATCAAATAACACCAACATGTATGATTCACATATTATTTAGATCAATATGTTCATGCAGAATATCCTTTTGGTTATTAGAATGTCAACCACTATAAAAATTGGATTGGATAGGATTTCAGTATGAGAGTTATCTATTTTTTTATAAGTTGGGTATTCAAGTTATTTTTTGGAATTACAATGGATTTATCATATTTTTTTGGAAACCATCTATAATAGGATGATTCAAGATAAATATGAATTGTTCTTCTAAAGAAAATCTCGGTCCTGTATGCTATAGGACAATTTTTAGGGATTCAAATGGACAATTCATCTTATGTTTCTGTAAGGACTGTGGAATGATATTCTCTTACCAAACAGTGAGGGAAGGGTATATCCAATAAATCCATACTATAAGATTCAATAGCTAAGAAATATTTTTCTTGAGATAGATTCCTTATTCATTATGCATTCCATTAAACATAATATTTCCTCTCCTTATAATAGTCTTGTAGTGGCATGGGATGAATTTTTTCATTATTGTAATAAAATTGAATTTATTGAGGCACATATATATAGATAATGTATTGATGATAAAATTTAAGAATTGGGTATTAATTTAGGGAAATGTAACTGGTATTTGGAAATTCTATATTTTATTGAGGAACATTTGTTCCTCAACATTTGTAAAACTAGATCCTTTCAATTTTTATTATATTTTTGGCCTTATATCATTGCATTAGGGGAAAAATTTTTATTATCTAATTATAATATATTTTATAAATGGATGTATATGTTAATTTTATGGATTTATATTTATTATTAT
The DNA here is from genome assembly GCA_963277665.1 of Viscum album. Taxonomy (NCBI): domain Eukaryota; kingdom Viridiplantae; phylum Streptophyta; class Magnoliopsida; order Santalales; family Viscaceae; genus Viscum; species Viscum album. The sequence continues at coordinate 1,494,261,910 of OY728120.1, forward strand.
GATATTATTTTATATAAGTTTGTCATTTTGTGAAACATGAATAAGGATTTCTATTTTAAAATAATAATAGACTTTGGTTTACATAAATTATTTTTCTATATACAATACAGTTTTATTTAAGTGTTAAATTTATAAATTTTAGAAATTAAATTTGATAGAATGAAATTAATTTTTTTATTTTAATTCCCAAATTATATTCATTTTTATTTTCTATATAATTCAAAACTAGTTGAGTTTTTGGTGAATTGTTAAAAAATATTGTTTTTAAGGATAAAATATATTTTATGATTCCATCATGATATTAATATGATAGGAAAATTTATGAAACTTATGGAAAGTATCTTAAAATATTATATACTCAAAATATCATCTAAATATTATTAAAATAATATAAACTAATTTTCATATAAATATCAACATGAAAAACATTTATTGGTGTTGATGCAGTGTCTGCACAACATTGGAAATGTAAAAATTAGGATCTTTGAGATAATATTTAAGAGAGGATAAGGATATTATTGACCAAAAGGATAAATAATTCTGGATAATGAGTTATATTGACGTATATTTAGGAATTGTATAATTATATAACAATATAATTATCCAAATGCTTACTCAGCTCTTGTGAAAGTTAAAAAAAGTATAAATTATTATCTTAAAAACGTTTTCATGATATAAATATGAATAAATAATTTTATTAATGTTTTTAAATGGTTATATTAATAAATAACAAAATATACTTATATTGAATTCTTAAAATAAAATAAAAGGACTATTAACATAAAATCTTATATAGCATCGATACAGCACTTCTACAAGAAGGATAAAAGTAAAAAATAAATGGTTTTAAAAATAATTAAATTGATAATATTGAGATGAATTATAGTGATGTAAGATTTTTGGGGATAAAAATTTAGTTAAAAATTATTACAAATTCTAAATCTAAATTTCATAGTTATATAAATTTTTTGAAATAAATTTATGAGAACAACCCTAAAATTACGTTAAAGGTTACTTAAATTTAAATTGGATTTATAAATTAATAAAAAATCATAAAAAATTATCTTGAACCTAGTATAATGAATAATGTTCTATAATACCATATATTTTATATTTATGAGACACGTTAAATTTAGAATAACATTCTTTAACCTAAAAATTTGAATATTTTTTAAAACACTATTGAATTTTTCATATAAAAAGGGAATCATTATAACCTTTTCAAAACACATCTCATGTTTAATATTTCCTCAATATTCTACCCAAATACCCCACTAAACATACCTAGCCATATTTATAATGTTATGGACATACCAAAAGTCCTTTCTCTGAAATATTTAAACCCAGTGATAAGGAAGTGGTCCAAGGATAATGGAGGTGAGAGGAAATATGAAGTGAGTCATGATTTTAGGTAAGGGTATTTTGAACTCAAATTACTTTAATTGAGTTATATATTTTATTCACTGGCTATATTATTAAAATATTATGTCCATTATAGCCTCTTATTATTTAATTTTTTATTTCCACTTGTTTTATGTTGATTTATATTTATTTCACATAATATATTCCTTGATAGATTCTTATTTCACATGTCATGATATTTTTAAGGTTTTATTTTTCCAATATAATTTGAATAAATATTGTCTGTGTCAAAATTCATATTTTTGGGAGAAAAAATGTAAAATACTACTTCAAATTTTTCCATTAAAATTAGTCACAACACTACCAAAAGAAAAACTATGGAATATGCTTCCGATGCATTCCCCAAAAACATTGGCTTTCAAAACTAGGAGGTTCAAGAACCCTATCCACTACATAGTGTCACCAAAATATCATTTTTTGGACCAACTATGGTTTTTATTTCAAACAATGATATATAAAACTACATCCACACAAAGATATAATTGTAAACAATAAGTACAATGCACAATGGAAATTAACATGGCTCGGAATTTCATTCTACATCCATGGGAGAAATGTTAGCACTTATTTCATTCTAGTATAAATTCAGGTTATAAGGAAAAAAACACATTTCTATCACCCTACTAAAACTATCAAAAATAAGTATCACTAATATCTTCAACCATTGATTATTCTGATACTCTCCTTCTGGTTGTCGTCCATCAAGATCCTCAACATTTTCCTTTCACTCTAGAGCCTTATGAACTTTGTATGTACCCATGTTTTCCTCATTAGAAAGGGATCCAGTTAATCATTTCTCTGGACTAGCCACCATAACTTAGAAAAAAATTGAAAAATCTATCCAATGACCTTCTTATAAAGATACCCAATTGGTAATCCAGTTAGTAGCACCATCCAAAATTATATGGGCCTCCATCTGTTGGTTTTAGAGACTTCCGATTATCTGTAACAATTGTTCTCTCAACCACTAACATTTGATAGATAATGAACACCACCTTCCAATCATCCCAATGATTATTCACCACAAAATCTCTTTTTCCAAATCTTTCAAGAGTTTATCTAGTGATTTATATTTAGTGTTCTCTCATTAGAGTGACCTCCCCACAACACATCACCAAGAAACCTATAGAACTTAGATTCATCATTCATTAGATTCCCCTTCTGGTTTCACAACGAAATTCCTATAAAACATTACCAATGACCATCAATATCATTCTAAAAGTTTCTCCTTTTAGTACTCAGACTCCATTTTTCTTATTTTTTAAAGCTTCCACCTAGCCTTATTCTAATGATCCTAACCTCAAGGATCCTTTCAAAATGTTCATTATAAAGAAACTTTATTTAATTGAAATTACATTCTTCTAGTGAGCACCCATTCATATATATTATGTCCACTAAACTCTATCCATTAATCTTCTTTTTATGAAGTTTCTTCCTTTAGAATTATTCTTGAAATTCCATAGTTCTAGTGAAATCTCTCAATCTAGGTTCACATGTGTTACTTCCAAAAATTTTCCATCATATGTTACCAACACTTTACCTATAAAACATTTCTTACACCAAACCCAAAAAACTCACAATTGAGATTTGTTTTCATAGATCAAGTCCAATAATCTCCCACTTTAAGAAAATTCTCATTTTCACACCAAAGTCCCTTCTGTATGAAGTTATATTCACTCGTCTTCTATTACAACACCTATAAGGTTCACCACCCCATTCTTCCTTGCTATCATCCAGGATCCCATAGAAAGAGACCCTAATTAAACCTCTAGAACCATTATATTTCATTCTAATTAATCCAAGAAACTCATCTTAAATACTCAATGTAATTCCTCTAAATCTAATAGGAAAATGAGTTCCCATCCTCTAAATTTTTTAATCATTGTACCATGCACTGGATCCATATCTTCACTAAATCAGAATTTTACTTCCAAAACTATAATTACCTAAATTTATATAACCCATGATATTTCTATTATAACAAGCTTCAAGAAAATTATCAGAATGACCTCTATCTAAAACTCCAAATTATAAAAAATTGATTCCATCAATATACAAGTCCAACACTAAAAACTTATCCAATAAAACCTAGTCCTTTGTGGTATTTTTATCCCACTGCATCACTTAGTCCAAATCCTTCAAGGATCCCACCTCTTTTTCAAAGTTCCTTTCATTGTTATGATAATATTCATAAGATTGTTTCCATGGAGATGGAAACAACCCAAGATTTTATCACCACTTTAAAAAAAATAAAAAACCCACACTTGGGGTTTTCATTAATTATATTTTAATGTTATTCTTTCCAAGCCCTTTTGAAAATTTCATATATGAAATTAACAACATCCATCAAAATTTTGAACTTCCATGCAATACACACTCTCATCTTTCACACTAACTTATCGTCTATAAGAAACATGGTTATTCTAATTGAAAGTACATTTTAGTATAATGGATTTCCATGAGAGAAAATGTTGGAACTTTAAACATCAACCATGGACACCGAAGATTCCACTCTCTACCACCGAGGATAAGAAACACTTTTCACAACTTAAAATTGTTATACTTCTCTCTCACGTTTTTTCACCCATGACAACCATGACTTATATTCCTTCTAGAAATTTGACCCCTTGTTTGAAAAAATCCTTATAGAATTTTCTTTTAAAATTTTGAAACCTATAGACACATTCCATAACCATGGAGCCCCTAAATCATGAATATTTTCCAAATAACCAATTATCCTACTTCTATTAAACAATTTCTGTTGAACACAAGAACCATGTCACACCACAATTTCTTCAGATATGGGATTAGGATAACACTTGGAAACATTTCAATAACCTTATCCAGCTATAGGATGTAGGAAGCTATAAAATTGACCCCACCTAAAAATGATATACTTATCACTAACATTCATACTACAAACTAAATTTTCATCCACAAAACCATGCAGAACAAATGCACCATCTACAAAACCATCAAAATGAACTAATAACTGACAGATGAATCTGACTTCTCTTTCTAGTAACCTAAAAAATTTCACATAACATAAACACCAACAATAATCCTTATATTTTTTTAGTGTCCTCTAGTTCACTTCCTATATTCGATTGGATTCAACATCCAATGGAACTTGCAAATTATCCAGGATTATCATCAGCAACATTGTCCTTTATTAGTATCCTCTACAATTGGATCATCATCATCTTCCATTTAGAGTTCAACAATCCTCTACTAGATTTTGGAATGCCACCCAATTAATGTAACACACTATAAGATACCTTTGAACCAGAGGACTCTTGATATCTTTCAAAACAGCTGATATTAATTCCATCTTCTATTGAAAATTATTCCAAACCAAATAGATCATCTACACTGATGAAACCAACATCCATAAATAAATCATTAATAGCTACATAAAAAATTGAATAAACCTAAAAACTAAATCCGGTCAAGAATATTTTTGATATCTAGGTACCCTTTAGTATTATTTCTTCTTTAGAGTGACTTCTATATACAACATTGATAAACTGATCATTAGAAAACTCTACTTCCATGCTCTACCACCAAAAATTATAACCAAGACCTTCAAAACCACTTTTTGTGAGAAAATATAGAAGGGAATAATTTTGAAACATCCATAAAAATCAACCACAACACCATATGAATCACAAATTCATAACATGATTTTATAGTATTCTCTCATGACTTAGTCTTCTAGAACTATGAATTCTAGGCACTAAATCCAACAAAACAAGTTACCAAACCATATGGATTTGGTATACCTTTGGTTATTCTTATAAAATGTGAAAAAGAATGTGAAAAAAACACAAGAATGAATGTATAAACACCAAGCATAAATCAGAAAATGAATTAACATGGTTTATACCTGTGTCTTATATCCATGGAAGAAATAGTATAACTTATTTCATTTATGGTTAAATTTAGGTTACGAATAAACTCAATCATTATGGTCACACTACTCAATCTACTAGACTAAGTCTCAACAAAATATACACCCACTTATTCTTCTCATTCCCTCCCTCTGATCTTCAATACTTTAGATCTTTAACCATTGACTTTGTCTCTGGCACCTAAATCACTTTGCATGTGATCGGGTTGGCTTCCCCAAAAAGGTATCCACCTTATACTTTGATAGGACTCATCAATTACACTCAATCATACATTGAACATAATGTCCAATCGACTTATTATAGTGGTCCCCAAATATTCATCCATTAAACACCACCATCCAAAAAAATGTGATACTCCATCCATTGGTTGGGAAACTTATAATTACTTGTAACAACCATCAACTCAACCATCCAATAAAAGTGAACAGTTCATGTCACCTTCTGATCATATCCTAGATGATTGTATATAATATCTATTTCCATAAATTTTCAAAGAGGGAATCTAGTGATTTAACTCTAGTTTCTTCTAATCAAAGTAAACTCTAGATAAAACATCTCTGAGAAACCTCTGGAACTTCTTTTTAGCATATAGAATCATACCCTTTAGGTTTTAATGATAAATTACTCTTGAAAAATAATAGATATCTCTATGCTCATTTTAAAAGTTTCCCCTTATTATACTCGGACTCCACTATGATTCCATCAAGATGCCTCCACCTATCCTCATTTAATTGATCCTATATTTAAGGTTCCTTCTATAATTATCCTTAATAAGACACTACATTCAATGAAATTGACCTTATTTTGATGAAATGTCATCGTCCCATGTTACACTTTCTAAACTCCATCCATTCAACTCCATAAAATAAAGGTCATTCAACTGGAATTATTCTATACAGTCCATGGTGTTGGTGAAATGTCTCCATCTAGGTTCCCAAGTGTTAATACCGTAAATATTCATTTAGAATTTACCTTAACCTGAAAAAAAATATCACAACTAAACAAGAAACTATTTAAGAGATTTTAAGTTCATTCTATCTAAAAAAATCTATTTTTATCTCATTAATATCTATATTCTTTATTTTATGGTATTTATTCTCTATAATTCTTGGATTTCTTAAGGTAATTTTATAGTTTCTTTGATTTTATTTAAAAAAGTTTGAAAGGAATCTCTTTTATTAACATTTTCTGTATAATCCCATTTTCCTACAATCTTTCTCAATTTTCTTTACTAAGATTCATCTTCATGTTATCATGGTTTTCCCAATTAATATTTATTATGATTTTTTATTAAAAATTTTAAATAAAAGTTATTTAAAATGTAAAGTATATCTCTTATTATTATTTTTGGGTTAACAGAAAATGATTACGATTAGGGGTTTGAATGTAAGTTTTTATGAGTTTTATGGTGAATTGAAAGCTCCCATGAGTTATATTCATGTTATGTTTCTTAGAAATTATATATTATAATAGGTTTATCCAATATAGACCTCAAATTCACTAGGTAATGATTTATTCTCTAGAGATATGATGTTAGAAATAACTAGATGTAATTAATTCCATAATCATTTTGAAATTTTATAGATATATGTTATCCCATAATGATACTTGAATTAATTAGATATAATTTATTCCATAAAATTCTTTTAAAAATAATTATTTATAATTTATTCCATTGAAATTTTGATGAAAAATATGATTCCCCAATATGAATTCATTTTTGTTTAATAATTGTAATTAGTTTTATTGGAAATATTTTTATTTCATAAAATAATAATTAGATTTATATAAAAAGAAATTTTTAATCTTTACAAAGGTAAAGGTTCTTCATTGAAGTAAATGTTATAATATTTTAAATACTTATTGTTGTAATTAGTTACTATATTTCCTCAAGTAAAATTAAAAATCATTTCAATTCATTATGCTTAATGATGAGGTTTCTTTAAAGAAATTGATTAATGAATATAGTTATCTATTTGAAAGTAGGTTTTATTTGAGCTCAAGATTTTATGATTAAAATAAATAATTTTTAATGATTTTCAAGTATTTCAGTGGCCTAACAAGTTTTCCCTTTCTTTTATACCCCATCTTGAGTTTTATGTTCTCATTCTACATTTTCAAATTATTGTTATACGGATTAAGGATGAGTATGAATGATTACTAAGTCAAAATTTTGTTATGATTTTTTAACCTTGAATAAAGAAGGGGTATAATTTGTAGAATTTATATTAGTGGAAAATTTTCCTTTCAATAGGAAAAGTATTGGATTTTTTTATGTAAGGGATTTTCATAATTCTTTAAAATAGTAAACCTAAAATTTATTGGGTATGAATGTGTTGAAAATATTTCTATAAAACATGTAAATAAGGTATTTTTATGTCTAGGGTGTTACCAAACATCTAGGTTAAGGTTCAAACATTTGGTATTTCGAATCCTATATGTTGAAAAGCATCTAATTTTATGAATATAGAGTTTCTCCCTTATACGAGAGATTTTTTAGAATATCACAGAACTTATTAATACCATTGAAATCTATATTTCTATAATGTTCCTGAATTCTATCATTGAAAAGTTATTTTTAAATATTTTATCAAATTTATTTTTAAAGAATAAGATCTATTGTTAATTAGAGAGTTTTAATTAATCAATTACATGAAAATGAAAAAATTTAGAGATGTTATGGGTTTTATTTTTGAAGAGAAATATTTATATGGTTTTTTTATTATTTTTAATCAATGTGTTAGGATGAGTGCAGAAGTCTCAATTTTTAATTCTCAAAAAGGTACTCTGCATGAATCCATTAGATTATGAATGATTCAACTACTTGTTGAATTTGTGGAGAAATTGATGAGATATAAATACATGATATTTCTGAAAATATAATGAATTAAAACTGATCCTTCTAGAAAATTAAAAGGAGATAAAATAATATTAGTAATAAATAAGCCTTAATGGCCGAAGCTTCATGGATTTTTATGGTTGAAAATAAAGTAGAATTAAAATTATTGAAATCATGGAAATAATATTCTCACTTAAAGTAAATATTTATTAAATGAATTATAAAAAGAAATTTTGGGATCTTACATTGCTATCATCTATATATTTCATGAAGTCCAATAAATAGAGGAGAGACCCAACACTGCATTTATCCATCATATTTTTTATATCAACTCCATGGATAGTTCCAACACTATATAAAGAGTTCAACTTTATTAATTAAATAAAAATAAGTATATAGAGTGAAAAACTATCTCTTTCTTCTGTTAAATAACTCATAATCCAATGAATAATATATGATATTTCTATCCCATGATATTTTTAGAACATAAGGGTTAAATATTATGATTTATATATATAATAATGAACCACAAATACCATAATAATATTATTCTAGAGGTAGGAATTATTATTGATTCTTACTAATGGTAGAGATATAATTTAATGAATTCTGATGAAGAGAATAAATTTACAAAGAAAATAACAATCTGAGAGGGGAAATATGAATCATGTATTCTGTAAAGAAAGTCATGGTTGGTTCTAAATATAAATATCTACAATTTGGTGGTTATATTGTACTTGGATAGTTCTAGGATTATAGTTCAAATGATATAACCTTATTAGAGATATTTCTCGATAATAAAATAATAGTTGTGTGTCTATGGGATAAAAATAAAAAACAAACTAAGGACATAATAATCCAAATTGAAAGTAAATATCCTTAATAAATCATAGTGTTCATTGTTGTTCTTTCCTACTTAAATTACATGAATGAAACCAAAGATAAGTTGAGAGTCACATATTCATTCAATGAATAATTACATAGGTAGATAAGCTATAATGATTAAATTGATTAATAAGTTACCAAAATTGATTCACCTCCACCCCAGTCAGTTTTGGATAAAAACCATGTGATCCTAATGACAACCTTACCTACATCACCTCTATACTAGGATGAAATTCATGTTAAGACATAAGTACCATAGTAGTACCCACATCACCTCCTCTAGCTTAGGGGATGTTATATAATAATTCATAGATCATCCACTCTTACTCCATGGATACAACACCTAAATTAAATGGTCATCCCCTCTTACTCCAGGAATGCCACAAATACGTTTCTCTGGTCATCCCCTCTCATTCAGGGGATGTCGCACATAAATTTCAATTTTTATCCCCTATCACTCAGAGGATTACACACAAAAAGTTCCTTGGTCATCCAATCTCACTTAGAGGATTCCACACATGATGTTCCCTATTCATCCCCTCTCACTTAGGTTATGCCAAAAATAAACAATATCAACAAGTCATATAGTACATGGTAAAACAATAACTTAAGTAATAAATGCATTCCGTCAGAATACTCCCATGATAACCACTCATGGTTTCCCCCATATCCACATTCACACTCTAATATCTATCTAATGTGATGTGACTTATTACTGGTACCCAAATACCACTCTAATAAGTCATATCATCTTTATTAAATCTCAAATGGATCAATATAAACCCCATTTACCCTAATAGATATCCCCACATATACCTAAGGAAGGAACCAGGATTCTATCATTTTCAATTCATTAATCAATAAATCACCCTCTAAGGGGTAAACAACATCCATATGGACCTACCTGGTCACTATTATACAAAATTTAGAGTTTCATAGGACTTCACGCACAAAACCACATATAAGTAAAGTCTAAAAATTTAATATGAAAGTTGTAACATTGTATAAACTTCCTACCTTGAGCTTTATGTTGTGTACCGATTAAGACATGCTCTCTGATTCAAGTTAAAACTACTAGAAACCTAAAATGAGTCACAACCATCGCAATTAGGTTTTTATAAGGGAAACCAAGAAACATAAATATAAAAAGTATTATAGGGAATATATGAACATATACTTACCAGGATATATTTTCCACAATGAATTACGCTTCAAACAATTATGAGAAGAGAGGGAGAGATCTTAAAATTCCTAGAAGAATATCAAAAACTTGTCCAAGTCACATAAGGTAAATGGATAATATAAAGTAATTGATAAATGGGTCTGAGGTGAACATATCAATTTACCCCTTTTAAATAAACATCCCATGAACTTAGTCATGGTGTTACCAATAAGGGTCACATCATGGCACCTCATCAACAAGAAGTTTCATGGAATGGCCTCTCTAGGTCATGAAATAACTTCCATTGAATATAGGACAAAATGTCTTATAAAAAACCAAAATGTAATAACTAAGGTGTTCATTCCACAATGGTCCCTCTATCAGGTGCCCCCACATCAATATTCTCCACCTCCAGGTCATGGAACCCCATATTCACCCATGCATCCATGTTGACCATCATGTGGTCACAAAACCCACTATTCCATTACCATATTTAAGGTTAAATTGTTATGTATGGTCTTTAAAACCCTTAATAATGACCATATAAAACCTTAAATTATAATAAATATTTAAAATACCATCTCAAAGAATCACATTTTGGTTCCCCTTTACAACATCGTGCCCTCCTCCATTGCAAAACCATCTGTTAGGTTCATAAAGGCCAAATCAAAATCATTGTACCATCTACCCCCTCATATTGTGGCCCCTAATTTTCATGTAAAGATTCCCAAATACTCTATAATTATATCTCTAAACTATCTTTTACTTCCCGCAACTTTATCTCAAGTCATCTCCCACACCAGGAAGAACTATATTTCTTCAAGATTAGTTAAATTTAAAAAATGTAATCCATCGTGAAATTGGTGAGGAAATACAAACTCCTATTTGAGGAATTCTCATACTTAATAAGAATATATTGGGGTAGTTTCAAAAAAACTGTAGAAGTTATTCTTACATAATTAATTCCCACTCTCAAGTATCTTTGTGGACACATTCATGTTTCAATAGTTCTCAAAAAGGCATCTCACTCCCACAAAACTATTTATCACTCTTTTCCACTATTCATACAGAGTGCTCCTATAATAGAACATCCACTACCAACATGACATCATTACTACCAATAAATTGTGTAGGTTCATGTTCATACATCTAAATCTATGATTAATGAAATATATCATGCATACTTCAAAGTCATGGAGGAAGATCCAACTAGAAAACCATTTTCCCAATATTCCCTTCAATCATGAACAGACTGATAAATCCTTATGTGAACTTTCCATATCCCCACAAACCCATGCCTTCCAATAGAGGTGATTCCTTCAAAGACACCTAGTCACCCATAGTGAACTCTTGGGGTAGTCATCCCTAGATTCTATAAGATTTCAACCAACTCTAAGTGGTATCAAACTACTGCCTAATCAAGTACACCTGTCACCTGGTCTTTTATACTAAGCTATGCCCAATAACCACTAACTTTCCCACCTTTAACTAGAACAATTGAGTTTGGTATGAACTATTATAAAGATCCTCAAAGGGAACCATCCAGAATGAAGCCTTAAGGTTATTTCTTTACCCAAACTCTCTAAAGGATAGATGACCATACCATGATATCCTTAAATCAAACATGCACACCCAAATTATATCCTACAATGTATTGAACATACTTTATGACTTCCCATCAATTTTCAAGTTATACATTTTACTCAGATAATGTTGAGTCTATATGGACATCTTCAGGATCTTCCAGATTCATGTCATAGAGTAAATGTCTAAATATGATTCTATTCATATTGGTACATTATACAATCTCACCGTATCTCAAACATATATTTTGTCTAATGTATCCACCAATAGAGTCTCCCAAATAGGTAATAAGTACATAACCTTCATCAAACCTTCAACCACAACACCCAATGAAACACAAAGTCTTAGTGTCCAAGGTAGTCCCAGGAAGAAATTCATTTTCACATTATCCCACTTCTATACCATCACTAGAAAGGTTTGAAGTAACCTTCCAGTTAACCAGTTATATATATTTATCCTTTTTATATTATGGTAGTGAGTTAAAAATCTCTAATACCATTCCTTACACTCATTCACTAGAAACATCTCCTCGTATCATGATGCATTTTGGTAAAACCTAAATGCACCACCCATTATGAGGCATGGGAGTCCCTCATAAAATCCTACCTTATGGAAGTAGATACCAATTCCCTTACATGGGAATAAAACACCTCATCCTCGTCTTGAGACCATCCTGGATCTACATAATCTCCCTTGATTCATTCCCATATCACAACTCAATTTAAATTAGGTCATGAAAATCCTTATACATATTCATCAATGAAAAGGTAATCACCAATAGATAAAAGTTCATACCCCCTCATTACTATAACACATTCATGTACTAGAAAATGAGCAAGCTCATCAGATTTTGTTCCTCTTTATATATCTAAACCACCTAGTCCTATGTATTCCTATGGATATCATTCTCAATGACATTCCACTTCCCTAAGGCATATTCCAACTCCCAATGGAATTTATTTAGGTAGTCAACCCAAAACCTCTATCCTGGTTTCAAGTCCTACTTAGAGAATATATATAACAAACTATTGTGTTTCATGTAGGTGAAAAATTTGTCACAATAGAGATAATGTTTCCAACTCTTCAATGTGTGATCCATGATATTTTTCTCTAAATCATGGGTTAAGTAGTTCCACTCATGGGTCCATAGCTGAAGAGACCCATGAGTGACCAAATGATCCACCTACATCAGAAAATCTACCATTCCTACACCCAATTCATGGTAATAAATAGTATAATTCATACCTAATTTAGGAATAATTAAAATCATAACTGGAATCAACTAGTTCATCAGCACTAGTAAGGCCTCCTTACATCAACTATTCCACTGAAACTTTAATCCCTTCATCTCTAGACTTTTCATGGATTATTTTAAGTAATATAAGTAATGAATGAACCACCTATGGTTATCATCTATTTCAAGAAAGATATAAATATTGAACACATTCATGGTTCATGTCCAAGACATCACCATATCAACTTTATTTCGATACATTGAGATATATGTCACTAATATCACTTTCCCAAGAAAAATCATCCTCAATCAAAATGTGTCACTTCAATTAAATGGAATAAAGTTGATGTTTCTAAATAATACTCAATATATTAATCATCTTCTTTGAAATAATCTATTGGGTACATGAATATACTAATATATCATCTATGAACACAGTGATGATGAAGTCCATGAAGTGATGAAAAATATAGTTCATGGTATCCATGAAAATCATTGACTAATTCATTAATCTAAATGGCATCACAAGGTATTCAAATATCTCATACCTATTCCTAAACATCATCTTCGATACATCATTTATCACGAAATACGACTGATGGTATCCCCAACATCAGTCTGTACTAGAAAACCATCAAACTCCACTTAAATTATTAAACATGTTAGATATATTTGGTAATGGATACATGTTCTTTACCAAAACGTGATTCAGATTTTCATAGGTCATAGATAATCTAAGGATACCATCCTACTTCATGTATAATAAAACTAGAGCACCCTGAGGGGAGGTACACGGGTGAATGAATTCCTTTATCCCAAGGTCCTCAAGCTACAACTTAATCTTTCACAAATTTTATAATGTTATATAATGTTTAATCGATATGGGATCCATACATATCATGATATCAATAATAAAACATCATCTCCCTATCAAGAGGGAGTCCTCAAAATTAAAATATAATAGCATCTTTGAAATGGTCCACTAATAGAGGAAAATAGCTAGAATCATCACCTGGTCTCCTATATGAACCATACCCACCATATAAACTATATTTTAACCTATATAACTACTTTTTTGTCCTATTATACATTCTTCCACATCCCACTCTCTTAGGATAACATATTAATATTTCTTAATGGAAGTAAAGGACAGCCACCATAGGTAGTGATCAATGTGATATAAAAAGAATGTCAACTAGTCAATCCCCAAGATGATATCAAAGAATTCCATATCTAAGATAAATAAATCCCTACTATTTTTATATCCCCCAACTACTGTGACACAAATTGGGATTCTTTAAACATGGCCCAACCTCTTCTCATCATCTATATCAATAATTAACACCCCAAAGGGTAACTCTATGTATAGTCCTAAATTTGATACAACTTATGGTGAAATAAAATAATGGGATTCCCATGTATCAAATAAATCCATATAGAGTATCAAAATAATCAAAATTATACCTCTAATGGAAAAAGGTCCCCCAGCTCTATTCGTTGGAATTTTTTCCAAATCCTGTACTCTGACTATATAAGATCTGAGTCCTTGACTCCATAATCCCTAGATCACTAAAGTTATTGAACCTTGGGGAACCTATGGATACTATTGTCCCCAAAACCTTCGCATAGTTCCAAAACCCAGCATCCCATATGTAACCCTACTATTCTCATGAGTTCTTCTTGACTAAGATCTTAAAGAATTATTCCTTCCTCAAACTCTACTTGTACTCAACTTAGAAATCTTCATACAAAAACACTAGAGTTTTAATATCCTTCCACTTTCGTATAACTCCTTTGGGAGATTAATACATGCACTGTGAAATATCTGGTCTACAAAAACTGGTAATATAATAGACGAATCCCTTTCCTAGAAGGGGTCAATGAATCACTATTATACCCAGAAGTTCTCTGATTTCCTTAAGAATTTTATCCAATCTACTTTTCCAAATTCTTAAAGAGTCTCCAATAGCTTCATTGAGATAGACACAATTTATCCCACTAAGTAATGTTGGGAAACCTAATATGGTATCCTTCTCCAATCCCTTCTCAATTGTGTGGACCTTGCAAATAGCATCAGAGTAAGATGTGAATTTAAACACTCAAACCTAGAACCACACCTATGGTTGAAGACCTATCTCAAATTTCCTATCCTTATGGACCTCACTCACAACCAATAATGGATAAAAAGGTAATATCTCCCCAAAGAGAGTATTGTATTCCACTATAAACATCCCCCTATTAAATCTCTCTAAACTCTAGAGTATGATCTAGCGTTAGTAAATTTTGGAAAGGTTCTTCAAAGAAAAGGTCCTTAAAGACATCCCAATACAAGAATTCATTCTACATGGCCTGAATCATCACTCCCCACCACCTTCAGGTGGATAACTTGACCATGTAGACTACCATCATAGCCATCTTGAACATCCATGGTTAAAATAAGATAATTCCCTACCTGAGTAACATCCTCAATTTAATCCTTATGTAGAACCAAGGGGATTCATCAAACTGGTTTCTAAAATTTCAAATGATAACTATGAAATTCTTTTAAAATATTAAATCCTAATAAAATTTTATCAATTAGTTGGAAAACATGTATGTAAAAACCCTTGGAGACACTCCCTAAATTTATGACCATAATCACTAGGTATAACCTCCTAGTACTCACCCATTTCCTAATACTGAACTATTGGAACTAGTGTCTTTATCATATCCATAAAAATAGAATTATAAAATGAGTAGGTTAAATTAATTAGATGTCACTAATATTGTATTTGTTAAAAATATGAATATATTATCATTTTCATTTAATAAATTTAAACCTATATCAACAACAAGAAAGTAGGCGCATGACATGTGAGCCTATGTACCACTCCATGATTCATTAAATCACTCAATACAACCACTAGATGAAAGAAGAAAAACCTAATATACAATAACCACAAAATATCATTCATATAAAAACATGAAACCATAATAGTGAAACCCATAAAAGCAATCCCACTGTCCGAGAAATTTGATCATCCGTTATATAGGTGCTGGCCAGGTAAAATCATAGAATCTTGGTCATGTTCTGGCCATCCTATCTCAATGTTACCAATCGCCAAATAATAAGTAAATAAAAAATTATTTGATGCCATTTTTTTATTTCTTAATCTTTATCACCATGTTGAATCTAGAGTGTCACGTGACATCATGCATGCCTCGCCGTATTTAAGAGACTACAGACTAATAAAGGAGGCCTAACTAATATGACTTGAACCATTAGGGCCTACCTGGTTGGTGGTCAGCTAAGTGTGAAACCCCATGCCTACCTCTAATAGGCTATAGGTTGGTGACTATCATTGACTAGTCATATCAAACTCATGGGAGGACTTAGACTAAATTACTTATACACATGTATTCATATCCATACACTGATATAATGTACAAAGATAAACAACTATGATATAAATGAATCCATAACATCTATCCAATATTATAGTGCCACAATATGTAAAATAAAAGTAAAATTTCTAAATACAATCCCACCAAAAACTGCAAAAGAACCCAACCTACTGAAATCATAGGGGAAGATTCCCAGAAGAAACTCTTGGATCTATATGATGTCCCTATAACATAACTAAACTACACATGGTCTTGGTCTACCTAGGACTCTAATGAAGGGTTTTTAGTATACATAATACATGAAATATGTTGGTAGAACCTGATAAGGGGTGAGTATATAAATACATTGTAGGAATCCCCAAAATCACTAAAAACAAAGCATCAAGAGAGCAGTCATGTAATCAATTTTAATGTTTTCCAATTAGGATATGAGATATACCTATATATAATGTCAATAACCTAGATATAAAATAGATATAAACTAAGTCTTGAGGTGAGGGCATGACCTCACTGCTAGCCTAGGATTCTACTAGAGGCTCTAATATAACACTCATCCGGGAGAACTTGCTCCATGAGTCCCTATATTACTAATGGAACTCATCTGATATGTCACACTAGTTAGGTATAACCATGAAGAATAACTAAGGAAACTGAGGGGGTCTCATCCAAGATACACACTCGATCATAATACACCTCATCATTAGAAAACATATATTGATACACAGATGGGGATAACGCTCAGGGTCATGGGGAATATCGGACCTGTCTAAAAAACCACACTACGTAGGGGATAAATTTCCTATATATATTGGTCACACTAATTCCTAAAACCCCACCTATGGAAGAATATAATGATAGGGGATCACACTCTCATTCTCACGAAGAGAATATGTAACTCTATCTGAGGCTAACCTCATATAAGTGATTACATCCTATTCCCGGGATTTGATTCCTTATAGTACCCTCATGGGGATGGAACAAGGGTATGTACCCTAAAAAAATAGGTCTATACTGAAATATTTTTAGGGAACTCACCCGATATCACAACAAATCTAAACTAAGAATAACAAGGGCTCTAACCTTACTTTTTAAGGAGTATATGACATGTCCCATAAGGGTATAGAGAGTATCTCACTATGTCTAGAACAACCCATGTATAAATCTAAAATAGTATTTTTGTTTCAAAATACACATCATCTCTCTAGGGTTATATGGAATATAGTTTTTATTTTGGAAATCAATGTGTTCCATCTAACCAAACCCATGTACTTTATGAAGCACATAGTGTGTTCCCCGACACACATGGTGTATCGGGTTATATGTGCTCCTTGGAATGTAATATATATACACATAGATCCATTCATTAAGGTTTACATAGTTTGTGAGTAAACCACATGGTGGGTACCTCTACATGGAATCATTGGCATGAACCCCTAGTACACGTCAAGCTAGCTGGCTAGGTATCACATGGCATATAAGACTCCCCCACAGTGTGTGATATTTAATTGAATAGGAAACCCTATCCACCTCATAGTGTGTAATATATGGGATGTAACCCTCTAGAAAACATTGAATTTAGTTTGAGATTTTTTAGAAATTCCAAAATTTTCATGGGTCTTCGCCCGTGCACCTTCATCACCTTCGAGATCACCAAAAATATCATCATAACACTGGGATATGTGTTGAAAAACAAAAAATATCATTTGAAAGTAAAATTTAGGCAATTTTATACTAGAAAACCATCTTCATCCCCATATAAAAGTTACCCACATGACCTGGTTCATGAATCCATTTTTTCACATGCTTCGATTGGATTTCCACGATCAACAAAGGATGGATTCTGGCCACCCTATTCTTGAGATCACCCATAATCACACATGCCTCATTTATAACTCCAACATCAAAAATATATCATGTGACTATGATCCATTGTTCCAAATATCAAGCACACAACGATCGGTCTACCCGGGTACCTTTAAATCACCGAACAATAGATTACTGATGAATAGAAAGAACAGATGGAGAATGGTGAATATAACAAATTAAGGATAAACTAATCATAATTTTCATTTTTCCATTATCAATATAATCACATAGTGTTTGATTATCAAAAAAATAAATTCCTAATTCTATGAAGTTAAAAAATCACCCATAAATCAAAAAATCGGCCCACGAATAAATTTTTAGAAGGATTGATTCACATTATCCAATGATGGAAATAATATAAGGATAAATTCACATAATAAAAATTACCTCCCTCATTTTGGATTGATCACTGATAAAGAATTATTCCACATAATTATCTTCAGTGAGATACATGAACTCTGTTAGAAAATATGAACTCTTAGATATCGATCATTGATGCACAATCCAATCATTTTTCACCAAATCTCCCCTCCAAATTATTTCTCTATCTCTCTAAATCCCTAGAGTATATAGATAAACCTAGGATTTTCCCATAAATAGTTTTAAATAGGTTATAATTAGGTTAGGGAGATTAAATAAATAAATTTATTTTTTTATTTTTTTATTCACCCATGACTACATATAATCCAAACACTTGATAACCATAAAGGTTATGTCACTCCTAGGGTAAACACTGTGTTCTATATTTAATGATGGTCTCAAATTTATGATCCAAGACTCCATTCAGGAGTTAGTTTTTTATTTTTGAAATATTTTTCATGTGTGATATAACATTTTTAATATTTTTAATATATCTACACTAATTTTTTCTGGGCCTCAGAATCCCATACTAACTCAGTTCCTAGTTTGGAAAATATTCCTTAAAATATTCCAAAGTCTTAAATGGAAAAAATAAAGTCATTACATTATCCTTACCTTCAATGTTTTTCATCTCAAAAAGTGAAAATATAATCAAAAGTGTGGATAATGAGCTCTCATTTTGGTTTATCACTCTCACAAGCTCTCTTGAAGGTTCTGATGTTATCAACAAACACACACCAAAGAGAAAAACATTACCACAAAGTTTATTCTATTATTGATTCTCAAATGCCACTAGGCTCCTATAACTCCTAAAAACATAACTCTACCTTCAATGTCTACCTAAAACTAGATGAAGTCATTAAATGAGTCATTCACATATATCCTCAACTATGACAGATGGAAAACACAACACACCGAGTCTAACTGATGTCATAGAGTTAAGTTGTACCCACATTTCTTTCCTAACACAAATCTGAAAAATACCCTACAAACCTTGTAGATATCTTACCACCCTATCTAAATCTATTTAATTTTTGATGAGGTGATATATCTCATAAAACATGATCTCATAAATTGAAAAAACAGGGAATCCTCATCAATCCACAAAGGACTCTGTAACGACGCAATCTTTTTGAGTAGTATATTAACTTACTCTTAATGATTTAATAAGATGTTAATGGTTAATGAAGAAAGAGGAGTTGATGGCTTCATCTAGTAGACTCGACCCTTATGAAGCCCACTTATCAGATCTTGGGAAGGAGGTAGCATCTGTGGGTTTCGTTTTGGACCAAGCCCAAGCCGAACTCCAGCGTGTCAAGCTTGAACAGAAACGCCTACGGGAGAAGTTCAAGTTAGTAGAGATTACTACTAGGGAAATGTTATCTGAGCCTCTCTCAGATTCTCTCACCATAGCACACCTTACACTATGGTCTTATGCCGGTGTTATAAGGGGCTATGTGACGAGACCCTAGCTTCCTTGTGTAATCCTTTCAGGTGAATAAATTGAGATCTCTTCCTTTAGTGATGTTTGTGGAATTTCTTTTGTCCGGATAATTTTAGGATATATTTTATTGATGAATTTTTGAAAAAGGTATATTTTAAAACATTTATGTAAACCCTAAATAATTAATGATGTGTAATGATTTTCAAAAAATGGTCTTCTACAAAAGTGTTCTGTAAGGAATTTGGAGCCTAATAAGATCAACTTAATTTTTGATGAATAGTAAATTATGAATAGTGATTTTATGCTTAGGATTAGTAATGTGACCAAATGGATTAGTAATTTCACTCAAAGAAAGTTTTAATATAATTTAGACACCTAGATTAAGTGATGTGATTCAATAAAATGGGTAAATAACGGTTTCATAAATTATTAGTCGGGTATTAGTTTTTTCGGGTGAATAGTATTTTTTAATTAAAAATTTAATTATAAATAATTAGAAAATTATTTTTATAAAAAGGACTTTATTTTTGAACTCAGAGCATCGATATTATGTTAAGGTAATTTTTGGGGATTTTTCTGAAAAAAATGAATTTTTGATGAATAGTGTTTTTATTTAAAAATTAAATTAAAAATATTTAGAAAATTATTTTTATAAAATGGATTTCATTTTTGAAATCAGAGCATTGATATTTGGTTACGGTGAAATTTTGGGATTATTCTGAGAAAGTTGAATTTTCAATAAATAGTGAAAATATAGTTTTTAAGTTACGGGTGTTTAATGACATCATTAAATGATGTATTAAGTATATATTAAATATGGTCGAATTATGAATAGTAAGAAAAGGTATGAGGTGTCCCAAGTGGCCAATACCATGGGCAAATACCATGGGCAAGCCCATGGTTTTTCCAAAACCACTAATGAGGTGTCCCTTGGCCATTAATGCCTTGTCCCCTCACTTTCCCTATAAATACACACCCTTTCCTCCATTAGTTTTCACTCCCAACTCTCCCCCAACGAAGTTCTGGTCTCCTTACCTCCCAAGAGGTCCTCCCAAGGTGCCCCCAAGCCCTAAAGGTCCAAACCTTTGAGTTTCAAGAGTCACGTTTTAAGGTAAGGGATCCGACCTCTCTCTTTCTTTTCATGTAATCTCTTTTATGTCATTCCTTTTATGATCCATGTTCTTATGTGAGAGGATGTTATTTTATATTCCTCTTACTTCCCTTTTCATTTTTATATGATTAGAGATCCCCTATTACTCTCATCATTTCATTTTATGAAAGTTTAAGGGACGCCGTTAGGCTGCCGAATTTTTAAGGGATTCTTTCACCCTTCTCATTTTTTTCAAGTTCGATTTTCTTGTCAGGTCTTTCAAGTTCCTTTTTATTATGTTGGGGTATGATCTCTATATCTATAATACTGATCTATTATGATCATATGATGAGAGACCCTATTTGATCTTGTCAAATCATTTTTATTGAATTTTAAGTGACGTCGTTAGGTTGCCGAATTTTCATAAGAGAAATCAAATTTTTGTCTTCCTTCCATGTTTTTCATTTCAAAAGTTATGTCCTTAAAATTTCATTTCCATGTCCATATATCCTTATTATTCTGTCCCCCTACTGTTTTAAGGATCATTTATGAGTGGGTGACCCATGTCCCCTCTCTTTTCAATGTTTTATAAAACCCCGAAACATAGTCGTTATGCTGCAAAATTTTCGTCTCAAAATGCCTCTCTCTTTTCTCAAAATTATTTTATGTTATAAAGTGAATACTCAAAGCTCTTATTTCTACAAGGGTATTCACATATATATCAAAATGTTCTATTTTAAATTCTGGGATTTACATACATGAGACCCACTTTCCCTTTTCGTGGGTTTAAAGTGACGTAAAGATCATGTCTTTAAAGCAGTTTTTAAGACGTTATGATTATGAAATGAAACCCATTTATTTTATGCTATGTGGGTTATTTATGAAATGTTTGATTATGATATATGTGTCTCACATGATAATAAATGCAAATTTAAGGGTGCTCCCTGATAGCGCTCCAATGCATTGGGTAATGATGTAACCACTAGAGATTACAATTTTCACGATACCTTGGTGAATAACCTTGGTAATTTTCAAATGACACCTTGGGGATTGACCTTGGTGATATGTTCATGATTGTCTATGTTAAATGATGTAGCCACATCTTCAAGTTATGAAAAATGTTATTTTTATTATGAAATGCCTCATGATTTCTATCTCATGCCTTAAAGTTCTTTTCATGTCCTTATTGAAGTATATCAAGTTCACATGTAAAATGTTCCTCTTGTTTCCCTTACTGGGCCTTCTGCTCACCCTTTCTTTTGATGTATGTCTCCAGGTTATGAGATGCAGTAATGAACCTAGGATGAACTTAAGGATAAGCCTTTCAAGTATTTAATAAGAATGCTTTATGTTGTTTTCGTGTATTATGTTCCTGGTTTCCAAGACACTAAACCTTAAAGATCCTCAGTTTTGTGTAATGTAATGAAAGTTTATGTTATAAAAAGGCGGGATGTTATAGTTGGTATCAAAGGATGGTTTAGTTATTTGTGGAAATTAGGATACAAAAACTTTAGGAAGAACCCTATAGAAAAGTTTAAATATAGGAAAACTTCCTGGTGTTTTGGTAAGTATTGAGTAAGTGGTTTATCAAACAAATACATCCATGTCCGGATACGAGCAGGTAGAGGCGGCTCTGGCACAGATGTACACAGGGGTAAAACCCGAAAACACCGCTTTGAGCTAGACTCGAATGGGAACTGGTGCACGATAACGGGCATTGATGCACTCTTGGTTACGACACTCCTGGGGGATATGTTTGGTTAATCACAAGCTTTTTATGAATCATTATGAAGGAATTATAGAGAAGTATAACTGTCTAAGAATGAAGTCTTAGTTAAAAGATTCATAAATAAAATAAGTTTCTCACTAAGGTTTTATTCTTTTATAAAATGGCGAGCAATAGGAGAAACCGTGCCGATGGTGACCGCAATGCACCATGTGCTGACGGCCCTCTGATGGAAGCCGGAATGGAAACATTCATGCGAATGATGAACCAACTGACTCAAGTTATGAGTAATAACTTGAATCAAGCTGAGAGGCCGATCTCACCACGAAGGGAACAACTTTCTGTTGAGTCCTTCATGCGCCAATGACCGCCAACATTCAGTGGATCTACTGACCCATTAGTTGCGTAACAATGGATAAGCTCCATTGAAAAGATCTTTTCTGTACTTCATTGTTCGGAACAAGAAAAAGTCACCCTTGCTGTTTACCGCCTAGAGGGAGAAGCTGATCAGTGGTGGTCACTGATCAAAAACACGAAGCCACAAGGAGAGATGGAAGCTATGGAGTGGGAAGAATTCCGGGGAATATTCTTCATTATGTATTTCCCTCGTTCGATGAGAACGAGAATGGAGAAAGAATTTCTCGAGATGAAGCAAAAGGAGAATGAATCAGTTGGAACCTATGAGATGAACTTCACAAGGCTTTCCCATTATACCTCAAGCTTTGTCATGGACCCTAATGGGAAGGTTGATAGATTCTTTGGCGGACTACGACCTCATCTACGGAAGAATCTAGCCAACAGGGACTACGATAGCTATAAAGAAATAGTTCGAAGTGCTATGAAAGTTGAACTAGAGTTTGGGGAGACACAGTGGTCTCACAAATCTAATGAGAAGAAGAGAACTCTAGAACCAATCCTGGGAAGAAGTTTTGATCAGGAAAGAGGTGGAAAGCATATGCAACATGCCACATGCAATAAATGTGGGAAGAAGCATTCGGGGAACTGCTTGATCGGAAGTGGTAAGTGCTATAGGTGTGGAAAATAAGGCCATATTTCTCGGAATTGTCGTAGTGATGTGAAGCCTCAACTTCCCAACACTAACGATAGAGGAAAGATGGTTCTGGCCCTACCCGAAGTCACATGCTTCAAGTGTGGACAGCATGGGCACTTCGCTAATCAATGTCCAAATCCGAGGGCGGTGGAGGGGAATCACCATCAACCTCAGCAGAGACCAAGGGAGCAGGGTCGTGCTTTCTCTATCACAACAACTGAAGTTGAAGTTCCGAACGATGTGGTAGCAGGTACTCTTGTCGTCCTCTCAAAACTAGCAAGTACTTTATTTGATTCTGGTTCTACGCATTCCTTTATTTCTTCCAAGTTTGCAAAGAATATAGAATCAATCCCCGAATTGCTTGAGGTAGAGTTGTCAGTCAAGACTCCAAGTGGTATTATCCATGCATAAACAGTGTTTAGAGACTCTAGTGTTTACTTTAGTGAGCACAATCTTATCGCAAATCTAGTAGTCATTCCCATGTTGGAATTCGACGTTATACTAGGGATGGACTGGCTCTCAAAGTATAATGCTAAGATCAATTGCAGAAGTAAGGAAATCTCAGTAGTCTTGAATGAACAACCTACAGTTATCTTCCGAGGAGAGATATCCCGAACTGATCCCTATCTAGAAGCACCTCCTATAGCTTTCTTTATGGAGTTAATCGGTGATGATGAAGAAGGAAAAGGTAGCATACAAATAGAAGACGTTATGATTGTTCAGGAATACATGGATGTATTTCCTGAGGAGTTACCTGGACCTCCCCCAAAAAGAGAGGTAGAGTTCTCCATTGAACTCGTACCTGGGTCTCAACCAATATCAAAGACTTCGTATAGAATGGCAAATGTGGAGCTAGAAGAGTTAAAGAAACAACTCCAAGACTTGTTGGAGAAGGGGTTTATCCGACCAAGTGTGTCTCCTTGGGGAGCACCAGTTCTCTTTTTGAAGAAGAAGGATGGATCAATGTGGCTATGCATTGATTATAGAGAACTGAACAGGGTCACAGTGAAGAACAGATATCCTCTTCCATGAATTGA
This sequence comes from Viscum album, assembly GCA_963277665.1. Taxonomy (NCBI): domain Eukaryota; kingdom Viridiplantae; phylum Streptophyta; class Magnoliopsida; order Santalales; family Viscaceae; genus Viscum; species Viscum album. Next base: position 1,494,286,905 of record OY728120.1, read on the forward strand.
TGATTTATTTGACCAACTTCGTGGGGCTCAATTCTTCTCTAAGATTGGCCTTCGATCTGGTTATCATCAACTGAGGGTGAAGAAGGAAGATATTCCAAAGACTGCCTTCTGATCAAGATATGGGCATTATGAGTTTACTGTTATGCCTTTCGGCTTGACTAATGCTCCTGCTATTTTCATGGATTTGATGAATAGAGTCTTTAAGGACTACCTTGATAACTTTGTGGTAGTTTTTATTGATGATATTTTGATATATTCAAAAAGTCGTGAGGAGCATGAAGATCATCTGAGTGTTATTTTGAAAACTCTATGGAAGGAGAGGCTCTTTGGTAAGTTCAGAAAGTGTGAGTTTTGGTTACAACAAGTGGATTTCTTGGGGCACATCGTAACCAATGAAGGAATCTCGGTTAACCCTGCAAAGACAATGGTTGTGGAGGAGTGGCCTCAACCCACAACAGTAACTGAGATTCGTAGTTTCCTGGGTTTAGAGGGATATTATAGGAGGTTTGTGAAAAACTTTTCACAGCTTTCTAATCCACTAACCAAGTTGACTCGAAAAGGGGTTAAGTTCATCTGGACAAAGGAATGTGAGGAAAGTTTCCAAGAGCTGAAGAAGAGATTGGTTACTGTACCTGTGTTAACACTACCCTCTATTGGAGAAGGATTCGTTATTTTTAGCGATGTATCTCTGAAAGGGCTTGGGTGCGTCCTCATGCAAAATGACAAGGTAATTGCTTATGCATCTTGACAGTTGAAGATTCATGAGCAGAATTATCCTACGCATGATCTAGAGCTGGCGGCAGTTGTTTTTTCTCTAAAGATATGGAGGCACTATCTTTATGGGGAGAAATGTGATATATACACTGACCACCAATGTCTAAAGTATATTATCACACAGAAAGAATTGAACATGAGACAAAGGATATGGTTGGAGCTTATTAAAGACTATGATTTTTCAATTCATTATCACCCTGGAAGAGCAAACAAAGTCGCGGATGCGTTAAGCAGGAAAGATCCTGTTGTTCTGGGAACAATGAGGATCCTAGGGGATCCCTTGATTAAAGATCTAGTAAAATTGGACATGGGAATTATAAGGAAAGGGACATCATCAACCCTATCCCAAATGATTTCTCAAACTTCATTACTAGAGAAGATTAAGAAAGCTCAAAAAGAAGATCCTTTGCTGCAGGAGAAGTTGGAGGCTGTAAAAGATGGGAAGTTCCCTAATTTCAATATTGATCAAGAAGGTGTATTGAAATTTCGTACAAGACTATGTGTTCCATCTATTCCGGAGATAAAGAAAGAACTTATGGATGAATCTCATAGCTCTACTTTCTCTATACATCCGGGAAGCACTAAGATGTATAGAGACCTTCGTGATCATTATTGGTGGGATAACATGAAGAGGGAGATTGTTGATTACACTACAAGGTTCCTGGTGTGTCAGCAAGTAAAGGCAGAACGACAACTTCCTAAGGGGGTATTACAATCGCTATCCATACCAATATGGAAGTGGGATAATATCACTATGGACTTTGTAACTAGTCTCCCGAAAACATCCAAAGGAAACAATGCGATATGGGTTATTGTGGACCGTCTCACCAAGACAGCCCATTTTATCTCTATTCGGGAAGATTTCTCTCTGGATCAGCTTGCCAAGATATACGTGAAGGAAGTGGTAAGGCTGCATGGGGTACCACTATCCATCGTATCTGATCGTGACCCAAGATTCACATCAAAATTCTGGAGAAGTCTTCAACATGCTCTGAATACTGAATTGAATTTTAGTACGGCCTATCATCCTCAAACTGATGGCTAATCTGAAAGGACTATTCAGACACTCGAAGACATGTTGAGATTATGCTCAATGGAATTTAAAGGGGGATGGGATCAACACCTCCCATTAGTGGAGTTCTCCTATAACAACAGCTTCCATTCGAGTATTCAGACGGCACCCTATGAAGCTCTGTATGGAAAGCGATGTAGAACTCCTACTTGTTGGGATGAAACTGGTGAGAAAAAGCTTCATGGGCCTGATCTTGTGCAGGAAATGACAGAACAGGTTCATTCCATCCAACAAAACATAAAGGCTGTTCAGAGTCGGTAGAAGAGCTATGCTGACAATCGTCGAAGGGACTTGGAGTTTGGTGTTGGTGACAAAGTCTTCCTTCGAATTTCTCCATGGAAGAGAGTCATGCGGTTTGAGAAGAAAGGGGAGTTCAGCCCTAGGTACATTGGCCCCTATGAAATCCTTGATCGCATAGGAGCAGTGGCCTATCGTCTAGCACTTCCACCGAACCTAGCTCAAGTTCATGATGTCTTCCATGTATCTCTCTTGAGGAAGTACATACCCGACCCTTCACATGTACTGAACCCAGAGGTGGTACAAATGGAAAATGACCTCTCTTATGAGGAGCAGCCAGTGGAGATCTTGGACCGTAGAGACAAGGTCCTACAAAGCAAGACAACCCACCTTGTGAAAGTGTTGTGGAGGAATCATAAATATAAAGAAGCGACTTGGGAGCCTGAGGAAACGATGAAGCAAAAGTACCCTCACCTTTTCGACTAGGCCTCAAGTATAAATTTCGGGGACGAAATTTCTTAAGGGGGGAAGAATGTAACGACCCAATCTTTTTGAGTAGTATATTAACTTACTCTTAATGATTTAATAAGATGTTAATGGTTAATGCAGGAAGAGGAGTTGATGGCTTCATCCAGTAGACTCGACCCTTATGAAGCCCACTTATCAGATCTTGGGAAGGAGGTAGCATCTGTGGGCTTCGCTTTGGACCAAGCCCAAGCCGAACTCCAGCGTGTCAAGCTTGAATGGAAACGCCTACGGGAGAAGTTCAAGTTATTAGAGATTACTACTAGGGCAATGTTATCTGAGCCTCCCTCAGATTCTCTCACCATAGCACACCTTACACTTAGGTCTTATGCCGGTGTTATAAGGGGCTATGTGACGAGACCCTAGCTTCCTTGTGTAATCCTTTCGGGTGAATAAATTGAGATCTCTTCCTCTAGTGATGTTTGTGGAATTTCTTTTGTCCGGATAATTTTAGGACATATTTTATTGATGAATTTTTGAAAAAGGGATATTTTAAAATATTTATGTAAACCCTAAATAATTAATGTTGTGTAATGATTTTCAAAAAATGGTCTTCTACAAAAGTGTTCAGTAAGGAATTTGGAGTCTAATAAGATCAACTTAATTTTTGATGAATAGTAAATTATGAATAGTGATTTTATGCTTAGGATTAGAAATGTGACCAAATGGATTAGTAATTTCACTCAAAGAAAGTTTTAATATAATTTAGATACCTAGATTAAGTAATGTGATTCAATAAAATGGGTAAATAACGGTTTCATAAATTATTAGTCAGGTATTAGTTTTTTCGGGTGAATAGTGTTTTTTAATTAAAATTTTAATTAAAAATAATTATAAAATTATTTTTATAAAAAGGACTTTATTTTTGAACACAGAGCATCGATATTATGTTAAGGTAATTTTTGGGGATTTTTCTGAAAAAAATGAATTTTCGATGAATAGTGTTTTTATTTAAAAATTAAATTAAAAATATTTAGAAAATTATTTTTATAAAATGGATTTCATTTTTGAAATCAGAGCATTGATATTTGGTTAAGGTGAAATTTTGGGATTATTCTGAGAAAGTTGAATTTTCGATGAATAGTGAAAATATAGTTTTTAAGTTACGGGTGTTTAATGACATCATTAAATGATGTATTAAGTATATATTCAATATGGTCGAATTATGAATAGTAAGATAAGGTATGAGGTGTCCCAAGTGGCCAATACCATGGGAAAATACCATGGGCAAGCCCATGGTTTTGCCAAAACCACTAATGAGGTGTCCTTTGGCCATTAATGCCTTGTCCCCTCACTTTCCCTATAAATACCCACCCTTTCCTCCTTTAGTTTTCACTCCCAACTCTCCCCCAACGAAGTTATGGTCTCCTTACCTCCCAAGGAGTCCTCCCAAGGTTCCCCCAAGCCCTCAATGTCCAAACCTTTGAGTTTCAAGAGTCACGTTTTAAGGTAAGGGATCCGACCTCTCTCTTTCTTTTCATGTAATCTCTTTTATGTCATTCCTTTTATGATCCATGTTCTTATGTGAGAGGAAGTTCTTTTATATTCCTCTTAATACCCTTTTCATTTTTATATGATGAGAGATCCCCTGTTACTCTCATCATTTCATTTTATGAAAGTTTAAGTGACGCCATTAGGCTGCCGAATTTTTAAGGGATTCTTTCACCCTTCTCATTTTTTTCAAGTTCGATTTTCATGTCAGGTCTTTCAAGTTCCTTTTTATTATGTTGGGGTATGATCACTATATCTATCATACTAATATCTTATGATCATATGATTAGAGACCCTATTTTATCTTGTCAATTCATTTTTATTGAAGTTTAAGTGACGTCGTTAGGCTGTCGAATTTTCATAAGAGAAATCAAATTTTTGTCTTCCTTCCATGTTCTTCATTTCAAATGGTATGTCCTTAAAATTTCATTTACATGTCCATATATCCTTATTATTCTGTCCCCCTACTGTTTTATGGATCATTTATGAGTGGGTGACCCATCTCCCCTCTCTTTTCAATGTTTTCTAAAACCCCGAAACATAGCCGTTATGCTGCAGAATTTTCGTCTCAAAATGCCTCTCTCTTTTCTCAAAATTATTTTATGTTATAAAGTGAATACTCAAAGCTCTTATTTATACAAGGGTATTCACATATATATCAAAATTTTCTATTTTAAATTCTTGTATTTACATATATGAGACCCACTTTCCCTTTTCGTGGGTTTAAAGTGACGTAAAGATCGTGTCTTTAAAGCAGTTTTTAAAACGTTATGATTATGAAATGAAACCCATTTATTTTATGATATGTGGGTTATTTATGAAATGTTTGATGATTATATATGTGTCTCACATTATAATAAAGGCAAATTTAAGGGTGCTCCCTGATAGCGCTCCAATTCATTGGGTAATGATGTAACCACTAGAGATTACAATTTTCACGATACCTTGGTGAATAACCTTGGTAATTTTCAAATGACACCTTGGGGATGGACCTTGGTTGTATGTTCATGATTGTCTATGTTAAATGATGTATCCACATCTTCAAGTTATGAAAAATGTTATTTTTATTATGAAATGCCTCATGATTTCTTTCTCATGCCTTAAAGTTCTTTTCATGTCCTTATTGAAGTATATCAAGTTCACATGTCAAATGTTCCTCTTGTTTCCCTTACTGGGCCTTCTGCTCACCCTATCTTTTCATGTATGTCCCCAGGTTATGAGATGCAGTAATGAACCTAGGATGAACTTAAGGAGAAGCCTTTCAAGTATTTAAGAAGAATTCTTTAGGTTGTTTTCATTTATTATGTTCCTGGTTTCCAAGACACTAAACCTTAAAGATCCTCAGTTTTGTGTAATGTAATGAAAGTTTATGTTATAAAAAGGCGGGATGTTATAGACTCTTTAGATTTTCTTGAAATACTCATCCACCACAGGATGAACTGAACCATTCACAACCATTTCTAGCACCAAATATTATCCCAAAGTGTTATCTACCACTAACTCAGACCAATATAGTGGTGATATATTGGTTCTCTCATTCATGGAATCAAATGGTGCTACACCTATTGTAGAGTTTTAATAGTTATGATATACAAACTCTAATGATAGTAGATGATCCTCCCAGCTATGTACTATAACTAAAATTTGAACCTGATGCATGTTTACCAGAACTCTAATGGTCTACTTAACATGGATATCTTTCAAGGGGAGAAAAATTATGCTCAACTGATACTATGTTCCAGAGGCCACCTTAATCCTCTCCATAATCTTGACGTGAAGTGAGTACCATGGTAAAAAATGATCCTTGAGGGAATTTTATGAAGATGTAATACCTCCAAGATGCACAAAAATCCCAAACTCTCCACTAATCTCTTCTCTTGGGTGGTTAGGAAGTTGGCCAACTCGGTTATTCAGTCTACAGTCACTCTGATAGTGTTGTGACCTTTCTCTAATTATGGAAGCCCCATCATGATAACCACAATGTTAAGATCCCATTTCCCCTTACATTTGGGAACCTTGGCCATCACCTACTAATACGTAATACATGAAGAGTTTAACTCAGCCACACTCTACTACATCCTTGCCTTCCCAACAAACTCCAAATAATCCATGTACATACTCTCCTCTTCTATATGTACTACTAAGGAAAAGTGTGAAACCTCTTCATAACTTCCTCTCACAGCATGACTAGTGTCATTTTTCATCCTCAAACAAGGACGGCATGCTCCACACCATTATAAAAGTCATTAAGAACATATAAAGGGGATATATGATCACACAATATCGGAAAATTGATATCCCCAAGTTGTACCTCCATAATGCACTGTAGAAGTGGAGGGGCGAGAACCATTGACTGGTGGTTCTTCACATTATCCTCATCCACTGAGGAAAATATAAATGAGGCCAAATGGTCTATGATGTTTCTTAATAATAGTGAATAGAAACACCCTTATGAGGGTATCTATCCCATCCACACTCTCAGGTGGCTCCCAATATCACACTACATCAACCATTTTTGGGTTCATTGTCTCACCCATTTCTGGGAAGAAATATCCCAATAAGTGGACCTCCAAAAAATAAAACTAATACTTCAAATGATTACCATAAAATTGGTACTCTTGGAGCATGTCTAGGACCATCCTCATGTGTCTTACATGATCCACCTCTGATGATGAGTATATAAGGGTTTCACCAAAGAGGACTACCACAAAATTATCCATGAAGGGTTTAAGGATCCGATTCATAATCCCCACAAACAATATTTGGAATTTAAAATAATGAAATGTATCATTATGAAATCAATGCAATCATAGTGACTTTGGAAATCCACTTTCAGTATATCATCCTCTCGCACCTAGAGTTAGTGATAACCTAAATGAAGGTTAAACTCCGACAAACACTTGACCCCTAACCAATGGTCGAGGAAATGAGTGATTCTTAGGGGTGGATACTTTTCCCCCATTACCTCATTTAGGAAATGTTAATCCACACCTAACATCAAGCACTTATCTTCCTCATTGGAAAAAAACACTTAACTATCTAAGAAAACACATTGGGTATTACAAATCCCAAACTCTACAGATCCCCCAACTGTACCTTCATATTTCACCACTCTATGAGGTCATCCAACATGCTGGAATAAATATGAGGCCATCTCTAGGTGCATGTCCATACTTGAAACAAACTTTATATGGGGAGGTAAGAATGGAACATCATTTGGGAAGGTGTCCACATACTCCTCCAATGTTACAGAGAATTAAAATCTCATAGAATCATCTCCTATCAGGGTAATACTATTAAACTAATATGGAATCATTTATATCCTCTTACACATGAGAACATTCATCTCTATTTGGGATCCCTTCTTATCAAGAAGGATATTTTCATCCCAATAACTTGGGTACACTACAACTACCCCCTAGTAATTGTCAACTGGGTATGGATGGATAAAAACTAGTACATTATAAGGAAAACATCATAAGTTCTCAGTGCCACTATGGAAGGATTCAACATGATACTCTCTCTCATCACAGATTCATGTCACACTATTAATAGATGTTTTTAGTCACGGATTTTATCTACAAGATACTCCAATGCAAGGTTTGTGCTAAAATGGATCTACTGGTATTAATATGCCTCAAATAGGGGATATGTTCAAGGAAAAATGGTTTATGAAAGGGTATTAAAAATATAGATGAGGCAGAGAAGACACATGTAATACCTTGAAATACACTCAAAGCCTCTGGATCAAAATCTCCTACTACCTGAAGCATTCCTTTCAATTATCCACTTACTCTCCACAACTAGGGCTCACTCCAAAACATCCATAAAATAAAAATTCCACAAACATTAATGTTAAGGGAACTCATCTTCCGCATATTAAAGCTATATACACTGGGTTGAACTGACCCACCCAAAAGGTTTTAAATCATTTCATAAGAATGTGTCTTGGTGGGGGAAGTTCCCCTCTTCTTTTCATGTCCAAATTCATGTAAAACATATCCAAAATAGGGCTCTATAGATTCCCAAAGTCACCCTAGAGATGTATCACCCACAGGCCCATCACCAATAGGGGTCATATCCATGTGGGAATTTCACACCACAGGATCATTCTAGGCCTCTACTATAGTAACCCTATCCTTTTACATATAATATTACTTGATTTTAATCATAATTATACATCATAGTACACGCTAAGGATTGTAAAGTCTAGTGTCTTGGAGGACTAGGTACATAAAACTAAAAACATTGAACTAAATAAAATATTTCATTATTTAATATTTAATTTGATCTCCTAACGTCCATTTTTCTCAAAAATATGTGTAGGTTACCATGGGGAACACATGAACAAAGGGATGATCTAAATAGCCCAGTACAAGAACAACCATAAGAATAAAGAATTAGCACATGGGATAAAAGGCTTGATATGATGATATAAAAAGGCATGTAACATATAGAATCATAACATATAAACATGGATTCATATATTTGTGGATTCATAATAATGTTTCATCAACATAAAACATGACTTGATCATGATTCAAGGATAACTTCTAAGACCATTGCACTTGTTAGCACAAGCCAAGGCTAATCGCCAAGACCGTCACACATAATGTCTCATGAGACTCAACATTACCCAATGAAAGGGAGTGATATCTAGTTTTACCCATATTAAATTTTCATGAATATGTTTTCCACATAATTAATCATACATAATCAAGCTTACATAAACATAAAGGTTGCCCATGGAAAGAATTGGGTACCATAATCATGTCATGAAACATTACAAATCAGCGTATCATAAAAATGTCCATGAAATAAAGGAACTAAAATATATTTATAAATTAATATGTAAAAATTGAAATGTATTATGGTTAATGATTTCATGTATAAGTGACAACATGTAATAAAAGTATTTAATAAATTTTAGCATTAAAACATTTTTGTGCGGTTTTAAGGAAAATACCATAGAGCCTTTAAAATATAAAAGGGAACAATATTTTATATAAAACCGTAAGTGAACCAAGAATATTTTAATATTAAGAATACTTATTTTATAAATATGATGGTGTCTTCAAATATATGATAGTGTTAACTTGAAATCGGTTAAGAATTTAGGAATTTCGGTCAAAACAGGTTTGCTTATCAAGAGGTATTGAGGAGGTAATCACTTAAAAGCATGTATATCCCTGAAAGATAATGATTAAGGGGTCTTGATAAATAAATTTGGAAAATTTAAACATAATTTATAAGATTCAAATAAAAATATAAGATAAATTCATTTTTTTAAAAGAAAGATAAGGCAATATGAAGGAACAAAGGAGGTTCGGGTGCAATCCCATACGGATTATCGGCATGGTATCAGGTGTACTTAAGTGGGATTAATGAGAGATAAATGGGTATATAATCACTTATAAACCATGAGGTCAGTATGGGGGAGGTTATAAGTCATACCCCATCATTATATATTAAACATAAAATTTCATAACATAGAGTACATTCTTGAATAAAAGTGAAATAGAGAGGATCCCTTGCCTTAAGTCTGATGGTGTTCTTCACTTACAATTAATGACCTGAATAATCAAATTAGGTTCATTAATTAATAATTATTGAACCAATTCTATATTTAAAAGATTTAGTATAATATTTTTATGTTAATTCATGACATTTCTTATGGGTTAAGTGGTTCAATTTCACTGTTTGGGTCCATTTGTTTTCTTGGTCTTTACGATCGTTTTACTTATTTTCATGAACATAGAATCATGTAAAATGTGGATGGTTTTCCAGAATTGGTGTTATATTTTATAATTTAACATGCATAAGGTTACATTTTTGTAAATTAAATTTTGTTACTTAGAGTGAAGTTGAATCATTATATAAAACATTAATGACAACCCCTGGGATAAATTTGGCTATTTTTCTCATAATTAGCTTGTTGTATATTATTATTTAACATCAGGTGTGGAAAATGATTCCAAAACACCACATAAGATAAAATAAATATATTATGATCTTATTTAACCAATAAAATGGTTTCAAGACAAGACTAGAATATGGAAATGAAAATTGAAAACTTTTCTTCCTTGAATGTGATAAATCAACACATCTTAGACGGTATTTTCACTTAAAGACTAAAAAAAGGGGTAGGGAGAGATTATGATAAACTGTACCATTAACATAATATCATTACATTAAATTTATGTTACTGGAGTTATCATACCAGTTTGTTGAAGTGAGGTGAGGAAAGAAACAAGAAAATAAAATAATCTGAAAGAAAATAAAAAAATCACAGAGGAATTTACCTCCTGAGTTTATCTCTTTTGAGAGCTTCTTAATAGGAGAGGAGTTGGTCTTATTAGGAGACTAATATCTGCTAGAAATGGGGGAGGATCTTGGGGAGTGATTTGGGAAGAACATATGAAAGCCACAAGGCTTGAGAGGAGTAAAGAGAAGAGGATATTGTGGGTGGTTTTTATAGTGTAGGGGAGGAGGGTTTTCTTAATATTAAATTCCTTGGTTTATTAATTTCCCTCCAAACCAGAAATAGTGATTATTCCATGACCATAAATAGTAATAAGTGAATGTGAGTTTGATATTTGGGTCCTTACATCATTTATGATGTTAGGAATAGTGGTATTAAATTATAATGTATTTATACGGTAAATTAATATATTTTACTATTCACAAAAAATTCATGTATTTCATAAAAATCCCAAAAATTCACCCTAACAATTTTTCAATGTGTAGAATAAAAAAATTAACTCCGTTTTTCAAAAATAATTTTCTAAATTTTATTAATTTAATTTTTAATTAAAATCGTAATTTACTTGAAAATTGCGGATTTTAAAACTATAACTGGTTTTATAATGCTTTCAAAAATTACGTAAGGTCTAATAAAATTATCTTAAAACCAGAAGACATAAAATTATTAATTTATAAACACCTTTTAAGAAAGTACATTTTCTTTTAAATTAATTAATTAATTGTAATTAATTATTTATGACTTACAAAAATACCAGTACTTTTACTATGGTTATATTATCACTTATAAGATTCCTAAATTTAATTTATACATTCAGGGATGAGGTTACTATTCTTTGGGAAGATTTATTATTCATAAGGGACATATTAATATTCATAAGGGTATGTTACTATTCACCAAAAAATAAGTTTGTTCCATTACACTCCAAACATCTTACTGATCACAACCGTGTGCGTCAGATTTTATAAATTCAAATCACAGAGGTGACAATATTAGGTTTAAAGGTCACATATCACTTAGTATTTTATTGTGCTGTAATTTTGTGTGATTATATTACATAATTATAAGAAAGTAATTTCCATTGATAAAACATTTGGTCATTACATTATTCCCCCCTTATGAAATTTCACCCTCAAAGTTTTGATTTGCATTCTAAGACATAAACATGTGCGAGTACTTTTCTTTCATTTCCTCCTCCAGTTCCCCTATTTCCTCTTCATAATTATGGTTCTGCCACAGTACTTTGACCAGGTGTATAGTATTGTTACGTAGAACTTTATCTCTATCATCCAAGATCTTCACTGGATTCTCCTTGTATGCAGGATCATTCTCTAACTGTACCACCTCTGAATAAATTACATGGAATGTGTCCAATTTGTACTTCCTTAAGAGGGATATATAGAAGTAATCATGTACTTTGGCCATGGTAGGTGGAAGTTATAGTCGATAGGCCATAGCTCCAATATGATCAAGAATATCAAAGGGTAAGATGTACATGGGACTTAACTTTCCTTTCTTTTCAAACCATATGACTTTCTTCCATGAAGATATGCATAGATATACCATGTCTCCAACTTTGAACTCAAGGTCTCAGTGACAACTGTATTCATAAATCTTTTTTTGACTTCGTGCTACCTTGATGTGCTGCTGAATGGTTTTCACCTTCTCCACCATTCCTTCGACCAATTTATGTCCTAACAGCTTACGCTCACAGACTTCATCCCAACACACTGGTGTTCTACACATTTTCCATAAAGGGATTTCTATGGTGCCATTTGGATTCTCAAGTGGAAACTGTTGTTGTAGGATAATTAAACCAGTGGAAGATGTTAGTCCTACCCTCCTTTTAATTCCATAGAACATGATCTCAACATATCTTCTATTGTTTGAATATTTCACTCAGATTGGCCATCAGTTTGAGGCTGATAGGCCATATTGAAGATCGGTTCAGTTCTTAGAGAATGTTGGAGACATTTTCAAAACTTCGAGGTGAATCTTGGATCTCGATCAGATATAATATATATTGGTACTCCAAGTAGCCTTACCACATCTTTGATATATATTTGTGCAATTTGATCCAATGAGAATTCCTATTTAATCATGATAAAGTGAGTTGTCTTTGTAAGACGATCCACAATGAACTATATAGCTTTTTTTCCTCTAGATGTCCTATAAATTCTAGTGAAAAATTCCATGGTGATGTTCTCTAACCTCAACATTGGTATGGGTAGTGTTTGCATCATCCCCTTAGCCTTCTATCATTCATAATTCACTTGTTTACATACCTGAAACTTTGATGTATACCTAGAAATCTCCTTCTTCCTATTGTCCCACCAAAAGTTCTCTCGAAGATCACGATACATATTTGTGCTCTTTGGGTGAATAAAGAAGGTTTATCTATGTGCATCATTCAAAATATCCTACTTTTATCTTTGGATCAAATTTTACACAAAATCATGACTCAAACCTTATGACTCCATCCGTTTCAATATTGAACTCTGAGGATTTCCAATTTCTAATAGCTCCCACCCTTTTTATAATTTCCACATATTTTATTTGAGAATCATTTATTTTCTCAATGAGGGATGGTTGATAAATAATTAGAGAAAGTGTTTATGATGTTACTCCCTTAATGATTCCTATGTCCATCCTATATACATATAAAAATATTAGATCATTTTCAATTATCATCATTGATAAAGATGCAGGATCCTTTCTACATAGAGCATATTCCACCTTATTTGTCTTATCGGGATGGTAGTGGATTGAGAAGTCATAATCATTGATGTTCTTGATCCATATTTGTTGAAGCATATTAATCTCTTTTTGGGTGATATATATTTGAGACTCTTTTGATCAATATATATCTCACACTTCTCCACATAGAGATAATACTGTTAGATTTTAAAATGAAAAGGTCACAGCCGTTAACACCAGATCGTGCATAAGATAGTTTTTCTCATGTAATTTTAGATTCCTTAATGAATAGGCTATCACTTTTTCATTTTTCATCAACACACATCCTAATCCCTTCATGGAAGCATCACTGTACACTACAAAGAGTTCTCCACTTATTGGGAGTGTGAGTACTGGCATAGTGATTAGCCTCTTTCTAAACTCCTTAAAATAGTCTTCACATTCCTAAGTATAGAAAAACTTTACTCCCTTCTTTGTCATCTGGGTCATTGGGTTTGAAAATTGTGAAAATTTATTCATAAATTGTTGATAATACCCATCTAGACCCAGAAATCTGTGGATCTCTGTTACATAAGTTGGCTTATGCCACTCTTCAATCACCTTTATCTTGGAAGGATCTATAGATATCCCTTTTCTGGTGATAACATGCCCCAGGAAAGATACTTCCTCCATAAAAAACTCACATTTACATTACTTTTCATACATATTCTCCCATCACAAATTCTTTAACACAGTATTCAAATGCTCCACATGTTCCTCCATGCTATAGAAGTATATCAGAATATCGTCGACAAAGACTACCAAAAATTTTTTGAGGTAATATCTAAAGACTCTATTAATTAAATCCATGAAAATTTTTGGAGCATTATTGAGTCTGAAGGGCATCACTATGAACTCATAGTGTCCATACCTCGTTCAAAAGGCATTCTAGGGAATATATTCCTTTCTCTCCATCAATTGGTGATATCCCGATCGAAGGTCCAGCTTATAGAAATAAATGGCCCCACGAAACTAATAAAACAAGTCAACTATCCATGATAGTGGATACTTGTTCTTTATCGTGATTTTGTTGAGCTCATGATAATCAATGTAGAGGTAAAATGATCCATCCTTTTTCTTGATAAAGAGGATTGGATCCCCCCACAATTAAGCACTCGAGCATATAAAACTATTCTCTATATTATCCTGTAACTACTTCTTCATCTCATCTAGCTCTATAGTGGCCATTCTATAAGATGTATTTGATATAGGAAGAGATCCAGGAATAATATCAATTTATAACCCAACCTCTCGGTTAGGATGAAGACCAAGAAACTCTTTAGGGAATACATTAGTGTAATCCCTCGCGATGGGCATGTCTTCAAGCATGATTCTCTTCTTTGTCTCAATCATATGAGATAGACATGCTTGATCATAAGGAATTAATATCCACACTTGAGACACTGATTATATAGGATATTTATCTACCTCCTTACACTTTTAAGTAACTGTAGGATTCTTCGGGATGTGAAGATCGATCTCCCTTTCCTGACAGTTGATGTTGGCTTTGTATAAAGATAGTAAATCCATGCCCAAGATATCGTCGAACTCCACTAAAGGAAGCATGGCAAGATTTTATGGGAGGTTTAGTCTAAAAATGTTAACCAAGGAGGATATATAAACCATGGATGAAATAATTGACCCATTTTTTGTTCTCATAGATAACTTGTCCTCCAAATTTTGAGTTGGTGTTTGAATAGTTCTACAAAACTTGCATGATATGAAAGAATATGTAGAACCAGAATAAAATAGTATGTTCTATATTCTTGAATGAATAACTAGCATACATGTCACCATATCATTGTCCGACTTCACCTCCATAGTAGTGAAAACATAAGATCGTCCATGTTTCCTTGGAGGTTGTTGTTGATTTCCTCAGATAACCCTCAGTTTAGGGAAATTGATCACATAATTACCATGATCCTTGCCGTTGTAGCAGTCCACTACAAGCTGAGTGTTAATCTGAGCCTTCTTTTCTTCTTCCACATTATTTGGATTCTTCATATATGGCCGGCAGTTTTTAGCCAGATGTCCCAACTTTCCACATTTGATGCAATTATTGTTTCCCTTTAGATAGTTCCCAAGATTCTTCATCCCACAATTTTTACACGTGGGTTGATCGATCTTCTTCCCATAATGAAATTTATTTGTGGGACCTCCCACATGAGATTCCATTTTCCTCTTCTTGTCATTTGGCCCATGATACCACTGAGAGTCTCTGATCTCCATTTCAAACATGAAGAAACAACATAAAATCTCCTCATAGCTACCGACGTCTCAAATCACCAGCACTTTTTGTAGACTGGACTTTAGTCTTCTAAATAAGTGATCAACCTTGCTTTAGGTGTTCATGATAAAGCTAGAGTCACACCTTAAAAGCCTTGTAAAGTTTTCTTCATACACCCCTATTGAATCATCTTCCTTATTCTTGAGTCTGAGGAACTCTCTTTCCATATTGACATAGAGGGTTCAGGTGAAATATTTATTGAAAAACATACCCTTGAATTCCTCCCATTCCATGGAATCAATTTCCTCCATGGGATTTGTATTCCTGATCAGTGTGCACCACCGATCAGCTTCCCCATCAAAACGATAGACCGCTAGTATGAATTTCTCTTCTTTTGAGCAATGGAGGATAGACAATATCTTTTAAATGGAGTTAATCCAATGTTATTCAAGGAGGGGATCATATGATCCACTAAACATGGGTGGAATTTTATACATGAAGTATTCAACGGTAACTTGATCATTACTTGGAGGAGGAGGGAGTTCCACATGATTCAAGTTATTATTCATAACTTGAGCTAGCTGAGAAGGTACTATCATGAAGTTTTTAGCACATGTTCCCATCATATTAGGCATATCATTTGAAAAATATTCACATTACCTATCACATTGATTGTGGGAACATGTTCTTCTATTTCCCTCCATTAACTATGAAAAAGAACATACAATTAGAGGGCTTTAATACTTAGCTATTGAGCATAAAAAAAGAAACATTGAACATAAGAGCACAAACTTGTAAAGGAGAAGTATATCCAAAATTGTGATTCCCTATGTTTAAATCTAGTTTATCCTTGATCTATTTCTAACTTATATTCTTATGGGCCTTTTTTTATTACCTTAATAATGGTTTGAACAATGCTTATTAATTTACCAAAACATATCCCCCAGTAGTGTCAAACCAAGAGTACAGCAAGTCCCATTATCATGCACCAATTCCCATTCGATTCTAGCTTAAAGCGGTATTTTTGGGTTTTACCCCTAGATACATCTATACCATGGCCACCTCAAACTATTTTTATTCAAACAGGGATGTATTTTCTTAATAAAACACTTACTCTATACTTACCAAAATTTAGGGGTGCCTTATTATACATAGTCTCGAACATAAGGTTCTTACAAAAGTTCTCTATTCCTAATCTCCAAAAATAACTAGACTATCCTCTGATACCAAAAATAGAGACCATAGCCTTTTACATAAAACATTACATTCTTTTAAGCATAATTATACATCAGAGTACATGCCAAGGATCGTAAATTCTAGTTTCTTGGAGGAATAGGTACATAAAACTGAAAACATGGAACTAATTAAAACATTTAATTATTTAATATTCAATTTTATCTCCTAACTTACATTGTGGTCAAACATCTACGTATGGTACCCTAGGGAACACATGAACAAAGAGATGAGCTAAATAGCCCAGTAAGGGAATAACCATAAGAACAAAGCGTCAACACATGGGATAGAAAGCATGACATGATGATATAAAAAGGCATGTAATATATGGAATAATAATATATAAAAATATAATCATATATAAATGGAGTCGTAATAATGTGGTATAAATATAAAACATGTATTTATCACGATTCAAGGCTAACCACCAAGACTGTTGCACATTGTATCACAGGCCAAGGATTACTGCCAAGGCCATCACAAATAACATCTCATTAGACTAAACATTACCCAATGCATTGGAGCTCTATATGGGAGCACCCATATTAAATTTTCTTGAATATGATTTTCACATAATTAATCACACATAATCAATCTTACATAAACATAAGGGTTACCCATGGAAAGAATTGGGTACCACAATCATGTCATAAAACTCAAAAAATCGGCGTATCATAAAAGTGTCCATGAAAGAAAGGAACTAAAATATACATGGAAATTCATAAGGTAAAATATGAATGTATCATGGTAAGTTATGTCATGTAGAAGTGAAAACATGTAAGAAAATAATTTATGAAATTTTATCATTAAAGAAGTTTTGTATGGTTTTAAGGAAAATGTTATAGAGCCTTTAAAATAGAAAAGGGAAAAATATTTTAAATAAAACTATAATTGAACCAAGAAGGTTTTCATAATAAAAATACTGATTTTATGAAGACAATGGTGGTTTAAAACATAGGACAGAGTGCACTTGAAATCGGGTAAGAATTTGGGAAGTTCCCTCAAAATAGGGTTGCTTATTGGGAGGTATTGAGGAGGGAATCACTTAAAAACATGTATATCCCTGAAACAGAATGATGAAAGGGTCTTGATAAATGAATTTAAAAAATGTACACATAATTTATAATATTCACATTAAAATATAAGATAACTTCATTATGGTAAAATAAAGATAAGGCAACATGATGGAACAATGGAGGTTCGAGTGGAATACCTTACGGATTATCGACATGGTATCAGGTGTACTTAAGAAGTATTAATAAGAGAGAAAGGGGGTATTTAATCACTTATACATCATGAGGGAAGTATGGGGGAGGTTAAAAATCATACCTCAGCATTAGGGATTTCACATAAAAGTTCATAACATAGAGGACATTCTTGAATAAAAGTGAAATAGAGAGGATCCCTTACCTTAAGTCTAATGGTGTTCTTTGCTTGCTATTAATGACTTGAATAATAAAATTTGGTTAGTTAATTAATAATTATAGAACCTCTTCTATATTTAAAAGATTTTTTATAACCTTTTTAAGTTTATTCATTTCCTTTTTGGTGGGTTAATTAGTTCAATTTCATTGTTTGGGTCCATTTGTTTTCTTGGTCTTTATGATCGGTTTACTTATTTTCCTGAATAGAGAATCATGTAAAATGGGGATGGTTGTCCAGAATTGGAGTTATATTTTATTATTTAAAATCCATAATATTAAATGTTTTTTAATTTAATTATTTTACTTGGATTGAATTTCAATCATTATATACAACATTAAGGATAAACACTTGGATTAATTTGTCCATTTTTCTCATAATTAACTTGTTTTGTATTATTATTTTACATCAGGTGCGAAAAAAGATTCTAGAACATCACATAAGATAAAATAAATATATTATGATCTGGTTCAACCATTAAAATGTTTTAATGACCAGTCTGGAAGATGGTAATGCAAATTAAAAACCCACCATCCTTGAATGTCATAAATCAACACATCTCGGACAGTATTTTCGTTTATAGAATAAAAGGAGGGGGAGGGAGATATTGTGATAAAATATCACATTATAATAATATAATTCTAGTAAATGTATGTTATGGGAGTTATCATATCATTTTGGTGATGTTAGTTGATTAAATAAACAATAAAATAAAATAACATTAATGAAAATAATAGAATCAGAAAGCGGAATTTACCTATTGAGTTTATCTCCTTTGAGAGCCTCTTAAGGGGAGAGGATTTGTTATTTTGAGGAGACCAAGGGATTTTGGACGTGGGGTAGGATCTTGGAGAGTTATATGGGCATAAATTAGGTAATTAATGAGACTTTAGAGGAGTAAAAAGAAGAGGGGGTGGTTTTTATAGTGCAGGGGAGGAGGGTTTTCATAATATTTAATTCCTCAGTTTATTAATTTCACTCAAGACTAGAAATAGTGATGATTACAAGACCAAAAGTGGTAATAAGAACATGTGAGTTTCAGATTTTGGTTCTTACATCACTTATGATTTCAGGAATAGTGGTTTTAAATTATAATGTATTTATACGGAAAATTAATGTATTTTACTATTCACTAAAAAACATGTATTTCAGAAAAATCCCAAAAATTCACCCAAACCATTTTTTGATGGGTAGAATCCAAAAATTAACTCCATTTTTTAAAAATAATTTTATAAATATGATAAATTTAATTTATAATTAAAATCAAAATTTACTTGAAAATTTCTGATTTTAAAACTATAACTGGTGTTATAATGATTTCAAAAATTACATAAGGTCTTATAAAATTATCTAAAAACTAGAAAACATAAAATTGTTAATTTATAAACATCTTTTATGAAAATAATTTTATTTTAAATTAATTATTTAATTTTAATTAATTCTTTATGCCTTATAAAAATACCAATACTTTTACTATGGTCCTATTATCACTTATCAGATTCTAAAATTTTATTTATACATTCATGGATGAGGTTACTATTATTTTGGAAGATTTACTATTAATAGGGGTTATATTACAATTCATAAGGGTAGGTTACTATTCACTAAAAAAATAATTTTTTCCCATTAGAACCCAATCATCTTACTGATCGCAACTGTGTATGTCAAATTTTCCAAATTCAAATCACTGAGGTGAAAATATTATATTTAAAGGTCACTTAGCACTTAGTAGTTAATTCTATTTTAATTTCATGTGATTATATGACATAATTGTAATAAAGGAATTCTTGTTGATAAAACATTGGGTCGTTACATCTACCACCTAAGATGGGGGTCCAGATCACCATGAATCCTAAATGATATCTATCTATGAAACTAATAAAGCACACTCAATACAAGTGAATAATATTTGGGTATAACCAAAACCAAATGTTACTCATCCTAATAGGGATCATACAATTAAATCACTGAAGGTTGTTTATCATGATATTGTGTGGGTGGAGATATCACTTGAAATCCACCTATAGAAACCGCCTCCTATATAGCTCCACAAACTGAAGCCTCGTCTCCCAGCAGATCAAAACCATGATCCCTATATATAATCCTAGATGGTTTCCATCATGGAATCATCCAAAAATAGCCAAGATGCACCAAATTAAAAATAGTATATCCAGGGATCTGACTCAATATGGACAAAGAATAGAAAACCCATTCATATATGAAACATGAACCAATTTTTTCCTTACTACTAGTAAATACATGTGTTGAGTCAAAAAGTATGTTATCAAAGTCATAGTCAATAGATACAAAATCCATCATAACAACACTAGGTTCCCTATCCTGAAATCAAAACTCAAAATATTTTATCATTATTTCCCTAAATCTCAAACCAACCCTGTTAGCTAGACAATCTCCAAACTTTGGTCCTATGATAACCTCCCTTTGACACAAAGTTGTCACAAACTGACCCACCATAGCCCACATGGCTGGTGATAAGCCACATGTGACACATGGGAGGCCTTATACTAAAGTACCTATACACATGAACGCATCTCCATACACCGGTAAAACGAATAAAGGAAAAAAATCATACTATAAGTTAATTCATAATAGCTATCACACATTATATTACCACAAGACATAAAATAGAAGTAAAAGGTCCAAATAAAATCCCACAAAACCTAAAAAGGAATGAAACTTACTGAGAACATAGGGGAAGCTACCTAATAGAAAATCATGGATCTATATGTGGTATCTCTAGAATAACTAAGATCTACCTAATCCTAGTCTGTCTAGGACTCCAATAAAGGGATTTTCTCTTGTATAATACATGAAATGTGGGGGAAGATCTCATGAATGAGTGGTTATATACATACCCAGTATGACGCCCAAAAATAACCAAAAAAGCATGAAGAGAGTAATATTTTCATTAACATGGATATATATAAATTAGGATATTATATATAACAATATATAACAATAACAACCATGATATGAACAATATATACACTAAGTCTCAAACTGATCCCAAGACCTCATTACAAGACAAAGATTCTACTAAAGGATTAAATATCACACTTGTCCAAGAGAACTCACTCTATGGATCTCTTTATTACTGATGGAACTCATCTGATAGGTCACACTCACTGGTTATATACATGAATAAAGCCCAAGGAAACTAACATGGATCATCTGAGATACACACTCAATCATACTACACCTCATCAAAAGACAACAAATTCCAATACACAGATAAGGGATCATGCCTAGGGCCATGCGGTATGTCGGAACCTATCTTGAATAACCCGCTAAGTAGAGGATCAAATCCATGAGTATATTGGTCATGTAAATTCCTAAAACTCCACCTAGGGAAGAAGATAATTACATGGGATCATGCACTAGACATCACTAAGGTATTTGGTAACTCTATCTGAGACTAATCCCATAGAGTGGATCACATCCTATGCCTAGGATATGTTTCCTCATAGTACCCTCATGTGGATGGACTAAGGGTAAATTCACTTGAGAAATAGTTTTATACTAAATTTTTTTTAGGGAACTCTCCCAGGCTTGTGCCAGACCTAAATTGAGAATAATATGGAATCCAACTGGCACTTTTATGGAGTACACAACATGTTCTATAGGAGTACAGAGCTTTTCTAACAGATTCTAGAACGTCCCATGTATCATTCCCAAATGAAATAAATTAATCAAAATGTATGGTGTGTCCCTAGGGGTATATGGATTCTATATGTTTGTCTAAAGCTCAGTGTGTGCCTTCTATCTAAGCCCATGTACTTTCTGAAGTAAACTACATGTGCACTAACATACACATCATGAGGGGTAACATGGTCTCTTGGGTGTGTACTCTCTATAAATGAAGATACTTTCACCAAGTCTTAAATTATGTGTGATTGAAGAACATTTTGTGTAATTATACATAGATTTCTAGTTGTGTGCCCCAAGTACATGTCGATCTGGCGGCTAAGTATCACATAATGTGTAGTAATCCCATATGTTGTATGATATTTAACTCAATGGGAAACCCTAGAAACTACATAGAGGGTACTACACAACATATATCCCTCTAAAGTACATGAATTATAGTGTGGGATTTATTATAAATTCTAGAACGTTCATGCATATTTTCCTGTATTCCACTGCCATATTTAGTGTCGCCAAATATCTCACCATAACACCTGGATATAGGTTGACATGTATCAATGTCCAACTAAAAGTAATATTTTGGTCATTCTTCACTGGAAATCCATCATGTTCTCTATCCTGAAGCATCCCAAATGACCCAGCTCTGGAATACTTTATCACTCATGCCTCAATCAGATTTCCACCATTGTTGGTGGCTGGATTTCGGTTTCTCTCGGCACAGGGTCACCAATAATCACACCTCCATATATATACTCTCAATCCAACATAGGAAATTGAAATTACCTGATCCATTTTTGAATCCCCACCATCATCAGCATGCCTCTATAGCAACTTCAACACCTAAAATAGAACCCATGACGATGATTTATTGTTCCAAAGATCGAACACATAATGATTGGTCTACCTCGGTACCGTTGAGTCACAAAAAAAATATTTCTGATAAATAATTCTAAGAATGGAGGGGTAAAGTAACATAACACAAATTAAGGCTTGATCAAGGTCCCTATTCATTTTGATATCATTGGAATATTCCAAGAGTAGTGGGTTATAAGAAAATCAATTCCTAATTCTAGGAAGATAAAACATCACCAATAAATCAAAATATCATCCCACGAATCAATTGTTATAAGGATTGATTCATGTTTAAAAAGTATAAAATAATTAAAGGTTAAATCCACATAAAAACACCCTAACTTGAGTTTGTATCGATCGCTGATGAAGAACGATTCAACATCATTTTTGTTGGCAAGATCCATGAACTTTTTTGGTGATGAACAAATCCTCAGTATGGATCGTTGATCATTGATCCGGTCATTATTCACAAAATCTCTCTCTAAATATTTAAGGTTATGTTGCTAAACGTAGGATTTTTATCATTACTGGGTTTAAATATGGTAGGATTAGGTCATGGAGATTATATAAAAAAATATTTATTTATTTATTCATATTCCCATTATTTAACTTAATCTAAACACATATTGTGCACAAAGGATATATCGTGCCTCGCGTAAAACAGACATTTAAGATTTATTGGCAGTCTAATATTTCAGATCTGATAGTCCATTCAAGATTTATTCCATTATTTAAAAAAAATTGTGTTTTTTTTGTAATAATTTTATATTTTTACTATATACCAAAGATTTTTTGGCCCCGGAATCATGAATTGACTTAGCACCTAACTTCCATAATATTACTTAAAATATTCCAAAGTCTTATTTTGGAAAAACAACTTTTACCCTAAATATATAGTGGGGAGACTATTCCATAAATATTATATCACCATCTATAAAAAAGAAATAATAAATAAAAATTTCATAAATAAACATCACAAAATACAAGAGATATCATCATCATATGCAATATCAAAAAGATATACAATCACCAATACAATATGTCAAAACGGATCCCCATACATGATAGATAAATAATTAAAATAAAAATAATAATAATAATAATAACATAAATATAATGGAAAAAATCCTATATTATGTACCAGTATTACCTTAATCCTCAGTAAGCTCCTCCAGCTCAACAGCATGTTATAGGGCCCCCTTCTTTTTCTATATCCTAGAAAACAAAGTCTGCATATGAACTAAGGTTCCCATGTAAGGTGTGAGTAATAAAACCTAATAAGACATGAATAATGAGTCTTTATCAAAATTTAAATTGATATATAAATTTTTTTCCACTAAAAAAATATAATAAGCATACAAATCCTTCGGGGTCATCGTGTGCTAACAAGGCTGTCAGTATTCACGACCTTATTTGATTTTTATCTCTGATAAAAATATCTTTCATGCTTATTCATAAGTACAAAAATAGTTCCATAACTATCCCCTTAAACTTAGGGGAGGTTTCATAATATTTTCTAGGTAATCCCCTCTTACACATAGGATGACAAATATAAAGTACCATGGTTATATCCTCTTACATAGGAGATGTTATAAAAAAGTTCTCTGGTCATCACATCTCACTCAGAGTATGTTATACTTAAATTTCCCTAATCACACTATCTCACTTTGTGGATTCTTCATATAAAGTTTCCTGTTTATCCCCTTTCACTCAGGGTATGTCTCATATAAATAATCCTGACATGTTATATAGCACGCAACAAGATAATAACCAAATAAACAAACATGATCCCTCAGTATAATCCCATGTTAACCTATCATGGTTTTTAATATAACCATGTTAACACTATAACCACCATATAAAGTTGGTTGAAATGTCCTTGGTACATAAATACCACTTTATTAGTTCATCCATGCCTTAGTCGATACAAGACAGCTCACTCATTGCCCCATTTACCATAGTGGACAACCCTACATCTACCTATACAATGAGGTGTTATTCCACTATATAAAATAAATTAATCATTAAATACATATATAAGTGGTTAAATGAATCCATATGAACATACTTGGTCACTTTTATACCAAAAAATGAGTCTCTTAGGGAAACACAATCACCCACATGCAAGTCAAGTCATAAAATATTATATAAAACTAGTAACATGATAAGGAATTCCTACCCAAATATCTATTGAGTTCACTCACCAATACATTATCTATTATTTAATCCAAAACCATAGGAAAATTAAAATAATCCACAGTCATATCAATAAGTTTTTTATTAGGGAAACTAAAAAATAGGGGAAATAAGGAATTTATAGAGTACATGATCAAAGGATTAACAATAGAAATTCATCGCAATTAATGGAACATAAAACAGTGAATAAAATGGGAGTAGATAACCCAAAAAACTAAGGGAAATCTCCAAATCCCATCTAATTAATTTAGTGTTTAAGGGAGAAAAGGGGTAATAGATAAAGGGGTCCACAGTAAATTTACCAATCTAGCCCTTTAAAAACTACCTGAGCACTTGGTCATGACATGAAAAATAAGGGCTACATCATGGAACCTCCTCACCAAGAAGCATCACAACATAGACCCTCTAGGCCATAGTGTGACCACCCCTAAACAAACGACTCAACCTCCTATTAAACTCTGCTATGAAATGAACAAGGTTTTCAAACCATTATGGACCCTCCTTTAGGTGACCCCATTCCATGACTTCCTATTGCCAGGTTTTTTCACTTCATGTTAACCCTTGACTCCATTAAAATAATCATGTATGGAAACCCTCATCATTTGATGATCATATATAATGGAAACCACTTCTATATGGGCCTCACAATACTTATTCATGACACTCTCGACCCTTATATTCTAAAACTTGTCCAAAATCCATTCTTTCAAACAACACATTGTTGATCCCCTCTATCACTTGGTAACCTCCTACATCTCATAACTATAATACATTAATACCTTATCACCTTTATTGATCCATAGATCAAGCACCCCATCATGTCGTGTTTTTTATTATTTACCATATAACACCCTGTTATTCTGGAACTACATGTCCAAACCAAATCTAACTGCTTACAACATTATACCAAGTCATGGAAAACTCCCTAAACTACCATATTTCATAAAAATTAATTTACTTAAAAAAAATTAAAAGCATAACACACTTTCATGTTTTAGGCGAATTATATATCATAAGTACCACTAAAGGATGATAGAAGTTATTGTAACAATGCATTGATGGATATTTGTCCATTTATAGGTATGTTTGGTAGTTTTACATGGTTTTTGTTATAATTAATAAATTACTATATTTTGGTGATCATAGCCATGATATTTTTTACTCCATATCATATCTCATTTTATTTATCATTTGTAAAATTATTACATTGTACATTACACTCATTTTTTACTCAGTTTTTATTGGTTCTAGCCATTAACTAAAACAAAAAATGATAGTATGAGTATTAAATAATAATATTATTAAAAATCCATATTATAATTAAAATGAATCCTATAACACTATCAATTAAACCTATAACATATTATATTTGACTTATGAAATTATTGGTACATTATAAAATTATTTTTCTATAACTTGTGTTAAAATGATTCGTGTCATTGGTGTTTAGGGGAATTTGAATTTTTTATTCAAATTTAGGCGAGGGATTTTAGTCATGTTTGGGATGGGTTTTGATGTTTTGATAATAGTATTCCAATTTAATAATACCTATAGTGGGTTCCCAACTACTGGTGGATGAAAATATCTATTTTAAAAAAGTAGCATGACACTATGAAGGTAGGACATGATATAGGGAACCTGTAAGAGATCCATATGGGGATCATCCCCCCTACATTATGGTATCTAATTACACCATGTTCTAGGATCCACATTGAAATGTAGCCTAATATGGTGAGGATCATACCATATCTCAATGGGATAGTTCCATAGTGTAATTTCATTAGAGTTTAGGGTCTCTATCATTTTATAGGAAATTTCACCATGGTCTATTGACCATGACACATAATGGAATTCCAAAAGTTGGTCTTCTATCCTTTTGGTGTGGATACACAATTTATTAAAGACCACACTGAATTGTTTCCTATTTCAAGGTTTATCTTGGTCTATGATGGATTTCCAAGACAATTTTGAGTAGGAGACCATGTTGTGTCTATGTTGTTTGCTTGTTTTTGTTTTATAAGGTCCTTTTAGTAACAAAATGAGGTCCTATTTGGAACCCCCATGAGCTCTAGTCACTCTATTTGGAATATAAGGAAATGGATTTCCCAATTTCAAAATCTATATACTCCCCTTGGTCCCACTTCAACCCAAGTAGTATGAGACTATTTCATCATGTGGACTTTTGGTAAGTATTCCCCTTTCCCTCGCCTTGTTCACTATTATTATTTATTTCTAACTTCTTCTCAATATATTATACCTTTTGGGATCCAATTCCATCAAGTAATAGTGGAATTTTCCTTCTTTATGAGTCGTTCATGTGTATCTCACTATGGAAGTCGCATAAGGGGATGTTCATGCCATCTTTCATTATCCATCTTGAGGTTTAGGTGCATTTATGGAAGTGTACCTCACCTCATTGATTGTGGTTTATAAATACTGGTCCATTCATCACTCTGAGACCTAGTGGAGGTTAATAAGAGAATTTAATTGAGTTAAAGGCCATTTTATTGTAGTATATTTCTCTAAAAATAACTCATTAATTTTAAATCCATGATTTCTTGATTTTTTTTAAAACTATGGTTTAAATTTCTTAAAAGTTGTGAAATATTCATATATTTATCATTACCTTAATAGATTAGTTTCTATCCTAGTTTTCATTTATATTATATGGTATGTATTATGTTTTTATTATCAAAACCTATTTTTATATAAATTATTTTTATGATTTTTTTTATAAAAGACCTTAAAGTTACTTTTCAAAGGAATTATATTATAATGAAAAATATAGTATTTTGGATCATGATAATTATAAAAGAGAGGAAACTCATGTTTTTTTATAAAGGTTTTATAAAATAAGGATAATATAGGGTTATTTTAAAATTTATATATGATTTAAATAATATTTGACATGTTTCATTGATGATTTCATGACATTTGGATTTAAATATTGTTGGGGGAAATATATAAAAGAATGTGGTGTTCTCAAAGTATTTTAAAGTGTTGTTCCATGGGTATTTTTTTAATGATATAAATTCTAAATATGGTTTTCTTAATAATTTTCTCCAAATTCTAGGTTATCACTTTATAGAAATATTTTGTATTATTGTAATAATTTCCTTGAAGCAATACCCTTTGAATTATTTGTTTAAAATTAAAAATTATATTAATATAATGGGATTTAGTGGAATTACCATAGATAATGAATTTATTTCCTATATTATTTTCTTGATGATAATATTTTTTTCTTCTATAGAGGGTGTTCAAAGTTATAGGTGTGTTGTGAGTTTGGTTTCTATATGTTTTATATATGTCATTGAGATTTTATATGATTTATTTTATGGTTGAATGTTACCCGCCTCCATTTAGTTGATCATGGGAACCTCATGTACTTAGATAGGGACCTATGAAAAGTAATCTAAGAATTTATTACGCTCACCCTAGACATTTATTCTGGAATAAAAATAAACTCTTATATTATATGGATTAAGTGCCACTTTCTTGGGTTTACCATTTCATCTAGGAATTTTTTGTTCTTTATCTAATGTATTGCGTGAGGTTAGAGATTATTAGATATGATCATGAGATAATATGAGGGTCAAAGGTTTACTTAGCCATTTTTTACATAAGGAAACTCCCATTATATTATTCATTTCATTTCCCTTATCTATGTAATGCTATTATTGTTTACTTTTTCTTCCATGTAGTTATTTTTTCCCACATATATAATTATTTTATTTTAGTTATTTTGTGGTTATTATGTTAGTATTTATTATCTTTGTGGATTCTCTTTATTTTAAATTAATAATTTAACTCTTATATGCTTTATGGATGAAATTTAGAAAGGGGTATTAAATGTGGGTTATTTACTTTATTTTAACATGTGATTATTTTATTAAATCACAATTTTGAAACTATTACTCGTTCTTTTATGATCATCCATTTAAAAAAATGAGTCGTAATTGTGTCTGAATATGTGAAATGGTTATTTTCGGTTAAATTAATTAAATTGATGGTTCCATGTGATTTTATTTTAGTAAAAAGGGATGATTACCTTTGTATTTATATTTTCAAACTAATATGATAGGGATTTAAATTTAAATGTTATGCATAGGGTGTGGGGAGGATACCTATATGAATTTTACTTATGCCTATATATATTTCATGTTCAGTATAGTTTTTAATTTTATATTTTTTGGTCTTGGGTTTCTAGTTCGGGTATAATGATGGAGATTCCAAGAAAATGAGTATTTATATGAGAACATGGAAGTTGGTGATCATGTATTTCTTTTCTATTCATATTTTTTTTGCATGTTATATTTTTCCATGTCGGCCTTATCATTTCAATATTAACTAGTTATATTTATTTGATTAATTTTATGACTTGTGAGTTGTATTATATTCTTATTCCATGTTTGATTTTTTTTAAACTATTTTTTATGTATGTGTGATCATCTGACTTATAGAGTAGTCATTCTAGACTCTTTGGTGGAAGCCCCATTGTATTCTTGATTTATTAGAAATAATTATTCCCTATTGTGTACATATGGTTTCAGTATGCTAGTTTCCAGCCTATGGGGATTTAGAACTCCAATAAAACCTTTTCATATGACAACTTGGGTTCTTAGATTAGGTATATCCTGAGTTATTTTTTGATAAAATTGTATTAAAACCCGTTTCTGTTTTATTTGATGATTAAAGGTAGAAGGGAGATATGATTATTTGAAAATGGGAGGTAGGTCCAAAGGAGTTCCTAATTAATACTTTCAGTACCAAACCATGAGTTTCCAGGGGAATTTGGGACTGAGAAATTTTATTTTTAGTTCATTATTTTGATTTTTATGTATCCTTCTTTATGGGTACAATTCTTGATTTAAAGGAAGTTGGAAGAGCTACCAATGAGTTTCATAGATAAGGTGCACAAACTAAAAACTATGATCAAGGACCATATATCTTATAAGTGAGTGGTTTTGATGTGTTTTAATTTATTAATACATTTTAATTTTTTTATTAGCATTATGGATTGATTATTATTGATGGTAATTTTTTTACATGAGATTTAGTTATTTTTTACTTGGATACCCTTACATTTTAGATGATTCATGGATTTATTATTATTAATTAGTTAAATTTTGTTTCACAAGTCATTTTATGAATTTTGAATTCTGATAGTGTTAGTGTTTTCATATTTTTTACATAAATTTTAATGTTTAAAATCCCAAAAGAATTGTAAATTTATGTGCAATTTTCACGTATTTAGTTTTATGGAATAATTTGTGTTGAATTTAAAAAATGTATTAATTATTGATTTTGAATATATTTTATTAACCTTTTATGTTAATTGGTAAATCAATTTTTTTAGTAATGATTTAATATTAACTTTTAATTTCACCTTGGATTTTTAAACTGACTAGAAACTCTAGTTTTTTCCTTTAAACTGAAATTTATTATTTTTATTATAAAATTTTATATGTGTCAAATTTTAATATTAAGTTTTTTGAAAAAAATTTAAACATATGTATATACATATTTTATTTTAAATTCATGAGTTTGGTCTCAATTTATTAGGTAGATAATGGGACTCGAATTCAAGGATGGACAGGATTCGTCAATTTGGACCTTACTTCAATGATTGGTCCATGTCATTTTTATACATGCTCATACTGGTATGAAATTTTGGAACAATATAGAATACTTGAATAAAAACATTTAGTTAAATTTGGGGAAAATTTTATGTAGTATTTTGAATTTTCGAACATTTTCCACAAAAATAAGGATATTCTTTGACTCGAATGTTTCAAATTTCCAATATGTAATATTTGACCTCAGCCTCCCCTTCACTATATAAATAGGTTTTATTCACATTTATAGAATTATATTCCTAGATTATAATCTTCGGTATCAAATTAAAGATTAGGCCTTTCTTTTTTTATTATTTTATATTCACTCTAATTCACATATTTTATGTTTTTGAATAAAATTTTCCCTTCACTATCTCGTGTCTTCATCTCTACCTCTATATATATATATATATATATATTTGTTTGTGTGTGTGTTTCTTTATATACACTCATCATGAGTACTTACTCTCAAAATGGTGAGTGATTGTGCTAAGGCTTGTCCTTATAGGAGTTTTACATGGTGTTCTTGGATTCTTTCTCTTTAATTATTAATGTTTTGATTATATTTGTGGTGTGTGGAGATGAGGGTTTAAGTTTGGTGAAGCAGTCATACACCACACTTTGGAATGACCCTCAAAGTCAATTCAATTCTCTATCAAAAAACCATTCCCCAAATTCTATTGAGAATTCTCTTTATATGGTGGATTTGAGTGTGTTTGATAGAACACTACAAGATTTTGAGAAAAAAATCAAATGAATTTAATCTTTTTGATATTATTTGTTACATTCAACAAAATTTGTAGCTTTCTTTACATGCAACACTAGGTTTAAATAAAACCAAACAAACTATTAAAATATTATTATTTAATATGATATTTATCACCAATATTTTTGAAATGGAGAGTATGAATAGGATTAACTAAATTTTTATAATATATGGTTTAAACATGTATATCAAATTACTTCTTTTGTTAACAATTAATTTTAATGAAAATAAAAACAATTTTAAAATAAAGGAAATATTTCTCTGGAAAACGATTTTTATGCAAAAAAACATATTTTACCTCAATAAATTAAACCCAATTTTGGTGAATTATTTTAATGAAATTTATATATTATAGATTCCATTAAATTTTTAACATTAATCTTATGTGTTTTCTATACAATAGATAATAATAAATCCAATTTTATGCTTAAAACTACATTTTTATAAAAAAACAGTTTTGTCTCCTTTTTTGGGATTATTTTAAAACTAGTTTTAAAGAAAAATAAAAAATTCATTTAAAAAAAATTATTCTTTAAATCATCATGTCAAAATTATCTTAGGGTAAAATTTTGATAATTGTTTGAGAAGATAAATTTTTAAATTAATTGTGAAAAAATAGATTTTAATTAAGAATTGTAATTTATGTTAAAGCTTTTAAAAATGTAAAAATTATTTTAATATGGTTTTAAAAGAAACCATAGTTAAATTATATATCTATTAATCGAATTTATCTCATTTGAATCATTTCTATATTAAATTTGTATACAAAAACATTTTAAACTTTTGAACATTTCCTCTCTCAAACCCTACTTTCTCATCGAGTCTACGAGATTAATTTTAAATTAAAATTTTCCTCTAATGTAAACATAATAGAGAGAAATTAATTACATATTTGTAATAATCATTATTTATATTATATTATAAGTTCAAATTAATTTTTTACCATAATGAATAGTAAAAAAGTAAAAATTATTTATCACAGTTATGGTAAAAATTAGTTTACAGAGGGGTTACACTAAAAAGAAAAGGGTTAAAAATGACCCAAAACATATACAACATCTATATTGTGGTCATATTTTGACCATATATCTTATAGGATATATAATTAACCATTTTGGATCCTTGTGACAAGTGAAAAATGTGGGTACGCCATTTTCTTTTGGAAGATTGCAAGTGTGCCACTCACCTCACTTATAAAAGGCCCACCTCTCTCCTCTTATATTTACACTTAAAAACACTTTGGTTCATAAAAGATCTATTAAAATAACTACTTTGATTACCACTTCTAATCTTAGAATCCTTATTTTTTTCATAAACCTAACCTTGAAGGGATTGTTGTTCAAACCAAAATAAGTTGTCTAGAGAAGAGGTAATGTCCCAAACCAAGGGTTTTATTTATTTCTTCCTCCAACTCCATTAATTATTATTAAAGAATTATGATAAAATAATATCATTATCTTACATATAATAATAGGTTATTATGTAAATAGGATATCCTAAATCCTTCTCCTCTTCCATAATATAGTTTACTAAATCATTATTCGTGTGTACGGTGAACTACTGCCACGCGAACCAATCATATTCATTTTCCATAAAAACCCCTTAATACTGTATATAATGATGGATTTATTATTTATATATGATATTTATAATACTATTACTAGTTTTTATTCATTATATAAAATTTTTATTCTTACTTTCCATTCCATAGGAATAGGATAACATCTTTCATGTGTACGGTGGACAATCGCCGCATGAAGCGATGTGATTCGTTCATGCATTACATAGAAGGTAATAAGTATGTATTTAATTAAAATATGTCAAAAATAAGACATATAAATTTTTATATAATTTTAATATATTATTTACCTTTATTTCTTTCTTTCCATTGGGAAAAAGGAAACCATATTATGGCCTACCATCTCCATGAATGGTGTATTTCATTTTCTATCTCTAACTTTTATGGATCACTATAAATACATGTATACTGAATATATATTATATTAATATAATAGTCCATGTTCTTGATATCATGTAACCATGATCAAATTAATATGTCCAAAAATATTAAATCAAAACATACATGAAAAACAAAGCAATTATTTCCTGAAACGTGACTTTAGCATGGGATTGTTAATAAATTGGTAGTAAAAGGTCATAAGAAAATAATATATGGTAGGATATATATATATATATATTAATGTTTATTTAAATATATATAGTTAAATTATATTTATTATATAAGAGTTTTTAATGCGTATAAAGTAACTCAATACTTATAGTAATGTATTTTCGTATCGCTTTTTACTTCTATGAGACACATGTCATATTCACCACCTATTTATTTTATGTGGAGTATATAATAAAAATTAGTGTATTTTATAATTATTATACTAAAATATATTTATATTTACATATCCATTTTAGGATCTCTCGTTCATGGGGTTTAGAGTTCAAAATTTACCAAATTAATAAGGGATTTTTGTCTCAATTTTCCTTCTTTGAGACATATGTTATGTTATGCACCTATCTTATTTTATGAGTTATATTTAAATTTAGTTATTCTAATAATATTATATTTTTAATTTATTTTTATTCTTTCATGGAGATTATGATCCAATATTAACAAAGAGGCAATGGTTTTATGTTATAATCTCATTGTTTATCAGGATTTCTCATGATTATGATTTCAATGATGAAATTTTATATCTATCTCTAAATAAACTCATTTATTTTATTATACTCTATTTATTTATATATAATAAATTTTTTCCATTAATTTCCCCCTCTTTATGTACTAAATAGTTCAAAATAATTATTTTTATAAAAAACCAACTTAATTTTTCTCTTCATCCAAAAAAAATTCTTCAAAAACATGTTTTCTAAAAATGTTTTGAAAAATGATTCTAAATCCTAAAAATGATTTTTTTTTAAAAATTCACCCATGTTTAAACTGTATAAAAATGTTTTCAAATAAATATTCATGTAAGTTTCCAAATAATTCATATTTGGATTTTACTAAAAATGATAATGGAATCTTTGTTTTAACATGTGCGACAAGAACTATATGTTTTGAATTCATGAAAAAAACATTATTTAAAAGCTTAATTTATAAGTTTCAATGTTTATCTTCAAATAAAATGATTTATAAAAAATTTAACGATTTTTTTAAATATGATCTTCAAAATGGAATGGTTATTTTCCTCAAGAAATGTTTGAAATGATTTTTAAAGCTTCATTTATAGGTTTCCAATGTTATTTTTAAGGAAAATGATTTTTTTAAATTTTTATGTTTAAAAAAATTCAAGGTGGAAAGGATATATTCCTCAAGAAATATTACAATTGGTCTTTCAAAATCATTTTCCATCTTAGATGAAATTATTTGATGTTACTTATGATTTACTGGGGATAATATTGAATCATACTATCCTTATTCTTTATCTAGATGAATAATTTTTATGTTTATGAAATTTTTATTAAACATGTTTATTTTTCATGGGTTATGATATAATTAATTAATTAATTAAATTTTTAGGAAACCTATTTTCTATACATGGGTTATGATTTGATGATATGATAAATGTTTTATAATATTATGGATCACATAAGTATGGTTTTCATTATAAGATGGGTGGGACCTATATATCCCTCCAATGCATTGGGTAAATCTTTATATCTCATGATATAATAGTGGGAAACAAATAAATGGGATTTATCAACTATGGTAAATAGGTGAATCCTGATCCATTATGGGAAACAGGTGATTCCTGATCCAATATGGGAAATAGGTCTGTCCTAATCCACAATAGGATATAAGTTATAAGTATTGATCCACTATGTTGATTTTCTAGGAAGTTAACCTTGAAATATGGAATGGTTTTCAATATTTATGATGTTTCCACACTTTTATGAAATTATTTTATGGTTCATGATTGATTTATACTAATTTATCACTCTTATGGACCATGATTTTTGAAAAGATAATATTTTATGAAATGACTCATGTTTATAATCTATGATAGGTTGGGTATGAACTTATAAAGTAAAGTTAATGATCACATACCTTAATTATTATATTATGATTTCATAAGATCATAGATTGATATTTCTTATTTTTACCCTTAATGAGTATTATATCTCACCCTTTTCTATGTCTCCTTACCCAAGTTATGAATAATGGTTTAGGTATGGTATGCATTAGATAAGTACTATGTGAGAATATCTTTATGGGTGGTGTTGAATATATTTCAAGAAATAAGAAGATTGTGTTTCAAGTTTTAAAATTCACTAAACTATTATGGTTATTGAGTGTATTTTTATGAAATTTATTTAATATTCATCTAAAAAGATGTGATATCCATGTTTAAAAATCTTGGGTCTCTATATTTGAGGTACGTAAAGGTATACTATGGAGTTGGGTTTTGAATTTTTTATTCTCTCACTTTAGGTGTGCCCATCATTCTTGACCATTAGAGGAGGTTAGTTTTGGTGTGATAAAGAGGATACCAAGATATGATAAACATCACACTAAAAGTAGAGGATAGTACTTCGTGTATGGTTGGATGGACTGTAAAATGTAATTTAGACAATAATACTAAATGATGATTGAATCTGAGTCAAAAATCCTAAGATAAAATTATTTCTCACTAACTACATTATGTATACATTTGAGTTGAATGTTTTATCTTCAATATTGCATTTTAAAATAAAAATACAAAAAATATTATTCTTTTCATAAAATATTAAAGATCCAAAAATATAATAATTTAATTTGAAATAGTGAGTCATTTGAGTAAAAATATCCTTATAAAGGATGACTCTAGTCATATATTATGATGTACTAGGAAAAATAAATAATAGATTTTTCACACACCATGATAGGTGCATTCAAAATATGGCATTCTTTATTGGGATCCAATCAAACCCTTAATATATATTTCATAGTCAAATTCTATATATTTTCCTATTTTCAAATTACAATTTAAAATCTAATAAAAATGGTTTGTACATTAAACTCACCCCCCCCCCCACGAATTTTAAGGTTATTGTTACATGTTCTATATAAATACAAGGATCCATAGTTTCCCTATTTAGTGAGGTATTTAGGGATCACTTTGAGGATCTAAAATAGTAAATCAAAACATCCTTGGTACAATCCTTTTAAAAGGAGTTCACTAAGATACCGAAATACCTCCTAGTGTCATATAAACATTTTGAAGAGGAAAATGAAGATCCCAACCATCAAAAATACGAAGAAGGATTCCAAGAGGTGAAAGAACTACTCGAAGAACCTTATCTCTCTTACATTTATATGATGATAGATGAGGCACTCATAGAGAAACATATGTTTCTTACTGAACCACTTAAGGGGGTGACTAAACCATGAATTCACTTTTTTTAACATTCATCCAAAACAAATCACCCTCTTTTTTTCAAAAATTCAGAATTTATAGTTTTAGAATATTCCTTGGAAGAAGAATAAAGAAGTGGATATTCTAGGATTTGATGAATGAATAATGGATTCACTACCCCATCCTAAAGATACAAGTCCATAGAAATTCATTAGATAATATAATTACATGGATGATCTATTCAAGGGAGAAGAACATTCCCTGGATTTATTTCCTTTTGATTTATCACATATTGAACTCTAAACTAACTCCCTTTATACTAAATAATTAGGGCCGATAAAATATAATATAGCCTTGATCATTAAAAAGGAACATAAATTAACCACTAATAAAGAGTATATGGAGATGGAAATTATTTAAAAGGCTACATAACATAATGAAAAATAGGTCATATAAGTAGTACCCAAACCAAAGGAGGATGACCCATATTTTATCTAACCCCCGCCTGGAAATCCAAATATCATTTCCAATTAGATTGATTTGATGCACTCTATACATGGGGACCTTGAAAATAAATGAAATATGATACAAGTTAAATTAAATTACATGTGGTGTCTCGTCACATAGAAACTACACCCACTGTATGAATATGGATAATATCTGGAACTTCATGTCTTGGGGAAGTAAAACCTTAATGACCACTCAAGAATTACACCAAGACTTATCCCACTCTTTCCTTTTCCATTTTATTTATTTTATTTTTTTCAACTTTTAATTAGTTTTATTATTTGTTTCATATTTTTTCTTATAGGTTTTCAATGGTAAAAAAAAGGATATTAACTCAAATTTTCCTTTAGTACTAATAATGTTATGTATTATTTTGATTTTATATTTGTATAATCACTACCAATATATTGTTACCATTCATGAAATTTAAAGGGATAGTGCTCTATATGTGGGAGTAGTTTCAACCTTATTAGATAGAAATTAATATTAGGATTTTCATGATTTTATATTTTATATTTTTGGTTTATTTTTAATTTAATACCTTTTTAAACTTATTTTAAAACCATGTAAAATTAAGAATATCAAGATGTTTTTTACAAAACTATTTGATTTTAAATTCATGTTTTAAATTATTTCTGGAACAAATTTCTAAATCTTGATTTTAAAAATTATTATTTATCAATATTTGATCAAATATGAAACTCAATGTGCACTAGTGTTGTCCACAGTGATATTTTTTTCCACACTTAAGAGGTTTCAATACCTTTTGAAATATTATTTATATTTAAATTTCTCTTTAGATTTTGGAAGCATTCTATGAAATCAACAAGTTTTTCCCTCTAATTAAGTGATAATATATTTAATGAAATATGTTAAATAAGATTAAGGAACCATTTTGTAATCTCATTTCTATATTGAACATTATTTTTAATAATTCCATTACATATAACATTTTTATTATAATCCTAGTGTCCATTAATAACTATGTTATCCATACACGTTATAAGCTATTTATCCCTATCTACCTACTCTAGAAGTTAATTGCATGAACACGGTTAAAATAAATTTTGGGGTAGGGAGAATTTTGGAACTCTGAAATACTAGTTAGACTATTTTTTGATCTCCTGTACATTGTTACTAGCTTCCATTTCGGTAAAATCATGCTGGGAAGATGTAAGGATGACCAAAAAATGTCACTAAAAGATGGTTTTGTAGTTCACCACTACTTGAAAATTAAAAAATTTCCCCTCTTTTCTAGAAAAATATATTTATGGAAAAAAATTAAAAATGTTGAAATAATTCTACCAAAATAAGGAAAGAGGGAATAAATATTCTCATTGATTCTGTAACTTCCAAGGTGTATACTGACAAAAAACAGTAAGAGTATTCTGTAGGTCATATACATGTATAAGGGGTGTGAGTGAGGATATATTATTGAGATTAAATTATTCTATATATTTTACTTCACATTAAATCCAAGACTTGATGTTCTTCCTCAATAATATTTATGTTCAAATACTACTAACCCTTTATCCTTACAAAAACTCATTTAAAGTCCTCATGATTAAAATATTTTCATGATTCACCGAAGTATAGATTATAATAGTGAACCAAACATAGGGAAATAATACATGTTTTAGATAATAAGAAAAAACAAATTTAAAAATCCTCGAGTGAAGTGAGATTCTCATATAGAGAGGTAAGTAAAAAATTCACATGAGAATCAATAAGAGGATGAATAAATTTTTATGCTCAAAGATGAAATAGAGAATTGAAATCCATTAATAAGGCATTATAATTATTTGTTTTGTTAACTTGAAATGTGTTTTTATTTATATATTAATAAATTTAAATTGACTATGGTGTAAGATAATTTTATATAGTGTAATTTTTAAGTTTTAGGGATTTGATAGAGTCGGTATTTTCTTATTTTTCACTGGAATTTTAATCATTAAAAGCTCACCAAGATTGTTAATTTATGGGTAATTGTCACATGTTCATATTAAAGGAATATTTTTTTGAATTACAAGAATGGTTTAATTATTTATTTTAAATTTTTTATTCATATTTGATATTATTAGGTAAATAATTATTTTTTAGTTATTATTTAATAGGAATTTCTAATTTGATCATGAATTTCAATACTGTATAGAAATTCTGGTTTTTCAGTTCTAAATTTACATTATTATTTTTATTATAAAATTTATTATGTAAAGGCTTTTAATTTTAAATTTATTAAAAACAATTAAAACATATAGAGGTATATATTTTCTTTTAATATAATGAATCAGATCACAAATTTTCTAGGAGGTGATGGGTTTAGAACAAAAGGATTGGTGGTATTCATCAACCTATACCAGACATAAATTATTGGGATATATATTTTTCATTATTTTTAATTGGTGTGAAATTTTGACACAATATAAAATAATCATATTTCATGATTAATCCCACTATGATAAATATTTCATTTAGACATTTCAATGGTCAACCATGTGGCACAAAAAATAAGTAAATTATTTAACTCGATTTTTTAAACTTTCTGATTTGTAATTATTGAATTTAGTCTCCCCTTTAATCTATAAATATGTGTTATTAACCTTTGGAGAAGGAGGATCTTGGATTTGTGATTTTTTTTGTTTAATTGGAAATTATTTTTTTCTATTTTTTATCATTTTACTTTCACTATAATTCAAAAATTTCATTTTTTTAAAAAATTGTTTTCTTTCATTCTATCTCTCTCCTCATACTCTTCTCTCTATCTCTCTCTATATATATAAATATATTCAACATAACCTATAAATGTTACAATTGTGAGTGAATAACCCTTGGATTTTCCATGTGTGAGTTTTGCACAGTGTTCTTGAATTAATGTTCATTAATTCATAATGTATTCATTTTATTTGTGGTGAGGAGTTTTCAGGTTTGGTGAATAGGTCATCCTGCACTCTTTGGAATGACTCTATAAATCTTTTTTATTTTCAACCAAATCACCACTACCGCCCTTATCTCTATAATTTACTTCATTTGGTGAATTTTAGTGTGTTCGTGGATGAAACAAAATTCAATAGATCTGGGTGTGGAAGGTTTCATACTCTCAGTTGAGGAGTGTCCAACATTATTGACCATTGGTGGAGGTGAGGTTTTGTGTTCTATAGAGGTCACCTCGACATAGTAAACCTAACACTCAAGGTAAAGGACAGTAGTCTATGTATGGAAGGATAGAAAACCAAATACAATTCAGACAACAATAATGAATAATAAGGGAATCTGAGTGACCAACACTTGGACCAAGTTCTTTCAAACTTACTAAATTTTGTCTACAATTTTATTGAATATTTTATTGTTAGTATTTAATTATAAAATAAAAACCCATAAAATTTAACTATTTTTCTAAAATATTAAAAATCTGAAAATATAATAATTGAATTAGAAATTTTGGGTGTTTAAATAAAAAATATCCTCAAGAGATATGGCCTTTTCCATCCACTTTGCTGCACTAGGAAAAATAAATAATTTATTTTTTACACCCCATGATTGGTGCATTAAGTATTCACTTTCCAAAAGTTTAACTCCTTAATTAAAATAGTTTTATAAATTTTAATTTTATTTTATTGGTTGATTACTTCTATGTGTGTTATTTATATAAATTTTGAGTGATTTTTTATATGAGAGAGTGATCTTATATATTTTGTATGGGTTTTAAATTGATGGTATCTTTACTTTATATTATTTAAAATATAAAAAAGTTTCTAATGGGGAATTTTAATTGATAATATTAAAATGTGGAGAAAATTTGAAATTTGAATTGGTATGATGGAAATTCATTGAAACTTGAATAGTTTTAAAATGTGGTGAAGAAACATTCTTACAAATACGGGAATAAAATATTGCTTGATAAATAATTGTTTACTTGAAACCATTATTATGTTAAAATAATTTTCTCAGTATTGGGTTTTTAAGATTGAGTTCATTGTTTTTGTGGGAATTCATAA
This sequence comes from Viscum album, assembly GCA_963277665.1. Classification (NCBI taxonomy): domain Eukaryota; kingdom Viridiplantae; phylum Streptophyta; class Magnoliopsida; order Santalales; family Viscaceae; genus Viscum; species Viscum album. Next base: position 1,494,327,835 of record OY728120.1, read on the forward strand.
AATATATTGGAAATTACATCAATTTAATTTTCATTAAATTATTTTCTTAAATTTGGTTAAACAACTTATTGTAGTGGCAAACAAATTAGAAAGGGTTTATCGATTCATCTTATGGTCTTGTGTATTTTAAATCTTGATTATCTTCTGTATTTGTATTCTATGTGTATTGATATGGTTGGTCTTATTTTTATTTCTTTTTTATATTTACTTGAAATAAATAAGAATTATGAGGTGTTTAATTATGGATTGAACTTTTTAGAAGTTGTGAATATATGAATTAAAAAAATTCTTTTGATTTTAATTTTTATAGATATGGGACATAAGTATTTGAAATAGGTTTTGGTTTCTATAGTTGAAGATATTGATTTTGGTTGTTTAAGATGAATATTGAGAATTATATTTTTAAGTTTGGTTTTATGGGTTATAAAAAACATTCTCATTTCCAAGGATATTATTTCTATTTATGTTTTTATATTTCTTAATTTTATTAAAAATAATTCATGTATTTAAGGGTATTTTTCTATTTTGATGTGTCTAGTTTAAGATTATTTAATTATTTGGATCAATTACATTGTGATTGTGTCCTCCCTTATGGATAAATTTTCATAGTTATGGTTATCATTTTCATGATATTTAATTTTTGAGTAAGATAAATTTGTTTATGGTGGGGAATAAACCCACCTGTGTATTAGGTTTTGATGAATATTTTTATTACATTTTATGTAGATATTTCCCTTTTCATGTAAGTGGTTTCTTTCATAGGAATCCTAGGGGATTTCTAGATATAAGAATTTTTATATTAGGGATGTTGTAACAAACTGTTTCATTATGGGTTGTTGGAGTCTATGCAATGTTAATTTTTGGATTATGATTGAGGAGTGGTAGTTTTGGTTGTGTTATAAATGTTTTTTGGGATGTTTTAGGAAATTATACATGTGGAATAACAAATTAAGTTGGTTCTAGGGTATTGGTGAATTAAACATTATAGTCTAGAATAGTACCATTCTATAATGGAGGGAGGAGTTTCCATGGTTCACCCTCAAGAGAGGCCTTAGGGGGTAATACCCACTACTTTTTGGGAACCGGTTTCACCATAGAAGAAGGTTCGTGCTACAATGTGTCCCTAGATGGGGAGTTATTCACTAAAACCTGGAGGGGATGCACCAGGAAGAAGTTATGGTGCAAGTTAGAGTCTCTGTAGTTTTAGAGGCATAAACGTCATTGCCCATGGACCACACCAAAGCATGGCTTGCTAAGGTTCAATCTTTCTACCCTATTGGGGGCGGTTGTGCCATGGTCCAAGAATCATTCTATAGTGTTAACTAGGTAAGGGTTCAGATTGGGCTATAAGGGAGTTCCACCATATCATGGAGGGGAATAATACATTGTTTCCATTCTATTTTCCTATTTATTATAAGTTCTTTATGTCAATATATTATGTCTTGTTTGGAACCCCCTCAATCTACCCTTGTTCTATTTGAATAGAATTTTAGTTAGATCCATATTTGGATATCCCTTTTCAATAATTGGTCCCCCTTCAATCTAGGTGGTGTGAGATGTTTTATTCATGTGTATTCTATGTAAATATTCCCCCTTCCCTCCAATTATTCCGTCACACCTAGGTTTTTGTTTTCTTCCTTCGTTCTGGTTCATTTTTGAATATCAATTTTACTCTTGAGTTCTGAGTCTGAAGGGTTTTTATTTTTGAAGTGATCTGGTGTTTATGTTTGGTCCCAAGGTTATTCCTTAGTTTATTATATATATTTTTTGAAATGTGTACTTTTTGGTTTTGATAGCAGGTGGAGCATGGTTGGTGCACAATTAAAGGAAATAGTGTGGCATGATTCAAGAAATCATTTAGGCCTTGGGGTGATTCTGGTTGAGGGTGAACGACCTATTCACTGTTAGAAAAAATTTTAGGTAATCATGAGAAGAGGTTATATCATGGGGAAGAACCATCTCACTATTCTTTCATGGTTTACCAAGTTATGGGTCCAAACCGTGCGAGCTTCTAGGATCTTAAAAAAATTGAAATTCCATTTCTACCCTCTTGGTATTTTTACACCAAAACGCCTCCCCTCTAATCCCACTAGTCTTTGAGACCCTAAGGGGCCTCCTCACTTGTTCTCCAAGCCTCCACTCCTCTCTTAAGGTGTATATCTAATGATTCATTATGGTTTTTGTCAAATCTTCATGTTGATCCTCTTCTCTTCTCCCCCTTCCTTCTCCTTCCATTTTATTTTTGGATTATTCTTCTCCTATCATCTCTTAGTCCTAGGGTACATTTTTCCCTAGATTTATGTTGGGATTTTTACTTTTTTAGGGTTCCCATTGGTTTTCCTTGGCTCTTGGAACCTTCTTGGAGTGGTTTCAGGTGTGCATTGTTGAAGAGTTGTGTGTTTAAGGTAGGTTTCCCTTTGAACTTGCCTTTATAATTTAAGATTCACTGGTTTCATGCTTTTCCCACCTTCATTATATGATAAATAATGGTTTTTGATCTTTGGAATATTTTTATTGTGTTTTAGATGGTGGTTTCTTTGTTTTTATGAATTATATAGTATTGTTTTGTTAAATGTTGTACACCAAGTGTTTGATAAAATCACCTGTTGGATTTTACAAGATATTTTTGATGTATAAATCATGGTTAGGATTTGTTAATAAATTTTTGACATTTTTAAATGATGACTTGGGTTTCTTGAAATATTTTCTAAGTGTTTGGGTTTTAAAATAAGTGTGTATTTGGATTTTGAAAGTGGTTTGGCATGTGATGGTGGTTAATGGCTCATTTGGCACTTTGATGAAAATAGTTTTGATTTTCACATGCGGTGTGAGAACTTGAATGAAATTTAAAAAATTATTTTGGAATGGAAAATGGTGTGTTTTCACCCGTTTTTTAGTTATGTATTTTATTCTTTTAGAAAGAGATGTGTGATCCCCATTTGGCACTTTTTTGAAACTTTTGAAAATGATTTTTATGAAAAACCTACACAGATAATCTTCTTTATTTATTTAAATTTAATGGATGGGATATCCTCGTTATGGAATCCTAGTGATCAATTTATATGAATGGGTTGGACATCCTCGTTGTGGGATCCTCATAACCCATTTACCTTTAGCAAAATAATAGATCCTCAGTGTGGACTCCTTTGAGATCTATTTATTTTTGGTAAGAGATTGATCCTTAGAGTGACTTGGGAAACTGTTTTTGTGTGAATTAATTAGATATGATATATGTGTGCATGTGGTTGGATGCTCGGGTGGCATCGGTTGTCTCACCCCATTTTAGATCATGTCATGGGAACCTAGCATAGCTATTGAATTTTCTAAGAACAATTACTACACAAGTTAGGTTACGCACTGGCTAGTGGCCCATAGTAGAGGGAATATTTTTTTATTGCTATGGTATAGCGACCCTTAGTTTGTACTAGGTAGGGTGTAGAAGATTTTGTATTTTTGTTTTTGATTTGATTGAGTGAGGCATGATTTCTGGGTTGAGTCAACCAATATTAGTATGTTCTGGATTATTGTAAAGCTTCAAGGTTTCTCCCATGTCTACTGGAAATTATCTACTTGTAAAAAATTATTGAGATACTTTTTGGTTGGTTATCTTTGTGTTATTATCTCCATTTCCATTATTTATATGATCTTTATTGTGTCTTACCTGTATGGTGTGACTCTTGGATGAAAATGGTGTGTTTTCTTTCAAATCATTATGGAAAATTTTCAAGAAAAATGGTTGCACCTTCTCTTATTTCTTAAAATAAAAACATATTCCTTTATCTTTGGAATGATAATGGTTACCTCTTAGGAAAGAGTGTGGTTTTAAATGGAAAAGGGAAATGGAACCGTGTTTTTATATAAAGTGGAAAATATGTGCAAAATCTTACTTTTATATATTTTATTCCAAACTTGAAGTCTATGTTTCATTAATTTTAAAAAAAAAGTGCATTGGGAATAGATATTTTCAAGAATTACTAAATAGTGTTAATACTCACACCAATTTTTTCTTCTTTTTTTAGCTTATGGTGATGGTCTCAGCTTGGTTATGATTGTTACTGGTGATTGTTGGTCATGGTGTTGGAGAGTGACCCTTGGGGTCACAAGGAGATATTGTGGTCATCTAGATCGGTTGGGTTTTTATTGTTTAGTTATTGTATTTTTAGTATTTTTAAAATATGTTCATTTGATTATTTATATATTTATATTTGGATTCTATGTTTTGTTTATGCTCTTCAGTTTATTTATTTATATTGGGAAAATCAATCCCTTTGGTTACTTTGTTTACGCTCAACACAAGTTGTCAACCCAAGGGGGTCAGGAATGCCCTTCAGGCCTTGTTATAGATCACCTTAGGAGACCTGTTTTGAGTCGACCCAGGTTGGTTCATGACAAAATGGTATCATAGTAGGTTTTTTTGTATAGGAAATAGTTTTTAGAGAGCCCTATATCGTTTGGGATGTCATGGTAGATGTAGTAGGACTATCGGAGCTTGGGGTGAAAGTCTGGTGGAGTTTCTAGCCAACATTTATCAGATCGTGCCTTGGGTTACCATGGGAAGTATAGTTTTATTTTGTTTCATTAGATCTTTTGGTTTTTTTTATGATTGAGATATGAAATGTGAGTTGGGATAAAGGTCTTAGTGAGCTCGTAGGACTGGTAAATCCATGTGGAGCCAGGGACATAGTCCTAGAAGACACTCCATGATGTTGGTTTGTTTTTCATATGGCTTCCAAACATATATTCAAGTCACCCATCAACACTATTTTCCTCTTGTGAGTTGTTTTGGGTCTTCCTTGATTCTGAAAATTGTTTTGAAAACACTTTTTTTTAATTTTAAAAACATTGTTTTTAGTGGTATGTTTGGATTTTTGGAAATTGTAAAATAAATTTTCAGAATCAACTTTGGGGAAGACTTTAGAAAAATGATTTTTTGTAAAATTTCCATTTTAAGTGAAAATATAAATGTTTAAATAGTATTTTATTTTTATAATCAATGTCTAGAATTATTAAAAACTTTTTCATAGAAATTAGAAGTTTATTTTGAAGGAAGTTTTGGAAACTTTTTTTAAATGAGATAAATAATTTTTTAATCAAATTATTTTTATGAAATGGGGTTTCTTGATCTGCTAAAAATGTTTTTAAATGATTAAATTGAATTTTTTGGATAGAAGGACATGATTTTTTGGAGCATGATAAAGTGGATTGAAAGTGTGAAATCATGGGTAAATTTTTTTCTTTTTTGGAAAATGGGAATGTTTTTACCTTTGGTATATTCATGTTTTATAATATAGATGATATGTATGAATGAGTGGGTGGATGAGTTCCTATTTGGCATGAGTTGATAAGTGTCTGATGTGGCATGGGAATTTCCATGTGTGAGGCTCCATGGCATACCATTGGTGAGTGTGTAAATCCACCATGTTTTTCTCATTTCAAAAGTGTTTTTAAAAATATAATTTTGATGTTTTGAAAGCCAATTGTTGTGTGTCTTGTTTTACTATGTTTTGGATAAGCTTCTTATGCGGTGTTTGAGCTTGATAACTCTTGTCGATGATTTGATTTTTATTGAGATCTCGGTTCTCTTTTTGATTAGTGTCCACCTCCATAATAATTCAATAGATATTTGAGGTGTGTCTATAGGTGGTTTTCCATTAGAAAAAATTCCATTTGATCAACCTAAGGACATACTTCATGAGTTTTGAAATTTAAATACACCACTATTTTATGGTCAAGAAGATCATCTCGAAGTGGAAGGGTGGATGTGGAATATTGAGAGAAACTTTATTTTCCGTCAATTTTTTGAGTCATTAAAGGTTATTTTAACTGAATTTATACTTAAAGGACTGGCCTAGAAGTGGTGGAAGTTAGTCTCTCAAAACAAGCCTCCATAAGATCTCTCATGGGAGTTATTTATGGCTTTGTTCACTAGGAGGAATTTCTATGGGCTAGGTAAAGTGATAAAGGGAATGGAGATGTGTTGTCTACAACAAGGTGATGGATCAGAGTTAGAGTACTTTTGTAATTTTGTGTATCTTGTTCTTTAAACTATAGAGTGGGTTACAGATGATTTCTTTAAGGCTCAATAATTTGATTATAAACCATATCCTGATGTGCAGTCAAAGGTGTCAGAGTTTAGTTTGACCTATTTTGTCGACCTGGTAAGTCAAGTTGTTTGTGTCGAATCTATTTTAATAGGAATGCATGTGGAAGATACTCTTCCACCTATATCTAGAAGTGGTGAAGGGAAATACATTAAGGATATGGGGAAGAAGCTTAAAGTTATTGTTGCTAGTCAAAGAACTAAAAGACCTTATGATATTTATTTAGTTTATTTTAAGCACAAGATCTTGGTTTGTTATCAGTGTAGTAATCTATATCATAAAAATTTATGTTGTTTGAGTTCCCTGAAGACCTATCCTGATTTTGGACACCTATAACACATGAAAATGTTTTTTAGGATGTTTCCATGAAGTGGTGTGGATCTGGTTTGAAGGAGTAGTGTGGTGATCTAGGATCGGTTTTTTATGTGTGATTCTTTGGTTGTAATGGTTTTGTCTACAAGTGTTTTTTGGTGTTTTGTTCTCTTAAATTTTTTAAAGGGAATTTCCATGGATATCCTTAGAACATATGTTATAATGGAATCAATTATATCTTTCATAAGTTCTAAATTATATCCCTTGTTAGTGGAGGTGTGTTCTGTTGTGTGTCTCATTTATGTTGTTTTTATTCTGATGTGTAAAATGTTGAGTGTGTATCTTTTAAAACCCCCATTATGGTGGAAAGAAATAGTTCTCACCAGGGATATTTAGATTCTAACTGCGAGGCACTATATGATTAAAACATTAGGGCTCCATCCATAGGCCTTAGAGTGAAGTTGGTGTGTATTCAGGAATCCCAAGGGTGTGAGGGACCATAGTCTATATTGTATCTTCAATTCAGGAATGGGGATAGTTTAAGCTTCTCTGGTGTAGATTCATTATTTTGAAAGGTACCACTTTTTTGGAATATTTGTAGAGACCTCGTTTACTTGTTACGATACTTGTGTATTTAAAATTTATTCCTTGGTTATAAGGATACTTGATTCCCTTTTTTTGTTGATATTTCGGTGATGGTTTTATTTCCGATGTGGACCTTGGAACTAAGGGTCCTTTTCTGTTTAGCATTTTTAATTTGGTTCTGGGTTTGTTGTTTGGTTTTGAGTTTCATTTGCAAATTTTCTCCCTTTTGGTTGGGTTTGTCAAAAAGTTTTATTGTTTAGGAAACCGGCTTAACGTTTAAAATGGTGGGGTGACCTACCACATGTCTCATTGAAGTTTCTTCTAGTTTTGACCAGTGTTAGTTGATTTTATATAGTGGGGAGTCCATTCTAGCCTCCCATTTTGATAATCTAGTTTAGTTTCTAGTGTTTTCTTAGTAATGAGTGTCTTCATTTGAAGTTATCTAATATTAGGTTCCTCTCCATTTGGGGGAATTTTGAGCTTTTTTAGAATTGGGATTCGATCCTTCCATCTTGTTTTGATAAGTGGTCTTGGATTATTTGATCATTTTGAGTAAGAAGTATGAGTACCATTTAGTGGTTGAGGTGTTCTTGGTTTGAGAGGTTGGATCATGCATTTTGGTAGGTACTTTGTCTTTTCTTGATCAACTGGAAAATTTTATGGCTTTCCAGGGGTTGAAATTTTTATGATGGGGAGAATTTTCACTCTCAGATTTTTGTTTTCATCATTGGTTCTAGTTCATTTTTGAATCTAGATTTTTCTCTCGAGTTCTGGGTGTGATGGGTTTAAATTTTAGAAATTATCTTGTGTTTATCTTTGTTCCCAAGGTTATTCCTTTGTTTCCTTTAGGATTTTTTGTTGAAATTTTAGTTTTTTGGATTGAAAGTAAGTGGCGCATAGTTTTCTCCAAGTTAGAGGAAACCATAAGTCATGCTCCAAGAAACGGTGTGGGCCTTGGGGTGTTTATTGTGGAGGGTGAATGAACTAAGAATAGTTTGAAAAAATATGTGATAAGCATGCAGGGAGGTTCTATCTCGAGGTAAAACCATCTCGAATGGTTGGCGCACAGTTTACAAAACTGTACGGCCAAACCATGCAAGCTTCCGAGATCTTAAAAAATTTTAAATTCCATTTCTATCCTCTTGGTATTTTAACACCAGAATGACTCCCCTATCCCCCACTAGTTTTTTAAACTCTAATGTGCCTCCTTCCTTGTTTAACATGCCTACACTCCTCTCCTATGGTGTAGATCTAGTGATTCATCACGTTTTTGGGTCAAATATTCAAGGTAATCCTCTCTTCTCTTTTCCCTCCTACTCCTTCAATTTTATTTTGGGTTATTCATATCATATGATCTCTTGGACAAGGGGTTCATATTTCCTCTTGGTTTATATTGAGGGATTTTCATGGTTAGGTTTCTCCTTGGTTTTTCTTGGCTCTTGGAACTTTCATGGAGTGGTTTTGGGTGTGCGTTGTTGAAGTCCCTTTTGTTTGAGATGGGTTTACATTTTCAATGGCCTTTGTAATTTAATATTCATAGGTTTCAGGATTGTTTAACCTTATTTATATACTAAATAGTGATTTTTGATCTTTGGAATATCTTTTGGGTGTTCTATATGGTGGTTTCTTTCTTGTTATGAAGTATATACAATTGTTTTGTTAAATGTTGCACACCAAGTGTTATATAAAATGCTTTGTGTCTTTTATAATAAATATTTGATGTATAAATCATGGTTTTTCTTTGTTAATAAATTTTTTACATTTTTAATGATGACTTGGGTTTCTTAAAAGAGTTTCCAATTGGTTTTGGGTTTAAGAGAAGTGTGTATTTGGATTTTGAAAGTTGTTTGGCATGTGATGGTGGTTAATGACCCATTTGGAACTTTGATGAAAATTGTTTTGGTTTCAAAATATGGTGTGATAACTTGAATTAGATTTTTAAAATAATTTTGAAATGAAAAATGGTGTGTTTTCACCCTTTTTGTAAATATGGATTTGATTCTTTGAGAAATAGATGCTTGAGGCCTGTTTTTCACTTTTATAAAACTTGTAAAAATGATTATTATAAAATAACTCCTTGGATAATCATCTTGCCTTATTTATATTTAATGAATTAAAGTTACTTTCTATGGAATCCTTATTACCCATTTATATGAATGGGTGGGACATCCTCATTGTGGGCTCCTCATGACCAATTTACCTTTAGCAGAATGGGAGATCCTTAGTGTGGACTCCTTTGATATCTATTTATTTATGGAAAGATATTGATCCCTAGAGTGACTCATGGTGATGCATATTGTGTGAATTAGATAGATATGTTATATGTGTGAATTTGATTAGATTATTTTGTGGAATAATTTGGATCACCCCATTTTACATATTTGATATGGGAACCCAGCATAGCTAATGGATTTTCGGAGAATTATTGTTGCACTAGTTAGGTTATGCACTAGATAGTGGGCCATAGGAGGGGGGTATATTTTGTTTTTATTGATATGGGATAGTTCCCCTTGATCTATACCAGGTTGGGTGTGGCCAATCCTGTATGATAATTTTTTATATCATCATGTGAGGAATTATTTCCAGGATGATTCAACATTTATTCGTATGTTCTGGATTATTTCAAAGCTCCTATGTTTCTACCATGTCTATTACCACTTACATATTTGAATCAGATGATTGAGATACTTTTTTCTTGGTTATATTTGTGTTTTTATCTCCATTTCCATTAATTTTATGATATTTTTTGTGGCTTACTTGTATGGTGTGTCTCTTGGATAAAAATGGTGTGTTGGCTTTCAAAGTTTTATGGGAAAATTTATAAAAAAATGGTTGCACCTTCTCTTCCTTTTTTTAATGAAAATATTTTCCTTTATCTTTGAAATACTACTGGTTCCCTCTTAGGGAAGACTGTGATTTTTAATAGAAAAAGGGAAATAGAACCATTTTTTTATTTAAAGTGGAAAATGTGTGGAAAATCATACTTTTATATATTATATTTCAAATTTGAAGTTGTTATTTCTTTTTTTAAAAGTAAGTGCATTGGAAATAGATTCGTTCGGGCATGCCTAATCTGTGTTAATACTTACACCTATTGTTTATTATAGTTTTTATCTTATGGTGTAGGTATTATCTTGGTCTTAATCTCTTTGGATGATGGTTGGTCTTGGTGTTGGAGAGTAACCCTTGGGATCATATTGATATGTTGTGGTTGTCTTACTGAATTGGGTTTTTGTTTTTCAGTTGTTTTATTTTTAGTTTTATTGTAAAAGATGTCCAGTTGATCATTTATATTCATATTTAGTTTCTTATATTGTTTCTTCTATTAAGTTTATTTATTTATATTATGGGAAATAATTCCCTTTGGGTACTTTTTTGACGCCTGGAACTAGTTTATAGCCTGTGGGGATAAAGAACGCCCTTCGGGCCTTATTTCAGATCATCTTAGGTGACCGGTTTGGGGTTGACTCAAGTAGGTTAGTAAAATTTTCTATCCTAATGTTACATTCTATTATTTTCTCACTCAATTAGGGTTTTGAGGATCCATCTCCATAGATTTTTTGTTGAATCACCCCGCTTAATGAGAATTTCATATATGGTTCATTGAGGAGGTACCGAGAGGGGATACTCATATTAATATTCATCATTCATATTCAAGTTCAAGTGTTTGTGTAATGACTTATATTTTCCATGTATTATTTTTAAATATTATATAGATTAATTTAGAGACCAAGTGCTAAGATGGTGTTTGATTCTAAGTCTCGGTGTTCCTGGAACAAATGTTTGGTATATCTTAAAATATTAAATAGCACATAGGCATGTCTTTCCTGAAAAAGTCTAATATCTTCTAAACAAGTGCCTAGATTAGAAATCTAAAGGCATCATAGAGTTCAAAATAGAGTTTGTACCCTAAGTGTGACCTAACATTGGTCGACAGATTCCATTTGTGGAAAATTCATTACAAGCACAGAAATTAACAAAATTATTTGAATTAAACTGTTTTATTTCATTAACAGACACAATGGTTATTTAGTCTTTAAATAGAATATTATTTCATAAATCTAGAGTTAGTTGTATAAACCTAGAATCCTATTGAGATTCATTTAATAGATATATAGATAATCATTCTCGGTGAACAATAATGAAATCATGGATTGACGATTGACACACATCGATTTTGTAGGACCTTACCAACGATGATGACACTGTGATCGTTCTTCTTCAGCAACCGATATGAATCAAGTTAGGGAGTGTTATTTTGATTTTCTTTTCCTCGTTATTGAATTCTATGATAAAATTAGACCAATCAATAAAAATATTGTCTCTTGGGTCGATCGTTATGTTGGATGGGTGTGATTTTGGAGTTTATTTGGAGATTCTAATATTTGTGATTAAAACTACTTCTTTATTTGTTTATAATACTAATAGTGACGAATAAATATCAACACAAACATCGATCAAGGTTTGTCCCTCCTTATTTTTTTTGTGTTTTTTTCTCCCCTAATTCATTGTTCTTCATGGAATTTATCGTTCTTCCCCACATTTTGAATTTTCTTGAATGATAGATTGTTAAGAAATTTATTCTTGGGGAAATGATCCAAAATCGTAGATCATGAATCAATACAACTCAATAGAGGCGTAACGGTGGTTGTGGCAGTGGATCGAATGATGGTTGGTGCTGATTTTGTTTTCTTCGTCGTGTAACATATAATGATGATGATCTCATTTTCCGAGCCAGTAAAAGGCCCAAGTATTACTAATTCAGTAATTTCATGACAAAAAATCCTCAGATATGGAGTTTTATGGAAAGATGAACCCTGGAATTAAAGTTAGAAGATTGAATAGTGAGATCAGGAGGAAGAATATGGGTTTTGGGAAAACCCGATACACCCAGTGTGTAGTCCTTGACAACATAGCATGTAATACCCTTAAATGAATCAGTGTGTACCTAAAATATTACACAAACATGGGGTGGAGTGCACAGGTTTCCTACATGGTGTGTACTTCCCCACACGGCATGGCCCTGACCATGTACATGAACTACCACATGTACTAGTTCACGGGCACAGATACATGATCTAACGTTTTGTACTGGTACACTATTGGAGTATACAAGAAGGACCCCATATACCGGGACATGGCATGTTTTCCCCTTACACATTGTGTACTCCTCTTTTAATGAAATGGGACATTCTACATGGATAGTATTAAGGGTTAAGTGACATGACATGTTCCCTTACTACATGTCGTATACCCCTTTCTACATGTCTTGATACTCTTCTCCTCTGTATCTTAGACAATTTTTATTAGGGTTTGTTCTCTTTATCAATTATCTAAAGGTTGGTGTGAATCATTTCTTATTTCATAGGACAACTATCCCTTTATTAGGACTTTCTGGATATATTTTCTATAATTCCCCTATGAGGCCTGGAGTGGCATCCTATATTTATCTTTCTATCCTGGGTGGATTTCTTGGTATCAATGTGACCAACACTATGTTGACATTGATACTCTACTTAGCTGGTTAATCTAGATTGAGTTGTTGGTATCACCCCATGTCCTTGGTTGTGATCCTTGTTTGTGTATTGTATTCTCTTCAAACTATCATTGTATCATCCACATGGAGAGACCTGATGATAATAACCTCTCGTACAAACGTAGTTAGTGCTATCAAACTCAAGAGTGTGTTCTCCTAGGTGAGTGCTTCATGGAATCTTAAAAATTGAATCCTAAGGCTTGTATACTACGGTTTTTTCTTACCTATTGATTGTGTGTCTGGGATTGAGTATATCTGTATATTCTTGTTATATGTTTTGTAGACATTTACCTATGTAGGGTTTATTGTAATTTCCTTTGTTACATTGATTTGTGGTTATGGGGTGTCCTAGTGAGTATTGTTATACTCACCCCTACACAGGCTTTTCCTGCATGTATCATTTCATGTGAAGACAATAAACCTTTTGATAGATTCCTAGGTGGACCAAGACCAGATGGTTCTTTGTGAGACCGGACAGACCAATATGTGTTTTTGCAGCTTCATATAGTAGTCACAGTACCTTAACTTTTAGTTTGGACTTGTGTTACAGACTCTTTGTGTTGGGCTTGTGTTTGGACACATTTTACTTTACTTTACTTCCTATCATACTATGATTGTTGGATATAGATTTATTCATGCATTGTTTGTTTAGTTATTTTTATATTTTCTCATTTTGTGGGCTTAGAGATGTGTGTGTGTGTGTGTGTGTGAAGGTATATAGGCAATGCATCCCATGATAGTAATATGGCTACTCAGTGCTAGTCACCAGCCCCTGGCCTATTGGTGATGGTCTTGGGGAGTCATGGAATGGGCCCCACTAGGGAGGTCCATAACAGAGCGGTATCAAAGCAGGTCGATTCTACTTTTGGACTGAGATTCTATATGGTTTTTTGGGTAAATGGTGTTATGTGTTTCGAGTTCATATTTCAAGCCAGGAACTCTAGTGTGGGTGCGGTGGTTGATGTATCCATTCACCCAAAATCTGATCACCTACTTTTTACTTGGTACATGAGAACATTGGTTGCAGGGAAAATAATGCTACATGCATCATATAGGAATGGTTTGTGGTTTCCATGTCTTCCTTGAGTCATCTCTGTAGATATACTCATTAATCGTCATACATCTTGTTTAGTTTTAGGATTCCTCCATGACATATTTCAGCTAGGCTTTAGCATCTTAATCACGAGGATGACCACCTTAGTGACAAGGCTTGGTTACAGGTACCATTTTCCAAGATGTTACCTCTAGGTGGTGCACCATCCATACCGCCACCTATAGAGTGGCACATGGTACACACAATGACAACAGATGAGGTGTGTAGGATGAGTGTACTTTATGAGTTTCAGTGGTAGAGACCCCTCAGGTTTCTAGTTGAGCCTGACCTATAAGAGTTTGAGGACTATCTTGAGAAGGTAACCTAATTTTTCAATCCATTCAAAATACTGAAATATCGGATGGTGGTACTGACGATGATCCTTCATCATGGATCAGTTGGAGGATGGAATAGTTTGGTTACCCAGACTTACGATGATGGGAATCTTTCATCAAAAGAGTTCAAGCATCTCTTCATAGAGGAGTTATCACCCACTATACTAAGGTTTGTTCATATCCAGTAGCTTCTTCTTCTCTAGTAGGGATTTATATCGATATCTGATTATTAATCAAGGTTCACCAACCTTTCCAGGTACTCGATAGATATGGTTCGAGATCAGTTTTTCATGGATCGGACCTTCAAGTGAGTTTTATATAGAGGCATCTGATCTAGTGTTATCCCTTTTTGAATTCCTACTTATGTTGGGGTTCTTGAGTAAGTTTTTGTGGTTAAAATATCCTTGGATGAGCATATACAGTTGGGGGTAGTCAGCAGTGGAAAAGAAAGAGTAGAGAACAATACTTTAGAGAGCTGACGTTAGTCCCAAGGACCTAGACATGGGAGATGTTTCAGGAGGTGGTTCCATGACCTATGATATATAGTTTAGGGCTCAAGGGTTAGATCCAGTTAGCATAAAGGGACGTGGTGCTACTCATATGATGGTAGGGGACATCTCACTTGAGATTTTCTGACCTGTTCTACTGTTGAAATGGAGACTATGGATGGACCACCGAGGCAGAGACAAAAATAGGAGTATGAAAATCCATAGGGTAGAAGATGTGGTAGATGATATGGGATACCAGTAGGAGGTGGTTGACATTTCGACTTGTTCACACCACTACCCCCAGGTGGTCTATGCGAGGCTCATTGAGCTGGAGAACAGGGGAGGGGACAACTGTATGTTGATGAGGCCTATGACCCAGGGGCTTTAGGAATGATTTGAGGTATGATCTATTTCTTTTCTACTTTAGCATTTGTACTAATAGACACAGAGCTATCCATTAATTTATTTCCACATATATTTTATGAGACACAGAGATTTAAATTGAACCATTGACTTGACCCTTACACTTAGATACTCCTACTAGAGAAGACACATAGATCACACACTTATTCCAACAGTGTGACCTGACTCTTGGATGTGATAGTTTTTCTTGGTATCTATTGGTAGCAATGTAGAGGAATTACAAAATCATTCCTGACATGGATTGGTTATCTATAGTTCATTCCTAGATTGAGTGTTTTAGGTGAAGGGTGTTGTATGTCCATAATAATAGAACAAGGTTTTCCTTTTTATGATAAAAAACCCATGTAGTGCAAGATGGGATCATGCGTAGGAGGGTTTAGCTGATTACTCATCAGTTGTCTAGAATAACCCTTAGTGAGGTGAATGTTGTGAGTTCCCAGTTTCTTGTAGTGGCGGTGAAGTACGAGGATGTGTTTCCTGAATATTTTCCTAGTTTACCACCCCATTGAGAGATATAATTTTTTTTTTTATCTATATCCCATGACAGCACTGGTATCTATGTTGGCACATCAGATGGCTCTTGTAAAGCTTCACGAGCTAAGGGTGCATTTGGAGAACTTGCTGAGTAAGGCCTTCATGAGACCCAATGTTTCACCCTAGTCATCCATGAATTTGTTTTCTAATAAGGAATATGGGATCTTGATGTTTTGTGGGACTACTGGTACTTGAATCAGGTGACTGTGAAGAACAAGCATCCAATACCGAGGATTGATGACCTATTTGATTATTTGTGAGGTGAATGATGGTTATTGAAGGTTGACATCAGATTAGGCTATCACCAGCTAAGAGTAAGGGATAAGGATATAATTAAGATGAAATTATGATGTCTTTATAGTTACTATGAGTGTGTGTTGATTCCATTCAACATGAAAAACAACCCATCAGTTTTTATGGGACTCATGAACCATATCATTCAATATTACTTAGAACAGTTTTTGGTGGTCTTAATTGATGATATCCTTATATGCTCAGCGTCTCTGGAGGATCACATGAGACACTTAAGGGTGGTTCTGGACATACTATAAGAGAACCATATTTAAGAAAATCTCTCGAAGTGCCATTTTTGGAATCAGGTGGTCCACTTTCTAGGAAATGTTATCTCATTATATGGAGTGGTAGTGGACCTATCCAAGGTTGAGGTGGGCTTAGCATGGGATCCACCTAAGAGTGTGATGTAGGTTCAAATATTCCATTGGTTGATAGGCTATTACCAGAAATTTATACCTGGTTTCTCTAGGATATCATCACCCATGACATCTTTCACTCAAAATGGGCAACCCTTCATGTGGATATAAAGGTTCCAATAGGCTTTTCAATAGTTGAGGTATAGTTTGACGAGTGATCCCTTCTTGATATTGTCAGAGGAAGGTGTTGAGTACATAATGTTCTGTGATGAATCAGGAACTAGACTTGGTTTCATTATGATGTAGAGGTGAGAGTTGATTTCCAATGTTTCACAACAGTTCAAACCACATGATCAGAACTATGCAACCCATGATCTTGAGTTTGTAGTGGTAGTCTTTTCTTTGAAGATGTGATAACACTACCTGATGGGTGAGAATTTTATCATCTACTCTAATCACAAGAGTCTCAAATATATCATGCCTCATAAGGATCTTAAATTGATATAGAGGTGATGACTAGAGTCCCTAAAGAACTATGACTTTGCGATTTTCTATACCCCACAGAAGGGGAATGTGCAGGAATATGCTCTCAATGGGAGATTGAGTTCACAGTTGCTAAATGAGGCGTCAAAGTAGTTAGCCTCATTGCAGCTATCCTTTGTGGATGGAGATAGAGAATCTTACCACCAGTATATAGTTTTCACCCCTACAATATTACAGTGAGTTAAGGAGGTACATATTTGGGATACCAACTGTGATAGCCTACGTGATCGGATATCCACAGGGCTTACTCGTGATTAATTTTCAAAAGGTGTGGATTACATCATTATTTTCAAATAAAGCATGATGAAACCAGTGAGGTTGTGGGAGGAGGTTCTAAGGGTGTTTCATAAACCCCCTTTGGTAGTACATCCAGGTATGGAAAAGATGTATTAGGACCTCCAATGTCAGTTTTGGTGGCCAGGGATGAAGAAAAGAGTAGCATAGTTTGTCTCTCAATGTCTTTCTTATCAGTAAGTGAATGATGATAACCAGGTTCCAGTAGGTCTATCTCAACCCCTTGAGGTGCTAGAATGAAAGTGGGATGGGATATCTATGGAATTTGTGCTGGGATTACCACGTACGTCCAGGGGACCTGATGTCACCGGGGTGATCATAGACCAACTCACCAATTCAACCCACTTCCAAGAAATGTGAGAACATAGTTCAGTAGAGAGATTAAGATGCCTCTATGTATAGGAGATAGTTTTACTCCATGGATTTCCATTAATAATTACTTCATGTTGTGATGCATGCTTTACATATAGCTTATAGAAGGGATTGAAGGAGGTGTTTGGGACCTAGTTACACACGATCTAGTGTTTCACCCATAAACTGATAGACAAACTAAGTGGACCATTCAGGTTCTAGAGGACATGTCACGGGCTTGCATGTTAGACTTTGGATAAATTTGGGAGGATCACCTACCACTGGTGGAGTTTTTATACAGAAATAGCTACCATTCCACCATTAGTATGGAACCATTTGAGGCTTTGTACAGGAGACCCTGTTGGTCACCACTTTATTGGACTAACCAAGGAAATTCATGACTCATGGGATCGAGGTTGGTGCGAGCTACAACTAAGAAGTTTCAGATCATCTAGGAGTGGATTAAGATGGTATAGATCCATCATAATTATTAGGTTGATAGGTGATGAAGTCCTTTGGATTCTGAGTAAGGAGACCATGTGTTCCTATGGGATTCACCTCGATGTGGGTTATGGAGATTTGGATGGGGATGAAAGTTATCTCCAAGTTCATTAGCCCTTTCCAGATACTGTATATAGTTGGAGAGGTGGCATATCTCTTAGCTCTACCAATGTAGTTAGACCGGGTACCTGACATCTTCTACATGTTTAAGCTGGGGAGGTATGTGCATGAACCATCACACATTATCAACTGGGGTGAGCTATACGTC
Source organism: Viscum album (assembly GCA_963277665.1). Lineage (NCBI taxonomy): Eukaryota > Viridiplantae > Streptophyta > Magnoliopsida > Santalales > Viscaceae > Viscum > Viscum album. The sequence goes on from OY728120.1 coordinate 1,494,345,849, forward strand.
AAGGATGGGGTGACTTTTTTGGAGTACCCAGTAGAGATTATGTATTGGTATGAGAGGATCCTTTATTGGTGATATGTTCCTTTGATGTGTGGCTAGTGGAAGCACAAGAATATTCAAGATAGCACTTGGGAGTGGGAGGCTCATATTAGTGCTCAGTACCCTCATCTTTTTTAGTAGCCCTTGTTTTTTATTTTCAAGGGCATAAATCCCCATTGTGGGGAGAATTTAATGAATCTAATTTTTCATTTATTATTTTTAAATATTATATGGATTGATTTCAATACTAGGCACTAATATGGCATGTAATTATAAGGTCTGGTGTTCCCATAATAAATTTTTGGAATATATTAAAATACTAAATATCATGTGCATGTGGTTTTCATGAAAAAAGTGGTATATATTCTAAATAGGTGCCCAAATCATAAATCCAAAGGCACCATTGAGTTCAGAATAGTGGTTTTACCCTATATGAGACCGAAAATTTGTCTTCACGGGCCATTTGTGTAAAATTCATCATGAGTGCAGAAATGAATAAAATTATTTTATTTCGTTATTCGATGTAGTAGCTTTTTAGTATTTAAATAGACTGTTATGTCAGAATTATAGGGTTATCTATATAACCCTATAATCGTATGGAGATTATTAGGAGAGATATCTAGATAATCATTCCCAATGAATGATGATGAAATCACAGATCGACGATCAATGCCCACCAATTTTGAAGAATCTTGCCAAAGACGACGACGCAGTGATCGTTCTTCGTTAGAGACCGATCTGAATCAAGGTAGGGTGTGTTATTTTTATTTTTATTTCCCAATTATTGAATTCTTTAATAAACTTGGACAAATAAATGAAAATATTTTCTTTTTTATCAATCGTTATGTGGGATGGGTATGATTTTGGGGTTTATTGGGAGGTTTTAATATTTTTGATTAAGACTGTTTCATGATTCATTTATCATTATAAAGGTGAAAAACCATGACTGACACAAACATCAATCGATTTTCATCCCTCTAAATTTGGTTTGTTCTTTTCTCCCCTGAATCATTGTTCTTCTAGGTATTTATTGTTCTTCCCCATGGTTCAACTTTTCTTGAATGATCAATCGGTGTACATTCGATTCTTGGTGAAACGATCCAAAAATCATAGATCTGGCATCAGTATGACTCAAAGGAGGTGTGACAGTGGTTAAGGTAGTGGATTGAATGATGGTTGGTCCTGATTTTTCATTCTTAGGAACATAACAAAGAATAGAGATGATCTCATTGTTCGATCCAATTGAAGGCCCAAATCTAACTGATTCAGTGATGGCATGACTGGTTGACCTCAGATCTAGATTTTCACAGAAAACAGACCTGTAGAATGGAATCTGGAAGATCGACCAGTGTGAGCATGAGGAAGAAGACAAGTTCTGGGAAAACTCAATAATCAAAATGTGTAGTCCTTGACTACACATCATGTAACACCCTTGAACGGCTCGATGTGTACCTAAAGGAGTACATTGACATGGGGTGAAGTACAAGAGTTGCCTATATGGCATGTAATCCCCTACATAGCATAGCCTAGACCATGGCTACCCTATGTACTGGTACACAGGAATATATACATGGGTTGATGCCTTGTACTAGCACACGGTTGGAGCACATGGGCAGGACCCCGGATACAGGGACATGTCATGTAGTCCCCCTTACATAATGTGTACTCATATTTTAATGACATGGTCCATTATATATGGGTAGTACTCAGGTTTAAGGGACAAGGAATGTTCCCCTACTACATGTCATATACCCCTTTCTATATGGATTGATACTCTTATCCTCCGTATCTAGGACAAGTTTCATTAGGGTTTGTTCCCTTTATCATTTCCCTAAAAGTTAGTGTTAATCATTTCTTATTTCCTAGGACTATGATCCTTTCAGTAAGAATTCCTAGATAGAGTGGTTAGAATTCCCCCTAGAGGCTCATAGTGGATCCTCTATTCATCTTCATACCCAAGGTGGAGTTATTGGTATCTATGTGACCAATACTATGAGGGTGTTGATCCTCTACTTAAAAGGTTAATTCAGATTGAGTTATTGGTATCACCCCATGTCCATAGCTGTGATTCAGATTTTTGTATTGTATTCTCTTTTGACTATCATCATATATTTCTCATGGAGATTCCTAATGAGAAGCACCTCTCATATAGACATCCTCAGTGCTGCCGAACTCCAGAGTGTGTTTTCTGTGGTTAGTGCTTCATGGAATATTCAAAATAGAATCCTAAGGCTGGTATACTACGGTTTTGTCTTACCTCTAGACTTTGTGTCTTGGATTTTGTATATCTAGATTTTATTTTTATATGTTTTTTAGACATATACATGTGTATAGTTGATTATAATTCCGTTATTTCATTTCTTTGTGGTTTTAGGGTGTCCAAATAATTATTGTTATACTCACCCCCGCATGGGTTTTTCTCACATGTGTCATGTCTTGTGCATACGATTGACCTTTTGACATAGTCCTAGGTTGACTAGGACCAGATGGTTCTTTGTGATACTTTACAGACCAAGGTGTGTCCCTTTGGTTTTAGACAGTAGTCCCAGTACATTTACTTTCAGGTTGAACTTGTGTTATAGACTCATTGTGATGGGAAAGTGTTTAGCCCTGTTTTACTTTACATAACTTTCTATCATATAATGGTTATGGGATATATTTGTATTCATGCATTGGTTGTTTAGTTGTTTTTATATTTCATCATCTTTTGGGCTTAGAGATGTCTGTGTGTGTACAGGTACATAGGCAATGCCTCCCATGTTAGAGATATTCCTACTCGGTGCTAGTCACTAGCCCTTGTCCTATTGGTAGCGGGCATGGGGAGTCATGGAATAGGCCCCACTGGGATGGGTTGTGAAAATATTTCTCAAAGTGGACAATATCTTATTTCTTGTGGATCGACACTATTAGTCTATTTGATGGTTGTGGGCTCTGTAGAGGTGGGTATAAGCTTGGGATCAATTTTTGGATAATCAAATTGATGTTGGTTACTCCATTAATAACTCTTTAAATTTAAAATCATTGATTATTTTATTATTTCTAAAAATATGGTTTAAATTTCATAAAATCTGTATAATATGTATATATTGTTGAGTAAATAAGGATATCTTATGACTTCTCTATTCCTTAGGGTTTTATGTTTTGAAAATCACAAACACTTTTTCTAATTTCTGAATATTTTTTTAAGTTCTGTATTTTTGATTAAGATCCAGAATTGTCATTCCGTTATACTTACAGATATATCATTCCAATTTTCCATTCTGTTATACTAATAGATATTTCATTAAGATTTTTCATTCATTTTTTATGATTCTGAATCCAGTGTATATATGATTAAGTTTTTATCATACCGATTCTAGTGTATATGTGATGTGGATTTTCAATACCGATTCTGGTGTATATGTGATGCCGATTTTCAATATCGATTCTAGTGTATATATGATGCTGATTTCAATACCGATTCTGGTGTATATGTGATGCCGATTTTCAATACCGATTCCGGTGTATATGTGATGCCAATTTTCAATACTGAATTCAGTGTATATATGATGTCGATATTCATGATACCAAATCCGGTGTATTTGTGACTCTGATTTTATGATTCCATTTTCTTGAGAATGTTACTTCTAAGAATCCATTTTCCTAATTTCTTTAGATTATGATTTCTTGATAATGTTAGAGTTTCCTAATATATCATTCCAATGATATCAGATTCCAAGATTTCTTATACCTAACATTTATCTTTAACTTAACATCGTTTTTATTACTTGAAATGATGTCGTACAATCTATTACAATTTAACCGTTGTATTTTTTACATGTGTCTAGGTCCCTCTGAAATTTAAGGGAAATATGACTGTTGGAAAGGAGCTGACTGTTGGGAATTTTTTCCTATAAATACAAGCTCATTTGAACAAGAAAAGTATTTTATAGTAAACAATCTTGTGAAGTGATTTCTAGAGAGAGAGGCTCCTACAACTCTCGGTGCTTCATGCTGATGTTGTGGCCAACTTATTCAGGTATGAACAACTTGTTCAGAATTTCTTAGTGCAGACTCCGATCGTGCTGATCATGGGCTTCCGGGATTGGAAGACAGAGGTTCTGATTTCCTTCTAAATCGAGGGCTTGTGGGGATAACAAGACAGATACTGATCTTCGGATTGAGGGATTACCTGTGTTTGGGTAAGACAGACTATCTTGAAATTATAAATCAAGGAACATTTATCCAAGGTTGTTGGATACCCTTCTCTTTGGGTTAAAATAATCCAATTGTTACTTGATTACTATTTCAAGTTGTTTTAATTCCACTATTTATGTAACTTTTTTAAAGTTATGAAGTATATATTTCATATACTTTGTAATTCCATTACTCTGATTATATTACAGATTCTATACACTTTAAGGTAGAATATTTCTTTTACGAAATTAGAAAATGTTTCTTTAATAGGTCTTGTGAATGTTTGTTTAACCTTGTTAAACTTAACTTTAAAGGTTCCAAAGGAATTTTTAAAGTATACAATCCCCCCTCTCTTGTATATTGATCATCTACATTCTTATTTCAATCCTACAATTGGTATCAAAGGAAGGAATCTGAAATACTTATATCCACATATATGTTTTCATGATCATGTTTTCCTTTTCTTAAGTTCTTCATATTTTTTCTTAAACTTTTACTACTAATAAGTTTTGTGGAAAGAAATGTCTTTTTAGTATGGCAGGTAATCATGTTGGATCTTTAGATAATATCAATCCTTCTAGACCACCAATCTTTGATGGGAATGACTATGAGTACTGGAGAGACAGAATGAAGACCTTTGTGATCAACACAGGTGTTGACAACTAAATTATGTTAACTGGAGATTATAATATTCCCGATAAGGAACTAAGAACCTTTACTAATCCATAAAATATGGAATATCAGCTAAATTTTAAGGAATGTAATACTTCTCTATATTCCATGACTAGAAATATATATAGCCAAATTTCATCTTGTGAAGCTGACAATAGTATTTGGAAGAAGCTTGAAGTAACTCACTTTATAACTTCCAAAGTTATTGAAACTAGAAGAGCAATGCTTAGGGCTGAGTATCATGGTTTTTTATTCCCTTATGGAGAACCTGTATGTAAGATACAACAAATATTTATGACTATTGACAAAAGCTTACAATCCCTGGGTGAGAAAGGTTAAGATGATTAAGATCTTTTAGAAAAGATTATTGACATCATGCCTAATGAATGGGAATCCAAGAGGACTGTTATTGATGAGAAATGTAAAGTTACTCAGATTTCTCTTGATGAACAGTTTGGAAGTCTTCTTCAACATGAAACCATAATGAAGAGAGATGATAATAATAATAAGAGGAAGAATGGAAATGGAGGTGTTGCTTTTACAACTACTTAAAATCATATGAAATTCAAGACTCCTAAGATAACAAAAAGATAAAAATCTAATAAGGTCAGCATTCAATCTGAATCCAGTGAAAGTGAAGCCTCAGAAAATGGGTTAGCAAATCTTGATCAGAGGATGAATAAGATTGTTGGAAAAAAGAACTTTCAATATAAATACACTAATAAAGATGGAAAAGATAAGAAATATAGAGAATTAATTTTCTATGTATGTAGAATAACTGGTCATATCAGACCTGATTTTCCCTTACTCAAGAAAAGAGACAAGAAAGAAAGGAATTCTGAAAGAAACAAGAAGAAGTTCTACAGATCAAAATCATAAGAAATTCTTGAAATCCAATGACACTTGGAGTGCCAGTGGTGGATATTCTTCTTATGAATCTTCAAAATATAAATCTTCTGGGAAAAAGAATATTGGTCTAATAGCCAGAGCTCCATTTCAAAATAATTGTCTTATGGATAAGGTATGAACTACTGAATCCTTTACCAATATGTCTTTAAGTGAAAATTTTCCAGATAGAGGTTTTTCTTCAGATGAAAAATCTTCTTCATCAGATAATGATAATGATTTTCCTTCCTATGAGGAGGTTTCTAGATTTTCTAAGTTTCTTGAGAAAAGAAATTGTAAAGTTTCTAAGAAACATAACAATGAAAATTCTAGAGAATCTATTTTAACAAAAGAAATTTTAGATCTTTCCAAAGATCTTATGGTAGGGAAAAATTTGACAAGATGTATTCTCAGATCTGAACTCATGGTAATAGTTAGGGTTTAGGTTATTCTCATGAAAAACCAATTTTTAGAAATAATTATTTTGTTCCTTATAGAGCCCCTTTTTGTACTAAATGTCAAAGTGGTGGGCATTGGAAGAAAATTTGTTCTTTAATCAGAGTTCAATCCCTTGGGTTTCATAAAGCATAATTCTCTAAACAAATCTTGTTACCCATGCTCTTGTTATTTACAAATTCCGAATCCAAGAAATTTTGGATTCCGAAGACATAACTCTTTATTTCACAAGAAAATGAAGGAAGTACCAACAACATATGGTACATGGATAGTGGATGTTCCCGGAACATGACTGGTAACAAAGACTATTTCAAAAAGATTTTAAAGACTAAAGGTGGAAAGGTAAATTTTGGTGATAACTCTCAAGGAGAAATTGTCGGTATAGGTAACATTATTCTTATTGGAAAATCTATTATTTCAAATGTTCTTTTCATAAAAGGCCTTAGACACAATATCATTAGCATAAGCCAATTAGGTGATGAAGGTTACCTTGGGAATTTTAGAAATGATAAATGTTTAGTTCACAATTCCAAGGATGAGTTTATTCTCTCTGCCCTTCAGCATGAGAATGTGTACACCTTAAACCTATAAGACCTTAGAAGTCAAGATCTACCTTGAATTAGTGCATTTGAAGATCAATCATGGCTTTGGAATAGGAGACTAGGACACTGTAACTTAAGAAATCCTAGTAATCTTTGTAAGAAAGAACTTGTTCAGGATATACCGGAACTTAAGTTTGATTCTTCAAAAGTCTGTGATCCTTGTCAATATGGAAAACAACATAAATCTAGATTTTAATCTATAATTGGAGTTATGACTTATAATGCCTTAAATTTAGTTCACATGGATTTATTTGGTCCAGCACAAACTGGAAGTATTGGAGGAAAATACTATGTGTTTGTCCTAGTTGATGACTACACTAGATTTACTTGGGTCTATTTCCTTGTAAAGAAATTTGAAGCTTTTTCTTATTTCAAAATCTTTAGAGCTCATGTTAAAAATTATAAAAACCTACAGTTGATAACTATTCATAGGGATCATGGTAGAGAATTTGAAAATTCTGATTTTGAAACCTTTTGTAGTAAAAAATGTATTACTCACAACTTCTCAGCTCCAAGAACACCTCAACAAAATGGTGTTGTCAAAAGAAGAAATCGCATTCTTCAAGATATGACTAGAACCATGTTGAGTGAATATTCTATAGCTAAACATTTTTGGTCTGAAGCTGTAAGTACTTCTTGTTATACTATAAATTGAGTTTTAATAAAACCATTTCTTAACAAAACACCTTATGAGTTATGGACTGGCCGAAACCAAAAGTTTCTTACTTCAAAGTTTTTGGCTGCAAAGTATTTATCTTGAATACCAAGGTTAACTTACATAAATTTGCACCCACATCCGATGAAGGATTTTTCGTAGGTTATTATACTAACTCTAAGGCATATAATGTTTTTAATAAAATCACTTGTATTGTTGAAGAGATAGTACAAGTTAATTTTGATGAAAATAATCCTTTTGTTTTCAAACATCCTGAATCATTTTCTGATATATTTTCTAAAACTGATCACCAACCTTTGATAGAAGTTTTACAAACATGGCTAATGTTGAAGAAAATGTTTTTGAAAAATTTAATCCTGAATATTTTCTACCTTATGTTGATGAACAGGTATTTCAAAATCCATGTCAGTTGTTACTTAGGAATCATCCTAGTGATAATATCATTGTAAATTTTAATCAACCAGTAAAAAGTAGAAGTTCTATAAGGAATTAAGTTGAACATGTTGCATTTATTTCCCAATTTGAACCAAAGACTCCTGAAGAAGCCTTGGGTGGTGAAGATTGGATTAAGGCTATGCAAGATGAAATCAATGAATTTGTAAGAAATCAATATTGGAACTTGGTTGAAAAACCTAAGGATACTTATGTTATTGGAGTAAAATGGGTTTTTAGAAACAAATGCGATGAAAATGGAGTCATTGTTAGAAATAAAGTAAGATTAGTTGCAAATAGATATAATCAATAAGAAGTCATAGACTATGAAGAAACTTATTCTCCTGTAGCAAGACTTGATTCTATTCGTATTCTTCTATCCTTTACAGTATTCTTTAATTTTAAACTTTATCAAATGGATGTGAAGTGTGCTTTTCTTAACAGTTATGTACCAGAGGAAGTCTATGTAGAGAAAACCCCTAGCTTTGAAGATAAAAAATATCCTAATCATGTTTATAAACTTAACAAATCTCTTTATGGACTCAAACAAGCCCCTAGAGCTTGGTATGATAGACTTTCAGCATTTTTGCTTCAAAATAACTATGTTAAGGGAACGAATAATCCAACCCTTTTCATTAAGAAAAATAATAAATGTGTTTTGATTGTTCAAATTTATGTTGATGACATCATCTTCGAATAAACTCGGCAATCCTTAACTAATTCATTCACGAATCTTATGAAATTTGAGTTTGAGATAAGTATGATGGGTGAGTTAACTTTTTTCGTGGTTTTCAAATTTCTCAAAAACCATAGGAAACTTACATATCTCAACATAATTATATCAAATAACTTCTAAAGAAGTTCATGTATGAAAACACTAAGAGTATAATTAATCCTATTAGAACCTCTAATACTCTTGATATTGATGAAGCTGGGAAACCTGTAAATCAAACTTCTTATAGAGGTATGATAGGAAGCTTACTATACTTAATAGCTAGTCGACCTGATTTAATGTTTTCTGTATGCTTATGTGCAAGATTTCAAGAAAATCCTAAAGAATCCCATTTAAAATCTGTGAAAATAATTTTCCGGTATTTAAAGGGAACTTTAGATTTGGGACTATTTTATTCCTCTAGAAATGTTTTTGAACATAAAATTTTTTCGGATGCTGAATTTGGTGGTTGTAAAATGGATAGAAAAATTACATCCAGAACTTGTCATTTCCTAAGATATTCCTTTTTTTCGTGGTCTTGCAAGAAACAACACTCTGTGGAAATTTCCACTGCTTAAGCTGAATATGTAGCAGCTGGAAGTTTTTGTGCTCAAGCGTTGTGGATGCAACACACACTCACAGACTATGGTATGAGTTTTACTAAGACTCAAATTAAGTGTGATAACAAAAGTGCCATTTACCTAAGTAAAAACCCCACACATCACTCTCTTTCAAAGCACATAGATATTAGACATCACTTTCTTAGGGACTACACACTAAAAGGAGATATCATTCTTCAATTTATTGGAATGCAAGATCAACTTGCTGATATTTTCACAAAGCCTCTACCTTCCGATAGATTTGAATATATTAAATAGAAGCTAGGAATGATTTATATAAGTTATTAATTCATATATACTTCTTGTTTAAATCATCTCCTAACATTAAACTACTCCTTATTTAAGGGGGGTACATATGATATTTTATTTTCTTTCTTTAAAATCTTGTTCTTTCATTTGAAAATTCCAGATTTGAAAATTTTGGATTTGAAAATTTCAGATTTCAAAACTTCCAAGAAAATTTCTTATAATTCCGATAAATCTCTCAGAGTTTTCCAAGAGGTATCCTTTCTTACTCTTTATTTTCTTATTCTATGTTTTAGTTGTTGGTATTTCAAAACTTCTTAAATTCTGGTTTACCTTACTTCAAAAGATCTGAATTCATTTTTCAAACATCCATTCTCAACCATCTGATCAGATCAGATTATCCTCAACTGTTTTATCATCTTGTGGAAGTTGAAAAGTCGTAGCTATGTCTATATAAGGGGGTGTCTCATTCTCAAGTATCACACCATTATTACTGTTCTCAGTGCTAAAGCTTTTCTGCCATCAAATCCTTCATTCCAAAGTTCTCTATCACCTTGAATGACTCTGGAATCCTAAACAGATCAGATGTCGGTTATTAAGGAAATAAAGGACTGGTAAATCTTTAGGGAAAGGTTATTCTAGCCAATTTTCTTTGAAAAATATTAATCCCTTATTTCTAATATAATAAGAACTAGTGGATGGGAAATCATTTGTGTGGCTAAGGAGAAATATTAGGATTCAGTTCATCCCGACCTACTTGTTCAATTCTATGAATATGTTTCTCTCTTTCAAAAGGATGGTAAGGATCTGTTTAAGTTTAAATGTTATGATAACTCATATACAGTTCCTTACAAAAAGGCATCAAATGTTCTCAACATTCCATATGAAGGAGAAACTCTTCTTTGGTCTCAGAAACTCCTTGAAAAAGAAGTTTCTTTTGAGAAATCTAAGGCTTTGGATTTTCTTGGTCTCAAATTTGTTAATAATCCCAAGATCAAAAATCTCTCAATGAATCACAAGATGGTAGCTCTTTGGATGCAAGGATTTATTATTCCAAGGAAGGGAGATAAGGATTCCTTGAAGATATGTGATATCTTTCTCTTATAATTCCTTGTCAACATAAGGAAGATCAACTGGGTGAAGTACATCTTTCTCACCATCCAAGAAATAAAAAGTGGAACCATCAGATCTTAGATCCTTATGTACCCAGAGACTATATCAAGGATAATAGTTATGTGTCTTCAAGAAATAAATGTTCCATACCGATCAGTCTCAAAGCCGTTCAAGGTTCTGTTGCTCAGTGACGACACTCTTAGAAGGATGAAAGCAGAGTTTGTTCCAGAATCAAAAAACTTTGAAGAAATGGTTGTCCATAACAACTGCAATGTTCTGGAATCTTCAAAACTGGTATCTAAGAAGAGAAAACCTAAAGAACCTAGCTTACAAGTACCAGTTCCTACTGTTCCGGCATCAGCACCTCCTCCTGCAAAGAAACCAAAATCCTATTCAGGTACAACCATTGAAAAGTGTAGAGAAATGGAAGCAACTACAAAGGAAGGAGATCCTTCTTTTGGATTAAATCCCGTTGAGGCTAAGGCTGTAAAAATCAAGTAATCTGAAATTCTTGAGAAAGAAAAGAAGGAGAATATCCTGAAGAAGAAATCCCTGGAAGCTCAAGTATGTCAGTCTCTACTAAAAGTTGTAGAGAAGAAATATCAACATGTTCTGGAACCTCATAAGAAATGTAAGAACCCGGTTTTTTCTATAAAAGACTTTGGAATTTTATTGATGTTATTCCAGAGAAGCACCTTCAAACGGTGTGCGATTTCGATCCCCGGTGTGGCTGGAATTAAATTTTTAGTGCCTTCACACTGGTCACACAAGATAAATGGAATACCTCCTAAAAGGAGATCCAGATTAAAAAACTGAGTGCACGGATGGGTCCAAAATTGGGGTTTTCCCTAGGAACGACATAAATCATGTTGGCACGGGACGTTGGGACCCCTCACCTGTTAACGGAACGTTAAACGGATAAATAAAATAATTAATTTATTCGTTTAATGGTTAAACTCATGTATCTCTTAAACGGTTTCTCGGATGGGAAAACTGAGGGCACCGTTGAGTCCGGAGCATGCTGTTTACTCTAAGAGGGGTGTAATTTTCATGGGTGTGGCCCTTCTGTGGAAAATGGCCCCAGGGGCATTTTCGTAAATTAGCGGCCTTGGACGTTAAGTTTTATAACTTTCAAACGAGGCCTCAGATTAAAATTATGAGACAGCCGTTGTGCTTGGGAGGTGGTTTTTACCCTAGGGGAGGCTTAACCTTGACCCCTTCGGGAGTTTCAGATGTGAGTTAATTTAGGGGTTTAAATTAATTAAAATTTTAATAAATTTTTCTTTATTTAAACCTAAACTCACCCCCTCTCCTTCACCATTTCGAGTTCTTTGGCGGAGAAACCTTCAAGATCAACCAAGGAGAGCCCTCACCAACCCTCCTCCATCCTCTCCTCCCTAAGGTGGTGCGCGGCTCCGACGGATCATCGTGAAGCATCGGGCTACGCCCAAAGAGGTAGGAGTTCTTCGTTTTGTGTTTTAATTTCGAACCTCCCCTTTGAACCTAAATTATAGCATCTAATTGCCATTATTTTGTCGAGTGAAGCCCTTGGTTGCGTAGTATATGTTCCAAGCTATCCAACACATGTTTTGAATTGAAAATATGAGATCTGAGGTGATCGCAGTCGTCCACCGAAGTTCTGGGGGTTCTTTGGGAGTTTCTGGTGGTCCTTGCTGGTCCGGCGAGCGGACGGCGGCAGCGCAGGTCTCCCAGGCGGTGGCGGCCTCGGCTCACACGGCGGAGCGACACTAAGGGTGATCCAGGATGGCAGAAGCGGCTGAGGGCGTCGGCGCGAGCGGCTGTGGGAGGCGGTCCGGGAGAGCTGCTGCGAGAGGCAGCCGGGCGAGCTGCTGCGGGAGGTGGCCAGGTGAGCGAGGCGGTCGGGCGAGCAGGGTGTGCCAACAGGCGCTAGCAGGGCGTGACGACGCGGGCCAGTCGGCCACTGCCAGTCGGCGAGGTGGAAGACCGGGGTCTTCGTGACCCCGGCTGGCAGACAGGGACCTGTAATTCACAGGTCCCGTGGGAAATCAGCCGGACCGGCTTAGCCGGTCCGGGCGAGGTGGGTCGGCCCGCGCGACCGTGGGCCAGTTCAGGAAGGGTGTGCCGGTCGAATCGGCCCGGCCCACCGTTTCGGTCCGTTAAAAGCCTTAAATGTCTCTAAAATACAAATCAGGTGTCAGATTCGCGTTTCGTCTATGGCGACACGTTCCTTGGATCAAGGAAAACATTTTGAGATGGTCTCAAAGATTTTTAATTCACGAGCTGAGGGGCTCGGTGACATGACACGTACGTTAAGTGGTTTGATGTTTTTTTTGGGAGTTCTTGTTTTGGATGATGCGGACACATCTGACGTCCGATTTGAGCGTCGTCAACGGCGTTGGGAGCCTGGCGCCGAGGCGGAGCTTTCTAGGGTGGTTTCAGGCGTTAATGTCGGAGTTGAGGCATGGGCCCCATGGCCCGTCTTTTAAGCTGCGAGTAGCGTTTAGCAACTTTTTCATCGGATGTCTGTTTTGGGCGTGCGATTAGTCGATTATGGGTGTTTTTATGAGGGAATTGCAATAGAACAATCCGCCCGCCTTAATTCTGTACGATGGTGCGGCCCCCATGAGGGCCATTTTAGGAGTGGGTGGTGTTTTCTATCTTTATCATCGGGTGTCCATTTCGAACAAGTGAATAGTCAATATTGTGTACTTTTTTGAGAGGATCGTAACGGTGCGATCCGTTTCTTGCGCTTTGGGGTCGGGATGCGGGTCCCACGTAGCACCACATGTGTGTGGTGCGGCAAAATGAATCTTCTTCTCCGGACATCCATTCCATGCAAGTGAGCAGTCAATTTGACATGTTTTTCTGAGAGCATCGCGATGGCGCAGTTCACATGGCCTTTTTCGGGATCTTGGTGTGGGTCCCACCCGGACTGGCTAAGATGAATATTACCTTTTTAACCGGGTGTCCATTTTGAGCGACTGAGTAGTCAATCCCGTGTGTTTTTTCGAGGGGATCACAATGGTGTGATCCTTTTTTCAGTTTCCAGATCTTGGTGTAGACCTCACACGGGCTAGCTAGAGTGAATAGTTTCATATTCACCGGTTTACCATTTCTGGCGAGTAAATGGTCTATCTCGCGAGTTTTCCACAAGGATTGAAATGGTGTGATCCATTTGGGCTTGTGGATCCTCGTTTGAGATCTTATTAAATGTGGAAACATGAATGGGTGTTGGATGGAGGTCCCATTGATCCACTCCAAACCAACGCACGGTAGCGATGTTGGTAACACCTGGTGACGTCAGTTGCAGTGTTGAGTTATCAGACCAATTCCGGGTCTACCCTCTAGCAGGGCTGGGCAGTGGTTCACCTGACGACTCTTTAGGGTCTACCCTCCAGCAGGGCTGGGCAGTGGGTCACCCGACGACTTATTCCTGGTCTACCCTCCAGCAGGGCTGGACAGTGGGTCTCCTGTCGACTTCTTCCTCGTCTACCCTCTAGCGGAGACTGGTCAGTGGGTCACCTGTCGACTTCTTCCAGGTCTACCCTCCAGAAGAGACTGGGAAGTGGGTCGCTTGTCGACATCTTCTATGTCTACCCTCTAGCAGAGACTCGGCAGTGGGTCGCCTGTCGACTTCTTCCAGGTCTACCCTCTAGTATAGAATGGGCAGTGGGTCTATTGTGGACCTCTTCTAGGTCTACCCTTTAGCAGAGATTGGGCAGTGGGTCACCTGTCAACTTCTTCCATGTCTACCCTCCAGTAGAGACTAGGTAGTGGGTCACCTTTTGACCTCTTCCAGTTCTACCCTCCAGCAGAGACTGGGTAGTGGGTCACCTGTCAACCTCTTGGGGTCTACCCTCTAGTAGAGACTAGGCAGTGGGTCACCCGATGACCTCTTAGGGTCTACCCTCCAACAAATACTAGGTATTGGGTCACCTAACGACCTCTTAGGGTCTACCCTCCAGCAGAGGCTGGGCAGTGGGTAACCCGACGACCTCTTAGGGTCTACCCTCTAGCAGAGACTGGGTAGTGGGTCGCCTGATGACCTCTTAGGGTTTAACCTCCAGCGGGGCTAGGTAGTGGGTTACTCGACGACTTCTTTCAGACTTAGTTCTTTCTACTAGGCTAGTCTGTGGATTTTCTCCGTGACTACTGGAGCAGGACCCTTGGTTTTACAGGTTAGTGATGTGACAATTTTAACTTTGAGAAGACCTCTCGATTGTGTGAAAGTGATGAGGTGTGGTTTGACTTTCCCCAAAACTCTCAAGTATAAGGGGCACTTTCCCCACCGAGATGCGTCCTTGTGAAGCGACCTAAAACTGTGCAGGTGAGTCAGTGTCGCCCAAAGTGGTTAGTGTTAAGGTGCGGTGATTTGAGCCCCTTGACTTGCAACTCGGGGCAGACGTGTGGGATGTTGGGCATCGATGGTGTTTACTTCTGGAACTTTTGGCTAACCACTTTCTTGGGATGAGCTGCGGGACAGAGATCCCCTTACGATCTTGTTCGGGCTTCTTGATTGAGCTTATGGATATGTATATACCTTGTTCCAATACCCACCTCTTGGGTTTTGGTTACTCTCCTTCTAGGAGAGGCGAAGACGTGCGGGGTATTTCATGTGCTTTCTGTGTCTAGATTATCATGATTGGATGAGTCTACTCTCCTGTTATAGGTAGCGAAGACTTGAATAGAAGTTCATCTTCTCACCACTTCTAGATCCTTATGTTTGGACAAGTCTACTTCCCTTCTCGTGTTGGGTTGAGCTGTTACTCTACTATACTCTTTACTACACTCTCTGTTGTGCTCTTTTACTATTCCATGTTCGGTCTACTGCTCACCCCTTCAGTACCTCATTTGTTGCTCCCTCGAGCATTCAGGTCATCCTACTAAGTATTTTTATACTCACCCCTCATTGGGATTTGCTCGCACTTGGTGTCCCCTTGCTGACGACAGACAGGTTGGTCGTGACGTCAGAGGATCTTAGGAGTTCAGGATCTTGGACCACGTGTAGTGGTCTTAGTCGGGTTCCACGTGGGGGACCCTCCTAGTTGTTGTAATTTTGTTTACCTATTGCAGGGTTATGGTACTTTTCTGGTTGGACGTGTGTTTTTCCCTTTTTCTTTTCAGTTTACCTTCAACTTTTAATTTTTTAATGTTTAGAGGTCGATGCACTTCAGTGGTTGTTTATAGAAGATAGTAATTTACTTTTTCTTTTACTCTGCACTTCTGCATTGAGTGGGATGCATGTGTGTGTACAGGTACTCAGGCAAAGGCCTCCCCGAGTTGTTTAGCCTTCGGTGCTTGTCGCCAGCCCTTGCCTATGGAGGCGGACTTGGGGTAGTTGCGGCTCGAGCCCAAGTAGGTTCGGGTCGTGAAAAAGTGGTATCAGAGGTGGTTTGTTCCTTGATATGTTGTTTGGACGTCCCTAAAAATGAATTAGTTGGGATTTAGGGCAATAGTGTTGATGTGTCTCGAGAGCGTCTATCAGGCCAGGGAGTCTAGTGATAGTGCGGCGGTCGACGTATCCGTTCACCAGGACCCTGATAACCATCTTGTTGACCCAGCATGTAGAGACACTTGTTGTAGGTAAAATTGGTTGTGCATCACATAGAATTGATTCTTTGACGGTACTTATTGAGTTATCTCCCCATTGTTGTTATTGGTATATACATATATGTTAATCTGATCGTGAAACTCATTTATAACATTCAGGATATGTCCGCAACGACAGCCAGCCAGGATACCATCTTGGGTTTGTGACGACGACCCTGTGAGCTACGAGGCCTCAGTCCAGAACCCATCATGCGAGTCCCTTTCTCTGGGTGGGCCAGTAGTAGCACCCCCACCTGGTGAGCAGCATATAACTTTAGTAGAGAAGAATGAGCTTGAGCGTAGGTTGAGCGTGCTCCGTGAGTTCCAGCGACAGAGAATGCTGAGGTTTAGTAGTGAGCCAAACCCTCAGGCAGGAGAGGTTTGGCTCGAGACAGTGGTTTTCCTCTTCAGGCTTGTGCAGACACCGGTAGATCAGAGGGTGGCTTTGGCAGCCAGTCTTTTTCCACAGAGCAACTGGGTGTTGGTGGAGTCTGTTGACTTAGTTACTTGATTAGTCGTCACTTTCCTGGGGTGACTTTCAGCTGATATTTTGTGAGGAGTTTTACCCCTCCTACTTAAGCTCTCTTCGGATCCAGGAGCTCCTGCTGTTTCAGCAGGGAGGGATGACGGTGACTGATCATGCGACTAGTTTCACAGAAAGTGCATTTCTTTACCCAGACATGGTCCATGATGGCAACTTCCAAGCGCAGAAGTTCGAACAGGGTCTTCATAGAGAAATTCATGATATCATCATACCCTTGTTCATTTACACATATGCAGGGGTGCTAGAGCAGGTGCTGGTGACAGAGAGATTCTTGTTGTGTTCTACAATGGGTGGTGGTAGTAGGCTCGACATAGCCGAGATGTATGTCGTAGCTAGTGGGTGTCGGCTGACAGAACCTTGACGCATGTGGCTTTCTGATAACTGGACTCTGGGTCGTGGTCGTACACCACAGTGGCACCGGAGGGCACCAGGGAAGCCCAGAGATCGTCGGTGCTATGCTTGTGATGGGCGAGGTAACTTGGCATAGAACTACCTGACCAGGCCAACTGAGAATATCGGGCAGGCATCAGGTGCACCACCACGGTAGAGGTAGCACTGTGATCGGAGTAGTCCCCAGAGAGGTGGTGCTACCGGAGGAGATGGAGAAGCTTGAAGTGGGGGGCGACATTACGAGGTCTTCCCGTCACCAATATGTGGTCCCTTTTAGGCTCCGAGAGCTGAGAGTTGGGACCACGGGAAACTGTGAGCTTTGGATGTCTACAATCCTATAGAGCATGAGGTGATAAGAGGTACGCCTTACGTCTCTTCTACTTTTTGAAGTAGAATTGTTAGACTCTGTGTGTGAAATACTTTTCTCCCTGCTCTTTGCTTGAGTTGTTACCAGGGTGATGTAGGGCATCTATGTAACCATGTGTCAGTGGAATAAAAGGCATGGAACCTTTCTCTTTAGTCGATGATAGCGACTGCTTCTCTTTTCAAGCATGTATGGGAGTCTTGGTCGTGGGACATCGACTGTGAAATCTTGCATGACCAGATATCCTTGGTTGTTCCACCATATGGATATTTTGAAGGAGGGAATCACCGGGATTTGTCCCAGGTCAAAACAGTGATTCCAGTCACAGCGTGCGACGTAGGGGTTCGATCGGGGAGGCGAGTTACCCTCGAGGGCCTTCGGGACGTTTGATACCATGCGAAGGGATGGAGAGGTTGTCTACCACCTTTCCCTACCCCCCCCCCCCCAGTTTGGAGTGGGTGCACGACGTCTCCCACATGACTCACCTGAGAAGAGGTGTGCATGCTTCTATTCACGTCATCGACAAGGGAAGACCTCGTGTGAACAGATCAAATCCTTTGGTCTGTGTGCGGTGACACGAGACTGTGAAAGAGTTCTTCTGGGTAAGGGAGAGCCAAGTGTGGTCTTACTACCATGATTTTTTCCCCATGTTTTAATTTTCGGGGATGAAAATATTGAAGTTGGGAATGATGTAAGAACCTGGTTTTTTCTATAAAAGACTTTGGAATTTTCTTGATGTTATTCCAGAGCAACTCCTTCAGACGGCATGCAATTCCGAGCCCCGGTGTGGCCTGAATTAAATTTTCAGTGTGTTCACTCTGGGAACACCAAATAAAAGGAATAACTCATAAACGGAGATCTGGATCAGAAATATGAGTTCACAGATGGGTCCAAAATTGGGTTTTCCCTAGGAATGACATAAAGCATGTTGGTGCGGGACGTTGGGACCCATCGCCCGTTAACAGAACGTTAAACGGATAAATAAAATAATTAATTTATTCGTTCAATGGTCAAACTCAAATATCTCTTAAACGGTTTCTCTGATGGGAAAACAGAGGGCACCATTGAGTCCAGAGCATTCCATTTACCCTAGGAGGGGTGTAATTTTCGTTGGCGCAGCCCTTCTGTAGAAAATGGCCCCAGGGGTGTTTTTGTAATTTAGCAACCTCGGACGTTAACTTTTATAACTTTTGAAAGAGGCCTCGGATTAAGATTTAGAGACCATCGTTGTGCTTGGGAGGTGGTCTCTACCCTAGGGGAGGCTTAACCTCGACCCCGTCGGGAGTTTCAGATGCGAGTTAATTTAGGGGTTTAAATAAATTAATTTTTTAATTAATTTTTCTTTATTTAAACCTAAACTCACCCCCTCTTCTTCACCATTTGGAGTTCTCTGGCGGAGGAACCTTCAAGCACAACCAAGGAGAGCCCTCACCAACCCTCCCCCATCCTCTTCTCCCCAAGGTGGTGCGCTGCTCCGGTGGATCGTCGCGAAGCTTCGGTCTACACCCAAAGAGGTAGGAGTTCTTCGTTCTGTGTTTTAATTTCGAACCTCCCCTTTGAACCAAAATTAGAGAGACTAATTTCCATTATTTTGTCGAGAGAATCCCTTGGTTGCGTAGTATATTTTCCGAGCTATCCAACACATGTTTCGGATTGAAAATATGAGTTCTGAAGCGATCACAGTCATCCGCCGATGTTCTGGGGGGTTTTGGGGAGTTTCCAGCGGTCTTGGCCGGTCCGGCGAGCGGACGGCAGCGGCGCAGGTCTCCCAGGTGGCGGCGGCCTTAGCTCAGGTGGTGGCGCGGCATTGCGGGTGATCTGGGATAGCGGAAGCGGCTGAGGGCATCGGCGTGAGCAGCTGTGGGAGGCGGTCTGGGAGAGCTACTGCGAGAGGCGGCCGGGCGAGCTGCTATGGGAGGCGGCCTGGCGAGTGAGGCGGCTGGGCAAGCAGGGGGTGCGACGACACAGGTCGGCTGGCCGCTGCCGGTCGGTGAGGCGGAAGACCGGGGTCTTCGTGACCCCGGCAGGAAGACAGGGACCCGCAACTCGCGAGTCCCATGGGAAATCAGCCGGACTGGCTGAGCTGGTCCGGGCGAGGCGGGTCTGCCCGCATGGCCACGGGCCGGTTCAGGAAGGGTGGGCCAGCTGAACCGGCCCAACCCATCATTTCGGTCCTTTAAAAACCTTAAATCGTTCTAAAATACAAACCGGGTGTCGGATTCGCGTTCCGTCTACATCAACACGTTCCTTGGATCAAGGTGAACTTTTTGAGATAGTCTCGGGGATTTTTAATTCCCGAGACGAGGGGCTCGGTGACACGACGTGTACATTAAGTGGTTTAGCATTTTTCCGGGAGTTCTTGTTTTAGATGGCGCAGACACATCCGATGTCCGATTTGAGCACCGTCAGCGGCGTTGGGACCCTGGAATCGAGGCGGAGCTTTCCAGGGTGGTTACAGGCGTTGAAGCCAGAGTTGAGGCATGAGCCCCACGACCCGTCTTTTAAGCTGCAAGCAGTGTTTAGAAACTTTTTCATCGGATGTCTATTTTGGACGTGAGAGCGGTCGATTCTGGGTGTTTTTTCGAGGGCATTGCAAATGCACAATCTGCCCGCTTTAATTATGCATGATGGTATGGACCCCATGAGGGCCGTTTTGGGAGTGGGCGGTGTTTTTTATCTTTATCATCGGGTGTCTATTTCGAACAAGTGAATAGTCAATCTTGTGTACTTTTTCGAGAGGATCGAAATGGTGTGATCCATTCTTTGCGCTTCAGGACCGAGATGCGGGTCCCACGTAGCACCACTCGTGTGCGGTGCGGTGAAATGCATCTTCTTCTCCGTACATACTTTCCATGCAAGTGAGCAGTCAATTTGACGTTTTTTTCTGAGAGCATCGTGATGGAACAGTTCACCTGACCTTTTTGGGGATCGTGGTGTGGGTCCCACCTAGGCTGGCTACGGTGAATATTACCTTTTTCCCTAGGTGCTTGTTTTGGGTGATTGATTAGTCAATCCTGTGTGTTTTTCCAAGGGGATCATAGTGCTGTGATCCGTTTGTTCAGTTTCAGGATCTTGGTGTGGTCCCCACACGGGATGGCTACAGTCAATAGTACCATATTCACTGGTTGACCATTTCGGGCGAGTAAATGGTCTATCTCGTGAGTTTTCCGCGAGGATTTCAACGGTGTGATCTGTTTGGGCATGTAGAGCCTCATTTGAGATCTTATTAAATGTGGAAACATAAAAGGGTGTTGGATGGAGGTCCCTTTGATGCACTCTGAACCAACGCACGGTAGTGTTGTTGGTAACACCAGGTGACATCAGTTATAGTGCTGAGTTATCAGACTAATTTCGGGTCTACCCTCCACCAGGGCTGGGTAGTGGGTCATCCGACGACTCTTTAGGGTCTACCATCTAGTAGGGCTGGGTAGTGGGTCACCCAACGACTTATTCCAGGTCTACCCTCCAGCAGGGCTGGGTAGTGGGCCACCTGTCGACTTCTTCTAGGTCTACCCTCCAGCAGAGACTAGGTAGTGGGTCTCCTGTCGACTTCTCTGAGGTCTACACTCCAGTAGAGACTAGGCAGTGGGTCACCTGTTGACTTCTTCCAGGTATACCCTCCAGCAGAGACTAGGCAGTGGGTCACCTGTTGAATTCTTCTAGGTCTACCTTCCAGCAGAGACTGGGCAGTGGGTCTCCTGTCGACTTCTTCCAGGTTTACCCTCCAGTAGAGACTGGCCAGTTGGTCTCATGTCGACGTCTTCCAGGTCTACCCTTCAACAGAGACTGGGCAGTGGGTCGCCTGTCGACCTCTTCCAGGTCTACCCTCAAGCAGAGACTGGGCAGTGGGTTGCCTGTTGACCTCTTATGGTCTACCCTCCAGTAGAGACTGGGAATTGGGTCACCCGACGAACTATTAGGGTCTACCCTCCACCAGAGACTGGGCATTGGGTCACTCGATGACCTCTTAGGGTTTTCCCTCCATCAAAGACTGGGCAGTGGGTCACCCGACGACCTCTTAGGGTCTACCCACCAGTAGAGACTGGGTAGTGGGTCGCCCGACGACCTCTTAGGGTTTACCCTCTAGTGGGGCTCGGTAGTGGGTTACCCGATGACTTCTTCCAGACTCAGTGCTTTCTACTAGGCTAGTCTATGGCTTTTCTCCATGACTACTGGAGCGGGACCATTGGTTATACAGATTAGTGATGTGACAACTTTGACTTTGAGAATACCTCTCGACTGTGTGACAGTGATGAGGTGTGGTTTGACTTTCCCCAAAACTCTCAAGTATGATGGGCACTTTACCCACTGAGACGCATCCTTGTGACATGACCTAAAAGAATGAGGGTGAGTCAGTGCCGACCAAAGCGGGTAGTGTTAAGGTCCGGTGATTTGAGCCCCTTGACTTGCAGCACGGGGAAGACGTGAGGGATGTTGGGCACTGATAGTGTTTACTTCTGGGACTGTAGGCTACTCACTTTCTTGGGATGATCTGCGGGATGGAGATCCCCTTACTATCTTGTTCGGGCTTCTTGATTGAGCTTTTGGATATGTATATACCTTGTTCTAGTACCCACTCCTTGGGTTTTGGTTACTCTCCTTCTAGGAGAGGAAAAGACGCGTGGGGTATGCCACGCGCTTTTCGTGTCTAGATTCTCATGGTTGCAAGAGTCTACTCTCCTGATATAGGTAGCAAAGGCTCGACAATAAGTTCATCTTCTCACTGCTTCTAGCTCCTTATGTTTGGATGAGCCTACTTCCATTCTCTTGTTGGGTTGAGCTGTTACTCTATTATACTCTTTACTGCACTCTCTGTTGTGCTCTTATACTATTCCTTGTTCGATATACTGCTCACCCCTTAAGTACCTCCTTTGTTTCTCCCTCGATCCTTCGGGTCATCCTACTGAGTATTTTTATACTCACTCATGCTTGGGCTTTGCCTGCACTTGGTGTGCCCTTACAGACGACGGACTGGTTGGTCATGACGTCAGAGGAGCTTAGGAGTTCGGGAGCTTAGACCGCATGTGGTGGTCATAGTTGGGTTCCAAGTGGGGGACCCTCTCATATGTTGTACTTTTGTTTACCTATTGCCGGGTTGTGTCACTTTTCTTGTTGGGCGTGTGTTTTTTCCCTTTTTCTTTTCAGTTTTCCTTCAGCTTTTACTTTGTACTATTTAGAGGTCGACGCACTTTTGTGGTTGTTTATAGCAGTTAGTACTTTACTTTTCCTTTTACTATGCACTTCTGTATTTAGTGGGCTATGTGTGTGTGTACAGGTACTCATACAAAGGCCTCCCTGAGTTTTTTAGCCTTCGGCGCTTGTCGCCAGCCCCTGGCCTATGGAGGCGGGCTTGGGGTAGTTGCTGCTCGAGCCCGAGTAGGGTCGGGTCGTGACAAGAAATCAGTGGTCACTCCGGAAATATAGAAATCCAAGAAAGTTTTATCTTTATCAGAACCTATTCAAGAACTAGAAGATCAGATAGTCCAAGAAGATGATGATAATGTTTTATGGGAAGTGGAAGATTATGTTGGAACTCCTTTGAGTTCAGTTTCTAAATCTATTTCAGAAGAACAAGTTGAAGAAGAGGTAGAAGTAGAGGAAGAGGTTGAAGTTGAAGATGAGGAATAAGTTGAATTTGAACTAGAAGAAGATGTAGAGAAAGAATAGGTTGAACAACAACCTGAAGAACAGGAAGATTTTCAAGAGAAAGAAAATGAACAAGAAGATCTTAATGTTATACCTAGTAGTGTGTATACAGTTCAATCTGATTGGTTATGATCATGAGATAGTATGTGAGTCCTAGTTTTACCTAACATTAATATACCTAATGTCACTCATGTGATGTTGTTCATTTAATTTTCCCTTATCTGAGTGTTTTTATTTTTTTATACTTTTTCTTCCGTGAAATGTTTTTTCCCACCTATATATTTCTTTGATTCAAGTTGTTTTGTGGTTTTTATATTAGAATTTCTTAAATTTGGGGACTACATTTGTTTTAAAATCATAATTAAACTCTTGGGTGCTTTATTGATGAAATTTTAAGGGGTATTAAAAGAGGGTTATTTTCCTTTATTTCAAAATGTGTGTATTTTTAAGCACCTTTTTGAAACTATTTCTATTTAATTTTTGTTCCTATACATTCTTAAAATGTTTTTAGGAATGATTATTTTTAAATTGGTAAAATTCTTAATTTTGATAAAATGATTCAAAATGATGGTTTAGTTCAATTTTTTTTGAATAAAATGGAAAGATTACATTTATAGTAATATTTTTACACTAGAATGATATGGATTTTCTTTTAAAGTGTATGCATTGGGTGTGGGAAGTATACTTATTCATATTTTTCTCACTTATATATTTATTTAGGTTCAGTATAGGTTCTGATTGGAGAGCAGTTGGTCTTGTGTTTTTAGTTTGGCTATGATGATGGAAGTTCTAAGAAAGGGATCATTTTTCTTCACACATGGAGTTGGGTGATCCTTGAATTTTTTATTTTGATATTTTATTAAACTATTGTTTTATTCCATATCAGCCTTATCATTTATGTATTTCCTAATTATACTTATTTGATATATTATATGATTGGTGATTTATTTTATATGCTTGGTGTTTTTATGGATTTTTTCATTATCAAAGCTGTTTATTCTATATATATATATAATCATCTTACTTATGGATTTGACATGTTAGGTATCAGGGTTAATGTCCCATTGTATTCTTTACTTATTAGGTCAATGTATTCCCTCTTGTACATGTTTTATTCCTAGGACCTAGTTTCCAATCATTTCTGGTTTTTAATGTCATTCATACCTTTCTATAGACCATATTGGGTACTTGGATCAAGGGTAGCCTGGTTCGGTTTGTGATATAGGTTACTTTAGGTTTTAAACTCTTGTTATTTATAATTTAATCCCTAAATATAACTAAACCCCACTCTAAGACCAATTGATATGACTCAAAAATAAACACATACATATTACCAAATTTCCCGGATTAAACATTATATTCTCATAATAAATTTATCCTGATGAACTATGGGTTTAGTTTCTTTAGATATTAGTTACATGAACTTCTTATATTACGATATGCCTTCAACATTTCCCATGGAATTATAAACACATGATATCCTTCTATACAAATTAAAAATAATAATCCTCTTCATAACCTAGGGAATAAAAATATAATAACTGGGTGATCTCAAATTCCCAATAAGGTGTAAGACATATGTGACATCAATCGAGTCAGCATAGGTAATCATAAAGATGATAAAAAAGGAGTAACCATAAAAGGAACATGTAGGCATAGAAACATATTCATGAAATCATAACCAAAGAAGTATGAACATATAATTAATCATAAATCTTTAGTATAACATAAGAGTGTAGAATCATAAGATAATAATCATTATCCATGGATATATAACATAGGAATTTGGCACACTTAAAGCATAGAAAATATTTTTTTCTAGGTTTCTCAAAAAATAATATAGAAAATAATTATAGGTTTAAAAAATAAAAATAAACCTCAATGGCCTTGAATCCCCACACATCTTTAGCCTCCTTTGGTGGAGACCAATGGAATTAGAGGAAAAAACACCTTTAGAACTAGTTAATAGGTAAAGGTGTTGGAGCCTCCAACATCTTTAGGTTCTGCTAAAAAACTAATTTTTTAGTTTTAACTTTTTTATTTTTATTTTTATTTTTATTTTGTTTTGTTTGGTTTGGTTTATATATATATATATATAACAAAACTTTTAACAGAATTTCACAGTTATTATATCCATCGTTATTTCTATAATAGTATTCTAAAAATATGATCATAACCATCACCCAATGATCCCTTTTATAAGGGAGGGTGCTTTAGAAATCTTTATGAGTTTCCAATGTGGTGTTCAACTTCTCTCTTTCCTGTATAAGAAGGATAATATATTATTGTTAATAATAATTAATTAATTAATAATAAATATTAATTTCTAATTAATTACTAATAAATAATAATAATAATAACAAAATAATAATTAACTATTAATATTTACTATTATATATTTATAATTATTAATTGCAAATTATTAATAATTAATTAATATTAAATACTAATTATTAATATTAATAAATAACTAAGTAATTATTAATATTTAATAGTTATTTTTTAATTACTAATTAAATAATATTTAGTTACTAATTAATAATATGAATAAAAACTAAATAATAAAAAAGTGGTTATTTAATTACTAGTTAATAAATAATTATGAATTATTATTAAACTTAGTCAAAATAAATATTAATTTTTAATATTAATTGTTAATGAATTATAATTAATTGATAATTTTGAATGAATTTTTTAAAATTTTGTTATTAATAATTTTTATTTAGTTTCTAATTATTAAGAATAATTGTGACTTAATTACAAATTAATTAATGACTATTAATTATTAATAAACTTAATAAAAACAAATGTTATTTATTCTTAATAATTATTGAAAAACTGTAATTAATTACTAAAAATAAATAAATATTAGCAATTAACTAATACTTGTTAATTATTAATAAATATAGTAAAAATATATACTAATTAATATAATTAATTATTTATAAAGTGTAATTACTTAATAATAATAAATTATATTTAATATATTAATTAATAATACACCTTAATAATGAAAAATTATTTTATTTTTAATTAAAAAATAATATTTAATAATTATTAATTAACAATAATAATTAATAATTACAAATTAGCAACAATTAGTTAATTAATTAATAGTAATTTAAAAATAATTAATTAATTATCTATAATTAATAATTTTTCATTATTATTAGTATTTACTAACTAAATAATAATTTTATATATTTAGCATTAATTTTTTAATTATAATTATTAATATTAATTAATTAATTATTAATTAATTAATTACTTAATTAGTAATTAATAATATTTATAATTAACTAAATATTTTTTAATTAGTATTTGATTATTAAATATTATATATAAATAATAATTTAATAATAATTTACTTATTTATTAATATTTTCATTAATATTATTAATATTAATTACCTATTTATAAATATTTAATAGTAAATATTAGTAGTTAATTATTATTTAGTTATTATTATTATTTATTATTAATTAATTATTAATAAATATTTATTATTAATTAATCACTAATTAATAATAATATAATTTTATCATTCTAGCATAGGGAAGTAGGAAGTTAAATCCTGCATTACAAATCCATAAGGATTTCCTGGGAACCCTCTATTATAAAATGGATCCTTGGGTGGGGGATTTAGTTATATTTTCATATTACTTTAATTGAAAAAAATTAGATATAAAAGAAGTTGAATTTTATTGAAAATTTTATTATATATATAAACAAATAAAATAAAACTAAAACTAAAAATAATAATTGTTTAATTGAATCCAAATGAATTGGTAGCTCCAATGCCTTTGGCTCTTAACCAAGGCAAAAAAGAGTTGCATCCCACATGACCTTTGACCTCCACTAAAGGAGACTAGAGGCATTATGTAAAGAACCGGAAATTTCAAGGAAATTTTTTTCTTAATTTTTTTGGAATTTTACGAGTACGCAATTTTTGACGGCACCGGATTCTGAGGCCCGGTGTGCCCGGAATAATTTTCTAAAGTCTTGTTAAGATTAAATTAACACGCGTAAGCAGTTTTACTGAAAAAGTGTAATAACTCTTAAACGGTTACTCAGATCAGAAATCTGAGGGCACCGTTGCGCTCAGGATGGCGGGTTTACCCTAGGCGTGACTTAAGTTTAGTCGCCACGGGCCTCCTGTGAGAAATTCCAAAATTGGCATAACCGTAAATGAAATAATAAAATAAATTATTTTATTTTTCAAATGCTTATAACTCACAAACGGTAGCTCGGATTAAAAATCCGAGACAACTGCTGAACTTGTGAGGGCATGGTTTATTTAAGCAGATACTAACTTTGTCCGGCACAGGCCACCAAAAAAAGTTAGTTTTTGGTCGCAAATAAAATAATTAAATGACAATTATTTTATTGTAAAATTTGTATCTTTTAAATGGTAACTTGGATTGAAAATCCGAGAGTACTGTTGGTTTCGTTGGGGCGTGTTTCACTTAGGCAGAGCCTGACCTTGACCGGCGCGGGTCGAGGGTGACTGATAATAATTTTCCGAACTTTTTTTCAGGTACGTTCAGTAAACGTACGTGTGGGTTTTCCTATCTTTTGAACCGGTACTCGGAATTGAAATCTGAGGGCACTGATGAACTCAAAGCACCGGTAAATGCTTAAGGGGACCTTTACCGCAGTTGCGTTTGAAGTGGGTTGAGAATTAATAATTGAGGATTTATAATTAAATAAATAAAATTGGTGGTACACAATTTTATTTATATGGTAGTTATACCCTACAAAGGGGAGTTAAGGGTGAGACTCATAACCACCAACTACCCATGTGAGGATAAATGAGAGGTGGGGTCCACACGAGACCCTAACTCCTCACCTCCCCCTCAACTCCCTAAACCCCCCTTTATCACCCCTTAAATTAATTTGTAAACTCCCCTTTAATTATGTGAACTCCTCACATTATTCTCTCTCTCCCATAAGTTTTGCCAACTTGATTTCAATTAATGAATTGGCTCCTCTTAGTTTTGAATTGCTTGACATTATTAAATTAAGAGGAATCCTTTCATTTTATTGTTGGGCAACTAATCAGTGGAGAAGCTTTGGAGGATTAGAAGGAAAAGCTTACTTTCCACGAAGAACGCAATCTTCCTCTCGGCGAAGGGAATCTCCTTCAACCGAGGCAAGAATGTGATGTGACGCCACGAGGAGCACCATTCTTCCGTGATGCCCGACCACCTCGATGCTTGCATCTTTCCGCGGTTCGATGACCTGCGATGTCTTTTCGAGGTAGGGGTTTTTATATATGATTGAATACATTTTATTCATTCTTCATATCTTAAATTCACGATGATGATGACCAAATCAACATGGACATTGTCCCGCACATAAACCATTATCCTTTTTCTTTTTATTCTTCACGTGTTCTTCGTGCGTTCTTCAATGCCAAATATTTATTGACGCTGGAAACACGAAGTTTTTTTGAGCACAATATATGGATGCGAAGCCCTCGAAACAATGATCACAAATATGTGATCGTTTAATTTTTCGGGCTTGGAACGAAGCCGCAATGGCTCGCGGAAGGAGGCGTCCAAATATTTATTGACGCTGGAAACTCAATGTTTCCCTGAGAGCGACATACGGACACGAAGATCTCAACCCGAGGATCATGAATATGCGTTCATATCTTTTTTCTGACTTAAATCGAAGTCGGAATGGAGTGCGGAAGGCGGAGGCTGTTGGTGCAGGTCGTGGGGAGAAGTCGTGTGAGGAAGCAGGTGATGCGGGAGCGGGCGCATCAGGGTTTTACGGTGAAGACACCAGTGGAACGGCAGGCTGAAGGCAGCCGCGACGATACTGGCGAATGCAGCGGGTGCGAGAGGTTGGCCGCTGGGGTTCGCAGGAGAGGAATCGTGAAATCGTGAATGAATAAGTTATGTGATTGGAGAGAGAAGATGGAATTGAAAGGATATAAAATAAAAAAAAAATGGAAAATGAATGCCCACGTGGAAACCGCATGTAGAAAATGAATGCCCATGCGTTGATTGAATTTTGAGTTAAGGAAAAACAAATAAATAAGTAATAATAATAATAAAATATTGTTATTATTACTTTTGTTGATAAAACACTTTTTATGTCGTAACTTCTTCATGCGACCTCGGTTTCACGAATCGTCTGTGGCAGTGTGATTCTGACTTCGAGACGGAATTTATGACTCCAATATTGGATTTATTTTTTGGGTTTTTGGATCGGGTACCCACAGCGCTCGGAAAAATAATAGATTTAATATTATTATTAAATCTTAAACCCACCATAACTCATGCATGCGATGTCTGATTGGCTTGTCGTCAGTGGCGATATAATCCCGTCATTAATACAGTCGATTCAAGTCTAATGTTGGATACTAAATTCTTGTTCGTGGTGCGGGGCCATGAAACACCGAATATTATTATTATTATTATTATGGGATCTTGTATCAGACATATCTCTCTCATACGGTGTCGGAATGACGAACCGTCTGCGACGTTGCGACCCTGGAATTACGACAGATATTTCAAGACTAATTTGGGATATTTAAGTCGAGGTTGAGGCATGGGCCCCACGAGGCCCGGTTCGCGCATGATGCGGTGAAATGCAACCTTTTCACCGGCTATCCGTTTGGGACCAATGGGTAGTCCATCTCATGTGTTTTTCCATCTGGATCGCAATGGTGTGACCGGTTTGGTTAGCCGGTGTCATTTGAAGTACGACTGGGTTGGATCGCATATGAATCCAACCGGGCCCTCAGAGCGGAAATGCTTATAACTTGAGCTCCGGACGTCTGATTGACGTGTCGTCAACTTTGTTGGATTCCTCTTGATGAGAAGGAACTTTTGGTATACTTTTCCTGAGGTTTAGGCGCTGTTGGAATATGGTCGGGTTGGATTGTACCTGAAATCCAATCAGGCCCCTGGAACGGAAAAGTTGATAACTTTCAGACTGGACGTCTGTTTGACGAACCGTCAGTGGCGTTGGTGATCTTGTTGAGAAATATTCCCTTTGAGTATACCCTATGAGAGTTCAGGGTACAGTTGAGATACGGCCGGGTTGGTTCGCACACGAAACCAATCGGGCCCCTGGGACGAAAAAGCTAATAACTCACAGACCAGGCGTCCGATTGACGCTCCGTCTGTTGCATTGAGACCCCTATGAAGAGGTGGTCCTTTGAGATAATTATTTTTGGGGCTTTGAGATACTTGGAGTATCGATTTGTAGCTCATGGAGCGGACCCTCCTGGAGACGAGCATTCGGAGTACGGAGACCGTGTAGCCGACTGAGACCTGCCGACTGCTTGACCGACTCGACTTGGAGTGAGTTGACTGCCTAGTGGATGAAGAACTACTTTTTTGGGTGCAGACCCATGGCGGACAGAGCACTACCTGTGTGACAGTGCAGACCTGCGGTACTTGTCCGGAGAGTACCTCTGCAGGCTATTAGGGGGTGTGCACTACTGTGTTTGGGTGACATACCCTGGCGGGAAGCACTACTGTGTTTGGGTGGCTGGCCCACGGTACTCGACAGGAGGAGTACCTCAGCAGTCTTAGGTTAGTGAGCAGTACCTCGTAGTCGTGACAGGACCACTGTACACTCCAGAGACGGGGCTCTTCAGTAGTTACAGTTTTGATAATGAAAATCCTGGTTTGATCTGAGTCTATGACCTTTGTGTTTACCTCATGATTGCGATGGGTCACTTGATAACTTAGGTATATTTATGGGTATATACCTGGGTAGTGGTTATTCGTTGATTTCATAATCTTTGTGTCTCCTCATGATTGAGATGGGTTACTTGATAACTTGGGTATATGTATGGGCATATACCTAGGTAGAGTTTATCTATTGAGATCTTCTTTGTGGTTATCCTTGTTTGATTTAGTGAGACCTTGAGGGTCTCGGGGTCCCTACTGAGTATCGTTATACTCACCCCTGCACGGGATATGCCCGCACCTCGTTGTGTTGGTTGCAGACGACGGGCAGCGCAGACAGAGGCCGAGTGTTCGAGGACTGGACGGTACCCGGAGGTGGACCTCACGACGAGACAGTATCTAGTGGTGGACTTCACGATGAGACGACACTCGGAGGAGGTTGACGGGTGAGAGCGTTGTAGAGGCTATATGTACGTACCCTTCAGGTAGGATCCGTGGTGGACGATCCAGGAGCTGCGCTATCTGTACCTACCCTTCAGGTAGGATCCTTGGTGGACGATCTAGGAGCTTCTTGTGACCTTTCGGTTTTTTTATCTTTTTCATGGTACTTTACAGTTGGGCTTGTATTTCCGGCCCGTTTACTTTCAGCACAGCTTGTTTCAGTTTTACTTAGTGTTTTACTTCCACTAGTACTCTGTGGTGTTTTGTTTACTTTTATAAAGGCAATGTCTTCACAGTTATCAGGATTTACGGCTTTGGTGCTAGTCACCAACCCCTGGCCTATGGAAGGCGGGCTTGGGGTAGTCACGGCACGGGCCCTGAGGACGAGTCGTGACAAATTGGTATCAGAGGAGTCGGTTCTACCGCAGGACTTATAACTCTGATATTTTCTTTTCTGTGAAGCAATAGTGTTAAGGGTACCGAGTGGGGTCTTCAATTCCGGGAGTCCAGTGTTGGTGCGGCGGCCGACGTATCCGTACACCAGGACCCTGACTACTGATTTCCAACTTTGTGCATGAAAACACTGATTGCGTGTGTGTTTCCAAAAGTTTTAAAGTCAGCTCAAACCAGGTCAGCTCACCAGGTATAAGACTTTGACCGTGTCGCATCTGTTCAGGATGTCCTCACGCGGACAGTCAGTTGGAGTTCCGAGAGAGTACTCAATGACGGCTCACCGAGCGGCGGGGCTCCAGTGTGGGGCCCTTTTTACTATATTGGCACCCTCGGGTGGTGTACCCGCAGCACCACCACCTGTTGGGCAGCAGATGCCACTAGCTAAACTAGCGAACTGTGCACGCTGGCAGAGCGCGTTGCACGAGTTCCAGCAGTAGCGGCCTCCGAGGATACGAGGCTAGTCAGATTCCCAGACAGCAGAGCACTGGATGGAGGCGATTTCTAGGGTTTTCCGCATAGTTGAGACATCAGGAGAGTGGATGGTGGACTTGGACACTAGTGTTTTCCAGTGAATGACCATGAGGATGGTCCGCATAGTGATGAGGCTTCAGTACGTGGACCGATGCCTGAGATAGTGCCTTCGGGTAGTGTGTCAGCTATACATCACTACCTGTTGGTCAGCAGTTACAACCGGCGGTACCGGTAGGTGACACATGTAAGCTTACTGCCTTACACTTGTTCTAACATCAGATACCCTCAAGTTATGAGGTGAACTTGATTCACAGGCGGCTGAGGACTGGCTTGAGGAGGTGGTTGAGAGTTTTCTAGAGCTTATACAACTTCGGCAGGACGACGTGTCGGTAGCTGAGAATTCATCGAGTCGTACCGAACATTCTGGGTACTCGATGAATACGATTCGAGCCATCACTTTTTCCTCTATGCATTCCAACTCATGTTAGGGTGCTAGAGGGAACCTTGAGGTTGAATGCTCTTTGGATGAATGAATACATCTAGAGAATGTTAGAAGTTGGAACGCAGCAACCTGGTGCCAGTCTCAGAGACTTGAGTGTGTGAATGTTTCAAGAAGAGGAAATGTTAAGGACAGATAAATCTATAGAGCATCAGACGTGGAGGAAGAGCTAGGAGAGCAGCATGAGGTGGTGTACATTTCAACATATTACAACCACCCTCCTTTGTTGTCCCCTCCAGGCTCAGGGAGATGGAGGTCATGGGAAAAGAGTAGATGCATGCGGTCAAGGAGTGCGACCGAAATGGCTCTAAGGACGATTCTAAGTGCGGACTTTGTCTTCTACTAGCTGTCGTAGCCACAAACATCGATACAGATCATCCCTTCCTTCCATGAATCTAGTCCCAGACCTAGAGTTTCCGGTTAAGCCATTGACTTGACCCTCACGTATGGAGATACCTTTGGGAGGAGACTCGATAGTCACACTTACGCCGACGGTGTGATCTGACCCTTGAGGCGAGAGTCTCGGTTGGGACCTCTTGGTGGCAGCGTCGAGGCCTTACGAAGTTAGTTTGAGTATTGATTTGGAAATCACTGCTCATACTCAAATTGACGGTATTAGGCAAACGTCGGGATGGGTTTTCCTTGGTCGGCAAAAAGTAAACCTCGGCAGCACAAGATAAACTCGTGCATGGGAGGGTGTAGCTGACCATTCTTGGGTCGGCCAACCTTAGCCTCGTGGCAGCATGAGTTTTGAGTTTCAGTCTAATCAGGAAAAGGAGTCCTCTAGAGTTTGAGGATGGCGGCCATGTTCTTATACGGGTCTCACCTCGACGAGGTTAACAGAGATGTAGTCGAGGCGGTGTGATATCTCCAAGCTTCAACAGATCTTTCTAGGTCCCCAACAGGGTAGGCGAGGTGGTTTACCGCTTCACCTTTCCACCTCAGTTGCACTGGGTGCATGAAATCTTCCACATACCTCAGCTGAGTAGATACGTGCATGATCCTTCACACATCATCGACCTCAGGGAGTTGGACATCGATGACAGGGCGACATGCACGGAGGTTCCAACGGAGATCTAGGATCGACAGGAGCAGGTCCTACGTGAACGGTCGATTCCTCAGGTGCGCTTTCACTGGCAGCACGGGAACCTTCAGGAGAGCACATGGGAGCGGAAGGCTCATATTCGTGCTCAGTACCACTTTGTTTCCCTTGTTTGTGTTATAACTTTATGGGGACGTAAAGCCCTGAGGTGGGAGTAATGTAAAGACCCATAAATTTCAAGGAATTTTTTTTCATAATTTCTTTGGAATTTTACGAGTACGGAGTTTTTGACGGCACCTGATTCCGAGGCCCGGTGTGCCCGGAATAATTTTCTGAAGTCTTTTTAAGATTAAATTAACATGCGTAAGCAGTTTTACTGAAAAAAGTGTAATAACTCTTAAACAGTTACTCAAATCAGAAATTTGAGGGCATCGTTGCACTCAGGGTGGAGGGTTTACCCTAGGCGCGACTTAAGTTTAGTCGGCGCGGGCCTCCTGTGAGAAATTCCAAAATTGGCATAACCGTAAATAAAATAATTAAATAAATTATTTTATTTTTCAAATGCTTATAACTCACAAATGGTAGCTCAGATTAAAAATCTGAGACAACTGCTGAACTCGTGAGGGAATGGTTTATTTAAACAGATACTAACTTTGGCCGGTGCGGGCCACCAGAAAAAGTTAGTTTTTGGCCGCAAATAAAATAATTAAATGACAATTATTTTATTGTAAAATTCGTATCTTTTAAAGGGTAACTCGGATTGAAAATCCGAGAGTATCGTTGGTTTCGTTGGGGCATGTTTCACTTAGGAAGATCCTGACCTTGACCGGCGCGGGTCGAGGGTGACTGATAATAATTTTCCGAACTTTTTTTCGGGTACGTTCAGTAAATGTACGTGTGGGTTTTCCTATCTTTTGAACCTGTACTCGGAATTGAAATCTGAGGGCACCGATGAACTCGAAGCGCCGGTAAATGCTTAAGGGTACCTTTATCGCAGTTGCGTTTGAAGTGGGTGGAGAATTAATAATTGGGGATTTATAATTAAATAAATAAAATTGGTGGTACACAATTTTATTTATATGGTAGTTATACCGTACAAAGGGGAGTTAAGGGTGAGACCCATAACCACCAACTACCCATGTGAGGATAAATGAGATGTGGGGTCCACATGAGTCCCTAACTCCTCACCTCCCCCTCAACTCCCTAAACCCCCCTTTATCACCCCTTAAATTAATTTGTAAACTCCCCTTTAATTATGTGAACTCCTCACCTTCTTCTCTCTCTCCCATAAGTTTTTTCAACTTGATTTCAATTAATGAATTGGCTCCTCTTAGTTTTGAATTGCTTGGAATTATTAAATTAAGAGGAAGCCTTTCATTTTATTGTTGGGCAATTAATCTGTGGAGAAGCTTTGGAAGATTATAAGGAAAAGCTTACTTTCCACGAAGAATGCAATTTTTCCCCTCGGCGAAGGGAATCTCCTTCAACCGAGGAAAGAATGTGAGGTGACGCCATGAGGAGCACCGTTCTTCCGCGATGCCCGACCACCTCGATGCTTGCCTCTTTCCGCGGTTCGATGACGTGCGACGTCTTTTCGAGGTAGGTGTTTTTATATATGATTGAATTCGTTTTATTCATTCTTCATATCTTAAATTCACGATGATGATGACCAAATGAACATGGACATCGTCCCACACATAAACAATTCTCCTTTTTCTTTTTATTCTTCACGTGTTCTTCATGCGTTCTTCAATGCCAAATATTTATTGACGCTGGAAACATGAAGTTTTGTTGAGCGCAATATATGGATGCGAAGCCCTCGACGCATGGATCACAAATATGCGATTTTTTAATTTTTCTGGCTTGGAACGAAGCAGCAATGGCTCGCGGAAGGAGGCGTCCAAATATTTATTGACACTGGAAACTCAATGTTTCCCTGAGCGTGAAATACGGACACGAAGATCTCGACCCGAGGATCATGAATATGCGTTCGTATCTTTTTTCCGAGTTAAATCGAAGTCGGAATGGAGTGCGGAAGGCGGAGGCCGCTGGTGCAGGTCGTGGGGAGAATTCGTGTGAGGAAGCAGGTGATGCGGGAGAGGGTGCATCAGGGTTTTACGGTGAAGACAGCAGCGGCACGGCAGGCTGAAGGCAGCCGCGACGGTTCTGGCGAATGCAGCGGGTGCGAGAGGTTGGCCGTTGGGGTTCGCAGGAGAGGCGTCGTGAAATCGTGAATGAATAAGTTATGTGATTGGAGAGAGAAGATGGAATTGAAAGGATATAAAATAAAAACAAAATAAATGGAAAATGAATGCCCACGTGGAAGCCGCATGTAGAAAATGAATTCCCATGCGTTGATTGAATTTTGAGTTAAGGAAAAACAAATAAATAAGTAATAATTATAATAAAATATTGTTGTTATTACTTTTGTTGATAAAACACTTTTTATGCCGTAACTTCTTCGTACGACCTCGGTTTCACGAACCGTCTGCAGCAGTGTGACCCTGACTTCGAGATGGAATTTATGAGTCCAATATTGGATTTCTTTTTCGGGTTTTTAGATCAGGTACCCGCAGCGCTTGGAAAAATAATAGATTTAATATTATTATTAAATATTCGACCCACCATAACTCATGCATGCGACGTCTGATTGGCTTGCCGTCAGTGGCGATATAATCCCGTCATTAATACGGTCGATTCAAGTCTAATGTTGGATACTAAATTCTAGTTCGTGGTGCGGGGCCACAAAACACCGAATAATATTATTATTATTATTATTACGGGATCTTGTATCGGACATATCTCTCTCATACGGTGTCGGAATGACGAACCGTATGCGACGTTGTGACCCTGGAATTACGACAGATTTTTCAAGACTAATTTTGGATATTTAAGTTGAGGTTGAGGTGCGGGCCCCACGAGGCCCGGTTTGCGCATGATGCGGTGAAATGCAACCTTTTCACCGGCTATCCTTTTGGGACCAATGGGTAGTCCATCTCGTGTATTTTTCCATATGGATCGCAATGGTGTGATCGGTTTGGTTAACCGGTGTCATTTGAAGTACGACTGGGTTGGATCGAATATGAATCCAATCGGGCCCTCGGAGCGGAAACGCTTATAACATGAGCTCCGGACGTCCGATTGACATGCCGTCGACTTTGTTGGATTCCTCTTGATGAGATGGAACTTTTGGTATACTTAGCCTGAGGTTTGGACGCTTTTGGAATATGGCCGGGTTGGATTGTACCCGAAATCCAACCGGGCCCGTGGAACGGAAAATTTGATAACTTTCAGACTGGACGTCCGTTTGACAAACAGTCAGCGGCGTTGATGATCTTGTTGAGAAACGTTCCCTTTGAGTATAACCTATGAGAGTTTGGGGTACAGTTGAGATATGTCCAGGTTGGTTCGCACACGAAACCAACCGGGCCCCTGGGACGAAAAAGCTAATAACTCACAGACCAGGAGTCTGATTGATGCACCGTCTGTTGCGTTGAGACCCCTATGACGAGGCGGTCCTTTGAGATACTTTTTTCGTGGGACTTTGAGATACTTGGGGTATCGACCTGTAGCTCGTGGAGCGGACCCTCCCGGAGACGAGCGTTCGGAGTACGGAGACCGTGTAGCCGGCTGAGACCTGACGACTGCTTGACCGACTCGAATTGGAGTGAGTCGACTAGCCCAGTGGATGGATCACTACATTGTTGGGTGCAGACCCATGGCGGACGGAGCACTACCTGTGTGACATTGCAGACCCGCGGTACTCGTCCAGAGAGTACCTCTGCAGGCTATTAGGGGGCATGCACTACTGTGTTTGGGTGACATACCCCGGCGGGAAGCACTACTGTGTTTGGGTGGTTGGCCCACGGTACTTGATAAGAGGAGTACCTCAGCAGTCTTAGGTTAGTGAGCAGTACCTCAGATTCGTGACAGGACCATTGTACACTCCAGAGACGGGGCTCTTTAGCAGTTACAGTTTTGATAATGAAAATCCTGGTTTGGGCTGAGTTTATGACCTTTGTGTTTACCTCATGATTGAGATGGGTCACTTGATAACTTAGGTATATGTATGGGTATATACCTATGTAGTGGTTATCCATTGATTTCATAATCCTTGTGTCTCCTCATGATTGAGGTGGGTTACTTGATAACTTGGGTATATATATGGGCATATACCTATGTAGAGGTTATCTATTGTGATCTTCTTTGTGGTTATCCTTGTTGGATTTAGTGAGACCTTGAGGGTCTCGGGGTCCTTACTGAGTATCATTATACTCACCCCTTCACGGGCTATGACCGCACCTCGTTGTTTTGGTTGCAGACGACGGGCATCGCAGACAGAGGTCGAGTGTTCGAGGACTGGACGTTACCCAGAGGTGGACCTCACGACGAGACAGTATCTGGTGGTGGAATTCACGACGAGACGACACTCGGAGGAGGTTGACGGGCGAGAGCGTTGTGGAGACTATCTGTACCTACCCTTCAGGTAGGATCCGTGGTGGACGATCCAGGAGCTGCGCTATCTGTACCTACCCTTCAAGTAGGATCCTTGGTGGACGATCCAGGAGCTGCTTGTCACCTTTCGGTTGTTTTATCTTTTTCCTACTACTTTACAGTTGGTCTTGTATTTCCAGCCCCTTTACTTTCAGCACAGCTTGTTTCAGTTTTACTTAGTGTTTTACTTCCACTAGTACTCTGTGGTGTTTTGTTTACTTTTATAAAGGCAATGTCTTCCCAGTTATCGGGATTTACGCCTTTGGTGCTAGTCGCCAACCCCTGGCCTGTGGAAGGCGGGCTTGGGGTAGTCACGGCACGGGCCCCAAGGACGGTTCATGACACATTAGGGGCTTAAATGCCTATGAAGCCTAAATTTAAAAAAATTAAAACATATACCTATTTTCTTTATTTTTTTTTGAAAACCCCAAAAAACACCAGTATAAATTCATATATTATGTCAAGTTTAGCCACCATGACATTTATATCCTATTGTACTATAATAAACACATGTGTCCTATAACATAAGTGACTAGGATAAGCACTTATGTCACATAATATAATGGATTTATCTAACTACTTATGTATTACAACCTAACATTTCATTAGAAATAAAGCTTCACCCAATGCATCAGAGGGTTATATCAGAACCACCCATAATATAATGATAAACCTTACATATGTTTACCGTATAAACATGATTACATTCATAAATCAACCACACTATAGATAATGCATGATAAAGAAATGGGATTCAAGAAAATTTACATAGAGAATAAATAAATTATTCATATAAATAGATTTGATGACTTTAATAAAAAATATCTCTAGTAAATCATGATCAAAATTAAAGGATGTTGAAATAAATGAATAAGACTTTATGAGAATGTTAGAAAATTATTTCAAAAATAAGAATAAATATCCTTCAAATTTTTTTAATTTTATTTTAAGAATAAATAATTTTCAAATCAATGGTTTCAGAAAAATAATGAGAAAGTAAATAATAATTAATTTAAAAACCCAATAGAACTTGGAATGGAAGATTTGTAATTAAATGTGAAGAAAATAGTGTGATAAATTAACCATGTGGAAAACCTTAAAGAAGAGAGTTAAAATATTCTTTTCATAGTTTCCTAAATTTAATTCAGAATAATTAGAAAATAAAAATATTAATTCATAGAAATGAAGATAAGGATAGATGATACAACCATGAAATATAATAGATAACATGGTCATGGAAGAAAAATTTTCCAATTAAAAAGATGAGATAAAGACAATTCCACTAACAAGAATCATTTCAGGTGGATTATGAATAAATTATAGTGGAAATGATAAAAAGAAAAGTAAAACTAAAAAATAACCAGAGTATAAGAAAAGGTGTGGGGTTTTATAGATAAAGGATACGTAATTTTTTCCAATGGAAATATAGACATAGACAATCTCTATTTTAAAGTGAGATTGTAAAAGAAACTCTAACCTTTACTCTTAACACCCACTAAATTACTTTAACCTCTTATATAATAAACATGACCACCTTAATAACTTATTTGATAACCTTATTCATTTATATTTTCTTTTATAATATTCAATTATTATGTTTTATTACACATATATTAATTAGTTATTTTTTATTTTCATCATCAAATGATAATAATTTTGATTATTTCCTACAAATTTCATATTGGGATATCAATACTCATTCTATGATAAACATTTTTTCAATCCAAGATTAGTCGAAAAAAGTGAAATAATTGTTTTAAATGGATTTATATATTAAATTTTTTTATTTTATGGAATATATGGGTAAGGTTTGTGAAAATAGAATTCACGATAAGCATGTTTTGAGAAATTTACCGATAACAACTTGTTACATTACAATGACCATTTATTTTTATGCCACTATTTTAATAATGTATTCATAACATAAATCAATCATTAATTTTAAATATTACCCATACAAATGTATTTATAATCATTCATTTTGTAAATGGTGAAGATAGTGTGGAATCATTCATGTAGGTTGTTGAACTGACCCTAACAAAAACATGTTACACTAATAAATGACTAAAAGTATAGAGTTATATTATTGTAATATAAATTTTAAATTATAATATTTATGTTAATAGAACATAATTAGAGTTGTTAATTAGATTTTGAAATATTATTTAAGATAATTTAATTGAAAAATATTATGAAGAACTAGATCCTTTGATGAGTTCTATCTTTTATAAAGTGGGTTCCTTTATAATGAAAGATTTAGGCATCCTTCTTGAGATTAGAATATACCAATTGTATAAGACTAATTTAATATAGGTTAATTGGGTATGTATTCAAGGGAAAATGAAGGAAAAGTGTGGATTGATTTAGGTAGAGTGAGTGATTTTATACATCGGTTTGGGTAGCATTTCAACAAATACTCATTCCTTAATGTGTATGGAATATCATTTTACAAGGAAAGTGGATATGAAGTGAAAAATTAAGGGATATGGGTTATAAATATCCAAATAAAAAAATTATAGATAATGTTAGCTATGTTTTGGGCCTTTATCTCTTAATTTAACCCCCTTTACCTCGTGTTACCCTTACTAGTAACTCACTTTTTAACTCGATAACTTATTTTTTTATCGAAAAATGAAATTGGACATATTACATGATTTCAACATCATGATGAAAAAAATAAAATCTAATTAATCTAATTAAATTTATAAATATGATAATTTTGATGTTTAAATGAAAATATAGATTACATTGAAAAATATATTGACAAATTACTTTTTAAACATCAAGTTTTTTTATTCGTATTTCATATGAATTAATAATAATTAAATGAGTGATAACATATTTTTTATTCTCTTAAAAATTAAATTTTAATAAAATAATCCTTAAACCCTGATATATTTAGTTTTTTAAAATAAAAATGCATAAGAAACAAAAATAATTTTTAGAAAACTATCATTTTGAACATTAAATGACTTTATTATTATTTCTAACCAATTAATAATTAATACATGAATATTAATTAATTGTTTATATACATGTAAAATAAATTTCATTAAATTAAATACTATAAATGCAATAAATTTATCCTAGAAATAAAAAACATACAATATATAATAAAAATGTTTTTTAAATTAAATCATGTTTTCCACGAATCATTAGGTTTTTATTACTTATAATTCCTTAATTATTTGTTGGATGCCATTTCCTTATTTTAACAACCATCCATTTAATTTTTTGAAATCTAAAATAATTCATTAAAAGTAATATATTTAATAAAAAAATAGTAAAAACAATTTTTAAAAATAATAAATTTTTAAAAAAAATGAATTGTTGTCATTTTATTTTAATTCAAAATTATTTATTTTATGTTAGTTACATATGAAATATATTATTTTAAAAAATTATTCCCCTCCAAAAATATTCAATATACCTATTGAATATATTTATACCCAATGACCATATATCCAATAACCATATATACAGTGAATATATATCTATTAGACTTATATCCAATGACTATATAATGGTCATATTTACCTATTTCACCCCAATATATGACCTCACATACTTTTAAAAAAATATTCATAACCTTTTCTTATTTCTATATAAAAATTTCTATTATATTTCCAATTACTTTCCTTATTTTTATAGTTTTAATTAGTGGTATGATTTTTAAGGAAAACCATGATGATGAAGATTTCACATTCATGGTTTTTTATTTTCTTACGGATTTAGTCATCTTGTAATTTCCATAGTAATGTTTTATATTTCATTATAATATTGTTTTAATGTTTATCTTCTATTTTAATATTTTATCTTGAGAAAATATATCAAGGATTGTTTTATTTAGGTGTTTCATATGGGCCAAAATATTCAACATTTTAAAGAAATAAACATATGGGGTGTTACAACTTTAGTCTCCTATAAAAATATTAACTCCTTTTAGCTAACAGAAAATCTGAACACATCCACATAATCCCACCTATATTCCACATAGTGCATGAAAAGTATATATAAAAGTGGTAATATTAGGTTTTTCCTACGTCAAACATGGATTTATCCCTTTTTACTGATACTTTCCCAATCCACCAAAGCCCAAACAGTCCTACACCGGCCATTTTCCATGATGTATAGATATTACCTCCATATAAATTAATTAAAACACTTATATAATAAATTTATAAAAATTGATAATTAAACCCAATAAGAATAATTCCCATAAACTCACCAGGTTGTATGTAATTTCATAAACCTCATTGAACAGTGAGTAAACTGACCTTAGCATGCATTTGGGTCAACAATGAGAAATATTCCAAATTTTATAACTCTAATCACCAACCAGTTTAACATAAATCAAATAAACCCCAAAGAATAATTAAAATAGCTAATTAATCTTACTAAAATATAATGAAATAATGCGCAGTAATTTTCTTAAATCCCTTAATATCTATACAATAAAAAGGCCCCTTATTTTAGAAAAAATATTCCATGTTATGGTAAAATCATCATCCAATATTTAAATCCAACCCACTAAAATTAGTGAAAAATGAGAGGAGAAAGGAAGAAGATAACGAAGATAAAAGGATAGATAAATATTTCATAAATAAAAAGTTAAAATACCATAGGATTAATGGGGAAATAATAATTAAAGGAATATAAGAGTATCCATCCTCCTTATATCTTTGATATCTACGAATAGACACCCTTAAAGGGGGTGTTGGTTTTTAAACAATTATTTTTTAGCAAAAAAATCATTTTTCCCTCTTAAAAAATAAACAATAAGCCTTCTGGGTACCTAGTACACCCTCATTGGGTTTCTAGTGTCCTATAAAGTGGATTCCCCCTTATGCACACCCCACTAGGTGCCTAATACCATACCACCTGTTATCGGATGGTATCTATAAAAAACTATATAATCACTAGGTCTCCACCTGGTACTAGGTGAAACTATAAAGGGTGCTTATTTGTCCAAATTTACCTTGGTAGTTATACCTCTAACTCAATTCCACTAACCAAATCCTATGAAAACTCCCATGTACCTTCACAAAAGGCTAAAATAATTTTCCCTTGAATTATTACTCACTAAAAAAATAAATCCAATCCAAAAAATCATATTCACCTCTACTCCAGTCTCACTAGAGAGCAGTATAAATTTGGTTCTTCCAAGTACTAACAATATGGATTACTATAATATCCCCATCATATCACTTATCATACTCATTAATCCTCCTTATAAATCCTTTGTGTAGTGTTTTAGCCACGAAGATCCAATATACACATCCATCTTCGAATATTTTGTTAATTTTAGTATACAATCAATGTAAATAAACCCTAATAACTATATAATCACCAAAATATCCTAATTTTATGATTACGATATACTATTTATTCCTTAAATGATTTCCATGATAACTATTCAAGTCACTATACTCAATAATATGTGAAACTTGTCAGTTGGTACCTTGCTAAATCAATAGACTATGAAAACTCAACAACATGCATGTTGTGGAACAAAAAAATCATTGATTCCCAAAAAATGCCTCGATCCCTAGGATATTTGTGCCTTAAAAAATCACTGATGTAAAATTAAAATGGTTAATTTTATATATCTATACTATACCTATGTATTCAAAGAGTTGCATTCAGATATATATAAATCATACAAACAAGAAATTGCAGTCTCTATCTTCAAACTTGGGCTCTACCAAAATGGCTCACTTCATTAAATTGATCATTGTACTCTTATGAAATCACAGATATCCTATGGACTTAATTATCAAATCATTATAATTTCCAAATATTATATTAAGTTATTTAACAAAGGTATTGACCTCATACAATCATGTAAAATCAATACTCATGCCAAATTATTTCCTAGTCACTAGAAATATCTAGGTTTTTTCATACAATCACTAATATGAAACCTCAACCACAACCAGTTTGGGTCTATCCCATACATGAATCACAATATTCAGTACATTTCTCTTGAAATGAGGTTCTCTCCCCCAAACTATAGATGTTATACTCCCCATCATAAAATGTATCTCATCCTCAATAAATGGGAATGATCTTTCCTAAATTTCTATAATCATCTAAATATTGATACTCATGTCACTTACAAGTTATAAACTAACAAACCTATCCTATATGCCTTTCCATAGGGTCTATAATTATCATGGTTCCCTATAAAACCACTGTGTAATTTCCTCAATGATCTATCACCCCAACACCTGAGCCCTAATGGATGAACCCAAAAACCAGCGACCTCACTTTCTACCACCAAAATCTCATATTCTAAATACTAATAGCCACCCATTAACCCACTGGGAATTTTCTATTTGTTGGTTACTAACTCACTACAATTAGAAGACTCTCCAGGATCTCACTAACCTCATTAGTCTACTCAGCCCCTAATCATTCCATAAAACCCATCAACTTTAGATCTATAACTCATATTCATCAAGACCATAGATCATAAACCACATGAGATACCATCTTAATTTAACCACAATCCTCATGAACCCCTGATTATATAACAAATACA
This sequence comes from Viscum album, assembly GCA_963277665.1. Taxonomy (NCBI): domain Eukaryota; kingdom Viridiplantae; phylum Streptophyta; class Magnoliopsida; order Santalales; family Viscaceae; genus Viscum; species Viscum album. Next base: position 1,494,390,586 of record OY728120.1, read on the forward strand.
CCATTTAGATCTCATTTATTGTATATCTCATACCTTGATCCACTAGTTTTCATTGGTCATTTGAAACATGAATATTCTTATATAATCTTCTTCTCAGCTCTAATTCACTTCATATCATCATAAGGTTAGATCCTTAAGTATGTATTAGTCACTAAAAAGTGTCTAACACCTTTCCAAGAGTTATTTCTTACTTTATTACATCCCAAGTGTGATTACTACCCAAAACCCATTAGAATACCATGACCTAAATCCAAGAATTCTAGTAACTATGATGTCCTAGACCTATTCATAAATTATAGGCACCTATTAAGGTCTTATAGCACCAAAGGTTCTCAAGGGGTAGAAAACCCACCCTAGATTAGCCTAAGTCACACACTAGAAAGGTTTATATGCAATCATCTTGCATAATAAATCATTATTTTGACTTATTCCTTGAATTATCTTCAACCTCATACCTAATCTCACTACCATTAATATTTTTTAAATTACTCAAATCAGTATGTACCACATGCTATCTAAGTTTCATAATGAAAAACTAATCACCAATGTCATTATTACCAGGTTAATCTCAAGTCACCCACCCTACATAGCATGTATATTAGGTAAACATTAAATCTATTTTTCCTAATAAAGAGAGTAATCAAAACCACATTCATAATGGTACACAACTACTAATTTCTTATGTAAAAAATCCTTTCTTGAGAAGGCATATATTAAAGGTTTTGGTGTGCAAAAAAAGCAAGATAAGTGATGCCCAACAAATTATTTCCATCATGTTATTTGTATTTCTCCTCAGAACTATATATAAGTTCATTCCAAAAATATATTAAGATGACATATTTTCATATTTATAATTTTTAATTACTTTAATTAATTAAATAATTAACTTTCATTAAATTTCTTCTTTGTTGATGAATCGACAGACCACTCTTGTATTACCATCTTTATGTCAGGGGAATCAAGGGTAGATTCTCTCTAACAGTAAACCATAAGTGCACCAAAAACCTTTGAATATTTCTGTAGAATTCTCAAATTTATAGCTTGGATCAAACTAATTCTTGAAATGGTCATTTTTTATCACAAATGGATCCTTCAAAAAGAGAATAATTTCCTCTAATAAAAGAGGATATTTGTTTTGCGTTCTTTAGAGAATTCTATAGAGGTAACTCTCTAGGGATTTAAAGGATTCTCTCTAGAACTCATTATTCATAGTGAAAGAATGTGACACTATCTTTCACACCCATTTATATTTTTATAATTGGGTTTATATTATTTTAGGGTTAGAAAATAAATAGTTGTGAAAGGGCCCTTGTTATTTTCTTAATCCTTAAAAAATCCTATATATTATTATTATTATTATTATTATTATTTAATTGACATGTGTTAAACTCGTGGATAAAATAATAATTATTTTTATTGAATAAATTAATTAATATTTGTTCAAATAATATTTAATACGACATTTATCACTAAACCATTAAACTCAATCCACTAATTATCCTCAATATATATCGAGAATTGGCTAATGACTATTTAATTAAAAACTATCACTGAATTATTAAAAAATAAAAATAAAAATATTATATTCTCTAATATTAGTGAATAATTTTTTTATTAGATATTCACGGAAATAAATAAATAAAAAATGTGTTACCTTCTGAATAAAACATTGTAAATAATTATTATGTATTCACATTGTAAAGTAAATAATTACCTGGTAAATAAATATTTAATATATAATATGATCTTGTATAAATTATATTGTATAACTAGTTATTAAATATCTATGATAAAACCAAAAATAATTATTATTAAACCACATATGAGAATAATATTTATCCAACATGGTAAATTGATATGAAATTTAACTATTGTTCTGAATACACTTAATGTGTGACCCTCTAGGTCCCTTTCTCAGTGGAATTAGGTTACACTACCAAAATTCCTACTTTTTCATCTGGAAACATACCATGGATCCCATTGAAAAATAATTTAATGTCACAATAAAATATAACCTCATATGAACATGCATTGTGTAATACAATCCATTTATCTTGATATCTCTAATCAAGAAGGTTTCATACCGAGGTCATCAACTTACATGATTGATGTATCATTATTTGAATTTCCATAAATGAACTTGTCAATAACACTATCAGGGATATGGAATTAATCAGGCTGTTCAATTCCCATCAAAGAGCCTAATATATAAACATTCACTAAATAATAAAAGGGATAATTCCATTCTCACATTATTCAATAATTAAAAATCATATATGATGTACTAAATGTTTCCTACCTCATCAGGAGAATATATTATCATGGTTTTCATCAATAAATCAATATACATGGATCATGACATGTATTAATAATAATATTAAACTTCAAGGATCATTACATGCATCTACATATATAAATATCCAATGACATGTATTAATGTGGATTTCCTATTAGCAATTCATGTTCTCATAATCTTTTGCACTAAATATTACCAAGGGCGTACACCATGAGAAAGTGTTTCAAAGTCCAAAGTCTCCACCCTTGATAATATATATCATTTTGTCCCATAAAATGATATCATTAAGATATATAACTTATATTTATGAATATTTGTGTGGCACATCTAAGATCTCATCATAAAAGGGAACTGTTATGAACATTTAGCATGAAAACTACCCTTAGAACATTATCACATACTATTTCTCATAGAATAAAAATCATTATGTGATTGAAACTTTTAATGATATTAAAATACATGAATATAATTAATCATAAATAACTTATAATTTGGTTCTAGGGTAGTAACTACAACAAAATCCCACTTGGACTAGAGCCAACTACAAACATCCTTTGGTCTGATATCTCTCACATGATGTTCATTATTCTACTGAGATAATGCTTTAGTGAATGTGTCCTCTCCATTTTTAGTAGTAGAAACTCAACTAATAGAAAAATCACCCCTATGAGAAAAATCATACAATAGGTGATACTTTTGGATTATGTGATTCATTTTTTGGTGTGACCTTGGCTCCATTGTGAGAGTCACTACCATAGTATTATGACAATACAATGTGATAGGATCTATAACTTTAGGAACTATATCTTGATATTTGATAATTTTATAAATAAAAATAATATTTGGTTTCAATATAAGTTGATCTATACTTAGATACCACTATAGAATCAACAATAACTAGATTCATGTAAATCTTCCTTCTCATAGCTTGTCCATTGAGATTTAAGGAATATATTTTGACTTACTTCATATCATTATGACATATTTAGAAACAAGAATATTTATATTCTTGAATGTCCAGTTCCCCATCACCTCCATATACCTAGAGAATATCATTAGTACACCTCAGATAGATAAGGATGTAATTAACAATAGATCTATTATATTTTCCTAGATTATCTTGATATCTTCCCATCATGATTAAAACATAAGAAACATAAATTATAGAACATAATATGTAATTAATGATAGATCATATCATAGATGCCTTTGGGTTCCTACTCATTCTCCCTCTCCCTCTCTTGTTGTGTCTGAAAAAACATTTTCTTATATATATATGTTTATCATGGGTCATTGGAACCAATCACCTATTTGATTGTTCTATACTAAATGTCTTTAGTATTTGTTCAATATATATACATTAACTTAGTCTAAGAAAACTTTTACATATTTCATGAAAGATATTGATTTAAAGGATATATGAAGCTTCACATAATTCCTTCATGGATAAGCACTTATTTAAATATTCTTTGACTAACTGTAATATTGGAATGTTGTTTCCAATAATTAATATTTCATAAAAATATACTACTAGGAATGTGACCACACACCCACAAAACCAATTGTAAACACATGACTCACATTCATTCTTTATCAAACCAAAATCTATTACATATTCATCAAATAGAATGATCCATGACCTAGATACCTGAATTAACCCATAAATAGATCTTTGCAATTTTCATATCTTTTTGGAATTTCCTAGAGTAATAAACCCTTTAGGATGTGTTATATAGACATCTTCCTAAAGGTTTCCATTAAGGAAATTTGTTTTGGTATCAATCTTCCAAATCTAATAGTTGTAGAAATATGTCATGGAAATTAGAGTTATAATATATTTAAACATGGAAACTGGGGAAAAGGTTTCATCATAGTAAATACCATGATATTTTTTAAACCCTTTATCCACCATCCTTACTTTATAGGTACTCACTTTAACTTCCATGTCCATTTTTCTCATGAATACCCATTTTCACCCAATGGTATTTTCATCAACTAATGGATCAGACAGAACCCGGAATTATTTATGTTACATGGAATCCATCTCATAATTTCTTTATTCTGGTAATCTTATAGCTTATGAACTCTCTACTGATTCCTTTTAAAAAAGAGCATCATTAATATCAACCAATAATTTATCACAATATTTGGTGAATAGAAAAATATATCTTTTTAGTTTACTAACCTCTTTGGTTTGATTACTTTGTACTTGTATTTTTGAAATAATATATTCCATAGGGACATATGGAATATATTCATATACCAACTCTTGTGTATCTTGAGAATAAACTTCATTAAAGTTAATCATTCCCCCAATATCTTTCTTGATGATTTTCTCCCTCTCAATAAATGGCTTATTTTGTGACAATAACCTTCTTATATAAGGTATTGTACAGATAATATTCCTTTGTTTAATTATGATGCCCTATAAAGACACACTTCACATTTTGGGTTTCTAGTTTTTTTCCAATGTTGTACTTAACAAATGACTCAAAATCCCTTGTATGAATATGTGAAAACACGAGTTTATTTCCACTCAAAATAGTAAAGGAATATTATTTGTCAATTTTTTTTGTACACGGTTTAGTATTTAAGTTGCACTATGTAATAAAAATACCCAAAAGGATAATATAATACTTTCATGGCTCATCATCAACCTTACCATGTCAATAAAGGTATAGTTCCTACTATTACTAACACCATTCCACTATAGTGTATAATGAAGAGTAAGATGGGATATTATCCCACACTCCCATAGAAAGTTAATGAATTCTTGGTTAATATATTCACCACCTCTATTAGATCAAAGTTTCTTTATATTCTTACCAAGTTGATTCTCTACTTCATTCTTGAACACTTTCAATTTCTCAAAGGATTCTGACTTATTCCGCATTATGTAGAAATATCTATATGTACATAAATCATCATTAAAAGTACTGAAGAATTGATAACCACCTCTATATTCTACTATAAATGGTCTTCACACATCAGTGTGTTCCAATTTTAAAAGCTCTAAAGCCCTTTTATATTTTCCACCAAAAGGATTCTTGATCATTTTTCCTTTAAAACAATCATGAATTATATCAAAAGGTTGTCACTCAAAAGATTCTAAGTAACCATATTGATAAATATTTGTCAATAATTTATTTTTTACATGACCAATATGTTGATTGCATAGCTAGGTGTGAAATGAGTCATGCGAACATGATTCTTTATCAATTTTCAATACATGGTTTTCATAATTAAATACATAAAGACCATTATTAAATTTCCATACCAAATAAATGTAATCTTTATAAAAGAAATAGATTTTATTTCCAAACTTGAAAATAAAACCATCTCTATATTGGAAGCATATAGAAATTATGTTTTTGGTAATATTTGGTACCAAATAACAATATTTTAAAACAAAGACCATCCCAGTTGAAAATGAGTGGTGGAATTATCTAATGGATTTATCATTCAACCTCTCACCACTGGAAACCTCCAAATCCACCACTTCGCTAAAAAATTTCAAAATATACTTGGTTCCTAAATTTTTATACCAATGTTATCACCACAACTTGTATCTAATACCCAATATGTAGATATAGAAATATTTCATTCAATAATGAATACACATGAAGATTACCCTTGATTCTTTAACTGGGTGTTGTTCTTCTTCTAGTATCCCATATTTCCACATGAAAAACAAACTATGACCTTTTTCATTGCTTATATTTGGATATTCCTTTTATTGTAAGGATGGTGCTTGGGAACCTTTGTAACACCCCATGATTTTACAAATAAATTTAATATTGAATTCATGAAACACTGAGTCTCTTAAAAACACCACTTTGTTATAACCTAGCTAGTAAACATAATTTTTACACCTCTGTGATTAGAATTTCTAAAAACTAACATACACAGTTTCGTTCAACAAGATGTTTAGAATCTGATAAGACAAACTTAATTTTTAGTGAATAGTAACATACCCTTATGAATAGTAATATGAATAGTAATATGGCCCTTATGAATAGTACATCATATTATTATTTTATTATCTTAATTTTATAAGATAATGATATCTTGATTAATATTTCAAGGGGATATAAAACAAATTATAGTTTTAAAATTGTTAATTTTCAAATAAATTATGATTTTATTTAGAAAATAAATTAATAATATTTAGAAAATTAATTTCAAAATGGAATTCATTTTTGAATTCTACACATATAAAAATGTTTAGTATGATTTTTTGGTATTTTTCTTAAATACATGAATTTTAGGTGAATAGTAAAATATGATAATTTATGATAAATGTTAAATAAATGATTTATTGGGTCATAAGTGATGTAAGGATGATTTAATCCCACTAGTTTCAAACTAAAGTGCACTTATTACTATTATGGGTCACATTAATCAACACTATTGGTTTTCTTGAGGGGATTAATAAAATAATGAATAAAATATTCAAAATTCACTCCTCTCGTCCACTATAAAAACTCCCCCTCACTCTCTCTCTTCTTCATTCCTCTCAAGCCTTTATCCTTGTATAAGTTATACCAAAATACCCTTCCTTAGTCACTCCACACATCTATGAGTTCTTGTTCTTTCCAAAAGACCAAAACCCATTCCCTTAAGGAGGTTCTCAAGAAGGTTATTTCAAAAGGTAAAGCATCTTTCTTTTTCATTTAGTTTCATTTCAATTTATATTATTTTCTTATTCTCTCCTAAAATACTCTATAAAATTGTTCCATATAACTCTATTATCATATATATATTGTAATTATAGTATTTTAATGTTATAACCATTATAAATTTTATTAATATCTCTCTCTCTCTCTTCTATAAATGAAATCATCATCCGTGAGGTTCCAATTTAAAACCTCCGTGGATGACAAAGATTCATTCTTAAATTTCTACTTCATTATTGGAAATGAAAGTATTTTTATAGTAGAACCAGACTATAATATATTTATTATATCCTAATTAATATTCAGGAACCAATATATGTACATAGTATTAATTTATATGACAAAACTAGTTCATAATAATTCAAATACCGCCAAATAATCTAAGTGATTGTCATTAATATTTCATCCAATGATTCATCCTCATTACATGTAAAAAAATGATATATATATAACCATTAACACTTATTTATGTTCAAAAATAATATATAATTTCAATTCTGGAGAATTAAATCTTTTCCACATGAACATCCATACTCATATACTAGTATACTGATCATGAAAACCAATGAAACAGATACTCTGGAACGACAGAATTCAATCTTATAACTTATCAATAAGGACATAATGAACTCAATAGAATTATTATAAACAAAGTAAATTTCTAATATGTTTATAATTAAGTTATTAATAAGTCTAATTTTATATTCCAAGACCTTAAGTTCAAGATCATAACACATTTGAACTTAAGGTAAAGGTTTTCTACCTGAACATCCATATTCATTCGGGTTACTCTTATTCTCTTCTTACCTATATAAAATTATTATTTATTCATATTTAATCTTAATTTATTCTGTTTTAATGTTATATACAAGTGTACCAACAATAATACTACCTTAGTTTATGGTGATTTACATTTTTTAAAAGGATCTTTCAAAAATCATTGCCGATAAACAAGCCCGTTTCAAGGGAATTTCTCAAATTCTTACCTATTTTCAAGGGCAATATATAATCTCTTTTTAGAAAACATTATTTTTATAAAATCAATTATTTTATTTAGAAAAATACCATTTTAATTCACTTCTGGTTTTATACAAATATTTTTCCAAAATAACTCTTCTTTTCAAAGTAAAAGAGTATTTGTCTCAAGAATTACTCGATGATTTCATAATAGTATATTCATATGTTTAAAAACTCCTATTTATTGTTATGTATTATTGGGATTAATCATTATGATATCATCTAGAAAATTTAATTTAGTAGTTGATGATTAGTTTGACTGTAGATGTACTATCTTAAAAAATTCACAATTTCACTCTAAATGGTTAGTGTTTATGCTTAATATTTGGGGAAAGTTATTTATGATTAATATGTTAGTTTCAATATGAATGTATATATTTTTTATGTTTATCCCCATTCATATGAGGAATGAATTGGACTTATTATGTGATGTATGGGTCCCTCTATATCCCCTCGATTCATCTATATGACTCAAGAGACAAATACATATAGACTTGGCTGAGGTGTTTCCCATTTTTAGATATGGTTTTGGACGAGGCCATAATAATTTTTAGATGTATTAGACAAGGCCTTGAAGGTATATTGTAGAATGTCTTGAATATTCATTTTCATTATTCTGAATCTAGAAATTGAAATTTCATGAGGTTATTCGACTAGTAAAATACTCATTCTTATAATTTATTATGGAGTTATCTATTCATCTCGTATTCCTGCATAATGTGTTCAAGTTCATTTTTAAAGGCATTTGTTTTTAGTTATTCACCATTTCTAATGTTTATTTAATCTTACATTGTATTTCTTACTCTTAATAAGTGTTTGACCTCACCCCTTTCTTATTTTTCATTTTCTCCAGACATGAAGAAGTTTTTTATGAATGACCTGTAAGGATAAACTTATAGTAGTGGATGTTCCCAATTAAACTTTTATGTTGTATTTCATTTCAAGTTATAATGTTGAACTTATGTATGTATCTATATTTCCACATATACTAAACTATTCATTCCTTCAGGATATTACTTTCTTGTAATTATTCCAATGTAATGTAATAAGGAACCAGCTCCAGGAAACTGGGGTCGGTTCTTTAATGTTGGTATTATAGTAAGTTTAGTTGAAAACTTGGAAACTAGATTTCAAAAACTTATATTAGGGAAAAAAACCCTAAGATAGTCTTTAAGGATAAACATACAATAAAATCATGGAATTTTTTGTAAGTAATATATTATGTGGATCTTTCTAGAAAATACACCCCTATTTGGATACTACAAGTTGACATGGTTTTAGCACAAATGTTCCTAGGAGTGAAAACTCTGACAAAGAGTTTCAGGCTTAACTCGAGGTATCTGGTACACAACAATGGGCCTTACTACACACCTAGTTTGACACTCTTGGGGGATATGCTTAAGATAATTCACATTTTATTTACTAGCCATTATGAAGGATTTAAATGTGAATTTTTCCTCAAAGAAACCATGTTTATGATTATGGGATTAACCATTCATAGTATTTCAATTTATGCTAAGTATTTTTATAAGATGATATTATACATTATGATTCATAACCTAATAAAGTGTATGCCATTATTTATAAATGGCGCCTAGTAGATGGAATGGAAACAGAATGAATGTGCATATCTCATATAGGGATTACCCTCCTAAGAAATATAATGATGTTGGCTTTGGAGATGAAACTGGTGCGGAGAAAGTTATAACTATACTTGGAAAGATTACTCATGTTAGGAACAATAATCTTACCTATATGGAGCATCCTGATCCACAACATAGAGGAGCTATGTTGGATTACTTTATTCAATAACAGCCTCCATAATTCAATGGGACTACAAACCCATTTGTAGCTGAGCAGTGGATAAGTTCTCAAGAGAATATATTTATCGCTTTAGGATATAATGAAAAAGAGAAGGTTGTTATAGAAGTTTATCGTCTATAATGAGATACAGATCAGTGGTGGTAGTTAATCCAAAACACAAAGGAGTAAGAAATATAATAGATGGAATGGAGGGATTTTAAGGAAATATTCCTAGAAAAATATCCCCCCTATGAACAACGAGTAGATATCTAAAGGAAATTCTTGAAGATGAGGAAGAAGGAGGTTGAAAATGTTTCGAAGTATGAAACCAACTTTACAAGGCTGGAAAAGAATGTTTCAGACTACATATGTAATTCAAGGAGTAAGATTGACCAATTAGTTGATGGTTTAAAAACATTCCTCTGAAGGGATTTAGTCTCCAAAAGTTTCTCATCATATGAACATATATTCTCAAGTGCTATCAAGACTGAGAAGGAATTTTATGAGTCTTATGACCTTAAAGGAAAGAAAGTGAATAAGAGGGCTAGTTAAAACTCTAAAAAAGGAAATAAGGAAATGGGAAATAATGGAAGATTTGACTTTCCACCCTGTGATAATTGTAGAAAGAAACACCCTGGTGTCTTCTTAAAAGGAAAAGGGGTCTGCTACAAGTGTGGAAAGAAAGGCCATATTTATGGTGATTACAAGGGGAAAAATAATATGTTAATGTTCAGTGATATAATTGTACGGATATGGGACAGTATGATAATAATTTTCCAAATCATCAAGAAAACATGCCATAGAAAAAGGCAAGGGAGCAGGTACAAGCTTACGCGATCACGACTGCTGATATTGAAGTACCTAATGACGTGGTGGAAGGTACTCTAATAATTTCGTAAAACTTAGCCATTGATTTATTTGATTCTATATAATCTCATTATTTCAAATCTTCCTAGTTTTCCAAGAAAATTATAAATTTATAATTTGGTTTAGTGAGGGAGTTGTCGGTATAAACTCCAAAGGGAAGTATCATTGTGAAAAAAGTGTGTCAGGAAGTCCCCATTATGGCATATAAATGGGCTTTATCTACTAATTTTATTGTCATACACATGATTTACTTTGATAAAATCCTCAGTATGGATTGTTTTTCTAACCATGATGTGAAAATTTATTGCAAGAAGAAATAGGTTTCATATAACGACCAAAACATTTATTAATAAAAAAATTTCTTAACCTAATTAAATGTATTATTATGTAAAATGGTTATACAATACATATTCACTTACTTGGTTTTATTTTTTTTGCTTTTAAAATACCGTTAAGAATTGTTACCATTTCTAATATAGCTGTTTAACAGCGATCATGTTATTATTATAGATATACGGCTTTAACAAATCCAATTTAATCAAACAAAGGAAGTGATGGCCTCATCCTGTAGAATTGATCCATACGAAGCCCATTTGTTAGATCTTGGAAAGGAGGTAACATCACTGGGCTTCTCGCTTGACCAAGACTAAGCCATGATTCAACATGTTAAGCTTGAATGGAATCCCCTAGGAAATAAGTGGAAGTTAATAGAGATTTCCACTTGAGCAATGTTACATGATCGGCCCCAAGAGTCAGTCACCATCGTACACCTTACCCTTAGGTCTTATGTGAGTGTTATAAGGGTTTATATAACAATACCCTATCACTATGATTATGTGCATTATTTTTCGTATATAATAAATAATATACATTTATTTTAGTATAGTTACTTTGTAAATGGGTTTTAAAGTACAAATAGTATTTTTTGTTAATATTTAAATTCAATTAAGAAATCTATTTTGATGAATTAATGGATTTTTGAATTAAATAATATTTTAATAAAATATTATTACTAAATTACTTTTTATTAAATATAAATTATCGTATAATTTTTATGGATACAATTGTAATTTTTATTAAGGTTTTAAAGTTGTTTTTGTCAAAACCCCTGAATTTTAGGTAAATGTTGGTTTTTATTTTAAAAGTAAAAAATCACATATTTAGAAAATTATTTAGATAAAATTAATATTATTTTAGGATTCAAGACATTGAAATTTTCTAACGACTAATTTTTCATAATTTTCTGAGATAGTTGAATTTTTTGGGAAAAATTAAATACTGTTTAAATATATAATGTTTTTATAACATCCTAATAACCCAATAGTGATGTAATAAAATAATATAAAAGGGATATTCATCCAATATATTTTTTACCTTTAAAATAATGTTATTTTATATTTATTTTATTAAATTTACAATGCCTTAGTGGACCCTCTAAAACTTATAATACATTTTAGTATTTTAAAATGATTTCCTTGAGAGTGTGATTCACCTCCACATAAGCAAGAATAATATTTTAATAAGTTATTAAATTGGCCTTATAAAATATTGTATACCACTCCCATTTTATAGAAACCATGGGAACAAATCATGGGATGGTTTGTGGTTTTTATTAGTTTAATGTGTAGTGTCCAAAACCTAAATAATAAATAATTCTCTCATTTCCTATGTAAACCCACCCAACCACTCATTCTTATTCACTGAACCCATTTTTAGCTTGACCAAAATCTTTCCTACTATCTATATAATCCTCCAAATTTTCCCCAATAACCCAATAAGCCTCTCTCAATCCTCTTCTAAGCCTTTGGGATCACACTTCCATGTAAGGGATCCTCACTTTCCTTCCTTCCTTATTTATGTCCTAGTTTCCTTATATTGTTATGCCCTTTTATTTTCAATTTCAAATGTTGGGATATAATTTATCACTTCTCATGTTATTCCCTCCTTATGTTTTAATTATTAGATACCCATTTATCTATCATTAATTCCTCCCATGTACACCTGTTACCATACTGAATTTTGTAAGGGATTTCTCTCTTCTCATTTACATTGAAGCATTTATTTTATATTATGCATTAAAATTGCATTACATATGATGGGGTATTATATTACATGAACCCATTTCTCTCCATTTCATGTATAAATGATGATATATCCCTTTCTATCTCCTCAACCCTTTTTACGATTTCTATTTGGCATCGTTATGCTACCGAAGTTACACCAAAATTTCTCGTGCCAAAATCATCATGTAAGTGAATACCATACCCATTTCTCTATCAAAGGTATTAAAATTTATGCACATTTACTTGTTTATTGAGTACATAAATTTATTTATTTCACATCTATTATTTGTTGAATTAATTATGATGTTTAATGAATTCATGTTGTATTATCTATGTGGCAAAGTTATGCATGAAATGAAATGATTGGGAAGGGTTCACCCTGATAGTGCTCCAATGCATTGGGTAAAGAAGAGTATCATGATACTCCATGTGAAATGAGGGTTTACTCATTCTAATTCAAGTTAAATGAGGTTTTATTCATGCTAATTCATGCTAAATGAGGGTTTACTCATGCTCCATGTGAAATGCGCCTTGGCTCATGCTAATATCATGTTAAATGTTGTTGTCACATTTCCATGTTATGATAATCATGATATATCTTGCCTTTATGTTCATGTTTATCTTATTCTCCATTGATATTTATATTTCCTAACATGTATTTTATTCTTCATGTTATTCCTTTTTTACTCCCTTACTGGGCTTTATAGCTCACCCTTTTCTTATGCATGTCCTCAGGTTATCCCATGCAATGCTAAGTACGAAGGAATGTTGTGGTCACGTAAAACAAATTTTAAATAAAGATATTGTATTTTAAGTTCTAAGTTGTTATGTAATGTTTATAATTTCCCAATACACTAGACCTCTCGATCCTCAAAGTTGTCTTAAGTGCAAGTTTATGTAATAAATAATGTTAAAGTGTGTAATAAAGAGTAGTGTTGTTATTATTGGTATGAAATGATAGGTTTAGTTATTTCTAGGATTAGGATTAGAAAACCTTATTGAAATCCTTATTCATAAGACTAATTATAATAAAAACATCCCTAAATTTTAGTGAGTATAGAGTAAGTGGTTTATCAATCAAATACATCCATGTCTGGATATGAACTAGTAGAGGTTTCCCTGGCACATATATATCTAGGGGAAAAACCTAAAAACATTACTTTTAGCTAGACTCGAATGAGAATTGGTGCATGACAATGGGCCTTGATGCACTCTTGGTTACGACACTCCTGGGGGATATGCTTTGGTAAATTCATAAGCTTAGTAAGATCCATTATTAAGGGAATAAAAAATGCCCCTAAGAATGTATGTTGGGAAGTAGATCATGGATAACATAGATTGAAGCCTATAAATTCATAAGTTTTGGAAATAAATGTAATTTATAAGTTATCTCTTTTTTTCATTAAATTCCCCTTTATGTGTTACACCTAAATTTTCTTTTATTCCAGCTAACGGTCAATAATAGGAGGAATTGGGCCAACAACTGATGTGCAGATCAATGTGATGATTGTTCTAATGAGATGTCAAATCCAATGGGAGTGGGAATTGAAAACATTGTCATGATACTCTCTCAGTTAACTAATGTTTTTAATTGAAACATGGGTCAAGAGGAACCTCCAACCACCCTAATAAAGAACAATCCTCAATCGAGAGCTTCATGAGACAAAGGCCTCTTACTTTAAATGGATCATCTGATCCATCAAGGGCCAAAAAATGGATCAAATCCATTGAAAAGATCTTCTTCATCCATCAATGTTCTGAACAAGAGAAGGTTATTTTGGTTTCTTAACGTATGGAGGTTGAATCTGATCAATGATGGAAATTGATAAAAAATATGAAGCCTAAGGAAGAGATCGAGGCTTTGGAATGGAAGGATTTCCGAAAAAAGTTTTTTGATAAATATTTTCCTCCCACCCTCCAACTTATGATGGAAATGTACTTCCTTTAACTCAAGAAAAACAATTACGAATCCATTAGATCGTATGAGGAAAACTTCACATGGCTTGCACGATATGCCTCCATCTTTGTCGTAACCCAGGAATGCAAGGATGGACACTTCTTTGGTGGGATAAAACCTTGCCTACAGAAAGCCCTAGTGATCTGTGACTTTGATAGATATGAAGAAATTGTCTGATATTCCCCCAAAGTAGAAATGGAGATTAGCGAATCTCAGGGGTATCATAGGGATGAGAATCGGAAAGTTGAAATTAATTCTATAAGTCTGATGGATAAATCCAAGTGTCCTAATAAGAACCCCAAAAATTTCCTAAAGGGGATGAGGAAATGCTTTAGGTGTGGAAGAGAAAGGAACCTGGCCATTAATTGATGACAAGAAAAACATGTTGTTGTGATAGAGGAGAGGAACTCTCCGTTCAACACTCAATGCATTGTTCATTTCTTCAACTACAAACAACTAGGGCACTTTGCAAACTTGTTTCTGAAACCAAGGGTTTTCAGAGGCAACCAAAAACCTCTAAGGAAGTAAGGGAGAGACTTTTCCATCACTACCACCTAAGTGAGCCCCGACAACAAAGAAGTGATAGGTATGATAGTTATTCATTCAATAATAGCGAATGTAATTTTTTATTATAATTTTACCCATTATTTTATATCCAAAAAGTTTAGTAGAACAATCCCAACACCACCAAAAATATTGGAAATAAATATTTCAATGATAAAAAAAAATGGTAAATCATTGCATCCCATGAATATAACTCCTCCCCTATCATAATTTGGGGATTTAACTTCCTGGTGAACCTCATCATACTCCCTCTAGTGGAATTTTATGCAATTATTTTCATGGATTGGCTTCCCCTATATAGTTCCAACATAAATTTTCATGAGAGGGAAATCACCCTCCATATGGAGAATCAACCCATGATTCTATTCAAGTGTAAGAAGGATGAATATTATTTATCTCCGTCATCTCAATCATGGATATTACTACCCTATGAGAATGTGTATTTTTTTCAAATGATTGAGGCTAAGGAAGGAACCATCCTCATAGACATGCCTATTGTGAGGGAATTCGCAGAAGTGTTTCTTGAGGAATTTTCTGGTCTCCCACCTAGAAGAGATGTTGAATTATCTATTGATATTATACCTCAGGAATTTCCAATATCCAAGAATCTATATATAATGGTTGTTGTGGACCTTGAGGATCTAAAAAAATAAGTACAGGAGAATCTGTATAAAGGGTTTATACGCCCAAGTGCTTTACCATGGGGTGCACCAGTCCTCTTCGTCAAGAAGAAGGATGGGTCAATGAACATTTCCATTGATTATCGTGAACTAAAAAAATCACTATAAAGAACAAGTATCATATTCCATGAATTTATGATTTCTTTGATCAGCTACATGGAGCACAATAATTCTCCAAGGTGGATATGTAGTCGGGATATTACCAAGTAAGGGTAAATATGGAGGATATCCCCAATACTTCTTTTTGAATAAGGTATGGGCACTATGAATTCATGGTAATGACATTCAAACACACTAATTCTCTATCAATGTTCATGGACTTGATGAATATATTTTTTAGAGATAATCTCAACAAATTTTTGGTAGTCTTTACAGACGATATTCTAATATACTCCAAAACCAAAGATGTCATGGGGAGAATCTAAGTATTATACTAGAGACCTTGAAAAAGGAGAAGCTCTATGAAAGGTACACCATGTGTGAGTTCTGGTTGAAGGAGTTATCATTATTGGGTCATATCATCCCATGTAATGGGATATCTGTGGATCCCTCCAAGAAAAATGCAATTAAGGGATGGTTGAGGCCAAAATCGGAGACGAATATTGGTAGCTTCTTGGGGTTAGCTGAATATTATCACCGATTTGTGATAAATTTCTCACAATTTTCAAACCCTCTCCTCAAGATAACTCGGAAGGGATTCAAATTTTCATGGAATGATGAATGAGAAGATAGCTTCAAGGATTTGAAAAGGAGGCTTATCACATCACCTATGCTCAAACTACCCATAAGTGGAGAACTTTTCATGGTATTCAATGATTCTTTAAAGAAGGGCTTGAACTTTGTGTTAATGAAAAATGAAAAACTCATTGCATATGCTTCAAGGAAATTGAAATTTCATGATCAAAACTATCCAACACATGATATGGAGTTGGCTTCAGTAATCTTCACTCTAAAAAATTGGCGACATTAACTCTTAGGGGATAAGTATGAAATATATACATATCACAAAAGTCTCAAGTATATATTCACACAAAAAGAGTTGAATATGCACCAATGAAGATGGTTAGAGCTGATCAAAGACTATGACTTCTCAATTCACTACCATACGGGGAAAGCGAATGAGGTGGCATATACTCTAAGTAGAAAGGACCCAGTTATTCTTAAAATTATGAGAATTGAAAAGGATCCAATCTTCTTAGATTTGATTAAGGTGGAAATTGGAATCATAAAAAAGTTACATCATCAATCCTTTCACAAATTATGGCTCAATTGTCTCTTTTGGAAAGGTTAAAGGATGCTCAAAAGGATGATGTGGGAATTCAAAAGAAATTTGAAACTATTAGAAAAGGTAAGTCCTCATAGTTCAATGTTTATGAAGATGGAAATGTGAGATTTGGGTCAATAATATGTGTTCCATCAAATTCAGAGTTAAAGAAAGAACTTGTGGATGATGCACATAGTTCTAATTTCTCTATTCACACAAGAAACACAAAGATGTATCGAGATCTCCGAGAGCTTTATTGGTGGGATAACATGAAGAGGGAGATCACTGAGTATACATAAAAGTGTTTGGTATGTTATCAAGTGAAGGATGGGAGGAAAAATTATAATGGGATGATGCAACTATTACTCATACCAACATAGAAATGGGAGAACATCACCATGGAATTTTTCACCAGAATTTCGAAGACATCCAAATGAAGCAATGCAATTTGGGTTGTTGTGGATCTTCTTACTAAGACTTCACACTTCATTGAAATTCAATAGGATTTCTAATTGGATCAAATGGAATGGATATACATCATATAAGTGGTAAGTCTACAAGGAGTACCACTATATATTGTATCTGATCGAGATCCAATATTCACCTCTATGTTCTAGAAGAGTCTCCAACAAGCTCTGAATACCGAGCTAAACTTCAGTACGGCTTATGATCCTCAAACTAATTTCCAATTTGATTGGACTATCCAAACACTTGGGTGCATGTTGAGAGAGTTCTCAATGGACTTCAAAGGTGGATGGGATCAACATATTCCTTTGGTTGAGTTCTCTTACAATAATATTTTCCACTCAAGAATCCAAAGGGATCCTTATGAAGCCCTTTATGGGAAGAGGTGAAGAACACCGGCATGATGGGATGAATTTGGGGAGTGAAAACTCATAGGTCTAGAAATGGTTAAAGAAATGGCGAAGCAGGTTAAGACCATCAAGAACCACATTAAAGCTGCTCTGAGTCGATAAAAGATTTATGTTGATAATCGCTGATGAGACCTAGAGTTTGACGTTAGAGACATGGTCTTCCTATTCATATCACTGTGGAAGATATTTATGAGATTTGGGAAGAAGGTAAATCTTATTCGAAGGTGCATCATCCCTTTTTAGATCCTTGATCGCATTGGAGAAGTGGACTGTCGACTAGCACTCCCAAAAAATATATCTCAAGTACATGATGTATTCCATGTATCACTCTTGAGGAAGTACATACCTGACCCATTACATGCACTCAATCCAGAGGTGGAACCATTGGATAATGACCTCTCCTATAAACATAAATAGTTGAAGATCTTAGATCGTAGGGAAAAATTTCTACGAAATAAGATAATGCCCCTCATAAAGGTTTTGTGGAGAAACCACAAGTTTGAAAAAGAAATGTAGGAATTGGAGGAATTGATGAAGCAGAGTTACCCTCATCTGTTTTAGGGTGGGAAAAGGAAATTTAAAAGGAGAAATTTCTTAAGGGGGATGATTTTAACAACCTAAACTTTTATTAATAAAAATTCCTCTTGATCAAATTAAATGTCTTATTATGTAAAATATTTATATAAAACATATGCACTTACATGGTTTTATGTTTTTAGATTTTAAAATACCTTTTAGAAATTTTTTCATGGCTAATATAGACATTTGACAATGATCACATGATTATTATAAATATAGGGATTTAACAAATCCAATTTACTCAGACAAAGGAATTGATGGCCTCATATAGTAGAATTTCTCCTTACCAAGCCCATTTGTTGGAGCTCGAAAAGGAGGTAGCATAACTGGGCATTGCTCTTGAATAAGACCAAGAAGAGCTTCAACACATTAATCTTGAATGGAATTTCCAGTATGAGAAGTGGAAGTTAATAGAGATTATTTCCCTAGAGATGTTATCTGAGCTACCCCAAGAGTATGTCACCATCGTACACCTTACCCTTAAGGTCTTATGCGGGTGTTATAAGGGGTTATTTAACAAGACACTAGCACTATGATTATGTGAATTATTTTTGTATAGAATAAATAATATACATTCATTTTATTATTGTTACTTTATAAATGGTTTTTAAAGTACAAATAGTATTTTTAGTTAATATTTAAATTCAATTAAGAAATATATTTTGAGGAGTTAAGGAATTTTTGAATTAAATAATATTTTAATAAAATATTATTACTAAATTTATTTTTATTAAATATAAATGATCATATAATTTTTATGAATAAAATTGTAATTTTTATTATGGTTTGAAAGCTGTTTTTGTCAAAACCCGTGAATTTTTTATAAATGTCAGTTTTTATTTTAAAAGTAATAATTCAAATATTTATAAAATTATTTATGTAAAATGAATATTATTTTTTGATTCAATATGTCAAAATTATCTAATGGTTAGTTTTTCATAATTTTCTAAGATAGTCGATTTTTTGGGTAAAAATTAAATATCGTTTAAATATATAATATGTTTTAAGACATCATATTGTCCCAATAGTGATGTAATAAAATACGATAAAAGAAATATTCAGAAAATATATGTGTTACCTTTAAAATAATGTGATTTTAGATATGTTTTATTAATTTTACAATTCCTTAGTGGACCCTCCAAGACTTATAAAATATTTTATCATTTTAAAATGATTTCCTTGAGAGTGTGACTCACCTCCACATAATCCATCCTAATATTTTAATATTTTAGGTCGTTGGACTTATAAAATATTTTATACCACTCCCGTTTTCCAGAAAACATGGGCAAAAACCATGGGATGGTTTATGGTTTTGATTAGTTTAATGTGTAGTGTCCAAAACCTAAATAATAAATAATTCTCTCTCATTTCCTATATAAAACCACCCAAACTCCCATTCCACTTCACTCAAACCATTTTGAGATCAAGAAACCTATTCCATACTCTCTATATAATCCTCCCAAGGTTCCCCAATATCTCAATAATCCTCTCTCCAGCCTCTCCCAAACCTTTTGGATCACACTTCCAAGTAAGGGATCCTCACTTTCCTTCCTTATTTATGTCCAAGTTTCCTTAAATTGTTATGACCTTTTATTTTCAAATAAAAAAGTTGGGGTATGATTTATCACCTACTCTATTCTTCCCTATTTATTTTTTAATGATGATATACCTCGTTCTCTCTAATTAATTCCTCTCATGTACACCTGTTACCATGCTAAAATTCTATAAGGGATTTCTCTCTCCTCATTTACATTCAAGAAATTATTTTATATTATGCATCTAAATTCCATTAAATATGTTGGGATATTATGTTCCATGGCCCCCTTACTATAAATTTCAAGTATAAATGATGAGATACCCCTTTCTCTCTCATCAAACCATTTTACAATTTCAATTTGGCGTCGTTATGCTGGCGAAGTTACACCGAAATATCATGTTCTAAAATCATCGTGTGAGTGAACACCATACCCATTTCTCTAACTAAGGTATTCAAAATTATTCGCATTTACATTTTGATTGAATAATTACATTCATGTATTCCACATCTCTTATTCACGGAATAAATTATGAAATTTAATGAATTCATGTTGTATGATACATGTGGAACACTTATGCATAAAATGAAATGATTAGGAAGGGTCCGCCCTAATAGCACTCCAATGCATTGGGTAAAGAATAATATCATGATACACCATGTGAAATAAGGTTATACTCATGATAATTCAAGTTAAATGAGAGTTTACGCATGCTAATTCAAGTGAAATGATTGTTTACTCATGCTCCATGTGCAATGAGTCTTGACTGATGCTAATATCATGTTAAATTTTATTATCACATTTCCATGTTATGATAATAATGCTATATCATGTCTTTATGTTCGTAGTTATCTTATGCGCCATTGATATTTCTATTGCCTAACATGTATTGTATTATTCATGTTGTGCCTTTTTTACTCCCTTATTTGGGTTTATAGCTCACCCTTTTCTTATGAATGTCCTCAGGTTGTCCCATGCAATTCTAAGTATGAAGAAATGTTGTGGTCATGTAAAAGAAGTTTTTAAAAAAGATGTTGTATTTTATGTTCTAAGTTGTTATGTAATGTTCCTAATTTCCCAAGACACTAGACCTCTCAATTCTCAGAGTTGTCTAAAGTGAAAGTTTATGTAATAAATGATGTTAAAGTGTGTAATAAAGAGTAGGGTTGTTATATTACAATTTTTGAGGATGATGTGGAATCCCTTATCTTTAGGGCAGAAACATCACTATTAGATTCTCATTTAGATCCACCACCAGTAGCTCTATTGAATTCAATTATTGGGGAGGAAGGGAATGAAATAACTATGGGCGAGGAAAATGATGTTTAAAAAGAGGATGTGCCTATAGTGAAAGAATATGTTGATATATTTCTATATGATATACTTGGGTACCCTCAAGAGAGGGAAATTGAGTTTTCCATTGATTTAATTCCTGGTTCATGGCCTATATCAAAGAACCCTTATAGAATGGACACTATGGAATTAGTGGAACGGAATAAAAAACTAGAGGAATTGGGTTTTAAAGGATTTATGCTCCCTAATTGTCTCTCCATGGGGAGATCCTATTCATTTCGTTAAGAAGAAGGATGGATCTATTAGGTAATTAATTGAATATAGGGAGATCAATGCTATAACAATAAATAACAAGTATCCCCTACCTCACATTGGTAATTTTTTTGATCAACTTCATGGAGCCCAATATTTTTCAAAGATTGACCTTCGATATGGATATCATTAGTTTCTAGTAAGGAAGGAATATATTCCAAAGATAGCATTTCAAACCAGGTATGGGAATTACAAGTTTACAGTAATGCCTTTTGGACTGACTAATGAACCCTCTGTTTTCATGGATCTAATTAATAGAGTTTTGAAGGAATATCTTGACAAATTTGTGGTGGTATTTGTTGATGATATCTTGTTATACTCCAAAATCTATGAAGATCATGAAAATCACTTCCGCACTATTTTGAAGGCTCTTATAAAAAATGAATTATATGGAAAGTTTAGAAAATGTGAGTTTTGGATTCAATCGTTTTCCTTTCATGGCCACATTTTCTCTAAGGATGAAATATATGTTGATCATATGAAGACAAAGGCTATGAGATAATGGCCTACTCCAACGAACATAACTGAGGTACGTAGTCTTGTTTTTTTAGCAGGTTATTATCAGTGTTTCATTTAGAACTTCACCTACTTAGCCAACCCAATGACCAAGCTTACATGTAAATGGGTTAAGTTTGTATGGAAAAAAATAATGTGAGTATTGTTTCAAATAATTTAAGAGGATATTAGTGAATGTTCTGATCCTAACTCTACCATTGGGGAATGATGTTTTTTTATATATAGTGATGAATCAAAGAAATGATTTGGTTATATCCTTATGCATAATGATAAAGTTATTGCATATGCATCAAGGCAGTTAACAATTCATGAAAAACACTATCATACTCATGATCTTGAGTTAACAGAAATAATCTTTGCTCTAAAGATATGGATACATTATCTCTGTGGAGAAAACTTTGAGATATATATGGATCACAAAAAGTCTGAATTATATCATCTCACAGAAAGAAATCAACATAAGGAAAAGGAGATGGATCAAACTACTCAGGGATTATGATTTTTTCCATACACTACCACCCAAGAAAGGAAAACAAGGTAGCTAATGCATTGAGTAGGAAGGATCATGGAGTTTTCAACAAAATGAGGATTGACATGGATCCTTTATACATGGATATAGTATGGATGGAAATGGAAATTATCAAATAAGTTGAATCATCATTAATTTCTCAATTGGATGCCCAAATATATTTTTTAGAAAGGATTAAAATCTCTCATCTTGATGACTAGAACCTTCAAAAGAAAATTAATGTTGTAAAAGATGAGAATTTGTCTGAATTCATATGTGAAGATGGAATTACACTACTAGAAAAGCAGGTATTTGCGACGGGCTATTTGCGACGGGATCCCGTCGCAAATAGCCTGTTGCTGAAAACACCGTCGCAACTACACTTATTTGCGACGGCCCCATCGCTAAAGCCTTTTTTTGCGACGGGCATTCTCCCCGTCGCAAATAGTATTCCGTATTTTTGTAAAAAACTTTTGAAACAGTTTTTGCGACGGGACCCGTCGCAAATAGCTTTTGCGACGGTTCCGTCGCAAAAACTCTTTTTAAAAAAAATAAAAAACTATTAATGATACTAGTATTTGCGACGGGCATAGTATCCCGTCGCAAATACTATAAAAAAAATAAAAAAAATAAATTATTAATAAATTATTTTAATTAATATAATAATAGAATTATAATTTACAAATGAAAATAATAAATTATTTTAATTACTATAATAATAGTAGAATTATAATTCAAAAATAAAAATAATAGAATATTAATAAATAATTTAATTAATATAATAATATTACAATTATAATTCATAAATAAAAAAATATTAATAAGTTATTTTAATTAATATAAAAATAATAGAATTATTTTACATTCAAATATTAAAATAATTCAAGTATTACAAAAAAAATAATTAAATTATAATATTATAAAATTTTAATATATATATAAAATTTTAATATATAAATAAAATTTTAATATATATATAAAATTTAATATTATAAAATATAAATAATATTATTATTCATATTAATATTGTTATTTAAAAATATAATATTATTAATATTTTATAATGAGACAGAAACTACGAATAGAAAAAAAAATATTTTGATTTCACAAATTTTATAACAGAAATACAAACTCTAATCTGTAGGAGGGGGGAGGGGGGGAGGTGGGGGATCTGCAGATGGTGGTGGAGGAAACTCCATCCCTAAAGCATGAGTGAGTCGGTGCATGTACTCCATCTGCTCCTGATACTGCTGCTGCCACCGACTCGTCTGCTCCTCGTACAGCTGCTGCTGGCGTCGACGCTCCTCCTCATGCTGCTGACGCATCTGCTCCTGCTCCTGTCGGAGACTCTCTATCTGTGCAGTCTGAGATCACAACTGATCCTCATACTGTGTAGAAGAAGATGCACGAGCTTCTCTCGAGCTGGACGCCGACATCGCAGCACTGCCATAATAATCTCCGGGAGTCAGTCGAGAGCCGATACCAACTACCCGGCCCTTCTCGAAGGCATACTGGGTGGCCTGCATCCATGCCGCCTCATCAAACTGACGGGCAGTGGTCTGATCTGATGACTCGGCCTGACTCTCAGGCCGGGCCTGTGTCGCTGTGGCCTCATATGACTCCTATAGTTTCAATTTAAAATTAAAATTGTGAATATATTATATGCAGTTAATTTTTAAACTTGAAAACAAATAATACTGACCACGATGTGATGTTGACGATCACCTCTGAGCTCCCCAGTAGCAGGATCACTATACATCCTCCGATATACGTCGTACTCTGTAATATCGGGGTGCTCGACAGCCTATAAGAATAAAAAATAAACTGTTAATATTTATAGTTATATAAAATATTTATAAATAATGTACGTACTAGATGCTGTCTATGAGTACTGAAAGAACGACTCCCAGCTCGATGAGTCACCTCCCGCCTCCCCCGATTCTGCCTCCCCACCGATGATCTCCTCTGAAAGGCACCACTCAACCAGTGCGCACATAATCCATCCCATGCATGGGATGAAATATACTCTGGTCGGTGTGCTCTACATGACTCATCAAACTCTGACACTCCTGTTTTCTTCATCGCAGCTTTTCTTAAATTGTGCAAAAACTGACGAAGGCGATCACGCATGGCCACCTCCCATGCCTCGTGGATGGCGTCACACATGGTATCCTCGATCGGATACCATAAACCCTACAAATAAATCAAAATATCAAGTTAGAAATGAGATAATTTTCAAAATAAAAATTATTTATTTACGTACGTACCAACCAATGGCCGAACATGGCCTGCTGCACATCAATGGGAATCTGCTCCCATGTGGTCCACGGCTGAGAGAAATAGTTGTGCAAAATAGCGCTGCCCTGTCCGACTGCTATATGCGAAAAACTGAAAAAATAATAAACATTTATTATGTGAATGGATTAATGAAATCTTAGTCAAATTCACAGGTTATTACACAGGTTATTACACCTCCAGGTGCGCGGATCAAACCCAAGACGTGGACGTCGCTCGGGGACGGGGTCAGGAATCATCAATCGTGCAAGACCGCGCCCCCTCCGCGTACTCCCTGGAGCGCCTGCAGGCTGAGGGTCATCTGCCAACAACTCATCCGCATCGAAAGGCAGGTCAGCATCCGCCAACGCACGAAATGTGGCCTCGTCCATCTGAAACAGAAAATGTTAATGTTAGCAAATAATTGATAATTACTATTATATATACATATATACATATTATGATTGTATATAAATACCATGGAATTCTATAAGTGTTCATCTTCATCATCATCTTCATATATGTCAATGTCATCTTCATATTCCTCCTCAACATCATCGATATCCATTCGAGTTGCAGTTGCTTCATCTCTTACCATTTCAAATTCATGTGTGACATCATTAACATCATCGTCATCACCGACTCTTAAATGTGGGTTGTCGTCATCGATACTCATATCTCTTTGTAAAAAAGATTGATTTTCAGTACTCTCTTGAAAAACTTTAATTCTTTGCACATCAGTGAAAGCACATTCACTTTGACTAAACTGATTGTCTCGAATTTTGATTTTTATTACACTCCACCAATCAGTCAAGTCTCTTGATGTTGCACAGTACTTTGCATAATAAACTTGATATGCCTGTTGAGCCAATAAGAATGGTTCATTTACTGCGAGAACACTTTTACATTTAATATCGATGATTCCATGAGTCGGATGAACACGCACGCCTCTCTCTGTATCCCACCACCGACATTTGAACATGGTTATGTAATGTTGTCCAAGATAACAGAGTTCAATGATTTCATCAAGTATGCCATAAAAGTCAACTTCATTTTCTCGATGATGAGATCCCCTCAAGCTAACTCCACTGTTCATTGTTTTTTTCGATTCCCCATATGCATGTGTGTGGAATCGAAATCCATTCACCACATATGCATTATAAGTTTTAACAAGTTTGGAAGGTGGGTTACTCAATACACACATCCGTTTGTCAATTTTATCAGCATGTCGAGACACCTGAAGATTTGTGAAATAATTATCAATATAGTAAACTATACATTGAATGAGTTGCTAAATGATAAAGAATTTATGTTACCAGTTTTTGAAACCACTGAGAGAAATTTTTCAGTCGACGTTCTTCGAGAGCAGCTGCTGTAATTTGTGGAATTTGTTTCTTGATATGATTATCATACAACCTATAAAAACCAAAGTTATTTACTGTAACATAAATGATAGAATAAGTGATATAAACACTTACAGTACAACTGATGTCATCTCTTCACAGTTGAGCAGAACATACGTATGAGCTCTATGATGTTCATCATCTGAAAGCCAGCGTTCAGAAACTCCACCAAAACCAAGCTCTGACTGGTTGAAAACAGATAATTGATTGTCGATTTCATCAATATTCCTCTCATTCCGTCCCATTCGGTTGTGTTTTGAAGGATACTCAGATTCAAAATAATGGGAGCAGAAAAAAGATATTTCCTCTTGCAAATAAGCTTCTGCAATAGATCCTTCAACAGATGCTTTGTTGCGTACTTTTCTTTTCAATTTTTGCATGCATCTTTAAAATGGGTATATCCATCGAAACTGTACCGGACCTCCATATTTGGCTTCATATGGCAAATTTAGCATCAAATGTTCCATTGAGTCGAAGAAAGACGGCGGAAATATTTTTTCCAGTTTACATATAATTACAACAACATCTTTTTCAAGTTTTCCTAGAGCATCATAATCTGCCGTAGCCGCACAAATTTCCCGAAAAAAATGAGACATGTCTGTTATGGAATCCCAAATCACAGAATTCAACAGACCTCTTAATCCAATGGGTAAAAGTCTCTCCATTATAACATGACAATCATGACTTTTTAATCCAGTAATATGACCATTCTTTACACATCTACCCAAATTGGAAGCACAGCCATATGGAAGTCTCAAATCTGCAATCCACTGACAAAATAATAAACGGTTTTCTTTAGACAGTGTATAAGCTGCTTTTGGTTTCAGTAACCTTTCTGTTCTGACATTCTCAAATAGTTCCAATTCTGGACGCCTGCAAATTTGGGCAAGATCTAAACGTGCATTTACATTGTCTTTTCTCTTTCCTGGCGTATCCAAAACTGTATGAAACAAATTATCAAAACAGTTCTTCTCAATATGCATGACATCTAACATGTGTCTGACCAAAAAATCAGACCAATATGGCAAATCCCAAAATATGCTACGTTTAATCCAATTGTGTTCTTTCCCAAAACCAGAAATTTTCTGTTGGTTTATTGTGGGACCAAAAGTGATGGGAGGTAATGAAAATA
The DNA here is from genome assembly GCA_963277665.1 of Viscum album. Lineage (NCBI taxonomy): Eukaryota > Viridiplantae > Streptophyta > Magnoliopsida > Santalales > Viscaceae > Viscum > Viscum album. The sequence continues at coordinate 1,494,418,200 of OY728120.1, forward strand.
CAACCGATTTTAACTCCGAACCTGATAGCATTTTTGGAGGTCCATCCCTTTCAGCTGTTCCTTTTCTGAAATGAGATCTGTTTCTGCGAAAAGGATGATCAGCTGGAAGAAATCTGCGATGACAGTCAAAATAACAAGGTTTCTTTCCATGAATGAGCATAAATGATTTGTTCTCTCCCATACAGTAAGGACATGATTTTTGACCATGTTTACTCCAGCCAGATAACATCCCATAAGCCAGGAAGTCACTTATTGTCCACATCAATGCTGCTCTCAGTATGAAATTCTGTTTCGTTGCAACATCATATGTACTGACACCAGTACTCCGCAATAAATTTAATTCATCAATAAATGGCTTCAAATAAACATCAATATTTTTCTTCGGATGTCCTGGAATTAGTAAAGTCAAAAAGATATATGGCTCCTTCATCAACATCCATGGAGGTAAATTATACGGAGTTAAAAAAACAGGCCAACATGAATATTGACTACCATAAGATCCAAACGGACAGAAACCATCAGTGGAAAGGCCCAGTTGAACATTTCTAGCTTCTAAAGCAAATGATGGATGCACTCTATAAAAATATTTCCATGAATCACCATCGGCTGGATGATTCAAGCTTTTATCGGTTGAACTATTCTCTTTATGCCATGACATCATTGTCGCTGTATTCTTAGACATGAATAAACACTGAAGTCTGGATGTAAGCGGAAAATATCTCAACTGTTTTACAGGAATCAAACCAGACTTCCCGTGTTGTCCTTCTTTATATCTTAGTTGCCCACATGTGGGACAACTATCCAACGACTCATTTTCCCCTGAATATAAAATGCAGTCATTTGAACATGCATGAATCTTCTGACAAGTAAGTCCCAAATTTCGAACCAACCTCTTACTTTCATAGTAATTTGCAGGTAAAACATTTCCTTCGGGTAACAGTGTTTTCAGCAAAGAAAATATCTGGTCAAAACAGGTGTTTGACATTCCGTTATCTGATTTGATAGCCATAAATTTTTCAACTGCTTCTAATTTGCTCATCTTGCAGCCAGGATATAATGCATCCTCAGCAGACTTCAATAACTCATAAAATTTAGATGGTCCCAACTCAGGATTTGAAGCTATATCAGCCGGAGTTTCTGTATGTTGAACAGATGAACCTGAAACATCATGTACTAAATCTTGAAACTGGGATGGATCCGGAATCAAGTTGGTATCACCTGCTCTGGAACTGCGTTCACCGTGTTGATACCAAAAAACATAATCTGCTTGAAAACCAAAATGCAAGAGATGTTCCCCCACTTTGTCAAACGTGTCAAACGTTCTCAATGCACATTTTCTACAAGGGCATTTTATCTTTCCTTCTGAAACAAATTCTGGATTTGATGCCGCAAATGATAAAAAACTCTCCACACCCTCTATATATACTGGATTTAAACCAGAACCATTTGGATTTCTACGTTGATTTATCCATATGCGGTCATCTAATAATGACTGGTGACGACCTCGTTGTTCCATATTTTTCTATAAAATATAAAATCATTACTCGTTTTGAATAATTTGTTAGAAAAAACACAAGCAAGGATTGAATATATTGAGAATAAAGCAAAACCAGTTACAAATATTGATAATTTTAATATTATATTGATTTTTTATTTTTTTAATAATACTAATATAATTTTTTTCATAAATATTAATTATATAATAATAACATCATTACATTATTAGTATATTTTATTATTAATATTAAAATAATATAATTTTCTATATTATATACAATTCTCCTTTCATCTGTGTGTTTCACATTCTGTCTCCACATGTAATATTGGCATTCACTTTCACCTCTCCATTGGCGAGTAGGTTGATAATTTTGAAAAAGAATGCGAATATTACATGTGGAGACAGAAAAAACACAGAAGAAAAGAGAATTGTATATAATATAGAAAATTATATTATTTTAATATTAATAATAAAATATACAAATAATGTAATAAGGTAATTATTCCAAATTATTGGTAAGTATTTCAAATTATTGGTAATTATTCCAAATTATTGGTAATTATTCCAAATTATTGGTAATTATTCCAAATTATTGGTAATTATTCCAAATTATTGGTAGTTATTCTTAATTTTTGGTAGTTATTCCTAATTATTGGTAAATATTGGTAATTATTGGTAAATATTGGTAATTATTGGAAAATATTGGTAATTATTGGTAATTATTGGAAAATATTGGAAAATATTGGTCATTATTGGTAATTATTGGTGATTATTGGTAATTATTGGTGATTATTGGTAATTATTGGTGATTATTGGTAATTATTGGTGATTATTGGTAATTATTGGTGATTATTGGTAATTAATACTAATTATTGGTAATTAATACTAATTATTGGTAATTAATACTAATTATTGGTAATTAATACTAATTATTGGTAATTAATAATCATTATTACTAATTATTGGTAATTATTACTAATTATTCCTAATTAATACTAATTATTCCTAATTATTTCTAATTATTCCTAATTATTACTAATTATTGTTAATTATTACTAATTATTGTTAATTATTACTAATTATTACTAATTATTTCTAATTATTACTAATTATTTCTAATTATTACTAATTATTGCTAATTATTAGTAATTATTGCTAATTATTACTAATTATTGCTAATTATTACTAATTATTGATAATTATTAGTAATTATTGATAATTATTAGTAATTATTGATAATTATTGGTAATTATTACTAATTATTGTTAATTATTGGCAATTATTGTTAATTATTACTAAATATTGGTAATTATTACTAAATATTGGTAATTAATACTAATTATTGCTAATTAATACTAATTATTGATAATTAATACTAATTATTGGTAATTAATACTAATTATTGGTAATTAATACTAATTATTGGTAATTAATACTAATTATTGGTAATTAATAATCATTATTACTAATTATTGGTAATTATTACTAATTATTCCCAATTAATACTAATTATTCCTAATTATTCCTAATTATTACTAATTATTGTTAATTAATACTAATTATTGCTAATTATTACTAATTATTACTAATTATTACTAATTATTTCTAATTATTACTAATTATTTCTAATTATTACTAATTATTTCTAATTATTACTAATTATTGCTAATTATTAGTAATTATTGCTATTTATTACTAATTATTGCTAATTATTATTAATTATTGATAATTATTAGTAATTATTGATAATTATTAGTAATTATTGATAATTATTGGTAATTATTACTAATTATTGTTAATTATTGGCAATTATTGTTAATTATTGGCAATTATTGTTAATTAATACTAATTATTGGTAATTAATACTAATTATTGGTAATTAATACTAATTATTGGTAATTAATAATCATTATTACTAATTATTGGTAATTATTACTAATTATTCCTAATTAATACTAATTATTCCTAATTAATCCTAATTATTCCTAATTATTCCTAATTATTACTAATTATTGTTAATTATTACTAATTATTACTAATTATTTCTAATTATTACTAATTATTTCTAATTATTACTAATTATTTCTAATTATTACTAATTATTTCTAATTATTACTAATTATTTCTAATTATTACTAATTATTGCTAATTATTAGTAATTATTGCTAATTATTAGTAATTATTGCTAATTATTATTAATTATTGATAATTATTATTAATTATTGGTAATTATTGGTAATTATTACTAATTATTGGTAATTATTGGCAATTATTGGTAATTATTGGCAATTATTGTTAATTATTACTAAATATTGATAATTATTGGTAATTATTAATAATTAATACTAATTATTGGTAATTAATACTAATTATTGGTAATTAATACTAATTATTGGTAATTAATACTAATTATTGGTAATTAATACTAATTATTGGTAATTAAAACTAATTATTGGTAATTAATACTAATTATTGGTAATTAATACTAATTATTGGTAATTAATACTAATTATTGGTAATTAATACTGATTATTGGTAATTAATACTAATTATTGGTAATTAATACTAATTATTGGTAATTATTACTAATTATTCCTAATTAATACTAATTATTCCTAATTATTACTAATTATTACTAATTATTGTTAATTATTCCTAATTATTACTAATTATTGGTAATTAATACTAATTATTGGTAATTAATACTAATTATTGGTAATTAATACTAATTATTGTTAATTATTGGTAATTATTACTAATTATTGGTAATTAATACTAATTATTGGTAATTAATACTAATTATTGGTAATTAATACTAATTATAGGTAATTAATACTAATTATTGGTAATTATTACTAATTATTACTAATTATTCTTAATTATTGATAATTATTGATAATTCTTCCTAATTATTAGTAATTAAATGAATAATTATCAATAATTAGAAATAATTACCAATAATTACAAATAATAACATTATTAATATATTTTATTATTAATATTAAAATAATATAATTTTCTAATTTATATACAATTCTTCTTTTATCTGTGCGTTTTCTATCTCCACATACAAATAATACATGTGAAGACAGCAAACACACAGATGAAAAAAGAATTGTATATATATAAAAAATTATATTATTTTAATATTAATAATAAAATAAACTAATAATGTAATAATGTTCTTATTCCTAATTATTGGTATTTATTACTAATTATTAATATTTATTCTTAATTATTAAAAATTATTACTAATTATTCCTAATTACCATTAACTATAAACAATACTAATAATTTAAATTTATTAAGTAATAAAACAATGTAAACATAATTAAATTACAACTAATTAATAATAATTGAAACTAATAAAAAATTAAAAATAAATAAAAAATTAAAATGAAGATAAATACCTTGAAAATTGATCTGTTCTGATCGTTCTTCAAAACTTTAATATCAGCTCCGGAGAAAAAAATTAAACTGGAGAAAAACTCAACTCTAGAAATATAATTTTGAGAGAAGGAGAAGATAAGGAATGAGAATGAAATGAAAAAAACGGATGGGGGTATTTATAGGTTAGATTATTTGCGACGGGATTCCCGTCGCAAATAGTATTATTTGCGACGGGTCCCGTCGCAAATACCTTAGCCAACATTTATTACGGTCAACCGGTAAATAGTTATTTGCGACGGGTCCCGTCGCAAATAACCCCTGCCGACATAGTATTTGCGACGGGGGAATATTCCCATCGCAAATACCTTTTACCGCCGCCGGTTATTTGCGACGGGAATATTCCCCCGTCGCAAATAAGTTTCCCGCGATTTGGCGTGCATCGCGGGAAAACTATTTGCGACGGGGAAAGCAATCCCGTCGCAAAAGCCTCCTTATTTGCGACGGGGAAATACCCCCGTCGCAAATAAGTTTTTAACATGACTATTTGCGACGGGAATAAATCCCGTCGCAATTGCTCATTTTTCCCGTAGTGTTATGAAATTTGGGAAGAGGCTATGAGTTCCCTCTATACCCGAGCTGAAAAGGGAGTTATTGGACGATGCTCATAGCTCAAATTTCTCTATACACCCTAGTAGCACTAAAATGTATAGATATTTGAATGAACATTTCTGGTGGGAAAACATGAAGTGGGTAATTACTAATTATGTATCAATATGTTTAGTTTGTCGACAAGTGAAGGTTAAATGACAACATCCTAGATGAGTCACGAAACCTTTACCTATTCCTACATAGAAATGGGATGGCATCACCAGGGATTTTTTCACTGGATTACCAAAAACTCCAAGAATGAATGATGCAATATGGGTAATTGTGGATCAACTTATGAAATTTTCACATTTCCTCGCTATAAGAGAGGATTTTGTACTGGAGTTCCTAACAAGAACCTATATCAATGAAGTTGTGAAACTTCCTTGAGCACCTCTCTCAATTGTTTCTAATCGTGATCCATGATTTATATTAAAATCCTAGAAAAGTATTCAGAGATATTTGGATACTAAGCTTTGATTGAGTACTAATTATCTCCCACAAACTCACAGGCAATCAGAAAGGATGATCCAAACCTTAGAGGACATATTGAGATCATGTTCACATGACTTTCCAGGTATGTGGGATCACTATTTTCCTTTACTGGAGTTTTCATACAATAATAGTTTATATTCAAGTATTCAAATGGAACCATATGAATCATTTTATAGAAAGAGATGTCGTACACCAACTTGTTGGGATGAAGTTGGAGAAAGGAAGCTTGTGGGACCAGAGCATGGGGAAGAAACAACAGAAAAGGTAAATAATATTCAAGGCCATATCAAAGCAACTCAAAGCATACAAAAAACTATGTAGATAATTGAAGGAATCATTTGGAGTTTCAAGTGGGAGATCATGTTTTCTTAATAGTATCTCCATGAAAGGGTGTTATAAGATTTGGGAAGAAAGGGAAACTGAGCCCTAGGTACATAGGATCTTTTTAAATTATGGAGAGAATTGGAGCTATTTCATATTGTTTGTCTATTCCACCTAGCCTATCTTAAGTACACAATGTGTTCCATGTCTAATTGCTGAGAAAGTACATGCTAAACCCAACGCATATCCTCACTTTTGAAGGTATAGAATTGGAACATGACCTATCATACTTTGAAGAGCCTATGTGGATTTTGGACACTAAAGAAAAAGTGTTTATGAATCAGATGACTCTCCTAGTAAATAAACATTGAAAAAAACATAAAATCAAATAGGAAACAAGGGATCATGAGGATCTTATGATGAGGAACTTCCCAAATCTTTTTGTGAGGTAACATTCTGGAAATTTCGAGGATGAAATTTTTGTAAAGAGGGGGTAATGTAACACCCCAATATTTTGAAAATAAATTTAATATTGAATGCATGAAACACTTAGTCTCTTGAAAACACCAATTTTTTATAACCTAGCTATTAAACATAATTTTTCCACTTCTGTGATTTGAATTTTGAAAAACTAACATACATGGTTAGGTTTAGTAAGATGTTTAGATTCTGATAAGACAAACTTAATTTTTAGTGAATAGTAACATACCCTTATGAATAATAATATGAATAGTAATATGACCCTTATGTATAGTAAATCATAATATTATTTTATTATCTTAATTTTATAAGATAATGAGATCTTGATTAATTTTTCAAGGGGATATAAAACAAATTATAGTTTTAAATTTATTATTTTTTGAATAAATTATGATTTTATTTAAAAAATAAATTAACAATATTTAGGAAATTATTTTCAAAAATGGATTTCATTTTTGAATTCTGCACATCGAAAAATGGTTAGGGTGAATTTTTGGGGTTTTTCAAAAATACTTGAATTTTGGGTGAATAGTAAAATACGATAATTTACAATAAATGATAAATACATGATTTATTGGGTCATAAGTGTTGTAAGGATGATGTAATCCCACTATGTTTGAACACACATGAACTTATTACTATTATGGGTCACATGAATCAACACTATTAGTTTTATTGAGGGATTAATAAAATAATGAATAAAATATTCAAAATTCATTCCTCGTCACCACTATAACCCCCCCCCCCCCACCCCCTCACTCCCTCTTCTCTTCACTCCTCCCAAGACTTATGCCTTGTATAATTTATTCCAAAATACCCTTCCTTAGTCCCTTCCCATGTCTAGGAGATCTTGTTATTTCCAAAATACCAAAACCCCTTCCCTTAAGAAGGTTCTCAAGGAGGTTATCTCAAGAGGTAAAACATCTTTCTTTTTCATTTAGTTTCATTTAAATTTATCTTCTTCTCTTATTCTATCAAAAAATACTCTATCTAATTGATCCCTATAACTCCAGTATCATCTATATACTATAATTATACCATGTTAATGTTATAACCATTTTCAATCTTCTTACTCTCTCTCTCTCTCTCTTTTATAAATGAAATCATCATCCCTGAGGTTCCAATTTACAACCTTTGTGGACGATGAAGTTTTTTTCTTAAATTTATTCTTTATTACTGGTCATGAAACTATTTTTATGGTTTAACCAGACTATAATATATGTATTATAACCTACTTAATATTCAAGAACCATTATATGTACATAGTATTAATCCATATGACAAAACTAGTTCATAATAATACAAATACCGCCAAATAATCTAAGTAATTGTCATTAATATTTCATCCAATGATTCATCCTCATACCATGAAAAAAATTATATATATAACCATTTAAATTTCTGTTTGTTCATAAATAAAATATAATTTTTATTTTGGATAATTAAATCCCTTCCACATGAACATCCATACTCATATACAAGTATACCGATCATAAAAACCAATGAAACGAACACTCCAGAACGGTGGAATTCAATATTATAAATTATCAATAAGGAAATAATGAACTTAATAAAATTATGATAAAATAAATATATTTCTAATAGCTTCTGATTTAAGTTATTAATATTTCTATTTCATATTCCATGACCTTAAGTTAAATAGCATAATACATTCGGACGTAAGGTGGGGGTTTTCTACCCGAACCTCCATATCCCTCTAGGTTACTCTTATTCTCTTCTTACCTCTATTAAATTTTTATTTATTCACATTTCATGTATTATATTTTAATTATCTATTTATGTGTACCAACCATAATACTACCTTCATTTATGGGGATTTACATGTTTTAAAATGATCTTTCAAAATCATTCCTGATAAACAAGCCTGTTTCATGGAAATTTCACAAATTCTTACTTATTTTCAAAGGCACTCAATAATCTGTTTTTAGAAACCATTATTTTTATAAAATAAATTATTTTATTATGAAAATACCATCTTACTTAACTTATGGTTTTATACAAATATTTGACCAAAATAACTCTTCTTTTCAAAGTAAAAGAGTATTTATCTCAAGAGTTACTTGATGATTTCATAAGAGAATCTTCATTTATCTCAACACCCCTATTTGTTATTATGTATTATTGGGGTTAATATTTATTACATAATCTAAAATATTTAATTGAATGGTTTATGATTAGTGTGACTATGGATGTTCTATCATAAAACCATTCACCATTTTACTCTAAATGGTTAGTTTTTATGCTTAATGTTCGGGGAAAGTTATTTACATTTCATGTGTTATTTTCAATATGAATGTTTATATTGTTTATGTTTATCCCCGTTCATATGAGGAATGAATTGAGATTATTATATGACATTTGGGGCCCACTATATCCCCTCGATGCATCGGTATGTCTCATGAGACAAATAGTTATGGACTTGGCCAAGGCCTTGCCCATTTTTAGATATGGTTTTGGTCGAGGCCTTAATCATTTTTAAATGTCTTGGATGAGGACTTGATGGTATATTTAAGAATGTCCATAATATGCATTTTCCTCATTATTAATCTAGAAATTTAAAGTTTAGGAGGTTATTCGACTAGTAGAAGACTCATTCTTATGCTTTATTATGGAATTATTTATTCATCTCTTATTCCTACCATAATGCGTTCAAGTTGATTTTTAAGGGAATTTTATTTTATTTATTCACCATTACTAATTTTTATATTATCTTCAAATGTATTTATTACTCTTATTGAGCGTTTGAGCTCACACCTTTCTTACATTTAATTTTCCTAGGACATGAAGAAGTTTTTTATAAATGACCTGTAGGTATAAACTTATAGTAGGGGATATTACCATTAAAACTTTTATGTTGTATTTTATTTCAAGTTGTAACATTTAACTTATGTATGTATCTATATTTCAAAATCTACTAAACTATTATCTCCTTTGGGATATGAATTTCTTGTAATTATTCCAATATAATTTAATAAGGCACTAGCTCTGGGCAACTGGGGTCATGTCCTTACAACCTTAGATTTGAAATGATTCCTAGGTCCCTTTAACTTTTTCTTCATTTTCTTATTCACCATAAATACAAAAGGCTTTGCCTGCCCCATTTATTTATCAACTTGGTGAATAATTATAAATAATATAGAAAGTGTCTTCTCACTATTGATTATATAATAATTAATAATGAATTTGGATAATCTCTTATGTAGTGAGGATAAACTAATATTATTGTTCAACTCATTAGGGATCATAAACCCCAAGATGTTTATGCACTCAATGTATTCAATCATGTTGACTACATGAGTCCCATATGGTTCTAAATCTCTAAACATACACATGAATATATAATTTGTGGTCCCAAAACTCTTTGTTCTTACCTTCTCTTGAAAAATATCCCAAAGGTGATACATGATGTTATATGCATCCATATTTATTTTTTACTTTAAAATATCCATAGACATGTAAGATAGGTTGAATCATTAGACATATGTGGAATCTTCAAATTGTTTCATATAGAGTGATAGTTTTTCCTCTTTTTCCTCTTTTTCCACTTTTCCATGTGCCTATATAATTGGTATTTCCAGCACAAATAATTTTTATCCATGGTGTAGTATAATGTATAAGTGGCAATACCATTCTTGTAAATTTTTTCTAGTGAGAAGTTTATCCTTCTGAAATATAGATCATAGTGACATAGTTGATGTAGTGTGGGTTTCCATTTCTATAATAAATAGGATAATAATTTTAGTTATTTATCTAGGATACTAATTAGATAATAAATTTAATTAAAATTGATCAATATCCTACTATTTTATTGAAGACTAATATCTGTAACCATTGGTTTCAAAATATCTATTCACATGGATATTCTAGTAGAAAGGATCCATATTCCCCTTCTCATTACCCAAACTTAGGCTTGATAAGTTATTTGAAGGGCTCAGGGATGGAATAACATTCCAACTACCTTAACTCTTAGCTCCATGATATGCTAAGTGGAATCTCCAACCCTGAATCCTAGATAATAATTTCCTCAATGTTGTTCTTCTTAGTTATGCCAAGTCATGCTTGGGATGTTAACCATTTAAGTAAAATAAGTTAATTCAACCAAATAACTCAAGTTAAAATTCGAAGGTAATTAAAAATCCCCAACTTGGGCTGGTCAACCACTTTGAACTATGGTTAGATTTAACCCAGCTAGTAGAATTTATATACCAACTTAATATTTAATTTGAGGGTTTTTTTCTCATTATGTATAAATAGTATATAATATCTTTTTACATGCTTGTTAATATTAATTGGATTTTACTTATGTGATTAACCATGTCTAGATAAAGTTTACACATATTATAATATTTATTTTAATTCTATCATTCATGATTTTTAATTAATTAGTTTAATGATTTAAATATCCAATAATAATTAACCATGAAATTGATAGAAATAAAATAAAAAAAGTGGTTGACTATGAGATTCTATAATGGTTGGTTTAACTAGAAGATGATAAAGTAACCCTTGGGCCTAGGGAATTAACTCCTGGAACCACACCTAGTTTAAGTTGTAGTATTCCACCTATACTCATATGTACCTCCTAGATTGGTTTCACCTCAACTCCAAACATGAACTGCCTCCACTCATCGGGGAGATTCATCTATTACATAATTATACTCACATAGAGGATAGGGGAACCAAATAATTGGTTAATGTGGGTTTGAATAAAATAAACTATGGGTTTTTGGGGACTTACATAATGAGAGGATAGGAATGAATCATGGGACATTATTTAATTTAATAAATTATTACAAAAACCATGCAATTATAAATTAAATAAACCAATCACTTACACAGGATGATCTAAGATCATGGTCATCCACATACTATGCAATGAATACACAATAGTGTACAAGTTATCATTACCTTCAATTCATTCCTTATTATTAAGATGAACTTTATTAAAGTAATTCAATTAATTAAATAATTCTCTTTATCTTAATGATAATCAAAATTATCTTGGAGACACCCATCATAAATTAAATAATGAAAATAAATGACTTGATCAGTAATTAAAGTTAATTAAATGGAATTAATTGAGTATTTGTTAATTCTTTAAACCTTTTTTACATATTTGACACATGATATTTTGATTCTGTGATTAGGTTTTTAATCCTTTAATTAATTATTCATTATAAAATTTAATTTTCTTCTTTACTGGGTGACTATGTGGAATGTACTAATTTGATACACACCATGTTCATTTCTATTTTATGTATCTAGGATAAACACTTAGGGACGTAAAATATATCGCAGTAAAATTACATGGTGTGTACTAATGATTTACACATCTTGTGTTCCTCTTTCTGTGTGTTTGCACAACCTACTAGTTGACTTGTTGTGTTCTTTAGATTTGGGGATTAATGAGTCACATGGTGTGTACTCTAGATATATTTCATGTATCTCCTTAATGATACAGGTTTTCGGCCTCATGAAATTTTTTTCCATGTATTTGACCACAAGGTAAACATAGATTTCTCCAATAAACTGTGTAGACTACATGACGTGTATGCTAGTTGCACATTATGTGGCTGAACAACCATTTTATAGTTTATCCTAGTCAACACATGTTTTGCATTAAATTATCTATGTTTTATTACTACTAAATGTTTCATGTATCATGTGACACATCTAGGTGCAGTGAACTTTGGTACAAAATGTTTAATTTTGATCACATGTCATGTATCTGTGTCTATAGGTCAGAATCCTCAGCACCTTTTAATGGAATACATGATCATTATTTATTTATTCCTAATCTATTTATGATGATATAAAAACTTGAACAAAGAGATTTAATATGTTTAAAACATGTTAATCAAACTCTTTATTAACTGGATGGCCAGTTTCGCCTTCTCCTAATTCATGGCTGGTAAGGGTATCATGGACCTCATATTCATGGGAGAAAAGTTTACCTGGTGCAATAATCAATAGGGAGCACACATGATATGGAGTCGTTTGGACAGATTCTTAGGGAACATGCATGCCCTCTCTGCGTTCACCCATCTGACATGAGGAATCTCAGACCACTCCCCACTGTTGATCACTCTCATCCCCAGATAGGTTCACCACCTTCGTTTCCATTTCTATAAGCATTGGGTTAACACCGCTGAATATAACGAGCAGATTAGGGCCTCCTGGGACTCCCCCACCCAAGGTCATAAGTGGTCAGCCTTCCATAACAAGCTGCGACGCCTCAGGCAAAGGCTCCAAGTTTGGTAGATGGACCCTCCTTCTTCTGTCAAGGACCTGGAAGAAGTAATACGGGATGTTGATCAAATAGAGAGGAAACTCAAAGAAAACTGGGATGTTCGGTCCTTTGAGGAACTCGCGAGTAAGAAGGATCTTTTATCAGACATGATTTTGAGACATGAGTGCAAGTCAAGGGAGGATGTCAAGATTAAATGACTCAGAGAGGGGGGTAAGAACGCCGCATTATTTCATGTGTGTATCATGGAAAAGAAAATATGGATAACACTAAACATCAATCTAGGTAATGGTTCATATTCAGACGACAGGGAGGTGGTGCAGGAGCTTTCTAATGCCTACTTCTGCAACCTGCTTAAAGGCCCCAACACGAAATTCCCCATTGGATACAATGGAGGTGACATGAGGATCTTTGACATCATCCAACCCAACCTCATATCTCATGATAATGACTCCATGAGTGACATTTCACAGGAGGATAAGATCCATAGATCCATGCTGAGTCTGAACCCGAAGAGCATGGCCGGTCCTAATGCGTTCCATGTAGCCTTCTATAGGGAATCGTGGGATATTTTGAAGGTCGATATCATTACAGCCATTCATGATTTTTTTCAGGGGTGGGGCATTGTCTCGCATTGCATGTGTGACCATGGTAGGCCTCATTCCCAAATCCAGGTCACCTACCGCTTTGAAGCACTTCCGTCCAATCAGTATGTGTAACAGCCCCTACAAAATCCTTGCATGCATAATTAATTCCAGGCTATCAGTCAATCTCCCCAAGTGGATCTCCATGGAATATCATAGCTTCATGAGAGGGTGTTCTATACAGGGGTGATCGGATTGGCCCAGTAAATGATCTGGGAAATTCACTTCAAATCATGTGGTTCCAATATGGTGATTAAGTTTGACATGAGAAAGGCCAACGACCGCGTGGAGTGGGGCTTCATTAACAAAGTTTTTGTTGGTATGGGAATTTCCTCCTAGAACATCTATCTAATCTTTTGGTGCTTTAGTTCAGGATGGTTGGCTATCTCACTCATGGGGAAAACCTTTGGCTTCTTCAAGGCCATGCGCGGTCTTCGAAAAGGGGACCCCATTTCCCCGAGCATTTTTATCATCACCCAGGATGTCATCCATAGGTTCATTCACCACAACATCAGCATGGGAAAGATTCTTCCCTTTCACAGAAGGTTGATCCTTCCCTCTATCTCTCACCACATGTTCGCAGATGATTCTATTGTCTTCATCAACACATCTAGAAGATCAGTGTGTGGCCTGTGCAGAGTGCTGGAGGTCTAATGCTTCTGGAGCGGGCAGCACGTAAAAAAGAGAAAGTGAAATTTCTTCATTTCCAAACACTGTACTAAGGGGAACATCCTTAGCATGAGCCTTTAGCTGGGTATGCAAAAAAGGCAACCTTCCCATGGTTTATCTAGGTGCCCCTATCTCCCCAAAGCCTCTGCGCATTCGGGACTGTGACCTCATCGTGTCCAGGACCACGGAGATGGTGCTCAATTGGAAGAATCAATACCTATCCTTTAGAGGTAGGATCTCCCTGATCAATATTGTTCTCCTGACAACCCCTATCTATTCCCAATCTACAATCAAGGTCCCCAAGGGGGTCATACGGCGCATGGATAGAACTCTTGCAGGGTTCTTCTGGGATCCGCAGGCCGAGAGAAGGAGGCATGGGCCTCCTAGAGTAAGTTATCAAGGCCTATCAATTAGGGTGGTATTAATGTTTGAAGTCTCTCTAATTCCCTAGCATATGTGCATGTGAAAATGGCTTGGGAGGTGTTGGAAAAACGAACACTCTGGGGGCGATCCATGAACCTCTGTTACGAAAGGGAAGGGGTTGATAGGGATCGTCGCGCCTCCCCCTTCTGGTGTGAGATCATTCCCCTCATCACCTCGCTCAGGGACCACTCTCGTGGGGTCATCAAAACAGGAGTGATTTCCTTCTGGCATGACAATTGGTGTGGGGAGTATATCAGTTACCCAAGCTGTCCTGCTACGAGCATCGCCTTCAAGGAGGCCAGCAGATATCCATCCTTCACAAACCCAGTTCTGAATAGGGAACAACTGGACAAGTTCCACCTCATTGTGATGTCTTCATCCCCTGATCCATGTGTGTTTACCCCGTCCTCTTCTGGATACTTTACTTCTAAGGATTACCATTGTGTCTCCCACCTGCAGGAGGAGGTGGATGATTGGAACAGTGTTTTGTGGGATCGATCCATCCCGATGAAGTTCAACTTCATCACGTGGAGGATTTGCAATAGAGCCTTGCCCACTGATGAGAACATAAAGTGATGTGGCATGTATATATACTCTCGCTGTGTCTGTTTCAAGGAGCACAATGAGGAGGGTATTGATCATCTATTTTTTGAGAGCAACTGGGCGAAAGCCATCTGGATAGGTTTTGCTGACTTTACTGGTATCTCACTTCCAGCCTTGATGGAGAACCCTTCCTTGCGTCCTGGTTCCACGGCTCAGGGGCTCAAAGGTCGGAGGAAAAAGCATGTGCTCTGGTTCTGAGTGCAGGTTGTTTGTGCATATGGCGGATAATTTTGTGTACAAGGTTTTTTTTAATGGGTTAAAGGGTTTAATATTTTGTTAAATGGGTCTCTTGAGCGCCACTTGGAGTGGCGCTCAAGAGAGTTGAAACCGGAGCGCCACTTGAAGTGGTGCTCCACCAATTTGGCGAAAACTTCTTTCAGCGCCACTTCAAGTGGCGCTGAAAGAAGCTATGGAAACCGTGCAGCGCCACTTGAAGTGGCGCTGCTGGCTTCTTCCAAATCAATTCAGCGCCACTTCAAGTGGCGCCGAAACACCCCCCCCCCCCCAATCCTATAAATAGGACCCTCGCCCCACCCACATTCCTCACTTCCTACCCCTTCCTCTCTCTCTCTCTCTCAAACTTCTCTCTAAAAATATTTTTTGTTGCTCTAAGTTATTCGGTTGCTCTGTCTGCGTAGCCTTGCTTCTTCGGTTGCTCTGCCTGTGTATCTACGTCGTCACAAATTTGAGGTAAATCTTTCTTTAAATTTATTTAATATTTTGATTTAATAATTTAGTTGTTTAATTTATAGAATAAGTATATAATATTTGTATTTTATAAATAGTATGGTTTTTTAAAATGTAATTAGATAATGAAATGATTAGTTAGTTAATTAATTAATCATAATTAGTTGATTAATCAATGATAATTAAGTTATTAATTAATCATAATTAGGTAATTAATTAATTGTAATTAGGTTATTAATTAATCATTATTAGCTAATTAATTAATCATAATTAGCTAATTAATTAATCATAATTACTTAATTAATGAATCATAATTAGTTAATTAATTCATTATAATTAGGTTATTAATTAATGGTAATTAGGTAATAAATAATCATAATTAGTTAATTAAATAATCATAATTAGTTAATTAATGAATCATAATTAGTTAATTAATTAATCATAATTAGTTAATTAATGAATCATAATTAGTTAATTAAGTAATCATAATTAGGTAATTAATTAATCATAATTAGTAAATTAATTAATCATAATTAGGTTATTAATCCTAATTAGGTAATTAATTAATCATAATTAGGTAATTAATTAATCATAATTAGGTTATTAATTAATCATAATTAGGTTATTAATTAATCATAATTAGGTAATTAATTAATCATAATTAGGTAATTAATTAATCATAATTAGGTACTTAATTAATCATAATTATGTAATTAATTAATCATAATTAGTTAATTACTTAATCATAATTAGGTAATTTGTTAATCATAATTAGGTAATTAGTTAATCATAATTAGGTAATTAGTTAATCATAATTAGGTAATTAGTTATTCATAATTAGGTTATTAATTAATCAATATTAGCTACTTAATTAATCATAATTAGCTACTTATTTAATCATAATTAGCTACTTATTTAATCATAATTAGGTACTTAATTAATCATAATTAGCTACTTAATTAATCATAATTAGGTACTTAATTAATCATAATTAGTTAATTAATTAATCATAATTAGGTAATTAGTTAATCATAATTAGGTAATTAGTTAATCATAATTAGGTAATTAGTTAATCATAATTAGGTAATTAGTTAATCATAATTAGCTACTTAATTAATCATAATTAGCTACTTATTTAATCATAATTATCTACTTATTTAATCATAATTAACTACTTATTTAATCATAATTAGCTACTTATTTAATCATAATTAGGTACTTAATTAATCATAATTAGCTACTTAATTAATCATAATTATGTAATTAATTAATCATAATTAGTTAATTAGTTAATCATAATTAGGTAATTAGTTAATCATAATTAGGTAATTAGTTAATCATAATTAGGTAATTAGTTAATCATAATTAGGTAATTAGATAATCATAATTAGGTTATTAATTATTCAATATTAGCTACTTAAGTAATCATAATTAGCTACTTATTTAATCATAATTAGCTACTTATTTAATCATAATTAGGTAATTAGTTAATCATAATTAGGTAATTAGTTAATCATAATTAGGTAATTAGTTAATCCTAATTAGGTTATTAATTAATCAATATTAGCTACTTAATTAATCATAATTAGCTACTTAGGTACTTAATTAATCATAATTAGTTAATTAATTAATCATAATTAGGTAATTAGTTAATCATAATTAGGTAATTAGTTAATCATAATTATGTAATTAGTTAATCATAATTAGCTACTTAATTAGTCATAATTAGGTACTTAGTTAATCATAATTAGCTACTTAATTAATCATAATTAGGTACTTAATTAATCATAATTAGGTAATTAGTTAATCTAATTAGGTAATTAGTTAATCTAATTAGTTAATCATAATTAGGTAATTAATTAATCATAATTAGGTAATTAGTTAATCATAATTAGGTAATTAGTTAATCATAATTAGGTAATTAGTTAACCATAATTAGGTAATTAGTTAACCATAATTAGGTAATTAGTTAACCATAATTAGGTAATTAGTTAATCATAATTAGGTAATTAGTTAATGATAATTAGTTAATTAATTAATGATAATTAGTTAATTATTTAATCATAATTAGGTAATTATTTAACCATAATTAGGTAATTAGTTAACCATAATTAGGTAATTAGTTAATCTTAATGGTGTATTTACTTAATTATAATTAGTTAATTAATTAATCATAATTAGGTTAATAGCGAAGTAGTTATATTATTCAGCGAATTTGTTATATTAATTAGAGAAGTAGTTATATTAATTAGCGAAGTAGTTATATTAATTAGCCAAGTAGTAGTAAATTGCTTATGGAATATACCTTTGCATTACATTCTAGGTATGATAATGAATTTAGTTTCCAATCTACCTTGACCTCGGTTTGTAATTGAAGTTATGAACTTGAATTTAGTAGTTCAATATATTTTTTGCATATTAAGTGTTAGAGTTATCATGAAATGATTGCTCTCTTGAGTAAAGTATCCCCGGTTAGAGGGGCTTTGGGTCGGACCACCTACTTTCCTGGAGGCTTGCCTTGTCTAGGAAAGTGAATGGGGTTGGCTATCTGTCGCTCCGGGCTTACTCATGTGGAGACTTTCAATTTCATATAACTCTATGCTTTTTACATGACGTGTTCGTGTACCTCATGCATATAATGCATGTGGATATGTATAAATATATTTGACTTCTATTTTTGGGTAAGTAACACAAACTTGTGGGTTGTGTAAATAGTTACACATCAATATGGTTTGAACATATTGATTTGGTGGAGGGATTAGGATTCCAACCTAAATTACTAGAAGCATGCAATAAATTGATTCTTTAATCAGATTTAATTAATAACAGTGGTTTCTTTTATATAAAAAAGATGGTCACCACTTATATTTATTGCAACGGTCAAATAATTGAGACAGAACAAGGATGTAGTTATAGTATACATCCAGAAGCTGTTGCGATGCTTGGAGGATGTACTACTTTGGAAGCTGTGCAAAGGAAAATTCATCGGAGGTTAAAACTGGCGAGGAATCAAGTGATAGAGTCCATCACATTCAGACATCTCCAATTTATAGATAGGTTTTGGCATGTGCCCTATCCGGTAAATGATTATGATGATTGGGAATATATACTTTCATTGGTTGAGTATATACCTGAGAATCAAATGATGGAGTTGTATGTCACTATAGCTACAATGGAGGTTCCATCAGCATTGGAAGTTGACCCATCTCAAAGTCATGAGACTATGTCATATGC
Organism: Viscum album; assembly: GCA_963277665.1. Taxonomy (NCBI): domain Eukaryota; kingdom Viridiplantae; phylum Streptophyta; class Magnoliopsida; order Santalales; family Viscaceae; genus Viscum; species Viscum album. Next base: position 1,494,437,557 of record OY728120.1, read on the forward strand.
TCCTTCACATCAGGACCTTCCATCAGCATCGGTACTTGTTCCATCATTTCCATCAGCCACAGTTTCAATGGATAGTCCTCCACATACTTTAGTTGCATTGGTTGATGAATTTGAGGATGATGAAAATTTTGAACAAGATGAAGAGGAAGTTGAAGAAGAAGAAGAGCATGCGGAAGATCAGTCTGTACCAACTCATGTGAGGTTCAACCGACCATTGAACCATCCTCCACTATTGGCTTCATGGTCGACTGAAGGCATGAATCGCTTGCCGGAATTTGATTATTCAGTTATTACTCCCAGTTCAGAATTTCCAGGAATCATTGGTGGCACAAATCGAGTGTCAGATAATAGTGTTCTGTATATTGGCAGAGAGTTTGAGAGCAAATAAGCAATGAAAAATGTGATAAAACAATATCACATTGAAAGACATTACGCATATGTTGTAGAAGAGTCAAAGAGATCTTACTATTTGATCCGTTGTGAAAAATATGAATCAAACTGTCAAATGCGTCTGCGAGCTATTATTCATAACACTTTTCACAGCTGGCACATCACTAGATTTACTCCACACACTTGTGTGAACCCAAGCTTGGCACAGGAACACTCTTCATTAGATGTTGAGTTTGTTTCAACTATTATTGTTGAAATTATTAGAGCATGTCAAGACATCCCTGTGGTTCTGGTCATTGAGCGAATCAAACAGCTTTTTGGGTATCAAATCTCTTACTGGAAGGCATGGGAAGCACGACAAAAAGCTATTGTGAAAGTGTATGGTGATTGGGATGACTCATATCGAGTTTTACCACAACTGTTGGAGCTTCTACGCCACAATAATCAAATAGTCTATCGGTTACGTACTGTTGAATATGTTAACCAACAGAACCAACTTGACCGCTTAATGGTTGTGTTTGATAGATTATTTTGGACATTTTTACCATGTGTGGCGGCTTTTAGACATTGCAAGCAGTTCATACAAATTGATGGTACATTTATGTATGGAAAGTATACAGGAACTTTATTGATTGCCACCACACAAGATGGAAATCGAGCCCCTCTGCCTATAGCATTTGCAATTGTGGAGAAAGAGAACTTCTCATCATGGAGTTGGTTTCTGGCATGTCTCCGAGAGTTTGTTACGGATGCAGAATGGACTTGTCTTATTTCTGATCGCCACCGTGCAATCAAGGAGGCGATACAGTCTGAGGGTATTTTGTGGAGACCACCCTATGCCCATCATCGATAGTGTATTCGACACATTGCCAGAAATTTGCGAAAGAAGTTCAAGAATGAATCGATGAAAAAGGCAATCTTAAAAATTGGTATGAATATCCTTTTCTGTTAAAATGTTTTTGTCATGGTTATTTTCATAACTGTTCAGATGACTACTTGTATGATAGCATATGAGCCTCAACAACAAAGGATGGAGGAGTGTCTTCAAGATATCCACAGAGTGAATCCAAAAGTGTATGATTACATGATGTAAATTCCAAAGCAGAAATGGTCGTTGGCATATGATGATGGGAGGAGATATGGTCATATGACGACCAACATCGTAGAATGTATAAATGGAGTTTTCAAGGGAGTTAGAAAACTTCCTATCATAGGTAAATACGAATATTTGAATATATGTTACTCAGAATAGCTACTATTATAATATAATATTTGTATGATGTCGTAAATCTAAATTTTGGGGTTGGTACAAGAGACATTCTATCGTAGTGTAAAGTACTTTCTGGAACGAGGAAAGCAAGCTGAAGAGGGCTTGAACAGAGGAATGCGCTATGGACACCATTTCCAACGTGATCTAGATACATTTCTTCAGGAGGCCGCAACTTACCGTGTAACTGCATTTAATCGTCCAGAGCAACGATTTGAGGTCGCTGAGCCTGGTGATGATGTGGCATGTAGTAATGGTCGTGTGCGAGTTGTTTTATTGGAGAAGCGTTACTGTGATTGTGGCAACTTTCAGGCACTGAGATATCCATGCGGCCATGTGATTGTTGCATGTGCTTACGTACACGTATCTTGGGAGCAGTTCGTTGATCCGACTTATCGACTCGAGAGCATAAACTCCTGCTACAGTACTCCGTGGATGCCAATCGGGGAATATCAGAATTTTCGGCTGCCTGATGACACACCGACGCTTCTACCGAAAAACAATAGACTTTGACCTAAAGGGAGGCCAAAGTCGACTCGTATTCGGAATGAGATGGATTGGCCTAGTGAACATCCAGCTGGACGGCAGTGCAGCATATGACACCAGAAAGGTCATACGAAGACACATTGCCCTAGACACATAGGCCAATCATCTAATGATTAAAATGAATCACGTACTCTATCAGTTACTGTAAAACTTTGTACATGTAATTATTTTTATCATTTCACCATTTTTAATCATATTTGTTTTACTTGTAAATAGGGTAATTTTTGGAAAATGTACCACGATTTCACGTGACATTTTTTGTCAAACGATCAACATTACATGAGTAGCTTTAAACAAACAACACCAACTCAAAAAAAGGAATGTACCTGTATAAGAAACCAAAACCATTTGAACTATTAAATGAAAATGTCCTCAGTTTTTTATAATGAAAGATGAACTTACAGTGACTACAAAACAAAAACGAGGAAACTCTGAACGTCTTTACCCCCACACCCCAACACGGTAGACAACAACTAACCCAATGTGTTTATGCTTCTTTCAAAATTATATGATAAATTTCATATCTTACATGATAAAAGTCATAACTTACATGAAATTAATGTTTTATTGTTTGCACATTTAGATGGAGCAACCACTTTTATCTGGCCAGGAGACGCACGTGTCGCGCGATGTGTTGGCCCGACGACCTGTTAGACATCTTCATGTTCGAAGAGCGCACCGTTTCTATCATGAGGCACCGCCGGCAGCTATTTGTCCATACCTTAGACGTGCAGGCTTTTATGGAGTCGCTATGTGTGACTTCAAGATCATCGACCGTCATTTGATAGTTGTGTTGGTTGAGAGATGGCAGCTAGAGACACACACATTTCATCTCCCAGAGGGGGAGATGACTATTACATTAGAGGATGTCGCCTACATGCTGGGGTTACCTATCCATGGAGATGCAGTTACGGGGGCCAGTACTGGCGATTGGGTTGCAGTCATACAGAGGCTGTTAGGCATTGACGTCATCGGTGAACAGGGTGTCCTCCAGGGTTTGCGCTTGCGAATGAGGTGGCTCGATCAGCATTTCGACGTCATTTGAGATGATGTAGACGAGGAGACGCTTCTTCAGCACACACGTGCATACATTTTGCGGCTGCTCGGAGGCATGTTGTGCGTCGACTACTCCACCGCTTTGGTACACATGATGTACCTCCCATTACTTGAGGATTTGGATCAGACTGCTACATACAGTTGGGGATCCACTGTATTAGCACATCTGTACAGATCTCTCTGCACCAGTTGTCAGGACGATTCACATCAGATTGCAGGTTTCATGGTGTTAGTACAGATGTGGTTCTGGGAGTGTTTTCCACGCATCGCTCCTCGAGTTGTCGCACCGCTTGCACCGGAGCTACTTCAGGACTGTCCTCGGGGACGATGGTATGTCTACGTCATTACTTTCGGTTATTTAGTACTTTTGTTATTGTTTTTTATAAACTTACCATAGGTTACTCTTTTTTTACCAGGTGGAGTCAGTCTCAGAAGTTTGCACATACTCCGAGACATAGTGTGCGCAGCTTCAGACAGATATTCGATGCTATAGTGCCGGCTGATGTAAGTTAAACAGTACTTTTTTGTAGGAAAATTTGTTTTTTTATCACTATTTTAAGTTATTTCAATATAATATCAGTAAAATTATCATGCTACTATATGACTTATTTTTTGAGTTTACATTTCAGGTTTCATGGACTCCATATACAGGTTATGTCTACGCATCACTTCCACTATACTGCACAGCTTTGGCTGGAGATCGTGCTGCAGTGGTGCCACTCATTCACTTCCACATCGTTGAGTGGAACCAGCCAGACCGGGTCATGCGCCAGTTCTGTTTTATACAGCATATCCCCTTGGCACCACGACAGTCTACCGAGTTACATTAGATTGTGCTTATAGGTAGACAGACGACAGACTGGCGGCGACATCATGCATCTTATATCCAGCTTTGGGACAGGCGTGCCCGATTCAGTATCTTTCCACAGGGATATATCACATCACACTCTCATTTATCTGATTAGGGGGATTATGCACACTGGTATCGACGTCACACCATCTTGCACCTTACACGTCAGGGGAATGGCATTCAGCGATTGGTATGTTTACTAAGATTTATTAATTTTGTTTAAATCATTTTTGATATTAATTTGATTGTTATTTCATTTGCAGGCAGACGCCATTGGTCAGCTTGCACATTCCACACAGCCTCAGGAGCATGCATATATTCTACGGGAGGTAGTTCATCGGGATTTGGTGGCTCTATTGGATCATCTCCGGTTGATACGTGATAGTTTTTTTGATGAGGAGCCACAGATATATCCTGATCCATATCTTCAGGCAGAAGCACCTGAGGATGACGATGTCCCTGCTATGCCTGCTGAGGAGGATGCACCACCACCGCCGCCGCCAGCTGGACGACAGAGACGAGCACATCCGGAGGGGCATAGGCGACGACATCGACATCCGATAGCGGCTCCTGCAGATGTCGTCGCACCACAGAGAGACGATCCCGCCCAGCCGACTAATGATTTTGCACAGCAGGGAGATGCTTATATACCGCATATGGCGTCTCCGCAGACTACTATGGACTTCGATCTGGGTGCAGTAACACAACTTATGGCGGCCCCCTCTCCTCCCGACGAGACCTTCTTCAGTACCCTATTTCTACCATTTATAGGAGCTTCAGAGCCATATGTCACCCCATATGATTTTGGGGCATCCTCACATGATTTTGGGGCATCCTCACATGATTTTGGTCAGTCCCCTACACAGCATCATGGGGAGGCACCAGAAGCACCGGAAGAGGAGGAACCTGCAGAGAGGACACCGGAGCGACACGGGCGTCGGACGCGGAGAGGACATGACATTCAGACACCGCGTTGTGGTACCGGGGGGGCATCGTCGTTGATGTTTTTGGATGTAATGTTTTATATATTAAAAAAATTATTCACTATGATAAGTAATTGTTGTTTAAGTCGAATAACAAGAAAATCAAAAATATATTAAATACAAACTTATTTCAATTAACTATTAAATTATAAAGTACAGGTACAATATAAAAAAAATTTGTCACAGTGACTTAACCATTAATAATTAATAATTATAATGACAAATAATAATTAATAATTATATTACTAACTAATTAATTATTGTATATCAAATAATAATGTTTTATAGACGTTCAAAGTCACATAGTTAAAACATTTTTAAGTTTCAACTAGGTGGTTTTGAAAGCCTATAAAATATTTTCTGTCGACATTTTTTACGTATTTTTTTATTTTCATCTATTTAGTATATGTTTAATCCATGTTTTAAGTTTCATTCATACTGGTCATATGGATTATTTTTTATATACGTTCAAAGTCACATAGTTGAAACATTTTTAGGTTACAACTAGGTGGTTTTGAAAGCCTATAAAATATTTTCTGTCGACATTTTTTACGTAATTTTTTTATTTTCATCTATTTAGTATATGTTTAATCCATGTTTTAATTTTCATTCATACTGGTCATATGGATTATGTTTTATAGACGTTCAAAGTCACATAGTTGAAATATTTTTAAGTTACAACTAGGTGGTTTTGAAAGCCTATAAAATATTTTCTGTCGACATTTTTTACATAATTTTTTTATTTTCATCTATTTAGTATATGTTTAATCCATGTTTTAAGTTTCATTCATACTGGTCATATGGATTATGTTTTATAGACGTTCAAAGTCACATAGTTGAAACATTTTTAAGTTTCAACTAGGTGGTTTTGAAAGCCTATAAAATATTTTCTGTCGACATTTTTTATGTTTTTTTCCCATCTATTTATATATTTTAATCAATGTTTTAAGTTTCATTCATATTGGTCATATAGATTATCTTTTATAGTGTTCAAATTCACATAGTGGAAATATTTTTAAGTTACAACTAGGTGGTTTTGAAAGCCTATCAAATATTTTCTATCGACATTTTTTACGTAATTTTTTTATTTTCATCTATTTAGTATATTTTTAAAACATGTTTTAAGTTTCATTAATATTGGTCATTTAGATTATATTTTATAGGCTTTCAAAGTCACATACTTGAAACATTTTTAAGTTTCAAGTAGGTGGTATTGAAAGACTATATGTTTAACAATATTTCAATTTTTTTTATAAATAATTACTTATAACTACGTAAATATATATATGTACAAATATATAATTATAAATATACAAGTATAACTATAATTACAATATAATTCTAAATATAATTATAAATATAATTCTCCACACACACACACATTCATATATATATATATATATGAATATTAAATATATTTATAAATAAATTTTAAATATATATGTAACAATATTTTCATAATTATATATTTTAAATATATTCATATTCATATAATTATAAATATTTATATATAAATATTAGTTAATAATTATATAATTACAAATATATTTTTTATTTAAAAAATATATATAAATAGATGTATAATTATAATTATTTATTTTTAATTATATATATACGTAATTATATTTATACACACACATATAATTATATATATACATAAATATAATTTCATTATTATATAATTATAAATATAATAATAATTAATTTATCATTTTTAAATACATATTTATAAGATTATTTTTAAAATTTTATTTATTTATTTTGAAATTATTTATTAAAAAGAGATGAGGTGGAAAAAAAATTAAAACAACAAAAAAAGAAAACAAAACCATAAAAAAAAGGGTGGCAAAGCGCCACTTGAAGTGGCGCTCAACAAACCCATAATCCTAAATATATTAAACCTGGACCCAATTAAATAAAAAAAACCCATCCCCCTAATTCATCCGCATATGGCAGGCCAGGAACAGACTTCTTCAAGATGGTGTGTCCTCCTCTGCCCGGGCGATCGCGATCCGGACCAAAAACCTTCTACTTGATCTGGAGAGGGCGGTGAACATAAGAAGGGAGGCCCCCACCCTACAAAAAATCTTACACTACCCTCATGGCCATGCTCCCATTCGTAGAAACTCCGTCGAAAGATGGGTCAGGTGGCGTCCCCCGCCACGGGGCCTCAAACTTAACATTGACAGATCATGTGTCGTGGGGCTCAAGCGAGGTGGGGGCGTCTGCAACTCCAATGGATCGATTATACTGGCCTTCTCCACTCGGTTGGGCCACGGCTCGTCACTCATAACATAGGCAAACACCATGCTCATGGGCCTCTCGGTATGCCAGCAAAGGGGGATCATCCTCACGGAGGCAGAAATGGACTCCCTTCTGGTTCACAATGCCCTCAAGGGTCTTGGTGACACCCCGTGGTCCATTGAGTACGTCATCCGGAAATGCCATGACCTCCTTAACAACAATATTAAAGTATCCCACATCTGGCGGGAGGGTAACAAGGCGGCCGACTACCTGGCCTCCTTCAACATTCATGGACCGGAGAATCTCTTTATACATGACCTTCATAGCTTGACTCCCGCGAGGACTAACATTATCTGAGGGGATGCCCTCGGGCTTCACCACTTTCATCCCCGGTAGCCTTGCTCCCCGGGGCTTCTTTTGTGCCCCCTCTTAATAAAAATCTAGATGATGATGATGATGATAAATCATTATGTGACCCCTCTAAAACTATGCCAAATTTTGTATTTAGCGGCAGTTTAAACCGCCGCTAAGTCATTATGTGACGGTTCTGAAAAACCGCCACTAAATCGTGTGTCGGGAAATAATTAGCGGCAGTTTTTTAGCAGCGATTTAAACCGTCACTAACTTGTTTTTAATTTTTTAATTTTTATTTATTTTTTTTAATTTTTTAATTTTTAATTTTTAATTTTTTTTATATTAGTAATTTTTTTTTTTTAATTTTTTTTTAATTTTTTTTTTATTATTTTTTATTTATTTATTTTCGTTATTTATTTATTTATTTATTTTCTTAATATATATATAAATATATATTATTATTATTTTATATTTCATTTTCTTAATTTATTTACTATTACCATGCAAATGCCCATCTTCATGCATAAGTTCATCATCATGCACAAGTCCATGTCCATGCACATGCCCATGTCATATAAAGAAATTCTACGTTGGGTGAGATTTGAACCCCTTACCTCTTGCTTATTCTTTGAAAACTTTACCACTCCAGCAGGCACTTCATGTGGTTAATAAATCGAATTTAATATACTTATACATATATATATTAATTAAAAAAACAAGTAATACATAACAAATAGATACACACTAAATAATTATTAATCAATAATGGTTAATCCATTATCAATAATCAATAATCAATAATTAATAATATATAATATATAATATATAATATATAATATATAATATATAACATGTAACATATAACATATAACACATAACATATAACACAAAACATATAATACATAATATAAAATACATAATATCTAATACATTATATATTATATATTATATATTATGCATAATAAATAATATATAATATATAATATATAATATACACTATATAATATATAATATTTAATATATAATATATAATATATAATATATAATATATAATATATAATAGATAATACATAATACATAATATATAATAGATATTATATAATACATAATATATAATAGATATTAGATAATACATAATATATAATATATAATACATAATATATAATATATAATATATAATATATAACATATAATATATAAGTAATGTATAAATAAAAAATTAATTAAAAAATAATTTAATATATGATAAATAAATAACAAATAAATAACATATTAATAAATAATATATAAATATATAAATAATTAATAATTAATAATTAATAATTAATAATAATAATTAATAATAAATAATAAGTAATAAATAATAACTAATTGATCATTAAGAATTAAGAATTAAGAATTAATGATTAATATTTAAAAATTTATAAAAAATTTATTAAATTATTAATAAATAATTAATGTTGAATAAATAAATAAATAAATAAGAAATAAATAATAAAGTAAAAATAAATTAATATTTAGTAAATTAAAAATAAATTAATAAATAATAAATAATAAATAATAAATAATAAATAATAAATAATAAATAATAAATAATACATAAATGAATAAATAAATAAATAAGTAAATGTTGAAATAAATAGATAAATTAATTAATTAATAATAATAAATTAATAATTAATAATTGATATTTGATATTTATAATATTAATAGTTCTTAATTAATAATTAATATTTAAATTTTAATATTTAATATGAAATATTCAATACATAATTAATAATTAATTAATATTTAACTAATAAATAATCAATAAATAATTATTTAATTAATAAATAATAAATAAATAATAAACTAATAGTAAATTAAAAATTAAATTAATAAAAAATAAATAATAAAGAATTAATAATAAATAATAAATAATAAATAATAAATAAATACTTACATAAATAAATATATAGATGAATAAATAATTAGTAGTTAATAATTAATAATAACTAATAATTTATAATTTATAATTAATAAATAATAATTAATTATTTAATAATTAATAATTAATTAATTAATAATGAATAAAAAATAAATAAATACTTAATAAATAAATAAATAAATAATGAATAATAAACTATTAATTAATTAATAAGTTAAAAATAAATTAATAATTAATGTGTACATAATAACTAAATAATATATATATATATATATAATATTAAATAAATATATAAATAAATAAATAAATATTTATTTATTTATTTATTTATTTATTTATTTATTAAATATTAAATAAATAAAAAATAATAATTAAATAATTAACTAAATCATAAAACGTTAAGAATCTCTAAAAACACTAAAATGGATATAAAATATGATTTGAGACTCCTTTTTCACTTCCTTAACCAGTCAAATCGAAGATTGTGAAATAAGTTTCAATGTGATATGTGGTACAGGCCGAACGAACACCTTGATCGAAAGTTATAACCGTTTGAATTTCAAGAAATCGGTGTCTGTAACTAAAACATCTATTTCAAAGGCCTTCTCTGCCTTTCTGATAGAATAAAAAGGGGTACGATACTCAAAGAGTTGGAACCAGACCTAAGCGGCATATATCTCATTGCATGCTTCGATTTGATATGTGGTAGAGCCCAAACGGACACCCGGATTAAAAGTCATGGTTGTTTAAAGTTTGAGTTCGATTTTCAACTTTTGAATTTTAAATATATTTTTTTACTTTGATTATCACATGATTTAAATCTCACTTGGTTTTTTCTCATTTAATAAACTTTGATTTGACTGGTTGTATAGCTGAAATGGACTCTCGGATCAGATGTTATGGTTATTTGATACCGAAGTTTGTTCTTCTACTTATTGACGATTGGTTTTCTGTTTAAAAATATTATTAACTAATAATTATAAATATTAATTAATTGACACATTATAAATATATAAAATTATCAATAATAAACTGTATTTGATTGTAAATAATAAAAAAATAATTAATAAAAAAAATTAAAAAAATTCCTATATTTTACGGCGGTTTTAAAAAAACTAATGCTATTTCACAGTGGTTTTTTTTAAAACCCATCATTAAAAAAATTGAATTTTTTTGAACATATTATTAAAAAAATTAAAAAAAATTAAAAAAAAATTAACGGTGGTTTTTTCACAGCGGTTTTTAAAACCGCTGCGAAAAACCCACCTTAAAACATTGTTTTCTTGTGGTGTAATACCACCTGAAGGTTCTGGAGAGAAGAAAAAGTTAGTTAGGTGACTCCCAATAAACTTTGTCCATTAACTTCATCTGATTTCTCCTCATAACTATAGGGAAATGCATCCCTAGAATCCATAAAGAGAGAATATTTTAACATATATAATATATAATTTATTTATTTAACTAAATAATTACCATTTATATAATTATTTCATTGTCGATGAATTGGTGGACCACACTTTTCATATCATTGTTGTGTCGGAGGAATAAAGGGTAAATTTCCTCTAGTATTAATCCACACGTGCTGTGTAAAACAATCATCATTATGGTAAAATTCTATAGGTTATAGCTTGTATGAATCTAAATATTGTGATGATCACTATTGATTGCAACTGAATCCTTCAGGATGGGGTGCAATCATTTTGGTGGAGGAGGAGAATTGATCTACATTCATCAGATCATTATACAGAGGGAGATTTCAAAATCTTTAGAGGATTGTCTTTATAACTGGTTGTGTATAATGAAATAATGTGGTTCTCTCTTTCACAACCATGGATAATTTCATAACCATGTTTATATAGTGCGAGGGATATAAAATAATTGTTCAAGGGATCTTATTATTTTCTTATTCCCTAGAGAGCACTATGTCTATATAATAATATTATTATTATTTACTGTACATTCTCTAAAATTGTAGATAAAATAAATATTATATTTATTGAAGAAAAAAATTAATATTTATTCCTATAATATTTAATATGGAATTTCTCTCCAGACCATTAAAATTGATCCATGAATTCTCCTAAATATTTATTAGACCTTGAATGGTGATTATTTAGTTTTATAAATGTCACTACATTATTCTACAAAAAAATATATATTGTTATATTCACTAAAATTGGTGAATAAATATTTATTATATATTCACATACCTAGATAAATAAATATTTTGTTAACTTGTGAATAAATCAAAAAAAATATTATGTATTAATATAATTAAATAAATATTTATGGAGTGAATAAATATTTATTAAAAATTCAACTCCTATATATATATTCTATAAAATAACTAATGATTGAATATCTATGATAAAACCAACATGAATAATTATTAAACCATGTATGGAAATAATATTTATCCATCATATAAAATTTATATGGAATTTAATTGAGGTTCCAAAGAAAATTAGTGTGTAACCCTCAAGGCCCTTTTCTCAGTGTAATTTTGTTACACTACCTAATGTCTAAGGTTAACATCTAGTAACACACCAATTCTCTCATAGATAAACAAGCTAATTTCACAATGACATGTAAGATCCTATGAATGTATATTGTGTAATATGATCCCTTTATCTCGTTATCATTAATCAAGAAAGTTCCATACTTGTGTCATCAACCTATATGCTCAATGTCTCTTTCTTTGAATTTCCTAGAATTAACTTACAAACAACACTATCACAGACATGGACTTAATCAAGTAGTTAAATTCTCATCAAAGGGTGTAATATATCAACTTATATTAAAGAAAAACTCTTCATCACGTTATTCATTAATACAACACCACTCCTGATGCACCCAACATATCATACCCCTCTATGAGAATATATTGTCACACTTTTTATCAATACATCAAATTACATGACTCATGAAATTTGTTAATAATAATATTAAATTATAAGGATCATTACTCACATTAATAGATAGGGAAATACAATGTGGATTTCTTATTGGTGGGTCATGTTCTAATAATCTTCCACATCAATGATTACTAAGGGAGTACACCATTATAAAATTTCCAAAAGTCCTATTAGTCTATACCACTAATAGCATGTACTATTTTTTCTTATCAAATAATATCATCTATCTATAGAACTTATATTAAGAATATGGTCTTGGAACTTCTGGGTTCCTATCGTAATGGGGAACTGCTACAACCTTTTAGTGAGAAAATTACCCTTAGGACCATATCACATCCTATTTCACATATAATTACAACCATGATGTGATAATAACTTGTATTAATATTAAAATACATGAATATAGGTAATCATAAATTAATTAGAAGTTTTTTCTAGGGAACTAACTCCAACATACACATTAGTGCCACTCTATTTTACCAATTGATTAAATCCACTATGAATAATATCCTATAAATACTTGTCTCACATGCATAATCGATGGCTTAACTTAGATTCCTAAAAAAATTACAAAACACATATTAATCCCCACTTATTCTTTTACTATTAATATATACCCAATATATCCTTTATGCATAAATAAATACATTATTGGACATCACACATGTGTTTTTTCCATCATAAATGTATTTAATCATGCTTTAAATCTCTAAGGAAACCATATTTCTAGGTTAACCCTACTCTCTCAAATTTCCTTTATATTCCAGGACTCATCTCAATAAGGAACATGAAAAGTGTCATGTTATTCTACCAAAGTACCCACCTCACTAATATCTTGAGTCATATCTCATCATCACAAGAATTTTCTACCTATTCTATAAACCATGTCCCACATAGGTAACTTCTTAATAATCATATCACTATCAAAAATTGGGCAAGGCCAGCGCCACCCCTTTATCAGCGCTAACGAGAAAGCACTGATAAAGGGACCCCCTTTATGAGTGCTTTTTGAGTAGCGCTGATAAAGGGTTGACTTTCAAAAAATATTAATTAAAAATAATATATTAATATATAAATATATAAATATAATTATATTGATATAAATAAAATATATAACTTTTAAATATATTTTAGATAAGTATAAATATACATTTACACTTAATATACTTAATATATAATATATTTAGTGAAAATGGCATATAAAAAAATTAAAAAAATATTTTTAATTAACAATGTGCTAATTATTATGGAGTAATAGTCATATAATAAAAATTTTAAGACTAAAAAAATTTAAAAAAAAATTAAAAAAAGATCCAAAATATGTTGAAAACGCAACTCGAACTTCAAACGGCCATAAATTTTGATCCGGGTGTCCGTTTGAGCTCTACCACATATCACATCAAAGCCTGCGATGAGCTCTATGTCGCTATGATTAGGGGGAGCCCAGGTAAAGGATTTTTAGAGGCCAAAAAAGGCCCATAAGGCCTCTAAAACTGATTTTTTAGTCGGGGTATCCCGATTTTTTAACATTTTGTGGATTTTCAGCCTCGTTTAAGGGGGTATTATTGGCTTTTTTTGGTGGGAAATGAATTTATTCCAAGGTATTACATTCATATTGATATTATTTCTTTGAAATTTTGTCATTTTTTATAATTAACTACTATTTATAATCAAATATATAACTATATGTACATATTTTTTATATATTCACACCTAAAAATTTAATTTTTTAAATAAATAAATAAACATATTTACATATAAAATATATTAGATTTATCTAAATAATAACTAATATCCATTTTATTTAAAATACCAATATATGAATATTTATATAACTATATATTAATATAACTATATATATATTAATATAACTATATATATATTAATATAACTATATATATATAAAACTATATATATTAATATAAATATATATTACTATATGAATAAATATAACTAAATATATATATAAATATATATATATATCATAAACAAGAGAACAAATCAATATAGGGGAGTGGCAAATGCTTTAGGCGCGCAGGGGGGAGGTCTCGAGATCAAATCCGGGTGGAGGCAGGGGCGCACGCACAAGGGTGATTTAGAGGGGCTACCCCTGATAAAGGGTGTAGGTGGTGCGTGTGGGCACTAGAGGTGTAGGAAAGCACTGATAAATGGAGGCTCAAGCACTGTAAAAATCCCCCCCCATGAGATTGGCAGTATTTTTTAATTTTTTTTTAATTTTTTTTAGTTTTATCAGCGCTAAAAAATGCACTGATAAAAGGGGTCTTTTATCAGTGCTAAAAATAAAGCACTGATAAAAGAACCTTTTATAAACACTTTGTTTTAGCGCTGATAAAAGACCCCTTTTATCAGCCCTTTTTTAACGCTGATAAAAGGGGTCATTATCAGCACTTTTTGGAGCGTTGATAAAGGGGACCCCCCCCCCTTATCTTCACTGGCATTAACAGTGCTTTTTTAGCGCTGTTAAAAGCTATTTTAGTGCTGATAAAAGCCATATTTGTAGTAGTGTATCTCATTATTCAGACATAAATAACTCATGATAACTCAACTTTCATCATCTGCATCTTAGGTAAATCATTAATATAGGTATACCCATACAAATACTACCCACTCTAGGGTCATTATCATCACACTATGTGTAACTTGATGATATCTCCCCTAATGATTTTTATATCATAAGTCATACTATAATTATCTTGGTAGAATACCATAAATAAATCATTTATGAAAATGTTAAATTAGTTATAAAGTTCCCTTTTGTAGTGTGATTGTGTTTTTTGTTAATAGAAAATTTCAATGTGTGTGTTTTCAATGAGAATGGTGCATTAGTGATAGATTTGGAATCCAACCATTACACGAAGATATGAGAAGATTACTATGAATTGTGGCTAAAATAAAATATATAGATATAATTGGATATGAAAAGGGAGTTTCATTTGTTAGGAATTGAAATTGTAAGAGTTGGTTTCTTGGTGAGTATCCCCAAAACATCAAATGATTAATATATATTATCTTCATTGAAAAGACAAGTGTTAGGTTTTGAAATTATTTTCACTATATTAATATCAAGAGTGAATTGTTGGTAGGGTGAGTATATTTAATGATATTTTATTAATAGTGTTAAAAGATAGCTAATTTTGGGAGTTTGAAGACCCAAGATATTGAATAATCCATCATAGTGTTTTTTAAGGTTACTAAAAATGTTGAAACATATCACTTGGATGATGGTTTGTAAATATTGAAGTGGAGTTAAAGGTTTATGTATATTAAATCTCATTAAAATACTCTAATATGAGTATTAATGTTTTTTAAGAGTTCTTGGGAATAGACATGAAGAGTTTTTAAAGGTTTTATAGATTCAAAAAAAAAATTTGAAGAGACTAAATGTCATTTATTTTATTTGAATACAATCATATATTAATTTAAGAATCTTGATTATTGGGTTTAAAGATTAAATTTGGATAAGTATATGATTCTATATATGCATCATTTCAAAGATAAATAATCTATGAATGAATGATCTATTCATATATAAGGATCATCTATAAGGATAATATATAAGGTTCATTTATAAGGATCATCTATAAGGGTCATTAGTAAGGGTCATCATTAATTATCATCCAATGCCTGTAATAAATAATCCTCACAATGTTGTAATCATCTCTAAAAAAATCATCTTTGTGAGAATGAATTTTATCTATGTAAAAATCATCACCATGAGCATTATTCTGTAATAATTATCCTTTTAAGAATTATTCTATAAGTTTCATTTCATAATAACCACCATCATGCTGGTATATAAAGACAATTTTATTAGGATTCATTTTGATGTATCTTAATAATGATTCCTCTAATCTCCTAAGGATGATCTTGTAAGGATGACCTATAAGTATGAGATTGTAATGATAATTTTATCCATATATATATCCGTAGTTTCCTTGAATTTAAAGATTCTTTGTAAAATTGATTTTGACGTTACAAGAGATGATCTTAAGGGATTAAAACATCACAAACACTCAATTGAGTGAGTGATTCAAGATAGAAAATCTAGATAAGTTGGTCCTAGATCTTTTAGAATACGATCAATGATAGAATAAATTCTAGAGGAATTTAAATACTGATTTATTGGGAAATTATATAATATAAAGAAGATAAACACATGATGATGTAGATGCTAAACTTCATTGATTTAAAAATTAAAAAAATGAAATTTGATTCAATCTTGGATTTGAATATTATTGATTAAAATGATCATTGTTGTATTTATTCAAGTATTTTCAAATTAAATGTTTTAAAATCATTGATCTGTGATCAAAGTTGAAATTAAATATTAATAATCAAGAGTTGTAATTTTTTTTAAAATATCACTAATACTTTTGGAATTAAGCCTAATAAAGATGAAGATTTCTAAGATTAGATGATATCTTTTATATGGAGGTTCAGAAGTGAAATTTATTAGTTATTTACAGTATCTCTCATTCTGAAATTAAGTGATCCAATATATAGATTTAACATGTTTTATAATTTAAAATCATCCATGGTGATTGTTTGTTGTGGATTTCTGTGGAGATATTTTGAGAATTGGATAATAAAGAGTAGAATATATCCAAGCCTACAAGAGTTATTAGGAAGAAATGTTTTTAAATAAGAGAGAGGCTAAAATGAGAAGAAGATAAGAATTAAGTGAACTTCTACTATTTTACAGGAGGTAGGTGTTGATGATAAAAAATCAAGGAGATTATAGAGTAGTCCCGCATATATTAAAACTACGAAAAAGTGAAGAAGAAATCTTGGGAACCAAATTTTATAGTATTTTCTATATTCAAAATATAAATAATATAATTTTAGCTAACCTATATAGAAAAATAATGAGAATAAGATATAATTAAAATGGTTTCATATTTATTATTTAGATTCTATGTAAGAGAAGAACAAGGAACTCTCAAAAGATAAATAGAAGAAGATCATATTGATATTGGGTTGAGTATTGAAGATAATTTGTGTATCGAAGAAGGTAGATCATTTGAGCATGTTATGTTTCACAATAACAACCAAATATAACGAATATATGAAGTTGAGTGAAATACTATATTTTTCAATATATTTATAATCTTGGTGTCAATCAATTGAGTTATTGAGGAGTTTTTGGATTAGTAAATTTCATAGGAGCTCAGGGCTTTAGTGATTAATCTAGGTAGTCTGATTCTATTGAAGATCTATGAAGTTGAGATGAATGAGTGAACAAGTTTCATTCATTTATTCTTAATAACTATTGTAATTTAAAGACTATGTGTTGAGAGGAATGAGATCATACATGTTGATGTTGTATGATTCAACATAGATTTATTGATATACTTCAAGAATACTGATAAAGACAAAACTTATGTGTACATAGGGATATGTTTCTGATCCTATGTGAATCATGGTATGCAGAGATAGAGTGGTATGAAGCAATAATTTATGGGTGAAGATAAGTTTGGGGAATTGATATGAGAAACAGTAAATTATTTATAGTGATATTGTTTATAGGTGTTAGAATCACTATAACATCCTAGTATTTATTTTATCAATAGACCTCTCTTAGAGTTCATTTTCAATGTATTGTGGATCAGATGATGACCCAAACCCTAATGGAAGGTGTAGAATTTAACCTTACACTTGTAAAGTTGTCGGTGGTCCACCAGCTAGATAAATGGGGCCACCATATAGCTAGTGTGATACGCAATGGGTAAAAAACAATTTGTAGCCAGCAGCCACCCAGTGGACTGGATGGTGGTTACTAAAATTATATATTATCCACCGGATAGTTAGTAGTTTCCCTAGATTCAATTAAAAATTTGGGTGACATGGTAATTTCAACTTGAACCCCCCCCCCTTTATTTATCTCATTTTCTCCCTTGAACCCTACTCAACCCAAATGAACGTAGGGAGATTTCTTTGACATCATTGTCTCTCCCAACCTCACCTCTAGATGGATTGAAGTGTCGATCAAGTAGTAATACTCTATAGATATTTTATTCACTTCATGACATTTGATCTCTCTTATTATCTTTATTCATTCTTCTTAGTGGTTATGGAATCCATGGGATTCATTGGATCATGAGTGTTTGATATGAAATTTTGATTCTACGATCTCTTCTCACTTATCTCAAGATCTCTCTTCCTTGATTCAATTATCTTCATCGGAGATGATACATATCAGTTTCATTATGGTTTGATTTTACATATTATAATAATGTGTTTCTATGTTTTTTTTCTTGTTGTGTTTCATGTATTTCTTGAATTCATGTTTTTCCCATTTAAAATTTATTAATAATTATTTATTGGTTTTGAATCATAAACAACCTGTTTCAATGAAATTGGTATTTGGAATAAACAGTCTCATCTTGTGAATTAATATATTTTTTTGAAATAGATTGTATTTTTTTCTAACCTTGGTGGATTTTGTTTTCAAAAATGAAAATCCTCATTTTAATAAAGATAATTTTATTCTTTAAGGTTAATTCCAAATGGTTTACTATGTGCATGTTCCTTGAAAATTTGTTTTGGGATGATTTAAAGAATAACTTTATAATGATTTATTTGAAAATGTTAATGGTATTGGTATTTCAAAATATTAAAGGGATTAATTGTATTCTTATGTTCATGGTTTAAGGATTCCTTGGGGATTTAAAAATAGTTTTTAAAGGAATTGGGCATGTAATTCCCTTTTTGAAATTAATTTCCTAATGTGTAATTTTATTAAATTGACAAGGGTATGATTTTTCAATTTGGTTTACCTTAAATGAATCTTTGTAACTTTTTGAACTAAACTCACTTATCATGAAAATACTTAATTAACACCTAATGTATACTCTTTCCTGATGAGTGGTGCTCTAAACACATGATGGCATGTATTGAAATAGGGGTTGTTCTATTTGAGGGAGCTTAGTTTTGAGGGTGATATATAAACTTTTTATTTTATGGAATGATGATTGTAAACATTTTGGCCATTGTGGATCCCTATGTTGATCCTTATTTTTTATATACCACTCACCTATTTGACTGGTCATTGTTTTTTTCTTATCTTTGGTAGACTCACTAATGTATCTAGGACTTTCCATGATATATGACATTGACACTTGGAAATCATACTTGATATATAACTTTTATTGATAGATTTTTACATGGAACTGGAGTTTCTACATTTGAAATATTTATAGTATCTAGTAAACTATTATGGGATACTTTCTTTATCCATGTATTTTACCAGGTATGTTTCATTTTTATGTGATTACATGGTACCAGATCATAGCATCCCCATGTATTATTAGCTTTAGAATGCGAACCATTTTCATGGATATATTTAAAAGGGTTATATTTTATGAAAAAAAGTTTTATATTATAAAGAAGGGATTTTGACATTTTTTTCTTCTTGAGAGTTCCTAAATGGAATTTAGAGTGGAAAAATATTTTGGTTTGTCCCTTATTGATCTATATCTCCATTTTTAAAAAGATTCATCTTCTATCAAATTTATTTTTAACAAAAATCCTAATTTTATTATTCTTGATTAAAATTTATAATTTTTAAATTTATTAGTTGATAAATTTCATAGAATTCTTTATGGGATCCTACACATATTTATTATCTCACAACCTTCTTGCACTATTTGGTGTTTGGAGCATTCATGTTTCAAAAATAGTATATCGGGTTACCTTCACTTGCCCTTGTGGGTTAGTGCTTTGTTAGTCGACGATAGGTGGTTTGATACATGGTGGGTGGTTTAGGAACACCCAGATATATGTAATATTGGTTACTTTTTTTATCCCTAGTTTTATTGTATCTTTTATGTTGGTTTTTTCTTGATGACATGTTTATTATGGGTTTTTTACATGTTTCCATTGTATTCTTTGATTATGTCATCTTCTTATTTGGAAAAATAATTCCCAAATTTTTTTTATTGATACCTTTCCACTTGTTTCCAACACATGTTTATTGGGAATGCTCATAGGGATAACAGTAATCGGTTCAGATACTAGTTCAAATGGTATCTTGGGTTAGTTCATTATAATTGGTATATAATGAGGTTTTTTCCTAAAAGAGACCTTATTTTAGATCCCTTATGTTATATATTTTGGCTAGGTTATGATATAAATTATATTATAAATAATTCATTATGCAATAGGTAGTTCGTGAATGGGTGTTGGATCTCACCCTTTACGATGAAGCTTGATTTACTGAGGAAAGTGAGGACATGAGTCTTTATTTTGAGTTATCTATTTCCTAATTTTTATGCTATTAAATTATCTATGATAATATATTTGATTTTTTGAATCTCTTGTGAGTTTTAGGTTGGATCAAAGAGATGAACAGAGATAAATAGTGTCTTCACATTCAGATAAACATTGGGTAATAAGTGTGGTTTATTTGGAAGAAAATCCTAGAACTATTGTGAGGTTGGTGATTGGTTTACTATCCCATGTGACTAACACAATCATAGTTCTAATTTAACAAAAAATAAGGTTCCATGTACATTTAATTCCAAAATATCATCATTTACATGACATTATTTTAGAGGATTCTTGTTTTGAATGGTTGATTATGGGTTTGGTTTATTCTTTCTCTTTTTTGGTTGTTTTTGGTTTAATCCCTATGATGATGATTTTTAGTGCTTTGGAAAATAAAATTTGTAACTTAAAATAAGTTACACTTGAGTTCTTTGAAAAATAATTTCAGTTACCAAATGGTGTGTTTTATGAAAGGCTTAGTTTGAAAAAATGATTTTCAAATACTCCTATATAGTGTTTTAAAGGAATACTTTAAGTAGAAATTTTGGTTTTTTAATTAATTTACAATGGAATATGTTTTGAAATTATAGTTTGGGATTAATGTTTTGAAGCCATGGGATAAGTTCCATGATATTGTAAAATATTTTAAAACTATGATGAATTTATCTTAATATTTTACATTTTATAAGGAAAGTGTAATGTTTTATTTATGTGGTAATATTATGTATTTTTTAATAAATGATGTTTTGATAAAAGGTATTTATAAATTCATTTGAAATATTTTGTTTTGTGTCTTTTTTGTGGGGTTTTTACTTATTTCTAAGTTTATGAGATTGTGTTTCTTGATCTCTAGAAATATCTAATAGAAAGTTTTATAATCCCTAACATCCATGTGTAAATACAAGAATGATCCCAAACATATGATCATAATAACAATAAGTTGAATTTAGGACATATGGATATAATACTTAACTTCCATGTGTAATTATAATAATATAAAATTCTAAATATTTCATGATATTAAAGACTTATCTAGCATGGGTAATCCAATTTGCAATCAAGTATGTTATAGTACATTTGACATGTGAGATAATCCAAGGTATTTTATATGAGGAAACCAAGTACCATCCAAATCATGTTATTATCTCATTTAACCTATGATAATGTCCATGGTAGTCTATATCAGGAGTCCAAGTATCACCTAAGGCATATATCACATCATGAAACCTAGGAGTTTATCTTGTGAATTCTGTATTAGGAGCCCAATATCACTCAAGGGGCATTATAATTTATTTAACCTCTAATCACATCCAAGGCATTCCACATAAGGAACCTGATTTTCACTCCTTTAATATATAATCTCAATCACCCTATGATCCCATCCTAGGAATTCCATATGAGGAACCCAAGTATCTCTCAAGGAATAGTAAAATTCCTATAACGAATGAACCCGTTTAATGAATTCATATTAGGGAAACCAAGGATTGATCAAGGCACGGTTTAGTTTCATAATAATATTCCATTCAAAATTTAAAATAGGATGTGAAGACATCTATTCCATTATCAATTCAACTATAAAATTAAATAATATCATTTATAGCATAAAAGTCCATGGGACACACCCATTCTTGAATAAGAATCATCTTGATAAATTTAATTAAACAAATTCCAATTCAATTCAATTAATAATATTGATTTATTGTTAACATCAAGAATAAATTAAGTTATCAATGACTAATAGTTTTTATCTAAAACATTTTAATTCATTAAGGAATTTAAAAATGTTCCAAGGAATTGAAATAATGAACCTAGGGGAATGTTTAATAAATAGTTAGGGAGGGTAAAAAAACATATAATTGAACTCACCCTAAGAGGTGGATTGTGTTGATGTCATCAACCTCCAACAAAGTAAAAAATTCTAGGTCATGGTATAATTATTTAGTTTAATTAATTTAACATTTAATAAATAAAAAATGGAAATTCTTGTGCGTGGCACAATGGTGCATGTTATAAATGATGATACTTTTAATGGAAATCATATAAACCACCTACATCATGTATAGTATGATTAGATCATCCAATATTGATATTTTATTCAAGCTAGAATGATAGAAATAAAAGAATCAGAAAAATTCCTTGAAATTAATACATTTGATCTCTCCTTGATATAGAATCTGATATGAAAAGATAAATGAATAAATAAATAAAAACTAATAATAGGAATACATAGTTCTAACCAATGTAATTGATAGTGTTCAATTATGAGATCAGATTAAGGAGCTGGCTTAAAGCCTAGCTTGAGGGAAGAAGGATGTCTCCATGTCCCAAGGGGTTGCTATGTGTTAAATGGGAAGGATAATAGAGGAAGAAATTTTAATATAAGGCGGGGTAAATTGACATTTCCCCTTTTCTAAAGGGTTCCATAGTTTGGACACATGGTTTTCCAAACCATGCACCAATCGTGTACACCAAATAGTTAAGTGGAACTAACCATGCATAGATAGTGAATGGATTTTGGAAACTATGTACATCCCCTGAGGTACCTTTAAAAACCCCTTAAATCACCTCACGCGTTCCCCCCTATAGTGGCACATGATTTTAGAAAACTTTGACCATATACAAATAGGATATATTATTTGGTCTACATGTCTTGTACTAACCTTGCACTAACTATATACCCCTGTATGTTTCCCCCAGAAATTATTTTGCAAATCCTAATGCATTTGAAACTCATTTTTAATCTCAAGAAAGATTTTGGGACTTGAATCCCATTTAAAAACAATACTTTTTAGTGTTCCAACTCTCAGAATTATCTCCCAAATCTCAATTTTGAATTCAGCCCATCTAGTAAATGAAAATTTAAAATTCTCTGGGAATTTTCAAACCCTGTCTAAAACACATGATGTTTCAATATCCCCATATTAAAACTTATAATCCATGAGAAGTATTTGGAAATAAATAAAAAATAAAACAACCTACTTGGGTTGTTATTTCTCACTAAAATGGTCATGTTGAATTTCTAAACACCCAATGTGCATCCAAAGGTCATTTGTTGTACACAGTACCTAAGATGTTCAAACATAAGCTAAGGATCAATGCCAAAATAAAACACCAAGACAGAATGTATGTGTGCCCATCTAACATGAGGCATGATCATTTCATCATCTCTTTCATCATACGGCCTATCGAACTCCCCACCATATATTGTAGATTTCTCATATCCAATTTTGAGTCATGGGGCTTCCACCATTGGAATTTACTATTTAATCATTCCCTTAGTGTCTTAGTGACACTCCAGTACATTTATCAATTTAGAAAGGGTGGTTGAATTCCAATCGACCAAACTTATCTTGGTCGAGGAATATATTCCTTAAAAATACCTAGATAACCCTTTAATCTTACCTCGTATCATTCTGACATCATTCCCAATGTGATTCATCTCCAACTGCATCCAACTATTTGAGAGGAATCCATTGGAACCATCTATTTTTTTCTATTTAAA
Source organism: Viscum album (assembly GCA_963277665.1). Lineage (NCBI taxonomy): Eukaryota > Viridiplantae > Streptophyta > Magnoliopsida > Santalales > Viscaceae > Viscum > Viscum album. The sequence continues at coordinate 1,494,461,877 of OY728120.1, forward strand.
ATACACATAACTACCACAACTGATGTGTCACCAAAACTAGATTCTAAAGCCTTATCCCAAGGCATATCGATATTGTTCCGAGCAAGCTCACCAAATTTTATACCCAACTTCTAGTGAAATCTCCCAACTAAACCATATCCCAAAAAACATAATTTTTCTATATCACCTACACTGATACTATCTCAATAAAGCATCCATGGATCATCATAATCTACTCCAGTATTAATTCCCACATTTGGATTTCAACCAAATCTATAATTGAACTCATACTTAGAAATTTATAAGGATTCAAGATGCACATTGTTTCATTTACTCAATGGAATGTGAGATCTAAAATGACTATCCAATGACCAGTGACAAAATCCCATGACCCTTCTCTCGTGATGGTTGCACTACCAGCAACTGAAAACCCACTCCTCAACTTAGGTGAATCCTGGTTAATGCACCAACATAATGATAAAACTAATTACCATAGCCCATGCCTCATACAATAAAAACACAATCATTGGTATCTCTAGGGATATTCTCACATCTATGTTATAATTTAAACATCACCCATTAGTCATTCTTGCACCCCAAGAATAGTTTCTATGATGTTTTTACCATTTTAAGTTACAATAATGGTCAACGCCCTCAAAGGACACTAGTGTAACATGAACTATTGATCTTCTTTTAAACTAATCCTCAATAATTACTCCCAAGGAGTTATTACACTAACCAATAAAATATATTTGGTAAGATAGATCAACATATAGTCGATGCTCTCTCATCATACACAGGATGATGTTAAGTTATGGGGCATGATCGCCTCTAGAATAGGAATACACTAATATTTTATCCATAGGAATTTATCTCTCCTCCCAAGACATGTTCTCATAAAAAATGAGCTATATTTTCCTTTACCAACACCAGACACAATTTTTCCTAATGATGCATGTCACATTCCTCAAACGGGTCATCCATCTCTAAATACCTGATTTATTTTTAAATTATCCCTTCCCATATTGTTCTTAAATTAATTTACCCCAAATATCTAGTTCAACATGCCAATGGGGTCACTTATATTCAACTATCATTCCTTGGATTTCACTCAACCAATGACTGATTTTCAATTTGAAACAGTTACCTTGTATAGCCGGTGTGAACTAACTTATCATTCACAATGGGTTAAAAATCTTGTACCACTTGGTTCAAGACCCAAATCATGCTTTCATAGGTCATCCATCAATAAGTTCAATATGAACTTTCTATATTTCATGTAATTTTTTTAAACACCAAGATATCCCTTGTAACTCCTCTTCAAAATTAGGCACCTACCTATTCCATTATTCATCAAACAACCACCCACCTCAAGGCATCATTTTTTAAAACTAAAGCATCCACAGTGCGAAAAATGGTAAATTGAGTCAAGCACCATAATAGTTATACCCATTGAATCAATTTTCAATATCCAAGAACCATGGGTGATTCCTTGAAAACTTAGGAATTACCATGACTATAATGCAAACCATGATAACCTTCCATGCATCGGTCTCGAGAAAAGCGTAAAACCAATATCATTTCATTTAATGAAATCAAAGACCCAAATTCATCCTCTCTCATAGGTTTTCCTAGAATAAACTGAATGGTTACCTACTTGGATGTGATTCAAATGTTAGTTCATCTAGGTATTTCCACCTAGTCCAATAGTCTCTATCATGAGGAACACATCCAACATGAGGTATTTTATCATATAATATCCAATTCATCTATAATTTTTTTTAAATATGTAAAAATAAAATATTAATAAAGGTTATTGACCTACAAGGGTCACAACATTGATGTAATGATATAAGGATATGAAACTCACTAGGTATCCTCATATAGTAATACCCCCTCAAGGTTTAACTAACCATACAACCACCTACCTACCTATGGTTTTTTTAATTATCTAATAGTCCCAACCAACTCATATGGTCAAGGAATGGAAATTAGTGTGCCTAAGTCTTTTCTTGAAAGTATACTACCATATCATATCCAAGGGTTATATTATATGAGTTGACCCTTGCTTTTAATTTAAGGTGTCAAACATTTGAACTCAGGTCATGTCTAAAAGGTCACTAGGTTCTTCCTCGTATACTTTATATTCAATTAACAATAGGAAGAATCCAACTGTGACCTACAGGAAACACTCTTTCTTTCATTTGAGGAATATCTCAAGGAAAACTAATTATTAACCTTACATGAGGGATAATTATATAAACACGTCTAAATGGTTTCATTTTAAGGAATTTAATTTATTCTCATTTATTAAAACATTTTAATCATGTCAAAAATAAGTAATATCAATTATGAGTTATAAAAAACTATACTAAGAACTTTATTTAGCTGAAAACATGTAACATAATTGTAAAATTATCCCATAATTTCTTTTTATACATTTAATATCAATTTATTTTACCAAGAAATTATCACAATATGCTTAGTTAAAGAAAACATCAATTGAAATCTATAGAGTAAAGAATCATTTAGTATGTAATTGGAATTTTAATTAATTAAATCATCATAATAATAAAACACAAAAAGCTAGTAAAAGGTATTTATCCATTGAAGGGGATCATTTCAGTAATATTCGACCATACATTTATATATAACCTTTATAATTGGTTACTGAAGATTTAAATAAACATCCCATATAGCATGAATACAACCTCATTGGGTTATGTATTAAGGTATATAATGAATAAGGTGGCCTATGAGGGTCTCGACATTTATTCAATATTAATTTCACCCCTAGTGGGTGTATCACATAAGAAAATTTCCCCAACGGAATTTAGTTATATAGGTCTTCATGGCCAATGTACAGAGATACAAGCCTTTAAAATTTTCAATTTACACTTCATTATGAACACTCGTTTTTTCATTGGAATTTAAATTTCACCTTTATACATGTATAATGATTCAATTGGATTAATTTACATTCCCAATTTATAAAGGTAATTTCCCTTATAAGTTACAATTGGAGTTAATATAACTACAACTTGGTTTTTACCTTTGATCATAGAATATAGAAAGTTCATATTTGATAGTTTTATCATATGGGTTACCCATCCCAATTTATAAGGGTTATTACACTTTGTGAATTTTTTTTGAACCCATTTAATCACAATGATAAATGTTTTATCCCATTAAATCAATGGTTCATGGATCAAACATACTGTAATTGGTAAATTAAGGTTCCAACATCAAGATATATAAGAAAACACTATTTAGGATGATTCTTACACTTTAATAACCAATCATATATCAAAATTATAACAAGGTGTTCTATCACATAGGCAAGGAATTATAGGTAGGAATTACATTAGTCACTAAATATTGGTATATGAGTAAACATGAAGAATAATTACCTAAACATGGTATATAGATAAACATGGAAGATAATTTGGTAGTATAGCAATGCCATATACATGGCATTGCATAGGCATGAAATGTGAATCTTTATGTGCCTATAATGATACATGAACGCATCTAATCTATTGACTTACTAGTCCAAGAGGTAAATATCATAAATCCATAAATTAATAACCAGTATAAGTATAGAAATCATCCATGGTGAAATAATAATCAAATGTAATATCAATAGCATAAATAATCTCATTCCTATCAACTTGATCTTTTCCTCATGTGAGGGTTTTCTAGACCCATAGACAAGATATTTACCAAGTGATGACATGTTCCTACTGACCTATCTACCATCAAAAAAATATTAATACAAAAGGAAAAAATAAGGCTCTAATACCACTTATAAAATCCTGTCCTAGGATCTAATAAAATGGTGCCCCGGCCTGGTTTGTTACCTAACCTCAAGTGCGTCTCCCGGTACACCAGAGGCTTCTGAATAGGAGAGGGGGTATATAGGTGGTAAAATGGGGAGATTATACCCTCTAGATCATTAATAAATATAGTGTATGCCATCATAAATAACTTTAGTGGAATATAATAAGAACTAAAAAACAATAATAAATGAATAAATAATCATACATGAACATGCTATAATGTACAATATTAGAAATACAGCCGGTAATACATAAACATAAATAATGAAATGAAAAAAATCCAAAATGGATATCTCCATGATCATCTTGATAATTAGATCAAAACTGTGCTCCTAAACTCCCATGTATATGAGTAACACCACACAACATAATCCATGATCCTGAACCTGTAACCATGAGGTCTGTTTAGGTATCAGATGGTGGCCTGAACAAGGTGTGATATAAACTTAGTAGGACACCAACAATATATTATAATGTTATAAATTATATGAATATAAAATAAGGCAGTGTGTAGTTATAATTAATGATCATTGAATAAATAACTATAAATAAATCAGTTTCGAGTTCCTTAAGGACACATGGCTGACCATACCTACTTCGGACTAAGCCGAAATACCTCTGAAAATGCATCATGATGATTATAGGTATATGTATATATAAGTATGTATCTATATATATAAAATATATATTTAATAACATATATATACATATATATAGATACTTGATACTATCCAGGACTGGAGTCATTACTAGGGAATCTATGCATAATGATAACAATATCATAAGGGTATCATTATGTAAATATATGCATAAACCCAAGAATCTAATCATAAAAATTATAATTGGAAGTTAGGACCCATGGTGATGAGTCCTGTAATCCAAGTGTAATTATAATAATATAAAATTCTACTAGTTTCATAATATTTAAGACCTATCTAGCATGGGTAATCCAATTAGCAATCAATTCTATTATAATTCATTCGATTTGTGATCTCATCTAAGGAATTCCATATCAATAATTGATTAGCTACTAAAAGGGGATTATATTAATTTTATATATTATAATATTCACATTTTTAATTGTTAATGAACTCTATTTTTACTTAATTATAAAAATTGAACATTATTTCACATTATCATCATCATCATGCAAATTTTTTTATTCCAAGAGAATAAATGGAACACACAAGGGACTGCAAAAGAAGGTCGAGGGAAACATGACTATGAGGGTCTAAAATGATGTAGACCAATGGAATACCCTCTAATAATATTGATCCCCATTGGTTTCATACTTTTAGGGGTGTTAAAGTTAAGATCCTCTGGTCCAAAACTATCAAGTGAGGCTAGGTAATCCACAGCTTTATTTCACATTATGATTGTAATTCCTTCTTAAAATTCATTATTACATAGTAAATTTTTGACCACCTACTAAAACATACAATGGTATTGATTTTATTTTCATATTTATTTTTCAGGTCACCCATTCTATGAGGAACATTATATCCTCTTGGAGATAATGAAGAATCAATTTAGAAGATGACCAAGGTGGGATTTCATGACAACACATTCTGGGTGAATTGAACCGGAATGGAGCCCAATAAAATGATTGTAGTGGCCAAGATACAGGCCCAACGATGCTAAAAGTTTGACTAGAGATATAATAACACATGGGGTTAATTTCATTAAATATTTTTAAATTCTAATTCAAATCTTTCAAGGGATTTTCATGTGGCCCAAATTGAAGATGAAATTATGGTCCAGATTTTGTGGCCCAGAAAACAACCCACTTTTTTTTCATATCTAAGAAACCAAAAATCTAGTTAGGGTTAAATTTTACATACATTCAAGGTACATTTTTAGCTTTATTTTATTATTCTATGTCTCACCCATATTCATCCATCTAGAATCTTATTTTGGTGCCTCTCTTGGGTGGATGCAAGTTATCTCCTTTTTCAGGTCAAGGGTCGAAAATTCCAAATTCCCCAAACTTTCCACAAACCTATGCTTACTATACTCAATTGGTATGACTTTTAATATTGGGGTATTACCCAAGGGCTTATCAAATTTCTATTTAAGGTAGTGTTGTTGGATTAGTTGAGGATTCTTAGTTTATAGGTTCATTGTAATGTTATTCTGTCGATTTGTCTTTGTAACATTCTTCTTTCAATTATAAGTTTCTCAAATCACATTAAATTCTTAGTAAAACTTATTATTTTTATCATTTTATGTTATTTTTTTTAAAACATTGATACCTTTTCATAAATATTTTAATTTATTCAAACGGTGAAGTGATAAATCCTTCAAATAATGGTGGAGTGTTCATTATTTCGTTGTTTTCACTTCTTCAATTCCACCCTCATGAGTCAACTTCCTAATTCCATTGAGATCATAGAATAAATGGATGGATAAACCACTTATGGTTTTATCTAAGGGAGTAAAAATGGGTTGTATTGGATTTTATTTGACAGTATTTTAATTCCTAATCACTTATTTTAATTGAGAATTGTGTTTGATGTTCTTAAAACTTCTTTCTCCTTATTGAATTTTAAGGCCACATACTTCAAGTGTTAATACAAACCTTTACCTTGGATTTCTCATAAAAAATTATCCTTCATGTGTATAGGTTATTAGTATTAGGGTGTGTGGGTATTAAAATAGTAATTGATGATTGTAGTTTTACTTCATTGAATGAACCCACCTCTAATATAAGAAATTGAAATAGTTGAAAAAGGAATTCATCTAATACACCCCAAGTGATAAACTTGGATCATCTCATTATCTCAAATTGAATTAAATTAGTTCTATTAGTTTTAATTTAAATCATCTCAAAAAACCCAAATTTTTCCACTTCATAGCCAAAAACAATCCATAGAATTTATTTTTTTGTAGGTTTCTTATTAGGTATATGAGAATTTGACCACCCAAGCTACATTATAAGTGACCAATTCAACCCTAAAAACTTGGGTAAATTTTCATGATACCAAATTTAAGAGCCATTGTTGTGGACCTTATTAAGATACTTTAGACACTCATATATTATTCTCACTACACTTATCTATTATCACCCTAGATTTAACTCATATGGAAGGCCATTTTGAAAAAATTAAAACATGGTGAATTTATCCCTTCTTTGACTACACCACACCAAATGTTATATACAATTACTATACTAGTTTCTATTTATAGGAAAATAAAAAACCAAATTTACAACAATGTTTTAACTCCTATGATCCACACAACATTCCAAAATATAATTAGTTTAAATCCCAACAAGGAAAATTTGAACATACAACTATGTAATTTTAATAATATAATTACCCTCTTGGAATTGACCATTTGGCTCAACCCCTTGTCCATCCTGATTCCCAACCATTAGTTGAGAAACTGTGTCAAAAAATGAAGATAATTAATTTTGAGGTTTCATAATTAATATTTGAACTATAATTTATTGAAATGGTTATAGAACCCATTCCCACTCAAGTTGTATCTTACTCATTATTAATAGAAGAATCTTGTTACCCACAAACCTATTATGATCATCTCCAAGCTGTTACTATTTCCATGAGTGTGAAAAATAATTAAAACCATGAAGTAATGATTAAAATACCATCAAGTATTTAAAAATCACTGAAAAATGTTAAATAAAACAATTTAGAATATGAGAAATTAGAGATGGATAATGAGGTGAATTGGTTAGGGAATGTTGAAAGTCAGCCGGAGGAATTTGAGGGGACAGCTAATGAGTGTTTAAATCAGGAGGAAGTTGATTTTATATATTAGAAAGAGGTTAATTTGACATAATGGATTAAGGTTCATAAATATATCTTTATTTATTATTTTTTATAAACACTAATAATTTAACCATTGAGAGAAATAAAAAACATCAAGTCTATATCCATTCCTAAAACTGATATGTATAATTTGGTGGTTTTATATTTTGTTCAAAAGAAACCAATTCTATTGATAAAATTTGAAAATATAACCAAGTTCGATTCAAATTCACAACCTATTTTAGAAATTCTTAGCCTGCCTAAACTTGAACATATGTCCTTTACATCCTTCATCAAGTTTAAATTCTTTAGAGATATCCAAAACCTTCTTATTTTCATTGTTTCTTATCTTGATGAAAATAAAAGATGAATGATCCTTGATGTTTTATGAAATAATACAGAAGAAATTGGATAAATACTTTCGAATATTCCTTGTATTTTTACCACTCATTGTAGAACATTGGTTTGTTCATGAAACAAATTCTAAACAAATAATCAATATCAATCTAGTAAGTGGTAAAAATGTAGTCCTTTAAACCATGAAATTTTGTATTAAGTAAGTTGGGGAGGTCAAAGTCAAGATAACGACTTTAAAATAAGAACTTTCTAGGAGGTAACCTAGAATCAACATGGATTTTATTTAATTTTTTTCATTTTTTATTAAAAAATCAATTTCAAAAAAAATTATTTTCAACTCTTTCTCGTAATTTAACTTTTTTGTTTCTTCTTTTATTTTATTTTTTTCAATTTTGTGTTTTTATGTTCTTATGTGACATATATAATTTATTTTATGTGATCATATACATATATGTATATATATATTTTAAAAATGGGGAAAAATAAAAATAAAAAATAAGAAACAGAATATATATATATATTGCACAAAAGGCCACACTGTAGGTCATGGGGACAACCCTGTCATGATCAGTGAAGTTGTGGGACATGAACCTATGAACGAAGGGAGATAAGGGAGTGAGCCTTCTATAGACCTATATATTTTAGTGCTTCTTTCTTCTATTTTAATTATATATATACTTATATTTGATAATTTATATATATATATACTTGTTTCTTGTATCAATCTTTGGTGTGATAAAATAATTAGTTACATTTTTTCCATTTCCTTTTATCTTTGTTTGGATTTATTTAAGGGAACCTCAAGGGGTTTCCATTGGGTTATAATGGTGATGGTGTGTCAGATTTAGGTGATGTCTATGTTGAGGTATATTTAGGAAAATCAAATTTCTTCCAAGATTTAAAATAGAATTGGCATTGATGTGGTGTCTTTGGTTGACATGGAGATCAATGGAGTAATCTGGAGCATCATGAACTTCAACTTCAACCACAAGGTGACATTGTTCCAAGTTTATTATTTCAATTTACTTTTATAAATCTTCTCCTCTACCTCTACCCCATCTAAATTTTCTTTTCATTAAACACTTGGGATAATGTTATTCTATATTGGGGGGATGAAATAAAAAAATTGTTTTTGTAAGTAAAAAACAAAAATAATATTTTTGAAATGAAAAATAATGTCTCTTAATGTAAGGGAATTTTTCTTTAACATTGAACATGATAATACACATTGTTAACATTGAAACTGAATATTAAATAATTTTATATTCCTTGATTCTGATTTCATCCAATGTTTAATTTTATGAGCATAGACTTTTGAAAGTGTGGTTCTCTAATGTGAATTTTCACATTTTATATTTTCATCCAATTAATAAAAAAATCACAATACATGTCCTTTAGATTTTGGGGTATTAATTTAAGTTCTTGGGGTACTATAATAAATTGCATAGGTTTGGTGATCATTATAGTTTTAACAATAATATTCAACAAAATTCAAAAAATGTGAATAAATAAATAAATTTTCACATAGAGAAATGGAATGACCTAATGTGTGGATTTTGGCACTTTGGAATCATGAATCCATAGTTTTTCCCCAAATTTCGTCATTTTATCTCTATTTATGGTGATTTGAATTTTTTTATTGTTTTAACTCGAGAATACACTTGGGCTTCACTTGGTCCCCCTAAGGTCTTTGATCCCGGGAGTCATCAGCAATGTCTCGCTGCATGGTTTGACTTGATTGATAGATATTTCAATTACTATAGAAAATTGAAAAAAAAATTAATACTCATCTTAATATTAAAATATAATTCTACCTAGTGCTTCCATCATTTACCCTACAAAAAAATTAACCCCCATGTCTATTATGATGCATAACACATCATTATACTTAATTGAAATTGGATGAAATGTGGAGATGAATTTGAAAAAAAAAGAATGGGGTTGGTCTTGGGATATGATTTTGAACCTATATTTTGATTAAATATGTTTTTGGGATTCATAATTTTTTAGCCTAAGGACTTTTTGTGAGCATTGTGCATAAAAAAAATTTAGGATAAGGGAATTCAAATTTCATTTTTTAGATATATTTCTCTCAGGACAATAAAAACTAAAGTTTTGGGAAGTTATTATCCACTGAAAGAGGAAAATATTTATTGTATATATTACAATATTAATGTACTTAATTTTTCATAAACATTATTTTTAGTTTATTTTAAAATTTAACATTATTTTTCATTATGATTATAATTCATTCTTAAAATTTACAATTACATGGTACATTTTTTAACACCTTCTAAAACATAAAATGGTCATGATTTTATTTTCAAATTTAATTTTCATGTATACCATTCTATGATAAACGTTACACTCTTTTTTATTTACTGAATAATCAATTTGGAACATGACCAAAGTGGGCTTTCATGACAACACATTCTGGGAGAAGTGAACTGGATAGAAACCCAATAAAATTATTGTATCATCCATTATCCAAGCCCAATGATGATAAAATTTTATCTAAACGTATAAGACTACATTGGAAACATTTAATTCAGAATTTTATGGAGCTAATTATTAGCATTTAAGTGAGATTAAAGTAGCCCAAATTGAAGATGAAATTCTAGTCCGTATTCTATGGCCCAGAAAAACACTCCCGTATTTGGTTCATATCTCAGAAAAAAATCTCCATTTGTGCAGAAATTTTACATACTATTAGGGTAAATATGTATATTTATTTTATTCTCTTATGTAACACCCCAATTCTTCCATCTAGAAGCTCCATTTGGCACCTCTGTTGGGTGGATGCAAGCTGGCTCCAATTTTAGGTCAAGGGTGGAAAAGTCCAAATTCCAAAAACTTTCCACCATGCTAGGCCTACCATACTCAAGTGGTATGAGTTGTAATATTGGGTTATCAACCCAAGTCTTTATAAATGCCTATTATAGGTAGTTTTTTTTGGACAATTTTAGGATTATTTCTGTTTAGTTTCTTTGTAATGTTATTGTGCTGATTTGTATTTGTAACATTCTTATTTCAACTATAAGTTTCTAAAATCACATTAGATTATTAATAAAACTTCTTATTCTTCTAGTTTTATTCTATTTTTGTTAACACACTAATACATTCTCATAAATTTAGGAATTTTTCACATGGTGAAGAGATAAATCTTTAAAATAATGATGGAGTGTTCATTATTTCACTGTTTTTCACTTCTTCAGCTCCACCCTCATGAGTCTACTTCCAGCTTCCATTGAGATAATAAAATCAATATAGGGATAACCCACTTATGGTTTAATCCAATGGAGTATAAAGGGTCTTTATTGGATGTTTTTTCTCACCCTTTTAATACCTAATAACTTCTTTTAATTGAGAATTTTGTTCTAATATCTTACAACTTCTTCATCATTGTTGAATTTTAAGGCCATGCAATTCAAGTGCTAATACGAACCTTTACCTTTGAGTTCTTATAAAAATTATCCTTAAAGTGTATAAGTGATTAGTATTAGGTTTTTAAGGTATTAAACTAGTAATTTATGATGGTAGTTTTACTTTGTTAAAGGAACCCTCCTCAAATTTAAGAAATTGAAATAGTCTAAAAAGGAATTCATCCAATCCACCCCAAGCGATAACCTAGGATCAACTCATTATATCAAATTAAATTAACTTAGGTATACTAGTTTTAATTTAAACCATATTAAAACAAACCAAAGTTGGCCACTTCATATCCAAAAATAATCCATGGAATTTATGTGTCTGTAGCTTTCTTCTTAGGTCTATGAGGATTTGACAACCCAAGATACACTACAAGTGACTGATTCAAACCTAAAAACTTGGGTAAATTTTGGTGAGTCCATGAACCAAAGTATCACCCATTTCTTGTTATTATCTAATTTAACCTATTACCCCATCAATGGTTATCCATATCAGGATTCCAAGTATCACTCAAAGAGTATATAACATCATGAAACCTATGAATACACCATGATAATTTCATATAAGTAACTCAATATCACTCAAGGTGCATCATGATTCATTTAAACTCTGATAAAATCAAAAACATTCCACATAAGGAACCCCGAGTGTCACTCCTTGTATATACAATCTCAATAATTATATGATATAATCTAAGTCATTCCATATGAGGAACCTAAGAATCACTCAAGGCATAGTATAACTCCTCTAACCAATGAGCTCATCCCAATAATTCCTATTAGGGGAATTAAGGTTTTCTAAATGTGAATCATACTTTAATTAGAATATTCCATTAAACATTTAAAATATCCCATGATAAAATCCATTCCATTATCAATTAATCTATACAATTAGACCATTTATTTATAACATACAATGTCTATGAGAAGAACCCATTCCTTAACACAAATCATCAGGATACAATTCATTAAAAAAATTCCAATTCAATTCAATTAATAATATTTTTTGATTCCCAATCTTAATAATAAAGTAAGTTATCAAGTATCAAGAGGTTTTATCTAAACTATTTTTATCCACTAACGCATTTATAAACATTCCAAGTAATTTAAAGAACGTTTCCAATGGGTATTTTAATCATTAGTTAAGGATGGTATAAAATACTCTAATTGAAATCACCCTAAGAGGTGGTTTGGGTTGAGGACATCGAACTCTAACCATATAAAGGGTTTTATGTTACATTCTAAGAATTCAATTAAATTTAATTCTCATTAAAGTAGTGAATCATGGAATGTATGGTGTTTGAAACAATTTTTTATGTTATAAATGATTTTACATTTAAGCGGAACCATATAGACCACCTACCTTGTTCTTAGGATTCTTCACTCATCCATTATTGAGATTGGATTCATTTCAAAACAAGATAAATAAAAGAATCATAAAAACTCATGGAAAGTTGGACATATTATCTTACATTTATATATCATATGATACATAATTAGGAACAATGAAATAGATCAAAATGAATTATGGTATTATCGAGGTATAAACAATGAAACCGATGGCATTCGATTCCGAACTCGGACATAGGAGCTAGTTTAAAGCCTAGATTAAGGGGATTAGGAACTCTTCATGGACAAAGGGGGATACTATTCATGAAATATAAGGGAGAAGGTATGAGTAAAGTTTAATATAAGGAGAGGAAAAATAAAAATTTCACCGATTTTTAAAGGGGTGCATGGTTTGGCTGCATGGTTTTCCAAACTATGTTCCAACCATGCCCACCCACTGGTTAAGTGTCACTACCCATGCATAGCTGGCACATGGTTTTAGAAAACTATGTATAGATCATGTAGCCTCTATAAAGAACCTCTATATAATATTATACGGTTCCCCCTAGAGTATCACATGATTTCAAAAAACCATGCCACTATACAAATAGTACACATGGTTTTCACTAACCATACACCAACCATTCACCCATGTCTACTCTCCTCGTAAATGATTTTTCGAAGCCGTGTGCTTCAAAAACTCCTCTAAAATCTCAATACATGTTTTTTCCTTGAACCTAATCTAAAAACAACACTTTTAATTGTTTCGACTCTCAAAATTACAATAAGAAGATCAATTTGGAATTCATCACATCCACCAAATGAAAAGTTCAAATTCTCTTGGAATTTTCAACCCGATATAAAACATAGGACATTACATTCTTCAAGAAAACATTAATTCAGTGGAATTATCTAATGTAACTGAAGGAGGAAAAAATTATAATCACATGGGTCAAAGTGATAGTTAGTTATCATTTTAGGATTATGCTAAGAAGTTCTCATGTTTGGTATGTTTCTCACCTAATCTTGGTGGTGATGAATCTCTTTAGTCTCTTGATTTCAAAAGAGTTTTTTTACTAGACCTTGGAACTATTGTATCTATAGTATATTGTATATCTTATACAAATGTTCTTTAAATATCATTTTTAGTTAATGTGGATCTATAAAATGTATGAGAAGTGGAGAATACCACATTCGTAGTTTTATTTGATGAAGACGTCCCATCAGGTGGATCATAGAAGTGGGTTGAGTAGGTATAGTATTCTTAGGAAAATAAGAGGAATCTCAAGTGATTCTAGTGTGGGGAACCTAGTCATTCTAAGTGTTTGTGTTTGAAATATTTATGATTTTTTTATCAATGTGGATGTTTGGTTCATATAAATAGGTTTTTAGGTTAGGTTACCAAATGGGGAAGTTTTAGTTAGGGGTTATCAGCTCATAATTGTGGTGAAGAAAAATATTCAAGATAATATGGATCCATCCATATCCCTTAGAGTGAATAATTTTCATGCAGTAGAGTAGATTCCAATATAGGTTGATACTGGTCCTACTTGTTGATCCTGATGTCTAAGTGGAGATTGTTTTTGTTTTCCTCATTAAAATTCATCAGTTCTTAATGACATTATTGTTTTTTGTATCTCTTGTAGCTTGTTCTAGAGATATTTGTGGTTTCTATATTGTACAACATGATCCTATTACCTTGATATCTATTTAGTTCTTTTTATGGATTTTCACTTTTTTTTGGTTATCTATCATTTTTAATGGTTTAAATTCCTTTATGTTATTTGTGCTATTGTGGATAGAATGGAATATTGTGATGGGAACATCTAAAAGTCTTGGGTTGGTTGTTGTTTTGTGGTACATTCTCAGTCGTGCCCTTTAATTTTAAACTCAATCTTGATTTGTTGGTTTATATCCCTTCTTGAGAGCCTTTTGTGCTCTATGTGTGTGTTAACCTTTTTATTTGAGCTCTTTTCAGTTAGACTTGGATAGGATTTGGGTATGTACTTGGGTAACTAGGATGGTGTGGTATCTTGATGGAATAGGCACTCAAAGGTACTGGTGTTTGTTTTATTGAGCTCATCATATGGTGAGTATCTATATTGAAATTTCTAGGTTATCATCGAGTACTTTCCTAATGTATAAATCCTTGTCGGTTTTGTACCTCACTTGTGGATAGTTTAACCATTGATGGATCTTAAGTGTGTTTTCTATTTTTGAGTCTTTTATATATTTTTTAGTGTGCCTTTCCTATGAGGGTTAGATTTATGATCTTTTTGGTTCTTCACAGTGAGTGATCCAGATCTCCTCTTTTGATGAACAAAGCTATTTTTAGAAAATATCCTTCTCATGTTTCGCCTATTTAGTGAATCATTAAATGGTAGTGATAATTATTCTAGGTCTCTATTATTCTCTAGTTTTATGACTTCTCGGCGATATTTGAGTGTCGTTTGGAGATATGTGATGATATTAGAGGATATGATCTTTGTAATATTGTTTTTCCATTCATTTGGAGTTTTTCTTAGTGGTTCTCCTATTGGGTAAGTTTTCCCTTGTTCCATGGACTATCCACCTCACATTTTGAGGGTGGGAATTATTTTTTTGGTAGTTTTTGTCTTTTGGACTGAAATATTTCTGGGGATATAAAGTAATATGGTTGGGAGAATTATAGCATCCTGATATTGATTTCATCTATAGACCCCTCTTTGAGTTTGATTTTTATTGGTTTGAGGGGTTTAGGATAACTTGGGCCCTTATAGAATATTTGGACCTGAACCTATAGTTTCTTAAGCTCCAAGTGGTATACTTTCTAGATGGTGAGGGTCATAGGCTAGATGATGGGTAAGAAAGTAGCTACAAAAATCTGTTTTAACCACCATCTAGATGGTGGGTTTTCCATTGGTTACTAAAATTCTACAGTAGCCACCAACCTGCCAGTAGGACTCCACTAACTAGTTGATGGTGTCACTGGATATAAGTTAGTATTGGAGTATCATGGTAACATCACCCCAAAACCCCTGTTTTATTTATCTTCTCTTCTCTCGTGAAGCTTACTCAACCCAAACAGGCCTAGGGAGATTTCTTTGACATATTTCTCACTCCCAACTGCATCTCTTTATGTATCAAAGTGATAATCAAAGTGGTGATCCTCTTTTGGTATGTATTTATCTTCTCTTCCTTAAATATCCATTATTATCTTAATTCATTATTCCTAGTGGTTATGGTATCCATGGTATAATTACCCAAACATTTATAAATGAAATTCCCTTTTTTAAATGAGTAAATGAAATTATAGAACACACATGCACTACTTTGGTTATTTTGGACTTTTGTAAATTATATCATGTTAGATTTAAAAGACCATTAAGCATCATAACTGATGATAGTATAGCTTTTATAAAATTATATTAAGATTATTATATATAGGGTTATGATAAATCCAATTGACATAAACAAAGTAATGAATAGCCTCAACTAGTATGATCATATCATATAAATTCCATTTATCAAATCTTTCGATGGATATAGCATCACTAGGAATCCCCCTTCACCAAGACCATTCCAAGATTTAATAACTAAATTAGATAGAAACCATTTATGAGATAATTTTAAGCTCATATAGATCATTCCCCAAACCATGTTTGTCAAATCACCCCAATACAATCTCACCATTGTACACCTTACCCTTAGAGAATTCATTGGTGTGATAAAGGGTTTTGTTTTAGACCCAAGAAGCATGAATTTGTTTATTATTTTATATATTAATGAATAAATTTATCTTTTATTATTAATTTACTATGATTAAATAATATTTTTTATAAAAAATATATTTTGATATGATAAAACCCAAATTACATTTTTTCAGAAATATATAACTTCAGTCAATACACACTTTTTGATGAATTCGAGAATTTATGAAATAAATGATATTTTAATAAAATATTATTGTTAAATAATATTTATTAAATATAAATGATAAAATAATTTTATGAAGTCAAATTTCATTTTTATAAGGGTCAAAAAACTATTATAGTAAAAAAAACAAATATTTTTCAATAAATTGGGATTTTTTAATTAGAAGTGTAAATTATCATATTTATAAAATTATTTTGATAAAAGAAATATTTTTTTGAAATTAGTACATCAAAATTATCCAATGGTAATTTTTTCATAATTTTCTATGATAGTCAAATTTTTTGGAAAAAAATTAAATATCGTATAATTATACAGTGTATATTATGACATCATAAAATCCCAAAAGTGATGTAATAAATACTATAAAGAGTATCTATAACCAAAATTGTGTTTTACCTTTAATATAATGTGTTTTTTATTTTATTTGGATAATTTTATAAACCCTTTAAGAATCCTCCAATACCTATATTATATTTTAATGTTTTAAAATAAATTATTTATAAACATGACTCACTTACACATCACCATGGGTATTAATTTAATGAATTTGGTTCTTGTACTTATAAAATAATTAAATCTAATTCTATTCGGAATACAAAATTTTCAAAAACCATTATATGGTTTGTTATTTAGATTAATTTATCATATAGACTCAAAAAACCTATGTTTAGAAATTAATAAAAAAATTCTCCTCCTTTTTTCTATAAAAACCCACCCAACTTCCCACTCCTATTCACTAAAAAACCTAAGATCATGGATTTAATTTACCCTTACATCTCTATATCCCTCCCAAGGTTTCCCCAAGCTCTTAATTAGCTCCTCCCAAGCTTTTATAAGTGCCCTCTCAAGTTAAGGGATCCTCTCCTTCTACTCTTTATTCAAGCACATTATTTCTATTATGATTTTTACAAATTGATCATATTAGGAAATATTTTTACACATCCCTATTAATTTCCATAATTTATAAGTGATGATATAGAAATTTCACTCTCATTTAACCCTTCTATTATTCTTTATATACCCTTATTATGTAGTTGATATCATCCTCCTACGATTTTTCATGCCAAACATTTGTGTAGTGAAGACCCATACTCATTTCCACTCATGGGAATTCAAATAGATATACCTATAAGACATTTATTTGGGAATTCCATGTCTTTAACCCACATTCCTTAATCATGGGATTGTAATTGATGAAATATATCCTTATTTTTTATGATTTTTTGTGGCACACTTATGAATGTACATGTTAGGAATGTGACGGGTGGGATTGTAACTATATAGCCGTCCAATGTGTTGGGTAATGTTTTGTCTCATAATATTTTATGTATGTGAATAGGGATTTAACTTAATCTATTATGGGACTCTATCCACCGTGTGATTTTTTCTTGGAATTTATCCTTGACTTATGCTTATGTTATGTTTTATTTTGTTTCGACATTCTCATGTTCCTTTCATGTTATCATATTATATCATGCTTTGATATTAATGTTTATAATTCTCACTCCTTTTATGTATCATTTATATACCTTTTGACTAACATTTATTACTTTCATCATTTTATGCTTTGATTATTCCATTACTATGATTTATAGCGTTTCCCTTTCTTATATACGTTGTTGGGTTATCCCATACATATTTAGATAAGCAATGGATTTTTTTAAACCATGTTAAGGGAGTTTTAAATAATGATGTTGTATTTGTGTTCAAATTATTATGATATGTACCTAATTTACCAATTACACCATACCTAAAGATCTTCTAAGATTTCATTATGTGAACTTTTATGTAATAAATCCTGAATTAATGTGTATAAAAGATATGGATAGTCATAGTTGGTATAAGAGAAAAGTCAATTTATTTTTAGGGATTATGATTAGAAAACTCTAGTAAAATCCTTAGGTATAAGACTAAATATAGGAAAACATCCTTAAATTTTGGTAAAGTATATATTAATTTGTTTCCAATCAAATACATATTTTTCTAGATACAAAAAATGGATGTGGATCATACATAGTTGTACATAGTGGTAATAACAATAAAAAGGTAGAATTGAGCTAGAATGGATTTTCAGATGGTGCATGAAAAAAGATTCCTTACTACACACCTGTTTTGATATTCTCGAGGGTTATGATTTGGGAAAATCATAAGATATTTATGAACCGTTATAAAGGCAACAAAAATGAACATAAATTTTTATATTACGAAATATATCATGGATAACTTAGATTGAAACCTATAAATTCATAGGATAAGGATTTTATGTCATTTATGAGTCATCCTTTCAATTCTCATAGTTTCCACTTTATATTCTTAAGAGTTTGAAAATTCCCATCCCAAATTCTATTTTAGATTAAATAAATGATTAAAACCAGAATAAAATAATGAATGGTAATATTATTATCTATTCATTAAATTCAAATGTCCTATGTGAATATAGTTCTATGAATACCATCATATCATTTAAGTTTAGTAGAACAATTCAAACACCATAAAAACATGGAAGTAGAGTTGTCAATAAAAATAGTAAATGGGGAAATTATCACATCCAAAGTATATAAATACTCCTCTATCAACATTTGATGGATTTATTTCTTTTAAATCCTTATGGAACTTCCTTTAATGTAATTAAATTTTATTTTAGGCATGTATTTCTTTCCTATTATAGTGCCAACATAAATTCTCAAGAGAACGAAATGACCCTTCATATTACAAATCACCCTCTTATTCTATAAAAGTGAAAGGAGGAAGATGAATCTCATTTTGTATCATCATATCAAGAATGGATATTTTTACCTTATGAGTAAGAATATCTAGATGAAATTATTAAGACTAAGTAAATGATCATTCGTGATGACATGACCATTGTAATGGAATATGTTGATGTGTTTCTTGAAGATTTTTTTGGTCTTCCACCAAGCTATGAGATTGAGTTCTCAAAAAAGATTATACCTAGATATTTTTCAATATCTAAGACTCCATATAGAATGGACATTTTTGAACTTGAGTAACTAAATAAGAAACTATAGGATAATCTAGATAAAGGGTTCATACACCCAAGTACTTCACCATGGGATGCACCGGTCCTCTTCATTGGGAATAAAAATATTTCAATTTACCTATGCATTAATTATAATGAACTCAACAAAATCATAATAAAAAATTATCCACTTCCATGAATTGATGACTTGTTTGATCAGTTACATGGATCCCAGCACTTCTCTAAGGTGGATCTTTAGTAAGGATATTATCAAGTAAAGTTTGAGATGGTACATACCCCCAAGACTGATTTTCATACAAGGTACAGGCACTATGAGTTCATAGTGATTCCATTTGGACTCACTAATGATGTATAATTATTATTTTACTTAATGAATAAATTATTTAGTGATTACCTCGACAAATTTATGGTAGTCTTTATAGATGATATTCTTATCTACTCCAAAAGAAAGGGGGAAGATGAGGAACATTTGAATGTTGTACTAAATACCCTATGGAAATAAAATATGCATGAAAAGTATAGTAACCAAGAGTTTTTGATGGATTAAGTAACATTTTGGTGGAATGTTATCACTAGAAAAGGGATATCTATGGATCCTTTAAAAACAGAGGTAATTGAAGGATGGTCTAAACCAAACTCTATGATAGAAATTCATAGTTTCCTTGGATTATCAAGGTAGTATCATAGTTTTTTAATTTAATTCTCATAATGTTTAATCCCACTAACCAATATTACTTAGAAGTGGGTGAATTTCTTCAAGAATGATGATTTTCAAGAAATCTTTAAAGTGCTAAAGAAGAGGCTAATCACTACACATGTGCTCATATTACCCACCAATGGGGAACGATTTATGATATATCATGATGTGTCCAAAAAATTATTAGGTTTTGTACTCCTGAAAGATGAAAAAGTGATAGTCTATTACTCCCACCAATTAAAGATCCATGATCTGAACTACCCAAAACATGATCTAGAATTGGATACAGTGATCTTCATGCGGAATATTTGGCAACATTATCTCTATGTGGAGAAGTGTGAAATATATGATGATCATGAAATGATTAAGTATATATTCACAAAAAATTATCTCAATATTCACCCTAAAGGTGGTTAGATATGATCAAGTATTATGATTTTGTAATACATTACAATTCTAGTATGGTGAATAAAGTGGAAGATGATTAGAGTAGAAAGGATCATGGAACCCTATCTATGTTGGGAATTAAAAGGGATCCAATCTTTATAGAAATACATAGGATGGACATTGGAATAATAAAAGGATCTCAATCCTAACTTTCCCAAATTATTTCTAAACCATTTATTCTGGAGAGGATCAAGGAGGATCATAAGGATGATGAGGTGCTACAAAAAAGGTAGCAGATATTATAGAGTTTAACTTTTCTATAGAGGGGGTCAAAAGGTTTGGAACCTGGATATGTGTTCCATAAAAACCATAACTTAAGAAGGAACTTCTGGATGATGTTCATAGTTCAACCTTAACTATTCTTCTAGGGAGTACTAAAATGTATAGATACTTGAAGAAAAATTTATAGTGAGATAAAAAAGGGATGTAGATTGCGGAGTTTGTATCTCAATGCTTAGTATACTAATAAGTAAATTCTGAATGACAGAAGTCTAAGGATATGATGCAGCCATTACCCAACCTAGTATGGAAATGGGAAAACATAACCATAGATTTCATCATAGGGATCCCCAGGACACTAAAGTTAGTAACTTTATCTATGTGGTATTTGATCACCTTACTATAATAGTTCATTTCATTTCTATCAAGGAATATTTCTAACATGACCTACTCACCAAGATATACGTAAGGAAAGTAGAATGAATTCATAGAGTTTCACTCTCTATTTTATTTGATTGAATTTCAGTTTTATCTTGAGGTTTTGGATAATCCTTTAACAAGTGTTTGATATAGAACCAGGTTTCAACACTTCTTATCACCCTCAGATGGATGGTCACTCTTAAAGAACCATTAAAACTCCAAAAGATATATTGATATCTTGTTAAATGGATTTCCAAGGATGTTGGGATATGAAACTTCCCCTAATAGAGCTCTCATATAATAATAGTTTCCATTCTATCATTCAAATGGTTCTTTATGAGCCTCTATATGGAAAGAGGTATCAGACTCCAACATGTTAGGTTGAATAGGGAGATCATGAGTTGATGGGACTATATCTTATCAAAGAAATGATAGAAAAGTTTCAAACCATTCAGATTCATATGCAATCTACACAAATTTAACATAAAAATCAATATTGACAATCATTGATGAGACCAAGAGTTTGAGGTTAGTGATAATGTGTTCCTTTAAACATAATTGTGAAATAAATTCATGTGGTTTGGTAAGAAGAAAAATATTTTTCCAATATACATCATCTCCTTGTAGATCCTTTATTACATCAGGGTGGTGGCCTATCGACTAGCACTACCACCTAACCTATCTAGAGTGTGTTTCATGTATCCCTCTTAAGTAAGTACATATCATACCCCTCACATGAACTGAATCCAGTGGTGGTATGATTGGAAAATTATCTTTCTTATGTGGAGATTCTATTCAATATCATAGAACATAGAGACAAGGTTCTATAAAATAAGACAACTGATCTGGTCAAATTCTTATGGAAGAACCACAAGTTTTAGGAATCAACTTTTGAACTAAAATAGGTGATGAAATATAAGTATCATAATCTGTTTTAGTGTATGAATGAAATTTCTAGGGTGAAATTTTTAAAGGGGGAATAATGAAATGACCAGAACATTTATAAATGGAATTCCTTTTTTAAATGTGTAAATGAAATTATAGAAAACACTTGCACTAATTTGGTTATTTTGGACCAGTATAAGTTATATCCTATCAGATTTAAAAGACCATTAGGCATCATAACCTCTGATTGTATAGTCCTTATAAAATGATCGTATGATTAGTATATTTATAGTGTTACGATAATTCAATGGA
This sequence comes from Viscum album, assembly GCA_963277665.1. NCBI lineage: Eukaryota > Viridiplantae > Streptophyta > Magnoliopsida > Santalales > Viscaceae > Viscum > Viscum album. Next base: position 1,494,484,475 of record OY728120.1, read on the forward strand.
CATAGAAAATGAAAGCGATGGACTCAACCAGTAGGATATTTCCCTATAAATCCTATTTATCAATGCATTCAAGAAAGATAGAAATACTAGGCTTTTACCTTGTCCAATCTCAAGATGTTACTTGATAACTAAAGCATGAGTGAAACCATTTGTTGGAGAAGTTCAAAATCATCAAGATCATGTCCCAAACCATGTTCATTGAACAATCCCAAGAAAATATCGCCATCACACACCTTTCCCTTAGGGAATGATCTAGTGTAATAAAGGGCTCTATATTTAGACCCTAACATCAAGAATTTTTATATATTTATTATAAATTAATTATTATATTTATCTTTTATTATTACTTTATTATTACTAATAATAATTTTTCTAAAAAATAGATTTTTATACGATAAAACACAAATTGTATTTTTTGTAAATATATTGTATCAATAAAGACACTCTTTTAATGAATTCAAGATTTTTTTAAATAAATGATATTTTAATAAAATGTTATTATTAAATAATATAAATTATAATATAAATTATAATATAATTTTATAAAGTCATGTAATTTTTGTAAGGTTCAAAAAAACTTTTATTGTAAAAAAATAGTATTCTACAATAAAATTGGTATTTTTTATTTAAAAGTGTAAATTATATTATTTATAAAATTAATTTGATAAAATTAATATTATTTTTGAAATAATCATGTAAAACCAACCCAATGGTAATTTTTTCGTAATTTTATGAGACAATCAAATTTTTGGAGAAAAAATTAAAAAATCAATAATTATACGGTATGTATTATGACATCATAAAACCCAAAATTGATATAATAAATAATATAAAGAGTATACATGACCAAAATTATGTTTCCCCATTAAAATAATGTGTTTTTGTTTTATTTTATTAATTTTATACACCCTTACTGAATCCTCCAAAACCTATATTATATTTTAAGATTTTAAAATCAATTCTTTATAAACATGATTCACTTCCATATAACCAAAGGTTTCTTTAATTATTTGGGTTCTCAAATTTATAAAAAAATTAAATCCACTCCTCTTTAGTATAAAAATGTTAAAAACCCATGTGATGGTTTTTTAGGATTAATTTATCATATCGATTCAAAAAACTATGTTTAGACATTAATAAAGAATTCTCCTCACCTTTTATATAAAAACCCACCCAACGACAAATTCCTCTTCACTCAAAACCATTAGAACATGAAGTTACTCTACCCTTACCTCTAAATATCCCTCCCAATTTTCCCACAATAACTTAATAATCTCCTCCTATGATTTTAAAAGCACCCTCATAAGATAAGGGATCCTCTATTTCTCCTCTTTATTAAAGAACCTTATTTAAATTATGCCCTTTTTTCTAATTATTCATGTTGGGAAATGATTTTTTGCATCTCCCTTATTTTCCTTATTTTCCTTATTTTTTACAAGTGATTTTAGACCCATTTCACTCACATTTAACCCTTCCATGAATCATTGTGTACCTCTGTCATGCTGCTAAAATTATCCTACGATTTTCCATGCCAAACAGTGTAGTTAATACATATCCTCATTTCCACTTAAGGGAATTCACCTATATATACATATATTTCATTTATTAGAGACTTCCATTTATGTAACCAAAAATTATTAATAATTTGATGAAAATTATTAATTATATCTCTATATGGTATGATATTTGTGGTACAGTTATGTATATACATGTTATGAATATAATGGGTGTGCCTAGAATTTTATAGTTATCCAATGCATTGGGTAATTTTTTTTTTCTCTTGAGACTTTATGTATGATATTAGGGAGTGAACCTAATTCATTATGGGACTCTTTCAAACATGTGATGTTTTCTTTGAAGTTAACCTTTAATTATGTTTATATCATGTTTTATGTTATTTTCATATTCTCATGTTTACTTTATATTGTCATCCTATATCATACTTAGATATTAATGTTTACAATTATCACCTATTTTATGTCTCATTGATGTTCCTATTGAATAGCATGTATCACTTTCATCATGTTATGATTTGATTATTCCCATACTGGGCTTTATAGCTCACCCATTTCTTATGTACATCCCTAGGTTATCTCATGCAGATTAAGAAGAGAAACAGATTTTTTTAAGCATGTTAAAGGAGTTTTAAATAATTATGTTGTATTACAGTTCAATTTATTATTTTATGTACCTAGTTTCCCAAAGAAACAAGGCTTAATGATCTTTTAGGATTGTATTATTTTTACCTTTATGTATTAAATCATTAATTAAGGTTTATTAGTGATAGGGGTTTTCATACATGGGATTCATAAGATATTGAATGGTTGATATGGAATTGTGATACCAGGAACTCTTCTCACTTCTCTTGAGATATAACTTCCTTAATTTTGTGATTTCCATTATAGGTGACACATCTCAGTTTCATTTCAGATTGATTCTGGATCATCCAAGAATGTTTTTCTCTGTCTTTTTTCTTCTTGTGATTAAAGTAATACTTGAAATCATGTTTGTTCTGTTTGAAATTGATAAAGAATATTTTATTGGTTTTGAATCATAAGTGATCCTTTTTTATGAAATTGGTATATTGCATGGATAGTCACATATTGTGAATTAATATTTTGTTTTGAAATAAATTATTTTTTTCTAACCTATGTCGATTTGGAATTAAGAAATGAAAACCCACAATTTAATGAATAAAAATTGATTTTATAAGGTTAATTCAATATAGTTTGGTGTGCGTGTGTGTTCCTTGAAATTTTGATTTGGAATGATTAAAAGAATAAATTATAATGTATTTTTTTTGAAAATGTTGATTATATTAAGATATCAAAATACTTAAAGGATAGATTGTCTTCTTGTGTTATTTATTTAGAATTAGTTGGTGCTTTAAAAATGTGTTTTAAAGGAATCAATCATGTATGGCACTGTTTCAAATGAATGGATTAATGTGAGATTTTTTTAAATTTATAATGGTTTGGTTAATCAATTTGATTTACTTTAATGAACTATTTGTAACTTTTTGAAGTAAAGGATATTGTTGTGAAATGATTTATTAACCCATTTTGTATACTCTTCCTTAATGAATGGTGCTCAAAGAACTTGTTTACAGGTGTGGAAACAAAGGTTTTACTCTTTCATGGAGCTTGGGGTTGAGGGTGATATGTGAACTTTATATATTATGTAATTATGTTTGTTCACATTAAAACCATTGTGCATCCTCATTGGGTTTTTTTCATGATATATCCCTCTCCTCTTTGACTAGTCATGGTTTTTTTCTTGACTTTGGTGGACTCACTAATGTATCTTGGACTTTCCCATAAAATATGACTGTGATATTTGACATTGATATTTGATATATGAATATGATCACTTGATCATTAAATAGAACTGGAGTGTACTTGTTTGATCTTCTTTATTATATCAGCTTAATATATTTGGGGTGATTTATTTATCCACGTATTTTCCACTATATGTTTAATTATTCTATGAATACATAGTACTATATCATAGTTTCCTCATGCATTATCAAATTTGACACATGATATTATTTTTAAGGATTTATTTAAAAGGGTTGTATTTTGTGAGAAAGATTTATTTTATAATGAAATTATTTTGACATGTTTTCCTCTTGAGTTTTCCTATATGGATTTTAGTGTGTAAAAATAATTGGTTTGGACCTTGTCGGTCTTTATTTACCATTTTAAAATGTGGAATATTCTATCATATTTATTTTTAATAAAAAAACCTAATTTTCTTATTCCTATTTTCAAACTAGTATATCAAAATTTCTTGGTATAGAAATTTCATAAACTTATTAGTGGTATATTACTGGGATTTATTATCTTACACCCTTATTTTACTATCTAGTGTTTTAAATGTTCATTTTTTTAAAATAAGTTCTCAGGTTTTCTTCATATTCTCTTGTGTTTTCATTCTTTGTTGGATGAGGGAAGGTGTCTTGGGACATGGTGGGTGGTTTAGGACCACTATGAGATAGGTAATCATGGATTGTTTTTCCCTGTGTTATTTTTATATTTTATATTGGTTATATCTAGATGAATTAGTTTTTATGATTTTTTATGAGTTTCCTCTATACTCTTTGATTATGTAATCATTTTATTGGGTGAATCATTCCTAAAGGTTGTTTTTTGATGCTTTAGTTCTTATCACTGACCCTTGGGGATTGGGTATGCTCTTTGGGATAGTGGTGATTCATTCATATATCAATTCAGATGGTATTCTAGGTCAGTTCATTACAAAAACCAAATCATTTTAGATAATGACTTATTATAGTGGAGAATATGTGATTAGGGTGAATAACCAATCACATAAATAAGTAGGCCTTATATTTGAACCTTGTAAAAATATTATGTGGTCTCTTTATTTATTTTACTTACATTTCATGTGGTATGACTTCTTGGTTAAATTTAAAATAGATTCAACTATATTACCAAAAAATATAGGTTCATAAACAAATGGGATTAAATCTTTATAGAAGATTTAAAGTTAGGTAAAAATTATTAAAAATATTATCCCCCCCCCACTAAATTTTTTTTACTAATCAAAATGGGAATCACAAATAATATCAAATATTAGGTTCTCTATGGTTAGATCTTATTTTAATTACTCTAGTATTTTTATTAGAAGCTAGTGAAGTGTGTATTTGAGTTATTTTAAGAAGAACTTAAGATCAAAAAAATTTATCTCTATTTCCACTAAATTAGAAATTGAAGTTATATGAATGAATTTAAATATTGGAAAGAAGAAAAAGGAAATAAGGAAAGAAATTTTTTAAAGTATATGGATCTACCACATCTTAAATTTGAAAAAAGTGGCTTGTACATATCAGTAGAATCTATTTACAAATATCCTTTTGGTGATTCAAGTACAAGTTATGAGGGGTATGAATATATCAAAATATTTGAAGACTTCTACTATTATATTGAGGATTATTTAAATAAGCTTCTTGTTGAAGCTTTCACTTACATACTGAATTTTATCAAAGAAATATTTGATGAAAAATCAAATCTAGATATAGAAGATGATGTCAAGGAATATGCATTGGATAAAAAGGATAGAATATGAAACAAATTCACAAAAATAATGAGAGAAATGATAAAACGGTATCAATTTAAAATTAAATATATTTTCAAAAAATTGAAGACTTTAAATTAATAATTTTTTAGAATGATGTGTTTAAATTTTTTTCACTGAGGTAATCCATGAATTATATTAGTTACATAAATTCATAATGAATGTCAAATATATATAACTATAAGTGAAAAATAACATCGAAAAAGAGCTTGAAAATTCACTATTGAATATAATAAAAACTCATGAAGTTCAATTTTAAAATTTGAATATTGAATTATAGCTAAGGATTACATCAATTTTGGATTAAAATAACTTCCCTAACATGAAGTTTTTGGAGATAAAAGTAAAGTTGAAGAATCTAGAATCAATCCATGGTATACCTTCCCAAATAAATGAGAAGATTGATGTTTCCACTCAAGTATTTAAGTTTTGTTTTACCTTAAAAGAGGTTCATGTTGGTTAAAAAGAGAGATTGAGATACTAAATAGATTTCTCCACCTCAGGCCCATGGGAAAAAGGTAAATTAGAGTTCTAACAATTTATATTAGAAACAAAATATTTTGAAAAACGATGTGGTATAAAAAAATTGAGGGTGAAAATTTTCAAAAACCAAGACCAAAATGATATGAAATCTATCCAAATATATCATGGTGATAAATCTGGATAGATTGTTACTAGAATGATGAGAAATATATTTTTTGTAAATTTTTGGTGTTGCTGGATGTTTGGGAATATAGTCATTGATTTTGGGCATAATATATTAACTAATACAATTTATTGAATGCCAGAAGCAAGGGGGGTATAGCTGAAACTGAGAACAAACCTTCTAGATAGGATTAGCTTTCAAAAAGTTGATTGAATCTTTATATGTAAAAAATATTTGAAATACTTGATAATTTATGTGATTTTTACAATAATCATGGCCACACATATGACTAATGATGTTTTTAATCAACCTAACATGACTCGCATACTGATAAAAATAAATTCCCACCATAATAGAAGTAATAAAAAATACAATAGGTTTTCCTTATGAAAGAAACTAGTGATAATAGATAATAAGTTTCCCCAAAATAAGATAGTGATAAATCCTGATAAATATATCTTACAAGATAAAAGAATGTGAATCTATTATGGTAAAAAAGGACACATCATGGAACATTGAAAATTTTCCATGAAGTTCATCATTCAAGGTATAAATCTAAAACTGAAAAAGGATTCAATCAAAGAAAAACACAAGAAGATTGGAATGGTGGAATACATATATGATGAAGAAGTTGGGAGGATTCCTAAAAATAGTACCCTAAAATAATATAAAATTTTTTGTGGATGGTGAAATATAAATATACGCCCTTCTATTAATTTCTTGATAAGTATTCCTAGTTAAAATGAGTTGAAAAATATCAAGGGAAAATCACCAGTTTTTAAGGCCAAAATTTATTGAAACAGAGAATAAGTTCAAAAAATGATAAGGCTAATAATTTTCTTAAAAATATGTTAACTATATGGATATATCATCTATAAAAGTTTGGGAAGTTAGAGTAAGATGTAAAAGATAAATTTTTAATGATTTTTAGTATTAAAAAACTGATTCCATCAAAGATAAAATCTAAAAAAGGAATAGTATTACATACAACCTAAGGGAGAATATATCATTAAATCTAAATATTAAGGAATCCGAAAACAATCTAGACATTTTAGGAATTCAAATTATATATTTTTTAGGTTGATAATTTAGTCTCAATCCCACTACTAAAACTAAGGTTCTTAAAGAAGTATACCTTATTCCATTACATGTCTCCTTGAGCAAATTTAAAGAGGGAATTAAAGGTGATATATAAATAGGATGAAATTATGAAGGTTTTAATGTTTTTATAGTTAGGATAAATATCCATATTGAAGATTATTATAATTGGTATTGATTATAAATATCCATCAGATAAGTAATGGTATCAAAAACATTTAGTATATATCTTAAATAAGAATCTTCCATAATGATGAATGGAAAGCATCCCATGAGGGGGAACTAATAAAGAGAGTAATTATTCTAGATATTTACTCATTTTTATTGAAACTAATAATCTACATATCCCAAAAAAATCTAAAGATTGAGGTATTATTTTCACTCTCATTATTTATGTTTTTTGTTTTTTATAATTACCAAAGGGGAGTGATTATCCAGAAATGGGGAATCAAAAAAAATCGATTGAATTTTTTATTTTGTTTTCTATAGTTGAGTGTAGGATTCCATAAATTCATGAAAATATGTCTAAAAATACCCAAAAATATGAAATTCATAGTTGGTTCATCATTGAGAAATGTATATGAAAAACTTTGTTTCTTTAGTAAAATTACACATTTTTCTAAACTCAACTAGCCCGCATAGGCTTACATTTGACTTTCTTAAGGAAATTTGATAAGAATTTAAATGGTTCTATCCTTATTTAAGGAAAGTAATAAAACATCAAGTAGTAACGATTTTTTTAGGTTGAAAAATTAAAAATAAAGAGATCTCCTCCCCTTGTATTTATGGTATGATTAAGGGGTAGAGAACATCCTTTTCCTCTGTATTTTTTTCATTAATGGGGAGATTAAAAGTAAATTTCTAATGGAAAATTAACATGCATATCATGTTTTTGGATGAATATGTAAGTTCAAAGTATTTAAAACAAATCAAATTAGGATATTGAAGTGATCTTTTGGTGTGCACTTGTGTTTGTTATAATAGACCATCTCAATCTATATGTTTTCAATGAACATAGTACATTTCTGTGATGGATAGAGATTCCAACCATTACATGACTACATGATAATTTTCAAATTAACTGTTGTTAAATTAAAATATATGTCTTCCATTGGATATTAAAAGGAAGTTTCACATTTTGGCAATTTAGTTTGGAAGAGTTGGCTACTCAGTGGGCTACCCCAAAACATTAAATGATTTTTTGAGTTAATATTTATTGAAAATAAAATCAATTGGTGTGTGAAATTATTTTATATTATATTTAAATCATGAGAGAAGTGTTGGATGGTTAAATATCTTGAAGAATATTTTATTAATAGTGTTAAAATATTCCTAATTTGGTATTTTAAATACCCAAGATTTTAGAGAATCCATCCTAGTTTAATACTATTTGAAGTTTTATTTAAATGTATAAACATATAATTTGGAACATGTTTTGTAAATAATTAAGTGGATATTAAGGTTTAGGTGAAATTAATCTCATGAAAGTACTTTAATTTTAGTATTAATTTGTTTCAAGACTTCTCAAGAATATAGTTGGAGAGTTTTATAAGGTTTGATAAATTCCTAGAAGTATTTTGAAAAGATTAAAGAGGCCCTAAGTTTATTTAAAGGAAATTTGATCTTAATTGAAGAATTTTGGATTTTGGAGTTTAAAGTTGAAATTTGGATAAGTCTGGGATCCTTTACATGCACTATATTAGAGACAAAGGGCATGTTTATGGATGATCTAGTGCTGCATAAATATCACCTGAACCAATATGAGAGGTAAACTTGCATTGGTTGGACTCTGTATAATAATAAATCTAGTCACCAATAAGGATCATCCAGTATGTTTCAATAAGAATCCTCACAATGTAAGAATCATCTCCAAAAGAATCATCTATATAAGCATGAAGTGTCTCTATATTAACATTATCTGTATACACATCATCATCATAATCATCATTCTATAAGAATCATCACTACAAGCATCATTCCATAAGAATCATTCTATAAGCATCATATGTATATCGATCTATAAGGATGTTACAATAAGGAATAATATTGATGAATCATAATGAGGATTACAATAATCCCATAAGGATGATCTTATAAGAATGATTTATAAGCATGAGTCTGCAAGGATCATTTTATCCTTATATATATATTGAGTTTTAGAGAATCTAGATATTCTAAAGGAAATTGATTATGATGATGCAAGAGTTGCTCTTAATGAATTAAAACATCACAAAAACTCAAATAGGTGTATGACTCAAGATATAAAATCAAAATAATACAATCCTCAAGCTTATATAAGAGGATAAAATGAAGAAGAAATTATAGATGAATATAAATTTTGATTTATTGGGAAATTTTAGAATATGAAGAAGATGAACATCTGATGATGTTGGTGTTGAAATTCATTGATCTAAAATAAAAAAAAATTGAATTTGATTCTAGTTTGAATTTAAATATGATTGACTGAGATGATAAATTTTTTATTTATTCATGTATTTTCAAATGGAATATTTTAAACCCATAAATCTATGATAAAAGAAAAAATTAAATATAAAGATGAAAAAGTTGTAAATTTTTAGTTCAAAATATCCCAAGTCTTTGTGATTTAATCCAAATGAAGGAAAAGATAAATGGGATAACCTGATATTCTAGATATATAGATTCCGAGAGTGAATTTTTTCCAGTTATTAACTGATGTTATCATGAATAAATTAATTAATACAAGCCATAAATATGAAATACTATATAATTTAAATACATAAATGGTGATTGTTTTTTAAAGATTTCAGTAGAGTTATTTTGAGAATAGGAGAATAAAGAGTATAAGTGAGTTTATCATACATGAATTATATAGGAAATCTATGATTGATTTTGAAATAGGAGACAATGAGAAGAAGAGAATAAGTAATGGAAATCTGATCATTTAATAGGATGTAGTCATTGAGGAGATAAAAAGAAAGGAGATCGTAGGGAATTTAGACATATAAGAAAAGTGAGAAAATGTGAAGAAGAGATCTTGGGAATTAAATTTGATGGGTTTTTCTATATTATAAATATATAGAATATAATTTTGAGTGACCTAAATATAAAAATAAAACGAATAATACATAAGGAATAGGTTTTAAGACTTATAACCAAGATTTAATGAAAATCTTAATATAAAAAATCCAAGATATTGAATAAGAATTAGAAGAAGAGTATGTTGATCCTTTGATGAGTAGTGAAGATCATTTGGGTATCAAATAATATGGAAAATATGAGATGGTTTTATTATGTAGTTTTAGCAGAATCTGAATAATATAAGAAGATGAGTGAGAGTCTACCTTGTTGTGTTTGTTTCTGATCTTAGAGTTGAGACTTTTATTTATTAAGGTGCTACTATATTTTTAAAGATAGTAGGATCTTGAGTTTGTGGTAAAAAATTAGGTGAGTATATTTTATTGAAGAGCAATATAGATAAGCTAAATCAAGGAATGAGTTGCACGCATTAATTTTAAATAACTATAAGAATTTAAAGACACTATGTTGAGAGGATGGAGACCATATATATTGATATATAAGAATATTGAGTAGATTTGTTGATCTACTTCAAGAATGATCCAGAAATTCAACACTTGTGTATATATGGTGAGATTGTTTTGAACCAAGGTGACTCAAGGTATTCAAGTATAGTATAGTGTGTAGTTGTGATTTAATGTGAAATTGTTTATGTGGAAGTCCTATGAGAATCAAGAAAGTGTGTATATAGTGAGATGTTTCATAGGTGTGGGAATCACTAAACCATTATAACCAAAGACTGATTATAGTATAGAATCAATGATTCGATCTAATAACCAGTTAAGGTAATGAGTAGTCCTTAAATCCAAACCTTGTAAAAATAGTGTGTTCTCTCTTTATTTTCTTTACTTGCATTGTATATGGTATGAAAACCTGAATAAACATAAAATAGTTCCAACTATATTAACTAGAAATATAGGTTCATAACCAAAGGGGTTAAATATTTAAATAAGATTTAGATTTTGGTAAAAAAACAATGAGTGATTCACCACCCATAGGATTCATCACCAATCCAAAGGGTCATTTCAACTTGTATTAGAGAATAGGTTACCTATGGTTGGATCTTAGCATACATGACTTTGTATTTTTATTATAAACTATTGAATTGTATATTTTACTTGTTTAAAGAAGAAAATCATATTAATAATTCTATCTATATTCCAATTGAATCAAAAATGGAAGTTGCAGACAATTCATTTAAGAATAAATAGAAGAAAGGTGAAAATAAGTAAAGAAAAAAAATTAAGAAGGATAAGGATGTACCACTTCTTGAAATTAAATAGTGTTATAGGTACACATCTATATATTTCATTGATAAATATCATTTTGATGAATCAAGTATGACTTAATATGAGTATCAAGAGAGAAAAATAGTTTAATAATTTTACTCTTATATTGGTGATTATTTAAATAAGATTCATGGTGTAGTTCTAACTTACATACTATGTTTTATTAAGGAAATAATTCTAGAAAAAACACAACTTTATAATGATTTTGATTTCATAGAAAATACAATAGCTAAAAATTTCTGCATTTATAGCACCCTCACACAAATAGTGAGAGTGAAGGATGAAATAGTCTCACTTTGAAATGAAATACATTTTTGATTACTTGAAAAAAAAATTAATATGGGGGTGTATAAAGTTTTTATCAATAAGGTAAAACTTACATTAGATAATCTATATAAAATTAAAATGAAATTATAAGATAGACAGTTATAAGGGGGAAAAAACTATGTAAGAGAGCTCAAAAATTAAATATTGAATGTAATAAAAATACATGAAGTTCAATTTTAGAAGATGAATACTAAATAGAAAGAGAGGTTTACATCATTTTTATATTAAAATAACATTCTTAACATGGGGAATTTGGATTTGTAATTCAAGTTTAAGAATCTATAATCAACCCAAGATGGACCTTCCCAAAGAACTAAGAAGGGAGATGCTACCACTCAAGAATCAAAGGTGTGTTTTCCCAAATAAGATACTCATTCTAGTGGTAAAGATACCTTTATATCATTTTGTTATGAATACTCCTCATGCACATGCAAAAAAATAAACCCATATTTCTTAAAATTCATCTTTGAAAAAATCTACTTCTAAATATAATGTTGTGTAAAAAATATTTCTGAAAATTTAGGTTAGTAAAAGTTCCATGAAACTCAATGCATCATAAATGGTGGATGATAGAAAGTGTATGGTGAGAAATTCCCCAAACCAAGACTAAAATTATGGTGAATCTATCCAAATATGGAAAAGTGATAAATTGGGAAATATTTATATAAGAATTAAGAGAAAGAGATTTATTGTCATGTGTTGATGTTATTGGAAGTTTTAGAATATGGACATTTATTTTTGTAATAATATGTTAACTCATAAAAGTTTCTTAATAATAAAAAGAAATGGCATAAAATCTAAAACTAAGAAAAACCTACTAAAAATAATCAATTTTCATATAACATAAAGAAAATATCTATGAAAAAAATCCTTGATAAATTATATTATTTTTAAAACATTTATGGCCACAAATATGATTAATTTTTGTATACACAATCCTAAGATAACTCACAAATTGATAATAATACATGGTAATCATATCAGAAGAAACAAACAAAAGAGTACAAGTCTACCTTGGGAAAGAAACTACTGAAAAACGCAAACAAGTTTACACCCTAGAAGACAATGATGAAGTTTGAGAAATATGTCTTAATAGAGAAGAGAATATTCATATATTATGTTGTCAAATCCCATATCATATACTATTAAAAAATTTACATGAAGATAAATGATCAAGGGAGTAATTTAAAACCAAAATTAGAGTTATTTAAATAAAAACACAAGAATATTACTTTGGTGAAAGATATATATGATTAAGAAGTTGAGTGGATACCCAAAAAGGCAACCTAAGAGTTGATAAAAGGTTGTGTTTAAGGTGAAATATAGATATACACACTCCTAAAAAATTTTTGGCATGGATTAATAGAAAAAAAGGAATTGAAAACTATTAAGGGAAAATCAACAGTGGTTTCAAGTTCAAAATTTGTTACATCAAGGAATAAGTTTGCAAAAAAGGAGATGGATAAATAGGTTCCCAAAGATGTATTGTCTATATAGAAAAATTAGTTGTAATATTATAATAAGTTAGAGAAATATGAAAAATACAAATGTGTATTTATTTCTAGTATTGAAAATCCTAACCAATCAATGATAAATTATAAAATTTAAGAGGAGTCTATATTGATCAAGGGAGAACATATTAGGAAAGCTAAATATAAGGTAAGACACAAAAAATCTAGAAAATTTTGACCCTCAAAGAATGGAGTAACAGGTTTGAGAAAGAAGTATCATCCCCACTTAAATAAATAATTAGCTTAAGGAAGTTCACTTTATTCTCATACTTGTATTCCTGCGGTACTTTAAAGAAGGAATTGAAGGGGATGTGTAAATAGGAGGAAATGATAAAGGTTTTAAGGTTTGTATTGTCATTATGGATAGAAATCATGAATATTATCTCAATTTTTTCATTATAAATAGGTATCATATAATTACAAGTAATGGATTTAAATCAATTTCAAAACCTATAAATGATATTCCAAATTCTAAAATTGAACATGAGATTTTAAAAACAATGGAAAATTTAATATTCAATGGCCAATTAATATTAAAATATATATTTCCATTATATTGCATTAAAATATTGAAAAACATGACTTAAATATCTAAAACCTTGAGAAAAATACATGGGTAAGCCAATGGGTTTTCTATTTCTATAACTTATATTTTAAAAAATTTAAACAATCCCTCCTCTATTACTATAAATACCCAAAAACCAACCCTTCCTCTCCACTAAAAATCCATTAAGAATGAAATAATTCATATTTTCCCTCTCTATATTCCCTCCAAGGTGTCTACACTATCCTAAGGTTTCCCTCTTCAAGCTTTAAAAAATTACCTCCCAAGGTAAGGGAATTATCTTCCTTTTTCCTACTTTAATTTCAATTACTTACTTTTAGTAAGGTATTTTCATATTTTTATGATTCATGAATTTAAATGATTCTATTACTATAAAAATTATGTTTTATTATTGAGATAATTACCTTACCTCTCATTAACCCAATTCAATAATACTTTTTCTACCTGTTATGCTACCAAAAACATTATTTTAATTTTTTTACATTTCTATGAAATATCATTATATTATGAATACCAAACCCATTTATCTATTCATGTGTATTCACCTAGATGTAACCATGATTAATTTATTAGGTACTTCCAAATATGAAAATCACATTCTTTTCTAGTGGGTTAAAAATGTTGTAATGTGTAACGCCCTAACCCCAGTTACCAAGAGTCGGTGCATTATTGCGTAACATTGGCATGATCACAAAGATCAAGTTTCAAAATACCGATTAGTTTAGTAGCCTTGGAAACAATAGATACATTCATAAATGTTACATTATATTATAAAGTGAAAAACTAAAATAACATGGTCTCCATATTCCACATTCATATCCCCTTCCAACTATCCCTACAGGTCATTCATAAAATACTTCTTCACATCCTGGAAAAATTAAAACATTGAAAGGGGTGAGCTCAGATGCTCAGTAAGGATAACAATATAGAGGAAGCTTTCATAAATAAACATAAACATTTAAGGCAATGTTTAACTAAAAAATAGCCTTTTAAACTTGAACTTCAACATAATATGGAAAAAGTAAAATGAGATAATGCCATTTACTTATTCACATGGATATTCTACTGGTCAAATAATCACATGCAATATCAATAACCACTTTCACAATGATGGAATGCATAATGCCAGACTATCATAACCACGTAGCCAAGGCCTCGTGCCAAGACTACAAATAATATTTTGTCAAGGCCTCGGGCCAAGACACTAGTTTGTCTCATTAGACCTGCCGATGAAATTTTTTTAAGAAAATAATTAAGTTTAAAATTGCTCAAATATACTCTAGTGTTTTTCTGAAAACATTATGCAAGCTTCTAAAAACAAAATAACTAATTCTGAGACTGCTCGACTAATTACAGGCCATGATTGGTCCACGCCCAATCCCTTCCTGTCTACCACACTCGAGAGTCGGCTTTTCTGAAAACATTTTTAAGCTTGCATTAAATACGTATACATTTTCACTGGATTTTCATACATTTGATAGAAATCTCTCTCTCTTTTTTAAATCATTTAAAAAAAGTTATGGCTTGCAGAGGAAGCCGAAACTCAAATAATGATCATGGCGGCGAAGAAGTCATTGTTGCCACATATGTACAACAAAAAAAACATTCCTTTTTTTCGTTTAGTAAAATTATTCGTATAAAAAGATTCATTTTGAATAAAAGTAAAAGTCAAAGGGGTTTATACACCGTATAATGGAAAGTTGTGTATAAAACAAAATATGCCTCAATGAAAGGAGACTGAGACGAAGTCCCTTACAAATATCATTTTTAAATAAAATAGATATATTATGTGTATTCACTATAATTACACATAAATAAAGTAAAAATACAAGATATGACATAATAATATCATGACATAATTTGAAAGTAGGAGATTAACCCAAAGAACGAAAATTGGGTTAAGAGGTTCCCTTACCTCGTGTCCGACTTGACTCGATCGTTCTTTAACCTCCTGGATAATAAACTAGAGTTAATTTATAATTTCTTAATAACCTTTTTCAAGTTCATTATTCCTCTTATATCACTTATTTCCATGTTATGGACATTATGTAATTATTTAAGTTAATAAGGGTCGTTTTGTCGATTTTTGGTATTTGAGTCAAAAAATAAACTTCTTATAATTTCAAGTTGTTCATGTGGTAAAATATCCATTATATCCAGAATTATATTCATGATGTAGATATCATATATATAATATATATCCAGTATATACATGCATTTATAATATTACATGACATGTAGAGGTAGGAAATGAAATGCACCGTTCATAGAGACGGTAAGCCGTACGTACGCATGAACGCTACTTTCATTTATATTTCATATTTAATGGAAGGAAATTATAATTATATAAAGGTATACTATAATTCCAGTATAATATAATATATAATACCATTTAATCCATCCTTTATACATCCCACATATGGCATTAACGATTCAAATCACTTTGAGGGGGCGGTAGTCCGCACTTCCTAAAATGAAATTATCGCGTTTACCCATAATAGAAATCCTAAAGGTATTCCATAAATGAAAAATAAATAATCATAAGGAAAACAAAAACATAATATATATCATATATAAAAATAGTTTCATCATAATGGCCACCATTAGAGGTGTTAAAATAATATTGAACAATCATCGTTTCATGAGGCAGTATTTCGCCACCCACATAAACTGTATGTTCTTTAACCATTAGACAAAGGTGTCTGTAAGTGTAAATACAATAATTCTCATAAAAATATCCTAGTATACTTAAAATATTGGTGTTGTTACAAAATAATGTAATAAAAAGAGTTTAAGGGGCTGGAGAAGCAAAATAAAACAAAATAACACTAGTGAAGACATTACCTTTAAATCAGGTAACTCTTTTTGATTTGAGATCAAAGGCTTCCTTGGGAAGACTTCTGCCCAAAGTGAGGCTTCTAGGAGTAAGAGAGGGAATTTTAGAGAGTATTTGGGCAGAGGTTGGCCGATCCAAATGGCTTGGAAGGTGTGAATAAGGTGGTAGTGGTGGGGGCCTTTTATAAGAGAGGAGGGGCACTCTTGGAAAGTCATGAAATGTTACTTTATTATATAATGATTTTCCGATTTTAAAGGTCCCACACTTATATATTTCAAGGATAAGGTGATAAGGGTTCGAAATATACTCATCCAATAGGTTTTGGACAAGTTTAAGTCTTAGAATGTACATTATCCTTCCACTTTGTTAAAATCGTTAATTAATGAGGTAATCGCTGCATCATCATGGTGTCATTAAAAATTTAATTTATTTAATGTCTAAAAATTATAAAAAAAATTACCATGATGTAGGAAATATTTTTATCTTTACAATGAATATTTATGGTCAAAAAGTTAACTTATATAACCCCATGTAATAATTGTTTTAGTAAAACAACACATGTTTGTGACAATTGTATTTTTACTTTAAATAAAAAGTTATTAATGTCCTTTTCTTACCCAAGTGGCTCCATGGGGTCCCCAAGTTGACCCATGGATTGTCTTGGTCGGCCATGAATCATCCAATAAGGGTAGGACAAGTGTAATGGTATTTTCATATTTTTATAATATCATTTTTACCTTAAATTTCACTAATTACCTTTAATCGCGATTAATTAAACTTAAAAGTTACTATTCACCAAAAAATTATTTTAATCCCATTAAACCACATTTTACTTCCTAATGAAAACCATGTATGTCAGATTTTTGAAAATAAAATCACAGAAGTGGTAATGTTTCATTTAAACAAAAAATCAGTTTTTTAACTACCACTTAGTGGTTTCACTATTCATCAAAAATTGATGTTTTTCAGAACAATGCCAAAATTTCACCCTTAGCTATAATTGATATTCCGAATTCAAAAATGATTTATATTTTAAAAAATTCCAAACATATAAGTTGCATTAATTAATTTTATAATTAATTCCTGTTGTCACAACAAATAGTGTGTTTTTAAGAAACAATATATATCAAAAGATTGACAATTGTTTATGTCCAATTTCAAAGTGAAATTAATTCTAATGAACACCATTGGATAAAATGGTAAAAATATATTCTAATTATACTTTAAAACCACTCAATAGTATAATTTATCACTATAATTTTTTTTGATTAGAAAAGTTGTTTTTAAGTATTTTTCACTATTCATAAAAAAATTAGAAGTTCTCAGAAAAATACCAAAAATTCAACATAGGATAATTTCGATATTCCAAATCCAAAAATGAAGTCAATTTTGAAATATAAAATATATATAATTTCAAAAAGTGGGTATTACTATTCATAATGGCTATTTTGATTGGTCGTGGTGTGTTAGAATCTCGAACTTGCGTACAATGCAAGCTATTGCATTATTGAAAGAGAAGTGTTTCGTGAAAGATTGGGGTGTTACATTCTCCCCTCCTTCAATAAATTGCTTCCTCGAAATTTGAAATTTTTCTTTGAAAATAAAAGGTTGAAAATAGAAAATACCTTTGTGGAAAACACACATCGGAAATAGGGTTAATAAAAATATAACATTAAAAGAAAGAAAGAGATGTACAAAGGTCACTCGAGATAGCCCATACTAGGATTATATGAAAATATGGATATGAAGGAAAAACAAACCATCAAGGTCTGATGGAGAGTTGTAGAAAACAAGATTAGGAGAAAGTTAACCACAAGAAAATCACAAACTTATGATTGGTTAAACGGTCATTGAATCCCCAATTGGAAAAGTTAACCGACAACGTTTTTGTTTTAAGTTACCTTTAATAAAGTTGAGGAATTTATTTAAGAGATTTACTAAGAACTTAAGGAAATATACTTACTTGTCATGTAGGCTTTCATTCTTTAATAAATTTTTACCATGAACCCATCTTTCACTCCAAATGGTAACAGAACCCACAAATATTCTATTTATCCTAATTGTATAAGGTTCCAAATATTACCACATACCATTTAGACTAGGAAAACTATTTTTTAATAACCAGGGACTTCCTGTAGGCTAGTGGTAGGTAATAAAGGCCCGTCGCACTATGGTTGTGGGTTCGATTCCTACAGCTTTGTCCGACGCAACAGGTTATCCCCTGACCTACATGTTGTCCTTTTCCTAAAACTATAGTATTATAATATTCCAAAAATAATATTCAGAAGTGTTTTAACCTTAAACAATACTATCCAAGGTTCAACTTAATCCATTCTAACCTTTATAGTTATCCAAAATACTTTTTTCCAACTCACAGTCCAAATTTTATAAGGAAGGTAAACATAATGAAGATCCTTTTTTCCGCGTAACAACATGTGAACACCTTCATCATGTATTCTTTTAAAACACTGCAACATCTGGAATTACCATAAATACTTATTGACTACATTCATGATCCCTTATTCCTTATAGAATACTAGATATACTCCTTCTATGAAAAAATGTATACAAATCATTAATCTGTTTCAAGGAAGTTAAGAATATCCAATATAATTTATCCAAATCAATCATGTATTATTCCAAAATTACTATCTCGGTATTAGAACCATATTATGGTTTATGTTTCTCTCAACCATATATTTTCCAAATCAATCATGTATTATTCCAAAATTACTATCTTGATTAAATAGTACTGCAGTACAATCCTTATATACTCCATAATTATTATAACCAGTACATCATTGATACAACACTCGAATGACAAAATTCTTTAATGACAACATAAGAACTCTAATCATTCATCCTCATCTGTGGTAGCATCATAACTTGATTATTATCCAATAACATCATTTGGGGCATACTCTGATGATTTGGAAATTGGTTTGCGTCGTGTCCCCACTCCTTGCAGATGAAGCATTGTAAATTTGAAACCTTTTTCTTACCCTTGCAGTCACGCACTTGGTGTCCTTTTTCTCCACACTTATAACAAACTCCCATT
This sequence comes from Viscum album, assembly GCA_963277665.1. Taxonomy (NCBI): domain Eukaryota; kingdom Viridiplantae; phylum Streptophyta; class Magnoliopsida; order Santalales; family Viscaceae; genus Viscum; species Viscum album. The sequence continues at coordinate 1,494,503,956 of OY728120.1, forward strand.
CCCTTCCGGCAATTTCCAAGGTGTTTCTTCCCATAGTTATCACATATTGGAAAATTATTCTTTTCCCTCCTCCCTTTATCCATCATTCTCTCTTCCATCCTTTTCTTCTCTTTCATCCCTTCAAATCCATAAGACTCAGAGAATTATTTACTTATCTTATTAACACATGATACTATTTCTTCATATGTTGAGAACACATGGGAGACTATTTCCCTTCTAAATGTTGGCTTAATACCATGAAAGATATGATCCTTCTTACTCTTTGGATCATACATATTGATGGAGTTCACATTCACTACGGGAAAAATGGTTAATAGCGACGGGGTATTTGTGACAGGAATAATTCCCGTCGCAAATACCTTTCGTAAAGGAGTATTTGCGACGGGCAACTATTTCCGTCGCAAATAACAGATTATTTGTGAGGGGTTTTTTTACCCGTCGCAAATAGTTTGGCGCGAAATGCGCGCCAAACCGCACTAAGTTTATTTGCGACGGGGATAGAACCCAGTCGCAAATAACCGGCGGCTGTTAAAGACTATTTGCGACGGGACTGCAGTCCCGTCGCAAATATCCAGGCGGCGGGAATTATTTGCGACGGGACCCGTCGCAAATAACTGTTTTAATGCCGCCCATAATTAAATGCGGTCAGGGTTATTTGCGACGGGGATAGAACCCCGTCGCAAATAACCGGCGGCGGTTAAAGACTATTTGCGACGGGACTGCAGGCCCGTCGCAAATACCCCGGCGACAGGGGATATTTGCGATGGGCCCCATCGCAAATAACCGTTTTAATGCCGCCAATAATAAAATGCGGTCAGGGTTATTTGCGACGGGCCTCGTCGCAAATATCGTTATTTGCGACGGAAAACCCGTCGCAAACAAGCCCGTCGCAATTAATCCAACGTATAAATACTGCCAACCATTACAATTTCCCCACTCTCAACTCTCAACCGTTTCAATTTTTTCACTCTGAATCTTTTACGACTTTCAGTTGTAAAATTTTTTTTCCGACTTCGAGGATTCAGTTGGTGGTGTTCTACAATTACAGCGGCTCGACATTGACATCAAGTTTAAGGTTTTTTTCTGAATTTTAATTTAATATTTATTTTATTTATTATATTTATTTAGTTTAAATTTTTAGAATTTTTTTTTGATTTCTAATTAGAAATAATTGTGAATAAGTATTAATAATTAATAGTAATTAGAGACAATTAAACACTAATTAATTTAAAATAGTTAGCTGTAATTACAATTAATTAGCAGTAATTATGAAAAATTAAAATTAATTTGAATTAATTAATAATAATTAGAAATAACTAACATTAATTAGTAATAATTTATAATAATTAACAATAATTAGTAATAATTACTAATAATTAGTAATAATTAATAATAATTCCCAATATTCAATAATTGCCAATATTTGTCAATATTTTTTCCAATAATTACCAATAATTACCAATAATTGCAAATAATTGTCAATATTTACCAATAATTAGGAATAATTACCACTAATTAAGAATAATTACCAATAATTAGGAATAATTACCAATAATTAGGAATAATTACCAAAATTAGGAATAATTACCAATAATTACGAATAATTACCAATAATTAGGAATAATTACCAATAATTAGGAATAATTACCAATAATTAGGAATAATTTCCAATAATTAGTAATAATTACCAATAATTACCAATAATTACCAATAATTAGTAATAATTCGTAATGATTATCAATAATTAGGAATAATTACCAATAATTAGGAATAATTACCAATAATTAAGAATAATTACCAATAATTAGGAATAATTACCAATAATCAGGAATAATTACCAATAATTAGTAATAATTATCAATAATTACCAATAATTACCAATAATTAGTAATAATTTGTAATGATTACCAATAATTAGTAATAATTACCAATAATTACCAATAATTATCAATAATTAGTAATAATTTCCAATAATTAGTAATAATTACCAATAATTAGTAATAAATAGTAATAATTAGGAATAATTACCAATAATTAGAAATAATTAGGAATAATTACCAATAATTTGGAATAATTAGTAATAATTACCAATAATTAGCAATAATTAGTAATAATTACCAATAATTAGTAATAATTACCAATAATTACCAATAATTAGTAATAATTACCAATAATTATCCATAATTAGTAATGATTACCAATAATTACCAATAATTAGTAATAATTGGTAATAATTATCACCAATTACCAATAATTAGTAATAATTAGTAATAATTACCAATAATTATTAATAATTATAAATAATTACCAATAATTACCAATAATTAGTAATAATTAATAATAATTACCAATAATTAGTAATAATTAGTAATAATTAGTAATAATTACCAATAATTACCAATAATTACCAATAATTAGTAATAATTAGTAATAATTATCAATAATTAGTAATAATTACCAATAATTAGTAATAATTACCAATAATTAGTATTAATTAGTAATAATTACCAATAATTACCAATAATTACTAATAATTAGTAATAATTGCCAATAATTAGTAATAATTACCAATCATTAGTAATAATTACCAATAATTAGTAATAATTAGAAATAATTACCAATAATTACCATTAATTAGAAATAATTACCAATAATTACCATTAATTAGTAATAATTACTAATAATTACCAATAATTACTAATAATTAGTAATAATTACCAATAATTATCAATGATTACCAGTAATTAGTAATAATTACCAATAATTAGTAATAATTACCAATAATTACTAATAATTACTAATAATTACCAGTAATTACCAATAATTATTAATAATTGGTAATAATTAGTAATAATTCGTAATAATTTGTAATAATTACCAATAATTAGTAATAATTACCAATAATTACCAATAACTACAAATAATTAATAATAATTAATAATACTTTGTAGTAATTAGTAATAATTAGTAATAATTAGTAATAATTAGTAATAATTAGTAATAATTAGTAATAATTAGTAATAATTAGTAATAATTAGTAATAATTCGTAATAATTAGTAATAATTAGTAATAATTAGTAATAATTAGGAATAATTAGTAATAATTACCAAAAATTAGTAATAATTAACAATAATTACCAATAACTAGTAATAATTACCAATAATTACCAATAATTACCAATAATTACCAATAATTACCAATAATTAGTAATAATTAGTAATAATTACCAATAATTAGTAATAATTACCAATAATTAGTAATAATTACCAATAATTAGTAATAATTACCAATAATTAGTAATAATTACCAATAATTACCAATAATTAGTAATAATTACCAATAATTACCAATAATTACCAATAATTACCAAAAATTACCAATAATTACCAATAATTAGTAATAATTACCAATAATTACCAATAATTAGGAATAATTACCAATAATTAGGAATAATTACCAATAATTAAGAATAATAACATTATTACATTATTAGAATATTTTATTATTAATATTAAAATAATATAATTTTCTATATTATATACAATTCTCCTTTTATCTGTGTGTTTTCTTTCTCCACATGTAATATTTGCATTCTTTTTCAAAATTATCAACCTACTCATCAATGGAGAGGTGAAAGTGAATGCAAATATTACATGTGGAGATAGAATGTTAAACACACAGATGAAAGGAGAATTGTATATAATATAGAAAATTATATTATTTTAATAATAATAATAAAATATACTAATAATGTAATAATGTTATTATTATATAATTAATATTTATGAAAAAATAATATTAGTATTATTACAATAATAAAAAATTTATATAATATTAAAATTATCAATATTTGTAACAGGTTTTGCTTTATTCTCAACATATTCAATTCTTACAGGGTCAATTTTTAGGTCTATCTCAATAAAAAGTTTGTGTCAGTGGTGTATGATGTAAACTCTATAATTATCCTTGCTTGAGTGTTTTTTCTAACAAATTATTCAAAACTAGTAATGATTTTATATTTTATAGAAAAATATGGAACAATGAGGTCATCAATAGTCATTATTAGATGACCGCATATGGATAAATCAACGTAGAAATCCAAACGGTTCTGGTTTAAATCCAGTATATATAGTGGGTGTGGAGACTTTTTTATCATTTGCGGCATCAAATCCAGAATTTGTTTCAGAAGGAAAAATAAAATTCCCTTGTAGAAAATGTGCATTGAGAACATTTGACACGTTTGAAAAAGTGGGGGGACATCTCTTGCATTTTGGTCTTCAACCAGATTATGTTTTTTGGTATCAACACGGTGAACGCAGTTCCAGAGTAGGTGATACCAACTTGATTCTGGATCCATACCGGTTTCAAGATTTAGTACATGATGTTGTAGGTTCATCTGTTCAACATACAGAAACTCTGGCAGATATAGCTTCAAATCTTGAGTTGGCACCGTCTGAATTTTATGAGTTTTTGAGGTCTGTTGAGGATGCATTATATCCTGGCTACAAGATGAGAAAATTAGAAGCAGTTGAAAAATTTATGGCTATCAAATCAGATAACGGAATGTCAAACACCTGTTTTGACTAGATATTTTCTTTGATTAAAACACTGTTACCCGAAGGAAATGTTTTGCCTGCAAATTACTATGAGAGTAAGAGACTGGTTCGAAATTTGGGACTTACTTGTCAGAAGATTCATGCATGTTCAAATGACTGCATTTTATATTCTGGGGAAAATGAGTCATTGGATAGTTGTCCCACATGTGGGCAACTGAGATATAAAGAAGGGCAACATGGGAAGTCTGGTTTGATTCCTGTAAAACAGTTGAGATATTTTCCGCTTACATCCAGAATTCAGCGTTTATTCATGTCTAAGAATACAACGACAATGATGCCATGGCATAAAGCGAATATTTCAACCGATAAAAGCTTGAATCATCTAGACGATGGTGATTCATGGAAACATTTTGATAGAGTGCATCCATCCTTTGCTTTATAAGCTAGAAATGTTCGACTGGGCCTTTCCACTAATGGTTTCTGTCCGTTCAGATCTTATGGTATTCAATATTAATGTTGGCCTGTTTTTTTAACTCCGTACAATTTACCTCCATGGATGTTGATGAAGGAGCCATATATCTTTTTGACTTTACTAATTCCAAGACATCCGAAGAAGAATATTGATGTTTATTTGAAACCATTGATTGATGAATTAAGTTTATTGTGGAGTACTTGTTTCAGTATATATGATGTTGCTACGAAACAGAATTTCATACTGAGAGCAACATTGATGTGGACAATTAATGACTTCCCGGCTTATGGGTTGTTATCTGGCTGGAGTACACATGGTCAGAAATCATGTCCTTACTGTATGGGAGAGAACAAAGCATTTATGCTCATTCATGGAAAGAAACCTTGTTATTTTGACTGTCATCGCAGATTTCTTCCAGTTGATCATCCTTTTCACAGAAACAGATCTCATTTCAGAAAAGGAACAGTTAAAAGGGATGGACCTCCAAAAATGCTATCAGGTTCAGAGTTAAAATCAGTTGTATTTTCATTACCTCCCATCACTTTTGGTCCCATAATAAACCAACAGAAAATTTTTGGTTTTGGTAAAGAACACAATTGGATTAAACGTAGCATAATTTGGGATTTTCCATATTGGTCTGATTTGTTGGTCCGTCGCATGTTGGATGTCATGCATATTGAGAAGAAGTATTTTGATAATTTGTTTCATATAGTTTTGGATACGCCAGGAAAGAGCAAAGACAATGTAAATGCACTTTTAGATCTTGCCCAAATTTGTAGGCGTCCAAAACTGGAACTGTTTGAGAATGTCAGAATAGAAAGGTTACTGAAACCAAAAGCATCTTATACACTGTCTAAAGAAAACCGTTTATTATTTTGTCAGTGGATTGCAAATTTGAGACTTCCAGATGGATGTGCTTCCAATTTGGGTAGATGTGTAAAGAATGGTCATATTACTGGATTAAAAATCCATGATTGTCATGTTATAATGGAAAGACTTCTACCCATTGGATTAAGAGGTCTGTTGAATTTTGTTATTTGGGATTCCATAACAGACATGTCTCATTTTTTTCGAGAAGTTTGTGCAGCTACAGAAGATTATTATGCTCTATGCAAACTTGAAGAAGATGTTGTTGTAATTATATGTAAACTGGAAAAAATATTTCCGCCGTCTTTCTTCGACTCAATGGAACATTTGATGTTACATTTGCCATATGAAGCCAAATGTGGAGGTCCAGTACAGTTTCGATGGATGTACCCATTTGAAAGATGCATGCAAAAAATTGAAAAGAAAAGTACGTAACAAAGCATTTGTTGAATGATCTATTGCAGAAGCTTATTTACAAGAGGAAATATCTTTTTTTCTGCTCCCATTATTTTGAATCTGAGTATCCTTCAAAACACAACCGAATGGGACGGAACGAGAGGAATATTGATGAAATAGACAATCAATTATCTATTTTCAACCAGCCAGATCTTGGTTTTGGTGGAGTTTATGAACGCTGGCTTTCAGATGATGAACATCACAGAGCTCATATGTATGTTCTGCTCAACTGTGAAGAGATGACATCAGTTGTACTGTAAGTGTTTATATCACTTATTCTATCACTTATGTTACAGTAAATAACTTTGTTTTTTATAGGTTGTATGATAATCATATCAAGAAAAACTTCCACAAATTACAACAACTGCTCTCGAAGAACGCCGACAGAAAAATTTCTCTCAGTGGTTTCAAAAACTGGTAACATAAATTCTTTATCTTTTAGAAACTCATTCAATGTATAGTTTACTATATTGATAATTATTTCACAAATTTTCAGGTGTCTCGACATGTTGATAAAATTGACAAACGACTGTGTATATTGAGTAACCCACCTTCCAAACTTGTTAAAACTTATAATGCATATGTGGTGAATGGATTTCGATTTCACACACATACATACGGGGAATCAAAAAAACAATGAACAGTGGAGTTAGCTTGAGAGGATCTCATCATCGAGAAAATGAAATTGAGTTTTATGGCATACTTGATGAAATCATTGAACTCTATTATCTTGGAAAACATTACATAACCATGTTCAAATGTCGGTGGTTGGATACAGAGAGAGGTGTGCGTCTTCATCCGACTCATGGAATCATCGATATTAAATGTAAAAGTGTTCTCGCAGTAAATGAACCATTCTTATTGGCTCAACAGGCACATCAATTTTATTACACAAAGTACTGTGCTACATCAAGAGACTTGATTGATTGGTGGAGTATAATAAAAATCAAAATTCGAGACAATCTGTTTAGTCAAAGTGAATGTGATTTCACTGATGTGAAAAGAATTTAAGTTTTTCAAGAGAGTACTCAAAATCAATCTTTTTTACAAAGATACATGAGTATCGATGACGACACCCCACATTTAAGAGTCGGTGATGACGATGATGTTAATGATGTCACATATTAATTTGAAATGGTAAGAGATGAAGCAACTGGAACTCGAATGGATATCGATGATGTTGAGGAGGAATATGAAGATGACATTGACATATATGAAGATGATGATTAAGATGGACACTGATAGAATTCCATGGTAGTTATATACAATCATAACTAATATATATGTATATATAATAGTAATTATCAATTATTTTCTAACAACATTAACATTTTCTGTTTCAGATGGATGACGACACATTTCGTGCGTTGGCAGATGCTGACCTGCCTTTCGATGCGGATGAGTTGCTGGCAGATGACCCTCAGCCTGCAGGCGCTCCAGGGAGTACGCGGAGGGGGCGCGGTCTTGAACAATTGATGATTCCTGACCTCGTCCCCGAGCGACCTCCACGTCTTGGGTTTGATCCACGCACACGAAGGTAAAATAACCTGTGTGATAACCGGTGGATTAGATTAAGATTTAATTAATCTATTCACATAATAAATGTTTATTATTTTTACAGTTTTCCGTATATAGCAGTCGGACAGGGCAGCGCTATTTTGCGCAACTATTTCTCTCAGCCTTGGACCACATGGGAGCAGATTCCCATTGATGTGCAGCAGGCCATGTTCGGCCATTGGTTGGTACGTACGTAAATAAATAATTTTTATTTTGAAAATTATTTCATTTCTAACTTGATATTTTGATTTATTTGTAGGGTTTATGATATCCGATCGAGGATACCATGCGTGACGCCATCCACGAGGCATGGGAGGTGGCCATGCGTGATTGCTTTCATCATTTTTTGCACAATTTAAGAAAAGTTGCCACGAAGAAAGCAGGAGTGTCAGATTTTGACAAGTCATGTAGAGCACACCGACCAGAGTACATTTCATCCCATGTATGGGATGGATTATGTGCATACTGGTTGAGTGATGCCTTTCAGAGGAGATCATCGATGGGGAGGCAGAATCGGGGGAGATAGGAGGTGACTCATCGAGCTGGGAGTCGTACTTTCAGTACTCATAGACAGCATCTGGTATGTACATTATTTATAAGTATTTTATATAACTATAAATATTAACAGTTTATTTTTTATTCTTATAGGCTGTCGAGCACCCCGATATTACGGAGTACGACGTATATCAGAGGATGTATAGTGATCCTGCTACTGGGGAGCTCAGAGGTGATCGTCAGCATCACATTGTGATCAGTATTATTTGTTTTCAAGTTTAAAAATTAACTGCATATAATATATTCACAATTTTAATTTTAAATTGAAACTATAGGAGTCATATGAGGCCGCAGCGTCACAGACCCGGCCTGAGAGTCAGGCCGAGTCATCAGATCAGACCACTGGCCGTCAGTTTGATGAGGCGGCATGGATGCAGGCCACCCAGTATGCCTTCAAGAAGGGCCGGGTAGTTGGTATCAGCTCTCGACTGACTCTCGGAGATTATTATGACAGTGCTGCGATGTCAGCGTCCAGCTCAAGAGGAGCTCGTGCATCTTTTTCTGCTACACAGTATAAGGATCAATTGCGATCTCAGACTGCACAGATAGAGAGTCTCCGACAGGAGCAGGAGCAGATGCGTCAGCAGCAGCAGCAGCATGAGGAGGAGCGTCGACGCCAGTAGCAGTTGTACGAGGAGCAGATGAGTCGGTGGCAGCAGCAGCATCAGGAGCAGATCGAGTACATGCGCCGACTAACTCATGCTTTAGGGGTGGAGTTTCCTCCACCAACATCTGCAGATCCCCCCTCCCCCATCCCCCCCTCCTTCAGATTAGAGTTTGATTTTAAGTTATAAAGTTTGTGAAATCAAAATATGAATTTTTTTTTCTATTCGTAGTTTCTGTCTCATTATAAAATATTAATAATATTATATTTTGATATAAAAATATTAATATGAATAATAATATTATTTATATTTTATAATATTAATTTATATATATATATTAAAATTTTATAATATTATAATTTGATTATATTTTTTTGTAATATTAGAATTATTTTAATATTTGAATGTAAAATAATTCTATTATTTTTATATTAATTAAAATAACTTATTAATATTTTTTTATTTATGAATTATAATTCTAATATTATTATATTAATTAAAATCATTTATTAATATTCTATTATTTTTTATTTTTAAATTATAATTCTATTATTATTATATTAATTAAAATAATTTATTAATAATTTATTATTTTTATTTGTGAATTATAATTCTATTATTATATTAATTAAAATAATTTATTAATAATTTTTTATTTTTTATTTTTAAATTATAATACTATTATTATTATATTAATTAAAATAATTTATTAATAATTTATTATTTTTATTTGTGAATTATAATTCTATTATTATATTAATTAAAATCATTTATTAATATTTTTTTATTTTTGAATTATTATTGGATTATTATTTTATTAATTAAAATAATTTATTAATAATATTTTTTTTATTTTTTTATAGTATTTGCGACGGGATACTATGCCCGTCACAAATAGTATTATTATTATATTCATTAAAATAATTTATTAATTTTTTTTAATTTTTTTAAAAAAATAGTAATTGCGACGGGCCCGTCGCAAATACGATTTTAAAAAGTTTTCACAAATATACAGACTAATATTTGCGACGGGAAGGATCGTCGTCGCAAATAATACCTTTAGCAACGGGCCCGTCGCAAATAATTGTTGTTGCGACGCCGTTTTCCGCGACAGACTATTTGCGACAGGCCCCCGTCGCAAAAGCCTATTAGCGACGGGATCCCAATGCAAATGCCCCGTCGCAAATGCCATTATTTCCAGTAGTGATTCCTTCTACTAGGTGCCATTTCTTTACAATGGCATAAACTAGGTTAGTTTATGAATTGCAATGAATAATTCCAAACATGTAAAATATTTAATGTAAATTGAACGGTTTATGGATATAATCCATAATCATAAAAAAAAATTCTTTGAGGAAGTGTATACTCATAAACCCTTCATAATGGTTTGTAAAAAAAATGAGAATTATCCTAAGCATATCCCCCGGGAGTGTCGTAACCAAGAGTGCAGCAAGGGTCATTTTCATGCACCAGTTCCCGTTCGAGTCTAGCTCAAAGCGGTGTTTTCGGGTTTTACCCCTAGGTACATCTATGCCTGATCCGCCTCTACCTGCTCGTATCCAGACAGGGATGTATTTCTCGGAAAACTCATAAAATCTCTATAATACCAAAATTCTAGGAAGTTCTTCTATACTAATCCTCAAAGTCTATCTTAGTGCTATGTGCTCTAATCAGAGTTTATCTAAATCTAGCTTCCAAGGTTAGTACTAAACTGCCTCTGATACCAACTGTAACGCCCCGACCCAAGTTACCAAGAGTCGGTGCATTATTGTGTAACATTGGCATGATCACAAAGATCAAGTCTCGAAAGACCGATTAGTTTAGTAGCCTTGGAAACACTAGATACATTCATAAACATTACATTATATCATAAAGTAAAAAACTACAATAACATGGTCTCCATAGTCCACACTCATATCCCCTTCCAACTATCCCTGCAGGTCATTCATAAAATACTTCTTCACATCCTAGAAAAATTAAAACATTGAAAGGGGTGAGCTCAGACGCTCAGTAAGGATAACAATATAGAGGAATATTTCCTAAATAAACATAAACATTTAAGGCAATGTATAACTAAAAAAATCCTTTTAAACTTGAACTTCAACATAATATGGAAAAAGTAAAATGAGATAATTCCATTTACTTATTCAGATGGATATTCTACTGGTCAAATAATCACATGCAATATCAATAACCACTTTCACAATGATGGAATGCATAATGCCAGACTATCATAACCACATAGCCAAGGCCTCGTGCCAAGACTACAAATAATATTTTGTCAAGACCTCATGCCAAGACACTAGTTTGTCTCATGAGACCTGCCGATGCAATTATTTTTAGAAAATAATTAAGTTTAAAATTGATCAAATATACTCCAGTGTTTTTCTAAAAACATTATGCAAGCTTCTGAAAACAAAATAACTAATTCTGAGACTGCTCGACTAATTACAGGCCATGATGGATCCACGCCCAATCCCTTCCTATCTACCACATTCGAGATTAGGGTTTTCTGAAAACATTTTAAGCTTACGTTAAATACGTATACATTTTCACTGGATTTTCATACATTTGATAGAAATCTCTCTCCCTTTTTTTTAGATCATTTTAAAAAAGTTATGGCTTGCAGAGGAAGCCGAAACTCAAATAATGATCATGGCGGCGAAGAAGTCATTGTCGCCGCATACGTATGACAAAAAAACATTCTTTTTTGTCATTTAGTAAAATGCTTCATATAAAAATATTCCTTTTGAATAAAAGTCAAAGTCAAAGGGGTTCATACACCGTATAATGGAAAGTTGTGTATAAAACAAAATATGCCTCAATGAAAGGAGATTGAGATGAAGTCTCTTACAAATATAATTTTTAAATAAAATAGATCTATTATGTGTATTCACTATACGTACACATAAATAAAGTAAAAATACAATATAGGACATAATAATATCATGACATAATTTGAAAGTAGGAGATTAACCCAAAGAACGAAAATTGGGTTAAGAAGTTCCCTTACCTTATGTCTGACTTGACTCGATTGTTCTTTAACCTCCTATATAATAAACTAGAGTTAATTTATACTTTCTTAAGAACATTTTTAATGTTCATTATTCCTCTTATATCACTTATTACCATGTTATGGACATTATGTAATTATTTAAGTTAATAACGGTCGTTTTGTCGATCTTTGGTACTTGAGTCAAAAAATAAACTTCTTATAATTACAAGTTGTTCATGTGGTGAAATATCCATTATATCTAGAATTATATTCATGATTTAGATATCATATATATCATATATATCCAGTATATACATGCATTTATAATATTACATAACATGTAGAGGTAAGAAATGAAATGCACCGTTCATGGAGACGGTAAGTCGTACGTACACATGAACGCTACTTTCATTTATATTTCATATTTAATGGAACGAAATTATAAGTATATAAAGTTATACTATAATTCCAGTATAATATAATTTATAATACCATTTACTCCATCCTTTATACATCCCACATATGGCATTAACGATTCAAATCACTTTGAGGGGGCGGTAGTCCGCACTTCCTAAAATGAAATTATCGCGTTTACCCATAATAGAAATCGTAAAGGGATGCCATAAATGAAAAATACAGAATCATAAGGAAAACAAAAACATAATATATATCATATATAAAAATATTTTCATCATAATGGCCACCATTAGATGTGTTAAAATAATATTGAACAATCATCGTTTCGTGAGGCAGTATTTCGGCACCCACAGAAACAGTATGTTCTTTAACCATTAGACAAAGGTGTGTGTAAGTGTAAATAAAATCCTTCTCATAAAAACATCCTAGTATACTTAAGATACTGGTGTTGTTAAAAAATAAAGGAATAAAAATATTTTAAGGGGTTGGAGAAGAAAAATAAAACAAAAGAACACTAGTGAAGACATTACCTTTAAATCGGGTAACTCTTTTTGATTTGAGATCAAAGGCTTCCTTGGGAAGACTTCTTCCCAAAGTGAGGCTTCTAGGAGTAATAGAGGTATGTTTAGAGCGTATTTTGGCAGAGTTTGGCTGAGCCAAATGGCTTGGAAGGTGTGAATAAGGTGGTAGTTCTGGGGGCCTTTTATTAGAGGAGAGGAGGGGCACTCTTGGAAAGTCGTGAAATGTTACTTTATTATATAATGATTTTCGGATTTTAAAGGTCCCACACTTATATATTTCGAGGCTAAGGTGATAAGGGTTCTAAATATACTCATCCAATAAGTTTTTTACAAGTTTAAGTCTTATAATTTACATTATCCTTCAATTTTATTAAAATCGTTAATTAATGAGGTAATCGCTGCATCATCATGGTGTCATTAAAAATTTAATTTATTTAATGTCTAAAAATTATAAAAAAAATTACCATGATGTAGGAAATCGTTTTATCTTTTCAATGAATATTTATGGTCAAAAAGTTAACTTATATAACCCCATGTAATAATTTTTTTAGTAAAACAACACATGTTTGTGACAATTTTATTTTTACTTTAAATAAAACGTTATTAATGTCATTTTCTTGCCCAAGTGGCTCCATGGGGTCCCCAAGTTGACCCATGGATTTTCATGGTCGGACATGACTCATCCAATAAGGGTATGACAAGTGTAATGGTATTTTCATATTTTTATAATATCATTTTTACCTTAAATTTCACTAATTTCCTTTAATCGCGATTAATTAAACTTAAAAGTTACTATTCACCAAAAAATTATTTTAATCCCATTGAACCACATTTTACATCCTAATGAAAACCATGTATGTCGGATTTTTGAAAATCAAATCACAGAAGTGGTAATGTTTCATTTAAACAAAAAATCAGTTTTTAACTACCACTCAGTGGTTTCACTATTCATAAAAAAATGAAGTTTTTCAGAACAATGCCAAAATTTCACCCTTAGTTATAATTGATATTCCGAATTCAAAAATGATTTCTATTTTGAAAAATTCCAAAAATATAAGTTGCATTAATTAATTTTATAATTAATTCCCGCTGTCACAACAAATAGCGTGTTTTTAAGAAACAATATATATCAAAAGATTAACAATTGTTTATATCCAATTTCAAAGTGAAATTAATTCTAATGAAAACCATTGGATAAAATGGTAAAAATATATTCTAATTATAATTTAAAACCACTCAATATTATAATTTATCACTATAAATTATTTTGATTAGAAAAGTTGTTTTTAAGTATTTTTCACTATTCATAAAAAATTGGAAGTTCTCAGAAAAATACCAAAAATTCAACATAGGCTAATTTCGATATTCCGAATACAAAAATGAAGTCCATTTTGAAATATAAAATATATATAATTTCAAAACGTGGGTATTACTATTCATAATGGCTATTTTGATTGGTCGTGGTGTGTTAGAATCTCGAAATTGCGTACAATGCAAGCTATTGCATTATTGAAAGAGAAGCGTATCGTGAAAGCTTGGGGTGTTACAAAATGATCATGCCTTTAAGAATTTTTGAATTTATTGACTTTTACATGAAACCCATTAATTATTTCCCATGGGTTATTAATGAAATTATATCTTATGATTTATGTGAAACACATAAATTTAGACATATTATGAGTTATCGCTATAGAAATCAAATACATTGGGTAAAAAATTAGTCTCTAGTGAGGAAATGTTTTAAGATACCTTGGTGAATAACCTTGGTAATTGTATTTTATAACACATTAGTGATAAACCTTATTGATATGATTATAAATGTATTATTTTTATATTTAATCCAAATTTCCACATTATTCTTCAGGATCATTAAAATATGATATACCTTATGTTCTTATAATCATTTCCAGTTGTTATGCCTTATGGTCACATGCTAAATATTTCCTTCTTTTATTCCCTTATTGGGATTTATGCAAACCCCTTTCTTTTAATGTATGTATCATGTATATGAGATACAATAAAAGCAACACATGAGCCTCAGCCCGGTTGGTCCGGACTCTTTAAGTGCATCCAAGCACCCCAGGATCAAATCTAGGCAGAGGCATATTTCTGGGGGGTACTGTAGCAGTACTGTAGAAGGTACTATTTGGCATTATAGCAGCCAGGACTATTCCCCTGTTTGGGCCTTCGGGCCACCGATTTGGTCCCCTAGTTCTTTAAGGCCTTCGGGCCAACCTGACCTTTGGGTCAGTAAGGCCTTCGAGCCACCTTAAGTGCAGATGCAAACCAGGAAACCTAAAAGGAAAAAGCTCTAGAAGGAGGATGATAAAGGAGATTTCACCATATTATAAGCTAAACGGATTTCAAGAATGAGAGGGTATGGAACATGCCATAAGGATAAGCCTGGTCATGCATGGGAAAGCCTAGATGAACAGCCATGCGAAGGTGGAGATCTAATTTCACGACAAAGATGTTGGGGAGGAGCAGTTCCAAGTAGTTATTCTGGGTTGTATGTAATGTTTGAATCCCACGTGCAATGAATTCCTCTAAGGCCTACGAGCCATCTAATACTTATGCCTATGGGCCTTGTAAGGGTTCCACCTCACCCCTTGAAAGGTGGATTATCAAAAATCAATAAAAACTGAAGGCCTTCGGGAAATTGGAAGAGTTACAATAAAAGAAACCTAAAATTAATCTATGAATAATCCTTTATAAAGGATTAGAAAAAAAAAATATGAAAGGTAGGACTCCATAGTTGGTATCAAAGGAAAATTTAATTATTTATGGAATTTAGGACTAGAAAAAATTAATAAGAAACCTAGGGGTGAGTTTAATATAGAAAAAAATCCTAAAATTTATGGAGAACTATAAAGATGGTGGTTTCCAAGAAATGAGATCTATGTCATGATACTACAAGTGGATGTGACTCTAGACCAATTGTACATCGAGGTAATAACCCTAAAAATTTAGTATTTGGTATTAAATGAATTTCCACTTGGTGGATGAAAAATAGGCTTTTATGCACACCTGGTTTTATATTACCATTGGATGGGATTTGGTTAATCACATTATTTTTATGAACAATTATGAAGGTATTTAGTAAATGAAATTGTTGTTAGAAGATATTAAATAATAATTACCTTAAAGCCTGTTTTTTAAAATATATATATTATTAACTTAAACTCCATTTAGAATTACAATATTTCTAAAAATAACATGTTTCTCTGTAAGGTCTTCTTCTTTAAAAAAATTTAGAAATAGGAGGAACCCTGTAAATGAATATTGCAATAGCTGATGCACTAATAGCCTTCCTAACATGATGGAAGCTGAAATGAAAAATATCATAAGGATGATGAATAAAAAATCACAGGTCATGAATAATAACTTCAATCATATTGAGTGTCCAAATTCACCTCAAAGGAAACAACTTGTAGTGTAGTCCTTCATACGTCAATGAAAACCATCTTTTAGTGGATATGCTGATTTATTAATTATAGAAAAATAGATTTCCTATATGGAAAAGACGTTTTATCATGAACTGCCCCACTAGGGCCTTCTTGTCCATTCAAAGGTCAAGTTTTGAAAACCCAAATCCCACCTATAATAGGCTAGGTGTTGGTGACAAGAGCGAAGAATACATAAATGAAATGGGAGGCCTTTCCATAATGTACCTATATCCATGCACCCATACCATTTCCATGAAATAGTACAATGGAATAATAAAAAATACAAAAACATATAGAGTATAACCATGAATTCAATGACCTATAAGGAATACATATAATTATGATAGAATAAAATTAAATTGTAAAAGGAAAAAAATACATGCCCAACTAGAAATAAATTCTTAACCTAACAAAAACTAGAATAAATGAAAACTGAGAGGGACCAACTCATGATATCCAAGTCTCGACCAACGTATATGGTCAATGAACCAAAGTATCACTATGTTCCACTAAATTAGACATTGATTGGTCTTTCATTTGCATAATACATGACACTTATGGGTAAATCCCTTATAGGGGTGAATGTATACATACCTTGTAGGGTGCCTAAAATAAAAAGAGGGAGAAATAGAAGGATACAATAGAAGGTCAGCTCAACCTAAAGAAAGAAGGAAATGAAACCCAATTTATATATATATATATATATATTCTCATAAATAAACCCAAATGATAGAGAAAGGGGATATCCATCTCACAACCTGGCCAAAGTTGATTGTTATGCCTAAAGTTCCAAAATTATATCAACGATGCTTAAAATCAAACACAACCTCACCAGAATCTATGTAGAGGGGTCAACTCCTTGTCACTTCTCTCCACAGATAAGAAGCCACAACTCACATGGAGGACCTACACATTATTGGAGCTCAAATATGGTGGAGTTTCAATCCATAGATAGAGGACTCAAGACTATTGTAGTAGAGTACTATCTCTATCTGCATAAAGAGTATGGGGACTTGTGTCTAGATATGATAGGATATTTCTAATCCTAGCTTCACTCTGATGATCCTACCCTAATCGTTGTCATAACTAAGCACTACCTAAAGATGTGTCTTGTTCGAAAAACCTCACATTGTATCTTTTATTCTACAATAAAGGACACCATAATGTTCTATATGGATAAACACTTAGGATATTATACTCATAGTCCAAAATAAGATACCTATAGAAGGAGATATGAGCGGAAGAAGTTTCTAGGAGAAATAAACCGCATGTATGGGGGTCTACACAACATGTGACCCTACCTTTTCACCTTGTCGTGTTCTCCTATAAAAAATTATTGGGAATAAATTTCACACTACATAGAATGTAAAGGAGTTACGCAATGTGTCTTATGTCAAGGCCTTCATGTGTTCTCCTAGCCATGTCTGTGTCCTTCAACTCATTCTAGTTTACTAGGTTGTGTACTTTTCTATGCCTAGGTGTCTATCCATGCTCGTTTACTCCTAGAGTACATGAAATTTCACCCCACATGGGATCCTGGGAGTTGGAATTTGGTACAAAACCTGGCTTACCAGGTAGGGAAACATGGCAAGTAGACACCACACAATGTGTGATCCTTAACTTGGTTGGAAACCTTAGCTTTTATAGAAAAGGAAATACACTATATGTGTTCTTCATAACTACATAGCGTATACTAGAGTCTTTCACAGAAATTCGAGAACATTTATACTATTTCCAAATCCACACTCTCCATTGTGAATCATTCCACTTGAATTCACGAGATCAAAGAGGGTCGCCTCCAAATATTTATTTCTAGCCTCCAATGGATAGAAATTAGATTCTAATCATCTAATCGATGCCCGCATCACATATCATGTGTTTCCCATCACACATCATTTATCATAATCCCAGATCCATCAAGAATTATCCAAAATACCTCATGATCTATCTATAAGACACCAATACATTCATCATGCACACTACCATCATAAATTCAGGTGTTCGATCACACCTGAACCTACCCCGACAATGTGGAGTCATGATCTCATGGTCCAATGGTGAAGAACATGAAGAACATGTTGGGGGGAAATAAAAAGAACAATGGTGTACTCATCATTATCCAAGAGATATTTGAAAAAAAAATCTCACAGATATGATATCCAGGGTAATGAAATGGAATAATAAGGATACATTTAATTAAATAATTTAATTTAGATATCAGGATCATGCATAGTACGTGTGATATCCAATTAAAAATAAATTAGATGAAATACATTCTTTAAAAATTTAATCAAGAGGGAGAAAACCTCAATTGATGAGCTCTATATCAATATTGATCTATCATTGGTGAAGAATGAATTATCCAATGAATTATAATTCCTGCTGAAATTTTTTCCTCTCGATCGTGCTCGATCTAATCTCACATCATCCTCTAATGTGATCCATCAATGAAGAATTCTTAGATCTCCTCTCAAATCATTCTAGAGTTATGCAGATAAACTTGGTGATTTTTTATAAGTGGGTACTTATATAGGTTTATATAGGTTAGTTCAATTAATAAAATAAATAATTATTTATTCATTTATTTTATTAAATGTACCCACCAATGGTTTTCTCAACTAGATATTCAACACCGACCAACCTTAGATCTTGCCTAGGGTAAAACCTATGTTCCAGAATTAACCATGGTCTCAGATCTCTGATCTGAGACTTCATTTGGTATTTATTCCACTATTTCAAGAAAACTTCAAGCATGTGATATTAATATATTTAATATTTTTATAATGTCAATACTAGTCACATTGGGTCTCAGAATCTCACGTCATCTCAGTGTCTGGATCAAAAAAAATTATTGATATATTTTAAATTATTACAAGGGAAAAAATGTGACACTACATTCTCCACACCTATAAGGATTTTATCCAAAAAAGTATAATAAAAAAAAGGTGGGGATAATGACCTAGCATCTGGATCTCTTGCTCCTAGGATCTATCATGCATGCTCTCATTCTACCACAACACATGAACCAATGGAATGGCCTGTCCTCACAGGATCATCTCATATCGATCCGCGATCACCACCAGGTACTCTATAAAGGTGGACCCATCTTAGATGTCCATATCACCCTAGTAAATAATGTGAGTAGGATCATGAAAAAATCTCCTCAGTTGTGATGATTGAAATATGTAATTCACCTATTAGAACTTTGGGGTAAAGGCCAAATAGTAAGAGACCTCACCAACTCTCTACATGATCTAAAATGGCTTGATGAACCATAGAGATAGTTTTTCTCCCTAATCAAATCTCTATAATCCTCATCGTGGGGAGACTCTCAGAAAAATATGGTATCCCTTCTCAAGCTCCAAAGGCCTACAACATTGATTTTCATAAGATTTTTGTCATCTCTAGGCTTCCCTCATGCACTCTCGGATCACCTAAACCTTATCTGCCATTTCCTACACCATCTCTGGCCCAACAAGAGAAGTCTTTCCAATCTCAGACCAATATAAGGGTGACTTGCAAGGTCTCCCATACATTTCCAATAAAGTTTTCATACCAATCGTATGGTGATATCTATAATTATAAGTAGACTCTACCAATGTAAAGTGATCCTCCTTGCTCTAGTATAACTCTAATATACTATCTCTCAGAATATTCTCTAACACCTGGATAATCCGTTCATTCAACCCATCCATTTGGGGGTGAAATGTTGTACTCATCCTCAAATGGGTATCAAAGGACTCCTACAAGAATTTACATAAACATGATGTAAACTTCACATCACGATCAGAGATAATTTTTTAGGGTACCCCATGGAGTCAGATGATATCCCACACATACAACTCACTAAAACTATCCACTGAACTTTGCACCTTGATAGAAAGGAAGTTCTTGGACTTGGTAATTCATTCAACTTTACCCATATACCATCATGGCCTCTCACTATCCATGGAAACCCTATCATAAATTACATGAATATGTCATCCTATTTCCACTCTAGGATCTATAGATTATATATAAAACCTTACAAAATCTAGTACTCAACATTTACCTAATGACATGTGAGAAACTAAGAGATAAACTCGGTGACCCTCTACCTCATGTTTTCCCACTAAAAATACTACTGAAATTCTATGTATATTTTTTTCAATTTGTGATGTACAACCAAAGGAGAGTTATGAAACTCCCCCATCACCTCCTCTCACATCATGGCTAGAACCACTGTCCATCCTCAAAAAAGAATGACTTTATCCCCTCCTTAAAAGAATCCATATAGTGCATCCCATGAGGATATCTAGTCATAAAGCACATCACAGTTGATGTATCCCAACTAATCCTCCCTTACCTGAAAAAGAAGCATAGGATTGAACACCATCAACTAAAGAAAAATTGAACCCCTCTCCTATATTGGGTTCAGCTAAAAAGAAGCTAACTGCACAGACACCTCCTCCACCAAGCAAGAATGGGACTTTCTACTAAGGGAATATGCCACCATGTTTTCCTTCCTGGGATTTTAGACTATATCGAAGTCATAGTCCTATAGAAAATCCAACCAACACCACTTTCTCATGTTAAGATATATCTTCATGAATATATACATGAGAATTTGGTGTTTTGAGTATATAAAAAAAAGCACACTCCAAAAATATAGTTCATCTACATATTCAGAGTGAATACTACCACTACCAACTCTAGGGTGTAAGTCATGTAGTTTCTCTCAAGGGATATTAAATTCCATGAACCATATGAAGTCACAAACTACCTCTGCATCAACATGAAATTGATCCTAGTTCCATAGGCATCACAAAAAACTGTATACACAACACCCTCCTCCGGTAGGCTCAACATAGGAGCACTAATTAGCCTCATCCTCAACTCCTCAAAGGCTCACTAACTCTTCTTGGTCTAGGTAAACATATACCCTTTCCATGTTAGGTCAATTAAAGGGGCTACAATCCTAGTGACATCTTCCAAAAAACTCTTGTATTATCCAAGAAAACCAGGAAATATTTTGTACCTTGGATACACTCTTAGGTGGCTACCAATCAATCAATGCATAAATATTCACCAGGTTCACAACTAAACCATGATTATAAATGGAATGCCCTGAAAAATTGAACCTCTTAGATCCAAAATTGGAACTTTGAAGTCTTACCATAAAGATGGTTCTCTAAGAGTTTTTCTGGGACCATGATCAAGTTCTTTATGTGATCCTCATCTGATACAGAGTAATTAAGTAAGTTATCAATCAAGGAAACCACAAATCGGTCCATGTATGGCTAGAATATCCAATTCATCAAATCTATAAGCATAGTGGGGGAATTTGTCACATAGAAAGGCATCACCAGGAACTTATAATGTGTGTAATAACATTATAATCTTTTCATTGGGATATCAAGATTGTGAACCCTCAACAAGTAGTAGCTGGAACAGAGATCAATCTTCAATAACCAACTCAATCCATGTAACTAGTCAAGGAGGTCATCAATCCATGGTGGAATGACCCATATCTCTAACGATAATGAAATTAAGGGAGATAGATAATGACCCACGAGTCCCACCTTTAGTAGTCCTTGGGTTGTCAACTAGCACCAAGGGTATAAAAATCTCATGAAATGGTAGTCATTATCATCTATTATAATACAATATCAGGAGATAAGATGAATCATCCACACAAAAATCCATGAAAAATATAAAAAGAAACCAAAACCATACCAGATGCATGTATAAATAAAACTAATATGGATTAAAAGTCTCCAAAAGTAAACACCCAAAATCAAAGATAAATTAATGACATAAAAGCTATCCAAAGGCCCAATCTAGTAATGTCGAGCATGGTGCATGTAATCCTTCGAGAAACTTGAAAATCAATTTATATATATAGAGTGAGCATACAAGTATACTCACTAGGAAAAAAATTTATCTCAAGCACATGTGAAATAAACAGACTAATTATCCCATACGAGAACAACAAAACCATACATCACTTATACATTTATACTAACCAAACCCAACCTCACCAAGGCATGATCACCAAATAACGCAAGCCAAGTAATATAATATAACATGATTCACATTGATAAAGGGTACACTGCACCACTTTCCTACTAGTATGGCACTCTCACACCCCAATGTTGTATGAACTAGTCCTATAATCTCTTCCATATGCCACACCACCCCATAAGGACTTTCACATCACATCATGCTCACAAACACCTGGGATCAACACCCCATAAGCACGTTCGCATCACATCTCACCTAAAAACACATGATCCATCACACACCCACAACCATAACCAGGGCAGTAGGGTATCATGGACATAAAGGACATCAAACTTGTGATATCCTCATACCATGCATGAACCCCAATTTAAGACACATCATCCCATCTCATCCTTCCCATAGAGACCTAGGTAATGTCATATCTTGACCAACTACACCCTAGCTCACTACCCCACAAGCACGAACACATCACAACTCACCCGAAGAAGAGTGGGCTATCACAACCACTATCTAGTTCACTAATAGACCTATGTCCATCAAAACCTATGGAATACCTACCACAACTAGAAGAGAGAGTATGAAGGAGTAGGTACCTGGTCATCTGTCCCCTTCCCTGGTTATGAGGAAAAACACCCCCAGCATGACTATATAGGTATTAGCACATAATGCTTGATGTGGGTGGGTGAATATAAAAATCAAAAATAATATACAGTTATATACATATAGCTACACACATAATCCCAACCTAGGGGTTCACAACCAAACAAAAACTGACTCACAACATCGCCACTTATGCTGCCACATCTAAATGCATAACACCAATCAAACCACAAGCCACATCACACTGCCAACCAATTCCCATTATCCCCCATTAATTTCATTATTTAGCATCATCCACATATAGCCACACATTCCAGCATTTATTTTTTTCATTTATCATTTTCATCCACTTAACCAAACCAAACCTCATCCATTTCAATCATTATTAAACAATTTATTCCATCACTACCCAGGAATATATCACAAAGAAACCACATAACACAGATAGCTCATCACCCCCATTGTACCACCACCTCTCCACCCCAAAATAATGGACAAACAAACACCACCTCATTGCCCCAAAATTATGGAAAACCAACCTCCACCTCACTGCCCCAAAAGCACAACCAAATAACCATCATCCCCACATCGCATCGCAATCAGAAATCGTCATCCCATAATAATGGCCATACATCACAACCCATCAAGATTATTTTACATATTTTCAAAAGGGTATTTTATCACATTCCATTTTATTTTAGGGGTGTTATCACACAATCCATAAATCTAGGGAAACTATTTAATTAGACAAATATAAGTGGCTATCTAATTTCAATTTTAGATTGATATCACAATAATCAAAATAGACACAATACTCTACACATATCATCCAGTGAAAAAAAATCCCCTAATGGCCCCAATTTTTAGTGGGGAATCAAGCCTGTACAATCACAATATCACAATAAAATCAAATTCGTAAAAGCTTGCGAATATTTTCCCTTTCCATTTTAATTTCAATTAACCAAATTATTTTATCTTTAACTAATCCAAAACAACCATCCTATATATATAAACAAAATAAAACCACACCCATGTGATACACAATAAAGATAAATGAGGTATCCCCTACCTTAAAGAATCCTTATGAACTTGTTGCACACCACTAGGTGAAGAGGAAACGATCGTAAACCACAACCACAAATGGGAAACCATAGATCAACCTATACCACACCCAAATATCATAAAAATGCATCCTAGATCACACCCTAAACCAAAAAAACATCAATGTAGTGAATCCAAAAGAGAAGAGCAAGAGAAAACTGACTAAGAAGAAGAAAGGGCTTACCAATGATTGCCAATGGGCATCCACCGGATCCAATGAATCAAAGTGGGAGGAAGGGGGCTAGAAGATCCTCTCAAGGAACATAGGGTTTTTACAAAATTATAGAGGGAGGGAACAACTGATTGAAATTAAATTCATCCAAAAGGGTTATAAAAAACCTAGACCCCACCAATTTCTTATTTTGTAAACATTGCATGGCGTGTAATCATTGGGTTTTCTGAAAATTCAAAATTTAACCAAAAAATGCATCACCTCAGCCTTTATTTAATACACATAATAAATTTCACTAAAAATACATGTAATCCATCATATAACTTCCCCCTTATCAAATTTACAATCCATGAGCCAACTAACTACACAAGTTGTGAACCGATATTTCAGGTCATGTAAGCAATACATAGCGTGTATTTCCTATAGGTTCACTAATGTACCTACAACCTCCAGAAAAAACTCATATAACCTTCCACAAACACCTATAACCACCAAAAATGGAAAATTAATAGGTTGAGATGGAATGGTAAATTACATTAGATACCACTCAAATGATTCTCTCTCTTGAAAATCAAAAACCAATCCCTAAAAGAAAGGGGTCTGAATAACCACCCCAAAAGATACCTCTGAAGGATCTCGTCATACCTCAAATACCACCACAAACCAAACACGCTAAAAAAATGGTCACAAAACATCTCACACAACCTCATCACTATACACAGCCACATCACCATAACCATCCAACCTTTATATAGCCTAAACTAATAGCTCTTCTTCCCCAAACATACAAATCAAAGAATTCCATCCTCCATGTCAATATACTATCCACTATGGGTGTCACTGACTCAACCAAATGGTTTTAATCACATAATAGTTAATGAATCTAAATTAGGAATCAGGTCCTCATATTTTCATATGTAGTAACTTTACCACACATCACAAAATGGGGAAAACACTTATCTCATAAAATAGGAGGTTACAAAAATCACATCAAAAAGAAAAATAGATCATACAAAAACTCAAAAAAAACTCTAAGTATTGGGCATGCATCTAAATATCTCACTCCCAAGTACTCTCCCTCAGGTCACCATTCCTCCATAACACATGAACCAAAGGAATAGTCTATCAATGCATCACCTTCTCTTGGAAATCCTAGATCTCTACTAATCGCTCTATGAATGTTGCATCATCCTTAATATCCAACTCTCCCTGGTCAGTGAAATGGGATTCATCATGAAGATACTAATTAATCTAAGAGAAATAGAATACATCATGGATCCTCTCTAGCTATGATGGAAATTCCAAATGATATTCCACCTTTCCAAATAACCTCAATACCTCAAAGGCCCCAACAAACCTAGGAGAAAGATTACTTTCTATGCCAAACCTCATCTTCCCATGTTTAGGGGAAACCTTTTATAATACATGGTCCCCAATATGAAACTCCATGGGCATCCTCCTATGATTGGAATAAGACTTTTCCCAGTCATGTGTTTCTTTAATCCTCTCATAAAAAAGTTAAACCATCTTTGGCATGCTTTGAACCGCATTGGGAGCAAGAACTCCTACCTCCCTAACCTCCATCCAGCACAATGGATAATAACATAGTCACCCATAAAAGGCTTCAAATGGGGTCATACCAATGGATGGGTGATATTGTTTTATAAGAAAACTCAACCAAGATTAATTATCATACCCAATATCCAAAAAAGTCCAAAATTCATGCCCAAAAAATATACACTAGTGTATATATGGTCTTCTCTATCTGCCTATTTATTTGAGGGTGGAAAACAATACTAAGGCATAACTGAGTGCTAAAAACAATTTTTAATCCCTTAAAAACTCACAAGGTAAAACATGTTTCCCAATTCAAGATAATGGATCTTAGAAATCCATGTAACCATACCACATAATCTACATAATTCTTAACCAAATCATCAATTGTTTTCGACTCCTTTATCACTAAGAAGTAGGATAATTTTTTCAAATGGTCTATGGTCACCCAGATAGCATCACAACATCTCTAAAATATAGGTAACCCTATAATGATATCTATCAATATTTGATCCCATTTCCACTCAGGAACATCTAAAGGATGCAACAAACTATGAGGAACACAATTCCCAGCCTCTAACTATTGGAAAACCAAGCACTATGACACAAACTCTGACACCATCCATTTTATCTAAGGACACCAAAACTATATCCTCAAACAACAGTACATATTGGAAATTCATTGGTGTACTACCAAAGGTGGGCTATAAAACTCATGAAGGAATCCCTCATGCTTCACTACCAGAACAAAATAGCCTCCCACAAAGAAACATCTAATTCTGACCATCCTCTAACTATCCCTCTATAGAATCACTATAGCCAACATGACTTTGAGTAGATCAATATGTTTTCGATGAACATGACTATGAACTGATCTAGTAATTCATATAATATATAGTCTATGAGCCACATGAACACCAATAGAATGTTTTTGACACTTAATGGAATGAACAAAAACTCAAAGTATCCATACCTACATCAGAATGTAGTCTTTAGGAAATCTCTCTCTTTCACCCTCCACTAGTGATATCCAAACTACATATCAATATTAGAAAATAGAATCTCCCCTCTCAGCTAGTCAAAAAGACTTTCTATCATCAGAAGAGAGTAACAGTTCTTGACCAACACCTAATTTAAACTCTAGTAGTATATACACAACCTTAGAATGCCATCCTCCATCTTGGTGAACAACACTAGTGCACCCCATAGTGAAACACTAGGCTAAATAATACCCTTCTACATCAGATCATCAATCTAAATCCTTATCTCCCACAACTCATAAGGTTCTATCCGATAAGGATCCATCAGAATCAGATAGGCATCAGGCTACAAGTCTACCCTAAAATAAACATCATGTCGATGGGGTAGCATCAAAATCACCTTTGAAAAAATATAAAAACTCCCCAACACACCTGGGAACCTCCACCATCCCAACTTATTTAGATTCCATAGAAAATCATCAATCAAAGAAAGAAGGGGCTCCCCACACCAACTTTCCACCTAAGAACCTTTTTCAACAGCAAAAAACATATACTAGTCGTCCATATTTAAGAAAATTACTCTATTATGGAAGCAGTTGATAACAGCACACAATGAATAAAACCAGTCAATGTTGAGGATAAAATCGTATAGCTGTATCTGAAGCGAGAAAAGATACACACGGGACATATGTGGGACCCTCATCAGTATGAACCCCTAGTACACATCAAACAAGGTATTCTGGCCTCCAAATGATGTAGTCAACACCAGGGGCATAGAAATGCTCTCTACATCAAGTCCCAGATCAAAATATAGAGTGGGTGAAACAAAGGAGTGTGGAGATCCTAAATCAAAGAAGGAAAAAACAAGGGTACTAAAAAAATGATCAAACCACTGATGATCCATATCTCCTCTAGCACTACTACCTCCACTTCATGCAATTAACCATGACCATATCCTTTACCTCTATGTTGATGACCACCTCCATGAACACACTCAGGTTGAGTTTCCTAAACACGACAAACATTCAAGGTTTATCATCTACCTAATCCATCTTCCCTTAGTGGAGCATTAATAGTATTTCCCCTACTTCTAAAATGGTCTCACTAGCTACTTCTATTATGGATGGAACTGAACTTGTCCACAGCCACCAAATATAGCTTAGGGGACTATTGGAAACTAGTTCTAGTGATGGTCAAAACCCCCAGAACCAAAAAACCCTAGAATGAAGTCACTAAGAAAATCGTGGAAACCATTGTCCCCAAAAGTCCATAAGGGGATTTTCTCAGGTCAACTACCCAATAGTTGAAACCTCAAAGGTCCTAGTACCTGAGACTAACCACTAAAAATTTTGCTTCTTGAGGAACCCTATTAGTTCCCCTCTCAGAGTAAGTTTCCTTGAAAGTTCATCCTATAGATTACCTCCACCTTCTTCTGAAACTATAAATACATTAGAAGCATAGAAGGAGTAACTACATACTAGATAGAAGGAAATAGTTCCTCCTAAAGACATCTCACATGAGACTCTTCATATGTAAAAAAATATGGGGCAAAGCGCAGAAGGTCCTAGAACTTGATTCCCAAACAACTCCATGAAATAATATAAAAAGAAGCCAAAACCATCCCACATGAATGTATAAATAAAAATAATAGAGATAAAATTACCCAAAAGTAAATACCTAAAATAAAATCTAATGTAGAGACACATCATCTATCCAAAGGTCTGAGTTATTAATATCCAACATGGTCCATATAATCCTCCTGGAAACCTGAAAATTAGTTTAGATACATAGGGTGAGCATACAATTATACTCAATAAGAAAACCAAAGTCTCTCATGCATATATGAAATAATAATACTAATCCACCCATGAGAAAATATGAAAAACAAACATCACCTATACAGGTATACTAACCAAACCCAACCTTACCAAGGAACGCTCACAAAATAATCCAAGCCAAGTAATATAATATAACATGAATCACATAGATCAAGGGTACCTCGAACCAATTTCCTATTGGTATTCCACTCTCACACCCCAATGTTATACATCTTGGAACTCCCATATCTTCTATATACCACACCACCCCACAATAATGGTCACATCACGTCATGCATGTAGACACTCCCCCCCATAAGAACAACCACATCACATCTCACCTAAAAACACCTAGGCCATCACACATCCACAACACTAACCAGATGAGTAGGATTTTGTGAATATAAAGGACATCAAACTCATTCCCTCCTCCTACCATGGACGACTTCTACTATAAGCCACCTCATCCCATCTCATCATACCTATAGACACTTGTGCTATGTCAATTCTTGTTCGAAGACACCAGTGCTCGCTATCCCTCAAGAACGACCACATCACTACTCACCCAAAGACACCTGGTCTATAAAAACCACAATATAGTGAACTAATATACCTTTAGCCATCACGTCTGGTGAAATAACTACCTCACCTAGAAGATACAGTGGGAAATAGCAGGTAACCATCCATTTTCCCTCTTCATTGAATGTTGGGAAACACCCCTCACATTACTATGGGGGTGTCGGCACATAGTGATTGATGTGGGTGGGATGCATATAGAAATCACAAAGAGTATACAAGTATATACATATATCCACACACAGAAGGACAGCCTATGGGTTCAAAACCAAACACTAACAAAATCACAACATCCTAACTTCCGTTTCCACCTCTAAATGTGTAGCAGTAAACAAACCCTAAGCCACATCACACCACTAACCAATTCCCATTATCTAACCCATTCATTTCATTATTTAGAATCATCCACATTTAACCACATATCCCATCATTTATTTGTTCATTTATCATTTCCAACCTATTACCCAAACCAAACCCCATCCATTTCAATAATTATTAAATAATTTATTCCATCACTACTCATAAATCTAGCACAAATCAAACATATATCACAAATAGCTCATCACCCCACCATACCACCACCTCACCACCCTAAAAGAATAGCCGATGAATTGCCACATCACCTCTCCAAAATCACGTCCAAATAATCATAATCCCCATATCATATCATAATCAGTCAAAATAATCCCACAAGAAGGGCCACACATCAAAACCCATAAAGATCATTTTACCGATTTTCAAAATGGTATTTTATCACATTCCACTTTATTTTAGGGGTATTACCACACAATCTATAATCTTTGGAAACCCATTTCATTAGCCAAATATAATTGGTTATCTAATTTCCATTTTAGGGTTATATCACAATAATAACAATAGACACAATTGTCTACATATATCATCCAGCACAAACAAAGCCCTCAACTGCCACAATTTTCAGTGGGGCATCAAGCTCATATAATCACAATATCACAATCATATCAAAACCGTAAAATCCTGAGAATATTTACCATTTCCCCTTTTAATTTTAATTAACAAAATTATTTATCTTTAATTAATATAGTAAAAAAATACCCCATACATAATAAAAAAGAAAAACCATATCACATGATACAGAATAAAGAGAAATAAGGGACTACCTGCCTCAAAAAGATTTTTCAACTCACTATACACCATAGGGTGAAGAAGAAACACCGAAAAACCAAAACCGAACATGGTAACTCATGGATCAACCTACAACACACCGAATTATAAACAAAAAATAGCCGAAATCACACCATAAACCAAAAAAAATTGCTGCACTAAATCCCCATGAGATGAACTAGAGGAAGGTAACCAAGAATAAGTAAGTACTTACCACTGATTTCCAACATGCATTCACTAAATCAAATGAATCAAATAAAGAGGAAGGGGATAAAAGATCCTATCTATGACTAGTATTATACCAAAATGAGATAGGGAGAGGCCAAATGAAAGAATATTTGGCTACAAAGGTTATAAAATAAAATGTACCCCTCCGGTTTCACTTCTTGTAAATATTAAATGGCGTGTAATCCTTGGGTTTTCTAAAAATTATAGCTTTCATCAAAAAATGCACTACCTAAAACTTTATTTAATAAAAATCATAAATTCCACTTACATGACTTGTAATCCATCTCATAGATCCCCCCATAGAAAATTTACAAGTCATGAACCAGCTGCCTATACAATGCATGGACCACTATTTAATGTCTTGTAAACAATACACATTGAGTATTTCCTAAAGAAGCTCAAATGAACCTCCAACATCCACTAAAAACTCTTAGAACCTCCCTTGAACATATCCAACCACAAAAACTAGAAAATTAATATTTTTGGAAGTCATGGTTCATTACACTTGATAAGGGGTACTTATTCTTTATCATTACCTAGTTTAGGTAGTGATAATCAACACAAACCCTCAAGCTGTCATCCTCTTTTTTCACAAAAAAATAGTGTTGTTTAGGGGAAAACACTTTTTATAATAATGATATTATCTTGAAGGTCCTAAAACTACACCCTCATCTACCAGATCTTTTTAGGGGATATCTGATGTGTCACAAAAGATATTGGTGTAATCTCATGGTTCAATTCCACGGAAAATTCTATATCCCTCCATGGAGATAGTCCCAGAACATCCTAAGGGAATACATCTATATAGTCCTTCACTAATAAAGGAATCTAAATGGTTGAAGAGCCTAAAAAACCAAGGGCCAAACTTTTAACTTTTGGGTGATGGGTTTTATCTTCCAACTCACAAAACCCACTCACTTAGCCATGAGATATCTCTCACCTACAAAGGAGAATCTCATCCCATCCATCCTTGGTCATCTATCTCATATGTGATAAAAGTCAATTTGGGCCTAGACTATAGACATCCAATTAATTCCCAAGATGATATAATGATGTCTCATCATGATGAAAAAGAGGAATTACATGAAACTCTCTCCACTAAGTGATATCTCTCACTGCCATCATATTTGTGATAAAGAATAAATATTCCCCATATATACCTTTAGCCATAGCTATTGGGATAAAGTATCAATTGAAAGCCCCATATATCATACTAGGAATAAGGATATAAATTAATGACTCATACCTATGTATACAAGTACTAAATAAAGATTACAATAAACATATATAGTACCTCAGATCATCTCTTGTGCAGCTTGGTCATAGCCCTCCATGGCATGAAACTACCCACAACCCAGACCACCAGCTCCCTAAGCCTGGCGTAGGCCACCTGGTGGTGGTGTTGGGAGAAACTTATAGATTAACCCTCCACTATTATCTACTCCCTATATACCTTCACTTTCCCCTATATTTTCACTACATCCCTTGTGGCCACACTGACCATGCTTGGGAGATCTCTGATCAAGCACTGCCTCTTCCATAGTGGTCCATCCACCATCTACTTATCCTACTTTGTATGATGGTTTGGTAAATCATGTTCCATGTGACCCCTATATAAATAGGCATATAATATTCCCTCAAATAGCTAGTTGGATCTTTTAGGTGATCCCTAAACCCCATATCCACAAATTTGAGTTCGATCATGAGTATGCCTCCTCTACCAAGACCTCAACCTATCATGCCTACTAGAAGTTACTGATGAATTAGCCACATGGTGACCACTACAATATATAACCACCTATTTCCCCTCTTCTAGGAAACTCTCAGTCATTAGAAATCTATCTAAACCTCCAACACAAGTGGGTTGGCATAATTAGACCACAATGGATTGAATTTCTCTATAGATATCCTACTTGAGATTCTACACCTGAAAGAATCCTTATCATACCATATCAAGGGAGTATACTGTGAGGTTAGTGAAACTAATGGTGTACTAATAAAATGATATAATACCATACTAAATCTCAATAATATCCTAAATCCAAACTTATCACAAGTACAAGGGGTAATACTTCTCATGCAATAGATGTTGAAAGTTAGACCATGAGAGTTTGGTCTCGTCATGGGTCAGTGTCACTAGAATCCACCAATACCCTGATGCTCTATTGAAAATATTGGCTATTAGTAAAACCATAGGATCAATAGGGATTTGAACCATTCTTAAGACTCATATCATTAACTCAATACAATAATTCACAACCTAGGGATCTAGCTCACTGTGGAACATTAGAGGTCTCTAACGCTAAAACTCATGATGGGTGTTAAGCTTGAATTAAAAAATAGACTGAAATGTTAGCAATAACTTTTTATAAACATGGATGGTTTTTTCTACTTTCTTCCCTATAAGAAACACCTCATGAGAT
The DNA here is from genome assembly GCA_963277665.1 of Viscum album. Taxonomy (NCBI): domain Eukaryota; kingdom Viridiplantae; phylum Streptophyta; class Magnoliopsida; order Santalales; family Viscaceae; genus Viscum; species Viscum album. Next base: position 1,494,537,001 of record OY728120.1, read on the forward strand.
GGCCCCTGAACTAAGGACTTATAACCCATCATATCATCATCCCAATATTGAATCAGTAACCTAGTTGGATATATTTACAGATGAATCCTAAAATTACTCAAGACGTACCATGAACAGATGAGAATATATACATGGATATCTGAATCAACAATGATATTCAAAGGACTTGATCATATATAATGAATGTGTCATTTTTTCCTACAACCAATGCCTCAGTATACTGAGTCAACTAGCAGGTATTCAGAGTCCTGGTGAATGGATACATCAGCTAACACACCAACATTGGATTACTTAGCCTGAAATCCACAATTGATACACTTATACTGTATTTTCATAAGTCCCAACCAATTCCTAAAAAGGGGAAAACTCCAAACACCATCCCAAGTAATTAACTACTGTGATACCATTCTATCAACAGCCGACCCACCAGGGCCTTCCTGATCAGTGGAAGGTTGAGATGTGACAACCTTAAGCCCAACTCTAATAGGACAAGTTCTTGAAAAAATCATCAATAATTCATAAATTAAATGGGAGGGATTTTACTAATTCACTTTTACACACACACCCATACTATCTCTATGAAATAGTACCAAGGAATAATAATAACGACTGAAACATCTATAGTAAAAAAATGTATGCAATAACCTGTATGGAATACATCATAGTATGATAGAATAAAACCAAAGTGTACAAGGGAAAAATACATTCTCAGTAATTAATTAAGTCAAAAAATGAAAACAATGGGAATAAATGAATACTGATAGATCCCTGGTCTTTATCTCCAAGTCCCAACCTCCATACATGGTCAATGCACCCAGGTATCACTATGATCCACCAAATTCACCGCCAATATATCCATCATATATATAAGATATGACACATATAAGAAAATCCAATGTAAGGGTAAGTATAAACATACCTAGTAGGATTCCCAAAAAAACTGAAGATGTTCCAATATAAAGATACAATAGAAGGTTATCTCAATTCAAAGAGGGAAACAAAACTCTCTCTATATATATATATATATATATTCATAAAGAAAACTAGAAGAGATAGAAAGGGGGTATCCATCTCATAGACTAATCAAATTCAATGATTCTTCCTGCAGTTTCAAAACTTCATCACTGATTCCCATCATCAAATGGAATCTCAACATAATCTGTATAGAGAGTCCCACTCCTCGCTATTGTGCTTCACAACCGAGGGAGATACAATTTTAGTAGAAATATAACATGATGTTGGATCTCAAAGATTAGGGGTATTATAATCTGTAGATAGAGGACACACTCCTAGGGTATTAGAGTACCATCTCTATCTTCATAAAGAGTATGGGGGGGCCCCTCCCTAGTGATAAAGGGGAGTGTAAACCCAAAAATCACTCTCATAATCCTTCCTTGATCACTTCAATTTCCATGTGCCTAAAGAATAATCATAATCAGAACACATTGTATAATATCTCATATTCCATAAAAAATGGCACCATTGTGTTATACATGAAAAATCACTCATTATAGGCAACTCACGGGACAAAATCCAAGTCCTAAAGGAGATATGATAGGAATAAGTTTCTAGGATAAATACATGATGTGAATGGGGGTCCACATGGCATGTGACCCTACCTCATAATATAGTCATGTTCTCCTATAAAAATGTATTCAGAATCCATGTCACGCTAAAAGGAATGTATAAAAGTTACATGGTGTGTATCAGCCACTTAGGACCTACCTGTGTGCTCCTAGTCATGCTTGTGTACTTAGTATAATGATCGTGTACCTAGTTTTGTACCTGGTCATGCAAAAGTGTTGGGTCATGCCTACATACTCTTGGAGTACATGGTGTGTCACCCTACATGGGTTCCTAGGAGTGTGTTGTTGGAACCTGACCTGGCTACCCGAGTAGGGTCACACGACATGTGGAACCAGCCACACATCATGTGATCCTTAATACTGCTAGAAACCCTACCCATTATAGAAATGGAATCACATAGCATTTTTTTTTGAACTACATGGTGCGTACTATGGTTTTTTTAGAAATTACATAACCTTAATGTGGTTTCCATATTTATTCTCATAAACACAAATCTCACCATTTTATGGATCAATATTAAAGGGGATCTCTTATATCCATCAATTTATGGCATTTAGTGGCTTGAAATCATATTTTGGTCATCCGCTCGAAACCTATAGTGTGTCTCATGCACATACCTTCACCCACTCCACTTCGAATTCTAGATCCATGAAGCATCTCCAAAAATCCATCATGATCCATCCACAAAATTCAAATCCATTCATTTTTCACACAACCACTATGAATATAGGGGTTCAATATCACTCAAACCCACCTTGGAAATGTCAAATTGTGACCTTGTGGTCCAATGATGAATAACATGAAGAACAAGTGGGGTAAAATCCTAATAAAAAAGGTGTGACCAATGTTGGACAAGAGATATCGAAAAAAGATCATGTGAATGGGATATCTAGGGTCATAACATGGAATAACAAGAATAAATTCAATTAAACAATTTCATTTGGATACCATGATCATGAGAGGAACATGCAGTCTTCAATCAAAAATAATGAAGAAAAAATCCATACTTTAACATTTTAATAAAAAGTGATGGAAAAAAAATTTAAGATCCATAACATGATTTGGATTGATCGTTTGTGAAGAATGAATTCATAATGAAGGAGAAGTCTGGCTATATTCATTTTCTCTCAATCCACCTCGATCCAATCACTTGTCATCCTATGATGTGATCCACTAATGAAAAACACTCAGAGCTCCTCTAAAATCCTTCTAGGGTTGTGAGTATAACAGTGGATATTTTTTATAATTGGTTACATATATAGGTTTCACTAGTTTAGGTCATTTAATAAAATAATTAAATAATTTAATTATTTATTTTATTAAATACACACTCCAATGGATGCCTCAACCAAACGTCCAGTGCTGACCAACCTTAGGTCATGCCTAGGGTAAACCCTACATTATGGAATCAACCATGGTCCCATATTTCTAATTCGATAATCCTTTTGGGATTTATTCTACTATATCAATAAACTATGTGTTCATGATGTTTATATATTTAATATTTTTATAATATCAATATCAGGCTCACCGGGCCTCGAAATCTCCAGTTGTATCAACTTATGGATCTGAAAATATTCCTTAATATATTCTAAAGTCTTAAAAAGAAAAAAAAATGTCACTAAATTCTCCCCACCATCAATTATTTTCACCCCAAAATCATAATACAAAAAAATATGGGTTCATTGAGCCTACACCTAGCTCTCTCACTCCTAGGAGCTCTCCTGCATGCTCTCATGTTGTCACAGAACACTAACCAAGGGAATGATCCATCCCCGTGGGATCCTATCTTACTGATCCTTGATCACCATTGGGTACTCCATGAATGTTTCCCCATCCTTTATGTCCATATCACCTTATTCATTAACGTGCATGGGATTATGCATCTATCTCTTTATCTATGATGCATGAAAGACTTCATTCACCTGATCCAACTATGGGGGTAAGGCCAAATAGTAAGAGACCCCACCAACTCTCCATAATATTTAAAAAATTCCATAAACCTCATATATATCTTTCCTAACTTGATGAATATATTCAATCCTAATCATGGGGAGACTCTTAAGAAAACGTTGTATCCCGACTCAAACTCTAAAGGCCTACGACGTCGATCTATATAAGATTTCTATTGGATCTTGGTTGTCCTAATATGCTTGTGGATCACCTGGACCTTCTATGTCATCACGTGAACCATATTTTTCTCGATAATAGAAGTATCACCAATATCAAACCAACATAAGGGTGACATGCAGGGTCTCCCATATACGGCATAAAAAGTTTCCATTCCAATATTAGAGTGATATTTGCTATTATAAGAAGACTATACCAATGTTAAGTTATCATACTAGCTCTATACAAAGTCCAACACACAATTTATTATAATATCCTCCCACACCTCAAAAGTATACTTAGTCTACCCACCCATCTAGGGGTGAAACACTGTACTCATCCTCATCTAGACCCCAAAGGCCTCCTACAAGCCTCTATATAATTGTGATGTGAACCAGGAATCATGGCCGGAGAAAATATTTGATGGTATATGGATTCATATGATCTATCAACTATACAATTGACATAAAATATCCACCTAAATATACTCCCTGATAGAAAGGAAGTATAAAGACTTGGTAATTTATTGAACTATCACCTAGTTGGAATCATTCCCTCTCATTATCCCCTGAATCCTTGTCACAAATTCTATGGATATGTCATCCCATTTCCACCAAGGGATCTCAAGAGGCTACATAAAACCTTCCAAAACCTCATGCCCAGACTTTACATGATGACATGTGAGATACCAAAAGATGAACTTGGCAACCCTCTATCTCATGTCATCCCACCAAAATTTCTATTTAATGCCCTTTTACATATTTTTCACTCCAGTGTGTATAACCAAAGTAAAATTATGAAACTTTGCATTCACCTCCTCTCGCATCATGAACATAACCACTATCTATCCTCATAATACTATGATGTGCTCCCATCCTTCAAATAAGCCATCTGGTGTATCCCTTAAGGATATTTGGTCATTAAGAACCTCATAGTCAATGTCTCCCAACTGATCCTCCCTCACATATTGATGGATTGGGGATTTAATACCATCGATTGAAGAAAAAATTCACCCATATACTCCACTAGGGTAATCTATAATGAATCCAACTACTTAGATTCCTTCTCTACCAATAAATAATTATAATTCCTATTAAGGGAATATTCCACCATGTTACCCTTCCCATGGGTATATAATATCTTGAATTAATAGTCTTTTAGGTAATACAACCAATGCTTCTACCTAAAGTTAAGATATATTTATGTTATGATATACCTATGACTTTGATGGTCTGAGTATGCAACAAATAAATCTCCCAAAAGATTGTGCCTCAACATCTTTAGAGTTGAGATTACCACTGCCAACTCTAGGTTGTGATTAGCATAGTTCTATTCATGGGGTATAAACATCCCCAACCCATATGTGATCACTTTCTTCCTCCTAATTAATATGAAACTAATCCCAACTCTAGATCCATCACAAAACACTATGTACTCAACACCCTCCTCTGGTAGTCTGAACATGGTAGCACTATTCAACCTCATCCTTAACTCCTCAAAGGATCTTTGACAGTACTCATTCTAGGTAAATGTCTTCCATTTTCACATGAGGGTTGTAAAAGGGGATGAAATCTTATATAATGTTTTCAAAAACCTCATATAGTACCCCCACCATTCTAAGAAATCTTTATACCTCTTACATGCTCTTGGGTGGCTCCTAAGAAATTATAACATCAATATTCACTGGTTCCACACCTAAACCGTGATCTTAAATAACATACCTCAAAAATTGAACATCAAGGATCCAAAAATAGAAATTTGAAAGCTTTCCATAAAGCTGGTGTCCTAGATTAAGTCTAGTACCATGCTCAGGTGATCTTCATGATCCTCCTCTATTGAAAAGTAACTGAGTATTTTATCAATGAAGGTAATCAAAAATCATTACATGTGTGGATAGAAGAACCATTTAATCAAATCCATAAACATAGTGGGGGAATTAATCAAACCAAAATGTATCATGAAGAACTCATTATGTCCATAGAAACATATGAATTTTTTCTTTAGGATATCAACCTCGTGAACCATCAACTGGCAGTAATCAGACCTGAGATGTATCTTTGAGAACCAACTCCCATGTTATATCTAGTCAAAGATGTTGTAAATTCTTAGCAAGGGGAACTTGTTCTTTACTTTACCCAGTAGAGGTGATGATAATCAACACAAATCCTCAATATCACATACAACTGTTTCATGATCAAATCTAGGTATTCCTAGGTGACACACTAGATATAATAAGTCTCTTCTCTCAAACAACCTCTAACTATACCCTCACCTCTTGGAGCTAGGTAGGGGCCATATGATATGTCGCAAAAGATATCTATGTGGTCCTGGGGTGAAAGTCAATGCAGAAGTATATTTCATGATGTAGAGGTATTCCTAGAACATCCTTGGGGAATACATTCATATAGTCCTCCATTATAGAAAGGAATCTGTATGTATGAAGAGACTATTGTTCTAACGGACAGACTTTTCAACTGATGGGTGATGGGTTGTATCTTCTAGCACACAAAACCCACTTTCTCATCCATGAGATCTCTCTCACCAATAAAGGACAATCTCATATCATCTATCTGTAGGCATCTAACTCATATGAAATGATATTCAATATGGGTTTGGATCATAGAATAAAAATTAATACCGAAGATGATGTAATGAGGTATCATTGTGATGACTAAGAGGTCACACATGAAAATATCTCCACCATTAGATAGCTCAAACTTTCATTAGATATGTGATAAAGAATAAGAGTTCCCTGTAGATACCTAAAACCATATCTTCTAGGATAAAGTCTCAAATAGAATCTCTATCTCTCACACTTGAAATACGAAGATTAAGAAATGACTCACACTTTTTTCTACTATTACTAAGGAAAAAGTAGAATAAATAGAGATCATACATCAGATCATCTCATGTGTAGCCTAGTCATAGCCCTCCATGGCCTAAAAATTCCAACAGCATGACCGCTATATCCCTAAGCCTATCTTGGTCCACCTAATGATGGTGGTGGGAGTTTCTCATAGCATGTCCCTCCACCAATAGCTCCACCATTTGGAGCTCTACTTGATCCTTTATCTACACCACCTCCCTGGGGTCCACACTAACCATTCCTGAGAGATATTTGATCATGGTTCTACCTCTGCCATGGTGGTCCATTCACCGTCTCCCTGTCATACTCAGCATGATGGGTTAGGAAATCATGTTCCTTGTAACCCCTCCCGTCATAGTCATAGCATTGGCCCTCACCTGGATGGATGGATCATCTATGTGATCCCTGAGATATAGATCCATGTGTTTGAGTTTGGTCATGAATATGCATCATCTACTTAATCCACAACCTCCGAAACCTGTTAAATGATATGGATGGATCATCTACATGATTCCCACTACTTCATCCAACCACTTAATGTCCCTCTTCTAGGAATATCTCAGTCACAAGTGCCTTCTATAGCACTCCAGTATAAGTGAGGAGGCATAAGGAGACCACACTGGCTAAATTGTATCTATAGATATCGTGCTTGAACTTCCTCATCCAGATGAATCCACCTCATTCTATATTACGGGAGTATCATGTGAGTTCAGTGAACCTAATGGAATACTCAAAAACGGATATACTACCATACTACATATTAAAAAGATACTAGATCCTAAATAATCACAAGAATGATGGGTAATACTCATCATGAAATAGATGATAGAATTCAAACCATATGATCATTATATCTTCATGAGTCTACATCCCTTGACTCCACCAGATCTCTACTGATACTTGGAAAAGAATAACTACCATCACAAACATATGATCGGTTGAGGTCCAAACTAGCCTGAAAACTCAAAACACTGACTCAACCAATTTTCCACTTTCTAGGGATCTGGATCTCCATAGATCCTCAATGGTCTCTAACACTTGAGATAACATAGTGCGCTAAGCCTTCATTCATAACCAGCCTAAACTGTTGGTACTAATTGCTTCTCTATAGATAGAGGTGTTGCAGCCTACCCTCCTAGAGGAGACACCTTGAAAGATGGCCCCTAAACTAAGGCCTTATCACTCATTAGGTCATTGTCATGATTATGAATCATTAACCTAGTTTACTATCTTCACTAAGGAATCCTTAAAGTAATCAAAATGTACAATAGTTAAATGAGAATATATACATGGTGAGCTAACTCAATAAAGAAATTCAAATGAATCAATCCTAGATGATGCATGTGCCATTATTCATTGCAACCAATGTCTTAATATGTCGATTTAACTAGAAGGTAGCCAGACTCCTGGTGAATAGATACATCATCCACCATAGCAACACTGGGTTCTTTGGCTGAAAATATGCTCTCAAGACATTTTGAGACCTTTTTCCTAAGTCCCAGCCAATTCTTCATAAGGTGAGAACTCCAAAAATCATCCCAAAGAATGAATTTATTTGATACCACTCTGTCATGACCTGACCCACTAGGACCCTCCTATATAATGGAAGGTTGATCCATGATAATTATAATCCCACCTCTAATAGTATAGGGGGTGGAGATAAGTGTTGAGAAGGCATAAATGAAATGGGGATCCTTTTCCCAATATACCTATATGCATGAACCCATACCATCTCCATGAAATAATGTATAGGAATAATAATAAAGATTGAAACATCTATAGTATAACCATTCATTTAATAACAACCAAAGAATATATCATAGAAAGATATAATAAATCCAAATTATAAAATGAAAAAACACATGCCCAACCAGAAATGAAGACCCAACCTAACAACAATTAGAATAAATGAAAATTTTGATATCCCAAATCCTGATATCTAAGTCCCGACCACATTAAGTTGTCAATGAACCTGAGTATCACTATGCTCTACAAAATTCACTGTTGATATTTCCTTCATCTACATAGGAAACAAAATTTACTTCCAAATCCCATACAGGGGTGAGTATATATATACCCAATTGGATACCCCAAAAACCAAAGATGGAGCAATATAAAGATGATACAAAAGGTCAGGTCAACCCAAAGAAAGAGGAAAATGAAACCTAATAAATACATATATATATATATATATATATATATGTGTGTGTGTGTGTGTGTGTGTGTGTGTGTGTGTGTGTATTCTCATAAAGAAACCTACATAAGAGAGAAAGGGGATATCTATTTCACAACCTAGCCAAATTTGATGAGTCTACCTGTAATTATAAAATTTTATCACCAATCCCCTACATCAAAATTAATATCACCATAATTTTTGTAGAGGTTCCCACTCCTCACTATTTTCCTCAATATATAAGGGATCCACAACTCCGATGGAGGACTCACACACCGCCAAAGCTCGAAGATAGATGAGTACCACTCTATAGATAGAGGAACTATTCCCAGTGTAGGGGGAGTATTGTCTATATTTATATAAAGAGTATAGGGTACTAGGGGATTTCAAACCTCAGCATCACTCCAATGATCTATCCCTGATCACATCCATCATCAAACATCACCTATAAAAGAATCATGCTCATAACACCTCACGTTATATCTTGTATGCAACAACGAAGGCCACTATCATGTTCTACATGAAAAAAACTCAGGATAGGCTACTCATGGAAAAAAATCCAATCCCATTATAAGGATATATGAGAGGAATATGTTTCTAGGAGAATTACATGGCGTGTATTGGGGTCCACACAACATGTGACCCCACCTTGTTGTATAGTCATGTTATCCTCTATATATGGATTGGGAATCTATGTCACACTATACAGAATGTAAATTAGGTACATGGTGTATCTTATCCACTTGATTATTTCTTGTGTGCTTCTAGATGAGACCATGTACTTTCATCCATGCCTGTCTACCTAGTTATGCCTGGGTGATGAGTCATGCTTATGTACTCCTTAAGTATATAGTGTGTTTCCCCACAAAGGTTCTTGAGTGTGTAGATATAGAACATTTCCTAGTTTCCTAGGTATATTCACATTTATTTTGGACCTATACACATGGTATGTGATCCTTAGATTGAATTAAAACCTTAACCACCATGAAAAAGTAAGTACACGGCATGTGTTCTTCTAAACTACATGGTGTGTACTGCAGTTTTTAACAGGGAGGCCAGAACCTTCATATGGTTTCTAGATGCATGCTCTTCACCATGAATATCACTATTTGACCACTTGATATTGAATGGGATCTCATTTGGCCATCAATTTTTGGCCTCTAGTGTCCATAAATAGAATTCTTGTCATTTTCTCGGAGCATGCAACGTGTCATGGGTGTGTCTTGTCTCCCATCACCGCTCTAAATCCTAAATCCTAAAAGCATCACCCAAAATTCATCTTTATCCATATTAAAAATACCAATATTTTTTCCATTAAAACAACCACTAAAAATCTAGGGTTTCAATCATTCTCGAACCCACCCTAGAAATGTCAAATCGTGACCCTATAGTCCAATGATAAAGATTGTAAAGAACAAGTGGGGGGAACTCACAGGAAAAAATGTGTAACCATTATTGGCCAAGAAATATCATCCAAAAATAAAAAAAGGATATCTTGGGTGATAAAATGGAATAATGAGGATAAGTGGAATTAGACAATTTAATTCGGATACTAGGATCACGCGAAGAATGTTCGATCACCAATAAAAAATACAGATAAAATCCGTGATTTATCAATTTAATCAAGAAAATAAATATACAATTTATGAGTCCTACCTCAATTTGGATTGATCATTAGTGAATAATTCATTCAACAATGAAGGATAAGTTCCACTTTGTTCATTACCTCTTGATATACCTCTATCTAATCACCCATTTCCCTCAAGTGTGATCTGCTAATGAAGAATTCTCATAGGTCCTCTCAAATCCTTCCAGGGATTTGCAGCTAACCCTAAAAAAATTTATAAGTGATTACCTATAGAGGTTTCTCTAGTTTAATTAATTTAATAAAATAAATAAAGTATTTAATTGTTTATTTTATTAATATCATCCACCAACAGCTGCCTCAACTAGACAAACAACACCAACCAACCTTAGGTCATGCCAAGGGTAAACCCCATATTCCAGAATCAACTTGGGTCTCAAGTTTCAGATTCAAAAATCTATTTGAGATTTATTAAAATAGTCTAAGAAAACCACATGTGCATTATATTAATATATTTAATATTTTTATAATATCAATACTGGGCCCATCAGGCCTTAGAATCTCACACCGTCTCAATTCCTAGATCCAAAAACTTTCCTTTATATATTCCAAAGTCTTAAATGGAAAAAATAGAGTCACTTTATATTTTTTATACTTTGTTTTTTAGATCTATATAAATTTACATTGGCAGTATACCACTTAAAAGGAGAATTAGATCAGTGGTGGACATTTATTAAGAACATGAATCCAAGAGGTGAGATTAATTCTATAGAATGGGAAGAGTTTAGGAGAATCTTTTTTGATAAGTATTTTCCTAATTCAATGTGAACAAAAATGGAGAAGGAATTCTTAAATATGAACTATGTGGATAATGAATTGAAGGTAAGCTGTGAAATTAACTTTACAATACTTGCTTGATACAACTCTATAATTTTTGTGGGTCCTAAAGTAAAGGCCGATAGTTTCTTTTGCAGACTGAGACCCCAACTGTAGAGGAATATAGAAAATATAGACTATTGAAGCTATGAGAAGATAGTGTAGAGTGATATAAAGTTTCAAATTGAGTTTTGAGAGACACAATGGTATCATAGTCCAAATGAAAAGAAGATAGAAATGGATCCAAAATCACTGAATAATTTTGATCATTGAAGAGAATGAAAGAAATAGAAACTACCGAGATGCAAAAAATGCAGAAAAAAACATTAGAGAACTGCATTCATGGAAGTGGAAAGTGAAAAAATAGTGGAAGATATGGCCATAAATATTTAAACTGTCATGGTGAGGTGAAGCCTCAAAATATCAATGAAAATAAAAAAGGTAAGATGGTGAAATCATAGCAAGAAGTTTAATGCTTCAAGTGTGTATAGCTTGGGAACTTTGCAAATAAATGTTTAAATTAGAAGATAATAGAGGGTAACCACCATCAACCTCAAAAAATGGCAAGGGAGTAAGTCCATGCATTAGAAATAACGACATCTAAGGTAGAGGCTCCAAATGATTTATTAGAAGTTATACTTATTGTGCTCTCAAAATTAATAAGTACATTGCTAAAATTTGGTTCAACAAATCCATTTATTTCATCCAAGTTTTCAAAGAATGTAGAATAAAACCCTGAAATACTTGAAGTAGAGTTATCATTTAAGACTACTAGTGGGATTATCTACGTATAAAAGTTATATAGAAACAATAGTATCATATTTTGTGAGTATAATCTCATTGAAAATATATTATTCACCCCATGGTGGAATTCGACACTATACTAGGTATGGATTGGATCTTAAATTATAATTCTAAGATCAATTATAGGGGAAGGAAATTTTAGTGGTCTTGAATGAAAAACCTATATTTTTCTGAAAGGAGATATACCCATCCTGATCTTTGTCTAGAAGTTCCTTTTACAGCCTTTTATGAAGATAATCGGTGAAGAGGGAGAATAAAATCAAAGTATAAAGATAGAAAATTTACCTATTGTTCATAGATACATTCATGTATTTCTTAAAGAGTTACCTAGACCTCACCCAGAAATAGAGGTACAGCTATCCATTCTACAAATACCTAGATCTAATTAAATATCAAATACCCCATATATAATGTTATATGTAGAGTTAGAGGGATTAAATAAGCAACTACAAGACCTTTGGGGAAAAGGATTTATTCAACCAAGTGCGTATCCTTGATGAGAACCAGATCTCTTTGTTAAGAAGGAAGATGTATTGATGTGGTTATGCATTGATTATAGAGAGATTAAAAGAATCATGTAAAATAAAAAATACAATATCCTATGGATTGATTATTTATTTAACCAACTTCAAGGGGCTTAATTATTCTCTAATATTGTCCTCTGATTGGGGTATCATCAGTTGTGGGTAAACAAAAAAGATATCACAAATATTTCCTTATAAATAAGATATGGGCATTATGAGTTTTTTATGCCCTTTGGATTGAAAAATTATCATACCATATTTATATATTTAATGAATGAAGTCTTTAAGGACTACCTTGAAAAAATGTGTACTATTTATTGATGATATTATGATATATTCCAAAAGTCACAAGGAGCATGAGGATCATCTAAGGGTCATATTAAAACTCTAAGGAATGATAATATTTTTTTTAAATTCAGTAAATATGGGTTATGGTTACAAAAAGTTTCATTTTTAGGGAACATCATGACCATTGAGGGAATATTAGAGGATCTAGTAAATAAAAAGGTCATTGATGAGTGACCAAATCCTACAACAGTAACTAAGAATCATAGTTTCCGTAGTTTAGAAAGATATTATAGAAGGTTTTTGAAAAACTTTTCATGTGTTTCTAATCAACTAACCAAGTTAACTTGAAATGGATTTAATTTTAACTAGAAAAAAGACTATAAAGAAAGTTTCCAACAACTAAATAAGAGGTTAGTTAGTTCACCTCTTCTAACTCTACCATCTATCAAAGAAGAGTTTTTTTCTATAATGATACATATATGAAAGGTCTTGGATGTTTCCTCGTGTAAATTGACATGGTTATCACCTATGTATCTTAACGGTTAAAGAATAATGAGAATAATTGTCCTACTCATAAACTAGAGTTAACTGCAATCATTTTTACTCTAATGATATGGAGATTCTATATTTATGGGAGATAATGTGATATATATACACATACCACCAAATTTTTTGATATATATTCACATAAATGGAACTGAATACAAAGGAGATAGTTGGATCATCTAAAATACTACGATTATTCAATTCATTATCACCCTGGAAGAGAAAAAAAAATTCATGGATTCATTGAGTAGGAAAGAGCTTGGTGTTCTTGCAATTATGAGGACTAAAGGATATCCATTGATCAAGGACCTAATAAGGGTAGACATGGGAATCATATGGTAAGAGATATCATCAACCCTATGAAGAATTATTTCTCAACCTTCATTACAAGATAAGATAAATAAATGTAAAAGAGGTGATCTTTTTATGAAAAATAAGATAGAGGCTATGAAAATTGAATGTTTCCTAAATTAAATATTGATCGAGAAGGTGTACTAAAATTTGGTACACGGTTATATATCACATATATTTCATAAATACATAAGGATATAATAGATGAATCTTATATATCTACATTATCTATACATCCAAAATCACTAAAATTTATAGAGACATCTTTGATCATTATTGGTGGGATAATATAAAAAGGGGTATTGGTGATTACATTGTAAGGTTATTGGTGTGTCAATAGGTAAAGGTATAGTGTAAAATTACCAAAGGGGAATTGCAACCACTACCCATACCTATATGGAAGTGGTATAACATCACTATTTACTTTTTCACTAGCCTACTTAAGACATCCAAGGTAAATAATTCTATATGGGTAATCATTGATAGGTTAAAAAAGTCTACCCATTTCATTTGCATGGGAGAGGTGTTTTTCCAAGAACTCAAAGCCTGAATCTATATTTAGGAAGTAGTGAGACTCCATAGAGTACCTATGTTGATTTTTTCTAACTGAGATCCAATATTTACATCTATGTTTTGGAGGAGGTTTCAAAAGTCTATGAATAAAAAAGTAAACCTAATCATCGCCTAACATATTCAAACTAATGGGAAGTCTGAGTGGAAAACTCAAACATTGGAATATGTGATAAGGGATATCTCACTTGATTTTCAAGGGAGTTGGGACCAATATCTTCCACTTTTTTATTTCTCCTATAAAAATATATTCCAATAGAGTATTCAAATGGAACCATTTGAATCTATCTATGGAAAAAAGTTTTATAACTCCAATATATTGGGATGAAGTTGGAGATGGGAAATTGTTAGGATCAGACATTGTGAAGCTGACTATTGGATCATAAGAGTATATGATGGTTAAAATAGAGGGTGAATTATAGTATAGAAATTTAAACTAACACAAAACACAAAACCTCTTAATTCAAAAATATCGGACTCAGAATTTATTTGATTGTCAGAGTATTCATATTGGATCTAAAACTCATTTGATAAAATAGTTTAGTTAATTAGCCTTATATATTATCCAATAAAACTATTATTATAAATATTAGTGCAAAAAACTTTATAATATAAATTAATAGTGGAATGTAAAATTGTATAAACATGTAAAACAAAGTATTTTAATAGAGTAAGAATTACTTAGAATCTTTATAAAAGAATTATACTCTTTAACCTTAAGAGTTAAAGAAGTCAGAAATCCTGAATTAAGATATCCATAGTTTTAGACCAAACTATAAAGTTCTATGTTTACTTACCAGGAAATCCCTCAATAAAATGATATGAATGGATATATCTTCCAATACCTTATAATTATTTTGTTAAGATAATCAAAATTTATATATCTTCCTAGCCCTGAAATCCCTCAATCTGATGGATCATATTCTACAATCTTCCTATCCCCAAAAGCCCCCAATCTGACCTTGGTCAGAAAAAAGTGAATAAAAAAGAAAAAATCTCTAAGGAATTTACAACCCTCACATGGATTACATAGAACTATGAATCTCTGAAAGATTAAAAATATTAATAATTATATTTTAAGCCATAGGGACCTTCATATATGTTGATTTCCAAATGAATCATCTCCTAGATTCTTGAATACAATTATATTTATAGGAGTTCCTCTAATGGTCATATTTTTTGTGATTATCAGAGTTGGTTACAATGGCCTCGGATGTTCTTCACGAAAAGATCAACAAAACATTTCCATCTGCTGTTGTTTTGATTAGAACCATTACAATTCTATTAAGATTTTTTTCCGATATAAACAATTCCAATTACTCATATTATAAACCTTGAACATTCTTATGGACTATAATATTGATTTTCAATCCAATGAACTGAACAAAGGTTATTCTAATGGATTGAAACTATTATCATTCATATGGTTATGACTTCAGTCAGTCTAATGGAAATAAAACTAGTCTAACCACTAAACAGAACACTACTCAGTCTGATGTACTATACATACCATTAGTCTGATGGATCAAATTGAATAATAAAAAGTTGATATTAATTTTTAATTATAATAATTTCTATGTTTAGTGTAAAAGTATGTTTTCTAAAAAAAATATTCTAAAACACTTGGGATGTATAAAGTTAGAAAAATAGAATTTTAAGAAAGTGTTAAAGTGTTTTTGATTTTCCAAACTGAGGAATTGAAAAGTAGAAAGTATAAATTTCGACTCAACAATCTCCCTATTTTTAAAAAGTAGAAAACATAAAACTTAAAATAAAAAACTATTAACATTGGAAAAACATATAACACTTTATTATTTTATGAACTTCAAAGAGAATATTCATTGAAATATTTTCTCTTATTATATATGAACTCCCCCTGAGTTAATGACTTCTCTTTTTTCGAAAATATTCATTTGATGGGAAGTATTACTTTTCATTATCCCACTTAAACAATTATATCTATTAGATAGATTTATCCTTGGCAACTAAATATCCTCCTTTATATAAAACCTCCCCCTAGGATTATTTCTCCCACTTTTTAATTTTAAAAAAGAAATTGGGAAAGTAATTTATAGTCCTGAAATGTTAGAAAACAAAAAAAAACAATTGTGTTTGAATAAGTGTTCATACAAGATAAAATATAGATCATTCATACAAGTAAAATAGGAACATAATAATATATAAATTAATTGGAGAACTAATCATTCAAATTATTTCATAAAAAAGGTTTGATTTAGAAATAAATAAAGAGTTTTTTCTTAAAAAGAATCATTCTTTATTATAAAATTTCTTAGCAATGGTATTTATCTCCTTGAAATATTCCTTATCCTTCTTAGAATCAGAA
The DNA here is from genome assembly GCA_963277665.1 of Viscum album. Lineage (NCBI taxonomy): Eukaryota > Viridiplantae > Streptophyta > Magnoliopsida > Santalales > Viscaceae > Viscum > Viscum album. Next base: position 1,494,553,624 of record OY728120.1, read on the forward strand.
TTTTTAGATTCAATATTTTCTATCATTTCCTCTATAACTGAAAGCCTCTGATCCTCTGAATTTAAACTTAGGACTTCCTCACTAATATTCTTATTTTCTTTCTTAAATATGATACAATATCATTGTATAAATGAAACATGATATTCTCCTATTTGAGCATCTAAATTTCTTCTTTCAATTCATTGAATTCCTCATTCTGACTATCTATCATATCTATGAATTTTTTGAAAAAAATTACTTTATCTGGCACATCAATTGATAACTTTTCAAATGAATCATCAATGTTAATAAAAAATTACATGAATTCAAAAAAATAATCATAATGATACTTTAGATCACCATTAACCTACATTGGCCATTTTACCATATGATTAAATATTCTCTTTTGATCCTTTGTCTAAACTTTAAAGTTTTTACTTTAACCTCATTCTAGATTATTGGTTCTGTTAACAATTTAAATGATTTTTATTTTTAATTTAGACTATTATGAATATTCTTACACCTTTCTTAAATATTAGGTTAAAATGGAATGTAATTAGTAATTTTTTTCAAAGTATGATATATTTAATCAATAACCTTATTTGATTCTATGGTCGAAGAGTCTGATGACTCTGATGATGCCTCTAAAATGTGTTTGCGAGTGGGTCTGATATCTGACTTTTATTTTACTTCAACTCTTTGTTCCTAGAAAATTTTTATAATATAAAAATCATTATCTATCTCAACCTTATCTGATACTCTAGTATGTGAATTTTTAGTTTCAACTTATTCTTTATATTATTATTTGACATCAACTAAAACATCTAACATAAGATTCTTATCTAACTAGGATGATATAATATTTGATGTTGAGGAAGACTCCGATGAAATTTTTTCTTCCATAATTTCTTCCACTAATTCTATTTTCTCATCTTCTACTACTTATTCTTATTCTTATTGTTCTCTTTCCAACTTCCTTGAAGTTCTAAACACTTCTTTACAAACCTTTTTGTATTGTTTTTTGTTTCTTCTTCTCAACTATCTTCTGAACTAATATAGGATTTGATTCTTGAACTAATTTCTGGTTTTCAAGTTGATACTCAACTATAACTTCTTTTATTTTACCCTTTTCCAATGCTACTGGAAGTACATAAATTTCAACAAACTCTAACCCAATAAAAGGAAGTGTTTGATCAGTATAAGGAATAGTTCCAGACCCAAGAAATGGTTGTACAACTGATATTGTATAACCTATAATTGGTTTATCTGTGGATTCTCTTTCTATATTTTTCAATAAGTTCTAAATCATCCATGATTCATATAATATTTTCTTTTGTTTCTTCTTCTTCTTAGCTTCTTTAAATTCTTCATCTTTTTGGATCTTTAAGGCTAAATATTCAACTTTATCTAGTTCAAATGAAGGTTATACTGGCTTCTTTTAGGATTTTAAAGCCATAATCTTTTTTAATTCATCATCAAACATTGACTATTGTTTTTTCTATACTTTTGGAGGTGAAGAGTCAGCTTTAATCGTATCTTTAACTACTACTTTTCCCTTGATAGATTCAGCATTGGACATGGATTTATCTATTCAATCAAAAAATTTCTTTAACTATGAATTGAAAACAAGATTCATTCAGGCTGTTGGTTCCTCTCCAATAAGAGGATCATTTTCTCTTAGGTTATAGGGTTGATTATTAATTTTAAAAAATTTCATGCATTTCACTAAAATATTGTTAATGAATCATGGAAACATTAGAATCTTTTACTTTATAGATTCTTTCTTAATGGATTCTTTAGAGATAAACACCTACTTCACAAGATTAATCTGCCTTAAGTTAATAAGAAATTTAAATAAAAATATATCAAGAACCTTGAGAGTATCTCAGTCTCCCTCTCTTAGTATCAGGTACCCTTTTATATAAAGGGTAATCACTCTGACATCTGAAGTTATGCGAAAAAATTTTCTAATTTTTTAAAGTAATTAAACATTGAAGCTTCAACTTATGACTTTTAAAAACTACCAAGCTTATATAGAAGCTTGTGAGATTGCAGATATGATTCTCACTCCAAGGGTACTTCTACTAAGTCAAAAACTAGTTGATATTTGAGCTTATAACTTTTACTAAATAGTATAAAGATAATTACTTTAGTATCCTATTATGTATTGAATTATACTCAATAATAAAATTCCCTAACTATCTCTAGATAGTAAAATTAAAAATTTCCTTTCTTGAAACATATTTTCTCACAACCCTGAAAAGTAACAATATTTTTTAGAAGATAATCATGTTTTTCATACCAGGTGTTCTCGATCGGTCTTTATTTAAGAACTTCTCTCTTAATAAAGTATTTTGTAGAGGCCATCGGATTCAAACTGGTTCCAGATATTGGATTGTATAATAAAATCAGGCGAATGGAAGAGTATTAGATTAAGAAATTAAATTGGTGCTAAGATTCGACAAAAAATCATGAATAATCGTTGTGGGAAAAGGGGTGTCCCACCCTTATATATAGGAATGGGGGCGACAATTCATTTTCCAAAAAATCCAATGGATTAGATTGAAACCCCTTTCATGATCCAATGAATGATATTTAATCTATGAATCATTTAAAATAATTACGAATTATTAATTTTTTTAATAAAATTATTCATCAGAGTAAACAATAATATGATTAGAAAAATATTTATTTTTTTAAAAAAATAATGTTTTTAAAACTAAAATAATATGAAAAAAAACATTTATAAACTAAATTAATGGATAATTAGAAAAAACTAATTTTTTATAAGAATACCTTTCAGAGTAGAAATGTTCTCTCAATATGAGTAACCTTTTTCTCTTGGTTTTAATAATAAAATTTGATTCAGATAAAATTTATAACAAAATTATTTTCTGGAAAAGATTTTGAAAGAAATTTTGATTCTAGAAAAAAACATTAGTAGATAATTTTTATTCTGGAAAATATTTATTAAATATTTTTTATTCTCATAAATATAAAATTTATAAAAACTAAAATTTTTATAAAAATTTTTTTTTTGAAAAAAATAGTTTTTTAGAAAATAAAAGATTTTAGAAAACCATAACATATATAATCCCCATTTTAGAAGGTGTTTATTAATGTAGGGATATGGGTAAACAAGAAGTGTACATGAGTGATCATTTTATATTGATCATTCCTAGCTTCTATTTAATATATTCACATCCATCATAACTGAAAGGTTTAGTAAAAATATCAGCAAGATGTTCTTGTGTTCTCATAGATTGTAAAATGATATATCTTTAAAGTGTGTGATCCCAAAGGAAATGGAATCTTATATCTATGTTCTTTTCTCATTAGTGATTTTTTGGGTTTTTAATTAAAGTAATGGGACTTTTTTATCACACAATATTTCAGTTTTAATAAAATTCAATGCATAGTCAATGAGTTTGGGTTGCATCCATAACACTTGAGCCCAAAAACATCCAACTACCGCATATTCTACTTCAGTAGAAGTGGAAAGTGATACTAATTGTTGTTTCTTACAAGACCAATAAACTAAATCTTCTCCTAATAAATTACATTTTCCATAAGTACTTTTCATATCCATTCTACATCCACCAAATTTAGTAAACAAAATAGTTTTTAACTCAAAATCATTTCCAAAAGAGTAAAATAATCTTAAATCCATAGTTTCCTTAGGTCAATGAAAAATTCATTTTACAAATTTAATATTAGACTCTTTTAAATTTTCTTAATATCTAGAACATAAGTATACAAAAAACATTAAATTTGAATGACTAACTATTAAGTAAAGTAAACACCTAATCATACCTCTAAATATTTTTTAATCAACTCCTTTCTTAGCTTCATCAATGTATAAAGTATTTGAGGTTTCAATAGGATTACTTATACTTTTAGTATTTTCATATCAAAATTTCTTAATAATATATTTTATATACTTATGTTTATATATAAAAGTTCCTTCAGGTTTTTGTGAAATTTTAAAACTTATAAAGTATGTTAACTTACCCATCGTACTCATTTAAAACTCAGAATTCATAAGATCTAAAAATGAATTTGTTAAATTATTTTGAGTTGATTTGAATATAATTTCATCAACATAGATTTTTAAAATCATAACATTTTTATTAAATTATTTTATAAAAAAATTTGGATCCACATATCCCTTAATAAAAAACTTTTGTAACAAAAAATGAGTTAACCCATCATACCAGGATCTAGGGGATCATTTAAGTCCAAAAAGAGCCTTAGTAAATTTAAAAACATGTTCTATATGTTTTATATTTTCAAAATCAAGGTTTTTTCTATACAAACTTCCTCTTGAATATAACCATTAGGGAAATCACACTTCACATTCATTTTAAATGGTTTGAAATTTATGAATGCTGCATATTTGAGAAGTATTAGAATAAATTCAAGTCTAGAAACCGAAGCATAAGTTTCTTTATAATATATAGCCTATTTTTTATTATTACCCATAATAAAAGGTCTAGATTTATTTCTAACTTATATTCGATTTTCATCACTTTTTTTAAAAGACTCATTTTACTCCAATTATAGTAGTATCTTTAGGTCGTTAAACCAAAGTCCAAACTTGGTTCCATTCAAAGTCATTGAGTTCATCTTGCATAGAATTTATTCAATATTCATCACCAAAATCCTCATTATTAGTCTTAGTTTAGAACTAATATAAAAATTCTATATGTTCAAATTCATTTCTAAAAGAGCTTCTAACTCTAACTATTTGATGTACATCACCAATTATTTTATTACTAGGGTGATTCCAAGGAAATAAATGATTTATTGGATTTATAAAACTCTTTTTTTAATAATAGTTTGAAAATAATATTGAATTATAACTTCAAAAATATATTATTCATTTGTTCTCTCATGAGAATAAATTTCTAACATATGTTGAAAATTAGTTTTAGATATAACATTTGAAGATGTAGGTTGAGGTTGTTTGAAAATAAAAGGATCGGTTCCATAAAATTTAAAATGTATTATTTTCTCAATAGTAATTTTATTTTTATTAAAAACTCTATATTCCTTACTAGTTATAGAATAACCTAAAAATATTCCTTCATCAGATTTTGGATAAAAGTTATGTAAGTTCTCTTTAGTATTCAGAATGGATACTTCTCATACAAAAACTTAAAAGTAATAAAGTTTTCGCTTCCTTCTGGTCCACAACTCATATAGAGTTTTATTAATAAAAGGTATTATTAAAAAAAATTATATAGTATAAAAGGTTGTAATAACAGCTTCAGCCCAAAAAAATAACAACTAAGTATTCATTTAGCATGGTTCTAGTAATCTCTCGAATAATTCTATTTATTCTTTTGACTATACCATTTTTATGGATTTTTAGGTGATAAAAAGTTATGTATAATACCTTTTTTATTAAAAAAATCATAATCAAAATATAAAAAATCTCCACCATGATAACTATGAAGAGTTATAAAGGAATTTTTTTTCTCAATTTTAAATCTAGCTACAAAAGTTTTAAAACAAAAAAATTCATCATATTTCTTTTCTAGAAAATAGACCCATGTATACCTAGTGTAATCATAAACTAAAAAATATACATAGTTTTTCCAATGATACTTCCAGATTTTGTAGGACCCAATATGTCCTTGTACACTAACTATAAAGAATCATAATTTGAGACTTTACTAATAGATTTAAATATTGGCCTATATTTATTACCAAATTGATAAGGATCACATACTTTAAAAGAATCAAACCTAAGTTCAGGTAAATCCTTTACAAGTCATTTCTTAGAAAACTTTTCTAAATTTATAAGATTATAGTGTCCTAATATTCTATTCCATAACAAATATTGATCTTACATTTCACTAAAATAATGTAGATCTTAGCTCCCAATGTATTATAAGTTTAATTTCTAGACATTCTCATGCTGATTGGATAAAAGAATAAATTCATCTTTAGAACTATGAATAGTTCATTTATTATTCCTAAAGTTCATGAGATAACCCTCATCACATAATTTAATTATGCTAATAATGTTTTTCTAAAGTCATACAACAAATAAAAAATTTTAAATTAAAAAAAATCCAAGAAGAAAAATGTTACTTATAGTGATAATTTCTCCTTGAACATTATCTCTAAAAGTAACTTTACCAACATTCATATTTATAATATTCTTAAAGGAATATTTATTTCCAATAATTTTTATGAAGTAACCACTATCCATATATCAAATATTATTATTTTTGTAACATTCCTTATTTTCCTAAAAATAAAAAGATTAGTTTTTTAAAACCCAAACCTTCTTGGGTCCGTTATTATTAGACAGTAAAATCCTAGGTATCCAAATTTTTTAAACATTGTTACATTGATAAAAAGTTTATTCTTTTGAAAAACAGACTTTATGAAAACTTAGATATTGAACTTAATTTAAATGAAATTTTTTCTACCAATGTCTTCCACTTTGATACTTAGTTAAAAATGGATAACTTTTCCAAACAAAGTAGTTATTACTAAAAATAGATTTTTTATTCATAAAAATAATTCTAGAAATGTATACACGAGGTCTAATTTGATTATAAATTTTATAGAAGTTTTTATTTCAAAATATAAACTTATAAAAAAGTTTTTTCAAACTATAAATTTCATATTTTAGTTTTACAACTAAATTTTAATCCTCATTAAATATATTATTTGAACTATGTTTTACAATGTCACTTTGTAAAATAGTTTTATCAAAAATAGATTTCTCAAGATATTTTAAAAGACTATATTTTTTAAAATTAGATTTATCAATATCTTTATAAATATATGTTATTTCAATAGTTAAATTAGTTATCCTTAAATTTTCTTTCACAATTTTTTTTGAGAATTTTCAATATTTTTTAGAAATCTTACAGTTTTCATTTTAAAGTAATTTTTAAAACCTATAAAATTCTTCAAAACATGGTAAGGTATTGTTTTCATCATCATATGAGAAAGATTCGTCATCAAAATATGTATAATTTGTTTCATCATTTCGATTAGGGTAATTATAATTTAAGGTAAGGTTTGTAGGAGATTCGGCATTAGTTAACTTAGCCATATAGAATTTATTAACCTTTGGTATTTTAGGATATAACCAAATATTTAATTGTCTAGAACTTCCATTGTCTGAAAAATTATCAGAAGAGTTATTTCCTCCACTTTCACTCCAATTTTATGAAGATTTTATAGTTTTATTTATCTTATTCTTATAATACTTCTTAGAATTTCTATTAGAATTTCTTTTTTTATTATCCTTATTTTTATGCTTAGAAAAATATGGTCTGATATGGCCTACTTTCTTATACTCATAACATATTCCTTCAGAAGATTCTTTTTTGTATCTTTTAGCCTAGTGAATTTTCTTATATCTATACTAAAAATATTTCTTTCCCTCAAAATTATTCATCCTTTTAGAAATATTAGAAAACTCATTTCTAGTTTGTTCTAATGAACTACAATCTGGTTCAATAATAACTTTCTTCTTTTTATAATATTTCACCACTTTTTTAATAGTTTGAGATTTAATAGGAATATTAGATGTAGTTTCAAAATAAACTCCTCCATTTTTATTTTTCATCTTTTATACATCCCTTTTAAGTAATCCCTCATATTGTATAATGGTTTCAATAAAATCATCTAAAGTAATAATTTTAATCCTTCTTGTATTATACAAATTAGTTCTTTTGGATTCACATTCATTTGGAATGGCCTCAATAAATTTATCAACTAAAATACTATCTTCATGATCTTTCTCTCTATGAGATTGTAAGCTATTTATAATAGTCATAAAACATTGGTGCGTCTTAGAAACTGACTCATAAGGTAAAAAATAAAAAAATTGATAGTCAAATCTTATCATATATCTTCTAGTTGCAATGAATTTTTAAGTTTCAAAGTGATTTATCTATAAATTCTTCTAAATATCATTAGATTCTTCACATTAAGAAATCTTATTATATACATTTCTAGTCATAGAACACAAAATTGTATTCCTAACTCTGTAATCCAATTGATACTCTAAATTTTACAGATTTTTAAAGGTTGTCATTTCTTTCTCTATAATAATGTAATTTTCATACAACATCACAAAGTTATCCATGCCAGTATTGATAAAAAAATTCTTCATTCTGTCTCTCGAGTACTCATAATCATTCCCATCAAAAATAGGTGGTCTACATGGATTCAGATTTTATAGAGTACCAAAATTCAAATATTCCATCTTATCAAATAGAACCTCTTCTTATATAATACATATTACTATAAAATAAATTTATAAAAAAGCAGTTTATAAAAAAATAATGTGCAGTTGATAAAAAAAGTAAAATCTTATCAAAAATATAGTAGTGGAAACTCCTCTGATACCAATTTTTGGATCGTAAGAGTATATGATGGATGTAAGAGAGGGGTGAATTATAGTTTAAAATTTTAAACTAACATAAAACATAAAACCTCTTATATCAAAAATATCAGACTTAGAATTCATCTAATTACCATAGTACTTATATTAGATTGATAAATATTATGATAAAACAATTTTTTTAATCGGCCTTACATAAATTCAGATAAAACCACTATTAAAAATATTAGAATAAAAAACATTCTAATATAAATGAAAAATGGAATATAAACTTGTATAAATAGTAAAAAACTTATAATAAAGTAAGAATGAATTAAAAGATTTATAAAATAATTCCACTCATTAACCTTAAGAGTTAAAGAAGTCAAAAATCCTGAATTAAGATACCCACAATTTTAGACCTAACTATAAAGGTTTATCTTTCCTTTCCAGGAAATCCCTCAATACAATGATCAAAAAGGATTTGTCTTCTAATCCTCTAGAATCCCTTGATACAATGGTCAGAATTCCTCTGTATTTCTATCCCCATAATCCCTCGATCCAATGGATCGGATTATCCTGTCTTCAAATCCCCAAAAGCCCTTGATCTAACCTCGATCAAAAAAATTGAATATAGATTAAAAAAATTCCAATGAATTTACAACCCTCACATTGATTACTTAGAAACAAAAATCTTTGAATGATTACAAATATTAAGAATTAGATATTTAGGTAGAGTGATATTCATAAAATTTGAGTTGCAAATGCATTAGTTCCCATCTCCTCCAATCCACTCCTATTTATAGGCATTCCTCCAATAGAAATATTTTCTATGATTCTATGAGTTGGTTGCAATGGACTCAAATGTTCTTCACTTGACATCTCAAAAAAACATTTTCATCAGATGTCATTTTTATTATCACCATTACTATTCTATTAGGAATTTCATTTGATATAAACAATGACAATTACTTTGATTATAAAATTTGAATAGTCTAATAGACTAGACGATTTTTTGTCAATCTGATGAACTAAAAAATGGTTTGTCTAATGGATATGAACGGTTATTATTTGTATTATTATTAATTTTTCTAGTCTGATAGATAGAATACTAGTCAAACCACTGGACATAACACTAGTCATTCTGACGTAATGGATGTACCATAGGTCTGATGGATCAAAATGAATAATAAAAACATTATATTTGTTTTATATTATAATCATTTATACATTTAGGGGAAAATTATGTTTTCTAAAAATAATTATAAAACACTTGGAATTTATAAATTTAGAAAAATGGAATTTTAATAATTTATTAAAGTGTTTGTTCTTTTCAAAACTAAGGAAAGTAAAAGTAGAGAGTATAACTTTCAACTCAACAGAGACTATAGAAAATATACAAGTTATTAAGAAACACATCAAGGTGACTCCGATTTAAGAGAAAAGTTATGATGATAGATGAAGAAAATATAATTTCATGTTAGGGATCATATATTTCACAAGATATCAACATGAAAAGGAGTGATGGTATTTTGAAAGAAGTGAAAACCGATTCTAGGGTAAATTGGACCATATGAGATTTTGGTGCTTGTAGGAGTGATTGATTATCAATTGGAACTACCTAAAAATATTTCCAATGTCTAGGATGTATTCCACATGTATCTATTAAGAAAGTACATTTCGAACCAAAAATATATACCAAATATAAATGGTGTGGGATTGGAACATAACTTATCATATGAAGAGGAACTGGTCCAAATTCTTGATAGAAGGGAAAACATGTTAAGGAATAAAAAAATAAAGCTTTTGAAAGTCCTATGGATATATCAAAAGTTATAAGAAAATTATTGGGAACCTGAATAGGTTATAAATTATAAATACCCACATTTTTTAAAAGTAGGACACAAACTTTGTGGACAAAATTTCTTAAGGGGGAGAATGTAATGGCCTAAAAATTCCTTCTTTTTTTGATAAAAGTACTATTTTTTCATAATGATTATTTTATTATATTTCATAATAGAATTATATATAAATACTATTATAAAAAATTAATATTACATGTAAAGTAGTATTAACTATTTCTATATCTAAGACTAGTACATGGATATAAAACACAAAGAATAGTGACAATGAAATGTTATATTCTGTAAGATCTAACTATACTTGGAAGATTATACCTTCCATGAAAACTATTAAAATAAAAAATGAAACATTAGGGATATGATATTCATTATCAAATGAATTGTAAGAACCTTTGGGAATGAAGTAATAAATGTTGATGTTTAGTGGTAAATATATAGGATGTAATCAGAAATGTTACCATTAGGATATGATTATTACATTACTATTACTTGACCGTTGGTCATTATGATCGTTGGGAATTATGACTATTGATAATGTATCTTCTATAAAGTGATTTTTATGGTTATTTTACATTAAGGGTAAGGATAAGTTTTAATTGAATGCAGAAGGAAGAAATGATGGCCTCGGCCAATAGAATCATTCCTTATGAATCTCATTTTTCCTAACTAGGGATAGAGGTAAAATAGTTGGGTTTTTCTCTTCATAAATCCCAATCAGAGCTTTAATAATTGAAAATTGAATGAAATCACCTATGAGATAGGTTTTGTCTAGTAGAAATAACTACTACATCAATGTTTGTTGAACCCCCTCATGACACTGCCACCATATCACACCTTACCCTTAGAGAATATTCATCTCTAATAAGGAGTTATGTATCTAGTCCCTTATAGTATTATGGTGTAATTATTTTAGAAATGAATTAATAGTTTTTTGGATTTGGTACTATTATTCAGAGTTACTACCTTATATAAAATTCAAATTATTAGAGAATATGATGAAATAGATTTTTATATAAAGTGATCATGATTTTATTTTTCTATAAAGTATATATATTTAATTTCAATTGAAATGATTTTTTTAAAATGTTTATAAATGGTTGAAAAAACAAAAAAATTATTTATAAAAAATCTTTTCTAAGGAATAGAAATTTGATTGTATAATAAAAATTAGTGGTTTTTAATAAATGAGTATTTTATTTTTGAAAATTAAATTTATAAAAAAATTATAATAAAATGGATGAAATTTTTTAAACCACCGCATCAAAATTAGCCAATGGTGAATTTTTTATAATTTTCTGAGGCAGTCAAATTTTGGGTAAAATATAAAATATAGTATAATATATAATAAGTATTATGACATCATAAATACATAAAAGTGATATAATAATTGATTTAAATTATTATTCATCCAAATATATATTATTTTATTTATATTATGTATTTTAATTGACTAAAATCAATTTCCAAACCAATAAATGACTTTCCAAAGTCTAAAATTGAAATTAAGATTTTAAAAAAATATTTTAGGGAAGATTTATTTTCCATAGACAATGTAATATTAAAAAAATATATTTTGGTTATAATTAATTGAAATATTATAAAAAGTGAATTAAATTTATAAAACCATGAGCTAAAAACATGGGTAATCCCATGGTTTTTTCTTTTTCCACAACCTATAATTCCAAGACCTATATTTAGAAATTGTTAAATAATTTCTCCTCCTTTAGTATAAATACCCACCATTCATCTCCTATAAAAATCAATTTAGCATGAAATTATTCTCATTTACCCTCTCTAAATTCTCACCAAGGTGTCTCTAAGTATCTAATGTTTTCCTCCCCAAGCATTATAAAGATACTTCCCAAGGTAAGGGAATTCTCTTCCTCTTTCCTCCTTTTCATTCAAGTACTTCCTTTTTAATAATGTATTTTTATATAATTATTCTTCATGAATTTAAATGATTCTATTACTATCCAAAATATGTTCTATTAATAAGATACTTCCATACCCTATCATTAATCTTTTTCAATAATCCTTTATTCACACCATTTATGTTACCAAAATCATTCCTTTAATTTTATATCATTTAAATTCAATATCCTTAGGTTTTGAATACCCAACCCATTTCTTCATTCATTGGTATTCACCTAGTTGTAACAATTATTAATTGATTAGTGACTTCCAAATATGGAACCCACATTCCTTTTTCATGGGTTAAAAATTATGTAATGCTCATTTATTTAAAAATTTATGTATTTAATGAATTTTACATGAAACCCATTCATTATTACCCATGGTTATTAATGAAATATATTATTATAATATATCTAGTACACATGAATTTATAAATATGAAGGGTTCACCCTGATAGTGATCCAATTCATTGGGTAAATAATTAATCTCTAGAGATGACATGTGGTTGCGCCCAAATTTACCCAAGCTGTATGGTGTAAGCGGTCATTGTAGTACGACTTGGGTTATCGATCCTCAGAGACCTAAGAAGAAACCTAAGAAACATGCATTCTAAGAAGGTGATTTGATGGTGTTGATTTGGCTATGAAGTGGCCAACTTTGGTTTGAATTGATTATATTATTTGATATTTTAAAGACTTAAGTGAATTCAATTTAAAAGCATGAGTTTATCCTTGGGTATCACATGGGGTTAATTTGGATGAATTTATTTTTAAATTATTTCAATGTCTTAAGTTTGAGCGTTTCCTTTAACAAAATACAATCATCCCAAATCACTCACCGATTTAGAGTTTAAACTATCCTAAGGCTAATCACCTATACACTTGGAGGATCATATTTATGAGAACTCCATGGTAGAGGATCGTTTTAGCACTTGGGATGTGTATCCTTAAAATTGGTGAGTTTAAAGGATAACGTAAATCATTGAATTAAAATCTCAAAAATAGAATTGATTAAGAATTATTAAATTAAGAAATAACATCCAATTCACCCCTTTCTACTCCGTTGGATCAACCAATTAAAGGATTATCCCTCCATTGATGCTATTCTATCAATGAAATCAGGTAGTAGACTTATGATGGTACAATTGGAGAAGAATAAAAAAACAATAACTCCACCGTTGTGTGAAGAGTTTCACAAAATATAATATGAATAACCTCACTCCCTAAAGAAACGGTATCAACATGGTATGGAAAAAGAAATAATAAATTAAGAATAAGATGATGATGATGATATTTTATTAATTAAATGAAGGTGAACGAAAGAACTTACTTGGGAGAAATTGACAAGCGATTACAAAATGAAAGCATACAATTCAAAGAAAACAAAAACTTCCATTCCAAACAAAAATATTCGATCCTATTCCCTTAAGAATAAGCTCCTTATATAGTCATATTTGGAGACTTTGATACACCCCCCAACAATAAATTACTTCTCCATTAATTTAGATAGTCAAAAGGAGGGTGAGAAAATAAAGGGATTTTGACGTTTCAAAGTTGACCCGTAAATTTCGTCCAGATTCGTCCACCATTTTGACATGTGAATTTGGAATTGAAGGAAGCTGAATCCTGAGGGGTTGTAGTAGCAAAATATGCTCATACTTCTGTCCTATATGAGCTGTAAAAATTTCAGGAAATTAGGAGTATCCTTTTAGAATTTATGGTCGAAATGGTGGGACGGCTTTATGTGCATTAATGTCGGTCCCACCATTTAAATATCTACTTCATATACCTTTATCATCATGAAAAATTCATAATTAGCTCCAGCTACAGTTGAATAAAATGATCCTCATATGTTTCTATTTCTACTGTAAAACGTTGAGCTTCATTGGGCTTGGTTTGTGGGCCCCGCATTTGTTTGATGAGCCTTAGGCCCATTAGGCTTTTTCCAGTAAATTTATGCATTCAAGAGCAAAAATATTCATCTTCCCTTGGGGTTCATCCATCAGACCTAAAAAATAAAATGTTCCAAACAAAGTGATCAATCATATCCAAAAATATCAAATTCAAAAAATTAATATGATGCAATCTACAAACAGATGAATGATTGGTCCCAAATTTGTATTTTAAAAATTAATTGCATTTAAGATGAGAAATGAAGTTCTATTTATGTAATGCACTAAAAAAATGTTTATGGACTTTGGAAAATTAATATAAAGAAATTAACATTGAATATTATCCACTTTCAGTGACTAATCAACATGTTTTATGATACCTTTGTGAATATCCTTGGCAATTATATTTTTTGATTCATTTGTGATAAACCTTGCTAAAATTATTATGAATGTCTCCTGTTTATAAAATATCCACTTTTCCATGTTTTGTTTCATGATCATTATATTATGATATTCCTCATATTCTTATGATAATGACCTATTTTTATGCTTCATGATCACATGAAAAATATTTTCTTTATTTATTCCCTTACTAGGATTTATGATCACCCCTTTATTTTAATATATTTCCCTATGATATGATATTCAATAAAAGTAACCTTAGATGAATCAATTAAGAATAATTTTGAGTGTATTAGAATAAATTTTATGTTTTTCATCTATTATTTTCCTAATTTCCAAGAAAATAAACTAAAAAAATTTCATTGTATTGTTAAATTTTGTACTATGTGATGAAATTTTTATGTATTAAAAAGGTGGGATTCCATAGGACATCCCATAATATAAAAGACTTATCAGAGAATTGTGCATATGATAACTTCAATAGCATCATAAGAGAATTTTCTTTTCCAATTTTGGATATTTTCATTGAAACCACATGATATCAATCGAGAATTTGACTACAATGTTAAATATTAACTCACCTAATGAAACTAAATTTGAGCTAACTAAGAATCTGATGCCTAGAGTCGATCTTGAAAAAGATGAATAATTACTGAAAGTAGGATAACTTAAATCCTTCAATACAATGAATGTTATAGACATCATTCAACATTAATTATTTTGGTGGAGCATAGAGGATAGGGAACTGGGGATCTAGAAGTAAACATAATAGGAGGCTTTGGATGTGAGAACTGATCTTATAGTGTATGATAGACTCAATAAAGAATATACTTTAACCCATTATCTATTTCCCTACATATATTCTATTCTTATCATGAAACTTTTATACTTCATTCATATGAAAAAATTTGTTGGCTAAACTATTTCTACGGGAAATAGATTGGTATGTTATTCATTCTTTACTTTTTTTCCCTGATTCATTTCCTTATTCGATTATTGATCCCTTCATTATCTATTAAAAGAATCCAATTATTTTTAAAACATTATGGTCAATAACAATTGTCTTTATTTTAATATTTAATGTGTTAAGATACTTTCTTATTTAAAACATACTAATAAGGATTTTTCAAGATGTTGAGAGTGGTGTTCCAAAAATGAATAAGAGTTTGGTTTTGGATCCCAAACTACTATTTTTATAATATAAAAGGAAAATCAATCCAATAATTGGAAATATAATTTCCCATATTTCACCAATTACCCTTTATCCCTATTTTTTAATGTGTTTATTGAGTTACTACATTATGTTCACTATTTTTTTCTTCTTTATTCACACACCCCAATATTGTCACTTTTATTTTTTTCTTGTGTTTTTTTATTAAATTTTTTTACTTGGAATTTCAAAAAAATTATTTATAGGTTTGACCTCTTATTGTTGGAACAATAGTTTTAACTACTAAAATGTAGAAAAATAATTTGAAATATTTCAATTATCACTCATTACCCACCATTCTAGTGGAATTTTTTCCAATACTTAAATCCAAAAAACTGAAATCAAAGAAGGATAGAAGGGATAATAGGTGGAATAATAGAAGATAATACATTATACTTCCATAAATAACCATCCTAAACCCACCTATATTACTGAGAATAAGAATTAGGGTAGGAATGTGGAGATGAGTTGGTCAACCCTGAACTTCGGTGGATACAAATGGACACCCTCAAAGTGGTGTATAATTTAAAAAATATATTTTTACAAATCCAAGAAAAATAAAAAATGGTTCTAACAAGTTCTTGGTACACCCTCCCCTAATACTTAGTGGCCTATCCAAATATATCTCTCTTATTTCCACCTTGTCATGTACCTGATTCCATACCACTAAGTACTTATTGGTATCTACAAAAAAACTATAGAACCACTAGGTCTAATCTGAGTACCTTATATAGTTATACCATTGAATCATTTCCAATTCCCACACCTCTAAAAATGCATATGTACCTTGAAACTACCTTGAATTATTACTCTAAAAATTAAAATTCACCATGGCTCTTATCTCACTAGAGGTTTTCTACATTTGGTTCTAATGACTACTAAGAACATGGGTCATTACAATTATCTATAAGAAAACCATTCCATTTCACCTCAAACATTTAGAATTTTTTTAATATGTTATTAAGTAACCAACTAAAAGAAAGTAACAAATGAAATACTTTTTATAAAGAAAATAGTATAGTAATTCATTAATCTAGGAAATTTATAGATAGGGATCCAAAGAAGATATAATATATTTTCAACTATCCTAAATTGAAAGATATTAAAATGGGTTGGGGTATTTTTAGTTATCATGGGTTATTATATAAAACTCATTAAGAATTATGGGAAGATTATTAAACCCTTAACTGAATAGGCTAATAATGATGAAATGTTATGGAATTAAAGTTCTTAAAAAAATATTAGATTAATAATTGTATAAAAAACCCCACTTATTGTTCTTAAATATTTTTTTATGAACATTGTTATAGAATTTGATGAATCTGTAAATGTAATTAGATTTTTTATTATTCAAGAAGGTCATAAAATAGATTATTTCAATTTTAATTTGGTTTAAGTTAATCTTTATATATACTTTTAAAAAAATGAGATATATTCACATGTTATGGAAGTTAATCACTGGAAACTGTACTTAATGGTAAAACATTTTTTAGTATACACTAACTAAAACTATTTTTAATCATCTATTGAATCGAAAGATTCTCACCAAAAATAAATAGTGTGTATAGAATGAGTTATTGGTATTATAAATTTAATTGTTTTATAAGATGGGAAATTCTAAACAAGCACTATATCCACAATATAGGTTGTTGCAGGAGAAGTTATCTAATTTTACAAAAAAAAATTATCCTATTCAGTTTTTTAGCCCTTTTGGATAGAGGTAAATGTAATTAAAATATAATTAAAATATTAAAAAAAGATGAGTATTAAAATAAGGATTTTAAGAATAGCTATTATCACAACCTGGATATATATATCAAGAGGTTCCATTATATTAAAGTGGAAAGTTGGTTTCATTTATGCATTCGATTTTAATCCCAAGATTTCTAGATAGTTACCATTCATCTATTTTTAACGGTTTTACTAGGTTTTTAAAAACATATAAAGGTTAGTTAGTAGTTTTTTATAAGGTAATGACACAAATTATTATAAAAATTTTAAGAATTTCATACTTTCCAATGGCATGAGTTCAAGGCTTAATCCCCTATGGGTTTACTCCATCCCTTGTCAATACTAGTTTTAATTGGGAATAATTTAATATGGATTTTATTTTTTGTAAAGACCATAAAATTTCAAGGGAATTTTTTTCTTTATTTTCTTTGGGATTTTACAAGAACGTAGTTTCTGACGGCACCTGATTCCGAGGCCCGGTGTGCCCGGAATCTTTTTCTGAAGTTTAGCTCAGGTATATTCAGTGAACGAACAAGCGAGTTTTTCTAACTTTTGAACCGGTACTCGGAATAAAATTCTGAGGGAACCAATGGAATCGCAGCGCCGATAATTTCTTAGAAACGCCATTTCAGGAGTTGTGTTTGATCGAGTGTGGTTTTTAATTTTTGAGGTTAAGTTAAGAAATAAAATAAAAGTGGTGCGACAATTTATTTTATTTTAGTTAAAGCGGCTTAACCTAAGATAAGTGGATAAGGTGGAACCCACAATATCCTACCCACTTGGTAGGATATTTGTGAGGTGGGTCCCGCATGAGCCCCACTGTTTCTTTCCTTCTAAGTAACACACCCGCACCCCATTTTAATAAAGTCAAATCGTGCGTTTATTTTGGTTAAGAAACGACTCATTGATTTGGGCGGTTAAATCGTTACAATTAATTCATTGAATTAATTATTCGTTTCATTTCTTTTGAATTTCAAATGCTTAGTATATGTTAATAAAATAAGTGTTGAACTTATTTTATTTTGTTGGAATCCTGGTTGTGGGAGCCTTTGGGAGAAAAAGAGAAGTCTTGAGGATTCTTCGTTCTTCGACGAAGAACGCGAAGAACGCACCGCCGCCGACAAAGAACGCCGACCTCCGATGGCGGACGACGGCGAGATACGCCTTCCTCGGAGATCACCTAACACCAACAATGTTCCTTCCATGACGCTTTCTTCCGCGACGATCCTCTTCATCCGCGACATTTAATTCCACGACGAACTCTCGTTCGACGACAACGCTGAGGTAGGGGTTATGTGTTTTAATTTGTGAAATCTTTCGTCATCTATCCTCATTCATTTGGACCACTTGATATCGTTTAATGGGAGGGGGGCGGACCGCACAAACACGTCCGACCCTCCTCCCTTATTATTATTTATTGTTGCGGTTTGAATGAAAGTAACGTGGTGTCGTCACACCTCGCGGGAACGAGCGGTAAGGAATGCGCGGCGCCGTCGCGCCACGCATTTGAGAATTGAACCAAGCCGCGACACCATCGCGCCATGCCGGAAGAAGAAACCGAAGACACCGCGGCCGGAGCGGGGCCGCGGCGCCGTCGCGCCGCGCCGGATGGACCAAGGCCGCGGCGGAGCAGCGGAACCGGCGGCCGGAATCGAGCCGACGGCGTCGGAGTAGGGGGGGACCGGCCTTTCAGGTCCCGTGGAGGTAGAAGCTGGCCGGCTGGAGCGGGCCAGCTGGACAGGGAGGAGCCGGGGGTTCAAAACCCCCGGCTGGCCGGACGTGAGCGTCCCCATTAAGGGGTCGCGATTACTACAAGCAGGGGGCAGACCCCCCCCCCCCCCCCGCATTCCGAACGGCTCGGCCGTTCGGCCGAGCCACCTGGACAGTGCGTCGGACCGCGCCCAATTGGGCCGACCCTGGGGGTATCAAGCTGGGTCGGACCAGGCCCGAACCCCCTAATACTGAACCTCTTTCGGTCTGTTACCCATAACTTGAGCTGCGGACCTCCGATCGACGCACCGTCAGCTGCGATGCGATCCTTGGATCGAGAAGGTAATTTTGGTATATTACACTCAAGGTTTTGGAGAACTTTGGGTTTGGCCGGGTTGGTTCGTACACGAAACCAACCGGGCCCTCGGAGCGGAAACACTTATAACTTGAGTTTTGGACGTCCGATTGACGTGACGTCAACTTTGTTGGATTACTCTAAGTGAGATGGAACTTTGGGCTTAATCCGATTGAGGTTTGGACGCAGTTGGAGTATGATCGGGTTGGTTTTGACTTAAAAACCAACCGGGCCCCTGGGACGAAAAAGCCAATAACTCTCAGACCGGGCGTCCGATTGACGTGCTGTCTGTGACGTTGGGTTCCTGTTGACGATACGGAACTTTTAGATACATCAACTCCGAACTATGTGTCAGTTGATGTATCAGCCCTTCGGCTCGTGGATCAGACCCTCCTGAACGAGCTTGTTGTGTGCAGAAACCCTAGAGCTGGCTGCGACTACGATGACGATGGCAACTGTGCAGGAATCCTCCATGGATTCGATGACGATGACTACAACACTCAGCGATCCTACGTGGATCAGTGCTACCGATCTTGTGTGGGTCAGATCCTGTGTGGGTCAACGCTCAGCGGTCCTGTGTGGGCTAGCGCCTACAGATCCTATGTGGGTCCAATCCTGTGTGGATCATTGCGGGGGTTAGTTACCTATCGATCCTGTGTGGGTCAGATCCTTTGTGGGTCATTGCGGGGGTTAGTACCTATCGATCCTTTGTGGGTCCGACAGCTTAGATGAATCAGTGACAATATCTGATCATCTCTATCGTCATATGAAGAAGTATACCTGTGTGAGCTAAATCCTCTTTTGCTTTCCTATATGGATTATGTTGTGCTATCCTGTGTGGATTACGTTTTGCTTTCCTGTGTGGACTGGGTTGTGATTTCCTATGTGGACTGGGTTGTACTTGAGCTCGGATGTTGGAGCCGAACTAGAATTGATGACTTAGGTATATGTATGGGAATATACCTAAGTATTGTCAGATGTTACTTTGTGATTGTATATTTCCTTTGTGGATTATCCTTTGTGGATTCTGGGAGACCTTCGGGGGTCTCGGGGTCCCTACTGAGTAGCTTATACTCACCCCTGCACAGGTTATGCCCGCACTACGTTGTGTTGGATGTAGACGACAGACAATGCTGATCGTGGTTGAGGTAAGAGGAGCAGGTCGGTACCCGGAGGTGGATCACTGGGCGGGACGTACACGGAGCGGACAGCTGGACCTGAGTAGCTATGGAGGCTATTTGTACCCACCCTTCAGGTGGAACTTCCAGTGGACGGCTCGAGGCTGCGGCTTTACTTTTAGTTGCTGTTTTTTCCTTTCCAGTTGTACTTTACTTTCAGTTTGGGTTTGTATTCTAGCCCACTTACTTTTCTGCACTTACTGTTGTACCTAGTTTTTACTTAGTGTTTACTTATACTACTTGCTTGCTTTGTGGTGTTTGTTTACTTTACAAAGGCAATGCCTTCCCTTTTTTTATCGGGAATTATGCCTTGGTGCTAGTCGCCAGCCCATGGCCTATGGAAGGCGGGCTTGGGGTAGTCACAGCACGGGCCCCGAGGACGGGTCGTGACAAATTGTTATCAGATGAGTTCAGTTCTACCACAGAACTTTGGACTCTGATATTTTTCTATGTGAATCAATACTGTTAAGTGTATTGGGTGTGGTTATCAGTCCAGGGAGTCCAGTGTTGGTGCGGCGGCCGACGTATCCGTACACCAGGACCCGGACTTCTGATTTCCGACTTAATTCACGAAAACACTGATTACATGTGTGTTTTAAGTTTTCTTTGTGATTACTTTGTGTCAACTCACCAGGTATATTTTTCTGACCGTGGTGCACCTGTCTCTTTTCAGGATGGCCCCACGACGGTAGCCAGCTAGGGTTCCGAGAGTTGTGCATGACGACAACCCACCGAGCGACGAGGCCTCGGTACAGGGCCCTTTGACAGCAGAGGCACCGGCGATGACTCTACCCGTCGAGCCACCGATGCTTCCAGCCCCAGCCACTGACGATGCACGTCGCCTTAGTGCACTGCACGAGTTTCAGCACCAGCGACCACCCAGGTTCCTGGGGAGATGGACCCACAGGCAGCCGAGGATTGGCTGGAGGCAGTTGTACGAGTTTTCAGGTTAGTGAGGACACCAGCAGACCTCATGGTGATCCTCACAGCGAGCCTCCTGCACGCGGCAACAGGAAGATGGTGGAGCTTGATGCTCCAGGTGCATGACGAGGCATCTCTCTTATGGACGGACTTTGAGAGCCTCTTTCGCTCAGAGTTCGTCTCGGCCACCCTCCGTGCGGTGCGCATCCAGGAGATTCTACAGCTATAGCAGGGCAGCTTGATGGTTTCCCAGTACTCGGCGAGATTTACTGATCTCTCGCGCTACTCGACAGACATGGTAGGGGACCCATTCTTCCGGGCCCGGACCTTCGACCAGGGTTTGAGGCAGGAGATCAGGGCATCGATGATCTCCCTAAGCATTCCGACATAGGCAGGAGTACTGGAGCGAGACCTTCTGATCGAGAGCTTCCTTGCTGAGCCTACTTCAGCAGTGAGACCTACCGCAGGGCGGAACGTAGTAGAGTCTTCAGCAGCAGGCAGTCGACGGATGACTCATGGGTCTAGGCAGACCAGACCCTCAGGTAGACGACCTCAGGACATTGGCTCAGCAGTGCGAGGAACACAGCATGGAGCTAGTCTTTCAATAGGCAGACAGTGCTACGCATGCGGCGGGCAGGGCCACATGGCTCGTGACTGCCTGACCCGCCATGCAGAGGAGCAGCAGAGGGTTGAGGGACCACCCAGGTAGAGGCAGAGGGTCGACCGTGGCGGTCCGCAGGGAACAGGCGGACGAGGCAGAGGAGCTGGCCGAGCAGCAGGTGTTGGGCGACGCTTTGAGGCTCTACCACCACCACCACCAGGAGGTCCACCCCGACCATAGGAAGCTGGCGGGCAGAGACAGGCACAACTTCAGGCAGCGGAGGCCTACGACCACGGCGTGCCCGAGATGATTCGAGGTACTATCTGTGTCTATTCCACCCTTGATGTAGTTCTTATAGACACAGGAGCGAGTCATTATTTCATAGTCGCTGCCCTTTTTCGGATCTCGGAGGATCCGACGGAGCCGTTGGCTCGATCCTTACGGCTAGATACTCCTACGAGAGCAGACTCGACGATTATGCACTGGTGCCGGCAGTGTGAGCTTACTCTAGGAGGTGAGAGCTTCGGCTGAGATCTTCTTGTAGCGGCGTTGAGTCCTTACGACGTCATCTTGGGCATGGATTGGTTATCTACATTCCATGCTCATATTGACTGTATTATGCGCAAGGTGTGATGTGTACGCACCGATAGGAGCAGGTTCACCTTCACCGGCGAGAAGGGAGCCTTCGTAGCACAGGATGGACTTTCGTTGAGGAGAGGACAGCCCATCACTCATCAGTTGGCTAGCCTCATCCTAGGAGCAGTTGACATGCAGAGTCCTAGTTTTCCTGCATTGGTGGATCAGTATGCAGACGTTTTCCCCGATGACATTCCAGGACTACCTCCTCGCAGAGAGGTAGACTTTTCTATTGACCTATACCCCAGGACAGGCCCGATATCCACTCCAGCATATCGGATGGCTCCTACCGAGCTTCGAGAGCTACGGGTACAGCTGGAGGACTTGCAGGGCAAGAGATTCATCTGACCCAGTGTTTCACCCTGGGCTTCCCCGATATTGTTCGCCAAGAAGGAGGATGGGAGCTTGCGACTTTGTGTCGACTATCGTCTCCTGAACCAGGTGACAGTGAGGAACAAGTATTCGCTACCGAGGATTGATGACCTCTTCGATCAGCTCAAGGGAGCACGGTGGTTCTCAAAGATAGACCTCAGTTCAGGCTATCATGAGCTCAGAGTTTGGGATGAGGATGTGCAGAAGACGGCCTTCAGATGTCGGTATGGCCATTATGAGTTCTTGGTTATGACATCCGGCGTAACCAATGTTCTAGCAGTGTTTATGGGCCTCATGAACAAGATATTTCAGCCATACCTTGATCGATTTGTCGTGGTCTTCATCGACGACATTTTGATATACTCGAACACTGAAGAGGAGCATGCCTACCACTTGCGGGTTGTACTAGACACACTCCGAGAGCACCAGCTTTATGGAAATCTCTCAAAGTGTCAGTTCTGGATATGTGAGGTCCACTTCTTGGGACACTTCATCTCTAAGGTGGGAGTTGCGGTGGATCCTGCGAAGATCGAGGCAGTGCTAGCTTGGGAGCCACCCAAAAGCGTGATGAAGGTGCGGAGTTTCTTGGGACTAGCTGGATACTACCGAAGATTTGTCCCAGACTTCTCCAGAGTTTCGGCACCACTCTCAGCTTTGACGAAGAATGGGAAACCCTTTGTGTGGTCAGACAGATGTCATTAGAGCTTCCAGGAGCTGAGACAGAGATTGACCAGCATGCCTATCTTGAGGCTTCCGGAGGAGGGAGTAGGGTACGTAGTCTACTGCGATGCATCAGGGACCGGACTCGGATGTGTCCTGATGTAGGAGCAGGTAGTGATCGCATATGGATCACGTCAGTTGAGGCCACATGAGCATAACTACGCTACCCATGACCTGGAGTTAGCAGCAGTGGTCTTCGCTCTGAAGACATGGCGACACTATCTGATGGGCGAGCGCTTTACAGTCTTTTCTGACCATTAGAGTCTCAGGTACATCTTCTCTAAGAAGGACCTGAACCTAAGACAACGACAATGGCTCGAGTTCCTCCAGGATTATGACTTTGAGATAGTCTATACTCATGGGAAGGGGAACGTAGTAGCTGATGCTCTCAGCAGGAGGACGGGCATTCAGATACTTGGGGAGGTGAAAGAGCAGCTAGCCGCTTTGTGGATATACTTCATGGATAAAGATGGAGCATCCTTTCTTCAGTCACTCATAGTCACTCATCCACTACTGTAGCGGGTCAGAGAGGCACAACGTGGGGATGCTGACTGTGAGACACGGCCTGCACAGATATCCTCAGGACATGAACCTGATGGATTCTCCATGGGAGGAGAGCACGACGTCCTTTTCAGAGGACGTACCTTGATACCAGTTGCTTTACGGGAGGAGGTGCTGAGAGAGTTTCACACTTCTCCTTTGGTGGTACATCCTGGAGTGGCGAAGATGTACCATGATCTTAGATGGCAGCACTGGTGGCCGGGCATGAAGAAGGTTGTGGCAGAGTTCGTTTCTCGATGCCTCACGTGCCAGCAGGTGAAGGTAGAGCACCAGGTACCAGTAGGCTTGGTAAAACCCTTGGAGGTTTCGGGGTGGAAGTGGGACGGCATATCTATGGACTTCGTGACTGGACTTTCACGCACTTCCAGAGGTCACGACTCCATTTGGGTGATTGTCGACCGACTCACCAAGTCGGCTCACTTCTTACCCATCAGAGAGTAGGGCTCAGTGGAGAGCTTGGGACGTCTCTACGTTCAGAAGATCGTATGGCTACATGGAGTGCCATCATCTATCGTCTCCGATTGAGATGCTCGCTTTACTTCCCGGCTTTGGAAGGAGTTGCAGGAGGCATTCGGGACGCAGCTACGTCTGAGTACCGCCTTTCACTCGCAGACAGATGGTCAGACGGAGAGGACCATTCAGACTCTCGAGGAAATGCTCCGCGCATGTGTCCTCGACTTTGGTCACAGCTGGGAGGACCACCTACCCTTGGTGGAGTTCGCGTACAACAACAGCTACCACTCCACCATCGGGATGGCACCATATGAGGCGTTGTACGAACGACCTTGCAGATCACTGCTGTGCTGGACAGACCCTGGGGAGTCAGCACTTGTGGGACCGGAGATGGTCCAGGCCATGACGGAGAAGGTCTAGGTCATCCAGGAGCAGATGAGGACAGCTCAAAGCTGGAAGAAGTCTTATGCTGATAGGAGGCGGAGGCCACTGGAGTTCGAGGATGGCGACCACGTCTTCTTGCGGGTCTCACCTCGACGTGGATTATGGAGATTTGGTCATGGCGGCAAGTTGTCTCCATGCTTCATTGGACCATTCCAGGTCCTCAGCAGGATTAGCGAGGTGGCTTATCACCTAGATCTACCACCTCAGTTGCACCGGGTGCACGACGTCTTCCACATATCCCACCTGAGGAGATACGTGCACGACCCGACACATATCATTGACCATGGGGAGCTGGACGTTGATGATGGGGTGACTTTTGCGGAGGTCCCGGTGGAGATTGAGGATCGACAGGATCGGGTCCTACGTGGACGGTCGATTCCTCTAGTGCGGATCAGATGGCAGCACGGGAACCTCCAGGAGAGCACTTGGGAGCGGGAGGCTTAGATGCGTGCTCAGTACCCACATTTGTTTCCCTAGTTTTGATGTATCTTTACGGGGACGTAAAGCCCTGAGGTGGGAGTGATGTAAAGACACTAAAAATTAAAGGAAATTTTTTTCTTTATTTTCTTTGGGATTTTACAAGAACGCAGTTTCTAACGGAACCTGATTCCGAGGCCCGGTGTGCCTGGAATCTTTTTCCGAAGTTTAGCTCGGGTATGTTCAGTGAACGAATGAGCGGGTTTTTCTAACTTTTGAACCGGTGCTCGTAATCGAATTCGGAGGGAACCAATGGAAGCGCAACGCCGGTAATTTCGTAGAAACACCTTTTCTGGAGTTGCGTTTCCTCAAGTTTGGTTTTTAATTTTTGAGGTTAAGTTAGGAAATAAAATAAAAGTGGTACGACAATTTATTTTATTTTACTTAAAGCAGCTTAACCTAAGTTAAGAGGATAAGGTGGAACCCACAATATCCTACCCACTTGGTAGGATATTTGTGAGGTGGGTCTCGTACGATCCCCACCATTTCTTTCCTTCTATGTAATGCTCCTGAACCCCCCTTTTAATGAAGTCAAACTGTGCGCTTATTTTGGTTAAGAAACGCATCATTAATTTGGGCGGTTAAATCGTTACAATTAATTCATTTAATTAATTGTTCATTTCGTTTCTTTTGAATTTAAAATGCTTAAGATATGTTAATAAAATAAGTGTTGAATTTATTTTATTTTGATGGAATCCTGGTTGTGGGAGCCTTTGGGAGAAAAAGAGAAGTCTTGAGGATTCTTCGTTCTTAGACGAAGAACGTGAAGAACGCACCGCCGCCGATGAAGAACACCGACCTCCGACGGCGGACGACGGTGATAGACGCCTTCCTCGGAGATCACCTAACGCCAACAACGTTCCTTCCATGATGATTTCTTCAGTGACGATCCTCTTCTTCTGCGACGGTTAATTCTGCGTCAAACTCTCGTTCGACGACAACGCTGAGGTAGGGGTTATGTGTTTTAATTTGTGAAATATTTCGTCATCTATCCTCATTCATTTGGACCACTTGATATCGTTTAACGGGAGGGGTCTGGACCGCACAAACATGGCCGACCCTCCTCCCTTATTATTATTTTTTGTTGCGGTTCAAAGGAAAGTAACGTGGTGCCGTCGCACCACGCGGGAACGAGCGGCAAGGAATGCGCGGTGCCGTCGTGCCACGCATTTGAGAATTGAACCAAGACGCGACACTGTCATACCGCGCTGGAAGAAGAAAATGAAGACACCGTGGCTGGAGCGGGGCCGTGGTGGAGGGGCGCGGCGCCGTCGCACCGCGCCAGACAGACCAAGGCTGCGGTGGAGCAGCGGAACCGGCGGCCGGAATCGGGTCACCGGCGTCGGAGTAGGGGGGGACCGGCCTTGCCGGTCCCGTGGTGGCAGAAGTCGGCCGGCCGGAGCAGGCCGGATGGGCAGGGAGGAGCCGGAGGTTCAAAACCCTCGGCTGGTCGGACGTGAGCGTCCCCATTAAGAGGTCGCAGTTACTACAAGCGGGGGGTAGCCCCCCCCCCCCGCATTCCGAACGGCTCGGCCGTTCGGCCGAGCCACCTGGCCAGCGCGTCGGGCCGCTGAGCTGGGCCATTCCCAGGCCAGGTTGGGCCGCGCCCAATCAGGCCGGACCCGGACCCGGTTCGGGCTGACCGTGGGGGTATCGGGTCGGGTCGGACCGAGCCCGAACCCCCTAATACCGAACCTCTTTCGGTCTGTTTCCCATAACTTGAGCTGCAGACCTCCGATCGATGCACCGTCAGCTGCGATGCGATCCTTGGATTGAGACGGTCATTTTGGTATATTACACTCAAGGTTTCAGAGAACTTTCGGTTCGTCCGGGTTGGTTCGTACAGGAAACCAACCGGGCCCTCGGAGCGGAAACACTTATAACTTGAGTTCCGGACGTCTGATTGACGTGTCGTCGACTTTGTTGGATTCATCTAGGTGAGACAGAACTTTGGGTTTACTCTGCTCGAGGTTTGGACACAGTTGGAGTATGGTCAGGTTAGTTTTGACTTAAAAACCAACCGGGCCCCTGAGACGAAAAAGCCAATAACTCTCAGATCGGGCGTCTGATTGACGCGCTGTCTGTGATGTTGAGTTCCAGTTGACGATACGGAACTTTTAGATATATCAACTCCGGACTATGTATCAGTTGATGTATCAGCCCTTCGGCTTGTGGAGTGGACCCTCCTGAACGAGCTTGCTGTGCGCGGGAACCCTAGAGCTGGCTGCGACTACGACGACGATGACGACTGTGCAGGAATCCTCCGTGGATTCGACAGCGATGACTACAACACTCAGTGATCCTACGTGGATCAGTGCTACCAATCCTGTGTGGGTCAGATCCTGTCTGGGTTAGCGCTCAGCGGTCCTGTGTGGGTCAGTGCCTACAGAACTTGTGTGGGTCCGATCCTATGTGGGTCATTGCGGGGGTTAGTTACCTATCGATCCTGTGTGGGTCAGATCCTTTGTGGGTCATTGCGGGGGTTAGTACATATCTATCCTTTGTGTGTCCGACGGCTTAGATGAATCAATGGAAATATCTGATCATCTCTATCGTCATATGAAGAAGTATACCTGTGTGAGCTGAATCCTGTTTTTCTTTCCTATGTGGATTGTGTGGTGCTATCCTGTGTGGATTACGTTTTGCTTTCCTGTGTGGACTGGGTTGTGATTTCCTATGTGGACTGGGTTGTACTTGAGCTCGGATGTTGGAGCCGAACTGGAATTGATGACTTAGGTATATGTATTGGCAGATACCTAAGTAGTGTCGGATGTTACTTCGTGATTTTATATTTCCTTTGTGGATTATCCTTTGTGGATTCTGGGAGACCTTCAGGGGTCTCGGGGTCCCTACTGAGTAGCTTATACTCATCCCTGCACGGGATATGCCCACACTACGTTGTGTTGGATGCAGAAGACGGAAAGCGTTGATCATGGTTAAGGTACGAGGAGCAGGTCGGTACCCGGAGGTGGATCACTGGGCGGGACGTACACGGAGCGGACGGCTGGACCCGAGGAGCTGTGGAGGCTATCTGTACCCACCCATCAGGTGGAACTTCCAGTGGACGGCTCGAGGATGCGGCTTTACTTTCAGTTTTTGTTTTTTCCTTTCTAGTTGTACTTTACTTTCAGTTTGAGTTTGTATTCTGGCCCACTTACTTTTCCACACTTACTGTTGTACCCAGTTTTTACTTAGTATTTACTTCAACTTCTTTCTTGCTCTGTGGTGTTTGTTTACTTTACAAAGGCAATGTCTTCCCTTTTTTTATCGGGAATTATGCCTTGGTGCTAGTCGCCAGCCCCTGGCCTATGGAAGGCGGGCTTGGGGTAGTCACGGCATGGGCCCCGAGGACGGGTCATGACATTTTTATATTTACTAAATCACAAGGGAATGATGTAATTTTGGTGGTGGTGGAGCAATTATCTAAGTATGGGCATTTAATAATTATAAAGCATACATATAAAAATAAAATTGTGACATAATTTATTTTAAAATAGATAGTTTGATTACATTTATTTATTTAGTTCAATTATTAGTGATAGTGATCCATTATTTATTATTAATCTTTGAAATGTGCTCTTTAAAATATAAGTAACTATTTAAAAATGATTTCACCCTCCTTATTTAATTAGTATGACTTTATAATAAAGTATTGATACATTATATCATGATTTTTAAGATATACCTCTACCTTATGGTTTGAAAATATTGTTCCATTATAATATCTCAAGATGATGACCTTTATATCACATGGATTTTTAGACACAAGTCATTAAACTTTCTATTCATGAACTTATATATCTCATTTATGATCTTACCATCTTGACATGCAAAAACAATCGTTCAAAATATATCTTCAAATTCATTATATCTTCGGTAGCATCATACTTCATCAAATCCTCCATCAATTTTTTGATTAATTTTTCTCATATATCAGTTCCATAAATTATTTTCATCTTACTTTAAGAGAAAATGAGAGTATTATTATATATATATATTATATAATTTTACTCTTATTCTTTTACACTTCATTAACCCATTTTTATCACTTATTTTCATTTCTCAAGTATTATGGCTAACATGTATGGAATGCTCGATGTTACAAAGTTAATTCTCTGGTAAAAGGTTATTGATCGAACCTTTTATATATATATAATCATATTTTTCATGTATTTTCCACTGATATTATCCAAATCAATCCCTTTAATTTTAATTGATACATTATATATAGATCACATAGTTCCATTATCTTTATTCATAATTTTTTAAGAATATTTTTATTTCCCATTATATGGGAAGTATATCTACTATTGAAGATCTATATGTCATATACATTACTATAATTGAGGGAATATTCAAAAGGAAATTCCTTTTTATAGATTTTTCTTCTTCACACATTCCATATGGTCAATTATTAGAGTAATATTTAATTAATATTCATTTATTATAAATAATTGATCATCTTCCTCTAATAATAAAAATTATTTTTTCAATTGCAGTTCATGCCTCTGATATTCTTGTTAAATCATTAGAAGAATTGTAGCACTATTATTTATGGTTACACTTTTAAGAATTCTTGATATAGAATATATTTCTTTTTGTCCATACCATATATAGAAAAAATAATAAATATTAAAAATAATTTTCTTTTAAAAATGAATCAAAGAAAAAATTATTTTTTTCTATAATTGATACAACCTTATTTCTATTTCCAATGTAATATACATTTATTGAGTGTCCATGATTTTCATAGAAAATACATATAACATGTGTTTTATTATATTATTTTTTTATTGTGACAAGATAACCATTTAGAATTCCCCTAACTCAATATTCTGCTTGGGTACAAATTTATTCTTCCACATCATGGATTTCTTCACCTTTTAACTCCCATTGTAGATTAAATTATATTTATCAACAAAATATAATCATTATTAGCCTAGGTAGTCCTAAAAAATCATTAAGGATTCTTAAAATTTTTCCTTTTCATTTTTATATAACCCAATCATTACATACATATATCTTACATTATTTCCTATTATTAAGCATTACATATCATAAATTAAACACACTCCCAAAACCCAAAGGTTAATTGCCTTTAGAGATTATGTATATAATCATAGTAATAATTTAACATTTCCCATAAATTTATCCATGAATTATTTAATCATATTAATATTCTTGTATACATTTTTGTAGAGAATTAGGGAAATATAACAAATGATTGACCTCAAATGCTCAGTAATAGAAATGCCATATCAACAAGCAATGGAGAACATATCATTAAGTCATAAAAATGTTTGAAAACATGAACATGGTATAAATACCTAATTAATTAAATCTTTAAAGTTATTATAAAACATGATAATATATTCATAGATCATAAAATTGGAATATAGACCCATGAAGGAGTAATCTTGAAATCATAACATTTACAATGGCATAGGAATGTAAAATCATAATACAATAATCAAGATCTATGGACACATAACATAGGAATGTGGAATAGGTATAAAAATTAAAAGCATAACATAATCTATGGTTATACACCAAGACCATTGTAACATAGTATATTGAGCATCACTATCTGCATAATATAAAATAGTAGATTGAGCGTCACTACTCATGTCCCATTATGGATTGAGCATCCCTACATGCATCTCATAGTGGATTGATCATTGCTCTCATCTCATAGTAATATCATAAGATATAAATCTTTACCAAATGCATTTGGGGGATATATAATTACAATCACACCCATCGCCTAATGATAAACCATACATATTTGTTCCATAAGAAAACAATCATACATTAAAGATTGGTTAACCTGTGGAAATAAAATGGGTTACATAACATTTTCATGGGGTATCATGAAAGGAGTGATCAAGAATTGGATTAGAAAATTCCTAAATTTAAATCACTAAAAATAAAAAAAGAATAATGGAAATTGGAGGGTGACACATGATGCATAATTCCATGGATATAGAGATAGAAATGGAAGAGAATCTCTAAAAATCGTTTTCCTAATATTTGGAAATCTTCCCATAAAAGTAAAGTTAAAATAAATTTTGAAATAATTTTAAAAAAATGATAAGATAATTTTAAATCATTATTTTAAAAGTAAAAGTCCCAATAATGTAACCTTGAACAATACATAATGTTTAAAATAGAAGAAATATAGAGTGTAAAATATAAAATGTGGAAAAGTAGAAAGAAAACATTTTAATCATTTTTAATAGTTTTAAAGAGTCCCACATCGATAAAAAAATTATAAAATTCCATTTTGAAAAGTAATAAAGAGAAATATGAATTCAAGAGAGGAGAATACATATTTATCTTTTAAAATAAGAAAATAATGGTTTGTGGTGGAAGTGTCCCTTTATAATAATGTGTTTTATACAGAGTTATTCAAGGATAATATTTTGAAATGGAATGTAATATTCTCATATATAAATATAAAATTACATATTATATTGTTAATGGACATAATATATCAATCATATAAGTATATAGTCAAATAATAAAGAGTATGGCTCAATAAAAATAAGGTTGATTCTTGAAAAATCTATAAGGATATTGTAATGTATAGATTGGAATCTATTGTAATATATGTCATGAAATATAATTATAAATCCCTTTATTAAAAGGTAAATTATGATAAAAATATGTTAATATGATGTTATATACACCATATAAAAAATAATAGGTGTATAATATGAAACATGACTCTATAAATGTAAATTGAGACAAAAGACCTTACCATGGATTCTCACTTAGTCAAACATTCTATACATGCCTATATAATAAATTTAATTTTTTTATTTATATATATCAAATATTATTTAAATTTATTTTACTTAATATAATATATTTATATTTACTTATTACCCATTTATTAATCATTTATAATTAGAATTAAATGCTTGATGTCAATTATTCTATCTATTCTGCACTTGCTTAGGTGTTTTTTTCAGTCCTTGGTCCTTGATTATATGTGAATAACCTATATAATGTTCTTGGAGATGATATATATTCAGTTGATAGAGTTACAAAGTTACAATATTATGTGAACAATGAATCGATAAGAAAATTAAACATTATTAATGAAGAATATTTATATATATTACCATTAAAGAATTAAGAATATAACATAAATTCATCATTGTTTCCAAATATTACTAGAATTTAGGATTTTATAATCCTTCATGATGGAAACATTATGGCATTGTTCATGTAGGGGTAAAACCAACCTAAACAATAACATGTTATAACAAATTAATGGGACAGAATATGGATTTATATAGTTTTAATATATTTTTTATAGAATAATAATTATGTTAAGAATAAATAATATTATTAGAGTAAAGGATTTAATAATACCGTATATGATAAAAAATTAATAAAAACTCATTGCATACTTTGATAGAATCGCTCCTTCATGCAAATACTTTCTATATAATGAAGGATTTGGGCCTCTTTGTAACCAAAAGATAAAAAATATTAGATAGAAAATAAAGAGAGAAAATTTGGGTGGTTATTAAAGAAAAAAGTAAATGATACATTTAGTTAGGATTGGGTGTAGAGTAGGTCCTTTTATGTGTGAAAATAAGGTATATTTCTTTGAAAACATAAGTTAGGTGAAGGGAAAACATGGAACTAAATGGGTTCTAGGTGAGTTAGGTAAAGAAATACTGGTTGAAATTTTAATATTAACTCCCACACCTAATAAAGGACTCATATAATGATTTAATATCAATTTAATTATTAAAAACTTATGTCATGTAATTTAACCCCCTTTTAACTCACATTACTTAATTTAACTATTTACCACTATAATTATTTTTTTACAAAAAATACAACATAAATCCTCTTAACTAATTTATAAAATATGGTTCAAAATTTTGACTCCATTTAATCAAATTAAAATTTTAAAGGGTCTCAACTTTATTTTTAAATGAAAACCCATAATAAATAGGAAAAACTGGTTTCTTTGGAAAATTAATTGTTTTAACATTGAGTGATCTTACTCTTATTTCATGTCAATTACAAATCATTCAATGTGTGTTAATATATTTTTATATACATGTAAAAATTAAATTTTATTAAAAAAATCCTTTAACCCAAATATATTTAGTCTATTAAAATAAAAATACATAATATATAAAAAAAATTATAAAATTATCTTTTAAAACATTAAATAATTTTACACTAGTAGAAAATGTAGATTTTTCATTGGGTTTGCATCGGTTATTATAAAAAACTAGGGTGAAAATTCATCCCATTAGGGTTTTCACATCGGTTATACTAACAACTGATGTGAAAACCCAAGTTTTATCATCAATTTTTAGTAAAAATGATGAAAAAGAACTTATTTTAA
The DNA here is from genome assembly GCA_963277665.1 of Viscum album. Classification (NCBI taxonomy): domain Eukaryota; kingdom Viridiplantae; phylum Streptophyta; class Magnoliopsida; order Santalales; family Viscaceae; genus Viscum; species Viscum album. The sequence goes on from OY728120.1 coordinate 1,494,587,774, forward strand.
TATTGGTTATTATTAATCCAAAATAATAAAATTATAAAAAATTTAAAAACATGCTACTTTTAAATTTAAAAATTCATTTTGTTGAAACAGAAACTGTAAAACCCTAACTTTCATGAGATGAAAATTCCATCCTTTCATTTCATTCATTTATTTTTATCCTTTTATTGTTTTTATTCCTTGATTCTTTGAATTTTAACTTTTTTGGTTCTCATTTCATTAGCCTTTATAAAATTTCATAACCTCAGATTTTTTCAACATCTTTCCTTTGAGTTCCATAAGTGTTTTCATTTATATTTTTTAAAACTATTATCTAACTTAATTATATTCAATATGAAATTTGTTGGATTCTATTTTATCTATACTCATCATCGATATACTACCTGCATTTACTTTTTATGTGTTTAAATTTTTATTTTGCTATTTAAATATTTATTATATGTTTTGGTTTAAATTTTTTCATTTATTAGTTGTTTACTATTCTCCCACGTTATTTCATGTAATCAAATTTTAATTTACTATTATTTTGTCTGAGTTTGTTAAAGATATACTATCAGAATATAAATTTGTTTTCGGTTAATTTTTTTTCATTATTTTGAAAAAAAATTAAATGGTTGTGATTTTTAAATTGTATTCATTTGTTTATTATTTATATAAATTTTCAATCTATTTATTATTATCCATTTATTTATTTATCATATTAATATTTATATTGTATAATTTTTTGTTTTCATTAATTTCTTTTCAATAAATGATTTTGATTAATTTTATTTGAATAATTGGTGAGTTTATTTATTTTATTTATTTATTATATTGATTTTTATTTAATATAATTGTTTTGTTGATTAAATGCTTATGACTAAACTGTTAATTGATATTTTATTATTATATGTTTCTATATTTTATTTTTATATGTTTGTATATAAATCTATACCTTTTAAATTTATGAATGTTTATATGTTTATATGTTTATATTTTTTAAATTTATCTGTTTATATATATGTGTGTGTGTGTGTGTGTGTGTTTATATGTTTATATGTTTTAATATATTCATATAATATATTATAATTTTAGGTAATTTATGGATCATAATTGGATAAATGCATGAAGAACTAGTAATGTATATGAGAAATTGATTAACAATTTCTTGGAATTTACTAAATTAAATCTTGAAAAAAAAAGATTTTATTTTTTACCCATTAATGAAGTGTTTTAATATGAGAAAATTAAGGTACAAAGAAATAAAATACCATCTGATTTGTTATGGTTTTAATCATATTTATACACACTAAATCTAGACTGGTGAAATAACAAAGAATTCAAGATCAATTATTTATTAAGTTGTTCAACATGAGACAGAGGAGCATCTTGAAGAATTAATTCATGATATAGGCATTGAAACCATTTAAAAATAACAAATGTCTTAATATTTTACAGATATGCAGAGAAATAATTATTTTTAAGTTGCACTAAATTTTCAGTGTTATCAAATATGTTGATATTGATAAAATTTACAGTAATAAATGGTTAGAGTGATAAAATTTTCATTAAATTACTGGAACTTTTGAAAGAGTTACTTCCAAAAATAAATGATCTTTCATATTCTAGTTACGATTCAAATAAATATTATGATTGGATTATAATAATTTACATTTTTACCCCAATTATTCTATGTTACATAGGAAGGAATATGAAATTTTATCAGAATGTCCTAAATCCATGGAATCATGATATAAAATATTTTTGAAATCTAATTATGATTCATTATAAAGAACAGGAATCAAGCCTCTCAATAAATTAATCCAGTATATTCTAATAATTCCTAATTTTTAATTCCTATTCTCAAATTAAAATGATGAAATTAGGATAATATGGAATACAGATGATAGAATCTCTAATGAAAATTTACATCACCCTACTAATTCACCATAATAAAAGTTTTTTTATTAAAACATTTCTAATTTTGGAAATAAAGTTATTAATATTAGAATGAGACTATGTGTTGGGAAAAAATCCTTCAAGGTGTCCCCTCGATATGTTTTGGGTTTGATTGTGTTTGTTGACAAATCCAGATGATCGTAAATGATAATGATTGGTGTCTTCCAAAGATAGGTTTTTATGGTGTCACAGTTTCCCAGTGTTGGCCAAATTTTTGGGCCTCAAAATCAGAAGTTTGATATTGGAAAAGTAAAAGATAACTTCATATGAGTGAATGATATGAATAATGTTGAAGAAAATTGGAAAAGAATGAGAACTGTGTACCACAATTCATGGACTGCATACCATGTTCCCGGAACAGTACGTAGAGCGGCAGGAATAGTACACCAAAGTGGTTTACGAAATCAAAAATGGTTTGAAGTGGAAGGGGATGCGGTATGCGGATGGCTTGATGTCAGCAGACAAGATCAAATAAGTATAAACAAAGACAGTACATGGAACGGATAGGAAAAACAGTTCATGAGTGGCTTTCAGTTTGCGGTGGAAGAAGGATTGGTATGCGGTAAAGGCTGGATTAAAGATTTGGTAAATCTTAGATTAGCAGATTTTGCGGGTATCTTTTCCTATATAAGAATACCTAATCCCATCGATTATTGTGGAGATCGAATTTCATCAGAGAACATATTTTTTATCTGAGATTTCAGCAAAGACGGAAGGAAGTTCATGAAGGGAGGTTCAGGAAGGGAGGTTCGTGAAGAGAGGTTCGCGAAGGTTGAAGTGGTTCATGCAGAAGAGATTTCATTGAAAGTTTTTGTGGAGAAATGTAACTCATAAAGTATGTGGTACATAGAAGAAGAAGGAGTGGTACGTGATAGTAGTTTGCGATGGTAGTCCGCGAATAGAGAACAGTTCATGGATAGAGGGTAGTTCACCGAGGAGGTTCATGCAGTCGGTACATAGAGGCAGTATAAGACAGCTAAGGTAGAGGTAGTGCACGGATAGAGAAGACTCATGGAAGAGGCAGAAGTATGTAGAGTAGGCAGTTTGCATACAATAACTGATGTACAGTACGCGGAGGAGAAGTTGGTTAGCGATTTCCACAAGGAAGCTTGAGAAAGCTTCAAATCAGTTTTGAAAGGATTTTATGGTACCTAATAGTACTCGAGAAGGTGGACTTAATATATGGGTGAAATAGGGACTTTAACATAGCATCTACCTATAGTTAAGGATACATAAATTCATACGAATGAAGGGATCTACATGTCCATAAACTGTGTCTGACCTACAAGTCCATAAACTGTGAGTGGATTCCTTTTTAACAGTAGTGAGAAAAAGAAGAGGAATACAGTGACACTTTCCACCATCAGTGAGCTTGATAAAGAGGCATAGGGAGTTACCCTTGGGAATGCAGTGAGAAGACCCTAAAACTTGTAAAGGTAGTGAGCCTAGTCATAAAAGATCTAGCCTGAACATTATACTCATTATTGGCAGTGAGCCTTAGTGAATTTGGTACATAGACATGTCGTTGTTGTATGATCCTTGGATATAGCCCAGTGAGGGTGAACCAAGTAAAAATTTATGTTTCATGTGCATGATTTTATATCTATTCATATATTTCTATGGTAGGAATAGAGAATTGAGTTTTTTTTACAATGGAACACGATCTGGAGGGGTAGATGTTTAAATTCGTCATACCCTAATTCACCCCCTCCCTCTTAGGGTATTCAACCCAGTGGACCTAAAAATTATTATCAGATGGAAAGGTTGAAAGTCAGTGGTTATCTCTCAAGAAAAATAAATGTAGTTGGTAAATCATAAAGTAATTATGATATTTGATGGAAATAATTTTCAACTATGTAAGAATCAGATGCAGCACTACTTCCGATCAATAGGGATGGATTTCTTCACAACAGCTATGAATGGAATATCAACAGGCATTAATATTGGTGCTCTACCATAAGCTGAATGAAGTTAATTGGATGTTAATTCAAAAGGGATCAATGCTTTATGGGGATCCCAATAAAATTCAATTTATACGAAGTTGATGTCCTGTAAAACATCACATTCAATGTGGGAAAATTGTTAAACATTTATGAGGGAGAGACAAAATTCCAAGAAGAAAAGTTGTAGTTTCTATGGAACAAGTATGAGGATCTCAGAATGAATCCCAATGAGACTATTAATGAATTTTTCAACAAGATAAATATTATTGTGGAATACATGAAGGGTCTTGCAGAATTCATTGAAGATATAAAGATTGTGAAACGTATCTTTAGGAAACTTCCACCACGATTCAATCCAAAAGTTTCAGTGTTGGAAGACAAAGATCCAAAAGAGTTGACACTAGATAACCTATATAGTACCCTTTTAGCATATGAAATGAGAAACGATGATAACAATGTAGTGGAAAAGGGTAATTCTAAGGAAGTGGAATTAAAGGCCATGAAAAATCTCTCTGTTGAAGATAGTCCTAAGGAGGACAATATGGATGATGTCATGTCATTTCTCTCCAAAAATCTACAAAGGGGAAAAGTAAGGTTCAAAGGTAAACTTCCATTTGCATGCTTTCGATACAGCAAGATTGGGCATTTTTCAGTAAAGTGTCCTAAGATGTTTGATGATGAAAATGAAGAAAATGATGAAATTTCCAAAAATAAGTATTCATCAAATGAGAAAGGGAGGAAAAGTACTATGATAAGGTTCTTCAAAAAGAATAATCTGCTTTCAAGAGAGGATGAAAGTTTAGAAGAATCTTAGGTAGAAGATTTGGAGGACTTCAAGGATCATAAAATATATGCTTTGGTTTCAGTTGTCAAAAATTTATTAACAAGAGAGTAAATTGACCATAAAGAAGGAGAAATTGAAGGAAGAGTTGATCTTCAGGATGAATTAGAGGCTTCCCTTAAAGAGGTAGATATTTTGAGATCCAAAACAAAGAAATCTAAAAAATTTGTTCGTGATGCCATACTCTTTATGCAGCAACAAGTAGAAGATAATTCTGAGCTGAATGAAGATATTGAAATGTAGAGGTCTTCAATGCCAGAAATCTCAGAAAATGTGGTTGAGTACAAACTCAAAATTGAAGAACAGAAAATAGAAATTGATAGTTTTACTGAAATTGGAAAATATCAAATCAAACGTATTGAACAACTAGAATAATAAGTTGTCAATCTGCAACGAATAATTGAAGATCATGAGAAACTGATAACTCTCAGTTGAAAATCTAGAAAAAAGATCATACAGGAAACAGATAAGATGAATTTTGAGCAGAGTGGTCCATAAAAACAGAAGAAACAATCAATTATGAATGATAAGGCTGGTATGGGGATTGATCTAAAACAAAAAGTAGTTATGGTTCAAGTCAGAACACAAGCACCTACTCCAAGATTGGATATTGATTTGGATATGAAGCAGAATTAGAAGACTCAGAGAACCAAAGGCACTACTAGTGATGCATCATTTCTACATAAGAATGTACCTCACATAATATGTTACTGTTGTGGTAAGACGGGATGTTATCAAAATGTATGTTCCATAGAAAAGAGGCATCAAAGGGAAAACGACCAATATAGGTGGTCGTATAGAGCTCAAAATTACAGGTCATTATTTGATGGTCATTTTTTTAGGTGTAAAGGACTCAGACATATGGAAAGATATTGCACATCAATAAAGAATAGGAATGTGCTGAAGCTGACTGAATATGCTCATAAGAAGCAACCAAATGTATCTTTAATAGAGATAAAAATTGAAAAATTGATTTTTAGATCTACAGGTTGAATCTGGTCTATCACATACTAAGTAAGACAAATATTACCATTCCATGTCATATATGAAGCCAAATTCTGGGGTAAAAAATAAAAGGGCATAACAGGCAGTGGTTGCAGAAATTGCATTCAAAGCATCAGATCGCATGGGGATATGGATCATTGAAAGTGGATGCACTTCCCACATGATGAGAAATAAGGATCTATTAACTGGAATCAGGTACGATAAATAAGGAATTGTAAGATTTGGTAATGATGATGCCTTTAAAATTATTGGTTCAAGAAAATCCAAGTTTGGAGGAAAAGGCATGAGACGAGTAGATGTATTGGTTATTGAGGGGCTTAGTCACAACTTACTTAGTGCATTCAATTGTGTGACTCAGGGCATGCCATAAGTTTTTACAAGAAATTATGTATCATCAAATAAAATTATGGTGATATTGTGTTGCAAGGAAAATGTACAAAAGGGAATCTCTACCTCGTGAGTGGAGAAGAAGATATGTGATTTCTGTCCAAGGATGAAGAAAACAAGTTTCGGCATAAGTTTCTTTTCCACATAAGCCAAGGTTCCTTGGAAGATCTGGTAAAATATGATGCAGCTAAAATTATTCCTATATTATCACAGGATCGTACTCATATGTGTGATGCCTGTAAACAAGGGAATATTATTCGAAATACGTATAAGCCAAATGAGAAAATGTCAACAAGATTGCTTGATTTGGTGCATATTGATGTGTGTGGGACAATTTTATTGAGGTATATTGATGGGAGGAAATATTATGTTCTCTTCATTGATGACTATAGTAGAATGGAATGGGTATCAATAATCACCCAAAAATATGAAGTGTTCAGTTAAATTACATTATATCGATGGGAATGTGAAAAAATACTTGGTTATAAAATCTAGAAGATTCGAACAGATAATGGAATAGAGTTCAAAAATAGTCAATTGGAGGATTATCTCAAGAAACATGGGATAAGGCATCAAGTTTTAGTAGTAATAACTCTAAAACTTAATGGATTAGTTGAGAGAATAAATCAAATTCTAAAAAACATGGATAGAACAATGCTCATTGAGAAAGATCTTATAGAGAAGTTTTGGAAAAAGGTAGTGATGAGAGTGGTCTGCACATCAAATAGATCCTTAATGTGTCCAAAATAATAGAAGACTCCATTTGAGCTATGGTATGGAAAGAATCCATCATTGAAATACTTTTGAGTTTTTGTAAGTAAGTGATTCATTCTCAATAAGGAGAAACATAGGGAGTTTGAATATCGGGGATATGAGGGAATATTTCTTGGCTACTCAAAGAAAAGAAAAGAATATAAATGCTTCAATAAGAATATAGGAAAGATAGTTGAAAGTAATGATGTGACTATAGTAGAGAATGAACAAAATCCTTAGAAAATACATGATCAAACTCAGGAGGAATGTGATGAAGAGATGAAAAGATTGGGATATACTCTAGCTCAGGAGAATGATTCAAAATAATATTTAGATGATGATAATAAATCAATGTCTACCCAGAGACTAGTGAGAAGAGCTAAAATGGATAGGTAGAACATCATTGGTGATCAGACAGCACCAGTGCAGACAAGGAGAATGAAGTATCTACAGAAAGAATCATACTTATCATAAGTAGATCCTAAAATATTTGATGAAGCATTTGGAGATGATAATTGGGTTCAAGATATAAATGAATAGATTTACCAAATTTAGAATAATGAGATGTGGGAAATTGTTTTGAGGCTAGCAGATAATAATGTCATCGAAACTAAATAGGTATTTCGCAATAACATGAATAAAGATGGTATAGTGATTCGAAACAAAGAATGAATAGTGTGAAAAGGATACTTCTAAATATAGGGTATAGATGTTGATGATACATTTTCACTGGTTTCAAGGCCGGAGACAATCAGATTATTTATTAACATCGTAGTGCAACAAAAGTTCAAAGTTTTCCAGATGGATGTCAAGTCAGCATTTCTGAATGGAGTTCTGGAAGAAGATTTCTACGTTGAGAAACTAGATGTTTTTATCATTCCTGAAGATGATAACAGAGTCTGACAGCTGAATAAGGCTTTATATGGTTTGAAGCAAGCACCAAGATCATGGTATTCTAGGCTTGATTAGTTCCTAAAGAAGCTTGGTTTTCAGTGTGGTGTATTTGGTTAAAATTTTTATTTCAATAATGAAGACAATCAAAGGATAATGGTGTCGGTTTATTTTGATGACATAATATTTGGTGGATCAAATGAAGCACAATGCGGAAAATTTTATGAATTCATGAAAAGTGAGTTTGAAATGTTGATGATTGGTGAGATGATATTTTTCCTTAGCTTACAAGTGACTCAAGGAAGAAATGGCACTTTTATTTCTCAATATAAATATGAAAAGGAGGTTTTTAGAAGGTTTGGAATAAATAATTACAAATAAATGAAGACTCTAGTTGCTACCTGATTGAAGTTCTCATGGGATGATGAAGGCAAGACGGTTAATATCACAGAATATAGGAAAATCGTTGGAAGTATGTTGTACCTGATAGGGATAAGGCCTGATATTGTATATTCCACATGACAAGCAACAATGTATTAAATAAATCCAAAGGAGAGCCACATGATTGTAGTAAAAAAAAGAATAATTTGGTATATAAAGGGAACAATGGATTTTGGTTTAATGTATAATGGAAAAACTCAGCCACAGTTATTGGGATATACATATTCGGATTGGGATAGATCAACAAATTATAGGAAATCTACATCAGGAGGTACCTTTTATCTTGTAAGATTGTGTATTTCTTGGGTGAGTAAGAAACAGAATTTCATTTCATTGAGCACTGCAAAAGATGAATATATTGCGGCTACTCAAGATTGTACACAACTATTTTGGATGAATCAGAAACTTGAGGATGTGGGAATTGAAGTGAAATCTCTTATCAGAATACATTATGATAATTCAAGTGTTATAAATATTAGCAAAAAATCCATCCATCATTCAAGGACAAATAACATTTAAATCAAATATAATTTTATCAAGGAGAAGGTGGAGCAATGGCTTGTAAAGTTAGATTATGTCTCTACAGAACAAAAAATGTAGATATTCTTACAAAGTTTTTACCCAAAGAAGCATTTGAAAGGAATTGACTGGATTTAGGAGTCTAGCTGACTTCCCATGCTTGAAAAAGTGTGTCTGCCCCCCCCCCCCCCCCCGAGGTATAATGTGTATTTCCCTAATGTGATTATATGTGTTCTTTACCCTGTTGCAAACAACTTTGAAGTTCACTTTGGGTTCATTGACAAATAGAGAGAATGTGTGACTATTCCAGGGTGAGAAAAGACATGGGGAGAAGCTGCTAAGTGGAGCATTGATATAGGGGGAGTAGAAGCTGAGCTGAAGCTATTAGAGGAGTTGTAACTTAGGGGATCATTAAATCTGATGATGCTAGAAGTGATCGATCAATGGTTATATATCACGAAGACTGAGGTTCATGATTAAATTGGTTCATTTTTATTAGTGTATTAGTATGGTATCAACAATTGGTGATTAGTAATAAAGTGATTCATTGATGAAATGTGAATTATACTCTTTTTTCTCATGCCAAGAATGACTCATATGGGCTTAGAGTATGTGATGAGTAAATCCTTGATTGTTATCTTAATCATGTTAAGAGAATGGTGGTTGAAGGTGGAAGGAGTTTTAATGAGGTATCAAAAAGTGAATAATTGTTATGAGAAGAGTTGTCAACAAACCCAAAGGGGAAGATTGTTGGGAAAAAATCCCTCAAGGTGTCCCCTTGGTATGTTTTGGGTGTGATTGTGTTTTTTGACAAATCCAGATGATCATGAATGAGAATTATTGGTGTTTTCCAAAGATATGTTTTTAAGGTGGCACAATTTACCAGTGTTTTCCAAATTTTTGGGCCTTAAAATTGGGAGTTTGATGTTGTAAAATGAATTATTTCTTCATATGAGTGAATGGTATGAAGAACGCTGAAGAAAATTAGAAAATAATGAGAACTGAAAACCACAATTCATGAATCATGTACCATGTTCTGGGAATGGTACGCAGAGCGGTGAGAATGGTACGCTGGTGTGGTTTGTGAAATTGAAAATGTTTCATGGCAGAAGACGATGTGGTACATGGATGGCTTGAAGTAAGAAAATGAGATCAACCGCATAGGAACAAAGATAGTACATAGACTGGATAGGAAAAATGGTTCGCGGGAGGCTTATGGTTCGTAGCAGCATAAGGATCGATATACGGTAAAGGCTGGATTGATTTGGTAAATCTTAGATTAGCAGATTTTATGGGTCTCTTTGCCTATATAAGAATCTCTAATCCCACTGATTACTATTGAGATCGAATATCATTAGAGAACATCTTTTTGATATGAGATTTTGGAAAAGACCAAATGAAGTTTTTGAAGGGAGGTTCATGAAGGATGAAGTGGTTCGTGTGGAAGAGATTCCGCCAAAAGTTTTTGCGGAGAACTGTAACTAGAAAATAATGCGGTATGCGGAAGAAGAAGGTGTGGTATGCGATAGCGGTTCACGAAGGCAGTCTACGAATAGAGAATAGTTCGTAGACAGAGGGTATTTCACTGAGGAGGTTCGTGGAGTTGGTACACATAGGCGGTACATGACAATAAAGGAAATGGAATTCCACGAAAAGAGGAGGTTCGTAGAAGAAAAATCAGTACACATAGTAGGCGGTTCACGTACCATAATTGATACATAGTATGAAAAGTAGAAGGTGGTTCTAAATTTTCACAAAGAAGCTTGCGAAATGATTTTTCGGTACCTAGTAGTACTCAAGAAGGGGGACTTCATCTGCAGGTGAAATATAGACTTCAACAGAGCATCTACATATAGTTGAGGATGCAGGAATTCATATGAATGAAGGGACCTACATGTCCATAAACTGTGTCTGACCTACAACTCCATAAACTGTGAGTGGATTCCTTTCAAATAGTAGTGATCAAAGGAAAAAGAATATGGTGACCCTTTCCACCGAAAGTGAGCCATAGAAAGAAGAATAGAGAGTGACCCTTGGGAATGTAGTAAGCAGATCCTAAACCTTGTAAAGGCAGTGAGCCTAGGCATAGAAGATCTAGCCAAAACATTTTACTCATTATTGGAAGTGAACCTTAGTGAATTTGGTACATCAACACGTCATCATTGTGTGCTCCTTGTATATAGCCCAGTGAGGGTAAACCAAGTAAAAATTGATGTGTCATGTGCATGATTTTATATCTATTCATATATTTCTACAGGAGAAAGATAGAATTGAGTTTTTTTACAACGGAAGAAGATCCGGAGGGGCAGAAATTTTAATTTGTCATACCCTGATTCACCCCCACCCCCCCCCCCCTTAGGGTATTAGACCTAGTGGACCTAAAACTATGCATATATGTAATTAATCCATATCAAATCCTTAGTAGCTAATATATTTCATTACGTATTATATTGGTAGTGAAAAAAATTCCCTATATATATGAATGAAGAAAAAACATGTTATTCTGAGCTTGAGGATTTCTAGACCAAAATAATATAAAAATTATATTGATGTTTATATTTCACCATTGATTGATTATTTGAAATTTCTATGTGAGGTACATGTTATAGTTTTTTATGCATACTAGAAAGATTCATTTTTCATTTTATAGTAATATTCAGTATAAAATAATTTACTTCATATGAAAACTTATCTGGATATAGTGTTATGAGACATAAATCATGTCTAATTTTTAAATAAGGGAATTCATGTAATCAATTTCATAATGGGAAAAATAAAATGTATATGGTAAATCAAATATTTTTTTGAATGGTTTATACTTATCAAATATTAAAAAAATAAATTAATGGTTTAAAAGAGTATGATTTTCTCACATAAACATTATAAATTGAAGAATATTACAATAAATTGAATAAATTATATGATTCATTTGGAAATTTGGGAAGTTCAGGTCATCAAATAAATAAATGAAATAAACATTCCATATAATTTAATCTACCCGATTCTATATCTCTGAAGGTAAATCATAACATCAATGTTATTCATGTAGAGAAAAAAAATATGTGACAGTTTTTTGGATATTTTTTAGGCATAAAAGGAAATACAAAAGATGTATTGAATATAATATTGGACATAAAATTTATGGGATTACATTTGGAGTAAGCTCCCCCTATGAAAGGAAATAAAACATATTTACCTCCATCTTTTCACACATTAAGAAATAGTGAGAAGATAATTTTTTTCAATATTTTCATAGTATCAAATTACCCAATACGTTTTCTTAAAATGTAAAAAAAAATTATAACTAAATATTTTGAAGCTAATATGTATAAAATCTCATGGTTTTCATGTATTGATTAAATAGATTCTACTGGTTGTAATGGGTGTTATATTTCTGATGCCTAAAAAAGTATATCATAAGGTATTGTTTCTTTTTAAATTAAATTTGTAGAAAATTCATGGATCCAAATTTATTAATTTTGTTTGAAAATGAAGTTTTATTCATAATTTTTTAACTAGATATTTATTTTTCACCATCGTTTTTTCATATAATAGTTCATGTGATGATTCATTTGGTGAGAGAGACTAGAAAATGTGGTTCTATTTATTTACATTAGATGTAACCTTTTCAAAGATATATGAAAATTTTGAAGGGATATGTTAAAAATATGTATCAACTATAGGAATATATTGTTAAAAAATATACATCATAAGAGGTGATTGAGTTTTTTAAATATTTTTTTTATATGAATTGGAGGAAATTTATCTCCTTATATCTCGATATTTTATATTTAATAGTGAAGGTAAAGGGATTTATGGCTTAATGGTGAGGTTAATTCCATATGATGAAGTGATGTAGGAAAATTTATTTATTTTCAACAATTCAAGTGAGGTTCAACCATATATATCAACACATATTACTAGATAAAAGGTTCAATATAAAAAATATATTAAAATTGGTTATTGAATGAACATAAAAATGTATTTGTTTCTTGGTTTAAGGATAAATTAATCACTAATTTATCTACATCACAAACCTTGAAATGGTTAGCAGGGGTCCATCTGTTAATGTGATCACATGGATTGGTTTTGATATTAATGGTTACACATTTTAAAAAAATAATGAAAATTAGAGCATAGTTCTAAGTAGTGGAGTAATGGTCACTATTGAACAAATGAATTTTTCAATTTGAAATTATAAAAATACAATTTATTTATAAATGGTATATTTTATAGTTTTTAAGGATATATGGGAAATTTATTATACTAAATTTAGAGTACTGGTATTTGAGTATAACTGGGTTGACAGTGAAAATGGTGTGAAACATGATGATTTTGTATTTATACTTGTTTATTTCAAAATATTTAGTTTTAAAGAGGAATCATTTATCAAGGATACACATGAAAAATAGATATGTTATATTGTTGATCCCTTGAATGATTGATGGTCCATCATTTTTCAAGGGAAATAATTAATTTTGATGATGAGGTTGTTGTTGATGTTGAGGATTTATGATATATTTATTTATCTATTATATGATTACCTAATTATAATAATTATTTAGATATATACATATTCCTTAAATTACAAAATTATCACATAAAAGGGATATGGGAATACACTTCGTCACTCATAATTATTCAAGTAAATATCTTTCTTTTTAAACTTAAATAGTTAACAACTTTATTTTTTTAACTTTGATATATAAATATATATATATTTATATATGTTGATCATTTTTTTGAAGTATCAAATTTCATAAACACTTCCATTGTGTTTTCTAAGGCTTGGAGGTGTCTAGAGAGTTCTTGGATTATTTTTACTTCTTAATTTTAAAATTTGTTCTTATAGTCACTTGTTTGGTCATATAGTTGATCATTTGGTCATGCATTTAATCCTTTGTTATTGTGGTCAATATTTTATTTATTTTTTTAACCTCTTATTCATGTGGTTAATCTTTCCCTTGTTCATTTGGTCTCTTGTTCATGTGATCAATCTTTCCTTTGTAAATATAGTCAATCTATATAGTTGATGGTTTATTCATATAGTCAATCCATTCCATATGATTGATTCGCATGGTTGGTTGGTTTTTCATGTAGTCAATTTTATATTTCATGCGGTGATCCTTATGGTCACTTCACATGGTCAATCTTCATGTTTGGTTCATTAGTTTTCATAGAAAAATATATTTTTTCCAAGAATTATGTAAAACTTGTTTTTATTGAAAATAAAGAAATAATACATGAAAAAGGTAGATTTAAAAATTAAATAAATTTATATATTTTATATATTTTAATCCCTTGATATTAAGGGATTTAAATGAGTCATATAGAGTGAATTAATTGAAAACTAAATGAAAATTGAATTCATAATTAATTAAAAGGGAAGTTAGACTGTGTTATTTTTAGAGATATTTGAATATATATATATCTATTATTTTAAAAAATATTATATTTCATATTTTTGAATCTTTCATGTTTACTTTGAGCTTGGATGATCTAAAACCTTTTTCTTAAGTGATAGGAGTCCTATTCCATTGACCCAAACCCCTCCTACTCATGAATCCCATGAATGTTCATCAGTATTATTTCTCTGTTTTTTTATCAGTAGTGTATAGCACTTATGGTATGTGATTTTCCCTCTATTATATTATTTATTTCCTTTAAGTGTTTTATGATTGATCTAGCCCTTATCTTTACAATTACAAGGTGGTGACCTCATCTCTCTTTCTCCTCTGTTTTTTGGTGTTGTGTGACATATAGCCCTTCCAGATTGGGGATCCTTATTCTCTATTTACTTGGTAAATATATGATATTATCATGATTGTTTCCTTTGGTTGTATATTAAAGATTATATAAACAAGATAATCAACTATAACTAATGAAATCAAAGGGTAAGGGTGTTTTCTTATATTTTTACTTTCTTTTGTTATTTTTTGTATGAGATTTTTCCTACTTGAAACTACTATTTAAAGACATTATTATTATTAAATCCTTGTGAGGTTAAGATATTGTGAATTTATAACCTTTATTTTCATTGATTTCTTGAAATCAATTTTCATAAAAGTATAAGTACTTATATATATAGATAATGAACCAGTTGTGTGTGAATTTAGAAATTATATAAAAAAATACCCATGTGAGAGATGGTGAAAAGTTATGGAAACCCTCTTTAAATCAAACTTTTATAGATAATAGAAACTTTTTTTATATCTATATGTGTTTTTGTACTTTTTTTTATTCCCTATTTTTATGTGGTTCTGGTGGGGGTTTTTTTAGCGATGGTGGTGATTCTTTCAGATGTGATATCTATTGAGGCAGTAGGGTTGTGGTTATTGGGAATGGGATATATGAGGGATGATTGTAGTGGTTGGTTGATGGTTATTTATGTATTATGGTTAAGCTACAATATATACCTTGTAAAGGGGTGTGTAATTGTTTTTATATGGTGTTTGGGTTGTTATGTTGGCATGTTTTTTAGTTTCTTGATAAGTATGGGATGAGGTTTATAGTGATGAAATGGTAACAACATGGGCTGAAAATGATCGGTGGTTAAAATTGAACATGGGGTATACTTGACAGTGGTTTTTCATTAAACATATAATTTAATAATTACTTAATGAAATGTGGTTATAAATTTGAAAAATATATAGATTGGTTGAATATATAAATAAATAATGAATTATGGGATGTATGTAGTTATTTTGTATGGTGAATTGAATTTAGTGGTAGTAGTAGTTAATGGAAGATGTTGTGGGGTAATGTGATAGTAATATGGTCTATGATAGTGGTGTTGATGTGAACCCTTTATCTGGGTATTGTGTGAGACTAACTAAAATAGTATTCTAATGTGATCTCAAAAAGCACCCCACTTGAGTTGAGCATCTCATGTTGATGCCCAACAGGGGTCTTGGGTTCCAAGTTTTTTCCTCTCTCTTTATAGTAGTAATGATGATGGATAAGTTAGTGGTGATTCCTAGTGACGATGGATTAGATGGTGATGATTCCTAGTGATGATAGATCAATTGGTGGTTATTCCAAGAGATGATGGATTAGTTATTGGTGATGCCTAGTAAGGTGGACTACCAGTTGGTGGAAGTACGTGATGTGATTCATGGTTGGGTTCATGTATGGTAGGAAGTGAGAACGAGGTTGATATCCTTCATGTTCATGATACCTTACTATCTTGGATGCTATAATCGTTGATAATGATTATTTTATGGATATATATAATAAATATTGAAGTGATTGTTGGGAAACTATAGTTATATTCTTTTATATTATCTTATAACCTTTCTTGCATTACTTGGTGAGTGAGCCTTGGTGAGGTCTGGTGGATTATTTGACATGTTTAGTTTAATTTTAGTTCTATTATTATTTCACTAGATCATTAGTATTCTATTCTCAAGTTTTCATAAGATAAATTGGGGATGATCCTACTTATTATACATGTTATGTTCACCTATGTATATATAAACTTTTATTTAGGTTATCAGTAGGGATTTGGAGACTGGGATAGACATTACTAGATTAGATCATGGAGCTATTATGTCATTGCCTTGGAGTTTACTTTGTATTGTTTTCATTGAGATGTTGTGTAGGTGTTGACTTGACATGCATTGTGGGGTGATTTGGCTTCTTTTATATTATATAATGGAGTTTTTTGTGGTTTTTTATCTTATATCTTGATCATTTTCATTATATTGGGGGTAATTCCTCCAATTTGAGTGTTTTATATCCTTCATGCTAGTTTCCAACCTGGGACCTATTGGATGTGGGATTTGGGATCACTCCTTCTCTTCATTACTAGCTTAGAATGGATACCAGTTGAGGGGGGTTATGATGGAGTGCTATCAAATATTTTTTGTTGAGTGATTAGATGGATCTTAGGGTTAGGCACTTGTGATACTTTCATGGGTTAGTGGGGAAACTATGTCAGTTGAGCATAGCTTATGACATAAGCAAAGAAAATAAACTAGGACGTAGGATTTTGGAGCCCCCTTTGATCTTATGCAAGGAACTTGAACTTTCTAAACATATTAAGAAATGTGATTCTAATTATGGGGTAGATACCTAGTAGAGTTATGTGAAACGTGTTTTTTTGTGATTTTGATTGAATTAGGTGATTTCATGAATTAAAATAAACATAAATGAATGAATCTAAATAAATTATATGATATATGAATTAGGGTTTCTCTTGTGTTTTCTTTCCAGAAATGGATCTTGGTCATTATCCATGTGGGGTTTGGGTAGGAGAGGTTTAGCAGGTTGATCCAGTTGATTTTCAGAGTATCATTCTGACTGATGAAGATGATATGTGGCAGAAGATGTTTCATTCTTTATAGTGTTAGAGTCTAGAAAAGTATAAGGGGATAATTTTTATCTAGAGATAGAGAATTTTTTGGAGGATATTGAGATCTCCTTTAGTCTTATTTAGGACTAAGATGGATACTAGTTTCTATTAGTGATCAGTCGTATGTGAGGAGTAGTGATTCGATGGTGGGAACTATATCTTGGATAGAAAAAAGTGGTGGATGTTTCTTGGGATAACTTCTAGAAGGAGTTTTATCTGGATTTATTATCATCAATGATGAAGTCATTAAAGTGGTAGGAGATGATCTCCCTTTAGTAAGGGATCCTGACTGTTCAGGAGCTTGATATGTAATTTAAGGAGATTCTTCACTTTGATCTTACTCTTTTTTCTGATGAGGAGTATTAAGTGAGGAATTTTGAGAGGTTTTCTATCCAGTGATATGATATAAAGTCACCCTATTTATGTTTCTTGCATAGTGGTAGGTGTAGGATATGGTATAATTGATTGAACATATGCATTACCGGGTAGGAGTTCCTTGAGAAGGAGTTCATTAGAGTTCCTTGAGGAGTAGAGCTTTAGGTGGGGGATCATGAAATCTTGGTTTGTTGAGGTTCTGGTAGGTATTGAGATTAACTCAGTAGTTTTCCATGATACTCTAGGGATAGAAATTATCAATAACTTATTCAAGTATTTTGGTTTTATTTTTATGACTAAGGGGGTCATGGTCACTATCAATCTTAGTGCCTGACCACTGAGGGAGATCAGTATGGAATATGCAGTTGGGACCCTTTTTAGCCACAATAGATCAAGGACTAATAATGCATGTTCAATAAATTATTTAGAAGGTTTATGCTTCACCAAGATGGGATTTAGGTGGTATACATTGACCTCATGATGTTCCTCATCCTTAGGGACTTAGAACAGAGTTTGTTCATGAATATTTTCAGTAGAAAGGTAGATGAGTTGGTTATAGATATATGCATGATAAGGTGGTTCCATCATGAGAGGGGTCAATGGTTTTCTAGTGTATAATCAAGTTACCATCTACCATAGTTTTTTCCTTGATTTTTCCTAGATATTCTCACTCATTAATTTCATGTACTCTGATCTACACATTAATACAATAAGTGGAGAGGCTTCTAGTTCCCTAAGAATTATCCACACCAATTGTAGGTTGGGATAGGTTGTTTGGTGTGTGTAAAGGGTGTAAGATAATGATGTGGAAACATCAGTTGATGGTTGATTTATGATTTCTATAGATACATTTATATGATTTCATTCCTGGAATTGATTGGAAATATTCTATGTGTACAGTTGTTGATTTCTTTTAAAGGAGAGTTTTCTTCTATGATATCAATTGTTAGTGTGTGGTCTTTATTAGCGAGTAAGGTTATCGGATGATATGAATATGTGTGGATCCCCTATTTTATTATATATAATATTTATTATTGGAATCAGTGGGGTATTAGAATATGGTGGTTTTTATGGTTGTTGAGAAATTTCTAGATGTATTCTCTGATAAGGTTGTGATGTTTACCCAATGATGAAACATATAGTTCAGGGTGGAGTTGTAACCAGGTGATTCTCTAGTTTCAATGGATCCTTATCAGATGGAACCCATGAAGTTGTGAGAGTTGAGGATTTATATTGATGATATAATGTGGAAAGATTTTATACAGCCTAGTGTGTCTCCATGTGGAGCTTTAGTATTGTTCTCCAAGATAACAGATGGTAGTCTGAGATTTTATATAGACTAATAAATATTGAATCAGGTAACAATAAAAACCCATTATCCCCTCCAAAGTATTGATGATCTATTCAACTAGTTCTAGTATCCACCTGGATTTCAAATATTTATTTGTTGATGGATTATCATCAGGTGGGGTGATGGAGGAATATATACCAACTATAGATTTCTATTTTTTATATGGAAATTTTGAGTTCATGATCAGTTCATTTGGTGTCATGAATTACATGAATATTTTCATGGGGATAATGAACTCTATTTTATATGAGTTCTTAGACCAGTTCATGGTTCTTTTCATTTATAAATTCCTTGTATACTTGAGGTCAAAGGAGAATCATCCTAGGAACAATAGGGCTGATTTATAGGTCCTTTAACTTCACCATCTCAATACAAAATTATTCAAGTGTAATTTATGGATATAGGAGGTACATATTCTTGTAAAAATGGTGTCTTAGTAGGGAATAGTGGTGGATCCATTGAATATTGAGGTTTTCATATCTTGGGAAGCACCCAAGAATGTGATAGAGGTCCAAAAATCCATGGTCTCACCAGTTATTATCAGAGGATCATATGATACTTTTATTGAATTGTGACCCCCCTAACAACCCTAACCATGAAATACTAGGATATCATCTATACATAATATTTTCAGAAATCCTTTGACTATCTAAAGAGTATATTAATCAATGCCCCTATTTTTTGGTGGCCTGAGGAGGGTGTAATGTTTAATGTGTTTTGAGATTCTTACCATTTGGTATTAGGATGTGTATTTATGTAGTAGTGGGTAGTGATTTCCTATGGATATAGAAAGTTATAGTCACATGAGTATAAATATACTACCCATGATCTGGAGTTAGCATCATTAGTGTTTTCCCTAAAATTTTGGCAACATTACCTCATCACTGAGTTCTTTTTGGTCTTCACGGACCACACTATCCTAAGGTATGTTTTCACTTAGAGGGATATGAACCTAAGTTATTGGAGATGAATGTATTTTATTCATAATTATGATTTTGAGATTTCAAATACTACAATAAAAGGGTGTTTTCAGCTGATTCACTAAGTAGAAAGTTGCAGAGATATTTTTTCAAGAGTTTGAGGATGCATGGAGCGTGATGGAGGATTTAGAAGATATAAGTATTATAATTGGGGAGGCCATTGGTATAGGGTTCTTGTGAAGTATGATGGTGGAATATTCCTTGATGTGTTTATTATAGGAGTATCATTGGGGAGACTCAGAGGTGGAGGTGATTTGGGACTATTCTAGTCGTAGGGATGCTTCAGAGGGGTGGTTAGAGGATGGCCAGCATTATATGTTGTTTCAAGGAAGCTTGTTTATTCTTATATCCTTTTATGAGTATATTCTATATTAATTTAATATGGCTTGAGGATGTAAATTTGGTGTCCTAGGTTGAAGCAAGAAACAACAGAGTTCGTAGAATAATGTTTGATCAGTTGGCAAGTGAAAGTAGATCATTGTGTCCTTGGAGGATTATTTCAACCTTTGGATATCCCCAAATGGATTGGGAGGATATCATGATGGATTTCATAATTGGGTTACCCGAATACTAGGTATTATTTTATGTCATTTGGGTGATCATGGTTTAACTAATGTAGTCTTCCAATCTTTAAGAAAATCAAGGAATTGAGTGTTATTAATAATCTAGTGAGGTGGTATATGGATGAGGTGGTGAGACTCCATGGAGTGATGAAGTCCATTATTTATAACTATGATTATCATTTTACCTCATGACTATGGAGAGAACTATATCATGATTTTTCATTTAGTTACATCTTAGCACTTTTTTCCATCCCCAAACAAATAGATATACAGAGAAGACTATCTAGACATTGGAGGATATAATCTAGGCATGTGTATTAGATTTCAGAAGAATATGGGTAAATAATTTTACCATTATAGTCTTTTTATAATAATATTTATCACTCTTCCATCATCATGACTCCATTTTAGGTGTTATATATGTGGAATTTTCATTTTCCATTGTGCTGGATCGAGGTTGGGGAGGTAGTAGTCCATAGTCCCAACATGGTGAAGATCACAGCTAAGAAGACTAGGATGGTGTGTGAGAGGATGAAGGTGTAACGGGATTTCCATAATTTATTTTTGATCATATTAGGAAGCTCGTGTAGGTTTAGTTTAGGAACTATGTATTCTTCAAGGTTCCCCCTTATCGTGGGAATAAAAAATTTCGATCAAGTAATTCAGTAGTCTCCTCGGTTTATTGGTCCTTTTGAGGTGTTATAGCATTTTGGTGAGGTGTAATACTGATTTCTACTACCTCCATGGATAGAAAAGATGCACAAAACCATCCACATGTACTAAATTCATCGATATCTTAATGATAAATCCCATATCATCAACTAGAAGAGTTAGATATAAAGGATTAAATGACCTTCATGGAGTGGTCGGTCAAGATCCATGATCATTGGTAGAAAGTTCTAAATGGGTGAGTTATTATTTTAATATTTGTCTTATATAGACATAGTGGCATGGAAGAGAGTGCTTGGGATAATGATTCAAAGATACATGCTCAATATCCCAAGTTTTTTTATGGTTGATCTTTGTTTAGATGTTTTTTTTCTTCTTTTTATTGAGATAATGTATTTGACCTCATGTGTATTTATGATATTGGATCCTTTTCTTAATGTGATTATGGTTTACATCCTTGTCATTTTTTGAGAGGTATCTCCCATAGGATAGTGTCTCAAGATAATAATTGTTCATGATTTATATCTTTCTATTATAATAGTTATCACATGTTTTGGTTGTTTGGACCACTCTTACTCTTTCCTTTTAGGTTTTATTTCAGATTATTGATGAAGAGAATTTTTTTAGAGGCATCTAATGTAACTTTCTAGAATTCTTATACACTTTTTTTCTGATTCTTGTAGATTTCAAGAGGGTTCTTGGTGTCTTTTTTCCTTCCTAGTTTATAAGTTTTTTCTTATGGTTACTTGTTTGTTCATGTGATTAATATTATATTTGATTCATGTTGTCACTTGTTTGTGTGGTTTGTCTTTCCTTTTTTGTGGTTTATTATTCATATGGTTAATACATTCTTTTTTCATGTGGTTAATCAATACGGTCGATGATTTTTTCATACATTCAATCCATTTAGTATGGTTGATTGTCACTGTATCTTGGTTTTTCATGTATACGATTGTCTATTACATGCAGATGATCCTTACTATTACTTCACATGGTAGATCTTCATGGTAATTTCATCAACTTGTGTAGAAAATTCCATTTTTTTCCTAAAATGACATAAAACTTGTTTTTAATGAAAAATAAGGAAATGGTAATGGAAAAAATGGATATTCAAAATTTTAATCGATTAAGATAATTTATATATTTGAATCCCTTGATATTAGGGATTTAAATGAGTCCTGTAAACAAAATTAAAAGGGAATTAAATAAAAACCAAATTAATGATGAATTAAAAGAGAAGTTTGACTTTATTATTATTTGAGATATTTGAAAATTTTTATCTAGAATTTTAAAAATACTATATTTCCATTGTTTGAATCATTTATGATTCTTGGGATTTCGGAAAATCTAGAACCATATTCTTGAGTCTAGGGTATCATCTTCTATTGACCTGAACCCCTCCTAATCGTGAATTTTAGGCATATTTATTATCCTTATTTTTATCTCTATTTTCAATAATATCATGTATTATCTAAGGTAAGAGATTTACCATCTCTCATATTATTTCTCACCTTCATGTTTTTTGTGGTTGATCAAATATTTATCTTTTCAATTTCATGGTAGTGACATCAACTCTCTTTCTCCTTTGTTTTTTATACAACATGACATACAGAACTTATAGCTATGTAATTCATGTTATATCCTTACTTGTTTCATCTTTGATACTAGAATGATATTTCTTTTTCTTCAAGTGGATTTTAAGGACTGGCTAAATAAGATAATAAATTAAAACTAATGAAATCAAAGTTGAAGGGTATATTCCTATGTTTTTACTTGATTTTTTTATTTTTATTATGAGATTGGGCCTACATAATGTTATTATTGAAAGTCATTATTATTATTTAGGCCTTTTTTATAATGTGGCTACTAGGAATTGAGAACTTTTTCTATGATGGATTGTTTGAAATCACTTTTAATAAAAGGTTAAGTAATTATATATAGATAATGAACTAGTTGTGTGTGGATTTTGAAATTATGTAAAAAAATAACCATTCAATAGATGGTGAAATGTTATGGAATCCCATTTTAAATAAAATTATTAAAAATTGTGTAATATTGTTTTTATAATATAAATATTGGTGCACTTGATATGTTTTTCCAGTGGCTATGTGTCATTGGTGAGAGTTTGTGTGGTGATAGTGGTGACTGGATTAGATGTGGGATGTATTGAGGTAGTAGAGTCGTAATTCTTGGGCATGGGATATTTAATGGATAGTTTTAGTGGTCATTTGTTGAATTTTTATATGTAATGGTTGATATTCTCTATGGACCTTGGAAAGGGGTGTGGAGTTGTTTTTGTAAGGTGTTTGGGTTGTTATGTTGGCATGTGGTGTAGTTTCTTGGTAGTTATGTGATGAGGTTTGTAATGATGAAAAGGTAAAGGCATGGGATGGGAATTAAATGGGTAGTGGTTGAAATTATATATGGGGTGTTCTTAAGAGTGGATTGAAATTAAATATTGAATTGAATTTATACTTAATAGAACATGGTTATAAATTTGTAAAATCTGGAAATTGGTTGAATCTATAAATAAATAAAGAAATTTCCATGTATATAATTGTTTTGTGTGGTGATTTTTTTTATTAGTGGTGGAAATTGGAGGTGTATGTCATTGGATAATGTGGTGGTCTCTGATAATATTTTTTATGTGCACCCATAGGATTGGTATTCTATGATACTAACTATATTTGTATTTTCATGTGACTTCTAAATGCACCCCACCTGAATCAAGCTTCTCATGTTAATTCCCAATAGAGGTCTTGGCTGATGGGTGTTTTACATGCTCTCTTTATTGTAGTAGTGATGATGTATTTATTGATGATGATTACAAGTGAGTTAGACTAATGGTTGGTGGTATAAAGTGATGTGATTCATTATGGGGGTCATGCATAGTGAGAGAAGGCCATGAGGTTGATGTCCTTCATGTTCATAATACCCCACTACCTTGGATGAGAGATGCATATATGATGATGAGGTTTTGGATATATATAATCAGTATGGAAGTCTTTTCAAGGTGTATTTAGTTATATTATTTAATATTATCTTACTACCTTTCTTGTGTTACTGCGTGAGTGAGCCTTGGTGGGGTTGAGGAAAATTAGTTGACCTGTTTAGGTGTGTGTTAGTCCTATTGTTCATTCACTAGAGAATTAGTATTTTCTTCTCACATTTTCATGAGAGGCCTTGGGTATTACCCTACTAATTATACATGGTATGATCACTCTGCATATATATAAACTATTTTTCTATTTATCAATAGGTATTTAGAGACTGAGTTATACATTACTAGATTGGATTTTAGATCTATTATGTCATTTCCTATGAGTTTACTTAGTTTTGTTTCCATTGAGATTCTATGTATTTATTGACTTGACATGAATTTTGGGATGGTTTGGTTTCTTTTATATTATATGATGGAGTTATGTGGTGGTTTTTTATCTTATCACTCAATCCTTTTATTATATTGAGGGTGATACATCTCATTTGATTGTTTTATACCCTTGGTGATAATTGACAACCTGAGGCCTATTAGAGGCAAGCTTCGGGGGTCACTCCTCTTCATTTATAGCCTATGAGGGGTACTAGTTGAGGGGGGTATGACAATTTCTTTTATTTTTATAATAATTTTTATATTCATTAGTTTTAGGTATTTATCTTTAGTAAAAGAATTTTTTTATCATCATTTTGGAATGACTATTTTCTCTATATTAATTTTTTCAAGTATTCAATTTTATTAGTTAACAAAATATTTATAATTTTTTATGATTATGAATAATCAAAATTTTAATTATAATAATTATTTATTTCTAATAAAATAAAGATACACAAAATTACACATTTTTAAATGATAAAAATTTCTGTCATTTTTTGTATTAATTTTTAAATTCATTCATGCCAGTTACACATTTTTCTATTGAAAAGTATAACATTCATTGTTTTTATTTCTATTATGAAAAATAATTTTTTTACATAAAATTATATTTTAATTTTAAACAAATATTGGTATAAAAATTTCACTAAAGCAGAATACATATTTCCAAATTATGAAAAAGCATGAAAAGGTATAAAGGTATGTGTACTTTTCTCCATATAATTATGTTTGAAATAACTAAATTATGTAATGAAATTAAAATTATATTTCTTTAAATTATTTCCAACTCTTATTATTCTCCATAGAAGATGTTACCTAAAGTTGGTAGACATTTTATTACATTTTTACCAAAACATTCACTTGCACATGGGGTACAGAGGGTGATAACTGAATTTAATGATAACAGTAGCCTATCTGGTCCAAATTCCAAGAATTTTAGTTTTTACATGAATATGAAAAGATATTATAAGATTAATATTTTATTTCCTAATTAGAGTATCATTGACTAGTCAGTGAAAGATCTTTTATTGGATTTTCTAATGCTAAAATTTCTAAAATTATTATTTTTTTCAATGGTTTAAATTTTATATATTTTATATGACTAATATTTAACCAATTGAATTTAATTTGACATTTAACTTTAAGGTCATGAAAGAAATTATTAAAATTTGTCTATATTTTTGGGAAATTATATGGTGGATTTCATGAAAAATTTGACTTCAATTTTTTTTGGGGATAAATATAATGAAGATACATGCCTCAAGTATGGGTTTTTAGATATAGATACATGGGAGAAGTTTTTCACCAACTAGCTGGGGAAATAATTTCTAGTATATAATTATTATTTTTAAAATATATTTGTAAAATTAATTTTAATTACCTGATAAATTATTCATTTATTATTATATAATAGGACTATAGAAAATCTCATCAAGAGATATATTTAAAAAATTTATACCTTCATACATTATTACATAGAGTTTATCTTTTATTAGAAATGAAAAAGATTATGGAAGAAATTAATGAATTATGATATAAGTCAATTAGAATCTCAAAATAAGTTAAATTCAACTCTCTATCACCACTCACTGACCATAAGATATAGAAAAAGGTGTGGATGAAAAAAATGCAAGTTTCTTACTAATTAATCAAAATAAGTAGCTGATAAGACTGTAAGAAATTAATTACTATTTTTCTTGAAAATTAGTATTTTTTAAATTCATCATGCTTATATAAAAGTTGAAAATATTATTTTTAGACAACCTCCAATGGTAAGAGACATAGGAAACCTTTATCCCTAAGGGAAGTACATAAATTATTATAATAGATTTAGAAAATGAAGAACACTTGAGTCACCTAAGAGGATATGAGGCGGGTTTTAGTATTAGAAAAAAAATTAATTTTCTCAATACAACATCAAGGGAGGAAGAATACAATGGGATAAATAACTTCATTAAAGTATGATCTACATGAGTTGAATCATTATATATATGATTTAATTAAATCAATTTTATAGGATATGTTTGAAAAAATGTTGAGATACATGCAGTCTATGTAACCTACCTACCTAGATCCTCTACCTCCTCATTCAGACCAGGTAGTATACTCTGAGTTATATATTAGGGATCCCCATGCACATATTGTGGTGTATAGAATTTTACATCATATGGGGGTTATGTTTATCATTATATTATGTAGTTAGAACAAATAAGATTAGTGGTAAATTATATTATTGAACCAACTACTCTGTTGTCACTGCCTACTAATGAGGTTTTCATAGTTGGATAGATTATTGGTCATTTTTAAATTTTTCTAACTAGTCATTAGCATTAGTTGACATATGAGGTATATGTTTAAAATTCTTAGTTATTTTTAATTTCAAATTATTTGTAATTTTTTC
Organism: Viscum album; assembly: GCA_963277665.1. NCBI lineage: Eukaryota > Viridiplantae > Streptophyta > Magnoliopsida > Santalales > Viscaceae > Viscum > Viscum album. The sequence goes on from OY728120.1 coordinate 1,494,614,551, forward strand.
TTACATTAACATTATATAGGAGTATCTAAAATCTAAGGAATCATTACAATACAAGCAAAAGTTTTAGAAACCAGCACCTTCAAATACTCCTTCAGTTTATGATGGGATTAAAAAGTTAACACAAGTTTCTTTTATGATATGGATTTAGTATTACTTTATGATTTATTCTTATATATATATAGGAATGAATTTAAATTAAATATATCTTAAAAATAAATTATAAATGTTGTAAATAGATAGGATCTCCCAATGCCCATATTGTAGTTATTTTTCATGTAAGTAAATTTTAATTTTAATTTTATTTATTTAAGTAATCATATGATATAGTGAATTAATTTATTAATTATTTAATCACGTATCTGAACAATATTTTCATACAATACAATAGAAAATTTTTTATGGTTTTAGGGATCTAAAATACATTTCAAAAAATTTGGTTTACCTAAACCAACATACTATATTTTCATATATATATATATATATGAAATATTAAAAACACTGAGTTTAAATCTTGGTTTCTTCCATTCCTTGAAAGTTAATAACACTTACATAAATAAAAAACACTATTTATTGTGTTGTTATTAAAATTTTAATTTTTTAAAATTTATTCACATTTAAATTTTTATATTTTAAGGGAAATTGGATGTTATACATATATATTCCATATGAATACAAGGCATATTGGTTATGATATTTATTGAGTGGTGTTCAAAAAAGTCTTAAATAATTATTATATTCATAAGTATTATAGAATTATTTTAGTTATCTAATATTTATATATATTCATTTCAAATATGTTTTCATAATTGATAAATGAAATTATAATAGGTCATGGGATGATTTTAACATAACCTATATATTAATAACAAACCCAAAAAAATGAATATGTGAAAGTTAAATTAAATAAATTATATATTAGTTAATACTTGTTTTTTTCTTGCATATATATTGTTTATATTTTCAAAATATTTTTTCATAAACATAGTTTCATTTTTTAAAGAGGAAGTATTGAATGTGGTTATTATTTATTACGATTCATTTTTGAGATTATCATAATGAGAGTGATATCAAATTTTTAAAAGTTTGGTTACATCATAACACTTATAATTTAAATAAATATGTTGTATTAATTATTTCATAACACTTAATATTTTTATAGATTTTTTAGGATACTTAATCATATATTTTAAACAACTTAAAACATATTCAATGTTTATATGTAGAATATTCTTTAGGTTTGGTTAATTTATAGATGTAGATTCATTTATATTTATATTCTTTTAAAAAGATGTTGTATAAATTATTTCTATGAGTTTTTGTATCACTCCTGGTTTCATGTAATTAACCCTTTTATTTATGTATTTTAGTATATATACTGTTAGGGTTAAGTTTCAGGAGGTTTTGAGGAGTTTTTGAATATTTCTGGGGATTTTATGGAGATACACAGTTTGAGAACAGTTAGTTTAAATCATGTAGCACCTTCCAAGAAACCATGAAATTGAAATAGTGGTAACTTGGTAGGTGCATGGTTAGATGCATGGTTTGGCCAAACCATATGGACACCCAAGAGAAAACTTGCAATGTTGGATAGAGGGGTTTAGCATAGTTGTCGCATGGTTTTTCTAACTGTTCAAGACAACTATTTGAGGGTCTTTAGAGGCAGTGGTTAGTGTACATTTAGCGCATGGTTTGCCTAACCATGCGGCCTAACCATATAACATTAAAAACCTATATCCATATTTTGTGGATATCACATGATTTATCCTCTAAAGCTATCATTTTTACCTAATTATATCATAACCTAAAATCATATTCCTCTCATGGATATGGAGACCATTTCCTTCAATCTGGGAGTGATCCGTAGGTGAATCTAAGTGCGTTGGAGGCATGGATTCCTTGGAAAGTTATCATTCTTTGTTTTTTCCCTTAGTTTTCCTCTTCTTCCCAATCTTGGATTCATGAATCTAATATATTGGGGATATATTCACTTTTTTATGACAATAATGTTGATATGTGATTTTTTTGATGATATGGAAGTTTTAAGTGAGTTTTTGGAGTTTGTGTCATTTTTTTGGTTTCTACAATATTTTCAAGGTAGGTGTATCGTCTATTAACTCCTATTGATGATAACTTAAAGGATTAGTTTCAAATTGATTTAATTTATTTAAATTATTTTGAAATTCATGTGTGATTCTTAATTTAAAACCTCTTTAGTGATGGTTTAGTGAAATGGTGGAATAAGATGTTTTTTGTGGTAAACCTTGGGATGTTAATTTCAAAATGGTGATTTTAAAATTATGATTTCGTTTTGATTCATGGAAAAATGTTTTGGTAATTTTTTTCAATAAAAGAAATTTTTTATTGAAATGGGTTGGCTTGGTTTTTGGAATAAGTGGTTAGAGTGATTTCATGCTTTCAACATGACCCTGAATATGGGGAATGTACCATTGGGGTGTAAGAGACGTAACCCTGGATAAGTTGTTTATTATATTGGGGAACAAGAATATTGGACACTTAGTGATGAATTTGTGGATATATGTGATACCACTCATGAGTATGGAACTTTCACCTAGGCATGCATGTGTGGTTGTGTGGTAATCATGTGAAGGGTATTCCAAAATATAAATTGATAAATGGTTTTAAATTTTTGTTTGGTTACTTTCCATAGAAAAATATTTTTCTTAGAAATGGTTTTTTCTTTGATATAAATTACTTTAACTTGTTTTAAACCATTTTATATAAATATTATAACTTGTTCTATCCTAGTGGTATGAGTTGGGAATTCATTGGGGAGAACCTATTGATTTTTATACTCACCCACTGCTTGGACCCTTTGGTGCATTTTTAGATCTAATATATCGATAAATAGGTAAAGGAAAGGTATCCCAGTTTTTTAGTAATGTGTCATGATACCTTGAGAATGGATTATTGAGTTGGAGCATGGATCTTGTTGGGAGTTGATTTTGGATGTATTGTTTTTCTTGAGTTGTTGGTTTTTGTTTCTAATTAGTACTCTAATATGGTTCATGGTTTTAGTTTGGTTTCTTTTCAGTTATTTTACTTTGAGTTATATTATATTGTACTCATGCATCATATATTGTACTATTTGGTTATGGTTAAATCAGTTTGGATTTTTATTTTCAAAGGTAAAATTATCCCCTAATTATTTGTGAATACCTAAGATTTTATTTCCAACCTTTGGTGTCTTAGGGATGTCACTTAATTCCTAGTATCACATCTTCCTCTTCCTAAGCCAATGAGGAGGGGTGGGATGTTTCAAATGGTATCATTCTTGGTCAGTCCATCTTTCATTTTGGAGACAAATGGCATTGGTTTGTTCGGTCTTAGAGTTGGAAAATCATTATTGAATAGTCCTTGAGTTTGGATGGTAGCAAGGAGTAGGATCATCAGAACATTAAATGTAGAGCATAAAGAGTCATAGCTAACCTATTTATGCTAAACCTCTAGTTACCATGGTGTTTGGGTATATGAGTGTTTTGAGACACTTCTAGGAGTTGTAACTTCATCGTCATGGGTTTAGCTGATGAGAAGATCATGACATACATTTATATAAATGAATTCCCACTATGAGTTCATAATAAATTTTGAGTAATGATTTAGGATTGGTGAAAAAGTGTTGTTTTTTTAAAATAGTTAAAAATGGTTGGATTTTCAGAAGAATGATGGAATTTTTAAAAAATGGTTTGAAAATAGAAAATCATTGGATCTTGGAAAGTCTTGTAGTGATAGGTGTGATGTGGTAAATTTTAAATTTCTAAGCCATAAATTTCTATAGAGTGATACTAAATTGAATTTGTTTTGGTTATAGAGAATGGCACTGGTTTGGAATTGTAGACACCACCCAGAAGAAGCTACTGATAATGTAGTTTCACCTAATCCATAGGTGAACCAACTGCTAGTTCAGAGTATTATACAAGATTTTTAGTCCATGGATAGATGGAAGAAAAGGGTTGAACCATGGAAAGTGGATCATTCCATTCAGTACCAAAAGCAGAGCCCACCCATCTTTCAGGGTGATTTCAAATCGAAAAGAGAAAAGGTGTGGCTAAATAGGATGAATTGAATCATATATTTCCTTGCCACACTATCTAAGATAAAAGTGAAGTTATAAACAAACATGCCGGAATATCTTACAAGCCAATCGTAGGATTTAACAATTTAGGAAAAAATTTACCAATGCATTGCATACGAGTATTTTGAATAAATGATCAATAAACAATTATATCCTCACATGTTCAGAATTTCTAGAATAATATACTTTTTGAGCTTGAAGTAGAATAATATCTCATAAATAGAGTATGCGGCTAAATTTGTGAATTTAGTCTACTTTTAACCCGAATATGTTGTAAGTACATCCTTGAAGGCATTAATTTTTTAATCGGGGTTGATTCTATATATTTTCTCAAATATTTCCACATTTTGTATAATATATTATACAGAGATAGTTAATAGAGAGATGGTGGGAAAAAGATACATATTTGGAACTATTATTGGTGGAAGTGTGTTAATACCTATAGGAAATTATAGGAACTCTAATTATGGGAATAAGAAGAAGAGGGAAACCTATTTCCAAGGTAGTGGTCTAACTCAGAATCAGATAGATGGTTCGGTAATTTTTCCTCCAAAATTGAAAAGTAATCCTAGATGTTTTCAATGTGGTTATTTTGAGCATATGAAGTGGTATTGTATAGAACCACCTAGATCATTCCACAATTAAAACCAAGTGGGGAATCTTTAGTTCTATTTTCATAGTGCTCCAAGGTTAAGTGATAGGGATACTTCTCATGTTTTGTAGACATTGTACACTTCGATAGGATGAGTGGAACATAATAGATCTCATCAGCAGAACTGAGAAATGTATGGTGATTCTAGGAATACCATGAATTCTCAACCAGTGCAATCTCAATAGGGTAACAAAGATCATAGTTCACCAAGTAATAAAATATATAGAGATGAGAAAATGATCATGCGAGATCAATCTATACATTCAAAGGTGAGAGGTACAATTCATTTTAATTTTACCCTAATGAAATATTTATTTGATATGGGTTCATCTCATTTGTATATTTATTCCCATGTTTTTTATCTTTCAGTTTTTCATGTTGAGATGATTTCTTCAATTTTGAAACATCAAACTCTACTTGGAAAAAGATAATGTTGATCCTTTATGTAAAAAACATGTTCTATAACTATTTATGGGGCATAATTAATTTGGGATTTATCTATTCTTGATATGGATTTCTATGACATAATCATGTGTATTGATTGGTTGACAATGTTCAAAGATCACATAGAATATTATACCTGAAGGGTTATTTTCACAACTAATGATGGCATCAAGAATTTGTTTAGAGGATATCAAAATGTAAATCCAAGTACAGTAGGATTGTTGGAATTATTTTTTAGAACTATATCATAGGACTTGGAAACTTTGAACTTGGAATTAATGGATGATATCGATAATAAAGGTTTTCTAATGATTTTTGATCATTTTCCTAATTTTTTCTAATAATTTCTCAGGGTTTCCACTCATAAGAGAAGTGTAGTTTACAATTGATCTCTTACTAGGGACCAGTTCTATCTCACTTCTAACTTATTGGATGGAACCAATAGAATTAAGGGAATTTAAATTTCAATTGGAAGGATTGGAAAGAAAGGGGTTCATTTAGCCTAGTACGTATTTTTGGGAAGCACCCATTCTGTTTGTGAAAAAGGTAGAAGGGGCTCTTAGTCTTTGTTTAGATTATCGTAAGATTAACCAAGTTACAGTAAAGAATCAGTATCCACTTCAATGAATTGATGATCTTTTTTATCAATTATGGGGGGCAGGTTTTCTCTAAAATTGTCTTATGTTTAGAATATCACCAATTATATGTTTGGAAGGATGATATTCTGAAGATAGATTTTAGGATTAGATATGGACATTATGAGTATGTGGTTATGACTTCAGTCTTATAAATGCACCAGTTGTCTTTATGGAATTGATGAATCAGATATTTCAAAGATATCTGTATTCTTTTTTTGTGGTGTTTTTGGATGATATAATGGTGTATTGAAGGATAAAGGTTGATAATGAGCAACATTTGGTGATTGTGTTGGGTATCTTGTGGGATCATCGTCTGTATACCAAACTTTTAATGTGTGATTTTTAGATAAAAGTGGTACATTTCCTTGCCCATGTTATCTTTGAAAAAAGTATTTTTTGGATCTAGAAAAGATAGAGTTTTTGATCTCTTATCGACCACAAAATAATGTCTTTGATATATGAAATTTCCTTGGCCTAACTTGTTTTTAATGATGTTTTGTTTATGAATTTTCATGACTAGCATCACCAATTACATCTTTGACATGGAAAATTATTCCATGAAAATGGAAGGATGAATGTAATAAGTATTTTCAAGTGCTTAAAATTTTCCTTATATCATAACTGATCATGACATTTTCAGAATTATGATAGAGTTATGTGGTGTATTGTGATGCTTTGGGATCTGGGTTGGGGTGTGTTCTTATGTAGGGAGATCATGTTGTTGTTTATGGCTCATGGAAGTTATGGTTGCATGAAAATAACTACCCAACACATGACTTTTATTTATAAATTGTAGTATATGATTCGAAGACTTGGCATCATTACCACTTTGTTGAGAGATTTTCAATTTTTACAGACCATAAGAGTTTGAAACACATTTTATCATAGAGATATTTGAATCTGAGAAAAATAATATGAATATAGTACCTTCAAATATTAAACTTTAAATTAATGTATACAACGGTTAAAGGAAATTATATGGACGGTGTATTAAGAAGTAATTAGTATAGTCAGTTGGAGAAATAGGCTTCAAATAAATGTAATATTATGTTAGTGATAGTCGACATGAACTTGGATTAGGAATACTGAGGTAGTGTTTTAGTTTTCTTTCTAGTTTCTTTTGTTCATAATTTGTTTCAAAAGGTTAAAGATGCATGGACATATGATACTGAATGTGTGATTGTTGGGTCAAAACTTAGTGGTGGGGAGAATATTGAGGGATTGAATATGGATGGGGGTTTATTTTCTCAATTTAGACATCAGATGGTTGTAGCTATGGATTGTTAAGAATAGCTTCTTCATGCTTACCACTCTTCAGGATGGGTTATTCAACCTAGAATAAAAAATATGCATAAGGAAGTGAAAGAAAAATTTTGGTTGGTTGGAATGAAAATAAAAGTGGTTGGGTTTGTGTTGAGATGCCTCACATATCAGCAAGTTAAGGTAGATCATTAGTGACCAATGGGTATGTTTCAGTCTTTACCGATTCCCATATGGAAATGGGAGCAGATATCTATGGATTTTGTTAAAATTCTTCCAAGGATGGATAGTAAACACAATTCCATATGGGTTGTAGTATATCATCTCAAAAAGTAAGCCCATTTCATCCCTATTCATGAATCTAATATGGTTGAATACTTTTCAAAAATCTATATCCGATAAGTGGTAAAGATGCATAGAATATCTGTTTTTATAGTATCAAACCAATATCTACGGTTTACATATTGTTTTTGGAAATACTTATAGAAATCCATTGGGAATCAGTTGACTATGAGCATGGCATATAATCTCTAAATGTATGGAAAATATAATAGTATGATTGAAACATTTTAATACATTCTTAGGTCTGGTGTAATGGATTATGGTGACTTGTGGGAGGAGCACATACCATTAGTAGAGTTCTAATATAATAATATTTATTAGGACTCAATACATATGGATCCTTTTGAATCATTGTATGGGTGTCCTTATCATTCTACACTTTGTTGGGTGGAAATAGGTAAGACTTCACTGGCTATACCAGGCCTTGTGCAAGAGACAACAGAGAAGATTCAGTTGATCAGGAATAGAATAGAGATAGATTAGAGTCGTCATAAATTGTATATGGATCATCATAGATGGTCATTTTCATTTTATGTGAGTGTTCATGTGTTCTTCAGAATCTCTCCAAGGTTTAGGTATCGTCATTTTAGGAAGTAGGTAATGTAATCTCCTCGATACATAGGCCCTTTTGAGATATTTGAAAAAGTTGGTGAGGTGGCATATCGGTTGGATTTTCCACCAAGGATCAGTTCAGTGCATAATTTTTTTCATGTATCTCAATTAAATAAGTATCAAATTGATCCTGACCATGCAATTTTATGGGATCACATTGTCCTAGAGTCGGATGCTAAATTGGTTCATGTTACAATGTGGATTTTGGATAGGAATAAGAAATTCTTGTGTGGGAAAATCAACGGTCTTGTGAAGTTTTTATGGAAACATGGTTGGATTCATGAAGAAGTGTGGGAATGTGAGAAGGAAATGGTGGAGAAATTTCCCAAATTGTTTAAAAACAATGGTTTTTTCAACTTTCCATGGATAGAAATAACAATGGTGTGAAGAATATAGCTCTTTAATTTTCATGTAATTAACCCTTTATTTATTTATTTTAAGTATATATAATATTTTGGTTATGTTTCAAGAGGTTAAAAGGATTTTTGGAAAGATTTAGGGATTTTCTAGAGGTGTGAAATTTGAGAATAGTTAATAGAAACTATGTAGCGCCTTCCAGGAAATATTGCAACTAAAATAGTAGGCACTGGGTAGGCGCTCTATTTGGAAAAATTGTTCAATGTTTGAAAGAGGGGTTTAGCACAGTTGTTTCATGATTTATCTAACTATGTGAACCAACTGTGCGAGGGATGTTTAGTGGCAGTGGCTAGTGCATGGTTAGCACATGGTTTTTCTAACCATGCAACATTAAAAACTAGATTCAGGTTTTGTGGATCTCAGTCGATTTGGCCTCTAAAATAATAATTTTTTCACTAATCAAGTCATAACCTTAAATCCACTTCCTCCCAAGGTTGTGGAGACCATTCACTTCAATCTAAGAGTGAACTATAGGTGAATATAAGTTCATCAGAGGGATGGATTCCTTAGTAAGTTCTCATTCTTGATTGTTCTCCATATTTTTCTTCCTCTTACCTCTCTTGGATTCTTGAATCTAATATTTTTGGGATATATTCTCATTTTGTGATGATAATAATGGTGAGATGTGATTTTTTTTGATGATAGGGAACAATATCTATGGATTTTTTTTTAGTTTCAAATGATTTTTTTGAGTTTTGTGTTGTTTTTTGGTTTCTCCAACGTTTGTGAGGTAGGTGGCTTCACTATCGACTCCTATTGATTAGAACTTAAAGGATTAGTTTCAAATTTATTGAATTGCTTGAAATTTTTTAAAATTTGATGTGTGATTCTTGATGGAAAACCACTTTAGTGATGGTTTTTTGAAATGGTGGAATTGGATGGTTTTTATGGAAATCCTTATGATGCTAATTTTAAAATGGTTATTTTAAAATTAAGGTTTTGTTTTGATTCATGGAAAACGTTTTCTAGAATTTTATTTAATAAAAAAATGTTTAATTGAAATGAATTGGATTAGTTTTTTTTCATACATGGTTGGTGTGATTTCATGCTTTCGATGTGACCCTAAATAAGGGTTGTGTACCATTGGGGTACCAGAGATGTGAACCTAGATAAGGGTTGTGTTTAATTGGGGAATAAGGAGATTTTCTAATTAGTGATGACTTGGTAGATGTACAAGAGACCACTCATGAGTATGGAACTATCACATGTACATGCATGTGTGTTTGTGTCGTAATCGTGTGATGGGTATTCCAAAACTAAAATTGAGAAATTGTTTTAAAGGTTTGTTTGGTTTCTTTACATGGAAAAATATTTTGCTGGGAAATGGTTTTGGCTTTGATATAAAATGATTTAAACTATTTTAAATTGTTTTATATAAATTTTCTGACTTTTTCTATCCTAGTGGCATGATTTGGGAAGTCATTGGGGAAAACCTAATCAGTTTTATACTCACCCCTTCTTAGGAATGTTGGTGCATTTGTAGATGTGATATATTGAGACATAGTTAAAGGAAAGGTATCCCAATTCTTTACTTATGCATCATGATACCTTGGGCATGGATTATTGAGTTGGTTCTTGGTGTTTATTGGTATTTTCTTTTGGATGTATAGTTTATCTTTAGTTTTTTGTTTTGGTTTTCTCTTTGTACTCTAATATGGTTCATGGTTGTAGTTTTTTTGTTAGTTATTTTACTTTTAGTTGTATTACATTGTACTCATGAATCATATTATGTTTTGTTTGGTTATAGTTATCTTGGTTTGGTTGTTTTATTTTCAAATGTAAAATAGTCCCCCAACTGTTTATGAAGTCCTTGGAATTTATTTTTAGCTTTTGGTGTCTTGGGGATGTTACATAAGTCCAAGTATCACCTTCTCCTCTTCCTAAGCCAATGAGGAGGGGTGGGAAGTTCCATTTTTTCTACTATTTTATATTTTTTATTTCTATTATAATTCATCTTACATATTTGGGTTAAATTTATTTATTAATATTATACAAAAATTAATTGAATTTTGAATATTGGTTTTAATAATAACTCATGTTGAATGCCTTCACATATTTCATTTTAGTTAAAGTTTTGACATTGGTTTCCATCAAAACTAATATAGATAGAGTCTTTAAACATAGGTTTTCATGGAAACTAATGTTGAAAGTCATGCAGTAAGGATTTTAATATTTGTTTCCCTAATAACCAATGTTGAAATCCTTTTTCAACATGGGTTTTTATGTAAATCAGTGTCAAAAACCTCTCTTTATGTGTTTCTAGAGGGAATTTCAATGTTGGTTTTATAAAAACATATATGAAATGTAATGACTCTTATTTTCATAGTTTTATTTTTAGAAACTTTCTAGAAAAATTTTGAGACTAGGCATTGATACGGTGTGTGATTCCGAGGCCCAGTGTGCCTGGAATGGTCTGTTGAAAAATGTTAAGTTTTTAGATAGTGAATTTGAGTAGTTTTCCTGAAAAAAGTGTAATAACTCTGAATTGGGTTCTTGGATCAGAAATTTGAGGGCATTGTGGCATTCACTATGGAGGTTTTACCCGAGGCGTGACTTAACTTTAGTTGGAGCGGGCCTCCAATGAGAAAACCCAAATATGGAATAACCGTAAGTAAAATAATTAAATAAAATTATTTTATTTTCAAATCCTTATAACTCATAAACGGTAACTCTGATTGGAAATCTAAGAGTATCATTGGGCTCTTGAGCGTGTGCTTTCCTTAGGAGGAGCCTAACATTGGTCGGCATGGGCCAAATGTGGAGAGTAGTTTTTGGGATGTGATTGTAAATAAAACAATTAAATAAAATTATTTTATTTTGAAATCCTTAAAATCATAAACAGTAACTCAGATTGAAGATCTGAGAGTCATGTTGAGCTCATGAAGGTGTTCTTTATGACAACCCTGCTTTTTATTACAAACTTAAACATGATTTATTACATAAAACTTCACTTGATACAACAAATAAGATCGATAGGTTTAGTGTCTTTGGGGATTAGTCTCTTTACATAAGAACTTAAAACATGAAATACAACATATTTATTGAAAACTTCCTTTACACGATCACTACATTCCCTCGTACATAGCATTGCATGGGATAACCCGAGGACATAAGTACAATACATGTTATATAATAGGCATATCAATAGATCATAAAATAAACATGAACATAAAGGCATGATAAAGCATGATAATCATAACATGGAAATGTGGCAACAACACTTAACATGGAATTAGCCTGAGCCAAGGCTCATTGCACATAGAGCATGAGTAAATCCTTGTTGCACATGAAGAATGAGTAAAACCTCGTTGCACTTGAATTAGAATGAGTCAACACTCATTGCACATGACGTATCATGATACTATACTTTACCCAATGCATTGGAGCGCTATAAGGGCGCACCCTTCTTAAACATTTCATTTCATGCATAAGTGTGCCACATGGATCATAAAACATGGATTCATAAAACATAATCATTTATTCCAAGATAAAGGAATATGGAATTAATACATGAAACATTATAATTAATAAGTAAATTTTCATAAAGGTGAATACCCTTGATGGAGAAATGGGCATGGTATTCACTACACAATGGCATTGGCTTAGAAAATCGGTGTGATTTCGGCAGCGTAACGACGTGACATAAGAATTCATAAAAATGGTTGATGAGAGAGAAAGGGGTTCCTCATAGTATTTAAATGTAATGGAAAGTAAGGAGGTCATATAGATACATGTCCCAATAATTGTAATGGAATTTAGATTCATGATACAAAAGTATTGCTTGAATGTAAAAGAAGAGAGAGAAGTTCCTTTAGGAATTTTGGCATAGTAACGGGTGTACATGGGAGGCATTTAATTAGAGATAAAGGGGTCTCCCTTCATTCAAAAAATAAGAGGGAAGTATGTGGGAGGTTATAAACCATACCCCAACATTCATAATTGAAATTAAAAGGTCAATACAACTTAAAGAAATTTACAAAAAGAGAAAGGAATAAAAAACCCTTACTTGGAAGTGTGCTTCCAAAGGCTAGAGAGAGTCTTGTGAGAGGCTTCTTGGGAGCTTGGGGAACCTTGGAAGTATTCTATAGAGAGTAGTTCAAAGTTTGGACGAACTCAAAATGTTTTGAGTGAGGAGGAAGTGGGAGCTTGGGTGGGTTTATATAGGAAAGGTGAGGGAATTCTTTATTATTTAGGTTTGAGACCCCTTATATTAAATTAATCCCAACCACAAACCATAACATGGTTTTTGCCCATGGTTTTTGAAAAAGGGAAGAGGAAAAAAATATTTTATAAGGCCAAAGTCCTAACTTCTTAAAATAATGAGGTTGCTTATGTGGAGGTGAGTCACACTCCCATGGAAATTAATTTAAAAAGACAAGGTGTTTAATAAGTCTTGAGGGGTCCATTAATGCTTTGAAAAGTAAGTCAAACAAACCCAAAATCACATTATTTTAATGTTAAAATATATATTGTCCAAACATAAAGATTATAGTATTTTATTACATCACTATTGTGTCATTATGATGTCATAAAACACATTATATATTTAAACGGTATTTAATTTTTACCCAAAAATTTGACTGTCTCGGAAAATTATGAAAAATTCACCGTTGGATAATTTCGACGTCCTGATTCAAGAAATAACATTTATTTTATCTAAATAATTTTCTAAAAATGTTAATTTTCACTTTTAAAATAAAAACTGACATTTATCGAAAATTCACGGGTTTTGACAGAAATGGCTTTCAAACCTTAATAAAAATTATAATTGCATTCATAAAATTATAAGATCATTTATATTTAATAAAAATTAATTTAATAATAATAATAATTTTTTATTAAAATATTATTTAATTCAAAAATCCCTTAATTTAATAAAATAGAATTCTTAATTAAATAATAACTAAAAACACTATTTGTACTTTAAAAACTGTTTACAGTGTATCAAAAATGACTAGAAATTATATTCATTATTATATAAAAAAATAATGTACATGAACATAGTACTACTTATTTGTTACATAAACCCTTAAAACAGCCGCATAAGACCTAAGGGTAAGGTGTACAATGGTGACAGACTCTTGGGGTGGCTCGGATAACATCGCTCGAGTGGTAATTTCAATCAACTTCCACTTTTCCCGTAGACGGTCACGTTCGATCTTGAAATGATGAAGCTCAGCTTGGGCTTTGTCAAGAGCGAAGCCCAAAGATGTCACCTCTTTTCCGAGCTCCGACAAATGGGCTTCGTATGGGGCAATTCTACTGGATGAGGTCATCACTTCCTTTGTCTGAGTAAATTGGATTTGTTAAAGTCATGTATTTATACTAATCGTGTGATCACTGTTCAACAGCTATATTAGAAATGGTCAAAATTCTTAACATAAAACCAAGGAAGTTGACATTTTATATAAACATAAAGAGACATTTAATTAGATCAAGAGGGATTTCCATTGATGAAACTTTGGGTTGTTACAATATTCTCCACTTAAGAAATTCCACCCTCAAAATTTTTCTTTTCCCACACTAAAACAGATGTGGGTAACTCAGCTTCATCATTTCCTCTGATTCCCAAGTCGCTTCTTCAAACTTGTGGTTTCTCCACAACACCTTGACGAGGGGCATTGTCTTATTTCGTAGAAATTTTTCTCTATGTTCTAAGATCTTCACTGGTTGCTCCTCATAAGAAAGATCATCTTCCAATTGTACCACCTCAGAAGAGAGTACATGTGAAGGGTCCAGTATGTACTTCCTTAAGAGGGATACATGAAAGACATCATGTACTTTGGACATGGCAGGTGGAAGTGCTAGTCGATATGCCACAACCCCGACACGATCAAGAATCTCTAAGGGGCTGATTTACCTTGGACTTAACTTCCCTTTCCTTCCAAACCTCATGACCTTCTTCCAAGGAGATATGCGTAGAAACAACATGTCTCCAACTTTAAACTCAAGGTCTCGTCGATGATTATCTGTATAACTCTTTTGTCGACTCTGAGCTGCCTTGATATGATGCTGAATGGTTTTTACTTTCTCCACCATTTCCTCGACCATTTCTGGTCCAAGCAGCTTACGTTCACCGACCTCATCCCAACATGCCAGTGTTCTGCACCTTTTCCCATACATGGCTTCATATGATGTCATTTGGATGCTCAAGTGGAAACTGTTATTATAAGAGAACTCAACCAGAGGAAGATGTTGATCCCATCCTCCTTTAAAGTCCATTTAGCATGCTCTCAACATGTCCTCAAGTGTTTGGATAGTCTACTCAGATTGGCCATCAGTTTGACGATGATAGACCGTACTGAAGTTTAGTTCAGTATTCAGAGCATGTTGAAGACTCTTCCAAAACTTAGAGGTGAATCTTGGATCTCGGTCAGACATAATAGATAGTGGTACTCCATGAAACCTTACCACTTCCCTGATATATATATCCATTCCAGTTTATCCAAAGAGAAATCCTCCCAAATAACAATGAAGTGTGCAGTCTTTGTAAGACGATCCACAACAACCCAGATTGCATTGTTGCCTTTGGATGTCCTTGGAAGTCCGGTGACAAAGTCCATGGTGATGTTCTCCCATTTCCATTCGGGCATGGGAAATGGTTGCATCATCCCCTTATACTACTGCCTCTCTACCTTCACTTGCTGACACACCAGGCACTTTGATGTATATTCAGCGATCTACTTCTTTATATTATCCCACCAAAAGTTTTCTCGGAGATCTCGATATATCTTTGTGCTCCCTGGGTGAATAGAGAAATTTGAACTATGTGCATCATCCAAAAGTTCCTTCTTCAGCTCCGGACTTGATGGAACACATAGTATTTTCCCAAACCACACAATTCCTTCTTCATTAACATTAAACTCTGAGGATTTCCCCTTTTTCATAGCTTCCACTTTTTCCTGAATTCCCACATCATCCTTCTGATCATACTTTAACCTTTCCAAAAGAGATGGTTGAGAAATAATTTGTGAAAGGATTGATGATGTTCCCTTCTCTATGATTCCCATTTCCATCTTCATCAAGTCTAAGAAGATTGGATCCTTCTCAATTCTCATCATTGATAGAATCTCTGGGTCCTTTCTACTTAGGGCATCTGCCACCTTGTTCTCTTTCCCAGGGTGGTAATGTATTGAATAGTCATAATCCTTGATGAGCTCTATCCATCTTCTATGGCACATATTAAGCTCTTTCTGTGTTAATATATATTTAAGACTCTTGTGGTCAGTATATATATCACATTTCTCCCTATAGAGATAATTCCGCCAGATTTTCAAGGAAAAGATCACCGCCACTAACTCCAGATCATGCGTTGGATAGTTTCGCTCATGGATTTTCAACTGTCTTGAGGCATAGGATATCACTCTATCATTCTGCATCAGCACACAGCCTAAGCCCTTCTTTGAAGCATCACTGAATACCACAGAAAGTTCCCCACTTGTGGGTAAAGTGAGCACGGGCGCAGTGATAAGCCTCCTTTTCAACTCCTTGAGGCTTTCTTCGCATCAATCACTCCAAGAAAACTTTACTCCCTTTAGAGTTATCTTGGTAAGAGGGTTGGACAATCGTGAGAAATTTCTCACAAAACGTCGATAATATCCAGCTAACCCCAAGAATCTACGGATATCCGTTACTGATGTTGGCCTCGGCCATCCCACAATTGCATCTATTTTGGAGGGGTCCACAGATATGTCATTGCTTTTGATGATATGACCCAAGAATGAGACCTCCTTCAACTAGAAATCACACTTGTTGTACTTTCCATAGAGCTTCTCCTTGCGCAAAGTCTCTAGTATAGTTTTTAAATTCTCCTCATGATCCTCCTTGGTTTTGGAGTATATTAGAATATCATCTATAAAGACTACCACAAATTTGTCAAGGTAATCTCTAAAGACTCTATTCATCAAGTCCATGAATATTTCTGGAGCATTGGTGAGTCCGAAAGTCATTAATATGAATTCATAGTGCCCGTATCTTGTACAAAAAGTAGTCTTGGGGACATCTTCCTTCTTCACCCTTACTTGATAATATCCCGACCGTAAGTCCACCTTGGAGAATTATTGTGCTCCACGCAGCTAATCGAACATGTCATCAATTCTTGGGAGAGGATACTTGTTCTTTATCGTGATTTTGTTAAGTTCACGATAATCGATGCAAAGCCACATTGACCCATCCTTCTTCTTGACGAAGAGGACTGGTTCACCCCATGGTGAAGCACTTGGGCATATAAACCCTTTATCCAGATTCTCCTGTAGTTGTTTGTTCAGCTCTTCAAGATCAACAACAGCCATTCTATATGGAGTCTTGGATATTGGTAGCACCCGAGGTATAAGTTCAATTGAGAACTCAACATCTCTTCTAGGAGGAAGACCAGGCAGTTCCTCGGGAAACACTTCCGCGAATTCCCTCACAATAGGCATTTCTTCAAGGATAGTTTCTTCCTTTGACCCAATCATTTGAGCCAGATACGTGTTCTCATAGGGAAATAATATCCATGCTTGAGATGATGGAGCTAAAGGAGATTCATCTTCCTCCTGACACTTGTAAAGAATCGGGGGTTGATTCTCCATATAGAGTGTGATTTCCCTCTCCTGACAATTTATATTGGCTCTATATAAGGAAAGTCAATCCATGCCAAGAATTGCATCAAATTCCACCAGAGGGAGTATGATGAGGTTCACCGGGAAATTAAATCCACGTATTATAATAGGGGAGGACTTATATTCATGGGATGCAATGATTGCCCCATTTACCATAATCACTGACATCTTCACTTCCATGATTTGTGGTGGTGCTGGGATTGTTCTACTAAACTTTCGAGATATAAAAGAATGCGTAGAACCTGAATCAAAAAGTACGCTTGCTATTCTTGAATGAATAACTAGAGTACCTATCACCACTTCGTTGTCGGGGTTCACTTTGGCAGAAGTTATGGAAAAATCTCTTCCTTGCTGCCTTGGAGGTTGTTGGTTGTCTCCAAAAACCCTTGGATTAGGGCACTGATTTGCAAAATGACCCAGTTCTTTGCATTTGTAGCATTGAACAATGAGTTGAGGTTCGAACGGATCATTCCTCTCCTCTGTTGCAGCTGCGGGTCTTTCTTGCCGACAATTAACAGCTAGGTGCCCTTCTCTTCCACACCTGAAGCATTTTCTCGTCCCCTTAAGGAAATTTCCAGGGTGCTTCTTTCTGCACTTTTGGAAAATGGGGTGCTGGATCTTCTTAGCACCGTTGGATTTATCCATCGGACCACAAGAATTTAAGTCCACCTTATGCTTCTTGTCCCCATGATACCCCTGTGATTCCCCAATCTCCATTTCAACCTTGAGGGCACATCGGACAATTTCCTCATAGCTGTCGAAGTCACGGATCTCTAATGCTTTCTGCAAGCTAGGATTTAGCCCACCAAAGAAGCGGTCAACCTTTCATTTAGGGGTAATGACAAAGCCAAAAGCATATCATGAAATCCTTGTGAAGTTTTCCTCGTACGCTCCAATAGATTCTTCATCTTTTTTCTTGAGGGAAAGGAATTCCCTTTCCATCTTAAGCCGGAGGGTGCGTGGAAAATATTTATCGAAAAACATCTTCCAAAAATCCTTCCATTCCAACGCCTCGATCTCTTCCTCATGCTTCGTATTTTTTATCAACGTCCACCATTGATTAGATTCACCCTCCATATGATAAGCAGCCATGAGAACCTTCTCTTGTTCAGAACATTGAAGGATGGAGAAGATCTTTTCAATGGATTTGATCCATTGTTCAGCAATCATGGGATCGGATGATACACTAAAAGTAGGAGGCCTTTTCCTCATGAAGCTCTCGATAGCGACTTGTTCCTTCTTAGGGGGGTTTGGATGTTCCTCTTGAACCGTGTTTCTATTCAAAACTTGAGTTAGCTGAGAGAGAAGCGTGACAAAGTTCGTGATTCCCTCTCCCATTGCATTGGGCATCTCATTAGTACAGTCATCACACTGATCTTCCCAACAGTTGTTAGCCCGAGTCCTCCTATTACCGACCATTGGTTGGAATAAAAGGAAATTTAGGGGTAACACATAAAGGGTAATACAAATACAAAAGTTTATGACTTATAAATAAACTTTTATTTCCTTACTCATGAGTCTATAGGATTCAATCTAGGCTTTTCATGATCTACTTTCTCGCATATATTCATAGGGGAATTTTTTTAATTCCCTTAATAAGGGTTCATACTAAGATTTTGAATTTATCAAAACATATCCCACGAGAGTGTCGTAAACAAGAGTGAATCAAGGCCCGTTGTTGTGCACCAGTTCCCGTTAGAGTCCAGCTCAAATTGGTGTTTTCGGGTTTTACCCCTAGGATACATCTGTACTAGAGCCGCCTCTACCTGCTCATATCCAGACAGGGATGTATTTCTTTGATAAACCACTTACTCAGTACTTAACAAAACATAGGGATGTTTTTATTATACTTAGTCTTGTCTCTAAGGCTTTACTAGGGTTTTGTAATCCTATTCCAAAAAATAACTAAACCTATCCTCTGATACCAACTATGACAACCCTGCTTTTTATTACAAACTTAAACATGTTTTATTACATAAAACTTTACTTGATACAACAAAGAATATTGATAGGTTTAGTTTCTTTGGGGCTTAGGATCATTACATAAAAACTTAAAACATAAAATACAACATCTTTATTGAAAACTTCCTTTATATGATCACTACATTCCCTCATACTTAGCATTTCATGGGATAACCTGAGGAGATGCATAAGAAAAGGGTGAGCTATAAAGCCCAGTAAGGGAGTACACATGGAATAACATGAGGAGTAAAATACATGTTAGACAATAGGCATATAAATAGAGAATAAAAGAAACATGAACATAATGGCATGATAAAGAATGATAATCATAACATGGAAATGTGGCAACAACACTTAACATGGAATTAGCATGAGCCAAGGCTCATTGCACATAGAGCATGAGTAAATCCTCATTGCACATAAAGCATGAGTAAACCCTCATTGCACTTGAATTAGCATGAGTCAACACTCATTTCACATGATGTATCATGATACTATACTTTACCCAATGCATTGGAGCGCTATAAGGGCGCACCCTTCTTAAACATTTCATTTCATGCATAAGTGTGCCACATGGATCATAAAACATGGATTCATCAATCATAATAATCTATTCCATGATAAAGGAATGTGGAATTCATACATGAAAAATTATAATCAATAAGTAAATGTGCATAAAGGTGAATACCCTTGCTGGATAAATGGGCATGGTATTCATTACACAATGGCATTGGCTTAGAAAATCGGGGTGATTTCGGCAGTGTAACAACATGACATAAGAATTCATAAAAATGGTTGATGAGAGAGAAAGGGGTTGCTAATCATATTTACATGTAATGGACAGTAAGGAGGTCATATATATACATTTCCCAACAATTTTAATGGAATTTAGATTCATGATACAAAAGTATTTCTTGAATGTAAAAGAAGAGATAGAAGTTCCTTTTGGAATTTCAGCATAGTAACGGGTGTATATGGGAGGAATTTAATGAGAGAGAAAGGGGTCTCCCATAATTCAAACAATAAGAAGGAAGTATGGGGGAGGTGAAAAACCATACCCCAACATTCATAATTGAAATTAAAAGGGAAATACAACTTAAATAAAATTGACAAAAAGAGAAAGGAAGAAAAAACCCTTACTTGGAAGTGTGCTTCCAAAGGCTAGAGAGAGGCTTGTAAGAGGCTTCTTGGGAGCTTGGGGCACCTTGGGAGGATTCTAGATAGAGTAGGGAAGAGTTTGGATGAACTCCAAAGGTTTTTAGTGAGGAGTAAGTGGGAGCTAGGGTGGGTTTATATAGGAAAGGTGAGGGAATTCTTTATTATTTAGGTTTGGGACCCCTTATATTAAATTAATCCAAACCACAAACCATCCCATGGTTTTTGCCCATGGTTTTTGGAAAAGGGAAGAGGAAAAAATATTTTATAATTCCTAAGTCATAAATTCTTAAAATAATGAGGTTTCTTATGTGGAGGTGAGTCACACTCTCATGGAAATTAATTTAAAAAGACAAGGTGTTTAATAAGTCTCGAGGGGTCCATTAATGCTTTGAAAAATAAGTCAAACAAACACAAAATCACATTATTTTAATTTTAAAACATATATTGGCCGAACATAAAGATTATAGTATTTTATGACATCACTATTGGGTAATTATTATGTCATAAAACACATTATATATTTAAACGGTATTTAATTTTTACCCAAACATTTGACTGTCTCAGAAAATTATGAAAAATTCACTGTTGGATAATTTTGATGTCCTGATTCCATAAATAACATTTATTTTATCTAAATAATTTTCTAAAAATGTTAATTTTTACTTTTAAAATAAAAACTGACATTTATCGAAAATTCACGGGTTTTGACAGAAATGGCTTTCAAACCTTAATAAAAATTATAATTGCATTCATAAAATTATAATATCATTTATATTTAATAAAAATTAATTTAATAATAATAATAATATTTTATTAAAATATTATTTAATTAAAAAATCCCTTAATTTAATAAAATAGAATTCTTAATTAAATAATAACTAAAAACACTATTTGTACTTTAAAAACTGTTTACAATGTATCAAAAATGACTAGAAATTATATTCATTGTTATATACAAAAATAATGTACATGAACATAGTACTACTTATTTGTTACATAACCCCTTAAAACAGACATATGAGACCTAAGGGTACAGTGTGCGATGGTGACAGACTCTTGGGGTGGCTTGGATAACATCGCTCGAGTGGTAATTTCAATCAACTTACACTTTTCCCATAGACGGTCACATTCGAGCTTGAAATGATGAAGCTTAGTTTGGGCTTGGACAAGAGAGAAGCCCAAAGATTCCACCTCTTTTCCGAGATTTGACAAATGGGCTTCATATGGGGCAATTCTACTGAATGAGGCCATCGCTTCCTTTGTCTGAGTAAATTGGATTTGTTAAAGTCCTATATTTATAATAATCGTGTGATCACTGTTCAATAGTTATATTAGCAATGGTCAAAATTCTTAACATAAAACCAAGGAAGTTGACATTTTATATAAACATAAAGAGACATTTAATTAGATCAAGAGGGATTTCCATTAATGAATCTTTGGGTCTTTACATTCTTTCCTTAGGCAGAGCCTAACATTAGATGGTGCGGGACAACTGTGGAAAGTAGTTTTGGGGACATGGCCATAAATAAAATAATTAAATAAAGATTTTTTTATTTTAATATCCTACTCATAAATGATAACTCTGATTGAAAATCTGAGATTATCATTGATCTTGTGAGGGTTTTCTTTCCTTAGGCGAGGCCTAACCTTGATCGGTGTGGATCGAGGGTAAATGTTAATTTTTGGGTGTTTTAAAGAAAAATAAAATAAACTTAAGAAAGTTTATTTTATTCAAAAATGTTTCACTGCAACACAACATTGAGCTAGATATTTTATTTCATAAATTAAATAGACAAACAAATCTGCAACTCAAGTGTAATAGAAATGTTGTTTCATAAATGAAACAACATAATGATGCAACGACTCAGTTTAACAGAAATGTTGAAACACGTTTCATCTATTTAAATGTTTAACAAAGATACGGGATCATGGGCATGATCTTAGATTTGCTATGAGGCTCTAGATGAGTGGTGTTGGCAAGCAGTGAAGTGAGAAAAATGATAGATCACCACAAGTTCCTTCCTTCCCCTTCAAAGTATCTGCCACCAATGATAGATCGAGGAATGACAAACGACAGCAGTTCGATCTTCACGAATGAACGATTCAACCTCGAGGTTGGGGTTTTATTCTTTGTGATTTGGATTCCCTATTATTTCTTATCAAATGAAAAATGTGGATCAACCCACTAACAGGTTGATTGGAAGGTTGTTCGATCATGAGAGATGGGTTAATATTGTAGGAAATGAAGGGGAGGAACTTGGTAATTACTCCCTTCCCAGTTTCCTTCTAACGGGATGAACGAAGGCCAAATGAAAAAGGCCATCATCCATCCCTCGGGTTTTCTTGGTGCTCTTCCTACCCCCGTCCTATCGTTCTTCACTAATGGACCCACATGGTCGCATCAGATATTGATGGGAGGTTCTGAGCAGGATTGGACCCCTGGATCGATGGTGAGACGACTTGAAGCACGTATCTATGATGGCAACGACCTTGAGGATTTCGTAGGTGCTTACAGATCAGAAAACAGTCCACCAAAGAAAGTCATGTGGCCCATGGAAAGAACCATCATCGTTCCACGGTGGTAGAGGAGGACCGTCGAAACCACTATGGGCGGTGGATTGGGGCCACTGGTAATGGTCGGTAGTGGCACAAGAAAACATGGTGAGTCGCACTACATCATGCAGTTGGAGGGTCGTGGTCCACCTGGACCATGATGGTAGACCTCGCGGAAACCCTCGGGGTGGAGGGAGACACGGTGCGCCTAACGCGTCTTGTCTAGAGAAGTTCGGCTCGCTCATAGCGGACCGAGCAGGAGGAGCCGTGCTAACCCAGGTGGCCCAGTGGGTTGGACCCACAGTAGCCCAGTGGGCCGGACCCGCGGCCTAGCGGTCCAGACGTGCGGCCCACTGGGTCGGACCCACGTCCCAGTGGGCGGGATCCACGGCCCAATGGGACGGAGCCGCGGACCAGTAGGACGAACCCGTGGCCCAGCGCGACGGACCCACAGCCCAGTGCAATGGACCCCTAGCCCAGCAGGAAGGTCTCATGGCCCAGCAAGCTGGAGTCGGCCCCTTTTCAGTAAAATTGAAAAAACTTCCAAATCGTATTTCTGATTGAAAATCCTTTTATGGCGTTGGTACCCTCCCGACGAGGTAGTACTTTTGAAATACTCCAAGTGAGTTTCTGTAGAGGTTTAATTATAACTGATGGCTTGAGAAATAGATTCTCCTAGAATCAGGCATTCTACGAGCATAAATCCTATGTATGGTTGTGACGAGAAGGAAGAGATGAGTGGACCTCAGTGACCTAGTAGCTGAGCGGACCTCAGTGTCCTGATAGATAAGTAGACCTTAGTGGCCTAGTAACCGAGTGGACCTCAGTGGCCCGACAGATGAGCGGACCTCAGTGGCCCAGTAGCGGAGCAGGCCTTAGTGGGTCAGTAGACGAGCAGAACTCTATGTCCCAATAGAACTCAGTGACTCATTGGGGGATAGTTTTTGACATAGTAGTATCAGAGGAGGTCAGTTCTACATTAAGAACCCAAAGTCTATGAGTTTGGTTTAGAGAAAAAGTGTTAATTTTTTTGGGTTTGGCTTTTAGGCCAGGGAATCCAGTGTTGATGCGGCGGCCGACGTATCTATAAACCAGGACCCTGAATTCTACTCTTAGACTCAGTACTTGAAAACATTAGTTGTAGGGGAAAATGATGGTACATGCATCATATAGAAATGGTTTGAGTTTTCCATGCCCTTCTTGAGTCATCTCACTAGGTATACTCTATTGATCGTGGTACATCTTGTTTTGTTTCAAGATGCTTACATGTAGACAGCCAGCCAGGATTCCACTGTGTGATCATGAGGATGATCTGCAGGGTGACGAGATGGGTACAGGGGTTCGTACTAGAATGGCACCACTGGGTGGTGTACCAGCTATACCACCACCTGTAGAGTAGCACATGGTACTCGTAGTACCAGCAAATAAGATGTTCAGGCTAAGCACACTTCACAAGTTTCAGTGACAGAGACCCCTAAGGTTTTAAGGTGATCCTAAATCACAGGAATATAAGGACTGTCTTGAGGTGGTGATAGAGTTTTTATTCTTTTCATGACATCATTAGATCGGATGGAGGTCCTAGCAGTGATCCTTATACATGGATCAGTAGGGAGATTGCAGGGTTTATACTACCCAATATTATGATGAGGTGACTCTTCTGTGGTCATAGCTTGAGAAACTTTATCAAAAAAGGTACTTTTTCCACAAAATCTTAGGGTTATGCATTCCCAAGAGCTTCTATGGCATGGAAACATGTTAGTAGATGAATATTCCTCGAGGTTTACCGACCTTTCTAGGTACTCGATGAATACAATACAACCAGTGCTTCAGGGATTGGGCCTCTAAGTGAGGTGTGTTTACGGAAATTCGATCCAACACTATTCCTTTGTGTATTCCTACTTATGCTAGGGTGATAGAGAGAACCTTTGTGGTTGAAATTACTTTGGATGAGCAGATACAGCCAGTGGATGTCAGCAGTGGGAAAGCAGTAAGATGTTGTCAGTCTTAGAGACTTGGATGTGTGAGACATTCCGAGAAGAGGTCTCAATATAGGGGATCTAGAAAACAAGGATCATAGGGTGGTTCCAGTCTTTATAGAAAGAGGTAATTATTTTCTAAATATTTTAGGGTACATCTCACTGAAGATTTTCCAGCCCATCGTGCTGATATTGAAATAGTGGATGGTCCACCGAGGTAGATCTAGTGACAGGAACTAATGAATCTGTAGGGTGGAATACATGGAAGAGGAGATGGGAGAGAATCAAGAAGTGGTATACATTTCAACATGTTATAAACACCACCCCAATTTGGTCCACACCAGGCTTATGGAGCTGTAGGATAGGGGAAGTGGGTAGCTACATATGTTCAATGAATATGACCCATGGGCTATAGTAATGATTCGATGTATGGTCTTTGTCCACTCTTAGCTGCTGTATCAATAGAAACAGATGCTAATCATTCCTTCTTGTCATGAATCTTGTTCAAGACCTAGTTTTACCTGTTAAATCATTGAATTTACCCTTACATCTAGAGATACCTATGGGAAAAGAATTTATAATCAAACTTATTCTAAAGGTGTGATCTAACCCTTAAGGTGAGAGTTTCAGTTGTAACCTATTAGTGAAAAAATCAAGGCCTTATGACATTAGTTTGGGTATGGACTGTTCATCCACAGTTCATACTCAGATTGACAATTTTAGGTGAAAGGATGTGGTATGTCCACAGCGTTGGAGTGAGGTTTTCCTTGGTTGGAGAAAAAGGAAACCTAGGAAGCATGAGGTAAACTCTTACATGGGAGGGTGCAGCTAATCACTCTTGAGTTGGCTAGCCTTACCCTCATGGAAATTGAGGTTTTGAGTTTTCAGTTCCAATCAATAGTGGTGGATTACAAGGATGACTTTCCAAAAGATGTTTCCAGGTTTACCTCCTCACAGAGAGATAGACTTATGCATCATTCTATACCCTGAGGTGTAACTGATATCAACATCAGTATATCGGATGGATTTTATAGATCTTTGCAAGCTAAGGGTGTATGTGGAGGTATTGTAGAGGAAAGGCTTAGTAAGACCCAGTGTGCGAGGTTATGTGTGGATTATCGGTACTTTAACCAAGAGTTCATGGAGAACTAGTATCCACTACTAAAGCGTTGATGAACGCATCGATCAGTTGAAAGGGGAAGCCTTTCGCGTGGATGGAAAGGTTCCATTAGTCTTTTTAGCAATTAAGAGAGAGTTTGACAAGATCCCAAACCTTGAGTTGGTGGCAGTAGGCTTTGCATTGAATATGTGGTGATACTACCTTGTGGGTGAATGGTTTACCATCTACTCTAACCACAAGAGTATCAAGTATATCATCCCTCAAAAGGATTTGAACTTGAGATAGAGATGATGGTTGGAGTTACTCTAGGACTATGAATTCAAAATAGTCTATACTCCTAGTAAGGGAAACGTGGTAGAGGATTCTCTCAGTATGAGATCTAGTTTGTAATTTCTAAATGAGGAAACGGAGCAGTTAGCCTCATTACAGTTATCCTTCATGGATAGAGATGATGCAGCTTACCTCCAATCGGTGGTTGTTAACCCTCCACTCTTAAAGTGAGTTAGGTAGGCATAGCTCGATGATACTGACTATGATTATTTTAGTACTTATTTGTCTATAGGGAATACCCCTGATGGATATTTAAAAGGTGGGGAACACATCGTTCTTTTTAGAGGACACAAAATAGTAGTATTGGATGCTAAGAGTGACGAGATGCATCGGGATATTCATGTGGGCGTCAAAGCAGACACTGGGGATGTTAGAACATGTTGAAGTTAGGCTTACCTATTGATATAAAATCTGAGCACTAGTTTAATTAGTTTTGTGGTTTTCAACACACCATGTCGAGCCCCTTTGCTTGGAAGGGGTTTTTCTTTTCTTCCTGAAGGTTCCAAGAAGGGAGTGATGAAGGATATTGATGGACATCGTGATGGTTTTATCACCTACATCCAGGGGACATGGTACCATCTAGGTGATCGTTAACCAACTCTCCATGTCGGTCACTTTTTAGCTTTTTGAGAACATAGTCCCATAGAGATCTTAGGATACCACTACGTGCAGGAGATAGTTAGACTCCACGGAGTACCATCAACGATATTCTCAGATCAAGGTGTATGCTTTATATCCCGGTTGTGGAAAGGATTACAGGAGGCTTTTCTGAATCAGCTACGCTTGAGCACAGCTTTCCACCACAGACAGATGACCAGATAGAGTGGACCATTCAGGTCCCAAGGACATGCTACATGCTTGCATCCTCAATTTAGGCTATAATTGGGAGGATAACTTACCTCTGGTGGAGTTTTCATAAAACAACAGCTACCACTCCACTATCGGTATGGAACCATTCTAGGCCATGTACGGGCGACACTATAGGTTCCCACCTTTCTATACTGACCCCAGGGAGTTAGTGCTCATGGGCCTGGGGTTCGTGAAGGCTACAATAGAGAAGGTGAAAGTCATCCAAGAGTAGATGAAGACTGCACAGAGCTATTATAATTCTTATTTTGATAGGTTATGGAGAACCTTGGAGTTCAAGGAGGAAGAACATGTGTTTTTTTGGGTCACTCCATGATGTGGGATATATATATTTTGGTCATGGTGATAAGTTATCTTTGAGTTTTGTCGTGCCTTTTCTGTTAATACGTAAAGTGGGTGAGGTGACATACCCCTTTGGATCTACCTCTATAGTTTGAGTGGGTGCATGACGTCTTTCACGTATCCAGCTAAGGAGATACGTACACAACCCATCACACGTCATTGACTAGGGCGAGCTAGATGTGATGACAGGGTGACTTTTGAAAAGTTTATAATGGAGATCGAGGATTGAAAGGAGAGGACTCTCTTTGGGCGATCAATTCCACTAGTGCACATTCTATGGAAGCATAGGAATCTCTAGGAGAGCATGTGGGAGCGGGAGGCTCAGGTCCGTGCTGGTACCCTCATCTATTTGGGAATCCCTTGGTTTGGATTTCATGGACGTAAATCCTTAAGGTGTGGAAGATGTAATGACTCGTATTTTCCCAGTTTTAATTTTAGATTTTTTTTGGAAAATTCCATGACTAGGCACTGAGATGGCGTGTGATTCTGAGGCCCGGTGGGCCCAGAATGGTCCGTCAAAAAATGTTAAGTTTTTAGATAGCGTGGGTGAGCAGTTTTCCTAAAAAGGTAGAATAACTCTTAAATGGGTGCCCATATTAGAAATCTGAGGGCACCGTTATATTTAGGATAGCAGGTTTGCCCTAGACGTGACTTAACTTTAGTTGATGTGGGTCTCCGATGAGAAAACCCAAAAATGGCATAACTGTAAATAAAATTATTTTATTTTAAAATCCTTATAACTCATAAACAGTAACTTGAATTGGAAATCTGAGAGTACCGTTGAACTTGTGAGGGTGTTCTTTTCTTAGGCGGAGCCTAACATTGGCTAGCACGGGCCAACTGTGGAAAGTAGTTTTTGGGATGTGACCGTAAATAAAATTATTAAATAAAATTATTTTATTTTCAAATCCTTATAACTCATAAATGGTAACTCAGATTGGAAATCTGATAGTACTGTTGAGCTTGTGATGCTGTTCTTTTCTTAGGCAAAGCCTAACATTGGCCGATATAGGCCAACTGTGGAAAGTAGTTTTTGTGACGTGATCAAAAATAAAATAATTAAATAAAGATTATTTTATTTTCAAATCCTTATAACTCATAAATGGTAACTCAGATTGAAAATTAGAGAGTACCATTAAGCTTTTTAGGGTGTGATTTCCTTAGGTGGGGCCTAACCTCAACCGGTGTGGGTTGAGGGTAAAAGTTATTTTTTGGCTATTTTAAAGAAAAATAAAATAAACTTAAGAAAGTTTATTTTATTCAAAAATGTTTCTATTCAAGGAAACGTCAAGCCAAATATTTCATTTCATAAATGAAACAGCATAATGACGTTATGATTCAAGCGTAATAAAAATGTTGTTTCATAAATGAAACAATGTAATGACGTGACAACTCAATGTAACAGATATGCTTAAATGTGTTTCCACCATTTAATTGTTTAATAGAGATACTGGATCGTAGGCATGATCCTAGATTTTCTCTGAGGCTCTCGAGGAGCGGCATTAACAAGCGGTGAATGGCGACGAACGACAAATTTCCACAAGTTCCTTCCTTCTCCTTCGAAGGATCCCGCCACCAACGACGGATCGAGGAATGAAGAATGATAGTGGTGTGATATTTTCCAATGAATGATCCAACCTTAAGGTTGGGGTTTTATTCTTTTTTATCTCTATTCCCCATTCTTTCTTTTCAAATGACGAACATGGATCAACCCACTAACAAGTTGATCCACGGGTCATTCATTCATGTAGGATGGGTTAATATCGCGGGACTTGAAGGGTAAGAACTTGGTAATTACTCCCATCCTGATTTCCTTCTAATGGAATAAACAAAGGCCGAATGAACAAGGCTATCATCCTTCCCTTGGGTTTTCTTGGTGATCTTCATACCCCCTTCCTATCGTTCTTCACTGACAAACCCACGTGGGTGTGTTGGACTTTACCGGGAGTTTCTGAGCGTGACCAGACCCCTAGGTCGATGGAGAAACAACTTGGAGCATCTAGCTGTGATAGTGACAACCTGAGGATTTTGTAGGTGCTCGCGGATCAGAAAATAGACCACCAGAGCAAGTCCAGTGTCCCGTAAAAAAGAACTATCAATGCACCATGGTGGCATAAGAGGCACGCGGCAACCACTATGGGCAGTGGATCAGGGCCACCGGCAACAGCCAGTGGTGAATCAAGAGAATGCGGTGAGTTGCGTGGTGTCACGCGATTGGAGGGCCATAGTCCACCTAGACCACGGTGGGGACCCTACGGTTACTCGTGGGGAGGAGGTAGACGTGGTGCACCCGGCGCGTCTCGGTCATAAAAGGTCGGCCCACTCCCGGCGGGCCAAGGAGGTCGGCCACCCCGGGAGGCCCCCCGGCCAGACCCGTGGTAAAGATGGTCCAAGCCAGGCCCAGCAGGCCGGGTTAGACCAAACCCAAACCCCAATGGCCCCTTTTCAGTAAAATATACATAACTTCCAAATCGTACGTCTGATTGATGAGACTTTTGCGGTATTGGGACCCTCACGATGAGGTGGTACTTTTGAAATACTTTAAGTGAGTCTCCATAGAGGTTGAGTTATGACCGATGAATTAAGGAGTAGATTCTCCCAGAATCAAGCACGCTATGATTGGAAATCATGTGGCTGGCTGTGACGAGAAGGAAGAGATGAGTGAACCTCAGTGGCCTAGTAACCAAGTAGAGCTCAGTGGCTCGGAAGACGAGTGGACCTCAGTGGCCTGGGAGCCAAGCGGACCTCAGTGGCCCGGCAGACGAGCGGACCTCAGTGGCCCGGTAGATGAGTAGACCTCTATGGCCCGGTAGCCAAGCAGACCTTAGTGGTCCGACAGTCGAGTGGACTTTTGTGGCTCGACATACCTCAATGGCCTGGTAGATGAGCAGACCTCTTTGACCTGGTAGCCGAGTGGACCTCAATGGTCTGGTAGATGAACAGACCTCTATGGCTTGACAGACCTCAGTTACTCATCAAGGGATGGTTTGTGACATGAAAACTACACTTTTAACATTAGATACAATTATGCTGGTTTTTAACCAATATTAAAATTTAAAAAATCGGCATCAAAACGTTATTTTCAAGTAGTGTTATCTTTATTTCAAACCAATAAATAATTAATGTTTGAATATTTATTAATTTTTTATATATAAAAATAATATATTTTATTAAATATAATAATCCAAATATGATAAGTTTTTATTTTAAATAAAGGACTATAATATATATAAAAAATTGTTTTTAAATAAAAAATGTTTTTACCATGAATCATTAAATTTTTATTACTTGAAATTTATAAATATTTCTTGGATATTATTTACTTATTTTAAAAATTATTACTTGAATTTTATCATAAAATTTAATTAAAATCAATCTTTAGAAGTAATTTAAAAAATTACATAATTCAAAAAAATAATAATAAAAAAATGGATTTTCACACATTAATTATTATCTTTTTATTATATTCAAAAAAACATTTATTTTATTTCAAATAAATTATTTATAATGAAAATATATATTTTTAACTTCTAAATAAACTTCATTTATATCGACAACATATCAGTAATTCTCAACATGTAATATGTTTACTGGTTTTATACCCAACGACTATGTGCCTTTTTATTACTATCAAATAATAACTATATTACCCCATTACATTCCATAAATTCATTCAACTATAACTTCTCAAATCATACTTCTCATTCTATTAATTTTATTTTTGGATATTATTAATTTATTTTACTATTCATGATGTTTTTTATACTTTTATGTTTAGTTATACTAATATTGATACTTAAGGGAAAAGGTGATTCAAGGGATTTAATAATTTTTTAGATATTATTATTTTTTATTTATATTCCTAATTTATTTTTATTCACTTTTATGGGATGAAATCATTCATGGTATGTAATACTCAACTTCATGTACTTTTATTGTAATGTACTATAATGATTGAAAATAAATTTGTTAATATGATTCATATCTTGTATAATTTATTTTATACTCAATTTATATTGAATAAAATACATAAACTAGGGAAATATAATGCATACTTAAGTCTGGTGTATTATAATCTCCTCCCTTAAAAAACCATCCTTAGAATCTGAATTTCCTCCTCATAAATAAAAAAAATGTGAGTCTATCCCTATAATAATTATGTATTCATATATAATTTCTATAAATAACTCAAGCACAAACTAAGAAACATTTAATTTCCCTCATAATATTCATTATTGATATTTTTGATAAACATGTCCATTTTCTAAAGTGTTGATATTTATTAATTAAGAAGAATCATAATTCTGTGTGATTTTCCAAAGGTGTACTATAACACCCTGAGATTTTGTGAAAAAAATAATTAATTTAATCTTTTCAACATTCTTAATTTCGCGCAGCACTAAATATAGCTTGTGTTATATGAAAGCACTGAGTTTGTATTATGTTTCATGCAACACCAAGTTAAGATTTTACTTAATGCACCACTTAGATTATCTTGTGGTATACACAACACTATGTTTGGATTGTATTACACACAATTTAGAGTTCATTTGATATCTTTCATTTCACTCAAGTTCTAGTTTTACCAAAATAAAATATACTATTAATATTGTTATTAAAATATTATTACAGTTACCACCTAGCTGTTGGAATGGAAGTTACGAATGATATTAACTAAATTATGAATATATTATTTACACCTATATATAAAATTTTTTCTTTAGTTATTAATTAGTTATAAATGAATGTAATAACTATCTAAAAATAAAGAAACTCCTTTTTTAATAAAGCTATTTTTTGTGTACAAACATAATTGTATCTCAATAAATAAAAAAATCACTTTTTATTATTTTTTTTCATAAAATTTATATATTATATGTCCGATAAACGTTTTCTAACACTCATACAACTTATTTGATATGTATGAGATAAGAATAAATCCAATTTTATGAATAAAAAGATGTATTTTTCTAAAAGGTAATTTTACCACCTTTTAATGGGGAACCTATTTTAAATCTAGTTTTTGAAACTTTTATAATTTTTATTTGAAAAAATAAACTTAATTTTTGAAATATTAATATCAAAATTTTCTTTTAGTGACTTTTTGGTATTTTTCTGAGAAGTTTAATTTTTTATGAATAGTGAAAAATACTGAATTTTAACTGAAAAGTACTTTTTCATGTAATTTATTTTTATATTTAAATTTTTTTTAAATGTTTAATTAGATAAATTTTAAATATATTAATCCAATTTAGGTTATTGGAACCAATTTCACATTGAAATTGGTTTTAAAACATTTCAAAAAAAATTAACTTTTTACTTTAAAAACCTGCATTTCCGTCGCATCTGCAGGATTAATTTTTAATTAATTCCAACAACTTATGTGATTAAAATTAAGAAGTGGATTCAATATTTTGAATTATCTTAATTTATAATTTATAATAAGTTAAAATTATCTTTTTACTAAAAATATTAGTAAAATTAATTAAAACTAATTACAACGATCAAGGTAAAAAGGAGTTTACTTAGTGGTTAAACATTAACTTAAGTGTCTAAATAACCTAATAACATGTCCAAAATCCATTATATGGACATATTTTGTTCGTATAATCCCCTTTATCTAATATATACCATTATTGGAGACGTGATGTAATGCATACATCTCAATACTATTTACCTTTTTATATTTACAAGAATGTCACTCCTCTTCCGCTATAAAAAGGCACTCACCCCCCCCCCCTCACTTATTCACACCTATCAAGCCATTTTTCTTGACCAAAACCAACCAATATCTCCTAAAAAATTTCCTATATTAATAATATATTCCTACCTTTGTGATTAAATCCAACCAAGGAATCCCTTTGGTGAAACCAAATGGAGTTACCCAAAGAAGAAGGTAACACCATTCAACAAGAACTTTTGTTTTATCTATTTCTCCACCAGCTCAATTATTATTATTTTAATATTATATAATAATCTCAGTATCATAAATATACTGTGATTTTTTTTCTAATTTTATTACCTATACTCATAAACACTTTAATCAAATGGGATTCCCAGTCATCATTAGTGTGTATGGTGGACTACTGTCTCACGAATTGATGTCGTTTGTTCTTACATTTCCACCTTTCAAGGCTGGTAATAATGATGTAATTTATGTTTTTATATGATATATATGATATTTATGATATATTTATACTTATTTAATTATTATATAACATATACCTTCATGCATTCCATTTTTTTGGAATACGATAACTTTCTTTGTGGACGTATGGACTACCGCCTCCTCAAAGCGATGTGATTCATTCACACTTTACATGCAATGTATTAAGGGTGGGATTAGTAAAATTATATAATATTTATGAAATAACAATTTTATTGGAATTATAATATTTGTATATATATATATATCATTTACTTTCTTTATTTTAATACGATAAGAAAATGAAAACAGCGTTCATGCATATGTACGGCCTACTGTCTCCATCAACAGTGTATTTTATTTCATGTTTTTATATTTTATAGACTATTATAAATACTTATATATTGAATATATATGATATTTATATAATTTTTTAAATTCTTTAAATAATTAAATCATAATCTAAGTAGGAGGATCAAGAATAACAAGTCAAAACAAATACTAAAAACAAAGTGGTAATTACCCTAAACGTAACTTTAACATTAAATTAATAATAAATGGGTAATATAAAGTCATAATAAAATAATATATGGTATGATATATAAGAAAATGTTTATTTTTTATATTTGTAATAAACATATACTTATTATACATTAGTTTTTAATGTGTAAGAAAAAATTCAAGACTTAAGGTAAGGGTTTTCTCAGCTCACTTTTATTTCTATGAGATATATGATATATTCCCCACTTATTCTTGTTTTTTAGTATAAATACTACACTATTACATGTTATATCATGAATTTACTTTATTTTATGATATTAAAAGTTTCAATTGATGTTATTATTTCACGGATGTCATAATTCAAAAGTTAATAATGTGGTAAGGGGATGTATAGTCTCACTTTTATTTCTAAGACTTATGCCTTATTCACTACTCAGTTATTTTGTGTAATGTATATACTACACTTGAATATATTCTATGATAATTACACTTAAATTTATATGAATTTACATATCAATTTCTTAATCGATCATTCATGGGTTTTATGGTTCACAAGTTACTAAATCGATAAGGAAAATTTTGTCTCAATTTTCTTTCTTTGAGACACATG
This sequence comes from Viscum album, assembly GCA_963277665.1. Lineage (NCBI taxonomy): Eukaryota > Viridiplantae > Streptophyta > Magnoliopsida > Santalales > Viscaceae > Viscum > Viscum album. The sequence continues at coordinate 1,494,649,173 of OY728120.1, forward strand.
TTATGTTATGCACCTTTATTATTTTATGAGGTGTATATACATAACTTTGACATGTTATACCATGAATCTACTTATTTTCATGATATTTTAATATTTATATGTTTTTATTGTTTCATGGGGATTACGATTTAAAGTTACCAATATGGTAAGAGTTTATTCCTATAATCTCATCATTGTCGGGATTGTTTATGATTATGCTTCTATTGATGAAATATTATGATCCATATCTTGAGAACCCTCATGAACTTTGTTCTCCTCTATTTATTCATGATATTCTCATGTAATGGTGCCATTTTTTCACTCTTTGGAACATAATATGATTAATGAAAGTTTTTAAGAAAACCCAACCATATTTCTCTCTACAGTTAGAAATCTATTTTATTCAAAAACTATGTTTTATAAAAATGTTTTCAAAAATTATTTAATATTATCCTAGGAATTTTAAAATAAATTTTTACTTATTTTTTACCTTTTTAAAAAATGTTTATAACATTATATTCTTTTCATTTTTTGATCAAGGCGTTTTTCTAAACTTTTTGCGGTGAAAAAAAAATGTTCGGCATGTATAGATATGCCCACCATCATGACCGTAATTTACATGAAGATTAATTTGAAAGTTTAAAAGGTTATTTTTAAAGAAAATTACTTTCCTAATACTATGTAAATTCATTTTTTCTTTAAATTGGTTTTCAAATAAAAATTTTTAAAAAATGTTTTCAAGCTTACATTATAAGTTTTCAAATTGTTTCAAAGAAAAAGTTTTTCAAAAAGTTTTCAATATTTATTTATAATCATTAAAAATATTTTAAAATGAATTTGTTTTAAAAAAATTTAATATTTCTTTATATGTTTTCAAAAAAAATCAAAGAAAAATGTTTTAAAAATGTTTTTAAGTTTCTTTTATAATTTTTCAAAGCTATTTTAAAAGAAAACGTTTTTAAAAATGATTTATTTTTTAAAAATACCTTTTAAAAGGGGAAAATATGTTTTCCTTAATAAATGTTTTAAATTAAATTCTAAATATTTATTTATAAGAAAATTATTTTTGAAATTTTTTTATCAAAGGGATTTTTAAAGAAAGGCTATTTTCCTTAAGACATGTTCCAAGTGATATTTCAAAATATTTCTCCATATAAGATAACATTATTTGAAATAATTTATTCTTTAATGGGGATGTGATCTAAGAGTAACATTCTTATTCATTATTTTAATGGATTATTTTTAAGATGAATATTTTTTCATGAAACTCATTTCTCTTCTATGGGTTATACCATGATAAAATGCATGTGAATCCCACTTCCTTTCACTGGTTATTCTATGATTAAATAATTGTGAAACCTATCTATTTCCCATAGGTTATGGTATGATGAAATTATTATGACACTCATTTCATTTCATGGGTTACTATATGATGTTTATGAAACTCATATATTTCTATAGGTCACGATATGATGAATGTTTTATTATCTTGTGGCACAGGTATGTATGATTTCATTATGCAGTGAGTGGGACCTATATCTCCCTCTAATACATTGGGTATGGATTTATATCTCGTGATATAATGATGGGGAAAAAGTCTACAGTCTTGATCCACTATGGGAAGAAGATTAAACCTGATTCACTATGTGAATAAGGGGAAACTCGATCCACTGTGATGAGAAGGTGTAATTTGGTCCACTACAAGGAAAGGATTGTGACAAGGGATGGTTGTGTGTCCCTCCCAGTAGTTTTAGTCCCCATGAAGTTCCTCGATAAGTTTTGGAAATAATTCTTAACTTATAGGGAATGATATTAAATTTTTATGTGTCTGTCATAATTGCATGTATTATTCCTATGTTATGATTTCATGGCCTATGCACTTGATTCCCTTATGATTCATGTCTTATGAACTGCCAATCCTTATTCCATGATTAATGTTTATGTTATTTGATATGTAGGGTATGATTTTCCAATGTCATGGTCATTTTCACATACCCTTATGCTTATGTTATGATTACATATCTTCTTTATTTACCCTTACTGAGCATCTGACCTCACCATTTCTTATGCTTACTTTCCCTAGGATATAAAGAAAGGTTTTTAGTAGGAGTACTAAATGGGAAGATATTTGTGGGAAACATTGAAGATCTTTCACCAAGTTAGAAGATTGTTTTCTAAGTTTCCAAAGACACTAAAATATTATTGTCCTTAGGCATATACTTTTGTAATGTTTTGAATATTCATATAAAATTATGTAATATCCATGTATGTTAAGCCTGGGTCATTGTAGTTGGTATCAAAGGAACGGTTTAGTCAATATTTAGAAACTGGGATGAGAAAACCTTAGTGAGATCACTAGGGGTATTTATAAGTATTATTATGGGTATGTATCTAAGGATAAGCCTGAGGTGTCATAGATTTAAAAGATGGTGTCATGATTTGGAAATCATATTAGTGATTTTTCATGATTATGAGATTTTATGGTATGATAAGTGTTTCTCAAACTATGATTTATATTTTTAGTCAATGGAAGGAACCAGAATGAACTGGGTTAATGTTAAATGTGATGGATGATTTTTTATGAGAATTCAAATGGGATAATGATATGATTAAAGGATGTTGTGATTATTCCTAATCATCTATTGAGTTGTATAATTAATAACTTGAAATTCAGTGGGATTCCTGACACATTGAAAAAATAGGAAGATGGGATTTTTTGAAATTTCATATGGTAATGAACATATAAGAAAGAATAATTTCCTTCCTACATTTCAAGAAGGTGGGAAGAAATACCTAAATAGATATATCAAATATAGAGTAAGATGTTATCTATGTGGAAAAAATGGTCATAGAGTAATAAAATGTTGAGGAGTTCAGTGTCTTATATATGGAAAACATGGTCATTACCCAACTCAGTGGCCGAAACTAATAATTTAATTCTAGGAAAAGTATGGACATATTCTATTCCAATAATTAAAGTGTAAGGATTTAATTATTTATGTATTTGTATTATATAATTATTAACGGTGAATTATATAAGGATTGTTTAGTATATGTTTTTCACTAAGAATTTATAAGAATATATTGAATAGTTTGTATGGACTAGAAAATTGATTTAATGGAAAGGTTATACTCATGTAAAACACGTGATTAATGGAAATAAATCCCTTAATATGTTCCTGATATTGTGATAATTATGTTTGAATAAATATATGTTGGATATGAATAAGTAAATTGGATGGTACTAATTACCTTGGAGATGAATAATAATTTGTTGAAAAAGTGGTTTATGCTATCATGGATGGAGTTTACATAATTTTTGGGTTTAGGTAATATATCTAATAATCTATGATTTGTAAATAATGAATAATCATGTGTTTTTTCGATAAGTATTTATGTTAATTCAATTTATTACCATGTTTCAAGAGAATGCATGATGAAGGTATTTTTATGTTTGGTTTGTAACAACTAAGATCTAATTTAAGATATGGGGGATCAATGTTAAGATGAATTTTAAGAATTTAATGAATTTATTTATAATGATTTTTATTTTTCATCTTTTTGAAGGGTTATAAGGTTAACCATTTATGGAAATTTTAAGTTAAACTTTGGATAAATTTTGCACCATGAAAGTATTATCTCACCATATAAGGATTTATAAATGTTGGATAATATGTGCTAACCATTTTTTTGTGATGTTAACTAAAGACAGATGGAATGAAGTATCATTAAAACTCGTGATCTGTTTGTACCACAAGAATGAAAAATTCACCTTCATTTATTGGAGTAAGACATGAAGTGGAAATTGATCAAGCCACAACCAAAGGGTGATATTGTGTATATGAAAAGGAAGAAAATAAAGTAAGTATATTTCATTATATTATTATACAATAAAAATAATTCCTCAACTCTAGGAAAAGGATATTGAAAAATATATTTACTAATACCTTAGTTTCCTTTGAACCGATGGTCTTATAAATCATCACATAGTTATAGTTTTGAGGCCCTTAGCGTTCCATTGATCATTCACTTACTGGAGATAAATTATATTTATCACTCTCTATAATTATTTATTCTTCTCTTCCATGTCCAATATTCACTCCCAACCTATGTTCTCCTATGTGGAAACCTATTTATGAGTTACTTTGGGTAACCGTTATGGTTCCAACTTTCCCTTTTTAAAGAAAGTTTTAATATTCATTTTTTCAATGTGGGTTTCTATGAAAGGAACATTAAAGTATTAATCCTTTAATAACATATATTAATTTAGAGGGATAAATTAATTTTAATGTGGTTATAATGTAACACCATGAGATTTTGTAAAAAAATCACATTAATTTAATTGTTTCAATGTTTTTCATTTTGCGTAACACTGGATATAGATTGTGTTATATGAAAGAACTTAGTTTGTCTTATGTTTCAAATAATTCCAAGTTAATATTGTACTACATGAAACACTTATATTATCTTGCAGTACATGAAACACTATTTTTGTCTTATGCTACACACAATTTTGAGTTTCTTCATAGCTTTCATTAAACGCAAGGATGAGTTTTACCAAACTAAAATATACTATTAATATTATTATTAATATATTATTATAGTTACCAGAAAGATTTTGGAATAGAAGTTATGAATAATATTAACTAAAATATCAGAATATTATTTACATATGTATATAAAATTAATCCTTTGTATGTTAATTAGTTAGAAATGAAGGTAAGAACTATCTAAAAATAAAAAAAAATCCCTTTTATAAGAAAACAATTTTTCTATGTACAAACACATTTTTATCTCAATAAATTAAACAAACCACTTTTGATGATTTTTTTTAATAAAATCTTTATATTATATATTCATTCAAATTTTTTTGACACTCATCCAATAGATTTTATAGGTATAATATAAGAATAAATCCAATTTTATAAAAAAAATATGTATTTTTCTAAAAGGTAGTTTTACAGCCTCTTAATGGCACACCTATTTTAAATATAATTTTTGAAACTTTTATAATTATTATTTGAAAAAATAAAATTCATTTTTGAAAACAGAATATCAAAATTTACTTTTTGTGAATTTTTGGAATTTCTTTGATAATTTCATTTTTTTGATGAATAGTTAAAAATAGTGAATTTTAATTGAAATTTGCTTTTTCATAAAATTTGTTTATATAGTTAAATTTTATTTTAAAGATTTATTATATAATTTTTACATCAATTAATACAATTTAGGTCATTATAACCAATTTTACATTGAAATTGTTTATAAAAACATTTTGATCTTTTGAACATTTTACTTTAAAAACCCACTTTCTTGTCACGTTTTCAAGATTAATTTTAAATTAATTTCTTATAATTATGTGATTTGAATTTATAAAAATGTATTAAACATTTATAATCATAATAATTTATAATTTATAATAATTTTGACTTAGTTTTTGACCAAAAATATTAGTGAAAGTAATTAAAATTAATTACAACAATTAAGGTATAAATGAGTTTACTTAGTGGTAAAACTTTAAATTAAGTGAGAAAATAGCCTAGACACGTATCCAAAACCTATTGGTTATCCATATTTCAACCATATTATCAATTTTATCTAAAATGAACCATTATTGGAGATATGTGATATAAGGGAGACCTCTCAATAGTGTTTACCTTTTTATATTTATAAAAATGACACTCCTCCACTATAAAAAGTTATTCCCCCTACCCTAACTTGTTCACACCTATAAATAAATTTTTATTGGAAAAAAACCTTCCCAAATATCCTCCAAAATTACATCCCTTTATCCTATAATCCTCTATTTGGGCAGAAATCCAACCAAGGAATCCCTTTGGTGAAAACCAAAAGGAGTTACCCAAAGAAAAAGATAAAACCCTTCAATAAGCACTTTTGTTTTATCTCTCTCTCCACCCCATAAATTATTCTTATTAAATTATTATATAATAAAATAAATATCCTCAATATAATGAGATTTTTTATTCTAAGTTCATGACCTACAATCACACGCACTTCTATCAAATGGGATGTGCAGTCATCTTTTGTGTGTAGGGAGGACAACCACCTTGTGAACCGATGTCATCCATTCTTCCATTTCCACCTTTCAAGGTTGGGAATAATGATGTAATTTATATTTTTATATTATATACATGATATTTATGATGTATTTATACTTATTTAATTATTATATAACACATACCTTCATTATTTCCATTTTGTGGGAATATTATAACTTCATTTGTGGACGTGTGGACTACCGCCTCCTCAAAGCGATGTGATTCGTTCACATTTTACATGGAATATATTAGGTTTGGGTTTAGTAAATTTATATGAAATATATTAAATAATAATTACACTATAATAATTTGTGTGTGTGTGTGTGTCATTTACTTTCTTTCTTTTAATATGAAAAGAAAACTGAAATAGCATTCATGTGTATGTACGGCCTACCGTCTCCATGAACAGTGTATTCCATTTCATATTTATATATTTTATAGATTATTATAAATACTTATATAATGAATATATATTATATTTATATACTTTTTTACATTATGTAAATAATTAAATCATGATCTAATTAAGAGTATCAAGAATAATAAGTCAAAACAAATATAAAAAACAAAGTGGTTATTAACTAAACATAACTTTAACATGAAATTGATAATAAATGGGTAATATAAAGTCATAATAAAATCATATATTATATTATATATAAAAACATGGTTCTTTATTATATTTAAAATAAACTTTTTCTTATTATACATGAGGTTTTAGTGTGTATGAATAAATTCGGGAGTTAAGGTCAGGATTTTCTCGTCTCACTTTTATTTCTATGAGATATATGCTATATTCACCACTTATTCTTGTTTTTCGGGGTATATACTACCCTATGACATGTTATTTCATTAATTTACTTTATTTCATGATATTAAAATTTTTAATTGATGTTATTCATTCATGGATCTCATGATTCAAAAGTTACTCATTTAGTAAGGGGATTTCTAATCTCACTTTTATTTTTGTGAGACTTATGAATTATTCACCGCTAATTTATTTTGTGTAGTGTATATAATACCCATGAATGTATTATAAAATACTTATCCTTAAATCTATGGGTATTTACATATCTATTTTATGGTATATATTTCATGGGTTTTATGATTCAAAAGTTACTAAATCGGTAAGGTAAATTTTGTCTCAATTTTCCTTTTTTGAGACGCATGTTATGTTATGCACCTATTTTATTTTATGAGGTATATATATTTCCCTTTGACATTTTATATAATGAATATAATTATTTTCATTATATGGTAATATTTAGTAAATTTTATTCATTAATGGGTATTATAATTCAAAGTTACCAAAGTGGTAAGAGTTTATTACTATAATCTCACTGTTATCAGGATTGTTTATGATTATGCTTCAATTGATGAAATATTATGATCCATCTCTCAATAAATCTCATGAAATTTAGTATACTATGTTTATTCATGATATCATCATGTAATGGTACCATTTTTTACACTTTTTTACATAATATTATTAAGAAAATATTTTTAAGAAAACACGACCTTATTTCTCACTTTGGTTAGAAATATGTTTTATTAAAAAACCATGTTTTATAAAAATGTTTTCAAAAATGTTTTAATATTATCTTATGATTCTTAAAATAAATTTTAATCTATGTTTTACCTTTTTTTAAAAATGTTTTTAAAAGTAATATTCTTATCGTTTTCCAATCAAGTCACTTTTCTAAACATTTTATGGTGAAAAAGGAATGTTCGGTGTGTATGGACTTACCCACCTTCATGACCATAATTTCATTGAAGCTTCCTTTTCAAGTTTACAAGATTATTTTTAAATAAAAAAAATTTCCTAGTATTCTTGAAACTCTTTGTTTTTTAAGTGGTATTCAAAGAAAAAGGTTTTAAAAATGTTTTCAAGCATTATTTATAAGTTTTCAAAGTGTTTTCAAAGAAAAAGGTTTACAAAATGTTTTCAAGATTTATTTATAAGCTTTTAAAGATTTTTAAATGAAAAAAAATTCAAATTCTTTTCAAATTGTTTTTATATTTTTTCAAATCATATTCAAAAAAAAGTTTTTCAAAATGTTTTCAAGCTTCCTTTATGAGTTTTCAAAGATATTTTCAAAGAAAAAGGTTTTCAAAATTCTTTATGTTTTAAAAATATATTTTAAAAGAGGAAATTATATTTTAATCAGGAAATTTTTTAAATGAAATTGAAAAGATTTATTTATAAGAAAATTATTTTTTAAATGGTTTTATGAAAGGTATTTTCCAATAAAGACTATTTTCTTTAAGAATTTTTTAATGTTATCTTTCAAAATCCTTCTCTATATAATATGACAACCTTTGAAATAGTTTATGCTTTATTGGGTATATGATCCAATAACACCATTCTTATTCTTTATTTTAATGGTTTATGTTTAATATGACAAGATGTTTATGAAACTTTTTTCTCTTCTATGGGTTATACCATAATAAAATGCTTATAAAACCCCCTTAATCTCATTAGTTATTCTTTGATTAAATGATTATGAAACCTATATATTTATCATGGGTTATGATATGATGAATTTATTATGACACCCATTTCATTTCATGGGTTATGATAAGATATTTATGAAACCCATCTCTTTTTATGGGTCATGATATGATGAATTTTTTATTATCTTGTGGCACACATATGTATTATTTCATTAAGTGATGGGTGGGACCTATATATCCCTCCAATGCATTGGGTAATGAATTTTATCTCATGAGACAATTATGGGAAACAAGTAAATGGTATTGATCCACTATGGGAATAAGGGGAAACCTGATTAACTATGGGAAGAATGGGAAAATTGGTCCATTATGGGAAAAATTTATTACTTGGTCTACTATAAGGAAAGGACTACGAATGAGGGTGGTGGTGTGTCCCACCCATTAGGTGTAGTCCCCATGAAGTTCCTTGATAAGTTTTGGGAATGATACTTGACTTATAGGGAATGATATTACATGTTTATGTGTCTGCCACAATTCTATGTCTTATTCCTATGATATGCTTTCATAGATTGTGCTCTCAATTCCCTTATGATTCATGAATTATGAACTACCAATATTTATACCATTATCAATGTCTATATTATTTGATATTCAGGGTATTATTTTCTAATGGAATTTTCATGTTCTCATACCTTTATTCTTATGTTATGATTACGTAACTCCTTTATTTACCTTTACTGATCATCTGAGATTTCCCTTTCTTATGTTTCCTTTCCCCATGTTATAAAGAAAAGTTTTAAGTAGGAGTAATAAATGGGAATATCTTTATGTGAAAACGTTAAGATCTTTTACCAAGTTAGAATACTGTGTTTCAAGTTTCCAAAGAAACTAAAATATTATGGTTCTTAGGAATATAATTCTATAATTTGATGAATATTCATCTAAAATGATTTAATATCTATGTATGTTAATCTCAGGTTGCTATATGTACCTTTAATGTATTTTGTATTCTAGATTGGAGTATTTAATTTATATGCTTAACATTTAAAATGGTGGATGTTCAAGATTGATTTTTCATTCTTGAAGAAAGAATATAATAACATTTCTATCCTATTTATCTATTCTTCAAGCATTAATTAGTTGGGATATCCACTAATGGATGGTGCACATCATTCTATAAGGAATAAATAGGAAGTTTATCCTTATTTATTTTATTTAGGAGTTCGACATAGTTTATGTTATTATTCATAACCTAAGATACTTGGGTAAGAACAACCATAATTTTTTTCTCACTAGGTTCATCCTGATGGTTGATCATTGGGATAACTACTTCATTTTCCATCAAACTCATCATTTCCTCAATTCCTATTATTTTCATCCATCTACTAAAACCAAAGTGGTTAGTGTGAGTAATGATAATATTTAATAATATCATCACAAATCATCAAATGAATATGAATGATTAATCCTATGATATATTATCCTATAGATGTGTGGATCAACCTATAAATATTTTAGTACAAACTAGGTTTCTTTTATGTTTTATTAACTTTTTCTTCTTAACCTAATCCCCAAAAATAACTAAACCATACTTTTATAATAAATTATATGTCCTAATCATGACATATATATATCTCATATCATTTATTATCATTAAACATTACATCTCAAAAATTAAATGCACTCCTTGAACCCAAAGGTTTAGTTTATTTAGAGATTATCCATGTAGCCATCTTATTATATTGTAATACTTTTACTTCTCCCAAAAAAATCATTACAAATGATTTTCTCCTAGTCATATTTTAATATATAAGTTCCTAGAGAAATTGGAAAACATAAGAAAGGAGTGTCCTAAAATTATAATTAAGGTAAAAGTTATATCAATGATTCATGGAGATAATATCATTAGATAATAAACATCTGAAAAAATATGAACATGGGAGAAATTGCATACTAATGAAACCATAAAAATTGATCATAAATCATGATAACATGGTTATGGATCATAGAATAGAATGTAGAACCATAATGGAATCATTATAAAATCATAAAATTTATCATTTCATGGGAATGTTCCGTAAGACAATAACCAAGAGCCATGGGCACATAACATTAGAATGTGGTACAATAATAATTATAGAAAACCATAACATGTGTCAAGTTTAACCTCAAAGTCCACCATAAAATAGTGTATCTGAAATTAATACATGTATACCATAAAATATTTGATCAATCATCATTACTCACATCCTGTAGTGTATCAAGAATGTAACATCCTTCCCCTAACTCATTAGCTTAGAAAGAGGTAGAGTTGCTACTAACCTTAGGTGAAATCCCCTATACACCAAAAGGTTGGAAATAAATGCTAAGGGATTTACTAAAACATGGGGGTCATTTTTTCCTCAAACATAAAACCTATAGTAGAAAACAAATATTAGAAAAAATATGATGCGTGAGAATAAACCAATACAACTTAATAACCAAAAAATGAAAAATATCAGATTAGTAGTATAAAATAATAAAAAACATGAAAATACAAAACGAAAGACATTAAAGACTCTGAGTACCAAGGTGTAACTATTCCAAAAACCCATACTTGACCAACTACCAAGATCTATCTCCCAACACCTATGATTGTAACATCACGGTACTCTATTAGTGAAGTAGTAAACCTTCCCCTTTCCTATACCATAATAAACAAGGTCTACATATGCACCAAATTTCAAATATAGTGTTTGAGTATATAGAATCAGTAGGAAATCCTAGAGAGGTTTCCCACACACACCACTAATAGAAGAATGAGTTGTCATAGTTTATATAAAAATAGTAAGAATGATATCAAAATATTTTATATCAAAATCATAATTTCACATTATTTCCATTATTAAATAGGTTTACAAAATAATCATTTTATAAGTAGTGTATTTGTTATTTTTTTCTTGGAATACCCATTAAAAAAACTCACACACACATGTATGCATCTAAGATAACAGTTCCAATACTCATGAGTGGTAACGCATCTTCCATACCAAGTGCACCCACATTCCCCAATTATCACAGACAACCAAGTATGAAACCAATAAGGCCCCTCATAATACAATCATGAATACACGCTAACCTATGTATTCCCAAGTCTATTTAAAACATATTTTCCTTAAAAAATCTCTCTTTTAGGTATTTAAAAAAACACGTTGTGTGCGCCTTTATAAAACCATGATTTTTAAACCATATTAAAAGTGTGTTTTCAACAGTATTTCAGCAAGGGTTTTTCTCTAGAAAACATAAACAATAGTTTTATAAATCCAAAGCATTAAATTTATATAATAAGTGGAGATATATCTATATATATATATATAAGACACCTAACTCTAAAGTAAACTAACACTAAAGGAAATGAAACAAAAAAGGTATGTTTTTTCTTTCTCTTTCCTTCAAAAAATCCTAAAAAATCAAAAAAAATTCCTAACCCATAGATATAGGCATAATATTTACAATCTAAGGTTATTATCAACAATAAATTAATATATCTAAAAGGATAAGGAGAAACATAAAACATACCTTTATTCTATAGATCTAACACCTAAGATCCATTGAAATCTAGATATGAATTGAAGATAATCTTGAAAAATTACAAAATGAGTCCTCTGGTTATAAAGATTAAGATAAAGGATGAAGAATGATGGTTTCAGGATGAGTTTATAGTTTAAAAATCCAATTTTCATATTTAACTAATCTTGTTTCATGGTTAGTACACATGGTTTAACAAAATGCGTTCCAACTATGTCGGAAGCACTATCTCAAAACTCTCATTACACACGGTTTGGAAAGTTGTGCACAAATCATCTAAAATGACTCAGTCCCATGTTGTATGATTATAAGGGAAATATAGATGGTTTTCCTTAACCTTTCTATAATTGTGTTCCTATTACTAGAATCTTTTTCAAGATACCACATGGTTACCTGGGAAATCTGTATGGTTTCCCCAACCATGTGTCAATAGTGGAACCTGTAAAACACTTCCAAAACGTTCCAAAATCTCTTAGAAACTTTCTATGACTAATAAAAACCAAATAAAATCACAAATATACATAAAATATCACTAATATAAAACTAGGGGTGCTATATTCTCCCCACCATTAGGATTTTCATCCCCAAAAAACTAGAAATTAGTGATGTTAAGACTAAAGGCCATGCCACTAATCCAGCTAAATAGTATACCTCCACTAGTATTCTTTGGAAATTCATCTATGAAAATAAAATAAATGTTCCAAAGGTATGCATCGACCTAGAATTATCTTATCATTATTATCCCAATATATTTAATACATTGATAACCAATTAAAACCTTCAACTGAATACTAACATGAGCACAACCAAAACGTTGCTGAAATTCGACTCACACTCTAACCATAAGTAGATAATAGAATGGAATGAATTTTATTGATTCCAAAATAAAATATTACCCAAAAAATAACCCCACTTACATGGTAAATAAATTCAAATAGTCCTACCCACCAAAGAACTAACTTCCATCACTTACCCAAATCGTGCACCAATCATGTGGGATCCACTATCTCATATTTTTCAATTCACATGGTTTGAACACATGGTTTGGAAATATATGTGACAACTATGGAAAAAAATTATGTCCCATGTCACATGATTATTAGGGAAACTTATATATTTCTCCTTAACTATGTACCTCTTACTAGACTCTCTCTAAATATGTTGTACTACTACCTAAGAAATACGCATAGTTTCCCCTTACCATGCATCAATTGTATAACCTCTCAAATTCTTATAAAACTTACCAAAAACATCTAGAAACTTCCAAGACTAAACCCAACCAAATAAATCCACAAAAATACATAACATAATAGAACTAACCTCAAAATGGGGGTGTTAAAAATCATCCCTATTTTCATTCCATAATGAATCGCGCATTATTACTCACAACTCATAATAATCACATGAGATATAAATATTTACCCAATGAATTTGGGGGATATATAATTTTGGATCCACCCATCATATAATTATAAACCATACATATGTGTTACATAAGAAATCAATCATACATAAAAACTTGATTAACCCATAGAAATAAAATGGGTTATATAACATTTTCATGGGGTATTTCATAAAGAGTAATCAATAATTGGATCTAAATATACCAAAATTTCAATCACCCAAAAGAACACTAGTGTAAAAAAATTAACACATCGGAAATTTTCATGTCGGTTCTATATAACCAACATTAAAAGCTATAAAAATTGATTTATCACATCGGTTATTTTATAAACGGCGTGATAAATCGATGAGAATCAATTTTTTACGTCGGTTATTTTATAACCGACATGAAAAATACTGAGATTAGATTTATCACATCGATTATTTTATAACCGATGTGAAATATTTAATCTAGTTTCTGTATCACGTCGGTTATAAAATAACTGATGTGATAAAGCAAATCTCAAAAATTTATCACGCCAGTTATAAAATAACTGACATGATAAAGTGTTATTTATAACGTCAGTTATAACATCACCGATGTGATAAATAATTTTCTACATCATTTATTAAATAACTGACGTTATAAACACAAAAAAAATATTTTATCACATCAGTTATTTAATAACTGACGTGATAAAGAATTTAAATTATTTATCGCACCATGTATTCAGTCATTCTATTTTCTTTGATCGGGAAACCTTCGACTCGTCTCTCTTGCATGGAAAACTTAGAAAGGATTCTTCGATGTTGTTCCTTCTAGCCTCATTTTTCCAATATCATTCATCATCTTTATTATCACTAAATCTATCAAGTTGACTCACAACACTCAAGTAAGCCTCACATGTCTTGATTTCATTTTTTATTTTTCACGATGCCCTAAACTTATTTTTTGACATGTTATTTTTCTATATTTTTTCTTGTTATCATGGTAAGTTTCATAGTGTTCTTTTATACCATGCCAAATTCTTTTCTGGTAAAATAAACCATGGAAGTGATATCATGCAAGTTTATGATTTTTGTGTGTTCTATCATGTGTGTGTGCATGTATAGGGGGTGTCCAAGGGGGTGGGGTATATCCAAGGGGGTGGGGGTGTCTAGGGGGTGGGGGTTGTCCAGGGGTGGGGGTGGTGTTTAGGGGGTGTGGGGTCTATCCAAGGGGGTAGGGGTGTCCAAGGGGGTGGGGGTGGTGTTCAAGTGGATGAGGGGTTGTCTTATGGGGTAGGGGTGTTCAGTGAGTAGGGGTGGTGTCCAGGGGGTGAGTGGGTTGTCTAAGGGGGTAGGTGTATCCAGGGGGTGGGGGTGTCCAGGGGGTGGGGTGTCTAGAGGGGTGGGGGCTGTTTAGGGGGTGGGGGTTGTCCAAGGGGGTAGGGGTGTCCAGGGGTGGGGGTGGTGTCCAGGAAGTGAGTGGGCTGTCCACGGGGGTAGGGGTGTCTAGGGGGTGGGTGTGTCTAGGGGGTGGGGGTTGCCCAGTGGGGTAGGGTGCTTTCCAGGGGGTGGGGGCTGTCCAAGGGGGGGTGGTGTCCAGGGGGTGGGGGTGGTGTCCAGGGGGTGAGGGGGCTTTCCAAGGGGGTAGGGATGTCCAGAGGGTTGGGGTGGTGTCTAGGGGGTGAGGGGGCTCTCCAGGGGGTGGGGTGTCCAAGGGGTAGGGGGTGGGGGTGGTGTCCATGGGGGGTTTTCAGGGGGTGGGGGTGGTGTCCAGGGTGGGGGTGGTGTCCAGGGGGTGAGTGGGATATCCATGTGGGAAGGGGGTGTCTAAGGGGGTGGGGTGGGGGTGGTGTCCAGGGGGGTGAGTGGGTTGTCCAAGGGGATAGGGGGTGTCCAGGGGGTGAGGGTTTCCAGGGTTGGGGGGCTATCCAGAGGGGTTGGGGCTGTCCAGGGGGTGGGGGATATCCAAGGGTTGTGGTGGTGTCTAGGGGGGTGTCCAAGGGGTGGGGGTGGTTTCCAGGGGTGAGGGGGATTTCCAAGGGGTGGGGTATCTAGGGGTGGGGTGGTGTTCAGGGGGACGAGGGGGCTATCCAGGGGATGGGGTGTCCAGAGGCTGTCCAAGTGGGTAGGGGTGGGGGTGTCCAGGGGGAGAGTGGGCTATCCAAGAAGGTAGGGGGTCTTAAGGGGGTGGGGTGTCCAGGGGGTGTCCAAGGGGGTGGGGTGGTGTCCAATGGGGTAGGGGGTTGGACAACCCCCTCATCCCTTGGACACTACTCCCCCACCCCCTGGACACCCCCCACCCCATGGACACCCCCCCCCCCACCCCACCCCCTAGACAACCCCTCACCACCCTGGACACACCCACCCCCTTGGATAGCCCCAACCCCCTTGGAAATCCCCCACCACCCCCTGGACATCTCCCTACCCCCTTGGATACCCCCTTGGTATATATATATCCCAAGGGTTTCATTGAAATCGTTGGCATATATTAACTTCATGCAATCTATACCAACGGTTCCTATAGAACCATTGGTATAGGGCTATTGCAACAACCATCATGCCAACATTGTGTGAAACCATTGGGATATTCTATCCCACATGTTTTATGGGTTTTCCCAATGGTTTCAAATCGTTGGGATAGTTGTAATTTTCAATAGTGAATGTATACATATTTTAATATTTATACTTCATATTTCTTGTTTATGGAAGGATGAATTTGGTATCTAGTTGCACGAGGATGTATTCTTTGTATACCTTCAGAAGAAAGGATCCAAGATGAATTTAAAACTATTATATATAACTATATTTTCTTTTTAAAATCATTTTCAGGCATATATTTTTCAAATACCCATATATTTGTTTTATATTTCAAAATTGTTTTACTTTCAAATTATGATATTTTTTATATAAATATAAAATTGGCTTATCTTAACAAGATTTATAATTTTGATATTTGTTATAGGTAATAATGAGTCGAAGTTGGATTACAACACATCAAATGAGTAAGGAATTTGAGGAAGGTGTTGATGCCTTTTTGGAATTTTCTAAACGAAATGTTCTGAGCAGTGACATGTTTTTCTATCCATGCTTGAAATGTTTGAATATGATGAAGTTGAAAATTAGAGACATTAAAGATCATCTGATTTTTCATGGTTTTAGTCCGAGTTATAGCTCTTGGATTTGGCATGGTGAAACTGGACAGAATATCAGATCTACTGATGATGATAATGATGATTTGCAAGATGGTAACTCTGATGGAATTGAAGAAATGATTTGTGATATTGTAGTAGAACAAATTTGAGATAGAACTAATAGTTGTGAATCTATATGGTGATGTTGAAAAACAACTATATCCTGGTTGTATGGATTTTACGGGTTTTTTTCCGATATTAAGATTGATTAACCTGAAGGCGAAACATGGATGGAGTGACAGAATTTTTACAGATCTGCTTCAATTGTTTAAAGACATTCTTCCAAAATACAACGATCTTACATATTCACATTATAAGGACAAGAAAATATTATGTCCGATTGGATTATGATATAAGAAAATACATGTCTGTCTGAATGAATGTATGATATATAGGAAGGAATATGAATTTCTATCAGAGTGTCCTAAATGCGGGACATCACAGTATAATTTGAAATAAAAATCACAGGCTGATATAGAGATTACAATGATCCCTACCAAGGTATTTTAGTATCTTCCAATAATTTAGTGTTTGAAACATTTATTTTCTAATTCACGTGATGAAAAAAAGGTTAAGATGGCATGCTGATGAGAGGATATGTGATAGAGAAATATGACATCCAGCAGATTTTACATAATTGAAGAAAATTGATGAGCAGTATCCTACATTTGGAAATGAAATTAGAAATCTCAAACTTGGGCTATGCACAGATGGAATGAATCCATACCAAACCCTTAGTAGCACACATAGTTCATGGCCTGTTTTATTTGTAATTTACAACCTTTATTCTGAATTTTGTATGAAGCAAAAATATTTCATGTTGAGTATAATGATCTTTGGTCTGAAGAAACTCAGAAATGATATTGATGTTTTCTTGTCTCCATTGATTGATGATTTGAAACTTTTATGGGAGGATGGTATTAGGGTGTATGATTCTTATAAAATGGAATATTTTCAACCACATGCAGTGCTTATATTCACTATAAATGACTTCCTAGTGTATGGAAATTTATCTGGATACAGTGTTAAGGGGCATAAAGAATGCCCAATTTGTGAACAACAAACTTCATATGGTCAATTACATCATGGGAGGAAAAAAGTATACATGGGTCATCGAAAGTTTTTTCTTATGGATCACTCTTATAGAAGACTAAAAAAATCATTAAATGGCTCACAAGAATTTGATATTTCTCTAAAACCTTTATCCCCTGATGTGTATTTTGAGAGGGTGCAAAACCTTGATGTGTCATTGGTAAAGACACATAAATCTAGTAATGATAGACATATTTGGAAGAAAAGGTCAATATTTTTTGAGCTACCATATTGGATATATCATGAAGTGAATCATAATATTGATGTCATGCATGTGAAGAAGAATATATGAGATAGTTTTATTAGAACATTATTAGATATTAAAGGAAAGACTAAAGATGGTTTGAATGTTAGATTAGACTTACTATCAACGATAATACGTTTGGAGTTAAATCCCACTCCTAATGCAAGACGAAAATTTCTACCCTCGTCTTGTCATACATTATCCAAGAGGGAGAAAATTAGTTTTTGTCAGTGTCTTCATGATATCAAAGTGCCTCAAGGTTATTCTTCAAATGAAAAAAAAAATTATTTCTCTTTTAAGGATTTGAAGTTTATATGTATGAAATCTCATGATTTTCACGTCATGATGCACCAACTTCTACCAGTTGCATTGTGTGGAATATTGTCCATCTATGTCATAAAGACTATAATGAAGTTGTGTTATTTTTTCAATTCAATTTTTAATAAGTTGATTGATGTGAATCCTTTTAACATTTTGGAAAAGGTTGCAATTTCTATATTTTGTCAATTGGAAATGTATTTTCCTCCATCTTTTTATGATATAATGGTGCATTTAATGGTTCATCTGGTTTGTGAAATAAAGATTTGTGGAATATTTTATCTTCATTGGATGTAATCTTTTGAAATGTATATGAAAATATTGAAGGGGTATGTTTAGAATCCATATTGACCTAAAGCCTCCATTATTGAAAAGTATATTTCTGAAGAGGTTTCAGAGTTTTGTATGAGCTACTTGGCTGCAGTGGAGCACATAGTTTTGCCTCCATCTCTCCATGAGCATGTTAATAATGAGGGTAGGGGGATTCATGGCTTGAAAGTCAAATCATTGTCAGCTGAACATATGAAGAAGGTATAATTATACATATTGAGTAACATAGTTGATGCTCAACTGCATATCACATTGCATATTAATGAGTTGAAACAATATCATCCAAAGAAGAAAGAAATGTGTATTTTTAATGAGCACAACAAAACATTTTTTCCATGGTTTAAAAAGACCTAGCTCAGTAAATCAGATGTATGAGAGACATTAAGATGGTTAGTAGGTGGTCCAAGTTTATATGTGATAACATGGTCTGGGTATGACATTAATAGTTATATATTTCATATGAAATCTTAGAAAAATAGAAGTGAAGTTCATAATAGTGGTGTATTGGTGTTTGAAGAAGCAATGCATTTTTCGAGTTTTAAAGAAAAAAACCTAATTTTTTGCATCAAGTGTATATTATGGAGTCATTGAAGAAATATGGGAGGTTGATTACATTAAAATTAAAGTTCATGTTTTTAACTACAAATGGTTTATCGGTAACAACAGTTTCATACGTGATGAATTTGGAATAACATTTGTTAATATACATAGATTGGAAGACACAATAGATTCTTTTATAATGACAGCACATGAAAAACAGATTTTCTATGTAGTTGATCAATCGAATATGCAGTGGTCTATTGTTTTACAAGGGAAAAAACAATATGTTGGTGATGATAAACTTGATGAAGATGCTAATTTATGCAAGAACCCTACTTCCATGGTAAGATTAGAAGAAAATAATGATGAGCATGTTGAATACATGGTTTGTGCCATAAATAACGATCATGTTAAAGGAATTTGGGAAAACAATCCATTTGTACATTCCTAATATTATAGGTAACATATTTTTATTTCCTTTTTACACTTATTATCTTCATAAAATATTAGATATTGTAATTTTTTTCTTTATTAAAATTCGTATTAAAACAAATAAGTTGAAATTTTTGTTTATTTTAATTTTGTTTAGTTTAGTTTATCATGTTTACCATTACATAACTTATATATCTATTGATTTTGTTGAACGATGATTACTTTACCATGTTTACCATATTTACCATGTTTACCATAGTTTACCATAGTTTACCTTTACGTAACTTATATATTTATTGATTTTTTTGAATGACAATTACACTACCATGTTTACCATGTTTACCATCTTTACCATTGTTTAACATGCTTACCAAATTTACCATGTTTACTATTACGTAACTTAGTTCAGTTTTCCATTTTTTAACATTAGTATTGTAATATTTGAAATTGTATATTTTTGAACTAATGTTTTCTTTTTTGATTTGAAGGATAATGACAGATCAATCAGTTGATCAACCACATGATTTTAGAGATGAGCATCATGATTATACCTCTAGGGAGGAACATTCACATGATCCTCTTGATGTTCCCCAATATTTCTCATGTGATCACATAATGACAAAGAAGATTTCAAGAGTTGGTAAATGTGGCTGCACATGTTAACCAAAATTATCACTTTCCCATAACTAGGACTATAGTATATTGGTCGATTTTGATGAGAATGATATTCCTAGAGGTCCAAATGCAAAAGATTTTAAGAGTTTTGTATCAACTCAGGGTAAAAGAAAAGTAAGCATTTTGTATAATGATTGGAGAAGTGTGGACAAAGTGATAATATCTCAGTTGTGGGAGATGATTTTGGTAAGATATTTTGTTATTTTTTGACTAATCTTTAAATGCTTCTAGTATAATATGTTTTACCTCTTCTTTATCAAATGACATTTGATATTCCTGACACTGGAGGAGTTAGGAAGAAATTTTTATCAATGGTTGCCCAGAGATAGAGGGATTTCAAATCTACCCTCACATCTGATTTCATTTTTGGTCATAGGAATCATGAAAATCCATGTCATATATATCCTTTCATATATAAATACACATGGAGGAAATTTGTTTAAAGTAGAAGAAAAGATTCATTTTTGGTAAGGGCAATGTAAAATTTTATAAAATTTATTATATTAATGATCTTATTAATGTTTTGTTAATGATTTATTATTCTTAATTTACATTAAACAAGGAAATCTCATCAGGATATACAATCTAAAAATGTATACCCTCATAGTTTATCTCAGGGAGGGTATACATTATTGGAAGAACAAATGATGGCAGAAAAATTACAAAAAACTGAGAGCTGAGTCTTCAAGCTCTGGAGAGGTTGCCCCTCCATCCCCTCTATCTAGACAAGAAAAATGGAAGAGAGATAAGATGAGAAAAAAGGGATAATATCTTTCGGAATAATCAAGAATCATAGTTGAGAGGATTGTAAGATATTGATTTTATTTATTTAAGTTAATTATATTCTTTATATAATTTGGATCATTAAAGAAATGGTCAATTAATTAATAAAAAATTATCTTAAGGAGAAGAGCTCACAGGGGGTATTTACGGCTATTGGGAGGCAATATATTTTATCTACACGATTGGGAAAGCCCGAACACCCTGTTCGTTTATGAAGATATTCGACGGGTGTATCGGTAAGAAAAGTGTTGTCACATTCTTCAACTTCTTCCAATGAGGGTGTTTATAAAAAAATTGAATCCTTGGAGGCTAAAGTTCATAATATTAATGTGATGATGGAGGAAAATATTAGAGCATTGGTATAGTCTATGTTTGAAAACATGAAAATAAAATTTCAGACTGCAGCTCCCACTCCTCCACCTCCCCCTACAGACCCCATTATTTATCCTCCACCTCTGCCAGTAGCTCCCACTCCCCCATCTCAGCCTACAGACCCCATTTTTTATCCTACTCCTCCACCACAATTTCCTACTTATTATGAGTTGTATGTTGATGATCTTCACCATCATATAGATGTATATGGGCTGGTATATTGTATAGGAGATACAGTTCATCATCAATAGTTAGAGGTAGAGCATCATAGGGTCATTGTACAGGATATTATAGATAGATCATCTCGAATACCATTACCTACAGATGAGGTAACGATAGTTGGACATAGTATCGGCCACTTTTTTGTTTTTCCATCCAAACTTTTGTGACTCATTACCATGGAGGTATGTATGTTATATCTTTTATTTTATTTTTTATTAATGTTTTAAAATTTAAAGACTAATATATTTTTATATTTATTTTTATAGGAATACTTCAAAGGTGAAGAAATATTGTATAGAGAAAAATAAAGATAAATGGCTATGACATCAGATACAGATTTTAGTAGTCTTGATAGATTGTCAAGATATTCAAATTTGTTGGTGGATCATTATGAGTTTCCAATAGAAGCTCATTTTTTTTGGACGTGCAATAAATGTGGGGATTGTGAAAAATTATATCATGGAGCTCGTTACTAGAGATAAGTTGGGAATCAACGTGGTGCAGATTTTTTCCATGTAAGTCTTAACACCTTTCACTACATTATATTTATTAAAAATGTATACTAATGTCTGTTTTCTATTAGGTATCTTTATAACATGTGTGAGAAGAATGAGCGGATAGATGTATGTGGATTAATGGACCCACAGTTAATTTCCCCTAAAAGACATGCATTGGACTAGGAACAAAAAACACTTTATATTGCTGAAAGATTTGAAAAGAATATAATCAAGTAGTGTTGGATGATTCCTTTTTGTGGGGGGTATGAAACATATATCTGGAAAAGTGTTCATTATCTTTTAACATAAAAAACCACTAACCTTAAATTTTCTTTTATATTAGTGATCATTGGATGTTAGGTGTTTTTTGTCCAAAGGAGAAAACACTTTATTGGATATGCTTTGTCCATGGCGATGTGTGGGGAAGTTTTCAGAATATATTGGAAAAGTAAGTTTCAATTTATTAATAGCTATTTATATTATAATTAATTTTAAATTTATCCCATTATTATTATTTTCTAATAGGGGATGGGTCTAATTTCTAAAAAAACAAAGAAAAAGAGTGCCAAGATCAAATATGTAAAAGTAAAGGTAAATATCCATTTATAATTTGTACTTTTAGATGTATTACATAAAAATTATATTTTGAATTGACACTCATTTAAACATAATTTTCATGAACAACAAGGAATCTTTGAATGTGGATATTATATGTTAAAATTTATGTATGAAATAATTACAACCGGAACACTTGTGAAGTTTAACCTGGTAAGATTTCCTTATAAGCTTTGCCATAATATTTTTATTTGATTTATTAATTATATATATTAACTAATATACTTTTAATTTGTAGCTATTTGATGAACCTCAAACCTATAGTGCTCAAGAGTTCAAACAATTACAAGTGGAATGGTCAAATTATTTTACAGGTTTGATTGGATTTTAGTTTTTTTGTAGTGTAAAATGTAATTTGGAATATTTTAATTATAATTGCGTATTTAGTAGTTATTTTGGTTGGATTTATGTTTTTTTAGCTGAAATTGTAAGTTTTGAATGTTATATATGTGAATGTTTAATTTTTCTCTAGTTCTTATTTTGGTCTAGTTCTGCTGTTTTTTCTGGTTTGAATTCTGGTCTGGTTTTGGTTTGCTTTTGGTTGGGTTTTTTATTGT
This sequence comes from Viscum album, assembly GCA_963277665.1. NCBI lineage: Eukaryota > Viridiplantae > Streptophyta > Magnoliopsida > Santalales > Viscaceae > Viscum > Viscum album. The sequence continues at coordinate 1,494,672,471 of OY728120.1, forward strand.
TTCATACTTTGTCATAGCATAATAACGGTTTCATGGGGGTGGAGGGTGTCTATGGGGGTTTTCCAAGGGGTAGGGTGTCCAGGGGGTGGGGGTGTCCAAGGGGGTAGGGGCTATCCATGGGGGGTGGGGGGCTATCCAGGGGGTGGGGTTGTCCAGGGGTGGGGGCTGTCCAAGGGGGTGGGGGTGTCCAGGGGTGGGGGGATGTCCAATGGGTGGGAGGCTGTCTAGGGGTGGGGGTTTCCAGGGGTGGGGGCTGTCCAGGGGGTGGGGGCTGTCTAGGGGGTGGGGTCTGTCCAGGGGGGTGGGGTGTCTAGGGGGTCGAGGTTGTCCAAGGGGGTCGGGGTGTCCAGGGGGTGGGGGGCTGTCTAGTGGGTGGGAGGGTGTCCAGTGGTGGGGGTTTCTAGGGGGTGGGGGTGTCTAGGGGGTGGGGGCTGTCCAGGGGGTGGGGGGTTTCCAGAGGATGGGAGGGTGTCCATGGGGTGGGGGTTTCCAGAGGGTGGGGGTTTTCTAGGGGTGGGGGGTTGTCCAGGGGGTGGGAGGGTGTCCAGGAGGTGGGGGTGTCCAGGGGGTGGGTAGGAGTCCAGGGGTGGGGGGCTATCCAGTGGGGTGGGGTGGTGTTCAGTGGGTGGGAGGGTGTCCAGGGGGTGGGGGTTGTCCAAGGGGGTGGGGGATGTCCAGGGGGTGGGGGTTGTCAAGTGGGTGAGAGGGTGTCCAGGGGTGGGGGTTTCCAAGGGTGGGGGTGTCCAGGGGGTGGGAGGGGATGTTCAGAGGGGTGGGGGTTTCTAGGGGTGGGCGGGTGTCCAAGGGAGTGGGGGGGTTCCAGGGGTGGGGATTGTCCAAGGGGGTAGGGGGTGTCCAGGGGGTGGGGTTTCTAGGGGTGGGAGGGTGTCCAAGGGGTAGGGGGTGTCCATGGGGTGGGGGCTGTCCAAGGGGGTAGGGGGTGTCCAGGGGGTGGGGGGCTATCCAGTGGTTTTAGTCTGGTTTTGGTCTATTTTCTGCTTATTTCATGTCTTCTTTGACAGTGCATTGTAATGTTTGAACTGTATTATTAAAAAAAATTGGTTTTTACGTCGGTTATAAAATAACCGATGTAATAAATTCATGGGAATGGTTTTTTATGTTGGTTATTTAATAACTGGTGTAGTATATATGTTTTCACGTCGGTTATTTTTTAACCCACGTGAAAAACTGATTCGCAGACTGGTTTATCACATCGGTTATGAAAATAACTGACGTGTAACCTTGTTTTTCACGTCGGTTTTCTAATAACCGACCTAAAAAATGATTCATAGGGGTTGTTTATTATGTCAGTTATGTAATAACTGGTGAAATAAACAATATATTATGACGGTTATTTAAAAATAGACGTAATAAATCACGACTACAAACCATTTTCCACATCAGTTTTTTAGGAACCGACGTGAAAATGGATTTGGATTTATATTTTTTACATCATTTTTAAAATAACCGATGTAAAAAAAATATTTATAACATCCCCTACAATAACGTCGTCCAAAAACCGATGTAAAAATGAAAAATAACCAACGTAAAAAAAGTTTTTTGCACTAGTGGAAACATAGAATAATAGAACTTGTTGGGTGATACATGAATCATAATTATATTGATGATAGGTCATTTATATTTATAAATAAAAAAATCAATGATTTCATAAATAGAGTTTTCTTAATGTTTTTGTAACATTGTTGTAAAAACAAAGTTATATGTCACTTTAAAAAAATTAAAAAGTCAAAAAAAGACTTCTAGAATGTAGTTTTTAAAGTAAATTTATCAATAATAGAACCTTGAAAAGGACATAAAGGTAATAGTAGAAGAAATATGGTGTTTAAAATACAAAAATTTATGGAAATAGAAAAAATACCTTTTTAATAATTTTTAATACTTTTAAAGGAGACCGCGTCAATAAAAAGAATTATTGAATTTACTTTTGAAAATATATAAAGATAAATATGAAAAATACATAGCATAAAACATATTTATCTTTAAAAATAATAAAATAATGGTTTTGGTAAGAATAAATATGGATGTGAAGGATAAATTACCAATATAGAGAGTGGATGTTTCCCTTCGCAATAACATGTTTTATAAAAAAATAATTATTCAAGAAGAATACTTTCAATGGAAATGTAATATATAAAGAAATAAATAGAAAATACCATTTTAAATTTTCAAGGGGTGTAATATATCAAACATATAAGTACATATTCAAATAAGAAATATAATGACTCAATAAAAAGAAGATTGGATCAACAAAAACCTTTACGACATTGGTAACACTATGCCAAAATTTGAGTTTAGCGGCAGTTTAAACCGCTGCTAAATCATTCTGTGACAGTTTTGAAAAACCATCGCTAAATGATTTAACAGCATTTTTTATTTTATTTTTTATTTTTATTTTTTTATTTTTTTATTTTTTTATTCTGTTAATTTATTTTGATTTTTTTTTTATTTTTTTTTTAATTTAATTATTTATCGTTTATTATTAATTTATTATTTGTTTATTATTTATGATTTATTATTTAGTATTTTATTATTTTATTATTTTACTATTAATTACCATGTGCATGCACAAGCACATGCATGTGTCATATAAAGAAATTTAGCGTTATATGAGATTTGAACCCCTTACCTCTTGCATATTCTCTAAAGACTTTATCACTCTTGCGGGCTCTTTATGTGGTGAATAAACATAACTTAATATAGTTATATATATTAATTGAAAGAATAAAAAATAATAAATAAATAAATAATAAATAAAAATACATAAGTCATAAATAAATCATAAATAAATCATAAATAAATCATAAATAAATAAATAATAAAATTATGAAATTATGAAAATAAAATAATAAATAAATAAATCAGTAATAAATCAATAATAAATAAATAATACTAAATAAATAAATAAATAATAAAATTATGAAAATAAAATATTAAAATATAAAATTATAAAATAATAAATAATAAATAATAAATAATAAACAATAAATAAATAATAAATAAATAAATAATAAATAAATAAATAGTAATAAATAAATAATAAATAAATAAATAATAAATAATAAATAATAAATTAATAATAATATATAAATAATATATAAATAATATATAAATAAAAATAAATAAATAAATAATACATCAATAATAAATTAATAATAAATAATAAATAATTATTGAATAAATAATTATTTATAAATAATAAATCATAAGAAAAAAATAATAAATAATAAACAATAAATAATAAATAATAAATTAATAAATGGATATAAATATATATACTTCTAACAAAATTTACATAAATATTTATAAACACATATTTATGTTACATAAACATATATAAACACACTTAGATTTATATTTATGTATTAATATAAATATATATATAAACACAAGTAAATATAAATATCTCTATATATATCTCTACACATATATGATATAAAAATATATAAACATAAATATGTATAAATATTTACAAATGTATATAAAATTGATAATTATTTATTTTAAATGAAAAAAATAAAAAAAATTATTTCAATTTGGTTTATATGCTTAATAATACATTTATAAGTAAATATGTATTTATACAAGTGATTTTGTAAGTAAATATAAGAAAATGTGCATATATTTAATTATAAATAAAACTACATTGTGAAAAATGATAAAGTTTCAAAACCATAATATCAATATGAATGTAATCCCTGAGAATAAATTGAGTCCTCATTGAAAAATGATATAAACCCCTCTTAAATGAGGCTGAAAATCTATAGAATGTTAAAAAAAATTAGGGTGCCCTTAAAACACATAAAAACATTAAGAAACTCTGAAAATCCTAAAACCCCTAAAAACCTTAAAATAACCATAACTTCTGATCTAATAGTCCATTTTAGCTTCACAACTAGTCAAATCAAATATCATGAAATGATCTTCAATATTATATATGGTACAGGCCGAACAGACACCTTGATCAGAATTTATAGCCATTTGAATTTTAATAAACTAGGTTTAGTGAAAAACACTCAGTTTTGGTGGCCTTATGGGCCTTTCTAGGGATTAAAAAATAGATCTCTTTGACTTCAGTCTTATACCATCTATGGTGTAGATCTCATTACAGGGTTCGATTTGATATGTGGTAGAGTCCAAATGAAAACTCAAATCAAAAGTTATGATCATTTGATGTTCGAGTTTGATTTCAAACTTTTTTGAAACTATAATATATTTTATTCCTTTGATTATCACATAATTTAAATCTCATGTGGTTTTAACTCATTTCATAAACTTTTATTTGACTGGGTTTGGAGCTAAAGTTGACTCTTGGATCAAAAGTTATGGTCATTTGATGCCAAAGTGTGATTTTTCAACTTATTGAAGATTTTTTTCACTTTAAATTTATTATTAACCAATAATTATAAATATTTATTAATTGAAACATTTCAATTAATTAAAATTATAAATTATAAACTATATATCATAGTAAATAATAATTAATAATTAATAATCAAATATTTTTCCCTTCGATTTCGTGGCGGTTTTGAAAAAACCACAGTAAAAAATAAATTTTTTTTGAAAAAAAATATATAAAAAAATTTAAAAAAATACTTTAAGAACATTTAGTGGTAGTTTTTAAAAACACCTCTAAAAACACAACTAAATTTTGTCCCGAAAAAACATTTAGTGGTAGTTTTCAAAAACGCCACTAAATTACTATTTTCATGTAGTGTAATGTATAAATTAGAATCCATTATAAGAGAGATCATGAAATATAATTTTAAATCCAATGAGTCAAAATTTAATTATAATAAAAATATTTCAATGGGATAGTATATACACTATATAAATTAAAATATATGCTTAATATGAAATATTCCATAATGAAAGGAAATTGAGATAAAAATTATTACCCTGCATTCCCACTTGGTTAGACATGCTTTAACACCATGTATAATCAATTTATGTTCATTATTAATCTATATAAGAACCTTATTTATTTTACTTAATAAAATTCATTTATATTTACCTATTACCCATTTATTAATCTGTCATAGTTAGAATCAATCGACTGGTTTTAATTGTTCTATTTATTCCATGCTTACTTCGGTATGGAAGATTTGGTCCTTACTCTTTGATCCTGTGTCAATCACCTCCAAAATTTTATAAGAGATGATATTTTTTTATAGAATCATCGTGTTCCAAGATTATTTCTTGGATATTATAGTAATAATTCATAATTAAAGGTTAGAAATTGTCTTTTTTATTAATGAATAAATAAGAAGAATTTATTTTATTAATGAAAAATACTTATATATTTTAAAATTATATTATTTAAAATGAAACTTAAATTCGTCATTATTTCCACATATTACCAAAATTTAGGCTTTATTAATTATTCATGATTGAAATGTTATATCATTGCTCGTGTAGGTGGTAAAACTGACCCAAACAATAATGTGTTAAATGGATGAATAAGTGAGAATATGAATTCATACGGTTGTAATATCATTATAATATAAGAATAATACTATAGATAATGAATAATTATAGTATAGGATAGTATTTAAGAATATTTTAGATTATAAAACAAATGGAAAATATGAAGAAGAACTTGTCACTTTCTTTAATGGAATTGCTCGATCAAGCAATAACTTCCTTTTGAATGAAGGACTTATGTATTTTTATTGTAATAAAAATCTACCAAACGTGATATAGGAAATTTGGAGAGGAAATTTGGGTATGTATTAAAGAGAAAACCAAAGGATAAATTTTATAATGATTTGGTGGAGGGGAGGTCCTTTTATAGGTGAAAATGTGGGTCATGTCTTTAGAAACTTGAGTTGTGTGAAGGGTAAACATGAAATCGAACAGGTGCTAGGTGATTTAGGTAATGAAATTTTGGTTATAATTTTATTATTGACTCACACTCTTAACAATGAACTTCTATAATGATTTAATATCAAATTAATTATTAAAAATTCTTTCCATGGAATTTTCCCCCATTTTACCTTGCTTTACTTGATTTAATTATTTATCATGGTAATTATTCTTTACCAAAAAAATATATAACTTATCTTATCTAATTTCTATGTGATGATTCAAAATATTGAATCTATTTAATCAAATTAAAATTTAAAATATGTGAAATTTTATTTTTAAATGAAAAAAATATAATAAACAGCAAAAGCTATTTTTTATAGAAAAATAACTTTTTAACCATTGATTGTCCTTATTTTCATATCAATTACTAATAATTCAATGAGTGTTAATATATTTTTTATAAATATAAATATTAAATATTATTAAAATTATCCTTTAAACATAACTTAATTAGTTTGTTAAAATAAAAATTTATAATGTATAAAAATATTTTTTAGAAAATCATCTTTTTAAACATTAAATCATTCGATATTGATTTTTACCCAATTAATAATCAATGTATGAATGTTTTTCCATTTTTTTATATATATCTAGATAATAAATTTTATTAAATTTTATAATCCATATAATAAAATTTTATATTTTAAATAAATACATATAATATATAATAAAAACAATATTTTAAAATAAAACATATTTATTTGACCCTAAATCATTCAATTTTTATTACTTATAATTTATTAATTATTTATTGTATATTATTTACTTATTATACTAATCATTATGTGAATTTTATGAAATCATTCTTTAAAAGAAATTAAAAAATACACAATTCATAAAAATAACTTTTTTAGAAGAAACAAAATTAAAAAAATGAATTAATAACTTTTTATTCTATTCCAAAATCACTTATTTTATTTTAAATAAATTATTTATAATGAAAATATATATTTTTAATGTATAAATAAACTTTATTTATGTCAACTACATATTTTTATTTTCATGCTAATATTATTTTTACTGATATTATACCGAGAGGTAATATATCCTTTTATAACAATCAAATAATGACTATATTTTCCTTTTTTAATCATATAAATTTATTCCCCTCTAATTTCTCAAATAACACTTCTTGTTATCTTTAAAAAACTCCTTTATTATTCATGATTTTTTATTGTATATTTAATTATATTAATATTGATATTGAAGGGTGAAGATGATCGAGTGGGTTTACTATTTGTAAAAATATAAATACTTTTTATTTTTAATTATATTTTATTTTATGTAATTTTGAGGAATGTAATCATACATGGTATGTAATACTTGGTTTTATATAATTTTTTTATCATGTACTATTATTATTGAATAAAGTATTTTTAATTTGATCTGTATCTTTTATGATTTTTTTTCTAGTCAATTTTCAATGAATAAACCATATAAACTATAAAAATATAATGCATAAATAAATCTAGGGTGTTACTCCCACTTATCTTGAATGCTCTCAAAATTTAATTATTTCTTGATGGATATATTAGTTGTAACAATTATTGTTAAATATTTTAAGTGATCCTCAAGATTCTTCCTTAATATAAATACTTAAAATTAAAATCCTTAATCATATTACTTAATTATATCAGAATATTAAAGTAATGTCATAAATGATTCTATAGATTTATTTAATTTTCAATTTCATCTTAATTTCCTTCTTTTTATCTTTATATTTTCCATATTTAAAAACCTTTTCATATTTCTTAATACATTAATATCTTTTTTTAATTTTATATATGTTTTTTAATCTTTAATAAAATATTAGCCTTCTTTTCATGATTTCGTTTACATCAATCTCATCTAAGTCTACTATATGTTCAATATTCAAGTAAAATACACCTTTTTAATTGTATTCTTCTTAAATGGATTACTTTAATTTATATTGGTTGATAATTATGATCATATCATGTATCTTATCATCTCTATAATATTCAATATCCTCAATTTTTAACTTAATGAAAGAATCCTTCTTTTTAGAGTAATAGTTTTATATGTAATTGGGGATTTTTTTTTATTCTCATTATTATTAAATAATCCTCTTGGATCATTCATGACTAATTCCTCCAATTTAAACTCTATCGGGAACTAATTAGTGTGATTCATGATTTTCCCATATTAAAATCATCTGAGTGGGAATTTTCCTTCAAATTTTTATTTCCCTCTTTTGATATTAGCATAGAGGAAATACCTTACCTCATCAACTTCTTATTATCTTGATCTTATTCCACCATGGTTTTATTTATGTAATTTAATGTTATATTATTTAACTTCTTTTTTACCATGTGAACATATTCTTTTATCCTCATCTCATATGACATGAGGTTGATTTTAATATCATTAATGGATATAGTTTTAATATCTCTTTATTTAATAAAATAATCCTTCATATTGAAATATAGGTGGAAACTTCTTATGATTCACTTAATGTTTCTCAATTTTTTAATGTCCTACTATAGGAAATATCATAAAAATATTTCATGCATTACCTTTAAATTTTTAATTCATTGATTTAATTAAATAATTAGTTTTTTCCCTTATTTATAATTATTTTATGTTATTAATGGATGGAATTAATTGAATAAGAATTTTATGGAAAAGGAAACATATATAAAAATAAAAGGAATATATGAGAATGGAAAAAATATTTTTAAAGGAGAAAAGGGTGGACATAACTCAAACAAGGTAAAGGTAGGGAAGAATGAATATAGTAATCAATAAGGTCCTAGTATGAGGTAGTAGTTGGTAGGATAAAGGGTCATGGAATGGGGTGGAACTAGGAGGAGAACTACATTGGTGTTTTGAATCATCTTGGATGATAAATATGCATCAATATAATAAATTTCTTGATACATAATTGATAAGATAATTCCACATGTTAAAAAAATAGGTTCATTCCACATACAGAATTATGTCTTCTTCCCTAGGGTCTCACAAAGTGAAAAATAATGATCAAAACACCATACTTGGTGTGACTTTCATTAAGGACTTAACCTTAGGTCCTATATAATGATCAAAATTCTTGATGCTATAAAAATTATATACCTAATTTCTTTCATGAAATATACACAGTTATTTTGGTGTACTATAATGAAAGATGATGACACCTATGCCTATATGAGACAATTTTGAACATGAATATGTTGTTTGAACTGAAATGACTTACATGGGATCCATAAATGGTGTCTAAAATGCTTACTGAAATTCCATGTGAGGGAATGGTGGTGAGCATGTTGAGTTGGCTTGAGGAATATTTATAGAGTTGAAATGGGTATCAAAATTATCATTGAGGTTAAGGGAATGGTTCATAAGTAAAATTTGAAACCAAAACACTTATATTTTTTCCATGGATTGAGGTATGGTGTTTCATGCATTTGATAAGTGATAAACTATAAGAAACAGAAAAATTAAAACACTCATGGTGAGATGCACATACAATTTTGATATAAGGTATGGTCATACCTAATATTTGATATATCATGGTTAAGGATGACTTTTTACATGGTCATGGTAAAGCGGAGTTACAAATTATAAAATATTGAGGTATTTATACCCATGTCATGGTGTGAAGATATATGAGGATTGAGGTTTCTTTATTTTCAATATACTTCGAGTATACCGTGGATTATAGAAAAATAGGAATGTCTAAGTGAATATTTTCACTAACATGAAGAGTGTCACAACATAGTGAAAAAGATTAATTGGTTTTGTATATTTTTTCAGAATTTAAATTTCCACTTATACACTATCTTTTTAGAGATTTTTAGTTATGCATAGATCATGGTTTTTGGAATCTGATCCACATATAAATAGAGATTATCTTTATGTGGGATAGATATTTTAGATATATAAATATATAATTCGATACAAGTGTGGGAATTTTTCATACAAATAGAGGGTGTTGTTTTCTACACTGAATATAGAACTTTCAGTGGAGGATCAATTCATGGAGTTCGTCATTGATTCTAGGGTATGGTTTTCTTTTGTTTTCCTTTTTATTTTTTTCCTCTCATGTCTAGAATGATATTTTAGTTCTTTTTTACCATGGATTTCAAATTAATGGGATTTATTTAGTTATATTTTTCATGGTATTCATGTTTGGTTTTTTCATCATTATATTTTTCTAAATCTCTTCTTCAATCATAGAGCATGATCATATACCTTAAGTGAGGGAGTTCCTTTTCAATCAAGTACAATTGTGTAGTTTTCTCTATGATCATTGGGTTAATTATATGTTATGTTTAAGCATGGTTTCAGGTTAATCTATTTCTAGGTGACCTAGAATACTTGACTATGAGAAATGTGGAGCTTAGTTATTAGAGAGTGATTACCAAAACCAAGGGAAATGCTTAGACTTGATTCTGATAACTTTGAGAGTGTCTAGTATTTATTTTTTTCTTCATTACTTAATGAATCTATATTTTCAAATTCTTGTAACTTCTCGTCATTCTTTTTTTTTCAAAAATTGTAATAGTAGTAATTTTATTTCATTTATAATTGTTAGTCTTAACTAATAAGTTAGGGTTTCCCTTACTAAATTTCCTTGTCTATGTGGGTTTTACCCCAGAACTCATATGTATTATGCCACACCTTAGTAGTTTCTATGATTTTGTTCCATGATTTATAAATTTTTAAACTTGATAACCCATAGGAATTAATGATTCATTTTAGTCCATTAAATATTTTAGTTCCATTTTTAGGGACTTGTTCTTAGTAGGTAAATTCAATTAAATATATTATGAGAAATTATTTTCTCAACTTATTCTATTTTTTTATTTTATTTTAGGTTTTTTTACACTTGTTTTATTTCATGTTGTGGTGGTAGGAAAGTAATGTATTATGAGTGAAAAAATATTATTTTTCATTCAAGTAGAAAATCTTCAATATCAAATTGAAAAAATAAATGAGAAAATCTAAAATTGAGGAGGATATGGCTTATAACCCTACCCAATTAATTATGAAGTAATCCTTTACTTCCTAGAACATTTTTTCAAGGTAGGATGTAAAGACATGGAAAATGTGGCCAAAGAAGATTATGAGTCAAATGATAAACCCAAATAGGAATCCAACTTTGAGGAAAAACTTAACAAGAAATCCAAGGGTGAGGTTATGATTAAAGCTGAATCTTTGGAGACTTCTGATGATAAGTCTGAATCTAATATATAATCAGGGTAAAAAACCCTCAAAAGTGATGATCTGAATGAGTAAAATGAAGAAACCCCTTTTTGGAAGAATATTAGGAATAGTAGGAGGTAATATATGCTAAAACAAAAAACGACATTGAATATTTTGAAGAAGAGTAATAAGGAATGATAAAGGAGGAGAAGTGACTAGTTTAAATATCATAGGAGTTGCTTCTTCTTTCTTCAAGAATATCCAATTTCTATTTTTCTCTTCAATAAATTTTTAAGATAGTTTCATTAATTATTAGGATAATTGATACACCAAGTGAGAATAAATTTTTTACTTTGTTAAATCTTGACCATGTAACTTTTTTTCATACTCTTATTATGTGATATATAAGGTAATTTCTAGCAAAATACATTAAAAAAGAACTTTTGGGGGAGGATACCCATTTTTTCATTTCTTTCTTATGAATAAAATATTTGTGATTTGTTTTAAGAATTATGTTTTAGGATATAAATTAAAACATCTTACTTTTTGATATTTATTAGGATGGACCTTGTTCTTTTAGTGATTTTTTTATTATGTACATCCATGATGATGAAGTAATAAGAGGTGAAGAAGTATTAAAAGAATAAAGGATGATAGCTTCATTAGATAGGGGATTATTTATTTTAATTCTTATATCTTTTACTCTCCCTATATTTTGTTCACATGATTTCTGGTTTCTGGTAATTTCCATATCATATATAGACTTTTTTCTTTATTTAAAATCTAGGATGAAATAGTTTCTTAAGAATCCTATAATTCTATGTTTTATATATCATTTTTAATAATACTAAATGAGTAATATGGGGGATGAATAAGTATAGATAATCATGAGAGTATCAATTTGATGAATTATGATTTTAGGGTATTTTTTGATTTATATAGATTAAATTCCTCTCACATGTTTTTATGCATTGATTTTTTGAATTTTATATTGATTAGTTTTTTATTATTATTAACACCATGAGTGATTATCCAAAATTATTATGTTTACCATTCTTGAGAGTTTCCTCAGCTAATTTTCTCATTTTCTTTATTATTCCCTATTTATTAAGTGATACACAGGGCATGTTGACTGATTAGAACTTTCATTGAAATATTTTCAACGATATAAAAGAATAAAGTCACATTATCATGATTGAGGATTTTTTATTTTGATCCCTTTATACCATTAAGATTTACCTTTAAATTTTATCTTTCATTTAAGATCATATAATCCAAGAATAACCTTGATAAGGAACTTATATTAAAATCCTATTTTTTCCTTCCTACCCTACTATTGGTATTTTTCATAATTTTTAATAGAATAAGTGTTGGGGAATAGGTTTTCCTTAGAGTGAAAGGGGGTTTTTTGTATCAAAAAAGTGATATGTTAGTTATTATCATTGGATGTAGTGGTAAGGTTTTTATATTGAAAATCATTATACTTCACTATCCTCCCTCTCAAAAAAGAATAAATATATGGAAGAAAATTCATTGTTAAAAAAAATCATAAAAATGATTTGAAAAATAATTACTATAAAGAGGGTGTATACTTCACTGTATTAATTTACATAATTTGTGATATTTTACATAAGGAAGATGGTTTTTGGGAGATATAGTTTTTTTAGGATTATTTTTTATTGATCTTTCTATTGTTTATCATGTATAGTGCTTTGGAGTCAATCACATTTTTTCCTTATGGTTTTTCACATTAATTACCTACCAACCCTTATAATTAGATTCATTTGATCCTCTTATGTAATTCCTCATTATTAATATTGATATTTTTATTTATAGTGTTGATATTTGAGATAATTTTCAAGCCTATGGTAAGTATTCATATACTTAAGGTATGAGAATAACTCTGGTCACTTGTGCCTTGTGTGGAGAGAGAAAATTTTCAGGTGAGGTAGATCAAAAAATGGAATTCATGGTAATAATGAATTAAAATATGTAAATTTATGTTAATAAGAATCATTATTTTAAGGGGAAAAGTAAAAAATCATGGTCATTTTATTTTATTGAATAATGATTATATTAAAATATATTCCTTATGTGACACTTTAAATCTTATTCCTTACTGATAATTATTTGGTTTTATTGATTATTATGTTTAAACCTTGGTAGGATAGGTTTAATTTATGATTATGTGGAGATTTTATGTTTTAATATTAGAAATTGTTTGAATATGGGTGGATTTTATACCCATATTTCAAGAATTAGTTTTTAATTTTTAAATTTTAATTCATTGGTTTTATTAAATAATTAGTTGTTTTTTCTTATTTATATGGATTTTATTCTATTAATGGTAGGAATTAATTAAATTCAAATTTGAGGGAAAAGGAAAAATATATTAAAAATAAAAATAATAAATGATTAGGGGAAGGAATTTAAAGTATAAAAATGTTTCCATAACTCATCCAAGGCAAAGGACCAGTATAATGCACATAGGAGTCAAGTATATCCTGGTGTAGGTTGGTTCTGGGCAGGAGTAAGTAGAATGGGTCTTAGCATAGAGAAGAATGGGGATAAAAACAAAATTTATCATTTGAAGAATTCTAGATGATAATTGAATGGAATACCAAGTGAATTTTCTATATGTGATCACTAAAAGTGGTCTGAAGATTAATAAATTAAAATATGAGGCATGTCTGACATGAAGCTATAGTTTCACAATGTGAAAAACGATGACCAAAACTCTCTGCATTGTGTGTCCTTCATCAAGAGCTTTAACCTGGTCCCTATATAATAATCAAAACTCCTAATGTTGAAAATATGACTTACTAAAACATGTTCATGAAATGGTCGTAGAATTTTGCGAGTTCCATGATAAAGCTGAAGACGCACACACCTACATGATAAAGTACTGAACAATGAGATGTAGGATCAATTAAAACATCATGCATGGGATCTAGAAACAATATCTAAAACACTTACTTAAATTCCATTCATGTATTTGGTGGTGAGAATGTTGATCTATCTTGATAAATATTGATGGAGTTGAAATATGGATTAAAACTCTCATGGAGGTTAAGGACACAGATCACAAGTAAAATATGAAACCAAAATGATTAGGTTTTTAGTGTGGCTTGAGGCGTAGTGTGAATGATTTTGAGAAGTGTGAAGTTATAGGTAATAGGAAAATTGAAATGCTCATGGTGAGATGAACATTCCATTTTTATATAATAACTAGATCTACCTGATATTTTTTATGTCATCATAAAGGATGAATTTTGGAATGGTCACAGTAAAGATGAGGAGTTATAGATTTCAAAACATCAAGGTATTTTTATATGTGTCATGGGGAAAATATATATAAGAATCAGGGTTTTATAATTTTAGAGATATTTTGAGTATAATGTAGAGTGAAAAAACACAGGTGTGGTAGAGTAAATATTTTCACAAACATGAGGAGTGTCATAGTGTGGTGAAAAAAATCGATCTTTTTTTAATATTTTCCAACATTTTGAAGTCCACCTATGTGTTATATTTTTTGAGACTTTTAGTTCCATGTGGATCACATGTTTAACATCCTATTTACATGGATATGGATTTAAACATGATTATTGATAGATATTGGATATATATTGAGATATAATTAGATACAAGTGTTTTAATTTTGTCTATAAATAAAGGAGTTAAAATATTGCACTAGATATATAACTGTTGATGGAGGATCAAGTCCTAGAGTATATTTTTGATTCTAGGGTTTGGTTTTCATTTGTTTTCTTTTTATTTTATCCCTATTATAGATATAATTAGATTTATGTTCTTTTGTGTCATGGATTCTTAATAAAGGGTGATTGATTTTATGAAGTAATTCTATTTTTCTTGGTATTCATGTTGGGTTTTTCATAATTATATTTTTTTTAATATCTATTTCAGTCATAGATCATGACTATTATATCTTGAGTGAGAGAGTTTACTTTACATGCAATTAATAGTGTGTAATTTTCTTTTTTATCATTGGTTTAATTTCATGCTATGTTTGAACATGTTTTTGGGTTACCCAATTTCTATGTGACCAAAAGTACCTAACCATGAGAAAAGGGGATCTTAGTAAATAGAGAGTGACTACCCAGACTACGGGAATTTTTTAGACATAATTTTAACCACTTAGTGAATACCTAGTATTTATTTTATGCCTCATTACTTCATAAACCTGGATTTTCAAATGCCTAGTACTCTTTATCATTATTTTTTCACAAAATAGTTATAAAAGTAATATTATTTCATTTATAAATGTTAGTCTTAATTATTAAGTTAGGGTTTCCCTTTCTAAGTTTTCTTTTATTTATGGGTTTGACCTCGGTACTCTATGTTATAGTTTTATTAGTGATTTTGTATCACATTTTATAAATTTATAAACTTGATAACTTATAGTAATTAATGATTTATTGTGGGACATAACCGTGCATATCACCAACAATTTCAATAACCCAGTTGAAGAATTTATCAATATATTTTTAGGGGATTATCTTAAGGCCTTAAAATTTATTTCATAAAACCTGAATATTTTCCTCTTTCATCTTTGAATTAACTTCATATATTTTCATTAGATTATGCCACATCAACATGCAATATTTACATGTAATCAATATTATTTACATTAGATTAGATAATCCCCCCTAAGGTGGTTATCCCTTTCCCATTTGAATCCAACAACTTGTAGTTGATATTAAAAATATGTCTTTATATCATATCTCAAATGTTTATTCCATATTATATAATTATTATACTTCCCTTCTAAGATACTAGAAGTAGTATTACATATGAATTTTCTATAATTATAAACTATTTACTTCGAAGATTATTATACCTTTATGGTTCACTAGAGTTGTTGAATTATATAATATTGAGGTAAAAAACACATAATATAATTTCAAATGCTTTAATATCAACTATTAGGCACACAATAGAAATACCCTAGGAGTATGAGTTAGGGTATTATAAATTGATTCAGTTTAACTTATTTCTCATTATTATATATTTTCTTATGGTTAGTTAGAATAAGTGGTTCCATCAATCTATCTTTTGTATACAGATAAATAAATAACACACTAAACTATTTGATTCAACTTCAATGTGTAGGGTAAAACAAAGAAAAATAATCACTCACTATTCATATTACATGAATCACTAACCACCGATTAAAATTGGTAGAAATAATCACTAAAAATAATACAAAAACATGGTTTGTGTTAGTTTAAACCATGCCATATTGAGTGTTAGTATGTCATGGTTTAGTCCATGGAAATACATATGTTATGTGATAATTATTAACTTTTTTGGATTCATCCACCCAAGCTATCATATTTACTTTTATCATCATGATATTATAATTAGAGGATTTAGAAATTTTAAAATTATTATTTAAATATTGAATAATCAAGAGAGGAATTGAACCACTTGTTATAAAGTATTGTGATGATTTAAAATGTTTGAGGAATAATTCATCATTTTATCATTTTTAAAACATATAAAATCCCATAGATCTTCCTTGGTGGCTATAAAAGTTTTTTTAGTCCTTATAAAAAGGGTTTCATCTGATTTCCATTATAAAATACAAGATAACTCCTTAATCTAAAGAACATAGAATTTATCCCTATATCTCTCTATCAAACCAAAGTTTCTATAAAACCATGAGAAAAAGTGGATCTTTCCTAATTATTTGTAGATTCCCATTGGACGTGGATACCCTAGTAGGAAGGATTCAATTGGATACTTCCAAATGGTCCCTATCAGTTTCATGTGTATGAAATTGAATAGATATAATTCAATAAATAAAACATACACATTCTTTTTTTATTTTATTTAGTTTAAATAAATGGATGGATATTTTTTAAAAATGGGTTTTGTTTTATTGTCTTCACTACATTTGGAAAAGTTTTTTCTCCACAAAAACCCTTTAAAATTTTATAGATGACTTTTTATACCTTAAGGTTAACAACTATCACCATGTATATGAGTTTACTAAATAGATAAAATATGTACACTTAATTTACAAATAATTCCTAAATAAAATATAAAGGATAACCCCTTCAATATGCGTGTATATTAATTATGATACTTTATCCCTTTTTATATTGACTAATTCCATTTGAAATAAAGTGAAAATCCACAACATTCTATCAAGGAGACCATCAAACACTCTATATGTTGAATTTTATAAAAGAAAATATTTAATTTTTATATGAAAATTATTTTGGAGTTAAGTAGTGTAACTTATATATCATGATTTCTATAAGTATACTTGGTGAGATTAAGATGGAATAGTTTACCTTCACTAATGAATTCTAGTTTCAAGTCAGAAGAAGCATCAGTATTAGTAGTTTCCACTTCTAGAGAAGGTGATGTGGGAGGATTTCTATATGCGGCATAGAAGTTCTATATAAAGTAGATGATAGGGGATAAATAGAATTAAATTGATCTCACATAAGAGTAGAATTAATATTTTAATTCCTGAGTCCAATTAATATGAATGGATTTAGAAGACTGGTCTAAGAATTATAGGATTTCCAAGATTCTAGAATGGGAGTGAATAAGATAAAGAAGATGTTCAAAAATTGGGCATGTGATACAGGAAAATTGATAGAGATTTTAAAGAACTATTCACTAAAAGGGCCAATTAAGGTAGTGATGATTAGTTGTCTTCCTTGGATAGATAGAGGAAAAACTGAAAAGTTATAAAGGTGTTGAAATTTATGGAACCATTTGGTTTCTATATAGAATCTATATAAATAGAGGGTGTGATATCATCTGTTCAATGTGTAGAGGCAATAGGATCAAGTGATAGATTATCTAGAAGAGGATGGGATACCATCTGTTCCCATAGAAGACTTCCCCAATGAGTTCTTATGGTTAGAAGTATGTCACTAGAGGTGTTGATATGTTTCTTCTATTTTGGGTAGGTTTCTAAAATTTAGGGCCCTTGTAACTTGTATGTCTAAATCTTTAATTAAAGATTTAGTGTGTTCCCCCATGAATTATGACTAGGTCTAAAATGTGTTATTCCTGTGTGTTGTTCTTATTTCTTTATGTGTGTGTTTGTTTGTTTTTTGTCATTTTTTATGGAATATATTATTAAAGACCATAAAATTAATATAATCATAGTAAATTGAGGATAATAATTATGAATAAAATGGTCAAACTTTCTAGTTCTGGATGTCTAATTCATAGGGGTGTGTTATCACACTTCATACCCTTATGAGTTCCTTATTCCATAGGTTGAGGTCCAGAAGAAACTTTTACTTTTGGAAGTTTGGTGGTTTTTATTTGTTGGTTCGAAATTACATGGATGTGGTATGGGAATAATGGTCTTTATATGGAAGTGGTAGTGAAAATTCACTAATAATTTGTATCATAGTGCTAATCGAATCTTTTAGTGCTTTGATATCTATAACAAGTGGTATCAGAGGACTTGTGAATTGTTCAGGTGCTCTAAAATCCCTAAAAGTGGTATCAGAGCTTAGTTACAGAGTATATGGTGAGTATTTTATAATGTTTTGGAAGAGATATAGTAAATTGTTGATTATATTGGTTGTAATATTAATGGGTACTTCTAGTTTAGTTCTTTACTAAATCTTGGATAATAACACTAGTAAGATAGTAGTGGTACTAGGGTTTTTTGGTTATATCAAAATTACTTCTAATATTGGGAGTCTTGAGGAATGTTAGGTTATTGATGTGTCACTCAAAGGTTGGTTGGAAGATTTCTGAATACATCCAAAAGACAATCTTGGTCCATTATACATTTCGGATTCATTGGGAGCTCATTTTTTCTATAGGGTGAAATTGAAAATGGGAAATGTATATATTTTTTATGTGATGGTGAAGATTCAAAATTTAGAGGAAACTAGTTTTTCTACTTCTAGAGAGTCTATTTATTTCATTTATGGAGAGTTAGAGAGAAGTGATATGTTTAGAAGATTGGGAAACCATGATAGGAAAGCACATAAGGAATAGTTCTAGGAGGTGTAGTTGGGATATATGGCACATGAACTGAAAGAATATATTAGTGATAAAGTCAATGAAAAAATTTAAATCTGATTAAATGGTGGTATAAAAATACTATAATATTTGATCGATTCCCCTAAGTCCATAACAATCATTACAGAGGAAAAGTTTGATAAGAAATAGATGGGAATGAAAGGTATATTCTGGAAGTTTAATTATTGAATGTTCTTCAAATATCATGGTTGCGAGAAGGTGATTGTTTTTATATCAATTGTTTACTATCCCATTTGAATCATAGTTTTGGATTTTTTTTCTCATCACTTAACATCTGATAAGGAGAGTGGGTGTTTGTTTCTAGAGGCTTTAGATTGGGAGCACTCATTATTTTTGGAAGGTTGGTGGTTCTATTTGTATGATTAAGAAAAGTAATGAGTTTGGAATATTCCTAGATCAATTTAAGATGAATATAAAGAATTTTTGAGGACATGGGATTCATGCATAGGGGATTCATGGTTATAGAAAAGTTTTAAAAATAGTATTTTATATCCTAATAGGTTTTTATAATGATCATGATTGTTGGTGAATATACTTATATAACTGGGGAGGTTGTGACATGGGAATATCATTCACATGAATGTGAGAATTAAATATGTGTTCTTAGTATAGAAGTAGAATCAATATTGAATCAAAATATTGGATAGTTTTGGTTATTCTCATAGGTTTTTTGTACTTTTTACCTTCATCTAAATTACAGTAGGGGGGTTAATTTTTTCTTTCCTTGAGAACAAGTATGTGGTATTTTTAAATCCTCATAGATAAAAAACCATGGTTGAATAAAAGATACTAGATAATGTTCTAGAAGTTGAGATTTTGGGAGTAGTGGAAGGTTTGTAAGATCTACTGGAGGATAGGCCTATTGTTTGAGGATATTGAACCTAGAACACTAGAGTGGTGTCATGGAGTGGATGATGTTTTTTTCGATTTAGGATATTTTGGAGATACTCTAAGTCTGTATGGGGATGGTTTATTGTTCTCTCAACTAAAAGATATTTTGGAAAGTCAACCACGGACACATCGATGTTATAAGAGGGGAAAATATTATTCCCAATCATGTTTCTTTATAAAGGTGTAGAAATGAATTATTATTCTTTTTTTTCTCTGGGATAATGGTTTTTGGAAGGTTTTTAGGGTTTCAAAATGACATATGTAATGGGAGTGAACCTTGGGTGGTTTAGAACTAGGGTGGGATGCAGTGGGAGAAATGGACTGGTGCATATATTATTTATACTAAGAAATTGAGTATTTGATTCTAGATTATTTTTTTTGGGAGTATGGAAGTTCTATGATACCAGACTTTTTAGAAGTTTCTACTTGAATGGAGATAGATTCTAATGATATCTATGGAGTTTGATGTACTAAAATATTAGGACTATGGAAGCACTAGATAATTTTCAAAAGATGATTTTTCATAAGATGTAGTTATAAAAGGAGTGGGGATATGGAAATAGTGAACAAAAAAGGCTTGTTAATGGGATTTCAAAATAAATTAATAGTGCTAACGCCTATTTTATTTAGGGAAATTCCATAAAGCTATCCAATCCATTTTTTAAATTTTACAGAACAAGTGGTTAGAATCTTGAGAACTGACGTGACATTGACTCGGTGGGGGTTGGATGATTATGTCCATGGTGGTGAACCATTGTTACACTACAAAATGGATAATGTAAGGTTCTCTTCAAAATTTGGTTAGTTTTACTTCAATGAAATCCTTGAGAATGATATTTGAGTGGGATATGGCTTAACCTATGAAAAAATTTATCAAGTTAGAGATTGTTGGGTTTTGGTGTGAGATATATTTTCTAGTTTAGTGTTGGAACTTCTAGAACATGAATTTGGATGTATATTTAGAAAAACTAGGATAAAAAAGTTTACCTTCACTAAGGAAGCCTAATTTCAGGTCGATAGAATCCATATAAGAGAAAACATCCAATTTTAGAGGAAGTAACATGGGAGGAGTTCTAGACATAGTATAGAAGTTTTAGAGGAAGTGGATGATTAGTATTCACTATTTTAATGAGATTGTTTTTAATGTCACTTCATGCATTAATAACTAGAAAAGAAAAAATATATCATTTAGAGGTAGGGTTTATCTATTGAACAGTGTGATATTGTCTATTCCCAAGAATGTACTCTATATTCTCAAAGTTCCTAAAGAGGTCATACAAGATATTTAAATAACATTAAATAATTTCATCTGGGACTCTCATCAACAAGAGAATTTTCACTAGGCCAAAAATTCCAAACATTCTAAACCTATTAGAGAAAGTGGGTTCAATCTTAGGAGTATTAAGGAAACTATGGTGTACATGCAAGATATTATCACATGGGATGTTATGGAAGGGAAATATATTTAAGGAAAGTTCATAAAATGAAAACATGGGAGGAACAACCACTCAATATTGTATGAAAATAAACAAGTGTCTACACTCTATAAATACATTCAAAGGAATATTCATCTCCTAAGTGACTACTCTAAATAGATTGTAGGTAAGGAAGACATAAAATTTTGGTATGATAAATATCCTGTTAAACCTACCCACTTACCTAGATTATTAGTTTTGGATCTTACTTTTAAGCTCGCCAGTGATCATCTAATTTTTATCAATATAGTCCATGATAATAAGAAGAAATAAAAATTATTTGGTTTTTTTTTAAAGATAAAAACAGATGTATTTTTTCTCCAAATGATTTGATCTCCTTTAGTATGGATACCTCCTATAATATCATGTATATTCAATAGGCTTTAGATGAGTGAGTTAATGTGTTTTGGTACAAATAGATTCTTTCTAAGATATGCTTCCTAGTTTGGTGTGTTCATAATATTTCCTTACCTACATATCATGACGTTAAAGGAAAAGGAATTCAAATAGAAAAAAATTATCTTGTTATCAAAATTCATTGGAGGAAAGTTCTCTCACTTGTTTTTTAAAGGTGATTGGGTGTGCCATATCTGGAGTACCTTTAGGTAATTTATATGAGTGGATCCTTGGATGGATTCTATGAAGGAATTTATGGCTGCATAGTTATAGAACACTAATAATTTTTTTATAAACCATTCCATGATTTTTTTTAATAGGTTTTGGACAATATATAAATCTTGTAATGAATCTAAACATCACAATATGATATTTATTTCCTTGAACATAAGGTGAAATCATGATCACTTTTCAATGAGTTAGGTCTATTTATCAAGTGGTGGGACTTTTCTCTAGATATCATAAATTTAATCCCTTCATGTTATCATGCCACAAATGATCTTGGAATGCTCTCCCAAGGGCATTGGATCTCTTGTAAGCCACCTAAGGACGGAATCAAACTTAATATTTATGGGGCTTGCAGCCTAGATATGATTTAGGGAAGTGGAGTGATCTATGACATGAGTGGATCCATGATTTTTATATTTAATACTTTTATAGTTAAGTTAATTATCTCATAAAAGAAACAAAATTTATGCTCAGTAACTTCTTTATCTGTAGCTAGTTAAACATCAATCTTTCCATGTTGGAAACTCACTCTTCCTTAGTGGTCAAAGCTCTTTAAGTTCATGCTCCCATTAATTGTTTTATCACCTATTATATAAGAGCCTATATAATTGTAATTAATCATCATATGGATATCATACACGCATGTAATGAGGGAAATATGGAGGCTAACATGCTAGAGTCAAAAGCAATGGAAGAAGTTGGCTTAATCATCTACTCATGCAATGGCTCTCTTCCACCTAATTGTATGTATATTATGAGTGGGGATACTCTTTTAATTCACTATTTTAGACACCCATAAATTTTTTTTTGGTTCCTAACACCTTTATTTCATTAAAAATATTTAATTTTGAGTGATTGAAGTGGATAATGTCAATAGAAAACAAATTCTGGTGATGGGGGTTATGTAGGATTAAACTAATCTTGCTTAAGAGTAGACTTAGTGTTTCAAAGTCTATTTAAAATTAATCTAAAGGGTTTTAGAATATTATTCTGAGAAGTGGAGGATGATCCAAATGATAGAATGAGAGTGAGGAAACTTAAGGAGTAGTTTTGGAAATGGGCATGTGATGTGGGAAAAGTGGTGGAGATTCTAGAGCACTATTCATTAAAAGGTCCAGTTGAGGTGGTGATGCTCTACTGGATCTCTTGGATTAATGGAGGGATATCCAAAATGTTTGGAATGTAGTGTAACTAGAGGAATATAAAGGTATCTATAAAGAATATCTAAAAATAAAGGGTGTGAGCTCTTCTGTTAAGTGTGTGGAGGTAATAGGATTGAGTGACATAAGATATGTAAATTTAAATTATCATCCACTTAATTACTAAAACTATAAGAATGTAGTACATCATACTAAGAACAAAGAATATGCCAATTCCTCAGCACCTCTAGCATTATATCCTACTAAGACCCTAACTACTATTGTCAGTACTATGCATATTCAGAGTAGAGCCTTTGATATGGCCCCCACTTCATAAAATTTTGACCCTATTAATATCCATCCCTCTGCATGAGTTCTTATAATAGGACAAGGTACCCAGTATCACTATAAAAAATGATGGTTATTGGAGGTTATTTATTTTTATATCGGTGGTTTAAACCATCGCCTAATTGCTTCACATCTATTCCTAAAATGGTCACGTATTGCATGGTCACTAGTCAATTAGCGACGGTTTATTTTATTTCACAGAAATTTTTTTAAGTGTCATTTTTAGAAAATTTATTGGTGGTTTGATATTTAATTAGTTTTATTTTATTAATAAAAAATCCACTGTGAATATAAATAAAAATAAATTAAATGCCACAAAGAATTTTGCAGTGGTTATTTTTAGCAGCGGTTATTTTTAGCAGCGGTTAATCTAAACTGCCACTAAATAAATAAAATAATATAGGTTTAGTGGTGGTTACAACAAACCTTGCTAAATATGTTTTTATTTTTAAAAAAAATTAATAAAAAACTATAAATATATAAAAACTAACATGATATAAACTCAAAAATAAATATATGATAAACCCATCATTCATACATCACACATCCACATTTATACAAACAACCATGATCGTCATAACCTAGGTCGCAATCACCCCATACATCAACCAATACCTAAATCATCATTATATACATATAAAATATGTCCAACAACAACCCATTCCCAATATAAATCCATATCATGAACTTCACTGCATTTTTCTACCTCCACATCATCTCATGAACTAAAACTAACCACATCATCTCATCATCGATAACAAAAAATGAAACAAAAATTAAAACTAAACATAATAAATTAGAATTACAGTGGAATAATTGATAAAATTTTAACATACCATGGAAACTAATAACCGTAACAATTGTATTCTGAATAATTTCATGGATTAGAATGGTTAACCTCCTTCTTAATACCAGCATCTACCACCTATAATGAAAACTAGAACACATAGGAAAAGAAATACGAAAGAGAAAAGATGCAGAATATATTCAGAATGTTGCACATAAATTTTTTTATTTTTATAATAAAATAGAATATATTTTAATATAAAGGAAATAATATATAATTAAAACACTTTGAAACTAGAATCGTGCCTATTTAAGATAATATACAATACTTAAAACTGAAAAGGGATAAGTAAATATTCTAATTTATTTTTAAAGCGACATGCGGTGTTCTTGAAATTTATTTAATAAAAAAAATTTTAATATTTTGATATCATAGCACATACTCTAATTATAAAACAACGGATTTATGGTTTTCCCATGATTTTACATCAATCTGAGGTCGTTTTCTATGTTTTTGACTATTCCACGTACGTTTTTGTGTTATAAAAAACTAAAAACGTTTTTACAGCCATAACGGGCAAACCATATTTCAGAATGACATGTTGTCAGCTTATAAATTTCAAAATTAAATCTATAGTCATTGAACCCTGATTTTAGGATAATCCAACATCATTTTCCTAGTTTTGACTGTTATATGCATGTTTTAGTGTTTTAAAACACTAAAAATGCATTTATGGCCATAATAGAAAAACCTTCACTCAGAATGATATGTATTCAATTACTACACTTAAAAATTAAATATATGATGGTTTCCCATGATTTCAGGACAATATGACTTTGTTTTTCTGGTTTTTGACCATTCAATGCACGTTTTAGTGTTTTAAAACACTAAAAATGTGTTTATGACCATAATGGGAAAGAAGTTACTCAAAATGATGTGTCGTAAATTCCTACATTTCACAATTAAATCTATGGTCATTTTTTCCTGATTTCAGGACAGTATGACATCATTTTATTGATTTTGACCATTCCACACATGTTTTAGAGATTTAAAACACTAAAAATGCATTTACGACGATAATGGGAAAACCATCACTTAGAATGGGGTGTCATTAATTCCAATATTTCACAAATAAATATATAGTTTTCCCCTAATTTTAGGATAATATGATTTCATTTTCTAGGTTTTGATCGTTCCATGCACGTTTTTGTGTTTTAAAACACTAAAAATAAATTTACAACCATAATGGGAAATCCACCACTCAAAATGATGTGTCATTAGTTCCTAAATTTCAAAATTAAATATACGGTGGTTTTCCCCTTATTTTAGTAAAATACAACTTCCTTTTCCTAGTTTTGACCACTCTACACACATTTTAGTGTTTTAAAACACTAAAAATGTGTTTACAGCCATAACAGGAAAACCATCACTTGTAATGATGCTTCGTCAGTTCCTACATTTCAAAATTAAATCTATAGTCATTTTTCCTTGATTTCAAGAAAATATGACGTTTTTTTCTAGTTTTGATTGTTCCACACATGTTTTAGTGTTTTAAAACACTAGAAATGCATTTAAGGCCATAACGGGAAAATCATCACTCATAATGATGTTTCATCAAATCCTAAATTTCAAAATTAAATCTATGGTCGTTTTATCCTGATTTTAGGATAATATAATGTAGTTTTATTATATTTGACCATTCCATACACGTTTTTGTGTTTTAAAACACTAAAAATGCGTTTATGGCCATAATAGAAAAACTATAACTCATAATGACATGTAGTCAGTTCTTATATTTCACAATTAAATATACAGTTTTTTCCTCATATTTTAGGACAATCTGACATTTTTTACTTGGTTTTGACCGTTCCACATAAGTTTTAGTGTTTTAAAATACTAGATACACATTTATGACCATAATGAGAAAACTGTCATTTAGAATGATGTGTCTTCGGTTTCTATATTTGAAAATTAAATCTATGGTATTTATCCTTTGATTTTCGGAAAATATGATTTTTTTCTAGTTTTGACTGTTTCATGCACATTTTAGTGTTTTAAAACACTAAAAACACATTTATGGCCATAACGGGAAAACCATCATTCGGATTGACGTTACGTCAGTTCCTAAATTTCATAATTTAATATAAATTCATTTTCCCATATTTTTTAGACAATATGACATTGTTTCTCTAGTTTTTACCATTCTATGCATGTTTTAGTGGTTTAAGACACTAAATACGTGTTTACGTCCATAATTGGAAAACCGTCATTCAGAAAGACAAATTGTTGGTTCCTAAATTTTAAAATTAAATCTATGGTCATTTTACCTGGATTTTAGGACAACACAACATCTTTTCCCTTTTCCTAACCCCCCCCCTGACAGTTGTTTTAAAGACTTTTATACCTTTTATAATTATTTGCCGAGTAATTCCGATCACACCACATGTTGAATTGATGTGATGTCTGTACGTACATATCAAAAACAAATAATCATTGGTTTTCCACTTATTTAAAGAAAATATGACATTTTTCTTTGTTTTGTCAATTTCATGCACGTTTTAGTTTTTTAAAACACTAAAAATATGTTTACAGTCATAACGGGAAAACCGTTATTCAGAATGATGTGTCATCAGTTTCTATATTTCACAAATAAATATATGATCAGTATCCCCTAATTGTAGTACAATATGATGTCCTTTTACTAATTTTGACCCCTTGACACTTCTTTTTGAATTATTTTGTTCCTTTCATAAGTGTTTACAGAATTAAAACTGAGCAAACAAGCTTGGATTTCTTTCAAACATATGGATAACAATCTATAATTAATTTTTTACTTATATAAATCAAACATACATCAATATGGTATAAGATGTTTTTGTTATAACTTTAAATGCATATTTTCTATATAAAAGTGTCATTTTAGTTTTTTTATGGATGTTGTATATGTTCTTTGAAAAGTCCATGGGCATGAAATAGATTTAGGGACGTCAAAATGAAAAAACATATAGAAATAAAAAACATAACACCTTATAAGTATTTTACAAAATCTACTCATGTATTTTAAATTATTTATCAAGTAATACCAAATTTATATTACCTTTACTTGAGTATCAAAGACATCATTTTTTGAATCTATAGTAATATACCTCCAATCCACAAAATATGACAATAGTGGTGGTATAATGACCCTACACTTTATTACGCACTTAAACAAGATTCATTACATAAACTTACACTTAAGAGAACTCTAAGGATTGAGAGGTATAGTGTCCTGGGAAAATTAATAACATTACATAACAACTTAAGACATAAAAATACAACATACTTATTGAAAACTTCCTTTACATGACCACAACATTCCCTAGTACTTAGCATTACATGGGATATCCGGAGGACATATATGTGAAAAGGGTGAGCTATAAAGACCATTAAGGGAGTAAAAAAGTAATAACATGAATAATACAATACATGTTTGTAAATAGTCATATCAATGGAGCATAATAGAATCATGAACATAAAGGCATGATATATCATGATTATCATAACATGGAAATGTGGCGACAACATTTAACATCATAATAGCATGAGACAAGGATCATTGAACATAGATCATGATTAAACCCTCATTTAACTTGAATTATAATGAGTAAACTCTCATTTCACTTGAAGTGTCATGATATTATTCTTTACTTAATGCATTAGAGCACTATCAGGGCGCACCCTTCTTAATCATGTCATTTCATGCATAAGTGTGCCACATGGATCATACAACATGGAATCATTCAACGTCATAATTTATTCTATGATAAAGTAATTTGGAATACATACATAAAACTATATAATCAATAAGTAAATGTGTTTAAATTTCAATACCCTTGATAGATAAATGGTCATGGTATTCACTATACAATGACTTTGGCTAGGAAAATCGTGGTGCAATTTCGGCAGCATAACGGCGTGACATAAGAATTCATAAAAATGTTTGATGAGAGATAAAGTGTTATCTAATCATATTTAAATGAAATTTACATTAATGGGGTCATATATATACATGTACCAACATATGTAATGGAATTTATATGCATAATATAAAATAATTCCTTGAATGTAAATGAGAAGAGATAAATTCTTTACGGGATTTCGGCATGGTAACGAGTGTACTTGGGAGGCATCAGTGAGATATAAAGATGTCTCTCATCATTAAAACATAATTAGGGAGGTATGGGGGAGGTTTGAAATCATACCCTAACTTTTTTAATTGAAAAAAAGGGTATAACAATCAAATAAAATTTGGACAAAAATGAGAAAGGAAGAAATCCCTTACTTGGAAGTGTGATCAAAAAGGCTTGGGAGAGGCTTGAGAGAGGATTATTGGGATCTTGGGGAACCTTTATGGGATACTAGAGATAGGAGGGAATTGTTTGGTCGAGCTCCAAAGGTTTTGAGTGAATAGTAATGGGATATTGAGTGGGTTTATATAGGAAAGGAGATAGAATTCTTTATTATTTTGATTTTGGACACCACACATTAAACTAATCAAAAACACAAACCAAACCATGGTTATGACCCATATTTTTTTCCAAAGGGGAGTGTAAAACATTATTTTATAAGTCAAATGGCCTAAATTCTTAAAATATTAGGCTTGCTTATGTGAAGGTGAGTCACACTCTCAAGGAAATCATTTTAAAATGTTAAAATGGTTTATAAGTCTTGGAGGGTCCACTAAGGCTTTGTAAAATAAATTAAAAAAATATAAAATCATATTATTTTAAATTTAAAACATATATTGGACGAAAATACCATTTATAGTATTTTATTACATCACTATTGGGTCATTATGATGTCATAAAATACATTATATATTTAAACGGTATTTAATTTTACCCAAAAATTCGATTGTCTCAGAGAATTATGAAAAATTAACCATTAGATAATTTCAACATCCTGATTCCAAAAATAATATTCATTTTATCTAAATAATTTTATAAACATGTGAATTTTTACTTTTAAAATAAAAATTGACATTTATAAAAAATTCATTGGTTTTGACAAAAACACCTTTCAAACCTTAATAAAAATTACAATTGTATCCACAGACATTATTTGATCATTTATATTTAATAAAAATTAATTTAGTAATAATATTTTATTAAAATATTATTTAATTTAAAAATTCATTAATTCATCAAAATAGATTTCTTAATTTAATATTAACTTAAAAATAATATTTTTACTTTAAAAAATATTTAAAAAGTAACAATAATAAAATGAATGTATATTATTTATTTTATATAAAAATAATACACATAATAATAGTTCTAGGGACTTATTATATAAAATTTTATAACACTCACATAATACCTAAGGGTAAGGTGTGCGATGGTGACAGAATCTTGGGGAGGCTCAGATAACATCGCTCGGATGGTAATCTCTATTAACTTCCACTTCTCCCATAGGTGGTTATATTCAAGATTAACGTGTTGAATATCGTCTTGGGCTTGGTCAAGAGTGAACCCAGTGATGCTACCTCCATTCCAAGCTCTAAAAAATTGTCTGTGTATGGAGAAATTCTACAAGATGAGATCATCGCTTCCTTTGTATGAGTAAATTGGATTTGTTAAAGCCTAATATTTATACTAATCATGTGATCATTGTTCAACAACTATATTATCAATGGTAACAATTCTTAATGGTATTTTGAAACCAAAAACATAAAACAAAGGAAGTTCATATTTTATATAACCAATTTACATAATAAGACATTTAATTAGATCAAGAGGATTTTTCATTAATAAAAGTTTGGGTCGTTAAAATATTCCCCCCTTAAGAAATTTCGCCTTCAAAATTTCCTTTTCCCATACTAAAATAGATGAAGGTAACTTTGATTCATCACTTCCTTTGATTCCCACATTTCTTCTTCAAACTTTTAGTTTTTCCACAACACCTTGACGAGGGGCATTGTCTTATTTCGTAGAACTTTTTTCCTATGATCTAAGATCTTCACCGTATTTTCTTCATAGGATAGTTCATTCTCCAATGGTACCACCTCTAGATTGAGTACATACGATGGGTCAGTTATGTACTTCTTGAAGAGTGATACATGGAATACATCATGTACTTGAGATAGGTTTGGTGGGAGTGATAGCCAATAGGCTACTGATCCAATGCGATCAAGGATCTCAAAAGGGCTGATGTACCTTGGACTAAGCTTTCCCTTATTCCCAAATCACATAACTCTATTACACAGTGATATTTGGAGGAACACCATGTCTCTAACATCAAACTCTAGGTCTCATCGACAATTATCAGCATAGCACTTGTGTCGACTCTGAGAAGATTTAATGTGGTGCTAGATGGTCTTAACATTCTACACCATTTCTTCAACCATTTTTGGACCTAAGATTTTTTCACTCCCCAACTTCATCCCAACATGTCAGTGTTATGCACCTCTTCCCATAAAGGTCTTTATAAGGATCCATTTGGATGCTTAAGTGGAAACCGTTATTGTAAGAGAACTCGACTAGAGGAAGATGTTGATCTCATCTTCCTTTGAAGTCCATTGAGCATTCTCTCAACATGTCCTCAAGTGTTTGAATAGTCTGCTCATATTGGACATCAGTTTGAGGATGATAATTCATAATAAAGTTCAGCTCAGTATTCAAATCATGTTGAAGACTCTTCCAAAACATAGAGGTGAATCTTTTATCTCAGTTGGATACAATAGATAGTGGTACTCCATGCAGACTTACCACTTCTCTGATATATATCTATATGATTTTATCCAATAATAAATCCACTCAAATTGAAATGAGGTGTCTTGTCTTTGTAAGACAATCCAAAACAACCCAGATAGCAATGTTTCCTTTGGATTTCTTCAGAAGTCTTGTGACAAAGTTCATGGTGATGTTCTCCCATTTTCATACTGGTATAGGTAATGGTTGCATCATCTCCTTAGACTTCTGCCTCTCAGCCTTCACTTGATAACATATAAGGCACATTGATGTATACTCAGTGATCTCCCTCTTCATGTTATCCCACAAATAATGTTTCTGGATATCTCAATACATATCTGTGTTTCTTGGATGAATGGATAAATTCGAACTATTTGAATCATCCAAAAGTTATTTCTTTAACTCCATATTTTATGGAACACATAGTATTTTTCTAAATCTCACAATTCCTTCTTCATTAACATTAAACTCTGAGGATTTCTCTTTTCTATTAGCTTCCACTTTCTTCTGAATTCCATCATAATCCTTTTTAGCATCCTTTAACCTTTCCAAAAGAGATGGTTGAGCAATAATTTGTGAAAGGATTGATGATGTTCCCTTCTTTATGATTCCCATGTCCATATTCATCAAATCTAAGAATATTGGATCCTTTTCAATTATCATCAATGATATAATAGTTGGGTTCTTTATACTTAGATCATCTTCCCCCTTGTTCTATTTCTCAGGGTGGTAATATATTGAGCATTCATAGTCTTTGATCAGATCTAACCATATTCTTTGGTGCATGTTCAACTCTTTATGTGTGAATATATAATTGAGGCTTTTGTGATCTATATATATTTCACACTTCTCCCCAAAGAGGTAATTCCACTAAATTTTCAAAGAAAATATTACTACATCCAACTATATATCATGTTTTGGATATTTTCTCTCATGAACTTTCAATTTCCTTGAATCATAGTCAATGACTTTGTCATTTTGCATCAACACACATCCCAGACCCTTCTTCGAAGCATCACTAAATACCACAAAAAGTTCTCCACTTGTGGGTATTGTTAGAATGGCCGCAGTGATAATCCTCCTTTTCAACTCCTTGAAGCTCTCTTCCCATTCATCACTCCAAGAAAACTTGACTCCCTTATGGGTAGTCTTGGTAAGAGGTTTTGAAAATAGTGAGAAATTTCTCACAAATCGGTGATAATATCCAACTAACCCCAGGAAGCTATGGATATCCATCACCAATGTTGGCATCAACCATTCCTCAATTGCATCTTTCTTGGAGGGATCCATAGATATCCCATTTATTTTAATTATATGCCAAGAATAAGACCTCCTTCAACCAGAACTCACACTTTTTGTACTTTTCATAGAGCTTCTCCTTTCAAAAGGTCTCTACTAGAGTTCTTAGATGATCCTCATGCTTCTCCTTGGTTTTTTAGTATATTAGAATATCATCGATAAAGACTACCAAAAATTTGTTTAAGTAATCTCTAAAGACTCTATTCATCAATTCCATGAATATTTTCAAAGTATTAGTGATTTTGAAAGGCATTACTTTGAATTCATAGTGCATGTATCTTCTATGAAAAGTATTCTTAGGGATATCCTCCTTCTCACCCTTAATTGATAATATCTCGACTGTAGATCCACCTTCGAGAAGTATTGTTCTCCATGTAGTTGATTGAACAAGTCATCAATTCATGGTAGAGGATACTTGTTCTCTATCATGATTTTGTTGAGATCACAATAATAAATGAAAAGGCACATTGACTCATCCTTCTTCTTGACTAAGAGGACTGGTTCACCTCATGGTGAAGCACTTGGGAATATAAACCCTTTATCTAGATTCTCCTATAGTTGTTTCTTAAAATACTTAAGCTCCACAACAGCCATTATATATAGAGTCTTGGATATTGGTAATTCCCTAGGTATAAGATCTACTAATAATTCAACATATCTTCTAGGAGGAAGACTAGGAAATTCATCGAGAAACACTTCAGCGAATTCCCTCACAATAGACATGTCTTCAAGGATGGTTGCTTCCTTAGAATCAATCATCTAAGAAAGATACACATGCTTATAGGGCAGTAATATCTACACTTGAGATGATGGTTCTAAGTAAGATTCATCCCCCTCCTTGCACTTGTACAGAATGGGGGGTCGATTCTCCATATAAAGAGTGATTTCTCTCTCACAACAATTTATGTTGGATCTATAGAGGTAAATTCAATCCATGCTAAGAATTGCATAAAATTCCACCATAGGGAGTATGATGAGGTTTTCCGGGAAGTTCAAACCACAAATTGTGATAGGGGAGGAGTTATTTTCATGGGTTGCAATGATTTCCCCATTTTCCATTCTCACTGAAATCTTTACTTCCATGATTTGTGGTGGTGTTGGGATTACTCTGCTAAAATTTTGGGATATAAAAGAATGCGTAAAACTAGAATCAAAAAGTATTTTTGTTATTCTTGAATGAGTAACTAGTGTATCTATCACCACTTAGTTTTCGGGGTTCAATTTGGTGGTAGTGATGGAAAAAAGCTTTACTTTGCTTCCTTGGAGGTTATTAGTTGCCTCCAAAAACACTTGTCTTAGGGAACTAGTTTGAAAAGTTCTCTGGTTCTTTGCAGTTGAAGAAATAAACAACACATTGAGGTTCAAACAGAGCATTCCTCTCCTCTTTCGCAGTCGTGGGTTTTTCTTCTCAAAAGTTAATGGCTAGGTGCCCTTCGCTTCCACACCTAAAGCATTTCCTCATCCCCTTCAGGAAATTTCTAGGGTGATTCTTTCCACAAATTTTCCAAGTGGGGTGATGAATTTTCTTAGCACTGTTGGATTTATCCATCAGATTTCTAGAATTAAATTCCACCTTATGCTTCTTATCCCCATGATACCCCTGAGATTATCTAATCTCCATTTCGATTTTTAGGGCACGTCGGACAATTTCTTCATAGCTCTCGAAGTCACAGATCACTAGGGCTTCCATAGGCTAGGTTTTAGCCCACCAAAGAAGCAATCAACCTTGCATTCAGTGGTAACAAAAAAAATACATAGGAATATAATGAAAGCCTTGTCAATTTTTCATCTTATGCTCATATGTAATCGTCTTCTTTTTTCTTGAGGGGAAGGAAGTCCATTTACATCTTAAGTTGGAGGGTGCGAGGAAAATATTTATCTAAAAACATTTTCTAGAAATCCTTCTATTACAATGGATTGAAATTCTCATCAGGCTTCGTATTTTTGATCAATGTACACCATTGATCATATTCACCATTAATATGATAAGCATCTAAAAGAACCTTCTCTTTTTCGAAACATTGAAGGATGGAGAATATCTTTTCAATGGAGTTGATCCATTGTTCGATGATTGATGGATTGGATGACCCTTTAAAAGTAGGATTATTTTGTCTCATGAAGCTCTCAATTGTGACTTTTTCTTTCTTAGGGGGGTTGAATGTTCCACTTGACCCATGTTTCTATTCAAAACTTGAGTTAACTGAGTGAGTATCATGACAAATTTTGTGATTCCCGCTCCCATCAGATTGGGTATCCCATTAGAACAGTCATCACATTGATATTCGCATTGGTTGTTAGCCTGAGCCCTCATATTACTAGCCATTGTATGGAATAAAAGGAAAGTTAGGGGTAACACATAAAGGGTAATCCAATTACAAAAAGGTATAATGTATAAATTACCTTTATTTACTTAACTTATGTATTTATAGACTTCAATCTATGTTATCCATGATCTACTTCCCAATATATATTATTAATGGAATTTTTTTTATTCCCTTAACAATGGTTTATACTCAGCTTATGAATTTACCAAATCATATTCCCCAGGAGTTTCATACCCAATAGTGAATCAAGTCCCATTGTTGTGCACCAGTTCTCATTCGAGTCAAGCTCAAAGCGGTGTTTTCATGTTTTACCCCCAGATACATATGTGTCAGAGCCACCTCTACCTATTCGTATCTAGATAGGGATGTATTTGCTTAATAAACCACTTACTAAATAATAACCAAAATATAGGGATGTTTTTATTGTACTTAGTCTTATCCCTAAGTCTTTCACTAGGGTTTTCTAATACTAATCCCAAAAATAACTAAACATATCCTCGGATACCAACTATAAAAACCTGACACTTTATTACACACTTAAACAAAATTTATTACATAAACTTTAACTTAAGATAACTCTAAGGATAAAAAGTTCAAGTATATTGTGAAAATTAGTAACATTACATAACAACTTAAGACATAAAAATACAACATTCTTTTTGAAAACTTCCTTTACATGACCACAACATTCCCTCATACTTAGCATTGCATGGGATATCCTGAGGACATACATGTGAAAAGGGTGAGCTATAAAGACTAGTAAAGGAGTAAACAATGTATAACATGAAGAATGAAATACATATTAAGAAATAGTAATATCAATGTATCATAAGAGAAACATGAATATAAAGGTGTGATATAGCATGATTATCATAACATGGAAATGTGGCAACAACATTTAACATGATAATAGCATGAGCCAAGGATCATTGCACATGGATCATGAGTAAAACCTAATTTAACTTGATTTATAATTATTAAACCCTCATTTCACTTGATGTATCATGATACTAGTCTTTACCCAATACATTGGAGTGCTATTAGGGTGCACTCTTCTTAATCATTTCATTTCATGCATAAGTGTGCCACATGGATCATTCAACATCATCATTTATTACATGATAAAGTAATGTGTAATAGATACATTAAAATCTATATTAAATAATTAAATGTGTGTAAAGGTTAATACCCTTGATAGAGAAATGGGCATTGTATTCACAACACAATGACTTTGGCTTGGAAAATCACGGTGTAATTTCGAAAGCATAACGGTGTGACATAAGAATTCATAAAAAAGGTTGATGAGATATAAAGGATTATATACTCATATTTACATGAAATTTATAGTAATTAGGTCATATAGATACATTTCCCAACATATGTAATGGAATTTAGATGCATAATATAAAATAATTTCTTGAATGTAAATGAGAAGAGAGAAATTCCTTACGGGATGTCAGCATGGTAACGAGTGTACTTGGGAGGAATTAATGAGAGATAAAGTTGTATCTAATCATTAAAACATAATTAGGGAGGTATGGAGGAGGTTTGAAATCATACCCCAACATTTTTAATTGAAAACAAAAGGGTATAACAACCTAATGAAATTTGGACAAAAATGAGAAAGGAAGAAATGCCTTACTTGGAAGTGTGAACCCAAAGGCTTAGGAGAGGCTTGAGAGAGGCTTATTGGGAGATTTGGGAACTTTTAGGGGATACTAGAGAGATGAGGTCAGGGTTTGGTCGAGCTCCAAAGGTTTTGAGTGAATAGTAAAAGGAGAGGGAATTCATTATTATTTAGGTTTTGGACACCACACATTAAACTAATCAAAAACACAAACCAAAACATGGTTTTTGCCCATAGTTTTTTCCAAAGGGGAGTGGAAAATATTATTTTATAAGTCCAATGTCCTAAATTCTTAAAATATTAGGCTTTCTTATGTGGAGGTGAGTCACACTCTCAAGGAAATCATTTTAAAATGTCAAAATGTTTTATAAGTCTTGGAGGGTCCACTAAGGATTTGTAAAATAAATTAAACAAACCTAAAATCACATTATTTTAAAGTTAACACATATATTGTACAAAAATACCATTTATAATATTTCATTACAACACTATTGGGTCATTATGGTATCATAAAATGCATTATATATTTAAACGGAATTTAATTTTTACACAAATATTTGACTGTCTCAGAGAATTATGAAAAAATAACCATTGGATAATTTTGACATCCTAATTACAAAAATAATATTCATTTTATCTAAATAATTTTATAAACATGTGAATTTTTATTTTTAAAATAAAAACCAACATTTATCGAAAATTCATGGGTTTTGACAAAAACACCTTTCAAACCATAATAAAAATTGAAATTGTATTCCAAAACATTATACAATCATTTATATTTAATAAAAAGTAATCTAGTAATAATATTTTATTAAAATATTATTTAATTCAAAAGTTCATTAATTCATCAAAATAGATTTCGTAATTGAATATTAACTAAAAAAATACTATTTTTGCTTTAAAACTATTTACAAAGTAACAATACTAAAATGAATGTATATTCTTTATTTTATACAAAAATAATGCACATAATCATAGTGCTAGAGACTTATTACATAAACCCTTATAACACCCACATAATACCTAAGGGTAAGGTGTGCGATGGTGGTAGACTCTTTGGGAGGCTCAGATAACATTGCTTGGGTGGTAATCTCTATTAAGCTCCACTTCTCCCGTAGGTGGTTTTGTTCAAGATTAACATGTTGAAGCTCAGATTGGGCTTGGTCAAGAGCGAAGCCCAGTGATGCTACCTCCATTCTGAGCTCCAACAAATGGTCTTTGTATAGAGAAATTCTTTTGGATGAGACCATCACTTCATTTGTCTGAGTAAATTGGATTTATTAAAGCCCTATATTTATACTAATCATGTGATCATTGTTCAACATCTATATTATCAATGGTAACAATTCTTATTGGTATTTTGAAACCAAAAACATAAAACCAAGGAATTTCATATTTTATATAACCATTTTACATAATAATACATTTAATTAGATCAAGAGTAATTTTCATTAATAAAATCTTGGGTCATTACAATCTTCCCCCCTTAAGAAATTTCGCCTTCAAATTTTCCTTTTCCCACACTAAAACAGATGAGGGTAACTTTACTTCATCACTTCCTTTGATTCCCACATTTCTTCTTTAAACTTTTTGTTTCTCCATATCACCTTGATGAGGGGCATTGTCTTATTTCGTAGAACTTTTTAACTATGATCTAAGATCTTCACCAGATTTTCTTCATTGGAGAGGTCATTCTCCAATGGTACCACCTCTAGATTGAATACATGTTATGGGTTAGATATTTACTTCCTCAAGAGTGATACAAGGAATATATCATATACTTGAGATAGGTTTGGTAGGAGTGGTATGAAATAGGCCATTGATCCAATGCAATCAAGGATCTCAAAAGGGACAATGTCCTTGGACTAACCTTTATATTCTTCCAAAATATAATAACTCTCTTCCACGGTGATATGTCGAGGAACACCATGTCGCTAACATCAAACTCTAGGTCTCGTCGATGATTATCAGAATAGATCTTTTGTCGACTCGGAGAAACTTTAATTTATTGTTGGATGGTCTTAACCTTCTCCACCATTTCTTCAACCATTTCTGGACCTAAGATCTTTCACTCCCCAACTTCATCCCAACATGTTGGTGTTTTTCACCTCTTCCCATAAAGGTCTTCATAAGGAGTCATTTGGATTCTTGAGTGGAAACTATTATTGTAAGAGAACTCAACTAGAGGAAGATGTTGATCTCATCCTCCTTTGAAGTCCATTGAGCATGCTCTCAACATTTCCTCAAGTGTTTGGATAGTCTACTCATATTGTCCATCATTTTGAGGATGATAATCCATACTGAAGTTTATCTCAGTATTCAGAGCATGTTGAAGACTCTTCCAGAATATAGAGACGAATCTTGGATCTCGATTGGATACAGTAGATAGTGGTACTCCATGAAAACTTACCACTTCTTAGATATATATCAGTGCAATTTTATCTAATGATAAATCCACTCAAATTGCAATGAAGTGTGTTGTCTTTGTAAGATGATCCACAACAACCCAGATAGCATTGTTTTCTTTGGATTTATTTAGAAATCTGGTGACAAAGTTCATGGTGATGTTCTCCTATGTCTATACTGGTATGGGTAATGGTTGCATCATCCCCTTATACTTCTGCCTCTCAGCCTTCACTTGCTGATATACCAGGCACATTGATGTATACTCAGTGATCTCCCTCTTTAGGGAAGGCCTCTGAGCAGCGGCGATTCATACCTCTCACGTGCTAGGGTTTTCTCCTGATCGGTTTCATTCCCTCACCCCCCCCCCCCTCCGGTGTGGCGCGGTGCGGGTCGGCGGCGTTGTCCTTGGCCTGGCGTCGGCAGGCTTCGATGATGACTGGCGAGGCTTCGTTCCACATCAGACTGGCGTGGGTTATGGCGACGTTCCTCTTTTCCGAAAGCGTTTCCTAGGATGAGGGCTGAGAGTGGCTTTGTCCGGACTTTCTAAGACACTGACGGCGTGGATCTGGCTCTGCATTCCATGCTCAGCAAGTTTGTCGCGTCATTTCGTTGGATCTCGGTTGGAATAGGTGAGCGATGGCTTCAGCTCGGCTAGATTCCTTTCGGGTGTGGCTCGGTGCTGGCCCCAGTGTGGCGCGGAGGGGGGAGGGTCTCTGTTTCTGGCCTTCGGTGGCCTACAGCTCTACTCGCAGGTCTAATTTCTATTTTTTTCTCTTTGGTGTTGATTTGGTTGAAATGGTAGTGGATTTGGTGTCATTCCTTGGTTTTTCTGCTCCTCACAGTGAATGGTGATTGTGTTGAAGTGGTGGTGGATTTCGTGCCTTGGGTGGGTATTTCTTCTCCTCGTGGTGATTATTGTTTGTATGTATCTTGTTGTTCAAAGGTTCTTGATTATAGATTATCCTCAAATACTGCTCCAAATGAGGTTTAGAGCTGCAAATTTTCACCAGTCTTATGTGATTCGGTTTTGGATGTCTGAGAGGGTATGGCCTTGGCCATCGGTATTGGCCCGTCTTTGTACGGGACAGCTTCTCTTGCAGCATTGGAATGGTAGAAATTGGACTTATTGTTGTTTATTCTTGGGAAGGGCCTTTCTTTGTTTTTTGATGTAGTTTTTTGAACTTTGAACTATTGGGGCACAATTTGATGTTTTTTGTCACTGAATTCATGTTTTCTGGTTTCTCACTTTTTCCTTAAAAGTGTTTCCTTAATAAAAAAAAGTAATTGTCAATCAGTGATCTCCCTCTTCATGTTATCCCACCAATAATGCTCTTGGATATCTCAATACATCTTTGTGTTTCTTGGGTGAATGTAAATTCAAGCTTTGTGAATCATCCAAAAGCTCTTTCTTTAAATCTAGATTTTATGGAACACATAGTCTTTTCCCAAATCTCACAATTCCTTTTTCATTAACATTAAACTCCTAGGATTTCTCTTTTCTGACAGTTTCCACATTCTTCTGAATTCCTTCATCATCCTTTTGAGCATCCTTTAACCTTTCTAAAATAGATGGTTGAACAATCATTTGTGAATGGATTGATTATGTTCCATTCTTTATTATTCTCATGTCCATCTTCATCAAATCTAAGAATATTAGTTCATTTTCAATTCTCATCAATGATAGAATCGTTGGGTCCTTTATACTTAGAGCATCTACCACCTTGTTCGCTTTCCTAGTGTGGTAATGGATTGATCAGTCATAGTCTTTGATCAGATCTAACCATCTTATTTGGTGCATGTTCAACTCTTTCTGTGTGAATATATATTTGAGGCTTTTGTGATCTGTATATATTTCACACTTCTCCCCAAAGAGGTAATTACACTAAATTTTCAAAGTGAAGATTACTACATATAACTACAGATCATGTGTTGGATAGTTTTTCTCATGAACTTTCAATCTCCTTGAAGCATAGGCAATGACTTTGTCATTTTGCATCAACACACATCCCAGGCCCTTCGTCGAAGCATCACTATATACCACAAAACGTTCTCAACTTGTGGGTATTGTTATAATGTACACATCGATAAGCTTCCTTTTAAACTCCTTGAATCTCTCTTCGCATTCATCACTCCAAGAAAACTTGACTCCCTTTTGGGTTGGCTTGGTAAGAGGTTTTGAAAATCGTGAGAAATTTCTCACAAATCAGCGATAATATCTAGCTAACCCCAGGAAGCTACCAATATTCATCACCAATGTTGGCATCGACCATTCCTCAATTGCATCTTTCTTGGAGGGATCCATAGATATCCCATTTCTTATGATGATATAACCCAATAATAAGACCTCATTCAACCATAACTCACACTTTTTGTACTTTTCATAGATGTTCTCCTTTAGAAAGGTCTCTACTACAGTTCTTAGATGATCCTCATGCTTCTCCTTGGTTTTTGAGTATATTAGAATATCGTCGATAAAGGATACCACAAATTTGTTTAGGTAATCTCTAAAGACTCTATTCATCAATTGCATGAATATTTCCAAAGTATTAGTGAGTTTGAAAGGCATTACTATGAATTCATAGTACCCGTATCTTGTATGAAAAGTAGTCTTACAGATATCCTCCTTCTTCACCCTTGATAATATCTCGACTGCAGATCCACCTTGGAGAAGTATTGTGCTCTATGTAGCTGATTGAATAAGTCTTCAATTCATGGTAGAGGATATTTGTTCTCTATTGTGATTGTTTTGAGCTTGCAATAATCAATTCAAAGGCGCATTGACCCATCCTTCTTCTTAACTAAGAGGACTGGTGCACCCCATGGTGAAGCACTTGGGCGTATAAACCCTTTATCTAGATTCTCCTATAGTTTTTTCTTCATATCCTCAGGAAACATTTCAGCGAATTCCCTCACAATAGAGATGTCTTCAAGGATGGTTTCTTCCTTAGACTAAATCATCTAATAAAGATACACATGCTCATAGGGCAGTAATATCTACACTTGAGATGATGGTTCTAAGGAAGATTCATCCTCCTCCTTGCACTTGTACAGAATCGGGGGTCGATTCTCCATATAGAGAGTGATTTCCCTCTCATGGAAATTTATGTTGTCTCTATATAGGGAAAGTCAATTCATGCCAATAATTGCATCAAATTATACCATAGGGAGTATTAAGATGTTCTCCAGGAAGTTCAAACCACAAATTGTGATAGGGTAGGAGTTATATTCATGGGTTGCAATGATTTCCCCATTTTCTGTTCTCACCGACATCTTTACTTCCATGATTTTTGGTGGTGTTGGGATTGTTATACTGAACTTTCGGGATATAAAATAATTTGTAGAACCAAAATCAAAATTTATATTTTCTATTCTTAAATGAATAACTAGTGTACCTATCACCACTTCATTGTTGGGGTTTTCTTTAGCAGTAGTGATGGAAAAAACTTTCCCTTGCTTCCTTGGAGGTTGTTGGTTGCCTCCAAAAATAGTTGGCTTAGGGGATTGGTTTGCAAAGTTCCTTGGTTCTTTGCAGTTGAAGCAATGAAAAATGCGTTGAGGGTCGAACAGAGTGTTCCTCTCCTCTGTCACAGGTGCGGTATTTTCTTCTCGGAAGTTAATGGCTAGGTGCCCTTCTCTTCCACACCTAACGCATTTCCTCGTCCCCTTCAGGCAATTTCTGGGGTGCTTCTTTCTGCACCTTTGGCAATTGGGGTGCTAGATTTTCTTAGCACCATTAGATTTATCCATCGGACAGCTAGAATTTAATTCCACCTTACACTTATTATCCCCATAATAACCCTGAGATTCTTTGATCTCCATTTTGACTTTGAGGGCACATCGAACAATTTCCTCATAGCTCTCGAAGTCACAGATCGCTAGGGCTTTCCATAGGCTAGGTTTTATCCCACCAAAGAAGAATTCAACCTTACATTTGGGGGTAACAAAAAAGTCATAGGCATATCGTACAAGACTTTTGATGTTTTACTCATACACTCAGATGGATTCATCTTATTTTTTCTTGAGGGAAAGGAAGTCCCTTTCCATCTTCAGTCAAAGGGTGTGAGAAAAATATTTATCAAAAATTTTTTTCTATAAATCCTTCCATTAGAATGCCTTGATCTCATCCTCAGGCTTCGTATTCTTTATCAATGTCCACCATTGATCATATTCACCCTCCATATGATAAGAATCCAGAAGAACCTTCTCTTTTTCAGAACAATAAATAATGGATAATATCTTTTCAATGGAGTTGATCCATTGTTCGGTGATTGATGGATTGGATGACCCATTAAAAGTAGGAGGCCTTTGTCTCGTGAAGCTCTCAATTGTGATTTGTTATTTCTTAGGGGGGTTGAATATTCCTCTTTACCCATGTTTCTATTCAAAACTTGAGTTAACTGGGAGAGTATCATGATAAAGTTTCTAATTCCTGCTCCCATCGGATTGGGCATCTCATTAGAACAGTCATCACATTGATCTTCGCATCGGTTATTATCATGATTCCTCCTATTTCTATCCATTAGCTGGAATAAAAGGAAATTTAGGGGTAACACATAAAGGGGAATCCAATGAAAAAAAGGGATAACTTATAAATTACATTTATTTACTTAACTTAGTAATTTATAGACTTCAATCTATGTTATCCATGATCTACTTCCCAACATATATTATTAGGGGAATTTTTTTATTCCCTTAAAAATGGTTCATACTAAGCTTATGAATTTACCAAAGCATATCCCCTGGGAGTTTCGTAACCAAGAGTGTAGCAAGGCCCATTTTCGTGCACCATTTCTCATTTGAGTCTAGATCAAAGCGGTGTTTTCAGGTTTTAGCCCTATATACATTTGTGCTAGAGTCGCCTCTACCTATTCGTATCCAGACAGGGATGTATTTTCTTAATAAACCACTTGCTAAATACTCACCAAAATATAGGGATGTTTTTATTTTACTCAGTCTCATCCATAAGTCTTTCACTGGTGTTTTCTAATCCTAATCCCAAAATTAACTAAACATATCCTCTGATACCAACTATAACAACCTGACACTTTATTACACACTTATCCAAGATTTATTACATAAACTTTAACTTAAGAAAACTCTAAGGATCGAGAGGTCTAGTGTCTTGGGAAAATTAGGAACATTATATAACAACTTAGGATATAAAAATACAATATCCTTATTGAAAACTTCCTTTACATGACCACAATATTCCCTCGTACTTAGCATTGCATGGGATATCCTGAGGACATACATGTTAAAAGGGTGAGCTATAAAACCCGGTAAGGGATTAAAAAATGTATAACATGAATAATACAATACATGTTAGGAAATATGAATATCAATGGAGTATAATAGAATCATGAACATAAAGACATGATATAGCATGATTATCATAACATGGAAATGTGGCAACAACATTTAACATGATAATAGCATGATCCAAGGATCATTATATGTGGAGCATGAGTAAACTCTAATTTCACTTGAATTAACATGTTTAAACCCTCATTTCACTTGATGTATCATGATACTAGTCTTTACCCAATGCATTGGAGCTCTATTAGGGCGCACCCTTCTTAATCATTTCATTTCATGCATATGTGTGCCACATGGATCATACAATATGGAATCATTAAACATCATCATTTATTCCATGATAAAGGAATATGGAATACATACGTGAAAATCTATATTCAATAAGTAAATGTGTGTAAAGGTGAATACCCTTTATAGATAAATGGTAATGGTATTCACTACACAATGACTTTTGCTTGGAAAATCACGGTGCAATTTCGACAGCATAATAGTGTGACATAAGAATTCATAAAAATGGTTTATGAGAGAGAAAGAAGTATATAATAATATTTACATGAAATGGACAGTAAAGGGGTCATATATATACATGTTCCAACATATTTAATGGAATTTAGATGCATAATATAAAATAATTGCTTGAATGTAAATGAGAAGAGGGAAATTCCTTACATGATTTCGACATGGTAACGAGTGTACATAGGAGGCATTAATTAGAGATAAAAGATTTTCTCATCATTAAAACATAATTAGGGAAGTATGGGGGAAGTGATAAATCATGCCCAACATTTTTAATTGAAAAAAAGGTATAACAATATAATGAAA
Organism: Viscum album; assembly: GCA_963277665.1. NCBI lineage: Eukaryota > Viridiplantae > Streptophyta > Magnoliopsida > Santalales > Viscaceae > Viscum > Viscum album. Next base: position 1,494,717,358 of record OY728120.1, read on the forward strand.
TTTGGACAAAAATGAGAAAGGAATAAATCTCTTACTTGGAAGTGTGATTCCAAAGGCTTGGGGAGGCTTGAGATAGGATTATTGGGATCTTGGGGGACCTTGGGAGGATATTAGAGAGATGAGGGAAGGGGTTGTTTGAGGTCCTAAGGTTTTTAGTGAAGAGAAATGGGAGATTGAGTGGGTTTGTATAGGAAAGGAGAGGGAATTCTTTATTATTTAGGTTTTGGACACCACAAATTAAACTAATCAAAACCACAAACCAACCCACAGTTTTTTCCCATGGTTTTTTCAAAATGGGAATGGAAAACATTATTTTATAATTCCAATTCCCGAACTTCTTAAAATATTAGGCTTGCTTATGTGGAGGTGAGTCACACTCTCAAGGAAATCATTTTAAATTGTTAAAATGTTTTATAAGTCTTGAAGGGTCCACTAAGGCTTTGTAAAATAAATCAAACAAACATAAAATCACATTATATTAAAGGTAAAACATACATTATCCTAGAATCCCATTTATAGTATTTTATTACATCACTATTGGGTCATTATGATGTCATAAAACACCTTATATATTTAAACGGTATTTAATTTTTACCCAAAAATTTGACTGCCTTGGAAAATTATGAAAAATTCACCGTTGGATAATTTCTACAACCTAATTCCAAAAATAATATTCATTTTATCTAAATAATTTTCTAAACATGTGAAATTTTACTTTTAAAATAAAAAATGTCATTTATCAAAAATTTATGAGTTTTTCTAAAAAGAGCTTTCAAACCTTAATAAAAATTACAATTGTATTCATAAAAATTATACGATCATTTATATTTAATAAAAAGTAATTTAGTAATAATATTTTATTAAAATATTATTTAATTCAAAAATTCATTAATTCTTAAAAATAGATTTATTAATTCAATATTAACTAAAAATACTAGTTTTTCTTTAAAAACTATTTACAAAGTAAAAATAATAAAATGAATGTATATTATTTATTTTATACAAAAATAATACACATAATCATAGTGATAGGAACTTATTACATAAACCCTTATAACACCCACATAATACCTGAGGTTAAGGTGTGCAATGGTGACAAACTCTTGGGGAGGCTTAGATAACATCGCTCAGGTGGTAATCTTTATTAACTTCCACTTCTCCCATAGGAAGTTCTGTTCAAGCTTAACATGTTAAAGCTCTGCTTGGGATTGGTCAAGATCGAAGCCTAGTGATGCTACCTCCATTCCGAGCTCCAAAAAATGGTCTTCGAATGGAGCAATTCTACTGGATGACACCATCACTTCCTTTGTTTGAGTAAATTGGATTTGTTAAAGCCCTGAATTTATACTAATAATGTGATCACTGTTCAATGACTATATTAGTAATGGTAACACTTCTTAATAGTATTTTGATACCAAAAACATAAAACAAAATAATTTCATATTTTATATAACCATTTTACATAATAATAAATTTAATTATATTAAGAGGGATTTTCGTTAATAAATGTTTGGGTTATTACAGGTGGCGTGCTCCAAGATGTTATTCAACTAGAATCCTAAAATTTTTTGTTCTCAACATTCCTGCATTTCAAATGGTTAAGGTATATTAAATATATAAATAATGAAAAACTAAAAGCTTTTTACAGAAAAAAAAAATAAAAACAAGAACAATGTATATATGTATAAAACACTTATCAATGAGAACTTGTAATATAATTTCATTACCAATTTATAAATTCAATTATCTTCATCTTTATTATCTTCATTTTTATCAACCTCCATTGCAATGAGTTATTCATTTTCACCCTCTCTTAGAAGTTCTACCATTTTGATATTTTCAAGAAATAACTATTCAGTATTTTTTGGTTGATTAGGTTCACTATCACAAAGCATCAATTGATCTTCATCTCCAATACCATATAATTATCTCTTCTTTAAGTGTAAAAAAATACTCCAACATTCATGTATTTAATCATCCACAAAATAAACTATCTTCACTTGTGAATACAAAATAAATGGATCATGGTATGCATGATCACTAGTATCAATCAAGAGATAGAAGTTTATAGAAGTAAAATGTAATTAATATTTCATTATACCCATATCAATGTTGACCCACTTTAATTTGAATAAGACAACTAAAAACTGGACATTATAGTTTACTTTAATTATATCAATCAGCTTCCCATAGTATCCCACCTCTTCAAATGTAAATACACCACTATTATGAGTTTTCAAGTCTTCTTCATGATAAATTATATAAAACCTGAATTTTTGAATATTTTAGGCATCAAATCTCTTAGCCTTCCTTATAGGACCTCAAGCCAAAAACTTCAAATCATTCAATATTTAATCTCAAATTTCAACATTCATTTTCTAGACAAAAAGATATAATTTGTTACTTTTAACATGGAAAAAATAACTCCACTTAAATAATATTAATATGAGAATATACTTACATGAAGGGTGAACCATTCGACAAGATCCTTATTAATAGCTTTTGTTAATTCTAGCACATTTTGAGTTCATCCCCTTAGCCGCCTCTTTGTTTACAGTTGCAATTATTCAATAAAAGAATCTTCAATAACACTATTAAGTAGTACATATCTATGTGCTTGTACCAACTCCAATTCAGTCAGTTTAAAATTTGAACTCTTTCCAATTGTTCATCCAATAGTTGGAAATACTGATGACTGGTTTTTAGAACTAGAATTAGTGTATATTTCATCAGCACATCTAGAATTATTAAATCTAGTCTCAATACCATCCAAATACATAGAAAATAAGTTTAAGAACTCTTTAACTATATAACCTTCATCAATATAGCCTTCCGGTTGATCTTTATTCCTCACATATGATTTTAAATGACCTAAGTACCTGATGAAAAAAATAAGAAACATATTAAAAAAATATGCAATGATTTGATAAAATCAAATTCACCAATGAAAATAATATATATATATATATATATAAACATACCTCTCAATTGGATACATATATCAATAGTGTAGTGGTCCACCAAGATTAGATTCTTCAACCAAATGAATAGTCAAATGAATCGTGACTATGAAGAATTAAGGGGGAAATAATATCCCCAAATGACGTATTTTCAAAACAATTCTTTCTTGAAGTTTATCAAGCTCAGTTGGATTTAAATTTTTTCCAAAAATGTCTCTAAAAAAGGTAAAAAACTCAACTAAAACCATATTTACTTTATAAGGTAAATTATTATGCAAATTCAACAGAAACAAATGCTCCACTAAAATATGTGAGTCATGACTTTTCAATCCATGTAACTTTTGATGTTTTAAGTCAATGTACCTTGATATGTTACTTGAATATCCATATAAAAATTTTAAATTCTTTAATGTTTGAAGGAATATGTATTTATCATGACTTTTCATTATAAAAATAGTCTAAGGATACTTGTCATTCTCATTTTCCCACAAACCATGATTTAAATTAATTAACTCCAAATCCTTACGAGCATTAAGGCGATCCTTCAATTTACCCTACTCATTAAGCACTGTAAAAATTACATTATCACAGAAATTTTTCTCAATATGAATTACATCAAGATTATGATATATAAAATTAAACTCCTAATAAGGAAGTTTTAAAAATATACACTTTTTCTTCCATTTTTTTGTTCCATTTTCTTTGGATATTGTACCTCATACCCTTTTCCCCCCTTCTTTAAACTGATGACATTTTCCAAAATCTTTAGTGAAATTTATTAATTGTTCCAAGATTTATGAACTAGATAACACCTTTGGTGAATTTCTCATTTTAATATCTCCATTGAATCATTCCTTTTTGAACCAAAATTTATGAGAAGAATCAATAAATAGATGATGGAATATAAAACACCATTTTATAGTTTGAGGTAATCATTTAGGTTCAAAATCAAAATTACAAATTTGAAAACCCAAACCAGTATGAGTGTTCCAAACAGATAAATTTATCAGTCCAGAAAATTTGTTAATTTTCCACATTAAAGTATCATGCATTTTGAATATTTTTCTCATTGAAGCATCATGTGTTTCCATTCCATCATCCCATAATTCTTGTAATTATTTTATTAGAGGTTGAAGGTATACATCAATGTCATTTCCAGGAAGATTATTTCGAGGAATAATCATCGAACTAATGAAATAAGTCTTCTTCATACACATCTATGGAGGTAGATTATATGGGATCAAAATAGATATCCAAATTCTATAATTAGTAATTAAATTAACAAAAGGTTTAAACCATCATAATCCAATCTAAAACATACATTCCTAGGATCTGAAGAAAACTCTGGATATAGTTAATCAAACATATTTCATGATGTTTAATCTTTTGGATGTCTCATCAAGCCATCATTACTATCCTAAAAATTCCACTTGATGTTGTGTGCAGTCTTAGATGACATGAATAATCTTTGCAAGCGTGGTTTCATAGGAAATTAATGCAATACCTTTACGGGAGTTGTCTTCTTCTATTTCTTCCTAGGGTTTCATTGATTTATACTCTTACTATTTTTCATTTAATTCCATCTTCTTGAATGAAATCTTGTTCATTATCTTTATCATACTCTTCTCCCCAATAAATCATGAAATCATTAGGGAAAGCATGTATATTTTTAGAATAAATTCCAAGTTTTTTTATGAATTTTTCATCTCATAAAATTATGCATAGATCTTAACTTCACTAAATTCATCATGAAGTAGCTCTAAAATCATGGACATTGCTTTTTCAATAATTCCATAGAGACACTTGATATGATACAACTTAACTATAAAAGACAACTTCTAATACTTGGCATTCCCTTTATACAGTTCTTACTATCCATCTACAATTAATTCATTAAAATCATTTTTTTGGTCATTGAAGTTCTGAGCAAGATTAACCTACTCAAGATCAACTAAATCTTTTTTTTGATCTATTGAAATCTAGGACATTTTATTCTGTAAAACCAAATTCTTCATTTAACAAATTTCGAACTAAATTCCCCTTTTTCAAGTCACTTTGTATTTTTTTTAAGGTATTTTCTTTATTTTGACTTTCCATAACATTTTATTCACCATGCCAAATCCAATATACATATCAATAAGGAAATGGTTTCAATATAAAATTCTCATATGCTTTATTTATATTCAACCATCTCTTGAATTTATAATCAAAAACTTGGAAATTTTATTCTACCATCCATTAATCGGTTTTCAATTGCATAATCTAAAAATTCTTCCAATCCATTAGAATATCAAGGTGTGTTTCAAGGTTAATTAATCCAGATTTTATCCATAGGTATTGGATTTTATTATCCCTATACATTCAAATATAAAGATATTAATTTTTAATCAAATAGGTACAATTAAAATTAAAGAAGAATCTATACGGGTTAGAATAAGACTCAAAAGCATGGTTTGTGAAGTTAGATACATGATTGAAATAATTAATATTTAATTATGGAAGTGTGTAAAACAACCTATACATTAAATATGATAAATATGTATCAATTTTTGATATTTTATATTTATATGTTATTATTTTTATGGGTTAAAAATTTAATGGTGTATTTTACCTTAGTGTTGTAACTAAGGAGGGTTCATTCCATTAAAAAATTAGCTACATTGATCAATTTCCAAACCATTTCCCATGGTATAATTGAGACCAAGAGCACCCATTTAAAAATATGAATGAAAAGTAAACTTTATTTGTATATCACACACTATTGGATGGCTAAAACTGATAAACATAGATTTTTTGGTTGTAATATGTGTTTATACTTCATTCTACCATTTAAGGTCATTTTATATGTGCACCTAAATTTTCTAAAAAACTAGCTAGGGAGGGGAACCTTTTACTAGACACATACTACACCTTATTAGTTAGTGATTCCAAAGAAAAATATTTAAAATTCTAAAATTTCTTTAATGTGATAAGTAATGATTCTTGAAGCTTAGTCGTGTTTTTGGGACTGTTACCATGTATCTAGTGATTATAGTGGAATATTATGTTTAATAGATTGATACATGTATTTTCTCACCCCATTTATTTTTTTCATTTTTACTCTTTAAGATTGGTGTTTTTATAATGTGAATTTCTTATTATAAAATGTTGATCCATGAATATTCTACTCAGGAGAAAGTTATTAAATCAGGTAATAAAATTTCAACTAAAATCCCAAGATTAAGAATTTATTATGGAAGAAAAATGAAGGAAGACAAAATTAATGGAATTAATTAATCTCATGGAATAGAATAAGTTGTAAAAATAGGAAAACTGAGGTAAAGAACACTCAGGTTGTAAAATTTACATTTAAGTATAGGGGTATAATCAAGTGTCATTGTTCCACCAATTATTGTAAAAAAATTCAAGAAAAAAAATATATTCCATTATGTATATTATAACCAATAAAATAATTTTTAGGTATGGAGGCTATAAGATAATACACTTTGAGAAACCAATTTATAAAATTTCCTTTGAAAACTAAAATACCAAATCATCATAAATTCACTATATTAAAGGTAACCTAACATTGGTTCTTAAAAATCCATGCACACCCTTAGAAGTCATGATTTTCAATTAAAAATTATTTTAAGAACCCAAAAAATTAAAGTCATGAAATCACATAATACAATACATTCTAATATTTTATCAAATTTTAAGTGTCTATGGTAGTTGAAACAAAATTAAAATTCATTTTTTCATATAAAAACATTCACATTCAATGGAAAACAAGAAAAAAATGGTTTCCCTTTAAAATATATTTATATACACATATAATAATTTCATTATGAATCTAAGACCTAGCTTAAAGAGGCAAGAAATCAGTGTTTATTAATTTAATGAACTATACAATAGAGAAAACTAACCTATGATATACCACTTTTACAACATTCGATGCTAAATCACCACAAAATGGAAAAAAAAAAGAAGACTTAAGAGGCTAGGATGAGGGGAACCGAGCCTGGGAGAGGGAGGTCAGAGGGGGCATTTGCATCGCCGCTGAGGAGAGGAACCATCAGGGATAGGGAGGTCAGAGGGGGGGTTCTGCATCGTCACTAGGAAGAGGGAGGTCGAAGGGGGGTTGTGGGGGTCGGGGTTTCCATCAAGGATGGAGTAGGGAGGTTGAGGGGGGGTTTCACATCATAGGTGGGGAGAGGTATCTCAAAGGGTGGGGGTTATGGGTTCGGGTTGTATAGGGATTGGGGGAGGAGAGGGTCGAGGTTATACCGTGCTGAGGGAGCATGTGAAGAGGAGAAAATAGGGTTTTTTTACATTTCATGGTGGTTTAATGGAAACTACCTCTAATTATTAAAATAAAAAAATATAGTGGTGGTTTGATGAAACCACCGCTATATTATTTTTTTAAACTGAATTTGTTTAGTGTGGTTAATATTACAACATCTAATAAACCTCCCCTAACTGGTGATTTTTTTGTAGTGTATTCTAATCTTAATAGTGATTTCTAATTTATGATACTCTAATTCAGTACTTGGTTTCCACCTTGGTTCTCAAACATTCATTCCCATGAGATAATGAGAAATATTGTGGAGAGCCCCCAATTCACACCAAAGAGTCTTAGGGAATCCCTCTTCCCCATTTTTATACTTTTGTGTCATTATCCTTTTTATTTTTGCTCATGTTTTTGTATATTCCCTATATTTTTGTTCTTTTTAAGGTCATTGTGAATCATTATTGTATGAAAATGTTAATTATCTATGAGACATATTTTGAGCTTCAATTGTATTTTAAGTTTCTTTTCTTGCATAATTTATGATCTAACATGAAACTAAGTGTATGATTTTGAACTTGTTCTACTGGTATACACCACTCCATCATGCAGGAATTATAATAATAATTTTTCTATGCAAGGATCAAGGAAGAGAGGCTATAATAATCAGGGAATATTTATTTTATTTTTTATCTTTTTTTCCATTCCTTTTCTAAATTTCATTTCTATTTTTTCATTCATCTCTCTCATATTATTTTAAATATTGATGATAATGTTTGATTCAAGTTTAGGGGAGGTAACCTTAGACCCCATTTGAATTTTTTCCTCTTAATTAAGCTAGGAGACATCATTGATTAGTGAAATAATTTTGTAAAGTTGAAAAACATGATGGATAATGGTAATAAATATGGAATAAATAAGTAAAATTTATTGAGAGTTATATATATTTTAAAATTTTCAGTTGTTTCTAAAATTATTTTTTATTTTATTATGATTCTATATTTTGATTCTAAAAAATTTCATTTATTAGACTGATCATATTTATTTATTTTATGGCTTTATTTTCTGATACAATTTTGAATTATCATTCTTTAGAGGTACTAAAAACCTTTTTTTATACTTCACTTGGTACCCTCATTCCTTGATAGATTTTTAATTTTTTCGTTATAGCCAAAATTTTCTTGTTTTTCTCATTGAAACATGGTGATTTTAAGACATATTAAAATGATTGAGTCCATTGATTAAAATGTTTGATCCCACTTAATCTTGAGACCAACATTTACATTTAATCTTTTTACATGAAATTGATACCATGGATTTACCTATAGGAAGCCACATTACAAGCTTAATTTCCCTTCAAACCCTAACTCATAAGTATGATTACATGATCTTTGATAGAGCTATATTAGGGTGTTAATAATATCATGAGAAGATGGGAAAATATTGTTTAAATGGAAAGTGGAGTTATTCTCATTGTTTTTTGAATAAAAAGGGGACCTGCACTAATTTTGATTATGATTACATTAATTCCTATACATATTGAAAAAGGGAAAGAAAAAAAGGAGAGAAGAGAGAAAATGTGATAAAATCGAATACCTTGGATTGACCCATGACTTGAAACTTTCCCCATTCTTGTACTAACTATCACAAATACTATTGATGTTGGGTATTGAATCATTGTTCCAGTTTTACTTCCAAGTGTGTGAGATTTACCCTTGAATAATTTCCTTTGAAAAAAAGAGAGATAAAGAAAAAATTATGAATGAGAAAATTCATCACTATTTATAAGATAAAACATTTCCCTATTTAGGAAGAGGAGAAAGAAGGTGGATTTGATTCATGGTGAAGGAAAAAGAAATCCATTTCTCATTAAACTAAGTTGAGATCATGCATTGTACTTTTGATTCTATCCTCCTTTTTCAAGATTTATTTATGTATGTTTGCTTCATTACCCACCAATATTAAGCCTAAAATATAATATAACGTCAATGAAAATTCATATTTATTTTTTAAGTTTAATCTCTAGGTGAATATTTCGATAACATACAAGCATATATATAGATTTATTCCCCCTAAGATTTAGAATAACTCCAATCAAATACATCTTTAGTGATTAGTGAATTGATTTTTAGGTGAGTTAAATCATAAATGGAATAGTTAATCATGAGAGGTTGAATTATATGAGAAAAGGGAGAAATGTTTTGAAATGGATTGATAAATTAGGAATTATTAAAATACTATTTATTATATGGGATAAGTTCTTTTAAAAAAATCACTCATGTATTTTTGTTTATGAATACCATTGTTTAAATATCTCTCATGTAGAGATTTGATTACTATTTTATTGGATGTTGAGTTTTTACTTAAGTATAATAAAACATTAAAATTTTATGGGGTGATGAGTAAAAAATATTCACTCAATATGTCCATAATTTGAGTGTTTTTATTGATCAAATACTTTATAATTTTTGTGTTTTTATATTATTTATGGAAAATCACATATTGATTGTAGAATTGATGTGTTTTGAATATTTTTGAAGGAAAATGACCTAATCATTCCATAACCTACCAAATAATAGTAGGATTCAAATTAGAGGCACTTGGGAGTGCTAAATTTTTTGACACAATGCAGCGTAAAGCATGGTACCACACCACAATTCCCCTCATAGAAGATTAATTTAAAAGCTTCATCAGATAAATTTGGAAAATTAAAGGATATGTTGAGTTGTGAATGGATACACTATTCCACAACCAGAGTTATAGAAGAATAAATTTAATCTCATGTATGAATGTTAAGTGGTTGAAATAGATTAGCTCAAAAATCCCTCATGCTCATGTCTAATTAAATTAGTCAGTTTATGTCACAACCATAAAGCCTAACTCCATAGCTTTTTCTACATAGGAATAACTTGGATTAAAGTTTTAGAGTATCTATATCATTCCATTTGGAATCACATGGTAGTTTTATCATGATATAATAAATTTAATGAGATTATTAAAGAATTCATCATAGCACAAATTCTGTGATATGGAGGGACATGAATTAGCATAACTGTGTGATTTGGGACACATGAACTTCATGCCATAGCACTTACTCTACACTAAAACCCACTTCAATTTGAAATGGATATGGTCAACCCAATTATAAGAATATTATAATATCACTATCATGATATTCAAGATACTTGAGATTTTAAAAGGATATATTTTTCATCCATGCCAAAACTGCCTCTTTTGCGGCATAGATCTTATCAACACTTTGTGAGAAATCCAAAAAAATCACCATGCCATAATATTTATTATTGAACTATGGTGTTTTATGGGACTATATATTACAATTAATGAAAAGATTTTAATGGATCTAGGTTTTGGGTATTTTTAGGGATAAAGAAGAATAGAGAAGGAATGTGGCTGGAGAGAGGCCTTTTGGAAGGTGACCTAGACTTTACTTTGAGAACTTTTATGTGTTGATTCTATGCTTTTGGATTTGAGTTTTAAGTTTATGGTAGTTTATTTTTATTTCTTTTATTCTATGTATGCTTTGTTCTTCTCTATTGTGATTATGTTTCTTCCATACCTAAAGGTTACTTATTCATTCATGATGGTTGATCATTCCCTCATGAGTGGGTAGTTCCTTTAGGGATGGTGGATCGAGAGTAAGAGGGTGATATTTTAACATGAATTTTTTATTTCTATTTTGAATTTAATATATTAATATTAACATCAAATTGAGGCTAAATAAAATCATATCCCTTAGTTTCATAGTGGGAGTGATGGTGATTAAGGTATGAACCCCAATGAGATATAGAATTATGAGATTGTGAGATTTTTTTTATTTATTATTTTGATTTTGATATGAAGAGTAACATACCTAGGTTTTACTAGATTAACTTGACTATATCAATAGAATGTAATTTTTTGGTTTTAATTACTAAAAATGATGTATAATTAATTACCCTAAGAAATCATTTAATTAATTTACCATGAAAATTTATAATATAAATGTATCATAAATTTCTAAAACAATATCCTCTGAAATTGGTCCACTATCTCTTTTAATTTTTAAGGTTTTTTAAAATTATATCTTTTTTATGCTCCATTTTTGTTCTTAATCTGATTTTAGTCTCCAAAATACGTTCTAAATGATCTATACTCAATTTTCCCCCAACCATAAATTGAGAAAAGTATACTAGGATAGGATCCATCTTATTCCTAGTGGTTTTAAAAAAAAGCCTACCATTAATATATTAAATTCTTATATTATTAGTAATTATGGATCCATAAATTTAAATTTATATTATTTTACCAATTACCTCAAAAGGTATACTTTGTGAAATTAAGATGTGATAGTTCACCTTCACCAAGGAAGTATGGAGTCATGTCAGCAGAAGCAGTAGCCGTTGATATATCCATTTTTGGAGGAAGTGACATGGGATGATTTCCATATATGGTATATAAGTTTTATAGAAAGTAAATTATGTTTTAAAATAACTAATTCTTGTGATGGGGGATATTTTGGATTAAACTGGTCTCGTATAGGAGTAACCTTGGTGTTTAAAAGGCTATATCAAATTAATCTAGCATGTTACAAAATATTGATCTGATAAGTGTAGGATGATCTGTACTCTAGAATGTAAATGAATAAACTAAAGGATAAATTCTATAAGTGGTCATGTGATTCTAAAAAAGTTTTTAAGATTCAATATTCATATTCACTATAAGGGCCGGTTGATGTGGTGATGCTCATCTGGTTGCCTTGGCCAAATAGAGGGACAACTACAAAGTTTATAAGGTAGTATAATCGGTGTAACATGATAGTAGCTATGGAGAATATCTATAAATAAAGGTCATGAGATCATATATTTAGTGTGTATAGGCAATGGGATCAAGTGAATAGTGATTTGAAAGAGTACGGGATAAAATTCATTCATGTGGGGGACTTCCCCATGGAGTGCTCATGGCCAAAAGGTGGCCATTGGAAGTGTTGCTATGTTTTTTCTATTCTGAGTAGGGTTTTGGAAATTAGGTCCATTTAAACTCAAATTTTTTACTATTTAATGAAATATATAGTTTTCTCCCATGTGTATTAGGACTATGTCTAAACAATGTTATTATTGTGTGTTGTTCTTGTTTCCTTATTCATGAGTTTGTTCTTTCTTATTAGTTATTTATTGAAGATCTTATCGAAGACCATTAGATTACCAGAATCATAGTGAATGTAATATAATCATGGTTTCTAGGGTTACTGTTATTCCTAGTGCTATAAATTTAATTTTTAGGTTGTTTTGTGGAACTCTAGATCCTTTCAGGTGCCCTGATCCATAGGTTGTGTTCTTGAAGCAAATTTTAATTCTAGAAGTTGGGTGGTTCCAATTTGTTGGTTATGAATTCCCTAGATAAGTTGTGGGATTAATGGTCTTTTAATGTAAATGTTAAAAAAAATCCCCAAAAATAGTATTAAATCACTCATGTAATGTTTTGGTGCTCTGATATCCACAATGGAAACAACTTTCTATCCATTTATCTTATAGAGAAATTTCACACATGTTTTTTCACAACATCTTCACATATACATGGATTATATTATATTATATATATATATATTCCCCATATAATCTAAAAACTTTAATAAAATTAACATCCTTTAATGTTGGTCAACATCTTATTAGAATCATTTTAAAATATAGGTGGGATGGCCCAATAACTTTCACAAAGTTTTTATATCTTAAATAAATAATGGGAAAAATTAGAATATATGATCAACTATAGTATACTAATTATCACCATTAAGTATTGTATATTTTTCAATAATAAATATTGAAATTCATTCTTATAACCATAATCATTTTTTAGAAAAATAGGCAGGGTTTCATTTTTCTAATTTTAAGTACCACCGCATTTTTAACATGAAATTTTCATAGATCCTATTTTCCATATAATCTAAAAGACATCAAAAATATATCTATTAGAACATAGTTTCCTCTTTTTCATATTGATCATTTTATTATTTCACCACTAAAATGGAAATATCACCATAGATTTGTTCCCTTCACTTGAGCATTTCATGTAGTTACAATTAAATAATCTTCATTCACCATAATCTCCAACACAACATAGTTGTGTCATTTTTATTTTATATAATAAAATAATATATAACTTAATCAACAATGGATTATAAAATGGCTTGATAAGTTTATATCCCTATTTAGTTCAAAAACTTTATCTATGTCTCCTTTTGAATAGACATCCATCGTGGAAGCTCCCACAACATTTTTCCAAAATTGCATAATATATATTTTGTAATAACTACAAAACCATGATGTTTGTTTATAAAAATAGTTTGTTTAATTTATTAAATTTAATAATATTTAATTTATTATTATAAAAATAAAAAAAATATGTTTCCAGAAATAAAAATAGTGATTATTAAAAGAAATATTTTATCTTACTCATTTATGTTATGTGTTTTAACCCCGATGTTTTTTCACCAACCATGTTATGGTTTTCATGTTTTATAAAAATCTAAATGTTTTCTGAATTTATTCTTATTTCAACTAACAATTATTTTCTCTAACATATTCCATCATGAAAACAGTTTTATTGATCAACATTTTACCCAAAAAAAACGTTCAAAATGACAAAATATAATTTTGATCAATAGATCAACATGTCCTAGTGAACCCTATAGGTCACTAATTTGAATTAATCCCTTGGTAGTTTAGATAAATTTGGTACAACCTTTAGGGTGTATCAGTTATACCTACACAAATTCACTCTTTTTAACTTAAATATATTATATTTAATTACTTATTTATTTTCATGGAAATGTTTTATAATGTATTTATATTAGTTCTCATGCTTGAGCCTTATAATAGAGTTTGTTGATCCTAGGGGTACATAATATATTTTGATTCTTCTAAGATGGGATTCAGATATTTTGTTGTAAGAGTGGGTTCCCTAGCCCCAACATGAATAGTATTTTCCGATTACCATATCATGTATACAGTGAGTTATACATGATGTGTTATTTCCATAATATTTTTGATACTTCTATATCCACTATTTACATGGTAATGTACTTAGATTATTTTTTGTATCAATAGATTATAGAAATTCCTAGATATAATGAGAACCTTGAGATTCTAAGAAAATAATATTAAATATAAGACATATGGGATAAATAAATCATACTAACAGGACACGAATAATGTCTAACTATCAGGTGTTGGGGGATCATAGTCATTGAGACATCTTCTCATGAAGTTTTTACTTGGTGATCTTGAGTAGGAAAGATCATAAGGACTGACCTACCAATAGAAATACCACATGTTTCCAGTGTCATTGGATAATCTTATCTATGAAAACATGTATTGGTCTCTCGACTTAAGATCATTATTAATTTATACAATTTAATTGTTTACTTTGATCCAAAATGAAAATCATGATGTTTATGTCAGGGAGAGGTATATTGCATTGTGTGTTGCATTGTTGGTATGACATTGATTAAATGATCAAGATAGGATTTCTCACTTCTAAAAGAAAGATATATCTCAAGACCAGTTGACTATGATGGTAGTACCTTTATTAAATTCATATCAATAGTATAATAAGATAAGTTTATCTAATAAATTTATAAAATAATAAATCAAGAAAGGATTATGAAAAAAAGTGTGCATCCTGTTTTATGATACATCGTGAGAGAAAGAGATTATATTATGATTATGTGCATGTAGTAAGTTTTCAATGTTATGAATAAACCTTATATCCTTAGGGTCCATAATGTTTTTCTAGAAACCACTCATATTCTATGATTATGACTCACTGATATAGAGATATATGCATAGAGGGTCACACACAAAGCATATTCAAAAACTTGGACAATTATAATGAATTTTAATTTAGGATATGGTGGGCTCTATAGTGTGGGTATGGATATGTATGAGTTTAATCAATAAAAAAATAGATTCATTATTATTTGGGTTTAGGATAATGGGGGTTGAATTTATTTACTCTCAAAATAAACAATTTATTATGTGAATATAGGAAAAATATTTAATGAGTGAATATTATTATTCAAGTTTTGTTTAATAATTTATGGGAGATATTATTCAAGTTAATGTATTAGATTTTACCGTGTAACATGTATTTTAATTTTAAAAGTGTGTGATAAAATAATTTTTTCATTTATAGTAAGTTTTCAAGTATTTTTCATGAAATTTTAGGGTTTATTTAAAAGGTTATTTATGTTCAGGGGGGAGTGAAATTTCCACAACTTTAACCAACCCATATAAGTTGGGAGAAGATCACTATTCATGAGACTATTTGTCCCAATATTTTGAAATCCTCTCACTTGTAAGATCCCACCCCTTCGCTAGGGTATGGACCAATTTAAATTTTATTAAGTCTTAGGTAAACCCCCATGGTTGAGGTATTTCTTAGATTTATGAGACACATCATGGGCATACGGGAGTCCAAGGGGCTGGGATTTTATAAGGGAAATAGGTCATGTAGCCGGAGGGTCTATTGTAGTGCCACTAGCTTGAAGGTGTAGAGCCAATAGTCAGTTGGTGGTAGATGTAGAGGACCTACATGGGGCCTGGACACATCAGCCATTCGGTAAGCCCGAGGGTGACTAGACAATGTCATGTTATATAGTTTTTAAAATGGGGTCAGCCCTATAATTTTATATGGGTCCACCCATTATACCTCTTACTCAAGGTTTCCTCCATAAATCAACCTAGTAACAACCTTGGGGAACCTCCTCCATATCCCCTTCCTCTATAATATATCTCCCTTTATTATTATACATTGAAATTTTTGTTGGGTTTAATTAAGAGCTTGAGGTATGGCTATGAATCCTCTTGCCTCTAATATTCATTTCCTTCAGTATCTAGTTATGTTTCACCACTTTTTTCAAATATGTCCTATTTTCAATGATTTTCTATGGTTTCTTGTATTATTTATAATTAGGCCAAACCAAAGGCCAATACTGAACATGTGGAATCTTATAAGGATATAGTAGGTGGTTCCAAAAAATTTCTCATAGTCTTTCTTTTTTTTAAAGTGTGTGTGTAGGTCAATCTCACAAATTTTCCGAGAAGTGACCTTAAATTTAAATTGAAATTTCTAATATGGTTTTTCATAACCTAATTTCCCTAATAAATGTGTTAAAGGAACTAAATGGAGGTCGATCCTAAAGGGGTTGCCTACTTTAGAATTAACCATCAAATGGTTAATTACTTTGATGAGAATGATGTGGCTTCCTTGTAAAAATATGGGTGGACTGAGGGGTTACCCAATTTTGGAAATTACATTTTAAATTTGAAAAGTGGTATAGAAAGCTATAATGCATTTATAAATGGTTAGTGAATTGTAAAATTTCATAGGATTTTTGAAATGGAAAATTATATTAAGTAATGAATTGTGAGATTGTAAGAGGTGATCAATTTGTAAATCATGACATATGAAATGAGAAATTAATTTTTTGAATTGAATTATTGATTTATAAATTGAAATTAATTTGTAAAATAAAATGGTTAAGTTATTTTATGAAATGGGTTTGACATGTAAATGGTAAATGTTGGTGATATGGTGAGTATAAAATGAAATGGTAAGTTGTTATGGATTTATTGGAATGTATTTGATGATGTTAAATAGCTTTAAAAGTAAATTGGTTTATAATGAGATAAAGGGGATTTTTTATGTAAAATAGTGAGTGTGTTTTAAAATATGGAATTTTGAAATTATAAAGAAAACTACCTTGGGGAGGTTTGTGATACTTTAAAGAAAACTCCACTCCCAGGAGGTATGTTATACTCTAAAAAAATTCCCTTAGGGAGGTCTGTAATACTCTAAAGAAAACTCTATAGGGAAAGACCATGATACTTTAAAGAAAACTCCCCTTTGAGGAGGTATATGATACTCTAAAGAAAACTCCCTTAGATATTTTCATGATACTCTAAAAAATACCTTGGGGAGATCTGTGATACTCTAAATAGAAATCCCATTAGGGGGTCCATGATACATATATAGAAAAATTCCCAAAACGGTGGTTGTGATACTATGGTTGGCACAGTCACTACGATATGTTCAGAGATGCATTAGCACTGGCCAAAGTAGGTATGGTTGATTGGGATCATAGACCTGACCATTAATGGTGGTATAGTCTAATCTTGGGTTTCACCATAGTTCCCAAGCATCAGTGATTATTTACTTATTTTTTATTTAAATTTCATATAATTGTTTTATTTTTAGAACCCCACATGAACTTATTTTATCAAATTGGTTATTTTTATGGATGATGTTGGTGGTATCCTACTGAGTTGTACTCACACCCTTATCAGGACAACAAGGCAATTGGGTACCCGAGAAGATGATACTTAATTGTAGGTCTAGGCTTGGCCAATGTTGTTTCTTGATTATTTTCTTACTAGGATGGAACATGGAGTTGGGACTATGCTAGGTATCGAGACTTTTTCAGGGATTTTCCATTTTTTTTCTTTTAGTATTTTATGTTTTGATGTATAATACTTTTTTTGTGTGTTCCTTTCTTAAAATATAGTGCATAGTTCATTTGATATAGTATGGTGTATTTTTATTATTTTTCAATACTTACCTAGGAATTTGTTTTATTGCTTATTCTTCTAGATGGTGTATATTTTTTTCCTCCATTTTCAATTTTTTTACTCTGATATGTAAGTATATTCTTCCCATCGTACCACATTAGACCCATGATACTAGTTAGTAGCCTCTGGCGTATGGGGAGGAGTGCCTAAGGTATGGTAGTGATCGCAAATCTGAGCACTGGTTAGTGTTCTGGAGAGCCAGGACATTATAAAGTGGTATCAAAGCATAATTTTATTTTGTTTTACTAATTGTAAAAGGTGGATAGGATATGGTATGTTTTCAAGACATTTTATGGAACTTGTGCTTGGGACTATCCACTCCATGTATTATGGAATTCCATGTTTCCATGGATGGGATTTTTTTTCATGTTGTTATCTTTTATTGTTGATATAATTTCACCTTGTGTGATACACATGATTATATGGTTATTAATTTATGGGATTTCACATTCTTCTATATGTGTTCATGAATCATACCAAGCATGTAGGATTCAAATGTCATGTGTGTTATTTCCTATGGTTTATTATTTGATTACCTATACTATGACACATATCATTTATTTAAAGTTTCCAAAAGCATTTATATGGTGTTTCCTATATAAGTTTATGGTGGAATCTTAATAAATTGATCTTTTAAATGGATAAAATAATTTTATATGATCTTTTTATTTTATTATTATAAGTTCTTGGATAAATGAAATTCTAATTACAACTTATAGAGTGTTTTCCTCTATAACTTGTAATTGGTATTTCACTTAACTGGACCTCATCTGTGAAAAGTTTTGGTTAAAGTAAATTGTGTGATCACATATCTTGATATTCATGTAGTTTAAGATAAATAAAATTCCAAGTATGAATTATAAATTGTTTTCCTCTATAACTTATACTTTAAATTTCATTTAACTGAATTCTTGGTAGATAAAATTTTGGTTAATATAAAATGAAAAGTGTACAATGGTGAATCCTATATATATATATATATATATTATGTGGGCTTTAAAGGTAGTTTTTAACAAACTTTTATTTTTTCATGTATTAATTTAGAATATTATAAGGATTATTCTCAAAGGAAAGCATTGATACAGCATGAGAATATGAGGCCCAGTGAGCCCAGAATTAATATTTGAATAATAATAAAGATATTAATATCATGCACATTCATTTTTTTTTTAAAAAAAGTGTAATAACTCCCGAATGGAGGCTCAGATCATAAATCTAGGGCTAACTTTGAGTTCATAGTGTGGGTTTTACCCTAGGTGCCACCTAACCTTGGAGCATGTCGGATGATCAGGTTGGGCTCGGTCGTGGGAGAATTTTTAAATAAATTAATTAAATGAAATTATTTTATTTTATTAGTTTTTCATGGCCTAAAATATTCTATAAATACATGGATATGAATCAATCCCTAGGGTTAGTTTCAAAACCTAGAGATTGAGGGGGTTTATTGGATAGGATCCATTGGAGTATTATTGGTAGATGACATTGGATTGAGATCAGATCGATGATCATACACCAATTGAGTTCTTGGATCTTACAAATGAAGGAAACCAAAGATCATTCTTCATCAAAAATTTATCCAAACTTCATATAGTACATTTTTTTCTGTAATCCCATCCTTTTATTTTATCTCAGTCGAACGCATATCAATTCCACAAACAATAATGGATTCATGCAT
Organism: Viscum album; assembly: GCA_963277665.1. Taxonomy (NCBI): domain Eukaryota; kingdom Viridiplantae; phylum Streptophyta; class Magnoliopsida; order Santalales; family Viscaceae; genus Viscum; species Viscum album. Next base: position 1,494,736,885 of record OY728120.1, read on the forward strand.
TGATGGTATATTTATTTGTGATGGATTTATTTTTGTTCATTGGTTATATCCCTCTTCATTCATCTATTTATTCAACAATGGATCGAGTCCAAAAACAAAACAAAAGGTCAAGGTTCATTCCTTATATCCTATATTTTATGGATTTCTCCCTCATTTCTTTAAACATTCATTGTCGGTATTTTCTTTAGCCAATGATTTGATGAATACCTAATATTTGATCATTGTGTGGACATTATACAGTGTAGTGAATCAATAATTTGGGTGAGGTTCATGACCAAGGTTGAGATTGAGGTTTGGTGAATATGGAGGGTGATCAAAGGCATATCAGAATGGATTGTGGTTCCCATTCATCCCAAGTTCAATGAAACATCTACGAATGGAGTGTGTGGGAATTTATCAAGAAGATTTTAAGTTTGAATCCTGATATTTAGAAATAGGAAGGTCAGAAAACCCCAAATCTAATATTTTTCATGAGGTTTGCAAAGGTGGGGGCATGGATGATAATTCAGAAGAGGAACTAGTGGTATCGTGAAATCTCGGGTTACACATTGTGTAATTCGGTATTACACATCATGTGGGACCCTCTTGTGTGGTTATAGTGTTTCCTCCAAGAGAAAAATATATCACATGGTGTGAACCTTATTTGAGTCTTAGCGTGAGTCTCAAAGGATACACAGGCATGGGTGGGCCAAAGTAAATGGACACAGAAATAGCCAGGTATACACGGGTTGGTACACGAGCACGTCCAGTGGTACATGGGCATGGGAAGATGGCATAGGAAAGGTGTTGGGAGACCTCTACAAACTATTTAGTATTTCTTACACATCATTTATTTATAGGTTTACATGTCATGTGAGCTATAACCACACGGGTAGACTAGGGGTTTTCTGGACACACCGTATACCCCCTATACACACTGCGTACCCCCTTTGAGGGTGTTTGGAGCCCTTCATTTATTTATTTTAGACCAGTATCATTTGAGTGTGTTCCCTTGATCCATAACCATGAGTTTAAAGTTTATCATTATGTCCACATCTCTGTATTATGATCCCCTCTAGAGGATGAGTCTCAGATAGAGTTTTTGGTGTCCCTCTATGAGACCAAAGTGTGATCCTCTATCATTTATTTTTATACCCAAGGTGAGTTTTGTAGAATTTTTGTGACCTCCATGCATAGGTAATTGATCCTACATATGGTAGGATGTTTCAGTAGGGTTCATGATATCATTGGTATACAATCCCCTACATAGAGGGTTGATCCAGATTGGGTATGTGGTATCCCCCAGTGGTCCTGGGTGTGATCCCCTATCTGAGTATTAGGGTCTTATGAGACCGATGAGATTTCTTAGTCAAGGCCCAAAGATATTAACCTCTTGGATGAGTGTCTTAGGTGATATCAGGGATCATGGAGTGGATTATCCTATAATTATCATTGCCTCAAGTAGAATCTTATTACCGGTGGTTTGGTTGTGACCACCTGGAGTGGTGGTGTCCTTCATGAGTATATCTAGATTTTTTTTATTCCTTGATTTCTATATCCTTATTATTAGATGGATATTATTTATTATTTGTATTTAATGTTTTGGGGTTTCCTACTGGGTATTTTTATACTCACCCTTTCATGGGATCTTCCCGCATGTTTCGTGTCTTATGTAGATGAAATCCATTTTGATTGTGTCCTGGGAGGATAGGTAGATGGTGGAGAATAGTTTGAGTTAAAAATACTAAGGTTTTTTATGGGTGGTTTAATATGATAGTAATCCTCTCCCTAAGAGCAGGTTGTACCCTCTATAGTGTTTGGTTGGGCTAGTATTTGGACCCCTTATCATTTTCAATACTTTATTATCATACTCTGATTGTGCTATTGTAGATGTATGCATGCATTGGTTTTAGTTGTTTTATATTTCATTATTTTATGGGCTTGGAGATGTGTGTGTGTGTATAGGTACATTAGGATAATTCCTCCCATGTGTGTGATATTCCTACTCAGTTATGTTTTCCAACCCCTGTCCTATTAGAGGCGATCTTAGGGTAGTTTTGATTCAAGCTCTGTTAGGACAGGTCATGACAGAGTGGTATCAGAGGGAGGTTCTACCTTAGAACTAGAGTTTGTGAGATTGGTTTGTGTTTTATGGAAAAAAATTTAAGTGTTTCAAGTTTAGGTTTAAGTCTTGGGACTCCAGTGTTGGTGTGGTGGCTGATGTATCCATACATAAAGGATTCAATCACCATCCTTTTGACTCAGTACATGTTGACATTTGTTGCATAGAAAACATTAGAATATGCATCATATAGGAAGGGTTTTTCTCATGTACTTATTGATTTATATCCCTAGATATACTCTTTGACCATTGTATATCTTGTTTATTTCAATATGCCTCTACAAAGATAGCCATATAAGATTCAACAGTGTGAGCACGAGGATTATCCTATGAGTGACGAGGCTTCATTACAAGGGCGTGTACTAGAGATAACACCTCTGGGAGCTTTTCCAAATATACCACTAATTGTTGTATAGAAGTTAGCACTGGTGGTGCTAGCGAAGGATGCACCCAGGATGAGTTCACTACATGAGTTCCAGACATAGAAACCTCCTGAGTTTCAGGATGATCGAGACCCCCAGGTGGCTGAGGACTGGCTAGATAAATTCACTTGATTTTTATGCCTTGTGAGGATGACTGTAGATTATATGGAAGTCCTCACAGTGAGTCTTATTTAGGGATATATTGGGAAATGGTGGAGTTTTGTGACTCAGTCACATGATGAGACAACTCTATCATATTCATAATTCAATTATCTCTTAATGTAGGAGTTTTATCCAGACACATTTTAATCAGTGCACATTCAGAAGATTCTATATTTTTAGCAGGGAAGTTAGATTGTGGCAGAATATTCAGTGAGGTTTACTGATCTCTTGAGATACTCTATAGATATGGTATGGGGTCCATTATTCTGATCTTGGACCTTTGATCAGGACTTACACTAGTATATTAGGGATTTAGTGATATCTCTCTATATACCCACCTATGCTAGGAGGATTGAGTAGACCATGGTGGTGGATAACTTTTTTGAAGAGAAGGCACTGATGGTGGGTGATAGTAGTGGACACCTAAGAGTTGAGACCTAGATAACAAGTAGATGATGGTAGCCGTGAGGATCTGGGTGTATCAGATGCTTCGGGAGATGATCCTAGTATATAGGATCTGTAGTGCAGGGCTCTCAGGATGGCTTGAGTCAGCTAAGGGAGAGGTGGTGTTTCTCTTGTGATGGATAAGGAAATATTGCACAATATTTCTTAAACTATCATACAGATAATTGGGATATAGTCGAGGGACCACCGAGGTAGAGACATGGGAAGGAGCAGGGAGGTCCATAGGGTGGTAGATGTGGAATAGGGGCCACTATAGAATCATAAGGTGGTCGTAGTTTTGACCTATTACTACCACCACCCCCTGGTGGTCCACAATAGGCTTAGGGAGCTGGTGTTAAAGTACAAGGACAGTTGCAGGATATGGAGTTCTATGACCCTGAGGCTCCATGAATGATACGATGTATAATCTAAGTCTTTTCTACCTTATATATAATATTGATATACATGGGTGTGATTTATTCCTTTCTTTCCACTTCTCATGTTTGAGACTTGGAGATTCTGATTAAGCATTTGGATTGAAACTTATTCTTGGAGACTCCATAAGGAGGTGACTCAGTGATTGCGCACTTCTATCGATAGTGAAATCTGATGATTGGAGGTGAGATATTTGTATGGGATCTCTTTGTAACAGCAATGAGGAATTATGATTTCATATTAGGTATGGACTGGATATCCAAATTTCACACCTAGATTGATTATTTTAGGTGGAGAATGTATTATGTCTATAGTGATGGGATGATCTTTTCCTTTATGAGTAAAAACGAAACCTTGGAAGAGTAGGATGGGATCAGGCATAGAAGATTGCATCCAATTATTCATTATTTTTCTATAATGAATCTTTAATTAGTGGATTATATGGGCTACCAATTCCATACAATGGTGGAAGAGTATGAGGAAATCTTTCCTAAGGGAATGTCAGGCTTACCTCCCCATAAAGATCTAGACTTGTGGATTTAATTACACCCTAGTAAGGGATAGATATCTACAACAGCATATCAGATGGCTCCCATAGAGATTTGTGAGTTGAGGGTGTAGTTATAGGACTTGCGAGATAAGTTCTTTGTGAGACCCAATGTTTCCCCCTAGGAAACCCTAGTGTTGTTCTTCAAGAAGGTGGATGGGAGCTTGAGGTTATGTGTGGATTACATTAACTTGAACCAGCAGATCATGAAGAATAAGTATCGACTATTGAGGATTGATGACCTCTTTGATTAGTTGAGAGGGTTACAATGGTTCTCGAAGATTAAACTCTGGTTAGGCTATCACCATCTGTGAGTATGGGATGAGGATATACTGAAGACGGTATTCATATGTCTCTATGGTCACTATGAGTACTTAGTGATTCCCTTCAGCATAATGGATTCCCTAGCAGTGTTCATGGGACTCATGAACTGGATTTTTTAGCCTTTCTTAGACTAGTTTTTTGTGGTCTTCATCAATGATAGCCTAGTATACTTGGCGTTTGAGGAGGAGCATGTGAGCCACATGAGGATGGTCCCTGACACACTTTAAGAGAATCAACTCTATGAGAAGCATTGAATGTGTTATTTTTGGATTTGAGCGGCCCATTTCTTGGGACATGTCATCTCAGAGGTAGGAGTGGAATTTGATCCAATGAAGGTTAAGGTAGTGCTATATTTAGATCCACCCAAGAGTGTTATCGAGATGAGGAGTTTCCTTGGGTCGGTAGTGTACAATTGGAGGTTTGTACCCGATTTCTCTAGATTGGTATCACCCTTTACAGCTTTGACCTGAAAGGGGAAACCTTTCATGTGGATAGAAAGGTTCTAGTAATGTTTTTAGGAGTAGAGGCAGAGCTTGACGGGTTCCCCCATATTGAGATTAATAGAGGAGGGTTTTGAGTATGTGGTGTTCTATGATCCCTCAAGGACCAAACTTGGTTGTGTCCAGATGAATAGGTATGAAGTGATTGCCTATGGTTCTAGGCAGTTAATACCACATGAGAAGAACTATTTGACCCATAGTCTTGAGCTAGTAGCGATAGTCTTCACCCTAAAGATGTGGTGACACTGCCTGATGGGAAATAATTTTATCATATACTCTAACCATAAGAGTCTCAAGTATATCTTCTCTCAAAAGGATCTTAACTTGAGACATAGGTAATGTCTAGAGTTCCTCTACGACTATGAATTCAAGATTGTCTATACTCTTGGTATAACACCCCAAGATTTCATGGTATGTATCCTCTTAAATAAATTCAACTCATTCAGTAGCTTACATTGAACTCAAAATCATATAAAATCACATAGAGAACACAAAAAAACTCTATAATGAATAATGAATGAAATGGTAGGCTTCTTCTAGAAATTAAGAACATATACCAATGAAATAGTAATTTGACCTTTGGAATAGTAATTTGACCCTTATGATCAAACGATGGAATAGTAACCTCACTTAAGAAAGTATAAATAAAATTTATAAATATTATAAATGGTAATATTATATAATTATATCATAGTTTATGTAAATAAATGTTTTATAAATTCTTAATTAAGTATTGATATTTTTATAAAACATAAATGTTTATTTATAATTTTATAATTAATATAATGATTTAAAAGAAAATTTATTTTCATAAAATAGAATCATAAATTAATATTTTTTATCTTATGATTATAATATAATTTTATGAGACCTTATTTAATTTTTCAAAGTGTTACAAAATCAGTTATAATTTTAAAATTGATATTTTTTGAGTAAATGATGATTTTCATTAAAAATTAAATTTCTAATATTTAGAAAATTATTTTCATAAAATGGAGTTTATTTTTTAATTCTACACATTGAAAAATTGTTAGGGGGTATTTTTTTATTTTTCTAAAATAGTTTATTTTTTGGTGAATAGTGAAATATAGTAATTTATGATATAAGCTAAATAAATGAATTATTGAGTCATAGGTGATGTATGGATGATTTAAGAACCATTGTTTCGAACTAAAATTCACCAATTACTTTATTTATTCATAATAATCATGAATATTTATTTTCTTGAGCCAAAATAATAAATTAATGAATAAAATATTCAAAAAACAACCCTCTCCTCTATTATAAATACCACCTCTCACCACCTCTTCTCCTCACACCTTCCAAGATTTGAGACTTATACAAGTTCTACCCAATACTCTTACAAATACCCTCCCCCATTTCTAGGAGCCTTTTTTCTCACCAAAATACCAAACCCAAGTTTCTTAAGGAAATTCTCAAGGAGGAGAATTCAATAGGTAAATTCCTCTTTATTTTTCTTTTATTTTTCCTTTTAATTTCATTTATTTTATTATTCACTCATAATATTATCTTATACAAGTGGAATTATAACTCCAGTATCACATATATACTATATTTTTATTATTTTAATGGAATAATCCATCATAATTTCTCTCCCCTGCATCTTTTGTACTAAAAATGAAAACATCGTATGTGAGGTGCTAATTCACCACCTTCATGGATGATGATTGTTCATTTTATAATTTCACCTTAAATGATGGTTATAAAACCACTTTAATGTGTAAAATATACTATAATATATGTATTATAACTTATTTAAGATTCTGCAACTAGTATATATACATAATATGAATTCGTAATACAAAACTAATTCGTGATGATCGAAAAAACACCAAAATAATCTAAATGATTATGACTAACATTTTTTATAAATGATTCATTGTCATACCATATAACTGAATGAAATATATAATTATTCAATATTCTGGAATTTCATTAATAACACATAATTTCAATTCTGGAAAACTATTCTTATTTTACATGATTTTCCATACATATATACTAGTAAACCAATCATGAAAACCAAGGAAATAAACACTCCTGAATGATAAAATTATACTTTATAACTCATCTAAAAGGCCATAAATAAACTTAATAAAATTATAATAAATCTAATACATGTATAAAAGTTTTTTAATTAATTAATTAATGGATTTAATCTGATTATCAGTGACATTAAGATCAAGTGAAGAACACATTCGGACATAAGGTAAGGGACTTTGTATTGATTTCCATTTCATTGAGACTTACTTGGTATTATGAACCTAATCATTCATATGTGGTGTATCTACTTACCATTTGAGATCATTTTTAATTTTATTTTATATTTATAATAAATATCCATCTTCTTGTATTATGGATATGATTATTGTCTTGGTTATATACCCATTTACATACGGTGTCTATTTTGAATGTTGTTTTAACTGGGGAAATATTGATGAATTTGTATCATCTACTCAATAAGGATATTGATAAGGCATATTATTCTTGAACTAAATATATGTATGAAGAAATTTTTGGACTTTCAGTGATGGGATGGTCCCATTATAACCCCTTGATACATCGATAGGTCTTATGAGATAAAATAGTTAGCGACAAACCCTCTATGTTTGTTTCCAAACAGAATTAGACGGGAATCTACCCACAAACTTAAACCTTCCTAATGGTATGATGGTTCATGTTCTAGATAAGTGATATCAAAATAATAAGTATTTTATTTTTTCAGTATTCAGTTATTACTTTCCATGAGTTTTTCACTTTGACAAAATCTATGGATGCATTATCATTGTCAGTGTATTAATGGAAAGTTTTTTTTCAGATTAGTTACCTTTCCATAATTTCTATTCTTTATTGTATTTACTTCACTTATTATTATTTTATATAAACCTTATTGAGTTTTTTATCCCACCCTTTTATTTTTTTTCCTTACCTAGGTTTTGAAAATTAAATCTTTGAATAATTTATAAGAATAAATTTATTTTCTTTTGTTATGTTTTATGTTTTAATTACCAATGTAATAAGGGAATCATGTATGTATTTGGTTTCTTCAAGTCTAATAAATTTATTGATCCTTGGTTATGTGATCTCTTGTATCTATTCCATTATAATAAAACAACCACTGACTGTGGTCTACTGGGGTTGGGGTTGTTACAGTTTATATCAAAGGAAATTTAGTAGAAACCTTGGGAACTAGATTTAGAAGAAACTGTTTAGAAAACATAACCCTAGGAAAGAATTTGAGGATAAGCATATAATAACAAACTATAATTTTATTAAGCTATATATTATATGGGTATTTCTAGAAATACATCCTTATCTAGATAGTACAAGTGGATGTGGTTCTGGAATAGATGTACCTAGGGGTAACAACTCTGACAAGGTGTCCCAGGCCTGACTCGGGGTAACCTGGTACATAAAAATGGGTCTTACTTCACACCTTGTTTGATACTCCTAGGGGATATTCTTAGAATAATTTAAATTTTCTTTATAAACTATTATAAATTATTTAAAATTAAATATATCCCCAATGAAACCATGTTATGATTATGAGATTAGCTATGCATTAATTTCGAATTTATGTTAAGTGTTTTTCTAGTTTGAAATTATAAATTATGATTTATAACCTAATTTATTGTATTCCATAGTTTAGAAATGCCACCTAAAAGAAATAAATAAATCAATACCCGTAGACAATCTAGGGATTTACCCACTGATCAATTCAACACAGTTATTGTCGAAGTTGAGTAGATCATGACTATATTAGGACATCTTACTCAGGTTATGAATAATAACCATACTACACCTATGTTGGGTCATTTTATGTGGAAAAGCCTCTATATTTTAGTGTGACTACTAATCCAATAGTAGCTAAGTAGTGGATCAAGTCCCTTGAAAATATATTTCTGGCATTAGGGTACAATGAGATCGAGAATCTAGTACTGACTGTATATTGTCTCAAGGGTGATGCTGATCAATGGTGGTCTTTGATCCAAAATACTAAGGAGGAAGATAAAATAGAAAACATGGAATGGAGAACATTTAAGGAAAAATTCATTGGAAAATACTTCCCTCATTAGCAACAAACTAAAATGAATAGGAAATTACATAGCTTAAAGAAAAGGGAAGAAGAGAGTGTTGTGGTGTATAAGGCTACCTTCACAAGACTAGCAAGTATGTTATAGATTACATCCATGATTTAGAAGACAAGATTGATCATTTCTTTTAAGGTCTTAAGCCAAGTCTCTAATGGGCACTAGCTTTGCAAAAATTTCATGTTATGATAAAATAGTGTTAAGTGTCATCAAAACAGAGAAGGAATTTCCTATATCATATATGTTAAAAGGAAACCAATAAAAGAATATTTCTTCTGATAACCATGGAAAAGGAGAATCATAAAATAAGAAAAAGGGAATGAATCAATTTACATTATGTGAAAATTATGGAAAGAATCATCCTGGAAAATGTTTGAAAGGCATGGGATTTTTTTATAAGTGTAAGGAAGAATTTCATGGAGATAATGACTACAAGGAGAAGAAACAAATCAATGGTGTTTAAGGCTTCAATTTTAAGTAAATAGGTCATTATTTAAACCAATATCCCAACAGTTAGGGGAATCTACCATAGAAGTGACCAAGGGTAGATGGCCAAGATTATGTGATCACAACTACAGAGTTTGAAGTTCCTAATGATATGGTGGAAGGTGCTTTAATTGTTTCCTCAAACTTAGATAATGCTTTATTTGATTCTGGATCAATGAATTCTTTTATATATTCCCAGTTTTCCAAGAAAATTATACATTTCCCTTTTGATTTAATAATGTAGTTGTCAGTTAAAACTCCTAAGGAAAGTATCATTGCAACAAAGATGTGTCAGTCAGTTCCCATTATGACACATAAACGTGCTTTAGTTGAAAATATTATCATTATACCTATGGTTGATTTTTATATAATCCTTATTTTGGACTATATTTCAAAATATGATGCAAAAAATATATTTCAAGAAGAAGGAAGTTACAATTTGTGAGGAAGGTGTAGAATCCCTTATCTTTAGAGAAAAAATGTTATCATCTGGTTCTTATCTAGATCCACCTACAATAGATCTACTAAATGAAATTCTTAAGGTTTAATAGAAAACAACATCTAGGGATGAGGAAAGTAATCTTTGAATTGAGGATGTACCAATTGTTAAAGAATATATTGATGTATTTCTAGAGGATTTACCTGGAAATCCTTTAGATTGGGAAGTCGATTTCTCTATTGATTTAATCCCCGGTGCAAGATCTATATCAAAGACTCCCTATAGAATGGAAAATGTGGAATTAGTGGAGCTAAATAAATAACTAGAGGAATTGAATGACAAGGGATTTATTCTCCCCAGTGTTTCTCTATGGGGAGCCCCTATTCTCTTTTTCAAGAAGAAAAATGGATCCATGAGGTTGTGTATTGATTATAGAGAAATAAATGTTATCAAAATAAAGAACAAGTATCCTTTACCTTTAATTAATGATTTATTTGATCAACTTCAAAAATCTAAATATTTTTCAAATATTGACCTTTGATCTAGATATTATCAATTGCATGTGAGGAAGTAATATATTCTAAATATAGCATTTTGAACCAGGTATGAACATTATGAGTTTACAGTAATTCCATTTGGACTGACCAATACACTCTCTATTTTCATGGATCTAATGAACATAGTTTTCAAAAAGTGTCTAGAAATTTTTTTTTTGGAATTTATTGATGATATATTGATGTATTGCAAAATATATGAGGATCATGTGAACCAATTTTAGATTATTATAGATACTCTTAGAAGAAAAATGTTTTTATGGTTATTTTATTAACTGTGAATTCTAGCTTCAAACGGTTTCTTTTCTTGTCCATATTGTCTCTAAGGATGGAATCTAATTTGATCCTATGAAGACAAAGGCAATCCAAGAATGGACTATGCCAATGAACATAACCAAGGTACGTAGTTTTATTTTCTTAGAAGGTTACTATTAGAGTTTCATTCAGAATTTTACCTGATTGGATAACTCGCTAACCAATCTCACACATAAAGGGGTTAAGTTCATATGGATAAAATAATCTACAGAATGTTTTTAAGAATTGAAGAGAATATTGGTCAATGCTCCAATTTTGACTCTTCCATCTGGAAATGATGGGTTTGTGATATAAAATGATGTATCAAAGAATAGATTGGGTTGTGTCCTTATTTAGAATGATAAAGTTATTACTTATGCATCAAGGCAATTGAATACACATGAAAAAAATTATCCAACTCATGATCTTGAGCTAGCATCCATAATATTTTCTATGAAAATATAGAGAAGCTATCTTTATAGTGAATGATGTGAGATATATACGGATCAAATGAGTTTGAAATATATTTTTACATAGAAATAACTCAACATGAGGCAAAGTATATGGCTCAAGTTACTCAAAGATTATGATTGTTCAATACACTACTACCCAGGAAAGGTAAATAAGATAGAATATTCATTAAGCAAGAAAGATCATGGACTTATAACCCAAATGACGATTGAGAAAGATCATATGTTCGTAGATCTAGTAAATATGGATATGGGAATTTTTAAGGAATGGGAAACATCATTACTTTTTCAAATTATTGTTAAACCATCTTTACTTGAGAAGATAAAAATCTCTTAATATGGTTAACAGAATCTGAAAAAGAAAATTAAAGTCATTAAGGATGAAAGATTGGAAGACTTCGTGTATGAGGTTAGAGTTATGAAATTTGGAAAGAGGTTATGTGATCCATCAATACCTGATATAAAAAAAGAACTATTATATGATGCACATTGCTTAAATTTCTCTATACATCTTGTAGTACCAATATGTATTGAGATATGAAGGAACATTTTTTGGTGGGATAACATGGAGAGGGAAATTGCTGACTATGTGTCAAGGTGTCTCATTTTTCAACAAGTGAAGGTTGAGACACAAAATCATAGATGATTCATGCAACCTCTACATATTCATATGTGGAAGTGGCATGAAATTACGATGGATTTTTCCGTAGGACTACCAAGGACACTAAGAAGTAATGATACAATATGGGTAATTTTTTATCATCTTAAAAAGTCAAAACATTTCCTTAGTATAAGAGAATATTTACCACTTGAGCACCTAGAAAGACTCTATATTAATGGAGTTGTAAGACTTCATGGTGCACATATATTGATTATGTCCAATCTAGATCCTCGATTTACATCAAAATTCTAGAATATTCTTTAGAAGACTTTGGATATTGAGATTCATATGAGTAATACTTATCACTCTCAAACTGATGGAAAATCTAAAAGGACTATTAAAACATTAGAAGACATGTTGAGATCATGCTCAATTGAATTTGGTGAGAGGAAACTTATAAGCCCAGATGTAACGTCCCGGTTTTGGGATCTGCACAGAGGCGCCCCGTAACTGGTTGGTCACATGGCCTCAAGCGTATTTCCCCAAATGCTAGAGGTTTCCGACTAGCAGTGAGGGCCTTGGATGTGATAGTGGGGAAAATATGCCCTCATTGGAAGAGTAACACAGCGGAAGTAAACATATAGCAATAGAGGAATAAGTATAATACCATAAAACAGTAAACAATGGAAGACTATAGATATAAATAACTGGAGCACAAATATATATGATGCATGGTATATATGTCTAGGAAAGCATCCAAACAAGTCACAATTCTGGAAAACAGTTCAGAACCCAAGTACAAAAGAAAGACAAGAAATAGATCCTCAACATCGCAAGCCTCAGCTTGGTCCCATGCTCTCCAACTCCAAGAAGTCAAGTACCTAAAGTAGAAGGGTGTTTTCCCTTATCTTGACCTACAACAATATAATTTGTTTGGGACCAAAAGCATGACCCAAAAAAGGTGTGAGATGAATCTCAGTAGGTAACCACCCAAAGATCTGTGCCTAACAGTCAATGAATATATATGGTAGGCAATAATCAAAATGAAGCAGTAAACAAGTACTTTAAAGTAACCAATCCTACAATTTCAAATGAATTTAATTATCAGATATCAAGTAATAATCTAATCATAAGCAGGTAACCCTCTTGGAAGTACTCACAGCCTAACCCCTCTAGTTCACAATACAAGGAAAGATATACCAATGACTCTCTGAGGAAGAACTCAATGTCAATTCCCCCTATAGTCATGTGTGTTCAAAGACTCTCTTAGGAAGAACTCACCATAAATTCCCCCTATAGTCATGTGTGTTCAAAGACTCTCTGAGAAATCACTCACCATCAATTCCCTATATAGTCTTTTAGCGGTAAACTACAGACACTCTAAAGAAGCACGCAATTTCAATTCCTCTTGTGGTCTCATAATGTAACTATAGACCCTCTGGGAGAGCACTCAACATCAATCCCTCCTATGGTCTCGCAGCGTGATACTTATAATAGACACTCTGGGAAAGCCCTCAATGTCAATTTCCTCTATGGTCTCACTACATCAGGTTCTCGCAGCCCTATATAAAGAAATCATGCACAAATGATAATCATTAGCCAAAGTAAACCTCAAGAACTACTTGGATAAACAACTATAGAATATCATAGCATGTCAGATAAAAATCACTCCACCCTAACAAAACTAGGCATGGAAAGCAAGGAAGCCTAACAGGCTAAGCAAGACCAAATGGTCATAAACAAGCAAACATGGGAAAAACATCCATAGAATGGAAAAGTTAACCTTATTCACAACAAATAATCTCTATCCAAACAAACAAGGCATAGCAGGAAAATAATAAGGTTAAATCCATAAACACGCAATAACCTGAACAAGGGTATTGGGAACTTTTTCACATATAACTCAAAGACTATCTATGTAAAGGTGAAAACCACCTACCTCAGTGTTGTATGATCAATATACCCCGTCATCAGCCCTTGGATCGACCTAGAACACTGTAGATCTATAAAAATGTCTAAAACGTTAAACCGAGGATAACTCATGAGAGAAGAGAAATCAGGAAACGAGGTTCAAGAAGAAGAGAGAACTCACTGATGTGATTCCAACACAACCGACGGAGTTCGATTCAGAGAAAAGATGCTCAATCGGGGGCTCGGGGAAGGATCAGCATCGTACGGATGCTCTCGGTCGATGAAGGTGAAGAAGAAGACGCTTCGGCCAATTAAACGTGACCCTGGTCCATTTAATGAAAAAAAAAGTACATTGTGTGTACTTGCCTTAACCGGACCCCGCATTAGGTGGTCTCCAGGTCACCACACACGGTCTTGTGCATGGCTGTTACACGGCCAGCACCCGGCTACCTGTGGTAACTGAGTATATGGAGTGTACTCGTAAAGTACACGGTGTGTACTTAAGAAATTTCCAAAAACTCCACTTTTCCTCAAAAACGCCATAAAAATGAAAACATACCTAAAAAAGAAGATTTCGGTTCTTAAAAACTTCCCCCTTAAAGAAATTTGCCCCCGAATTTCCCTAGCAAGGAAGCTTAGAAGAAGAATCCTCAAAAATCTCTGACCACTACAATCGTACATCGGTCTCTCTCTCCTAGGTCTCGTCCTGTACTCACCCATGTTTCCATATCTCTCGTACTAGAGGAACAGACCGGCCATGAAGAACCTTCATACTTCGATCAACAACCCAGATAGGATGCTCCTTGAATGAGGCATCCACCTCTAAATCAACCTCTTTGGGTTGAAAATCATGAGACAGGTCTGAGAAGTAACATTGAAGCTAAGAAACGTGGAAGAAATTGTGCATATCCTGGTACCTATGAGGTAACTGCAGCCAATAGGAAACTATCCCAACTCTCTCCAACAACTCAAATGGTCCGACGTACCTCAGTGAAAGCTTACCCAGCCTCCTAATCCTCCTATATCCCAACCTTGGTGTGACACGTAGGAAAACCTGATCACCGACCTCAAAATCTAGAGGTCATCTCCATCGATCAGCATAAGACTTCTATCGAGACTATGCAGTAGTCATCCTCTTTTGAATCAACTCTATCTGCTTTGTGGTCTCCTGGATAAGATGAGGTCCCAACATAGCTGCCTCTCCTACCTCCAGTCAGCATAAGGGTGAATGGCATGGCCTACTGTATAAATACTCATAAGGTGCCATCTGAATAGTTGCTTGAAAACTATTATTGTAGGAAAACTCCACAAGAGGTATATGCTTCTCCCAAGAACCTCCAAAATACAAGGTGCATGCTCGAAGCATTTCCTTAAGCACCTAAATCGTACGCTCAGACTTTCCATCTGTTTGGGGATGGTAAGTTGTACTCAGAAGTAACTATGTACCAAAAGACCTCTGAAGTCCCTACCAAACCCAAGAAGTAAAACAGGAATCCCTGTCTGAAACAATGGAGTGTGGAACCTCATGTAGATGTAAAATCTCTCGGATGTACAAATTTCACAAATCATTAACACTAAAGGTCTTCTTAATCGGTAAAAAGTGAGAAACATTCATGAGTCTGTCAATGACAACCCAAACTGCATCATTCCCTCGAGGTGACCTCGGCAAACCTGTCATGAATTCCATCACGACGTCATTCCATTTCCACTTAGGAATGGGTAACTGCTGAAAAAGCCATGCTGGTCGCTGATGCACCGCCTTCACCTGCTGATAGGTGGAACACCTCATGATGAAACCATCAACATCTATCTTCATACCTGGCCACCAATACTGATGGTGTAGATCACGATACATCTTGGTGACACCAGGATAAACTGCCCAAAATGAGGAATGAAAAACCCACATCATCTCCCCGCGTATGTCTGCTGACACCCACACGCGTCCCTAAAAATGCAAGATCTCATCCTCGCCTATGGTCCATATAGAAATGTGGTTCTCTCCCATCACACTTTCCCATGGGACTAGTCCTTAAAAATATGATATCTGCCTCATTCGCACTTGATCAAGTAGAGTAGAGGTAATAGCTGCAGAAGAAAGAAATGTCTTCCCCTGTCTTTCATGCACCTCCAAATGCATCTCAGATAACAGAGCCATAAGATTCCACTCACTATTGTCCTCCTAAACTACCTTTATCTGAGTCCTCCTTCTCAACGCATCAGCCACTACGTTGCCTTTCCAAGGCGTGTAGGAAATCTCAAAGTCAAAAGACTGAAGGTACTCAACCCACTTTTGTTGTCTCAAATTCAGGTCACGCTAAGTGAATATATACTTGAGACTTTTGTGGTTGGTGAAAACCTCAAAATTCTCTCCCAACAGGTAGTGTCTCCAACAACGTAAAGCATGAACAACTGCAGCCAGCTTGAGATCATGTGTCGGGTTGTTCCTCTCATGTGGCCTCAACTCTCGAGACCCATACGCAATGACTCCTTCCCCCTGCATAAGCACTGCTCCAAGCCCGATACCTGATGCATCACAGTACACATTATAGCTCTTTATCGGCTCTATAAATACTAGTATTGGTGCTGAATTCAACCTCCCTTTCAGCTCCTAAAATGTTGACTCACAAGAATCTGACCACAAGTACTTCGTACCCTTCTTAGTTAGGCCCATTAGTGGTGCTGCTAAGCATGAAAAGTCTTGTATGAAACATTTGTAGTAACCATCCATCCCTAGAAAACTTTGTACCTCAAAAACATTCTTTGACTGCTCCAAGGAAACTACTACTCTCATTTTCTCTAGGTATAATGATACTCTTGTCTCTGAGATAACATGACCCAATAAGTGAATTTGGTCCATCCAAAAGTGGCATTTTGAGATCTTATCATATAATTGATGCTCTATTAGTGTACTCAGGACAATATCAAGATGTGTGACATGGTCGTGTCGAGTGTGAGAGTACACCAAGATATTTTCCATGAAGACTACCATGAAAGAATCCAATTATGGATGGAACACGCGATTAATTAGAGCCATGAAGACTTCAGGCACTTTCGTGAGACCGAACGGAATAACCATATGCTCGTATAGACCATACCTACTCCGAAAGGTTTTAAGAGGTATATCATATGGTCTAACGTGCAACTGATGGTAATTGGATCTCAATTCAATCTTTGAGAACACTCGGGATCCTTGAAGCTGGTCAAAGAGTTCATTAATCCTCGATAAGGGATATCAATTCTTGACCCTCAACTGGTTAAACTTCCAATAATCCATGAAAAGTCTGAGGGTACAGTCTTCCTTCTTCACAAACAGGACAGGCAAACCCAAAGGAGAAGTATTGGGTCGGATGAACCCCTTAGCCTGCAACTCCTATAACTGCTTTTTGAGCTCCTGTAACTCTGGTATAGCCATCCTATAAGGAGTAATGGACACTGGTGCCACTCCTGGCACAATATCAATAGAAAATTCCACCTCTCTCTCTGGAGGAAAACCTAAAAAGTCCTTTGGAAATACATCCCTGAAACGATCTACCACTGGAGGAAAGTCCATATGTGATGTTCCCTGGTCATCCAGATAAATACTATAAATCTAGGTTGTAACTCCTCCCAACCCATGATGCTCAGGTCCCACTCTGATCACCTGGACATCCCATTCTCCCTTATAAAAAAACGATATGCCCTCTGGTGATGTGAAACTCACCCTACGGCGATAGAAATCAACAACTGCTTGGAAGGGAACTAACCATTTCATTACAAGAATGATACCATAGCCTGTCATCTCTAGAACATAAAGGTCCCATAAGAAGTGACACCCACCAACCTCTAGAGGGAACTCCTTGCACTAACGTACACTAGTCGTTTTTGTCCCCAACAGTGTGTCAAGCATCAAAAACTCATCATAAGAAAGGATACAGAGCCAAAGAATCTCCACAACAGCAATAGATATAAAGCTATAGGAATCCCCCATATCGAAAATAACAAAAGATAAAACTAAGGCAACTAGGATTGTACCTCTAAATGTAGAGGGTCCGGGATCCTACTCTTGCTGGGTCTGCTCCACCACAAAAGTCTGACCTGCACCGCGGCCCTGTGACCCTGCCTGACCACTCTGAGTTGATCCACCTTGTTGTCGTTGAAAGTATGGAGACTTAATACTACGGACATGACCTCCACCTTGGCCTAAACGGCTATAAAACTCCAGTTCCCAGACTGGTGAGAAATTGGTGGTGCTACTCCCGAATGAGGAGTCGTCGAAGAACCCCTATCACCAGCTGCTAGTGAGAAGATATAACAGAAGTGCTGAATATGGCCCATCTTTCCACAAGATTGGCCCTCAACTGGGTCTCTAGGGAAATATGACCTCATATGCCTGACCTTTGCACACTGGTAGCATACAACCTGGCTACCTGAAGGTGCATCCCTTATACTTGGACCTCCACGTGTAGACTCCCTTCAGTGCTTCCTACTATCAGTCGAAGAGGCACTAACTCTAGATGCGGAACCGCTCTGGCTCACAGCTCCAGAATCCCTCATATTATGTTCTGTGATCAATGCCTGGTTGACTATAGAAGTGATGGAAGTCAACCTGAAGATGTTCACCTGAGCCCAAATGTCATGCCTAAGACCATCCTCAAACTTAATCACTAGAAAAAAATCATCTCCCCCCTAGAAAGGGTGTAAAGTGCTGCAGATCAGTGAAGCGAGAAGAATATTTCATAACAGAAAGACTACCCTGATCCAAACTCATGAAATCTCGAGCTCGATCAGCCCTCAAGGTCTCTATATAGAATTAATAATAGAAGGTACGCTGAAACTCCTCCCAATCCATATCCTGTTGGCATCCCGCCTGTGATGTCACATCCCACCATCTCTTGGAGGAATCCCGAAGCATATACATAGAGAGCTTGGCACTCCTCTCCGAAGGCATCTCCAGATGCTCAAATATCATCAGCATGGCTTCTAGCCATGACTCTACAGCCTGGGGTCCTCCATCCCCAGAGAAGTTGGGAGGATGCTGCTGCTAAAAGACCCACATCAATTCTTCCATTGATGGGGCAGGAGGCGGTACTCCCTAGAAGGTCTGCATAAACCTCATAAATCCCTCTTGGAGCTGTATGTCAGCACCCATGTCCGGAATGAAGGATGATGCCAATACTATAACAAATGGGGGATCTACTGGTAGTCCATGATCAACCATATCTGGTGTCTAATCACTGCCCTATAACTGGTGGACACTTAGAGGACATCTCGGTGGCATGACTCTGCAAGGTCAAGCACACACCTTAGATAAAGATTAATAGGGACTAAAACTTAGAATTGTAAGAAGGAAACAAGAGAAATAAATCATTCAAGTTCTTCAAAACATGGATACATGGCGTGTATATTGTCTACATGGTGTGTTCCCTTAAGCCTTCACATGGGAGTGTACTTCTGCTAACTTAGGTCGTGTAACACCCCATACACATGGTATGTTGTCCTAAAACACAGAGTGTACTTGAATCCTCTTTCCCTGCCCAAGTTCTTCTACACATCTAAGCCACACGGTTCTCCTAAAACAAGACTAACAAGACTACATAGAATGTTAGTGCCAGACACGGTGTGTACTAGACAAACTTCATCGACCCGTGTTGTTCGCAACATGGCCGGTTACACGGCTCACTCTACACAACGTGTTTATGATAGACACAGCATGTTCTAGAATAATTTCACTGACCCATGTTTCTCATTACACATCTAGATACAAGGGTTCTACTAAACAGTGTGTTCAAGGTTGACACAGCGTGTATAACTTAAGTTTTTATCCATCTGTGTCTTTAGTTACACGGGTGGACACATGGTCTACACCACACGGTGTGTACATCCGGCACACGGTGTGTTCTACAAGATTTCCCCACCCCGTGTTTTTTCCCAGGAAGTTAGTAACACGGTTAGAGACTACATGGCGTGCACATACAGTACACGGTGTGTGCTTAAGAAAAATAGTTCCTTCCTGAATAGAAGAACACACAGCGTGTGTGTCCGACATTACACATCATGTATTCTGGGTTTTTCCAAACAGTAAGCCTCAGAAACTACTTCGGAACCCAGAAAACACTGAAATGAACATTAAAGTTCTAAATTCTGATCCGTGAGGGCCCATACACCCCGCGAATCAAAGCTTGGCATCTTATACATGTCATATATAATCATAGTAGAGAAATGACCCACCAAATTCTAGTCCATGAGATCCTATAACACCTCAAGAACCAAAGTTTGTAATTCTATAAAATTAAGTATCTAAAAAATTCAATACCCTATCAACTAGCAGGTATTCTATCAAGGAATCTATCACAAAAAGCATGCATATCTAGCACAACATCTATTACAACAACATCCAATTACTAATGTAACCTAAATGGCATGGCAAGGATGCATGACATGTGATCTCGAGCAAGTTCCTATATGATGGATGAGATGGAATACCCTCATCTCATCAGGTTGAAATAGAAATAGAACCTCAATAACATCAATGATAACAGCAAAAAACATGTGAATCATCCAACGGTGAAATCAAATCAACTGTAATAATTTCAAAACCAGAAAAATTGCAATAACATGGAAAATTAGATTTTCCCTGTACATGGGTTAGATACTCCTGGGCACAACTTATTACCAAGTACATATTCCTTCCTATCCCTAGCTATAGGATCCAAAAAGTAAGTCAAGAAAAAAATAATTCCTCTGATACCACTTTGTAACGTCCCAGTTCTGGGAGCTGCCCAGAGGCTCCCCGTACTCAGTTGGTCAAATGGCCTCAAGCGAATTTCCCTGAATGCCAGAGGCTACTAACTAGCAGCGAGGGCCTTGGGTGTGATAGTGGGGAAACTATGCCCTCATTGGCAGAGTAACATAGTATAAGTAAACTAATAGGAATAGAAGAAGCAGTATAATACCATACAGTAGTAAACAATGGAAGACTGTAGATATAAATAACTAGAGCACAAATATATATGATGCATGATACATATGTCTAGGAAATCAGCCAAACAAGTCACAATGCTAGAAAACAGTACATAACCCAAGTACAAAAGAAAGACAAGAAACAACTCCTCAGCATCGCAAGCCTCATCTTTGTCCCATGCTCTCCAGCTCCAAGCAGTCAAGTACCTGAAGTAGAAGGGCACTTTCCCTTATCTAGACCTAAAACAATATAATCTGTTTAGGCCCAAAAGTATGATCCAAACAAGGTGTGAGAAGAATCCCAATAGGCAACCACCCAAAGATTTGTGCCTAACAGTCAGTGAATATATATGGTAGGCAATAATCAAAATGAAGCAGTAAACAAGGAAGTACTTAAAAGTAACCAATCCTATAGTTTCAAATGAATTCAATTATCAGATATCAAGTAAGCAGCTAATCATAAGCAGGGAACCCTCTGGGAAGTACTCACAGCCTAACCCCTCTGGTTCACAATACAAGGAAAGATATACCAATGACTCTCTGAGGAAGCACTCAATGTAAATTCTACCTATAGTCATGTGTGTTCAAAGAATCTATGAAGAATCACTCACCATCAATTCCCCTTATAGTCATGTCTGTTCAAAGACTCTCTGAGGAATCACTCACCATAAATTCCCCCTATAGTCTTTTAGCGGTAAACTACAGACACTCTAAGGAAGCACTCAATGTCAATTCAGCATGTGGTCTCGTAACGTAACTATAGACCCTCTGAGGGAGCACTCAACATAAATCCCCCCTATGGTCTCGCAATGTGATACTTATAACAGACACTCTAGTAAAGCCCTCAACGTCAATTTACCATATGGTCTCACTACACCAGGTTCCTGCTACCCCGTGTAAAGAAATCGTGCACAAATGATAATCAGCAGCCAAAGTAAACCTCAAGAACTACTTGAATAAACAACTACATCATATCATAGCATGTCAGATAAAAATCACTCTGCCCTAAAAATACTAGGCATGGAAACAAGGCAGCCTAACAGGCTAAGCAATACCAAACGGTCATAAACAAGCAAACATGGGAAAAACATCCATAGCATGGAAAAGTTAACCCTATTCACAACAAATAACCTCTATCCAAACAAACATGGAATAGTAGCAAATAACAGGGTTAAATTCATAAAAACGCAATACCCCGAAAAAGGGTATTGGGCACTTTTTTACATATAACTCAAAGACTATCTACAGAAAGGCACAAACCACCTACCTCATCATCGTATGATCGATATACCCCAGCGTCAGCCCTTGGATCGACCTAAAACATGGCAGATCTACAAAAATGTATAAAACGTTCAACCGAGGATAACTCACGAGAGAAGAGAAATCAGGAAACGAGTTTCAAGAAGAATAGAGAACTCATTGATGCAATTCTAACACAACCGACGGAGTTCGATTTAGAGAAAGGATGCTCGATCAGGGGCTCGGGGAAGGATTGGTGCCTTATAGACGCTCTCGGTCAAATAAGGTGGAGAATAAGATGCTTCTGCCAATTAGACGTGACCCCAGTCCATTTAATGAAAACAAAGTACACGGTGTGTACTTTATAAGTACACAGCGTGTACTTCCCTTAACTGGACCCTATATTAGACGGTCTCTAGGTCACCACACACGGCTGTGTGCATGGCCGTTACACGGCCAGCCCCCGGCTACCCGTGGTAACCAAGGACACGGCGTGTACTTAAGAAATTTCCAGAAACTCCTATTTTCCTCAAAAACACCAGAAAAAAGAAAACATACCTAAAAATAAGATTCTTACACCAAAACATATTGAAGAGACAATGAAAAGGTTAAAGACTATTCAGGATCATATTAAAGCAACTTAATGTAGGAAAAAGAGTTATACTGACAACTAGAGAAAGGATTTGTAATTTCAAGTGGGATATCATGTATTTCTGAAAGTATCTCCATGGAAGGGTGTATTAAGGTTCGGTAATAAAGGGAAACTCAGCCCCAGGTATATCGGCCCATTTTAAATTCTATAAAGAATTGGAGTTGTAGCTTACAGTTTAGAAATGCCACCAAGTCTCTCCAAATTTCATGATGTGTTCCACATTTCATTGTTAAAGAAGTATATACTATACCCAACACATGTACTCACCTATGAAGAAATAGAACTGGAACATAATTTATCTTACTGTGAATAGCCTATCAAGATTCTTGACACTAGAGAGAAAGTATTGATAAATCGAATGACTCAGCTGGTAAAAGTTCTTTGGAGAAACCATAAAATGGAAGAATGAACTTGGGAACCTAAGGATGTTATGAAGAAGAACCACCCTCATCTGTTTAAAAGGAAATATTCATGAAAATTTTGAGGATAAAATTCCATAGGTGAGAAAATATAACACTCCAAGATTTCATGGTATGTATCCTCTTAAATAAATTAAATTCATTCAATAGCTTATATTCTACAAAAATCATATAAAATCACATATAGAACACACACAAAAACTCTATAATGAAGAATTAATGAAATATGAGGCTTCTTCAAGAAATTAAGAATATATACCAATGAAATAGTAATTTGACCTTTGGAATAGTAATGTGACCTTATGAATAGTAAATCAACCAATGGAATAGTAATCACACCTATTAATGTATAAATAAAATTTAGGTATCTTATAAATGGTAATATGATATAATTATATCATAGTTTAAGTAAATAAATGTTTTAGAAATTGTTAATTAAGAATTGATATTTTTATAAAACATAAATGTTTATTCAAGATTTTATAATTAATATAATGATTTAAAAGAAAATTTACTTTCATAAAATAGAATTATAAATTAATATTTTGTTTTCTTATGATTATAAGATAATTTTATGAGACCTTAGTTAATTTTTTAAAGTATTATAAAATCAGTTATAATTTTAAAATTGGTATTTTTCGAGTAAATGATGGTTTAAATTAAAAATTAAATTTCTCATATTTAGAAAATTATTTTCATAAAACGGATTTCATTTTTTAATTATACACATCAAAAAATGTTTAGGGTGGATTTTTGGAAATTTTCTAAAATGGTTGAATTTTTTGTGAATAGTGAAATACGATAATTTATGGTATAAGCTAAATAAATGAATTATTGAGTCATAAGTGATGTGTTGATTATTTAAGAACCATTGGTTTGAACTCAAATGCACCAATTAATGTATTTAGTCACAATAATCATCACTATTTCTTGTATTGAGACATAATAATAAAATAATGAATAAAATATTCAAAAAACACCCCTCTCCTACACTATAAACACCACCCCTCATCACCTATTCTCCTCACACCTTTCATGATTTTATCCTTGTCCAAGTTCTGACCCATACTCTTCCCAATCCCATCCCTTACTTCCAAGAGACTTTTTTCTCTCAAAAAAAACCAATCCCAAGTTCCTTAAGGAGATTCTCAAGGAAGAGAATTCAAGAGGTAAATTCCTCTTTCTTTTTCTTTTATTTTTCTTTCAATTTCATTAAGTTTCTTATTATCCCCTAATATTACCTTGTACAAGTGGCATGATAACTCTATTATCACATATATACAATATTTTTATTATGTTAATGGAATAATCCATCATCATTTCTCTTTCCCTCTCCTTTTATATTAAATATGAAAACATCGTTCGTGAGGTGCTGATTCACCACCTTCATGGATGATGATTGTTTATTTTCTAATTTCACCTTCAAGGATAGTCATAAAAACATTTTTATGGGTAAAAAATACTATAATATATTTATTATAACTTATTTAATATTCTTGAACTAGTATATATAGATAATATGAATTCATAAGACAAAACTAGTTTGTGATGATAAAAAAATCCAAAATAATCTAAAAGATTATCACTAAAGTTTTATATAAATGATTCATAATCATAACATATAAACAAATAAAATATATTAAAATTAAATATTCTATAATTTCATTAATAAAACATAATTTAAATTCTGGACAAATATTCTCATTTTACCTGATTTTCCATACATATATACAAGTAACCAATCATGAAAACCAAGGAAATGAATGCTCCTGAATGATAAAATTGTACTTTATAACTCATTAAAAAGGTCATAAATGAACTTAATAAAATTATAATAAATCTAATAAATGTATAAAAGGTTATTAATTAATTAATTAATGTTTTTAATCTGATTATCTAGGTCATGAAGATCAAGTGAAAAATGCATTCGGACATAAGGTAAGGGATTTTGTCCTAATTTATGTTTCATTGAGACTTTCTTGGTATTGTGAACCTAATCATTATTATTTGATTTATCTACTTCCCATTTGAGATAATTTTTCATTTTATGTTATATATCTATTAAATATACATATTCTTGTATCATGGATATGATTATTGTCTTAGTCGTATGCCCATTTACAAACAGTGTTTATTTTGAATATTGTTTTAACTGGGGAAATATTGATGAATCTGTATCCTCTACTCAATATGGATATTGATAAGGCATTTTTTTCTTTAATTAAATCTATGTATGAATATTTATTTGGACTTTCAGTGATAGTAGGGGCCCATTATATCCTTTTAATGCATCGACGAGTCTCATGAGACAAAATATTTGGCAACAAACCCTTTATGTTTGTTTCTAAAAAGAATCTGATGGGTATCTACCCACATACTTAAACTGTCTTGATGGTATGATGTTTTATGTTCCAGATACATGATGTCCATATAATAATCATTTTCTTTATTCATTATTCAGTTATTACTTTCCATGAGGTTTTCAATTTGAAAAAATCTATGGATGCATTATCATTCTCAATGTATTGATGGAAAGTGTTTTCCAGATTACTTACCTTGCCATAATTTCTATTCCTTATTATCTTTAATTCACTTATTATTTTTTAATATAACCCTTACTGACCATTTAATCTCACCCTTTTATTTTTTTTTCCTTCCTGAGGTTTTGAAGATGAAATATTTGAATAAGTGATAAGAAGCAATTTATTTTCTTTTGTTATGTTCTATGTTTTAGTTACCAATGTAATAATGGAACCAAGTTTTTATCTAGTTTCTTTAAGACTACTAAACTAATTGATCCTTGGTGATTTTATCTATTGTATCTATTCCATTTTAATAAAAAAACCACTAACTCTAGGCTATTGGGGTCAGGGTGGTTACACCTTGTAAGGGGAACATAGTGGCAGACACACTCAGCAGGAGATCATGTTATCGGTTTTTGGATGAGGTATCAGAGTAGTTAGACTCATTATAGTTGTAATTAGTGGACATAGATGGTGTTGTAGGTTCCAGCTGCAATGGAAGCATGGTTGGGATGGTACCCAAATTTAATTTTTACCATGATCAATGATTGTTTTGGGATCAATATGATGATGAACGCTAGTCTCCACAGAATAGAATCAAAGATTTAGATAAAGAAGGAAGCGGCCTGAAACCTTTAGAGAGGATCTTGAACATCATGTTTATAATTAATTTAATTAATTTAATAAAGAAAATAATACTTGTATTTTGGGTATTTTCTTCATTGATGATGTTGATCGTTCGGAATGAACCTTCTGGATTATCTCATTGATCTTTCGAGGATCCAAACTAGAATCTCTCTAGCGATAATCCATGTGTGCTCTGATGGCCTCCGATCGACACCACTCATTCTCTGGGTACTAGAACAGTGAAGTGAGTGTCTTGTGTCAGTCATTCTTAATCACTTATTCTTCGTCTTTGAATAATGTATCTTGTTCTTGAGTGGGGTGGGAAGAGGATTCAAGAGAGAAATTGTTTAGCTCAGCAATTCTCAATTCACCAAGCATGTGGTATGTTCTCCATGTCACAATAGATGTAATTGTCTATTTATATGCATGGAACTTCAGTTACAATATTTAATTTCATAATATAAATTAAATGCATTCATGAAATTAGAGAAAACCCATGCTCATAATAATAATACCTTATCATTATTTATGGGGAGCCAACTTGCGCAGATGGAATTATGAATAAAATTTCGCATCAAAAAATAATAGCAGCATCATTATTATTTTAACCTTTGCCAACTAATAATTATTTACCATCTTGCAAATAATTATTTTACTACCGGACCGGCCTTAATCCACTCGAACTCCACTTCCATTTATTAAACACCCTGATAAATAAATAAATTTTTTATTTACAAACTAGTAAATAAATTTTTATTAAATGTTCAATAAAATAAATAAATATATTTTATTTAATTTATGTGATCATCTTAACTTGAATAAAATCATTCCATGGTCTTGATAATAATATTTATTTCATTAATTAAATTCAAATAGAATTTAATCGAGACCACCAAAAACACTCAGTGTGTGAACCTTTAGGATTCTTTCTTATTGGCATTAGGCAGGCTTGCCTAAATTCCAAGAGTACTGTCTAGCAACGGGTCAAGGAACCCAAGAGAAAGAACATAAATTTGCAACAAATACATCCACATACGAACACTCATTGTGTAATATAATCCCTTTGTCTCAATATCTCATCAATCAAGTTTCATGATAGTGTCATCAACCTTTATTCTTGATACGTCATTCTTTGACTACTTGAAATAAACTAGTCATTACACCATGGCCATGGAATTTCACATAATGGTTCTATTTCAATCAAAGGACTGAGATATAAACTTCCATAAATGGAAGGGACAAATCATTACTCGACTTATCCATTAATATCATGTCATTAGTGATGCACCCAACATACCCTACTTCCCGCCAACTGTATGCATGAAGGTTTTCATCAGTAAATCAAAGTGTGTGAGTCATGACATGTATTAATGATAATATTAAAGTCTAAGGATCATTAAACACACTCGCAAATAGAAATATCTGATGACACCAAAACATGTGGAATTACTACTGGCGGGTCTATTCTCATAATCTCCTATCTTGGAGATTACTAAGTGATAACTTCATGAGAGGAAGTCTCATCTACTTATGAGTTCTCGCACCTGACAGTTTTCATGCTATGTGTCCCTTCATAGTATGTCATCCAACCATAGAACTATATTTAAGAATATTGTTATATCATTTCAAGGTTCTCATCGTAGCGGGGAACTACCATGACCTTATCAATGCAACAAATACTCTAGGATATTGTTACATCATAGTCATGCATAATAATGAATAATATGTAATAAGATGTTTAATATTTAAATACATTAAATATACATGTAATCAAAATACAACCAGTTGGTTCTAGGACACCAACTCTTACAGGTGCTTAATATCTTTAGTTTATGGTTGTTACCTCACCACTTTTATAGCATGTTAGGGAATCTCAACATGTATATATTGACTGTGAGACCTTACATACTCATATATCCCCTAGATGTGATCCTGATGCATATTATAAAGGTGGGGAGCATGTTATACTTTTCAGAAGACGGACTATAGTACCATTTATATTGTGGGATGAGGTGATGAGGGAGTTTCATACATCCCCTTAGTAGTATATCCAAGTGTGTAAATGATGTACCAGGACCTCCAACGTTAGTTTTGGCGGCTTCTCATGAAGAGTAGTGTTGTCGAGTTTGTCTCTTGATGCCTCACTTTTCAACAAGTGAAGGCTAAGAAATAGGTTCCATTGTATTAATCTCCGCCCCTTGATATGCCAGAGTGGAAGCGGGATGGGATATATATGGACTTCATGATGTGGTTACCATGTACATTCAGAGGACATAATACATTTAGGTGATCATAGACCGACTCGCCAAGTTAGCCCAATTCCTAGCCATTCAAGAGAAGATTTCAATATAGAGATTAGTATTCTTGTATGTGAGGAGATAGTATGGATCCATAGAGTTCCCCCAATGATCATTTCATACCATGATTCTCGCTTTATGTAAAAATTATAGAGAGTATTATAGAAGGCCTTTGGTAATCAGTTACATTTGAGCTCGGTGTTTCATCCCCATACTGATGGCCAGACTCGGTGAACCATTCAGGCCATGGAGGACATGTTGTAAGCTTGAATATTGTATTTTAGACGTATTTGGGAGGATCACCTACCTTTGGTGGATTTTGTGTACAATAATAGCTATCATTCCACCATTAGTATGGCACCATTCGAGGCCTTGTATGGGTGGCCCTGTAGGTCACCACTTTGTTGGATAGATCTAGGTGATTCAACACTCATGGATCTAGAGTTGGTGTGAGTTATGACAGAGAAAGTGCATATCATCCCAGAACGAATGAAGACTTCACAAAGTAATCAAAATTCCTATGCAGATCAACGATGGAGGCTTATGTAGTTAGAGGAGGGATACCATGTGTTCCTAAGGGTCTCACCTCAATATGGGTTACATTGATTTGGTTGGGGTAAAGATATATCTCTAAGATTCATTGGTCATTTCCAACACTACATGGATTTGGTAAGGTGGAATAACACTTATCTAAATCACCGTAGTTGGACTAGGTACACGATGTCTTCCACATGTTATAGCTAAGGAGGTAAGTTCTTGAAATGTCACATGTTATTAATTATGATGAGCTAGACATAAAGGATAAAGATACCATTAATGACTAGCCGATGGAGATCGATGATTAGCTAGATAAGATCGTGTGTGGGTAATTGATTCCCCTAGTGAGTGTTTGGTGGTATCATGAGAATCTTTAGGAGAGCACCTAGGAGTAGGAGACCCAGATGTGATCCCAGTACCCTCATCTTTTGAGTATATTTTTCTCTTTTTTGGATTAAAATCCATAAGGTGGGGAAAATTTAATGAATCTAATTTTTTCATGTATTAATTTAGAATATTATATAGATTATTCTTGGATCCAGAAACAGGGATAGTGTGATAATCTGAGGCCCAGTGATCTCAGAATTAATATTTGAATAATAATAAAGATATTAATATCACACACATACAGTTTTCCCTAAAAAGTGGAATAAATATTGAATAGAGGCTTGGATAAAAAATCCAATTCCTCTATTGAGTTCATATATTGGGTTTTACCTTAGGCATGACCTAACCTTAGTGTGCATCAGATGCTTAGGTTGGGATCATTTATGGGAAAATTTTAAAAAAAAATTAAATAAAATTAATTTGTTTTATTAGTTTTTCATGACCTAAAATCCTATATAAATACATAGTTATGCCTCAATACCTAGGGTTATCTGAAAAAACTAGAGATTGAGATGATCCATTAGAGATGATCCATTAGAGTATCATTGGTAGATGACATTGGATCGATATTAGATCAGAGGATCATGCGCCAAAGGAGTTCATAGATCTCTCCAATGATGGAAATGTAGGAATGTTCTTCATTATCAGTCAATCCAAACTCCAATTATAATTTTTAGTTAGTGCAATTCTATCCCATTATTTTATCTCAATAGAACATAGATAAACTCCATTAACAAGAATTTATTCTCACATCGATGGTATATTTATTTGTAATGGATTTATTTTTTTTCATTGGTTATATCCATCTTCATCCATCTATTTCTTCGAAAATGGATTGAGGCCAAAAATTAACAAAGGCTGATGTTCATTCCTCAAATATTATTATTTATGGATTTCTCCCTTGTTTCTTCATATTTTCATCATTAGTATTTTCTTTGTCCAATGGTTAAATTAATACCAAGTATTTGATTTTTTTTGTGACCATTCTTCAGTGCAATGGATCAATATCGTGGGTGTGGTTCATGATTGAGGGTAAAATTGAGGTTTGGAAATGAAGAAGGATAATCATAGGTAGATCATAATGGATTGGTGGTTCTTGTACATCCTAGATTTGACAGAATGGTTATGGATGGTGTGTGTAGTTATTTCCCAATAATATAAAAAAGTTCGGTTCTTGATCTACAGTGATAGGAAGTTCGGTCGACTCTAGATCTATGATTTTTGGTGAGGGTTGCGACGGTGGAGGTGTGTAGGATTACATGGAAGTGGAACCAATGAAATTTGTAAATCCTAAGTTACATGGCATGTAATTTTTAATTACACACCATGTGTGACCCCCCCCCCTGTATGGTGATAGAGTTTCCATGGAGAGAAAAATATCACACAAAGTGTGACCTCTATCATAGCCATGTGACCCTTATTGGTGTATTGGCATGTATCTTGGAGGATAAAAAATCTTGGGTTGGTCGAAGTGAATATAAATAGACACATCTAGGTGTACACATGTTGGTACATGGGCACGTCCAGCAGCACACGGGCATGGGAAAAAGGCATGAGTGAGGTTCCAAAAGACATCTACACATTGTTTAGTCTTAATTACACACTATATATTTCAATTTTTACATTTTATGTGAGGAAACACCACATAGGAAGACTTGGGGTTGGTTGGGAATGCAATGTACCCCCAGTACACATTGTGTACCCCTTTAAGGGTGTTTGGATCCCTACATTTCTTTAGTTTTGACCAATATCAGTTGATCATGTTCCCTTGGTCCATCACCTCAAGGGTATAGTGTAGAATTATTTCTACATATCTAGATTGTGATCCCTTTTGGAGGATGATTCTCAGATAGAGTTTGTGGTGTCCCTTTGTGAGACCAGAGTGTAATCCTCTATCATCTCTTCTTATACCCTGGGTGGGGTTTGTGAAATTAGTGTGACACCAATGCATGGGGTGTTGATCCTCCATCTAGAAGTCCATTTCCGTAGGTTTTTTGGTATCATTAGTATATAATACCCTATATAGAAGGTTTATCCAGATTGGGTTTGTGGCATCCCCCAGTGGTCTTAGGTGTGATCCACTATCTGAGTATCTAGATATTCTTAGACCAGTAATGTAGCACCCCAAACACTTCATGGTATGTTTATCTTAAATACATATTAGTTATAGCCTATATTTCATGAATCAATGAGCCTATAAGGAAAAAAACATGGTTACTTATAGAAGATATCCATAACCTAACCATTAAACTTAAATTTTCCAACTTTGTGATTTGAATTTTAAAAATCTGACATACACGGTTGTGTTCAAGATGATATTTAGAGTCTGATAGAATTAACTTAATTTTCAGTGAATAGTAACCTACCCTTATGAATACTAACCTACCCTTATGAATAGTAACTTGACCTTGTGAATAGTAATATGAATTTTATGAATGGTATCCATACCTTTGAGTATATAAGTGAATTTAGGCACCTTAAAAATGAAGATGAATGTTTTAAGTGTTTTTATTTTTCGATTAAATAATGATTTTAATTAAATATTTAATTGATCATATTTAGAAAATTATTTTTGAAAAATGGACTTCATTTTTGGGTTCTACACATCAAAAAATAGTTAGGGTGAATTTTTTGGATTTTTCTGAAATACTTGAATTTTTTATGAATAGTAAAATTCGATAATTCACAATAAATGATAAATAATGGATTAATTGAGTCATTGATGATGATTTGCTGATGTAATCCCAATTGGTTCGAATTCAAATGCATATATTACTGTTCTTGGTCATGGAATACTCACTATTGGTTGTCTTGAGAGGAAATAATAAATTAATGATTATAATATTAAGAAAACTCCTCTCCCCTCCACTATATAAACCACCCCTCACCCCCTCTTCCTCCCACACCACTCAAGCTTCAAACCTTGCCTGAATTCTTCCAAATACTCTTACCAAGCCCTCTCCCCACTTTCAAGACCTTCTGGTCTCACCAAAATTCCAAAAACAAAGGCCTTAAGAAGATTCTCAAGGAGGAGTACTCAAGAGGTGAACCTTCCTTCTCTTTTCTTTAAATTTCTTTTACAACGTTCTATTATTTTGTTCTCCATTCTCAATACCCTCATAAAAATTACATGATAATTTCCGTACCTTACATGTACTTTATTTTTATCGTTCTAATGGAATATTTCATCATAATCTCTCTTTTTCCCCTCCTTTTATACAATAAATACAAACACCGCCCGAGATGTGTAAATTTATCACACTCAAGGAAGACGGGTTTTAAATTTGCATTACTATCTTCAATAATGGTCATGAAACCTTTTCAATGTTTGAACCAGGTCATAATATATTTATTTTATCTTTATTAATGCTTTAAAATCTTTACACGTTCATAATATGGAATAATAATACAAAACAAGTTTATTGTGCACAAAACCTCCAAGCCAAATCCAAGCGTTTATTTTAACTCATCGAATGAGTCATCCTCATGGTATATAACCAGAATCATTATAGGATCATTTATATCTCTTTAATTTAACTAATAAATTATATTAAAAATTCTATATGTTTAACCACATTTCAAATGAACTTCCATTAATGAATACAAGTAAAAAAAACATGAAACCAAGTAAGAAAATGCTTCCAAAACAATAAAATTGAATCTCCTAAACCCATCAAAAAGGACATTAATGAACTTAATAAGGTTATACCATATCAATTAAATATTTATGAGGTTCTGGAATTATTAATTAATGAAGCTAAATTTGATTATTCAGGTTGTTAAGAACAAACAAGAACACCTTCGAGCGTAAGGTAAGGGATCCTCTCTCTCACTTTTGTTCAAGAATCTCCCCTATGTTGGGCCCTTTTATTCTTAATTCCTAATGATGGGGTATGTTTTATAACCTCCCCCATACTTCCCCTATGACATATAAATAATTTAATACCACTTTAACTCTCATTAATCCCTGTCAATAACACTCGTTACCATACCGAAATGTTTTTAAGGGGTTTCTCATCTCACTTTCATTTCTATGAGATTTTCATTGTTCGCCACTTATTTCTTGTATGTGGTATATGTGTAATGCCATTTGATATATAATAAAATTATTATCTTTATATTCATTTTATTCAATGATTCATTTGAGGGTTATTATGTTCTGGTCATAGGATTCGACCGATTACATTGTGGTAAGAGACTTTGTCTCAACTACTATTTTATTGTGAATAACTTTGTATTGTGTACCTAATAATCCTTTTGTGGTGTACCTACTGCCCATTTGAGATCACTTTCCATTTTAAATTATATTTATATTAAATATACATAATCTCATATCATGGATATTTTTTTTTCTAAACCGTATACCATTTTACATACGGTGTTTATTTGGAAAGTTATTTTAATTATGGAAATATTGATGAATCGGTATACTCTACTCTATACGGATATTGAAAAGGCATATTTCTCTTGTATTGAATAAATGTATAAATAATGATTTGGACATGCAGTGGCGGGTGGGGTCTTCTATAGCCCCTCGATGCATCAGTAGGTCTCATGAGACAAATCAGTTGGTGACAAACCCTTCGAGTTTGTTTCCAAAAATCAGACGGGTTTCTACCCATAGAACTAAACCGTTTTAACGATATTATGGTTTCATGTGCCAGATACATGACGTCCAATTAATAAGCATTATATTTATTCATTATCATTTATTATTATTATCCCTGAGGTTTTCACTATGACAAAATCTATGGATGCAGGTTCATTCTTAGTTTATTAATGGCATTAGTTTTTCATTTATTCACCATGCCATATTGATTATGCCAGATTGATTATGATTAAATTATTATTGTACTCATGATTTCACTATTTTTAACCATTATTGAGCATTTTATCTCACCCATTTCATTTTTTAACTTCAACATGTGATGAAGATAAGGTCATTTATTGATTTCATGTGGTTGCAGTTTTTAGTTTTGTTATGTATTGTATCTTGTAACCTTTTTAAATGTAATTTGTGTTACATCTATGTATCTGGTTTCTTCAAGACTACTAAACTGATCATTCCTTCAGGATTTTTCATTCCTTATAACCATTCCAATATCATAAGTAATGCACTGGCTCCATCCTAGAGGGTTTTGGGAGTTACAGTTGGTATTAGAGGAAGTTTAGTAGAAAACTTGGAAACTAGAGTAGGAAATGTATAGTGTGGAACAAATCCCTAAGGTAGTATTTGAGGATAAACGTACAAGAACATCCTGGTATTTTGGTAAGGAATATATTATTTGGATCTTTTAATCAATACTTCCCTGTCTGGATACGAGCAGGTAGAGGCGGCTCTGGCGCAGATGTATCTAGAGGTAAAACCCGAAAACACCGCTTTGAGCTAGACTCGAACGGGAACTAGTGCATGACAATGGGCCTTGATGCACTCTTGTTTATGACACTCCTAGGGGATATGCTTAGGATAATTCAAATTTTATTTACAAGCCATTATGAAGGAGTTTAATGTAAATTTCTCCTCAGAGAAACCATGTTTATAAGATTAGCTATGCATAGAATTTCAATCTATGTTGAGTGCTTTTCTATTTGAGATTCATGAACTAATATAGTGTATCCCATTATTTAGAAATTGTTTCTAATAGAAGAAGGGGAATCAATACTCGTGGGAAAGGTAGGGATATCCCTACTGAGAAAGTTAACAGAGTCAATGTTGGATAAGATCAGATCATGACCATATTGGGACAACTTACTCAGGTTGTATCGAATAACCATTCCACACCTGTGTTGGATCATTTCATGTGGCAGAAGCCCCCATCTTTTGGTGGGACTACTAACCCAGTGGTTGATGAGCAATGGATCAATTCCTTTGAAAATATATTCATGACATTAAGATGCAATGAAAATGAAAAGGTAGTACTGGCAGTATATTGTCTCAAGGGCGATGTTGATCAATGGTGGTCCTTGATTCAGAATACCACGGAGGAAGAAGAAATATAAGATATGGAATGTAGGACTTTTAAGGAAATATTCTTCGAACAATATTTCCCTCATGAGCAATGAACTGAAATGAAGAGGAAATTCCTTAGCTTAAAATAAAGGGAAGAAGATAGTGTTGTAGAGTATGAGGCTACTTTCAAAAGGCTGGCCAGGTATGTCGTAGATTACGTACATGACTCAGTAGACAATATTGATCATTTCTTTGAAGGTCTTAAGCCAAGTCTTCTAAGGTCACTGGTTTCTCAATCATTTTCATCATATGATGAAATTGTATCAAGTTCCATCAAAATAGAGAGGGAATTTTCTAGATCAAATCTTTTCAAAGGAAACCAAGATAAGAAGTGGTACTATGATAACAAAGGAAAAGGAGAAGAGCAAGGGAATAAAGCTATTCCCATTATGTGAGAACTGTGGAAAGAATCATCTCGGGAAAAGCTTGAAAGGCATGGGAGTCTGTTATAACTGTGGAGAAAAGGGTCATCGATCTGATGAATTCAAGGGGAAGAAAAAATTCAATGATATTCAATTCTACAATTGAAGATATATGGGACACTATGCAAATGAGTTTCCTAAGTGCCAAGGAAACATGCCTCAAAAAAACCCAAGAGAACAAGGGAGTGCCTATGCGATTACAATCATGGAGGTTGAAATTCCTAATTATGTAGTGGCGGGTACTTTAATTGTTTCCTCAAACTTAACCAACACTTTATTTGATTATGGATCATCTCATTCATTTATATCTTCCCAGTTTTCCAAGAAAATTAGATATGTCCAATTTTATTTAATAAAGGAGTTGTCAGTCAAAACTCTCAGGGGATGTATCATTGCAACAAAGGCATGTCACATATTCCCCCTCTAGACACAAAAATGTTCTTTAGTTGCTAACCTTATCATCATACCAATGACTTAATTTGATATAATTCTCAGTATGGATTGGATATCAAATTATGATGTGAAGATTTATTGTAAGAAGAAGGAAGTTACAATTTTTGAAAATGGTGTATAATCCCTTGTATTTAGGGAAGAAACTTCGCCACCTGATTCTTATCTAGAACCACCCCCAGTAACTCTACTTAATGAAATACTTGGAGAGGAAGATAAACCAATATCTATGGGAGAGGAAATAAATCTTCAAATTAAATATGTGCACATAGTTCAAGAGTACATTGATGTATTTCCAGAGGATTTACCTGGACATCCTCCAAAGCGGGAAGTTGAGTTCTCTATTGATTTAATTCTTGATGCAAGACCTATATCAAAGACTCCCAATAGAATGGCCACTGTGGAATTAGTAGATCTAAAGAAACAACTAGAGGATTTGAGTGAAAAAGTATTTATTCGACCTAGTGTTTCTCCATGGGGAGCCCCTGTCCTATTTGTCAAGAAGAAAGATATATCCATGAGGCTTTGCATTGATTACAGTAAAATCAACGCTATTATAGTAAAGAATAAGTATCCTATGCCTTGGATTGATGATTTATTTGATAAAATTCATGGAGATCAATACTTTTTGAAGATTCACCTTCGATCTGGATATCATCAGTTGCATGTAAGAAAGGAAGATATTCCTAAGACATCATTTCGGACCAGGTATGGGCACTACGAGTTTACAGTAATATCTTTTGGACTAAAAAATTCACCCTTTGTTTTCATGGATTTAATGAATAGAGTTTTTAAGGAATGTCTGGATAAATTTTTTGTGGTATTCATCAATGATATCCTCATATACTCAAAAATATGTGAATACCCTGAGAATCACTTGCGGGTTATTCTGAGAACTCTTATAAGAAATAAATTATATGGGAAGTTTAGCAAGTGTGAATTCTGACTTCAATCAGTTTATTTTCTAGGACACATTTTCTCTAAGGATGGAATCCTAGTTGATCATGCAAAGAAAAAGGCAATCCAAGAATGGCCCACGCCAACAAACATAATTGAGGTATGCAGTTTTATTGGCTTAGCAGGTTACTATCAGCATTTTGTTCAGAATTTTTCCTGACTGGCTAACCTGCTAGACAAGCTCAAATGTAAAGGAGTTAAGTTTTTGTGAACAAAAGAATGTATAGATGGCTTCAAATAATTGAAAATAATATTGGTCAATGCTCCAATTTTGACTCTTCCATCTGGAAGTGGTGGATTTTTAATATACAGCGATGCATCAAAGAATGGACTGGGTTGCGTCCTTATGAAAAATGATAAAGTTATTGTTTATGCATCAAGACAGTTGAAGACTCATGAGAAAAATTATCCAACTCATGATCTTGAGTTAGAAGCCATAATATTTACTCTGAAAATATGGAGGCATTATCACTACAGAGAGAGATGCGAGATTTATACAGACCACAAGAGTTTGAAATACATTTTCACACAAAAAGAACTCAACATGAGGCAAAGTATATGGCTTGAGTTGCTCAAATATTATGATTGTTCAATACACTACCACCCGGGAAAGGTGAATAAGGTGGAAGATGCATTAAGCAGGAAAAATCATGGACTTCTGACTCAAATGAGGATTGAGAGAGATCCTATATTTTTGGATCTAATAAAGATGGATATGGGAATTGTTAAGGAAAGGGAAACATCTTTCCTCTTTCAAATGATTGTTAAACCATCTTTATTAGAGAAGATAAAAAGCTCTCAATCTGATGATGAGAATATGAATAAGAAAATTAATGTTTTCAAGGATGGGATACTGGATGACTTCATGTATGAAGAAGGAGTTCTAAAATTTGGGAAGAGTTTATGTGTTCCATTAGTACCTGAGATGAAAAGGGAACTATTAGATGATGCTCATAGCTCAAATTTCTCTATACACCCGGGTAGCACCAAGATGTATAGAGATCTGAAGGAATATTTTTGGTGGGATAATATGAAGTGGGAAATTGCTGACTACGTGTCAAGATGTCTAGTTTTTCAATAAGTGAAGGCAGAGAGACAACATCCCAAAGGAGTGATGAAACCTCTACCTATTCCTATGTGGAAGTGGGATAACATTATGATGGATTTTTTCACTAGACTACCGAGGACACCTAGAAGGACTAATGAAATATGGGTAATTGTTGATCGTCTCACAAAATCAGCACATTTCATTCCTATAAGAGAGGACTTTCCACTTGAGTGCTTGGAAAGACTTTATATTAATGAAGTTGTAAGACTTCATGGTGCACCTCTATCGATTGTATCCGATCGAGATCCCCAGTTTATATCAAAATTCTGGAAAAGTCTCCAGAAATATTTGAATACTGTGCTTCGTATGAGTACTTATTATCACCCCAAAACTGATGGATAGTCTGAAAGGACTATTCAAACTTTAGAAGACATGTTGAGGTCATGTTATCTTGACTTCCAAGGTATGTGGGATCAATACTTGCCTTTGGTGGAATTTTCCTACAACAATAATTTCCATTCTAGTATTCAAATGGCTCTATATGAAGCATTATATGGAAAGAGATGTTAAACTCCAACTTGTTGGGACGAAGTTGGTGAGAGGAAACTTATAGGCCCAGAACTTATTGAAGAGACCACAGAAAAGGTGAAGACAACACAAGCCCATATTAAATCAACCCAAAGTAGGCAGAAGAGTTATGCTGACAATCGGAGAAAGTATTTTGAATTCTAATTTGGTGATCATGTATTTCTGAAATTATCTCCATGGAAGGGTGTCTTAAGGTTCGGTAAGAAAGGGAAACTGAGCCCTAGGTACATCAGACCATTTGAAATTCTGGAAAGAATCGGAGTTGTAGCTTATCATTTAGTGATGCCGCCAAATCTCTCCAGATCTCATGATGTGTTCCATGTGTCATTATTAAAGAAATACATGCATGTACTCACATATGAATAAATTTAACTGGAACCTGATTTTTCATACTGTGAAAAGCCTATCGGGATTCTTGACACAAGGGAGCAGGTATTGAGAAATCGGACAACTCGTCTAGTAAAGGTTCTTTGGAGAAACCAGAATATAGAGGAAGCAACATGGGAACCTGAGGATGTTATGAAAAAGAATCACCCACATCTTTTTGGTGAGTTTCATACATAAAATTTTGAGGACGAAATTTCTGAAGGAGGGAATAATGTAGCACCCCAAACACTTCATGGAATGTTTCTCTTAAATACATTCTAGTTATAGCCTATATTTCATGAATCACTAAGCCTATATGGAAAAAAACATGGTTACTTATAAGAGATATCCATAACCTAGCCATTAAACTTAAATTTTTCAACTTTTCGATTTGAATTTTAAAAATCTAACATACACGGTTCTGTTCAAGATGATATTTAGAGTCTGATAGAATTAACTTAATTTTCAGTGAATAGTAACCTACCCTTATGAATAGTAACCTACCATTATTAATAGTAACTTACCCTTATGAATAGTAATAATACTTTTATGAATGTTATTCATACCTTTGAGTGTATAAGTGAATTTAGGCACCTTAAAAATGAAGATGAATATTTTAAGTGTTTATATTTTTTGATTAAATAATGATTTTAATTAAATATTTAATTAATAATATTTAGAAAATTATTTTTGAAAAATGGACTTCATTTTTGGATTCTACATGTTGAAAAATGGTTAGGGTGAATTTTTTGGATTTTTCTAAAATACTTGATTTTTTATGAATAGTAAAATTAGATAATTCACAATAAATGCTAAATAATGGATAAATTGAGTCATTGATGATGATCTGCTGATGTAAACCCAATTGGTTCAAAGTCACATGCATATATTACTGTTATTGGTCATGTAATACTCACTATTGGTTGTATTTAGAGGAAATAATAAATTAATGATTGTAATATTAAGAAAACTCCTCTCCCCTCCACTATATAAACCACCCCTCACCCTCTCTTCCTCCCACACCACTCAAGCTTCAAGCCTTTCCTAAATTTTACCAAATACTCTTCCCAAGCACTCTTCCCACGTCCAAGACCTTCTGGTCTCATCAAAAGGCCAAAAACAAAGGCCTTAAGGAGATTCTCAAGGAGGAGTACTCAAGAGGTGAACCTTCCTTCTCTTTTCTTTCAATTTCTTTTACAAAGTTCCATTATTTTGTTCTCCCTTCTCACCTCCCCTCATCCAAATTCCATGATAATTCCAGTACCTTAAATTTATTTTATTTTCATTGTGCTAATGTAATATTTCATCATAATCTCTCTTTTTCCCCTCCTTTTATACAATAAATGCAAACATCGTCTGAGATGTGTAAATTTATCACACTCAAGGAAGATGGGTTTTCAATTTGCATTAATATCTTCAATTATGGTCATGAAACCTTTTCAATGGTTGAACCATGTCATAATATATTTATTTTATCTTTATTAATGCTCTGTAATCTTTACACATTCATAATATGGAATAATAATACAAAACAAGTTTATTGTACACAAAATCGCCAAGCCAAATCCAAGCGTTTATTTTAACTCATCAAATGATTCATCCTCATGGTATATAACCAGAATCATTATAAGATCATTTATATCTCTTTAATGTCACTAATAAAGTATATTAACAATTCTGTATGTTTAACCACATTTCAAATGAACTTCCATTAATGAATACAAGTAAACAAATCATGAAACCAAGTAAGAAAATGCTTCCAAAACAATAAAATTGAATCTCTTAAACCCATAAAAAAGGCCATTAATGAACTTAATAAGGTTATACCATATCAATTACATGTTTATGAGGTTCTGGAATTATTAATTAATGAATCTAGATTTGATTATTCAGGTCGTTAAGAACAAATAAGAACAGCTTCGAGCGTAAGGTAAGGGATCCTCTCTCTCACTTTTGATCAAGAATCTCCCCTATGTTGTTCCCTTTTATTCTTAGTTCCTAATGATGGGGTATGTTTTCGCACCTCCCCCATACTTCCCTTGTGACATATAAATAATGTAATACCCATATAACACTCATTAAGACCTCGCAATAACACTTGTTACCATGCCGAAATGTTTGTAAGGGGTTTCTCATCTCACTTTCATTTCTGTGAGATTTCCATTGTTCGCCACTTATTTCTTGTATGTGGTATATTTGTACTGCCATTTGATATATAATAACATTATTATTTTTATATTCATGTTCTTCAATAATTCATTTGAGGGTTATTATGTTCTGGTCATATGATTCGACCAATTACATTACGGTAAGTGACTTTGTCTCAACAACTATTTTATTGTGACTAACTTTGTATTGTGCACATAACAATCCTTTTGTGGTGTACCTACTACCCATTTTAGTTCAATTTTCATTTGAAATTATATTTATATTAAATATCCATAATCTCATATCATGGATATGTTTGTTGTCTAAACCCTATACCATTTTACATACAGTGTTTATTTGGAAAGTTATTTTAATTATGGAAATATTGATGAATCTGTATACTCTACTCTATACGGATATTAAAAGGGCACATTTATCTTATATTAAATCAATGTATAAATAATTATTTGGACATTTAGTGGTGGGTGGGGCCCGTTATAGCCCCTCGATGCATCGATAGGTCTCACGAGACAAATCATTTGGCGACAAACCCTTCGAGTTTGTTTCCAAAAATCAGACGGGTTTCTACCCACAGAACTAAACCATTTTAATGGTATTATGGTTTCATGTGCTAGATAAATGACATCCAATTAATAATAATTCTCTTTATTCATTATCAGTTATTATCATTATCCATGAGGTTTTCACTATGACAAAATCTATGGATGCAGTTTCATTATCAGTTTATTAATGGCATTAGTTTTTCATTTATTCACCATGCCATATTGATTATATCAGATTGATTATGATTCACTTATTATTGTACTCATGATTCCCCTATTGTTAACCCTTACTGAGCATTTGAGCTCACTCTTTTCATTGTTTACCTTCAACAAGTGATGAAGATAAGGTCATTTATTGAGTTCATATGGTTGCAGTTTTTAGTTTTGCTTTGTATTGTATCTTGTAACATTTTTCAATGTAATTTGTGTTACATCTATGTGTATAGTTTCTTTAATACTACTAAACTGATCATTCCTTCTGGATTTTTCATTTATTCTAACCATGCCAATATCACAAGTAATGCATCAGCTCCATCCTAGAGGGGTTGCGGCATTATAAGTAAGATTTATTAGGTAGGTCCCAAGGATCTTTATCTCTTAGATGAGTGTCTACAGCAATATCATTTATCATGGAGTCGGTTTTCCAGGAAAAATAATTGCTTCGATAAAAATATTATGGCTATTAGTTTGGTTGTGACCGCCTGGAGGCACGGTGTACTTCTTGAGTATATCTGGGTTTTTTATGCATTGATTACTATATCCTTATTATGATATGATTATTCTTGATTCTTCTTGTTTATTATTTTCAGGTTGTTGTACTGGGTACTATTATACTCACCCCTATGATATTTGTTCGCACATGTTGTGTCTTATGTAGACAATGACACTTTTGATGGTGTCCAAGGAGGATAGGGAGCCGGTGGATCATAGATTGAGCTAGATAGGACAAGGTGTTTTTTGGGTGGTTTCATTTGATAGTAGTCCTCTCCCAATGAGTAGGTTGGATGCTCTGTAGTTTTTTTTTGGGCTTGTATTTGGACCCCTTGTCTCTTTCAGTACTTTACTGTCATACTCTGATTGTGGGATCATAGATATATAAATTCATTGGTTTCATTTTTTTACATTTCATCATTTTATGGGATTGTATTAGTGTGTTTCTGTGTATAGGTACATTAGGATAATTCATATCATGTGTTTGATATGCCTACTCGGTGTTGATATCTATCCCCTGGCCTATTGGTGGTGGGCTTGGGGTAGTCACAGTTCAAGCCCTATTGGTATAGTTCATGACATGGTTGATGTTTGACCATATGTGTAAGAGCATGGATCTTATTCTTGAGGTATGGGTTTCTTCTTTTCCTTTTCCTTTAATGTTTTTGAGAAAATAAGGAAAATGGGGGGAAATCCCAAATTTGTGGGTATACGTTGTGTACTTTTCCACATGCCATGTACTTTGGCCGTGTGGGATAAGAACATAGGGTGTGTGGGCTTGTCGGCAATTCAGGGTGTAAAGACTAACTACACATCGTATACTTAGTAATACATGCCCTGTAATCATTCAGTAGGTGAACAGTAAGGTGGTGGGAGTAGCCACCATATGAACAGTAAAACAGATAGTACATGTTTTTTACTTAGTATTACACACCGTGTAATCATTCGGCAGATGAACAGTAAGGCGGTGGAGAGTTTCCGCTAGTGAACAGTTAAAAATAAAGTACACACTGTGTACTTGAGAGTACAAGTCATGTAGTTATGTTTTTTCATTAAAAATAGGCAGTATCCTCCTCTTTTGACAAAGGAAGCTTAGAATGCCCGAGAGCCTCGGGAGAGAAGGCCAGATCTTGGAAGAGTTGTCGACCGCACACCAGAACTCTGATTCCTTTGCTGTCAATCTCATTTGAACCGTGCGGGTGAGTTATTCTCTCTTATTGAACCTCTCCTTCCAATTCCTTCACAAGGGGAAGTTATTTGAGTTTGAATGGGTGAATGTTTATCCCAGATCTACGTCATTATTGGTTGATTCAGGAGGCATCGTTCACGTATATCCATTAGAGGAGATCGAGGTAGGTGGTCTGGTGTTTATTTCCAACTATTGAGTTGATTTTGTGTATTGTTGTGCTACGCGCCCATGTTTGGGGTGTCGTATGGCTGAGGTCTTAGCTGTTAAGATATCTATAATTTCATAGATAATATAATGAACATGTATAAAATGTTTTTTGGGATCATTGCCTTGATCTAAGGCCACCCCAAGGGTGTGTTCCCCTTGTTTAGTCATTTTTCCAGGATATCTGTGGGAATGTCATAATGATAACACATTTTGAGTTTTCTTAAGAGGAATAATATTTATTACTTGCTTATGTTTTGGGATCGGCCTGGTTACTTGCTTAGCCTGAGGGAAGTGTTTTGATTCGCCTAAGATCAAGGTACTGATTCGCCTGAGGGCAAGGTATTGATTCTCCTGAGGGCAAGGTATTCATTTGCCTAAGGGAAAGGTATTGATTCGCCTGAGGGAAATGTTTCTTATGCCTGAGGGAAGTATATTATGTTCCTGAGGGAAATATCTGGTATGCCTAAGGGAAAGGTTCTAATTAGCCTGAGGGCAAGGCACTGTTTATCCTGAGTGTAATGTTCACTTGAATATTCACTATGATGTTTTCTTGTGTTATACCTTCCAAGCTAAAGCACAGGCTTGGTATTGTTATTACCTTCTATTTGTTAGATAGCCTAGTGTAGGTTTTGTTGTGGCATTGTACAGAAGATTGTTGTCTGAGGCCAGGTCTCAGGAACTTATAATTCAATTATATTGAATTGTTA
Source organism: Viscum album (assembly GCA_963277665.1). Lineage (NCBI taxonomy): Eukaryota > Viridiplantae > Streptophyta > Magnoliopsida > Santalales > Viscaceae > Viscum > Viscum album. The sequence goes on from OY728120.1 coordinate 1,494,781,672, forward strand.
AATAATAATTAAATGGTAATGGAACTGGTAGGAGTAGCTGCTTTTGATTACTTCCTAGCTTACTGCATTTTCTTTATTACACACTATTGTTGCACATTTTCACTTTCAGTTGGGAACGGACTTTTGGTGGTTTCCTACTGGGATTTATTTATCACACCCTGTTTGGGTCATGTCTTGGTCCCAAATAGATTATATTGTTGCAGGTGTTGATAAGGGTAAGAGTTTCTATACAGGTACTTGATTATTTCAGAGTGGGAGAGCATGGGACCGAGCTTAGGCCTGTGATGCTGCTGAGTTCCCATTTCACTATTTGTGTTGTTTTTCTGTATATTGTGTTGTATTGTATTTTATTACAGTGTATCCTGTTTTGACTACTTTCTTAGAAATAGGACATATTGCATCATCATATATGTATGACTGTTGGTTATCTTTTGCTTCAGTACCGTTGTCCTTTCAACTTTGTATTGTTTACTGCTTCCACTTTTCGGTATGTTTATATTTTTTCACTGCGCTACACATTGACAAATGATGGAATAATTTCCCCACTATCAAACCTAGGCCCTCACTGCTAGCCGGTAGCCTCTGGCGTTTGGGGAAATGCGCTTGAGGTTATGTGACCAACCGGGTTCGGAGCACCCGTTGTGTGGCACCCGGATCCGGGACGTTACAAAGTGGTATCAAAGGAATTTATTTTCTTTGAATTAGTTTTTGGATCATATAGACAGGGATAGGATGGAATTGGTATTTGGTAATAAGTTGTGCCTGGGAGTAGCTAACCCGTGTACAGGAAAAATCCAGTCTACCTTGTTTAATTACGATTTATCTGGTTTTTCAATTTTACAGTTGATTTCATTTTTACCATTGGGTGACGCACTTGTGGTGTGCTGTTTATATTTTATACTTGGGTTCTATTTAGTTGCAACACGATGAGATGAGGGTATTCCATCTCATGCATCATTTAGGCACATGTTAGAATCACATGCCATGCATAGTTTCCATTCCATGTAGGTGCATTAGAAATTTCATTTTGTTGTGATAGATGATGTGATAGAAAATGCATGCTTTTGTGATAGGTACCTTGTTAGATACGCCTACTATTTATAGGGTATTGGTATATGTTACGATTGGGTTTATGGATGCTAAAATTTGGTTCTGGAGAAGTATGGGCTCTCCTGGACTGGAATTTAGTGGATCATGATCCAGCCTTTTGTTGTGTTTTGAACTATAAAGGAAAAGGTCGGGTGTTAAACTTTGATTTGTGGTGAGTATGGGCCCCCAAATATCGGAATTTGGCATACCTACTTTTGGAATTAAAGAAAAATGGGGCTCCAGATTAGTTTCTAAGGTCTACTTTCTGGAAACCCAGACAACATGGCGTGTGGTTCTATGAACACACGTCATGTACTCTTCTGTTCGGGAAGAAATAAAAAAAATAAGTGCATGTCGTGTACCCTATGTACACATCGTGTAGTTTCTAACTATTTCATAGGGCGTGTAGGTAGAAACACGGGAAGGGAAAACTCTAGAGGGAACACACCGTGTGCCGGTTGTACACGATGTGTCGTGTTAACCCTATGTCTGCCCATGTGACTAACAACACAGACGGAGAAATCTTCACTTAAACATGCCGTGTAGAGTAATCTGGGAATTCGGTTGTGTAACTAACAACATGGGTCGGTGTTATCCATTCTAGTACACGTCGTGTGCGAGTGTAACACACCGTGTAGTGTCAGCCGAGTAGTCAGCCGTGTCACTAACAACACAGGTCGGTCAAGCTCGTCTTTTACATGCTATGTAGGACTTATACATGCCATGTAGTCTCGTTCTAAAGAGAGCCATGTGGATTATCCATGTACAAGGACTCAGGAAGGGGAAGAAAATCCAAGTACACACTGTGTGTGGGGACAACACGCCGTGTGTATTGGGTGTTACGCGACCAGTTCTAGCAGAAGTACATGCCCATGTGAAAGACCTAAGGGAACTTGTCGTGTAGTTATTATACACGCCATGTAGTCTTGTTTTTTAAAACTTGAATGTTTTATGTTCCCTGTTCCCTTCTTACATTTCCAGTACTTAGTCCTTGATGATCTTAATATAAGGCGTGTGTTTGACCTTGTAGAGTCATGCCGCCGAGACGACCACGATTTGTTCTCCAAGAGAGTGGCAATGATTATACTCCAGAGATGGTTGGCCTTGGGCTACCGATGTATCCTCCAGTAGTGCTAGATGTGGCGCCAGCCGTTATACCGGACACAGGCGTGGATGCACAGTTCCGTGAAGGCTTCATGCGGTTTATGTAGACCTTCTAGGAAGCACCGCCGGTTGCCACATCTAGGTCATAGTTGACACGTATATTCCAGTAGTAGCATTCACCTATGTTTTCAGGAGATGGCAGACCACAGGCTGCGGAATCATGGTTGGATTATATGCAGACGATTTTTGAACATCTGGAGACGCCTCCTGGGAGGAGGGTCAAGCTCGCTAATTACATGTTGTGTGATTCCACCAAGCAGTGGTGGGATGTTACCACCCAGACTAAGCATCACCGAGACATGGTGTGGGAAGATTTTCAGGCAGTATTCTATGATTTTTTCTTTCTGGAGACTCTAAGGGTAGATCGAGCTTGAGAGTTCATGAATTTGAAGCAGGGAGCCATGTCGGTGATGGATTATTCTACCCGCTTCACCGAGCTATAGTATTTTGCACCAATTTTGGTGGGTGATGAGACGTTGAGGGCTAGACAGTATGAGGATGGTATTAAATACGACATTCGAGCGCTGGTGAATGTTTCCAGGTTGCCTACAGTTCACGCGATTGTGAACCAGGCACTGATTACTGAGCAGAACCTGCGGGAAGCTTGTGGTGCAGGCCAGGGAGGTTCAGCACCAATTTCTAGTACTATTTCTACCGGTAAGAGGAAGAGGTAGATGGATTTCTCTCGTTGGGGAAGTACTAGCCAGAATATTTCTTCAAGTGGTCTGGTAATGTGCTACCAGTGTGGTAAGGAGGGGCACAAGAGACCTCAGTGTCCACGTGACCCAGTGGAGTGTCGAGATTGCGGCAAGATTGGTCATCTTTAGCGTTTTTGCAGGGCGTTTCCACCAGTGACTAGTGAGAGGGGTTCTGTGCAGACTCTGTGTGCAGGAGCAGGGCCAGCAGCCTCTTACCAATCAGGGAATTGGAAGACGTCGGGACGTTCAGGCCAGGGTGGTGGTCATGGTCGTGGTAGCCAGACATCAGGATCTCAGAGACAGCAGGGCGGGTCAGCTCAGGGTAGATAGGTTGTGTCATAGGGTCGCGGCACTGGGCAGGCATATGCAGTGCAACAGACCCAACAAGAGGAGGATCCCGGACTTTCCACTATCAGAGGTAAAATTCTAGTTACTTCTATTTTATCATCTATAATTTTCAATACTGGAGCTACGCATAGCTTTATATATGTGCCCATTTTGGAGAGCCTTGGTCTCTGTGTTTATTCTTCTTATGATATCATGACGCTAGACACTCCATTGGGAATTAGAATGGCAGGTGTGCGTCAGTGCAAGGAGTTCCCCCTAGAGGTTGGTGGATGTCACTTTCTATGGGACCTCTATGTATTAGAGATAACATCCTATGATGTCATTCTCGGGATGGACTGGTTGGTACCCTTTCGAGCCATTTTATATTTCTATCATCGTAGGGTGATTTTTACTTCACCAGAGGGCTGAGAGTTTCTATACAAGGGTGAATGGGATGTACAGGAAAGCCGAGCTAGACCCGATCATCATGGGCGAGGTGGAGGGATAGCCCAGATTGTGAGTTTATATATGGATGACCAGGGAACTTTTCAGAAGGATTTCCCTCCAGTGGTTGATTATTTTAGGGATGTCTTCCCAGATGACTTTTCATGTCTACTTCCAAAGCGAGAGGTGGATTTATCTATTGAGCTTGTGCTAGCAGTGGCACCAGTGTCCATTCCTCCTTATATGATGGCTACGCCCTAATTGTAGGAGCTCAAGATGCAGTTAGAGGAGTTACAGCAAAAGGGTTTCATCTGACCCAGTACCTCTCCATGGGGTTCGCCTATCCTATTTACGAAGAAGGTGGATGGTACCTTTAGACTTTGTGTGGATTATCAGAAGCTGAACCAGTTGATGGTCAAGAACTGATATCCCTTTCCAAGGATTGATGATATTTTTGATCAACTTCAAGGAGCACGAGTGTTCTTGAAGATTGATTTTAGATCCAGATATCATTAGTTGCGTGTTAGACCATCGGACATACCGCTTACAGCCTTTCGGAGTAGATATGGTCTATACGAGTACATGGTAATTCCTTTTGGACTCACAAACGTGCCAGTAGTTTTCATGGCTCTGATGAATCATGTGTTCCACCCATATCTGGATTCTTTTGTGGTAGTCTTCATGGACGATATCTTGGTGTACTCTCACACTTGACACGACCATGCCATCCATCTGGAGATCGTAATGAGTACACTGAGATAGCATCAGTTATATGCTAAGCTCTCAAAGTGCCACTTTTGGATGGACCAGATTCACTTCCTGGGTCATATTATCTCAGAGGTAGGAGTTTCGGTAGACCCATAGAAAGTGAGAGCAGTAGTTTCCTGGGAGCAGCCTAAGAACGTGTTTGAAATATGGAGTTTATTGGGGATGGATGGATACTAAAGGTGCTTTATATAGTACTTCTCCCACTTAGCAGCACCGTTGAAAAGTTTGACTAAGAAGGGTATGAAGTTCGTTTGGGCAGAAGCTTGCGAGACAGCCTTTCAGGAGCTGAAGGGAAGGTTGACGTCAGCACCAGTCCGGATACTTACAAAGAAAGGGATGGGTTATACAGTTTACTATGATGCATCAGTTATTGGGGTGGGAGCAGTGTTGATGCAGGTCGATCAAGTAGTTGTGTACGGGTCTCGGTAGTTGAGGCCACATGAGAGGAATTACCCTACACATGATCTCGAGTTGGCTACAGTTGTTTATGCATTATGATGTTGGAGACACTATCTCTTGGGGGAACATTTTGTGGTGTTTAAGGACCAAAAAAGTCTAAAATACATATTTACCCAGCGTGACCTGAATTTGAGACAGTGAAGGTGGGTTGAATACCTTCAGTCCTTTGACTTTAAGCTTGCCTATACACCTCGTAAGGGTAATGCAGTAGCTGATGCACTGATTAGGAGGACTCAGATATAGGCAGAGCAGGACGCCATTGGTGAGTGGGAGCTTATGGATTTGTTCTCTAAGATGCATTTGGAGGTGCACGATAGTCAGGGGAGAACCTATCTTTAATCCTTAGCTATTACTTCTACTCTCCTAGATAGAGTGAGGATGAGACAGCTATCAGATTCAGAAGGTCTAGTTCTACGGGAGTTGGTATCAAGTGAGGACCCTCCTTCTGGTTTGATGATAGGCAATGATGAGGTATCACGTATCCATGGATGATTTTGTTCCCAGAGAATATACATGAGGAGTTGATGCAGGAATTTCATGCTTCATCTTGGGCAGTGCATCCTAGAGTTACAAAAATGTACCGTGACTTGAGACGTTAGTATTGGTGGTCGGGTATGAAAAGAGAGGTAGCTGATTTTGTTACGAGATGTTCAACCTATCAACAGGTGAAGGTGGAGCATTAGAGGCTAGCCGGAATGTTACAACAGTTACCCATCCCAGAGTGTAAATGGGATAATGTCGCGATGGACTTCATGACAGGGTTTCTGAGGTCACCTCGAGGCAGTGATATCGTGTGGGTTGTTGTGGACAGACTTACGAAGGTAACTCAATTTTTGTCGATCAAGGATACCTTTGGTGTTGACGAGCTCGGGAAGTTTTATATCTGAGAAGTAGTGTGTCTTCATTGGTTCCCTCGTTCTATCATTTCAGATAGGGACGCCCATTTTACGTCTCATTTCTGGAAGAGTTTTTAGAGGGCATGGGTACACAGGTGATTCTGAGCACAGCTTACCACCCTCAGACCGATGGCCAGTCAGAGCATACGATATAGGTGCTAGAGGACATGATGTGTGCATGTGTCCTAGAATTTGGGGGCTCTTGGGAGAAACACATACCCCTGGTTGAGTTTTCCTATAATAATAGTTTTCAGGCAACTATTGAGATGGAACCTTATGAGGCTCTATATGGTAGGTCATGTCGATCACCTTTGTACTAGTTATAGGTAGGTGAGGCAGCTTTACTGGGGCCACGTCTCATGCAGGAGACTTCAGAGAAGGTCCAGTTGATATAGAAGTGGATGGCTGCTGCACAGTCTCGTCAGAAATCTTATGTTGATTGCCGCAGACAACCCTTGGAGTTCGTGGTCGGGGATCAGTTTTTCTTGCGTGTTTCACCGAGGTTGGGACATAGGTGGATCAGGAGACAAGGTAAACTTTCACTGAGGTATGTGGGGCTGTTTGAGATTATAGAAAGATTCAGATAGGTTTCCTACCAGTTGCAGTTACCACAGAGGTACCGGGCCATGCATGACGTCTTCCATGTATCTCAGCTGTGTCGTTATCACTCAGACCCATCTCACGTTTTTCATCCTTATGAGGATGAACTTCAGGTTGATGCATCCTTTGAGGAGAATCTGATTATTATTATTGATAGAATCATGAAGGTTCTCTGAGGCTAGTCAGTTCTTCTCGTACGAGTGTTATGGTAGTATGGCTGGGTACAGGATGAAACTTGGGAGCAGGAGACCGACGTACATGCCTAGTGGACAGTGTTTTTCTCAGCTTTATCTTCACCGGCCTTGGAAGGGCAATTCGGGGACAAATTTATTTAAGGGGGGAAGTTTGTAAGAACCCATTTCTTATTCTTGAGGTATGGGTTTCTTATTTTCCTTTTCCTTTAATGTTTTTGAGAAAATAAGGAAAATGGGGGGGAAATACCAAATTTTTGGGTACACACCATGTACTTTTCCACACACTGTGTACTTTGGACGTGTGGGATAAGAACACTGGGCATGTGGGCTTGTTGGTGATTCAGGGTGTAAAGACTAACTACACACCATGTAATTATTAATACACACCCTGTAATCAGTCGGCAGGTTAATAGTAAGGCGGTGGGAGTAGCCGCCAGATGAACAGTAAAACAGATAGTACATGTCGTGTACTTAGTATTACACACCGTGTAATCAGTCGGTAGACGAACAGTAAGGCGGTGGAGATTTTCCACCAGTGAATAGTTAAAAAGAAAGTACACGCCATGTACTTGAGATTAAATGATGTGTAGTTATGTTTTTTTGTTAAAAATAGGTAGTAGCCTCCTCTTTCGACAGAGAAATCTTAGAATGCTCGAGAACCGCGGGAGAGAAGGCCAGATCTTGGAAGAGCTCCCGACCGCACACCGGAACTCTGATTCATTCTCCGTCAATCTCGTTTGAACCATATGGGTGATTTCATCTCTCTTATTGAACCTCTCCTTCCAATTATTTCCTGAGGAGAAGTTATTTGAGTTTGAATGGGTGAATTTTTATCCCAAATCTACGTCCTTCTTGGTTGATTCGGGAGGCGTCGTTCACGTATATCGATCAGATGGGATCGAGGTAGGTGGTCTGGTGTTTATTTCCAAATGTTGAGTTGATTTTGTGTACCGTTGTGCTACACTCCCATGTTTGGGGTGTCTTATGGCTGAGGCCTTAGCTATTAAGATATCTATAATTGCATAGATAATCTAATGAACATGTATAAAATGTTGTTTGGGATCGTTGCCTTGATCCAGGGCCACCCCGATGGTGCGTTCCCCTTGTTTAGCCGTTTGGCCAGGATACATGTGGGTATGCCATAATGATAGCATGTTTTTATTTTTCTTGAGAGGAAGCATATTTATTACTTTCTTATGCGTTGGGCTCAGCCCGGTAACTTGCTTATCCTGAGGGTAGTGTTTTGATTCGCCTGAGGGAATGGTACTAATTCTCCTAAGGGAAAGGTATTGATTCGTCGGAGGGGAAGGTATTGATTTTGTTGAGGGAAAGGTATTGATTCACATAAGGGAAATGTTTCTTATGCCTAAGGGCAGTAGATTCTATGCCTGAGGGAAATATCTGGTACGCCTGAGGGAAAGGTTCTAATTAGCCTGAGGTAAAGGCACTGTTTAGCCTGAGGGAAATGTTCACTTGAATATTCATTGTGATGTTTTCTTGTGTTATACCTACCATGCTAAAACACAGGCTTGGTATTGTTATTACCTTCTATTTTTTAGATATCCTAGTGTAGTTTTTGTTGTGGCATTGTGCAGGAGATTGTCGGTCGATGCTGGGTCTTAGTAACTTATAATTCAGATATATTTAATTTTTAAATAATAATTAAATTGTAATGGAACTGGTAGGAGTAACTGATTTTGATTACTTCCTAGCTTACTTCATTTTCTTCATTTCACACTACTGTTGCACATTTTCACTACTAGTTGGGCATGGGCCTTTGGTGGTTTCCTACTGGGATTTACTTCTCACACCCTTTTTGGGTCATGTCTTGGGCCCAAACAGATTATATTTCCACAGGTTTTGATAAGGGAAAGAGTCCCTATATAGGTACTTGATTATTGCAGAGGAGTAAGAGACAATGGGACCGAGCTTAGGCCTGCGATGTTGCTGCGTTCCCATTGCACTATTTATGTTGTTTTGTCATACATTGTGTTGTATTGTATTTGATTGCAGTGTATCCTATTTTGATTGATTTATTATAAATAGGACATATTGCATCATCATTTATGTATGACTGTTGGTTATCTTTTGCTTCAGTACCGTTGTCCTTTCAGATTTGTATTGTTTACTCCTTCTACTTTGCGGTATGTTTATATTTTTCTGCTACGCTACACATTGACAAATGAGGGAATAGTTTCCCCACTATCAGAACTAGGCCCTCGCTGCTAGTCGACAGCCTCTGGCATTTGGGGATATGCGATTGAGGTCATGTAACCAGCCGGGTTCGGGGCACCCATTGTGTGCCACCTAGATCTGGGACGTTACAATATATATAGATATTTGGGGCTGTTGACAGTGACTAAGTTGTGTTATATCCCTATGATGTGAGTTGTAGGTCATAGTGTGCATGGTCTAAGCTTGTGAATGGGTAAAAGGGGTATAGAGAAAGAGCCTGGATTTTGAGACCTTTATGATGTGGGGTGCATAGAATAGTGTAATTTTATGCCTATTGTGGCTTTAATTTGAGTTTTGGCCTTGAGTTTTTTGTGTTCCATGGCTATTTATAACTCTTGTGGGTTTTGATTGACCCTAGAGTGAGTAGAGTAGTCTTGAATTGAACATATGTGTGAGACTTGGTTTATAGGACTGGGTATGAGAACCAAGTATCCTTTGAGGTTTGACTCAAGATAGTGGTTAGTTAGTGGTTTTTTATGAACGAGGGTAAACCAAAAGAGGGGTTGGTCTAGGAACATAAGTGACTTTGGGATAAGAAGCATGGTTGAGTGATTTCATATGAGACTAATACATGGAAAGTGATGTTAATGTGTAGTAGAGGATAGTGAGATGCCTTGAGAACATCAAGTATTATATTTCCTATGTTTTTTAGTACCTAGGATGGGTTTGAGTAAGGTAAAGTGATACCTTGAGGTGTTTTTGGTAATGATATCAGTTTTTTGAAGGCAGGATCATTCAAATGATTATCCTTGTCAATTACCAATGTGATTTATAGTGATATGGTTGGTGGTAACCCTAGATGGTTGAATCCATGGAAAGTATAATGTGGTTAGGTACTTGGGTTTTGGAATGATTCTCGGGTGATTGGTGGTCCAAGAAATGTTTTCGACCTAGTGAAATGATCTATTTTTGAAAAGTTCCAAGAGAGATTTTTCTTAGTGATACCGGCATAAAGCGGAGGCATGGTCAGTGGCTAGGATGAATGGATTGGTTTGATAGGATGTGGCTCACTAAAATTAGAGTTAGGTCTTCGTGATCGGGTTACACAAGTTCATGCAACCATTGAGATTCAATGGGATCTTGGAGTAAAGTGTGCGTTGGGTATGTGTTGTGTTATTTAGATTATGGTTTGGGTGGTATGTAATCCTATACCTATGATGATTAAATAATACATTATTCATGTTTTTTTGCTAGGAATTGATATGGAGTCGATGAGAGGCTTGTAATCATGGAAGATCAGGGCCTTGGTTGAGAATTTTGGTGTTCATGTGGTGAGAATGGGATTGTGGATGTGTCAAGGTGTGGTGGAATGATCGATCTGGGCATTAAATGTTTTATGGGTTAACGTGATAAATGAGCGTGGATTGGAGAAGCAGGACATGCATTTTGATGATGAGACATATCAAGGTGACACTTAAGGAGTGGTAAAAGTGAGTCCATATGGTGGGTTGTGTACCATTATATGGTGAAGTACGTGGCCCTCATTTTGAATTAATTTCATCAGATGTCATGGATAACATTCTTGTTGAGATGGAGTGGGTGGTAGTTGGTGTTTCATATTATCACCCAGGTGTGAGAGGGGAGGTAACATCCAATCATTTCATGCGGTAATTTACAGAGCATGGACTATAAATCTAGGTTTTTTGGTTTAATGGAGAGATAATGAGGATACTCCTATGGTGAGGATTATTGAATCAGTCATGAGCATGTGATTCCATGTGGGGAGGATAATGGATGTTGTGAGACCAACTAACGGATGGTCAAAATTAATTAGGGTTTTCAGTGTACAAGTGAATCTGGATTATCTAGGGTTTGTTTACCATATTTGGGGTTTGGGATACAGTGAGGTGAAAACTACACAAGGCACATCATTATAATGTAAGGATTGAGTTTTGATAAATTTATTAGTGGTTTTTGGTGGAGTTTTTTTTAGTAATTTATAGTTATTGGATGAAGCATAATAGTTGAGTGTTATAACTGAAGGAGATTTTTGGGAGGATGTGTAGTAGAGTGACCATGTTTCAAGGATTCAGTACTCAAGGGTATCATATCAACATAAGTAATGAGTTGAGTCCTTTCATTTTAGATAGTCTCAATAATGGGTTTGTGAGTCCTAATGGTTTCAGAAGTAAGAAATGATTCCATGAGTGGGGCACCATGGTTGAGTTAGTTTAAATGGTTAGTATTTTGATGCACAGGTCAGTGAGGATTTGAGATATAAAGCTAAATGGGGTACAGTATTGACATGAGCATGGCCAGTGGTAGGTTTGTGAATCAGTGTGGGTTGGATTGGGTCTCATATATAAGACATAGTAGTGTATTCAATTGATCTTCGTAATGTGTGGTGACTTCCCAAGGTATGAAAAATCTATGTGTGGATTTGTTTTTTTGACATCATGAGTCTAAGATGGATGACTACGTGTTCTTGAGGGTTTCACCAAGGTTGGGACACCATCACATTTGGAAGGTAAGATTACGCCTATAGGTGGGGTTGGTTGAATTTGTGAGGAGGATCAGTGATGGGGATCAATGATGCTCAAGAGTATAACTTGAGGATGAACTGTCATATGGGAGGAGGCTCTAAGATCCCACCACTTCACCAGGGTATGGACCTATTTAAATTTTATTGATTCTCAGGTAAAACCCCTTGTTCAGTATGTTTTTTCATAATTATAAGACACATCGAGGGAATACAGGGGATCCAAGGGCTTGATATTTCATAAGAGAACTGGGGATTGTAGTAGGAGGGACTTTTGAAATTCCACCAGCTAGCCAATGCAAATCCATTGTGTAGCGACCCTCAGACCTGCACTCTCGGATCCAATGCCAAAACACATAACTCGCTATAATGGATTTAGTACACATCTATGATTATAAAATCTTTCACACATTTATAATCTAATGAAATTTTAGTTTATATTTTTTTAAAATTAGGAAAAAACATAAACTACTAAATCTTAAGTCTTCTCAAAAAATGGAAACTTTATTTTCGTTACTGTATAAGAAGATAATAAATCCATAATGAGTCTTAAATTTTTCCCATAAATTCTCCACACAAGATATTGTTATAGGATTATAATACTTAATAATGTATTTCAAATCTTGGGGAAAGAGAAACATGAGATAAGGTGAGCTCAAATGCTCAATAAATGTAAACCAAATAAGGTATAACATGAGGGCCCGAAGGCATAACATGATATCATAAGAAGGATGATTATAATAATGAAAGAATGGAATAAATAGATGATGTCATATGAACATATATTAAACATTGATCGTAAGATAAGATCATAGAATCATAATAAATGTGTCATCTATATAAACATGAAACCATAAGTCAAGGCTCCCTACCTTATGAATATAACATAGTTGGATAGGCTAACTACCCAAACACCATAATTGGCTAAGCTCACTTCCCACGCACCATGATATATTATGAGATGAAGACATTACCCAATGAATTGGAGTTCTATATAATTCCATTCCCACTCATCACATAATTAAAATAATACATAGATGTTCCACATGGTTTCAATAAAGATATCATAAAAACCCAAGGAAATAAAATGGTTTTCACATCCTTTTCAAGTGGTTCCCTGAGGAAGTATTCATGATTTAATCAATATACATGACAGGATAAACCAATGGAAAATAAATGGGTATCCAATGACTTTAATCATCATTATAGGTAAATAACACATAACAAATATGATTATGTATATGATATTTACACCATATAGAAAAAGTATATACGGTTTAGACATAAATTCCCTTAATGAATTGATGTATTGGTCATCTTGGTAAACACCCTTAAATCAAGTAATGGAACATAGATCATTCACATAGGAAAAGAATCACAAGTAAATAATTCCAATACAAGTGGATGAATAGTCAATAAAAAACCAGTGACAGATCGTACCATAGATGTAGAAGATAATTTAGTAAGTTATCTAGATAAATAAGGTGGATGGTATCATTTGAAGAATAACCTTGATCAATCATATGAAATAAATTAAGAACGCTCTTAGAAGAATTATGAATAAAATGAAAATAAGAATTTCCCTTATTATTTGATAACATTTTAAAAGGAATATTTTATTAAACCATGAGAATAATAATTTCCTTATTTTTTTAAACTTAAAATAATAGATAGGAAGTCTATTTGAAAATTAAAAAAGTGGCGGAAATATATGTTCACATGGAAACATGTAAAAGTGATTACTTTTTTTCAAAAATGACACATATGGATAAGTTTAAAATATTTCATTTTAAAAAAATAAAAAGTTCTAGGTAGTTGAAAATTCCCTTTTAAAAATAATTTGTAAAGAAGGCATTTTGGAACATTTTAAAACATTACTTTAGAAGAAAAAATTATTGAAAAATATTCATGTGGAAAATTTTTAAAGTCCATTAAAAACATTTGGCGAAACTCAAATCATAAAAAGGATCATAAAATGTTCATTTATAAGATTTTAAGAGAATTATGAAGGTCACTTTAAAAATTGTAGAAAATACTTTATGTAGGTAAAACATGGATATGGAAGAAAAATAATCATTGGAAAGTATAAGAGTTATTCTGATTAATGTCATGATTTTATTTGAAGAAACATTTCATAAAAGGGGGATATTAATAAATATAAGTAATATCCCCAAAAAAAATGAAACATACCATTTTAAAATATAACGGTAGGAAAAATAGACATGGAAGATCAAAATCAAGAAGATATTTTACGACTCACGAGAAAAGGGACTTGAGTAGAGAAAAAAATTACGACTAGAGTAACATTTTAATAAAAACCCTTGAAGGAGAAATATCGTGAAAATATACCTAAAATTCCTCGAATAAAAGTTATTTCATGATAAAATATCAATTGGGCATCATATACACCATATAAAACTAAATTTGTGTGTAAAATAAAATGTGTATCAATGAAGGGAGTTTGAGACAAAAATCATTTATCTTATTTCCCCGCTTAGTTTATCACACTATAAATTTATTTAAAACAACCATAACTATATTAATAATCTATTTCATAACATGATTCACCTCTATAACCCTTTTATATAATTTATTTATAATTATTTACTATGAATATTGTGGTTCATTATAGCTTATTTTTAACATCGGGTGTTAACACTTTTAATTGTCTTGCACATTATTTGTAATGTTAATATTGGTCCCTAATATTTTATACCAATTTTATCATTATTATATTAATTATAGTTCTTTAATATATATTCCATTATTATTTATAATATTTCACTTTCATCCCATTATATTTTTAATTATGACTCTTGAAGATGAGGCTAGATAAAAACTTGTTTTGGAAGTTTTAAATAAATAGAGATGATATATTATTAACATGTTTATATATTAATATTATAACTATATAAAATTTAAAATATATTTACTAAATTATTATTAAATTTTATTAACAGTGTATAACATTCCTTAATCATTCACTATATAAATATTACAACATTGCTTAAGTAGGTGGTTAACCAACCAAAACAAAAGTGTGTCATAATGAATGAATGTGTAAGAAAGTGCTATTACATAATGATAATATAACATTTAAATAATATTATAAATTTAATATATATCATATATATTCATCAAATAAATTCTTATAACCATTAACAATGGATGGTTTCATAAAATGAAATTTCTTATTTATGGTGGTGGTAGTCCACACATACACATGATTAATAAACCCATCTCCCAATGGATGGAAGGATAGATGGTATGTAAAAATTTATCATTTCTGGAATATAATAATTTTATATAAATAATATAATTTAATTAATTACACTTATATTTCCATCTATTTTAGGTGTTTAATCGAAATAAGACACATCGTTCATTGAGGCGGTAGTCTGTACATACGCATGATCAACGATCTCATTCCTTAACGAATAAATAGAATGATGGAAAAAATAAAAGGTAATAATTTAATAATTTTATAAGTGACATAAAGAACATAATTATTTATCAAAATCATCCTTTATACCATCCCTAAGTGGTTGTGGTGAAAAATTAACTACATCGCATTGTGAATGCGGTAGTCCTCATATACGCACAATTGATGTGTTTTTCTTTCACATCATATGCTACAAAATGAATGAATAATTATTTTTACATTAATATAATGAAATTAAATTATATATATTATACTTAATTAATTATATTAACTAATTTATGGAATATTAGGAAGATGAAAATTAAAAATAAATACTAAGAGGAGAGAAATATTCACATCGGGAACTTTGATTTCCCTTGGAATTATCCTTAGAAATGAAGGGATTGGGATAATTAATGGTGGAAAAAGGCTGTGGTTAGTGAGATAGGGTTCTGGGGTGAATAAATTTTTGGATTTTCACCATGTAATTTGAATGAATTTGTGTGTAAATAATGGGTGTAAGTGGTCACTTTTATAACTTAAGGGCACTCTCCATGGAAAAAGAATGTTAAGTAAGGGTCAAGAATGGAATGGCATGAAAGTTAGGTGGGGTAGGTGAGGTAAGGTTTCTAATAATTGTAGGTAATACTTTAAAACCAAAAAAATGACTTATAAAAGGTCTATAGGTCATGTAAACTTAGGAAAATTTGTGCCACATTAGATTACTCTCTTAAACACTAAATAGTCTTAATTAAATATCAATCATGGTAATTAATTTATTATTTAAAATATATGAATACCATTCACATCAAAATTTAACATGTTGAATACAAATTTAACCTCCATTTAATATAATTCAATTTCTAAATAAGATGGTATTTACTTTTTAATTAAAACCTATAATATATTGAAAAAAACTTTTATAATAAAATACCCCTTATATTCCAAAAATATTAATCATGGGTTTGAAAACATGGTATATTAATTATAATATATATATATATATAATTGTAGATAATTTTTTTTAATAAATATTTAATTCATTCTTATGTTATGGTAATATCGTAATTAACGATAAAAATAGCCAAAACCGGTATTTTTAACTATTCACCTAAAAATTAAGTATTTCAGAAAAATCCCAAAAATTCATACTAATCTGATTTTAGAATTATAAATTAAAATATCAATTATTTTTAATTAATTATATTTCTAAAAATTATATATTTAAATTCTAATATAAAATACAAAATATAAATATAAATTGTTTTTATTATTTTTAAAAAAAAGACCTTATACATAAAAAGTTTCACATATTATTTCATAAAATTTTCAAATTTAAAAAAATTAATATTTTATATCATATATATATATATATATATATTATATTTTATCATAATTGTCTTTTAAATATGATTAATTTAATTTACTAATGTATCATGACCTTCATTTTAGTGCATTCAAAGAAAGATAACGCACTCAGAATTATTTAAAGGAAAATACATATACTGAAATCTCAAGATGTTACATTCTCCCCCCCCAAATAAATTTCATCATTGAAATTTATTTACAAATAAATTAATTAGTGATGTCAAAAATTAGACATGACTTAAGATAAGATTTTAAATTAAATGTTTACATTAATATCTTAAGTAAAACTAGATGAAAAATCTTCTTCATCTATCGAGTTAACTGAATTATTCATTTTCACTCAGAAGATAGATGCTTTATTTCCACCTTTTCCACACATAAATAATTTTATAGTTCCTTTGAGACATTCATCATGGTGTTTACTTCCACATTTTTTGACATGAAGTAAACTGTATCTTTTTTCTTCCATCATATTTGTTGCCTGAATTTTCTGGAAAGTTCATCCTTCTCTTCTTTGGTGTGATAGGGAATTCAAATATGTTCACTTTATTAATCATAATTCATGATAATTTATTTTTAGTTGTGTTTTTTCATTAAAAATAGGCAGTAGCCTCCTCTTTCGATAGAGCAAGCTTAGAACGCCCGAGAGCCGCGGAAGAGAAGGCCAGATCTTGGAAGAGCTCCCAACCGCACAGCGGAACTCTGATTCCTTCACCGTCAATCTCATTTGAACCATGAGGGTGAGTTATTATCTCTTCTTTAAACTCTCATTACAATTATTTTCTGAGGGAAAGTTATTTGAGTTTGAACGGGTGAAATTTTATCCCAAATCTACATCGTTATTGGTTGATTCGGGAGGCATCGTTCACATATATTGATCAGAGGAGATCGAGGTAGGTGGTCTGGTGTTTATTTTCAATTGTTGAGTTGATTTTGTATGTCGTTTTGCTACGTGCCCATGTTTGGGGTGTCGTATAACTGAGGCCTTAGCTGTTAAGATATCTATAATTGCATAGATAATCTAATGAACATGTATAAATTGTTGTTTGGGATCATTTCCTTGATCCAGGGCCACCCCGAGGGTGTGTTCCCCATGTTTATCCGTTTGGCCAGGATACCCGTGGGTATGCCATAATGATAGCATGTTTTTAGTTTTCTTGAGAGTAAGCATATTTATTACTTGCTTATGCATTGGGCTCGGCCCGGTTACTTACTTAGCCTAAGGGAAGTGTTTTGATTCACCTGAGGGCAAGGTACTAATTCTCATGAGGGAAAGGTATTGATTTTCCTGAGGGGGAGGTATTGATTCGCCTGAGGGAAAGGTATTGATTCTCCTGAGGGAAACGTTTCTTATGCCTGAGGACAGTAGCTTCTGTTCCTGAGGGAAATATCTGGTACGCCTGAGGACAAGGTTCTGATTAGCCTGAGGGCAAGGCACTGTTTAGCCTAAGGGAAATATTCACTTTAATATTCATTGTGATGTTTTCTTGTGTTATACCTGCCACACTAAATCACAGACTTGGTATTGTTATTACCTTCTATTTGTTAGATAACCTAGTGTAGTTTTTGTTGTGGCATTGTACAGTAGATTGTCATCCGAGGCCGGGTCTCGAGAACTTATAATTCAATTATATTGAATTGTTAAATAATAATGAAATGGTAATGGAATTGGTAGGAGTAACTACTTTTGAGTACTTCCCAGATTACTGCATTTTCTTCATTTCACACTGTTGTTGCACATTTTCACTCTCAGTTGGGCACAGACCTTTGGTGATTGCCTACTGGGATTTATTTCTCACACCCTTTTTGGGTCATGTCTTGGGCCCAAACAGATTATATTTCCATAGGTGTTGATAAAGGAAAGAGTCCCTATACAGGTACTTGATTATTGCAGAGGAGTGGGAGAGCATGGGACCGAGATTAGGAATGGGATGCTGCTGAGTTCCCGTTGCACTATTTGTGTTGTTTTCCCATACATGTGTTGTATTGTATTTGATTGTAGTGTATCCTATTTTTACTACTTTCTTAGAAATAGTACTTATTGAATCGTCATATTTTTATGACTGTTGGTTATCTTTTTCTTCAGTACTGTTGTCCTTTCAACTTTGTATTGTTTACTGCTTCCGATTTTCGGTATGTTTATATTTTTCCACTGAGCTACACATTGAAAAATGAGGGAATAGTTTCCCCACTATCATACCTAGGCCCTCGCTGCTAGTTGGAAGCCTCTGGAGTTTGGGGAAATGCGCTTGAGGTCATGTGACCAACCGGGTTCGGGGGGCCCGTTGTGTGGCACCTGGATCCAGGATGTTACAAAGTGGTATCAAAGGAATTTCTTTTCTTTGACTTACTGTTTGGATCCTATAGAAAGGGATAGGATGGAATTGGTATTTGGTAATAGGTTGTGCTTGGGAGTAGATAACCCGTGTATAGGGAAAATCCAACCTACCTCGTTTAATTTTGATTTATCTGGTTTTGAAATTTTACAGTTGATTTGATTTTCACCGTTGGGTGATGCACTTGTGGTGTGTTTTTTATATTTTATACTTGGGTTATATTTAGTTGCAACCCGATGAGATGAGGGTATGCCATCTCATGCATCATTTAGGCACATGTTATAATCACATGCCATGTATAGTTTCCATGCCATGTAGGTGCATTAGAAATTGCATGTGTGTTGTGATAGATGATGTGCGAGAAAATGCATGTTATTTTGATAGGTACCTTGTTAGATATGCCTATTATTGATAGGGTATTGGTACATGTTACAGTTGGGTTTATGGATGCTAAACTTTGGTTCTAGAGAAGTATGCGCTCTCCTGGACTGGAATTTAGCGGATCATGATCCAGCCATTTGTTGTGTTTTGGACAATAAAGGGAAAGTTCGAGTGTTAAACTTTGATTCACGGGGAGTATGGGCCCCCACAAATTGGAATTTGGCATACCGACGCTTGGAATTAAAGAAAAAGGGGGATCCGTATTAGTTTCTAAGGTCTACTATCTGGAAACCCAGACAACACGGCATATGGTTCTATGAACACATGCCCTGTACTCTTCTATTCGGGAAGAAATGAAAAAAAAATTAAGTGCACGTCGTGTACCCTATGTACACGCCGTGTAGTTTCTAACTGTGTCATAGGTCATGTAGGTAGAAACACGGGAGGGTAAAACTCTAGAGGGAACACGTCATGTACCAGTTGTACACGCCGTGTCGTGTTAACCCTGTGTCTTCCAGTGTGACTAACAACACAGATGGAGAAATATTCGCTAAAACATGTCGTGTAGTGTAATTTGGGAATTCGACTATGTAAATAACAACAGGGATCTATGTTATCCTTTCTAGTACACGTTGTGTGTGGGTGTAACACGTTGTGTAGTGTCAACCAAGTTGTCGGTCGTGTCACTAACAACATGGGTCAGTAAAGCTCGTCTTGTACACGCCGTGTAGGACTTATACACATCGTGTAGTCTCGTTCTAAAGAGAGATGTGTGGCTTATCTGTGTAGAACGACTTGGGTAGGGGAAGAAAATTCAAGTACACACCATGTGTGGGGACAACACACCGTGTGTATTGGGTGTTACATGACCAGTTCTGGAAGAATTACATGCCCATGTGAAAGACTTAAGGGAACACGTCGTGTAGTTATTATACACATTTTGTAGTCTTGTTTTGTAAAACTTGAATTTTTTTGTTCCCTATTCCCTTCTTACGTTTCCCATTCTTAGTCCTTGATGATATTAATATAAGGTGTGCATTTGACCTTGTAGAGTCATGCCGCCAAGACAACCACGAGTTGTTCACCAAGAGAGTGGCGATGATTATACTACAGATATGGTAGTCCATGGGCTACCGATGGATCCTTCAGCAGTGCCAGATACGGCGCCAGCCGTTATATCAGACACAGGCGTGGATGCAGAGTTCCGTGAAGGCTTCATGCGGTTTATGAAGACCTTCTAGGGAGCACCGCCGGTTTCCACATCTTTGGCAGAGCTGACACGTATATTTCAACAGCATCATCCGCCTACATTTTCAAAGGATGGTGGACCACATACTGCGGAATCATAGATGGATTC
Source organism: Viscum album (assembly GCA_963277665.1). Classification (NCBI taxonomy): domain Eukaryota; kingdom Viridiplantae; phylum Streptophyta; class Magnoliopsida; order Santalales; family Viscaceae; genus Viscum; species Viscum album. The sequence goes on from OY728120.1 coordinate 1,494,801,888, forward strand.
TATGCAGACGATTTTCGAGCATATGGATACGCCTCCTAGGAGGAGGGTTAAGCTCGCTACTTACATGTTGTGTGATTCCACCAATAGGTGGTGGGATGTTACCACCTAGACTGAGCATCACCGAGACATGGCGTGAGAAGATTTTTAGGCAGTCTTCTATGATTTTTTCTTTCTAAAGACGCTAAGGGTAGATCGAGCTAGAGAGTTCTTGAATCTGTAGTAGGGAGCCATGTCAGTGATGGATTATTCTACCTGCTTCACCGAGCTACAGTGTTTTGAACTTATTTTTGTGGGTGATGATATTTTGAGGGATATACACTTCAAGGATGGTATTCGATATGAAATCTGAGCACTGGTGGATGTTTTCAGGTTGCCTACAGTGCACGCGATTATGAACCAGGCACTGATTACTGAGAAGAACCTGTGGGAAGCTAGTGGTGCAGGCCAGGGTAGTTCAGAACCAGTTTCTGGTACTATTTCTACCGGTAAGAGGAAGAGGCATATGGATTTCTCTCATGGGGGTAGTACTAGCCAGAAGATTTCTTCAAGTGGTATGGTAATGTGATACTAGTGTGGTAAGGAGGGGCACAAGAGACCTTAGTGTCCACGTGACCCAGTGGAGTGTTGAGATTGCGGAAATATAGGTCATCTTCAGCATTTTTGTAGGGAGTTTCCACTAGTTACTAGTGAGATGGGTTCTGTGCAGACTCCGCGTGCAGGAGCAGGGCCAGAAGCTTCTTACCAGTCACAAAATTGGAACACTTCAGGACGTTCAAGTCAGGGTGGTGGTTATGGTTGTGGTATCTAGACACCATGATCTCAGAGACAGCAGGTCAGGTCAGCTCAAGGTAGACAGGTTGTGTCATAGGGCTGCAGCACTAGGTAGGAATATGCAGTGCAACAGACCCAACAGAAACAGGATCCCAGACCTTCCACTATCATAGGTACAATTCTAGTTACTTCTTTTTTATCGTCTGTACTTTTTGATTCTGGTTCTACACATAGCTTTATATATGTGACCGTTTTTGAGAGCCTTGGGCTCTGTGTTTCTTCTTTTTCTAATATCATGACTCTAGACACTCCGTTGGGAATTAGAACAGCAGGTGTGCGTCAGTGCAAGGAGTGCCCCCTATAGGTTGGTGGGTGTCACTTTCTATGGGACCTCTATGTCTTAGAGATGACAGCATATGATTTCATTCTCATGATGGACTGGTTGGTACCCTTTCGAGCCTCTCTATATTTCTATCGTCGTAGGGTGAGTTTTACATCACTAGAGGGCAGAGAGTTTCTATAAAAAGGGATAATTGGATGTTTAGGAAAGCCGAGCTGGACATGAGCATTGTGAGTGAGGTGGAGTGACAGACCAGATTGTGAGTTTATATATGGATGACCAGGGAACTTGTCATAAGGATTTCCCTCTAGTGGTTGATCATTTCAGGGATGTCTTCTCAGAAAAATTTTCAGGTCTACCTACGGAGCGATAGGTCAATTTCTCTATTGAGCTTGTGCTAGGATCGGAACCAGTTTCCATTCATCCTTATAGGATGGCTATGCCAGAATTGCAGGAGCTTAAGAGGCAGTTAGAGGAGTTGCAGGAAAAGGGTTTCATCCGACCCAGTACTTCTCCTTGGGGTTCTCCTGTCCTGTTTGCGAAGAAGGTGGATGGTACCCTCAGACATTGTGTGGATTATCGGAAGCTGAACTAGTTGATGATCAAGAACCGATATCCCTTGCCAAGGATTGATTATATTTTTGATCAACTTCGAGGAGAATGAGTTTTCTAGAAGATTTACTTGAGATCCAAATATCATCAGTTGCGCGTTAGACCATCGGACATACCGCTTACATCCTTTCATAGAAGATATGGTCTATACGAGTACTTAGTAATGCCGTTTTGACTCACAAACACGCCAGTAGTTTTCATGGATCTGATGAATTGTGTGTTCCACCCATATCTGGATTCTTTTGTGGTAGTCTTTGTGGATGATATATTGGTGTAATCTCACACTCGACACAACCATGCCACCCATCTTGATAACATAATGAGTACACTAAGAGAGCATCATTTATATGCTAAGCTCTCAAAGTGCCACTTTTGGATGGACTAGATTCACTTCCTGGGTCATATTATCTTAGAGGCGGGAATTGCGGTAGACCCAGAGAAAGTGAGAGCAGTAGTTTCCTAGGAGCATCCTAAGAACGTGTTTGAAATACGGAGTTTCTTAGGGCAGGCTGGATACTACAGGTGCTTTATACAGGACTTCTCCCGCTTAGCAGCGCAGTTGACAGGTTTGACTAAAAAGGGTATTAAGTTCGTTTGGGAAGAAGCTTGTGAGACAACCTTTCAGGAGATGAAGGGAAGGTTGACTTCTGCACCAATCCTGATACTTCCAAAGCAAGGGAAGGGATATATAGTTTACTGTGATGCATTAGGTATTTGGCTGGGAGTAGTGTTGATGCAGGGTGATCTATTAGTTGCGTACGGGTCTCGGAAGTTGAGGCCACATGAGAGAAATTACCCGACGCATGATCTCGAGTTGGCTACAGTTGTTTATGAATTACGATGTTGGAGACACTATCTCTTGGGAGAAAATTGTGTGGTGTTTACGGACCACAAAAGTCTGAAATACATCTTTACCCAGCATGACCTAAATTTGAGATAGTAAAGGTGGGTTGAATACCTTCATTCCTTCGACTTTGAGCTTTTCTATACACCTGGTAAGGGTAATGCAGTAGCTGATGCACTGAGTAGGAGGACTCAGATACAGGCAGTACAGGAGGCCAGCGGTGAGTGGAAGCTTTTGGCTTTTTTCTCTAAGATGCATTTGGAGGTTCATGATAGTTAGGGGAGATCCTATCTTTCATCCTTATCTGTGAATTCTACCCTCCTAGATAGAGTGAGGATGATACAGCTGTCAAATTCAGAAGGCCTAGTTCTACGGGAGTTGGTGGAAAGTGTGGACCCTCCTCCTGGTTGGACGATAGGAAATGATGATGTACTATGTATCCATGGACGAGTGTGGGTCCCAGGGAATATACGCAAGGAGTTGATGCGGGAATTTCATGCTTCATCTTGGGCAGTGAATCTTGGAGTTACAAAACTGTACCGTGACTTGAGATGTCAGTATTGGTGGCCGGGTATGAAAAGAGAGGTAGCTGATTTTGTTAGGAGATGTTCCATCTGTCAGTAGGTGAAGGCGGATCATTAGAGTCCAGCTAGATTGTTAAAAAAGTTACCCATCCCGGAGTGGAAATGGGATAATGTCACAATGGACTTCATGACAGGGTTGTCGAGGTCACCTCGAGGTAGTGATGTCGTGTGGGTTTTTGTGGACAGACTTACGAAGGTAGCTCACTTTTTGATGATCAAGGAGACCTTCGGTGTTGATGAGCTTGGGAATTTTTATATCTAATAAGTAGTGTGTCTTCATGGGTTCCCTAGTTTTATCATTTCAGAAAGGGAATCCTGTTTTACGTCTCATTTTTGGAAGAGTTTTCAGAGGGCACTGGGTACACAGGTACTTCTGAGCACAGCTTACCACCCTCAGACCGATGGTCAGTCATATCATATGATACAGGTGCTAGAGGACATGCTGCGTGCATGTGTCCTGGAATTTGGGGGCTCTTGGGAGAAACACATACCCCTGGTTGATTTTACCTATAATAATAGTTTTCAGGAAACTATTGAGATGGAACCTTATGAAGATTTATATGGTAGGTCATGCCGATCACCTTTGTCTTGGTTGGAGGCAGGTGAGGCAGCTTTACTGGGGCCACATCTTGTGTAGGAGACTTCAGAGAAGGTCCAGTTGATACAGAAGTGGATGGATAATGCACAGTATTGTCATAAATATTATGTTGATCGCTGTAGATGAGCCTTGGAGTTCGTGGTCAGGGATCAGGTTTTCTTGCGTGTTTCACCGAGGTTGGGACACAGGCGGATCAGGAGACAGGATAAACTTTCACTGAGGTATGTGGGGTCGTTTGAGATTCTGGAAAGAGCCATGCCAGTTGCCTATCGGTTGTAGTTACCATAAAGGTATCGGTCTATACATGACGTATTCCATGTATCTCAACTCCACTATTATCACTCAAACCCATCTCACATGTTTTAGCCTGATGAGGTTGAACTTCAGGACGATGCATCCTTTGAGGATAATCTGATTCATATTGTTGATAGAAGCATGAAGGTTCTCTAAGGCCGGTCAGTTCCTCTCGTACAGGTGTTATGGAAGCATGGTCAGGTGTAGGATGAAACTTGGGAGTGGGAGACCAATGTACGTGCCCAGTGGCCAGAGTTGTTCTCGGCTTTATCTTCACTGCCCTTTGAAGTGAAATTCGAGGATGAATTGCTTTAAGGGGGGAAGTTTTTAGGAACTCGGTTCTTATTCTTGAGGTACGGGTTTCTTCTTTTCCTTTTCCATTATTTTTTTGAGAAAATAAGGAAAATGGGGGGGGAATCCCAAATTTTTGGGTACACGCCATGTACTTTTCCACACACTGTTTACTTTGGCTTTGTGCTATAAGAACATAGGGCATGTGGGCTTGTCGGCGATTCAGGGTGTAAAGACTAACTACACGCCGTGTACTTATTAATACACGCCCTATAATCAGTCGGCAGGTGAACAGTAAGGCGGTGGGAGTAGCCACCAGATTAATAGTAAAACAGATAGTACACACTGTGTACTTAGTATTACACACTGTCTAATCAGTCTGCAGACAAACAGTAAGGTGGTGGAGAGTTGCCGCCAGTGAACAGTTAAAAAGAAATTACACATCGTGTACTTGAGAGTACACACCGTGTAGTTATTTTTTTCATTAAAAATAGGAAGTAGCATCCTCTTTCAATAGGGGAAGCTTAGAACGCCCAAGAGTCGCGGGAGAGAAGGCCGGATCTTGGAAGAGCTCCCGACCGCACACCGGAACTCCGATTTCTTCGTTGTCAATCTCTTTTGAACCGTGCGGGTGAGTTCTTCTCTCTTCTTGAACCTCTCCTTAAAATTATTTCCCGAGGGGAAGTTATTTGAGTTTGAATGGGTGAATGTTTATCCCAGATCGATTTCATTCTTGGGTTATTCGGGAGGCATCGTTCACGTATATCGATCAGACGAGATCGAGGTAGGTGGTATAGTGTTTATTTCCAACTGTTGAGTTGATTTTGTGTATCATTGTGCTATGCACCCATGTTTGGGGTGTCATATGGATGAGGCCTTAGCTGTTAAGATATCTATAATTGCATAGATAATCTAATGAACATGTATAAAATTTTGTTTGGGATCGTTACCTTAATCCAGGGCCACCCTGAGAGTGTGTTCCCCTTGTTTATCTGTTTGGCTAGGATACTCGTGTGTATGTCGTAATGATAGCATGTTTTGAGTTTTCATGAGATGAAGCATATTTATTACTTGATTATATGTTGGGCTCGGCCTGATTACTTGCTTAGCCTAAGGGCAGTGCTTTGATTCGCCTGAGGGAAAGTACTAATTCTCCTGAGGGCAAGGTATTGATTCGCCTGAGGGGAAGGTATTGATTTGACTAAGGGCAAGTTATTGATTTTCCAGAGGGAAATGTTTCTTATGCCTAAGGGAGGTAGCTTCTGTGCCTGAGGGAAATATCCGGTATGCCTAATGGAAAGGTTCTGATTAGCCTGAGGGCAAGGCACTATTTATCCTGATGGCAATGTTCACTTGAATATTCACTATGATGTTTTCTTGTGTTATACCTACCACGCTAAATCACAGGCTTGGTATTGTTATTACCTTCTATTTGTTAGATAGCTTAGTGTAGTTTTTGTTGTGTCATTGTATAAGAGATTTTCGGTCAAGGCCAGGTCTCGGGAACTTATAATTCAATTGTATTGAATTGTTAAATAATAATTAAATGGTAATTGAACTGGTAGGAGTAACTGATTTTGAGTACTTCCTAACTTACTTCATTTTCTTCATTTCACACTGCTGTTTCACATTTTCACTATCAGTTGGTCACAGGCCTTTGGTGGTTGCCTAATGGGATTTATTTCTCACACCCTGTTTGGGTCATGTCTTGGGCCCAAACAAATTATATTGTCGTAGGTGTTGATAAGGGAAAGAGTCCCTATAAAGGTACTTGATTATTGAAAATGAGTGGGAGAGCATGGGACCGAGCTTAGGCCTGCGATGCTGCTGAGTTCCTGTTGCACTATTTGTGTTGTTTGGTTGTACGTTGTTCTGTATTGTATTTGATTGTAGTGTATCCTATTTTGACTGCTTTCTTAGAAATTGGACATATTGCATCATCATATATGTATGACTTTTGGTTATCTTTTGCTTCAGTACTGTTGTCCTTTCAGATTTGTATTGTTTACGGAATCCGCTTTTCGGTATGTTTATATTTTTCCGCTGCGCTACACATTGAAAAATGAGGGCATAGTTTCCCCACTATCATACCTAGGCCCTCACTGCTTGGTGGTAGCCTCTGGCGTTTGGGGAAATGTGTTTGAGGTCATGTGACCAATCGGGTTCGGGGCACCCATTGTGTGGTACCCAGATTCGGGACATTATAAAGTGGTATAAAAGGAATTTATTTTCTTTGACTTACTGTTTGGATCCTATAGACAGGGATAGGATGGAATTGGTATTTGGTAATAAGTTTTTCCCGGGTGTAGCTAACCCTTGTACAGGGAAAATCCAATCTACCTCATTTAATTGCGATTTATCTGGTTTTTCAATTTTACAGTTGATTTGATTTTAACCGTTGGGTGATGCACTTGTGGTGTGCTGTTTATATTTTATAGTTGGGTTCTATTTAGTTCCAACCCGATGAGATGAGGGTATGCCATCTCATGCATCATTTAGCCACAGGTTAGAATCACATTCCATGCATAGTTTCCATGCCATGTAGGTGCACTAGAAATTTCATGTTGTTGTGATAGATTATGTGCTAGAAAATGCATGTTGTTGTGATAGGTTCCTTGTTAGATACGCCTACTATTTATAGGGTATTGGTACATGTTACGGTTGGGTTTATGGCCGCTAAACTTTGGTTTCCAAGAAGTATGGGATCTCCTGGACAGGAATTTAGTGGATTATAATCCATCCTTTTTTTGTGTTTTGGACTCTAAAGGGAAAGGTCGGGTGTTAAACTTTGATTCGCGGGGAGTATGGGTCCCCACAGATCGGAATTTGGCATATCGACGCTTGTAATTAAAGAAAAAGGGGCTTCGGGTTAGTTTCTAAGTGATAATTTCTAGAAACCTAGACAACATGGCGTGTGGTTCTATGAACACATGCCATGTACTCTTCTGTTCGGGGAAAAATGAAAATTTTTTAAGTGCACATAGTGTACCCTATGCACATGTCTTATAGTTTCTAACTGTTTCATAGGCCATGTAGGCAGAAACACGGGAGGGAAAACCTCTAGAGGGAACACGCCGTGTACCGGTTGTACATGTTGTGTCGTGTTAACCCTGTGTCTACCTGTGTGACAAACAACACAAATGGAGAAATCTTCTCTTAAACACGCTATGTAGTGTAATCTGGGAATCCGGTCGTGTAACTACAACATAGGTCGGTGTTATCCTTTCTAGTACACGATGTGTGTGGGTGTAACATGCCGTGTAGTGTCAGCCAAGTATCCAGTCGTGTCACTAACAACACAGGTCATTCAAGCTCGTCTTGTACATGCCGTGTAGGACTTATAAACGTCATGTAGTCTCATTCTAAATAGATTTGTGTGGATGATTCGTGTAGAAGGACTCGGGAAGGGGAAGAAAATTCAAGTACATGTCGTGTGTGGGTACAACACATCGTGTGTATTGGGTGTTACACGATCAGTTCTGGCAAAAGTACACGCCCATGTGAAAGACTTAAGGGAACACGTCGTGTAGTTATTATATACACCATGTAGTCTTGTTTTGTAAAACTTGGTTGTTTTCTGTTCCCTGTTCCCCTCTTACGGTTCTAGTTCTTAGTCCTTGATGATCTTAATATAAGTCGTACATTTGACCTTTTAGAGTCATGCCACCGAGACGACCACAAGTTGTTATCCAAGAGAATGTCAATGATTATACTCTAGAGATAGTAGGCCATGGGCTACCAATGGATCCTCCAACAGTGCTAGATGTGGCGTCAGCCATTATATCGGACACAGGAGTAGATGCGCAGTTTCGTGAAGGTTTCATGCGGTTTATGCAGACCTTCCAGGGAGCACCACCGGTTGCCACATCTATGGCAGCGCTGACACATATATTCCAGCAGCAGAATCCACCTATGTTTTCAGGGGATGGCAGAACACAGGCTGCGGAATCATGGATGGATTCTATGTCGACGATTTTTGAGCATCTAGAGACGCCTCCTGGGAGGAGGTTCAAGCTCGCTGCTTACATGTTGTGTGATTCCACCAAGAGGTGGTGGGATGTTACCACCCAGACTGAGCATCACTGAGACATGGTGTGGGAAGATTTTTAGGCAATATTCTATGATTTTTTCTTTCTGGAGATGCTAAGGGAAGATCGATCTTGAGAGTTAAAGAATCTGCAGTAGGGAGCCATGTTAGTGATGGATTATTCTTCCCGCTTCACTGAGCTATAGTGTTTTGCACCTATTTTGGTGGGTGATGAGACGTTGAGGGCCTGACACTTTGAGGATGGTCTTCAATATGACATCCGAGCACTGGTGAATGTTTTCAGGTTGCCTACAGTGTACTCGATTATGAACCAGGCACTGATTACTGAGCGGAACCTGCGGGAAGCTGGTGGTGCAGGCCAGGGTGGTTCAGCACCAGTTTCTGGTACTATTTCTACTGTTAAGAGGAAGAGGCAGATGGATTTCTCTCATGGGGGCAGTACTAGCCAGAATATTTCTTCAAGTGTTCTGGTAATGTGCTACCATTGTGGTAAGGAGGGGCATAAGAGACCTCAGTGTCCACGTGACCCAGTGGAGTGTCGATCTTGCGGCAAGATTGGTCATCTTTAGTGTTTCTGCTGGGCGTTTCCACCAGTGAATAGTGAGAGGGGTTCTATGCAGACTCCACATGCAGGAGCAGGGCTAGCAGCTTCTTACTAGTCAGGAAATTGGAACATGTCAGGATGTTCAGGCTAGGGTGGTGGTTGTGGTCGTGGTAGCCAGACACCAGGATCTTAGAGATAGCAGGGTGGGTCATCTCTGGGTATACAGGTTGTGTCGCAGGGCCACGGCACTGGGCAGGCATATACAGTGCAATAGACCCAACAGGAGTAGGATCTCGGACCTTCCACTGTCAAAGGTACAATTCTAGTTACTTCTATTTTATCATCTGTACTTTTCGATACTGGTGTTATGCATAGCTTTATATTTGTGCCCATTTTGGAGAGCCTTGGGCTCTGTGTTTCTTCTTCTTCTGATATCATGACGCAAGAAACTCCATTGGGAATTAGAACGGCAGTTGTGCGTCAATTCAAGGAGTGCCCCCTAGAGGTTGGTGGGTGTCACTTTCTATGGGACCTCTATGTCTTAGAGATGACAGCCTATGATGTCATTCTCGGGATGGACCTGTTGGTACCCTTTCAAGACTTTGTATATTTCTATCCTCGTAGGGTGAGTTTTATGTCACCAGAGGGAAGAGAATTTATATACAAGGGCGAATGGGATGTCTAGGAAAGTCGAGTTGGACCCGAGCATCATGGGCGAGGTGGAGTGACAGCCCAAATTTTTATTTTATATATGGATGATTAGAGAACTTGTCAGAAGTATTTCCCTCCACAGGTTGATCATTCCAGGGATGTCTTCCTAGACGACTTTTCAGGTCTACCTTCGGAGCGAGAGATGGATTCCTCTATTGAGATTATGCCAGGAGTGGCACCAGTGTCCATTCACCTTATAGGATGGCTATTCCAGAATTGCAAGAGCTCAATAGGCAGTTAGAGGAGTTGTAGGCAAAGGGTTTCATCTGACCCAATACTTCTCCTTCAGGTTCACCTGTCCTATTTCCGAATAAGGTGGATGGTACCCTCATACATTGTGTGGATTATCGGAAGATGAACTAGTTGATGGTCAAGAACCAATATCCCTTGCCAAGGATTGATGATATTTTTTATCAAATTTGAGGAGAACGAGTGTTCTTGAATATTGACTTGAGATCCAGATATCATCAGTTGTGTGTTAGACCATCGGACAAACTTCTTACATTCTTTTGGAGCAGATATGGTCTATACGAGTACTTAGTAATGTCGTTTAGATTCACAAATGCGCGAGCAGTTTTCATGGATCTGATGAATCCTATGTTCCACCCATATCTGGATTCTTTTATGGTAGCCTTCGTGGACGATATCTTGGTGTACTCTCACACTTGACATGACCATGCCACCCATTTGAGATCGTAATGAGTACACTGAGAGAGAATCAGTTATATTCTAATATCTCAAAGTGCCACTTTTGGATGGACCAGATTCACTTCCTGGGTCATATTATCTTAGAGGTAGGAGTTGTGGTATACCCAGAGAAAGTGAGAGCAGTAGTTTCCTGGGAGCAGCCTAAAAATGTGTTTGAAATACGGAGTTTCTTGGGGATTTCTGGATACTACAGGTGATTTATAGAGGACTTCTCCCATTTAGTAGCGCCATTGACAGGTTTGACTAAGAAGGGTATGAAGTTTTTTTGGGTAGAAGCTTGCGAGACAGCCTTTTAGAAGCTAAAGGGAAGGTTGACATCAGCACCAGTCCTGATACTTACAAAGCAAGGTAAGGGCTATACAGTTTATTATGATGCATTAGGTATTGGTCTAGGAGCAGTGTTGATTCAGGGCGATCGAGTAGTTGCGTACGGGTCTCGGCAGTTGACGCCACATGAGAGAAATTATCCGACGCATGATCTCGAGTTGGCTACAGTTTTTTATGCATTAAACTGTTGGAGACACTATCTCTTAGGAGAACATTTTATGGTGTTTACGGACCAAAAAAGTCTGAAATACATCTTTATCCAGCGTGACCTTAATTTGAGACAGTGAAGGTGGGTTGAATACCTTTAGTCCTTCAACTTTGACCTTGCCTATATACTTGGTAAGGGTAATGCAGTAGCTGATGCACTAAGTAGGAGGACTCAGATACAGGCAATGCAAGAGGACAGTGGTGAGTGGCAGCTTATGCCTTTGTTCTCTAAGATGCATTTGGAGGTGCACGATAGTCATGGTCGAGCCTATATTTCATCCTTAGCTGTGACTTCTACCCTCATGGATAGAGTGAGGATGAGACAACTATCAGATTCAGAAGGCCTAGTTCTATGGGAGTCGGTGGAAAGTGAGGACCCTCCTCCTGGTTGGACGATAGGAAATGATGAGGTACTGCATATCCATGGATGAGTGTGGGTCCCAGGGAATATACGTGATGATTTGATGCAGGAATTTCATGCTTCAGCATGGGCAGTGAATCCTAGAGTTACCAAAATGTACCGTGACTTGAGACGTCGGTATTGGTGGCCGGGTATGAAAAGAGAGGTAGTTGATTTTTTTACGAGAAGTTCCACCTGTCAGCAGGTAAAGGCGGAGCATCAGAGGCCAGTCAGACTTTTACAACAGTTACCCATCTCGGAGAGGAAATGGGATAATGTCGCGATGGATTTCGTGATAGGTTTTTCAAGGTCACCTCGAGGCAGTGATGTCGTTTGGGTTGTTGTGGATTGACTTACGAAGGTAGCTCACTTTTTGTCGATCAAAGATACCTTTGGTGTTGAAGAGATCGGGAATTTGTATATCTGAGAAGTATTTCATCTTCATGGGTTCCCTCGTTCTATCATTTCAGATAGGGACACCCATTTTACGTCTCGTTTCTGGTAGAGTTTTCAGAGGGCACTGGGTACACAGGTGCTTCTGAGCACAGCTTACCACCCTCAGACCGATGGCCAGTGAGATCATACGATACACGTACTAGAGGACATGTTGCGTGCATCCGTCCTGGACTTTAGGGGCTCTTGGGAGAAACACATACCCCTAGTTGAGTTTGCCTATAATAATTTTTTTCAGAAAACTATTGAGATGGCACCTTATGAGGATTTATATGGTGGGTCATGCCGATCACCTTTGTGCTGGTTGGATGCAGGTGAGGCAGCTTTACTAGGGCCACGTCTCGTGCAGGAGACTTCAGAGTAGGTCCAGTTGATACAGAAGTGGATGGCTACTGCACTGTCTCGTCATAAATCTTATGTTGATTTCCATAAATGACCCTTGTAGTTCGTGGTCGGGGATCAGGTTTTCTTGCGTGGTTCACCAAGGTTGGGACACAGGTGGATCAGGAGATAGGGTAAACTTTCACCGAGGTATGTGGGGTCGTTTGAGATTTTGGAAAGAGTCAGGCCGGTTGCCTATAGGTTGCAGTTACCACAGAGGTACCAGGACATGCATGACGTCTTCCATGTATCTCAGCTACACTGTTATCACTCAGACTCATCTCATGTTTTTCATCCTGAGGAGGTTGAACTTCAGGTTGATGCATCCTTTGAGGAGAATCTGGTTCGTATTGTTGATAGAAGCATGAAGGTTCTCTGAGGCCGGTCAGTTCCTCTTGTACGGGTGTTATGGAAACATGGTCGGGTTCAGGATGAAACCTGGGAGTGAGAGACCGACGTACATGCCCAGTGGCTAGAGTTGTTCTCTGCTTTATCCTCACCGCCCTTGGAAGGGAAATTCGGGGAAGAATTTCTTTAAGGGGGGAAGTTTGTAAGAACCCGGTTCTTATTCTTGAGGTACGGGTTTCTTCTTTTCCTTTTCCTTTAATGTTTTTGAAAAAATAAGGAAAATGGGGGGAAAATCCCAAATTTTTGGGTACACGCTGTGTACTTTTCCACACGTCGTGTACTTTGGTCGTGTGGGATAAGAACACAGGGCGTGTGGACTTGCCGGCGATTCAGGGTGTAAAGACTAACTACACCCCGTGTACTTAGTAATACACGCCCTATAATCAGTTGGTAGGTGAATAGTAAGATGGTGGGAGTATCTTCTAGATGAACAATAAAACGGATATTAAACGTCGTTTACTTAGTATTACACACCATGTAATTAGTCGGCAGACAAACAGTAAGGCGGTGGAGAGTTCCCGCCAATGAACAGTTAAAAAGAAAGTACACGTCGTGTACTTGAGAGTACACGCCGTGTAGTTATGTTTTTTCGTTAAAAATAGGCAATAACCTCCTCTTTCTACAGAGGAAGCTTAGAACACTCGAGACTCGTGGGAGAGAAGGCTAGATCTTAGAAGAGCTCCCGACCGCACACCAGAACTCTAATTCCTTCACCGTCAATCTCGTTTGAACCATGCGGGTGAGTTCTTCTCTCTTCTTGAACCTCTCCTTCCAATTATTTCTCGAGGGGGAGTTATTTGAGTTTGAACAAGTGAATGTTTATCCCAGATCTACATCGTTCTTAGTTGATTCGGGAGGCATCGTTCACGTATATCGATCAGAGGAGATCGGGGTAGGTGGTCTGGTGTTTATTTCCAACTGTTGAGTTGATTTTGTGTACTTTTGTGCTATGTGCCCATATTTGCGGTGTCGTATGTTTGAGGTATTAGCTGTTAAGATATCTATAATTGCATAGATAATCTAATGAACATGTATAAAATGTTTTTTGGGATCGTTGCCTTGATCCAGGGCAACCACGAGGGTGTGTTACCCTTGTTTATTCGTTTGGCCAGGATACCCGTGGGTATGCCATAATGATAGCATGTTTTGATTTTTCTTGAGAGGAAGCATATTTATTACTTGCTTATGCATTGGGCTCGACCCGGTTACTTTCTTAGCCTGAGGGCAGTGTTTTGATTCGCCTGAGGGCAAGGTATTGATTTGCCTGAGGTAAAGGTATTGATTCTCCCAAGGGGAAGGTATTGATTCGCCTGAGGGAAAGGTATTGATTCACCTGAGGGAAACATTTATTATTCCTGAGGGTAGTAGATTTTGTGCCTGAGGTAAATATCTGGTACGCATGAGGGCAAGGTTCTGATTAGCCTGAGGGAAATGCACTATTTATCCTAAGGGCAATGTTCACTTGAATATTCACTGTGATGTTTTCATGTGTTATACCTTCCACGCTAAAGCATAGGATTGGTATTGATATTACCTTCTATTTGTTAGATAGCCTACTATAGTTTTTGGTGTGGCACTAAACAGGAGATTGTCGGCTGAGGCCGGGTCTTGGGAACTTATAATTAAATTATATTGAATTGTTAAATAATAATTAAATGGTAATGGAACTGGTAAGAGTAACTGATTTTGAGTAATTCCTAGCTTACTGAATTTTCTTCATTTCACATTGTTGTTGCACATTTTCACTATCAGTTGGGCACGGGCTTTTGGTGGTTGCCTACTGGGATTTATTTCTCACACCATGTTTCGGTCATGTCTTGGGCCCAAACAGATTATATTTCCACAGGTGTTGATAAGGGAAAGAGTCCCTAAACAGGTACTTGGTTATTACAGAGGAGTGGGAGAGCATGGGACCGAGCTTAGGCATGCGATGCTACTGAGTTACCATTACACTATTTGTGTTGTCTTTCCGTACATTGTGTTGTATTGTATTTGATTAAAGTGTATCCTGTTTTGACTGCTTTCTTATAAATAGGACATATTGAATCATCATATATGTATGACTGTTGGTTATATTTTTCTTCAGTACCGTTGTCTTTTCAGCTTTGTATTGTTTACTGCTTCTGCTTTTCGGTATGTTTATATTTTTCCGCTGTGCTACACATTGAAAAATTAGGTCATAGTTTACCCACTATCAGACCTAGGCCCTCACTACTAGTCAGCAGCCTCTGGCGTTTGGAGAAATTCTCTTGAGTTCATGTGACCAACCGGGTTCGGGGCACCCATTGTCTGGAACCTGTATCCAGGACGTTACAAAGTGGCATCAAAGGAATTTCTTTTCTTTGACTTACTGTTTGGATCCTATATATAGGGATAGGATGGAATTGGTATTTGGTAATAAGTTGTGCTCGGGAGTAGCTAACTCGTGTATAGGTAAAAGCCAATCTACCTCATTTAATTATGATTTATCTGGTTTTTCAATTTTATAGTTGATTTGATTTTCACCATTTGCTGAAGCACTTGTGGTGTGATGTTTATATTTTATACTTGGGTTCTATTTAGTTGTAACCTGATGAGATTAGGGTATTCCATCTCATGCATCATTTAGGCACATGTTAGAATCACATTCCATGTATAGTTTCCATGCCATGTAGGTGCATTAGAAATTTCATGTTGTTGTGATAGATGATGTTCTAGAAAATGCATGATTTTGTGATAGGTACCTTGTTAGATATGCCTACTATTGATAGGGTATTGGTACATGTTACGGTTGGGTTTATGGATGCTAAACTTTGGTTCCAGAGAAGTATGGGCTCTCCTGGACCAGAATTTAGCAGATCATGATCGAGACTTTTGTTGGGAATTGGACTATAAAGGGAAAGTTCGGGTGTTAAACTTTTATTCGCAGGGATTATGGGCCCCCACATATTGTAATTTGGAATATCGATGCTTGGAATTAAAGAAATAGGGGGCTCCGGATTAGTTTCTAAGGTCTACTATCCGAAAACCCAGACAACATGGCGTGTGGTTTTATGAACACATGCCCTGTACTCTTCTGTTTGGGAAGAAAATAAAAAAAATTAAGTGCATGTCGTGTACCCTATGTACATTCCGTGTAGTTTCTAACCGTGTCATAGGCCGTGTAGGTAGAAACATGGGAGGGGAAAACTCTAGAGGGAACACGCCATGTACCGGTTGTACACGTCGTGTCGTGTTAACCCTGTGTCCGCCCGTGTAACTAACAACACAGACAGAGAAATCTTCTCTTAAACACGTTGTGTAGTGTAATATGGGAATCCGGTCGTGTAAATAACAACACAGGTCCTTGTTATCCTTTCTAGTACATGCCGTGTGCGGGTGTAACACGTCGTCTAGTGTCAGTCGAGTAGACAGTTGTGTCACTAACAACATGGGTTGGTCAAGCTCATCTTGTACACGTCGTGTAGGACTTATACATGTCATGTAGTCTCGTTCTAAAGAGAGTCGTATGGATTAGCCATGTAAAAGGACTCGGGTAGGGGAAGAAAATTCAAGTACACGCCATGTGTGGGGACAACACACCATGTGTATTGACTGTTACACGACCATTTCTGGAAGAAGTACACGCCCATGTGAAAGACTTAAGGGAACACACCGTTTAGTTATTATACACTCCATGTAGTCTTGTTTTGTAAAACTTGAATGTTTTTTGTTCCATGTTCCCTTCTTACGTTTCCAGTTCTTAGTCCTTGATGATCTTAATATAAGTCATGTGTTTGACCTTGTAGAGTCATGCCGCTGAGACGACCACGAGTTGTTTTCCAAGAGAGTGGCAATGATTATACTCCAGAGATAGTAGGTCGTGGGCTACCGATGGATCCTCCAATAGTACCATATAGCATCCTGTCTTTTTATAACATAACTTTTCATTCCATTACACGGAACTGAGGATCTTTAAGGTTTAGTGTCTTGGAAACAAGGAACATAAAACACGAAACAAAAAAAAACATTCTTCTTAAACACTTGAAAGGCTTCTCCTCATGTTCACCCTAGGCTCATTACTGCATCTCATAACCTGGGGACATACATCAAAAGGAAGGGTGAGCAGAAGGCCCAGAAAGGGAAACAAGTGAAACATTTTACATATGAACTTGAGATACATCAATAAAGTCATGAAAAGAACTTTAAGGCATGAAAATGAAATTATGAGGCATATCATAATAAAAATAAAACTTTTTCATAACTTGAAGATGTGGCTACATCATTTAACATAGACAATCATGAACATATCACCAAGGTCCATCCCCAAGGTGTCATTTTAAAATTACCAAGGTTATTCACCAAGGTATCGTGAAAATTGTAATCTCTAGTGGTTACATCATTACCCAATGCATTGGAGCGCTATCAGGGCGCACCCTTAAATTTGCCTTTATTATAATGTGAGCCACATATATCATCATCAAACATTTCATAAATGACCCTCATAGCATAAAATAAATGGGTTTCATTTCATAATCATAACGTTTTAAAAACTGCTTTAAAGACATGATCTTTACGTCACTTTAAACCCACGGAAAGGGAAAGCGGGTCTCATGTATGTAAATCCCAGAATTTAAAATGGAACATTTTGATATATATGTGAATACCCTTGTAGAAATAAGAGCTTTGAGTATTCACTTTATAACATAAAATAATTTTTGAGAAAAGAGAGAGGCATTTTGAGAGGAAAATTCTGCAGCATAACGGCTAAGTTTCGGGGTTTTAGAAAACATTGAAATGAGAGGGGACATGGGTCAAACATTCATAAATGACCCATAAACAGTAGAGGGACAAAATATAAGGGATTTAAGAACATGGTAATGAAATTTGAAAATATACCATATGAAATGAAGAACATGAAAGGAAGAAAAAAGATTTCTCTTGAGAATTCGGCAGCCTAACGGCGTCACTTAAACATCAAAAAAATTGAATTGACAAGGTCAAATAGGGTCTCTCATCATATGAACATAAGAGTCCAGTATGATAGATATAGAGATCATACCCCAACATAATAGAAAGTAACTTTAAAGAATTGACATGAAAGTAGAACTTCAAAATGAGAATGGTGAAGAACCACTTAAAAATTCGGCAGCCTAACGGCGCCACTTAAACTTCAACAAAATACTGAATTGAATAGATCAAATGGGGTCTCTCATCATATGAACATAAGATTCCAGTATGATAGATATAGAGATCATACCCCAACATAAAAAAAAGTAACTTGAAAGAATTGACATGAAAGTAGAACTTCAAAATGAGAAGGGTGAAGAACCACTTAAAATTTCGGCAGCCTAACGGCGCCACTTAAAACTTCAAAATACTGAATTGAAGCGATCAAATGGGGTCTCTCATCATATGATCATAAAAGATAAGTATGATAAATTTAGAGATCATACCCCAACATAATAAAAAAAGGAACATGAAATACTTTACATGAAAATAGATCTTGAAAAATGAGAAGGGAGAAAGAATCTGTTACAAAAATTTCGGCAGCCTAACGGCGCCACTTAAAACTTCATAAAACGAAATAATGAGAGTAAGAGGGGATCTCTCATTATATTAACATGAAAAGGGAAGTAAGAGGAGTATAGAATAACATCCTCCAACATAAGAACATGGAGCATAAAAGGAAAGACATAAAAGAGATTACTTGAAAAGAAAGAGAGAGGTCGGATCCCTTACCTTAAAATGTAACTCTTAAACCTCAAAGGTTGGGACCTTGAGGGCTTGGGGGCACCTTGGGAGGACTCCTTGGGAGGTAATGAGACCAGAAATTCGTTGGGAATGAGTGGGGAGTCGAATGGATGAGAGGAGGGCTTGGTATTTATAGGGAAAGTGAGGGGACAAGGCATTAATGGCCAAGGGACACCTCACATGTGCTTTTCTCAAACCCATGTGCTCTCCCTTGTCATTTATCATGAAGTTAGGCCACATGGGGCCCCCAAAACAATAATTCATCACCCTTGGCCGGACAACCCTCAAAAGATCTCATGACATCATCATGACACCGTTATGATGTCATTAAACATACCGAAACCCTAAAACTGTATTTTTATTATTCACTGAAAATTCAACTTTCTCAGAAAAATCCCAAAATTTCACATTAACCAAATATCAATGCTCTGATTTCAAAAATGAAATCCATTTTATAAAAATAATTTTCTAAATATTTTTAATTTAATTTTTAAATAAAAACAGTATTCATCGAAAATTCATTTTTTTCAGAAAAAACCCCAAAAATTACCATAACATAATATCGATGCTCTGAGTTCAAAAATAAAGTCATTTTTATAAAAATAATTTTCTAATTATTTTTAATTAAATTTTTAATTAAAAAACACTATTCACCCGAAAAAACTAATACTTGAATAATAATTAATGAAACCGTTATTTAACTATTTTATTTAATCACATTACTTAATCAAGGTGCCTAGATTATTTTAAAACTTTCTTTAAGTGAGATTACTAATCCATTTTGTCATATTACTAATCCTAATCATAAAATCACTATTCATAATTTACTATTCATCAAAAATCAAGTTGATCTTATTAGACTCTAAATTTAGTACTGAACATAATTGCAGAAGACCATTTTTTGAAAATCGTTACACATTTTTAATTATTTAGGGTTTACATAAACATATTTAAAATATCCTTTTTCTAAAATTCATCAAAAATATGCATACTATATTTATCCGGTCATTTCAAAATTCATAAACTTCATCATAAGAAGAAATCCCAATTTTTATTTAAAACAAGGATTACACAAGGTAGTTACGGTCTCGTTACATAACCCCTTATAATACCAGCATAGGACCTAAGAGTAAGGTGTGCTAGGGTGATAGAAGCTTGGGGCGGCTCAGTCAACATTGCCCGAGTAGTAATTTCTATCAGTTTGAACTTCTCACGAAGGCGATTTCGTTCCAGCTTCACATGATGAAGTTCGGCTTGGATTTGATCCAGAGCAAAGCCCAGTGGTGCTACCTCCTTCCCAAGCTCTGTTAGATGGGCTTCGATCGGTCCAAGACTACTAGGTGAGGCCATCAAATCTTCTTTCTATAATAATTAACCAAGATTACTTATATTTAGAGACAATAATCAAAACATTTTGTTCACAGCGGTCATGTTGAACGATGGTTATATAATAGTCAAAAACCCACTGATCTCATTTTAATTATAATCATGTTTATCAAATAAAACATTTTTGTTGAGTATAACAATAACACATAAAATTTTAAAAAAATTCGGGTCGTTACAATCTTCCCCCCTTAAGAAATTGCGTCCTCGCAATTTTAAAATTGGGTTTTGAAATTTCATTGAAAGTCCCACATCGGAAAAGGAGTCAGTAAAACTATTACTTTAAAACAAAGAAAGGGAAGTACAATGGTCACCCGAGTTAACCCACACTAGGGTTCCATGTAGGAAAACATGGACATGGAGGAAAAAACAAAGGGTCAAGTTCTGAGGGAGAGTGATAGAGAACATGATTAGGAGAAAGTTAACCATGAGAAAATCCCAAACTTATGATGTGTGTAAACGGTCTTTGATTACCTAGTAGGAAACGTAAACCAACAACATTTTTGTTTTACGTTTCTTTTCATAATTTTGAGGATTTCATTTACTACATAGAACAAAAACATAAGAAAATATACCTACCTTCAAGTAGAGTTTCATCCTTTAACAAGTCCCTACCAACACTAATCTTTTCTCCAAATGATGAGAATTCAAAAACACTTGGTCTCATAAAAGCACAAGAATCATCTTCTATAGAATCACATAATCTACAAAAGATTAACTATCTATTTCTTCTATCTTTAAACATTATCCCAAAAACAGAAAGGTTAAGGTAAAACAACTCTTCAAAAAGAAAGAATCCCATAGGAATGGAAACTACTTTTAAATCATCAAAGTTCCATGGTACTACCCAAAGTTCATCATAGACCATTCCATAAATAACGGTCCTTAAAATTCCTCAAAACAAACCAAACTAAGATTGAAACCCAAATACAATAAGGATTTGATAACATAGTCTTCCAAAACAACTTCATTGTTCATCTCCAGACAACATCAACCACTCCTAACATCTTATAAAAAGTAGCTAACCTAAACATATTTTACCCAAGAGAGGTTAGTCATTCCCATAAGTAACCTAAATTACTATAAGTTCACCTTAAATTCATCGATTCTTCAAAATATAAGTCAACCTTACTCCTCAATGAAAATACCGTAGTAATCTATTTACCTCGATCAAATATGGTTCCCAAAATAATGAACGTCTTCCAAAATAATAATCATATTTTAATCCCCTAATCATCCCTGTCATATTAATACGAAAATCGTCGCATTTCCTATCACATTGGTTGTCGGAACATGTTCTTCCATTTCCCACCATTAACTAAGAAGAGAAAGCATAATTAGGGGCTTAAGTACTTAGCTAATAATCATGAAAAGGAACTGAAAGCATATAAGGATAACTTGTATATGAAAGGTATACCCTAACTTGTGATCTCCTAGGTTCCCATCTAGGTTATGAATGATCATATATTCTTATGTGAACCTTTATTTTATTTTATCTTTGTTCCTTTAACAATGGTTCATACCAAGCTTATGAATTTACCAAAGCATATCCCCCGGGAGTGTCGTAACCAAGAGTGCAGCAAGGCCCGTTGTCGTGTACCAGTTCCCGTTTGAGTCTAGCTCAAAGCGGTGTTTTCGGGTTTTACCCCTATGTACATCTGTGCCAGAGCCACCTCTACCTGCTCGTATCCAGACAGGGATGTATTTGCTTGGCAACCCCTTACTCAATACTCACCAAAATACTAGGAAGATTTCCTATATTAAACTTTTCTATAGGGTTCCTCCTAGAGTTTTCATATCCTAATTTCCACAAATAACTAAACCATCCTTTGATACCAACTATAGCATCCCGTCTTTTTATAACATAACTTTTCATTCCATTACACGGAACTGAGATTCTTTAAGGTTTAGTGTCTTGGAAACAAGGAACATAAAACACGAAACAAAAAAAACATTCTTCTTAAACACTTGAAAGGCTTCTCCTCATGTTCACCCTAGGCTCATTACTGCATCTCATAACCTGGGGACATACATCAAAAGTAAGGGTGAGCAGAAGTCCCAGCAAGGGAAACAAGTGAAACATTTTACATATGAACTTGAGATACATCAATAAAGTCATGAAAAGAACTTTAAGGCATGAAAATGAAATTATGAGGCATATCATAATAAAAATAAAACTTTTTCATAACTTGAAGATGTGGCTACATCATTTAACATAGACAATCATGAACATATCACCAAGGTCCATCCCCAAGGTGTCATTTTAAAATTACCAAGGTTATTCACCAAGGTATCGTGAAAATTGTAATCTCTAGTGGTTACATCATTACCCAATGCATTGGAGCGCTATCAGGGCGCACCCTTAAATTTGTCTTTATTATAATGTGAGCCACATATATCATCATCAAACATTTCATAAATGACCCACATAGCATAAAATAAATGGGTTTCATTTCATAATCATAACGTTTTAAAAACTGCTTTAAAGACATGATCTTTACGTCACTTTAAACCCACGGAAAGGGAAAGCGGGTCTCATGTATGTAAATACCAGAATTTAAAATGGAACATTTTGATATATATGTGAATACCCTTGTAGAAATAAGAGCTTTGAGTATTCACTTTATAACATAAAATAATTTTTGAGAAAAGAGAGAGGCATTTTGAGGGGAAAATTCTGCAGCATAACGGCTAAGTTTCGGGGTTTTAGAAAACATTGAAATGAGAGGGGACATGGGTCAAACATTCATAAATGACCCATAAACAGTAGAGGGACAAAATATAAGGGATTTAAGAACATGGTAATGAAATTTGAAAATATACCATATGAAATGAAGAACATGAAAGGAAGAAAAAATATTTCTCTTGAGAATTCGGCAGCCTAACGGCGTCACTTAAACATCAAAAAAATTGAATTGACAAGGTCAAATAGGGTCTCTCATCATATGAACATAAGAGTCCAGTATGATAGATATAGATATCATACCCCAACATAATAGAAAGGAACTTGAAAGAATTGACATGAAAGTAGAACTTCAAAATGAGAATGGTGAAGAACCACTTAAAAATTCGGCAGCCTAACGGCGCCACTTAAACTTCAACAAAATACTGAATTGAAGAGATCAAATGGGGTCTCTCATCATATGAACATAAGAGTCCAGTATGATAGATATAGAGATCATACCCCAACATAACAAAAAGTAACTTGAAAGAATTGACATGAAAGTAGAACTTCAAAACGAGAAGGGTGAAGAACCACTTAAAATTTCGGCAGCCTAACGGCGCCACTTAAAACTTCAAAATACTGAATTGAAGCGATCAAATGGGGTCTCTCATCATATGATCATAAAATATCAGTATGATAAATTTAGAGATCATACCCCAAAATAATAAAAAAAGGAACATGAAATACTTTACATGAAAATAGATCTTGAAAAATGAGAAGGGAGAAAGAATCTGTTACAAAAATTTCGGCAGCCTAACGGCGCCACTTAAAACTTCATAAAACGAAATAATGAGAGTAAGAGGGGATCTCTAATTATATTAACATGAAAAGGGAAGTAAGAGGAGTATATAAGAACATCCTCCAACATAAGAACATGGAGAATAAAAGGAAAGACATAAAAGAGATTACTTGAAAAGAAAGAGAGAGGTCGGATCCCTTACCTTAAAATGTAACTCTTAAACCTCAAAGGTTGGGACCTTGAGGGCTTGGGGGCACCTTGGGAGGACTCCTTGGGAGGTAATGAGACCAGAAATTCGTTGGGAATGAGTGGGGAGTCGAATGGATGAGAGGAGGGCTTGGTATTTATAGGGAAAGTGAGGGGACAAGGCATTAATGGCCAAGGGACACCTCACATGTGCTTTTCTCAAACCCATGTGCTCTCCCTTGTCATTTATCATGGAGTTAGGCCACATGGGGCCCCCAAAACAATAATTCATCACCCTTGGCCGGCCAACCCTCAAAATATCTCATGACATCATCATGACACCGTTATGATGTCATTAAACATACCGAAACCCTAAAACTGTATTTTTACTATTCACTGAAAATTCAACTTTCTCAGAAAAATCCCAAAATTTCACATTAACCAAATATCAATGCTCTGATTTCAAAAATGAAATCCATTTTATAAAAATAATTTTCTAAATATTTTTAATTTAATTTTTAAATAAAAACAGTATTCATCGAAAATTCATTTTTTTCAGAAAAAACCCCAAAAATTACCATAACATAATATCGATGCTCTGAGTTCAAAAATAAAGTCATTTTTATAAAAATAATTTTCTAATTATTTTTAATTAAATTTTTAATTAAAAAACACTATTCACCCGAAAAAACTAATACTTGAATAATAATTAATGAAACCGTTATTTAACTATTTTATTGAATTACATTACTTAATCAAGGTGCCTAGATTATTTTAAAACTTTCTTTAAGTGAGATTACTAATCCATTTTGTCATATTACTAATCCTAATCATAAAATCACTATTCATAATTTACTATTCATCAAAAATCAAGTTGATCTTATTAGACTCTAAATTTAGTACTGAACATAATTGCAGAAGACCATTTTTTGAAAATCATTACACATTTTTAATTATTTAGGGTTTACATAAACATATTTAAAATATCCTTTTTCTAAAATTCATCAAAAATATGCATAGTATATTTATCCGGTCATTTCAAAATTCATAAACTTCATCATAAGAAGAAATCCCAATTTTTATTTAAAACAAGGATTACACAAGGTAGTTACGGTCTCGTTACATAACCCCTTATAATACCAGCATAGGACCTAAGAGTAAGGTGTGCTAGGGTGATAGAAGCTTGGGGCGGCTCAGTCAACATTGCCCGAGTAGTAATTTCTATCAGTTTGAACTTCTCACGAAGGCGATTTCGTTCCAGCTTCACATGATGAAGTTCGGCTTGGATTTGATCCAGAGAAAAGCCCAGTGGTGCTACCTCCTTCCCAAGCTCTGTTAGATGGGCTTCAATCGGTCCAAGACTACTAGGTGAGGCCATCGAATCTTCTTTCTATAATAATTAACCAAGATTACTTATATTTAGAGACAATAATCAAAACATTTTGTTCACAGCGGTCATGTTGACCGATGGTTATATAATAGTCAAAAACCCACTGATATCATTTTAATTATAATCATGTTTATCAAATAAAACATTTTTGTTGAGTATAACAATAACACATAAAATTTTAAAAAAATTCGGGTCGTTACAGTACCAGATGCGGCGCCAGCTGTTATACCAGACACAGGTGTGGATGCGCATTTCCGTGAAGGCTTCATTCGGTTTATGCAGACCTTCCAGGGAGCACTGCCGGTTTCCACATCTATGGAAGAGCTGACACATAAATTATAGCAGCAGCATCCACCTACGTTTTCAGGGTATAGCAGACCACAGGCTACGGAATCATGGCTAGATTCTATAAAAATGATTTTAGAGCACTAAAGACTCCTCCTGGGAGGTGGGTCAGGCTCCCTACTTACATGCTGTATGATTCCACCAAGAGGTGGTGGGATGTTACCACCCAGACTGAGAATCACCGAGATGTTTCATGGGAATATTTTCAGGTAGTATTCTATGATTTTTTCTTTCTGGATATGCTAAGGGTAGATCGAGCTCGAGAGTTCATGAATCTGCAGCAGGGTGCCATGTCATTGATGGTATATTCTTCCCGCTTGACTGAGCTACAGTGTTTTGAACCTGTTTTGGTGGGTGATGAGACGTTGAGGGCTAGACGCTTCGAGGATGGTCTTCGATACGAAATCCAAGAACTGGTGAATTTTTTCAGGTTGCCTACATTGCACGTGATTATGAACCAGGCACTGATTACTGAGTGGAACCTGCGGGAAGCTAGTGGTGCGGGCCAGGGTAGTTCAGCACCAGTTTCTGGTACTATTTCTATCGGTAAGAGGAAGATTCAGATGTATTTCTCTCATGGGGGTAGTACTAGATAGAATATTTCTTCAAGTGGTCTGGTAATGTGCTACCAGTGTGGTAGGGAGGGGCACAAGAGGCCTCAGTGTCCACGTGACCTAGTGGAGTGCTGAGATTGTGACAAGACTGGTCATCTTCAGCGTTTTTGCAGGAAGTTTCCACCAGTGACTAGTGAGAGGGGTTTTGTGCAGACTCCATGTGCAGGAGTAGGGCCAGCAGCTTCTTACCAGCCAGGTAATTGGAACACGTTAGGATTTTTAGGCCAGGGTGGTGGTCGTGGTGGTGGTAGCCAGACACTAGGATCTCAGAGACAGTAGGGCAGGTTAGCTCAGGGTAGACAGGCTGTGTCACAGGGTCGCGGCACTGGGCAGGCATATGCAGTGCAACAGACCCAACAGGAGCAGGATCCCAGACCTTCCACTGTCATAGGTACAATTCTAGTTACTTCCGTTTTATCGTCTGTACTTTTTGATACTGGTGCTACGCATAGCTTTATATCTGTGCCCGTTTTTGAGATCCTTGGGCTATGTGTTGCTTATTCTTCTGATATCATGACGCTAGACACTCCATTGGGAATTAGAATGGCAGGTGTGCATCAGTGCAAGGAGTTCCCCCTAGATGTTGGTGGGTGTCACTTTCTATGGGACCTCTATGTCTTAGAGATGAAAGCCTATGATTTCATTCTCAAGATGGACTGGTTGGTAGCCTTTAGAGCCTTTGTAGATTGCTATCTTCGTATTGTGAGTTTTACGTCACTAGAGGGCAGAGAGTTTCTATACAAGGGAGAATGGGATGTCCAGGAAAGATGAGATGGACTCGAGCATCGTGGGCGAGGTGGAGTGACAGCCCAGATTGTGAGTTTATATCTGGATGACTAGGGAACTTGTCAGAAGTATTTCCCTCTAGTGGTTTATCATTTTAGGTATGTCTTCCCAGACTACTTTTCAGGTTTACCTCTGAAGCGAGAGGTGTATTTCTCTATTGATCTTGTACCAGGAGCGGAACAAGTGTCTATTACTCCTTATAGTATGGCTACGCCAGAATCGCAGGAGCTCAATAGGTAGTTAGAGGAGTTGCAGGAAAATGGTTTCATCCGACCTAGTACTTCTTCTTGGGTTTCGCCTATCCTGTTTGCAAAGAAGGTGGATGGTACCCTCAGACTTTGTGTGGATTATCGGAAGCTGAACCAGTTGACGGTCAAGAACTGATATCCCTTGCCAAGGATTGATGATATTTTTTATCAAATTCTAGGATCATGAGTGTACTCGAATAATGACTTGAGATCTAAATATCATCAGTTGCATGTTAGACCACCGGACATACCGCTTACAGCCTTTCAGAGCATATATGGTCTATACGAGTACTTGGTAATGTCATTTGGACTCACAAACACGCCAGCATTTTTCATGGCTCTGATGAATCGTGTGTTACACCCATATCTGGATTCTTTTGTGGTAGTCTTCGTGGATGATATCTTGGTGTATTCTCACACTCGACACGTCCATGCAACCCATATTGAGATTGTAATGAGTACACTAAGAGAGCATCAGTTATATGCTAATCTATCAAAGTGCCACTTTTGGATGGACCAGATTCACTTCCTGGGTCATATTATCTCATAGGCAGGAGTTGTGGAAGACCCAGAGAAAGTGAGAGTAGTAGTTTCCTCGGAGCAGCCTAAGAACGTGTTTGAAATACGGAGTTTCTTGGGGATTCCTAGATACTACAGGTGCTTTATACAGGACTTCTCCCACTTTTTAGTGCCTTTTATAGGTTTGACTAAGAAGGGTATGAAGTTCGTTTGGGCAGAAGCTTGCAAGACAGCCTTTCAAGAGCTGAAGGGATGGTTGACATTAGCACCAGTCCTGATACTTCCAAAGAAAGGGAAGGGCTATACAGTTTACTATGATGCATCAGGTATTGGGCCGGGAGCAGTGTTGATGTAGGGCGATCGAGTAGTTGCGTACGGGTCTCGACAGTTGAGTCCACATGAGAGGAATTACCCGACGCATGATCTTGAGTTGGATGCAGTTGTTTATGCATTACACTATTGGAGACACTATCTCTTGGGAGAACATTTTGTGGTGTTTACGGACCACAAAAATCTGAAATACATATTTACCCAGTGTGAACTAAATTTGAAACAGTGAAGGTGGGTTGAATACCTTCAGTCCTTCGACTTTGAGCTTGCCTATACACCTGATATGGGTAATTTAGTAGCTGATGCACTGAGTAGGAGGACTCAGATATAGGCAGTGCAGGAGGCCAGTGGTGAGTGGTAACTTATGGATTTTTTCTCTAAGATGCATTTGGAGGTGCACAATAGTCAGGGTAAAGACTATCTTTCATCCTTAGTTATGAATTCTACCCTCCTGGATAGAGTGAGGATGAGACAGCTATCATATTCAGAAGGCCTAGTTCTACGGGATTCGGTGAAAAGTGAGGACCCTCCTCCTGGTTGGAAGATAGGCAATGATGAGGTATGGTGTATCCATGGATGAGTGTGGGTCCCAGAGAATATATGTGAGGATTTGACGTAGGAATTTCATGCTTCGGCTTGGGCAATGCATCCTACAGTTACCAAAATGTATCGTGACTTGAGACGCCAGTATTAGTGGCTAGGTATGAAAAGAGAGGTAGCTGCTTTTGTTATGAGATGCTCCACCTATCAGTAGGTGAAGGCGGAGCATTAGAGGCCAGCCAAACTGTTACAACAGTTACCCATCCCGGAGTGGAAATGGGATAATGTTGCGATGGACTTCGTGACAGGGTTTCCGAGGTCACCTCGAGGCAATGATGCCATGTGGGTTGTTGTGGACAGACTTATGAAGGTAGCTCACTTTTTTCCAATCAAGGAGACCTTAGGTGTTGACGAGCTCGGGAAGTTGTATATCTGAGAAGTAGTGCATCTTCATGGGTTCCCTCGTTCTATCGTTTCAGATAGGGATTCCCATTTTACGTCTTGTTTCTGGCAGAGTTTTCAGAGGGTACTGGGTACACAGGTTCTTCTGAGCACAACTTACCACCCTCAGACCGATGTCCAGTCAGAGCATACGATATAGGTGCTAGAGGACATGCTGCGTTCATGCGTCCTGGACTTTGGGGGATCTTGGGAGAAGCACATACCCCTGGTTGAGTTTGCCTATAATAATAGTTTTCAGGCAAATATTGAGATGGCACCTTACGAGGCTTTATATGGTAGGCCATACCAATCACCTTTGTGCCGGTTGAAGGCAGATGAGGTAGCTTTACTGGGGTCATGTCTCATGCAGGAGACTTTAGAGTAGGTCAAGTTGATACAGAAGCGGATGGCTACTGCACAGTCTTGTCAGAAATCTTATGTTGATCGCCGCAGATGACCCTTGGAGTTCGTGGTTGGGGATCGGTTTTTCTTGCATGTTTCACCGAGGTTGGGAGACAGGTGGATTAGGAGACAGGGTAAAATTTAACTCAGGTATGTGGGGCTATTTGAGATTCTGGAAAGAGTCAATCTGGTTGCCTATCGGTTGCAGTTACTATAGAGGTATCGGGCCATGCATGACTTCTTCCATGTATCTTAGCTGTTCCATTATCACTCAGACCCATCTCACATTTTTCAGCCTGAGGATGTTGAACTTCAGGTCGATGCATCCTTTGAGGAACATCTGATTCGTATTGTTGAAAGAATCATGAAGGTTCTCTGAGGTCGGTTAGTTCCTCTCGTACGGGTGTTATGGCAGCATGGCCGGGTGCAGGAAAAAACCTAGGAGCGGGAGACCGACGTATGTGCCCAGTGGCCAGAGTTGTTCTCATCTTTATCTTCACCACCCTTAGAAGGAAAATTCGGTGACGAATTTCTTTAAGGGGGAAGTTTGTAAGAACCTGGTTCTTATTCTTGAGGTACGGGTTTCTTATTTTCCTTTTCCTTTAATGTTTTTTAGAAAATAAGGGAAATGGGGGAAAATTCCCAAATTTGTGGGTACATGCTGTGTACTTTTCCACACACCGTGTACTTTGTCCATGTGGGATAAGAACAAAGGGCATGTGGGCTTGTTGGTGATTCAGGGTGTAAAGACTAACTACACGCCGTGTACTTAGTAATACATGCCATGTAATCAGTCGACAGGTGAACAGTAAGGCGGTGGGAGTAGCCGCCAGATGAATAGTAAAACAGATAGTACACACTGTGTACTTAGTATTACACACCATGTAATCAGTCGGCAGACGAACAGTAAGGCGGTGGAGAGTTTCCACCAGTGAACTGTTAAAAATAAAGTACACGCCAAGTACTTGAGTGTACATGTCGTGTAGTTATGTTTTTTCATTAAAAATAGGCAATATCCTCCTCTTTTGACAGAGGAAGTGTAGAATGCACGAGAGCTGCAAAAGAGAAGGTCATATCTTGGAAGAGCTCCCGACCGCACACTGGAACTCTGATTCCTTCGATTTCAATCTCGTTTGAACCATGCGGGTGAGTTCTTCTCTCTTCTTCAACCTCTCCTTCCAATTATTTCTCGAGGGGAAGTTATTTTAGTTTGAATGGGTGAATTTTTATTCCAGATCTACGTCGTTCTTGGTTGATTCGGGAGGCTTTGTTCACATATATCGATCATAGGAGATCGAGGTAGGTGGTCTGGTGTTTATTTCCAACTATTGAGTTTATTTTGTGTATTGTTGTGCTACGCGCCCATGTTTGGGGTGTCGTATGGCTGAGACCTTAGATGTTAAGATATCTATAATTGCATAGATAATCTAATGAACATATATAAAATGTTTTTTGGGGCCGTTGCCTTGATCTAGGGCCACCCTGAGGGTGTGTTCTCCTTGTTTAGCTATTTGTCCAGGATACCCGTGGGTATGCTGTAATGATAGCATGTTTTGAGTTTTCTTAATAGGAATCATATTTATTACTTTCTTATGCGTTGGGCTCAGCCTGATTACTTTCTTAGCCTGAGGGTAGTGTTTTGATTCACCTGAGGGTAAGGTACTGATTTGCCTGAGGGCAAGGTATTGATTCGCCTGAGGGGAAGGTATTGATTCGCTTGAGGGAAAGGTATTGATTCGCCTGAGGGCAACGTTTCTTATGCCTGAGGGCAGTAGCTTCTGTACCTGAGGGAAATATATGTTATGCCTAAGGGAAAGGTTTTGATTAGCCTAAGGGAAAGGCACTTTTTAGCCTGAGGGCAATGTTCACTTGAATATTCATTGTGATGTTTTCTTGTGTTATACCTTCCAGGCTAAAACACAAGCTTGGTATTGTTATTACCTTCTATTTTTTAGATATCCTAGTGTAATTTTTGTTGTGGAACTGTATAGGAGATTTTTTTCCAAGGTCGGGTCTCGGGAACTTATAATTCGATTATATTGAATTGTTAAATAATAATTAAATTTTAATGGAACTGGTAGGAGTAACTGCTTTTGAGTACTTCCTAGATTACTGCATTTTCTTTATTTCACACTGTTGTTGCATATTTTCACTATCAGTTGGGAAAGGGCCTTTGGTGGTTGCCTACTGGGATTTATTTCTCACACCCTATTTAGGTCATGTATTGGGCCCAAACAGATTATATTTATGCAGGTGTTGATAAGGGAAAGATTCCATATACAGGTACTTTATTATTGCATAGGAGTGGGAGAGCATGGGACCGAGCTTAGGCCTATGATACTGCTAAGTTCCTATTTCCCTATTTGTGTTATTTTTCCATACATTGTGCTGTATTGTATTTGATTGTAGTGTATCTTGTTTTGACTGCTTTCTTAGAAATAGGACATATTGCATCATCATATATGTATGATTGTTGGTTATCTTTTGCTTCAGTACCATTGTTCTTTCAGTTTTGTATTCTTTACTACTTCCGCTTTTCAGTATGTTTATATTTTTCTGCTATGCTAAAAATTGACAAATGAGGGTATAGTTTCCCCACTATCAGACCTAGGCCCTCGCTGCTAGTCGGCAGCCTCTGGCATTTGGGGAAATGTGCTTGAGGTCATGTGACCAACCAGGTTTGGGGCACCCATTGTGTGGCACCCGGATCTGGGACATTACAATCTGTATAGATATTTGGGGCTATTGAGAGTGACTAAGTTCTATGATATCCCTATGATGTGAGTTGTAGGTTATAGTGTGCATGGTCTAAGCTTGTGAATGGGTAAAGGGGGTATAGAGAAAGAGCCTAGATTTTGAGACCTTTATGATGTGGGGTGCATAGAATAGTGTAATTGTATGCCTATTGTGGATTTAATTTGAGTTTTGGACTTGATTGTTTTGTGTTCCATCACTGTTTATAACTCTTGTGGGTTGTGATTGGCCCTAGAGTGAGTAGAGTAGTCTTGAATTGAACATATGTGTGAGACTTGTATTATAGGACTGGGTATGAGAACCAAGTATCCTTTGAGGTTCGACTCAGGATAGTGGTTAGTTAGTGGTTTTTTATGATCGAGGGTAAACCAAAAGAGGGGTTGGTCTAGGAACATAAGTGACTTTGGGATAAGAAGCATGGTTGAGTGATTTTATATGTGACTAATACATGGAAAGTGATGTTAATGTGTAGTAGAGGATAGTGAGATGCCTTGAGAACATCAAGTATTAGGTTTCCTATGTTTTTTAGTACCTAGGATGGGTTTGAGTAAGGTAAAGTGATACCTTGAGGTGTTTTTGGTAATGATATCAGTTTTTTGAAGGCAGTATCATTTAAATGATTATCCTTGTCAATTACCAATGTGATTTATACTGATATGGTTAGTGGTAACCTTATATTGTTGAATCCAAGGAAATTATAATGTGGTTAGGCACTTGGGTTTTGTAATGATGCTCGAGTGATGGGTGGTCCAATAAATGTTTTCGACCTAGTGAAACGATCTAGTTTTGAAAAGTTCCAAGAGAGATTTTTCTTAGTGATACCCACATAAAACAGAGGCATGGTCAGTGGCTAGGATGATAGGATTAGTTTGATAGGATGTGGCTCGTTGAAATTAGAGTTAGGTCTTTGTGATCGGGTTACACAAGTTCATGCAACCATTGAGATTCAATGGGATCTTGGAGTAAAGTGCACGTTGGGTATGTGTTGTGTTATTTATATTATGGTTTGGGTGGTATGGAATCCTATACCTATGATGATTAAATAATAAATTATTCATGTTATTTTTCTAGGAATTGGTATGGAGTCTATGAGAGGCTTGTAAGAATGGAAGATCAGGGCCTTGGTTGAGAATTTTGGTGTTCGTGTGGTGAGAATGGGAATGTGGATGTGTCAAGGTTTGGTGGAATGATTGATCCGGGCATGAAATTTTTTATGGGTTAACATGATAAACGAGCGTGGCTTGGAGAATCAGCACATGCATTTTGATGATGAGACATATCAAGGTGACACTTAAGGAGTGGTAAAAGTGAGTCCATATAGTGGGTTGTGTACCATTATATGGTGAAGGATGTGGCCCTAATTTTTAATTAAGTTCAGCAGATGTCATGGATAACATTCTTGTTGAGCTGGAGTGGGTGGTAGTTGGTGTTTCATATTATCACCTAGGTGTGAGAGGGGAGGTCACATCCAGTCATTTCATGAGGTAATAGACAGAGCATGGACTGTTAATCTAGGTTTTTTGGTTTAATGGAGAGATAATGAGGATACTCCTATGGTGAGGATTACTGAATCAGTCATGAGCATGTGATTTCATGTAGGGACGATAATGGATGTTGTGACACCAACTAACAGATGGTCAAAATTAATCAGGGTTTTTAGTGTACAAGTGAATCTGGATTATCTAGGGTTTGTTTACCATATTTGGGGTTTGGGATACGGTGAGGGGAAAACTACACCAGGCACATCATTAGAATGTAAGGATTGATTTTTGATAAATTTATTAGTGGTTTTTGGTGGAGTTTTTTTATTAATTAATAATTGTTGGATGAAGCATAATGGTTGAGTGTTATAACCGAATGAGATTTTTGGGAGGATTTTTAGTAGAGTGACCATGTTTTAAGGATTCAGTGCTCAAAGGTATCCTATCAACATAAGTAATGAGGTGAGGCCTTTCATTTTAGATAGTCTCAAGAATGGGGTTATGAGTCCTAATAGTTTCAGAAGTCATAAATTCTTCCATGAGTGGGGCACCATGGTTGAGTTAGTTTAAATGGTTAGTATTGTGATGCACAAGTCAGTGAGGATTTGAGATATAAAGCTAAATGGGGTACAGTATTAACATGAGCATAGCCAGTGGTAGGTTTCTGAATCAGTGTGGGTTGGATTGGGTCTCATGTATAAGACATAGTAGGGTATTCAATTGATCTTAGGAATGTTTTATAACTTCCCAAGGTATGAAAAATCTATGTGTGGATTGGTTTTTTTGACCTCATGAGTATGAGGTGGATGACCACGTGTTCTTGAGGGTTTCACCAAGGTTGGGACACCATCACATTTGGAAGGGAAGATTATGCCTATAGGTGGGGATGGTTGAAGTTGTGAGGAGGATCAGTGATGGGGATCAATGATTCTCAAGAGTATAACTTGAGGATGAAATGTTATATGGGGGAGGCTCTAAGATCCCACCCCTTCACCAGGGTATGGACCTCTTTAAATTTTATTGATTCTCAGGTAAAAACCCTTGTTTAGTAGGTTTTTTCAAAGTTATGAGACACATCGAGGGAATACAGAGGTTCCAAGGGATTGATATTTCATAAGAGAACTAGGGATTTCAGTATGAGGGACTTTTTAAATTCCACCGGCTAGCCAATGAAAATCCACTGTGTAGCGACCCTCAGACCTGCACTCTCAGATCCAATTCCAAAACACATAACTCACTATAATGGATTTAGTACACATCTATGATTATAAAATCTTTCACACATTTATAATCTAATGTCCTTTTAGTTTATATTTTTTAATAATTAGGAAAAAACATAAACTACTAAATCTCAAGTCTTCTCAACAAATGGAAACTTTATTTTCTTTACTACATAAGAAGATAATAAATCCATAATGAGTCTTAAATGTTTCCCATAAATTCTCCACACAAGATATTATTATAGGCTTAGAATACTTAATAATGTCTTTTAAATCTTGGGGAAACAGAAACATGAGATAGGGTGAGCTCAAATTCTCAATAAATGTAAACCAAATAAGGTATAACATGAGGGCCCGAAGGCATAACATGATATCATAATAAGGATGATTATAATCATGAAAGCATGGAATAAATAGATGATTTCATATGAACATATATTAAACAATGATAAAAACATAAGATCATAGAATCATAATAAATGTTTTGGCTATATAAACATGACATCATAAGTCAGGGCTCCCTACCTTATGAACATAAAATAGTTGGATAGGATAACTACCCAAACACCATATTTGGTAAATCTCACTTCCCACACACCATGATATATTATGAGATGAAGACATTACCCAATGCATTGGAGTTCTATATAATTCCATTCCCACTCATCACATAATGAAAATAATACATAGATGTTCCACAAGGTTTCAATAAACATATCATAAAAACCCAAGGAAATAAAATGGTTTTCACATCCTTTTCAAGTGTTTCCCTATGGAAGTATTCATGATTTCATCAATATACATGACAGGATAAACCCATGAAAAATAAATGGATATCTAATGAATTTAATCATCATTATAGGTAAATAACACACAACAAATATGATTATGTGTATGGTATTTACACCATGTAGAAAAGGTATATACATTTTAGACATAAATTCCCTAAATCAATTGATGTATTGATCATCTTGGTAAACACCCTTAAATCAAGTAATGGAACATATATCATTCACATAGGAAAATAATCATAAATAAATAATTCTGATACAAGTGGATGAATAGTCAATAAAAAACTAGTGATAGATCGTACCATAGATGTAGAAGATAATTTCATAAGTTATCTAGATAAATAAGGTGGATGGTATCATTTGAAGAATAACCTTGATCAAGCATATGAAATAAATTAAGAACAATCTTAGAAGAAATAGGAAAAAAATGAAAATAATAATTTCCCTTATTATTTGAAAATATTTTAAAAGGAATATTTTATTAAACCATGAGAATAATAATTTCCTTATTTTTTAAAACTTAAAATCGTGGATAGGAAGTCTCTTAGAAAATGAAAAAAACCGTCGGAAATATACGTTCACATGGAAACATGTAAAAGTGATTCATTTTTTTCGAAAATAACACATATGGATAAGTTTAAAATATTTCATTTTTTAAAAATAAAAAATTCAAGGTAGTTGAAATTTCCCTTTTAAAAATAATTTGGAAAGAAGGCATTTTGGAACATTTTAAAACATTACTTTAGAAGAAAAAATTATTGAAAAATATTCATGTGGAAAACGTTTAAAGTCCATTAAAAACATTTAGTGAAACTAAAATCATAAAAGGATCATAAAAATGTTTATTTATAATAGTTTAAGAGAATTATGAAGGTCACTTTAAAAATTATAGAAAATACTTTATGTAGGTAAAACATGGATATGGAAGAAAAATACTCATTGGAAAGTATAGGAGTTATTCTAATTAATGTCATGATTTTATTTGAAGAAACATTTCATAAAAGGAGGATATTAATAAATAGAAGTAATATCCCCAAAGAAAAATTAAATATACCTTTTTAAAATATAACGGTAGGAAAAAATAGACTTGGAAGATCAAAATCAAGAAGATATTTTACGACTCACGAGAAAAGGGACTTGAGTAGAGAAAACAATTACGACTGGAGTAACATTTTAATAAAAACCCTTGAAGGAGAAAGATCTTGAAAATATATCTAAAATTCCTTGAATAAAAGTTATTTCATTATAAAATATAAATTGGGTAGCATATACACCATATAAAACTAAATTTGTGTGTAAAATAAAATGTGTATCAATGAAGGGAGTTTGAGACAAAAATCATTTATCTTATTTCCCTGCTTAGTTTATCACACTATAAATTTATTTAAAACAACCATAACTATATTGATAATATATTTAATAACATTATTCATCTATATAACCCTTTTATATAATATATTTATAATTATTTACTATGAATATTGTGGTTCATTATAGCTTATTTTTAACATCGGGTGTTAACACTTTTAATTGTCTTGCACATTATTTGTAATGTAAATGTTGGTCCCTGATATTTTATACCAATTTTATCATTATTATATTAATTATAGTTATTTAATATATATTCCATTATTATTTATAATATTTCACTTTCATCCCATTATATTTTTAATTATGACTCTTAAAGATGAGGCCAGATAAAAACTTGTTTCGGAAGTTTTAAATAAATATAGATGATATATTATTAACATGTTTATATATTAATATTATAAATATATAACATTTAAAACATATTTAATAAATTATTATTAAATTTTATTAACATTGTGTAACATTCCTTAATCATTCACTGTATAAATATTACAACATTGCTTAAGTAGGTGGTTAACCAACCAAAACAAAAGTGTGTCA
This sequence comes from Viscum album, assembly GCA_963277665.1. NCBI lineage: Eukaryota > Viridiplantae > Streptophyta > Magnoliopsida > Santalales > Viscaceae > Viscum > Viscum album. The sequence continues at coordinate 1,494,838,926 of OY728120.1, forward strand.
TAATGAATGAATGTGTAAGAAAGTTATATTACATAATGCTAATATAACATTTAAATAATATTATAAATGTAATATATATCATATATATTTATCAAATAAATTATTATAACCATTAACAATGGATGGTTTCAAAAAATGAAATTTTTTGTTCATGGAGTTGGTAGTCCACACATACACATGATTAATAAACTCATTTCCCAATGGATGGAAGGATAGATGGTATGTAAAAATTTATCATTTCTGGATTATAATAATGTTATATAAATAATATAATTTAATTAATTACACTTTTATTTCCATCTATTTTAGGTGTTTAATAGAAATAAGACACATCATTTATGGAGGTGGTAGTCTGTACAAACGCATGATCAACGATCTCATTCCTTAACAAATAAATAGAATGATGGAAAAAATAAAAGGTAATAATTTAATAATTTTATAAGTGACATAAATAACATAATTATTTATCAAAATCATCCTTTATACCGGCCCTAAGTGGTGGTGGTGAAAAATTAACCACATCGCATCGTGAATGTGGTAGTCCTCATATACGCACAATCGATGTGTTTGTTTTTCATAGAATATGCTACGAAATGAATGAATAATTATTTCTACATTAATATAATGAAATTAAATTATATATATTATACTTAATTAATTATATTAATTAATTTATGGAATATTAGGAAGATGAAAATTAAAAATAATGACTAAGAGGAGAGAAATATTCACGTCGGGAACTTTAATTTCCCTTGGAATTATCCTTAGAAATGAAGGGATTGGGATAATTAATGGTGGCCAAAGGCTATGGTTAGTGGGAGAGGGTTCTGGGGTGAATAAATTGGTGGAGTTTTACCAAGTAATTTGAATGAATTGGTGTGTAAATAATGGGTGTAAGTGGTCACTTTTATAACTTAAGGGTACTTTCCATGGAAAAAGAATCTTAAGTAAGGGGCAAGAATGGAATGGCATGAAAGTTAGGTGGGGTAGGTGATGGAAGGTTTCTAATAATTGTAGGTAAGGCTTTAAAACCAAAAAAATTACTTCTAAAAGGTCTATAGGTCTTGTAAACTTAGGAAAATTTGTGCCACGTTAGATTACTCTCTTAAACACAAAATAGTATTAATTAAATATTAATCATGGTAATTAATTTATTATTAAAAATATAAGAAGACCCTTCACATCAAAATTTAACTTGTTGAATCCAAATTTAACCTCCATTTAATATAATTCAATTTCTAAATAAGATGGTATTTACTTTTTAATTATAAAACTATAATATATTGAAAAAAACTTTTATAATAAAATACCCCTTATATTCCAAAAATATTAATCATAGGTTTGTAAACATGGTATATTAATTATAATATATATATATATAATTGTAGATAAATTTTTTTTAATAAATATTTAATTCATTCTTATGTTACGGTAATATCGTAATTAGTGATAAAATTAGCCAAAACCAGTATTTTTCACTATTCACCTAAAAATTAAGTATTTCAGAAAAATCCCAAAAATTCATACTAATATGATTTTAGTATTATAAATTAAAATATTAATTATTTTTAACCAATTATATTTATAAAAATATATATTTAAATTTTAATATAAAATAAAAAATATAAATATAAATTGTTTTTTTAAAGACCTTATGCATAAAGTGTTTCTCATATTATTTCATACAAATTTTCAAATTTAAAAAAAATATTTTATATCATATATATATATATATATATATATATATATATATCTTATATTTTTTCATAATGGTCTTTTAAATATGATTAATTTAATTTACTAATGTATCATGACCTTCGTTTTAGTGCATTCAAAGAAAGATATCGTACTCAGAATTATTTAAAGGAAAATACATATACTGAAATCTCAAGATGTTACATTCTCCCCCACAAATAAATTTCATCATTGAAATTTATTTACAAATACATTAATTAGTGATGTCAAAAATTAGACATGACTTAAGATAAAATTTTAAATTAAATGTTTACATTAATATCTTAAGTAAAACTAGATGAAAAATCTTCTTTATATATCGAGTTAACTAAATTATTCATTTTCACTCAGAAGATAGATGCTTTATTTCCACCTTTTCCATACATAAATAATTTTATAGTTCCTTTGAGACATTCCTCAGGCTGTTTACTTACACATTTTTTGACATGAAGTAAACTGTATATTTTTTCTTCCGTCATATTTGTTGCCTGAATTTTCTGGAAATTCCATCCTTCTATTCTTTGGTGTGATAGGGAATTCAACTATGTTCACTTTATTAATCATAATTCATGATAATTTATTTGTAATAATAACAATATTTTTAACCCCAGTTCTTGTCCTAATATATTATAGGTTAGGATAATCACTGCATTGTCCATTGTATCCATTGTTAGCTCAGTTCCTTGTTTCTCCAACCATTATTTTAAAATAAATTTTTGTAATGAGAATACTTAAATTAGTAAATATAAAAAGGGAAAACTATGATCTTATAATAAATAATTCATAAATTATGTGCATATCCTAACTTATGAGTCTTTATCTTCAATATAGGTTATTCATGGTCATTTTACTATTAGTCTCTATAATCTAGTTATATTCCACAAAAGTATATGTTAAAATGGTTTTTAAAGATAATGTGAATTAACCCAATAATATCCCTCATGAGTGTCTAGTTAGGTTTCTAGTTAGATCCCATCCACCATGCACTGGATTTATGACTGTGACATACTCGACTAACTCTTTGTGAGGTTTTTAACTCTAGATGCATATGTTCAAAAACCATGACCACTTTCCAGTATGCGGATAGGGATGTAATTGCTATGAAACCTATAAAATCTCTACTTTAACAAAATTTTATGAGGTTTTACTATACTTATTCTTCTACATAGGGTTTTCACTAAATTCCTCTTATCATAATCCCCAAACAACATAAGATATTAAACACTTCCAACCTAAAGGTTTATCTAGATCATTGAAAATAAGATCATACTTAACTCATAGACCCTTTATTTCATTCCTAAATTTTAAATCATCCTCTACCAATATCATTATAAAATTTAAAGCTATCTAAACACTTCTCTCATTCCAACTATAGCACCCCTAGACCTGTGCTATTGGATATGATGCCAAAGCACATAACTTACAACACTTTATTCAGTACACATATATAATTACAATATCTTTCACACATTTACAATCTAATGACCTTTAGGTTTAGAGTTTTCAAGAATTGGGACAAAGCATAAACTACTAAATCTCATTTATTCTCAACAAATGGAAACTTTATTACTCCACTATATAATATTCTAATAAACCCATAATGAGTCTTCAACATTGCCCATAAATTCTCCACACAAGATACTCTTTTAGGCTTCGCATAATTAATACTTTCTTTCAAAACATGGTGAAAGGGAAACATAAGAAGGGGTAAGCTCAAATTCTTATTAAGAGTAAACATAATAAATAATAAAATTATTTCATGAGGCATAACATGATATCATAATAAGGATGATCATAAGCATGGAAGTGTGGAGTAAAGAGAAGATATCACATGAACAAGGATTAACAATTATCAAAATATAAGAGCATGGAATCATAGGAAATGTTGTAAATATGTAAACATGACATCATAAGACAAGTCTACCTACCTTGTTAACATAACAAAGTTGGATAAGATAACTTCCCATGAACTATAATTGGCTAGGCTCACTACCCGCACACCAGGATATCTCACGAGATGAAAACATTGTTTGATGTATTAAAGGGATATATAATTTTGGGCCCACCTATCACATAATTAAAATAATACATATGTGTTCCACATGGTTTTCATAAATATATCATAAAAACCAATGGAAATAAAATGGGTTTTATATCCATTTCAAGTGGTTCCCAAATAAATCATTCATAATTTTATCAATAAACATGAAATGATAAACCTATAGAAAATAAATGGGTATCCAATTAATTTAATCATCATTCTAGGTAAATACCACTCAAAAAATATGATTATTCATATGGTATTTACACTGTAAAGTAAATGGATATATGGTTTAGGCAACAATTTCCCCAATCAATCGATGTAAGGGGAATCTAGGTGAACACCCTTCAATCAAGTAATGGAACATAAGTAATTCACTAAGGAAAATAATTATAAGTAAATCATGCCTATACAAGTGGATGGTCAGGAAAAAAAATTCATTAATGGATCATACCATAGATATAAAAGATAATTTCATAATCCATCCAGATAAATAAAGTGTATGGTATCATTTGAAGAAAACATTTGATCAAGCATATGAAATAAATGAAGAACACTCTTAGAAGCATTAGGAAAATTTATTTGAAAAAAATAATTTCCATTTTCCCTTGAAAATTTTTAAAAAGGAATATTTTATTAAACCATGTGAATAATAATTTCTTTTTTAAAAAAACTTGAAAGAGTGGAGTGAAAGTCTCTTAGAAAATGACAAAGGTGGGGGAAAGATATGTTCACATGAAAACATGTAAAAGAGATTCCTTTTAGTCAAAAATGACCCATACGAAAACATTTAAAATATTTCCTTGTAAAAAAAAATTTAATAAATTAAAGGTAGTTGAAAATTCCCTTTTTAAAATAATTTTTAAAGAAGGAATTTTTGAACATTTTAAAACATTACTTTAGAAGAAACAATTATTGAAAAATAATAATGTGGAAAAAAATTAAAGTCCATTAAAACCATTTAGTGAAACCCACATCATAAAAATAATGATAAAAACTTGAAATTATAATTGTTAAATATAAGTATGAAGGTTGCTTTTTGATATTATAGAAAATAATTTTTATGGGTAAAACATGGACATGGAAGAAAAATATTCATCAGAAAGTATAGAAGTTATTCTCATTAACATCATGATTTTATTTGAGGAAGTGTTTCATAAAAGGGGGTGATATTAATTAAGAGAAGTGGTATATCTAGAGAAAAAGTAAATATACTATTTTAAAATATAATGGTAGGAAAAAGATACTTGGAATATTAAAATTAAGAAGATATTTCACGACTCATGGGATAAAGGACTTGAGTCAAGAAAACAATTATGACTTTAGTAACATTTTAATCAAAACCCTTGAAGGAGAAAGAGATTATAAATAAACCTAAAATTACATGAATAAAATATATTTTATGATAACATATCAATTTGTCATTGTATACACCATATAAAATTAAATTTGTGTATAAAGTAAAATATGTCTCAACGAAGGGAGTTTGAGATAAAAATCCATTAACTTATTCCCAACTTAGTTGATCACACTCTAACTTCCTATAAAACAACCATAACTATCTTAATAATATATTTCATAACATTATTCATCTCTATAACCCTTTTATAGACTTAATTTATAATTATTTACTATGAATATAGTGGTTTATTAAAGCTTATTTTTATCATCGAGTGTTAATACTTTTAATTTTCTTGCACATGATTTGTAATGTTAATGTTGATCCATTATATTTGATAAAAATTTTATAATTATTATATTATCTATAGTTATATAATATATATCCCATGATTATTTATAATTTTCCACTTTCATCCCATGATAGTTTTAATTATGACTCTTGAAGAAGAATTCGGAGACAAACTTGTTTTCAGTTTTTAATGACTATAGATGATATATTATTAACATGTTTAGATATCAATATTATAACTTCATAAACTTTAAAAAAATTAATACATTATTATTAAATTTCATTAATGGTATATAAAATTATTTAATCATTCACTATATAAATATTACAACATCACTTAAGTGGTCGATAAACTGACCAAAACGAAAGTGTATCATAATGATTGAATGAGTAAGAAAGTGTTATTACATAATTTTAATATTATTGGGTTTCATATGAATATAATATAACTTATTAGACATAATGGAAGTAATTAGAAACCAAATCTACAAATCACCCATGCAAGATAAATGAAACATGCGATAAAACTGAAATAAATAACTCTATTGTAAATATAGGGAGTGCCTTACACTAAAGAGACACTACATCAATATCGATCTACTTCATATTCTAAAATCTTAAAATTTGATTGATAAATATCACAAAAGTGGGAAAAATCATCCCACCTCTATGGTGTATCCATAGTCTAATATGAATCACATTTCATACATGTGGGATTCTCCTTTCTCCCCTGATGTGCTAGCATCACATGGAAGTGATTTATATAACACTTTAGTATGCTCCAAATGTGTTTTACACATTAACTCATTCATTAAAACACATATATAAATGCCATGTATGGTTCATGCATTATATTAATTTACTCCCTGTACATTTCATATAAATTTAAAACGATTTCATTTAATGATAGCTTACATGGTTGAATGGTCCGGGTATCCATCACACACGAAATAATATACCCAATGCATGAAAATAATAATTTTCATGAAAGCTAAAATACAGGACATTAATATATCATATAAAAATATTGTTTTAGGGTATATCTCTTTCAAACTCCCACTTTCAATAATTCCTAATAGACTTTGTGCCATTTCACCTTATATTGTATCATAAACAATAAATCTTGAAACCATATCCAAAAATCTTTTTGGATATCTTCAAAAACACTTTTTAAAATCTATTATTAACTTCACCTTGTATCACATCAAATGATATACCTTGTGAACACTCATCCAAAACACTTTTGGATTAACTCTAAAATTATTTTATAGTATCTCTCTGAGTAAAAATCAATCCTCATTTAGTCAAACACAAAGTGTGGCCCCATGGTCCTTTATATCACTAACAACAAATATGGATCTATAGATTAAAAAGTTAAAGTAAAGAGTGGCCTTTAAAAAAGTGTCAATGCTACTCTAGATATAAATGGATCTGCGTGATCTTAATCAAACACATGTGTCTCTATACCTACGTCCACCAGTCTCCATCATATGAAAACGTTCATTCTCATATTTTCCCTTTTTCCAAGACATCGAGAGAATATGGGACATGGATCATGTAAATATTATATAGCTAACTCTTCTATTAATGATTCTTAAAGTATAGACTAGAATGATCGATAATCACATCACATGTCATTCATCCTTATGGATAAGCACATCACATGTCCCTCTTCCTAGATAGACATATATAATATATATGTGATTCTACACAATATCATGTTCTATCTCAATCAAGGGCCCAGATTTCATACTAATTATACAATAGGATAAATCCTATCTTGGTTAATCTCCAACTGATGACATGATCATCAACATACCCAACCACCTCATATTATCTAAATAAATATGCATACTTGTGTAAGTAGGGTAAAAAAGTATAAACGTTCTCATTCTTGGTATATCACTAACCTTAGGTAGCAGGGACTCAAATATAATCCATGCACCCCAAGTATACCAAATACATCTATATGAAAATCCATGTGGTATACTTAGTGGGTCATCTAATGCACACAAAGAATCATATTCATTATCTTATGCCTCATGAGAATATTATGTATCTATATATAAGAATACTACTCATGCTAACCATAATAAAATTTATAACCTATAATACTCCATAATAAACATCAGTTATGGATAAACTCAAAGTCATACTTTGAGAGGTCAATTATCATTGCACTTCATAAAATTTGTATATATATACATATATAAATTTATGTATCCAATGTGAAAGAATGATAAAATGGAGGTTTCATTTCAATTTTATACATTTTAATATTCTTAAACTCTTTAATAATATTTAACAAACCCAACATAAGAACTGGTTTAACATATCATATATGATAAACTGCTAGATCAGCCTTATGTCTGCTATAGTTTTTGGATTTTGTCAACATATTACATCATATATAATCCCTCTAACATCTCTTTGTGATCGTCTCATAAAACACTCACAATAATTATTTAGTGAGAAACATTTATAAAGAAATCGAGTTTTAATAATGGTGATATTTAGAAATCATATTCCTAACTCTTCAACTTCTTGAGCATATTCAAAATTCTTAACTTTGTGACATCAAATGTTGTGATTTCAACTTCTTTTGTCTACTTAGAACTCTTTAAAATTTCATCATCATCATATCTGTAACCCTATCCCATCAAACTTTTTCCTTGAAATAATGTAACTACTTACATTATAGTTTACCAGTCCACCTACATTCTTTTAGGATAAAGTGAAAATTACTTTAATATGGTAAATTAATGTAACTCTTTTCATTTCTATTTACCTCGATACCATGAAATCTTTTAGGATATCATGTGTAATTAAATTTTTTATTTTGACTAGTACAATACTTCAATAAATAGTTTCTATCACTTTATAAATGGTAACTAAATGTAACACTTTACATTTTTCTTTACCATAACATATCCTAAAAAATTTAGAATATTAAGTGTAAATCACTTTAAATTAAGATTGGTGTTATCCTTAATTCATTAATTTTGAACTTCTCATGCTCCCACTTGCCTCTTAAACACTATATTTTTTCATAATATCTTTCTAAGATACACAGACCTTTTGTGTTAGGAAATAACATTTATATACTTTTAGTGGGAATATTTAACAAATAAAATATTATTTCAATATCATATATGGTATTTTATGTGTTTGGAACATTTTTATTTTTGGAAAAGAATATTTTATTAAAATATACCACTTATGGGTGGTGGAAACACATTCCCTCATATTTTAATAAACATTTGGATAAACATTTTATCCCGGATAAACACATTTATCCAAATCTCCTTTGAAAAACATGTTATAGAAATTTTTTAATCATAAATCATGTGTATACAATTAATCATCTCATAATTTTTCACGATAAATCTTTGTAATTAGTCAACTTCTATTATCATATAAGCAAAATTTATGAAAACCCATGTCTTTAATACACTTTATTTCATGATTTATTACATAAAAACACACTTGGTACAACCCATAAGATCGAGAAGATTAGTGTATTTGGGAGATTAGGTACATAGAATATCAACCTGATAAATGTCTATAACAAAATTATTAAAAACTTCCTTGACATGCTTCTAAAATTCCATATCTTTAAAACTTCATGAGATAACCTGCATACATATATAAGAAAGGGGTGAACTATAAAGTTTGATAAGGGAATAAACAAACCATAACATGAAAAAATTATTACATGTTAGTCAATAGTAATTTAAATGGGACATTAAATGGGTGATAATCATAAACATGAACATCGAAGCATGATATATGATATAACATAAAGGAAACATGGGAATATGGCAATAACATTAAACATGACATCATAAACATGGGTCGAGATTAACTATCAAGACATCATAACATGGTGGAAAAAGTCCCATAATGGATTAGTTTTACTCTCTAATCCCATACGTGATGTCTCATGAGACTAAAACATTACTCAATGCATTTGAGTGCTATATAATTCTGGCATACCCATCGCTTTCATATCATGAACATGCATAAGTGTATCGCATAGATCATTCAATATAAGATCATATGTCATCAAATTTAATTCAAAAATTAAGTATTGTGGAATACATGAATATAATTCATCAATAAAATAAGATAGGTATGTTTAGGTGAATAAACTTTAGTGGAAATGGAGATTCTATTCACAATAAAAAGGTTTGACATGGAAAAATCAAAGGATAATTTCAGTGGCATAACGGGGGTACATAATGAATCATGGGAGGGATTAATGAGAGTTAAAAGGGTATCTCATCACTTGGAGATGATAATTGTAGTAATAGAGATATTTAAGAACATAATACAACATGAAAAATTGGGAACTAACATTCATAAGATAAAAAGGGTGCTTGAATAAAAGTTTGGCAAGGAAAAATCACGAGATAATTTCGACAGCATAATGGGGGTACATAATGAATCATGGGGGATTAATGAGAGTGAAAGGGTTCTATAATAACTTGGAAATCATAATATTAGTAAGAGTAATGTTTAAAATCATATCTCGTCAATATTAATTGGAATACAAAATGCATTACATAAATAAGGTGCTTCAATAAAGAGGAAAAGGAGAGAATCCCTTACCATGAGAGGGTGTTTCCAAAAGCTTGGGAGGAGATTCTTGAGAGATTAGGCCACCTTAGGAGGTCTATAGAGAGTAAATTTCATATTATAGTCATGATCCAATGGTTTTTAGTAAAGTGGAATGGGATCTTGGGTGGGTTTATATAGGAAAAGAGAGGGGAGTTCTTTATTATTTTCCAAACTTAGGTTTTGGATATACAATAAAGTAAGAAAAATCACAAACATTCACATGGTTTTTTCCCATGGTTTTTTACAAAGGGGAGTTTTTTTAATTATTTTATAAGGACATGAACTATTCACATTAAAATAATACCCTTGGTGATGTGGAAGTGAGTCATGTTTACAAAGAATTGATTTTAAAACCTAAAAATATAATATAGGTTTTGGAGGATTCATAAAGGGTTTATAAAATTAATAAAATAAACTCAAAAAAACATTATGTTAAAGGGGAGATATATATTTTTTCATGTATAAATTTTATAGCATATATTACATCACTTTTATGTCATTATGATACCATAATATATACTGTATATTTGTACTATATTTATTTTTTACCCAAAAATTTGATTGTCTCAAAAAATTATGAAAAAATAATCGTTGGATAATTTCAATGTTATAATTCCAAAAATTATATTTATTTTATCTAAATAATTCTCTAAATATTATAAATTTAACTTTTAAATTAAAATACCCGTTTATTGAAAAATACTGATTTTTTGACAATAATAGATTTCTAGCCCTTATAAAAATTACATTTTCAATTTGTAAAATTATATTATAATTTATATTTAATATATAATATTTAATAATAATATTTTATTAAAATATAATTTGATTCATGAATTCATCAAAATTAATTTCTTAATTGAAGTTATATATTACCTAAAAATACATTTCGATTTTTGTCATATTAAAATCTAATTTTTATCAAAATCATTTATTTAATCATTTATAAAGTAAAAAAAATAAGTAATAAATATAATAATTATTTTATTTAAAAATAAAATATTAATATTAATACATTTAGTGTTGAAATACATATCTCTTTATTAAAGCAGCGAACGCCCTAAGGGTAAGGTGCTTGGTGATGAGATTTTCTTGGGTTGGTTCGGCAAACATGGTTTGGGTCATGATCTTGATGAGCTTGAACTTCTCACATAAATGGTTCCACTAATGCTTTAGTTGTTGTATCTTATCTTATTATTGGTCAAGGTAAAATCCTATAGATGTTATCTCCCTCAAAAGCTCCAATAAATGGGCTTCATAGGGTACGATTCTATTGGTTAAGGTCATCGCTTCTTTCATTTGTGTCAATTGAATTTATACTAATCATATGATTGCTGTTGAAAGGAAATATTATCAATTTTCATGATTCTTAATAGGATTTTAAATCTAATAAGATATTACCAAATAATTTCACGTGTTTTCTATAACCACATTAAATAATAGGGCATTTAATTTAATCATGAAGGGAATTTTATTTATAAATGATCTGGTCATTACATTATTCCCCCATTTAGAAATTTCTCCCTTGAAATTTTCACTTAATACACTAAAATAGATGAGGTTAATTCTATTTATTCACCTTTTCTAGTTCCCAAGTCACTTCCTCAAACTTTTGGTTCTGCCACAACACTTTTACCAAGTGAGTTATCATGTTTCGTAGAAATTTGTCTCTACAATCTAAGATCTTCACTGGATGCTCCTCATATGAAAGATAATTTTCTAATGGTAACACATCTAGGTTTAGAACATGTGAGGGGTTATATATTTAATTATTCAATAGGTATACCTAGAACACATCATGTACTTGATATAGGTTAGGTGGGAGTGCTAGTCGATGGGACACTACTCTGATGTGATCAAGGATCTCAAAGGAAATGATGTATCTAGGACTAATAATTACCTTATTTCCAAACCTAAAGATTTTATTCCATGGTGATATATGAAGGAACACTTTATCATCGACCTAAAAAATCCAAGTCTCATCAAAAATTGTCTGTATATATTTTCTATTGAATTTGTGCAGATTTCATGTAACACTTAATGATTTGGACCTTTTATGTCATCTCTTGGATAAGATCAGGAACCATCATCTTCTGCTCTATAAATTCATCCCAGCATGTTATAGTACGAAAACTCTTCCCATAGATCCTCATAAGGTTCCATTTAAATGTTATAATAGAAACTATTGTTATAGGAGAACTTCACTAGGGGAAGGTTTTGATCCAAACATCCTTGGAAATCCATTGAAAATGGTCTCATCATATCTTCTAGAGTTTGTATGGTACTTTTAGACTGAATATCCATTTTAGGGTGATAAGTAGTAATTAATTATGTTTTTTTATTCAATGCTTTCTGAAGGATTCTCTAAAACCTTGAGGTAAACCTCATATCTCAATCAAATAAAATGGAGAGTGGAACTCCATGAAGTCTTTCCACTTATCTTGTGTATATATTGGTGAGTTGGTCAAGATAGAAATATTTCTTGATAGTAATGAAATGTGATATCTTGGTAAGGTGATTGACTGCCACTTAGATGTCATTATTTCCTTTAGGTGTCATGGGGAGTCCTATGATGAAATATATGGTTATGTTTTCCCATTTCTATGATGGTATGAGAAATGGTTGCATAATACCCTTAGAATTGTTTTGTTCTTATTTAACTTAATGTCATACCAAGCATAAAGATATAAACTTTAAAATTAAATTTTACTTCAAATCTCTATACATCTTAGTGCTTCCTGGGTGAATAGAGAAGGATGAGATATGTGTGTTATCCAGAAGTTCCCTCTTCAGTTCTGGCTTTGATGGGACACATATCTGGGTTCCAAACCTTATAAATCCATCTTTAGAAAAGTTTAACTCTAGGATATTCTCTACTATTTTTGTAGAAACTCATCATCTTTCTGATTCTCCTTGATTCTATCAAGAATGGATGGTTGAGTGTCTATTTTAGAAATACAGGATAAATATCCTTTTATTATTCCCATTTCCATCTTTTTCATGTCCAAGAATATTTGATCCTTTTCAATCCTCATCATGGATAGAGTTGCGGGATTATTTCTACTCAGATCATTTTCCACTTTGTTTTCTTTCCTAGGATGGTAATGGATTGAACAATCATAATCTTTGATCAGCCATAACCACCTATGTTATCACATATTAATCTTATTTTATGTGAATATATACTTGAGTATTTTATGTTCTGTGTATATATATCACACTTATCCCCATTGAGATAATGTCACCAAATCTTTAACTTTAATATCATTGTATCCAATTCTAGATCCTGAGTTGGGTATTTTTGCTCATGGATATTTAGTTGGTGGGAGGTATAGGCTGTCACTTTTTCATTTTGCATGAGTACACAACCTAATATGTTTTTAGATGCATCACTATAGATCACAAATCCTTCCTCATTGGTGGGTAATGTGAGTACAGGTGAAGTTATTAGCATCTTCTTTATCTCTTTAAAACTTTCCTCACATTCATCATTCCATGCAAACTTGACTCTTTTCTAAGTTGGCTTGGTTAGGGTGATTTAAAATCATGAAAATTTTCTCAAAAATCAATAATAATACCTATCCAATCTAAGGAAACTACATATTTTTGTCACATATGTTTTTCTATGCCACCCTTCAATCATCTCTTCTTTTTAAGGGTCTATAGATATCCCTTTGTTGGTGATGACATGCCCCAAGAAGGTTACATGCTCCAACAGAACTGGAATTTACTATACTTTACATAAATTTTTTTTCTATAAGGACCTCAGTATATTATTCAAATTCTCCTCATGTTCCTCCTTAATTTTGGAGTAGATAAGAATACCATCAATAAAGATTGCCAAAAAAAATTAGGTAATCCCTAAATGCTTTATTCATTAAATCCATGAAGATTACTAGAGCATTAGTGATTCCAAATGGAATCACTATGAACTCACAGTGATCATACCTTGTATGAAAAGTATCCTTGGGGATATCCTCTTTCTTAACCTTTACTTGATAATTTCATGACCAAATATCTATATTATAGAAATATTGGGATCCATGTAGCTGATCTAACAATTCATCAATCCAAGAAAGATTATAATTTTTCTTTATCATGATCCTATTGAGCTCATGATAATCAATGTAGAGGTGCATTGACCCATCCTTCTTCTTGAGTAAGAGGACCGGTGCATCCCACAGTGAAGAGGTTTCTTCAAGCCTTTCCTTTTAAAAGGCTTGTGTTTCGGTGAGCTAGCCTTCACCCGTTAAAAAGGCTAGTGGGTTCTTGCTAAACCATCAAAAGCAAGTGGGTTCTTGCTTAACCACTAAAAGCAAGCTGTAATAGGTCCTAGTGCTACCTCAAAGCCTAGTGGGTTTCTTTCTAAAACCATTGAAAAGCAAGCGGTAGGAATCTCTCAACGGTTGAGTTGGGAGCGGAGACGTAGGCCGGGTTTTTGGCCGAACTCCGTTATCAATTTTGTGTGTCTTGCCTTATTTATTTCCGCTGCACTTTACTTTGATTTTTAATTTGTCTATCAAATTTTTTAAAAGGCAATTCACCCCCCTCTTGCCATCTTTCATTCCTCGTGTCTTTCCGACCCAACAATTGGTATCAGAGGGACCTTTGAGTAATTCCTTAACCCGGTTTCAAAGTTAAGATCTTTTTTTGATGGCATCTACCTCTTTCGCCCCCGAGGGCTACTCTTTGGGTCGGGCTCCATTTTTTGATGGGACCGACTATAATTATTGGAAAACCCGCATGACCACCTTTTTGAGAAGCATAGGTTATCCCATATATAAAATTGTCATGCATGGTTACACTCTTTCTACTCCCGACGAATCTAAATGGACCCCTGCCGATATAAAGAATTTTGAGCTTGATGGCAAAGCCATGAACGCTCTTCATTGCGGGTTAGATAGAAATGAATTCAATCGAGTGTCTACTTGCACCTCCTCACATGAAATTTGGAAACTTTTAGAAGTAACTCATGAGGGCACTAACAAAGTCAAAGACACTAGATTGGATATGTATAGGCAAGATTTTGAGTCATTTTCAATGCATCCAAATGAATCAATTTCTGAAATGTTTACTCGTTTTACTGACGTGTGCAATGGTAGAAAATCTCTTGGAGATAAAATTTCTGCAGAAACCATGGTCAAGAAGATCTTATGGGTCCTTCCGAGCTCATGGGCACCAAAGGTGACGGCGATCCAAGAAGCTAAGGACGTCAAAAATATGCCGGTAGAGGAGCTCATCGGATCCCTAATGACTTATGAGATTACGATGGGGAGGCAAGCACAAAAGGAGGGCACACCAATCAAGACACCAAAGAACATCGCCCTCAAGGTACAAAAGGAAGTAAGCTCCTCCTCATCTTCTTCCTCATTTTCTTCCTCATCTTCCTCATCATCAAGCGGCGACTCGGAAATGGAGAATCTCGCCCACCAAATGCACAAATTTATGAAGAAGCACAAGAAGAAGAAGAAATCTCGCAAGGCGCGAAAGCAAGAACCCACCGCAAGATCCGAGCCCAAGGTAAAATGCTACGGGTGCGGCGAAAAGGGCCATTACAAGCCCGATTGCCCACTAAACAAGAAACGGGCCACGCAAAAGGAAAAAGGAAAGAAAAAGGTCCTCAAGGCGACATGGAGTGACACATCATCCTCCTCCTCCTCCTCCTCGAGCGACCAAGGTACAAAATGCCTAATGGCATTCCATGAGGTAACATCTTCCGATTCCTCTTCCTCATGTTCTTCAAATTCAAATTCTTTAAATCATCTTTCTTATGAAGAACTCTCACACGCTAGAGACCAACTAGAAAACGGTTTTCATGCTTTATCATCAAAATTTGTTGCTTTAAAAAAGTCTTTCAAAAAACTTTCCTCTGAAAAAGACCAACTTCTCAAAGAGAAGGAGGAACTCTCCCTCAAAATCCAAAATTTTCCAAATGTTGATTCCATGGAATCAACCATCAAAGACCTAAGGGAGACCCTAGCTAAGTTCACCCAAGGGGAACAAAATTTGAACAATCTCCTAGGTTCCCAACGTATATCTAGAACCACCCAAGGGCTAGGATATACCAATGTAGCATCCTCCTCCCATGCACCCACTATTTTTGTAAGGGGGAGCTCTAGTTTTAAATTTTGCAATTATTGTAAAAAACCCGGGCACCTTATTTATGAATGTAATTGTAAAAACGCCCGGTACGGTCAACCCAAATCTTTTTTCTATTCCGACGAATTTTATAGGAGAAGACCCGCTATGAGACAAGTTTGGATTGAAAAATCCCTTCTTGAGAGTCTCTCCGGGCCAAAAATTGTTTCCTTTCCTCGGTGATTTATTGTCTTTATTTAGGGGGAGTTAGAGTCGTTTAAGTCCTTTTCAATTTCAAAATTTTTCGATTCAAACCTTCAATTTCAACTCTTGGTTTCAAATTTCAAAATTCAATTGGTTTTTTATTCAAAACTTTCAATTCAAACTGTTATTCAAATTCTCATTTCATTTCAAAAATTTCAATTGATTTTCAAATCCCATCTCTTGTTTTTCAAAACTTCCCTCAATCAAGTTTTATGCCCCATTCTATTTTGATAATCACAAAGGGGGAGAAATTCCTTGATTGATTGGGGGAGAGTCTTCTCTATCATGCTTTGATTTATTTTCAAATTATCCTTTAAGAATGTCTTTAATTTCAGTATTTTACTTTGATTGTTTCGGTGATTGTGATCATCAAAATAGGGGGAGATTGTTGTACCTCTCGTATCCCCTCGTGGTTTAATTTTCATGATCACAATCACTTTCATGTTTATCTAACATTGTTTGAAGTGTTTTTGATTGAAAGGCACAAGGTTGCCAAGAAGTTGGCCCAAGAATGGACATCAAATGGACTGAAATTCAGTCCACCGGCCAACCGGTGTGATAGCACCGGCCAGCCGGTGGAACTGGCAGAGGGATTGCCCACTGCCAGGTTCCACCGGTCGACCGGTGGCTCTGCCACCGGTCGACCTGTGGCACCCAGCCCAAATAGTGTTTGCTACTGTCTTGCCACCGGCCAGCCGGTGGCTCCTCACCGGTCGACCGGTAGAGCCTGGATCAAGACTCTTCTTCTCTACCAAGGCACCGGCCAGCCGGTGGAGATGTACCGGTCAGCCGGTGGAGCCTGGACCAGAATTCTCTCCACATTCCAAGGCACCGGCCAGCCGGTGGGACTGTACCGGCCAGCCGGTGCCTTGGAATGTGGAGAGAATTTTGGTCCAGGCTCCACCGGTCGACCGGTGAGGCCTGGGCAGAAGCTTTTCTCCTCTGCCAAGGCACCGGCCAGCCGGTGGCCCTGCACCGGCCAGCCGGTGGACACAGTCAAACTAGCCGTTGGGCTGTTGACCAGCCTGTCCACTTGACTCCCAACGGCTCCGAAGACCTCTCCAACGGCTCCGAAGCCTCCCCAAGGGTTCCTAGCCTATAAATAAAGGCTGAGGAAGCCCCGGACACCTACCGGAACACTTGTGAAGCCAACGTACACAATTCTCATCAATTGGCCAACCTCCGGCGGACTTCCTCAAAGGAACCCACCTAGCTCCAACAACTTCCACATCCAAGGAGCTCCTTCAAAGAAGCTTGGAAGCGGCCTTCAACATCTTCATCCAATCAAAGGCGCCCAAGTCTTCCCAAATACGGGTTTTATTGTTTTACTTTTTATTGAGCTTTAAATTTGGGTTTGTGTCTACAAACCAAACTCTTTTCTCATCCCCTTTTCTTTGGGTTCTCACACCACCACTAAGGTGTGAAGAGGTTCACAAGCTTTTCCTTTAAAAAGCTTGAGACACGGTGAGCTAGCCTTCACCCGTTAAAAAGGCTAGTGGGTTATTGCTTAACCATTAAAAGCATTGGGTTCTTGCTCAACCATCAAAAGCAAGCTGTAATAGGTCCTAGTGCTACCTCAAAGCCTAGTGGGTTTCTTGCTACAACCATTGAAAAGCAAGCGGTAGAATCTCTCAACGGTTGAGTTGGGAGCGGAGACGTAGGCCGGGTTTTTGGCCGAACTCCGTTATCATTTTTGTGTGTCTTGCCTTCTTTATTTCCGCTGCACTTTACTTTGATTTTTAATTTGTTAATCATTTTTTAAAAGGCAATTCACCCCCCCTCTTGCCATCTTTCATTCCTCGTGTCTTTCCGACCCAACATAATCTCGATTGAAAATTCAACCTATCAGCTAGGGGAAAGGCTAGGAAATTATTTGGGAAAACACGTCAGTGTATTCCCTCACAATGGGAATGTCTTCATGGATGATCTTTCCCTTAGTCTCAATCATTTTAGCTAGATATGATTTCTCACAAGGCAATAATAGAAATGCTTGAGATACTGGTACTAAAGAGGATTCATCATCCTCCTTTAACTTTTATAGAATCAAATGAAGATTCATGATATGTATGGTGATTTTCTTATCTTGGTATTTTATGTTGTCTCTATATAAGTAAATTCAATTCATACCCGTAATTACATCGAATTCTTCCAAAGGTAGTATAACAAGGTTTTCTGGGAAGTTCAGACCACATATTTTAGTAGGGGTGAGTTATATACTTTGAATGTAATAATTTCCACATTTTTTTATCACTGAAAATTCTACTTCCATATTTTTTGGTGGTGTTTGAATAGTTCAACTAAACTTGTGAGATAAGAAAGATTGTGTAAAATTGTGGATGATAAGCCTACCATTCACTATTTGATTCTATTTATAATCATTTATCTCATATAATATATAATTAGGGATGATAATTTTTAAACTATTAAATACATAAATGGGAAACTATGAACATTAAAGGGATAACTCATAAATAACATATATTCCTTAACCTATGAATTTATAGGATTCAATCTAAGTTATCCATGTTGTATTTCATAACATAAAATCTTATGGGCATTTGTGTTCCCTTAATAATGGTTTGTAACGATATTGTGTATAACAGTCCATACTTTACATATATAGTTATTACTTCAAAATTAAAGAATATTAATTAAAAAACATAAAAAACCATGATAGAACCATATAGGTTTAGTTTCTTTAGAAACTGGGAAACATAAACAACTCATTCATAATACATCTACATTATCTCCCGCTTATTTCTTCATAACTTGACCCTTTTTTGACATATAATATCCTTCTTCATGACCTGGGGAAAAGAATCATAAGAAAGAGTGATCTCAGATGCTCAGTAAGGGAAAATAAGTAATATATCAATCATATCATAATCATAAGACATAATAACATAATATTTGAAAATATTATCCTGTATATGAAAGATCA
Organism: Viscum album; assembly: GCA_963277665.1. Taxonomy (NCBI): domain Eukaryota; kingdom Viridiplantae; phylum Streptophyta; class Magnoliopsida; order Santalales; family Viscaceae; genus Viscum; species Viscum album. The sequence goes on from OY728120.1 coordinate 1,494,858,294, forward strand.
TGTCATGGGATAAATCATAAAATTTCATAAGAATCAATAAACATAATCCCAAAAGTCTTAACATAAGATGTTAAATTTTTTGGAATGCACATAATCATAGAAAATTATTTTATATTAGTAAAGGCTCATTACCAAGATCATCATAGCAGACAAAGTCCACTACTGAACCAAGCTCACTCCTTGTTCCAGCCTTGTATTATTGAACTGAGATCACTTCAAATTATAGGCCTATCTATATCATGAGATATAAATATTTACCCAATTAATTGGAGGGAGATATAGGTCCCACCCATCTCATAATGAAATCATTCTTATGTGTTATACAAAAACATAAATCATTCATCATAACCTAAGGAATAAAATGGGTTTCTTTAAACATCATTCCTCCATAACATAATCCATGTAAAAAATGGATTTCATAAATAGTATTCCATTATAAAAACAATCAAACCATAGGAAAAATAGGGATATTATACTTGAAACATAACCCTAATAAATAATTTCATCTTAGATGGAAAATAATTTTGATAGAACATTTGAAATTAATTCTTGAGTAAAATATCCTTTCTTCTTCAAAAACGTTTTATGTTCTCAAAATGCCTTGCAATTTTAAAAGAAAAAAATATTTGAAAATAAACTTGAAATATTGTAAAGTAAGTTTCATGTAAATAAGGTGTTATTAAAATGTAAAAATCTGTTCATGTTGTATAAGTTAAAATAAAACATTCTTCTCATACATTTTTCAAAAAGTCAAAAAGTACCTCGTATCGAAAATGAAAAAAGATTGCTTTCATGCCATTTAATAAAAATTCACCAATTGGTAAAATTGACTTTAAAATTTTTGATAAGGATATAAAGAATATTTTGGAATATTTATTTAGGAAACATGGACATGGATGATAAATATACCCCAGTATATACTTACGTATAAACAATCTTGGATAATAATGAGATTGTAAAATTATCCCTTACCTTAGGTCTAATATCCTTTATATGTATCTGAACCTCCAATATAGTGATTTAAATAATGTCATTAACTTATTACATAATCATATTAATTTTTATGATATAATATATGACCATATTTATTCATTATATACATTTATATAATCATACTTTAATGGATATCATGTAGAATGAATCGCATCGCGTCATGGAGACGGTAGGTCATACATACGCACGAGCGATGATTTCATTATCATAATTGTGAAATGGTGTGGAAGTGGATGATATATATTTTGTTATTTAATACATATCATTTTATAATAATCACATATATTAATTATTTTCATAATTATACCCATCCAAGTAAGGTGGTGATGAAAAATAGATTACATCATGGCGTGGAGACGGTAAGTCATATGTACGCACGCGTGGTGATTTCATTTTTCATAGGATGGATAGAAGGTGGAATATAGTTGTTCCATAATTATAATAACATATTAGTATATAATTGATACTTGATTTATTAATTTATAATGGAAACAACTTATGAAGAGAAAGTAGAAGAATAAATAAGTTTGAAAGAATCGGTAGAGGAGATTACCTCTTCTTCGACGAGCTCCCTCTAGATCACCTCTTAAACCACTAGGGTTGGTCTTTAGAGAAGATCAGAACCTCTAGAATGTGACTAGGGAAGTTTATAAGGTAAATGGGAAGGGTATGGATGGGATTTAAGGTTCAAAATTAATTGAATAAGTGAGGGAGGAGGTTCCCTTTTATAATTGAGGTGAGGAGCACTTATGGAATCTTCAAAAATATTAATTTATAATAAAATCAAACCACATCCAAAAACCTTAAAAATGTCCTAATTTTGAAGATGAGATGATATAAGGTTGTAATATCATCAAACAATAAATTTTAGACAAGTTTTTCAGTCAATTTAAACCTTATCATTTTAATTAACACTTAGTTATTCTATTTAATTTTTAACTAAGGTAACAAATATTTCAATATTAAAAGGGTGAAATGTTTACTTATTTGATGTCAATTAGACCATAAATAAATAATTTAGAACATTTTCGACCTTATCATTATTATTTTATTTTTAAAAAAAATATGATTTTTAAATAATTTAATAATACATTATTTGGATAAACAGTCAATATTGTCAATTTTGACACTATTCAATTCATTGATTTTTAAAAATATTAAGATAATAAGTTAACTTCGAACCAAATATTTTATTATATTCTTAATAGGTTAAGGTCATCTTGAAATTTTTTTGGATATATTAATTTTCCCAAATTATATTTATTTTAATATTTTTAATCACATTTATTTGTTATCTCCATTAATAAAATAATTACTACATTAGTTTTGTGTAATTATTTAATACACTTATTTGTTGAATAAAAATTAAAAATAAAATACTATGATGAAGATAAAACTTCTAGATTTCTAGATAATTCTTATAGTATAATATAACTTCTGGAAAATCCAACATTAAAAATGTCATATTTATTAAAACATGAATGTGATAACTTTAACATCACTTTAAATAAAATATTATAAGTGTCATAATCTTTTCCATATGCCTTCGAATGGTCAATAACTTGACCCTTAGATAATTATGGTCGAGATATATTTGACCAATAATATTTTTTCAAGTGTTTGGGTCTTTTAATGGTTATTATCATTTTAATAAAAAATATTGTATTGATTTCTCATCAATTAAATAATTTATGCATCATCAATGTATAAGGATTTAATGTAATTATTTATTTTCTGAAAATTATAATTAAATTATAATTATAAATAAAAATAGTTTAGATTTAAAATGAGTATTTATAATAAAATTTATCTTCTGTATATATTTATATTAAAAATGATATAGTTATTAAAATTTGAGTAATACATATTTAACTTTTCTTTGAATAAAACAAATTAAATGTCCTAATCTCATCCAAGTGTCTTCTAAAGGATACCATTTTGACCCAAGGATTATTTAGGTTAAAAAATCATCCAATGATATTAGGAAAAGTGTTAGGGTAATTTTATAGTATTATTTTCACCCTTAAATATCTGATTTACCCTTTTACCATATTGATAAAAAATTACCGAAATTACTATTCATAATGCCCAAAAATAAAATGAAGATATTTAAATAATTTGGACCTACAAATTCCAAATATGGAATCCATTTTTTCAAATTAAAAACATGTGATTTTTAGTAATTAAATTAAAAATAATCTCATTGTCGGAATGAGAAAACGGGTTTTAAAAGTTAAAACATTACAAAATTTTGAAATGTTTTTACATCTGAATTCAATGTAAAATTAATGAAAATGACCTTAATTATATTAAATGATAAAAATATATTCTATTTATAATTTAAAACCATTCAATAATATAATTTAACCATATAAATTATTTTGATGAAAAAAGTTGTTTTCAATTATAATTTAGTATATTTTTACTATTCGTCAAAACTTTAAAGTTATCAGAAAAATATCAAAAATTAATCCAAAGTAAATTTTTATTTCCCTATTATAAAGAATAAGTTTATGTTTTTATATAAAAATTATTAATGTCTCAAAATTTTAATTTAAAATGGGTTCTCCATTAAAAGGCAGTAAAATTACCCTTTTGAAAAATATAGGTTTGTATACATCAAATAGGGTTTATTCATACCCTATGACTAAATTATATATTGGATGAATATAAAAAATATTTTATTAAATATATAACATATATATTTCATTAATTTCATTAATTTCATTTACTAATTGTAATTCACTTAATTTATTAATACAAAAATAAAAATATATAATTGATTTATATTTTTCATAAATAATTGGTAGCCAATGAATTCACCATACATTTTCATAAGTTAATTATATTTATTCTTGCTAACATAACGTCTAGGTTAAAATGGTCATTTTATATTAATGGTGTCTCAAATTTCTTTTAAACTCATGATTGCATGCAATGCAATCTATTGAAGAATTAAAATTATTTAAAGAAAAAAAATCATAAAAACATATGGGTGTTGCATTGTGAATTTACCAAATCATATCCCCTAGGAGTTTCAAACCAAGTGTGCATCAAGGACCATTATCATGCACCAATTCTCGATTGAGTCTAGCTTAATATGGTGTTTTCGGGATTTTTACCCCTAGGCACATTTGTTCCAGAGCCACATCCACTTATAGTATCCAGATAGGGATGAATTTACTTAGAAACCACTTACTTTATACTTTACCAAAATTTAGGGATGTTTTATTATGTTTAGTATTATCCCTAATACTTTTTCTATAGTTTTCAAATCCTGGTCCCAAAAGTAACTAAAATTTCCTCTGATTCCATCTATGACAACCCATGTCTTTTATACACTTTATTTCATGATTTATTACATAAAAATACACTTATTAAACATAGAAGATCGAGAATCATAGTTTATTTGGGAGATTAGGTATATATCACATCAACTTGATACATGGATACAACAACATTGTTGAAAACTTCCTTAAAATGATTCTAAAATTCTATATCTTTTAAAACTACATGGGATAACCTGGGGACATACATAAGAAAGGGGTGAGATATAAAGCTCAGTAATGGAATAAAAAATCATAGCATGAAGAAAGTATTACATGTTAGTCAATAGTAATTTCAATGGGCTATAAAAGGGGTGATAATCATAAACATGAACATTGAAGTATAATATGTGATGATAACATAACACTACTACAAAATAAAGCTATATCCACGGTTTGGAACCATGGATATAGGCCCAAAAACCGTGGCTATAGGTTATAGCCACGGTTTCATAAACTGTGGCTGGTATTGGTGTGGCTATAGGGTAAAACCTATAGCCACGGTTTAAAACTGTGGATATAGCCCTATAGCCACGGTTTGAACTGTGGATATATCCCTATAGCCACGGTTTGAACCGTGGCAACAGCCTATAGCCACGGTTTTCAAACCGTGGAAGAATCTTAAGTGTGGCAATATATATAGCCACGGTTTTAAACCGTGGCTATAGGCCTATTTCCACGGTTTTAAACCGTGGCTATAGGTCTATTGCCACGGTTTTTGAAACCGTGGCTATATGTCTCCCCATTCCATAAAAAAAACATCCCCCACCTGCCCCCTTCCCCAGCACTGCCCCCTGCACTCCCCACAGCCCACGCACACACCCCTGCCCCCTGCCCACTGCACCTCCCCCTCCCATCCCACTGCATCCCCCCCCCCCTGCACACACACCATTCCCCCAGCACACCCCCTGCCCCCTGCACTTCCCCCCTGCCCACTGCACTTCCCCCCAGCCCACTACAAACCCCCCTGTCCCCAGCAAACCACCCCTGCCCCCTCACCATGTCCCCTGCACACAATCCACGAGTTGTTATGTCTGAAAGGAAAAGGAGAAGACCTCACATTTCTAGCACATACATCAATCAGGATGGGATTATGATCATAGTGATTCTTTGGTAAGATGAGTCCAGAAATAATCAAGGGCTCATTCCCTTCATCGATGCAGGCCAAGCATCTATCAATACTGATGGCTTGCCTCCCATTAATGGTGTACCTGCTCTAGGTGTAATCACCCCCATAGTGGTCACTTCAACTAGCCTAAAATTGTCAATGAAAGAAAGGAAGTCCAAAGCAGCCATCATGTTGAAGTTATCACCAGTTTTCTCCTCTAGTCAGAGCACAGTATTAAAATCACCCAATGACATCCATCTGTGTGACATTTTCTTAGAAATATAAGTGATATCCTACCAATGCTCCCTTCTGTTGAGATAGGAGTTAGAGGCATAAACAAAGACTATAGATTTCCCAATATCACGGAACACCATATCAACCAGGACACTCTGATGATCATCAGTGTAGGAAAGAACATGAATGATTTCATGCTTGAGGACCCATAAATCTGTTGCAGAATCATCGGGAGACACAAAGACGGAAACGAGGAAAAATGAAGGAAAGAAAGCAAGGGACACAACAATTTACATGGTTCGGGAAAAATCTCCACGTCCACGGGAGAGGCAGAATTCACTATATCAGGAGCACAAAATTACAGAGGATTTTTGTAGTAAACCCTATCCTGAAATGGGCTACATATGAAGAAGACGGTCCACTGTTCCGAAATAGAAGTCCGCATTGCAACAGTGATCGGCGGCCAACTTTGTCAAAAGCACTACAGTGTCTGCTGGTTGGAATTCAAAAGCGCTACAGTGAAGTTGACCCCGAAGTCCGCACCGCTACAGTGTTTGTCGGTGTCGGTCGGTCAGGGGCGCGTTGCCCCCTACAACCCCCAACGAGCTCACCGCGGAGCTCGACCCACGACAGTTGCGGGCCACAAGCATTCGGCCCAACCGGATCGGGCAACACCAATCCAACAAAATCCTCATTCGCATTTTTGTTCACATGTTATAAGATTGGTGAGTATCCAATTGAATACCATTTTATAGCTTTCCAGCTTGAGAACTTCATTTTCAGTTCAGCAATGCTAATCATTAAAGGTTTGTTGGTCATAAGAATGTGCCTAAGGGCTTTGACTGTGGGAGGGTTCCCATGCCCATGGAAATTCTAGAAAAAATATTCATTTATTAAGAGTTGAATTGCCTCTGGTCTGAGGCCCCCCTTTCTTCAGGTTGTTTAGTTTATTGGATTTAGTGTTCTCTTTAGCCTTACCTTTAGAGGCCTTATCCTCAGGACATTCATCAGTTTCCCTAGAGTAAGGGGGAGATTCATCCTTCCCATTTATTTAAATTGTTATATCTTTGGATGGAGCACTGTCATCTACATATTCCACCCATGATTTCCCACTTAGAGGCAAGAATTTCTTTAGAGAGTGAGCAAAGCCTACGTCTGCAGCTCTTGAAACTCGCCTTTTTCCTGATTTCGCAGGCTCTACCTGAGTAAAAGAGTCCCCTTTATGAGAATATTGTCCAACCAAATATGAAGTAGTCAAGGCAGATGCATGCCCAGAACCATCACTACCCAATTGTGTGTCTGGGACTACTTCATCATAGCCATATATAGTAGCACTGAGGTTCTCCTACTATCCACCAAGTGACTCGCCTAAACCATGTAGGTCCTACCCTGAATTGTTGATTTTCACCTTATGTATAGGCATGGTCGCAATAGGCATTTGTGAGTCTGGGAAAACTTCATCAGAGCCACATTTAGTAGTTCTGAAGTTCTCCTGCTTTCCATCAAGAGCCTGGTCTTAGTCGTGTATTTCCTGGACAGCAGCCCCCCCACACACACACACATCCCTTGCACCCCCCTATTGGACCCCCCTGGACAGCAGCCCCAGCCCCCCTAGACAGCAGCCCCCCCTGTTGGACCCCCTGGACAGAAGCCCCCCCCTGCAGGACCCCCCTAGACAGCAGCCCTCCCCCCTGCTAGACACCCCCCCACACACACACACATCCCTTGAACACCCCTTGTCCCCCCTGGACAGCAGCCCCCCCTGCAGGACCCCCCTGGACAGCAGCCCTCCCCCTGCTAGACAGCCCCCCCCCCCACACACACACATCCCTTGCACACCCCTTGCCCCCCCTAGACAGCATCCCCCCCCCCAAACAGCAGCCCCCCCCCCCCCTCGGTCCCCCCTGGACAGCCCCCCCCCCCTGCTGGACCCCCTGGATAGCCCCCCCTGCTGGACCCCCCTGGACAGCCCCCCCTGCTGGACCCCCCTGGACAGCCCCCCCTACAGGACCCCCCTGGACAGAAGTCCCCCCCCCCCCCGTTGGACCCCCCTGGACAGCAGCCCCCCCTGCTGGACCCCCTTGGACAGCAGCCCCCCCTGCTGGACCCCCTGGATAGCCCCCCCTGCTGGACCCCCCTGGACAGCCCCCCCCCCCCCCAGCAGGACCCCCCAGACAGAATCCCCCCCTGCAGGACCCCCTGGACAGCAACCCCCCCTGTTGGACAGCACCCCCCCCCCCACATCCCTTTCACACCCCTTGCCCCAATTGTCAGGCTCAATAGAAGTTGGTAGCTACTAGGGTCTGAGCCATGGTGGTGTTACCCCTTTCTCCAGAAGCCCTCCCTTTAAACATAATTATCAATGGAGGAGGTACATAATGGGAAAAGAATCCTATGTTGGTTAGTGGTACTGATAGGGAACATGGTTTAGTATATGTTCAGCATGGATTGTGATACAATATAAAATTCAGTTATAAATGAAAATAAATCATGCTGGAACATACACCTACAGATGGAAGTGGTCTGACTATTGTTCTTCTACATTCTTGCGGAAGGTGGACATCAAGGAGGAATATCTAGCTCCAAACCATTTTCCCGATTTATCTTACCAAACTAGTAACATGAATTAACATTAATACCCCTATAATTCATCTTTTTTGCTTGTGTTCTTATTTCTCTCCAAGAACACACACATAATCATAATGGTTTAGTGACTCTAATGGGGAACTATGAGTTTAATGGATCAACCGAGGATGATGTATTTGTGTATGGGGTGATCATTATTGGATGGAAATAGGTGAGGATGAATCTAATGGAAACTCAAAGAAACAATAATGTGACGATCATCAATTCTCAAATCGTAGTTTCACACACACATTGGGTGGAAGACAACTTGATCTCTACCTATGTTTAGGTTGGAAAATTGTGTATTACAATTTTTAGGTAAACACGAATGGAAACAAATGTGGCTTAGATATACTTTTTTATGGTGAGTATTAAAGAAAATATGGCATCGATGTAATAAAACATGGAATAAAATATGAGAGGGTAGAACAAGAGCCAACATATGGCTCTGGATGAGGCGTAGAAGAAAAGCATGATGTTATTAGTTTGTGATTTAGAAGAACAAACTCTTGAGAGTTTGAATAGAATTGAGCAACATATGTAGTGAGGATTAGAAAATGAAAAAAAACTTGATAAGCACTGAAAAATCCATAATTCAGATAAATGGGATGGATGGAGTGCAGCGTGCTCCTTGAGAAATTTCTGGTTATAGAGGTTGTCGAACAATCTGAAGAGCTATGAAGCGTCTCACGGTTAGTGGAACTTCCAACATTATTTGGAGACAATCCATTAGTATGGATTACAAATTTACCCACAAAATAACTTATTTTTGAATGAAACCAATGAGAAAACTATATGAATAACGTAAATAGAGATGACCAATGTAATGGTGTGAGAGATATGAGTCATCATGAATTGGGGGAATATAAGTTGAATGGGTTATGCTTCAAACGTGGCCAACCATACAGACCAATGCACAAATTCCCTGAAAATATTTTTCGAGTGTGAATCCAGGAATTCAGAGAACTTAGGGAATTTAAGGAGGAGGGAGACATGGAAAAAGAAAAATATTTATTCATAGAAGTTGTAGAATGAGAACATGGTAGGAAACTAGTAGAATGAGCAAGAGAATCAATTGATCGCCAGAGTATGCATGAGGTTAAGTAAAATTAGATGATGCTCACCAGACATATATCAAGTGTTATAGTAGTTCTTTTACTGGATAAAAGAGCCATCCATCTATTTACTTCTAGACATCTTTCCAAACTCACAAACTTGAAGGTTTTAATTACCAAACCATTTGTTTTTACTCATGGTTGTGGTCCTCATTATTTTTTACAAGACCTATGAAAATAGATTTAGGTTAGTATAGATAATTCCATCAGTACAGTTAATACATTTGTTTTTGACCCTATGGGACTATATGTAGTCTTCAGGATATAATGGATAACAATACTGCATAGTGTTTTGACTATACAGGGTTATAAAACCAAGGGATTTTTATAGTAGGGGTAGGAAATTAATCTCTATGTAAATGAAACCGCTATAGTGTGACCATGGGGACTTCAAAACCACGTTCAACAAAGAATAATATTATTGAGTGATGGGATTGGTAAGTGTAGATTCATTTTCTAGAATAAGAATCAAATCGTAAGCTCGTAGATTGGTTTTATTCAGGTGAATTTTAGAAAAACATCCAGTTTATGTTTAGAAAACTGTAGGGCCTACAACTATATTAGAAATCCAACCACGCTATTTATCTGGTACTTGGGACGACCCTATTAATTATTTGACCATATAATATAGATCATTATCTAAATGATGAGTTCGAGCACAATGTTAATGAAATGTTGGGTGAATGAATAACTTGACATAGTGGAATCCCATTTCATAGTCCCATCTTTCTTGTAAAGGAAAAAATATGGGACTTAGAAGATGTTCATTAATTACCAAGCACTTAATAAACACACCATCCCGAATAGGTTCCTCATTCCCATCGTTGAAGAACAATTGTAAGAGTTGAAATCAGCTATATTTTTCTCAATATGGGACTTCAAATCTAGGTTCCACTGGATATGAGTATGAAAAAGGGTCTTAAAAAGATAGTGTTTCGTACACACAATGGAAATTATGAATTCCATTTCATTTTATTTGGGTTGATGAACTCCCCAGCCTCTTTTCCACCACTTATAACTCGGGCCCTCTAGTGAGATGGTTACAAAAATAACCTTAAGAGACTCATAAATATACATCTGGATAAAAATATCCTCAACCTTCAGTACCAAAACCAATTCATCCTAAGAATCTTTTTACCCAGAAATTATTGTGAGGTTACCATCTTGATTTTGGGGGGCTGTTGCAGGCTGAAATGAAGGTGGAAGGGGGCTGGTGTGGACTGGATGTGGCTAGAGTAGGGCCAAATCATGGCATAAACGCGGAGTGACTACGGCGTGACCGCGGCGTGTTGGCCCGGTCCAGCGACATTCACGGGGTAGCATCTTCCGACCAGGAGCGAAGGGAGTGGGAGGAGGCTATAATGCTTGTGGAAGGGGGCTGGTTGCACGTGCTGGGGGATGGTGTGGGATGATTCAAAGGTGGAAGGGGGGCTGTTGCAGGCTGGAATGCTGGTGGCAGCGGGCTGAAATGAAGGTGGAAGGGGGATGGATGTGGCTAGAGCAGGGCCAAATCACGGCATTAACGCGGCGTGACCATGGCGTGACCGCAGCGTGACCGCGGCGTGACCACGGCGTGTTGGCCCGGTCCAGTGACATCCGCAGGGTAGCATCTTCCGGCCAGGAGCGAAGGGAGCGGGAGGAGGCTGGAATGCTGGTGGAAGGGGGCTGGTTTCAGGTGTTGGGGAGATGGTGCGGCCTGATTCAAAGGTGGCAGGGGGCTATTGCAGGCTGGAAGCTGGTGGCAGCGGGCTGAAATGAAGGTGGAAGGGGGCTGGTGTGGGCTGGATGTGGCCGGTGTAGGTTCAAATCACGGCGTGACCGCGGCGTGACCGCGGCGTGACCGCGGCGTGTTGGCCTGGTCCAGTGACATCTGCAGGGAAGCATCTTCCGGCCAGGAGCGAAGGGAGCAGGAGGAGGCTGGAATGCTGGTGGAAGGGGGGTGGTTGCAGGTGTTGGGGAGATGGTGCGGGCTGATTCGAAGGTGGTAGGGGGGCTGTTGCGGGCTGGAATACTGGTGGCAGCAGGCTGAAATGAAGGTGGAAGGGGGCTGGTGTGGGCTGGATGTGGCTGGAGAAGGGCCAAATCACGGCGTGACCGCGGCGTGACCGCGGTGTGACCGCGGTGTGACCGCGGCGTGACCGCAGCGTGAACGTGGTGTGACCGCCCGGTCCAGCGACATCCGTAGGGCAGCATCTTTCGGCCAGGAGCGAAGGGAGCGGGAGGAGGCTGGAATGCTGGTGGAAGGGGGCTGGTTGCGGGTGTTGGGGAGATGGTGCGGGCTGATTCGAAGGTGGCAGGGGGGGGGGGCTGTTGCGGGTTAGAGTACTGGTGGCAGCGGGCTGAAATGAAGGTGGAAGGTGGCTGGTGTGGGCTGGATTTGGCCGGAGTAGGGCCAAATCACGGTGTGACCGTGGCGTGATCGCGGCGTGACCGCAGCATGTTGGCCTGGTCCAGCGACATCCACAGGGCAGCATCTTCCGGCCAGGAGCGAAGGGAGCGGGAGGAGGCTAGAATGCTGGTGAAAGGGGGCTGGTTGCAGGTGTTGGGGAGATGGTGCAGGCTGATTCGAAGGTGGAAGGGGGGGCTGTTGCGGGCTGGAATACTGGTGGCAACCGGCTGAAATGAAGGTGGAAGGGGGCTGGTGTGGGTCGGTGTGGCCGGAGCAGGGTCAAATCACGGCATGACCGCGGCGTGACCGTGGCGTGACTGCGGCGTGTTGGAGCTTTCTAACTAAAAGTTGTTGCTCCCCCACTGGGTATACGCACCTTCACACATTAAATGTATTTTACAGAAACCTTCAAATTAAATGGGCAATGTCACACATACAATTTAAAGAGGAAGGTGGAAAACATAAAAAAAACATTGAAAACAAAGTAGAAACATGAACCTGGATGTTTGTTTATGCTTCCAACAACAGTATGATTCGATCTTCAACAGGTGCATGAGGTGTTGTCCAGCTTTTTTCATGCCCATATAACATAATAAAAATGTTATTAAATAGTAAAATAACTAAACAAAATAAAATAAAATAAAAGGGAAAAGAATTTTTAGGTTTCAAACCCGGAACAGGGGTTGTTGTTAACCTTTCCACAGCTGCACCCCTCCACCCTCCCCCCTACCCCCTCCCCCCTGCCCCCTGCCCCCTGCCCCCTGCCCCCTACCCCTGCCCCCATGCCCCCTACCCCCCTCCAACCTGCCCCCCCTGCAACTTGCCCCATACCCCCCTGCCCCCTGCCCCCCTCCAACCTGCCCCCCTGCACCCCTGCCCCCTGCCCCCTGCCCCCTGCCCCCCTCCAACCTGCCCCCCTGCCCCCTGCCCCCCTGCCCCCTGCCCCCCTCCAACCTGCCCCCCTGCACCCCTGCCCCCTGCCCCCCTGCCCCCTGCCCCCTGCCCCCCTGCCCCCTGCCCCCCTCCAACTTGCCCCCTGCCCCCCTGCCCCCTGCCCCCCTCCAACCTTCCCCCCTGCAACCTTCCCCCCTTCCCCCCAGCCCCCCCTCCAACCTACCCCCTTGCCCCCTACACCCCTGCCCCCTGCCCCCTGCCCCCTGCCCCCTTCCCCCCTCCAACCTGCCCCCCTGCCCCCTGCCCCATGCCCCCCTGCCCCCTCCAACCTGCCCCCTTCCCCCCTGCAACCTGCCCCCCTACCCCCTGCCCCCCTGAAACTACTTATTTTGTTATGCGAGGAAATCTAAGGCATAGACGCATCATGCTGAAATTTTGATGGAATTCTGCTACTTGTTGAATAATATTTATCTAGGAAAATTATTCTCATAGAGCATAATCTGATGCCTCAACAATTGTTGTTAGCTCGAAGGGATTGAGAATGACCCTCGAGCCTTTCCACAGGCTGACTTGGTTGCTCGGATCAGGGGTAATCCAATTTAGTTTGTGGAAAATGGTGTTTATAAATTATTTTTGGTAAAATTAAAACTTCAAGGGTGGAATGGATGTTCAAGTTTTAAAAGGTCCAAAATACCCTCCTCTTCTTCCTCAACCCCCACATCTTCTTCTTACCCAACCCCATTTCCCAAAGCTTGACAGCACCCCTCACCATAGATGAACTAGTTTCTAATCCTAGTTATATGATCATACCGTAATTTGAGACCCTGGTGAGCTTCATTGCAAGGATGGGGATGGCCTAAAAAACACATCATGTATAAAATTGATCTCCATCCTTCATCACTTTGGAGAAACCTGAACATTAACACTCTCAATTAGTTATCAAGAACAAATCATTAGAACATTGTTGCTCAAAAATATGAGGTGGATTTAAGGATGTTAAATTACCAATGGTTTAATTATTACCAACTGAAAAAATCAGGAAACAATATAGATTCATCACCCACATCTAATAATTTTATTATTAAATGAATTTAGTTGTGGTACTCTACCTCAATAACATGTACTACTATGATATCTATAACCTATGGATTGTACCTATAACCAGTTTAGGTGAGGAAAAAATATGTTTTTTTAATTATATGAAATAGAAAAGTCCATCTAAATTATATAATGAAATGGATCTTAATTAAATAATAGAAACTACCTAGATCGCGGTGATACATCATAGACCAGTTTGATCACACTTTCATACACATTACACATTGTTTCCATCAAATATTCATTAAGAATCACATTTTCATGGCCCCTTTTCTAGGAAAAAAACATTTTAATGCATCTACAAAATTATAATATGTAGTTTAAAAACCATTTTTCTCAAAAGGATCTAAAAAAATTGATGGTGATAACAACTATACACCATTCTTGAATATCATTTTTTATTCCACATCCTGTACTTTCCAAAAAATAGTTATACTACCATGGTTGTAAATCATGGCTACATATTAGTTTCCAAAAAAAATAGAGATGTCTCACCCTGCACCCTGAGCCCTGCCGCACCCCTCACCCGGCACTCCAAGCAATAAAACATGAAGGAGACATCAATGTTTCCCATGCCTTCAAATTCAACAGTGTATTACTTAATCAACAAAGGCCTTCATGTACCATCAACATATGAAATAATTCTAGAACATCTTCCATGGAGCTGAAAAAACCACCATAGATAGTGTGAAGTAGGTTCATGACAATCAAAAGATCCACCTAATGTCAAGTCCAAGAGATGACTCTTCATAATAGTTTCGGGCTTTAGGGGTGTTCATGTGTTGGGTCGAGGGTGTTTTGGGGCTCGACCCAACAAAAAAAGATTAGGTCGATCATGTGCTTTGTGAGAACCTGACCCAACCCGCTGAGGTCGGGTTACCTGACACATGGCCAAAGGACTCAACCCAACCCAACCTGTCATGGTTTGGGTCAGTTTGGGTCAAGTTATATGAGTAAAACCCAACCCGATGCACCTAAACCCAAACCCAGACCCATGCACCCCCCCCCCAGCCCCCTCATCCCCCTACAGTATCCCCTCCATCTCCCCACCCCCACCCCTCGGCAGCCCCCCTCCCCCAACCCCCTACAGCCCCCCCCAGACCCAGACCCAACCCAATGCAGCAACAGGGTGGCTTCTAAAAAACACCATCCAATTCCAAAATTCAAACCAAAATGCAGTGGAATCCAAAAAATGTAGCAACATCCAAGAAAATACAAACCAAAATGCAAAACAAAATAGGGGAAATAACAACATCCAAAATGCAGTGGCATCCAAAAATGCAGTAGCATCCGAATAAATGCAGTTGCATCCAACCCATAAAAATGAAACAATGAAGAAATGTCAAAAATATAAACAAGAAGGAAGGTCACAAACTCCATAAATTTGAGCATAAAATCGTATACAAATTTAACAACCAAACAAAAAAACAGTGGCATACAATTTTGAACACAACAAAATAGGGGAAACAAATAGGTGTAAAGTGAATAATAACATGGGTAAGGGAAGCCAACCTGTTACCTAAGAAACAACATTAATAAATGTGATCCCAAAATATTTTTATTAACACCATCGGGAACAATCTTGTTACTTATCTACCACTTCAATTAATTGGTGTAGTTAAACTTGGTAAACCCCCACTTCCTACTGACAATTGGAATAAAATGCATGAATTCAAACATCATTCTGTTTTCTTTCTTTTTATTTCATTTAGTACATGTGAACCAAATATATCCTTATGTCCTAATGAAGTAGTTCGCTCCATCCTAAAAGTAACTCACAAACATACAAAAGATTATAGAAAGTTAGCAAAATAAACAAAGCAACACTACTAGACAATATCTTTTCCATTTTAGCCTTTGATAAAGAAGAATCTTCCAAAATAAATGTATAAGAAAAATATTAGTAAATTAAACTACATTCACATAAAAAGGGTAAACAGATTATTCATTTTCTTTAAAAATAAAAGAGATATTAAATAATCAAACCCATTTTCCATAATTAATACCATTACACCGCACTCATGTAAACTTTATGCGGTCATAAAAAGAGAGAAAAAAGAAAACCCTAAAACTTATTTTGATCAGTGAAAATTCTATAAAAATTTTAAACAATGAAATCTTATGAGTGGTATAAAATTCATGAACTCGTGTAACAATTCTTGTGAATAACAGCTAGCTACTATGATGCATGTCATCAACTCAATGCTTGTGAATACCAGCAAGCTACTACAGGTCGGTTTTTAATAAATTCATAGGTTGTGGAACTTTTTTTATAATTCAAATTTCACCAGTGTTGGGGTGAAGGATGTAAAACTTTCTTGTATTGGGGTATTTATAGTGGGAGGGAAATAGAAGGAGGGAGATTCAGAAAGTACACAGAAATTGCAAGCTGAAGCGCCAGTGGATTCCTGCTTCTGAAGGGCCGCCGTGAACAGCGTGAGAGAGTTCGATGGTTCAGAGTGGAGGGTCGTGGTGAGAGAGGTTGACAGCAGCGTGAGAGACTATGTTGATTGGGAGCATCGGGAGGAGGGCGCCGCGGTGAGAGCTGTAGACGGTTCGGAGAGTAGGGTCGTGGATCAGGGGAGGAGAGGAGAGGTCGTCGCGGATCGGGGGAGGAGGAGAGGAGAGGCCGATGAAATCCAAAGAAAAAAAAACGTCAATGTTTATATTTTTAGCCACGGATGCTTAATTAAAGAGTGGATATAAATAGTCTATAGCCACGGACCTAAAAAATCGTGGCTATAGGTCCGTGTCTATAGCTTAAATTTCTAGTAGTGTAAAGGTAATATGGGAATGTGGAAACAACATTAAACATGACATCGTAAACATAGGTCAAGGATAACCATTAAGATATCATAACATGGTGTACAAAGTCCCATTATGGATTTGGTTTACTCCCTAATCCCATACATGATGTCTCATGAGACTAAAACATTACCAAATGAATTGGAGTGCTTTATAATTCTAAGTGCACCCATCACTTTCATATCATGAATATGCATAAGTGTGTCACATAGATCATTCAACATAGGATCATATTTCATCACATTTAATTCCATGATTAAGGAGTGTGGAATACATATATGGAATTACCCAATATAATAAGGATAGGTATTTCTAGGTGAATACCATTGAGTGTAAATGGTGATGGTATTCACAATACAAAGGTTTGACATGGAAAAATCAAAGGATAATTTTGATGGCATAACGGGGGTACATAATGAATCATGGGAGGGATTAATGAGAGTGAAATGGGTATCTCATCACTTGTAAATAATAATATAAGTAATAGATATATGTAATAACATAACCCAACATGAAAAATTGGGAATTAAAAGGCATAAAATGTGTTTGAATAAAATTTCCGCATGGAAAAATCACAGGATAATTTCGACAGCATAACTGGGGTACATAATGAATCCTGGGGACCTTAATGAGAGTGAAAGGGGACTATAATCACCTAAAAAACATGAGAGTGATAATAGGGATGTGTAAAATGATATCCCATTAATAGGTATTGGAATACATAAGGTATTATATAAATAAGGTGCTAGAATAAAAAGGAGAATGAGAGGACCCCTTACCTTGAGAGGGTGTTTCCAAAAGCTTGGGAGGAGCTTCTTGAGAGCATGGGGGGACCTTGGGAGGTATCTAAAGAGGAAAGAGAAGAGTATATTATTTCTCCAATTGTTTTTTGTGAATATTAATGGGATCTTGTGTGGGTTTATATAGGAAAGGAGAGGGTATTTCTTTATTATTTTCCAAACATAGGTTTTAGACTCTATACAATAAAGTAAGAAAAACCAAAAAACTCCCCATGATTTTTTTCCATGGTTTATATAATATAGGAGTGTTTTTTTATTTTATAAGTTCATGAATTGAGAAAATTGAAATAATACCTTTGTGATGTGGAAGTGAGTCATGGTTACAAAGAATTGGTTTTAAAACATTAAAATGTAATATAGATTTTAGAGGATTCATAAAGGGTTTATAAAATTAATAAAATATCCTTAAAAAGCATTATTTTAATGGATAAATATATATTTGGTATTTTATAACTTTTATAGAACACATTAAATCAATTTTAGTTCATTATTATGTCATAATATATACCGTAAATTATACTATATTTAATTTTTACCTGAAAAGTCAATTATCTCGAAAAATTATGAAAAATTCCCCATTGGATAATTTAGATTTTATGATTCCAAAAATAATATTTATTATATCAAAATAATTCTATAAATATGAGAAATTACATTTAAATTAAAATCCCTGTTTATTGAAAAATGCTAGTTTTTTGACAATAATAGTTTTCTGACCCTTATAAAAATTAAATTTTCATTTTTTAAAATTATATTATCATTTATATTTATTATATAATATTAATAATAATATTTTATTAAAATTAAATTTAATTCATGAATTCATCAAAATGAATTTCTTAATTGAAATTACATATTACCCAGAAATACAATTCGAGTTTTATCATATTAAAATCGAATTTTTATCAAAAATAATTTATTTAATCATTTATAAAGTAAAAAACAATAAGGAATAAATATAATAATTATTTTATTGAAAATAAAATATACATATTCATACTATTAGGATCAAGATACATAGCCCTTTATTACACTAATGAATGTCCTGAGGGTAAGGTGCGTGATGATGAGATTTTCTTACAGTGGTTCAGCAAACATGGTTTGGGTTTTGATCTAAATGCACTTGAAATTCTACCATAAATGGTTTTTTTCATTATTTAATTGTTGGATCTCATCTTTGGATTGGTCAAGGGAAAATCCTAGAGATGATATCTCACTCAAAATCTCTGATAAATGGGCTTTATAGGGTATGATCCTACTGGTCAAGGTCGTCACTTCTTTCAACTGTGTCAATTGGATTTATCATAACTCTTAATATATACTAATCATATGATCACTTTTTAATGGATATATTATCAACAGTCGTGATGCTTAATGGTATTTTAATTCTGATAAGATATAACCAAATAATTGCATGTGTTTCCCATAACCATGTTACATAGTAGAGAATTTAATTTAATCATAAAGGGAATTTTATTTATAAATGTGAGGGTTATTACAAAATGAGATGAAGATCCACATATTTTACTTAGATTCATTTGATCTTGATAAATTCATGTACATTCAAACCCTAGATATAGTAACTATTTACTACATCTCATGAATATAAACTACAATATCAATGAATTATTCCTTTGATTTTGAACACCTGTATATTTACAAAACATTGTAAAATATTCATTCAGCATCACATACCTTTCAAAATTTAAGAGTTGATTTCTATTACATCCATGCTTGACATGTACATTCCATGGGGTTTCACAAATTCCTTCAGGTATATCTTGGATAATCCAATCATATTGAATTATTATTATTATTCCTTCCTAACAACCCTAGGTTTCAATGACCTTGATTTTATTATTAAAGAAACATTTTTGAACTTTTCAACTTACTTTTATTCTTCTAGTTTGAATTTTTACCTACTATGATCCAAAAAACATATACATGTTTCATCCATTCTCAATACTTTGAGAATATTGGGTAAAATTTTATTGAATTCAATCATATTGTTAGAACATTTCCATATATGACAATAGGATAAATTCATTAACCAAAATAATTCATTTTTTATCTAATGTTATTGAAACCTTTAATGAATCACTCTATGCTTCCATAAGAATCTAGATTCACTTGTTAAACAATTTCAACACTTGATTACTAAGGAAGGAACTGTTCTGAAACATAGAATTTTATTTAAGAATGTTTCTTAGATCACTAATATTTCTTAAAAACCTTTCTTACGTTACCATTCTTATGAGTAGTTACATTAAACTTCTCCTTTATTAATGATTGATCATAAAGTTTAGCTAGATGATGATGATGGTATTATCTACAAGAGAATATTTTTTTTATATGATTATCATGTATTATTAACCATTTAATAAGGACCTTTATTAAATAAACTCCCACTAAAATGATAACCCCTTTTAAAATTCATCAAATCCATGGGATAAGATCCATATTTCACTCTTCTTTGAGTCGCTTTGAAATTTTTCTCATTGTTTAACTATTTAGGTAGGTCATCATCCCAATCATATCATATATGACTCTTGGATAGCTGAGTGAACAACCTTTTGTCCAATCCATCGTATGGATAAACCCAATAGTATTCCTCTGATAACCTAATCCTATTAGTGTCTCTCGACTAGTGTAACCCAAAAAAAATCGCCAAAAACATGCTAAAAAGGTATAATATAAGGGAACCCAACTTTGGTATAACCTACCCAAGGATGTTCCAGTGTCACCTATCCTTTCTTTTCTTACACAAGATAATCCATGGGTGTCCATCTTTAGCATGGACAACATGGTTGGATGATCGAATTCTTGAAAAGTGATACTTTAGAAGGAATGTCACACTTATTATTTGAAGGGGGTTTTATCTCATCATCTTATATCATGTTATTCCCTTTTATATATTAATACTTCATGTAATTTAGTTTTGAATCATATTCCCTCAACCAAATTTATATGTTTAAACCATATTGATGTGTAGCTCTTTACACAACCCATAAGTTTGTATTACTCACCCAAAAATAGAACTCAAATATATTCATACATATCCAAATGCATCATATGCATAAGCTACACGAACACTTCAAGTAAAGGTTTAGAATTATATGAGATTTAAAATCTCCACATGAGTATGCTCAGAGCGATATATAGCCAAGTCCATTCACCGACCTAGATAAGGCATAAGCCTCCAGGTAAGTAGGTAGTCCAACCCCAAGTCCCTCTACCTGGGGATACTTTACTCAAGAGAGAATCCAATTCATCATAACTCAAAAAGCTAATATGTATAAAATATATAAAATAATTAAATTCAATCTAATAATTTCAATTATAAACTGAGGTAAGGAATATAAAAAACTAAATTCATTATGGAGTCAATCCTAACATGTAGTGCAAGGCTTTATCTTAGAAGCAGATTAACATTTTAAACTAAAGCATACACAATATTCACATTTCATAAACAATTTACTAAACATGAATATGGTAGGGAATAACCTTTTAAATAAATAAACATTTCAAATATTTAAACATGAGATAAGCATTTATAAATAATTGACAAATCAAAGCTAATTATAAACTCTTAAAATTTTCAGCTTTGACATTATAAACATTCCTTAATTTTGAATATAAACATTTTATATTCATTCCAATATGAACTCTTTCATATTTATTTCAAAATTCTGAATATAAACACTTTATATTCATGCCAATATGAAATCTTTCATATTTATCCTCATATGGAATTTTAATTTTAAATATATGATATTATATGAATTATAAACCATTTATAATCCAACTTCTATTATGTAAACATTTTACATAATCTAAATATCATATTTTTAACTATTATTTAAACCTTGATCATATCAATCATCAAAACATTTTTGATGTGGTTTTAATAATATCCAAATAAGTCCCCCTTTTATTTTGAACAATTCAAAATAATTAATTATGAATAATTAAAAATTTAAATATAAACATTTTATATTTTTTGGCTTTATTTCATTATTTATAACCCTTTATAAATTATTTCTTATGATTTCTAAATAAATACTTTTATTTCTAGATCATAAGAAGTGTCATATAATTTGTTAAAAGTTATTTCAAATATTAACATTTAATATTTGGGGGAAAATGCATCATAAAAATTTATTTAATTAATTATAAAAAATTGTAATTAATTAATTTATAAACCTTTTATAAATTAAAATTTCCCAAAATACCTTTTATAATTATTTATAAACATTTTATAAACCATTAAAATCATTTAAGAATTTAAAAAAAATTAAAAATCTTTTATGTTTACCCTTACATAGGAACTCATTCCTGCTTAAGGGTAAGGTCGTCTACCCTTATGCAGGCCATCTGGAAGCCCTTGTGTAAAGGTAAGCCGCTACTTTTCTTTACGCAACATAAGTATAACGCGTTGCGTAAAGGTGATTCGAAGATTTCCTTTACACTACTCATTCTGCATAAGGGTACAAATGATATTACCTTTATGTGAACACTTCGTGTAAGGGTAGATCTTTTTTACCTTTACACGACCTCCTAGTACCTCTACGTAAGGGTACTACCTTTATGCAAACCATTTGTGTAAAGGTAACAAATAGGGTACCCTTATGCAGACCTTCTGCGTAAGGGTATCATGTAAGGGTAAGTGGTTGGTTACCCTTACGTAACCCTTTATAACCCTTCAATGCCTTTATGTGTAAGGGTAATCAATATCATACCCTTACATAACACCTTTATGAAAACCATTTATGTAAGGGTTACATTCCAAACTAACTTTACATGAACCCTTCACATAATGGTGTGCCATGGGTTTCCAAGCTTGCATAAGGGTAAGGTGAGGTGACTCTTACATGAACTGATCTACATAAGGGTAAGGTGAGATGACCCTTACATAGACCACTCTGCGTAAGGGTAAAGTCTTGGTTACCTTTATGCAGCTCATCTGTGTAAGGTTAAGGTTTTGGTTACCTTTACGTAGCCCAGCTACGTAAGGGTAACCCCTTTTATGAAATGGAACTTCCAAAAAATGAAACATTGCTCTTTTTCAGTTTCTTCTTCATTTCATCGCAAGTTTCATAAAACCAAACATAGATCCCTATGATGCCACTGAAGGGTTTCATACAAATCTAATAACACTTATTAGACACCGTTGATGGAATTAGAAACCAAATCTAAGGATCTCCCATGCACGATAAATGAAACATGTGATAATATTGAAATGAAGAACGCTACTGTAAATATATAGAGTGCCTTACACCGAAGAGCCACTACATCAATCTCAATACCCTTCACCTTCGAACATCTTTGAATGCACTTTATATAGATCACATA
Source organism: Viscum album (assembly GCA_963277665.1). Taxonomy (NCBI): domain Eukaryota; kingdom Viridiplantae; phylum Streptophyta; class Magnoliopsida; order Santalales; family Viscaceae; genus Viscum; species Viscum album. The sequence continues at coordinate 1,494,881,033 of OY728120.1, forward strand.
AGTGGAAAAAAATCATCGCACCTCTGTGGTGTATCCACAAGCTAATCTGAATCACATGTCGTACATGCGGGATTCTCCTTTCTCCCATGATGTGCTAGCATCTCGGCATGCAAGGGAAGAAGAAGAAAGTGAGCAATGGGTCATGGATTACCGTCCAAGTATAAGGATCTGAATCTGCACACACCACACACTTCCATCACATGGTATTGATTTATATAAACCAGGGGATTCTCTAAAGGTGTTTTTTATATTAACTCATGTGTTAAAATGCATATATAAATGTCACCCTTGGTTCATGCATCGTATGCATTTAAACCATGTATGTTTCATAGAAATATGAAATAGTTTCATTTAATGATAGCTTACATATGTGAATGGTTCATGTGTTTAGCACACACAAAATAATATACCCAATGTATGCAAATCATAATTTGCATGCAAGCTGAAAGAAAATCCATAAATATATCATATATAAATATGGATTTAGTGTATATCTCCTTAAAATATAACATTTACAGATTCTTAGACATGTAATATATATCATGCATCTTCATCAAGTCCTTTATTAGAATCATTAATGGTGGGTAGTGTTGACAAATGAAATTCATCGTTTGTGGAGGTGGTAGTCCGCACATACGCATGATTAACGAACTCATTTTCCAATGGATGTATAGAGTGAAGGTATATGAAAAATTATCATTTTAGAATTATGATAATGTTATAAACATCATATCAGTTCATTAATTTCACTTTTAGGTCCATCCATGTTAGGTGGTTAAAAGAAATAAGATACATCATTCATGGAGGCAGTAGTCGGCACAAACGTATGACTAATGATCACATTCCTTAACGAATGGATGAAATGATGGTAAATGTAAAAGGTGATCATTTCAAATTTTTATAAGTGACATAAAGAATATAATTATTCATTAAACTCATCCTTTATAACATCCCTAGTAGGCGGTGATGAAAAACGTACAGCATCGCATCGTGGAGGTGGTAGTCCGCACATACACATGATCGATGCATTAGTATTTCTTCGCATATGCTACGTGATGAATGGATAATTGATTTTAAATTAATATAATGACATTTAAGTATATAAATGATACTAAATTCATTATATTAACAATGTTAAGGAATATTATGAATAGGAAAATTAAAAAGAAAGACTAAGAGGAGAGTATTGCTCATGTTGGGAACTTTGATTTTCCTTGGAATCATCCTTGGAAATAAAGGGCTTAAGATAATTAAGGGTGGCCAAAGGCTATGTTTCGTGGTAGAGGGTTCTAGGATGAAAAAATGGGAAGATTTTTACCAAGTAATTTGAATGAATGGGTGTATAAATAAGGTGTGTAAGTGGTCCCTTTTGTAAGTAAAGGAAATGGCACTTTCCATGGAAAATAATGTTAAAGAGCAAGAATGGAATGCCATGAAAGTTAGGTCAGGTGGGTGAGGTAAGGTTGGTAAGACATATATGTAAGACTTTAAAACCTAAAAAATGACTTCTAGAAGGTCTATAGGTCATGTAAACTTAGGAAAATTCAAGCCACATCAGATTTCTCTCTTAAACACTAATTAGAATTAATTAAATATTAATCATGGTAATTAATTTATTACTAAAAATATAAGAGGGCCCTTCCCATCAAAATAGACGTGCTAAATCCAAATTTATCCGCCATTTATTCTAATTCAATTTATAAATAAGATAAAATTTACTTTTAAATTAAAACATATAATATATCAAAAAACTGCTTTTAAAATAAAATATTGTTTATGTTCTAAAAATGTTAATCATGGGTTTGTAAACATTATATATTAAATATTCTAAATAAATATATATAATTTTAGAAAAAAATTATTTCAAAAATATTTAAGTCATTTTTATGTTATGATAATACCGTAATTGGTGATAAAATTAGCCAAAATCAGTATTTTTCACTATTCGCCTAAAAATTTAATATTTCAGAAGAATAAAAAAATCATACTAAGATGATTTTGGTATTCTAAATTCAAATATGAAGTTAATTTTATCTAATTCTATTTCTAAAAATTATATATTTAACTTTTAATAGAAAATACAAAATATAAAGATAAACTGTTTTTATTTTATTTTTTTAACTTCTTAAATATTAAGTGTTTCTAATATTGTTTCATACCAATTCTCTAATTTAAAATATCATTATGACAACATACGAGACATCTATATATGATATAAAATTTCGCCTGCTCTGAATCCCCATATGGAGTCTGCTCCTTGTAGAGTATGTCTGATCATTTAAGTACAATTTCAGGTGGTCTGAAGGCCTTGAGGTGGCCCGAAGGCCTTGAGGTGACCCGAAAACCTTATTGACCTGAAGGCCTTGGGAGGCCCAAAGGCTTTGACCTGGGGCCCAAACCAGTGGCCCGAAAGCCCAAACTGATGAATAGTTATGGCTGCTACATTACCGAACAGTGACATCTACAGTGCTTGCTACTGTACTGCTACAGTAACCCGAAAATTATCTCTCTGCCCGAAAATTTATATGTGAGAGGAATTGAAGCAATCCTATAGCATCATTGACGCTCGTATTAGAATGTGATATGAGATTTACATCTTGATTTTTCCAGGGTCTCCAACATGACATGTTGCACATGTCAAATTAATTATTGTTTATTATCCTCAACATATAGATAGTCGAAGTGTACGATCGTTGAACTGCAACTATGAGCCCGCAAAGGGCGTAGCGGGTTAGGTCTCCATCTCGTCGTCACCTTCTTCCCAGTTTCGCTCGGACGGCGGCGGTTCCTCCTCAGTCTTCCCGGCGTGCTCATGGTGTGGTGGCTGCTTCCGCGGTGAAGGGTGGCCTCTATCTGGAGGCTCGGTGTTCGATCTTCCGCGAAGAGGGCTGTTCGGGTTTTCTCTGGCTTCGGGGTGGTGCTCTGACTCTTCCGCGTCGTGGGGTCGAGATTTGATGCGGCGTCGCAAACCTTCACTGCGGCAAGGGGATTCTCGTTCTGGTGCATCAAGGTCGGGGTTCAGTTCTCTGCGGAGGTGAGGTCTTGATCTGGTGTGTCGGGGTCTTGTCTTTGCGATGAAGGGGATTCTGATCTGGTGTGTTGGGGTGGTGATCCGCTTGTTCTGCAGCGTTGGGGGCGTGCTCAGGTGTGGCTTGGGGTCGCGGTTCAGTGTGTCATGGGGTCGTGCTCTGGAGGCAGGGGTCGTGATCGCCCTTCTGTGGCAATGGGGTCGTGTTCTGGCTGCCTCTCGGGGCTGCGTTCATCTTCTTTTGTGGCCTTGGAGTCCAATCCTTCTTCTGCGGTGTGGATCATGATCTGGTCTTCCTGCGTCAGGGCTGCGTTTCTGATCCTTGGTGAACGGGCTTAGTTCCGTCGACTGTGTTGTGCTCCGATAGGGGGTTCCTTGGTTGGACTATTTTGGTCTCTATGTGCAGGTTTGATGTCAGCGACGAGACGTTTGTGTGATGTCCATATGGAGTTGAAGAAGGTTTCTTAGTGTGTCCTCATGGGTTGCATCGATTGATTTGGAATGGTGGTAGATGTGTGCTTGAATGGTTTGTTTTTCGAAGGTAGGAAGTTTGTGATACCGGATTCGACTTCGTGAACAGACTCCATATGGGGTTTCAGAGCTGACGGTTCATCTTTGCAGTGTTTTTTGGATTTGGTTGTTTGAGAAGGTATGGCGCCACCCATCGGATCAGACCTAAGCTTTGACACAGGACGCTTGCTTGTCAAATTACCTTGCAACGGTGGAGAGCTTCTTCATGTTCAAATGCTGAAGAAGAGCAGTTCAGTGATGTCATCCTAGTTTTTACTCTCTTCCTTCAAGTGTGATTGTCCTATGTCCATGATGTTCTTGGGTTTCCACCCCATTCATCCCTTAAAAGGAGGCTTTATCATATAATAAAAAAAATGAAGGCTTTCGAACCGTTAGATGGATGGAAGTGTACGATCCAAATTTTAAAAGGCATGTTTTGAGCATGTGTGTTGAATTTTAAAGGAGCTTGGAATGAACATTTTCCTTTCAAAAAAAAGGAATGCATTAGCAGTTATCATGCATCCATTAAAATGGTTCAAAACGAAGAGTGCTCCAACAACATGAGAACCCGGATAAAGATACATGAGAATAAAATTTGACATAGTTATTCAATGTAAAAGGTTCATGACACCTTTTCGAAGACCGGAGGAAACGTTAAAGATTCGATGTGTTCACTAAAATGTTTCACATTTTTTAAAATTAATTAAATGATTTATGGGTTTGCTTTGACGACTCTTTATAAGACAGTGGTTGATTCAGTCGAGATGGTTCAAATTGCATTCATATCTTTATTTTTATTTTCTTTTTCATTTCTTTGTCATGAAATATGATTTACAAAATTTACATTCAAACTAGTTTTTTTTTTTTTTTATGTTTTATTCTCAAAACGTCTTCACAAAATAATTCTATAAAAATTTGGGTACAACCGCGAAATCGGCACACACACAAGGAAGAAAATTACATTTAAATCGCAAGCCCGAGGATTTGACCCCACGATCTGCCCCTTACCCCCCAAGCACTTACCACCCCACCACCAACGGTGGGGCTAAAATAATTCTATAAATAAACAAACAAAACAAAACAAAGTCATAAAAGCACCAGTGTCACCATAAGCAGCACACAGCACAGAATAAAATGAAATCCATGAGTCAAAACTGCAGGAGAGCCACACTGCAACTAATCAGAAGTCAAATTCCCCAATTGCCTGCCAAAAGATTTAGTGTTACCATTTTCACAGTCGGATTTCTTGGGATCCCTTTGAAATCACTTATTCGAAACTGTTGATAATCACTTATTATAAGCAGCTGGAAAAAAGTTTTTTTTTTTTTTTTTTTTTTTTTGAAAAAACAGCAAGCAATAAGTACTTTAAGCGGTTTTCAATAAACATCGTCAAATGAAAACTTAAGATGATTAATCGTCGTGAGGGACCGTTAGTGACAAGAACCAAGTGCAGGTTTTGAAGGGATACCTTGTTGAAAAGTACATCCTTGTTGTTTATATTCATGATGCCACCTTTGAGTGTACATTTCCATCTGTTCTTCGCTCGTGTCACCTAGACAATCCAAGATAGGAAACGATTCACCTACAGAGCTGATGCGATATACAACTTCCACTCCAATTTACAAGTATACTGTTATCATGGTCTAAAATTAAAAAAATAAATGTGTATTTACTTTCATTTCCTATAAATGGCCTACATTAATTATGAAAGTGAATGATATGCAAATGTTGAATGAAAGGTATTTTTGAAAACATATTATAATTTGTGATGAATTCAATGTGTCCACCAATAGGAAATGCAACAATGAAATGGATTTGCCCACGCAACATAACTTTCTATTGACGATCCTAAATCTCCACAGGACGATCCATGAATGTTGAATCTTACTCAACATCAAGTTTGCTTAATCGACCTCCTTAATTCTTGTATAGCGGTTATTTTTTCCATGCAAATTGGACTATAGGTGGTAATTGATAACAGAAAACTACCTTGTCGAACAGCGCCAGAACTAAATGCTCTGCTTGTAGCTCCTCTCCCGGGTCCACATCATCCAAATCATCATCATCATCATCCTCGTTCAAGGACAGTTTGCTACCATCTTCCTCTCCGGCCTCGATTTGGATGATGCCTACACACATGCAAAAAAGGAAAATATTCGCATCAAAGCAGAATCATAATCATGATCATGACACCAGTACAAAATAATTAATGCCCAAATCACCATTAGGAGCTCGCGTGTTGACAATGTTGTGGTCTTCATTTACTTCTTGGTAACTATATATCTTCAAGACAAAAAACACAAAAGTCGGACAACAGCAGCAATGTCATAATAACCGGCCTATGCATCAGTTGCCAGAAAGACAGCATCATTTACAATGTATGTGGAGAGATCATTGTCATTAGGATCAGCTGCTGACCCATCCAGTTGAGGCATGCATGGAGTCCAATCCCTGCTTTCTTGACTTTTCTGAAACGCAACTGTAATGAGACTAAGTAACTGCCTATTACATAATTAAAAAAAAAATGCATGGGAGATAAAGCAAGGTGGCATTATTGATCAAAATAATTTAGGTCATTCAATTTCAAAAGGAACCTGTTGTATTGTTAAAATCATAGAGATTTCCAATTAAAATATAATGAGTTGAAGCAAACAATTTCATCAATAAAGCTAACATTGAGCCAAAAGGAGGAGAGAAATATTGGCTTTTATTTACTAGCATACATGCATGGTTGATAGGAATGCAAGCAGTGAGGTTGTAGCCTCACTAGACGGTGAGGCTGTTGCAGCAGGGTGAGGCTGCTGGACTTCTCCAGAACCGGCCTAGGCTGCTGGGTTGTTTGGAGTCTGGAGCTGCTTGGAGCCCAGAGCCTAGAGTCACCTGCGTGGAGCCACCTGGAGCTTTATATATTCTGATTCCAAGTTGTGAGGGGCGGGGTATTCAGTGTAATATTTTGGGTGGCAAGTTTCTAACTTATGCTTGCGGAGGAGATTTCTCCCAAAAGGCCTACAGAGCAGCATTCTCCCAAGAGTGGTGCTATGATTCTCTTGGTTTCTCTAGAGAACTGGTAGGTATTCTGTAACAGAATTCAATTCTGGAATAGAATTTCTCTATTTCTTATTCAAGACTCTATCAATGCTTTCATTGAAAGTTTCTATTTTAGAAAAATTCTTGAAGAAGTTGAGGAGGGTGAAGGAAACTTTATGCCTACACGTATGGAGACTCAAATTACATCTATGGAATCATCGATTGCAGAGCCGAAGTCCAGTATCCAAAAACAGGATATTGCAGGAGCCTATGGCTATTGTTGTCAGACTTGCTAAAAACCAAGCAGAGTTACTGCCTGAAATAATTGAGTTTATGTTAGAATGTTTGGAAATTTAAGATATGGTTTGACTGATCAATGATTTGACTGAGTCAATCTTATCATATGTGCTTTGAATTTCAAATCTCTCGCTATCTCACAGTTGTATCTTTTATCTTCGTCTTTAAATAGGACAACCCAACCTCACTTAGGAGGCACAGGGGCTCCCCATCAGAATACGTTGCTGGTGACGACCAAATTTTTTGGTCTGCAAGTCAAGCGCCGTTTCACCAACCCTTTTCAGTCCCTAAGCCAAGCATTATTTGACCCGGCCTTTTGAGTCTGCAAGTCAGGCATCGTTTTACTTGGCCTTTTAGGACTGCAAGACGGGCGCCATTTCACCCGGTCTTTTCTTTTGGGTCCGCAAGTCAGCTACCGTTTCACCCGGCTGTTTGGGACTGAAAGTCAAGCACCGTTTCACCCATCCATTTGGGTCCACAAAACAGGCGTCATTTCACCCAGCTATTTTGAATCCGCTCGTCAATCGCCGTTTCATCCAACATGTTCAAGCATCAGTCGTCGTCAATATGAGAATTTGGCTGCCACATATTCTTAAGCAACATTAGTTATTTCTATTTCAACTCATCATTGTTATCGTGAGGGGGAGCTCAGAGTTGTTAAAATCGCGACATGGCTCTAAAGCACGCATCATGACACGCTACACCTTGCCATGCCCTTGGAGTGACGCATATGAAATGGCGCGCGGTTGGTGCACGCCATGTTGTAATCGCTAATGGCAATGGCGAGCACCATAGCATGCCATTTTTTTGTTTTGTTTTGTTTTTTTTAGCTCATTTTGTTGAAACTTATTCAGCCCACCCCCGGTGGCAAGCTACCCCCGATTTCTTCATACCTAAATTCTATTTCTTCTCCCTACCCGAATCTTCTCCTTTCCTTTAGGCATCTGCAATTACATATGAGCAAATAAGTTGTCGCCTTATCGTCTCAGACCTAGGTTTGATTTCCTTATCATTCTTTCTCCCTTCTCTGTCCCTGGGTTGGTGCACTGTGAACTCCACCTGCCCCTGCTAACACCGACCCGACACCCCCTACCCAACGACCCTGCTATTCTACAGCTGGTGTCGACCAGCTGCTGCCAACTATTCCCCTTCTATGTTTTTCTTTTTTATTTTACATGTATAATTGTTTATATTATTTCTATTTTATTAAAAAAATAGATTTAATGCATTAATTGTTTTTGTAATTTCAGCTTCTTTTGCCTTTAAATAGCTAGTAATTCTTGTAAAGAAGGTTTTTTTAGACATTTTATATCAACTTGTCTTTACAAATCATCTAATATTTAGACTTATTGGATCGAATGTTTGTCTTTGAACTGAAATTTTATGTTATAATATGTTTTATTAATTTTATTTAATATTTTTCATATTCCTGGTTTATTATTTTTATATAAAATATTTGCATTGTAAATGAAATTTCCATGTGCAAAGTCGTGCGCCGTAAAGAACTATGGAGGGGCCCATGGAAAAGAGGACGAACCTAACAAGCAAGAGGCATCCACCACAGATATACTTATGTTATAATATTTAGGCATTTATGATAAGAGTCAACAGTCAAAATTTGTCTGTTTAGATGGGTTGACGTTTATTTATATTCCCATCTTTATTTCATCTATAAATAAAGAACTCTACCTGCTTATGAGGTATGGGATTTACCGAAACATGGTATCAGAGCAGGTTTCCTAACCCTAGCCCCCCCTGTTGTGAAATCGTCGGGAGACACAACGACAGAAACGAGAAAACGAAAGAAAGAAAGCAAATAAGGACACAGCGATTTACGTGGTTCGGGAAAAATCCCTACGTCCACAGGAGAGGCAGAATTCACTATATCAGGAGCACAAAATTACAGAGGATTTTCAGTAGTAACCCTAGCATGAAAATGGGCTATAAAATGAAAAAGACGATCACTGTTGGTAAGTCCGCGTCGCTACAGTGAACGGCGGCCGACTTTGTCAAAAGCGCTACAGTGGCTGCCGGCTAGAAGTCAAAAGTGCTACAGTGAAGTTGACTCCGAAGTCCACACTGCTATAGTGTCTGTCGGTGTCGGTCGGTCAACTCCGCTACAGTAGTCAGAGATGCTACAGTGTCGGTCGGTCAGCTCCGCGACAGTTGCGGGCCACAAGCATTCGGCCCAACCGGATCAGGCAACACCAATCCAACACCCCCCCCTCTTTTCTCTTGGAGAAAACCCTATGATCCCCCCCCAAAGGAGGTGACGGCTCCCGACCAAAGGCTCTCATTTTCACCAGCCGCTCCTGACCCTCCGTCGTTACCCACCCCCTGCGCAACAACCCTCCCTGTGCGACGATCCCCCCATGCGCGTCGCCTCTCACTGCACGACAGCACCCCCCCACCCTGCGCGACGACCCCCCCTAAGCGTCCCCATCTCTAGCCTGCAGTCCAACCGACCTTCTCCCTGCATGAAAACCTACCCCCTGATCGCACGCCCCCTTCCTGATTCAGGTTATGAGAGTTGTACGATTAGCTTTGACTTAACGCTATCCGTTGTTGCCTTTGTTCTCAGTTGTCCCTTTAATTTACTATCTATTAGAAAACTTACAATGCCAAGTCAATTGTTGGACCCCATTTCATTTAATTGGGTATTTCTGAGTCCCACATCGGACTTACTCTCTCTGTATTTTGTTTTACTCATCTATAAAAGAACATCCTCACCTCACATTGAGGTAAGGGGGAATTCACCAATTACATGGTATCATAGGGATTTTAATCCCGACCCTCCCTCCCAGCGGATTCCCGGTTCTGTCCGGCCCCGCCTCTCTTCCCCCCTCTGGCTCTGCCCTAATCTCCCGGTGGCCCTCCCTGGTGGCCCTCCCTCCCGGCGGCCCTCCCTCCCGGCGGCCCTCCCTCCCGGCAGCCCTCCCTCCCGGCGCGGCTCCCCTCGCTCCGCGGTGCCCTCGCCAGCGCCTCGCCCAGGCGCTCTCGCCCTCGCCCAGCGGTGCCGCGCCCTCGGCCTCGCCCCGGCGCCCCGCCCTCAGCCTCGCCCCGCCCTCGACCTCGCCCTGGCGCCTGCGCCCTAGCCCCGGCGGCTCCCGGCCACCCTCGCCTGGCGCGCTCCCGGCAACCCTCGCCCAGCGACGGCTCCGCCCCTGTGCGCGCGGCGCCCTTCCCAGTCGGCCCCTCTTCCAGCGCGGGTTCCCTGGCCGGCCATCATCCCGGCGACTGCCACCTCTCGCCTCTCACGTCGCGCACGATCCAGTTCTGCGCAACGGCCTTCCTGCACAGCTCCCTCGCGGGGTCCTCCAGCAGTCGGCGCTCCTCCACCTCCATTTCTTCCCGGCTCTCCGGCGTTCCTCAAGCGGCGATCCTCTGCCCCGTCATCCCGCGCAGCTCCCGCCGATGCTCTTCCCGGCGGACTCCCGGCACCCGTCGGCTCTCGGCCCTCCTGCCTAGGTCGCGCCAAACGTCGCGCCTCCAGATCCCGACGGCGGTCTGATGCTGTCTGGTGGCTCCTTCCGCCCTCCCGCGTGACTTTCTCCCAGCAGATCTCCCCCTGTCGGCATCTCCCTGCGCCTCTCCTGCGGTTTCCGGTTCTGTCCGGCCCGCCTCGCCCTGCCCTAGCAGATCGACCCGCCTCCATTAGAGCAGCTCTCCGACGTTTGCCCCTCTCCGTCCGGCTGCTCCCTTCCCGGCAGATCCCTCGCGTCGGCGCCCGCCCGTCCGGTTTCTTCCTTTCCAGAACCCGCTCCCTCCTAGCGAACCGGTCCAGGCTGCTCCCTCCTAGCGAACCGGTCCAGGCTGCTCCCTCCATGCCGGCCTCCTCCTACCTCCTGCGGAATCCCCGCCTCTCTGCTCGGCGCCTCCTGCGGAATCACCGCAACCCATCGTCAGTGCCTTCGGCGGATTTCTCGGCGCTTTGATGACCGACCCGTAGTGCGGATTTTTCCTACGCTCTGACGACCGACCCGCCAGTGTGGATTTCCCGGCGCTCTGTTGTCCGGCCCCGCACTTTTTCGGCGTTCACCCACCGTGGCGCAGCAGCTCGACCATCTCAGATTCGGGCCCTTTGGCACCGCCAGATCCCGCAACGATTTCTGCGGAGTCCCCGCCTCCCGTCGCCGGCCCCGCAAGTGCGGTTTTCCCGGTGCTAGTATGGATTTCCCGGCGTTTCATCGACCGGCCCCACTAGTGCGGCATTCCTGGCGTTCCGTCAATTGGCCCGATCTCTGTGGTTCTTCTGCTGCGCCCGCGACAACTTCATCCATCCATCATCCTGCGGAGGAGCTTCGATCGTGAGGGGGAGCAGCAGCCTTGCAGCTTTATCTTTTATTCTGCTTTGTCTTGTTTTGTCGTCAAGTTGGGTATGTCCAGCTTGAGGGGGAGTGTTTGCAGTCTGTTGATTGCTTTGTCTTCATTTGTTTGGCTTGTTTTTTCTTTATGTGTCCAAGCTAGGTTCAACTAGCTTGAGGGGAAGTGTTGGAGTCTGCATCCCACATCGGACTTGAGGTCCGGTGTGGTATTTATTATTTGTTATAAAAGCACCTCAAGGGCTCCTTTAGAGAGCACACCTTTGGGGTTCGGTTTCTCCTATATTATCATTCTACAGTAATTGTGTAAATGTTTGATAAATCTGTTTAAATAGTGCAGATCATGTTTTAGTAATGTGTTGGTGTGTATGATTTTTGCTTGTGTTTTGGGTGGCTAAATAGTGGCCTCGACATAGGTGTGTGTGTTTCTTTTTCCTGTGTAGATGTGACATGTTGTGAACCTGAAACCTGTTTGAGCACAAAATGGGAAGCCTAGGTACTGGGTGAGCGGACTAGGTCTAGTGCACTAGTGACACGGGAGTGGCCTCGGCCCGGTTTCACTCAGCTGGATTGATGACTACAACTCTAACTTAACTTTTGGATGTTGATAGGAAACCACTATGTTATGGGCGTGTTCCCTACTAGTGGCTCGTGCACGAGAATGACTATTGTTGTGGTCCCTGCACCACTTTTCACCGAGACGCGATGTCCTAGGGCCCCACTTCTTTCTAGTATATCTCAGGCCTCTCCCATGTATTGTGCTCCCTCTTCACTTTTCACTCACCGTCGGCACACGGTGTGGCTTTGGGGTTACTATAAAAGTGTGTGTGTTTTTTAATTTAAGTTGTTTTCTTTTAAGTCTTTAGCCTTAGAACTTTTTCATTAAAATTGTTTAAATGTTTATTTATTTTCATCTGTTAAACTTGCAACTGTTTTTGTTTTTATGCGTGGAATCTTTTCTTGGTGGTATCCTATTGGGCATTAGCTCATACCCTACTTACACCCTTTGGTGTAAATAGATTTTGTTGGACCCCATTTAAGTTAAATGGGTATTTCTGAATCCCACATCGGACTTACCCTCCTTGTAATTAGATTTACTCATCTATAAAAGAATATCTCCACCTCACATTGAGGTAAGGGGAATTCACCAATAACATGGTATCAGAGGGATCTTAATCCCGACCCTCCCTCCCAGCGGATTCCCGGCTTTGTCTGGCCCCGCCTCTCTCCCCTCGCGGCTCCCCCTCCCGGCGGCCCTCTATCCAGGCGCGGCTCCCCTTCTCGGCGGCCCCTCCTCTCCCGGCGCGGCTCCCCTTCCCGGCGGCCCCTCCTCTCCCGGCGCGGCTCCCCTTCCCGGCGGACCTCCTCTCCCGGCGCGGCTCTCTCTCCCGGCGGCCCTCTCGCCCAGCGGCGTCCTCCCGGCCCCCACTCCTAACGCGGCTCCCGGACCCGGCTTCCGGCGCCCTCACCCAGTGGCACCCTCGCCCCAGCGCCGCCCTCACCCAGCGCCAACCCCTCGTCCCGGCGTTTCCTCCTGAGCGCGACCCTCCGTCGCTGCTCCCTCCGGCGACATCACAAGCGACCTCCCTTCCCCGGCGGCTTCATCCAGGGTGCCTCCCTTCCAGCGCGCGGCTCCCGGCAACCCCGCGCCAGCCTCGCCCGCCCTACCGGTTGTTTCCCGACGACCGCGCTACCTGCGCCTCTCGTCGCCCTCCATGGACGCTTCCTCCGTTCTGGCTTCCCTGATCACCGCCTCCTCCCGGCTTGTCGATGACCGGTTGGATGCCACAAACTTCTCCGTCTGGCGGAAGACGGTCTTGATGTCCCAGCGCGGCATGGGCCTTCATTCTCATCTTGAGAAACCCCCACCCGCCATTACTGACTCCAAATTCGACTCCTGGCAACTGGCGGACAACAAATTTTTCGCATTATTGGTCAACTCCATGGACCGATCGGACCTTTCCAAACTATTTCATGGAATGGAAAGGTCTCCGGGACGAATTGCAAGAACTTTGGCCCGTTCCTCAGACTCCAGCAGAAGCACAGACTCAACGGGACCAGCTCTGCCTGTTCAATCTCCTGAATGGTCTCGCCCCGGACTATGCCACGACGGCCACTGAGATGCTTGCCAGCCCTTCTACGCTGGATATCCCGCAGGTCTATCATCGCCTGCAGAAGGCTCATCGGGCCCTTGCACCACCCGTACCTAGCTCTGATCACACTGCTCTCCTAGGTCGTAGCAGTGGCCGCCATACCGGCACTCGTGGTCGCGGCCGTGGAGACGGCCGACCTCGCCCCCTCTATCAGCACTGTGGCAAGCTCGGCCACCTGGTTGACCGTTGCTGGGTCCTTCATGGCCGTCCCGATTCGCACCCACGACAGGGCCAGACTGCGATCCGAGATGCCTCATCGCCTGCTGCTGCTCTTTCGCCGTCTATGGATCTCTCCATGGCTGAGATCCAGCTGATTCACGATCATCGGACCACCTCCATGCTAGGCTCTTCATCCGCATCTCTTGCTCACTCCGGTGGTCCCACTGCTTTTGCCAGTCATCGTTCCCCTGCATGGATGCTTGACTCAGGTGCGTCCAACCATCTTACCGGGGATGCAGGTATACTCTCCAACTACCGTCCCTATACTGGTTCATCAGCCATCACTGTTGCTGATGGGTCCCCTCTCCCCATTGCCGGTTTTGGTACATGTTCTCTCACCTCCTCCCTTCACCTATCCTCGGTGGCTCATGTACCACGCAGTCCGTTTAACCTGTTTTCCATCAGCAAGCTGACCAAGGATCTCAATTGTAATGCTATCTTTACCTCGTCTTTTGTTTTGTTTCAGGAGCGGACGACGAACCAGGAACTTGGTAGAGGCCAGCTTCGAGATGGGGTGTACATATTCGATGGCCCGACGTCCATTGTCTGCACCTCTGTCCCTGCACGTGTCGTAGACCTCCATTCTCGGTTGGGTCACCCCTCCGCCTCCGCTCTTCATCAGCTCTATCCCGATATTAGTCCCCGTTTATCTTTTCATTGTGAGTCATGTAGTTTTGCGAAACACCATCGCACATCATTTTTTCCTCGAGTTGACACACGGGCCGCCAAACCCTTTGATTTGGTTCATTCCGATGTATGGGGTCCCTGTACCACCCCGAGTCAATCTGGGTATAGATATTACATTTCTTTCATTGATGATTATTCCCGTATGACATGATTTTACCTTCTTCGAGATCGGACAGAAGTTTTCTCCACTTTTCAGACCTTTTACCATGAGATCCAGACACAATTTTCTATCTCTGTAAAATGTCTCCGATCAAACAATGGGCGGGAATACTTATCCACTCACTTTCAGCAGTTTATGCGGGCACACGGCATCATCCATCAGACCTCCTGTCCTGATACCCCTCAGCAAAATGGCGTGGCCGAGCGGAAACGCCGGCATATTCTGGAAACTGCTCGTGCCCTCCTCTTCCACCGCCAAGTACCTCTTCTTTTCTGGGGGATGTCATCCTCACTGCTACTTATCTACTTAATCGTCTTCCCTCCTCCATCCTTCAGGGGGAGACTCCTTTTCATACTTTGTTCCCCTCTCTTCCTTCTCACTCCCTTCCACTCCGCGTCTTCGGATATCTCTGCTATGTCCGGGACACTCGCCCCAATATCTCTAAACTTTCTCCCAAATCCCTCCGGTGTATTTTCCTCGGATATTCCCGCACTCAGCACGGGTATCGGTGCTTCTCTCCAGACTTACGCTGCTATGTCACCTCTGTCGATGTATCGTTTGTCGAGAGTTCTCCTTTCACTCCACCCTCTCCTCATCCAGACACTACCATTGATGACTGCCTTCCTCTCATGATTCACCCGCCTCTGGTGTCTCCTCCTACCAGTCATCTCTTTGGACAGACCTACTCTCGTCGTCCATCGACTGTACCCCCCATCCAGGCCGAGGACAACATTGTTCCTCCTTCGTCGGATGCTCCTGTCCAAGCACCCGAGGACTTGCCGATTGCGCTCCGGAAAGGTACTCGCTCGTGTCAGACTACTCCTCTCTTTGTATCTTCCTATAGGGGTCTGTCAGCTCTGGAGATAGTGTCGATTCCTCGCACAGTTGGTGAAGCCAAATCTCACCCCGGATGGCTAGCCGCCATGCGGGGTGAATTGCAAGCTCTGGATGTCAACCATACATGGGATCTAGTTCCCCTCCCGGCGGGCAAACAGGCGGTCGACTGCAAATGGATTTATACGATCCGTCTCAATCCCGACGGGTCTCTTTGCCGCCTCAAAGCTCGGCTTGTGGCGAAGGAATTTGCTCAGACATATGGCATCGATTACTTTGAGACCTTCTCTCTGGTTGCCAAGATGGCCTCTGTCCGCCTGTTCATATCTTTGGCTGATCATCATCACTGGTCGCTTCATCAACTGGATGTCAAGAATGTCTTTCTCCATGGCTTTCTTGACGAAGAAGTCTACCTACAACAGCCCCTGGCTTTTGTGCCTCTGGTGCCGACTCTCATGTCTGCCGCCTCCGTCGATCCCTCTATGGCCTCAAACAGTCTCCTCGAGCTTGGTTTGGCCGCTTCAGCACTGTCGTCACGGCCTTTGGCCTCTCTCGCAGTATGAAAGATCACACAGTCTTCTTCCGTACGACGATACACGGTTGTATCTTGCTCGTGGTATATGTTGATGATATCATCCTCACAGGGAGCGACTCCAGAGGAATCGCCAGCCTCAAGGCGCACCTTCACCAACACTTTCACACCAAAGATCTCGGTCCCCTCACCTACTTCCTTGGCATCAGGGTCTCCCGCTCTGAGGACACTATCTCTCTCTACCGGCGCAAATATGCTCTTGATATCTTGCAGGATGCCGGTTTGAGCACAGCCAGTGCAGTGGACACTCCACTTGTGCCTGGCGAACACTCTCTCCATACAGACTCGGAACCATTTCCTCATCCCGAGAGCTATCGACGTCTGGTGGGTAAACTGAACTACCTCACCATGACGCGACCCGACATTGCCTGCGCCGTTGGCAAAGTCAGCCAGTTCATGGAGCATCCCACCAGATCTCAGTGGGATGTTGTTCTCCGCATTGCCAAATACATCAAGAAAGATCATGCCTGTGGCCTTCAGTACTCACATCATGCTCACTTGGATGTTGAAGCCTTCTGTGATGCGGACTATGCAGGGTGCCTCGCTACCCGCAAGTCTACTTCGGGATTCGCCGTATTCTTCGCCGGTAGCCTTATCTCTTGGCGCAGCAAGAAGCAGACTGTCGTCTCCAGATCGAGTGTCGAGGCCGAATACCGAGTCATGGCTACAGTCACCACTAAGATCCTCCGGCTTCGTCATCTTCTCCATGAGCTCGGCTTCCCGGCACAAACCTCTGCTCATATCTGGTGTGACAATCAGGCAGCCACAAAGATAGTCTCGAATCTCGTCTTCCATGAACGGACGAAGCATATCAAGGTGGACTGTCACTTCCTCCGCCATCATCTGAAGCAGAACCATATCAGTTTTGGTCATCTTCCGACGGCAGATCAGCTTGCAGATCTCTTCACCAAAGGCCTCCCAGGAGCTTGACTTGACTCTCTCACTACCAGGCTGGGTATTCACAGCCTCCATGGCCCAGCTTGAGGGGGAGTATGAGATAGTCTTGGTGTCTTGTCATCTTTTTTCTTTGTGGGACTCAATCCAATCTGGGCATGTCCAGCTTGAGGGGGAGTGTTGGACCCCATTTAAGTTAAATAGGTATTTCTGAGTCCCACATCGGACTTACCCTCCTTGTAATTAGATTTACTCATCTATAAAAGAATATCTCCACCTCACAATGAGGTAAGGGGAATTCACCAATAACAGATTTGATTATGTCTGATACAGGTAAGGGTCCAGCTTTTGGGAGTGGCGGTTCAAGTTGTTAGCAGACTTCTTGGCGTGGCGTTGTGGAGATGACTTAAGGGTGGTGTCCTCTCGCCAGGTGGCGGTTTTTGTGTTGGTTTTTGTGTTGGTTTTTGGTCACCCTACCAAGTGGTAGTTCTTGTTTGGTTTTCAGTTTAAATATGCAACTCAAATTTTGGTTTTTGGTTAAAGGCTCATTTGATTGTGACCTTCAGCTTTGGTCTATTTTATATTGTTGGTTTTATTTATATTTGTTTATTCGGGAAATTTGTTCCCAGGCTTTATTTTGATACTCAGGCACCTGTGTCAGCCCGTGGGGATCGCGAACGCCATTCGGGCCTTGCTGCGGACCGGGTCGGGCGTCGATTGGATGGCGGCCCAATTTGGTTCATGACAAAATGGTATCAGATGGGGTTTTTCTCTTTGGGTTATTTTATTTGGGACGAGTCTGGTTAGACAGGAGCTAGGACTGTCGGGGCTCGGAGTTTTGGCTGCAAGTAGGGTGTCTGGCCAGCACACCTCGTGACATACCCTAAGTCGCCATGGGGTGTCAGGATGCTTGTTTGACTTCTCTTCCAGGTGGGACGTGCAGGCTGCAGACTGTGCGTGGACATCGGGCGGGGGAGAAGTGGTTTGGGCACGATGTTGCTTTTGCATGTTTGGATTATTGTCCTTGCTGAAATTTTATTTTTCTTCAGACATGATCTATTAATGATGTTCTTTTTGTGACTGTTGCTCCTTGCAGCAGGATGTCTCCCCGAAGAGCTTACACGCACCAACGGGAGGAAGCCGGAGAGAGTTCTCCCTCGCCGCTTGATCAGAGGTTGGTAGAAGCTGTAGTCCAGACTGTTCAGGCTCTAATACAAGGAGCAACTCCTGCGCCTGCCCCTGCTCCAGTTAGGGAAGAAGAATCTGGTCCAAAAAGGGACAAAGCCCAGAAATTTCTCAGGAACAAACCCCCTTCATTTCGAGGTAGCACGGAGCCTCAGGAAGCGGAAGAATGACTTGAGAAGATTGAGCGCACGTTTAAATTCCTGAAGAGGTCGGAGTGAAGTGTGCTTTGTTCCTACTAGAAGGTCCCAGTCGAAGGTGGTGGGACTCAATGGTCCAAGCTGGAAAGCATGAGCAGATGAGCTGGAAGGACTTCAAGGCGGTCTTCAACGACCAATACTGCCCTGAAGTCTTGGTGTATGCTAGATCCCGGAAGTTCATGGATCTTGTTCAGGGGGGCCAGTTAGTGATGGAGTATGTCAACCGCTTCGCCGAGCTAGTCCAGTATGCACCTGAAATAGTCTCTAACGAACAGATGAAGGCTCAGAGGTTTGAAAAGGGTTTGCGACCAGAGATCTACTCTCAGGTATTTCTGTTCAAGCTGAAGACTTATGCTGAGGTGGTTGACCGAGATTGTATGGTGGAGATTGACCGCAAGGGCAGGTCTAGTTCCTTTGGGGCTATGTCAGGGTTTGGCAATAGTAGTTCATCTGAGAAGAAGAGGAAGCGTGATGAGCAAGGGAAGAAGAGTGGTGGCAGCTCAGGCCATCCTCCCAGGCAGACTTCATCTGGGGCTTCTGGTCAGGGTCCGTGGTGTGCCATCAGTGCGGGAAGGCAGGACACACCCGTCCCGCATGTCCCTCCCCTCCCAAGCCTTGTTATCGATGTGGAGTAATGGGACACATGCAACGCTTTTGTAGGGTAACACGCCCTTACCAGAGTGGGACTGGATCTGTGGCTTCCAGAGGAGTGTCAGTTCAATCGAAGCTAACCAGGACGACGAGTACTCGATTTGGTGGTCGTTGTGGCAGGACCGGATCATCTTCTGAGCAGAGCCAGATCAGGGCAGAGCCACAGGCGAGCGGTCGTTCTCAGGCAGGGACCAGGCATTTGCATGTTGTGGATCAGGCACCAGCGGGATCTGATGCAGGACCTTCGATTGTTCGAGGTACCATTCTGATTGCATCTTTTATAGCTACAGTTTTATTTGATACTGGTGCTTCAGTTTCCTTTATATCTGCCCGTCTTGTGAACCTGCTGAACCTACCAACCGAACTGTTATCTTTTGCCATGGAGTTGTAACACGGTTGGGGAAAAAGAGGGAGCAAGGCCTTAGGTGTCCGTCGTGCGCGCTCTCCGTATCAGGAGTCAAGATGGAGTGGGATTTCTTGGTCCTAGATATGGACCTTTTTTATATGATCCTTGGCATGGACTGGTTGGTGCGCTTCCAAGCGCACATTGATTGCTATCGGCGACGAGTTAGTTTTATGGCACTTGATGGGAGCCCCTAGGTATTTCTTGGGGAATGGGATCCTCAATCGGGTCACGCGAGCCCTCCACTTCCAGAGCTGGGAAATCTTGCTTATCAGTTATCATCGCTTGCACTGGAGGACAATGGTGGCGTTTCTCAGGGTGGAGTACCTCCTGTAGTGAATGAGTTTCCAGAGGTATTCCCAGATGATTTTTTAGGCTTACCCCCAGAGCGGGACGTGGAGTTCTTGATTGAGTTAGGCGCCGAGAACACAACCTATATTTATTCCCTCATATCGCATGGCCCCCACCGAATTGAGGAAATTAAAGATACAGCTAGACGATTTGGAATTCAAAGGGTTCATTCGCCCGAGCGTCTCTCCTTGGGCCGCCCCAATCTTATTCGCGAAGAAGGCCGACGGAACCCTTCGGTTGTGTTTGATTACCGAAAATTGAATAAGGTAACCATCAAAAATAAATACCATTTGCCCCAGATTGACGACTTGTTCGACCAGCTGAAGGGGGCAAGGTGGTTCTCTAAGATAGACTTGCGTTCAGGTTACCACCAACTCAGGGTGAGAGAAGCAGACATTCCGAAGACAGCTTTCTGGAGCAGGTATGGTCACTTTTAGTATCTGGTCATGCCTTTCGGATTGACAAATGTTCTGGCGGTTTTTATGGCACTCATGAATAGGGTGTTCCACCAATATCTCGACTCTCTTGTCGTGGTGTTTGTGGACGACATCCCGGTTTATTCTGAATTTGAGGAGCATGAACATCACTTGTGGATCGTTTTGGGCACTTTGCGGGATCACCGCCTATACGTCAAGCTTTCAAAGTGCACTTTCTGGATCAGGGAAGTGAAGTTCTTGGGGCATGTCGTTTCGAAACAAGGGGTTTCAATGGATCCTGAGAAGATCAGCACAGTGATGTCGTGGGAACAGCCGAGGAATGTGTTTGAGATCAGGAGTTTTCTTTGCCTGGCAGGTTATTACAGGCGTTTTGTTCGGGATTTCTCGCGGCTTGCTTCCTCCATGACCGCACTCACCCGGAAAGGGGTGAAGTTTGATAGGAGCCCAGAATGTCAGACATCCTTTGAGGAGTTGAAAAGGCGACTGACTACCGCACCGGTGTTAATCTTGCCAGAGTCTGGGAAGGGTTATGCGGTTTATTGCAATGCCTCAGGTACGGGCCTCGGGTGTGTACTTATGCAGGATGATCATGTGGTGACTTATGGTTCACGCCAACTCTGACCGCATAAGAAGAATTACCCGACTCACGACTTGGAGTTGGCAACGGTGATGCACGCCCTGAAGACTTGGCGCCACTACCTCTTTGGGGATAAATTTGTGGTCTATTTTGACCATAAGAGTCTAGCCTACATTTTCTCACAGAAGGATCTCAATCTGAGGCAGCACCGTTGGATCGAGTATCTGCAGGGGTTTGACTTTGACATTGTCTACACCCCGGGCAAGGGTAATGTGGTGGCGAACGCCTTGAGCAGGAAGGTACCAATGCAGGCGTTGAGGAAGTCCAGCCATGAGTGAACTTTGATGGGGCTCTTTTCCCAGATGCACTTGGAGTCGTTGGGGAAAACCTACTGAGTTTTATTATTCACCCCTGCTTTGGCACTTTGGTGTTTTTGCAAATGTCATCTATCGGGACATGGGCAAAGGTAAAGTATCACATGTTTAGCACTATTTCGTCATACTTGGGTTGTTTAGTGATGTTGGAGCATGGAGCTTGTGGAGCATGGAGCTTGTGGAGCATGGAGTCGTGTGGTCGTCTTGGAGTTTTATTAGTTTATCTTCCACTATTTACTTTGATGTTGTAGTCTTTCGTTGTGGCACTTGATTTGAGTATGATTTTGATATATGAAATGTTGAGTTGTCTTTCATGGTCATCATGCATCATATAGTGGTATGTTTGGTTATGTATTGTTGGTTAGTTTTATTCTTAAAGGGTAAATCATCCCTCAAATATTTTGAAACCCTTTGGTATTTATTGTCGGTCTTTGGCGTCTTGGGTATGTCGCTTAAGACCAAGTAGCGTTCCTCCCACCTTCTCAAGCCAATGAGGAGGAGGGATGTTACAGCTGTCATGCGGAAAGGCCGACAACTGAGGCGAGGGGGCGGCCTTGCAGGAGAGTTGGCGACTGGAGGTGGTGTCGGAGGGCCGTGAGCGGAAGAGCCAACTATTAAGGAATCAGTGAGGCGGGCCGGTTGAGGGGACGCCGGGAAATCTATTGAGGCAGAGATGGAGCCGTCAGAGGGTCGTCACGCGGGAGGCAGGCCGCTGGAGATGGGACTGCCGCAAGAGGCGTTGGCCGATAGAGCAACGCAGGAGGCGCCGGATGGGAGAGCAGTCGCGCACAGTGGTGAGGGCGACGCGCAAAAGGCGCTCGCTGAGAAGTCTGCTCGCAAGGAGCTAGCACGCAGGGGGGTGTCGGTGTTGCTGGATATGTCGTTGTGACGGTGGCCGGCAGAGAGCGACGGCGAAGGCCAAGCGGCTGCTGCCCAGGAGGGGGCGGCGCGTCCGCACAGGAGGGAGGCGGGGCCGGGAAGCCGCACTGGGAGCGGGCCGGGAGATCGCCGATGGAGGCGGGTCGGGATACCGCAGGGAAGGGGATGCAGTGTCGGGAGAGCCGCAGGGAAGCGGGGTTGGGACGCTGTCGCAGAAGGCGAGGCCAGGAGTCGCTAGGAGGGAGGCGGGCCGGGAGTCAGTGAGAGGAGGCAAGCCGGAGGGTTCCTTCGGGAGGAATGAAGGTAGCGGATGGGAGGAAAAAGTTATCGGGAGATTCCCTTTGATACCATGTAAAATGTGAATTCTCTTTGCCTCAAGGTGAGGTAGAGACACTCTTTTAAAGATAGGTAAAAAGGATTGCAAGTTGGAATAATCCGATGTGGGACTCGGAAATACCCTTTACCCAGAAATACAATTAACTGGGTTCAACAAGAAAGAAAAAGTTTGCAAAGAGTTTGCTGAGAAAATAAAGAAGAGTTTTGAAATGTCAATGTTGGGAGAATTAACTTTCTTCTTTGGCTTACAAGTTCAACAAAAATAAAAATATATTTTCTTATCTCAAGAAAAGTATGTCAGGAAATTGTTAAAGAAAAGTACATTTTCTGAAGAATGTTTTTGTTATTCAGGAATCGGACTCAGTCCATCGTAATAAGGTTGTTTTCCGGACACAAGTTTCCAGACCCAGGTTTTCGTATTGAGCTGCACCGGACACAGAAGAAGTCAGGGAGATGAAGTTGTTAATTAGACACTTTATCGTATTCAGGTCCATCGGCATGACATTGAAAATCTTCGGATTCAAAAGAATCTGAGGCAGAATTTATTGTTTGCTGGAAGTTTGTCTTTACCGTAATCAGCGAAAGAAAGAAGTTGTTGAGTTAGAAAGAAAGAAGTTGTCGAGACAAAAGTTACTGGTTGAAGAAGTTGTATTGTTGCTGAAGAGTTTTGAAAGAATAATATGAAGTCAGGAGTAAGAAAGATTTCATATTTTTTAAAACAACATCAGACGATGCTTTGTTGATCAAGAAGTTCTCACAAATTATGAAAGCATTCATGATAAAAGCTTTTGAAGAAATGGTGGAGAGGTTTGAAGAAATTCAAAATTACAGAGTGAAGATTTCCATCGTAATGAGAATTTTATCGTAATGGGGATTCCATCATTATGAAGAAATCCATCGAAGGCAGAATGTTTCAGAAGATCGGATCCAGAAGTCAGAATGTGTAAAGCTGATAAAGTTTGAAGAGGTTCAAAGTTGCTAAGTGGATTCATCATTGAATACTTTCCATTGTTATGAAAAAACATCGTAATGGAAATTCCATCGTAATGGGAATTCTATCGTAATGGGAATTCCATCGTAATGGGAAAATGCATCGTAATGGAGAATTTCATCATAATGAGCTAAGAAAGAAACAGATCGTAATGAGCTGAGAAAAAAACAGATCGTAATGAGTTGAGGATGAAACAGATCGTAATGAGCTGAGAAGGATACAAAGAGTTAAAGAAGTCAAACTTGAAATTCAATTTTGTGTAAATCTCAGAGAAATATTAGGAGGATTAAAGAAGTCAAAGTTGAAGTTTAAATGCGAGAGATTTTCGGAGTTTTGAAATTTGAGGAAGGAAAGTTTTTAAATTTCCCGCTTTTGTTTTCCGAGTTGCCTATAAATATTTGCTCAGACCATTCGTTCATTTACAACTTTTACATACGCGCAAAAGACAAAGTGCTGGAAAATTCGAAGTAAAAGTTCATATCTGATTAAAGAAGAATTGTATTGAGCATTCTATTAGAGTTTTGAGTTTTGCAGATTGAGAATGAGTTCAGCATTATCGTATTGAGAAAATCAGATCCAACCAAATCGGATTGAGGATTCAGACTGAGCAATTGTAGAGCAGTTTTAACAAAGTATTTATTCTTTTGTTTAGCTCAATTGTTTTATAAGCAAACATTGTAAACTGACAGGACTCGGTATGATCATTCTTATCGGGAGATAGAAGGTGTTTAACAAAAGTTGGCACAATTTGTATTCACTTCTTCATAATAGTGGATTTCCATAGACCCACGGGAGTGGCTATGGCAAGGATGTAGGTTCTCACACTGAGACCGAACTTTGTAAATCTTGTGTGCTTTATTTGATTTTCTACTTTTGCATGCATGAGTATTTACTAAAAGTTGATAAGGAAATAAATCTTAACAGGTTGCAGGGGTTAAGTTTTGAAAAATATTGAAACTTATAGAAAGTGAACAACTGATTCAACCCTCTTCTCACTTGTTATTTGATCATTTGGAACTTCATTACCATCTTGTTCAAATCATCCCAAAAACGATAACCAAACTCCTCAGCACCATAGCCAATAAAAAACATTTTTTGAACTTAACATCAAGCTTGTTCCTTGCATCAGCATCAACATGTACATATGCCAAACAACCAAAGATTCGTAAATGTGAGAGTTTTACCTCCTTACAAGACCAGAGCTCCTCGGGTAGACATTCTCTCATGGGTACAGATGGACTCCTATTAATGAGATATGTTGTCATGCTCGCTGTATCAGCCCGGAAGGTCTTGGGCAACCCTGAATGCAACCTCATGCTCCTGGCACGTTCATTCAATGTCATATTCATCCTTTCAACTACACCATTCTGTTGTGGTGTTCCTGGAATTGTCTTTTTCCATTGAATTTCCTTATTTGAACATAATTGTCTCAACTCATTGTTGTCGTACTCTCCATCGTTGTCCGACCTCTAACATTTCAGCTTTGTTCCCAACTCATTCTCCACCATGAATTTCCACTTTCGAAACACCTTAAATACATCAGATTTTCTTTTCGGAAAATAAACTCATACCTTTCTTATTGAGTCGTCGATAAATGTCACATAATATCGTGACCCTCCAAGAGAATGTATTGGTGCAGACCCCCAAACATCTGTGTGCACTAGGTCCAGCTTCCGAGTCGTTGGTGTTTTGCATCCTTTTGCAAATGATGTCTTCTTTTGCTTTCTAAGGATGCAATCTTCACATAAACCAACTTCCACCGACTTCCGCTCCAGTAGCATTCCTTTTATCATCACCATCTTCATCCCTTTCTCACTCATGTGGCCTAGCCTGTAGTGCCACAGTTTTGAATCTCTAACAGAATTTATTGATGCAAGCATGTCCATGCATGTTTCTGTCATGTTGTAAAAGGTACCACTCTTTACTCCCCGAGCTATGACCATAGCTCCCGTGGTAATCTTCCAGGCACCATCAGTAAACATGGTACTGAAGCCTGCATCATCAAGTTGCCCGACAGAAATAAGATTTCTTCTTAAGTCAGGGATATACCTCACGTTTTCCAGAACCAGCAAACTCTCACTGTTGGTCTTGAACTGTGCATCTCTTTTCCCCACAATTTGCAAAGGTTTATCATCAACAAGATATACCTTGCCAAATTTTCCCGAAACAAAATTGTTCAGGAAACCCTTCTCTGGCGTGGAATGGAAAGACGTCTAAGTCTAAAATCCAAGACTCCATAATGTTATCCACGCTCAGCAGCAGCACATCATCGGTTCCTTCAGCCATCGTGTTTGCTCCACTGGTTTCAGGTCCCTTCCGTTTTTCTTTACACTCTTTCTTGACATGTCCTTTCTTCTCGCAAATCCAGCAGGTAGGACTAGTCTCATTTGCCTTGTCTCTGCTCTTTCCTCTTGACTTTGATCACCCTCTACGATTGTCGTGCTGCGCATATCTTCCTCTCCCTTCAACGTTCAAAGCAGAACCAGAGAATCTACCTAATTCTCTTCTTCGGATATCTTCACTGAGGATCAGGTCCCGTACATCCTTCAGAACCAGCTTGGTATTCCCCGAAGAACTGCTCACAACTGCTACAGTCGTTTCCCAACTGTCAGGTAATGAAGACAGTAAAACCAGTGCACATACCTCAACGCTAAGCGCAATTTCCACCGATGTCAGCTGACTTGTGATGGTGTTGAATTCGTTGATGTGATCTGCGACAATTCTCCCTTCAATCATTTTCAGGGTGACCAATCGATGTATCAAGTGCACTTTGTTTGCCGCAGAAGGCTTCTTGTACATATTCGAGAGAGCTTACATCAATCCAATTGTCATTTTCTCCTCTCTGATATTGAACGTCACGTTTTTTTGCCAATGTAAGGCGCACAACACCCAGAACCTGTCGATCCAGCACCTCCCACTCCGACCGCTCCATATCCGTTGGCTTTAAACCCAGAAGCGACAAATGCATTTTCTTCTGGTAAAGATAGTCTTCGATTTGCATCCTCCAGTAGCTGAAGTCAGTTCCATCGAAGCGGTCAATCTTCACTTTGCCTTCTTTCATAGTCATCGTTCAATTTGAGTATTTCAAACTCAACCTTTAATACCAGTTGTTGCGAAAACGCCAGGACCAACAAAGCGAAAAAATGATTCACAAAAGAGTAAAAGGGAAAAAAACAAAAGAAGAAGAAGATCTTGGGCACAGAGATTTACATGGTTCGGGAATAATCCCTACGTGCAGAATATCACTATAATTCGAGAGCACAATTTACAGGGGATCGCAAAGTTTCTAACACAAAAACCCTAGCCCAAAATTGGCTAATAAAGTGTTGGAACCATGGTCTTCTATTCATGATTTGGAGTCTGGTTTGTGTTTGTTGTCAATCAACAATGGAAGTTTGGATCGTGTACCAGCAAAGAGATCATACCGTTCAAGCAGACAACTGTATTGAAGGTGGCGCCGTTTCCCAGTGTTTGCCAAATTTTTTGGGTCCAAAATCTGGAAGTTGCTGAGCATCGCGAAAAGTGGCTTTCCATGAAGATAATAATTAAATATGGCAAAGGCATGAATTTCGCGAAGAGAGGATGCATGATTTGGAAATCGCGAAGACCAGAAAAATGGAGGCGGTGGGTCTTCGCGATTACGTCAAAGCTTCGCGATTACGTCAAAGCTTCGCGAACGGAAGAGTTGAAGCGCATCGCGGCGGTGAAGGGTTTTGCGAGGGAGCTTCGCGGTGAAGGCGCGAAGGAATGATGACGGTGATACTCCGCGATTACGACGAGCTCCGCGAACGGAAAATTGCCGTAGTGCTTCGCGATTTTGAGAGATTTTCGACGGGAACTTCGGAGCTTCGCGATTTGAGCTGACGTGGCGCTGACTTCGCGCGGAAGGGTCGAGGGTCGGTGGAATCGCCTATAAATAGAGGCCGACCCCCTCGAGAGAAGCAGAGAGAATTTCAGAGAAAATCCTTTGTTCTCGGTTCGCAAAGGTCTCTCGCGAAGGCAGTGTGCTTCGCGAAAGAGGAGTTTCGCGGCGGCTATTTTAGCTCCGCGAAAGTCTTGCACCCCGCGTTGGCTCAGTGAGCTTCGCGAAGAGGCAGGAGCTCCGCGATAGTCAAGCATTGCGAAGGCTGGAGCATCGCGAGACTGCTTCGCGATTGAGCTTCGCGAAAAGGCAGGGGCTCCGCGAAGGCTTGTTTGAGCTTTGCAAAATTGGGAGCCTTGCAAAGTAGGGTACTTTGTGAAGGTCTTTTCCAAAGGTTATTTGCCCAGTGGACAAGGGAAAAGGGGGTATTCATCAGTCGTTGGAATTTGGACTTTAACAGAGCATTAACTCAGGACTCTGATGCAAGCAAAGTCTCATGCTGAACAGGAGACAATGAATTTCATGTCTATCAATTGAAGAGACTTTCACGTCTATAAACTGAGTGTGACTTCACCAACGGTAGTGAGCCAGGGGGAGTCAACGGGAGTGACCCGAGGGAACCAGTGAGCTATCCCTGAACCTTTGTAAAGGCAGTGAGTCTAGGACAGAGTGATTGTGCCCGAACAATTGCAATCTCCAGCTAGTGAAGCATAGTGGATTTTGGTACGACCGACAACTTGTCGGCGTATGCTCCTTGGACGTAGCCCATAGTGGTGAACCAAGTAAAAAGGGTTGTGTCTTCTCTGTGCATGTGCATGTTTGCTTTCTGATCTTTTTCATCATACAGGTTCAACAAGTTCCTACCAACGTGGGAACAAGATCCATCACATTAAAAGAAAAAGTTGTCACCCTGATTCACCCCTCCCCTCTCAGGGTGTCCCGGGGTCCTTCATAAAGAAGATGAAGCATTATTCCACCATCCTCACAGAAAGTCCGTCGTGCTACAGTGAAAGGCGGTCGGAAGTCCGCATCGCTACAGTGTCGCAACCACACAAGTTTAAAGTGTTGCAGTGTCTAGCGACTGAAAGTCCACGGAGCTACAGTACTGGTGTATCCAAAGTCCGACCTGCTACAGTAGTCGTGCCAAAGTCCGCACTGCTACAATGCCCTATTGGTATCGGTTGGTCAGCTCTGCTACAGTCGATCAGAGATGCTGCAGTGCCCCAAAATTTGGGTCGGCAACCTTCGGCCCTTGGACCCTCGGAGCAAGGGAGCGTTGCCCCTGCAACCCCCAACGAGCTCACCGCGGAGTTGCGGCCTGGTGCGCAGTATGGGCCGAAAGCATACGGCCCAATCATCATCCATAACAGATTGGGCTACACCAATCCAACAAAACCAAGGGTAGTTGCACTGTAGCGTATATGACCACGTCGCAGGGAGGTAGGCCATGTCGTAGTCCTACTGTGGATCTGAGGCCACACCGCGGAGGATGGGAGTTGCGCCAGAGCGGCTTAGACCACGCCGCAGAAGCCTTTCCACGTCAGTTACAGACAGCATGTCGTCGTTGCGGTCTTCGGGAATTAAAAGCCTTAATTAGGGTGTTGTGTTTTGAATTCAGGAAATGCATTTTAAAATTGCAGGGAGAATTCTTTTCGGTATTAAAGAGCCTTAAACGAAGGAGTCCCATGTGGATTGAACCATCGAAGACCTCCTCTGAATACTGATTCAACCTCCTCTTTCGACGTTGTTCCAGTTTCTCCGAAGGGCTGCAGAAGCAACTCCACGCCGCAGACCCAGTTGTTATGCCACAAAAGCTCGTTTTACAGAGTGGATCCACACCGCAGTCCTCCTTGCACTACAGGATCGTTTCTCCGGTACTGCCTGCGCCGCAGCAGTTATCCCTGCATCGTGGTGGTATTTCCGATGCATCGCTGCACCGCGGTGGTCTTCTTTGTGTCGTGGTGCCTCCACGCCGCAACCCCTGCCTTGCACCGTGGTGACCCCCCAAATTTCCAGAACCCTTTTTCCTCCTCCTTGGACCGAGCTTGTGAATCCCTTTTGACGACAATCAACCTCGGGTAAGTTTAGTTCGATCCCTTTGATTCGTTCCTCTTTGCCTTGCTCTAAAACCCGTAACATGTGGGATTGAAACTGGTTCTAGGAACTCTTAGCATGCGATCATATTCCAGTTGGTGTGTGAGCATGGTTCAGGTGACGACATCTTCGACAGACCTTGACGCTAACGTTGACAACCGTGAGGTAGGAAGTTCCTTACCATGGTGAGACCATGTATATGATGTTAGCATGATATGTTATTTATGCTCGATTGACCCATGCTAGTTATGAGTTGCATGTGGGTGTGTGAGTGGCTATATGAAGCCTAATTGTTTATGACCGTGTGATTATGTGTGGCTCCTAACGTTTGATCTTGTGATGCCTTGATATGGTATCATTGTTGCCTTGTGATGCATTGATATGATACCAGTGTTGCCTTGTGATGCATTGATATGATACCAGTGTTGCCTTGTGATGCCTTGATATGATACCACTGTTGCCTTGTGATGCCTTGATATGATACCATTGTCTTCTTGTGATGTATTTTTGATATGTGTTATGTTGTTGGTCTATGCATGGTACCAAAGTGACAGGTGGACCTATCGTGGCTCGATGGCCCTAGAGGGGGAGCGTGTGACGCTACATGTGACTTGATAACGAGACCGAGATAAACCACGGGGCATGATGGCCTTGTGTGGCCTGACCTAGGGGCAAGATGATCACATGTGATCGGTCCATGTGGCAGCAGTGGGGGGCATGACAATCATATGTGATTGGACTGGTGTGGCAGCAATGGGGCATGATGGTCTATGTGATCTGACCTGAGAGATAACGACAGGGTATGATGGCCTAGTGTGGTCTAACCTAGAGGCCTAGGGCTTGTATGGCTATTGAGCAGCTTGAGGCTGGCTCCTACGTTTGTGACGACTCTGCAACTGTTCCAATGTTTTCTAGTAAGAAGTCAAAGCAGGTACAACCAGGGTTTGTGGCGGCTTGGTTAGCGACAAACGCTCGGTAAGATTGTTACTTGTGTGCGCTTTTATTTATTATCATGTTATACACTATTATGCATGTACACACATGTTGAGGATGCATTTGTGGTGTCCTACTAAGTCTTGTACTCACACCCTACTCGGGCATTTTAGTGCGCTTGTAGATTTCATGACTAGAGATCCAGCGAAGGACAAGGACCCCATGGTGGACGGCTGAGCAAAGGAGTACGGGGCTGGTAACGGAAAGGGACATACTCTGGAGGACCCGCTATTTATTTATTTGTTTATCTGCACTTATTACTCTGATTTGACTTGCCGCTTTGGGAGCCTGTTTATTATTATGACATGTATGTCATATTTAGATTTTGCATGTACTCTGATTATATTTATTATATTGTTTATTATTCCGTTTATTTATTTGTCCAATGACATGATACTGAGGGTATTGTCTCCCCACTAACAGATTTAGATCATCGCTGCTAGTTTGCAACCTCTTGAGTACAAAGAGGCGCGCATGAAGTCATGTAGCACTCCGGCTCGGAGCCAGTGGTTCGGGTTGAGGTGTTACATTACGGCTGGCTGAGCTTTCAACAAACATTCCAAAACCGACTCTAACGTAGCTACTCTCATCTCCATGATTGATGGCATACTCCAACAACCCTGTTGTCAACGCCACACGCTTTGATCGACTCTCAACGCCGTCCTCTCAGCGAACGCGACTCTTAATGAATTCACTAATTGATAGGATCGTAGGTTTAAGTAAGAGGAAAACAGGGAATTCTATTGATAATTTGTCACCAGTGTGTGAACCAAAAGATTACAAGGAAGAAGAAGAAGAGGAAGGAGAAGGAAGAGAAGACTCCCCAGGGTAGTCGCACCAAAGGCCGAGGCCAAGGCCTCCACAATAGCAAAGCTGAAGCCAAATGAAATAATATTCATCCCTCTCCACCAACTACCCCTGCCCCTATTTATTAAACCCAACCACCACAACAGCCCCAGCCTACTATGGAAAGTACAAAACTGCCCATGGCAGTACCCTACCCAGCAACAGCCCCAAACAGAAGGCCCCTACCCCTTCACTCCTACCACTATCTTTTATCTAATCTTTTGTTACAGTTATGTAACAGAAACCAACTGATACCATACACTTTTGAGACAACCTAAGCCAAGACACACAGCCCTTGTTCATTTTGCAGTATAAAAATCAGTAAGTGCAAGCAAGACTCGCCAGTTTGGAGGTCAAAATCATAGGAAAATAAGAGAGGCTTCCACCGCTATGATGAGAGCTTTCTAACAAGAGTACAGAATTTTCATTGAAAATAAAGAGTGTCTACCTCCAATACAGTATCTCCAGCTCCATCCTGCTGTGGTATGTGTCCCCCTGTTGGGTATTGCAAAGCAAGCACTCCTCGTTTCCGCTTGCCAGAAGATGGTAAGGAAAAAATCTGGATTTTTATCGCAAATCAAAGCTGTGGTGTGTTGCAGTTATAATCTTAAAACGACATTTATAGATCAAAAATGTTTTTTTCAGTAGAAAAAGGATAGTCGATAAGTAGATTGAATACACGTCATGTTTTGATGAATGCGGGATCTTGTAACCATTCAGCAGGTTCATAAATAAAGGGGGGGAAATCACCTGTGGCATCAACTGGTCAGATGTACCTCTGTCCGCCTCTTCATGCACCTCCACATAAGCTACCAAAAGAAAACATCAATAAATACAACCCCTCGTGAATTGGTAAACTTAATCATTAAACTCACCGACATTGACATCAACATCAAGGGGTGGGCGCAGGTTCATCCAATGTGAAGGTGGCGGCTGCGATTTTATGCAGAGAAGATTATCAATTGAGATAAAAAAAATGCAATGAGGATGTCGCTGCTATGAATCAACCATTGAGAACCTAGAAGCAATAACCGGGACCAAAAAAATGAAAAAAAAACATGACAAACACAAAACCAGGGACCCTATGTCACTTACCATGTATGGGCTTGGAATTCCAGTCTTCACCTCAGTAATGCTGCCGTTGTCATTTACTGCAGAGGAATCACTAGTTCCAGTAGGAATGTTATAGGTATGGTTTTCCCCCGATCCTGGCAATGGTGTTTGAATGGAAGTATCCAGTGGTGTCTGCATATCAAAGCAGACATCAAGAAGCAACAGCATACTATCTGGAATCGTTGATTATCCAAGATTTGCATTGTATTTGCTACTGTGGAACTCACAGGAGGGAAAAGTACGTCGGCAGTGGGAGTCTCGTACTCCTCATTGGCTTCATATGGCAAATTAAGATCACCGACTGGGGTACCAGGACCTCCAGGAATTGACTTCAGTGTCGAGGACCTTGCAAGGGAATGGCAGACAGCACGCGTTTGCATCATCTTTATTTCCCATAGCTGCCAAACTCAGCATAAATTTAAATACTTCATCAACTCTTAATAACTACTTGAGGCTTCAACGCGCCCATTAAACGTTAAACTGCAAAACCCTAGACCAATTCGGATCATAAATCACACACGGCCACCCCCAATTGTTCGAGATGTGAACATTTTTTTAGGAGTGCACTCTGAAAGAGACCCTAACAATGGCATGAAATTAAAATGGATGTAAACACTGAGGTGCTAAGTGAAGATTGCTAGACGCAGCTTACTCCTTGAAGCTCGTTAAGAACAGATTCTCCAGGGCCCCCATCGTTTACGAACTCTTCCCGAACCTTGTCGATCACGTCTTCGATGACCTGGATATATGCGGTGCTGGTCCCCAGATTCTCCATCCCAGTCTTCCAGGGCAGCCTTCAGCTCCGATTTATGCGGAAGACAACGAATAAAGACGGCCGGCCGTTTCAGACAGATTACGGTTTAACAGACGATTCGGGCAAAGATGTAGAGGCGACGGCGGACATGGGACGATGGGTTTAGGCAAGTAGCACTGCGAGGTGCGGGAGAAGGGAAGACGGCGCGCGGGGTGGGGGGGACATATAAATAGGTTTGCGTCCGTTCGTAGGACTGTGCCCACGTGTTAATCTTCTCCCATGTGCTTCACGGGACCGGAATCGTCTCCGGTTATTTTTTTTCCTCCAGTACACCGTCGGATCAGAACACGTGTCCGGTTATGTTTTGAGTCGTCGGATCGCTCTTCACGACGATTCATTTGAAACGATTATCCAGACGGATTTGCCCTTGGCTCTTGCGATTTAGGGTCGGCTGCTCCTCGACTACGACGACGGCGACGAAATCGTGAGATCCCGCCCTAAAATCCGGCGGTACGGCGACCACCACGACTCGAACAACTACGGAAACAACAATGCCTAAAGACTACAGCGGCTCGGGTGTGACGACGGCGACGAAATCTTGAAATACCGCCCTAAAATCCGGCACCACGGTGACCACAAAGGCGTGGTTTTTGTCAGCGACAATTGTTCACTCCGGCGTGGTTTCATCTCACTGTCCGATAGAAATTTTTGTACAAAACAACATCAATGTCTCACGAAGGTGGCGTAACATAATTACAGTTGCCTAAATATGTATTTGTATTTCATTTCTGTTGTTATGATTTATTATTTAGAACTTTTGTGTTATGAGCTGTTTTCTGTAAATGTTCTCTGTCTCAATTAATTTAGAACTTCATTTCTTACTGGTGTATCGTTCCTCATTGGAGGTTTCAATGCAATGTCCCCCTAGAGGTTTCTGTAGGTTCCACTTTAACATGTACTAAGTTTCCAATGCAGGTTCCACTTGAAATCATTTTGTAGTCTGGAACTTCCAGTTGTACTTCGAATAGAACTCCCAGTGGAAGTGCCACTGGAAGTTCCACTGGGACTTCCCCTGTAATTTTCAAAGATACATTCAATCATTTTTATAATAAATATGTGTCACAATTGCAATGAGTATTTATTTTAATTTTCCACTAGAAGTGGCACTGCAACTTCCACTGGAACTTCTAGTGGGACTTCGAGTGGCAGTTCCAGTGGGCCTTCCAGTGGCAGTTCCAGTGGCACTTCTGGTGGGACTCGTAGAACTTCTGGTGGCTGTGGGACTTCCAATACAACTTCCAGTGGGACTTTCAGTGGCAGTTCTATTGGGACTTCCAATGACAATTCCAGTGGGACTTCCAGTGGCACTTCCAGTGGCACTTCCGGTGGGACTCGTAGAACCACCGGTGGCTGTGGGACTTCACGTGGGACTTCCAGTGCAACTTCCAGTGGGACTTTCAGTGGAATTTTCAAATAATAAATTCAATCATTTTTACAATAAATGTGTCTCACAATTTCAATGCGTATTTCTTTTAAATTTCCATAGCAAGTGCCACGGGAAGTGCCACTGGAAGTTCCAGTGTTAGTTCCAGTGTCAGTTCCAGTGGCACTTCTGGTGGGACTCGTAGAACTACCGGTGGCTGTGGGACTTCATGTGGGACTTTCAGTGGAATTTTAAAATAATAAATTCAATCATTTTTACAATAAATATGTCTCACAATTTCAATGTGTATTTCTTTTAAATTTCCACAGGAAGTGCCACGGGAAGTGCCACTGGAACTGCCACTGGAAGTTCCAGTGTCAGTTCCAGTGGCACTTCTGGTGGGACTCGTAGAACTACCGGTGTCTGTGGGACTTCATGTGGGACTTCCAATGCAACTTCCAGTGGGACTTTCAGTGGAATTTTCAAATAATAAATTCAATCATTTTTACAATAAATATGTCTCACAATTTCAATGCGTATTTCTTTTAAATTTCCACGGGAAGTGTCACTGGAAGTGCCACTGGAACTTCCATTGGAAGTTCCAGTGTCAGTTCCAGTGGGACTAGTAGAACTTCCAGTGGCTGTGGGACTTCAAGTGGGACTTCCAGTGCGACTTCCAGTGGAATTTTCAAATAATAAATTCAATCATTTTTACAATAAATGTGTCACAATGTATTTATTTTAAATTTCCACAAGAAGTGCCACTGGAGGTGCCACTGGAGGTGCCACTGGAGGTGCCACTGGAGGTCCCACAGGAAGTTCCACTGGAACTTCTAGTGGCACTTCCTGTGGAACTACTGGAACTGCCGGTGGTTGTGAGACTTCTAGTGGGACTTCCAGTGGGAGAACCAGTGGGACTTCCAGTGGGAGAACCAATGGGACTTCCAGTGGGATGTCCAGTGGCCCTCCCAGTGTAACTTCTAGTGGAATTTGCAAATGATAAATTCAATCATTTTTATAATAAATGTGTGCTGGAATTAGTATTTCTTTTATTATTCCACAGGAAGTGCCACATGGGACTTCAAGTGGAAGTTCCAGTGGGACGTCAAGTGGGACTTCCAGTGGAAGTTCCAGTGTGACTTCAAGTGGGACTTCCAGTGGAAGTTCCAATGTGACTTTCAGTGGCAGTCCCTATGGGACTGCCAGTGGCACTACTTGTGGCACTTCCAGGGGGACTTCCAGTGGGACTACTGGAACTTCCAGTGGCACTCCCTCTTGAAGTTCCAGCGAAACTTCCACTGAAGTCCCAATAGAACTTAGACTTTTCCTGCCTTCTATATTGTAATTTTGTGAATGACCCCAATAATTCCTTAATTTCTATTTTCAGGTGTGCATTTTAGGTCAAATTTGACCTCCTTACAAAGACTTTTACAAGAAATAAAAGATCAACTGAAAGATTGTCATAGAAATGCTTTGCGCATGACTCCATTTTGGAATATGTTTCAAGCGTTCGTATCCAATACAGTAACAGCATCAGATTGCAAAAAATCTGATATTTCTGTTATGTATGTATTGGATAACTACAATCCTTCAACAACTACTTTCCGATTCGGTGGAGGGGAAAGACATTTCTCTGAAGCTGATATCCAAAGGATCTTTGCAATAACCAAAGGTGAAATAGAAATGGAGGACTCGTACTCATTCAAACCAACGAAGACATCATTATATTTAAGGAGATTTCAAACTGGTGTCAAGTTGTTGACACAAAAGGAAATAAAATCGGCCCTTTTGGAAGCAATAAAGGGAGATGAAGAACCCGATCATCTTGACACATCAACACTTCTATGTTTATACACATGTGCAACTGTTTTTTCCCTACTACAGGTTCTTACCTAAGTTGGGGTTTTATCAATTTTGTGAATACGTCAAGAGACATGAGAACACTAAAGTGGTCTCGTGCAATACACCAACAATTGATGAGATCAATTAAAGAATTTCACACGCACCGTGCAAGGATTATGGGGGCAATTATCTCTTTATTGGTAAGGATTAATATTTATTTTCAATTCAATGTATAATATACTCTTCATATGCTTCTTGTTATTGTAGTATTGGTATTGTGAAGAAAGTGGACTAGTGAAAGGGAATGAACAAACAGCCAATCCACCTTTCACAAAGTAGAGTCTCTCTGATTCTGATGCTGCTTTAAAGAAACTGAAGAGTCATCAAGTTCCAACTACAGAGGAGCCAGCAATGGGTATGGAAGCTTCTGTTGGACGACAGAAAAAGGATAATCCAGAGAAGGACAGAATAAAAGTAGAAATAAATGAGCCAACAATGGTTATGGAAGAGTCTGTTGGACACCAGGAAAAGGGGGAACCAGAGGACGACAGAATAAAAGTTCTTGCAAAAGAAAATTTGGCCCTGAAACGAAAACTTCATAAAATGGAAGCAATTGTTAAAAAGTAGACCAAAAAAATTAAAAGATTGAAGCAGTTATTAAGTGAGAATGCCAGCATAGAGAAAAGAATAAGAGAAGGTAGTGCTGAAAAGAGTCATTCAATCAAGGTGGAAACCTGGACAGAGAGTACAATTGAACCTGAAATGCAGCAAGATCCTTCTGAAAAACCTGCATCTCCCCCCGAAGCAGAACAACATAAGGAATACCAGCAACTAGGAGCCAAGGAAACTGGGATTGATGAGCCTGTAGATCAACTGCAAGAAGATGCTGAACAAACCACACCTGTACATCAAAGCATCCAAACTGGACAGATAGAAACCGAGAGTCGCCAAACAAGATCAATGATTAGAAATGTGAAGTCCAGAGCGAGGAAGCATAAGAAATTGGATTCCGCTTTTTAGTTTCAAACCCGATACACAAGAAGAAGAACAACAACAGGCCAAAAAAAGTCAGTAGAACAACCAAGTCATCTGGAAAACCCAATTGAGGTGGGCAGTGTTTCAATGAAAACAGAACCAAAAAAGGCTGTTATAGGTCTACCAGGAATACCTAAATGGGTTAGGCAGAGTAGACAGCTGCAGAAAAAAGACTATGAGAAGTTACAAAAGATTCTCCAGATGGAACTAGACTGGTATGTCTGCCCTTCATTTCAAGCATTTCAATTCAATTCCCCTGAACTTTATTTGTTTTCTTATACATTATTGTGTTTATAATGTAGTCAATATGTATGGGAAGCTGAAAATGGCTTGTATTCAGTTGGAATAGATGACATTATCCAACTTTTCACAAAAGACATGACAAGTAGCCGGGTGAGCCTAATTTAAACAGGATTACTGTAAAGTAATATTCAATTAGTCTCACATCCGCCATTGTTTTTTTATTCATATCAGGTTATAGATGCCTATACTCATATTATCAAAAACAAGTGTCAAATAGGGGAGATGGTTGGAATATTCGATAATAAATCAACAATGATTACTAGTGTCGCATTGGTAAGTCTAATATTATCTATGTTGTTGATGTTTTAAAGATATTAATTAATATTTTGTCTCACTATACTCATTTTTACAGAGCATTATATCTGGTAAGAACAACAATTTGAAAGAATGTTTGGTTGAGAATCTAATAAAAGAAGCAATGAAGTTGAATGGAAAAGTCTCCATCCCCATCAACACAGAAAATCTTCATTGGACTTTGCTTGCCATTGATGTTGAAAAAAAACATTTTAGCTATTACAACTCCGTGCAGCCTCACATGGGTCCTGCTACAGTTGATTGTTACCAACAATATGCTCTCCAAATGGTAAATTCTATCCTCTTCGACATCTAATGCATTTTCATATACACCAACTTACTCAATACAATTTATACACCACTTGCAGAAAATATTTATTGAACAAGTCATCAGAAAATGAAATCCCGAATACCTAGAGATGACTACTGCAACGCTTCCATTTATAATGGAAGATAGTCCCCAATAGGGGAATGCAACATTAGATTGCGGGGTAATTGTTTGTTATCTAATTGAGAAGCTGGCAAAGGATCAACGGTATAACAAGACCCTAACACAATAAGAAGTTGATGACATGCGCCTGTATAAGGCGCACTGTTTCCTTATAGACCCTGCATGTAGTTGGAATGAAACATCGTATAGAAGCAGGAGTTGTCTTGTGGAAACAGTACAACCAAAATGAAGAACAAGTAAAATAGTCGGGGACAATGGATGAATTGTTCTGTTAGCATTTTCACTGCGCTGGGAATATTATGTCGTTATGAGGGGAACCATTTTTTTCATGGATTATATTTGGTTCTGTTTTTAGATTTAATGATCATATTTTCTACTGGTAAGTGGATGATTCACACTTTAAGGATATTTTCTTTAATTTTTGTAAGTGTTAAGTTTGGCCAACATCTAGAATTCATCCGAAGATGGAGAGTCTCCATATGGACTGACTTCTCCCAAAGATCCAATAACTCTTACTCAATCTTCTGGATTTCTTTATCAAAATTCAAGAACCTAGATTTATCACATCCTCACAGAACAAATGCATACAGAATTGTAGAACTTAGATTTATATCATCTTTATAGTTCCATATAGAACACATGCATACAAAATTGTAGAACCTAGATTTATGACATTTTTATAGTTCCATATAGAACACATGAAAACAACACATTTACAATTTCGTGAAGTATCCCAATCCCAATCCATTATAACCAAAAGTGGACTGTCAAATACTACCACATCCTCACAGAACAAATGCATACATAATTGTAGAACCTGAATTTATCACATCTTTATAATTCCATATAGAACAAATGCATACAACACAATTACATTTTCATGAAGTATCTCAATCCCACTGCCAATCCATTACAACCGAAACTGGATACAGGCTATAGCTTTTTCAATTCAGTCATTAGAATTTTAAAAACTACTCCCATCCAATGTTGTCTACAATGCTCGGCCTCTTCCAATGCTATCCCAGCAATCTACCTCCCATGCTGAAGTTCCAAATTGGTGGACAAGTCTTCCTGCAACATAATAAGTTCAGAATTAAAAACAGTTATGGAAAAGAATGCTCATAAAAAAATTACATGTGAAACTATTTTTCTAGCTCGAACACAAAAATCTGATCTTGCTTGCTCCTTGACTCCCTGCGTGAAAACAATAATGATATCAGATAACATATTAACAATAAATAACTACTCTTATAAATTAAATGCATCATAATATGAAATCATACAGTTATCATAGTAGTAGGCTTATTTTTTTTATTCAACTGTTTCCCCTTTCGACAACCATTGTCTAAAAAGCTTTTCAATCTATCTCCCCCTTTCCTGTTTGGTTTCTTTTTAAAAGAAGCCTTTCTAAAAAAATTGTCTGAACTAGCACAACCATTAACTTTATCCACTGATGTATTTATGATAGACAATTATTTTGAAAAATTACTGAAATTTGAGAAGGCGATGTCATAACCCGCATCTGTCTCACAAGCTACGGTAATTAACTTCATTCTCATTCGTGCTAAATATTTGTAACGTTTTGCTACAACTGGTTTTCTATCAGCATGTACCTCAACAGAAGATCCTTTGAACATCACAATATTTCTAGCCAATCGGGTCCATCTCCCCAAAATATATTTTTCAGGTATTGCTCTCACATCAAGCCGATCAAATTTTTTTAAAACATGAGAACAAAGATACCCAACAGACTTGAACTTTCAACAAGAACATTCAAAAACTTCATTTGAAGCTTTATATGATACACAAAATTGATCTTCACAACGAACCATTCCAATAACATAATTGAATTGAACTCCAATTTCAATACAAGATATCAAAAAACAAGCACCAACCAATTGATATTCATGCTGAAATAAATCAAATAATTTAGGTGTATATCTAGTAGAAACCTGGCACATCAATGCATGGTAATGGTAAAGATTACGAGACAACTTCTCCCGCATCTCAAATTCTGCCTTTGTTTCACGATACCGATTTTTTTCCAACAAGCGCTCAAACTGATTAAAGAAATCAACAACACTTAACTTTAGATGAACATAATCTTTAAGCAATCCATTAAAAATTTCACTTAATTGAGTGCTATGAATACCCAATGTTAAAGCATCTTTCAAATAGAAATGCACCCACTTTTCTCGCAATACAAAAATATCATCTAGCCACTGCGATTTCCCATCCCCATATTATGATCTAAGGGAATACCACTCCTTATCAAACTGAATTGCATCATGGTATTCAAACATACAATTCTTAAATATAGTTAGAAAACTAGATCCATCTTTCATCCAATTACCTAAATGCTTAATGCCATTTTGCATCAAATGCCACAAACAAAGGCAATGTCGAGTTCCCACTAAAACTATAGAAATGGATTTTTCAATTGTCGTATCTTGATCAGTAAAAATAGTTTGAGGACTCTTCATGTGATGTACCTCTAAAAATTTATGAAACAACCAACAAAATGAAGTCACTATTTCATCATATAACAAAGCTGCCCCAAAAACAACAATCTCCCGATGATGATTGAACCCCACAAAAACACCTAACGACATGTAATATTTATTAGTGATAAAAGTGGTGTCAAACACAACAACATCTCCAAACAACTCATAATCTGTTCTCATTTTTGGATCAGCCCAAAAAATATTACTAATTTTACCATTCATGTCAAACTGCATAGTATAAACAAATGATGGATTGTCTTGACTTTGTCTTTCCAGGTACTATAACATACAACATGCATCACCATGAAGAAAATATCCTTCCCGTTTAGACCTTAAAAAATTCAACTGATCAACATGCGTGTACCCAATAACATCTCGCCCCCCTGCAATAGCTGTCGCCAATGAGAAAGAATCATTTGGTTTAATACCTGCAGAAGCATTCACATCTAACTCAGCTGCTTGTGCTTCTATTATTTTTCTTTGGGACCTCATCATATGAATTGATTCGGGCCTGTGCAAGGTGTCACGAACCAACCCGGGTCGACCCTGAACCAGTCACCCGAGCCGGTCCGTGACATGGCCCGAGAGGCGTTCCTGATCTTCCCGGGCTGACGACAAGCACCAGGGCATCAAAAGAGAGCAAGAGGAAACGATTTCGCCTGATAAAATAAATAAAGCAGCAGAAAGAAAATAGAACAACACAAATTATCTAAACAACACGAAAAAAATAGCGACCAACAACAACTAACTAACCTAACCATGACCAAAACTCATCGTGACCTCAAGAGTCACTCTCCAAACCCCAACCAAGTCTCTCCCACAGCGAACAAGTTCAAGTCAAACCTGCAACAAAACTAAAAATAGGAAAACACTATAGGCGTGAGTATTAAAAACTCAGTAGGTAGGCCCAACTAATTCTATTCCCAATGCACATACCATTAAATAAATAATTCATTAATTTCAAGTTTGAACTACATTTTACAAAATATGGGTTTTTACACACACTTTCATTTCTAAACAAGTAACAGTCCATTGCCCTTTATAATTTAAAAACAATTTTTAATGTTTGAAAGGAACAGGTGCATTGCATTTTAAAGCATTTTTGAAAAAAATTAGTAAACCAAACTTTATTTATTAGCCAAAAAGTAAAACTACTCATAACGCACAACACACGCCAAAGGCAATGGGAAAAATGGCACACACGAGCCAGCAACCGAACTAGACTTCTCAATCGTGCACCACACACAAATAAACACTAAATGAAACATGGGTCGAACCTAGGAGATCGTGAATAATCCAGAACATACCATACATGTGACTCATCCTGAAGGCATGCCCTAACTCGATGACGTCATAATGCCCTAATGCTCAGCATAGCCCTACATGGCCTAACCGAGGGGCCCAATCCCCATAGCAGCAATAACTCAGTATTCCCCTGCTATGGGGCCACTAGCCAGTGCGTAATCTAAACTAGTGTAACAATCGTTCTCAGAAGATTCACTCACTATGTTAGGTTCCCATGTCAACACACACAATATAAAAGGGGTGTGTCCACAATGTAAATCAATCAGTCACAATGCACAAACATCACATACAGCTCATGCAATCAACCCACACCAAAGATCACCCCTGAGTGGGTTTTTCAAAATAATTTATTTTACTAAAGTTCCATATGGGCCTTCACTAATTTTAAAGCAAAACCTCATTTCTCAAGAAAACCCAAAACACTTGTTCAGAAGAAATCATTTACATTTAAAACTAGAAGTACGTTTGAAATTCTGTGAATTATTTTTAAAGGCCAAACATGCATTCTATCAATACTGGGTGTCCGCTCCTCAAGAAAATGTTTCAAGTGTTCCGTATAAAATAAACGACTCTTTTAAACCAAATAACAATTTAAAAATTAATTATCTTATATTATTTCCAATTTATTAAAATTAATAAAATATCAAGCAATTAATAAATTCTAAATTTAAAGGTGAGTGTAGTGGGGGACCTACCTCATCTCGCAGTCCAAACACAATGGCGCAATGTGCCTCGTGCAGGCGTACAAGCAAGCGCAAGCTGATAACAGCAATATTGCGGGGTTACCATGCAAACGCGCTGCAACAAACGCACAATAACTAAAATCACACAAAGATGGACTTAAAACAATAAAAACAAGAAAACAACGCAAAAATAACTATCTTGACATATTTAAAAACATAGTTCTCATCACCTACATTATTACCATACCACTTTTCACTTCGTGTCGATCAAATTACATATCATTTCAAACAATGCAAGTGAAGACATAAATAAAAATACTTAGTGCAAAAAAATCTCAAAACCACAAACGCACATCAAATATAATTCAATTTTCACTTCAAATTGCA
The DNA here is from genome assembly GCA_963277665.1 of Viscum album. Lineage (NCBI taxonomy): Eukaryota > Viridiplantae > Streptophyta > Magnoliopsida > Santalales > Viscaceae > Viscum > Viscum album. The sequence continues at coordinate 1,494,924,026 of OY728120.1, forward strand.
CATAAAATTTAAGAACACATTAGGGAAATCCAAGCAACAATGGATTCATCCAACAATAGAATAACATATAATCACACAGTGGTAGATGGAATGAGATGAATCGAAACACTGCGGCTTTAATGGTGGATGCTGAAACATGGACCAATAGGTCCCGAGATACCCCTAGCATACCCTAAAACCAAACAAAAACTAGAAATTGATATTTGACCTAAACCCTAGGTATGTTCGATCCATATTGGGCGGCGGGAAAAAGAATCGCAGTTGGAAACCAAAAGAGAATGGAGCAAAAACCCTTACCTGAACGAATCTAATGCACAACGTGGAGAGATCCGATGATATCAGTGATCAATGAGAGAGGTCACGAAGTGGGGTGTGCGTTGCAGATCGAGAATACATGTGGGAGTCACACATTTCAAGGAGGTCCGATAGGGGGGAGGGGGTGTCGTGTGGCTAAATGGAGCCCGAGGGGGAGGGGCGTCGCGTTGTAGGGGGGTCGCCAAAAATCTGGCTGAGAAGGGAGGGGCAATGCGAGGGTGGCCGGGTGGTGAAAAGGTAGTCTCTGGCAGGGGGGCACCAGTGAGGAGGTCCGACCAAGGGAAGGGGAAAGGGAGGGTGGTGCGCTGCCATAGAGGAGGGGAGGGGAGGACCCGCTACAACAAGGGTTTGGCGGGCTGCTGGGTGGAGGGCGTGCCAGAGGGCGCTGGGAGGGGGAGCGTTCGAGGGTGAACTGTCGGCAGAGGGGAGGGGCGCTGCAAGGCAGAGGCGCAAGAGGCAGAGAATGGAGGAGGTGGTGGCTCACGTGGGGAGAAGGGGAGAGGATAGGAGAGAAGGGGGGGGGGGGAATAAGGGTGGCAGCTAGGGTTAGAAGGGTAAGGAAGAGAAGAAAGAAAAAAATGGGACAAAATAAAAGATAAAAAAAGCAAAAGAAAAAGAAAATAAAACTAAAATAATGCACATAAAATAATAATAAAAATAAGAGTAATAATAATAATAGTAATAATAATAATAATAATAATCAACAACTTTAACAACAACATAAAAATGATAAAAATTACAATTCTAACAACAACAATTCTCTAATAATAATATAATATTATTATTCATAAAAAAATACTATTATTACAGTAATTTTTTTCACTCATTCAATTCATATTCATTTGGCTGATTCAAATACCGTAATCGCGCGGTATCCGGGCTGACCGCACGACTTCAGCTAGCCGTGCGGTGCCCGCGTACTAGCCTAGAATAAAAGTAATTATCATAATAATAATAATAATATTTATCGTTTCATCTTTAATAATAATTATAAAATTATTAAGAACACTAAAAAAATTTAAATAACAGAATAAATCACAATCTTTACTCATTTTAATTTTACAGAGGCAGGCGAATCGTGCCGATGCCTAATTAGAGCCCTGCGGGGTTTCTAACACGCGCTCCGCCCATGCGTGCAGCGACGTCAGCTGAAAAACACCCACTTTTTAACATAATTAAAAAGTTTTTCATCCGGGACTCAACCCGAACCCCAACAAAATTTTAAAAGGTCAAAGAAAATTATAAAATAAAATAAAAGACGGAGTATGGTGTGACAATTATCCCCACCATAACGCTTTCCGCCATCGGAAAGCCAAAACAAGGTCAATACCCAAAGATGAAACTCCTTAAGTGTCACTCACCCCCAAAAGTTTAAGCGCCTCCAGTTGATCAATCCTAAACAAGACACTGAAAACCCCTAGCACACAATTCATCCTTAAAACAAGATCACCTTAATCATCACCAAGCAGAACCCAAACAATCTATTTCAACCAAGGAATAAAGGAACATAAACCACCTCTGACACTTATTCCAATACTCTTAGTCGAATGGAAGTGTTGGGTGTACTTAAATCCCAACGCTTATTTAAGAGGAAGAACTCAAGACTAGGTGGTTCTGCACGAGGCCACCCGCCACCAAACAATACACAAAAAGAAACTCTGATACTGACACGGGGAGGCTGGAACAGACTCCCTACCATAAGGATCAGGATAACTCTAAATTATTTTCAGTGTAACTCTATGAGACCCATTGTGGGTCTCCCCACCATAAGAACTGACGAGATTAACCGAACTTGAAAGCTTTATGCATGGATCAAAAACTCCACCACAAGGGTAGGGGAAGGAAAGGAAGGGCCCAACCGATAGAGTATCAAAACTACCATCATCGCTATCCTAACAACTTCACACCCTTAGAAGAGCACGAACCATGACGCACTAAAGACCAAGATTAAACCAAGGCCCTTTTTTTCCATCGTTGGGGTTCACCTGACTACGCGCCAGCTTCACTCCGGGGCCTATGGCTGGAGCACCGATGATTGAAGCATCTCCTGCCTCGTAGTCAGGCTTTAAAAATCTCCAAACATAACACACAATCCAGAATTTCACCAAACACATTTCCAATAAAATAAAAGTTTTAAAGAGGTTCAACCACAACCACTCTTATAACTGAAGAAAAAGAAACACTACAAAATGATACAAAAGATGATTACTAAACCCAAGAAACACTACAAATAGAAAACCTCAAACTGGTCCCCAAACATCTCCCTAATCCTGCTGAAGGGATGAGGTGACCTTCGATGAGCCAAGTCTAGCTTCAGCGTGCTTCTTGGAAACACCACGGCAGAATCGCTGCAAGTGACCCAAACGTCCACAGGTGTGGCAGGGTCTCAAAGCACTCAGGCACATCGACCTCTTGTGACCCTGCCTACCACACTGATGATAGATCGCAGCGTTACGCTCCGAAGGTGTTGATTTCAGGTCTGAAGGCCTCTTAATTCCTCTAGTAGACCCACCAACATCAGGGCACTTCTCATTCCTCTCATCACCATCCTCTACACTACTTCCCAAAGCTAGAGGATTTTCCACCTCAAGTCCTCCTGCTAACCCAACTTCAACCAAAAAGGCTTGCCCCAAAACATCCAAGAAGGTTGTTAGGTTGAGCTCTTCCACTTTCGATTGCAGCTCAGGTCGGTGTCCAGACTCAAATTGTCGAGCCTTCCTGGGATCATTCGCAACAAACCACTGATCATACAGAACTAGATCTATGAAACGTCGATAGAATTTTAGTACCGATTCAATGCCCTGCTGAAGACAACACAACTCCATCCTCTTCCTCAGCTTCGTCAACTCAGAGAAGTGTTTTTGGATAAACGATGACTTGAAAAACTCCCATGTTAGATCTACCTGAGGCTTATTCCGAGACACGAACTTCCACCATTTCCAAGTTGGGCCTTCATGCATAAAGGTAGCAAACTTAACCTTTAACGACTCAGCCAACCCAATGAAACTGAACTTCCTCTCAATCTTCTACAACCACTCCTCCGCCTCAAGTGGATCTTCTTGTCCATAAAATAGAGGAGGGTTCAACTTCTGGAACTCCAGAACATAGTCTATGGGCTGATCAACTGGAGGATTCGCTAGGGGTGCACCACCTAAAGCTACACCTTGGGAATCCATCAAACTATCGTGGGGGTGAACACTAAGGAACAAGGAAACAAAGAACATAATCAAAACATGGTCATTTTCATTTCAAATTCAACTTTTAACAGTTTCCAAAATAAAACTTTACAAAACAATTTTCAGAATGAAGGAAAACTCAAACGATTCACTAGGGGGAAACTAGTGATGATGGGTGACTCAGACATATTGTTGGCGGCCATACGCCAGTCATACCATCCTCACTGAGAGCGTTATAGGGTAAAGTCCCCTACTCCACATGGCTTTCCAGACCATGCGAGCTCACAGAGGTCACTCGCCCGACTCTCATTTCATTTCCCAATACCAAACAAACCATAAGAATCAAAAGTCATCGACAAACCTGAACATCCCATGGTAACCCGAGGTTTGGAATGAGCAAGGGTTCATGACGTCCTTCTCATCCGTACGCCCCGAGTCCCGACAATTCCACTCCTTCTAACATGACGACCCCAAATAATGATGGGTGCTCTGAAAAACAAGGTCTTCTCAAGATCCAACCTGCCTCTGATACCATTTTGTCATGAACCAACCCGGGTCGACCCTGAACCAGTCACCCGAGCCAGCCTGTGACATGGACCGAGAGGCATTCCCGATCCTCCCGGGCTGGTGACAAGCACCAGGGCATCAAAAGAGGGCAAGAGGGAATGATTTCACCCGATAAAATAAATAAAGCAGCAAAAAGAAAATAGAGCAATGTAAAGTATCTAAACAACACGAAAACAGAAGAGCGACAAACAACAACCAACTAACCTGACCAGGACCAAAACTCCTCGTGACCTCGAGAGTCACTCTCCAAACCCCAACCAAGTCTCGCCCATAGCGAACAAGCTCAAGTCAAACCTACAACAAAACTAAAAACAGAAAAACACTATAGGCGTGAGTATTAAAAACTCAGTAGGTAGGCCCGACTAATTCTATTCCCAATGCACATATCATTAAATAAAGAATTAATTAATTTCAAGTTTTAACTACATTGTACAAAATATGGGTTTTTACGCACACTTTCATTTCCAAACAAGTATCAGTCCATTGCCCTTTATAATTTAAAAACAAATTTTAATGTTTGAAAGGAACAGGTGCATTGCATTTTAAAACATTTTTGCAAACAATTAGTAATCCAAACTTTAGTTATTAGCCAAAAAGGAAAACTACTCATAACGCACAACACACGCCAAGGGCAATGGGAAAAATGGCACACACGAGCCAGCAACCAAACTAGACTTCTCAATCGTGCGCCATACACAAATAAACACTAAATGAAACATGGGTCGAACCTAGGAGATCATGAACACTCTAGAACATACCATACATGTGACTCATCCTAAAGGCATGCCCTAACTCGATAACGTCATAACGCCCTAACGCTCAGCATAGCCCTACATGGCCCAATCAAGGGGCCCAATCCCCATAGCAGCAATAACTCAGTATTCCCCTACTATGGGGCCACTAGTCAGTGCATAATCTAAACTAGTGCAACAATCGTTCTTAGAAGATTCACACACTATGCTAGGTTCCCATGTCAACACACACAATATAAAAGGGGTGCGACCACAATGTAAATCAATCAGTCATGATGCACAAACATCACATACAACTCATGCAATCAACCCACACCAAAGATCACCCCTGAGTGGGTTTTCCAAAATAATTTATTTTACTAAAGTGCCAAACGGGCCTTCACCAATTTTAAAGAAAAAGCTCATTTCTCGAGAAAACCCAGAACACTTGTTCAGAAGAAATCATTTATCTTTAAAACTAGAAGTATGTTTGAAATTCTGTGAATTGTGTTTAAAGGACAAATGAGAATTCTTTCAATACTGGGTGTCCGCTCGTCAATAAAATGTTTCAAGTGTTCGGTATAAAATAAACGGCTCTTTTTACACCAAATAACCATTTAAAAATTAATTATCTTATATTATTTTCAATTTATTAAAATTAATAAAATATCAAGAAATTAATACATTCTAAATTTAAAGGCGAGTGCAGTGGGGGACCTACCTCAGCTCGTAGTCCAAACACAATGGCGCAACGTGCCTCGCACAGGCGTACAAGCAAGCACAAGCTGATGACAACAATATCGCAGGGTTACCTTGCAAACACGCTGTAACAAAGACACAATAACTAAAATCACACAAAGACGGAATTAAAACAATACAAACAAGCAAACAATGCAAAAATAACTATCTCGACATGTTTCAAAACATAGTTCTCATCACCTACATTATTACCATACCACTTTTCACTTCATGTCGATCAAATTACATATCATTTCAAACAATGCAAGTGCAGACATAAATAAAAATACTTAGTGAAAAAAAATCTCAAAACCACAAACACACATAAAATATAATTCAATTTTCACTTCAAATTGCACATAAAATTTAAGAACACATTAGGGAAATCCAAGAAACAATGAATTCATCCAACAATAGAATAACATATAATCACACGGTGGCGGATGGAACGAGATGAATCGAAACACTGCGGCTTTAACGGTGGATGCTGAAACATGGACCAATAGGTCCCGAGATACCCCTAGCATACCCTAAAACCAAACAAAAACTTGAAATTGATATTTGACCTAAACCCTAGGTATGTCTGATCCATATTTGGTGGCGGGAAAACGAATCTCAGTTGGAAACCAAAAGAGAATGGAGCAAAAACCCTTACCTGAACGAATCGAATGCACAACGTGGAGAGATCCGATGATATCAGTGATCAATGAGAGAGGTCACGAAGTGGGGTGTGCGTTGCAGATCGAGAAGACATGTGGGATTCACACATTTCAAGGAGGTCCGATAGGGGGGAGGGGGTGTCGTGTGGCTAAATGGAGCCCGAGGGGGAGGGGTGTCGTGCTGTAGGGGGGTCGCCAAAAATCTGGCTGAGAAGGGAGGGGCAACGTGAGGGTGACCGGGTGGTGAAAAGGTAGTCTCTAGCATGGGGGAACTAATGAGGAGGTCCGACCAAGGGAAGGGGAAAGGGAGGGTGGTGCGCTGCCCTAGAGGAGAGGAGGGGAGGACCCGCTGCAGCAAGGGTTTGACAGGCTGCTGGGTGGAGGGCGTGCCGGAGGGTGCTGGGAGGGGGAGCATTCGGGGGTGAACTACTGGAAGAGGGGAGGGGCGCTGCAAGGCAGAGGCTCAAGAGGGAGAGAATGGAGGAGGTGGCGGCTCGCATGGGGAGAAGGGGAGAGGATAGGAGAGAAGGGGGGGGGGGGAATAAGGGTGGCAGCTAGGGTTAGAAGGGTAAGGAAGAGAAGAAAGAAAAAAAACGGGACAAAATAAAAGATAAAAAAAAGTAAAAGAAAAAGAAAATAAAACTAAAATAATGCACATAAAATAATAATAAAAATAAGAGTAATAATAATAATAATAGTAATAATAATAATAATAATAATAATAATAATAATAATAATAATAATCAACAACTTTAACAACAACATAAAAATGATAAAAATTACAATTCTAACAACAACAATTCTCTAATAATAATATAATATTATTATTCATAAAAAATACTATTATTATAGTAATTTTTTTTAATTTTTTTTCACTCATTCAATTCATATTCATTTGGCCGAATCAAATACTGTAATCGTGCGGTATCTGGGCTGACCGTATGACTTCAGCTAGCCATGCGGTGCCCGCGTACTGGCCTAGAATAAAAGTAATTATCATAATAATAATAATAATATTTATCGTTTCATCTTTAATAATAATTATAAAATTATTAACAACACTAATTTTTTTTAAATAACACAATAAATCACAATCTTTACTCGTTTTAATTTTCCGGAGGCAGGCGAATCGTGTCGATGCCTAATCGGAGCCCTGCGGGGTTTCCAACACGCGCGCCGCCCATGCATCCAGTGATGTCAGCTGAAAAATGTGCACTTTTTAATATAATTCAAAAGTTTTTCGTCCGGGACTCAGCCCGAACCCCAACAAAATTTTAAAAGGTCAAAGAAAATTATAAAATAAAATAAAAGACGGAGTAGGGTGTGGCAATTCTCCCCACCATAACGCTTTCCTCCCTTGGAAAGCCAAAATAAGTTCAAGACCCAAAGACGAAACTCCTTAAGTGTCACTCACCCCCAAAAGTTTAAGCGCCTCCAGTTGATCAATCATAAACAAGACATTGAAAACCCCTGGCACACAACTCATCTTTAAAACATGATCACCTTAATCGTCACCAAGTAGAACCCAAACCATCTGTTTCAACCAAGGAACGAACGAACATGAACCACCTCTGACACTTATTCCAATACTCTTAGTCGAATGGAAGCGTTGGGTGTACTTAGATCCCAATGCTTACTTAAGAGGAAGAACTCAAGACTAGGTGGTTCCGCACGAGGCCAACCGCCACCAAACAATACACGAAAAGAAACTCTGATACTGACACGGGGAGGCCGGAACGGACTCCCCACCATAAGGATCAGGTTAACTCTAAATTATTTTTAGTGTAACCCTGTGAGACCCATTGTGGGTCTCCCCACCATAAGAACTGACGAGATTAACCAAACTTGAAAGCTTTCTGCACGGATCAAAAACTCCACCACAAGGGTAGGGGAAGGAAAGGAAGGACCCAACCGATAGAGTATTAAAACTACCGTCATCGCTACCCTAACAACTTCACACCCTCGGAAGAGCACGAACCATGACGCACTAAAGACCAAGATTAAACCAAGGCCCTTTTTTCCATCGTTGGGGTTCACCTGACTATGCCCCAGCTTCACTCCGGGGCCTATGGCTGGAGCACCGATGATTGAAGCATCTCCTGCCTCGTAGTCAGGCATTAAAAATCTCCAAACATAACACACAAACCAAAATTTCACCAAACACATTTCCAATAAAATAAAAGTTTTAAAGAGGTTCAACCACAACCACTCTTACAACTGAAGAAAAAGAAACATTGCAAAATGCTACAAAAGATGATTACTACACCTAAGAAACACTACAAAGAAAAAACCTCAAAACGGTCCCCAAACATCGCCCTACTCCTGTTGACGGTCTGAGGTGACCTTCGACGAGCCAAGTCTAGCTTCAGCGCGCTTCTTGGAAACACCACGACAGAATCGCTGCAAGTGACCCAAATGTCCACAGGTGTGGCAGGGTCTCAAAGCACTCGGGAACATCGGCCTCTTGTGACCCTGCCTACCACACTGATGATAGATCACAACGTTATGATCTGAAGGTGTTGATTGTAGGTCCGAAGGCCTCTTAATTCCTCTATTAGACCCACCGACATTAGGGCACTTCTCATTCCTCTCATCACCATCCTCTGCACTGCTTCCCAAAGCTGGAGGATTCGCCACCTCAAGTCCTCCTGCTAACCCAACTTTAGCCAAAAAGGCTTGCCCCACAACATCCCAGAAGGTTGTAAGGTTGAGCTCTTCCACTTTCGATCGCAACTCAGGTCGGAGTCCAGACTCAAATTGTCGAGCCTTCCCGGGATCATTCGCAACAAACCACTCATCATACAGAACTAGATCTATGAAACGTCGATAGAATTCCAGTACCGATTCAACGCCCTACTGAAGACAACACAACTCCATCCTCTTCCTCAGCTTCGTCAACTCAGAGAAGTGTTGTTGGATAAACGATGACTTGAAAAACTCCCATGTTAGATCCTCCCAAGGCTTATTCTGAGACATGAACTTCCACCATTTCCAAGTTGGACCTTCAAGCATAAAGGTAGACAACTTCACCTTTAATGACTCAGCCAACACAATGAAACTGAACTTCCTCTCAATCTTCTCCAACCACTCCTCCGCCTCAAGTGGATCTTCTTGTCCATAAAATAGAGGAGGGTTCAACTTCCGGAACTCCAGAACAACGTCTATGGGATGATCAACTGGAGGATTCTCTAGGGGTGCACTACCTGAAGTTGCACCTTGGGCATCCCTCAAACTGTCATGGGGGTTAACACTAAGGAACAAGGAAACAAAGAACATAATCAAAATATGGTCATTGTCATTTCAAATTCAACTTTTCACAGTCTCCAAAATAAAACTTTACAAAAAAAATTTTAGAATGAAGGAAAACTCAAACGATTCACTAGGGGGAAACTAGTGATGATGGGTGACTCAGAAATATGGTTGGCATCCATACGCCAGTCACACCATCGTCACTGAGAGCATTCTAGGGTAAAGTCCCCGACTCCACATGGCTTTCCAGACCATGTGAGCTCACAGAGGTCACTCGCCCGACTCTCATTTCATTTCCCAATACCAAACAAACCATAAGAATAAAAAGTCATTGACAAACCTGAACATCCCAGGTAACCCGAGGTTCAGAACGAGCAAGGGTTCATGACGTCCTTCTCATCCGTACGCCCCGAGTCCCGACAATTCCACTCCTTCTAACATGAGGACCCCAAATAATGATGGGTGCTCTGAAAAACAAGGTCCGCTCAAGAGCCAACCTGCCTCTAATACCATTTTGTCATGAACCAACCCGGGTCGACCCTGAACCGGTCACCCGGTCCGGTCCGTGACATGGCCCGAGAGGCGTTCCCGATCCTCCCGGGCTGGTGACAAGCACCAGGGCATCAAAAGAGAGCAAGAGGGAACGATTTCTCCCAATGAAATAAATAAAGCAGCAGAAAGGAAATAGAACAATGCAAAGTATCTAAACAACACGAAAAAGGAAGAGTGACCAACAAAAACCAACTAACCTGACCACGACCAAAACTCCTCGTGACCTCGAGAGTCACTCTCCAAACCCCAACCAAGTCTTGCCCATGATGAACAAGCTCAAGTCAAACCTACAACAAAACTAAAAATAGAAAAACACTATAGGCATGAGTATTAAAAAATCAGTAGGTAGGCCCGACTAATTCTATTCCCAATGCACATACCATTAAATAAAGAATTAATTAATTTCAAGTTTGAACTACATTGTAAAAAATATGGGTTTTTACACACACTTTCATTTCTAAACAAGTATCAGTCCATCTCCCTTTATAATTTAAAAACAATTTTTAATGTTTGAAAGGAACAGGTGCATTGAATTTTAAAACATTTTTGCGAACAATTACTAAACCAAACTTTAGTTATTATCCAAAAAGGAAAACTACTCATAATGCACAACACATGCCAAGGGAAATGGAAAAAATGGCACACACGAGCCAGCAACTGAACTAGACTTCTCAATCGTGCGCCACACACAAATAAACACTAAATGAAACATGGGTCGAACCTAGGAGATCATGAACAATCCAGAACATACCATACATGTGACTCATCCTGAAGGCATGCCCTAACTCGATGACATCATAACACCCTAACGCTCGGCATAGCCCTACATGACCTAACCGAGGGGCCCAATCCCCATAGCAGCAATAACTCAGTATTCCCCTAATATGGGGCCACTAGCCAGTGCGTAATCTAAACTAGTGCAGTAATCGTTCTCAGAAGATTCACTCACTATGCTAGGTTCCCATGTCAACACACACAATATAAAAGGGGTGCGTCCACAATGTGAATCAATCAGTTACGATGCACAAACATCACATACAGCTCACGCAATCAACCCACACCCAAGATCACCCCTGATTGGGTTTTCCAAAATAATTTATTTTACTAAATTTCCAAACGGGCCTTCACCAATTTTAAAGAAAAACCTCATTTATCGAGAAAACCCAAAACACTTATTCAGAAGAAATCATTTATCTTTAAAACTAGAAGTACGTTTGAAATTCTGTGAATTATGTTTAAAGTCAAAACATGTATTCTTTCAATACTGGGTGTCCGCTCGTCAAGAAAATGTTTCAAGTGTTCGGTATAAAATAAACGGCTCTTTTTACACCAAATAACCATTTAAAAATTAATTATCTTATATTATTTCCAATTTATTAAAATTAATAAAATATCAAGCAATTAATAAATTCTAAATTTAAAGGTGAGTGTAGTGGGGGACCTACCTCAGCTCTCAGTCCAAACACAATGGCGCAATGTGCCTTGCGCAGGCGTACAAGCAAGCACAAGCTGATGACAATAATATCACGGGGTTACCTTGAAAACGCGCTGCAACAAATGCACGTAACTAAAATCACACAAAGACGGACTTAAAACAATCCAAACAAGCAGACAACGCAAAAATAACTATCTCGACATGTTTCAAAACATAGTTCTCATCACCTACATTATTACCATACCACTTTTCACTTCGTGTCGATCAAATTACATATCATTTCAAACAATTCAAGTGCAGACATAAATAAAAATACTTAGTGCAAAAAAATCTCAAAACCACAAACGCACATCAAATATAATTAAATTTTCACTTCAAATTTCACATAAAATTTAAGAACACATTAGGGAAATCCAAGCAACAATGGATTCATCCAACAATAGAATAACATATAGTCACACGGTGGCGGATGGAACGAGATGAATCGAAACACTGCGGCTTTAACGGTGGATGCTGAAACATGGACCAATAGGTCCCGAGATACCCCTAGCATACCCTAAAACCAAACAAAAAATAGAAATTTATATTTGACCTAAACCCTAAGTATGTTCGATCCATATTGGGAGGCGGGAAAATGAATCACAGTTGGAAACCAAAAGAGAATGGAGCAAACACCCTTACCTAAATGAATCGAATGCACAACGTGGAGAGATCCAGTGATATCAGTGATCAATGAGATAGGTCACAAAGTGGGGTGTGCATTGCAGATTGAGCAGACATGTGGGTGTCACACATTTCAAGGAGGTTCGGTAGAGGGGGAGGGGGTGTCGTGCGGCTAAATGGAGCCCGATGGGGAGGGGCGTCGCGCTGTAGGGGGTCACCAAAAATCTGGCTGAGAAGGGAGGGGCAACGTGAGGGTGGTCGGGTGGTGAAAAGGTAGTCTTTGGTAGGGGGGCACCAACGAGGAGGTCTGACCAAGGGAAGGGGAAAGGGAGGGTGCCGTGATACCATAGAGGAGGGGAGGGGAGGACCCGCTGCAGTAAGGGTTTGACGGGCTACTGGGTGGAGGGCGTGCCAGAGGGCGTTGGGAGGGGGAGCGTTCAGGGGTGAACTGCCGGCAGAGGGGAGGGTCGCTGCAAGGCAGAGGCGCAAGAGGGAGAGAATGGAGGAGGTGGCGGCTTGCGCGGGGAGAAGGGGAGAGGATAGAAGAGAAGGTGGGGGGTGGGGAAATAAGGGTGGCAGCTAGGGTTAGAAGGGTAAGGAAGAGAAGAAAGAAAAAAAACGGGACAAAATAAAAGATAAAAAAAGCAAAAGAAAAAGAAACTAAAACTAAAATAATGCACATAAAATAATAATAAAAATAAGAGTAATAATAATAATAGTAGTAATAATAATAATAATAATAATAATAATAATAAACTTTAACAACAACATAAAAATGATAAAAATTACAATTCTAACAACAAAAATTCTTTAATTATAATATAATATTATTATTCATAAAAAAAACTATTATTACAGTAATTTATTTATTTAATTTTTTTTCCACTCATTCAATTCATATTCATTTGGCCGATTCAAATACCATAATCGCGCGGTATCCGGGCTGACTGCATGACTTCAGCTAGCCGTGCGGTGCCCGCGTACTGACCTAGAATAAAAGTAATTATCATAATAATAATAATAAGTTATATCGTTTCATATTTAATAATAATTATAAATTTATTAACAACACTATTTTTTTTTTAAATAACGTAATAAATCACAATCTTTACTCATTTTAATTTTCTGGAGGTAGGCGAATCGTGCCGATGCCTAATCAGAGCCCTGCGGGGTTTCCAACACGCGCTCTGCCCGTACGTCCAGCAACGTCAGCTGAAAAACGCACACTTTTTAACATAATTCAAAAGTTTTTCATCCGAGACTCAACCCGAACCCCAAAAAAATTTTAAAAGGCCAAAGAAAATTATAAAATAAAATAAAAGACGGAGCATGGTGTGACACAAGGGATGATTATGCTCTTCAACAAATATTGTACATTCATATTACCCATATGACAATAAACTAACTCCCATTCTAGCAAGGCAACCTGTACGTGTCTCAGCCCGAGGAAATTTCACCATGCTATCACGTTTTTCAATATTCCTATGACCTTATTTGCTACATGCATAAAGGCTTGACGTGACAATTGATTTATCCTTTATCCTTTTATTAGAGTATTGTTGGTGTACACTGAATCCATTCCCCCATATGCGACATAAAAACATTGTGCTTCATCAAGTGACTTGAAAGTCATCCCTAAAACTGGTTTAGTAGAAGCTGCTACTACATCCACATCACCATCAACAACATTACAACACCCTGCAACAAAAAATAATAGTTCAAGAAAATCACATTAACTTTATAATAGGATTTAATTATAAATAAAAAAATTATAAACTATATTTTCTGGTGGAACTTCCAGTGGAACTTCCAGTGGAACTTCCAGTGGAACTTCCAGTGGAACTTCTGGTGGAACTTCCAGTGGGACTTCCAGTGGGACTTCCAGTGGGACTTCTAGTGGAACTTCCAGTGGACGTGGAGATGAACTTGAACATCAAGTGGAAGTTTCACTGCAAAAACCAGGGCAAAAACAACTAAAAGTGCCGCAATGAAATAACACTATAGAGCACGGGAACTTGTAGTGGAACTTACAGTGGAACATCCAGTGGAACATCCAGTGGAACTTGCAGTGGAACTTGCAGTAGAACTTGCAGTGGAACTTGCAGTGGAACCTCCAGTAAACATCGAGATGAACTTGGATATCAAGTGGAAGTTTCACTGCAAAAAACCAGACAAAAAACACCACTAGAAGCGCCACAATGCAACAAAACTATATATCATGGGAACTTTCAGTAGAACATCCAGTGGACATCGAGAGGAACTTAGACATGAAGTGGAAGTTTCACTGCAAAATCCAGGGCATAAACCACCAATGGAAGGGCTGCAATGCAACAAAACTATATATTACTTTGAACGAAAATGCACCAGAGCGCCGAAACATTGTTCGACATATTTACAACAAAACCAACAAAAAAGTACATCAAATAAACTCGCATGAAATACCTTCACCACTATCCATTATAAGGAGAACATTGAAATCTCGAACGAGTGTCTCGCCCTGCTCGAAACGTGAACAAAAATGAATTAGAGCGCTGCAACGCCGGCCCACTCGACCCACTCCACAACTCTCGCCCTGCCCGAACCTCGAACGAGTCTCGCCCTGCCCGAACCCCAAACGAAAATGCACCAGAGCCTCGCAACACCACCCTACTCCACAACTCTCACCCTGTCGGAACCTCGAGCGACTCTTTCCCTGCCCGAACGGCCAAATTCCTGGCGCGGAGCCTGGGAAATTTCACATGCGCCCCCATTCAATGTTGAGACGAAACTGCCCTCCATCGCCTCAAGAAGACCGAATGCTTCCACCTATAAAAACAACACGTGTCAACATCCCCCCATATCACCGAACCATCCTGTAAAAGGAGGTACTGAAGACGATAAAAAGCGGGTTAATGTAAACAGAAACATGGATCTTGCCTTACATATTTCCGTACGTTAGATCTCATGGTATGTAGTCAGGGTTTGGTTTTGTAAGGCGCGCAACCTAGGTGAGTGGAAACACAAATCACACAAACAGAAAAGAAAAATAGAGAAACACATAATTTAACGTGGTTCGGTCAGATGAACTACTTCCACGAAAGAAATTGACCAATTCTCTATTATCACTTTCTCCGAATCCCGTCGGATAATTACACAATTACCTCTCTTAAAAACAAAGGGATTTTAATCTGGTTTTATAGAGGAGCGAAAGCCATGCTTCTTCGGTTGGTGGGCAGTTCATCTACCACTGAAAGACTTATTTGCTGTCGGTTGCTTCAACATTGACAGCTTCAATGATAGATGCTGCCCACCATGCTGCCCACCAAAAGAGACTCCTTCTCCTTGCCGACAGAAGAATCCTCCCCAGATAACTCCCAAATTTGGGAGTGGCCATCATAGGTTTAGTGATAAATCACCTGGTAATATTACATTGAGATTAGGGTTCAAAAACCATGGGACGCAAGTACTGCACCACTATAGAAATGGTGGACTGCAGCATCAGCGACACTGTATCGGTGGCGGACACTACAGCAAGGACTGTAGCGGTGGCTGCACTTTAGCACCACTGTGCCATCCTAGATAATGTTCCATCACTATTCACCAGAGGACTTTCGGGTCAAAAATTTGGGCCTTCAAAACCATGTAATGGGTTTCCATGCCGACTTATGGACCATATACTGAATAAATAAGGCTGCTGCATTTGACAATGAAATAAAATAAGATCACAACAATAAAAATTCAACAACACAAAACAAGAATAATAATTTGTTATAAAAATAAAAACAAAACAAAACATTTAAATAAAATAAATTCAAAATTATAATTTTGTTAAGATAACAAAAAATAATTAAAAATTAAAAACAACCAAATTAAATTAATTAAGCAATTAATTAATTAACAAAATTAATAAATGATAAAAAAATAATTTAATTTATTGTTATGAAATATCAAATAATTTAAAGAAAAGAATTTAAATGTTAAACTTAATTAAATTATTTAATAGATTAATACTAAAAACTAAAATGAGATTAAAATTAAATACAAAGAACACGCAAAATAAAAGATAAAATAAACAACAATTAAAAAACAATAAATAAATTAAACATTAATAAATAATTAAAAGAACGAACAATTAGTAATCTTAAACTCTAAAACAAACATTAAAATTATAAAAACCGTTAATTTACTAATTCCACTATAAATTAACCATAAAGTGATTATTAACTAAATTATTGTCATCATAAGCATAAAATACACAAAAGATCCCACAAAAAGATATCCTTTAGTCATAGTCAATGGTAGGAAATAAATTTCAAAATGAAAAAGCTAAAATTTCACTATGAAATGATTTTCAAATTGATATTCCCTCAAGGATCCTCTCAGGAAGTGATATCTGAATTCCCTCTCGAATCAATTTTTTTCAATGAAAAATTGGTTATTATTTCACGAAAATGATTTATATTGAAAATTTTAAAGAGAATTTAACAAACATCAATTTACATCCAACTGAAAGTCCAAACATATCTTTACCTCCATGTAAAAAAACTCACATAAATTAATAGTTCATAATAAATAGGCTAGCCATTGGATGAGGTGGATTAAAAAAAAATTGTGGAATAAATTATTCATCCAAAAATTGATGAATAAAGAATAAAAGAATGAAAGAATGAGTTCATCCTGGATTATGATTTTCATTTCATAATCCATTTGGATGCATATATTATTATCTAAATTCAAATTAAAAAGATCAAAGTAAATAATAAATGCATGACATTGTCCTAAGATTTAACCAAAACCCATTTTTTCCAATAGGGAAAGAAAAATGATTTACCCAATTAAATACAAAAGACACTAAATATTTACCTTCTCAAAGTGGAATCACAACCCTCAAATTTGAGAAAAAATGTCAAAGAGTGAAAAGTCCAAAATAATGCTTAAAAACTAAAAATTTCGAATTTTTTGAAGGAGTTCTTGATGAGTTAAACAATAAAGAACATTTTAGATCATTTAAGAAGACCCCCTTTACCACACATACACACTTAAAACCCGACTTTATCCTCAAAGTTGAACCTCAAGGTGGAAGAAAACAATTAGACATTTTAGTTCAAAATATATTTTTTGTTCAATATTTTAATGAAATGTTGAAGGGTTAGAATGGAATTTAAACAACATTTTCCACAACTTCAAACACTTTTACAAAATAGAAATCAAATTGTACATGATTTGTCCTTTATGAACAAAAAAAAAGAGAAAAAATGATTTTCAAATTAGATCAAACCTAAAGTATGTTAAACAAAGACTTCAAAAAATAAACAATACAGTATAGGGTTCCAAACAAGGTTATAGAATTAGTTAAAAATAATTTTCATTGGAAAATATTCAAGCAAGCATAACACCCCAACAAGTTCAAGTGGATGAACTTAAACAAAAACACCAAGGGGCATCATCCCTCACACTTAATTTCATACAAAAGTAGAAAAACTTTGTATGAAAATAAAAAAATCCTCTTTAACAAGGAACCAATATCAAGGAAGTATGAAATATGATTAAAAAATTTATACTTCGAGCAAAATAAAACAAAACACCCCCTAATAGTGGTGTTGAGTTCTTACACATAGTAAATGATCAATCTTATTTTTCACTTATAGTACTGTTTAATCTCCCAATGATGGTACCTTTAAAGGAAAAATAGATGAAACATTAGTTCCACACATTAAAAATCAATAATGATGATACCAAGTAATGGCGAGGGGATATAACACTTTATAATTTCGAGCACATGAAAAAGACTTACTCACTCCAATTTCATGAAAATTTGAGCAGAGGATTATGTGAGAATTCACTAGACAGGATAATGAGGTATTCTTTTTCATTACTAAAAAACACAATCAAATGAAAATAATTATTTCATTAAATCATGGGTTGCCTCCCATGCAATGCTATATTTATAGTTCCCATAAATAATCTACCTATAATTTCTAACCATGATCATTCAATGGGTATGATTTATTAAAGATTCTAGTTATAATGTTTTTAAAATCAATTTCATGAGTACCACTCAATTATGATAAAATACTATCAACTAGCAAAAATCCAAGAAATTCTTTCAATAACACAGAATCATGGTTGCTTTCCAATGCTGTTGTTATGAAAAATATTCCAAAATTAGGACCAACCATTGAAGAAAATAACCCATAAAAATATCCAAAATGACAACAAAGTTTTTTAGAATCCCCCCACACTTGGGGATTCAAAAAATCCCCAAAAAGGCGCAAAAACAACTACAACCTTCTCAAGATCTCTGAAAATAGAACACCAAACTACTTTGGAAACCAAATATTCTAAAGACTCCCACCTAAAAGTTTCAAATACTGTAGAGTGAATATATTTTTCAGAGTCTATAATAGACTCAAATGAATTGAATTTCTCATGAATAGGTGGGAAATCATCATGAAAAACTTCATTAACAACTGGTATGAAATTGTGAGGGAAGAAGTCTTTTTCAAGCTGGCAGTAATCAATTTTTTTTAAGGGTTTAGGACCAGAACATTCCCCGGTTTCAAAAAATCCAAAACATTAATCATCAGATGAAAAACTCTCATACAAGGTCTCAAAAAATTTAGTAAGAGTGATTGGTAATTATTATTCCAAATTGAGATTTATGGAAGGAATTACCTCATCAACAGATGACTAAGAGTGTGGTACATGACCTTGAGAGATTACTTCAAGAGAATAAAAATACTCAATATCAGTAACTTCTAAAGAAAAAGAATAAAACACAAACTAGACCTCAAGTTTTAAACATTCATCAACAGGTGAGGTAACCATAAAAACTGATTTGCATGCCTCATGTGAAGGGTGATGGAAATTCCTCCTAAACTAAGTATTGAACTCATCATAGACTTCATCAGTTGATTCTAAACAATCCTAAAGTTTGGTTTTCCTAAAAACATGAAATTCTTTAATATCATCTACAACTTGGAGGGTTAGTATTCCTTTAGAAACATCAATTTTGGTACCTACAATATCTAAGAAAGGTCTGCCTAAAATAATAGGTACTTTTTCATCACACTCCATTTCAAGGATCATAAAATCAGTGGGAAAGATAAACTTCCCAACCCTAACTAACAGGCCATACACCCATTCATAGAGATGATTGAGTGTCCTGTTAGCCAGTTGAAGAGAAATTGAAGTTGGTTTCATGTCCCTTAGACCCAAGTTTTTGAATAGTGATAAAAGAATAAGGTTGACACCAGAGACTAGGTCACTTAATAAATTCATCTCCCTATTATCTCTAATTCCACATTGAATAAAAAAACTTCCAAAGTCCTTAAATTTTGGAGGTAATTCCTTCTAAAGAGTAACACTACATTGTTTAGTGAGATTAATGGTGTTTGGGACTTTCCAATCACTTTTATTAGTGTAACGTCCCAGTTTCGGGTGCCGCCCAAAGGTGCCCCATACCTGGTTGGTCATATGTAATCAAGCGCATTTCTCCGAATAGAAGAGGCTGCCAACCAGTAGTGAGGGAATTGGGTGTGATAGTGGGGAAACTATGCCCTCATTGGTAGAGTATGCATAATATAATAACAAATAATAACAACAACAGAAGCAATAATACCATGCAACAGAAGTAAACATTAGAAGACTAATAGTAAATAAACAACTGGAGCACATATATAAATGAAGCATGTCACATATGTCTATAAAAACAGCCAAATAAGTCACAATGCTAGAAATACAGTACTAAACCAAAGTACAAAGGAAAACTAGTAAACTAGTGCAGCATCACAAGCCTCATCTTGGTCTCATTCTCTCCAGCTCCAACTGCAATCAAGTACCTGATGAAGAAGGGCGTTTTACCTTATCTATAACTACAACCATATAATCTGTTTGGGCCCAAAAGAATGACCCAAATAGGGTGCTAGATGAATCCCAGTAGGCAGCCACCAAAAGATCTGTGCCTAACTATCAGTGAATATATATATAGCAGGTAATATGTAAAATGAAGCAATAAACAAGGAAGTAGTCAAAAGCAAACAATCATATAGTTTCCAATTACATTCATTTAAATTTATTAATTATTATAAACCGTTGAATAATGAAATATTAGGATCTATCCTAATCTATATATCCCCTATGTAATTGAACAATATATATCTCAGAAGACCATCTAACAATCAAGTAAGACCAAGTCCAAGTGTGTCATTTGGCTTGGCATGCTCGTCACAATCAATCAATCATTCACAAGAAACCCTTTGAGAAATTTCTCATAGTCTAACCCCTCTGGTTCAATATATCATTAATTAAATAAAGATATAATGACCCTCTGGGAAAGCTCACACAGTCTAACCCCTTTGGTCCCACAAAACAAAGACGCTTTGAGGAAGCACTCACCATCAATTCCCCCTGTGGTCTTTTAATGATAAAATACAGACTCTCTGAGGAAGCACTCAACGTCTATTCCCCCTATGGTTTCGTAACGGTATACTATATACACTCTGAGGGAGAAATCATTGTAAATCCCCCCTTTGGTATCTCAAAGTAAATATAACAGATACTCTGGGGAAGCCCTCAATGTCAATTCCCCCTATGGTCTAACTACACCAGGTTCTCACAGCCCTGTGTAATACAATCGTGCACAAATGATATCCAGAAGCCCAAATTAATCTCAAATACTATAAGGATAAGCAACTACAATGAATAACACTATAATTTAACAAGAAGCAACAATAAGAAATCAATTCCAACCTATCATGCAAGACAATTAAGCAAGGTCTGCCTCTTAGGAAACCTGGACCAAACATCCATAAACATTTAACCAAGGAAACACACCCACGGGTGTAACCTAAGCATAAAATCTAGCATAAAACATCAACAAAAACCCTTAATCTATTAATCAATTTAATGTAGATGATATCAGGGTTCAATTCCTTAACACAAAATAACCGAATCATGGGTAATTGACACTTAGGCATATATAACCCAAAGACAAACTCCAATAGGCAACAAACCACCTACCACGACATTGTAAGATCAATATAGATGAACATCAGCCTTTGAATAAGTCTAGAATGTCGTAGATCTACAAAAAGGTCAAAACTCTCAACCTTGGATAACTCAAGAAAGAGGAGAAATCAAGAAGAGAGATTGAAGAAGAAGGAAGGACTCACTAGTGGGATTCCAATGCACCCGCCATATTTTAAATCAGAACTTGGATGGAGAAATGGTGGATCAGAGAAGATTCATCACTCTTAGTCGCTCCTAGCCGAAATTAGGTTAGAATAATATCATTCTGGAGATGAGACACGACCCCGGTTTGACTAATCAATTAGAAAGAAAAGTACACAACATGTTCATTTAATGTACACACCATGTACTAGCCTCAACCGACCCCCTCTTTAGGTATTACACATGACCATGTACTTGTCCATTACAGGGCCAGTACATGGCCACCCGTGGTAACTGGGTACACGACGTGTACTTAGAAAATTTCCAAAACTTGATTTTTCCTAAAAAACACCCGAAATCAAGATCCATACCTGAAATGAAGATTTGAGTTCTTACAAAATTCCCCCATTAAATCAATTTGTCCCCAAATTTCCCTTAAAAGGGTGGAGAAGAAGAAAATTCAAACAAATCTATCTACTATGATCGTACGTCAGCCTCCCTCTCCCAAGTCTCGTCCTGTACTCGCTCGTGCTGCCACAACACCCGTACTAGGGGAACGAACCGACCATAGAGAACCTTTGTACTGTGATCCACAATCTGAATAGGGTGCTACTAAAAGGATGAATCCACCTCCAACTCAACCTCCCTAGGTTGAAAAATGTGAGATGGTTCTGAAAAGTAATGTCGAAGATGAGAAACATGGAAGATGTCATGCATAGCCTGGTACCTCTGAGGTAACTGCAACTGATAGGAAACTCACTCGACTCTCTCCAAAATCTCAAATGGACTGACGTATCTTGGTGAAATCTTTCCCTGTCTCCTAATCCTCCTGTGTCCCAACCTTGGTGTGACACACAAGAAAACCTGATCGTCGACCTCGAACTCCAGAGGTCATCTTCTTTTATCAACATAAGATTTCTGGAAAGACTGTGCAGTAGCCATCTTATTCTGAATCAACTCCACCTACTCAGTGGTCTTCTGGACAAGACGAGGTCCCAACATAGATTTCTCTCTTACCTCCAACCAACATAGGGGTTATTGGAATGGTCTACCGTACAAATCCTCATAAGGTTCCATCTGAACCGTTGCCTGAAAACTATTATTGTAGGAAAACTCCACTAGGGGTATATGTTTCTCCCAAGAACCCCCAAAATCCAAGACGCATGCTCGAAGAATGTCCTCCAACACCTGAATTGTGTGATCAAACTGACCATCTATCTAGGGATGGTAAGCTGTACTCAGAAGTACCTATGTACCCAAATCCCTTTGTAGTCCCTGACATACACGAGAAGTAAAACTGACATCCCTGTCTGAAACGATAGAGTGTGGAACCCCATGCAGCCGTACAATCTATCAGATGTACAACCTTCCAAGCTCATCAACACTGAAGGTTTCCTTGACCAGTAAGAAGTGTGTAGCCTTCATGAGTTTATCCACAACAACCCAAACTGCATCGTTCCCTCGAGGCGACCTCGGTAAACCTATCATGAAATCCATCATGACATCATTTCACTTCCACTTGGGAATGGGTAGCTGCTGTAAAAGCTATACTGGTCACTGATGCTCTTCCTTAACCTATAGACAAGTGGAACACCTCATCACAAAACCAACAACATATCTCTTCATACCTGATCACCAATACTGATGATTTAGATCTCGATACATCTTGGTGACACAAGGATGAACTTCCCACACTAAGAAATTAAAATCGCACAAAATCTCCTCACATATGTCTGTTGACACCCATACACATCCATGAAAGTGCAATATCTCATCCTCACCTATAGTCCATCTAGGAGTAGGGTCCTCTCCTGGCACACTCTCCTGTAGGACTAGGCTTTCAGAATCTAATAGCTGCCTCATTCTCACACGATCCATTAGAATAGAGGTAACAACTATAGAAGAAAGAAATGTCTACCCCTGTCTTTCATGCACATCCAAATGCATCTCAGATAACAGATTCATAAGCCGCCAATCACTACTGGCCTCCTAAACTTCTTGTATCTGAGTCCTCCTACTCAATGCATCATCCACTACGTTGCCTTTCCTAGGCGTGTAGGCAAGTTCAAAGTCAAAATAATGAAGGTAATAAACCCACCTTCATTGTCTCAAATTAATATCATGCTGAGTAAAGATATACTTGAGACTTTTATGGTCTGTGAACACCAAAAAATGAACTCCCGAAAGATAATGTCTCAAAAAACATAAAGCATGTACAATTGTAGCTAACTCAAGATCGTGCGTCGGGTAATTCCTCTCATGTGGTCTCAACTATCGAGACCTATATGCAATGACTCCTTCCCCCTATATAAGTACTGCTCCCTGTCCGATACCTGACGCATCATAGTAAATGGTGTAACTCTTTCCTGGTTCTGAAAAAACTAGTATCAGTGCTGAAGTCAACCTACCTTTTAGCTCCTAAAAGTCTGACTCACAAGAATCTGTCCACAAGTACTTAACACCCTTCTTAGTCAGGCCCATCAGTGGGCCTGTTAAGTATGAAAATTCCTATATAAAGCATTTTTAGTAACCATCCAGCCCCAAAAAACTCCAAACCTTAAAGAAGTTATTCGGATGCTCCCAAGAAACTACTTCTCTCACTTTCTCCGAGTCTACTGATACTCCTGTCTCTGAGATTACATGACCCAAGAAGTGAATCTGGTCCATCCAAAATTGAAATTTTGAGAGTTTGGTATATAACTTATGATCTCTCAGTGTACTCAAAACAATCTCAGGATGGGTGGAATGATCGTGTCAAGTGTTAGATTACACCAAGATATCATCCACAAAGACTACCACAAAGGAATCTAAGTAAGGATGGAACACTCAGTTCATTAGTGCCATGAAAACTACTGGTGTATTCGTGAGACCGAACGACATGACCACATACTTGTATAGACCATACTTGATCCAAAAGGATGTAAGAGGTATATCTAATGGGTTGACATGCAACTTATGATAACTGGATCTCAAGTTAATCTTTGAGAACACCTAGGATCCTCTAAGATGATCAAATATATCATCAATCCTTGACAAGGGATATCGGTTCTTAATCTTCAACTAGTTCAGCTTCTGATAATCCATGAAAATTCTAAGGGTACTATCCACATTCTTCGTGAAAAGGACAAGAGAACCCCAAGGAGAAGTACTGGGTCAGATGAAACCCTTTGCCTGCAACTCCTCTAACTACTTCTTGAGCTCCTATAACCTTGGTGTAGCCATACTATAAGGAGGAATGGAAATCGGTGCCGCCCCTAGCATAAGCTCAACAGAGAAATCTACCTCTCGCTTCAGAGGTAAACCTGAAAAGTCATCTAGAAAGACATCTCTGAAATGATCCACCACTAGAGGAAAGTCCATCTGTGAAGTCCCATGGTCATCCAGATATAAACCAGAAATCTGGTCTATAACTCCACCCTACCCATGATGCTCAGGTCCATCTCTTCTCTCCCAGACATCCCATTCATCCTTGTGTAGAAAAGACCCACCCTCTGGTGATGTGAAACTCACCCTACGGTGTTAGAAGTCAACAAAGGCCTAGAAAGAGACTAACTAGTCCATCCCAAGAATGACATAAAATCTTGTCATCTCTAAGAAATAGTGGTCCCATAAGAAGTGACACACACTAAAATCAAGATGAAACTCCTTGCACTGACATACACTAGTCGTTCTAAGCCCCAACAGAGTGTCTAGCTTCATAATATCCTCAGAAGTAAAGATACAGAGCCCAAGGCTCTCCACAACAAAAACATATATAAAACTATGGGAATCCCCTATATCAAAAAGAGAAGAAGCTAAAACTGAGGCAACTAGAATCATACCTCTAACCATAGAGGGTCCGGGATCCTGCTCCTGCTGGGTCTACTCCACTGAAAAGGTCTGATCTGTACCATGACCCTATGACCTTGCCTGACTTCCCTGAGCTGATCCACCCTGCTGTTATTGGAAGCCTATTGACTGGCTACCATGACCACGACCTCCTCACCAACCTAAATGGATGGACAAACTCTAGTTCCTAGACTGATGAGAAATTTGTGATCCTACTCCTAAACATGGAGTCGTAGTAAAACTCCTATCACTAGCTGCTGGTGAGAAAAACTGGAAAAAGTGCTGAAGATGGCCCATCTTTCCATAAGATTGACACTCTATTGGGTCTCTCGGGCCCTGAGTTCTCATATTCCCACTCTTACCACACTAGTAGCATACCACCTGGCTACTAGAATGAATATCTCATCTACTCGAATCTCCATGTGTAGACTCCCTACAGTGCTTCCTACTATCAGATGGAGGAGTACTAACTATGGATACTAAACCACCCTGGCTCACAGCTCCAAACTCCCTCAGATTATGCTCAGAGATCAGCGCCTAGTTAACTATAGAAGATATGGAAGTCAACCTGAAGATGTTCACCTGAGATCAGATGTCATTTCTGAGACCATCCTCAAACTTCCTGTCTATAAATAACTAATCAACCCCTGGAATGGGTGTGAAGCACTGCAGCTCTGTGAAGCGAGAAGAATACTCCATGACTAAAAGAGTACCTTATTCCATACACATGAACTCTCGAGCTCAGTCGACCCTCAAGGTCTCCGGGTATAAATAGTCATATAAGGTCCACTAGAACTCATCCCAAGCCATAACTTTTTGGCATCCTGCCTGTGATATCACATCCCACCATCTCTTGGAGGAATCTAGAAGCATATACATAGAAATATTCACCCTCCTCTCTGGAGGTGTCTTGAGATGTTCGAAGATAGAAAACATGGCTTCTAACCATGAATCTGTAGCCTAAGGTCCTATATCCCTTAAGAAAGTGGGAGGATGTTGCTACTGAAAAACCCACGTCAACTCTACCATAGATGGGGCGGGATGCGGTTCTCCCTGAAAGGTCTGCATAAACCTCATAAAGCCTTCTCAGAACTGTGCATCAACACCTGTGTCTAGTATAATAGCTGGTTCCAAGATAGGCATGATAGGAGGATCTTCTGGTAGTCCCTGATCTACCATTTCTAGTGTCTGATCATTGCTCTGTATCTGGTGTACAACTGGAGGACGTCTCAGTGGCATGAATCTATAAGTTCAAGTGCACAACTTAGTTAAAGATTATCACGAATTGAAACTTATAAGCGTAAGAAAGGAAGATGAGAAGAAAAAAATTAAAGTTTTACAAAGAAGGGTTACATAATGTGTATACCCTCCACATAGTGTGTTCTTTTAGGGTTCAACATGGGCATGTACCTCTGCCAAACCTTGTCCTATAACACCCCTACACATGGTGTTTTCATCCTCAGACACAACATGTACTTGAATTTTTCCTCCTACCCAAGTTTCTTCTATATGGACAAACCACACGATTCTCTCTTGGGTAACACTACATGGCATGTTCAGCCTACACACGACGTGTACCACTTAAGTTCTAACCACCTGTGTCATTAGTCACACGGTCGAAGACACGTTCGACTTCCACACGGCATGTTCAATCTAGACACATAGTGTACTACTTGAAAAACACCCACCTATATCATTAGCCACACGGTCGAAGACACGGTCAACTTCCACACGACGTGTTCAATCTAGTCACAGAGTGTACTACCTGAAAAACACCCACCTGTTTCATTAGCCACACGGCCAGATACATGGTCTCCACAACACAACATGTACTCCCAATGCACAACATGTTCTACCCAAGTTTCCCAACCTCGTGTCTCTTCTCACACAATCAGTCACACATTTAAAAACTACATGGTGTGTACATATAGTACACAGAGTGTACTTAATAAAAGTTTTTTCTTCTATAATAGAAGAACACATGGTGTGTGTTCATAACACCACACGCCGTGTTGTCTGGGTTTCTAGACAGTAAGCCTCTGAAACTTCTCCAAAACCCTTAAAAACTTAGAATTTTGTCCAAAGAATGAAAAATTATGACCCATGAGAGCCCATACTCCCACAGATCAAAGTTTGGTATCCTTATTCACATCATAACTTGAAAAAATTCAATTAAAGTTCAAACATGTTCCACCAAATTCCGATCCAAGAGGGCCCATAACACCTCAGGGACCAAAGTTTGGAATCCATCCAAATGAAACTTTACATTTACCAATACCCTATCAAAATAGTAGGTATTTTATCATGACATCTATAACAACAACATGTATATCTAGCACAACATCTATCACAAAAACATGCAATCAGTAATGCACCCTAAATGACATGATAAGAATGCATGACATGTGATCTCTAGTAAGTTCCTATATGATGCATGAGATGGAATAACCTTATCTCATCAAGTTGCAACATAAATAGAATGACAATGACATAAACCATAACACAAAACATGTGTATCATCCAACGGTGAAATCAAATCAACAATAACAATTGAAAAACCAGAAAAATTGCAATATTTGAGGTAACTTAGATTTTCCCTGTACACGGGTTAGCTATTCCCAGACACAACTTATTACCAACTAACTATTACTTCCTATCCCTGTCTATAGACTCCAAATAGTAAGTCAAAGAAGAAAATAATCCCTTTGATACCACTCTGTAACGTCCCAATTCCAGGTGCCTCCCAAAGGATCCCCATACCCGGTTGGTCACATGATCTCAAGCGCATTTTCCCGAATGCCAGAGGCTACTGAATAGCAGTGAGGGCCTTGGGTGTGGTAGTGGGGAAACTATACCCTCATTGGTAGAGTATGCACAGTGGAATAACAAATAACAACAATAGTGGAAGCAATAATACCATGCAATAGAAGTAAATAGTGGAAGACTGATAGTAAATAAACAACCGGAGCACATATATAAATAATGCATGTCACATATGTCTAGGAAAACAGCCAAACAAGTCACAATGTTGGAAATAAAATACTAAACCAAAGTACAAAATAAAACTAGTAAACTCCTACAGCATCGTAAGCCTCAGCTTGGTCCCATGCTCTCCAGCTCCAACTGCAATCAAGTACCTGATAAAGAAGGGTGCTTTCCCTCATCTATACCTACAACCATATAATCTTTTTGGGCCTAAAAGCATGACCCAAACAGGGTGCGAGACAAATCCCAGTAGGAAACCACCAAAATATATATGCTTAATTATCAGTGAATATATATATATATATATATATATATATATATAACAGGAAATATGAAAAATGAAGCAATAAATAAGAAAGTACTAAAAAGTAAAAAATCCTACAGTTTCCAATTACATTCATTTACATTTATTAATTATTCCAAACCATTTAATAATAAAATCTTTGGATCTAGCCTAATATTTGTATCCCCCATGTAATAGAACAATATATGTCTCAGAAGACCATCTAACAATCAAGTAAGACCGAGTCCAAGCGTGTGCTTTGGATTGGAAAGCTCGTCACAATCAATCAATCATTCAAAAGAAACCCTCTGGGAAAGTTCTCACAGTCTAACCCCTCTGGTTCAACATAAAATTAATTCAATAAAGATATAACAACCCTCTAGGAAATCTCACACAGTCTAACCCCTTTGGTCCCACAAAACAAAGACTCTCTGAGGAAGCACTCACCATCAATTCCCCCTGTGGTATTTTAATAATAAACTATAGACTCTATGAGTAAGCACTCAATGTCTATTCCCCCTATGGTCTTGTAACGATATACTATAGACACTCCGAGGGAGTACTCAACATCAATCCACCCTTTGGTCTCATAAAGTAAATATAACAGACACTCCGGGGAAGCCCTCAACGTCAATTCCCCCTATGGTCTGACTATACTAGGTTCTCACAGCCCTGTGTAATACAATCATGCACAAATGATATCCATCAGCCCAAAATAATATCAACTACTACAAGGCTAAGAATCTACAATTCATAACACAAGCATTTAACAAGCATCAACAATAAGAAATCAATTCCAACCTATCATGCAAGGTAAGGAAGCAAGGTCTGCCTCATAGGCAACCTGGACCAAATGACCATAAACATTAAACTAAGGAAATACACCCATGGGTGTCCCCTAATCATGAAATATAGCATAAAACATCAACAAAAACCCTTAATCTATCAATCAATCTAAAACAGATGATAACAGGGTTCAATTCCTTAATAAGAAATACCCGATTCACGGGTAATTGACACTTAGGCATATATAACTCAAAGAAAAACTCCAATAGAAAACAAACCACCCAACTCAACATTGTAAGATCAATATAGATGAACCTCAACCTTTTAATCGGTCTAGAACATCACAGATCTAAAAAAAGGTCAAAACGCTCAACCTTGGATAACTCAAGAAAGATGAGAAATCAGGAAGATAGATTCAAGAAGAATGAAGGACTCACCGGTGGGATTCCAACACACCTGTTGGAGTTCGAATCAGACCTTGTATGGAGAAACGGTGGCTCAGAGAAGATTCTTCACTCTCGGTCGCTCCTGGACAAAACGAGGTTAGAATAATATCGTTCTGGAGATGAGACGTGACCCCAGTCCGATTAATCAATTAAAAAGAAGAGTACATGACATGTTCATTTAATGGTGTACTAGCCTCAAATGGCTCCCACTTTAGGTAGTCCACACTACCATGTACTTGGCCATTACACGGCCAGTACATAGCCACCCGTGGTAACCGGGTACACGGCGTGTACTCAAGAGTACACGACGTGTACTTAGAAAATTTCCAAAACTTTCTTTTTCCTAAAAAACACCCAAAATCAAGATCCATACCTGAAATGAAAGATCTGGGTTCTTAAAATTAGATAAAAACATCTTAATGAATTTGAAATATAATGGGATTTTATCTAAAGCTTCTACAAAGTGAATGCTGATAGTAAATTCTCTAAATATCTAAATGACTTTCAAATAGTTAGGTTCATTAATCCATTTAACCCTTTGATAAAAAGGGATGTGAGGATAATAATTATTCAAAATTGGCTTATCATTATACTCATCCTCAAATCTCACCTTTTTTATTTTCTTCTTCAACTAGTTTTCATTTAATCTTTATTTTTTCTTTGGATTTTCTAGTTTTAGATTCACCGTTCTTTTAATTTTGGAACATGCTGCCCAAATTTAAAATTTTATAATTTTTCAAATTTTGAGTTTCAGGTTATGTTTAATCTTCAATACCAACTTCATTAGGTTTCACCCCAACTTTCTCTTGGTTTTGAGGCATAACCTAGTGTTAATACCATTCACATTCTCCATAGAGTTCATCTTAGAGGTTCTTGAAAACTTACCACTTCCTTTATCTCTCAAGCCTCTAACCAATTCCCCTAATTGATTTTCTAGATTATTTTATAAATACATTTTATCTCTTTGAGAATCAATTAGTTTTATTACGTGTTTCACCATCCTTTCTAAATTTCCAAGGGGATGATAAAGAGAATCCTCACTTTTCATTTTTTTTATGAAAATCAGAGCATCCAGAATTGTAATTGTTTTAAAGTGGTTCATTACTCCTTTATTGTGTACTAAAAAATAAACAAAACATGCATTTTCAAGGGGCCTTACTTTATTTTGAAGATAAACTTACTTGGAACTTTGGTTCATTAAAGTTTGAAGCTATATTTAAAGTTCAACAATTTGAATGTTCATTTCATGACCTGAACTGGTGTTGTTTTCATTTCTATTAACTTTTTTTCTCCTAGATGATTTTTGATGAGAATTTATGATAGTGTAATAAAACTTTATTTTGAATATTCAATGGTTTTGTTAATGTAACTCCCCCCAACCATTTTGTCAACTAAATCCCGAGAATATGGTAAAATTAACTCATAAAAAACTTCCATCAAAACATCATAGGGAAATTGATGATGGGGAAATTTCCTAAGAAAATCATGAAACCGATCCCATGACTCATTGAATGAATCATAGTCCTCTTTAAGGAAACAATTGATTTTACTTATTAATTCTCCAATTAACCATTTAGGAAATAATTTCATAACAGAATATTTATAAAGTTGATCCCATGTGTCAATAGTGTTTTCCACTAATTGATTGAAATATTTCTTAGTTGTGTTCTTTATACAACATGGAAATATTCTTAGTTAAATTTAATCCTCACTCAAGTCCCTGAGTGTCATCTGTTGGGATCCATTATAAAATTCTCTAATGAAAGACATAGTATCCTCATTAGGTTTCCTAGAAAATGATGGTGGTAGTGCCAAATAATATTTCTTGAGGTCATAGTTCATAGCCTTTTGAGGTAGACTAATTAAAGATGGGTTTCCATAATGATTGGAAATTGAAATTATCTATGTTTAGGCCTTTATAAATTTTCAATAATAGGATCATTTTATCTATTATGTTCAATTATAGCCTCAATATTTTCCATTTTTATAGTTTATTTTGGATTTTTTACCATGTTTTTATTTATTTATTTATTGTTTATTTTTTATCTTGGACACACGTCACCTTCCCCGGAAATGGAACCAAAATTCAATGGAATTGAAGATCATGAAAATTAATTATTTTAAAACCTATTATAAATTGTAAAACAGAAATTAAGAGTATCATATACCACATGGAAGGTTCAAGTAAGATGTGTGTGATCAAAAAATTAAATGAAAACTGAACCAAACTAAAACTATGAAAGAATAGAGGTGAGAGTGGTGAAGAAGAGTGGGAGATAAAGGTATTTAAGAATACATGGATATTAGACTACTTAGAATTGAGTTTAAAAATATTCTCTTCTCTAATATCACTAATTTAAATTATTATATTGCAAAGAGAAAAGGTGAATATTCACAAAGTTGTTTCTTTAGTGAACTTTCACAGTTCAGTAATATATCCCTTGAAATAATCTCTCGATCACCACTTAGCAGTAAGTCTTATTCATTAACACAGAATTGAATCTTAAACTTTTCTAGTTTTTGGTACTAAGATTAAAATTCTAAAGTTTAAAGTCTCACTTCATCACTAGTCGATCCTTGGAATAATTATAAATAATAATCATTAATAATGAAATAAGAACATATAACTAAAATTGAAATGTAAAAAAAAAAATCAACGAGAGCAATTTTTTTTAAGAATTTTAATCCATCGTAGTCTTATTTTCCTAAAAGTAATCAGCTAAAAATATTTAGAGACACGACTACAAATATTTTACAAAAATACATAGAAATAGTAAAATAAAAAAAAGAGAATGAAACAATGTAATAAATATTATCTATAAAATTAGATTTTCCCTCCCTCTCGAGTTTCTCTAGTTCGTCATTATTTTTGCTCTCCCACTTCTCTACTATGCACTCTCTTGAAATTATTTTTTATCTATCTCCCCCACCTCTATCCTCTGTCCATCATTATTTTCTATCTTTATCTCCCCTAATTGTGTTATGTACCTCCTCCTTTTATTTTATTAAATATGCACACCAACTTAACTTGATAGGGCCATATGATAGTCATCACCAACAAAATTTTCTTTCTATTTTATCTTATGTCAATACCCTGTCACATTAATAAAAAACTAAAAAAAACTCTCACACAATTTAATAAGAGATTATTTCACTATGTGTCTTAATTTGACTTCTTATCAATTAAAATTAATTTCTAACCATTCATGTGCCAATTTCTTTCTGGACTTCAATAAGACAACTGATCAATAAGAGTAAAACTCACCCAGTTCTGGAAAATCCCAGCCTGAACTCTACACCGTAATTCCCATCTTCTGTTCTGGCTCGAAGTCTAGTTAGAAAAGGTAGAGATAAACATCACAATAGATTGATGGAATAGAATAAAATGATTCATTTCATCTTGAAATTGGAATGCAACCTTCAACATCTCACAACTAGAATCAAAATTCAACCCTGCATCAAACAACAACCAAGCATCAAATTCCTTCAACTTCAATTCAGCTTCTAAAGGCACAATAGAATACCCATTCACAAACAACAAAATTAGGACCTTCATGCTAAATTAGGTTCAACCTCAAATTGAGTAAAATAATCTTCGTCCAAGAATGGCTTCAAAGGCCTTACCAGTTGTAGGGTTCATCATCAGCATCAACCCAACCCTCATCAATGAAAACCTATAAAGAAAACATTTTGGTACTTGACATACTTAAAATGAGAGATTTATGCCTGAAAATGAATCATGGGGTTCGCCGTCATCTGTGAAGTAGATTCGGCCAATGGAAATGCTTCAAATTAAGCCTCATCATTCAATTGAGGAAAGTGTCAGTTGACAATGTACCTTCATCATGTTTTAGAAATTGATGGTGAGAGGCTCTCAAGTATAGATGGACTCAGGCACGGTCTCAACTTCCTCCAATCACGACGAAGGAATGATACAAACTTGGGTTATTATTATATAAGGTACAAAAAATCTTCGATGACACGCATCATGTTCAACCTCTTATTTATTAGCATCTTCCACAGATACCATATATGAAATGAATTGTGTTGAAGATTCATCCCAAATGAATCGAGCTCGAGAATCTTGATTGTGGTCAGTTTTGATTTTCACTATTCTTCTTTATCTCACTGATTCCCAACCAACCTCAATCTTCTCTCAGTTCATCCCCTATGAGTTCCAACAGTGCAAGATTTTTTGAATACTTCATCATCACGCTTGGTTGGCTCAATTGATAGGTCTTTGGTCTGAAACTTCACTCCCCAAATGACTTCAATTTGAAAATATTTTGGTTACTCATTTTGGAAGTAGGATAACCTACTGCTTAGGTGAGATAGTGGAGAAATGGTTATATAGGATAAGGAAGGAAATCAGGTATGTGAATCCAAAAAATCTGGCTACGCCAGGGTTACTATAAACGAAAACATGGATTGGGCTTTCCATATTTGGCTACAAGAGATATCATGGTAAAAGGCTCCATGAATCCTCATTCCATTTCTCCTTATATTGGAGACGTGAGCTAATTGAAAATTATGTTACATTACTGCTAGTTTGAAATTTCTGAACCCTACTTGCTTTTTCATGTGACAATGAAAAAAAATAAGATCACTGAAATCAAAATTCAATAAAATTTAGCCAAAAAAACAAATTTTTAAATAAATGAAATAAATTCAAAAATATTATTTTTTCTAGAAAAAAAATAATTAAAAATTAAAAAAAGTCATCTTAAATTAATAATGTTATCAATTAATTAATAGAATTAAGAAATGATAAAAAAAAAATACAATTTACTATCACAAAATATCAAATTATTTAAAGAAAAGAATTTAAATGTTAAACTTAATTAAATTATATAAAATATTAATACCAAAAAATAAAAAATATTAAAATTAAATAAAAATAACACACAAAAGAAAAGATAAAATAAACAATAATTAAACAAATGATAAATAAAGTAGAAATTTATAAATAATTAAATGAATGAACAACTGGTAGTATTAAACTATAAAAACAAATTTTTAGTAAAAACCCATTAATTTATTAATTCCACTATAAATTAACCATAATGTGATTAGTAACTAAATTGTTGTCATTATATGCATAAAATAAACTGTAAATCCCCCAAAAATGATTTAGAAAAATGTAATGAATATTGGCCATATCAGTTCCCATTGCACCTCCTTAGAGATGAGGTTTGATCTTTATATGAGTTTATCATTGAGTGGTCGTGATATTCCTATGTTGTCAATGTTAGTATAGGGGTTCCTATCTTCCTTGTTTCTACTTTACTTTTGTAGTAATTTCTCACCCCTCTCAACCCCACATTCCTTTTAGGGTTTGGATTTGAGTTTTTTTTCTTTTAATCTACCTTTTGTGAAGTGGTGGAAGAAGTTTATAGCCACCTTTATTGAGGCAAGGATACCTCTAATATTAATAGATTTTTAATTTACAATTATTTTAGAGGCTTAAATTATCTTTTGACCTATCATAGGGTTCATTGGTTGGTCGGTGGGGCATGCATTTCATTTTGGGCTTAGGGATTCACATCTGCAGAGGCTTATGTGGGTAAGCCTCTTCTTCTTTTCTCATATTACTATAATGGTTCTATTATAGGGAATTTGGTATAGTGATTGGTGACCAATATAATGTTTTTCTAATAAAAAGTGTTTTATTAAAAATGATTTAAATTTAGGTGAATTAAAATTTTCTATATCTTTGTTATTTTAGATTCTTGGGGCCTTGATGATACTTACTTGAGTGTGATGTTATACCTTTCGTATTGTGTAAATCATAGTGTGAGTTGAATTACATGTTTTTTAAAATTTTATGACATTTTTATCAATTTACTTATTATAATTTCATGGTTATGGAATTGAGATAGAAATTTTATGGCCCTATTACTCTAAAAAATGTTTTCATGCCTCTTGGGTTGTCCTTTATTGACACAAGAGGCATAATTACTTCAATAAATTTCAATGCTTATGTGATGGGACTCTAGTGATGGGAAAACCATGAAATGGGTTGTTTTGTTTATTCCCTATTTTTGTATACCATGTTGTAGGATTTTTTGTTATAACTCAATGAATATTGTGTAATTTGGTGTCAGTTTGGATGAATTAATCATAAATAGGTTCCATTGGATCTCTGGTTTCCTTCTATGATATGAAATAATGTTGAAATTAGTAGTCATGCTAGGATTTAATAAGCCAAGATAAGGATATTACCTATATAATTTTCATAATATAGACTTCCTTATGGACTTTAATGTAAGAATTACAACTTTGAAGTGTTTAGGGTTACATCAATTTGATATTATTTTTATTATGTCAATGTGACCCTAATGGTTATAAATGACTTGTTTATGATTTAATTTTATTCCTTGAATCCTGTTATCTAGATTTTGGATTTGAATATAATATGTTCATTCTTTATTATCAAGATTTAGAAACATTATACTGATTGGGTGGTTTTATAGATATTACACTTGTATAAACTTCTTTCCATATATAGCATATGAAGGTGTGAGCCTTATTTTGTAGGTTTCAAATCAAGGAGTGTGTACCACTTACACATGAGGATATAAACTATATTTATGTACATATACTCATATAAACTAAGGATAAGGTATAACTCTTAAAAAAAAGAATCATGGTGCATTTGT
The DNA here is from genome assembly GCA_963277665.1 of Viscum album. Lineage (NCBI taxonomy): Eukaryota > Viridiplantae > Streptophyta > Magnoliopsida > Santalales > Viscaceae > Viscum > Viscum album. Next base: position 1,494,960,248 of record OY728120.1, read on the forward strand.
TTTTCTTTATTCATGTTTATAAACATAGTTAATGACTTCACTCATGTTTTATAGAAACATATTTAAACATAGAGTCAATATATTTATCCTTTTTTATAACTAGACATACATACCTTTTATTAAAATGAAGGAAAGTAAAAATATACTTAACCATGTTTTCATGAAGCATGGGAATGCATTATTTTATAAATAAAATCATCATAAATTTTATTCATAATTTTTATTTCCTACACCAATGCATGCCTCATTCATCCCCGCTATCATGTACACATATGTCATGTCTCACCCCACATGGACTCTAGTGAGGGGAAAACCATGAAATGAGTTATTCTATTTGTTCCTTATTATCTTGTACAATGTTATAGGATGTTTTGTTGCACCTCCATGCATATGGTGTAATTGGGTGTCTCATTAGACCAATTACTCATAAACACATTCCCTTGGATCTTAGGTTTCTTTATTTAAAATGTAATCATGTCAAAATTAGTAGTTATGTTAATCATGAATAAGACAAGACTAAGGGATTCCCTAAATACTTTTCAAAATATAGAATTTATGGTATCCATTATTGTTAGAATTCAATCTTGATATAATGTGTTTGGGGATGTCACAATTTGATGCTATTTGTGGTGTCTATGTGCGACCATAATGGTTATAAATGAAATTACTATTCTTTAATTTTATTCTTTAAAGAATTTTAGGAGGATTATTTATATGAATATAATATTTTCACGCTTTATGTTATTAATTTAGAATAAATATAATTTTCAAGGGTTTCTTGGTGATATAACTATTGGTCTAATAAATATGGAAATAGGGGGGTGAATTGAGTTTTTAAAAACATGTATAAATTAAAACTAAATTAGATAAAATTAAAATAGTTAAATAAATAAACTAAAATATAATAGTTATAACACATTAGAATAATAAATATAAAAGACCACATAACATGAATCTATAAAATAGTTCAGTAATAATAGACTAAGGGATACCTATGTATCCTCCCCTAAAGATCCTTGATGGGTTTTGGATTAAACCATTAATTTTTAATGGTGGTAGCAAGAAACCCAATATCCCTTTCGTTTTAGTTTTTCTAGAATGAAACCTATTTACAAATGTAAAACCCTTTCTTTATAGTGATTGTACCATGGAACCCAATCCCCTATATTTTTAGTGGTTGTGGAAAGAATCCCACTATCCTTTTAGTGGTTGTGGAAATAAACCTAATTTGTAACACCTTTAATGGTGTGCACCAATCCCCCCACACTCAATAGTAGTGATCACCCAATCTCCATCACTTAAGTTTGTGAGCACAAAACCCCCTCACACTCAATGGTAGTGAGCATCCAAGAATAGAAAAAGAAGAAAATTGATATATTCAAGATCTTTGAAGTAATATCTTAATCCTCCAACAAAAATACAACAATAGTAGAGTAGGAGGAAGAGATAAAATTGTAAGAGAGTGTAAGAATAAGATCAAAGTGGCATAATTTGTCTCTATAATGAATCTTTATGGTAATAATATGCATTAAATCACCCATGGGGTGTATTTATAGACTAAAAAGCCTTTAAGTCTATTATATAACCTCTAATAGTCAAAATTATACATTAGGAGTCTAATTATAGCTCTATGGTCCACCAAAAATAGACAATTTTTTCCTTTTTTTAAGTCATCAAATAGCTGGTGGGTGTCACTAGTCTTCCAGTGGCACTTGGATAGAGTCGGTGTTCTTTATAGGTGTCAATATCTATCCTATGTGGTCCACCAGGCATCAACTAGAACTCTCAAGTGGGGGACTTCTATAAGGTCCTCCACACTCCAATTGAACCCTCCACTTTGTTCGAATACCTCATGGATAAATTTCTAAAATAAAATTTCTGAAATTCATGAAATGAAATGGTTAGGAACACAATTTTTTGTTTGTGATTATTAAAACCACCCAAGAGAGTGAGTTAAAACATTATCCTCTTTTTTGATGATCACAAACACTTATGAAATTAATCAATATAAAGATAGGAATGAGGTAATTCTCACAAATATAACTAAAGAAATTTAAATATTTCATAATTAATTTCAAAAAATAATTTGATTTCAAAAATTATTTCATCAATATTTAAATATCAAAACTTCTCACCCTTTGTAATTATCAAAAAATCAAAATCAGAAAACATTCACAATTCAATAATAATTCAATTTCAAAACAATTCAATTTTGAAATGTTTTGAAATAATTAAAGATACCATTTAAACTAGTACCTTTTTCTATAAAACTAATATGAATATTCCATTAATGTCAAAACCATATACCCCTTTGAATATATAAAGCTATTACTATGAAAATTCATGAAATTAATTTTTTTTAAAAATATTTGAAAAAATTTGAAAATATATCTTGAGAGTCTAGAATATAACAATAACTTATATTTCATAACATTTCCCCCTAAAATAGATTTAAAAAAGGTATTAGAGAAATAATAAATTTAATTACACCACAATATAACCCATTATTATTATAATAAAATTCATATAAAAGGTTTATAGAAATAAATTTAATGCATTTATAATAAAATGATGTCTAAGAATATGAGAGAGAAAACTGAAAATGAATTTGATGTTTTGAAAAAAATTCAAATTTCCAAAACATATTTAGAAAAATAAAAACCACACATTTCAAGTGTTAAAATTTAAAAATCCTCTTTTAAAATTTTATAACAAATAAACACATGAGCATGTTTTAGGAAAAAAGATAAATTTGAAATCATAACATGATTCAAATTTATTCTAAAAAGAGTACCTCTCTCTATGAATTGATTTATAAATAATAAGTAACCCCCCCACACAATTAGACAATTCAAACCATAATATTCCATAAACTATTTCAAATTAAGTTCAATTGAGATATTTTTTTAGATGATTTAATATCAAATTTTAAATACTAAAGAGACTCCAACATTCAAAATAGATTTTGTCATGGTATATTTAATTCAAAAATAGGTTTCTGTATTTAGGAAAATTTGAAATTCAAAAGGTTAGGCTACCCATCAATTGATGAATACTTTCAAAGTATAAGGGGATGCCAAAAAAATATAAATAAATATTTAAATAAACAAAAGAAATAACACACCTAAGAGTGTGAAATAATTCAATCAATCAATTAAAGATATAAAAGAGATAAATGGATCAATGATATCAATATTTAAAAAATATAATTTTTATAAATACAATTCAATATTTAAATGATAAATCAACGATTTAAAGATTTAAAATAAAGAAGAAAAGTAAATAAAGATCAAGGTGGAAGTAAATCATACTTCAAAAAATATCATGGTTGAAAAATTAAAAGATTAGTTAATCCTCATGCTTTCCAAATATCTAAAGGGAGTATTAGAATCAAACCATTTTAATGTATCCCTTAATAAAATAAATACATTCTAAAGCAAGGGGGTTTAGATACTAAAAATATTGAATGTGAGATAAAACAATTTATATCAAAATGAGATATAAAATATATTTTTAAAAAGAATTTCAAATTTTTAAATAATAAATAAGATTTGATTCCTATATTTCAAAGTGAAATATAAGATTGAATTTCAATATTTCAAGACTTAAATTTTTTTAAACGAATTCTAATACAAAATACATGAAATGAAATTAAACAATTATAACATAAAAAAACTATATTTGGAAACAAAACTCACATTTATTAAGAATAATTAAAATATTCCTTTGAGGGATAAACATTGGTTCGCATTTTCTCTTTTATGATGAATTCAGAAATTTATTTCTCATAATATATAAATATTGAGCTCTAAATATGATGGTGAGGTAAGGGATAAAAGGTTTAAAATGTAAAATAAACCTTCACATTGTGAGAGGACAAGAAGGATTAGAAATAGGAAACCAATTAGCTGGTAAGATATTATTGTCGGCCGGTGGGAAAAAAATAGAATCCTATTTTTGGAAATCTACACCGGCTATCTGATGAGGAAGCACTGGGTAGTTAATGGCTTCCTAGGTATCTCAAACAAGAATTTTAATTTTCAAATAAAAACTAAATATCTACCCAAAAAATATCAATAATTCAAATACAAATCAAGTTAAAGAACATAAAATCTCACAAGATTTTAATTGAAACCAACTTAAGGAATTTAATAATCAATTTAATATGAAAATATTATATTTTCAAAAAAAAATTGATATCCTATTAAATAGAAAATTTATAAAAAATTAAAAGATAAATTCTTAAATTTGAATTTAATTTTCAAAATAAATGGAGAATATTCAATCTAATATTCAAAAAAGAAAACCCCCAATTCAATAAATATGTTTTTCATAATCAAGGAATTAATAAACCTTATACTTATCTATTATAAATGTCACTTGATGGTTCTACCTAGCTCCTCCTTAATAATATTAGAATGTTATACCATAATGGGGGATTCCCTTGAGACATTATACCTACAAAACAATCGAGATACTATAGATTTTGGTACCTAAAATTTGGGTCTAAAAATGTTAGTTAATAATGACTTTGGAACCCACATTTTCTTTGTATATGATTTTCCATAATAATTATGATATTTTCTTGGAAAAATATTTGAAGTAAGGTGAATATATTTGGGCCTAAAATAATGGTAATTTTTTCAATCACACTAATAAAACAAGTTCCTGGTTTTTATATAATAATTTTAAAATATATATTATTAAAAACTTATTAAAAAATTAGTAATTTTAGTATTTATAGAGGATCATTATTGATTTGAGTAAAAAATCCCACAAATTAATTTCCCAAGCCTTTGGGAACTTGAAATCAAATTCAAATTTTTCACACCTCATGTGAACTTGGCTTGATAATATTTAATATTTTTAATTTTATTTTTTCAATTTATCAATATTTAATTGGTACTTTAAAAAACTATTTTATTTTTAACATTATATATTTCAATGTTAAAGCTTTAAATTTCCTCCAATAATAAATTGAATCTCATTTCTTGATTTTAATTTTTTTCTTAAAGAAAAGCCTTATAATTTTTATTATCATCCTTTAGTTTCTAATTTTCTTTAATAATTTTTTCTATTTAGAAAACAACATGATTGTATTTATTTTTTTGAGTTCTTTGAATGTCATGGATAGTTACCAAAAAACTTCTTTCAATTGATCTCTATAATATCTTATATCTTCATAATTTATATTTCTATAATAATAAGAAGAATTTATAGAATATCATGAGGATGTAAGAGAGTTTACCTCATTATGGGACACGTGGAACTTGGAACATCCATCACTTGAGGAGGTTGATGAGAGGGAGTTGTCTCTAGTACTCTATGTTAACAATTTTAATTCCTTATTACATTGTTTTTTTTTCTATTTTACCTTATTTTTGTTCAATAAGAACTGTGGATTGATGTAACCATATTTCTTGTAATCGTAGAACTTTACCTTTGGTTCACCTTGTTTCTTCTCCTTCTTTTCATAGTGGTAAGAATTATTTCTCTTCAGGAATTTTCATAGCTTATTGTCCAAGGGATTGATTTCATAATCACTTATGGATGTGTTATTATCAGTTTCAATAAAGTAAATGGTTTTATTTTCCTTGACCTCTTTGAATTATTTCATGAATTTTCTCTTTATTGTAATCTAATAGGTCTTGAGAGACCCAATGATCTCTTATATCAGTATACTCTTTTTGTCATTTTCTACTTTTATTTCCATCACTTTGGGTAAAAAATAACTAGGCAAGACCCAATATATCTTTTTCACAAGAATATCCATTGTAATATCATCACCAAAATACACCATTCTATTAAAAATATCAGTGAAATGGGTCAATATTTCAGTTATAGACTCATTAAGATGCATATTAAAGTTTTCAAAATATTTTCAATATATATGAATCCTAGTATAATTTACCTTATTGGTACTCACATGCATAACTTATAATAATTTCCAAATTTTATGAGTGGTTATACACACGTAAACTCTATTAAATTCATTTCTATATGACCCTAAATATAGAGCATTAATGGATTTTCTATTAAGATCAAAAGTTTTTATATCATCAAGGGTCTATTTTTCCTCTTTTCTTGAGTGGGGGTAGACCCATGTATTACAATTTCCCAAACCAAATATCATATTCTTCTAAGAAATATATACATCCTAGTTTTCCAATAACCATATTGTGATTCATCAATGTAAAGAGCTCTACCCATTGAGTGTCCTTCGAGAGAACCTTGGGAATTTGAGGTAGAGGCTATCTTTAAATGATTGTTTCTTTAAATGGGTTAATGTTTTAAAATCAATGATGGATCTGATGATAATTGTTGGTCTGATTAAATATGGTTAGAGTGGGGGGGGGGTAATTTATTTTTTAAGAAAAATTTTAAATTAAAAATAAATTCAATGAAATTAAAAAAAATTAACGTGATAAATTAAAATATAATAGTTAAATCATAACAGAATAATAAATATAAAAGACAATGGAACATGATTTAATAAAGGAGTTAAAAAATAATCCACTACGGGATACCTAAATCTCCTGCCCTCAAAATCCTTTAGTTTTTTTTGGATTAATCTCTTGTTTTTAATGTTTGAAGCAATAAACTTGGCCTCCCTTTCTTTTTAATGATTATAGCAAGAAAACCATTTACAAATATAATACCCTTGGTTTTTAGTGTTTTTACCAAGAAAAAAAATCTTCCTTTATTTTTAGTGGTTGTAATAAGAAACCCCCTCTCCTTTTAGGTATTGTGGCTAGAAACCAAATCTCCTAAAATTTTAATGGTAGTGCACACTAATCCCCTCACACTCAATGGTAGTGATAACCCAATCTCCCTAACTTAAGGTTATTAGCACCAAACCAACTTACACTCAATGGTTGAGAGAACCCATGAAAATAAAAAAGAAGAGACTTACTATATAAAATCCCTTTTAATCACACCCTTAATCCTCCAGTAATAATATAACAAAAATAGAGTGGGAGGAAGAGAGAAAATTGTAAGAGAGCACAAAAAAGAGAGAAAAGTGATGAAATTTGGATCTATAATGAACCTTCATTTTAACCATATAAATACAAGAACCTTGGGGGTGTATTTATAGACTCCAAATCCTTTAGGACCATTCTAGAACCTATGAGGTTTAAAATGATTCATTGGGAGTATAATTATAGCTCTAGGGTCCACCAAAAACAACTATTTTTTTGCATATCTGGAAACCACTATATAGCTGATGGGTATCATTTGTTGGCCCATGGAAATTAGAAAAATTAGTGTTCTATTCAGGTACCACCATCAATATAGTGTGGTCCAATAGGTACCCATTGTAACCTTTAGGTGGAGGACTTCAATAATTTCCTCCACGCTCCTCTTGATCCATTAATTTAGTCTAGAAACATTTGAAAAAATATCTAAAATAAAAATGATGAAATTCATGAAATAAAATGGTTAAAAAAACAATTCGAAATTTTTTATCATTAAAACCACATAAGAGAGTGAGGTACAAAAAATTACACATGTAAATCCTTGCTCCCATGTATATTGTATATAAGTTTCATCTTTATTTTTCATATTCTTGATCAAGGTGTGCGTGCCACTTACACATGGGAATCTCACCTATATTTATGTACATTTTCTCATATAGAGAAAGTATAGGGAATATCACAAGAAAAAATTCATTTAACCACACATATTTTTTACATTAGTCTTGTTAATAAAGATGGATATTTCCCCAAGTTTTATAGAAATGAATTTTAACATGGCTTCAGTAAATTTTCCCACATTTAAAACTTGAATTACTCATATTTCATTGAAACAAGGGTAAATGAACATATAATTATGAATGTTTTTATGAAACATGGGTAAGTATTCTATTTTATAAAAAATAAAAAATTTATTTCTTTTTCATAATTTTCATTTCCATAACCCACACCGGCCTTGAGTATCCCCACCACCGAATACAGATCTGCCATGCCACACCCCCTAGGAAGATTTCACGTGTACAATATCAATTTATTCTTCTTTAGAATTTTCATTTATTTCCCACAATTTTTCCACACATATTTTTTCTCATGTGTATTCCTTTCAAATCCCCCCAACAAATTTAATTTTTATGTAATTTTTGACTAAAAACATGGGTCGAATATCTCCACATTTTTTTAAAACATGATTAATCATAACATTGGTAAATTTATATGCATTAATAACTTGAATTACACATGTTTCACTGAAATATTAGTAAATGAACATAAAATTACCCATATTTTTATGAAACATGGGTAAGTATTCTTTTTTAAATAAAATCAATTTCACATTTTTTCAAATTTTTAATTTCATTTACTCACACTTGCATCACATGTAACTTCTAATGTCACAAACCAGATCTAGTCTCCATCCAAACCATCATCCAACCTGGTCCATGGAAAGGCCCGAAGGGAATTAACTATCCCCACAGGATGGAAAAAGTGCTCAGGTATTATAAAAAATGGTTTTGGAACAATTTACCTGAGTATAGAAACATTAAACAACAAATAATAATAAATAAACTGAATCTGAAAATGCATACAACACAAGCCTTAAATAAAATTCAGAATTGAGTTACGTAGTTTTAAATAAAACCCAAGAGGGACACAACTCAAAAGTAGTAGCATGTACGAATCAAGAACCACCACACGTCAAGGGGACATCACCCCCAAGCCTTCTCCACAACACCGCACTCGGAAGAGAAGCTAACAACCTGAACTACCATCTCTAAGGAACTTTCCCTACCCATGTCAAACATTATCAAGTTTACTTACACACCACGATGTAATTAGGGTGTGAGCCTAATCCCAATATGATGCCACCCAAAATATTCCATTTGATAAACATTTTAAGACCAAAATCTTGTAAGTTTTTATAAAAAAGAAATGTTAGTAAGAATTTATGAAAGATGCAACTTCAAAAGAAAATAGTTTTCAAGAGGGAAACTTTGAAGAATGTATACTTGTAAAAGAAACACATATGCTACTGAATTTTCCAAAAAAACACACCGTATGCCGAAAATGAGTACAATATAGCCAATGAGCACTAGTTAAAGGAACACCCCTAGGAAATAGCTAGATGTGGTTCCCTAGGTACATCATATATCTGTGTATAAGTAACCATAACCAATATCCTTATCATGCATGAGCCACTAGGAGGGGAAACCCAATGTCCTAATGTTCCTCAGACATAATCAAATTTTAGTTAGTGTTTTCATGGTCAAAATTTCTAAGTGAAACAGGGATGATACCGCTACTAAATCACTAGTATACTAGTCCTAGTTCTCCCACCTAGATACCCGAGTTTCCCTCTTTATGCTCAATCAAGTTTCACATGTCATAAAATACCATTTTCACACGAAAATTACACTTCTAAATAATGAACACACACCAAAAAATCCACATAAAAGTCACATAATACCCTTTTTACATTCAAATTAATTTTAACATCATACAAACACCAAAACTTCCCACAAACATGTCTCGAACCTTTCTTACAATTTAATAAATCATCTCAACAATTTATAAAACATTCTCAAAAAGTTTTACATAAAAAATAATCACTTTATATTTCAAGAAACCATTTTAAGAATATAAACCCACCAAAATAGTACCCAAACATATTTTTTACCCTTTGTATTACTCAATAAACCATTTAAAATTTTCATAAAACAATTTCAAGAAGTAAAACAAGGCTTTGTACACAAAATCCATTCAAAAACCAACTTTCAAGGCCAAATTCACCCCAATACCATACCAAAATAGAATTTATTGCCTTATAAACATTTAATAAACCAATTTCATATATTATAAAATTTCTTCAAATAATACCACATGAGTGACACATGAAAAACACATAATTTCAAGAAAAAATGAAACTTTAAAATCAAACTCTTAACCAATTATATCAAAAATTATTTTCGCAACACACACAATAAGAAGAAAACCTACTGAATGATACTAATAATCACACATTTATTGAAAGATCCCAATGGATTTCCTTCCTTGAAGCTCTTAAAGGTACTTATTTTTATAAAACTGCCACGATGAAACCACCTCTTTTCAAGAAATTGGATGATGTTCACTTCTCAGTCAAGGATGATCATGAGGCCCTTCAATAGCATACTCAAATGTGTAAGTTTTCGATTATGGGTCACACTTCATACATCAAAGTAGATAAACCCTGGTTTTCCCCTGATCTTAAACCTATAATTGCACACATTTGGGGCTTCACATATTGTAAACTTATTCCAATCGGCAGGGGTTACTTTCACATTTTGTTAAAATATCAAGAGGACATAGATCATGTTTGGAAGTTAGGGAATATACATTCCAAACCTGGTATTCTTTGAATCTATGAATGAGATTATGCTTTTAATCCCCATACTCATAGGAACACCATGGATCAGGTTTTGGTTAGATTGCATGGTCTCAACTAGTTTTTTTGGCACCCCAAGATATTAAATGGCATAGTATCTTGCATAGGAACTCTCCTTAAGATTGATCAGTGAAATCTAAATGAATAGCTAGGGTTATATGTAATAATTATTTGGAGGTCAATCTAGACTCAAAAATCATTGATGTTATTAATTTTAACGTGAATAATTACAAAATGGAGGTTAGGATCAAGTTTGAACATAAACCCCCATTCTATGAACTATGTAAAATCATTGAGCATTCCATTTTAAATTTTAGGGTGGTGAAAAATCAAGTTTCTAAACCAAAGAACAATTACTATAAAGAAGTTAGAATACACAATAAATATAAGGGCACTATGATAGATAAACCTGAGCCTTCCAAGAAGAAAAATGAAATATGGATGAAGAAATCAAAATTTTCCAACCCTTTGGGAGAGAATTTGAATAAAACCTAGGCCGACCTAGTTAATGAATATGATAATGCTACTATAGAATATGTAATTTTAAAATAAATAGAAAAACTGGTCTTAGATGATATCGAACAATCCCAGGCTGAACATGTAATAGAGGAATCCTGTAAGGACACCTCTAAAGAAACTGAACTGTATGGTATTATTGATATTGACTGTACAGTGGTACATATTGATAATAGCCTATACATTAATGATATTCCAATGGTTATGGATGAGAATTATATGGGGGAATAGCATGCCAATGAGATTTTTCTAAAATCAAAGGAATAAGGTACACAGTAGGTTGAGGATCCCGAAACCTCCAAGGATCCAAGGAATTCCTCTGCTCAATTGGGTTGCAATGCTCCTATTGATGCTACATAGTTTAAAAGGGAGTAAATCCTTGTGTATTTGAACAAAGACAAGGAAAGAACTCTCCATCCCTCCTCGAATGCTATTGAATATAACAGTACTGAAATGATGCACACTCAGAATGAAATAAATGTTGATAACTTAGAAAAGGATCCTTTAGTAGATGTCACAGGTATGGTTTCCCCAGACACTACTATAGGTACTATCTCAAACTCTATTATTGCATTACCTAAAGATTCATCTGAGACATTAGGCATACACTGCACTTTTTTTGCTTTAGATTCTACTAATTTTCCCAATGCTCAAATTGAAAATCCTACAACTACTTTAAGTGTCAGCCCTGTGGTTACCCCATTGAAGGCTAAACCACTTGAAATAACTCAAGGTGATTCTAATGAAGGTACCTCTATAATATCTTCTATTTCTTATATGACTAAACAAGGATATAAACCTAGTCCTAACTCATCAAAACATGTTAGAAGATCTACTAGGGGGAAGGGCTCTAGAAGTAAAAAAGGGATTCCAACCCCAAATTTAGGTTCCAATGAATTTTATTTTTTGGAATTGTTAGGGTATTTCCAACCCTGAAACTTTTTTTGTCCATAAAATATTTCTTAATACCCATCAACCTAAAATAATTATTATTTATGAACCTAAAATCAAATTTTCATAAAAAATTATGCACCTTTTTTTGTATGGTTATAATTTTTTAGGTGAATTCAAATATGGTATTTCTATAGAAACTCTCTAGATTTTTTATCATTCCTCCCTAAAGAATGTGAATGTTTTCAAAGTTTTTGAGCAGATGTTTACTTGTGACTTTTATTTTGATTGTTGGCACATTTTTTGTTATTTGGTTTATATTAAAAATAGATACCACAATAGAATACCACTTTGTAATTACCTTTCTTATTTAGCTAACAACATCCATGATCCATGGTTTGTGATTGGTTATTTCAATGTAATTCTTACCTCCAATTAGAAAATTGGTCCATCCCACTCTTCTATATCCATGAGAGAATTTAAATCCTCTATTGAGGATAATAATCTTGTATAAATCAACCTTACTGGTGCCAAGTTCACTTGGTATAGAAGGCACTATAATATGGTGGTTTCTAGAAAATTGGATAGAGATTTCACGAATGAGTTCACTCTGGATAAATGGGACACCATCTCTAGCACTACCCTTCCTAATCTTAACTCTGATCATCATCCCATCATTGTCAGTATTTATATCAAAATCCTGAAACCCATTCTTCCTTTCAGATTTAATAATGCCTGGTCCTCTGAACCCGAGTGTTCTAATATCATCAAAAAAATTTGGGCATCTATGAATCATTAAAATGATTCTTTTGCTTATACCATCAATATAAAACACATTAACCAATATCTTAAAGATTGGTGTAGTTCCAAATCTAAAAAAATTGACAACAAAATCTCTTTTCTTGAGAATAAAGTTATCTAACTTCAAAACACCAATACTAAATCTGATTTCACTATGAATCCTCAACATTAAATCAACACTTCTATGAAACTTAACACATTGATTTTCCTTAAAGAAAACATATGTAAGAAAATATTCAAAACCAAATGGATTTAAAATGGTAATAGAAATACTAATTTCTTCAACTCTCCTCAAAGAATCAGGAAAGTTTATAGACCTTTCACTTTTCTTAGATATAGGGACATCCTCATTGATAATGAGGATGGCATTGCTAATCAAGTTGTCTCTTATTATGAAAATATTTTTAATGGCCCGGACATTAACAAATACCTTCTTCCTGAGGTCATCTCAGTTATGTGAATGAGGAAGATAATTATTATCTTTTAAGCATCCCTCTTGATCATGAAATCAAAGATATTGTTTTTAGCCTTAATCCTAATAGTGCTCTATGAAATGATGGTTTCAATAATGGTTTGTATCAGTACTTCTGGGAGGTTATTCAAATTGATGTTTGCAAACTTTTCAAATCTTTTTTTTTCAAATGGTGTGCTTCCTCATGGGTTGAATGCACAATTTCTTTCTCTAATTCCTAAAGTGTACAATGCTTCTGAGATTCATCTCTTCAGACCTATTGTGCTTATTAACACTCTTTAAAAAATCATCACAAAACTTATTGCTAATAGAATTACTCATATAAGCAATAAAATTGTCTCATGGAATCAATTTGTCTTTATCAAGGGTAGGTCTACACAACATTGCATTTTTATTGCCTCTGAATGCACTAAAACTTTTAAAAAATCTACCAGGGAGGCAATATTTCTATTAAAATTGATATCATTAAATCCTTTGATACCATTTATTGGAGTTTTATTTTAAAGGTTCTTTAGAGTATTGGTTTAAATTATTCCTTCATCAATAGATTAAATTCTTTATTGAAATCGGCTACCATCTTCATTATTTTCAATGGTTCCCCTAAGGGTTACTTTAAATTCACCAAGGTAGTTAGACAAGGTGATCCTTTCTATGATATTTTTTTAATTGGGAAAGATTATTTAATCATATTACTCACTCGCCTTGTCGAATATAACAATCTTAAACCTATTCAGGCTTCTAGGAAGTTAAATGTGCCCACACATCTTTTATATGTTGATGATATCATCCTTTTCTTATAAGGAGATAAAAGGAATATTCAAAGTCTCAAAAGTTCCCTATCACATTATGAATAAATCTCTGGTCAAACCATTAGCTGGAACAAATATTTTTTCTTATTTGGGAAATTTTTTCCTTCAAATAGAAAAGATAATATTATCAATGATTTTGGTATCAAAGAAGGATCCTTCCCTTTTACTTATCTCGATGTACCCATTTTTTGGGGAAGGCCTAAATCTAGTCACTTTTATAACACTTTTGACTAAATCCTCAATAAAATTTCCTCTTATAAGGTAAAATCCCTCTCTATAGAAGTAAAAATATGTCTTGTTAAATATAAAATTGTCTCTAAAATGGTCTACTAGTTGATGGTTTAAAAATGGACAGCTCCAGAAGCACTCTTGAAAGGAAACTTGTTACCATTCCTTGTACTACTTGTTGTAAGTATTTAGATAAGGGAGGTCTTGTCATTAAAAACCTTAAACTCTTTAATGATGCTTTACAAGGTAAACTCACATGGAACCTAATTTACAATAACTCTGATTCCATTGATTTTCTCAAAAAAATATTCCTTGACAAGTTAAAGAAAGGCAATATGAATTATATTTTATCTTCCATTTGGTCATCCATTAGGAAAGCCTTTACCAAAATCATAATTAACTCTAGATGGATGGTTAGTACCTACTCTTCCATGAACTTTTGGTTGGACAACTGGACTGGTGTTCCTTTAATCTCCATGCTGCCTCCCAATAATTTATCGGATCACACCAACTATACTATCAGGGATGTTATAAATTATCATAACTCTAGTCTTCCTGATAACATCATTCATGTTATTGAAAATTATCCCTATTCCAATTTTGAAAATTTCCTAATATGGGAACATGATCATAATGGTATCCCAGACTCCAGAATTTTTTACAACCTCAACTTTCTACATTCTGATAATAATTTCTGTTGGTTAATTTTTTTTAACAAACCGTGGATTAATACCTTGAGGATTACTCTTGTTTGGAATATTACTCACAATAGAGTCCCCATTGACATTTGTCTTCAATATTTTGGGATTCAACTTTTCTCTAGGTTTCATCTATGTAACCAACATAGAAAATATACTAACCATCTTTTTCTATCTTGTGCTATGACTTCAGCTCTTTGGAACTATATTTTTTACATTTTTTATTGCATATGGTTACTTCTTGATTCAATCATATCTCAACTAAAATGTTGTGTGGATATTGAAACATATCATAAAATTAAGAATATTTTCTTAACCACTTTTGTTGAGATTCTCTATGTGATCTCGTATGATAGAAATTCTCTTCTTCATAATAATTGCCCATCTAGTCTAAATGCAAGTCAGATGCGAATTCTCATTGCCATTTAGAAAGCTACCTCGATTCAAAAGGATAATTGTGACAACACTGTTAAATACTTTGGGATCCTCCAACAAATTTGGATCTATGGAATACATCATCAATCTAGATGCATTTTTGAAGTGTTATGGAAATCCCCACTCCCATGTTGGATTAAAGTGAATGTTGATGGTGCTTCTAAAGGAAATTTGGGACCCTTGGGTTGTGGTGATATTTTCAAAAACCACATCGGGCAGTGTCTCATATGCTTCTTTGGTAGCAGTGGAATTTACTCATCTCTATAAGCTGAAATAATGAGTATTATACATGCCATTTCCTTTGATAAACAATAGGTTTGGAACAATATTTGGATTGAAAGTGATTCGACCACTATTGTCTAGGCTATTTGAAATGGTGTGATGCATCTTGCCTGGATGCTTACAAATAGTTGGATGAACTGCCTCCTTTTGCTTATGAAGATCAGCTACATTTTCACTCATACCTTTCATGAAGAGAACATGGTGGCATATGGTCTTTCTAATAAGGGATTTAACCATGACATAACCTGGCTGGATGACCTTCCTGTTGATTTACTTTCTCTTTATGATAAGGATTGTAAAAAGATTCCATATTTTAGACTCATGTAACCCCTTTTTATTTGTATAATAATTTGTGATTTGGTCTGTGACCAAGACACCACCTTCTTCAAAAAAATACTAGGAAGGTCAAGAAAACAAGGTAACTCATCAAAGAATTCTTACACATGGAATCACCTACCTTAGATGTCAAAAACCATAAATCTTTATGTGAAACTTCAACCACACCACCACTGCACCACAAGGAAAATAAAACAAAACCTAACCAAGAATATTGAACCAAGAACCTAAAAAATAAACCCTTGGTACGAAGCCCTAGTTTCTGGACATTTGTAACTTTAAGGAGTAGGGAAAAAATCCTAAGGAAATGGAAGAAATAAGAGAGGAATTCACTTACTTGAAATATATGGAAGTTCCACCACTAAAACCCCCTTCAAAAATTGGTTCCTAAGGAGCTTGAGGGATCTTGGGATCCTTACATGGATGTAATGGTCAAATGGGGGGAAGAAAGGGGTGCATTAGGGTTAAGCCCATAAAGGAAAAATTGGAATTAAACAAATATTTTTAATGATCTAGACATTGTGTAGCCAAACCGTGCACCCAGTTCTATCCACTAAAAATTGATGTTTTTCTCCAAAATTCAAGGGGGAACTAGGGGGAACCTAGGGGGGAAGATAGTCCAAGAATAGAAGATAAATAATTCCCCAACATCTCAAAACTGTCACACCTGACTCCCTAGAAAATGACCAAGAACCTGACCCGAATCGGAATGAAGTAAAACTTAAAAACCTGAGTGTGACAATTCTCCACACCATAATGCTTTTTCCCCCTATAAATCCATAGTAAGGCCATATGAAAAAACAAAACCCAATAATATTTAAAAGTTAAAAGGGGTTTCCCAATGAAAATACAACAAGGATACTACCAGCAGTAAAAGAGGGATAAGATCTAACTTGAGAGGCTAAGACAGACTCCCCCGCTAAGGGTCACCCACCCCCAAAATCCAAAACACCTCTAGTTGATCAAACAAAGGAAAGAATACTCTCATTGTACTCAAAATAACATCCTAAGACAAGAACCTTATAAATTCTGAGAAGTTTAAATAGTCCACCTAAAACAAACAATATATTTTAATGAGGTTACCACAATATTAATTCAACAAAACCGTTGGGCGACCTCCAATCCAAACATTTACCCAAGAAATAATTTCATGGTTAGATAGATTTGAACGTGATTATCTACCACCAAGAAAACACCAGGAACACAACAAAATTACTGATATGGGGAGACCTAAATGATCTCCCCACCCTAGAAACAAACTAACGACTAATATTGAACCAGAACACCAACATAAGGATGTCTAGACAGACTCCCCACCATAAGAGTTGGATTAATTTCCCAAGACAGAACCAGGACACCAACATGGGGAGGCCCAAATGGACTCCCCACCATAAGGGGTATACTAACATTATAAATATTCAAAAATAACTTACATGATACCCATATTGGGTCTCCCCACCATAAGAACCAAACGTCATAACCAACTAGCACGGACTGACACGAAAAAGACCCCATAAGACCCAATTCCCAATATAGGGGGGGGGGGTCGATCAATGAAACTCCAAACCAATAGAGACACTATGAATCTCACCAATCACATGAAAATTACTATCCTTGGATGAGTCCAACCAAAACTGAGATAAAAAAGAGCGTACAAGGTTATTTATACATGAAAAACCATACCAAGAGTAGCACCCAAAAAGGTTTAAGCACCAGGGTTTGAGAAAACAGAATCACCCCTTCTACCTATAACCAAGGAGGGACTCTTCCACTGACTCGGATCACAACCCTGAGAAACAGGGTCTCCATGTCCCTTTCTACCACACAAGACCACTTGAAATGAAACCACCACATCGAAACCTCAAACTATTTCCAAATCCCACACTAGAGAAAGAAGTTAAACCATGACCCCTTACACCCCTAGGGTTTCCTAACTACACACCAACTTCACTTTGGGACCTACGACTAGAGCTCAGATGATTGAAGCATCATCTGCCTCATAGTAAGGCGCTAAAACCCCATGAATTGAACTTCTTCCTCTAGTGCCACAAGGAACTACACCACAATCCTACAACATCAATAGAACACAACACATCCCATAAATCACCTACCTTTTCACAGAACCTTCACCAAGATAGGGGCTTAGAATATTCACATGCATCAACCCTTTCACCCTAAATAAGAAACAAAAAAATAAATAACACAAGGAAGAAAACTTTATTCAGGACAGAGAATTTAAGGAATTACCAGAAGAAAACATGCTTCCATTTAAGTAGAATTTCTTGAAAAGTTTTGCAACAACCACCTTTTCCCCTAAAAGAAGACCCAACACAACAAGACATCACCGAACGTGAACCTAACAAGTGATAAAAACATTACCATGATTGGAAACTTGAATAGAGTTCCAAGTAGCATGAGATTACCAAAAGAAACCATAAAAGCCTCAAACAACCATATTTATCCACACTTGTGGCCTAACATGAACCCTTGCTTCAAGAATACTAATGAAAGACCTAGAGGGCCTTTAAGACAGCATCTTACAATGAAAACCCCATATTTATTTGACCTTATTCACTAGGATTCCCCTTCACCCTCCTAAGTAGGACCTTCAGGCTTAAAGATTCTAGACTTTACCTTTAATGATTCAGGAAACTTAAGAAACTAATGTCTCTTTCAACCTTTGAAAACCACTCTCCTACTACATGAGGATCCACTTAACTAAAAAAGAAGAGAGATAAACTCAACCCTGAAACCCAAGAAGATAGTCCATACTTTGATCTACTGGAGGACCTACCAATGGTGAATCACCAATGGTATCACTTAAATTTTGCATTAACTCATTATGGGTGTGTACCTTAGCCAACAAGAAGACCTAAGGACCCAACCAAGCTATTCTATTGATAAAAACATACCAAAAACCATAATCTAACACATAAAGAGAACCACCAAAAAGGATTCCCAAAACATTTCTCATAAAATACCACCAACCAACACTTTAACCCAACTCACCAACAAAACACAAACCCAAAACATCATTCAAACAAGAGGGGTTCTCAAACTCAAAACATCCCACAATAACAATACCAAAATCACATAAAACACATGAACAAAAACCGATTTTCATAACATCAAATTTTACTTAAAAATCATTTCTTTGAAAGTAAACAAGGTTGAAAGTTAGAGAATTAAACATTAGTATCCCATGGACCTCACACATGCATGTTTCTGTACCACACCAGTCACCCTCCTCATATCCATACCAGTACTCATCTAGCCATTCCATTAACCATCCATCTTCCTATGTAAACCCATGCATGTGGTCTCTCATAGAAAAACCAAAGTTTACGGAAAACAAATCTTTCCACTTTTCAAAACCAAGGCATTCAACCAACACCACCTCTTCTCAAAACCATTAGTCACAAAGTTAAACCCATTCCAAATTTCACAAAAACCTACTTCAGAAAATCACTAGCCCATACAATAAAATTCACTTTGAATATCACAAAATTTTTTTGACAATAAATAATCATCCAAACAAAATTTAATTCTCAAACCTTACATGTCAATTTCAAAACATTTCATTCCACTCAAAATAGAATTTCAAAACCCACTTTAAAATCATCCTTGTTTTTTAAACCACTGAGTTTGTGAATCCATAAGTTCTGATTATAAAAATCCAATATAACCTTACACAAATACCATTTCATGAAAATACACCCTTTTAAAACCTCGTTCAAAATAGTTATGAAAACCCATTTTTAATCTCTTTTAAAATCACACTATTTACACTTTAAAACCCCATTTAAAAAAGATTTATGAAACCCACTTTAACATAACTTACACTTTACCAAAAATTAATTTTCGTAAACCACATGATTAAATTATGAAGATATAATCTCGATAAATTAAACCCTATCCACTCAAAACCATTTTCATTTTAAAGTCTCGTTTCCAAAATTTTCAGACAAGAGTTATCAAAAAGATTTTCCAAGACCCATAAAGATACAGAATGAATCAAGGGGAAACTAGTGCCAATGGGTGACTCAGAAATATGGTTGGAGGCTATATTCCAGTCACACCACCTTCATAGAGAGTGTTCTAGGAAAACATCCCTAGATCCATATGGCCTCCCATGCCCTATGAGTTCACTGAGACCATTGGCATAACTCTCACTTCATTTATCAAATAACGAACAACCATAAGGACCAAAAGACTTAGATGGAACCCGACTTACCCTGGTAACTCAAGTACCACCACAAGGTGTACTGTCCAGACACATTACTCATAACCAAAACATCAAGTTCCGATAATCCTAACTCTGGTCTACCTAGATTCTT
This sequence comes from Viscum album, assembly GCA_963277665.1. Lineage (NCBI taxonomy): Eukaryota > Viridiplantae > Streptophyta > Magnoliopsida > Santalales > Viscaceae > Viscum > Viscum album. The sequence continues at coordinate 1,494,980,445 of OY728120.1, forward strand.
TCCTAAAATAACATGACCCAAAAGAGTGAACCTACTCTAATACCATTTTGTCACAAACTAGATTTGGTCACCATATAAACCATTACATGAACCAGCCTATGGAAAGTCCCTAAGGGTGTTACCTATCCTCATGGGCTGGAATAAGTGCTTGAGTATCATAAAAAATGGTTTGGGAATGATTTACCTAAGTATAGAAACATTAAACAACCAACAATAATAAATAAATTGAATCTGAAAATTCATACCACACAAGCCTTAAATAAAATTCAGAATTGATTTAAATAGTTTTAAACAAAACCCAAGAGGGAAAAAACTCAAAAGGATCATAAATTCCGACTTAAGAACCACCACATGACAAGGGGACATCACCCCCAAGCCTTCTCCACAACATCACACCCATAAGACAAGCTAACAACCCAAACTGCCATCTCTAAGGACCTTTCCCTTACCTGTGTCAAACATTATCAAGTATAATTACATGAAAAGGTGTAAGTAGGGTGTGAGCCTAATCCCAATAGGATTACACCCAAAATATTCCATGTTATAAACAATTTAAGATAAAAATATTTCATGTTTTTATAAACAATAAATGCTAGAAACAATTTATAAAATATACAACTTTAAATGAAAATAGTTTTCAAGAGGGAAACTTTGAAGAATGCACACTTGTAAAATAAACACACATGATACTGAATTTTCCAACAAAACAAACCATATTCCAATGGTGAGTACAATATAGCCAATGATCACTAGTCATGGTAACACCCCTAGGCACTAGCTAGTTGTGGGGCCCTAGGTACATCGTATCTCAGTGTATAAGTAACCATAACCAATATCCTTATCATGTACGAGACACTAGGAGGGGAAAACCCAATGGCCTAGTGGTAACAAAACACCAAAAAAATTTATTTAGTGTTTTCATTGTAAAACTTTCTATGTGAAACATGGATAATACCACTACTAGATCACTAGCATACTAGTCCTAGTCTATCAACCTAGATACCTGGGTTTCCCTATTTGTGATCAATCAAGTTACACATGTCATAAAATACCATTTTCACATGAAAATAAAACTTCTAAATCATGAAAACACACCAAAAATCACACACACATGTCACACAATACCATTTTTACATTCAAATTCATTTTATCATCATACACACACCAAAACAGCCCATAAACATGTCTCACACCTTTCTCACAATTTAATAAATCATATAAACAGTTTATAAAACATTATCAAAACATTTTACATAAAAAATAATCAATTTCTCTTTAAAAAAACCATTTTAATAACATACACCCACCAAAACAGTACCCAAACATATTTTTCACCCTTTATGTAACTCAATAAACCATTTAAAAATTTCATAAAATAATTTCAAGAAGTAAAACAAGGATTTTCACACAAAATCCATTAAAAAAATCCTATTTCAAGGACAGATGCACCACAATACCATACCAAAACATAATTTTAATCCATATTAACATTTAATAAATTACTTCCATATATTATAAAATTCCCTCAAATAATACCACATGAGTTACACATGAAAACACACAATTTCAAGAAAAAATGCAACTTTAAAATAAAATTATTAACCTATTCTATAAAAAATGATTTTATTACCACAAAAAATAAGTAAGAAACATTCTAGGAAGTCCAATAAAGAAATATAACTCATCAAAGAATTATTACACATGAAATAACCTACCTTAGATGTCAAAAAACCCAAATATTTGTGCAAAAATTCAACCGCACCACCGCCGTACCACAAGGGAAAGAAAACAAACCATAAACAAGAATATTGAACCAATAACCTCAAAAATAAACCCTAGGTACTAATCCCTAGTTTTTGTACATTTTTAACTTCAAAGAATAGGGAAGAAACCCTAAGAAAATGGAAGAAACACGAGAGGAATTGACTTACTTGAAAGATCTTGAAGTTCCACCACCAAAAACCACTTAAAAATGTGTTTCTAAGGCGGTTTAGGGATCTTGGGAGCCTTACATGGATGTAATGGTTGAATGGGGTTATAAAGGTGAGAATTAGGGTGGTTCACGCCCAAATTTACCCAAGAGAAGAAGGGTAGAACGGTCCTTGTAGTGTAGCTTGGGTTGTCGATTCCACAGAGACCTAAGAAGATACCTAAGATACACAACCTAAGGGATGGATTTTTGGCTATGAAGTGGCCAACTTGGATTGATTTTGGATGGGTTTTTAAGATATCTAAAATATTTAAGTGGATTCAATTTAAAAGAATGAGTTTATCCTAGGTTATCACTCGGGGTGGATTGGACGTATTTTCTTTTTAATGATTTCAATTTCTTAAATTTGAGATGGGTTCATTTAAGGAGATAAAACAACATCATCACTTACTGGTTTAATGCCTAAACCCTCTAATACTAATCACCTATACACTTGAAGGATCAAAGTTTTGAGCACTTCAAGGTAAAGGATCGTATTAGTACTTGAAGTGTGTGGCCTTAAATTCAACAAGGATGATGGAGTTTAAAAATCATCAAATAAAAATCCCAATTAAAGAAGTGATTATACATTAATTAGGTGATAAATAACATCCAATACAGCCCCTTGATACTCCCTTGGATCAACCCATAAGTGGGTTAGCCCTCCATTGATCCCATGGTTTCAATGGAAGCGGAAAGTAGACTCATAAGGGAGGAAATGGAGAAGTAAAGAAAACAACAAAAATAAAATGATCACTCCACCGTTGTGTGAATAATTTCACAAGGGTTGGTGTGAATAAATTCACACCTTGATCCAACGGTATCAAAGTGATATTAAGAACAACAGAATAAGAGTAGAAGAAGAACTTTTATTAAGAAACTAAAGTGAATTGAACAACTTACATGTGAAAGACAAAATTGAGGCGACAAAAATGCAGCATAACATTACAATTAAACAAAGCATCCAAGATCCTCAACTCCTTCACCACCACTGACTTAAATAGGAATTTTCGGAGCCTTGGGTCGAACCAACAACAGTACAAAGCATCTTAATTAATTTTTCTAGGCTATAGGTGGTGGAAAGCTTGTGGAATTTGGACTTTTCCACGTTTGACCCGAGGTGGCAGCCAGCTTTACTTCACCGAACAGACGCGTCTGGAAGACCTTCTAGACGGCCGAATCAGGGTGGTCCATAGAAGAAGAAAATGGAGATCCGGATGTCTTCTAACCATATGTAAAATTTGGGCCCATTTGGAGTTGTGGATTCCGAGATATGATCAAAGTGGTGGACTGTTTTTCTGGGCCGCAGAATCTGGCCCAGAATTTTATCTCTAACTTGGGCCGACTAAATGACCAAAATGGAGGCCGAATTAGCATTAACTCATGAAGAGTGATTTGTTCCTATACATGTCTTCTAGCATCCCATGAAATTTGGGATTAATTGGGCCTGTATGTTGGTCCCCACAGTCTCATCAGTGGGAATGTGTCCAATCTGCCTTCTCCAGAATTGCTTCCTTTCATTGCCAAATATCTCCATCATCCTCCATGAATTCTCCACTGATCCCTGAATCAAACATGTTCATATTTAAGTGTAGATAAATTTCCAAAAATATCAAATTAAAATATGTAAAATTCAATTCCTTACAATCAGATGAATCATTGGGTACTTTAAATGATGTTCAAAAATGTACCACATAATAGTGCATTTTAAGAAGGTATTACAAACATAATGTGAAATGATGTTCAAAGTGTAAAATGCACTAAAATGGTGTTTATGAATAAAAAAGAACATGAAAATTATGTATATTAACAATGAATATTAGTCTCATTTGGTGGCTAATCACACCCCCCAACTTGAGTTTTTCTAGTCCCGAGCAAAATATATCTCATCAAAAATGAAATTCGAATTCCCTTTTCCAAAAACATTTTAATACACAATGATCACCAAAAAACCTTATACCAAACAATCATGAAACCCATCAAAATATTTTAATACAAGATATTTTCATAAGCAGATCCCAATCCCAAGCCCATTCCTTTGATCAAATCCATCATCATACTTCATCCAACTCAATTAGGTGTAATGATGTGTTGTGAATCACAATGGATATGGGGGTTCATTTTCATTCAAGGGGGAAATCATGGAAGCGCTAGGTGGAATCACATTTAATACTAATATGAGTATTCTTCAACCCTCTTTTTTTTTTGATTTTTTTTTTCAATATTGCTATAGTAATTGAGATTGCAATTAATCAAATTAACCCATGTAGCAAGACTTTGCCGATGACTCCCAGACTCAAAGGTCTTAGGGCACCAAGTGAAACCCACATACTCGGGCATCGTCTCGAGTTAACTTAATCAAAAACAAAGTCATATTACCATAAATAGATATAGATTGAAAAACTCAGGGCTAGACAACTCTGGAGTCACGATCCCCAAGTGCCGAAAGCCTCGCATTTTATCAATCCATTGCTCTACACGCAAATTTTTATTTTTATTTTTTTATTTTTTTATTTTTTAATAATTTTATTTTTAATAATTTTTTTTGAATACTCATATTATTCATAAAAATAAAACCATCCGATGCTATTTATTATGGGACCCCAAAAATTCAAATTAGTACCCCACAGTCTAGAGGACGTGCATTGTGGCATTTTTTTTATTTGGATGAAAATATAAACGATGAAATATCACATTGGACTGCCACACTTTCCAAAATCTATGCTCATGAAATTATACAAGGATTAAAATCAGAATCAGGGCATGCTAAATTATTTGATATTAAGTTTCAAAGTCTGCAATGTGTATTACCATGTTCAAAGTTAAAGGAATTTTTCCTTCCATTTTTACAAATTTTTTTTTCAAATCATTTATCTTTTTTTTTGACACAAAAGCATTTTTTTATTTTATCTCGCCCCCCAACATAAAATAACACTGTCCCCGGTGTTTAAAGAAAAGAAAATTTAGAAGGGGGTAGAGGTAGAGAATGAAAGTTCAAAAAAGAAATTGAAAATAAGGGTTATGGAATGAAGTCACCTGGTGGTTGAAGTTTGAAGTTCTTACTGCTCCCTTTTAGTCCTTTGATATCCATGTCGCTTGTAGAGTTCCCTAGTGGAAAAAGTAAAACAAAAAAACAAAACAAAAGAGTATATATATATATATATAAGTAAAATATAAGTATATATATAAAATAAAATAAACTGATGATACATTGTCTTCTTTTTAAATTTCTGGGTAAGATATTACTCAAGGATCACACCACGTGACACGGATGAATATGGTGCTCCCCTTTCGTACCCATCCATACATAGAATAGAAGAACAGGTCAAAAGTCTATTTTTTTTATTAAATATCAAAATGATTAAGTAATCTTATTTTAAAAATAAAGATGATTCAGAAAGATTAGAAACATAAAAACCACGGGTTGCCTCCCGTGCAGCGCTTTGTTTAACGTCGTTAGCTCGACATGAACCCCCCAACTTACCCAATACCAACTTTAAAATTTTTAAGGACCACATGTTTCAAAAATTCAACTTGGTTTAGATTTATTAAAGTTTTATAATTTGTTTCATTAACAAACCTATGTTCTAAAATGAGTTGGTAAATCCAAGGAATATCAAAAATGGTGGATCTAGTTGCTTCTCTAGTCTTGCCTAATACATAAAGGGTCATTACAATTTTATTTATATCAAGATAAGAGACAATGAAAACATGATGGTTTTGTATATCCTCAATGAATGAAAACTTGATGAATGATGGAAAGGACACATGTTCGAGTTCAGGCAGACTAACATTTTTAGACATAGGTTGGGAATTTGGATCGATCTCAATTTTATTTTCAAAATTTATCAATATAATTGGTTCCTTTGGAATAGAAGATTCAACCACAAAATTGGAAATATCAGTGTTAGAAATGGGTATGGACTCAAATATTGTGATTTCTCTTAATGGTTCAATGATTGGTGTTTTTGAAAAATCATCAACAGAGTTATATTCAGGAGACTCAATCCATGATGTCAAATTCTCCTCTTTTGAATCCAAAAAGTTAATTTCATCCTGATTTAAAGTCCCTTAAAAATTTCCTTTATCCTCTTCATCTATCCCAAATCCAAAGGTTGGTTCTTCAATAAATTCATGTGGGGTTTGTGTGAAACTAGACACTTCACATAAGGTTAAGGAAGGGACAGTTTGTGTAGGGATGGGTTCCTCACAAGTTTTAATGATTTGTAGTTCTAACCTCAATGATGAAACCTCAAAATTCATTATCTCCATTTGTTGACAAAGTTTTTCAAGTAATGGTTGTGGATCATGATGGTCAAGGGGTTGAGACAGATGGTCTATTCCAGGAGGATAACTATGTTGTTGGAATTCCATAGGAGGGTGTTCAGATTGGCCTTGTTGGGATTGGAACTCATAATATGTTGGAATGTATTGTGGATAATATGAATAAAAACATTGGGGTTCAGTAGGTTGTTGATGATCCCAAAAGTAGGAATTAGGATGGTCATTGTACATTGTACATGGGGTTGAGTGATCAAAGTAGGGATAGGTTTCCCATGTTTGGACTTGTTCAAAATTGACTTCCATAGGAGTGAGGAGTGAGAAAAGAGAAGTGGAATGAAAAAAAAGGATGAAGGTGTCTAAGATAACTTACTTAGGTCCCCGGCAACGGCGCCAAAATTTGGTTCACGCCCAAATTTACCCAAGAGAAGAAGGGTAGAACGGTCCTTGTAGTGTAGCTTGGGTTGTCGATTCCACAGAGACCTAAGAAGATACCTAAGATACACAACCTAAGGGATGAATTTTTGGCTATGAAGTGGCCAACTTGGATTGATTTTGGATGGGTTTTTAAGATATCTAAAATATTAAAGTGGATTCAATTTAAAAGAATGAGTTGATCCTAGGTTATCACTCGGGGTGGATTGGACATATTTTCTTTTTAATGATTTCAATTTCTTAAATTTGAGATGGGTTCATTTAAGGAGATAAAACAACATCATCACTTACTGGTTTAATGCCTACAACCTCTAATACTAATCACCTATACACTTGAAGGATCAAAGTTTTGAGCACTTCAAGGTAAAGGATCGTATTAGTACTTGAAGTGTGTGGCCTTAAATTCAACAAGGACGATGGAGTTTAAAAATCATCAAATAAAAATCCCAATTAAAGAAGTGATTATACATTAATTAGGTGATAAATAACATCCAATACAGCCCCTTTCTACTCCCTTGGATCAACCCATAAGTGGGTTAGCCCTCCATTGATCCCATGGTTTCAATGGAAGCGGAAAGTAGACTCATAAGGGAGGAAATGGAGAAGTAAAGAAAACAACAAAAATAAAATGATCACTCCACCATTGTGTGAATAATTTCACAAGGGTTGGTGTGAATAAATTCACACCTTGATCCAACGGTATCAAAGTGATATTAAGAACAACAGAATAAGAGTAGAAGAAGAACTTTTATTAAGAAACTAAAGTGAATTGAACAACTTACAAGTGAAAGACAAAATTGAGGCGACAAAAATGCAGCATAACATTACAATTAAACAAAGCATCCAAGATCCTCAACTCCTTCACCACAACTGCCTTAAATAGGAATTTTGGGAGCCTTGGGTCGAACCAACAACAGTACAAAGAATCTTAATTAATTTTTCTAGGCTATAGGTGGTGGAAAGCTTGTGGAATTTGGACTTTTCCACGTTTGACCCGAGGTGGCAGCCAGCTTTACTTCACCGAACAGACGCGTCCGGAAGACCTTCTAGACGGCCGAATCAGGGTGGGCCATAGAAGAAGAAAATGGAGATCCGGATGTATTCTAACCGTATGTAAAATGTGGGCCCATTTGGAGCTGTGGATTCCGAGATATGATCAAAGTGGTGGACTGTTTTTCTGGGCCGCAGAATCTGGCCCAGAATTTTATCTCTAACTTGGGCCGACTAAATGACCAACATGGAGGCCGAATTAGCATTAACTCCTGAAGTGTGATTTGTTCCTATACATGTCTTATAGAATCCCATGAAATTTGGGATTAATTGGGCCTGTATGTTGGGCCCCAAAGTCTCATCAGTGGGAAGGTGTCCAATCTGCCTTCTCTAGAATTGCTTCCTTTCATTGCCAAATATCTCCATCATCCTCCATGAATTCTCCACTGATCCCTGAATCAAACATGTTCATATTTAAGTGTAGATCAATTTCCAAAAATATCAAATTAAAATATGTAAAATTCAATTCCTTACAATCAGATGAATCATTGGGTACTTTAAATGATGTTCAAAAATGTACCACATAATAGTGCATTTTAAGAAGGTATTACAAACATAATGTGAAATGATGTTCAAAGTGTAAAATGCACTAAAATGGTGTTTATTAATAACAAAGAACATGAAAATTATGTATATTAACAATGAATATTAGTCTCATTTTGTGGCTAATCACACCCCCCAACTTGAGTTTTGCTAGTCCCGAGCAAAATATATCTCATCAAAAATGAAATTCGAATTCCCTTTTCCAAAAACATTTTAATACACAATGATCACCAAAAAACCTTATACCAAACAATCATGAAACCCATCAAAATATTTTAATACAAGATATTTTCATAAGCAGATCCCAATCCCAAGCCCATTCCTTTGATCAAATCCATCATCATACTTCATCCAACTCAATTAGGTGTAATGATGTGTTGTGAATCACAATGGATATGGGGGTTCATTTTCATTCAAGGGGGAAATCATGGAAGTGCTAGGTGGAATCACATTTAATCCTAATATGAGTATTCTTCATCCCTCTTTTTTTTTGATTTTTTTTTGCAATATTGCTATAGTAATTGAGATTGCAATTAATCAAATTAACCCATGTAGCAAGACTTTGCCGATGACTCCCAGACTCAAAGGCCTTAGGGCACCAAGTGAAACCCACATACTCGGGTATCGTCTCGAGTTAACTTAATCAAAAACAAAGTCATATTACCATAAATAGAGATAGATTGAAAAACTCAGGGCTAGACAACTCTGGAGTCACGATCCCCAAGTGCCGAAAGCCTCGCATTTTATCAATCCATTGCTCTACACGCAAATTTTTATTTTTATTTTTTTATTTTTTTATTTTTTAATAATTTTATTTTTAATAATTTTTTTTGAATACTCATATTATTCATAAAAATAAAACCATCCTATGCTATTTATTATGGGACCCCAAAAATTCAAATTAGTACCCCACAGTCTACAGGACGTGCATTGTGGCATTTTTTTTATTTGGATGAAAATATAAACGATGAAATATCACATTGGACTGCCACACTTTCCAAAATCTATGCTCATGAAATTATACCAGGATTAAAATCAGAATCAGGGCATGCTAAATTATTTGATATTAAGTTTCAAAGTCTGAAATGTGTATTACCATGTTCAAAGTTAAAGGAAATTTTCCTTCCATTTTTACAAATTTTTTTTTCAAATCATTTATCTTTTTTTTTGACACAAAAGCATTTTTTTATTTTATCTCGCCCCCCAAAATAAAATAACACTGTCCCCAGTGTTTAAAGAAAAGAAAATTTAGAAGGGGGTAGAGGTAGAGAATGAAAGTTCAAAAAAGAAATTGAAAATGAGGGTTATGGAATGAAGTCACCTGGTGGTTGAAGTTTGAAGTTCTTACTGCTCCCTTTTAGTCCTTTGATATCCATGTCGCTTGCAGAGTTCCCTATTGGAAAAAGGAAAACAAATAAACAAAACAAAAGAGTATATATATATATATATAAGTAAAATATAAGTATATATATAAAATAAAATAAACTGATGATACATTGTCTTCTTTTTAAATTTCTGGGTAAGGTATTACTCAAGGATCACACCACGTGACACGGATGAATATGGTGCTCCCCTTTCGTACCCATCCATACATAGAATAGAAGAACAGGTCAAAAGTCTATTTTTTTTATTAAATATCAAAATGATTAAGTAATCTTATTTTAAAAATAAAGATGATTCAGAAAGATTAGAAACATAAAAACCACGGGTTGCCTCCCGTGCAGCGCTTTGTTTAACGTCGTTAGCTCGACATGAACCCCCCAACTTACCCAATACCAACTTTAAAATTTTTAAGGACCACATGTTTCACAAATTCAACTTGGTTTAGATTTATTAAAGTTTTATAATTTGTTTCATTAACAAACCTATGTTCTAAAATGAGTTGGTAAATCCAAGGAATATCAAAAATGGTGGATCTAGTTGCTTCTCTAGTCTTGCCTAATACATCAAGGGTAATTCCAATTTTATTTATATCAAGATAAGAGACAATGAAAACATGATGGTTTTGTATATCCTCAATGAATGAAAACTTGATGAATGATGGAAAGGACACATGTTCGAGTTCAGGCAGACTAACATTTTTAGACATAGGTTGGGAATTTGGATCGATCTCAATTTTATTTTCAAAATTTATCAATATAATTGGTTCCTTTGGAATATAAGATTCAACCACAAAATTGGAAATATCAGTGTTAGAAATGGGTATGGACTCAAATATTGTTATTTCTCTTAATGGTTCAATGATTGGTGTTTTTGAAAAATCATCAATAGAGTTATATTCATGAGACTCAATCCATGATGTCAAATTCTCCTCTTTTGAATCCAAAAAGTTAATTTCCTCCTGATTTAAAGTCCCTTCAAAATTTCCTTTATCCTCTTCATCTATCCCAAATCCAAAGGTTGGTTCTTTAATAAATTCATGTGGGGTTTGTGTGAAACTAGACACTTCACATAAGGTTAAGGAAGGGACAGTTTGTGTAGGGATGGGTTCCTCACAAGTTTTAATGCTTTGTAGTTATAACCTCAATGATGAAACCTCAAAATTCATTATCTCCATTTGTTGACAAAGTTTTTCAAGTAATGTTTGTGGATCATGATGGTCAAGGGGTTGAGACAGATGGTCTATTCCAGGAGGATAACTATGTTGTTGGAATTCCATAGGAGGGTGTTCAGATTGGCCTTGTTGGGATTGGAACTCATAATATATTGGAATGTATTGTGGATAATATGAATAAAAACATTGGGGTTAAGTAGGTTGTTGATGATCCCAAAAGTAGGAATTAGGATGGTCATTGTACATTGTACATGGGGTTGAGTGATCAAAGTAGGGATAGGTTTCCCATGTTTGGACTTGTTCAAAATTGACTTCCATAGGAGTGAGGAGTGAGAAAAGAGAAGTGGAATGAAAAAAAAGGATGAAGGTGTCTAAGATAACTTACTTAGGTCCCCGGAAACGGCGCCAAAATTTGGTTCACGCCCAAATTTACCCAAGAGAAGAAGGGTAGAACGGTCCTTGTAGTGTAGCTTGGGTTGTCGATTCCACAGAGACCTAAGAAGATACCTAAGATACACAACCTAAGGGATGGATTTTTGGCTATGAAGTGGCCAACTTGGATTGATTTTGGATGGGTTTTTAAGATATCTAAAATATTAAAGTGGATTCAATTTAAAAGAATGATTTGATCCTAGGTTATCACTCGGGGTGGATTGGACGTATTTTCTTTTTAATGATTTCAATTTCTTAAATTTGAGATGGGTTCATTTAAGGAGATAAAACAACATCATCACTTACTGGTTTAATGCCTACACCCTCTAATACTAATCACCTATACACTTGAAGGATCAAAGTTTTGAGCACTTCAAGGTAAAGGATCGTATTAGTACTTGAAGTGTGTGGCCTTAAATTCAACAAGGACGATGGGGTTTAAAAATCATCAAATAAAAATCCCAATTAAAGAAGTGATTATACATTAATTAGGTGATAAATAACATCCAATCCAGCCCCTTGCTACTCCCTTGGATCAACCCATAAGTGGGTTATACCTCCATTGATCCCATGGTTTCAATGGAAGCGGAAAGTAGACTCATAAGGGAGGAAATGGAGAAGTAAAGAAAACAACAAAAATAAAATGATCACTCCACCGTTGTGTGAATAATTTCACAAGGGTTGGTGTGAATAAATTCACACCTTGATCCAAAGGTATCAAAGTGATATTAAGAACAACAGAATAAGAGTAGAAGAAGAACTTTTATTAAGAAACTAAAGTGAATTGAACAACTTACATGTGAAAGACAAAATTGAGGCGACAAAAATGCAGCATAACATTACAATTAAACAAAGCATCCAAGATCCTCAACTCCTTCACCACCACTGCCTTAAATAGACATTTTGGGAGCCTTGGGTCGAACCAACAACAGTACAAAGCATCTTAATTAATTTTTCTAGGCTATAGGTGGTGGAAAGCTTGTGGAATTTGGACTTTTCCACGTTTGACCCGAGGTGGCAGCCAACTTTACTTCACCGAACAGACGCGTCTAGAAGACCTTCTAGACAGCCGAATCAGGGTGGGCCATAGAAGAATAAAATGGAGCTCCGGATTTCTTCTAACCGTCTGTAAATTTGGGCCCATTTGGAGTTGTGGATTCCGAGATATGATCAAAGTGGTGGACTGTTTTTCTGGGCCGCAGAATCTAGCCCAGAATTTTATCTCTAACTTGGGCCGACTAAATGACCAACATTGAGGCCGAATTATCATTAACTCCTGAAGAGTGATTTGTTCCTATACATGTCTTCTAGCATCCCATGAAATTTGGGATTAATTGGGCCTGTATGTTGGGCCCTACAGTCTCATAAGTGGGAAGGTGTCCAATCTGCCTTCTCCAGAATTGCTTCCTTTCATTGCCAAATATCTCCATCATCCTCCATGAATTCTCCACTGATCCCTGAATCAAACATGTTCATATTTAAGTGTAGATCAATTTCCAAAAATATCAAATTAAAATATGTAAAATTCAATTCCTTACAATCAGATGAATCATTGGGTACTTTAAATGATGTTCAAAAATGTACCACATAATAGTGCATTTTAAGAAGGTATTACAAACATAATGTGAAATGATGTTCAAAGTGTAAAATTCACTAAAATGGTGTTTATGAATAACAAAGAACATGAAAATTATGTATATTAACAATGAATATTAGCCTCATTTGGTGGCTAATCACACCCCCCAACTTGAGTTTTGCTAGTCCCGAGCAAAATATATCTCATCAAAAATGAAATTCGAATTCCCTTTTCCAAAAACATTTTAATACACAATGATCACCAAAAAACCTTATACCAAAAAATAATGAAACCCATCAAAATATTTTAATACAAGATATTTTCATAAGCAGATCCCAATCCCAAGCCCATTCCTTTGATCAAATCCATCATCATACTTCATCCAACTCAATTAGGTGTAATGATGTGTTGTGAATCACAATGGATATGGGGGTTCATTTTCATTCAAGGGGGAAATCATGGAAGCGCTAGGTGGAATCACATTTAATCCTAATATAAGTATTCTTCATCCCTCTTTTTTTTTGGATTTTTTTTTGCAATATTGCTATAGTAATTGAGATTGCAATTAATCAAATTAACCCATGTAGCAAGACTTTGCCGATGACTCCCAGACTCAAAGGCCTTAGGGCACCAAGTGAAACCCACATACTCTGGCATCTTCTCGAGTTAACTTAATCAAAAACAAAGTCATATTACCATAAATAGAGATAGATTGAAAAACTCAGGGCTAGACAACTCTGGAGTCACGATCCCCAAGTGCCGAAAGCCTCGCATTTTATCAATCCATTGCTCTACACGCAAATTTTTATTTTAATTTTTTTATTTTTTTATTTTTTAATAATTTTATTTTTAATAATTTTTTTTGAATACTCATATTATTCATAAAAATAAAACCATCCCCTGCTATTTATTATGGGACCCCAAAAATTCAAATTAGTACCCCACAGTCTAGAGGACGTGCATTGTGGCATTTTTTTTATTTGGATGAAAATATAAACGATGAAATATCACATTGGACTGCCACACTTTCCAAAATCTATGCTCATGAAATTATACAAGGATTAAAATCAGAATCAGGGCATGCTAAATTATTTGATATTAAGTTTCAAAGTCTGCAATGTGTATTACCATGTTCAAAGTTAAAGGAATTTTTCCTTCCATTTTTACAAAAAATTTTTTTCAAATCATTTATCTTTTTTTTTGACACAAAATCATTTTTTTATTTTATCTCGCCCCCCAACATAAAATAACACTATCCCCAGTGTTTAAAGAAAAGAAAATTTAGAAGGGGGTAGAGGTAGAGAATGAAAGTTCAAAAAAGAAATTGAAAATGAGGGTTATGGAATGAAGTCACCTAGTGGTTGAAGTTTGAAGTTCTTACTGCTCCCTTTTAGTCCTTTGATATCCATGTCGCTTGCAGAGTTCCCTAGTGGAAAAATTAAAACAAAAAAACAAAACAAAAGAGTATATATATATATATATATAAGTAAAATATAAGTATATATATAAAATAAAATAAACTGATGATACATTGTCTTCTTTTTAAATTTCTGGGTAAGGTATTACTCAAGGATCACACCACGTGACACGGATGAATATGGTGCTCCCCTTTCGTACCCATCCATACATAGAATAGAAGAACAGGTCAAAAGTCTATTTTTTTTATTAAATATCAAAATGATTAAGTAATCTTATTTTAAAAATAAAGATGATTCAGAAAGATTAGAAACATAAAAACCACGGGTTGCCTCCCGTGCAGCGCTTTGTTTAACGTCGTTAGCTCGACATGAACCCCCCAACTTACCCAATACCAACTTTAAAATTTTTAAGGACCACATGTTTCAAAAATTAAACTTGGTTTAGATTTATTAAAGTTTTATAATTTGTTTCATTAACAAACCTATGTTCTAAAATGAGTTGGTAAATCCAAGGAATATCAAAAATGGTGGATCTAGTTGCTTCTCTAGTCTTGCCTAATACATCAAGGGTCATTCCAATTTTATTTATATCAAGATAAGAGACAATGAAAACATGATGGTTTTGTATATCCTCAATGAATGAAAACTTGATGAATGATGGAAAGGACACATGTTCGAGTTCAGGCAGACTAACATTTTTAGACATAGGTTGGGAATTTGGATCGATCTCAATTTTATTTTCAAAATTTATCAATATAATTGGTTCCTTTGGAATAGAATATTCAACCACAAAATTGGAAATATCAGTGTTAGAAATGGGTATGGACTCAAATATTGTGATTTCTCTTAATGGTTCAATGATTGGTGTTTTTGAAAAATCATCAACAGAGTTATATTCATGAGACTCAATCCATGATGTCAAATTCTCCTCTTTTGAATACAAAAAGTTAATTTCCTCCTGATTTAAAGTCCCTTTAAAATTTCCTTGATCCTCTTCATCTATCCCAAATCCAAAGGTTGGTTCTTCAATAAATTCATGTGGGGTTTGTGTGAAACTAGACACTTCACATAAGGTTAAGGAAGGGACAGTTTGTGTAGGGATGGGTTCCTCACAAGTTTTAATGATTTGTAGTTCTAACCTCAATGATGAAACCTCAAAATTCATTATCTCCATTTGTTGACAAAGTTTTTCAAGTAATGGTTGTGGATCATGATGGTCAAGGGGTTGAGACAGATGGTCTATTCCAGGAGGATAACTATGTTGTTGGAATTCCATAGGAGGGTGTTCAGATTGGCCTTGTTGGGATTGGAACTCATAATATGTTGGAATGTATTGTGGATAATATGAATAAAAACATTGGGGTTCAGTAGGTTGTTGATGATCCCAAAAGTAGGAATTAGGATGGTCATTGTACATTGTACATGGGGTTGAGTGATCAAAGTAGGGATAGGTTTCCCATGTTTCGACTTGTTCAAAATTGACTTCCATAGGAGTGAGGAGTGAGAAAAGAGAAGTGGAATGAAAAAAAAGGATGAAGGTGTCTAAGATAACTTACTTAGGTCCCCGGCAACGGCGCCAAAATTTGGTTCACGCCCAAATTTACCCAAGATAAGAAGGGTAGAACGGTCCTTGTAGTGTAGCTTGGGTTGTCGATTCCACAGAGACCTAAGAAGATACCTAAGATACACAACCTAAGGGATGGATTTTTGGCTATGAAGTGGCCAAATTGGATTGATTTTGGATGGGTTTTTAAGATATCTAAAATATTTAAGTGGATTCAATTTAAAAGAATGAGTTGATCCTAGGTTATCACTCGGGGTGGATTGGACGTATTTTCTTTTTAATGATTTCAATTTCTTAAATTTGAGATGGGTTCATTTAAGGAGATAAAACAACATCATCACTTACTGGTTTAATGCCTACACCCTCTAATACGAATCACCTATACACTTGAAGGATCAAAGTTTTGAGCACTTCAAGGTAAAGGATCGTATTAGTACTTGAAGTGTGTGGCCTTAAATTCAACAAGGACGATGGAGTTTAAAAATCATCAAATAAAAATCCCAATTAAAGAAGTGATTATACATTAATTAGGTGATAAATAACATCCAATCCAGCCCCTTGCTACTCCATTGGATCAACCCATAAGTGGGTTAGCCCTCCATTGATCCCATGGTTTCAATGGAAGCGGAAAGTAGACTCATAAGGGAGGAAATGGAGAAGTAAAGAAAACAACAAAAATAAAATGATCACTCCACCGTTGTGTGAATAATTTCACAAGGGTTGGTGTGAATAAATTCACACCTTGATCCAACGGTATAAAAGTGATATTAAGAACAACAGAATAAGAGTAGAAGAAGAACTTTTATTAAGAAACTAAAGTGAATTGAACAACTTACATGTGAAAGACAAAATTGAGGCGACAAAAATGCAGCATAACATTACAATTAAACAAAGCATCCAAGATCCTCAACTCCTTCACCACCACTGCCTTAAATAGGCATTTTGGGAGCCTTGGGTCGAACCAACAACAGTACAAAGCATCTTAATTAATTTTTCTAGGCTATAGGTGGTGGAAAGCTTGTGGAATTTGGACTTTTCCACGTTTGACCCGAGGTGGCAGCCAGCTTTACTTCACCGAACAGACACGTCTGGAAGACCTTCTAGACGGCCGAATCAGGGTGGTCCATAGAATAAGAAAATGGAGCTCCGGATGTCTTATAAGCGTCTGTAAAATTTGGGCCCATTTGGAGTTTTGGATTCCGAGATATGATCAAAGTGGTGGACTGTTTGTTTGGGCCGCAGAATCTGGCCCAGAATTTTATCTCTAACTTGGGCCGACTAAATGACCAACATGGAGGCCGAATTAGCATTAACTACTGAAGAGTGATTTGTTCCTATACATGTCTTCTAGCATCCCATTAAATTTGGGATTAATTGGGCCTGTATGTTGGGCCCCACGGTCTCATCAGTGGGAAGGTGTCCAATCTGCCTTCTCCAGAATTGCTTCCTTTCATTGCCAAATATCTCCATCATCCTCCATGAATTCTCCACTGATCCCTGAATCAAACATGTTCATATTTAAGTGTAGATCAATTTCCAAAAATATCAAATTAAAATATGTAAAATTCAATTCCTTACAATCAGATGAATCATTGGGTACTTTAAATGATGTTCAAAAATGTACCACATAATAGTGCATTTTAAGAAGGTATTACAAACATAATGTGAAATGATGTTCAAAGTGTAAAATGCACTAAAATGGTGTTTATGAATAACAAAGAACATGAAAATTATGTATATTAACAATGAATATTAGCCTCATTTGGTGGCTAATCATAGGGTTAATACCAAAAGGGAAAAATTTGAAGTATAAAAATATTTTTAATGAGATGGACACTGTGCGCCCAGTTCTGTCCACTCAAAAATTGATGTTTTGCTCTAAGATTTAAGGGGGTCCTAGGGGGAACCTAGGGGGAAAATATAGGACAAGAATAGAAGATAAATAATTCCCCAAATTCTCAAACCTATCACACCCAAATCCTGAGAAAATGACCAATAACCCAACCCAAACTGGAACGAAATAAAACTAAAAAACCTAGGTGTGATATCTAATAATTCCCAAATTTTATGAGTGGTTTAAAAAATGGAAAAAAATTTAAATTAATTTTTATATAACCCAAAATATTTAGTATTCATGGATTTTACATCAATTTCAAAAGCTGGTATATCATCGATGGCCTATTTTTTCTACTTTTTCTATAGTGGGGGTATACCCGTGCATTACAGATTTCCAAACCAGATATCCTATGCTTCTATGAAATGTAGAAATAATAGTTTTCTAGTAACCATAGTCATATCCATCAAATTATGGATCTATAACCATTGATCTTCCTTCCATATCACCTTATGAATTTGAGGTAGAGTCCATTTATAAATGATCATTCCTTGAAATGGGTTAAGGTTTTGAAATCGAGATTGGCTTTGATACTAATTTTTGATACACGTAAGAGGGGGGGGGGGTTAATTTCATTTTAAAAAATTTTTAGAAATTAAAAATATATTTGATGACATTAAAATAATTAATGTTATAAAATAAAATATAAGAGTTAAATCGTATTGGAATAATAAATATAAAAGACAATATAAAAATATATGATAAAGGATTTTGACAATAATCCACTAAGGGACCCCTATGCTTCTTCCCCTCAAGATCCTTGAGAGGTTTTGGATCGAACCATTCATTTTAATGGTTATAAAAAGAAATAAAATCTCCTATGATTTTTAGTGGTTTTAGTAAGAAACTCATTTACACATGTAAGATTCTTGATTTTTTGTGGTTTCACCAAGAAAGCCAATCCACCTTGATTTTTAGTGGTTGTATAAAGAAACTCTCTACCATTTTAGAGATTGTGTCTTGAAACCAAATCTCCCACAATTTTAATGGTAGTGTGCACCAATCCCCTCACACTCAATGGTAGTGAGAACCCAATATCCCTCACTTATGGTTATGAGAAACAAACCCACTTACACTCAATAGTTGTGATCCCCTAGTAAAATTAAAAAAAAGACTTTATAACACATTCCATTTGATAAAAAATCTCAATCATCACGTAAGAATAAAACAAGAATTGAGTGGGAGGAAGGGAGACAATCATAAGAGAGAACAATAATAAGATCAAAGTGACACAATTTTCCTCTAGAATGAATATTTAAAGTAACCATATGCATATAATAACCCTTGAGGGTGTATTTATATCCTTCAAAGACTTTAAAAATATTATGGAATCTATAGGGTCAAAATGAGCCATTGGGAGTCCAATTATGGAATCAGGGCCCACCAAAAAATAGTTATTTTTGTCACATATGGAAGCCATCAGATAGCCAGTGATTGTCATCATCTAGACCATGGAACCTGAAAAAATGGTTTTTTTGTAGGTACCACCAGCCATACAGTGTGGTGTAATTTATAGTCATTGAAATATGATGTAGAGGACATCAAGAAGGTTCTAAATGTTTCTCTTGAGCCCTCTGTTTGGTCTAAAAACTTCTTGAAAAAATATCTAAAATTGAAATGCTAAAATTTAGTAAATGAAATGGTGAAAAACAAAATTGGGTGTTTGTAATCATTAAAACTAACTAAGATACTGAGGTATAATAATTACATATATATTTCCTTATTTCCATGTATAATGTATGCTTGTGTGAGACTTTTTTTTCATGTTTTAAATTATTGTGTGTGTGTGTATAGATTATATATAGAGATCTAACCTATATTTATTTACATTTCCTAATATAGAGGAATGATAAAGTATATAGCTACAAAAAACACATTTAACCACACTTATTTTTTACATTATTCATGTTCATAAACATGGATAATGTATTTCCCCATGTTTTATGGAAATGTAGTTAAACGTGACATTGATAAATTTACTCACATTTATAACATGAATTACTCATGTTTCATTGAAACACATATAAATGAACATATACTTACTTAAGTTTTTATGGACATTGATAAGTATTCTATTTTTTAAAAAATCAACATCGTATTTTTTCGAAATTTTCATTTCCATAACTAGCTCCTACCTTAACTATCCCCACCACTGCATACAAATCATCCATTTTCAGCCCCTATGAATATTTCAGATGTGCAATATCACTTTTTAATTCTTTTTAATTTTCATTTATTTCCCATTATTTTTCCATGTTTCTTTTTTCTCTCACGCCTACCTTCATAGCCCCCCAACACACTTTTTATGCAAGTTGTGATTTAAAACATGGTTGGTGTATTTACTCTTATTTTTTAGAAACACTATTAATCATGGCTTCGATAATTTTACCTACATTAATAACATGGATTAATCATGTTTCATTGATGATAGGGTAAATGAACATATAAATACCTATGTTTTATGAAACATGGGAAAGTATTCTTTTTTAAATAAAATCAATATCATATTTTCCAAAATTTGCATTTTCGGTACCCACACTTACCTGAAGCCTCCTCGTCATAACCCCTATTAAAATTTCACATAAGTGGCATCACTTTTTTTTTCTTTTTAATTTTCATTTCGCTCCAAATATTTTTTCATGCCACTTTTTTCTCATTCTCTTTCCCGCGCATCCCCCCACCACAAACACCTCTATGACCTTTAATTTTTTTGCACAAGTCACAGGGCTCAATCCTACAACGTTATCCTCAATAATTCCCAAAACACTCATGTGAGCATGATTTTGATAACTTATATATATATATATATATCTGTTTTTAATTATATATGATATTATATATTCTCTTGATTTATTTATATATGTTATTTATATATAAATTAAAATATTAATATATAAATATACCAATATCATATTCAAATCTTAATTATAAATTATATATATAACACTGATATACATATAATTATATATAAATCAATATACAATCACAAACATACATATTGATATTTAAATTTATAAAAAAAGTTTATATGTGTAACATCCCGGTTCCGGGTGCCCCGTACTCGGTTGGTCACAGGAGATCAAGCACATTTCCCCAAATGCAAAAGTATTTTGACTAGAAGTGAGGGCCTTGTGTGTGATAGTGGGGAAACTATGCCCTCATAGGCAGAGTAACACAATGGAAACAAATAGTAAATAGTAGCGGACGTAGTAATACCATACAAAAGAAGTAAAAAACGGAAGAATGATAGTAAGAAAAACTGTAACATACATATATAAATAAATTATGCATGTCACATGTATCTAGGAAAGTATCCAAACAAGTCATAATGCTGGAAATACACTATTGAAACCAAGTACAAAAAACAGTAAAATCCAACAGCATCGCAAGTCTCAGCTTGGTCCCATGCTCTCCAGATCGACAGCAATCAAGTACCTGATGTAGAAGGGTGCTTTACCTTATCTATACCTAAAACCATATAATATTTTTGGGCCTAAAATCATGACCCAAATAGGGTGTGAGATGAATCCCAGTAGGAAACCACCAAAAATCTATGCCTAACTATTAGTGAATATATATAGCAGGAAATATGCAAAATGAAGCAATAAATAAAAAAGTACTCAAAAGTAAACAATCCTACAGTTTCTAATTATATTCATTTACATTTATTAATTATTCAAACCACTGAATAATTAAATCATGGTATATAGCCTAAGATTTGTATCCCCTATGTAATAGAAAAACTGATGTCTCAGAAGACCATATAACAATCAAGTAAGACCAAGTCCAAGCTTGTGCTTTGGCTTGGCAGACTCATCACAATCAACATTAAAAATATCACATTGACCCTCTGAGTGGCTCACACAGTCTAAACCCTATGATCAAGTGTTCCAAAAAAAAGACTCTCTGAAGAAGCACTCAATGTCCATTCCCCCTATGGTATCATACGGTATACTGTAGACACCATGAGGGAGCACTCACTATCAACCCCCCTATGGTATCATAATTTAAATATAACAGACACTCTGGGGAAGCCCTCAATGTCAATTCCCCCATATGGTCTAACTACACCAGGTTATCATAGCCCTATGTAACACAATCAAACACAAATGATGTCCAACAGCCCAAGTAATCTCAACTACTACAAGGATATGCAGCTAAAATGGATAACACATGAATTTAACAAGCAACAATAAGCAATAATTCCAACCTAGCAAGAAAGGTAAGGAAACAAGGTCTGCCTCATAGTCAACCTAGACCAAACAGTCATAAACATTCAAACAAGGAAATTCCCCCACATGGTGTCCCCTAAACATAAAATTTAGCATAATACATCAACGAAAACCCTTAATCTATCAATCAATCTAAGGGATATGATAATAGGGTTAAATTCCTTAACACGAAATACCCAAATCATGGTTAATCGACACTTAGGAATATATAACTCAAGGAAACACTCCAAAAGGCAAAAAACCACCTACCTCGATGTCGTACGTTCAATATAGTTGAATGTAAACCTTTGAATCATCCTAGAACATCGTAGATCTACAAAAAGGTCAAAAACTTTCAACCAAAGATAACTCTAGAGAGAGGATAAAAGAGTAAGAGAGGCTCTAGGGAAAGAGAGAACCTACCAGTGGGAATCCCACGCACTTGGAGATGCCTCAATTAGAGCTCGGACGGAGGAACAAAAGGCGCTCGAAGATTCTCAGCCGTATATCGCTCTCCGGTACGAGACATAAGAAGAAGAAACAAGTTATGGAGATGATACATGACCCCATTCTGATTAACCAAATAAAAAAGAAAACTATATGGAATGTTCATTTAATGTACACTTCGTGTACTAGCCTTAATTGGCCCTCACTTTAGGCAGTCCATACGGCCATGTACTCAGCTATTACACGGTCAGTACCCGGTTACCCGTGGCAACCAGGTACACGACGAGTACTTAGGAGTACACGATGTGTACTCAAAAAATTTCCAAATTCTTCCTTTTTCCTAAAAAACACGCAAAATCAAGATCCATACATGAAATGAAGATCCAGGTTCTTACAAACTTCCCCCCCCCTTAAATTAATTCATCCCCAAATTTCCCTTCCATGGGTGGTGAAGAAGAAACTTCAAATTACTCTATCCATTGTGATCGTATGCCGACCTCCCTCTCCCAAGTCTCATCATGTACTCGCCCATGATAACACATCACCCGTACTAGAGGAATAGACCGTCCACGAAGAACCTTCATACTGTGATCCACAATCCATATAGGGTGCTCCTCGAAGGATTCATCCACCTCCAACTCAACCTCCTCGGGTTAAAAAATGTGAGATGGGTCTGAATAGTAACATCGTAGCTAAGAAACATGGAAGACATCATGCATATCCCGGTACCTATGAGGTAATTGCAACCAATAGGAAACCGGCCCGACTCTCTCCAAAACCTCAAACAGCCTAACATATCTTAGTGAAAGATTTCCTTGTCTCCTAATCCTTCTGTATCCCAACCTCAGTGTGACATACAAGAAAACCCAATCTTTGACCTCGAACTCCAGAGGTCATCTCTGTTGATCTTCATAAGATTTCTCGCAAGACTGTGTAGTATCCATCCTCATCCAAATCAACTCCACCTGCTCAGTGGTATTCTAGACAAGATAAGGTCTCTACATAGCTGCTTCTCCTACCTCCAGCCAATGTAGGGGTGATCGGCATGACCTACCATACAAAGCCTCATAAGGTTCTATCTGAATCATCACCTAAAAACTTTTATTGTAGGAAAACTCCACTAGGGTTATATGTCTCTCCCAAGAACCCCCGAAATCTAGGATGCATGATCGAAGTATGTCCTCCAACACTTGAATTGTGCATTCAGACTATCCGTCTGGCTAGGGATGGTAAGCTGTACTCAGAAGTACCCATGTACCCAAAGCCCACTGTAGTCCCTGCCAGACACAACAAGTAAAATGGTCATCCCTTTCTGAAATGATAGAGTGTGAAACCCCATGTGAACGTAAAATCTCTAGGATGTAAAGCCTTACAAGATCATAAACACTGAAGGATTACTTAATTAATAAAAAATGTGTAACCTTCATGAGTCTTTAAAAAACAACCCATACTGCATCATTCCCTTGAGGTGACCTCAGTAACCCCGTCACGAAATCCACCGCGACATCATTCCACTTCCAATCAGGAATGAATAACTGCTATAACAACCCTGTTGGTCATTGATACTCTGCCTTCACCTAATAGAAGGTGGAATACATCATCGTAAAACTAGAAATATATCTCTTCATACCTATCCAAAAATACTGATGGTGTAGATCTCGGTACATCTTGGTGATACTAGGATAAACTACCCAAACTGAGGAATGAAAATCTCGCATCAACTCCTTATGTATGTCTACTGAAACCCATACGTGCCCCTAAAAACACAAGATATTATTCTCTCCTAAAGTCCATCCATAAGTAGGGTCCTCTCCCAACACACTCTCCCGTAGGACTAGGACTTCAGAATATGATAGCTGCCTCATTCGCACTCGATCCAGAAGAGTAGAGGTAACAACTACAGAAGAAAGAAACGTCTGCCCCTATCTGCCGTGCACCTCTAAATGCATCTCAGAGAATAGATTCATAAGTTACCACCACTCCTAGCCTCCTGAACTGTCTATATATGAGTCCTCCTGCTCAACACATCAACCACTGCGTTTCCTTTTCTAGGTGTGTAGGCAAGCTAAAAGTCAAAATACTGAAGGTACTCAACCCACCTTCACTACCTCAAATTCAGATCATGTTAAAGATATACTTGAGGATTTTGTGGTCAGGGAAAACCAAAAAATGATCCCCCAAAAGATAATGTCTCCAACAGCGCAAAGCATGCACAACTATAGCTAACTCGAGATCGTGCATCAGTTAATTCCTCTCATGTGGCCTCAACTGCCGAGACCCATATGCAACGACTCATTCCCCCTGCATAAGCACTGCTCCTATCCTGATACCTGACGCATTGTAGTATATAGTGTAACTCTTGCCCAGCTCTAGAAAAATCAGTATCAGTGCTGAAGTCAACCTACCCTTCATCTCCTGAAAGAACGAATTATAGGATTCTATCCACAAGTACTTCACACCCTTCTTAGTCAGGCCCATTAGTGGTGCTGTTAAGCATGAAAAGTCCTGTATAAAGTTCCTGTAGTAACTATCCAACCCTAGAAAACTCTGTACCTCAAAGATGTTCTTTGGATGCTCCCAAGAAACTATCGATCTCACTTTATCTGGGTCTACTTACACTCTTATCTCTAAGATGACATGACCCAAGAAGTGAATCTAGTCCATCTAAAAGTGGAATTTTGAGATCTTAGCATATAACTAATTCTCTCTCAGTGTACTCAAAACGATCTCAAGATAGGTGGCATGGTCGTGTCAAGTGTGAGAGCACACCAGGATATCGTCCATGAAGACTACCAAAAAAGAATCCAAGTAAGGATGGAACACTTGGTTCATCAGTGCCATGAAAAATGCCGGTGCATTTGTGAGACCGAACGATATAACCACGTACCCGTATAGACTATACCTACTCTGGAAGGATGTAAGAGGTATATCTGATGGTCTAACATGCAACTGATGATAACCAGATCTCAAGTAAATCTTCTAGAACACCTAGGATCCTTGAAGCTAATCAAAGATATCATCAATCCTTATAAAGGGATATCAGTTCTTAATCGTCAACTAGTTCAGCTTCTGATAATCCACAAAAAGTATGAGGGTACCATCCACCTTCTTCACAAACAGAATAGGCGAACCCCAATGAGAATTACTAGGTCAGATGAAACCCTTTGCGTGCAACTCCTCTAACTACTTCTTGAGCTCCTGTAAATATAGTGTAGCCATCCTATAAGGAGGGATGAACACCGGTGCCGCTCCTGGCACAAGCTCAACAGAGAAATTTAACTCTCACTCCGAAGGTAAACCTAAAAATTCATATGGAAAGACATCCCTAAAATGATCCACCACTGGAGGAAAGTCCATATTTGAAGTTCCCTGGTCATCTAGATATAAATGAGAAATATGGGCTGTAATACTTCCCAACCCATGATGCTTGGGTCCAGCTCTGCTCACCTAGACATCCCATTCTCCCTTTTGTAGAAAATATCTGCCCTCTAGTTATGTGAAACTCACCCTATGGTGATAGAAATCAACAAAGGTCTGGAAAGAGACTAACCATTCCATTATGAGAATGACATCAAAGCCCATCATCTCTAAGACATAGAGTTCCCACAAGAAGTGACACCCACCAACCTCAAGAAGGAACTCCTTACACTGACATACACTAGCCATCCTAACCCCCAACATAGTTTCTAGTGTCATAACATCCACAAAAGTAAAGATACAAAGCCTAAGGCTCTCCATAAAAACAAAAAATATAAAACTATGGGAAGCCCCTTTATCGAAAAGTGAAGAAGCTAAAACTGAGGAAACTAGAATCATACCTCTAACTATAGAGGGTCCGAGATCCTGCTCCTACTGGGTCTACTCTACTGCAAAAGTCTGACCAGTACCATGGCCCAACGACCCTGCCTAACTACCCTGAGCTGATCCACCCTACTGTTTCTAGAATCCTTACATATGGATACCATGAACACAACCTCCTCCTCATCCTGAATGGCCAGATGATCTCTAGTTCCCTAATTGATGAGGAACTGGTGGTCCTTCTCCTGAATGTGGAGTCATAGCAGAACCCCTATCATTAGCTACTGGTGAGAAAAACCAATTTTTTTTGAAGATGCCCCATCTTTCTGCAAGCTTGGAAATCAATTGGGTCTCTCGGGAACTGAGGTATCATATTCCCACTCTTACCACATTGGTAGCATACCACCTAGCTACCTGAAGAAGTATCCTATCTACTTGGACTTCTGCACATAGACTCCCTACGGTGCTTCCTATTATCATTTAGAGGAGTACCAACTTTGGATGCTGAACCACCCTGGCTCATAGCTCTAGAATCTCTTAGATTATGCTTAGTGATCAATGCCTATTTGAATATAGAAGATATGTAAGTCAACTTGAAGATGTTCACCTAGGATCAAATGTCATGTCTAAGACAATACTCAAACTTTCTGGCCCGAAATAACTCATCACCCCCCTGAAATGGGTGTGAAGCGCTGCAGCTTTGTGAAGTGAGAAGAAGAATCCATGAATGAAAGAGTACCCTGTTCCAGACCCATGAAATCTTATGATTTGTTGGACCTTGAGGTCTCCTGGTAGAAATAGTCATAGAAGGTCTGCTAGAACTTATCCCAAGACATAACTCATTGGCATCCCGCCTATGAGATAACATCCCACCATATCTTGACAGAATCACATAACATGTACATCGTGAAATTCACCCTCCTATCTAAAGGCATATCCAGATGCTCAAAGATATCTAGCATGGCCTCTAACCATGACTCTATAGCCTGAGGTCCTCTATCCCCTAAGAAAGTGGGAGGATGCTGCTGTTGAAAAACCTAAGTCAACTCTGCCATAGATGGGGCAGGATACAGTGCTCCCTAGAAGGTCTTCATAAACCTCATGAAGCCTTCTCAGAATTATGAATCATCACCTATGTCCATTATAATAGTTGGTTCCATGATAGGCACGATAGGAGGATCTTCTGGTAGTCTCTGATCTATCCTTTCTGGCGTCTAATTGTTTCCCTGTATCTGGAATACAACCAGAGGATGTCTCTGTGGAATGACTCTGTAAGGTCAAGTGCACACCTCAGTTTAAGATTATCAAGGACTAAAAATTATAATTTAAATATAGGAACAAGATAATAAAACATTCAAGTTTTTCAAAACAGGGTTACACAGAGTGTATACCCTCCACACAACATGTTCCCTTGGTTTTAAACATGGATGTGTACCTCTACCAAACCTGGTCGTGTAACACCCCATATACACGATGTGTTCCTCTCAAGACACGGCGTGTACTTTAATTTTCCCTCCTTCCCAAGTTCTTCTACATGGATAAACCACATGGTTCTCCCCTGGGTAACACTACATGGCGTGTTCACTCTAGACACAACGTGTACCACTTAAGTTATAACCACCCGTGTTGTTATTCACATGGATAGATACACAGTCAACTCTACACAACATGTAATAATGGGACACTGTGTGTAAAACCTAAGATTCATCCACCTGTGTCATTAGTCATACAACCAGATACATGGCCTCTTCAGAACGATGTGTACTCCCAGTACACGACATGTTCTACCCAAGTTTCCCAACCCCGTGTCTCTTATCACACTGTCAGTCACACAGTTAAAGACTACATGGCATGTAAATATAGTACACATAGTGTACTTAAGAAAAGTTTCTTCTTCCATAATAGAAGAACACATGGTGTGTGTTCATAACACCACACGCCATATTGTCTGTGTTTCTAGACAGTAGGCCTCTGAAACTCCTATAGAACCCCTAAAAACTTGAACTTTTGTCCAAGGAATGACAAATTCTGACCCTTGAGATCCTATACTCCCCCAAATCAAAGTTTGGAATCCTTATTCACATCATAACTAGACAAGATTCAATTAAAGTTCATACATTATCCGCCAAATTCCGATCCAAGAGGGCCCATAACACCTCAGGGACCAAAGTTTGGCATCCATACAAATGAAACTTTACAATTTACAATACCCTATCAAAATAGTTGGTATCTCTATCATGACATATATCACAACAACATGCATATCTAGCACAACATCTATCACAACAACATGCAATCATAAATGCATCCTAAATGGCATGACAAGAATGCATGATATGTGATCTCTATCAAGTTCCTATATGATTCATGAGATGGAATACCCTCATCTTATCAAATTTCAACAAAAATAGAACCTCAATAACATCAACGATAATAGAACAATACAAGTGAATCACCCAATGGTGAAATCAAATCAACTATAACAATTGAAAAATTAGAAATTTTTTAATATTCGAGGTAAATTGGTTTTTCCCTGTACACAGGTTAGCTACTCCCGGGCATAGCTTATTACCAACTACCTATTCCTTCCTATCTTGGTCTATAGGCTCCTAATAGTAAGATAAATCATAAAAGAAACTACTATGATACCACTTTGTAACATATCGATTCCGGGTGCTGCCCAAAGGTGCCTCGTACTCGGTTGGTCACATGGCCTCAAGCGCATTTCCCCAAACTCCAGAGGTTGTCGACTAGTAGCGGGGCCTTGGGTGAGATAGTGGGGAAACTACGCCCTCATAGGCAGAGTAACACAATAGAAACAAATAGAAAATAGTAGCAAAAGTATTAATACCATACAAAAGAAGTAAACATCGGAAGACTGATAGTTAGAACAACTGTAGCATACATATATAAATAAATTATGCATGTAACATGTATTTAGGAAAGTATCCAAACAAGTCACAATACTAGAAATATAATACTGAAACCAATTACAGAAAACCATAAACTCCAACAGCATCGCAAGCCTCAGCTTGGTCTCATGCTCTCCAGCTCCACAACAATCAAGTACCTGATGTATAAGGGAACTTTCCCTTATCTATATCTGCAACCATATAATCTGTTTGAGCCCAAAAGCATGACCCAAAGAGGGTGTGAGAAAAATCCCAGTAGGCAACCACCAAATGATTTGTGCCTAACTGTCAGTGAATATATATAGCAATCAATATGAATAATGAAGAAATAAACAAGGAAGTACTCAAAAGTAAACAATCCTACAGTTTACAATTACATTCATTTACATTTATTAATTATTCAAACTGCTGAATAATGAAATCCCAGGATCTAGCCTAAGCTATGTATCCCCTATGTAATAAAAAAACAGATGTCTCAGAAGACCACCTAAAAATCATGTAAGACCGAGTCCAAGATTGTTATTTGGCTTGGTAGACTCGTCACAATCAACATTCAAAATATCACATTGACTCTATGGGTGGCTCACATAGTCTAACCCCTATGATCAAGTGTTCTAACAAAAACAAAAACTCTCTGAGGAAGCACTCACTTTCAATTCCCCCTATGGTCTTTTAAGTAATAACTACATACTCTATAAGGAAGCATTCAATGTACATCACCCCTATGGTCTCGTACAATATATTATAGAAACTCTGATGGATCACTCATTGTAAATCCCCCTATGGACACTCAACATAAATATAACAAACACTCTAAGGAATCCCTCAATGTCAATTCCCCCTATGGTTTAACTACCCTAGGCTCTCACAGACTTGTGTAATACAATCGTAAAAAAATGATATCCAGCATCCCAAATAATCTCAACTAATACAAGTCTAAGCAGCTACAATGTATAACATAGGCATTTAACAAGCAACAATAATAAATAATTCCAACCTAACAGCAAGGCAAGGAAACAAGGTCTGCCTCATAGGCAACCTAGAACAAACAATTATAACATTCAAATAAGGAAACACCCCCATAGGGTATCCCCTAAACATGCAATTTAGCATAATACATCAACAAAAACCCTTAATCTATCATTCAATCTAAGGTAGATGATAACAGGGTTAAATTCCTTAACTTGAAATACCCAAATCATGGGTAATTGGAACTTAGGCATATATAACTCAAGGAAAAACTACTAAAGGCATCAAACCACCTACCTCGATGTCGTACGGTCGATATAGTTGAACCTTAGCCTTTTAATTGTCCTAGAATGTCATAGATCTACAAAAATGTCAAAAAAAAATCAACTACTGATAACTCGAGAGAGAGGAGAAAACAAGAAGAGAGGCTCTAGGGAAAGAGAGAACCTACCGGTGGGAATCTAACACACCCGACAACACCTCAATGGGAGATCAAACGGAGGAACGAGAGGTGCTCAAAGATTCTGGGTTGTAAGTCACTCTCCTGTACGAGACACGGGAAGAAGAAACAAGTTCTGGAGATGAGATGTGACCCCAGCCTGATTAACCAAATAAAAATAAAAGTGCACGACATGTCCATTTAATGTACACGCCATGTACTAGACTCAACTAGACCTCGCTTTAGGATTTCCACATGGCCATGTACTCGACTGTTACATGGACAGTACATATCTACCCGCGGAAACCAGGTACACGATGTGTACTTAGGTGTACACAACATGTACTCAGAAAATTTCCAATTTCTTCCTTTTTCCTCACAAACACCTAAAATCAAGATCCATACCTAAAATGAAGATCCAGGTTCTTATAATGTGTGTGTGTTTATATCACTGTATCAATAATATTTTTTTTATAAATTTTTATGTTAATATGCGTGTGTGTATTTATGTATATTAATATATTAATTTTAATATAAATGTATAGACAATATTACAAAGATATATAAGTATGAATATATATATATATATATTAATTTATGAATTTTTATATTTATAATAATTATTAATCATTTATTATTAATGACCATTTATTCAATTATTAATTAATTATAATTATTTCTAGGGCCAGGTATGCCTGATGCCTGTGTTTTTCTGATTAATTAATTATAATTAAGTTTTAATTTTTATGTGTATGTTTGTATGTATAAATGTATATATATATATGTTCATAAATCTTTGCATGTGTAATTTTTTCCACAGTATAATATTCATCTCCCACACAATTTATATATTTTATAATATATAAAATCTTAATATATTTAAAATTTAATTTAAAAATTAATTTAAATCATATATACGTGTGTGTGCATAATATAAAATTCAATGATTACATTTAATATATACACTCACCCATACAAACATGTATATTATATTATTATAAAATTTTAAAATTAACATAAATGAATATATATATATATAATATTCAATTACTTATAATATTATATAATAATATTATATACATGTGTGTGTATGAAATGAAATTATTGAAAATATATTATGTATACACATAGATATATTATTTAAATTAATTTTCTAAATAAAATTTCATTTTATTATGATTATATATATTATAAAATATATTAATTGTGTGTATGTTAAATTTTATAATCTAACAGTATATATATATATATATATATTAAATATATATCTTTTAATTTCATATCTAATTTAGCCACGTTTAAAAGAAAGGTTAAAATAAAAATCAGCCTTACCTTAAAAACATAGTCAAAAAACACTACTAAATGTAAATTAACCATGTTATAAAACATGGCAAAATTAGAAATGTTTTTATAAAAACAAGGCTAAATAAAAAACTGGACAAATTTTTAGAAAACACATCTAATTTCCCTTATATATATATATATGTGTGTGTGTGTGTGTGTGATTATGATATATCTATATGTATAAATTCCTTCCTATGAGTAGTTGGTTCCTCCAAACTGATGATGATGATATATGGTAACTACCTAAAAAGGTACAGTTAGCCTCTTAGGTTAGAGTCATTATATGTTTCTCCATAGGAGGATGATTATAAACAAACACACACACACATAGATATATATATGTGTGTGTGTGTGTAAAAATTGATTTGCACACATATATATACACACACCGCCTTCTATAGAGGATTTATTTTGTTGGATGTCTTTGATAAACAAGTTACCTATAGAGGAGAAGTACTTTTCCTAAATCCTAAGAACATCTTAAAGTAGGTTAGACTGATGTGGATGAAAAATATTAAAGTAATACTATAACTTGATTTCCATTGATTGTTTAGTTTTAATGAAATACCTAATTTCTTAGCATAACTACCATCATACCTACCTATTTTACATTCCTGGAGTGAACACTTTCTTTTATGATGGACTGTATAAGGTTAAGTGGGGACTTCCATGAGGTACGTTTTACTGACGCCCTATACTTGTTCCCTTGGGTATGCATGTAGACCTTGTTTTTTATGAACCAGGTAAAGGAAAAGCGACTACATGATAAAGATGAAAGTATTAGAGCCTGGGTGGATGTTTCACATGGTGTATAGAGTAAATATGGACACTTATAGAGTTTTTGGTGGGCATCCCAAAATAGGGAAATCAGGATTTTCTGCAAAATTTCACATGGAGTGTTCCACATGCAAGACTTCCCTTTTTGATTCCATAAGGCTAGTTTGGCCTGCACACGTTTTGTGTACTTGTATTTTATTCAGATACACAAGCATAGTGTGTTGGATGTATTTTTTTGGACTATTTATATATGGAGTCTCATTTCATATATATAATGTGATATGGATTTTCCAAGTACCTATGGTGGGAAAGAATTCTATGAATAGTCTAGTTTAGATATACAATTAATCCATGCACCCCAAGGACATTCCAAATTTTTGATGTTCTTATTCAGGTTGTGTAGTGTGACTCTAACAAGGGTAAATCATATTTTACTTATATGAAAATTATCCTTTTGTGTTTATTCCATCCTCTAGTAATAAAGAGCTGTGCTTAAGGTTTTTTTTGATCTAGATCAGGTTTTTTATGGTATCCAGTTCAGGTCATCATAGTATTCAATAACCTTTTCATTAGTGGTATCCACTTCCTTTTTATAATAGTGATAACCTCTTCCATTTGTAAAATATCTTGGAAATATTTCATCAACTCCACACTACTAAAATTTTGTCATATTAAACCCTTTAACATTTATTATTTTATGTATTTCAATTAACTATAATTATATCAAATGTGGGCTCTTTTTTATAGTACATATCAGAGGAAGAAATATCTAAATTTGATTGATAATTTTTTTATATGTGAATGGATTCTCTAATAACTTTACTCAAGAACATAATGAGATTTTCTATGTTCACTAAACATGGTTGGACCAATCCGATCAAAAATTAAATCCCTTATATAAAATAAACCATTTTATTTTGGGGTGTATGGTGTTCTAAACTCATAACAAATTCCTTATGTCACCATAAATGTTTCAAATATCCCACTCATATAATCAACCCTATTATTTAATTTAAACTTCTAGATAGGATAAACACATTTTTTTCACTCCTAAAAAA
Organism: Viscum album; assembly: GCA_963277665.1. Lineage (NCBI taxonomy): Eukaryota > Viridiplantae > Streptophyta > Magnoliopsida > Santalales > Viscaceae > Viscum > Viscum album. Next base: position 1,495,014,116 of record OY728120.1, read on the forward strand.
TAGTTAAGAATTTTTAAATCCTCAAACAAGTATAACATAAATATAATGCCCATGATTCATGTGAAATAAACTATACTTAAGATAAAATATTCATATAAAAATCTCTAAATTTTCATCATCAACACATATATATCAGAGTGAATCAATTCTAAGGTTTTATTTGTTTGAATATCTATTCCCTTTTGTGGCTATCTTCCATTATTGTAATGTAATGTAAAAAAAATCTTTTTACCACTTAAACATTAGAATATCTAAAAATGATATTTCTTAAGTAGACTTATTCAAATATATTTTTTGAATTTATATATGTCTCAAATTCCATAAATCATTATCTTCCTTAAAACTCAAAAAATATGAGTCTTTAATATATCTCACCTTAAATATATTTCTATTTATTTTTTTACCTAGCCCAATACATGACCATATTTTAAATGTTTCTACAAAAAATAATATTTTCAAAATATCTATTTACTTCCATTATAAAAAATATACAATACACCACATAAGTTAAAATTTTAAAATAACTTTAAAATCATTATACCAACATTCGTTTGAGATGAAAATATTCTATCCAAAAGCCATGGTTGTTCCTTTTATGAAGCCTTTAGTGATACTTGTACTAAAAAAGTTTCATCTTTTTCTTTAATTTTTTTATTTAATTTGGAATATTGATTAATACCAAATATTTCTAGTGATATAGTAAATCAATCTTCATCCAAATGATCATATTGTTCACACCTTCTAAAAAATACATTTGATAACTTAAACTAATTCAATAGTTTCACTTCTAAAATTTCAACATTCTTTAGAACAAGTCTTCAATAAGTGGGTTATCCCCAATTAAATTCAATAATTTATAGAATTAAAAAACTAATGACATTCATTATATTGAACTAGTATTTCCATTCCACCTGACTAAATCCTCCACAATGAAGTTATTAGGAATATTATGTAACATAGAGAAAGGGTGTTGAATTAGTTTTACTATTTTATAATTTCCTCCAAAAATTATCCTCTGTGATTTTTTAGGATCATTATCTACTAAAACATTGAATCAAAATCTCAATAATATGTAAAAAATGTACATAAAACATAAGGAACATATGGTTTTTTATATGGTTCGACCCAAATGTGGGTATCAACTCATTTCTGTGTTCAATTTTTATCCATGACATAGATTTCAAAATAATATTGAAATTGGTTACAATAGGGAAGGTATTATCCAAAACCCAAGGTTATCTAAAAAAAATCCTAACACTATTTTCTAATATTTAATTTTCTCCAAAAAGGTTCTTTAAACAAGATCCTTCCAGTTCAAAAAAGTATAACAATAATAGAAAGATCAATATCACTTTATCTTTAAGATTTTCATGAAAGAAAAGTTGATCTTCCTACACACCTTCTTAATTTTATGGAACATACATTTTCACTCATCTTCATGAACTAATATTTTAGACCTTATTTAGGATTATAATATTTCTCGTTATCAATTTTATAAATGATTTAATTTTCACATCTTTTGTAGGAACAAAATATTTTCCTTTCTCACTATTTTCAGAACATATTATCCTTAAATCTCAATGTCTATAAATTTGTGGATAGTATCTTTACTCTATTATATTTTATAATTTTAGGTCATCCTCTATTTAACAATGATCTAATAGAATCACCAAACTTTTCTTTGACTCAATAAAAATTTGGAACATATAGGTTGCAGGAATCCAAACATTAAAAACATCAATATTACATCATTTTTGATGAATATTCGTTACATATCATTACAATAAATTCCCTAGGACCATAAATCTTTAGTGTTTTTGAATACTAGATACATTATCATCATATATTGCAAAAGATATTCCACATCTCCTATAAAGTTATCAAAAAGTACACTTCTTAGTCATACCCGACCTAAAAAATTTATTCATAACCCGGGGAATAGAAACATAAGAAAGGGTGTGATCAGATGTTCTGTAAGGGTAAACATGAGAGATATTAGTCAATGATCATATATTAACATAATATTATCATACATGTATGAGAATATGAGGTTAAAATTCGAAAATCATACCCATTAAATCAAATATCATGATCATGGAATAAGACTTTGGCAGTTCATAATACATTAATCATAGAAGAATTAGAGATAATGATACATGAGATCATATCATATACATATGAATATGTCATATAGATTGGTATAAAATTTGTATAATAATCATAATCATATAAATCTTATGTTAAGGCTACCCATTGAGAAATTCATCATATATTATTCTTGGGCTAACCACCCTTATAACTACTTCAAGATTGTGATAACCTCCCATGTACCCTCTTTTAGGTCTAGTGTAATGTCTGATAAATTCCCTGTAATTTTTTTATTATATGGAATTACTTCGAGAACAAGTACTGAGAAGGCATGCGATTCCGAGTCCCGGAGTTCCCAGAATGATCCGTCAAAATATGTTAAGCTTTAAATAACATGCATGAGTGGTTTTCCTGAAAAAGTGGAATAACTCTAACATGTTCCTATATTAGAAATCCAAGGGAACTGTTTTGATTAGGATGGAGGGTTTAACCTAGGAGTGACTTAAGTTTAGTCAGCGTAGCTCTCCAGTGAGAAAACCTGAAAATGGAACAACTGTAAATAAAATAATTAAATAAAATTATTTTATTTTTCAAAAGATTATAACTCATGAATGGTGACTCGGATTAAAAATCTAAGACCGCTGTTGAGCTCATGAGAGTATTCTTTCCTTAGAAAGATCCTAACATTGGCCAGCACGGGCCAATAGTGGAAGTTATTTTTGACTTTAAATAAAATAATTAACAATTATTTTATTATCAAATACTTATAACTCCTAAATGGTAACTTAGATTGAAAATCCGAGAGTACCACTAATCTCGTGAGGGCATGTTCCCCTTAGGTTTAGCCTAAAATCGATTGACACGGGTCGAGGGTGAAAGTTAAATTTTGAAACTTTTTTAAGGTATGTTCAGTAAACGTGCAGGTGGGTTTTTCTAACTTTTGAACCGGTGCTCAGATAGAAAATTCGAGGGAACTGTTGAACTCGGAACGCTGAGATTTTCTTAGAAATGACTTAACTTTGGCCAGCAAGGGCCGAACAAAAAAGTTATTTTTTCATAATTTTCAATAAAAATAATAAAATAATTTAAAAGAATTATTTTATTTCTTTTCTCACTATTGAGTGGCGGATGACTACACTATAGTGCAGCAATGAGGCAATGACGAGGCACCTTAATGGAGGGTCAATAATGGATTGTTTGAAACCATGATGTTGTTATCTTAATGACTCATTTAATGAGCATCATTAATGAGTGAAATGCCGCTACGATCTTTATTTTCTTTTAATAATACAATGGGTTAGAGTTTGGGAATTAACAAACATGGGGAGATCTCTGAATAACTTATGATGGATTCCCACTCTAACAAAGAATGAATAATGAAGCGACAAACATTAGAGGATCAGATCTGGAGGTTGGCAAGCGAAAACAAATTCCAACAACCATAGATCGAAGATGACGCAAATCACATCCTTCATCATCAGAGGATCCAATGAATATAGGTAGGAGTTATTTGATTTTAAAGTTTCCCCATTCTTATTTCAAACGATGAATACAGATTAACTCACAAACAGGTTAATCTGCGGACCGCGTGTTTATGCGAGAAGGTGATTTTTTTTTTGGAATTTCTTTATCAGGTGTTGAATTATCATTTTTGTTTGTACTAAAATCCACAAACCTCTGTTGATTATAATATTCTAATGTGGAGGGTGTGGGTTGACATGAACAAGGCCCGAGACCCACCGTCATGGGTGTTATTCGTGGCCAAACTCTCGAATCGATGGAAAGATAGATTTGAGACCTTCACAGTGAAGAGGGAAATATCCGAGGGCCATATACTCAAGCGGCGTGAATAAAGGACCACCGGTGTGGACCTAGTGGTTTATAGAAGAGTTCGCCTATGGTGGCCCACAATGGCAGCCACGGGTGGGTGGCGGCGCTCCACGACGACGTGCCGGAGGAAGGGCTGTGGTAGACTCGGGCCACAACGTAGTGGGAGGAGTCTTCAGCTCGTGGTGGAGGATGCGGTTGCTTGAATGTGGTAGAGGAGGAACCCCATGGGGCGATGGTGGCAGATCGGACGCAACATCCGACTGTGTCCCAGCGAGGTGGACCGGTCCGCCTCTGGAGGATCAGGTGGGGCGTGAACTGCCCAACGGGCCGAACCAGCACTGGCGGGTTTGACCCACAGCCCAGCGGGCCAAACTTGCACTGGTATCCTAGACCCACGCCCTTCGAGTCGGGCCAGACTAGACCGAGTCTCCAAGCGACTCGGCAAGCTGGACCCTCGGCCAAGTCGGGCCGGGTCCAGAAAGGCCCGTTGGGCTTGACCCACTGGCCAAGACAGACTGGATCGAACCATAACCGAACCAGGTTATGTCGAGTTGGTCAAGTTAAACCAAGGTATGTGGGACCCCCGAGATAGGTTTGTTGGGTGGGTCCAACTGGGTCGGACCAGGCTCAGATGCAACCAGCCCCTATTTCACTAAAATGCCCATATCTCTCAAACTAGACGTACGATTGACGCGCTGTCAGTGTAATTGGGACCCTTGCGACAAGTCAATCCTTCTGAGATAATCTAAGCGAGTTTTAGTGGAATTTGGAATATGGATGGGTTGGATCAGACTCAAATCCAACTGGGTCCTTTTTACTAAAAGGCCTATAACTTACAGACCAGGCATCCGAATGACGCACTATCTGTTACATTGGGACCCTTGCGACAAGGAAGTCATTTAGGGATAATCTATGTGGGAATTATTGGTGGTTGAGGTATGACTGATGGATTGAGGAGTGTATACTCCCAAAATCAAGCGTGTTAAGTGAAATAATCCAGTGGCTGGATGTGACGTAAAGAATGAATAACGATCCTATGTGGGTCAGCACCTAGAAATCCTATGTGGGTTAATACCTAGAGATCCTGTGTGAGTCTTCACCTAGAGACCCTATGTGGGTCAGCACCTAGCAACCCTGTGTGTATCAGCAACAAATCCTCTTAACATAATAAAACGATCTAGCTTTACAACTAATCATCTTTAATTCTATACCTAAGTTATACCTGGTGTGAGCTACGTATTTTACTTTGTGCTACGAGTTTGAGATCTTTCTTGGTGTCATTACCACTGTGGTATTTCCTTTGTGGTATTTTTCTTCGTGGATTACTTAGAGACCTTCGGGGGTCTCGGGGTCCCTACTGAGTATTGTTATACTCACCCCTGCACGGGTTTCACCCACACCTATTGTGTCTTGTGCATATGAAGGATAGATTTGACTAGGACTTTGGGGATCCAGGACTAGATAGTGCTCAGAGGTGTATCGATAGATGTGGTGTACTGTAGTGACATCTGATGGAGAGCTGTACCTACCCTTCAAGTATGATCCTTGGTGGATGACCTCCAGAGCTGATACTTATTTTTCTATACTTTCCTTTCAGTTGGGATTATATTCTGGCTTCTTTACTTTCAGTTTACACACTTTACTCTCAGTGGTGGTACTTTGTGGTGGTTGTATTACTTTTCTTTCCTTCGTGATTAGATTTGTGCAGTTTTCTCTGTCTGTGTGTGTACAGGTTTAAAGGAAATGCCTTACCTTTTTGGGATATGCCTTTCTAGTTCTAGTAACCAGCCCCTTGCCTATTGAAGGCGGGCTTGGGGTATTCACAGCATAGGCCCCTGGGGATGGGTCATGAAAAAGTGGTATCAGAGCAAGTCGGTTCTACCAGAAGAACTAAGAGTCTGTATTTTTTGATGGGGGCAATAATGTTAAGTGTCTTGATTTCAGTTTTCAGTCCGGGGAGTCTAGTTTTGGTGCAGCGGTTGGAATATCCATACACCAGGACCCTGAATTTTGTTTTCTAACTCGATACACGAAAAAACTAATTTCATGTGTTTTGGAAATGTTTTTATCTTGATATATTTTGATTCAGATCACCAGGTATAACTTCTTGAACGTGGTTCATATTGATTCTCTTTCAAGATTCCTCAACATAGACAGCCAACCAGGATTCCAGTGAGTGACCATGAGGATGGTCCACAGAGTGATGAGGCTTTGGTACTGGGACCGTTGCCCAAGATGGTACCTTCAGGCAGTGTCCCATCAATACCACTGCCCGTTGGTCAGTAGTTAGTACTGACACTACCGGTAGTGGACACATGTAGGCTCAGTGCCTTACACAAGTTTCAGCGACAGTACCCCTCAGGTTCCGAGGCGAGCCTAACTCACAGGTGGCTAAGGAATGGCTTGAGGTGGTTACCGAGTTTCCATCTATCCAGGTCACCATTATATCATATAGCGGTCCTAGAAGTTATAATTCTACATGGATAATTAGGGCAATGACAAGGTTTATATTACCCCTATATTAAAATGATGAGACTTTTCTGTGGTCAGATCTTGATAACATTTCTCAAATAAGGGGGTATCTTGCCATAAAAAGTTAAATGGTATGTGTTCCCAAGAGCTTCTACAGCTTCGGTAGGATGACATGTCGATAGCTGAGTATTTATCAAGGCATACCGACCATTTCGGGTACTCGATGAATACGATATGACCAGTGCTTCAGGGATCAATACTCTGAGTGAGATGTGTTTAGGGATATCTGAGCCAACACTATTCATCTATGCATTCCTACTTATGTTAGGGTGTTAGATAGGACCTTTTTTGTTTAAAGTTATTTGGCTGAGTAGATACATCCAGTGAATGTTAACAGTGGGAAATCAGAAAACTAAGGTTAGTCTTGTAGACCTGGATGTGTAAAATGTTTCGGGAAGAGGAATTGATAGGTATAGATAAATCTGTAGGGTAGCAGGCATGGAAGAGGACCTAGGAGAGAAGTAGGAGGTGGTATACTTTTTTACATGTTACAAGCACCACCCCAATGTGGTCCCCATAAGGCTCAGGGCGCTAGAGGAAAGGGGAAGGGAGTAGATGCATGTGGTCAAGGAGTATGACCCAAGGGATCTAGGAATGATTCGAGGTACGGTCTATGTCTACTACTAGCTACCATATTAATAGAAATAGGTACCAATCATTCCTTCTTTTCATGAATCTTGTTTAAGACCTAGAGTTTCTGGTTAAACTGTTGACTTGATCCTTACATCTAGAGATACCTATGAGAGGATACTCGGTAATCACACTTATTCCAACGGTGTGATATGACCCTTGAGGTGAGATTTTTGGTTGGAACCTCTTGGTGGAAGCGTCGGGGCCTTATGAAATTAGTCTGGGTATGGACTGGTCATCCACATTTCATGATCAAATTGGCTATTTTAGGAAAAAGTATGCGGTATATCTGCATGGTTGGAATGAGGTTTTCCTTGGTTAGTGAAAAAGGAAACCCAGGCAGCATGAGATAAACTCATGCATAGGAGGGTGCAACCGATCACTCTTGAGTTGGCCGACCTTACCCTCATGACAAAAGATGTTTTTAATTTTCAATTCCCAACATTAGTGGCGGAGTATAGGAACATCCATTCAAAAGATGTTTCTAGGATTACCTCCCTATAGAGAGAGGTACTTATGCATTGAATTGCACCCAGATATGAAACTGATATCTACACTTGTATATCGAATGGAACCCACAGAGATCTGGGAGTTGAGAGTAAAGTTGGGGGACTTTCATAGGAAGGGATTAGTAAGACCCAATGTTTGAGGTTATGTGTGGATTACTAGGACTTTGACCAAGTGGATGTGGAGAACGAGTACCCACTGCCAAAGGGTCGATGGGCACATCAATCAGTTAAAGGGGGTAGCATTTCATGTGGATAGAAAGGTGCCCATAGAATTTTTAGTAGTTGAGACAACGGTGATGGCTAAAGTTCCTCTAGGACTATGACTTTGAGATAGTATATACTCCTAAGAAGGGGAATGTGGTGGACGATGTGCTCAACAGGAGGTCTGGTTTGCAGATGCTGAGTGAGGAGATGAAGTAGCTAGCCACGATGCAGATATACTTCATGAATGATGATGAAATAGATTACCTCCAGTCTATGACTGTCACTCCCCCACTCCTTCAGTGAGTTAGGGAGGCACAACTTGTGGATTTTGACTGTAAACCCTGACATGCTAAAATATCCTCAGGACAAGCCCCTGATGGATTTTCAATAGGTGGGGAGTACATCATCCTTTTCAGAGGACGCACCATGGTACCAGTGACATTACGGGAGGAGGTGTTGAGGGAATTACATACATTCCATTTGGCGGTACATCCTTGTGTGGTGAAGATTTACCAGGACCTCCGACATTAGCACTGGTTTCCAGGGATGATGAAAGCAATGGCAGAGTTTGTTTCACGATGTCTTACTTGTTAGAAAGTGAAAGATAGGCATCAGGTTCCAACATGCTTGGAACAACCACTTGAGGTACCAAAGTGGAAGTGATATGGTATCTCTATGGACTTCGTGATGTGATTACCATGCACATCCAGGGGCCACGATTCTATCTAGGTGATTGTGGACCAACTCACCAAGTCAACTCACTTTATATCCATACAGGAGTATATATTGGTAAATGTCTTGGGATGCCTCTATGTTTAGGAGATATGAAAATTCACAGGGTGCCTTCGATGATTATCTCAGACTATGATGCACACTTTATATCCCGGTTGTGGAAGGGGTTGCAGGAGGTGTTTGGGACTCAGATGCGCTTGAGAATATCTTTTCACACCCAGACAGATAGTCAGACGGAGCAGACCATACATACATTGGAGGACATGATTTGTGCTTGTGTCATAGTTTTTGGTCGTAGTTGAGAGGACCACCTACCACTTGTGGAATTTGCATATAGGAATAACTATCACTCCACCATTGGCATGGCACTATTTGAGGCCTTGTATGGGCGGCCATGCAGATCACCTCTATGCTGGATAGACCTAGGGGAATCAACCCTCATGGGTCTAGAGTTGGTACGAGCTACCACCAAGAATGTTCAGATCATCCAGGAGAAAATGAGGACTGCACAGAGTTGACAGAAGTCTTATTCCAATAGGAGATAGATACCCTTGGAGTTCGAGGAGAGAGACCAAGATTTCCTTCGGGTCTCACCCTGACGAGGATTGTAGAGATTTTTCCAGGGTAAAAAGATATCTCTGAGGATCATCAAACCTTTTCAGATTCTGATTTGAGTTAGAAAGGTGGCATACTACCTAGATCATCCACCACAGACACACCTGGTGCATGATGTTTTCCACGTGTCACAACTAAGGAGGTACATGCATAATCCATCGCACATCATCGACTGGGGTGAGATGGACATTGATGATGGGGTGAAATTTGTGGAGTTCCTATAAGAGATAGATGATCGATAGGAGTGGGTCCTACATGGGCGTTCGATTCCTACGGTGCGAGTTCAGTGGTAGTACAAGAATATCTAGTAGAGAACATGGGAACGAGAGGCTCAAATTCATGCTCAATACCCCCACTTGTTTGATTAGTTTTTGTTTTGGATTTCAGGGATGTAAAGCCCTAAGGTGGGGAGAATGTAATGTCTCATAAATTCCATGTAATTTTTTTATTATATAGAATTATTTTGAGACCAGGCGATAAAATAGAGTGAGATTCTATGGCCCGGAGTGCCCGGAATGATTTGTCGAAAAATGTTAAGCTTTAAATAGTGCATGTGAGTGGTTTTCCTAAAAAATTGGAACAACTCTTAAATGGGTGCCCGAATCAGAAATATGAGGGCACCGTTGCATTCGGGAAGATGAGTTTATCCTTGGCACAAATTAAGTTTTGTAGGCCAAATTCTTTAGTGAGAAAACCCGAAAATGGAACAACTGTAAATAAAATAATTAAATAAAATTATTTTATTTTTCAAATGATTATAACTCATGAATGGTGACTCGAATTAAAAATCCGAGACCACCATTGAGCTCATGAGGGTATGATTTCCTTAGGAAGATCCTAACATTGGCCAACACGGGCCAACAGTGGAAGTTAATTTTTTGGTCATAAATAAAATAATTAAGCAACAATTATTTTATTATAAAATCCTTATAACTCATAAATGGTAAATAAGATTGAAAATACGAGAGTATCATTGAGCGTGTGAGGGAGTGTTCCCCTTAGGAGAAGCCTAACCTTGACTGACATGGGTTGAGCGTGAAAGTTAATTTTTGAACCTTTTTTTAAGGTATGTTTAGTAAACGTGTGGGTGGGTTTTTCTAAATTTTGAACTGATGCTCAGATCGAAAATATGAGGGCACTGTTGAACTCAGAACGTCAACATTTTCCTAGAAATGACTTAACTTTGGATGGAAAGGACCAAATGAACAAGTTATTTTTCATAATTTTTGAGAAAAATAATAAAATAATTTATATGAATTATTTTATTTCTTTTCTCACCGTTGAGTGGCGGACGACGACCCTATGGTGCAGAGACAAGGTGGTGATGAGGCGCATTAATGGAGGGTCAATAATGGCTCGTTTGAAACCATGAAGCTGTTATCTTAATGGATCATTAAATGTGGCTCATTTAATGAACATCATTAATGGATGCAATGTCACTACGCTTTTTATTTTCTTTTAATAATCCAATGGGTTGGAGTTTGGGAATTAAAAAATGCAGGGAGATCTTTGAAAAACCACCGGTGGAATCCCTCTCTAAAAAAGAATGAAGAACGAAGTGACACATGTTGGAGGATCAGATTCGAAGGTTAGAAAGCGGCAACAAACACTAATGACCACATATCAATGACGACACAAATCACATCCTTTTTCATCAGTGGATCCAACGAATCTAGGTAGAGGTTATTTGATTTTAAAGTTTCCCCATTCTTATTTCAAAAGACGAATGCAGATTGACCCACGAACTAGTTAATCCATGGATAGTGTGCTTATGTGGGAAAGTGACTTTTCTTTTGGTATTTCTTTATCTAGGGTTGGATTATCATTGTTGTTTGAACTAAAATCCCCGGACCTCCCTTGATTATAAAATTATAACACGGAGGGCGCATGCCAAAACGAACAAGGCCCGAGCCTCTCCACCATGGGTGTTCTTCGTGGAAAAACTCTCGAATCAACAACAAGACAAATTTGAGACCTTCACGGTGAAGAGGAAAATATCTAGGGGTCATAGATGAAAGAAGAACGAAGAATAGACCACCAGTGCGGGCCCAGTGGTCAGCAGAAGAGTCCGCCGGTGACTGCCCGCGCTGGCGGTCATAGGCTGGTGGCAGTGTGCCACGACGACACGGTAGAGGAAGGGCCACAACTGGCTTAGGCTGTGGTGTAGTATGAGGAGCCGCCGACTGGGCAGGTGGTTGGCGGTGGCGGACGCGGTCGCTCGACCGCGTCGGAGGGCCGCAAACGCAACACCGTGTCACTTCCCGCAAAGCTAGTTGCGGTCGTTCAACCATGTCAAAGGGCCGTATATGTGGTGCTATGATTCATCCCACACGGCGGGCCATGTTTGCTCGACTACAGTAGAGGAGGCACCCCGTGACAACCCTTGGGGTGATGGCGGCAGATCGAACACGACATCCGGCTGCGTCCCAGTGAGGCGGACTGCTAGGCCAGACCTACGGCCCAGCGGGCCGGTTCTACCCCCAGAAGTCCAGACCCGCCCCGATAGGCCAGAACTGTGCCCTTCGGGCTGGGTTGGACTAGATCGGGTCCCCGCGTGACCCGGCAGGCTGGACCCTCGGCCAAGCCAGGCCGGTTCCAGCAAGGCCCGTTGGGCTTGACCCACTGGCCAGGCTGGACCATACTGACCTAGACCCGAACTGGGTTAGGTCGAGTTAGTTGAGTTAAACCAGGGTATGTGGGACCCCTGGGCCAAGTTGGTCGGGTCGGTTTGACCGGGTCGGATCGGGCCCAGACGCAACCAGCCCCCGTTTCACTAAAACGTCCGTATTTATCAAACTGGATGTCCGATTGACACACCGTCAGTGGAGTTGGGACCCTTACGATGAGACGGTCCTTATGATATACTCTACGTGAGTTTTGTTGGAAGTTGGTGTATGTTAGTGTTGGATTAGACTCAAATCCAACCTAACCCTTTTTACTAAAAGGCCTATAACTTTCAGACCAGGTGTCCAAACGACGCACTGTCTGTTATGTTGGGACCCTTAAGACGAGGCAGTCCTTTGAGGTTACTCTATATGGGACTTCATGGTGGTTGAGTTATGACCGATGGATTGAGGTGCAGATCCTCTCAGAATCAAGCATGCTAAGTGCGGGAATCTAGTGGCTGGCTGTGATGTGAATAGCAAATAACGATCCTCTGTGGGCCAGCACCTAGTAATTCTGTGTGGGTCAACACCTAGTGAGCCTATGTGGGTCAGAACCTAGAGATCCTGTGTGGGTAAACACCTAGAGACCCTGTGTGTATTAGCAATAGATCCTCTCAACAGAATAAGATGATCTAGCTTTACGAATAGTCATCTTTACTTCTTTACCTAAGTTATACCTGGTGTGAGTGGCGTCTTTTACCTTTTCTATCTGTTTGAGATCTTTCTTGGTGGTATTACCTTTGTGGTATTTTCTTTGTGGTGTTTTCTTTTGTGGATTACTGAGAGACATTCGGAGTTCTCAGGGTCCCTATTGAGTATTGTTATACTCACCCCTGCATGGGCTTCTCCCGTACCTGTTGTGTCTTGTGCAGAGCTTTGACCCAGACTTTGGGGAGTGAGGACTGGATGGTGCTCGAAGGTGGATCAATATATGTGGTGTGTTGCAGTGAAATCTGATGGAGAGTTGTACCTACCCTTCAGGTAGGATCCTTGGCGGATGACCTCAAGAGCTTTTACTTCTTTTGATGTACTTTCCTTTCATTTGGTCTTGTATTCTGGCCCCTTTACTTTCAATTTACACACTTTACTCTCAGTGGTGGTACTTTGTGGTGGTTTTATTAATTCTCATTCCTTCATGATTAGATTTGTGCAGTTTTCCATGTCTTTGTGTGTACAAGTTTAATGGAAATGCCTCCCTTTTTTTGGGATATGCCTTTCCTGTGCTATTCAATAGCCCCAGGCCTATGGAAGGTGGGCTTGGGGTAGTCGTGGTACGGGCCCTGGGGTACAGGTTGTGACACCTAGGATAAACTCCCATGTACCTATTGAGCTATAAAAATTAATAATTATCCAATGTATTAAATATTTTATAATATATCCACCTATCATATAATCATAGTTTATTTTTATTTATTCCACAAGATCGTGAAAATATTTATCATTTCATCATAGATTTACCCAGGGAAAAGAAAATCAATTTCATCAAGATTTTTCATTATAATCAATAACCATCTAGTGAAATAATACAGATTTTATCATGGGATCATATCCCTACAGAATCATAAGTAAAATCAATAGATGTCATCATAAATGAAAATGCCATAAGAAGATCACTAAATAACCTTTTAATTCTGAAATCAAATATTCAAAATATAAAAAATCCATAATATTAGGGAAAAAATTTCATTAAAAATAACCACAGAAAAATTTAAATTAAACTTAAAAATAAAGATTTGTAATGACTATGGGTAGATCTATTTATGTACTGTACATTAAAACAAATATTTCATTCACACTTTTGATAAAAAGTTCATTGTTCAGAAAATGACAAAAATATTCCTTGAAATTTTTATAGAAAGTAAAATATGGGTAAAAATGAATTTAATAAATCATTAGTGAATAATAATAAAAACTCTTGAATTTTTTTTAAATAAAATACGGATATGGAAGAAAAATATTCTTGATCAAATAGGAAAACAAATATAGTTTTCCCTAAAAATGTTCTTTCAGACTTTTGAGTACTTAAAGAAAGGAAAATGAAATGAAATTTTTTAATTTTAATAAATAACTAGAGGATAAGTAAATACATATTATTTTTTAGAAACATATCATATAATTTTATCATTGGAAATTTAAGTATAAACAATCTCGATAAAAAGTGAGATTATAATGTAAAACCATTACTACTTTGGTTACTTTTGAATCATAAACTCCAATAAAGAAATAACTCCAAATGAAACATTAAATACATGAATATAAATATTTTCATTATATAACATATCAAATGGGTATTATATACCCCACATGAAATAAATAAGTGATGAATATGGCATATATCTCACAGAAACAAATGTGAGACAAGATACCCTTACTTCAAGTTCGACATGATTCTTTATCTACAAACCTGAAGTATAAAAAAATTAAATTTATTATTATTATATAAAATAACCATATTCATACTTATAATACCATACATGGTTTACTTATAACATATTATCACTAGTTCATGGATAACCATTCATCATCATCATCACTTTGAGTGTTAACTACTTCATTTTTCATCTATGTTTCAATTAATAAGTTATGGTCCTTGAACTTTGATTGAGGTTACATCATATAAATAATATTAATCATTTCATACATATTATATTTAATCATTATAAACACTTTTATAACAATTCATTTAAAGCGATGATGAAAAATGAATTGCATCACTTCATGGAGATAGTAGTCCATTCATACACACAAGTGATGTTTCCATTGTTCGATTGATAGAATGAAAGAAAGTTAAATAATAATAAAAAATTATAGAATAATTATTATATCATAAATATAATATATATTCATTAAGTATTTTCTTATTACCATCCATTTAAATCAAAACTGCAAAACGAATCACATCACTTCATAGTGGTGGTATCCCACACATACAGACGAGTAACGTTACTATTTTCCAATAGATGGGAAAGTCAGAAGGTAGAAAAATATTATAACTAAAGAATTTTTTTTTCATAAATAACATATATATATATATATTAAATCCATCATTAAATCCATCAATTTTATGAGGATACTAAAAATGAATCATATCGCTATGTGGAAGCGGTAGTCCACACATACACATGAGTGATACTTTTATTTACCATTTGCTGGAAAGGACATAGAAAATGGTTTTTTATAATCATAATAAAATCTTTGTATATTTATGATACTATATTCATCATGTTAGTATGGATATAATATATTTATAAGATGTATAATGTAAGGGCCCGTGTTTTTTCAGACTGCAGTTTGAGCAGAAATTTGAATTTTTGATTTCAAATGCTTGAAAAGGGGTAAAATGGTATTTTTCCATTGGAAGATAATATCAAATAATTTTTATGACCACTCCATTTGTTCCAAAATATAGTTTTTACCCTAGGTCAGAAGTTTGGTGGAAAACCGAGCTGTTTGAAATTTGAAAGAATAATTAATATTTAATATTTAATAAATTAAATATTAAATTGTTCGCGCATGTTCATTCGACCACAACTTTTGAATGGAGCATCAGATTGAGATTCTATCTCCACCATTTATTCTAAAATGGAGAGTTTATCTTAGGTGAGGCATAAACTCAATCTTAGAGCTGGGGCTGGCCCTTACCCCTTTTGCTTTTCTTTTTATTTTTGTTTTCTTTCATTTTTCTTTTCTTCCTTTTATTTCTTTTCTATTATATCATTTCTTCCTCCTTCTCCCACATGCCTCTCCTATGGATCCTCTTACACTATTCTAAATATATAAAAAAAATGGAGAGGGAGAAAGAGTGAGAGATATGGAAGGAAATAGGGGTACCGCCACAGATCCCTCAGCGCGCTGGATCGATGTGTGACAACCGTGGACCGTGAGATCAAATGAAGCAATGGCAGTTTCCACTCAAAGGTAGGAAATTTTTAATATTTACTATAAAACCCCCTTTTATCCATTATTTCATGTTTTATAGAACTATTATGCATGCTTGTGGCCCGTAGTGACCAAATCTGTTGCTTTGGGGGTTTAAATGGGGGGGGGGGGGTTGGGAGATTTGAGGGATTTTCATTCGGGAAAACCAGGCTACCCGACGTGTAGTCCAGGGTGACACACCATGTGTTCTTCCCATTCTGGGAAGATGAAGTTTTGGGAGTACATTCTGTGTATAGGGGTGTACACACCATGTATTGGTACTCGACTGTGTAGCTGAGTATCCGTCCATGAGAACCCATGTAGGGGTATACAACCATGTAGAGTACACGAACAGACCCGATTTGGGTGGAAATTCATGTAGAAGTACATGACCTAGATAAATATATGTCCAAGATAGTTGAGGGACACATTCATGTACCCCATTTTGGGTACACACAGTGTACCCGCCTTACATGCTGTGTACATGGAGCTTTTACATGCCCAGGCTGGCAGGAGTACATGCCCATGTGGTGTATTGGGAGTACAAGACATATACCAATGGTGACACGCAATGTACTACCACTTTTTAACCCTTTAAGGGTATTTTTTGTTTTCTTTCCCCAGATTCAGAATTGGACCCGATCCATTCTGAGTGGTTTTCTGCATAGATCACAATGGTGAAACCCATGGAGCATTTTGAGGACTCCTAATGGGGTTTTGGGGATTCCTTTTAAATGGATAGGTTCTTCCTATAGTAATCAAATTATGTCATCTCCTAAGGGAGATAATTTAACGTGAATGATAGGTCGGGTTTTCGGACCAACCTAGTTTTAGACCTTGATCCGAGATGAGTTATGGGCTATCTCATGTGACTTACTTCTTTTGAGGACATCTCCCTTATGATATGTTCCCTTCTGGCCTAATAGGACATGATAACAGTTGTTATAGAGGATCCCATGTAGTATCCCTCTATCTTTTATCTGGATACTAAGGATCCCCTAAGGGGTTCCTTTGCTTATATGCTGCTCTAGGGATTCCCTTATAGGATACATCACTTGTATATCATTTATAGGATCCTTATTGTAGAATGCCTCTATTGTTTATTGTTTGAGGATCCCTTGTATAATTCTTCCTTTTCCTCTTTATCTAAGGATCCCATTTAGGATGCATTCACTTGTGTTTACTTAGAGGATCCTGAGTAGGATGATTATCAGTGTTTGACTGGAGGTACCCTGTGGGTGCCCATTTTTTTACTGAACCTAAGTTGTACATTGGGTTTAGGTAAAGATGGTAGTGGGTTCCACCTTAGAACCCATTCCAAACTGGTAATACCATGGGGATATGGCTGTAGTTTTGGGTTGGTCATTCGGTCCACCCTCACTCTTTGTTTATGTTTTACTTGTTTATTTCTAATGAAATGATGTTTACTAGATGTGGTTCCTGGTTGGTGGCTATTAATCTAGATAAAATATGTATTTATTTCTTTTGGGATGACTAGACATGATTACCTAGGATCCATATTTTGAGCCTTTTTATTTATGTTTTTTTCTGGTATACACAAAGTTACTAACTGAGACTTGGATATTGAGCCTGGATGTATATATATTGTGATATTTTATTGAGATTCCCAGAGGTGTTTCTAGGTATCTGGTTGTTGATCCTTACGTTTTGACTTATATTCCTTGAGTGATACTTGGATTCTCTGTTATAGGAATTCCTTGGATGGATTCATAGGCTAGTGATATGTTATAAGGTTGATTATTCTCTCCTCGACTTGTGAGTTATTAATGATGATTATGCTATCCTCAATTTTTGACTTGTATGTCTTGAGTGATACATGGATTCCTTTTATAGGAATTCCTTGGATGAAATCATAGGATAATTGATCGTGGTAGTGGCCACCTTGGATTGAGTATTCCCCTTGGGTATTGTTTCTGTGGGATTCCTTGGGCCTTGCAACTCCTTGGACCTAGATTTCTTAGACTCACGTAGGACATGTTCTATTGGAATGCTCCTAGGACTCCAACCAGCTCCTTTATCGAGTTTCCATCTATATGATCCTATGGCTCGATAAGGATGCCTCAAACGAGTTCCTTGGATCCATCACTTGTGTGGTATGATAATTTATTATATAGTTAATCCTTGATGGATGTTTTACTTGATTATATTCTATAGGACGATGTGGATTCCTTGGATGAGTTCCTTGGATTCAACCCTTGGGGTATAACACTTGATTATATGGTGTTGATCAATGTGGATTCCTTGGATGATTTCCTTGAATTCGGACCTTGGGGTCTGACACTTGATTACATGGCATAGGCGGATGTGGATGACTTGGTCATTATACCTTAGATCCGACCCTTGGGTTTTGACATGTGTTTACTTGGCATAGGACATAGTTGGTTACATTGAACTTTTTCAGGATTGACCATCAGTATATAGTATCCTTGTTTCAGTGATTGGAGGTGAGTACAGGTGAACCCAGGTGTAGGGTGAGTTTACCCATGTGGTTATGTAGGTTGCTCATAGACTTTATGGCATTGGACGAAGCATGTATTCAATTGGGATTACAGACTAAGAGATTGGCTTGATGTTACACTACTTGAGTGGCATGAAGTCCAGCTCAATGCCCTAGAACAGGATGTGTAGGAGATCAAGATTATAGACCTAAGGATTGAATGCTGATGTTTTTTCATGTTTCTTGATTCACATACTCTTAAATATTCATATTTATGTATATATGTATAAGTATTGGACTATACATGTATATATATATATATAGATATGGACATCCATGGTGAAACTTTCCTAGTTGACTAGGTTTATGGACCCAGGGTTTGACTGTGGTTTTAAATTTGGTTTTACTTACCCCCTTTTAGTTGTGTATCAGTGAGGCTGAGCAATTGATTTTTTATACACTGATAATAGCACATTTATAGGTTGCTTTTTAGGGTGGCCTACTGAGATTCTTTCTCACCCCTGCACATGCACCTCAGTGTACTTGTAGACCTTATGCATACTTTTCAAGTTTATCATGAGTTTCATGGTAGATAGGGCTAAGTCCCAGGGTTTCATGATTGAGTAGAGCTTCTTGTGTGGTTCTACTATACAGGCTAGTGCAGTTCGACAGTGTCTGGAGACTGGGTATGTGGTCTGGCTCAGAGTTAGTAGTAGAGACCTGAAATTTTACATTCAATTTCTTTTATACTCCTGTATCTTTATAGTCATCCTAGTGGTTGACTAGTGTTTTGTTATATGGATAGATGTTCAGGATTTTATAGCATTTCATTTATTATTATAACATGTTCTATTTCTGTTGTTTAATACTTACACACTCTGTTTAATTTACATCGTTTATTATACTTAGCTATTTCTTCTATTTTATTACTCTAATATAAGTTCATTATCTCCCCACCATCACACCCTAGGCCCTCACTACTATTTGTAAGCCTCAAGAATATGGGGAGTTATGCATGAGGCCTTGTAACCCAAAACATCGAAGCACCAGTTTAGTGGAATCTGGGTAAGGATGTTACAAAGTGGTATCAGAGGTGTTAATTTCCCCGATCTTTACTATTTAGGATATGGTAGATAGGAGTATTAAGAATGTGTTGGAACATGTGATGAATATTAGACTGGTGCTTTGGGAACACTTGTTATGGTAGGAAGTCTTGGTTTCCATGGGTATGTTATTGTTGTTTTGATCTATGATGTTACAGTGGTATATGATTTTCATCTTGAGCGATGCACATGTTGTGTGGATGTGATGATTTATTGTGGATCTCTATCTCTTTGCCATTGGTAAGAGGCCAGGGATGGTTTTTAACTCTTGGACGGTAAAGGAAATAGGCATATAATGCATCACATTTTTCACATAAGATTCACATCATATAGGTTTTCTAGTGTGTTTTTACTAAATACTGAGGCTTATTCCATTAGGCCTCCTTAAACATACTTTTTATTCTGATGGCAGGTTATGTGGATCTATGTTGAGGTGTTTTTTTGTGAGGTTGATGACTCATTACTTATGTACAACAGGTGTAGTGACCTCATAGGTCGATATGGAACATGATTCCTTTCTATTAAACCCCTTATAAGGTCGTGTTTCTTAGTTCATGGTTATTTAGTCAGATCACTGAGTACGATGCTGATGGATACTAGGACTTTTCTTGTGAATTGGACCTCCAGGGGGTATTGCCTTATATGGATGCCTGGTGAGTGTTAGTTCGGGTTTTCTTCTACATTGGTACCATGACCTCCAGGGAGTAGTTCCTTCTAAGGATTCTTGGAGAGGGTCAGGCCCTTGTAGGCTATGTTTTTAGTTTCGACCCTCGTTGGTCATTATGATATTTACCTACTTTTAAGTGGTTGGATATTTTGGGCTAGGTGGTTGGACCTTGTGACCCAGTTGTGAGGCTTGTTCTATAGGGCTATGTGGGAGGTCTAGAGACCCTTGGTTTTGACTTGGACCCTTGTAGGTCGATGTCTATTTTGTTCAAGGGAGACATGTGTGAGAGGTTGGCTCGTGTTTCCAAATGACTTTTTTGGTAGTGATCCTTGTTGTATGCTCGTTTGGTATAGAGTCATGGTAGGTGCTCAAGTTTTGTGTTATAGGCATGTTGACACCTTCATCTTTTGATAAGCACCTTGGGTTCTTGTGTTTTTTTAAGACTAGTTTCAACGGGCAGGACTGTTTCGGTGCTTGTCCTGGTCGACCGATGTTCCACTATTTCTAACATAGTCAGAGCACTGGTAGACGCTCATGGCTGTAAAGATGTTGGGTGATGGTCGGTCATCGAATAAATCATTTCATAGTTGAGGTGATCAATTTTGAATATTATTTCCAAGGTATCTTCTGGATTAATGAAACTAATGTTTTGTATAGCATGGCCAGCTTATCCTTGTAGTATATGACTCGTTGGAGTATGAGTCAGGTGATAAAGGTAGATGCTAGTTTCACATAGTGTTGTTTGAATCCTAATCGGCGAGTGGCTAGGTGCAAGTCAAGGAATGATGTTTTCAAGACTTTACATGGTAGTATTTCACAATATTTATGGTTAAATGATGAATTTCCCTCTATGGTAAAGGTGACATCGGGATTAAATGGGTTACCGAGAGACAGTTAGCCCGTGGATGAATCCTGGTCAGGTTTTGACTGTATGTGAGCATGGCTCGAAGGGAGCTGTACTTTACCCTTGGTGGAGTCTTAGTGTATTCATGTTAGAGAATATAATTATCTATCTTGATTCATCTTGACTATGATAAGATAGTGTCAACCCTACACCGAGCTCCTTTTATTTCTAAATTTTGTTCCCTAGTTGAGGAAACCAGTTGAGGTTGCGTTCAAGGAGTGATGTAAGGTAAGAAATATGGTGGGGAGTGCACCATTGGACATTTGAGGGAGGTGAACCACATTTTTAGTTGAAATTAAATGCTTTCTATAGGCCATTGGTCTCAAGGGTTTCTTTTGAGGTTACAATAAGGGTATTCCTATGGTGGGGAGTACCAGATTGATCATAGTTAAATCTCTTCAGTGTAGAAGGAAGTTTTTGATGCTATAAGGTTGGTCATTGGAAAATCCAGATAGCTTGGTTGTGCAGAGCATAGATTCTTGTCTTTTGACTAGGATTCTAAATTATGAGAAGGTTTATAGTGGGGAGTTTGTAAGGATCCATATTTTTTGGGACTGTAGTTTGAGAATAAATTTGAAATTTTGATTTCAAATGCTTGAAAGGGGGTAAAATAGTATTTTTCCTTTGAAATATGATATTGGATAATTTTTTTGACCACTCCATTGGTCATGTAATAGGGTGTTTACCCTAGGATATGAGTTTTGTGGAAAACTGAGATGTTCGAATTTTGGAAGAATAATTAATAATTAATATTTATAAATTAAATATTAAAATGATTATACAAGTTGATTTGGCCATAAATTTTGAACCTAGTTCCTGATTAAAATTCTGTCTCCGCTGTTGAGTCCTAAACAGGGAGTTTATCCTAGGCAGGGCATAAACTTGAGTTCGACACCGGGGCCGGGCTGGGCCCCTTTTTCTTTTCTTTTTTTCTTTTCTTTATTTTCTTTATTTACCTTTTATTTTATCTTCTTTCCTCCTCCTTTTTGCGCATGCCTCTCCCATGGATACTATTACACTGCTTGATTGAGATAGAAAATAGGTAGAGGGAGAAATAAAGAGAGGGAAGGGAAGAGGGGTACCACAGTAGAGCCCTCGATGTGCTGGATCGATGTGTGACAACCATGGACCACAAGATCGAACGAAGCTATAGAGGTTTCCACCCAAAGGTAGTCCAATTTTTTGATTTTCCCAAAACCTCATTTTATCCATTGTTTCATGTTTTTATATCCCTATTATGCATGATTGTGGCCCTAAGTGACCAGATCTATTTATTTGGGGGTTTAAATGGGGGTTTTGGGTGATCTGAGGGCTTTTCATTCGGGAAAACTAAGCTATATGATGTGTAGTCCAGGTTGACATGCCGTGCGTTCTTCCTGTTTGGGAAATATGATGTTTTGGGAGTACATTACATGTGTAGGTGTGTACACACCGTGTACTGTTACTCGACTGGGTAGCTGAGTATCCAGCCAGACGAACCTGTGTAGGGGTACACGACTGTGTGGAGTGCACAACTAGACCCCTTGTGGGTGGCATTCCATGTATAAGTACACAGCCTAGACAAGTATATGAACAAACTGGATGAGGGACACGAGGATGTACCCCATGTTGGGTACACACTGTGTACCAGCCTTACACATCGTGTACTTGGGGATTTTACACACCCAGGCTGGCGAGAGTACACGCCCATGTGGCACATTGGGAGTACACATTGTGTACCGAGGGTGCCACATAGTATACTTTACCTTTTTAACCATTTGAGGGTTTTTCATGTTTTCTTACCCAGAGTCAAAATTTGACCCAAGAGTAGTCCATTATGAGTGGTTTTACGCATAGGTCGCGATGGTGAAGCCTGTGGAGAATTTTAAGAACTTTTAATGGGTATTTTAGGGATTCTTTTTAAATGGATAGGTTCTTCCTCCATTAATTGAATAATTTCGTCTCCTAAGGGATATAATTGAATGTGAATGATAGGTTGGGTGTTTGGACCAACCTAGTTTGAGACCTTGATTTGAGATGATCTATGGGATATCTCCAGTGACATATAGATTTTGAGGATGTCTCCATAGAAATATGTTCCCTTTTGGCCTAAGAGGTCTTGGGAACAATTGTTATTGAGGATCCCATACAGAATTCCTCTATATTTTATCTTCTACCAAGGATACCCTAAGGGATACATTTTCTTATATACTGATCTAGGGAGTCCCTTATAGGATCCCTCATCTGTATATCATTTAGAGATTCCTTGTTGTGGGATTCCTCTATTGTTTATCATTCAAGGATCCTGTGTAGGATTCATCCTTTGCCTCTTAATCTTAAGATCCCATGTAGGATTCCTTCATTTGTGTTTACCTAGAGGATCCCAAGTAGGATGCCTCTCAATGTTTTACTTGAGGGACCAAATTAGTGCCTTTTGTTTGAATGACCCTGAGTTGTACACTGGGTTTGGGCAGATATGGTAGCAGGTGTCACCTTAGAAACCGTGCAGAACTGGTAATCCCATGGAGCTGTGGTTGTAATGTTGGGTGTTCTGGCCACCCTCACTCTTTTTTTTATATTTTACTTGTTTATTTCTGATGCGGAAATGTTTTACAGAGGTACTTCCTGGTTGGTGGTTGTTAACCTTGACATGATATGTCTTTCTTTCTTTTGGGATGCCCAAAGGTGCTTACCTGAGATCCGACTTTTGAGCCTTTTTATTTATGATATTCACTTGTATACCTAGAGGTACTACCTAAGACTTGGATATTGATCCTAGATGTATATATATTGTGATATTTTGTTGAGATGTCCATATGTGTTTCCTGGTATCTAGCTGTTGGGCCTTACGTGTTGACTTGTATGCCTTGAATGATACTTGGATTCCCAATTATATGAATGCATTGGAAGAACTCATAGGCTAGTGATATGTGATGAGGATGATTATGTTATCCTAGAATTGTGGGTTATAGAGGATTATTATTCTCTCCTCAACTGTAGACTTGTAGGCCTTGAGTGATACTTGGATTCCCATTGTAGGAATGCCTTGGAAGAACACATAGACCAGTTGATCGCAATAGTGGATGCCTTGGATTGAGTATGCTCCTTGGGTATTGATTTCATGGGATTCCTTGGGATTTTATACCCCTTTGATCTGGATTTCTTGGTCTTGTGTAAGAAATTTTCTATTTTCATGATCCTAGGACTCCAACCGGTGACTTTACTGAGTTTCCATCGAGATGGTCTTGGGACTCGACAAGGATTCCTTGGACAGGTTCCTTGGATCCGACCCATGTATGGTATGATACTTGATTATAAAGTGTGGTTGAGATGGATGTTATACTTCATTATATGGCATAGGCCGATGTGGATTCCTTGAACAAGTTCCTTGGATCCAGCCCTTGGGGTCAGACACTTGATTATACAACATAAGCTGATATGGATGCCTTGGATGAGTTCCTTGGATCTAGCCCTTGGGGTTTGACACTTGATTACATGGAGTAGGCTGATGTGGATTTCTTGGTCATTATACCCTGGATCCATACCTTGGTATCTGACACATGTTTACTTGGAATAGGCCATAGTTGGTTTCAATGACCTTTTTTAGGATTGGCTATCAGTATATGGTATCCTTGTTTTAGTGATTAGAGGTGAGTATGGGTGAACCCAAGTGTAGGACATGTATCCCCCTTTGGTGACTTAGATTTCTTAGAGACTTTCTAGAATTGGAAGAAGAAGGTATATATCGATTGGGATTATGGAACCATAGATCAAATTGATGCTACATGGATTGAGTGACATGAAATCCAGATCAATTCCCTAGCACAGGATGTCCAGACGATCTAGATTATGGACCTAAGGATCAACTAGTGATGTGGTTTCACGTTGCTTGATTATCATACTCATGAATATTCGTATTTATTTATATATGTATAGGTATGGGACTATAAATGTATACATATATAGATATGGAAATCCATGACGACACTTTCCCAGTTAACCGGGATTACAGAACCAGGGTTCGACTGTGGTTTCACATTTGGTTATAATTAACACTTTTTAGTTGATTCTCAGCAAGGCTGAGCAGTTGCTTTTGCATACATTGATATTAGCATGTTAATAGGTTTCTTGTTAGGGTGTCCTACTAAGATTCTTTCTCACCCCACATGTGCACCTCAGTGTATGTGTAGAACTTATGTCTACTTTTTTAGGTTGAGCATGAGTTGCATGGTGGATAGGGATGAGGCCCAGGGTTGCATGATCAAGAAGAGCTGCTCATGTGGTTCTACTATATGGGATGGTGCAGTTTGACAGTGTCTAGAGATCGGGTACATGGTATGACTCAGAGTTAGTAGTAGATCCATGTACATTTACTTTCAATTTATTTTGTACTATTGTATCTCTATGGTCGGCCTAGTGGGTGACCAGTATTGTATGGTATAGATAAATGTTCAGGATTTTACAACATTTCATTTATTATTACAACATGTTTTATTTTATTTGTTTATTGCTACCACAATTTATTTACTTTCCTCTATGTATTAGACTTATCTATTTCTGTTGTTTTCTTACTTTGATATGAAGGCATAGTATTCCAACTATCACACCCTAATCCATCACTGCTAGTCAAAAACCTCTGGAATACGGGGGGCGTTCTTGAGGCCTTATAACCCACCATCTTGGAGCACTAGTTTAGTGACATCCGGGTTGTGACGTTACATATAATAAGAAATAAACTTTGAAGGATTCAGGTAAGATGATATCCTCTTCTTTGAGAGACCTCCATTGACTTACACCATAAGCCTTCTTAAGATAGCCTTAGGTTCGGAAAATAAGATCAGTAACGATGTAAAGGAAACTAGAAAGGTTTTTGGGTCAACCTTGGCTGAGATAAAATGATTAAATTTTGTTAACAGTTGAGGAGAAGAGTTGCCTTTTTTTAACTAGGGGGAGGGACACACATGTAATTTCTTAAACAATTTAAATAATATACGGCCACTTTATTGTGAAAGTGGAAAAAATGGCCAAGAAATTTAAGTAATGATAATTTAAGGTCAAAATATCTTCCAAAAATAAGATTTAGACAAGTTTATATTGCATTATTACCCTTATCTTTTAGTTTAATCCCCAGTAAACCAGTTTTAACGCTAACAGTGTTAATATTTTTTTATTATTTTTACTATTAATTATGAACAAAAATGAATGTAGAATCATTAAAAAATTTGGACATGATGATTATAAATATGGATGTTTTTATCAAATTCAATTACTATTAGTGGTATAAATTACTTTTAAAATAAATTCACAAAACATAATGAATACTATTTTTTGAGAAATGCATTTTAATTATAAAAAATAATTTATTTCTATTCCATGCCTTGTAAAAACTATTAGATGAATGTTAAAATATTTTACTAAATATATATTATATTTATTTATTTAAAATCATTAATCAATAGAGTTTTATTTAATTTGATATGATAAAAAATATTGATCACTTAAAAACAATGCTATGATAAATAACTCATTTTTTACTTTAAAATGATTTTATCTTCACTTCTAACCATTTGATAACTAATGTATTTATGATAATTCAAATAATACAAAAAATTTCATAACAAAAAATTTTAATAGTGATTAATATTTTTTATATAAAAATTCATAAAAACTAGAACAATAAATTTCTTCATAAAATTAGGTCTTTTAATCATGAAATGATTTTATTAAAATTTTAATGATTATTTTTGAGGAATTAATCAATAAAATTGAATTAAAGAAAAATTTTATACACATATTTATAATTCTTTTAATCCAATTCATAACCTCTAATCCAATGGTTATGTTTTAAATGTGATAATATATCATGGTTCATTTAGACTTGAGGTTGCATGTAAAGAAAGATAATGAATACTTCAAATTTAAAACAAAGGAATACATATGGAATCTATAGGTGTTACATTCTACTCCACACCCTAAAATCAAGTTCTATCTCAAAATTATATCACTATAATGAAAAAAATGAGGATACTTATCCTTCATCACATCCTTAGGTTCCCATGCAGATTTTTCAAATTTCATATTCCTCCAAAAAACATTAACCAGATATAGTCTTATTTTGTAGAAATTTATCTCTATGATCCAAGATTTATACTATTTTTTTATTCATATGAAATATCAATATATAATGGAATAATCACAATATTTAGTACAATTAAAGGATCAAGTATATAAGTCCTAAAAATTGATACATGGAACACATCATAAATTTAAGAGAGGTTTGGTGGAAGTTCCAAGCAATAAGCTACCTTCCCAACTCAATAAAGAATATTTAAGGGGAAAATATAATTAGGGATTAGCTTTCCCTTCATTAAAAATCTGATATTTTTATTCCATATAGAAAATCATAGGAATACCATCCCATAAACTTCAAATTTCAGATCTTGTTGATAATTGAAAATATAACACTTTTGTTGACTCTGAGCTACCTTATGTGTTTCTAAATAAATATAAAATTATCTAGTATTTTCTCACCTAGCTAAGGTCCCAATAAAATTTATTCTCTATCTTCATCCCAACAACTAATAGATTTTAAATTCTCTTCATATAGGTCTTAATAAGGATACATTTCAATGCTTGAGTGAAAGATATTATTATAATAGAATTTTACAATAGGAAGGTGTTTATCCCAACCAACTTTTAAATATAAAGAATAAGATCTTAGCATATCCTCTATGGATTGAATGGTTCTCTTAGTGTAACATCTCGAGATTTTATAAAATATATTCATTTAATTTTATTTAAATCCTTTGATAACTTAATTTACATGAAATTAAAAGTTTATATTTCATTATATTCAACACCAAGTTCATCTTTCATTTCACATAACATGATGTTTCTTCAATAACTTGTGTTACACATAAGGCTGAATCTTACCAAACAATAATATAATATTGATATTATTATTTAATATGAATGTTATATCCTAGACATTATATTAGAGGTTGTGAATAAGGATAACTATATTATTTTTAAACTGGTTTATAAAATGTTTTTACATTCATCCAATAGATTTTATAGGCATAAGATACAAATAAATCCAGTTTTATGCTTAAAAATTATATTTTTGTGAAAAGAAGTTTTATTGAATTTTAATAGAGAACCAATTTTAAATATTATTTTTGAATATTTTATAATTTTTATATGAAAAAATAAACTTATGTTTTGAAAGAGTAATATCAAAATTTACTTTGGGTTATTTTTTGGTATTTTTCTGAGAAGTTTCATTTTTTATTGAATAGTGAAAACGCTACATTTTAATTGAAAATTGTTTGTTATATAATTTATTTATATAGTTAAATAATATTTTAAATTGTTTTTAAATTATAATTAGATAAATTTTATATCATTTAAACCAATTTAGTTTAATGGATTCAATTTCACAGTGAAATTGGATATTAAAACATTTCAAACTTTTGAACATTTCTCCTTAAAAACCCATTGTCTCACAACATATGTGTGGTTAATTTTAAATTATTTTTAGCCACTTCTGAGAATTGAATTTAAAAAAATGGATATACATATTTGGAATAAGTATGAATTTTTTTTATAATAATATCAACTTAATTTTTTTACCAAAAATATTAGTGAAAGTAATTAATATTAAATATAGTGATTAAGGTAAAAACAAACATACTTAATGATTAAAATTAGAATATAATTGTATAAATGACCCAAAACTTTTACAAAAATCATTTTTGGGACATATTTATACCCTAAAAATCTTAGGATAGATTTTTATGGGTTATTGGGATACTATACCATGAAACTGACCTATATAATATGTTAAGTGAGAAAAAAGACAAAAAAGGAACCTTCCTTTCCTTTAACACATATAATATTGTGGATTAGGGAACAAGATTCATAGGTTTGGTTATAAGTATTATTTTGGAAGATAAATTAGTTATTCTAATCATAATAATTTATATTTAATTTTTATAGGTGATATAATTACATTAAATTTTTAAGAAACGCCAACACATGGATTATTTAGTTAATAATTAAATAAAATAAATGATATTTTATTAAATGATTTAAAATTAATAAAAATATTTTATTCTTCCAAGTGATTTTTGAGTGTCAATAAATATAAAATATGGTACATTTAGGGTCTAATTGATCTTTTATAATGAACATATTGACCCATAACTAGTAAAAACTTTATTAGCACAGTTAAGGTTAAAGTAGTATCTTTATGCGTTACATGTGTTTCTATTAAAATTAATATCCAACACATATGAAATTTTTATTTTATAAATTATACGTCATATTTTAGAATTATTGGGTCTAAATTTTATAATAATTATCACTTTAATTTATTCTCAATGGATTAATTACATAGGTTGGAAAACTAGTTAAGTAAATAAAATACAAAAAAAGGAAACTTAAAGATTAAGGAACAAAATGATAAAAATGATTTTATTTTTGTTTTTTTTGAGTGTTTATAGAACATATATACCATTTAATCCATTATATTTACATTTTTAATCACATTATGTAAGAGATACCTCCCAATAGTGTTCAACTTTTGGTATTTACAAGAATTATGCTCCCTCTCCACTATAAAAAGACACTCACCCTCCCCATATCTAGAAATTTCAGCGCATATAAACTCTTAAAAAATAATCTCCCAACTTCCCTACTCCCATAATAGAAGTATCACTTTGGAAATAAATAAATCCATGTAAGTCCATTGGTGTAAACCAAAAGGAGTTACCGGAAAAAGAGGTAACATTCTTCAATGATCACTTTTTTTTATTTATTTCTCAAAAAACTTCAATTATTAATATTAAATGATTATATGATAACATAAGTATCCTAAATATACTTATATTTTGTTTTTTAAGGGTTATACCTACACCTACACACACTTCTATCAAATGGGTAACAAAATTATTGTTTGTGTACAGAGAACTACCATCTCACGAAACATTGTCATTCATTTTTTCCTTTACCACCTATCATTGATGGAAATTATGATGGATACCCTATTTTTATATGATATATATGATTTTTTTTGTTTTAATATTTCTATAATTTTTATATAACACATAAATTTATGCTTTTAATTTTTTTGGAATACGATGACATCATTTATAGACGTGTGGACTACCGCCTCCTCAAAGTGATGTGACACGTTCACTCATTACATGGAATGTATTAAATATGGGTTTAATTAAAAATACGTGACATAAATAAAATATAAATTATATAAATTATATAATTACATTTCTGGATATATAATATATCCTTTTATTTATTACCCTTTCACACACTGAAAAAAGTGATAACGGCGTTCATGGACGTGTGGACTACAACATTCTCAGCGCGATGTGATTCATTTTACATCATAAGAATTATATATATAATAATATATGATTAAATAATATGGTATATATGATATAAGGATCATTCTGGAAATTTAAATTTCCCTTACCTTCTTTCCATAAGGATCATTGAAAAATGGGAACATTACTGATGCATATGTATGACCTACCGTTTCCATGATTGTAACGTTGGTTCATTTTTCATAACCATATGTAATTATTTGTTTTAAAAGTATAATTTATGTATAAATATGATAATTATTTCATGATTATTATTCTATATATGTTTATATAATGAAATATTTGACCTTAGTTGACTAACCAAAGTTGTTTTTGACACATAAACTGAATAGGGTCAGAACACCCGATGTAAACATAATTGTTCAAGTAGTTTTATAAAACATTGAAATAATTGAAATAAAATTAATAAAAAACTTGAAAATTTTTCTGAGGAAGGTATATAAATATCATAAGTATATTATTCTGAAAGATAAATACACACGTGACAAGTCGAACTCAAGGTAATAGATTCTTGTCTCATTTTTACTTTCATGAGACATACGTCATAATCACCACTTATTTCTTTTATGTGGTGTATATATTAACTCTTTTGATTTATTATATAATGAATTATTTTATATTAATATTATATAAATGTTTAATTTGATTATTATTAGTTTTTGGGTTTCTGATTTAGTTGTCACTATATTTTTAAGGGGATTTCTAGTCTCACTTTTATTTCTATGTGACTTATTCCATATTCACTACTTATTTTTGTTGTGAGGTGTATCTAATGAATATGAATGTATTTGATGATTATTATTCATAAATTTATTAGGATTTAAAAATTTATATGAGTATATATCTTTCATGGGGTTTATGGTTTTGAAGTTACCAAAGTGGAAATGGGCCTTGGCACGATTTTCCTTCTTTGAGACATTTGTTATGTTATAAACCTATCTTATTTTATGAGGTGTATATAATTATCCTTTAAAATGATATATCATAAATCTTCTTATTATCATGATATTCTAAATTTATCTTAATGTTATGCATTCATGGGGCTTATTAATCAAATGTTTCAAAGTGGTATGAGATACTTTGGAATTTTTAAAGGTTATTTTCCTCACGAATGTTTTTAAAGATATTTTAAGGTTATTTCCATTCATCAATGTCAAAAAACCTTGTTATTACTTATCCTCCACTGAGGATATTTTGTATTTATACTATTCTCATTCATTCTTTGGAAGGATTATATTTGTTTCAAAGATACTATTATGAAACCCGTTCCTTCTCCACAAGTTGATTATGTCCAAAAGAGATTTTTATGAAACCCATTTCTTTTCCTTGGGTTAATCATTTTTCAAAGAGATTTTTATAGAACCCATTTCATTTACACCAGTTAATCAGGTTATGAAATGGGTTATTAGTTTCTCTAATGAGTTTATGCAAGCTTTTATGTGTGATGATTTTTCAATGGTACTTGGACATTTTATGGGTGGTTACACAACAAGAATTTAAACTAATTGTGATGGGTTATTTTTGAAAGATTCCTATCATAAAAATTAATTTGTGATGAGATTCCATTGAAAATAACCCATCACAGACGATGGCATCACAAATGTGATTATTTACGACGGTCCATCGCAAAAAACTTTTTTTTTGCGACAGATAAGTTATCTGTCCCAATTGATTCCCGTAATATTAATTAAATACCCTTTTATGATGGTCCATTACAAAAAGTTATTTTCAAAGGATGTATAATCCGTTGCAAATAATAATTTTTAAAAAAAAAATCAAACTTAAAAATCATTAAAATTAATTAAAAAAAATTAAAAATAAAAAATAAAATGAATTATTTAAAAAAAATATATTTTAAAATCTTAAAATATTAAATAAAAAAAAAATAAAATAAATTTAAAAAACTATAAAAAAATATACTTAAACATAATTAAAATTATTGAAATTAATTAAAAAATTAAATATATCAAAAAATAATAAAAATAATTAAACAATTGAATAAATTTAAGAATAATTAAAAAATCTAAAATTAATTTAAAAAATTTAAAAAAATTTAAAAAAATTAATAAATTTATAAATATTTAAAAGAAATTAAAAAAATTTAAAAATTTAAAATAATTAAAAAAATCGATATAAAAACCCTACACTTTATTTCATATTTAAACATTCATTATTACATAAAATTACACTTAATTCAACCCATAAGATCAAGAGGTCTAGTTTCTTTGGGGATTAGAAACATTACATGACATCTTAAGGCATAAAATACAACATCTTTCTTGAAAACTTCTTTTACATGACCACAACATTTCTTTGTACTTAGCATTGAATGAGATAACCTGAGGACATAAATAAGAAAAGGGTGAGCTATAAATCCTAGTAAGGGAGTAAACAAGGCATAACATGAAGAATACAATACATGTTAGGAAATAGACATATTAATGGAGCATAAGAGATACATGAACATAAAGGCACGATATAACATGATCACCATAACATGGAAATGTGAAAACAACTTAAAATATTGCATCATTAAAATAAAAAATCTGGTAAAACTCTATCCAACATGGTGGAAAAATTTCATAAAATGAATCAGGTAAAACCCTATACCAACATGACGTATCATGAAACTAAACATTACCCAATGCATTGGAGCGCTATTAGTGCACACCCTTCATAATTATTTCAATCTCATGCTAAAGTTTGCCATATAGATCATATAACATGGATTCATTCAGCATCATCATTTATTCCATGATAAAGAAATTTGGAATAAATAAAATAAATTATATAATCAAAAAGTATATTTTCATAAAGGTTAATACCCTTGATAGTGAAATGGTCATGGTATTCATTACACGATGATTTTGGCATGGAAAATCTCGGTGGAATTTCGGCAGCCTAACACGTGACATAAAAATTCATAAAAATGGTTAATGAGAAATAAAGGGGTATATAATCATATATAAATTAAATGGACACTAAGGGGTTCATATAGATACATTTCCCAACACATGGAATTTGGAAATAGGTGGTGTAACATAATAAATAAACTTAAAGAAATAGGAGAAATGGAATAACTCTTACGAAATTTCGGCATGGTAACGAGTGTAAATGGGTGGGATTAATGAGAGAGAAAAACTTCTACCATAATAAAAACATAATAAGGGCAGTACGATCGAGGTCCAAAAACATACCCCATCATTTTTAATTGAAAATAAAAGGGTGTAACAATATAAGGAAACTTGGATAAAAATGAGAAAGGAAACCCTTACTTGAGTGTGTGACTTCAAAAGCTTGAAGAGGGGTTTTTTTAGAGATTGGTGTGACTTGGGAGGATTATAGAGAGGGTAGGACATAGTAGGTATGTGATACAGTGATTTTTAGTGAAGATAAGTGGGATTTTGGGAGGGTTTATATAGAAAATGAGAGGGTAATTCTTTAATATTTCACAAACTTAGGTTTTAGAATCTATATAATTAAATATTCAAAACTACAAACCTTCTCATGGTTTTTTCCCATTTTTTCAAAATAATAGTGTAAAAAATTATTTTATAAGGTCAATGTTCCAAAAATATTAAAATATTATCCTTTCTTATGTGTAGGTGAGTCACATTATTAAAGAAATGAATTTAAAATCATAAAATATATTATACATTTTAGAGGATTCACTAAGGATAAATAAGTAAACCAAATGTAAAATTAAATTATTTTAATGTAAAAACATATATTTTACCTATAATACCCATTATAGTATTTATTACATCATTTTTGCGTCATTATGATGTCATAAAACACATATTTTATTTATACGGTATTTAATTTTTACACAAAAATTCAACTGTCTCAGAAAGTTATGAAAAATTAACTATTGGATAATTTAAAAATACCAATTCCAAAAATAATATTCATTTTATCAAAATAATTTTCTAAATATGTGAATTTTCACTTTTAAAATGAAAACCAACATTTATTGAGAATTCACGGGTTTTGAAAAAAACAGTTTTGAAACCTTAATAAAAATTACATTTGACTTCAAAAAAATTATATACTCATTTATTATTAATAAAATTAATTTAATAATAATATTTATTAAAATATTAATTATTTAAAAAATTCATTAATTCCTTAAAATAAATTCTTTAAAAATACACTTTCTGTTTAATCATATAAAAATATAACTCTTATCAAAATAATTACCTAATAATTTATAGATAAGGAAATGTTATAATCATAATTAATAAGAATTTTTATTTATAATAATATTAATAAAAAAACCTTAGTTTAATATAATAATTTATATATTATTCAAAAGTACCATTTTTACCCGAAGAGACAATTGATCAAATTCATCATTTTTTAAGAAAGACTATTCTCATAAAGGAATTGATGGAATACGACTTTTATTTATAGAAAGGCATTACACAATAAGTAATTAATAACTTGTTACATAACCCCTTATAACACCCACATAAGAAATAATGGTAAGGTGTGCGATGGTGATAGACTCTTGGGGTAGCTCAGATAACATCGCCCGAGTGTTAATCTCTATTAACTTGAACTTCTCCCATAGGCGATTCCATCCAAGCTTAATGTGTTGAAACTTGGATTGGGATTGGTCAAGTGTGAATCCCAATGATGCTACCTCCTTTTCTAGCTCCAACAAATGTGCTTCTTATGGACTGAGTCTATTGTATGAGGTTATCCTCTCCTTTTTCTGTGTCAAATGGATTTTTTAAAAATCTTATATTTATATCAGTTGTGTGGTCACTGTTCAACAACTATATTATTAATGGTAATTTTACTTAATGTTCATTTAAACCCAATAATAATAAAAAAATATTGCATGTGTTTTCTATATCCATAAGACATTAAAACAAATGGAATTTTATTCATAAATGATTGGGTTGTTACAACATTCCCCCCTTAAGAAATTTCACCCTCAAAATTTCCTATTCCCACACTAAAACAAATGAGGGTAACTCTACCTCATCACTTCCTATGGTTCCCACATTTATTCTTTAAAATTTTGGTTTCACCACAACACCTTGATGAGGGGCATCATCTTATTTCGTATAACTTTTTTCTGTGATCTAAGATCTTCACCGGATTCTCTTCATAGGATAGGTCATTATCCAATGGCACCACCTTTAGATTGAGTACATATGATGAGTCAAGTATGTAATTCCTCAAGAGTGATACATGAAATACATTATGTACTTGAGACAAGTTTGGTGGAAGTGCTAGTCGATAGGCCACTGCTCCAATACGATCAAGGATATCTAAAGGGTTGATATACCTTGTAATAAGATTTCCCTTCTTCAAAAATCTCATAATTCTCTTCCATAGTGTTATGTGGAGTAATAATATGTCTCTAACATCAAAATCCATGTCTCGTCAATGATTGTCTGCATAGCTCTTTTGTCGACTATGAACAACTTTAATGTGATGCTGGATGGTCTTAACCTTATCCACCATTTATTCAACCATTTCAGGACCTAGAATTTTTCTCTCCCCAACTTCATCCCAACATGCTGGTGTTCTGCACCTCTTCCCATAAATGGATTCATAAGGATCCATTTGGATACTTGAGTGGAAACTATTTTTATAAGAGAACTCAACCAAAGGAAGATGTTGATACCATCCCCGTTTGATGTCAATTGAGAATGCTCTTAATATGTCCTTAAGTGTTTGGATAGTCCACTTAGATTAGACATCAGTTCAAGGATGATAATCCGTAATGAAGTTCAGCTCAGTATTCAGAGTGTGTTGGATACTCTTCCATAACTTAGAGGTGAATCTTGGATCTCAATCGGATATAATTGATAGTGGTACACCATGCAAACTTACCACTTTTATGATGTATATTTGTGCTATTTGATCCAATAATAAATCTTCCCAAATTTCAATGAAGTGTACAATCTTTGTAAGATGATCCACAACAACCCAAATAGCATTGTTTCCTTTAGATGTCTTCAAAAGTCTGGTGACAAAGTCCATGGTGATGTTTCCCAATTTCCATGTTGGTATGGGTAATGGTTTCATCATCCCCTTAAACTTATTCCCCTTAGCCTTCACTGGATGACATACTAAGCACTTTGATGTATACTCAGCGATCTCCTTCTTTATTTTATCCCACCAATAATGCTATCTGAGATCTCGATACATCTTTGTGTTTCTTGGGTGAATAGAGAAATTCAAACTATGTGCATCATCAAAAAGTTCTTTCTTTAACTCTAGATTTTATGGAACATATAGTCTTGACCCAAATATAAAAATTCCTTATTTATTAACATTGAACTATGGGGATTTACCTTTTCTGATAGTTTCCACCTTCTTATGAATTCCCACATCATCCTTTTGAGCATCCTTTAACCTTTCCAAAAGAGATGGTTGAGAAATCACTTGTGAAAGGATTAATGATGTTCCCTTATTTATGATTCCCATGTCCATCTTCATAAAATCTAAGAATATTGGATCCTTTTCAATTCTCATTAATGAAAGAGTTGTTGGATCCTTTATACTTAGAGCATCTACCACTTTATTTTCTTTCCTCGGATGGTAGTGAATTGATAAGTTATAGTCTTTGATCAGATCTAACCATCTTCATTGGTGTATATTCATCTATTTATGTGTAAATATATATTTTAGGATTTTGTGATATATATATATATTTCACACTTTTCCTCAAAGAGGCAATGTTTCCAAATTTTCAAATCAAAGATCACTATTTGCAACTTTAGATCATGTGTTGGAATGTTCTGCTCATAAAATTTCAATTGGATTAAAGAGTAGGCAATGAATTTGTCATTTTGCATCAACACACAACCCATACCCTTTTTCTAAGCATCACTAAATATCACAAAAAGTTTTCCACTTGTGGGTAGTGTGAGCATGAGCATAGTGATAAGCCTCATTTTCAACTCCTTTAAGATCTCTTCACATTCATCATTCCTTGAAAACATGAATCCCTTTTGAGTTAGCTTGGTAAGAGTTTTTGACAAATGTGATAAATTTCTCACAAATCGGTGATAATATCCAACTAACCTAAGGGAGATATGGATATTATCCATAGATGTTGGCCTTATCCTTCCCTCAATTTCATTTTTCTTAGAGGGATATATAGATATCCCATTGCTTGTGATGACATGCCCCAAAAATGATACTTCAACCAAAACTCACACTTGTTGTACTTGGCATAGATCTTCTCCTTCCACAAGGTCTCTAGTATAGTGATTAGATACTCCTCATGCTCCTAATTGGTTTTGGAGTATATTAGAATATAGTCTATAAATACTAACAAAATTTTTTCAAGGTAATCTCTAAAGACTCTATTCACCAAGTCCATGAAGATTGCTAGAGTATTGGTGAGTCTGAAATGCATTACTATGAATTCATAGTACCCGTACCTTGTACGAAAAGCATTCTTGGGGATACCCTTCTTCTTCACCATTACTTGGTAATATCTTGATCATATATCTACCTTGGAGAAGTATTTTACTCTATGTATTTGATCAAAAAATTCATCAATTCGTGGAAAAAGATACTTGTTTTTATCGTGATTTTGTTGAGCTCATGATAATCAATGCAAAGGCACATTGACCCATCCTTCTTCTTGATAAAGAGGACTAGTGCACCACATGGTGAAGCACTTGGGAATATAAAACCTTTATCTATATTCTCTTATAGTTGTTTCTTTATCTCCTTAAGCTCCATAACAACCATTCTATATGAAGTCTTGGATATTAAAAATTCTCCAAGTATGAGATCAATTGAGAATTCAACATCTCTTATAGGAGGAAGACTAGATAATTCCTCGGGAAACACATCAGCGAATTATATCACAATAGGCATGTCTTTGAGAATGGTTCCTTCCTTATAATCAATCATCTGATCATGATATGTGTTCTCATAGGGCATTAATATCCATGCTTGAGATTATGGTTCTAAATAAGATTCATCCTCCTCATTGCACTTGTACAGAATCGGGGGTCGATTCACTATATGGAGAGTGATTTCCCTCTCAAGGAAATTTATGTTAGCTCTATATAGGGAAAGAAAATCCATGCCAAGAATTGCATCAAATTCCACCAAAGGGAGTATGATGAGGTTTTCTGGGAAGTTAAATCCACAAATTGTGAGAGAGGAGGAGTTATATTAATGGGATGTAATAATTTCCCCATTTTCCATTCTCACCAACATCTATACTTCCATGATTTGTGGTGGTGTTTGGATTGTTCTACTAAACTTTTGGGATATAAAATAATGTGTAGAACCAGAATCAAAAAATAATTTCACTATTCTTGAATGAATAACTAGCGTACCTATAACCACTTTATTTTCAAGATTCACTTCGGTGGTAGTGATGGAAAAAGCTCACCCTTTCTGACTTGGAGGTTTTTGGCTGCCTCTTAAAATTCTTGTCTTAGGGAACTGGTATGCAAAGTGCCCTGGTTATTTTCACTTGTAGTAATGAAAAATGCATTGAGGGTCGAACAGAGTGTTCTTCTCCCCTATCATTGCAGTGGTATTTTCTTGTCAGAAATCATTGTCCAGGTTCCCTTCTCTTCCACACCTAAAGCATTTCCTCATCCCCTTCAGGCAATTTCCAGGGTGCTTCTTTTTGCACCTTTAGAAAGTGGGGTGCTGGAATTTCTTAGCACCATTGGATTTATCCCTTGGACTTCCAGAATTAAATTCCACTTTATGATTTTTATCCCCATGATACCCATGAGATTCACTGATCTCTATTTCTACTTTGAGGGAACATCGAACAATTCCTCATAGCTATTGAAGTCACTGATCGCTAGGGATTTCCATAGGATAGGGTTTAGCCCACTAAAGAAGTTTCCGACCTTGCATTTGGGGGTAAGGAAAAGTCCGGAGGCATATCATGAAATCCTTGTGAAGTTTTCCTTGTGAGCTCCGATGGATTCTTTATCTTTTTTTCTTAAGGTCAAGGAAGTCCCTTTCCATCTTAAGTCACAGGGTGTGAGGAAAATATTTATCAATTTTTTTTTATGAAAATACTTCTATTCCAACACCTTAATATCTTCCTCAGGCATCGTATTTTTGATCAATGTCAACCATTGATCATCTTCACCCTCCATACGATAAGAAACCATAAGAATCTTATCTTGTTTGGAAAATTGAAGGATGTAGAATATCTTCTCAATGGAGTTGATCGATTTTTTGGTGATTAAGGGATCAGATGATTCATTGAAAGTAGGAGGCATTTGTCTCATGAAGCTCTCAATTGTGAATTGTTCTTTATTAGGGGGTTGGATGTTCTTCTTGACCCATGTTTTCATTTAAAACTTGAGTTAACCAAGAGATTATTGTGATAATTTTTTCAATTCTCGCTCCCATCGTATTGGGAATCTCAACAGTCGTCACATTGATCTTCGCATCGGTTGTTAGCCTGAGTCCTCATATTACTGACCATTGGATAGAATAAAAGAAAAATTAGGGGTAAGTATTTTAAACTATTAAACACATAAAGTGGAATTCAATGAGAAAAAGGGATAACTTATAAATTAAATTTATTTCTTGAACTTATGAATTTATAGGCTTCAATCTCAGTTATCAATGATCTATTTCCTACCATATATTCTTAGGGGAATTTTTTTTATTCCCTTAATAAAGGTTATTACTAAGATTATGAATTTACCAAATCATATCCCTTGGGATTATCGAACCAAGAGTTTATCAAGGCCCATTTTCGTGCACTAGTTCCCATTCGAGTCTAGCTCAAAGCAGTGTTTTCAGGTTTTACCCCTAGATATATTTATGCCAGAGCCACCTCTACTTGTTCATATATAGATAGAGATGTATTTGATTAATAAAACACTTACTATATATTCACCAAAATTTAGGGATTATTTTCTTAAACTGATTATTATCCCTAAGCCTTTCACTGGAGTTTTATAACTCTAATACCAAAAATATCTAAACCCATCCTTTGATACCAACTATAACAACCCTTCACTTTAATTCATATTTAAACATAATTTATTATATAAACATGAACTTAATATAACCCAGAAGATCAAGAGGTCTAGTGTCTTTGGGGATTAGGAACATTACATGAAAACTTAAGACATAAAATACAACATCTTTATTGAATACTTATTTTACATGACCACAAAATTACTTTATACTTAGCATTGAATGTGATAACCTGAGGACATACATAAGAAAATGGTGATCTATAAATACCAATAAGGGAGTAAAAAAGCATAACATAAAGAATACAATACATGTTAGTAAATAGACATATCAATGGATCATAAGAGAAACATGAACATAAAGTCATGATATAACATTATCATCATAACATAGAAATGTGATAACAACTTAAAACACTGAATCATTAACATAAAGGAATCAGGTAAACCCCTATCCCAACATGGTGGGAAAATGTCTAAAAAGAAATCAGGTAAAACCCTATCCCAATGTGATGTATCATGAAACTTAAAATTACCCAATGCACTGGAGTGCTATCAAGGTTCACCTTTCATAATCATTTCAATCTCATGCTTAAGTGTGCCACATAGATCATATAACATGGATTCATTCAATATAATAATTTATTCCATGATTAAGGAATATGGAATATATACATGAAAGTACATAATCAATAAGTATATGTTCATAAAGGTGAGTACCCTTGATAGATAAATGGACATGATATTTACTACACAATGATTTTGGCATGGAAAATCACGATGCAATTTCATCAGCCTAATGACGTGAAATAAAAATTAATAAAAATGGTTGATGAGAGAGAAAGGGGTATCTCATCATATATAAGTTAAATGGATAGTAATGGGGTTATATATATACATGTACCAATATAAGGAATTTTTAAATAGGTGGTGTAACATAATAAAGAAACTTGAAGAAAGAGGAGAAATGGAATAACTCTTACGAAATTTCGGCATGGTAACGGGTGTACATGGGTAGGATTAATGAGAGAGAAAGAGGTATCATATCATAAAAAAAATGTGTGTGGTATGGGGGAGGTTAAAAAACATACCCCATCATTTTTAATTGGAAATAAAAGGGTGTACCAATATAAGGAAACTTGGATAAAAATGTGAAAGGAAGAAAACCCTTACTTGAGTGTGTGACTTCAAAAGATTGAAGAGGGGATTATTTAGAGATTGTGGCACATATAAAGGATTATATAGAGGATATAATAGAGTAAGGACATGATCCATGGATTTTTAGTTAAGAGAAGTGGGAGCTTGGGTGGGTTTATATAGGAAATGAGAGGGAAATTCTTTAATATTTCACAAACTCAGGTTTTGGAATCTATATAATTAAATATTCAAAACCACAAACCTTACCATGGTTTTTGCCCATTATTTTTTCCAAATAAGAGTGGAAAAAATTATTTTATAAGGCTAATGTCCGAACATATTAAAATATTAGACTCACTTATGTGGAGGTGAGTCACATTATTAAAGAAATGAATTTAAAATCATAAAATATATTATACATTTTGGAGGATTCACTAAGGCTTTATAAAATAAGTAAAAAAAATATAATATCAAATTATTTTAATGGAAAAATATATATTGGCTGATAATACCCATTATATTATTTATTACATCATTTTTTGGTCATTATGATGTCATAAAACACATATTTTATTTATACGATATTTAATTTTTACCCTAAAATTAAATTATCTTAGAAAATTATGAAAAATTAACTATTATATAATTTCGACATCCTGATTCCAAAAGTAATATTCATTTTATCTAAATAATTTTATAAATAAGTGAATTTACTTTTTAAAAGAAAACTAACATTTATTGAAAATTCATGGGTTTTGACAAAAACAGTTTTCAAACCATAATAAATATTACATTTGACTTAATAAAAATTATATAATCATATATTATTAATAAAAGTAATTTTATAATAAAATTTTATTAAAATGTTAATTATTTAAAAAATTCATTAATTTCTTTAAATAAATTCTTTAAAAATACACTTTCTGATTAATCGTATAAAAAATACAACTCTTATCAAACAGATTACCTAATAATTTATAGATAAGGAAAT
The DNA here is from genome assembly GCA_963277665.1 of Viscum album. Lineage (NCBI taxonomy): Eukaryota > Viridiplantae > Streptophyta > Magnoliopsida > Santalales > Viscaceae > Viscum > Viscum album. The sequence continues at coordinate 1,495,056,430 of OY728120.1, forward strand.
GATATAATCATAATTTATAGGAATTTTTTTAATAATATTATTAATAAAAAACCTTATTTTAATATAATAATGTTTATATTTATCAAAAGTACCATTTTTACCTGAAGAGACAATTTATCAAATTCATCATTTTTTAAGAAAGACTATTCTCCTAAAGGAATTGATGGAATACGAATTTTATTTATAGAAAGAGATTACAAAATAAGTAACTAATACCTTGTTACATAACCCCTTATAACACCTGCATAAGACCTAAGAGTATGGTGTACGATGATGATAAACTCTTAGGGAAACTCAGATAACATCGTTCGGGTGGTAATTTCTATTAACTCGAACTTCTCCCGTAGGTGATTACATTTAAGCTTAACATGTTGAATATTGGATTTGGATTAGTCAAGAGAGAATCCCAGTGAAGCTACCTCATTTAAAAGCTTTGAAAAATGAGCTTTGTACGGCCCGAGTCTACTAGATGAGGCCATCCACTCCTTTTTCTAGGTCGAAAGGATTTTTTTAAAACCACATATTTATCTAAATTGTGTGATCACTGTTCAACGACTATATTATCAACGATAATGTTACTTAATGGTCATTTAAACCCAATAATAATAATAAAATAGTACATGTGTTTTTTATATCCATAATACATTAAAATAAATGGAATTTTATTCATAAATGATCGGTTCGTTACAATCAAAACACACATAAAAGTAATACATCATTTAAAACATAATATGTCTGTTATACCAAATTTAAAAACAATCACAAAAAATTCATAAATCATATACTATAGTTAGGTGGAGGAGGATCACTCAAAGGACCAGGGGAGGAAACTTCATACCAACTCCATGCACAAGTCTCTGCATATACTCCATCATATGCTCATCTCTCAGAGGCTACTAATCATACTCCTCCTCCCTCTCCTTATTTATTTACTTTATTATCTCATCCTAATCTCTTAAACTCTCCTCATACGGTGCAACTGATGATGATGTTTATGACGATCCACAAGATCCCTTTATTCTCACTTATGCAATAAAAAAAGTACCATAATAACTCATAGGTGTCAGTCAAGAACCAATACCAATCCCTCAACCTTTCTCAACACCCTAAGAAGTCTCTTCTATCTAAGCCCCCTAATTGAAACTTGAATTAATAGTGACATATTTTTCACTCTTAGCTTGACTGTCCCGTGAATGAGAAGTTGCAGCCTCATACGTTTCCTTTAAATATAATGGAAAAATTAGACTAACAATAAAATTAATATTAATGAAATTTTTAAACAAAATTACTAACCACAATATGGTGCTGTTTCTCTCCTAAAACTTCTTCTCTATGGGGATCAATATACATCTTCTTATAAAATTAAAACTTTATAATTGATGGGTCAGTAGTGGCTTGTATAATATAAAAAACATGTTATAGTTAAAATATATATACCTTAATAAATAATATCACTTACCATATGTCATAGATCTATGTCAAAGGTATGACTCCCAACCCTATGGGTGACCTCTTTCTTATTTTGAATCCGACGACCAGCTGATGACCTCCTCCTAAAAATCTTTCCTAGCTAAAAGGAGTACTATCCATCCCATACCTAAGCTGAGATATAGTTGGGACGATGAGAGAGGTATGACTCATAAAAAATGGCAGCATAAGATATATCTATAGCTTGATTTCTGATGTTGTGTAGAAACTGATGAAAGCACTCACATATACAACTATCCCATGCCTCTCAGATAGGACCTCTTTGACTATTAGGATTTGGAGAAAATAAATTTTGAAAGAAAATTTTAAAAAATATGTTAACAATTAAATAAATTTTAAAAAGTAGATATTATTTAATAATTTACAATCCAATGGTCAAACTTCAAGTCACGCACGATGATGGGTACCAGGTCCCATGAAACCCATGGCTAGGAAAATGTAATAGGAGGTAATGGAGAGGCAATGAATTTTAGCTGATTACCTTAGAACACTAATGGATGTGCGTCTATTTTAATTTTACCATTTGTAAAATTATTTATTTTCCTTTGAAAAGGGTGATATTCAGGAAGAAATATCTGATGACCATAAAAATAACTAACCTTTCTCCCATTACCAAGAATAAACACTTTTTTCTCAGCCATGTAGTACGAACATGTTTTTAAACCATGTGTGCTCCATCTAGATAAAATACTATATGCTAGAAAGTCACTGATTGTCCATATTAATACAACCTTCAATATAAAATTATGATATGCAACTATATCAAATGTAGTCACATAGTTGTTCCATAATGAAATTAACTCATCAATTAGTGGATTCAAATAAACATCAATTTTCTTCTTTGGATGTCCTAGAATTAATAGCATAAAATATATATATGGTTCCTTCATCAATATCCAAGGAGTAAAGTTGTAAGGAGTTATAAAAATAATCCAACAATAATATTGACTATTGTAAGCACTAAATAGATAAAAACCATCAGTAGAAAGACCCAACCATATATTACGAGGTTATGGAGAAAAATAAGGATGTGTTTGATCAAAGTGTTTCCATGAATCACAATCACATGGATGATTTAAGTTTTTAGTGATGAAAATATTTGATTTTTTCTAGGTAATTAATCCATTTGTGTTGTGAGACATAAATAAACTCTTTAAATGAGGTATAATTGAAAAATATCTCAACTGTTTCACAGGAACTCTGGAATTTCCTTGTTGTTCCTCTTTATATATAGATTCTCCACATGTTGGAAAATTAACCAAAGATTAATAATCACCATAATATAAGATTCAGTAATTTGAACATGCATAGGTCTTCTGATATCTAATACCCAAATTATGAACCAGCCTTTTACTTTCATAGAAACTTGTAGGTAATGTATTTATTCTAGGAAAAAACGACTTAAATAAAGATAAAATATGATCGAAAAAACTATTTGACATTCCAAAATCTGATTTAATTGCCATAAATTTTGTAACAACTTCAATTTTTCTCATTTGGATTTCCATATATAAGGCCGCCTCAATGGAATTAAACAAATTATAAAACTAAGAAGGTTAGGATTCAGGATTTGGAAGATTATTCTGAGTTTCTATTTCAAGAATAGATGGACCAGCTACCTCATGTATTAAATTCTGAAATTATGGATCTAGAACCAAAAAATTTGTATTTTCCACTAAATTATTTTCACCATGTTGATACCAAAAAATATAATCTTTCTGAAAACCAAAATGTAATAGATTAAGTCCAATAATATCAAATGTTTAAAAACTCTGAAGATCACATTTCTAACATGGAAATTTAATTGTTCATTTAGAAAAAAATATGATTTCGATGATTAAAATGATATAAAGGTTTAAACACCTTCGATATAGGTAGGATTTAAACCAGATATGTTTGGATTTTTATGATGTTTTATCCAATCACGTTCACATAATAGATATTGGTATCTACTTCCCAAGTCCATAGTTATCTAAAAAACAACAAAAATAAGGATAATTATTACTAATCATTTTGGCTAGTTAAAAATTATTTTTATATTTCAACAACTTGATATATTTTATGGAATATGATCAGAGTAAGGCACTAGGTTAGCACTTTATTATGGGGCCCGTAGAGACTCAACACAGATAAAATTAAAATATTAAATATATTATATAAGACACACATTTTTTAAATAAAAGAATATCTCTAGAACAATGTCTCATATGGAAAATATGAGACCACTGTTAGGTTCGAAATATGGGGTTTACCCTAGACACGACATTACATTTCTGTACATCAGATGTTTAATTACATTGCACACAAGAGTAATTCATTTAATATTTTTATTATAATTTATTATAAAAATTTAAAGTATCTTCCAAACTATGTATTGTATGGAAAATTGGAGATGACCCTTGGGTCCAAGATGTGGGGTTTACCTTATGTATGACATAACATTTGAATTTATAATAAATATTACTAATATTTAACAATTACTCATATATTTTTTACAAATTTTGACAAATTTCTATAATTTCATCATATTTTCAAATTATTAATAATATTTTGTAATTAACAATTATATTTAATTTTTATTAATAATATTGAAAAATTAATTATTAATTATTATAAATTATTTAATGATTATTATTAATGTAATTTTTTATTAATTTATTAATTTTTTTACTTTTATATATGTTTTTATATTTTTTACAAATTATTGTTATGATTTTATAATTATTAGTAATGTTAAAAAATTAATAATAATAATGAATCATTAATTATTAAATATTATAGATTATTTAAATTAATACTAAATTTTCAATAATTAATATTTTTATGAAATTTTAATGTGTTATAATTGTTATGTTTTTTATAAAGTATTACAAAAAATTATCCTATTTATTTTAACTAAGTTGTTAATAAATATTAGACATTTTAAATTTTTATTGGATTTTCATTAAATCATTTTTTTAACTTTTTTAATATAAAAAAATATTATAAAAAAAGTTTACATAAAATGTTTTCTTTAAATTTATTTTCTCATAATTCTTAAAAAACACTCATTTCTATTTATTTAATACATTATATATATATATATAACACATATGTAATCAAATATATTTTCATCAAATTATTTTTAACACATTTTTTCAAAAAAATTAACATATCAGATCTATATTCATAGATATAAACAAAAATACATATTTACTATTTATTAATAATATTATGTAATTAAGTAGTAATTATTATGAATTATGTAAAGAAAAGTATATATTATTTAAATTATTATTAAATTTTTAATAATTATTATATATATGTATATCACAATTTCATAATTAATATAAATACCCAAAATGTATTCTATTTTTTAAACAAATATACATATCAAATCTATATATATAAATAAATATATATATATATAATAAATCTAAAAGGTTTTTTAAAACATTTATATATACATATTTAGATGTAAATATATATTTTTATATATACTACATGATTACATAATAAAATATATTTTCATAATTTTTTATAAAGAAATATCCATATCAGATCAATATATACGTATATATATATATATATATATCAAAAACATTACATGTCTTTTTAAACATTTATATATGTGTGCGTGCCTGTATATATATAAAAAAAATTACATGTTTTTTTAAACCTTATATATTTATATATATATAAAACCTTAGACATTTTAAAAAAAAATTTATATATATGTGTGTGTGCGTATATATATAAAAAACATTACGTGTTTTTTTAAGCCTGATATATATACACACATATATATAAATACACATGTTAATATATATATATATATATATATATATTAAAAACCTTACATGTTTTTTAAAACGTTTATATTTGTATATTCATAAGGTATTATATATATATATTAAAATATTTATTAATTAATATAAATATATCAAATATATTCTGACAATTATTTTTAAACCAATATACATATCCAATATATATATATATATAATCACACATGTTCAAAGATTTATTAATTTTAATATATATAAACATATATAAAATCGCACATGTTTACACACACACACACACACATATAATCGCACATGTTAATAAAATTGCATATGTTTATATACACATATGTTTACATATATATTTATAAAATCGCACAAGTTCATATATTTTTTACTATATATATATATAATTTAACATGTTTTTAAATATATATATAAATATTCATATGTTAATATATATAACCACACATAGAAATAACAAAATTAAAAAATTAGAAAAATAACTACCAATCAATTAAAATAAATCTTACATACCAGATTAACATGCAAATATTGAATAAAAAAACTGTATCAATCCTAAATATCATATCAGGCATGATAAACAGATAAACTATTAAACATATGGTGTTCCAAAAGGAAAACACACAAAAAAGATATAAAAATTAAAAATTATGAAAATGAAGAGAAGAGGAACCCATACCACGCAGAGTCGAAGCCCAGATCTGTTAAAAACTAGTGGAAATGGAGACTAATGAAGTGGAATGGAGGTTGGGTGGTCCTAGGGGAGTTCGGTGGTGTTGCGGCACATCTGTGTAGGAGAGGAGGAAGAAGGGCCGTGTATGTTAAATTAAAGGATTTTTTTGCAATAGAATTAATTCTGTCACAAATAGTTTTTTCGGTCAAAACTATTTGTGATTAAAATTAATTTTTGTCTCAAATACAATGAAGGTAATGAGAATTTGCGACGGATAGAGACTTCCATCGCAAATGATCATCACAACTACTTTTGGCGCTGGGCGGTGGGAATTCCCACCAAAAGTATTTGCGACAAGTTCAATATTCCATCATAATTAATTATTAATTGGTATAGAATGTTGAATCCATCACAATTAATCATGCGGAAGGTACTATTTACGATGGATCATTTTCCCATCACAAATGATTCATCACAAATAACCAAATTTCAAGTACTATTACATGATAAACCATTGACAGGTGGTTCTATGACAGACCAGGGATGATTGGGTCTGTGATAAATCTCCAATGAATTGGGTATGGAAGTCAGATGTATGGATACTCCATTTATAAGAGTGACATATATGGAAGTCGACCACATTGTTATTCTATTTATAAGAGTGAAAATTATAATGATGTACCAAGATACCAGTATGTTTTATCTTTACTTTATATTAGTTTATAATGTCTCTAATGATAAAGATTGATATCATGTAATGTCCCTAATTTTTCATGTATTATTTTTAAATATTATATATATTAAATTTGAGACCAAGATCTAAGACGACGTGTGATTCTGAGGCTCGATGTGCCCAAAATGATTGTTTAAAAGCTGTTAAAAATATTAAATATCACGCACACATAGTTTTCTTGAAAAAGTAGAACAAATTCTCAATGGGTTCCCAAATCAGAAATCTGAGGGCACCACTGCGTTCAAAACAGCAGTTTACCCTAGGAGTGACCTATCATTTTTTAGCGAGGGTCAGTTGTAGAAAGTCGTCACATACATTTTAAATGAATAAAATAAATTGATAAAATTTATTTTATTTTTATTTCATCAACGCAGCAATGTAGTGATAGGTTTATTTTAAATAAACCATTTGGAAGAGATCTAGGGTTAGGCTCATAACCCTGGAATCCTCTGGAGGCTCAAGAGAGAGAGATCTGGAGAATCCTCTCTGCAGGCGATGAAAAAACTTTGGATCATAGATTGACGAATTCTGTTCTTGGTATATCTCACCAACAACAATGACACGACAACCAATCTTCATCAGTGAGAAATCCAAAATCTAGGCAAGATGCGTTATTTCTATTATTCATTTCTGTTCTTGATTCCTATGATTAATGTGGACTAATCCATGAATAGATTAGCCTGGGGATGGATCCTACTAGTGGGATGGGATGATATTTGATGGGGTTTATCAGGATTTGGTTATAGAGATTTTTTCTTGATTCTTTTACCATCCTTATGGGAACAGATCAAGGCCGGAGCGAACATCAGATGAGGATCATTCCTTGGGATTGTTCCTTGTGCATTTTTCTCCCCCAATTTCTTACGTTCTTCATGCGTATTCTTCATTCTTCCCCCAACTTTGAAAAATCGATCATTGTTCATTCAATTCATAGTGAAAGTATCCAAAACTGCTGATCTGGTATCAGGATAACTTGATGGAGGTGAGATGGTGGGTTCAGAAGTGAATTGAATGACGGTGGGTGATGAATTTGCGTTCTTCGACAATAATGAAGAACACCTATGATCAGGTTTTATGATCCATTTAAAGGCCTTAATCCCATAGATTCAGTGTTATAGGGACCAGATGACCGTTTATCTAGTGTTTCGAGGCGAACTGAGCACGAGAGTGAGATCCAGAGATCAATCAATAGGAGGGGAGGAAGAACTCAAATTTTTGAGAAAATCCAATACACACGGCATGTAGTCTCGGCTACATAGTGTGTGTTCAGTGTTGGGAGACTTGGTGCATACATGGTAAGTACACAAACATGGGGTGGAGTACACAGGTTTCCTACATGGTATGTACTCCTCCACATGGCATGGCCTGAACCAGTTACACAGACGACCCTGTGTACTGGTGCATATGCAAGGTTACATGGGTTGACACTGTATGCTAGAACATGACCGGAGTACACAGGTGGACCCCAGATGCAAGGATACAGAGCATAACCCTTACTACACACCATGTACTCATCTTCTATATGATACTATTTGGAATGAAATAGGCCGTTATACATGGGTAGTACCTGGAGTCAAGGGACATAATGTGTGACCTTACTAAATGCCATTTACCCATTTCTACATGGCTTGATTCTCTTTTCCTCTGTATCTTGGACATGTTTATCTAGGGTTTATTCCCTTTATCGTTTCACTAAAGGTGGGTATGAATCATTTCCTACTCATAGGAATATGATCCCTTCAATAGGACTTCCTCAATAGATTTATTAGAATCCCCCTAGAGGCTCATATCAGGATCCTCTATCCATTATTCATTCCCTAGGTGGAGTTATTGGTATCGATGTGACCAACACCACGCATGCACCAATACTCTAATTGGTGGGTTAATCCCAATTGAGTTGTTGGTATCACCCCATGGACTTGGTAGTGATCCTCATCTATTGTATAATATCTCTCTTGAGATCTATCATTATCTCTCTCTCATGGTGAGACCCGACAAGCAGTACCTCTCAGACAGACATCATTAGTGATATCAGACTCATGAGTGTGTTCTCCCAAATGAGTGCTTCATGGAATATTCAAGCTGAATTTCTAGTTCTTCTATACAGTGTATGTGACTTACCTTTAGACTGTGTGTCTTGGTTGAGTATATCTAGATATTGTTGTTATATGTGTTGTAGACATATACCTATATAGATATGACTGTACTTTCCTTCATTATATTGCTTTGTGGTTTCGAGGTGTCCTATTGAGTATTGTTACACTCACCCCAATATGGGATTTTCCCACACATGTCATGTCTTGTGAATATAATCAAACCTTTGATGGAGTCCTAGGAAAACTAGGATGAGATGGTGCTTTGTGAGACTGAACAGACTGAGGTGTGTTCCTGCGGCTTTCAGATAAAAAATCTAGTACCTTTTTTGTTACAGGCTGGACTCATGTTATATACTTCTTGTGGTGGGATTTTATTTGGACCTATTTAATTTACCTTTCTTTCTATCGTACTATGGTTGTAGGATATAGTGGTATGAATTCATTTTTTACTTAGTGGTTTTTACATTTCATCATTTTTCGGGCTTAGAGATGTGTGCATGCATACAGGTACATAGGAAATGCCCCCAATGTTAGTGATATGCCTACTCGGTGCTAGTCACCAGACCCTGACCTATTATAGGCAGGCTTGGGGAGTCATCTTATGGGCCCCACTCAGATGGGTTGTGATAGAGTGGTATTATATGTGGTCGATTCTACTTTAGGACTGGGAATTTGTGAGATTGGTTTGGGGAAATAGTGTTAAGTGTTTCAAGTTTATCTTTCAATCCATAGACTCTAGTGTTGGTGCATAAGATGATGTATCCATACACTGGGACTCTAATTACCTTCTTTTTGACTTGGTACATAAAAACACTAGTTGAAGGGAAAATAATGGTACATGCATCATATAGGAATGAGTTATGGTTTCCATTTCTTTCTTGAGTCAGCTCTACAGATATACTCATTAACTGCGATGCGTCTTTTATTATTACAGGATGACTACATGATACATACAATCTATTATTCAATATCTCGATTATGAGGATGACCCCCTCAGGAAGGAGGCCTTGATACAGTGACCAGTTCCCCAGATGTCACCTCTAGGTGGTGCACCAGCCATACTTCCACCTATAGAGAAACACTTGGTACCTGTAGTACCAGCGAATGAGGAGCACAGTCTAGGAATGCTTCATGATTTTCAGTGATAGAGACCCCTTAGGTTTTGAGGAGAGCTCAACCCAGAGGCGGCTGATGACTGGCTAGAGGCGGTGACATGATTTTTCCATCTATTTAGGACACCCGTGGATCAGATGGTGGTCTTGGCGGTGAGCCTTCTACATGGACCAGTGGGATAGTGGTGGATTTTGGATATCTAGAATCACAATAAGGTGACTCTTTTGTTGATAGAGTTTGAGTACATCTTCATATAGGAGTTATCACCAGTTATACTGAGAGATGTGTGTATTCAGAAGCTTCTACAGATCTAGTAGGGAAGCATGTTAGTGGCTGATTATTCATCGAGGTTCACCATATTTTCTAGGTACTCGATGGATATGGTTAGAGATCAGTACTTTAGGGCTCATACCTTTGAGCGGGGTTTGTGTATAGAAATCAGAGCTAGTGTTAGCCCTCTATGCATTTCGAACTTATGTTGGGGTGTTTGAGTAGGCTTTAGTGGTTGAAAGCTTCTTGGACGAGTAGATATAGTCAGTGATAGTCAGTAGTGGATGAGAAGGAGTGGAGACCTTGGAAGTAGGGAGCCAACATCATTCCCAGGGAACTGGATGTGGGAGATATTTTAGGAGGAGGTCCCAGGACATATGATTTGTAGTTCAGGTCTCACAGGGTGGGTCCAGTCATCCTAGGGAGAGGTGGTGCTATTTATGTGACGACATGGGACATCTCTCTGGAGATTGTTCAACCTACCGTGATTTTGATAGTGAGACTATGGATGGACCACTGAGGAAGATACAATGACAGGAGTAGGAAGACCCGTATGATGGTGGATGTGGTAGAGGATATGGGATAGAAGCAAGAGGTGGTTGATATTTCAACTTTCTACCACCACCACTCCCAAGTAGTCCATGCCAGGATCATGGATATGAAGGATAGGGGAGGGGATAACTTCATGTGGTCGAGACATATGACCCAGGGGATTTAGGAATGATTCAAGGTATGATCTGTGTCTTTTATACTTTGGATATAGTACTAATAGACATAGGTTCTAGTTAATCCTTTATCACCACATATCTTGTATAAGACCTAGAGATTCTGGTCAAACCATTGACTTAACCCTTACACTTGGAGACACCTATGGGTGGAGAATAAATAATCATAAACCTATGATGGTAGCGTAACCCAACCCTTGGAGGTGAGAGTTTCAGTTGGAACCTCTTGATGATAGCATCGAGGGCTTACAACCTCATTCTTGGTATGGATTGGTTAACTACAGTCCATGCCCAAATTGAATGTTTTAGGTGAAGGTTGCGGCGTGTCTATAGTGATGGAATGAGGTTTACCCTTTTCAGTGAAAATAAAACCCAAAAAACACAATATGGACTGATGAATAGGAGGTTGAAGCCGATTAATCATCATTTGTCTAGCCTGACCCTCAGTGTAGAAGATTTTATGAGCTTTCATTTTCTAGTAGTGGTGGTGGAGTATGAAAAAATATTTCCTAAAGATGTTCCAAGATTACCTCCCCACTAGGAGATAGAATTATGCATTGATTTACACCCCAATACGATACAGATATCTTCAATAGCATATTTTAGGGTTCCTATAGAGTTTCACAAGTTACGGGTGCAGTTGGAGGGATTACAAAGGAAGGGCTTAGTGAGACCCAATGTTTCACCCTAGGTAGCCCCAGTGTTTTACCATGGGTATCCCCAGTTCTTTTTCCAAAATGGCATATGGGTGCTTGATGTTGTGTATAGACTAACGATGATTGAACCAGGTGGCCATGAAGAATAAGTATCCACTACTGAGGATCGATGACCTATTTGATTAGTTGAAAGGGAAACGATGGTTCTCTAAGGTTGACCTCAGATCAGGTTATCACCACCTGTGAGTACGAGATGAGGATATACCAAAGACAAACATCAAATTTGTTTATGGTCATTATGAGTACTTGGTGATGAACTCTAACATGAATAATTCCCCAATAGTGTTCATGGGACTCATGAACTGGATATTTTAGCCTTAATTAGACCAGTTTGTGGTAGTCTTCATCGATGATATACTTGTGTACTTGGCGTTTAAGGAGGAACACATGAGACACTTAAGGATAGTTTTGTACATACTCTAGGAGTAATAGATCTATGAGAAACTCTCGAAGTGCCAGTTTTGGAATCATGTGGTCCACTTTCTAGGACATGTTATCTCAGCGGATGGAGTTATAGTGGACCCATACAAGTTCGAGGTGGTGTTTTCATGGGATCCACCTAAGAATATGATGGAGGTTTGGAGATTCCTCAGGCTAGAAGGATATTATCAAAGATTCATAACTGATTTCTCTAGGATATTAGCACCCATGATAGCTTTTAATCTAAAGGGGAAGCCTTTCATGTGGATAGAGAAGTTCCAATAGGCTTTCCAGTAGTTGAAGCAGAGTTTGATGAGTGATATGATCTTGAGATTTCCAGAGGAGGGTGTCGATTATATAGTGTTCTACTATGCATCAGGAACTGGTCCTAGTTTTTTCCTGATGTAGAGGCGAGCGGTGATTGCCTATGGTTCATACCAGTTGAGACCACATTAGTAGAACTACGTGACCCATGATTTTGAGTTAGTAGTGGTATTATTCATATTGAAGATGTGGCAACACTAATTGATCGACAAGTAGTTTATCATCTACTCTAATCACAAAAGTCTCAAGTATATCTTCTATCAGAAGGATCTGAACATGAGATAGAGGCGATGGGTAGAGTTCCTCCAAGACTATGAATTTGATATTTTCTATACTCATGGGAAGGGGAATGTGGTAGAATATGATCTCAGTAGGAGATCTAGTTCATAGTTATTGAATGAGGCGTCAAAGCAGCTGGCCTCATTACAGTTATCTCTTATGGATGGAGATGGAGCATCTTACCTATAGTCGATGGTTTTTACCCCCCACTATTACAAAGATTCAGAGTGCCACAAATTGTAAATACCAACTGTGAGACCCAACATGCTCAGATATCCACAGGGCATGCTATTGATGGATATTCAAAAGGCGGGGATCACATCATTCTTTTTAGAGGATTTATAGTAGTACATGTGGCGTTGTAGGAGGTGGTTCTGAGGGAGTTTAATATGCCCCCTTGGGAGGTACATACTAGTGTGGAGAAGATATACTAGGACCTCTAAAATTAGTTTTGGTGGATAGGAATTAAGAAGAGAGTGGCATAGTTCATTTCTCAATACCTTACCTGTTAGTAAGTGAAGTCTGGGCACCGGGTTCTAGTGGGTATAGCTCAACCCATTGAGGTGACGAAATGGAATTGAGATGGGATATTTATGGAATTAATGATGATTTTACCAAATATGTACAGGGGACATGATTCCATATGGGTGATTGTTGATCGACTCACCAAGTCAGAACACTTCCTAGTTATTTGAGAACAGTGTTTAGTAGAGAGATTTGGATGCTTCTACATTCAGAAGATAGTTTGACTCCATGGAGTTCCATCAATTATTGTTTCAGATTGTGATGATCACTTTACATACTAGTTTTGTAGGAGATTAAATGAGGTGTTTGGGACCTAGTTACGCTTGAGAACAATGTTCCACCCACAAAAAGACGACCAAATGGAGTAGACTATTCAGGTTTTGGAGTACTTGCAGCGGGCTTGCATGTTAGACTTTGGATGTAGTTGGGAGGATCACCTACCAATGGTGGAGTTTTCATACAATAATATATACCACTACACCATTGGTATGAGACCATTTGTGGCTTTTTATGGGAAAAACTATAGGTGGCCACTTTCCTGGACTAGCCTAGGAGAGTCATCACTCATGGGCTTGGATTTTGTGCGAGCTACTACAGATAAGGTGCAAATCATCCCAGAGTGGATGAGGACTATACATACCCATTATAAGTCTTATACTAATAGGAATCAGAGTCCTTTGGAGTTCGAGGAAGGATACCACGTGTTCCTATGAGTTTCACCTCGACATGGATTACCTAGATTTGGTAGGGGAAACAAGTTATCTCTGAGATTTTTTGGCCTTTTTCAGATACATCATAGATTTGGCAAGGTGGAATAACACTTAGATCTACCCCTACAGTTAGAATGGGTACATTATGACTTCTATGTTTCATATATGAGTAGATGAAAGTGTGGGAAATTGTTTCCTATCAACCGGTCAAGGTTCCGGTGCTCTGTTAATGTGTATAGCAGCACTCGGGTCAAATCCTCGGTGATGATACTTTTTAATAGTCGATTGTTTTTAGTTGATTGTATTCTAATTGTGGGGGGGGGTTGGTTGAAGAGGTTATGAAATAATTTATGGATGATGTTTAACTTAAAAAATTTATAAATATTGGGGTGAGTTCATGACTCACCCCAATGGAATATTTACTCAGCCACTAAGATGGTTATTAATATATTAATATTAATTTTTGGTGATGAATTATAAACAGAACAAAAAGAACGGTATAAGAAAAGAGTTGTGCACTGAACACACACACAAGAACAATGATGAGAATTAAAAACAAACATTAGATTGAATGAGAAAGTGAAAGAAGGAAAGGGGATTCAATTGTATTTAAATATTTTAAGACCATTAATATTATTTAACAGAATGTGGATGATAATAATATATGAAGAAGAAGAAACATGCATTAAAATTCTATTGAAATGAAAACAGTCTTACACGATTACAATAAGAAGAACACAAAAGAACATGAAAAGAAAGAGAGGAGGAAGGGTATATCAAGTGAAAAATTGAGTATATAAGGTCCTACAAATAATTTTGAAAGAATTTGGACGTGCCAATGTATACTACTCTCTTCTAAAATTCCAACCCTTTTTAAAGGAGGGGATGAGATGTATTTATAGCCCATGGTGGTGGACTGTTTGCATTCCAAAACTACCCCTCCAATTGGCTTGCCATTTTTCCCATTTATAAAGCTTAATCTTGAGATATATTCTTCTTAAAAGTTTTATATAATAATTTTTGATGACTAATCTCAAAATTTGGATCTATTTGGACTTATGTAACCAAAGTTATGGTGGTTGGAGTACACAATTGTAATATGTCCATTTCAATCCAGACTTTTCAGAAGGTCGAAATGTGAATTGGTTTTTGAATAGGAATATTCCCTCAAATCCAAACGATTTCTTAAAAAAAGTAGGCTGCCTAAACATCCTCTTTCACAATGAATAATATCTTATATAATGGATGTCTCTTTATGGAGAAAAATCAATAATGGTGTGATAATTTTATTTCCTAGATAGAATGGTTTTCTGGGTTTAAAATCATCAGTTGGGACTCTTGTCTTTTGATTTTTTCCTTGAAATTTTTATCCAAGATTCCTTTGAATAATAAAGAACATAAAATGGAGTTTCATAAAATTTGGGCTTCAGAATTTAGACCAGTAACTCAATCAACATGGCTGGTCCAGTTTCTTCACAGATTCTTTGACTCTTCTTGTGTGGACCATATGATCCTCCAAATGGAAGAATTAGTCCAAGATCCCTTCTAATGAAATATTTTATATTAAATTATTAATTCTAAAAAACAAAATCCATGCTATTTGGATATATATAGTGAGAGTTATTATTAAAACATTAAACATACTTGAATTTGGATGAATTCAAATAGTGCTCTAAAATTACATTTAATATTTAAACATTAATATTTCACACAAATTATGAACATTTCATATAAAATCATTAAAGGGGGTATATAATAAGTTATGAAAATATTAATAACATCAACTCCCCCACACTTAGTGTTGTGCATGTCCTAATGTACAACAAATATAAAACCATGACAAAATCATTTTCACTCACCAAAAAATATTAAAATTTTGTTTTCCCCAATAAAGGGAGGTTTAGAATATTTAAATCATATATATTGAATTACACCACAAATTATTACAGAAATAATATTACAAAAACAATTCATTTTTCATGCTCAAATTTAGAAATTGAAAATGTAGACACTCAAAACTCACACCTCTCAAGATAATAAAATTCATTAATGGAGGTTCACTCTTTCACCAACCAAAAGTGAAAATATTAGAGTTGAAAGAGATCTCAGATTCCATTCCCTATCCTAAAGTGCACAAGAATAAAGAGGTATTTTTAGGGGTTTTTCTGTGGCTATGGGACATTAGGAAGATGATATCCAAATGATACGAAAAAGGGGGTGAAACACCAACATGGAAAAACCAATGCACATTTTTTTTGAAATGAGAAATGAAAGGAAATGAAAACACATATTTATAAGAGAATGAAAATGTGAAATAAGACAGAAAAGAGGAAGGAAATTTGAAGTGCATGAGAAGATGAAATATTTACAAACCATGAAACTTCTCCCAATGACATAAGTGTTCATTTTTTTTCTTTTTTTTTTGTATTTTTTGAAAGTTGTACTTGAAAAATATCTCACACTCATCTCCCATACACTGTTTGATCTCCTCATGACAATAATTTTAATAGTTATAACAATATAAAAGGTTTAGGAAGAGTGATTTTTGACCAACCCAATACACAACCCATTATTATTTTCATTTTTTTTGTTTTTTTGGTTTTTTTAACACTATTCAATATCATTTGTACAAGATAAACATATATAATTTCCCAAACACCACTGAAGGACAACCTCTCCCGCACACTTAAATTGATTCTTTCCCTCAAGCATATGATAACATGGTGAAAATCAACAAAAGGGTACCCAAAATAAAATCCATTCCCCCACACTAAAATTTCAAAAAATTATGCAATGAAAATCCATGTTGATATTGGGTGGGATAAGGTATTGGGATTTTAATACCGCTATCAAAAAAAGGTTTTAATAGTCTTGAAGGGGCTTTCAAAAGGAGGATTAATGTAAGGGTAGTGGGGGATATTTGGATATTGTGATTCTCATAAGGTTTAGAAAATGCCTCTATCATAGTAATGCACACCAAAGTTGGAAATTCAGCTAGAAGGTCCATAAACTCAAGATTCACAAATGGGGGTGAAAAAAACACATTTTGAAAATATGTCTATAGGTGGTCTGGGTAATAAATCAAAATTTGTTCCTCATGGGTGGGGAAAATCATTTTATAAATAAAAAATTAAGTATTCAAAATTTGTTGGTTTTGACATAATATTATTTATCCAAATTTATGAAGAAACCAATTTTTTTTTGATATGAAACCATTCCTTTTGAATCCCCAAAATGGTTAGACAAAATTTCAAAATTTTAAGGTGAGTAATCATGACTCTTGATTTTTTATATTTTTTTTAAAATGTTTTTTTTTATTTTTTTAGGTTTTTTTAGTTTTTTATAAAGACACACCCACAAAAAAGAGAAAGAGTAAATAAAAAAAGAGTGACGAGGAAAGTGGTAAAAAAATTATAATGTGGTAGGAAGAAGAAGAAATATAGAGAGAGAGAGATAGATAGAGAGAGATAAGAGGAGTTAAAGGGAAAGAGGTGCCCCCTAGTTTGGATTTGGTGGGTTTCCATCTCCATCCAGTGGTGGGTCAACTATAGATGTTGGGGGTATGATAGAAGTCGATGTGGTTCTAGGAGTGTGTTTCCTCTCATGGAAATGCATTAAACAACGTCCATTAACTGTGAATGTCCTTTCTGAAGAGGGGTCTTGGACTTGCACTACAATAAATGGGTAAACATTAGTAATAAAAAAAGGACCTTCCCAAATAGAATTAAGCTTTCCTAGGTGAAGTTGAAATTGAGAATTGAATAATATTACCTTTTCAACTTCATGAAATACCTTTATTAGGATGTGTTTATCATGGATTGCCTTAGATTTTTCTTTTTAGAGATTAGAATTCTCATAAGAATCAAGTCGAAGCTCCTCCAGTTCAGCCAATTGCAATAATCTTTCTTCACCAGATTTTTCACAATCAAAATTATAGGTTTTCATAGTCCAAAAAGACTTATGTTTGATTTCAACTGGTAAATGAAATTCTTTAACAAAATCTATCCTAAAAGGAGACATCCCAATGGGTGTTTTATAGGCAGTTCAATAAGCCCAAAGTGCTTCACCAAGTCTTTCAGGCCAGTCTTTTCTGGTGGGTTTTACAATTCTCTCAAGAACTCTTTTCACTTATCTATTATAAAGTTCATCCATTCCATTTGTCTTGGGGTGATATGTAGTTGAAATTTTATGTACAACTCCATTCTTTTTCAAAATATATTTCATGGTTCTATTACAAAAAATGGGTTCCTAAGTCACTTATCACGACACGTGGTGTGCCAAATCGATGGAATATTTGTTTCTTTAGTAACTCTCACTAACAGTATGTGAATCATACTTTCTAGTGGGTTTGGCCTTGACCCACCTAGAAACATAATCAACCACAAGAAGAATGTATAATAATTGGGGGAATGGTCCCATGAAATTGATGCCCCAAACATCGAAGATCTCATAGAAAATTAAAGGCTTTTGGGAAATTTCATTTCTCTTTGAAATTGTGCCAAACTTTTGGCAAGTGGGACATGATTGACAGAACTCATGTGAGTCCTTGAAGAGTGAAGTCTATAATAATATAGAGTCTAGGACCTTTTTGGAGGTTCTTTTTGTTCCAATGTGGCCACCTCCAGGAAGTGAGTGACAGAATTCTAAGATGAAGGAATGTTTTTCTTCATCGACACATCTACTTATTACCATGTCATTCCCAATTTTCCAAAGTTTATTTTCTTCCCAAAAATAGTATTTTGAATCACTTTTCAACTTTATTTTTTTTTTCTTTTGAAAATTTTATAGGAAAAACACCAAAAACCAAGTAATTTACAATTGGGGCATACCATGGTATTTTTGGAGTGAGTGATGAAAGGTGCTCAGTGGGAAATTCTGGATCAATTATTTCATAATGAGAATAATTAAAAATTATACTTAGGTGATCAACCACTTGGTTTTATTTTCTATGTATATCTTTGATTTCAAGATCAAACTCTTGGAGCATTAGGATCCATCTTATTAGCCTCGGTTTGGAATCACTTTTCTTGAGTAAGAACTTTATAGTAGAATGGTCTGTGAAGATGATGATTTTGGAACCTAAGAGATAGAGCCAGATTTTATCTAAGGCAAAAACCACAACTAAAATTTCCTTTTAGGTCACAATGTAGTGAGATTTAGTTTCATCCAATGTTTTTGAGGCATAATAGATAACATGAGGAATTTTTTCTATTCTTTGACCAAGAACATCCCCAACAGCTCTATCAAAAGCATCACACATCAACTCAAAGGGTAAGGACCAATCTAACGGTTAGATTATCAGGGCAAATGTAAGAGCAGTTTTGAGTTCAACGAAGGCTCTCTTGCAAACCTCATAGAAATGGAAAGTGTCATCATTTTAGAGAAATCTAGTGAGTGGGAGGGAAATACTACTGAAGTTATGGATGAATAGATGATAGAAACTAGCATGACCTAGTAAGGAATGGATGTCTCGAATAGTTGTGGGTTTTGGAAGTGATTGGATCACTCTGATTTTGGAAGGATCAACTTCAATACCATCTTTTGAAACTATGTGCCCTAGAAAAATATCATTTGCAACCATGAAGTGACATTTTTCCAAATTTAACACAAGTTTACACTTGAAACACTTTTGAAGGACTAGAGAGAGTGAATACAAGCATGATTCAAATGACTCACCATAAATGGTAAAGTCATCCATGAAGACTTCCATGCAGTGTTCAATGAATTCAGAAAAGATAATCATCATACACCTCTGGAATGTTGTAGGAGCATTGCAAAGATCCAAAGGCATTATCCTATATGTATATGTTCCAAAGGGGTATGTGAAATTAGTCTTTTATCAGTCCTGAGGTGAGATTGGGACTTGGAAGTAGCTGATGTATCCATAAATAAAGCAATAGTGTGACTTTCCAGCTAATCGTTCTAGTGTTTGATCAAGGAATGGAAGAGGGTAGTGATCTTTTCTTGTTTCGACATTCAATTTCCTATAGTCTATGCACACATTCAATTTTTTCTTCACTCGAGTTGTAACTACCTCCCCATGTTCATTTGTGATAACAGTTATCCCACCATTCTTAAGTACAACTTGAATTGGACTAATCCATTCACTATCAGAAATTGGGTTGATAATACTAGCTTGAAGAAGCTTGGTGATCTCTTTCCTAACTACCTCAAGTATGAGTGGATTGAGTCTTCTTTGTGGTTTTCTAATTGGTTTGGATGATTCCTCAATATGAACGTGATGCATGCAAAGGGTAGGGTTGATTCTTGGTATGTCATCTAGGGTCCAACCTAGGGATTTTTTTCCTCTAACACCTGAACAAGTTTGGAATCCTCAGTTTCAATAAGTGAAGCAAAGATAATGAAATGATAAGAGTGATTATGGAAAAGTAATTCATATTTTTGGTGTTCAGGAAGAGGTTTTAGATCAGTTTCATCTCTCATTTGTGGGTTAGACAAATTAGGAATGGAGGAAGGGACTTCAGTTGGTTTTGATTCATTTTCCTTGATACTGTCCAAGGTGTAGAAGTAGAGATCATAGTTGATGTGGGATTCAAGATATTTTTCAAGATCCTCTATATTTATTGAGTCTATGGATGAAAGGTCCACATCAACATTAGCATTTATGACTTGGTTAATCCTGGTGCATATTTCACAAGATCCTCTCTCATTAGAACATGATGAACATGATGGAATGGGGTTCAATTAAATCTCAGAAGTGTCTTCATAATCATGGATTGAGAATGCATAGTGGTCCTCAGATGGGTATCTCATGGCTTGGAAAATGTTGAACTTGACCAGTTGGTCACCAAATTACATGGATAAGATACCTGAATGGACATCAATCTTGGTTCTCACTATCATTAGGAATGGTCTTCCTAGAATTAGGGGAGATCGAGAAGAGTTCATCTCACCTTCCATGTCAAGGACATATAAATCAGTAGGGAAGATAAGATCATTGGCATGGACAAGAAAATCCTCAATTACTCCCTCAGGACTGGCTCTACTTCGATTGGCTAATTGAATGAAAAAACCCGTTGGATGTAAGGGACCTAGACCAAGTTTGGAGAAGATAGATTTGGGCATGACATTAATTGAGGATCCTAGGTCTATGAGTGTATCATTGAAGTTGGAACTTCTAATTTGGCATGGAACTGTAAAAGTCCCTAGATCTTTACAATTTATGGGAATAGATTGCTGGGTGGAAACATTTTTTAAGGTCCTAAGTTTCCTCTTATGGGTGAAAAATTCCTTAAGAAACTTGGCATACTTAGGGATTTGTTTTATGTAATTTAAGAGGGGTATGTTGACTTCAACACGTCTAAAAATGCCGAGCATTTAAGGATTGGGTTCAAAGGACTTATTTGGAATAGAAATGTCTTGAGGAAAATAAATTGGGTTCCTAAGTAGAATGGACTAAGGTGAGGGAATGGATTCAGGTTCCTTTTCATATTTATTTTTCTTTTCATTTTCTAGGTCAACATTCAAAGGGGGTTTGTAGGACTTATCATGAGGTATAAAAATTTTATTTCCTGATCTAAGTGAAATTTCAGTTACATTACCCTTGGGGTTGGGTAATGGTTGAGCTAGGATTTGGGAAGAATTTTATTGTTGTTTCTAGCTTAGGTGGTATGCAAGTTGACCAATTCGTGTTTCAATGTTTTTGAGGCTAGAACGGGTGAAGGAGGAAATATCTTCCACTACACTTTCCCATGGTTTCTCAGAAGAAGAGGCTTATCCTGGATTAGTATTAACTTGATTTTGGTTATTGGGAAAGTGATTGTATTGGTTTGGGAATTGAGAAGGATCACTAGGATAGTGGAAGCCTGGAGGATCAGGAGGAGGATTTCTCCTTTATTGTTAAGAAACAAATGGATAAGGTTGCTGGAAGTTACCAACACCTTGACCATATTGGAATTGTTTTGGGTTTTTAGGAGGGAATTAAGGGATGTGGTTTCCATACCTTACGACTTGGTTATAAGAAAAATATAAGGGATCAAAGTGAGGTTGGTTAGAGGTTCTAATGAACTGAACTGATAGTTGAGGGTTGGTGTTCTGCTGAGCATAGGCTGCATTGAGCTCCATTGGTCTAGATGAATCAGATGGATCATCTTGAAGTTATGGACAGGTGTCTATTGGATGATCTGTAGAGTTGTAGATTCCATGGTTTTTGATAGGTCCAGGAAACATTGATTGTGTAGAAGATGAGGTTGGGGCTTTAGAATCCACAACTAGTTGTCGCACAAGACCTGTAAGTTCACTCATCCACTCGGTCATCTAGTTCGGATCTATCGATTGACTATCTTGGTCTTGTTTGACTTGAGCATGTGTTTGAGTATGGAATTGTTGTGTGTTTGCATCCATGTTTCTTATGAGATCTCATGTAGTTGCGGGAGTTTTATTAACAAGAGCACCACCACTTGAGGCATCAATGAGAGTTCTCTCCACAACCAATAACCCATCATAGAAGTGTTGGATCAAGATTTGGTCAGGTATTTGGTGGTGTGGGAAGGTTACCACAATCTTTTTGAACCTCTCCCAGTATTCATGGAGTGATTAATTTTGGAATTAACGAATACCACTTATTTTCTTTCTGATAGAAGCAGTATGAGAAGCAGGAAAGAATTTCTCTAAAAAGATTCGCTTAATGTCATTCCATGTGGTTATGGAACCAGGAGGGAGGTAGTAAATCCATGAGTTGGTAGAGTCATCTAGGGAGAAAGGGAATGCTCGAAGTTTTATTTGTTCTTTAGAAACCCCTTGAGGCTTCATGGTAGAGCACACCACTTGGAACGCTTTAAGGTGGAGATGTGGATCCTCACCGGCTAGCCCATGGAAACGAGGTAGAAGATGAATCAAACCCAATTTGAGTTCGAAGCCAGATTCAATTTTTGAATATTTAATACCAATGGGTTGGTAATTCATATCAGGGGCATCGAGTTCTTTATGTGTTTGTTCCCTATTATTTTCAATTTCTAATTCAACTGGTTGGATGAGGACTGATTCTTGAATTATTTGATTATCCCTAACTCTCCTCCTAAGTTGGAAAAGTGTTCGCTCAATTTCAGGGTCAAAAAAATATGAGGGATTTTTTGGGAGGCTATGGGGCATTTAGAGAGATTTTGGAAGAAAAAGGAAGTTGGTTTTTTTCTTTGTGTGTTTTCTGTTAATGATTTTTAAGAGAAAGAAGGTTTTTCTTTATGTTTTTTTTTTCATTTTTTTTTAAATTTTGTTCTTTTTACAATAACCAGAAACTAATGACTAATTAATTGTACCATCCCTGGAAACGATTCCATTTGAAATTTCGGCCAATTATCACTTATTGACCGGTCAAGGTTCTGGTGCTCTGCTAATGTGTATAGCATCACTCGGGTCGAATCCTTGGAGATGATACTTTTTAGTAGTCGATTGTTTTTAGTTAATTTTTTTTTCTGATTTGGGGGGGGGGGGTTTGTTTGTAGAGCTTATGAAATAATTTATAGATGATGTTTGATTTAATAAATTGATAAATATTTGGGTGAGTTCTTTATTGGGGATTTAAGATTATGGTATCCTTGAGCTTTGCTTTACATTGCATTAAATTAACACCCATGTCACAAGTTGACATTGACTGGAATTCCCAAGTGTTAAGGCTTTAATCCAAGTCTTAACATAACTTAGGTTTCTAATATTAATCATATCATGTTTATGGTAGTGTATTTATAGTTCCAATAATCCATGTAAACCACATGTTAAACAAAAAAAGTCATTAATCTATGACATGTTAAGTCCAACATACACAATGTGACTTCAAAGAATATTCATCGAACAAAAGCTCTCAATCACTTAACATCTCAAAATAATGAATCATCCCAATGGTAGATTTACTAATCCATTAATATGGTTATTAATATTTTAATATGAATTTTTGGTGATGAATTATAAATAGAACAAAAATAACAAGATAAGAAAAGAGTTGTGCACTGAACACACACACATGAATGATGATGAGAATTAAAACGAACTTTAGATTGAATGAGAAAGTGAAAGAAGGGAAGGTGATTAAATTGTTTTTAAACTATTTTAAGACGATTAATATTATTTAACATAAGGTGCATGAGAATAATATATTAATAAGAAGAAACATGCATTAAAATTCTATTGAAATGAAAACAGACTTACACGATTACAATAAGAAGAACACAAAAGAACATGAAAAGAAAGAGAGGAGGAAGGGTATCTCAAGTGAAAAATTGAGTATGGAAATTCCTCCTAATTATTTTCAATTATTTTTTCATGCCAATTTATGCTCCTCTCTTCTGAAATGACAACCCTTTTTAAAAGAGAGGGGGGGATGTATTTATAGCCAAAGGTGGTGGACTATTTGCATTCCAAAACTACCCCTCCACTTGGCTCCCCATTTTACCCATTCATACAACTTAATATCAAGATATCTTCTTCTTCAAAGTTGTATATAATAATGTTGTACGAATAATCTCAAAATTTTGATCCATTTTAACTTATGGAACCAAAGTTATGGTGGTTGGAGTAAACAATTGTAATATGTCCATTTCAATCCGAAATTTTCAGAAGGTCGAAATGTGAATGAGTTTTTGAATAGGAATATGGCCTCAAATCCAAAAACATTCTTAAACAATGTATTCTGACTAAATTTCCTATTTCACAATGCAAAATATTAGCTCTAATGGATGTCTATTTCAGAAGAAAAATCAATAATGGTGTGATAATTTTATTTCCCAGACAGAATGGTGGCCCGAGTTTAAAATCATCAGTTGGGACCCTTGCATTTGGATTTGAGCCTTGAAATTTTTATAAAATATTTATTTGGATAATCACGGACATATGGCGGAGTTTCATAAAATTTGGTTTTCTGTATTTAGACCAGCAACTCAATCATCATGGCTGGTCCAGTTTCTTTACATATTTTTTGGGTCTTCTTGTTTGGACCATATGACCCTCCAAATGGAAGAATTGGTCCAAGATCCCTTATAATGAAATATTTTATATTTAATTAGTAATCCTAAAAAATAAAAACCATTAAATTTAGATAATTAGGGTGATAGGTATTATTAAAACATTAAAAATACATGAATCTGGATGAATTCAAATAGTGCTCTAAAATTATATTTAATATTTAAACATTAATATTTCACACAAATTTTGCACATTTAATTTAAAATCAGTAAAATGAGTATATAATAAGTTATGAAAATATTAATAATATAAGTAGGTATGTTCATGACCCATCACACATCATCGATATGGGTGAGCTGGACATCGAGGATAGAGCAAATTTTGCTGAGTACCCAGTGAAGATCAAGGATCGAAAGGAGAGGATCATTCATAGGTGATCTATTCCTTTAGTGTGTGTATATTAGCAACATGAAAATCTCTAGGAGAGCACATGGGAGTGGGAGGATCATATTTTTTCTCAGTACCCACATCTTTTTGAGTAGCATTTGTTTCAGATTCTCAATGACGTAAATCCCCAAAGTGGAGAGAATATAATGTCCCAGATTTTTCGTGTATTATTTTTAAATATCATATAGATTAAATTAGAGACCAGGTTCTTAGATGACATGCAATTTTGAGGCTCGGTGTGCCTAGAACAATTATTTGAAAAATGTTAAAATATTAAATATCATGCACACATAGTTTTTCTAAAAAAGTGGAATAACCTCTAAACGGGTTCCCATATCAGAAATATGAGGGCACATTTACATTAAAAATAATGGCTTCACCTAAGGCGTGACCTAACATTGGCCAGCGTGGTTCAGTTGTAGAAATTAGTTACTATCATTTTAAATGAATAAAATAAATTGATAAAATTTATTTTATTTTTATTTCATCAATGTATCAACATGTTTCTTTTAAATAAACCCTTTGGAAAAGATCTAGGTTAGGCTCATAACCTTGGAATCCTCTAGAGGCCTTAGAGAGCGAAATCTAGAGAATCCCCTTGACAGGTGACGACATAACTTCAGATCAAAGGCCGACGAACACCGTTCTTGGTAGATCTATCCAAAAATGACGACGTGATGACCGATATTCATTATAGAGTGATCCAAAATCTAGGTAGGATGTGTTATTTCGATTCTTATTTCATGTTATTGATTCCTATGATGAACGTGGACTAATACATGAACATATTAGCCCATAGATCAATCTTACTTGCAGGATGGGATGACATTTTCATGGTTTATCAGGATTTGGTTCTAGATATTTGTTCTTGATTATTTTATCACTCTTATGAGAACTGATGGAGGTTTTAATGAACAATGAATGAGGTTCGTTCCTCAGGTTTGTTCCTTGTGAATTTCCTCCCCCCAATTTCTTTCGTTCTTTATGAATATTCTTCATTATTCCCCCAACTTTGAACAATCGATCATTGCGCCTTTGATTCTTGGCCCAATGACCTGAAATTGTAGATCCGACATCGGGATGACTCGATGAAGGTGAAAAAATAGATTGAATTATGGTGGGTGTTGAATACGCATTCTTTATAAATGATGAAGAATACCAAAAATCACATTTTCTAAGCTATTTTAAGGCCTGAATTCTATAGATTCAGTGTTAGAGGTACCGAAAGAACTTCTATCTAGTGTTTTGAGGTGAAATGAGCACCGAAGAAAGATCCTAAGATCGATCAGCATGAGTGGAGGAAGAACTCAGATTTCTGAAAAAATTCGATACACACAGCATGTAATATTGGCTATTTGGCATGTGTTTATTATTGGGAAACTCGGCGTGTACATGATAAGTACATGAAAAAGGGGTGGAGTACATGGGTTTCCTATATGACATGTACTCTACCACATGACATGGCTTGAACCGGTTACATGGACTACCCTGTGTACTAGTACATGGGAAAGGTTATATGGGTTGACACTGTGTATTTTCACGCGACCAGAGTATGAGGGTGGATCTCATGTGAAAGGACACGACGTGTAACCCTTACTACATGAGGTTCACCCATATTCTATAAGAAATGGTTTGGTATGACATGGGCCATTGTACACAGGTAGTACCTAGGTTCAAGGGACATAGTGTGTGACCCTACTACACACCATGTATCCCTTTATACATGGTTTGATTCTATTGTCCTCCGTATCTTGGAAAAGTTTCACTAAGGTTCTTCCCCTCATCATTCCCATGAAGTTAGGTATAAATAATTTCCTACTCATAGGACTATGACCCCTTCAACAAGACTTCTTCGATAGTGTTTTTGGAATCCCGCAAGTGGCTTAAAGCAGGCTCCTCTATTAATTATTCATTCCCTAGGTGGAGTTCTCAGTATTGACATGAAAAACACTACACAGGTGCTGATCCTCTATTTGGAAGGTTAATCCAAATTGAGTTTTCGATATCACCCCATGAACCTGGATATAATCCTCATCTGTTGTATTATATATCTCTTCAGATATATCAACGTATCTCTCTCATGGTGAGACATGATGAGCTGTACCTCTTATACAGACGTCATCAGTGCTATCGAACTCAGGATTTTGTTCTCCCAAATGAGTTCTTAGTGGAATCTTAGAGCTAAATTTCTAGTGATGGTATATAGTGGTTGTGACTTACCTCTAGACTGTGTGTCTTGGTTGAGTATATCGGGATATTCCTGTAATATGTTCTATAAACATATACCTGTGTAGATTTATCTATACTTTAATTTTTTATATTTCTTGGTGGTTTAGGGGTTTACTATCGAGTATTTTTATACTCACCCCTACACAGGCTTTGCCCACACATGTCGTGTCTTATGAAGACGATCGACCCTTTGATGGAGTCCTAGGCGGACCAGGACTAGACGATGCTTTGTGAGACCGTACAGACTGAGGTGTGTTCCTACGGCTTACAGACAGCAGTCCTAGTACCTTTTTCTTACAAGTTGGGCTTGTTTTATAGACTTCTTGTAGTGGGATTGTATTTGGACCTATTTACTTTACCTTTCTTTATATCATACTCTGATTGTGGGATATAGTGGTATGCATGCATTGTTTATATAGTGGTTTTTAAATTTTAGCATTTTCTGGGCTTGGGGATGTGTGTGCGTGTACAAGTACATATACAATACCTCCCATGTTAGTGATATTCCTACTCAGTGCTAGTCACCAGCCCCTGACTTATTAGAGGTAGGCTTAGGGAGTCACGACATGGGCCCCACTGGGATGGGATATGACATATCACATGGATCATGATTATTTATTCTAATAACTCTTTCATTTTTCATATTTTCATATTTGATGGTCTTGGTATTAATGGGCATGTGTAATTTTATGATTCTCACATGCTATTTGATTATGTCATCATACCCTTATGAAATATTATTCTCATTGATAAAATTTATCTGTTGATGCTTATGTTTACCCATACTAATAATCCAATCTCACCCTTATTATCTTTCATTTTACCCAGGTTTTAAAGAATTATGTTGAATGATTTATGTTTATAAATTATTTCACGAGGATGATGTTGATGACTTATTGCGAAATAAGAAAATATGGGTTAAATGGGATAAATGTACGACTTATGAGTCCAAGTGTATATGAGTTGTTTATGTAAGAGTCTGTCCTAATTATTTGAAACTATAAACCTAAAATTTCCTTGAGTTTGTACATGACCCATGTTTTCATTTTGATGTTGTGAGGTTTAGATGAGAATTTGGGCCATAATTGTTGGAATCAAAGTAAGAAATGTAAAATTATGGATTTTATCATAGGATTTGGGAGCATGGGTTTTGGGATATTATTGTTGGTATCAAAGTTAGTTTCGATAAATTTGGATATTAAGATGTTTTTATATGAGGTTATCTTAAGAGTTATGGATACCTTCATAGGACTATAAGCATAAGGTCAATCATAAGTTCAAGGATTTAGACACATAATTTAAGGGTTTTAAGTAATAAAAATATTAATGTTATTAATGAAATTTTTGGAGAAATTTTTTGTTGAGGTTTTTGTAATCTCTAGGATCAACATAAATTATATTTTGGGAGGATTTATTTTTAAGATTAAAGAAAAAATGGGACAGCCTATATGATGAGTGACAACCCATCACATCCATCTAAGCGGTGAGGATTAAACCCATGACTGAAGGATGATAAGGGTTTCATGCATTACCACTATCCTACACAATATCTTGGTTAACATTACATTTTTTTCTAGATTAAGTTTATTTCATAGGTATATGGGATTTTATTTGAGGAATAAAGGTTGATTTATCCTAGAATAATGTATGATCAAATCCTTATAATCTTTAGGTTTTAAACTAAGCTAGGAAATGTTTGAAGAAATTTAAGGATATTTATTTATGAAAAAATTTATTTTGAACTTTGGTTATTACTATTTAATTTTTAAGATTAGTGTATCATATGAAGGTTTATTCATTTTGGTAATTATCTTAATACGTTATAAGCATTTTGGTTTTTATTAATGTTTAAAGATAGGTGGAATATCTTGACTATCCCATTTATGGTTATGTGGTCTTTAAATGTTTATTTTAGTGCTTCAACAGTTAAGAATTAATCATGAATACTCATCATTTGGAGAAAATATTATATTTTGGTGAAAATTGACTAAAGGATGAAATTTTACCTAGTATGTAAGTATATTTCTTTTTTTATTGGTCACGATTGTAAAATAATTATTTAACTCTAGGAAAAGGATCTTGAAACAAAACCTGTTATTCTAGTACCTTAAATTATGATGGACCAATTGAATTTTTGATCATCATAATATATGTTTTTTATGCCCTTAAATTTCCATTTATAATTCAATTGTTTGTGATAAATGATGTCAATCACTCTCTATAATTACTTATGCGTTTCCTCTATTCCTACCTATATTTCTCCTGGGTGGAATCCTAGTAATGCGTAACTTCTGGTGACCTTTATATTTTACACCTTTCCAATTTAAGAGGATGTTTTTAACTCTTTTTATGATGCATGTTTTAATAAATTAATTCTAAAAAATTTAATTCTTTTATAACCAAGATGAATTTCAAGGGTGAAATTCATTTTAAGGGGGGTAGGTTGTAACATCCTAAGATTTTATGAAATATATTCTTTCAAATTAATTTAAATCCTATGATAGTTTGAGTTACACAGAATTCATAGTTTATATTTAATTATATGAAACACCAATTCTATCTTTCATTTCATAAAACATAAAGTTTATTTTGATAACCCGTGTTACATGCAAGATTGAGTCTTACCGAATAATAATATATTGTTGATATTATTATTTAATATGGAAGTTATTACATAGCTGTTATATTTGAACGTGTGAATAAAACTAACTATATTATGTTTACATAAGTTTATAATTTTTTTTACATCCATCCAATAGATTTTATAGGCATAAGATATGAAAAAATCCAGTTTTATGCTTAAAATTTGTATTTTTCTAAAAAGTAGTTTTACAGATTTTTAATGATGAACCAAGTTTAAATATAATTTTTGAAACCTTAATAATTTTTATATGAAAAAATAAAATTCATTTTTGAAAGTGGAATATCAAAATTTACTTTGGTTGAATTTTTTATTATTTCTGAGAAATTTTATTTTTAATGAATAGTGAAAAACACTGCATTTCAATTGAAAACTGCTTTTCATGTAATTTATTTATTTAGTAAAATAATATTTTTAATTATTTTTAAATTATAATTCGATAAATTTTATATTATTTAAAACAATTATGTCAATATATTCAATTTCACATTGAAATTGGGTATTAAAACATTTCAATCTTTTAAACATTTCTCCTTAAAAACCCACTATCTCACAGCATCTACATGATTAATTTTAAATTAATTTTATTCACTTAAGTGAATTTAATTTTTAAAAAAGAATATAAATATTTAGAATCATTATAAATTTTCTTTGTTCTAATAATATCAACTTAATTTTTTTTAAAAAAATATTAGTGAAAGTAATTAAAATTAATTACACCGATTAAGCTAAAACAAGCTTACTTAATGATTAAACTTAGAATATAATGTGTATAAATGACCCAAAACTTATCCAAAACCAATTGGATGGAAATATTTCTACCCTAAACACCTTAGTATATATTTTTATGAGTTATTGGGATACTATTTCATGAATGTCACCTATAAAATAAGTTAAGTGAGGAAAAAGACAAAAAAGGAACCATCCTTATTTTAAACACTTATAAAGCTTTGGAGTAGGGAAGAAGAGATATAGGTTAGGTTATAAAAATTATTTTTAAATAAAAATTCTTCATTTTTATCATAATAATTTATAATTAATTTTTAGAGATGAAATAATTACATTAAATTCTTAATGAATGCCAACACATGGATTATTTATTTAACAATTAAATAAAATAAATGATATTTTATTAAATTATTTAAAATTAATAAAAATATTATCTTATTAAAATTACTTTTTGAGTGTTAATAAATATAAAATATAGTCCATTTATGGTCAATTTTTTCTTTATAATGAACGTATTGACCTATAAATAGTAAAAACTTTGTTAGTGTAGTTAGGGTTGAAGAAGTGTTTCTGCACATTACATGCATTTTTGTTAAAATTAACATCCAACACATATGAGTTTTTTATTTTATAAATTAGATTTAATATTTAATAATAAGTGTGTCTAAATTTTATAATAATTTTCACTTTAATTTAGTCTTAATGGATAAATTACATGGGTTATAAAACTAGTTAACTAAATGAAAAACCAAAAATAAATAAATAAATATAGAAACTTAATGATTAAGGAAAAAATGATAAAGATGGTTTTATTTTTATGTGGTGTGATTTTTTATCCACCATATATACCATTTAATACATTATTTTTCTATTTTTTAATCATATGAGGTAATAAAGACCTCCCAATAGTGTTTAACTTTTGGTATTTACAAGAATGCCACTCCATCTTCACTATAAAAAGACACTCACCCTCCCCCTATCTCCAAAACTATCTATACCTTTTGGATCATTAAAACCATGAACAAATAATCTCACAAATTCCATACTATATCATATAACCCTAAATTTTTGAATAAAGCAATCTAAGGAAGTCCTTTGGTGTAAACCAAAAGAAGTCACCCTAAAAGAGGTAACATTCTTCAATGATCACTTTTGTTTTATTTATTTCTCAAAACACTTAAATTATTATTATTATATTCTTATACGATAACATAATTATCATTAATATAATTATATGTTGTTATTTTAAGGTTTCTATCTACACCTACACACACTTCCATCAAATGGGTAATGAAATTACCATTCGTGTATGGAGAACTACCTCCTCATGAAATGATGTCATTCATTTTTACTTTTCCCACTCTCATGGTTGGTAATTATGATTTACACCTTATTTTTATATTAAATTTATGTTGTCTTCAATATTTTTTAATATTTATATAAAAAATACTAATATGGTTTCCATTTTGTGTAAAAATGATAACATCGTTTGTGGACGTACCGTCTCCTTAAAGCGATGTGATACGTTCACACATTACACGGAATATATTAATGATAGGTTTAATTAAAAATATATTACATGCATAAAATATATATTATATTAATAAATTAATCAAAGTTTTATAAATGTAATATATAATTTTGTTTATTACCCTTTCACACTCTGAAAAAAGTGATAATGTCATACACGGATGTGTCGACTACCGCCTCATTGACACGATGTGATTCCTTTTACATCATAAGAATTATATATATAAGTATATATGATTTAATAATATGGTATATATGATATAATTATAATTATGGAAAGATAAATGTTACTTACCTTATTTCCATAAAGATCATTGAAAAATGGGAACGTTACTCATGTGTACGTACGACCTACCATCTCCATGATTGTATGGTTTATTTTTCATTACCATATTTCATAATTTGTTTTAAAAGTATAATTGATGTATAAATATGATATTTACTTCTGGATTATTATTCTGGATATGTTTATATATTTAACTCTTTGACCTTATTCGACCAACCAAAGTTGTTTTTAACACATAAACTGAATATGGCCCAAACACCCAACATAAAATTAATTTTAAAAGTAGTTGTATACAACATTATATAAAAAACCCTATACCCTATAAAAAAATTTAATAAGTTAAATGAATTTAATAATAAACAAGAAATTTTCTCAAGAAATTATATAATTAACATAATTTTATTATTCATGAAGATAAAGACACATGTGACAAGTTGGACTCAAGGTAGGGATTCTTGTCTCACTTTTACTTTCATGAGGCATACATCATAATAAAAATTTATTTATTTTTTATGGTGTATATACTGCTCCTTTTTATGTATTATATCATGAATTATTTTATAATCATGTTATATAAATGTTTAATTTTATTATTATTACTTTTGGGGTTTCTGATTCAGATATTACTACAATTGTAAGAGGATTTGTAGGCTCACTTTTATTTCTGTGAGACCTATTCCATATTCACCACTTATTTTTTTCATGTGGTGTATCTAATTACCATGAATGTATTTTATGATTATTATCCTTTAATTTATGGGGATTTACATATCCATTTGAGTATCCCAATTTCATGGTGTTTATGGTTTTGATGTTACCAAAGCAGTGATGGACTTTTAAACAAATTTGCCTTCTTTGAGACATTTGTTATGTTATAAAACTATCTTCTTTTATGAGGTGTATATACTTATCCTTTGACATGATATATCATGAATCTCATTTTTATCATGATATTATAATTCTATTTTAACTTTATTCCAACACGGGGATTATGATTCAGATTTTTGACCATGGTATAAGACGTTTTGGAATGTTTAAAAGTTATTTTACTCATGAATGTTTTAATGATCTTTTAAGTTTATTTCTATTCATCAACATCAATTTTTTTTTGTTACTTATCCTTTATTGGGGATATTTTTTTATTTAATAACCATCATTCATTTTTTTTGTATTTATTATGTTTATTTCCAAGATATTGTTATGAATCTAGTTCCTTTTCCACATGTTGATTATCTCCAAAAGAGATTCTTATGGAAACCATTTCTTTTCCATGTGTTAATCATGTTTCAAAGTGATTGTTATAGATCCTATTTCATTTCCATGGTTTAATCATGTTATGAAATGGGTTATTGGTCGTTCCAAAAGGTTTGTTCAATATTTTATGTGTGATGATTTATCACTGGTACTTGGACATTTGATGGGTGGTTACATGATAAGCCAATGATGGGTGGTTCCTTGATAGACCAAGGATGAGTGGGTTTGTGATATCCCTCCAATGAATTGGGTATGGAAGTCATCCGTATGTCTATGAAATTTGTAAAAGTGACATGTATGGAAGTATATCACATGGTTATTCCATTTATAATATTGAAAAGTATAATGATGTACAATATATAAATATGTTTTATCTTTGCTTGCTATGAGTTTGTAACATTTATAATGATCGAGATTGATAACACATGGATCACGATTATTGATTCTGATGACTCTTACCTTTTCCATGTTTTAATATTCGAGGGTCCAAGTATTGATGGGTATGATTTATTTTATGATTCGCTCACACACTTTTATTTTTTCATTATAACCTTATTCACTCTTATTCACATTGATGAAATTTAATTGTTAATACTTATGTTTACCCTTACTGAGCATATAATATCACCATTATTATGTTTCATTTTTTTATGTTTTAAATAATGATGTTGAAAGATTTATATATATAAATTATTTAACAAGGATGATATTGATGACCTATTATCAAATAAGAAATGATGGGTTAAATGGGATAATCGTACTTTTGAAAACTTATAAGTCTAAGTTGATATGAATTGTTTATGTAAGAGTTTTTCCTAATTCTATAAAACTATAAACCTAAATGTTCATAGAGTTTGTACATGATACAAGTTTTCCTTTTGATGTTTTAAGGTTTAGATGAAAATTTTTGGTCATAATTATCAGCATTAAAGCTAGAAAAGTAAAGTTATGGATTTAAGCATAGGATCTGAGAGTGTGGGTTCTGGGCTATTATACTTAGATTTAAAATCTATTTGAGGATGATAGGGAGTAATGAAATAAGGCTATGTATTTAGATCTTACTAAATATTTCTCCTGAAATTCATGGTAAACCACAAATCTCAATCAGACATAATAAAATATGGTACTTCATGTAACCTTACCATTTATTTAATGTATATTCAAGATAACTAATCAAGACAGAAATATTATCTCATAGTAATGAAATTTGATGAATTTGGAATACAGTTGACTATAAACCAAATGAAATTATTCCCTTTAAATTTCTTGGGGATTCCTATTATTAAATCCAAGGTGACATTTTACCATTTCAATACAGGTATGGTTAATGGTAATAACTACCCCTTAGACTTCTTCTACTCATCCACAACTTATTGACCTATGAAACACCTAGATACACACTCTAAAATATATAAATTCATGTAATAACAAAAAAAGTGATCATTTAAGTATCTATACATATTCTTACTTCTAGGATAAATAGATAATGATCAACTATGAGCATCATCCAATAACACCATCATCAATTTTGGTATAACTGGGATACATATTCTGTTCCTAAACCATATCATTAGTTCACAATCAAGGTTGAAATAATTAAAATTTCACACTTTCTTTTATAGATCTAAAACTTACTTGTATGAATATTTAATCTTCACATGAATATATGGTTAAATGATCATTTGAGACAGATAATATTTCTTCCTACCCTTCAATATTTCAAGGTCCTTACTCTATACATACATGAATATTGGATCCATTGTGATCCTAAACATAGATAAGTAAGCATGATCCTTTCATCTGAAACCATTATCTACCTTGTTTTCCTTCATAGGGTGGTAATTTATTAAGAATTAACAATCTTTAATCAAATCCAAACATCTTCTTTAGTTCTTATTCAACTATTTCTTAGAAGATATATTCTTTAAACTTTTATGATCAATATACATTTCACACCTTCCTCCATAAAGATAATTCTACTAAATATTTAAGTCAAGGATTACCATTGATAAATCTAAGTCATGGGATAGGTAATTCTACTCATTAACCTTTAATTAATTATAGTCACAATCCATCACCATATTATTCTATATAATAACACATCCCAATCCCTTCTTCAACGCATCACAGAAAATACAAACAATTCTATGTTATAGGGTAGTGTGAATAGAGGTGCACTAAAAAACCTTCTATGAAAATACTTGAAATTATCTTCATATTAATTAGTACAAAGGAAATTTTTAATACCCTATGATTTTAAAATAATACTATTCTTGATAGAATATACAACACATAACACTGAGTTTAAATGAAACACAAAATATTATTATTTAAATACGACTCTTATAACCTATCCATTGAATTGAAATCCAAGAATTGGATTAAAAACATTATGAAATATATAAAAATTTAAAAATTAATACAAATGTATTAATTAATTATTCAAATATAAGAACTTAATTTTTAGTAAAGATATTTTATTTTTCAAAAATACATTTTCTTCAAAAATGGTTTTTATTACTTCTTTTGAGTGAATATTATAATTAATTTACTAAACTTATATAAATTTTATTTGATTAAAAATATAATCATTTAATTATAATTTAAAAATTATATTAGAGCGATTTTTTTGTTTCTTCATAATAGATTGATTTTTTAGTGAATAGTAAAAAATACAGCATTTTATTGAAAATGTATTATTATTTGAAGCATTAAAAAAGTTACATTTTTATTTAAAATGCATAAAAGTAAAATTATTTCACTTTTATTATTAATAATAAAATTTATTTCATTTAAATTAATTTTATTATTGAATTTGGCATAAAAAAATTTTGATACTTAAAAAGGAAGTTTTATGAAAAACTGCTTTTAGTTTCATTTTAAATTTTAATCATAAATTAATTTACACCACTTATATAAATTGAATACTGAAAAATAGATTCCATATTTGGAATAATAAGGACAAAATTTGTAAAATATTACCTTATTATTTTTAGTCATTATGAGAAGTAATCATAGTAAATAATTGTCACCACGATAAGGGAAAATCATGTAATCAAGTTTAAAATAATATGATAAGAACTATAAAATGACTCTAACACTTGTATTTATCATATTTTATGAGTGTATTTTGGTCCTTTTCATCAATGTTTCTAAAATATGGCAACTTGGTTCCATATTTCATAGATTTTTACCACTATATTATTTTATATAAAGAAAAGTAAAAAATTCCATTCTATTTGTTTAATTATCTCTAAATTTTTAACATAGGGATAAATAGTTCCCATGTTTGGTTATAAAATGTATATTTGAAAGATAAATGTTTTTTAAAAATTTTAATTTATTTATAATTTTCAGTGATGGAATAATTACCTTAACTAATTACACAACGCCCACACAATATTTATTTAATTAATAGAAAAATAAAATAAATGATTTTAAAAATATTAAAACTAATTTAATTTTAATGATGGATAATTTACTATGTACTTTAAAGATAAATATAGTGTTTTTTAAGGATTATATTCAAATTCCTTTTCTGTCATGTTATTTTCAATGTTAGATTAAATGAATAGTGTCTAAAATGACATTTGTGATATTTTATGTTCAATAATATTTTATTAAATTTTTTATGTCATAAAAATATTGAAAAAGGATAATTAGGATTAAAAATGGTGAAAAATTTCATACCATGTCCATTCATGAGCAAATTTTCTCCTTATAAGTAAGATTATAACCCTTTAATATTAAAAAATTCATTAACATGAGTAAGGTTAAAATTGGATAACCAAGGGGTTAATCTAAAAGATAAGGTTTAAAATAATTCTAAGACATGATTTTTTTTATTGTATGGTGATATTAATACCTTATATTCCTTATCTTTGAATCCATGTATTTTTGGTACCAAATGACCGGAGTTAAACACATATTATATTATAATATTTCATATATTTCAAAAAATTATATAAATGATATTTTATAATAAATAATATTTTATTAAATGATTTAAAATTACTAAAAGTCATATATTTAGAAAATTTATTTTTATGTGGTTGAAAATTTAAACCATGGTCTATTTATCGACCAATTGACATTTTATAGTAACTATCATGACTAATAATGAGCAAAATATTTATAATCACAGTAATTGTCAAAAGGGTTATCGGAGGGTTAAAACAAAAAATATATTATTGAAAACATTACAAAAAAATGTCCAATTTTTATTTTATGATATGTTTTAGAATCATAATAATATTATAATATAATTATATCAATTTTTTTCATTTGATATTGAAAATTAATTTATATTAAATTAATTTATTTTAAAATTCTAAGAATGCCCCTCCCCTTATTATAAAATGACTCATGATCTCCACTTTTCTTCACTCTTCAAGACCAATTTGGTTAAACCAATACCTATGAAAATACCTTACTAAAAAACCTTTACACATTCTAGAGGTATTATATTGAATGTAATATCAACCTTTTAGGGATTAATGTGTAAATAAAAGGAGGTTATTTGAAGAAGAGGTATAACTTTTAACAGAATTTTTTAGTTTCATTTCTTCTTCTACATCCTTAAAATATTCTTAAAACATGATGAAATAATTTAAAAAATATCTTAAATATAATGATATTTTTTTATGTTAATGTAATAACCTATATCCATATCATCTTCCATTAAACAGGAAACAAAACCTTCTTTCATGTGTATGGAAGACTACCTTCTCACGCACCAATGTAATTCCTTTTCCATCACAGCCTCTCATGGATAGGTATAATGATGGTTTTAATATTTATATATGATATTAATGAAATATTTAAAATTATTAAAATATAATATATCATTTAATTTAATACCTTTCCATCCATTTAAAAATTATAACATCATTCGTGTGTACGTGTGGAATACCACCTCCACGAAACGATATGATTCGTTTCCCATCACCACATCACATGACTGATATATGTAAGTTTATTTAAAGAAAAATACAGTATTTATTATATAATTACCCTTCTATGGAGAGGAAATAATACTTACCTTCTTTCCATCCTGATTGTTGAAAAATGGAAACTTTACTCATGCGTACGTACTACTTACCTTCACCATGATTGTAACGTAGTTAATTTTTAATTAACATATTTAATGGTTGGTTTTAAAAGTATAATTTATGAATAAAAATGATAATTATGTCATGATAATTATTATTTATATTATGTAAAAATTAACTCTTTTACCTTAATCAACCTACCAAAGTCATTTTAGATATATTAACTAAATATCATTAAAACGTCTGATGTGAACTTAATTGATTAAGTAAATAAATATAACATGGTAATAAATTAAAAAATCAATATAAGTATATTATTCAGGAAGATAAATAATATATGTGATGAGTTGAGCTTGAGGTAAGAGATTTCATCTCAATTCCCTTACATTAAGGCATATTCAAATATTATGCACCAATTTTTTTTATATAGTATATATATTCTCACTTATACATGTTATATCCTGAATCCTTTATAAATAATATAATTTTAAGTTTTAATTCAAATTATTTCACCAAAGTGGATTTGAATTGAATGTTACTAAGAGGTAAGGGTTTCATAACTCAATTTTCTCTCGTTGGATTATATCAGTTATTCATTGATTATATTATGTCAAGATTATGTGTGAAATGTACTTTTTGGATTTATTTTGTATTTTCACTTATTTTGTATGGATTTATATTTGTTACACATAATCATTCCATTTATTAATTCTCAATTCAATGGTATTATC
Organism: Viscum album; assembly: GCA_963277665.1. Classification (NCBI taxonomy): domain Eukaryota; kingdom Viridiplantae; phylum Streptophyta; class Magnoliopsida; order Santalales; family Viscaceae; genus Viscum; species Viscum album. Next base: position 1,495,096,102 of record OY728120.1, read on the forward strand.
TTTGTAATGGTTTCTCATCTCACTTTTGTTTCCATGTGACAAATGCTATATTCACCACTTTATTATTTCATCTGGTGTATATAATACCATTTTGATATGAAATAACATGACTTATTTTATATTAATGTTATTTTAAGATTCTTTTTAATTTACTTCTTTCTTAGGGTGATATGAATCAAAAGTCACCAAAGCGATAAGAGTTTATTTTACAATCTCATCATTATCCAGGATTGTTTATATATATACATATGTTGGGGGAATTATATGATATTTCTCTTTTAAACCCAATATGTTTTATTTTTCTATGGTTAATTTTCAAAATTATATGTTTTTATTTCATTTTTCTCTTTTAAGTACTCAAGAGATCGAAATAATATTTTTAAGAAAAATCAACTTTGTTTTCTAATCAGTTGGAAATATTTTTCTTCCATGTCCATATTTTTATTCAAAAAATTTAAATAAAGTTTTTAATATTCTCTAAGGATTTATTAAATAAATTATTTACCATGTTTTAATTTTTTTAAAAAATGTTTTAAACATAATTTTCTTTTCATTTTTTGAATAAGGAAATTTTCATCTTTTTACCAAAAATGTTAAAGGAATATTTTTTAAAATACTCAACATGAACTAAAATTATTTAAATTAGGAACAATAAATGATTTAAATCTTCCTTAATAGGTCTCCATAGTTATTTTCAAAAAAAAATTCCCCAATATTCTGGGATTTTTAAAAAAAATTAATTTTCAAAGTGAAAAGAGGATTTTCCTCAATAATGTTTTAATGATATTTTTATGGAATTTCTATTCATAAATGATAACAACCCTTTATTTTACATATGCTAAAATAGGGATATGTTGCAATGATTCCACAATTATTATTTCTCTATATAGTTTTTGATCAGTATTATTAGTGGAAATATTAACATTTTGTATGCTAGTTTTCAGTATGAATTTTTATCTTGATATTGTATTGATTTATTATTCAACCCATTCATATGATGAATAAATTTTACTTAATAAGTGAAATGAGGGGATTTTTGTAGCCCCTAAATGTATTGTTAAGTACCATGAGACAAGCTAGTTTGGATATTTGGATGAGGCCTTGATGGTAAGTTTATGATATCCGGTATTTGAAATTTCAACAGTATGATATTAGTTATTTATGCCCATGTTATTATTTGAATAGTCATGATATCCATGTATAAGTTTCAAGATACTGTGATTATTTATATGGAATTATTTTATCTTCATGTAAACCTTCCATATTGTAACGTCTCGACTCAGCTTACCTTTAAGACGGTGGCCAGACCGGTGGGTCACATGACTTCAATCACATCACCCTGAATGCTAGAGGCTGTCGACTAGCAGAAAGGGAATTTTTAATGTGTCCATGGGGGACACTATTCCCTCATTGGTAATAATTAATACAAAATGGAAGAAACAACAATTTATAAAAAATCGCAGAAGCATATGAAAAATAAAACTGAAGAAGAAGAAAATAAATAACCCCAACCAAATAAATAATAAGTACAGAAGCAGATAGATAAACCATATACACAATGATTTCATGGTATGATGTATGTGCTAAAGTAAGAGTACATAAAATAGGAATAAAAGCATGCAATAAAAGATTTAATGAAAAGGACCCAAAGTGCAACAACTACATCTCGAGAAAAGGCTCGGTCCTCTTCCCCCAAGCTCCATCCTAAGAAGAAAACAACATTAAAGCATTAGAAGTGGAATGCTTCCCCTTATCCATACCTATAATCATAAAGTCTACTTGGGTACCAAATGGTGCCTGACCAGGGAGTGAGATAAAATCCAAGTAGCCCGGCACCCATAGTTTCTAAACCTTTTTATTTAGTTCTGTAAACAAAAGAAGTGTTCCAATATATGATAAAAGTAAGAATTCAAATAAACACACACACACACACACATATATATTGGTTTGGGTTCTCAAAAGAACCCATCCCATATCACCTACTTTGGCCTAAGCCGAGAATCTAAATAAGGTACCTATAATAAGCAGGATGCGCGTGCACACACACACACACACATAAAGGGATAGAAAAACAAAAGGAAGACAAAAGGAACACACCCCAAGCTTGTGATTTAGCTTGGGTCTAATTTATGTTTCAACAAAGTGTTCTTCAAAGAACTAGAAGATATCATAATTCACACAGAACTCAAGTAGTATAAAAAATAACCTTCCAAGAATTATCATTATTATTGTGTTCAAGTTGAGAGTTGGAGTTTGATCCCATCCAAAAGGAATCACTACAGTATATCCTTCAATTTATCCAATACCACCGAGCCTATCCAAGGAAATATTTCGAAAGAATAACTATCGCTCGAGGCATGGCTTTATCATGAGTCCGTACAAGTATCGCACATAAGGGGTCAAGTATCACCCGAGGCATGCTGTAGCCACTTTGCCAACGGGGCCATCCTTGAATGTCCCGTTGGGAACCAATATCACTCATGAGTATTTAAAAACCTAGGGAAACCCTCATCTGGAAAATCCTAACACATTGTCTCCCTGGCATAATGAGTAACTGGTCAGGAATGGAGAGTCCTTGTGTAGTACTTAATACGGAACCCAAATTGTTTCACCACCCTGAATTTAATTAGTTTTCAAAGAAGCATGTATCGTAGTGTATTCATTTATAATTGCAACAAAATAATATAATCAACTCAAAGCCACATATTAATGATCATTATATTGAAGCAGTTACAACCAAATAAATTTATCAACGAATGTAGAAAAAAATGCACATATCACTTTTTAATGGAATAATCAGATAATAATTTAACAAGTAAGAAAAATAATTAGGCATAGATAACCAACACAAATCAAGGTTCATGGTTCACAATAATCCCAAATAATTTATTTCATTTAAAGCTCAACCTAAATGGGTCACACAACACATTCAATTAAATAATTGAATTATTCTGGGCTAATGAGAAATGAGACCAAGAACATTGGAACAACCTAAGGGGTATACAAATATGTTGAAATAATTTAAATAAACTAATTTATCTCAAACAAGGGTGCAACAACTAAGACGAACAATTTAATTAAATTAGAATTGGTAAAATTGAACATCACTGGTAGGCACTAATGAGCAGCACAACACGTGTTTTAAAATACACAATGAAATGAGGGGAAATAGAGTATACGCCCTACCTTTTACTCATATAGGATCCTACACTCTACGACGATCTTTGATTTGTCCTAAAACGGAAGAAATCAGACGATTTTAGAAAAATCCAAATTTCAGGTAAAATTATTCTGTAAGAGATTGTGCGACAGATTGATAATGAGATTTCATGATTCTTGGTGCATGAGGTTAGCCTTACCAAGAGATTGACTGCGCACCAGACAACATTGAAATCAGAGGAGAAATGAGGCTGCATTGGTCTTCTGAAGGAGAGGGGAGGTGGTGCGCACAACCTTTCAGGGGGAGGCATGACACACCAAGAGAGGGGGGAGAGGAAGAGAGGAAGAAAAGAAAAAGAAAAGAACAAAAGAAAAATAAAGGACAAAAAATAAAAAGGAAATAAATAAATAAATAAATAAATAAAAATAAGATGGTGGAATAAATGAAACAATTAATTCAAATGGGTTTACCCCATTTTAATTATTTTTAATTTCTCTCCAACCATCTCTATTTTATTATTTATTTTTATCCCTATTTAAATTGCATTAATTTTATTTAAATTATTATTATTACTTTTTAAACCATTTAAATTATTTTTTTATTGAACGCAGTGCTAGAACATGATGTAAAAGTTTTACATAAAACCTGAAAAATTATTTAATTACTTTTAAAAGCTGTCTTGGAACCGCAACAGGCGCGCATCTTGGGTCGCTTTAAGAATTTGGGCTAAAAATTTAAATGGTTTGCACCTTGGTTTAATCCAAGACATTATAAGCATTTATGTTGGAAAATAATAATGTTTTATATTACCCAAAAAATTAATATCCACCCATATATATATATGTGTTATACACACACACATCAGTATATTCATATATATAAACCCTCACATGTATATATTACTACAAATATATTTAATCCCCATATATATAGATATACCTCATATATATATATATCAATTTTTTTTATCCCAATCTAATAATAATAACTATAATTAAAATTATTATTATTTATTACAACCCATCAATGAAACCATTAGTATTTTGATGACAATAAATATTTAAAAACCGATAACACCTAATAAATTAATATTGATTGCATATTTGCATTTAATTTTCACAATTAATAATATCACAATTGTTACATTATCTACTTATCATTTACACCACAACACAATTTATTAATTGCGGATGTATATTTTCATTTTTTTGTCTTCAACACAAATAATAATATTAATAATAAAATTATTATTATTATTTCTAACTATCCAACAAAAATATTTATAACCCAATTAAATTATCTTCAGGTGAGATCTAACAAAATGTATGATGCTCGCAAAATTTAAACCTTGCATAGGGTAAACCCCACATCCTAGAACTATCGGTGGTATCTGATTTCTCATACGACGCACTGTTTAAAAGAAAATAATTATTTATTATATAAAAAATGGAATAAAAAATTAATTAAAAAAATGAGGGTATTATCACATGCGAGGTTTACAAACACCAGATGCTTATCATAGTTATACCCTTTCTATGGTAAACCCAGCATTATGGACCTAACAGTGGTCTCATATTTCTCATACGATGCCCCATTTGAGAGTTATTTATTTTTTATGAAAAAACACGCATGCATATGAATAAAATAAATTTAATATTTTTATTCTATCAACATTGAGGGTATATGGATCTTATAACCCCACACTGAATCAATGTATAACTCTAAATATATTTCATAAATTATTTTAAAGTGGTAAAGAAGTATTTTACCCTTTATTTAATTTATTTAAATTTTAAATTTAAATCTAATTAATTTAATTAAATTTATTTAAAAGACACATCTTAGTGCCAACTATCGAAAAGAAAAAGGTTCTGACGCTTGGTTTTAAGACCATTCTACCCAGATAATGGAGAAATTTAATTTCCTTTGATTTTTCATTCAGTTCAAAACATAGAACGTTACAACCATACCACCTTAGAACTTCTCATCCCCAAGAATCCTTCAAGAATGACGTAACTCTCACCTGGTCTATAGGGTCATGAAGTCTCATACAAATAGTCACGTTGTGTCTCCAAATTCCCAACACACGTTCAAACATTGGTTAGGCAAGCATCACCTAAGCCATTAAGATCTGAGCCAATGCTCATTTTCCAACTGAAACAATGAGACAATACTTATCTAAACCCATTTAGATAAAGACACAACCTTGTCATCATTTAATTAAAAATCTAGTCAAAGTTACTTCCCAACTTAGGATTTAATGGTAGAAACGGGAAAATTCTGAGCCACAACACCTTCTACTATTAGAATTTCCTACAAGACACGCCTATAATATTTCTAGCAATGTTTCTTGTATGATTTCCAAAACAAATAAAATGGTCGATTCCCATTGACCTAAAATCCCAAGTCGATAATTTTTTTTATAAAAAGCCTTGGATGAGAAAAACCATACTTTTCTCACCTGACGACGTGCTAGAAAAAGTTCCTTTACTAACCACTTCATTGAAAAAGAGAGATAACTAGTCGATCCACTCCAATCAACCATTTTAGAAGACGCCCGACTTAGATGATCCGGATTTTACAAACTGAACTATGGTGTCTTATTCAAAGAAATGTAAAATTTACCATGAACATGTCCACCAAAGTTTATACCTGACTTCTGGTGAGATTCCTAGATTTAGCATCACTGAGCCCAAAACTTATTAAAGGGTAACCTCATATTGGCACAACAGGAGTGAAAATAACTAACATAAGGTAGTCCATACTCCATGTTTATGAGTGAGATGTTGATACAAGGACAAGATGCCCATATAAGAACATTGACTGGTTCTAGAGCAGCATCGATCTCGCAGTCAAGTTATATGAAATAGCTGGTGTTTAAGAGTTCATCTAAGGAATTCCTACACGGGAATCCAAGGGTCACTCAAGACAAACCATGCTTTGATAAGAACCACGCATTTAGCGTGAAACACTAGGAGACCACTAAATCCTCCCAAAAACTTTTAAAGCTTTAGCATGGAATAAGACCGACACTCTCTTAGTGAATCAAGGATGAAGGAAAGATAGGGGACATGGTCATCAGTTAAGGAAGAGTACACTAAGAGTATTATAAGATTACCAAGAATGTTAGTCAAACCACTATTGGTCGACTTCCCTTATAAGAAACTTGACTTCACCTACTGATGCATCATCATTAACCGATCACCAAGACTTTACCACCCAAAAAATCCTATGATCATTCAAGATTAACCATTGTAGTCCACCCATGAGAAACATTATTACTCAAAGTTTGCATACACAACTAACCACACTGATGTAATGTTGTTGAACAAGCACCGAAATGATTTAAGGTTCACAAGCTTCAATGTATTTAATCCATCCTAACCATTCTCTAAAGGTCCTATTTTATTAAATTCTTTATACCCAAAAGGACATGTATTTAATAGAAATGACATGAAACTCCTTACATTAGGAGTGTTATAATCATCCAAAGGAAGAGACAAACTAGTTGCTCAAAAGCGAGCTAGGTTAGGATCGCCATAAATGAAAACTTTTAAACAATTGGTATGAAAACCCATCCAAACTGATTGGTGTGTCAAAACAACTAAGTCTCTAGAAGTAATCCTGAGCATTGGTATGAACTTGATTTATTTAACACACAAGTAAATTTACTATAGAGATGATCTGAAACATATTTAACAGTGTAAGGCTTGATGATTACATTGAAATCATCCATTTTGTAACAACGTTAAGCACTCGATGGGTACTGCGTACGTGAATGCATACTACCATGAGGTGATAAAAAATCAATATGACATTTAACTCAGATGATGACGTATTGATTCAACCATCACTCTGGAGAAGAGAGAGTTAAAGAATGTATGAAGCGAATGACCACGCCTGAGGCATGTCTAACCTATTAAAAATGAGCATTACCCGATGTTCAAGCCCGAAACAAAAGTTAAGGAAAACATGACCAACCTTCCAAACTATGGAGTAATTTTATGCAAGGGGGTATGAATAGAGACAATGGAACACAAAAGACACAAAAAGGATGAAAAATCATGGAATTATCAAGGATTTTAACTCCTAAGGGTGTTACCTACCATGTTCTAGCCCCTAACAAATAACAAGTGTTGACCCTAACACTGGGTCACACTAAAAGAAGTCATTAGGTTCAAAATCCAATCATTAAATACATTGTAAAAGAAATAGAACCTATGGAAAATGATCGCACTTCCATTACAAATAAACTAAATAAATATTTATCTACCCTTATACGAGGGTCTTAAATAGATGACACCACTACAAGTTCTATTTCCAAGCCATTTACATTTAAACTAATTTCATAATACAACATGCACATGTTCAATAGTCCAATCATATGGGTTTCCATATACCAATCCATAAAGTTCCCATAAAATTTATAGATGGAATTTGGATCCCATTTAATTTCAACCAATAAATTTTAGAAAAATAAACCATTTAAATTTTAAACAAGTGAGCATGTCACTACAAGAAGCTAACAAAGAGAAACATGTTGTAATCATTGAAGCATGGAATTTTAATCGTAAATACATTCTAATAAGAACAGAAGCATGATACAAGGAAAATATTCTAGTAAACAGGCAACATGGAAGTAGGATAACATGCTAAATATATCACCAAAACATGGTATCTAAACAGGCATGTTAAATAAATACAAGACATGGCATGACATTCAAAGCACTCAATCATATCAGCAGGCAACCTATGAATGCAGCTACATGGCATGGAATATACATGATATTTGAATCCCTATTTGTCTATTATGATGCATGTAATGCTTTATCCTTTCCTTAACAGGATAATGGTAAAATACTATAGACCCCATAAATCCATAAGCAGCGGAAAGCACACCAATCACTTGAGGTGAAATCATATCAACTGTAACATCAAAAAGCATGAACATCAATTCCAAACCCTTGCCACTTGGTCATTTTCCATATGTGGGGTGATCAGTCCCAGGCATGACTATTAACAAAGGACCAACACATTCCTAGTATCCTGTTTACCAACCCAAAACAATAATACAAAGGAAAATAACCACCTCTGATACCAATTTGTAACATCCCGACCCGGTTCACCACTAAGATGGTGGCCAGACTGGTGGGTCACTTGACCTCAAGCGCATCTCCCCAAACACTAGAGGCTATTGACTAGAAGGTAGGGCCTTTTTAACATCTTTTTTGGGTAGAATATAACCTCATAGGTAATAGGTAATACAAAGTGGAAGAAACATTAATTTATAAGAAATAACGAAAGCATATGAATAATCAAACTGCAACAGAAGCAAATAAATAACCCCAAACAAAAAAATAATAAGTGTGGAAGTTAATAAATAAACAAGATACACAATGATGTCATGCAATGATGTATGTGCTAAAGTAAGAGTATGAAAAATAGAAATACAACCATGTAATCAAATCTGTAATAAAAATGACACAAAGTGCAACAACTGCATCATGAGAAAAATCTCAATCCTCTGCCCCAAGCTCTATCCTAAGAAGCAAACAACAATCAAGAATCAGAAGTGGAACACTTCCCCTTATCCATACCTCTGAGCATAAAGTCTACTCGGGTACCTAACAGTGCCTGAGTAGGGAGTGAGATAAAATCTCAGTAGGCCGACACCCACAGTGTCAAAACCTTTTCATTTAGTGTTGTAAAAAAAATCACTATGCCAACATATAATAAATGTAAGCATTAAAATAAACATAAATAAATATATATATCTTGGTCCGGGTTCTCAATGGAACCCATCCCATATCACCTGCTTCGGACTAAGCTGGGAATCTAAATAAGGTACCTGAAATAAGCAGGATTCATATATATATATATATAAAGGGCTAGAAAAAAAAAGAATGAATATAAAAGGAAAACACCCCAATATCGTGCTTTAGCTTGGGTCTAATTTATCTGTCAACATAGTGTTCTTAAAAGAACATAAGATATCACAATTCACACAGAACTCAAGCATTATCAATAATAACCTTTCAAGCTTTATCATTATTATTATGTTCAAGTTGAGAGTTGGAGTCTGATCCTGTCTCGAAGGCATCACTATGGCACATCCTTCAATTTATCCAATAACACTGAGCCCGTCCAAGACAATCTTTCGAAAGACCAAGTATCACTTGAGGCATGACTTTATCATGAGTCTGTCCTAATATCGCACATAAGGGGTCAAGTATCACCCAAGGCATGGCCTAGCCACTTTTATAACAGTTCTGTCAATGAATGTCCCTTTGGGAACCAGTATTACTCAAGAGTATTTAGAAACCCAGGGAAACCCTCATCTGGAAAAGTCTAAGACATTGTCTCCCAAGAATAATGTGTAACCAGTCAAGAACAAAGAGTCCTTGTGTAGTCCTTAATACGGAACCCATGTTGTCTCACTGCCCTGAATTTAATTATTTTTTAAGGAAGAAAATATCACAATGTATGCATTTATAATTGAAACAAAATAATATAAGAAACTCAAAGCCACATATTAATGACCATTCAAGTCAAGCAGTTACAACCAAAGGAATTTATCAGTGAATGCAGAAAAAATGCACATATCACTTTATGATGGCATGAAAGGATAATAATTTAGCAAGGAAGAAAAATTATTAGGCATAAATAACCAAAAAAATTCAAGTTTCATTGTTCAAAATAATCCCAAATAATTTGTGGAATTTAAAGATCAACCTAAAGGGGTCACACAACACATGTAATTACACAATTTATTTATTTGGGGCTAATGGAAAATGATACCAAGAACGCTGGCATACCCAAAGGGGTATCCAATGATGTTGAAACAATTTAAACAGACTATTTTATCTCAAACAAGATTGAAACGACTAAGCTGTACAATTTAATTAAATTAAAATTGGTAAAATTGAACATCACTAGTAGGCACCGAGGAGTGGCACAACATGCGTTTTAAAATACAAAATGAAATGAGGGGAAATAGAGTATACACCCTACCTTGTACTTTTAGAGGATCCTGCACTCCACGACGATCTTTGATTTGACATAAAACGAAAGAAATCAGATGATTTTAGAAAAACCACAATTTCAGGTAAAATCCTTCCGCAACATATCACATGATGGATTGAGAATGAGATTGCACGATTCTTGGTGTGTGAGGTTAGCCTTACTGAGAGATTTACTGAACACCAGACAATGTTGAAATCAGAGGAGAAATGAGGTTGCAACAGGCTTCCGAAGGAGAGGGGAGGTGGTGAGCACCACCTCACAGGGGGAGGCGCGACACACTAAGATAAGGGGTAAAGGAAGAGAGAATGTAAAGAAAAAAAGAATGAAAAAAAGAAAGGAGAAAAAATAAAAAGGAAAAATAAATTAATTAATTAATGAAAATAAAATGGTGGAAGAAATGAAACAATTAATTAAAATGGGTTTACCCCATTTTTAATTTTTTTAATTTATCTCCAAACATTTCTATTTTATTATTTATTTTTATCCCTATTTAAATTCCATTAATTTTCTTTAAATTATTTGGGTTCATTTTTAACCCATTTGAATTATTGTTAGCCTGAACGCAGTGCTAGAGCACGACGTAAAAATTTTACATAAATCCTGAGCAATTATTTAATTAATTTTAATAGCTGCCCGAGACCTGCAACAGGGTGCGCAGGCACGCGCCCTGGGTCACTTTAAGAATTTGGGATAAAAATTTAAACGGTATGCACCTTGGTTTAAGCCAATATGTTACAAGCATTTATATGAGAAAATAATAATGTTTTATCTAACCCAAAAAATAAATATCCACCCACACACATATATATAAATGTTATATATATATATATACATCTGTATATTCTTATATATACACCCACACATGTATATATAACTATATATATACATATATTTAATCCACATATATATAGATATACCTCATACATATATACATTAATACTTATATCCCAATCTAATAATAATAACTATAACTATAATTATTATTTTTTAGTACAACCCATTAATGAAACCATTAGTATTTTAACGACAATAATCATTTAAAAACACATAATAACTAATAAATTAATATTGATTCACATTTTCATTTAATTTACACAATTAATAATATCATAATTATTAAATTGTTCATTTAATATTTACACTGCAACACAATTTATTAATTGTAGAAGTATATTTTCATTTTTTTGTCTTTAACACAAGTAATAATATTAATAATAAAATTAATATTATCATTTCTAACTACCCAATAAAAATATTTATAACCCAATTAAATTATCTTCAGATGCAATATGACAAAACATATAATGCTTGAAAAAGTTATACCCTACCTAGGGTAAACCCCACATCTTGGAACTATCAGTGGTCTCATATTTCTCATACGACACACCATTTGTGAGAAAATAATTATTTATTATATAATAAATGGAATAATAAATTAATTAAAAATAAAGAGGGTATTATCACATGAAAGGTTTCTAAACACCTAATGCACATCAAAGTTATACCCTTCCTAGGCTAAAGTTGGCATTCTGAACCTAATGGTGGTATCAAATTTCTCATACAACACATCATTTGAGAGTAATTTCATTTTTTTCTTAAAAATCACACATGTGTATGAATAAAATAAATTTAATATTTTTATTCTATCAACATCGAGGGTCTATGAACGTCAAAATTCCACACTGACTTAGTGTATAACTATGAAAATATTTCATAAAATATTTCAAAGTGGAAAAGAAAGTTTTTACCCTTTATTTAATTTATTTCCATTTTAAATTTAAATTTAATTAATTTAATTCAATTTCTTTAAAAGACACATATAAATTCCAATTATTGAAAAGAAAAAGTTTTTGATGCTCGATTTTAAAACTAGCCTGCCTAGATAATGGAAAAATTTAATTTCCTTTTCTTTTTTCATCCATTCAAAACACAGGAAGTGACACATATTATTCTTCATTCCCATGTTTTTGACTAAATTACATGCGCTTTCAGATACTTACCATGCCATATTTATTATAACATATTTAATCATGATTAAATCAATTGTATGGAACCCTTTATGATCATTTTATCTCACCCTTGTTTTTATTCCTTTTCCCATGATATGAAACATGAATATTTGAATGAGTTAAAGGATGGAAAATATTTAAATTAACTATGTTGTATTTTTATGTTTTCAATGTAATGTGAGATTAAATTATGTATCGATTTTACTAAGACTACTAAACTATTCAGTACTTTGGAACGTGATCGGGTTTATCTTATGCCAATGTAATAAAGTAACTATCGACTTTAGGATACTTGATATGTGGTTTTTAGAGTTGATATCAGATGAATTTTAGTATAAACCTTGAGAACTAGATTTTGAAAAACATATAATAAGTAACATAACCCCATGAATTAATTTGTGGGTATGTCTAAGTATTTGATAATATCCTAAAGGTTTTTGGAGGTAGAGTTTATATGGTTTTTCTAGAAATATATCCTTATCTAGATACTATATGTGGAAGTGGTTTTGGAATAGATTCATATAGGAGTAATAACACATAAAATATTTGGCAGAGTATTTATCATCGATCATTCCAGCGAATGTTGAGTGTTCCCTTCCTACACACCTGGTTTGACACTCCCAGGGTATATGCTTAGGTTAATTAAAATTTTCTTTATGAACCATTAAGATTAATTTGAGAATAAAACCTATGATAAGCCATAATATTTCATAGATATATGGAATATTATTGGTGCCCTTGAAATTAGAAATTGATTTTATGATAATGTGATTCAGGTCATATTTGATGAAGTTTATTATATTTTTAGATTTATAGAAATATAATTTTATTTTATTTGAGTGAGGATTGTGTTAGTTTTTTAAATCATATATGTTTTCATATGAGGATAACTTAAAAGTTATTATAAAACCTTAAGATTTTGTAAAATATATATTTTTCTAATGAATTTAATCTTTTCAATATTTTTCATTACACATAACACTCAGTTTAACTTGTATTACATGTAATAGTAAGTTTAAACAAAACGTGACATATTATTAAAATGTTATGGAAGTTATCACCTGGCCATTGGATTGGAGGGTATTAATAGTATTAACTACATTATGAAAATATATGGTTTACACATGTTTATAAAATTAATTATTTGGTGACCATTTAATAAAAAAATAAAATAAAGGAAATCTCTCTCTAATTTTTTTATGCAAACACACACGTTTTACCTCAATAAATAAAAAAACCAATTTTGGTGAATTATTTTAATGAAATGTATATATTATTTATTCAATATACTTTTTAACATTCATTTTATGTGTTTTCTAGATAATATATATGAATAAATCCAATTTTACACTTTAAAACTATATTTTTCTAAATAGTAGTTTTATCGATATTTTGCGCACTTATTTTTAAAATAACTTTTAAAATTTTTAGAAAATTTACTTAAAAAATAATGTTTATTTTTGAAATCATCATTTTAGAATTAAATTAGGGTTAATTTTTGAGAATTTTCTAAAATGATTAATTTTTTAACGAATAGTGAAAAATTATGAATTTTAATTGAAAACTACCTTTTCATTTAAATTTTTGTAAATTTAAATTATATTTTAAATTGGTTTTAAAGTAAAACTAGTTAAATTATATATCTATTAAACTAACTAAGTTAATTTTAATAATTTTCATATTAAAATTTGATATAAAAACTTTATAAACTTTTGAAATTTTTTTCTTTAAAAACCCGTTTTCTCATCATGTCTGTGGGATTAATTTTAAATTAAAATTTCCAATTATATAAATAAAATTTGTAAAAATTGATTCCATATTTTGAATAATAATAATTTATATTATCTAATATCTTAAAATTAATTTTTTAACAAAACAAATAGTGAAAATAGTAAAAATTAATTATCACAATTAAGGTAAAAATGAGTTTAACAGGGTAATAAACTAAAAATATAAGGGATAAAATTACCTAAAAACTTGTATACGATATATTTTATGTCCATATGTAGATACTATAATGTTTAAGTCTCTTTAATAATCTATTTAGAGCCTTTTAATGAGAAAAATGTGGGTATGCCTTTTCCTTTTCAAACTACAAGTTTTCCCCTCATCTCATTTATAAAAGGCTACCCCTATCTCCTCTTATTCACAGTGTAAAACCCATTTTGTTCATAAATTACCTAATAAAACAACTTTAAAAATTCCCTAATATCATCCTATAATCCTTATTTAGGTATAAATCCAACTTAGGAAGGATTTTGGTGCAAACCTAAGGAGGATACCAAAGAAGAGGTAACGTTCTTCAACGAGTGTTTTTATATTATTTCTTTCTCCACATCATTCAATTATTATTAAAAAATTATTATATAATAAAATAAGTATATTAAATATAATTATATTTTTATATGTTAAGTTAATTACCTACATATTTCTCCACTTTAATCAAATAGGTTATGAAATCATAATTCATGTGTACAGTGGACAACCGCCACATGAATTGATGTCAATCGTTTTTCCATTACCACCTCTCACAGTTGGGTAATATGATTGTTATAAAGTATATATATGATATTTATAACAACATTATTACTATTTATTAATTATATAATATATAACTTTGTTAATTTCAATTATTTATGAGATATAATAATTTCGCTCATGTGTACGACAGAATACCGCCTCACGAAGCGATGTGATTAGTTTTTCACTAATGCTTTACATAGAAGATAATAAGGATAATTTAAATGAATATATGTGACATAAATGAAATAATTATGTTATTAATGACATATATATCATCATAAAAAGATAATATATCATTTCCTTTCTTACCTTTTCACTCATCGAATGATGATAATGTTGTTCGTGTACGTGTAAACTACTACCTTCACATAGAGATGTGGCTCTCTTTTCATCACCATACCACATGGATGATATATATAAGTATATTTAAATAAATAATATTTTATTTATGATATTATCATAATTAGTTAAATATATAATATCACTTAAAATCTTTTCCATAATGATCATTAAAAAATAGAAAGGTTACTCATGCATACGTACGACCTACCATCTCCATGATCATAACATAATTCATTTCTCAAAACCATATTTACTGATTGGTATTAAAATTATAATAGATGTATAAATATGATAATTATGTCAATATTAGTATTCTATATTTTATTAAATAATGATCAAATTAATAGTAACAAAAATAACAAATCAAAACACATATGAAAAACAAAGAGGTTATTACCCAAAACATGATTTTAATATGGAATTGTTAATAAATGGGAAATATATAGTCATAAGTAAATCATATATGTTATAATATATATAATTATGGTTCTATAAATGATATAAAATAAACTTATATTTATTATAATGGAGTTTATAATGTTTATGAAGGAAGTTGAGACTTAAGGTAGGGGATTTTTAGTCTCACTTTTATCCATGAGAGACTTATGCTAAATTCACTACTCGTTTCTTTTTTGAGGTGTATATATATTTTCAATTTATAATTTTATATCATTAATATCCTTATTTTCATGATATTTAATGTTTAATTTTATATTATGATTTATTGGGGCTTATGATTCAAAGGATTACCAAAGTGGTAATGAATTTCAATCTCACTTTTATTTTCTATGAGACATAATCTATATTCACCGCATGTATCTTTTATGTTGTGTGTATACTGACTATGAATAAATTTTATGATTCCTATACATAAAATTATGGGTATTAACATATCCATTTTAGGATCTCTCTTTCACAGGGATTATGATTTAGAGTTACCAAAGTGGTAAGAGCTTCATGTTACAATCTCATCATTTATCAAGACTGTTTATGGTTATGATTCCAATGATAAAACCTTATGATTCATCTCTCAATAAAATCATGAATCCTTATGATCCATATCTCAAGAAAATCATTAATTTTATCCTCCTGTGTTTATGTAATTATAATACATGCTTACCCTTAAATTTTCTCTCTTAATGTACCCAAGAGTTCAAAATAATGTTTTTAATAAAATCAAACCTCATTTCTCTCTTAGATCAAAAACCCTTTTTCTTCCAAAAATATGTTTTCTAAAAAAATATTTCCAATTTTTTAACATTATTAAAATTATTTTTGAATACATTTTTATCCATGTTTTAATTTTTATAATTTTTTTTAAAGGATTATTTATGTAGTTTTCCAAATAAATCTCATTTTAATTTTACAAAAAACGGGAAAGGAATATTGGTTTTAACATTTACTACATGAGTGAAATTTCCCTCCATCATGACCGTTATTTTCTTTAAATATTTATTTATAATTTTTCAATGTTATTTGTATATAAATGTATTTTCAAAATGTTTTAAAAATCATTTTTCAAAGAAAATGAGGTATTTTCCTCAAGAAATGTTTTAAATTATTTTTAAAGCATCCTTTATAAGTTTACAGGGTTATTTTTAAAGAAAAGAATTTTCAAATCATTTTATATTTTAAAAATTGGTTTTCAAAGAATAAATGTTATTTTCTTCAAGATATTTTTTAAATGAATTTTAAATATCCCTTCATAAGTTTTAAAAGAAAATTTCAATGAAAATGAATTAATTTTTTTTTATGTTTTAAAAATTATTATTCAAATAGGAAATGAAATTTTTTTCAAGAAATTTTTTAAATTATTTTTAAAGACTCCTTTATTATTTTTCATGGTTATTTTCAAAGAGCATATTTCCAAAATATTTTATAATTTTTTTGTTTTAAAAAACAGATTTTCAATGAAAATTTATTTTCCTCAAGAAATGTTTAAATTTAATTTTTCAAATCATTTTCTATCTAAGATGACGTCTATTGATGCTACCTATGCCTTAATGGGGATATTATTCATAGATACCATTCTTATTTTTTCTCTAAATGGTTTATGCTTATGATGGAATAATTTTTGTGAAACCCATTTATTTCCATAGGTCATACCATGATAAAATCCTTTTGAACCCCACTTATTTTCATGGGTTATTCTATGATAAAATAATGAAATGATTATGAATCCTATCTTCTTTTCATAGGTCATGATATGCATAAATTTTTATGAAACAAATTTTATTTTATGGGTTATGATATGATGAATGTTTTAGAATCTCATGGAACACATGCATATGATTTTCATTATGTGATGGGTGAGACCTATATCTCCCTCCAATGAATTGGGTAAAGATTTATATCTCCTGAGATAAATAGGACTGGAATAGAGAGTGAATTAAATTCAGTATGGGACTTTGTCCATTATGATGGTATTGGGAGTAATCCTTGACTATTATATTTGTTTAGGGAGTGGACCCATTTCACTATGATAGCCTTGTAAGCGATCCTTAAATACTATGTAAATGAATTTAAATTCTTATGTATATTCCACAATTCTATTTATTATTCCAATTTTATTCTCTCTTTGATCATTTTAATTTATTTCCTTATGAATGATGTCTTATGAACTACCAATCATTGTGTCATAACTCAAGATTAAGATCTTTGATATGAATGGTATAGTTTTCAAATGTTATGATTATGTTCTCATACCCTTATATTCAAGTTATTCTTATGTATCTCCATTTTTTACCCCTACTAATATTTGATCTCATCCTTTCTTATGTTTCTTTTCCCCAGATTATGAAAAAGGGTTTTATGCATGTTAATTTTTTGAAGAGTACTAAAGTGGAATATCCATATGGGTGATGTTTAATATCTTTTTCCAAATTAAAAGAATGTGTACCTAGTATCCAAAGATAATAAACCATTACAGTCACCAGACATGTGTTTATGTAATGTATTGAATATTCATCTAAGGATATGTCTAGAGATTTATATAAGGATACGTCTAAGGATGAAAAGTATCATAAAATTCCTTGAAATTTTGGTAAAGTTTGGAGAGAGTGTATTATAAACAATTACATACATATATTGATACTACAATTGGATGTGGATTAGGAACAAAGGTACCTAATGGGTAATAACTCTGAATAGGGTGTATTGAAATGGACTTGATTTTCACTTGGTGCACGATAATGGGCCTTAATGCACACCTAGATTGACATTCCTGAGGGACATTCTTTGGAAATTCACAAAATCTTTACAAACCATCATGATGGATTTAAATATATGATGATTGTGAATGAACTATGATAAACATAATGCGTCATTGATTAAAAATAAGGTGTTATGGTTTAGATATCATATAGGTTATTTTTCATGATTATGTGGTTTTACAATATGATTAGTGTTTCTCACACTATGTTTTTTGTTTTATTCAGTGGAAGGAACCAAAAAGAATTGGGTTAACATTGAATGTGACAAAAAAAATGCTAATGAGAAGCCAAATAATATAATGAATGGAGTGAAGGATGTTGTGATTATTCCTAATAAACTATCATGAAACATGAATAACAATGTTCACCTTAAAAACAATCAGAATCAACAAAGAAGATAATGATTGTGTTTAATTATATTTCTTTTAGTGGATACCATGGTGGAAAAAAGATTTAGTTTCCTATATTTTGATAATTTTGGAAGAAGAAATCTAGGGAATGTCTCAAAGGAATGAGAAGATTTTTTATGTGTGGATAAGAAGGGAATAGAATAAGAAATTTAAAAGGGGAAAAAATGAAAAGTTGAGTTAATGAAATGGATGATAATATTAGTCTACCTTATTTATTATAAATGGATGAATGCTTTAAATGTGCAAATTATGGTCATTATAAAAATCGATGTCCTATGGTGAAAGATCGTGAAGAGAATTAGAAAGGTGGCATGATTAACGGTTTTACTACTGACGATGAAGAGACTATGAATGACATATGAATGGAAATATTTATTAAGGAATAAAATGATGAAGACCAATTAATTTATTAAGGATGAGGTGGAATGATTTAAGTTTTTATGTATTGGAATTCAATAATTATGTTATATGAATCATGAAATATATAATTATTATTTAGTAAAAAATTTTAAAGGATTTTCAAACATATGTTTAATGGTATTGATGGACTGGACAAGTGATTTAATGGAAATGTGATATCTTGATTAAGGGAATAAAACCATTAACATGTTCTATATATTTAGATAATGATACTTGGATAAAGATATATTGAGTATGAATAAGTAAATTGGAAAGTATTGATTACCTTGTAACTAATTAATGATTTATTGAAAAAGTTATTTATTCTATCATTGATGGAGTGTAAAACATTTTTGGATTTAAGGAATACATCCAATAATCCATGTTTTATGTAAGGAATGAGGAATTATGTATGTTTTTAATAAGGTTTTATGGTAATTCAATTTATTTTCATGTTTCAAGAGAATACATGATGAAGTTATTCACATGTTCGGTAGGTTACAATCAAGAGATACTTTTTAATTTATGATGGATTAATGTTAAGTTGATTTTGAGAAATTTAGTTTCATTATTTATAAATTTTGAATTTTTCAAAGGTTACAAGGTTAACCATTTATGGAATGGTTTTAGTTGAAATTTGGATGAGGTTTTAGATATTAACATATTAATTAACCATATGAAGATTTATCTATATTGGATAAACAATAATAACCTCTTTTAACTAGATATATAAGGAATGGCTTATAATTCTTTTATGGATTTTATTATTTCTTCAAACATGGAAAAAATCATATATTAGAGTAAGAGATGAAGTGTAAATTGATCAAGACACAACCAAAGGATGAAATTATGCCTATTTAAAAAAAGATATCATATAAATAAATTTTCTTATTTTCTCATACTATATGAAGAAAAATTCCCCAATATTATAAAAAGGATATTGATTTTTTCCATGTTATCATCATTTTTTATGATTTAAACTACCTTTTTCATGCCTCTTTGGTTTATGGTTTTTTGGTTGTTAACCTTCTCTAGATCACACACTTTCTTATGACCAATGATCTCTATCACACTCTATAATTATTTACACTTTTCTTATATGTCCATATATTCACCTCCCATTCATGTTCTACTATTTGAAAACCTAGTATGTGTTATTACAGATGACTTTTTCACATCCCTCTCTCTTTTTCAAGATGATGTTTTATTAACCCTTTTTAAGATGTGGATTTCTATAAAGTAACATCAAAATGTTAAACCTTTGATTATCGAGATGAATTTAGAGGGTAAAATAAATTTTAAGGGGGGTATAGTGTACCACCAAGATATTTTTTGAAATAAAAAATTTCAAATAAATCTAATCTTTTTTATATTTTATATAACACTAAGTTTAGTTTTCATTACACGAAATACTAATTTTAAACCGAACATAAAATATTATTAAAATATTATGATAGTTATCACCTAGTCATTTAAAATATGGGTATGAAAAATATTATCTAAATTATGAAAATATTTGGTTTACACATGTATATAAAATGAATTCTTTAGTGACCATTTAATTTAAATTGAAAATATAATAAATATTTCTCTAAGAAGAAATATTTACACAAAAAACATTTTTTTCCTTAATAAATTTAAAAAAACAATTTTGGTGAATTATTTTAAAGAAATATATATATTATAGATTCAATAAACTATTTAACATTTATATTATGTGTTTTTTATTCTAGATATAATAATAAATCCAATTTTATGCTTAAAACTGTATTTTTCTAACAAACAGTTTTATCACCTTTTTGTGCACTTATTCTATAACTAATTTTTAACACTTTTAGAAAATTTATTTTCAAAAATAAATTTTATTTCTTAAATAACCATTTCAAAATTATCTTAGGTTTATTGTTTTTTGATAATTTTCTAAAAATATTAATTTTTTAATAAATAGTGAAAATATTGATTTTTTATTGAAAACTACCTTTTCATTTAATTTTTTAATAAAGTTGAATTATATTTAAAATTGGTTTTAAATTCAATTTTTTTTCAATTATATATCTATTAATCTAATTTAGGTTATTGGATGCATATTCATATTGAATTTTGATATAATAACTTTATAAACTTTTGAACATTTTCTCTTTGAAAACAAACTTTCTCACCACTTTTGTAAGATTAATTTTAAATTAAAAATTTCCACTTCTTTTAATTGAATTTATAAAAATGAATTCCATATTTTAAATCCTCATAATTTATATTTTATAATAATTTCAACCTATTTTGAATCCCTAGGTTCTCCCATGTCTCTCCTACTGATGGCATGGGGGACTGGCGGCTTGGCTGCTACTTATATCCCTCCTCCTATAGAAGGAGGAGAGAAGTCTTCACTCTACCTATTTCAATCTATCATCTCAAAAGATTCACCATGCTCTCTAATGTTTTGATTCTACTAGCTTTCCCAAAATGAAAATATTTTTCCTAAGTTTTATTTGCACATCAATGGTGTTCCTTCACTCCCAATCTCCTCCCTAGAGTTCACACAAGATTCCTCACTATTGGATTTTACCTTGGTGGATTATTTCATAAATAATATACCAATGGTGGATGTCTTAGACTGATTTGAATCTGAATATTGGGGATTTATCTATCATATAATCATTGGTATTTTAGGTTAACCTTATTTATTGATTCAATTTTCATCAGAAACCGACCTCATTTTGGCCAGGGTGCATGCTCTTCAAGCTCCTACAGGTTTTCATTTCTCTATTTTTCATTGGTTTTTTTATTTTTATCTGAAAAATAATGCTCCATGTACTGTAATTTGGATTTCCTCATCAAAATCCATCTTTTTTTCCAAAATATGGTGATCCTTAGGTTAATTTATAACTTGGTCAATTTATTTGTTCAGATTATCATACTCGAGCTCTATGTCATCCTATCTCTCCTCAAATTTGTGTCAGACTGGATATCTCAAAGGAACTGTTGGAGTTAATTTTCATTGAGTTTTAAAGGGAACTTGGATAGAATCAGTAGGTTCACTAAGGGTCCTAGGTTGCCTTATGTTTTTCTTGTAGGAGTCTAGGCCACGAATCTTCCATTTTGCAGCATGGAGTGAAGGATATACCTATTGCAGTACTCTCATATAGTTGTTTGGGTAATAAAGAAGAATCTTATAGTCTCTCTTTAGAAAGGGGCGAGACCTTTAAATCTCAAACTGATAGTCACAAAGGTTTATTCCAATTTGAGGAAAGATTTGGATGGCTTTAATATGATAGTGAAAATATCAAGATAATTTGGGTAGAACCAATTCATTGTCTCCCCTTCCATTATAGATGTTTTCTTGGTTGGTGGTGAGGGATAAGGGATGGTGGTTGATACTGATGCCAGTGGATGTGCTACCCTGGCCACAATGTCTTCCTCATATACATAGGTATTGTGAATTAGTGTTCGACCAACACATGAGGTTGTGATATAGGAGTCAAGTGAGGGAGGTTCATCAAGCTACATGGTCCATAAAAATTCAATTTAGGTCATGGTAGATGTATAAGGGGGTTGGGTGAATGCAGCAAACAGATCAATTCCTAAAAGGAACACTTCGACTATTATTCTAAGAAACCACATTAAAGGTATAAAATGGAATGTATGGTTCATAAATAATGAGATTCAATGAATTTTGATAACTTTAATAAAGGGAAAGTCTTATATGGGGTAAAATTAGGTGATGAGATATATAGCCAATTCATAGTAGATAGTGTAGATAGAATACATAGTAGATGAATTCACAACCCAATGAATAAGGGGTATATGGGAGATCAATATTTGGGGAGATTCATTATGATTAATGGGAATAAATCTAAAGGGTGTAAGGATTACTTCCACTTAACTATACCAATGGAGACAAGATCTTCCAAAAAGAGTTGGACCAAGGTGATGGATTCTGAAACTACTGTTAATGACAAGGAATATAAGAAGAGCTTGAACCTCCAGAGTGAAAAAAATGGTTGAATGGGGTGATTATATGGAAATATAGTAGGTTTTTTGCATGAGGGGAGATCAAACTTAATGGCAGGGAGGATATGTGGCTATGAATGTTATTAATAGTTCCACCATCAATTATCTGGATGACCCCACTAAGGATGTGTTGGCTGATCCATAGTGAGATACATCTAAGGAGGTAGGAAAAAAATGAAAAAATAATTGGAGATTATTATTCACTATGAGGAAGAAATTATAGAGGAGTATTTATAGATTAATTCATCACAAGATGATGTTGATAGGATGATTGGTGGAATGATTCAGGATGATACTAATAAAGGGAAGTGTGAGTGGATCAATAGTAAAGATCATATTTTGACAATAGACTTTAATTAAAGTAAGATAAACCTATAAAAGTAAATTCAGACTTAGAAAAATATGGATTATCATTTTGAAGAACTTATCAAGTTTTATCTATATACAAATTTAATTTCACTTTAATGTAAATTATATATGGAGAATATTTCTAATAACCTCAAACTTTCTTTCAATGGTTTTGTGATTTCTTATTGTGTCAGT
The DNA here is from genome assembly GCA_963277665.1 of Viscum album. Classification (NCBI taxonomy): domain Eukaryota; kingdom Viridiplantae; phylum Streptophyta; class Magnoliopsida; order Santalales; family Viscaceae; genus Viscum; species Viscum album. Next base: position 1,495,119,731 of record OY728120.1, read on the forward strand.
TGATTTTCTGGTCTAATCTTGTGAGGTTTCCCACTTTTTACATAAAATTGATATTTAAAATAAAAATATAATTTTTATTCTGATAAGGTGAACTTAATTTTTGACCAAAATGAATAGTTAAAACAATAAAAATCAATTATCACGGTTAAGGTAAAAAATGGATTTATCGGGATCTAAACTAAAAGGGTAAGGGTTAAAATGACCTGAAAAATTCTCTAAAATCTTTTAGATGAAAATATTTAGACCATATAATGTATAATTCTTGAGAATAATTTATTTTGAAGACTTTTCTATGAATAAAAATGTGGTTACTCCATTTCTTTTTCAAAAAATTTCAAGTGTTCCACTCACCACACTTATAATAGACCACCCACTCTCCTATATTCTTCACACATTTAAAATATCTTAGTTCAACCAATAACTACACAAATCCCTTATAAACATCCCTATTATTATACCAGAATAAATTGTTTTTAGTATAAATAAAACCTAAGAATGATTTTTCTGCAAACCTTAGGAGGATACCCGAAGAAGAGTTAACATTCTTCAATGATCATTTTAATTTTATTTCTTTCTCCACCTCCTTTAATTATTATTAAACCATGATGATATAATAAAATCAGTATCCTAAATATATTGAGATATTTTTATGTTACTTTCATTACCTAAAACCATCTCCAATTTCATTAAATGTGTCACGAAATCATCATTCATATGTATGGCGTACTACCACCTTATGAACTAACAATATTCATTTTTCCAATACAACCTCTCACGGTTGGGTATGATGATGGATATAAATTATATATATTATATTTATAAAATTATTATACCTATGGATTAATTATATCATATATACATTTTTTATGTTCCATTCATGAGGGGATATGATAACGTAGCTCGTGTGTACGGAAGACTACCGCCTCGTGAAGTGATTTGATTCGTTTTTCAATAAAGCTTAACATGAAAGATAATAAGGATAAAGATAATGAATATATGTGATATAAATGAAATAATTATGATATTTAAGAAATATATATAATTATATAAATAGAATATATCATTTTATTTCTTACCTTCCCTCTAATTTAAATATGATAACGTCGTTCATGTATGTGTGGACTACCACCTTTATGTAGTGACGTGACTCTCTTTTAATCACCATACCACATGGATGATATGTATAAATATATTTAAATAAATAATATGTATTTATGGTATTATCATAATTATATAAAGATAAAATATTACTTACCTCCTTTCCACAACAATCAATGAAAAATGGAAATGTTACTCATGCGTATGCATGACCTACGTCTCCATGATCATAACATACTTCATTTCTCAAAACCATTTTCATGATGGATCTTAAAATTATAATTGATGTATAAATATCATAATTATTTAATTATTATTATTCTGGATATTATGTAATTATGATAAAATTAATAGGACTGCAAATATCATATCAAAACATATACGAAAAACAAAGCAGTTATTACCTGAAACATGATTTTAATAAGGAATTGTTAATAAACAGGTAATAAATGATTATAAAAAAATAATATATGGTATAATATATATAATTATGGTTATATTATAGATATATAATAAAAATACATTTACTATACATGAGGTTTGAATGTGTATGAAGGAATTCGATACTTAAGGTAAGAGATGTCTAGTTTCACTTTTATCTCTAGGGGACTAATGCCAAATTCACCACTCATTTCTTTTGTGTGGTGTATATATACTACAACATTAACATGTTATATCATTAATATCATTATTTTCATGATATTTAATGTATAATTTTATGTTATTCTTTATTGGGGCTTAAGATTCAAAGGATTACCAATGTGGTAAGGGATTTGCGTATCACTTTTATTTTCTATGAGACAAAAACCATATTCACAATGTGTTTATTTTATGTAATGTATATATTGAACATGAATTTATTTTATAATTATTATCCTAAAAATTATATGGATTTACATATCCATTTTAGGATCTCTCCTTCATAGGTATTATAATTCAAATCTACTAAAGTGGTAAGTGTTTTATGTTACAATATCATTGTTTATCAGGATTGTTTATGATAATTATTCCTATGATAAAATATTATGATCAATATCCAAAGAAACTCATCACTTTTATTCTCCAATATTTATTTCATGATAATAAATATTTACCCTTCATTTTCTTTTATATATTACCTAAAAGTTTAAAAGATTGTTTTTTTAAAAAATTGACATTATTTCTCTCTTTCGTCAAAAACACTTTTTCTTCCAAAATAATTTTTTCTGAAAAATGTTTTTAAAATTATTAAAATTATTTTTTAAATAAACTTTTACCCATGATTTATATCTTAATTTTTTTTAAATGAATATTAATTTCATTTCCAAAAAATTCTCACATATATTTTACAAAAAATGTGAAAGGAATCATTGTTTTAATACGTACGACATGAAAACAAAAGTCCATATGTCCTGAACATTATTTTTTAAAGATTCATTTATATGTTTTTAGGTTTATTTTCAAATAAAAATATTTTAAAATTTTTTTAAATAGTATTTTTCAAAGAAAATGATATATTTCCCTCTATAAATGTTTTAAACTATTTTAATTCTTCCTTTATATGTTTTCAAGTCTATTTTTAATGAAAATAATTTTCAAAATGTTTTATATTTTAAAAAGTTATTTTCAAATTAGAAAGGATATTTTTTTTCAATAAAAATTTTAAATTTTTTTTAATTATTTCTTTATATGTTTTAAAGGTTATTTTCAAAGAAAATGATTTCCAAATTTTTTTATGTTTTAAAAAGTGTTTTTCAAAGAGGAATATATATTTTACTCAATAAAATTTTTAATGATTTTTAATTATTCATTTATATGTTTTCAAGGTTATTTTAAGAGAAAATGATTTAAAAATATTTTATGAATTTTTAGTTTTAAAAAGTGATTTTCAATGAAAATTTATTTTGCTCAAAAAATTTTCCAAATGTCTTTCCAGAATTGTTTTCCATCTAATCAGACTTTCATTTCTGTTACCTATGCCTTAATGGGGATATTATCTGTGGATACCATTCTTAATATTTTTATGAATGGTTTATGTTTATGATGGTATAATTATTATGAAATATGTTTCTTTTCAATAGGTTATACCATGATAAAAATTATTTTGAAACCCACTTCTTCTCATGGGTTATGCTATGATGAAATGATGAAATTACTATGAAACCCATATCTTTTCCATAGGTCATAACATGATGAAATTTTTATGAAAACAATTTAATATAATGGTTTATGATATGATGAAAGTTTTATGATCTTATAGAATAAATACATATGATTTTCATTATGTGACTGGTAGGACTAGTATCTCCCTAAAATGGATTGGGTAAGGATTTATATCTCATGAGATAAAAAAAACTGGAATGGGGAGTGAATATGGTTCATTAAGGGACTTTTTCTATAATGATGGTCTTAGGAGTGAAATTTGAATAATATTTTGGTTTGGGGAGTGAACCCATTCTATGATTTAAGCCTTGGTAGTGAGGCTTGAATACTATAGAGATGATTTTCTATGATTACGTGTATGCCACAATTCCATTTCTTATGCCAATGTTATTCTATCTTAGATCATGTTATTTTATTTTCTTAAGATTATGATCTTTTATATGCAGATTAGGGTTTTAAAATGTTATTATCGTGTTCTCATACCCTTCTGTTCATGTTATGCTTATGAATCTACCTTGTTTACCCATACCAAGCATCTGAGCTCACCCTTTCTAATGTTTCCATTCCCTCGGTTATGGAGAAATGTTTTTAGTGGGGTATATTTGTGAATAGTATTAAAGGGTAATATCTTTATGGGATATTTTGAAGATCTTTCAGAAAATTAGAAAATGTTCTACCTAGTCTCAAAAGACACTAAAATATTTTGGTCCTCAGGTGTGTGTTTGTATAATATATTGAATTTTCACCTAAAATCATGTAATATATATGTAAGAAAATCCAGGGTGTGTATAGTTATGTATATCATCTTGGGTTTATATTTTTAAGGTTGATCATAAGTTCAAAAGCATATACACCCCTTTTGAGGTTTCAAGTGATGATATTTTGAGGTGATTTGAAACTTTTACTGGGTTTTTGGAATAATTGTCCATTAAAGTTTAAATAACCCTTTGGTTTAGTATATTATTTGAAATTATGTTAATTATGGTGTATTTGATAGTGGGATATATATAATCTTGATGTTTGAAAAGTTATAAATTGACAAGGTGACATTTTCAGATATATTTATAGTCAAGCTAATGATTACCTTTCATTTTAGTATCCAAATTTGATTCATGATATTTTAGTAAAGTTTACTAAATTATAAAAAAATATAGTGAATTATCATGTGGATTAATGATATTTTGGGAGGTGTTTACTGGGTTTAGGTATATTTAACCCTTAGTTTTAACACGTGGTTTAACATGAAAGATTATTTCAAAGAATTAAATTAATTTTTTGGGGATGTAAGTTTACAGGTAAGAGATCACATTTGAGGATAAAAAATTCTATAATATTGTTGTTACAAAATTAATTTGGGATGTGGTTTTATTTATTTTTAGAATGATCTAAGTTTAACCTTTTGTATTATTTTTGAAATTCTGAAGTAAAATGTATTATTTATTCACATGAAGGTTTATACATTATTGATATTATATTAACTTTTATAAAACAATTTAAGTTTTGGTTATTATTTAAATAAATTTTAAACAACTTTTTATCCTTTTATAATCCATTAGATGTTGATTTTAGTACTTTAGGCATGAAAAATTCATTTGAATACTCATCGTTTGGAGTAAAATATGAGATTCTGGTGGAAATTTATTAAAGGTTGAAATTCTACTTGTAAAGTTAGTATAATTCATTATATTTTCACTCTATATATTGAATAAATTATTCTAACCTAGGAGAAGGATCTTGAAACAAAAAATTTATCATTTTTAGATCATTTACAATGAATCAGTGGCCTTATTCACTTCTCTTTGATATATGGTTTTGTGGTTATTAACTTTCTCATGATCATTCACTTTCTTGTGATAAATGTTTTCTATCACACACCATCATTATTTGTAAATTTATATTCCATCCATTTCAATATTTTCACTTCCCATTAATTTTATCATATTTGAAAAACTAGTTATGTGTTATTACAGAGGACCTCCTTATTTCCCTTTCCCTCTTTTAAGAGAAAGTTTTATTAACCCTTTTTTATGATGAGGGTTCTTAATGGATTTATTTTAAAATTTCAAAGCCTTTATTACTAAGAATAAGTTAAAATTGAATGGTAACAATATGGTTCATATGGATAATGTAACACCCTAATATTTTAAAAGAAAACTATGCTCGATAGCATATACAATATGAAACATAAAGATTAAACTAACCAAAAAATATTCTTATTTAAATATCGCTATTATAATGTAGCCATTAAATTGGTGGGAGTGAATAAGATAGACTGAATTATGAAATATATATAAAGGATATAATAAATAAAAATTTATTTATTAATTCTTAGAAAAAAATGACTCAATTTTTAGTAAATATATTTTATTTTTCAAAATACGTTTTCTTCAAAAATGAAGTTTATTGATTATTGTGAGAAAAAATTATAAAAAATTTATCGTAATTTTATAAATTTTATTTGATAAAAGTAATATAAATTTTGTAATCAAAATTTGAAAATTATGTTAGGGTTATTTTTTTATTTTTCTAAAGAGATTGATTTTCCAATGATAAGCGGAAAATACTATTTTTTATTGAAAACTGTATTTTTATTTCTAAAATTTACAAAGTTAAATTTTAATTTAAAATGATTTCAAAGTATCATAAGTTTTATTATATTATGAATTATTCAATTTAGTTTATTTTAATCAATTTGATGTTTGAATTTGGTATAAGATATTTTTATACTCAAAAAGGCATTTTTTAGAAAAAACTGTTTTTTATTTCTTTTTATTCTTTAATATTGAATTAATTTTTCCACTTATAAAAACAGAATCTTGAAAAATAGAATCCATATTTGGAATCACGAGGTCCATATTTTTTAAATATGTCCCTTTTACTTTTGGTCATTATGAATAGTAACCATAGAAAATAAATATCACCACAACAAGAGAAGATTTGGTAATTAAGGTTAAAAATAATATGATAAGGACTAAAAAATGATCCTAAAATTTGAATTTATTATATTGGTTGATTTTATTCTATCCATTTCCATAAAATTTTTAAAATATTGAAACTTTGTGCTATATTTATTTGATTCTGACCTTTATATTATTTTATGTAATGAAAAGTAAAAAATGTCATTCTCTTTGTCTTATTATCTCATAGTTTTTAACATAAGGATAAAAAGAGGACATGTTCAATTATAAAAGCGTTATTAAAATAAAAACGACCTATTTTTAACATGATAATTTATTTATAATTTTTAGTATCTTAAATTCTTATGCAACACCGACACAATATTTATTCAATTAACAGAAAAATGAAATAAATGATTTTAAAAATATTAAAAGTAAAATAATTTGAATGGATTATTTTTTTATGCATTTTACAGTTACATATAACATGTTTGGGTATTTTAAAGGATTATATTTTAATAAATTTTCTATCATGTTGTTTTCAAAGTCAAATTAATTGAAGTGTAAAAAATGACATTAATGATATTTTATGTTAAATAATATTTTATTAAATTATTTAAATGTAATAAAAAATTGAAAAATGAAAATTATGATGATAAATGGTTGAAAATGAAATCCCTTATCTATCCATGAGCTATTTTTTACCTAATAAGTAAAATTACAACCCTCGAATATTGAAAAAGTCAATACCACAGTTAAGGTTAAAATTGGTTTACCATGGTGTTATTCTCAAAGGTAAAGTTTATAATGATAAAAAAATTGTAAAAATTTTATTAGGTGATTATATTAATACTATATATTACTTATATTATAATACATGTCATTTTGGAACAATTTTACACGAGTTAGACACATATTATATTATAATAATTCATGTATTTACCAAAATTACATTAATGATATTTTATGATAAATAATTTTTTTTAAATGATTTAAAATTAAAAAAACTCCAATATTCATCCAATTGATTGTGATATGGTTTCAAATATCAATAATGACCCATTTATTGACCAATTTTCCTTTTATAGTCAATATATTGACCCCAAAATGGTATAAACATTGTTATCGTGGTAATCATCAAAAGGGTTAACAAAGGCTTAAAAATGATAAGGTTGAAAACATAACAAAAACATGTACAATTTTTATTTTATGTGATTATTTATACTCATAATATTATTTTATTCTAATTATAACAATTTTTATCCATTTTAGTAAGATATTTAATTTATATTAATTTAATACTTTAAGAAATTCTATGAATACCCCTTACCTCATTTTACAAGGTTACCCCCTCTCCCACTTTCTTCTCACTTAAAAAACAATTTGGTTCATAAAAGACCTAATCTAATCACTTAATAATATATAATACCACATTATAGAGGTATTATATTTTACATAATATCAACCTTAGTGGGATTAATGCGTAAAGAAAATGAGGTTGTCCGAAGAAGAGGTATAGTTTTTAACCAAATGTTTTAGTTTTATTTATTCTTCTACCTCCAACAAATATTTTTCAAACATTATGAAATAACAAAACAAGTAACATAAATATAATGATATTATGTTATGTTAATTTAATACCATATACACCTCCTCTTTCATCAAATGGGAAATGAAACCATCATTCATGTGTATGACGAACTACCGCCTTGTGAACCAATATAATTCATTTTCCATCACTTCATATCAAGGATGGATATAATGATGAATTTAAGGTTTATATATTATATTCATGAAAATTTTATAATTATTAGAGGATAATATATCAACTAATTTATTACCTTTTCGTCCATTAAAAATGATAATGTCATTCGTACATACGTGTGGACTAATACCTCCAAAAAGCGATGTGATTCGTTTTCCATCACCAAACCACATAAATGATATATATAAGTTTATTTAAATAAATAATATAGTATTTATGATATAATTAAAATTATATAGATATAAAATTAATACCCACCTTATTTTCATCATGGTCGTTGATAAATTGAAACAATACTCATGCGTACATATGACTTACAGTCTCTATGATTGTATCATAGTTCATTTTTCCTAATAATAATTCATGGTTGGTTTTAAAAGTATAATTGTTTTATAAAAATGATAATTATTTTATGTTTTTTATTATTGAGATGGTATAATAATGACCTCTTTTACCGTATTCCACATAATGAATTCATTTTGGACATATGAACTGAATATCATCAAAACATTTTATGAGAACTTAATTGATTAAATAAATAAATATAACATAAAAATAAATAAAATTAGTGTATAATAAGTGTGAAAAAATTTATTAATCAAGTAAATAATTAATATAAGTTTATTATTCAGGAAGATAAAGAATTTACATGATGAGTAAGACTGGAGGTAAGGGACTTCATCTCAATTTCCTTTCATTATGGAATGTTATAATATTATGCACGTAATTTATTTTATATGTTGTATATGTTACCCTTTTACATTTTATTTCATGAACAATTTATCCTTCATGGTGTTTTAAGATTCAATTAAAATTATTTCATTGAAGGGGATTTGACTTGAAAGTTATCAAGAGGTTAGGGTTTCATAACTCAATTTTATTTTATATGGTTATATCACTTATTAATTGATTATATTATGCCAATATTTTGTGTCAAATGAAATTTATTAGATTTATGGTGTATTTAAAATTATTTTTTGTGGATTTATAATTGTTACACATAATATCTCCATTGATTAATTCATAATTTAATAATACGATCTTTGTAAGGGTTTCTTATATCACTTTTGTTTCTGTGAGACATAAGATGTATTCACCACTCGCTTATTTTGTGTAATGTATATACTTCCCTTTTAATATGATATACCATGATTTAATTTATATTAATTATATTTAAATATTTATTTGATGTTATTTATTTCTTGGGGGTTATGATTCAAATGATTCCCAAGCGAAAAGGGTTTATTTCACAATCTCATCGTTATTTGTGATTATTTATGATTAAGTATTTATTTGGGGAATTATATGATATTTATCACATAAAACTAATACTTTTTATTCTATTAGGGTTATTTTTAAAAATTATATTTTTTCCTTTCATTTTCCTCAATTAAATACTCAAAATATCTAAAAAATGTTTTTAAAGAAATCTGACTTTATTTTTTAATCGATTGGGATCCTTTTTCTTCTATTTCTGTATTTTTCTTAAAATATTTTAAAGAATGTTTTTAATATTATATATTTATTTATTAAATATATTTCTACCCACATTTGATTTTTTTCAAAAAAAATTAAATCGAATCTTATTTTCATTTTCTGAATGAGGTACCTTTTCACTTTTTACCAAAAATGTGAATGGAGTATTTGTTTTAATGTACTTAGCATGAACAAAATTTTCCATAGTCATGAACCCTTAATTATTTGAAGATTACTTAATATATTTCAATGGTTCTTTTCTAATAAATTATTTTTACTAATATTATAGTAATTTTTTGTATTTAAAAGTTATTTTCAATGTGAGAAGGGTATTTTACTCAAGAATATTTTAATGATATTTTTATGGTATTTCTATTCATAAAAAACAACAACCCTTTATTTTAATTTTTCTCCAATAGGGATATATTATTATGATAACATCCTTATTATTTCTTTGGAAGGTTTATGATCTATTTCATTGGGTGAAATATTAACATTTCATATGCTAGTTTTTCAATATGAATGTTTATGTTGATTATATATTGAATTGTTATTCAACCCATTCATATAATAAATAAATTAGACTTAGTATGTGATGGGAGGTCCTATTATAGCCCCTTGATGCATTGGTAGGTCTCATGAAACAAACTAGTTTGAGTATTTTTCTGAGGCCTTACCCATTTATTTATAATGTCTTAGGACGAGGCCTTGATAGTAATTTTATGATGCTCAACACTATACATTTCATCATTATGAGATTAGTTATTGATGTACATATAGATATTTTAATAATTATGATATCCAAAGATATGTTTAAATCTCATTTAATTATTTATATGGCAGTATTTTACCTTTATTTACTCCTTCAATATTATTCTTCATGCCCAAGTTATTGACTAAATGGAATGTGTTTTTAATTTTTTACCTTTCTATACTTCTTATGTCTTATTTGATCATGATAAAATCCACTATACGTAACCCTTAATGAGAATTTGAGCTCACCCTGGTTTTCTTTCCTTTCCATATGATTTGAAGAAAGAATCTTTGAATGAGTTTAAGGCTGCATAATATTTTCATTCATTATGTTATATTTTTATGTTTTCAAATGTAATATGAGATTCATGTATATATCTAATTTTTAAATACTACCAAACTATTATGTTCTTTGGTATGTGATCTCTTATATTTTATCCAAATGTAATAAAGTAACTAATGGCTTTAGGATACTAGATCTAAGGTCTTTACAAACTTGAATCCCTTCTATGTTAACTTGGTGGGTGGATTAGATAACTGTGATAAATTATTCAAAAAGTGTAAATAATATCCATCCAAACCAAGAAAAATATGGATCTTATTCACAATGGTTGTTCTATGCCAATTTTCAATGAATTTCATATTATAAGGATCTTCTAATATACCCTCTCTTGTGATCATGGATAATAGGAAAAATAGATTTCATGGTGATTTTTTAGTGGTGTTTTTTAAAATAATGGTTAAATATTTTTCAGGGAAAAATTTAGTGGCTGTTCTTTTGAGACAGTTTTAAAAGTCACTGTTAAATATTTATTTTTTTATTTTTTTTAATTTTACTTATTATTTTTTTTTAATTTATTTTTTGCAGCGGTTTTAAAAAAACAACCACTAATTAAGGAAAAAAATATAAAATATAAAATATAAAATATTTAAATATGATATAATATTTATGATTTAATATTTAATATTTACTATCATATAGTGTTTATTATTTAAAATTTTAATTAATTTTAATTTCTCCATTAATAAATATTTATTATTATTAGTTAATGATAATTTAAAACTCAAAATAATTATTCAATAATTTAAAAATAATACTTCAGTATTAAATGACCATAACTTTCAATCTGAGAGTCCATTTTAGCTCCACAAAATGTAAAATCAAAGCTTATGAAATGAACTAAAACAAAATTAGATAATAATTTGGTAATAATTAAAATAATAAATTTTATTATCATTTTATGAAAATGTGGATCTCAAACTTCAACTTCAAATGAAAATAACTTTTGATCCGAACGTTTATTTGGGCTCTACCACATATCAAATCAAAGACTATGATGAGATCTATGTTTTGGTGACCCGGGGGAGCCTCAATCATAATTTCTTTTTGAGGTGAAAAATGCCCATTAGGACTCTAAAACTGAGTTTTTAGTTGGGAAACCCCAATTTTTTAATATTCGATTGTATTTTAGCTTCATTTAAGAGAGTCTTGATATTATTTTTATGTCATTTATGATTTTATTCCATTGATTTACATTCATATTTTTTTGATAGTGTTCCAATTATTATGGTTTCCCCTCTTTTAGTGATTTATTATCTATTATATATATTTGTTTATATGTATTTATGAATATTTGTGTATATTTATATAAATTATTAAATGTTTATACATATTAATGTATATTTCTTTTTATATCTTATATGTAAATAAATATATATAAATATATATATATATATATATTGATATTTATTTGTGTATATACACACACATATATATTAATATACAATTATATATCTGTGTGTGTTTGTATATATTTATGTAACATAAATGTATGTTTATATATGTTTGTGTAAATTTTGTGATATTTATATATATTTAGAGATATTATATTCATTTTTATTTATTATTTATCCAATTATTATTAAATATTAAATATTTATATATTTATATATTTCAAGATTATTATTTATGTATTTATTTTTATTGTTAAATTTTTGTTAAATTAATATTTAATATTTATTTAATATTTAGTATTTATCATATATTAGAAAATATCATTTTTAATTTATTTTTAATTAATTTTTTTATTAATTTATATTAATCAATTATTTATTTATTTATTATTAATTTATAATTGACTTATTTTTATTATTTATTTAATAGTAATTTATTAGTTAATGTTTATTTATTTATTATTTATATATTATTTATTTATAATATATAATTTATAATATATAATATATAATTTATAATTTATAAATTATTTTTTATTATTTATAATTTAGAATTTAGAATTTAGAATTTATTTACTATTTATTTATTTTTAATTTTTAATTTTTAATTTATTTATTTATAATTTACTATTTATATTTATTATTTATTTTTCATTATTATTTTATTATTTATTTATTATTTATTTATTTGTATATTATTTATTTTTTTTTATTTTTTTTATTGTTTATACATTAATTTTTATTTTTATTTTAATTTACCACTAATTTATCAGTAATTTATTATTATTTATTTATTTATTTTTCATTATTATATTATTATATTTTTCTTATTTATTTGTTTATTATTTTTTATTATATGTTTATTGTTTATACATTAATTATTAATTTATTATTAATTTATTATTAATTTATTATTAATTTATTATTAATTTATTATTAATAGATTATTTGTTACTTATTTAATATATATTCATTATTTTTTTATTCAAAATTTATTATTTATTATCTATTATCTATTAATTTATTATTTATTTATCATATATTAATTTTTATTTATTCATTAATATATACTATTTATTTATTATTTATTTATTACTTAATAGTTAGTAATGGTTATATATTATATATTATATATTATATATTATATATTATATATTATATATTATATATTATATATTATATATTATATATTATATATTATATATTATAAATTAAATATTATTCACTATTTATTAATGTATTGTTTATTTATTTATTATTCATTTATTTATTATATTTTATTTTTTAATAATTAATAATTAATAATTAGTCATTAATAATTGATAATTGATAATTAATTATTATTTTCTTATCTATTAGTTATGCATTATTTGTTTTCTCTATCAATATATATTTATATATATATAAGTATATTAAATTCTATTTACTCACCACATGAAGAGTCTGCTGGAGTGGTAAAGTCTTTATAGAATAACCAAGAAGTAAGGGGTTCAAATCTCACCCAACACAGAATTTTTGCATGACATATATGGCATGTTCATGCGTGGTATGTGCATGTTCATTGTAAGTAATAATAAAAAATAAAAATAAAATTAATTATAAAATTAATTAATTTTTTTTAATATAAAATAAAATATAAAATAATCCACTGTGAAATAATTTAACGGCAGTTTAAATCACTACTAAATGATTCTCCTGATTTTAAAAAACCACTGCTAAATTGTACCACAATGGTTTTGAAAAACTGTCGCTAAATGATTGCTGACATGTGATTTAGTAGTGATTTTTCAAAACTACTGCAAAACGATTTTGTAGTGGTTTAAACCACCACTAAAAAAAATAAAACTACCACTAAACGCTTACTTTGGTGCAGTGATGTGTCCCAAGAATGATACTTTATGTAACTAAATTTCACTCTTTCTGAATTTATAATATAGTTTCTCCTTCTTGGGGTCTTTAACACAATTCTCTTGTGATCTTCATTCTCTTTATTTCTCTCCATGTATATAAGAATGTTGACTATTAAGACTACCATAAATTGACTGAAGTAATCTCTAAAGAATCTACTCATTAAATTCATAAAGATAGTGGGGGAATTAGTAAGTCAAAATGGAATCACTATAAATTCACAGTATCCATACCATGTATATAATGAAATATCCGGCATGTATTCACTTTTTACCCTCCATTGATAGCATACAGAATAAAGGATGGTCTTTTAAAAGCATTTAGCTCTATGAAGTTGATTAGACAAGTTATCAATATGAGGTAGAGGATAAATATTCTTGACCGGGATCTTGATATGTTCTTGATAATCAATGCAGAATTGTATTGATCTATATTTCTTCTTTAAAAAAATAAAAAGTACACCCTATGGTGATACACTTAGATAAATGAATCCTTTATCATGATTCTCTTGGAGTAGCTACTTCAATTCTTGTAAATCAATTGGGGATATTCTATATAGAGTCTATAAAATAGTTTTAGTATCAGGTATGAGTTATATTGTAAACTCAACTTCATATTTTGAAGGAATACTAGGAAAATCTTTAAAACATACATCAATAAACTCGCATACAGTAGTCATATATTTGATGTTTTGTTTATCCTCGATTATTATAGACAAATTCCCCTTATGAATAGTAAGCAAGACCATTAAAATGTAACTAATTTCCATTGGAAGCTTGTATTCATCCTCACAAAAATAAATGATATCATGATCATTCAGAATATGAATTGTGACTTCCCATGGTAATTGATAGGGCTATATATAGATAGATCCAATCCATTCCCAAAATCATATCAAACACAACTAGAGGAAAAATAGTAATATTTTCATAGGGAACATTCTTAAAAACATTAACATGATATCCCCAACTCCGGAGTGGAGAATAAGCATTCCTTAACCATCATACCCCCACTTCATTATTTGATATAAAAAAACTTCCTGGGTATAGGAGGTATCCCTTATATTAGGGAATTGAATCATATAAATCCCAAGTTCCCCACACATAATACATTAAATTATTAGTGTTACCTTTGGATGATCTTCATTTCCCTCTATTTAACACTTCATTTTTCCTCAATAATTAGATACTTTATGCCCATATTTTCCACACATAAGAAATTATATTTGTTCTTTTAGACATTTCCCTAGGTACTCTTCCCACATTATCAAAATGTAGGAAGCTAAATATTATTTCTTGGATGGATTCCATCAATTAGGCTCCCATGAAAATCTATTTTTATCATATTAGGTCTTTTAGGAAACTCACCCAAGTTGAGATTATTAATAATATATAGACACACATTTTTAGGATTAATCACTGGTTTTTGTATTATAGATTCCATTTCCTTTGGTTCCTCATGAGGATGGTCATTACATTGGTCGTGATATTAATTATTCACATGATTCCTCCTGATTCTATCCATTGACTAAAACAAAAAAGTATAGAGTGAGTAACAATAATCAGAGTGATAAATTATGTAATCAAGAAAAAACATTTATAGGATTTCTAAATCATTACCCTTGTTTTCAATCTATGAAACCTTTGGTTTAACCTAGGTTATCCATGGTCATTATCTATTCAAATCCTTTATAATGGTTCCAAATGAAAATGTGAATTAACCCAAGAATATCCAACATGAGTTTTTATCAAGGTGTGTAGTCTTAGGACCACTCATCGTGCACTGGTGATGTTTGAGTATATACCCAATCCACCCTTTCAAAGTTTTTACCCCAAGGTACATCTATTCCACAACTGCTTCTACTTTCCAGTATCCATAAATGGATTTATTTTCTAGGAAAACCACATAATCCCTACTTTACCAAAGCTTTAGGATATTATCTTATACTTAGACTTATCCCTAGGGTTTTCAACAAATTTCTATAATCATAATCTCTAAAAATAACTAAACCATGATTTTATACAAATAGAGGTGACCCAAACATTACATATATAAATATTACGTCGTTTTAGATGAATATTCAATAAATCTATTAATAATACATTCTATATAATTGTAAAGGTTTAGTGTCTTTGAAGACTAGATACATAATCATCACGTTTCATGAAATCTTTTCAACATCACCTACAATGTTATTCTCATAAAGTACACTTCTAAGCCATATCATACTTAAAATCTTTCATCATATCCTAGGGAAAGGAAACATAATAATGACTAAGCTTAGATTCTTAGTAAGGATAAAAATGGTAGATTCCAGTCAGTGACTATATATAAGAATAATATGATTATAAGTGTATCAAA
Organism: Viscum album; assembly: GCA_963277665.1. Classification (NCBI taxonomy): domain Eukaryota; kingdom Viridiplantae; phylum Streptophyta; class Magnoliopsida; order Santalales; family Viscaceae; genus Viscum; species Viscum album. The sequence goes on from OY728120.1 coordinate 1,495,135,865, forward strand.
ATATGATCTTAACATTTGATAATCATACTCATCAATTCATAGATCATAATCATGGCCTAAGGATTTGACAGTTCATAAGACATAAATCATAAAAAATCATAGATCATCATCTATAAGATCATATCATAAGAATAAGAACATTTAATATAGAGTGTTATAAAATGTGTGGCATAATAATAATCATATAAATATTATTTCAAGTTTACCCACCAAAATATTCATCACATGTTAGGATTTGGGACAACAACCCATGTACCTACTTCGGGATTGGGAAAACCTCTAGTGTACCCTCTATCGGGATTGGAAAAACCAACCATTTACCCTTTGAGTGCATAAACATCAATCATTACCCATTTCATTAGAGGTATATAATGGAACCACCTATCAGATAATCATAATACATTCATATGTATTCCATAAGATTATGAAAATATTTATCATGTCACTATAGCTTAACCTATGTAAAGGAAAATGAGTTTCATAAAAATTTCATTATCACAATAGAAAACTATCTAGTGAAAGGATAAATTTGGTATCATTGGATCATATCACTAGATAATCATAATCAATATCAATGAATTTTTTAATAGATTAAAATACCATTAAAAGATCACTAGACATTTCCTGAGGAAAATACCCTTTTAATTTTGAAATCACATGTTTAAAATATAAAAAATTCCATAATATTTGGAAAAATATTTTATTTGAAAAGGAACATGGAAAATTTTAAATTAATATTTAAATCAAATATTATTCATGATAATGTGAAAAGTCGTTTAAGTGAAATACATTAAAGTAATGATTTTATTCAAACCTTTGATAAAAAGTACATCATTTGGAAAATGCCTAAAAGATTCCTTTTAATGATTTTTATATAAATTAAAACATGGGTAAAAATTACATTGGTCAATACTTTTATAATAATAATAACATTATTCAAAATATTTTAGATAAAATATGAACATGAAATAAAAATATTCCTCACTGAATATAAAAACAAATTCAATTTTCCTTAACAAAATTATCATAGAATTTTGAGTGCTCAGTGAGAGGAAAATGAAAGGAAAACATGTAATTTCAAGAAATTACCAGTGTATAATAAAATAAATAATATTTTTGAGAGATAGATCATGTAATTTTATGATCATAAATTTAAGCATAAATAATCCTAGTAAAAAGTGAGATTGTAACCCAAAACAATTATCGCTTTGGTTACTTTTGAATCATAACCAACATTAAATAAATAACATAAAATGAAAATTTAAATACATTAATATAAATATATCCATGATATAACATATAAAAGGGGTATTATATAGACAACATTAAAGAAACAAGTGGTGAATATGGCATATGTCTTACAGAAACAAATGTGAGATGAGAAACCCTTACCTCAAGTCCGACTTGTTTCTTAAGCACTATAACCTCCTATATAATAAATTTAAATTTATTATACTTTTATAAAATAACTATATCATACTTATAATACAATAAATTTCTTAATTATATCATATTATCACCTATTCATTAAAATTATTTCATTATCATCATTATTTTTTGTGTTAACTGCTTCATTTTTCAGGCATGTTTCAATTCAAAAGTTATGGTCCTTGTATTTTGATAATGGTTCCATAATATCCAAAATATTATTCATGTCATATATATAATGTTAAATATTTATATAAACTTTTATAATCATTAATATAAAGTGGTAATGAAAAAATAATTACATCACTTCATGGTGATGGTAGTCTGTACATATGCACACGTGATGTTTCCACTTTTCAATGGATAGAAAAAAAGAAAGTTAAATAATAATTCTCATTTTAAAAATAATTATTATATCATAAATATTATATATATTCATTAAATATATCCTTATTACAACCTATGTAAAGTAGAAATGAGAAATTAATCACATCGCTTCGTGGAGATGGTAGCTCAAATGCATACATGAGTGATGTTATCATTTTCCAATAGATGGGAAGGTTATAAGGTTGATAAGATATTATAATTAAAAAATAATTATTATTTCATAAATATAATATATATTTTTTTAATCCATCACTTTATCCATTAATGTGAGGTGGTGAAGGAAAATGAATCACAACCCTACTTGAAGGCGATAGTCCACATGTCCGTATGATAGATACTTTCATTACCCATTTGATGGAAATAAGGTGGAAAATGGCTATATCATAATCATAATAAAATCTAAGTATATTTATGATACTGGATTCATCATGTTATGATTAATACAATATATTTATAGAAATTATAAGAAGAAATAAACTTTAAAGGACTCAAGTAAGATGATTACCTCTTTTTTGAGAGGCATCATTTAGCATGTACATTAAGACTTAATAGGATGGTCTTAGGGCCAAAAAAATATCATTAATTAAGGGAAATAATCTAGGAAGTATTTTCATTAATGGTATTGAAGGGCCATATTTTGTGAATGAGTTTTGGAGAAAAGGTTCCCTTTTATAAGTGAGGGGAGGGATACTCAGGGAATTATTTAAAAGATTTAAATAATATAGTCACTTTCTTATGAAAGTTGAAAAAAATGTACAAGGATTATAATTAAATATAATATATAAGGTCAAAATATATTTAACCAATAATAATTATATAGATTTAAGTTTCATTATTAACCATATCTTTTAGTATAACCCCCCTGTAAACCCATTTTAACCCTCACCCTAGTGACAATTTTTTCATTTTTACTATTCATTATGAGTTAAAATGAAAGTGGCCTCATTAAAATATTTTAATATTATTATTATAAATATGGAAATTTTTTTATGAAATTTAATTTATATAATTGGATTAAATTCCTTTTTAAATGAACATGCGAAACACAATGAATACAATTTTTTGAAAAATGAAATTTTAAGCATAAAATTGAATTTAATTCTAATCCTTTACTTATAAAAGATATTATATGAATGTTATATAATTCAGTAAATTCATTAATAAATATTTATTTATTTAATTTATTAATATAAAAAACACATTTCACACATAAAAATAGTTTTCTAAAAAATAACTATTTTTACTTTCAAATGATTTTATCATCATTCATAACCACTAGATAAAAAATGTGTGAATTATTATTAATAAATTACCAATAAATTTAATTAAAACTATATTTTCAATAGTGACCAATATAATTTTTTATATAAAAATTTATAAAACCTAGAAAAATACATTTTAATAAAATGTTTCCATTTAATCATGAAATTATTTTATTTAAAATTCAATTTCTTAGGCATTAATAAAAAAATTGAATTGAGGAATTTTTTTTAATTTATATTTCATTTTTTTAATCTAATAAATACCCACAATACAATATTTAGGTTTTAAATTTTATAATTTCTTATGGTTTATTTAGACCCGGGGTTGGGTGTAAATATTTATATGAAATACATAAAATTTAACTGAAAGGAATATATATAAAATGTTGGGGGTACTATAGGTAGGATACTCATACTCCCATAAATCCATTCATTTACTATCCTATGATCTATTTATGATAATTAGTGCATTGAAGTCTTCCAATAAATGAGTCAACATGGGATTATATTTTAAAAAACTAGAAAACTCAATTAGCTGCCTCATACCCTCAATGCCTCTATTATTATTGAAGTATAACTTCATCAAGGATTCCAAAAAACTCAGTATAAATCATAATAAATGATATTAAAATTTTCATCTAGTATCATGACATCAAATCCATAATTTTTATATATTTAAGTACAACTCAACATTTTCACACTAACTTTGACTTCAAATAAATATTAGGTGAAATCACTTATAGGTCCAACATCTTCCATTTCCTTATATTATATAGAGTGATGATTATTTTTAAGTGGGATTTATCCAACTTCTTATTATATTTCTACTATTTACATTCTACTACTCTATCATCTAGATCATGGGGATCTCTCTTATGGTTCATTTTTCAGTCATATGAACCTCTCAATTTTTCTTCTCACAACTATTTAAATAAGCCTCCGGGCTTTGTTGTTTTAGATTATGGATCCTCTATCCTCTAATTATATTTATTCTACTTTGTAACTAAAATGTTAGGATACAATTCTCCTAGAATCATCTTTCAGTATTCCAGAACAATAACACATTAATTATTCCAAATCAAGTCCCCGCACTTTTTTATACCTTTATCCTTTCCTAGTTAACACATCCATAGCATCCCTTCATAATATCAAATCTCCTAAACATATCATAAATAATTATTTACTTTGAGTAATAATGATTTTAATAGATTTAATATCAATATAAAATTGTCTAACATATAACATCCATATTCTCTTTCTAGAATATCTTAAAATTCCAAAATAAAACTTCTTTACATAAATGTGTGGTTACAATTTACATGTCCTTTAAAACATTTTTATTACTCATATTTAGATACCTTAATATTATTATATATATAATATCTTCCAAATTTATAAATATAGAAAAATAATGGATATTAAATAAAGTAAACCACAACACTTAAAGTTTGTTATCTAGATCTTTCCACTTTAATCTCAAAACATTTTATATGGATTAAGTCCTTTGAAATTAGTAACATAATCTTAAATTATTCCTCAATAACATTCTCACATATAAATATGAAAAAAATACAACAGCTTTAATAATTCAATGGTTAATTCAATCTACAACATCAGATTTGTTTTCAACACAAATATCTCTTATATTTTCATTAATCCAAAGCCTTTATTACAGGGAAGTGTCCTAAAAACACACTACTAAAAACATAAATGTTTCTGAGAGAATTAATTCTATCGGTGACAAGAAATTTTCATATAGTGATTTTGATATACTCCCCATTATTCAACTCTCATATCTTTTCCCCCATTTTTATAATAACAAAAAATTCTGATACAAAAACTATAAAGTAAGACAAAGTAGTTTTTTCCCATAAGATATATGTACTTATCTCCCCCTTAAAAAACCAAAGTATAATGGGGTATGTAATATCATCCTTATGTAAGAGTAAAATTTTGAAAAAGAAGTTTCAATATAAACTCTTTATATCACTTATTGTAATAACTTTATTGAACTTATCAACAATATGATCATTTATTGAAATATACTCTAACCTTATATATTTATTATAAAATTTCTTCTTTATTAAATGATATTTGATATCAATATAATTGTATCTAGAGTGTTGCACTTGATTTATGAAAATGTAAATTACAATTTAATCATCACAAGTAATTTTCAATGGTTTATTAACTTTCACCTTTAAATATAATAGATTATTCCAAGTAATTACATGTTTTACTTATCACAAATCATATTTCATTTATTAATATTTTGTTTTTCTCTTACCATATGTGTGCATTGTATACTTTTTTCTACCCTTACACAATCTCTATGAACCCTTATATAATTTTTTATCTACCCTTATATAAGATTTGTAATACGATCTATACATTTATGTAATTATATTTTATCCTTACATATGAATTTTCATACCCTTAGAAAATCCTGGTAATGTTTATTTTACACTTATGTAGTGCATAAGAATATTGTTTTACCTTTATTGAAAATTTCTATTTTCATTTATGAAAGTTATGAAAAATGTGTTTTACCTTTACACAAATATTAGATAATCCTTATTTAGAATATGAAAAAGTGTTTTTGAAAGGTTTATTGAAAATTTATCTATGTCAATGCTGTAAATGTTAGTTCAACCTTGAAACCACTAGGAGAGTTTTTATTACTCCTGGTACAAGTATACAACCATTAGTTCAACATTGCTACCACCAAAAGAGTGGATGATACCACTAGAGTATTTGTGATTCTACTAGTTGACATATGCTATTTTCAAGGAAATTGGTCTACCGCCAAATCAACTATACTACCGTTAGTTCAAATGATGCTACCACCAGGTGGATCTACCATTATAAAAAGACTAAGCTAATAATAGAATGAAATTTATATCATCAATTTACTTATACTACCACCACTTGAATCATGCTACTTCTAGTTCAAATCATATTACTGCTAGGTAGATCATTCTACTTATATTTGAAGTGTCTACATCCAAATGAATTCCTACTAATATAGATTTTTTGAATTAAATTTCAATTAATTATTAAAATTTCTAGTTTAAGGTATTTAATTTTAATAAAAATACATATGGATATAAGAATTATTATTCTTAAATAGCTACATAGATTAATTAATGTAAAAGTTAGACTACCCAAATTTTCTGCTCAATATGAGGAATTTTATCATTTTATTAAAAAAATACAATGGATAATTGGAGTCTCTGAAAATATATAAAGTTAGAGGAACCCATCATGAAAAAATCCTATAAGGTCTATTACTTTTTCCTACCAAATTAATTCTATGAAAACATAGAGGGTTTACAATGTTATATATAACACTCAATTTTTCCACAAAAAACAGAACTTAAAAAGAATGTTCAAGGTATCCTTATAGATAGATTTAATGAAAATATAAAAAATAAAGAAGAACATTTCTGATCATCCCTTTTCTTTATTCGTTAATAAAGAACTACACAAACACTTTTTCAAAATTTCATTCTTCTTCTCTGTTTTGTTTAAATTTGAGTTATGCTTTCTTTATTTGTTTATTCATTAAGAAAAATCTCATATACTCTATTAGAGAGTATAATATAATCTCTATATTATTATTTTCACTCTTATTATACCATTTATAACTATGGAAGAGGTTGTTTATACCATGAACTATATTCTATGTAGTTACATGTAAAAACTTGATCTAGGTTTTAGATCAAGTTTATTATTAAATAATCTTTTTTGAAACGGATGATTTCCATATAGAGAGGATTATGTATCATCTTGAGAATAAACCTTTTGTTTTTATTTTATTTTGAGTTTCTTTTTTTTATATTATTTTCAAAACAAACTTATTTTAGTTTTTAAAAACTATTTATAAAAACAATACTCTATTAGTTGGATTTAATTTATGTCATATATTCAATATTTAATGTTATTATATTTATTTCAAATGTTAAATTGATTTTTAAATTGATTTAACTAGGATTTGATCAATAATTTTATAAATAGTTTCGAAAAGTTAAATTATATATTTCTAATATTTTAGTTAATTGGGATTATTTATAAATGGGGTGATTTTGTTTTAAATAATTTTTAAAGGGAAATTTTAATTCGAAACTCAATTCAACCCCTCTTTATTTGTCCATTGGGACCAATATTTTGTATCAGAGAAATGTTTTGCATCTCTTTGCTTACCTTTGATCATGATCTAGTTTTTAGAAATATCCTTTTTAATTTTATTGATTCTTTAATTTTTTATTATGGATTCTAAGTATAAAGGTTATGCTACCAATAAGACTCCCAACATTATTTTTTAGAATTATGATAAGAGGAAAATAAAAATGAAAATCCATCTTGAGATCATGGGTTTTGATTTTTGAGGTTCGATTGGTGTTAAATATGAAAATCCCAAGACAAATATATATGAATTATTTGATCTATATAATGATTATTATGATTAAAACTATAAATCTATGAATTCATTATTTTTCACTTTAGGTGAGGATGAATTTAATAGTATATATTCTAGTGATACCATATATCAAATATGAGATAACCTTTCCATGACTTGTGAAGGAACTTATAATGTTAATAAAATGATATTGAATACATATACCATTAATTATAATACATACATAATTAAACTTGATGAATATTTCTCTTACATGTATCTTAGGTTCAATGAGAACATAAATACTATGAATAAACATGAAAAAAATGATATAAAAAGCTCAAGTGATGGGGATATTGAGATATATACCAAATATTTAGATTGGTATTGTAGTCTATATTCAGGAATCATGTGACATAAGAAAAAATCTAGTCAAGGATATGATTCAAAATCTAATGATGTATGAAAAAGAGCTTAAAGTGAAAAATGATGTTGATGAACCAAATAGGAAATCTATTTCCTTTAAAGAATCACATTCAAAAGCTACAAAAGTTTTTAAACCAGACAGTACAAGTATAAATGAAGCTGATACAGATAGTGATGAGTAATTGGGTTAGCTATCTTAATGGTTTAAGAAGTTTTATAGAAAGAATAATTTTTCTTATAAGAAAAACTATAAATTAAAGTATGATAAAAGAGGAAATTTGAGGAATGATTAGGAAATTGTTGAATCCTCTAATGTGGTTTCCTTCTACTAATGTAAGATGAAATTAAACATAAAAGAAGATTTTATAAATCTCAAGTAAATAAAGATATATTAGGATAAAGATAAAAGATAAAAGATATAAATGAAGGTTACTTGGAGTGCATATTATGATAGCTCCAATGACACAAATTCAAGCCAAGAAGATAAGAATAAAAAATAAAATTTATCCTTTGTGAATACTACTTCTAAGGTACCTGATACTTCTTATTCTCATATATATGATGATTCTAAAATGTTTAATAAATAGTTAGAAGAATATTATGCTATGATAGAATATACCATGATTGAATTTAAAGATAAATATGATAATATGAAAAATATTCATGTTTTATGTTTTGTAGATAAATTTAACCTTAATATAAAAATATAAAGGAATTCCAATCTTCTAAATAAAAATACTATTTTGAAGTAGGTAAATGAAAAATGTAAAAATGATTCAGAATAGTTTGTTGATAGAATAAAATATTTGAATACTATACTAGATGAAAAAAAAATCTAAAAAAAATATAAAATCAGTTATGGATCTAGAAATCAAGGTAAAATGTATAAAAATTATCTTGTTCATAGTTCAAAACAACGGAATTTAGTTTCTTGGAAAAATACTTGCTTTGGAAATAATTCTAGAATTATAGACCTAAAAAGGCTTATCTGTATAAATTCAATAATTATTTTATATTAAAGTCTATAAAATATTTATGTATTCCAAAATATTTTATTGTTAATTTGTCTAGAGAAAAACAAATCTAGGTATCGAAATAAATGGGTATTTAATTGATTGCATGAAAAATGGTCAAAAAGATCTAGAAAAAATTTATAGTATCTCGATAGTGTATGTTCAAAAAATATTATTGGAGACCATTCAAGCTTCAATAATATTATAAAAATGTATGGTATACATGTCAATTTTGGTGATAATCCAAAAGGAAATATTATTGGTCTTGGAAAAATTGGTAGCTCTGAATCTATTCTTATTTTTATTATTTTATTTATTTCTTGTTTAAAGTATAACCTTATTAGAATTTATAAGGTGAATGATGATGGTTTTAATGAGTAATTTTTTTATAATTCATATAAGATTTATTATTCCAAGCATTCTTTATTATTTACTTCAATAGGATATTATTATTTCTATGATACTAATTTATATTCCTAGTTCTCTTAAAATATTTCTTGTTTAGGTGATTTTTATGGAGAATATTGGATGTGTCTATAAGGCCCCTGCCTTAAACGTTGCATAATCTTGAGTTAAGTCAATAATTCTCATTAAAGATATTTTCAAGTTTAGAGTTTTATAGAATTAGTCCATAACTATTACATAATAGATCTAGATGTTACAAGTGGATAATTACACTCAGTATCCACTTTTTCCACTAAAGGAAACCCTTTAAAAAATATGATTTCTTTTTCTTGATAAAAATCTTATTGACTTCTTCCTTTATCTTACCCATACTTATACCCTATGTAAAACATTTCAAAAACATGGGATGTGAATAAAAATATTTATAATGAATATAAAATAAGGGATAAAACCGTTAGTCCATGAATATTTAAAACCCATGAAAATATTTTCAAAAAAGTATACTTTTCACCCATAAAAAATATACTACTTAGCATATATCATGTAATCATAATATTCCTACAAAACTTCATAAAAATCATAAAACATAATGGTAAATTATAGCATCCATATCATACTTACATTATAGCTTTCACAACTACATAGAGAGTAACCTTCATGGTTACATTTGGAATACCCATTGAATTGAATATCTATCATGGGCTAAACCACCCTCAATTTATCACGGAACCACCCATATACATAAACAATTCCCAAGAACCATAACATAATCATAAAATATAAAACAGGCATAAAGGAAAAATAAAATTTCCATATTGTAGTAACAATAGTTTATTTCATGATATTGAAATAATAAATCATTTATAAAAATCATTTTCAATAACAAAATACATAAAAAGTGTATATGGTATATATTTTTCTTTTAAAAAAATTATGACTTGTAGAGGAATCTAAAAATCAAATAATTCTCATAATGACGGAAAGGTCATTGTCGGCACATACATTAAAAAGAATCAATAATTTTTTAATTTAGTAAAAAGATTCATAGATAATGATTACTTTTGAGAAGCATTGAATGAAATTAAAAGTCAAAGGGGTTGATTATATACTGTATAAAATAATGTCATGTATAAATCAAAATATGCCTCAATGAAAGGAGATTGAGACGAAGTCCCTTACAAAGATTGTATCATTTGATTAATAATAAATCAATGACATTATAATGTGTGAAAAATATAAATACACTCAATATAAGTGGATATTTAGTGTAAAATAACCATAGGTCATTCACACATATTCTTGGAAAATCAAAACCAATGACATGGATATTTTAACTTAATGAATGGAGATTGAGTTAATATGTCCCTTATCTTGAGTCCGACTGGTCTCATTTATTCTTTAAATATATGGAATAATAAAATAAGGTTAATTTATAATTTATTCAGAAAATTTTTCAAGTTTATCATTAATTTTATATCAGTTACTACCATGTTATAACAATTAGTTAATTTTTTGAGTTCATATCGGATGTTTTGTTGATGTTTGGTACTTGAGTAAAAAATGAAATTTTTTTGATATAAATTTTCCATGTCTTCAAAATTACATCATATCCAAAATATTCATGATTAAAATATCATATATATCCAGTATATATGTATTTATAATAGTCCATAATATTTGGATATAATAAATGAAATGCACCGTTCATGGAGACGGTAGGTTGTACCCATGCATGAACAATACTTTCATTTCTTTTTTCATATTAAATAATTAAAAATAAATGATAAATAGGTATATTTTAATTTATGTATAATATCTATTTTATATATGTTACATAAGTTCATTAACTCCATCCTTTATACGTTCCATGTATGGTATGAATGAGTCATATCACTTTGAGGGGGTGATAGACCACACTTCCTTAAATGAAATTTTCTTATTTACACATTATGGAAAGTATAAGGGTATATTGTAAATAAAAATTATATAAGAATAGATAAAATATAAATATAATATATTTAATATATAAATACAGTTCCATTATAATTTCCATCATGATATGTGGTTGGAGAAAATTGAACAATCATTATTTCATGAGGTAGTAGTTCACCGTACCCAAAAACAGTATGTTATATATCCATTTGATGGAGGTGTGTGTAAGTATAGGTAAAAACATTATAAGAAAAACATCCTAGTATATTTAGGTTACTAGTTTTGTTATAAAATAATGGAATAAAAATATTTTAGGGGTTAGAGAAGGAAAATAAATGAAAGGAGCTTGAGAGAAGACGTTGCCTATAAATCGGGTAACTCCTTTTGATTTGATCCAAAATGGTTCCTTGAGTTGAATTTTTCCCAAGGTAAGAATTATAGGAGGAAGGAAGGGATTTGAGAGCCTATTTGATCTGAATTTGGGCAATCCAAGGGGCTTTAAAGGTGTGAGTAAGTGGGTAGTGGTGGTGGCCTTTTATTAGAGGGAGGAGGGTCACTTTAGGAAAGACTTGAAATATTATTTTATTATAAATTGATTTTCGAATTATAATAGTTAAAAAGTGATATATTCAAGGATAAGATCATGATGGGTCTAAATCCACTCAACCAATAGGTTTTAGACAAGTTTAGGTCACAAAGATCACCATATATTTTGGCTTTAACCCTTCGTTAAATAAATTAACTTTGTTTACCTCACCTGTTTTGATAATCTCAATTATGTTTCCATATGCTTTAATAATACCAAATGATGTTTATTATTTAAACATTGCATTATTTTAGTTAATGTTTAAGTACTTTAAACCTCAAAATATAAATACTTTGAAATATGTCCAAATGAAAAATCTCTTGTGATATATTTAAGTCATTCGGTTAATTAAATGTGTATATGCTTCATTGTATTCTAACTTAACTCATTCTGTGAATAGAATGAATAAATAGACACTTAGTCACTCGTACAGAACAGATCTACCGATATGTATAAGTATACTGGTATGTAATTCTACTGGTACACTGAAAGGTTACCATTAGAGTAAGTCTACCAGTACACTGAAAGGTTACTGTTAGAGTAAGTCTACCGGTACACCAAAAGGTTACCGTTAGAGTAAGTCTACCGGTATGTATAAGTCTACCGGTATGCAAGTCTACCGTTACAGAAAGGTCACCGGTACATAGAGAGCTACAGGTACAAGAACAAATAGCTACTGAAAGGATCTCAATGCTACACAGATACCTACCGCTACATAAAGTGACCAGTACAAGGAGCTACCGTTACAGAGACACACAGCTACCGATACAAGTCGACCGTTACAAGCATTCTGTTTCTTGAACTATTATTATTTATTTAAATTATACTAACGGCCATATTTGGTTAATTTAATGCAACTTCTATTAATTAATGATGGTTGTTGGGATGTTAGGTAACCATACCTCATACCTTCCATAAAGTAATCATTCCCTTTGCTAGATCTGAAGGAATACAAGGAATATCGAGCTGCAGTGAGGAAAAGATATACAATAGAGAGGTGACATCCATACACACACTTACTTGAAGAACACTAGACATACATGAGGCCATTAATACAAGAATAGAACACAAGATGAACCTTAGTCAAGGAGTGAAGAACTAAAACGATCTCTTCATGCACTCAAGCTGATCAAACTGAACCTGAAAATCAAGGAAGCAGACAACACTCTGTTTTCAAGACAAAAACCAAAGAAGGACTCAGAAGCATTTTTGTTTAATCAAAAGGAGTCCATAGCTGCACTTCAAATCACTAGAGCATTCTAAACTCATATATACTCTCTCTCAGTGATTCTTTTACTTACTTTTTGAGCAGTGTGTGTACTCTGTATATTCAATACACACACTGACTCCCGTGCTAAACTGGAGGATTTCTAAATCCCCACACAAAACTTCTATAACTATCTTGTATCCCACTGTGGATAGTGGTAGAGGTCAAGTGTGACCTGGATAGCCTGTGTGCTATTGTTTTGTTTTTCCCACGAAGAACTGTGGTAGAGGTCATAGGACCTGGACAGTCTTTGTACTATTTTTAACCCCGATCTAGGGTGTGGATCAAAATTTATATAAATTGTTTGATAAGACTAAGTCTCAGCTTCAGAATGAACCTCTTGGTTAAAACTTTTTTTCTTATTTATTTTGTTTTTAAACTATATTGAATATTCCTCTGTTAAATACTTTGAAATATAAATATATTTTAAAGTAACTCTGATAGTTAAACTAGAAAGTGTTTGTATTTATTGTAAAGCATTAGGTTAGATTCAAAAGTTAATTAATCTTCATATTAGATTAACTGAGAACTAATCAATCTCTTGAGAACCTAACTGACCCTTTACTATATTACAAATTCACTATAGTTTAGCTTGTTATTTAATTTGGGGGATTTTAACCATAAAGTTTTTAACAGAAATTTTAATTGGAACTCAATTCACCCCCCTCTTGAGTATCCACTCCGACCAACAAACTCATACCATGTCTTCTTGTATTTGTACAGTATATGGTTAATATATTTATTATAAAATACCAAGAGAACCTCAAGTGTATAAGTAATGAAATTTTTAACATTATCTAAGTCATTTTTCTTTAATATTATATTTTTATGACTATTATATCATTTAATAAGTATTTTTTTTAACTCATTTATGTCAGTTTTGACACATTTAGTAATTGATTTTTGTTAAAGTCATGAAAACTTGATTAAATAGATAAAACTATATTAAATCAAAGATAACATGTCATAATAATCTATAAAATTCAGGGATGGCATAAAAATTTTCAAATTACGTTTACTTTAATATTTATAATATCATTTATTTTAATCTTTCATTAATATGGTAATCACTACATCATCATTGTGTCATAAATAAATTTATTTATTTAATGTATAAAAATTATAAATAAAATACCAACATTTAGGAAATATTTTTATCTTTATAATTACTATTTATATTCAAAGAGATCAATTATATAACCCCACCTTAAAATTGTTTTAGTAAAAAGATACATGTTTATGTTATATTTCCCTTTAAATTAATTATTATAACATGTCATTTTCACACCCAAGTGGCTCCCAAATACCAACAGTTCGGCCAAAGGATTTTTTTGTCACTCATGACTCATATAATAAGATTATTATGCATGTTAGTGTAGTTTTACATTATAATAATATTATTTTTACCCTTATTTACCAAATTTACCCTTTAACTGTTGTAAATAAACATAATTACTAAAGTTACTATTCATAATGTTAAAAAATAAAAGGCACCTATTTAATAAATTTGGAACTTCTGATTCCAAATATGGAATCCATTTTTCCAAATTCAAAAAAACAGAAGTTGCAATAATTAATTTAAAATTAAATCCCATTGTTAAAAATGAGAAAACGAGTTTTTAAAAAGTAAAAACCATCAAAAGATTGACACATGTTTATATCAAATTTCAATGTGAAATTACGTATAATGAGTATAATTTTATTAAATTATAAAAACATAATATAATTATACTTTAAAACCAATTACAAATATAATATAACTATAAAAATAAATTTGACGAAAAGGCAGTTTTGAATTAAAATGTAATATTTTTCACGATTCATTAAAATTTGAATTTCATCCGAAAAATACCAAAATTTCAACCAAAGTAAAATTTAGTGTACATATTCTAAATAATAAGTTTATTATGCCAAATAGAACTTATATAATTGTCAAAAACTATATTTAAAAATGGTTCACCATCAAAAGGAAGTAAAATTGTATTTTGTTTTGAAAAATACTTCTTTTATTTGAAAAATTGATTTTGTTCTTATATCATATATATAAAACATATAATATGAATTTTAAACATTACATTAAATATATAAAATATATTTTTCATTAAATAAAAAATCATAAAAGGTGATATGATTTTTTAAAAAAAATATTCCCTTTTAAATATGTTTTCATAAAAAAAATCATTTTTATTTAATTGGTTTTTATTTCCATTTATAATAAATTTGGTAAGAAATGAATCATTATTTAAACATGTGTAAACCATATTTTCATAATCTAGTTAATAATATCCATTACCACTATTCCAACAACTAGGTTATAATGGTAACATTTATATAATAATATTAAGTTTTTTATTTAAGCTCGATGTAGTGTATCATGTATGCTATTGAACAGAGTGTTTCTTTCTTAAATTTCAAGATGTTATATCCTCCCCCATTTAATAAATTTTATCCTTGCAATTGGAATTTGGGGTTGGTAACTAAGGTATAAATTTTCAAAATACCTTTATTTAAAACCCACGTTGGAAAAAGGGTTAATAAAACATCCACTTGAAAAGATAGATAGTGAGGTACAAACGTCACCCAAGATAACACATACCAGGTTACATATAGGAAAACAAATATATGGAAGAAAAAATAACCATATTATTCTGATGGAGAGTGATATAAAACATGATACATAAAAATTTAACAATCATAAATCCACAAACTTGTGATGGGTTAAATAGTATTTGATTTCATAGTCGAAAATGTAAACGGAAAACATTTTTGATTTAAGATACACTTAATAAAGTTGATGAATTATTTTACTACTTATAATTATAACATAATGAAATATACTTACTTGACATGTAGAGTTTCATCAATGAATCGAATTCCACCACAAACTTATCATTTTCCCAAATCGATGAGTATTTAAAATGGCTTGGTCACTCCTAGAGCACTAGAATCAACTTCTAGAGAATAAAATAATCCAAAAAAGTTGAACCATATACTTTCCCTATATGTAAACATTAACTAAAACCAAAATGGTTAGTACAAAATCAGATAATCCCCTAAAAAGAGTAATCCTTTATAAAGAGAAGGACTACTTTTAATCTCCAAAATTCAATATTAATACCCAAGTTCTACATAGAACATTCAATAAATAACTTTCCTTAAAATTCCAAAAATAATCAAAACTAATATTGAAACCCAAAATTTAGAAGGATTTGATAACATAGTCTTCCAAGATAAGTTTTAACATTTATCTCCAAATAACATCAACCACTCTTAATGTATCATACCAAAAATTAATTTCCTAATCACATATTCTCCAAAATAGGTTAATCAATTCCATATATAACTTGAATCACCGTAATTCCACAATAAAAACATGGATTCTTCCAAAATATAGTTAAACCATAAATCCTCAAATAAAATCCCATATTATTATATTTTACTTAGGTATATAGGGTTCCCAAAGTAGTGAACACCTTCCAAAATAACATTTATCACTCAATCTCTAAATCATTTTCCAATACTAAGGATATCCATTTAGTAAAATCTATATCTCCCAAATCAAACTATTCTTAATCCATAAAATAATTTAACTAAAAAAGTCATAATAACCAGGGACTTCATGTAGGCCATTGGTAAGCGATAAATCCCAGTTGCACTTTGGTCGTGGGTTCGATTACCACATATTTTTCCAATGCGAGGGGTTGTCACACGATCTACGTGTTATCCTTTTTCAAAAATTATATAATTTATAACATTCCCAAAAAATGAGATAAAATACTCAAAAATAACCATAACACATTTTCACCACAAAGTTTATCTTATGCCTTTCATTTTGCATCCCAAAAATTAATAACCCATAATTACCTAAAAAATATATGTCTTCAAAAATATCATTAATTAACTTGAAATTTCATAACATAATCCTCAAAAGAGATTTCTTAGATACAGATCTTATTATCAACCTAAAAATTATAAACCCATGTTGATATCCCTAACTCTTAAGAAAACATTATAATCTCCAAAGTTGTCTAAACCAACCTCTGATACCACCAATAAGGCCCAAAAATTAAACATTACATAATATTGAGTTAATTCAAGAATTATCATTGAGGATATTTTCAGGTTTATAGTTTTATAGAATTAGTCCATAACTATTATATAATAGACCCATACATTTCATGTGGAAAATTACACTCAGTATCCACTTTTTCCACTAAAGGAAACCCTTCAAACAAAATAAAAATTTCCTTTTATTAATGAAAATATTCTTGACTTATTCCTTTATCTTAAACATCCTTATAACCTATGGAAATTATTTCAAAAACATGGTATGAGCATAAAAATATCATTAAGGAATATAAAATAATGAATAAAACCATTAGTCCATGAATATTTAAAACCCATGAAAACATTTTCACAAAATCATACTTTTCACCCATAAAACACAAACTACTTAGCTTATATCATGTGATCATAAGATTCCTAAAAAACCTCATAGAAATAATAAAACATAAAGGTAACTTGTTGCATCCATATCATACTTACATTATAGCTTTATTAGCTATAAAGGGAGTAACCTTCATGGTTACGTTTGTAATACCCATCACAGTATATTCCCAAAATCTCTTTAGAGAAACCTTATTGTTTACCTCCATCACGTTACCCAATTCATTGGAGATCTATAATGGGACCACCCTCCTTTGGTTTATCATGGAACCACCTGTATACATAAATAATTCCCAATAACCATAACATAATCATAACACATAAAACAAGAAAAAAGGAAAAACAACATATCTACATTGTAATCACAATAGACCATTTCATGATATTGACACAATAAATACTTCTTCAAAACCATTTTCAATACAAAAATATAGAAAAAGGGTATATTTTATTTATTTTTCTTTTAAAAACATTACAACTTTTAGAGGAAGCCAAATATCAAATAATGCTCATGGCAGTGGAAAGGTCGTTGTCGTCACATACGTTAAAAAGAAACATTAATTTTTTCATTTTTTAAAACGATTCATAAAAAAATATTCATTTTTAAAACCATTTAATAAAATTAAAAGTCAATGGGGTTAATTATATACCATATAAAAGAAAGTCGTGTATAAAAAAAATATTCCTCAATGAAAGGAGATTGAGATGAAGTCCCTTACAAAAATCACATCATTAGATTAAGGGTAAATCAATGGAATTATTATGTGTGAAAATATAAATAAACCCAATATAAGTGGATATTTAGTGTAAAACAATCAATGATCATTCACACATATTCTTGGAAAATCAAAACCAATGACATGGATATTTAACTCAATGAATGGAGATTGAATTAAGATGTCCCTTACATTGAGTCCGACTTGTCTCGTTCATTCTTTAATTTTTTTGAAAAATAAACTTATGTTAATTTATATTTGATTCAGAAAATTTTTTAATTTTATCATTCATATTATATATGTTATTACCATGTTATAACAATTAGTTAATTATTTGAGTTCATATCAGATGTTTTGTCTTGGTACTTGAGTCAAAAATAAAATTGTTTTGATGTAAATTGTCTATGTGGTCAAAATTACATCATCTATAGAATATTATTCATGATTTAAATATCATATATAAATATATTATATATTTATTTATAATAGTCCATAATATTTGGAGATAATAAATGAAATGCACCGTTCATGGAGACGGTAGGTTGTACGTACGCATGAACACTACTTTTATTTCTTTTTCATATTAAAGGAATGAAAACTAAATGATAAATAGGTATATTATAATTTAAGTATAATATTTATGTTATATATGTTATATAATTTCATTAAATCTATCCTTTATACATTACATGTATGGCATGAACGAGTCATATCTTGGGGGGGGGGGGTAGTCCATGCTTCCTTAAATGAAATTATCATATTTACACATTATGGAAAGAATAAAGGAATGTTGTAAATAAAAATTATAGAAGAATAGATACAATATAAATATAATATATTTAATATATAAATACATTTCCATCATAATGTCCACCATGAGAGGTGGTAGGAGAAAATTAATCAATCATCATTTCGTGAAGAAGTAGTTCACCATACACAAAAACAGTATGTTTTATATCCATTAGATGGAGGTGTGTGTAAGTGTAGGTAAAAATATTAGCATAAAAACATCCTAGTATATTGAGGATACTAGTTTTGTTATAAAATAATTTAATAAAAAGAGTTTATGGGGTTGGAGAAAAAAATAAATGAAAGGAACTTAAAAGATGATGTTACCTCTAAATTGGGTTACTCCTTTTGATTTGAGCCACAAGGCTTACTTGAGTTGCATTATAACAATGGTAAGGATTCTAGGAGGAAGGGAGGGATGTTTGGAGATTATTTGAGAATAATTTGGGTGAGTAAAGGGGATTGAGAGGTGTGAGTAAGTGGGCAGAGGTGGGAAACTTTTATAAGAGGGAGGAGGGACACTTTAGGAAAGTCTTGAAATATTACTTTATTATAAATTTATTTTAGAATTATAATAGTTCCAAAGTGATATATTTCGAGGATAAGATAAGTATGGTTTGAAATAATCTCAACCAATAGGTTTAAGACCAGTTTAGGTCAGAAATTAAACTTTATCTTTTGGGTTTAACCCTTAGTTAAATAAATTAACTCTTACAATATCTTCTTATATTTTTACACTATATGGTTAATATAGTTACTATAAAATGCCAAGAGAACCTCAAGTGGATAATTAATGACATTTTTAACATTATCCAAGTCATTTGGCCGAATATTATATTTTTATGAATATTATATCATATAATAAAATAGTATTTTTTTAAAAACTCGTTTATGCCAATTTTTACACTATTTAGTAATTGATTTTTGTTAAAGTCGTGAAAACTTGATTAATTAGAAAAAACTACATTAACTTAAATATAAAATTTCATAATCATCCATAAAATTCATGTATGGCATCAAAATTTTCATATTAAATTTATTTTAATATTTATAATATCATTTATTTGAATCTTTTATTAATAAGGTAATCACTACATCATCATTGTGTCATAAATAAATAAATTTATTTAATATATAAAAATTATAAATAAAATACCATTATGTAGGAAATATATTTATATTTCTAATTAATATTTATAGTCAAATATATCAATTATATAACCCCACCTTAAAATTATTTTAGTAAAAAGATACATGTTTATGTTATATTTCTCTTTACTTTAAATTAATTATTATAACATGTCATTTTCACATCCAATTGGTTACCAAATGCAAAAAGTTTGACCTAAGGATTTTTTTGTTCTTCATGAATCATCCAATAATATTAGAACACATGTTAGGGTAGTTTTATATTATTATTATTATATTATTTTTACCCTTATTTACCTAATTTACCCTTTAACCGTGGTAAATAAAAATAATTACTGAAGTTACTATTCATCATGTCAAAAAATAAATGATAAAAATTTACTCAATTTTTACCTTATGATTAAAAAAATAGAATACATTTTTCAAAATTCAAAACAAATAAGTTTCAGTAATTAATTTAAAATTAAATCCTCTTGTCAAATTGAGAAAACAAGTTTTTAAAAAGTAAAAACCATCAAAAGACCGACATGTGTTTATATCAAATTTCAATGTAAAATTAATTCCAATGACCATAATTTGATTAAATTATAAAAAAATAATCCAATTGAACTTTAAAACCAATTATAAAGATAATATAACTGTATAAATAAATTTTAATAAAAGGCAGTTTTGAATTAAAATGCAGTATTTTCACTATTCGTTAAAATATAAATTTCATCAGAAAAATACCAAAATTTAAAACAAGGTAAATTTTGATGTCTTTATTCCAAATAAGAAGTTTATTATGTCCAATAGGACTTATGAAATTGTCAAAAATTAGATTTAAATAGGGTTCTCCATCAAAAGGTGTTAAAACTGTATATTTTTTAAAAATAGTTCTTTTATACAAAAAATTGAATTTGTTATTATATCATATCTTTAAAACATATAGGATTAATTTTAAACATTAAATTGAATATATAACATAAAATTTTCATTGAGTAAAAATACATAAAGAGTGATATGGTTTTATAAACACAATTATTCCCATTTAAATAAGTTTTCATAAAAACACATCCTTTATATTCAATTGGTTTTTATTTCAATTTATAATAGTAACATTTAAATAATAATATTTATCTTTTCATTTAAGATTAATGTAGCATATCATTTATTCTATTGAACATAGTGTTTCTTTCTTAAAACTTAGGATGTTACAGTGGCATATGAGACTAGTCCACTAAATTCTATAATCACTTAAAAAGATAAATCTTATGTGTTTAGTCAAGGATCTATATAATTTTGAATTTCCTAAAGACAATGTGTACAATCCATGTCAAAATATAAAGCACTATAAAATATATCTCAAACCAAAGAAATAGGTATCTACCTCTCAACAACTATAATTGGTTCATATGGATTTATTAGGACCATATAGAGTTTCTATTTTAACTAGAAAACACCATGTTTATGTCATTATTAATTTATATTATATATATACATGGGTGTTTTTCCTTTCTCATAAAAGTGAATCTCATTCTTATATTTCAAAATATGAAATGTCAATATAAAACCTTAGTGAAATCACCATAAAAACCTTGATAAATGATCATATACAAGAGTTTAAGAACCAAGAATTTGAATCACTCTACTCATAATATAGCTATACTCAAAATTTCTATTCACCTCAAACACCTCAATAAAATGGGTTTTTTTAAGGAGAAATATGAATCTTATGGAAATTCCCTAAATTATTCTAGGTGAATATGACACACCTGTCTCATTTTGGGATGAATCATTTAATACAACTTGTTATGTAATTAATAGTGTTCTTATCATATCAATCTTAAAGAATACTCTATATGAGTTATGCAATTGTAGAAAACCCAAAGTAAATTAATTTGGAGTTTTTTATGTAAAGTGTATATTCTAAACAAAAAGGAGAATTTTAAAGAAAATCAAACCTAAAATATATGAAGGATTTTATATTAATTATTCATCCAATAAAAAATATTATAGATACTTTAATAGAAAATATAATTTTTTTGAAGAAAAATTTCATGTCACTTTTGATGAGATAGGTCCAGATGAACTCAAACATTCTCTAGAAAACCTTGAGGATGATATAACAAATTTGAATATCAATAATACATTTAGAGCTTATGATATTTATACTGATTAAAGTGATAAATATCCTATAATAGACCATAAATTCCTTCCTACACTAGAATTATACTTGGTAGAACCGTGTACTTCAGTTCCTAGAACCATTAGTACACTCAAAAACCATCCCTTAGATTCTGTTTTTGGAGACTTGGATAAAGGTACTAAAACCTAAGCCTCACTAAGAAAATAGGTTGAACATAATTACTTCTTGTCACAAAATAAAACTAAGAACATCAATGAAGAAATAAATTATGGAAATTTGGTAATGGATATGAAAGAAGAATTAAATTAGTTTGAAAGAAATAATGGCTAGGAATTAGTATATAAACTTAAAAGACTGCCTAACTATTAGAACCCGGTGATTATATTGGAACAAAGTTGATTAGTCTATCACAATCATTAAAAAAACTAGTTTGTTTTCGCAAGGATATAGTCAAGAAAAAGTTATTGAATATGAATAAACCATTACACTTATAGCTAGACTTGAATCTATCATAATACTTATTTCATATACAACACATTTGAATTTCAAACTATTTCAAATGGATGTTAAGAGTGAATTTATAAATGGTTATATTATTGAGGGTGTTTTTGTTGACAAACCCCTTGGATTTCAAAATCCTCATTTTCAAATCATGTTTTTAAATTAACAAAATATTTGAATTGTTTAAAACAGGCTCCTAGAGCTAGGTTTGACAGGGTCAAGAATTTTCTTATTTCAAATGGTTTTGAAAAAGGTGTTATTTAACCTACACTATTTATAAAAATAATCTCAAAGTTTGTTTTAGTAGTTCAAATATATATTGATGATATTATTTTTGGATTATACAAATACTCCTTATGTATTGAATTTTCTAAAGTGATGAAAAATGTGTTTGAAATGTGTATAATGGGTGAGTTAAAATTCTTTCATGTTTTCCAATTTTTCAAACCAAAGATGTAAATGTTTTATATTAATGAATATATAAAATGATATTTTAAAAAAATTATTATGTGTAAAAACAAAGGTAGTAATATTCCCATGAGTACAACCTGTAAGTTTGATCAGGATGACACTGGAATTTAGTTAACCAAAATAATTATAGAGGTATGATTGTAAATCTCTTATACCTAACTACCAGCTGACCCAATATTATGTTTGTTTCATATATGTTTTATTGAATTCAAGAAAACCCAAAATAATATCATTTAAATGGTGGTAAATTAATTTTCAAATACCTCAAAAATAAAACTAATTTTGGATTATTCTACTCTAGAGAACACGATTTTGATTTAGTTAGTTATTTAGATGCCGATATTGGTGGTTGTAAGTTAGATAAAAAAGAACCTCTTTTAGATACCACTTTTTGGAAAGGTATCTAGTATCATGGTGTAGTAATAAATTGAATTCTATTGCATTGTCCACTACTGAAGCTGAATACCTAGTTTTCAGAATTTTTTTTGAAAAAATTCCATTATGAAACACACATGAATTGACTATGGTTATGAGTCTAGACATGTACCTATAAACCATTACAATACAATTATTATAAAAATTTATAATAATCTTATGTCTCACTCTAGTACAAAACATATTGGTTGAAGACATCAAATTTTGAGAGATCATTTTCAAAAGGGTGATATAACCCTTGCGTTCATTGGTACTGAACATAAACACGTATAAATATTAATAAAACCTGTGAATATATAGAGAATGAACTATATCATACATGAGCTTGGAATGATACATTTATCTTAGTCTTTTATTTCTTTAATTCCACTATTTCTAGTGGGGTTGATTCATAAGGTAGGCTTAGTATAGTGGCTTCCAACCACTATCCCTTTACCATTGGTTGCTATCGTCAGGTAGTACTATTTGGATTCGACCATTTTAAGTTATATCATTACTAATTTTTTTATTTAACTCGTAAATTATATATTTCATTTGACTTAAAATATTTTATATTTTAAATTATTTTAAATCCCTATATCATAAAATTACTTATTTAGAGTCTAAATAGAATCCTATTTTGTGAAAACCCTTCAAACCACTTCCATTATCTCTCGAATCCATGAACCTTCATCTTCTACCTTTGATCCTCATGTCTCTGTAAAAATAGTGATAGTAAAGTATGCAATAGGTTTTTGGATGATTCATAACCTATAAATAAATCAAATGTTAAATATAGTCAACCATTTGATCCAATAAATACTATTCTTTCATCTTGAGTGGTGGCATATGAAAAATTAATAGATGCTTCTTAGATGAATTTGAGTAATTCATTAGTGTGAAAAGTTCTTCAAGAAAAAGTATGGTATGATTGGTTCTTAAAAAATAAGTGACCTTTCTATCCATGTTTGGTTCATGATTTAAATATGTTTAATGAGATTGTTTTTTAGTATAAAAATAATCTCATAAGAATGATCATAGATGAAAAGGAGTTGGTTTTTTCTTCCATGAAATGGGATATGTGCTTAAAAGTTCCTCATTAGGGAATATTTTAGGATTATCAGGGTTCTTATCCCATTGATCATGCTAACATGATTTTTAAAGATTCCATTCTTGAGATTACTAGATATGCATCAATTAAAAATCCTATGGTAGTGGAACTATATGGGGAGTGGCAACTTATTTTTCATGTTTATTAAACACATGTTATGACCTAAGAAAGGGTATTTCAGTATTATGAGGTACTTTGATATATTATTCCTATATCTGATGAGAAGATGAGATAAAATAAAACTATGTAGATATCAGATGTTGTACATGATGGAGTTGTGAAAGCTTACTTAATGTTAAAATTATCCTATTTATCCTAAGCTAATTTCTAGAATGTCGAAATCCTAAGGACTTGTTTCTTAAGGAGAAAAAAAGGTAAATAAATGTGATGGTTTCCATTTCATAAAAAATCAACTATAAATTAATGAAGGTAAATTAGAACCCTTAGTCAAATAGATGGTTTGTTGAAAGTGAGAGACGATATAAGAAGTTCAATCCAGTGGAGAACCATTCCAGACTCAGATATTTGGTTGATCATGGCTTGGAACAAAATGATACGGTAATTTAATCTTCATATAAACAGGTGGAAGAGGAAAATGTTGATTTTGGATAATAAATAGGGTAATTTATGGATAATGAAAAGTAATAATCTAAACATTTTTCTATTGATATAAGGAGTGACCCTGATATTATCAGGAGTCCAGATGTTTCCTTTGGTCCACCTAAATCTCCTCTTTCCATACCTTATATGAAAATATTGTTAAAAGATGATGAGGATTTTAATATTGAAGTACCAAATTCAAGTTAGTTTGAATATTTTTATTTAAATATCCCTATGGATGTCATTGTATTATTATATGACTCTCTATGTGATATTGATGGGGAAGATGAGGATAAAGAAACAAATACTTACATGAATGTTTCTGAGTTTTCAAGAATTTTTGGTGGATATTAGGATATAAATTCCCAAAGTATTTTAGTGATCCAAGTTTTTAGAAGCCCAACACAGATAGATGAGGTGGATTCAAGTGATAAATTTTCACCTTATAAGAGGGATAAGTCTCTAGGATATACAATACTTGGATTTTCCTACTCTAATTTAGATGATGATGATCATGATGGAGGTAGTTCACTAGAGTATAGTGGAACAACCATTTCTATTTCTTTGAAGAATCCTATGGTATATTTGATAGAAAGGATTGACCATGATAATCTTATTTGAAAATTTTTATTTATGGAATCTACTCAGGATTAAGAACTAGTGGAAGATATAGTGCTTATTAAAGAAGTTATTCCCTAGTTTCCTTGTTATATTTATCCTCTAGATCATTCTTCTCCTTTACCTAGATTGGGGAGATCTCCTCACACTCCCCCTTAAGATAGTCATTTGACCATGGATGACTTAGATTCTTTAAAGGAAGAAATCCTATCTAATCTCAGTAGTTTTCTAAGGAAACCTACCTTCTAGGATAATATTCTAAAAGAGGATGAAATTTCCTTGATTGTTTCCTAGGTTGTAGAACACCTATAACTTAAAGTTGTTCTTTAGAATTAGAAATTTAAAAGTAGATAATAGAAGGTTGGTTGAGTAAGTTAGTGTTATCCATTATAACATGGATGACGTGAGGATGGATATGGATAGGAGAATTTAAGAAGTTCTTGAAAGTTTGGACTCTCTTTTAACCATTTCTATTTCTTCTTCCTGGGATCCTCCGCACTATGTGCCTACCAGTGTGGATGTTGAGTTGATCAGAAATATCATTAGAGAAGAGATACAGGTAGTATTGGATAATTCCTATATATATCACTTGTATGAACTTATAAAGATCATGTCTCATGGTGATAATATACATAATCTAGTTAGATAAAGTTTAAATGAATTAATAAGTTGTAGGGAAATCATAACCAAAGCTATTAAGTATTATCTTTCTTATATTTTTACCATAAATGATATTAATTATCATTTAATGTTTTTAGATAAAAATATAAGTTTTCCACCTATCACCAGGTATTTCAAAGATAAATTAATTTATTTGAAGTCTTTATCCCCATTTCTAAACCTATTCATAGAGGAATATACATATTTATTTCAAGCAATAAAGTATACTGGAAGGGTAATTAGTTAGTTTGTGGAGCTAATGAAGCCGTTTATCTACACTATATAGGAAACATTCATTTCACCTCCAACTATCCCCATGAAATACTTGGTTTCTACTACTAGCTTAGTACCTATACAGACTACATACAATATAATTAGTACTTTTAGAATTATTCCTATTGAGGAAGTGGGGAATTTGAGGCTATTTGTTTTTGGAATTATTTTCAGGCCTCTGGCACATCCTTTTCCCCCTACTCCTTCTCTAGGTGTTATTGAAAAAATAAATAGCTAGTTTATCCAACCCCCATTTCTAATGAGAATTATTTATAATTTGATTAGGATTTGATAAGATACTTTTCTTTTGTTATTAATTTTTGATGATTTAATTTAATTGAATTTTCTAGTAATGGAAAATCATTACTATTTATTCATTTTTATTTTAACAGATAATTTTTTTCTCCCCTATCCCTTTTTGATAATCCCAAAGGAGGAGAAAATAATGGGTGTAGAGAAATAATGTGATTGTGTATTCTTGTGATTTTTATGGAACCTTATCTTTATTATCCATATTTTATTTTGAAAAATCATTTATATTTATTTTAAGAAATCTACCTTCTTGAAATATACTAATTTTTAATTTCTTTTTCAACCATGATTTTTTATCATCAAAAAGGGGGATATTTATGTCTTTGTCCAAGAAATTACTTGTTTTAATTCTCAATAATCATGTATTATTTATTAACATTAATTTTCTCTACCATTATGTGAGATTTGTAACCATGGTTCTACCCCTATAGAATATCTATGTACCCTATGTAAGTTTTTATCTTCTTTACGTAAGATTTATAATGTGATCCTTAGATTTATGTAGTTATAGTTTACCTTTATGTATGAATTTTTTACCCCTATACAATCCATTTAATTTACATTTTACCCTTACACAATATATACAAATATTGTTTTTCCTTTACACAAAATTTATGTTTACCTTTACATATGCTATGAAAAATGTGCTTCACCTTTACGTAATTATTAGATAACCCTTACAAATCATATAAAAAGTATTTTTATTCTTATAAAAATTTCATTGAAAATTTTCTCTAATTCAATGATGCTACTGTTAAATTATCCTTTCTACCTTAAAAAGAGTTTTTTCCACCTCCAGTATAAGTATGATACTAGTATTTTAACCTTTATACCACCAGAAGAGTTTCTACTACTACCTGAGTATTTATTATACCGTTAGTTGACATTTACTACCACCAGTGCAACTATACTACTTGATAAACTGTGATAAAATAAGTTAAAATGATGCTACTTTCAAGTGGATCTACTACCATCGTAAGACTTATCTAATACTATAAGTAACTTTCTACTGCCAATTCACTTCTTCTACTACTGGTTGAATCATGATACCACTAGTTCAAATCATACTACCTCGAGTTAGATTATGCTTGCACTATTTGAAGTTTCAACCTCTAGTTGAAGACCTGTTACCATAGGTTTCTAGAAGAAAATTTCAAATTAATTACTCCAAAATCTTGTTTAAGGTATTTAATTCAAGATAGAGACCCTTGGATTTAATAATGATTATTCTTAAATTACTACGCATGGGAATTAAATAAAAAGTAAGACTTCCAACATTTTTTGCTCATTATGGAGAATTATATTATTTTATTATTATCCTAAAATAGATAATTTGAGACTTTGAAAAGCTATAAAGGTAGAGGAACCCCTGATGCAAAAAATATTGTCTAGCTGATTAATTTTTCCTACTAATTGACTACTATGAAGACATAGAGGATTATACAATTCTATAAATGACAATATATTTTTCAATAAAATTGGAAAATTGAAAAGAATATTTACAAAAATATCAAAGAAATATTTAAATACAATAAAAAATATGAATAAGAAAATTATTAATATTCTCTTTACTTGATGAGAGAAAGATGAACAACACAAACACTTCTTCAATCAATCAATCTTTTTCTTTTTTATGTTTACATTTGTGTTGTTCTTGACTTATTTGTTTATTCATTAAGAAAAATATAATGTACTATGTAGAAGAGTACTAGATACTATCTATATTATTCTTTTTACTCTTTTTATCCACATATAACTATAGATAAGACTATGTGAATCCTATACTGCATTATGTGAAATTTTATATAAAAACACGATCCAGGTTATGGATCAAGTTTATTTTTTAATAAACTATTTTATAGTGGGTGATTTCTATATGGATAGGATTATGTCTTAGATTAAAACTAAACCTCCTATTTTTATTCCACTATGTATTTATTTGTTTTATTGTCTATTTTTTTTAAAAACTTTTTAGTCTTTCAAAACTATTTAGAAAAACAACACTCTATTAGTTAGATTTAATTAGTGTCTTATATACTATTTTTAACACGATTAGATTTATTTCAAAAGTTAAATTGATTTTTAAATTATTTTTTATGTGATGTGATTGAACCTTTGAGAAATATTTAAAACAATTTAAAATATATACTTCAACAATTTTAGTTAACTTGGATGATTTATAAATTGGGGGATTTTATATTAAGTTGTTTTTAAATAGAAATTTTAATTATAAACTAAATTAAGCCCCTCTTGAGTTATCCACCGAGTCCAAAAAAATATTTTATATTTAATTTTATATACAACTGTTTTGTACATGAATATGTGGAAACAACATAATTGATTTCATCTATGTTTAAAATTAAATAACATTGTTTCATGCTAGGCTATCTTACAAAATTTTCTCCCAAAAATAAATTTCCACATAATTTTGATTTTTTATAATTACAATTCCCAACCTAGTCAACATTAGTGAAACTGAAAGACTTTAATTCTTAACTTTATCTATACATTAGTTGAAAAATCAATGTTTCTTTGATATACTGGAGAATAATATTGTCGGGCAATATGTATGATACCTTTGAGTCACTTTCAAATATTTCACCCAAATTTACAACATAAATAATGTCTAATCTTGATTTGTTAAGATAAATAATGGTTATTATTATATTTGTAAAATATTTATTATTCAAAAATTTTCATACTTCATCTTTAATCAACATCACACCAACAATCATGGGAGTTGATAATTATTTATAGTATTTAATGAAATAAATGTTCAACAATTCTTTTTCATATTTATATTGATATTAAAGATATACTTTTATTTTTTAAATAAAATATAATCCTAGAAATAAACACATATACCCAAGGAGTGATGATTTAAAATGATTCATCATTGATTTTTTAAAATCCTCAAAATCATACTCCTTGTAACCTATAAAAAGTATGTCATTGATATAAATAACAACAATTAGTATGCTTTTGTTCATCTACTTTACATAAATGTTACTATCCATATTTACTTTTTAGAATTTCTTTTTATTTATGAAATTTTCATGTCATGAGTACCAAGATCTAGCGGCCTATTTTAACTCATACAAATATATATTCAAATCTCAAACTTTAGTTACACCATTATAAAGGATGAAACCTTTAGTATGTTTAATAAAAAATTATTCCTCAATATCTCTATTCAGTAATATATATTTTAATTCAATTTGATAATATATATAATGGATGATCACTAAAAAAACCCAAATCATCCTGATAGATCAATGTCTTGTAATAGGTGTAATAGGTTCTTCTAAAAAACTCCTTTAACTTGTGAACATCCTTTCTAAACTAACCTATCTTTTTTTCTTGAAATCTATCTTTTATCTTTAAGCTTGTTAATAAACACCCAATTAGTTCCTCTAATATTTTTTCCTTTGTGTTTAGGAATAAGTTCCCATGGGTTATTTTTTCAATCTAATCGAGCTCCTCCTTTATGGAATTTAGTAGTTTTTTTATGTTCAATAGCCTTAGAAACTGATTTTTGTTTTACCTATGAAACATGATTGGTTTGATTTTCAAGCCTCAACTTACATCTATCTAAACTATAGTTTCTTGAATTATAATGATTTTTATATGTTTGAATATATTTTATAGTTTCTAAAACATTAATTTTAAACAATTAGAAATATCCACACCATCAATGGATTCGTTATAATTAGGAATGACATGATTATGTTCATCATCTTCATTTTCCCCAATTTTTCCAAAAACTTTCATGTCATATTCCAAAAATTCCACAATATTTTCACTTCATGCAACTTAAAAGATGGCTTATTTTCAAATACCAACACATTATTATAATCCAAAAATATCTTTAACAATCTAGTATCGCTCATATATACTATTCAGCTGCATCAATAACCCATGAATACTCTACTCTTTCCTCAACTTTTTTATCAATCATTATCAAATTCAAATTTTATATATTTATTAGTCCTAGAATCCCAAAAACCTTTAAGTAATTCATTGTAGGATTTTCCTTGAACCGCATTTCATAAAGTGTCATATTTAATTCTATACATAGAAACATCTAGTCTAAATATCAATTGTTAAACTTATAGCTTTTCCCTAGAGTAAAATTAATAGTTTAAATTTAGTAATTAAATTTATTCTCATCTCAATTAAACATATATTCATAATTTTAGTGAATATATTTTTTTTGGGGTGTAAAAAGAGAACTACATTGATGTTTAATCCTATGTTTTGTTAAATAGGATTCAAATAAATTTATTATAACCTCTTTTTGTTATCAGTTATAAAATTCATAATACATACTCCCAGTTATTTTTTAATATCCCTTATAAGTATTTTAAACATCTCCACTACTTTATATTTATTCTTTATGAACATAACATTATCCATTTTTGGTCAAATAATAAATTAATGTAATAAATTATAGACTTTTTATGTATTGATGTCCCGTCAGTCTATAAAAATTAGAGTGTATAAGTTTAGGTGGCCTAGTGGACCGAATATCCACCCATTTGTGACTTCAGTGTATAATCTTAACCTTTTAACATATTCTATAAATATCATCATAATCTCTATTTAGTTGTGGTAGTTCACTTAATAGATCTTCCATTGATATTTTAATCACGATCCTTTGGGAATTATAGAAAAGTATTTTATGCCACTACTGATTTTCTGTCATTATAGATAGATAAGAAGAGTTACCAGGGTCACCAATTTAGAAATGGGTTTGACTAGACATTTATCCCTTAGTAAATATTATTCTATATTTTTATAAACATGATTATATATGTTTTATTCATAAAAAATTTATTTACCATCATCAAAATGATGGATAACACACAAAAAGTTTTCTTTAAGCTCTTCCACATGCAATATATCATTGGATTTTAATTTATGGGCCTTAATCTAGGTTTTAACAATTCTTTTAATTTTTAAGGAACATTCATTCCAATGGTTTACAATCTAGAATTATTATCCATAATATTTTCAATATTTTAGTGTCATCTGTCAATTGGGATGAACAACCATGTTGGAATCCTCATGTATTAATCATGTTTTAATGATCACAAATCTCATTAATGATCACAAATCTTATTCAACCTAGTTAACTCCTATAAATTATATCTAATCATGTCTATTTATGTTTCAAGTTATCTAATGATTTATAATGGTTAAGCTCAATCCATTTCATGCATATCACTGTTTAAGTCTGAATATAGTTTTTTGCATAAGTAAGCTAGACACCGTGAAGCCAGACACCGTAATCCAGAAACTGTGAAGCCAGACACCATAAGCCAGACACCGTAAGCCAAACTGTTGACAGTGGGTGCCCTAGAACCAACTTATATTGTACTTTGATTACTATTACATGTATTTAGGTTGTTTTATACATGTGTTTATCTTTCCATGATAGTGTAGATACTTCTGAATCCACTTTATTAATGGCAATGTCCTTAGATTACATGTCTCATCAAATGGTTATAGCAGGTCCCAGGCTATAATGAGAACCCTGAGATGCCATGACAGTAATCTTAAAGTAACGTCCTATGGTCCAGTTACATCATTCTGAAAGGACACAGATGATGTGTGACCATCAGGTGTTAGGGGCTCATAAGCATTGAGACTTCATCTCATGAAGTTCGCACTTGAAGATCTCTAGTTGTCGAGATCATGAGGACAGACCTGCTTAATAGGAACACCACATGTTTCTGGTGTCATTGGTCGTTACTATATATGGACATGTGTGGTGGTCTCCTGACTTGAAATCATTATCAATGAATGTCATTTAATTACGTACATTTGATATAAGGCGAAAACCATGGAGACAAGTCGTGGTGAGGTAGTTTATATCGGGTACGTTATTAATGGCATGGCATTGATTGAATGATCGAGAAAGGATTTGTCGCTTTCGAGTTTAGGAAGAGATATCTCAGGCCTGGTTGATTAGGATGGTTGCACCTTCATTAAATCCATGGCCATGGTAGTGGAAGGTAAGACCGTCTGGACAAATCAACAAACAAAATAAAGCAAATAAAGAATGATGACACTAAGTATGCATTCTGCTTTATTGAGATATCGATGAAGAAGATATTAGATTACACGGACCGTATTCGTAGGAAGGCAGTCATTGCTTTGACTTTTCCTTATCTCTATAGGGGCCTCGATGTGTTGCTAGACCCCACTCTAGGTCGGTGATATTATTCACTTCTATTGAGATAAGGGCCTAGAGGGTCACACACAATAGCACTTTGAGATTCTTCCCTATTCTGATGAATAGGATTATAGGACTTGGTGGTCCCCACCATGGGTTCCAGGTATTATCCAATTACTATGGATCACCAAGTAATAAATAAATTCTTTTATTATTCAAGTTTGGAATAATTCTTTGAATTTATTTATAGCATGTATTTACGAGTGATTATGTAAATACATAGATAAATATTAATCAGACAGATATTTATATCTTGGGTTCATTTAATATTATCAGGAGGTGCGAGTCGAGTTAGACTCATGTTTATCACATAATATATATATTTATATATATTTCAGTTCAGTGATAAATAATAAATATTATTTATGGCATAATTTAATTTTTCATAAATAATTATTTATAATATATATATAGTGAATGTTTAATACACGGGGGCCGGGAACCCTTACCGTGTATTTTAGATATTCCCTGTATATAGTAAGAGAGAGACTCTCCCCTAGGGACTATTAATCTGTTGGAATTGAGATCCTCTCTCTCCTCCTGAGTTCTAGAGAGAGACTCTCTCAAACTAGAAAGTTCTTCAAGTACCGCCTTCATGGATCGAAGACGCTAGTTTGTGGTGATCATCGTTGTGTCGAAGTGTGCGTCGAAGATCCGCGCTAGCACCCAGATCTTGACAAACGGCGCGCGAGCAGATTTGCGAGGCATGTGTGGAAGATCTAGAGGGATTCGACGTCAGAGTCTTCGAATAATGATCGTCGGCGTCCTGCACGTCAATTCTGAACAAGGTAAATATTCAAGTTTATTTTTTTTGTGCTCCTTAAGAACCTTGGGAGATCCTCGGACCAAGCCGGGACAAGATCACCGGAGTTGACAGGGTTATGTCACTCCGATGAAGTAGAAAAACATTAAAATCCCGGCCCACCGGCTTCCGCTGTGCAGTCCCGGTAGTCAATAGTAGTATCATAGAGATTCTTAAGGTTTTTCTGAGTCAAAAACATTAAAATGCATTAAATTTAATTGCGGGGTGTTAAAATGGTTCATTCGGATTCGACCGCACGTCGTTTCGATTTCGAATGATCAAGATACTATCATTTGAAAATTTTAATCAGATCGACGTTGCGTTTTTCGTTCATTTGTTGTTAATCTCAAATTAAGAATCAACATCAAATAAATATTTTATTATAAATATTTTATAGTAAAATATTTTATAATAAATATTTTGTTATATTTTATAATAAATGTTTTATTATAATTTTATAATAATAAAAGGGAGGGAACCAAGACTAAGACCCCAAATGGGGTCTTCTTGCCTTTTAAATTAAAAAAAAGGAAGAAGAGACCCCAAAATGGGGTCTTCTTCCTTTATTTAAAAAAACAAAGGGGCTGGAATTTTGTCTAAAGGACAAATTAGAGAAAAAAAAGGTGGAGGAAGACCCTTACGGGTCTTCTCTCCCGTGGCGCCCCAAGGGAGGTCAAACCCTAGGGCCTCCCTCCCCCTCCGCCGGAACCCCCTCCCCCAGAACCTCCTCCGCCGGACCGGCCTACTGCACCACGCCGGCCTCCAAGCACCGCGCCAGACTCCTCCCCTCACGGCGGCCTCCTCGCCTCCGCCCCATGCGCGCCGGCTGCCCTGACCCCAAGCCGCGTCGGCCTCCTGCATCGCACCAGACGCGGTCCGCGTTGGACCGGCTCCTGCCGGCAGCCGTCAGCCACGCCGGTGATCCCCCTACCAGACCGCTTCGCACAGCCCGCTACCCGAGCCCTCACCGGACTTCCTCCGGGCCGCACTGAACCGGCTCTGTCCGGACTCCCCGGACCTTCGCCTGCCTCCTCCTCCAGGTCCCGCCGGACCGGCACCCTCCGGCCACCCTAAGCCCTCGCCAGGCTCCTCCTCCATGCCGGACCGGTTCCGTCCGGCCGACCCGAGCCCGCGCCAGACTAGACAGCAACTTCGTCAGCTCGCCGGAGCAGCGGGCTGCCAGAAGATGCAGCCGTCGCGGGAAGCGTTGGACGCCACGGTCATGTCGCAGTCATGCCGCGGTCACACCGCGGTCACGTCGCGGTTCCAGGACGACATCCCGCGGTGGTACGCAGTCCTGCCGGACTCCTCTTCGGCTAGAGGTAACCATGTACTGAATTAATTTTAATTAATTTAGTTTTTTAAATTAAATTAATTGGAATTAATTTAGGGGTTTAAAATTATTTTAATCCGAAAATATTAATTTAATTTAAGTTTAGAATTAAATTAATGGTTTAATTTAATTTAATTTTTGGAATTAAAATTAAATTAAACAAATGGAACTGATAAAAATAAATTATTTTAATTTAATCAAATTCATTTAATTTATTAGAACACCCTCGCATAATTTAAATTTATTGCAATTTAATTTTACTGCGCTTTTACCCCAACTGGTCTTGAGCTATGGACCGACCTATGTATGTCTGGAATGTATTTATTTATTTAATTATTTATTCAATGCGTGCGATTATTGTAATAATTAATTAGATAAATGATGGTCTGCGAATCGTCTTTTAATTCAAATATGTATAAGGGTCTGCGTGTCCATTGCACCACTTGTATTTTGTACCCCAGACCCCCTAGTCTGCGTGCGAGTATATTTGTATTTATTCAGTGATGATCCGAGAGGCAGACCCCGCCAAGATGAGGTGGTAGTCCAGACAGGAGTTAGACGCTTTGCACTGGGGCCAGAAGCGACACGAGTCATGTATCGACTCAGTTATGGATTCCCCTAGGTGATGATTGATCAGTTATAGATCAATCATTATAGAATGCTCAAGACCAGTCGGAATGCATGATTTACTTTATGCAGAGTTTATTATTTTATGTGTCTTCATGATTATTGCATGATCACATAGGATAGTAAACAAGATAAAATGGATAAATTTGTGACGAATAAAATACTCTATTGAATGTTCAGTTGTGAGCGCGACAACCCAGTTTGAACATAATAAATAGAAAAGGATTATATTCATCAATTAATATTAAAAAATCCCTCAAACATATATTAAGTCCAAAATGCCTTTCATTTCTCACATCTAAACAAAACCGGCTGTTTGGGTGCTCATCAGCCTCAGTTGAGAGTGCCTCTTACTACCGGGGTGTTTTCATGTAAGAAATGGGTTGACTTAACTAAAGTGAGTAGTCAAGGATTAGACTTAGCTAACTTGCTATCACTTTAGAGGAAATAGGTTGAGGGAATCAAGTTTAGATTCCAAAAGCTGGGACTTTACTCAACTACACAAGGAACCACAAGAACAAGTGGTTGGCCAGCATAACGCCTACCTTGAAACCCTCCAAGTAGTGTCGTAGCCCTAGCTTGTAGACTACGAAGGGGGTTTCGAGGATCCTTGCCACTAGAATGCTCAAGCGATAGAGTATTCCAAATCTAATGGTGAGGGATATTAAGGTTCGTTAAAATAGTGGGAGACATTAAATGATATAATAATTTATTAATCATAAAATGTCAAAAGGTAATCAAGACAAAGTACTAACTGCTAAATGTTTATCTGATGTAGATTCAAAATAGAAATCACCAACACCACAAGTACTTTATAACTACGATCGATCTTGGATAAAGAAAATATCCTGACTAGCAATAACTTCCAGGAGTGGTACAGGCGCTTGCGCATAGTACTACGCCAAGAAAGGAAGTAATATGTGCTGGAATCCCCAATTCCTGCTGAGCCTCCTCAGGGAGCAAGCAATATGGAAAAAGATAAATGGATAAAGCATGTAGACGATGCGCTTGATGTTCAATGAATCATGTTGTCATCCATGTCCAGACAATTACAAAAAATGCATGAGGAAGAGGATGCCTACAAGATGCTTTCACATCTCCAAGAACTATATGAGGAGAGGGCCAGACAAGAAAGGTATGAGATCTCAAGTGCACTTTATAAGTGCAAGCTATTATAAGGGAACCAAGCCAGTCCTCAGATACTCAAGATGATTGGGTATATTGAGAGGATTGAAGCCCTTGGGTTCAAACTGAACCAAGAACTAGTGGTGGATCTCATACTTGCCTCTTTACCGTCAATCTTCTCGACTTTCATTGTCAATTATAATATGAATGATATGACAAAGTCGCTCCCCGATCTTTTGGATTTAGTTCTCCAAGCTGATAAGGACATGAAAAACACCAATTCATCTGTCCTTATGGTGAACAAGAAAAACAAGGGTAAGGAAAAGGGGTCTAAGGACAAGTTAAGTTCAAAGAAACCATTGCATCGTCCTTCCAAGAAGGCAAAGATTCATAGGTAAAGTAATGAGCAGGAAGATGTCTGCTTTGGATGTGGCAAGAAAGGCCACTGGAAGAAGAATTGCAGAGCTGGGAAGAAGAAGCAAGTTAACGCTTCTGCTTCAGGTATTTTTGTCATTTAATTCAATCTATCTTTATCTACAAGTTGGGTATTGGATATGGCATGTGGCTCACACATTTTTCTTCATATACAGGAACCAAGTAGTTCAAGAAGATTGTAAAAGGTCAAGTGGATCTCCGAGCTGCAAATGGTGCAAGTCTGGTGGCCTTGGCAGTTGGTGACTATCACTTGACTTTACCAACTGGTTTGGTTATTGTTTTAAAAAATTGCTATTATGTACAGTCTGTTACCAGAAACATTATCTATGTGTCATGTTTAGACACTATGGGTTTTTATTTCAATTTTGGAAATAAAAGTTGTCTCTTTTATAGGGATAACATATGTTATGGTATGGCACATCTTAACAATGGTTTATATATACTAGAACTAAAAAACTCAGTAATGGCTATCAATGACAGAAACAACCAACATGACTCAAATAACACCCGCCTATGGCACTTCAGGCTTGGTCACATAAATGAGAAGTGATTACAAAGATTACATCAAGAAGGGTATCTAGACTCGGTACAGTTGGAACCCTTAGATGTATGTCAAGCTTGTTTATAAGGAAATATGACCAAAGCACCTTTCTCAGGAAAGGGAGAAAGAGCCAATGCAGTGCTGGAATTAATACATACTGATGTATGTGGTCCATTTCCAGTAGAGGAAAGGGGTGGTTTTCTATACTTCATTACTTTTACTGATTATTATAGTAGGTATGTCTATATCTACTTAATGTGGTATAAGTCATATTCCTTTCGTTTAATTAAGGAATACCAAAATGAAGTAGAAAACCAACTTGGCAAGAAGATAAAAGAACTTCGCTCAGACCGAGGTGGAGAATATCTTAACCAAGCTTTCATTGATAACTTGAAGGAGTGTGGGATAGTATCCCAACTCACTCCTCCTTATACACCACAATGGCATGGTGTTAGTGAAAGGAGGAATAAGACCTTGCTTGACATGGTCATATCAATGATGATTCATACAACTCTTCCATTATCCTTTTGGGAATACGCCTTACAGACAGCAGCATATACCATTAACCGAGTACCAACTAAAGCTACATATGGGATTCTATATCAGTTATGGTATGGAAAGAAACCCAATCTGACACACATGCATATGTGGGGGTGCGAGGCATTTTTCAAGACTTTACCAAGTGAAAAATTAGAATCTAGAAGCACTAAGTGCATCTTTATAGGTTATCCTAAGGAAATTAGAGGATACTACCTATATAACCCTTTAGATAGAAAAGTCATTGTGGAAAGATACGCCACATTTCTAGAAAGGGATCGCATTTCTACTGGAAATAGTGGGAGCAAGATTGAATTCAATGAAGTTAATGCTCCAGATGCACAAGATTTGGTAGAGGAACAATCTCCACAAGAGCAAGTGGAAGAAGAAATTTTTCCTGAGACACAGATACTGTGTAGGTCTACGTGAGAGGTTAGAGAACCAGGGCGTTATGGTTTTCTTGTCACCGAGTCAGGTGACACAATAATCCTTGAGGATGATGAACCTCTAACCTAAAAGGAAGTAGTAGAAGGCAAAGAAGCTGCTACATGGCAAGAAGCCATGAATTCTGAGATGGAGTCCATGTACCAAAATAAAGTTTGGATTTTGGTAGACCCTCCAGCTGATGTAAAACCCATTGGTTGAAAATGGGTATTCAAGAAAAAGTTGGACATGGATGGTAAGGTTAATACCTTTAAAGAAAGACTGGTTGTAAAGGGTTTCAGACAACATCAAGGAATTGACTATGATGAAACCTTCTCACCAGTAGCAATGCTTAAATCCATCAGAATATTGCTTGCAATAGCAGCCGTTCATGATTATGAAATTTGGAAAATGGATGTCAAAACTGATTTTCTAAATGGGAAGTTGGTTGAAGAAGTCTATATGACTCAACCCGAAGGGTTTGTTAAGTCAAAGAATGCCAATAAAGTATGCAAGTTGCAGAGATCCATTTATGGATTGAAGTAGGAATCGAGATCATGGAATGTATGCTTTTATGAGACCATAAGAGATTTTGGTTTTGTCAAAAATGAAAGTGAGCCTTGTGTCTATAAAAAGGTTGGAGGGAATGCTATCGTTTTCCTAGTTTTATATGTTGACGACATATTAATCATGGGAAACGAGGTGCAAGTCTTACAATCAGTTAAGACTTGGTTAAATGAATGCTTCTCCATGAAAGACTTAGGTGAAGCAGCCTACATCCTAGGGATCAAGATCTATCGAGATAGATCTCAAAGGATGATTGGCTTAATTCAAAGTACATATATTGACAAGGTACTCAAAAGTTACAATATGGAACAATCCAAGAGAGGACTGTTACCTATGTCACATGGTGTAAATCTCTCCAAGAAAATGTGTCCACAAACACAGGAGCAGATTGACAGAATGAGTAGAGTCCCTTATGCTTTGGCAGTGGGTTCTGTCATGTATTCCATGCTATGTACTAGGTTTTATATTTCCTTTGCTTTAAGCATGGTGGGTAGATATCAATCCAATCCAGGAGAGCTGCACTGGATAGCTATTAAAACTATCCTTAAGTACTTGAGGCGTACTAAGGATATATTCCTGGTGTATGGAAGAGATGAGGAACTAGTTGTGAGGGGATATACTGATGCTAGTTTCCAGATAGATCATGATGATATGAAATCACAGTCAGGCTACATCTTTTGCCTAAATGGTGGTGCAGTGAGCTGGAGAAGCTCAAAGCAAGTTGTGGTTGTTGATTCTATAGCAGAGTCTGAATATATTGCAGCTTCCGATGCAGCAAAGGAAGTAGTCTGGATACGTAGCTTTATCTCAGAAATTGGTGTTTTACCTAGCAGTGCAGACCCTGTTCCAGTATATTGTGATAATACTGTTATAGTGGTGTTTGCCAAGGAGCCCAGGTCTCACCAGAGGACAAAGAATATTCTTCAGAATTTTCATCTCTTGAGGGATTTTACTCAAAGAGGTGAAGTGACAGTTAGCATAGTAGCCATAGAGGACAACGTGGCAGACCCCCTGACTAAATACATTTCTCAGTAGAAGCATGATTCACATGTGAGAGCTAGATAATTGAAACCTGTTAGCAGTTGGATCTAGTGCAAGTGGGAGTGTTGAAAGTGGGTGCCCTAGACCCAACTTATATTTTACTTTGATTATTGTTACATGTATTCAGGTTGATTTATACATGTGTTTATCTTGCCATGATAGTGTAGACACTACTAAAAAATCGAGCATTAGCGACCGCCATTGGCAGTCGCTATAGGCCTGTAGAGACTGCTCAGCGACTGCCAATGGCGGTCGCTATAGGTGGTCGAAATTCCGGCCTTAAGCGACCGCTTGGTGGTCGCTACCCTGGGAAAATTATTTTTTAAAAAAAATTCCTACTGAAAGAAATATATATATATTTATTTATTTATTAAATAATATATATATATATTAAAGAAAATATTTATATATATATTATTAAATAAAATATTTTAAATACATATATATATAATATTTTTTAAATATTTTAATATATATATATATATTAAAGAAATATATATATAATATTAAATAAAATATTTTTCATTTTTTTAATGAAATGTACGAATTGTGTTTTTTTTCTTCATGATGCAAAATCAGAGATAAAACAAGGAAAAAATCATAAAAAATGGAAAACAATTTCAAACAGCATAAACATCAAGATCTTCATAAACAATAAATAATAAACGTGCTTTAGCGATCCGAGCAGGTCCATCCATTTCAATCTTCTGCTTCAATAAACCACCAATAAGACAAAAAAACAACAAAACAAACGTAAATTGGACATAATTATTTAGTTATTATATACATATAATAAAATTAAATCTGACATCAAATCATGGTTCTATAATAATTTTAAACCCCCAATTTAAGAAATTCTATCATTTCAGGTCATTCGGAGCACGTTTGCTCCGAATTCGACCGTCTCACGCCGTTTTTGGTGTTTTATGACACCGGAAACGCGTTTACGGTCACCGTGGTCAAAAAACACCTTCGATTGACATCTCATCTACTTGACAATTTCACAAATCACACAACGGCTATTTTCATACGGTTTCATGGAATTCTGAGGCCGTTCGGGTGGTTTTTACCCCCCAACGCGTCATTTTAGCGTGCGTCGAGCTGCTGAAAACGACACAATCGGTCGTACCGTGTGCACCGCAACTCAGATGGGCCTTTCGTCTCCTCTTACACGTCACGAATAATATTCTTAATGTTTTCGTGTGGTTTCAGGTCATTCGGAGCACGTTTGCTCCGAATTCGACCGTCTGATG
This sequence comes from Viscum album, assembly GCA_963277665.1. Lineage (NCBI taxonomy): Eukaryota > Viridiplantae > Streptophyta > Magnoliopsida > Santalales > Viscaceae > Viscum > Viscum album. The sequence continues at coordinate 1,495,178,080 of OY728120.1, forward strand.
CCGTTTTTCGTGTTTTATGACACCGGAAACGCGTTTCCGATCACCGCGGTCAAAATACACCTTAGATTGATGTGTTGTCTGCCAGAACATTTCACAAATCACACAACAGCTGTTTTCATATGGTTTCATGCCATTCTGAGGTTGTTAGGGTGATTTTGACCCCCCAACGCGCCATTTTAGCGCGCGCTGAGCTGCTGAAAACGACACAATCGGCCATACCGCACGCACCGCACGTCCGATGGGCATTCTGTCTCCTCCTACACGTCACGAATAATATTCCTAATGTTTTCGTGTGGTTTCAGGTCATTCGGAGCACGTTTGCTCTGAATTCGACCGTCTCACGCCGTTTTTGGTGTTTTATGACACCGGAAATGCGTTTTCGGTCACCGTGGTCAAACGACACCTCTGATTGACGTTCCGTCTACACGAACATTTCAAAATTCACACAAAGGATGTTTTTGTATGGTTTCATGGCATTCTGAGGTCTTTCGGGTAGTTTTGACCCCCCAACGCGCCATTTTAGTGCGCTCCGAGCTGCTGAAAATGACACAATCGGCCGTACCATGCGCACCGCACGTCCTATGGGCCTGTCGTCTCCTCCTAAACGTCATGAATAATATTCCTAATGTTTTCTTGTAGTTTCAGGTCATTCGGAGCACGTTTGCTCCGAATTCGACCGTCTCACGCCGTTTTTGGTGTTTTATGACACCAAAAACGTGTTTCCGGTCATCACGGTCAAACAAAAACTTAGATTGATGTTCTGTCTACCCTACCATTTCAAAAATCACACAACGGCTGTTTTCGTACAGTTTCATGGAATTCCGATGTCTTTCGGGTGGTTTTGACCCCCCAACGCGCCATTTTAGCGCGCGCCGAGATGCTGAAAACGACACAATCGGCCGTACCACGCGCACCGCACGTCTGATGGGCATGAAGTATCCTCCTACACGTCACGAATAATATTTATAATGTTTTCATGTGGTTTCAGGTCATTCGAAGCACGTTTTCTCTGAATTCGACCCTCTCACACCATTTTTGGTGTTTTATGACACCGGAAATGCATTTCCGGTCACCGCAGTCAAACAACACCTCCGATTGATGTGTCGTATACCCGAACATTTTACAAATAACACAATGGCTATTGTTGTACGGTTTCATGGAATTCAGAGGTTTTTCGGATGGTTTTGACCCCCCCAACGCGCCATTTTAGCGCGCGTCGAGCTGTTCAAAACGACACAATCGGCCGTACCGCGCGTACTGCACATCCGATGGGCCTAACGTCTCCTCCTACATGTCACGAATAATATTCCTAATGTTTTCGTGTGGTCTCAGGTCATTCGGAGCACGTTTGCTTTGAATTCGACCATCTCACGCCCTTTTTGGTGTTTTATGACACCGGAAACGCGTTTCCGGTCACCGCGGTCAAACGACACCTCCTATTGATGTTCCGCCTGCCCTACCATTTCAAAAATCACACAACGGCTATTGTCGTACGGTTTCATGGCATTCTGAGGTCGTTTGGGTGGTTTTGACCCCCCAACGCGCCATTTTAGCGCGAGCCGAGCTGCTGAAAACGACACAATCGGCTGTACCACGCATACCGCACATACTATGGGCATTCCGTCTCCTCCTACACATCAATAATAATATTCCTAATTTTTTCATGTGGTTTCAGGTCATTCGGAGCACGTTTTCTCCGAATTTGACCGTCTCACGCCGTTTTTGGTGTTTTATGACACCAGAAATGCGTTTCCGGTCACCGCGGTCAAACGACACCTCCAATTGACGTTCCGTATACCCGACCATTTCACAATTCATACAACGGATGTTGTTGTACGGTTTCATGGAATTCCGAGGTATTTCGGGTGGTTTTGACCCCCCAACGCGCCATTTTAGCGCACGCCGAGCTGCTGAAAACGACGCAATCGGTCGTACCGCGCGCACCGCACGTCCGATGGGCGTTCCGTCTCCTCCTACACATCACGAATAATATTCATAATTTTTTCATGTGGTTTCAGGTCATTCAGATCACGTTTTCTCTGAATTCGACCGTCTCACGCCGTTTTTGGTGTTTTATGACACCAGAAACACGTTTCTGGTTACCACGGTCAAACGACACCTCCGATTGACGTTCCGTCTACACGACCATTTCACAATTCACACAACGGCTGTTGTCGTATGGTTTCATGGCATTCTGAAATATTTTGAGTGGTTTTGACCCCCCAACGCATCATTTTAGTGCGCGCTGAGCTGCTGAAAACGACACAATCGGTCGTACCACGCGCACCGCACATCTGATGGGTGTGTCCTCTCCTCCTACACATCACTAATAATATTCCTAATGTTTTCATGTGGTTTCAGGTCATTCGGAGCACTTTTTCTCCGAATTCGACCGTCTCACGCCGTTTTTTGTGTTTTATGACACCAGAAACGCGTTTCCGGTCACTGTGGTCAAACGACACCTCCGATTGACGTTTCGTCTACCCGACCATTTCAAAAATCACACAAAGACTATTTCCGTATGGTTTCATGGAATTCTGAGGTCGTTCTGGTGGTTTTGACCCCCCAACGCACCATTTTAGCGCGCGCCGGGCTGTCCGGGGTGCGGGGAGGGTTGTCCGGGGTGCGAGGATGGCTATTCGGGGTGCGGGGAGGGCTGTATGGGGTGCGGGGGGCTGTTCGGGGTGCGAGGGGTCTGTCCGGGGTGCGGGGAGGGTTGTCCGGGGTGTAGGGAGGGGCTGTCTGGGGTGCGGGGAGGGGCTTTCCGGGGTGCGGGGAGCCTGTCCGGGGTGCGGGGAGGGTTGTCCGGGGTGCGGGGAGGATATCCGGGGTGCGGGGAGGGTTGTCCGGGGTGCGTGGGGGTTGTCCGAGGTGCAGGGGGCTGTCCGGGGTGCGGGGAGGGTTGTCCGAGGTGCAGAGAGGGGCTGTCCGGGGTGCGAGGAGGGCTGTCCGGGGTGCGGGGGGGCTGCCCGAGGTGGGGGGAGGCATGTCTGGGGTGCGGGGAGGGCTGTCCGAAGTGCGGGGAGGGCTTCCCGGGGTAGGCCGGGGGACTACAAATAGTGAACTCATCTCATTCATCAAAAACAAGTTTAATTGTTTATTTTAGGAATCACATGTTTTTTTCAAAAATATTACAGAACATGCAATTCTAAACATTGAAAATTAAATGAACAAAAAATATCCAAATCATTAATCAGTTTCATGGTTACTTCTCAATTCGTGCACACAAACATTGCATGAGGCCAAAACACACATGATACCCCCAAATCACAAAAAAACTCACTAGAAACCCAACATAAATATCAATAACAACCCCACCATTAAAAGCAGAAACACACCTCGTGAATATGATGCGTCATGAGTGGTCATGACTACTACCTCCATCAGGTGGGTCAGGGGACTACAACAAAAAAACAATATGAATATTTTCATAACAAAAATAATATAAATTAAATAAATAAATACAGTATAAATCTGCGTCATCTAATCCCCTGCACCATCACCTGGACACACATATTGTCGTAGTGCTCTAACCTCAACGATCAATTGCGCATTTACCTCCTCGGAAGCATGTAGTCGTGCCTTGAAATCTGACAACCGTTGTGTCATCTGAGCAATAGCAGGACCGACAACCGCAGTGCGTGACACTATAGAATGAGGAATCCTTGTTCCATAGGTAAAACTATACCCATGCCCGTCTTGGCCAATAATGCGATGAAAGATCTCATCCCTTCGCATGGGAAGCTGTCGCTGGTCCTCTGGAAGATGTTCTAATTCAGCTTCAAATTGAGCCTGTGAAATATTTAAATATATATACATATATTAATATATAGATTTTATGTAAGTATTGGTAATGAGTACAAGTACTTATTATCAATGTTGCAGCCTCTGGATCATTGCGATCACGAGTCCTCATCCACACCGACATTTTATCAGTTGGTGCACCTTGCTCCCACAACTGTATATGAATAGAATATAAACACAAAACCGTATTAATTAAAAAAATTAAAAAATGAATAATAAATACCTCATGTCGTAGTTGAGACACGTGACGAGTCCCGAGCCTGTGAGGTGGTCCCTGCAACGCTCGATTCTCAGAATGGCGTGTTGACACCTCCTACATTCAATTCATTCAAATTTAAAACAAATTACACATTCTTTAAAATATATATACCAAAATAAATATACAAACTGCAACACCCTCAGTAGACCAATATGCAACTAAATCACACCACTGAGCTGGGAGGACACCTATTGGGACTTTTTCCAGAATGTCTGGGGCACCCATATTTGGTACCCAGTGGTCCCTCTTGACTTTTCCTTTATAGTCTTTCCACATATTACGACATTTTCTCATACACACTGGCCGAAAATCATCAGGACATACTTTCAAATTTTTCTATTAAAGAAAAAAATCACATATGTTATTGTTGGTTATACATAGGGAATAAAGTAAAATGGTCTTCTTACTTGAACCTCCCTCCAAAGACGATCTAATGTGTCCTGAGGGATAGAAGCCCAGTCACGGGTGGTCAATGGAAATCGATGTGGATCACGTATGATATGACCCAGTTGATGAATAAATGCAGGGGCATTCCATCCCACAGGATGAAATACCTTATCAAATGAAACATCAAAAGTTGTGTCGGAATTCCATGATAATATGCCACGACCAGGGCCTCTCCTACGAGAGGAAGAAGCAGTCGAGTCTGATCCTGTTGAAAACAATTTTATATACAAATTGACATATGTTATAAATATATATATATATGTTTATTAATTACATAAAAAATAGAGACAATGACATTCCAACATACCTCGACCCTGAGATGTAGATGCCTCAGATGGATGATGTGGATCTTCTGCCTCTTCCCCTGACATGCCTGTAGTCATGGAAAACATTAGTAAGGGGACTATCCAAAGTGTCCAAAGGATAAATTGGATTATTTTTAAAAAAAAAAATCAAACTTGTACAGTTGTTAATCAAACAAAAAGGGATTGAATAATTAGTTGTGAATGAATTTTAAAAAAGCAGAAAGTTCACAAAACAGATATACAAATTATGTACAAAACCAATCAATGCATAGCCAAATTTCAAATTGAATTAATAAAAATTCAAGCAGCACATGAACCAAATGAAGAATACCTCAATGGGAAGATACACCGACAATAACATCAATATAACATGAGTTAAATCACCCTAAATATTTATAACTGAATAAACTTCCAAAAGTGAGGATTAAAACTTACAAGGATTTATAAAATTTTTAGATAATTTATGATATCTTAGTCTGAATAGCGGGAAAACAATTATACCTTTCATTAAGCATGAAAATCGACCATTTCTCCTTCAACAGCTGCTCTGACCCAATAAATATCTTCTTCACGTTGAACTACGGTATGTTGATCAAGCTGTTGGGAAACAAAAGGAACAGTCTTGGGTTCATCTTGTTCAAATACAAACACTCCTCGCCGAGAAATTTTGACAACAACTTACCAACTTGGATTCGAAGGCAAATTAACGAAGAATACTTGTTCCGCTTGTGATGTCAAAATGAAAGGTTCATTATCAACTCGTTCATTTCTGTATAACATATAGTTAAAATTCACCAATGAAAACTGATATTGATCGACTTTACATCCACGCACTGGATCAACCCAATTACACTTTAACAATATGTACTTTAACCCATGTGTGTATAAAACTTCAATGATGTCTATCAATTGATCATAGTAATAACCAGAATCGACAAATGGACAACTGATGCCACTGTTTTGTGTTTCTCATTTTTCTTCAACATCTTTAATGTGAAATCGAAAACCATTAGCATCTATAGATTTATAACGACGAGCCGTTATAGATGGACCCTCATCCAGTTGGATAAATTCTTCAGTTAGCATGGGGTCCCCTAACTCCCTCAGCTTATGAACCTACATAATTCATAGAATTCAATAATTATATATAAAGAAATAAATTATTATAATACTTCACTCATAATGAAAATCAATTTATACATACATAATCCTTGAACCAATCATGAAATGACGCATAATGAGACTGTTGAATTTGCAACTCAGTTGCACGATACATCTCTTATTTTATCTCATTAATGTGTTTCTTGCAAATGATAACGCGATGTTTAAATGATTAACTTATGAAAACAAAACATGTAAAAGTTAAACAATAAAAGTGATAAGATACTTACTCCATTAATGGTGCAACTGATGGAGTATTGAACAAGATATATCAATGCGCTTGTATCCACTCGATGTTGTCCATATCATATGTGGTTCCTTCTCCAACTGGACCATCCTGAATCCGATAGGGCTTATCTAATTTTGTTTCAACATCTGTAAGATATTCTTCACAAAAAGTAGTACACTCATCCATCAAATAACCATTGGCTATTGATGCCTCTGGACGAGCTCTATTGCGTAAAAATCGTTTCAATGTACTCAAATACCGCTCAATAGGATACATCCACCTGAATTTCACTAGACCATCAGTCATTACTTCATCAGTTAGGTGCACTGTCAAGTGGACCATAACATCGAAAAATGAGGGGGGAAATAGTTTCTCAAAGTGACAAAGCATAAGTACAATTTGGTCCTGTAAACTTTTTAAATCACTCATTCATTGATTTCTTAAACAAAGCTATCTAAAAAAATTACTCATCTCAATCAACGGTTGAAAAACATTGGGGGATAAACAATCACAAATTGCGATTGGAATCAACTGCTGAAGTAGTATGTGATTGTCATGACTTTTCAACCCTTGCAATGTCTTGCTCGTCAGATTCACACACTTTGAAATATTAGAAGAGTAACCATCAGGCACCTTGAGCATCTTCAAAATGGAAAGAAATGTCTCTTTCTCCTTTTTAGTCATCGTATACTGTGCATCAGGCATATATGCCTTGTTTCCCTCAGCTAACTGTAAATGCAACTGTTTCCTTAAACCCATTTCTTCCAAATCACGGCGTGCATTAACATGGTCCTTTGATTTTCCACTGACACCTAAAATGGTCCAAAATATGTTATCACAAACATTTTTTTCAATGTGCATGACATCCAAATTATGCCTCAGCATGTTAGTTTTATAATACAGAAGACTATAAAAAATACTTTTCTTTTTCCAATTGTGACTGCACTGCCTACCCGCAACTTGAATATTACGTACCAGAGGAGCCACCAAATCCTGAATTTCATATACCATGTGGATTTTTTCTTCCTCAATCTGCGATAAAATTTCGACTCCTCTCATGATCTTTGGTGCTGGGCTGAACTATCTAGAACCATCAAATTCCACTCTGTCCTTTCTGAACCTGTGCTGAGGGGGGAGAAAATGTCTGTGACCCATGTATGCCCATTTTTTGGAATGCTTAAGCCATATAGATTTTTTACTTTTGTTGAAATAAGGGAAAGAAAATTCCCCTTTCGTACTTGAGCCTGATAAATTTGCATAAGCTGGGAAGTCATTGATTGTCCACAATAAAGCAGCCTGTAGTTTGAACATTTCATTCGTTTCACAGTCATAAGTCATCACACCATCGCCCCAAAATTCATTCAACTCATCAATCAATGGATTAAGGTAAACATAAATCTTATCCCCTGGACTTTTAGGTCAATCAATAAGAGTGGAAAGTAATATAAATTGTTGCTTCATACAAAGCCACGGAGGAAGATTATACAGAACCAACACCATGGGTCATGTGCTATGAGTTTCACCAACCATAGACTTGAATGGATTGAAACCATCTGCTGACAATCCCAATCGGACATTACAAACATCTTTAGCAAAGTCGGGATGTCTCTTATCAAAATCCTTCCATGCATGAGAGTCTGCCGGGTGGGTTAACATATCACTTTCATGAACTCTTTCTGCATGCCATCTCATTAAATTAGAAACTTTAGATGACATAAAAAATCTTTTCAACCTTGGTTTAAGGGGAAAGTAACTCATTTTCTTTACGGTAATCGGTTTCCCATGTATCACAATCTGACTTTGATGAGTCTGATTTCCCCTGTTCTCTTTCCACCTAAAAGCACCACAAACCATACAAATATCCAAATGGGAAGTTTCCTTTCTAAATAACATACAGTTGTTTGCACATGCATCTATGGTCTCATATGTAAAACCTAAGTTCTCTGTCAGCTTATGAGCATGGTAATACGACTCGGGAATCTTAGCATCGACAGAAAGAACCTTTTTAAATAACACCAACAGCATGTCAAATGATGTGTCTGACCAATGATTCAAAGTCTTCAAATGAAACAACTCCACGATAAACAACAATTTATTGTAAGAAGTACATCCAGGATATAATTCTATTTTTGCATCATCAATTGCTTCATAAAACCTCCTCAAATCATGATCTGTACCAGAGCAAAGATTTATCTCACCGGTCTCAAGATTCTGGATGTCAATGCCTTCAGGATCCAACCCACGTACCATTTCAGTAAGCATTTCATGCATTGGATCATTCATCCTTGCATCAACATCCATCTGAACTACATCCGTATTTTGACAACGAACATATTCTTCTCCATGAAGAGTCCAACTCTTATAATTTTTCAGAAATCCATTAAAGAATAGGTGCTCCCTCACAGTATCTCGTGTGAATTGATATCTGTTAGCACATTTTCTACATGGACAACTAATATAGTCACTTTAAAATCCTCTGGTGAAGTCAATAAACTGCATAATGCCATTGAAATACTCTCTAGACGTTCGATTTGGAAGATCAATCCAACACTTATCCATAATAAGATCCCTATAACAAACATTTACACAAGTCTTATTACATTTTCATTTTTCATATCAAATATATTTAAAATAAATACTAATTAATTGTTTGTGAACCATTTATAAAATAATAATGTAAGTGAAAGCCCATGTCATACATGATTGCACTACAAACCTGGAAGGTAGGGGAGCTGAAGGCGGTCCTGCGAGGGAGAGGAGAGGCAGTGGTGGGGAGCCGGAGCCGGAGCTGGTGCGGCGAGGGAGGGGACGGGCGGCGGCGGCGACGGGGATCCATAGGAGAGGATGCGGTGAGGTGGCGACGGTGCAGTGAGGGTGGGACGATGAGGTAGGGGACTGAGGATAGGGGGAGCTGGAGTGGATGGGCGGTAGCGGCGAGGGGACGAGTAGCGGTCGTGTAGGGAGGGAGGGGACCGGGCGGTGGCAGTGTGGCAAGGGAGAGGATGGTGAAGGAGGGGATGGGTGGCGGTGGTGCGGCGAGGGAGGGGACGAAGATGGAGGGGATGAGGGTTGGCGGGGTGCGGGGTGGGGGTGTTTAGGGTGCTGGGGGGGAGGGACGAGGGGGAGGAGGACCGAGGACGGAGGTCGGAGGCCGGAGGGGCTGGAGGCCGAAGGACAAAGGGCGGCCGGAGGGCTGCCAGAGGTGGGTGGCGGGAGGCCCGAGGGCAGAGGGAGGCCAGAGGGCGGTCGCAGGGCGGAGGGCAGCCGGATCCGGAGGACAGAGCCGGAGGAATCCTGGAGGAGATGGAGGGCAGGGCGGAGGGCGGCCGGAGGGCGGCTAGAGGGCGGAGGGTGGCCGGAGGGCGGAGGGTGGGTGGAGGGTGGAGGGCGGCCGGAGGGCGGCCGGAGGGCGGCTAGCGGAGGGAGGGGCGGTGGAGGGCGGCCGGTGGAGGGCGGCCGGCGGAGGGCGGAAGGGCGACGGGGACGGCGGTGAGGGATGGTGCGCGGCGGCGGGGCAGGGGGCGCGGCGACCGGGGATGGTGGGGACGGGGAGGGTGCGCGGCGACGGGGAGGGCGCGTGGCGACGAGGAGGGTGGAAGGATTCAGGGGGGGCGCTTCACGAGAGGAGGGAGGAGAGGGTTCGGGGGGGGAAGCCGGTTTTTTTTTAGGGAAACCTAGCGACCGCCACTGGCGGTTGCTATAGGTAAAGGGGCTCAAAATCCCATATTTCTAGTAGTGAGATACTTCTGCATCCACTTTATTAATGGAAATGTCCTTAGATTACCTGTTGCATCAAATGGTTATAGCAGGTCCCAGGCTATAATGAGAACCCTGAGATTCCATGACAGTAATCTTAAAGTAACTTCCTATGGTCCAGTTACATCATTATGAAATGACACAGATGATGTGTGACCATCAGGTGCTAGGGGCTCATAAGCATTGAGACTTCATCTCATGAAGTTCGCACTTGATGATCTCTAGTTGTTGAGATCATGAGGACAGACCTGCTTAATAGGAACATCACATGTTTCTGGTGTCATTGGTCGTTCCTATCTATGGACATGTGTGATGGTATCTTGACTTGAGAACATTATCAATGAATTTCATTTAATTATGTACATTTTATATAAGGTGAAAACCATGGTGAAAAGTCATGGTGAGGTAGTTTATATCGGGTACGTCATTAATGGCATGGCATTGATTGAATGATCGAGAAAGGATTTGTCTCTTTCGAGTTTAGGAAGAGATATCTCGGGCCTGGTTGATTAGGATGGTTTCACCTTCATTAAATCCATGTCCATGGTAGTGGAAGGTAAGACCATCCAGACAAATCAACAAACAAAATAAATCAAATAAAGAATGATGACACTAAGTATGCATTCTGCTTTATTGAGATATCGATGACGAAGAGATTAGATTACACAGACCGTGTTCGTAGGAAGGCAGTCATTGTTTTGACTTTGCCTTATCTCTATAGGGGCCTCGATGGGTTGCTAGATCCCGCTCTAGGTCAGTGATATTATTCACCGCTATTGAGATAAGGGCCTAGAGGGTCACACACAACAGCACTTTGAGATTCTGCCCTATTCTGATGAATAGGATTATAGGACTTGGTGGGCCCCACCATGGGGTCCGTGTATTATCCAAGTCCTATGGATCACCAAGTAATAAATAAATTCTTTTATTATTCAAGTTTGGAATAATTCTTTGAATTTATTTATAACATGTATTTACGAGTGATTATGTAAATACATAGATAAATATTAATCGGACAGATATTTATATCTTGGGTTCGTTTAATATTATCAGGAGGTGCGAGTCGAGTTAGACTCATGTTTATCACGTAATATATATATTTATATATATTGCAGTTCAGTGATAAATAATAATTATTATTTATGGCATAATTTAATTTGTCATAAATAATTATTTATAATATATATATAGTGAATGTTTAATACACGGGGTCCAGGAACCCTTACTGTGTATTTTAGATATTCCCTATATATAGTAAGAGAGAGGCTCTCCCCTGGGGACTATTCATCTATTGGAATTGAGATCCTCTCTATCCTCCTGAGTTCTAGAGAGAGACTCTCTCAAACTAGCAAGTTCTTCAAGTACCGCCTTCACGGATCGAAGACGCTAGTTTGTGGTGATCATCGTTGCGTCAAAGTGTGCGTCGAATATCTGCGCTAGCACCCAGATCTTGACGAATGGCATGCAAGTAGATTTACGAGGCATGTGTGGATGATCTAGAGGGCTTTGACGTCGAAGTCTTCGAGCAACAATCTTCGGCGTCCTGCACATCAATTCTGAACAAGGTAAATGTTCAATTTTACTTTTTTTTGTGCTCCTTAATAACCTTGTGAGATCCTCGGACCAATCCGGGACAAGATCACCGGAGTTGATAGGGTTATGTCACTCCGGTGAAGCATAAAAACATTAAAATCCCAGCCCACTGGCTTCCGCTATGCAGTCCCGGTAGTAAACATAGACACCATGAAGCAAGACACCGTGAACAAGACACCATGAAGTAAGACACCGTGAACAAGACACTGTGAAGAAAGACACTTTGAACAAGAAATCGTGACACTCAGACACTGTGACACTCAGACACCGTGACACTCAGACACCGTGACACTCACACACTGTGACACTCAGACACTGTGACACTCAGACACTGTGTGAAGGAGACACTGTTTTCATAACATACTGTGACACCGTTTCTTAAACTATTTTGTCGTCTTTCAATTTAATTTCTAACAGTCATATTTGATGCCTTTAATGCACTAACATAATGAATGTTTGTTTGTAGACATAGTACGAGGTATGAGGTACGAAACACATGGAACCTGTCGACTAAAACTCATGCATTAGAAGATAAAGAGTGAAGAGTTCCCAAGAGCAATACAACACGATACTCAACGAAATACAAGCCTGTGAGCACGACCGAGAAGAACATATTGCAAGATTTTCAAAGAAAGCATTATCTCATGCATGCAATCTGACTCTACTGAAGAACATACGAAGTACACTGAAATCCAGAGAACAAATTCACATTATCAACACTCGTGAAGAACACAAGATGAATTGAGACACTCTATTTTTTCAGAAAAAAATAGAGAATGACTCAAAAGCATTTATGTTTTATCAAAGGAGTCCAAAGCTGCACTTCAAATCACTAGAGAATTATAAACTCATATCTACTCTCTCTCAGTGATTCTTTTACTTACTTTTTGAGCAGTGTGGGTACTCTGTTTATTCCATACACACACTGACTCATGTGCTAAACTGGAGGATTTTTAAATCCTTACACCAAATTCTTTACACTTCTATTTACCCATGAAAACTATAGAAGAGGTCCCTGTGTGTCCTGGTTATTATTTTTGTTTACCCAAAAAAACTATGGAAGAGGTCCCTGTGTGAACTGGACAGTCTTTGTACTGTTGTTAACCCTGATCCAGGGTGTGGATCAATGTTTATTTATATAAACTTCTTGGTGGCAGGTGTTCACCAAGTGGAGTGGATTAGGTCTCGGCTTGAGACTGAACTACTTGTTTCATATCCACTGTGCTGTTTCAATTTAGTCTTCTCTGTTTTACGGCTTTACTGCATAATCCAAAAATCACTAATTTCACTTTGATATTTAGTCTTGGAAAGAAGTTGTAACTGATTTTCCTTATTAGGATAACTTCAAAAGTAATATTAATAATACAAATTAATATTACTGAGAATTAATCAATCTTCTAAGAAGTTGTTTAAAAAGTCAAATTCTTATAATAGTATAACCTTGATTAACTGGGATGTATCTATTTTTGGGGAAACCATTTCTTTTGAAAATAATATTCTTTTAACATAAATTTTTATAGTTACTCAATTCACCCCTCCCCTCTTGAGTAAACTACTCCGACCAACATTTGGTATCATAGGTTGTTTTATTAGGACTATGTGTCATCTTACTCAACTGTGATTGTAGTTTTACTTTAAAGATCAGTAAATTTCTGTTACTTCTAAATTTCTAGATCTTTTAAAGTAATACGTTAGTATGGATAATAGATTGGAAGGTTCTTCAACCAACAGACCACCATTCTTTAATGGAACCAACTATGCTCAATGGAAAATTAAAATGAAAATGCATATAGAGAGTATGATTTTTGAAATTTGGTCATCCATTATAGATTAATAAAAACTTCCTGTGACTGATAGAATTACATGGGATGAACCTACCAAAATTTCTTATAATAACAATTGCAAATCCATGAATGCTTTGTACTATTCCTTAGGAGATGAAGAATTTAATATGATTTCTGCTTGTAAAACTGCCCATGAAATTTGGGATACCTTGTCTGTCTCACATGAAGGCACATCTAGTGTAAAGGAAATGAGACTTAATACTTATACTATAAAATATGATAATTTTAAAATGAAACCTAATGATCCTATTTCTGACATGTATCTCAGGTTCAATGAGATTGTCAACACAATGATTTCTCTTGGAAGAGAAGTAACTTCCAGAGAACAGATCATGAGAATCCTTAGATGTCTACCAGACAGATGGAGGGGAACCTCTGTCTCTATTAGAGAGTTGTGAGACATCAATAAGCTACCTGTAAAATAACTCATTGGGAAACTGATAATGTATGAGGAAGAGCTGAAAGTCAATAAAGAAGAGGAGGATGAACCAAAGAGGAAATCTGTAACATTCTAGACCACCTTCTCGAAGCACAAAGACAAAGGGAAACTGGAATCTTTTGTAGAAAGTTCCACCACTGAACAATCATCACCTGATAGTGATGAGGAGATGGCTCAACTGGCCAGAAGATTCAAATGCTTTTATAAAAAGAAGAACTTTTTCAGAAATCCAAACTTCAAGGGAAAGTATGATCTAAAAGGAAACTGAAAAAAGGACTGGAAAAGAAGTGAAAAAACTGATGAAATTGTATGCTATGAATGTAAGCGCAAAAGACATATAAAGGCTGACTTTCCAAAGATCAAGTATAAAGAATAAATATGAGGATGAGGATAAGAAGTAAAAAAAGGAAATGAAAGCAACCTGGAGTGCCTCTGAGGATAGTTCAAGTGACTCAGAGACATCACATGATGAACAGGCTAACAAAGCTAATATGTGTTTTATGAAAAACACATCTGAGGTAACACTGAACTCTTCTGTACATAATTCATACTATTCTAAAGAATAAAGTGACTCTAAAAATATTACTAATGAAGAAATGTTTGAATATTGTAACATGATTGAAGAAACATGAAATGAATTAAAAGATAAATATAAATCATTGAAGAAACAACATGCTCACACTATAAATGTTAAATCTGAACTTGCTACTGAAAAGGAGAAAAATGATCAACTGCTCAAAGAAAACAATGAATTAAAAATCTCTAATGAGAAATTAAAAAGTGACTTAGAAAAGTTTGTTAATGGAAAAAATACCCTTACCCAAATTCTAGGAAAACAAATTTCCCCCAAATACAATACTGGCATTGGTTATCAACCTGGTAAAAGAAACCTTGGTAAGACGAATTTTGTTTCAAATTCTAGGACATATAGTTTTGTTCCCAATTATGGACACAACTCAACTAGCTCAAGTCATGATACATATTCTACTATTTCAAGTTTTTGTGGACCAAATACAGTTTATTTTTCAAATACTTTACATAATGCTTATAGGAAACCTATGAGACAAATATGGGTTCCTAAATCACTTATTACTAATGTTACTGGACCCAAAAAAGTATGGGTACCAAAATCTATCTTTGCTTGATCATGTTATAAGAAATCTACTTAAAGAGCTCCTGAAAAAATCTATGGTACTTGGACAGTGGATGTTCAAGGCACATGACAGGATACTACTCATGCTTTAAGAACCTGATAAAAGTAGATAGAGGAAATGTCACATTTGGTGACAATGCCAAAGGGAAAATCATTGTATTAGGCCAGATTGGTAACACTAATTCGATTTTAATTTCTAAAGTGTTGTTTGTTAATGGATTAAAATATAATCTTCTTAGTATCTCACAATTATGTGATGATGGATATCATGTTAAATTTGAAAATGATGACTGTAATGTCTTTAATTCTAAAGATGAATTAGTATTTTCTACATCAAGGAATGAGAACGTTTATTCCATTAATTTAGATTCCTTAGCTTCTCAAAATGTTTCAGGATTAAGTGTATTTCATAAAGAATCTTGGCTCTGGCATAGGAGACTAGGACACTATAATGTTCACTCCCTTAGAAAGATAACTAGAAAAGGCCTAGTTAAAGACTTACCCAAACTTGAGTTTCCACTTGACAAAGTATGTAATCCTTTTCAAAAGTGAAAACAACACAAAATATATTTCAAAACAAAGAAATAAGTTTCTACTTCTCAACCTATTGAATTGGTTCACATGGATTTGTTTGGACCATCTAAAGTTTCTAGTTTAAATGGGAAGCACTATGTTTATGTTCTAGTAGATGATTTCTCTAGATATACCTGGACCTTCTTCATGGCTCACAAAAGTGAAGCCTGCTCTTATTTTACTAAGTATGCCAAGTCTATAGAAAATATTAGTGGCCTTAAAATTAAATCTTTAAGAAGTGATCATGGACGTGAGTTTGAAAATAAAGAGTTTGAATCCTTTTGATCACAAAATGGTTATAGTCACAATTTATCTACCCCTATAACTCCTCAAAAGAATGGTGTTGTAGAAAGAAGAAATGGAAACCTGCAAGAAATTGCAAGAACAATGATTAGTGAATATGACTTACCTATTTACTTTTGGGCTAAAGCTTTTAATACAGCATGCTACATAATAAATAGATTCTTGATTAGACCAATTCTAAAAAATACCTCATATAAACTCTGGAACAATAGGAAGCCTAAGGTTAATTACTTTAGAGTTTATGGTTGCAGAATCTTTATTCTCAACACTAAGGATAATCTTGAAAAATTTGCATCCAAAAGTGATGAAGGAATTTTCCTAGGTTACTCAATATTAAGTAAAGATTATAGAGTATTCAATAAGAGAACTAAATGTGTGGAAGAATCTGTTCATATCAAGTTTGATGAAACAAATCCACATGAGCCTAGAACTATCCAAGAAAATCTAGAGGATGATGTATCAAATCTGAACATCAACTCAAAATCCACAAATTACTCTGTGAAAGAATCTGTGAAAACTTCCAATTCTGAAAATTCTCTACAATCGAGTCATAATGAACCTGAATCTATTGATGAACCCAAAATCACTAGTCCCTCTTTTTCTAGAAAGGTTATAACCCTTAAAAACCATCCCTTAGATGTTGTTGTAGGAGACTTAGAGAAAGGAACACAAACTAGAGATTCTCTTAGAAATCAGGTTGAACATCAAGCCTTCTTGTCACAACTTGAACCTAAAAACATTGATGATGCCATCAACGATGAATTTTGGGTGATGGCTATGCAAGAAGAACTTAATTAGTTTGAAAGAAAAAAAGTTTGGAAACTTGTTGAAATAACCAAGGACGCATTCATCATAGGCACTAAATGGGTGTTTAGAAATAAGGTAGATGAAGTTGGAAATATAGTTAGGAACAAGGCTAGATTAGTTTCACACGGCTATATTCAAGAAGAATGAATTGACTATGAGGATACCTTTTCTCCAGTAGCCAGACTTGAAGCCATCATAATCCTACTTGCTTATGCTGCACATCTGAATTTCAAACTATATCAAATGGATGTTAAGAGTGCATTCTTAAGTGGGTATATAGCTGAGGATGTCTTTGTTGAACAACCCCTTGGATTTACAAATCATCATTTTCCCAATCATATTTTCAAACTATCAAAAGCTTTATATGGTTTAAAGCAAGCTCCAAGAGATTGGTATGATAGATTGAGTACTTTTCTCATTTCCAAAAGGTTTTACAAAAGGAATAGTTGATCCTAACCTCTTTATAAAAAGAATTTCTAATGATGTTTTAGTTGTTCAAATCTATGTAGATGATATTATTTTTGGATCTTCAAAAAAATCATTATGTATTTATTTTTCTAAAATGATGCAAAATTAATTTGAAATGAGTTTAATGGGAGAACTAAAATTCTTTCTTGGATTTAAAATCTTTCAAAATAATGATGGAATTGTTTTAAATCAAAGTAAATACACTAGAGATCTTCTAAAACATTTTGGATTGGATAGCACAAAACGTAGTGACACTCCCATGAGTACCACCTATAAGTTGGATCTTGATGAAGATGGAAAATCTGTTGATCAAACCACTTATAGAGGAATGATTGGAAGTTTACTCTACTTAACTGCTAGTCGTCCGGACATTATGTTTAGTGTGGGTATGTGTGCTCGTTTTCAAGAAAATCCTAAAGAATATCATTTAAATATTGTAAAGATAATTTTCAAATACCTCAAGAATACACCC
The DNA here is from genome assembly GCA_963277665.1 of Viscum album. Lineage (NCBI taxonomy): Eukaryota > Viridiplantae > Streptophyta > Magnoliopsida > Santalales > Viscaceae > Viscum > Viscum album. The sequence continues at coordinate 1,495,195,693 of OY728120.1, forward strand.
AATCTAGGACTGTTCTATCCTAAAGGACAATCATTTGAACTAGTTAGTTATTCTAATGCTGACTTCGATGGCTGTAAGTTAGATAGAAAGAGAACCTCTAGATCATGTCACCTTTTAGGCAAGTCACTAGTATCATGGTATAGTAAGAAACAGAATTATGTTGCATTATCTACTGCAGAAGCTGAATACATAGCTATTGGCAGTTGTTGTGCACAAATTTTTTAGATGAAACACACATTACTAGATTATGGATATCAATTTAGACATGTACCAATAAATTGTGACAATACAAGTGCTATTAACATCTCAAATAATCCTATTTCACATTCTAGGACAAAACATATTGATGTAAGACATCACTTTTTGAGAGATAATTATCAAAAAGGTGATATCACCTTGGAATTCATTGGTACTGAATATCAACTTGCTGATATATTCACTAAACCATTAAATTTTGAGAGAATAGACTACATCATACATGATCTTGGAATGATAAATCTCAAATAGATATCTTGTCTTACTATTCAACATTTTACTATGTTATACTTTACTGTTTCATGATTTCAGTTTCTCAGTTACTGTCTCTCATGTTTACGGTCTCACCATTAACACTTTTTACTTACGGTTTGACATTTATTGTCTCACCATAACGCGCACTGAAAATTTCACTTACTGTCTCACCGTGACGACCACTCACTATCTCACCATGAAGACCACTCACTGTCTCACCGTGACGACCACTTACTATCTCACCGTAACGACCATTCATAGTCTCACTGTGAAAATTCATTATGATTTTATTTAAACCCGTATCGCGGTAATTATTATTTCACCTCTTTTACTTTCCCGCATTTTTATTTTTGTGACGATTGAAATTCCTAAATGATAAAACAAAAAGTTTCACTCGGTTCTTTACTCAAACTTTCTCTCGTTTAGAAACCTTTCAACCTTGCAACCCCCCCTCTCTCTCTCTCTCGAACCTTCATTGGATGCCAAGAATGAAACGTCCGTCATCATCCACACCTGAGAAGCGCAGCTTGAAGAAGAAGAAGATTGCACCTAAGATGACACCCGAAGGACCCTTGAATCCAAATCTAGTAAATCAAAGTGTTGTACCTGAGAAATAACTTTTCCCTGAATGGATTCTGTCTAGAAAATCTCTAGTCTTGAAATTTTTAAAAGAACAAGGCTGGTTAGAGTGGTTCTCAAGGGATAATAGACCCATCTATCCTAGTTTAGTAGCTCAGTTCTACCAGTACGTGCAGTTATTTTTTGATTTTGGTAAAAGTTATGTTTTGAGGAGATAGATTAATGGCCAAAGATGATCCTTCTCTTCGAGGTTATGGGATTCATGCCTTAGGATACCTCATGAAGGTGTATGTGATGATTATCATAGAGGACCTCCTACTTCAACTAATTTCTTTGATCTTGAAGATGCTCTGAAAACCCTAACCAGAAATGGCACCAAGAGAAGGGACATCACTACTGAACTAGATGGAGAAACAAGACTTTTGTTTAAGTTTGTTCAAAATCTGGTTAGTCTAAGAAAAGGTGACTTTGCTGTGTTAAAGTATCAAGATTTGTTCTTGATTCACCTTATAAAAAATGGACACAAGATCAACTTGTGCAAGTACATAATTCACCATATGTGTGAGTTGATCAAAGTTACATCCAAGTCCACTTATCTGTTCTACTCTTGGCTGATATCAGCCATGCTTGTTGAAAAAGGCATGGTTGGACCTAATGAAGAAGTGCTTATGGACTGTGAGTATTGTCTCTCTAAAGCCACCAGCAAGAGAATGAAGATAAACTGAAATCCTTGAAAAAAGGAATGGGTGGAAGACAATGATAAGGTTTATGAGAAGTTTAATCCTGTGGATTATCCATCATGGCCAAAAGACTTTTCTGATCCTGGTTTGGAACCAGATGAACTTGCTGAGTATTCAAAAGAAGAAGAAGAACATGTTGAAGTACCGCATAGGGAAGCATTTATTGTTGAGGAAGAAAGGACTATTATTCCTCATGTTGTTCTTAAAGAATAAGTTCCTACCCCTAGTGAAGATGTCAATATAGAAATCTAACCTGAGGCTAAAAAAGAATCAGTTGTCAAAGAATCTGTACAGCAAGTCATGGAAGAGCCTACAGTAGAAGAACTCCCTATTGTGCAAGAAGCGAATCTGGAAGAACTCCCTGTTGTGAAAGAATCGAATCTGGAAGAACTCCCTGTGGAATAATATATTCCTGAAATAATACCCTCTACTGAAGAAAGGATGGATATGGCCTTTCAGCTGGCTAGACAAGAAATGAATGAGGAACCTAGAGATGAAACTGTGGATTTAGACCAAGCTCCTGAGCCTCTCAGTCCTGAGAAGGAGGAACCTGTTCAGGGTGAGAAAACTCCAAATATTGAGTCTGGTGAAGCCTCACATCCAACTGAGTCAAGTCCTATGGACACTTAGTACAAATTTCCTAGTTTCTATGATGTGAATGAGTCTCAGCAGGTTACTGCAACCGGGCTTGATCATTCTTCCCTGTTTTAGTTGAAAACATTCACAAACTTTTCACCTGAGAAGGAACCTGAACCTGAACCTGAACCTGTCCCTATACCAATTCCTACACCTGAACCTTTATCTAAACAACTGTCCTTTGTCAGTAAGTATTATTTGAAGGATTTTGGAGATACTCTCTTATCTGGAGTTGAGAAACTTATGAACTCCCAACCTCATCCTGTGACAAATTTAAGTGAGAGATATGCCTCACTATTATTGGGAAATATCATTTGGAAAATACAACCTAAGATACTCCATGAGATTCAAGGAGTAAGAGTTGAAAATAAGTTGCTCAGTAATGAAGTCACAACCCTGAGAAGCATGGTTGAAGACATGCAGAAAGAGTTGCATTCGATATCAGAGCCCGTTACTGCTCCTCTAGCACCCACTGTTTCTCAAATATCTCGAGTTGTTGTGTCTCAGATTCACCCTTATCTGGAATCCTTCGATGAAAATATTGCATAAAGGCAAAAATAGATGTTGAATTAAATAAGAGAGCTTGTGGTTAACCATAATAAACTCACTGATGAGTACACTAGTTTTCTTCAAAAGGTACTAAATCAGCTCAAATCTCTGACCACAGCCGTCAAAGCTTCTAATACCTCTGGTCAATCCTCTACACCTTCCTTGGACAATACTTTTCTTAGATATATAGTCAAAGAAGAGATTCAGAATGCTTTTAGTGGATTTAATGTGGCTTCTTTCTCTGAATTTGTCAAGAATAGTGATAGAGTTATTGACCTTTTACAAATTCACTCTAAGATTGAAAATGATGCCCAGCATGAGATTTATAAGAAAGTAGATTTCTATTTCAACCGAATTTTCTCCAAGAATAATATGACCAACCACTTAAAATACCTTGTAGAGAATCTGAAAATTCCTCCTGTGACTCAAGCCTTCAAAACCCAAGTCCAAAAGCTCACCGAGTTTACCCGATTGTTGGACAAGTTTATGGAAAACAAAGATGAATTTAAAAAAGCCATGAAGTATGGTGGAGAGATTATTACAGAATTCATCAAACTCCTGAGACCTTGTCTTTATGTCCAAATTATAGAAATTGTTACTCCAGTGGCTGCACCTCTCAGACCTGGGCTACCTACCTTCACCTCTGCCTTAGCCTCAACTACCATGTCTGTTGGCCAAGCTCTCAGTTAGATCAGGCTTGTGATTCTTAATCAGAAACTGCCTAGATCTTCTACTACTCCTACCTTGGCTCCCTCAATCTTTCAAGGACTCCCTTTACCCTCTTTATCTACCATGTCTCTGCCTTCTTCTACATCAACCACTGCCCCTATGGCTTCCTCTTCTGCTGCTGATAAAGGCAAAGAGAAGGTTGATCCCTGAATAAGACCAGTGCTTACTCCTTTCTAATGGGGATGCCATTGTTTTTTGTATTTATCCTTATTTTGTACTCCACTATGTTTACTCTTAATGGAATGTGCACTATTTTCCCTCTCTTCTTTCAAATTTTTGATAATCCCAAAAGGGGGAGAAGTTTCTATATTTTTTTCTCTATAGTTGCATCTAATTTACACTTTAACTGTACATGATTTGTGATCATCAAAAAGGGGGATATTGTTGGACTCCTCATGTATTAATCATGTTTTAATGATCACAAATCTCATTAATGATAAAAAATATTATTTAACCTAGTTAAATCCTATAAATTATATCCAATAATGTGTATTTATGATTCAAGTTATCTCATGCTTTATAATGGTTAAGCTCAATCCATTTCATGCATATCACTTTTTAAGTCTGAATACAGTTTTTTGCCTAAGTAATCTAGACACCGTGAAGCCAAACACCGTAAGCCAGACACCATAAGCTAGACACCGTGAAGCCAGACACCATAAGCCAGACACCATGAATCAAGACACCGTAAACAAGACACCATGAAGCAAGACACCGTGAATCAAGACACCATGAACAAGACATCGTGACACTCAGACACCATGACACTCAGACACCGTGACACTCAGACACCGTGACACTCAAACACCATGACACTTAGACACCGTGTGAAGGAGATACCATTTTCATAACATACTGTGACACCGTTTCTTAAACTATTTTGTCGCCTTTCAATTTAATTTCTAAAGGTCATATTTGATGACTTTAATGCACTGACATAATGAATGTTTCTTTGTAGACATAGTACAAGGTATGAAGTATGAAACACATGGAACCTGTTGGCTAAAACTCATGCATTCGAAGATAAAGAGTGAAGAGTGCCCAAGAGAAATACAGCGTGATACTCAATGAAATACAAGCCTGTGAGCACGACCGCGAAGAACATATTGTAATATTTTCAAAGAAAGCATTGTCTCATGCATGCAATCCGACTTTGCTGAAGAACATACGAAGTACATTGGAATCCAGAGAACATATTCACATTATCAACACTCGTGAAGAACACAAGTTGAATCACGACACTCTATTTTTCAAGACAAAAACCAGAGAAGGACTCAGAAGCATTTATGTTTTATCAAAGGAGTCCAGAGATTCACTTCAAATCACTAGAGCATTCTAAACTCATATCTACTCTCTCTCGGTGATTCTTTTACTTACTTTTTGAGCAGTGTGTGTACTCTATTTATTCCATACACACACTAACTCTTGTGATAAACTGGAGGATTTCTAAATCCTTACACCAAACTCTTTACACTTCTGTTTACCCACAAAAACTGTGGAAGAGGTCCCTGTGTGGCCTGGTTATTATTTTTGTTTACCCACAAAAACTGTGGAAGAGGTCCCTGTGTGACCTGGACAGTTTGTGTACTATTGTTAACCCCGATCCAGGGTGTGGATCAAAGTTTATTTATATAAACTTATTGGTGGTAGGTGATCACCAAGTGGAGTGGATTAGGTCTCGGCTTGAGACTGAACCACTTGTTTCATATCCGTTGTGCTGTTTCAATTTAGTCTTCTATGTTATACTGCTTTATTGCATAATCCAGAAATAACTAATTTCACTTTGATAGTTAGTCATGGAAAGAAGTTATAACTGGTTTTACTTAGTCGGATAACTTCAAAATTAATATTAATAATACAAATTAAGATTACTGAGAATTAATCAATCTTATAATAAGTTGTTTAAAAAGTCAAACTCTTATAACAGTATAACCTTGATTAACTGGGCTGTATCTATTTTTGGGGAAACCATTTATTTTGAAAATAATATTCTTTTAATAAAAATTTTTATAGTTACTCAATTCACCCCTCCCCTCTTGAGTAAACTACTCCGGCCAACAAACCATTATCCAAAAAACAACGAATTATTCCTTTTGAATTATTTTAAAGTTACCTGAACTAGAAGTGAATTCTCATCAAAATTCACCTTAATAAATTTATCAACAATAAGAGTTTATATTGTTTCCCTTTATAGGGTTATCATACAGTCGTTACCACAATGTCCTTTTTGATCACATCATTAATAAATCTCTTTTATCCTATCAAACCTATATCACATTTTAAAATTTAATACACTCTTGTTTAGGAATTTATTATTCCTAAGGTTGTTTATCCTCATCACAGATCTTATTAATTTCCTATAAGTGTTTCTCCCCCATGATTCATGACTACTACAAGGAAGTGACATAAAATACCAATAACTATAGGATTTTTTCTCTATGGTTCTACAACACCAACAATAACATTTGAACTTTGGTCTTTCATAATAATATGAATCTATACATTAAATTTTCTATTGTTTTCGATGTATATTATGAGATTTATTTTTCCTCAGATTATAATTATAGTCTATCTTTACATCACCTCTATATTCTTAGGATATAGGATTGTATTTTTCATTACTTTTATTAGCCCATAAAAGCTGAGTTTTAGTTTTTGGAACTCAATTATTAGTTGAAACAGATTTTGTGGCCCTTCAAAAAACAAGTATTGTTTTTAAATTTTTTATCTATTCTAAAATTTTAAATAGTTTGTGATGATCCAAATTTAACATCTATAGATTTGTTTAAATATTCACTCAGAATATGTAGTGTATTTTTAATTTAAGAACCTTTGATTTTTTGATATATAACTATTCTTCCTTTATAACATGTTTTTCATCATCATATTTTTTTTTGAAATTCCTAACATGATATTCTTAACTTCATCAATATAATCATATTAAATTTCATTAAATATTCTATCAATGTCCTTTATATCCTCAAATTCATCTTTTAAAAACTTTATTTCTCTATTATATTGAATGTTTTAATCAATACATGCTTCAATACCAGCCTTTAACATGCACTTATTATACTTTTCTTAACATTACTCACTATAATCACTAATACCAAAAGTTTATTCATGTTCTTACACAAGATCCATAATATTAATAAAATTTAAAAAGAAATTAATTATATTAACTACTTGAATAAGAGTGGTCTTCCATTTATTTTATTAGAATGATTGTTCTATTCATTCTGATGATCCTTTTCTTACCTACAATTGATTTCTTATCTTAGTGTTTTTAATCCATATCTTCTTCCTGAAACATTATTCATTTTCAGCTCCATCATACTCATGAATTTTCATCCTTTGATAATCAATTTCAATTTTCCTAATTCACACACATTTAAAACATTTTATTAGGAGTTTTCCATTATACTTACCTTATATTATAAAGATATTCTTTGATATAGGATTAATGATTATATTATATTATTCTCCCTCTTCTTCCTTATATTCAAATCCACTCGAGTACTCACCTTCCTCTTCCTTGATGTTAAGATTTCTTATGGATTCAAATTACATATTTTGACTAATATTTTTCTTCAACCCAACAACTTTCTTGAAGTCATTATTAACAATATTTATATGTAACTTATAAATAGATAAATTATCCATTACCTTTCAAAATAAAATTTTGGTAACAAACTAGTTATGGATATTTATCATCTATTTCATGATAATAATAGAATTTTATAATGTATCTCTGAAACCATTTATGTTTCTAATAATTTTATTCACTCTTAAGAATTAGTAATAAATAGGTTCTTCATCATCCATCCCCATATCTAAAAAATGTTTCTCGTTTTCTCTATACTATAACTTCATTTACTTAAACATTCCCATCATTTTTTTTCAAGTTTACCCTAGATATCTATAGAAGTATGAATACCCACACATTTTTAAAAAACATTATTGATAAGGATATAAGATTTTCATTCTTTTACTTTCCATCAACCTCTATGTTTCTCTTATCAGTAAAAGTCATGGGAGAATCACTCTCAAATAGTGAAAATACCATAGTGCAAGGATCAGTAAATTCTGAGACAAGGGAATAAAGATAAAGAGTAAAATTATTCTTCCATTAATGATTGGTATATCCATTAAATGAGGTTATAACACTATGGTTGATAAAATTTAAATTTTCTATTATCAAATTCATGAGAAATGATCCTTTAGTGGAAACTGGGATTTCCACTTACACCAATTCATGTGATAAGTAATATAATATAATTCATAGAAGGTGGGTCAATTTAGTGTCACTATTTTATAGTTTCTATAAAAAAATTAAATCTATGATTTTTTTATAATGAGGATCCACTCAGACATTAAATCCAACCCTCACCCTTATGAAGTAAAAACAAAGATAATACAAACAAAAAAGGTTTTTTACAAGGTTCTTCCCTAGTGTGGGAATCTACACCTTTTTATGTTTATGGTTAGTCTTGGACAAATATTTTCTAGTAATATTTAAAGTGGTTACAATAGGGTATATATCGTCTTGGATCCAAGGATATCTCCTGATAATGATAATGCTATCTCTTGAATGTTAACTGTCTTCCATAAGGTTCTTTATTCTAGATCTAACTAGATTAAAATGTATCACAATAATATAATTAGAAATATAATATTATCTCAAGGATTATTATATAATAATGTATGTTTTCCTATAAACCTTCTAAAAATTTGGAATTATTACTTGATCCCCACTTAAATAACAAAACTTTTAGACCTTATAATGGATCAAAATGTTTCTATTTCCAAATTATATAAATTATTTCACATTTGGACATTATTCAGGACCATGGAATTTTCCTTTTTTACTACTTATAGAACTTATTAGTCTAAAATCTCAATTTATAGAAATTAAATTTCCAATATCTCATCTTGGAGATCTTTTGAATATTTATATCTTTCTCAATTTTCAAAAGATTTTCTGGAATATCTACTCTTATCTTAAACAAAAAAATCATTCGAAACATACATATTGGTTATTCATACTCTCATAAATCCATTCTTTTAAAATTTGTTACACATTATTTTATAATAATTTTATTTAATTAATCTAATAAATATGGAAACATAGGTATCAGAACTGTGATCTATATTTTTAGACACCCACTAACTCAATTCGTAGTCATCCATAAGAGTATATCTTTGCCAATAATTTTAAAAAATATGGCATCAACCACTGTAAAAGATTATATAATTATCAGTTAGAATAATGAATTGATATTAATAGTATTTATATCTTTAAGTACATCTCATCATGATCACAGTGAATTTGTTTTCATAAAAAATCTCATGTTAAATCACTTGTAGGTTTGGCATCTTCTAGTTCCTACAGCTCCGTAGACTGAAAATTATTTTGACATGGACTTCATTCAAATTTTTCTTCCAATTTTTCCTTTTATTATGAACTAATTCATGATCTAGATCATGCATCTCCCTCTTTTAACTTATGCTTATATTCTTTCACACTTCTATATAAATCTTCAGAGAAATATTTAAATAATCTTTTAGATTTTATTGCTTCATCTTACAAATCCTCCATCTTCCAATTATATTGCTTCTAGTTTTAGACTCATATTATAGGAAATTTTAATCCCATACTCATCTTTTGGTATTCCAAAACACCATCACATTGATTTCTCTTTATAAAGTCTCCACACATCCTAGTTTTATAGTCAAACTTTTGAAGTTAATTTATCCTTATAATTCCTTAAAAAAAATCATCTATAGGGAACAACATGAATCATGATTTATATTGAGTAACCATGATGTTTATGAAATTAATATAATCAAATAATTTACTAACATAAAACTTTTAGATTCACCTTCTAGGATATCTTCATCTTCTCAAACAAACAACCTTTACATAAGTGTTTGGTCACACATTATATAGACTATGAAACCATTTTCTTACTAAGGAACATATATATCAATATTCCATTAGCTATAGTATAATTAATATCACAAAATAAGGTAATATTCAACATATGAAATAAATCCACATATAACACTTAATTTTGTCTTTCAGATCTGGCCACTTATTCCACCTCAAAACATATCATTCAGATTCAGTGCTCTAGAATCAGTAACTTCAACATCAACTACTTCTTAAAATATATTTCACACATAAAGTTGAAATAAAATAGAACACCTACAAAAATTACAATAATTATTTACAAAATGTATAAAATATATATATATATAATTAAAATTTTATTATGGAAACAACTCTTTGTATTTCCTAAAATATTTCCATTTTTCACTAGTTCTTTCATTATTTTTTATTCCATTTCCCAAATAAAAAACATTATATATTTTAATTTTTTCACATTATAATATATTTTTTAAAATTTCATTATAGTATTGAAGTAACATTTTGAAATGAAATTGGATTTTATAGAAGATAAAAAATTATTATATTTTATATTTTCTTTGAAAAAACATTATCTTTTTCAATCTCATTGATCACTTGAATCATCGATCCCATTAAAAACTTTTTATATACATAAAATAATTTATTATATGATTAATGTATCCATCCAAATTCATGGATTTATCGAATGCTAAATCATTGGTCTGGAATCATTCAAACAAATATTGAACGAACCTTTAAATGGTAAACATGAATTTATTTAAATAATTTTAAGTATCTAACAGCTTTTTATATATAATTTGATCTAATTTTTCTTTTTATTTGATCTCCCCCTTTAACAAATCTCTTAGTTTATTTTATAAGGTAAGTGAGACTCATAAATATTACACATATTTAAACATCATCAACTATTTCTAACCTTTAACATTAACAACCTCATTTGATGTTTATGTTATATTATTTAACTTTTTATTCAATTTATGTAACATAAATATATTTGATATACACACATTTAATTCATGTTCCAACATTAATCCCATGTCTATATATTTTTTCATCACTACCAGTCTATGATTCGTCCCTAGAGAACTCTTCATAATTAATATTTGTTATCAATAATTTCTCTTTGTTATCAATTAATGTTACATCATCATTAATTTATCTTAAATTGATATTTAATTTTATAAAAAGTATATTTTTATAAAAAAAATTAGTAGTAGTATAATATAGTAGAGTGGTATATAATAAGAAGGGATAATGAATTTATAGGATTATTATATTTTCTATAAAATAAAAATTTTGAAAAATAAAAGAAAAAAGTGATATATAAATTTGGTATTGAGGATAAATTTATAAAAAAAATTAATGGATTCATAATATAGTGAATAATATCAATGAAAGTGAGTATGAGTTTAGAAAAAATTTTCTAATGAGGGAGAATTGACTGATTTTTTATCTATAAAATACTTTTTCATTCTTCTTAAAATACACTTCACATTATCTTAACAAAAAATAAATTACTATATTAACATTTTCATGTTTTTTCAGATGTGTTTGATCCTATACATCTCATTAATTTATTCTATCAAAAGAATATTGTAAATATTTCTTATATGATTTTAAGAATAGAAAATTTTATGTCAAATTTGATAAATTAATTTTCAACATCAATTTGTAATGTGATACATGATAGCCTAAGTTGAAGCCCTATTCTATTACTGGTTCTAAATTTTTCTTCATTAAGGAATGTGTCAGAAAACCATTGAAGAATATGAAACCTATCATTATGAAAAAGTATCGAAGGTTGGTGTAATTACCATGGAGGTAGGATTATTTCAGTTCCTACTGCTTAGTGATCATTATGAAGTGTCTTCTGTCAAAGAGTAAAAGATGGAGATTTTGGTAGTAAATGTACAATAATATTTTTTCATTCATTTATATGATGATTCTTTTAATGAAAAATAATAAATTTTATGGGTTTTAATCTACTTACTTGTTCATTAGATAAACCTATAAAACCCATCAGTTGTATCAAATCCACCTAAAATAATAAATTTACATTTTTTCTACTAAGTGTTTCAATAACACATATTTTATATGATGTTTTGGAAAATATCATAGCATAAAATATATAATATTTCTTTTATTTATACTTATTCATAATATATGACTTGAATATATCATAAGGTACGATATATATAAGTCCTATGGATTTGTATTATATTATAAGATATGATATTCCATATCATAACTTATGATTTAATCCTAGATTTAAAAAAAATAGTGCCATTATGAATAAGTGATATAGTGGATATAATCAAATATAAATGGAAACCTATGATAGAGTTAATAATATGCTAAAATATCAATCACAGATTAGGATTAATAATCCTATTATCAATTATAAAATAGGATATATACATGAAATGATAAAAATTTAATATTTTCTATGCTTTTTTATAGTTTATAATTTTTATTATAAATTATAATATTCAATAATTATAAAATTATATTTGACATGACTGAATTAAATATGAAGTGTTCATATTTTTATCTCATGTCTAGAAAATAAATAATGATTTTATTTATTTGTTCATTCCTTTAGTATATTCATGTCTATAGATTGTTTATGAAATATTTTTATTTTGTATGTGTTAATTTATGTGATAAATTTATTCTTATAAATTTTTCTAGCTATGAATTAAATTATATGTATGAAAATGTAAGATTTTGTTTTCATGTACCTTAAAATTAGTTTATAATTGAATTATTATCTTGAATTTATTTTTTTATAATTATTTATACATATAAGGTTTTATTGTTATAATGAATTGAATTCTCTCTTGTGTAAAGTATCCTCAACTATTTGGACATTATGTTAGACTTTCCACTATATTGGAGGATTATTCCATGTTATTTAAAGGAAGGGTTTGATTATATAAGGATTCAGTTTTACTTAGGTATAGATTATCAATTTTATATTATTATGAACCCTTACATGGAAAGTTCATGTACCTTATGAATGAGATGCATTTGGATATATGTTAATTTTTTTAACTTCTATATTTTGTTAAGTAACACAAAATTTGGGTTGTGGAAAGAGTTAGAAATTAATATATAGTGAATATATTACATTGGTTATTGGAATAGGGATTCCAAAACAAAATCATTAGTGACATGCATACAGAAAGAAAGAAAAAAAGAGATAATATAAGTTTATGAAGATTCAATAATTATGGATTTAATATTCATGTAATTTATATTAATTTGGTAAGAAAATTAAAGAAAATATCTCAAATACTAAGTTTGTGATTCCTTCTAAAATGGAACTTTTCATTACCTCGATTATCAAATCAGGTTTGTCATGCTAAAGAGGGGTTCTCCAAAATTATCTTGTGTAATAAATGTAAGTAATGGGTGAACCGAAGAGAAATGTGTTCCTATTCATGGGAGATTATTTAGATTTCACATAGCTGAGATACCCTATTAGGATTAGGTTATTGTAAAAAATATATTTCAGTTAATCCATATGATAGATTGGGCAATGGGTTTTCCACTAAACTATTTAAGAATCATAACTATTGTGATTAGTGTGATTTCCTACTAAAATAACTATGTGATGGGAGAAAAACTAACACAACCTAAAACATAGTGAAATATGAATATTGAATCACTAAATAGATATGATTTTGGAGGACATCATTGTAATTAGAAATATATTCCTTAAAATTACTTTGTGAAAAGACATAAATCATGACATTCACCTATAGACATGTTAGTGTTGTAGATTTTCATGTCCATAATGTATATCATTTTGAGGTCTCTTATAGGTATGATAAATAAAAAAATTATATCTTGGTATCAATGGTAGAAAGGTTTTCTCAAAGAGAATAACATTGAGATTCTAAATTTAAATGTTATATATATCATTTTATTAAACTCTTAATCATGGGAATTAGTTATCAGGTGTGTATCACTCATTTATATTGATAAAAAAAAGACCCATGGATGAAATAAAATCCAATAAGTGTGTAATATATCATCATGTACACAATAGAGTAAGATTTTTTAGATTATAATTATTTACTTATGATATATGTCTACCATGTGGGTAAGATTTATATTTTGAGAACTTTTTTTACATTCCTTTCATAATTAGAGATTTTGTTTTATTTTATCTTATTTAGACAAGAATGGATTTTCGTTCACTAATAATAAACAAAGTTGTTATATATATATGAATTAAATGTTTTATGTAATTTAAATTATAGTAAATGGTTTATAAATTCTAGATATGGATAATCATGTATATAATATTCAGAACAAGATGGCCAATTTTAATTTTAACCCCACCCACTTTTGGCATTGTCACCTTGGAAATATAAATGAGAAACAAATCTAAAGGAATTATAAAGATTTATTTTGGGAGTAATTATATTATGAATAATTTTATAATTGAAAATATTGTTTTTTTGAAAGATAAAAAAATCACCTTTTAGTGGAAATAGTGAAAAGAATAGTGGACTATTCTCTCTCATACATAGTGATGTATGCGGACCAATGAGTACTTAAAAAAGTGGTGTATTCAGGAACTTCATTAATTTTAATGATTACTTTAGTTTGTATGGTTTTTTGTTTCTGATGATAAATTACTATGAAGCATTTGAAAAGTTAAAAATATTTTAGAATGATATACAGAAAAAACTGGGAAAAAGTATTATGATTCTCTAATCAGATTAGTATATTGAATACTTGAGCCGTGAATTTTCTGATTATCTAAAATATTATTGAATGGTTCTATAACTCCACCCTCCCAAAACATCATAGTGGAATGGTGTTTTTATAGGATGAATTTTACCTTGTTATACATGGGTTGATTGATGATGAATTTGTGTAACCTTCCTATATCAATTTAGAAATATGTTCTAAATATTATTACATTCCTACTTAACTACATTTTATCTAAAGTAGTTATAAATTCACCATATGAGATATAGATTGGGAAAATCCAAATATGTCTTTTATGAAGATTTTAGGTTTTTAAGAAATTGTATGATTATTGGTTTTTGATAAACATAACCCTAAATTAGATAATTTCTTATTTGATGGTTATCCTAAGGAAGCCATAGAAAATTATCTCTATAATCCCATTAAACACAATATTTTTGTGACTAAAATTTTATATTTCTTTATAATTAATATATAAATAGATGTATTAGTAGTAAGATAGTGTAACTTGGATAATTTCACCACCAAAAAACTAGATGTAAAGACACAAGATATTACAATATATCTTTCCTTTAAAAAAATATAATGTATTTAATAGCTTTCACCACACACAACACAAAACTAAAATGAGCCATGAAATATTATATGACTATTATTAATAAAATTAAAATGAAATAAAAATATTATAAATAAAAATAATTTTCTCAAAAAAAATCTTAAATTTAAATGATGAATAATTATTATGATTTAATATTAAAAAGGATTTCTCTTTCTCAAATAAAATTATTTTAAGTGTTTTATATTTTTATCCTTATTAATATATATATATATATATATTTTAAAATATAATTATATATTAAATAAAACATTAACCTCCTCCAATTAAAAATTGATGTGAAATAATATTAAGAACACTTAAGAACAACATTTTCAATAAAAATATTTTTTTATTCTCATTTTTTATTTTTATTTTAAAACTAAAAATATAAATTTCGTAGTTTAAATTTCCTAAAACGAACATAATTTATTATTTTAGAATGTTAAAATTATATCAGGAATTTTTTCTAGATTTTTCAAAAATGGTTGAATTTTGAGTGAATATTGAAAATAATTGATTTTGAAAATACCATTAAATTTGTGAAATTTTCATAATATAAGAATATTTTTAAAGTTTATGACTCCATTTTATATTAAAAATATATTTTTATAAATAAAAAAAATTAATTAAAAAATATATTATTGAATTTATAAAACCCATGTTTAACATTTTGCAAACATAAGTTAAATTTTTCTCTAACAAAAACTATTTCTGGTGTGTTTATTTTAACTAAGTATCCATAAGGTTGAATTTGGGTTTGGATTATTTCTAAATCCACAAATTTTTTATTTTTTAAATTATAAAACAATTAATTTCATAAAAATAAGTAACATTTAAAATTTTATCTTGATTATAAGTTTAAATTCTAAAAATACAAAATTCTAAAAATGGATTTTATACATTATATGTTATAATATTAACATTATTTTTTATCAAAATTAAAATTAAAATTTATTTTTTTTAATATTTTTAATAATTATTCAAAAAATATTTTAAAAGGACAATTTTATTTTCAAGCATTAAAATTAAATTACAGAGGCAAAAAATAGATAACATAGTAAAAACCCAAAATGGTAAAAAATAAATATCTAAGAGTAAAAGAATAAAAAATATATTAAAAACATGTTTTAAACTATATTTTTAAGAAAATATTTTCTATCCCCTTCCCCCACTCCATTATAGTAAATTATTGGATCCACATGACCTTTGAATAGTGAATTTACCTTTTATATTATTACAATGATGTCACTCCCCTGCCTTATAAAAGGAGACACCACTACAAAAATTATCCCATATAGAAAGCCTCATGGATTATAGTAAAATCTAAAAAAATAACTACAAAAAACATCTATAAACATAATAGATGTTCTATTCCTCTCAAAAATAAAATTCTTAGAGACTTAATCTAATTTGAAAAGGAGCACTTCCAAGGAGTAATATAAAATTATTAATTACTTCCTTTTCATTTGCTTTTTATTTCATTATTATTATAACTCCTTAAAATATAATTTAAACATTTTGAAATATCTATATAAGTAAAATATATATAATGAAATTTTATTATGTTTATTTGATAACCATTTTCTACCTTCCTCTCAACCATTCAAAAAATACAAATGTCGCATGTGTTACGTGCGGACTAACACCTCTATATACTATGTAATCTATTTCTCATAACCATAATACATTGTCAAATAAAAATGATAATTTTAATAATAAATAATATATTGAAAAAATTATTAATTTTCATAAAATATAAAACAATTCATACCATTTTTATATTCAATAGAAAATGAGAATGACACTCGTGTCTATGTGTGGGTTGCCGCCTCCATGAAGCAACATATATCTTTTTTCATATAGAATTTTATTATTAATAATAACCTACTAAAATCTAATTAAACACCTTAAAAAATATAAATAAAATCATTATACATCTTTAATAATGATATTATTTCAAATTAAAAACTTTCTTAACCATACCCACCCTTTGATTATAGCATGTTCATGTTTAGGTCGGCTTAACCACCTACGCAAAGAATGCTATAAATTTATATCATGGATGAATATAAAAATAAACTTTCATTATTAGAAATAAATAATAAAATAATTTTGGGTTTAATTTTCTCAAAAGGTTATATTAATATTTAATATATTATTAACATACAAACTTTTGTTCATAAAAAAAATACAAAAAAAGATACATCACATTTTCTATCTTTAAAAACCATGAATAAAATATTGATGGAATGAAATTAGATATTTATAAATAATTATAAAGTATATATTAAATTTTCTTATTTAATGTAGGAATTATAAACTTTTTATTAATGAATGTGAATTAATAATGTCACTTAAGGGAATGCCTAAAACAATCAAAATGGATAACATCTGATGATGAAAATGAACAGTAACTTATTAATAAATGTATAATAATGTAATATAATTAACGATTAGAAATTTTAAAAATAATTATATTGTTCTTAAATATTTTATTAATATGTTTATTTTTATAATACATAATATTAAGGATCTTTTATGGATGTTTGGAGTAATTGGAAAGAGTTTTATCTCAAATTTTATTCTTCGATATATTTTTTACATTATGAACATATTCTTGTCTATATGGTGTATATGTTTCCTCCTTGATATAATATATCATTATTATTTATTTGTTCATGGTATTTAAATTCTAATTTCATGTTTTCTATTTCCTAATATTTAGAATCAAATGTTATAAAATTTTTAAGTGTTTTATTGACTTAACACTTTTTTCTCGAGTTATAAGGATTTATCTTTGACTGTAGTCTTATAAAATGGTTTTCTTCTATTATATTAGGACATTAAAATTCCTTTATTAATTATTTTCTTTTTAATTATTTTTATATATTTATTTATTCATAAAATTTTGTTATGTTAAGAATAATTATCATTCTCTCTAAATGAGAGGTTTCTCTTCCATATCCATGTTCACTCTTCTTGCTAATATCCAATATTATTTTTCTGAAATCTAAAAATGTTTTATTTATGGTAACCTTAAAATTTATCTTTATCTATTTTTAAATTAATTATTTTTATCCTTCTTTATGTAGTGGGTTTTAATTAATATATTTTCAGAATTTTAATAAATATTTCCCTTTTATGTTAATATTTTTGTCTTTGACTCTACATTTTAGTGAAAACACGCTATATTTTTAATGGATCCATTATTAAATATTATTTTTTAAAAGTAAATGTTTTAAAAAAATTCACTTCCCCATTTGAAACCATTAGGTATTTTCAAGGCATCATCATTGAGATTTTTTTATAATTTCATTTTAAAATGGCCTATTTTCAATTTATCAAAAGTGGTCTTTTAGAAAGTGATGCATAACTTCATATTTTTATGAAAATATTAAGAAGTGTTTTATAATGAATCCTTTGAGTTTATATTTCAATTTATTATTTAAATCTAAAATTTTTATCTCCAATTTAATTATGTTTTATGATTAACCATCTAAATTCGCTTGTGAAATACTACTTTTGGGTGATTGAATATTAGGTATCAAATAATCCAACTCTTGAAGTTATTTTTTACGATGGCATATGGAAGTTTTCCAAAACACATTTTCTCTCCCTAGTTTCTCTATGATATGATGAATAGTTTATTTTATATGGAACACACACATGTATGGATGATTATTAAAGGAAATTTGGGGTCTGATAAATCCATGATATGGTTTGGGTTTGATAAATCCCTAAGACAGTTTGGGTTCATTAAATCCTTGATATAGTTTGGTTTTGGTAAATCAATGATATGGATTAGGTATAAAAAATACATAATATAGTTTGGGTTCATTAAATCCCTCTAATTCATTGATTATAAGTTTATATCACTTGATAAATGCATTCGTGGGTGCTATTAAGTTTCCCTCCAAGCATAGGTTCTAGGAGTGACTCATGAAGGTGATATACCATATGTTTGAGAAAAAGTTATTCAAATTCTATTTATTATGGAATGATACATTTCATTATATATTCATATGATTATACTCCATGTATCATGGTTATTATCTCGGGATTAAAAACTCTATTTCCATGTTATATGTTTTTTCCTTTGATATTATGTGTCCTTCTATCATCACATGTAGAAAAATATTATGGTTCTATGTTATTTTTAATAATATACTTCTCCAGTACTCTTATCATCAAATATTTTTATGATATAAACCTTGATGAAAAATTAATGAGATTTTACCTTACTGAGTATTTGAGATCAATACTTTATTATGTTTTCATACCATAGGCTATAAATATTAATATAATTTTTGAGAAGTCTAAAAGGGAGTCAACTATTTATAAATTATGGAGAAATGTTCCCAAGTATTGTAAAATATTTTTATTATGTAACTTATTCTAAAAGAAACTTAAAATTATTTTTATGGGATTATGTGATTATTTTTTAGGTGTAATTTAAAAATTATTGAAATATATACTATTCTTGATTGGGTTATATCAATTGGTATAAAATAAATAATGTAAAGAATGTGTTTTTAGTACCAGTCATGGGAATTTTGGGTTGGGGGTTCCTCAGAGGAATTAGATAAAGGATTAGTTATTTTTTGAGTTTATTTTAGTTATTTTTGGGATTGGGATTATAGAAATTTAGTTAAAACCCTATGAATAATTATAAGTGTAGGATAACATTCTATCATTTTGGAAATGTTTTGAGGAAGTGATTTTCCAAGAAATTACATCCATGTATGGATATTGGAATGTGTATAAAGTTTTGGTATAGATTCACCTAGGTGTAATCACCCTAAAAAAGGATGGTTTATTATCAACTCAATCTTCAATTTGTGTATAATAAGTGGGCCTAATACTGCACACCAGGATACAGATTTCTGAGGGATATGCTTTGGTTATCTACATCCCCTTTATGTACAATTATAATGTATTTAAATGGATTATGATGATGTAATATATAAAATATTAATCTAGAGAACCTAAGAGGAATATAGTTAATGACAACCTTGGATTTTTAGGTTGTTCTATCTATATAATAGTTATATTGTCATTGAGTTTTCATATTATTATTATCATTTAGATTGATTTTATGGTATATTATCATAATCATTTTCATTATAGTATTTTATATGAAATGGGATCATGAAAATGAATATATGGAAGGAATGTATCTAGAAAATCATAAGAATTAGGTATAGAATCATATCTGATATATATAGTTTAAAATATTAATATATCCCTTTTATGAGGGAAAAGATATGATACCAACTCTTCCATCAGATAAAAAAATTTATAACTCTTTAGAATATATATTTTTAGTCATATCTTTCAAATACCCTTATGTGTTTTTTTAGTAAGTGGTAATAAAAAATTTTAGGGCACAATTAATTTAAGTGGGAAAATGTGAATCACCAATATTTTACTATATATGTTTCCATTAAATAAATCTAATTTGTTTGATAGATTTACCCACATGAAACAACAAACAAAAAGGAGAAACAACATATTATATAAATATTATTAAGAAAACTAATTGAATTTAAAAACATATAGAAAATAAAATCACATTACTCAACTAAAATTTCTTACATTCAAAACATAAATGTTTCATATTTTGTCAAAAAAAAAAAAAAAAAAAAAAAATGTTTCATATGATTTAATATTAAAAAGGAGTATTGTTTACAAACTAGTTGGCTTTAAAATTATTTTATATTTTATACTAAGAAATTGAATTGTGAAATTATAAAATATTATTTTATATTAACTAACATATTATAATTACACAAATTAAAAAATATATATGTAATAATA
The DNA here is from genome assembly GCA_963277665.1 of Viscum album. Classification (NCBI taxonomy): domain Eukaryota; kingdom Viridiplantae; phylum Streptophyta; class Magnoliopsida; order Santalales; family Viscaceae; genus Viscum; species Viscum album. The sequence goes on from OY728120.1 coordinate 1,495,216,508, forward strand.
TTACGAACACATAAAAAATCATTTTTCAAAAAAAATAGTTTTTCTTTATATTTTATATTTTCATTTTAAAAATAAATTTATAAATTTTAGATTATGAATTTTATATAATGAAGTTTATTTTTGATTTTAGTATGTTAAGATTATATTTGGATGGACTTTTGATATCTTTTAAAAAATGAGGAATTTTTTGTGAAGTGAAAAATACTGATTTTTCAAATATTAACGCTTTTATAGATTTTTTAAATTACAAGAATTATTTCAAGGTATATAAAATAATTATACATAAAAATTTATATTTATAAATAAAAATAAATTATTTGAAACTAAAATTTTGAATTTATAAAACCCGTATTTAATATTTTGGAAGCTTGATTAATATTTTACTCTAAAGAAACTAATTTTGGTAAGTTTCTTTTAACTATTAATCCATAAGGTTGAATTTTATTATGGATTTTCTTAAAATACACATAAATATTATTTGAATCCTCATAAATCTATTAATTCCCTATAAACACATAACCTTGTTAATTTTATCATAATCATATGTAAAGACCTGGAAATTTCAAGGTAAATTTTTTTTATTATTAAATACTTTGGAATTTTACGAGTCTGTGGCTTCTGACGGCACTTGATTTCGAGGCCCGGTGTGCCTGGAATCAATTTTCGAAGTTCATCTCGGGTACGTTCAGTGAATGAACGAGCGGGCTTTTCTATCTTTTGAACCGGAGCTCAGAATTGAAATCTGAGGGCACCGATAAACTCACAGCGCCGGTAATTTCTTAAGGGGACCTTTACCGCAGTTGCGATTTAAGCGGGTTGAGAAATAGTTTTTGGATAATTAGATTAAAATAAATAAAATTAGTGGATCACAATTTTATTTTAAGGACGGTGGTTATTTCCCCCCAAGGGGAGTTAGAGGTGGGGCCCACACCCACATAACCTCCCATGGGAGGATATTTGTGGGGTGGGGCCCACACGATACCTAAACCCTTGAACTCCCTATAACTCTCATAAACCCCCTTTTAACTCCTTTGTTTAATTCATGACAACCCATTTAATTAAGAGGTCCCTTCCACTTCCTCTCTCTCCCTCTTTATCTCTTTATAACAAACCTTAATTAATAAATTGAACCTCTTCAATTAATTAATTAGGTGTTTTGAATTTTGAATTCTTGGAAAGTTTAATTAAAATAAGGGGAAGCCTTATTTTAATTTGGTTGGCACATGTTGTGTTAGGGGAAATATTTTGAGAGAGAGCTCTTGTGAAAGAAGAAGAGAGTTTCTCCTTTGTTGAAGAACACCAACCCTCCGATGAAGAACGGCACTCTCTTCCATGAAGAACGACAACGCGCCTTCTATTCTTTCTCTGTGACAAGAGGGGAGACGCCACTTCTTCGGGTACACTCCGATGGAGACGGAATCGACACCGTCATCCACGAATCTCGGCTACCGTGAATATTTTTCGAGGTAGGGGGTTAAGAACAATTTTTGTTTGAATAAAAATTGTTCCTCGTTCTTGATTAATTTTAAATCCTCATACCTCATCTTTTAATTGTGGTACATGGTTTTCCAAATGTTATCATCTAACGCGGAGGACGCGGGCCGAACAAACACGGCCTAACGTCCCTCCAATGGTTCTTGAGTGATTGACGACGGTGGTGGAGCAACGGCGCCACCGGTAGAGAGTACCGCAGAAGAAACCGGCAGCGCATTTGTCATCGGGTCACCGGAGTTATGCGAAGAACGGGGTCGCGGCCACCACGGGCTGCGGCAATGCTGAAGGGGTGCGGTGTCGTCGCACCGTGCCAGATGAGGAAGAGGGTCGCGGCCATGTGGTCCGCGCTGTTGGAGGAAAGTGTGGCTTCGGCGCGCCGCACGGTAGAAGGGCCGCGGCCATGCGGGCCACGGCGGTCGGAGGCAGGGCGACGTCGTCGCGCCGCGCCAGAAGGGAAGTCGTGGTTGTGCCGCGGCAGTTAGGTAGAAGAGCGGTTAGCTGAGCCGGCCGCTGGCAAGGGGGCGCCAGGGCGGAACCCAGCGGGTTCCATGGAGAAGGAACCGGTGCTTGTAGGTTCCGTTACGGGAGACAAGGGGGGAAAAACTGCCCCCTTGATTGATTATGGTGGGCACCGTCGCCGCCTGGTCAGCATGACCAGGCGGGCTTCACCGCCCCAGCCATGCGGCTGGGCCACCGCGTCACACGGAACGGGTCTTCACGCCGGGCTGCGCCGGCCGGGCCGGGCCGGAACCAGACCCAGGTCGGGTCGACCCGGTTCGGGCCCACCCAGGGGTGGGTTGGGCCGGGTAGGACCGGGCCCAGACCCCCTTTTTCGGACCATTTTCGGTTAAACGGCCATAACTTAATCTACGGACCTACGATCGATGAACCGTCAGTTTTGTAGGATTCCTTGTATAAATAAGATCATTTCGGTATATTACACTCAAGGTTTCGGTGAAGTTTGGGTACGGTCGGGTTGGTTCGAACCCAAAACCAATCGGGCCCTCGGAGCAGAAACACTTATAACTTAAGGACCAGACGTCCGTTTGACGTGTCGTCAACTACGTTGGATTCCTCTTGATGAGACGGTTCTTTTGAAATACTACACTTTAGGTTTGGAGGCAGTTGGAGTATGGTCGGGTTGGTTTTAGCTTAAAAACCAACCGGGCCCTTGGAACAAAAAGGCTAATAACTCACAGACCGGGCGTCCGATTGACGCACCGTCTGTTGCGTTGAGATCCCTATAACGTGACGGATATTTGTGATACTTCTTCATGGGACTTTGTGACACTTTGAGGGTCAACCAGTAGCTCGTGGAGTGGATCCTCCTAGTGACGAGCGTACAGAGTACGGAGACCTTGTAGCTGGCTGAGACCTGATGACTGCTTGTCCGATTCGATTCGGAGTGACTTGAATAGCCCAGTGGGGAGCACTATTGTGTTGGGGTGGCAGACCCATGGCGGAGGAGCGCTACTATGTTGGGGCAGCATACCCGTGGTACTCGATAGAAGGAGTACCTTTGTAGGCTATGAGGGGGTGCGCTTGGTTGTAGCGGCAGACCCATGGCGGGGAATCGCTACTGTGTTGAGGCGACAGACCTGCGGTACTCGACAGAGGAGGAGTACCTCAGTAGTCTAAGGTTAGTGAGTAACCCCTCTGAGTCGTGACAGGACTACTGTGCTCGATAGAGGAGGAGTTATCCATCATCCTTGGTTATGACATCATGAATAAAATCCTGGTTTGAGCTGAGTCAATGACCATTGTGTTTTCCTCATGATTGAGATGGGTTACTTGATAACTTAGGTATATGTATGGGCATATACCTAAGTAAAGGTTATATGTTGAGATATTTCTTTGTGTTTTATCTTTATTGGATTTTGTGATACCTTGAGGGTCTCAGGGTCCCTACTGAGTATCGTTATACTCACCCCTACACGGGCTATGCCCGCACCTCGTTGTGTTGGATGCAGACGACAGACAATGCTGACCGAGGTAGAGTGTACAAGGACTGGACAGTACCCGAAGGTGGGCACTCGGCGTGACGGCACATGGAGCATACCTATAGACGCGGAGTGCTGATGAGGACATCTATACCTACCCTTCAGGTAGGAACTCGGAGGACAATCCAGGAGCTGCTTCACCATTCAGCTGTTGACTTTTCAGTTGTACTTTTCTTTCAGTTGTAGTTGTACCTTTCTATTGGGCTTGTATTTCCAGCCCCTTTGTACTTTCAGCACACTTGTTATACTGCTTTACTTAGTGTATTGCTTCTGCTTGTTCTCTGGTTGTGTGAGTTTACATTTTATAAAGGCAATACCTTCCCAGTTATAGGGATTTACGCCTTTGGTGTTAGTCACCAGCCCCTGGCCTATGGAAGGCGGGCTTGGGGTAGTTACGACACGGGCCCCGGGGGGTGGATCGTGACAAATTGGTATCAAAGGAAGTCGGTTCTACCGCAGAATTTAGTACTCTGATATTTCTTTTCTGTGAAGTAATATTTTTAAGTGTACTAAGTGTGGTTTTCAATTCAGGGAGTCTAGTGTTGGTGCGGGCAGCCGACGTATCCATACACCAGGACCCTAACTTCTGATTTCCAAATCAGTGCACGAAAACACTAATTGCGTGTGTGTTTTCAAAAGTTTCCTTTAAGTCATCTCAAACGAGGTCAGCTCACTAGGAATAGTCTTTGACCATGTCGCATCTGTTTCTTTCAGGATGCCTCCCCGCGGATGACCAGCTAGAGCCCCGAGAGTTGTACGTACTGATAGTCCACTAAGCGATGAGGACTCAGTATAGGGCCCTCTCCCAGTTGACACACCAGCAGAGAGTGCATGCCTCTTGAGCGCGTTGCACGAGTTCCAGCGACAGAGGCCTCTGAGTTTTCGAGGCGAGTCGGATTTTCAGACGGTTGGGCACTGGCTAGAGTTTGTAGCATGAGCTTTCCACACAGCTGGGACACCTGCTGACTTGATGGTGTACCTAGATGTTAGTCTCTTTCAGGGAGCAGCTGAGAGGTGGTGGATCCAGATGCTCCAGTTTTGCGATGAGACGACCTTCACCTGGGGAAACTTCAAGAGTTTTTTCAGGGTGGTGTTTATACCAGCGACTCTACACTCTGAGCGTGCTCAGGAGCTGTTTCCCTTGACGCAGGGTTTTCCGGCCGTAGTAGAGTCTTCTACAGCTGATAGTAGACAGATGACACAGAAGTCCAAGTGGACTAGGCCAACTGGTGGGAGACCTCGGGATACAGGTTCGGTTGGGCGAGGCACACGAAACAGAGGCATCCATACGAGGAGCTGGAAGTGCTATGCATGCGGCATGTAGGGTCACTTGGATCGAGACTGCCCGACCTATCCAGTAGATGAGCAGCAGGCAGTATAGGAACCTACCAGACCGAGGAAGAGGAGTTGGTCGTACATCCTCTGGTGTACGATGCTTCGAGGTGTCACCACCACCACCACCAAGAGGTCCACCCCGACCGTAGGGAATGGGTGGATATGGGAGAGCACAGCTTCAGGAAGTTGAATCATATGACTATGGAGTTTCAGAAGCAGGTGGACAGGAGCGAGACTAGTTCCAGGCATGGAGGCCTTTGTTCTTGGTGCTTCTAGTTTCCTTATTACTGTTGTTTGTGGTTGTTATGTGTCTTTGTACTTCAAGATTCAGTAATAAAAGATGCTTATATTTGTGACGTTTACTTTCCTGTCCTTTTTGTATGGTCGATACTAAGAGGTTCCGGTTAAAACTGTTGACTTGACCCTCACTTGTGAGATTCCTACAGGACGAGACCTAGTAACCACACACTGATGATGACAGTGTGACTCAACCCTTGGAGGTGAGAGTAACGGTTGGATCTCTTGGTATTAGCGTCGAGGCCTTACGACGTTGTCTATGGAATGAAATAGTACTGTTCATGTTAGGATTGACTGTATTAGGCAAAAAACTTGGTTCATCCAGGGGATGAGACCATATTTCTCTTTTCAACAGAGGAGAAATCTCAATAGATCTTGTAGAATGTAGACGAATAAGGGTGGATAAGAGTTCTTACAATTGGCTAGTCTCACCCATTGTTCGTTGAGCGAACGGTTTACGGTTCTCTCCAACTCAATAGTCTCAGGTGTATCTTATCTCAGAAGGACATGAACCTGAGACAGCGGTGATGACTTGAATTCCTCCAGGACTATGACTTTGAGATAGTTTATACTCCTGGGGAGGGGAACGTTGTATCAAATGATCTTAGTAGGAGATCAGACATTCAGCTGTTAGGAGTGGTGAGATAGCAGCTGGCCGCATTTCATATATCCTTTGTGGATATTGATGGAGTCAGCACGTGTAGAACCAGAGATGGTTCAGGCTACGATGGAGAATGTGCAAATCATCCAAGAGCGGATGAAGACTGCACAGAGCAGACAGAAGTCCTATGCTGATAGGAGACAAATATCACTGGAGTTTGAGGATGGCGACCACGTCTTCCTACAGTTCTCACCTTGATGAGGTCAACAGAGATTTGGCCAGGGCGGCAAGTTATCTCTGCATTTCAATGGACCCTTCCAGGTCCTTAGTAGAGTAGGCGAGGTGGCTTACCACTAGGCCCTTCCACCTCAAATGCACTGGGTGCATGACGTCTTCCACGTATCTCATATAAGAAGATACGTGCTCAACCCGTTCCACAACATCGACCATGGAAAGCTAGATATCGATGACGGGGCAATTTTCACAGATGTTCTAGTAGAGATTGAGGATCAACGGGAGAAGTTCCTACGAGGATGGTCGATTCCTCTGGTGCACTTTTGCTGGCAGCATGGGAACCTCCAAGAGAGCACATGGGAGTGGGAGGCTAAGATGTGTGTTTAGTACCCTCTTTTGTTTCCCTAGTTTATGTTCTTTTTTACGGGGATGTAAAGCCCTAAGGTGGGATTAATGTAAAGAGCCGTAAATTTCAAGGTAATTTTTTTTTCTTAAATACTTTAGAATTTTATGAGTCTGTGGATTATGACGGCACTTGATTCCGAGGCCCAGTGTGCCCGGAATCAATTTCCGAAGTTTAGCTCGGGTACGTTCAGTGAACGAACGGGCGGGTTTTTCTATCTTTTGAACCGGTTCTCGGAATTGAAATCTGAGGGCACCGATGAACTCGCAGCGCCGGTAATTGCTTAAGGGGGCCTTTACCACAGTTTTGTTTTAAGCGGGTTGAGAAGTAGTTTTTGGGCAATTATATTAAAATAAATAAAATTAGTGGAGCACAATTTTATTTTCAGGACGGTGGTTATTTCCTCCCAAGGGGAGTTAGAGGTGGGGCCCACACCCACATAACCTTCCATGGGAGGATATTTGTGGGGTGGTGATTAGCTACTAAATGAGGCTAATATTAATTGGTAATATATATAATATTCATGTTCATTATTATTCATAAACACCACTTTAGTGCATTTTACACTTTGAACATCATTTCACATTATGATTGTAATACCTTCTTAAAATGCACTATTATGTGGTACATTTTTGAACATCATTTAAAGTAAAAAATGATTCATCTGATTATACATATTTTAATTTGATAATTTATCTACACTCCAATATGAACATGTTTCATTCAGGGATCAATGGAGAATTCATGGTGGATGATGGAGATATTTGGCAATGAAAGGAAGCAATTCTAGAGAAGGCAGATTGAACACCAGCCCACTGATGAGACTGTGGGGCCAAAAATACTGGCCCAATGAATCCCAAATTTAGCGGTATTCTGTAATACATGTAGGGGAACAAATAAATCTTCAGGATCCAATGCTAATTCGGCCTCCATGGTATTCATTTAGGCATCCCAAGTTAGAGATAAAATTTTGTGCCAGATTCTGCGGCCCAGAAAAACATCCCACAAATTAAACCATATCTAGAACACCATAACTCCTTTTGGGCTAATATTTTACAGGATGTTAGGGGACATCAGGAGATTAATTTAAGTATTCTATGTCCCACCCAAATTCGGCAATCTAAAAGGTTTTTCAAGCGATTCTGTTCGGTGCATGAAAGCTGGATGTCTTTTCGGGTCAAGGGTGGAAAGTCTTCTTTCCACAAACTTTCCACCACCCTATACCTACCATAATCAAGTGGGATGACTTGTACTGTTGGAGGCTCGACCCAAGGGCTCAAAAATGCCTATTTAAGGCAGTGCTGGTGGAGTAGTTGAGAATCTTGGGTGCTTAGTTTCATTGTAGTGTTATGCTGCCACTTTGTGTTTGTAATCGCATTTCTTTCTCATGTAAGTTGTTTAATTCACCTTAGTTTCTTAATAAAAGTTCTTCATTTACTCTTATTGTGTTCTTCTAATTATCACGTTGATACCATTGGTTCAAAGTGTGAATTTATTCACACCATACTTTGTGATATTTATCACACAACGGAGGAGTGATCTTTTTTTTGTTGTTTTTACTTCTTCAATTCCACCCTTGTAAGTCTACTTCCCGCTTCCGTTGAAGACATGTCATCAATGGAGGGATAACTCTTTTATGGGTTGATTCAAGGGAGTAGCAAGGGGCTGGATTGGATGTTATTTATCACTCCATTAATGGATAATCACTTCTTTTAAATGAAATTTTTATTTGATGATTTTAAAACATCTTCATCCTTATTGAATTTAAGGTCACACATTTCAAGTACTAATACGAACCTCTACCTTGGAGTGCTCAAAACTTTCATCCTTCAAGTGTATAGGTGATTAGTATTAGGGTGTGTAGGCATTAAACCAGTAAGTGATTATTTCGTTTGATCTTATTAAATGAATCCATCTCAATTATAAGAAATTGAAATCATTAAAAAAGTAATTCATCCAATCCACCCCGAGCGATAACCTAGGATCAACTCATTCTTTTAAATTGAATTCACTTAAATATGTTAGTTATCCTTTAAACCCATATAAAATCAACCCAGGTTGGCCACTTCATAGCCAAAAACAGCCCATATAATGTACGTTTCTATAGGTTTCTTCTTAGGTCTCTGAGGATTCAATAACCCAAGCTAAACTACAAGGACCGTTTTACCTTCATCTCTTGGGTAAATTTGAGCGAGAATAAGGTGGGTCCCACACGATACCTAAACCCTTGAACTCCTAATAACTCTCATAAAACCCCTTTTAACTCCCTTGTTTAATTCATAAAAACCCCTTTAATTAATAGGTCCCTTCCAATTCCTCTCTCTCCCTCTTTAACTCTTACCAACAAACCTTAATTAATAAATTGAACCTCTTCGATTAATTAATTGGGTGTTTTGAATTTTGAATGCTTGGCAAGTTTAATTAAAATAAGGGGAAGCCTTATTTTAATTTGGTTGGCACATGTTGTGTTGGGGAAAATATTTTGAGAGAGAGCTCTTGTGAAAGAAGAAGAGAGTTTCTCCTTTGTGGAAGAACGCCAACCCTCCGACGAAGAATGACACTCTCTTCCACGAAGAACTACAACGCGCCTTCTATTATTTCTCCACGACAAGAGGGGAGACGCCACTTCTTCGGGTACACTTTGATGATGACGGAATCGACACCTTCATCCATGATGCTCGACTACCGTGAATCTTTTTCGAGGTAGGGGGTTCAGAAAAAATTTTGTTTGAATAAAAATTGTGCCTCGTTCTTGATTAATTTTAAATCCTCGTACCTCATCTTTTAATTATCGTACATGTTTTGTCGAATGTTATCATCTAACGTGGAGGGGGTGGGCCGAACAAACATGGACCGACATCCATACAATGGTTCTTGAGTGATTGACGATGGCGGTGGCACAACGGCGCCACTGGTAGAGAGTACCGCAGAAGAAACCGGCAGTGCATTTGTCACCGGGTCGCCGGAGTTGTGTGAAGAACGGGGTCACAGCCACCACGAGTCGCGGTAATGCCGAAGGGGTGTGGTGCCATCGCACCACACAAGAGGAGGAGGAGGGTCGCGACCATGCGGGCCGCGACTATCGGAGGAAAGCGTGGTGTCGTCGCACTGCGCGGTAGAAGGGTCGCGTCCATGAAGGCCATGGTGATCGGAGATGGTGCGGCGCTGTCGCGCCGCGCCAGAAGGGAAGCCGCGGCGGTTAGGCAGCAGGGCAGCCGGTTGAGCCGGCCGCCGGTGAGGGGGTGCCAGGGCGGAACCCGGTGGGTTCCGTGGAGAAGGAACCGGTGCTTTCCAGTTCCGTTATAGGAGACAAGGGGGGCAAAACTACCCCCTTGATTGATTATGGTAGGCCCCGCAGGGCACCGTTGCGGCCTGGTCAGCATGACCAGGCGGGCATCACCGCCCCAGCCACGCGGCTGGGCCCCCGCGTCACACGGACAGGGTCACCGCGCCGGCTGGTCCGCGCCAGCCGGGTCGGACCCGGACCCGGTTTGGGTCGACCCGATTCGGGCCGACCTAGGGGTGGGTTGGGTCGGGTCGGACCGGACCCAGACCCCCTTTTTCAGACCATTTTCGGTTAGATGACCATAACTTGAGCTATGGACCCTTGATCGATGCACCGTCGGTTGCGTAGGATTCCTTAGATCGAGACGGTCGTTTCGGTATATTACACTCAAGGTTTTGGTAAATTTTGGGTACAATCGGGTTGGTTCGAACCCGAAACCAACCGAGACCTCGGAGCAGAAATGCTTATAACTTAAGGACCGGACGTCCGTTTGACATTCCGTCAACTACGTTGGATTACTCTTGATGAGAAGGTTCTTTTGGAATACTCCACTTGAGGTTTGGACACAGTTGGAGTATGGTCGGGTTGGTTTTATCTTAAAAACCAACCGGGCCCTTGGAACAGAAAAGCTAATAACTCACAGACCGGACGTCTGATTGACACGCCGTCTGTTGCGTTGAGATCCCTATTATGTGAAGGATATTTGTGATACTTCTTCGTGGGACTTCGTGACACTTGGAGTGTCGACCAATAGCTCGTGGAGCGGATCCTTCTGGTGATGAGTGTACAGAGTACGAAGACCTTGTGGCTGGCTGAGACCTGATGACGGCTTGTCCGATTCGATTCGAAGTGACTTGAATAGCCCAGTGGGGAGCACTACTTTGTTGGAGTGGAAGAACCATGGAAGAGGAGTGCTATTGTGTTGGGGCGGCAGACCCGTGGTACTCGACAGAAGGAGTACCTCTGTTGGCTATGAAGGGGTGCGCTTGGTTGTAGCGGCAGACCCATGGCGGGGAATCGCTACTGTGTTGGGGCGACAGACCCACGGTACTCGATAGAGGAGGAGTACCTAAGTAGTCTAAGTTTAGTGAGTAGCACCTCGGAGTCATGACAGGACTACTGTGCTTGGAAGAGGAGGAGTTCTCCAGCATCTGTGGTTACGACATCATGAATAAAATCCTGGTTTGAGCTGAGTCAATGACCATTGTGTTTTCCTCATGATTGAGATGGGTTACTTGATAACTTAGGTATATGTATGGGCATATACCTAATTAAAAGTTATCTGTTGAGATATTTATTTGTGGTTTATCCTTGTTGGATTTTGTGAGACCTTGAGGGTCTCGGGGTCCCTACTGAGTATCGTTATACTCACCCCTGCACAGGTTATGCCCGCACCTCATTATGTTGGATGCAGACGACGGACAGTGTTGACCAAGGTAGAGTGTATGAGGACTGGACAGTACCCGGAGGTGGGCACTTGGCATGATGTCACATGGAGCGGACCGATAGATGTGGAGTGCTAAGGAAGACATCTATACCTACCCTTCAGGTAGGAACCTGGAGGACGATCCAGGAGCTGCTTCACCATTCATTTGTTCTCTTTTTAGTTGTAATTTTCTTTCAATTGTAGTTGTACATTTCTATTGGGCTTGTATTTCTGGCCCCTTTTTACTTTCATCACACTTTTTATACTGCTTTACTTAGTGTATTTCTTCCGCTTGTTCTCTGGTTGTGTGATTTTACGTTTTATAAAGGCAATGCCTTCCCGGTTATAGGGATTTACGCCTTTGGTGCTAGTCACTAGCCTCTAGCCTATGGAAGGCGGGCTTGGGGTAGTTATGACACGGGCCCCAGGGGACGGGTCGTGACATCATAATTTTTAAGTAAAACAAAGTGTTTTCTAAAAAATGTTTTTTCACGTAATGTGTGCTAATAATACAGTTATTTTTTATCACCAATAAAAATTTTATTTAAAATTATGGATTTTTTATTTTGAATCATTACATACAAATTATTAAATAAGTTTTATTTTTTAGTTATTAAAATTAAATTACATAGGTCAAAATTAATTACAAAATTAAAAACAAAAAATTGTAAAAATGAAATGTCTACGATTAAAGGACCTAAAAACATGTTAAAAAATTTGTGAAAAATAATTTTTGATGATTAATAAACCATAAAATTACCACACTCTATAATTTTCTATTACTTAATCCACTTAACCTTTTAATAATAGCATTACCTTTTATATTATTACAAAAAATGCCACACCCCTCTCATATAAAATGTACCATGAATAAAAAAATTCTCCTCACTCCCCATACCACCTGGATTTGTAAAAAATATTACAAAATTACTAAAACGAACTCATATTCATTTCCTAGTGATTCTTTTATTCTCAAATACCACTTCTCAAATCCTTAATATAATTTCCAATGGAGTTTTTCCAAAAATTATGGTAAAATTCAAAATTAATACTTTTTATTTCCCATTTAATTTATTTCTTCTTTTATATCCTACATATCTAATATATCTATGCTAAAATAATTATATATTTATCATATTTATAATTATTTTTTATGATTATGGGATAACAATTTTATACCTTCCTCCCAACTATTTGAAAAATGAAAATATTGTTTATGTTACGTGCAGACAACCACCTCTATAAGAGGCATGATCCATTTTTCAAAATAAAAATACATATATAGTTAAAAAGGTTTATTTTATGAATAAATATTATATTTAAAACATTATTAAAATTCATAAAAAATTAAAAAATTCCTACATTATTTATGTTTTACAAAAAATGAGAATGATTCCCTTATGTACGTATGGACTTCCGTCTCCACAAAGCAATGTAGTTTTTTTCATCTAGACTTTTATACATTATATAAATCTCAAAAAATATGATTAAACACCTTAAAAACATCAAAATAATATCATTATACTTCAATAATAATGATTTTATCTGGATTGAATCACTTTCTTATCTATACTCATCCATCAATTATAATATATTCTTGTTTGGGTGAGTTTAACCACCTTTTTGAGAAATGTTATAAATTTATATCATAGATGACCATGGAAAATTAAATACTTGAATTATTATAAATAAATGATAAAATAATATTTGGTATTAAATTTATTAAAGGGTTTTATTATTATATAATTCATTATTAACATAAAAACTTTTTTCCATAAAAAAATATCAAAACAAGCATGTCATTATTTCTTTCATATGCGTCATGATTAAAATTGTCATGAAATTAAATTAGAGATTTATAAATAATTATAAATCATATATTATTTTATATTATATAATATAGTAGTAATGAAGTTAGTATAATTTAATGGTAATCAATATCCACACATTAAATCTTGTGTGAAATAATCAAAACTGCTAAAATCCGGTGACGAAAATAAACTTTAACTAACTAATAAATGTATAATAAATTAATATAAATAAATATTAGAAGTCATAAAATATAATAATAAGGTTTTAAAATAGGTAATTTTTATGGTTATTTTTGTGGTAAATAATATTAAATACCATTCATGGAATTTTAAGAAAAAGCTAGGGGTTTCATATCAAATTTCCTTATTCCAGACATGTCATGTAATATGAACCTTTTTTACTTATATTGTGTATATGATACCCCCATGAATTATTATATAATGATTATTTATTTTTTAATGGTATTTAAAGTTTCATTTATTGATTTTTCTTTCATGTTATTTTGAATCAAATGTTAAAAAAACTCTAAGGTTTTTTCTTGACTCTACTTCCTTTATTGATTCATAATGATTCCTCTTTGACTACAATTTTATGAGATAGTTTTATTCTATTCTATAATAATATTATAATGAATTTTATCCTTGTTTTTTAGGGAATTAAATTTACAGATTACTTTCTTTATAAATATTTATGATTTTAATAATAATTTCCTTTCTCTCCAAATGAGCCTTTTCTCTTCCATATCTATGCCCATTATCCCTGTTAATGTCACCTTTATAATTTTGAAGTAAAAATATGTTTTCTTTTTTTTTATATTGAAATTTAACTTTAACTATTTTAAAATAAAACATTTTTCACTCTATTTATGATGTGAGTTTTAATAAAGGTATTTTCAAAATATTTAATATGATTTACCTTTCAAATTCATATTTTTATCTTCTAGTCCACATTTTCTATGAATAACCTTTATGTTTTTAATGAATATATTATTAAAAATTATTTTTTCAATGTAAAGTTTTTGAAAGAGTTCTCAATTATACTTTTTAAAACGTTTATATCAATTTCAAGGTATCATTATTGATATTTCATTCCAAATAATTATTTCAAAATTTCTTCTTTTCAATTTCATGAATATGAAATTTTAAAAACTGACTCATAACTTCTTATTTTTATAATAATGTTAAGAAATATTTTATAATTACTATTTTAATTATTACTTCCACTTTACCCTTTAACTATAAAATATTTTTATTATTTGGAATTATATTTCTTGAATCACCCACTAAATTCACTTGTGAAATAATCCTTTTGAGTGATTGAATTTTTAGTATTTAAAAATATAACTCTTGTATTAATTTTATATGATACCTCTTTGAAATGTTGTAAAACCCATTTTAATTCAGTGGTTTCCCTATGATATGGTGAAAGATTAATTTTATGTGGAACACACACAAGTATATATGGTTATTAAATGATAATTTGGGTCTGATAAAGCCCTAAGATGGTTTGGATTCAATAAAACTATAAGATGGTTTGGGTTAGATAAATCCCTCAGATGATATGAGTTTGATAAATCCCTATAATGGTTTTGGTCCAATAAAGAATTCATATGGTTCGGTTATATTCAATCCATCTAATGAATTGGTTATAAGTGAATATAACATAAGATATGTAATCACGGGTGATACTAAGTTCTCCCACCAAGTGTGGGTGTGAGGAGTATCTCATGAAGGTGATGTTACTATGCTTATGTTTATACAAAAGTTTTTGTTATTATATGTTTCAAGGTAATTTTAAATTTTCATTACATAATCCTATGCCTATACTCCATGGATCATGGTTATGACCTCATGATTCCACACACTTTTACTATGATATATTCCTATTCTTTTGAGACTATATGTTATTATATTATGACTTAGGGAAACTCTTATTTATTTTTAATAATATATTTCTCACATAACCATGTAATTTCAAGTTATTACTATCTAACCCTTGATAAAATATTGATGAGATTTTCACTTACTTAGAATTTGAGCTCACTACTTTCTTATGTTCCCATTCCCCAGGTTATGAAGATGAGTATAACTTATAAGAAGTATATAATAGAGTCTTGTGTGGATTATTTATAGATAAATGTTCACAAGTAATGTAAATTAAGTTTCTTATATATGCAGTTTCAAAGAAATTAAACCTTCCGTTTTTAGGATTGAGTGAATATTTGTTAGATATAATGTTTAAATAACTAATATATAAATAAGTTTTGTTTGGGTAATCTAACTTGGTATCAAATATGGAATGTAATGAAAGTTTTCTTAGAACTAGAATCAAGAGTGTGGATTTTTAGTGCCACTATAGAAGTGTTCCCAATATAGAAGATAATTCAGTTCCATAAAGTATGATGGAATAATAATTGAATCAAGTTATTCAAGAACCTGGAAATAATGGTAGTATTTATTAGGAGCCTCAGAGTTATATGTTTTTTTATGGAAAATGATGTAAATTTAATTTTAATGATGAACCTATTACCTCTTGAGATCCCATTGAGTTTTTTCATTCTAAAAAATGGTTAAAAAACATATTCTCTGAAATAGACACCATATACACTAACCAAGTGTGAATCTTGGTGGATTCACCAAAATGCCCAAGCCCCGTAAGGTGAAAGTGAGGTTTTTAAAAGAAAACTGACATGGATAGCAGAGTGTCCACCTATTAATGTTTCCTGGTGGAAAAGGGTTACACAAATATTCATTATGTTTACTATGAAGAGTCTTTTTCACTATTTGTGATGATAAAGTCCAATTAGATATTACTTTACCAATGATATTATTTTAATTATGAGATATATAAAATGGATTACAAAACTTTTTTCTTAATGGTAATTTACTCAATGACGTTTATGTGTTACAAACTCATTGATTTTGAGTTACAAATGAATAATATATTTTTTCTGGTTATAGCTATCCTTTTATGGATTTAATCGGGCTTCTTAGAGTTATAATATATAATTTAATGATGTGGAAATAGAGTTTTGTTTTATAAAGTATGAAAATAATTCATTGACATACTAGTGGATTTCTAGGAGTGTTATAGTATTTTTGATATTATATGTGGATGATATAATACTTATCAGAAATAATGTCCTGACTTCACCCACTATAGTGATGTGGTTGGGAAAATGATTATGTTTGAAAGGTAGAGGAGAAATTGGCTATTTATAGGGTATAAATATCTATATAGATATATCTAAGAGGTTTATTGAACTTATTAAAAACGCTTATATTGGTAATTTTCTAAGGGTTTAAGCGTGGTGAAATCTATAAATGAGCCTTTACCAGTGTTTCATAGAACAAATATTAAAAATATTGAAGATATTTTTAAATATTTATAAATGATGGATATAATTTCATATGGATCCACCATAAGATATATAATTTATAAAAGGATGTATACTTTAACTGATAAGGATGGTGGTTTGAATATAAAAAATAGAAACCAATCAAATCCTAATGAGAGTCATTGGATGGTTTTTAAGAACATCTTAAAGTACTTGAGAAGAATTAAGGATATGTTAATTGACTTTTAAGGAGAGGATTATTTCTATGTAAAGGGTTCCAATAATTCTATTTTTCAATCTAATAAAGATAAAAATAGTTCTCAATCTGGTTTTGTGTTTTTCTTAAACAATGGATATATCAGTTGGAAGACTTCTAAACCATTCACTATAGAAGACTCTACAATATAGACATAGTATATTTCTTCACCAAATATTATGAATGAATATGTTTGGTTAAAGAAGTTAATTTCTAAATAAGATGTGGTTTCTAGTCTCAAGGGATAAATCAAGATTTATTATACCGATAATAGATTCATTTCACTAGCCATTAAACTATGGTCTCCCTAAAGGACCAAACACATCCTTCACAAATACCACATCATTTGAGAGATCACTGAGTAGGTGATGTAAGGATCTATTGGTTGTCTATAAAGTATAATGATGTGGAATAATTTTTGAAACCATTACCATAGAAGAAGAATTAGGGTCATGTTTAATATATTAGTATGTGATACATAAGTGATTACATGTAATGGCTATAAAATGTATTATTATTTTATAATAAATGGGATATTTGTTTATCATTCATTAAATGTGCTAAAAATTATATAACATGAAAAATAGAATGATAATACCCCCTTAAATATATTTCTATGAGTTTTCCCTAACTCATGATCATCATAGAGTATTATGGGTTGTAATGATTTGTTAAAATTAACTTAAGTAGTGGACTCATGAGATAATAAGTGGACTTATTATTTGGACTAACCTATAAAAGTATATCTCATATAATGTTATAAAATGATCGATATACTTAGGAGTGTATGATTATTATGAATCCTTTTTTACTCAAGGCTGGAGATATACCTAGAATGAGAATCATCATACAATGTAACCATTATAATGAAATCCTTAAGTCTTAGCTAATTAATAGGTGGCTGGTTTTGTTATGTATCATATATTTGGTTGGATCCCAACCAAGCTTGGATTTTTACACTCCTATAATGAGAAATTAAATATGGGACCTTGATTGAATAATATTTCAAGAATTCATGGTCATGTTAGTTAATTCACATGTGATGTGAATAGCTACATAAAAGGGGGACATGTTATGTGTTCATTTTCTAGATGAATTACATGAGATGTAATCATCAACCTATTCAATAATTTTAGAGAATCCTGAATGGATGAGATAATTGATACTACATTGACATGTTTCATGTCCAATAGTCACTTGATTCCATTGATAGAGGGATTATATAGGAATTAATATGACACATATGATACATATTGTGGTGGGAATGTTCACATAGAGATAAAAGTATATTTGATCCTAATCACACCCGACCCATTGGTAGCTTGACTACCACATATTATTTTATAGAGGAAAATCTTGGCATACATATGTGAAATTAGGACTTATTATTTGTTTCCAATGTTAAAAAGGGCCTTAGGGTCACATAGTGAGACTTTAGGATAAATATTAAGTTTTTTACAATGTGTTTGATCCAAAATTAAGAATGTTTTGATTTATAATATCAAAAAGAGTTTTTATGTATTAAAAAATAGTTTGGATATTTTTCATATATTTCTTATTAGAGTTTTGGGTAATTGGGAGATCATTGTACATTCACAAAAAATAGAGATACTATATTTTATGATATCCTTGAATCATAGGTATAAATGTAGGCATGTGAATGTTACTATAATAGCCAACAGTTTATCATCCTCATAGTGTATACTAGGAATGTGATATGGGATACCACATGCATGTATTCTAGAATGTATTATATATTAATTCCCTTTGGTCACGAGTTAATGAAATTAAATCATTTATGGCTATAAATTCATAGTGCAATCATTGAAGTGTTCGATAGTTATAAAACTCCAATGTGAAATGAATTACTATAATGAATCTTAGATTACATGAGATAGTATCTGACACCCCACTCTCTTCATTTAAAGAAGAGTTTCTATAAATGGGATTGGATCCCCATGTTTATGTTCATAAAAATTCATGCTTGCCTAACATAAAACTCTCGTATGTTCTTATTTATTCATTCATCTTCATTGAGGAAGACTATAGTAAAGCTTTAAAGAATAGGATCCCTCTCATTATGAATGGGGATCCAAGGATGATGTATTTCCACTAGAGGTATGATTATTTTGGTTGTAACTACTTAATGATTCTTATGAAGAATATTTAATCGAAGAGTAGATGATGGAGCTTTATTTAATAATGGTGGGCCTTTATTTTATGTTCTTTTTTTTCTCTTTTTTTTTCATGACATATTGTGTATTTTATGCGTTTTATTCTATTGATAATCTCATCAGATAAACCTATAAAACTTATCAAGGAAACACCACTTTTATAGATTTGTGATCAATTTATTTCTATATTATAAATAAAGATTAAAATTAAATCTCAAAATAGATTATGATATGTATATTTCAATGAAATTGGTCTACTAAAGATAGAAAAGAAATAAAAATGGTGTTTATAATCTATAAAAATCCTGAAAAATTAATGAAAAGTTGAATTCATATCACTAAAAGGAAATTTTTAGAAAATAATTTAGTTGAGCAGTAAGTTCTAAGCATCAGAACAAATAGATATTCAATACAATAAGGAAAATATTGGATATAGAAAAAGATTATGAAACTTATTTGTCAATAAATATCTTACATCAAGATGGATCTCTATCCCTTTAGTGCATTAGAACGACAAAATAAAAAATCATCATCATCAACCTCCCTCTTCAACTGAATAACCAATAATCATATATCTATCTCACTATAAGTAGAACTTGGTCTCCTCAAATTTCTATCATAGTCAAGAAAAAAAATCCTCAATCTAGAATTCACATGAATTGTCCACCTGAATAGTGAAAAGATAAAAAAAATTGATCTCCCATATCTACATTAACTCACAGACCTTCAGGTATTGGACTCATAATGAAAAAAAACAATACCCTTTAAACATAATTCTATCAACTATATTTAGTGCAATAAATAATGATAAAAATAATAATTAATCATGAAATTAACCAATGGAACCTACGTTCACAAGAAAACATTTCACCCAATATACCCTATCTCGGACCTCCAGCAGTGAAGATCTCAAGTCGATGACCTTGACATTAGAGAACCTCCATCTTTCATGTGATCTACTATAACTCCAAGAATTCATATTGTTAATACCCCTTCATACTATACCTCCTTCCTCTTGATGTAGTGGCCAGTTGTGGAAAACCCACTTAAACAATATCCTTATTGTAGTGCATAAATCTGATCTACAAAGAATCATACAAATAACAAAAATCCCCCTGGTTTGAACAACTCAAATTTGTCCTCTATTTTTTGAATAATATCTTGGCAGGTATACATCCTTACAAGCACTAAAGCAGTACTCTGAACCCCAAATATATCTCTTCGTTAAAATCCATTTTTATTTGACACATGCTAGAAAATAAATAGCACATCAATTTAATTGAAGTATCAGATTGCTAAACCCACTTATACAAGCATAATATGAATTTAAAGAATTAGAAAAATGTAAAAATGATCAAATATACAGTCTATTATAAATAATAGACATGATAAAGAGGCGTTGACCATATTTGTGGAAGCATTTGTGAACCATAGAAAAGGAGTTGGGTCATGAAACCAGTAATCTCGACCTTGATTAGAATTCTCGGCATAAAGAAATAAACCTCTAATATCTTGAATCAAAAAACTCAGCCACTTCTACTGAAGCCCATTAGGGAACAAATCTACATGAGAGACTAACAAAGTTAAGGAAATTCTCCCCCTTGGAAATAGGAAGAGCCTTAGTCATCAGATCTATAGGATTATCATGAAAAATAACCTTGCTCAAAATAATATCGACATAGGAAATATCACCTCTCATAAAATGAAATCACTACAAGAGAATTCAATTTTTTCTATGGTTCATTTTCATTGGACTAAAATTCCATTGCAAATAGTCTCCTAAAATTACTTTTTTATGAAGGATATGAAATTACATTGATTTTCTTCTGATGACTTATTATGATGTACTACAAAGTTAATCACAAATGGTTTTTGGCCCAAATACCCAATTTATGGTGGGAAAAATATTTATGAAGGATTTACGAATCAATCATAAATAGTTTTCATAGAAATTATTTTTGTGACGAATTGGTCCAAAAAAAATTGCAACTGATTTATCAAAAATAACATGGCAGAGTGTTTTTTGGGAAGGATGGTTCATTTTAATTTTTTTTGTCAGATGGGAAATATTATTTTTATCCATGACTTTTTTCAAAAAAACTTTACCCTATCAAAAAACCCTTTCGTAAATACACTATTTTTTCTAAATATTTTTCACAAAAAAAAACATTTTGTGACATAAAATCTATCACAAAAATTCCATCACAAAAATGTTAACAAAAAATATACCCCCACACCCTCTCATTCTCACATTCACTCCCAAACTCCCTTCATCCCTAATTCTCTAGAGGCGTCTTCCAACAATCTGATTTTCAACCTAATACCTTCAAGTAGTTTTTTAAATTTATTTAATTGTTATAAGTTTTTTCCCTTTAATTATTCAATTAGTATTAGTTTTTTGTTTTGTTTTATATATTTATTTGTGTAAATTGTTAATTAGTTTAATATGTTAAAAATAATATAAATTAAGAAATATTAGTATAAATAACTAAACATTAATATAAGTTATTATCACTATGTCACTCATTTAATAAAATTAATAGAAAATTACTTTAAATTCATATAAATAAACAAAAACAATTTATATTTAAATAAAAGTAGTATAATTTAATTAAAATGATTACAAATTAGTATAAAAAAATAAAAAAATATTATAAATCAATAAAAAATTATTTAAATTATTATAAATTATTACAAATTTATTAATATTAGTATAAATCATATAAAATTAATTTAAATTAATAAAAATTTGTATAAATAAAAAATATATTAAATTAATTTAAAGTATATAAATAAATAAATAAAAGTTGAGATTATTATAAATTATGTTTAATTAATAAAAAGTCATATAGTGTTTAAAAAATATTTAAATTATTATAAAATATGATAAATTAATACTCATTTTTAAAAAAAATTCAAATTAATGAAAATTAGTATAAATTAATAAAATAATAATAAATTAATAAAATAACAATAAATTAATAAAAATTATGAAAAATATAATACAATTAATTGATATTAATTTAAATTTATAAAAAATTAAATTTATAAAAATTTAAATAAATTAGTTAATATTATTATATATCAGAATAAATTACCAAAAAGTTATTGCAAATTAATAAAAAATTATTTAAAGTTATATAATTTATAATAAATTCATATAAATTGCTAAATATTAAATTAAATAATTAAAAATTAGTATAAATATGTCACTACTTAGTATATTTAATAAAAAATTAGTGAAAATGGGTATAAATTAATTAAAAATATTATTTATTAAGTAAAATTAGTATTAATAAATGAAAACTAGTATACATTAATAAAAATTATTATAAATTTAATAAATTTGTTCAAATTAATAAAAATATATATAAATTAGTATAAATAATAAAAATTTAAATAAATTAAAAAATTTACACTAAATTAAAAATAATTTAAATAAAAAAATTGAAAAACGGTTAAAATTATTATAAAATGTGATAAATTAATAAACATTAGTATATAGTAGTATACATTAATTTAAATTATAAAGTTAAAAAAATAACTATAAATTAAATAATTTAGTAAAAATTTATTTAAATTAATATAAATTAATAAATATTTATAAAAATTAATTACAAATAATTTAAATTATTATAAAGAATGATAAAATAATAAAAATTAGTATAAATTAAACAAAAACATTTAAATTAATATAATTTTTATAAATAAATTGAAAATAGTTTAAATTATCATATATTTTAAAAATTATTAAAAACTTCTATAAATCTAATAAAATTTAGTTAAATTAAAAAATTACTCTAAATTAATAATGATAGATTAAATTTTTATAAAATATAATAATTTAATAAATACTAATATAAATTAGCATAAATTAATAAAAATTATCTTACATTAAAATTTTACTTTAAATTTATAAAATTTTGCAAAAGTATAATAAAATTAATTTAAATTATTATTTTTTTTATAAATATAAAAAATAATTTAAATTTTATAGAATGTGATAAATTAATATATACAACTATAAATTAATAAATATTAACATGCTTTTTTTAAAATTATTATAATTTAGTAAAAAAATTTGAAATTAATTTAAATTAATAAAAATTTGTATAAATTTATAAAAATTAGTCTAAATTATAATAAATATGATAAATTTAATAAAATTATTTTTAATTAGTATATTTTTAAATTAATAACATCTATTTTGAATTATAATAAAATTTGATAAATTAATAAATATTAGTAAAAAATAATTAATTAATAAAATTAGTTTAAATTAATAAAAAATAGTTTAAATTGATGAAAATTATTAAATATTGTTAAAAGTTACTATAAATGCATCCCTAATGAGTACAATTAACAAATTTTTTGTATAAATTATTATAAGTTATTAAAAATTAATATAAATTATCCTAAATTCATCATCAACTAGTATTAATTATAAAAAATTAGTGATTTTTTTATAAATTGATATAATTTATAACAACTTGATATAAATTAACTAAAATTATTAAAAAATAATAAAAATTAATAATTTTTTTATAAAAAAGTTTAAATTATCATAATTTGTCTTTAATTAGTAATATTATTAGTAAATAATATAAATAATCATAAATCTATTGTTAATTTGAAAACATTTTCTGTTATGAGATTATGATTGGATAAATCATCAAAAAAATACAAATGGTTATAGTATAAATCTTGTATACATAAAGGGTGTCAAAGCATTTATATCATTTATAATATGAAATCCAGAGTTGGTTTTAGAAGGAATAATTAAGTTCCTGTGTAAGAAGTGTGATCTAAGAAGATATGTAACATTTGATATTGTTGTAGTTCGTCTATTGAGGTTTGGTTTTCAAAGTGATTATGTATTTTGGTATCAACATAATGAACATAATTTAGAAGGAAATACCAATTTTTTTTATCCCCATGACTATCATAATATAAAAATTTAGTACATGATGCTGATGTCTCATAATTCTAAAAAGAAAATAAATATAAAAAATCAAATTCTGAATCCGAACAATCTAGTTTTTATAATTTATTGAAATATGCATAGGAATATTCATATCCCAGATGTGGGATAATAAAATTTGAAGCTATTAGAAAATTTATGGTTATTAAATCAGATTTTGGGAAGTTAAATAATTATTTTGATCAAATATTTTCTTTATTTAAATAATTATCTCTTGAAGAGAATACATTGCCTGTAAATTTCTATGAGAGAAAAAAATTTGTTCATAATTTGGGACTTCGTTATTAGAATATTTAATCATGTTCAAATGACTGTATCTTATATTTTGGTTAATATGAATCATTTATTAATTTTCCAACATGTGGAAAACTAAGCTATCAAGATGTATGAAAAGGAAAATAAAAATTTATTCCTATTAAAGAGTTAGGGTATTTTACAATTATATATAGAATGAAAATTCTATTTATGGATACCAATATAGTATCATTGATGACATTTCATAAATCCAATGTTTTTATCAAAAAAATAATAAATCCTCCTTGCTATGGGGATTCTTGGAAACACTTTGATCAGGTGCATCCATCTTTTTCTTTAGAACCTTGAAACATATGGTTGGGTATATCTAGTGATGGTTTATTTCCATTTGATTCTTAGGATAGTCATTATTATTTTTGGAATATTTTCACAACTTCATAAAACTTACCTATATGGATGTTAATTAAATAACAATATATATATATATGTCTGTGGTGTTGTTAATTCTAGGACAACCAAAGATGGATATTTATGTTTATTTGAATCCATTGATTAATGAGTTAATTTTATTGTGGAATGATGGTGTCTATATATATGATGTATTTCTATATCATAAGTTTATAATTAAAATTTCATTATTGTGGAAAATATATGGATTTCTAGAATATGTTATGTTTTCTGGATGGAGTTCACATGGCCCAAAATCATTTATATTCTTCATGAATAGTAGTAAATCATTTATACTTGTTAATGGAAGAAATCCCTAT
Source organism: Viscum album (assembly GCA_963277665.1). Lineage (NCBI taxonomy): Eukaryota > Viridiplantae > Streptophyta > Magnoliopsida > Santalales > Viscaceae > Viscum > Viscum album. The sequence continues at coordinate 1,495,241,166 of OY728120.1, forward strand.
TTTTTCGACTTTAATTGGATATTTATCTATATAGATCACCCATTTCTATGAAATAGATTTAATATTATAAAAGGTAATCTTAAAAGAGAAAAACCTTTATCAGTGCTCACATGTATTCAAGTCAAAACTATTATCTCTTTATTACCTCCCATTACTTTTAGAATAATTATAAACTAACAAAAAATAGGTTGTTTTGGGAGAGATCACAATTGGATAAAATGAAATATTTTTTGGTAAAATCTATATTAGTCCTATTTATTGATTTATCATATTCTTGATATAATGAATTTTGAATAGAAATATTTTTATAACATATTTTATACTGTATATGACACACATTGAAAGACCAAAGATATTTTAAAGAAACAGTTAGATCCTGTACAAATTTGTAGGCATCCTGAACTTAAGTTATTTAAAATGAAAGATTAATGAAGCTAAAATATACTTATGATCTTTCTAAATAAATCACTTTATTATTTTATTAGTGGATTAAAGATTTGATTTTAGCAGATTGAAATACCGGAAATGTTTCTCATTGTGTCATCAATGGATATATTACTGGGATAAAAATCAATGATTATCACATCATAATGGAAATATTACTACCTATTGGCAATAAAGGTTTGTTGAATTCTTCATTCTAGGATGTGTTGACTAAATTATTATATTTCTACTAAGAAATTTTAATAGAAATAAAAAATAAGGATTTAATGGATATACTAAAAAAATATGTTGTTCAAATTTTCAGTAAATTGGAAAAAATATTTCCACTGTCCTTATTCGACTCAACAGAACAATTAAATTTGAATTTGACATATAAAAATAAATGTGGAGGAGAATAAAATTTCTATGGGTGTTCCCATTCCAAATGTGTATGAAAAAATTGAAGAAAAAGGTGTGTAATAAAGAATTTGTTGAAGGTTCAATTGCTGAAGTGTACGTAAAGGAATAAATTTCAAGTTTATCCTCTAATTACTTTTAATCTGAATGCCCTTAAAAATAATTTAATGGGTTGAAATGAGGTAAATGTAAACAATTCCAAAATCATTGATTATATGTATTTAACCAGCTTGAACTTGTTTTTGGTGGTCATCATGAATGATGGATTTTAGATGAAGAACTACAAAAAGTTCATACCAATGTTCTACTCAATTATGATGAAATGACATAATGTTGTAATGTAAGAAATATTTTTTTACTAATTTTTTTAAATAAATTGTTAAATGTAAATTTATATAAATTATTTTTTATATTATATTTCATGCATATTACCTCGGATTCTCTTGAAGAACGACCGTAGCGTAATTTTTCATAATGGTTTCAAAGACATGTAAGTTAAATTATTTTTACCAAAAAAATGATTAAATTTGTTATTTTAAATTTAATTAGTCATTTTTTATTTATTCTGGTATAATAACATGGAGATAAATTTGATTAAAAATTATGTTTATTGGTCAATCCACCATCCAAATTAGTCAATTGATTTAATGATTATGTGGTTAATGGATTTTGATTTTATACATGGGCATATGAAGAGTAATGAAAACAATGAAAATGGTGTTTTTTAAAAGAATATCATCTTAAACAAAGCAAAGTTAACATTTAGGGAATACTGGATGAAATAATTGAGTTATCTTATCTCGGTAAAAATTATATAATAATGTTTAAATTTTATCGGTTTGATACTTATCGAGGGTTTCATATTCATCCATGATAAGGAATCATTGATATTAAATATAAAAGTGTTCATGAAATAAATGAACAATTTTAGATGGAATATCAAGCACATAAAGTATATAATAAAAATTACTATACCTATTTGAGATATTTAAATGATTTTTGGAGTGTAATAAAAATTAAATCCCATGAAAATAAGTTTATAGAACATGAAAGTGGTTCCATTAAAGTGAAATATCTAGACAATTTTCAAGAAAAATCTATTAATACATCACTTAGTCAAAGAGATAATGATATTAATGTTGAGACCCCACAATTAAGGAGTGATGGTGTTTATGATTATAATGATGTAACTAATGATATTGATATTATAAGAGATGATGAAATTGAGGATCACATGGAAGTGGATTATGATGAGGTGGAAGGTGAAGATATTGACATAGATAAATTTGAACATTAAGATGGATATTAAGATAAAGTATATGAATGATTTATTATTTATATTTAATAATTTTTTATTGGGTTTTTATATTTGATATATATATTTATAATTATTTTTAGGTGACACATTTTATTCTAGTTTTTTTCCAAAAAAGGTTTTATAATTTTTAAATTGATTAAAAAATTTTGGAATTAAAAATTTATTATATTTTATTTATATGTTTTTTATGGATCAAAATTATAATGAATTTTTTCATTATTTAACATGTGATCTATTACCTAATGATGAGTATCCTGATTTGAAATATGTGGTTATTGACATGATGACACCTACTAGGAAGGTTTGGGGCCTTGCACGATTGATGATTTTATATCTTCTTCCAGAGCGACGGTCTCCTCTTGAATTTGATCCTTATCTAAGGATGTAAGTTCAAATTATGAATTTATTTAGTATCCATATAATTTAATTTTTTTTATTATTTTTTTTACTAATTATTATTATTTTAATATCTTTTCAAATATTTGTGTTATTCAGGTTAGCACTATTTTGAGAAACTAATTTCAGCTCTTTCGGTGTCATGGGATCAGGGTCTTATAAAGTTACATCACCATATGTTCAATCATTGGTTGGTATATAAAAAGTAATTTATTTTATTTTTATTTTATAAATTTTATTTTATTATATTCTTAAATATTTTCAAGGTTTATTTTCTCCCATTAATTATAGAATGAGAGTCTCAGATTGGGAGGCATGGGAAGCATGCATGCACAATTTTTTCCATTAGTTTTTACATATTATTCAGAGGAGAGATATATAGAGAAAATATATTACTATATTTGATGAGTTTTATAGGACTCATTGACACAATTATTTCCCCCCTTAGGAATTTGAGGGAATAAACACATACTAGGTTAGATAGACCTTCGATGGGAAATTCAGTTCTAGTCACCACAATCAGGGTTTAGAATTTCACACTATGATTTGGGAGTCATAATTTCATTATACATCATTTTCTTATGGTAAGTAATATTACATATTAATTTTATATATTTATATTTAAATATAATACTAAATGTATTTGATAACTCATCCAAACATTACTGATTTTTATGTGTACAAGAAATTTTATAGTGATAGTAATGGATACATTATTGGTGAGATAAAGTGATATATTATGGTTAGTATATATATTTTTAAGTTTTTTCAATTTTCTATCTTCTTAATTTCTATTCATACATATTTTTAGAGACATAAAAGATAATTTTTTCTCTTATGTAGGAGATTCATTACAAGACAGATAGTGGATATGAGGGATCATATGAGTCACATTTTGATGATACATCTTGGATACAGGTGAGGGAAAGTGGCATTCCAAAAGGAAGAGTGATAGGTATTGGTTTATGATCAAACCTAGATAGTTTTTATGGAATTTAAGTTATATCATCACATAAAAAATGAGTATCATCATTATCTTCATTTTCTGCTATAGAGTATGAGGAGAGGCTACGAGATCAGGATGAGGTCATACAGAGATTGACTAGAGGGGAGGGAGAGAAGAAACATTTGTGAGATCAGGAATATGGGGAGATGATGGAGTATATGGTGTGTATCACATGTGGTTTAGGGATGGAGTGAACTCCTCCAGTTTTATATGATTTCCCACCCTTATTTGACCAAATCTCCCACCCCCTTAGTGACATTATATGAAGTATTTTATATGAAATTATCTTTATGTTATATTATAGTTTTAGGTTTATAAAGAATGGGTTGTGTTTTAATTTTTATTATTTTCTATTTTTTTCTAACTACATGTGATGGATTTTTGATTAATTTTTGTTTGTGACAGAAATTAATCTCTGATTTTCCATCAGAAAAAGATAATTTTTATAGTGTATCACAGATCAATGTGATTTTCCACTTCGAAAGCATCCAATACTTTGTAAGAAATATTACACTTTGATTATCATAATAAAGTATTGAAATATATAGATATGTTATGAGTTCACCATTCACCCCTCAAACCAAATAACTCTATTAATTGCCTCTATAATAGCCCTATACTTGTATGTAATGGTAGATAAAGAAAATATATTATATAATGTTATTTTCCAACTAATAGAAAACTGAACAATGTTAAAGATATAACCTATCAAATATATTCTCTTTTCAGTATCTTTAATAAAATCATAGTCTATATAGACAATTACACCATCACGTGATCTCCCAAAATGAAATAAACCATAAATAGTCCCATGTAAATATCTAAATATCCACTTAACATTCAAACAATTTTCATAATCAGTACTAGAAATATATTTTCTAACTACAATGAATTCATGAGTTAAATATGGATGGATTATAACTATATAATACATAAAATAGCTGATTACTCTATAATATAAAACTCAAGACATATATTCAACCTCATCATCTAGCTAGAGACATAAACAAGATTAAAGTATAAAATGAAATGGAAAAGGATAAATTATAGGATTAATATTATTTATATTAAACCCCTCAAGAAATTTATAAATTTATCATTTTTTAATCAAATAAAAGACTCCCAAATTTTTGTCCCTTTATATCTACATAATAATAATTTTCTATACAGCTCCCAAATATTTCATTTGAGACTCTAAATTAAATAGATTTATAACCTGCTTAATATTTATATTATCCTTTTCTACAATCCACATTTCATCAAAACAGATAAATAAATAAAAAAATATTCATCCAAATATTTCTTAAGATCAATTAAACTATTATAACTGCACCTTCCAAACCCTTGGGGGTTATAAAAGAGTCAAAAATATTACACCACTATTTGGGTTATAATTTTAGTCCAAAATTATATTTCATCAATGAACATACATAGTCTTCCTTAACTGAAACTATAAAACCCTCAAGCAGTGACATATAGATATCCTCCACAATCTCTCCATGAAAAAAATATTTATTCACATTCAATTTATCCAAATAAAGATTCTGTAAAGACATAATACCCAACATAACTAAATTAGAGGATTACTTTTGAGGTGTTGCTGACCCACACTCCCAGGTCTATTGCTAAAAACACTTTCATTAAACACATTCTTTAATACAAAGTGATTTTAAACTATGTTTATTTTAAAATATTTCCATAAGGTAAGAATTATAACTCACAATAACCATAAAACACCAATAATGTATGGTTTAGTATTTTTGAGTAACAATAACATAAGAATCCTATTTTTTTCATAGTTTTGAACTTTTATCCATAATTAAACCATAATAGACTCCCTTATTGACTCCTTCTAGGAAGTAATCACATTTATAACCTAGGGAATAGATACTTAACAAAGGGGTGAGATAAAATTATTTGTTTTCAAAAACTTGTCAATATGTCATCATGGGTTAGATCATAAGAATATAAGAAAACATTATCATGAAATAAATATATTATTAAAAATAACATAGAATAATAAGACTTTTCCATCGGTAAAGATATCATTGTATGCAATATAAAATGAATAAAAATATAGAATGGATATAGAGTATAGAATCGTGATATAATAAACATGATCCATAGAGCATAAAATATTCATTATATTATCTTATAATAGTGTGGAATTAGTTTATGCATAAAAATAAAATGTGAAGGCTACCCACCATGTCATTCATCACATAATAGTCTTGGGATATCACCCATGTACCTTCATGGGATTGTTCTTACCTCCTATATACCCTTCCTAAAAAAGGGAATACTACTATTGTACCCATATTAGGCTTGATATTACCTTATTTGTACCCTTATGGGACTTGGTATAATCCTCTTATATACCCTTGGGCTTGGGATAATCCTCTCATATACCCTTTTACTTGATATAATCCCCTCGTTTACTCTTTTTCTTAGGATAATCATCCTATGTACCCTATATCTTCGAATAATCCTCCAGTGTACCTTTTTTTACACATTATAGATAAAATTTACCAATGTATTGGAGGGGAATATAGGACCTAAAATTTCAGAATATTAATCATCTATACATATGTGTTCCATTATAAAATAAAAACATTTATACTTCAAACATCAATTAATTAACCAATGTAAAAGAGATGAGTATTATGAAAAACAATCCTAGAATATTACATAAGCCAACTAGATAAATAAGATGGATTTTGGAACAAAACAAATCACCAATGTATAATAATTAACATCAAATGACATTGACATATATGAAAAATTCCCTTTTGAGGTTACTTGATAAATCACTTTAAAAATCATGAATAAAAATCCATTTTTAAAATGATTGGAAAAAAATAAAATGTATTTCTATAAAATAAAAGATATTGATCTTGATATAAAATTTTAAATATTATTATTTAAAACCAAAAAGGTTTTTTATAAGAAAAATTTTATAAAATAAATGTGATTTAAAAAAGACCGAATTATTTCTTCTTAAAAACACAAGCCTTTAAAATCCTTTTATTAATCAAGAATTTATTTTAAAATAAAAAAATTACTTTTGGAATATATAAGGATGCTTTATTTTCTTTTTAAAATCATCAAGAATTAAAATCATTTGGGAAAACATTTAAAACATGACAAGGAGTTTTTGTAAAGTATAATTCTCATATGGTGAGGGAAATTATAAAAGTGTTTTCTAATAACATATTTACCATACTTGTAAAATAAGTACTTACAGGTCACATACAAAGGTGTAAGGATTATTTTAAAACTTATACTTTTAAAAAATATATTCAATAATGGAGACTTGAATGCTATATAATGTATTATAAAGGAAATGTGGAATGCAAGATAAATAAATTGTCTTTGAATTGATGGATTTTTTTTAATATTTTCAAATAACTTTCTTAAAAATGCACATAATAGAAAGGGTTAATAAAATGAACTTTTGAAAATATGAGAAATGGGAATGTAACATCATGTCAGGGCTCACACTGAACAGTAACTGTACTGGTGGTGCTATATCACCTCTAGCATGCCTCCTCATATACTAGAGGATTTCGATGAATAGTGGATGTCTTAAGTTATACTATGGGGAAAATATACCACTGAAATTAGTGAAATAATAATAATGGAATAAAATAAAACACATCCATCACATCAGAGTATATTGAAGATAGCGCAGTAGAAATATATGGTAATAAATAAATGATTACATATAGACATACAACACTGATCACCAATTATTTGATCACATAAGAATAAACCAATGAAATAAGATATGAATGAGGCCTGAATACACCGTCGAGTGATACCAAATCCTAGTATACTATCACGCTTGACCTGATCTAGCTCAATCATACAATCTTGGTCATCACCCTAACCAAAACCAACAATAAGTGAAGGATACTCAGGTAACCAAGGGAAATGGGGGCCTGAGCAGAGTTTTAGTGAAAAAAGTTATAGGGATCAACCAATGTGTTCATGTATATATTAGAAATGTAGTGATATGTACATGTGTGATTATCTATATAAAGGAAATGTACATGATAAAAAATAAATCAAAAATAAACCACCATCGATCCTCAGGTCCCTGACCCTGGTTAAAAATATCTGATATGGAAAGTGTAAGAGTTTATATGAGAATATTGAAATGATTGTTCTAATATCATAAACACCTTAGGGTATTTCACCCCCATTTATAGGTAATGGTCTATGGGCTAACTTACCATGATTTATAGATAATGACCCTAAGGATAAACACACCCCAGTATATAGTAATTTGATATTGGATAGCTCTATCCCGGTATCGTAACCCAAGGAATGATCCATACTAGAATGAAATAGTTATCAGAATTTTATCCCCAATAATTTTCGAGACTCTACCACTCCTTAAAAGGCCCCAAAATCCCTTTAATAGTGTACATTAAAGGACCTATCCTCTGCCTCGAACAAATTTTATCCCAACATCAAATCCATGGAAACCCCACCAATAATGTCATAGACTTCCATACTATCATGGCCCGTCCCCTGGGGCCCGTATCGTGACTACCCCAAGCCCGCCTTCCATAGGCCAGGGGTTGGCGACTAGCACCAAAGGCATAATTCCCTAAAACTGGGAAGGCATTTCCTTTATAAATCATAAACACACAAAACAATAGTACAAGAGGAAGAAAACACTAAGTAAAAGTTGTATAACAAGTGTACTGAAAGTAGTGGGGGGAAGAATACAAGCCCAAATGTAAAGTACAAATACAACCGAAAGTAAGTACAACTAAAAAGGGACAAACAGCTGAAAGGTGATAACAGCTCCTGGATCGTCCTCCAGGGTTCCTACCTGAAGGGTAGGTACAGATGTCCTCCACAATACTTCACGTCCGTCATACTCCACCGTGTACTGATATGTTGTAAGGTCTTTCTCCAGGTACCATACAGTCCTGGCGCTCTCGGCCTCCGTCAGCACTGTTCGTCGTCTGCATCCAACACAACGAGGTGAGGGCATAGCCCGTGCAGGGGTGAGTATAATGATACTCAGTAGGGACCCCGAGACCCTCAAGGTCTCACAAAATCCAACAAGGATAAACCAAAAAGTATAAAATCAACGAATAACCATTACATAGGTATATTTCCATACATATATCAATTAACCCATCTCAATCATGAGGAAAATACAAAGGTCATTGACTCAGCTCAAACCAGGATTTTCATTATCGAAACCATGGCTGCTGGAGAAATCCTACTATGTCAAGAATAGTGGGCCTGTCGCGACACCGAGGTGCTTCTCAGTAACCTTGGACTGCTGAGGTACTCCTCCTGTCGAGTACTGCGAGTCTGCTGCCAACTACCAGGCGCTCCATCCGTTGTGGGTTTATCACCAAATACCGGGCACTCCCCCTAATAGCCTACAGAGGTACTCCTCCTATCGAGTACCATGGGTATGTTTCCAACTACCAGGAACTCCGTCCGTCATGGGTCTTCTGCCAAATATCGGGCGCTCCCCACTGGGCTAGTCGAATCACTCCGAGTCAAATCGGTCAAGCAGTCGTCAGGTCTGTCAGCTACTAGGTCTCCGCACTCTGTCTGCTCGTCTCCAGGAGGATTCGCTCCTAGAGATACTATTCGATACTCCAAGTGTCATGAAGCCTCACGTGGAAGTATCTCAAAGGACCACCATGTCATAGGGGTCTCAATGCAACAGATGGCGTGTCAATCGGACACACGGTCTGTGAGTTATTGGCATTTACGTTCTAGGGGCCCAGTTGGATTTTATGGTTCAAACCAACTCGACCATACCCCAAATATGTCTAAACCTCAATTGGTGTATTCCAAAAGAACCTTCTCTCTCTATGATTTCCGTCACCGTAGATGGTTCGTTGATCGGACACCCGTGGCCCATGATACGGGCGAAAAGGTGTAATCGCGCCATAGCGGGTCTGGGTCTGGTCTGACCCAGTCGGACCGACCCAGCCCGACCCGGTCTGAACCGGGGTCTGACCCAATCTGCAGGTCTGGCCCGGTCCAAGGGGTCGGCCCGAACCGTGGGGGCAGCCCGGCCTGAAGGGGGGGCCCGACCCGAAGGCGCGGTCCGGCCCGAGGGCGGCCCGGCCCGAGGGCGGCCAGGCCCAAGGCGGCCCGACCCGAAGGCGGCCAGGCCTGAGGCGGCCTGGCCCGAGGGTGGCCAGGCCTGAGGTGGCCTGACCCGTGGTGGCCCCGCCCGTGGCGGCCCGACCCATGGCGGCCCTGCCCATGGTGGCCCGGTTGGCCTGGAGGCCCGGTTGGCCCGGCAGCCCGGTCGTCCTGGCGACCCGGCAGCCCAACGGGGGTCCGCCTTAGCCGCGGCCTAGGGGGAAACCACGTGCCCCCTGCCACCCGAACGACTTAGCCATTCGGGTAGAACCAAACTAGCACCGGGTGGCACGTCAATCGGACGCCCGGTCTGTGAGTTATTGACATTTCCGTTCTAGGGGCCCGGTTGGATTTTATGGTTCAAACCAACTCGACCATACCCCAATTGTGTCCAAACCTCAAGTGGGGTATTCCAAAGGAACCGTCTTGCTCTAAGCTTTCTGTCACCACTAACGGTTCATTGATCAGACACCCATGGCCCATGATACGGGCGAAAAGGTGTAATCACGCCATAGTGGGTATGGGTTTGGTCTGACCTAGTCAGACCGACCCAACCCGACTCGGTCCGAACCGGGGTCTGACCCGGTCTGCAGGTCTGGCCTGATCCAAGGGGGCGGCCCGAACCGTGGGGGTGGTCGGGCCCGAAGGGGGGGCCCGACTCGAAGTCGCAGCCCGGCCCGAGGGCGGCCAGGCCCGAGGTGGCCCGACCCGAGGCGGCCCGCCCATGGCGGCCCGACCCGTGGTGACCTGGTTGGCCTAGAGGCCCGGTTGGCCCGGCAGCCCGGTCGGCCTGGCGACCCGGCAGCCCTGCGGGGGTCCGCCTTAGCCTCGGCCAGGGGGGAAACCGCACGCCCCCTGGCACCCGAACGGCTTAGCCGTTCGGGTAGATCCAAACCGGCGTCGGGTGGCGCGTCAATCAGACGCCCAGTCTGTGAGTTATTAGCATTTCCGTTCCAGAGGCCCTGTTGGATTTTATGGTTCAAACCAACTCGATCATACCCCAACTGTGTCCAAACCTCAAGTGGGGTATTCCAAAGGAACTGTCTCGCTCTAAGCTTTTCGTCGCCGCAGACGGTTCGTTGATCGGACACACGTGGCCCATGATACGGGCGAAAAGGTGTAATCGACCCGAAGGCCCGGCCTGGCCCGAGGGCAACCCGGCCCGAGGGTGGCCTGGGCTGAGGGCGGCCAGGCCCGAGGCAGCCCCGCCCGAGGCGGCCCGACCCGTGGAGGCCCCGCCCGTGGCGGCCCGGTTGGCCTGGAGGCCCGTTTGTCCCGGCAGCCCGGTCGGCCTGGCGACCCGGCAGCCCGGTCGGCCTGGCGACCCGTCAACCCAGCGGGGGTCTGCCTTAGCCACGGCCAGGGGGTAAACCGCACGCCCCTGGCACCCGAACGACTTAGTCGTTCGGGTAGAACCAAACTGGCGTCGGGTGGCACCGGTCTCGCTCACGTGGGACCCGACGGTGCCCCGCTCCTCTCGGCTAGCCCGAGCGGCCAGTCGCTCCCCACCTCGGCGAGGTGCGATGGCATCACGCCCCTCCTCCATGGCCCAGCCTGGCCGCGGCCTCCTGCTGGTCTCCGCGCGGCGCGACGGCACCGCGCTCCTCGTCCGACCGCCGCGGCCCTCCTGGTCGCGGCTCGGTTCTTTGCGCGGCACGGTGGTGCAGCACCATTGTGGCAACCCGGCGGCCTTGCGCCACCGTCTTCTTCACGGACGGCTCATTTTCGGTCACCGCGTGTACCGCCTTCGTCATCAATGAACAAGAACAAACAAAAAGAGAGGGTCAAGCCGTGTTCGTGCGGTCCGAACCCTCCTCGTTACGGTGATATCATTTGGTTCTCATACCAGAAAAATTTGGACGATGAAGAATGATTAAAAAACAATTCAAACCCCCTACCTTGCTTGACGATCTTTAATGAAGTCATGGGAAGCGGACGTCGTTCCGTTGACGTCGGGTAGAAGACGAAGAAGTCGAGGAGGAAGGATTCGGGGAAGATGAGTCGAGATGATGTCGTTGGCATTCTTCATGGGCGGTGGTGCTTCCTCTACTTTCTCCGGTTGAAGAGGGAGAAGACGGTGCTCGTCATTCTTCGGTGGTGATGGGCGTTCTTCGCATTCTTCGTTGAGAGGATAAAGTCCTCTCAATTCTCCCAAAGGCTCTTCCTATCCTTAATTCTCCCAACAAGGATTATGCCAACCCCCCCACCAAAATAATACATCACATATTATAAAGTTGGCATAATAAATTCAAAGAATTCAAAATGATTCCAAATTAATTAAGTTACTTTACTTAATTAAATTGGAGGAGTTGTCTCATTAAATGAAGGGGGAAGGTGGAGAGTTTCACCAATTTAATTGGGGGTTTAGAGGAGGTTTAAAGCTCATGCAGGCCCCACCTAATAATCCTCCAAAGGGAGGTTATGTGCGGGTGGGCCCCACCACCATAACATCCTCCCAAGGGAAGTTATCTGCGGGTGGGACCCACCACCATAACCTCTCATGGGAGGTTATAGTGTGGTGGCCCCCACTACTAACCTCCCCTTGGAGGTTTTATCCACCAAAATAAATTAAAGTTAAAACTTTAACTTTATTCAATTTAATTAAAAACCCCCCAAAACTATCTTCCACTCGATAAAACGCAACTATGGTAAAGGTATCACTAAGAAATCGTCGACGCTACGAGTTCAATGGTGCCCTCGGATTTCATTTCCGAGCACCGGTTCAAAAGTTGTAAAATCTTTCTTGCACGTTTACTGAACGTACCTGAGCAAAACTTATGAAATTGATTTTGGGTACACTGGGCCTCGGAATCAAGCGCCGTCAGAAACTGCGGACTCGTAAAATTCCCATGTATTTAAAAAAAATCCACAGGAAATTCGGGTCTTTACATTCTCCACACCCCAGGGCTTTACGTCCTCGTAAGCTACAACTCGAACTAAGGGAACAAATGGGTGTATTGCGCACGCATCTGAGCCTCCCGCTCCCATGTGCTCTCTTGTAGGTTCATGTGCTACCAACGAACATGCACCAGAGGTATCGACTGTCCACATAGGTCCCACTCCTTTCGATCCTCAATCTCCACTGGAACCTCCGTGAAAGTCTCCCTGTCATCGATGTCCAGCTCTCTATGATCGATGATGTGAGATGGGTCATGCACGTATCTCCTCAGCTGAGATACATGGAATACGTCGTGCACCCAGTGTAACTGAGGTGGAAGAGCTAAGTGGTAAGCCACATCTCCTACTCTGCTGAGGACCTGGAAAGGTTTGATGAATCACGGAGACAACTTTCCACCTCAGCCAAATCTCTATAGACCTCGTCGAGGTGAGACCCGTAGGAAGACGTGGTCACCATCCTCGAACTCCAGAGGCCTCCGTCTCCTGTCAGCATAATACTTATGTCTACTCTGTGCAATTTTCATTCACTCCTGGATGATCTGCACCTTCTCCGTGGTATCTTGTACCATCTCTGGTCCCACTAGTGCTGACTCCCCTAGGTTTGTCCAGCACAGTGGTGATCTACAAGGTCGTCCTTACAACGCCTCAAAAGGTGCCATACCGATGGTGTAGTGATAGTTGTTTTTGTAGGAAAACTCCACCAAAGTCAAGTGATCCTCCCAACTGCGACCGAAGTCGAGGACACAAGCACGGAGCATGTCCTCGAGGGTCTGAATGGTCCTCTCGGTCTGACCATCTGTCTAAGGATGGAAGGCGGTGCTCAAGTGAAGCTGTGTCCCGAAAGCTTCTTGCAACCCCTTCCATAGCCGGGAAGTAAATCATGCATCACATTCGGAGACAATAGAAGATGGTAATCCATGTCATCACACAATCTCTTGCACGTAGAGGCGTCCAAATCTCTCTACTAAGTCATACTCTCTGATCGGTAGGAAGTGGGCCGACTGGGTGAGTTGGTCGATGATCACCCAAATCGAGTCATGACCCCTGGATGTACATGGAAGACCCATCATGAAGTCCATGGATATCTCATCCCACTTCCACTATGGGACCTCTAAGGGCTGAACCAAGCCTGCTGGTACCTGGTGCTCTACCTTCACTTGCTGACAAGTGAGGCATCGTGAGACAAACTCCGCTACTTCCTTCTTCATACTGGGAAACCAGTGCTATCGTCTAAGGTCCTGATACATCTTCGCCACTCCCGGATGTACCGCTAGAGGGGACGTGTGGAACTCCCTCAACACCTCCTCCTAAAGTGCAACTGGTACCAAGGTACGTCCTATAAAGAGGATGACATGCTCCCCACCTTCAAAAAATACATCAGGTGCCTGCCCTATGGATATCTAAGCATGTCGTGTCTCACAGTCAGTGTCCCCACATTGTGCCTCCCTGACTCGCTGAAGAAGTGGAGGATTGACTGTAATAGAATGAAGATAGGCTACCCCATCCCTATCCATAAAGGATATCTGTAAGGCAGCCATCTTCTCTATCACCTCTCCTAGCAGCTGAACACCAGTCCTCCTACTAAGCGCATTTGCAACAACGTTCCCCTTCCCAGGAGTATAGACTATCTCAAAGTAATAGTCCTGTAGGAACTCTAGCCAATGTCGTTGTCTTAGGTTCAAGTCCTTCTGAGAGAAGATATACCTGAGACTCTTGTGATCAGAGTACATGGTAAAACGTTCACCCATCAGATAGTGTAGCCACGTCTTCAAGGCGAATACCACTGCTGCTAACTCCAGGTCATGGGTAGCGTAGTTCTGCTCATGCTGTCTCAACTAGTGAGAACCATACATGATTATAGCTCGCTCCTGCATCAAGACACACCCAAGTCTGGTCCCTGATGCGTCACAATAAACTACGTACCCTACACCCTCCTCTGGAAGCCTCAAGATGGGGGCACTAGTCTGCCTCTGCCTCAGCTCCTGAAAGCTCTGCTGGCATCTCTCCAACCACACAAAGGGTTGTCCCTTATTTGTCAAGGCTTAAAGTGGTGCTACAACTCCGGAGAAGTCTGGGATGAATCTCCGATAGTATCCAGCCAAACCCAGAAAACTTTGTACCTATGTCACACTCCTGGGTGGATCCTAAGAAAGTACCACTTCGATCTTCATTGGATCCACTACAAATCCAGCCTCTGAGATGATATGTACCAAGAAGTGAACCTCTCAAATCCAAAACTGGCACTTCGAGAGCTTACCATAAAGCTGGTGCACTCAGAGTGTATCTAGTACTACTTGAAAATGGTAGGCATGCTCCTCCTTAGTAGTCGAGTAAATCAGAATGTCATCAATGAATAGTACGAAAAAGCGATCGAGGTAATGCTGGAAGATCATGTTCATGAGACTCATGAACACATTTGGAGCATTGGATATGCCAAAGGGCATAACCAAGAACTCGTAATGGCTGTATCGACACCTAAAGGTCGTCTTATGCACATCCTCATCTCGAAATCTGAGCTGGTGATAGCCTGATCTGAGGTCTATCTTCGAGAACCAGGCCACTGACTAGCTGGTATAGGCTCACCAGCTAGCCAGTCACCACCTTTAGAATACAGGTGGATCTAGTCATCCAACCGGCTAGCCGGTACAGGGCCACTGGGTAGCTAGTGGTGACAGCATCCAACAGGCTTGCTGGATGTATCCATTGGAGGTCTAGTGGTGTACTACATTCTTTACTGCAACAACCACCTTAACTCCTCATAGGACACTATTGAACCCCCAGGATAGATCCCAAATGTCATTCTGCACCCAAAAAAAATCATTTGATGAGTATAAACCCTAGAATTATATTCCAAATCCCTATTCAAAATTTGACCCATCCACCAAATTAAAATTAAAATTTTACTTGAACCTCCAAAACTCATCCCTACACTTGAGGTATTATAAGAACAGTGTAGAAAGAACTTTGGAGAATAAGAATAAAGGGCAGAATTTTCAACCTGAATTACTTATGGGAATGAGAACCCTATGAATTGCTTCAAGGACTTGGGAGTTTGTTTTAAGTGTGGAGATAATAGACCAAAAATACATGATTTCAAGGGTTAGAGAGATGCTACCAATATCCAATGCTTAAATTACAAGGATATGGGACACTATTCTAATCAATACCCCAAGAGAGAATGGAATCTATCTTATAAGACGATAAGGGAGAAAGGTTGGGATTATGCAAATACTAAGGCATAAGTTGATATCCCCAATGATGTTATAATAGGTACATTGGTTATAAACTCAATTTTATATAATACATTATTTGATTATGGATCTACATGCTCTTTCATACTGTAGATTTTATAAGAACATTGAATCATCATTTGGTGCATTAAAGAACAATTTTTTTGTTAAAAACATAGGGGAAATCTTATAACGGTAAAAATATATTAGGCTATTTCTACTAGAATTCATAAAAGTTATATAGTTTCAAAAAAAATTGTTATACTAATGGTTGAATTTAACAAATGAGCATTCAAAGTACAATGGAATAATTTTCTACCAAAAAATGGTTACGATATGTGAGGCAGTCATAGAAACTCATTATAGGGTAAAACATAAAACAATCTAATATGAATAAAAGTGTCATAATTAGAATTGAAGGTTGTTGGAGTTGGTGGCCTAGAACCAACCACTTTGTACTTTATTCATTAAATAAACATCCTATCACATCTTTATTGTTCTTTTGTGTGATAATGGATGTGATAATTTCCCAAGGATAGTTGTTGAATTAAAGGGTCATAGCGGATCCCTGCTATGATGAGAACTCAGAAGTGTTATAACACTATTCTTGAATATATTTTCTATGTCCGGATGATGTTATTTGAGGGACAAAAATAATACATGCCATTAGGGGTGAGGACTCATAAAACTTTGAGGCACCTTCTCATGGTGTGAGCCCTTGGTAATATCCAGGAGGATATTATGAGAACGAGACCCATCAGTAGGAAATCCACATTTCATAGTTTCATTGGATGTTCCTATCTGCGAACATGTGTATTGGTCCTTAGAATTTAAGATTATTATTAATGGGTATTACAACTCACGCACTTAGATGTATTGATGAAAACTGTGATGACACACTGTTCACAGCGAGGTAGGATATGTTGGGTGTGTCACGAGTAATACCGCATTAATAGATAATGAGAGAAAGGATTTGTCCCTTCTGTTCCATAACAAAAGTAGATATCTCAAGCCCTTTGATGGAATTGATATATCCTAAGTAAATACATGGCCATGGTAAGGAATGGGCAAGTTCAATTCTGGAAATTCAAAGAAAGAATAATCGAGCACATGGGTTGATGGCACTAGCATGCAACCCACTTGATTAGAGATATCGAGACAAAGGGATTATATTACACAGTAAGCATTCGTATGATGTGACACGTCAATGCAGTATCAACTTCTTTATCTTGGGTGCCTTGACCTGTTGCTAGACAGTAATCTTGGACATTAGGCAATCTCTCTTAATTCCAATGAGAAAGAGGCCTAGAGGGTCACACACTAAGTGTGTCCATGTATCTCAGTTAAATATTAATTTAAAAAGTTTAATAAATATGATTCCCAACTGTGGTTTAATAATTATTTAAGGATGAATGATCGCATTTATTTAGACACTAGTTATTCAAGAGAATATATTGTGGGAAAAATAATGTGTTTATTAGTGAGTAATGTAGTTACATTTATTTAAGAAATAAATATCCATTACTCAAGGTCTAATAAATGTGGTGGAGGAAATAAAGAAAAATGGAAAATAAAAGTACACGTTGTGTATATTAAATATACACGCTGTGTAGTTTTATGAAAAATGAGTACACGCCATGTATTAATGATTACACGCCGTGTAGTTTTTCTATTCGGGATTTTTAGGGTATAATATTGTTTTTATTAAATGATATTTATTATAATCCGCGTGGGTGCATGTCAAGGGATTAATAATTTGACATGGGGGTTTTCAATAAGAGTTAATGAAATAAATAAAATTCGTAATGCGTTTATTTATTGTCATGACTCTGTAACCTCAAACCTGATTATAAATATCCTCACAACCCCAACACTTTTACCAATCATTGTGAACAACAATTCTGGAGAATTATTTCAAGGCCGAAATAATTACTTCCTCCAAGAACGTTCTCAAGACCGAGAGAGATCATCCTCCATCAGATCAAGGCAATCGAAGGCAGACATCGCAAGTGAAGGTTCTTCCATGATAGCACCCAAAGATCCCTTCGGTGATGTCCAGAGATACGTGGAGCATGTGTGGATCACCGCTAGAGGAATCCTACACTTGGATTCTACGATGCAACGACGGATCACATCAGATTATGACCAGAGACATCAATGAAGAAAGAATTCCACCAAGGTAATTCTTTTGAATTAATTAAATTAATTATAACCAACATATGATGATCCTATCTCTATGGTTCTGGGACTCCCTCTTTTTTTTCTTCCTTCATTCTATTCTGATGGTCCGACATTTTATATCATGACGGATCTCGATTTGAACATTGTTTAACGCTAAAATTAAAGTTGGGATAACCCACCATCGCGCTTCCTCTATGCCTAGAACCTACAAGTGGTATCAGAGGGGTTCATATCGTTGATTATAATTATTTAGTTTTTTGTTGGTGATTTATGCATTTAATAATTTAGTTGTTTCAATTCAAGTTAATAGTTCTTTAAATCTGAATCTTGAGATTTGTTCATCCTCTATCGTTTCTCGTTCCCCATATAGAAATGACATTTTCTTTTAATTTTTGATTAAAATAAAATAGAGGATCTCATCATAAGGAGCCAAAAGTTCCTGGATGTATAACACGAGAATACACGACGTGTATTAGGAAGTACACGTCGTGTTGTCTAGGTTCATGAATTGGACTGGTCTATCAAATTAGGTCGTGTATTGATCCTATCTAAGTCATTTATGACACCATGTGTTGACCAGGAATAGGTGGCATGCAGTTTTCAGATTACACGCTGTGTGGTCCAATAGAACATGGCGTGTAGTCCCTTCGGGTTAGGGTTGGACCGTGTACCCCGTACATGGCTTGCCCGGCTGGAAATAGTGTAACGTAGAAACTACATGGTGTGTGTCCCACTGAATATGCCATGTACTCCAAAAATTTCCGAAGTACATTAACACGCCTTGTCCCCGGGCATGTACTTCGGATGGACAGTGAAGAAAAGTACACACCGTGTAGTCGGAACTACACACCGTGTACTCACCCAAATTATGCAGATTTATTAAAAATTTATTATTATATTATACAAACCCTTGAGACATGTACCATGGTGCATGCATAAAGATGAGGCACAACACGTGATAGGTGTTTTATATATATGTGTTTAATTTAACATCTGCGTAATGAACAGGAATTCACTGGGTTGCCTCCAAGGTACAAGTTACATACAAGGATAATTTTAATTTATTTAAAATTATGATGGATTAGAATGTCAAGGAAATTCAACAAAAAGGTTTAAGATAAAAGGATTGATTAATTAAAGATAATTAATTGATTCGATCATGATTTATCTTAAACAAGAACGATTAAAGAATTTAATGCTAGTTTTATTTATGCGTAAATATCGTTGCATGTATGGATGATCATGAGCTAGACCAAGACCTTTGTATGTGAATGGTTTCTTTTAATTTATTTATTTAAATTAAATTTTTTGGCCTGCGAGCCTTATCCTCATTAATATGTAGGGTCTGCATGCCCAAGGATTATTTTATGTAAAAACACCTTTTTACCCCTCACCTGCGTGTGAGATAAATGCATATGTAATGGATGGAGCTCCCAAGCTAGTGGAGCCGGCTCAAGTTAGGAGCCAAGGTGAAACCAATCCAAGGAGATACAAAGGTGGATAGGTGGAAAGTTGTAAACACGAACCCGAAAGGTTCAAGGTGTTTCTACCCTAGGTCTTAGGTTAGTTTATCAACCGCTAGATAAACTAACCAATTGAAAAAATCTCTTGATCATGCCATTTATTTTATTTCTGTCAGTTGCATGGTTTATTTATTTTGGGTGTGTTGTCACGATCACACAATTAATGAATTAAACATTCATGCAAGATGGAACTAAAATAAGACCGGCTTATGTGTAAATATTATCTTGACATGGTTAATCACTTAAGTATATCCCACTTAATATTAACAAGCATGTAATTAGAGATAATAAAATGGAAATTTATGTATAAGGATAAAATCCCTCAAAATAAATATTAAGTCAGTATAGCCTTCCATAATCTTGGTTAGAATCGAACCATAGTTCAAAGTGCTTGACCAAAACTATTTGGGGTGCTTTCAATTATCGAGAAATTATAATTCAAGGTTTTGGGTTGACTTAACTTGGTTCACATCAAGGGTTGACTGCCATAGTAGGACTTGGTGTGACCAAGAGGCAAAGGTTGAGGAAATCCAAAATAAAAGGATTTTGGGATTGGGGAGTCCACTCAGCGGATCAAGGAGCTACGAGTTAATGCAGTTGGCATTTGGAATACCTACCTAAAACCCTTGACCAACCCTAGTTGGGGTAATGTGAAGAGAAATATGGATCCTTGCCACTAGAATATTCAAGAAACAGAATATTCTGAAGTCAATGGTTAGGGATATTGGATTTTGATAAATAGTGGGAGACTAATAAGTATTAATTTATTTATTTGTCTCAGTTTTGTAATAAAGTACTAAACCTTTGCTCATCTTAATTTGTAGAAATGGAAAGAAAATGACTTCAAACATATCATTGCGAACCATACTCGAGAAGGAAAACCTTCTCACTAGCACCAATTTCCAAGAGTGATAGAGGCATTTACGCGTCATCCTTCACCACGAAAGGAAATTGTATGTGATGGAAGAGCCTATTCCAGTTGCACCTAGAAAGGAGGCTAGTGATGAGGAACTATCTCTCTACATGAAACACATGGATGATGCCACAGATGTCCAGTGTTTCATGCTATCATCCATGTCTAATGATCTCTTGAAGAAACATGAAAACATGGACGTGTATAGCATGATGTCTCGCCTTAAGGATCTCTACCAATAGAAGGCGAGACATGAGAGGTATGAGATCTCCAATGCTTTGTTTACAACTAAGATTAGAGAGTCTGCGCCAGCTGGGCCTCATGTAGTCAAGCTTATTGGCTACATTGAACGCATGGACATCTTAGGGATTAAATTCTTGGATGAGTTGCGTACAGATATCATCCTATCATCACTTCCCAAGACCTTCTCTAGCTTTATTGTCAACTACAACATGAGAAAAAATGATAAGAGTATATCGGAACTTCTGACCTTGATTCTCCAGGTAGATAAGAACATGGGGTGTGACAAACCTGCAGTCCTTATGGTGAATAAGAAAAGGAAGGACAAAGCAAAGGGTCCAAAGACTTATAAACAGTCTGAAGCCCTCGAACGTCGTCCCTCCAAGAAGGGGAAGATCCAGAGGCAGGGCAAGGAACGGGAGGCAGTGTGTTTTGCATGTGGCAAGCAAGGCCACTGGAAGAGGAACTGCATCCAGAAGTGTGGGGACGCTAAAGGTATGTTCGTTATCGAGTGTAATCTTTCTATTTATAAACATTGGGTATTAGATAAAGCTTGTGGGGCTCACATCTGTATTCAAATACAAGAACCAAGTAGATTTAGAAAGATTTCCAGAGGAGAGGCGGATCTTTGAGCTTCCAATGGCGTAAGGCTGGCTGCGTTGGCTATCGGCGATTACCACCTCTCATTGCTGACTGGAATGATTTTGGTTTTGCATAACTGTTATTATGTGCCTAATGTTACAAAGAACATAATTTTTGTATCTTGTTTAAATATGGATGGATTTATTTTCAAGTTTGGAAATAAGGGTTGTCCCTTTTATAAGAACAACATATGTTATGGTATGACACATTTAAATAATGGTTTGTATGTATTAAATTACAAAAACCATGTGTTGGAAATTGATAACGAAAAAAACTCACATGAATCATACATCACCCAGTTGTGGCATCACCGTCTCGGTCATGTAAACGAGAAGCTCTTGACAAAGCTCTGCCAAGATGGCTATTTAGACTCTAATGAGCTAAAACCACTTGATAGATGTCACGCTTGTTTACAAGGAAAAAAAACCAAGCCTCCTTTTAGTGGATAGGGTGAAAGGGCCATAGAGCTTCTAGGATTGGTACACGCGGATGTGTGTGGACCATTTCCAGTAGAAGCTAGAGGTGGATATTCTTACTTCATTACTTTTACTGATGATTTAAGTAGATATGGATATTTCTAATTAATGAGGTATAAGTCAGAGTCCTTAGAGAAATTTAAGTAATTAAAGAATGAAGTAGAGAATCAGCTTGTTAAGAAGATAAAGAAAATTCGATCGGATCGAGGTGGGGAATATCTGAACCAAGAGATCATCGATCTTCTACAGGAGTCTGAGATTCTATCTTAGCTCACTCCTCCTTATACACCACAGTGGAATGGTGTTAGTGAAAGGAGGAATTTCACCTTTTTGGACATGGTGAGGTCGATGATGAGTCATGCAAATCTTCCATTATCCTTTTGGGGATATTCATTACAAACTGTAGCATACTCATTAAACCGAGTACCAACTAAGGCGGAAAATGGAATTCCCTCCGAGCTATGGAATGGAAAGAATCCCATTTTGTCGCACACACATGTATGGGAATGTGAGGCGTTTTTTAAGGATTTCTCAAGAAAAAAACTAGCACCCCGGGGAACGATGTGTATCTTTATAGGATATACCAAGTAAACGAAAGGATATTACCTATATAACCCTTCAGACAAGAAAGTGATTGTCGCCAAAAAATCTGTCTTTCTTGAGAGGGAGCACATCCTCAAAAAGGATAGTGGGATCGGGATTGACTTTGATGAAGTTGATGCTCAAGATACACAGGAGTTGGTACGGGAACAAGTTCCATAGGTCCCCGTGGAAGAGGTTTCAGAAACACAAGTATTGCGTAGGAGCTCAAGAGAGGTAAGGGAACCAGAGAGATTTGGTTTCCTAGTCACCGAGGATGGTGAATCAGTATTATTGGACAATGATGAACCTATCTTCTTCAAGGAAGCAGTAGAAAGCTCAGAAGCTGAAAGATAGCTAGAAGATATGAAATCTGAGATGGATTCCATGTATTAGAACCAAGTTTAGGTTCTGGTCAATGAACCAGTTGATGTAAAGCATGTTGGATTCAAATGGGTATTAAAGAGAAAACTGGACATGGAAGGTCAAGTTAGCACCTATAAAGCAAGTCTAGTGGCAAAAGGATTTAGATAGCATCAAGTAATTGACTTTGATGAAACCTTCTCACCAGTTTCCATGTTTAAAACCATAAGAATCATACTTTCTATAGCAGCTTACCATGACTATGAGATTTGGCACATGGATGTCAAAACAGCATTCCTTATTGGGAACCTTCATGAAGATGTCTATATGAAACAACCAGAAGGGTTTGTGACACCAGGTGAAGCCAAATGGGTTTCCAAGTTGCAGAAATACATATATGGATTAAAGCAAGCATTCAGGTCATGGAACATTCGATTTGATGAATCCATAAAGGAATTTGGGTTCATTAAAAACGAATGTGATCCATGTGTTTATAAGCGGTTTAATGGGAATGTGTCCGTTATCCTAGTAGTATATGTTGACGACATATTACTTATTGGAAATGATGTACCAGTATTACAGTCAGTTAAGGACTGGTTGAACAAGTGTTTCTACATGAAGGACTTGGGTGAAGTAGCCTACATTCTAGGGATCAAGATCATTCGTGATAGATCCAAGAGGCTTCTTGGACTAAGTCAGAGTACATACATTAACTAGATACTAAAGAGATTTAGTATGGAACAATCCGAGAGGGGATTGGTTCCAGTGTCACATGGCCTACATATTTCTAAGAAAATGTGTCCTCGGACACAACAAGAGAAAGATAGAATGAGTAAGATAACATACACTTCGTCTATAGGATCCATCATGTATGCAATGTTATGTAACAGGCTTGATGTTGCCTATGCACTGAGCATGGTAGGAAAATATCAAGAAGATCTAGGAGAACAGCATTGGACTGCTATTAAGACTATCCTTAAGTGTCTGAGAAGAACTAAGGATATGTTCATGGTGTATGGAGGAGACGAGGAGCTTGTCATCAGAGGGTATGTTGATGCTAGTTTTCATACAGATCAGAATGATCTGAAGTCGCAATCTGGATATGTTTTCTATCTCAATGGAGGAGTTGTGAGCTGGAAGAGTTCAAACCAACCAGTTGCTGCTGATTCTACAGTGGAGTCCAAATATATAGCATCTTCTGATACAGCCAATAAAGTCGTATGGATTCGGAACTTTTTTCAGAAGCTTTATGTGGTGCCTAGTAGTAAAGATCTCATTATATTGTATTGTGATAATACTGCAGTGGTGGCTCTTACAAAAGAACCGAGGTCACATCAAAGGACAAAGCACATACTCCGAAAGTATCACCTCTTGAGGGATTTCTATCAAATAGGTGAAGTTGCAGTGAGTAGAGTGTCCACAGAAGAGAACGTGGAAGACCCCATGACTAAAGGCCTATATCAGCAGAAGCATGAATATCATGTGAGAGATAGCAGGTTAAAAGTTGTTAACAGTTTTCTCTAGTCCAAGTGGGAGTCTGTTGGAGTTGGTGTCCTAGAACCAACCACTTTTTACTTTATTAATTAAATAAACATCTTATCACGTCTTTATTGTTCTTTTGTGTGACAATGCATGTGATAATATCCCAAGGATAGTTGTTGCATTAAAGGGTCATAGAGGATCCTTGTTATGATGAGAACCCAGAAGTGCCATAACACTGTTCTTGAATATATGTTCTATGGACAGATGATGTTATTTGAGGGACACAAATAATACAGGCCATTAGGGGTGAGGACTCATAAAACTTTGAGTCACCTTCTCATGGTGTGCGCCCTTGGTAATATCCAGGATGATATTATGAGAACAAGACCCACCAGTAGGAAATCCACATTTCATAGTGTCATTGGATGTTCCTATCTACGGACGTGTGTATTGGTCCTTAGAATTTAAGATTATTATTAATGGGTATTACAACTCGAACACTTAGATGTATTGAAGAAAATTGTGACGACACACTGTTCGCAGCGAGGTAGGATACGTTGGGTGTGTCACGAGTAATACTGCATTAATAGATAATGCAAGAAAGGATTTTTCCCTTATCTTCCATAACGGAAGTAGATATCTTAGGCCCTTTGATGGAATTGATATGGCCTAAGTAAATCCATGGCCATGGTAGGCAAGTTCAATTCCGGAAAGTCAAAGAAAGAATAATCGAGCACATGGGTTGATGGCACTAGCATGTAGCCCGCTTGATTAGAGATATCAAGACAAAGAGATTATATTACACGGTAAGTGTTCATATGACGTGACATGTCAATGCGGCATCAACTTCTTTCTCTTGGGTGCCTTGACCCGTTGCTAGACAGTAATCTTGGACTTTAGGCAAGCCCACCTAATGCCAACGAGAAAGGGGCCTAGAGGGTCACACACTAAGTGTGTCCATGTATCTCAGTTAAATATTAATTTAACAAGTTGAATAAATATTATTCCTGACTGTGGTTTAATAATTATTTAAGGATGCCTGATTGCATTTATTTCGACACTAGTTATTCAAGAGAATATATTGTGGGAAAAATAATATGTTTATTAGTGAGTAATGCAGTTACATTTATTTAAGAAATAAATAGCCATTACTCAAGGTTTAATAAATGTGGTGGAGGAAATAAAGAAAAATGAAAAATAAAAGTACATGTCGTGTATATTAAATATACATGTCGTGTAGTTTTATGGAAAACGAGTACAGGTCGCGTATTAATGATTACACGCCGTGTAGTTTTTCCAGTCGGGATTTTGAGGATATAATATTGTTTTTATTAAATGATATTTATTATAATCAGTGTGGGCGCATGTCAAGTAATTAATAATTCGACATGGGGGTTTTCAATAAGAGTTAATGAAATAAATAAAATGTGTAACGCGTTTATTTATTGTCATGACTCTGTAACCTCAAACCCAATTATAAATATCCTCACAACCCCAACACTTTTCCCAATCGTTGTGCACAACAATTTTGGAGAATTATTTCAAGGTCGAAAGAACTACTTCCTCCAAGAACGCTCTCAAGACCGAGAGAGATCCTCCTCCATCGGATCAAGGCGATCAAAGGCGGACATCGCAAGCGAATATTTTTCTGTGCTAGCACCCGGAGATCCCTTCGGCGACGTCCAGAGATACATGGAGCACGTGTGGATCACCGCTAGAGGAATCCTACACTTGGATTATACAACGCAACGACGGATCACATCGGATCGTGACCGGAGACATCAACGAAGAAAGAATTCCACCAAGGTAATTCTTGTGAATTAATTAAATTAATTATAACCAACATATGATGATCCTATCTCTATGGTTCCGGGACTCCCTCTTTTGTTTTTCGTCCTTCGTTCTATTCCAAAGATCCGGCGTTTTATATCGTGACGGATCTCGGTTTGAACGTTGTTTAACGCTAAAATTAAAGTTGTGATAACCCACCATCGTGCTTCCGCTGCACCCGGAACCTACAAAGGTTTCATAGGTTGTGAAATCTTAGGATTAATTTTTCATATTCCTATGATTGGTTAATCTAATTTTATTAGATATTATCTTTAGCCGCACTAACCACTTCACATTTAGTGATTTTTTGGAAATGTGATCATCAAAATGAAGAAATAAAAGGCATGTTTCTATAAATTCATGAATCTTACTAATGAATCATATTTGAAAAACAAATGATGGAGACTAATGAAAAACTCAACATATGCATATTTTTAAGTTGAATAAAGATTTCTTTGGTATGGCCTTAGAAGCAAAGTCTATGTTCTCAATAGAACTCATAAATTGATCCATGCCTATTTTATTCATACGCTCACATATTTTTCATTAGTGGGAGTAAATTAAAATTAAGGATGAAATTTATTTAAAGGGGAGAATGTAACATCCTAGAATTTCAATGTATATTTTCATAATTTCTTACCTTAAATTACATATGTAAATTTTAAATGAATTTACTTTCTTTTGTTTATAATGATATGAACATAAAATTTATATATATTTTTCACTTAATTAGTTTACATTATTAAATATATGTGTGTCTATAAAATATTAATTCATGTGGAATAATCTAGATAAATAGAAGATAACACATAAAGAGACAATCATATTTTTATTTATTTACCGTAATCATTACATATGAAGGATAAATGCACTCCATAAAATTAAAAATAGTAGAATGGGTCAATAAAAACCAATAAATAACGTAAGTATAATTTAAAAATGCATAACATCATGATCTTATAGAAAGGTCACACCCATAAAAAAGACAATAAAGAGAAATAAAAAAATGAAATATGATTTACATTTTATAAACGAAGAATGCCAAAATTTAGTAAATGATGAATTAATTAAATAAGAGGTATTTATTTGAGTGGTTGGACTCGCGTTGATGCTCGGTCCTCTCCATTGACGTGTGAACTAATGGTTATGGCAACAACCCCTTCCCTGCCGCTAGGGGAGGGGAGAACCCTCTCTACTTCTTCTTCCCTTAATGCAGTCTCCCTGGTCTTTGGATTCCCTATCGAAGGTTTGGGAGGTCCCTACGATTCGCATATGCCCGAAGGACCCAGGTTTTGCTAATGGGAGACTCGCAGTGGAGATCTCCACTACAAAGTTTTTATAGGCTTCTTCATTTGTTGAGAGCTCGTTTGGAACTGGTGATTTGGGGGGAAACAAAATGAAACAGAGGAATGGGAAGTGATTTCAAGTGTTGGGTGAGGTAATGTTCCACAGAGAGAAATGGCATATGAGGAAACAAAGAGAAACAGATTTCTCTCAATTGCAGTTTTATAATCACCCCAAAATCATGGTGATTTGGAAGAAAACGAACCCAGGCTGTGCCATTTTTTTTTTAATTTCCTATCTTGCCCCTTGTGCACGTTTTATTTTATTGAATGTTTTATTGAATTAAAATTTATAAAAATTATCATCTTTGTGATTATTAATAATAACAAACCACATTGTCATGAGTATATAAATGTTTTGTTAAACGTAATTTGTAAATAATTATTTTTATAACTTCAATGTAATTTATAATTAATAATAACAAAAAAATTATAAATAATTTTGATTATGTGTATATAAATAATTATAAATAATTTATAAATAATTTTGATTATAGTTAATTTTGATTATAAACAATATTGATTATCTTGAATTAATGATTTATATAAATAATTTATAAATAAATTTGAGTTAATATTTTTGAATTAATATTTATTTTGAATTAATAATTTTGAATTAATAATTATTCATAATTAATAATTTTGAATTAATAAAGTTTACCTAATTTTGGTGAAATTAAAGATAATGATTGATTAAAATCAAAATTATTTTGTATATGATTGACATGATATAAAAATTTTAAAAAAAATAATTGCTAACATATTTTTCAAAATTAAATGTCTATATAACTGACATGATATAAAAAACAAAAATACAATTTAAAATTATAATGTTTTTCATTTAGAATAATTGAGTATTGAAAAACAATATTTTTAAAAAATATTACTCGAACTCGTCCGGATTAATTATTGAATTAATAATTATTCATAATTAATAATTTTGAATTAATAATTATTTTGAATTAATAAAATTTACCCAATTTTAGTGACATGAAAGATGATGATTGATTAAAACCAAATTATTATTTATATAATTGACATGATATAAAAAACCATTGTTAATATATTTCTCAAAATTAAATGTCTATATAATTGACATGATATAAAAATCAAAAATACAATTTAAAACTATAATATATATTTTTTGAATAATTGAGTATTGAAAAACTATATTTTTAAAAAATATTACCCGAACTCACCGAGATTAATAATTAGGTAATAATTTCAAATTTAATTTTGTTATATATATATATATATATATATATTTATTTCTAAATATATATTTATATATAATTATATAAAGATATTTATAAATATATATTTATAATTATATAAATATTTTTTAAAAAAAATTATATATCTGTATTTATAATTAAATATTTATATATAAATATATTTTTAAATATATATTTAATATATTAAAAAATATATATTTATATAACTATAAATTTATTTTATAAACATGTATATTTGTGAACGCATATTTATATAATTATATATAAATAAATATATTTATAAATATGTATACATATACAATTATATAAATATATTTATAAATATATATATATTTATAATTGTATAAATATTTATAATAAATATATTTATTTATTTAAAAATCAAAGATACAATTTAAAATTATAATATTTTTTAATTTGGAATAATTGAGTATTGGAAAACTATATTTTTTAAAAATATTACCCGAAACCAGCCGGATTAATAATCAAGTAATAATTTCAAATTTAATTTTGTTATATATATATTTATAAATATATTTATATATATAATTATATGAAGATATTTATAAATATATATTTATAAATATATAAATATTTTTTTAAAAATTATATATATGTATTTATAATTAAATATTTATAGATAAATATTTTTTTAAAATATATATTTAGTATATTAAAAATATATATTCATTAACTATAAATTTAATTTATTAATATATATATATATATATATATATATATATATTTATGAATGCATATTTATATAACTATATATAAATAAATAAATTTATAAATATGTACACACACGATTATATTATGATATTTATAATTATATATATTTATAATTATATAAATATTTATTTAAAAATCAAAGATACAATTTAAAATTATAATTTTTTTATTTGGAATAATTGAGTATTGAAAAACTATATTTTTTAATAAGGATTATTTTTGTTATATTTCCAAAACCATTTTTTATTTTCTTTTAAAAATTATCACCAAATAAGATATGGATAAATTACAATCATTTTTTTTATGATTTTACTAAATATGGCATCCAAGATAAATCAAAATCATTTATTTTATTTTATTTTATTTTATGAATTAAAAAATCTTATTTTCTTTTATTAAAACATCCAAACACATCGACACCGTGTGTGTTATTGGTCTGCTTTACCGTGTGTGTTATTGGTCTGCTTTACCGTGTGTTATTGGTCTTAACTCGCAGCATCTTCTTCTCAATTTTGTTGGTAAAGGAGACCTTATCAGGGATTAGTCTAGGTTTTCTCATGTTTTAGGTTTCTTCCATTTCTTCCTCTACAGGTGTTCATGCGGTATCTGTCTGGGTCGAGATCCTCTGACGTCGGTGGTGTGGGTTCCGTTCTTGGGCCTCCCACTCTAATTCTTCAATTCTTCTATTTTGTAACTGGTTGGTAATTCTTGCCGTATTTTTCTATGTTTGTATGAGCGGATGAAAATGATCTCACATTCTGTTCATGCATGTCTCTGCATAGAGCTTGACCTAATGAATCCCATTCTGGATTTCATCTGGATTGAGGTTGTGGGGGAGTACCGTTTCAAGAAACTGATTATTCGTGAATCGACGGTGGAGTTTTCTTCTCACTATAAGAAGAAAGGCCGTTTGATAGTGCATTGTCTCTGGTCCCAGGCGCATTGGACGCCTCCCTCTCTAGATCCGACGCAGGTCATGGTCTCAGCCAAGGAAATCGAAGCCTCGCTTCAAGGAAACGTTGATGGGTGCATCGCGGCTAGGTTCACGAACCAGCGTTCCTTGGCTAACTCTCAGGAACAACTGTGTCTTGGTGTCCCTCAGTTTCACTCGGGTTCCATGGATTTGGTGATCCCGATGCAGGTGGAGGTATCAGGTTTTGGGGCTCTCCCAGGGTTCTAGGAATCTAATTATCATAGGGGTTTTCAAGATTAACCGTGGAGGAGGCTCGGTTGGATGATGAGGGGTGGAAATTAGTGGAGTACTGGAAGAAGAAGAAACGGGGCTGGGAGGATAGGGAGACAGAGGAAACCTCCCGGGCTTCATCAAAAAATGAAGAAGCTCTAAAGGTAAAAGAGTTCTTCCACTCAAGCATGAAAAAAGGAAGAAAAAAATGTGGGGGGGCACTCATTGGCTTCGGGGAGGAAGGTTAGACATCGCAATGACTATTCTAACTTTCCCAAACCTATAATGACCAAGTCATTGAGAAAAATGATTGTGGTATTGGAACCGGATCTTCTAGCTAATCTGGGATTACTTGATTATGTTGGCAGTTCAAAGATGGCGAGTGAGGCCCCCCGAAGGTCTCGATGGGTCCGGGGAGTATATAGACTCAGAACCTGTTGACCTAGGGCCTAAAGATTCGAATGTTCCCCTGGAAGTCTAGGGTGTGAGAAACTTTTGTCACCCCTCATCTCTCTGGAAAGATGAAATTTTCCTATGAAAATTTTTGTAAGACTTCTCTGGAATGGTCTGAAGCTGGACGCATTAAATTACATCCACCACCTGAAGACAAAGTTAAATTACAAAAGATGAGTAATCCTCAGGGACTCAAAGGAGAGCCCCACCAGTGGGTTTGCTTTCAGATAAATGTGATTTTTTTAAACTTTGGACCTTTACCTTTCTCCATTGATGACTTTGCACTAGTCCGCAGTTTTTTATTATTTTGAATGAAAACCTGTAGTGCCACCTCAACTTGGACATTAAGAACTTAGAATGGAAATATGGGTATGATTCTAATGTCCTGAATTTTAAGCATGTAGCTCGATTAGTCTCTGGACTAACCTAGCTTGGAATCTGTTGGGCACATTTCCAGCATTGCACTACTTATGACACTAGAGTTTTGGTTTGCCGTGGTTTGGATGGGGGATTCATTTTGGTTCTCTGTGCTATTAATTTCAGCTCATTGTAATGGCAAGTTGGGCTGGTGTTGAGGCGATTTGGGGTTATACTGGTTCTCTGTGCTGAAGTAATTAGCTTTATGAAGTGATGGCATAATTAAATGATGTTGCTGTGGGGGGGCTTGGTCTTGTCTTGTTCAAGCTGATGCTGAATCTCAGGTAGTTTATGTGGTGACATTGGTGACATTGTGGATAGTTGAATGGGCAGATTTGATTGCTTGTCTTGGTGACAGTTCCCACTAAACCTCTAAAAGTTGTCTTAAAAAATAAAAATATTAAATCGGCTTAAAAATAGGTATTTATAAGTGGTGTAGTGATTTTATGATCATTGGAGTAGTAATCGGTCGTTGGAATAATAATTGATCGTTAAAATAGTAATCTTGTCTTGAGAATAGTAAAATTCATAATAATTAATATTTACCATGAATAACTAAATAAATATAAATATTATGATATCATAAAATTATTTCTTAAAGCATGAAACTTAAAAGTATGTATAAGCATGCATTTTTAATAAAGCATGTTTTAACTTATTTAGAAAAATGTTATTTTTTTATACTAAAATTTAAATATTAAAATTAATAATTTAGAAATCAATTTTGATTAAAAGATATATTATAATTAGTTATCAATCATATAATAATTAATAAATAATAAAAAATAGTAATGTAATAACTCAGCAAAAGAAATGGTATCTAAACTTGATAAAAGTGTTTTTTAATATATTATATGATTTCATCTAAAAGTTATATTTCCGATATTTAGAATATTTATTTTATAAAATAGATTTTATTTTTGGAATCATCATGTCAAAATTATCTTAGGATGATTTTATGATATTTAAAAAAAAATTGGGTGAATTGTAAAAAAAATACATTTTTTTTCACGCACAGTAAGTTTTATGACATCATTATAAGATAAATATGAATCAATAATTTATAAAATAGTTTTTACAACTTCAAAATTATTTAATAAGTAAAATAATGCATTTAAAAATAAGAAACCAAATTTCCATAGTGAAATAATTTTTCAAAACAAGAGTTGTATATCATTCGACTAAAAATCTATTATTGATTTTTTACTTTGAACGAAATATTTCCAAGATTCCATTTAGTTTTGAGTGCATTTAAATGTCAAATATATTGCGACCCCAGTTAAACATGTCTTTATTTTACATCTTTTGCATGATTTAAAATATTACATTTCATAAATAATAATATCTCAAGGACCAATAGGTTTAGTGTTTTTATAGACTAGCTACATAATAAGCTTATTTTACAAAACTCGCAATCATTTATTCTAAAAAGCATCATACTAGATCATCTTCTAGACATCTCATTAGTAAGACTCATCCTCAAAACCCGAGCAATGAAAACATAAGAAAAGAGTGACCTCAAACACTCAATAAGGGATGAATAAACATTTCGTCAATGATGAGTTCATAAGCATAAATGCAAAACATGAGCATAAGAGAAATATCATAGCATCATGAGTGATAATCATAAGACATAACATGTCATGGGAACTTAAAGCCACAAAAGTGCTGGAGTTGATGTCCTAAAATCAACTTCAGTGTACTTTATGATAACTTATATTCATTGTTTTGAATATTAATAAACTCTTTATCATATCATGATTGTTCTTCGGCGTGACATAGTATGTGATAATGTTTTACGTAAAGACTCGAATTTTGCCTTGTAACACTTTGGAATATTTATGTATATATTTCCAGAGCTAAGTGCCGAGAGGGCGTGCGATTCCATGGCCCGGTGTGCCCGGAATAAATTTTATAAAAATATGAAGTATTTTTATACTATGCACGCAGAGGAAATAGGTTATCTCTTAAACGGTAGCTCAGATCAGAAAACCAAGGCCATGATTGAGTTTGGAGCGTGCCGTTTACCTTAGGTGATGTATAACTTTTGTGCGCACATGCCTTCTGTGAAAAAAATTATTGAGGACGTAACTGTAAATAAAATAATTATATAAAAATATTTTATTTTGATGTCGGATCGAATAACTCCTAAACGCAGTCTCAGATCGAATTTCTCAGACTGCGGTTGAGTTCAGAACGTCGTATTTACCCTAGGCGCGACATAAACTTCGCTAGCGCCAAGTGTCGGATCGGAGGCGAGTCTGGGCCGGGATATTAAGTAGAGGGGATTTAATTAAAAATTAAATCCCCTCCCCTCTCCTCTCCCTTGTGCGCACACAGGATGTGCAATGGCCTCCACCCCTCTTCCTCTTTACCGACGAACGACATGAAGGTCAGATCGACGAAACGGGGTGTCGTCGGACTCGGATCTTGACGACGATCGCTCCCGAATCATGCAACAACAGCTTCAGAGCCCGAATCTAACCCCGAAGCTTCGGCGTTTCGTCTCGAGGTAGGTGGCTTCGCGTTTTAATCCCGATCCCCTTGTTTGTGCATCATTTTTCTTTGAATTGTCGACAAACATTCGAGCAGAGTCTAAATCTGTGTAGATCTCATCCCGAGGTTTCTGGATCTGGTCTCAGAATAATTTTTGGAGCAACGGAGTGGTCCCGGTGGTCCACAGAAGGGACTACCGGCACGCAGCGATCCAACCGCGGAAGGCGGCGACGGTCGTGAGGAGGCGGCGACGCCGCAGGTGCAGGCGGCGAACGCTACGGGATGGTGCAGAGCATCGGAGAGCGAAGTCGGTCGGGCGCCCAGGCGGCACAAGGCACGCGCGGGGTGCGAAGGCTGGCAAGCATTCGGGAGCCACAGACCGACCCAGGCGGGCCGAACCAGCTGGAGCGGGCCGGTCTAGCCGGAACGGGCCAGGTCGGGCCGAGGGGACTTCAAACCCTCGTATCTTTCAAACTGGACGTCCGTTTTATGTACTGTCTGCGGCAACGTGACCCTTGCTTCAGGGCGGAACTTTTGAGGACAGTTTGAGAACTTTATGTTTCAGGCTTGAGGCTCGGTGGCACAAAACATTCAATTAGAATAATTAGAATATAAAAAATATTATTTGAAGATTCTTGTATCTGACGTATATCCTGCATCCGATGTCTGATTGACGTGCCGTCCGCATCGTTGAAAACCTGAATTTAATGAGGACGTTTTAAAACTGATTTTGGGTGCTTAAACCAAAATCGAGGTGTGTGCCCACGAGGCTCGGTTTGGGCGTTTGCGACGAAATGTGACTTTTCCACCGGGTGTCCGTATTGGATGAATGAATAGCCAATCCCGTGTGTTTTTCCGTGAGGATCGCAATGGTGTGATTTGTATGACGTGTTACGGGATCGAGGCGCGGGACCCACAATGACCCGTTCAGGCTTGTTGTGGTGAAAAGTTCCCTTTTCACCGGTTATCCGTTTTGGGTAAGTAAATAGCCTATCATGCGTGTTTTTCTATATAGAACGTGATGGCGACTGAGGTTTGGGCCTAGGAGGCACCAAGTGCAGGCGATGTTGTGTGGTTTTCTTGGGTGGGTGACGCCTTGACCGACAGGGTTGAGTGGGTCCCCTAGTCCTTGCGTTAGGAGAGTTTTCGGTATTACATCCTTGGTACAGGATTGAGATCCCCTCGATAGGATGAGCTCCGATAGAGTTGTAGTATCCCTCTAGTGAGGCCGAGGTGGGATCCTCTAGCTTATCATTTCCTTAGATCGGGTTCTTGGTATCGATGTGACCAACTCTACACGGGCGACAATCCCCTATCCAGCAGGACAACTCCATAGGATTTTGTGGCATCTTTGTGTATATGATCTCCTACGCAGCGGGTGATGATAGTAGGGTTGTGGTATCGTCGGTTATATGATCTCCTACTCAGCTTGTGGTTTTAGTAGAGTTTGTGGTATCGTCGGTACGATCCCCTACTTCACAAGTTATACCAGATGGGGTTTTTAGCATTGTCGTGACCACCTATACACGGGTGACGATCTTCTATCTGAGTGATGTGATCTGTAGAACATCAGATCGAGTTGTAGTATCTCCCAAAGGATCCTGGGAGTGATCCCCTATCTGAGAGATCTTCGAGTCACTGGACTGGGTTCTAGTATCCCTTAGCGATCCCTAGGAGTGATCCCCTATCTGAGGATTTTTGTGTTTCTACTGAGTTTCAACGTGACGTTCTTAGCGGTGATATCCGACGAGCGTGTTCTATCAGATGGGCCATATGGGATGGTAGTGTGAGACCTGATGGCGTGTACCTCTCGTAGGAGTGTCATCTTGGATGATTTAGCTCATGGAGTGTGTTCTCCTAGTTATGTATTGCCTTAGAGCCTCGAGTAGAATCTGTCATTGGCGATGAGGTCAGAACCTCCTGAGGCTTGGTGAGATGAGTATATATAGGCGATTTATGGGTTTCCCTTGTGGAGTTGTCACTTCTTCGATGACACACTCGGTGGTATGAGCTGACTAGTTGTGTTTAGACGAGTATGGTCTCGAGATGGAGTTTCTCTCTCATTTGGGTTCCCTCTGGCTGGGTCGAGTTGATCATTTTTTTTTCAATTACTCCCTTTTCTTTTGGGATTTTTGGAGCACCTACTGAGTATCTTTATACTCACCCTTACACGGGATTTGCCCATACATGTCTTGTATCTTGTGAAAACCACAAGCCTTCAATGGAGTCCCAGGAGGACCCGGTGCAGGAAGAGCTTAGTGAGCTAGACCGACTGGGGTGTTTACCGGAGCTGGGCTGAGGTGTTTTTTGGCGGGTTCATTTGACAGCGATCCCCTCCATCTGAACAGGTTGGACGCTTTTCCAGTTTTCTTTTGGTGGGCCCTATTTTTCCTTTTTTGTTCTTCTGTTGTACTCTGGTTGGGAATAGATGTATGCATTCATTTCTTTTCAGTTTTATATATCTATGAACTATTGTATGGAGGTGTATGTGGGTGTGTGCGT
Organism: Viscum album; assembly: GCA_963277665.1. Classification (NCBI taxonomy): domain Eukaryota; kingdom Viridiplantae; phylum Streptophyta; class Magnoliopsida; order Santalales; family Viscaceae; genus Viscum; species Viscum album. The sequence goes on from OY728120.1 coordinate 1,495,277,576, forward strand.
ACAAGTACGATAGGCTAAGGACTCTTTGTGTGTGATAGCCTTCTTGGCGCTGGTTGCCGACCCCTTGCTTATGGAGGTGGGCTTGGGGAGTCGCGGCTCGAGCCCCATTGGGTCGATTCATAACAGAGTGGTATGAGAGGTGGTCGGTTCCACTTTGGGACCACAGTCATGAGCTTGGTTTGGGTTGGTTAGTGACATTGTTAGAGTATTCCGAGTTCGAATTTCAGGCCAGGTACTCCAGTATTGGTGCAGCGGCCGACATATCCATTCACCAAGACTCTGATACCTTTTCTTTTGACTTGGTACATTAGGACACTGGTCGCAGGGAAATAATGGTACATGCATCATATAGGAATGAGTTTTGGGTTTTCCTTTTCCTTCTTGAGTCATCTCCCCAGATATACTCTTTGACTTTGGTGCATCTTGATGTTATTTCAGGATTCCTCCACGACAACTACTAGACAGGGTTCCATGATAGGATTTGGGTAACGATCTGCCCCGTGGAAAGGCTTTAATGTAGGGCACAGGTTCTGAGGCTAGACCTCCAGGTGGTTCGCCAGTTGATCCACCACTTGTAGAGAAGCAGGTCATGTCGGCAGTGCAGGACAAGGATGTACGTAGGTTGAGTGCACTGCACGAGTTCTAGAGGCAGTGGCCTTTGAGGTTTTGGGGTGACCCAGACCCCCAGGCAGCTGATGACTGGCTCACGATAGTCACGCGTGTTTTCCGCCTTATGAGGACTCCTCCTGATCAGATGGCAGTCCTAGCGGTGATCCTTTTTAGGGTTTTTCCGAGGGCTGGTGGAGTCTTGTGACGTAGACCTACGACGAGGAGACACTATCTTGGGCAGATTTTGAGTGGCTCTTTAGGGAGGAGTTTTATCCGGCCACGCTGAGGTCGATGCGTATCCAGGATCTTCTGCAGCTTCTACAGGAGAGAAAGACTGTGGCAGAATACTCAGTGAGGTTCACAGACTTATCACATTACTCCCTGGATATAGTTCAGGATCCGTTCTTCCAAGCATAGACTTTTGAGAAGGGCTTCCGCTGGGAGATCAGGGCATCAATGGTGCCTCTATGCATTCCCACCTATGCTGGAGTGTTGGAGCGAGCCTTAGTGGTGGAAAGATTTCTGGCAGAGAAAACTCTGACTATCAGTGCTGGGCATGTGGGAGTTGAGACCTCGACAGCTGGTTCGATAGACGGTAGTTGGTGACAGGCTCAGGGTCAGGGTGTGCACGACATTTTAGGAGGCGACCCTAGGACGAAGGATCTGAGGCTCAGGGATCTCAAGTCAGTTTTGATCAACCACATGAGAGGTGGTGTTATGCTTGTGTTGACTAAGAAAATCTTGTGAGAGATTGTTTGACCCATCGTGTTGTTGAGAGGGAGACGATCGACGAACCACCTTAGAAGAGGCATCATTTCGAGCATGGAGGTATGTATGGTGATAGATGTGGTAGAGGAGCGGGTGTAGCAGTAGGAGGTGGTAGATAGTACGAGTTTCCACCACCACCCCTAGGTAGTCCACGCCAGGATCATAGAGATGGAGGATGGGGGTGGGGACAACTGCAGGCCATAGAGGCCATTGACCCAGAGGCTCCACAGATGGATAAAGCTATGTTTTGTGTTCTTTCTACATTCTACATTAGTTTGGAGGTATGATTTTATTTCCACTCTTTGCTTGAGGTTTTTTATGAGTGACACAACGCTTTGGTAAGACCTTGTGTCGGTGTTGTTCATTGTAGCTTTGAATGCATGAGGAAGAGGAATTATTCCCCCATCGAGGCAAGTTTTTGTAACATGAATAAAACCGTATGGGTGAGTCAGTGCCACCCAAAGTGGACAGTGTTGAGGTGTGGGGGATGAGTCCCTTTGACTTGTGTGTTCAGAGCAGAGTTTTGTGTTGGGAAGTTTGCGCGAAGGGCCTGGTAAGACCCAGGGTGTGTGCTTGGGTATCCCTATTCTGTTCGTTTACACCCTCATGTGTTCGACATCATCTTGGTACGCAAGTCACTTGAGGAGGTTGTGGTGCAGTTAATGTGGCTTCAGACTCACAAGAATAATGGATGCTTTCCCCACTAAGACACATTCTTGATACACAATGCAAAACCGTGCGAGTGAGTCAGTGCCGCCCAAAGTGGATAGTATTGAGGTGCGGTGAATGAGTCCCTTTGACTTGTGTGTTTGGAGTAGGTTTGTTGGTCTCTGCATCAGGTTAGCGAGGTGTCATACCACAAGATCCTATGATTGCAGGAGACTAGGTGCTTGGTGTTTCCCACCTATCTCTACTGAGGATACATGTGCCCAGTTACACGATGTCGACCTGGGATGAGCTGGACTTGGGTGTGGTATCCCTTGTGGTTCCCCTAAGTGTGTGCTTGTCAGTATCATGGGATGGTGGTTTTTGGTGAACTCCTTGGAGAGGGAGACCTAGTTGGGAGTCCAATTTCTTTCCATCATGCCTAGCCTTTTGCTTTTTGGAGACGAAAATCTTTAAGGTGGGGAGGGTCTAGTGACTCGAGCTTTGCCTTGTAAGACTTTGGAATATTTTTGCACATATTTTCAGAGTTAGGCACTGAGACAACATGAGATTCCATGGTCCGGTGTGCTCTGAATAAATTTTATAAAAATATTAAGAATGTTTATACTATGCACACAGTGGAAACGAGTTATCTCTTAAATGGTATCTTGGATCATAAAACTAATGCCACAGTTGAGTCCGGAGCGTGCCGTTTACCTAGGTGGGGTATAACTATTGTGGGCAAAGACCTTATATGGAAAACATTATTGAGGACGTAACCATAAATAAAATAATTAAATTAAATTATTTTATTTTGATGTTGGATCGAATAACTCCTGAACAGAGTCTCAGATCAAATTTTTGAGACCGTAGTTGAGTTGAAAACATTGTGTTTACCCTAGGTGTGACATAAACTTCGTCGGCGCCGGGTGTCAGGTCCGAGGAGAGTCGGGGACGAGATATTAAGTGGAGGGGATTTAATTAAAAATCAAATCCCTCTCCCCTATCCTCTCCCTTGTGCACATGTAGGAGGTGCAGTAGCCCCCTCCCCTCTTCCTCTTCGCCGACGAACGATGCGAAGATCGGATTAATGAAATTAGGTGTTTTCAGACTTGGATCTTGATGACGATCACTCCTAGATCATGCAACAGTAGCTTCAAAGCATGGATCTGACCCCGTAGCTTCGGCATTTTCCCCTGAGGTATGTGGTTTCACATTTTAATCCCGATCCCCTTGTTTGTGCATCATTTTTGTTCGAATCGTCGATGAACCTTTGAGCGGAGCCTGAGTCTATGTAGATCTCATCCCGAGGTTTTCGAATCTGGTCTCGAAATAATTTTTGGAGCACTAGAGTGGTCCCGGTGGTCCATGGAAGGGACCACCAGTGCGCGGTGGTCCGGCTGCAAAAGGCGACGACGATCGTGAGGAGGCTGCGGCGCCGCAGGTGCTGGCGATAGAGGTCGTGGGGTGACCAGGCGGCGCGGGGCATGCATGGTGTATGGATGTTGGTAGGCAGCTGAGAGCCATGGGTTGACGACATGGGTTGGCGGAGTGGGCTGGCCTAGGCGGAGCGGACCAGCTGGAGTGGGCCGGTCCAGCCAGAACAGGCCGGGTCAGGCTGAGGGGACTTCAAACCCCTGTATCTTTCAAACCAGATGTCTGTTTTACGTGCCGTCTACGACAACATGACCCTTGATTCAGGGAATAACTTTTGAGGCTAGTTTGAGAACTTTATTTTTTCGGATCAAGGCTTAGTGGCACGAAATTTCCAATTATAATAATAATAATAATATAATTATTATTATTTGGAGATTCTTGTATCGGATGTATCTCCGGCATCTGATGTCTGATTGACGCGCCATCAGCAGAATTATGACCCTGAATTTAATGTGGAATTTTCAAGAACAATTTTGGGTGCTTAAAACCAAAATCGAGGTATGGGCCCCACAAGGCCCGGTTTGGGCGTTTGCGGTGAAATCTGACTTTTCCACCAGGTGTCTATTTTGGATGAATGAATAGACGATCCTGTATGTTTTTCCATGTGGATAAAAATGGTATGATCCATATGATGTGTTACAGGATCGAGGCATGGGCCCCACAATGATCTGTTTGAGATTGTTGCGGTGAAAAGTGCCCTTTTCATCGGTTATCCGCTTTGGGTAAGTAAATAGCCCATCCTGCGTGTTTTTCTACATAGAAAATGATGGTGGCCATAATTTGGTCATATGAGGTGTGAAGTGCAGGCGATGTTGTGTGGGTCACTTGGGTCAGCAGAGCCTTTACCGACAGGGTTGAGTGGGTCCCCTTGGTCCTTGCGCTATAAGGGTTTTTGGTATTATATCCTCGGTATAGGATTGAGATCCCTTTGATAGGATGAGCTTAGATAGAGTTACAACATCCCTCTAGTGAGGCTGTGGTGGGATCCTCTAGCTTATCGTTTCCCTAGATCGGGTTCTTGGTATCACTGTGACCAACTCTACACGGGTGGTGATCTCCTCCTCCAATGGCCCGAAGGCCTTCAAATTTTTATTGATTTTTGATAATACACCTTTCAAGGGGTGAGGTGGAACCCTTACAAGGCCCGTAGGCATAATTATTACATGGATTGTAGGCCTTAGAGGAATTCATTGCCCGTAGGTTTCAAACATTACATACAACCTAGACTAGAAGGTGATGATAGTAGGATCATGGTATCATCAGTTATACGATCCTCTACCCAACGTGTGGTTTTGGTAGGGTTTTTGGTATCGTTGGTACGATCCCCTACTTTGTGAGTTATACCAAATTTGGTTTTCGACATCGTCATGACCACCTATACATGGGAGATGATCCTCTATCCGAGTGATGTGATCTATAGAATGTCAGATTGGGTTGCAGTATCCCCCAACGAATCCTAGGATTGATACCCTATCTGAGAGATCTTTGAGTTATCATATTGGGTTATAGTATCCCCTATCTGTCCCTATGAGTGATCCCCAATCCTAGGAGTTTTGTGTTTCCGCTGAGTTTCAGTGTGACGTTCTTAGCGATGATATCCGATGAGCGTGTTCTCTCATATGGGCCATCTAGGATGGAGGTGTGAGACCCAATAGAGTGTACCTCTTGGACTAGTGTCATATGAGATAATAGAGCTCGTGGAGTCTATTCTCCTGGTTATGTGTTTCCTTAGAGCCTCGAGTAGAATCTGTCATTGGCAATGAGGTCGAAACCTCCCGAGGCTTGGTGCTTGAGACGAGTATACCTGGGTGATTTTTGGGTTTCCCTTGCGGTGCTATCTCTTCTTTGATGACACACCCAGTGGTATGAGCTGACTAATCATGTTTAGCTAAGGATGGTCTTGATATGGAGTTTCTATCTTGTTTGGGTTCCCTCTAGCTAGGTCGAGCTGGCTGCTGCCTTTCAGTTTCCCCCTTTTCTTTTGGGATTTTTGGGGCACCTACTGAGTATCTTTATACTCACCCCTTCACAGGATTTGTACACACATGTCTTGTGTCTTTTGTAGACCACAAAACCTTCAACAGAGTCCTAGGAGGAACCGGAGCATGTAGAGCTTAGTGAACTAGACTGATCGGGGTGTTTACCGAAGCTGGACTGAGGAGTTTTCTAGTGGGTGCATTTGACAGTGATCCCCTCTATCTGAGTAGGTGGGATGCTTTTGCAATTTTATTTTGATGGACCCCATTTTTCCCTTTTTGTTCTATTGCTGTACTCTAGTTGGGAATAGATATATACATGCATTTCATTTCAATTTTATATATCTCTGCACTGTTGTATGGAGGTGTATGTGGGTGAGTGCGTATAGGTACGATAGGCTAAGGCCTCCTTATGTGTGATAGCCTTCTTGGCAATGGTCTCCGTCCCCTGGCCTATGGAGGCGAGCTTGGGGAGTCATGGATCGATCCCCATTGGATCAGGTTGTGACATTTTAAGGGTATCCATCACACTGAAAGGTTATAACAGTTATCCACTATGATAATAATCCATAAGTGCCATGATAATATTCTTAAATATATGTTATATAGCTGGATGAAATCATTTGAGGGACACAAATGATACAAACTATCTGGGGTGGAGACTCTTAAAACTTTGAGGCACCTTCTCATGGTGTACAACCTTAGTAATATCCAGTGTAAGATATTATGAGAATAAGACCTATCAGTAGAAAATTCACATTTATCTCTTTTATTGGATATTTCTATCTGTGGATGTGTGTATTGATTCTTAAACTTTAAGATTATTATTAATGAGTATTATAAGTCATGTAATATGATGTATTTACGAAAACCAGGATGACATATGTTCACGATGAGGTAGGATACGTTGGGTGCATCATAAGTAATATTTCATTAATAAATAATGTGAGAAAATATTTTTCCCTTATGTTTTTAATGGAAGTTTATATACCAACCCCTTTGATGTAAATGATATAACCTAAATAAATCCATGACCATGCTGTTCTAATAGGCAAGTTCATTTTCCAAAAAGTCAAAGAAAGCGACATCAAGCACATAGGTTAATGACACCAACATACAATCTACTTGATTAGAGATATCATGATAAAGATATTATATTACACAGTAAGCATTTGTATGAGGTATTATGTTGTTGAAACATCAAATTATTTCTCTATGGGTGCCTCAGTGTATTTCTAAACGCTAAACTTGGACTTTAGGCTACTTCTCCTATTGCTGCTGAGAAAGAGTCCTAGAGCGTCACACACTAAGTGTATCAAAATCTTAGTTAAATATTATATTATTATTTAATAAGTTGAATAAATATTATTCCTGTATTTAGTTTGATAATTATTCATGTTTTCTTGATCGAAAATATTATGTCACCAATTATTCGAGAGAATGTTATGTAAATAGAATATTTAATAAATATTTATTTTCTATATAGTGAATATAATATTTATTTATTTATTGAAAAATAATGAAATGATATTTATTTATTAAATAAATAATCATTATTCAAGGCCCGATAAATATTGTGGAGGAAATGCGAACTGAGTTTAATGGTCCGGTGAAAAATGATATATATTGAATATTATTTTAATAAACAATATTTAATTTTATTCACAAGTTTATCACATGTTAAGGAATAATAATAATAATATTATTATTATAGACATGAGGTTTTGAAGGGATTACATAAATAATAAAGGGTGCATGTGCAATTATTATTTTCTAATTCTAGAGGTATATAAACCCAATTATATTATTTTCCTAATAGAACCAATTCATTTTGTGTTGTGAACAATGAGATCTAGAGAGAATACTCTCAAATCTCTAGAAAGATCTCTCTCTAAGAACACTCTCAAGAATGGATAACGATCCACCTCCATGACCACTCTCATGTCTAGAGACATTAAAGAGAACCCTTCCTTGAAGTGTTCTTGGGGTGATTAAAGGTGAACAATACAAGCATTAAGATATTCCATGCTAGCACTAAAAGATTCATACGAAAATTTTTATAGGTTCATAGAACATGTGTGGATCACCACTGGAGGGAATCTATTCTTGATTCCTACAACACAATGACGATACAACATAGAGACATTGTCAGATCCATCAATAAAGATGTAATTTCTCGCAGGATAATTCTTTAATTTCTTAAATTAATTATAAATAATATGTTATGATCTTTCACTTTGGTTTTGACATTTTTCAATTTTCTATATTCTTTGATTCAATTCCATTGATCACAACATTTATCGTCATGTAAATCTAGGATTAATCGTTAATCATGATAAAAAGATGAGTTGGGAATGCCCCATCTGACACTTTCATTGCGTCTGAAACCTACAAGTAGTATCAAAGCGGGTCATGTAATTATTTATAATTATTTAAATATAATTAATTGATTTACTCATTTGTCATTAGTTTTCAATTCCAGTTTAACCATCCTTTAATCCGAATTGCGAGATCTTCTTTCTTCCTCTTCATTTCTTGAAAATATAATCAAATCGATCAATTTTATGAATAAAATAAATTTGAAAATCACATTCAGAGGTGACAAGGAGTTTGGATGAATAACACAAGAGTACACACCATGTATCCCAAAGTTACATGCTGTGTACTATTCTTTAATGCACACTAAATTAATTCAGAATTAATTCAAGTTGTGTGCATTTATTACACACAATGAATTTAATTACACACCGCATGTTGACCGGGCCAGCCCAGTGCATGGCCAGTCAGTGTACATGTTGTGTAACTTCTATACACGATGTGTAGTCCTTTAGTCATATATGGGTCATGTATCCTCTTAAACAACCTACATGACTAGTGACCATGTAATTCGGAGACCACATGTTGTGTTGCCCATGTACATGTCATGTACTACAATATTTTCCATGGAATGGTTACACGGTGAGTCCTTAGGCATGTGTCATGGATAGACGGTGAGAATAATACACACCATGTAAAATGAAATGTACACATCGTGTACTTTTACAAAATTATGTAGAATTAAAAATTAATTTATTATATTGTTCAAACCTTATCAACATGTGTTCCATGTAGTAATTAAGTAGATATTACACACCATGTGATAGTTTATATATATAAAAATGTATAACTAATTTCTGTGTAATGTTCGGATCTACATATCATGTATAAGTCATATTACAATTATTACTCTACGCGCATTGAAGCAGAACACGCTACATAAATACCATGTGTTCTGTGTGTTCATTAAGTTGATTGTACATGCCATGAAATTATGTGATAAGTCACGCATGACACATGTTCCAAAAGTAAAAAATATGCGAGTATAATACAGGTTGGGTAGTTTAGATGGGTACTCATCGTGTTTCCTCCAAGGTACATTTTTGCACACAATTTTTTTTAATTTTCTTAAAATTATGATGGATGAGAATATAAAGAAAATTAGAATGATAATTTAGATAAAATAATTTATTAATTAAAGAACATAATTAATTGATTCAAGGGTGATTTATCTTAAATAAGAATGATTAGAATTGAATGCTAATTTTATTAAATGCATAATTCATTGTATGCATGTGGATAATCACGGGCCTATACTAGATATTTTTATGTGATTGGTTTCTTTTAATTTATCATTAAATTAAATTTTTGGCCTTCATGACATCTCTCCTTTCATTATATAAGGGTCTGCGTGCCCATGGTTTCTTTTATGTTAACCCCTTAACCAATCCTTTGGTTCCCTCACCTAAATGTGAGTAAAAACATATGTAATGGATGGAGGTCCCAAGCTAGTGGAGGCGGTTCAAGTTTGGAGCCTAGGAAAAACCAATCCAAGAGAGATACATAGGTGGATAGGTGGAAAACTAAAACACAAACCATAAATGGTTCAAGGTGTTTTCCCCTAGGTCGGCAATTAGTTTATCATCCACTAGATAAACCAACCATTAATAAAATATCATGATCATACCACTTTATTATTCTCTTTATATCAAGATGCATGATTATTTCATTACGTATGTTTTGTCATGATTACATGAATTAATGAATTAACAAGCATGCAAGATAGAACTAAAATAATTTGCATTATGTGTAAATATTATCTAAAGACATGGTTAATCAGTTAAGTAAATCCACTTAATATTAATAAGCATGTAATAAAGATAATAATTGGAAATTTACATAGAAAATATAAAATCCCTCAATTCTATATATTAATTCGGTATAGCCTTCCACGACAGTTAAAACCGAACCATAGTTTAAAGTGTTTGACCAACCAAAGTTGGGGTGCTTTAAATTATTGAGAAATTCTAACTTAATGTTTTGGGTTGAATTAACGTAGTTCATAGAAAGGGTTTGTAACGACCCAAAGTTTCATTAATGGAAATCCCTCTTGATCTAATTAAATGTCTCTTTATGTTTATATAAAATGTCAACTTCCTTGGTTTTATGTTAATAATTTTGACCGTTTCTAATATAGCCGTTGAACAGTGATCACATGATTAGTATAAATATAGGACTTTAACAAATCCAATTTACTCAGACAAAGGAAGCGATGACCTCATCCAGTAGAATTGCCCCATACGAAGCCCATTTGTCGGAGCTTGGAAAAGAGGTGGCGTCTTTGGGATTCACTCTTGACCAAGCCCAAGCTGAGCTTCATCATTTCAAACTTGAACGTGACCGTCTATGGGAAAAGTGGAAGTTGATTGAAATTACCACTTGAGCGATGTTATCCGAGCCACCCCAAGAGTCTGTCACCATCGCACACCTTACCCTTAGGTCTTATGCGGCTGTTTTAAGGGGTTATGTAACAAATAAGTAGTACTATGTTCATGTACATTATTTTTGTATATAATAATGAATATAATTTCTAGTCATTTTTGATACATTGTAAATAGTTTTTAAAGTACAAATAGTGTTTTTAGTTATTATTTAATTAAGAATTCTATTTTATTAAATTAAGGGATTTTTGAATTAAATAATATCTTAATAAAATATTATTATTATTATTAAATAAATTTTTATTAAATATAAATGATCTTATAATTTTATGAATGCAATTATAATTTTTATTAAGGTTTGAAAGCCATTTCTATCAAAACCCGTGAATTTTCGATAAATGTCAGTTTTTATTTTAAAAGTGAAAATTAACATATTTATAAAACTATTTAGATAAAATAAATTTTATTTATGGAATCAGGACGTTGAAATTATCCAACGGTGAATTTTTCATAATTTTCTGAGACAGTCAAATTTTTGGGTAAAAATTAAATACCGTTTAAATATATAATGTATTTTATGACATCATAATGACCCAATAGTGATGTAATAAAATACTATAATCTTTATTTTCGGCCAATATATGTTTTAACATTAAAATAATGTGATTTTGGGTTTGTTTGAATTACTTTTCAAAGCATTAATGGACCCCTCAAGACTTATTAAACACCTTGTCTTTTTAAATTAATTTCCATGGGAGTGTGACTCACCTCCACATAAGCAACCTTATTATTTTAGGAAGTTCGGACTTTGGACTTATAAAATATTGTTTTCCTCTTCCCTTTTACAAAAACCATGGGCAAAAACCATGAGATGGTTTGTGGTTAGGATTAATTTAATGTAAGGGGACCCAAACCTAAATAATAAAGAATTCCCTCACCTTTCCTATATAAACCCACCCAAGCTCCCACTTCCTCCTCACTCAAAGCCCTTGGAGTTCGTCCAAACTCTGCCATAATCTCTCTAGAATCCTCCCAAGGTGCCTCGAGCTCCCAAGAATCCTCTCACAAGCCTCTCTCTAGCCTTTGGAAGCACACTTCCAAGTAAGGGTTTTTTCTTCCTTTCTCATTTTTGTCAATTTTCTTTAAGTTATATTGCCCTTTTAATTTCAATTATGATTGTTGGGTTATGGTTTTTCACCTCCCCCATACTTCCCTATTATTGTTTGAATGATGGGAGACCCCTTTCTCTCTCATTAAATGCCTCCCATGTACACCCGTTACTATGTCGAAATTCCGAAAGGAACTTCTCTCTCTTTTTTACATTCAAGCAATGCTATTGTATCATGAACCTAAATTACATTACAATTGTTGGGACATGTATCTATATGACTTCCTTACTGTCCATTACATGTAAATATGATGAGGAAACCCTTTCTCTCTCATCAAACTTTTTTATGAATTCTTAAGTCACACCGTTACGCTATCGAAATCACACCGATTTTCTAAGCCAATGCCATTGTGTAGTGAATACCATGACCATTTCTACATCAAGGGTATTCACCTTTATGCACATTTACTTATTGATTATAAAGTTTCATGTATTAATTCCACATTCCTTTTTCGTGGAATAAATGATTATGTTTAATGAATCCATGTTTTATGATCCATGTGGCACACTTATGCATGAAATGAAATGTTTAAGAAGGGTGCACCCTTATAACGCTCCAATGCATTGGGTTAAGTATAGTATCATGATACGTCATGTGAAATGAGTGTTGACTCATGATAATTCAAGTGCAACGAGGGTTTACTCGTGCTTTATGTGCAATGAGGATTTACTCATGCTCCATGTGCAATGAGCCTTGACTCATGCTAATTCCATGATAAGTGTTGTTGCCACATTTCCATGTTATGATTATCATGCGTTATCATGCCTTTATGTTCATGTTTCTTTTATGCTCTATTGATATTCCTAATGTCTAACATGTATTTTACTCCTCATGTTATTCCATATGTATTCCCTTACTGGGATTTATAGCTCACCCTTTTCTTATGCATGTCCTCAGGTTATCCCATGCAATGCTAAGTATGAGGGAATGTAGTGGTCATGTAAAGGAAGTTTTCAATAAAGATGTTGTATTTCATGTTTCAAGTTTTTATGTATTGATCCTAAGCCCCAAATACACTAAACCTCTCGATCTTCTTTGTTGTATCAAGTGAATTTTTATGTAATAAATCATGTTTAAGTTGTAATAAAAAGCAGGGTTGTCATAGGGTTGACCACCACAACATAACTTGGTGTAACTGAGAGGCAAAGGTTGAGGAAATCCAATTTAAGGATTTAAGTATTGGGGAGTCCTATCAACAAATCAAGGAACTATGAGTTAATAAAGTTAGCATTTGAAATTACTACCTAAAACCTTTCAAATTGCTTGAACATCCAAAGTCAGGGTGATGAGAAGGGGAATATGAATCCTTACTACTAATAATATCCAAGAAAAAGGATATTCCAAAGCCAATGGTGAGGGCTATTGGGTTTCGATAAAATAGTGGGAGATTAATAGATATAATATTTATTTATTTATCTAAATTTTACAAAAAAAAGTACTAAAACCCTATTCATCTTATTTGTAGAAACAACAATAAAATTATTGCAAACATATCACTATGATCCATACTTGATAAGGATAACCTTCTCACCAATACAAAATTTCAAGAGTGGAAAAAGTGCTTTTACATTATTATACTCCATGAAATGAAATTGTTTATGATGGAAGAACCTTTTCCTAATGTACCTCATATAAAGGCTAGTGAGGAAGATTTATCTCTCCATGAGAAAAATTTGAATTATTCCACGAATTTTTAGTGTCTCATGCTATCATCCATGACCAATGATCTTCTAAAGAAACATGAGGACATGGATCCGTATGATATGATGTCTCACATTTGGGATCTCTATCAAGAGAAGGAGATACAAGAGAGATACGAGATCTATAATGATCTATTTATAACTAATCTTGGAGGTTCAATTCCATATGGGCCTCATGTAGTCAAACTTATTGGTTACGTTGAATGCTTATACATCTTAGGGATTACATTCCAAAATGAGTTGCACACAGATCTCATACTTTCCTTACTACCCAAGTCCTTATCGAGTTTTATTATTAATTATAACATGAGAAATAATGAAAAGAGTCTTGGAAATTCCTACCTAGATTCACCAAGTGGAAAAGGATATGGGGTGTGAAAAACCCATGATCCTTATAGTGAATAAGAAAAGGAAGAACAAGGTGAATAGGTTTATGGCTCACAATAAGTGTAAAGATCCCGAGCATCGTCCTTCCAAGAAGAGGAAGATCCAAATGTAGGGAAATGAAAAGTAAGTAGTATGTCTTTCATGTGGCAAGCAAGACTATTAGAAGAGGAACTGCACCTAGAATCAAGGGGAAGCTAAAGGTGCATTCATTATCAAGTGTAATATTTCAATATCTACACATTGGGTATTAGATACAACTTTTTTTTCTCACATCTACATCCAAATGTAGGAACCAAGTAGATTATGAAAGATTTCTATAGGAGAGATGGATTTGCGAGATACCAATAATGTGAGGCTGGATGCACTAGCCATTAGCAACTACCACCTTTCATTTCCAACATGAATTATATTGGTTTTAATATATTGTTATTATGTACCAACTATTACTAAGAAAATAATTTTTGTATCATGACTATATGTGGATGGTTTTATTTTTATATTTGGAAATAAAATTTGTTTATTTTATAAATAAAACATATGTTATGGTATGAAACATTTAAATAATGGTATTTATGTATTAAGTTACAAAAAAAAAGTATTAGAAATAGATAAAAAATCATGTTCACACAACTCATATAACACCCAACTATGAAATCACCATCTTGGTCATGTAAATGAGAAGCGTTTGACAAATCTCTATCACACTGGTTATTTATACTCTTCTGAGATAAAAATACTTGAAATATTTCATGCTTGTTTACAAGGAAAAAACACCAAACCACCATTCGATGGATAGAGTGAAAGGGGAATAGAGATTTTAGGATTGGTACACACTAATGCATATGGACCATTTCCAGTAGAATATAGAGGTGTGTATTATTACTTAATAAATTTTACTAATGACTTGAGTAGATATGGTTATTTCTACTTGATGAGGTATAAGTCTGATTCCTTTTAGAAATTAAAATAATTCAAGAATGAAGTAGATAATCAACTTGGAAAGAAGATAAAGAATCTTCAATCAGATCAAGGTGGTGAATATCTTAACCAAGAGTTTGTCAACTTTATTTAAGAGTTTAAGATTATATCTCAAATCACTCCAACTTACATAACAAAATGGAAAGGTGTTAGTGGAAGGAGGAACTGTACCCTATAGGACATGGTAAGATCGATGACGATTCATGCAGACCTTCAATTATCCTTTTGTGGACATGCATTATAAATTGATATATAGACACTAAAACAAGTAACACCTAAAGTGGAAAATGGAATTCCCTTTGAGTTATGGAGTGGAAAGAAACCCGTTTTGTCACATACACATGTATGGGATTGAAAGACATTTTTTAAAGCCTTCTAAGGTAACAAACTAGAACCCTAGGGTACAAAGTGTACCTTTATAGGGTATCCTAAAGAAAAAAGGGATACCACCTATACAACCCCTCAGATAAGAAAGTGACTATAATAGGACAATACATATTTCTTAAGAGGGATCACATCCTTAAAAAGGATAGTGAGAGAAATATTTGATTTGATGAAGTTGATGATCAAGATACAAAAGAGTTGATTGAGGAACAGATTCCATGGGTCCCCATGGATGAAGTAGTTCCTGAAACAAAAGTACTACATAGGAAAAATAGAGAGGTAAGAGAACCCAATAGATATGGTTTTCTAGTAATCAAATATGGAGACACATTATTGGTTGACAAGGATGAACCTTTATCCTATAAAGAGGTATTAGAGAACTCAGAAGAAGCAAGATGAAAAAAATCCATGAATTCTAAAATGGATTCCATGTATCAAAACCAAGTTTGGGTTCTGGTCGATGCACTAGTTGATGTAAATCCCATGGGGTGGAAATGGGCATTCAAGAGAAAACTGAGAATAGAAGGTAAAATAAATAACTATAAATAAAATATATAGGAAAAAAAGATTTAAACAATGTCAAGTAATCAACTAAGATGATACATTTTCACAAATTTCCATATTTAAATCCAAAAAAATTATACTTTCTGTAGTATCTTACCATGACTATGAAATTTGAATGATGGATGTCAAAACAAAATTCCTTAATTAGAAACTTAAGGAAGATGTCTACATGACACCACCATAAGGTTTTGTGACTCCAAGTGATTCCAAAAATATTTTCAAGTTGCAGAGATCCATTTGTGAATTGAAGCAAGCATCTAGGTCATGGAACATTCAATTTGATGAAGTTATAAAATAAGTTGGTTTCAATAGGAATGAATATGATACATGTATTTATAAGAAGTTTAGTGGGAATGTGTTCATTATCCTAGTAGTATATGTTGATGAAATATTACTTAGTGGAAATAACATATCAATCTTACATTCTATTAAGGACTGGTTAAACAATTGTTTCTCTATGAAGGAATTAGGTAAAGTAGCCAATATTCTAGGGATCAAGACCATTCATGATAGATACAATAATATTCTTGGACTAAGTCAAAGTATATACATTGACTAGAAACTAAATATATTTATTATGGAACAATTAAAGAGGGGATTGGTTCTAGTGCCACATGGTATACACATTTATAAGAAAATGTGTCATCAAACACAAAAAGAGAAAGAAAGAATGAGTAAGATCACATACGATTTAGTGATAGAATCAATCATGTATTCCATGTTATGTACTAGACTTGATTTTTTCTATGAATTGAGAATGGTACGAAGATATCAATATGATCTAGGATAACAACATTGGTCTCCTGTTAAGGCTATCCTTAAGTATCTGAGAAGAACTAAGGATATGTTCTTGATGTATGGAGGAGATGAAGAGCTATTCATTAGGGGTTATAATGATACTAGTTTTAAAATAGATAATAATGATATGAAGTCACAATCAAGTTATGTTTTCTATCTCAAAAGAGGAGCTATGAGCTTGAAGAGTTCAAAACATCTAGTTGTTGCTGATTCTATAGAGGAGTTCGAGTATATAATGGCCTCTGATGCCACCAAATAAGATATTTAAATACAAATATTTTTCTAAGATCTTAATGTGGTACCTAGTAGTAAAGAATCTATCATACTGTATTGTGATAATACTAAAACTATGGATCTTGAAAAATAGGTAAGATCACCCTAACAAACAAATCATATACTCCAAATGTATCATCTCTTAAGGTATTTTTGTCAGAGGGGTGAAGTTATTGAAAGTATATTCCCTGCATAAGAAAACATGGCATACCCCTTGAATAAAGGCCTATCTTAGTAGAATATTGAGCATCATGTGAGAGCTAACAGACTGAAGGTTGTTAGCAGTTGACTCTAGTGACAATGAGAGTCTATTGGAGTTAGTTCCCTAAATCAAAATTCTTTTTACTTTATGATAACCTATATTCATTATTTTGAATATTAATAAAATCTTTATGACATCATGATTGTTCTTCTGTGTTACATAGTATGTGATAATGTCCTAAGGGTAGCTATCATACTGAAAGGTCATAGTAGTTCCCCTCTATGATGAGAACCCAGAAGTGCCATGTTAGTATTCTTAAATATATATTCTATAGCCAAATGAAATAATTTTAGTGAAAAAAATGATACAAGATATCAGTGGTGGATACTCATAGAAATTTGAGACACCTTCTCATGATATATGCCCTTGGTAATATATAGTGTAGGATATAATGAGAACAAGACCTGACATTAAGAAATTCACATTTATATGTATCATTGGATGTTCCTATTTTCATACATGTATATTGATCCTTAGACTTAAATATTATTATTAATGAGTATTATAAGTCACGTACTTTTATGTATTGATGAAAATCATGATGACATATGTTCGCGATGAGTTAGGATATATTGAGTGTGTCATGGGTAATATTTCATTAATGAATAATACGAGAAAGGATTTTTCCCTTCCATTATTTAACAAAATTTGATATATTAGACCCTTTGATGGAAATTATATAGCCTAACTAAATCCATGACCATGGTGTTCTAATAGGCAAGTTCGTTATCTAAAAATCCAAAGAAAGAGACATCAAAACATAGGTGGATGAAACTAGCATGAAACTTGCTTAATTATAGATATCATGATAAAGGAATTATATTACACAATAAGTTTATGCATGAGATATTATGTCATTGCGACATTAAATTATTTCTATATGGGTGCCTTGGAATGTTTCTAGATAATGACCAAGGAATTTAGGATACTTCACCTAACAACACTTAGAAAGAGGCCTCAATAGTCACACACTAAGTGTATCTAGAATCTCAGTTAATATATTATTATTTATTATTTAACAATTTTAATAAATATTATTCCTTCATGTGTTTTAATAATTATTCATGTTTTCTTGATCACAAATATTCCGTCACCAGTTATTTGAGAGAATATTATGTAAGAAGAATATTTAATAAATATTCATTTTATATTTAGTGAATATAATATTTATTTATTTATTGGTGAATAATGAAATGATATTTATTTATTAAATAAATAGTAAATATTCAAGGCCTGATTAATATTATGGAGGAATGGCATACCGAGTTTGATGGTCTGGGGACAAATAGTATATATTTAATATTATTTGAAAAAATAATATTTAATTTAATTTGAAAGTTTAGCGCATGTTAAGAAATAATAATAATATTATTATAGACACGGGGTTCCATAGGGGTTATATAAATAATAAAGGGTGCATGTGCAATTATTATTTTCTAACCCTTGTGGTATATAAACCCAATTATTTTATTTTCTTAATAGAGCCAATTAATTTTGTATTGTGCACAACAAAATCTAGAGATAATCCTCTCAAATCCCTAGAGATCTCCCTCTCTAAGAAATCTCTCAAGAATATAGGGTGGTCCTCCTCCACAACCATTATCAAGTCTAGAGAGATCAAAGAGAACCCTTCCTTGAAGTAGTTCTCAGGGCGATCAAAGGTGAACAACGCAAGCATTTGGATCTACCATGATAACACCTAGAGATTCCTATGATGATGTTTAATGGTTCATGAAACACATGTGGATAACTAATGGATAAAATATTTTATTTATTATTACAGTGAAATAATGATATTACATAGAGACATTATCAGATCCATCAATGAAGAAATAATTTTTTTCAAGGAAATTATTTAATTTCTTAAATTAATTATAAATAATACGTGATGATCCTATATTTCAGTTATGACATTTATCCATTTTCTATATTCTTTTATTCAATTTCATTGATCACATCATTTATTATCGTGTAAATTTCAGATTAATCAGCAATCATGACAAATAGTTGAGTTGAATATACCCCATACAATGCTTTTACTATGCCCATAACCTAAAAAATGATCAACATGAAAACATAATAAAAATGAAATGTTTTAGAAACATTTATCATAAACCTTTAATAATGAGAACATATGTTTATAATGAATTACATCCTTTAACTTGGGAAGAAACATTAGTGCAGAGAAACATTTCTTTCACGAGTCACACAATTAGTACCTATGATTACAATCAACTAAAATGAAATCATGGATACTTATCTAATGAAATATAAACTCTCAACCAATGCATTGGAGGGCGATATAGGACATCACCCATTATTCATCCATACTCACATGTTCCTCTTAAAAATCATTCAATTTTCACATCATCAAGAACCCATGGAAATAAAATGGTTTTCATAAAAATTCCAAATGAAAATCATTATATTTTCAAAAATAATCCATGGAAATAAAATTGGTTTCATAAGACATCCAAATGGAAATCATTCGATTTTCATAAAGGACCCATGAAAAAATAAGTTTCATAAAACATTTAAATTCTATAAAATAACATCATAAATTAAATTGTTTGATACCAAAAACTTGATCAGCCAAAATAATAACATAAAAAAAGAAAAATATATGGTGAATCATGAAACACAACCCCATCGAAGATAAATCATTTTAAGATAATGAAAACCAAATCATGAAAAAATATTTTTTGAAAACATTGTGTTTTCACCATTGTAAAATTCATAGTTATGAGTCTTCTTTAAAAGTCTCCTTTGTTTTTAAAAAAATTAAAAGAAAACCTTTCATGGAAATGGATTTGGATAATTTTTTTTCCCAAGAAATAAATAGAGAGAATAATTAAAAATGGAATGTCTTGGAAAAATCATGTTTAATATAAAATTATACAACTCAAAGGAATATGAGTTACTAAGTCCCTTACTTTTACCCTTGATTTTCATGAAAGTTCTTTAACCAATTGTATCATAAAGATAAACATCCTAATTACCTATCTCAAAATATTATTCGTATACATATTTATATTTATACTCTTCATTAATAACAATTCTCTTTATGTATTATATTTTTATAATCTATTTATAATATTGGGTGTTAACAATCTTGACCGTTTTAAAATAGTTTGTAAAGGTGATGTAGATATTCCTTCATCTCTCAATGATCATAATTTATAAACCATTAAATTTATTTTTCTTGAACAAGGATAGGTCTTATCATATTCCTTTATCCATCTTCATCCCAACATGTTTGATTTCTGTATCTCTTCCCATATAGACCCTCGTATGGTGCCATCAAAATTCTAGAATAGAAACTGTTGTTATATGATAACTCTACCAGGGGGATTTTTTGATCCAAAAATCCTTAAAAACTCCATTTAATATGATATTAGCATGTCCTCAAGTGTTTGGATGGTTCTCTCATACTGACTATTAGTATGAGGGTGATAAACAATATTGAAACTCAACTAAGTTTCTAACGCTTTTTTATGAATTATCCAGAACTTCAAGGTAAACCTCATATTTAAATTATATATGATAGAGAGTGGTACTCCATGAAACCTTACCACTTCTTGTATATCCTATAAAGTTATTCAATAGTGAAATCCTCCTTTATGATAATAAAATGTGTTGACTTCATAAGGTGATCGACTATAACCCAGAAAACATTATGCATTTTAGATGTTATAGGGGGTACTAAAATAAAATATATATTGATGTTTTCCCATTTTCATATTGGTATGGGTAATAGTTTCATCATAACCTTAGACTTTTTCCCTTATGTCTCAACTTGCTAGCATACCAATAATCAAGGTACATATTCTACAATTTCACTCTTCATGTTAACCCACCATAAGTTTTGTTTTAGGTCTCTATACATCTTCATACTTCTAGTATGAATAGATAAGGATGATATTTTTGAATAATCCAAAAGTTCCCTCTTCATTTTTGGTTTTTATGGAACACATATTCAGCTTTCAAACCTTATAACTCCATCTTTATCACAATTTAACATTGGAATATTCTATACATTTTTTATAGCTCGATATCATCTTTCTAGGATTTTTTGATATTCACATGAATGGATGGTTGATATGTCACTTAGGAAAGATAAGAATTTTCACCTTACCTTATGAATTCAAGATTCATCCTCGAAAATCCATGAATATTTGGTCTCTTTCACCCCTCAACATAGACAAGTTAGCATGATCTATCCTACTCAAATCATCAAACACCTTGTTTTCCTTCTTAATGTGGTAATTTATTGAGCATTCATAGTATTTGATCAGTTAAAACCATATCATTTATATCATATTTAAATATTTCTATGTGAATATACATTTCAAACTCTTATGTTCTATATAAATATCAAACCCCTCACTATAGAGATAATGATTCCAAATTTTTAATGCAAAGATCACCACCGCTAGCTCCAAATCATGCATTGGGTAATTTTTCTCATGAGTTTTTAATTTTCATGAGGCATAAACAATTATATTTTCATTTTTTATTAGGATGCATCCCAATACCTTCATCAAGGAATCACTATATATTAAAAACTATTCTCCACTACAGAGTAATGTATGTATAGATGTTTCCACCAATATCTTCTTCAGTTCCTTAAAAAATTATTCACATCGCTTTATCCAAATTAACTTCACTACCTTATGGTTAGTGGATTCTATAACTATGATAAATTTCTCATAAAACATTGATAATATCCAACAAACTTAAGAAAACTACAGATCTCAGTTACTATGGTTATTCTGGGCCATTGTTTAATAACTTCTATCATCAAAGGATCCACATATTTTCCCTAGATAGTGATTACATGACCTAAGAATTCCACTTTTTATAGAAAGAATTTACATTTTCTAAATTTGGAAGACAACTTATCCTTTCTTAATGTCATCAAAATAATCCAAAAATGATCCTCCTGCTCTTCCTTTCTCTTAGAATAAATAAGAATATCATCTATGAAGACAACCACAAACAGATTCAGAGTGTCACTAAAGACTCTATTCATTATATCCATGAAGATGAAAAGATAATTTTTCAATCCAAATGAATCACTATAAACTCAAAGTGTCCATACATCATTCAGAAAGATGTCTTTGAAATACCCTCCCTTTTTACCCTTAATTAATGATATCCAAATCATAGGTCAATCTTTGAAAAGTATTGAGATCCTCTGAGATGATAAAACAAGTCATCAATACAAGGTAGATTATACTAGTTCTTAATATTGATATTTTGAGCTCATGATAGTCAATTTAAAGGTGCATTGATCCATCATTCTTTTTGAAAAAAGGACTGGTGCACCCCATGGTGAAGCACTAGGGCAGACAAAACCCGTGTCCATATTTTCTTATAACAACTTCTTTAATTCATCAAATTCAATAGGATCCATTCTATATGAAATCCTTGAGATATTAATAGATCTAGATATGAGTTATTTGTAAAATTGAACTTCATGCTCTAGGGGAAGACCTGGAAGTTCATCTAGGAATAGATTAGTATATTCCTGTACAATAGGTATGTCATCAATACCAACTTACTCTTTGATAATTTTAGATAGAAATCCCTTATTTTTGGGTAATAGAACCCATATTATAGAATTTGTGTAATTTATTATTTCCATGTAATGCTTTGAAATATATATATATTAATATTTTTAGAGCCATGTACTGAGACAATATGCGATTCCGAGGCCCAGTGAGCCCAGAATTGATATTTAAATAATATTAAATATATTAATATTACATGCATTAATCCTTCCTAAAAAATGGAATAACTCTTAAATGGAGTCTCAAATTAGAAATATAAGTCCTTCATTGAGTCTGGAATATGGGATTTACCCTAGGTGCAATATAATCTTTGTCGACATCGAACGTTTGTGAAAAAGTTGTCACTGGTGAAAATAATAAATAAATAAATAAATAAATTTATCTTATTATAATGATGCAACAAACTAAATCCCTCCTCTATAAATACCATGTTATGGGTAATTCTCAGAGTTATCCATATAACCCTAAATACCTAGAGAAGAGCCTTTGGAGAGACATAGGTGGATGACATCAAATCAGAGGTTCATATCAGCACCACACAGATCATCCACACCAATGGAGTTCATGGATCTTTCCAACAATGACAATGCAGAATCATTATTCATTAGTGATTGATACAAACTCCTGGTAGGATGATTTTATTTTTTTGGATAACCCATTTGTTTATTCCATGTAGAACACAGATCAATTACACAAATAAGAATTGATTCATGCATCAATAGTTGATTTATTTTATGATTGAATCATTTGATCGTCGTTTATTTTTCCTCTTTTTTCATATATTCTACAATAATGGATTGAGGCTGAAACAAAAAAATGATGAGGTTAGTTCCTCATGTTTATGGTTTATTATTTTCTCCCCTATTTCTTCACATGTTCATCACATGCAATTTCTTTTCCCATAGTTCAACGAATATAGGGTATTTGATTGTTACATGACTGTTCTTCAACAAAAAAGATCAATACCACAGACATGGTTCATGATCAAGGGTGTGATCAAGGTGCGATGATGCAGGAGGATGATCAGAGATGGATCAAGATCAGACTAGTGATTTTTGTTTTCCCAGTGGGTGCATGACAACAGTTTGGTGTGGCCACGTTTCAAATCAATGGAATGATTTTTGAGTGGAGTGAAGTTTGAATTCTAGTGATCAATGAAGAAGAGGGGTGGTAAACATAGATCCACCATCACTAGTGAGATTCATGGAAGATCTGGAGGCAATGGCGATGTAGGCATACATATATAAGGAACCATGGGTTCTTGCAAATCCCGTAGTACACGGTGTGTAATATAGAGATACATGTCGTGTGGGTCCCCCTAGCCATAGTGATATGGTTTCCATAGAAATTAAATATCACACATCATGTGACACATTTCACACATCATGTGACACCTATCACACATCATGTGACCCATGGATGGTAGATCCACGTGTACAATGGGAGTACATGGTCACATACATGACGAGGCACACAAGCACAGGTAGAGTACACTGAAACGACCTAGTACTTAGACATGGCCAGGTAGAAGGACACGAATAGATACATGGGTATGTCTAGTGTACATGGGAACATGTAGAGGAACATGGGAAGGTCCAAATTTGGTGGTACACACCGTGTACCCTATATAAATGTCATGTACATTCTCAGAGACAACTTGGATCTCTTCATATATTAACTTTGAGTCAGTATCTGTTGAGTGTGTTCCCTTGGTCCATCTCCTTGAGGGTACAGTGTGGAATTACATACTTAGCTCTAGAGCATGATCCTCTCTTGAGGATGAGTCTTGGATAGAGTTCGTGGTGTCCCTCTGTGAGACCAAGGTGTGATCCTCTATCATTCATTCTAACACCCTATGCGGGGTTTGTGAAATTGGAATGACCACTATGAATGGGACATCAATATTCCATATAGAAAGATATTTCAGTATAGTTCATGGTATCATTGGGAATATGATCCAATACACAACAGGTTATTCCATATTAGGTTTGCGGTGTCTCCCAATGATCCTGGGTGTGATCCTCTATCAATGTATTGATATATTTAGAAACCCAATGAATACTTATTAGGTGGGTCCTAGTGATCATGACCTCTTAGATGAGCATCACGAGTGATAGTATGGATCATGGAGTGAATTATCATGGAATGAGCTTTACCTAGAAGCCCTAAGTGGCATCCTATGGATGGAAGTATTGGTTGAGTCCAATTGAGACCATTTTTCTTTTATGAGTATATTTAGGTTTATTACTATATTACTGTTACGAGCTGACTACTCTTTATGCTTTATAATTAGTGATTTTGGGGTATCCTACTGGGTATTGTTACACTCACCATTTCATGGGATCTTCCCACTCACATCATGTCTTATGAAGACGATTACTGTTTTGATGGTGTCCTAGGAGGATAGGTAGTAGGCAGAGTATAGTTGGGCTAAGAAGACCAAAGTGTTTTTCCAGGTGGTTGCATTATATAATGGTACCCCCATTCTGAGCAGGATGGACACTATATAGATTTTGGTTGGTCTTTTATTTTACACATTTATCACTTTCAGTACCTTATTTTTGTAATCTAATTGTGGGATTATAGATGCATGCATGTATTGGTATCAGTTTTTATACATTTCCACATTGTATGGGCTTAGAGATGTGTGTGTATGTATAGGTACATTAGGTTAATTCCTCCCATGTGTGGGATATGCCTAAAAGACGCTAGAAACCTACCCCTATCATATTGGAGGTGATCTTAGGGCAGTCACACTTGGCTTATTTCTAGCTAGGAAGGCCTTTATGGGTCGGTTCATAATAGAGTGGTATCAAAGGGTGGTTCTACCTAAGGAAAAGAGAGTAGATTTTGTCTTTCTATAAGATTGGTTTTGGATTTATGGAAAAAATGTTAATGTGTTTTGAGTTATTCTTTCAGTCCAGAGACTCTAGTATTTGTGCGGCGACTGATGTATCTATTCACTAGGACTCCAATAACTAGCTTGTTGACTCGGTACATATAGACACTAGTTACAAGGTAAAAATTTGTACATGAATCATATAGGAATGGGTTGCGATTTCCATGTCCTTCTTGAGTCATCTCCCTGAATATAATCTTTGATCACAATACAAATTTTTATTTCAGGATGCCTCTATGAAGACATCTAGCTAGTATTCCACTACGTGATCCCATGGGTGATCCATCGAGTGATGAGGCTTTAGTACATGGTCATGTACATGAGGCAGTACCTCTGGGTGGGTTTCCAGTTATTCCAACACCAATAGAGAATCATATAGCACCGAAAATACCAACTGAAGATACATGTAGGTTGAGTGCGTTGTATGAGTATTATTGGTAGTGAACTCCTAGGTTTCAGGGCGAGCCAGATCCCCAGGTGGCAAAGGACTAGATAGAGATAGTCACCCAAGTTTTCCACCTCGTGAGGGTGTCTATAAGAACCTGGTTTTTTCTATAAAAGAATTTGTAATTTTCTTGATGTTATTCCAGAGCAGTGCCTTCAGACGGCGTACAATTCCGAGCCTCGGTGTGGCCAGAATTAAATTTTTAGTGCGTTCACACTGGGCATGCCAAATAAACAGAATAACTCCTAAAAGATAGCTCAGAAGAGAAAACTGAGGGAACTGTTGAGTCTGGAGCGTGTCGTTTACCCTAATAGGGGTGTAAGTTTCACGGGCGTGAGCCTTATGTGGAAAATGCCACCAGGGGCATTTTCGTAATTTAGCGGCCTCGGTCGTTAAATTTTATAACTTTCTAACAGAGGATCGGATTAAAATTCCGAGACCGCCGTTGTGCTCGGGAGGTGGGTTTTACCCTAGAGGAGGTTTAATCTTGACCCCACTAAGAGTTTCGGATGCGGGTCAATATGGGGTGTTTAAAAATTAATTAAAATTCTAATTAGTTTTCTTTATTTAAGCCATAACCCTACCCCCCTCTTTCCCTTGTCCTTCCTCTGGCGGAAAGAGATCCCAATAAAGTAGCTCCCAACTTCAACCTCTTCTCCTCCTCCCTCGAGCCAAGAAGAAGCGACAGCGGTGGTGGCGCGGCGAACGATCGAAGCTTCAGGCTACGGCCAAGAAGTAGGATCGTTGCGGTTTCATTTTTTTTAATTTCTGCATTGCCTTTGAGCTTTATTTGTAGCATGTAATTGACATTATTTTGTCAAGATAAGCCCTTTGTTATGTATTACATCTTTCGAGTTATACAACGCATGTTTCATATTGAAAATCTGAGTTCCGAGGTGATCACATCTGTCCGTCGAAGATCCGTGGGTTTTTGGAGGTTTTCTGGTGGTTCTGGCCGGTCCGGCGGCGGGCGGCTCGGCTTAGGCGGCGGGTGGCTTCGGTCGGGCGAGCGGGGCTCCTGGATGGAAAAGCGGTGAGGCGTGGTCGGTGGGCCATGGGCGATGGTGGCCGGGCGAGGGAGTGCGGCAGGCGGCCGTGGGCGGCGTCGCGGTCGAGCAGAGGCGCCAGGTGAGGGCGCGTGACGAGGAAAGACCGACCGACTTTGCTGGCCGGGTTGACGCGGGAGACCCGGGGTCCTCGTGACCCCGATCCACAGAAAGGGACTCGCACCTCGTGGGTCCTGTGAGAACAGCCAGACCGGATGAGCCGGTCTGGGCGAGACGGGCCGACCCGCGTAGTGAACCGCGGGCCGGTTCAGGCAGTGTGGGCCGGCCGAACTGGCCCGACCCACCTTGTTTCGTCCAATTATATTTAAACGCCCCTAAAATTCAAACCGTAAATCAGATTTGCGTGACGTCAGCAGAAAAGTGTTCCTTGGATTGATAAGGAAATTTTGAGATGGTCTCGGTAATTTTTAATTCCTGAGACGAGGGGCTCGGTGGCACGACGCGTACATTAAGTGGATTGGCATTTTTCTGGGAGTTCTTGTTTTGGATGGCGCGGACACATCTAATGTCCGATTTGAGTGTCGTCAGCGGAATTGGGACCCTCACGCCGAGGCAGATCTTTCTAGGGTGGTTTCAGGCATTGAAGCCAGATTTTAGGCGTGGGCCCCATGGCCCGTCTTTTAAGTTGCGATCAACGTTTAGCAACTTTTTCATCGGATGTCCATTGGGGGCATGCGAGTAGTCGATTATGGGTGTTTTTACAAGGGTATTGCAATGGCGCAATCCGCTCACTTAAATTCTGCACGATGGTGCGGGCCCCACGAGGGAAGTTTTGGGAGTTGGCGGTGATTTCTATCTTTATCACTGGGTTTCCGTTTCGGACAAATGGATAGTCAATCTTGTGTACTTTTTTGAGAGGATCGCAACGGTGCGATCCGTTCATTGCACTTTGGGACCGAGATATGGGTACCATGAAGCACCACTTGTGTGCGGTACGCTGAAATGCATCTTTTTCTCCAGATATCCATTGCACTAAAGTGAGCAGTCAATTTGACGTGTTTTCCCGAGGGGATCACAATGGTGCGATGTGCCCAACTGTTTTTGGGATCGAGGCTCGGGACCATGGGACGTCGTCGGGAGTAAAGCAGTGTTGAACGAATTTTACGTCGGATGTCCATTGGAGGCGAGTAAATAGTCTATCTCGCATGTTTTTCCAGGAGGATTACAATGGTACGATCTGTTTGGATGTGTGGAGTCTCATTCGAGATCTCATTAAATGGGGAAGCATGAAGGGTGCTCTGGTGGCGGTTCTTCTTACTGTGTTTGGAAGCGAACCCTTGGCTTGTGATCACATTCACTTCCATGTGAGTGAAGTTGATGTTTTAAGAGATGTGGTTGGCCATTCTAGGGCTGTGGAGGAAGCAGGTTGGTGAAATTGCGTTTATGCCTTTTTGCGTTGACATTGGGTGCCATGCGCATGATAGCCCTTGGGCTGGCAATGTGGCACACTCTAGGAGTATACGGGAATTCTTGGAGGTACATGTTGTAGTTTGTACCTGAGAACGTTTGTGCGCTTGGTTTGAAGATGAGTTTGGGCCACACATCGTGTGGGCCCCATGTGCACGCCGTGTTCTACTTTACGTACCTTGACCTCTCATGACGTAGAGGGTCCTCCTGTTCTCGATGGTTTTGACCAGCAGGGTTGAGTGGGTTTCCCCCTGGTCCTGTTCATGATGGTTTAGACCAGCAGGATTGAGTTGTTTCCCCTGATTCTGTTCTCGACGGTTTGATCGGAGAAGTTTTTTGGGTTTCCCTTTCTCCTTTAGCCATGTGGGATTTGAGTATCACATCCCTTTGTGTTCCCTGGTAGAGTTTTTGCGGATTCGCTGTGACCAATACATTATGCGGGCACAGATCCTCTACCCAGGAAGTTGTTTCTAGTATGGTATGGAGCCCAGTGAGCCTGGGTGCAGATTCCCTAGCCGGGAATTGAGATCATATCCTCTTTACGTGGTCTACTGTGACGTGTTTCCCTAGGCAGAGCAGTTCCGGGTTTACCCTCCAGCGGGGCTGGGCAGTGGGTTTCTCATCGACTTCTTTGGGTTTACCCTCCAGTAGGGTTGGGCAGTGAGTTGCTTATCGACTTCTTCGGGTTTACCCTCCAACAGAGACTGGGCAATGTGTTACCCAATGACCTATTAGGGTTCACCCTCCAGTAGAGACTGGGCAGTGGGTTACCCGACGACCTCTTTGGGTTTACCCTCCAATAGAGACTGGGCAGTGGGTTACCCAACGACCTCTTAGGGTTGACCCTCCAGCTGAGACTGGGCAGTGGGTTACCCGATGACCTCTTAGGGTTCACCCTCCAGTAGAGACTGGGTAGTGGGTTATCCAACGACCTCTTAGGGTTTACCCTCCAGCAGAGACTGGGCAGTGGGTTACCCGACGACCTCTTAGGGTTTACCCTCCAACAGAGACTGGGAAATGGGTTACCCAACGACCTCTTAGGGTTTACCCTCTAGCCGAGACTGGGTAGTGGGTTACCCAATGACCTCTTAGTGTTTACCCTCTAGCGGGGCTGGGAAGTGGGTTACCTGACAACTTATTTCAGACTCAGTCCTTTCTACTAGGCTATTCTGTGGCTTTTCTCTATGACTACAGGAGCGGGACCCTTGGTTATACGAGTTAGTGATGTGACAACTTTGAGTTCGAGCAGACCTCTCAACTATGTGATAGTGATGAGGTGTGGTTTGACTTTCCCCAAAACTCTCAAGTACTAGGGGCGCTTTCCCCACCAAGACACGTCCTTGAGACGCAACCTAAAACCGTACGGGCGAGTCAGTGCCGCCTAGAGTGGATAGTGTCGAGGTGCGATGATTTGAGCCCCTTGACTTGCAGTTTGAGGCAGACGTATGGGATACTGGGCATCGATGGTATTTACTTCTGGGACTGTTGACTACTCAATTTCTTGGGCTGAGCTACGAGATAGAGATACCCTTAGGATCTTGTTCGGGTTTCTTGACAGAGCACTTATATATGTATACCTTGTTCCAGTACCCACTCCTTAGGTTTTGGTTACTCTCCTTCCAGGAGAGGCGAAGATGCGTGGGGTATTCCACGTGCTTTCCATGTCTATATTCTCATTGTTGGACGAGTCTACTCTCCTGCTATAGGTAGCGAAGACTCGATGAGAAGTTCATCTTCTCATCGTTTCCAGCTCCTTGTGTTTGGACAAGTGTACTTCCTTCCTCTTGTTGGGTTGAGCTATTACCCTATTGTACTCCTTTACTATTCCTTGTTCGATCTACTGCTCACTCTTTGGTACCTCCTCTGTTGCTCCCTCGAGCCTTCGGGGAATCCTACTGAGTATTTTTATACTCACCCTTGCTTGGGATTTTCCCGCACTTGGTGTGCCCTTGTAGACGACAGACAGGTTGGTCGTGAATTCAGCAGAGCTTAGGAGTTTGGGAGCTTGGACCATGTACGGTGGTCGTAGTCAGGTTCCAGGTGTGGGACTCTCCTAGCTGTTTTACTTTTGTTTACCTATTGCCGAGTTGTGACACTTTTCTGGTTGGGCGCGTCTTTTGCTCTTTTCTTTTCAGTTTACCTTCATCACTCACTTTGTACTGTTTAGAGGTTGATGTACATTTGGGGATTGTTTATATCAGTGAGTACTTTACTTTTCTTTTCTTTTTACTCTGCACTTCTGCATTGAGTGGGCTACATGTGTGTGTACACGTACTCAGTCAAAGACCTCCCTGAGTTGTTTAGCCTTCGGCGCTTGTCGCCAACCTATGGCTTATGGAGGTGGGATTGGGGTAGTTGCAGCTCGAGCCCAGGTAGGGTCAGGTCGTGACAAAGTGGTATAAGAGGTGGTTTGTTCTTTGGGACATTGTTCTGACATCCCTAAAAAGGAATTGGCTGGGATCTAGGGCAACAGTTTCAACATGTCTCAAGAGCGGCTCTCAGGCCAGCGAGTCCAGTGACAGTGCGGCGACCGACGTACCCATTCACCAGGACCCTGATAACCCGCTTGTCGACTCGGTATGCTAAGACACTTGTCGCAGGAAAAATTTGTTTGTGAATCACATAGGATTGAGTCTTGACTGTCCTTATTGAGTCAGCTCCCCAATGTTGTTACTGTTATATACATATATGATCATCTGACCACGAAACTCCTTGATAACATTCAGGATGTCTCCTCAAAGACAGCCAGACAGGATACCAGCTTTGGTTCATGACGACGACCATGTGAGCAAAGAGGCCTCAGTCTAGGACCCATCATGCGATTCTCTTTCTCCGGGTGGTCCAGTAGCATCACCCCATCTTGGTGAGCATCAAACGACTCCATTAGAGCATACAGAGCTTGAGCGCAGGTTGAGCACACTCCGTGAGTTCCAGCGGTAGAGACCGCAAAGGTTCAGTGGTGAGCTAGACCCTCAGGCAGAAGAGGTTTGGCTCGAGACAGTGGTTTTCCTCTTCAGGCTTGTGCAGGCACCATTAGATCTGATGGTGTCTTTGGCCTCTAGCCTTTTCCACGGAGCAGTTGGGCGTTGGTGGAGTCTGGTGACTCAGTTACTTGATGAGTGGTCACTTTTGTGGGATGACATTCAGCTACTATTTTGTGAAGAGTTTTACCCCTCCTGCTTACGCTCCGTTCGGATCCAAAAGCTCCTGCAGTTTCATCAGGGAGGGATGACGGTGACTAAGTATGCGACTAGGTTTGCAGACCGTTCATGTTTTACCCGAACTTAGTCCACGACGGCAACTTATGAGTGTGGAAGTTCGAGCAGGGTCTCCGTAGAGAGATTCGTGTTGTCATAGTAACCTTGGGAATTTACACTTATGCCGGGGTGCTAGAGTAGGCGCTGGTGACAGAGAGCTTCCTGTCGCATTCTATAGTTGGTAGGGGCAGTAGGCTCGACAGAGCTGAGGTGTCTGCCGTAGCTAGCGGGCATCGGCTGACAGAACCTCGACGCAGGTGGATTTACTATAACTGAACTCAGGGGCATGGTCGTACACCACAGTGGTGCCAGAGGGCACCAGTGCATACCGAAGAGAGTCGGTTTTATGATTGAGATGATCGAGGTCACTTGGCACGAGACTGCCCGACCAGCCACACTGAGAATATCGGGCAGACAGTAGGTGCACCACCGCGGCAGAGGTAGCACCGTGATCGGAGTAGCGCCCAGAGAGGTGGTGCTAGCGGAGGAGCGGGGGGAGATGGAAGTGGGGGACGAAATTACAAGGTCTTCCCATCACCACCAGGCGGTCCACGTCAGGCTCCGGGAGATGAAAGTTGGAACCACGGACAGCCGCGAGCTTTGGATGTCTACGATCCTACAGAGCATGAGGTGATAAGAGGTACGCTCTACAGCTCTTCTACTTTTTGCAGTAGAATTGTTAGACTATCTGTGTGAAATTATTTTCTCCCTACTCCTTGCTTGAGTTGTTACTAGGGTGAGACGGGGCGTCGGTGTAACCCTGTGTTAGTGGAATAGAAGGCGTGGAACCTTTCTCTTTAGTCGATGGTAGCGAATCCTTCGCCTTTCGACCGTGTAAGAGAGTCTTGGTCGTGGGACATTGACTGTGAAACCTTGCGTGACCAAATATCCTTGGGTGTTTCACCATATGGATATTCTTAAGGAGGGAATCACCGGGCTTTGTCCCACATCCAAACGGTGATTCCAGTCACGACGTGCGACATAGGGGTTCAATCGGGGAGGCGAGTTACCCTCGAGGGCATTCGGGACCGTGCGAAGGGATGGTGAGGTTTTCTACCGCCTTTCCCTAACCACCCAAAGTCTGGAGTGGGTGCACGATGCCTCCCACATGAAATACCTGAGGAGATGTGTGTGTGCTCCAATGCACATCATCAGTAAGGGCTGACCTCATGTGAAAAGATCAAATCCTTTGGTCTGTGTGCGGTGATGTGCGACTATGCAAGAGTTCTTCTGGGTATGGGAGAGCTAGGTGTGGGCTTAGTACCCTGAGTTGTTCCCTGGTTTTTCTTTTCGGGGATGAAAATATTAAAGGAGGGAATGATGTAAGAACTCGGTTTTTGCTATAAAAGACTTTGAAATTTTCTTGATGTTATTCCAGAGCAGTTCCTTCATAAGACGTACGATTTCGAGCCCCAGTGTGGTCGGAATTAAATTTTCAGTGAGTTCACACTGGGCACGCCAAATAAATGGAATAACTCATAAATGGTAGCTAGGATGGAAAAAATGAGGGCACCGTTGAGTCCTGAGAATGCCGTTTACCCTAATAGGGGTGTAAGTTTCGCAGGCATGGGCCTTCTGTGGAAAATACCACCAGGGCCATTTTTGTAATTTAGCGGTCTCAGTCGTTAAATTTTATAACTTTCGAACGGAGGATCAGATTAAAATTATGAGACCTCCGTTGTGCTTTTGAGGTGGTTTTTACCCTAGGGGAGGTTTAATCTTGACCCTGCCAAGAGTTTCGGATGCAGGTCAATATGGGGTGTTTAAAAATTAATTAAAATTCTAATTAGTTTTCGTTATTTAAGCCATAACCCTACCCCCCTCCTTCCCTTATGCTTCCTCTGGCGGAAGGAGCTCCCAATCAAGGAGCTCCCAACTTCAACCTCTTCTCCTCCTCCCTGGAGCCAAGCAGAAGCGACAACGGTGGTGGCGCAGAGAACGATCGAAGCTTCGGGCTACGCCCAAGAAGTAGGATCGTTGCGGTTTCATTTTTTTAATTTCCGCATCGCCTTTGAGCTTAATTTGTAGCATCGAATTTCCATTATTTTGTCAATAGAAGCCCTTTTTTGTGTATTATATGTTCCGAGCTATCCAATGCATGTTTCGGATTGAAAATCCGAGTTCTGAGGTGATCACAGTCGTCCGCAGAAGATCCGTGAGTTTTTGGAGGTTTTCCGGCGGTTCTGGATGGTCCGGCGGCGGGCGGCTCGGCTTAGGTGGCTGGTGGCTTTGGCCGGGCGAGCGGGGCTCCCAGACGGTGGAGCGGCAAGGCGCGGTTGGCGGGCCATGGGCGATGGTGGCTGGGCGAGGGACCGCGGAAGGTGGCCGCAGGCGGCGTCGCAGTCGAGCGGAGGCGCCGGGCGAGGGCACGCAGAGCGGGAAGACCGACCGGCTTTGCCGGCCGGGTTGACGCGGGAGACCCAGGGTCCTCGTGACCCCGATCCATAGACAAGGACCCGCACCTCGTGGGTCCTTTGGGAACAACCGGACTGGCTGAGCCGGTCCGGGTGAGAAAGGCCAGCCCGCGCGGTGAACCGCCGGCCAGTTCAGGCAGGGTGGGCTGGCCGAACCGGCCCGACCCACCTCGTTTCATCCAATTATATTTAAACGCCCCTAAAATTAAAACCGTAAATAGGATTCACGTTCCGTCAGCGGCAGAACATTCCTTGGATCGAGACAGAAATTTTGAGATGGTCTCGGTAATTTTTAATTCTCGATACGAGTGGCTCGGTGGAATGACGCATACGTTAAGTGGATTGGCGTTTTTCCGGGAGTTCTTATTTTGGATGGCGCGGACACATCCGATGTCCGATTTGAGTTCCGTTAGAGGTGTTGGGAACCTGGAGCCGAGTCGGAGATTTCTAGGATGGTTTTAGGCGTTGAAGTTGGAGTTGAGGTGTGGGACCCACGACCCGTCTTTTAAGCTGCAAGCAACGTTTAACAACTTTTTCATCGGATGTCCGTTTGGTGCATGCGAGCAGTCGATTATGGGTGTTTTTCTGAGGGTATTGCAATGGAACAATCTACCCGCTTAAATTCTCCACAATGGTGTGGGCCCCATGAGGGCCATTTTGGGAGTTGGCGGTGATTACTATCTTTATCACCGGGTGTCCGTTTCGGACAAATGGATAGTCAATCTTGTGTACTTTTTCGAGAGGATCGCAATGGTACGATCTGTTCGTTGCACTTCAGGACTGAGATGTGGGTCCCATGAAGCACCGCTCGTGTGCAGTACAGTGAAATGCATCTTTTTATCTAGATATCTGTTGCACTCAAGTGACCAGTCAATTTGACGTGTTTTCCCGAGGGGATCACAATGGTGCGTTGCACCCAATTATTTTTGGGACCGAGGCTCGTGACCACGGGATGCCGTCGGGCGTAAAGCAGTGTTGAACGACTTTTACGCTGGATGTCCATTGGAGGTGAGTAAATAGTCTATCTCACATGTTTTTCCGTGAGGATTACAGCGGTAAAATACATTTGGATGTGTGGAGTCTCATTCGAGATATCATTAAATGGGGAAGTATGAAAGGTGCTCCGGTGGCGGTTCTTATTGATGTGTTTGGAAGTGAACCCTTGGCGTGTGATCGCGTTCACTTCCGTGTGAGTGAAGTTGATGTTTGAAGAGATGTGGTTGGCCATGCTAGGGCTGTGGAGGAAGCAGGTTGGAGAAATTGCATTTACGCCTTTTTGCGTTGACATTGGGTGTCGTGCGCACTATAGCCCTTGGGCTGGCAATGTGGCACACTCTGAAAGTATACGGGAATTCTTGGAGGTACATGTTGTAGTTTGTACCTGAGAACATTTGTGCGCTTGGTTTGGAGATGAGTTTGGGCCACACGTCGTGTGGGACCCATGTGCGCACCATGTTCTACTTTATGTACCTTGACCTCTCACGACGTAGAGGGTCCTCCTGTTCTTGATGGTTTCGACCAACAGGGTTGAGTGGGTTTCCCCTGGTCCTGTTCACGATGGTTTAGACCAGCAGGGTTGAGTGGTTTCCCCTGGTTCTATTCTCGATGGTTTGATCGGCGGAGTTGTTTGGGTTTCCCTTTCTCCTTTAGCCACGTGGGATTTTAGTATCACGTCCCTTCATGTTCCCTAGTAGAGTTTTTGTGGATTCAGTGTGACCAATACATTACGCGGGCACAGATCCTCTACCTAGGAGGTTGTTTTTAGTAAGGTACAGAGCCCCAGTGAGCCTGGGTGAAGATTCCCTAGACAAGTATCGAGATCATATCCTCTTTCCGCAGTCTACTATGACGTGTTTCCCTAGGCAGAGCAGTTCCAAGTTTACCCTCCAGCAGGGCTGGGTAATGGGTTGCTCATCGACTTCTTCGGGTTTACCCTCCAACGGGGCTGGGCAGTGGGTTTCTCATCGACTTCTTTGGGTTTACCCTCTAGGAGATACTGGGCAGTGGGTTACCCGACGACCTCTTAGGGTTCACCCTCCAGCAGAGACTGGGCAGTGGGTTACCCGACAACCTCTTAGGGTTTACCCTCCAGTAGAGACTGGGAAGTGGGTTACCCAACGACCTCTTAGGGTTTACCCTCCATCCGAGATTGGGCAGTGGGTTACTCGACAACCTCTTAGGGTTCACCCTCCAGAAGAGACTGGCCAGTGGGTTACCCGACGACCTCTTAGGGTTTAACCTCTGGCAGAGACTGGGAAGTGGGTTACCCGACGACCTCTTTGGGTTTACCCTCCAGTAGAGACTGGGCAGTGGGTTACCCAATGACCTCTTAGGGTTTACCCTCCAGCTGAGACTTGGCAGTGGGTTACCCGATGACCTCTTAGGGTTTACCCTCTAGCGGGGCTGGGCAGTGGGTTACTCAGTGACTTCTTTCATACTCAGTCCTTTCTACTAGGCTAGTCTGTGGCTTTTCTCCATGACTACCGGAGCGGGACCCTTGGTTGTACAGGTCAATGATGTGACAACTTTGAATTTGATCAGACCTCTCGACTGTGTGACAGTGACGAGGAGTGGTTTGACTTTCCCTAGAACTCTCAAGTACGAGGGGCACTTTCCCCACCAAGACACGTCCTTGAGACACGACCTAAAACTGTGCGGGCGAGTCAGTGCCACCCAAAGCGGATAGTGTTGATGTGTGGTGATTTGAGCCCCTTGACTTGTAGTTCGGGGTAGACGTACGAGATACCAGGCATCGATGGTGTTTACTTCTGGTATTGTTGACTACTCACTTTCTTGGGCTGATCTACAGGATGGAGATCCCCTTACGATCTTGTTCAGGTTTCTTGATAGAGCATATATATATGTATACCTTGTTCCAGTACCCACTCCTTGGGTTTTGGTTACTCTCCTTCCAGGAGAGATGAAGACGCACAGGGTATGCCATGTGCTTTCCGTGTCTATATTCTCGTGGTTGGACGAGTATACTCACCTGCTATAGGTAGCGAAGACTCGACGAGAAGTTTATCTTCTCACTGTTTCCATCTCCTTGTGTTTGGACGAGCGTACTTCCTTCCTCTTATTGGGTTGAGCTGTTACTCTATTGTACTCTTTATTTCACTCTTGGTTGTACTCCTTTACTATTACCTGTTCGATCTACTGCTCATTCTTCGGTACCTACTTTGTTTCTCCCTCGAGCCTTTGGGGCATCCTACTGAGTATTTTTATACTCACCCCTGCTTGGGCTTTGCCCGCACTTGGTGTACCCTTGAAGACGACGGACAGGTTGGTCGTGACTTCAGCGGAGCTTAGGAGTTCGGGATCTTGGACCATGTATGGTGGTCGTAGTCGAGTTCTAGGTGTGGGACTCTCCCAGCTGTTTTACTTTTGTTTACCTGTTGCCAGGTTGTGGCACTTTTCTAGTTGGGCGTGTGTTTTTACCTTTTCTTTTCAGTTTACCTTCAGCACTCACTTTGTACTGTTTAGAGGTCGATGCACATTTGAGGTTTGTTTATATCAGTGAGTACTTTACTTTACTTTTCTTTTTTACTTTGCACTTCTGCATTGAGTGGGCTACATGTGTGTGTATAGGTACTCAGGAAAAGGCCTCCCCGAGTTGTTTAGCCTTCGGCGCTTGTCGCCAGCCCCTGGCCTATGGAGGCGGTCTTGGGGTAGTTACAGCTCAAGCCCGGGTAGGGTCGGGTCATGAAAATGCCTATTGTAACACCCCAAGATTTTGAAACTAAATTTAATATTGAATGCATGAAACACCTAGTCTCTACAAAACACCAATTTTTTATAACCTAGCTAGTAAACATAATTTTACCATCGGAAAGTGGAGGGGATTCGGCCTCTGAGCGGCAGGGGTCTTTGAGTGACTCACTTATAGGGTTTTCTTCGCACGACCTTATCTTCCCCCCTCCTCCGGTATTTCTTGATGGCTCAGCATTGACTTATCCTAGATCCTGCTTCGTAGGCGGTGTGGCTCGGGTCTCTTGCGCACCTCGACGGTGGATTCAGGGTGGCTTAGTAGAATTGGCGGCTTCGACATTTCGTTGAACTCAGCCTTTCTAGCATGTCTCGATGTCGTGGATTCGGTGTGGCTCGGTGGCTTCGGCTCGACAGTCTTGGTGTGATTCCAGTGCAGATCGGGTGGGGTGAAGGCTCAAACCAGTGATGGATCCGTCGTGGTCTTCTGGGGTGGCCTGCTGCTGGCTTCCGAGTGGTTCAGAGGGGGGAGGGTTCCTTTTCCTCCGGTTTCTATGCATCTCTTTCAGGTTTTCTGGTTGTTTTTATGAATTGGGGATGAATCTGGCAGTTTTTTGGATGTGTTTTGCGACGTCACATGCTGGTATCACTCCCTGCTAGACAAACGCGGTAGGGATTGGTGGTATCTCCAGTGGAGGCTCAGAAGTTTGTGAATGATTTGAAGGTTTGATGCTTTTATGGTGATGATTTTCTGTCTTCTTGAAATGGTTTTTCTGTGGTGTTTTTTGTGGTCCTGTGGTTCGTGGTTTAAGGCCCTTTGCAACCTGTTCATCTACTTGGAACTGCTCCAGATGAGGTTCAGAGTGAGAGTTTCATCAGTTAATTTCTATATGGATTTGGATGTTTGAGAGGGTATGGCTCTGCCATTGGTATCGGGCCCGTGCATTTTTTCACGGGACAGCTAGCCGTGCAGTGATGGGTTGGTGGAACTGGTCTTCATGTTTTTGATGCTGGGTAGGAGCTTTTCTCTGTAGTCTTGAATGGTTTGTTTGGATTTGAATTTTGTCCATGGAGACTTGATTGTTGGTATTTCCTTGGATGCCATTTTGGGTTCCCCTACCCCTTAAAAGGGGATTATGATAAAAAAAATTAATTTCCAACATAATTTTACAATCTCTGTGATTTGAATTTCAAAAAACTGACATACACAATTGTGTTCAGTAAGATATTTTGAGTTTGATAAGATCAACTTACATTTTTTGTGAATAGTAACTTGACCCTTATGAATAATAACATACACTTATGAATAGTAATATGACCCTTATGAATAGAAACCACACCCATGAAGTTATAAATAAAATTTAGACACCATATAAATGAAATAGAGTATTTTATAAATTAATAATTAAGTGTTGGTATTTTTGTGAGTAATAAATATTTAATTAATAAATTAATTTAAAATAAAATTCATTTTCATAAAATGTATTCCTAAATAAATATTTTTTTTGTCCTATAATTTTAGGATAATTTAATAAGACCTTAATTAAATTTTGAAAGTATTATAAAATTAGTTTTAAATTTAAATATGTAGTTTTCAAGTAAATAATGATTTTATTTAAAAATTAAACTTCTATTATTTAGAAAATTATTTTTATAAAATTGAATCCATTTTTAAATTACATACATTGAAAAATGTTTAGGGGTGAATTTTTGGGATTTTTTTTCTAAAATACTCTATTTTTTGGTGAATAGTGAAATTTGATAATTTGTGAAAAATGCTAATTAAGTGAATTTATACATCATGCTTGAGTCATGTTTGATGTAAATTGTAACACCCCAAGTTTTTCTAAAAATAAATAGAAATGCATGGAACTTTGTTTTAAGTAGATATTTATAACTAGCCTTTAAACATAAATTTTCCACTTCTCTGTTTTGAATTTCAAGAAACTATCATCTACAATTGTGTTCAGTATGTTATTTGGAGTCTATTAAAACCAACTTGTTTTTTAGTGAATAGTAACATACCCTTATGAATAGTAATATGACCATAATGAACAGTAAATTTTATTATTATTTTATTTTCTTATGGCTTTAAGATAATAACATCTTGGTTAATTTTTCATCGCGATATAGAAGTAGTTATAGAATTAGAATTGTTAATTTTTGAATTAAGTATGATTTTATTTAAAAATTAAATTAATAATATTTAGAAAACTATTTTCAAAAAATGGAATTCATTTTTGAAATCGACACATCGATAAATGGTTAGGGTGAATTTTGGGATTTTTTTCTGAAACAGTTGATTTTTCGGTGAATAGTAAAAAATACAGTTTTTAGTTTCAGTGTGTTAATGACATCATTAATGACGTAATAATGATGTCATAAATCTGGTAGACTTGTGTATAGTTAAATAATATGTGAGGTGTCCCAAGTGAATTATAGCATGTTCAAATACCATGGGAAAGCCCATGGTTTTGCAAATACCACTCATGAGGTGTCCCTTAAAAATTATTAAAATAATCCCTCACTTTTCCTATAAATACCAACTCTTCCCTTCATTGAATTCATTCCCAATTATCCCTCATTGAAGCTCTGGTCTCCTTACCTTAATATTAGTCCTACCAAGGTTTCCTTAAGCCCCCAAGGTCCCAACCTTCAAGTTCTAAGGGTTACTCTACAAGGTAAGAAAATTATCAATTTCTTTCTTTTTTCCTTTCAAGTTCTCTTTTATGTGGTATAACTTTCAAGTTTCCATACCATGTTCTTATTTACTTATTATTTCTTGATCTATTCTATATTATGATTCATTTCTGGATGGTTTAACCTTGTCCCCTCTATTCTTAATGTTTCTAAAACCCAGTTGTATAGTCGTTGGGCTGCCGAATTTTTTATAAGGGATTTCTCAATTATTATTTTATTTTGAGTTCCATTATTTTCTTATTTTTTCTTCATATCTTCTTACCCAAGAGGCATTAAATATACATAAATAATTTATATTCTTGATTTTCTCATGTTTATGGAAAATTCCTCATCATTATTCTTCTCCTCTCCCACTTATTTAAGGAATAAAAACACTGTTCGTGATGTGTCGAATTACCGACATCGTGGACAATGTGATTTCAATTTCCATTAATTATTTCAAGTCTGGTAATGAAACCATTTATATGGTTGAACCAGGTTATAATATATGTTTTATGACTCACCCATTGTTCTGGAATTCTTTTTTACCCATGGTTCTAATTTATAAGACAAAGTGAGGTTGTTATTATCAAAGAACCACTAAAATGATCTAAACGAACATTATTAATGTTTTAACTTATGAATCATCCTCATATTAAAAATCAAAATGATAAATGGTATAAATTATGGTAATGTAAATATGTAAATACCTTTCCATTCCAATTCTTTAGTTTCACTTCCAATCAACAAGAACATCCATCATGAACCAATCTTGGAAATCATGTAAAGAACTCACCCAAAAAGAGTGCAATGGGAAAAATACTAACAATTAAAGGGTGAAATGATGTTATGAAATGATAATATAAGATTTTATAAACATGAAAAAGTTTATGTAAAATATTAATAACACTCTTTTTACCATTATACATGAGGTTTAAACAAGTTTTAAGTAAGAAAAACCCGAGGTAAGGGAATTCTTAACCCGATTTCCATTCTTTGGGTTAACCTTCTACTTCATTATTTATGTGCTATTTAAATTGTTTGTGTGATGGTTTATATTTACATTATGTTTTATTACGTGTATTTAAAGTATATATACATACTCCGTCCACTCTATTAAGTCTCTCTTCAATTGTATGATATTTATAAGGGGATTTTCTTTAAAAATCCTCCTTTTCAATTCGGTTTTACGAAATTCCAAAGCAATGTTTTTATGGAATTATTAATATAGTATGATTATGTTTTGGTTCTTAGAAATTATTTATGATGAAGGGTGGGACCTATATCTCCCTCCAATTCATTGGGTATGAGTAAGTTGGAGGTCGGCCGTATGGTTACTCTAAGTGTAACTGCGATGGTTACACAAAGCAAGGTAGCCGTGAGGGTTACAAATTATAAGGTATCCAAGAATGGTTACAAGATTATGTAAGTAATGCCCCAAGATACCTTTATGATTATATTTATGCTCTCATGTTTTGTGTTGATCTTGTGTGAATCTCATGTTACACAAAGTAAGTATACATGGGTGACAAGAATGTATTTTGAAAATGCTTTCAAATGTTACGAGTATTCATGGACATATGTGATCTTTCCTTCTTTTCCATCATTTACCGAGATTTTGTGCTCATCCCAAGTTTTTAAATTATTTTTACAGGTTAATGTATGTGTAATACAAGGAAGGAAGCCATGTTAAATGTTGAATAATTTTCAAGGAGTCTTGTTTTAAGTTTTAATGTTTTATATTTTGGAAAAAATGGAAAATGTTTTTATGGTATCCACTCTATAATAATGTTATGAATGTATTGTCCCAATTCTCTAAAGCTATAAACTTGAAAAGATCATCAATGTAAAAGGAAGTGTTTTCTTGACTAAATTCAAGATTATGTATGTAATAAGGTGAGGTATTCATATAAATGTCCATTGTTTCAAACTCACATGAAATTATTACTATTTTTGGTCATAAGAATCAATAATATTTCTTATCTTGAGAAAAATAATAAAACAAGGAATAAAACATTCAAAACTCACTCCTCTCCTCCACTATAAACCCCCCTCACTTCCTCTTCTCTTCACTCCTATCAAACCTTGTGACTTGTCTAAATTATACTCAAATATCCCCCAAGATCCTTCCCCACGTCTAGAATCCCTTCGTCTTATAAAAATACCAACAAATATCTCATAAAGAGGCTCTCAAGGAAGATTACTTTAAGAGGTAAATTCCTCTTTTCATTTCTTTTATTTCAAGTTCCTTTATTTTAATT
The DNA here is from genome assembly GCA_963277665.1 of Viscum album. Taxonomy (NCBI): domain Eukaryota; kingdom Viridiplantae; phylum Streptophyta; class Magnoliopsida; order Santalales; family Viscaceae; genus Viscum; species Viscum album. The sequence goes on from OY728120.1 coordinate 1,495,319,990, forward strand.
TTTCTTTACTCACCTCATTTCATCCAAATGTTGTGATGGATCCAATACCTTACATGTACTATAATTTTTTTATGGTAAAGTAATAATTATTCATCATATCTCCTTTCCCCTTATTTTATACTAGAAATTAAAACACCATCCGAGATGTGTTAATTTATCACATTCAAGGATGGCGGGTTTTAAATTTCTATTACTATATTCAATTATAGTCATGAAAACATTTTTATGGTTGAAATATAATATAATATATGTATTATAACTTATTTAAGTTTATGGAATCCTTTTTTACACATGATATTAATTTATAAATCAAAATGAGTACGTTGTGATCAAAAACCGCCAATTAACCCAAAAACTTTTCATTAAAGTTTAATATATCGATTCATCTTCACTCCCAATAACTAAATGAATTTTATAACCATGTAATATTATATTTTTTCACTAATAACATACAAATTCTATTCTGGACAACCATTCTCATTCTACATGTTTATCTATACATGAATATAAGTAAACCGATCATGAAAACCAAGGAAGAAAATGCTCCCAAACAATGTAATTGAATCTCTTAACCCATAAAAAGGACATGAATAAACCTAATAAGGTTATAATAAATCAATTAAATTTAGGTGAGGTTATGTACTTATTAATTTATGAACCTAAATTTTATTATTCAGTTCATTAAGATCAAGTGAGGAACACTTTCAGACTTAAGGTAAGAGTTTTCTACCCGAACCTCCATTTTCTTTCAGTTTACTCTTTATCTTTTTTAATCCCAAATAAATTATTATTTATTCTTATGTACTCATCATATATTATGTGTTAATATTATATATATGTGTACCAACCATAATCATTATTTATTTTATGGAGAGATACATGTTTTAAAAGGATCTTTCAAAAATTCTTCTCAAAATACAAGCCCGATTCAAGGGAATTTATCGAATTCTTACCTATTTTCAAGGGCACTATATAATATATTTTTGGAAACCATTATGTTTATAAAATAAATTATTTTATTATGATAAAAATATATTATTTCACTTCTGGTTTTATATAAATATTTTTCTAAAAGAACACTTCTTTTCAAAGTAAAAGAGTTTTTATCTCAAGAATTACTCAATGATTTTATAAGAGTAATTTTGTCTATCTCAACACTCTTGCTGAATATTATATATAATTGGGACTAATATTTTGTGACATCATCTAACATATTTTATTTAATGGTTTATTATTAGTTTGATTATGGATGAGCTATCTTAAAACCATTCACCAATTTACTCTGAATGGTTAGTGTTTATGCTTAATGTTTGGGGAAAGTTATTAACATTTCATATGTTAGTTTCAATATGAATGTATATGTTATTTATGTTTGTACCCATTCATATGAGGAATGAATTGGACTTATTAAGTATTGGGTGGGGCCTTCTATATCCCCTCAGTGCATCGGTATGCCTCATGAGACAAACTATGTCTTGGCACGAGGCCTTGAAAAAATAGTTATTTATGGTCTTGGAACGAGGCCTTGATGGTATGGTTATGATGCCCAAAATTATGAATTATCTCATTATAAAACTATTAATTGATAGTTAATGTGGTTATTTGACTTGTAGAATACCAATGACTATGTTTTATTATGACATTATTTATTCTTCTCTTATTCCTACTATATTATGTTCAAGTTTATTTTTTAAAGGCATGTGTTTTTAGTTATTCACCATGCCTAATGTTTATGTTTATGATATCTTCCGATGTATTGCTTACCCTTACTGAGCATTCTAGATCACCCCTTTTATTATGTTTTATTTTTCCCTAGGATGTGAAGAGGTGTATTATGAATGAATTACAGGGATAAACTTAGAGTTGTAGATGTCTCCAATAAAAATTTTAGGTTGTATTTCTTTTCAAGTTGTAATGTTGAACTTATGTATGTATCTTGTTTCCAAAGCTACTAAACTACTCAATCCTTCGGGATGAATATTCCTTGTTTATGTAACAATGTAATAAAATAAGGCACTGGCTCTAGGCAATTGGGGTCGGGCCCTTACAGTTGGTATCAAAGGAAGTTTAGTAAAAAACTTAAAAACTAGATTTAGAAAATTTGGATTAGAGAAAAAAACTCTAAGATAGTATTTGAGGATAAGTATACAAGAATATCCTATAATTTTTTGTAAGGAATAAATTATGTGGATATTTCTAGAAAATAAATCCCTGTACGGATACTACAAGTGAAAGTTGTTCAGGCACAGATGTACCTAGGAGTGAAAACTCTGACAAGGAGTTTTGGGCTTGACCTAGGGTATCTTGGTACATGAAAATGAGCCTTACTGTGCACCTGGTTTGAAAATCTTGGGGGATATGCTTAGTATAATTTACATTTTATTTACAAACCATTATGAAAGAATTAAATGTAAAATTTTCCTCAAATAAACCATGTTTATAATTAAGAGATTAGATATGGATAGGATTTCAATTTATGAAAAGTATTTTTATAAGTTAAGATTATAGATTATGATTCATAACCTAATATAGTGTATGAAATTATTTAGAAATGGTGCGTAGTGGAAGGAATGGAAATTGCATGAATGCACGTATCCTATGTAGGGATTTCCCTTTGATGCAAGATAATGATGTTGGCTCTGGTGCTACGACTAGTTCTGAGAAACTTATAACTATACTAGGACAACTTACCCAGGTTATGAACAATAACCTTACCCATATGGAGTATCCAAATCCAAAACATTGAGGAGATATTCTAGATAGCTTTATGTGACAACAACCTCCATCATTGAATAGTTCTACAAACCCATTCATATTAGAGAAATGGTTAAGTTCCTTAGAAAATATATTTCTCTCTTTGGGAAGTAAAAAAAGGGATAAGATTATCATGGAAGTGTATCATCTATCGAGAGATGCTGATCAATGGTGGTATTTGATTCAAAAAAAAAGGAGGAGGAAGAGATTGAAAATATGGAATGGAGGTATTTTATGGAAATCTTCCTAGAAAAATATTTTCCCCATGAACAACGAGAAGATATGTAAAGGAAATACTTGAATCAGAGGCAGAAGGAGGATGAAAATATTGCCAAGTATGAAGCCAAATTTACATGGCTGGAAAAGCATGCTACAGACTACATACATAATCCAAGGAGAAAGATTGATCAATTATATGATGATTTAAAACCATTCCTCTTAATAGAACTAGTCTCTCAGAATTTCTCATCATATGAAGATATAGTATCATGTGAAATCAAGATAGAAAAGGAATTATCTAAGTCATATGAATTCAATGTAAAGCAAGATAAGAAGAGAGTTTCTGAACACTATGGAAAATGAAATAAGAAAATGGGGAATAAGGGAAGATTTTACTTTCCACTCTATAGTAATCGTGGGAAGAGACACCCTAGTACTTGCCTGAAGAATATGAGTGATTTTTATGAGAAAAATTCCACCATTCTTGTGATTGAAAGGGAAATAAAGAAGCTTCTAATGTTCAATGCTCTAATTTTAATGATATGGAACATTATGCACATGAATTTCTTAAGATTCAGGGAAACTTCCCCTGAAAAAGGCTAAGGGAGTAGGGCCAAGCTTATGCAGTCAAAACTACCAAGGTTGAAGTTCCTAATGATGTGGTGGAAGGTACTTTAATTATTTCCTCAAACTTAACCAATTCTTTATTTGATTATAGACCATTGCATTCTTTTATATCTCCCTAGTTTTCCAAGAAAATTAGATATTTATAATTTTATTTAATAAAGGAGTTGTCCATCAAAACTCCTAAGGGAAGTATCATTGCAATAAAGATGTATTAGGCAGTCCCCATTATGGCATATGAATGTGCTTTATCTGACTATTTTATCATCATAACCATGATTGACTTTTATATAATACTTGTTATTTATTGGATTTCAAATTATGATGTGAAAATATATTGCAAAAGTAAGGAAGTTACAATTTCTAAGGACGATGTGGAATCCCTTATCTTTAAGGAAGAAACATCATCATCTGATTATCATCTAGATCCACCTCCAATAGCTCTACTGAATTCAATTATTGGGAAGTAAGAGAATGTAATATCTATGGTTTAGTAAAGGAATGATCAAATAGATGACATACCTATTGTGTAAGAATATGTTGATGTGTTTCCATAGGATTTACCTAGACATCCTCCAGAGTGGGAAGTTGAGTTCTCTATTGATTTAATTCATGGTTCAAGACCTATATCAAATAATACTTATAGAATGGAAACTGTGGAATTAATATAACTGAATAAACAACTAGAGGAATTTAGTGGTAAATGATTTATTCTCCCTAGTGTTTCTCCATGGGGATCCCCTATTATTTTCATTAAGAATAAAGATGGATCTATGAGGTTGTGAATTGACTATAGGGAGATCAATTCTATAACAACAAAGAACAAGTATCCCCTACCTTACATTGATGATTTATTTGATCAACTTCATAGAGACCAATATTTTTAAAAGATTAAACTTCGATCTGGATATCATCATTTGTGTGTGAGGAAGGAAGATATTACAAAGACAACATTTCAAACCAAGTATGGGCATTGTGAGTTTATAGTAATTACTTTTGGACTAACTAATACACCCTCTATTTTCATAGATCTAATGAATAGGGTTTTCAAGGAATATATTGATGAATTTTTTGTGGTATTTATTGATGATATCTCAGTATACTTCAAAATATAAAAAGATCACAAAAACCACTTGCGTATTATTCTTAAGACTCTTAGAAGAAATGAATTATTTAGAAAGTTTATCAAGTGTGAATTTTGGCTTCAATCAGTTTCTTTTTTTGGATATATTGTCTCTAAGGATGGAATATCCATTGATCCAGTAAAGACAAAGGCTATTCAGGAATGGACTACAATAATGAACATAACCTAGGTATGTAGTTTTATTGGTTTAGTAGGTTATTATCAGAATTTAGTTCATAACTTCACCTGATTATCCAACCCATTAACCAAGTTTACTTATAAAGGGGTTAAGTTTGTATGGAAAAAAGAATGTGAAGAATGTTTTTAAGAATTGAAGAGAATATTAGTGAATTCTCTGATCCTAACTCTATCATCATAGAATGATGGGTTTGTGATCTATAATGACGCATCAAAGAAAGGAATTGGTTGTGTCCTTATGCAGAATGATAGAGTTGTTGTTTATGCATCAAGGAAACTAAAAATTAATGAACAAAACTATCCTACTCATGATCTTGAGTTAGAAACTGCAATATTTTCTATGAAGATATGGAGACATTATCTTTATGGGAAAAAATGTGAGATATATACTGATTATAAGAGTCTGAAATATATCTTCTCACAGAAAGAATTCAATATGAGGCAAAGTCGACGAGTCAAACTTCTAAAGGACTACGATTGTTCTATACACTACCACCAAGGAAAGGAAAATAAGGTAGCTAATGCATTGAGTAGGAAGGATCATGGATTTCTCAACAAAATGAGGATTGAAAAGGATCCTTTGTACATAGATACAGTGAGGTTGGATATGGAAATTATCAAATAAGGTGAAACATCACTACTTTTTCAAATGTTTTTAAAACTATATTTATTGGAAAGAATTAAAGCTTCACAATCTAATAATGAGAATCTTCAAAATAAAATTAATACTATGAATGATGGGAATTTTCAAGAATTCGTATATGAAGATGGAATTATGAAATTTGGGAAGAGACTTTGTGTTCCAACTATACCTGAGCTAAAAAGAGAGTTATTATATGATTCCTATAGTTCCAATTTCTCTATAAATTATAGTATCATAAAGATATATAGATATTTGAAGGAAAATTTATAGTGGGACTACAAGAAGCTGGAAATTGCTAATTATGTATCAAGATGTTTAGTCTGTTAACAAGTAAAGTCTGAATTAAAACATCCTAGAGGAGTCATGAAACCTATTACTATTCCTATATATAAATGGGATGACATCACCATGGATTTTGTCACTGTATTTCCCAAAACTCCAAGAAAAAATGATGCAATATGGGTAATTGTTGATCAACTTATGAAATTTGCACATTTCCTTGCTATAAGGGAGGATTTTACACTGGAGTGCCTTGCACGACTCTATATCAATGAATTTGTGAGACTTCATGGAGAAACTCTCTCAATTGTGTCTGATCATGATCCACGATTTACATCAAAATTCTGTAAAATTATTCAGAAATCGTTGGATACTGAGCTTCATTTGAGTATTTCTTACCACCCACAAACTGATGGGTAATTATAAAGAACAATCCAAACTTTAAAAGACATGTTGAGATCATAATCACTTGATTTTTGAAGGTATGTGGGACCATTATTTGTATTTGGTAGATTTTTCCAAAAATAATATTTTCCATTCAAGTATTCAAATGACACCATATGAAGCATTGTATGGGAAGAGATGTCATACACCGACATGTTGGGATGAAGTTGGTAAGAGGAAGTTAGTGGGACCAGAGCTTTTGGAGGAAACAACAATAAAGGTAAAGACCATTTAAACCCATATCAAATAAGGTCAAAGCAGGAAAAAGAGCTATGCTGATAATCAAAGGAAGGATTTGAAATTTCAAGTAGGAGAACATGTTTTCTTGAAGATATCTCCATGGAAGGGTGTTATAAGATTTGGGAAGAAAGGGAAAATATGACCCATGTACATTGGAACTTTTGAAATCCTAGAGAGAATTTGATCTGTTGCATATCGTTTGGCAATACCACCTAGCCTGTATAAAGTACACAATGTGTTCCATGTCTCATTGTTGAGAAAGTACATGCCAGACCCAACCCATGTACTCACTTATGAAGCTACAGAATTGTAACCTAACTTATCTTAATGTGAAGAGCCTATCTAGATTCTCGAAACTAAAGAATAGGTGTTGAGGAATTAGACAACTTGACTAGTAAAGATACTTTGAAAAAATCATAAAATATAATAGGAAATATGGGAGTGTGAGGAGCTTATGATGAAGACCTACCCAAATATTTTTATGAGGTAACGTTATATGAATTTTGAGGATGAAAATTTTGTAAGGAGGAGAGAATGTAACACTCCAAGATTTTGAAAATAAATTTAATATTGAATGCATGAAACACTGAGTCTCTAGAAAACACCACTTTATTATAACCTAGCCAGTAAACATAATTTTACCACCTCTGTGATTTGAATTTTGAAAAATTAACATACACAGTTGTGTTTAGTAAGATATTTAGAGTCTGATAAGATCAACTTACATTCTTGGTGAATAGTAACATAACCCTTATAAATAGTAACATACCACTAAGAATAGTAATATGACCCTTATGAATAGTAACAATATCCATGAAGGTATAAATAAAATTTATACACCTTATAAATGAAATAGAGTATTTTAGAAATTAATAATTAATCGTTGGTATTTTTGTGAGTAATAAATATTTAATTACAATTTTAAATTAATAAATTAATTTAAGAGAAAATTAATTTTCATAAAATATATTACTAAATAAATATTTTTCTGTCCTATAATTTTAGGATAATTTAATAAGACATTAGTTAATTTTTGAAAGTATTATAAAATCAGTTTTAAATTTAAATATGTACTTTTCAAGTAAATAACGATTTTATTTAAAAAATTAAATTTCTCTTATTTAGAAAATTAATTTGATAAAATGGATTCAATTTTTTAATTCTACACATTGAAAAATGTTTAGGGTGAATTTTTGGGTTTTTTCTGAAATACTCGATTTTTTGGTGAATAGTGAAATTTGATAATTTACGAAAAATGATAATTAAGTGAATTTTTACATCATTATTGAGTCATGGATGATGTAAATGGCCATTGGTTCGAACTCACATGCAGTTATTACTATTTTTGGTCACAATAATCAATATTATTTCTTGTCTTGAGGAAAATAATAAAATAAGGAATAAAATATTCAAAAATCACTCCTCTCCTCCACAATAAACCCCCCTCACTTCCTCTTCTATTCACTTCTATCAAACCTTTTGCTTTGTCTAAATTCTAATAAAATATCCCCCAAGATCCTCCCCCATGTCCATCATCCCTTGGTCTCATAAAAATACCAAAACCTCTCCCCTAAAGAGGCTCTCAAGGAAGATTACTTCAAGAGGTAAATTCCTCTTTTCATTTCTTTTATTTCAAGTTCTTTTATTTTATTTTTATTTCCTCAACTAATTTCATCCAAATGTTGTGATGAATCCAGTACCTTACATGTATTATATTTTTTTATGATAAAGTAATAATTCTTCATCATCTTTTATACTAGAAATGAAAACACCATCCGAGATGTGTTAATTTATCACATTCAAGGATGATGAGTTTTCAATTTCTATTACCATCTTCAATTCTGGTCATGAAACCATTTTTATGGTTGAAAAAGACTATAATATATGTATTATAACTTATTTAAGGTTCTTTAATCCTTTTTTACACATGATTTTAATTTATAAATCAAAATGAGTTCTTTGTGATAAAAAACCACCAATTAACCCAAACAACTATCATTAAAGTTTTATATAATGATTCATCTTCACTCCCAATAACCAATTTTTTTTATAACCATGTAATATTTTTTTTCAATAATAATATACAAATTCCATTCTACACAATCATCTTCATTATACATGTTTATCCATACATGAATATAAGTAAACTGATCATGAAAACCAAGGAATAAAACACTCCCAAATAATGAAATTGAATATCTTAACCCATAAAAATTTCATGAATGAACCTAATAAGGTTATAATAAAGCAATTAAATGTAGGGGAGGTTCTGTAATTATTAATTTATGAACCTAAATTTTATTATTCATGTCATTAAGATCAATTAAGGAACACCTTCAGACTTAAGGTAAGAGTTTTCTACCCAAACCTCCATTTTCTTTCAGATTACTCTTTATCTTTATTAATCCCAAATAAATTATTATTTATTATTATGTACTCATCATATATTCTATGTGAATGTTCTATATATGTTTACTAACCATAATCCTTCTTTATTTTATGGAGAGATACTTGTTTTAAAAGGATCTTTCAAAAATTCTTCCCGAAATACAAGTCTGATTCAGGGAATTTCTCAAATTCTTACCTATTTTCAAGGGAAATATATAATATATTTTTAGAAAACATTATGTTTATAATAAATAATTTTATTATGATAAAAATATATTATTTCAATTCTGGTTTTATACAAATATTTTTCCAAAATAACTCTTCTTTTCAAAGTAAAAGAGTTTTTATCTCAAGAATTACTCAATGATTTTATAAGAGTAATTTTTTATATTTCAAAAATCTTGTTGAATATTATATATAATTGGGAATAATATTTTGTGATATCATACACCATATTTAATTTAATGTTTTATGATTATTTTGACTATAAATGTGATATCTTAAAACCATTCACCAATTTACTCCAAATGGTTAGTGTCTATGCTTAATATTCAGGAAAAATTATTTAAATTTCATATGTTAGTTTCAATATAAATGTATATGTTTTTTTATGTTTATAACCATTCATATGAGGAATTAATTGGACTTATTAAGTGTTTTTGGGGCCCTCTATATCCCCTCGGTGCATCGGTAGGTCTCATGAGACAAACTAGGTCTTGGCATGAGGCCTTGACAAAATGGTTATTTATGGTCTTAGCATGAGGTGTTGAAGGTATGGTTATGATATCCCACAATATGAATTACCTCATTATGAAACTATTAATTTATAGTTCATGTGGTTATTATACTAGTATAATACCCATGATTATGTTTTATTATGGAATTATTTATTCATCTCTTATTCATACCATATTATGTTCAAGTTTATTTTTTTAAAGGCATGTTTTTTTAGTTATTCACCATGACTAATGTTTATGTTTATGATATCTTACACTGTATTTCTTACCATTACTGAGCATTCAATATCACCCATTTTCTTATGTTTTATTTCCCCCCAAGATGATAAGAGGTGTATTATGAATGAATTACTGAGATAAACTTAGAGTTGCAGATGTTCCCAATAAAACTTTTATGTTGTATTTTTTTTTCAAGTTGTAATGTTAAACTTATGTATATTTAATGTTTCCAAAGATACTAAACTAATCGGTCCTTCAGGATGCATATTCCTTTTTTATATTCCAATATAAGAAAATAAGGCATCGGCTCTAGGAAATTGGGGTCAGGTCCTTACAACTGCATATCAGATGTCATTCCTCATAGTGAGTATTTTTAGGGCTTTTCTGGGAGATAGTGGAGTCTGGAGACCTAGTCACAAGACAAGACAACTCTCTCCTAGTCATACTTTGAGTGTCTCTTCAGGGAAGAGTTCTATCTAGCCATTTTTTGATCATTCCACATTCAGGTGATTCTATATTTATAGTATGATATTTTGAATGTGGAAGAGTATTTAGTGAGGTTTACTGATCTCTAGAAATACTCCCAAGATATGGTGTGAGATCCATTATTCAAGGTACACACCTTTGATCAGGGATTACACTGATATATTATGGATTCAATGATATCCATATGTATTCCCACTTATTATGGAGTGCTTGAGTGGGATTTAGTTATAGAGAGCTTCTTAGCAAAGCATATGCCGACAGTGGGTGCTGGTAGTGGGAACCTAGGAGCTAAGAATTTTGAAGAAGGTAGATAAAGGTAGTCATTGGGACCTGGTCATGAAAAATGCTTCGGGATATGATCCCATGATAAAGGATCAACAGTTCATATATCTAAGGATGGATTAATTTATATGAGGGAGAGGTGGTGCTTCCCATGCTATGGTTGGGGACATATTTCCTAGGATTGTTCGAACCATTATACAATTGATAGATAGATAGTCGAGGGACTACCCAGGAAGAGATAGAGGTAGGTTTAAGAAGGTCCCTATGGTGGTAGATGTGTAATAAGGGTAGTTAGAGTAGTAGGAGGTGGTAGAAAGTTTGACCTATTACCACCACCACCGCCAAGTGGTCCGTGCCAGGCTTTGGGAGTTGTTGGAAAAGGATGTGGATAGCTACAAGTAGTTGAGGTCTATGGAAACGAGACTCCTGAAATGATTATAGGTATTATTTTTGTTTACTATACTTTAGCTAAAGTACTAATAGACATGGGTGAGAGCCACTCCTTTCTTTCTAATTCTCTAGTGCGTGAATTAGATATTTCAGTTGAGCCCTTAGCTTGAACCTTGCGCTTAGAAACTCCAATAGGAGGTGACTTAGCGATCACACACTTCTACTGATAGTGTTATTTGATGATTTAAGGTGAGATATTTTTATGACATCTCTTTGTAAAATCAATGAGTCCTTACAATATTATCTTAGGTATGAATTTTCTATCAATAGTTTATGCACAAATTGACTATTTCAGGAAGAGGATGCGGTGTGTACGTGATGATGAGGTGAGGTTTTACTTCAAGGGTGAGAAGGAAACCCAAACATAGTAGGATGTGATCATACATAGGAGAGTGTATCTAATTACTCACTAGTTGGATATCATGACTCATGTAGTAGAGGATGCTATGAGTTACAAGTTTCCTACTATGGTGGTAGATCATGAGGAAGTATTCCTCGAGGACATATCAGGATTATCTCTCTACTGAGAGATAGACTTATGCATTGAAATTACAACCTAGGATGACCTTGATATCTATTACAAAATATCATATAGATACCATATATCTTCGTGAGTTGAGGGTTGTATTAAGATGACTTGTAGAGGAAGGTATTACTGAGACCCATTGTTTTCCCTTGGGAATCCCCAGTATTGTTTGCCAAGAAGGCAGATGAGAGCTTAAGGTTGTGTATGGATTATTAATGTATGAACCAAGTGAACATAAATAATAATTATACACTACCGAGGATTAAAAAACTCTTCGATCAGTTGAGAGGGGTGTGATCATTCTCAAAGATTGACCTTAGATCATGCTATCACCAGTTGCGAGTACAAGATGATGATATACTGAAGACGAAATTCATATGTCTCTATAGACACTATGAGTACTTAATGATTCACTTTATCATGATGAACACCCCAACATTGTTCATGGGATTTATAAACTATATCTTTTATCCTTTTTAGACTGATTTGTGGTGGTATTCATCAATGATATCTTGGTGTACTCAATATCCTAGGAGGAGCATGAAATACACTTAAGAATAGTTCTAGATACACTCTGAGAGAACCAAATTTATGAGAATCTCTTGAAGTGTCAGTTCTAGATTCAAGAGGTCCGCATTCTAGGAAACTTTATCTCAGTTGATGATGTAGAAGTGGACATGATGAAGGTTGAGGTAGTGTTAGATTGGGAGATGCCTCAGAATGTGATGGAAGTGCAAAGATTCCTTATGTTGGAAGGTTACTACAGAAGATTCATTCCCAATTTATCTAGGATATCAGAACCTTTGACCACTTTGACCCAGAAAGGGAATACTTTTGTGTGGATAGAGTGGTACTATAATGATTTTTAGGCACCAAGGTGGAGGTTGATGAGCGCCCCCATCTTGAGATTTATAGAGAAGGGTTTCATGTATGTAGTGATCTGTAATACCTCAGGGATTGGACTTGGTTGTGTATTAATGCAGAGTCTGGCTATGATTTCATATCGGCCTCAACAGTTGATACCACACAAGAAGAACTACATGACGCATGATCTTGAGTTGGCAATACTAGTATTCATCCTAAATATGTGGCAACACTACATTATGGGTGAGTGGTTTATCATCTACTCTAAAAAAAACAGTCTCAATTATACATTCTCTTATAAGGATCTTAGCTTGAGAGAGATACAATGACTAGAGTTCATCCATGATTATTAATTCAAGATAGTCTATACTTCTGGTAAGGGGAACATGGTATTATATTCCCTCAACGGGAGATCTTTTTCTCTGTTATTGACTGAGGGTTTAGAGTTGTTAGCCTTGTTGCTGTTGTCCTTAGTAGACAAGTATGGTACTTCATATCTATAGTCGATGATTGTCACCCACCACTTTTATACCATGTTAGGCAAGATAATCATGGATATATCAATTGTGATACCTTACATACTCATATATACACTATACATGCTCCTGATGAATTTTATGAAGGTATGGAGAATGTTATCCTTTTTAGAGGATGAACTATGATACTAGTTACTTTGTAGGAGGTGGTGATGATGGATTTTCATAAATACCCTTTCTTAGAACATTAAGGTGTGGAAAATATATACCAAGACCTCCAAAATTAGTTTTGGTGTATAGGAATAAAGAAGTTTGTAGCGGAGTTTGTATCTCGATGCCTAACTTATCAGTAGGTGAAGGTTAAGTGTCAGGTTCTAGCAGTTTTATATCAACCCTTAAGGTGTCAGAGTGTAAGTGGGATAGTATATCTATAGAATTAATGATGTGGTTACCATGTAATTATAGAGGACACTACTCCATATGGGTGATCATAAACTGAATCACTAAGTCAGCCCACTTAATATCCATTCGAGATCAGAGTTTAGCAGAGCGATTGAGATGAATTTATGTGTAGGAGATAGTCCAACTCCATGACGTTCCCTCAATGATAATTTTAGACCACAATGATCACTTAATTTCATTATTACGGAGAATAATATAGGCGGCATTTTGGACTTAGTTGTGTTTGATCATGGAATTTCACCCTAAACTAATGATTAGACTAAGCAGAGCATTTGGGTTCTAGAGGACATTCCATGAGATTTCATGTTGTACTTTAGCCATAGTTGGGAGGATCACCTATCCTTGATGGAGTTTTTGTACAAAAATAGCTACCATTCCACTATATGTGTGACAACATTCGAGGCCATTTATGGGAGACCCTAAAGGTCACCACTATGCTAGAATAACCTATGAGAGTTAGAACTTATGGGCCCAAAGTTGGTGAAAGATATGACATAGAAGGTTTAGATCATCTAGGAGATGATGAGGACTTCATAAATCCATCATAATTCCTATCCAGACTGAAGACATAGGTCTTTGGAGTTTGATGATAGAGACTATGTGCTCCTGAAGGTATCACCTTGATGTGGATTACATATATTTGGCCGGGGCAACATGTTATCTCTGAGGTTCATTAGCCCTTTCTAGATACTGCCTAGGGTTTTTGAGGTGGTGTACCATTTGGCCTTAACATTGTAGTTAGACTGGGTGCATGAAATCTTCCATATTTCACATCTAAAGATGTATGTGAATGAACCATCATATGTTATTGACTAGGAAGAGATGGACATCAAGGATGGAGCTACCTTTGTAGAGTACCCGATGGAGATCAAGGATTGATAGTAGAGGATCCTCCATGGGCGAATGATTCCTTTGGTGCCTGTCTAGTGGAAGTATGAGAATCTTTAGGAGAGAACCTGAGAGTGGGAGACCTAGATAAATTCTTTTTACCCACACATTTTTGAGTAGTACTTTTTCTTTTTAGGATGAAAATATCTAAGATGGAGAGAACGTAATGTCTCAGTTTTTTCTATGTAAGTCTTTAAAATATATCTATTATATTTTTGGATCCAGGCACTAAGACGACACATAATTTCAAGGCCCAATCAATCCAGAATTTATATTTAAATAATATTAAATATATTAATATTATGTACATTTTGTTTTCTTAAAAAGGTAGAATAACTCTTAAATAGAGTATCATAGAAATTTGAGTCCGCTGTTGAGTTTGGAATACAGGCTTTAACCTAGGTGAAACATAATCTTTGTTGGGATTAGGCATTTTTGAAAAAAAATTCATGAGGGAAAATAATAAATGAATAAATAAATAAATTTATTTTATTATAATGATGTAGTGACCTAATTTTCTCATCTATAAATAACTTATTATGGGTAAGACTCAGGGTTATTCACATAACCTTGGAGACCTAGAGAGGAGTCTTTGGAGAGACTTTGGTGGATGATATCAAATCAGTACCACATGTATCATCTATGCTATTGGAGTTCGTGGATCTCACCAATGAAAACAAAACAAAATTGTTATTCATTAGTGATTGATCCAAAATCTAAGTAGAATGTTTTTATTTTGTGGATTCATCTCATTTATTTATTTTGTGTCAAACGTATATCAATTACACAAACAAGAATTGATTTTCTCATCGATGATTGATTTATTTTATGGTTGAATGATTTATTTATTATTGATTTTCCCCTTCGTTCATCTATTCTATGAAAATGGATCAAGGTTGAAATGAAAAAAGGCTGAGGTTCATTCCACATGTTTATGGTTTATGTTTTCACTTATGTTTCTTTTAAAATTCATTGAAATCACTTTCTTGGACCATGATTCGATGGATACTAGGTATTTGATCACTGTATGACCATTATTTAGTGAAAAGGAACAATAACATAGATGCGGTTCATGATAAAGGGTGCGATTGAGGTGTGAAGATGATGGAGGAATATCAGAGATGGATTAGGATTAGATCAAAAATTTATGTTTTCCTAGTGGGTGCATGATGATGGCTTAGTGTGGCGATGGTTCAGCTTAACTAACCAATTTTTAGGTGGAGTGAAGACTATTTTTCAGTGAGTGGCGATAGCGAGGGGAGATCAATACAGATCCACTATCACTAGTTAGATTCATGGATGATCCAAAAGTGACAATGGTGCAAGTGTATGTGGAAAAGGAACCATGGGTTCCTGCAAATACCATGGTACACATCATATAATACAGAGATACACACCATGTGGGATCCATGGTCATAACACTAGGGTTTCCCTAGAAATTAAATATCACATGCCATGTGCCCTGTGGCTGGAGGATCTATGAGTACTCTGGGAGTACATGGGAATATACATGGCCCAAAACCTAGGAACGAGTAGAGTACACAGACATGACCTAATACTCAGACATGGCTAGGTATACATACAGGGCCGAATACATGAGCATGTATAGTATACATGAGAATTGGTAGAGGAACACATACATGAACATGGAAAGGTCCAGATTTAGTGGTATTCACCATGTACCCTATAGACACACTGTGTACTTCTTAGAGATAACTTGGAGCTCTTAATCTATTCCATTTGGGCCAGTATCAATTGAGTGCATTCCCTTAGTCCATCCCCTCAAGGGTATATTGTGGAATTACATCCTTAGATCTGGATTATGATCCCCTCTTGAGGACTAGTCTTGGATAAAGTTCATGGTGTCCCTCTGTGATAATGGGGTGTGATCTTATATCAATACTTCTTAAACCCTAAGTGGGGTTTGTGGAATTGGGATGACCACCATGCACGGGATGTCGATCCCCCATATAGTATAAATTTTTAGTAGGTTTCACGATATCATTAGTAATATGATCCTCTATATAGAAGGTTCTTCTATATTAGGTTTATGGTGCTCCTAGTGGTCTTGGGTGTGATCCCCTGTCTACATATCAAGATCTTCAGAGATCCAGGGAGTACTTCTTGGGTGAGGCCTAATGATCATGACCTCTTATATGAGCATAAAATGTGATAGCATGGATCATGGAGTGGATTCTCCTAGATTTATAATTACCTAGAATCCTTGAGCAGTATCCTGTGTCTGGTGGTATTGGTTGAGACCACTTGAGACCAATTATCTATTATGAGTATATCTGCGTTTTTTACTATATTAATGTTATTTTATAACTACTCTTGATGATTTATACTTAGTGATTTAATGGTTTCCTACTAGGTATTATTATACTCACCCCTATATGGTATCTTCCCACACGTTTCACATCTGATGCATATTATGACCTTTTTGATGGTGACTTAGGAGTATAGGGAGTAGGTGGAGCATAGTTGGGATGGAAAGACCAAGGTGTTTTTCTAGGTGGTTGCATTTGATAGTGGTCCCCTCTTTATGAGTAGGTTTTACTCTCTATAGTTTTTAGTTGGGGTTGTGTTTGGACCCTTTATTGCTTTCAGTACCTTATTGTCATACTTTGATTATGGGATTATAGATGTATGTATGCATTGATACCAATTTTTTTACATTTCAGTATTGTATGAGATTATAGATTTGTGAATGTGTATATGTGCATTAAGATAATTCTTCCCATGTGTGGGATATGACTACCCATTAAAGGTCACTGGCCCTTATCCTATTATAGGTGGTTTTGAGGTAGTGAAACTTGTCTTATCACTGACTAGGCCGACCCCAGTGGGTTCAGTCATGATAATTTGATTCTAATGGGAGATCATCCTTATATTGATACTTGAGAATATGATGATTTGGGATTATAAATTTGATCTATTTCTCCTAAAAATTCATATGGTATCTATGTAGGGATAGCTAATCTATACCCAATATTATGTCAAATTCAACCAAAGGATGAATAATTAGATCTGTGGGAAGTATCCACCCAAAAATCTCAATAAGAGATAATTTATATATATTAAACATGATCATTGTACAACCATGTGATTTAATAGTTGGTTCTATATCCATCAATTGTGGTAGTGAATCCACATTCTTAGAAAAATTTTGTGATATGAAAGAATGTGATGAACCAAAAACAAATAAGGTACTTACAGATCTAGAATAAAGAGTAATTGAACCTTGTATCACTTTGTTATCATGGTCTACCTTATAAACAGTGATTGAAAATTCTCTTCTTGGTTCCCTTGGGTTGGGAGGTAGTTGGGGCCTATTTTCTTGATTTGACCAAGGGTTGGGGAATTGATTCACATAGTGTCCAAACCCCTTTTACTTGAATAATTTTAGTGCGGGAATATCATTAGATGGAACCTTCTTCTCCTATATTGTGTTAATTATCCTCTTATCCTTACTTTTAGTAGTTTTGGGATTGGTGGATTACTTTACCACACTTAAAACACTTCCCTGATCCTTTAAGGAAATTACTTGGGTGCTTCCTCCCACACCTTTAGTGATTAAAGTCTTGATATTTCATCCCCCCATGCAACTTAACATCAAGGTTCCATTATTATTCCACACTCCTTTTTCCCTCTCTAGAGTACTGAGAGACCCTAGATTTTACCTCCACATTTAGCACACATCAAATAATTTTTCCATAGATTAAAATGCTTCTTATGGAAAAATCCTTTCAAATACCAGGTTTAAATAGACTAAATAAATAATAAATTTACTTTGTGGATCAGACATAAAACCATAGGAATATCTTGCAGGACTTGTGAAGTCTTCTTTGTATGTTTCAATAGATTCTTACTTCTTTCATTTCAAATCTAAGAATTTCCTCTACATATTCATGCAAAGAGTTTGAGGAAAATACTTGGTAATGAAAAATTTATTAAACACTTCCCATTCCATTGAGTATACTTCCTCTTTCTTCATTATATTCTTAATAAGAGTCCACCATCGGTCAACCTCACCTTCCAAATAGTAAACATCTAGAAAAAACTTTTTATTTTTTGAGCACTAGAGAATGTAAAATATAGTTTACATCACATTGATCCATTATTTGGTGATAAGTGGATTTGAAGAGGCACTAAAAGAGGGTGGACATTGCCACATGAAAATCTCAATAGAATGTTTTCCCTCCTTGGAGAGCTTAAGAGCTAAATATGTTTTTTGTTATTAATCATAGCTTGATAAAATTGAGTGAGCATTTTTATGAGGTCTTGTACTCCATACCCCATTCCATTGGTTTATTCATTGGGGAAACCATCGCTTGTCCATCACATCCATTGTTAACTTGGTTCCTTTTGGTTCTAGTCATTACTAAAACCAAAAAGAAGTTACTATGAGTGATGAGAAATTTACATCATAAGGTAATAATAACATGAAATGAATTAAACCTTAAAACATATTACCCATTGATGTAATCATGTAAGTCTATAATTATATTGGTTCAACCTAAATCATTATTGGTTCAAATTTAGGATGGATTTTCTCACACTTCTTAACCCAATCTATCAAAGTAACTAATAAATAAATCCTTAATAATGGATTATTAAGATAATGTGATCAACCAAATCATATCCCTTAGGATTATCAAACCAAGTGTGTAGTTAGGCCTATTTGTGGTGAACCAAGTGACAATTAAGTTAATATTCAAGTCACCCTTTTCAGGGTTATTACACCTAGGTACATCTATGCCAAAAACTATATCCACTTGTAGTATTCAGACTAAGATATAATTTCTAGGAAAACCACACAATATATACTTTACCAAAACTTAATTATTCTATTCTATAATTAAACTTATCCCTTAGCCTCATCCCTCAGGTTTTTTTCTAAATTTCTATAATATAATCTCCTAAAATACTAAACCTTTTCTCTGATACTAACTATCATGAACTAAGCTAAATATACCTTTATTTTACATCTTTTACATTATTTGAAACATTAAATTTCATAAATAATAATATTCCAAGTACCGATAGGTTTAGTGTCTTTTTTGGCTAGCTATATAATAAGATTATTTTATAAAAATCATGATCATTTCTCCTTAAATACAACATACTAGACCATATCTTGTAGACATACCATTTGTAAGAATCATACTCAAAACCCAAGGAATGAAAATATAAGAAAGGGTTGACATAAAACACTTAGTAAGGGAAGAATAAACATTTAATAAATTATGAGTTCACAAGTATTAGTTAAAAACATGAACAGAAGGTAAATATCATAGCATCATGAATGATAATCACAATACATTAGCGATATTTAAAGTATAATCCACATGAACATAAATCCACAAAAGATCAGTGTTGAAGCATAATATCTAAAACATATATTGGATTCATTTATCATAGAACTTGAATTATGTGAATATAAGATCATAATGAATAACATCCTTTAACTATGGCACATACATTATCATAAGGAAACATTACTTTCATGAGCCACACCATTAGTAACCATGCTTAAGAGAAACTAAAATGTAATCATGAATGCCTATATCATGAGATATAAACTCTTAACCAATTAATTAGAGGGTGATATAGGAACCCACCCATCATTCATCTATACTAATGCATGCACTTAAAAATCATTAAATTTTCACATCATAAAGAACCCATGGAAATAAAATGGGTTTCATAAAACTTCCAAATGAAAATCATTCCCTTTTAATAAATAACTGATGGAAATAAAACGGGTTTAAAAAAACATATAAATGGAAATCATTCACCCATGTAAATAAAATGGGATTTATAAATCATCCAAATGGTATAAAATAACTTCATGAATTTAATTGTTTGACACTGAAAACTTTATCACCAAAAATAATCACATAATAAAAGAAAAATATAGGTAGAAACAATAAACATAACTCCATTAGTGATATATCATTTAAATATAATGAAAACCAAATCATAAAAAGATATTTTTTAAATCATTTTTTATCCATCATTGTAAAAGTCATAGTTATGAGCCCCTTTTAAAAAAGTGACATTTTTTAAATGAAATAAATAATTTCATCAAAATGGATTTGGATCGATTTTTTTACACCTGAAATAAGGATAGAATATCATTAAAAATTAAAATTCATATAAAAATTAAGTTCAATAAGAAATTATATAACTCAAAGGAAGGGGTTTGGGTTACCAAGTCCCTAACCTTTACCCTTGATTTCCACAGAAGTGCATTAAAATTACGCATCATGAAGATAAAGATATTAATTACCTATTTTTTGTCCTTATTAATATAAATTTCCATTTATACTCTTAATTAATAACAATTCTCTTTGTGTATTAGATTTTTATAATCTCTTTTCAATACCAGGTGTTAATAATATTTACCATTTTGAAATAGGTTCATAAAAGCGATGTCAATATTTCTTATTATCCCAATGATCATAATTTAAAAACCATTAAAGGTATTTTAGTTGATGTTTTATAAACACCCGTAATGTTATAATTTCATTACATGGGATTTTTAGTAGTTTTTTTTAAAACAAATGTAGTGATGAATGACTTTTAGGTTATATACCAATATCGATAGATTATATTATAACAATCATTAATAATTTTTTTATATATAAAAAAAATCTTAAAGATATATATTAATTATATATACATTATATATATTCGTCAAATATAAACTAAAACTGGCCATGAAGGTGGTAGTGAAAAATAGAAATCATTCTTCCATAGAGGCAATAGTATGCATGTATGCATGGATGATGATTTTATTTTTTAAAAGTATAAAGAAGAAAGTAACATATTTTTATCATTTAATGAACATAAATACGATATATATATACCATACATATTTATTTAATTACCCTTTTTGACCTACCCGGTTAGGTGATGAAGGATAATGTAACATGTTTCTTCATGGAAGAGGTAGTCTGAACGTATGCATGATTTCTCATTTTTTTTTCATAAAGGAAAAGGGAAAGGTGGTTAATGATTATAAAATCATTATAATAACATAATATTTTACTAATGAAAATAATGTTATCATTTTAAGATGATGTGATGGAATTTTATGAGGAATAACTACATATAAAGAAATAAAAATTAGAAAGGAGTAGTTAGAAATTTAAACCTCACTTATTGGATTATCTCCTTTCCAAAGAGGGTTAACACTTTGAGGGATTGTCTTTTTAGAAGGAAAAAACATATTTATGGTGTCTAGTAATGTTTAGGAGAGGTTTTGGTAGATTTTGGGCTAAACTATATGGGTTTTGGTGTGAGGGGAAGTGAGGAGAGAAGTGTCCCTTTTATAAGTGAAAAAGGATGAAATTTTTGTAAATATATAAAACTTTTCAATAATGGGAAGTAATTATCAAATAAAATAGCTCCAAAATAGGGAAATAATGGAGAGGGTAAGGTATATAGATGATAAATGACTCAAAAACTCATTCCCACACATGTTTTAAACATGTTTGTGGTCTTTAACTCTTGGTTAATCCATGTTTACCCCATTTTAATTTTAATGAGGTAACTAGTTTTTTTATGAAAGTAATTTATTATTTATGCTTGAAAATAAAATAGAAATTATTAAATAATTTTGACATAATGATTCAAAATTTGAAATCCATTTTATTATATTAATTTTATTAAGTTATAAACATCAATTTTAAAATACTAAATGTATAATGTATTAAAAACAATTTTTTGAAAAATATAACTTAAGTTCTAAAATGTAAAATATGGGTTTGAAAATAAACCATAATTTTTTTTAAATTATAAATTAAATTATTAAATACATATTTAGTCTTAGAAAAATGTTTCATTAATTTAACATTCATACTTATATACAAATAATTTCATAAAATTCATGCTATTTGTAAAAACAACATTTTACACTATTCACCTAAAGATCAGGTTTTCTAGAAAAATATAAAAAATTAATATTAAGTTGATATTTTTATGATAAGTTCAAAAATAAATTTATTTATTTTTTCAAATTCACATTAAAAAATTTATAAATTTAACTTTAAAATAAAATCATAAAATATTATGAAAAACTATTTTTATTAGAAATATTTTTTTTATATTATCTTTTCCAATAAAATTAGTGGTAATCATAAATATATAAAACTTGAAAAGTATACATTTTAAGCATAAAAAATATTTTTTATATTCTTATACACACTTTTTAAAACTATATTAAAAGGGACCTTAATTTCATAAGTTAGTTGTAAATGTTTGTACCCACTTACTCAACAACTACCATACATTGGTCAATATCTATTTTAATAAAAAGTGTTGTGGTTTGTTATAATTTGATGTTGTGTGGATAAATCTATCGAATTTAGTTTTTATTTGAGGAGGAAAATTTTACTAAAACTTGGATTGTTACAAAATAAATCTATAATTTTTAATAAAATAATAATAAATTTATAAAAATAAACACTATTCATAGTTTTGAGCCTAAATATCAAAATAATAAATATTTTAATCAAATATACCCCTTCCACTTTCCTAAATAAAAATCCCTTCTCCCCTCATTCATCATCAGTCTAAAAACATCTTCCCTAGAAAAAGATCTAATCAAATCCCTCTTTAAGTTCTCCAATTCACATTCTTCATCCCTTGGTTTAACCAAAAGTCCCTCCTCCAAAGGCCTTGGAATCAATCAAAAGGGGGGGATTCAAAGTGCAAGGTAAGGTTTCTTAAAATTATACCTTTATTTGGAAACAGTTTTTAAAAAAATATCATTTTAACTTCTTATTTATATTCATACATGTTTATAATTCCATGGTATTATCATTTTCTTATCTATTATTGATGATATATTTCCCATTACCTCTCATCGAACCCATTTCATAAGTCATCACTATGTTAATTTAGGAGTTACTAAGTTTCTATTTCCATCTAATTTTTGATATTCATTTGTATCAAAATATTTTAAACATCTTAAAAATTCGCATCCATGATTAAATTATCAAGTTACTAATATCCTTTTGATTTATTATTGATGAGATATTACCCATTCTATTTCATTGAACCATTTTTGTGAGACATTATTATGTAAAAGTATGGGTTTCAAAAAAACATGTATTTTTTTATCTATTTCCCTATGAACCCTTATATAAATTAAATTAGCATTATAATAAATTTAAAATAGTATAATAATAATTTTCTAATTTTTTATAAAAATAAAATATTTTTTAATTTTACTCTTCTTTTAAACTCTCTTAAAATCATTGTTCACCTATGGTAGTTTTATACTAACCAGGTGAACAATGATGTTTTATTCTAACTTATACCCATAATAAATTATTTTAAATTAAATTTTAATGTATATAAATAATATTAATAATAAAATTATGTTATCTTTTAGATTATATAAAAAAAAATAGGAATTATATTAATAATATTAAAAATAATTCATCATGATTAGTTTAAGTGTCTAAAACATGCTTACTGAGGAATATTATATAAATTGTATATATAAATCAAACTATTAAAATCCCCCAATTATGTAATTAAATTAACACCATACCTTTAAATTTATAGAGAATATGAAACTATTAGAAAATGAGTATCAACCATTAGCATTAAATTGAAGTGGTTTTAGAATTATGAACCAAACAAACTCAAAATGATTGATGTAAGAAAAATTAATCCAGTAAATTAATAATGTATAGAAATAAAACAATTAAAAGGAATTATAATAATTAAATAAACATTAAAAATATTATAAACAAGAAATTAAAAAATTTCATTTTATTATTTAGCAGGCTAGATCATAGATGAAGCGATCTAGGATATGAGGTAAGGATTCTATTACAAGTTATCATTCTTTTAAAATATTGTTTCTTTACTGAATGTATTCTTTTTTTTATGCCTCATATGAAAATTATTTAAGGATTATTTTATTATTAACTATTTATTTTTTAGATATTACTTATCTATTTTCCTCTATTATGGATTTATACCTTATATGTTTTGTTAGGGGTTTGTTCCAGTTTTCCCCTCTCTTGAGGTTATATTATCTCTCTCTCTCACCATTATATTTTTCTTACATTTCATGTTATTTAACTCATTAATTTATTATATATAATTTATAATATTTCTATACCATACTCTATATGGTGTGAATTACCTATATTTCATAAATCAGTTAGAAATTTTTTTACCAAGAAAGTTATACCATTCATTTGATTGGAGAAATATTGGAAATTCATATACCACTATATTAATATGAATAAATATAGATTAATTAGACATGTATATATAATAGGTTCCTTATGGAACATTGTTTAATATATTGTTTATTAATTTTTCTATGATAATTTCATTGGACTTATCAAGTGAAATTTAAGGACTGAAATTACATCACTCATCGATGCATCAATAAGTCTCAAGAGATAAACTAGATTGGGTATTAAGAATACGTCGACCCAATTTTTATGATATCTTAGCATGGAGCATTGAGTTTATATTTATTATGACCAACATTATGCATTCCATAATTATAAGATGTATTATTTTTATCCATGTGAATATTTCACTTCCATTATTATACCATCCATATATTAGGTAATGTTAATGCTATAATTTATATGCCGCCATTAAAATGATACCACTTCTTATGATTTCATGAATTTATTCTATTAATCATGTAATATATCTCTTGATCACATCTCTCAGTTTTTATGATCTTCTATCATGTTTACACCCTGTTATCTTATATTGTATGTTATCCCTTACTGGGCATCCGAGTTCACCCATTTGAATTATTCCATTATTTTCCTAGGAAACAATGAAGTATGCTACATGTGATATAAGAATAATTAATGAAGTAATAATAACAATTTACACGTTTTTATGATATATTTTAGATTATAATCTAATGTAATGATTAAGTATGTATCTTTTCTTCTGAGACTATTAAACCTTCAGATCCTATATATTATGATCTATGTATTTTGTTTCCAATGTAATAAATTACCATAGTTAATTGGTTACATGAGTTAAGGTTGTTAAAATTTATATCACTTATAAGTGATAAGTCAACAATATAGTGATATGTTGAGTGAATCAATGGGGTAATTTATAGGTTATTCAATAAAGTTGTAAATGGAAATAATTGATCAATAGTGATATGATAATGGGATGAGAAATATACTATTATAAAAATGATGATTTTTTAGTGAATTATAAGAATACTTAAATCATGATAAAAAAATTATAAGTGGAATTTTTTTGGATGTGATATAAAGTGATTCTAATTTATATGTAAAGTTATGAATTCGATGATGATATTTATATTGGATATATTGTGCTATGATTAAAATTTTTAAATGTTTCTTCATGTGAAAATTATATCATAGGATAAAATTAATGAATGGATGGTTATATGACTTAATAAGATTAATTATTAAATTTTTATCATGTTTTATGCATTATTATACAAAACTAATTATTTCATTTCATGATTATTTCATTTTTTTTAATTTAAAATAAATTACTTAAAACTATTTTATCAATTTATTGAGCATGATTATATTGATCATTTTATTATCCCATGCCTAATGCGATTATTTTAATATATAATATATAATGATATTATACTTATGTTATTAATATTGATGTTAAGTACAATAAGATTAGTATCATATGTTAAAATATGAGGCCCTTACCTATGCTAAATTTGGGACTCAAGGTTATTTTCTTATCATGAGATATAAATAGAATATGAGTCATGATTCCAATAATATATATGGAATCTAATCTATTAATCCTTAAGGGGAATGAGTGCAATGGATTTATTAACTATATAATGATGATAAGTTAATATACTCAAACAATGGACCAATATTTTGAGAGTAACATGACATTCTTACTCTCTAGGCCATGTTCTCAAGATAAATGTATCTGTGGGTTCTAGGAAGACATCCCAAGAAAAATAATTATCACTTATACTACATGCAATTTTTCTACACAAACATGAAATTATTTTTTCATCAAGATTTATATTAATGGGATATCATTTATATATATACTCTTGGGTGGTATCCTAATACCAAGTGTGACATAAATAATTGTTTACGCACTAGTGGTTAAGGTATGCACTATAAGTGATATATAATACATTATCCTAATTGGGAAAGATAAATTATGTCTATTTAAAATTAGTATTTGTAAAATAATATGTTCATTATTTAGCCTCTTGATTTTATGGGAGATTTCACTTATTATATGTCATGTTATGAGGATTTTTATACCAATTTGTTACCCATTACGCATTATATAAATTTACATAATCTAAAACAGTCATGTCATCGCCATAGAGTGTTTCATAGGGTCATGAGTGATATCCTATTGAGTATATTATACACAATACATGTACATATAGTGTTCCACATGTATATATATACAATTCATTTATCATGATGAAATAATAGTTGGTGGATGAGATAAAATAATTATGTAACTTGGGAGTTGGAAATGGAGGGAGAATGTTATATATGGAGAACATGGGGTTTACAAAGGGCCATTTTATATAAGGATTTCCATTTTCATGTGATCAAAATGATAGATATAATTATATTATTTATGAACACAAGTATATATCATATTTATTATGAGTTATATATTATTTTTTTATGGATTTTATTTTTCTTTTTCCTATAAATAATATCAATCTATCTAAGGATCATGGATATGATATGTGTTGTTTTGAAATGTTTATTTTTTAATTATTTTATGACTAATGTCATTTATTTTATTTAATGTTGAAATTATTCCTCAAAATTATATGTTTATCCACATTTCTTATCATCATCCATTGAGGATAAATAGACTTACCCAAGGATTTGTGGTTTCTTATCTTGAGAATCATTGTATACTCCTAATTAAGGCCATTATAGGTATTTTAAAATTTAATTTTATCTCAGTTTTTCTTACATAACACAACTGTGTTTACCCTCTTCTATTTTATTTCTCCCTCATAAATCACTCAACTGAACATTCCCCTAATTCTATGATTTTTTAGTCCCTTCTAAAATATTTTTAGTGATGATTGATCTTTATTATCTATTACGATATCCTAAACTTTTTCATCTTCGTGTTTTGGTTTGATAGATTCAATCGATGATATAAAATAAAAAATTTAGGGAGTATTATTTTAGATCACTAAACATGGATAGGTATAAATTTGTGTTATTTAATGATGTTATTTCAATTTAAAATAAAATTTATAGTAAAGTAATTAATTCCTAAGACTTTAATTCATTATTTAGAGGTTTTTATATGAATTCCATTTATTTTCCATGATTGAGTTTTTTTGGTTTCAATTATAAATGTGCATTCAAGATTATTTCCTTAGGGAATTATTAATGATTTATTATATTAAAACAGTGTAATTATTATGTTTTATGGACTAAACTACTCAACATGATTTTTTCTATATCAGGTTTAAAATTATTTTATGAAATTAATATTTAGTTTAAATTGAATTCAAATGGTGAATTATTGAATTGAAATTTTGAATTATTTGATAATATTTCAATTATTATTTGTTTTCAATATGCTATTTTGAATAACTGGATTGATGTTAATAATAATATGGGATTCAAATTGAGTTAATAAAATTCAAGAGATGAAATTTTTTAGAGATGTATCAAATATTTTATTATTTTTAAAATTAGGTATTATGGTACATTATAACCTAAATTCCAATTTTATTATATAAAAAATAATAATATAGTGACTATTATACTTAGGGGTGATAATTACTATATGTTTATTTCAATATATTTTACATATTGGTTTGGGATCTTAAATTTTATATGGTTAATTTTAAATCCTAAGAAACCTAATATATTAATGATTTTATAAAAATAAACCACTACATAATAATGAGTAATTTGTTTATATACATTCCATTTTTTAGTTCATACGAATGATTAGATTTGGAATAAAAACTAAAGGAAGAATGATGATTAGAATGTATGAGGACTAGAAAGTGAAAAAAAAATATTTAAAATTATTTTATAGTTTCATGTTCATTTAATTATTTCACTATGTTAATATCACTTTATATTATGCTTTAATGGGAATGAAACCTCATATATATATGTCCATTTGTAAATTGGGAGGTGGGGTTGGGTTAATTAGTTAGATAATTTGAAAAAAATATCAATGAAATAGTAAAATTTATAATATGAAATTTAATGGTTCATTTAGTTATTTATTAATTATATTATGTCTAGATTTTTTGTTTATAAACAAGATTATCATAGTTTTAAAATTATAAAAAGGTTTTATATAAATATTAGGAGTGAGATATCTAGTTTCCTATGGTATGGTTCACATAGAGATTAAAAGTAAACCATGTACATGTGAATATGAACATAGAGGTCAGTCATTTTAAAATGTATATTTTAGGTCTAATGAGATGGTTTTGATTTTCCATTCCATGGTAAAGTTTTTTGGAGTACCATCATAAATATTATTGATATTAAACATTAATTAATGAATTTTCACATATACATTTTTTTATTTTAATAATTTATATTCATTTTTTGTTTATTTTTTTAATGATGTGTTTCTAATTTGATGTTATAAATAAGCACAATATTTAATTTGATTATTTTTCTATAGTTGGAATTTTATAGATTTTCATATCATTGTTTGTTATGAAATTTTTTGTTAGAATATACCATGATCATGTTAAGATACATTTTGGGGTTGTTGTGGTAATTATAATGAGTGTTTTATTTTAATGACCTGTGTCATTATGGATTAGTGGTTTTGGAGTTAAACATGTAATTTTTTAGAATTTAGAGTATTTTTTTATAATTAATGATTTTATTGAGTTTCTATGATCTGGGATATCAACAATAGATATTTATTACAATATTTAGAGTTTTTTTTGGAATTTTGGAAATTTGGGTGCATGTGGTAATATCAATAATGTGAAGTTGGATCAAACTTGATAGTTTCTACTGGGTAGATGGTGCTACTTGGTTACTAGTACTTGGTAGGAGTAGTGGACCCTCTCGAGTACCCAATGGGATCATAGTGGTTACCTAATTGGAGTATTATAATTGTTTCAAAATGTTAAAGGGGCCACTATATACTTAGTGTAAGTGTACCCGATACCCAATGAGATATCTATAAATGTTAGGAAGGACCTTGATTAACACCAGGTACCGAGAGGAAAACTAGATAGTTTTTTTAAGTTTAATGAAATTAATTTTTTTTTAAAACTTTTTAACCCCTCTTTTCCCCATTCAAGTAACTCGACCCAAAACTCCATAAACCCCCATTTTCTCATTTTCACCTCCTCCCTCTCATTACAAGGCCTCTTAGAGTTCCATATCTCACTTGATCAACGCGACTTCTAAAGAATAAGTCCTATCTCAGTAATGATAATAAAAGCCTTATGTTTACCATGGTGTTTCTCTAATATCTATTCTATTCAAGTATAAATTCTTTATTGGTCCTATTTATCTAGTTTTTAAATTTCAAGTGAATGGAGCTAAAAAAAGCTTCAATATTGGATGAGATTAATCCTATAATCATGAGGCATATGGTCACTTTAATATTTAATAATACGTGATATATATGTATGTGAATTGAATGAACATTATAATAGAATCAAGGTTTGATAGTTATTCATAGAAACTAAGATATTTCTAAAGTGTTAATTAGGATATGGTAGATCCTTCTAAGAGTAAAGTGATCATTTTTTGCATGATTTTAGAATTTTAGAGATGTTTAATGGTTACGTTTCCAATAATAATAGTCTCTAATTTTATGCAATGGACCCCAAAAGGGTATTAGTCCATGAAATAAATTATGAAAGATTTATGAATATCCTTGATGATTTTTTTAATATACTCACAAGTACTTAATTTTAAGGGTAGTGGTTTTGGTTAGTGAAAAACCCTGGGAATTTTATTGTGTAAGATTATTGGTATAGTTTAAGGATGATAAAAATCTATAAAAATGGCTGGGTTGATGATAATTTAAGAAATAAGTTATGATTATAAACCTTGGTTTAAGTGTTTGTAAGATGGAATGGTTTAAGGTGGCATAATGAGGGATTAATCATGGGGGTTGTTCCTTATGGATCTAAAGAGAAAAAAATGGGTTGGCATGGATCTTGTTGACTTATAAGCTCCCTAAAATGAGGTAGATGAGAAATTATCCACATATCATGTATATTTCAAGTGGAACCTATTAAGATTTAAATAGAGTTGTAATTATCTCATAGGATATTAATTAGAAGTCATACAGATATTGATTAGTGATTATATATTTTGAAACTATGGGTTGGTTAAGTATTCAGAAAAATGTTAGGTATTCCCACATGTTTTTAGAACAGTTGGCTATAAAAAGGAGGGTTATGAGAATCATCTTTATTTTGAGTTGTTTTACTAAGGGGTTAAATATGAGTAACATTTAAATGGGTCTCTCAAAACCTCATTAGAGGGTTAGTATTAAGATTTTAGTATAGTTTTTATTTTATCCAAGTATATTGAGATGAGTTAAGATGAGTTATGCTTTGGTGGTTTATATTGTCTCCCTCCATCAGAGTGTTAGGTATGGATTAGTTTCTAGATAAGATATATTATTTGGTCTATGATTTACATGAATTGATTATTTTATCATGAATCATGTAGATGAATCTATTAATGAGATGGTGTATTGGATCTCTGAGGTATCTAGGTGTTGATTTATAATAATCAGGCTCTTGTACCTCCATAATCCTAGGAAAATCATGGTAGATTAAGATGATACATATATTATTTACTAAATAGGTTTAGTTATGTTATGTATTTCCCTGATTTACATATTATACATGGTTATGACTATGTTAAACATTTCTTAGAAGTGTTTTCTATACATTGTTCATGTGTTGATTCATCTGGAGTACTTAAGGGATCATTGAGTAGTGAGATGATCCTCATATTATTCTATAAACAGGTATAGATATGTTATATGATTCCTAGATGTGTTTCCTATACATGAGGTTGTATATATTACACCTTCATAAAATGTGTTTCTTATATGTGAGCCTGTCCAAGTTACACCTTTCGTACAAACATGATATGAATATAATAGACATGACTATCAATAATGGTCAAAGAAGGAAAGATCGAGTGTTGTGGTGGCCTACTAACACACAATGAAGTGAAATTATTTCTTGTGTGTTGTGTGTTACTTCTTTATTTATTTTCCAACACATACATATACTAGATATTTTGGCATATATAAGGGACCTTGTTAGTGGTGCCCTACCAAGTTTTATTCCCACACCCAGTATGTGCTTGTTATTATATGTGAAAAACTCTATATATGATTTTTCAAGTAGTAGGTTATATAGGAGATCAAGTTGTACTAGATTAATGGTGTTGGGATATGTGACTAAGGAGAAACTTGTGTTTTATTATTATTTCACCAACTTTATTTTTTTATTCTATACTTGATCAGACTTGTGGGAAATCAATAAGGGTTTTTATAACATGTTGATGTTTATATATTATTGATGGTTAACACAATATTATCGAATGTTATATGATGGTTAAATTATTTTCTTATTATTTATTTTTGATATTGATATTATTGTCTCCCCAACATTTGTAATAGAATCTAATCTTTTATTAGTCTCTTATTGTGTATGGGGATGCACACCTAAGGTCTTATGGAATCATCATCTTAATCCCTATTTGGGAAAACATTATCTAGACAATTAAAAAATATTTTTTAAGCCTTTTTTATTTTCTTTCTATTTGGGTTATGGTTAAGGAAGCTATAACTAGTTGAAACATGGGACCTACACTATCCCTATGCCTTATGAACACCTATATGGCTGAATCCCAGGTTATTAGGGTATTATATTATTGTTATTAAATCTTTATAAAATAATTGAAATGTTTATTCAATTATGTTGTGATAAGTTTAAGGATATTATTTATTTTCTTACTCTTCGACCAAGGTGGAAAGTGTGTGTGTGTGTTAATACACTATACTAGGAATGTAGGTATACTAGACATGTGAATGAGAGATTATGAGTGGGAAATGGTTTTCTAAAAGGAAAATGTTTTTTGAAAATAGTTTTTATGAAATAAAGGATTGTAAAAAATATTTTTGGAAATAGTTTTTAGTTAATTAAAATGTTAATAATAAATTATTTGGTATTTTCATGAAAAAAATATTAGGGTGTGTTAATTAATTGAAACCATTATAGTTATTTTTACTTATTATTTCTTTGATATGATGATATCATAGTTATGTTAGTATGGTATATGAAAACCTAATTTTGGTAGTCTTGGGTATTAGATATGCCATGTATAGATTGGATAAGGAAATTGAGTGTCTGGTGTATGGATTAACATTGATATTGGATGCTCTGGTAAATTAGAGAGCATTTAATGGGTTGAATAAGAATTCCAAATTACTTAGGGTAGTGAGGTATGACTCTTTATGGTGTTACTTGATTGGTTTTAGGGTAAGGGTAGTGGATGTGCATTTTAGGTGTATGGTTGTTTATTTTTTGGTAAATGGGTTACTTATTCCTCATTTTCTATAAAGGAAAGTAGGTAGTTATCATACGTGGTATGAGGTTTATAGGATGATATGACCTAGATAATAGGATAAATGGTATATTATTTTAATATTTTAATGATTCTTGAGTAATTTGGGACTGAGTGTTTGTTTTTCTATATTCCATGCCTTGATTAGTTTATTAGTGAGTGGGATTTGGCTTGTTGTTCCAGTTTATAAGCTATAGATGTGCCTTATAATGAGATGAAACTTATCTTTATGGATCAAAATTAAAAATCCATGTGTGGCATGATGTATTATAAGAGTGATATAATGTGGCATGATTAGAAATAATTCTTTAAATGGTTGATGCTGAAGGGGGGAATGGATGGTTCATTGGATCATGACCATTTTGTGAGTAACTTAGTGTCGGGAAGTGATATCCGATAAATAGTAACTCAAGGAAACTAAATTGAAAATGGGAGTTTATATAATGGTTAGTACCCTATAGAAAATACCCTTATACTGGTTAAGAAAAGAATTATCACAATCATCAATAGTAGGGTTGTGAAGGAAGAGAGTTGGTGGCTAGTATTATTTATGTTTTCTAAAGAAGTCTTATAATCTACTTATAGGATTGTGAGACACTTAGTATGGATTAGAAAATTTAATCCTTGGTTGAGTGGATTGGGGTTTTGATAGAAATGATTATCACATGCGATTTTTAGAAAAAGTAAGTAAGATTTTTAAAAGTTGAAACGTCACTGGATTATAATGGATAAAAGGAATGTCTCAAATAGGGAGAGTTAGTATCTTGGTGGTCCTTTGCAAGAATTTTCATAGGTAAGTATAAAATTTATTCGGGTGTTATTGAGAAGTAAAGAATATTGGTCAGGGGTCATTGAGATAATCCTAAATTGGTTTAATGGGTAAAGTGTGACATGTCCTTAGGGACTCAAGTGTGTTAAGGGTTGGATGTGCAAATCAGGTTCAATTAGAGATATTGGGGGCTATTCAGAATAGCGTGACATCATCAAACATGAAAGCAGAACTCATGGGTTGAAAATAATAGGTTTTCACAAGAAAGGATCATGGGTAGTAATACTTGTAGAATATTAGTGTTTGAGAAAGTGGGTGTTGGTGAGATAAAAGTGATTGTGTAATATTATAATGGGGAGTGACCTATGAGATGCTTTGAAAAAACTAGCATATAATTTTGGATCAAGAAAAATGATTGAATTAAGTGACTGAGGTGCCTCCTAATAATAAAGAGTAAGTAGGTAAATTCCATCTAGATGCTTTGTATATATTAGGTTTTGAGATTTTATTTAATTATTAGTGAAAATTAGTGTTCCTATTAATAAAAGTGATATTTAATTCAATAAATGGTTCAAATATGGCTTGGGTGATGGTGTAAGACAATAATATGGGAGTAAATAATGGAAGTGAGATTTCAAAATCAATGGTATATTCAGTGTATTAAACCATGATACTAGGTATAACTTAGGGTTAGATTCAGGTTTGTTTATACAATGTCACCTAGGTAGAGAGATCATGTATTAGTTAATGTATTTAGTTCTATGATGAGTGGGCCACAAATATTTTAGAGGAAGTCAGTATACTTGAGGACCGAATGATGTTTTAAGTACAAAATTGTATTTGATAAGTTATTCCTAGAGTAAAATATGTCATCCAAGGGATGATTAATGACTATAAAGTGTCAATGTTTTTGACCCAGTATGGAAACTTCAGTAGGAGGGGGGGATTTTATGTCTTTACAAACATAAAATTTTCCCTCTTTTTGAAAAGTATATATTATAAAATACAAGTTACAAACTTATCAAAGTTATAAAAAAATATAAAATCATTAGAATTTAAAAAATTTAGAAGATAGAACTTAAATGAATTAAAAAAAGGAAATGAAAAAATAACAAAATAAAAGACAACTATAAGGTTTAGGATAATAATATATAAACCCCTAAAAAATTATATTAAAGTAAGTGACTCAACTCATATTCCCAAAAATTATTCTATTTTCATATAAAGAAAAAATATTATCAGTACTCAGATATAAAGGTACCATGTTCTGAAACTTAAAGTCTTCAATCAAAGGATCATAAGATCAAACTCTTTCCCCAATGCCTCTTTGATCAATTTATCAGCATGCCATATCCCCAAAATTCTTCAATCAGAAAATTATAAGAACAAGTTTATATCTACAAAAAATCTTTGATAAAAATATATCATATGATTAATATTTTATCCCCATAGATTCATCGTAAATGGTCAACAAAAAGTTTGTACTCTAGAACTTATTTGATCAAAAAATATTAAAATCATAAGTTTATATCCATGGAACTTCTTTGATAAAAATATTAGAAGTAAGAAATTACAATAGAGAAAATAAGTTCCTTTATAATAAAACCAAATAAATATAGAAACACTTAGATCCCACTAAAAACTAAAACTAATACAAGTTCTCAATCACCAAGGTAGTAAAAAATACTTGAAATTTAGCCAATAAACAAATCAACATTTGGTTATCAAGCCCCTAGTCTCTTATTTATTGGTGATGAGTGTAATGAACTTGTAAAAAATTCTTTGAATATTTTTAGATAAATATTTCACTATAACATAATCAATTTATTGAACACATTTTTGTATTTGATTAAGGGTTTAGTTGATAATTTACTATGTTTTGTAATGTATCTTCTTCGAAATTATATATCCCAAAACATGGTGATTCCAAAGATAGAAATATTATATAATTAAAAAGATATATTTCAACACAAAAAATATAAAAACTCATTTTATGTATGTATATGTTAAATATAGTGTGTGGTGGGATTCATCAAAATAATTATCTAGAAGATGTTATTTTGGAAAATGACTCATAAATCGCTCCCTTTTAGATAATCACAAAACATGATAAAAATATAATTTAAAATGAAATAAGAGTAAATTAAACTTCATGTTATTCAAACTTAACCCCCTTAGAATATACGAGGATATATCCTAGAAATAATTTCTCCCCTTACTAAAATAGCTTACCATGAGAAAAAATTTCTCCCCATAGTACTAAAATTTTCCCTATTTTTATAGTTTACTAAACTTCTCCCATAATGAATGCTTAAACATTGAATGAATGAATAAATATCTTCATATATATATTTCTTTGAGAACCATGTGAAATCTATTCATTGAATTTTTAAAATTTAATCTGTATTTATATTTTCAAGGTAATTGAAAGTTTTTAATGGTTTATCCAATGATCTCAAAAATGAATTTATAGTTTATAGTTGGGTTTTAATAGGGGTTTTACCTCAAGGTATAATTTTGGTGAGAATTTAGGCTACTGATAAAATTTGGGATAGGGTTTTGAAGGTTACATTGTATATACGAATGATTAAATTTCCTAGTTAATAGTTTTTATATAATGATATTTTTTGATAATTAATTATATATAATAATATTTCATCCTTAATTTTTTTGGTTATTAAGGTTTACACGATTAGGTGTATAGTGAAATAACCATGAGATCTAGTAATGTGTGTGAATTAAAAATAATTAATTTTACTTTTAAGTCACTTTAAACTCCCCATAAATACTTATAAAAACTCTTAGATGATATGTATAGGTCCTAGGGAGACTATGGGTGATTTATAAGGGTTTTCTTCATTTCTTAAAGAATTTTATCACAAAAATTAAATGGACTAAACCCTATGTCCAACATAAGAAAATAACTACATCTATTTCTATGTGATTGATCAAATATTTCTTTGATATGTCATTTTATCTAGGTAATTAGATATAAAAATTGTTAAAAGGAATGGATAATGATGTTTGATTGAAATAAATAAGGATTTTGAGGATTGGATGAATGATTTGTGAATATTGAATCATGTAAGATCTGTAATCTTGATGAAGTTTGGGATTCTATAATTTGTACTCTATTATCATATAAATATACATAACTTTTTTATTTATAGTGGGTAAAATATTATAATCATACAGAATAATTAACCAATTTGGGAAATTGTATAAGGAAATTTAATTGATGAAAATGATGATTTTTTTTGGGCAATGTAAATTATGAATTTATTTTTTAAATGATGACTTTTAAAATAAAATTCTTGTATTTTTCACATATGATATTGTAAATTGTAATGAATATTGAATAGTTATTTGATTAAACTAATCAAATAAATATGTTCAGATTTATATGATATGTTAAGATTCTAGGAGCGATTACAAATATGCATATTATGTAATGAAATAAGTTTCTTAATGAGATATGGTTGTTGTAGAAAAAATAAGGAAATATGGAAACTGATTTTTATAGTTGGAATTAATCTATTTATTTATTTAAACATAATATTAAACTAGAATTTATGAATTTTTATTGATAATGATGATGATGTAAAATATATTATAATGTTTATTATTTTGCTTTAATAAATATTATTTCTTTAAGTGTTATATATGTGATTATTATGATATGTGATGTTGATGTTATGTTATGATATTGATTTAGTATAGATAGATGGTGTATTACCTATATAAAATACATGTATGTTTATTATTTTAGTATTTCTACTTCCATAGAGTTTTTATGAATCTATATTTATTGTTATCATATGAAATATTTATTGTTACAACTACAGTTATGGATAATTGTTATGGTTGAAATAGTTTATCCTTGATTCGAATTATGGTTTTTATATATCATTTACCAAGGAATTATTATGCCTATTTATTTTTAACAAGAGAGGTTAGAGGAGGTAAATACTGGGTATAATTGTATATACACCATTATATTATATGTTGTTTCTCAATCTTACAAGATTTCCTTAAAGGTAGTTTCATGAGACCTTAGCTTATACATGGTGTAATATAACTAGGTTAAGATGATTTTGGAACATATTTGTTAACTAATTTGGAGTTTCATATATGGGTTTTTAGTTTATTCTATAGAAATGTATGTGGATTTGTGTATAATATTTATAGAATAAGTTAATTTATTTTTTTAGATGTTCTTTATGAAAATATAGTCAGGTTTATTATTAGATATTTTTTTAATTAATAAAAGGTAATTAATCTTATAAAAATGATTCCATACCCTTGGTTCTAATCAAACCCTCATGGCCTATTATAGGGTCACTTTAAGGGTCACAAATGATTTCATAATTGGACAAGGAGTTTCAATGAACCAAATTTTCATTGAGTATAATTTTTTAATTTTGTTTTAATTTAGAATTTTTATGGGTCATTATTATTATTTTTATTTTCATTTTAATACAATAAAATTAATGATACATTAATTCCATTGATAAATCATTTCATATTATAAGATAAACATGATTACCATATTCTTTTAAAGTAAAAAATAAATGATATATACTCACCATATTTAATATGGGATAAGAAATTAATAAAATTAAATTCCTTGATTAAGGGATATAAATACCATGAACATCCATAATATTGATGAATATGATAATTATTATCAATGATGAAAATTATTATCCATGAAATAGACATTTCTTCATATGTATCACGTTATAAAATAAGAATAGTTTTATTACATTACAATATGAAGGTAAAAATTATACATAAAAATGGATAATAAATCTAAATTAATACCATATAACTCATTATCTCCCTAGAAAATATTATAGTTATAATAAGCATGATAATTACGAAAAATATATTATGGAATTAAATATATAGATTTGAAAAACATTAATTAGGAATTATACAGAAGAAAATATAAAGTTATACAAAATATATGTTTGTTACATGGCTCATGGTTATATATTCAATTAAATTTATCATTAATTGAAATCATACATCATTATAAATGATGTATTATTTATACATAAATGGTGTTACGGAATTTCTTTTATGGAATAAAAATATATTTAATCTTGAAAACATGAATTTAAAATGCACTATTTATCATATTTATATATGATTTCTTAAAATTTAATATATATATATATATATATGTATAAATTTATAATATTGAATTTAATACAGATAAATAAGGATTATTATTCCATTTATCATACTATAAATTATATATATATTT
Organism: Viscum album; assembly: GCA_963277665.1. Lineage (NCBI taxonomy): Eukaryota > Viridiplantae > Streptophyta > Magnoliopsida > Santalales > Viscaceae > Viscum > Viscum album. The sequence goes on from OY728120.1 coordinate 1,495,358,950, forward strand.
CTCATAATAATACTTAATTCTTTAAATGGTTTTATAAAATAACTTTTTCTAAATTCTCGATTCATTGATATCTATATTTCTTATATTTATCATTTTATTTCCATATGGACATTATAAAAGTAATTTATTTTTCATAATCTAATTTTTGGAATAGTATTATTAGTTCAACATGTAACCATTGAAAATAATAACTTGTTATATACATTATTAATTTCAAAAGACCTTATATATATAATATAATAAAATAAATGGCTAATTAATATTTTAACTATAATAGAATATTTTATGAGACAATTATAATTTTCACATAATAATCCATTTAATATATAAATGAGTATTTACATATTTATAAACTAATATACCATTCTATATGCATGATTTTAAACAATAAAACATTTCTTTTAAAGGTTAAGTAACATATATTTCACTAGAATAATATTTAATGTAATAATTATTATTTTCATTTGGAAATTTATTTATCATATTTGGAGGCCTATTATCATAAAATAGATATTAAATTGGGATAAGGTAATCATTATAAAAACAACATGGTTGTTATAATAGAAATGTTGTTATTTTGAATAATATATCTCGTATGAAAAGTATTTATTTTAAAGTTAATTTTTACATAGTTTGAATTTTAATTTGATAAAAAGGATTAAATATTTTTAATGAGGATTTAAAAATTAGGTATGGGGTGAAATTTAGTAATTTTTGTTAAAAATAGAAAAATATAATTAAAATGGTGAAATTCAAAACAAACAGTAAATATGACATAATATATATGTAAGAATTCAAAAACATGACCGATATAGTCCTCTTAGAATAATATATTACTAAAATTTTTATTGGATCATTATGAGTAGTAATGGGGAACTATGGGTAAATCAGAGCACTTGAGATAATGGAAAAATAAAGTAATCAATAATTTATTCTATGGAATTGCACTCACCACACATTTAAATACCCACAACCTATTCTCATTTATCCCTCACCATGTTTGAATTTATCTCTCTATATATCTCACAATGAGTATATCCCATTATTCTAACTTCAATATTGAAGAATTTTGGATGTTGGAAGGGTCGATTATAAGACAAGAAGTTCGAGTAAGGTAAGGGTTTTCAATCCTCACCCTTTTATTCTAAATTGTAATTATTTTGTTTTATTATTATTTGGAATTTCTTTAATTTGATGATATACTTATATTTTTGGTCTATAATCATAAATTTTATATATTTTTTATGATATATTATTCATTCACTCTCATTATGACTTATTTCATAACATGTTACTATGTTGAAGTAAGGGTTCATATTCACCTCTCTTCCATTTTCCAAATAAAATTATTTTGTTATAAACTATTTTAAAATTACTTTACTATGATAATGTTCTTATATTTCATGAATATTACCACAAATTTTATATTTTATTAATTATATATTATTCTTTCACTCTAATTATGACCTTTTTCTTAGTCGTTATGTCTATTTTTTGGTTCCTAATCCTTTTCTTCTCTTTTCTAAATGAAATTTTTGAGTTTAAAATAAATTTAAAATACTTCATCAGAAGACACCATTATTATTATTCCATGGTATTATTATAATTTTTATATTTTACCCAAGAAATACCATCCATTCTCTATATTTATATTGTTTTCAAAAGCTATACCATGTCAAAGTAAAAGATTTATATTCATTTATCCTTTATTTAATATTGGGTTTTTATTATAAAATTTTATAAAACTTACTTTAATTTGGTTATATAATATTATATATATTATATTATCAGTATTTATACATATTTTAACACCCCAAGATTTTATATGCATTTCCTTTGAAATAAATATGAGGTATTCGATAGCTTGCTTTACATGTAACCTTGAGTCTAAATGAACCTTGATATAGTAATCCTTTATAACCTAGATATTAAATTAGTGGGTATGAATTTTAATAACCACATTATGAAAAATATTTATATAGGTTTTAAATTATTCTAATTTATTTATTAATTCCAAATAAATATGTACTCAATTTTCAGTAGTCTTTTATGCTTCAAAAATATGTTTTATACAAAAGTGATTTTTATTGAATTTTTTGCATGAAAATTATAATTAATTTATAATATTTTAGGAAATTTTATTTTACTAAATTAATATAATTTTTTAAATAATAATGTTAATATTATCTTAGGGTGAATTTTTATATTTTTTCTAAAGATATTTATTTTTCAGTGAATAGTAGAAAATACCATTTTTTATAAAAAATGTAATTTATTTTCAATTAAAAGTATCATTATGGTTTTAATTTAATATTAAAGTAGAATAATTATCATTTAATTATAAATAATCTAATTAATTACATAGTAATCATCATTATACTTTATTTTAGTATAAGTTCATTTTTGGTCTTAAAAAAACATTTTTTCTAAAAATTGTTTTTTTGTAAGCAATGTGTTTTTATCTTAATAAATTTAATTAATATATATTTATTAATGGTTTAAATTAAATTTATATATATTATATATTATATAATATATTTTAACATTTATTTTATTCTTTTTATAAGTAAAGGAATGGAAGTAAATCCAGTTTTATACTTAAAAATGCAATTTTTCTAAAACAGGTTTTCATTGTGGTTTATACGCTTATTAAAAATTAAATTCTTATACTTAGATAAATTGACTCTAATATAATGTATTCCATATTTTTAATTATAAAAATTAATATAATTTAATAATTTCAACTTAATTTTTAGTCATAATGAATAGTAAAAGCAGTAAAATTTTGTTATCACGGTTAAAGTTAAAATAGGTTTACCTGGGGTTAAATCATAATATAAGGGTGTTATTTCCACTAAAAATTTACCAATTATTATTTTTTGAGTATATTTAAACCTTATATTATCATAAATTATATTAAATGACCATTTTTATCCACTTTTCTATGAAAGTAACCTTATATCATTAAAAACTTTTACGAAATTCCATGAGTGTCCCTCCCCTCACATATAAAAGGGCACCTATTATCCTCTAATATTCAAAACATTTAAGCTTTATAGATCAGAAAATAATACTAAAAAGTATTCCTATAATTATTAACTTTACCTAGAGCTTCGGGTATTCTCTTAAGACTAATTATTCATGAATTAAGGTGTAATCTAAATGAGGTTTTCAAAAAAGAGGTATAAATCTTAACCAAGATATTTAAAATTTATTTATTCTTTTACTTCATATAAAAATATTTTATCCATAAAAAATGATTAATAAATTATAATAAATATATTTATATGTTATTATTATGATGAAACAACCATTTACCACCTCTTCTCCATCACACAGGAGATTAAAGCATCACTCATGTATACGAGTGGACAACCACCTCCACGTAGTGATATGATTCATTTTCAGTCCCCATATTTCATTGTTAGTTATTTTTTTAGATTTAATATATATATATATATATATATTATATAATAAATTTTCTAGAAAGGTGAATTATTATTTACCTTTCTTTCATTCCAACCATCGAAGAATGGAAACATCACTCGTGAGTACGTACTGACTACCATCTCAACGTAGTGATGTAATTAACTTTTAATAACCAATTTATATGAATGGTTATAAATATGTATATAATTAGTATATATAATAATTATATCATTATTATTTTGTTTTGAGATAAATTAACCATGATGAAATATCAAGGGCCATAACATCCAAACCAAAACAGACATGAAAAACGAAGAAGTTAAAACCCAAAATGAATGAAGGATTGTTATTGAATGGGTGATAAGATGTTATAATTAAAAAATTTATGGTATTATATGAATTAATATGGTCATATAATATAATTATAAAAAAATTAAATTTATTATACATGAGATTAGAGTGCTTGTGAAGAAAGATGTACTTGAGGTAAGGGTTCTTCATCTCAATTTTTTCATTGAGACATGTTTCATGTTATGAACCTATTTATTTTTATGAGGTGTATATACTAATAATTTGAAATGTTATACCATGTATAATTATTAATTCATTTTACATGAAGTTACGATTCAAATTATTTCATCCAAGGGGTTTTGATTTGAAAGTTATCAAAGTGGTAAGGGTTTATCATCTCAAATCGTCATATTTGGGACATATATTATGTTACACACCTATATTATTTTATGATGTGTATGTAATTCGCCTTTGATATTATTTATATTTAATATCATTATTTTAATTTTATTTAAAGTTTATTTTAAGTTATTTATTTGATGGGGGTCATGAATTAAAAGTTACCAACGTGGTAAGGGTTTTATATTACAAAATCACTTTTATCAGGATTTCTCATGATTAAATTTTATAATGATGAAAATATATAATAAATATATCCCAAATAATATATATTTTATTATAATATGTTTAATTCTAGAGATTAAATATTTTCCTTTATTTATTCTCTTTAAGTACTCAAAATAATGAAAGAATATTTTTTAAGGAAAACCAACTTCATTTATCTCTTCAGTCAAGAATCTTTTCTCCCATGTCCATATTTTTCTAATTTTTTTTCAAGAATATTCTTTCTATTATCAAATTATTTATTAAATTAATTTTTCCCAAGTTTTAATTTCTATAATTTTTAAAAAATGAATCTTATTTTCATTTTTCAAATGAGGTACTTTTGTGTTTTACTAAAAATGTGAAAGGAATGAATGAATGAATTTCCCTAAAATCATGAATGGTATTTTATTTGAGGCTTCCTTAATAAATTTACTTGTTTATTTTCAATGAAATTTTTTTCTTTAATATTTTGGAAAAGTTTATATTTTAACTAAGTGATTTCAAAATGAAAAAGGTATTTTCCTCAAGAAATGTCCTAGTGATCTTTTAAAGGTATTTTCATCTATAACAACATCCTTTGTTATTTCTTACGATTTAATGGGGATAAAATCCAATTTTATAATATTTATTATTTCTCTATATGGTTTATTATTATGAGGAATGAATTTTTATCAAACTCATCTCTTTTCCATGGGTTATGCTATGATGATATGATGAATGTTTTATAATCTTATAGAACACATAAATGGTTTTAATTATGTGGTGTGTGTGACTAAAATTACATATCCCTCTAATGAATTGGGTAAATATGGATATCTCATGATATAATAAGGATACGAATGGTGAGTGATCTCAGTTCAATAAGGAACTTTTTGAAATAAGGTATTCTTGGGAGTGAACCTTGGCTAAGGAAATGATGGAATAGGGACCGAACTCAATATACTATGATAGTATTGGAAGTGAGCCTTGACTAAAAAAATGATTTTATATGTTTATGTTTATACCAAAAAATGATATCTTATTCTTATATTTTTCTCAAGTAACATGATTGATTATTTATGATTATGTAGCTTATGAATTATGTATTTTGTTACGACAAATTACTATGCTATGATTCTTGATTAATGATACTTGACTGATTGGGTAAAAATTTTGTATGTTATGACCATTTTATTTTACCCTTATGCTTATATTATGCTCATTCATGATCATAGATTCATATATATTATGTTTACCCTTACTGATCATATGAGCTCACCAATTTCTTATGTTTCCTTTAACCAAGTTAAGAAGAATGATTTTATGTATGACATGTATAAGAGGGGTGATCATTGTGAAGAAATTAATAAGAAAAGATGTTGATATTTTATGTACCAGTTGTTTATGTATCTAAGTTTCCAAAGACACTAAACCTTTATGGTTCTAGAATGGATCATATTTATATGCAATGAATATTCCATTAATAATATGTAGTATTTATATATGAAAAGTATGGGTCACTATATATATTATCAACATTATATTGTCCATTTATTTTCATTTTTCCGTTCTCATAAGTTTCTACCAAGACAAAATAATCTCATGAATGAAGATTTATTTACCATGTTCATACACACCTATGATGTTGTGAGAATAAAATATATTTAAAGGTATTGATCCATTAATACCTTTGTATTTACTTATTATCAATCATTCCTGGTTATAATTTTTTCCACTAAAATGATCTAATAAAACTAAATCATAAAAAAATCCTCATCATAAATTTTTCATCTGTCCATATGATAGAATGTTGAGAGCATGTAGTTTAAAATTTTAATTTTGTGTAAGTGAGGGGATCACTTGAAATATATGGATTAATATAGTAAGATAATGTGTTCTTTTAATTATATAACAAGGCCTTGATAGAACCATGTCCTTGTCTTATCTTATTGTTTTGATACATTTAAATATTAAATTAAAAAACTATTCATATAACCCTTTGAATACCTTGATATATAGGTTACATTTACCATATACTCTAAACATTTAATACTTTATAATTACTTATTTAAGGTTATTCACCAAGATATCCTTTCAATTTTATTTACTATAAAATAATATTGAAAATATTGTATAACCATTCATTTATATGATATGAATATATTATACTTCCTTATTCTAATAAAAATGTAGTCACCTAGGTATCCTTTTCATTTAATTGAATGGGGATTTAATAGATTGACAGCCAAAAACCTTATTCATAAGTAAATTTTGATCATGTTTTACTTATGAATGATTCATGTTTATACTATCATGTATGTATTTCAAGCTATATATAGATATTGGACATGTTATCAAATGGGTGGTCCCAATTATATAGCCCTCCAATGAATTATGTAATGTTTTATCTATATAGTTACTATTTAAATGGACTGATTATGATACCATGGTACTAGAGGGTATATTTGAAATTATATCCATTTAAACACCATTACTTTGGTGGGTATCCTTGTCATTGGAGTACATTGACCATTTTTTATGATGTTATAGTTTACATGCATTAATTATGTATCATGATTTACTTATGATGAATTATTTCCATATTCATCATGCTTCTTTCATGATTCTTACTTGATTTACAAAGGTATCTTACTTAATTAAAAACAATGTTTATTGTTACACTTATTGATCATCAGAGCTCAAAATTTTCTTATACCTCATAAATACAAAGGGAAAAAAGTATTTTTTAAAGTATAGATGGGTAATATATTCCAATATATATCTAGGATATATTTAATACATATATTGAAGAATTATTTTTCATATATTATGTATTAGTTCTCAAATATACTAAACATAAATATTCTAGGAGTTATCATAATGTAATAAATTTCAATTCATGCAATGAATGTATGTATTTATAACATTAGATCTAGGAATGTGAGTATAGGGATCTTCATGAGTGGTATAGATGGTTTTAGGTGATGGATAATTAGATAGAGTTTTATTATAGAGTTTGAAGTGGGAAATGGTTTGGATTTCATTGATTTAGTAAGGAAATAATATTAGTTTGACCTAGTGGGTAAAGTAGGTTATAAAAACTAACTATGGTTGTAGATGGACATTTTTCTATATAAGGAATCCAATCAAATTTTTATCCTTGATAAGGGAAGGTGTATTGATTTTAGAATATAATTATAGGTATGGAATTCATATATCATTTATACTAGTTCATTATGATTTCATGTTCCATATATTGAATTAATTGATTATTATTAACCTTGATATTATGCTAATATAATCATCCACATTTTATTTGGGTTAATTTTTTTACCTACAATTATGATACCTATGAATTTAAATTGTGGGTATATTGAATACATGATACATGAATCAATAACTATTATTCCCAAAAGTATATTCCCATATAATGTGGAAATATATAGAGTTATATCATATTAATTTTAATGATGATTTTTTTTTAAAAATATTAGGAATTTATTTATGATAGGGATATTGATCGATGGATATATGAGGTATAAATGACATTATAGGTTATTTATGATGTTAAGTGAAAATAAATGTATTTAGAAATGAATTTTTTTTGAGAAGATATTTTATAGTGGTGGTAATTTTGATTAAGAAATAATGAAATTTCCACAATCAAATGGGGTTAGTTTTAAGATTTATTTTGAAAGGAGTTCATATCCACTACTCATTATTTTGAGTTCAAATATATTTTTTCACCAATAAGAAAGGGAAATTCTAGTATGTCTAAGTAAAAAAGTGAAGTTAATGATTCTTTCAAATAATTACCTAGATCTCCTATCATATAAGTAATGGAGGTCATATAATTTTGAGAGGGGAATGTGATCAAAGTTTCAACGGTAGTTAATTACTTTCACTATGAGGATATACACTAAGGTTTTAAGGAAAATAAAAGATATTGTAATGAAATTTACAAGGTGGATATTAGAGATAAATTATACCATTCTTAATATAGTTGGGACCTCTATAAAGAATGTCACATTATTAGTTTTTTTGGGAGTTAATAGTTCACTTTTAGTAAATGTGAATAAGGAAGTAATATTTCATTTATATAAATGAATATTAAATTATAAATTGTTGTCTATTCCTTATCAAGATTTATAGTATAGTTTAGAGTATAGTATAGTGATCCATATTTTTCATACATAAATATTACATCATTTTAGATGAATATTCAATAAATTTCACAATAATACACACCTGAGGAATGTAGAGGTTTAGTGTATTTGGAAAATTGGATATGTAAACAACTGGTACATAAAATGTCTACATAATTTTTGATTAATTTCTTCACAACTGGAACCCTTCTTAGACATATCACACTTAGAACCTTTCTTCATAACCTTATGAAGGGAAACATATGAAAGTTTGAGTTTATATTCTCAATAAGGGTAAACATAATAGATATTAATAAATTAATATAAGTGATATTAAGATAAGTATAAGGATATGAGAACATGATCAAGATTTAAAATAATCATACTCATTCATTCAAATATATTTAATCATTAAATATGGAATATGGTTTTTTCAAACAAATGACAAAATATATAAGAGTGTGGAATGACAAATAATAAATCATGAGACATTAGAATATATAACAAGTATAAGAAATAAGTTTGTGTTATGAATTTTTTTAATAAAATCATTTCCTTAGTCAAGTTTCGCTTCCAAGACTATCATAGTGGATTGCGTTCACACCATATTCTATTACTTCCCTAATCAATGTTCACTCCCAAGACTATCTTATTGGAAAATGTCACTTACTGAACTGGGATCTCTCCCCATTCAAAACTTTTTATATCATGATACATACTTTATTACCCAATTAATTAGAGGACTATATAATCATGGTCCCACCTATCAAAAATGAAAACCATACATATGTTTTCCATAAGATCATAAAAAATTCATCATATCATCAAATCATAAACCATAGAAAGGATATGAGTTTCTTAAACACTTCATTATCATAATCATAAACCATACAAAGAAAGAATAAATATGGTAATATTGGATAATATCCTCAATAAATAATAATAAACATAAAATGATATTGTTATAGATAAAAATTCCTTTAAAATATCACTAGAACATTTCTTGAGGAAAATACTCTTTTTATTTGAAATTTCATATTTAGAATCTAAAAAATTATAAAAAATTATGGAAAAAATTTTCTTTGAAAATAAAAAAATAAAACTTATAAATTATTACTCAAAGAAAATTTTATTCATGATGGTGGATAAATCCATTTATGCCATGTATGTTAAAACAAAAATTCCATTCACATTGTCAGGAAAAAGTCAGAAACACCTTGTTATCGAAACAATAAGAATATTCCTTTAATTTTTTTATATAAATTAAAATATGGGTAAAAATTACTTTAATAAATATTTTAATAATATCAAAACATTATTGAATAAAAGTTAAATAAAATATGTATAAGGAAAAAAATTCCCGATCGAAGATACAAATATAGTATGTTTTTCTTAAAAACATTCTTTCAGTAACTTGAGTACTTAATGAGAGGAAAATTAAAGGAAAAAATTAAAATATTCAGAAATAAATATAGTATAATAAAATACATAATAATTATGAGATATAAATCATAAAATTTCATAATCAGAAATTTTAATCATAAACAATCTCGAAAAAAATGAGAATGTAACATGGAACCCTTATCTCTAGTCTGTATTTCTTTGTAAGTGATATAACCTCATGTATAAAAAATTTTAATTTATTATAAAAATATAATAGAACCATAATAATTCCTATAATATCATTAAATATTTATTTATAACATCTTATCACCCATTCATTAACAATATTTCATTATCATCATCATTTCGAGTGTTAACTGCTTCATTTTTCATTTATGTTTGGGTTCAGCGGTTATAGTCCATGCAATTTTATCATGGTTTCTTCATATATATAATGTTAATAATGATATAAATATCATATATATTAATTATATATCTATTTATATCCATTCATAGAAAGCGGTGATGAAAATTTAATTACATCCCCATGTGGAGATGGTAGTCCGTATGTATGCATGAGTGACATTTTAATTATTTGATTTATGGAATAAAATAAAGGTAAATATTAATTAACCTTTATATAATAATTATTATAAAATAAATATTATATATAAATATTAAATCTCTCATAATAAAAATCCCATAATGATGGTAGTGGAAAATGAGTCGTATCGCTAGGTGGAGGTGGTAGTCCACATGTATGCACGAGCGACACTTTCATATCCCATTAGATTGAGAAGAGGTGGTAAATGGTTGTTAAATAATCATAATAAAATATTATAATATTTATGATACTTTATTAATCATATTTTTATGGATACAAGAAGTTTATATAAGGTGCATGAGGAAATTTAATTAAAAGATCATAGTTAAGATTTATACCTATTATTTGAGAGACCTCCTTTGTATTACGCCTTAATCATTGAAGGATTGAATATAATATAAGACCATAACATATAGGATTAAGGTAAGTATTATATTAATAATTTTTATTATGTATTTTATGATATAAAAGTATCAAATGGTGTGAATAAGGGATAGGGAGAGGTTTCCTTTTATACGTGAGAGGAGGGATACACATTGAATTTCTTAAAAAATTTCAATTATATAAGGATTATTTTAGGGTAAAGTGGATAAAAATGGCTTGGAATTAAATTTTATGACAATATAAGGTTTAAATATCTTCAACCAATAATAATTATCTAGTTTTGGGTAGATATACTACCCTTATCTAATGGTTTAACCCTCGATAAACCCATTTTAACCTTAACCGTGGTAACAACATTTTACTATTTTATATATTAACTATGATAAAAAATTAATCTAAATATATTATATTATATTAATTATTATAATCCCAAAAATTTAATCCATTTTACTAGATTCAATTTTTATAATTATTGGATTTTAATTTTAAATAAGCGAGTAACCTGGAATGAAAACCTGTTTTAGAAGAATGAATATTTTATCATAAAACATAATTTACTTACATTGATTTAATTATAAAAAAATTAAATGAATTTTAAAATATATGGTTGAATATATAATCTATATATTTAATTAAAAATGTTAATCAATAGTGTAATATTCTGGTTGATACATGCTCTCTTTTTTTGTTTAAGAAGATGGTTTTTAGGTTCAAGTGATGTCAGAGGTGATGCAAGGGTTTTTCCAAAGGAATTAGGATAAATATTGGATACAAGATCCAATTCAAACTATGAAATATATATATTCATGATGTGAAAAATTTTGGGTAGAATAAATGGTCTTTTTTTAGGATGTAAAAACCATTAACTATGTGAAAATTTTATTCTCGTTATGAACGGGGATTTCAGGATTTTATGTCTAGTGACACATTTTTCAACATATCAGACATTACAAAAGTTCACATCACAAGTATTTAATTCCCATAATGAATTAATTATATTCCAGAAAATTATATGTATTGATTTTTAACTCCTTTATAATTCTCCTTTCTCCCCTCTTCCCTATACCCTAGGCCTTATCTAGGCAATTTTGGGTGAATCTGGATCTTTCAAGATTCACCTTTTATTGATTTCATCTATGAATTTGTTGGTTTATCCTATTTTGGTAAGTGTGATAATTATATTTTCATTTTCTCTATTTCTCTTAGAACTATAAGTGGCGTTGGACTATGGTCCTGGGATCTGTTTATTATGTGATGATTCTTCTCTAATCTCTCATAGATCCCTTGTACGATTTTCTTCTAAAGGCCAAGTCTCATGTTGGTAGTGATGTAGAATATGAGATTATAATGGTATGAATTAATATAAATTGTCCATTAAATAGTTTTTTAATCCAATTATAAGATGTTAGAATCGATGATATGACCTTTGTTCATTATTATTTCATTATCTTTCCTTTCTGGTGTGTGTGTGTGGATCCCTTCGTGGTTGGAGTGCTACTCGTTCTTGAGGTAGGTATTTCCATATATAACCTATGTTGGGTGAACCTTGAATGATATTAATTTATTAAATGATTTTATAAATTAATTTTCATGTTTTTTTATTGATTTATTTGTGTTTTTAAAAGGGTTTTTGAGAAAATATTATTTTCCCCTTGTTTGGGTAAAAAAGATGTATTTTTCAAAGAATTGTGAAATAGATTGTGAAATTCGTTTTCAAAGCATCTTTTTTATGAATAAATATTTTTTTAATTGTTTTTGAAATGTGAAATCCCATTTAAATTTATTTAATAAATTTCACACATGGGATCCTTGTTTACTTAGGTGGAAGGTGTAATATTGGGTCTCTCCCAATGGTATTGTAAAGGGGTTCAATTTATGGGGTGATCCTCCATTCCTACATTGTAGATACATTGGATCTAGTAATTTTTTTGATATTGTAGGGGGTTAACTTTCTGGGTTGTTCCTCTATTCCATTGACTTTTATTCATATGATCTAGGGACTTGAGTGCACACTAGTATTTTATTAAGATTGTGGTAAGGGTGATTTAGCTAGCCTGAACTTTTGTTATCCTTGGGGTGTTTTACTTTGTGTGTTATATTTTTAGTGCTTAGTTTAAATTGAGATGATATATGATTTTATTTATTTAAATGGTTATTGTAATTATGATTTGAAAGTGTTTTACCTTGTTTGTAAAAGATTTTAAAAAAGGGAAATATTTACCATTATTTTATTATAAAACTATTTAACTTCTTATCATGACATGTTTTCTCTTAATTTGATTATATTGGGATTATTATATAGAGACTTTATGTGGAAAATATGGGTGGGATCCTACTATGTTATTTTATCTCACACCATGCACATTCTCTTAGGGGTGTGTAGACCTTGTTTTATATAATGGGGTAAAAGGAAAGGCACTATAGTGAGGCCGTGAGGTTTATACCAGTTGGTTATGGGTAGATGGTGGTAAGATTGTAGTACATTTCCCACATTTCACATGGATTAATAGTTTTTAGTTTGGATTTCCTTTATATGGGTTGTTTTGAGGACATGTACCATAGTCTTATCTCAATTCCTTAGGTTGTATTACTACCATTATCAATATTTGTTGTGATATATTTCTTTTATGATTGTTTTTTCCAAAATTATATATTCCATGTATCTTATTTCAGGTTTATAAAAACCATTTCCTCTTATTTTTGTTTGATTCTTAGGTTCTATTCATCAGTGTATGGGGATCGAGAGTTCCCTTAAAGTCTTTCTGTGGTCTGGTCTAGATCTTAGATGGATGTGTTTTCCAAGCCGAGTCATAAAAATTTGGTATCAAATGATTAAACTAGTCGAAAGTGTAGTGGCACTGCCTAGGTCGAGATGTAGGTTCTATAATGAAGAAATTGTGGTCTGGGGGGGGGGGGGTTAATGTAACACTATAGAATATTAAAGGGTCAAAAGCCTAAAGGTTACTACCCTAGTCAAAAATGTGAAACTTTCTTTTCAGGAGTATACATAATCATAAATCCATAGTTAATGTCATTTTTCATAGTGTAGTGATCAGGATGAGTGACATTCTGAAAAGTTTCCCAGGGTGTGTATGAGTGATAAAAAAGTATACTGAAATAAAATGTGTTTATTTATGGGTACATCCATTAGTTTGATGACCTATTTGTGAATGTGGGTGATCCCTAGGGAGGGGACAACATGTGTCTGCAGGGTAAATTGAGTGCTTGTGTGTCCCAGTTGTTACATTTGGTATCAGTGGTAGGTTGTTCTTAGTCTTAGGAAATTGGTATACAAGAGATAAGATAGTCGAGACTTGATAGGTAGGTTTTGGTGAGTTCCTACCTAGATCTTGTCATGAAAAGCATTAAGTCACCATGGGATGTTGGTATGTGTGTCTCAAGTGTTGAGTTTTAACCTTGATCTCAATTTATACTTATTATCTTTTGGTTAAAAATGAGATTATCCTATTGTTTGATCATTTTATTCTATTTATGGCATATAGAAAACATGCCTCTAAGACTTCCTCCATGGGTTCTATAGGAGGGTTCAATGGGAGATTCTCCTTAAGGTATTCCTCATCTCGATCAAAATATTTTAGAGGCTATAATATGGGTAGTTCGTGTCATGGAACAAAATGTACCATAGGTTTAGAACCAAACAACTAAGGCATAACCAGGAGGTTGAGGGGATAAGGATCGAGCTCAAGATTTCCTATGTGAGAAGCCCATATTATTTAAGGGTATAATTGGTCCCCAAGAGGTGGAAGAATGCATAACCAAGATTGATCAGGTCTTCAACTTCCATGATAAACCTAAGGCTTTCAAGGTGAAATATGAAATATTCAAGATCAAGGGTCCCAATAAGGGTGATGGAGGTAGTTCATAGTAGCATGCCTCATATACACTGTAAAAAATATACAATACTGTGCCCCTGACTTTATATCAGTGTGTAAAGGTAGGTAACACCTGATGGTCATGTCCAACACCTATGAAGATTTATAGTACTTGTGCCTATAGAGGCTATATGTTAAGATTCTACCAGGATGTGTCTATTCCCCATTATGGTCAAGGATATTCAGCTTCTAATTCCATTATTTCATCATATGAAGATTTAATTTCCATAGGGATCCAACCATATACTTCATGTAGTGGATGATTTTATGGTGGTGGTTGATGTGGGCCTAACTATAGTGAAATGTACCAACTTTGTTACATCTTTTATAGAAACTACTTTATTCAATACATGTACATCACACTCTTTTATATCCTACCACTTTTTAGATATGTTAAAAATTAAAATGGAGATCATGTACTTTATTAGGGAGTTAGTGAGTCATCTTAGAAATAGGAATGAGTAGGGGTATTACTATCCTACATGTTCTCTATCTATAGATGATGTGATGTTAATATGGGAAATCTTAGTTCTTGATCTATTTTTATTTGAATTCATCATATTGATAGATTGGATAGGTTCTTATAATGATGAGATTGATTGTTATTATAAATGTGTCTCATTATCTTCCACCGATGAGAGATCTTGAGTGCTTCATGGAGAGTGGGACCTATGGTTCGATCATGCTAGACCTTCCTTCCTAGAGCTCTAGAGTTTGTTTTATTTCATTTCAGTTGATCCCAATGACGTTTCTTCTCTTAGAGATCTTCTCTTTGTTGATAGGTACTTCTATGATGTTTTCCCATATGAAATCTCTATCCTTCCTCTATATAGGGAGGTATAGTTCATGATTGATATAGTACTGGTTATGCAACTGATTTATATACCCTCTTATCATATGGAACCTATTGAGATGAAAGATCTTAATATCCAGTTAGAAAATCTACTCGAGAAGGGAATTATTCACCCTAGTGTTTCACTGTGGTCAGCCCCTATACTCTTTTTAAAGAAGTATCATGATTCTTTTCATATTTTTGTAGACTATAGAAAGTTAAACTAGGTGAATGTTAAGAATAAGTTCCATTTTCCCTATGTGTAAGACATGTTCTGTAAAGACCCGCAAATTTCAAGGAAATTTTTTTCTTAATTTTCTTTGGAATTTTACAAGAGCGCAGCTTCAGACGGCACCTGATTCCGAGGCCCGGTGTGCCCGGAATCAATTTCCGAAGTCTGGCTCGGGTACGTTCAGTGAACGGACGAGCGGGTTTTTCTATCTTTTGAACCAGTGCCCGGAATCAAATTCTGAGGGCACCGATGAAATCGCAGCGCCGGTATTTGCTTAGAAACGCCTCTTCCGGAGTTGCGTTTGCTCAGACGTGGTTTTTAAATTTTGCGGCTTAAGTCAGAAATAAGATAAAGTTTGTGCGACAACTTTATTTTATTTCACTTAAACTGCTTGGAAGCCACTTAAAGTCACTTAAAGGCGGCTTGAACTGAGTTGAACTGGATAGGATGCTATCCAGAAATATCCTACCCCTTGGTAGGATATTTGTGCGGTGGGACCCGCACGAGCCCCGCCGTTTCTTTCGCTAAGTAACGCACCCGCGAAAACCCGTCAAAGTAACTGAAAAGTCAACCGACGCGTTTTCTTTAATTCTTAACAGACCATTTAATTGGGCTGTTTCTTTCATGAATTAAATGGGCTGTTTTATTCGTTGAATTAATTCAACGAATTGAGTGGGTCGTTACTTACGCGTTTTGCGTTTGTTGGCAAAATAATAAAATAGACAAACTTGTCTATTTTGGAGGATTGCTATTCCTCTGAACCTCCACCCTCTCCGCGAAGAACGCGAAGAACGCGAAGAACGCGAAGAACGCCGGAACCGGAATTCGACGACGCACGATCCGCGACGTCGACAACTTTTCCGCGACCTTCTTCTTCTTCTTCTTCTTCGGTGCCTCTTCTTCCGCGGCGAACGTGCGATCGGCAACAAAGGTGAGAATCGAATCTTTTATTTCTCCTTTTTTAAATTTCAATAACAACGGATTTAATTAATTAAATCCGTTTGTTCTTGATCCGGAGATTGGCGACGCGACGCCGGATACCGCGACGACGCGACGATCTCCTTCCTCCGCGACGAGCGATTCCGCGACGACCCCTCGTCCGACGACGACGACAAGGTAAGGGTTGATTGGATTATTTTATTTCTTTTCCCGTGTTTATTCTTTTCAAAGAAAGAACCCGATCAGAACAATTTTAATCTATTTAAAATTGTTGATTTGGTGAATCCTTTTCCCTCCCGGTGACGTTTATGGCTAACGCGAAGGGTGCGGGTCTAACGAACAAGACCCGGCAACCCTCTGCCGATCTATTTTGTTGTGCGGATTTGGCGGACGACGACGAACCACGCGACAGGGGCGATCCGTTGATCCCGCAGTGAAGGTCGGCATCCGGGAGGGGCAACGGCGCAGACGGGAGGCAAATCGGGCCACCGGAGCATCTCCGGCGGCCCGCGGAAGGCGGCGGCGGCGCGGGTCGCCGGCGCGGCGGCTCCGGCGACCGGGGGCTGCGGCGCCCGGCGCGCCGCCGTGGAGGAAGCCCGCCGCGGCTGAAGCCGCGGCGGCAACGGCGGCCGGTTCCGCGGCCGCGCGGAACCGGGAACGGACGCGGCGGCCCGGCCGCGTCCGCGTGGCAGGCGGCCCCCCGCGGGGCCGCGTTCGCTTGAGCCGCGGGTCAAGCCCGCGGCGCCCTTCCTTCGGCCGCTCGGCCGAAGCCGAGCCGGCCGGTCCGGTCGGCCGGGCCGCGCCCAGGCCGGACCGGACCCGGACGAGCCGGTGCGGGTCGGCCCGGTTCGGGCCGACCCGGTTCGGCCGACCCCAGGGGGGGGTTCGGGCCGGGTCGCCCCGGGCCCAGTACCCCCGTTTCGGGCCCTCTTCGGTCTTTCGCCCATATCTTGGGCCTGGGACCTCCGATTGACGAACCGTCAGCGGCTACGCGATCCTTGGATCGAGACGGTCGTTTCGGTATATTATACTCAAGGTTTCGGAAGACTTTGGGTACGGCCGGGTTGGTTCGTACACGAAGCCAACCGGGCCCTCGGAGCGGAAACGCTCATAACTTGAGCTACGGACGTCCGATCGACGTACCGTCAGCTGTGGTAGTTTCCTCTAAGTGAGACGGAACTTTTGGCATACTCCGCCCGAGGATCGGTTACAGGCGGAGTACGGTCGGGTTGGTTTTGCCCTAAAAACTAACCGGGCCCCTGGGACGAAAATGCCAATAACTCTCAGACCGGGCGTCCGATTGACGCGCCGTCTGTCGCGTTGAGATCCTGTTGTCGATACGGAACTTTTGGATACATCAACTTCGGACTACGTGTCAGTTGATGTATCAGCCCCTCGGCTCGTGGAGCGGACCCTCCTAAACGAGCTCGCTACGTGCGGGAACCCTAGCGCTGGCTGCGACCTCGACGACAGAGCAGAGATCCTCCGTGGACTGCGACGACGGCAGAGCAGAGATCCTCCGTGGACTGCGACGACGGCAGAGCAGAGATCCTTCGTGGACTGCGGCGACGACTGCGCAGAGATCCTCAGTGGACTGCGTCGACTACTGCACTCAGCGATCCTATGCGGATCAGTGCCCGATCCTGTGTGGGTCCTACTACCGGTTCTGTGTGAGCCACTGCCTACCGGTTCTGTGTGAGCCACTGCCTACAGGTTTTGTGTGAGCCCGATCCTGTGTGGGTCTTCTGCGGGGGTTAGTACCTATCGATCCTTCGTGGGTCCGACGACTTAGACGGATCAGTGATCGTCTTTGACGTCATCTGAAAAAGTATACCTGGTTGAGCTGAATCTTATGTTACTCTCCTTTGTGGATTGTGTTGAACTATCCTTTGTGGATTTACTGTTAACTCTCCTTGTGGATTTGAGTCTTGCTTTCCTTTGTGGATTGAGTTGTTCTTGAGCTCGTGAGCAGAGCTAGAATTGGGGACCTAGGTATATGTATGGGCATATACCTAAGTCGAGTCAGATGTTACTTCGTGATTGCATCTTTCTTTTGTGCTATATCCTTTGTGGATTTCGGGAGACCTTCGGGGGTCTCGGGGTTCTTACTGAGTAGTTGTACTCACCCCTGCACGGGCTATGCCCGCACCTTGTTGTGTTGGTTGCAGACGACGGACAGTGCTGATCACGGTTGGGGCGTGAAGCAGGACGGTACCTGGAGGTGGACCACTGGTCGGGACGTGCACGGAGCGGACGTGGGACCCGAGGAGCTTGGAGGCTATCTGTACCCACCCTTCAGGTGGGATTGCCAGTGGACGACACGAGGCCGCCGTCTTTTCTTCAGTTGCTGTTTTTCTTTTCAGTTGTACTTTACAGTTGGGCTTGTATTTCCGGCCCCTTTACTTTTCTGCACTTTACTTTCCGCTTGCTGACTCTGTGTGGTTGTTACTTATAAAGGCAATGCCTTCCCTGTTTACTGGGATTTTACGCCTTGGTGCTAGTCGCCAGCCCCTGGCCTATGGAAGGCGGGCTTGGGGTAGTCACGGCACGGGCCCCAAGGACGGGTCGTGACAAATTGGTATCAGAGGTGGTCGGTTCTACCGCAGACTCTGATCGTCTTTTCTTTCTATATGAAGCAATAGTGTTTAGTGTATTGAGTGTGGTTATCAGTTCAGGGAGCCCAGTGTTGGTGCGGCGGCTGACGTATCCGTACACCAGGACCCTGACTCCTGATTTCCGACTTAATGCATGAAAACATTGATTGCGTGTGTGTTTCAAGTCTTCTTTGTGATTACTTGTGTCAGCTCACCGGGTATACTGATCTGCTTTATGAAAGTCTCAAGTTTTCCTTGTGATTACTTGTGCCAGCTCACCAGGTATACTGTTCTGACTGTGGTGCTCTTGTTCTCCTTTTCAGGATGGCCCCGCGACGACTGCCAGCTAGGGTTCCGAGTGTAGGGCGCGACAGCAGCCCACCGAGCGACGAGGCCTCGGTGCAGGGCCCTTTGCCAGCAGTGGCACCGGCGGTAGCCTTACCCGCCGAGCCACCGATGCTTCCAGTACCAGACGCTGACGATGCACGTCGCCTCAGGGCACTGCATGAGTTTCAGAGCCAGCGACCGCCCAGGTTTCGCGGTGAGGCGGACCCCCAGGCCGCCGAGGACTGGCTAGAGGCGGTGGTACGGATCTTTCGGCTAGTGAGGACACTAGCGGATCTCATGGTGATTCTCGCAGCGAGCCTCCTGCAGGCGGCGGCAGGACGATGGTGGAGCCTGATGCTCCAGGTTCACGATGAGGCATCCTTGCTCTGGGCGGACTTCGAGAGCCTCTTCCGCTCTGAGTTCGTCCCGGCCACCCTCCGAGCGGTGCGTATCCAGGAGCTTCTCCAGCTGCGCCAGGGCAGCATGACGGTCGCTCAGTACGCGGCGAGGTTCACGGACCTATCTCGCTACTCGACCGACATGGTACGGGACCCCTTCTTCCGGGCCCGGACCTTCGAGCAGGGCTTGCGACAGGAGATTCGGGCGTCGCTGATCTCCCTCAGCATTCCGACCCAGGCGGGAGTGCTGGAGCGAGCCCTCCTGATCGAGAGCTTCCTGTCAGAGCCTTCTTCAGCGGCGAGACCTAGCGCAGGGCGGCAGGTAGCTGAGTCATCGGCAGCTGGTAGCCGACGGATGACTCTCGGGTCCAGGCAGACCAGACCCCCACGCAGACGGCCTCAGGGCACCGACTCAGTAGTACGAGGCACACAGCGGAGTGCCAGCCTTTCGAGAGGCAGGCTGTGCTACTCTTGCGGCGGGCAGGGTCACATGGCTCGTGACTGCCCGACTCGCCGATCAGAGGAGCAGCAGACGGTGGAGGGGCCACCCAGGCAGAGGCAGAGGGTCGACCGTGGCGGTCCGCAGGGAGGAGGCGGACGAGGCAGAGGAGCTGGCCGAGCAGCGGGTGGTGGGCGACGCTTCCAGGCTCTACCCCCACCACCACCAGGAGGGCCACCTCGACCACAGGGAGCCGGCGGGCAGAGACAGGCCCAGCTCCAGGCAGTGGAGGCCTACGACCCCGACATGCCAGAGATGATTCGAGGTACGATCTGTGTCTATTCCACCCTTGCTGCAGTACTTATAGACACAGGAGCGAGTCACTCTTTCATAGCCTCTGCCCTTGTTCGGAGCTCGGAGATTCCGACTGAGCCGTTGGCTCGATCCTTACGGCTAGAGACTCCTACGGGAGCAGACTCGACGATTACGCACTGGTGCCGGCAGTGTGAGCTTACTCTAGGAGGCGAGAGCTTCGGCTGGGATCTCGTTGTAGCGGCGTCGAGGCCTTACGACGTCATCTTGGGCATGGATTGGCTATCCACGGTTCATGCCCAGATCGACTGTTTTAGGCGCAAGGTGCGATGTGTTCGCACCGACGGGAGCAGGTTTACCTTCACCGGCGAGAAGGGAACCTTTGCAGCACAGGATGGACTTCCGCGGAGGAGAGTGCAGCCCATCTCTCATCAGTTGGCTAGCCTCATCCTAGGAGCAGTGGACGTGCGGAGTCCGGCTTTTCCTGCAGTGGTGGACCAGTACGTGGACGTCTTTCCCGACGACGTTCCAGGGCTACCTCCTCGTAGAGAGGTAGACTTTTACATCGACTTGTACCCCGGGACAGCCCCGATATCTACTCCAGCATATCGGATGGCCCCCGCCGAGCTTCGAGAGCTGCGGGTACAGTTGGAGGACTTGCAGAGCAAGGGGTTTATCCGACCCAGTGTTTCACCCTGGGCTTCCCCGATTTTGTTCGCCAAGAAGGCGGACGGGAGCTTGCGACTATGTGTCGACTATCGTCGCCTGAACCAGGTGACAGTGAGGAACAAGTATCCGCTGCCACGGATTGATGACCTCTTCGATCAGCTCAAGGGAGCGCGGTGGTTCTCGAAGATAGACCTCCGGTCAGGCTATCATCAGCTCAGAGTTCGAGACGAGGACGTACAGAAGACGGCCTTCAGGTGTCGGTATGGCCATTATGAGTTCTTGGTTATGCCGTTCGGCGTAACCAATGCTCCAGCAGTGTTCATGAGCCTCATGAACAGGATCTTCCAGCCATACCTCGACCGATTTGTCGTTGTCTTCATTGACGACATTTTTGTATACTCGACGACTGAGGAGGAGCATGCCTACCACCTGCGAGTAGTGCTAGACACACTCCGAGAGCACCAGCTTTATGGAAAGCTCTCAAAAATGCCAGTTCTGGTTGCATGAGGTCCATTTCTTGGGGCACGTCATCTCTGAGGCGGGAGTTGCAGTGGATCCCGCGAAGATCGAGGCAGTGCTAGCTTGGGAGCCACCCAAGAGCGTGACAGAGGTGCGGAGCTTCTTGGGCCTAGCCGGATACTATCGGAGATTCGTGCCAGACTTCTCCAGAGTTGCGGCACCACTCTCAGCGTTGACGAAGAAGGGGAAACCCTTCGTGTGGTCAGACAGATGTCAGCAGAGCTTCCAGGAGCTGAGGCAGAGGTTGACCAGCGCACCTATCTTGAGGTTGCCTGAGGAGGGAGTTGGGTACGTAGTTTACTGCGATGCATCAGGGACTGGACTCGGGTGCGTCCTGATGCAGGAGCGGGCCGTGATCGCCTACGGATCACGTCAGTTGAGGCCGCATGAGCAGAACTACGCCACTCATGACCTGGAGTTAGCAGCAGTGGTCTTCGCTCTGAAGACGTGGCGGCACTATCTGATGGGCGAGCGCTTCACGGTCTTTTCTGACCACCAGAGTCTCAGGTATATCTTCTCTCAGAAGGACCTGAACCTGAGACAGCGGAGATGGCTTGAGTTCCTCCAGGACTATGACTTTGAGATAGTCTATACTCCTGGGAAGGGGAACGTGGTAGCCGATGCCCTCAGCAGGAGGACGGGCATTCAGCTGCTTGAGGAGGCGACGGAGCAGCTAGCCTCCTTGCAGATATCCTTCGTGGATAGAGACGGAGCAGCCTTTCTTCAGTCTCTCACAGTCTCTCCTCCACTTCTACAGCGGGTCAGAGAGGCTCAGCGTGGGGACGCTGACTGTGAGACCCGGCGTGCACTGATATCCTCAGGTCAGGCGCCTGATGGCTTCTCCCTTGGAGCAGAGCACAACATCCTTTTCAGAGGACGTACCTTCGTACCAGTCTCTTTACGAGAGGAGGTGCTGAGAGAGTTTCACACTTCTCCCTTGGCGGTACATCCCGGAGTGGCGAAAATGTACCAGGATCTCAGACGACAGCACTGGTGGCCGGGCATGAAGAAAGCTGTGGCAGAGTTCGTTTCACGATGCCTCACCTGCCAGCAGGTGAAGGCAGAGCACCAGGTACCAGCAGGCTTGGTACAGCCCTTGGAGGTCCCGGAGTGGAATTGGGACGGCATATCTATGGACTTCGTGACTGGACTTCCACGCACTTCCAGAGGTCACGACTCCATTTGGGTGATTGTCGACCGACTCACCAAGTCGGCACACTTCTTACCCATCAGAGAGCAGGGCTCAGTGGAGAGCTTGGGACGTCTTTACGTCCAGGAGATCGTACGGCTTCACGGTGTGCCATCATCTATCGTCTCCGATCGAGATGCTCGTTTCACTTCCCGGCTTTGGAAGGGGTTGCAGGAGGCGTTCGGGACGCGGCTCCATCTGAGCACAGCCTTCCACCCTCAGACGGATGGTCAGACGGAGAGGACCATACAGACACTCGAGGACATGCTCCGTGCATGTGTTCTCGACTTTGGTCGCAGCTGGGAGGACCACCTACCCTTGGTGGAGTTCGCGTACAACAACAGCTACCACTCCACCATCGGGATGGCACCATACGAGGCGTTGTACGGCAGACCCTGCAGATCACCGTTGTGCTGGACAGACCCTGGGGAGTCAGCACTCGTGGGACCAGAGATGGTCCGAGCTACGACAGAGAAGGTCCAGATCATCCAGGAGAGGATGAGGACAGCTCAGAGCCGGCAGAAGTCATATGCTGATAGGAGGCGGAGGCCACTAGAGTTCGAGGATGGCGACCACGTCTTTTTGTGTGTCTCACCTCGACGTGGTTTACGGAGATTTGGCCGAGGCGGCAAGTTGTCTCCACGCTTCATCGGGCCTTTCCAGGTCCTCGGCAGGATAGGAGAGGTGGCTTATCGCCTGGCTCTACCACCTCAGTTGCACCGGGTGCACGACGTCTTCCACGTGTCTCAGCTGAGGAGATACGTGCACGACCCGACACACATCATCGACTTTGGGGAGCTGGACGTGGACGATGGGGCGACTTTTGCGGAGGTCCCAGTGGAGATCGAGGATCGACAGGAGCGGGTCCTACGTGGGCGGTCGATTCCTCTTGTGCGCATCAGATGGCAGCACGGGAACCTCCAGGAGAGCACTTGGGAGCGGGAGGCTCAGATGCGTGCTCAGTACCCCCATTTGTTCCCCTAGTTTTTGATGTATCTTTACGGGGACGTAAAGCCCTGAGGTGGGAGTAATTTAAAGACCCGCAAATTTCAAGGAAATTTTTTTCTTAATTTTCTTTGGAATTTTACAAGAGCGCAGCTTCAGACGGCACCTGATTCCGAGGCCCGGTGTGCCCGGAATCAATTTCCGAAGTCTGGCTCGGGTACGTTCAGTGAACGGACGAGCGGGTTTTTCTATCTTTTGAACCAGTGCCCGGAATCAAATTCTGAGGGCACCGATGAAATCGCAGCGCCGGTATTTGCTTAGAAACGCCTCTTCCGGAGTTGCGTTTGCTCAGACGTGGTTTTTAAATTTTGCGGCTTAAGTCAGAAATAAGATAAAGTTTGTGCGACAACTTTATTTTATTTCACTTAAACTGCTTGGAAGCCACTTAAAGTCACTTAAAGGCGGCTTGAACTGAGTTGAACTGGATAGGATGCTATCCATAAATATCCTACCCCTTGGTAGGATATTTGTGCGGTGGGACCCGCACGAGCCCCGCCGTTTCTTTCGCTAAGTAACGCACCCGCGAAAACCCGTCAAAGTAACTGAAAAGTCAACCGACGCGTTTTCTTTAATTCTTAACAGACCATTTAATTGGGCTGTTTCTTTCGTGAATTAAATGGGCTGTTTTATTCGTTGAATTAATTCAACGAATTGAGTGGGTCGTTACTTACGCGTTTTGCGTTTGTTGGCAAAATAATAAAATAGACAAACTTGTCTATTTTGGAGGATTGCTATTCCTCTGAGCCTCCACCCTCTCCGCGAAGAACGCGAAGAACGCGAAGAACGCGAAGAACGCCGGAACCGGAATTCGACGACGCACGATCCGCGACGTCGACAACTTTTCCGCGACCTTCTTCTTCTTCTTCTTCTTCGGTGCCTCTTCTTCCGCGGCGAACGTGCGATCGACAACAAAGGTGAGAATCGAATCTTTTATTTCTCCTTTTTTAAATTTCAATAACAACGGATTTAATTAATTAAATCCGTTTGTTCTTGATCCGGAGATTGGCGACGCGACGCCGGATACCGCGACGACGCGACGATCTCCTTCCTCCGCGACGAGCGATTCCGCGACGACCCCTCGTCCGACGACGACGACAAGGTAAGGGTTGATTGGATTATTTTATTTCTTTTCCCGTGTTTATTCTTTTCAAAGAAAGAACCCGATCGGAACAATTTTAATCTATTTAAAATTGTTGATTTGGTGAATCCTTTTCCCTCCCGGTGACGTTTATGGCTAATGCGAAGGGTGCGGGTCTAACGAACAAGACCCGACAACCCTCCGCCGATCTATTTTGTTGTGCGGATTTGGCGGACGACGACGAACCGCGCGGCAGGGGCGATCCGTTGATCCCGCAGTGAAGGTCGGCATCCGGGAGGGGCAACGGCGCAGACGGGAGGCAAATCGGGCCACCGGAGCATCTCCGGCGGCCCGCGGAAGGCGGCGGCGCCCGGCGCGCCGCCGTGGAGGAAGCCCGCCGCGGCTGAAGCCGCGGCGGCAACGGCGGCCGGTTCCGCGGCCGCGCGGAACCGGGAACGGACGCGGCGGCCCGGCCGCGTCCGCGTGGCAGGCGGCCCCCCGCGGGGCCGCGTTCGCTTGAGCCGCGGGTCAAGCCCGCGACGCCCTTCCTTCGGCCGCTCGGCCGAAGCCGAGCCGGCCGGTCCGGTCGGCCGGGCCGCGCCCAGGCCGGACCGGACCCGGCCGAGCCAGTTCGGGTCGGCCCGGTTCGGGTCGGCCCGGTTCGGGCCGACCCGGTTCGGCCGACCCCAGGGGGGGGTTCGGGCCGGGTCGCCCCGGGCCCAGTACCCCCGTTTCGGGCCCTCTTCGGTCTTTCGCCCATATCTTGGGCCTGGGACCTCCGATTGACGAACCGTCAGCGGCTACGCGATCCTTGGATCGAGACGGTCGTTTCGGTATATTATACTCAAGGTTTCGGAAGACTTTGGGTACGGCCGGGTTGGTTCGTACACGAAGCCAACCGGGCCCTCGGAGCGGAAACGCTCATAACTTGAGCTACGGACGTCCGATCGACGTACCGTCAGCTGTGGTAGTTTCCTCTAAGTGAGACGGAACTTTTGGCATACTCCGCCCGAGGATCGGTTACAGGCAGAGTACGGTCGGGTTGGTTTTGCCCTAAAAACTAACCGGGCCCCTGGGACGAAAATGCCAATAACTCTCAGACCGGGCGTCCGATTGACGCGCCGTCTGTCGCGTTGAGATCCTGTTGTCGATACGGAACTTTTGGATACATCAACTTCGGACTACGTGTCAGTTGATGTATCAGCCCCTCGGCTCGTGGAGCGGACCCTCCTAAACGAGCTCGCTACGTGCGGGAACCCTAGCGCTGGCTGCGACCTCGACGACAGAGCAGAGATCCTCCGTGGACTGCGACGACGGCAGAGCAGAGATCCTCCGTGGACTGCGACGACGGCAGAGCAGAGATCCTTCGTGGACTGCGGCGACGACTGCGCAGAGATCCTCAGTGGACTGCGTCGACTACTGCACTCAGCGATCCTATGCGGATCAGTGCCCGATCCTGTGTGGGTCCTACTACCGGTTCTGTGTGAGCCACTGCCTACCGGTTCTGTGTGAGCCACTGCCTACAGGTTCTGTGTGAGCCCGATCCTGTGTGGGTCTTCTGCGGGGGTTAGTACCTATCGATCCTTCGTGGGTCCGACGACTTAGACGGATCAGTGATCGTCTTTGACGTCATCTGAAAAAGTATACCTGGTTGAGCTGAATCTTATGTTACTCTCCTTTGTGGATTGTGTTGAACTATCCTTTGTGGATTTACTGTTAACTCTCCTTGTGGATTTGAGTCTTGCTTTCCTTTGTGGATTGAGTTGTTCTTGAGCTCGTGAGCAGAGCTAGAATTGGGGACCTAGGTATATGTATGGGCATATACCTAAGTCGAGTCAGATGTTACTTCGTGATTGCATCTTTCTTTTGTGCTATATCCTTTGTGGATTTCGGGAGACCTTCGGGGGTCTCGGGGTCCTTACTGAGTAGTTGTACTCACCCCTGCACGGGCTATGCCCGCACCTTGTTGTGTTGGTTGCAGACGACGGACAACGCTGATCACGGTTGGGGCGTGAAGCAGGACGGTACCTGGAGGTGGACCACTGGTCGGGACGTGCACGGAGCGGACGTGGGACCCGAGGAGCTTGGAGGCTATCTGTACCCACCCTTCAGGTGGGATTGCCAGTGGACGACACGAGGCCGCCGTCTTTTCTTCAGTTGCTGTTTTTCTTTTCAGTTGTACTTTACAGTTGGGCTTGTATTTCCGGCCCCTTTACTTTTCTGCACTTTACTTTCCGCTTGCTGACTCTGTGTGGTTGTTACTTATAAAGGCAATGCCTTCCCTGTTTACTGGGATTTTACGCATTGGTGCTAGTCGCCAGCCCCTGGCCTATGGAAGGCGGGCTTGGGGTAGTCACGGCACGGGCCCCGAGGACGGGTCGTGACATGTTCTGCAATGAACCAACCTAGGATAACTAGACAATCCACCCAAGAAGGTCCTCCATAAAGCGAGAATCATCATAACCACCAAACATGTCTCATGTAAAACTAAAACAAGGAAAACCAATATAGTACATAACAAAAGAAAGAGTACATATCCATGAGACATACAACATCAAGATAAATAGATAAACCCAAAAGTAAAACAATACAATCCAAAGAACAAAGATCCATGTTTCCATCTTTTACCATTAAACAGACCCACACCAAAGATGATGACACTCAATAGAATTTGGTGAACAACATTATGCCCTTACCTTTACTACTGTCCTAAAAAACCACATTTAAAAATTCCAAATGGAAAAAGTAGGGAATGGACACAAATCCCAATAGAATTTCAACAAAGAACCTATACAAAGTCTTATATCCAGAAACCAGTAGTTCTATATTTAGAAAAACAAGTTTATAAATCATTTCTAGAAGATAAAATATTTTATAATACTAACCATCCCTTATTTTTTTATAAAGTATGTTCATATTATCACACTAAAGAATATAAAAAGTGTATATAAAAAATCATATGATTATAAGAAAAACCATCCATGGATACACTATAAGATAAAAATGTGAGAAATATAACAATGAAATATACCATCAACCCAAAATAAATGAAAAATCAAAATATTGGGCTCTAAAAAATGGGAACACATAATAGACCTAAAAATAAGCCTAAACCAAGCATAAAGTGGATCCAACTGATATTGATACCCAGAACAATATGTCAATATCACAAAACTGTTAGTGGAAATACACACACTAAAGTGACATGTCCATTTCTTGATGCACCCAAGGTTACCAAAGTGACATTTCTTTCAAAAGCATTTGAAAAACTTTCTCACATTTTATAAATCATTTTTTTCATAGTGAAGCATCTCTACCTCCAATCTTGAGAACCCATTTGTAATCAAATCCACATTTAAGGATTCTCATTAATATATAATGTGTCCAAAATAATTTTTAAATAAAATTACTTTTAAAAAATATCACATAAAGAAAATACACTTTGATATCAAATAAAACCTTTTTTATAATAAAAACTAAGTAATCAAACAATAATATCAATTTATTAAAGAATTTGAACCTTTTTATAGATACACCTATCTAACTAATGGTGAGGAATCATCAAGAATTAATTTCCCAAATCCAAGGTTTGATCCTAGTCAGATAGGGGCTTAAAGGACTTTAAAGTGATATCTTGTATTCCTAATACTTGAGAGTGAAAATTGGAATAAAGCTAAATTTGAGGGGATTTTAATATTTATAGTTGGTTGGGAAAATATAAAACCATATCACAACCTCAAGGACCACACCACAAAAGCTTCTAGACTAGGACATAGAGCCCCTAGTCCAGGACGCTATCATCCCTGATAAAATAGCCTCTAGAAACAATGTTTTAGACCTCACTAGATCATATTCTCTTTGCGAGGCACCACATAGAAGCTAGATACACCATGCCATAGGGGTGCTGATTTTAGAAAAACTGACCAAAACTCCCCACAAGACAGTATGGTGCTGTAACTCCCATCCATAGAGTAACCAATCACTCACCACAACACAATCCACCAATATTCCATAAGGGCGTCAAAATAGGTATAAATGACAAAAAACCACCCCTTGAGGCCCTACACCACAACATCTCCCTCCATTTCATAGATTATAGGGCTTTTCTATATCCTTTAACCTCTACGCTACAACCCCCTGCTTAAAAATATGATATACTCTAAAATTTCCCAAAAATTACAGAAACCGCATAAAACAAAAAAACTATAGGATATTAAAAACAAGGGGTTAGAAAAACATAAAAATAGGTAACTAGATGTAATAGTCTCCCCACCATAAACTCTTTATGCCCCTTAAAATCGATTATGAATATGGACTCACAAAAAGAGAAGGCCACTATTTCCTTACCAAGGATTCATATTCCCACATATCATAGAAATATCATCTACACTACCATAGAATAAGGACTAAAGAAAATTTTTTACCCTAAAATACATTTTCTTGTAAATTCATAATCTAAACTGGTTTCTCAACCATAGTGGTGTTTGGATCAAGATCAACACCCTCCCATTGAATCACATTGGAAGAGTCCAATTGATTCCTCCTCGACTGGGAAAAATGAAACATGTCATGAATTGATTTCAAGAAATATAGCAAGTACAACTAATACAATACCTTTACAAGATTATCCATAATCTCAAAGGGGAAAATGAACCTTAATGAAAACTTACCCTTCTTACTGAACTGATGGTGTCCCAAGCAAGGTGAAAATGAAAGAATGACCTGATCACTAACCTCGAACTCTAGTGACCATTAATGACGCCTCAAAGGGTGACATCTTAATTGAATCACAATAACTGCTGTTATAGTAAAATTCATCCATAGGAAAATTATTTTCCCAAGAACCACTGAAATTAAGAACACATGCTCAGAGTATATCCTCAATAACCTATATATCCCTCTTTGTCTTCCCATCCATAAACAAATGATATGTCATGCTTAACTTCAACTGGGAACCCATCAAATCTAGAAAACCTCTCCAAAATCTGGATGTAAACCTCATATCCCTATCATAAATAATTATACAGGGAACTCTATGAAGTCTCACAACATCTCAAACATACAAGTGTCTGAGGTTATACACCTTCATCATCTCCTTGATTGGGAGTAAATGAGGCGATTGTGTAATTCGGTCAATGATCACCCAAATAATATCCTTCCCACTTGTATTCCATGTTAAAAAAATGATGAAGTCTATGAAAATATCATACCTCTTTTATACTATAATAGAAAAAGTTTGAAACAATCCAGTAGGTCTTTGGTTCCCTGCCTTAATTATCTAATAAGAAAGGAACCATGACACAAAAACAACAATCGACTACTTCATCCCCAACCCAAAATACTAACATCTCAAATCATGATACATATTGGTAGTCCCATGGTGCATGGACTAACAATACTGGTGTCTAATTCCCATCAAATCCTACCATATAGAAATTGAAATGACCAACCTACATCGAAAACACAATGCACCAATGTAAGACCAAGATTAATCACCAGAGGTATCCCCACCATTTAAAATTTTACTAAATCACTGATAATCAGTGTATGACACTTTATCAAGATGAATCCAATCATAAAATGATGATTCATACTTAACTAAAGCTAAGAACAACTGCCCATTAGCCTCTTTCACTCCAAAGCTTATCTCAGTGAACAAACTCACCAGAGACCAATCCTCCACTAATTCCTTCAAGTCTTGAGTAGGTAATTTCCCGCTAAATGCATCAAAAACTGCCTTCCATTTCCTAGTATTTTAATAAATATTAAAATAAAAAGTTTTTAGATACTCAACCTAACATTTCTATCACAATTTTAGGTCTATCTGAGTACAAATATACTTCAATCCTTTATTCAAAAAATATGACATAAAATGATCCCCAATGAGACAGTGACAACATGTTTTGAGTACATTCATAACTTCTACCAAGTAAATATAGTGGGTGGGGTAGTTGTTCTCATGAGGGTACAACTGGAGAGAGCCATAGGCCACCATATTCTTCCCTTTCATCAAGACACAACCCAATCCAGTACCCAAAGAATCACAAAACACATTATATCCTAAACCCATTTTCAGATGAATAAAAACCAGAGATAAATTAAACCTCACCTTAAGTTCCTTAAAAATAATATAACACTTGTAATTCCACTCAAACTTTATACCCTCATGAGAAAAATCTTTTATTAGGGATGTAATCTTGGAGAAGTCTGGAAAAAACCGCCAGTAGTATCCAGAAAAACCTAAGAAAATATAGATCTCAAACACATTTCTAGGTTGTTCCTAGGATATCATAACCAATAAATATTTAGGATCTACTTAGATGCCACTCACAAATATAACATTACCCTGAAAATTCACTTATTGTATCCATAATTCACAATTAGAAAGTGTCCTATAGAACCGATGTTCATTCAAGATTTTGAGGATAATATCTTAGTGATCCTAGTGATCTTATTATGACTTGGAGTATAAAAAAATACCATCCAAAAAAAAAATATGAATGAGTCCAAAAATATATATGAAATAATAAATTCATCAATTCCATAAACACTGCAGGAGTGTTAGTGTGACCTAATGGAATAACCAGAAACTCGAAATGCCCATACCGACTCCTAAATGATGTTTTAGGTATATCCTCTTCCTAGAGTCTCAAATGATGGTATCCTAACTGTAGGTCAATATTAGAAAAAAATTACCCCTTTTACATGATCAAATAAATCATCAATTCTTGGCAAAGGATACTTGTTCTTAACGGTCACCCAATTTAGATTTTAATAATCAATCCATGTCTGAGACTTCTGTATTCTTTCATGGAAAATAGAACAAGAAAATCCCAAGGTGACATGATAGGATGAATAAATTCCTTAGCCTCAAGGTACAAAACTCGGAATTTATATTCCATCAACTTAGTTGGTTCTATGTGATAATATTACATAGAAATGTGCATCATACTAGGGAGTAGGTCAATAGTGAACTCGACCTCACTCGATAATGGTAACCCAAAACAATCATTAGGAAATACCTCAGGATATGCATTAACCATAATGAGAAGTGGATTTCTCAAGGTAGATTCAACAAAATCAAGTAAAATCTCTGATATCTAGCATGTGATCACTCTAATATAAGGAACAACATTCCCTACTATCCAAGATCTAGAATATTAGTCACCCTAAAATACATAAGAGACCCCGACGGGAGATAATAACTGAATTCAATGATGATAATAGTTGATATATTACTTTATGATAATAATACAATCCATTCCAATAATTAGGTTGAATATATCATAATAAAAAAACTAATAAGTCTTACACCACTTTGAAGTTAGTTATCATTACTGAACACATGGGACATTTAAAACCTTGTTCATAACTCTTCCCCAAAGGCATAGAAATATCCAATAAGAAAATAATAATATTGAAATGAAATCCCAACATGTCAACCAAATTTGATGATATATAAGAGTTAATATCAACTATATCAAAAAAAGTTAATACTATAAAGGAAGAATTAAACACCTTTCCTTTACCAGTAGCCAACCCTACCTCAGATTCCACTAGCACATACTTCACTGCATAGAGACATTTAGTCTTAGCTCCACCATAAGACATACTTTCTATATGAACATACCCCTTAGCCTGAAGATAAGACCCAATACTATCAGAATAATTATAATGAACCTAAAAACCATTGGTGAGAGTGGATCCATCCTTACTACCATGGGATATCCACCCCAAAAAATGAATGAGATGACTAGATTGTCTATAAAGATGAAAATTTTAGGGCACTTCCATATAATTAGTCTTGTAATGACCATGAATCCCAAAATAATAGAAAAAAGCCTGATGCTATCATGAAGAATCCCCTAAAATTGGTCTTGAAGAAAACTGTGTACCCTTATGTTTTATTTTCTAACTAAAAGACATACCCTAGCTAATAGATGTAGCAATCGAAGCTATACCTAAACCTGTTCTCCTAGCTATGTTTGCCTCTTCCTGACTGAAAATTATTTTTTATTATTATAAAATAAAGGAAAATTCCTTACATGAAACCAAAAAGTCACGGTGGTCTAAAGTGATGAAGACCTAAGGCATATCCTTGAACAAACAAATTATATTCCTGGGGTAATGAGCCAAAATGAGAAAAGATCAAGAAAGGTTCCTCCGGTCTACCACCTCTCGAAAGAGAATCTGCAACAAAGTTTCCTTCCCTTGGGAGATGCTAAACCACACAGCCTCTGGGTAAAATTAAGATACAACTACAGATCAAATAAATCAAAGACCATGGTACCTCGCCTTTATCCATGATCGCCTGAACTAGCACCTCTGAATCTAATTCAATTTCAGTGCAATCCAGAAAAATTCTGTTACACAGCGTAATCCCTGTATGCAGAGCACGAATCTCTACTTCAAGTGAGCACCCCAATCCGTGGTAGCTACTGAAGGCCATCACCACAGAACCTTTCCCATCATGAACCAACCCTCCTCCATGCATAACTCCATGTAGCAGGGACCCATCCACATTGAGTTTGAGCCCGTTCGGCAGAGTTTTCCAACTGATCCAGGATCCATTAGATCTTGGAGGCATAACCGGCCTGTTGAGGAAGTTGCAGAGGGAGTGTGAGTACTGACCTTTCTTTAACAAGGAACCAAGATCATATACCAAACTTCTCATTCTCAGATGTAGTAGGAAAATTGAAGGTCGGGTCTTTGTTCGAGCCATGTTCTTAGCTTCCCAAATAGTCCAAACAACTGCCATAGTAGATATGCACTGAATATTTGATTCCATCTGTTCAGACTCTATACCCAAGAACCAGACCGAGGAGAGCTCCTGAAAAGAATTGCATGTCCTGACCGAGACTCCCCCTCTAGCCATGCTAGACCAGAGCTTGTTATCCCATTCCCTCTGAA
This sequence comes from Viscum album, assembly GCA_963277665.1. Lineage (NCBI taxonomy): Eukaryota > Viridiplantae > Streptophyta > Magnoliopsida > Santalales > Viscaceae > Viscum > Viscum album. The sequence continues at coordinate 1,495,393,107 of OY728120.1, forward strand.
AAACAGGTGTGAAACCGACTCCACATGAGGAGAGACACAACAGAAACATCTCAAGGCTATCTGAACCCCCTTCTTCTGGACATTTTCTTCAGTAGGAAGAGTAGAATTTCTGGCACGCCAAACTAGAAAACCAAACTTAGTTGGAATATCTTTGCACCAAAAATGCGCCCCCAGCTCATCCCGGACCCTATCATGGTGGATCAGGAGGCGAAAATCTCTCCCATTGAAACACCCCGACTTTGCCTCCATAAAATAAAGTCTGTCCTCTTCCTTCGATAGGATAATTTCCTTGAAATCCTGTAACTGGTCCCTATTCATAATGGTTTCCATGAACCTAGGGTGAGCAGATGCCTCCTTCACAGAGAAATCAGGAACTGAACAATATGGAAAATAGAGTCTCTCCCCAATCCAATTGTCCCTCCATAAGTTGATATTCCCTTGTCCTAGAATCCACCTACTAGAATCCTGAAGAATATCCAGCTGGGACCTGATAGTTTTTCCTAATCTAGAAAGCTTTCTGATCTCCCACTCCTCCCAGTTGTTTCCATACTTCTTGCTAATGACCTGTTCCCACATCGATCTCCCCTCCAAAAAATCCCAAGCAAGCTTAGCTTGCATAGAATGCATGGAATCAGAAATGTCCCTCATGCCTACACCACCCTCCTCCACTAGTTTAGCCATCAGAGACCAAGCAGCCCAATGCGACCTTCCCACAAAATTAGCATCCCAAATGAAACTGTTCATCACCTTCTCCATCGCCGCAATCGTCCCCTCGGGAGGTGTAATAATATATAAAACGTGAATAGGAATGGAAGAGACCACACTGTTGATCAAAGTCACCCTTCCTCCAAAGGAAAGAAACCTATTTTTCCAATTCAGGATTCCACCAGACATTTTGCTAAGAAGACCCTCAAAGAATACCTTCTTCACCCATCCCTTTGAAATAGGCGCCCCAAGATATGTCATGGGAAACTACTTCTGGTTTATTCCAAGAATGTATTGGATTTCCTGAGCTCTTCTCCTTGAACAATTATTGGAGATAAACACATTACTTTTACCAAAGTTCACCTGCTGACCACTTAAGCTTTGGTAAATTAACATGAGGTGCATTAAATTATCCAAGGAAGATCTCTTTCCATTCAAAAAAATAAGAATATCATAAAAAAAACATAATATGAGAGAAAATATCTAAAGCTTTAGACCGATAAGGCCTAATCTTGATGCTCCTGAAACAATTTTGTAAATTCTAAGATAGAGCTTCCTGAGCAAGGAGGAATAAGGAAGGGGAAAGAGGATCTCCTTACCTAACGCCTCTCACACTTTTGAAGAAGCCAAAGCTCTTCCCCAATAGGGATATGGATAGCTAAGGGGAAGAAAATCATCAGAAGCACAAATCACAAACCCCTTCCTGAAAAACCATCTTTCTCATCACCTGGAGGATGAAGCTCCATTCCAACTTTTCGTAAGATTTATCCATGTCCACCTGAATAATAACATTGGAATCAATCACCTTTCTATCAATATCAGCTAATAACTCCTGAGCCACTCCCACTGCCCCTTTTATGCCTCTTCCTTGGATAAAGCCTTGCTGTTCTTGGGAAATAATCCTCGGGAGCAGATTACTTATTCTCCTAGAAATGATAGACGCCAAGATTTTATAGGAAACATTGCAAAGGCATATTAGTCTATACTAGCCGATAGAACAAGGGTCTTTCACCTTAGGAATCAAAACCACTCTAGACGCACATGAACCTCTATTGATGGTACCTCCCTTGAATAAATCAATCACGACCTCAATCATACAAGGACCCACAAACTCCCAGTTTGTGACATAAAAAACAGTAGGGAATCCATCCGGGCTTGGTACACCATCTAAGGGAAAATTATGGACCACCTCCCATATCTCACTCTTAGATGGCAGGGATGTTAATCCTTCATTATCCTGGGAGTCAACCCTCCTTGAAATGTTCTACATAAAATATTCTTGATCAAGCCGTAACTCCTCGTCACCTGTAGTTTGCTGATTCTCACCTTTCAACAGTCATTCTAAGTGGTCTAGATCCAGATTTCTAGCAACATTGATGTCATAAGAGAAGGAACCGTCCTCCAGTCTGATGTTGATTTTATCATTCTGCCTTTCTTTCAGACAGGCATGGAAGAAGCCGATATTTCTGTCCCCTTCTTTGAGCCACCTGATTCTAGCACGCTGCTTATAACCCTTCTCAACCTCCCACAATCTTTCAGTTAAGGTCGCTTGTTTATCACATAATAAAATGAAGGATGCATCCTCCCACCTTTGTATAAGAGAGTCTTCCAAACCTTAAATATCTATTTGAAGCACCTCGATAGGGTCATTTGATGTTGGATGATCCATAAACCATTTTCAAATATCAGCTTTCAATATTTTGAGACGTCTAAAAAAACCAACCCAAGCCCTTCCATCCGTTTCTTGAACCCAAGACTCTCGCATCATTTGAATGAAGCCTTCCCTACTATGCCAATCCGTAGAATATAAAAAACCTCTATAATTCTGGTTCCCCTGCACGAGTTTCACCAGAATTGGAGAATGGTCCGAAAGGCCCCGTGAAAGATGAACAACTGAGTCCCCTGAGAAAGAATTTAGCACCTGAATATTAGCGAAACATCTACCCAATCTACACCATATACTATTTCCTCCTTTACGATTGTTGCACCAGGTAAATTTACTCCCATTTAATCCCAAATCTAACAAACCCATGCTATAAATAAAGTAGTTAAAATCAAGCAGACTATTGTTAAACAACGACAACTCTCCCCTCTTCTCTGAAATATCAGATAGCGCATTGAAGTCCCCACCCACAAACCAGGGTAAATCCGATGTAGAAAAGGATAGAAGATAATCCCATAGCTCCATTCTGATTAAAACATCATAGCTAGCATAGATAAAGGAAAATAAAATAGAAGAACCTCTGAATCCTAGCTTCACCATGATACATTGCTCATGCACCTGCATCAACTCCACCTGAAGTGAGTTCTTCCAAAAAATAAATATATTATTGTTACCTGAATGGCCTTGTAAAAAGTGACCAAAACCCATCTTTCTGGAGAAAAAACCCATCCTGCAAGTATTCTGCTTTGGTTCTAAAATAACCACCATAGGAACCCTATTTCTTCAACACTCAGAGGCAAAAAAGGTGCATTTAGCTTTCCCCCATATGCCACGATCGTTCCATATAAACACCAAAGTCATTAACTCAAGAAACTCTTGACCTTATGGCCAGGGATACCTGCATGAGGTCTGAATAGAATCTTTCCACACTCCACCTTGGCCATTGACCGAGTCACTGGGCTAGAAGAGATCTCCGAAGAACACCCTTTCTTTGGTGTGCAGATTTTATTTTTCATGGGGATGTTGCTTTCCTACAAGAGTGATAATCTATTCTCCTTATCCTCCATAGATTGTGTTGGAATCAATTATTCATGCAGAAATGCGACCATAAGAAGCTGAGCCCTGGAATGCCGAGAAAATGAAATCTCCTTGGACATCCCCTCTGAGAAACCCCTAGATGAAGTTTACTGAATCAAATGCGGAAGATCAAACTCTGACGTTAACAAAGACCTCTTTTCCATATCCACAGATAAAGCATTAGGAGTCCAGAATTCCTCCACCGAAGAGGTGGAACTTGAAGGGACTGGAACTGTTGAATAGACCATTTTACCTTTCCCTTTCCAATTATAGGGAGAAGGAACCACTTTTTTCTTCTCTGATAATGTATTATCCCGGATGAGACTGCCGAGAGACCTCAGCTTCAGCAGAAACAGCATAGGAGGCACAAGACCCGCTAGTGAGAACAAATCTGTCAGAAACTTTCCAGAAAATGATGAGCAACATTGTGGCCCAGATCCAGCATCAGATAGGAATTTAAAAGATTTTACCGAATCTTTGGAGTTCACCAGTACCTTTTAGGAAGATGAAGCACGGAATTCCTCAGGTGGCACTGAACCAAAAACCTCATTCCCTTTCAAAGAACCAAGAGCATCCTCCTTCAAATCAGAAGACAAGGATTTCATCGGATTAACCAGAGGTTTGGAGTACTCCCGATGGTGAAGGCATTTACTGCCCTTCCTGTAGGAATCCACAGCATGGCCTTGAATAGTGCATGAAGTGCAAAATCTAGGAGGAGCCTGATAAACCAACCATTGCCACAAGTTCAACCCCTCAAGGGATCGAATCAGAATTCAAGACAGAAATCTCACCGCTAAGTTCATCTCAACATAGATTCTAGGGTTAGCTGTATCCAATAATATATCAGTATTCTTGTCCACACAAAGAAAATTACCCAAAGAATCCCCCACCACTGCCAGGATCGAGGGGTTATGAATAGGAAGGGGAAGACCCAATAATTTTATCCATACCACACCCATATTAGATTCTCCACCATAGTGACAAGCCCACGCCCACCGAGCCAGAGAAAACCGGAAGTTTCCACACCGTCTATCTGTCCTTGACCAAGCACGAATGAAATCATCCCTTGAATGGAGGTGAATTCAGAAGGAGACCTTTGATAGTTGCGACATAGCTAACGGACCTTGAAGACCCTAGGAGCCCACAAACCTCCGAAAGGCCTCCAAGGATGGTTTCACCGAGCCAAATATGGCCACCAGAGTAAGGTTATGCACCTCCGCAGCACGCTCCAAATCTCTGTTAGCTACCACCACCACCAGATTTCCTTCCGAGACCTCCGGATGTCTAGGTTCAATCTAAATCGGCGGAATAAATAACCTATCTCTCTTCTGACCATTCCCACAGACTTCCTCCTTGAAGGAAAGAGATGATGATCCCTTGACAAAACCACCCTTCGCCTTCCCACCACTAGGGGATCCAACATCAGCAGCCGAAGCACCAACATCCGGAACTGCTCCAGTCAAAGCATGCACCCCGCCAGTCGAAGAACTCATCATCACACCGAGACTCACAGAGACAATACTATCATATGTTTTTTTCCATGTTTTCCTCTTCCATAGTCACTTTGTTTTCTACTTCCACAAAGGTTAAAATGCATAATAGAATCAACATAGATCAAATATCATCCCTTAGACCATTCTCAAAACATTTACTCTTAAGGTAGTCATTAGTGAAAATCTTAGGTTATAGGTACACCAACTTAGAAAAATGGGCGGAATAATACAAAACCATTCACTCCCCCTGATCAAGGATCAACACTCCAGGGTATTTTACACTTTCAACCTTTAAGGTAAAAACTACTGATTGATGATTTTCTTGAAGGAAACTTAGGTAAGATCCTCATATAACTTAGCTTGAACAATAAATTCTCACCATATCCTTCACAATCCTTTAAGAATATATGTGTAAAAATATACCTTCGAGTCTTCTGGAGTTTTCAAGAAGTAGAATATCCTCTTAATCCCCTAATTTAATACCTCAGATTCCTAGGGTCCTTTGTCACCATGGAACGTGGGTGGATTCTACTTAGTAAATTCTAAAACATGATCCACTAATCATCCATGGTGACCGATACCCTATTGACTTGGTATATAAATAAATTAGATTACAACTTCCACAAAAATGGGTCCACTAGAGGGTATTCCCATGGAACATGTCTCACAACTTCCTCTCTTGGATTCAGAAGTTAGAGGAACTGTCTGATAAACACAAGATAATAACCAATAAGCTTATAAGTAACTCTCAAATAATAAGACCACTTAAAGAATCCATATTAATACCTTTAAACATCAATAATATAAATCAATCATGGATTCTATTAATTAAGGTAAACATTTTAAGAAGGAACATGTCCATTTAAATAAGCCCCAAATATACTTTATTCAAATATCCTCAAACCCCAATCCTCAAACTTGGAAAAAATTCCCATTTACCCATGTTAAATCGATTTTAGACATAGAAGTGAGCCTTCTAAACAGCTTTTTTCACAAACTACCAAAATTTTTATAGACCTAAATATGGTCTACCAAACACCCTAAATTAAACCTAGGAAATTTTACAACAATTCAGGTTGGGTATTCCCTTGGATACCATTTTTAATGAACCAAAATAGGATTACAAAAAAATTCACCCAAGAATATCCGCCATAAGGGGAGAATAATCATAACCACCAAACATGTATTGTCTAAAACTAGAATAAGGAAAATCTACATAGTATATTGTGGAAGAAATAGTACATATCCATGATATATAAAACATCAATCCAAATGACTAAACCCAAAAGTCAAACAAGACAAGCTGAAGATAAAATATCCCTGACCCTCCATCCCCACCAAATTGACCCATTTTAAATCCAGTGACACTCAAGATAAGTCGGTGAACTACATGACACCCTTACCTTTACCAATTTCTTGAAAAATGACATCTAAAAATACCCAAAATAAAAATTAGGGTGTGATAAAAAATCCTAGTAGGATTTCACCAAATAACCTATAAAAAGTCTAATATCAAGAAAAAAATAGTTCTAGATTAAAAAAACTAGTTTATAAATAATTTATAGAAGATAAAACATTTTACAAAACAAAAAATCATTTGGTTATTAATAATGGACTTTCATATTATCACAATAATGAATATGAAAAGTGTATATAATAAATCATGTGAGTATGAACAAAACCATCCATGGATACACTATAAGATAAACATGTGAGAAATCCAACCATGAAACAAACCATCATGTGTAAAACCATGAATAAATGATAAATAAAAATATTGGGATTTGAACTATGGGAATACATACTAGAAATAAAAAGAATCACAAACCAGGCATAAAGTGAATAAAAATGATATTTAGTCTGATAACGGTATATCCATATCACAAAACCTTTAGTGTAATTACAGAAACTAAAGTGACATGTCCATATCCTAGCACACCCAAGGATCCCAATGTTCCATTCTTTTCAAAACCATTTGAAAACCTTGTTCATGTTTTATAAATAATTTTTTTCACATCGAAGCATCTATAATTCCAATTTGGAGAACCTAATTGTAATAAAAAACCACCATTTTTTCTTTTCATCCCCATATAATGTGCCTAAATCCATGTTTAAATAAAATATATTTAAAAATATTAATCTCAAAATAAAATCTAACATGATTTCAAATATAATATGTTCACAACAAAAACCTTTTAATTGAATATGAATATCAAGTTATCCAATAATTTGAACTTTTGTATAGAGAAACCTACCTCAAGAATGGAGTGAAATTACCAAGAATAGATTTCTAATAGCTTGGGGTTGATCTTGGTTAGAGAGGGGTATTAAGGCCTTAAAATATATCTATTAGGTGCCTAATAAATGAGAGAGAAAAGTGTAAGGAAAACTAAATCCAAGTGGTTTTGAATATTTATAAGCAGTCTGGAAAATATTACACCAAAATACAGCATCAAGGACCACACCATAGATTCTCCAGACCATGCCACAAATCCCATTATCCATGATATAGTTATCCCCAACCAATCAGACTTTGGAAACCATGCCACATACCTTTCCAAATCCTCTTATAAAGGGGACTAACTATGGATTATTCAGATACACCATGCCACAAGGGTGAAAATTTTGGAAGAATAAGCCAAAACTCCTCACCGGATACCATAGTGCAGTAGCTACCATCCACAACGTAGCCTACCGCTCACCATGATGTAGTCTACCACTATGTTTTAAGGGTGTCTAAATGGGAATAATTAACTAAAAACCACCCCTCAATCCCCTATGTCATAGTGTCTCCCTCAATGTAGGAGTGCTCAGGGATTACGCCATTGCCTATACCCTCCATGTCACACCCCTTCATAAAAACTAGATTCACTCCAAATTTTCCCAAAATTTATAGAAACCACAAAAAACTAAAATATTTATGATAAATAAAGGGTTTTTAAAAAATAGAAAGATGGTAATGGGATGTTACATGTTTGATCAGTTAAAGGGGGTGAAGTGGTTTTTGAAATTCGGCCTACGGTCGGGGTATCATCAACTTAGGGATTAGGATTCAGATATCCCAAAGAATGCTTTTAGGAGTAGGTATGACCATTATGAATATATTGTAATGAATTTTGGCCTAAAAAATGAACCTGTATTTTTTATGGATTTGATTAACTTGATATCCCATCAGTATCTAAACACCTTTGTCACGGTATTCATGGATGATATTCTATTTTTTCTAGATTTGATCATGAGCATGAGCACTATCTAAATTTGTTTTATGAAATCTTGAGGACCCACTACCTTTATGGGAATCTTTCTAAATGAAATTTATTGATCCAACAAGTGAAGTTCTTGGGGAACCTTATTTCAAAATATGGCCTTTCATTTGATCCTAAGATTGGGAGGGATGCATGTCATGGTAAGAACCATGAAACATATTTGAGATATAGATATTTCTAGGCCTGGATGGATATTATTGTTGGGTTTTAAAGTATTTATCAAAGATAGAATCAACTTTGACTACTCTTACTTATAAAGGGGTGAAATTAAATTGGGATGCTAAGTTTGAAACTTATTTTGATGAATTGAAATGGATTCTGTCATCAACTCCTATTTTGATCTCACCTGATCCCGATAAGACATATGTGGTATAATATGATTCTTCTGGTGTTGTTATGTGTTTATTTATTATTTATTATGATCATTTCATGTCCTATAACTCTTGACAGCTTTGGCCACATTGGAAACATCATCCCACTATTGATTTGGAGCTCATTGCTCTTATGAATGTGATTAAATATTAGTGGAACTATATTTTTGGGGATAGTTTCATGGTATTTTATAACCATAATAGTATTAGATATATATTTTCTTATAAGGGCCTTAATCTTAGATAGATGTGTTGGTTTGAATATCTTTATATGTTTGACTTCGACATTGCCTACACCCTAGGAAAGGAGAATGTCATTTTAGACACTCTTAGTATAAAAGTTCCCCCATGGGTTGTCTTGGTATCAATGGAGGAACTAAGTCCAAAGAATGGTGGAACTACCTAGGTTGAGATGTAAGGTCCACAATGAGGATTTTTTGGTCTGGGGGGGTGGATGCAACACCCTAAAATGTTAAAGGGTTTAAAGGATAAGTGTTACTACCCAAGTCAACATGTTGTGACTTTATTTTGAGGAGCATACCTAATTATAACTCAACTTTTAATGAGGTTTGGTATGGACTAATGATCAAGACGGGTGACCTCCTTGAATGTTTTCCAAGGTTTGTGCGAGTGAGGACAAAACACACTGAAAGAACATGTATTGGAATGTGGGGATACTAATTAGTTTAATGACTTATTCGACACGTGGGTGGTCCCCTTGGGTGAGGAAAACACATGTATATGGGGAAAATAGGGTGAATACAGGAAAAAATGATTAAAAATAGAGATTAATTTAATTTATTAAGATAAAAACACATTACGAGTATATAAACAATTTTTAGAAAAATGTGTTTTTAAGCTAAAAAACAAACTTATATAAAAATAAAGTTTAATGGTGACTCCTATGAAATTAATTAGATTATTTATAATTAAAGGATAATTATGTAAATTTATGATCAAATTCAAAATTTAATGGTACTTTTATTGGAAAATATATTACATTTTTTACAAAATTGACATTTTCACTATTCATTGAAAAATAAATATTTTTGAAAAATCCTAAAATTTCACCTTAATATAATATTGAAATTTTGATTTAAAAAATGATATTCATTTAATCAAATAATATTTATAAAAATATTATAAATTAATTATAATTTCAATTCATGTAAAATTCAATAGGAACCATTTTGAAGAAAACACATTTTTGAAGTATAAAACGATTTTACTGAAAATTGAGTACTTATTAATTATGAATTAATCAATACATTTATAATTTTTAAATCCTTTATAAATATTTTTCATAATATAGTTATTACTATTCATACCTACCAATTTAATGGCTAGGTTATAGGGGTTTACCATATTGTAGTTCATATAGTTTCGAGGTTGCGTTTAAGGAAATATATCACACACTTATATTTTATTAATCGAAAAATGTATTCTAAAATCCTAGGGTGTTATATTATCCCACATAAATAAATTTTACCCACATAATTTTTATCTCTATAATCAATGTTTTAATATTTTAAAATAATTTTGTTAAAAACCCACATTGTACAAAGGGACAATAAAACTTCATTTCAAAGGAGGAAGCAAGAAACATAATGGTTATATGAAATAACACATAATCAGGTTCCCAAATAAGGAGAACATTAGTGGGAAGTGAGAATATGAACATGGTAGAGAAATATAATGCCAAAATAATAATATAGAGTGATATATTACACGGTCATGAGAAAGTTAATAACCACAATACCATCAATTATTTAGGGATGAAAATGACCATAAAACTCTTAGAAATAGTTTTAAAAAGGAAAAAACTTTCATCTTGAAGATCCTTTTTCCTAGAGTTGAGGAATTATTTTATCATAGATAATAAGAAAATATACTTACTTTATTTCTTTCCTTTTTATAAGCATAATTTTATCCATTGTTTATTCTTCATTCAATTTCCTCTTCTATATCATCTCTTACTCCAAGAAATGAATATTCATAATGAATTATTTTTTATGACTGGATAACTAAAATTAACTTTTAACATATCATAATATATATAAAAGAAAAAAAATCCATTCCTTATATCTCTATATATTTACCAAAACCAAAATTCTTAGCACGAGTTGTCCAATATGGATAAATTGTCATATGATGAAATAATACATTAATCTATAAAACCTCAACAATAACACCCAAAGTTAAAATTAAACCATTCCATAAATAGTTAACCATAACACTCCTCCAAAATATATCTGTCCAAATTCAAAACACATGAATTTAGTAAAAGGTCACTAAATTTCCAAAATCCACTTAACTTTAATCCATAAATAACATAAAGTAGCTCTCAATGCCCTATAATAAACATGTGAATACCATGATCATATTTACTCTTAAAAAATGTCATTCCTTTTCCAAAATAACATTAATCACTATAAAACCTCAATGAAAACATTTATGCTACCAAAAAATTAACTCTATCCTTATTCCTAAAATATAACCACAGACTATCGAATATATTTCATAAATCTAAAAACGATATAAAATTCATAAACGATAACATAAATCAATTTTTCTTCAAATAAATAATTAATTTATAGGTCACCAATGCTATCCAATTTACATTATCAATATCAATCATCTATTTATCTCAACTAAATATTATTATCTCAAACTCAATAACATATTAAGGGTTATCTATCCCTCAATCATGCATTTTTCAAAAATATCACCATACCACTATAACATTTTCTTGGTTATCGATACCATTCAATGTATAGTTGTAAACCCTTAAAGAAAAACTATCGTGGAATAATAATTATATGTTTTATGATTATTATTACTATAATATCATTAATAAAACACTTATACAATATAAATATCAAATCCTAATACATAAACACATTAATTATTTAAATTTAATTATTGGCATAGCGTATGAAATTCCTTGGTCTTGGAGTTATCCCTTGGATTAGGGCATTAACTCAGATAATTTTCAAGTCCCCCACATATAATACATCGAAATATAAATGATACCATGGGATGAACTTTATTTACCTTAATTCAATTCTTTAATTTTTCTTTGGAAATTACATTCTCTATGTCCTTTTCCACACATAAAAAAATTTCATATTCCTTTGAGACATTTCCCCAGGTACTTTTTCCCACATTATTGACATGTAGGAAGCTGAATCTTCTTTCCTACATGATCTTCATGAAAATCCATTTTTCTCTTATTTAGTTCATAAAAAAACTCACTTATATACAAGTTGATAATCATATAATAAGATAGTTGGTCAGGTAAAATCACAATCTTTCACATTCTATCTCCCATATCATTTGTTCACTCATGAGGGAAATCATTGCATCCTCAATCATATTCTTCACTAACATATTTCCTCATGGTTCTAGACATTAAATAAAACCAAAATCATAGTATGAGAAATAGTAATGAGTAATCATCTAATCATGAAAAATAATTCATAGGATATCTAAACCATGATACCTTGTTTTCAACCTGTGACACCTTAGGTTTAACCTAGTCCATATATGTTTATGATATATTCAATCCATCATAATGGATCATAAAGAAAATGTGAATTAACCTAAGCATATCCCACACGAGTGTTAAACTAGGTTCATAGTAAGGGCCCATTCATTGTGCACTAGAATTATGGATGATATGTGCTAAACCAACTCCTTTTAGGGTTATTACCCTTGGATACATATATTCCAAAACTATGTCCACTTGTAGTATCCAAAAGGGATGATTTTTCTTACAAAAACCACACTCTTTTCTTTAACATAAAATAATATGTTCTCTTATACTTAGTATTATCATAAATTATTTCACTAATGTTTCTATATCCTAGTTTCCAAAAGTCACTAAACCTTTCTCTGATGATAACTATAGGGACCAATACTTTTCATACATAAATATTACATCATTTTAATGAATATTCAATATATATCACAATAATACATGCCTTAGGACCTTATAGGTTTAGTGTCCTTGGAAACTTGGATATATAAACAACTATTATATAAAATATTTAAATAAATTTTGATTAAGTTATTCTCAAATAAAAACCTTTTTAGATATATCATACTTAAAAACATTCTTTGTTACCTAGGAAAGGGAAACATAAGAAAGGGTGAGCTCAGATTCCTAGTAAGGGTGAACATAAGAGATATCAATCAGTGATCATAAGTGGGAAAAAGATAAGAATAAGGGCATGGGAGCATGATCAAGACATAAAAAAATCATACCTACTTAGTCAAATATCTTTAATAATGAAACATTACATAAGGTTTTTTCAAATAAAATAATAAAAAAGATTGTGGAATCATCCATAATCAATCCTGGGCCATGATAACATATCATAAGCATAAAAAATAAGTTTTTTTTCATACAAATAAGAATATAAAATCATTTCCTTAGTCAAGGATCACTTAAAAGACTATCATAGTTTATTGGGTTCACTCCCCATTCCATCATTTCCTTAGTAAAGTTTCACTCCCAATACTATCTTATTGGACAAAGTCCCTTACTTAACTGGGTTAAATCCTCATTCTAGTTCTTATTATCTCATGAGATATCCTTATTTACCCAATTAATTAGAGGGTTATATAATTCTAGGCCCACCTTTCACATAATTAAAACCATACATATGTGTGTCACAAGATCATAAATCATTAATCATATCATCAAATCATAACACATGGAAAAGATAGGGGTTTCATAAACATTTCATAATCATAATCATAAATCATCCAAAGAAATAATAAATATAGAAACATTGGATAATATCTCTATTAAATAATAAGAAACATCAAAGGATGTTTTTAAATACCTTTAAAATATCACTATAATATTTCTTGAGGAATATAACCTTTTATTTAAAACCTAAAATTTATAATCTAAAGATTTCCAAAATATTAAGGAAAATTTTTTATTTGAAAATAACCAAGAAAACTTATAAAGTAGTTATCAAATAAAATATTATTCATGATGGTAGTGAAATTTGTTCATGTGGTGTATATTAAAAAATTACTTCCACATTGTCGGTAAAAATACAGAATCACTTTGTTTAGAAAATAACAAGAAGATTATTTAAAAAAAATTAGAAAGTAAAAAATGGGTAAAAATGAATTTAATAAATCATTGAAAAATATTAAAAACATTCTTGAAAACATTTTAAAGACAATATGGTCATGGAAGAAATGATTCCCAAATGAAGAGAAAAGCATGATTCATTTTCCTTAAAAACATTCTTTTGGTATATTGAGTACTTAAAGAGATAAAAATTGAAAGTAAAAAAATGAAATATACATAAATAACTAGAGGAGAATAAATTCATAAGAATCAGATGATATAGATCAGATAATTTTATCTTCAAAAAATTAAATCATAAAAAATCTTGTTAAAAATGATATTGTAACATAAAATCCTTACCTAAAGTTCATCATGCTTGTAACGAACCAACCCGAATACCCTCTCAAACCGTTACCTGACCCGAAATTCCAAATACCTGAAGGGAATTCTCGATCCATATGGGATGATGACTAGCACCCGAGCATTGAACAACAACCAGAGGGAATGATTTCCCCCAACTTGAAGAAACGACATGGCACATATATATAAATAGACAACGATGGAAGGAATATATATTCCATAACCGAAATAAGACAACAGAAACCAAATAAAAAAAAGAGTATAACAATATCTAAGTATAAGTATAACAATAAGGAACTAAAAAACCTAAAAACCAACTACTCCATATGATAGCATTGGAAAACCCGCACCATATCACCATCTAGATACCCAGACTCAGCTGACCAAAACCATGCCACCTTACTATGATGCCTTGAATTTCCCCACATAAAAATCCATACAAAGGCATACAAACCATCATAGCAGTGAGAAAGGTGTGATCTAATAGGATCAGTAGGGTCCCACCTAGGTGTTCCATAACAAGTATATATACAAACAATTAAAGTATGCTCATTTAAAATAAAACATGGCATGATAAGCAGTAAATCAATTTTTATCAAAATAATGGTAAAAATTTCCCCTTTTCCATTCCAAAACAAAGGTAGTTATATCAATTTCAAATCCAAAGATTGCATGTCAAAAACCAAAATAGATCAATTAAAAATCATAGGTAAACCACGCCAAGGAACTCAATAGGTTAGGCTAGTATACTACTCATACAACAAAAAACAACTAGTTTACAACTGGTCTCCAGAACATAGGCCTAAAGAGCATAGAAACACCCCATGAGTGAACCACCCAATAATGTCAATCAATTCCATAGAACAACAGGCCTACGGAACAGAGAAAATCTTAATGAGAAAATCCCCCAATCATTGCACATAAGATGGACCTAATCTAAACCTTCCACCCACATACCCAAGGCTTCCCATGTTCTTCATTTCATAATCATTTCAATGCTTTGAAAATACCCCTTTTTTCATTTATAAAAAACTAGGAAAAAACCACCTTTTATCAAAAATCAATTCACACACAAAAAATCATTTAAATTTACTTATAAATCAATTTATAAAAATAATAGGATTAATAAATTCATCAACACATGATAAAGATAGAACCACCTACCTCAAACTCAGGGTCACACATGCCCACGGCGGATTCAACAAAAAGATGAATGAAAAAAATACAAAAGAGGATCTAGAATAAATCTACACATATTAAAATTGATTCAATTAAACAAAAGGGTTGGTAGAGAAGAGGAAGCAATACATACCTCATGAATTCACACCCACCGCACCACAAATAATAAAGGAAACGACCCCCAGAACAAGATTGCACCACATATCTAGAATAGAAATAAGAAGAATCATCATTGTAGATCAAAAAATCTGATAACACAATGATATAGTGATACCATGATCAAATCAATGAATAAGTAGGAAGTCGTACTCACCTAGAGAGACAAGAACCAACTTCTATGGTGACCTGACACCGAATAGATCAATACGGATCAAATGGAGACTCCCAAAATCACTGGAGAAGACTTCAAGTTTGAGAGTAAAAAGAGATATGGAAGAGTGAAATGAAATATCATTTGCACAGTGACCTAAAAAGTTCTACTCAGTCATTTACACAATGTGTAATCCCATTACACATTATTTAATCCATGAAGATCACATACGACAAAAAACCCATCATATTTTTAATTTAAACCAAAATTTTAGCAGTACACTTCATGTAACCATTACATGGTGTGTAATCCATTCATTATGTGTACACATTTAATGACTTGTGTTTGGATACCAAGTACACATTGTGCAACCCATTTACACATTGTGTAATCTCCCAGTGTATAATAAAAAACTCAAGAACTAACTCAAGAATCCTCCAAACTCAGGGAGAACCCCATAAATCCACTAACACATTTATAATTAGATTCCATTAATTCAAAAAAATATCCATCTCCAAAATTTAAATAAATTTTCTCAGAAAATGTCCTCCCTATTTAGGAGTCCTAAAATGCACCCAATTAAGGAGGAAAACATGCAGAGATAAGGGATTTAATTTAAAGTAGTTAATGAGATGTTACAAATTCCCCACCACATGAAATTCTTTCACTAAGATGTCATGTGGAAGAAAAAAATCTGGAAAAGTGGTAAGGCTAATACTCTCTTATCAATGAATCAAACTCCCAAGTCTCATGAGAATATGATCTATGCTCCCACAACAATCTAACTAATGAAATCAAATTCCCATGCAAGACTTTCACTTGAGAGTCAATGATCTCAACTATATGCTCAATAATGGAAACTTCTGACTCTAATCTAACCTCTTACCAATTCAGAACATGAGAGGGATCAAGATGATATTTCCTAAGCTTCAATATGTGGAAAACATCATGAATTATTATTAAATGATATAGAAATTACAACTGATAAGAAACCTTCCCAAGCTACTCAATGACCTCAAATGGTCCAATATATCTCAAATCCAACTTTCCATATTTTCCTAGATGGTGGCGACCAAACTGAGGAGAAAATTAAATGAAAACCCAGTAACCTAAAGAAAACTCTAAATGATGATGTCATTGATATGCATAATATTTTTGTCAACTCTTCACCATAACTAGATGCCAAAATCTATCCCAAATCCTCGCAGACGTCTCCAGAACCAAACTAGGTATAACCAAAGAAGCTTCACCCACCACTTTCCAACAAAGAGGTGACCTGCGTGAGTGACCGTAAAAAGACTCAAAAAGGTCCATTATGATTAATGATTGATAAATTTTGTTATAATAAATCCCAAATAGTTTTAGATGGCTATCCCATGATCTACTAAAATCAAAGACACATGCACGAATCATATCATCCAAAATCTGAATAACATACTCTATCTGAACATCTGTTTATTGAGATAATCTATACTCAATCTGAATTGAGTCCCCATCACCTCTTGGAGAATATATTGAACCTAAAATTAATCATAGGATCCCCATCTAAAACAACGGTAGAATGAACCCCATGTAACCTCAAAACTTTCTATACATACAACTTACCCAGATATTCAACTTTAGTTGTATCCTTAATTAGAATGAAATGAGATGAGTTTTTCAACCAATAAATCACCACCCATATAGAATTCCTACCTCCGAGAGTCCATGGTAATCTAACAACAAAGTCCATATACACCTTTTCCCATTTCCAAATAATCACTAGAAGTGGCTGAAGCAAACCAGAAGGTTTCAAATGCTCTACCTTTATCTTTTGGGAGGTGTAATATTGTGAAACATAACCAGTAATGTCAAACTACATAATTGGCCACCAGAATCACTGTATCATAATACATATTTTTAGTGACCGAATGAATTACCCACAGAGAACTGTGATAATCAGAAAAAACTGAGTTCCTCATAGATGCTTAGAAGAAAAACTGATCCCCAAAAGTGAGAATACCATCAGAATAGAGAGACCAACCATAAAAGGTCTCCCCACCATATAGGGTTTCTTGAATTCCTCTAAAATCATCATCATACTGCTAGTTAGGCAAAATAGAATCAAGGAGAGATGATGATAATTGAACACTAGTCAGAACCATACATGAAGCATTCTCCTAAGCATACAGATGCAATTGAGAAAAATCCCCATAAGGTTCTACTCTTAATTCGATTCTAAAATATCTTATGATGAAACTTTCCTTTTAAGTGTGTATGCAATGATATTTCCCTTTTCTGGGGTGTATGTGATATCAAAGTCAAATGTCTGAAGGTATTCCACCCACTACCTTTGTCTTCGATTCAAGTCTTTATGAGAAATGATATATCTTAAACTCTTATAGTCAGAAAAGATAGTGAATATTTTCCCAAAAATATAATTCCACCATGTAATAGCCAAAAATTTTACAACATGTCTCTTCTTAAATAAAATCCATTTTTTTTTCATAGCATACGTTACACAGAACAACAAGCTTAAAAAAACAATTAAATATTATTATTTAACTATGATAGTTATCACCTAGCTGTTAGAATGGTGGGAAATAATAAGAATAAATAAATAATGAAAATATATTTTACACATGTTTATAAAATTAATTCATTAGTTACCGATTAATTAGGAATAAAAATGATAATCAATTGAACATAAATGAAGTGAGTTTATAAAAAACTATTTTTATGCCCACAATGGAATTTTATCTTAAAAAATTAAATTAATCATTATTTTTGAAATATATTAATGGAATTTATATTTTATATATTCAATATTTTTTAATTAATCCAATAAGTTTTATAGGCTTAAGATAAGAATAAATTAAATTTTGAGCATACAAAACTATATTTTTCTAAAAGACAATTTCACCACCTATTGATTGCGCACCAATTTAACATATAACATTTTACAATTTTATAAATTTATTTTTAAAAAATAAACTTTATTTTTGGAAGAATAATATCAAAATTATATTAGGGTAAAATTTTGGTATTTTTTGGTGAATTTTCATTTTTTGATGAATAATAAAAAATATTAAATTCTAATTAAAACTGATTTTTCATCTAATTTATTTATATAGTTATATTATATTTTAGTTTTTTTAAATTATAATTAGTTTAATTATAAATTATTCAAACCAATCTAGGTCATTTAATCAATTTCATATTGAAATTGGATATAAAAAAATTTCAAACATTTGAACTTTTCACTTAAAAAAATCGTTTTTATTGTGTCTGCGGGATTAATTTTAAATATAATTTTTCCAATTATAAGAATTTAATTTGGTAAAACAGATTCCATATTTGTAATAATAACTTTAAAATTAGGTTATAAGGTAATTTAATTTGTATACATAACAAATTTACCATGGTAAAAAATTTATTTACTGCTTTATAGGTAAAATAATGAAAATGGTTACAATTAAAAGGTAAAAGATTAAACTACCTAAAAAATACAAATTTTAATGTGTGGTTGAATTATTTATCGACCATAAACAACCTGCAAAACATTAATTAATAATTTAATTTATTGAAATTAATTCCACCTCAATTTGGTTGGCTTTATTATAAAATATTCATTATTGGATCACTTAAACCCACCGCTCCTCAAGTATAAATACCACTCCTAACCACCCCATTTGGACTCACTAGCCTTGAAGGTCCCCAAATATCATAAAAATACTCTCCTATTCACTCTACCCAAAATCCAAGTGCTGATGGTATCACCAAAATACCAAATCTAAGGTCCTTAAGGGGTACTCCAAGGAGGTCATATTCAAGAGGTAATTTTCCCAAAACAGCTCTCTTAATTTATTTTACTTTTTTTCTTCTAATTTATCCTGAAATACTTCATAAATTAAGGCATGATAACTATAGAATCATGTATATAATTTATTTTTATGTTTTTAAGGAAATATATTATATACAACATTATTACCACCTCTTATTCAAATAAGAAAAACTATTTTCCAACTTATGTCGGTTAATCGCCTTTGTGAATAATGATTTTGTTATTTTTACATAATTGCATTTATGGATGGTAATAAAAGTATTATTATGGTTAAATAATATTTTAATAATTATATTATATTCTATTTAATTTTATCTAACTAATATATACTCATAATAGTAAATAAAATAAAAATAGTATGTGGTGTTTGGAAAAACCGCCAAAATTAACTAAACAATTATCATTAATATTTTATCAAATGAATCATCCTTATATAATAAATTAAAATTAAATATGGAACCATTTAAAATTACATAAGTTAATTAATACTATCTCATTAAACTTATATATTTTTAATATCATTTTACAAGAATATCCATAATTTTACACAAATGAACCGGTCAGGAAACCATGAAACGAAAGCACCAAAAACCATGAAAATAATGAAATATTATTAATTAATGGGTCATAAGATGTTATAAAATCCTAAAATAAGGTATTATGAATATGAATATAGTTATTTAATGAGTTTATAAAATTATTTAAACTATTTTAAATAATGTTAAATAATGATACACTAAAGAGAATCGTGAGGTAAGGGTTTTCTCATCTCACTTATTAGTTCTATGAGATATATGCCTTATTCACCACTTAATACTTGTTTGTGGTGTATATAATTAAATTTGATATATCATATCATTATTCTGATTATATTCATGGTATTAAATGTTTCTTTTTATAATTATTACTTTTATGGGGCATACGATTCGACTGATTACAAGTGGTAAGAGATTTATTAACTCAATTTTAATTCATTGGGTTAAACTTATAGTTCATTGATCATGTCATGATAAGGTTATGTATGAAATTATTTTTATTACCCAATGTATTATTTACAATTTTTTATGTGTATTTACAATGAATACACATAATCTATTCATCTGAATAGTTTTTGTATCGATCACCTTTCATTGAGTCATATTTTGATATTATCCACCAAATTTATTTTATGAGGTGTATGTATAGCCAATTTGATATATAATATTGTGAATATCATTTTCTTCATGGTATTTAAAATTTTAAAAGTGGTATGAGACAATTTAATTTAAAAATCTCATTTTGAATCGTTTATTCAATATATGAAGAATTCTTTGGACATGCAGTGATGGGTGGGGCCTAGAATTATATGGACCCTCGATGCATCAAACGTTATCATGAGACAAAAAAATGGGAAAAATTAAACAGGTTTTCCCCTATATATTAAACCATATTTTAAAAGGTATTAATGGTAGTGGTTCATGTGCCAGATCTATGACGTCCAATAATTAATCATTCCCTTCTTTCAGTATTTAGTTATTATTATCCAAGGTATTTTCACTATAAAAAATTATATGGATGAATTTTCATTATTTTTTTATTACATGGAATGTGTGTTCAATTATTTAACTTGAAATATTTATTATTCTCATTGATTCATTATTTTTTCTATTATACTTAACCCTTATTTGGAATTTGATCTCATTCTTTTTTTGTTCTCTTTTCCCCAGGTTATGAAGATGAAATGTTTGAATGAGTTCAAGGATGAAAATTACTTTCATTTGTTATGTTTTGTTATTAATTAAAAATGTAATAATTTTACCATGTGTGTATCTAGTTATTCAATATTACAAAACTTTTTATTCCTTTAGGATTTGAATAGTGTATCTATACCAATGTAATAAAGAAACATTCCGGCTCCAGGCTACTAGGGTTAGGGTCATTATAGTTGGTATTAGAGAAAGTTTAGTAGAAACATTGATAACTATATTTATGAAAGCATAGATTAGAAAAAATAAACCTAATATATAATTTGAGTATAGGTATAGAACAACATCCCAAAGGAACCATGTTTATTATTATGAGATTATCTATGCATGAAATTTTCATTTTGAGTTATGTATTTCACCAGTTTTGAGATTATAAATTATGTTCCATAATGTTATGATCTAATATAGTGTATTTAAACATTTATAAATGTATCCTTGAGGAATTAATGTGAACCATATAAATTCATGCATTCCATGTAGGGATTTCCCTCATAGGAAAGATAATGTTGCTGAAGCTGGAGCTAGAAGCTGAAAAAATTATAAATATACTAGGAGAACTTTCTCAGGTTATGAGAAATAACCTGTCCCATATATAGGGGCCTGATCCTCAATATGGTGCAAAAATTATAGACCACTTCATATGACAACAACCTCCATCATTCAATGGGACTATAAATCCATTTGTAGCTAAGAAATGGATAAGTTTTTTAGAGAATATATTTCTCTGTTTAGGGAGTAATGAAAGGGAGAAGGTTGTTATTTTAGTTTATCATCTCTCTAGAGATTCATATCAATGGTGGTCATTGATTCAAAACACTAAATAGGACAAGGAAATAGAAAACATGGAATGGAAGGATTTTAAGGATATTTTCTTGGAAAAATATTTCTCTCGTGATCTGTGAGTAGATATGGAGAGACAATTATTGAGTCTAAGAAGAAAGGAGTATGAGACTGTTTCTAATTATGAATCCAACTTTAATAGATTATCAAGGAATATTGAAAACTATATATATAACCCAAGGAGTAATACTGATCATTTCTTTGATGGGTTAAAAAAATTATTCTAAAGGGATTTTGGTGTCCCAAACATTCTCATCAAACAAAGATATAGTCTCATGTGCTATAAAGATAGAGAAAGAATTATATAAGTCTTATAACTTTAAGGGAAAGGAAGAGAATAAGAGAATGATGGAGTACGATACAAATAAAGGGAAAAAGGTAAATAAGTATGTTTCCACATGTGATAATTGTGGAAAGAAACACCCTGGTACTTTACTGAAGGGAATGAGATTTTGTTACAAGTTTGGAGAGAAAGGTCACCAGGATCATAATTGATAGGGAAAGGAAGAAGATGTAAATGTACAATGTTTCAATTATAAGGAGATGGGGCACTATGAAAACAAATTATCAAATCATCAAGGGAATATACTTCATAAGAATCAAATGTATCAAGGTTAAGCTTATGACGTTACTACAACCTAAGTGGAATAATTAAAGTATTTGTTTTTTTGGATTCAAAAATAATGTTGTAAAATTATTTTATCAATAATATTATGGTTATAAAAATCATGAAATTTATAATTATTGTACTACAATACTTCTTCTTTAAGTATTTAGAAACAGTCATGTTTATATTTAAGGTTTTAAGGTGATCAAGGTATTTATATTTTTGATATGTGACATTAATAGTTACATTATCTTCTTTAGGGAATAAAATGTTAAGTTGATTTTATAAATTTAGTGACCTTCCTTTTAATTTTTGGTCTTTGAATTTGGATAAAATTATTTTGAATGAGTCTTAATATTTACTACTAATGGAATGGATTAATTTAAACTTTGGATATTATTGTTTGAGATTAAAGTATGATTTTTCATATTGGATAAAATGTGCTAACCATTTTTCTTCCAGTTAATATTTAATGGATAAATGATTAAATTTTGGATCTAATTAATCATTAAAGTGCTTTAGATATGAAACATTAAACTTGAATATCCATTTCCCATCGTAAGAGATGAATCTAAAATAGATTGAAACAGAAACAAAGGATAATATTATGATTATTAAATAAAAAGAAATCAAGTAAGTTTATTTTTTAAAGTGATTATTTGGATAGCAAAATAATACCTCAACTCAAGGAAAGTAATTTAAAATTAAAACTCTATTTGTTTAATTTTCTAACCGATAAATCAATATATTCTTTAACCCATCACAAATTTAAGGTTTTATGATGGTTGATTTTCTGATGACCATGTTCTCTATCATTCTTGTCACGACCCATCCTCGGGGCCCGTGCCATGACTACCCCAAGCCCTCCTTCCATAGGCCAGGGGCTGGCGACTAGCACCAAAAGGCGTAAATCCCGATAACTGGGAATACATTGCCTTTATAAAACATAAACACATCCAACCAGAGTACAAGAATAAGTAATACACTAAGTAAAAAAGAAAGTTCTGAAA
The DNA here is from genome assembly GCA_963277665.1 of Viscum album. NCBI lineage: Eukaryota > Viridiplantae > Streptophyta > Magnoliopsida > Santalales > Viscaceae > Viscum > Viscum album. The sequence goes on from OY728120.1 coordinate 1,495,416,648, forward strand.
AGGAAATGGGCCAGAATACAAACCCAACTGAAAAGTATAGCTACGACTGAATGAAAGTACAACATAAAAGACAAACAGCTGGAAGATAGAAGCAGCTCCTAGGTCGTCCACCTCGGATCCTACCTGAAGGGTAGGTACAGATAGCCTCCTTAACGCTCTCGCCTTCCAACCTCCTCCGAGTACCGTCTCGTCGTGAAGTCCACCCCTGGGTACTGAATCGTTGTGAGGTCCACCTCCGGGTACCGTCCAGTCCTCGTACACTCGGTCTCTGTCAGCACTGTCCGTCGTCTGCATCCAACACAATGAGGTGCGGGCATAGCCCGTGCATGGGTGAGTATAAAGATACTCAGTAAGGACCCTAAGACCCTCAAGGTCTCACGAAATCCAACAAGGCTAACCACAAAGAAGGATCTCAATAGATAACCCTTACTTAGGTATAATCCCATACTTATACCTAAGTTATCAAGTAACCCATCTCAATCACGAGGAAACACAAAGGTCATTGACTCAGCTCAAACCAGAATTTTCATTAATGATATCAAAACCAAAACTGCTGAAGAGCTCCTCCTCTGACGAGTACGGTGATCCTATCACGACTCTGAGGCTCTACTCACTAACCTTAGACTACTGAGGTACTCCTCTAGTTGATTACCTCAGGTCTGCCACCTCACAAAGTAGTGCTCCTCTGCCATGGGTCTGCCACCTCACAAAGTAGTGCTCCCCCTAATAGCCTACAGAGGTACTTCTTCTGTCGAGTACTGCTGGTATGCCACCCAAACACAGTATTGATCCCCGTCGTGGGTCTTCCACCCAAACACAGTAGTGATCCCCACAGGGCTAGTCAAGTCACTCCGACTCGAATCGGACAAGCAGTCATCAGGTATCATCCAGCTACAAGGTCCCCGTACTCCGTACGCTCGTCTCCGGGAGGATCCTCTCCACGAGCTACTGGTCGATACTCCAAGTATCACAATGTCCCATGAAGAAGTATCTCAAAGGACCGCCTCATCAAAGGGGTATCAACGCAACAGACGACACGTCTATCGAACGCCCGGTCTGTGAGTTATTAGCCTTTTAGTCCCGAGGGCCCGGTTGGTTTAGTGTACAAACCAACCCGGCCGTATCTCAAATGTAGCCCGAATCCCCATGGGGTATACTCAAAGGAACCGTTTCTCAATGAGATTACCAACGCCACTGACGGTTCGTCAAACGGACGTCCGGTCTGAGAGTTATTAACTTTTCTATTCCAGGGGCCCGGTTGGATTTCGAGTACAATCCAACCCAGCCTTACTACAACTACATCCAAACCTTAGGTGAAGTATACAAAAAGAACCATCTCATCAAGGGGAATCCAACAAAGTCAACAACATGTCAATCGAACGTCCGGAGCTCAAGTTTTATGCGTTTCCGCTTTGAGGGCCCGGTTGGTTTCGGGTTCAAACCAACCTGGCCATACCCATAATTTGCCAAAATCTTGAGTGTAATATACCGAAACGACCATCTTGATCCAAGGAATCCTATGCAACTGACGGTGCATCGATCGGAGGTCCGTAACTCAAGATATGTCCGTTTAACCGAACACCATCCGAAAATAGGGGGTCTGGGCCCGGTACGACCCGGCCCAACACCCCATGGGTCGGTCCGAACTGGGTCGACCCGACTCGGGTCCGGGTCTGTCCCGGCCCGGTGCTGGTAGCCCAACCCGACACTGGCGGACCGGTCCGTGTGGCCCGCCCCGGCCCGGCCGGGGGGCGTTGGTGGCCAGCTGGCGTGACATTAAGCCACGCCTCTCCCTTTCCGGAACGGCCGGGCCGTTCCAGTTTTTCTCTGCCGCTGCGGCTCAGCTGCGGTGGATTTGTTCCGGTGGCATGCCGCCGCCGCCATGTCGGTGGGGTGCGCCGACAGCGCTTTCCGCGGAACACTGGACGCGCTCTGGTGGTCCGATTCACCCTCCGTCTGCGCCCGCGTCTCTCCCTAGACCTGCTCTTCACTGCGACGGCTTCAAATCACCGTTGTGGCCCGTTTCATCATCACCCATCAATCTGCGCACAAAAGAACAACCATAGGAGGGTCCGGGCTTGTTCGTTATCTCATGCCCTTCACATTAGAGGCTCAATCTAAAATTCATCAACAACAAGGGTTTAATTTATTCAAAATAAATTATACAAACACCCTGCAATTAAATACCCATGTACAAGGTAAAAATCACATATACACTGTATAAAAAAACCCCATATCACAAAAATTAATGCCGAACATCAAGCGTCATGGTAGATGGTGTCGGAGAATGGCGTCGCGGAGATCGGTCGACGATTCTGTGGACGTCGGGGTGCGTCCAAGGAGGAAACCGTGTTGGTGACAACGTGTTCTTCGAATCGTAAAGCGTTACTCATTGAGGGAGAAAGTCCTTCATCGGAGGCGTTATTCGTCAAAGAGGGTGGTGTTCTTTCTTTGAGAGAATAACACCCTTCTCTATTCCTCCAGAGCTCTCACCAAAATCTCAACCCAACAAATGCCCAAAATAAAATAATAGCAAAGCTATTATTTAATTCTTACAAGTTTTTCAAAATTAAAACAACTTAGTTTAATTAAGTGAATAGTTAGAATTCATTTATTAACTTGTGTTGGCAAACATTTAAGAGGGGGAGAGGAAGAGGAAGAGTCCTCATAAATAGGGGAGTTGAGGAGTTAACAAGTTAATTAAAAAAAAGGTTTAAGGGAGATATTTGGGGAGTTTAAAGAGGGGGTTAAAAAGGAGTTTAGGGAATGTGAAAGGTTGGAGCTCGTGTGGGACGCACCTCACATATATCCTCACATGGGTAGTTAGGTGATTGTGGGTCCCACCCCAACTTCCCCATGTAGGATATAGCCACCTTAGATAAAAAAATAAAATTGTTCCACAATTTTATTCACTTCTTATTTAATCCACAAATTTTAACTTCTCCTCCCGCATAAACGCAACTAAGGTAAAGGTCCCCTTAAGCAATTACCAGCATTGCGAGTCCATCAGTTCCCTCAGATTTCAATTCTGAGCACCGATTTGAAAAATATAAAAACCCGCTTGTTCGTTCGCTGAACGTACCCGAGCTAAACTTCAGAAATTGATTCCGGGCACACCGGGCCTCGGAATCAAGTGCCGTCAGAAGCCACAGACTTGTAAAATTACAAAGTAATTAAGAAAAACATTTCCTTGAAATTTCCGGGTCTTTACATTACTCTCACCTCATGGATTTACGTCCCCATAAAGCTACAACACAAACTAGGGAATTTAAAGGAGGTACCCTGCACACAACTGAGCCTCCCGCTCCCATGTGCTCTCTAAGAGGTTCCCGTGATGCCAGTGAATGCGCACAAGAGGAATCGACCATCCTCATATGACCTGCTCATGTTGATCCTCAATCTCCACTAGAACCTCCTTGAAAGTCACCCCGTCATCGATATCTAGCTCCCAGTGGTTGATGATGATGGATAGGTTGTACACACATCTCCTCAGCTGAGATACGTGGATGACGTCGTGCACCCGGTGCAACTGAGGTAGAGGAGTCAAGATGTAAGCCACCTTGCCTACACTACTGAGGACCTGGAAAGGTCTGAGGAACCTTAGAGATTACTTTCTGCCTCATCCAAAACTCTGTAGACCTCGTCGAGGTGAGACCCGTAGGAAGACGTGGTTGCCATCCTCTAACTCTAGTGGTCTCCATCTCCTATCAACATTGGACTCTTGTCTGCTCTATGCAGTCTTCATCCACTCCTGGATGATCTTCACCTTCTCCTGTAGCCTCAAGATGGGCGCACCGGTCTACCTATGCCTCATCTCCTGTAAATCTATGCTGGCATCTCTCTGACCACACGAAGAGTTTCCCCTTCTTCGTCAATGCTAAAAGCGGTGCAACAACTCTAGAGAATTCTAACACAAATCTAGGTCTAGACGACTCACGAGTGATCGACTGCACCCACTTATGCATGATTCCATCCTGTGCTGCCTGGGGTTTCGTTTTCGCCAACCAAGGAAAAACCCATCCCAACATTATAGGTAAACCATAAATTTTTTTCCTAATATAGTCAATCTGTGTATGAACTGTGGTTGCCCAGTCCATACCCAAACTAACAAAGTAAGGCCTCGACTCAACCACCAAGAGGTTCCAATCAAAACTCTTGCCTCAAGGGTTAGATCACACCATCGACGTAAGCGTGATTATTGAGTCTCCTCCCAAAGGAATCTCCAGATGTGAGGGTCAAGTCAATGGATTAACCATAAACTCCAGGTCTGGGACAAGATTCATGGAAGGAAGGTATGATTCGTATCAATTTCTATTGTTATGGAAAAAAGTAGTAGACATAGACCGTACCTAGAATCATTCCTAGAGACCTTGGGTCACACTCATTGATCGCATGCAGCTACTCTCTTCCCCTACCCCCCAGCTCCCTGAGCCTAGTGGGGACTACAAAGGAGGGTGGTTGTAACATGTCAAAATTTTCACCACCCCATGCTGCTCTCCTAGCTCTGCTTCCACATCTTTTACTCTGCAGATTAATCTGTCCTTAACACTTCCTCTTCTTGAAACATTTTACATGCCCAATTCTCTAAGGCTGGCGCTGGTTTCGTACTTCCCCACTGCTAACATTCAGGGGCTGTATCCGCTCAGCCAAAGATCATTTAACCACAAAGGTTATCTCTAGTATCCTAACATAAGTAGAAATGAATAGAGGAATTGTGCTGGCTCAGATGTCCTTTAAACACACCTCACTCTGAGGCCCGATCTCTAAAGAACTAATCATATCATAGTCACCAAGTAACAAGAACGATCGGTACGCCTCGATGACTACCCAGCTACCGACATGTCGTCCTGCCGAAGCTGTATAAGCTCTAGAAAACTCTCAGCCACCTCCTCAAGTCAGTCCTCAACCACCTATGAGTCAGGCTTGCCTTGGAACCTGAGGGGTATTTGACGCTGAAACACGTGTAAGGCACTAAGCCTACATGTGTCATATATCGGTACCACCGGTTGAAACTTCTGACCAACAGGTAGTGATATAGCTGGCACACTACCCAAAGGTACTATCTCAGACATCGGTCTACGTACCGAAGCCTCATCACTATGAGAACCAAACTCATGGTCACTCACTGGGAAAAACTAGCAGCCATGATCACCATCTTCTCTACTAGTGTCTAAACTAGGTGTAGAACTCTAGCAATCGCCTCCAACCAGTCCACTACTTCCTGGGAATCTGTCTCACCTTGTAACCTCAGAGGTCTCTACTGCTGGAACTCGTGCAATGCGCTCTGTCAGCGTGCACCATCCACTAGTACGGCTGGTGGAATCTGCTGCCTAACGGGTGTTGGTGCTACTGGTACACCACCAGAAGGTGCCAACATAGAAAGGGGTCCCTACACTGGAGTCTCATCGCTCGGTGGGGCGTTATCTAGTACTCTCTCAGAACTCCAACTGACTGTATGCATGGTGGCATCCTGAACAGATGCGACACGGTCAAACGATTATACCTGGTGAGCTGACCTGGTTTAAGCTGACATTAAGAAAACTTTTGTACACAAACACAATCAGTGTTTTCGTGCACTGGGTCAGAAATCAGTAGTCAGGGTCCTGGTGTATGGATATGTCATCCACCACACCAACACTGGACTCCCTGAACTGAAGACCACACTCGGTACCCTTAACATATTGCTTCACAGAAAAGAATTATCAGAGTCCTGAGTTCTGCGGTATAACCGACTCCTTTGATACCAATTTTTCACGACCCGTCCTCAGGGCCCATGCCGTGACTACCCCAAGCCCGCCTTCCATAGGCCAGGGGCTGGCGACTAGCACCAAAAGACATAAATCCCGATAACTGGGAAGGTATTTCCTTTATAAAACATAAACACATCTAACTAGAGTACAAGCAGAAGTAATACACTAAGTACAAAAGAAAGTGCTGAAAAGTAAATGGGCCAGAATACAAACCCAACTGAAAAGTACAGCTAAAACTGAATGAAAGTACAACAGAAAATACAAATAGATGGACGATAAAAGCAGCTCCTGGGTCGTCCGCCTTGGATCCTACCTGAAGTTTAGGTACAAATAGCCTCCTCAACGCTCTCTCCCGCCAACCTCCTCCGAGTACCGTATCGTCGTGAAGTCCACCTGCAGGTACTGACTCATCATGAGGTCCACCTCCGAGTACCGTCCAGTCCTCATACACTCGGTCTCTGTCAGCACTGTCCATCATATGCATCCAACACAATGAGGTGCGGGAATAGCCCGTGTAGGGGTGAGTATAACGATACTCAGTAAGGACCCCGAGACCCTCAAGGTCTCACTAAATCCAATAAGGATAACCACAAAGAAGGATCTAAACAGATAACCCTTACTTAGGTATAAGCCCATACTTATACCTAATTTATCAAGTAATCTATCTCAATCATGAGGAAACACAAAGGTCATTGACTCAGCTCAAACTAGGATTTTCATTAATGATATCAAAATCATAACTGCTGAAGAGATCCTCCTCTGATGAGTACAATGATCCTATCATGACTCCGAGGTGTTTCTCACTAACCTTAGACTGCTGAGGTACTCCTCCCGTTGAGTACCGCGGGTCTGCCACCTCACAAAGTAGTGCTCCTCCACCATGGGTCTGCCACCTCACAAAGTAGTGCTCTCCCTAATATCCTACAGAGGTACTCCTTCTGTCGAGTACCGCGAGTCTTCCACCCAAACACAAAAGTTCTCCCCGCCATGGGTCTGCCACCCAAACATAGTAGTTCTCCCCACTGGGCTAGTCAAGTCACTCCGACTCGAATCGTACAAGCAGTCATCAGGTCACAGCCTGCTACAAGGTCTCCGTATTCTGTACGCTCGTCTCCGGGAGGATCCGCTCCACGAGCTACTATTAGATACTCCAAGTATCACAATGTCCCAAAAATAAGTATCTCAAAGGACCACTTCGTCAAAGGGGTCTCAATGCAACAGACAGTGCGTCTATCAGACGCCCGGTCTGTGAGTTATTAGCCTTTTAGTCCCAAGGGCCCAGTTGGTTTCATGTACGAACCAACCCGTCCGTATCTCAACTGTACCCCAAATTCCCATGGGGTATACTCAAAGGAACCGTTTCTCAATGAGATTACCATCGTCGCTGACGGTTTGTCAAACAGACGTCTGGTCTGAGAGTTATTAACTTTTCCGTTCTAGAGGCTTGGTTGGATTTCGAGTACAATCCAACCCAGCCTTACTCCAACTGCGTCCAAACCTTAGGTGAAGTATTCCAAAAGAACCGTCTCATCAACGGGAATCCAACAAAGTTGACGGTATGTCAATCGGACGTCCGAAGCTCAAGTTATAATCGTTTCCGCTCCGAGGGCCCAGTTGGTTTTGGGTTCGAACCAACCCGACCGTACCCATACTTCGCCAAAAACTTGAGTGTAATATACTGAAACGACCGTCTTTATCTAAAGAATACTACACAACTGATGGTACGTCAATCGGAGGTCCGTAGCTTAATAAATGTCCATTTAACCGAAAAAGGTCCGAAAATAGGGGGTCTGGGCCCGGTCCGACCCGGCCCAACACCCCTTGGGTCGGCCCGAACCGGGTCGACCCGACTCGGGTTCGGGTCCGGCCTGGCCCGGCACTGGCGGACCGGTCCGCGTGGCCCGCCCTGGCCCGGCCGAGGGGCATTGGTGGCCAGCTGGCACGACATTAAGCCGCGCCTCTCCCTTTCCAGAACGGCCGGGCCGTTCTGGTTTTCCTCTGCCACCACGGATCTGCCGCGGCAGATTTGTTCCGGTGGCGCACCGCTGCCACTGGACCCCGGCGCCGCCTTGTTGGCGTGGCGCGCTGACAGTGCTTTCCGTGGACCACCGGACGTGCTCCGGTGGTCCGATTCGCCCTCCGTCTGTGCCCGCGTCTCTCCCGGGACCTGCTCTTCACTGCGACGGCTTCAAATCGCCATTGCGGCCCATTTCATTGTCACCCGTCAATCCATGCACAAAAGAACAACCAGCGGAGGGTCCGAGCTTGTTTGTTAGCCCATGCCCTCCGCATTAGAGGCTCAATCCAAAATTCATCAACAACAAGGGTTTAATTTATTCAAAATAAATTATATAAACACCCTGCAATTAAATACCCATGCACGAGGTAAAAATCACATATACACTATATACGAAAACACCCTACCTCAACACTTGATGTCAAACATCGGGCATCGCGGTAGATGGCATCAGAGAACGGCGTCGCGGAGATCGGTCAATGATTCTGTGGACGTCGGGGTGCGTCTGAGGAGGAAACAACGTTGGCGAAAACGCGTTCTTCGAATCGTAAAGAGTTCCTCATCAAGGGAGAAATTCCTTCATCAGAGGCATTCTTCGTCAAAGAGGGTGGTGTTATTTCTTTGAGAGAAGAACACCCTTCTCTATTCCTCTAGAGATCTCACCAAAATCTCAACCCAAAAAATGCCAAAAATAAAATAATAGCAAAGCTATTATTTAATTATCACAAGTTTTTCAAAATTCAAACAACTTAATTTAATTAAGTGAAGAGTTAGAATTCATTTATTAACTTGTGTTGGAAAAAATTTAAGAGGGGAAGAGTAATAGGAAGAGTCCTCATAAATAGGGGAGTCGAGGAGTTAACAAGTTAATTAAAAAAAAGGTTTAAGGGAGATATTTGAAGAGTTTAAAGAGGGGGTTAAAAAGGAGTTTAGGGAATGTGAAGGGTTGGGGATCGTGTGGGCCCCACCTCACAGATATCCTCACATGGGTAGTTAGGTGCTTGTGGGTCCCACCCCAACTTCCCCATGTTGGATATAACCACCTTAGATAAAAAAATAAAATTGTTCCACAATTTTATTTACTTCTTATTTAGTCCACAAATTTTAACTTCCCTCCCGCACAAACACAACTGCGGTAAAGGTCCCCTTAAGCAATTACCGGCGTTGCGAGTTCATCGGTGCCCTCAGATTTCAATTCCGAGTACCGGTTCAAAATATAGAAAAACCTAATCGTTTGTTCACTAAACGTACCCGAGCTAAACTTCAGAAATTGATTCCGGGCACATCATGCCTCAGAATCAGGTGCCTTCAGAATCCACAGACTCGTAAAATTCCAAAGTAATTAAGAAAAAATTTTCCTTGAAATTTACGGGTCTTTACATTACTCCCACCTCAGGGATTTACATCCCCGTAAAGCTACAACACAAACTAGGGAATTTAAAGGAGGTACCGAGCATGCAACTGAGCCTCCCGCTCCCATGTTCTCTCCAAGAGGTTCCTGTGCTACCAGCGAAAGCGCACAAGAGGAATCGACCATCCTCATAGGAACCGCTCTTGTCGATCCTCAATCTTTACTAGAACCTCCTTAAAAGTTGCCTCGTCATCGATATCTAGCTCTCATTGGCCGATGATGCTAGTTACGTCATGCACGTATCTCCTCATCTAAGATACATGGATGACGTCGTTCACCTGGTGCAACTGAGATGGAGGAGTCAAGCTCTAAGCCACCTCGCCTACACTACTGAGGACCTGGAAAGTTCTGAGGAAACTTGGAGACTACTTGCCACCTTGGACAAAACTCCGTAGACCTCGTCGAGGTGAGACCTGTAGGAAGATGTGGTTTCCATCCTCAAACTCCAGTGGTCACCATCTCCTATCAACATAGGACTCCTGTCTTCTCTGTTCAGTCTTCATCTGCTCCTGGATGATCTGCACCTTCTCTTGTAGCCTCAAGATGGGTGCACCTATCAACCTATGCCTCACCTCTTGTAAAGCTCTACTGGCATCTCTCTGACCACGCAAAGAGTTTCCCCTTCTTCGTCAATGCTAAAAGCGGTGCAGCAACTCTGGAGAAGTCTGGCACAAATCTAGGTCTGACCGACTCATGAGTGATCGACTGCACCCACTTATGCATGATTCCATCCTGTGCTGCCTGGGGTTTCCTTTTTGCAAACCAAGGAAAAACCCATACCAACGTTGTAGGTAATCCACAACCTTTTTTCCTAATACAGTCAATCTGTGTATGAATTGTGGTTGCCCAGTCCATACCCAAACTAAGGTCGTAAGGGCTCGACGCAGCCACCAAGAGGTTCCAACTGAAACTCTCGCCTCAAGGGCCAGATCACACCGTCGGCATAAGCGCGATTATCGAGTCTCCTCCCAAAGGTATCTCCAGACATGAGGGTCAAGTCAACGACTTAACCGAAAACTCTAGGTCTGGGACAAGATTCGTAGAAGGAAGGTATGATTCATATCAATGTCTATTGTTACGACAGCTAATAGTAGACATATATCATACCTCGAATCATTCCTAGAGCCCTTGGGTCACACTCCTTGACCGCATGCAGCTACTCTCTTCCCCTTCCCTCCAGATCCCTGAGCCTAGTAGGGACTACAAAGGCGGGTGGTTGTAACATGTCGAAATGTTCACTAACTCATGCTGCTCTCCTATATCTGCTTCCACGTCTGCTTCTCTGCAGATTCATCTATCCTTAACACTTCCTCTTCTTGAAACATTTTACATGCCCAAGTCTCTGAGGCTGGCGCTGGTTTCCTGCTTCCCCACTGCTAACATTTAGTGGCTGTATCTGCTCATCCAAAGATCATTCAACCACAAAGGTTCTCTCTAGCATACTAACATAAGTAGAAATGCATAGAGGAATTGTGCTAGCTCAGATGTCATTTAAACACACCTCGCTCTGAGGCCCGATCTTTAAAGCACTGATCGTATCGTAGTCACCAAGTACCAAGAACGATTGGTACGCCTCGATGACTACCCAGCTACCAACATGTCATCCTTCCGAAGCTGCATAAGCTCTAAAAAACTCTCAGCCACCTCCTCAAGTCAGTCCTCTGCCGCCTATGAGTCGGGATCGCCTCAGAACCTGAGGGGTATCTGACACCGAAACACCTATAAGGAACTATGCCTACATGTGTCATCTATCGGTACCACCAGTTGAAACTGCTAACCAACAGGTAGTGATATAGCTGGCACACTACCCGAAGGTACTATCTCAGGCATCGGTCCACGTACCGAAGCCTCATCACTATGTGGACCAACCTCATGGTCACTCACTGGAAAAAACTAGTATCCAAGATCACCATCTATTCTACTATTGTCTAAACTAGGTGTAGAACTCTAGAAATCGCCTCCAGCCAGTCCACTACTACCTGGGAATCTGTCTCACCTCGTAACCTCGGAGGCCTCTGCTGCTAGAACTCCTGCAATGCGCTCTGTCAGCGTGCACCGTCCGCTAGTACGGCTGGTGGCATCTGCTTCCTAATAGGTGGTGGTGATGCTGGTACACCACCATAAGGTTCCAACATAGAAAGGGGGCCCTGCACCGGAGTCTCATCGCTTGGTGGGCCGTCATCGAGTACTCTCTCGGAACTCCAACTGACTGTCTGCATGGTGGAATCCTAAACAGATGTGACACGGTCAAACGATTATACCTGGTCAGATGACCTGGTTTGAGCTGATTTTAAGAAAACTTTTGTAAACACACACGCAATTAGTGTTTTCGTGCACTGGGTCGGAAATTTGTAGTCAGGGTCCTGGTGTATGGATACGTTGGCTTCCACACCAACACTGGACTACCTGAACTAAAGACCACACTCGGTACCCTTAACACTATTGCTTCACATAAAAGAATTATCAGAGTCCTGAGTTCTACGGTAGAACCGACTCCTCTGATACCAATTTGTCATGACCCGTCCTCGGGGCCCATGCCGTGAATACCCCAAGCCCACCTTTTATAGGCCAGGGGCTGGAGAATATCACCAAAAGGCCTAAATCTAGATAACTGGGAAGGTATTGCCTTTATAAAACATAAACACATCCAACCAGAGTACAAGAAGAAGTAATACACTAAGTACAAAAGTAAGTGCTGAAAAGTAAATGGGCCAGAATACAAACCCAACTGAAAAGTACAGCTACAACTGAATGAAAGTACAACAGAAAAGACAAACAACTGGAAGATAGAAGCAACTCCTGGGTCGTCCACCTCGGATCCTACCTGAAGGGTAGGTACAAATAGCCTCCTCAATGCTCTCACCTGCCAACCTCCTCTGAGTACGGTCTCATTGTAAAGTCCACCTCCAGGTACTGACTCTTCGTGAGGTCCACCTCTGGGTACCATCCAGTTCTCGTACACTTGGTCTCTATCAGTGCTGTCCGTGGTCTGCATCCAACACAACGAGGTGCGGGCATATCCCGTACAGGGGTGAGTATAACGATACTCAGTAAGGACCCCGAGACCCTCAAGGTCTCACTAAATCCAACAAGTATAACCACAAAAAGGATCTCAATAGATAACCCTTACTTAGGTATAAGACCATACTTATACCTAAGTTATCAAGTAACCAAACTCAATCATGAGGAAACACAAAGGTCATTGACTCAGCTCAAACCAGGATTTTCATTAATGATATCGAAACCATAACTGATGAAGAGATCCTCCTCTGACGAGTACGGTGATCCTGTCACGACTCCGAGGCGCTGCTCACTAACCTTAGACTACTGAGGTACTCCTCCCGTCGATTACTGCGGGTCTACCACCTCAGAAAGTAGTGCTCCTCCGCCATGGGTCTACCACGTCACAAAGTAGTGCTCCCCCTAATAGCCTACAGAGGTACTCCTTCTGTCGAGTACTGTGGGTCTGCCACCCAAACACATAGTGCTCCCCACCGTGGGTTTTCCACCCAAACATAGTAGTACTCCCCACTGGGCTAGTCAAGTCACTCCGACTCGAATCGGACAAGCAGTCATCAGGTCTCAGCCAGCTACAAGGTCTCCGTACTCCGTACGCTTGTCTTCGGGAGGATCCGATCCATGAGCTACTGGTCGATACTCCAAGTATCAAAATGTCCCAAAAAGAAGTATATCAAAGGACCTTTTCGTCAAAGGGGTCTCAACGCAACAGACGATGTGTCTATCGGACGCCCGGTCTGTGAGTTATTAGCCTTTTAGTCCTAGGGGTCCGATTGGTTTCGTGTACAAACTGACCCGGCCGTATCTCAACTATACCCCTAATTCCCATGGGGTATACTCAAAGAAACCATTTCTCAATGATATTACTAACACCACTGACGGTTCGTCAAACAGACGTCCGGTCTGAGAGTTATTAACTTTTCTGTTCGAGAGTCCCAGGTGGATTTTGAGCACAATCCAACCCGGCCTTACTCCAACTATGTCCAAACCATAGGTGAAGTAGGAAAAAAGAACCGTCTCATAAAGGGGAATCCAAAAAAGTCTACGGCACGTCAATCGGACGTCCGGAGCTCAAGTTATAAGCGTTTCCACTCCGAGGGCCCGGTTGGTTTCGGGTTCGAACCAACCCAGCCATACCCATACTTCGCCGAAACCTTGAGTGTAATATACCGAAATGACCGTATCGATACAAGAAATACTACACAACTAACGGTGCATCGATCGGAAGTCCATATCTCGAGATATGTCCATTAAACTGAAAAAAGTCCGAAAATAGGGGGTCTGGGCCCGGTCCGACCAGACCCAACACCCCCTGGGTCGGCCCAAACCGGGTCGACCCGACTCAGGTACGGGTTTGGCCTTGCTGGCGCGGCCCGTCCCAGCGCTGGCGGCTCGGCCCGGCGCTGGCGGACCGGTCCGCGTGGCCCGCCCCGGCCCGACCGGGGGGATGTTGGCGGCCAGCTGGTGCGACATTAACTTGCGCCTCTCCCTTTCCGAAATGCCCGGGCCGTTCTGGTTTTCCTCTGCTGCCATGGCTCAGCCGCGACGGATTTGTTCTGGCGGCGCATCACCGCTGCCGGATGCCGGCGCCGCCGTGCCGGTGTGCCGCGCCGGCAACTCTTTCCGCGGACCACCGGACACGCTCCGGTGGTCCGATTCGCCCTCCGTCTGCGCCCACGTATCTCCCGGGACCTTCTCTTCACTGTGACGACTTCAAATCACCGTTGCGGCCTGTTTCATCGTCAACCGTCAATCCGCGCACAAAAGAACAACCAGCGGAGGGTCCGATCTTGTTCGTTAGCCTGTGCCCTCCATATTGGAGGCTCAATCCAAAATTCATCAACAACAAGGGTTTAATTTATTCAAAATAAATTATACAAACATCCTACAATTAAATACCCATGCACGAGGTAAAAATCACATAAACACTATATACGAAAACCCCATACCTCAACAATTGATGTCAAACATCGGGCGTTGCGGTAGATGGCGTCGGAGAACGGTGTCGTGGAGATCGGTCGACGATTCTGTGGATGTCGGGGTGCGTCCGAGGAGGAAATAACGTTGGTGACAACGTGTTCTTCAAATCGTAAAGCATTCCTTGTCGAGGGATAAAGTCCTTCTTTGGATGCATTCTTTGTCAAAGAGGGTGGTGTTATTTCTTTGAGAGAAGAACACCCTTCTCTATTCCTCCAGAGCTCTCACCAAAATCTCAACCCAAAAAATGCCCAAAATAAAATAATAGAAAAGCTATTATTTAATTCTCACAAGTTTTTCAAAATTCAAACAACTTAATTTAATTAATTGAAGGGTTAGAATTCATTTATTAACTTGTGTTGGCAAAAATTTAAGAGGGGGAGAGGAAGAGGAAGAGTCCTCATAAATAGGGGAGTTGAGGAGTTAACAAGTTAATTAAAAAAAAGGTTTAAGGGAGATATTTGGGGAGTTTAAAGAGGGGGTTAAAAAGGAGTTTAGGGAATGTGAAAGGTTGGGGCTCGTGTGGGCCCCACCTCACATGTATCCTCACATGGGTAGTTAGGTACTTGTGGGTCCCCCCCAACTTCCCCATGTAGGATATAACCAACTTAGATAAAAAATAAAATTGTTCCACAATTTTATTCACTTATTATTTAATCCACAAATTTTAACTTCTCCTCCCGCACAAACACAACTGTGGTAAAGGTCCCCTTAAGAAATTACCGGTGTTGCGAGTTCATCAGTGCCCTCAAATTTCAATTCCAAGCACCAGTTCAAAAGATAAAAAAACCCGCTTGTTCGTTCACTGAACATACCCAAGCTAAACTTTGAAAATTGATTCCGGGCACACCGGGCCTCAGAATCAAGTGCCTTCAGAAGCCACAGACTCGTAAAATTCCAAAGTAATTAAGAAAAAATTTTCCTTGAAATTTCTGGGTCTTTACAATTCTCCACCAGAACATAGAAGTTTTATTTCTCTTTAATGTATTAGTTTTCACTTCACACTAATATTATCCTATTCAAAAACATAATTTTGTGGTGACCTTCACATTTCCATTTTCCTCTTATTAAGGGGATGTTTTATTAACCCTATTGACGATGTGGGTTTCCCACAAAGATATTTTCAAGTACCAACCTTTGATTTTAAAAATGAAATTTCAAATTGTGAGGATGAAACTTGTTGGAGGAGAGAGTGTAACACACCAAAATTTTATGGTATGTATATTCTTAAATAAAATCAATTTTTTTGATATCATATGTTACACAGAACACCGAGCTTAAACAAAAAATTAAATGTTATTATTTAATTGTGATAGTTATCACCTAGCCATTAGAATAGTGTGAATGAATGAGAATAAATAAATTATGAAAATATAGTTTAAACGTGTTTATTAAATGAATTCATTGGTTACCAATTAATTAGAAATAAAAAATGAGAACCAATTAAACATAAAGGATGTGTTTTTATATAAAACTATTTTTATGCCCACAATGAAATTTTTTCTTAATAAATTAAATTAATCATTATTATTGAAAGATATTAATGAAATTTATATATTATATATTCAATAAAATGTTTTTAAATTCATTAAATAATTATAATTTGATTAATATAATAATAAATTCAATTTTAAGCATAAAAAGCTATATTTTTCTAAAAGATATTTTTTCTGCCTTTTAATGGAGAACCTGTTTAAAATATAAATTTTGAAACTTTATAAATTTATTTTTACAAAATAATATTCATTGAAAGAATAATATCAAAATTATATTTGGGTAAAATTTTGGTATTTTTCTGAGAAGTTTCATTTTTTGTTGAATAGTGAAAAATATTGAATTTTAATTTAAAACAGTTTTTTGTCTAATTTATTTATATAGTTAAATTATATTTTAAATTTATTTTTAAAGTATAATTAGTTTAATTTTACATCAATAAAATAAATTTAGTTCATTGGAATAAATTTCACATTGAAATTGGATATAAAAACATTTCAAGCTTTTGAACTTTTCACTTTAAAAACCCGCTTTTTTATTATGCCGCGAGACTAAATTTAAATCTAATTTTTAAAATTTTAGGAATTTAATTTGGTAAAATAGATTAAATATTTCGAATTAAAATTTTATAATTAGGTTTTAGGTTCATTTTAATTTTTATACATAAAAAATTTACAATGATAAAAAAATTATTTACCGTAGTATATGTAAGATAATGAAAAGGGTTAAAGTTAAAATGTAAAAGATTAAACTACCTAAAAAATAAAACTTTTAAGGGGATTTTGAGGTATTTATTGACCCTAGAAAACCTCCAAAACATTAATTAAAAATATAATTCATTTAAATTAATGCGACCTCAATGTGGTTGGCTTTAATTATAAAATATTCATTACTTAATCACTTAAACCCACCTCTCCTCAAGTATAAATACCACCCCTCACCACTCCAATTAGAATAACAGGACTTGAATCTCCTAAAATCTCTTCAAAAAATTTTACTACTCAATATTAACATGTACAAGTGCTTCTGGTATCACCAAAATACCAAATCCAAGGTCATCAAGGGGTCCTCCAAGGAGGTGATATTGAATAGGTAATTTTCCTAAAACACCTCTCTTAATTTCTTTTATTTTTTCTACCTTATCCTAAACTCCTTAATACATCATGGAATGAAAACTCATGAATAATTTATATAATGGAGTGTTATGTTTCTAATTTAATATATTATATCCAACCCTTTTATTACCTCCTCTTATTCAAAGAAACAAAACTATTTTCCAAGTTATGCCGGTTAATCGCCTCTATGAATAATGATTTTGTTTGTTTTCCATTAACACCTTAATTGATGGTAATAAAAGTCTTATTATGGTTAAATAATATTTTAATAAGCATGATATATCCTATTTCATTTTCTAGAACTAATATATAATCATAATACTAAATAAAACAAAACTAGTTTGCGATGTTTCGAAAAACCGCCAAAATTAACTAAAAAATAATCATTAACATTTTATCAAATGAATCATCCTCATAAAAGAAATAAAAATTATATTTGGGAACATTTAAACATATATTAGTTAATTAATACTAATCCATTATACTTTAATATCATTTTACAGGAACATCTATAATTTTACATAAATGAACAGATCATGAAACAAAGAAATGTACGCACCTGAAACCATGAAAACAAAGAAATATTATTAATGAATGGGTCATAAGATGTTATAAAATCATAAAATAAGGTATTAAAAATATTAATATAGTTATTTAATTATTTAATAATATTCTTTAAACCATTATACAATAGGTTAAATAACTCTACAGTAAAGGGAATTGTGAGGAAAGGGTTTTCTCCTCTCACTTTTTACTTCTGTGAGATATATGACTTATTAAACACTTAATAATTATGTGTTGTAAGAACTTGGATCTTTATTTTATGTATGGATATTTATTTCAGGTTGTTTTTGAGGAAAAAATAATAATTGGAAATTTTTTTAACTACATGCCGTGTACTTTTGAGTACACGCCGTGTACCCAGTTGCTGTGTGTAACCATGTACTGGTCGTGTATTGACATAGTACATGGCCATGTAGGTGACCTGATAGACCACCTAAATCAGGGTCTGGTTGAGGATAGTACACAACATGTACAATAAATGAACATTATGTGTACTTTTCTTTTTAATTGATGAATCAGAGTGGGGTCGCATCTCATCTCCAGAACACTCTTCTTTTTCCCTCAGTTCATACAGGAGAGCAACACACGAATGAAGAACTTCGAGATCCTCCTGGTTCTCCGTATGAGATCTGATTGAGATGGTGATGGGTGTATTGAATTACCACCAATATACGTTATTCTAGGATAATTCAAGGGTCTACATTCAAGAGTGTTGATCATACAACATCAAGGTAGGTGGTTTGTTTTTTTCTTTGAATGTCTTTGGATTATATATGCTTAAAGTGAAGAATACCCATGTTTGGGGTATTGTGTGTTTTTGAATTTAACCCTGATTAATACCTTCTATGGTTTTTTTGATTTAAAAGGGTTATTACTTATGCATAAGGTTTTATACCTTGATTATGGGTGCATTTACATTGTTTGATTTGATTATGGTTGTTTGGTCTTGAATGCTTGTTAGGATTTCTTTGTTTTCCATGACTCGTGTTGTTAGGATGGAGTTACTAATTAAATGATATGCATGTGATTCACATTGTGAAAGTATGACCAAGGGGAATTTGACTCTGAGAGATTCCCAAGATAGGGTCATTTATGTATAATTTTTTGTAATGTTGACTAGAGGTATTGAATGTGAGAGCTTCCAGGTGGTCATATACCAGAGGGGTTAGAATGTGAGAGCTACCTAGAGGGTTGTTATTAATTGAATGTTAGACCCTAGGTCATTGACTGAGAGAGCTTCCAAGTGTTCGTTTATAAGTTATTGATTCCATGTTGACCTAGGGGTATTGACCGTGAGAGCTGCCCAGGTGGTTGTTTGTTAATGTCTAGTGCTATTTTGAACCATAAGGGTTAGACTATGAGAGATTTCCCAGAGGGTTGTTTTTTATTAATTGCATGATTGTGACAAGTCTTCAAATCCAAAGCACAAACTTGGACTCAATATTACTTTATTATTTAGATGGTTTGTTGAGACATCTGTTTGTTATTATTATACAAGGGGATACAGAGATTAGGCTAGATCCTGAGATTTAATTATTCAACAAATTGAATAATTAACGGATGTAAATGAATTTAATTGGAAACTAAATGATTGTTTACTTTGAGTACTTCTTATTTTATTTCTTCATTTTACATATTTCCTGATATATATATATATATATAGATTCACTGACAGTTAGGCACAAATATTTTGGTGGTTTCCTACCAGGATTCATCTCACACCCTATTTGGGTCATTCTTTTGGACTGAAACCAATTATATGGTTGTAGGTATAGATAAGGGAAAGAACCCTTCATCATCAGGTACTTGATTAACGTCAGAGATGGAGAGCATGGGACCAAGCTGAGGCTTGCGATGCTGTTGGAGTTTACTTATTTTCTATACTTTGGTTTTAGTATTTTATTTTCAGCATTGTGACTTATTTTTCTGCTTTCTTAGACACATGTGACATGTATCATTTATATATTCTCCAATTGTGATATTGTTATCAGTCTTCCATAGTTTACTTTGTTGTATGGTATTACTGATTCCTCCATTGTTTAATATTTTCTTTCCTCTGTTTATACTTTGTTAAAGAGAGCATAATTTACCAATTATCACACCGGGGCCCTCGCTGCTAGTCAGCAGCCTTTGGAATTTGAGGAAATGCACTTGAGGTCTTGTGACCAACTTGATTCGGGGCACCTTTGGGTGGCACCCAAAACCGGGATGTTACAAAGTGGTATCAGAGGAGTTATTTTCTACTTTGTCTTACTATTTGGATCCTATAGATAGGGACATGAAGGAATAGGTAGTTGTTAATAGGTTGTTCTTGAGAGTAGCTAACCTCTGTATAGGGAAAATCCAACTTACCTCAAATATTTTAATTTTTCTGGCTTTTTCAGTTAATACAGTTGATTTAATTTCACCGTTGGGTGATTCCCTTGTTTTGTTCTATTATCATTGATATTATTGTGGTTATATTCAGTTTCAACCCAATGATATGAGGGTATGCCATCTCATGCATCATATAGGCACTTGCTAGAGATCATATGTCATGCATTCTTATCATGCCATTTAGGGTGCATTACTGATTTCATGTTGTTGTGATTGATGTTGTTCTAGATATGCATGCTATTACGATAGATTCAGTGATTGAATACCTACTATTTTGATAGGGTATTGGTAAATGTAAAGTTTTATATGGATGGATGCCAAACATTGGTCCCTAAGGTGTTATGAGCCCTCTTGGATAAGAATTTTGTGGATCATACACTACCACAAAACTAGGCATTCCCGGCGCCACCCTTTATCAGCACTAACGAAAAAGCGCTGATAAAGGGGGGTACCTTTATCAGCGCTAAAAAAATCGCTGATAAAAGTACCCCTTTATCAGTGCTTTTTTAGTGCTGATAAAGGTACCCCATTTAACAACACTTTTTTTAGCGCTGTTAAAGGGTACCCCTTTATCGGTGTTTTTTTAGTAGCACTGATAAAGGGAGGTCTTTATCAGCGCTTTTAAAAAAAGAGCTGATAAAGGGTCTACTTCCAAAAAAAAAATCATTAAAAAATATATATTAATATTTAAATATATAGATATAGTTATATTGATATAAATATAAATTATATTTTTTAAATATAATTTTCAAAATATTTTAGATAAGTATAAATATATAGTTACACTTAATATATAAGATATTTAGTGAAAATGGCTTATAAAAAAATTAAAAAATATTTTTAATTAATAATTTGATAATTATTATGGAGTAATAGTCATTTAATAACAATTTGAAGACTAAAAAAATAAAAAAAATTAAAAAAAGATCCAAAATATGTTGAAAACACAACTCGAACTTCAAACGGCCATAACTTTTGATCTGGGTGTCCGTTTGAGCTCTACCACATATCAAATCGAAGCTTGCGATGAGATCTACGTCTTTGTGACCGGGGGAACACTGGTAAAGGATTTTTAAAGAACAAAAAAGGCCCATAAGGCCTTCAAAACTGAGTTTTTAGTCGGGGTACCCCAATGTTTTAACATTTTGTGGATTTTAAGCCTCGTTTAAGGGGGTATTATTGGATTTTTTTGGTGGGGAATGAATTTATTCCAAGGTATTACATTAATATTGATATTATGTATTTGAAATTTTATCATTTTTTATATTGCACTGCTATTTTTAATCAAATATATAACTATATGTACATATTTTTTATATATTCACACCTAAAAATTTAATTATAAATATAAATAATAAAATATATTTACATATAAAATATATTAGCTTTATCTAAATAATTAATAATATCCATTTTATTTAAAATACAAATATATGAATATTTATATACCTATATATTAATCTAACTATATATATTAATATAACTACATATATATATTGATATAACTATAAATATATATATTAAAATCACTATAAATATATATATATTAATATAACTATATATTTATATTAATATAACTATATATTTATATTCATATAACTAAATATATATATATATATATATTAATATAAATATATATTACTATACGAATAAATATAACTAAATAAATATATATAAATAAATAGATATATCACTAATAAGAGAACAAATCAATATAGGGGAGTGGCAAAGGCTTCAGGCGCGCAGGGGGGAGGTCTTGAGATAAAATACGGGTGGAGGCAGGGATGCGCGTGCATGGGTGAATCTGGGGATAGCACTGATAAAGGGTGGAGGGGTGCGTGTGGGGCGCTGGAGGGGGGCGGAAAAGCACTGTAGAATGGGGGCTCAAGCGCTATAAAAGCCCCCCGATTGGCAGAATTTTTTTATTTTTTTTATTTTTTTAACTTTTATTAGTGCTTTTAAAAAATCACTGATAAAAGGGATCTTTTATTAGCACTAAAAAGAAAGTGCTGATAAAAGACCCCTTTATTAGTGCTTTGTTTTAGAGCTAATAAAAGGGGTCTTTATCAGCGCTTTTTTTGAGCGCTGATAAAAGGGGTCTTTATCAGCACTTTTTGGACTGCTGATAAAGGGGACCCACCTTTATCTTCGCCGTCATTTATAGTTCTTTTCTAGCGCTGTTAAAGGCCATTTTTAGCGCTGATAAAATCCATATTTGTAGTGGTGATATTTAAACTTTAATTGAATTTTTTTATGTTATGATATGAATAAGGATTCCAAATGTTGATTCGTGGGAGTATGGGCTTTCACAGGTCAAAATTCGTCACGCCTTGGACAAAATTTTAAGTTTTTAAGGGTTCTGGAGAATTTTTAGAGGATTATTGTATGGAAACCCAGACAACACGGCGTGTGATGTTGTGAACACCGCCACATGTTTTTTTTGTTCTAGAAGAAAAAAATTTTCTTCAGTACACACCGTGTACCATATGTACTTGGCATGTAGTCTTTAACCGTGTGACTTGACTGTGTGAGAAGTGACACGGGGTTGATAAATATTTGGTAGAAAATGCTGTGTACTAAGAGTACATGCCATGCTGTAAAGACCTTGTGTCCGGCCCTGTGACTAATGACATGGGTGGATGAAACTTAGGTAGAATACACTGTGTCAAGATTGCGCACTCTGTGTAGATTCTATTGTGTATCTAACCGTGTGACCAAAGACATGGGAGGTTAGAACTTAAGTAGTACACACCGTGTCCAGGGTAAACATGCTAGGTAGTATTACCTTGGAGAGAACCATGTAGTTCTAGCTATGTAGAAGAACCTGGGTAGGAGGAAAAATTCATGTACACAATGTTTCATCAGAGGAACACTTCATGTGTAGGGGTGTTACATGACCAAGTTTGGTAGAGGTACACGCCCATGTTAGGGCTTGAAAGGAATACACTGTGTGGTAGTTATACATGCCATGCAACCCTATTTTGTAAAACTTTAATGCTTTCCTTCTCTTGTTTCATTCTTTCACTTCTAAGTTACAGTCCTTGATAATCTTGAACTGAGGTGTGTGCTTGAACTTGAAGAGTTATTCCACTAAGACTTCCTCCTATTGTACGCCAGATACATGGCAATGATCAGAAACTAGAAATGGTAGATCAGGGACTACTAGAAGATCCTCCCATCGTTCCCATCTTAGAATTGAATATTATACCGGACGTAGGTGCTGATGCACAGTTCTGTGAAGTATTTTTGAGGATGATGCATACTTTTTAGGGAGCACCTCATGCTTCCCCATATATGGAAGAGTTGACATGAATGTTTGAGAATCATCCTCCCACCTTTTCAGGGGATGGAGGACCATATGCTACATATTTATGGTTGGAGTCCATTTTTTCTATCTTTGAGCATAAGGAGACATATCCGTAGAGGAGGGTGAAGCTCGTGATGTACATGTTACGTGATTCTACCAAGAGATGGTGGAATGTTATGTCACAGGAAGGACGTAATCGGGATATGTCCAGGGAAGAGTTTCAGAGGACCTTTTATTAATACTTCAATCCTGAGATGTTTAGGGCCAATCGATCCCAAGAGTTCATGCATTTGGAGCAGGGCACTCTTTCCGAGATGGATTACTCTTCTCCTTTTACAGAGCTTCAACGCTTCTCACCTATTTTGGGAGGTGACGAGTTATTGCGGGCTAGGATATTTGAGGATGGTCTCAGGTATGACATCTGAACACAGGTGAATTTATTCAGGTTGAATTCAGTGATAGCTATAGTAAACCAGGTGCTGATTACTGATCAAAATATGAGGGTGTTGGGACCTGCGAGCCAGGTCAGTTCAGCATCGAGGGCTGGTACTCATTTGACAGATAGTAGGAAGTTCCGCAGGGAGATTTCACGCGATGTTTTTTTAGGTAGTAAGGTGGTATGTTACTAGTATGGGAAGAGTGGGTATATGAGACCACATTTCCCAAAGGACCCAGTTGAGTTCCAATCTTGTGGCAAGATGGGTTACCTTTAGTGTTTTTTTTTCAGATTTTCTCACCAGTAGCGGGTGATTGGTGTTCAGTTACGACTCCACGTTCAGGAGTAGGACCACCAATTTCTCATCAGTCAGGGAACTGGAGTTCGTCAGGCCATTCAGGATGAGGAGGTGGTTGTGGCCATGGTAGTCAGGCTATGGGTTTTCAGTAACAACAGGGTGGATCAGCTCAGGGTAGTCAGGTAGGGTCACAGGGTCACGGTACAAGTCAGACTTTTTCAGTGGAGTAGACCAAGTAGGAGGAGGATCCCAGATCCTCTATGGTTAGAGGTACGATTATAGTTGCCTTAGTTTTATATTCTTCTCTTTTTGATATAGGGGATTCCCATAGTTTTTTATCTGTTGCTATTGTGGAGAGCCTCGGGCTTTGTATCTTTACTTATGATGATGTTATGAATCTAGAAACTATTTGGGATTAGGACGACTAGTGTACGTCAGTGAAATGAGTTCCCTCTTGAGGTTGGTGGGTGTCACTTATTATGGGACCTCTATGTCTTATAGATGACAATCTTCGATTTCATACTCATAATGGACTAGTTATCCTCCTTTTAAGCCTTTGTTGAATTCTATTTCTGTAGGGTGAGTTTCACTTCACTAGAGGGAAGGTCCTTTCTATAAAAGGGTAAATGGGATGTCTAAACGAGTAGATCTAGGCCCGAGCATCATGGGTTGGGAGGAATTATAGCCCATATTTCTAGTTTATATCTATATTACCAGAGGACTTCACAGCTCGAATTTCCTTCAATGGTGGATTGTTTTAGAGATGTCTTTCTAGACAAATTTTCAGCTTTACCTCTGGAGCGTGAGGTAGATTTCTCTATTGATCTTATTCCAAGAGCAGCACCGGTTTCCATTCCTCTATATAGGATGGATACACTAGAGTTACAGGAGCTCAAGAAGAAGCTGGAGGATTTACAAGAAAAGGTTTTCATCTGACCCAGTACTTCTCCTTAGGGTTTGCCTGTCCTTTTTGCAAAAAAGGTGAACGATACCCTCACACTTTGCGTGGATTATCAGAAGCTGAACCAGTTGATAGTCAAGAATAGATATCCCTTACTGAGGATTTATTATCTCTTTGATCAGATTCTAGGATCATGGGTGTTCTTGAAGATTTACTTGAGATACAATTATCATCTGTTGTGCATTATATCATCAGATATACCTCTTACAGCCTTTCAAAGCAGGTATGGTCTATACGAGTATTTGGTTATGTTGTTCGGTCTCACGAACGCACCAAAATTTTTCATGAAATTAATGAATCGAGTGTTCCATCCTTACTTGGATTCTATTGTTGTAGTCTTCATGGATAATATCTTGGTGTACTCTCATACTTGACACAACCATGCCACCTATCTTGAGAGCATAATGAGTACACTAAGATAGCATTAGTTATATGATAATCTCTCAAAATGAAACTTTTAGATGGACTAGATTCAATTATTAGGTCATGTTATCTCAGAGATAGGAGTATAAATAGACCTAGATAAAGTGAGATCAGTAGTTTCCCAGGAGCAGCCAAAGAACGTCTTTGAGGTACTGAGTTTTTTGGGGCTGGTTGGTTACTACAAGCGCTTTATACATGAATTTTCATGCTTAGAAGCACCACTTATAGGCCTGACTAAGAAGGGTGAAAAGTACTTGTGGGTATATTTATGAAATTCATCCTTTTAGGAGATGAAAGGGAGATTGACTTTAGCACTGATACTAGTGTTTATAGATCTGGGAAAGAGTTACACTGTCTACTGAAATGCATCAGGTATCGGGCTGGGAGTAGTGCTTATGCAAGGGGAAGGAGTTGTTCCATATGGGTCTCAATAGTTGAGGCCACATGAGTGGAATTACCTAACGCACTATCTCAAGTTAGTTACAGTTGTTCATGCTTTGTGCTGTTGGAGACATTATCTTTTGGGAGAGCATTTTGTGGTATAAAATGACCCCAAAAGTCTCAAGTATATCTTTTCTCAGCGAGATATGAATTTGAGATAGTGAAGGTGGGTTGAGTAACTTTAGTCCTTCAACTTTGAGCTTGCTTATACATATGGGAAAAGAAATGTAGTGGCTGATGCGTTGAGAAAGAGGACTTAGATACAGGCAGTTCAAGAGGCTAGTATTGAGTGGAAGCTTATGGGTCTGTTCTATGAGATGCATTTGGAGGTGCACTACAAACAGGGGAAGGAATTTCTCTCTTCTATAGTTGTTACCTCTACTCTTCTAGATCGAGTGTGAATGAGGCAACTATCTGTTTCCGAAGGCCTAGTCCTACGGGAGAGTGTGTTAGGTGAGAACCCTAATCCTGGGTGGACCATAGGAAATGATGAGATCTTGCGTTTTCATGGATGCATATGGGTGTCAGCAGAAATATGTGAGGATTTGATGTAAGATTTTCATTCCTTAGTTTGGGCAGTTCATCCTGGTGTCACCAAGATGTATTGAGATCTACACCATCAGTATTGGTGTCTAGGTATGAAGAGAGATGTTTTTGGTTTTTTATGAGATGTTCCACCTTTTAGCAGGTGAAGGTGGAGAATCAACCACCGACAGAGCTTTTATAGTAGTTACCCATTCCCGAGTGGAAGTGGAATGATGTCACAATGGATTTTTTGATGGGTTTACCAAGGTCACCTTGAGGGAATGGGGCAGTTTGGGTTGTTGTTGACAGACTCACGAAGGTTGCGCATTTCTTTTTAATCAATGAAACCTTCAGTGTTGATGATATTAGAAGGTTCTATATCTGAGATATTATAAATTTTCATGGGGTTCCACACTCTATCGTTTCAGACAGGGATGTATGGTTTACTTCTCATGTCTGGAAGGGACTACAGAGGGCTTTGGGTACACAGGTACTTCTGAGTATAACTTACCACCCATAGATAAATGGACCGTTCGAGTACATGATTCAGGTTTTGGAGGAAACTCTTCAAGCATACGTCCTGAATTTTGGGGTCTATTGGGGGAGACACATACCCCTAGTGGATTTTTCCTACAATAATAGTTTTTAGGAAACAATTCAGATGGAACCTTATGAGGATTTTTACGGTAGGCCATGACGATCACCCCTATGTTGAATGGAGATAGGGGAGGTAGCTATGCTGGGACCTCGTCATGTCCAAGAGACCACTGAGTAGGTGGAGCTAATTCGGAAGACGATGATTACTGCACAGTCTCAGCTAAAATCTTATGCTGATCGACAGAGATGACCTCTAGAGTTCGAGGACGGAGATCGAGTTTTCTTACGTGTCACACCGAGGTTGGGACATAAGAGGATTAGGAGACATGAGAAGCTTTCACCGAGATACGTCAGACCATTTGAGGTTTTGGAGAGAGTCAGACCGGTTTCCTATCAGTTGCAGTTACCTTAGAGGTACCGGGATATGCACGACGTCTTTCATGTTTCTCAGCTACGACGTTACTTTTCATACCCCTCCAATGTTTTCCAACCTGAGGAGGTTGAGCTAGAGGTGGATGCATCCTTCTAAGAGCACCCTATATGCATTGTGGATCATAGTATGAAGGTTATCCATGGTCGTTCTGTTCCTCTGGTATGAGTTCTATGGAAGCAAGGGAGAGTACAGGAAGAGACTTGGGATAGGGAGGCCGACGTATGATCACAGTGAATAGATTTGTTTGAAGCTTCTTTTTCACCACCCTTGGAAGGGAAATTCATGGACGAATTGATTTATGGGGGGAAGTTTGTAAGAACCCAGATCTTCATTTCAGGTATAGATCATTATTTTATATTGTTTTTGAGGAAAAATGAAGAATAGGGAAATTTTATAAGTACACGCAGTGTACCTGGTTTCTACGTGTAGCCGTGTTCTGGCCATGTAACGACCTAATAGCCAACGAGATCGTACCCGAGTGGTACGGTCTCCTTATTGGCATCCAAGAGAACCAGGTTCAAAACCAGGTGGAGGCGAATTTTTGGGGCTGTAGAAGTACAGTAGCAGTCACTGTAGTAGTTACTATTCATTTCTGTAGCAGCCGAAACTATTCACCCGATTTGGGCCTTCGGGCCACTGGTTTGGGCCTACAGGTCTCAAGGGCCTTCGGGTTATCAAAGGCCTTCGGGCCACAAGTCCTTTGGGCCACAGGGCCTTCAGGCCACATAGACCATGGAGTAGCCCATTTCACACAGAACATGCCCCAGAAGAGGATCAAAGCAATAAGAGTAGCAACCACCAGAAGCAGAGCTAACCAGATTTGAAGAATGAGAGGGTATGATAGCCGCCATTAGGACCATGAACCAGGAAACTTTGTATGGGAAAATGCTAGCTAATCAGGAATGAAAGGTGGGGAGCTAGGTGATCAATGATGTAGAAGTTGGAGAGGGGAAGCTCAAGTGGGTTGGGCCTACGGGTCATGTAATGGGTATGGTATGCCTCTGGGCCTTTGGGTCATGTATTGTGGGTCAGTCGGGCCTTGTGACTTGGGCCTACGGGTCATGTACGGGTTCCCCTTCAACCCTTAAAAGGGGGATTATCCATAATAAAATAAAAAGAAGGCCTTTAGGCCATTCAAACCTTGTACATGGCCGTGTAAGTGACCTGGAAGACCACCTAAAGAGGGGGTCGGTTGAGGCTAGTACACGGCGTGTACATTAAATGAACACACTGTGTAGTTTTATTTTTAATTAATGAATCAGAGAGGGGTCCTGTATCATCACTAGAACACTCTTCTTCTTCCCTCGGTTTGTATAGGAGAGCGACGCATGGCTGAAGAACTTCGAGCTCATCCCAGTTCTCTGTCCGAGTTCTGGTTGAGATTCCATCAGGTGTGTTGGATTCCCACCAATCTACGTTGTTCTAGGCCGATTCAAGGGCCGACATTCAAGAGTGTCAATCTTAAAACATCATGGTAGGTGGTTTGTGCCTTTCTTTGAATGTCCTTGGATTATATATGCTTAAAGTGATGAATTCCCATGTTTAGGGTATTGCGTGTTTTTGAATTTAACCTTGATTAATACATGCTATGGTTTGTTTGATTGAGAAAGGGTTATTGCTTATGCATAAGGTTTTATACCTTGATTATGGGTGAATTTTCATTGTTTGATTTGATTATGGCCATTTGGTCTATAATTCCAATTATTCTTGCTTTGTTTTCAATACATCATGTTGTTAGGATAGAGTTACTGATTAAACGAGATGCACATGATTCACATTATGAAAGTATGACGAACGGGAATTTGATTGTGAGAGATTATTAAGGTAGAGTCACTTATTTATAATTTTTTGCAAGGTTTACCAAAGGTATTGAATGTGAGAGATTATGGGTGGTCATAGACTAGATGGGTTAGACTATGAGAGCTATCCAAAGGGTTGTTATTAATTGAATATTGGACCCTAGGGAATTTACTGTGAGAGCTCTCAGGTGGTCGTTTATATGTTATTGATGCCATGTTGACCCAGGGGTATTGACCATGAGAGATGCCCATGTCACGACCCGTCCTCAGGGCCCGTGCTGTGACTACCCCAAACCCGCCTTCCATAGGCCAGACTCCGTCCGCGGATGTCTTCGGGTTTCTCCGACGCGGCGCGATGGTATCGCGCCTTTGTTTGTTTTTCACAACGCGGCGCGACGGCGCCGCACATTTCCTTGTCGCATGATTCTGCGTGGTGCGACGACACCACACCTTCCCATACCAAACCACAAAGAAATCCAACATGGAAAAAGGAGGTGGGTCGGCCGTGTTTGTGCGGACCGACCCCCTCTCGTTAAACGATAGCAGTTGGACATATTCACGAAGAATAAAAATCAAGGGAGTAAACGAGGGTTCACCAACAATCACAATTTAAATTCCCTACCTCGTAATTGTCGTTCATTGACGATCTCGGAAAAAGGGAGGATATCGATTCCTCGATTGTCGTGTTCATCACACACTCCCAATTCTCATACTCATGCGTCGGAAAGGAAGAAGGGTACTCGTCGTTGGTGGACGAGCGTTCGGAGGTGACGTCGTCGTTGACGACGTTCTTGGCGGGCGACGTCTTCTCCTTTGACGCGGATGAAGGTTGTTGGAGATGTCATGGGCGTCGCTTCCCTTTCCTTGCCTCAGTTGAAGAACAATGAAGAAGATGACATCGTCGTGCTTCAGTGGCGAAAGAGACGTTATTCATGTTCTTCGTCGTAGAGAAAGAAGAAACTCAAGACTTCCTAAGCTTTTTCTCCAAAGGATCCCAATCAACTAAACTCCAACCCAAATAAAATAAGTTCTTAACTTGTTTTATTAACACAACAAAGCTTATGAATTTCAAGAGTTTAAAATTTAAATTAACTCACATAATTAAATATCTCAAGTTGTCAAATTTAATGAGAGGGAGGTGGAGAGACTCATTTAATGAGAGAGAGTTTCATCCTCATAAATATAGAGTTCAAGAGTTAAGGGGGTTTGATACTCATGTGGGCCCCACATTATAACATCCACCCAAGGGAGGTTATGTGTGGGTGGGCCCCTCCACTAACCTCCCCTTGGAGGTTCTAACTACCACTTCAAATAAAAATATGGCAAACAAATTTTTTTATTCAGTTTAATTAAAAACCCCCAAAAACTAACTTCCAAACTCGATAAAACGCAACTGCGGAATAGGTGTTACTAAGAAAAAACCGGCGCTGAGGTTCCATAGGTGCCCTCAGAATTTGATTCCGAGCACCGTTTCAAAAGATAGAAATTCCCGCTCGTTCGTTCACTGAACGTACCCGAGACAAACTTCAGAAAATGATTCCGGGCACACCGGGCCTCGAAATCAGGCGCCGTCAGAAACTGCGTTCTTGTAAAATCCCAAAGAAAATTAAGAAAAAATTTCCTTGAAATTTACGGGTCTTTAAATTACTCCCACCTCATGGCTTTACATCCCCGTAAAGCTTCAACACAAACTAGGGTCACAAAAGTGGTATTGAACACGCACCTGAGCCTTCTGCTCCCATGTGCTTACCTGGAGGTTCTGTACTTCCAAAGAAAGTGCACCCGAGGAATCGATCGTCCTCGTAGGATCCACTCCTGTGGATCCTCGATCCCCACTGGAACCTCTGTGAAAAACACCTCATCGCCATCGTCCAGCTCCTCATGGTCGATGATATGCGAAGGGTCGAGCACGTATCTCTTCAGTTGAGATACGTGGAAGTCGTCGTGCACCTGGTGCAACTGAGGTGGATGGGTCAAGTGGTAAACCACCTCGCCTACCCAGCTATGGACCTAGAAAGGTCCGTTGAACCTCAGAGTTAACTTGCCGCCTTGTCCACATCTCCGTAAACCTCGTCGAGGTGAGACCCGTATTAGGACGTGATCATCATCATCAAAATCTAGAGGTCTCCAATTCCTGTTAGAACTGGAACTCAAAACGACTGCTGCCACGAGGGTAAGGTTGACCGACTCAAGAGTGATCGGTCTTACCCTCCTGTGAAGAGTTTATCCTGTGCTGCCTGGGGTTTCCTTTTTACCGACCAAGGAAAACCCTTCCCGACGTTTGCCTAAAACCGTCAATTTGAGTATGAACAGTTATAGCCCATTCCATACTCAAACTAACGTCGTAAGGCCTCGACGATGCCACCAAGAGATTCCAACCGAAACTCTCACCTTGAGGGTCTGACCACACCATCGGCATAAGTGTGATTATCGAGTCTCCTCCCAAGGTATCTTCAGATGTGAGGGTCAAGTCCATGGCTTACTGGAAACTCTAGGTCTGGGACAAGATTTGTGAAAGCGAGGAATGATTCATATCGATGTCTGTTACTACAGCAGCTAGTAGTGGACACAGACTGTCCCTTGAATCATTTTTTTAGAGCCATTGGGTCACACTCCTTGACCGCATGCAGCCGCACTCTTCCTCCGCTCTCCAGCTCCCTGAGCCTGGCAGGGATAACTAAGGTGGGTGGTTGTAGCATATTAAGATGTACACCACCTCATATTTCCCTCCTAGCTCTGCCTCCACGTCTGCTGCTTCGCAGAATCATCTCTCTTTTAAGCTTCCTCTTCTTTAACATTTAACACCCTCGAGTCTCTAAGACTTGAGCCGGTTTCCTGTTTCTTACTACACTGTGCAGTCTTCATCCGCTCCTGGATGATCTGTACCTTCTTTGCATAAGATCTGAAAGAGTTGCTAAAATTTCTCCTTTGCCGAAAAGAGAAACTCGATCTCATCCCCGGGATGAACCACGCCCATTGCCTAATACAGTCAATCCTGACATGAATGATGCATTCATGCCATGGATGACGTCATAAGGCCTCGACGTAACTACTAATAGATCCAACTGTCACTCTTGCCTCCAAGGGTCGAGTCACACTGTCGGCATCAGTGTGAGGTCACTGGGTCTCCTCCAGTAGAAATCTCGAAAGTGAGGGTTAAGTCAACAGTTTAACCGGGACCACTCAGTATCAACCAAACAAAAGGACAGGAAAGCAAACAAAGATAAGTGTCTTTTTATTATTGCAGCTCATAGTACAAAGACACGAATACAACAACAACATGGAACTAGAAGTACAAGGGACGTATCCACTAGTTCCTCTCCTGTCCACCTGCTCCCGGAGCTCTATTTCCTTGTCCACTACTCGGCTGTTGCTCAAGCACTCATCACTGCTTCTACCTCGGTGGCTCATCCAACGCCTGCGGATCAACTGTACGAGGAGTCGGACAGTCACATTCCAGGTGACCCTTCCCGCCGCATGAGTAACAATGTCTATTTCTGGCACGCCTGGCTCTGACCCCACCCTGGGCACCCCGCACCACCGGTCCTAAAACCCGAGATCATCCAAATGCTGGTCTGGTCCTCCTGGACCTCTGCATCATCTGTCTACTACCCACAGATGACTCGGCTACTAATCGAAAAACACGCGGAAAAGGCATAATCTCCTATACACGCTCGGGGTGTAGAGCTACTGGCACAAACTCCACCCTGAAGAAGGTCTCGAATTCTTCCCATGCGAAGGTCATCCCGTCGCAAAACTGAAACAAGTGGCTCCACCACCTGCCTGCTGCTGCCTGAAGAAGGCTGGCAGCAAAGATCACCATGAAGTCTGCCGGCGTCCCTACTAGCCTGAAGACTCTCACCACAGCCTCCAGCCAAACCTCAGCCGCCTGCGGGTCCGTCTCTCCCCGGAACCTGGGTGGCCTTTGGCGCTGGAACTCATGTAGAGCACTCAAGTGGCGTGCATCGCCTACTGCTGGGGCTGGTGGAATCGGTGGCCCAACGTATGGTAGTACCGCTGGTGCCTCCGCTGGTGCCTAAACTGCAAGAGGGCCCTGTACCGAAGCCTCGTCACTCGACAGGCTGTCAGTACGCACATCCCTCTGGGCTCTAGCTGGTCGTCCGAGAAAAGGCATCCTGAAAGAAACAACATGACACGGTCAAACGATTATACCTGGTGAACTGACCTGGTTTGAGCTGATATTTAAATAAAACTTCTGGAAACACACACGCAATCAGTGTTTTCGTGCACAAAGTCGGAAATCAGTTGTCAGGGTCCTGGTGTATGGATACGTCGGCCGCCCGCACCAACAATGGACTCCTTGAACTGAAAACCACACTCGGTACTCTTAAAACTATTGCTTCACAGAAAGAAAATATCAGAGTTATAAGTTCTATGGTAGAACCGACTCCTCTGATACCAATTTGTCACGACCCGTCCTCGGGGCCCGTGCCGTGACTACCCCAAGCCCGCCTTCCATAGGCCAGGGGCTGGCGACTAGCACCAAAGGTGTAAATCCCGATAAATGGGAAGGCATTTCCTTTATAAAAGTAAACAAAACACTACAGAGTACAAGCAGGAGTAAAACACTAAGTACAAAGAGAAGTGATGAACGGTAAATGGGCCAGAATAAAAACCCAAAAGAAAGTACAACTACAACTGAACAAAGTACAACAGAAAAAGACAACAGCTAGAGGGACGGAAGTGGCTCCTGGGTCGTCCTCCTCGGATCCTACCTGAAGGGTAGGTACAGATGGCGCAGCTCCTGGATCGTCCACCACGGATCCTACCTAAAGGGTAGGTACAGATATCCTCCACAATGCTCTCGCCCTTCAACCTCCTCCAAGTGTCGTCTCACCGTGAATTCCACCTCCGGATACTGGCTCGTCGTGTAGTCCACCTCCGGGTACCATCCAGGCCTCGAACACTCGGCCTCCGTCAGCACTGCCCGTCGTCTGCAACCAACACAACGAGGTGCGGGCATAGCCCGTGCAGGGGTGAGTATAACGATACTCAGTAGGGACCCCAAGACCCTCAAGTTCTCACTAAAACCAACATGGATAACCACAAAGAAGATCTCAACAGATAACCTCTACTTAGGTATATGCCCATGCATATACCTAAGTTATCAAGTAACCCATCTCAATCATGAGGAAAACACCAAGATCATGAAATCTATGGATAACCACTACCTAGGTATATGCCTATACATATACCTAAGTTATCAAGTGACCCATCTCAATCATGAGGTAAACACAAAGGTCAAAAGTCTCAGCTCAAACCAAAATTTTCATTATCAAAACCATAACTACTGAAGAGCTCCGTCTCTGGAGTGTACAGTGGTCCTGTCACGACTCCGAGGTACTGCTCACTAACCTAAGACTGCTGAGGTACTCCTCCTGTCGAGTACCGTGGGTCAGCCACCCAGACACAGTAGTGATTCCCGCCGAGGTATGTCACCCAAACACAGTAGTGCACACCCCCTAGTAGCCTGCTGAGGTACTCTCTGGATGAGTACCGCAGGTCTGCACTGTCACACAGGTAGTGCTCCGTCCTCCATGGGTCTTCAACTCACAAAGTAGTGCTCCTTCCACTGGGCTAGTCGACTCACTCCAAGTCGAGTCGCTCAAGCATTCGTCAGGTCTCAGTCGGCTACACGGTCTCCGTACTCCGCACGCTCGTCTCCGGGAGGGTCCGCTCCACGAGCTACAGGTCGATACTCCATGTATCTCAAAGTCCCACGAAGAAGTATCTCAAAGGACCGCCTCGTCATAGGGGTCTCAACGCAACAGACGACGCGTCAATCAGACGCTCGGTCTGTGAGTTATTAGCCTTTTCGTCCCAGGGGCCTGATTGGTTTCGTGAGTGAACCAAACCGGCCATATCTCAACTGTACCCCGAACTCTGATAGGGTATACTCATAGGTACCGTTTCTCAACGAGATCACCAACGCCGCTGACGGTTCGTCAAACGGACGTCTAGTCTGAAAGATATCAGCTTTTCCGTTCCAGGGGCTCGGTTGGATTTCGGGTGCAATCCAACCCGGCCACTATCCAACTGTATCCAAAACTCGAGAAAAGTATGCCAAAAGTTCCTTCTCACTTAGAGGAATCCAAAAAAGTCGACGGCACGTCAATCGGACGTCTGGAGCTCAAGATATAAGTGTTTCCGCTCCGAGGGCCCGGTTGGTTTCATATCTGAACCAACTCGGCCGAACCCAAAGTATTCCTAAACCTTGAGTACGATATACAGAAACGACCGTCTCGTTCCAAGGATCGCTACGCAACTAACTTTGCGTCGATCGGAGGTCCGTAGCCCAAGATATGGGCATTTGACTGAAAGTGGTCTGAAATCGGGGGGTCTGGGCCCGGACAGACCCGGCCCGACCCCCCCTGGGTCGGCCCGAACCAGGTCCGACCCGACTGGACCCGGCCCAGCCCGGCCGGCTCGGTCCGGCCTGACCGGCCAGCCGCGGCTCGGCATGGCCGAGCCGAAGTCGGGAAGCGGGGGGGGGGGGGGGGGTGGGTGCGCGCGGCCCGCCCCTCGCCGTTAATTAAGGGCGGCGGCACAACCGCCACCGCCAATTCTTCCGGCGGCGCGCTCGGGCGCCGCCACCGCCTGGCGGCCAGACAGCTCCGGCCACCGCCTCCGGGTGTTTCCGCGGGCCACTGGAGTTGCTCCGGTGGTCCGTTTTCAAAACCTTCTGAGCCGGTGTTCATCTCGGGTCTCGTACTTTACTGTGTAAGCTTCAAAAATACTTTGCGGCCCCGTTATGTCGTCGCTTGTCAATCCGCACGTCAATTAACAAAACGCGCCGTCTTCATGGTTCTCCGGCGCGACGCGTTGGCGCCACGCCCCTTCGCCGTGGCCCGACTCCGTCCGCGGATGTCTTCTGGTTTCTCCGACGCGGCGCAACGGTATCACGCCTTTGTTTGTTTTTCACGACGCGGCGCGACGGCGCCGCGCATTTCCTTGTCGCATGATTCCGCGTGGTGAGACGGCACCACACTTTCCCGTACCAAACCGCAAAGAAATCCAAAATGGAAAAAGGCGGTGGGTCGGCCGTTTTTGTGCGGATCGGCCCCCTCTCGTTAAATGATAGCAGTTGGACATATTCACGAAGAATAAAAATCAAGGGAGTAAATGAGGGTTCACCAACAATCACAATTTAAATTCCCTACCTCGTAATTGTCGTTCATTGACGATCTTGGAAAAAGGGTGGATATCGATTCCTCGATTTTTGTGTTCGTCACACACTCCCAATTCTCATGCTCAGGCGTCGGAAAGGAAGAAGGGTACTCGTCGTTGGTGGACGAGCGTTCGGAGGTGACGTCGTCGTTGACGGCATTCTTCGCGGGCGACGTCTTCTCCTTTGATGCGGATGAAGGTCGTTGGAGATGTCATGGGCGTCGCTTCCCTTTCCTTGCCTCGTTTGAAGAACGATGAAGAAGATGGCATCGTCGTGCTTCAGTGGCGGAAGAGACGTTCTTCGTGTTCTTCGTTATAGAGAAAGAAGAAACTCAAGACTTCCTAAGCTTTTTCTCCAAAGGCTCCCAATCAACTAAACTCCAACCCAAATAAAATAAGTTATTAACTTGTTTTATTAACACAATAAAGCTTATGAATTTCAAGAGTTTGAAATTTAAATTAACTCACATAATTAAATATTTCAAGTTGTCAAATTTAATGAGAGGGAGGTGGAGAGACTCATTTAATGAGAGAGAGTTTCATCCACATAAATGGAGAGTTCAAGAGTTAAGGGGGTTAAGGGGGTTTGATACTCATGTGGGCCCCACATTATAACATCCACCCAAGGGAGGTTATGTGTGGGTGGGCCCCCCCACTAACCTCTCCTTGGAGGTTCTAACTACCACTTCAAATAAAAATATGGCAAACACATATTTTTATTCAGTTTAATTAAAAACCCCCAAAAACTAACTTCCAAACTCGATAAAATGCAACTGCGGAATAGGTGTTCCTAAGAAAAAACCGGCGCTGCGGTTCCATCAGTGCCCTCAGAATTTGATTCCGAGCACCAGTTCAAAAGATAGAAATTCCTGCTCGTTCGTTCACTGAACGTACCCGAGCCAAACTTCGGAAAATGATTTCGGGCACACCGGGCCTCGGAATCAGGTGCTGTCAGAAACTGCGTTCTTGTAAAATCCCAAAGAAAATTAATAAACAATTTCCTTGAAATTTCCGGGTCTTTACAACCCAGGAAGTTGTTCATTAATATCTAGTTCTATGTTGAACCATAGTGTTTATACTGTGAGAGCTTTCCCAGAGGGTTATTTTTGATTGATTGCATGATTGTGACGAGTCTGTCAAGCCAAAGCACAAGCTTGGGCTTAGTCTTACTTGATTGTTTAGATGGTATTTTGAGATTTCTGTTTTTTATTATTATACAAGGGGATATAGATCTTATGCTATATCCTAGGATTTCATTATTCAACATATTTAATAATTAACGAATGTAAATGAATGTAATTGGAAATTGTAGGATTGTTTACTTTGAGTACTTCCTAGTTTATTGCTTCATTTTACATATTTCCTGCTATATATATATATATATTAAATGATAGTTAGGAACATATATTTTGGTGGTTTCCTACTGGGATTCTTCTCACACCCTTTTTGGGTCATGCTTTTGGACCAGAACCAATTATATGGTTGCAGGTATAGATAAGGGAAAGAGCCCTTCGTCATCAGGCACTTGATTACTGTTAGAGCTAGAGAGAATGAGACCAAGATGAGGCTTGCGATGCTGTTGGAGTTTACTTATTTTATATAATTTAGTTTTAGTATTGTATTTCTATCATTGTGACTTGTTTTGCAGCTTTTCTAGACACATGTGACATGCAATATTTATATATTCTCCAGTTGTGATATTGTTATTAGTCTTCTGTTATTTACTTTGTTGTATGGTATTATTTCTTCTGCCATTGTTTACTATTTTATTTTTTTATGTATAATTTTTCAACAATGGAATAGTTTCCCCATTATCACACCATGGACCTCATTTCTAGTCGGCAACCTCTGGCATTTGAGGAAATGCACTTGAGGTCCTGTGACCAATCGGGTTCAGGGTACCTTTGGGAGGCACCCGCAAGCGGGATGTTATATTTGTGGTGTATATACTTACATTTGATATATTATATTATTAATCTCAATATATTCATGGTATTAAATGTTTCATTTTATAATTATTACTTTTATGCGGCATACGATTTGACTGATTAAAATTAGTAAGAGATTTCATAAATCAATTTTCATTCATTGGGTTAAACATCTGGTTTATTTATTATGTCATGATAATGTTATGTGTGAAATGAATTTTTATTATCTAAAGTATTATTTACACCTGTTTTATGTGTATTTACAACGAATACACCTAATTGATTCATTTGTAAGAGTCTTTGTATTAATATCCTTTCATTGAGGCATATTTTGATGTTATAAAACCACATTGTTTTATGAGGAGTATATATAACCCCTTTGATATATCATATCCTGAATCTCATTACCTTCATGGTATTCAAATGTTTCAAAGTTTTATGTGAAACATTTATTTAAAAATATCTTTTTAAATCTTTTATTCTATATATGAAGAATACTTTGGACTTATAGTGATGGGTGGGGTCCGACATTATATAGCCCTTTGATGCATTGATAGGTATCATGAGACAAAATAGTTGTCCAAATTAAATAGGGTTTCATCTATATATTAAACCATCTTGTGAAAGGTCTTGATGGTATTGGTTCATGTGTCAGATACATGATGTCCATTTATTAAGCATCCACTTCTTCCAGTATTCAATTATTATTATTTAGAATATTTTCAATGTGAAAAAATCTACATATGAATTCTTATTCTCATTTTATTACATGGCATGCGAGTTTAGTTATTTAACTTTTCATATTTATTATTCTCATTGATTAATTATTTATTCCATTTTACTTAACCCTTACTGGGAATTTGAGATCACACTTTTATTTATTCTCTTTTCCCCAGGTTATAAAGATGAAATGTTTGACTGAGTTCAAGGATGAAAATCACATTCCTTTGTTTGGTTTATTCTCAATTGCTAATTTAATAAGGGCACCATGTATGTATCTATTTATTCAATACTACTAAAATTTTCAATCCTTTTGGGATTTGAATATTGTGTCAATGGAAATATAATAAAGAAAGACACCAGCTTCGGGCTACTGGGGTTGGGATCATTACATGCCAACACTTAAGCGCATGCATAGCTATGAAAAGTTCTAAATCATGGGTGAGATAATTATTATAATGAGGTATAAGCTAAAGAGATATGTAAGATACTACATGATCATCCTGCATGATCACACAACCAAACTGGAGCCATAAGTATCACAAAAAACCATATACCCCTTATCAGGCTCAGGTAAGATCAGAATATGAGTCTATTTCATAAGTCTTTTCAATTCATCAAAATAAGACTGACACTTTTTATCCCATGTGAATTTCAACCCTATCTTGGTAAGAGTAGTCAAAGGTGATACCAAATTTGAGAAATTATTAACAAACCATCAATTGTATCCAGCAAGACCAAGGAATCTCTGAATATAAAAATCATTCATTATGTCTTCCCATGACAAGAAAACCTTTACCTTACCAAGATCAATTGATAATCCATGCTTATAAATATCATGCCTCAATAATTTCATTTCTTGGATCTAGAAGATTCATTTCAAAAGCTTTCTATAAAAACAGTGAATTTTTCAGGATTTCCAAATCTAAAATTAAATGGTGCTCATGCTCGCACTCAGATATCGAGTAAACCAAAATAACATCCATGTAAACTACCAAAAAAATTTCAACATACTGATGGAATATGCGATTAATCAAATTCATGAAAACTTCATGAGTGTTAGTCAAACCAAATAACATCACAAGATATTCACAAAGGCCATACCTTCTCCTGAAATCTATCTTCGGTACATCACACTCCCGTACTATAATATGATCATAACACAACCAAATATCAATATTTGAAAACCACTTTCCCCCTTAAAATGATCAAATAAATCTTCCACATGAGGCAAATGATACTTGTTCTTAATTGTTACTCACTTTAAATTTTGATAGTCCTTGAACAACCAGATTGAACCGTCTTCCCTTTTAGCAAAGATCATTGAGGATGCCCAAGGAGAAACACTAGGGGTGAACAAAATCCTCTTTAACATAGTCTTCCAATTTATTTTTCTGTTCTTTCAACTCTCCTAATGACATATGATAAAATGTATTGATATCAGTTGCGTTCTGGGCTCCAAGTCAATCATGAACTCTACCTCCCTCTCTAGAGGAATACTAGAGAAATATTCTAGGAAAACATAATGAAAACCCCAAAAAATGATTAGAAGATATAAAAATAAAAAAATTTCATTAGGATTAATTAAAACAATAGAAAAAACTCCTGATCTCTAGGTGAGAAGGTCCTATACGACTAGACCTTGGATCCCACTCTCTCTGAAATTCCTATCAGCTCCCATCGACCACAAGAAATGAGACATGCTGATCATAAAAATCAAACTCATCTCGATGAGAAACCATCCAATCCATTCCAATAATGATTTCAAACATATTCAGATCAAGAATAAGAAAATACCAGACCAGATCTATATCAACGATAGATAACGCACAAGGAAATAAAAAAGCATACTCTTTTCTCTTCCCAATAGGTTTCGTTAACTCCATAACAAAAGACATGATTTTTGTTGTAAGGTTAAACATATCAACAAAAAAACTAGATATAAATAAGTGGGAAACACTAATATCAAATAAGGAATACTATATAACCTTATGAGCCTTTGTATCATTGAAAACAATTATGAATTCCCTAATACATAATTATAAGAAAAGAGTGGAATCTAGAAAAACATAATTGCTACTCAAAATATAAAAGCTCTTTGTATAATCTTGATCAAACATAGTCAGATCTCCAAATGAACATGGAAAACATAAGAAGTTTCTCTATAAATCATATGCATGCTTATATAATCCCTTTTTATTAAAATATCCTGACTATATTTAATGAGTACATCACATTCCATTTATCCATGTAGTTGATCACACCAAATGTCACTAAAATATGAATGGTTATGAATTTAATCTGTCTAATTTAATCAAGTTATTTGATTTCATGCTTTCTATTTATGAGAAAAAATATTATCTTAGTTAAAATTAATTAATAAAATGACTGGTAATATACCGAAACATCCCTAATTATCTCAGCCTCAAGGATGTAATAATAATGGTATCAAGGAATTATAGGTCCTATACTAAGTATATTTTTAACCATAGGTAGAAAAGATTAATATGAAGTATACACAGATAGTATATCAATCATAATATGAAATTCCATGTAATATATTTTAAATTTTAGACCAGATAAAAATTATCCACTTATTATCTCATAATTCCACTCAACATCATATATAATATTCCACACCCTCATGTATATCATACTCAGATATTTTACATGAACCTCATTATTTTCTCTATGTTAATGTATTTTTCAATGAATCTACTACATTTTTCTATATAACCACCCAAAAGATCATTATATCTCCCATATCAATGACTAATTTAATGGGATTGTGTTTTGATGGATGTGTTTGGTCCTTTGGTGAGAATAGGGTTCTTTGTCCTGAGAAATAGCTATATTTTTTGTATAGTATATCTCAATTTATCCCTTAATTCAAGGAACCACCCTAATTTGAGTGATGATTATTGAGAAAAATGTTGAATTTTATGTCAATTATGTGTCAATATGTGTTTAGAAAGTTGTTGGATGAAGTTGTAATGCTTGGATAATTGTCAGGGATTCACTTTATGGAATTGGATGTCATGCTTGGATAATTTTCATTGAAAATGTTTTTATTTTAGAAATGATCTTCAATGATAAAATACATGTGATAAGGAGTGAATTTTTTTTAACAAGTGGGCATTCCTTATTTGGATGAAGTATAACTGAAGAAGATAATGATAAATTTCATTTTCATGATGATTTTTTTATGAACGAATTTGAAAGAAGGCCATGAAAAAATATAGAATTATTTTATAAAGAATTATTGAAGAATAATATTACATTGTTTAGATATATTATACGTATTATAAGTATATATCTTCTAGGACTTACTTAAAAAATAGGCCAACCATTGATCTAGAAACTAGCTCAACCCCACATTATGGGAGGAGGGACTCAACCATGTAGGGGAGCTAGCTCATATAGCCACATATTGGAAGGAGTGTGGACCATGTATAAGACCACATAAGTGTGTTCCTAGACGCACATGGGTTTAGGATAGTTCCAGTGGTCCAGTGCATGTTGACACGACCTATGTGGTGTGTGGTGCAAGTGTATGTAGGTGATGATCCCACGCTTCCAATTAAAGGGTGTTTCGATGCTAAATTTTATAAAAGAAATGGCTCATTCGTGCTAAAGTTCTATATAGAACATGTATCTCACAACCACTTTTCATCCACATTAAAAGATATGTACATAACCAGTGATGCTCGATCAACCTGATCTGAGCCATCCATTCTCCCCTGCTTGTCATCTTCTCCCTCGAAGCCTCTCTGAATTTTCCAGTAGACTGGAGTTCATACTAAACCTCCATTAAATGAACTCGAGGAAGCCAAGATCAATATACAATCAAGATTTAGAGAAGATGAGTCTAATAACCTTCATGTAGGCAACTATTTCTTGCATGCATGTGAATAAATCAAAGGAAGAGCTTCTGCCAAATGAAAAATAATTTGAAGAGGCCATTTGAAAAAATGGAGGGGATTGACATTTAAAGACATATTTGAATCTTATCACATGCATGA
Source organism: Viscum album (assembly GCA_963277665.1). Classification (NCBI taxonomy): domain Eukaryota; kingdom Viridiplantae; phylum Streptophyta; class Magnoliopsida; order Santalales; family Viscaceae; genus Viscum; species Viscum album. The sequence continues at coordinate 1,495,459,448 of OY728120.1, forward strand.
GAGTTACTCATAATGAGAAATGGATACATGAAATTTACTAATATAAGGCACCATTTTTTTAGTATAATTATTTTAAGAAAATATTGAGAACATTAGGAGATATTAAAATAGTTACACGAAATTATTTTCAGAGCCTTGATGTGACATGAAAGTCAGATAAAATTAGGCAAGGCTTTTCTATATATAAAGAAGAACCAATCTAAGGAGATTGGAAACCTATATTGAATATATATTTTTCTTTTAGTGAAAACAGAGCATCTATGAATACTGTTTCATGAGGAGTTCCATGAATCTTTGGTTTGTGTGAGGAATAGGAAGTCATTGTCCTTCAACTTGTGATTAACACATTTGAAGAGCTTTGTGAAGAACTATTTCCATGAATCTCTTTGGGTTTAATTCCTTGAGTCGCACTGTATCTTTCAAGAATATACTGAGAAATCACACCTATGCATTCTAGTGCATGAATATCTTACCTGATGGAGTTTAAGAATTGGTTTTCACAATGAATTAAGGATAAATGATTGAGGATATAAACTTCCTTGAATAATCTTAGACATCAAGAATCCATACAGTTAGCACAAAGGTACTATTTTAGAACACACACACACACTATTATGCAAAGTACGAGATAAACATTGCATGAATTCTTGCATTCATTATATGAAAACAAAGATAGTGCATGCATGTGATCATATGAAACATGAAAATTAATTGAGTAACCATTAAATAGTGACATTGCACATAAATTAATAAAGGGAGAAATATATGTCCAAGTTTATAATCCTGATAAAACCATGCATTGTATCACACATACATGAGGATTGAGAACTCAATAATAAGTTAATTATGTTTTGAAAGTATAATTCTTGAATAAAATATTTAAATATATATATTTTTTCACCTATTACACACTTTAATTGATTTCTATACTTCATCATAACGATGAATCATCTTGAGGATTTGTTACACTGAGGAAACTGATCTGTTATAGATGATCAAAATATTTGTGTAAGACTAATGAAATTGATCATAGGATATTGAAGATAATTAAATAGGTACATCAGAAAGTAAGATCCTACAAACTCATAGAGGACTATCAAGAGATCATTAGGGAGTGGATCAAGTGTTGAATTAATATTAAGTATTCTAGTTGGTTATGAGAGTAGATAAATTATTTTGGTTCGATCCAGGAGAAGAATGAGTCTCTCGGTTGAATCCAGTGTAAGAAGTCTTTTAGTTGGAGTTGGAAGAAAAATGAGTCTCTTAGTTGGATCTAGAGAAGAAGTCTTTCAGTTGGAGCTATAAGTAAAATAATTATCTCATTTGATGTTGGGAGTATTGTAATCACTTGTTTAATAGTGAAGAATCTATAATTTTTGAGAAAAACCGGATGCACTAAGGAGTAGGATTTTTACAAACATTGTAAATATTGCATGATTCTCTCTCGATATTTTTATAACAGCACACAAGGTGATATTTATAGGTAATATTGAGTGGATATAGAATCTTAAAATGTTTTAGAGGATGAATTAAAAAGAAAAGGAATTCTTAATAAGAAACCACTAAAACACCCCTACCCTCTCAGCGGTCAATCCATCTCGGGGATCTACAAATGGTATAAGAGAAAAGGTTCCATCTAAAGATCCAAGTGAGTCTTCATGAATTGAAACTTTTAGAAAATGAGTGAGATAACATAGATAAAGAAAAATATAATTACTCATTATGATACTAATTCTGATACTTATTCCAAGGTTTAGAATAATATAAAGAAAAGATAGTAAATAAAGTTGAAGAATAATCTTACACCAAAGGTAGAGATATAAGGTAATTATAGTGGTATATGTTGCATTAATTCTTTTGATTATGATTCTTTTGGTGAAGCTTTTTCAAGCTATGATGATTATATATCAATTAGTGATCTTTATTATATATTTAATTAAAATATGAATAACATCCCCAAAGAAGTGGTAAAATGTATTGTTAGAGGTATCAAGGGTCCTCAAGCTAAAAAATTACAGTTGGAAGAAGAGGATAATGATTTGGAAGTGACATTTTCTAAAAGTGTTGGCACATCCAAGAAAAGGAAGAAACAATATCTCTTTGAAATTAAATACATACCAATTATATTGAATAATTTGAAAGAAATATTTGTGAGAAATATTTTGTTGAGATTTTATTTGTAGAATATTTCCATGCATTTGAAAAATTGCACAAAGTGACTATGGTTGTAAAAGCTTCTCAACTAGAGAATAAGGATAAAAAGTTAAAGAAGATTGAAAATTCTTTGCAAGAATCAAGAAAATTGAAATAAGAACAAATAAAGAAGATAAATTAGGATTTTTAAGACAATATGAGATGATTTTAGGGTGAGAATAACTACCTCAACATGAAGTGTTTAGAGATGGAGGTTAGATTTATATATCAAGAATCACCACAAGCTTGAACATCCCAAATAGATAGAAAAAGAGATGATACCACTCAAGTGTGTTTTGAGGATCATGACATCAAGAGGATAATGAGACCATCCTACCATCAAAAGGATTAAATTCAATGGAATCAAAGATGAAGATAATAGAATTACTACACTAGAGAAGAAAAATACACAAAATGAATCTTTAGACAAAGAAAAAATTTAAATTATTTGAATATTTCTATAAGTATTATAACAAAAGTGATCACTATTATGATAAGTGATATTATTTACCAATCATGAAAAAATAATATGATAATGTGAAGAGAAGAACAAAAAAAAGGGGAAATAAGAAAGAAAAGAAGGTGATAAGTTAGTCTTGAAATGTGAACTGAAGAAGAAGAATGTTAAACAACCTATCACTAAAAGGAAAAATATTATAACCAAAGATCCATATAATCTTTAAATTCATAAGAGACCTGAATACTTACTTGAAGTTTGTGGTAGATGTTATAATAAGGATCACACAGTTGAGAAATACATGAAAATACTACCAATAGATATTACCTATGTAAAAGAGAAGAGACTTTAATAGAAAATCAGTGGCAAGCCATGTGTAGATTATTAGAAGATAAGCAATTTCAAGAAAGACTGCATACTTTTTTTTGGAAAAATCAACTAAAATTGGATAAGAAATTATAGGAATCTAAAAAATGTTCTAAAGACAAAGGAAATAAAGTATCTTCAGAATTGGAGTTAGGAAAAGCTACTCCAAGTAATGTTCATAAGAAGTTGATTGAGATTGGAAAAAAAGAATGGCCCAAGTTGAGAGGAAGTTCTCAAATTTAATGTTACTCCTAAATAACAAGAAGTTACCTCCTTATTCACTTATATATATATATATATATATATATATTATTTTATACCGTCATGAAGGTAATTGTAGAAGATGGATGCATCCCTTGAGTGGGATCACTGATTAGTTAAAGATATTAAATCTTCAATACATAGTGAATTTGGAACTTCATAACATCATTATAAATTTAGAAGATGATTCATTCCAATCACACTGTCATCCTTCATTATTAATTGTATTAATAATATATATTAAGGGTGAGTGTTTGGTTAGTGAAAAGATGAGACAAATGGGAAGAAATATCTTTTTCATATGAACTTTCTAATGTGTTTGTTTAAGTATATGTAGGATTTAGAATTTTATTGATAAATATGACCATTTCTAATCCTTAAACGAGTAATTGAGAATTTCTAAGCATGATTTCACATGCACGATATCTTATGGAAAACATATAAAACCTTGGTTATATCTCTATTTTTTTCTACACTGTGTTAGACCAAGTAGACTTAGAATTGATTAAATAAAGTGTATTTTTTAATAGAATCATGTGATATCATCACTATCTTAGAAGTGATAAAGAAATTATCATATAAAGGAGAAGATCATATTTTCATAATAAAAATGTGATGATAAGACCCCCACTTATCCTTTTCATTTTATTGTTAAGGGGGGATAAATTTTGAACACACATATTGACTTTTAAATATGTAAATAGATATTAACAACAATATAAAAAGGGGGATATTTTTAGCCCCAATGTTTCATTTTTTTCAATGATGTGTAAATATGTGTTTTGTATGTTAATGGATAAATTAGTGATTCTTGGAGAATTTTTATGGATTCACTTTATGATATTGGATGTCACATTTAGATAATTATCCTTGAAAATGTAATGATTGTTAAATGGATGTTCAATGATTAAAGACATGTGCTAAGGAGTGAACAATATTGAAAAAGTGGAAATTACTTATTTAGATGAAGGATAAAATAATAATATCATACTAAATTTCAATTTCATAATGAATTGTTTATGAATAAATTTGAAAAAAGGCCATGTAAAATATATAAAAAATTGTATAAAGAATTATTGAAGTAGAAAATTACATTGGTTAGAAATATTATACTTATTCTATATACATGTCTTATAGGCCTTAAAAAATCGGCCAACCATTGATCTATGATCCAGCTCAACCCCTCACTATGGGAGAAGTACATCAACCACATAGGGGAGCCAGATTGTAGGCCTGCATAGTGGTAGGAGTGTGGGTCGTGTATAGGCTTGTAGGAGTGTGTTCCTTAGCACGTGTTGGATTTATCTAGTGTCGATGGTCCAACACATGTCAATGTAGCCTATATGGCATGCAGTGTAGGTGTATGTGGATTTTTATCCCCATTTTTCTAGCTTTAGGGTGTTGCAATGCTAATTTTTATACAGGGAAAAGATTATTTGTACTAATGTTCGATGTGTGATGCATATCTCATAGTCACTATTCATCTAACATAAATGATACAGACATAACTAGAACTTCTTGATCAACCCAATATGAGCCATCCATTCACCCCCACCCATCATCTTCTTCCTCGTAGCCTCTCAAATTTTTTGAGTACATCAGATTTGTTGAAAAAACTACTTTAAATGAACCAAAGGCATCCATGATCGATCAAAGGCTAAGATTACAAGAAGATGAGACTAAGAACCTTCATGCATGAAACTAAATCTTTCATGAATGTGAATAAATCAAAGGAAGAGCTTAAAAATAATGGAATTTTTTTCATAGGATGTTTGAAAACATGGAGTAGCTCAATAATTAAATATATATGTGATCCTTGTCACATGAATGAGACTTACTCCTCATGAGGAATGGAAACAAAAACTCTCTTATGAGAAGGTTCCAAATTTTATAGTGTAATCATTTTGATAAAATACTAATAACCACAGGAAATATTAAAAAAATTAGATGAAATTATTTATAGATCCTTAACATGGAATGAAAATAAGTTTAAAGGTGCTGCGGCTCACCAATAAATAAATAATAATGAATCCAAAGAATCTTTCTTCCTATATTGAAGACATATCATTTTTTCAATGGAAAATAGAGAATATTTAAACAATTTTTCAAGAATATTTCTGTGAAGCTTTGGATTGCATGAGGAATAATAATATATATTCCTTTGAATTTTAATTAACAAACTTGACTAGATTCATGAAGCATTGGTTCCACAAATCACTTCATGTTTGCGCAAATTGTCTTGAGTGGAACTATATCTTGCACAAGCTCACTGAGAACCCACACCTATTCATACCAGTGTCCAATGATCTTATGAGAAGGATTTTAAGAACTGGTTTTCACAAATCCTTAAGGTAGAAATCTTGAAAACATAAACTTGCACAAAAAATTGCAGACATCAAGCATCTATACAGTTAGCATGAAGGTATTGTTTGAGAATCCAAACACACTATTATGTGAATAAAGAGATAAAAAGTACATGCATGCTTACATTTAGTACTTGAAAAAAGTAAACCCCTGAATTTTATCATAAAACACATGAAAAATAATTAACTAACCCTTAAATAGTGAGTTTTCATATAAAATAACAAAGGGAGAAATATATGTGCTAGTTTATAATCTTGAAAAAACCATGCATTATATCACACAAACATGAGGATTTAAAAATCATGAATACGTGAATTATACTGTAAAAGTATTATTATTACATAAAATATTAAATAAGATGGTTTGAAACCCTCTAACAAATTAATTGAGGATGGTACTTCAGTAGAAGGAAGAACAAGCCTGCACATTTGTTTCACTAAGGAAATTGATCAGTTACAGGTGATCAAAATATTTGAAAAAAATAAATATACTTGATAAAAGGTTGTTGAAGATACCTAAATAGGTACATGGAAAAGTAAGATCCTACAAGATCATAGAGGAATATTAAGAGATCGTCCTATAGTGGATCAATCCTTGAACAAAGATGAAGTCTTTTGTTTGGTGTCGAGAGCAGGTGAAGTCTTATGGTTGGAGTAAGGAGTAGAAATAGTATATTGGTTAGATATAAATAAAGAATTATTTCAGTTAGATATATAAGAAATAAGAGTATATTAGTTGGAGCTAGATCAGAAGTCTTTTAGTTGGAGCTGGATGAAAGGGAAGTTTCTCAGTTGGTGCTAGGATCAGTGTAGTCACTTACTTGATAGTGAAGAATATGTAATTAGGGGTAATAACCGATTGAAGTAAGGAGTATACTTTTTTAGCAACATGTTAATATTGTGTAATTCTGTCTATCTATTTTTATAACTACACACAAGGAAATATTGAGAGATAATATTGAGTGGATTGAGAGATTTAACAAGTTTGAGAGGTTGAATTGAAAATAAAATGAATTCGTAAAAAGAAACCACTAATTCTCCCCTACCCTCTCAATGGGAATATTGATCCAAATATATTATTATAGAATATCTAATACAACTATGTGATCTACCATTATTATCGAGTCTAAAATAGTGAATTATTTTGAACTTTTCCAATATATAGCTCTACTAACTAGATTTATATCTCATATCATTCTCGTAAATATGAAAAGTAGAATTAGTGTAACCACTTAAAATATGATCTTAGACACCTTTAAAGACCAATAAAATATCATTAATTATTCAAAATTACATAAGGATAACCCTTACAGTAATCTAGATACTCACCAAGATTAGATTAGTATCTACATGGTATTCTCAAATTATAAGTGACATCATGTTGAGTATATAATATAACATACATGCTAGATCCAATATAGGAAATATAATAAATTATATCTAAGTTTCACATTTAAATCTCTTTATAAGGAAATTGATCCTTTTTAATACTAATTTCATGAAACTTTTGTAATGGACCAATCATGGAGCTCTTCATTCTAAACCTATTTATAACTTTACAAATGTATGTGTTTTTACTCAATCCCAGAAACCTCCTATGACTATCTATATATATCTTCATACCTAGTATGTAGTCTTCTTAAACCTTTTCTTTTACCTATAATATCTTTCATAGGTACACCTTTACAACATATAATGTTGGGATATCTTTTCTGATGATAATTATGTCGTCCACATACAACATAATAAATACCAAAGCACTCTCACTAACCCACTTAGACACATAAGAATCATGTATGTTTTTATGAAATCAAACTCATTGATTGAATAATCAAACTAGAACATTAAAATCAAATAAGATTGATTCATTCCATAAATAAACTTTTATAATGTGAAAAACTTAACAGTATCATTTTTCCCTTCAAAACCTTCAGGTTTTATCATATACATGTACTCAACTAAATTCACATTAAGAAAAGTGGTTTTTACCTCTATTTAATATATATTATAATAATAATGAATATTAATGGAAAAAAAGAAATGAAATTATCATCATAAATGGGGAAAATTTCACTTATAGGTAATGTTAAACCCCACTCCATGACGAGTTATAAAATTCAGTATGAATTTGATTTTGATTTTTTTTGATTTCCTAAACGAAGGTCATTTTGAGAAATGATTTTTGAATTAAAATTATAAGAGTTGGAGAATCCTTAAAGGATGTTTGTGGATATATATATCAAGGCCTGAGAGGTGAGTTGGATGATTGGGATAGTCTTGGGATATTTAGGTCTAATTTTGAACATTTTTAAATATTTTTCCCTATGCATGATTGGTTCATGTTTATGGAAAATTATGCATCCAAACCATGAAGGTTGGATTTATTTAGGGGCATGGTTAATTGTTTTTACATGGTTTTGGATTAACTATTTGGAACCTGAATTTTATTTTCAAAGTAATTCCATAAAATTGACACATGGTTTGGTAAACTGTGTGGGAAAATAGTGTGAGGGAGGTTTTCTTGCTTAGTGACATCCACATGGTTGGCCCACAGTTTGGAAAATAGTGTTGTCATGTCATATGTCGTTACTAATTTCATTAAAATGTGTGAAATATACAAAATTCACCTTGGTATTTACATTCATATCCCTACCCTTTCCTCCCTTGTGTGTGATGGACCAAAGGATCCTTCTTATATTTTCTCTCTCAGATGCCCTTTAAATGAGGTGTGTTTTGATGAATTTTTATATAGATTTGAGGTATTTTCCTTCCTTAAATTCCCTATGATCCTCCCTTACACTTCTTAGGGATTTTGTATGCTACTCACAGAAGAGGTATTGAGAGGTCAAAATGAATTCATTGTTTATCTTTGATAGATTTAAATGAAATTATGTTTTTTGGATTAAATTAAACTAATTTACCTACTAAATCAATGTTTCTTGATAGTATTTTTTTTCTTGAAATAGTTTCAGGAGTGTGACATTGGACTTTTTTGAGTGGTTGTTAGCTGTTTCAATGCGATGAGGTTTCCTAGTGATCTTTTTGGAATTTATGCCTATTTAAATTGAATTAAAATTTAATTATAAATCGTTAAAATTGATTAAACAATTATTTATAAAATGTTAAAATTTATGATTTGTTATTTTAGGCCTTAAGATATAAGTTTGGGTCAATTTTGGAGCTTGGATGAGCGTAGGTAGAGGTGGTCAAATGATGAATTAAGGGGAATTACTTTGATTGAGGTAGGGAACATTAAAATTCTTAATTATATTAAGGAATTCATGATTTTATTTTCATGTACTTTCATTAGTATTATCTACCTACATATTTTAGGACTTTTATGATTCCACTTTAAATTAGGAAAGACTCATGTTGGATTAATAATCAACATGGATTACATAACATGCTAAAGAGTTTGATGATGGATCCTTGGTTAAATGAGTTAATGTATCCCTCTTTATGGATTGTTTTGAGGTGTTCATTGGATTTTGAAAGTTATATTGATTTCCTTTTTAAAAAATGATTATAAAAATTTGATTTGATTAAAGGGAAATTTAAAGGAAAATATGATGATTTTTGAAATGGGTTTGAAATAGTATTTCAAAATGAAAATGGATTTATAAGGAATGTTTTATTTTAACATCCCAAGATTTCAATATATATATATATTCCATTAAAAAATAAGGTTTTTGATAACTTTTTTCACACACATTAAAACAAAGGTTATCATAAATTAGTAAATTAAATTAATTATTTTTAAAATATCATTAGGATAATATATAATATATCTATATATTATATAAAAAATAAATAAAATTCTTTTAATTAGAAAATTTTTATGAAATAATATTTGAAACACTTAATGGTTAAGAAATTATTTCTCAATAAAAGTAGTTTATAATTATATGTTTTTTATATTAAATTTAAATACATAACTTTTATAAATATAATTATAAAAAATTATCTTTATTTTTGAATTTATTATATCAGAATTTACTTAGTATGAATTTTTGATCATTTTCTAGAAATATCAATTTTTTATGGAAAATGAGGTTTTTATGAAAATTATAATTTTAATGAATTTATCAATATAAATAAATGACCTATAAGGTCATAAAAACATTTAAGTCATAAAATATAAAATTATGGAATAATATTATCCATTTTAAATAATATTTAAACTTATAGAACACATGGTAAACATTTTTAGAACTAAAGCAAAAGGTTACTTTAATAAAGACAATTATTTTATGTCTTTTATTTTAATTAAATATATATTTTTAAAATTAGGTTATGGATTTATTATAATGTCACATAACCTTCATTTTATTTTTAACAAATCAATTTTGGTCATAAAAATTATTTTAATTAATAATTTTAAATCACACATAAATTTTATGATAAAAAACTTAAAATGCGGGTTCCATTAACTAAATTCATGCTACAAAGAAAACCATCATGGGACTCAACCCCATGACTGGAACCCCACACCCCATCCCTCCTACCACCCAAGCTGCCTGTGGGGGGAAATTTTATGATAGAAAACTTACTTATCTCAAAAAATATTTTTAAGCATTAAGCACACTTATTTTAAAAATAAAGTTTCTTACTCATGGTAATTTTAATTTGATACAATTAATATCATATCTAGAATTATAATACTCAAATTATGTTAATATATTAATATTAATTGATATCTTTTTAATTAATTAACATGGGTGAATGTAAAAGTTACGTTGGAAAACATATACATGGGTAAATTGAAAAGTTAAAGTAAAAAACCCCTAAATCACTCAATTATGTCCCCAACATGAGTTTATGGGAGTGTTTTCGACCATATAACTGCTCATAATCGATAATTTATAATTATGGGATTCTTTGACCTTGAATTGTGTAAATAAATAATTCAACAAATTAAGGTAATTCTAAAACTACCCTTCCCTTCACTTATAAAAGTACACACTTACACCCATTCTTAAAAACCCATCCATTTGAATTAATTGTTTAAAATATTGCAAATATTTAATCCTATAACCCTATCCCACTAACCTAAGCATTTTTTTCTTATTTAGTTAGCTTTACACCCTCATTTCCAAGGGCAATTCCAAGGTAAATAAAGTTCCTAACATGATTATTACTCTCATCATAGTATCTATTTTTAATTTTACTCTTTATAATATTCCAAAATTATTTTAATATAATTAATTTAGTGTAATATTATATACTAAAATTTCATTATACAAATTTTACATCAATTATTCATTTATTATGTAGCATCTGTTAATAAAAACAAACATATCGATTATACATATGTGTGGACTTCCGCCTTCACAACATGATATGATTTTTTTTCATTACTTCCTCTTAGGGATGGTATAAAGGATGGTTTTGATGAATAACTATGTTATTTATGTTATTTTTCACTAAAAAATCATTTTTTATTTTATTTTCGAAAGCCGCTTTAAGGATGGGCGGTAACCTACATTCCAGCAGGAATAGAAACAAAATAACCCCATTACAAATTTCAAAACTCAAAACCGTCCAAAAAACCTAATGAGATCCAGATTTTATAATCACCCACATCATCATAACGAGATCACTATTTCAGTCTCCAGTCATCATCATCCTAAGTACCACTATTGTTGTCACTATCCTTCACTATGTCATCATCAACTTCCTACCACCACACTAGAGACTAGAGACCCGAGACCATCAGAGTCCACCAACATCATCGTAAACATATCACCAAAACTAAAACTAAGTAAGAAAACTTCATTAAAAATTACAATCCATAGGCACACCACCATTGAGAACAAAACAATCAAAACATCACCAAGAACACGGGGAATAAAACCTAAAAACATAAAATCAGCATTGAATATTTGCGTCTGAAATGATGGAGGTCGCCAAACCACACCTCCCAAAACCTAATTGTTACCACCACTACAGCTCCAACCAAGAGGGGAGAATAAAATAATGAGGTCAAAGTAGTGGTTGAGTGTCTAAGAGATCCAAAGATCGGTAATGATGATGAGGAGAAAATAGGGAACACAAAACTAGGAACAACAACCTAGCAGTGCCTTGAGATCTATCGACCACCAAAACACACAACCCAAAACCTCCTAGAAACACCATTACATATCTAACATAGATAGGTGCAGATGAAAAGGAGGTCAAAGCTGTGTAATGGAGATTAAAGGTATCCACTGCAGACAACCAGTGTTGGATCCCCAGGATCGCCTTGTAGAATATGTCATCGTCACGAAAGAAGAGGAACTAGAGTGTCTTAACCAAAGAGAAAGTGATAAACATGACCAAAATAGATACCCATTCATGGAAAATACACGAAGGTAATACAGGTGTAATAAATCAAGGATATCCACATCAACTTGAGGGAGATCCATCGCTGAAGGAGGAGAAACCCTAGAAGAGGGTGAGGGAGATGCAAGAGCGCCGAAGTGATGTGATTTGTTTAGAATTTACATGGAATGTATTAAGGATAGGTTTATTGAATTTATATGATATATATGATATATTAATTAAAATTTAATTATGATATATATATATATATATATATATATTTCACTTACTTTATTACTTTCAATAAGATAATAAAACAATAATTACATTCATGCATACGTACGACCTACTGTCTCCATGAATAATGTATTTAATTTCATATTTATATATTATATAGATTAATATAAATAAATATATAATGAATATATATGATATTTATATCATTTTTTAAATTCTTAAAATAATTAAATCATGATATATGTAAGATGATCAAGAATAATAAGTCAAAACATGTACAAAGAACAAAGCAGATATTTCCCAAAGTAAAAAATTAACATAGAATTGTTAATAAGCAAGTGATATAATGTCATAATAAAACCATATAATATTAGATATAAGAATATAGTTATGTAAAATATGTATAATAAACTTATATTTATTATACCAGAGTTTTGTATGAGTATTATGAGAGTCAAGACATAAGTTAAGGGGATTTATAGTCTCACTTTTATTTCTATGAGATTTATACGTTATTACCCACTCATTTTTTGTGAGGTGTATATAATTACCAAGAATATATTATATGATTGTTATAATTAAATCTATGGGTATTTACATATCCAATTTGATGATATCTCTTTCATGTGATTTATGATTCAAAAGTTACCAAATCGGTAAAGTTATTCTGTCTCAATTTCCCTTTATTGAGACACATACCATGAATTTCAAAAACCATGTTTTAAAAAATGTTTTATAAATTGTTTATAAAGATGAAATTTTAAGGTCATTTTCAATGAAGAAGGATTTTAAAAATGTTATATGATTTTCAATGAATCCTTTATAAGTTTTCAAAGTGTTTTCAAAGAAATGGATTTCAAAACTATTTCAAGTTTTCTTTATATGCTTTCAAAGATTTTTCAAAGAAATAATTTTCAAAACACTTTCAATATTTATTTATATGTTTTCAAAGTGTTTTTAATTAAATGGTTTTCCAAATTTTTTCAATTTTTATTTATAAATTTTCAAGTTTATATTCAAAAAAATGGTTTTCAAAAGGTTTTAAGTTTTAAAAAGCGTTTTTCAAATAAGAAAGGATATTTTACTCAAGAAATGTTTTTAAAAGATATTTCAAAATTATTTTCCATGTAATGTGAAATCCATTGTTGTTACTAATGAATTTATGGGGAAATTATCCAAATGTTCTATTCATATTCTTTCTCTAAATGGTGTATGTTTTGGTGTAATGATGTTTATGAAACCCAATTCTTTTTCATGGGTTATATGATTATGAAACCCACTTCTTTTCATGGGGTATTATTTTGATGAAATGATTATGAAAACAATATCTTTTTCCATAGGTTATGACATGATTACATGTTTATGATTCCCATTTAATTTCATGAGTTATGATATTATTTTCTATGATCTTATGCCACACGTATATATGATTTCATAATGAGATGGTTGAGACCTATATCTCCCTCCAATGCATTGGGTAAAGATTTATATCTCATGAGATAATGATGGGAATCAAGTCAGTGAGATTGATCCACTATGGGAATATGGGGAAACCCAATCCACTATGGGAATATGGGGAAATTTTATCTACTATGGGAAGATAGGGGTACTTGACCCTCTATGGTAATATGGGGAAACCCAATATACTATGGGAAGATTGGGAAACCCGATACCTTACAAGGAAAAGACCATGACTAGGGATGGCAGTGTGTCTCTATTAGTGGGTGTAGTCTCCATGAGGTTCCCTAATAATTTTTAGAAATGCATCAAAACTTATAAGGAATGATATTACATGTTTATGTGTATGCCAAAATTCCATGTATTATTCCTATGTTATGATTTCATGTATTATGCTCTTGATTCCTTATGATTCATGTCATATAAAATACCAATATTTATTCCATGATTTATGTTTATGATCTTTTATATACAGGGTATGATCTTCTAATGTTATGATCACGTTCTCATACCCTTACGATCATTTTTATGCTTGCATATCCCCCTTTTTTACCCTTACTGAGCATCTGAACTCACCCCTTTTTATGTTTCCTTCCCTTGGTTATAAAGATATTTATTAAGTATGATGTGTCTAAGAAGGGTGCTGGTCATGAAGAACCTAGAGGGAGATAATTTAGCTCACTTATGTACCAGTATTTACATTTATATGTTTCCAAATACACTAAACTAATACGGTATTTGGGTGTCTGTTTTTGAAATGTATTAATTATTTCAGAAAAATAATGTAATTTTAATGTGTGAAAATCGAGGTTCTATATAATGATCATACCAAGACTAATTTTTCACAGGTTTCAAATACTTTTCATTTTTTGGGGAAATCTATCCATATTGGGAATTTTTTGGAAGGTTTTCCTAAGAAAGTAAGGATGGATCCACTCCCTCCAAGGGTTCGTAGGTTTATTTTGATGCTTCCAAGGGTGTTTGGTATTATCCACAAAATAAGGGTATGTTTATGTGGCTATAAAATCTTATGTATTAGCTAATAATGTATTTATTTATGAAGTAGAGTATTCACTAGAGGAATCTGATGTGGGGTTGGCTACTATTAGAGGTACGATGTTTATTTCATCCCCTATGGTACTAGATTTATTTGATAAAAGTGATACTAATTATTGTATATTATCTAAGTTAGTATATATTTTGGGATTTATTTCATAAATTATTCCATTCTTATTGTATCTTTCCACACCTTTGGAAAAGAGGTTCGAACAAGGTTTCAAATGTCCTGTATGTGGGGTGAAATATCCAACTTCAAAGTGGAGTATGATTTCTTGGTTCTTGATCTTGATATCTTTGACCTAATAATTATCATGGATTGTATGATCATTGTTAAGTCCAAGATCAAATGTTATCTTCATAGAGTTTAGTTTTTATCATGATGGAGTCACTCATGTCTTTTAGGGTGGGTGGGTTCTAGGTCTAGGAGGGTGAGTCTTGTTGTTCAATATGATGGGGTGCTATCCTATTAGTTGTTGGGGATATTTATTGATATCGTTGAACCTTGTTTGAGTAGTTCACTTACTATGATGGTGTTTTCATACCCTAAGGACTTTCTTGATGATTTTTCTAGTTTAACATTATAGAGAGAGGTCAAGTTTACTATTGAACTAACACCTAGTACAATTCCCATTTATATACCATCTTATCATAAGAACCTATTAATTTGGTGAAACTTAAAGTACAACTTTCATACCTCAAGACTAAGGGATTTATTCATCCTAGAATGCCACCATGGGGTTCATCTGTCCTCTTTTCTAAGAAGGTACATATTAGCCTCAATCTTTGTGTGGATTATCAAAAGTTAAACCAGAAGACTGTTAAGAAAAAATATCCCTTTCCTAGGATTGATAATATATTTGATAAAATAAAAGGGGATCCTTTATTTTTAAAGATTGAACTTCAATTAGGGTACCACTAGTTGATATTATGAGAAAAGGATAAAACTAAGAAATCATTTAGGAGTCAGTATCGGAATTTCATGTTTTTTATTATACCATTCAGCCTTAGTAATTCTCTTATGGTATTTATGGTGTTGATGAACTGGATATTTCATTGGTTCGTAGAATATTTTTAGGTCATGTTCATGGATGATATTTTGGTTCAATCCAAGTTAGATGAAGAGCACATGGACCATTTGAATATCATTCTTATAACCTTGAGGGAACATCTCTTGTATGGTAAGATTTACATGTGAGAATTATGGATTTAAGAAATGAGATTTATGTGGAATGTTATCTTTGAGAGGGGAATATTAGTAGATCCTGAAATAATAGAGGAATTAATATCGTAGGAGAGGGACATAAATGTGTTTTATATCCAAAGTTTCTTAGGTTTGTTCAGTCATTACAGTTGGATTATTCAAGACTTTTCCAATATTTCATATATGATTATAACTTTAACTCCTAAGGGTGTATAGTTTGAATGGAATGAAAATGTCATAGATATTTTGAGGAAATGAAGGTGAGGTTGACTTTAACTCTAGTTTTGATTCTTCCTACACCTGGTTTAGGATATGATGTTTTTACGATGCTTTTGGTATGGGTTTGGGGTGTGTCTTGATGTATGGAAAACAGTTGGTGGCCTATAACTCTTACCAGTTGTGCCTTCCTAATAATAACTACCCTACCCAAAATCTTTAGTTTGTGGTGGTTATGGATTCAATAAAAACATCGAATCACTATCTCTTTGGGGAGAGCTTTATGGTATATTCTGATCATAAAATCATGAAGTATATTTTCACTATGAAGGACTTGAACTGGCTACATAGACACTGGGTTGAGTATCTACAAATTTTTGATTTTGATATTTATAATAATCCTAAGAAAGGTAATGTGGTTTCCAATGTATTGAATAGGAAATTACGGATTGAATACTTGAATGAATTAGTGGATGAGTGGTCTCTAATGAGTTTGGCTGCTGAGATGATCTTAGGAGTAGAATAATCTAGTAGGAAGGTGTACTTGGATTCAATAATGTCTGAATATTTACTTTATGAGTGGTTTTGAAGTGAGTAGATACCCGACATTGAGTTCCATTTCTTGAGTGAAATCCTAAATGTTGAGGATACATCGGTTGAGTGCTCTTGGTCTCCTGGTGGTGCTTTATGTTTCTGAAGTAGGCTGGTTGTTCCTTTATCTATGAGGTATGAATTGATGAAAAATGGACACTATTCATGTTGGTAAAGACACCCTAGGACTACCAAGATGTATCCTGATTTGAAACATTGATATTGGTGGTTAGGTATGAGATGGTTTATTTTATACTTTGTATCATGGTGTCTTGTTATAAAATTAAGGTGAAATAAAAAAGAACTACAAGTTTTTTTGCAATACTTTCCCATTTTGGTATAGAAATTGGATGATATTTACATGTACTAGATCATTGGTATACCATGGACACTTAGTGGGAATGATATGATTTGGGTGATCATTGATTGAATCATGAAGTCAACACATTTCTTCCCTATCAAAGAGACACTAAAGGTAGAAAAAAAATTGGGCACTTGTATGTCCAATAGGTTGTGAGAATACATAGGGATAACTTAATGACTGTTTCTAAGAGGGACCAAAGGATCAAATCCAGTTTCTAGAATGGTTTTCAAGAGGTGATGGGTTCCATGTTTAAATTGAGAATGACATATCATCCATAGATGGATAGAAAAACATAAAGAGCTATCTATGTTCTTGAGGATATGATTAAGGCGTGTTTTCTTGATTTTAGGGGTTCTTGGTAAAATAATATTCCTCTAGTTGAGTTTTCCTATAAAAATAGTTATCAGGAATTGATTAATATGGATCCCTTAGAAGAAATTTATATACGGTCATGTAGTTATCCCTTGTGCTATGCGGAGTTGTAAGGATAGTATTTTATTGAACTGATTCTTGTTCAAGAGATAACAGAAAAGTTTTAGTTAATATGGAAGATATTGGTCTCAACATAAAGTCATCATAAATCCTATGATTACCATCATCATCATCTTCTAGAGTTTGAGGTTGGTGATCTGGTTTTTCTTCAAGTCTCACCTCACATGGGACACCATCGATTGGGTAGGAAGGGTAAGTTATCAATGGGGTTTATGGCCCTATTTGATATCATGGAGAATCATGGGAAGGTAGATTATCATTTGGAATTAACATCTCATTTGACTTCAATTCAATACATGTTCCATGTTTACCAGCTGAGGAGGTATCAACTGGATCATTCCCATGTGATTGAATGGGATGACATTGATCTTCAACCCGAAATGATGGTAGTTGAGAAACCAGTTCAGATTATGGATCACCAATATAAGGTAGTACATGATAAAATAATTACCTTGATTTTTGTATTATGGTGGTGTGGATGGGATATCCAGGAGATGTGTGGGAGTTGGAATCATTGATAAAGTAGTAGTGGCTTTCTCTTTTCACGAGTATAGAATCTTGAGCACATTCAGGGGACCAAAATCCTTTATATTGCGGGGATATTATAAAATTACTTTACCTTATTTAAGTTAATTATTGAATCTTTTTTTGATCATTATTTGTCTGAGTATTTATTTTGAGTCATTTTAGATGTTTTTAAATATTTTAGAAGCCCAAGGTGTTGTGCATGGTTGGAAAACCATTTGGTTTGGCCTAACAAACTGTACACCCTATTGTGATCCACTAGAAGGGGGAACAAAGTTAGTTTAACCATGAATCCAAAACCTACAAACCATTCAACCAATCTATAAGTCTATTAAAGTCACACATTTATGTAACATGGTTTGTTTAACCATTTATTCCCACCTAAAAAACCATGCATGAAATTTTTAATAGGCTATTTTTTTTAAAACTTCATGGGACCTATGTTTTAACAACTAAAAACCCCCTAATCCATTTTTGGATTAAAAAAATAATTCTAAAATTATCTAAAGTATTTATCCCTTGGACTCATGGAAGAATTAATTCATTCTTGATGGATCTATTCACTATATGTTGATCCTCACTATATCCTTCTCCTCTTGCCTAGTTATAACCTAATTGGTCTATGGATGCTAGATATAATGGGTTTTATGGATGATTGATTTTTTTTCTTATGGATATATGATCATGAGGACCCAATCTACTCTTCCCCAATCTCCATTTTCAAAGGTGATTAGTTTTCCATCTGTTTTGAGGCTCGTGTCTCTCCACAAGTGTTCTAATTCATGAATTTCTTTAATTTATTATAAATTACATTGGGTTGTTTATTTAAAAGGAATTATTTGATATTGTAAAGGACTTATTGGAATATATTCATGTTTTTAAAGGGGTTTTATTTAAAAATATATTTTTGCATACCTAGTGTTCAATGGAATGCTTCAATAATGGTTTTGGTTTTTAAAATAGGTCTTCAAGCCCATAATAAAGAAGGATTTTTTTTATTAAATGTGATAATTCTATTTAAATTAATTTTAAAAACTCAGCACATTAGGTAACCTTGGGTGAGTCAGGAAATAGGCTTGTCACTTTTTATGTATGTAATGACATGAGTGGTTTTATGTCACTTTAGTGTTTATAATTCCACTAGAGGTTATTTTGTTTGGATCCACATTAGGACTGGATTAGGGATTTCCTTTTATGTCTAGCACATATCCCAATAGGTTAGATCTCAAATGGTGTTATTTTTAATTTATGATTGGTTTATCACATGATGGTATTTTTATTTTTATTTTCTAACCTACTTATCTTTTAGTGTATCCATGGTTGGTTTTTACATATGTTTACCAGTTTTCTTTCATACATGAAATTTTCATGGATTTAGTGAATGTGGAATGTTTTATGTAAACAAAATGATATTTTTTAAAATGGATTTATTTATGAAAGTTCTTTGTAACTATATTTGTTTTAAAGACATTTCTAATGTATTCTTGATATTATAACTTGTATATATTCATTGGTGAAATCCTATTGGGATTTATGATCACACCCAACTTTTTTCCTTTGGTGGTTTTAGATGTTGTATTTTAGGAATTAGGTAAAAGGGAGGGCATTATGTATCATGTTGGGTTCTCTTTTTGACATCATCTTCATAGTAGGATGGTTTGGTGGTGATGGATAGTCACACAGGGTTTCATATAGTCTTATCATGTTTTATCATTCTAGTTTGGACTGTTTGGCTTAATTTTTTATCTATCATTGATGTTAACTTATTTTATTCCACATTGAACTATGTTGTTATTGAGTTATACATGATACATGTCTTTCTTTGTTGCTTGTCACCATGTGGTGGGCCATCTCTGGGGACTTGTCTAGTTTCCTTGGGTTGGTTCATTACATTGAATCTTTATGAAAGAGAAAAAATTTAAATTTGAATATAAAACCATTCTTTATTTTTCAATGTACAAAATTCCTAAAAAATATGAGTAAAAAATATTCATAGGAAATATACTTAGATATCAACATTAACAATCATATTCAGTCTTACTACAGTCTTGACTAGAATAATGGTTCTTCCCTTCATGATTATTAAAACGATGAACATACAACTTAGCATCATAAAAATTAAATATATTTATGAAAAAACGTTCTAAACTTATTAGAAGCTTCCATCCAGTAATATTTATAAAATATATTCCATCTGATGAAAACTCTAATTAGTGATACTTCACCACTTCATAGGAACATCTCGAACTCCTTTCTTAAGAATTTTCTTTCATATAATAATTTATTTAACTGATGAATCTATTAGAGATTCCCTTAAAAGTATATCCAATATAATTTCATAAGTATCTTCCTCCATTCGACGATCTCTTAGATATTTGTTAGTTTTCCTCCATCAGATGAACCCCATGAGATTTTATTTTGATCCTTCTAATCATTATAATTAATTTGTAATACATTTTCTTATGTATTCATAAAATTATGTGTGATGAAATCTCTCAATGACTTATATCTAATTCCTTTATATGGTAGATTCTATCAAGGGATTCTTCATGGAAACTTGTGTTTGATAAACATCACTCAGAATCCTCAGTCTGATGAATTCCTAAAGAGACTTCTACCTTATAAAAGTCAGAATTGTTTTTATAATGTCACTACACAGAAACCTCAACAATCATTTTCTAATGATATTCATACATTTCCTCTAATTTTTTAGGAAAAATATTTCTAATCATTTGGAAAATATTGGTACATAATCTTTATTCATTCATAATAGCTTCTCTACTTCACATCTTGATCATTTTACAATTCCATCCAATAGAATTTATATAACTCTTCATTCAAATTCAATCAATATTACAAGATATTCAGGAACCATAGTTCCTCTAACTTATTCTTTCAAAAAACTTTATAAAGGATCATGAATTCATTATAATAGTCATGATGCCTATTAATTTGAGGTTTAGTAACACATTGCCTAATTTATCTTTATTTCATATAGGTTTTTATCTTATTCCAAACATTATATTTGAATCATATCTATGAAGAATTTTGATGTTTAAATAACATGGAACACATAACTAAAACCTAAATTGATAAAGTTTTCCCTATCATTATCTGTCCGATGTAACTATGAAAGTAATCAATCAAAAATTTATTTTGACCTATCCTCAGATTGAATTGGTGTATTCACATCAGTATAATGTTACAATATATGTTCATTCGATGACCTCCCAATGTTTCTTTACATATTGGTTTTTCTGATAGACTATGTTATATTAATTTTGAAAGATTCATATGATGGAATCTGTTATAATGACTTTATAAAAGTTCATTCATTGGAAATTTTTACCTATAGTGCTTCTCAAAAACCTCATTCTAATCACCTCGGTCTGATTGAATTTGTCTGATCTCCTCTGAACACTAGAATCTAACTTTGGTGAATCTGGTTTTAGATTTCTCCTTTCATTCATTACATACACCTCCATTCGTTAGGCCCCACATTATCTATCTGGTAACAATATATTCTGAAAATTCTTAATAAATATCTTTAAGGAAACTTCATAATATTGATAACAAACATGATTATCCAAAAATCAAAGAACATGTTTGAGATATTAAGAACAACTCATAAATTATCATAAGTAAACTCAAAGTATTTAAAAAAATTTCACCTTTCAAGTATTTAATAATAACCATATCCCCTAAAAAAGTCAAGAAAATGATTTATATGTTTCTTAAGATAATAATACTTGAGAACTTTCTTTCTTCTTCACCAATTAATCCAAGCTATATCAAATTCTTTACCAATATTTGGTACGTCAAACAATCTTTATTATAACTAATTATTTAAAATAACTTTAATAAATTGAAATATTTATATTTATTGACCACCATTAAAAAATATTGAAAAAAATACAATGCACACACACAAAGTGGTCTCTTTAATCTCTCTCTTTGAATTTGTTGGAAAAACCTTCAAATTTCATTCCAAATGAATATTTTAATATGTGAATCTTGATCTTCTATCCCCCTTTACTTTTCAAATATTATAATCATTCATTTCAATTTATCTTACCATTATTAATAATAAATACAAATTCCATGGGAATATGATTTTAGTTCATTCTTAATCAATGTCCCATCTATCATTTCAATCTATTTCTACATAATCCATGCTCAGTGTAGAAAAAAAGAAGATTTGATTTAGAAAAAAATATTTCCTTTACCAAATAATCTTGATACCTTATGGAATGAGAACTCATAAACTTGACTTTAAGGGTTGTCTAATATTATTCCAGGATAAAGATTCCAATTGAGATATGAAACATTTGTAAGATAGATCAACCTGAAACTTCTAAACTCACTTCAATAAATAGATTAAAAACATTCAAGAACAACTAGTAGGATAAACGACCGTGGAGCACTTTCAAACCTCCAGTTTAATTATGTCATTGATTAATTAAATTTCTATACATTTTTGTTTAGATTTTCATTTTAAGTAATCAAGGATGATATTTTTAAGAAAAATTACCTTTATGAAGGAATCTTTATTAGGGACATTCCAGAATAATCAGATTTTTTTAAATTAATGATTCTAGTAGAAAATTCATCACACTCCATTTATATCCCCCTCAAAAATACTTTTCTTATGGTATTATTAATGATGAATCAATTAAATAGATATTATATAGGATCTCTGTATTGATAATGAACCAAAATATATCTTTTTTTATTTGGCTATCTATACATGACAATTTCTAAATCTTCACTGTCACGACCCGAACCAAGTAGGGTATCGAGACCCAACTTTCCCAATCCCACCTCCATAGTCTAGGGGGTGGGGACCAGTGCTGAAGGAATATATAACATGGGGGGGGGGACTTTTCCTAAGTACATGTATGCACACACACATCTATCTAGATGCATAAGTGAAGTGAGAAAGATTAAAAGATGAGACATAGTTAGAAAGTAAACCAAGCATGCATAACCTCTAGGGTGTATAAGAGTATGATAGTTAAAACTAAATAGTAAAGGGGAAAAATACACACCCAACCAAAAATATGTCCCAACCAATAAAAAATGGAAAATTAAACTACAGAGAGAGCCCATCTCTTAAATCCCAAACTACGACCACCGTATGCAGTCCAAAGTACTAGGTATACCTAAGATCATCTGAATTCATCATTGACCTTTACTTCATCTTCATAAGACACCACATGTGTGGGAAAATAATATACAGTGTTGAGTATATACATATCAAGTAGGTTGAGCTGCAAGATGAAGGGGGAGCAGTAAGAGATACAGTAGGAATATAAAGACAGTAGATTCAATATATAGTCAATGAGAAAATCTCAACCCAAACTAGGAAAGATTAACCCTGTCCAATCACAATTGGATTGACATGGTGTGTAGATGAACTACATGTCAAGTATTCACTACCTATAGTAGGAGATTAGACTCATCCAACTACAATAAGCCATACACTGAAAGTCTGAGTCATACCACATGCGTCTTCACCTCTCATGGAAGGAGAGTAACCAAAACCAAGGTTATGCGTAAAAAATAATATATATGTGATTAGTCAAAAAAGACCCAAAAAATATAGAAAGGGGGTCTCCATATCACAACTCATCCCAAAAGATAAGAGTAGCCAACAATTCTAATAATCCAATAATAATGACCAACATCTCACACGTCTGCTTAGAAGTAACCATACAAGTCAAACCATGCCTTGTCACTGTACCACATTGTCAAGTGGGAAACAACTCAAAGTAGAGGACCCATGCCCTATTATGACAAGGGATCCACTTTGGAAGATGTAGAGGAATCCAATGCCCATCTCTACTGGAGGTTACCACTTGGTAGTTGTCGAGGACTCCACTACCCAGCTCTACTGGAGGGTCAACTCAGTAGTCATCAAGGACTACACTGCCCAGCTCTACTAGAGGGTCACACTCAGTAGTTGTCGAGTATTCCACTGCCCAGCTCTACTGGAGGGTCAACTCGGTAGTCATTAAGGACTCCACTTCCTAGCACTACTGGAGGGCCACACTCGGTAGTCATCGAGGACTCCATTTTCCAGCTCTACTAGAGGGTCAACTCAGTTTTCATTGATAAATACACTACAAAACTATGCTATAGGGTCAACTAAATAGTCATTGAGTAATCCACCTCCCAGCTCTAATAGAGGGTACCACTTGGTAGTATTTGGGGACTCCACTACCCAACTTTACTAGAGGGTACCACTCGTTAAGTATTTAGTGATCCTACCTGATCACTACCATATTTAAGAATTTTCTAAATAAGATTGATGCTCAGAATATTCCACATAGTATCTCAAAATCCACAACCGAGGGCTTCATCATGTTCTACATGTAAAAATAATAAAGATAAGATTCTCATATGACAAAACATAAGTTCAAAAGAATGAGATACATAAACTTAAAGTTTTCTCAAAAGGAACTAAGGGCTACACAACATGTAAGGGTACCCACACGATGGGTGGTACAGCTCATCCCCAGGCCATATCCCTAGAAGTAAACAAATTTATATCCATATATTATGAAATGACATGTAAGGGTACTACATGACGTGTCTCATCCAAAAGCCTGACGAATGCACAAGGCTCATCATCAACCCGAGGTAAAAAATATAATTTCAATAATATGCCTCTACAAACATCCATAGATAGTCAAACAGATCAGACCATTATGATCCTCATGAAACAATGATCGGGATAGGCTATTCACATACACAAATCAGACAGCTGGTGAAAAAGTCACATTTCACCGTGTAATGCATGGACAACATTTTATGGGCCTGAGCCATGAACCCAAATTAAATACTCTATATTGGTCTCAAAATATATGTCTCAATATCAGGGTTGTAATGGAAAAAATGGTTCATCATTCCGACACTGTATGAGGAAGATATGTCAGATACTAGATTCCATAATAATAATAATAATAATAATAATAATAATAATAATAATAATAATAATAATAATATTGAGAGTTTCATCAACCCATGACATGAGTTCAAAAAAGGTATCCAACATTTGTCTTAAAATGAAATTTTCAATTCTAGGGTCATGTTACCGCTTACGGTTTGTCAATCCAAAGTCGCATGAAGAAGTTATGTCCTATTTAAGGTTTGAAAACCAAAAACAATAATAATACTATTTTATATTATTATTTTATTATAAAACATAAATTTAGGGAGAGGTTCACATGTATACCCCCCTCTTTTCAAGTGTTTCATGCCTCATGCACCCAATATTTCGTTTTTATTTTTATTAAATTAGTAATATTATTATCAATTTTTAATATTATTATTATTAAGGTTTTTCAAATTTTAATGGGATCCACCTCCCTATGCTCCATGACCAATTCCCATCATTATGGTGTTTTTTCCATACTCCCTTCTTACACATTTATCTCCCTTTTTTCAATTATTTTATTCAATATTATCATGTGATAATTTGAATACCCACATTTACTAGTCTAATATAATTCAATTAAATTAGTTTCTCTTGGATCTCCTGATATTAAATTAAAATCATTTAATTTTATTATCCAACCACACTTTTTATTCCACCATTATTATTATTATTTAATATAATAATAATAACAAATATTTGTTTAATTTTATCAAATCATCACCATTATTATTATTAATGATAATAATATCAATGCCCACCACATTGACCATGTCTGACCACCTCATCAGAGATCTGAGCCTAACCACCATCATGTTCATGCCAATAAGCCCCTACCATGAGACCCTATGCATGAACTCCACTCAAAACCAATCTCGTTACACCACACATCATCACCACGTTCCAATCAAGAAAAATGGGGATAACCAATATGATCATAAACCAACTCTAATCACTAACCCTCACTTGCAGTATCGATCCAATCCATTCACAAAGAACCATCCTTATCATCTATGAATCTATCCACACACAATCAATCCACATATTGTTCATGATACCATAATGAATACAGGGGTTCAATCGCACTCAAACCTACCTTAACAATGTTGAATCGTGACCCTGTGGTCTAATGTTGAATAACATGATGAACGATGGGGGAAAACACCAATAAAAAAGGTGATAAACATCACTGGCCTAGTATTATTTTCTAATAATTTCATAGCGGGGAAACCTGGGTGAGAAATATGGAATAAGTAAGAAATAAATTGAAAGAAATAAATTATTTCTATACATAATCTCATGTGAAGGTTCATTTAAACACAAATCAAGGAAACAAATTTGATTATGATCAATATTTTAATCAAAAAGGGAGGAAACTAAAATTGATGAGTCCTAACTCAATTATGGATCGATCGTTGGTGAATAAATCATCTACTAGCAATGAATATGATCCACTACATCCACCACCCATCGATCCACCTCGATCCGATCATAGGTTGCCATCTATTCTCAATCTTCCAATAAAGAAGGGGTGGAATATCTTTTTAATGATCCTAGAGTTATGCATCTAACCCTGGATATTTTCCATAGTATCTTACTTATAGAGTAAAATAATTTAGGTCATCTAATTCAAAATAAATAAATAAATAAATTATTTTAATTAAATTCACCCACATAAAACTTCCTTTATGAGACATCCCATGCCAACCAACTTTAGGTAGCACTTATGGTAAACTCCACATTTCAAAGTCAATGGTGGTATCAAATTTCCCATCCAGGTATTCATATGTGAGTTATTTGGGTTAGGTTTATTAAATAAATAAATTAAATTAATTAATTTATCCAATGCACCCAACAATGGTTTCCCCATCTGAACATCCCACTGACCAACCTTAGGGGTGCACATAGGGTAAACCCCACACTATAGATTCAACCATGGTCTCAGATTTCTGATCATATACCCCATTATAGAGATATTCCACTTTTTTAGGAAACCATCCCACATGAAATATCAAATATATTTAATATTTTTATAAAATTAATTTTGGGCTCACTGCGCCTTAGAATCGTGCGACATCTCAATGCATGGCCCCAAAAGAATTACAAGGAATATTAAAAATTATTACACAGAAAAACCAGAGTCTCTACATTATTCCCTTATTCAAATATTTTGGTCCATGAAGAGAACAAACTAAGGAAATGTTTTTAGAAACTAAGCCCACATCTGGTTCTCCCATACATCTTCCCTATAATGGGATGTACAACCAAAGGAGAAGTGTGAAACTCCCTCATCAACTCATATCACAATGTTACCATAACTGCTGTCTGTACCTAGGAAAAGATGATATGATTCCCTTCTATAGAAAATCTATCTAGTAAATATCTTGAGAATATCTAGTAACACAAGATCTCAAAGTTGATATCACCAAGTTGTGCCTCCCTAAATCACTGAGGAAGTGGAGGGGTAATAACCATCAACTGGAGGTATGTTGTACCATCCTCACCCACAAGGGTCAACTGTAAAGAGGTCAACTGCTCTGTCACCTTTCTCGATAACAACAAATGAAAAACCTCATTGTGAGAATCTTCTACCATGAAGATGCCCTAGGTGGCCCTCAAGCTCACATCTCTTCAACCTTTGTATCTTCCACTGTCACTCCTATATTTGAGAATACATATTCCTAGGAGCAGAACTTTGAATCTATAATTTATTCCATGAGAGCTACCATATGAATAGCACTCCCAAAGAATGTATAACACCATAATACTTTGTCTCACATGTTCCAAATATTATACTAGGGTAATGAGGGTACCATCATAGAAGACTACAATGAACCAATACAAGAATGGTTAAGGATATGACTCATAAGTCTGGAAAACTATGATGGGGAATTTGATGTACTAAAGGGTTTTACTATGAACTCAAAAAACTGTATATGCTATAAAGATCCATTCTCAGTACATCCACCTCTCAAAGAATGAACTGGTGATAAAATATCTTAAGGTTGAACTCTGAGATCCTATTCTCCTCCATTCATTAGTAGAAGAGGTCATTGATTTTAAAGGGTGGATACCACTTCTAGATAGTCACTTAGTTTGGGAAATTTCAATCCAAACTTGACCTCAATTTATCATCCACCCCTTGGAAGAACAATATAGGGATGCCTAGGATAACACACTAGGTCTTACAAATCCCCCGATCTATAGAATCCTCCAACTTCACCTCCATTCCTCTCAGCTACATGGGTTCATCTGATACTCTATCACATATATCAGGTCATCCCTGGTGAAATTACTTAAAGAAAACTAACACACTATGTTGATGTAAAACCTTACACATACTTACTAAGAACATCCTTATACTCCTGCACCATGGCAGGAAACTAAAAGCTCATAGAATCCACTACTCAAAGTGTAATTATAGAAAAATTATAAGTTTTATGTAACCTTCTGCAAATGATCTCATCCGATCCTGTATAGGGATCACTTCTTATTTAAGGAGGAAAACTCAATCCTACAATCTAGAAGTAATACCATACTCACTGGTAACAATCATATAAGCATGGATGGTCATTCACCCATCTATACTGAGGAAACATTCATAGGGTCTCATGACCACTATGATAAGATTTCATGTGAGTCTCTCTCTCTCCTCATAGAGTAAGGTCACCCCATTGACAAAAACGTGTGATCACTAATCGTCTTTGTAGAAGCCTACCACACAAGGGTCAATAAAAAAGGGACTCCACTGGTATCATTAGGTCTCAAAATGGGTCAATGTATAAGGAAATGTGGTTTTTATATCTGTGATAACAATTTCATTTGGAGTAGTAGTGACATAGTTTTTACCCCAAACCACACTCGAGCCTCTCGACCAGAATCCATATCTACTGGGATCTCATCCTTTCCCTTTCCTTCCTAATCTCCTCTACTAGGGCCTACTCCAAATCCCCATCACATCCACACATACAGAACATTAAATTCAAATGAAATCCTCCACCAAACCTTGATAATATTTTCTTTGGGATGACACTGACTCCCCTATATAGTTTTTAATCATGTCCCAAGAACATATCTTAGTGGGGGATGCGTCCCTCTTCCTTGCATGTTCAGAGACATGATAAACATCTACATCAAAGGACTCTACTGATGCCCATCATCATCTTGGGGAGGTCTCACCATGAGGACCACCATTGAAAGGGGTCCTATCTAATTGGGATATCCATACCACAAGATTTAGCATAACCTAAACTAATTAAGAAGGGAGTCTATATCAACATGATACATAGACGATATCTATTCCCAGAACTTTTAATGTGCACTCAGTAGAGGTGCATCATCTGCGGGTACCATTGAAACTAACTTTTTTTTATGAAGAGAAATGGTTGTGAGGGCAACCATCCATTCGGTTGGGACCCTCACAATCCTTAGAACTCAGATCACCAACTCGATCCAATCCTCTACTTCCTGGGAAATTAGCTCATCATGGAACCTTAGTGGCCTTTAGCACTGGAACTCTTAGGGTGCGCTAAGCCTGCATTCATCCTCAGTCTTCTATGCTGGCACCAATTGCTTCTCAATAGGTAGAGGTGATGATACCTAGCCTCCTGAAGGAAAAGATATCATGGAATAGACCCTGAATTGGGGCCTCATCATTCATCATATTTTCATCTTGATTTGGAACATGTATCCTGGATGAATGTCTATGAATATTCATCTCAAAAATGATCTAGACATACCATGGTCAAATGAGAATATATATATCAATAAAAATAGAGAGCTGAATCAATAAATAAAGTCAATGACTCAATACTATATGATTAATGTATCATTGATACCTACAACCAATGTCTTAGTATTCTAAGTTCACAATCAGGTGGTCAAGGTCTTGGTGAATAACTTCATCGACCACCCATACCATCATTCGATTCCCTAACCTAATATCCATACTTGATACACTTTGAAACTGTTTCCATAATCCTAAAAAAATCTTAATACGAGGAATACTCCAAAAATAATCCCAAGGGATGAACTAATCTGATACCAATCTATCATAACCCAACCCAAGTCGGGGCTCAAGACACAACTACCCTAATCCCACCTCCATGGGAAAGTGGGTGGTGACCAACACCAAAGGCATATATAACATGAGTAGGCCTTTTCTAAGTACCTATATGCACAAAATAACCATGCTTATGAATATGTTTAGGGGTAAAGAGTAAAATATGAAACACAGATCGAAAGTAAACTAAGAATGCATAACCTCTATAGTGTACAAGAGTATGATAGTGAAAACTGAAAAGTAAAGGCTAAAAATAAGTTCCCAACTAGAAATATGTACCAACTTGACAAAATTATAAAAGTAAACTACTGAGGGATCCCAACACCTGAATCCCAATCTACAACAACTATACACGGTCCATAATACTAGGTATCCCTAGGCTCATCTAAAGTCACCACTGACCTGTCCGTCTTCTTCATAAGAAACAAAACATGCAGGAAAATCCCAAGAAGGGGTGAGTATATACATACCCAGTAAGATTCCTAGAAAGATGAAGGGGGAGAGGCAATGGATACAATAGGATTATAATGATAGTAGAAGTAATATATATCCAAAGAGAACATCTCAACCCAAACCAGAAGAGAGTAACCTTGTCCAAGCATAAGGGGCTCGACACAATGAGTAGATGAACTACATATTGAGGATTTTACACCTATATTATGAGAGTATAATCATCCAAATATGAGAAGATAAACATGTAAAGCACCTAACATACCCCTTGCATCTTCACCTCTCATGGAAGGAGAGTAACCAAAACCAAGGGTATGAGTATAGAAGAAATAAATATGACCATTCAAAATAAAACCAAATGAGAGAGAAAGGGGGATCTCCATATCACATATCATCCCAAAAAAATGATTATAAAATTGTTCTAATAACCCATCAACTATTCCCAACATCTCACGTGTCTTCTCAGAAGTAACCGTACAAGTCATACCATGTCTTATCACTATGTCACATAGTTGAGTGGGAACAAACTCTAAGAAGAGGACCCATTTACTAGTATGTTGGGGGGGAGGGGGGGTCCACTTTGGAATCCATCGAGGACTCCACTACATAGATATACTAGAGGCTACCACTCGGTAGTCATCAAGGAATCCACTTACCGGCTCTACTAGAGGGTCAACTCGATAGTCATCAAACACTCCACTTTCCAGCTCTACTAGAGGGTCACAAACTGTAGTCATTGAGAACTCCACTACTGAGCTCTATTAGAGGGTCAAATCGGTAGTTATAAAGGACTCAACTACCCAAATCTACAAGAGGGTCGCATTCGGTAGTTATCGAGGACTCCACTACCCAGTTCTACTAGAGGGTAAACTCAGTTTTCGTTGAGGAATCCACTACATAGATCTACTGGAGGGTAAAATAGGTTGTCATCGAGGACTCCACTACCCAGCTATACTGGATAGTAAAACATGGTAGTCATCGAGGACTCTATTACCCATCTATATTGGAGGGTACCAATCGATAACTCTCTGGTGATCCTTCATGATCACTATTTTCATCTAGCATCACCTAAAAAAGCACCATGATTGAAACATTTCACATCATATCTTGAAATCCACAACCGATGTTTCCATTACATTATACATGAAAAACACTCATTATAGGCTACTAACGGGCTAAAATATGGCTTAAAATGAAGGAGATACAAAACCTTGAAGTTTCATCAAAATGGAGTAAGGGGTACACAGTGTGTGAGGGTACCCACATGACATGTGGTCCCACTCATTTTTTTGGATATGTACCTAGAAGTAGATGGATCAATATCTATGTAGTATTACATGTCATATAAGGGTATTACATGATGTGTCTCAACCACAAGTTTAACGAACACACAAGGCTCATCGTTGGTCCAAGGGGAAAATATAATTTCCCTAACATGCCTATGCAAATGGCCTTAGATAGAGAAATGGATCACATCATTTCAATCCTCATAGAAAAATTCTCAGGATAGCCTATTCACTTTCCCAAATCATACACCCAGTGAAAAAGTAAAATTTCACCATATAACACATGAACGATGTTTCGTGGGTCCGAGATACAAACTTGAATTAAATACCCGATATTGGTCTCAAAACATCCGTCTTAATATCATGGTATTAACTCCAAATATGGTTCGTCATTCTGACACCATATGAGGAATAAATGTTTGATACTAGATTCCATAATAATATTATGAATAATAATATTATTGGGCGTTTCATTAACCTGAGACACGAGTTCAAAAAAGGCATCCAACATTGGTCTTAAAATGACTGTCTCAATTCCATGTTTATGATGCTGCCGATGGTTCAACAATATGAAGTCACACAGAGAATTTATGTCTGATTTAATGTTTGAAAAATAAAAACAACAATAATAATATTTTATTTTTTTATTTTTTATAAAACTAAATTGAGGGGTAACTTCACTGGATTCAAGCATCTTATGACTCATGTTTCAATCATTTCCTTTTTCTATTTATTAAATCAATAATATTATTATCTATTTAAAATATTATTATTATTAAAGTTTTTAAAGTTTTAAATGGATTCTCCTCCCCATTCTCCGTGCCCAGCATGCCTTATTGTGGTGAATCCCCATACTCCCTTCTTAAACATTCAATCACCCTTTTTTCAATTATTTTATTCAATATTATCATGTAATAATTTAAATACCCCCATTTATTATTCTAATTTAATTTAATTAAATTATTTTTCCATGAATATCCTCATATTAAATTAAACTCATTTAATTTTATTATCCAATCACACTTTTTATGCCACCATTATTATTATTATTTAATATAATAATAATAAAAAGTACTCATTTAATTATATCAGATCATCACCATTATTGTTAATAATGATAATAATATTAATTACCCCCACAATGACCACGTACGACCACCTCTTCATACATATAAGCCCAGTCACCATCATGTTCACACTGATGATCCCCCATTATAAAATCCCACACACGGCCTCTCCTCAAAACTAATCTCATCACACTATATGTCATCGCCATATGTCAACTGGGAAATGGGGATCATAAATCTGATCCCAAACCACCTTTTATCATTAACCCACACCTGAATTACCAATCCAATCCTTTCAAAAAACACCATCCCTCTCATTTATCAACTCATCCACAAACCATCTATCCACTTGTCATTCATGATACCACAACAAATCTAGGTGTTTGATCACACTCAAACCCACCCCAACAATATCGAATTGTTACCCCTTGGTATAAAGATAAATAACACGATGAATGGTGAGGGAAATCACAAATAAAAAATGTTGTAAACATCATTGGACAAATTCTGTTGGAAAAATATTTCATAGTGGGGAAAATGGGGTGAGAAATACAGTATAAATAAGAAATAAATTGAAAGGAATAATTTATTTTGATACATGAGCTCTTATGAAGGTTCATTTAAACACAGATCAATGGAAAAAAACTTGATCACACACAATATTTTAATAAAAAGGGGAGAAAACCAAAATTGAAAAGTCCTATAATAATTATGGATTGATCATTGGTGAATAATGCATCTTCTAGAGATGAAGATGATCTGCTACATCTGTTGCCTCTTGATTCACCTTAATCTGATCATTGGTCATCGTCCGGTCTCAATCCACCAATGAAGAAGGGGTGGATGCTCCCCTCAATGATCCCAGAGTTATGCAGCTAAACCTTGATGTTTTCCATAGAAGCTTAATTATAAAAGAAATAAGTTTGGGTTATTTAATTCAAAATAAATAAATAAATAATTTATTTTAATTAAATGAACTCGCGAACAACTTCCTTTATCAGATGTCCAGTGCCAACTAACTATAGGTCACCTAGAGGGCAAAATCTACATTTCGAACACAATGGTGGTCTCATATTTCCCATCTGAGTCTCTATTTTTGAGTTATTTGGGTTAGGGTTGTAAAATAAATAAATTAAATTAATTAATTTATCCAATTCACTCACCAATAGTTTTCCCCATCCGAACGTCCCATTCTAACCATCCTTAGGTCGTGCCTAGGGTAAACCCCACACTAAGGATTAAACCGTTGTATCATTTTTCTGATCAGAAACTCCATTCTGGAGATATTTCTCATTTTCAAGAAAACTGTGTGAACACAATATAAAATATATTTAATTTTTTTATAAAATTAATTTTGGGATCACCGAGCCGCATAATTTCATTCAATCTGAATGCAGGGATCCAAAAATATTTCTAGGAATATTATGAATTTATGCACGAAAAAACTAGAGCCACTAAATTCACCAAGAATGATCCTCATATAATTTTTTCCACTATTATATCATGTGAGACATTATAGGATATAAAATTCTTTATCTTGGATATCCAAAGTTTTCATCCAATAATCCTACTCAGGTTATCCCCCTGATATTATGATTCACCTTCAGTTCATTATGTTTGAGAGAGAAAATATAAAAAAAAATATTAAGGAAATAAGGTGTATTTTCTACACTTTATCAATGTGAACAAAAAGGATGGGATAGTTTTATCAACTAAGTTTCTCTATATCCTTAAATATCCATCCTTGCACATCCGAACTTCTATTCTATTTTATCTTGGGGTAGCATGAATCTTTTCACATTATCTTTTTCTTTCTGTAGAGAAATTGTCTTCTAAATAGCCTTCACGGATGATGAATTTCTAATTCTTTTAATGACTGATTGTTACTATTGTAGAATTTTTAAACCACCATTTTCACTATGTTTAGATTTCTTACATCCATCACAAATTTTTTTTCTTAATTCAATAGTTTTATTATATTGAAAACCTCTCATAAAATTCATCTTCATCATGTGGCATCTTTTATTTTTCATTTTGCACAAGTCTTTTCATGTGCTTATTCCATTTTCCTCATTCTCTCCAAATATTCTTTCCAAGTTACTAAAATATCATTAATAACGTGGGAAAAAAGTTTAGATTTTCCAAATGTATTATTTTGAGTTCCATCCTTCTTATCATTTCTTTTGGATGATTCACTCTTCTTGTAATTCTTGGATATATAATCGAAGGCCTTCTCACATTTCCTACTTGTTTCTTTCTTGAGATATATTTTTTGAAACATTCATCTACTTACTTCCCATGGTTGTGTCTTTTTTCTTAACTAAATCTTGTGGTCCTCTTTCACTATAAACTTTAAATACATATCAAGATGATTATGTACCAACCTTGTGACCACTATTTTTGAACACATCATAGATATTTTCAATATTTCAAAATATCTTTTAGGAATATAGTTTTTTCTTAACCTGTGGATGTTTCTTCTTCATCTATTTATTTATATTCCTTATAATGGGATTTATTTATGCTTTAACATTTGGATAATTATACCCAATATCCAATACATAATGCCTAAATCTGTTACAATTACAACATTAATTCACATACCTTGGTATCATTATATCAATTATTTGTTGTTTTTGTGTCTTCTTCATAAATTATTAGGATCTTCATAGGGAACCATCTACCACACTTTTTTATTATCCACCCTTGTCGTAATGGTATAATTATTATCACCTTTCTTCACTCATACTTGTAAAGTTTTTTTACAACCTACACTATTCTTGAAAAAAGATTCATAAAAATTATTACAATATAGTATGGATAATAACTCTTTCTTCAAAATTTCTTGTGATAGATCATTTAATGAGTTCCTTATCTCTTATCAAATGTTGGAGGTCTTTTAAGTTTAGAATCCTCTAATGATCATTGTTTAGTATCATTAACTTTATCCTTTATTTACATAGACACGATATGTGTCTTCTCAAGATTAAAAACTCAACTTTAAATTATAGACATCCCATATTGAGGGTGTTTAATCACCTTATCTTAATAAACATTATTTATTATTTCACCTTACTCTTCATAAAAATTAACTTTGTTTTGTAACAAAGATTCAAGTTCTTTAATAATATTTGTTTTTTATTCTAGTTACAAATCCTTGAAATTAATTATTTTTTCAACATTAATTCAAGTGAAAGGATATTTTATTCAATATTATTCTTGAATTCATCATTCTATTTAAATTTTTTGAGCCATTTTTTTTTAAAATTTTGAGGAACTTATTTTAATCTCAGCCTTTCTCATCTCAAATGATCTAACCTGTTTGGATAGTTTTATACATTATTGAAATTTTTCCTATAAATCCTTCTCCATGTTATCTAATAATTCTTTAAGATGGGATAATTCTTCCTATGTACGTTGAAATACTTTAAAAATGAGAGAGTCTATTTATCTAGTAATGAAATACATGGTATCTATTACTATACTAACTAATATATATTGAGACGTTGTAGATAAATTACCATCCCCACTTGTTCTAGAATCTTCTTCTTGAGGAAAATTTGTACAAGAAACTTCTCATATCTCATGATCACTTGATCTTGTTCCACTCATGGTACGATTTTTTTTGTTCTTCTTAGTAGTAAGTTGAACCACATATTATATAATTTCTAATCATGGTCTATATTAATTGTTAAAAAAGAATAAATAGATTGATACTTCATCTTCTTTAGATAAGAGATATATCTTCTTCAGATTTCATTACTCTTTCTTTCTCCTGTTCATCATAGTCTTGGTAGAAATAGAATTATTTTTAGAAATTACTAAATCTTAACCAAAACTATCCTTCATTGTTAATACAAGAAATAATCTAAAATATTTAAAATTGAATAACTTCAATATATAGAATCCAATTGAGGTTAACCCTCTATTATATCACTTGAGTGGATGAATTTGGGATATACTCAAAACTAAGAGGGGGGGGGGGGTTAATAACTATTTAATACTTTTTTACAATTAATGATTTTTACCAATTTAACTCTTAGAAATGTTAGGATATTGGTTATCCTTTTATTTTTTATTTATCCTATAAAAGTATATGAAAGAATGGAAAGGATTATACATGATATTTTTACAAGGTTTGATACTTAATAAGAGTATCTAGTACTTTCCACATATAGTGATGGCTGGTACAAGAATTCTCCACTATAATTTGATACTTTTTATAGTGGTTTGGATTAAAATATCCTAATCCCAAGTGTGGTTCCATGCACTTTAGGAGGGGGATAAGAAAAAAATCATGAATCCATGGACTTGTGATGACCTTATCCAACTAGAAGCTCCTTATTGGTTCATTATACTATATATATATATACAATACATAATATATTCTTTAGGTACTTTGAATCATTAAGAAATTAATCTACCAGTTGATACTTCTGTAGGATGCCACAACGATAATTTTTTCTTCACTTACCTCTTCTAAAATTATTATGTGCACGACAATGGGAAAGTAAATGTTATATTACTTCTCCCTTTATCTAGAACCTATATATTCAATCCTTCCCTTTGATCCATATGAATGATTATGTCTATATAATGTAAGTTATTTTGGTGAAAGTTTATTAGATCCCTTCTTCTCATTCTTTATACAACACCTATTCATCCAATATTATCAATATATTGAGGTTATCTAGAACCTTATTATTCCATTTTACCAGTATATTTTTATCCCCTTCAACTATTACCTATACATCTGATGACTTTTATTTATTTGATGCACTGTTGCTTAATTTGATTCTTTCACTTCATCCAATAATCCATACTCCATTAATTACTTATTAATCTGTTACTTCAAACCAAGAGAGAATTTCTGCCTATCTTTATGGTTAACACTTGAAGTGATTTATTTAATCAATAATAAACACAACAAAAAAAACTCTTGTAACTAAAAATTTTCCATATAATAAAAAAACATAGGGGAAATCTATATAGTATCTCTTCCTCAACCAAGATATTCCTTGGTTGGAACCTTATGCCACAAAGCCTCCAGCACTTCCACTCTCTTACGTGTGATAATAGTGTTACTTCATATAAATCCTTCACCCCTTTTATAGGCATCCAACCTCTAAAACCTTAGAAGCAAGCTTGAATTAAAATTTGAATTTCCTACTAAAACCATTATTTATTTAACTACCATAAAACTTCCAAATAGATAGGAGTCAATGATATTCATTTGAACTCTCCTTAAATATCAACTTCAACTAACTTCTTTATTTTTCCCGCAATATCAGTTAGAATCACTGTTCTTCTATTCTTGATTATTTTATTAGTGAATTTATAGATCAACATAATCATAATTCAATATATTTTTGAAAATAATTATTAAATGTCTTTAAACCTTCTATCTAGTAATCTTCATATCATCTCTTATATCTAATAAACACTCAAACCAGTGTTTCTTAACCACTTTTTTGGAATATCCCAGTAGCCTTTCCCAATCATTTTCTTTCATCTAATAACTTATTTTTACGATGAATCTATTTTACCTTCCCTTTATTGTATATCATGCATAATTTCATAAGGATATTCCTCTATCTTTTGGATTCACAGATGTTTATTAGTTTTCCTTCATCTTATGAACCCTAGGAGATTTAATTATACTCCATGTATCTAATAAAATTTTAGAACTCAATATAATGACTTTATAATACTCTGTATGATCTATTGATAACATTCTTTATGATTAAATTTCTCAATGATTTCTATCAAATTCTGTTGTACTATATCTTATGTATAATGTTTATTAATGGAAACTTCTATCCCATGAATGTTACTTAGAAACCTTGGTCTAGTGACTTCAGATAGAAACTTATATCTGGTAAAACTTAGTTAGAAAACATATGTCTGATGACACTACATGTAAACTTAGGAATTTTTTTCTGATGATCTTTATATGTTTACTGATACTTTTTTAGGAATCATCTCTATGATTATTTGTAAAAAATTTCTATAAAAGATTTATTCATTCATCAAAACTTCTTTACTTAACATCTTGATCTATGTAAAAGTTAATCCAATAGACTTCATATAGATCTTCATTCAACTTCAATCAACACTACATGATGTTTGGGAACTATAGTTCTTCCATATTATTCTTTCAAACAACTTAAAAAGGATAATAAATTAATTAAAATAGTCATGATGTATATTACATTGAGGATAAATAACACATCACCTAATTTATCTCTCTTTCATAGAGGATTTTACTCTATTCCGAACTATATAATTAAATCACAAACATAAGTAATTTTTATGTTTAAATATAAAATAAGAAATCACCAAGAATCGACATATATAGTTTGTTTGATGATTATATATTCAATGCAACTATGAATATAAAAATTCCTTCATTTATCTCCACCTATCATTTGATCAAATTGGATTATTCACATCATTCTGATGTCATTGTGAGAATTCATTCAGTGATCTCGTAATCTTTCCTCTAACTAATTAACTTTATATATTGGTCCATCTGATAGAATATGTTAAATGACTTTGGAAAGATTCATCTTATGGATTACAATTAATTTATTAAAGTCTATCCATTGGACACTTCATCTGGTGGTTCTTCTCTGAAACCTCTATTTGAACACCTCAGTTCAATCAAATTCATCTGATCACCTTAGTACATAGGCCTCTACATTTAGTGTATCTAGTATTAGATGTATCATTTCATGAATCACATACTTTTACATTCATTTAGCCCCATCTTATCTATCCATTAATAGTATATTAAAAAACTCTTTAATAATTCTCTTTAAGGGAACATCAAAATGTTAACAACAAAAATTCTTCTAAAAACATCAAATCACATGTTTGAGAAATTAAGAATATCTCATAAATCAATATAAATAAAATCAAGGTCTTCAAAGAACATTTTAATTTCAAGTATTGAATAATAAA
The DNA here is from genome assembly GCA_963277665.1 of Viscum album. Classification (NCBI taxonomy): domain Eukaryota; kingdom Viridiplantae; phylum Streptophyta; class Magnoliopsida; order Santalales; family Viscaceae; genus Viscum; species Viscum album. The sequence continues at coordinate 1,495,499,296 of OY728120.1, forward strand.
TATCTAAATTTAAGGAAAGAACACCATTTTTATGTTTCTTAAGATAATAATAATTGAGGACTTACTTTATTCTTCATATATTCATCCAAGCTATATCAACTTCATTAGAAAGCTTGGATACTTTAACCAATATTTCTAGAAACTTGTTATTTACAACATCTTCAACATATTAAAATTCAAGAAATATTTCAATTTCATTGAACACCATTAATAACCATTTAAAAAAAATACAACTCACACAAAGTTATCTCTTCATAACCCATCTCTATGGAGTCTAGATATGTCTTTCTCAACTATAAGCCTAGGGAAAAAATGCCAAATATAAGTAGTGTTTTAATCAGCATCCACCACATTATCTTGAATATTATAGATCTAATTATACATATAAAGAATTTATAAAACATTTACCATATTTTAAATGACATAAAACATTTCATTAATATATATAGAATGACTCTTGTTGTTAATAATGAATAAAAATAACATCTTATCCATGAAAGTTATAGAAATACTATTTCTATTTGTGGCTAGAACATAGTTTTGATTTTAAAATTATATAACTAATCCAATAGGTAGACATAGATAATAAATCTCAACTTCTAATTCAAAAACCCATTCTCGATTACCAATACATGGATTTAATTTTGATTTCTTCAATTCTCTCTTATTTTTGAGTTTGTGTTTATTAGCCCAAATGGGTGATGAAAACTTAGTATCTAATATCTATGAGTCAAAATTAGAGAAAATTATTTTTATAACATTCAAATCCATATTCTCAAACTTATTCCACTTGAGAACACTTTTCAACCTCATATACCAATATATTAAACTATTTTTAAAACATATAAGAGATTATAAAAATATTTTTCATGATCCGTGCTATTATTTACTATAGGAATAACTTTGGGTAAGTATCATGTTTCATATCATTTAATAAGTCCTTTTATTAAATATACACACACTAAAATGAGGACCATATAAGTCATATCCGTTTAGTGATCCAATATCAATATTTCATTAAACATTGGATTGCTTTGGTGTTTCTGACAAAATTTATCTATTTTTATAGGAAATTATTCTAACCATATCATATATGAATCTTAAATATTAATGTGGAAAAATCCTTTCCAAACCAATCATATAAACTATTCTAACTCTATTCTTATAGACACATAATACCATTAGGTTCACCCATATAATTTTAATCCAAATATTATAATTGAATACACACACTTTATCCTATTAGGATCAACCATAACTTGTGCACCTTAAAAAAATATAATCAATGGTTATAAAACTTTAGTAAGGTTTATGAATTTAGATAATTGAGGCCTTAAAATGTGTTCACTAAATAATAAATCTCAAACTAAGTATTTCTAAGTATTACATAGTCTCTATATTTTTGTATGCATCATATACATTTCATATGTAACTATTACATCCCATGAAATATTTACATCTCATGTTATCCTAATATGTATGTATTATTCAAGTAATTAATTTTTTAAATCCTATTCATTTATCAAAATTATTATATTCCAAAACATATTAGGGTATAACACCTTATATAGCTAATTTTTTTTATTATTTACCCTAAAAGATATTTTAATTATATTAAAACATAATTTTATACATATAATGTATAAGGTACATCAAACCCCTTTCTTATAAAGGATTAATGTAATAAGAAATTGAAATCCCCATAAGATAAATCCAGAAGAGATATGTATCAAACCCCCATGTTTATTAGATAGAGACAAATCCACCAATCTAATGAGAAGTCTGGCCCAAAGTCCCATTGTACATGAAAAAATACTTAAAATAGGCCTTAATTACAATGCGACTTTAAAACCTAATATAAATAAATCATAACTAATATTGTGTACATATAATTTCTATTAATCCTATTTTATCTTGCAGTTCATTTTATATCATTTTAGGAACTAACCTCTATATTTTTAGATTTTATTTGAAAGGCATTACCAAAAGTACCTTTAGAAGCATCATTTTGAAAAAAATATCAATATTGAAACAAGTTATAGATTCAGGGTGTTGTTTTATAACCTTGTCCAAAAAATGTGGAAAACAACTTAAAATGATATAATATCACATGGGGGTCATTCCATTATTATATAAGTTATTTCTTAGTACATAAATTATCCATTGATCATGGAATTATGGAATGATATATTTTGAACTACATTATGGATTTTGGAATGAAATCATTTCATATTAAAACAACTCCATGAAAAAACTCTTAAATCATAATTATGTAGATTTTTATTGAAGGATTATTATAAATAAAGATGAATACACTAAGTTGATAGGGAAATTTGGTTGGAATAAGGAAGAACAAACCAATGAAAGGCGTATTTTTCATAAGGGGATCGAGAGAATGAGATTGAAATTACGATTTTTTCTCCTTTTTCTTTGTATCTTCCAACCACAACATTAGTTAGCTAAACCATTTGATGTTTAGGATGGGATAAAATTCAATGGTTTTACTTATACTGATTTATAAATAATCAATTCTTATTATTAAATTCATTTTTTCCAAAGTTTTATTGGGGATATACTATAGTTTATTTTCATATAAACAATCTTGTTAAATATAACCTTAATTTGTTCCGTTATCAATAATTCTAAACACAAACACGTATGCAATAATGGGAAACTAAATTTCTATTGTTAGGAATATTCAGTTTGGTAAAAATCAACCACCTTTATCTCTTTACACTTATTTGGAAATTTCTTTACAAGAATAATTATATACCAAAAGGATTAAAATATTGAGTGGGATATGAAGCCCTAATATTTATTTTTTTAGGTATCTTAAAATTTTCATTTCTTATAATATTTTCTTCAATAAAACTTTATTAATCCATTTATTTCAAATTAATTTTACACATTATTTAAATCTACAATATGGTTCCATTTGGTTCGACATTAAACTCCTACAATACTACAAAGTATTATAAATGTAATGGATTATAAATTTCTAAACATTAGTGTGCACATGAAATGGTTTCACCATGTTTTGAAGCTATTTTTTAGAGGTTTGTATTCAAACATGAGTATATAGAAAAAAGTTTGACAATAGAAAAAAAATATTATTTCTATTTTACTTTTATTTAGTATTAAATTATGTATTTTAATATTTTAATTTTCAAGTACAAGTATTGAATTATGTGTAGGAAATCAACTAGGTTACAATGAGGAAAAGATGACCTAGTTCACTTGCACCCTAAAATGAAAAAAAACCATAATAATAATCCTTAGATAAAGAATATAGAGTGTTGGATGACAAAGAATCAATCCTTTATATAACTTAGAAAACAATAAATAATAAAATTTAATTCCATTGATAGACTATATTATTCCCTCGATAAGAGTAATATACAAAGGAATTTTGTAACCAAACATTCATACACATAAATTTGATATAAATCTAGTTATCATTAAAATTATATAAAAATTACCAGGTTTTGAGGATTTATAAATGAATATTCTAATGAATATATTTTGAACTTTTAATAAATGTGTGAAACTTTTAAAATTGATTTTGTTTTAAATAATGTTGAAAAGTTATTATTCTTTACCTTTTATTTAAGGGAAAACTTAAAATATTGGTTAAATTTACTACCTCAATAATTTATTACAACATGGGATGATAACATAAAAAAATTATTTAAAAATACTTTCCAGATTTTAGGACATAGAAAAAGATTAATGAAATTTATAATATCCAGTTGCATAATAATAAATCACTTTGAAAATCATTAAAGAGATTCAAATATTTTTTTGAGATGTTTTCATCATGGTTTATAGTTTTTAATCATGCTATTAACCTTTTATATAGTTTTGATGCTTGTAAAAAAATTATATTAGATGAATATACTGGGGTAAGAATTATAATAAAGTAACCATAAGATATTTTTGGCTTAATTGATGAGATTATAATAATTATTTTCCAATGGAATATGGAGATAATGTTGGAGAAGTTAGAAACACACCATGTAGATCTAACCATGATGTTAGAAGAAAATATCTAAGGGAAATAAAAGTAGATAAATGATTTGAAGATAAAATCAAAGGAGAAGATGAATTTTATCCAGAAAAGTTGTCAAGTATGTGCTGGTGTCCATATCCCAATGGATTATTTTGGATTCAAACTCTATTAAAATCAGAGATTTATGAGTAAAGCTGTAACACCCTGAGATTTTGAAAGGGAAACATCATGTTTGATATCATGTATAACTTGAAACATTAATATTAGAAGAGAATATAACACCCTAATACTTTATGATATATTTATTTTAAATAAATTCAATACTTTAAATAGATTGTAATGAATGCAACATCGGGTTTGAACAAAACACAATACTCTATTAAAATATTATTATTTAAAAATGACCATTTTAACCTAGCTATTAAGATGGCAGGTATTAATAGTAATAACTAAATTTGGAAAATTATATGGTTAAAACATGTATAAAATAAATTCAATGCTTATATATTGATTATAAAGAAAATAATAATCATTTGAAAGAAAAATAAATGTTTTCTGAAAAACTATATTTTTCTAAAAGGCTGTTTATTCGCACTTTGGTAACATAATTTAAAATTATTTTTTACCAATTTTAGAAAATTTATTTGAAAAAATAAAGTTAAATTTTAAAATATATATGAAAAAATTATTTTTGGGTGAATTATTGATAATTTTATGAAAATATTAATTTTTTGATGAATAGTGAAAAATACTGATTTTTATTAAAAATTGACATTTAGTTTAAATTATTTATAAAGATAAATTGAAATTGAAATTGTTTTTAAAGTTTAATTAGTTCAATTATAATAAAATTTAACTAATTTAGGTCATTTTAGAGAATTTATTATAAAATTTATACATTAAAATATTATATACTTATGAGATTTTCTCTTTGAAAAACTGCTCTTTCATCATGTATATGGTTTAGTTTTAAATTTAATTATTCCACTTATATGAGTTAAATTTGGAAAAATAGATTCCATATTTGGTATTTTAATAATTTATATTATATCATAAGTTTAATTTAATTTTTTAACAAAATTAATAGTAAAAACAATAAAAATAATTAATGTGGTAAAGGTAAAAATGAGTTTATCTGGGGGTAAACTAATAAGATAAGGGTTAAAATGATTCAAAAACTATTAAAATACAATTTTTTGGAAATATTTATACCCTATAATTTCCAAGGTTAGAGAAAAACACATTTAGTATCCTTATCACATGAGAAAACATGGGTATCACTTTATACTTTTAAAAATTCTATGTGTATCCTTTCACCCACTTATAAAAGTCCACCACTCTCCTCCTCTATTCAAATTTGAATAACCCATTTTTTAGAAAATACCTGATCAAATAACTTTCTTAAATCCTTACCCACATCTTATATTCTTTAGTTAGGTTATAAATCTAATCTATAAAGGATTTATGTTAAACCTAAAGAGGTTTCCCGATGAAGAGGTAAAGTTTTAACTATGTGTTTTCATTTTAATACTTCTTCTAACTCATTATAAAATTATTCAAATATGATAATATAATAAAAAATTATATCCTTTATAATAATATTTTATTATGTTAATTGAATAACCTATATCCATCTCTACTTCAATCAATTGGGAAATAAAACTATCAATCGTGTGTACGAAAAACTATTGCCTTGTGAACTGATGTAATTCATTTTCCATCACCACCATCAAATGATGGATATAATAATGGATTTAACATATTTAAATTATATTTATGACACTATTAAACTTATGGAATAATGATATCATATTTTCCTTCTTTATTTCCATTTCATGGGGGATATGATAACGTCCCTCGTGTGTACAACGGACTATCGCCTCATGTAGCAATGTGATTTATTTTTCAATTACGCTTTACATGAAATGTATTAAGGTTAAAGTTAATTAATATATGTGATATTTATGATCTAAAAATTATTTTTGAAATATAATATCACATACAACTTCTTATCTTCCTATTTGTTGGAAAACAATAACATCACTCGTGCATACATGTGAAATACCTCCTCCATATAGTGATGTGGAATGTTTTTCATTGTATTTTTACATTGATGTTAATAATGATTTATTTTATTAATATAAATTATTTTTATATATAATAATTAATTTTTAACTATTAATAAATATTTATTTTCCTTTTATTCTAGACATCGTGAAAAATTGAATTAGCATTCATGCGTACATATGACTGATCGTCTCCACAAGATGTGTAATCCATTTTCTATCTATAACATTAATAAATTAATATAAATACATATATAATTAATATATATGATATTTATATAATTTTTAACATTATTTATATTATTTAACCATGATCAAATTAAAAAGGACCAATATTAATGAACTAAAAAATACATGAAAAATGATGCAATTATCACATGAAACATTGATTTTAACAAAGAGTTGTTAACAAACATGTGATAAAATACTATAAGTAAATAATACATAAAATAAGATATCTGAGTATGGTTTTATAATATATGTATAATAAACCTATATTTATTATATAGTAGTTTTGGAAATATATGAAGGAAGTCGAACTCGAGGTAAGGGTTTCTCATCTCACTTTTACCACCATGAGACATACGACATATTAACAACATATTCCTTTGTGTGGGGTATATACTACCCCTTTTGATATGTTACTTCATGAATATATTTCTCTTCATGTTATTTAATGTTTCATTTTTTTATTTTTTTCATGGGTCTTATGACTCAAAATTTACCAAAGTGGTAAGGGCTTATTTCAGAATCTCATCATTATTTGTGATAATTTATATTTAAGTATACCTTGGTGGAATTATTTTATATTTAAACCTAAATTGGTTTCCCTAAGAAGAGGTAAGTTTTTAACTATGCGTTTTCATTATAATTATTATTTTAACTTATTATAATGTTATTTAACTATGATAATATAATAATACCAGTATATAATACATACATATTTTTTATTATGTTAATTTCATAACCTATATCCATCTCCACTTCCATTAATTTGGAAATTAAATCATCGATTGTGTGTACAATGGACTACCGCCTCACAGACCGATATAATTATTTTTCCATCACCATGTTTAATGGATGGATATAATTGTGGATTTGAAATATTTATATGATATTTAAGATATTATTATACTTCTATAATTATTATTTCACATATTCATTCTTACTTGCCATTTTTTGGGGGATATGGTAATGTCACTCGTGAATACGGTGGACTACCGCCTCGCGAAGTGATATGATTCATTTTTTCGATTATGCTCTACATGAAGGGTATTAATGATAAATTTAATGAATATATATTATATTTATGATCTAAAAATACTTCTTTAAATATAATATCACATGATACTTCTTACCTTCCGATCTTTTGGAAAAAAATAATGTTGATCATACGTACTTGTGGACTACCACCTCCACATAGCGATGTGAAATGTTTTCATTTTATTTTTACATAGATGATAATAATGATGTATTTTATTAATATTAATTATATATTTAAAATAATAATTATTTTTAAAGGTTAATTAATGTTTATTTTTATATTTTTCCATCCTTCAATAAAAATGGAAACAACGTTTATCCGTACGTATGACCTACCGTCTCCATAAACAGTGTAATCCATTTTCTATCTCTAACTTTAATAGATTTATATAAATATATATACAATTACTATATATTATATTTATATCATGGTTAAAATTATAGATATTATGTAACCATTATCATATTAAAAGGACCAAAAATACCAAACTAAAAAATACATGAAAAACAAAGCAATTATCACACGAAATAGTGATTTTAACAGAGTTTTTAATAAACAGCTGATACAAGACTATAATTAAATAATAAAGGGAATGATATATATTATTATGGTTCTATAATAGATTTTTAATAAAAATATATTTATTATACATAAGTTTCGGACACTTATAAAGGAATTTGAACCTGAGGTAAGGGTTTCTCAGCTCACTTTTACCATTGTGAGACATATGCCATATAAACCATTTTCTCCTTTGTGTGGTGTATATAATGTCCCTTTTGATATTTTATATCATGAATATATTTATATTCATGGTATTTAAAGTTTCATTTTATGTTATTTCTTTCATGAGGCTTATGATTCAAAAGTTACCAAAGTGGTAAGGGTTTATTTTACAATCACATCATTATTCTGTATTGTTTATGTTTAAGTATCCTTTGGGGGAATTATTTGATATTTATATAATAAATTAAATATATTTTATTTTAATATTTAATAAAATTTTAATTTTTTCCTCTCCTCAGTAAAAAATCATTTTTCAACAAAATCCATTTTTTCAAAAAATGTTTTAAAAAACATTTTAAACCTTTTCTAAATTATTTATTAAATATTTTTTTTTAAATATTTTTACTTTTTAAAAAATTTTGGGAAATGAATATTCATGTCGTTTTCAAAATATGGTCCATTTGTCTTTTACTGAAAATGTAAAATGGATATTCTTTTTAATGTGTACTATATGAACAAGATATTCCTCCTTCATGAACAATGAATGTGTTAAAGATTATTATACAGGATTTTAAATGTTATTTTCAAAAGGTTTTCCGAACCTTTTATATTAAAATGTAATTTTAAAACTGAAAATTATATTTTCCTCGATAATGTTTTTAATGACATTTTTATGGTATTTCTATTCATCAACGAGATCGACCCTTTATTTTACTTATGGTAAATTTGGGATATATTGTATTGGTATCATAATTATTCATTATTTTGATGGTTTATGATCATTTTGACTAGGTATGCGCAATTTTATTATGATTTACCATATTATTCATGATTATTTATGAATATGTTTACTTGATTGGGTACGTATTAACATTTCTTATGTTAGTTTTTCAATATGAATATTTATTTTGATTTTATTTAACCCCTTTAATATTAGTAATTTATTGGACTTAGTAATTGAAGGGTGGGTATTGGTTATAAATAGACCCTTGATGCATCGATAGGTGTAATGAGACAAATTAGTTGAAAAATTTTGATAGGTTTATACCTATAAATTTATACTATCTTGTGAATGGTCTTGATAGTTTTGGATGTCTAGAATTATGAATTACATCATTATGAGATCATTTATTGACTTCCATGTGATTATTTTTTTAGTTAGAATACCCATGGATATTTTTTAATTTTATTTGATAATTTATATAGCTTTATTTGATCATTATTTATTTCTTCCATATTATGATTAGTTAAATGATATATGTTTCACTTATTTACCTTAATATATTGATTACGATTATTTATTCACGATAGATTATGTTTTATTCTTACCCATTCTGTGCATCTGAGCTCACCCCTTTCTTATGATTTATTTTCCTCAGGATACAAGAAAGTGTGTTTTGATTGATATGAAGGACACACTATGAGGAATTATGGTGTTGTCAAAGAAAACACATTGTATATTTTTTGTTTTTTATTTTAATGTGAATTTAAAGTATGTATCTAGTTTACCAAGTCTTATAAACTAATTATTCCTTCAGTATGTTATTCCTTGTATCTAATGACAATTTGATAATGTAACCACTAGATCTGGGATACCGAAGTCTAGGTCGTTACAAAATCCATATCGATTATGGAACAAGTTATTAACTTTATAAATCAAACCTTTTAAAATAAAAATGTTCAGGTTGGGGAGATCAATGTTTAGGAAAATGAAGAGGGAAACCACCTTAGTGTTTCCTAACTAGAAATCAAATTCTTTAGAATAAAAATAAATCATAGTTTCAGAATAAAATAGAAATATGATAAATTAATATATCAACTAATGATTTTTTTCCATAATTAATGAAAATTAGGTAATCATAGGGTAACTATTTTTTAATAACACTTACCAATCAATAAGTATCCATTATGAATTTGAGGAAAAAATTGAAAAAAATAGAAAATTAAATAAAAAATAGAAAAAGTTATACTTTTAGGAGACACTGAATGAAATCCTGTGGAATATGTGAATTAAATAATATCGAGAAGTGATAAAGGTATTTATATGTAAAATGTGGTTGAAATTTAAAATAAAGAAAAGTTGGTAAAATTAAATATTTAGAAAAGAATCAATAATAGAAACTATTTAACAATAAAAATAAAGAATAACCTATTAATAAGGAAAATAATAGGAAATTAAATACATATGAAAAACCATTTCTATTTACTTTGAGATTAAATTAATAAAATAAAGGCATAAAATTCTTAGAATTATTAATGGTATTAAATTTTTTATGAATTAATATTCCATTTTTTAAATATTTAGCTTTAATACCATCACATGCTAGGTTTTTCGAACAAATTTTCATAATAAATAGAAATCTTGAAGAATTTAGGAAAATAAACATAAATAATCTAATAAGTTTAATTATATCTTTCAAGATTATAATTTGTTAACTTTATAAAGAATTATTTGATCTTGGTGTAACCTAAATTTCTATACTATTCAATGTGTTTAAAAAGATAGTTGTGAAATAGTTTAAGTTGATAAGGATGGCCTTATAACTTTATAACCATATAGTTGAGTATCCTTGATGTATTTTGGAATATTTTTTGATTAAAGTTGATATATTTTATCTTCTCACGTACTTTGTTACTTTAGATATAATAGAGGATGATAAAGTTACACTTATTCTCTTGAGACCCATTTTAGAAACTAGTAAAGCACTTAATAACATAAATAGTAGAAAACATATATTTAAAGCAGGGGAAGAATAAATATATTTTCTAATAAATAAAAAAAGTTAAGAAAATTAAATAAATTTAATTTCATAATTTTTTTAGTAAAGTAGAAATATTCAATAGATTTCGAGGAATACAATTTTGGTGAAGAAATAAATAATATGTTTGATTAATTTCCTAAATTAAAGGAAATTAAAAAATTTAAGGCAAAATATAAAACAATTTAATAATTGAATAGATAAATTAAAAAATTAAAAAAGGCGAATGTTCAAATACTTCCATAGAATAAAATATTCTTAAAGAAGTTAATTAAGAATTAGAATTGAAAAATATTGAAGGAGGTGAATAAAAAAATATTGTGTTTTTAAAATGAGATGATACATTTTTTTTAAAAAAAATATCATGATGAGAATGTTGAATCTGAGATAAAAACTTCACATGAGATTAAGAATAGGAATAAGAATAAGAACAAATTTTCACGATTGAAATAAATGAAGATATATTAGAATAAGAATTCAATAGAGACAAATTCATACTATGGATGACACCATGTGATAAATTCAAATTAATGATTCTATTTAAGAACTTATCAGGTGTAAATATAGTATGAAAGGTTAGTTTTTTATCAATTTTTATGTGTATTGAATAAAAAATTTAGTTACCCAAAATGTTTCATGATGGTCATTCCAAATTATCATGGTTCTATACATCTCTTAGGAAAATACTTCCCATGAATCCTAAAGTCGAGGCTATAAAAATTAGTAATGTTTATGGAACCTATGTAAAACAACATGACCCAAGGTAATTTTAACATATGATTTTAGAAATAAGTATGGATCTATTCTAATTATTTATAGTACCATGCCAAAATCAATAAGATTTGTGTAATCAAACTAGTGCCTTAGGACCTAAAATGTCAATCCATTCTAGAATTTTTCATGGTAGCATTCCATATTAGCATAGTGTTATGAAAAAAAAATCTATAAAAGAAGTTTCCCCTATCCAATTTTTTACACACCACACATGCACTACAATATATAATCTCTCTTTTTATCATCAAGTTATTGGTAAATTTTATATTCCAAGGTAAATAATGCATTTTATTTTTAAATATTATTTTATATTGGGGTTTTTATTAAATTTTATTTCATAATTTATTTTTTTATTCTATATTTTTAATTAATTTTTTTTATTTTAGAAATTATTTTTCTATTTTATTTTCATTTTTTTTCATTTTTGTTTAATTAATTTTCTATTTTTTTATTTTCTTTCATATCTTTTTTTATTTTATCTCATATCATCCCAAATTGTGTGAATAATACTGAACAAAACTATAGAATGGAGATAATTGATCGATAACAACAAAATTTTTACTATAATCTAAGGATACAACATCTAGGATTGCATCCATATATTTTTCTAATAATCATTGTCATGTTCAGATTACATGAGATAGACATGTTTCTACAAGAAACCAAATGATGGGAATAATTTATAGAGGTTAAGGCGATGGTATAATCTATAATAATATTAGAGTTTCTGAGTTCCATTCATGCATCATTTTATAACTTTAATGATGATGAGAATAAAGATATGGATAATTATAGAATATAATATCCATCAATATCCTTTTGAATTTTCAAAAATAACTACATCTTTATTATAAATGATTTTATGAACATTATTTCTCTAACTCATAAAGGGATGATTGAAATTCCAAAAAATTCCATTCTTCATGCTATAAAATGGTGATTTATGAACTATATTATTTATAAGACATGATATGTGAAGGGAAAGAGGTTGATATCACCAATGAATCGATACTTCTAGCAGTGCATAATGAAGATAGTTTTTCTAAAAAGGGATATCATCAGAGTTTTTAAATCCTAAGAGCTTATATTTCTTCAATACAAAGAGAAAGGTTCCCCAGTAAATACTAACCATTTCATTTTACATCATATGATTACTATGGAAGCTCAATATTGGGAATATATCTTAGGTGTACGGTTAATCACTTAAATAGTTAAGGTATTAGAATATGAAGCTAATATAGAGACTTTAGAACCCATTGGATTGATTGAGGTCATTGATAAAGAGTTTGTGAATAATTCTAGGATTTAGATTCTAGTTACCCATGACTCACTCAACCTATATTAAAAAGGGGATGAATATTTTAATTGGTAGGATATTCTTCTTCAGTATGATAATTCATCACAACAACCCTGGTTTACATTGGGATCATTTAATCAATCACTCGATATTTTCATGATGGAGTTTATACTCCTGTAGCTACTATATCCACCTTGATATGAATAAATTTATTATCAATATTGTTCTATGAGAGTTGGTATTATTCATGAGATCCATAAACTAATAGAATATGTCCATCACCTTGATCAGAGGCTATAGATTGTTGAATACAACTAACTAGACTTATCCTCACAATTGAACCTATTGATGATATGCATTAAAGGATTTATAAATTAATTTTAATGAACAACACCACCACATCTACTAATTATTTGAGCGATCATGAATATAAAAATAAAATAAAAATCATTGAATGTCATTGGGTAGTTTCATTTTTATAGATAAGTATTTATCTTAATATTTATTTGTATTATTAATAAAAATACTAACTCATTTACTAATCAAAATAATTCATGTTAAATCAAGAACAATTTACTAGAAAATTACTCAAGAATATGAACTCATATATGTAGTAAAAATCAAACACATTACTATTTTTAAAAAATTATTTTATCCAGTTTTCCCATTATTAGATGATTTATAATAAATTTCAATACATTTGAGAAATTATTTATGATTTTTTTTATTTTTAGAACCCCTATTTACATTCATGTTTATATATTCCGAATGAAAATCATAAATTTTAAACTATAATGGAATTTTATCCCTTTTCATCATGATATTTTCATCTCCTTCTAAATAGAATCCTGGAACAGGGTAAGCCTTCTATAAAATTCTTTGATTTTTCTATCAAAATTCTTGTAAGTTTTAAGAATTTAATTTAATGATTGAGGTAATAGTTGAAACCCATTTATACCTAATTTTAATTAAATATTAACAATATGTTACTTTTTATTTTACCCATAATGTCCATTTTATATGTTGGGTATTTAATATATAATTATAAAAAGATAAATTAAGGGAATGTGAGTTGATTAATCCCATGATTTATTTTGCATAGAATCCCATTTTAAATATCTAAATTTATTTTAGGAGAGTAATTATGTTTGGTTTGAAGATTATGTACATCTAGTGGTTAGTTACATAGTAACCCTTATCATTATAGATATATATAAAAACTATAACCCATTACTTAAGGAGCTATGAAATTTTATATGGATAATATGAAATTAATTTTAGTTATAAATTATTTTTGTGGGAAATTTTGTGAAGGATATATTGTTTTATTAAGAAAATATAAATATTTATGTGTGGGGGAGTAATAATTTAGGGAATAAATTATTTTTTTATGATTTTATTTGAATATTTAACCGTCAAATTTAAAGAAAAATGGAAAAAAATTTACTCCCCCTAAAACTCAATATATTATTGATATTTTTGACTTGTTCCCATCATTTAAAATTTTATTTCTACTTTTAAATAGTTTAGATGTAAAATTTATTGCAATTATATGGTAAGTATCTATGTTTATTTGAATTGATAAAAATTTCCAAAAAATAACTCTTGAGTAATGAGTGTGATGGGAAGATAATTCATAATTATTCATGAATGAAGGCAATTATTTTTTGAAAGAAATAAAATTTCTAATATTTAATTTTATAATAATAAATTTTAGAGGAGTAAAGATATTGATAGGGGATTGGATCAATAATAGTTAAACCAGTATTTTTTTCATATGATTTTACCAAGGGTGATTGTTGTCTTTTTAATTAATTTTCCCATAAAGTGTAAAAGTTTATTTATGGGGAATTTGATGCACATAGATTTGTTACTATATTTTTGAAGTTCATTTTATTCATTTTTTGAAATTAATTTGTGTGTTTTTAGTTTTATTGTATAAGATTTTCCAAAATTTCTTTTGGAGGAGTGATTTTTTTAAAAATTAACAATACAAAAATAACTTACATGCCTATGTTTTTATTTTATAATCCAACTATAAAAAATGAGGTGAATAGATAAGACATGAATAAATTCACATGGGGGGTCATACCATTATTACATGAGTTTTTCCAAAGAACAATAATTGGCCATTTATTATAGAACTGTGAGAAGAGACATTTCCACAAATGTTAAGTAATTTTTCATTATGCCATTACATATTGGAATGCTTCCATGAAACAACTCTTAAAACGTAATTAAATCAATCATTATTGAAGGATTTTTATAAATAGAGATGAATGTTCTCGGTTAAGGGGGAAATTTGGACATAAGGAGAAAGAAAACAGAAACAAAAAGTGCATTTTTCATTAAAGGTTTGATATAAAGAGGTTAAAGATATATATTTTTTCCTTATTGTATTATATATCTCATAGCCACATTAGTGACCAGCTAAGCCATTTTATGTTGAACCTAAGATGATTTTCAATTGTTTTCTTTGAAAAGGTTTATGTATAATAAATTCTCATTATTAAATTTTTTTTCCCATATTTGAATTGATTATATCCTATGATTTATTTTCATAAAAATAATTTAATTGAATGTATTCTTAGTCAATTCTATTCTTAGTAAATCAAAAAATTAGTGCC
This sequence comes from Viscum album, assembly GCA_963277665.1. Taxonomy (NCBI): domain Eukaryota; kingdom Viridiplantae; phylum Streptophyta; class Magnoliopsida; order Santalales; family Viscaceae; genus Viscum; species Viscum album. The sequence goes on from OY728120.1 coordinate 1,495,514,815, forward strand.
TTAGAAATAATTGAAATTGATATTAAGTGTTTAAAAATATTTAAAATGGTGGTAATTAGAAAAATTTATCTCTTTATATACTTATAATTGTGAAATTATAAATAAGAATAAACCATTATTATATTACATAAATAATTAAAACATTGACTGGTATTTGAAGTCTTGATGATTCTCTTTTCCTGATATTTCCAAACTCTTTAAATTTCCATTTATCATAATATTTTCTTTAGTAGTAATTCATAACTCCTGTTCATTTAATTTAATTTCACATATACTTTCTCTCCATAAAACCATTCATTGTAGTTCGTCCCTAAGATCAAAAAATATTACTATTTATTAGAAGAGTAAGGGATTATGAAATTTTGAACTTTAGTGAATTCTTCTAATGGACACACCAGATCCCTCACTATTTAATTAGTAAAAAAATAAAAATAATAAAAAATCATAATATTGATTAAAAGAAAACAAAATCTTTTATATCATAACTAACATGAGACTCTTACATGTATAGAATGTAAATTATAGGAACATATTTGGAAGCATTAATCAAAAGAGTGAAATATTTATTATAAATATAAATTTTATTTTTACTAATAAATGAATAATTTAAATATTTATCATGAGATATAAAATATTTAGAAAAATATAAATTCATTAAAAATCACTTTTTATAGATTCTAAAGTAACATTAACTTTAGGGCCATTCCAACAAAGATTTTTGAGAATAATGACTGACCAAAAATTCTATTTTTATTTGATTTTCAAAATCTAGCCAAGCCCATGAGATTACCAAATTACAAATTCAAAAACCAATTTCACAAAATATTATTTTGATTCAAAATTGAAAATCAACTAAAAACCATCATCAAAGCACCACCAGGATGCCTTGGGACACGGATCCTCTACCAGTAAGCCTCCTCAAGCTGCGCCCCCAACATTGAACCACCACGTCGTCGCCATCATCAGACAATGCCATCAATAATCCTAATGGACATCGCCGCCACAACTTCAAACAATGAAATAGAATAAGGCTTCAACCTTTCCATCACCCATACACCATGTCATTATTGTACCCATTTGAAGACCGTCGTGCCATCGTCAGACCCATCTGAAGACCGTCTTCAACCTCATCGTGCCATCATAGCCCATATCACCACTTTGAGGGAAAAGCCATACAATTAAGAAAACCATAAATATAAACACCACCGTTGACATTGATAAAGACGACACTAGACAACTCCATCATCACAGAGGCCAAAAAAACCATCCCTATTACGGTCACGCCTAATACATCGATGACCTCCAACCCACATCCCAAAAATTCTTAGTACCACTGCTCCGGATTTGGCTAGGAGAGGCGTAAAGGAAAATGATGTCAAGGCAGGGATAAGAGTGGCCAAAAAACACCGAACACAACCTTCAAGTGAGAAAAAGGCAAAGATCCTTCGACTGCTGACCCACAAAGCTAGATTCTCATAGTTTCCACTACTCTAGATCTGACTTGGAGAAGAGCAGAGAAACGAGAGGCCAGAGCTGGGTATGAGTAGCCAAAGGGTAGAAACATCAAGGAACCTGCAATAATACCACCAATACCTCACCTCAGAGAAGTCAATCATAAACATCACCTTGAAATCACCGACAAGGTTGACCATATCATCGTTAGTCATCATCCCGTCACAAGTGTGGAAAGATAGCACCATCGAGAAGGAGAAACGGTGAAAGAAGCCCAACATCAGGGAAGAATGAGGAAAGGAAGACAAATGGGAGAAGAAAATATGAAAAGGGGTAAAAGGGAGGGGGAAGGCACTAGAGACTCCTCACCCTCTAAATCACCGGAGAGAGAACCCTAGGGATAAAGGGAGACACTACCACTCAGAGGCCCCCCTTTTCCTTTTGAGATTAATAATTTTTAATTTTTTCAAAAAAAGACTAATAAACTTGATTTGGTTTCACTATCCATGCCATTTTGATAGTGAATTTCTTGAAATTTTAGTTTCAAACCATGATTTATTTTACTATAACAATCTATTTTGTTCTATAGTTACACCATAAACAATAACTGGACAATATTTATTATTATATGTATTCTATTAATGGAAATCAAATTTTCATCAACAATGTTGGTTTTGTTAAGAAACCATGATATAGTAATATAAAAAAACAATCTATTTTATGATAAGTTAACCATGGTGTTTTTAATAATAATACACAATTTACCCTTAATATTTTTATAAACCATGACCTTATTTTATAGATTTGTTTTAGAAAAACAATGTCAACCATGATGTCCTTTTATAACCTTACTCATGGTTCTAGAAAAACATTAAAACTATTTTTTATTTTTTTATTATCAACTTATTGATTCCTTACTAGTATAATATTTGATAGCTATAATTTGTGAAATAAATAAAAAAATCATGAAAATATATCGTGAGAAGAATAAAAAAGATGAAATGAATACTATGAAATAAATGTGCCTCAATTTTTATGTTAAATATTTTCCAATAGTGATTTTGATCAAGTTCCATCAGTAGAAACCAATAGGTTATTTTTTTCCAAATAAATCCATAAGAAAATGAAATAACTGAGTGCCTTATCAGGACCACTTATTCCTTAAAGTTGTGCTAGAATGTCCTTTATAGCGGCGAATAAAAAGAGGATATTATAGAGTGTTTTTTCTTTTTGAATAACCATTTATATTCTCAAATGTGTTCTATAAACTCTAATTTATAGAAATACAACATTGAATAAAGGATCCCCTTTGAGTTTTAACTTTTAAACCACTATTAAATAGCCAAACCCTTTGGTTTTCCACTATTATAACTATTTGTAACTACTGCGTCATTAATGTGTGATTGTTTAACTCATTTTACAATCAATAATCTAATTTCATTTTATCAAATAATATGTCAATTAACTGAAATGAACATGATAATCACCATATAAATTTTTGAAAAATGATATCTTATAACATTTGAAATAATCACCACTATAAGGAATCAAAAACCATGACAAGACACAAATGATAGTGTGGTGACCATTACCCCATTGTGGTGTATGATTTAGTGTATATTTCTAATAAGAGAGTGAAACAACAGAAAGAATGCATAAAATCTGAGATCAAAAGAAGGCGGTTTATATCTAATAGAATCCATATATTGACTTGAATACATGACTATTAGAGTTTGTTGTTGGAATTAATGTATACTTGAATTTTTGAACCCATCACGGGTAACACAATATCTACTGAGGTAGTAAAAATTCACCATGATTCATTAGACCTTTTGAGTTATTGGATTGAACTAGTGAATAGGTGTGTTGGTTAGAACTTCCAAACTAGTTGGAGTAATTTTGTGATTTTTTCAATGTTTCTCAACTTCATAAGTACTTTACAAGTACATTACTCCAACAAAATTCCTCTATAAAAATAATACTTATAGTATTACTCTTTCGCATAATATATTTTCTTAATAATCAAGAATATCTATGAGTTATTTGATAAATGACATATCTTCATTGATATCATGATTTCTTTAATTAATAATAATGTGTATAATGTCATTGATTGGGGGAATCTTGATATTAAAAAAGATATATCATTTATCAAATTTCATGTATAGATTCATGATTGTTTAGAAAGTATATTTTTAGAATGATTAATACTGTTATTATGATTTCTATAGAGTAAAAATGTTTTGAATAAGTGTAATTTGGAATGTAATTCATAGAATAAAGTTTGATATCATTTTTCATTTTAAAATTAAGTTTTATATAACTATCTAGTGATTTTTATTTGGATATGGTTATAATATGATATTTTTGAATTCTATATTGAAGTGATATGATTGTTCCTTTTAGAAATGAAAATACTTTGAGTGATATTGTGATGGGTTATGTTTTTTATTATTTTCTTTATGTTTAATAGATACGTATAATTTGGATATTATAAGAAGATTTTTTAATGTATTTTTAATATAAAGGATTGGTAATTATTATAATGAATTAATTAATGAATATTTTTTATGATGACTTATTATCGGATAAGTTTTAGTATTTTCAAGAATGAAATTTTTTTAAGGATTATTTTCTATGGAGACCTAAAAATTCTATTCATCGGCATTGTGAATTTTAAGGTTATTTCATTTAAAATTGTTATTTTAATGATGAAATAATTTATTTAATTATTTAATAATTTATTTTTTTAGTTAATCATTTGTTTGATAAAAATATTATAATCTTGGTGTATGGGTTTGGGGATAATCCTGGTTACTAATAAAGGTTAGGAGATGTTTTGGAAAATCATACAGTTTTCATGTAAGGTTAAATACATATGAAATGATTATTTATTTAATATAATTAAAGGTTTATAATTACATAGTTATCTTCATGGTTAAATAATCATGCGCAATAACCATTCATTTTTGAATTTTTATAATGTAAAGGTTGCATAGTCACATGCATAGTTAAATAATATTCAAAGATGATTGGAACATGAATTTAAAATCCATAATTTGTCTTCAAAATTACTCAAAATATCTATTTAACACTTAAAAAAAATGTTATCATAGGATTTATATGGGTACTATTGTAACTTTAGGGTGATTTATAAGGTTATTATCCCTCTATCAATAAATTTCATTATATATTTATGCAGATTGAATCCTAGATCATAGGTAAATGAATACCTAGATTTATATCATGGAAATTACTTTCTGATAACTTTTTTGTCTATATTTATCATGTGAATTGGAAATTTAAATTGTTCTAATAGATAAACATAAGGATTTTTTATGAATTTAGATTTTTAAGATTTAATTCTGGGATTTAAAAATCATGTTTCATATAAGATTATAGATTGTGTTGAGTGCTTTTTGGCCTTAAATCCTTGGAATTTTTATTTATTTGATAATCATATTTTTAACTATACTGAGAAGGAACCCTTATATGGACTAGAGTCTCAAAATAATTGGATTTAAGTGCCATGGGAATAGATACCTTTACATTTTTTTCATATAATTATAAAAAAAAATTTATATGAATAGTGGGTTTAATTTTCTGGTCATGAGGAAAAATAAAATAATTTTAGAAAGTGGAAAATGATGTTTAATATATGAAAATGATGAATTATAGATTAACTATATTAATTATGATTTGATTTATGAAATAATTATTTTTAAAATATAATTATTTCATATTTTTATAATGATCTTGTAGTGTGTGATCATTATTGTTTAATTATTTATTAAATATCACGAAATAATGTTCTTGAGCTTATTATTATATATGGACTTCTAGATAGGGTTATAAAGTTTCATATCATTTAATGATATAAGTTTTCTAAAGATATCTAGATAATAAAGAAGTATAAATGAATAAGATAAATATTATTAATAGTTGGTATTGTTTTATTTATTTATCAAAGAAAAGGGTTGAATTGAAAATTTTGTATTATGATACATAATGTTGAATATATAAAATGTGTATGATAATTTAAATGGTATTTTGATTTGATAAACGATATTAAGTAAATTGTTTCTATTTTATTACTATGTTATATAATATTGATGTTTTTTATATTATTATTGTATGAAGGGATGTTGTACTCCATGATTATTACATGGTAAAGCGAGATGTCATATTAATTGCATAAAACACATGTGTAGTTATTGTCTCTAACATATACTACCATATAGTTATTGCATTTATAACTATATGATTCTTTTATGTAGTTATTATTGTTGTATCTATAATGATGTAAAGTTGTTGTGGTTTTATCCATTCCACTATTAATGTTATGGATTTGGTGATGTGGATGATGTGATGTGGTTGTAGGGATACAAATATGTGATGATGTTAGTGAAAAATGGGTGGATGTAAATAGATAATAATTTAGTGTGGATATTTTTACTAATATAAAATTTATCTTTAATATTATTATTTTTGAATAAAATAATGAGTAATTGATATATCATTCATAAAGGCATCATTATTCATATTCACTTGGCAAAGAGAGTTTGGAGGAGGAATACACAAGGTATATATGTATAGTCAAACTACTATTATATGTTTTTTAAACTTACAAGATAAATTAAAAGTAGTGTTTTGTAACCTTGGTTAACACAAGTTGTGGTATAGATAGTGTAAGAAGATTTTTTCACATATTTGTTAACTGTATTTTGGGTTTCATATTCGATTTGGTTGTTTATACGATGAACACTAACATGTATTTTTGTGTGACATGTCTTGATTGTGTTCATTTTTTATCATGGTTATTAATGAAAATATATTTAGTATATTTTTAGATTCACTTTTTTGTTTTAATTATTAAAAATGGTATTTCCTCTTATGTGACTAGATAAATATCCTTAGTGCAAGTCTTGAACCTATGGCCAAATGAAAGAAAAATTCAGGAGTCACACTTGATTTCATTATTGGTTGAGGTTTGATTCTAAAATTTTAAGTCAAAAAATATTTTGTTTCCATAGTTTCATATATTTTAAGGATCCTAATATATTGATCTTCAACTTATTTATAGTAAAAATTACCAATACCATAGTGTATGTGAAAATTATGAAGAAAGTTGTATCACAAAAATTTACCTCATAGTAGGGCTCACAGAAATGAATATTTCAAAACTAGTTCCTAGGTAGGAATGAGTTTATATTTTAATTCAATAAGTTATAATAGAGAAATTTGTTTTGTGAGATAGTATGAGAGGTGTTATTTCTCTTATAAACTATTAAAACTTTAGTAACCTTAGTAAGATATGGAAATCATGTATGGTTAAAAAAAGAGTTACCCTATGATGGGGGAGGGTTAAATTATTATATGGTTAGATTTAATTATTTTCTATATTTTTGGATATTATTTTATTAATGTCTTATAACATGTTGTTAATTACTATGGGTTATAAAGTTTATAAATTTAAAATATTACTCTTCCTAAATATTAAATAATATGGTGTAGTAAGTGTGTAGACCAAGGTTGAACCCCTAAAGATGATTTCTAGGAAACAAATTAGAGACTTTAAAATGTTTAAGAGAAAATAAAATACCATGTGATGGAAGTTAAACAATATTTATCAAATACAAGTTAATATATTAGTGAAGTAAATATAGATTAATTAATTATCCAAGGTATTTTCAATTTCGGGTCTAAGTGAATCCTTAGAATTGAAATTCACTCCCTAACTTTAACATACCCATTTTCTTATAGTCAAATTCTTTGGTTGACTTAAAAATAAGTGACACAAAACCATATTTAAACATTTCTACTATAACACTGACAATGATCCTACATGATTCAAATTATTTAGTTAATTTATTAAAAGTAACTCCCTCAATCAAATAGATAACAGTCATGATCAAAGAATAAGTAAGTGATATGAAAAAATATTTGAATGCAGAAAACCAATCATAGAATAATAATAAAATAATGATTCACTAAAACAAATTCCCTTCATTATAGTGATTGGAAATAGAAGAACTAACCCTAAATCTAGTCATGATAAGAGTAGAAGTAAAAATCTTATAATGACCAAACCTTTAACCTTAAAACCTCTAGATGAGCCCCATTAGTGAACCTTATGAAAATATTGATTCAAAGCGTTCATTATCATCATTTATATATTGGAAAAAAGTCCCATTATTTCTCTATCTATCTTGATGTATTTTCCCATTTTATTTCTATCTTAAAATCCTCAAAGTTAAATTAAAAATTTTATCCACATAATAGAAAAATATCCCTAAAATTTCTCTTTTAGATTCAAAAAATAAAAGATATAGGTGGCCTTTAAAATTCTATAAAATATTCTCAAAATGGATTGATTCATTCCACTTTGTCATGAAAATCCTCATGTTAGTGAAATATTCTATTAGATGTGATCATTTCTGTACTCCTTATGACATAAGACATATATCTTCAACAATATCTTCATACAATCCTCATATATCCATATCACCATGGTGTAGATAATATATTTTTAGTGTTTCAAATTCCAATATATTTTCCTCCACAACATGAATCTATCCATAAAGGTTACTCCGTGAAAATTTATCCTATGAAAAAACATAATATTATTCATCACCATGGAATAACATTACATTATCCAGGTCTAGTTATTCTCAAAATGAAAATAACACTCCACTATGGGTGTTTCAGTTAGTAGTATTCTATAGATTCTGTATTCTTAATATGCATGCAACACTATGCCGAAAGCTTGCTCGTTTTGGGTTCGGAATTTACCTATAATCCATGACCATCCTATTCCAAAAAAAAAATAAATTATACATTTCATCATAATAAAAAATCATTCATTTTTAAATCCTTTCCACCACCACATCTTTATGTTTTTTCATCCATTATTTTACAGGGCATTTCAGGTCATGGAGAAAAGGAATATAATACAAAATGATCCAATCAAACTCCAAAATCTCACAAATGAAAACAAATAACATATGAATAAATTTATTACATATTTATTGTGCCTCTATAAAAACATTACAAATTTTCCCAATGTAAATGGAATTTACCAATTTCCACCCCAAGCCAAATTCTTCTCCCTTTTCAAAAATTTAAAAAAATCATCACATCTCATTTAAAATCACTTCCATTCCATAAAAACATATAAACAATAAAATATATATATCATCAAAAAGTAAAAAAATACTAATATTGTTTGAAAATCATAGTTTACAAAATAATACAATTATCAATAAATAGTAAATTTTTAGCGTTACATGAAAAATATTTCTCTGACTCTTCACATTCCAAGAAAACTTACCAAGGATAAATTTTAAATTTTATATTTAAATGAAGCTAAATTACTTAATTTAAATTCACATAGATCCACTTATTATCAATATTCATTTTATTTTTGATCTACCATAGAGTAAAAATCTCTCTCATCACTCAAGGCACATTTAACTAGAGTAATATTAAATCCTTGAGTATAATCATCTTAACTATAAGATTTATAAGAATATAAATCTACACCTTATAAAAATATTAAAATTAATGATGATGGATTTTATTAAGGGATAAAATGATTCTAAGGCTAAGTGTTAGTAGGTAATTAATATGAAAAAATAATCCTAAAAAATGAGGTTGAAACTAAATTAAAATACATGATAAATATTAGATATATAAATAAACATTCTTCCTCTGAAATGATATCACTAAATCCACTATATCATCATATTATAGGATAAAGAATCATATAAATAAAAATAATAATGTATTAATCCTCATTTCAACAATAATACTTTCATTAATCATTTTTTATTCTCTATTTTTTTCATATGTTGGAAAATAAAACACTATAAAATGAATTTTATGAACCTTTCTCCCACATTCAAAAAAACACATCACATATCTAGTTTTTCAATACACATAATCCCCTCTAAATCATGGTATAACATATCCCCCACACTTATTCAATTTAAAGTAATGTAAAATTATAATATCCCATAACTTAGACTCATTTATCTAGTGCTAAAAACACAATTTTTAAATTTATATCTTTGATACCGATAAAAGTGACCTAATTAAAACCATCCAAAACATACAAAATAAAATGAAAACACCTTATCACTTATATACCTAATATAATTTTAGGTTTATAGTTTTATATAATTTGGAAAAACTCTTACATAAAATTACTCTTGACTTTAAGTTAGTATTTTTCCACTATTCCAATATTTTCTTATTCCATATTAATTATTTATCAGCTCCCACATGGAACCATTCAAGAAATATCTTACTTAAAATATTTCATTATATATTGGGGAAAGGAAACATAATAAAGGTGATATAAAATTCTCAATAGGGGTAAATATAGGCCTTAAAAATTGAATAACTTCAATGAAAAAATATGTGCATAACGGTAAGAGAAAATATTAAATATGAATGAACACAATATAATATAATTCATACCCATAAAAATATAGATCTTAAATTCTGAGATATGGAATATAAACTTTAACAAAGAAAAAAATCAAATGATTTAATAATAATGAGCCATATGAAAATAATAATTGATCAAAGGAAACATTATAACCCATTACAAGAATTGAAATATAGTGTTGGTACAGTGGAACATCAACCATTCATCATGGTATCCCTAAAAATTGGATAATTCAAATAACTATAATGGGTGATATACATCAGTTAACTCTGAAATTTGCTAGGAGTATGTTACAACAATTATCTCCATCATTTTCTTGGAGTAACTTATAATCAGTTAACTTTTCCACTTTACTTAATGCATTAGTGGGATATAACGGACCCATTAATCCTTGGTATATAATGTAACCACCCACCCATGGTTTATAATGTTACCACCCATACTTTTTTAATAATATAACCGATAATAAATAATATATTCATATGTTCAAGTACTATATAATGAACAAAACATATAGAAGATTAAACTTTTCAACATCACACCTTTTAAAAAAACCATAATTCCTTTTTAGATAGATTAACCTAAAGAAAAGAAATGGGTTCTATGGTAATATCTTAAAAAACATAATACATCCAAAGAAAGAATAAAAATGGTATTACTAGAACATATACCCATTAGATCATTGGAAATGAATAAAATGTATTTTCCGAGATAAAAAATACATTTAAGAGAATATTTAATCCATTTCTTTCAAAATAGAGAAAATATCATTTTCTTAGTACAATGTTTTAAATAAAAATTCTAAGAACAATAAAAAAATAATTTATTTAAAACAAAACACAGAATCATGTAAAGTTAACTTCAAATAAAATAATAGTTATGATGGAGGAAAAATCCATTCATTTGGTAAATGGTAAAATGAATATTCCTTTCACACTTTTAGTAAAAACCAAAAGTACCCTATTTGGAAAATGAAAAAAATATTCCATTAAAACATTTTTAAAGAAAGTAAAATATTGTTGATAATGACTTTAAACAATAATTTTATCATAGAAAAGAACATTATTTAAAACATTTTAAGTATCATAGACATGGAAGATAAAATATTCTTATCCACAAAGAGTAATAAAGACATTTTTCCTTAAAAATGTTATTTTGATCTTCTTGAGTGCCAAAGATATGAAAATGAAAGGAAATAATTAAAAAATCATTAATAAACATAGTATAATAATAGATATATGGTTAAATAAATTAACATCATAAAATTTTCCCAAAAGGAACCTTAAAAATAAACAATCCCTAAAAGAAATGTGATTGTAACATAAAGACTTTACGTCTTGGTAAATTTCGAATCAAATTTCATTAAAATAAATAATATGATATAGCTCTATAAATATTACAAATTAAATAAATTATTATGTAAATTTAATTCAAGGGGTAGTGAGTATACTATACAAATAAATCATGGTTCACGACATGGAACATGACTCCAGAAAATGAGATCAAGATAATGAAAACCATTGAAAAGATAAAAACATTTGAAGTGATAATTAATCCATGAAGTGATTATTTTAACATATTTAAATCCATATAAAAAAATTTAAATACATTATAAAAAAATTTATAGATCAATTCACATATAAATATTTCATAAAAAAATCCATAAATAAGTGTTATTATCTAATGAAAGGAAATTGAGTTAAGAAATACCTTACCTTGAGTCCCAGCTTATTATTTATGTCCTTTAACACCTTTATAATAAACTTATATTATTTTTTAATTGTATAATAAAATTTCATAGGTTTTCCCAATATTATTAAACTATTTATTTCATTTATTTAAATGACATATTTAATTACTTATTCAGTTATGTTCACATCGAGTGTTTTAAGGACGTTTGGTTCATAATTAAAAAATTACTTTAATATATTGAACACAATAAATAGGGTTTTTATTCCATTATATACAGGATAATAATCATGAAATAATAATAATTTTTATACATAAAATTCAATTTCATAGTCATTCAATACAAATTATGACAAAAAAATGGTATATGATAGATAATGTTTTTATTATATTGTAATGGTTAGGATGTAATTAAAGGAGGTAGATGAAGAAGTAAAATGAAAACACTTAGTTAAGATGATTACATCCTCTTGGAAGAACCTCCATTCTCTTACATCTTAAGACTACTAGGTTGTACTTTTAATGATAAAATGTCGTCTAGGAAGTGGGGAGGTATATTGGTAAGTTATTTAGGTAGATATTGGTTAGGATATAATTAAAGGAGGTAGATGAAGAAGTAAAATGAAAATACTCGGTTAAGATGATTACATCCTATTTGAAGAACCTCCTTTTTCTTACACCTCCAGACTACTAAGTTGGACTTTTAGTGATAAAATGTCATCTAGGAAGTGGGTAAGGATATTAGTGAGTGATTTGGGTAAATATTGGTCTTGATACATTCATTAAGAAGGGTATGGAAGAGGTAAGGGTTGATGTCCTTATATAAGCGAGGAGAGGGGCACCCTTGGAATTACATAAAGTATTAAATTAATATAAATCAATTATCATATTCAAGTAGAAAAAAATTATATATTTATAATAAAATATGTGTATGTGTCAAAATAATCCCATACAAAAAAAATTAAACAAGTTTAGGTGATGTTTTGACCCTTATCTTACCATTTTATCTCCATTGTTAACCCTTTTGACGATTACTAAGATATCAAAGTTTTTTCGTATTTAAGGGTCATGATGTTACTATAAAAGGAAAAGAGACACATAAGTGGAAAAGGTTGATATGATGTAACATATCCCATTCACTAGGCCAAATATAATATTTTTATGAATTTTAAATTATTTAATAAAATATTATTTAATATAAGATACCACTAAAGTCATTTTTTGGGATTATTCACATTATCTAATTTAAAATAATATATTAATACAGTATTTTAGTTCAAATATAAACGTTTAATACAACAGTAATATATTATATTTATCTAAAAAGTTCATGGAATACCATAACTCAGCCAAAAAATATTACTTTGTATCTTTTTTTTAAATCATTTACTTGAGTTTTCTATTACTTGCACAAGCACTATGTCTGCTTTGCGTAAATATTTAAGATAATTATTCCACATATAAAAATTTAAAATAAATTACTATCATAAAAAATATTCATATTAAAAATAACCATTTATAACCATTCATTACTTTTTTTATCCTCATGAATACATATTATAGATATTAAAATCAAGAATGTGATATTTATGAATTATTTTATACTTAAAATAATATAAATTCCTTTATAAAAAAAATGGCACAAAAATACCATATTTTTAAATATATAAAGGTTTAGTTGAAATTAACTCAAAAAAACTATTAAAATCAAGTGTTAGGGTGATTTTAAATCCTATTAACATTAGTTTTACCCCTAGTTAACTCAATGTACTCTTTACAGTAGTGATAAATTTTACTAGGGTTACTATTTATTATAACAAAAAATAAATTTGTCCTATTTATCAAATTTGGGAATTGAAATTCTAAATACGGAATCCATTTTTTCAAATTCAAATTAAATAAGTGGAAGAAACTACTTTAAAATAAACCCTCATAAAGAGATAAAAAATAGTTTTCTAGAAAAATGTATTTTAAGTATAAAAATTTTTTTAGATAAAAATTATGAATAATGTTGATTTAAATGAAATTAATTTGATTTTTTATTAAAATTTAACTAATTAAATTTAAAAAAAAAATTAAAAATAAAATATAACTTTTTAAATACTTGAAAATAAAAGATAGTTTTATATAAAATCAGTATTTTTCACTATTCTCTGAAAAATTAATCTTTTTGGGAAAAATATCAAAATTTCATTTAAATATAAATTTTATATGATGATTTAAAATATTATATCCTTTTTATAAAATTCGATATTTAAAAGTGGTTGAAATTAATTATAATATTCACTCACAAAAAGTTATAAAAACCATTTTTGAAGAAAATGTATTTTTGAAGCATAAAATTACTTCACTAAAAATTGAATATTTATTTTCTAAGAATTAATTAATACATTTATATTTTGTAGGACCATTATATATATATATCATAATTTTTTTACTCCTATTCATATCCTCTAATTCAATGGATTGTTTATAATGGTCATATTTAAATAATAATATTTCACAGTTGTTAATGCTCGGTGTTGCATGTCGTGCATGCTATCGAATATATAATTATTTAAAAATATCAGTGTATTAAATCCCCCCATAAATACATTTAGTACTATCAATATTATTTCAGGATTTTTAATTAAATGGATTAATATTTTAAAATACCTTTTTTTGAAAGCCACATTGTAAATAAGGTTAACAAAACATTTAAAAGAGGGAAAGGGAATTATGAAGGTCATCAAGAAAAACACATAAATAGGTTTCCAATTAGGATAAAATTAGTGGGAAGTGAAAATATGGGCCTATAAGAGAAAATTACTATCCAAATAATTATGGGAATTTATATAGAATGAAATCATGATAAATTTAATGACAACAAAATCATGAATTAATTAGAGAGAAATAAGAGCATCAATTCATAAAAAATTATTGTAAAAAAGTTATTTTTTTTAATTTAGGAGGGATTCATTTATTATCCTAATTAAGAACATTGGAAAATATACTTAATTTATATTCTTTAAATCCATAAGCATAATTTCGTACTTTGGTTGTTCATTTTAACATGTTTACACCTCCATTTCATCTCATAGCCCAAGTGATAAATATCCACGATGAATCATTCTTTTTTCTAAAGAATTAATTTTTAATAGATCATAGGATCTAGACAAGGATAAAAATATTGTACTCATATATTTACTAAAAACAAAATGGTTAGCACAAGATAATATAATACCCAAAATGAATAAACTGTCATATGAAGAAAAAATACATTAATCTCTAAAATTAAGTAATAATAACCAAATTTCAAATTAAATCACTCCTCAAATAATTATCCCCATATCCCAAATAACCTCAATAATAATATATTAACCTCAAAGGTTATCTTATAACATTTAGATTAAATCCCAAAAATTTAATATCATTCTTCCAAATTAACGATTTATGTTAAACTACATGATACACCTAAGGGTTACTTGTACCCAACCCAAAACAACGTCTCCCAAAATATCATTAATCAATTTAAAATACCATTACTTTAAACCTAAAAAATGGGTGTCTAGGCCTTTGAACTTATGATCAACCTTAATATTATAAAACCATGATGATATCTATAATTTTTAAGTTAACCTCTTATAAAAAATCTAAATCTCCATAGATATCTAAACCCTCCTATGATACCAACTATAACAACCTCAAACCCAAACTACCATATATGGTGCTAAAAACATAAAATTTACATTTATGAATTTGAATCTGATAAAAGTGACCCAATTTTAATCATCTAAAACATAAAACATAAAACATAAAACATAAATATTGGATCACTTAAATACCCAATGACCTTTTAGGATTAAATTTTTCAAGAATTAGTACATACTCTTACATAACATTACCAATTTATTTCATTCAGATTTTTTTTAAATATAACCAAATTTTATTATTCCATATTAAGTATAATAATAACTAACATGAAACCATTCTATATATATCTTACTTAATATATTTATTTATAACCTAAGGGAAATAAACTTAAGAACTGTGAGCTCAAATGTTAAGTATGGGTAAAAATACGCATTAATAATTGAATATATTCAATGAGAACAAGATGAATATAAGGTAATGGGGAAATATTCAATGTGCTTGATCATGAAATAGGATAATTCATACCCATAAAATCCTAGATCATAAATACAGATACATATAAACTTTTAAAAAGAAAACAGTCATACGAGTTAACAATCATTAGCCTTGTGAAAATAATAAATGATTAGATGAAACTTTATAACCCATTTAAAGTATTAAAAAAATGATGTATGTATCTTGGACCATAAAAAATTGACCATAGAATTCCAAAAAATAGTGTAATTACAATATCTTTGTAACATACCGCCACCCCGAACCACTAAACAATGTCAGACTAGAGGTCACCACATACTTCAAGCATGCCTCCTCGTACACTAGAGACTTCCAACTAGTAGTGAAAGACTATAATAACACCATGGGGATATTATTACATCAATATTAGAGTAGTTATATTAACAGAAATAAAAAATAGATAATACATTCTAGATAAATGTCTTAGATAAACTGGGCATGTTACAAATAGATGATTATAGTATAAAATGAGATAATAAAATGGGTATTCCATACATGTCAGATGGATCCCCCCATGGATATATCAGATACACAGGTTAAAAAATAATAAAATGAAACTAAACAAAAACTCATCCCAAACCTAGTCTTGAGTCCTACCTAGTCCCATCTCCCATGACCCTTTATAACTTTCCATGAATGTCATAATGGAATGTTCTATTTCCCCTATAACTATAACCCATGATAGGTAATAGTGTATTCTCGGGTATTGAAGTGCTAAGGAAGCCTGAGAAGGGTGTGAGTATAACTAAGTTGACCACCACCAATGACATCCCTAAAATAACCAGTCTGATATAAAAGTTCTTGTAGAAGTGCTCAAGATAAACAGTTTGATAATTTTAAAACACTTTTATATAAATTCATTAAATAAACCATTTCATACCTAGGTTCATGATGACACATGAGGTCAGCTATACTGTTTTTGATCTCTTGGTTTGTAACCATGATTAACCATACCATATTTATCTAGTACTGATATGTCTCTGAGCATGTCATGAAATCATGAAAACTATAATATCCAAAACCACCCATAGGGAATATTCTTCTATATGGTATCCAAATCATACACCTAGGAGTATTATTTAGTTATCATAGTCCTCCACATTGGTAGTATTATTTAGTTTTCACATTCATCTACATAAATATTACTATTTAATTATAATAGTAATCCACCTAATGAGTATTCTTTAGATGTTAAAGTCCTCCACCCATGGATTATTCTCTATTAATCATATTCCTCCACCTAGAGAGTATTCTTTTTTTATCATAGTCCTCCACCCATGGAGTTTTATTTAGTCATCACAGACTTCTACATAGGGAGTATTATGGTTATCAAAAACCTATACCCAGGAAGTATACTAGTTATCATAAAACACACCAATCTAGGTGTTTTCTCATCCATGGAATAATCCAACATGGTATCAAAAACCTCCCTCCAAGGTTTTTTTATTTTTATTTTATAAAATACCAAACCTTATTGGTGTTTTCCAAACCAAAAAAAAAACAAAAACACCCATATGGGAATTTTCCATATGATTTATATCATAATTTCCCCAATGGTTTTTTTGAAAAAATTTAAATATAATCCCCATATGGGAATTTCACACCATTTACTACATCTAAAACCCTTATATGCATTTTAATTTAAAAAAACATTTTAAAACCCACAATACATTCATAAAAAAGGGTCTTACAATTTATCAACCCATTTATCCACTTTAAGATTCTAATTAATTTACAATATAGATGGTTGTAAAATTCCATTTTACATCCATCAATTTAAGGAAAAAATAATTTTTAACTAATTCAACATAAATCCACCTACCTCAATCCAATTTAATTTTTAGAAAAACAAAATTCTCATTTTCAAACAAATTCCTATGGTCAAATCCACATCCTATTCACTCTCTTATGGTGCCCTTATATAAGGTCCTAAACATGTAAGGAAGATCAATTAATAAGGGAAACAAAATTTTGGAACATTCTAATTAAATTAAGGTCATTGATCATAATGTATACATAACCACATAACCAAAAAACTTATAAAATGAAGCATTCATATGAGTTATTTCTAGGTACCACCTAACATAGCCTTAGATGGTTCTAAACATTGAGTATCGACCTTTGGCTTAGCCTGAATCAGAGGAAAACAAAAAAAACTAAATGAACACCATGAAGATAGGGAATATTACCCAAAACTAATGGGAAACCACTTGAAAAAAAACCATAAAAAGAGGAATTAGATTTATAAACACACCAAGGTATATCTAACACAAGTGACAATGATCGAATCAAACACCAAACAAAGGAGATCTCCCATGGAAGAAGAGAGGAGAGGGAGGGACGATTGGGGGTTACTAATTGGAATAAATGAAAGGAAAATAAATGAAAATAATTTAAGGATGGATGGGGAAACCATGATTTTCACTATTTTGATGAGAATCATGGCCATGAAACACTATTTTCTAAACTTTTTACAAACTGTGTGGACCTTAATGTCTAAGGTACACCACTGTGCATGGTTAGTGTGCAAAATTTGAAAAACGATGCACATGAATTTACACTTTATTATAAAGGTTTCATGATTTTTCATATCCCTTAACATAGTTTAAAAAAACATTGTGCCTTAACAAACCATACTACATGATCGGGGTGCATAGTTTGCACTAACCATGTGCCTCGGGATGTCTACTTCGAAAATAAAATTCCAAAACCTGGAGCTCTCAAAATTAATCTGAACACCTGAAACATATCAAAGGCCTAAAAAAATATCCAAAAACATTCCTTTAAAGTTTCCCAACTCTCTAAATACAATTTTAAATTTTCTATCATAAAATTATCCATCCATTAATAAAAACAGAAAAATTATTCCAAAAATTTTAACCTGTAAAAACATGTGATCATAAAAACTCCCCACCATAACACTTCTCAACCTTGAGAAACCCTATTGAAGATCAAACTTCATCACAAAACCTACAACAGTTTTCCATTATATGCCAAATGGTCACTTCTTACTCTGAATGCCTAATGTGATTCCCAAAATATAACTCCAAACAGTAGATATGACATTGCTTGATTCTAATCTGACACCTATGTTACTCATTAGACATTGAGATGATGCTACATGGATCTCATCTAAACTAATACACCTACATTATCATATAGCTAATCACCCAACCATGGTTCTCCCTAGAATTTCACTTAGCTCATAAGGACAATTATGAACTTTAAGGGCTCAAACCAATGTAATTTTCATATTGAAATGCATTCTCTATAGGACACAAACCCATTTGACATGATTTTAAATGCACTATAACTTAACCCACATAAAATCATTGTCTTAAATAGGTACCAACTCTCACTTTCCACCTTAAAAGATAAAATGGGTGTGCTTTCATCATACAAGAACAAACTGAACAAACTGAATATTCCTTAAAAATCTCGGACAAACTCTAAAACAAGGGTCAATATATCTCCCCCATCAATCTTGATGTAGTTTTGAACCCACCACATTTATTTACACAAAAAAACAAATGGTTAGACCAGTTTCATTCAACTCTCTATAAATATGATCATCTTCTTCCAATGAAATGTTGTTAAAACTCTGAACCATGATACCCTCATCTCTTGAGGTATCTCATGATCAATCCATCCCATTTTATTAATCATCTATTCATACTCTGACCTCTATATAAAAACATCCTTGGGAATTTCCCAAGGAAACCAGATGGCATTGAAGGAACATGCACAACGATATTTAGTGCTTTTATAACCATCAAAAGACTAGTAGCACACTAAAACTGCCTTTTCTAACCACATGGTCATATGCCCGTAAACAACATGATGCTCCCTACCAAAATATTTCCCTTCTCATAATCTCTATAGGTTAAAAACTGAATCCCATAACCATCAAACCATCCACCCCCTGAATACAATAGTCAGATCTAGCCCAACTCACTCACTCTCAAGTGTTACTCCAATTGTAAAACATTTATCACTTATAATTCATGAAACTCTATTATTGGTACTCACCTAGACTCAATCAAAACAAAGGTCGCACCATCTATAATGTATGGCGGACTTCCTTCAATATATATTCCCTTATACCACTCCTTGAGCACTAACCCCCAACATGTCTTTCCTTTACCACCCACATGTCTCTCCTCCCAAGCTATGATCACCACTTCATCACTACATGACCAAGAATAATCTACTAGGTCAACCAAGACACAACACATTTATCTAAACCAAAAGTGACTCTCTAAACTGAGGGTCCTTTCGTCTTCCAACCCACCCTCGAGCATCCAATCCATAGAGTTTCCTCAAATTCAATAGACCTTAGATCACACATGGCCACTCGCAAACACAAAACATGATAGGCACCCCTAACACTAGTATCAATTTCATTAATCCATAAAATTAAGATTTGTGTACACTCTTAGACAATTAAATTAGATAACTTGACGCATGCTCTCATGATTCATGTTGCATCCCAACTGGGTTACACAAAAAAACCACTGACTATGCTCATGTGTAGTTCATCATTACTCATCTAGGAGTATCGTTAGTACTCTATTCAAAATTAGGTAATTCACTTGTTCAACGGTCTATCACCTGACAATATATCAACTATTTTCCTGCAAAAATCTAAAATTTTCCAACCCACTTGAGACCAGCTACTAAAATCACACATAAAAAATGATGGGAACTGACACTCGACTGGCCCTACCCTAAACCCTCAACCTTGCTAATAATCACTAGCATCCCATGTGATTTCACATTTAAACACCAAATACATCACCATGACTTTGACATACACCCATGATCAACTCACATGCACTCATACATTCTCTAAGAAACACATTAATTTGAATAAAACCCATGGGTACCACACTCTATCGTGGATGATTCCAAAAACACATCACATCATCTAGTGAGTTGAGAACCACCAATCCTAAGCTCACACGCCTATCAAAGAAATAGTCCATGCTCTCAGAATGAAACTTCCACCAAAAATACATATTCAAAATTATCTCTTTAATATACCTAACCAAAATCATGCATCATGACTATGCGTATGACTACCAGTCATCATAAGTGTCACTTAAAAACCAAAACCACTTACCCACATAAGAATGGCACACCCAAAATATTCTCACAAATTCCAGGTTCATGGATCAAAATGACCATGCGCTTTGAAACTGACCTAGTCATGAGTCCCTAAAACCATTGGTTCTCATACAATACCTTATCAAACTAGTAGCACCAAATATGTATCCGTCATATAAACATAATCATCCACCTTCCTCACACAATTAAGGCATCCCACAAGATTGGGTCAACATCACTCATGAGTTACCTTCAAAGGTAATAAGGCTCTAACTCACTCAATAAAATTTATAAACAAATGGTCACTAGGTCTTATCACCGAGACCTTTATATCCAAGGCATCACTAAATCCAAAACTCATGGAACAACACTAATCATTGTCTTAAAGACTCACAACATCCAATGTTCCAAACACCCAATTCAGGGTTCTAAAAAATTGGACTCTCTCACTAGCCCTGAACATCCCATATATAGGTTAAACATCATCACAAACCACATAAGGTATATACTACTCATATATCCCAAAGTCTCAAAACTCTAATTCTTATAGAAACCACACTACCCATACATTGGTTCATGCCTAACACACAAGGACTTTAAACTGAGACATTCGGTGAGACATTACATTGCTCTAAATTATTTTCATTAATATTTTAATTTAAGAAGGATTCAAAAACACCATTTTATAAATCTCACATTTTTAAACTTTATAGTTTCAAAAAGGTTTCAAAACCACTTTAACACTTTATTTTCTTTAAATTTTCAATCTCATAGGATTCAAATTTTAAAATTTCCTACAAGTTAACAAATTAAAAAATTATATAAGCCTTGGTTAAATATAATACCACTCATGATATATATAGGAAAAATATTTATAAGCTCTTTAATATCACCTTATTTAACCAATACCATCGTCAATCCATTTATATAAAACTATGCATTGAGATATCATTAAGGGAATTGTTCAAGTAAGATGCCACCATAGTCATATATAGAAAACACCATATATGATGATGCAAAAAATTTAAATTCCAACCCCATTATTACTAATAAAATATAGATCATATTTATAAATTAACCGGAATAACATAAACATGAAAAAATAAACACAATACAACATGTTTCACAAGAAAATAAAAACCCCAAGTAGCATGAAATGGCATCTAAAACCCATGTCCTTAGTATGATGCATTTCATGTGAATACCCAGTTTCCTGAAATGATGCATGGACACACCCACACCATCTTTTTATTCCAAGAAAATAATTTAAATCCTATAAATAATAATATCACACACTAAGTGGTTCATTGAAGTGAAAATCAAATAAAACCATAACAAGGGAAATCTAAGGAACAACATATCTCACCCATGGTAACTTGGATTTATCCCATGTGTGGGTTGTTCAATCCCCAGAACAAGCCCATAACCAAGACCCATCACATTCATAATCTCTTATATAACATGACCAAATAGGAAGACAAAGGTAAAACATGATTTGATATAACTTCTTTACATCCCACCGTCTTGATCCACTGAACAATGTTAGAATAGTCATCTCCCCATACCTCAAGCATGGTCCATATGTGAGAGGCTACTGATGAGCATCAAGAGAATGTGAGAACACTATAGGGGAGACAATGACCTCAATATCAGATTATATATTGTATTATAAATAAAAATAAAAAGATAATCCATACCAGATAAACATCACAGATATATAGGCAATGTTCTAAAAAATGAGTATAATATCAAATACCATAAAAAATGGGTATTCCATATATTTTAGATGGATTCCCTATGGGTGGATCATATAAATAATATTAAAAATAATAAAATGAAAATAAATTTAAACTCATTCACAAAATAGTCCCGAGTCATGCTCGGTCCCATACACCATGATCCACTCTAACAACCTAATAAGGACCTCATGTAATGGGATATTTCCCATATTCTTGTAACCTATGACAATTAATAGTGTATGATTTAGTACCCTAGTTAAATAGTGTCCCAATAATTATGTGAATATAACTTAGTAGGACACCACTGAAGACATCCCTAAAATAACCAGTCTGATATAAAAGTGCATAAAAAAGATCTCAATATAAATAGTTTAAAAATTTTAAAATATTTTTATATAAAATCATTAAATAAACCAACAAAGACTTAGGTTCATGATAACATATGTGGTCAGATATAAAATTTTTGATCTATAGGTTCAGGACCAATATCGACCATACCCACACCATCTATTTTCAGGGTGTATCTAATAAAATCATAAAATCACTCCAACCATAACATCAAGAACCACCCATTTGTATACGGTCTTCCATAAAACATCATATCACTCCAACAATGAGTATTATTTATTTATCACTATCCTTGATAAAAGTAGTATTCTTTAGTTACCATATTCCTCCACACATGAAGTATTATTTATTTATCATATTCCTCTACACTAGGAGTATACTATAATTATTATAGTCCTCAACCCATGGAGTATTCTTTATTTATCATTATCCTCCACCTAAGGAGTATTATTTTATTATCACAGTCCTCCACCTTGGGAATATTCTTTAGTTATCAAATTACTCTACCTAGGGAGTATTATTTAGTTACCACATTCCTCCACATAGGGAGTATTCCAATTATCAAAAACCTCTACTGAGGGAGTATAAAAGTTATCATAAACGAACCTAATCTAGGTGTTTTATTATCCATGGAATAAGATAGCAATGTTTCACAAACCTCCCCCAAGGGAGTTTTATTTAAAGTAATCACATACCACCCCTTATTGGTGTTTTTTGAATCACATAAAACAAAACCACCCATATTGTAATTTTCCATATCATTAATAACATAATTTCCTCCACGAAAATTTTCCAAAATAATTAAAACATAACCAACCCTATGGGAATTTCATACCATTGAAAACAAAAACATTTTAAAACCCCCAAAAAATTCACAGAAGATATCATTACCATTTATCAACCCATTTATCTACTTTAAGGTTCTAATTAATTTACAATATAAATGGTTGTGAAATTCCATTTCAAATCGAACAATTTAATACACAATTACTTTTCAACAAATTTAACGTAAACCCCCCTCACCAAATCAAATTTCATTTAAAAAAAATCAAGTCCCCATTTTTAAAAAACATACCAAGGTCAAAAACACATCCAATACTCTCTCCTAGGGTGACCCTATATATGGTCCTAAACATGTATTGAAACATGTTTAATAAGGTAAACAACATTTTAAAACATTATAATTAAATTAAAGACATGGTATAATGATTTAAGTACTGAAAAACTGAAAGAATTGAAAAATGAATCATGGTTATTCATTAAGTCTAAAGAACGCCTAACTTATCCTTAGATTAGTCCACACATAAAGTATCAAATGTAGACTCATCCAGAATAAGAAGAATAAATGATACCAGACAAACTTCTTTAAAAATAGGGACATTAGAAAAAATTAATGGAGAAATCTCAGTAGTGAATGAAAATAAATAACGATAGAAGATCAGTTATATAAATACCATGGCCTCTCTAACACAATTGATAATACTTGAATCAGTCATCGAACAAAGGATATATACCATGGAAGAGTATTGGAGAGGAAGGTATGAGCAGGGTATTTAACTAGGTTAAAATGAGAGATAAAAGGGGGAAAATCATTTAATGTTGGAGGGGAAAACCATTAATTTTACTCTTTTAATTAGGTTCATGGTTATGCTTAATGGTTTTATATAATGTGAAATTACCGTGCAGACCTTAGTATTTGAGGCACACCACTTTGTAGGGTTAGTGAACACAGTTTGAAAAAATATGTGAAAAATATATGCATTCATATTAAATTTAGTATATAGGTTTTACAGTTTTTATATACCATTACAAGATTTAAACAAACCATCTTCCTTAACAAATCATAATACATTTTTTGTGTTCATTATTATCACTAACTGTGTTCCCAAAACTATCACCTATGAAACAAAAAATCCAAACCATGGATCCCCTAAAACTTATATGAATAACTAAGTAACCTTCTAGAAAAAAAACATAAAAAAACTCTATTAATATGTTAAAACTCTCAAAATATAATTTTTAATCTCCAATCACAAATTCATCCATTCGATAATCAAAAATTAAAAAATATTTTGGAACGATCAACTCATATAGACACGAGATCTTACAATATATTAGGATTAACATACAATAGTTAACAACAATATATCGTATGAATAACCTATAACATTTAAATATATCATATCTTTGGAGTAACTTATTATTAGTTAACTCATTCACATTATCCAATGCATTGGAGGGATATAACGGAACCACCCATACTTAGTTTATAACGTAGCTACACATCCTTAGTTTATATCGTAACTTATTGTACTTAGTTTATAACAAAAAATATATATCAATAATCAATATATATATAAAATTACAATATAATTATCCAAATATGTATATTCTAACAATTTTCTACATAACACCTTTGAAAACAATCGTCATTCCTTTTTAGATTGATTAACCTATAGAAAAGAAATGGGTATCATTACTATCTCTTTAAAAAAATAATAGTCCATCCAAATAAATAATAAGGATGGTAACACTAGAATATATCCATATTGGATAATAGGAATGAAATAAAGGATATTTCCACAGATGAAAAATTCATTTAAATGAACATTTAACACATTTCTTTGTAAATAGGAAAATATAATTTTCTTTTAGTAATATTGTAAATAAAAATTCCTAGAATACTAAGATAAATATTCTATTTTAGGATAACCATGGAAAATTATAAAGTAAATTTCAAATAAAATAATAGTTATTATGGAGGTAAAATCTATTATTTTTGTAAATATTAAAAAAAAGATCGCTTTCACACTTCTGGAGAAAACCAGAAATACCATGTTTGGAAAATGAAAAAAAAGATTAATTTTAAACCTTTATAAAGAAAGTAAAATATATTTTGAAAATAATTAAACCAATCATTTATTTATAGAAAATGACATTAGTTTAAACATTTTAAAGATCATGGATATCTAAGAGAAAATATTCCTGGCCAAAATGAGAAATGATGTCAGTTTTCCCACAATAAAAGTTCTTTTGATCTTTTTAATTTTTGATTAGAGGAAAATGATCATAAATCTTGTGAAAATCAAAAATAAATATAAAATATGAAATTATATGTGGTTTAATAAATTAATATTATTTAATTTCCCATAAAGTAACCATGGGAATAAATAATCCTAAAAAGAAATGATTTTATAACATAAAGATTTTACCACTTTGATAACTTTCAAATCAAAAGTAATTGAAAGAAATAATAGGACATCGATCTATAAATTTAATGAATTTAATTTAATAATATGTCAAAATTTATTCTTCTTTAATTATATACATTATACAAGGAAATTATGGTGCAAGGCATTAAACATGTATCAAGAAAATGAGATTGAGACAAAGAAAACCCTCATAATGATTCTAACACTTGAAGTGATAACTAATACATGAATTAATTATGTGAAAATATTTAAATCCATATATAAAAATTTAAAATAAATTATAAATAAATTTAGATATCAATTCACACATAATCATGGCATAACAATATCAATGAAGAGGTGTTATAACCAAATAAAAAGAAACCGAGTTAAGAAAATCCTTACCTTGATTCCCAAATTGCTACGTATGCCCTATAACTCATGTATAATAAAAATATATTAATTATTTTATTATTTAAAAACATTTTATAGGTTTATTAACTTACTATAAACCCATTTATTTTGGTTACATATTTAATTACTTAATCTGTTATGTTCATGTCAGGTGTTTTGAGGACGTTCAGTTCATGATTGAAAAAAACATTGGTAAGTTGATAATTTTCAAAGTGGTTATTATTCCACAATATAAATAATAATAATAATAATGATAAAATTATCATTTTTATTCATCAAATACAATTTTAGACCAATTCATGAAATTTTTTCATGTAAAACAAAATACACCATCTTGCGAGTTAGTAGTCTGCACGTACACACGAGCGATGTTTTTAATTTTCATTAGATTTAAATTAAAGAAATAAATAATGTATTACCTTTAAAGAATCACTAAAATTTTATAAACTTCAATTAAATTCATTGAATTCATCCCTATGATCATCCATGATAGGCAGTTTTTAAAACATGAAGTACATCACTATGTAGAGACTATAGTTTGTTGGTACGTATGTGAAATGATTCTAATTTTAAGGATTACAATGGTATGAAGATATATGATATATTATTTCTCAAAAATAATAATTATTTTATGAATATCATATATATACATTAAATACATCATAATAATAATAAATTAAATGCGGTGATGGGAAACATAATACATCGTTTTTACGAGGCTGTAGTCCGCAGGAACACATGAACGATGGTTTCCATTTCCATTTTATAGAAAATGAGATGAATAAGGTTGTGAAATTAACAAAATAAAACCTCATTATTTTAGATATTTTGATTTTATTATATTGTAATTTGTAAGATATAATTTAATGAGGTAGAAAAATAAGTAAAATTAAAATGCTTGGTTAAGAAGATTACCTATTCGTTGAAGAACCTCCTTTAATTTACACCATAAGACTTATTGGTTGGTATTTTCATGATATAAGGAACTATAGAAAGTGGGGAGGAATTTTGGAAATTTATTTGGTCAAATATTGGTATAGATATATGTCTCAAGAAGCGTGAGTAAGAGGGGAGGGGTGGTGTCCTTATTTAAGATATGAGAGTGGACCAATTAGAATTAAATAAAGTATTAGATTAATATAAATAATTTTTCATTTTATAGTGTAAAAATGATATATTTTGAATATAGGATGATTATGATTCGAAATAATCTATTTAAATATAATTTATACATGTTTAGGTGATGTTTTAACACTTATCACTTAGTTTTAACCCCCTTTTAACCCTTTGGATGATAACCACAATGTCAATGTGTTTTATTGTTTAGTGGTCAATAAAGTCACTATAAAAGGAAAAGTGACACATAAGTGGAAGATGGATTATATTTTCAACCATTTAAAATTAATTTTTCCCAATATAATATTTTTATGAATTTTACGTCATTTAATATAATATTATTTAACAAAAGATACCAGTAAAGCCATTTTAGAGACTATTCACAATGTTAACTTTTAAAAAAATATAAATATAGTAATGTAGTTCAAATTAGAAATTTTAAGACATAAATAATATATTATATCTATTTAAATTTTTTTTGTAATACCATAAATCACCCAAAAAATATTACTTTGTAGTTTTATAAAATCATTTAGTTGATTTTTCCACTACTTGTATAAGCATTGTGTCAACATTTCGTAAGAATTTAAGGTAATTATTCATTTTCTAAAAAATAAAAATAAATTATTATCATAAATAAAATTTTATTCATATTAAAAATATGAATTTATATGCATTCATGATGTTTTTTTATCCTTGTGAAAACATATTAGAGATATTAAAATCAAGAAAGTAATATTTTCAAATTATTCTTTACCTAAAATAATATAAATTTATTTATCAAAGAAACATGAAAAAATGATTTTTTTAAAATACTAATGGTTTAGTCTAACTACAATCATCAAAAATATTAAAAGGTAGTTTTATGATGATTTTAAATCCTTTTCGCATTTTGTTTAACCATAGTTAGCCCAATTTACACATTACTGTAGTGATAAATTTTACCACAGTTACTATTAATTATGAAAAAAATAAACTTATCCTATTTACCAAATTTTTACATGGTGATTATAAATATGGAATACATATTTTAAAATTAAATTCTTATAATTTTTAGAAATTAATTTCAAAATAAATCTACAAAATGAGACAAAAAAGGGTTTTCCAAAAAAATGCATTTTAAGTATAAAAATATTATTATATCAGAATTAAGAATAATTTTTATTTAAATGAAATTAATTGAATATTTTTAATCAAAATAAACTAATTAAATTTTAAAACCAATTCAAAACAATATTTTACTTTGTAAATATGTGAAAAGAGAAGACAATTTTTTATAAAATCAATATTTTAACTATTCACAAAAAAAATTAATCTTTTTAGAAAAATATAAAAAATCATTCAAAGAGAATTATGATATTATTGTTTAAAAAATTATACCATTTATGAAATAAAATTTATATAATTGGAAAAAATTAATTATAATATTCCCTCATAAAAATAAATAAAAACCATTTTTGAAGAAAATGTTTTTTTGAAGCATAAAATGACTTTACTAAAAACTGAGTTCTTATTTCCCAAGAATTAATCAATAAATTGAATTGATAAGAAAATTTATATATATATATATATAGTAATTTTTTTAACCTATTCATACCCACTAACTCAACGACTATGTTATAATGATCATATTGAAATAATAATATTTCACAGTCATTAAAGCCCATTATTGGGTGTCATGTACGATATCAAACATCACAATATTTTAAAATATATGGGTATAATAAAAACACCATGTGTAGGTAAGGGATGATAAATATTATTGTAATGTGGCTTCATTATCAATATCATTCATGGCTCATGTAACGCCCCGACCCCAGTTACCCAGAGTTGGTGCATTACTTTAATACATTGGCATGATTACAAGGAATCATGTCCCGAAGGACCGATCAGTTTAGCAGTCTTGGAAAATAGATTACATACATGAATGTTACATTACACTTCATAACATACAAAACAAAATAAATAATCCTTCATGAACGCCATTATTCCCTTGG
Organism: Viscum album; assembly: GCA_963277665.1. Lineage (NCBI taxonomy): Eukaryota > Viridiplantae > Streptophyta > Magnoliopsida > Santalales > Viscaceae > Viscum > Viscum album. Next base: position 1,495,544,465 of record OY728120.1, read on the forward strand.
CTTAACCCTGAATATCAATCACTATACACTTCTTGGAATCCTGGGAAAAATAAAACATAGAAAGGGGTGAGATCAGATGCTCAGTAAGGATAACAATACAATGGAAACATTCATAAATAAGCATAAACATTTAAGGAAATGTATAACTAAACAAAAGCCTTTTAAACTTGAACTTCAACATAATATGGAAAAAATAAAATGAAGTAATGCCATTTACTTATTCACATGGATATTCTACTAGTCGAATAATCACATGCAATATCACTAACCACTTTCATAATGATGGAATTCATAATACCTAAATTTAATTTCTGTGTCAAGGCCTTGTGACAAGACCTAAGGTATAACTATAACTGGAACCCAACCTGGAGAGCCTCTGTAACCGGACTCCAACCCGGAGTGCCTCTAATAACCGGACACCAACCCGGAGTGCCTTTAATAACTGGACACCAACCCAGAGTGCCTCTAATAACCAGACACCAACCCGGAGTGCCTCTAATAACCGGACACCTACCCGGAGTGCCTCTAATAACCGTACACCAACCCGGAGTACCTCTAATAACCGGATACCAACCCGGAGTGCCTCTAATAACCGGACACCAACCCGGAGTGCCTCTAATAACCGGACACCAACCCGGAGGGTCTGCTGTAACCGGACCCCAACCCGGAGGGCTTACTTTTACTGGTCCCAAACCCAGAACATACTAGTCCAACACATTCATCTTAAAAAGAGGATGAAATATAACATAAACATTTGTATTAAAACTAGCATAAGAAATGCCAAAACATTAATCATAAACCATTAATGGAATAAAGATAACTCATCCATAGTCAAACATACCATAAAAACTTAAATACAATATGGAAGATTTGTATCATAATAAATCAACTTCAAATAAGTGTAAAATTTATCAAAGGATGTTGACATAGATGAAATCAAAACTATTTGAGAGAAATATCTCTATTTCATGAAAACATTTAAATGTCACACAATTTGGAAAAGAATTCATTTAAATACATTTTGGAATCAAAGTTTTCCATACCAATTTGAAACTTTTGAAATGAATTAAAATTTTAAAAACATTCATGCCCATATAAATAAATCCTTAAAACCCATTTGGAAGACATGGACATTAATGTGAAAGATTTAGAAAAATAAATATTTAAAACATTTGAAATGATGTTTTAGTAAAAAGTCCCTTAAAAGAATCCCTTTGAAAACTGTTTCATAAAATATGGATATGGATAATAAATATTTCCCAGTAGATACTTACGTAAAAACAACCTCGGATAATAAAGAGGTTGTGAAATTAACCCTTACCAATTTGGTATCTTACGAAACATACAACCCATGAAAGAGGTGCCATACAATGAATATGTAAATACACATAAATTAAAGTGTATTACACAAAGAATACAATTATGGGAAGTACATACACCACACAAAAGTTAATAGTGGAAATATTTCATGAATATCACAGAAATAAGGAGTGAGATGAAAACCCCTTACCTTGCACTTTCCTTTAGTTGAGGGTATGTTTAGCCTCCTCTTCTTCGGGTTCTTCCTTTTGATTTGATAAAAAGGGATCCTTAGGTTGGCATTATGACTAAAGGAAGGCCTCTAGGATGAATTTACGGAAGTTTAAAGAGTATTTGGGTAGGGTTTGGCCGAACCAAAAGGCTTTGAAGGTGTGAATTAATGAGAAGGGGGAGTGCCCTTTTATAAGAGGGGTGAGGGGAACCTTTGGAAAAGCTAGAAATATTATTTTATAATAAATTCATATTCGGTTTCTAATGGCTCCAAAGTGTATTATTTGAAGGTTAAGGTGGGGATAGGTCTAAAACCACTCAACCAATAGGATTTAGATAGGTTTGTGTTACTATATTAACCTTATATTTAAGTATTAACTCTTAGTTAATTAGTTTCACTTTTACAATGTCTCTTTGTATTTTTATATTATATGGTTAATAAACTTACTATATACATCCAAGAGACCCCCAAGTGGTCCATTAATTATACACCTATCATTATATAAGTCTCTTGGCTGAAAAGTAGATTTTTAAGAATTTTATATCAATTAATAATATAATATTTGTTTTAAAAACTCTTTTATGTCAATTTTGACACTATTCAATAATTGATTTTTGTAAAAATAATAACAGAATGATTACTTAGAAAAACGTTAATTACATCAATAATAACATTTCATATTATCCTAGAAAATTATTGTTATTTATAAAAAGTCTCAAATTACATTTATTTGGGTATTTATAATATCAATTATTCTAATTTTTCATTAATTAGGTAATTACCGCATCACCATTGTATCATAAATAAATTAAATTATATAATGTCTAAAAATTATAAATAAAATAAAATTATGTAGGAAATCTTTTTATATTTCTAATGAATATTTATATTTGAAAATACAACATATATAACCCTATGTAAAAATTGTTTTTCTAAAAGATATATGCTTATGTCATTTCTGTATTTATTTTAACTTAATTAAAATAAAGTGTCCCTATCACCTACAAGTGGCTCCATGGGGTTACAAAATCAACCCAAAGATTCCCATGGTCGGACATGTGTCCATCAATAAGGTTAGGACACGTTTTAGGGTAATTTAGTATTATTATAATATTATTTTTTTAACCCTTATTTACCGAATTTACCCTTCAACCATGGTAAATAAAATATTTACCGAAGTAATTATTCAAAATGTCTAAAAATAAAAGTTACCTATTTACACAATTTGGACATCCTAATTCCAAATATGGAATTCCTTTTTCCAAATTCAAAACACAGAAGTCGCAGAAATTAATTTAAAACTAATTTCCGCTGTCAAAACAAAAAGTGTGTTTTTAAGATATAATAACTATCAAAAGATTGATACTTGTTTATGTTCGTTTTAAATGTGAAATTATGTCAAATGATCAACATTGGATTAAATGGTAAAAATATATTATAAATATAATTTAAAACCACTCAAATTCATAATTTATCACTATTAATTATTTCGATTAAAAAGTTGTTTTTAATTAAAATTTAGTAATTTTCACTATTCATCAAAATATGAGAGTTATCTGAAAAGTTCCAAAATTTCACCCTAGGCTAATTTCGATATTCCGAATCCAAAAATGAAGTCCATTTTGTGAGATAAAATTTATAAAATTTCAAAAAGTGGGTATTACTATTCATAATGGCTACTTTGAGTGGTCGTGGTGTGTGTTAGAACTCGAAGTTGCGTACAACACACACTACTGTATTATTCAAAGAGAAGCGTAACGTAGAATATTGGGGTGTTAAATTCTCCCCTACTTAAATAAATTGCATCCTCACAATTTATACTCACTATTGGAAACTTGGGGTTGACATTTCAAAATATCTCAGTTGAAATCCCACATCGAAAAATGGATTAATGAGGCCTCTATTGAAAATAAAGAGTGGTAAGTATGAAGGTTACCGAAAATAACACATACTAGGGTTCAATGTAGGAAAATACAGATATGTAAGAGAAATCTATCCATTAATATCTGTTGGAGAGTGGTAGAGAACATGGCTATGAAAAGGCCAACAATCCCAAAGCCATAAATTTGTGATTATCTAAGGTACCATCTAGGAAAAAAATTTTGTTCTAAGTTCCTTTTCTTAATGTTGTGGAATTTATTTATGAGACTGGATAAGATCATAATGAGATATACTTACTTTATAATTAGAGTTTTATCCATTAATAAATTTCTACCACTAACTCATCCTTCACTACAAAACATAAGACAACTCAAAAATACTCTATTTATCCTAATCGTATAGGGTTCCAAATATAATGAATGTATAATTCACATATCAGACCCATTGAAAAAGGAAACTAAATTATACAATCTAGGTAATTCACGTAGTCTAGTGGTAGGTGATAAATCCCAATCACACTATATTTGTGGGTTCAATTCCCGCATCTTTGTCCGACACGACGGGTTGTCACACAGTCTGCGTGTTGTCCTTTTATAAAAATCCAAAAATAACCTTTCAATCTTAATCCATTCCAACCTATAGACTTATCCTAAATAATACTATCCAAACTCACAGTCCAAAATTTATAAGGAAGTTAAACACAATGAAGATCATTTTTTCCATGTAATTTCCAAATAGTTTAACTCGTCGTAGAGTCACTTTTCTTTGTACTATAAAATCTCAAATCCTCAAAGAAATAGTACGGTAGTACAATCCTTATTTATTTCCAGAACATCATTGATAAAACACTTAAATGAAATAATTCCAAAATAAAAACATAAGAACACTAGTCATTCCTCTTCATTTGTGGTAGTATCATAACTTGATTATTACCCAATAGCATCATTTGCGGCATAGTCTGATTACTGGGACACTGGTTCGCATAGTGTCTAAACTCCTTGCAGATGAAGCATTGTACATTTGAAACCTTTTTCTTACCCTTGCAGTCACGTACTTTGTGTCCTTTTTCTCCACACTTATAACATACTCCCATTCCCTTCAAGCATTTCCCAAGGTGATTCTTTCTACAATTATCACATATGGGAAAATCCTTCTTTACCTTATTCCCTTTATCTGTTCTTCTCTCTACCATCCTTTCCTTCTCTGGCTTCCCTTAAAGGACATAAGACTCTGAGAATTCTTTACTTATCTTATCAACACATGATACTATTTCTTTATATGATGATAATACGTGGGAGACTATTTCCCTTCTAAATTCTGGCTTAGGACCGTGAAAGATATGATCCTTCTTACTCTTTGGATCATACGTATTATTGGAGTTCACATTCCTTCTACTGGGCACCATTTCTCTACAATAGCATAAACTAGGTTAGTTTATGAATTTCAATGAATAATTACAAACTTGTAAAATACCTAACGCAAATTGAAGAGTTTATGGATATAATCCATAATCATAAAAATGTTTCCTTTGAAGAAGTATATACTCATAAACCCTTTATAATTGTTCGTAAAGAAAATGATAATTATCCTAAGCATATCCCCTGGGAGTGTCATAACCAAGAGTGCAACAAGTCCCATTGTCATGCACCAGTTCCCGTTCGAGTCTAGATCAAAGCGGTGTTTTCGGGTTTTACCCCTAGGTACATCTGTGCCAGAGCTGCATCTACCTGCTCGTATCCAGACATGGATGTATTGCTCGGAAAACTCACAAAATCTCTACAATACCAAAATTCTAGGAAGTTCTTCTACACTAATCCTCAAACTTCATCTTAGGTCTACGTTCTCTAATCAGAGTTTATCTAAATCTAGTTTCCAAGGTTATTTCTAAACTTCCTCTAATACCAACTGTAACGCCCCGACCCCAGTTACCCAGAGTTGGTGCATTACTTTAATACATTGGCATGATTACAAGGAATCGAGTCCCGAAGGACCGATCAGTTTAGAAGTCTTGGAAAATAGATTACATACATGAATGTTACATTACACTTCATAACATACAAAACAACATAAATAATCCTTCACGAACGCCATTATTCCCTTGGCTTAACCCTGCATATCAATCACTATACACTTCTTGGAATCCTACGAAAAATAAAACATAGAAAGGGGTGAGCTCAGATGCTCAGTAAGGATAAAAATACAGAGGAAACTTTCATAAATAAGCATAAAAATTTAAGGAAATGTATAACTAAACAAAAGCCTTTTAAACTTGAACTTCAGCATAATATGGAAAAAATAAAATTAAGTAATTCCATTTACTTATTCACATGGATATTCTACTAGTGGAATAATCACATGAAATATCACTAACCACTTTCATAATGATGGAATGCATAATGCTGAACTTTAATTTCTATGTCAAGGCCTCGTGCCAAGACCTAAGGTATAACTGTAACCGGAACCCAACCTGGAGAGCCTCTGTAACCGGACTCTAACCCGGAGTGCCTCTAATAACCGGACACCACCCCGGAGTGCCTCTAATAACCAGACACCAACCCGGAGTGCCTCTAATAACCGGAGACCAACCCGGAGTGCCTCTAATAACCGGACACCAACCCGGAGTGCCTCTAATAACCGGACACCAACCCGGAGTGCCTCTAATAACCGGACACCAACCCGGAGTGCCTCTAATAACCGAACACCAAACCGGAGTGCCTCTAATAACCAGACACCAAACCGGAGTGCCTCTAATAACCGGGCACCAACCCGGAGGGTCTGCTGTAACCGGACCCCAACCTGAAGGGCTTACTTTTACCAATCCCAAACCCAGAACATACTAGTCCAACACATTCATCTTAAAAAGAGGATAAAATATAACATAAACATTCGTATTAAAACTAGCATAAGAAATTCCAAAACATTAATCACAAACCATTAATGGCATAAATATAACTCATCTATAGTCAAACATATCACAAAACCTTAAATACAATATGGAAGATTTTTATCATAATAAATCAACTTCAAACAAGTGTAAAATTTATCAAATGATGTTGACATAGATGAAATCAAAACTATTTGAGAGAAATATCTCTATTTCATGAAAAAAATTAAATGTCACACAATTTGGAAAAGAATTCATTTAAAGACATTTTGGAATCAAAGTGTCCCATACCACTTTGAAACTTTTGAAAGGAATTAACATTTTAAAAACATTCATTTCCATATAAATAAATCCTTAAAAACCATTTTGAAGACATGGACATTAATGAGAAAGATTTAGAAGAATAAATATTTAAAACGTTTGAAATGATGTTTTAGTAAAAATTCCCTTAAAAGAATCCCTTTGAAAACTGTTTCATAAAACATGGATATGGATAATAAATATTTCCCAGTAGATACTTACGTAAAAACAACCTCGGATAATAAAGAGGTTGTGAAATTAACCCTTACCAATTTGGTAACTTACGAAACATACAACCCATGAAAGAGGTACCATACAATGAATATGTTAATACACATAAATTAAAGTGTATTACACAAAGAATACAATTATGGGCAGTACATACACCACACAAAAGGTAATAGTGGCAATATGGCATGAATCTCACGGAAATAAGGAGTGAGATGAAAACCCCTTACCTTGCACTTTCCTTTAGTCGAGGGTACGTTTAGCATCCTCTTCTCCGGGTTCTTCCTTTTGATTTGATCAAAAGGGCTCCTTAGGTTGGCTTTATGACTAAAGGAAGGCCTCTAGGATGAAGTGATGGAAGTTGAGAGAGTATTTGGGTAGGTTTTGGCTGAACCAAAAGGCTTTGAAGGTGTGAATTAATGATAATGTGGAGTGCCCTTTTATAAGAGGGGTAAGGGGAACCTTTGGAAAAGCTAGAAATATTATTTTATAATAAATTCATATTAAGTTTCTAATGGCTCAAAAGTGGATTATTTAAAGGTTAAGGTGGGGATAGGTCGAAAACCACTCAATCAATAGGATTTAGACAGGTTTGGTTTACTATATTAACCTTATCTTTAAGTATTAACTCTTAGTTAATTAGTTTCACTTTTACTATGTCTCTTTGTATTTTTATATTATATGGTTAATAAACTTACTATATACATCCAAGATACCCCCAAGTGGTCCATTAATGATACAAATATCATGATATAAGTCTCTTTTCCGAACCTTAGATTTTTAGGAATTTAATATCAATTAATAATATAATATTTTTTTAAAAAACTCTTTTATGTCAATTTTGACACTATTCAATAACTGATTTTTTTAAAAATAATAACAGAATTATTACTTCGAAAAAAGTTAATTAAATAAATCCCAACATGTCATATTATCCTAGAAAATTATTGGTATTTATAAAAAGTCTCAAATTACATTTATTTGGGTATTTATAAAATCAATTATTCTAATTTTTCATTAATTAGGTAATTACTGCATCACCATTGTGTCATAAATAAATTAAATTATATAATTTCTAAAAATTATAAATAAAATACCATTATGTAGGAAATATTTTTATATTTCTACTGAATATTTATAGTCGAAAATCCAACATATATAACCCTATGCAAAAATTATTTTTCTAAAAGATATATGCTTATGTCATTTTTGTATTTATTATAACTTAATTAAAATAAAGTGTCCCTATCACCTACAAGTGGCTCCATGGGGTCCCAAAATCAACCCAAATATTCCCATGGTTGGACATGTATCTACCAATAAGGTTAGGACACGTTTTATGGTAATTTAGTATTATTATAATATTATTTTTTTAACACTTATTTACCAGATTTACCCTTTAACCATGGTAAATAAAATATTTACCGAAGTAATTATTCAAAATGTCTAAAAATAAAAGTTACCTATTTACAAAATGTGGAAATCATGATTCCAAATATGGAATCCATTTTTCCAAATTCAAAACACAGAAGTGGCAGAAATTAATTTAAAATTAATTCCCGCTGTCAAAACAAAAAGCGTGTTTTTAAGATATAATAACAATCAAAAGATTGATACTTTTTTATGTTTGGTTTAAATGTGAAATTATGTACAATGACCAAAATTAGATTAAATGGTAAAAATATATTCAAAATATAATTTAAAACCACTCAAATTCATAATTTATCACTATTAATTATTTCGATTAAAAAGTTGTTTTTAATTAAAATTTAGTAATTTTCACTATTCATCAAAATATGAGAGTTATCCAAAAAGTACCAAAATTTAACCCTAGGATAATTTTGATATTCCAAATCGTAAAAATAAGTCCATTTTGAGAGATAAAATTTATAAAATTTCAAAAATTGGGTATTACTATTCATAACAGCTACTTTGATTGGCCGTGGTGTGTGTTAGAACTCGAAGTTGCGTACAACACACGCTACTGTATTATTCAAAGAGAAGCATACCGTATAATCTTGGGGTGTTACAGCTCCTACGTGCTTAAAATAAAGATCAAATGTAAATATAGGACTCAAAACTATAAAGGGATCAAATAAAAAATGACTTAATCTTATTAATGTGAAATTGTTCTTTCATAGCATTAAAAATATATCAGTGTATGTTCTAGTGTTTTTTCCCCATTGTATTTTAATAAGAATGGTATAATAACTAATATAAAAAAATACATTAGAAAAATCTTGGAAATGGGAAACTTAATAACTAATAATCACTCTTGACATGAATAATAAAAATAAATCAACCAACATAAACTTCATAAAATCAAAAAAAATTATAGGATTTTGATTTACAAAAATCAGAAAATCTTCTCAAACTATGATTCATCAAATCAATGCTCTCATTATTATATTTACTTATATATCTCTTGTATTATTCATCAAATATTATCAAAAATTATGTTTAAAACATTTCATGATTATATTCCAAAGAAAATCTTATATCATAGATAAAAAATATAATAATAAATCTCAGTGTGGCATGAGATTTTCTCCAAAATCAAAAATCATGTAAAAAATATAGAAAAAAATAAGAGACAAAGATTTTAAAGTCATACTCCCCTATAAAATGAAACTCTTCCCCTTTAGTTTTATAATATTCTTGTATTGTTCCATAATTTTTAATTATCATGGACTTATAAAATAAAAAAACCAAGTGAAAGTAAAAAATGAATTCCATTTAAATATTGAATAACATAGGGGTTATAAATTCGACATTCTAAAAAAATTCATAAAATAAATATTAAATTAATTAAAATTAATTCCTATGAAAAAATACTTGGGTTACCCCATATAAATTGTTTTATTATATTTTGATAATTTTATTAAATAAATGTATCATATAATAGGAGTATGGAATGATGGTACCCAACCTGGATTTAAACATGAATAAAATTCATGCTTATCTATTGTGATACTCCTCATATTATTCATTGAATCCATGTTGACATTTTTTTGATGTGGGAAAAAAGTATTGGAAAATCCTAAAGAATAATGAAGTAGCCTATGATCTATCCAAACCTGTTAATACTCATAATTTACTACTTTTTCTCACTTATATTTATCAAATTCTTCAATACTCATCTTTATTTATAAAGAAGATATATTACCTAAATCCATATTTTTATATGTTTCATTTAGGGGAAATCATATTTAATGATTAAACAAATCATAGGGCCATGAAAAGTGTTATCATGACACTGAATTCGTATACCTACTTAGTCATATTGTATGATTGAAGTTTGCTTGTAAAACTGTATAATGAAATTCCACGCATGAAATAATATTTCATCCATGTGATCATTAATTATGATTGGTTATGTCATATGACTATCATATTTATACAACCACAGATCATAACCAGTTTTTTATATGACATAGAGTATTCCACTTACTTAAATCATATTAGTGGTTAGGAATTAATCTTCCATGTTGATATAATTAAGAGAATCATTATTAGAGTTCTAGCATGTGATAGACTCACTCATTTTTGAGATACATGAGTTTTTCAAAGTATGAAGCATGATTAAATAAAAAAAACTTATGGAGAATCATTAGGATACCTATAATAACAACTAACATGTGATGGAATCTTGTGAAATAATCATCTAAGACTCTTAGAGACTTTATTCTTTCTTCATCCTCCTTATTTACGCCATAAGAACTAGCATGTTGTGAAGGAAGGGAGAATCTCATCCATATTATGGATGATTTATCTTTGATTATGGATACTTATGAAGGTAGGGGACTCCATATATCACTCTATTAATCTTCATTAAGTATGGATGAAGGAGGTTTTGATGCTATTAGATCATTGTAACACATAATGTTACAATATTTTTCATTTCTATTTATGAATTTATTTCATATTTCTTATCCAAATTGATCTAGTTATGGGATTCACTTTCTTATTCATGTTATATAAAATATTTATAGATCCCTAGGAATCCTAAAAGTAAAATTAGAGTGTCCCATGGATTTAATTTTTTGAAATCTTTCATGGATTTTAAAAAATAAAAAACATATTGAATGTCATAAATGCAGTCATGACATAGAACATATTAAGTGTTCTACATGTTTTGTATCATAGAATACAATATGTAATATTGTAATCCATGACATTATAGAAACTTAAGAATTTATAAATGTCGTAGCATATGAAACCTGGTATCATAGTCTATGATATCACCTATACTATTTTTGAAAAATAGAGTGTTGAGTCATTAATATAAAATCGATATGCATCGTTATAAATGATACAACATATCTTAGAAAACAAAAGCGATGTTAATCATAAAATATAACTAACAACATTACCCTAGTATATCTTTATATAAAATACATCTATGATTTGTAAATTACAACCAATAGTATATATATAATCAGTTTCTCTATCTACCATACACTATGATTAAAGGGATGGTAAAAATTTATTTAAAAATAAAAAAATTTACTTTTTCTTTATATTCAATTATAAATTGATTTAAATATATATTAATTGTTTGTAAATATTGAAAAGGGATATTTTGGGAATATTTATTATTTTATAGAGTTTATAAATTATTTATTTATAAAGAGTTTATAATTAATTAATTAATGTTTAAGAAATATTTATTAATAAATATTCCTTAAATATTAAAAGTTAATATTAAATACATTTTATCAAAATTATATGTAATTCGTTATAATTTTTAAATAAATTGTTTATTTAGTTATCATAAGGGGTAATTAATTAATTGTTTATAAAATAAGGCATTATATAAAGTGTTTATATTTATGAAAATTATGAATAGTTCATAATTATTTTTTAGAAGTGTTAAAATTAAAATTACCTTATTTGGAAATTATTTAAACCCCATAAAAAGTGATTTGATTATTGATTTAATAAATATTTTAAATAATTTTTTAATATATGGTATTTAAGATTATGTAAATAGTTTATATAATTGAATTATGATTTTTTTATAATTCTTAAAAGTATTATGTATTTAAAATAAAAGATTTCATACAATAGATTCTATGAAATATCCTTATTATGTAAAGAATATAAAGAGTTTATATTCATAATCATGGAAAATTTATAAAAAATAAATCTATAATTATAAATTTTTTACAATTAATATTTTATTTATGAATTATTTATTGGTATTTATCGCATGTTTAAATATTTTAACTATTCATTTATTTGAATGTTATTCCACACTTCATTTATAGATATAAATTTCTTATAATTTTATTTGATGTATAATTTAGTTTAAATTATATAAAGTGATTCTTTTAAGTCGATCCTGGCATTAAATGCTATGTACATCAATATAAGATTTAGTTTTCAACTTCTTTGACCTCAGTTTTTACTTAGATTTATTAACTTGAACTTTGTGATTGAACATGGTTTATATATATATTAGGTGTTATATTTATGGTGAATTGGATTCTGTCTTACATAATGTCTCTCTAGCGAGAGGGACATGGGTTTAGAATTCCCATTGTCCTAGAGGCTATGCCTTATTATAGAAAGGCGGGGGTTGGTTATCTATCACTTTGAGCTTACTCATGTGTATATTCTTAATCTCACATAATTTTAATACTTTACATGAATAATTCATGTACCGTATGTACGAGATGCATATGTATATGTGTAATTATGTCCTACTTATTATATTTGGGTGAGTAATACAAACTTTGGGTTGTTTAAAGAGTTATACATCAATATGGTTTGAACATATTAGTTTGGTGAATGAGGCTTGATTTTATGACTAAATCATTAGAAGCATGAATACATAAAGGGAATAACATGAGATATTTTAGTGAGATTAAACCCCTTAAAATTCTAATTATTAAATTCATTCTAATGTAGTACCTGTCAAGACTTCAATCATTCTGTATGGGTGACCCTAACGATTTGGTTCCCATAAATTATCTTGTGTAAGGAAAAGAAGTAATGTGGTGAACCTAATGGTTAGGTACTTTGTTATTTGAATTTTATTTGTGTTAAAATTAGTTGGGAAACCCTATCAGTTAGGATAATAAAGGAATAGAGTAGGTTTTATCAACTTTATGGATAGGAAAATGAGTTGTCCAATTGACTATCCAAGCATCATACATGATATTATTGGGATAATTCCCTATCTAAATAGCTAAATAATTAGATTAACACCAAAGATATTTGGAGATTAGTGAAATATGGATTTATCCTACTAATGGATATGATTTATTAAAAAATGGGTCATTATTTAGTGGGATCCCATTTAGTGAAAGTCCTTATTAAGTGGTAATAAAAAATGATATTCATATGATAAAATCATCTATTATAGATGAAAAATAACATCATTATCAAACCTAAATTTCAGATTAATCCTCAAAAAGCTGAGTATTGGTATAATAAACTCCTAGGACTGGCAATGTAAAAATTTCTCCTTCATAGGACAGATTTTATGTGTTATAAAAACACATTTATGATTAACGAAGTGTTTAATTTTTTTAACATGTGAATCTAAATGCTTAAGAAGCATAAAATGGTTCACTTAAAGTTTCAATGGAATTGTATGTTAAATGAATATAGTAAATTTATTATCAGATACATAATATGACTGGGGCTATAAAACATACATAATATGATTAAGTATGCTGATGACTTTGTGAGACTAAATATTTCTAATAAGGACTATTCTATTTAAGGAATTCATCATGTTATCATCTATGGAAATGTTCTGATAAGATGAATTAAATCAATAACATTTTACCTGATATTATAAAAGTTTTAAAAATATATCAATCAAGAATATAATTTCTAGGTTATTGTGTTGTATAGACAATACAAGTGGGTAAAATTTAAAATTTAAAGAAGAAAAGTTTGTTAGAGGGTCCAAAAATATTTCTTTAAATATCCAGTCAAGGTTATTGAGACCTTAAGGTGTTATTATAAAGGTTTATTGATAATTCAATAGAATGGAATTGTTCAAGAAATGTAAATGGGTTTTATAAACTCCATAGAATATCTATAATAGGTCTCAATGTTTTACAATTTTATTCTTTAGTTTTAAAGGGTATGTGATACCAAATTTATACTTTACAAATGTTTTAGATATATATGAATTCAAGGTCATGCGAATAATAAAAAGGGATTATAGTTTTTGTTGAAGACATGAAACATGAGTTTCTATAATAAGGATTATAATGTAAAGAAATTTTACCAGAATAGATTAATATAAGTATATTATGCATATCATCTCTCATTTATCTAACATGATAAGATAATTCATTTGTTAACAAAATTTTTTTTATGAATAAAATGATATGATTATATATATATACATGATTTATGATTCATTAGATTCTATAACATGTTTTTGAAAAGGAGACAAGGATAAAGATTTTTTATTTAGAATAAAGAGTTCATTAATTTTTTTATAATTTGAGAGAATATCTTCCTTCCACCCTTAAGTAGAATATTTTAATAAATAGACTTCTTTCAAACAGAAATTCTATGAATACATATAAATCCAAATATGATATAGATTCAGTAGTTTTTTTAAATATTCCTATTATAGGTAAATAAGAGATATTTTCTAAATAAAGGGGCTTGTGTTAATGAAAAAAATGATTTTTCAAGGAGAATATAATGCCTAAGAGGATACTGGAAGTTGGTTTTAACTTAAAAAGTTAAAAATTAACAAGTAAAAGTTTATACAGGTATAAAGTAAGTGACTATCAAAAAAATATCCTAAAGAGTTTAGGATATGTTACAGTATGGAAAAATTTAAAATATATATTTAGTTATTGTGAGAAAGTTAATATAACTATTTTCTAAAGGATTATTCTAGTTTAAATATGAAGTGAATGTCACTTTATCCTAAATTAATTTCCCTTTGAATTGTTTAGGAAATTTTCATTGTTTTTGACTATGAATTTAGAAGTTTGAGAATTCCCATGAGGTGTTTTTGAGATATTTTTCAAGAATCTCTATGGTTATTTAAAATAATTTGGAATTATAATATTGAGGTGAATAAATATAGATAAGTAATGCATACTATAATATTGAGGAAACCAATTGTCTAATATGAAGACAATTCTCCAATATGTTTGAGGAAAACATCACCATTATGTTGAGACACATTTGAATGGGGTTTGGATAAGACTATAAAAGTTGAGAACAACCTTTGTAACATTCCACATAGAACCTCATAAGATGAAACATACTTCATATGGTACATGAAACCTATGATTTATACTTAATAAGTTACCAAGTGACTTCATAGTGTGCCTTCATAAGGTACAAAGGGACCCTATGAAGATTCATTGAAGACATTCCACCCTATAAAAATATTAAAATCAATGAACTGTTTTCTATAAATTTATTTCTAAAATAAATTAGGTTATGTTCAAGAAGATATTTAAACCATTTAATAAAGAGGTATTAATAGTTATTAATAAAGGATAATATTATATGAAATCCTTGTGGGGGATTAAATTAAAATTTAAATTCATTTAGAGTTAATAAATCTATAAACTTTGAAAATAATATTCTTATATTCAAAATGAAAATTTTTAGGGAATATTTCTATAACTAAGTTTAAATGAATTTCCCCCAAATAATTGTTGAAATATTTATAGCTGATTTTTAGGAAATATAAAATCTATAAATATGTTGAAATTAGGTGTTAATGTTTTGAGATAAGAGGTCGATACTTTTCTTATCCAAAAAATTATTTGTATTGAGGAGATAGTATAACTGAAGAGTATGACCTAAATTCTATATAAAAATTTTTAAGAGGTAAAGGAAATAAAATTATATTATTACTAATCCTGGTGATTTATACCAAGGATGAAGAAGGACATTTCATGTATGAATGATATCATTCACTAGTTATTAATTTTGAATTAGTGAGATGAATATTTATTTGTTGTTACTAAATTTATATTGATCTATAAATTTAAGTATTTATCAGATAATATCTATTAAACAAATTTAAGGCATCTAGTAGTGATTTAGGGATTTTATTTAACCAAATAAGTGAAATATGAATACTAAATAATTAGCTGTTCCAATATAAATAATGACATATAATTTGTGGGAAGTAATGGAACTTTCTAATTCGAGAAGTGGGTGATATTTTATCAAACTTTTTAAGTTATTTTTAATTTATTTATGATCACAAAAAATCTATAGAGATAATAAAATACGTGTCACAACAAAAATGTAAAACATGGAAATGAGTATGCTCTCACACCGATGTCAAATCTTGTAAAAGTTTTTTCATGGTGTTTACCTATCATGTTCTTGTGTATGAGTAAGGAATATATTCTAAATATTAGATCTAGAATTTATTTGGTCCTAAGGGTTTAATTCAAAAGGAATAATTTTTAAAAATAAAAATAAATACTACTGATTCATCCCCCAAACCCCTCTTAGTATTACCCAAACTAATATTGGCTTTACTTGTAGTATTTGATAAAATGATACCCCTTGATATTTTAATTTTCCTAAAGTCGTTATTTATTGTTAAAATGTTGTGAAAAATTAAGGAATTTTCTTATTTGATGAAAAAAACCGTTGTTTTCGGATTAGAAAAATATCCCCCAATTTTCTTTCACATGGATTGGAGATAAGTAATTTTTTTACTATGGTCTTTTCACCTATTACTCAAAATTAACCTATTAATTTTTCTAAAAAGAGAAACTTGTATATTTATGGGAAATAAATAAATGACATTGTTTTATATTTATTAGATAAATTCTATACCAACGTGATGAGGATGCAAAAAGGTAAAGAGATATGGGAAAAGCTTGAAAAAATATATAATGGAAATGTCAAGATCGAGGTGGAAAAAATTAAAATATTTAGAGATATATATGAATATATAATAATAGATGAATATGAGATTGTGGATTAATACTTTAGTATAGTGAATGAGGTGCTTAGTCACATTAGAGATTTTGAAGAAAATCTTGAAGATTCTACAGTAGTCAAAAATTGAATGAGAAATTTTCATGAATATTTTTTCCAAAATTTTCTTCTATGGAAGATAGAGAAGGATTATCTTTATATTTTTCACATAATACTCTTCTGAATTATGAAATTATAAAGTCTCTATTTTTAATAAAAATGATAAATATGATATTGAATTTAAATGAATGAATATGTTTTGGATTAAATAAGAGGAAGTAAAATACTCAAGTGATTGAAAAGTATTATTGATGGTATAATAATTATAAAAGGATAAAGAACTAGTGGGAACTTATTTCAAATAGGGGGCCCAATAAACTCTTTATATCTTATTTTAAAAGATGAAAATAATCTTTGGAATAGAGGACTTTTCAACCTTGTCCAAAATAATCTAAGAAAGGTTTCAAAATAAAAATTTGTGAGAGATCTTCCCTATTTGAGTAGAGATAGAGATATATTTTTTATAACTTTTTAGAATGGTATGATTGTTCAAGGACAACATAAAATAGTCAATATACAATCAAATATACCACTTGAGTTGATTCACTCAAATCTTTGTGGACTCATGAGACTCTAGTCAACTAGATGTATTCTATATTTCATTAAATTCATAGTTGACTATAAAATAATTAAATTTTTTTATGAAACAGAAGTCACATACATTATAATTTTTTAATCATTTCAAATGAGAAGATTAAATAGAACTCGATGTTCACATCAAGAAGATAAGAATTTAAAATTGGAATGAATTTACTAGGAATTATTTCAAATCATATCTTGACAATTACAATACTAAAAATAAATATATAAACCCCTAAAATATTATTAGAATATATTTATTGAGAGAATGAATAGAATTATTATTGAAAAGGAAAGAATAATTATTATTGAGTTTTAAAGATCAATTTTTTTTAGAGAGAAGCTATGTGCATAACCATACATATTCAGAATAGGTGTTTTAAAAGATAAAATTTAAAAATTAATCATATGATATGTGTTATAAAAATTATCCAAAAGTGAGTTATTTCAAATCCTTTAGAATCCCTTACATGATTAAAATAAAATACTCAAATCTGGGAAAATTTGATGAGAATATTGGAGAGGGTATGTTTTTTAGATACTTATCCAATGGAAAAGTATTTAAATTTTGGAATAAAAGATTTCATTTTTTTTGTATTTTTTGATGTTAAAATAAACCCAAAAATTGTGTTTTAGTTTTACTAAATTTTTATATTTCTAGAGAGAATAATGAGAAACTTTATCTGAAAGACAATTTTAGATAGGTTAAAACTATTATAAATATTTTTAAAAATAAACATGATCATGCTAGTGATGTGGAAGAATATACTAGAAATGAAAAAAAGAAGTACCAGAATTTGAAGAAGTATGTAAAGGTGGAGAATATAAATATAAATCAAATCAAACCAGTTACAAAAAGAAGGAAGTTGAGATATGATATTCATGTATAGGAACTGACTAGAAGAATGATAACATTTGATAATCAAACATCAATTATTTATAAAATTCCAACACATTAAGTGGATAAATCTATCAAACATGGATAATTGATTAGGTATATTAATGATGAATTAGATAAAATTGGAAATAATTACACTTGGGATATTTTTCTTAGACCAAATGATAAAAATGTTATTAATACCATGTGGGTGTTCAAAAATAAATTGATTGAAAAGGTATAAGTAATAAGGAATATGGAAAGGCTAGTGTGAAATGAGTACTCCCAATTTTAAAGATTTTATTTTTAATATTAGAATATATTATAATGTAACCCATTGTAGTGACTTATATTAATTATAAAATCCATCATATGGGTGTCAAATATGCCTTCTTGAATGGTTAACTGGAAGAAGATGTGTATATTGAGAAGCCTGATTTTTTTGTTGGAAAATTATTGTTAAAAAATATGAAAACTGATGAAGGAATTATAGGGTTTGAAATATGCCCTATGGAATCAGTATTCAATGTTGAAAAACTAATTGGAAGACATGAAATTTTCAAAATCAAGGTGGATGGAAACCTGAACATTATATAGTTAAAAGTAGTTACTCACATTGTAATTATTTATATTAATGATGTCATTTGTATATGATATCAACATATTATTTTAAAGGAATTTAATATATAAATACATAACAACTTTGAGATATCTATATGAGGAGGTTTGAGATACTTCTTGGGATTACAAGTGATGTAAAAAATAAATAATTTATCTTCTTATCCCAATATAAGTATTCCAAATAAATTTGGATGAATTTTAAGATGGAGGACTCAAAACTGGTATCTATAGCCATAAAGTTGGGATAAATTTTTCAAAGGATGTTGAAGATGAGAGTGTTAATTAATGAGAATTCATAAAACTGATTAAAATACTGTTATATCTCACTACATATTTAACAAACAATATATATGTAGTTATTTTATGTGTAAGATATTATAATGATCCCAATGAATAACATCTTATGGATAAAAATGAGAGTCCTTAAATATATCAAATGGAATCCAAGTTATAGGTTATTATACAAAAGGGGGAAAGTTTAGATTTATATACATTTAATAATGTATAATGGGATGGGGATTTTGATGATATCAGGTTCAGTTTAGGTGAAATTTTCTTCTTAGGATATATCTATGTGGGTTTTCATTATAAAAATCATAATTTAGTGACATCGGTCACTATAGTGGTGGAGTATATGGTTGTCACTGGTATATGGAAAAAAATAATTGAGATGAATGAATAGTTGCATGATTTGAGGATGAAGGTAGAGAAACCTCTCAAAATTAATTATGGTAATCAATGATCTATTAAAATATAAAAAAAATTATTTCAATACTCCATGTATAATAATATTGATATCATGTTTCACTTCATCAAGGAGAGAGTTTCCAATGGAGATTTAATCTCGAACTCATCATAACTCGAGAAAAATTGTATGATATTTTCACCAAGGCTATTCTTAAGGATATATTTGAGACATTAGGGATTATTTGGAATTTTAATAAACTATAAAAAAATTTAAAACCTTTGTGGGGACTCCCATTGAGCCTTGGATTACGTTATTAAAGGCTTATAACTAGATACTCATAACTCTTTTCATGAAAGATAAATTTTCCATTGAAAAAGATGATAAATTATATGTAAAAATGGGTATTGGTGAATTTCTAAACTTATATGTGATTAATGTATTATCCATTTATATTATGATAAGTGGGATTTTTTTGTAGTGGTGAGTTATTTGATTGAGGGGGAAATAATCTTATCGCTTAGAAAAAATGTTTCTTGTCACTGGGAGATGGGGTTCTCATAGAAAAAACTCTAACATATGGTGTGCTATTGAGATATTTTTTCACATGAAAATAGGAGTTATTTTGTGTCTCTTTAATGAAAATTGTGTTTTAATAATTATTTTCATGAGTTTGACAAAAAATCCAAAGGGGGAGACTGAAGTGCCCTTGAGATTTTTTAGGAAGTGATCTTTGTTGTCAGCCATGAGTTTGAAAGTTTGAAAATTCACATGAGGTGTTTTTAAGATTTTTTTTTAAAAAATTTCTATTTTTATTCAAAGTAATTATGAATTATGATATTTAGGTGGAGAAATATGGATATGTCCTAGACCCTATAAGGTTGAAAAAACCACAAACATAAGAAATAAAAAAGTCACTTATGAGGTCACGACAACCATTACTATAAGGTTGAGACAGGTGCATCTGAGGATCATAGAGGACTCAATAAGGTTGGAAAAAACTTCAAAAGGTTACATATTATATATACCCAATCCTTTTACACATATTTATTAAATTATTTTAAACCTAAATATCCAATAAACACAAACAAAGTATCAAGAGTCCTAGTGTCTTTGGAAGATTAGGTACATGAAACATTAACATGAAACTTAAATAAAAAATATTTATTTTAATAATAATAATGATATGATAAATATGTTTTAACTCTTAAAACTACATAGGATAACCTAGGTAATAAATGGGAAAATGGGATGAGATAAAAACCCCAGTAAAAAAATAAACATGATAATAAAGCATTGCATATGATTTAGCAGGCATAACATAATATCATAAAAGATAAGGATCATGAATAATCATATGGGATCATAAAAAATATATGGTATAATAATATAATGTAAATATATTAATGTTTTATCAATATAAAACATGAAATAAGAATAAATCAAGGTCAACTTCCAAGACAACATCACATGGTGGACAAAGTCCCATCATGGATTAGGTTTTATCACTAATCCAATACATAGTGTATCATGGGACAAAAAAATTATCCAATGTATTGTAGTTCTATCCGGGTTCAACCATAATAACATATACATTCTAATGTGTTCCACAAAAGGAAATCAGTCATAAATCATAGACATAATAATTACCCATGGAAAGAAATTGGTTGTATAATCTTTCCTAATATCATAATCAATGGATATTTCATAACGATTCCAAATAGAAGAATGGATTTAATATTTTGTATATTAATATTTTATTAAATAATCATAGATCTCAAAATATTGTGTTCATTTTGAAAAAATTTCATGAGAATGGAAAGTGAATTGTGTATAGAATTGAACTTTCAAAACACTGTTTTAAGTACCCGGTTAGTGGATTTTGGAGAAAGAATAAGTATGGAATTTTCCCTGAAAACCATAGTTAAACCAAAATAGTTACACTTAATAATCCCAGTAAGATTTCACTAGAGGGGGATGATCCCGTAAGGGGAAAAGCACGGTAGGGTTTTTTCTCTCGTCATCGCCTCCTTCTCCTCGGGTTGTCGCGGCGGTCCTCTCTGCTCTCGGCGAGATCTGGCGGCGAGTCTTCTTGCGGTGGCGCTTTGTGGTTTCAGTTGGCTTGATGTTCTATTGCTGGCCTCTCCTTGCCCGATGCCTTCTCACTAGATAGGGTTTCTAAGGCAGCGCGGTTCCTGTCTGCAATTGAGTTTCCAGATCCAGTATTAGGAGGTCTCCATCTCATCTTCGGGGTGTGCGGTGGGTGATTTTCCGTGGTCTTCATGGGTGTTCTAGGTGGCGGCAATGTGATCTGGGTGGCCGGGCTACCGTCTCGCGGTCTGTTTTTTTTCTTTTGCTTCTATTTTCTTTACAGTTATTTTGTTCAGGTTATGCTGTTTCCAGTCCGCATGTGGATTTTGGTTTCTTCTTAGCTGAGTCTGTGATCTGCGTTTCCTGGTAATCCAGATTTTCGTGAGGATAGATATTTCTTTGAAGGTTTCTGAAATCTCATGGGTTGGCAGTTCAATTTTGTTTGGTTTTTGGTCGATTATGCATTGTTGTTTTATTGGATTTCGGATGGAAGGATGCCATTGGTGTTATGCTGGAAGTGATTGGTTTTGAGTGATTGGATTTGGTCTGGGTAGGCCGCAGTTATAAAGGATTCTGAAATCAAGGTGTTGATGGAGGATTTTGATTTTGATTTGGTTTTATGGTGTTGATTTGGTTGATGATTCTGTGCATTTTGAAGGTTTTTTGGTTGCATTTTGTGTGTTCTGCGGTCTTGTCATATGAGACAGGGCATCCAGTTCATTTTCAAGGGATTTTTCCAGAAGATGTTCAGAGCAGGGAGCGTTCTCCTCATCATTGATATCCAGAATTGGAAGTTGAGAGGGTACGACGCTTGCCATCGGTATCGGGCCCATGCATCCTTGTACGGGACAACTAGCCGAGCAAAGATGGGAAGGTGGACGCTGATCATATTGTTTTTGTTGCTTGGGTGGAGCTTTTTCTTGCTTTTTAATTAGATTGTATTTGGTCTTGATGATCTTGACTGTGGAGACATGGTTAGGTCTTATGTCTTTGATGTCATTCTGGTTTCTCAATTTTTCCTCAAAAGTGTTTTTGAAATAAAAATTTAATTTTCAGTCAAAATAGTTATACTTAAAATATTCCATTTTTAACAAAATCACAAATTTAAATAAATACTTTAATTGAGTGTTATATAAAATGATTGAGGGATAGAAATGTTCCCCTTAATTGAGATTGATTTTGAAGAAGATATTTGAGAAATAAACTTAATGCATTTGTATCCCAATAAAAGGAAGGGAGAATAACAAGGTATATATATAAGATGAAAATATATATAATTTAGAAAAATTACATAACATCAAAGTGTGATATAAGGTTATTTAGGGAGAGAAAGGTCATAATCCAATGAAAAAGGGTGGTTTAGAGAGATTTCCTAACTTATGTTCCGTAATCGTTCTGCGCTTTCACTTAATGTCCTAAATAATAAAATAAAATTCTTTAATTACTTAATTCAGAACCTTTTACATCTATATTTGATCTATTATTACTATATTATGTTTATTAAAAACCATTTTAGTGAGTTATATAGCTTAATTTCACTGTTTAGGGGGTGTTTGTTTTATGGTTCTAATGTCAGATTACTTGTGTATAATTGTGGATGTTATAATAAAATTGGACTATAAATCTTGAAGTGAGATGAAAAAAATATTAATTTAATTCCATAAATTTCAATAGTCCAAAATTCTTGTATTTTATTGACATAGTTACAATTCATTTAGTAAAAATGTTATGGTTAGATCATTTAGGTTGTTTTACCACCCATCACAAACTATATTTTTTTATTTAACTAAATATTTATTAAAAAAATAAAATAACATTAAATAATTTATAATATAATTATTATTATCATATTTAACAACAATATTTTTTTATAACTAGCCATGAAGGTGGTGGATAAAAACGAAGTGCGTTGTTCAGGGTGGTGGTGAACCAACCATATTGTGAACAATGCTTCCATTTAAGAATAAAATTTGTAGAGGGTAGAAGAATGATATTATAACATGAGAATAACATATCAGTATATTTAGGATTCTAATGTTAATATTTTTAGGTAGACAGATAACATATGGGGGTGGCAGAAGATGAATATAATTGAAAGAGGATAATCAGGAATTTTACATCTTCCTTTGGCCGCCTCCTCTTAGGATACCCCTTAAGGCTCATTGAAATGGTATTTGGATGAAAACAGAAGCACTTAGATGTGGGGTAGATTATTGGGATGATAGTTTAGTATAAATTGGAAAATATCCATGTCCTCAAAGTTCTGAGGAGAAGGGGTGGTGTGGGGTTGTTTTTATAAGGGGAGAAGATGTGTGTTTTTGAATATTATAATCATTAGTTTATTATTTTGGTTCATGTATACCCATAGTATTTATTCTAGTGACTATATATAGTAAATGGTACATGTGAAATTGAAATAGTGTGTTCCTACATCAGTTATAATTCAAAAATTTATAAATTTAGCTTCTAATTCTCAATTTCGTATTTTATCGTATTTCACTATTTGCCAAAAAATTACATATTTTAGAAAAATATAAAAAATTAAATATAACCATTTTTCAATTATTAGATTCAAAAAATGATATTCATTTTTTGAAAATAATTTAATAAATATAAGGAATTTATTTTTTACTTAAAATCTTCATTTATTTGAAAAATATCAATTTTAATATTTTAATCAATTTTCCGACCCTTTAAAAAATTACTTATGGTATCCTAAAATTATATTATCATTATAATACAACTTAATATTAATTTTTCTATCCATTTTATTAAAATAAACTTTCTTTTAAATCTTTATATTTTTTTTATAAAAATGAAAATAAAACATTTAGGTTTTACAAAAATACAAGCACTTATTTTTTCTTTTAAAACATATCTATTCTTGTATCATGATATTAATATTTCATATTACCATTTTATAAGATTATTAAATATTATTTTACATTTACATATGTGAGGATACTATTCTAATGGTCATATTACTATTCATAATAGTCAAAATACTATTTTAATGGTCATATTTGTAATTGTTATATGAGTTCCCTAATTTTAATAAATACGTTATATTTAATTAATTAATTATTAAATTATATTTTATATCAAGGTTACACTAATTTTAATTTTCAAAATATATATTTCATTAAAAATATTCTGCTTCATTTCTACAACATCGTTCATTGGTGGTATTATTCTAGGGGATCGAGTAGATCCAAATTTTCCTATTATTGTTATCTTACCTTCTATTATGTGCCCCATTATAATAAATTCAATTATTATGTCCATATTTATTCTCTAAATTTAATTTTTAAATTAATATAATAAAATATACTTGGTTTTATCATGTGGTGCAGTGCATTATATAAAATTATATCACTAAATGTGATATAATTATATATTTAAGTTGGAAATTCCATTGATATAAATCTGGTTCATTACATTCTTCCCCCTTTAAGAATTTATTTCCTCAAAAATGCGTTTTACATACTAAGGTGAAAATATGTGAGAGCACATCTATTTCATGGATTCCTATAGTTCCCTTATTTCCTCCTTATAATTAGGGGTTCACCATAGTACATTGACTATACAAGTTATCTTGCTACATAGAACTCTATCTCTACACTCCAAGATATTCATGGGCTCCTCCTCATAATAGAGAACATTTTCCAGTTTCAATACCTTTGAATTCAATACATGTGAGGGATTTGGTATGTAATTCCTCAAGAGGGATATGTGTAATACATCATGCATTTGAGATAGAGTTAGTGGGAGTTACAATCAAGAATACATAGCTTTGATGTGACTGAGAATCTCAAAGGGACTGATGTACATGGGGCTTAACTTTCCTTTATTCCCAAACCTCATTTATCACTTCTAGGGAAAATGTGGGGGAATAATTTATCTCCTACCTCATATTTCAGGTCTCATCGATGATTGGAAGCATAAATATTCTTTTGACTTTGATCCACCCTAATGTTTTGTTGAATGGTCTGGGACCTTTCTACCATTTCCTCAACTATTTCAGGACCCAAAAACTTGTGTTCACCAACTTCAACCTAGCAAGAAGGTGTTCTAAATATCCTCCCATAAAGGGATTCATATATATCAATTTGGATTCTTGATTAGA
The DNA here is from genome assembly GCA_963277665.1 of Viscum album. Taxonomy (NCBI): domain Eukaryota; kingdom Viridiplantae; phylum Streptophyta; class Magnoliopsida; order Santalales; family Viscaceae; genus Viscum; species Viscum album. Next base: position 1,495,570,270 of record OY728120.1, read on the forward strand.
AACTATTATTTTTTGAGAACTTGACTGGAGGAAGATGTTGATCCCATCCTCATTTGAAGTCCATCAAGCATTCTCTCATCATATATTCTAGTGTTTAGAGTACCCTCATATTGGCCATTAGTTTGGTGGTGATAAGTCATACTAAAGTTCAATTTAGTTTTTAGATAATGTTGAATAATTCTCTAGAACATAGAGTTAAATCTCAAATATTGGTCAGAAAAAATTGATAATGGTGTTTCATGAAGCATCACCACTTCTTTGATGTATATCCTTACAAGTTGATCTAGTGATAAGTCCTCTCATTTTTAAATGAAATGAGAAGTCTTTGTAAAATTATCCACTACAACCCATATTGTATTATTTCCTCTTTATGTCTTCAGAAGACCAATGAAAAATACCATGGTGATTTTTTCCCATTTCCATATAGGTATGGTTAATGGTTGAATCACCCCATTAGATTTTTTCCTCCTATCCTTCACATACTGATATACAAGGAATTTTGATGTATATTCTATGATTTCCTTCTTTATATTGTCCCACCAATAGTTTTCTTAAATATCCTGAAACATATTAGTTATCTATGGATATATGTAGAGGATCCAACTATGTGTATCATTTAACAACTCCTTTATCTTAGGATTTGATGTTACACATAGTCATGACCCAACTCTTATAAATCCTTCTTTATAAATTTTTAAATATAAGGATTTACTAATTTCTTATGGATTTCACCTTCTTATGTATTTTAATATAATATCTTTAAGAATCATTTATCTTCTCCAAAATGGATTGTTGATAAAACATTTGAGAGGTAAATGATGATATTACTTCCTTTACGATTCCTATGTCCATCCTTTTCATGTCCAAAAAGAATGGATCCTTCTTAATTCTAATCATTAATATGGTTGTCAGATCCTTTCTACTTAGATAATCTTGCACTTTACTTGATTTCTCAAGATGGATGTGGATTTGGCAGTCATAGTCTATGATCATCTCTTACCATATCAACTGGTTCATATTAATATCTCTCAATGCAAATATATATTTTAGGCTCTCATGATCCATATATATTTCAAACTTCTCTTGATAAAGATAGTGACTCCAAATCATCAATATGAAGATCACTCCAGCCAACTCTAGATAATGCATTGGGTAGTTCTTATCATCAAATTTTAACTTCCTTGAGGTATAAGATACTAGTTTATCATTATGTATTATCCACAGTCCAATATCTTCTTTGAAGCATCGATAAATAATATTAAAAGCTTCCCACTTGAGGAAAGTGTGAGTACTGGTGTAGTGATAAGGTTTCTTTTCAATTCCTTGGAGCTCTCATCTCATTTATCAACACCCCGAACCTATTTCCAACTTTATCTATGCTCAGGGACTATGGGACACTAGGCCTTAGGCATGCTTCCCTGTATGAAAAAGGCTTCCAACTAGCTGTAAAAGTCTAATAAGTTACATTGGGGAGACTATAAATTTTGGTTATGATAATAATAGTGATATATATATAACACAGTAGCAGACATAACCCTACAATGGATGAAAAATAATAAAAAATAAAAGTATATATTATAGAAGAAGTAATTATAGGCCCATAGGCATCATAAAATTTGAAACTAAATACACATTACATGATAGTTATTCAAAAAAAAATATGCATGGTCACCCATGGAATGCCATATAAGTACATATATAAAAGTCCAAAAAGGAAGTCTAGCTTGATGTAGAGGAACCACCTGGTCCACTACCACCTATCCCAACAAAATAAATCATTGATCACTATAGTTCAAAGCCTGAACCCAGTCCCTAACCTGAACTCAAAACTATAAAGCCTATACACACCCTGAGGGGCCCGTGTATGGTATCAGTATGGACTCGGTAGGCCACCACCAATGTGTTCCTTTCTTAAATCCAAAATTATACAGTGTATTCATATGTCAATAATTAGTATAAAATCACATATAATAATAAACGACTAACTCCACTTGTGCTCAATATCCCCAAGTGATCATTTCACCCACTTTATCCAATGACTGAGTGAAATGATATATCCACGATTAGTCATATGAGAAGTACCTTAGTATCTAATCCACATACATGCCACCTGACACCTCATTCAAGTTTACACCCCATGATCCACCAACTGTGTAACTAAAATATCATCATCATGAAAATTAATACATCCCATGTTCCTAAAAATTCCATTCAAAATGTAGCCATTAGATGAACAACCCGACGTCTTGAGGAACAATGATATTCATCCTCCTGTAAATAATAATTCACCATCGGTTCAATAGACCAAAGAAATGAGGCAGAATGATATCCATCCTATAATAATCCAAGATCATAAAACTTAAATATGATGGCGATAATCAACTCTGAATCGATGGTCTGAAACACTATCAACCGTGGATTTCTACAATGTGAACCTTCTTTATAACTGATGGTCAACACCATACCATAACCAGTAATATCTACAGAGGCCTCCACCCTTAATGAGTTGTCAAAAACACCAAAAATGAGTCATATCTTTGTGCACATGACTCCAATAAAAATGTTGGCACTACCACAAAATAGGTTTTTATCGGCGCTATAAAAAGGCCTTTATCAGTGCTAAAAAATGCTGTTAATCTCTACAAAGATAAAGGGGGTACCTTTTTTTCAGCACATAAGAAAGTGCTGAAAAAATCCCCTTTTATCATAAATAAAAAAAGAACTGATAAAGGGAACTTTTATCAGCGTTAAAAAAAGCGCTGATAAACAGGTCCTTTATTAGTGCTTTTTTAGCGTGGATAAAAGACCATTTTTGTCAGATATTTTTTTACCACTGATAAAATTTTAAAAACATTAAAAAAATCTACAAATCAGGGAGGGGATTCAACAGTGCTTGAACCCCCCCCCCCCTTCAACAGTGCTTGAACCCCCACCCCCAAGCCCGCATGCCCAAGTCGCCACCCCACCAACCCTTTAACAGTGCTAGCCCTTATTCCACCCTCGCACATGACATACCTACTCCTAGATTCGAACTCGAGACCTATTTCTTATGCACCTAAGCCTTTACCACTCCACCATATTGCTTGTCTCTTCATTTATTAATATATATATATATATTTAATTATATTTACTCGTATATTAATATATATTTATATAAACACATATATATATTTATATTAATATATATATATATATATTTAGTTATATTAATATGTATATATATTCGTATATTAATATATATACATACATATATAGTTATATTTATATATTTATATATTTATTCATATATTAATATATATTTATATCCATTTATTTATATATATTTATATTTTTTATCCATATATTAATTTTTATATTAATATATATTAAAAAATATTATATATTAATATGTATATACATATGTTTAGAATATATAGATAATATATATCAATTTTTCAATACATACACACACAAATACACACATACACACCTCATAAAGGTATATAAATATTAATATATTTGTATTTTAAATAAAATGGATATTAGTTTTTTATTTAGATAAGCCTTATATATTGATAAATATACTTTATATGTAAATATTTTTAATTATTTATTTATAAAATTAAAATTTTATGGGCGAATATATAAAAAATATGTATATATTGTTATATAATTGATTATAAATAACATTACCTTGTAAAAAACAATAAAATTACCAGGCCATAATATCAATATAAATGAAACCACTAGGAATAAATCTAATCCCCCATAAAAAATGTCAAAAAGACCCCCTGAAACAAGGTTGAAATTCCATCGAATGTTAAAAAATTTTAGTATCTGGACTAAAAACTCAGTTTGGAGTCCTTCAAATACCTTTATTTACTTGAATAATATGAAATAAGTTTTTATTATACCGTCAGTGCGTAGAGCTCATCACAGGCTTTGATTTGATATGCCGTAGAGCTCAAACGGACACCCAGATCAAAAGTTATGGTAGTTTGAAGTTTGAGTTACGTTTTCAACTTATTTTAGATATTTTTTTTGATTTTTTATGTCTTCAAATTATTATTAAATGATTATTATTCAATTATAATTATAAAATTATTAATTAATATTTTTTAAGATATTTAATATGCCATTTCCCTACATATCTTATATATTAAGTGCAAATGTTTATTTATAATTATCTAAAACATATTTAAATAATATATATTATATTTATATCAATTTAAATATACTTATATATTTATATATCAATATATTATTTGTTATGAAATATATATATTTTTTCAAATATAACCTTTATCAGCACTAGGAAAAAAAGTGCTGAAAAGGATCCACCTTTATCTGCGCTACTAAAAAAGCACTAATAAAGGGGGCCCCTTTAATAGCGCTAAAAGAGAGCTGATAGAGGGGAGCCTTTTTCAGTGCTTAAAAAAGTGCAGATAAAGACACCCCTTTTATCAGCTCTTTTTTTAGTGCTGTTAAAAGGTGGCGCTGTAGAAACCCAGTTTTGTTGTAGTGTGGCCAATAAAGGTGAGCGAAAATCACCAATATGTACCTAAGCCACACTAGCCAGCAACCTCATCGTAATATTATAATCACACCACCCAAATCCCAATGGTTAACACCATACCATGTTTTTCAGGATATGCACTTAGTCCTAAAGAACTCTTCACCTCAATCTTGATGAACTATATCACCTCATTCAACTAATCAACATCACCCCATGTATCTCAGGCCATACCCTCAACCTAAAGAACTCTGTCACCTTAGTCCTGATGATCGAAATCACCCCAAGTAACCTGGGCCATGACCAAAACATTCCCATGGAACCAATTTAATCATATCAGCATATAACTTATTAAATTAAACAACTAGACTAACCTTCCCAGTTGATCAAAAATACCTATACCCAAATTACTAATTTTTAAATAAGAAAGATAATTCCCATCAATATCTCAAAACATTAATTAAAATTTTAAAACAAAAATTAATTAATCAAGGGTTTAACTTGGACAATACACAAGTGTGCATTTAATAATTCACCTCTTATCACCCATATATTTAAGGATAAATCTATAAACCACCTAAATTAGACCCATGGAATTCACTCATCAAATATTAACCTCTATTTTGATCTGTATCAGAATAAAATGGAGTTTTAGAAAAATTCCCTAAAAATAGTTCAAAAGAGCTCACATGTATTTAGCATCCCGTATGGATATATAAAAAATGAATTGTTGAAATTATATTAAAGGAATTTATGAGAGGAATCTATATCCACTGATGGTACCTGAATCGGATTTCAAATGAATAGAGGAAGCTAAATCTTATAGAGAGGGAAGGAGGAGCTCCATGGCCAACAAGATGGAGGTGCTGTGTGTAGATGGAGAAAATATGGGAGATGCCTCTTAAAGAAGTAGGGGGGATGGTAATTTTGGACTCTTTAAAAATCAACATGGTTATTGTATAGTTTGGAAAACCGTGTACCAACCAGGACATGATCCCTATCCAAAGGAAAGACATCCCATATGGTCTGGTCACACAGTTTGTAAAATCATGCGCCAACTGTGTGGGTGACTCTGCACACCTTCACTCCATCACATTATTTCCTGGAAGAGGATGAATTATTTTGAAAACCATGTCCCTTAACAAAAATAGGCCACACACTTTAGACTTCTAGATTAGACAAACCATGTGAAAACTGTGTACCCTTTTCTAACTTTCCCAAACTTGGGATCTCGGATCCCGATCCTCCTAAAACCCATTCAAACCCTAAAGTCACTCAACATGCTTTACAACATGTCTAAAAAACACCTTGGAGCATTAAAAATCTTAGTATTAGGTCACAAATCCCAAAATGTTGTTGTCCTATCCACCAAATATAAAAATTCATGTTTACGAAGGAAATAGCCCATTCAAAAAACCTAATATATTACATATCAATCCAGAAAAACTATACTCCATTTTGGGTCAGTTTGGTTAGTAGGTTTGATAATCAAGATAATTGTTTTAAAAATCATCAATAATGCCTTTTTAGTCCATGGAAACTATCGATCTCCATTACAAATGTTGGTTTAGGACACTCCTCAATTAATATTTTCTTCGAAGGGTCCACAGATATCCATTTTCTGGTGATAACATGTCCTAATAATGATTCATACTCCATCCAGAACTCACATTTATTATAATTTTCATATAGAATATACTTTTAAAAATTATTTTGCATGATATTCAAATATTCCTCATGCTCATATTTTGTTTTAGAATATATTAGAATATCATCAATAAATACTACCACAAATATGTCAAGTTAATCCCTAGATACTATATTAATTAAGTCAATAAAGTTTTTTGGAGAATTAGTGATTCTGAATGTGATCACTATGAACTCATAATGTCCATACATTATTTGAATGACAATCATAATAATATATTTCTTATTCACCATTAATTGACGATATCTTGAATGATTGTCTACATTAGAGATGTACTAGGCCCCACATAGTTGATTGAATAAGTCATCAATTTATGGTAGGGGATAATTTTTATTTATCATGTTTTTGAAGAGTTCATGATAATCAATGTAGAGGTACATTTAACTATCCTTCTTCTTTATGAGGAGGACTGGAACACCCCACATTGAAGCACTCAGGTGTATAAAACCCTTTTTTAGATTCTCTTGTAACATCTTCTTCAGTTATTCTAACTAAATGGTAGTCATTATGTTGGGAGACTTAGATATTTTCTAACATTTAGGAATAAGATAGATAGGGAACTCAACCTCATAGTCTAGAGGAAGACCAGGAAACTCTTCAAGAAATACATTACTATAATCCCTCATAACAAGAATGTCTTCAAGCATGATTTCTACTTTGTATCAATCATTTGAACTAGATATTATTTCTTATAAGGATATAATATCCAAACCTAAGATGAATATTCCAAAGTAGATTCATCCTCCTCCTTACACTTGAATATAATCATAGGATTACTTGGGATATAAAGAGCTATCTCCCTTCCCAGAAAGTTGATGTTGTATTTATATAAGGGAATCCAATTCATGCCAAATATAGCATCAAATTCAACTAAAGGAAGTATGATAATATTTTTTGGATGTTTTAGTCTACAAAAATTTACTAGGGAGGAGTTGGGATGCTATAATTTATCTATTTCTTGTTCTCATAGATAACTCAACCCCAATGTTTTGAGGTGGTGATTAAATAGTTCTACTAAAATTTTAATATATAAAATAATTTGTAGAACTAGAACCAAATAGTAAATTAACTTTTCTTGAATTAATAACCAATGTAAATGTCACCACATAATTTTCAGGATCCACCTCTACATTAGTGGTAAAATATTCCCTTCCTTTCTCTCTAGTACTTAGAGTTTTCTGTGTTTGATTATCTCTTATAACTACTATTATAGGGAATTGGTTCACATAATGTCTGTGTTTCTTACATTTGAAGCACTATTCCATATGTTGAGTGTTGATTTGAACCTTATTTTATTCCATCACATTAGTGGGTTTCTTCAAATATCTTTAACAATGATTAGCATGATGCCCCTATTTTCCACATTTGAAGAAACCTAGTTCCCTTAAGATAGTTTTTAGGATACATCTTCATAATTTTTTGACATGTGGGAAGTTGGGTTTTCAATCCTTTATGAGATTTATCCATTAATCCTCCTGAATAAAACTATATTTTATTCTTTTTATCTCCAAGATTAGATACCATTTTAACACCTCAAGCTTTCACGGTACGTTTCACTTTGAATAATGCAGTAGCTTGCGTTGTACGCAACTTAGAGTTTTAACAATCCATGACCAATCAAATTAGCCATCATGAATAGTAATACCTAATTTTTAAAAATTTATAAATTTTACTCTTCAAAATGGAGTTCATTTTTGGATTCAAAATATCAAAATTATCTTAGGGTGTTTTTTTGGTATTTTTCTGAAAACATTCTATTTTTGATAAATAGTGAAAAACACTGCGTGATTGTTTAAAACTGACTTTTTATTTAAATATTTAGTTATTTTATATTAATTTATTTTAGGTTAAAATAGATACATAAGACCTATATATGTTCAATGTAATTCATTGGAGTCATTTTATAATAAGTTTAGATATATAAAATTTTATTGAACTTTTTACCGTCTTTTACCCACCTTATAGGAGCATTTGAAAATTTTCATAAAAATTAATTTTACTGCTTCTATGAGTTGAATTTCAAAAATCCGAGAGACATAGTTAATATCAGTAAGTAAAATGTGGTTCAATAAGATGAAAACAATTTTTGGTGAATAGTAATGTTTGACTTTTATTTACCATGATTAAAAGTAAATAGGGTAATTAACGGTAAAAATGATATTATAATTACCCTAACACATGTACTAATTCTATTGGATAAGTGTAATTCGACAAAAAACAATCTTAGGAATAAAAGATGATTCTTTTGGTCCACTTTGATTAGATTAGGTCATTTATTATTATTTTATTTAAAGAAGAGTTAAAAGAGTTAAATTCAAAGTTTAATAACTAAACCATTTTTAATATAGAGTTACACAAAATATAAATTTGACTATAAATATTCATTATAAATATAAAAATATTTACTACATAATGGTATTTTATTTATAATTTTTAGACATTAAATAATTTAATTTATTTATGACACAATGATGATGTAGTAATTATCTTATTAATAAATTATTAAAAGAATTGATATTATAAATATCAAAATAAATGTAAATTGAGACTTCGGATGAATTAAACTAATTTTATAAGTTAATATGAAATTTTAGGGTTGATTAAATAAATTTTATTCAAAGTGATAAAGTTTTTATGTCTTTCAAAAAAATAAAATACTAAATAGTGTCAAAATTGACATAATTGAGTTTTTAAAACAAATACTATAATATTAATTGATATAATATTTCTAAAAAATATAAGATTCATCAAAATAACTTATATAAGGTTATATATAATAATAATTAACCACTTGGGGTTTTCTTGGCTTATTATAGTAAGTTTATTAACCATATAATATAAAAATACAAAGAGACACGGTAAATGTCAAACTATTTAACTAAGTGTTAAATATAAAAGATAAGGTTAATATGGTGACATAAACCTGTATAAAACCTTTTGGTTGAGATTTTTCAACCCATCCCCACTATATACTCGAAATAAATTATATTGGAGCCATTAGAAACTGAAAATGATTTTATTATAAAATATTATTTCAAGCTTTTCCTAACGTGACCCTCACCTCTCTTATAAAATGGTACTTCCCCTTCTCTTAATTTTACACCTCCAAAGCCATTTGGATTGGAAAAACCATGCCCAAATATCCTGCCAACTTCCCTCACATAAACCTAGAGTCCTTAATTTTATCAGAAAGCCAACCTAAGGAGCCCTTTTGATCAACTCAAAAGGAAACACCCGAAGAAGAGGTAAAAATTTCACCACCCTCTTTCAAGTTATTTTCTTCTTCCACTTCCTCTTTCATTGTTGTTTCCAAACCAAAATAATATCACTAGTACCTCATACATACTTTGATGTTATTATAAATATGGTACAACCATATCCATTATTCTATCCATCCTATGAATGACAAAGTCACCATACGTGCGTACGTACGTCTTGCCATCTCCACGTCGTGGTGTAGTTTGTTATTCAAACACTTCATTATTTGGATGGGTATAATAATGAGTATAATTGATGTAAATAATAAATATAACATGTTAATTATTCTGTATATATGATATAATATCAAATTATATATGATTTCACCATTAATATAATGACACTGTCTCTCGTGCGTACGTACGGATTACCGTCTCCACGAACGCGATGAGATTGATTCCCCATCGTAATCATTCAAGAATAATTATCATTTTATGATTAAAAATAATGTTTAAAAACTTAATATAATTATTTATACGAATCATATACATTCTATCCATGACAAACATGGATTACATAACCAAGTATATAAAGGAAAACGAATCAATTAACACCCAAAACGATGATACTACTGAAATATTATTAACAAAGAAATATTAGAGGATCATATATGATATCATATTTATGTATATAGTTATTGTATAATTTAATAACAGTTATTTAACTATTATACAAGATTTTAACGTACCCTCAACCAATAAAAGTACAAGTTTAGGGTTAATTCTACAATCTCTTTACTTATCTGAGGTTGTTAGTACATAAGTATCTACTAGGACTTCTTTATCATCCACATCCATGTTTTCTTACATATATATTTCAAAAAAAATTTACAATTTACTAGACTATGGGTTAAATTCATTAATACCCTTGTTTTACCTTCTAAAATTTGAAAGGTATCTTTTCATCATTTTCCAAACAAGGTACTTTATGGCCTTTTCGACAAAATTAAGGTAAGAATGTATTTTTTAACTTATACGGTGTGTGCGACTATTTTCCGCCGTTATAACATCATCAAAGATTCCCTTACAATATTATAGAAATATTTTGAAAATAAATTTTTTCTTTTATAATTATGTGGCTTTTAAATGATTTCAAAAAAAAGAAAGAGATATTTCTCTCAAATAGTTTTGATTTCATCTATGTCAACATCCTTTGATGGATTTTAAACTTGTTTGAAGTTGATTCATTATGATAAAAATCTTCCATATTGTATTAAAGGTTCTGTGATATGTTTGACTATGGATTTGTTATTTTTATTCTATTCATGGTTTATGGTTAATATATTAACATTTCATATGCTAGTTTTAATATGAATGTTTATGTTATGTTTCAATCTTTTCACATGACGAATGTATTGGACTTAGTAAGTGATGGGTGGAGCCCACTATAGCTCCCCGATGCATCAGTAGGTCTCATGAGACAAACTAGTGTCTTGGCACAAGGCCTTGATAAAATTTTATTTTTAGTATTGGAATGAGGCCTTGACTATGTGGTTATGAAGTATGGCATTATGAATTCAATCATTATGAAATTGGCTATTGATATTGCATGTGATTATTCAACTAGTAGAATATCCACGTGAATAAGTAAATGAAATTATTTGATTTATATTTTCCATATTATACTGATTTATATGTTTAAAAGGCTTATGTTTTAGTCTTATACATTACCTTAAATGTTTATACTTATTTATGAAAGTTTCCGTTATATTGTTATCCTTACTGAGGATCTGAGATCACCCCTTTCTATGTTTTATTTTTCCATGATTTGAAGAAGTATTTTATAATTGACTAGCAGGGATATGATAAAGATATAAGTTTGTTCAAAGGGGACAAAATGTTTTTGATGATTTTATTTCATGATGTAATTTAAAACTTATGAATGTATCAAGTACTTCCAAGTCTACTAAATTGATCGGTCTTTCGGGATTTTATCCCTTGTAATTATGCCAATGTTATGTAATAATGCATCGACTCTGGGTAATTGGGGTTGGGGAATTATAGTTGGTATCAGAGGAAGTTTAGTACAAACCTTGGAAACTATATTTATATAAACTCTAATTAGAGAACGTTACCCTTAGATAGAATCTGAGGATTAGTATAGAAGAACTTCCTAGAATTTTGGTAATGTAGAGATTTTTTGTATTTTACAAGCAATACATCCCTATCTGGATACGAGTAGGTAGAGGTGGATCTAACACAAATGTACCTACGGGTAAAACACAAGAATACCGCTTTGATCTAGCCTCAAACGAGAACTGATGCATGACAACGGGCCCTACTGCACTCTTGGTTATGAAACTCCTGGGGGATATTCTTAGGATAATTCATATTTTTTACAAACCATTATGAAGGATTTATGAGTATGTACCTCCTCAAATAATGAATTTTTATGATTATGGATTATATCCATAAACTGTTCAATTTATGTTAAGTGTTTTACAAGTTTGGAATTATGTATTGGGATTCATAAACTAATCTAGTGTATGCCATTTTTTAGAAATGGTTCCTAGTGGAAGGAATGGAAACTGTATCAACACATGTAATACATATATGGATTTACCTCCTACTCAAGATAATTATAGTAGAGCTGGTGATGCAACTGGTGATGATAATCTTATCACCATACTGGGACAACTCACTCAGGTTATGAATAATAACCTTACCCGTATGGAGCACCCTAATCTACAATTCAGAGGATCAATTTTAGACTTCCTCATAAGGAAACAACCACAAAAATTCAATGGGAGTACAAATCATTGGTAGCTGAGCAATGGATAATTTCATGATAGAAAATATTTCATGCTTTGGGTAGTAGCGAAAGGGAAAAAGTTGTCATGATAGTTTATCGCCTCATAGGAGATGCAGATAAATGGAGGTCATTGATTCAAAACAAAAAGGAAGAGGAAGAAGTATAAAATATGGAATATAGGGATTTTAAATAGATATTCTTAGAAAAATAATTTCATCATGACCATCAAGCAGATATGGAAAGACAATTTCTGAGTCTGAGGCAAAAGGAGGATGAGAATGTCACAAAGTATGAGGCTAACTTTACAAGGTTAGAAATACATGCATCAGATTATATACATAACCCAAGCAGTAAGATTGATCAATTATTTGATGGTTTAAAACCATTTCCCCATCAAGAATTAGTCTCACAATCCTTCTCATCATACGAAGATATTGTCTTATGTTCTATCAAGAAAGAAAAATAATTCTATAAGTCTTATGACTTCAAAGAAAAGCAACAGAAGAAGAGATCTGCTGAACACTCTGGAAATGAAAATAAGGGGAAGAAGGGAAAAGTTGAATATCCATCCTATAGTAAATGTGGGAAGAAAAACCCCTGTAATTTCTTGAAGGGAATGTGAGTCTGTTTCAACTATGGAAAAAAAGGTCACCAAGCTCATGATTGCAAGGGAAAGAAAGAGGCCATCAATGTTGAATTCTACAATTGTAAAGAAACGGGGAATTATGCAAATGAACGTCCTAAGAATCAGGGAGTCTTACCTCAAAAAAGACCAAGGGATCAAGGCCAAGCTTATACGATCACTACTGCTTAGGTTGATGCTCCAAAAGACGTGGTGTCAGGTAATTTAATGGTTTCCTCAAGTTTAGCCAATGATTTATTTGATTCTGGATCGTCATATTGTTTAATATCTTCCAAGTTTGCTATGAAAATTAGATATTTCCAATTTCATTTAACAAGGGATTTTTTACTCAAAACTCCAAAGGGAAGTATCATTGAAACAAAGTTTTGTGAATCAGTTCCCATTAGGGAATATAAATGTTTTTTATCCACTAATCTCATCATCATACCCGTGATTTAATTTGATATAATCCTCGGTATGGATTGGCTTTCAGACCATGATGTGAAAATTTATTGTAAGAATAAAGAGGTTACAATTTTTGATGATGATAAGGAGTACCTTATTTTTAGAGTGGAAAAATCACCATCTGATTCTTATTAAGATCCACCCCTAGTAGCTCTACTAAATTTAATTATCGGGGAGGAAGAGAATGAAATAACTATGGGTGAGGAAAGGAATGTTAAAATAGAGGATGTACCTATTGTGAAAGAATATGTTGATGTGTTTCCAGAGGATTTACCTGGAAATCCTCCAGAAAGAGAAATTGAGTTTTCCATTGATTTAATTCATGGTTTAAGGCCCATATCAAAGTCCCCTTATAGAATGGCCACTGTATAATTAGTGGAACTAAATAAAAAACTAGAGGAATTGAGTAAAAAGGGATTTATTCTCCTTTGTGTTACTCCATGGGGAGCCCCTATCCTTTTTGTTAAGAATAAATATGGATCTATGAGGTTGTGAATTGACTATAGGGAGATCAATGCTATAACAATAAAGAACAAGCATCCCCTACCTCACATTGATGATTTATTCGACCAACTTCACAGAGCTCAATATTTTTCAAATATTGACCTTAGATCTTGACTTCATCAGTTGTGTGTAAAGAATGAAGGCATTCCAAATAAAGTATTTTGAACCAGGTATGGGCATTACAAGTTTACCGTAATTCCTTTTGGATTGAATAATGAACCCTCTGTTTTCATGGATCTAATGGACAGGGTTTTCGAGGAATATCTTGATGAATTTTTAGTGGTATTTATTGATGATATCTTGGTATAATCCAAAATCTACGAAGATCATGAAAATCACTTTCGAATTATTTTAAATACTCTTAGAATAAATGAATTATATGGGAAGTTTAGCAAGTGTGAATTCTGGCTTCTGGAGATTTCTTTTATAGGCCATATTGTCTCTAAGGATGGAATCTCCATTGATCCTTCAAAGACAAGAGTAATACAAGAATGGCCAACACTGATGATTATAACTAAGGTATGCAGTTTTATTGGTTTAGCAGGTTATTATCGGTCCTTCGTCTAGAATTTTCCTTGATTGGAAAACCCATTAACCAAGCTCACATGTAAAGGGGTTAATTTTTTTTGGAAAAAAGAGTGTGAATAATGTTTTCAAGAACTGAAGAGAAGATTTTTCAATGCTCCTATCTTGACTCAACTGTCATGGAACAATGGGTTTGTTATTTATAGTGATGCTTCAAAGAATGGACTTGGTTGTGTCCTTATGTAGAATGATAGAGTTATTGCTTATGAATCACGACTGCTAAAAATTCATGAACAAAACTACCCCACTCATGATCTTGAGTTAGTAGCTATAATATTTTCTTTGAAGATATGGAGACATGATCTCTATGGTAAAAAATTTGAGATATATACTGATCACAAGAGTCTGAAGTATATTTTCTCATAGAAAGAACTCAACATGAGGCAAAGGAGATGGCTCGAGCTACTCAAGGATTATGATTTCACTATACACTACCACTGGGGAAGGAAAATTAGGTGGTAGATGCTTTGAGTAGAAAGGATCATGGAGTTTTGAACAAAATGAGAGTTGAAAGGGATCCTATTTTCATGGATCTAGTAAATATGGATATGGGAATAACCATGGAAGGTGAGACATCAATACCTTTTCAAATGGTTTCCAAACCATCTTTATTAGAAAGGATAAAGAGTTCTCAGACGGATGATGAGGATTTTCAAAAGAAGATTAAAGCTATGAATGATGGGAGATTGATTGACTTTATATATGAAGATGGAATTTTGAAACTTGGGAAGAGACTTTGTGTTCCTAACATACCTGATCTAAAAAGGGAATTATTGGATGATGCTCATAGATCCAATTTCTCTATACACCTTGGGAGAAACAAGATGTATAGAGATTTGAAGGAACATTTTTTATGGGACAACATAAAGAGGGAGATTTCTGATTTTGTGTCAAGATGTTTGGTTTGTCAACAAGTGAAAGCTGGAAGGCAATAGCCTGGAGGAATCATGCAACCTCTTCCCATACCCGAGTGGGAATGTGATAATATTATGATGGACATTCTCATGGGGCTACCAAAGACTCCTAGAAGGAATGATGCAATATGGGTCATTGTTGATCATCTTACCAAGTCAGCCCATTTTCTTTCTATAAGTTAAGATTTACCACTTGAACGTATGGTAAGACTATATATTAATGAAGTTGTAAGACTACATGGTGTACCCCTATCAATTGTTTCTGATCGTGATCCCTGTTTTACATCAAGATTCTAGAAAAGTATTGAGAATTCCCTAGATACTGAACTTCGTTTGAGCACTACCTACCACCCTCAAACCAATGGAAAATTAGAACGGACTATTCAAACCTTAGAATACATGTTGAGATCTAGCTCACATGACTTTAAAGGTATGTGGGATCAATATTTACCTATGGTAGAATTTTCCTATAACAATAGCTTCTATTCAAGTATTAAGATGACACCATATGAAGCGTTATATAGAAAGAGATGTCGCACACCAACTTGTTGGGATGATGTTGGTGAAAGAAAACTCGTTGACCCAGAACTTGTTGAGGAAACAATGAAAAAGGTGACGGTTATCTAAACCCACATCAAAGCATCCCAAAGTAGGCAAAAGATCTATGTCGATAACCGAAGGAAGGATTTGGAATTTCAAGTAGGAGACCATGTTTTATTGAATGCATTTCCATGGAAGGGTGTTATACATTTCGGTAAGAAGGGTAAATTGAGTCCCAGGTACATTGGACCTTTCGAAATTCTAGAACGAATTGGAGTTGTAGCTTATCATATGTCAATGCCTCCAAGTCTCTCCAAAGTTCATGACGTGTTCCACGTATCACTGTTGAGAAAATACATGCCTAACCTAACTCATGTTCTCACCTATGATGAAATAGAGATGGAACCCAATCTGTCTTATTGCGAAGAGACTATCAGAATTCTTGATACCAGAGAACAAGTGTTGAGAAACTGGATGACTCATTTGGTTAAAGTTCTATGGAGAAATTATAAGATAGAAGAGGCAACGTGGGAACCTGAGGAACTTATGAGGAAGAACCATCCGAATCTTTTTATGCGGTAATATTCTAGAAATTTCGAGGACAAAATTATTTGAAGGAGGGGAGAATGTAATACCCCAAGCATCCATGGTAGATTTTCCTTTTAATAATGCAATAGCTTGCGTTGTACGCAACATGAAGTTTTAACACCCCACGACCAATCAAACTAGCCATTTTGAATAGTAATACCCACTTTTTGAAATTTTATAAATTTTATTTTTCAAAATGGACATCATTTTTGGATTCAGAATATCAAAATTAGTATACGGTGAATTTTTGGTATTTTTCTGAAAACTTTCAATTTTTGATGAATAGTGAAAAACACTGCGTTATTGTTTAAAACTGACTTTTTATTTAAATAATTAGTTATATTATTTTAATTTATTTTAGGTAAAAATATATACATAATACCTATATATGTTCAATTTAATTCATTGTAGTCATTTTATAATAAGTTTAGATATATAAAATTTTATTGAACTTTTTACTGTCTTTTACCCACCTTCTAGGAGCATTTGAAAATTTGAATAAAACATAATTTTACCACTTCTGTGAGATGAATATCAAAAATACGAGAGACATGGTTAATATTATAAATTAAAATGTGGTTCAATAAGATGAAAATAATTTTTAGTGAATAGTAATTTTTGACTTTTATTTACCACGATTAAAAGTAAATATGGCAATTAAGGGTAAAAATGATATTATAATTACCCTAACACATTTAATAATTCTATTGGATAAGTTTAATTCGACAAAAAAAAACATTAGGAATAAAATATGATCCTTTTTTTCCACATGGATTAGATTAGGACATTTATTATTATTTTATTTAAAGAAGTGTTAAAAGAGTTAGATTCAAAGTTTAATAACTAAACCATTTTTAATATAGGGTTACAAAAAATATAAATTCTAATATAAATATTCATTAGAAATCTAAAACTATTTCCTATATAATGGTATTTTATTTATAATTTTTAGACATTAAATAATTTAATTTATTTATGACCCAATGATGATGTAGTAATTACCTTATTAATAAAATATTAAAATAATTGATATTATAAATATCCAAATAAATGTAAATTGAGACTTATAATGAATTACACTATTTTTCAAGGTTAATATGACATGTTATTATTTATTAAAAAAATTTATTCTAAGTGATAAAGTTTTTATGGATTTAAAAAAATCAAATACTAAATACTGTCAAAATTGACATAATTGAGTTTAAAAAAAAATACTATATTATTAATTGATATAATATTCACAAAAATATAAGGTTAGGCCAAAGGACTTTGATAAGGTTATATGTATTAATAATGAACCACTTTTGGTTATCATGGCTTTTTATAGTAAATTTATTAACAATATAATATAAAAATACAAAGAGACATGGTATATGTAAAACTATTTAACTAAGAGTTAAATCTAAAAGACAAGGTTAATATGGTGACCTAAACTTATATAAAACCTATTTTTTGAGGGGATTTAGACCCATCCCCATCTTATCCTAGAAATAAATCATTTTGGATCCATTAGAAACCGAAAATGATTTTATTATAAAATAATATTTCAAGTTTTTCCTAAAGTGACCTCACCTCTCTTATAAAAGGGTACTTCCCCTTATCTTAATTTAACACCTCTAAATCCATTTGACTCGACTAACCCCTGCCCAAATATCCTCCCAAATTTCCTCAAATCAACCTATATTCCTTACTTTTATCATAAATCCAACCTAAGGATCCTTTTTGATCAACTCAAAAAGAAACACCTGAAGAAGAGGTAATAATTTCACAACCCAATTTCAAGTTCTTTTCTTATTCCACATCATCTTTTGTTGTTATTTCGATACGAAAATAATAACTCCAGTACCTCCTACATACTTTGATATTATTATAAATATGGTACAACCGTATTCATTATTCTATCCATCCTATGAATGATAAAGTCACTATACGTGTGTACGTATGCCTTACTGTCTCCACGTTGTGGTGTAGTTTGTCATTCAAACACTTCATTATTTGGATGGGTATAATAATGAGTATAATTGATTTAAATAATAAATATAAAATGTTAATGATTCTGTATATATGATATACCATCCAATTAGATATGATTTCACCATCAATATGATGATATTGTCGCTCGGGCGTACGTACGGATTACCGTCTCCACGAACACGATGAGATTCATTCCCCATCGTAATCATTCAAGAATAATTTTAATTTTGTAATTAAAAAAAATGTTAAAGAACTTAATATAATTCTGGATATAAATCAAATACATCCTATCCATGATAAACATGGCTTATGTAACCAAGCATATAAAAGAAAATGAATCATTTAACACCCGAAACAGTGATACTACTAAAATATTATTAACAAAGAAATATTAGAGGATCATATATGATATCATATTTATGTATATAGTTATTGTATAATTTAATAAAAATGATTTAAGTATTATATAGGAGGTTAACATACCATCGACCAAGGAAAAGTACTAGGTAAGGGTTAATTCTATAATCTCTTTACTTATCCAAGATTGTTAATACGTAAGTATCAACTAGGACCTCTTTATCATCCACATCCGTGTTTTCTTAAAAATATATTTCAAAACATTTTTACTATTTACTAGACTATGGGTTAAAGTCATTTATACCCTTGTTTTACCATCTATGATTTGAAAGGAATCTTTCCGTTTTTTTCCAAACAAGGTACTTTATGATCTTTTCGACAATATTAAGGTAAGAATGTATTTTTTAACTTATACGAAGAGTGCATCTATTTTCCACCATTATAACGTCATCGAATTTTCCCTTACCATATTATAAGAATATTTTCATAATAAAAGTTTCCTTTTATAATTATGTGGCTTTTAAATTATAAAAAAAAAGAGATATTTCTATAAAATAGTTTTGATTTCATCTATGTCAACATCTTTTGATGGATTTTAAACTTGTTTGAAGTCGATTCACAATGATAAAAATATTCAATATTTTATTGAAGGTTATGTGATATGTTTGACTATGGATGTGTTATTTTTATACCATTCATGGTTTATGGTTAAATTATTAACATTTCATATGCTAGTTTTAATATGAATTTTTATATTATCTTTCAACCTTTTCACATAAGGAATGCATTGGACTTAGTAAGTGACGGGTGGAGCCTGCTGTAGATCCTCAATGCATTGGTAGGTCTCATGAGACAAACTAGTGTCTTGGAACAAGGGCTTGACAAAATCTTATTTGTAGTCTTGGCATGAGGCCTTGACTATGCGGTTATGAAGTCTGGAATTATGCATTCTATCATTATGAAATTGGCTATTGATATTTCATGTGATTTTTGACTAGTAGAATATCCTTGTGAAAATTAAATGGAATTATTTGTTTTATATTTTCCATATTATTCTGATGTTTAAGTTTAAAAGGCTTATGTTTTAGTCTTATAGATTTCCTTAAATGTTTATTCTTATTTATGAAAGTTTCCGCTATATTGTTATCCTTACTAAGCATCTGAGCTCACCCCTTTCTATGTTTTATTTTTTCCCAATATGTGAAGAATTTTTTTATGGTTGACCTGTAGGGATAGGCTAAGGATATAAGTGTGTTAAAATGGGACAAAATGTTGTTGATGTGTTTATTTCATGATGTAATGTAAAACTTATAAATGTATATAGTAATTCCAAGTCTACTAAACTAATCGGTCCTTCATGATTTGATCCATTGTGATCATGAAAATGTTATATAATAATGCACCGAATCTGGGTAACTAGGGTCGAGGCTTTACCACTAGTGGGAGTCTCCAATTTCTATCTCAAACTTGAGGTCATAATGAAAAATATCTTCATGAATATCAAATTATTGAGTCACTAAATATTTTCATAGACTCAGCTTTAACCTTCCAAATAAATAGTCTCCCTTAATTTAGATACTAAAGAAAAAGTCAAATGTATATCGTGAAAGCCTTGTGAAGTTTTCCTCATATGCCTCAATAGACTCATATTCATTTTTATTCAGTCTGAGGAACTCCCTCTCCATTTTAATATGGAAAGTCTGTGGAAACTATTTATTCAAAAATATTTTCTTGAATCCTACCCTTTTAATGGAATCAATTTCTTCTTTGGAATTTAAGTTCTTGAATAGTGTCCATCATTGACCAACTTCCCCCTCTATGTGATAAATTCCCAACACAACATTCACTTATTTTGACTACTGGTGGATACAGAATATCTTTTCAATGGAGTTAATACATTTTTCTATGATGTGGTGATTAAAAGATCCACTGAAGGTAAGAGGCCTTTGTTTCATAAAGGACTCAACCACAACTTACACTTTCTTAGGAGAAGGAGGATGTTCCACATGATTCATGTTATTATTCATAACATGAGTTAGCTAAGACAGCACTTCAATGAATTTCATATCTCCCCCTCCCATAAGGTTAGGTATCTCATTAGGTATGTTATAACATTAACTATCATGTTGGTTTTTGAAATGATTCCTCCAATTTTCTACCATTGTATTAAATAAAGTAAATAAAAAAAGGGATGAGAATATTCAAATGAAAAATCATATTAAAAGGGAAATTATGAATATATAGGGAATAAATTATAAATGACATGTAATTAATAACTTTTTAGTCTCTAGGTTTCAATTTAGTTTATCCATAGTAATTTTTTATTAGGTTTAATAACCTTAAAATATATTATAGTCCTTCAAAATGGTTTATAGAGAGTTTGTGAGTTTTCCAAATCATATCCTCTAGTATTTTAAAACCAATTGGATGGAAATGACTCTTTTTTGGGCACTAGGTGATGATTGAGTTAATAACCAATCCACCCTTTCAGGGTTATTACCCCAAGGTACAACTAGAACAGATCCACTTACAATTATATTATCAAGACAAGTATTTAATTTCTTGGAAACCACTCTCTCTATAATTCACCATGATTTATAGATATTCCACTATAATTTAAATTATACCAATGGCTCTCACAAAATTATTCTTGTGCTAATCCTAAAAAATAACTAGACCTTGGTATGATACCAACTATAGTTACCCAAGACTCTTGAACAAATTTTTACATTTTTTTAACATTAATATCCAAGAAACACAACCAAAGGATCGATATGCCCAGTGTATTTGGAAGACTAGGAACATAAAATATAAACATAAAACTAAAATAAAAAATCCTTATTTTAATAACTAGAATGAACTCTTAAATAAATTTTATCTTTAAAAACTACATAGGATCACATATGGAATATATATACAAAGGGGGTGAGATAAAAATCCCAGTAAGGGAAAAATCATGATAATAAAGCTTTGCATATGAGTTAGAAGGAATAAAAGATATATCATAAAATAAATGTATAATGAAAAATCAAATGGGAGTATAACATAAATAACATGGTATCATAATATCACATAAACATATAAATATAGAAACAACTTAAAACATTCCATAAGCATGACTGAAGGATAACTTCCAAGACAACATCACATGGTGGATAGAGTTCCATTGTGGATGAGGTTTACTCCATAATCCCATAAATACTTTCTTATGAGACAAATATATTACCAATTTTTTTGGAGAACTATATGGGTGAACCCATCATAAAATGCACATTCCTATGAATTCCACAAAAGGAAATCAATTATAAGGCATAAAAATAATAATTACCCATGGAAATAAATGAGATGTATAATATTTCCTCATATCATAATCAAGGGATATTTTATAAATATTCCCAAGATAGGAATGAAATATATATTTTGAACATTCATATATAATTAAATAATAATTGGTCTCAAAATATGGTGTTTATTTGAAAAAAAATCATTAGAAAGTGTAGAGAATTTGGTATAAAAACACACTTTCAAAATAGTGTTTTAAGGAATAAGTTAAATATTTTTTTAAATGAAATAGTTTGGTATTTTCTTTGAAAACCATAGGTAAAACAAAATTATTTTACCTTAAATATTAATTAATTTAATTAAATAATGAATTTGAACAAATAATTTAAATTATTGTTATACAAAATGATTTAGGGATAGAAAAGTTCCCCTTAATCGGGTTTTATTTTGAAGAAGGTATTTGATAAATGAACTTAAGACATGTATTACACCATCAATGGAAGGTATAATAAGATATTTATATATGTAGGAGACATATATAAAGAATTTAGAATCATTTGATATCATCAAATAGAGATATAATGTGATTTTGAGAGAGAAAGGTCATAACCTAAAGGAAAAGGGTTGTGTAGAGAGATATCTTACCTTATGTACCAGAATCATATTTCACTTACACATAATTTCCTAAATTGTAAAAAATCCAAAATTTCTATTTCGAGAATTATAATATTTCATGTAAAATTTTTGGAGTAAGGCACGAGTCAAATTGGGATTACGAGGAAAGGGGATCCTCAGTGTTGATATATTAAAAATATTAAATATTATTTATCACATTTCCCCTATTTTTATGAAATAATAGAATATTCCTATGTGTTGGTTCATATGGGAAATATGATACCTCTATTAAATAAATAATTTATGTTTTACCCTAGGTACAACAAAACTTTTGTGCTCATCGGGCATTTGGTTTAAGAGTGGTTGTGGGCATATTACTAAATAAATAAATAAATAAATAAATTATTTTATGTCCTAAACTCAATACTAATATATTTAATCCTTTTTTGGAAAATTTACAAAGGTTATACAAATATACCTATAGGTAATGAGAGGATAGAGATCTTTGTTGGAGATATTGGGTGGAGAGTGCGTTGGTGGATGATCATGAGATTGAGGATCAAGTACCACAAAGATCGTCATTAATAAAGGACTACTTGGATATATCCAATAAAGATAGTGTAGAAAATTTCTTTATCTATGATCGATCCCAACATGAGGTTAGTATTTTTTTTGGATTTTATCCCCATTTATGGATTAATATTAAAAAATTAATAATTTCCAAATTAATTAATGGATCGATGTCAGTTTGTTTGTCCAATATCTACTTTCCCATCCATGATCTAGGAATTTGAGATTTGGTTTTTATTAATTATTAATACTTTTATAATCCACCATTATTTAGATTCTAATGATTATAGAAAAACAAACATGGCCATCAATCGAAGAAAAATTTGTTTATTGTTCCTTTCTCCCTTCATTCTTCAACGTTCTTTAGTGAAATTCTGATTGGATGATGTCTTAACAATATATAGTAGGACTGGTCATTGTGAATTTATCTTTTATCACAATAGATCATGGTCACATGATCATTTTTTTTTGTTTTTGAGTGAATAGGGAGGCATGTAAGTGACAAAAAAAATTGAAAATGGTTCGGGCAATAGTGTATCTGTGATCCAGATTGATAGAATATCTATAAAGGGGTAGTGATGGGAGATTTTGAGAAATAGGTGGTTGAAATCCTTCCATTGTTTGTAGAAATGGTATGATGTTGGACCAAGAATTGTTATTTCTATGATACAGACTATGTGGATCTTTGAGATAGAAATCATGTTTATTTTTACAATAAAGAAAATCCGAAATATGACTTTAGGTCGATAGTGGAGGGTGGTCAAACCAAATCTGGGCGTTGTGGAATAATTCTCTGTGATCCCGAAGGCATCGATGATGTGAAGAAAAATACATGTGTATAGTCTATAATTTCTATGAAATTTAGATATACATGGAATGTGGTTTAGAGTAACACATACTATGTAGTCCCCTCTATATGGAGCCTAGGGTTATGTGTTGAGTTAAATATCACATGTTGTGTTATTTACTCACATGTCATGTAAACCTTGTCCATACAGCTTAGTGTTCATAGAGATTACATGCCTAAGAGGATTTGTGATCCCACATACTGTATGCGTCGATGCACACACTGTTTACTTCATAAAGTTCATGGACGTAGGCCCAAGCATGGTTAGTGTATATGGGCATGGCCATAATACACGAGCATGGGCTAGCATATACAATCTTAGGAAGATGATGCTCGCTGAGTCCCAACTGACCTCCAGACATCATATATCATAAAAAACAAATCTTTTATATGGATAGAGGAATTTCTTATGATATGGAGAGATACAGATAACACTAGACTCAGAGATACACACTATGTACCACCAGGGACATGCTATGTACTTCATCAAGGTCTTGTCAGATCTCCGATTATCTTCATAATAGATTTTTATGAGATTGGGTGAGTTCCCTTGGAACATTTTAGTTTGGATTAATTCTCTTGGTCTATCCTTATGAGGGTAAAGTGAGTCATCACGTCTTGATCATAAGATGTGATCCCCACTATATGATGATTCTCAGATAGAGTTAAGAATCCATTTGTGTGTCCTGGGGTGTGATGCTCTATCATTTCTTCCCTAGTTTAGTTTATTAATCCCATTATCAACTATTAAGTCATGAGATTCTCATCCTATAGTGTTCACTCCATGTAGGTTAAGGAATCCGACAGAGGCCTTGGGTGTGATCCCCTCTCCAGAAAAAAAACTCGGTTGTCTTTCGTAATGTTTTAGTTTGATCAAGTGAGTATCTCAGATGACACCTCTAAGTTTCCTTATCACTTCATCATGTAAGGACATAATGAGTATGTCCTATTGGATGAGTGAAATCATTTATAGTAGGAATAATTGAGTGAGTTATCCCAGACAAGTGTTACTTATGATCCTATAATAGAATCCTAGGATGGAAGTTAGTACATGACCTCAACTTAAGACTTAGAGTATACCTTTGATAATATCTAGGTTTTTATTATGGTTATTATGTATCATATCCTATTTGACATGCCTTCATGGTGATGATTTGAATACTCTTTTTATTCTTTATGTTTGGTTATTTTGGGGTGTCTTACTGCGTATGTATATAATCACCCCTACATGGGCTCTACCCATACATGTTGTGCCTTTTTCAGATGATAAGACTTTTGATGGATTCCTAGGATGACCAAGATAAGGTGGATCCTATTTGTGTAAGATAGTCCTTAGATAGATCCTTGATTTTATTTTGGGTAACTATACCACATTGTCAGTAAGTTGGGTTCTTTTACTTTTTTGGTGGGATTTTATTTGGCCCTTTATACTTCTTTTTAACTTATTGATGTAATCATATGTGGTATTTTTTCTATGCATGCATCTATATTATGATTGTTTTATCTTTCTACATTATACTGGTGTATAGATATGTTTTTGTGTGTACATATACTTTAGGTTAAGGCCTCCCATGTGTGTTATATGTCTAATAGACACTCGTCACTATCCCCCAGCCTATTGTATAAGGACCTAACCTTAAACATTAAATAATCTTGAGTTTCATGTTATGAATTCATTCTATTACATAGGAATTTATTTTCAGGTTTAGAGTTTTATAGAATTAGGTCATCACTCATAAATTACAAAACCATATATATATAAAGTGGGCACTATCGATTAGTATCTATTTTCCCATAATATAAATACGTAGAAATAAAACTTGAATTATTTTAAGGAAAAATATTCACAACATTAAACTTGAAATATTCATTTACCTTACCCATCATTAAACCTTATGATTTTTTCTAAAATGTTGTATGATCAAAAAAAAATCTCAATAAGGGACATAAAAATAAGAAGTTCGTTAGTCTCGTGAAAAACATAAAAACCCAGAAAATGGTTACATTTATCTCAATATTAATTGAGCTAAATGAAATAAATACTTTTCACATGAAATTACACACACTATGTTTCAAAAATAAATAATTATAAATCCATAGAAATCATATATAAATCATGTAGGTAACTTGGGACATCATCATTCATATCAATCTTACAAATGGAATAACTGATATGTTCAACTTTCATCTTTGGAGTACCCAATGAATTGGAGAGCTATCACGTGACCTCTCATCCTTGGTTTATCATGGAACCAAACATACATGGTGAATAACATAAAAAATCACCCTTACTTTATAATTAAACTACCACTCATTATTTTATAACATGACCACCCATCCTTGGTTTATATCAAAACCACTTTCATTGGTTTATAACATAATTGCCCATCCATGGTTAACAAAAAAATAACCCACCATCATAAAAATTCCTAAGAACCATAACATAATCCTAAATCATGAAATCTTTCATTTTCATGATATAATCCTTCAAAAAATATTTTAACCCGATATGAAAAAGTCTTTCGGATATCAAAATACCAGTTTCTTTTAAAAACCTATTTTCAATACAAAAATACCATTTTCTTTTAAAACCCATTTCCAATACCAAAACCCTTATAAAAAGGAAAATATGGTTTTTCATTGGCTAAAATAGAAATATTGTAAAGGAATCCAATATTTAAATAATGGTTATGATGGTAGGAAAATTTATAGTCTCCATACACATTAAAATAGAACATTTTTTTTCATTTTTAAATAAATTCAAAAATTCCATCCAAAGATTAATTTTTTGAAAAGAATTAAAACAAAGAAAAACAAATAATTTATAAAACACTCATTTATATATAATTAATTTCACAAAATAATTGTAAAAACAAAGACATGGAAGATAAAGAGAGTTTGAATGAAAACATTAAAAGTGGAACTTCTTAAAGAAAAGTCCCTTACCACTTTGGAAACATTTTACAT
The DNA here is from genome assembly GCA_963277665.1 of Viscum album. NCBI lineage: Eukaryota > Viridiplantae > Streptophyta > Magnoliopsida > Santalales > Viscaceae > Viscum > Viscum album. The sequence continues at coordinate 1,495,597,309 of OY728120.1, forward strand.
ATAAGCCCCATGAATGTATAAAATTTAAAAAAACATTAAATATCATATGAATAGATTAATTCATGATATAAAATGTCAAAGATGATTTACATACACCTCATAAAATAAGATATGTTCATAACATCGAAATATGCCTCAACCAAATGAAATTGAGATGAAGTCCCTTACCTCGAGTTTGATTCATCACACTCATTATTTATCTTACTGAATAATAAAATTATGTTAATTATTTATTTTATAATTAATAGTTTTAAAGTTTATTATTACTTTTATTTCAATTATCACCATTTTATATACAATTACTTATTTAATTCATTTTATGCCGAATGTTTCAATGATATTTGGGTTATATATTTAAAAATGGATTTGGTAAGATGAATATGGTCCAAGAGGTCATTATTTCAACATAACCAAAATAATAATGACGACATAATTATCATATTTATACATAAATTATAATTTTTAAAACCAAACATGAAATATGGTCAGGAAAAATGAACTATGTTATGATCATGGAGATGGTAGTCCGTACATATAGATGAGTAACGTTTTCATTTTTCAATGATCATTATGGAAATAAATTATTTATTATTTTATCTTAAAATAATTATAATAATATCATAAATTATATATTATGTTTTAAAATATAATTATATATATATATATATCATCCATGTGATTTAGTGATGAAAAAAGAGTCACATTGCTTCATGGAGGCGATAATCCACACGTACACACAAACATCTTTATCATTTTTCAGTGTAAGAAATAAAATGACGAATTTTATTTCAAGAATGATAAATATTTCATTAATATCATAATTATATATTTTATATAACATATATTAATTAAATTCATCCTTATTATATTCCATGTAAAATGTTAGTGGAAAAAAAGTCACATCGCTTTACAGGGAAGTGGTCCGCCGTACACATGAGCGACATTATAATATCCCCCACATAGTGGAAATTAAGAAGGTATATATCATATCATAACTATATAATTATAAATACTTCACAAATTTAATATATCTAATTTAAATAAATACTTATTAAAAGATTTTATAGGTGATGTAGCAATGCAAATGACATCAGTTCGTGAGGCGGTAGTCCGTTGTACACAAAAATGACGATTTCATATCCCATTTGATGGAAGAGGATATGGATTTAGGTTGTTAATTTAACATAATATAAAAAAATTATATTAGATATAATTTTGATATTATATCATAATAACTTAATAATATTTTAAGGAGTTGGAAAATTAAATAAAATAAAATGCACATTTAAGCACAATACATCTTATTCACAAAACCTCCTTAGGTATGCACAAAAAGAGTTATTAGAATATATTTATGATCAAAATAAGAACTATAGATATTTGGGATAGAATTTATGAAGATATTTGGGTAGTCATTGTCCATTAAAAAAGGATTTTAAGGTGCAAATAATAGAGGATAGGGGGTGTCTTTTTATAAGTGAGGTGAGTGACAAACTTGTAACTTTTGAAAAGAAAAAGATATACCCAAGTTTTTAACATGAAAATTGAATCCAAAATGGATCATTATAGATAATTAGACATTATAAGGTTTAAATATGTCCATAAAATATATTTTAGACAAAAATATTTCTCATTTTAACCCTTATATTTTTAGTTTAACTCCCCGATAAACTTATTTAAATGTCAACCATGACAATTAATTTTTATTATTTCCACTATTCATTTTGGTAAAAAAATTAAGTTTAACTGATTAGATAATATAAATTATGATTATTATAAATATGGAATCCATTTTAATAAATTCAATTTACATATTTGTAAAATTTAATTTTAAATTAAACTTCTAGACACAATGAAAAAGTGGGTTTTCAAGAAGTATATTTTTCAAGAAAAAGATAATTTATCTTAAATCTTGTAATTATAATAATAATTGTATGAATCATAATTTATATTTATAATATATTATATTTAAATTTCATTTAACAAATTATTCATTATAGATTATCTTAATTAATTAAAATAGAGAAACATTATGCACTTTTAAAAAGTTTTTAGAAAAGCTTGTTATTTAAATCGAAAATAAACTTATACTAAAATACAATATAAATTCATTAAAAAGTAATTAAGTGTATTAAATATAAAAACATAATTTGTATGTCACATTAAATTATATTCAAAACATAATTGTTCTTTTAAATTACTTAAATTATTATAAATAAATGAATTTTTTACAAAAAATAATTATTTCCACTATTCACTAAAAAATAAATATTTTATAAAAAATAAAAAACATTTCACTCTAAGTCAAATTTTATATGATGATTTAAAAAATTAAATTAATTTTTTATAATTAAAATTTTAAAAATTTTAAAATAGGGTTTTAAATAGAAACCTTATAGTAAAAAGGTTTAGTTAAAACTATTTCCTTTTCGATGTAAAAATTACTTAATATTTTTATAATGAATATAACTATATTAATAAACATGAAAGTGATTTAGTCTATCATTAAATGGGTTGGTAAATTCTTACCCCCCCTTTTTAAATTTATTCCTCACAATTTTATTCACTTATTAAACAAGTGGGTATATCTTTCCCTTATATAATTTTCAGATTCCCATGTTGATTATTCAACAATATTTTTTTTAATTAAAAACATAACCAGGTGAATCCCATTATTTCACAACACTTTCTATCTATGGTCAATAACAGGAATATGATATTACTCATAAGAAATTTTATCTTCTAACATGACTACTTTATTTCTCAAAACTTGAGATGAATCTAGCATATATCCCTTAACATCAAAATATGAAAATCAACTTGTACCTGAGAAAATCTCGGTAGAAAAACTACATGGAAGGAAACTAATCCAAATTTATTTAGTATTTCATATGGTCAAATGAAATAAGGACTTATCTTATTATTTTTACCCAAAATAATAACACTTTTACATGGAGATTATTTAATAAATACATGATCACCCAACTTAAAAGAAATATCTTTCCTCTAATTATCCACATAATGTTTTTGACTAATCTGAGCCATAATTATATTGATGAATCAACTATGCTTTAATATCAATTTAATCTACCAAATATGGTCCCATAAACATCCTTCTACTACTTCATCCAAAAAATATGGCTTTCAATACCACTTTACATATAATTCCTCAAAAGGCGCCATCTGTATACTGAAATGAAAAATATTTCTATAAGAAAACTATACCAAAGAAATATGTTGATCCCAACTTAGCTTGAAATAAATTGAAGAAGAAAAAAAATCATATATTTCATTTCTTGAATAAATATTTTATACTGACCATTAGTTTTTGGTTGAATAGTCTTATTGAAATTTAGTTTAGTACCCAATGAATTCTGAAGCCCTTTAAAAAAATTAGATTTGGATCTGGGATCACAGTGTGATACAATGGATAAAGGAACTTAATGTAACCTGACTATCTCCTTTAGATTTAGTTGGGAAAGAATATCTAAATACATAGTATCCTGAAAGGGAATTAAATGTGAATTTTTTTTCATCAATCAACAATTACCCAAATTTAATTTTTACCTTCTTAAGTATTTGGTAATACCACCACAAAATCCATTGATATATCTTCCATATCCACTTTGATACTAACAAAGGATGAATCATTCCTTTCAATAATTTCCATTCAACTTTATCCTACTAAAAATTAAAAAACTTCATAGGAAATTAATTTGTATCTCATTTTATATCATCCATTTAGTAATATTCCCAATAGTCTCTATACATCTTACTTCTACCCAGATGAATGGAAAATAAAGAACTATGAGTTTCACTCAACAAATATTTCTTGAAATAAGAATCACAAGGAACACATAATCATTTTACAAATCATAAAAAACCTTCTTCATACACATTAAAATATGGAAATACACCCTTATTAACAAATTATACCTTTCCTGCAAAGAATAACCCTCCTTCTAAGATTAATTAATTCTTTCGAACAAAGTCAACTTTATTGTGACCTGAATCAAAATAGAGGATGTCCCTATATCCACAACTTATAGGAAAAAATTCACCAAATCATTAACTAAATGGAATTTTAATAACATAAAAAGGTTAATATATAATTATTTTTCTAACTCAAAGCATCAACCAATTATTTTATTTTCTAATATGGTAATGGATTGTGCAATCAAAATCCTTGATCTGTTCTAGCCATCTTCTCTTTCTCATGTTCAATTATTTTGGAGTGAATATATACTTTAAAACTTTTTGATTATTATATATTTCAAACTTTACTAAAAACTAATAATTCCTCAAAATTTTTAAAGATAAAACCATAGAGTATAGTTCTAGATCATGTGTAGGGTAATTTAATTAATGAGGTTTCAACTGATGTAATGCACAAGAATTTACCAGATCATTATGCATTAGGAATAAACCAAGTCCCTTCAATGAAGTATCCCTGTAGATGAAACCATCATCATTTATATAAGGTAGGTACAAAACTAAATGATTCACCAATATTTTTTTGTTCCTAAAAACAATAATCACATTATTTTTTCCTGATGAATTTAACTCCTTTTTGAGTTAATTAGTCAGTGGGCTAGATAACTGAGAAAAGTTTTCAACAAACCATCAATAGTAACGTACTATTCTAATAAAATTGTGAATCTATGTGATATTTTGGGGTCTTTACCATTATTCAACAAATGATATTTCATTTGGTTAAACAGTTATGGTATCTTTAGAAATAATATGACAAAGGAAAGAAATTTTTTGAAACCAAAATTCACACATGCTAAATTTTCTATATAGTTTTTTTATTTCAATGTTTGTAAAAAAATCATTAGGCGTCTTTCATGTTCCTCTTTACTTTTAGAATATACCCAAATATCATCAATAAAAAACTAAAAAATTATCCAAGAATTCATGTAAATATTTATTCATAAGGTCCATAATTATAGTAGGTTCATTACATAACCAAAAGTGGATAACCACAAACTCAAAGTGACCATATCCTATATGGAATAAAGTATTTAGAATATCTCCTTCCTACACTTTAAACTGATGGTACCACAACCTGATATTAACCATTGAGAAAACTATTCTCGCTGAATGTAAAAAAAATCATTTATATGAGACAAATGATAATTTTTATTACTAATGATATTATTCAAAGTTCTATAGTCAATTAAAATTCTCATTGAAACATCTTTGTTTTTAATAAAAAAATAGGAACACCCATGGTGAAGTTATAGCATGAATGATACCTTTATCTAGTAACTCACACAGTTGATTTTTAAATTCTAAATTTTCCAATTGATCCATTCAATAAGGGGGTTGATAAATAGTCTTAGTATCCAGAACTAACACAATAGAAAACTCAGCCTACTGATCATGAATTACACCAAGAAAATCATCAGGAAATATATCCATGTATTAATTCACTACTGGGACATCACTAATTTGAATAGTTTATTTATTTTTAAAAATATGATCTAGGTAACTTTCACTACCATATCTAATCAATATCTTAGTTTCATAGTAATCCATTAGAGGCATAAAATTATTGAACATAACTTTCTTATCTCTGCAATCTATCTCAAGATGATAAACTAAAATCCAATCCATAGAATGGTATCAAACTCTATTATGGCTAGTTTAACAAGATTATTAATAAATACCATCCCACTAATAAAAATAATAATATTTCTATAAATCATGGTTGATTTAATACTTCCACATAGAGTTTTCACCAGAAGTTCCATCTTACTTTCATGTGGTGATATTTCCAATTTACTTGCAAATTTCTCGGAAATGAAATAATAGAAATATCCATAGTCAGATAGAGAATTTTTATAATTTTAATAGATAATTAACATACCTATAACCACTTCATCGATGACCCAACATCAACTATATCAGTAGAAAAATATTTTTCTACACCTTTCTGCTTTTGGTTAGGATGATTTCCCTCATGAGTGACAAACTTTGTACACATTTTAGTATAATTCCCTAAGTCATTTCAAATGAATAATCTTAGAATTAGATTTTCATTATCCATTTTCTCATTTTCATTTCAGTCATGAGCCGTATGTCTAAACTTACCCCATTAGAAGAACTTCCTAGACTTCATAAGACATTCTCTAGGAGGCTTTTTTACTAAAATTATCACAAGAATGGAACATAGCTTTCTTACATCCATATTTATTTGATTTATTATTCCCCATTTCCTTTAATCTTTATTTTTTCTTACTCTTTTCATCTCAAGTCATATAAGATTCAGTAAAATATATCTCTACTTTCTCAGTATAATGAACAGCATTCTCATTGCTTTTAAATTCCCACATGGTGAACGTAATTCATAAAATTATTTTAAACCTGAGTAAAATCTATTAATTTTACTATGAATGTGTTCAATAAAATATTGTATGTACCTATCCAGTCTTGAAAAAATTTCTTCATATGCAGCCACAAAATCTTCATCTTTTTTCCTCAATTTAAGAAATTTTTTCTCCATCCTTATCCAAACAACCTTAGTGAAATATTTCTCAAGAAAAATATTATTAAGTGTGTCCTATTCCATGGAATTAAGATCATATTTATATCTCCTTTTATTAACTATAGACCAACACTAATTAGATTCACCTTCAAAATGATAAATGGAAAGAGTTTCCTTTTAATATTCCAAGAAACCCATGACTTTAAATATCTTCTCCATGTAACTGATCCATATTTTGGATAACATAGGGTTAGATGATACAATTAAATATGTGTGATGTTAACTCATGAAATTATCCACTATATACATGTTCCTTTATAGTAGATCAGGTTTCTCTCAATCATGGATACCACCACCATTTATAACTTGTGTCAATTGATCCATCACTAAAAAAAATTATTCTGTTCAAATTCCAGCCATCTTAGAATATTGATTTGAAGGGATATTTTCCTCTTGATAGATTCCCACTATAGATTCCCTATTTCCTTTATGAAAAAATATTCTGAAAAAACATAGTTTAGACATATAAACATGATAATATTTAAATGTTATATCATTTAAACATATCCATGAAGTAAAATATTTCAAGTCTATATAACTATCATTACCCAAAACTCTAAAGTTATGTACATCAACATATGATAAAAAATATAAGGACCCAACATTAAATATTTCATAATAATGAGTTTAAAGTGAATATTTCATTCTCTTAAATTTTAGGAGCATTTTAGGTTTAGAGTTTTAGAGAATTAGGCCATCAATCACACATTAGAAAACCATATATATACAAAGTGGAAGCTTCTAATATGTATCCATTTTTCCCATAATATAAATTTTTTGAAAAAATATATATTTATTTTAATAAAAAATCTACATGACTTTCAAATTTAACTCTTCCTATCCCATACCCATCCCTAGACCCTTTGAAACAAATTTTAAAAATTATGATGAGAACAATTTTTTAAGGGATATAAAAATAAGAAGTTTGTTAATCTAGTGAGAAACAAAAAAACCCATGAAATTTTTACCTTTATCTCAATATTCATTGAGTAGAATGTAATAGATCCTTTATTTTATAAAATCACACTCATTTTTTAAAATAAATCGTTTAAAATCCATATAAATCATATATAAATCATGTAGGAAACTCGGGACATCATAATTCATGTCACTCTTACAAATACAATAACCTAAATGGTCAAATTCTATCTCTTTAGTACCCAATTCATTAGAGGGTTATCAAAGATCCACTCATCCTTGGTTTATAATGGAACCAACCGTCCAGGGTTAATAACATCACCCCCATACTTTGTTTATAACCTAACCACACATCATTGGTTTATAACACAACCACTCATCCTTGGTTTATAATGGAATCACCCGTTATTGGTTTACAATGTAACCATCTATCCTTGGTTTATAACAGAACCACCCATCTTTATAAGTAATTCCCAAGATGCATAACATAATTGTAAATCATGAAATAATTTATTTTACGTATAAAAACCTTTAAAAACTTTTTTAATTGAGTATGAAAAACACATTTGGATATCACAATAGCCATTTCTTTTAAAAAAACATTTTTAATACCAAAATACCATTTTATTTTAAAACCATTTTCAATAAAAAATACATATAAAATGGGGAATATGGGTTTTAATACTGATAAATATGTCATTAATATCATAATTATTTCATTTACATAACATATATTCATTAAATTTATCCTTATTATCTTCCAAGTAAAATGTTAGTGAAAAACTAATCACATCACTCCGTGAGGTGGTATTCCACATACACACGAGCGACGTTATCATATCCCAAACAGAGTGGAAAGTAAGAATGTATATGAGTTATCATAACTCCATAAGTATAAATACATCAAAAATGTAAAATATATACTTTAAATCCATAATTATAACATATTTTGAGAGGTGATGATGGAAAAAAGTGACATCGATTCACGAGGTGGTAGTCCACCTAACATAAGAATGATGATTTTGAATCCCATTTGATGAAAGAGGAGATAGATTTAGTGTGAATTCCCAGACCCAAATTCCAATTAGAGGTACCTTGATCCTGGTGGGCCATATGGACTCAAGCATATCTCCCCAAATGCCAGAGACTACCGACTAACAATGAGGGATTATGGTGTGTATATGGGGAGACTATTCCCTCATTACCAGAGTGTAACACAACATATAATTAATATAATGGAAGGTAAATATCAGAAGTAGTAATAAATAGAAGCCACATAAAAAGTAGATTGAATAGGGGAAAACATGAACAACTGATAAAAATATAAAAATATGATTATGAAATTCCATGTATCTAATAAGATGGAGAACATAGATATTAAAAAACAGATACATGCAATAAAAAAGTAAAAAAAGGAACAAAAAAATATCCCCAACATCTTGAGCTCTATCTCGGTCATCTGCTACTAGATCCATCATAATAAAGAAAGAAATTAAGTGTCTAAAGCTAGAAACTTCCCTTTTTCAACACCTGCATACATGTAGTCTCCCTAGGTTCCAATGGTACCTGGATAAGGATTGGGATAAATCTTAATAGACCACCACCAACAGAACCTATAACATCATGTATGTGTAATATAAACTAAAATAGTGTACAAGTATTCATATATAGAAGTAAAGAAATACATTAATGTAAATACCCAAGTACCTACTTTATCCCTCAGCAGGTGTCTAAACACATAACCAGTTCATTAATTAATTAAGTTTAAATTTATATTTTTAAGTCCTGTGAGGCATATCCATCACTAACATCACTTCGTGATAGTAATAGTGAATGTTCCATGATATAACAAGGAAACTTGTATTGATATTAATAATGAAGAGATATCAAGGTAATAACCAAGAAAATATTGACCTCAAAGGTTTCCAACTAAGTTGTAACTGCATCCTAGATAAGGGTAAGAGTGTAATCCAAGGATCATCTTATAAGGCATTCCAAAATAATGAATCTAACCGATTCCAAGGAAAACATCCAAGGTAAAATATGATAAGATATGGCTAGGCCCAAGGATGTAACCAATGTACATCATCTTTGTAGAATCCATTTTGGATTCCAGGAGTGTACCTAAGGCTTACTATAATAGTAAAGGAGGTATCCTATAATGTCATAATAGGTATCCACTAATAGACAAGGATTGGGTTCCAAGGTGGGTATCAACCAAGGAAACCGACATCTTGGAATCAGAATGACATCCACGAGTGCTCAAGGAATTCCCATGGGAATACAAAATCTAAATCAAGTATGAAAACTCCTATAATTATTTCATGGTTTATATATAATCATACACCTTAAATTTAATTAATTTATTCAATCATTCTAAGAAATAATCATTCCATTTAAATAATAATTTTCTAAGCCATTTCCTTTCATTAGTTTAACAAGGAAAATTGGGCATGCAACAATTACATTCATTTCATATTAGATAACCTAGTTATCTCCTTTACCTTTAATAACATGACAAGGACAGTCTAAGGATGAGAAATCATGTTCAATTCATTTAGTATAATCTAGGCCAAGTGATATCAATACTACACTTTCCAATTACCATTGGGATTGATTTATCAAATTGAAGCACTTACCTTAGGTGGGTAAAGTGGGATAAAACATGTTACCATCCATTTATCAATCCATAATTAATTATTCATTTAATTAAGGCAGGATTACCATTAATAGGGTTAAGATGAAGCACACTTGAATAGTGGCTCAGAAAAACTTGTCAAACCACAAAAAAATTCAAATATGGAAATCACCATACATGGAGTGGACTTCATTGTGGACGCAACCAACAATGATGGTGAACATTTATGGAATGGGAGTTATAACATGATTCTAATGAATATGATAAATTCATATTAATTAAACAGATGATTCCCGATGAGATTGACATGACCACCTGACAATTTATAAATTATAAAACTTGAGGTATGTGTTATAAACCACCTACCTCATACTCATAAAACTCTCCTCATCTAGTATTAGCATCTAGTTTGGACTAGAATATAAGAGATATGAATCATAGATAAATGACCTGAAAATAAGGCATATGATTCTACATCTGAATATCATCTTTGATATAAATAAAGATGATGAAATATTAAAAATGAATTAAGATCTTATAGGCATAGATTCAATGAGATGAACGATGCTTCGATCGAACTATGGATGGATAAATGGGATTAAAGCCTAAAAAAGAAGTTTTTTGGAGATCAAAAGAGGGAAATTTGGAGAGTATATCCATTGGAATGGAAAAACAAAGGAATGGATTGATTTAAAACTTAATTTAAGGCTCAAATCGTAAAATCACACAAAAATAGCCTTCACAATGTTTGGTCGCACGGTTTACCAAACTGTGCACTAACTGTGCATGGTCTTATGAAGGGAATGGGATCACACATGGTTTGGAATCATGGTTCAAGAAATATTACACTAACCATGTGAAAATCCTTTGATAAAAATAGAAGAATTTTCTCATGGTCGTTCAACCCCTGGTGCATAGTTAGGAAAAATTGTGCACCCTAAACCACCCCACTATCCAGCCTTGAATGGTTATATCTAACCATGTGGGATTCCCAAAATAGTTTAATATAATATTAAAATATGCCTTTTCTCCCCAAAATCTAGGTTCTTGGATACGAAAAAGCCCTAGACACCCTCAATACCTTCACAAACTCGTTAGGAACCCATTTTAGGTCTATAAACAAAAATTATACCAAAAATTAAATGATCCATACCCGAGTAAAAGATCAGTTTGTTACATTTAGGTAATTCAATTAACAAAATAACATATCAAAATATTTTATATATAGGTGTTATTATATCATAATAATTGAAGAATATTTGATGTAGGTGGAAAAATAAATTAAATAAAATGCACGTTTAAGTATGAAACCTTTTCTTCAGACAACATCCTTAGGTAATCACAAAAATACTTCTTAGAATAGATTTATGATGAAAATAAGATATCTAGGTTATTTGGAGGGAAGTTAGGAAGATATTTGGGTAAGTAGGGGTTAATCCAAATGGATTTTAAGGGATGAAGTGGAGAGTATAGGTGGTATCCTTTTATAAGTGAGGTGAGTGGCACACTGATAATTTTTGAAAAGTAAAAGGTGTACCAACAATTTTCACATGTCACAAGGATAGAAAATGAACTATTATAGATCCTTAGAAATCATTATGACTATATATATCCATATAATATATTTTAGACAATTATTTGGTTCATTTAAACCCCTATCATTTTTATTTTAACCCATAGTAAACTCATTTTCACCATAAGAATGATAATTAATTTTTAATGATTTCACTATTCATTGTCCTAAAAAATTAAGTTGAAATTTTTACATAATATAAATTACTATTATTCCAAACATAGAATACATTTTTACAAATTAAATTCATAGAAATTTAAAATTTTAATTTAAAATTTAACTTTCAAATGTGATAAAAAAGATGGTTTTCAAGAAGTGTATTTTTCTAGAAAATGTGATTTTATATTAACCCCATGAATAATAATATTAATTGTATAAATAATAATATATATATTTATATATTATATATAATCTTAATTTAAACAATTACTCATTTAGTATTATATTAACTAATTAAAATGGATAAATATTATTAACTATGTAACAGTTTTCAGAAGAACCCCTTTTCTAAACCCAAAATAAACTTACACTAAACTAAAATATAAACTTGATTAAAAAGAAATTAAGTGGATTAAACAAGAATTAATAATACATATTTTTCTTTAAATTATACTCAAATATTTTACTTTTAAATTATATATATTATTAAAAATAAATTACTTTTTTACAAAAAATGGCATTTTCCCTATTCACTAAAAAACAACATTTTTTGGAAAATCCCAAAAATTCACCCTAATTTAATTTTGATATTATGATTTAAATTTTTTTTTTCTAATTCATATTCTATAATTTAGAATTTATTTTTTTTAAATAAATACCTTATAGGAAAAGAGTTTAGTTAAAATTATTTCTTTTTTGATGTAAAATTTACATGATATTTTTATAATGAATATAACTATATTAATAAACAAGAAAGTGATTTATTCTATTATTAAAAGGATTATTAAATATTGGAGGTATTCTTGGGGATTTATTATTAGTTTATTGCTGGCTAGGTAGACCCTAGTGGGTCGGGTCGTGACAAAGTGTTATCAGAGTAGGTATTCTTATATTGAATTTTGGAGATTGTCAAGTTGCGAGGTTTGGTTTGGGTACTTGGGAAATAGTGTTAAAGTGTGTGAAGTTTTAATTTTAGGCTAGGTAACCTATATATGTTTTGGAAGATGATTTATATATTCACTAAGACTCTGATAAAATTCTTGTGGACTCAACACATAGAGGAATTGGTTATAGAGAAAACTTTGGCACATGCATCATATAATAATGGGTTGTGGTTTCCATGTCCTTCTTGTGTCAACTCCACCAATATTATCTTATGTCCATGGTGTATCTCAGCTATTTCTGCATTCCTCCATAATAAAATCTGACGAGGATTCCGTAGTGTGATAATTATTATGATATGTTTGGAAACAAGGATTCAATTTATGGTCTTGTGGAAGAGGATGTTTCCCCTGAAGGATGGAGATAAATTTTTCCAATTGTTGAGTAGAATATTTACTCACCTATGATGGTTTAGGTGGATAATCCTCATTAGGTTTAGTGTTATTTAGTTCATGTGGTACTAGAAGATGACACAACTATTATGAGTGCACTTCATGATTTTCAGAGACAAAAATATCCCAGGTTTCATGGTGAGATAGACCCCATTCTCAAGTGGTGGAGGGATGGATTGAGCTTGTGGTGTGAACCCTTTGTTGGTGATGTTTGATATATCTTTAGGAATGAAAATAAGAGGGAAAATTCCCCCACTGATACACATTATTATGATGTGTTTTAATGTCATTTGGGGAAGTCAGTTTCACCCAAATAAGATAATGTCAAGGTGTGGAAAGTGAGTCCCTTTTATTTGACTATTCAAGACCATTTTTGATGTACTAGGGCATTAGAGTAAGACCTAGTTGTGGAGAATAGTAGATTAAGGGGATGGATGGATTCAGGCGGTATGACTTATGAGTCATAGGATTAAATGGTGATTTGAGGTATGAACTATGTATTATCTGCTTTAGATGCAGTTTTAGAATAGATTTGTGAGGCACATTTCCCGGAATGCATCCCTCGTTCAATAAATAACAATACCAATAGATCCTTTTAGACTGGTCCTTATGTTTATAGGCTCCTGTAGAGAAGGTTTGGTGTCATACACTTCTATTGATATTTTAATCTGACTCTAGGATGATAGAGATCCTCATGTGTAATATTTTCATAGTGAAAATATTACCCTATAATGTTTTCCACATTTTAGGATGGTTCCCTACTTTCCATGCTCAGTTGACTCTTAACAGTGAGGGTTTCAATTTATCCGAGTTGGTGGGATGAAATTTTATTTATTTTGAGATAAGGGATCCTAGCCAAAGTAGGATGATCTTGAGTGTAGGAGGATAAAACTAATTTATTATTAGTTGGCTAGTATGAACCATGTAGATGTGGAAGCTATTAAAATTTAGTTTCCTTTGGTATTGGAGGAATATGTGGTAATATTCCTTGAGTATGTTCCCTGATTACCTCCCCATTGAATGTTTTTCTACTTCATAGCCCTAAAACAAGGGATTGACCAATATATATTCTATATTATCATATGACCCCATGTATCTATGAGAAATTAAGGTTCAATTGGATAATCTAGAGATCAAGGGATTTTTTAGACCTAATGTGAATCCCTAGGGAGTCTACTATTTTTTTCAAAAAAGGAAGATGAGAGCTAGAGGGTTAGGTGTGGATTAAAATAACATGAACTAGTTTAATATCATGAAGGATTATCCACTACCAAGAATCAATGAATTATTCTACTAGTGGTTAAGGATGAAGTGGTTCTCATAATTTTACCTTAGAATGGGTTATCACCCACTCCAGGTTTGAGTAGAGAATATACTGAGTGTAGATTCCTAGAACTGCTACCATTGATTTATGTTATTGGTGATACCCTTCATCTTGTTTAAAGCCCAAAAAATGTTCATGAGACTTATTAATTGGATATTTCAACCCTTCTTGGACCGTTTTTGGTAGTATTTTGTCAATTTCAACCTTATGTACTCAATATCAAAGGTGGAGCATGCTAGACACTTGGGGAAAGTTATAAACCTACTCTTAGAGTAACAAGTTTATTAGAAGCTCTCAAAGTGTAAATTCTAGATTCAATAGTTCCAATTATTTGTAAATTTCATCTTAGATATGGGAGGGATAATGGACTTACTAAAGGTTGAGTCAGTGCTATCTTGGGTTCCACACATGTGCATCATCATGGTGGAAGATGCCAATGATAATATTTTTCTCTCATTGTTGTTGAGTGAGGTGACATAGAAGTTGGTATCTTGGATATTTAACCTTAAGGATGAGGATGGTGCATCATAACTCTTGTCGATGGTTATTACCCATTTTCTTATTCATCATGTTAGGAATGCACAACTTGTGAATATAAAATAGAGATCTTACAAGACCATATATCCACATTACATGTTCCTGGTATATTTTCTAGAGGTGGGTTACATATCATCCTTGTTTGAAGATGTATTATGACACCAGTTGTGCTATAATAAAAGTTGTTGAGGGGGTTTTATGATTTTTCTTAGTAGTATATATAATATAGGTGAGGATGTTCCAGGATCCTTTGGCATTGTGTCCAAGGATTTAGTAGCATGTTCATGAGTTTATCTCTTGATGCCTCACCTATCAATTGGTGATAGACAAGGTTACTATATGGAAGTGTAAATGGGATGATATATTGTGGTTTTCATGATGAATATTCTATGATTAGTGAGAGGTCTCAATAGTATTTAAGCGAACATAGATTAAATAAAAAAATCAGCCAACTTCCTAACCACTTGAGAGCAAAGTATATTGGAGAGTTTTGAATGATTGTTCGTACATAAGGTAGTCTAGGTTCATGGAGTTTCCTAAATGATCATTTTAGACCATAATTATCACTTAACATCATGATCATGGAGAGGGTTATGGGAGGATTTGGGACTCAATTGTGGATGAGAATGGTGTTTCTACCCCCAAATAGATATTTATCCAAAGTGGACCATTCAAGTTAGGAAGAACATGCTTCAGGTTTGCATGTTAGTTTATTCCATATTTGTGAGACTCGTCTATAATTGGTGTATTTTTCATATAATAGTAGTTACCACTGCACTATTGTTGTAGTTTCATTCAGATCCATGTTTGAGATACCCTATAGGTCACCATTATACTGGTAGGATATAGGGAAATGGAATTTATTGGCATTGATTTTGTGCGAGTGACAGTAGAGAAAGGTGTAGTTCATCCATGGGTGGATGAGGACTATGAAGAGGTGTTAAGAGTCCTATACAGACTAATAATAGAGTCTTTCAGAGTTTGATGATGGATATCATGTGTTCTGAGAGATCTCACCTCAATGGGGATTACAAATATTAAGTCAGGGTGTCAAGCTATCTTCTATGTTCATATGATATTTTATATTTACTAAGATGGGTTTTCTAGGTGGAATATCTCTTATAATTGCCACTATAGTTATACTGGGTGCATGGTGCTTTTCACTAGTCACAATGGGGAGATATGTGCAAAAATCATTTCACATTGTCGATCTGGGTGACATGGCATCAAGGGTGGAGTATCATTTTTGAGGTTCTCGGTGGCAATGGAGAATTTGTAGAAGAATACCCTTCATGGGTGAGTGTTTGTTCTTTGGGTGTGTGTTTTCTTATATCATAGGAACTACTCTTTGAGAGATCATGGGAGTGAGAGGTCCAGATGCATGATTAATATCCATGTATTTCTATGTTGGGTTTTGATTTTCAGGGAAAGAATCCCCAAATATGGGTATAATCTAACAACTCCAAAATTTCGCTTTTACACTTCGTAATATTTCAATGAATATTTTCAGAGTAAGCATGCAATCAGTATATGATTATGGAGCCCAAAGATCCTTGATGTTGATATGTTAAAACATTAAATATAATATAACACACATGTATAGTTTTTTTTCAAATAACATAATATCTCCTAACTGGTGTTACATATTGGAAATTAGAGAGAACTATTAAATCTAGAATGAAGGTTTCACTCTAGGTGCGACATAACTTTTATGCATGTCTGGTGTTTGGTTTTAGAGTGTTTGTGGATATATTATTATTTTAAAAAATAAATTTATTATTTGTCACATAGGCTAAACCTAATCCTCCTCTATTTTAACCTTGTTATGGAGAATTAACTACACTTAGCCACATAATCCTTGAAGGAATAATATGATTGAGAGATTGGGTGAATAGGTTAGGTGGGGAGTGTGTTGGAGGATGATCATGAGATCAAAGAGCAAGTACCACGAGTCTCATCATAAAAAATGAGGTATTGGATCTCTCCAAAAACAAAAATGAATAATCATTATTCTTTAGTGATAGATCCAAAAAACAAGGTAGGACTATTGATTTTGTGGTTTTATCCCCATTTAATGTATTGAGATAAACATGAGTTAATTATGTCTAATTTAATCCACAGATCGATATCTGTTGGTTTATCCAACATATGCTTTCTCTTCCTAAATATAGAAATTTGATATTTTATGTCTCATTTAATCTTACTACTTTGATAATACTCCATTCTTTGGATCTTGATGATGATTTCGAAATGAACATGTCCATCGATTGAATATCTCTTTGTTTCCCATGCCTTTTTTTCATCATTATTTGACATTTGTAAAAACAAATTTAGTTGGAAGATTTCTCATTGATACATGGGAGGACCGATCATTGTGTGTTTGTCCATTGGCATGACAGATCATGGTTATAGGTTTGTTTTTGGGTTTTGGTGAAGTAATGGAGGTGTGGTAGTGATGATATAAATCTAATGATGGTTTGGGTAATGGTGGATCTGCAGGCTAGATTGAGAGGATATCTCTAAAGGATAAGTGATTGGTGATTCAAAGAAATGGGTGGATGGAATCTGGACAATGATGATAGTGGTGGTCCAATTTTAGCACAGGTATTAAATTTTCCTTGAGATATACTTAATGAATATTTGGGATGTCAACGCCGGTCATTTTTTAGGTAAAGATCGGTTGTAATTTTACTTTCACCTAGACATAGAGGGTGCTTAATCAGATCTGGGTGTTGTGCTGTGATTCTCACTAGTCCTAAAGGTGGAAGAAGTATGTAGGTGGATAAGCATAGAAAGACTAAAAATTATGAGAAATTATGATGTACACAACTTTTAGTTTATAGGAACACATTCCATGTATTTACTTATATGCGGTGGCTACACTTACATGTTGATTTAAATATCTCATGTCATGAGATTTACTCGCACATCATTTGACTCATATCTAAAAGGCTTGGTTTGTATAGGGAGTATTTTCATATGAAGCCATGTTGCATGACACATAGTGTGGTGTACTCACACACCATATGTACCTTAGATAACAGATCCGTTTTTATAATGATTACATTTCCAAGAGGCAGTGTGACCCCACATGCCATGTTTTTTAGGGCACATGAATTATACATTGGAAAGTGCATGGGCATAGTCTTGGGTATAACTAGTGACCACAATCAGGACCATAATACTCGGGAATGGTCTAGAGTATACATGCTTGGGCATAAGACACATGCATAGTTCCAACCGAACTCTAAATTCTATGTGTCATAAAAGAAAATACTATATAAATGGAGAAAGACATGTTATATGAGACAGTGATACAGAAGTAGTTCCAAACTTATAGAGACACATTATGTACGCCATGGGTCATGTCATGTACTTCCTTGAGAGAAATTTAGTGCCCCTATTTTTTTTAGAATATCCTATGTATTATCTTGGATGATTTAACTTTGAATGTTTCAGTGTGGGTGAATTCCATTTGTCTATCCCTTGGAGGGTATAATGAGGAAACATGTCCTGAGTATAGGATGTGATCCCTCTATGGGATTAGTCTTGGATATATTCAAGAATCCCTCCATGTAGCCCAGGGTGTTATCCTTAATAATTTATTCCATGGGTTGGGTCAGGAATCCCATTACCAACTATTAGGGAATGTGATCCCCATACTAGAGGGATTACTCTAGGATGGGTCAATAATCCCCCAAAGGAACCGGGTGTGATCCCCTATATATGTATTAAAATCTTTTTTCTTCTAGAAAGTTATATTCTGATCGAGTGAGTATATCAAAAGATCCCTTTTATCTTATATGGTTCTCCTTCATGTAAATACCCAATGAGTATGTCCTATAATATGAGTTTAATTAGTGATAACAAGACATGTGAAGTGAGTTCTCCTAGAAGAGTGTTACTTAGGAGCCTCTAGTTGCATCCTAGGAAGGTAGTGAGGATGTGACCTCACCTTGAGATTTGGTGTCTACATTTGATAATTTCAATGTTTTTATTATAGTTAATATGTATTATATTCAAAATGAACACCCTTTATTATGATGAGATGACTACTCTTTTGATTTTTTATTTTTGGTGATTTTAGGGTGTTCTACTAGGTATAAATACCTTCACCCCGACATGGGATCTACCTGCACATGTCATGTCTTATGTAGATGACAAAACTTTTGATGGAGTCCTAGGAAGACTAGAATTTGGAAGATATTTGATGTGTTAGATAGACCTCAAATGGATCCAGGAGTTTCTTTTGGGTTGTTTTACTTTTATTTTCACTAGGATGAGTTCTTTTTCAGTTTTAGTGGGCTTGTATTTGTACCTTTATAATTTTACGGTACTTCTTGATGTACTCTGCTATGGGATAATTAGCATGGATGAGTCTATAATATGAGTTATTTATCTTTCCACATTATAATCATGTATAGAGATGTGTGTGTGTATGGAGTTACATTATTCTAAGGCCTCACATGTGTGTGATCTGCATACTCATCACTAGTCTCCAGCCCCTAGCCTATTAGAGGTGGGCTTGGGGTGTCATTCTCAGCTTTTCATTAGCCAGATGGGCCTTGGGGGGTCGGTTCATGACCTGAATAATCAAATTAAATTCATTAATTACTTGATTTAAAATATTTTAATTCTATATTTTCTTTATTGAAATTATATTTTGTTCAATGACAACCATTTCAGTGAGATATAAATCTGAATTTCACTCTTCCTAGGGTATTCATTTCAAGGTTCCATGGTCGGATCACTTGTGTATAATTATTGATGTTCTTTCAAAATATGAATATAACTACAAAAGTGAAAGGAAATAATAATCATGTCATTCCTTAAATATAAATGGTCCAAAATACCCATATATGTTCCAATATTGGTATGATTCATATATTGAAAATGTTAAGGATATATGGTGAGTTTATTTACGCCATTTTACCAACCATCACAAACCAGATTAATTTTATTTAATTAAATTTTTAGTAAATAATTTAAACTTTAAATAAGATATAATATAACTATTATAATCATATTTATTTTTAATGTTATTTATATAACTATCCTTGAAGGTGGTGATTAAAATGGAAGGGTGTTGTTCATGGAGGTGGTGAACCGACCATATTGTGAATAATTCTTTTGTTTAAGAATAAATTGATGCAATGTTAGAGGATTGATATTACACCATAATAAAAAATTAAAAGTATATTTTGGATGCTAATCTTACTATGTTTAGGTGTATTTAGAACATATGGGGTGGTAGAAGAAGAATAAAACTGAAAGGTTAGTTGAAAATTTAACTTTTTCCTTTAGTCGCCTCCTCTAAGGCCACCCCTTAAGGCTCCTTGAAATGGTCTTTGTATAAGACCATAAGAACTTAAACTTGTGGGATATGATTGGGAATATATTTGTGTATAAAGTTGGAAAGTTCCAAGGATTCAAATTTTTGAGGAGAAATGGTGGTGAGGGGTGGTATTGATAAGGGGAGGATTTGAGGGTTTTTAAATATTATAATCATTAGTTTATTATTTTGGTTCAAGACTATAAATATTATTGATTCATGGGACCTTATACACTAAATGGTGCATGTGTGTTCTAAATAGTGATTTCTTACATCATCCATGACTCAAAAATTCATGTATTTTTTTTATAATGCTAAATACCGAATTTTACAATATTTCACTATTCACCAAAATATTCAACTATTCTAGAAAAATTGTAAAAAATAAACTCATCATTTTTATTGTGTAGATTCAAAATATAATATCAATTTTATGAAAATAATTTTCTGAATATAGTAAATTTAATTTTTAAATAAAATCCCCATTTATTCGAAAAATATCAATTTTAATATTATAATCAATATTTCGACCCTTTGAAAAATCATATATTGTGTCATAAAGTTATATTATCATTAATATACAATTTAATAATAATTTATAAACCCATTTTATGAAAATAATAATTATTTTAAATCTTTAAATTTGTTATGAAAATGAAAATAATACTTCATATGTTTTACAAACATATAAACACTTATTTTATCATTTAAAAAATTTATTTACTTGTATCATGATATGAATATGTCATATTATCATTTTATAATATACCCAAATATTATTTTACATTTAAATAGGTGAGTTTACTATTCTAATAGTTATGTTACTATGCCTAATGGTTAGATTTATATTCCAATGGTTAAATTATTATTCCAACAATCAGATTTGTAAAGTTTATATGAGTTCCATTATTTCCAAAAATACCTCATATTTCATTTATTCACCATTCAATTCCATTTTATATCAAAGTTTTATATATTTTCATTTTCAAAATGCATATTTCATTACGAATACTCTACTTCTTTTACATAGTGTTGTTCATGAGTGCAATTTTTCATGGGGGGTGGGATCAAGCATTTCCAAATTTTTATATTATTCCCATTGTAATAATTTAAATTATTATAGCTATATTTATTCTCTAAATATAATTTTCAAATTAATATATTAAAATGTATTTTATTTTATCATGTAGTGTTTGTGCATTATAAAATATGATATTAATAAATATGTCCCAATTACATATTCATAAGGGAAATTACATTGATAAAACTACGGGTCATTACACATAGTTTCCTTCATAAGTTACAATAGACTTCATAGGGTACATAAAACCTATGATGAATAATTTTTAAGGTTTCAGGTCACTTCATAGGGTACCTTTATAAGGTACAAAAGAAATATATGCAGAATTAGTGAAAACATTCTACCCTATGAAAAAGTAAAATCAATCGACACTTTTTATTCATTTATTTTATAAATATATTTGGTTATGGTAAATCTAAGACTCAAATAATTTATTAAGGATATTTTAATGGATATTAATAGAGGATAATATCGGGACAATTGTTTGGAACAATTGGAATTAAAATTCAAATGCATTAAAATATGATAAATTAGGAAACTTTGAAATTAATATTTATATTTTAAAACTGCTATTTTTAGTGAATATTTCTATAAACTAGTTTCATGCAATTCCCATAAAAAATTATGTAAATATTTTTTACTAATTTTGATGAAATATAAAAACTAAAAATTAATAGAAAAAAAGGTTTCAAGTTTCAGAAGAAGTGGTTGATACTTTTCTACTCAAAAAATTTTGTATATCAAGGAGATATGATAATTGGAGAGCCCTACCTGAATTACATCTTATAATTTTGAAGAGGTCAAGAAAATATAATTCTATTATTAAAAATACAAATTCATAATCCTGAGGATGAATAATATCATCCTATATTTTCATACTCTCATGAATGAGTTATTCACTCTAAACCAGTGATAGGAAGTTTGATTTACTATTTTTTAATGTATATTGCTCTGGTAGTTGATTTATTTATTAGAGAATACCTATTCATCCCTTTGAGGTGTCTAGAACTAATTTGATGATCTGATTCAACCACCAGAGTAAAGGTGGAATCCTAAAGAACTAGTGGTTCCAATCTAAATAATTTCATATCATTTGTGGGAAGTGGATGATACCTAACAATTTCGAGAAGTAGACAACACATGGTAAAAACTTGTATGTGACTTGTATTTAATTTTTTATCACTAAAAATATATATTGATAAGTGATTATGTATCCCAATGAAAGGTTGTACATTGAATAGAGTTGGCTCTCACACTAAGATACAAACTTATAAAAGTTCTTGTGGGGTTTTTCATTTCATTTGCTTACATATGATTAAGGAAGAGATTCTCAAGAGTGGATGTAGAGTTTTATTGGTCAGAAGGGATTCATTTAAAAGAAATAATTCATAAAAAGAAATATTGATACAACAGATTCACCCCTCATAATAATACCCTAACTGATATAAGAACTTCACTGGAGGAGTTTAAGAAGTGATGGTAAGTTATAATTTTAGGGACTAGTTTTCTCTAAGCCCTTTCTTTTTATTTTTAGTGATTATAGGTGTTTGGGAATAGATGGAAGAATAGAAGTGTTGTTTGAGCTAAAATTTCTATTAGAGGATGGTAATTGTATTATAGTTTACTAAATTGGGGTGTAGTGTGCTTTTGGAGGATTTTTATTGTGGTGTGGTCATCAACTCTATGCCATAGTGTCTTGGGATGAAGGATTTGGTGGTTCCTCTATTCTAGACAACCATTTTCCATGGAGATTAGGGGTAAAGTTCTAAGTCTTTATTTTATTTATGGTTTCAATAGTGTTATGGGTAGGTTACACAGTTGATTCATTAAGGATAAAATTTCTTGGTTCTATCTATTTAAGTGTACTTGTGGTATGGTTTATGGGTTGCATTGTGGTGTCCTAGGGGTCAAGATTTATGTTTTGGAAAGGAGGGGATAAAAGGGTATTTTCAACATGGATTCAAGAGGGTGAATTTGATTGGGACCATTGCGGCGAATCCACCCTTTTTACATTATGGTTTGGGTGAAAGAACTAGATATTGTGGTGTGGTCAAGAAGGTTGTTTCACGTTCTTATGATTTGTCCATACTATATAAATTCATTGTTCCATCCAATTTCATTATATTTCCACCCTTTTACTTTGAACACTATGTGATAATAGGAATTATTTCAAATACTTCGATTCTTCTTTGTAACGCGTTTTCCCTTAGCTTTTGAAGTTTTATTCGTGGTGATCTAAAGGTAGTTTTCTTAGTATTTATTGATTCTATTCTCTCTATTATCTCTCTACCATGAAATGGTAGTGTTGTTACTTTTATTTTCAGGGGGCTTCAATTGATTAATGATGGTGGGTTTATAGTGGGATGGTATCCTTAGGGTTTTCAGGTTCCTTATAGGAGAGGTCATTAGATATCCATTCTTGTTATTTTTTTCTTTCTCATAGAATTTTAAAAGATTATTTTTGAGGTAGGGGATTCATGAATTATACTTATTTTATGTATATGTGTAGGTTTAACATAATTTAGCTTCTTTGGGAAAATGGTGGAATCATTCTAATGAAAATAATAATTTAGTAAATAGGGAGGAATGATGTAACACCCCAACCCCAGAAGCTCAGAGTCCGTGAATTATTACATAACATTGGCATGATCACCAAAGATCAAGTCTCAAAAGACTGATTAGTTTAGTAGCCTTGGAAGTACTAGATACATTTATAAGGTTTACATTACATCATAAAATAAAAAACAACAAAAACATTATTTCCATAGATCAAACTCATATCCCCTCAGACTATCCCTATAGGTCAGTCATAAAATACTTCTTCACATCTTGGGAAAAATAAAACATAGAAAGGGGTGAGCTCAGATGCTCAGTAAGGATAACAATATAGAAGAAACTTCCATAAATAAGCATAAACATTTAAGGAAATGTATAGAACTAAAACAAAATCCTTTTAAACATAAAATTCATCATAATATGGAAAATATAAATCAAAATAATTCCATTTACTTACTCACATGGATATTCTACTAATCTAATAATCACATGCAATATCAATAGCCAATTTCATAATGATGGAATTCATAATGCCAGAATTTCATAACCACATAGTCCAGGCCTTGTGCCAAGACTAAAAATAAGATTTTGTCAAGGCCTTGTTCCAAGACACTAGTTTGTCTCATAAGACCTATCGATGCATCGAGGAGCTATATCAGGCTCCACCCGTCACTTACTAAGTCCAATGCATTCCCCATATGAAAAGGTTTAAACATAACATAAACATTCATATTAAAACTGGCATAAAAAATGTCAATAATTTATCCATAAACCATGAATGGTATTAAATAACACATCCACATTCAAACATATAACAAAACCTTCAATACAATATGGAAGTTTTGTATCATAATAAATCAACTTCAAACAAACTTAAAATCCATAAGGATGTTGACATAGATGAAATCAAAACCTTTTAAGGGGAATATCTCTTTCTATTTTGAAATCATTTAAAGGTTACATAATTATAAAATAAAAAATTTATATTTGAAAATATTATTATAAGCTTGTAAGGGAAGCTTTGATGTTGTTATAATGGTGGAAAATAGCCGCACCCTCCATATAAGTTAAAAAAACATTCTTACCTTAATTTTTTTGAAAAGGTTATAAAGGAAATTGTTTGGAAAATGACGGAAATATTCCTCTATAAACATCTTATAAAAGTCAAACATGGGTATAAATGGATTTAACCCATAGTCTAGTAAATGGTAAAAATGTTTTGGAATACATTTTTAAGAAACATGAATGTGGATGATAAAGAGGTCCCAATAGATAATTATGTATAAACAACCTTGGATAATGAAGAGATTGTATAATTAACCCTTACCTCATTGTAATAAATCGAGTCGTATTAAAAATAGTCAATAAGCAACAAATTAATCACAGAATATCATGAATATAAAGAGAATCGTGATAATATATATCAAATGACGGTACACAATAAACTACAAGCAATAAATAAGTGCTGAACAATGGAAATATCACGGAATTAAAAGTTAGATAAAAAACCCCTTACCTTGTACTTTTCTTTGGTTGAGGGTAGGTTAACCTCCTGTATAATGGTGAAATGATTGTTATTAAATTATACAAGAATCATATACATTAATATGATATCATATATGATCTTTTATCATTGCTTTGTTAATAATATCTTAGTATTATCATCATTTTGAGTGTTAACATATTCTTTTTCCTTTATATAATTTGTTACGTGAGTCATATTTGTTATGGATGGGATGTATATTATTTTTATCCAGAATGATATCAAGTCTTTGAACATTATTATTAATCATCAAATGAAAATTAGTCTTGAATGGATACGATGGGGAATGAATCTCATCACGTTCGTGGAGACGGTAATCCATACGTACACACGAGCGACAATATCAATCTTTTGATATTAAAATAATATATATTTGGATGGTATATCATATATAAAGAATAATTATCATTTTATATTTATTATTTACATCAATTTCACATCATTATTATACCCATCCAAATAATAATGTGTTGAATAACAATTACACCATGATGTGGAGACGGTAAGCCGTACGTATGCACGTATGGTGACATGTCATTCAAAGGATGGATAGAATAATGAATATGATTGTACCATATTTATAATAACATCACATTATATAGAAGATACTAGATTTATTATTTTAGAATGGAAACAACGAAGAAAGAGGAAGTGTAAGAAGAAAGGAACTTGAAAAAGGTGATGAAATATTTACCTCTTCTTCAGGTTCTTCCTTTTGATTTGATAAAAAGGGATCCTTAGGTTGGATTTATGAATAAATTAAGGCCTCTAGGATGAATTTAAGGAAGTTGGGAGGATATTTGGGTAGGTTTTGGCTGAGGTAAAAGGGTTTGAAGGTTTGAATTTGAGATAAGGGGGAGTGCCCTTTTATAAGAGGGGTGAGGGGCACCTTAGGAAAAGAGTGAAATATTATTTTATAATAAATTAAAATTAAGTTTATAATGGATTCAAAGTGACTTATTTTGAGGCTCGGGTTGGGATGGGTCGAAATACTTTCCACCAATAGATTTTATATAGGTTTAGGTCACCAAATTAACCTTATCTTTTAGATTTAACTCTTAGTTAAATTGTTTGACATTTACCATGTCTCTTTGTATTTCTATATTATATAGTTAATAAAATTACTATAACAAGCCAAGAGAACCCAAAGTGGTTCATTATTAATATATATAACCTTTTCTAAGTTATTTTGATGAACCTTAGATTTTTATGAATAGAATATCATTTAATAATATAATATTTGTTTTAAAAACCTTTTTATGTCAAATTTGACACTATTTAATAATTGATTCTTTTTAAAGTCATAAAAACATTATTAATTCAAATTAAATTCATTTAATAAATCCTAACATGTAATATTAACCTAGAAAATTAGTGGATGGCATCAAAATGCTCAAATTATATTTATTTTAACATTTATAATACCATTTATTTGATTCTTTCATTATTAAGGAAAATGCTGCCTCATTATTGTGTCACAAATAAATTACATTATTCAATGTATAAAAATTATAAATAAAATAATATTATGTAGTAATTATTTTTATCTTTATAATGAATATTTATAGTTGAAGAGTAACATATATAACCCTATGTAAAAATTGTTTTACTAAAAGATATATGCTTATGTCGTTTTTGTATATACTTTAACTTAATTAATATAAAATGTCCTTATCACTTACAAGTGCCTCCATGGGGTCCCAAAATCGACCCAAGGATACCCATGGTCGGAAATTCATCATCAAATAGGGTTAGGACACGTGTTAATATAATTTAATAATATTATAATATTATTATTTTTACCCTTATTTACCGAATTTACCCTTTAACCATGGTAAATAAAATATTCACCGAAGTAATTATTCAAAATGTCTAAAAATAAAAGTTACCTATTTACAGTATTTGCAACTAATGATTCTAAATATGGAATCCAATTTTCTAAATTCAAAACAAATAATTGGTAGAAATTAATTTAAAATTAATTATCATTGTTAAAATAAAAAGCGCGTTTTAAGAAATAATCACTATCAAAAGATTGACACTCATTTATGTCTAGTTTAAATGTGAAATTACGTCCAATGAACAACATTGAATTAAATGGTAAAAATATAATCTAATTATACTTTTAAACAACTCAGTAGTATAATTTATCACCATAAATTATTTTGATTTGAAAAGTTATTTTTAATTAAAGTTTAGTATTTTTCAATATTCATCAAAAATTGGAAGTTCTCAGAAAAATAACAAAAATTCACCCTAAGATAATTTTGATATTCCGAATCCAAAAATGAAGTCGATTTTGAAAGATAAAATTTATAAAATTTTACAAAGTCGGTATTACAATTCATAACGGGTAGTTTGATTGGTTGTGGTGTGTTAGAACTCGAAGTTGCATACAACACACACTGTTGTATTATTCAAAGAGAAGCGTACCATGGAAGCTTGGGGTGTTACATTCTCCCCTCCTTTAAATAATTTTGTCCTTGAAATTTCTAGAATATTAATGCATAAAAAAACTCGGGTGGTTCTTCATCATAAGTTCCTCGGGTTCCCACGTTGCCTTTTCCATTTTATGGTTTCTCCATAGAACTTTTACCAGACGAGTCATCCAGTTTCTCAACACTTTTTCTCTTGTATCAAGAACCTTGACAGGATGTTCGCAATAAGAGATATCAAGTTCCAGTTCTAATTCCTCCTAGGTGAGTACATACGTTGGGTCAGGTATGTATTTTCTCAACAGTGATACGTGGAATACATCGTGAAATTTGGAAATACTTGGCGACATTTCCAAATAGTAAGCTATAGACCCAATTCATTCCAGTATTTCTAAAGGTCCGATGTACCTGGGACTTAGTTTTCCCTTCTTACCAAAACGTATAACACCCTTCCATGGAGATACCCTCAAGAAAACATGATCTCCTACCTGAAATTCCAAATCCTCCATTCAGTTATCAGTATAGCTCTTATGCCTACATTGAGCTGCTTTTATGTGTGTTTGGATTACCTTCACCTTTTCCATCATTTCCCCCACAAGTTTTAGGCTTACGAGTTTTCCTTCACCAACATCATCCCAACAGGTTGGTGTGTGACATCTCTTTCCATATAACGCTTCATATGGTGCCATCTGAATACTTGAATGGAAGCTATTGTTATAGGAAAATTCTACTAGAGGTAAATATTGATCCCACATACCTTGAAAGTCAAGTGAGCAAGATCTCAACATGTCTTCTAAGGTTTGAATAGCCTGTTCTGATTGTCCATCAGTTTGAGGGTGGTAGGTAGTGCACAAACAAAGTTCAGTATCCAGGGCTTTCTAAATAATTTTCCAGAATATTGATGTAAAACGGGGATCACGATCAGAAACAATTGATAGTTGTACTCAATGAAGTCTTACAACTTCCTTAATATATAGTATTTCTAAATGTTCAAGTGGTAAATCTTCCCTTATAACAAGAAAATGTGCTGACTTGGTAAGATGATCAACAATGACCCATATTGCATCGTTCCTTCTAGGAGTCTTTGGTATCCCCATGACAAAGTCCATTGTAATATTATCCCATTTCCACTTAGGTATGAGAAGAGGTTTCATGACTCCTTTAGGCTATTGCCTTCCAACATTCACTTGTTGACAAAGCATAAATCTTGACGCAAAATCAGCAATCTCCCTCTTCATGTTGTCCCACCAAAAATGTCCCTTAAAATATTTATACATCTTAGTGCTACAAGGGTGTATAGAGAAATTGGAACTATGAGCATCATTAAACAATTACCTTTTTTGATCAGGTATATTGGGAATACAAAGTCTCTTCCCAAATTTCAAAATTCCATCTTCATACACAAAGTCACTCAATCTCCTATCATTCACAGCTTTAATCTTCTTTTGAAACTCTTTATCACCGGTCTGAGAACTCTTTATCCTTTCTAGTAAAGATGGTTTGACAAAAATTTGAAAAAGTAATGATGTTTCACCTTCCATGGTGATTCCCATATCCATCTTTACTAGATCCATGCATATAAGATCCTTTTCAACTCTCATATTGTTCAAAACTCCATGATCCTTTCTACTCAAAGCATCTACCACCTTATTTTCCTTCCCCGAGCGGTAGTGTATTGTGCTGTCATAATCCTTGAGTAGTTCAAGCGATCATCTTTTCCTCATGTTGAGTTCTTTCTGTGAGAAAATATACTTCAATCTCTTGTGGTCAGTATATATCTCACATTTTTCACCATAGAGATAATGTCTCTATATCTTCAAAGAAATATTATAGATACTAACTCAAGATCATGATTAGGATAGTTTTTCTCATGAATTTTTAGTTGTCGTGATGCGTAGGCAATAACCCTATCATTCTGAATAAGGACACAACCAAGTCCTTTATTTGATGCATCACTATGAATAAAAAACCATCATTCCCTGATAGTGGAGTCAATACAGGAGCATTGAATAATATTCTCTTCATTTCTTAAAAACATTCTTCACACTCTTTTTTCAAAACAAATTTAACCCCTTTTAGTGTGAGCTTTGTCAATGGGTTAGCCAACCGGGCAAAATTCTTGATGAAACGTCGATAATAACCTGCTAAACCAATAAAACTGCGTACCTCAGTTATACTCGTCGATGCTGGCCATTCTTGGATTGCCTTAGTATTAGAAGGATCAACAGAGATTCCATCCTTAGAGACAATATGGCCAAGAAAAGAAATCTCCTGAATCCATAATTTACACTTGCTAAACTTCCCATATAATTCGTGTCTTCTAAGAGTCTTCAGGATAATGCACAATTGATTTTCATGATCTTCGTAGCTTTTGGATTATACCAAGATATCATCAATAAATACCACTAAAAAGTCATCAACATATTCCTTGAAAACTCTTTTCATTAGATCCATGAAGACAGGGGGTGCATTAGTCAATCCAAAAGGCATTACCGTAAACTCGTAATGCTAGTACCTGGTTCAAAATTCTGTTTTCAGAATGTCTTCCTTCTTCACACACAACTGATGATATCCAGATCAAAGGTCAATATTTGAAAAGTATTGAGCTCCATGAAGTTGGTCAAATAAATCATCAATGCGAGGTAGTGGATACTTGTTCTTTATTGTTATAACATTGATCTCCCTATAGTCAATGCACAACCTCATAGATCCATCTTTCTTCTTAAAAAAAAGGATAGGGGCTCCCCATGGAGAAACACTAGGGTGAATAAATCCCTTATTTCTCAATTCCTCTAGTTGTTTCTTTAGTTCCACTAATTCCACAGTGGCCATTCTATAAGGGGTATTCGATATGGGCCTTGATCCAGGAATTAAATCAATAGAAAACTCAATTTCTCGTTCTGGAGGATGTCCAGGTAAATCTTTTGAAAACACATCAATATATTCTTTCACAACAAGTACATCCTCTATTTGAACATTCCTTTCCTCACCCACAGTTATCTCATTCTATTCCTCCCCAATAATTGAATTTAGTTGAGCTATTGGGGTTGGATCTAGATAAGAATTAGGTGGTGACGATTCTACCCTAAAGATAAGGTGTTCTTTATCATCATCATAAAAAATAGAAACCTCCTTATTCTTAAAATAAATTTTTGCATCATGGTCCGAAAGCCAATCCATATCGAGGATTATATCAAATTCAATCATGGGTATGATGATGGGATCAGTAGATAAAGAACATTTATATGCCCTAATGGGGACTGATTCACAAAACTTTGTTGTAATGATACTTCCCTTAAGAGAATTGACTGATAACTCCCTTGTTAAATAAAATTGGAAATATCTAATTTTCATAGAAAATTGGGAAGATATGAAATAATGTGATGATCTATAATCAAATAAAACAATGGCTAAACTGGAGGAAACCATTAAATTACCCGCCACTACGTCTTTTGGAGTTTCAACCTTAGCAGTAGTGATAGCATAATCTTGGCCTTGATCCCTTGGCCTTTTCAACGGTAATTTCCCTTGAATCTTAGAACATTCATTTGAATAATACCCCCTTTCTCTAAAATTATAACATTCAACATCGACAACCTCTTTCTTCCCCTTGCAATCAAGAGCTTGGTGGCCTTTTTCACCACACTTGTAAAAAACTCCCATTCCCTTCAGGCATGTACCAGGGTGTTTCTTCCAAAATTTACTACAGGATGGATATTCAACTTTTCCCTTATTCCCCTTATTTCCATTTCCAGAGTGTTCAATAGATCTTTTCTTCTCTTTCTTTTCTTTAAAGTCATAAGACTTAGAGAATTCTTTTTCTGTCTCGATAGCCCATGAGACAATATCTTCGTATGACGAGAAGGATTGTGAGACTAATGCTCGGTGGATAAATGGTTTTAACCCATAAAATAAATTATCAATATTACTTCTTGGGTTACTTATATAATCTGCAGCATGCCTCACTAACCTTGTAAATTTAGCCTCATACTTTGCGACATTCTCATCCTCCTTTTGCCTCAGACTCAGAAATTTCTTTTCCATATCTGCTTGATGGTCATGAGGAAATTATTTTTCTATGAAAATTTCTTTAAACTCCCTCCATTCCATATTTGACAGTTCATCATCTTCCTCTGTGTTTTCAATCAATTACTACCATTGATCAACATCTCCAGTGAGGCAGTAAACTTCCGTGACAACTTTTTCCCTTTCACTACTCCCCAAGGCATGGAATATTTTCTCTAAGGAATTTATCCATTGCTCAGCTACTAATGTATTTGTACCCCCATTGAATGTTGGTAGTTGTTTCATCATGAAGAGATCTAACATTGATCCTCTACACTACGGATCAAGGTGCTCTATACGGGTAAGGTTATTATTCATAACCTGAGTGAGTTGTCCCAGTATGGTGATTAGCTAATCAGTACCAGTTATATCACTAGCTCCACTATAATTATCTTGAGCAAGAGAGAAATCCCTACATGGAGTGCGTGCATTGATACAGTTTCCATTCCTTCCACTAGGCTCCATTTCTAAACAATGGCATAAACTAGATTAATTTATGAATCGAAATACAGAATTCCAAACTTGTAAAACACTTAACATAAATTGAACAGTTTATGGATAAAATCCATAATCATAAAAAATGTTTGTTTGAGGAATTATATACTCATAAACCCTTCATAATGTCTTGGAAATAAAATGATAATTATCCTAAGCATATCCCCTGGGAGTGTCATAACCAAGAGTGCAGCAAGGCATGTTATCGTGCACTGGTTCCCATTTGAGTCTAGCTCAAAGTGGTGTTTTCGGGTTTTACCCCTAGGTACATCTGTGCCAGAGCCGCATCTACCTACTCATATCTAGACATGGATGTATTTCTTGGAAAACTCACAAAATCTCCACAATACCAAAATTATAGGAATTTCTTTTATACTAATCCTCAAATTCTATCTTAGGGTTATATGCTCTAATCAGAGTTTATCTAAATCTAGTTTCCAAGGTCTTTACTAAACTTCCTCTAATACCAACTGTAACACCTAGACCCCAGAAGCCCAGAGTCGGTGCATACATAACATTGGCTTGATCAAAAAATATCAAGTCTCAAATGACCAATTAGTTTAGTAGCCATGGAAGTACTAGATACATTCATAAGGTTTACATTACATCATAAAATGAAAAACTACAACAACATTATTCCCATAGATCAAACTCATATCCCCTCAGACTATCCCTACAGGTCAGTCATAAAATACTTCTTCCCATCCTGGAAAAAATAAAATATTGAAAGGGGTGATCTCAGATGCTCAGTAAGGATAATAATATAGCAAAAAATTTCATAAATAAGCATAAACATTCAAGGAAATGTATAGAACTAAAACAAAATACATTTTAACATAAACTTAATCATAATATGGAAAATATAAATCAAAATAATTCTATTTACTTACTCACATGGATATTCTACTAGTCAAATAATCACATGCAATATCAATATCCACTTTCATAATAATGGAATTCATAATGCAAGACTTTCATAACCACATATTCAAGGCCTTGTTCCAAGAATACAAATAATATTTTGTCAAGGCCTTGTTCCAAGACACTAGTTTGTCTCATGAGACCTATCGATGCATCGAGGAGCTATAGCGGACTCCGCCCATCACTTACTAAGTCCAATGCATTCCCTATATGAAAAGGTTTAAACATAACATAAACATTCGTATTTAAACTAGCGTATGAAATGTCAATAATTTATCTATAAACCATGAATGGTATGAAATAACACATCCATAGTCAAACATATCACAAAACCTTCAATACAATATGGAATTTTTTTATCATAATAAATCAACTTCAAACAGACTTAAAATCCATCAAAGGATGTTGACATAGATGAAATAAAAACCTTTTAAGAGAAATATATCCTTCTATTTTAAAATCATTTAATGGTAACATAATTATAAAAGAAAACATTTATATTTGAAAATATTCTTATAATATTGTAAGGGAAGCTTCGATGATGTTATAACGGTGGAAAATAGCCGCACCCGCCGTATAAGTTAAAAAAACATTCTTACCTTGATTTTGTCGAAAAGGTTATAAAAGACCTTGTTTGGAAAATGATAGAAAGTTTCCTTTATAAAAATATTATAAAAGTCAAAAAAGGGTATAAATGACTTTATCCCATGGTCTAGTAAATAGAAAAAATGTTTTGGAATACATGTTTAAGAAACATGGATGTGGATGATAAAGAGGTCCGAGTTGATAATTACGTATAAACAACCTTAGATAATGAAGAGATTATAGAATTAACCATTACCTCATTTTAATCAATTTATTCATATGAAAAATAGTCAATAAAAACCAAATTAATCACAAAATATCATGAATATAAAGAGAATCGTGATAATATATATCAAATGGTAGTACACAATACACCACAAGCAATAAATAAGTGGAGAACAATGGAAATATCACGGAATTAAAAGTGAGATTAGAAACCCCTTACCATGTACTTTTCCTTGGACGAGGGTAGGTTAACCACTTGTATAATGGTGAAATAATTGTTATTAAATTATACATGAATTATATATATTAATATGATATCATATATGATCTTTTATCATTTCTCTGTTAATAATATCATAGTATTATCGTCGTTTTGGGTGTTAATAGATTCATTTTCCTCTATATAATTTGTTATGAGAGTCATATTTTTTATGGATGGGACTTATATTATTCATATCCATAATTATATCAAGTATTTAAACATTATTATTAACCATCAAATTGAAATTAGTCTTGAATGGATACAATGGGGAATGAATCTCATCGCGTTCGTGGAGACGGTAATCCGTACGTACGCACGAGCGACAATATCATTCTTATGAGATTAAAATAATATATAATTTGATGGTATATAATATATACAGAATAATTATCATGTTATATTTATTATTTACATCAATTTCACATCATTATTACACCCATCCATATAATAATGTATTGAATAACAATTACACCACGACGTGGAGACGGCAAGCCATACGTACGCACGTATGGTGACATGTCATTAAAAGGATGTATAGAATAATGAATATGGTTGTACCATATTTATAATAACATCACAGTATATAGAAGATATTATAGTTATTATTTTATAATGGAAACAACAAAGGAAGAGGAAGTGCAAGAAGAAAGGAACTTGAAAGAGGTGATGAAATATTTACCTCTTCTTCGGGTTCTTCCTGTTGATTTGATCAAAAGGGCTCAATAGGTTGGATTTAGGACTACATTATGGCCTCTAGGATGAAGTGAGGGAAGTTTGAAGGATATTTGGGTAGGGTTTGGCTGATCCAAAAGGATTTGAAGGTGTGAATTTGAGAGAAGGGGGAGTACCCTTTTAAAAGAGGGGTGAGGGGCACCTTAGGAAAAAAGTGAAATATTATTTTATAATAAATTCAAATTCGATTTATAATGGCCCCAGAGTAACTTATTTTGAGACTATGGTGGGTATGGGACGAAAAAAGTTCAACCAATAGATTTTATACAGGTTTAGGTCACCAAATTAACCTTACCTTTTATATTTAACTCTTAGTTAAAGTTTTTAACATTTACCATGTCTCTTTGTATTTTTATATTATATAGTTAATAAAATTACTATAATACGACAAGAGAAACCCAAGTGGTTCATTATTAATATATATAACCATATCTAAGTCATTTTGACGAAACTTAAATTTTTAGGAATAGAATATCATTTAATAATATAATATTTGTTTTAAAAACTCTTTTATGTCAAATTTAACACTATTTAATAATTGATTTTGGTTAAAGTCTTAAAAAAATTATTAATTAGAAATAAATTCATTTAATCAATCCTAAAATGTCATATTAACCTATAAAATAATGTATGGCATCAAAACTTTGAAATTATATTTATGTTAACATTTATAATACCATTTATTTGATTCTTTCATTAATAAGGAAAATACTGCCTCATTATTGTGTGATAAATAAATTAAATTACTCAATGTATACAAATTATAAATAAAATACCATTATGTAGGAAATATTTTTATATTTCTAATGAATATTTATATTTTAATATATAACATATATAACCCTATGTAAAAATTGTTTTACTAAAAGATATATGCTTATGTCATTTTTGTATTTACTTTAACTTAATTAATATAAAGTGTCCTTATCACTTACAAGTGGCTACATGGGGTTCCAAAATCGACCCAAGGATGCCCATGTTCGGACATGAATCATCCAATAGGGTTAGGAGACGTGTTAAGGTAATTTAATATTATTTCTTTTACCCTTATTTACCGGATTTACCCTTTAACCATGGTAAATAAAATATTTACCGAAGTAATTATTCAAATGTATAAAAATAAAAGCTACCTATTTACACAATTTGGACCACCCGATTCAAAATATGGAATAGATTTTTCTAAATTCAAAACACAGAAGTGGCAGAAATTAATTTAAAATTATTTCCCGTTGTTAAAACAAAAAGTGCGTTTTTAAGAATTAATCTCTATCAAAATATTGACACTCGTTTATGTCTAGTTTAAATGTGAAATTATGTCCAATTAAAAAAATTGGATTAAATGGTAAAAATATAATCTAATTATACTTTAAAGCTAATCAGTAGTATAATTTAGCACCATAAATTATTTTTATTAGAAAAGTTGTTTTTAATTAAAGTTTAGTATTTTTCACTATTCATCAAAAATTGGAAGTTCTCAGAAAAATAACAAAAATTCACCCTAAGTTAATTTTGATTTTCCGAATCCAAAAATGAAGTCCATTATGAAAGATAAAATTTATAAAATTTTAAAAATTCGGTATTACTATTCATAACGGGTAGTTTGATTGGTTGTGGTGTGTTAGAACTCAAAGTTGCGTACAACACGCACTATTGTATTATTCAAAGAGAAGTATTCCGCGGAAGCTTGGGGTGTTACAAATGAAATATGGAATGGGATATAATGATCACATATTTTTTTTGTTATATTGGATTCCTCTTAATATTTCTTAGACAATTTGAAATTTATTACTCAAATTATTATTTCTCCATTGAAGGGATGATATACTTGAATTTAGTTAAACAACATAATTATTATATGATAAATTAAATGATAAATGTATCATGTGAAATTAATTACTATTATTCGATGAATTTTTTTGAATATGAATGTGATATCTAAAGAATGTCTATAATAGATTTATAAATATTTTTAGATATTATATTTGATCATTTTATTGATAAAAAATTCTCATAATGAATCAGTTAATCCAATATGGTAAAGTAAAAAAGTTTTTTTTGGAATAAAATTAGTGGGGTTTATTATCATCCCACCCTTTTTTATCACGTGCTTGCATTCTTAAGTATTATGGCTTTGGTTTTTCCTTTATATTTATATTCAGAAAATATGATTGTTATTATAAATGAGATTTAACTTTTTTTATCACTTGATATTTTTTATTGGGTCACCATGTATGGTTGGGACATTAGGTAAGGGATAGATGGACAAATTTGAGGATTGGGCTTTCTTATATCATATTCATTGATATGTGGTTGATGTTGGGATAGATGAAACCTGTTAAGTTCCTAGATTTATTATTTTCTATATAGTTGTGTTGGTCTATTTTTTGGTTGATTTATATGGTTTTAGATTTAGTATTTCCCATCTTTATTGATGTTTACTTCTTGGTGGATGGTCTCTTGACCATCATTTTTTGTTATTTCCAACTTCCATATGTACTTGTTATATTCACTTTGAGTGCATCTTCTTTGGGGTATTTCTCGATCGAGTCCAATAATATTTGAATTATATAACTTTAAATGAATAATAAATTAACTCATGGGAATTAATAATGATGATGTCATTATTGAAATATTAAATAATAACTATGAGATGGTTGGATAAATGCTCTAAATCATGGAATAGAAATTATTGAATTAAAATATAAATTATAAATGCATTATTTTTTGATGAAATAGAAATATTGAATAGAATTTATAATTTGTTTATTAGAAGATTTAAAATTTTTAAAATTAATAAATGAAAATGGTTAATTAGGTTAAATCATTTTTTTGTGTGCTTACACAAAATATAGTTTCCTAATCCTTAGCGGTGGTAGCTTGGTCTCTTGTGGGACGATAACTGTAGTTGAAACTAAGAATAAATAGTTTCCCTTTGTTTAGTTATGTGATATACTAATCATTATATTTTTTGATTTCATACACCCTTCCAACCAAGTCAGGCAGGAAGCTGACACCCAATTTTTTTGGTTTCAGGTGTTTTTCCAATAATCTAGGTTGGCGTAAGAATGAAAAATTGGCAACCATATCTTCTATGTTGTCCCTTTATACATAACATTACATCAATCATATCCAATATATGATAAAATAATGTATAGAATATATATAAACATGGACTATGAAAGCTCTCAGTTTTACCATACATATATGTGAAAGTTTTTGTGACCTAACATTATAAAATATACATGTAATATAACTATAGATATTTTAGTTACTATAATTTTACTTGCATGTTCTACTATTCCTTGAGGCATAATGCATGATACATGAGTTTTAATGGCATTTAAACTAGTTACTTGGGTATGAGATATGATTGGGACATGTGTGGATGGGGTTTAAGGTGAGATGATTATATGATTTTGATTTAGTTTCATGGGAGGAAAGATGACTTACATAAGGGATTTTAGCACCAAACGTTTATCATTGGTGCATAAGATAAAAAATAGTGGGGAAGTTGATGAAAGATAATTTTTTCACACATATTCATTTTATATAGAGTTTCTTACTTATATGTGTTAATTGGTGAGATAACCTCAATGAGTATGAGAAATAGTTTTACTTTCTTAGGTGATGATTTAGCTTCCTCTGTCTATTCACTGGGATTTAGTAAGATTATTTCATATTTACACAAGAGGTTTTTAAGAGGATTATATTGAGTATACATGTATCCTAACCCCATATATATATAAACTATTTCTAGTTCCACAAGATCTGGTTGGTGATTGAGCTGGGCATTAGAAGATTATAGATTCATTCAAAAGATGCTAGAGTTTGTGATCACAATATATGATTTTTATTGGTACTTTTTAGTTGTTTCAACTTTTATGACACTACATTCATGTTTTGGGATGATTTATCTATTATTTATATTGTGGGGTTGGATGGTGGGTCATGTATATTATATTTTAAATTTATATATTGATGGTAATTCCTCCCATTTGTATGCATTCTAACCCTCAATGCTAGTCTCCAACACATGGACTATTCAGTGTGGGATTCAGGGGTCATATTAATCTCTAATATCAACCTATGAGAGGTACTCATTGAGGGGTTATCATGATATAGTGGTATCATAGATGATGGTTGAGACATATGATGGAGATGGGGAGGAACTTGTAAATAATTGATGGGTTGGAAGGTTAACAGTATTAGCTAGACATTGAGCATTACAAACGAAAGGGAGAGAATCTTGGAAACTATATTTTATGTCCCCCTATGACATGAAACAAAGACCTTAAGATTACTCAATAGAAAAAGTGAAGTGATTCTTCTTGAATTATAGTGACCTAGGTAAGGATCATGCATCATCATTTTTGAAGCCAATGTTTAAATCGAGTATACAATGTGAATTTTGTAAAATCCTAATCAACTATCCTTAAATATCCTATATTATAGGTTTTCGGTGTCCCAAATTATTTAGTGTTGTATATATATGGATCCATATTAACATATCCTTTATATTAATTTTAATGATGTCCAACAGGATGATCTAGTAGATCACTAGAGATGATATTTATGATGATGATTCGTTGAGGATGATCCTTTGAGAGTTTCAGTTCCATATCCTACAGATGTTTGTGGGCTCAATTTTAGATTGGGAGAGAAAGGCTCAGTTGGAAGAGTTAAAGATTTATTTTTTCCTTTATCCATGATTTGAGGGAGTAGTGGGTCCTATTGAAAGTATGAATGTTTTATTAGGTAACTCTACATTGGTGGTTTTTATTTCTAGGTGATCATGAAGAGTTAAATATTTCATGGGGTAATTTCCCAGATTATCTTCTAGACGAGTTTGTTTCATAAACTACAAAGGTGTCCTATTTCTAGGAGATCCTTACTCTCCTCCAAGGGAGTTATAGCGTGAGAAGGTTCCTTATCTGGTATAATAATCTCTAGAGTTATACTTTTAACCTTACTATAAATAAAGAGGCTATGGAGAGGAATTTTAAAATGGTTTTTCAACTAAATATCAAACTTTAGGTCACCCCATTCACATTGTTGATGTATCTTTAGGTGATAAAAAAGAAGAGGTCATCGAGAGAATTATTTCTAAGTCCTGGTCATCATGGGAGGGGAGTCATTAGGACTCTCCAAGGAGGAAATATGTTTCTAGAAGTTCTTAATTTCTTAGTCAGAAATACTCTTAGACTACAAGGATCCAATTTTATCCTTCTTCATCCTATTTTAGCAGGGATTTCAATTCTCAAACTCTTTCTAGGAGATTGAACCTAATTTATTTTTAGGGTGATGTCATAGAAATCAGAATGTTGAGGGACCAACCATCCTCATCAGTCAGCATGGGTATAATGGCCCTCTTCCTGATCATACATTGCAGTAGTATCCTTTAAGGTAGTAGCAGTAGAGTTCTCTAGCATGTGATAATTGAAGAGGTGATGGAGCGGACATATGGAAACCATGTGATACTCCTTTTCCCTAGGGATATCTATAACACCTAGAAACTTATACAATCCATAATTATATGATTTATGGAAAGGGTTAAACTTTACTCTATTTTTTGGATCTTTTCATTTTACAATTTTGGATAATTAGGAATTTATTTGAATAAAAAAGAGTACATTTCCATACAATGACCATTATTTCCTACAAAAAAAGGATTCTTAAGTTTACACTCATGTTTTTTTCGTGACACACATTCTTCACTAAAGAAAAATTTTCATTATTCTGAGATAAACTTCATAATATTTTATAATCATACTTAGGCCCTATGAATTTTTTTAAAACATGGTATGAGAAAAAAAACACATTAAGGGAAATAAAAAAAGAAACCTATTAGACCATTTAAGATTCCTTAAAACCCATAAATAATTTTATTTTTTATATAATATACTTTGAGGTGAAACAATCATTTACCTGCTCATGAAATCAAATTCAATTCCTAATTTTTTTATAAAACATTTTTTAGGTATAAAGGAAAAAATCATAATCATGAGAGTAACATGAAAAAACATGATAACTCATTAAAACATTTCATTTAAAAAAACCTTTAACCTATAAAATATCATAAACTATTATTACAATGTGAAATAAAAAATATTTCCTTTAAGATCCATATAAATTATTTAAAAACTATATAGGTATGTTTATACATTATACTTATATTAACCACTACACGTACCCTTACAAAGGAAGCACATGACTAGATAATTCTCACATCTCTTAGTAGTAACCTATCATCGATAAACTCCATAACTTTACCCAATGTAATGGAGATCTATATTGGGATTACCCATCATCATGAGTTATATAAGATTCACCAGTAATTAATATAATATGTTCAAGAATCATTGAATTAATAAAAAATATATATTTCACATTAACTGTAAAACTATTTCGATTTGTAATTCTATCACAAAAGTGATAACACTTTTAGTTTTCTGATAAAATGAGAAGAAATTTATGTTTTTGTATATCAAAATTTTAAAAATGTAAAATTACAATAGTTCTAGAATATAATCTTATTTAAAAATATTCATGTAATGTTTTAAGGAATATTTATAATGAATAATAGCTATGATGGTGGTAAAATGAATTCATACTGTAAATGTTTTAAAAAATATTTTTTCAATTTTTTAAAAAAAGTAAAAATGACTCATACATTAAACATTAAAAAATATTTATTTTATAAAACATTATAATTAAATTAAAAATAAGTTGAAAATTAGCTTTTAATTTTTTTATAAATAAGAATATACTTGGATAATTTTTAAGAACATGTATATGGGGGATAAAGAGTTTATAGGAATACATTAAGATAAGGTTTTAAAGAAAAATAACATACCTTAAGTCCCATCGAGATTCATATATTCCCTAAATCCTGAATAATAAAATTATATTAGTTTTATACTTTATCCAAAAACTTTTTCATGTTCATTATATTACCATTATTTTTTTATTTAATTTATTTCAATGGTTTATTTAGTTACTAAATCAATTAATTTTACATCACATGTTTTTGTTGAATTTCAGTATGTAATACCAAAAGCACATAATTGTTGACCATGGTAAAAGAGGTAATGATTTGTTCATCTGCATTTTTTAAACATGTTATAATTATAATTTGTATACATAAATTAAACTTTTATAACCATCCATGTAAAGTGGTAAATAAAAATGAAACATGTCATTTCATGCAGGCGATGATCCATATGAGCGACATTTCCATTTTTATATAGGGTGGAAAATAAATAAGGTAGATAATATTTTAATTTTAAATAATCATAATCATGTTATATGTTTCATATTTTTCCTTTATTTTCATCTTCATTATCATCCATATGAGGTGGTAATGAAAACAAATCAAATCACTTTGTACAGGCAGTTGTCCATACGTACACACAAGAGGCATTATCATTTTCTAACAGATATAAATGGTAAGAAGGTAAGTAATTTTTTATATTTATTATCATAATAAAAACATATTTTATATTAATATATTTACAACCCTCTACGTGTTGTGGTGATGGAAAAAAATACATCATTTTGTGGAGGTGGTAGTCCACACATACCCCTAAGATATGTTTTCATTTCCCAAAGGATGGAAAAGTAATAAAGAAGAGTTTTTCCATGAACATAATAAAACTTTATAATAAATAAGATATTTATATAATTATTTTATAATGTTCATAACATATTTAAAGGAGTCTTAAGAATAAATAAACATTAAATAGGCCAGTTAGGACTTATACCTCCTCCTAATATTTCTCACTTTGGATTACAACTTAAGCCTTCTAGGATTGGTATTTTTATAAGATTAAAACCTACAGTACAAGTTGATTATAGTTTAGAGGTGATTCTTTTAGACTTTTATCAAGAAAAATTTCATAAAAATTGTGAGTAATAGAGTATAGGAGGTGTTATTTTATAAGTGATGCGGGTAAAAATCTTATAAATACATGAAATATCAATATAAAATACACATACAACTCTTGTAAAATTTATCCATAGTGTTATATATTTTAATATAAGGAGTATACAATTTAAATAAATTCAAAAAATAAAATTTATACAATTTATGTGGTGTTTTGTACCTTATCTCTTAGTTTAACACTCTCATTAACCATTAAACATAATTTTAAAATTTTAAGGGTCATGAAAATAATTTTAAAAATTTTAATTGAAACCTAAATTAAAAATGAATGGTAGGATAAATAATTTCCAAACAACTTACTTAAATATATTATTTTTATGATTTTATAATAATTTTAAAATAAGTTTTTAATATTAAATACCATTTATGGTCATTTTTCTGTAAATTCACAAATTTTATATTAAAATGAATAAAT
The DNA here is from genome assembly GCA_963277665.1 of Viscum album. Lineage (NCBI taxonomy): Eukaryota > Viridiplantae > Streptophyta > Magnoliopsida > Santalales > Viscaceae > Viscum > Viscum album. Next base: position 1,495,640,931 of record OY728120.1, read on the forward strand.
AAAATAATGGAATTAGAATATAGATACTTTAACCATCACTAATAATTTATAAATATACATGAAATTTGTGTAACACCATAAATAATCCAAAACATAATACTTTTAATGTTTTTAAAATTATTTACTCTATTTTCCTATTACTTTCATAAATGCTATGCTAACACCCCATAAGAGTTTTATAAAATTATACTATTTTTAAAAGTTAAATACAAATTATAATAATGAATATATTTTATTAAACATAATTTTATCAATATAATTTTTATTTCATAATGTATATTTACTCTTATCCTTACCATGAAAACATATTTAAGGCATTTAGTGAGATGAAGTAGTATTTTATTAAATATAACACTTCTATCTATGAGAATCCAACCAGATTTCAAATTAATCCACCAAAAATATTTCAAGAATGAGTATAAGTATATTCAAAACTCATACACATATTTTTAGATAATATTTTCAGATCATATCACATTATTTTAACCTTAACTATCTTGTTTTACCCTTTACCGTGATGACTAATTTTTTACTATTGTTTCTGTTCATTATCCCTAAAAATGAAATTAATATCACTACCAAATTGGAACCTCCATATTCCAAATATAAAATTTATTTTTGAATATTAAATTTTTGTATGTTTTAAAAATTACTTTTAATATTAATATGTAAATCATAATGAAAATAGTTTCTAAAAAATACCACTTTTAAGAATAAAAATGATTTTACAAAAAATTAAAGTACAATGTTGATTCACATATAATTAGTTGAATTATGTTTAATAAAGTGATACTTAAGTTACTTTAAATATAAATTCAAAATATAATGGTAATTATAAATTTATTTATTTAAAGAGAAGAAATCACATTTTTGCAAAAATTGTTATTTTTCACTATTCACTAAAAAATAAATATTTTCCGAAAAATACAAGGAATTAATTCTAAGATAATTTTGAAATTATTATTTAAAAAATTATTTCCATTTTTTCAAATAAATTTTATAAAATTATTTAAAAAATAATTATAATATCCATGCATAAAATGAAATAATAACAATTTTTAAAGAAAATGTATTTTTGAAGAATAAAATGACATTATTCTCATTAATTTCTTAATAACTACAATTAAATGAATTTTAATTAATTTTATTTGATATATAATATAATAATTTAGTTAGAATCATTTTTTAATAGTGATCAATTTAATATATTAAGATAAAAATATATTGCGTGCATAAAAACTATTTTACGAAAAATATATTTTTTACCTTCAAAATATCTTATCTTTATTTAGAACCAATTAATAATCAATGTATGATTGATGATTTATTTTATTAATATACAATTTTATAAATATATTTTATTATGTGGTTACTTCTATTCATACCCACCAAACCAATGGCTAGGTTATAACCACTATATTTAAATAATTACATTTCTATAGTACATCATGGTCTTTTTAAAAATCAGGGGTGCATATACCACACATTGTAGGGTATATTAATTTTTAATGTAAATAAATTATAAAATATCAGGGTTATAAAATAGAGATAATATCATGTCCATAAAGGTTATCTCTATTAGTTCTGAGAGGTCATCGATCTGGGCATGGTTAGATACAAAACTTCAAGTTACCAGCATTGAGTGAGAGAAATATAGTATGAGGTAATATATTCTTATATTATACCTAGATGTATACATTGTTTGATTTGGGATCTATACAATCCTTCATTGAAGCTACAATAGTTCTTTCCTTAGGACTTTATGTGAAGAGGCTTTTAGATCCCTTGGGGTTAACTATGCTAAAAAAGGTCGAGCTATCTTATATGATGTGTGTAAATGTTGTGATTTGATTCTTGGGATGCATCAATATTTTAGAGATATCATATGTTTTTGGATATATCCATATGACTTAATACTTATCATAGACTCATTTTATTCAATTTAGGATATTATTGATCACTTTAAGAGGTAAGTTCTATTTTATCATGCTGATAGAGAGAATTTATTCTTTATTAATTAAAGAGACCGTTGAATTGTTTAGTGGTGTGTTGAGTCTTTATATTCCTTAGTGGTTGAGCTAATTTTGAGTTTAGAAATGGATTGACTAATGGTGTTTCCTGGGGTTTTATAGGTGTACCCTGATTTATTTCTATAAGTGGTTTAAACATTAACTGCTCAATGTGTGATCATGTTAGTGATTGAGTTATGGTCAAGTGTTACTTAGATATTGATGTCTCCATGCATGATTGAACCTTCTATTTTGTGGGAGCAACATATTCATATTAATGATATTTTATAGAGAGGATTTATTTATCCCAATGTTCCCCTTGGGGTTCTCCATTTTGGTTTTTGAATAAGGAAGATGTAAGTATACATTTATAAATCATTTATCATTACTTGAATCAAGTGATTGTGAAGAACTACTATCACCTCCAATGCATTGATGATTTATTCAACTAGTTTAAGGGTTCTATATGGTTCTTGAAGATCAATTTGTGGTTAGGATATCATCAGATGTGGTTAAAGGATGTGGATATTCCAAAATAATCTTATAGATATAATTATGGGTATTATGAGTTTATTTTAATATAATTTGGTGTTTCAAATACTATAGATGTGTTCATGGGACTGATAATTTAGGGTTTTTTTGAGTTTCTAGATCAACTCTTTTGGTGTTTATTGATGAAATATTGTTGTATTTTGAGTTGTAGGAAGAGCATGGAGAGCATCTATGGGTTTTTTTTGAGTTTTTCAATGTCATCTGTTATTTTGGAAGTTATCTAAGTGTAATTTATGGGCCTATGAGGTTCATTTCTTGCCGAATTAAATTTATCAATATAGAGTAGTCATGTGTCCTATTTTGGTTAATGTGATTTTATCTTGGGTTTCCCCCAATAATTTTGTGTAGATGTAGATCTTTCTTTGTCTGGTATGTTATTACAGGAATTTCATACCTAAATTCTCTAAAATTGTGATTCCACTGATATATTTGGGTAGAAAGGATTAGGATTTCATGTTTAATGATTATTTCCCATCTTCTTTTGTGTATTTTAAGGTGACAATAATCGGTTATTCGATTCTTTAGTTACCGAAGGAAGGTGTTGTGTTTGAGGTTTATTGGAATGATTCACATCTTAGATTGGGTTGTATATTGATATACCAAAGAGAAGTTATGATTTTTAAGATTTGGTATTGATGTCCTCATAAATGTAACTATGATACTCATGATATTGAGCTTACTGTAGTTATGTTTGTTCATAATTTGTAGTGGAATTACCCTATCAGTGAGTTCTTTTTTGTTTTTTAGATCACAAGAACTTGATGTATAACTTCTCTCAACATGATTGATTTTTTTTACAATGATGATTGTTATAATTATTAAAAGATTATGACTTTATTATTTCTAATTCACTATGAAAATATAATTTTGTGGCTAATTCTTTGAGAAGGAAGTTTTACAGAGATATCATGTGTGAGTCTACTAATTCTTGGATGGTGATGGAGAATATTTCCCCAATAAACCTTGATTTGGGAGCAGTTTATGGTAGGGGATATCTTTATCAGATAATGTTACAATCATCATTATTGTAAAAAATTGAGGAGTCCAATCTGGGGGATTCTAAGGTGTAGGTTTAGTGAGATTAATTCTTTCTGGTTAATTCCATGAGGTTCATTGATGAGGATTCATGGGGTTCCAAAGATAATCATCTTTGATCATGATCCTCATTTCAACTCTCACTTCTGTATATGACTCCAACATGATTTTTTTTCTCAATTATTCATTAAATTAACCATTCATCTACAAACATATAGTCAGACAGAGCTGAAAATCAATAATTTGAGAACATGTTGTGTTTATGCATTTTAGATTTTTAAGGTTCATGGATGAGGTACTAACCCCTAGTTGAGTTTTCTTATAATAATAGTCATCACCCAATAATTACTATGGTTCCATTTAAATCATTGTATAGATGACCCTAATGATTTTTTCGTGTTACACTAAGGTTGTAGAGTAAGTTATTCTTAGACCGGAATTGGTGTAGAGTACAATGGAGAAGGTTAAGCTGATTCACAATTGAATGAAATCATCATAGGATCACCACATATTATATACTGATCATAGGAGGAGGCCTCTAGAGTTTTACATTGGATATCTTGTATTATTTAATATATATCCATATCATGTTAAGTAAAGGCTGAACAATGAGATTAAGCTACATCTATGATTTTTTATACATTTTGAGGTTTTTTTAACATGATGGAGCTATTTCATATCGATTATAACTTCCCCTATAGATGATATTGATTCATGTAATCTTTAATGTGTTAAATATTTTTTAGCATCTTCATGATGAATCCCATATCATTGGTTGGAAAAATATGGAAGTTTAATATGAGTTGACCTTTGAAAAATAGCCTATTGAGATCCAGGACCATCAAGATACGGTGTTGTGTGGGTGTGTTATTAACTTAGTTCATGTCCAATGATAACACAATGTCTTGGGGGAGGGTACTTGGGAAAAAGATTTGAAAATGTGTTCTTAATATCTTGAGTTTCTTTAATGTTTAATTTTTATTAAGATGATATGTCTAACACTTGTTTATTTATAAGATAAATCTTAATGTTTTGTATTTATTCACTTTATTCATATAATAAAGTGGTTTTTTTCTAGTTATAGTGAGATTACTATGAGGTATCTTATTGATCATTTTTTTCATTTACTTTCCTTCCCAGGTTTTGGTTTAAATTATCAATAATGGGAATAGGTTGAGAGGTATCTGATATAAGGGACTAGTTTTTCTCTATCCCTTTTTTTGTTTGTGGTTTGGAGGTGTTAAAAAATGGTTGAAAGAGATTTTTTTGAGTTAAAATTTATTCTAGAGGAAGTGTATTATGGCATGGTCTAATAGGCTGTGGTGTGGTGTGGTTTTTGAGGAAACCCCTTATAGAGTAACCATGGTCCTTGTGGCATGGATTCTAAGGATTAAGGATTTGGTGGTTCAACTATTTTGGAAACCCTTGCACTATGGATCCATAGGTATGCTATCAAACATGGGGGTTGTTTTCTAATTCATTGTTTTCCTAAGGGTATTTTTTCAGTTTGATGGGTTGGTTGCGCCATAGAAGCATTGGGGATTTAATTACATAGTTCTTTATATATGATGGGTTCTTCAGTATAGTGTAGTGATTGAATTGTGTTGTCCCGAAAACCGAGGATAATGGGTATACTGATTTGGTGAAGCCTACAATGTGGCATCTCAGTTATGTAGTGATGCTTCCCCGAGTTTGAAAGATTGGGGTTTGATCGAGTATTATAAAGGGAGAGATAAAAGGGAATTTGTAGCATGGGTTCGAGAGGAAAACTTTAATAAGGAAGATTAAAGTGTGGACTCCCCTAATACATCATGGTTTGGTTCAATGATATAACCATTTTAGTATTACCAAGGGGGTTGTGTCATGGTCTTATGTTTTATCCAACCAATATAAATTCATAGGTCCATCAAATTTCCTCTTATTTCCTCCCTCTTAATTTGATTTCTAGGAAACTAGAAAACATAATTTAGATATATTTATCCACTTTTCCAGTTTATATCTCCTATGTTTTTAATATTTATCTATGGTAATATTAAGTTAGCTCTCTTATACCCCATTGGCTATGTTCTCTCTATTTCTCTCCCTATCATGTTATGGAAACGTTGTTCCTTTTATTTTTTGGGGAGTTTCTATTGATGATTGATGGTGGACTCATGTTGAGATGATATCCTTATTTTTCATAGGTTCCTAATGGGTGTGGTGTTTAGATATATAAAATTTTCCTTTCATTTTTTCTTGTAGAATTTTGAAATATTCATGTTGAGGTAAGGGTTTCACAACTTCTCCTTATTTTATATGCAAGTGTGTGGTTAACATGATTTATATTATTTTGTTAAATAGTCTAATTAGAATAACGATAATAATAATTTGACAATTAAGGAAGAGTGAAACATTTAAAGAGATGTAGTGTTGGAATATAGTTTATGTTATATTGGATGCCTTTTGATATTTTAAAGAAATTGTGAAATACATTTCTATGATTATTCTTATACATTAGAATGGACAATAATTTTTGATATTGGTTAAAAAAAATAAATGTATTAAAATAAATTAAATTATGAATGAGTCATGTGAAATTAATTACCATTATTTCACGAAACATATAAATATGAAAGTGATTTTTGGAACATGTATATGGTTAATTTATATATATTATTAGAAACTTTATTTGGGCCTTTAGTTGATAAAACCATCTCGTAATGAATATTTTAAACCAATATGGTAAAGTAAAAAAGGTTGTTTTTTTGGAATTAAATGCTTAGGAATATTATTGAGCCACCCTATTTTATTACATGATTGCATTCCTGGTTGATATAGACTTGGGTTTCTATTGATTTTTCTATGTTGAAAATATTTTTTTTCAATGTATGTTCTTTATAATGTTTGATAGCTTGATATGTTTTGTTTTTTAATTTGATTTGGTTGGGATATTAGGTGAGGTATGGATGACACCAGTTAATACTGGGCATTCTTGTTTCATATTCATTTAGATGAGGTTGATATTGGGATAAATGATAGAGGATGAGATCTTGGCATGAACGTGTTTTAGATTATTGTGTTGGGTGGTTTTCTGGTTGATTGGTATGGGTTTTGAGATAGTATTTCCATCTTTATTGATTGTCTCTTCTTGGTGGATGGTCTTTTAATGATTATTTATTTTGATTTTTGACTGCCAGCTGTAGTTGGTTTATGCATTGTGAGTGCATATTCTTTTTTGGTATTTCCAAGTCGATTCCAAGAATATATGGATTATTAAATAGTAAATTATTTATAAATGAACATATGGGAATGGGTTTTTATAATGGTGTTAATGAAATATTAAATAAAAACCCTGGGATGGTTAGATAAATTCTCTAAGAGTTTGGAATGGGAATCTAGAAATTAAAATATGAATTATAAAAGTGTTGGATTGTGATGAAATGGAATGACTGAACTAATATTTTAATGTGGTTAATCAATGATTAGTAATTTTTTAATTGATAGATAATTTTTTTGATGATGTTGAATCTTGGTTCGTGTGTGCTTATATGAAATTTAGTTTCCTATATCTTAGTAATAGTAGTCATATTTATTGTGGGATGATAGTTTTAGTTGAGTTTAAGGCTAGGTAGTTTACCTTAGTTTGTCCGTTTAATATACTACTCATTATATTTTTTATTTCATATGCTCCACCAACCAATTTAAGTAGGCAATGGACACCCAAAATTTTTAGGTTTGAGGTGTTTTACCCAATATCTAGGTTGGTAGGGCAATGGACAGCTGAATACTCTCTCTTACTTACTCTCCCTTCAAATGTAATATAATGTGTAGGCATATCAGGTTTATGATGACTTAAGGTAAATGGGACGTGTCTACAAAATCTATAATGGATCTAATTTTTACAATACATGTATTTTTGGGTTGTAGTGGATTGAGATTATAACATATACATGTATTCCAGCTATATCTACTATAGTTACAATTGGTGTACTGGAATGGGATGTGATATATTGAGGCATAATGCATGATACATAGGTTGTAATGTATTTTAGAGTAGTTACATGGTTATGAGATGTGATTTGGTCCTGTGTTAATGGGGTATAGAATGTGATGATAATATGTCTGTGATTTTTATTGAGGGGTGATGAATTATATAATGGATTATTATAAGGACCTTGCCTTAAAATAATACATAATCTTGAATTAAATGAATAATTCACATTGAGGATCTTTTTAGGTTTAGAGTTTTAGAGAGTTAGGCCATAACTATTACATTACATCTCAAAATTACAAAGTAGACACTTCTACTCAGTTTCCATTTTTTTCAAAAAAATAAAAACTCTTGAAAAAAGAGTCATGTCTAGTTCCATGTTTTTGACAATATGACTTTTCCTTGATCCCATCGTTGACCCTATTCATCTTTAAGTCCTGTGAAAAATACTTCAAAACGTGGGATGGGAATAAAAAGCTCAGTAAGGGTTATAAAATAAAAAAAGAAACATTAGGTCATCATTACATACATAACATAAGAACTTTAATACACCTAATGAAATCATAAGATTTATGAATAACACATAGAAATCATAAATCATAAAGGTAACTTGTGGCATCCATATCATACTTACATTTTAGCTATCACAACTACGTAAGGAGTTACATTTGGAATACCCATCACAGTATATTCCCTAAATATATTAGGAAAAACATTCACGTTTTCCTCTTTCATGTTACCCAATGCATTGGAGAGCTATCTCGGGCTCACCCGCCATAAGTTTTTCATGGAACCACCCGTATACGTAAACAATTCCCAAGAACCATAACATTTTCATACCACATAAAACAAACATTAAGGAAAGATAAAATTTCCACATTGCATTCACAATATATCATTTAAATATATTGACATAACACAACCATTATCAAAAACATTTCCAATACCAAAATACATAAAAGAGTATATAATATTTATTTTCCTTTTAAAAACATTACGACTTGTTAAGGAAACCATAGATCAAATAATACTCATGGGGACAGAAAACGTCATTGTCACCACTTACGTTAAAAAGAAACATTTTTTTTGTGGTTTAGTAAAATGCTTCGTAGAAAAATATTCCCTTTGAATGAAATGGAAATCCAAAGGTGTTTATACAGCTTATAAAAGGATGTCATGTATTAAAACAAAATATGCCTTAATGAAAGGAGATTGAGACGAAGTGCATTACCTCTTGTCTGATTTGACCCATTCATTCTTTAATCTCATGAATAATAAACTAAAGTTAATTTCTAATTTATAAATATCCTTTTCAAGTTTATTATTAGTTTTATATCACTTATTACCATGTTATAAAAATTATGTAATCATTTAAGTTAGTAACGGTCGTTTTGTCGATATTTGGTACTTGTGTCAAAAATGTACTTCTTATAATTACAAGTTGTTCATGTGGTCAAAAGTTAATTATATTAAGAATGATATTAATTATGTAGATATCATATATATCATATATATCCAGTATATGTATGTATTTATAATAGTAAATAACATTTGGAGATAAGAAATGAAATGCACCGTTCATGGAGACAGTAAGTTGTACGTACGCATGAATGATAATTTCATTTCTATTTCTTATTTTAATGGAATTAAAACATATTGATACAAAGGTATATTATAATTCCAGTATAATATCATATATAATATCATTAAATTCATCCTTTATACATCCCACATATGCCATTAATGAGTCATATCACATTGAGGGGGCGGTAGTCGGTACTTCCTCAAATGAAATTATCACGTTTACCCATAATGGAAACCCTAAAGGTATGATATAAATGGAAAATAAATAAGAATAAAGAAAAAATAAAAATAATATATATCATATATAAATATAGTTCCATCATAATGGCCACCATGAGGGGCGGTTGGAGATAATTGAACAATCATCTTTTCGTGGGGCGTTAGTTTTCCATCCATAGAAACATTATGTTCATTACCCATTAGATGGAGGTGTGTGTAATTTTAGTTAGAATAATTATCATAAAAAAATACTAGTATATTGAGGATACTGTTTTTGTTATTAAATAAAGGAATACAATGAGTTTAGGGGGTTGGAGAAGTAAAATAAAACAAAAGAACTTAAGAGAAGATGTTACCTTTAAATCGGGTAACTCCCTTTGGTTTGAACCACAAGGGTTTTTTGAAGTGCCTTTGTGCCTAAGTTAAATATTCTAGGAGGGGGATAGGGATGTAGAGAGATTAATTTGGAAGAGGTTGGATGATCCAAGGGGCTTGAGAGGTGTGAGGAATGGGTTAGAGTTGAGGGATTTTTATAAGGGGGAGGAGGGGCTCTTTTGGAAAGTGTGAAAATATTATTTTATTATATAATGATTTTCAGTTTATAAAGGTCCAAAACTTATTAAAGTTGAATATAATATGACTCATGGTCTAAATAAAATCATCCAATAAGAATTGGAATGGTTATGGATATTATTTTAATCATTATAATCTTATTTATTTAAATCATTTATTAATGAGGTAAACACTATATCATTTTTGTGTCATAAATAATTTAATTTATTTAATGTCTAAAAATTATAAAAAATACCATGATATAGGAAATATTTTTATCTTTAAAAATAATATTTATAGTCGAAAATATTACTTATATAACCATATTTAAAAGTTAATTTACTAAAAGATATTTGTTTATGTCATTTTTGTCTTTACTTTAAATTAATTAAAATAAAGTGTCATTATCACTCCCAAGTGGCCCCATGGGGTCCCAAAATCGACCCCAGGATGCTCATGGTTAGACGTGTATCAACCAATAGTATTAGGAAACATGTTAGAGTAATTTTATATTATTATAGTAATATATTTTTACCCTTATTTACCAAATTTACCCTTTAACCATGGTAAATAAAATATTTACTGAAGTAAATATTCATAATGTCAAAAAATAAAAGTTAAATATTTAAAAAATTTGGATCTACTGATTCCAAATATGGAATCCATTTTTCCAAATTCAAAACACAGAAGTTCTAGAAATTAATTTATAATTATTTCCCGCTGTCAAAACAAAAGGCGTGTTTTTAAGAAATAATTACTATCAAAAGATTGACACTTGTTTATGTCCAATTTCAAAGTGAAATTAATTCCAATAACCAACATTGGATTAAATGGTAAAAATATAATCTAATACAAGTTTAAAAACAATTAAAAATATAATCTAACCATATAAATAAATTACATTAAATGGTAGTTTTGAAATAAAATACAGTATTTTTCACTATTCATAAAAAATTGAATTTTATCAGAAAAATACCAAAATTTTACCCAAAGTGAATTTTGATGCCCCAATTATAAATAAGAATTTTATTTTGTCAAATAGAACATATAAAAGTGACCAAAACTAGATTTAAAGAGGGTTCACCATCAGAAGGTGGTAAATCAACATTTTAAAGTAAATTATGCTTAAAATTAGATTCATTCACATTTTAAGCCTCTAACTTTTATTGTTTTAATTTAAAAACATTTAAGAAACATGTATAATAATATTTTATTTAGTTATGTTCATTACTTCCAATAAAATGGCTAGGTGTTAACTAACATTTAAAATAATAATATTATATTATTATTGTGCAACATAAGATTTCAAAGAAACCCGTTGTTGCGTATCAGGTATGACATCGAACATAGAAACCCCTTTAAGGTAAAATTAATATCTAATTCAAAAAATATTAATTAAAAAGAAAAAGTTTTATTTCTTTATTTACCTGGGATGTTACATCCTTCCCCCCTTTGGGAAATTATGTCCTTGCAATTTTATTCACTTATCAAATAAATGGGGGTATTTATCCCTTAGAGAATTTTCAGATTCCCACATTGCCTCTTCATCCATATGGGTTTTCCACAAAACCTTTACCTGGTGAATTACCATATTCTGCAATACTTTATCTCTACGGTCAAGAATCTGGAATGGCTATTCCTTATAAGAGAGATTCTCTTCCAAATGAACTATCTATGGGCTCAAAACATGATATGGATCTGGAATATACTTTCTCAACATTGAAACATGAAAAAAATTGTGTACCTGGGACAAATATAGAGGCAAAGCCACTCTGTACGCAACTAATCCAACTTTATCCAGGATTTCATAAGGTCTAATAATCCTCAAACTCAACTTTCCCTTCTTACCAAAACACATCATATTTTTCCATGGAGAAACTTTGAGAAATACATGATCACCTACCTCAAAAGAAAGATCCTTCCTCCGATTATCTACATAACTTTTCTTCCTGCTCTAAGCTTTTCTCATGTGCTTCTAAATCAACTGAACTTTTTCTACCATCTCTTCTACCAATTTTGGTCCCATCAGCTTCCTTTCACCTACTTCATCCCAAAAAGCTGGAGTTCGACCCCACTTCCCATATAATGCCTCAAATAGAGCCATATGTATACTGGAATGAAAACTATTATTATAAGTAAATTATACCAAAGAAAGATGTTGGTCCAAAATTCCCTAGTAATCCAGTGAACAAGCACGTAGCATATCCTCTAAGGTCTGAACTATTCGTTCTGACTGCCCATCTGATTGCGGATGAAAAGATATACAAAAATTTAATTCAGTACCCAAAGACTTCTGAAGGCCTTTCCAAAAGTTAGAAGTAAACCTGAGATAACGATCAGATATAATGGAGAGGGGAACTCCATGCAACCTAACTATCTCTTTAACATACAACCTAGAAATTTGATCTAGAGACAATGTATCTCCAATAGGAAGGAAATGAGTAGATTTATTCAACCGATTAACAATAACCCAAATTCCATTATTACCTCGAGATGTCTTCAGTAATCCCACAATGAAGTCCATGGATATATTTTCTCATTTCTTCTTTGGCACCGATAAAGACTGAATCATCCCTTTTAGTAACTACTTCTATGATTTAACCTGATAACAAGTCAAACACTTCATAGTAAAATCAACAATATCTCTTTTCATTCCATCCCACCAGTAATACTCTCGAAGATCTCTATACATCTTAGTACTGCTAGGATGAACTGAAAACGGGGAAATATGAGCTTCACATAACAACTCATTCTTCAACTATGAATCACAAGTCACACATAATCTCTTTTCAAATCTCAAAACACTATCATTATCAATGTTAAATTCATGAAGATTACCCTTCTGAACTAACTCTACCTTTTTCTGCAACTCACTATCTTCCTTTTGCGTTTTATTTATTCTGTCTGATAGAGATGATTTCACTAACACCTGAAACAAAATAGAATAATTTCTTGCACCAACAACTTCTATGACAAAGTTCATCAAATCAAAAACCAAAGGATCTCATTCCAAACGCAACATGGTTAATGAAGCATTACTTTTTTTACTCAAAGAGTTAACCACTTTATTTGATTTTCCCGGATGGTAAAGTATCGTAAAATCATAATAATTGATTAATTACAACCATCTCCTATATCTCATGTTCAATTCTTTGTGAGTGAATATATACATTAGACTTTTGTGGTCAGTATATATTTCACATTTTACCCCATAAAAATGATGCCTCCAAATTTTTAAAGCAAAAACAACAGTGGCTAATTACAAATCATGTGTAGGGTAATTTAACTCATGAGGTTTCCACTGACATAAAGCAAAAGAAATTACCTGATAATTCTGCATAAGGACACAACCGAGTCCTTTCAATGAAGAATCACTATAAATAACAAACTCACTATTTCTGGAAGGTAGTGCCAAAACCCAAACATTTACAAATATTCTTTTCAATTCCTGAAAACAATCATCACATTCTTTTGTCCAAATGAACTTAACACCTTTTCGAGTTAACTTAGTCATTGGACTAGATAACCATGAAAAAATCTCAACAAACCTCCGGTTGTAACCTACCAAACCTAGAAAACTATGGATCTCAGTTATATTTGTGGGTCTTGGCCATTCTTCAACAACTTTTATTTTAGCAGGATCAACAGTTATTCCATTTTTTGAAACAATGTGACCAAGGAATGAAATTTACTGTTACCAAAACTCAAACTTTCTGAATTTCCAAAAGAGTTTCTTTTCTTTTAATGTTTTAAAGACAACCCTTAAATGACTTTCATGCTCTTCTTTTTTTTAGAATAAACCAAAATATCATCAATGAACACAACCAAAAAAATTTCTATGAACTCATGGAAAATTCTATTCATAAGATCCATGAATAAATCAGGTGAATTGGTTAAACCAAAAGGCATAACTAAAAATTCATAATGGACATATCTAGTACGAAACACGGTCTTTGGAATGTCTGCTTCCTTTACTTTCAACTGATGATACCTTGACCACAAGTCAATCTTTGAAAAATATTGAGCTCTATGGAGCTGATCAAACAAACCATCAATATGAGGCAAAGGATACTTGTTCTTAACAATGATGTTATTAAATGATCTATAATCAATGAAAAATCTCATTGAAACATATTTATTTTTAACAAATTAGACATGACCACCCCATGGTGATGTGCTAGGTCAAATGAAACCTTTATCTAATAACTCCAGTAATTACTTCTTTAACTCTGAAAGTTCAATTTGAGCCATTTGATAAGGGGGTTTTGAAATTGGATTAGCATCAAGAACTAAGTCAACAGTAAATTCAACCTCCCAATTAGGTATAATACCAAGAAACTCATCCGAAAAAACATACTCATTTACCACTGGCACATCATTAATCTAAACAGTTCCTTTGTTTTCAATAATATGTGCAAGGTAACATTCATTTCCAAATTTTACTAGTTTCTCACCTTCCTAATATGTTATCAAAAGTAAGGGTTCATTATTGTACACAAACTAAAAATATTTCTGAAAATAAACCTCTTTAGATCTACAGTCAATCTTAGTATGATAAACAAAAATCCAATCCATACCGAAAATAACATCAAACTATACTAGAGGAAAAACAATAAGGTTTGTAGGCAGATTCTTTTTGTACAAAAGGACATGAAGGTTCTTATAATTTCTTTTTGTTTCAAAATTTCCTCCAGGTGTTTTTTCCATAAGTTCAGGATTCATATCTTGAGATGGAATTTCCAATTTACTAGAAAACTTCTCCGAAATGAACGAATGTGTAGACCCCAAATCAAATAACACATTGGTATAATCTGAACAAAAAAATAGTGTACCTGATACTACTTCATTTGATGGCCCAACATCTACTGAAGTAGTTGCAAAGGACTTCACCACCCCTTTTGCTTGTAGTCTGGTTTCTTTACCTTAGTTGAGTTCTTCATTGGACACTCATTTGCATAATGACCCATTTCATTGCAACTAAAACATTTTTTTTATTGTAAATCAGGTTTTGTCTTACCATTACCCTGATCTTTTCAGTGCAATTACGAGCCTTATGTCCCATTTTACCACATTGGCAGCACTTACCAGAATTAAAAAGGCATTCTCTAGTATTCTTTTTACCACAATTTTCACAAACTGTAAACTTAATTTTCTTACCATCAGACTTTTTTGAAGAGTTCTTCCCCTTCACATGCCACCTTGACCTCTTATTCTGTTGTTTTTCAGAGAACACCTGATCATCAGAAAACTCCATTTCCACCTTCTCTTCACATCGAACAAGTTTTTCATAACTTTTGAACTCATGAAAAGCTAACTCCCTTTAATACATTGGCTTTAATCTAGAGTAAAAATGGTTTATTTTACTATAAATATCTCTTATGGAATTTAGAGAATACCTTTCCAGTCGAGTGAATTTTTCTTCATAAACAGCCACTGAGTCATCCCCCTACCTCAATTCTAGAAATTGTTTTTCCATCCTAAGATAAACCACCTTTGGAAAATATTTCCCAAGAAAAATACCTTTGAATTCATCCCAATCAAGAGAATCAATATCTTTACTATCCCTGATATTTTTCACCATCGACCAGCACTGATCAGCTTCACCTTCAAAATGGTAAACAGCGAGACTAACCTTTTGATGTTCTGAACACCACATAACATCGATAATCTTCTCTAGTGATTTAATCCACACTTCTTCTAGCACATGGTCAGAAGATCCTCCGAATGATGGGGGATGTTGCCTCATGAAATGATCCACTACTGACATGTTCTTCTGGGGTTGATCTGGATGATCTCATGCATGGATACCACCACCATTTATAGCCTGAGTCAACTATGCCATCACTGCAAAAAGCTGTTCTCTTCTGATTCGGACTATCTCATTTTTCTGATATGGAAGGTTGTCTTCCTCCTGATGTCTTCCCAACATACCTGTCATATTTCCTCTACAGAATACCATTTTGAACACAGAAATATCTTAGGCGAAGCAACATGGTAATCTGTAAATGCTATATCACTTTAATCTTACCATAAATTAACTTATGGACATTAATTTAACAATATTCCAACTTCTAAAGTTATCTAAACCAACCTATGATAGAAAATATAAGGACCCAACCTTAAAACAAAACATAATCTTGAATTAAATGAATAATTCACATAGAGGATCTTTTCAGGTTTATATTTTTAGAGAGTTAGGCCATAACTATTATATTACATCTCAAAATTACAAAGAAGATACTTCTACTCAGTTTTCATTTTTTTTCACAAAAACAAAAACTCTTCAAAAAAAGAGTCATGTCTAGTTCCATGTTTTAGACAACATGACTTTTCCTTGATCCCATCCTTGACCCTATTCATCTTGAAGTCCTATGATTTTTTTTCAAAACTTGGGATGAGCATAAAAAATCTCAGCAAGGGTTATAAAAGAAAGAAAACATTAGTTCATCATTACATACATAACATAAGCTCTTTAACATACCTTATGAAATCATAATATTTATGAATAACACATAGAAATAATAAATCATAAAGGTAACTTGTGGCATCCATATCATACTTATATTGTAGTTATCACAGCTACGCAGGGAGTTAAATTTGGAATACCCATCATAGTATATTCCCTAAATCTCTTAGTAGAAACATTCACGTTTACCTTCATCACGTTACCCAATGAATTTGAGATCTATCTTGGGTGCACCCATCCGAGGGTTTTCATTAAACCACCTGTATGTGTAAATAATTCACAAGAACCATAATATATTCATAGCATATAAAACAAACATAAAGAAAAGATAACATTTCCAAATTGCAATCACAATATATCATTTAAATATATTGACATAAAAAAACCATTATCAAAACCATTTTCAATACCAAAATATGTAAAAGAGTATATGGTATTTATTTTACTTTTAAAAACATTACTGCTTGTTAAGGAAGCCATAAATCAAATAATACTCACGGCGGCGGAAAAGATCATTGTCACAACTTACATTAAAAATAAACATTATATTTTTTTCGTTTAGTAAAACACTTCATAGAAAAATATTCCCTTTGAATGAAATGAAAATTCAATGGTGTTTATACAACATATAAAAGAATTTCATGTATTAAAAGAAAATATGCCTCAATGAAAGGATATTGAGATGAAGTCCCTTACCTCGTGTCCGATTTGACTCGTTCGTTCATTAATCTCTTGAATAATAAACTAAAGTTAATTTATACTTATTTAAGAACCTTTTTTAAAGTTTATTATTCCTTTTATATCACTTATTACCATGTTATAAACATTATTTAATCATTTAAGTTAATAACGGTCGTTTTGTCGATATTTGGTACTTGAGTCAAAAATGAACTTCTTATAATTACAAGTTGTTTATGTGGTCAAAAGTTCATTATATACAGAATTATATAAATGATGTTCATATCACATATATCATATAAATACAGTATATGTATGTATTTATAATAGTATATAACATTTGGAGATAAAAATGAAATGCACCGTTTATGGAGATAGTAAGCTGTACGTACGCATGAACACTACTTTTATTTCTATTTCTTATTTTAATGGAATTAAAACATAATGGTACATAGGTGTATTATAATGCCAGTATAATATCATATATAATATCATTAAATCTATCCTTTATATTTCCCACATATGTTATTAACGACTCATATCACTTTGAGGGGGCGGTAGTCCACACTTCCTTGAATGAAATTATTGCATTTACCTATAATGGAAACCATAAAGGTATGCTATAAATGGAAAATAAAGAATCATAAAGAGAAAATAAACATAATATATATAATATATAAATATAGTTCCATCATAATGGACACCATTAGGGGTGGTAGAAGATAATTGAACAATCATCGTTTCGTGAGGCGTTAGTTTTCCATCCACAGAAACACTATATTCTTTACCCATTAGATAGAGGAGAGTGTAAGTGTAGTTATAATAATTCTCATAAAAACATCCTAGTATATTTAGGATACTGGTGTTTTTATAAAATAAAGGAATAAAAAGAGTTTAGGTGGTTGGAGAAGTAAAATAAAACAAAAGAACTCAAGAGAAGATGTTACCTTTTAAATCGGGGAACTCCATTTGGTTTGAACCAAAAGGGTTTGTTGAAGTGCCTTATGCCTATGTTAAGGATTCTATGATGAGTAGAAGGATGTAGGGAGATTAATTGGGTAGATTTTGGACTATCCAAGGGGCTTGAGAGGTGTGAGGAATGAGTTATATGTGAGGGATTTTTATAATGGGGAGGGGGGATCATTAGGAAATTGTGAAAATATTATTCGGTTTCTAAAGGTCCAAAACTTATTAAAGTAAAATATAAGATGAATAATGATAGAAATAAAATCATCCAATAAGAATTGGACAGGTTTTGGATATTATTTTAATCTTTGTAATCTTATTTATTTATATCATTTATTAATGAGGAAAACACTATATCATTATTGTGTCATAAATAAATAAATTTATTTAATGTATAAAAATTATAAAAAAATACCATGATGTAGGAAATATTTTTATATTTACAAAAAATATTTATAGTCAAAAATATAACTTATATAACCCTATGTAAAAATTAATTTACTAAATGATATTTGTTTGTCATTTTTGTCCTTTAAGTTAATTAAAATAAAGTGTCATTATCACTCCCAAGTGGCCCCATGAGTCCTGAAATCAAACCAAGGATGATCATGGTCGGAAGTTTATCAACTAATAGGATTAGGAAACATGTTATATTAATTTTATATTATTATAGTAATATTTTTTTACCATTATTTACCAGATTTACCCTTTAACCATTGTAAATAAAATATTTACGGAAGTAAATATTCATAATGTCAAAAAATAAAATTTAACTATTTAAAAAATTTGGACCTCCTGATTATAAATATAGAATACAAATTTCCAAATTCTAATTATAGAAGTGGAAAAAATTAATTCAAAATTAATTCCTGCTGTCAAAACAAAAGGCGTGTTTTTAAGAAATAATAACTATCAAAAGATTGACACTTGTTTATGTCCAATTTCAAAGTGAAATTAATTCCAATAACCAAAATTGGATGAAATGGTAAAAATATAATCTAATTAAACTTTAAAACCAATTTAAAAGATAATCTAACCATATAATTAAATTAAATTAAAAGACAATTTTGAATTAAAATATAGTATTTTTTACTATTCATTCAAAATTGATTTTTTTCAAAAAAATACCAAAATTTTACCCAAAGTGAATTTTGATGTCCCGATTATAAAGAAGAATTTTATTTTCTCAAATAGAACATATAAGAGTGACCAAAACTGTATTTAAAGAGGGTTCACCTTCAAAAGGCGGTAAGTCAACCTTTTAAAGTAAATTATGCTTAAAATTAGATTCATTCACATTTTAAGCCTCTATCTTTTATTGGATAAATGTAAAAACACTTAACAAACATGTATAATCATATTGTAGTTAGTTATGTTCATTCTCTCCAATACAACGACTAGACATTAACTACCATTTAAAATTATAATATTATATTATTATTATGCAACGTAAGATTTTAAAGAAACCCGTTGTTGCGTATTAGTTACACCATCGAACATAGCAACCCCTTTAAGGTAAAATTAAAATTTAATTCACCAAATATTAATTAAAAAGAAAATTTATTATTTATTTATTTACCTGGGATGTTATAATTATAACATCAGATGTTGAGAGATAATGTGTGAGAGTGATAAAATATAGGGGAAGTGGATAAAGGGTACCTTTATTAGGTATTTTATTTTAGTATAGAGATGATTACTTCTATGTGTTACTTTGTGAGTGGGTCATGCTTAGGGTTAGATATAGTTTTAAAAAATTTCATAATGTGTTAGTTTCCCCTATTTATTCACTTGGATTTAGTATACTTCTTTCTCATTTTTCTGAAATGTTTTAGGGTGGATCCTGCTAAGTATTCCTGTATACTCACCCCATATGTAAATTTAATGTTTTTAGGTCTATGGGGGTTGGTTGGTGATCGATCAATGAATTAATATCCCATGTAGCTTTTCAGGAGTTTCTGAATTTGATAGCCACTTCCTAGGCTTGTTCTTAGAAATTATTGGTTGTTTTCACTTGTATGACATTACATTCATGTGTTGGGATGATTTATTTATTTTTTATGTGATGGAGTTGGTCAGAGGATCCTGAATTGTATCATTAAAATTTATATCTTGAGGTTAATAAATCCCATTTTTAAACATTATTTAACATCAGTTCTAGTGATCAACCTATGGCCAATTGGTGGTGGGATTCATGGATTTTCCCTATCTTCACTATCAACTCAGGATGGGTACTAGTGGAGGGGGATTATTGCAAAATAAATAGTTATGTTATTTTTCAAGGGAAATTTTTTATGGAAAGGATTCTAAGGATGATAATATTAAACTCAAAAGTTATCCATGTAAACAATATAAGGTGACATCATAATAGTTTATGTTGTGTAATTAATTATTTTGAATATGTTCAAGGAGTTTAACATTAGGAATATTACTGTAATATCTCCATTATTCAAACTTGATATATTAATATATGTTACTCAATGAAGTAATTAGTGGGAGGGTTTTATTAGTTGTCGGATAAATAAGTGGTAGTAATTATATATTGTTTTAACGAGTTAACATAACCCCAAAAGTAAATCAAACATTAGGCTAATATGGTAATCTATTATATATGATAGGATAGAATGGTGATTATGTTGGGTTTTGTTAAGTATCCATGAAATATTTTTAAGGATATTAAATTGTATCATATAAAAATGAATCTCCACTTTATCATTCATTCACATTAATTATATATATATATACATTTCTATTCCATGATATGTAATGATATTTGACCTCTCAGAGTATGACATTGAGTTATTCCTGACTAATGGTCTTGATGAATTATGATTGGTTATGATTATTAAGGTTATAGTATTCTTTTTTGAGATATAGAATATTATAATGAAACATATTTTTTGAACTAGATGATTCCCTAGGAATACCATATGGAGTGTCATGCACTATGTATTTGGTATACTAGGTGTGCATGGATCATATAGGAGTCCTCATTACCTACGGTTGGTGAGATACCTAGCATGATAAATTTAAAACTTTTATACAATTCTTATGAAATCCATTGATCCTTATCTAACTAGGGGTGGTTGGGTTTGTTTTTGATCATGTCGTCACATGGAGCTCAACCAATATGGGATTTTACCTCAGTTTGATGAGTGTTCCATCTAGTCCCTCAATTGAGATCAACTAGGGAGTGTGCATTCATACCAAGATAGTACGTATGATGATATTTTATTTATTAATTAGGAGAATGAAATTTATTTATCCATAGAGATGAGTGACATATGATTTATTCATCGACTAAGTCGGTCTATACTCAAAAAGTAAAGAATGTACGAGTCAGATATATGGGATTGGAATAAACCGAGTCCTATGGTAACTCATTTTATTTGAAAAAGAGAACATTTGAGAAGGTATGTTGGAATGATATGGTGCTGGTGCTAAGGAAAAAATGTATAGAAATATATGTGTTTTATATAGATCACACCAAATCCCTTTATATCTTGAGTATAATTGATTCTTTTCTAGAGGTCATTATTTTCTTACATTTATAGATTTGATGGTTCATATTTTTTCAATGTTATAAAGTCTTATGGGTGTCTTCTTTTTGGTTCACTGAATAGGGATCAAGTTTGAATCATAGAGCTACTCTAATAGTTTTTGAGAGTTTAATCCAAAGAGGTTTTGGATGTGTGTTCACAAGGCATTATAAATGATTCCATACAAGGTGAAGGTAACAATATATTTCTAAAAGTGTTTTGGAAGATATATAAAATATTTTTTATATGATTTTATGACTGAATAAAAATTATATATTTATTATAAAATCACTGGTGGGGAAAAAGTGGGAAACCTCGCAAGTTCCAACTAGAGAAACATCAAAAAAAAAAGAATATTACAAAATTATTTAAAGATAACTCAAACCTATTTGAAGTAATATACCTATATTATTTCTAGAATAGATCAATTACCTTTTTATCTAGTTCATCTTTGATAATATCTTCAATGATATAATCCATATTATCCCAAGATTGGATTAATTCTTCCACTGTTATATTATTTTCATTGAATCCTCTTGTCAAAATTAGATATTTCTTATTTATCCAATCACTATGATCATTATTTGTGTCCACTTTAATTTTTATACCGTCCATCCTATCTTTATCATCATCAGTAGAATAAATAATCAATGTCTCCTCCAACATTTCTTCCTCTCAGTGCTAGAGAAGTTACAAAGTCTTTTCCCCTCCCTTATCACATACTACGTGCTCTGTGCCATTCACAATATCAATTGGTGCATCAACATTTTTAGCCTCATTTCCTAAAAACCCCTAAGGAGACATTAGATAATCCTAAATTATCATATTGTCTCCCCAGGACTGAATATGCATCATGACACCCATTTTCTAAGTAGCTTGTTCTTTAGAACCATTGATTTCATCCATTGTATTACCACTCACCAGGTTCAAGATACTCTCCTTCACCCACTATTTATAAGAAGGATCACATTATATCACCTTGTACCCAACTTTGTTATCCAGCCTAGTCTCCATTGGTTTAGACAGGTATGAATAATCTTTATTCCATTTGGATATCTTACTCTTTATCATGATGAAACTCCCCATATCCATGTTTCCTCTATACCCATTCTTGATCCTTGGGCTTTTAATACCTATAACATGCCCATCATTTGTACTATCAATCAAGATATGACCATAAATATCCCCCAAAATATGCCCTTGAAATTTGGAGTTGTATTCCCAAGATTATTATATTAATCCATCAAAGCTATTGATCAGGTCTAAATAAGACATGGTCCTTCTTGGGTTGGAAACACTTTTATCACCCAACCACTCCTTAGAACCTTTTAATGTTTTATCCTAGTTCTGATATCCCCTTGAGCCACTTTAGGGGTATTTTCACTACCATGTTTTACAAACCATGCACGTGATCTTGAAAATGAATTATAGGGAAAAGAAACCAATGCACCTGCATCACTCACCTCCCCAGTACCCACTACAAACAAAAGAACCCACACAACCAACATTGGATCAACAAAATATTTCCTTAAGAATTTAAAAATTTCCACCACCATTGGGTATCCCTCATGTGATCCGTTGTGAACAAAATCTACCTTATTTTGATCCATAGGAACACTAAAAATCTATTGCATCGAAACTTCATCAGAACCATACACCAAGCCTTTACCACAACCTCCTAAATCTATGACCATCTTCTAAGGGATTTTCTTCCTCCCATAATAAAAACCACCATTAAGTGACCCAATTTTTTACATGATGTGAAAAAATCATTACATGACTCAAAAAATAATTTTTTTTGCAGATGAACTCTTCCACAACTATAATCAAAAAATATTCAGTTGCCCTTAAAACATCAACATTCACATAGATTATCGGAAGGAAAGGATGATAGAAAGATTAATTCATACTACTGGAATACATATTTCTACCCACAAGAGTCCTTAGATTACAAAAAATCAATGGATGTTGTAATGGTAAAGGGAGTTAAGGGAAACTAACCAAGATCACCATGGATGGGGTATCACACTTCATCTAAAAGTCATAAGCCCATGTGGATAAGTAAAACTGTAAGCTATTACAGTTGTAGGGGGAACTAGTCCAAGCCTTGACCAAGTAGTTCTCTGATGTGAACCAAACCATGATATGCCTATTTTCAAGATGACTCACCATTGTTCAATCTTTTAAACCCAAGAATATGAAGATATATCAGTCCAAAGAACCCACTAAAGGGAGGCACTATTTGAACTGAGAACTGAACATTATATTCTAAAGAGACGAGGCATCATTGAAATTTGAAGACAAAATCATAAGATGCGGGAATTAGTCAAAGAGATTTGTAACATTAGGGAAAATAAAAATCATAGGGAAGGGGGAAGGATGTCGGGGTCAGAAAAGGGGTATATGGAAATAGATAGAGATCCCTCGTAGGATGGTGAAGGTCCCTCCCCCACCGTGGGAGGAGGGACTCGCCTGATAGCAATTTCCATCTGGAGAGAAGGGGAAACACCATCACGGGTGATATATCTGCCATCCGATGCACCATTTGATGAGTTATCATATATGATATAAAATAAGTTGAAATTTTCAATAAGTCTTCCATGATTTTGTGAAGGTGGGTAATTGAAAGAGATGTATTGCCTAAAGATCAATTTTCATAATATGAATTTGGGGTAAATTATATTTAATGATATGACATAGTGTAGGGGAATGAATAGTGTTATCCTGACACTATATTCATATACCTAATTATTTATATATTTAAATTAATGTTAGGTCATAGATCCTTATAATTAAATTCCAATAAAGAAATAACATTTCATGCATGAAATCATTATTTATGATTGGTTATTTCATATGGATACCATATTCATGAAGTCATAGAGTATAGAAAGTTATGTTATATGACATAGAGTGTTCAACAAAGTTATCCTATGAGTGTATACACGTAGTTATTATATGATTCAATCATTAGGAGAAGCTTTACAATAGATTTAATTTTCCATAGACTCACTCATTCATGATATGCATATGTTAGAACAATAATCATTTACTCATGCATTATAATTCATGAGTAAACAAAACAACGTAGAGGAACATCCTTGAAAGGCATATAAGAACCATTTTCATGTGATTGTATCCTGTGTTATACTCAGTAGAGACTCTTAGATGCATAATTATATTTTCCTCTTCATTATTTATATTCATGTTATTATAATGTTGTAAAGAAATAGATAATCTCATCTGTGTAATGGATGATTCTTCTTGACCCATTGATACCTTCATTGGTGGGATTCCTTCTTCTGTTACTCTAGTAATCCTCATAAAGCATGGATAAAGGTGGTAGTAACACTCTTTAATTACCAGTACACATGATATTATTGTTTTCTTCATTATTTATTATGAAATTATTTTGTATTTAATATAATGCGTGATATAGGGAAGGTATTCAATCACTTCTAACCATTATATAATTTTTTATTGATCCCTAAGAATCCCAGATGTTTTAATAGTCATTACCTCCTCTTAATCTTTATTTTATTCTATCAAGGATTCTCGTTATACTTATTTATCCTATGGTTCAATAACTATAATTGTTTCTTCCTCAGGTTTTATCATATATTTATATTCATCATTAGAATTACCCTTATGTTTTTCCTTTAATTCAATATCAACTTCAAATTTATCTTCAAATTTTCCTAAAATTTGGATACCTCTTTGGGTACCTATTTTGATTAATAATCAACTTTTTCATTATTTAGAAGAGTTTCAACCCCTATTTGAAGGCTTATTTCTTGTGGTAGAGGACTTGTTCTTCCGAACTCAAGTTTGGTTGTGGAACCCATCCATATATTTTTATATTTCTTTTTAGTATGTTGATTTTTTGTTAAATATTTTACATTTTTACTACCAATTGTATATGGTAAATCAAGATGTATTGAATTTGAAACCACAACAAAACATACAAGTTTATAAAAAGGAAATTTAGAAAAAACTCAAACTAAAATCATAAAACAGAATGATATAAGAAAATTATTTATCTTAGCATATCGAATAAGAATACTACTAAGTCCAACTCCATAAAAATAGAACAAAAAATGTTGAGGCCCTATGAGGTTTCATTAATTTTTATTGACAATAATGTTTAGAAATTGATACTATTAATCTTCTTAAATAATAACTGAAAGGGTGTAGTAAGTGGGTAGTATGAGGTTTAACCCACAAAAATGATTTATAATTGAAAAATTAGAGACCTTATAATGTTTAAGTGTAAATAAATACGAAGTGATGGAAGTGTTCAAAGATTTAGAAAATACAGGTTATTGTATTAGTGATGTAATAAAGAATAATTAATTATTTAATTTTTTATCTGGCTCAGGTATAAGAAAATCCATGGTCTTGGAATTCCCTCTCTAACTTAAAAATTTCCATTTTCCTATGGTCATGTACTTTAGTTGATTTAAAATATTGGTAACCCAATAATATATTTAAACATATTTACCCTAACCTAAATAATAGAAATTCATGATTCAAATTAGTAAGTTACTTAATTATAAAGCACTCCCTTAATCATAAAGACAATGGTCATGCTCAATAAATAAATAAAATATATGAAAGAAGAAAAAATGAAAAAAATCAATCATGGAAAAATAATAAAATAATTCTTCACTAAAAAGATTCTTCCTTCATTACATATATTGATACTAAAAAATCCCCCCCCTCATTATAGTCATGAAAAGAGTGGAAGAAAAAAATCCTAAATTAACCAGACCCCCGGCCTTCAAAATTATAGTCAAGACAGAACTATGAACCTTCTAAAAGGATTGATTCCAAGTGCGCAACAACAACCATTTTTTATGGGTCAAATTTTTTATTATTGTGAAAAATCCATAAGATATAGAGTAATTTTATTGAAAGGGTAACCTCTGGAATAACCCTTATGACTTGTTAGAGTTGTGGAATAAAACATTAGTGGTCTCAAAAATGTACTGGTCATAGGATGTGAAATTTTAATGGTTGAAATTAGTGGTCAATCCACTAGAAGTCCAATAGTTTTGTGATCACCAGAAGGAGGTTGTGTCTATGTATAAATTAATTTTGAAGTGTTTTTTGGAAAATTAATGATGAATAGAGAGACAAATTATTCTACTGGAGATTGATGGTCAGTATGAGGAAAGAAACTGGGGATCAATAGTTTTATGGTGGAATGGATAGATATCCATGATTCCCATAAGTCAATGAAACCAAATGACTTGATGGGAAAATATATAAAAGGACGAGGGATTAATTTTTTGAGGTTTCATGTTATTAATCATTTTAGTTATCTGTGTTACTAAAATTCAGAGTGATTATAACATTTCAATTCCAATGAAATGAAAGTTTAAAATGATTATCCCATTAATATTAGAAAAACATTAGAACCACTTAAAAACTTTTTATTTATTTACTTGCTTTCATTTATTCTCATAACTACATGTGAATTTTTATGCGATTCGAGATAAATGGAATTGAGTAAATTTAATTTAGTTTGATGATTTGGGTGATGCAATTGTTCTATGTTCTAGTAAGTTAATGTTCAAAGAGTTTGATCTAGTGACATATTTCAAACATTGTGGTCTTTGAGTGGTTAAACATCTGGGGTGTAATGTTTTTGAGGGATTCTCAACAACTAGTATCAGAGAATATGAGGTTCTTGGAGGATTAGTATTTTAATCAACAATATCTTGGGTAACATTCTTACATGATTAGATGTTTTTTTATTCAGTGGGATTCTTAGTGTTAGAAGGTGATTATGTCAGAATATGCCAAGGTCCATTTAGAAAAATTTCGTGTAATGGATTTTAGCTTATGAGGGATGTGGTTATAGGAATAACTCATCCAAAAGATCATAGATATTTTTTTGAAATGAGTTGAGATAGTGATAATGTAGAAAGGATAATATGAAGGGATGATTAAAATGAATTTGGGTTTGGTGAGGATGTTGTTGGAACAAAGTGATTCCTTCAACATATAAGAGATGAATACTATAGAGGATTTTGTGGAAGTGTTAACAGATTTGTATGAAAATACTATAACTCTCAATAAGGTTTTCTTAATGAAACTGTTGTTTAACTTGAGGATATCAGAGGAAGGCTGGGTGCTGATTGTGTGGACAATTTCAACATGATTAGAAGTCTGATCATGTTTTTGAAGGTTATTTTTTTGGATGATGTATGGGATATACTATTGTGATAATATTTTATATAATCATGGGAGTCAATAGTGAATTTAGTGAGTATCTCAATTTGAAAATATCATGTAATATTCGATGATTTCTAGAATTTAATTCAAAATAAAGAGGTGTGAAGGAGAAATATTCATGCACCATCTGGTGATGCATTGAATGCATATGTAAAAGGGAACTAACCTCATCAAAGAAGTCAAATATGATCAAAAGGAAAGTAAAGAGAGATAAGTGAAGGTAAATATATTTGACCGGGGCCATGTGGAAAACCAACTCTATGCCACCTCTGATCAAGATATCTGAATCTTCCAGTGACATATCCAAATGGTTTTCTCAATCCCCATGTGCCAGAAAAAAGTGCTAGTTCATCAAAGATACATGATTTGGAATGATTTATACTGAATGAACACTAAATAAATAATAACTTCTACCTATAAGTTTGGAATTTCCCATCCATACATTTAATAAACACACCAATTAAATATTTTTTTAAGAAAAACACATCCAAACATTACATTGGAAATAATAAAAATCTCATATCATGAATATTTGAAATGAAGAAAAAAATAAACATATACTACTATCATAAAAAAATGATGAAATATAATATTATTTTAGTAGTAAATAAAATAAAGATACAAAAAATAAACAAAATAAAAAAGCTATCGCTACTACCCATCACTATGCATAATCGTGCAACCTCACTTAACACATCCACCAAAACCCAAACCAAGAATCTAATAAAAATTCACAGCACCCAAGAAAGGCCTAGATACACCTGTAATACATATATTTATGAAAAATAAATCCTATTAAACACCACTCCTCACCTCATGTATCAATTTTAAATAATTAATCTTTTTTATGTTAGTTTGAATATATATATATACGCAAAGTAGGTATTCACTTTTCAATGAAAATAAATAATGGATGACACCCTTTCAAAAAAGAAAGAATTACTTTTTAGAAGAATTATAAGTCGAAGAAAACATACTTTCATTATATATAGATAAAAAGGAAGAGAATAATTATTATTCTATATTCATAGACATTCATAGTATTGAAAACATTTGAACATAAATAATTTTAAAATACCACATCAAGGAAACCTTGGAACCCAGGGGACATTATATGATAATTATAAATGAAAATCTACATGTTTAAAAAAATTATTAGATAAAAAAGCAACCCTAAAACTCAATATTTCCCATCCTTACCTAATAAAGGGGAAAATACCATTATTAGAATGAAATCTTTATCAGGGAAACTAGTCGTATATTGATTTTAAACTAGCACAACATGGGTTCATAGACCTCCCGACTAGACATTTATACTTTCCCATGAATAAGAGATAGATATGAGTCTA
Organism: Viscum album; assembly: GCA_963277665.1. Lineage (NCBI taxonomy): Eukaryota > Viridiplantae > Streptophyta > Magnoliopsida > Santalales > Viscaceae > Viscum > Viscum album. The sequence continues at coordinate 1,495,670,090 of OY728120.1, forward strand.
AAAAAATTAAATGATAATATAACTGTAACTACGAACAAATTACTCTCAATCACCTATAAACACCATTAATATAAATATCCCCATAACATTAGTAACGACAAATGAAAACTAAATAATTTTCTACATGGGGAATCCAATAATTTTCTATTAAAATCATTATTAATATTCCATAAAACACAAGGAGTATTCTTTAAGGGTAATAATTTTAATAAAACTATTTGAAAAAGAGTCTAATAGGCCATATAAAACAACCTTTAATATCATGTTTTCCAAAATTATTCTCTAATTTTGAAAAAAAAATTCAAGTTCTAAACGATCATTTAAATTAGAATCAAGTGTTGTTATATTCTTAATAACATATTTTATCTTGTAATTAAAAATGGAAAATGAAATTTTAATCAATTTTAATTAAAAATAATTTCATTTTGTCCCAAAACCTATTATTTTATCTAATTAGGTTCTTATAATACTTAAATAATAGAGTAATCCCACATGAAATATTTTTTTAATTTTAAGGGAGAAATCATGTACCAACCTACATTCAATGTCATCATCTTTACAACCGGTGTGTTAATCCACCTCAACAAGATCTAATATTGTATAATAAATTGATAATAACCCTAATAAAACATAGAACATCAAAAACCCAAATTAAAAATTAGCTAAAAATAAATCCTAAGTCTCTATAACCATGTTAGGTCTAGAAAAATATGAAAAGGAAAAGGAAAAGAGGATAATAAAAGGACAAGGGGATATTACCTCAACAAATCACCACTAAAAAGGAAGAGAAGTCATATATTGACCATGTATAATGTGAATGAATATATAGATATATTACTGGGGGTTAAAGGGTAGAGAAAGAGGATATAAATACCCCCAAAATGTTTTAATTTAGAGAGTGGGGAAAGGGTAAAATCACCTTTTAAAAAATATGGAAAAACCAAGACCACGATATATCCCAGTTGGCTACAACATGGTGTTCCTTTCCTAGAAATTATATTGAATATCCTTTCATAAAATAATGTGGAATACATCTTAGTGATATATCCACCAACCAAGACCTTCAAGAAACTTCCTAATATCCCCCACTAAATGGGGTGGAGTCCTTTAACAAAAACCCTTAGTAGCAGAGCCTCTAACCTATTCCATGTAGCACCCTAATTAGATAGAGACAAGGATAACATGTCCAACCACTATGACATGGACTCTTTTGGCTATGGGGTATCCTGAGGTGTTACCCTTACATATAATAAGTAATAATACTCACAATGCAAGTTATGGCCCACTATGTGGATTTTTTTCCAGACACTTACATAAAACATTTACATAAATCCCTTATACACTTACACACTCCCCTCCATATAAAAAATCCCTTGGATATCACATAGTCCATCAGAAAGAGGGAGTGTTGTATCATAGTCTCCCCAGTCCACACCATAGCCCACTGCACTTTTTAATGGTTACATCGTCTACCATAACTCAATATAAGCTCCCCAAGAAACAAGGAACCTTCTTAGTCAAGGCCCATGACATAGCCTAAGTGATATGTCTTAGTCCTCCACACATAATTACCACAATGGATTAGAATAACATGTTACACCATGGCCCATTTTGAACTGCAGGAGATTGTTGTAGTACCCAATAACACCTTTAAATTGCTAAAAATAAAAGAAACAAAGAGAATCAAAAATAGAAATAAGTAATTATGTAAATTTATAGGGAATGTGAGGATGATGTGTGTATTATTTCCCCATAATAACACTTTATATTTCATGAAAGTTCTAGAGGAATTGGATTATCATGGGAAGAACTAAAGTTTAGCTTCCTACTGATGGTATAACACAATTATATAAAATTATAGAACAAAAAGACAACCCCCAAAATATCTAAATTAATAATCACCAATAAAAAACTATGTAGGGATAATAGACTGAACCAATGACTAGATACCATAACTCTAATAGGATGGTTAAGAAATAATAACCATCAGGCCTTCCAAGTGATTCATCTATGGTGGTCTCCCCATCATATTAATAATTATTATCTAAACCCAACCAACAAACCATAAAATGACTAAAAAAACCTTAAAAAAAATTCAAGAATAAGAGGCACAAAAAAAACTACACTCCACCACCATTATGATTAAAAATAAACATAATAAAACTCCACCAAAACATATTCCCATAATCTACAAGTTTCATAATTATCCCAAAACAACACACAAATAAAAAAGAATAGAATACATTTAAAGAATATTAAAAATCTACTACATCATCATTAGGATTAGTAGGTTAAACCTAATGATAATATAAAGGGGAATATCTTGATCCACCTCTCTTATGGGTGAATCCTTTGTATAATCTCTATAGATGTTAAAGATAACTATATATAGGGTGGATCTCAGGTGCTTCTTGACTAGAAGAGTTTATATAATCTATATTCCCATACTGATGGAATGCCTAAGACATTATCCTAGAATTATGTGGTTCAATTAAAGAAGATAACCTCTTGATACCATTACCATGATGCATAGACTTAGCTTGCTTCCCCTACCTTTATTAAAACTTCCTTGACCGCTCCTAGGGATAACTGAAACACTGATTACCTATAGAATCCCAACCAAACCATCCTCACACCTCATGTATTTCTTTAATTCATATTCTTAAGTGTCAAGATTGAGTGAGGAAACTATCAGAAAAATATTTAAATGAATACTTTTTTTTAAAATATCAAGATTTAATTGATTCATCTATAGACTGAGCATGGAGGTATGGAACCGTCATGGTGAAATGATTGGAATATTACAACATGGTCCTCTCACCTTGTTGTTGAAAATAAAAATTCATTACCTTATATGTTTTCACTACATCTGAAAATTATTTCTAGATAAAATGTGACTTGAATCCTTCCTATGAGATGTACCTGTATTTATTTGTCCACATTACATAATTCCAACACTCTAGATCAAGATCTGAAGCATGAAGGTAGAAAAATTGAGTTTTAGGTACCTGGTAAGCTCAAGCTTGATAAATATAACCTTGATACTCCATAAACTACCTTTCACTACCTAAGTTTCCCATTTCCGAAGGAAGTGAGGTTGATTCACTTTTTTTTAATTCTTGAATAAAATACACATGCTATGTAAATAAAGGGAAGGACACCTTTCTTTTAGCTATGATAGAAAGAGAAATTTACACTAGAAGATCATGATTAACCAAAGTGTTTAAATGAGACAAACCAGCCATAGATGACTCTTAAAAATCTATTAGACTTTGTAGGGGTGTAATTAAAAATAAAATTAAACATAGACATGATAAAAAACAATCTCAATTTCCCAAAATATATTAAAACTAAACACAAAATAAATCATTAAATCTTATAATACCAAAAAAACATAAATTGATATCCATCCAATCATTAAACTCTAAAACAAATAAAAATTCCCATGATTTCTTGGAAAAATAAATTGAACCATTATTTAAATTTAATTAGTCATTTAAAACCCTATTTGTATTGTGAAACCTTTTGTTAACATTTATGTAATTCACACTTTGAAAAATTTCCAATCTATAAATTTTCAAATAAATAAGAATTATTTCCATAAAGAACTATAGAAAAAAACCCTAATGAATTTTTAATAAAACTAAAAGAACCATTCTTTACTAATTCAAAACATTTACAATCACTTTCCCCATTTAAATTATAAAACATTTAATAAAATCATCTAGATTTTGTAAACTCAAACCCCTCTTTAAAAAAAACCAAATTTTTTATTTCATAAATCAAATTCAAATGAAACAAAATTTTATTTACAACCCATAATAAAATCTCTAAATAATACTACCTAAACCAATAGAAATAAGTAAGAAAATAAACATAGAATATAAATTATAAATAAATATTATTTTGAAGATAAATAATAGCTACACATGAGTTCATTTCATAATCAAGAAAACTTTACTGTAATCATGAAATCATTATTAGAGAATAATCTAGATTATTATGCATAGTCTTCCCATAGTTTCCTAAACCTTTCATAATAAGTGTGTGACCCTAGAACCATTCTCAAATTCCAATTCAAATCCATAAATTTCTCAAAACAACCAAAAAATTGTCATCACAAGATAAAGATGTATAAATAAAAACCATGCACTTTAAAGGTAAATGAGAAATGAGATCAAATTCAAGAAAAAAACACATACTGGATAACCCTGGTACTCACGTTTCATCTTAAATGATCGTGAACATGAACCCACTCATGACCAATCAATTGAATCCTAATGATCTCATCTCTTGTCTATCTGGCTTCCCAAATAAAATAGAAAACACTGGAATATAATTACTCTAATAAGCCTGAATCTAATACAATTTTTTTAGGAATCAACTCTAGTCTACCCCTGATCTGAGAATCTAAAATTTCCTATGGCATACCCGAATGGAATTTTCAATCGCCACAGGCTTAAAATATGCACCAAGGAATTAAATATACATTACTGGGAATGATTTCTCTTGAACAAATAAACAATAAATAATAAATTATACCTATAAGTTTAGAATAGAACATCTATAAATTGTGTAGCCACACTAATGAAAGGAAAAAATTTAAGAATAAATTGCATTAAAACAGAACATATAAAATAATAAACATCTCACATCATGAATAGATGAAACTAAGAACAAAATAAACATGTAATAATATCACAACAAAGAATCTAATGAAATATAAAAGGCACATGCTAGCTGATATAAGGTAGATACCAAAAATAAATAATATAATTAGGTTACTACTACCACTCATTACCGTGTGAAATCTAGAAATCTCACATTACACCTACACCAAAACATGCACCAAGAATTTGATAAAAATACTCAACACCCGAGTGAGAGATGTATACTACTATAATGTATATATGAATGAGATATAAATCCTAGTAGAAACCACCATACTCCCCAATCATGTGAAAAAGTAACTAATATTAAATCAACTAGATTTTATCTATTTATATTCATTATAATAATATTAAGTATTTTTATAATAAAAAAAGAAATAATTTTATTCTTACTTTTAAGTGTTATATAGTTTTATTTAAAATCATAATTGAAAACTTTATGATTTCAAATTTTATAAAATGAACTTTATTTTTACATCATCGGGTCAAAATTATCATATAACAAATTTTTAATATTTTTCTAAAAATATTTATTTTTAATAAAATAGTGAAAGATATCGTTTTTTATAAAATTGTCATTTGTTTTCATAAAATAAAGTATTAAAAAATATCAATTAAGTTTTTAATTTGATTTTATATTAATATAAGACTCCTTTAATTAGAAATAATCTAATTAATTACATATGAATCCTCATTATACCATATTTTGGTATAAGTTCTTTTTTCAGATTAATTTTTTTTTCTAGAAATATTTTTTCATTGCGTTTTACACATTGATATTAAAATTTATTTATTAACCTTATAGAAATTTGATATTTAAAAATTTATTTCATATGGTGAACTTGGAGGATTAAGTTTTTTAAATGATCCCTTTTTTCATTATGAATAAAAACCATATTAAATATTTTTCACCTAGATAGGGGTAAAATGAGTAAAAAAGCATTAAAACAATGAGAGAAGTCCAAAAAATACCCTTAAAACATTCATTTTTTATTTTATAATTTTTGTACCATAAATATAATATATTATAAAATATGTCCACTTTCCTTTGACTGTAAAATTTATAATATTTTATGTAAAGAATAAAAAAAGTCACTCTCTTTGTTTTAATATATCTATTTTTTATAGGAATAAAAAGAGATTATGTTTGGTTATAAATGGTCATTTTAAATGTTAATTAATTTATTTATCATGTTAATTTATTTTAAATTTTATTCTGATGATATAATACTTGTTCATGTCATAGAAAAATCAACTAAATTATTATAGAAAAATTAAAATTAAAATAACTTGGATGAATTAAATTGTTCCAAAAAACAATTTAGATAAATTTGACATATTAGTGTTGTGTTAAAATTTTATATTTTAATTACGTTAGTATCTTGATGTCTTTAAAGTCAAACTACGTGAATATTCATGAATATTAATTTGATGGTATATTATTTTAAATAATATTTTATTAAATGATTTAAAATTCTTAAAAATAGAATCATTGGAAAAATAAATGGCGTTTGTTAGAGAATATCTTCCATTATTCAATCAATTTTCAGTTTACCTTTTTTAGTAACTTTCTTAACTCCTATAGTGGAAAAATCATTTATATCATGATAATCATCAAAAGGGTTAATAGGGGTTAAATCTAAGAGATAATGGTTAAAAATCACCTAAAATTTTGAAAATTTAATTTTATGATAGTATTTAGACACATAGCCTTCCTAGTTTTTAAATATGTTAATTTTGTGCCACTGGAATATAAAAATTAATTTATATTAATTTAGTACTTTAAGTAATGCCACGGGTGCCCCTCCCCACACTTATAAAAGGGAACATCATCTTCTTCATACCTTTTTAGCACACTAGGTTAGCCATAACCTACCAAAATATATCCCCAATATCCATTCCCATGTCATAGATGTTCTAGTCTCACCAAAATACCATACCTAGAAGGATTAATGTGTAATATAAAGATGTTATCTGAGGAGAAGGTATAAGTCCTAATCAACCCATTTCAAGTTTATTTATTCTTCCACATTATTCAAATCTTATTTAACCATGATAAAATAAAAAATTAGTAACTTCCATATAATTAAATGTTACTATTATTATGGTATAACCCTTTTTCATCTCCTTTTCCATCTTATGGGAAATGAAACCATTTCTCGTGTGCACTAGTCGATTACCACCTCCACAAAGAGACATGTTTATTTTTCCATCACCGCCTCTCATGGATGATTATAATTAAGGAATTAATGTTTATATGTGATATTCATGACAAAAGTATCATCCTGTAATGATAATATATCATCAATATTCATATTTTTCCATCCATTGAGGAATAATAATGTCATTCATGTGTACGTGTGTATTACCACCTCTACGAAGTGATGTGATTTTTTCTGACGTTATCGACTCACATGGATGGTCACAAGGATAGAAATAAAAAATAAATATGAATTTTTTAACTTTATAAGATTATTTAAGAGTAAAATGTTATCTACTATATTCATTTTCCACCCATTATAAAAGTGCAAACATCCTACACGTATACGAGTGAGCTACCGCCTCCATGATACGGCAAATATCATTTTCCATGTTTTCAATTCATGGATGGTTACAAATTTATATTTATTTTATTAAAATGATAATTATATCAATATTTTTATTCTATATATTATTTAATAATGTCACCTTTAACCATGGTAAACAATCATCCTATTAAAGCTATTTTGGGATTATGAACCAAATGTCCCCAAAACATCTGATGTAAACGTAACTGATTATGTAACTAAATAAAAAATGGTAATAAATTACATAAAATGTATGAGTAAAATTAAATGAACATAAAAAATGTTATTATGAAATTATAACACAAAAATTATTTTATTATTCAGGAGTTAAAGAATACATTAGGCTAGAATGTATTTATTGCAAGTTATTTATTTAAAAATAGTTTTATACATTTTTATACTTCCTTTCTAGCTCTTTTTCTTTCATAAAAATGTTTTGTTTTCAATTTTTTCTATGGAAGATCTTATTTACTCACAAATGGTTTATAAATGAATTTTTCTACATCCTTTGACTTTCTTTACAAGGTTTAAAAAATAATCTTTTTTTCTTTTCCAAATGAGGTACTTTTACCAAAGGTATGAAATGAATCATTGTTTTAACTTTTATGGTATGAATGATATTCACAACCATCATAAATATTCATTTAATTTAATCTTACTTTATAATTTTCTATATGAATAATTTCTATAATATTTGTTTGGAATTTTTTATTTTAAAGTGCATTCAAAAGAAAGGAATATTTCTCTCTATTTTTATGAGAAAATGGAAAGTACTTTTCTTATGGATTCGTTACATTTTTAAAAGATCTTTACAACAAAAATGTGAAATCATATTTTTTTCATGATATATTAATTTAGTATTATAGATGATTATGGGTGATATTGATACAATATATGTGATGGTTGAGCCCAATACAACTTATATGATGGGAGAACCAGATATAGGTCTCTAATGCATTGTTTAATTTTACTTGTATTCAAAGTCAAGATGGATGGAGTTAATTGGGCAGGTTTATCCTTTATATTTAACTAGGTTCCAATTATTTTTTACTTTATTGATCATGAGTTATGAATATAGTTCTCTAAAATTTCTATAAGTGTTTTTATTTTATTACTATTCATTTTAATGATTTTCTTTGAGAAACAATTTTGTTTTTTATATAGAAATAATTTATTTCATAATCTTAAAGATTAATGTGAAAAAGGTATCCATTTTATGGACTTTAATTTTTTATATATGGAAATAATTTATTTCATACTCTTAAAACATGTTTCATTTTAAAAGATATATATTTTGGGGAAAATTGACATTGAGTGGAAGTTTTCAATTTTTTATATATGTATTTTTTATATAATTTTTATTATATAATTATCTAAAATATAAACCCAAAGAGTCCTCATGAATTAAAGAGAGTTAATTCATGTATAAAAACTCAAGATTATATAATGTTTTATTGTTGGGTCCTTATAATGAATCACCTTTAAAACAAAATATATTTCATGAACATTTGAATATATATATATATACATAAATAATGTATGTTTTTATATTTCAAGGAAAAAATAATGGATTACAACCTTTAAAAAAAGAAAATTTACTTTTTAGAAGAGTTATAAGTTGAATAATTTATACTTTCTTTCTATATAGATAAAAAGGAAAACAAGAGTTGTTATTCTAAATCCATAATCATTCATGAAATCGAAAACATTTGAACATAAATAATTTACAAAGACCACATCATGGGATCCTTGGAGCATGAGAGACAATCTACGACAATGATAATAAACTATTGTAAGTTTAATACTGATTGTAGTTGATAAAAAACCTTCCAAAATACTTGGTATTTTTCTAACTAGCCTTACTTAGAAGTAATTACAATATATTCAATAAAACATACATCATATATACTAGTTAGAGTGTGGTTCTAAACTATTGTATTATGTGTTCCTATAATTATCACCTCGACACCCATGGTTTCCCATGAATCAAAAATAGTGGTGAGTCTAAAAAGCTTTAAACAATAATATAATTATAAAAATGAGGAATTAAATCATTCTTACCTTCATAAAAATTTCAAAATAAATTAACCCCTCACATTAGTAGTGGGAAATCAAAAATTGTATATTTTTCCATACAGGGAATATAACTATTTTCTATCAAAATCATTCACAATATTCCATAAAACAAATGGGGAATGCTTCAAGGGTTATAATTTTGAAAAAACACTTTGAAAAAGTGCAAACTGAGCCTTGTAAAAAATCCATTAATATTAGGTTTTAAAACATTCCTATTTTATTTGGAAAACAAAACTTCAAAATCAAAATATATATTTTAACAAATTGAGTGTGCATGGATTCTCAAAAACAGATTTCAACTTATAATTGAAGAGCAAAACCATTCACTTTTCATCAATTTAAAAATAAAAATAGTTTTATTTGGACCAGCAACCATTACTTTACCTAAATAAGTCATTATAATACTTAAATAGTAGATTAAAACTACATGTAATCATATTTTTACTTTTAAAGGAGAAATCATGATGAAACATAACTTCAATATTATCACCTTTATAACTGGTTATTCTAACCCACCTAAAAAATACCTAAAGAGGTATATGGAGTCAAGAAGAACCCTCATGAACCCTATATCATTAGAAAACCAATTAAAAATTAGGAAAAAGGAAACCCTAGGTCATCATAGCCTTTATAGGGATAAAAAAATAAGAAAATAAAATGGAAAGGAGGAGAATAGAAGACTAAGAGGATATTATCTTAAGAAATAGACACCCAAAATGAAAAGAAGTTATGGATTCACTAAGGAGGAATAAAAATAAGTGAGGCATTCCTAGGGGTTTATGGGTTAATAGAGTTTACAAAAAGTCCCCCAAATTCATTAAATCCATATATGGTGAAGGGTAAAATCACCTTTTAGAATAAGAAAGACAAACCTAGACTATAGACTAGCCCTGTGGGCTATCATGTACTTTTCCATTCTAGGAACTCTTTTAGAATAACCCTCCTGAATACAAATTAAAAGACTTACTAGAGTCAAATACACCAACCTAGGACTATAAGCCACCATGACGTAGCCTCCAACCTACATTGTGGGGCACCTTGATCGGGAATAGCTAGGGACATCAAGGATAACTAGTTTTTTGAAGGTTCCTTAGGCTATAATGTATCTTAAGTTGTTACCCTTATGCAGTATAAGTAATAATCCCCCCTAGTGATTCCGAAGGACTATATCATTTACTTTTCTCTTGAACCATACATAAATACCATTATGCAACTCCCTGTTAACATTACACACTACCTACCACATCGTAAATCCCATGACTATCATGTGGTTGATAGACTAGTGTGTGTGTGTGGGGGGGATTGTTTTCTCTCCCATGGTCATGTCATAGATTACTACAATTCACAAGGGTATTAATTATTAAACTTATGTCATAAACGTTCCCCATGGCATAGGATGACTTCCCGGCAAAGGCCCAAGGTGTATCCTAAGGATTTTAATGTGTTCCTCCCATCACTGAGACCACTATAACACAACATCACATGTTTCTTCATGGACCACTACGAAATTTAGATTACAAGATCTTTTTTAAATTCCCTAAAACATATGAAAACACATAAACATGACAATAAAAAAGTGAGCCAAAAATATAAAATAATAATTAGGTAAAATAATGAGGAATTTTAGGTTGGTGTATGAAATCCCATCCTATTGGTACTATGGAAAAATGGGTTATTAAAAGAAGGACTTTCGTGAGTGAAAATGAAATTTAGGAAGTTCAATTTATGGAGGATTTAATTCCATGAAACTAGTAGGTGTGAGTAGTGAAATCATACATTTTAGTGTTAACACATTGGTGGAATCTTGGATTATAGATTTTGGTGTATCTTTACACTCTATAGGTGGAAAGGTATGTAAAAGAAATATGTGTTCAGAAGATTTGGAAGAGTGAATCTAATGGATGATTAATCCCTTGACATTATTGGGAAGGTGGATGAGAATATCTAGTAGAAGAATGGAAGTGTCCCTAATTTGAAAGAATTCATATATATTTTAGGTCTCTAGAATAATATGATTTCAGTAAGACAGTAGGATAATGATATATATGGAACTAACTTTGGAAATGGACTGTGAAAAAACTCTTGGGGTTCCTTGGTAATAAATAGAGGTGTAAAGGATTTCACAATATATCTAAAATGAATGGTAGTGGGTGAAACACTTTCCAAAACATTAACTTACATATGTTTATATTAATTGAAATATCAACATGGGATCTATAGCGAGAAAGGTATGAAATTTTAAAAAATAAAAATATTTCTAATGATAGCGAATTTATACTTCAAAAGTTGTGAGAGTTTCGTACTCAGTGAAAATCATAAGTTGATATTTAACTTGAGAATAATACCATATAAATTTTATAAGATAAAGATTTTATATATAGATGTTTAGGGAACTGACCCAATTAAATCTCATAGAGCATCACAACAATATATTACTATCATTGATGACTCCACTAGGAAAGTATGGGTATACTTCCAGAAACAAAAATATAAAGTGTTTAGAGTATTTTTTTAAATTTAAAGAAATGGTGGAAAGGGGTAAAATATGAGAGGTAAAATTCTTGAGTTTAGATATTAGTGGTGCGTACACCTGAATATGTTTTTGAATCTTTTATAGACATAGAGGCATTATGTATATGATATTTGTACCTAGTATTCTTGATAAAAATACTAATGATGAATGGATAAATTAGAAATTTATGGAAAGGGTGAGTAGTATGGAGTTTCATTCAGAAACACCCATGTCTTTTTGAGTGGATGTTGTGAATACTAAAATATAAAAAATCAACCAAATCCCCATGACACTAATGGGATAAGAATTTTTAGAAGCTATATTAATAGAAAAATACATCAGATTTAACTTGCCTAAAAGTCTTTAGATATTTATAACATGTACATGTGGATTCCAAGGATAGAGATAATCATGATGTAAATTATCATTCATGTTTCTTTTTTGGATAGGAAGATCAAAAACTAATATTTTGAATTTGTGATGGTGATAAGAAACAAGATATCAGAAGAATAAATGTGATCATGAATGATCAGGTCTAATAGAAAGATCAAAAATTGTAGGTGATGAAAGATGAAGGAAAATAATCAACTTCAATTCAGGTTTATCAGAATAGAGGCACCAAAAATTTGAAAATTTTAGAGAGTTTAGAAGTAGAAATGTGATCATATAGATATGAGTCTGCCTATAGTAGTACTGCATCAATCACTGTAGCAGCCACTGTAGCGGTTACTATTCGGTATTGTAGCAGCCAAAACTATTCACCCGATTTGGGCCTTCGGGCCACCGGTTTGGGCCTATGGGTATCAAATGCCTTCAGGTCATTAATGGACTTCGAGGCACAGGGCCTTCGAGCCATGTATACAATGGAGTATCCTAGTTCCCACAAAACATGCCCTATAAGAGGATCAGAGCAACAAGAGTAGCATCCACCAGAAGTAGAGCTAACCGGATTGAAAGAATGAGAGGGTATGGCAGCCGCCATCGGGACCAGGCACCATGCATATTTGTATGGGGAAATACTAGCCGATCAATAATGAAAGGTGGAGAGCTAGGTGGTCAATGACGCAAATATCTGGGGCGGGGCAGTTCAAGTGTGTTGGGCCTATAGGTCATGTATTAGGAATGGTATTCCTCTGGGCCTTCAGGTCATATATTGAGAGTCAGTCGAGCCTTGTGTCTTGGGCCTATGGGTCATGTACAGGTTCCCCTAAAACCCTTAAAAGGGGTATTATCCATAATAAAAATATAAAAAATAAGGCCTTCGGGCCATTTGGGTAGTTGATAAAAATCCAAAGGTTTTAGTTTTAGAGGGATCAAAATCAAAGGCTATATTTTAAAGGAATAGAAGAGTTATTCAACCAATACAGAGGTATGGAGATGACTTAAAATTCTTAATTTTAATTAATGTAAGAGAATTAGAGAGAGTAAAATAAGTGGTTAGACTTTTTGGTTCTAGAATGTGGGAGTTTTCCATGAAGGAGGAGGTAAATTTTATTTATTTGAATAACATCTGGGAGTTAATGGACCTACCACTCAAAAATAATGTTCTTGAAGAAAAGTGTGTTTTTAGATTAAAACATGATGCTGATGGAAGTAGATAATATAAGGTGTGTTCGGTGATCAATGGTTTTTTGAAGGAGGGCATCAACTTTTCTCAAATATTTTCTATAGTATAAAAACATACTTCCTTTAAGACAATGTTATGATTATTAGATTCCAGAGGATTAACTCAAGAAAAAATGAGTGTCAAAATAGTTTCTATTCATATATATCTTGAGAAAGGAATCTATAAAAATAAATTTTCTAGTTTCATGGGTCAACAGAATCAGGGTGTACTGTGGAAGATAATGAAAATTATCTATAGTTTGAAAAAAAATCACCATAGTGGAACCCTGTGTTTAACTATTTTATTGAAGTTAAGTGTTTCATGTAGAGTAACTCATACCATTATTTCAACTATAAGAATTATGGTGATGGGAATTTCATCATTCTACTATTGTGATGAATGATATGTTTTTGGAGGGTCTATCAATTCAATAGATTCAGGAGTTGACAAATGTATTGTCTAAAAAATTTGAAATAAAAGATCTTGTAGAAGAACAGAGGTTATTAGTCCTGAGGATTAAGAAATATAATAGACTAGAAGTTTGGTTCTATCAAATAAAGAGTATATCTGAAAGATCATTAAATTTTTTTCTATGACTGGATCCAAAATGATTACAGCTTCTCTTGATGGATAGTTCAAACTCTCGAAGGAACATGAACAATTAATAGTGTTAGACAAGAAGAAAATTATGAGATTACAATATCCACTAGTAGTAGTAAGTCCCATGTATTCTATTACGTACACTCAACTAGATCTTTACCATGTGGTTGTAGTTGTCAGATGGGTCATAGAAAATATAGGGAAAGAGAATTGGGAATCTATGAAGTGGATCATGAGATATCTTAAAGTAATAAAAGATATTTAAATTTACTTTGGAAATGATGATTTTTTCATTATGTTTATAAATAAAGTCAATAGGAGATACTCATATTCATTGAACTGGGTAACTAAAAATATATTTACCTTTAGTGAAACTATAGTCAATTGGATGTTAAGGATTCAATCAACGATTTCTCTCTCCACAATGGATTTATAGTTCATGGTAGTAATGGAATAAATCAAAGAAATTGTGTGGTTGAATAATTTTTTGAGGAGATCAAAATTATATAGGAATGTTAATTTCTCTACTATAATAGTCAATGTGAAATACCCTTGGTAAAAAATCTAATGTTCCACCAAATAATATTATAGGATTTTATTATTTCAGAAGTACAAACTTATAATCATTGTGACTCTACTAACATGTATATCACTAAATACAAATATCAATCAACCTAAAAAAAACTAGTAAAGTGATCCCGCCACCTTATATATAGAGATCCTCACTCGATCAACCAGTAAAACTGACACCCTATAATCATGGGCATCCATCATTACATTGTGAAACTATCAATATCATATAGATTTATCTAGTTTGGCCACCAATAAATAGTTTTGAAACAATGTTCCCTGGATCATTATTTTCTTGTACATCTCCAGGCTAATAATAATTCAAAAAATGAAGACTACTCAAACTTTTGATGAACCGACATCCTGAACTTTCAATGATATGAAAACTCACTATTGGTGAAGTCTTCTCACGAATACCTTCTTCGGGTAAACTAAGTAATGGAATTTTATTAAACTAAACATAAATATTTCAAGAGATTATAAAATCCTAAAAATATTCCACTTGAATATTAATTTAAGTATCCCTTGATCAATCAAAAATAGTTAGGTAAACAAGTGATAACCTCATATTTCCAATAAATGCAATATAATACCCTCTCCTTTCATTCACCCCAACCTCAAAAAGGAATTATGTTACCTCAGAATTTCTTAGTCTAATACTTTAGAGAACATGTATAATAGGTTTTTTTCCTATTTATTTTACATAGATTGAAATTCCAATCTTCTATTAGATTTATATATAATGGAACTTAAGGTCAGTATGTTTTGTATGTGCATGAAAAATGAGATTTCTTTTAAGTGAATGCATCATGTACCAACTATACTAAAAACCCTCCTAAGTTGAAAGTGGAGATGGGAGTGGGCCCTGAGGCTTACCTAAAACAAGTTTTGGGTTTGAGACAAGTATCGAGGGAATCCATCATAAAAATGGGAGGCATTACCCTCTTATTTTCTAGGAGGAAAGAATAAAACATTCGATCAACACTCAATGATTTCCATTAAAATATGTATAGATACCCATAAACCAATTTCATCTATATTTATTACATCATCAAAATAAAATATGCGTAGGAGTATAAGTAAAACTAAAAATCATCCTGAATCCATCCAAACTACCTATGAAATATCTTCAATATTTCTTGGACTATCTAGAAAAGACGTTGAAATTTGGGGTTGGGTGTGCACTAGGAAATACTAAATAAGATCATATTTATAAGAAATTATATATCTTTAATGAATATAAATTTAGTATTGACATACGTTAAAAAAATCTAAGTAAGATAAGGGCCTGGATAAACTAATTCAATAAAGTAATGCTTTTGTACTATTCATCATTGGTAGCATCACCTATAGATATAATTTCATATTATACCATTGGATCATCATAAGTGAGAACATGAAATCTTGATTACAAGGCATTTATAATAATTAATGAGGAAGTATATATATAACATTAAAAACTAATAAATATATCATATCATAGTTAATTCCATAATATTACAACCATAAAATTATTAAGTCAAGTAGGAAATCCCATCTCTCAACATGTTCCAATCATTTCTACAATCACATATCTACACTTTGTGCAATCAAATCATCACATCCCTTCAACCTATGAAACCACATCACCACATTCTTCCATCCCATGAAGCTACATCCATACACCATGTGAAACTATATCATCACATCATTGTACCCCATGATACCATATCATCACATCCCCGGATCCCATATAAACACATTGTAGGATCAAAATAGTAAATGTAGATAATCAATTTTAATAGGAGGGTGAATTTCATGTTTAAAAACATTCATTTTTAACCTTAAGGAAATATATTTTTAACAAAGTTAAACAAGGTAAATTCACAAAATTACTTTTGTTCTTTACTAAGAAAAAAAATTGTTTGGGTCTAGAAAGATGGATCCAGAAAAGAAACTTAAGAACTATTTACTAAGAGAAAGATTCTACCTTAAAGCATATATAATCTTGTTTATCAGAGTGAGTAAAAGTACAAGAAAGTATAATAAAGTTATAATTTATTTCTTTATCAAAATACAATGGAAATAAAACTTTTAACAACAATAAAGCAAAAAAGTAGGAAATATTTTAACCCAATGAGTAGGGTATCCAAAAACCATGGATAACGGTCCCTTGATTTATACTTTCAAGAAAGTCTATCTTACCCACACCAGGGTAAGCCCTCGATAAGAATATAAAAATCTTTTTTACTTTCCCCACATTCCCTCAAACATTAAGGTAGTCGGCACCTCTATCTTTCTATCCCCAGAATCCCTCTATTGTAATCATCAACAACTAAAGTCGCACAAAGAAAGCTAAAAAAGATGTTCACGATTGAACAAGATGTTCATAAAACGTACAGGGAACGAGATCCTTTCTCTCTCAAGAAATCACTTCACATCATGTAATATCTAGGATCTTGGAACGATTTCATCTCTTTAATCTATCTTGAGATCATTCTAATGAGATTCTATTTATAGGAAAACTTCCAATGGTTAGCTCCCTCCTCCAATGGTCATATTTTTCCTTGAATCTTGGAGGGACCTATACATGCGTCACTCAACAAACAGTTAGTTAGAAACAAACTGTACAAAATCATTTTATTTAGGAAAACATGTGTGAATAAAATGACATAGCTTATCCAAATTTTAATAAATAGAGTCTAAGGAAAATGGAAATCAGAGTCCAAACATATAAACAATAATATTCTAGAAACATAGATATTCAAATTCTGTTTTTCAAAGAATTAGGAATCTGAATTTTGAGGAATTAAAAGTTAGGATTCTGATGAATTAATAGTCAGATTTATGAGGAATTCAGAGTCCAAATTTTGAGGAATTTAGAGTCTAAATTTTAGAGAATTCAGAGTCTGAATTTCTGAGAAATCGGAGTCTGAATTTTATAGAATTCAGAGTCTAAATTTCAGAGAATTATGAGACTGAATTTTAGAGAAATAAAAGTCTTAATTTTGGAGAATTCAGAGTTTGAAATTCACAGAATTCTATGTCAAAAAAAAGAAAGATTCAATATCCCAGATTCCAATAATTTAGATAAGGATCCAAATTCATTACTTAGTAAGAAAATAGTTAGAATTGGTTTTGATAAGGCATTGAATAAGGTATTGAAAAACAAGGTAAGGAAAAATATTTTCTTAGAGAAAGAAAATTTTACTTATCTAAATAATTATTAGAGATTGATAATTTTATTTATTATAATGTGTGTGATTTTCAAAACATTATGGAATGGAAAATTCATAAGGAAACCTTATTGTCTAAAAAATAACCTCTTTTTTGGAATGTACAAACAAACTTTTGAAAAAGAATTTAAGAAAGAAGGATTTTTCTTTTTAACCTATAAAAGAAAAAATTACCTACCTTTACTTCTGAACCATGATGAATACGACTAACTCCCCCTTAGGTTTTGAAATCCCTAAGGATTTTATTCTTATCTTTCTTAGAGAAGTGACTTTTTCTTGCTTAAGAAAATATTCTTTAATTAGAATCCATCTTACTTAATATCCCCCTTACTTAGGGAATTTTTGTCTTTATACATAATATTATTTTGGTCATTATTTTCTCCCTCTTTTTGATTTTAAAAAATGAATGGAGATAATGAAAAAAATTGTACATTAAAGGTTAGTGATATAAAAGACAAAAAAACTGAATGATAGAACAATTTTTATTATGATAGGAAAAAGTGTAAAAAGGAAAAGATACAACAAAATATTGGATTGGGAGGAAAACTATTCACTTGTCTTTTACTTTGGTATGAACTTTATTAAGGAATATTTTAACTTCCTGAGCTCTTTGTGATCTTCCTCAAACCTCTTGAGCAACTGATCCTTATCCCGATTATTCTTTTCCAGAGCCTTGATCTTTTCTTCTTGAGACTTCACAATTTATGCCTGAGACTTTACTACCTCTTCTTACTTATTGAACTTTTCTTCTAACTATTCCCTGATCTCCCTTTCTCTCTTAAATTTTAAGGGTACTGAATTTAACTTCCCATTGAGATCTTTATCCTCTTGCATCCAAGCTAATTTCTCAAGATTCAGTGTTTCTGAAAAACTTGTTGAAAAATCTTTGATTCTATCATATGACTTATCAAAATCATCTTTTATTGATTCTTGGAAGTCATCAAAGATTATCATGTCTTCAATCATTATTTTAGACCATTTTGTTATTTCCTTACAGGATCTCCTATAAGTATCATAACCAATATGAAAAGTTTTGAAATATACCTCAAGCTTGATAACGTTTCCATGAACATGCTTAAAGAATCATACTTCTGATTGAAGTAATGTTGAAGCAGCTGACATATAAAGTCAATACTAGGGAACAAAGGTATTGTGTTCAATAAATTCTTCAAAGACTGAACGACGAAATCCTAACCCATCAAAGATGAAGATTCAGAAGCCGATTCCCTTACATGAGAGGATTATTTTTATAGCTCTTCAGCTTTTATATTAGATGATCCACCAACATCCTTATTGGATTTTACAATCAAAGACTTCTTATGAGAATAAAAAACCACCTACATTCCTTTATCAAATTTGGAAACAACCTTCTCATCCCTCGGGGACTCATGATCAATATCATAGAGTTGAACTATCATATATTCAACAACCTCTTCTTTTTAGACATCACCCATAACATCATCAGGATGAATGAAATCATTATTGATACTCTCATCATTATTAGGTTTTTCAACCTCTTCTTATCCTTCAACATCTTTTCCCTGAGAATTAATTTTGGTTGACTCAGCCTGGGAAGTCCAAATTGGAAGCTTATCTGAAGGACTTTCCTTCTCATGGTATTCTTCTACTTCCTTAATCACATCATCACTTTCACCTTCTTACTCTTATTGTTCTTGTTCTTCTTCAACTTCATTAATTATTTCTTCTTCTGAAATATGTTCTGGAATTGAAATTTTATTTCCCAGAGTTTCTAATGAAACTAATTCTTGGAGGAAGGATTCCAATACCTGAATCTGTTCAGAGGCCTTTTCTGAATATTTGAGCAAGGCTTGGATAATTTCTTCTTTTAAGATTTTATTCTTTAACTATTTCTCTTTTTCTTTACTTTAAAGTTCTTTTAGCTATTTTCATTTTCAAGGCCTTTGCCTCAATAGGATATAACCCAAATCTTGGATCTCCCTCCTCCTCCTTCTTCTTATGCTCCCTCCATTTTGCTTCAACTTCATCATAGAATGTTTTTTCCTTTTCAGCTTTGTTGGAGCTGACTAACTTTCTAGGACTGCATATTTTTCTTTGTTTTTTGGTTCCTTATCTTTTCTATTCTTCTAGGATTTCTTGGAAGTTTCTATTAATTCCCCTATCTTGACTAAATATTGAATTTCACTTTATAAAAGATCATAAAATTCTCCTAATTTGGTATTGAATCCAAATTTCATTCTTCTAAGTGTGTCATCACTGAGCAAAATTATTTTTAAGGTTCTAGGATTATAACTGTAGGGAATTTAAAAAGATTCTAAACAATGCACTAGGATATTCAACAAGATCACCAGATACCTGATTATCTAATACATTAGAGTTCCATTCTTAATGATGACAATTTTTAGGAGGATTTACTTCACAAGATTTACATTTCTCAGGTTAACCAAAAAGTAAAAATTAAAAATATAACTTTTCTTCATAGAGTCCTTGTATCCTTTTCTCAGAATCAGATAACCATATACCCACAAGTATAACATCTTGAAATTTGTTTAAATATGATTGATCTTTAGTGATATTAATCCCTTGAGTCCTAGGAACTCAATTTCAGTTTCCTTCTCAAAGATTCATAACTTATCTAGAAACTTGTGAGAGAAGAAAATTGCCTCACCTTCATACAGAATTCCATGAATATTTGCTACCATATTGAAATAAATAGAATAGGTTTCACCATATCTTATAAATGAAAACTTCTCCCTTACCCCTTTATCATAAAAACATACTGTATCATAGAATTCTATAAGGAAGTCATAATAAACTAGATACTGAATCTTTAGCTTAGCTAGACACAGACTCTCCTATCCATTCAACTTGACTTTCTTCTTAATAAATGAATTATACTTAGCAATGAATTTTGGGTCAACCAAACTTTCCCTTTAGATTTACCAATCCTTTATTTCCTTAGTTGAAGACATATGTTTCTGTAGGGAAGCTTCAAGCGACATCTGGAATGTAAGAAATCTTGGAAAACCGAACAACCTATTTGAATAGGTGCAGTTCTTAGGTGCACAAAGATTTGAAAAAATGACGTGGGACAAGAAATAGGGAGGCCTTTATATAGGCATCAAGTCGATGGTTCAAATTCCCAATTTGATCCAACAACTGAAATAAGCATGGTCTAATCTGATGGTTGAGATGAATTTAAAAGTAGAATTTGGTAGGTTCTGTTCTTTTGAGGTTTGAATGAAAAATAGGATTCATGGAAAGTGAATCCGATAGAGTTTTATTAAAAAAAGATAAAAATACCAACAAAAAAATACAATTATTAAGATTTGAGTAGGGAAACATGCCTTCTAAACTACTTATAAATAATTTTCATTTTTGAAAAAGTTCTTCTTAGATTCACAAATATTTTGTTAAGGAAAGGAAATTTTTGAATCTATAAATTTTGATTCCAAAATTTTTTATTAAGATTTTCTTTTGGAAACAATAAACAAATGTACTCCCCCTATGAAAAGGAGTTTCTTAATTTAAGTCGTTAGGTTTCAAAAAAAAGTTAATTTTGAAGATTAACTTTTAATTATCATTCCTATCTTTTGTTTAATATAATCAAATCTCTCGGAGGGTAAGGATTTTATAAAAATACTATCAAGTTAATCTTGCGTTCCAATAAATTGTAGAATGATATCTCCTTTTAATGTGTGATCCCTATGATAGTGATGCATAATGTCTATGTGTTTTGCACAAGAGTGATGTGCATAGTTTTTTCTTAGGGATATGGAACTTGTATAGTCACACAATATCTGTGTTTTGGTAAACCCCATTCCATAGTCTGTGAGTGTGTGTTGCATCCACAACACTTGAGCACAACAACTTCTTGCTGCAACATATTCAACTTCAATAGTGGAAAGTGTTTCTGAGTGTTGCATCTTGCATGAACAAAAACTAATGAATCTCCTAATAAATGACATGTTCAAGATGTAATTTTTCTATCCATTATATATCAACCAAAATCGACATCTGAAAAACTAGTTAAAACAAAATCATTTATAGAAGAATATAAATGTCCTAAATTCATGGTTCCCTTTAAATATCGATTTTTATATCATTTAAATGAGAATCCTTTGTATTAGATTGATATATTTCACATAATCATACTAAAAATATTAATTCTAGATGACTAGCGGTTAAGTTTAAAAAGCTTCCTATTATGCCTCTAAAAGATGTTTGATCTACAGGCTTCCCAGCTTCATCAAGATCAAGAGAATTTGAGGTATCGATTGGAGTGCTTATACTTTTAGTGTTGTCATATCCATACTTTTTAAGAATATATTTAATATACTTGTATTGAGTTATATAAGTTCTTTTTGGTTTTAGAGATATTTGAAAGCCAAAGAAAAATGTTAACTCACCAACCACACTCATCTCAAACTCAGATTACATGAGATTCACAAAATAATTAGTTAAGGATTGTTGAGCTAATATGAATATAATTTCATCAACATATATTTGAAAAATCAAAACATTTTTCGTATCTTTGTTTATAAAAAGTGTTGGATCAGCAGTTCCCTTAACATAATTATTTTGTAAAAAAATCCTGCAAGTCTATCATACCAGGATCAAGGGGATTTTTATGTCCATATAAAACTTTGGTAAGTTTGAAAAAATGTTCAAGATGTTTTGTGTCTTAAAATCCAATAGGTTGTTAAACATAAACTTCCTCTTGAACACATCCATTAAGAAAAGAACACTTCACCTCCATTTTAAAAAATTTAAAATTAAAGAATGCTGTTAAGGAAAGTAAAATATGAAAAAATTCATTTCTAGCTACTAGAGCATAGGTTTCTTCATAGTCTATTACTTCTTGTTGATTATATCCTTTAACAACTAATCTTGATTTATTTCTTACTATTATTCCAATTTCATCACATTTATTTTTGAATACCCATTTTACTCCAATTACAGAAGTTTCCTTGGGTCCTTCAACCAAGGTCCAAACTTTATTCCTTTCAAATTAATTTAGCTCATCTTGATGTGATTTAGTCCAATCATAATCACCTAAAGCTTCATTAGTGATTTTTGGTTCTAATTGGGAAATAAATTCTAGATGTTCAACTTTATTTCTTAAATAACTTATAGTCCTCGTAGGCTTATTTACATCACCAATAATACTATTATTGGGATGATTCTTAAGAAACAACTGATTTATGTTTTTTAAAACCTATTCATAAACATATGGTAGATAATTATCTGGGGTAAATACATCAAAAAATTTTCTTGAGTATTTTCATTATTAGAAGAATCTTATATCAAAGGCTGATAATCATTTTTTGAAAACAGATCTGAGGATATAGGTTGGGGTTGTTTAAAAACAAAAGGATCAGTTTCATCAAATTTAACATGCACTGTTTATTAAACAGTACAAGTATTTTTGTTAAAAACTCTATAATCCTTATAAGTAATAGAATAGACTAATAAAATTCCCTCAACAGATTTGGTTGACAATTTATGTAAGTTATCTGTAGTATTCAGAATGAATACTTTTCATCAAAAAACTTTGAAGTAAGAATGTCTAGGTTTTCAACCAGTCCACAACTCATAAGGTGTTTTATTAAAAAAAATTCGGATTAAAACATGATTTATAGTATAACAAGAAGTACTAGTATATTTTACCCTAAAGTGTTTTTCAATATAATATTCACTCAATATTGTTCAAGTTATTTCTTGACAAGTTAAATTTATTATTTCAACAATACCATTCTATTGAGTAGTTCTTAGGGATGAGAAGTTATGATTAATGTCATTTTTACTACAAAAAGTTTTAAAATTTGAATTTTGAAATTCTACTCCATGATCAATATGAATAGTTATCAATGTAATATTTTTCTTATTTTTAACATGGGATATGCAAGTTTTAAAATAAGAAAAGGATTCAAATTTCTTTGTTAGAAAATTGACCCATGTAAATTTTGTGTAATCATCAACTAAAACAAATAAATAATATTTTATTCCAATTCTTCAAGTTTATGTTGGTCCAAAAAGATCCATATGCACTAACTATAATGCATCAAAAGTTCAGACTTCACCGATTGATTTATTGCTAGACCTATGTTGTTTCCATATTAACAAGGATCACAAACTTTTGAAGAATCAAATCTAATCTTTAGTAGATCCTTAACATGTCTTTTCTTTGAGAGTTTACATAGGTTTCTAAGATTATAGTTTTCTAGTATTATATTCCATAACCAAGATTGATCTTCTATTTCACTAAGGCAAGGTATGTATTGGATCTTAAGGTCTTATAAGTTTAGTGTATAAACATTCTCATGCCTATGGGAAGAATGAATAAACTCTTCCTTGTAATTGTGTACTAAGAATTTATCATTTCTAGAATTCACAAAGGAAACCTTCATCACATAATGGTCTTATGCTAATGAGGTTATTCTTAAGACCTTTAATGAATAAAAGATTTTAATTAAAAGTTTTTCAAAGAATAACAATGTTACTACCTATACTGACAATTTATCCCTGAGAATTATCTTCAAAATATACTTTTCCTCCATTAATCATGATAATATTTTCAAAGAATTTTTTGTCACGATTCATATTCTGGGAACATCCACTATCTATGTACCATGTATTGTTGTTGGTACTTTCTTTATTTTTCTAAAAATAAAAGAGTTAGAATTTCGAAATCCAAAAATTCTGGGATCCGGAAATTTCAGAA
The DNA here is from genome assembly GCA_963277665.1 of Viscum album. Taxonomy (NCBI): domain Eukaryota; kingdom Viridiplantae; phylum Streptophyta; class Magnoliopsida; order Santalales; family Viscaceae; genus Viscum; species Viscum album. The sequence goes on from OY728120.1 coordinate 1,495,694,609, forward strand.
TGTAAAATATTAAGAATTCACATTATCTTAGTAAAGTAAGAATTATGAAATCCTAAATATTGGGTTTTATTTAAAGAAAAATTTCTTTGACAATGTCCACCATAATTAAATTTAGTACAGAAATGAACACTTTGGGGAACAAAATAATTATTACTAAAAACAGGCTTCGAATGAGTATTTGTAATTCCTAAACTATTTTTTAGAGGGAATATTTGATAATAAATTTTATCAAATTATTTTCTTCATGTAGAAAAAATTGATAAAATTTTCTTTAAGGAAGAATTTTTAGATTTTAGTCTGATAACTAAATTATTATCCTCAATGTCATTACTTTTATAGCTTGGGTTATTCAATAAAATATTTTTCTAATAAATAACATTTTCAAGATCCATAGATTATTTTTCCTTCTCATAATTAACTTCTTTAAGGTTTTTAGAAACACTTTCAAAATCAAAAGTTTTATAATTTAGATCTTTAGAAAAATATGATTCTTTATTAGTTAAAATAGAAGTTCTAGAATTTGCTTTACCTAGCTTCTTTTTTATCCTAAAATATTCATTCTCAAGTAGTTTAGAAAATCGAGAAACTTCTTCAAATGATGTTAAAGTATTATATTCTAATGAAGAATATTATTCATTCGAAGATTCATAATATTCTTCATTTAAAAAATTAGAATTTAAAGAAATATTGGTTAAGGATCTAGCACTGCGTACCTTAGCCACAATACCATGATTTTCAATAGGCACTCTGAATATGAGATAAATATTCTTCTAACTAGAAGATTAAAATTCTGAATATTCATATGAGGAATCACTACCACTGGCACTCTAGTTGTCATTTTCTTTTAATAATTTATTAGCCTTAGATTTGTAATACTTCATTCTTTTTATTTCAGAATGTTTTTCCTTCATGTATTTTATCTTAAACATGAGACAAACAGGTCTGATATGTCCAGCCCTTTTACATTCATAACAGGTTACTCAAGAATATTTCTTGTCCTTTATATATTTCTACTTATATCTGTACTGAAAATATTTATTTCCCACAATATTGGTCATCATTCGAGAAAGATTGGCTAATTCATTTTGAGAATTATCACTGTCACTAGATTCTATTATAAAAACAACTTTCTTATCTTTAGATCCAGTTACCCTTTCCAAAGTGTTGGATTTAGATGTAGTAGTGAAAGATACACTTCTATTACCATTCTTATTTTTGTTGAAATCAACATCTCTCTTAATTATTGTTTCATGTTGAAGAAGAGTTCCAAATAACTCATCAAGAGTAATGTTAGATAATTTTCTGTTCTCATCAATATATATCCTTTTTGATTCTCTGTCTTTGGATATGATATTAATTATCTTGCCTACAAGAACTTCATCATCAAGACCTTTCCCTTCCATAGATTTAAGACTGTTGACAATGGTCACAAATATTTTTTGTATTTGCAAATAGGTTCTCTATAAGAAAATAAAAATCCATGATATTCAGTGCTTACCATAACTCTTCTAGTTTCTATCACTTTAGAAGTTAAAAAATGTGTAACTTCATATTTCTTTCAAATTCATTTAGAAACACCAAAAGAAGATATTTGAATATATATATTCTTAGTCATATAACACAACAAAGTATTTAATACCTTGTGATTTTGTTGATATTCTCTTTTATCTTTATTGGTGATGGTTCTGACTTCCTTGTCTGGAATTTTGTAATCCCCAGGGAGCATTAAAAAATTATCTGCTCCAGTGTTAATGAAAAAAGTCTTCATTCTATCTCTCTAGCACTCATAATCATTACAATAAAATATTGGTGGTATGGTAAGATTATGGTTTTCAATTGAACCAACATTTAAACCTTCCATTCTAAAATAAAATACATTTCCACAAAATTTGTTAATAGTAAAATTTTATAAATAAAAAAAATCATTGTGAAAAACTTGGATAAAAAAAGTTAAGAAAGAAAATATAGAACAAGGAAAAAATTGAGAAAGAAAACTTATATGTAAGTATATGTATTTCAGAGACCATTTATGATACTAAATACAGGTTCAAAATAGTAAATGAAGATGCTTAATTATAAGATGGGGGTAAATTTTATGTTTTAAAACTTTCATTTTTAACCTTAAGGAAATCTATGTTGAACAAAGTTAAACAAGGTAAATTCACAAACCCTATTTTCTTATTAACTATGAAACAAACTTACTTAGGATCTAGAAAGATGGATCTAGAAAATAAACATAAGAACAATTTACTAAGAGAAAGATTCTACCGTAAAACGTATAGTATCTTATTTATCCGAGTAAGTAAAAGTACAAGAATGTAAAATAAAGATATACTTTATTTCTTTATAAAAATACAGTGGAAATAAAACTTGAAACAACAATAATGTAAACAACTTGGAAATATTTTATCCAAAAGTGTTGGGTTTCCAATAACCTTGGATAAAGGTCCCTTGATTTATTTTTTCATGAAAGTCTGTCTTACCTATACCAGGGTAATCCCTTGATAAGAATATCAGGGTCTGTCTTCTATCCCCGCAAGCCCTCAAAATTTAAGGTAGTAAGCACCTATTCCTTCCTATCCTTAGTATCCCTTGATTGTACTTATCAAAAATCAGAGTTTCACAAAACAAGCTAAACAAGATGTTCAAAGTTGAACAAGATATTCATAAAATGCACAAGGCAAAAGAGTCTTTCTCTCTAGAAATCACTTCACATTATGTAATCTCTCGGTTCTTGGAATGATTTCATCTCTTTAATTATTATTAAGCTTATTTGAATGATCTTTTATTTATAGGAAAAATTCCAACTATCAACTCCCTCCTCCTAATGTCATATTTTTCCTTGAATATCATAGGGAACTGTACACATGTCACTCAACCAACGGTTCGTTAGAAACAAATTTTTGACATCATTTTATGTTGTAATAACATGTGGAAGAAAAATGAAGTATCTTAACCAAATCTGAATAATTAGAGTCTAAGGAAAAATGGAAATCTAAGTCTAAACATATATACAATTTGATTTAAGAAAATTTGATATTCAGATTCTGTTTTTTAAAGAATTCAGAGTCTAAATTATGAAGAATTAAAATTATGAATTATGAGGAATTTAGAGTTTAATTTTTATGGAATTTGGAGTCTGAATTTTAATGTATTTAGAGTTTGAATTTAAAAGAATTCGGAGTCTGAATTTCAGAGAATTTGGAGTCTGAATTTTAGAGAATTCCAAGTCTAAAAATAGAAAGACTTGATATCCAAGATTCTAAGAATTTAGATAAAGATCCAAATTTTTGACTTGGTAAGAAAATATTTAGACTTTTTTTTATAATACATTGAATAAGGCATTGAAAAATAAGGTAAGGATAAATATTTTATTAGGGTAATAAAATTCTCCTTAACTAAATAATTCTTAGAGAAAGATAATTTAATTTGTAAAAATGTGTTTGTGATTTTCAAAACATAGGGGAATGGAAAACTCATATGGAAACCTTATTGAATCAACAGAAATCACCACATCCCTACACCATGTGTAGCCTGATTATCCACAAATTTGTGTTGAACCTGAATCCATTATAGCCTAAAACATGATATAAACCTTCAAGACATCACAAAAATAGGCCATGTGTATGTGTGAACACTAATACATAACATCACATAATTAATTACATATATTATTAGATTGAGAAATTAGTCCCCACATATGTAAATATATGTCAGTAAAAAACGTGAGTCATCATAGCATAAAGCATATAAAAAACACACACAAGAAAGAGGTAAATAAAATTTATATAATAAATTAATAAATTAAAAAAATTTGATTCCATAAAAACATATACCAACATATTAAATAATCATACATGGAATCTTCCATATAATAGGAACAAATAAGAACAAACCAAAAAACAATCATCTATACATTGGATGTAAAATCTATATATAATTAAATAAATGTGTTAAAAAATAGTGGTAGTGAGATAATTAGTGAATCATTAATCCAGAATGAAATTTTCAAGAATTAAATATCTATTATATGATTCTATAAAACCTTGAGTATAATAAACACCCATGTTATGTTATTATCTTATATACCATTTATAAGTCACTTTATCTAGATTAAATTCCAAAACCAATTCTACCTATGAATTTCTATGATATCACATGAATTAATATCTTACATTTTATATTATATTATATGATATTTAACCATCCGGTTAGTTAAAATAAGCTTCTAGGACACAACCTAAGGTTAATATCCCCTCGCACATGCTAGCATTAATATTACTCAACTCTATGCATAACCTGTATCATTTTACTATTAATTACATATTATAACTTGTAACACTCTAAAATTATAAAATAAGAACATTATATTAAATATCATATATGAAACAAAACATTTTTTTATCTTATTTTACATAAAACATTGAGTATTTTTATTTTATACATAAAACTCAGTTTAGTATGCGTTACATTCAAAAATGAGTTTAAACAAAATGAGAAATATTTTTAAAATATTTTTATTTAAAACAATAGTTATAACCTTGAAGTTAAACTAGAGGGTACGAATAGTAATAAATAAATTTTGAAAATTATGGTTATCTATTTATTATAAATTAAATAATAATCATTTAAAATAAAATGAATTTTTTTTAAAAATATTATTTTTTAAGAGACGGTTTAATCATGATTTTTAAAAATAATTTAAAATTAAATTTTAACACATTTATAAAATATATGTGTAGAAATAAAATTAATTTTTGAAATTTGGTTATCAGAATTATCTTATAGTGAATTTTTGTTATTTTTCTAATTTTTTTTTATTTTTTGATGATTAATGGAAAATACTAAATTTTAATTAAAAATTGACTTTTAGTTTATAAAATTTATAATGTTAAATTATATTTTTAATTAGATTTAAATTAAAAATAGTTAAATTTTATGTAAATTAATTTAAATAGATCATTTGAATCATTTTCATTTTTAATTTAGATATAAAAATATTGTAAAATTTTGAACATTTTCACTTTAAAAACCTCATTTCTCACCACTTCTATAGGATAAATTTTAAATTAAAATTTTCCACATCTGAAAATTGAATTTAAAAAAATGGATTCCATATTTTGAATCATTACAATTTATAATTTCTAATAATTTTAACAATTTCTTTTAAAAAAGTGAATAGGTAATGTAGTAAAAATTAATTACCGCGGTTAAGTTAAAAATTGGTTTATCGGAGGTTTAAACTAAAAAGAGAAGAGTAAAAATGACTTATAAATATCTGTAAAAAATATTTTCTCACTATATTTATAAAATTAATCCTATAAGGTTATATAATGTTTCATTATAGACCCCTTTTACATATGAAAGATGTGAGACCGCTCAATTCTGTTAAGAAATACCAAGTGTGTACTCTACCCCACTTATAAAAGGCCACCACTATCCTCTCTTATTCACACCTTAAGAAAAATTTAGTTCATCAAATACTTAACCAAAGAAAATCATAAATTCTATACCCTCTTACTAGGATCCTTATTTTTTTTTTGAAAAATAGTCAACCTATAAAGTATTTAGTGAAATCCTAAGGAGGATACCTGAAGAAGTGATAATGTTCTTCAATGTGAATCTTAATTTTACTTCATTCTCCTCATCATTTAATTTTTATTAAAAAATGATGATATAATAAGATAAATATCTTTAATATAATGAGATGTTTTTATAATAATTTAATGACCTAAAACCATCTCCGATTCAATTAAATGGGTTAAGAAATCATTGTTCATGTGTACGATGGACTACCGCCTCATGAACTGATGCCATTCGTTCTCCAATTACATCCTTTTATGGTTAGGTATGATGATTGATATAAATTATACATATGATATTTATAATATATCTATACCTATGTATTCCTCATAAAATATATATATTTTTTACTTTCAATTCCGTAGGGGATACGATAATGTCGCTCGTGTGCATGATTGATTACTACCTCATGAAGTGATGCAATTTATCTTTTATTAACCCTTCACATTGAAGGTGATAAGGATAATGTTAATAAATATATGTGATATAAATAAAATTATTATTATATTTATGAAATATCTAACATTTGTTAAATATAATATAAATCATTTTATTTCTTACATTTTCACTCACTTAAAGATGATAATATCATTCGTGTACTTGTGGACTACCACCTTCACAAAGAGATATGACTCTTTTTTCATCACCAAACCACACAGATGATATATATATATATATATGTATGTATATAATATATTATATATGACATATTATCATTATGTAAAGATTATATATTAATTTCCTTCTTTTCATATTGATCACTGAAAAATGGAAACGTTACTCATGCGTATCAACGACTTACCATCTCTATGATCGTAATGTACTTAATTTTTCATAACCATAATTCATAATTGGGTTTAAAAGTAAAATTGATGTTAAAATATGATAATTATTTCATTATTATTCTTTTAAATATGATATAACTATATAATATGTGCAAGAACAGAGTGTTTCATGTGAAAACTTACATGATAAAATAAGGCAATTAACACACGAAACAATAAAAATAATGAAAGATTATTGATGATCATGTGATAAGATGTTATAAAAGGATAATATATAATATTATAAATATTAATATGATTTTTTTTAATTTTATAACATGTTTAAAATTACTATTAAGGATATTAAATAATATTAAATCAAAAGGAAGCATTAGGTAAGGGATTTCTTAACTATATTTCTGTTCATTTGGTCAATCTTCTACTTCATTGATTATGTCACTCTAATATTATGTGTACAAGGACTTATTAATACCTTACGTTGTATTTAAACTTGTTTTTTGTGGATTTATGAATAATCAATCAATTAATTTATTCTCACTTCAACGTTATGATCATTAAAAAGGTTTATTTTAAAATCTCATTCTTATCAAGATTATTTACTCTTGAATTCTATCAGAAGGAAATTATATTAATATTTCTATATAAACAAATTTAATTTTTATCTAATCTGATTATTAATGATATTTTCAAGTAATATTACCATTTTGCACTCTCTGTTACATAAATTAATTCAGAAAATGGTTTTAAGAAAATCCAACTTCACTTCTCTCTTTGGTTAGAAATATGTATTTCATCCAAAACCATATTTTGTAAAAATATTGTCAAAATGTGTTTTTAACCTTTTAAAAATGATTTATTCAAGTAATTTTCACCCATTTTTCATCTTTAAATTTTTTATCAGAGGAATATTATTTAATTTTTAAAACCAATTACTTTTTGACCTTTACTAAAAGTTTTAAAGGAATATTTGTTTCAAGATACTCTACATGTATTAAATTTACAGCCTTTATGAAAAATAAAATGTTATAAATATTGGTCTATTAGTTTCAAAAATTATTTTCAACCAAAATTCTTTTTAATTTTTCTTGTGATTTCTTATTTTTAAAATTGATTTTCAAAGAAAAGGATTTTCAAAATGTTTTATATTTTAGAAATTGATTTTCCAAATGAAAATTATATTTTACTCAAGAATGTTTTTAAAGATATTTTTATGGTTTTTAAATTAATAAATTATACAAACCCTTAATTATTAATCCAATGGGTTTATCTTTATACCATCCTTATTCTTACTCGGTTTGGTTTATGATTATTTTTACCAAGGATAGTGTTGACATTCACATCCTCGTTTCATTTAGTAGTCATTAAAATCCCCTTGAAATATACACTTTTATGTGACCATTAGTCAAGAAATTTACCCTAAATATCCTTATTTTTTATCATTTATATCCTTATTTTTAAACCATATCTCATTTCTACATACATTTTTTTATTTTGAAAGTTATTTTTTTATTTGGGAAAATTGATAAATCTAAATCGTTTACTCAATATGGATATTTCTTGTTAAGGCATATTGATTCTCAAATTAAATTGATTATTCAATATATGAGGAATGCATTGGACTTATAGTGATGGGTGGGTCGTGGTATAATACAGCCCCTCGATGCATCCACAGGTCTCATGAGAAAATCAAGTTAAGCGGTCATTAAACTAGTTTTAGCTGTAGACTAAACCATCTAATGATAGTTCCAGAAGGTAGAGGCATCATGATGCCTAAGATCATGGCATCCAATAATTAATAATTTCCTACAGTTATAGTTCAATAATCATTATCCATAAGATGTTTAGTATGATATTGTCTCTAGATGTATTTCATTTTTAGTTTATTTATTAAATGGCAGTTCTTTTCAGTTATTTACCTTCCCATATTGATTAAGACTTATCCATTTTTTTAAATGGAATGTTTACCTAATTATTTACCATTCCATATTTATTATGACTTATACAATTATTTAAATGGAATTTTTACTCAATTATTTACATTTCCATATTGATTATTTGTTTTCTAGTTACTTAAATGGCATTCGTACTCAGTTATTTAAAATTCAATTTTGATTATGGTTATTGATTCATAATAGATTATAATTAACATAAACCCTTACTAATAATTTGATCTCAAACTTATTTGTTTCATTTACCTAGGATTCCATAAAGAGTACTATGTTTGATATTCAGGGTTATGCTAGAGAGAATAATGATATTCTTGAAAAAATTATGCTTTATTTTCTATATTCAATTATAATTCAAGATTCAAGTATGTATAAAGTTTAACAATTCTACTAAAAAATTCGGTTATTTAGTATATGATTCCTTGTATCTTATGCCAATGTAATAATGCAGATACATGCTCTGTGTTACTAGGGTTTTGGTCACTATAGTTGGTATCATAGGATGTTTAGTATAAATATTGAGAACAATATTTTGTATAAAATATATTAGGGATCATAACCCTTTGATAAAAATTGAAGATAAGTATAGAGAATATCCTAATGTCTTATTAAGGTAGACATTATGTGGTATTTCTGGGAAATACTTTCCTATCTAGATACTACAATTGAATATTGTTCTAGAACATATGTAACTAGGGTTAATAACTTCGAAAAGGGAGAATTGGGCTTGACCCAATCACTACCTGGTGCACGATAATGGGCCTTACTATAAACCTAGTTTGACACTTATATGGGATATTCTTAGGATAATTAACATTTCATTTACAAACCACTATAATTTATTTTAATAGATAATGACAATGAAAGACCTAGGACAAACCCTAGACTATAAAAAGACCTATGTGGAAATAAAATTAAGAAGTATTTATATATTTGGATTCAAAAAAATAATAAAAGTATTTTTACCAATGGTATTTTGGTTATAAGAATAATGAGACAACCTTGAATTGTGTTAGAATACAAGGCGTATTCATTAAATAAATATTTATGGATACCATCATGGCTTAATTAGTTTAAGATTTATCATATGTTCAAAGTCATAATATTCAAATTAAATTATTAAACTTTATATAAAAAAGGGTTGTATTAAAAACCTTAATAAAAATGTTATTTAATAATTAATTTTATTTCAAGTATTAACATCATATTTTTTTGGTAACATTGTAAGAATTATATTAAAATATTTTAGAAAAAGGAAATACTTCATGATATATGAAAACCCATTGCATCGGGCAAGGCCACGGGGCTTGAACCCATGACCAAAGGATGGCAAGGGTTTAGTTATTACCACTAGCCTATATGATATCTTAGTTAATATGTAACTGTTCATAGGTAATATATTTAAAAAATCATTATTAATGATAAACTAGGGGTATTAATTTTGAGTTTTAGAGATTAACTTATTATTTTGGTTAACTTCTATTGACTATATTGGTTTCATAAAATATTTAATGATATACGGAAATACTTTCCCCTCTTTTATATATTTTACAATCCATTCAAAGTGAATTTTAGTTCTTAAAGAATAGAATATTCATTTTTGGTTATTAATTTCATAGAGTAATTAATGGATTGAAAATTGATCGAAGAACAACCAAAGGATGAAATTATTATTTTAAATTATAAATGTATCAATTAAGTATATTTCTTTATATTCTTACACCATAAAATAATTACTCAACTTTAGGAAAACGATATTGAAATTATAATGTTATCCTATTACCTTCATAAACAACGAATCATATGTAATTTTAAATAACCAAGGATTTATGGTTTCGTGTCCCTTATGTTTCTATTGACCATTAAACTTCTTGTGATAAATAACCACTATCACTCTCTATAAATATTTATGCATTTCCACAATGTCTATATCATCACTTTCCACAAATGTTATCCTAGTTGGAAACCAATTTATGTGTTGTTCCATATAATCTTTTTAATTTCCTTAATAACTTGTTAAGAGGATGTTTTATTTAATCTTTTTACGATATGTGTTTTCAATGAAATAATTTTCAAATATCAAATCCTTGATTACCAAGATTTAGTTTAAATTGTGAGGACACAATTTATTTAAGATGGTGAGAATGTGACACCCTAAAATTATAAAATAATAATATTATATTCAAAAGAATATGCGACACACTACATTTAGTATATCATATTTTATACAAAACACTGAGTTTAGTTTTCATTATACACAACAGTCAGTTTAGCTTGCTTTACACGGAACACCAAGTTTATATAAAATGTGAAATATTCTAAAAATATTATTATTTAAAATAATTGTTATAACATAGCTCTTAAATTGTAAGGTTTGAATATTAATTACTAAATTATGAAAATTATGGTTATATATTGATTAAAAATGGAATAATAATCATTTAAAATAAAAATAAATGTTTTATAAAAAACAATATTTTTTTTCTAAAAGTTGGATTTATCATGCTTTTCACACATAATTTAAAATTATTTTTTAAGTTTTTTGGAAACTTTATATAAAAAAATAATTTTTTTATTTAGTATTCCAATGTTATCTTTGGGTGAATTTTTTTATTTTTCCAAAATGTTTCATTTTTGATGAATTGTGAATAATATTGAATTTTAATTTAAAACTGGAATTTCGTTTGAGTAATTTATAATGTTAAATTATATTTTGAATTGGATTTGAAGTAAAATTTGTTCCATTTTATATCAATTAATTCAGTTAAGGTAAATGGAATAATTTTAATAATTAATTTAGATATAAAAATATTGTAAACATTTAAACATTTTCACTTTAAAAATCTACTTTCTCGTCGCATCCACGGGATTAATTTTAAATTAAAAATTTTCACTCCTATGAAATAAATTTGGAAAAATTGATTTTTTTAATAAGAATAATTTTTTATATATAATAAGGTAAAAATAATTTTTAACTAAACTGAATTGTGAATGTTGTAAAAATTAATTACCATGGATAATGTAGAAATGGGTTTACCAGGGGTTACACTAAAATGATAAGGGTAAAATTGACATATACACCTATTTAAATACTATTATATGACCATATTTAGATCAATACACATACGATGTTTAATAATGGTCCATTTTGGACCCTTTTTACTTGTTAATAACTTGGGATCACTAAATTCTTTTCAAAAATACCAAGTGTATCCTCTTCCCCACTTATAAAAGGTCACCCCTATCCTCCCTTATTCAAACCATCAAACCAAATTTATTGGGAAAATACCTGAAAAAATAAATTCTCTAATTCCATAAATTCATCATAGACTCCTTATTTTGGCTATAAATCTAATCTAGGAAGGCTTAGTGCAAACCCATGGGGAATACCCAAAGAAGAACTAATGTTCTTCAATGAGTGTCTTATTTTACTTCTTTCTCTACCTCATTCAATTTTGATTAAAAATTGAATATATAATAAAATAAGTTTATTACCTATAATAAGATATTTTTATAATAATTTCATGACCTAAAACCATCTACACTTCTATCAAAAGGGTTATGAGAACATCATTTGTGTGTACAACAGACTACATCCTCACGAACTGATGTCATTCATTCTTCCATTACAACCTTTCACAGTTGGGTATGATGATAAATAAAAAGTATATATATCATATTTATAACATATTTATACCTCTATATTAATTATATCATATATAAAATTTTTTACTTTCTATTCTATAAGGGATATGATAACATCAGTCATGTGTACAATGGACTACCTCCCCGTGAAGCGTTGTGGTTCGTCTTTCACTAACACATCACGTAGAAGGTGATAAGGAAAAATTTAATGAATATATGTGGTATAAATGAAATAATTATAATATTAATGGAATATTTACCATTCTTTAAAGATAATATATGTAATTTTCTTTCCAACCTTTTCACTCTCTTAAATATGATAACATCATTCGTGTACATATGGACTACCGTCTTCACGAAGTGATGTGACCCTATTTTCATTACCACACAACATAGATGATATATATAAGTATATAATACGGTATATATTATATTATTATAATTATATAAATATTATATATTACATTCCTTCATTTCATAATGTTCATTGAAAATGGAAACGTTACTCATATGTACGCACGATCTCTCATCTCCCTGATTGTAATATACTTAATTTTTCATAACCATAAGTCATGATTGGTTTTAAAAGTAAAATTGATATAAAAATATGATAATTATGTCATTATAGTTATTACAAATATTAAATAACTATATAATATGTGCAAGAACCAAGTCATTCATAACGAAACATGCAAGAGGAAACATGACAATTAACAACTAAAAAAATGAAAATAATTAATGATTATTAATTAATGGGTGATAATATGTTATAAAAGGATAATATATGAAATTATAAATATTAATATGGTTCTTTTATAATTTAAAAACTTGTTTAAAACAACTATATAGGTGTTTCCATAATTTTCAATCCAAAGGAAGCATGAGGTAAGGTATTTTTAACTCAATTTCTATTCATTGGGTTAATCTTCTACTTAATTGATTATGTCATTCTATGATATGCGTATAATGAATTTAGAGTAAGTTATTTTTAATTTCAACTTTTTTATTAGTATTTATAGTATAAACACATAACAGATTCATTTTTAAATTCTCACTTCAACGTTATGATCATTGTAATTGTTTATTTCACAATCTCATTCGAATCAAGATTGATTACTCTTGAATTTCAGTTGAAGGAAATTATTTTACCAATTCATAATAAAACAATTTTATTTTTCTATCCTATTTTTATTCATTATATTTTCATGTAATAGTGCCATTTTTACACACTTTAGTACTTAAATTATTTGATAAAATTTTTATAAAAAAATACGACTTCATTTCTCTATACGATTGGAAATATGTTTTTATTCCAAAACCATATTTTTAAATTTTTTTTTAAAAAAAAAATAAAAAAAATTATTAAATTAATTTTCACCCATTATTAATCATTAAAAAAATTTCAAAGGAATATTATGTATTTTTCAAAACAATTCCTGTTTATCCTTAATAGAATACAACGAAGGAATATATTTTTTAACGTACTTAACAAGTAATAAATTTCCAACTTTCATGACCACTAAAATGTTTTAAATATTAATCTATATGTTTCAAATATTATTATAACCAAAAATAATTTTCAATTTTTTTTGCTAATTCTTAGTTTTTAGAAGTGATTTTCAAAGAAAATGATTTTTAAAATGATTTATGCTTTAAAAACTCTTTTTTCAAAATGAAAAGGTTATTTTCCTGAATATTTTTTTAAAGATATTTTTATGGTATTTATACTCATAAATGAAAAATACCTTAATTATTACTCTAATGTGTATATGTTTATACAATCATTATTCTTCATCTGAATGGTTTATGATTATTTTGAACAAGGATAATATTGTTAGTCTCTTCCTTGATTCATTTTGAAGCCATTAACATCCCCTTAAAATATTCACTTTCTTATGACCATTAGAAATTAAATTTACCCTAAATATCCATATTATTTATCATTGAAATTTTTATTTACTAAAACATATCTCATTTTTACATACATTGTTTTACTTTGAAGGTTATTTTTTTATTTGGGAAAAAATGATAAATACATATTCTTTACTCAATATAGATATTTGATGTTAAGGAATATTGATTCATGAATTAAATAAATTATTTGATATATGAGTCATTCTTTTGAACTGCAGTGATAGGTTGGGATCGATATAATATATACCCTCAATGAATTGGTATGTCTAATTATACAATCAAGTTAAGCAAGCATTAATCGGGGTTTTACCAGTAGACTAAACCGTCTTATGAAAAATTGTGATGGTAGAGCTATCATGAAGTCTGAGATAATGACATATAATAATTAATCATTTCCTACATTAATATTTCAATTATTATTATGCAGGATATTTTCACTATGATATTGTCTCTGGATGTGTTTCATTTTCATTTTTTGAATTAAATGGAATGCATTTTTAGTTATTTACCTTACCATATAGATTATGACTTATCCAGTTATGTAACACCCCAATAATTTACAATATTTTAATTTTTGAATAAATTTAATATTGTTTTGATCTTTATTTATATAAAGAACCATGTTAAGATTACTCTACACACAATAATGAGTTAGCTTTCATTACATGCAAGACTGAGTTTTGCAGAACAACAATATATTAAAAAAATATAATTATTTAATATAATAAGATATAACCTAGATATTAAGTTGAAAGCTATGAATATTATTGACTAACTTATTAAAATATATATTTTAATTCATTGGTTATGAATTATTTATATATGAATATCGGAACCAATTAAATATATAGGAAATGTTTTTATAAAGAAACATTTTTATGCTCACATTATCATTTTATCATAATAAAATAAATTAATTATAATTATTCAATTTTATTAATGTAATATATATTCAATCATATATTTTTTACATTCATACAATAGATTTAATATACCTAATATAAGAACAAACCCAATTTTACAGATAAAAACCTTTATTTTTTTTTCAAATTTACCATTACCCTCTTTTAATGGAGAATCAATTTTAAATCCAAATTTTAACACTTTTATATATTTTATTTTACAAAATAAAATTATTCTCTTAAATATTAATATAAAAAAATTACTTTGGTTTAATTTTTGGTATTTTTCTGATAAGTTCCATGTTCTGATGAATAGTAATAAAATATAAGATTTTAATTGAAAATAGTTTTTTCATATAAACAAATTATAGTGTTAAATTGTATTTTTAATTGGTTTTAAATTATAATTATATAATTTTTTATCATTTAATTTAATTTAGTTCATTGGAATCCATTTCAAATTGAATTTGGATTTAAAAACATTTTAATATTTTGAATGTTTTCACATTAAAAACCCATTTTCTCATTCCATCAATGAGATTAATTTTAAATTAATTAATAAAACTTAAATGTTTTTAATTTTAAAAAATTGATTCCATATTTTTAATTAGTGTATCCATATTATTAAAATTAGCACCTTTTATTTTTGCACAAAATGGATAGTAAATATTTTTTTAATTATAACAGTTAATGGAAAATCAGATAATTAATGGTAAAAATGATATTATATGTATTATTAAACTACCCTAAATCTTGTACTAATTTTATTGGATGACTTATTGATGAACAAAATAATCATTGGGATGATTTTATGGCCTATTGGAGCCACTTGGATGACTGTAATCATTTTTTCAGTATTTTATTCTAAGGGAAGTCCAATATGTCACATTAATGTTCTTAATAAGTATTACATTTTTTATATAAGATTTTAAAGATGATATTTTATAATATAAATATTCATTGTAAATATAAAATTTTATTCGTCATTTTTTTAATTTTTAGGAAAAAAAAATTAAATTCAAGGCTTACACAATGATGATTCAATAATTGTTTAATTAATGGACATATCAAATAAATGTTATTAAAAATATTAAAATATTTTTATTTTATTTAATTAATGTCATCCAAAAATTTTATAGATTAATAAGAAATATTAGGGATGTATTATTGTTTTTTTTAATTTTAACTTGTGTGTTGATATTTTTTAAAAAGCTGAGAAATGAATTGTGTCAAAATTGTTGTTATTGGTATTTTAAAATAAATAATATTTTATGAAATGATATAAAATTCATAAAAATATAAAAATCTGAAAAATAATTTGGATAAAGTTTAAAATTTTAATTATGAATAATTTATTGTTTTGTTTTTATTTTATCGTTACCATATTAATCCTTAAAGAGTAAAAATCTAACATGTCATGGTAAGAGTTAAAGGGTTTAACTAAGGGTTAATGAAAAAATAAAAGGGTAAGAATGTGACCTAATCATTTACAAAAAATATTTTATGAGATAATTTATATGAATAATCATATTATCTATGAAGTAAATCTATTTTAATTTTTTTAATTGAAAATTAATTTATATTAATTTAATATTTTGAGATTTTCCAAAAGTTCTCCTCACCACAATTATAAAAGGGAATCTCCTCCCTCACTTCCTCACACCACATTAAGCCTTATTTCTAGTAAAAAAATGATAAAATAATTATCCCAAATCCCTCCCCTAATCCTAGAAGCATTAATTTAGGAATAAGGAAAATGAAGGAAGGATTTCGGTATAAACCAAAAGGAGTTACCCAAATAAGAGGTAAGATTCTTTAATGATCACTTTGGTTTTTTTTATTTCCCCAGTCCTTAATTTAGTATTATTATATATTAATAATAGTATCCAAAATATACTTACATGTTTTTATGTTATTATTTTTACCTAAAACTACCAATACTTCTACAAAATGGGTAATGAATTCACCGTTCATGTGTGGTGAACTACCACCTCATGAAAGGATATTGTTCGTTTTTTACTTTAACACTTCTCATAGTTGGTAATTATAATGGACATGATGTTTTTATATGATATATATAATTTTTTTTCTTAAAACTTCTTGAAGTTTTATATAACAAATAAATTGATTCTTCACATTTTTTGTAAATACGATAACATCTTTTGTGGAAGTATGGACTACCACCTCCTCAAAGTGATGTGACTAACTCACACTATACATGGAACATATAAAGGATGGTTTTAATAAAAATATAAGAAATATATGACATAAATATTATATTTTAATTATAATATAAATATAAATAATTTAATTTTAGATCTTTTAAATACAAAAAATAAATGTAAGTAGCGTTCATGCGTACATATGACCTACTATCTCCTTCAACGATGCATTTCATTTCTTATCTATAAATATTATGGTTTTTTATAAATACATATATAATGGGAATATATGATATTTAAATAATGTTTTACATTGTTGAGATTATGAAATCATGATATTATATTAACAAAAAGTTATAATTTGAAGCATACTCAAAAAACAGGATAATTAATAAACAAAATATTGAAAAGAATGGAAGATTGTTAACAAACAGATAATGAGATATTATAAGAAGTTAATGTATGATATTATAAAAATTATTTTGGTTATGGGATAAGTTAGTAAAATTATTAAAACCATTATATATTAAGTTAATGTATGTTCACCAAAAATTAAACATAAGGTAAGAGATTTTTTCAAAATCTCATCATTATTCCGGATTGTTTATGTTTTAGACTCCATTGGGAAATATTTCTCGTCAATGTTAATTTTTTATGGAAATGATTTAAATATTGATTTTACTATTCTCTAATTATTGTTTAAAATCATTTTTATTACTTATTTTATTTCTAAAAAATTATTTAAAAGGAATCATCTTGTCTTTTTTTAAAACAAGGTACTTTATGATTTCTCTTACAAAAGTACACGGAATATTTTTTTAACTTATATCGCTTTAAAAGAATTTTTCACCTTCATGATGCCATAATATTTTTAAGTCTCCTTTACAAGTTTAAATGGTTATTTTTAAATAAAATATTTACTTTTTTTAAATGTATGATCCTTTAAATAAATTATTACAAAGTGGTAAGGATTTTATTATCTTACATTTACTTGTGTGAGATATAATCCTTATACACAATTTATTTCTTATGTGTGGTGTATGAATAATATAATTTGATATATCCTATCATAAATATAATTATATTTATATTATTCAAATGATTTAAAGTGTTATGGGACACTTTAATTTAATTTTTTTAAATCAATTATTCGATATATAAAGAATGTTTTGGACTGGTACAATATGGGTTGGGGACCATTTAAGGTAATTCCTTCGACGCATCAGTAGTATCATGAGACAAAATAAGTTTGTTAAAAACCCTTAGAGTTTGTTTTCAAGAAGAATAGATGGGTTTCTACCCATATATTTAAACTGTCATATGAAAGGTCTTGAAAGTAGTATATTAAATAGTTTTGTGAAAGGTCTTGATGGTAAAGGAATCATGTTCATAGGAAACATAAAATCCAATAATTAATCATTTAATATATTTAAAATTTATTAATTGTTATTATTATCCCTAATATTTTAATATGATAAAATCTATGGATGAATTTCATTCTAATTTTATTGATTAGATAAAATGTGTTTTCAATTATTTACCTTACCATATTGATTATTCCTTATCCAGTTATTTAAATGACATGGGTTCTTATATATTTACCTTTCCATGTTGATTTATTATTATTGATTCATTATTTTTTCCACTTAACTTATCCTTAATAGGCATTTGAGATCACCCTTTTTATGTTTACTTTCCCCAGGTTATGAAGAAGAATCATTTGATTGTGTTTCAAGGATGCCAAGATTTCAATTATGTTATGATTTATTTTTTTTCCTAATATATTATGGATATTATATATGTATTCTAGTTTTCAAAAACCTCTGAACTATTTATCCCTTAAATATTTGATTCATTATAATCATGAAAATGTAATAAAATAATGCACTAGCTCCGAGATTTGGAGGATGGGGCGTTACAGTTGGTATCAAAGTAATTTTAGTAGAAACATTGCGAAATATATTTAAGGAAACATAGATCAGGTAATATAACCCTATGCATTAATTTGAGGATAGTTTTAAGTATATGATATCATCATATAGATTTCTTAATACCATGGATAACCTAGTTTAATCATTTGAACTCATAGATTGAGAAGAAGATTTCATTATTTGAAAATCATATAAATGATTCTTCATGACTATATTAATGTGATTAGTGTCTATGAAATTGTGCTTTGGGTTTTGGTAAATTTTTAGAATCACCAAGGTTATAAAATTAATGGATATAATGTTGATTTTGAAGAGACTACAAAAGAAAAATGAAATGAAGGAGGTATTAAGGAATAAGATTATGAAACATAGTTAATGGATTTATAAAGAAGTGTAATTATTAATGTTATTATATAATTTGATTGAAGAATTATTTCAATAATTTTTCTATGGTTATAATAATAATGAGATATATAGGGATTTTACTATAGTACTTATTCTTTAAGGATGTGGAAGCATGAACATTTTCGATAAGGTTTAAATGTGATCAATGTATTTATATATTTGTTATGTATAAATTAGATCTACATTATGTGGTTTGGGGAATCTAATGATAAGTTGATTTTGGAAATGTTGTAAGCTTCTCACTAATTTTTTGTACTTTGAATTGGGACACAATTATTTTCAATGATTCTTAATTTAACCACTTATAGAATGTATTAATTTGAACTTTGGATATTATTACTCATGGTTAATTTATGATTTATCATATTGGACAACATGTGCTAACCATTTTGGTTTTGACTATATTTAATGGTTTAAGGAATGAATTATGGATATTTTGATAAAGGTTCTTCAAGAATAAAATCCATCTTGAATATCCATCTCCTAGTTTAATAAATAACACGGAAATAGATCAAAGCACAACCAAAGGATGAGATTATTTCATGGAAAGAAATCAAGTAAGTTTTATATAGATAATAAAATAATCCCTAAACTCTAGGAAAATTATTTTGGTCAAAAAGGATATCCCTTTACTTTTATTTATAGGAAATCAATGGCCATTTAACCGATCATAATATTAATGGTTTTTTTATGTCTAAATTTCTAACGACCATGTTATCTATCACTCTACATCAGAACTAAATAATTATATTTCCCTTCTATATCCATGTTTTCATTTTGAAATAATGTTTTCCAATTTGGAAGCCTAATCTTGTGGTGAAATTCAAATTTAACTTTCTATATTATTAATAAGATGTGTTATTAACCCTTTTTATTATATTGGTTTTTAGACAATTAGTTTTTTAATATCAAACCCTAGACCACTGAGATAAATTTTAAATTTTTACCATAAAATTTAATTAATATGGGGAAAATGTGACACCCCCAGACATTAAAACATTTTCATTTTTGAGTAAATTTAATTTTTTAATAGTTTTATTTATTCACAAAACCATGTTAATCTTATGCTACGCACAGTAATGAGTTGTCTTAAATTATATGAAAAGATAAGTTTTACCAAACAAAAATATATTATTAAAATATTATCATTTAATTTAATAAGATAAAACATAACAGTTAAGTTGGATACTATGAATTGTATTAAATAACTTATGAAATTATATGGTTGAATTCATTAGTTAAATATTAATTAGAAATGAATATAGGAACCAAATGAATATATAGGAAATCATTTTAGAGAATTATATTAATGTAATATATATTCAATAAATTATTTTTTATATTCATAAAATATATTTTATAGTTCTAATATAAGAACAAACCCAATTTTATGCATAAAACCTATATTTTTTCTAAATACAGTTTTACCACCTTTTTATAGTGAACAGATTTTAAATCCAATTTTGAAACATTTATATTTGTTATTTTAAAAAATAAACTTCTTATTTTAAATCATAATATAAAAATTTACTTTACTTTAATTTTTGGTACTTTTCTAATAAGTTTCAGGTTTTGATGAATAGTGATAAAATATTGAATTTTAATTGAAAATTGAATTTTCATCTAAATAATTTATATTGTTAAATTATATTTTTAATTGGTGTTAAAGTATAATTAGACCAATATTTCATAATTTAATATAATTTAGTTCATTGGAATAAATTTTACATTTAATTTGGATATAACAATATTTCAATCTTTTGAACGTTTTCACTTTAAAAATGAAATTTATCATTCCGTCAACGAGATTAATTTTTAAATAATTAATTAAAATTATTTATTTTGAATTTTGAAAAATTGATTCCATATTTGGAATCCGTGGGTCCAAATTATTTTAATAGTTTCATTCTATTTTTGAGAAATATCAATAGTAAATTTAGTATTTTGTTATTTACCGTGACTAAGTGTAAATCATGTAATTAAGGGTTAAAATAATACTATAATTATTATAAAACTACTATAACACTTGTAATAATTTTATTGGATGATTTAGTTAAAAAAATTATCCTTGGGCCAATTTTAAGACCTCATAGATCCATATGGATGGCTTTAAGTATTTTTTAGTTTTTTATTCTAAGGGAATTCCAATATGTTACACTCATGTTTTTAATAAGTTTTACATTTATATATATGGTTATTAAGAATATATATTCTACTATAAATATTTACTTCAAATATAGAATTCTTATATTCATTATGATAATTTATTTTTAATTTTTATAGAAGGAATAATTAAATTGAAGGCTTACACAATGATGATGATGTAATTGTTTAATTAATGGAAATATCAAATAAATGATATTAAATATATTAAAATAAATATAATTTGATTTAATTAATGTTATAAAAGAATTTTATAGATGACCTAGACATATTATAGATGTATTAAAGGTTTTTCAGAATTTATCAAGTGTATTTATATATTTTTTAAGATCCAAGAAATAAATAAATTCAAAATTGACATTAATGATATTTTAAAATAAATAATATTTTATTAAATGATATAAAATTAATAAAAATATAAAAATATTCAAAATTACTGGGATAAAGTTTAATATTTCATACATGACATAGTTATGGTTCTTTTTTCATTTTATAGTAAATATATTAACCCTGAACGATTAAAAATACGATTTTTCGTGGTAAGAGTTAAAGGGTATAACTAAGGGTTAAATCCAAAATAAAAGGTTACAAATATGAACTAAACATGTCTAAAAATTATTGGATTATATTTATTTAACTCTTAATAATCATATATTTTAAATAATTCTCTTTTATTCCATTTGGAATTAAAAATTAATTTATATTAATTTAATATTTTGAGTGTTTCAAAATTTTTCCTTACCTCAATTATAAAAGGGATCCTCCTCCCTCACTTACTCACACCACATTGAGAATTATAGCACATAAAAACCTTAATAAAATAATCTCCCAACATCCCTACCCTAATTATAGAAGCCTTAATTTTTGAATAAATCAATGGAAGGAAATATTTTGGTATAAACCAAAATGATTTACCCAAATAAGAGGTAACATTCTTCAATGATCACTTTAGTTTTATTTCTTTCTCCAATCCTTTGTTTATTTTTATCCCATTATTATATAATAACAGAAGTATCATCAATATATTTATATGTTTTTAGGTTATTATTTATACCTAAAACTGTACACACTTCCATCAAATGGGTAACAAATTTACCATTCGTGTACAAATAACTATAGCCTTGCAAAATGATGTCATTTATTTTTTCCTTTACCACCTCTCATGGTTGGTAATTATAATGGAAATGATGTTTTTATATTATATATATATGATATTTAAGTTGTATTAATACTTATTTAAGAGTTATATAACTCATACCTTCATGATTTCCATTATGTGTAGATATGATAACATTTTTTGTGGTAGTGTGGACTTCCGCCTCCTCAAAGAGATGTGATTCATTCACATTATACATGAAACATGTAAATGATAGATTTAATAAAAATATGCGAAATATATGAAATAAATATGATACTATAATTATAATATACATATATATCATTTAATTTTCATTATTTTAAATACATAAAAGAAATGGAAGTAACATTCATGCGTACATACGACATACAATCTCCAGGAACAGTGCATTTCATTTCTTATCTCCAAATATTATGGATTATTATAAACACATATACATTAGATATATATGATATTTAAATCATGGTTATCATTATTTAGATAATTAAATCAAGATCTAATTAATAGGAACAATAAGTAACAATTTAAAACATACTCCAAAACTTGGCAATTAATACACCAAATAGTGAAAATAATGGAAGATTGTTAAAAAATAGAAAATTAAATATTATAATAAGTTAAAATATGACACTATAAGAATTAATATGGTTCTAGTATTAGTTAATAACATTATTAAAACCATTATACCTAAGGTTAAAGGATATTCGACCAGAACTAAACACAAGGTAATGGATTATTTCACAATCTCATCGTTATTTGGGATTGTTTTTAATTAGGTATGCACTGAGAGAAATTTCTCTTCCATGTTTGAGTTTTCTGAAAATGATTAAAAAAAGTTTTTTCTATTATCTAGTTATTTTTTAAAGTCATTTTAACCCTTTTTTAATTTATACAAATTGATTTAAAATGAATCTTTATATTGTTTTCTAAAACAAGGTACTTTATGACTTTTGTTACAAAAGTAAAAGGAATGTTTTTTAACTTATACGCCATGAATGGAATTTTATTATATCATGAATTCCTAATGTTTTTAAGCTTACTTTACAAGTTTAAAAGTTTTTTTTTTCAAGAAAAATATTTTCTTTTATTAAATGTGTAACCATTTAAATAAGTGCTTACAAAGCCGTAAGGATTTTCCCATATCCCTTTTACTTCTATGAGATATAAGACTTATTCCACACTTATTTCTTATGTGTGGTGTATGTATTATACAATTTTATATATCATTTCAGAAACCTAATTATCTTCATGGTATTCAAATGTTTCAATTTGGTATGAGATAATATTATTTATTATTTTAAAAAATTAATTATTTGATATATATAAAATGTTTTGGACTGGTACAACATGGGTTAGAGACCATTTAAAGTAATCCCCTTGATGCATCGATAGTCTCATGAGGCAAAATTAGTTAGAGAAAAACCCTTATAGTTTTTTTCTAAGTAGAAAAGATGAGTTTATACCCATATATTTAAACTATCTTATGAAAGGTCTTAACCGTAGTATGCTAAACCATCTGGGAAAAGGTCTTGATGGTAAAGGTATCATGTGCCTATAAAACATGATGTCCTATATTCACTAAGTTATTCTACTAAGAATTTATTTATTATTATTTTTATCCATGATTTTTTTCATATGATAAAATCTATGGATGCATTTCATTCTCATTTTATTGATAAAATGGCATGTTTTTTAAGTTATTTAACTTTCCATATTGATTATGCCTTATCCAGTTATTTAAACGACATGTGTTCTACATTATTTAACTTTACATGTTTATTTATTATTATTAATTCGTTATTTTTTTCTTCTAACTCTCACTAAGAATTTGAGATCACCCTTATTATGTTTCTTTTCCACAAGTTATGAAGAGGAATCCTTTGAATGAGTTTCAAAGATGATGATATTTTACTTATGTTATAATTTATTTTATTTTCCCAATGTATTATGGGGATCATATATATAATCTAGTTTTCGAAAATTTCTAAATTGTTTGTTCCTTCATGATTTTATTCCTTGTAAAAATGATAATGTAATAAAATAATGAACCAACTCCAATCTTCTGGGGTTAGGGCGTTATAAGTTATTTAAAAGGAATGTATTCTCAGTTATTTACCTTTATATATTTATTATTACTTATTAATTTATTCAAATGTAATGTGTTCTCATTTATTTTCCTTTCCATATCAATTATTCCTTATCTAGTTATTCAAACAGGCTGTCTTCTTAGTTATTTATCATACCATGTTGATTATTCTTATTGACTCATAATAGATTCTGATGTACTTAAAACTTATTTTTTTCCTTTCCCAAGGATTCTATGAATAGTACCATGTTTGATATTGAAGGATATTATTGAGGGAATAATGATATTCTAAAAAAATATGTTAAATATTTTGTATTCAATTACAATTTAAGACTCAAGTATGTATCTAGTTTCCCAAGACTACTAATGTAACATCCTTGGTAAATAAAGAACATTAAAATTTTCATATTTATTAATATTTGTGAAAGAAATAATAATTCTACTTTAAAAGGGATGCTATGTTCGATGGCGTACCAGATACGCAACAATGGTTTTTTTTGAAACTTACGTTGCACACTAATAATATAATAATATTATTTTAAATGGTAGTTAAATCCTAGCTGTTGTATCAGTGGGAAGGAATAAAACCAACTAAAATATGATTATTCATGTTTGTTAAATGTTTTTACATTTATCCAATAAAAGTTATAGGCTTAAAATAAGTAAAGAATTCGATTTAAGTATAAATACTCTAATATTCACTAAAAGGTCGATTTACCACCCTTTAAGGGAGAACCCTATTTAAATATAGTTTTGGTCATTATTATATGTTCTATTTTACAAAATAAAATTCTTCTTTAGATTCAGGACATCAAAATTTACTTTGGGTAAATTTTTGGTATTTTTCGGCTAAAGTTCATTTTTTTAATGAATAATGAAAAATACTTTATTTTAATTCAGAACCGCCTTTTAATCTAATTTATTTCTATAGTTATATTTTCTTTTTAATTTGTTTTAAAGTTAAATTTAAATATATTTTTAAAATTTAATCTAATTTTTGTCATTGGAAGTGATTTAATTTTGAAATTGTACATAAACAAGTGTCAATCTTTTGATAGTTATTATTTCATAAAAACACACTATTTGTTTCAACAGCAGGAATTAATTTTAAAATAATTTTTTCCACTTATGTGTTTTGAATATGGAAAAAATGGATTCCATATTTGGAATCATTAGGTCCAAATTGTGTAAATAGGTAAATTATATTTTTATACATTTTAAATATTTACTTCAGTAAATATTTTATTACCATGATTAAAAGGTAAAAATAATAAATAAGGGTAAAATATAATACTATAATAATATTAAATTACCTTAACATGTGTCCTAATACTATTGGTTGATACATATCCGACCATGGTCATCCTTGGGTCGAATTTGGGACCCCATGGAGCCACATGGGAGTAATAGTGACACTTTATATTAATTAATTTAAAGTAAAGACAGAAATGACATAAACAAATATCTTTTAGTAATTTTTTTACATGGGGTTATATAAGTTATATTTTTGACTATAAATATTATTTGGAAAGAGAAAACTATTTCCTACATCATGGTAATTGTTTTATACTTTTTCGATATCAAATAAATTAAATTATTTATGACTGAATAATGAGGCAATATTTATCTCATTAATAAATGATTTAAATAAATAATATTATAAATATTAAAAAAAATATCTAAAACCTGTCCAATTATTATTTTATTATTTTATTTATACCATGAATCATATTAACGTTGATATTAATGAATATTTGACCTTTTGAAACAGAATATGAGGTTATAATAAAATAATTGTTTCAATCTTTCCTAAAGAGCGCCTCCTCTCCCTTATAAAAATGTATCACTTCTAACTCATTTATCACACTTCTCAAGCCTTTGGCTCATACAAACTCTGATCAAATAAGCTCCCAAGATCCCTCTATTCATCCTAGAAGCCTTAACGTAGTCATAAAGCACTTCAAGAAACCCTTTTGGTTGAAACTAATGGGAGTTACCCGATTTAAAGGTAACGCCTTCTCTTAAGTTCTTTTGTTTTATTTTACTTATACGACCCCATAAACTCTTTTTATTCATTTATTTTGTAACAAACCCAATATAATAAATATAATATGATGTTTTTATGAGAATTATTATAACTACACTTACACACACCTCTATCTAATGGGTAAAGAACATAATTTTTCTGTGGAGGTAAAACTAACGCCACATGAAATGATGATTGTTCAACTAACTCCTACTGCCTCTCATGGTGGCCATTAGGATGAAAATATATTTATATATGATATATATTATATTTTTTTTCTATATTCTTCGGTAATATTTATTTAAAAATATACCTTTATGCCTTTTAATTTTTGTAAACACAATAATTTCATTTGAGGAAGTGCGGACTACCGCCCCCTCAAGGTGATATGATTCATTCTTGACATACATGGAACGTATAAAGATGGATTTAATGAGATTGTGTATCATATATATCATATTATATTATATTGTAATTATAATATACCTATCTATCATTATGTTTTCATTCCATTTAATTTTAAATATAAATTAAAGTAGCGTTCATGCGTACATACAACTTACTCTCTCTATGAACGGTGCGTTTCATTTCTTATCTCCAAAATGTTATGTACTATTATAAATATATATATATATAAAATGGATATATATGATATATAAGATATCTAAATCATTAATATCATTCTGGAGATAATGGAGTTGTGATCACATGGAAAAATTGTAATTATAACAAGTTCTTTTTTAACTCAAATTTCCGAACATCGACAGAATGTCCAATATGAACTCAAATTATTAACTAACTATTATTGAAAGGTAATAAGTGATATAATAGTAGTAATAAACATTAAAAAGGTTATGAATCAAGTGGAAATTAACTTAAGATTATTATTCAGGAATAACAAGGAATATATGAGTCAAGTTGGACACGAGGTAAGTGATTTCTTATATCACTTTTAATTCTGTGAGATTTCCATTGTTCAACACTTATTTGTTTCATGTGGTGTATTGTGTAATTCAATTTGATAAAAATTATCATGATTCTATTTATATTCATGGTATTATGTCATTCATTTGGTAGTTATTAACTTTTTCTCATATGACTCGATTGATTACAACGTGGTAAGGGTTTTTCATCTCACTTTTTATTCCCGTGAGATTCATGATATATTAACCACTATTTCCTTTTTTTATTCGATGTACTTAATATTATTTTATTATTTGTGTAATATAATTTAATTTATGGGTATTTACATAATCATTGTGTGATATTTCTTTCATGGGGGGTATGTTTCGTAAGTTACCAAATCGGTAAGGGAACCTTTCACCCTCCTATTTTTAAAAGACTTCTTTTTTATGTCATTTAATTTAAATCTTATTATGCTGGGATATGTTCTTATATATCCTTATTGATGTAAATTTTATGTCCAATTGATGATATATCATTTTCTCTCTCATCAACTTATTTTCTGAATTTCAAAGTGATGCTGTTAGGCTGTTGAATTTCTGTAAGAAAACTTCTTAACCTAATTTCAATTTTTGGGTTAAACATCTACTTATTGATTATGTCGTGCTATGAATATGTGCGAGTAACATATTATTTTTTTACAATTAATATCCAATTATATTGGGTGTATTTATATTTCTCACACATAATTTGGAAATTGAATTATCTTTAATCTAAGGATACCACCTTTGTAAGGGATTTCGTCTCAATTTATATTTCCATTGAGACTTCATTGCTGACATGACCCAATTCACTATTATATGGTGTATATACTCTCCTTTGGAATATTATATCATGAATACCTTTATTCTCATGATATTATTAAATTCTGATTAAATGTTATTCCTCAATTATTTTTATTCTAGGATCTCTCATTTTGTTAAAAACTCTTTAACTAAAATATCATTTTAAATGTTTTAAAGTTTTATTCTTTTAAATATTTCACATTAATTTTCATGTTTTAAAAATGGTTTTAAGTATTTATTAATATGGACATGATTGTTTTGGAATTTAAATTTCTTTCGAAATCTTCAAAGTGGTATGGGACACTTTGATTATAAATCCCTTTATTTAATATTTTAAATGGTTTAGGAAATGGTTTGATAAAAGCTTTGATTTTGTTAATATTTTGAAATTATATATTTTGATTGCAATTTTATCTTTCCATTATGTTTCTTTTACGGGTTATGAATATGTTATGGCTATTGGGCATTGTTTACGGATACGGGCGGTTCCATGATAATCCTTGGGCAGGTGAGCCCGAGATAGCTCTCCAATGCATTGGGTAACGTTACAGAGGTAAACGTTAATGTTTTCTCCTAAGAGATTTAGGGAATATACTGTGATGGGTATTCCAAATGTGACTCCCTCTGTAGTTATGATAGCTACAATGTAAGTATGTTATTTATGTCATAAGTTACCTTTATGATTTATGATTTCTATGTGTTGTTCATAAATCCTATGATTTCATGAGGTATGTTATGATTGAAAAGAATGGTTTCATTGTTTTGTATTTATTAATGGGTTAATGTTTTCATTCCTTATTTTATATCCCTTACTGAACCTTTTATGCTCATCCCAAGTTTTTGAAATGTTTTCCACTGGAATTAAAGATAAATAAGGGCCAAGTATGAGATCAAGGAAAAGTCATGCTGTCTAAAACATGGAACTAGACATGATTATTTTTTAGAGAGTTTTTATTTAATGAAAAAATGGATACTGAGTAGAATTTGATGCATGTAATATTCATGTTGTTATGTAAATTTTATGACCTAATTCTCAAAAAATCTAAACCTGAAAAGATCTTCAATGTGAATTATCCATTTAATTCAAGATTTTGTAATGTTTAAGGCCGGATCCTTACAGTTGCTATCAGAGGCCGGTTTAGAAAACTTTAGGGATTATGAGTTTTTGTTAAAGACATGGTTAGTCCCGATGTCTATTATTTCAATTAAATCCTTATTTTATAACTTTTTGCAGATCAATGAAATTATGTTACAAATGGAAGGAGGAAGATCTCAAATGACATTCCTATCTCTTCCTGATAACTTTCTTGAAATAATTATTGCAAAGTCATGTTCGGATGATTGTGAAACTTTTTCTAGCATACAACTCACTTGTAAGTAGTTGTTTGAGATATCAAACACCTCCACTATACCTCGTTATCATTGTGGATCATGGGTTTTATTTAAACAAATTATATTTTCACAATATTCTAATATTTTCAGGAATGGTAAATATTGTCAAGTCATTTTTACATATTTTACCTTATCATAAGATTTTGAAGCCTATTATGATTTTGAAAAAGGTGCTAAAGAAGGAGACCCTTGCACAATCTATTTATATTTTCTTTTACAATATAGTCCCTCAACACATACTTATGGTATTTTAAAAAGACCGTTAATTGAAAGTTCCCACTCATATTCGGTCCGACTATTTTATAAAAATCAAGTTTTATCAGATGGTTTGAAATTATATGTCAAATATGATTATTTTCCAAAACTATTTTTCTGTGAACACCCATATGACCCAAGTTGTACAATGTGTATTTTGATGAAGGAAGAAAATGATTTTTAAGGATATCTAAATCATTATTGCAATGCATGGACCTTCTACCTACGTGAACAAGATAACGATGAATCCATGTGGACACCATGATCAAGGTATGATGTTCTTTATTCTAGGGTTCATTTCATTTTATCATATGGTGGTGAAATTAAAATTAAATGAAAATATATATAAGAAATAAATAATTAAGATGTAGAGATCATAATGATATGGGATCTTATGTTTTATCAAATGGATATCCTTAGTATAA
The DNA here is from genome assembly GCA_963277665.1 of Viscum album. Classification (NCBI taxonomy): domain Eukaryota; kingdom Viridiplantae; phylum Streptophyta; class Magnoliopsida; order Santalales; family Viscaceae; genus Viscum; species Viscum album. Next base: position 1,495,725,115 of record OY728120.1, read on the forward strand.
TAAAATGATTTGATGATTAAGTAATAAAAGTGATTTTGGAAGACGTTATCTCTTTTAGGGAACAATATATACCTACAGAAAAGGGAATAATATGGGATTTAATTTGTGGGGTAATGGTTGACATATTATTTTTGGAATAATTTATGTTTTATTTTTGGAAACATGGATATCTAGGTTATTTATGGAAATGACTAACCATCCATAGAGAATATGTGATTAGGTTAATTAAACTTCAGTATGAGACTATAAGAGTAGTTGATGTTATTTGGAGATAAATGTTATGATTTACTATGGAAGACTATGAGATTAAATCCTTATGAGTTTTGGGTTTCAATATTATTTTGGATTATTTCGAAGAATTTTAAGGACAATTATTTATTGAATGGTATTTCTTGAACTTTGGGTACTTTTGTTGAATTTCGGAGATTAAGAGTAGTAATTATTTTTATAAAGGATTATCCTTTTTGGGGGATTATATGATCTCGTACTAACATTTTTGGTTTTAGTTTATATCTAAAGACAAGGGAAAAATATAGTTCATCTTTTGTGGATTATGTGATTGTATAGAATATGATTCTTGTGCTTTTGATGTGGCTAAGTCTTTTTGAATGCTCATTGTTTGGAGAAAAGATTAGTTTTTGGTAGAATCTTATTAAAGGATGAAACTCTACTTGAAGGTAAGTATATATTCTTATGTTCTAATTCTATGATGTAAATGAATTCCAAAAATTATGAAATGGAACTAAAAATAGAAACTTTGTCAGTTTACATTTCCTACTGGGTTATCAAATACCGCTTAACACATCACAAGTTTTTGATTTTCTAGTGGTTAACTTTCTCCTAATCATGTTTTCTATCACTCTCCATCAGAACATGATGGTTTGTTTTCACTTCCATATCCATTTTTTCATGGAATCATAGTATCTGTTGTCTCATTTGACCTTTTTAATTCTATTAATTTGTTTTAAAGTGATATTTTTATTGACTCTTTTATGATGAGGGACCTTTAATGAAGTTTCTAATCCTAGTTTTAAAATTGCGAGGATGCAATTCCCAAAATGGGGAAGGATGTAACATCCCAGGTAAATAAAGAACATGAAAAATTTCATATTTAATAATATTTGTTAATGAATATTAATTCTACTTTAAATGGGATGCTATGTTAGATGGCGTACCCAATACACAATAATGGGTTTCTTTGAAATCTTACGTTGCACACTAATAATATAATATTTTTATTTTAAATGGTAGTTAATGCCTAGCCATTGTATCGGAAGGAAGGAATATAACAAAATAAAATATGATTATAAAATGTTTGTTAAATATTTTTACATTTATCCAACAAAAGTTATAGGCTTAAAATAAGTAAAGAATTCGATTTTAGGCATAAATACTCTAATATTCACTGAATGGTCGATTTACCGCCTTTTAATGGAGAACTCTCTTTAAATCTAGTTTTGACCATTTTTGTATGTTATATTTGACAAAATAAAACTACTTTTTAGATTCACTACATTTAAATTTACTTTGGGTAATTTTTTGATATTTTTCTAATAAAGTTCTTTTTTTAATGAATAGTGAAAAAATACTGTATTTTAATTCAAAAGTGCCTTTTAATCTAATTTATTTCTGTGGTTATATTATCTTTTTAATTGGTTTTAAAGTTCAATTAGAATATATTTTTACCATTTAATCTAAATTTGGTCATTTTAAGTGATTTAATTTTGAAATTAGACATAAACAAGTATCAATCTTTTGATAGTTATTATTTCTTAAAAACACGCTATTTATTTTATCAACGAGAATTAATTTTAAATTAATTTATGCCACTTCTGTGTTTTTAATTTGGAAAAAATGGATTCCATATTTGGAATCAGTAGGTCCAAAATGTGTAAATAAGCAACTTTTATTTTTATACATTTTAAATATTTACTTCAGTAAATATTTTATTACCATGATTAAAAGGTAAAAATAATAATTAAGGGTAAAATATAATATTATAATAATATTTAATTATCCTAACATGTGTCCTAATTTTATTTTCTGATACATATCCGACCATGGGAATCCTTGGGTCAAATTTGGGACCCCATGGAGCCACATGGGAGTAATAGTGACACTTTATATTAATTAATTTAAAGTAAAGACAAAAATGACATAAACAAATAACTTTTAGTAAATAATTTTTTACATGGGGTTATATAAGTTATCTTTTAGACTATAAATATTATTTGTAAAGATAAAAATATTTCCTATATTCTGGTATTTTGTTTATAATTTTTGGACATCAAATAAATTAAATTATCTATGACACAATAATGATGCAATACTTATCTCATTAATAAATGATTTAAATAAATAAGATTATAAATATTAAAAAAATATCCAAAACCTGTCCAATTATTATTGGATTATTTTATTTTGACCATGATTTATCTTAAATTTTATATTAACTAATATTTTACCTTTTGAAACCGAATATGAGGTTATAATAAAATAATTGTTTCAAACTTTCTTAAAGAGCCCCTCCTCTCCCTTATAAAAATCTCTCACTTAAAACTCATTTCTCACACTTCTCAAGCCTTTGTCTCGTACAAACTCTGCTCAAATAAGGTCCCAAGATCCCTCTATAAATCCTATAACCCTTACTTTAGACATAAATCACTTCAAGAATCCCTTTTAGTTCAAACCAATGGGAGTTACCCGATTTAAAGGTAACGTCTTCTCTTAAGTTCTTTTTTTTATTTTACTTCTCCAACCACATAAACTCGTTTTTATTCCTTTATTTTGTAACAAAACTAGTATAATAAACATAATATGATGTTTTTATGAGAATTATTCTAACTAAACTTACACACACCTCCATATAATGGGTAAAAAACATAATGTTTCTGTGGAGGTAAAACTAACGCCTCACGAAATGACGATTGTTCAATTAACTTATACCACCTCTCATGGTGGCAATTATGATGGAACTATATTTATATATGATATATATTATGTTTTTATTTTCTATATGCTTCTGTAATTTTTATTTACAAAGATACCTTTATTCCTTCCAATATGTGTAAATAGGATAATTTCATTTGAGGAAGTGCGGACTACCGCCCCCACAAGGTGATATGATTCGTTCTTGACATACATGGAACATATAAATATGGAGTTAATGAAAATATGTAACATATATATCATATGATATTATAATAGAATTATAACATACCTATGTATCATTATGTTTTCATTCCATTGAATATTAAATAGAAATGAAAGTAGCGTTCATGCGTACGTATGACTTACCGTCTCTATGAATGGTGCATTTCATTTCTTATCTCCAAAATGTTATGTACTATTATAAATATATATATATATATATATACACTGGATATATGTGATATATATTATATCTAAATCATTAATATCATTCTGGAGATAATGTAGTTTTGATCACATGGACAAATTGTAATTATAACAACTTCTTTTTTAACTCAAATTTCCGAACATTGACAAAATGTCCGATATGAACTCAAATAATTAACTAACTGTTATTGCAAGGTAATAAGTGATATAAAAGTAATAATAAAAATTAAAAAGGTTACTAATAAAGTATAAATTAACTTAAGTTTATTATTCAGGAAGAACAAGGAACATACGAGTCAAGTTGGACACGAGGTAAGTGATTTCTTATATCACTTTTAATTCCGTGAGATTTCCATTGTTCACCACTTATTTATTGAATGTGGTGTATTTTGTACTGCCATTTGATATATATTATCATGATTATATTTATATTCATGGAATTATGTGACTAATTTTGTAGTTATTAACTTTTTCTCATATGACTCGATTGATTACAACGCGGTAAGGGTTTTTAATCTCACTTTTTATTCTCGTGAGATTCATGCTATATTAGACACTATTTACTTTTTTGTTGTGGATGTACTTACTATTATTGTATTATTTGTGTAATATACTTTAATTTATGGGTATTTACATATTCAGTGTGTGATCTTTCTTTCATGGGGTGTATGTTTTGTAAGTTACCAAATCGGTAAGGGAACCTTTCACCCTCCTCTTTTTAAAAGACTTCTTTTTGTTATGTCTTTTAATTTACATATTATTATGTTGGGATAAGTTCTTATATATCCTTATTGATTTAAATTTTATGTCCAAGTGATAATATATCTTTTCTCCCTCATCAACCTATTTTCTTAATTTTAAAGTGACGTCGTTAGGCTGTCTAATTTCTGTTAGAAAACTTCTTAACCCAATTTCAATTTTTGGGTTAAACATCTACTTCTTGATTATGTCATGCTATGAATATGTGTGAGTAACCTCTGATTGTTTTAAAATTAATCTCCACTTATATTGGTTGTATTTATATTTTTCACACAAAATTATGTAATTGATTTATCCTTAATCTAAGGATACCGTCTTTATAAGGGATTTTGTATCAATTTACATTTCCTTTGAGACTTCATTGTTGAAATGCACCAATTCACTCTTATATGGTGTATATACTGTCCTTTGGAATATTATATCATGAATAACTTTATTCCCATGATATTATTAAGTTATTATTAAATGTTATTCCTCAATTATTTTCATTCTGGTATCTCTCATTTTGTTAAAAACTCTTTAACTAAAATATCCTTTTAAATGTTTTAATGGTTTATTCTTCTAAATCATTCACATTAATGTCCATGTTTTAAAAATAGTTTTAAGGATTTATTTATATGAACATTATTGTCTTGAAATTTAAATTTATTTCACAAGCTTCAAAGTGGTATGAGACACTTTTATTCAGAAATCTCTTTATTTTATATTTTTAAATGGTTTTGTAAATGGTTTGATAAAAGATTTGATTTTGTAAATATTTTGAAATAATATATTGTGATTGAAATGTTATCTTTCCATTATGTTTTTTGATGGGTTATAATTATGTTATGGGTATTGGGAATTGTTTACATATACGTGTGGTTTCATGATAAACCTTGGGCAGGTGAGCCCGAGATAGCTCTCCAATGCATTGGGTAATGCGATGGAGGTAAACATTAATGTTTTCTCCAAAGTGATTTAGGGAATATACTGTGATGGGTATTCCAAATGTGACTCCCTCTATAGCTATGATAGCTACAATGTATATATGTTATTTATGTCATAAGTTACCTTTATGAGTTATTATTTCTATGTTTTGTTCATAAATCTTAATATTTCATGAGGTATGTTATGATTGAAAAGTATGGTTTCATTGTTTTGTATTTGTTGATGGGATAATGTTTTCATTCTTTATTTTATATCCCTTAATGAGATTTTTATGCTCATCCCAAGTTTTTGAAATGTTTTCCATAGGACTTAAAGATGAATAAGGGTTAAGGATGGGATCAAAGGAAAGTCATGTTGTCTAAAACATGGAACTAGACATGAATATTTTTTTGAGAGTTTTTATTTTATGAAAAAAATGGATACCGAGTAGAATTGTCTACATGAAATATTCATGTTGTTATGTAAATGCTATGACCTAATTCTCTAAAACTCTAAACCTGAAAAGATCTTCAATGTGAATTATCTATTTAATTCAAGATTACGTAATGTTTATGGATGGGTCCTTATAAATAAACTATTTCTCCTTTAGGATGTAATTCCTTGTATCATATACCAATATAATATAGTTAGACACAGGCTTTAGGCTTCTGGGGTCATGGTTGAGACGTTACTAGATTATGTTCTCTTTTGAAATACCGTATGTTAGTTAAATTTTTATTCTGTTTTAATATTCCAATCATTTGTTCATTTATATTTCCAATTATATTTATAATTTTTTCAATTCCTTCCCTACATAATGTATTATCATGTTCTTAGTTAATTTATTATAAGAATATTAATCAACAAAATAGAATGTTTTCACATCAATACATATTACAATATATTATAAACATCAGCAAGTTCCAAAAACCAAAATAAAAACCTTCATTTAATGTTTTACCATGTATATGAAATATATATGTGTATATATTCATCAATTTCTAAGGATCAAACTCAAAAATATGAATAGTTGGATATTATAAAGAATGTCACTTTATATATATATAATATCATCCATGTTTACTTTTTAATTAAATCTTCATCTTACTTCCCATTAAATCACATAATTCCAATCATATAATCATTAAAAAAATTGGATTCATAAACACATAAGATGATAGCATTAATTAACTGCAGTGGCATACATATATCAATGGATAATAAATAAATGGAAATATAACAATGAAATCATAGTCACCTTACATTTCCCATTTCTATTATTAATCTTAAGAATACTTCCCATTTACTATGGGATGTCATAGTACAACAACACACATATTCCATAACTTTTAATTATAGAGCATCAAACAACTTATCCATCAGAACAAAAATACATATGAATATTCAAACCAATATAATCATATTTTAATAGATCTAGCAGGACCCCTTACCATGTTTCAAATAAGGACCCAGGACAAGAGTAATTTAATAAAATGAATTATGTAAATTGGAACCATCCAGACCATATCATCTCCACTGATCCTAAAGAGAGAGTTAAAAATACCTCACACCTTAAGTTTAAGGCAAGTTATATTATTAATTTTTATTGTAGTGGTACAAGAAATAGTGTCCTATAGATTATAATGGGTATCTAAATTGATAGAATGAGGAAGTTTCCCTATAATCATTCTGAAGGTCTATCTACAAAAATAAATGATGATGATTCTAGTCCTTCGGTACTGGGGGATCATAATTGAAGGATTTAAGGCTTCAAAAAGACTTTCCATAAGTGTTTTTATCATATCAAGCATGTTATATTTCAAAATATAATAATTTTTTAAATACCCTACCAAGATATAGAACCTCAACATTTCACTATGATATGTTAATTATGATACACTTTATACCTTTAGGGAGATACCGAGGTCCATAACACCATAAGGGTTTGTGGGAGTTCAGAACATATCCACCTGGAATTGTAATAGGTGTTTGAATGGTACTTGTAAAAACCAAAGATTTCATCATAGGTCGTTTGCGTAGAAGAAATAAGGAACATAAATTAAAGTAATTTGACTTTGAAAATAGAAAAAACACATAACCCATTATAGCACATGTACTCAAAATAAATGTTTCATGTTTTTCTTTTTAAAAACATGGTTAAATATTATGTTTCCACTTTATGTGTTATATATATTAAATAATAAAATTGTGATTTTTGTTTTCAATTTTATGTATTTATTTTATGAATTAAATTTATTCCAATCCCCCCTTAATAGAATATATAGGGGTGATACACCCCCTTTTTTAATTCATGTGTTTTTTCATTTTTTAAAACCACATGTTTCCTCTCTTCAATTCACACACACACACACAAATAGAAACACACACACACACACACAGACACACACTCTCTCTCTATCTCTCTCTCTCTCTCTAATATACCCCATTATAAAATGTGATACACCAAACCTGTACGTGTTTTCTCCTTTTTTTAACCTCTAACACCTAATATAACACACAACCACTCTCCCTTCTATTATGATTCCCCTTTTTTACAAACTGTTCGAAACATTTTTCAAATATTTTAAATTAAAGGGTTTTTTATCTACTAAAATGGATAATATATATATATATATAAAATAGAAACATTTTATAATATAAGAAATCATAATAAAAACATTTTATATCAATATAATATACATCATCATAATATATATTAAGGTAATATATATATATATATATATATATATATCAAATTTCATACCATAAGAATTTTGTAAAATTTAAAAACAACAAAATAATTAAAAACTTAATATATTTTATATTTTTAAAATAATTTACTTTTAAAAAACTCAATACGTAATTTTTTTTGATTATATTCTGTCAAGACCCATCCCAAAGGGGCTCGTTCTGTGACTCCCCAAGACTACCTCCAATAGGAAAGGGGCTGGAGACTAGTGTTGAGTACACATATCTCTAACAAGGTAGGACTTAGGATATGTAGCTACACAATCATATATCTATATGCCCATACAATGCTAAAATGTAAAAAATGTACAACCATGCATGCATACATATAAATCCCACAACCAAAGTACAATAAGAAGTAATGGAAAGTAAACAGTGCCAAATACAAGCCTACCGAAAAGAGTTTGAAAATAATTATAACCTAAAATTAAATATGGGGAAAACTATTAAGATACCACCAGAACAAAACTCAGTCTATCCGACTCAATAAGCACCACTTGGTCCTGGTCCCTCTAGGAGCCTTTCAAAAGGTCGATTGTTTTCATAATACACAACACATATTGGAAAAGCTTGTGCATGGGGGATTATAACAACACCTAGTAGAAATACCCAAAACCCAAAATCATATAATAAAATAACAACATCCATCAGTCCATAGGTATATGTCTACAACGCATATAATAAGAATATTAAGATATACTCAAAAAAGACACACAATCTCAATGTAAAGTAACAACCGTAATTCCAGCCTAGGATTCCATCTTAAAGGTTCCTCATAGAAATTGTCTAAAAGAATAAAATCCATGAGTCAGATAGAACTAATGACGTCCATCTGATAGGTAGTGCTCTTCATTTTTCTCCATGAGAATTATATGCTGGAAGTATGAAGAGATATGATACACGAATGAGGATCACTCCTAAGGGAATAAGGTATACTAACTACTTATTTTGAAACAACCTTCTAAATAAAGGATCATAGCTCCTGTAGTATTATGCAAGATGATACTAAGAACTCTAACTAAGGTAAGAATATGAATAAATTATCTCACTCCAAGCCTCATGAAATGATTCCAACAACTCTATCCAAGAAGTCCTGATGAAGGTATCACTATCCTATATATATGAGAAGATTCTATTATAACCCTTTAGTAAAGGATATAGGTGATTCAACCTAATTAAACTTTTATAAAATACCAAGGACAAGTGCTATACGATAAGTTTGAAGGCATACATGACATGTACTGGGAGTACACAACATGACACTTCAACACCGAGTCCTGCCCATGCAGACGACCCATTCCTATATCCATGTGGAAGTACACAATGTGAACATTCCTATGTACTTATTCCCTTATCTAAATACATGGCTATGCCCCTATAGTTCTAGCTAGGACATTTCCATGTATAAATACATAGAGTTCCTATAGCTGTGTAATATTAAGCTGTGTTCGTGTACCCTTTGAGGTACACATCAATCCATCTGAGAGTGGTCACATGCTGTGTGATAGGGTAACGTGTCATGTGATCCTTAACTTCATCCTGAAACCCTAATTGCTAATGTATGGTCCCCACAATGTTTGTAGCTCTAAATTATATGTCATGATGATTGGGATTTTCAATATTTCTAAAACTAGAATTTTAGTTCTCCTCCTCTTATCCGGTCATCAATCTCGCCATGCCCTCTTCTAGAATCAAGGAGTGTCATTGGATTGGACTAACTATTATTGAATCATTAAAACTCGGCCATGAAATCCATTTTGAAAATTCTTTCAAACATAATTCTTCATTCCATTCAAAATAACATGAAAACTGGGTATCCACACCATCTAATCCACTATCGCTTCATCATCACACAATCATTATTTCGTACAAAGACCAAATCTTCAATTTTGAACCATTACACCAAGAAACATGTGTGAAATATTCGATTTATCAGTATAAATTTAATACCCTGACCTTAAACATTACTTAATCTTGAGAGAAGTCATTAATTAGACTTAAATTCACTTTGAGGATCTTTTTAGGTTTATAGATTTAGAGAATTAGGTCATAACTCATACATAACAACATAAATATTTCAAGTAGACACTTATACTTACTATCCATTTTTTTATAAAATAAAAAAACATTAAAAAGAAACATGGTATTGTTTAATGATTTAACAACATAAATTTTCCTTGATCCCATCCTTGACTCCATTCTTCCTTAAGTCATGTGAAAAACATTTCAAAACTTGGGATGAGTATAAAAAGCTTAGTAAGGGATACACAAAGAAGTAAAAACTATTTGTCTTCAGAAAACCTGAAAACCATTACTACTTTATCATAAAATAATATTTTTCACCTCTAAGAAGTAGTAAACATACTTCCCTAAAAATAAGCTCATCACTTACCCTTTTATAACAAAATGATTACCATAAAGCCCATAGAAAGAAACATATAACATATAAAGGTATCTTGGGACATGAACATACTTAAATGGAATAACTATATGATTGAATTCCACACATATCACTAAATGGAATTTCTATATGATTGAATTCTGTACCCAATACATTTGAGGTTATAATGTAACCACCCATCCTTGGTTTATCATGGAACCACCCCGTCATTTGGTTTATCATTTAACCAACCATATTGGTTTATCACATAACCACCAATAAAATGTCCAAGTAAAATTTAATAATGATAATAAATAAAACAAGCATAAAGGAAAAATAACATTTCTACACTGCAACCACAAGAGATCCTTTTAAGATATAGAAATAATCAACCCATTTCCCAAAAAATTAAAACATTTAATAAAGAGAATTTTGAATCAAAAGTGTCCCATACCATATTGAAAATTTTAAATTAAATTAACATTATAAAAAATTCATTTCCATATATATAAATTCTTAAATTTTTTTTTTGAAAATATGGACATGAAATATAAGTTTTTAAATTAATAAATCATTAAAACATTTGAAATGATGTTTTTGTTAAAGAGTCCCTTAACACTTGAGAACACTTGAATAAAAACCATTAAGTAATAAAATTAAATAAAAATTTGAATATCATGAGAATATTATAATTCATGACATAAATAGTCAAAAGGTTTGTATATTCACATTATATGATAATAAATGTGCATGATAACATGATATGCCTCAATGAATGGAGATTAAGACAAAATCCATTACAAAGATAATATCCTTAGATTAAGGATACATAAATGACATAATTATGTGCGAAAAGTCTAAATAAACCCAATATAATTTGATATTATGTGTAGAAAAATCAAAGTCCATTCACACATATTCTTGAAAAAAATCAATAACAAGGATATTTAACTCAATGAAATGAGATTGAGTTAAGATTTCTTTAAAAAAATAATTTTGTTAATAAAATATATTGATTATGTGTATTCAATATAAATACACATAAAGAAAGTATAAATACAAGATATGATATAAAAATTTATTTCTCACATAATCATAGCATGTAGTAATCATGAAGTAAAATATTAACCCAAAGAATGGAAATTAGGTTAAGTGGTTCCCTTAAAAATTTCATATAAATAACATAAGAATTTATCAATTAGGTGATTATGTGTTTCAACAGTATATCCACAAAAAGGGAAGTGGAAATTAAAACATAAATAAATAAACAGTGATTCCACACATAATCTTGGCATAATATATTCAACAAAGTATGCTCAAAACCCAATAAGTGGAAACTGAGTTAAGAAATTCCTTTACAAATATAATTTTAGAAATAAAATATATCTATTTGGTGAATTCACTATAAATACTCATAAATAAATTATAAATAATATATAGTACATAATAATTTATTTCTCACATAATTATAACACAACATAATAAAGAAGTATAATATTAACCCAAATAATAGAAATTGGGTTAAGAAGTTCCCTTACCTTGAATCCGACTTGTGTTGTTCATTCTTTATATTCCAGAATAATAAAATTAGGTTAATTTATAATTTTCTTCAAAAAAGTTTTCAATATTATTATTAATTTTATATTACTTATCATCATGTTATAAAAATTACATAATTATTTAACTTCATATCGGTTGGATTTTTGTTATTCGATACTTGAGTTGAAAATGAACTTGTTTGATGTAAATTGTCCATGTGGTAAAAATTCCATCATCTCCAGAATATTATTCTTAATTTAAATTTCATATATATCCAGCATATATGTATTTATAATATCCATAATATTCAGAGATAAAAATGAAATGCACCATCCAGGGAGACGGCTTGTTGTACGTACGCATGAACACTACTCTAATTTCATTGTCATATTAAAAGAATAATAATCAAATGATATAAATGTATATTCTAATACCGGTATTATATTTAGATTATTTATATATCATGATTTTAATAAAACCATCCTTTATATGTTCCATTTATATCACAAATGAGTCATCTCACTTTGAGGGGGCAGTAGTCCACACTTCCTCAAATGAAATTATCATATTTACACATAATGGAAAGCATAAAGGTATATTGTAAATAAAAATTACAGAAGAATATAGGAAATATATATATATATATAATATATATCACACATATATATATATAAATTTCCATAATAATGGCCACCATGATGGGTGGTAGGGTAAAATCGAAAAATCATCATTTCGTGATGCCGTAATTCACTGTACACGGAAACAATATGTTCAGATCCCTTAGATGGAGGTGTGTGTAAGTGTAGTTAGAATCCTTCTCCTAACAACATACTATTATATTTAGGATACTAGTTTTTATGTAATCAATATTTAAGAAGAATATAGGTATTGGGGAATGAAAACAAAGGAAAGGAACTTGAGATAAGAGGTTGCCACTAAATCAGGTAACTTATTTTGATTTTAGCTAAAAGGATTTCTTGAATTGCCTTCTACCCAAGGTAAGGATTCAAGGAGTAAAGTAGGGATGATGGTATATTATTTATGTATAATATGAATGAGACAATGAGATTTATATGTGTGAGTAAGTGGGTAGATTGGGATTCCTTTTATATGAGGGAGGAGGGGCACTTTAGGAAGGATTTGAAATATTATTTTCTTATAAATTCTGTTTTGATTACAAATGTTCCAAAAATCATTTCATTTAAAGATAAGATGATTTTGGTTTGAATACCCATCATACAATAATTTTTAGACTAGTATTGAAATTTTTTTATCCTTATTGTTTTTGTTTAACCCAAATTTTACCCTTTTTAATCTAATAGTGGTATCATGTTATTTACACATTGTGGGTTAATGTAATTAACATATCATTTCAAACGACCCAAAAAAAGTCATTTATGAAATATTTGGACTTATATTAACCATTTAGACAAATATTATATTTTTTGGAATTTAATATAATTTAATAAACTATTTATATTTTTAGTTATGAATTATGTCTCTTTGGGACACTATTCATACTTGACTTTTTTACAAATTCATAAAAAATTAATTCCTTCAAGAAAACATTTAATCCACCCTAAAATGTCATAGTAACCTAGATAATTAGTGTATTATATTAATTATATCAAATAATATTTATTTTAATATTTATAATATCATTTCTTTGAATTCTTTATTAAGGAATCAATCACTGCATCATCATTGTGTCATAAATTAACATTATTTATTTAATGTATAAATTTTTTAAATAAAATACCATGATGTAGGAAATATTTTTATATTTCTAATGACTATTTATAGTCAATAAGATCAATTATATAACCACTTATAATTTTTTTAGTAAGAAGATACATATTTATGTTATTTTTCTATTTACTTTAAATTAATTAATATATCATGTCATTATCATCCCCAAGTGGCTCCCAAATGCAAAAGGTTTGAATTAATAATTATCATGGTCTAAAATAACTCATACAGTAATATTAGGACACTTTTTAGGTTATTTTTATATTATTAAAATATTTTTTACCCTTATTTCCAGATTTATACTTTAACCATCATAAATAAAAATAATTACTAAAGTAACTATTCATAGTGTACAAAAATAAAAGTTACCTAAATACAAAATTTGAACCTTATGAATCCAAATATGGAATCCATTTTTTCCAAATTCAAAATACAGAATTTACAGAAATTAATTTAAAATTAAATCCTATTGTCAAAAGCAAAAAGCATGTTTTTAAGAAGTAAAATCTATCAAAAGATTGGCATGTGTTTTTGTCCAATTTCAATGAGACATTACATAAAATGATCAAAATTTGATTAAATGATAATAAAATAATCCAATTACAGTTTAAAACCAATTAAAATGATAATTTAACTATATGAATAAATTAGATGAAAAGACAGTTTTGAATTAAAATGAAGTATTTTTCACTATTCATTAAAATATGAATTTTATCATAAAAAAACTAAAATTTCAACCAAAGTAAATATTGATTTCCCGCTTCTAAAGAAGAAGTTTATTTTTTCAAATAGAACATATAAAAGTGAAAAAAATAAGATTTAAGAAAGGTTCTCCATCAAAAGGCACTAAAAAAAGCTTTTAAAAATATTAGAGTATTTTATTCTTAAAATTGGATTCATTCTCATTTTAAGCCTCTAAAATTTATTGGATATATTTAATAATATTTAAAAAATGTGTGTAATAATATTGTTGTTAGTTATGTTCATTCCCACCAATACAATGGCTAGACATTAACAAACATTTAAAACAATAATATTATTATTTTATTATTTTTTAGTTTAACTTAGTGTTCTGTGCAATGTAAGATTTCAGAGAAACCCGTTGTTTCATGTCAAGTATACTATCAGAAAAAGAGTCCCCTTTTACATAATATTAATATCTTATTCATAAATATTAATTGATATGAAAAGGTATTATTCTATAAATACCTGGGATGCTACATCATTCCCCCCTTTAGAAAATTGAATCCCCACAATTTTATTTACTTATCAAAAAAGTGGGGTATTTATCCCTCATTGAATTTATGATTCCCACATTGCCTCGTCAACCATATGGTTTCTTCAGAAAACCTTTACCTGATGAATCACCTTATTCTGAAACACTTTCTATCTATAGTCAAGAAGCTGTACTGGATGTTCCTCATAAGAAAGATTCTATTCCAACTGAACCACCTTTGGAGTCAAAACATGAGATGGATTTGGAATATACTTTCTGAACATTGAAAAATGAAAAAAAATATGTACTTGGGATAAACTTGGAGGTAAAGGAACACTGTAGGAAACTGACACAACAATATCAAGGATTTCATAGGTTCCAAGTAACAACAGACTCAACTTTCGCTTCTTACCAAAACACATCACACTTTTCCATGGAGAAAATTTGAGAAAGGCATGATCACCTACCTCGAAAGAAATATCCTTCCTCTAGTAATCTTCATAACATTTATGCATGCTATGAGATACCCTCATGTGCTTCTGAATGAACTGAACTTTTTTTGTCATCTCTTTTACCAATTCTTCTCCCATCTACTTCTTTTTACCTACTTCATCCCAAAAATATGGATTTCGACACCTCTTTCCATATAATGCTTCAAATGGTGCCATATGTATACTGGAATAAAAACATTTATTATAAGAAAACTCAAACAAAGAAATATTTTGATCCAAAATTCCCTGGTAATCTATTGAACAAACACATAGCATATCCTTCAAGGTCTAAATTGTTTGTTCTGATTTCCATCTAATTGAGGATAAGAAGCTATAATGAAATTTAATTCAGTTCCCAAAGACTTATGAATACCTTTACAAAAGTTAGAAGTGAATCTGAGATCAGGATCAGATTGAATGGAGAGCATAACACCATGTAACTTGACTATCTCTTTAATATAAAATCAATAAAGTTGATCTAGAGACAAAGTACCTTGAATAGGAAGAAAAAGAGAAGATTCAGTCAATCAATCAACAATAAAAAATATTGCATTGTTACCTAGAGAAGTATTTGGTAATCCCACTATGAAGTCCATGGACACATTTTTTCATTTCCACTATGGCACTAGAAAAGGCTGAAGAGTCCCTTTCGTTAACTATCGTTACAATTTAACCTGTTAACAAGTTAAAAAAATTGACAGTAAAGTCAGCAATATCTTTTTTCATTCCATCCCACCAAAAATACTCTTGAAGATCTCTGTACATCTTAGTACTGCAAGGATGAACTCAAAATGGAGAACTATGAACTTAACATAATAACTCTTTCTTCAACTATGAATCACAAGACACACATAATATCTTTACAAATCACACAACATAGTTTTTATCAATGTTAAAATCAGGTAACTTACCATTATGAACAAATTATACCTTTTTCTACTACTCCATGTACTCTTTCTATAATTTCTTAATTTTATCTAATATAGATGATTTCAATTCCACCTGAAACAAAGTAGTGTAATTCCCTACCCCAACAACTTCTAGTACAAAATTCATCAAAACAGAAACCAAATGATATCATTCCAAATATAGGATAGTTAATGTAGTATTAATCTTTCGACTCAAAGTGTCAGCCACTTTATTTTCCTTCCCTGGATGGTAATGAATCATTCAATTATAACACTTGATTAATTCTAGACATCTCCTTTTTCCTATTTTTAATGCTTTCTGAGTGAAGATATACTTCAAACTTTTTTTATCAGTGTATATTTCACACTTTTCTTCATACAAATTATGCCTCTAATTTTTTAAAGAAGAAAACAACAACTAATTCTAAATCACATGTAGGGCAATTTAACTAATGAGATTTCAATTGATGTTAAGATTAAGAGATTATCTTATCATTATGCATTAGGAAAAAACCAATTCTTCTAAACAAAGAATCACTATAGATAAAAAATTCACTATTCCTGGAAGGTAGGGCCAAAACTGAAGCATTTAGAAATATTCTTATCAATTTCTAAAAACAATCATCATAATCTTTTGTCTAGATGAACTTAACTCCCTTATGTGTTAGCTTAATTAGTGGGCTAGATAACCGAGAAAAGCTTTCAAAAAACTTTAAGTAATAACCCGCTAATCCAAGAAAATTATGCTTCTATATGATATTTGTAGGTCTTGGAAACTCTTCAACAACTTTTGTTTTAGAAGGGTCAATAGTTATGCCATCTTTAGAAACCATATGACCAGGGAAAGAAATTTGTTGCAATCAAAATTCACTCTTACTAAACATTCCATATATTTTATTTTATTTTAAGGGTTACAATACACTCTTTAAGTTATTTTCATTTTACTCAAGGCTTTTAGATTATACCAAAACATAATATATAAAAAAAAACCATCATTTATCACTTGAGTCAACAGATCCATCACTCTAAAAAACTATTTAGTTCCGATTCTGACCATATAAGGAAGTTTTTTTGGAAGGTTATTTCCCTTTGTATTCCTTCCCAGGACAAATTCCCTATTTCCTCTGGAGAAAACCATTATGAACAAACACATCTTAGAAGAAGAAATGTGGAAATATTGAAATGCAATATCATCATGACCATAAAGTAATAAGTCTTTTATAGATATTCTATTAACAATATTCTAACTCCTAATGTTATCTAAACATACCTTTGATACCAACTATAAGGCCCCGAACTTAAACATTACTTAATCTTGAGAGAAGTCATTAATTTGACTTAAATTCACTTTGAGGATATTTTTATATTTAGGTATTTAGAGAATTAGGTCATTACTCATATACAACAACTTAAATATTACAAGTAGACACTTCTACTCACTTTACATTTTTTCATAAAAGAAAAACTAATTAAAAATAAACATGGTATTGTTTCATGTTTTAACAACATAAATTTTCCTTGATCTCATCCTTGACTCTATTCTTATTTAAGTCCTGTGAAAAACATTTCAAAACTTGGGATGGGTATAAAAAATCTTAGTAATGGATACACAAAGAATGAAAAACTATTAGTCTTGGGAAAACATGAAAACCATGAATACATTATCATAAAGTAATACTTTAAACCTTTAATAATTAGTAAACATACTTCACTGAAAATAATCTCATCACTTACCATTCTTGTAACTAAAAGATTACCATAAATCCCATAGAAAGAAACATATAACATATAAATGTAAATTGATACATAAATATACTTAAATGGAATAAATATACAGTCGACTTACACACATACCACGAAATGTAATAGCCATACGACAGACTTCCATACCCAATGCATTGGAGGTTATAACATTACCACCAGACCTTGGTTTATCATAAAACCACCCATAATTTGGTTTATCATGTAACCACCCATCTTTGTTTATAACATAACCACCAGTAAAACGTCCAAGTAACATTTAATAATAATAACACATAAAACAAGCATAAAGGAAAAAATAACACTTATATACTGCAACCACAAGTGGTAATTTTAAGATATATAAATATTAAACCCATTTTCAAAATAATTTAAAACATTTAATAAATTAAATTTTCAATAAAATTGTCCCATACCACTTTGAAACTTTTAAAATAAATAACCATTTTAAAACATTCATGTCAACATAAATAAATTCTTAAAAACTATTTTCAAATCATGGACTTGAAATATAAGGTTTTAAATGAATAAATCTTTAAAACATTTAAAAATAAGTTTTAGTTAAAGAGACCCTTAAAAATTTATAAAAACTTGAATAAAAATAATTAAAGAATAAAATTAAATAGAACATTAAATATCCTGATAAAATAAAAAGTCATGATAAAATTTTTCAAAAGGTTTGTATGTACACATTATAAGATAATAAATGTACATGGCTACATGATATGACTCAATGAAAGGAGATTGAGACAAAATCCATTACAAAGATCATATCCTTATATTAAGGATAAATCAATGACATAATTATGTGTGAAAAATATAAATACTCCAAATATAATTAAATATTATGTGTAGAACAATCAAAGGTCATTCACACAAATTCTTGGTAAACTAAACCAATGGCATGGATATTTAACTCAAGGAAATGAGATTGGGTTAAGATTACCTTTAAAAAGATAATTTTATTAATAAAATATATTTATTATGTGTATTCACTATAATTAAACCTAAAGAATTTATAAATATAGGATATGATCTCAAAATTTATTTCTCACTTAATCATAGCATGACCTAATCAAAAAGTAGAAAATTAACCCAAAAAATGGAAATTGGATTAAGAAGTTCCCTTACAAAGTTCATATAAATGACATAAGAATTTATCAATGAGGTGATTATGTGTTGAAAAATTATATTCACATAAAGGTATGTGGAAATTATATCATAAATAAAAAATATTTATTCCTTACATAATCTTGGCATAAAATAATCAACGAAGTATGCGTAAAACCCAAAGAGTGGAAACTGAGTATAGAAATTCCCTTATAATGATCATTTTTGAAATAAAATAGACTGATTATGTGTATTCAGTATAAATACTCATAAATAAATTATAAATAAAATATAGGACATAAAAAGTTATTTCTCACATAATCTTCTCATGACATAATCACGAAGTAGAAGATTAACCCAAAGAATGGAAATTGGGTTAAGAAGTTCCCTTACCTTGAGTCTGACTTGTCTCATTCAATCTTTATATTCTATAATAATAATAATAGGTTAATTAATAATTTCTTTATAAAATTTTTCATTTATATTTTTCATTTTATATTACTTATCAACATGTTATGAATGTTACATAATTATTTAAGTTCATATCTGTCCGTTTATCAATATTCGGCACTTGAGTTCAAAATGAACTTGTTTGATTTAAATCGTCCATGTGGTAAAAATTAAACCATTTATATAATATTATTAATTATATAAATATAATATATATCAATTATATATGTATTTATAGTGTCCATAATATTTGGAGATAGGAAATGAAATGCACAGTTCATTGAGACGGTAGGCTGTACGTACACATAAACGTTACTTTCATTTCATTGTCATATTAAAATAATAATAATGAAATGATATAAATGTATATTATAATAATATTATCATATTAATTTCATTTATATCTCATGGTTTTAATAAAACCTTCCTTTATACGTTCCAGGTATAGAATGAATGAGTCATATCACATTGAAGGGGCGGTAGTCCACACTTTCTCAAATGAAATTATTTTATTTACACATCATGGAAAGCATAAAGGTATGTTGTAAATAAAAATTAAAGAAGAATAAAGACAATATAAATATAATATATATCATATATAAATACATTTCCATCATAATGTCCACCACGAGATGTGGTAGGGAAAAATTGAACAATCATCATTTCATGAGGCCGTAATTCACCATACATAGAAACAATATGTTTGTATCCATTAGAAAAAGGTGTGTGTAAGTGTTGTTTGAATAAATATCATAAAATAATCCTAGTATATTTAGGATATTGATGTTTTTATTTAATAAAAAAATAATAAGATCATAGGAAGTGGATAATGTAAATAAAGGTAAGGAACTTGAGAGAAGATGTTACCTCTAAAGCAGGTAACTTTTTTTTTTGTTTTGAGCTAAAAAGTTTTCTTGAATTGTCTTCATCCCAAATTAAGGATTATAGGATTAAAGGAGAGGTTTTGGGAGAATATTTAAGCATAAATTGGATGATCCAATGGGTTCTAGAGGTGTTATTAAGTGGGTAGATGTGGTGTCCTTTTATAAGATAGAGGAGGGGAACTTTAGAAAGGTCTTGAAATATTATTTTATTATAAATTTTCTTTCGATTAAAAATGTTCCAACTCATTTAATTATAAAATAAGATGATTTTGGTTTGAATAACTATCATCTAATATTTTTTAGTAAAGTTTTGAATGTTTTTTATCCCTATATTTTTGGTTTAACCCTTATTTTACCCTTTTTAATCTTACTGTGATATCATGTTATTTACACATTGTGGGTTAATGTAATTACCATATCATGTCAAAAGACCCAAAAAGTCATTTATGATTTATTCAGACTTATATTAATCATTTGGACGACTATTATATTTTTATAAATTTAATATCATTTAATAAACTATTTTATATTTGAAGTTATGAATTATGTCGATTTTAGACACTATTCATAGAAGACTTTTTTTAAAATTCATAACAGCTTGATTCTTTCAAAAAAAGATTGAATAAATATTAACATGACATATTAACCTATATAATGTGTGTATTACATTAATTATTTCAATTAATATTTATTTTAATATTTATAATATCTTTTATTTTAATCCTTTATTAATGGAGCAATCACTGCATCATCATTGTGTCATAAATTAACATTATTTATTTAATGTCTAAAAATTATAAATAAAATAAAATGATGTAGGAAATATTTTTAGATTTATAATAACTATTTATAGTCAAATAGATCAATTATATAACCCCATATAAATTTTTTTTAGTAAGAAGATACATGTTTATGTTATTTTTGTCTTTACTTTAAATTAATTAATATAACATGTCATTATCACTCCCATGTGGCACCCAAATGACAAAGTTTCAGCCTAAGGATTCTCATGGTCGGGAATAACTCATACGATAGTATTATAGTACGTTTTATTGTAGTTTTTTATTATTAAAATATTATATTTTACCCTTATTTCAAGATTTACCCTTTAACCACTAAAATTAAAAATAATTACTAAAGTTACTATTCATAGTGTCAAAAAATAAAAGGTACCTATTTACCCAATTTGGAATTTATGATTATAAATATGGAATCCATTTTTTCCAAAATCAAAACATATATATTTCAGAAATTAATTTAAAATTAATTCCCATTGTGAAAACCAAAAAGCGTGTTTTTAAGAAGTAAAATCTATCAAAAAATTGACATTTGTTTATGTCCAATTTCAATGTGAAATTACATCCAATGATCAAAATTGGATTAAATTATTAGAAATTAATCCAATATAAATTTAAAATAATTTAAAATGAAAATATAACTATATAAATAAATTATGTGAAAAGGCAGTTTTGAATTAAAATTCAGTATTTTCACTATTTATTAAAATATGGATTTTATCAGAAAAATACCAAAATTTCATCCAAAGTAAATTTTGATGTCCCGATTCTAAATAAAAAGTTTATTTTGTCAAATAGAACATATAAATGTGAAAAAAACTAGATTTAAAAAGGGTTCTCCATCAAAAGGCAGGAAAACAAGTTTTTAAAAATATTAGAGTATTTTTTGCTTAAAATTTGATTAATTCTCATTTTAAGCCTCTGAAATTTATTGGATAAATGTAAAAACATTTAACAAAAGTGTGTAGTCATTTTTTTAGTTATGTTAATTCCCACCAATACAATGGCTATATGTTTACTAACATTTAAAATAATAATTTTTTATTGTATTAATTTTCAGTATAACTGAGTGTTGTGTGCAATGTAAGATTTCAGAGAAACTTGTCTTTGCATATTGAGTGTGATATAGGAAAAAAGTGGCCCCTTTAACATAAAATTAATATATTATTCATAAATATTAATAGATATGAAAAATTATTATTCTATAAATACTTGTGATACTACATCATTCCCCCCTTTTGGAAATCGTGTCTGCACAATTTTATTTTCTTATCAAATAAGTGGGTGTTTTATCCCTAATAGAATTTTCAGATTCCCACATTTCTTCTTAAACCATATAGTTTTTTCACAAAACCTTTACCTGATGAATCATATTATTCCGCAACACTTTCTCTCTATAGTCAATAATTTGTACTGGATGTTCCTCATAAGAGAGATTCTCTTCCAACTGAACTAACTCTAGAATAAAAACATGATATATATCTAGAATATAATTTCTTAACATTGAAACTTAAAAATCATTGTATTATTGGGATAAAATTGGAGGTAAAGCCACCTTGCAGGAAACTAATCCAACTTTCTCTAGGATTTCATAGGGTCTAATGAACCTCAGACTTAGATTTCATTTCTTGCCAAAACACATCACACTTTTCCGTGGAGAAACTTTGAGAAAGACTTGATCACCTACCTTGAAAGAAAGATCCATTCTCCAGTTATACGCATAACTTTTTTGCCTTCTATGAGCTATTCTCATGTGATTCCGAATCAACTGAACTTTCTATACCATCTCTTATACTAATTCTGGTCCCATTTACTTCCTTTCACCTAATTCATCCCAAAAGCTGGAGTTCTACACCACTTTCCATATAATGCTTCAAATGGTGCCACATGTATACCAGAATGAAAACTATTATTAGAAGAAAAATATAATAAAAAAATATATTGATCCCAACTTCCTTGGTAATCCATTGAACAATCACATAGAATATCCTCCAAGGTCTGAATTGTTTATTCTGACTACCCATCTAATTGAGGAAGAAAAGATGTACTGAAAATTCATTCGGTTCCCAATGACATCTGAAGGCATTTCTAAAAGTTAGATATGAATCTGGGATCACGATTCGATATAGTGGAGAGGGTTACTCCATGTAACCTAAATATATCATTAATATATAATTTAGAAATTTGATCTTGGGATAGAGTATCTCAAATAGGAAGAAAATGAGCAGATTTAGTCAATCTATCAACAATAACCCATATTTCATTGTTACCTTGAGAAGTCTTTGGTAATACCACTAAAAAGTCCATGGACACATTTTCCCATTTCCAATATGGAACTGGAAAAGGATTAAGCATCCCTTTCAGTAACTATCACTCTGATTTAACTTATTGACAAGTCAAACACTTCATAGTAAAGTCAACAATATATCTTTTCATTCCATCGCACTATAAATACTCTCTAATATCTATGTACATATTAGTACTTCAAGGATGAACTGAAAATGGAGAACTATGAGCTTCACATAACAACTCTGTCTTCAACTGTGAGTCAAAAGGAACACATAATCTCTTTCCAAACATCAAAATACACTTTTCATCAATGTTAAATTCACGTAACTTACCCTTCTGAACCAATTCTACCTTTTTCTGCAACTCACTGTCTTCTTTATGCACTTTCTTAATTTTATTTGATAGAGAATATTTCACTACCATCTGAAACAAAATATAGTAATTCCATGCATCAACAACTTCCAATCCATAATTCATCAAATCAGAAACCAAAGGATCTTATTCCAAAAGTAGCATTGTTAATGTAGCATTAATCTTTTTTCTCAAGGCATCATCTAATTTATTTTCATTTTAGGATGGTAATGAATCATGCAATAAAAATAATTGATTAATTCTATCCATATCCCTTGACTTATGTTTAATTTTTTCTAAGTGAATATATTTCAATATTTTGTGATTAGTATATATTTCACACATTATGCCATACAAATGATTCCACCAAATTGTTAAAGAAAAAAACTAAATCTTCTTCCAAATCATGTGTAGGGTAATTTAACTCATGAGGTTTCAACTGACGTGAAGCACACAAAATTACCTGATCATTCTTCATTAAGACACAACCAAGTCCATTCAATGAAACATCACTATAGATAAAAAAATCACTATTCCTAGAAGGTAGGAGAAAAACTAAAGTAATTACCAATATTCACACGAGTTCTTGAAAATAATCATCACATTATTTTGTCTAGATGAACTTAAATCCCTTACGTGTTAGCTTAGTTATTGGACTAGATAACCGAGAAATATTTTCAACAAACCTTAGGTAATAACCCGTTAATCCATAAAAACTACGAATCTCTCTGACATTGGTAGGTCTTGTCCACTCTTCAACAAATTTTGTTTTTAAATGGTCAATAATTATGCCATCTTTAGAAACCATATGACCAAGGATAGAAATTTATTGCAACCAAAATTTACTCTTACTAAACTTTCCATATAGTTTTTTTCTTTTAAGGATTGAAAAATAGTCAAAAAATATTTTCATGTTCCTCCCGGGTTTTAGAATATACCAAAATATCATCTATAAACACAACCACCATTTATCACTTTAGTCAACTGATCCATCAATCCAAAAAACTATTCAGTTCCGATTCTAACCATCTCAGGATGTTTATTTGGAACGTTATTTCCCTTTGTATGCCTTCGCAGCATAGCTTCCCTATTTCCTCTATAGAAAACCATTCTGAACAAACATATCTTAGAAGAAGGAACATGGAAATATTCAAATGATATATCATCATGAACATAAAGTAAAAATATTTTACGGATATTATATAACAATATTCTAACACCTAAAGTTATCTAAACCTACCTTTGATACCAACTATAAGGACCCTACCTTAAACATTTTTTTAATTTTGATAGAATTAATTAATTTGACTTAAATTAACTTCAAGGATCTTTTTAGGTTTATAGCTTTAGAGAATTAACTCATACGTAACAACTTAAATATTACAAGTAGACAATTATACTTACTACAATTTCTTTTATAAAACAAAAACTCATTAAAATGAATCATGGTATCATTTCATGTTTTAATAGTATAACATTTCCTTGATCCTATCATTGACTGTATTCTTCTTTAAGTCCTCTTAAAAACATTTAAAAACTTGGAATGAGAATAAAAATCTCAGAAAGGGATACACAAAGAATGAAAAACTACTGGTCTTTAAAAAACATGAAAACCATGAATAAATTATTATGAAGTAACACTTTTCACCTTTAAGAACAAGTAAACACACTTCACTAAAAATAAGCTCATCAATTACCCTTTTTGTAACCAAAAGATTACCATAAAGACCATAGAAAGAAACATATAACATATATAGGTAACTTGGGACATAAAAATTCTTAAATGGAAAAACAATATGGTTGACATGAATAAATATCACTAAATAGAATAGCCATACAATTGACTTCCATACCCAATGCGTTGGAGGTTATACCGTAACCACCAATCCTTGGTTTATCACGGAACCACCCATCATTTGGTTTATCATGTGACCACCCATATTGGTTTATCACATAACCACCCATGAAATGTCCAAGTAAAATTTAATAATCATAACATATAAATCAATCAGAAAGGAAAAATAACATTTCCACATTTCAACCACATGAGATCATTTTAAGATATAGAAATATCCAACCCTTTTCAAAAACTATTTAAAAAATTTTATAAAAAGAATTTTTAATCAAAGGGTTCCTTTCCACTATGAAACTTTTGAAATAAATTACCATTTTAAAAAATTAATTTCCATATAAATAAATTCTTAAAAAACATTTTGAAAATATGGACATGAAATAGATGGTTGTAAATGAATACATCTTTAAAACATTTAAAATGATGTCTTAGTTAAAGAGTCCCTTACCACTTGAGAAATAGTTGAATAAAAATAATTAAGGAATAATATTAAAGAGAACTTGAAATATCATTAGAATATACTAATTTATGATATAAATATTCAAAAGGTTTTTATATAAACATTATAGGATAATAAATTTTCATGACAACATGATATTCCTCCATGAAAGGAGATCGAGACAAAATGCCATAAAAATATCATATCTTTTGAATAAGGATAAACCAATGAAATAATTATGAATGAAAAATATAAATACACCCAATATAATTGGATATTTAGTGTATAACAATCAAAGGTAATTCACACATATTCTTGGGAAAACAAAACCAATGACATGAATATTTAACTCAATAAAATGATATTGAGTTAAGATTTACCTTACAAAGACTATTTTGTTAATTAAATAGATAGATTATATTTATTAACTATAAATACACATAAATAAAGTATAAATACAACATAGGATCTCAAAAGTTATTTCTCACATAATCATAGTAAGACAAAATCAAGAAGTGGAATATTAACCCAAAGAATGGAAATTGGGTTAAGAATTTCCCTTACAATGTTTATATAAATGAATTAAAAATTTATAAATGGGGTTATTATTTGTTTAAATAGTATATCCACACAAATGGAAGTGTAAATTACAACATAAATAAATATACAGTGATTCCACACATATTCATGGCATAATATAATCAATGAAGTATGTGTAAAACCCAATGAGTGGAAATTGACTTTAGAAATTCCCTTTCAAAGATCATTTGGGAAATAAAATATATTGATTATGTGTATTCAATATAAATACTCATAAATCATGTATATATACTAGGTTGTACATCAAAATTTATTTCTCACAAAATTATAGCAATACATAATCAATAAGTATAATATTATCCTAAAGAATGAAAATTGGGTTAAGATGTTCGCTTACCTTGAGTCTGACTAGTCTACTTCATCCTTTATATTCATGAATAATTAACCTAGGTTAATTTATAATTTGTTTAAAAACTTTTTCAAATTTACTATTAATCTTATATTTCTTATCATCATGTTATAAAAATTACATAATTATTAAATTTCATATCGGTTGGTTTTTCGATATTTTGTATGTGAGTTGAAATTGAACTTGTTTGACGTAAATTGTCCATGTGGTCAAACTAAAATCATATTCAGAATATTATTCCTGATTAAATATCATATATATCTAGTATATATGTATTTATAATATCTATAATATTTGGATATAGGAAATTAATTGCACCGTTTATAGAAACGGTAGGTCATACATACACATGAACACTACTTTAATTTCATTGTTATGTTAAAAGAATAATATATATATATATATTATAATTACAGTATTATGTTTATGTCATTTATGTCTCTTGGTTTTAATAAAATCATCCTTTATACGTTCCATGTATAGAATGAATGAGTCATATCACTTTGAGTGGGCAGTCGTCCACACTTCCTCAAATGAAATTATCATATTTACAGATCAGGGAAAGCATAAAGGTATATTGTAAATAAAAATTATAGAATAATAAAGATAATATAAATATAATATATATCAAATATAATATAGTTTCATAATAATTTACACCATGATAGATGGTAGGGGAAAATTGAACAATCATCGTTTCGTGAGGTAGTAGTTCGCCGTACACAGAAATAATATGTTCATATCCATTAGATGGTGGGATATGTATGTGTAGTTAAAATAATTATCATACAAATATAATAGTATATTGATGATATAGGTTTTTTTATGTAATCAAACAATAAGAAGAGCATAGGGAGTGGAGAAGGAAAATAAATGAAAGGAACTTGAGAGAAGACATTACCTCTAAATCGGGTAATTTCATTTGATTAAAACTAAAAGTATTTCTTGAATTGAATTATGCCCAATATAAGGCTTCTAAGAGGAAATGATGCATGTTTGGAACTTATTTTAATGGAATTTTTAAGATCTAAGTGGCTTGAGAGTTGTGATTAAGTGGGTAGAGGTGGTAGCCTTTTATAAGTGGGAGGAGGGGCACTTTTGGAAGGTCTTGAAATATTATTTTATTATAAATTCTATTTCGATTAAAAATGGTCCAAAACTCATTTAATTAAATGATAAGATGATATTGGTTCGAATACCCATCATCTAATAATTTTTAGACAAGTTTTGTATTTTTTTGTATCCTTATCGTTTTGGTTTAAACCTTATTTTACCATTTTTAATCTTAGATTGATATCATGTTATCTACACATTGTGGGTTAATTTAATTACCATATATTGTCAAAAGACCCACAAAAAAGTAATTTATGACATATCTGGTCTTATATTAACCATTTTTCCAAATTTTAGATTTTTAGAATTTAATATCATTTAATAAACTATTTTATATTTTATGTTATGAATTAGGTCAATTTTTGATACTATTCCTACTTGACTTTTTTACAAATTCATAACAACTTGATTCCTTTGAAAAAAATTAAATTAATCTTGAACATTAATATTCACATATAGAACTTATGTATGAAATTAATTATGTCAAATAATAAATATTTTAATATTTATAATATCATTTATTTGAATCCTTTATTGATGAAGCAATCACTACATCATCATTATGTCCTAAATTAAATTTATTCATTTAATGTTTAAAAATTATAAATAAAATATCATGATGTAAGAAATATTTTTAGATTTATAATTAATATTTATAGTCTAAGATATCAATTATATACCCCATATAAAAAACATTTTAGTAAGAAGATACATGTTTATGTTATTTTTCTTTTTTACTTTAAATTAATTAATATAACATGTCATTATCTCTCCCAAGTGGCTCCCAAATACCGAATGTTAGGCCTAAGGATTTTCATGGTCAGAAATAACTCTTCCAATAGGATTAGTACACATTTAGGGTAGTTTTATATTATTAAAATATTATTTTTACCCTTATTTACCACATTTTCCCTTTAACCAGGGTAAATAAAAAAAATTACTGATGTTACTATTCATAATGTCCACAAATAAAAGGTACCTATTTACAAAATTTAGACCTTTTAATTCCAAATATGAAATTCATATTTTCCAAATTAAAAGCACATAAATTTAAAAAATTAATTTTAAAATAATTTCCATTATTAAAACCAAAAAGTGAGTTTTTAAGAAGCAAAAACCATCAAAATATTGACATGTGTTTATGTACAATTTCATTGTAAAATTTAATCCAATGTTAAAAATTGGATAAAATGATAAAAATTTAGTCCAATTACACTTTAAAACCAATTTAAAGGAAAATATAACTATATAAATAAATTAGATGAAAAAGCAGTTTTGAATAAAAATACAGTATTTTCACTATTCATTAAAATATAGATTTTATCTTAAAAATACCAAAATTTCAAATAAATTAAATATTTATGCCCCTATTCTAAATAAAAAGTTTATTTTTTCCAATATAACTTATAAAAATGACAAAAACTATATTCAAAAAGGGCTCTCCTTCAAAATGTAGTAAAACACACTTTTAAAAGTATAAGAGTATTTTATGTTTAAAATTAGATTCATTCTCATTTTAAGCCTGTAAAATTTACTGGATAAATGTAAAAACATTTAATTTTTTTTATAATCGTATATTTTTTTATTTTGTTCATTCCCACCAATACAATTCCTAGGCATTAACTAACATTTAAAATAATAATATTATTGTTGTATTATTTGTTGGTATAACTCAGTGTTGCGTGCAATGTATGAATTTGGAGAAACCCGTTGTTGTGTGTCAAATAAGATATTTAAAAAGTGTCCCCTTTAATATAAAATAAATGTCTTATTCATAAATATTAATAGATATGAGTAAGTATTATTCTATAAATACCTGGGATTCTATAATGCATCAAGTCAAGGGACAATGGATATTTCCCATGATGAATAAAGAAATGAGGGTTAAATGCACAACCATAAAAACGGGGAATAAACCTCATCCAATGTTCATGTTTTCCTCAATCCATATCCTTTATAAAAACAAATTTAAAATTGAAAATAATCAAATTAAACTCCCAAAAAACCACACAAATAATCCCATCCCACAAAAAACTGACCTCTGATTCAATATATTGGTTTATTAATTTGTATTCATTGTATAAATCATAAATGGAGAATAAATTTGAATAAAATTACATCCTACCTCAATATGGATTTATTTTTTATAGAGAAATATCCTACGTCATTGTCATTTGCAAGATCCCCGAATCCTGTTGCACACCGATCTCCGATCTATGATCTGAATGGCGTTCGACTAATATAGATCATCTGATGATCTGTCTAATGGTTATCCAATGACCCTTGGGTTATATGGATAAACTTGGATATTTTTAATAACCATATACTTATAGAATAATTTAATTTTCTTCATTAACATATTTAATTAAATAATTTATATTATTATTTTATTTATTTTAAACCCGCGATGAATTTTCCCCAAATGACCCTTACTGAAAACTTTTATGTCGTGCCTACGGTATAAACCATGTTCTAAACTCAATGGTTCCATAATATTTTTGATTTGGGACTCTGTTTAGAAGTTGTTACGCATTTTAAAGAGAATTATTCCCACATTATATTTTATATATTTAATATATTTCCAACAGTTATTCCAGGAACATAGAGCCTTAAAATCGCAAGCTATCTCAGCGTATGGTTTTGAAAAAAAATTCATACTATATCAAAAAAGAATACATGAAAAAATACAAGTAATTACATTCTACCCACCTTGGGTATTTACATCCCAAAAATCTAAAACATTAGATACAAAATTAGATGTGGGTACAGAGCATAAATATTAGCCTCTCGCTCCTAGCTACTCTTCTAAATATTCCCATGCTTCCATCGAACACACACTAAAGGAATATCTCAGCCATGAAATATCCTCTCATTATGATCCTCAATCTTCACTGATTACTCAATAAAGGTCGATCCATCATTGATGTCAATATTGGCCCAGTTGATAATGTGTGATGTTCCAGAACATCCCTCCTTAGTTACGACACAAGGAAGATGTCGAGTACCCTATCTAACTATGATGGTAAAGCTAAGCGCTACACCACCCCACCAACTCTAAGTAGTATATGGAAAGGAATAGTGAATCTATTAGATAGCTTGACACCTCGAACAAATATTTTTAGTATACATCAAGGTGAAACACATAGAAACACATGATCTCCCTCCTAAAAATCCAAAGTCCTATTTTTTTCTGTCTGTATAATAATTTTGATGGTTTTGTTTATTTCTCATCTACTCCTAGATGATTTAAACCTTCTCATTAGTAGCTTTCACAAACTCTGGTTCCATGAGTGTTGGCTCTATTGTATTATTCTAGTAAAGTGGTGACCAATAGGGCCTAAAAAAACAAATCCTCAAATGGTGCCAAACCAATGGTGGAATGATACCTTTTATTGTATGAAAACTCTACCAGTGGTAGGGGATCCTCCCTGTAACATCCATCTTTTTAAATTAATTTTTATTTTATTAATTCTTGGCTCTATGTTCTTGCGCCATGTCTGGGCTAGGTCCCGAATTAAATTTTTTGTCTTTTAATACTTTTACTGCGTTTTAGACCCGTGCGCGATCACTGTACGATGGGCGATAGCCGCGCAGTCAGCCTGGGAGTCGCGAAAACGTCCAACGATTAAAATAAATATCGATTTATTTAAATAAAGTGAGTTAAAAGTTTAAAGTGTAATAATAATAATTTTATTATGTAATTTATAAAAATATAATTAGTGTGGCGTTATTATTATTATTATTATTACAACTTTTATTAATATTATCCTTTATTGTTGTTATTTTTATTATTATTATTTTTATCTTTGGTATTCTTGTTATTATTATAATTATTATTGAAACTATTAGTTATATATTACTGGTTTTATTATTATTAATAATATTATTATTAATATTATTGTTGTTGTAATAATAATATTATTAATCTAATAAAATGAAAAAACCCCGGAAAACCCTAGCTACCCGGTCACCCCCCCATTTTCCCCCATCCGCTATGTGGTGCCCCTCTCCTTCCCTAGTTCCGCGTTGTGCGCCCCATCCCCGGCCTTTGCTCCCTCACCCTCAACCCACCTGCTCTAGCCCTCTCACCGCATACCCCGCCTCTCAGCTCCAACGCTCCCCTCCCTTTCCGACCTCACCCCAGCCTCTGCCGACCTTCCGCCTTATGCCGACCTGCCGTACCACTGGACACCCTCCGCACCATCAGACTCCATCTTCACTCGCCCCTCCTCTTCTCAGTGCACCGACCAGCCTCTGTCAGACCCCTCGCCACCACCGGCCTCTCCTCCACATCACTGTTCCGCTCTCCGGCTCACACCCCAACCTCCACTCTCCCAGCCTCGCTGCCAGCCCCCTATGCCTTTGGCTAGCTCACCTCGCCCAGCTACCCGACCTCCAGCTAGCACGCTGTCCGGCCAGCAGCGGCACAACCATCTCCTACAGCACCCTTTGGCTTCCTCTCCTACGCGTGCAACCTCTCTGGCAAACCCCTTCCGTCGGTTGGTTGTGTGGAGTTTTTTCTACATTGATCTCTCTTTTTTTAAGGTCATTTTCTTCACTTTGGTTTTACAATTTTGTTTTTTTAGGTCGGTGTAAACTTTCCAATGGGTCGTTTGAGCTGCGTTTGGGTTTTGAAGTTGATTGTTGAATGCTTCTCCATGATGTTGAGTTTCCCCATTAATTTTAGAAATGCTTTGATTGCTTGAATTTTTCACCTTCATTGGTATTAATTAATAATTTTTTGATTTCTAGAGTATTTTTTTGGGGAGAAATTATTAATTTTTGGTCAAAGAACTTTGTTTGGATAATTATTTTACCTGCTTAATTGATTTGGCATGTTTTTTGGTGAGTTAGTTCAGAACGAAGTTTAGTATTTAAATGAACTTAGTTTGCCTTTTATATTTGGTAGCATGCTCATGTGAATTTAAGGTGTGTTTTGTTGAAAACTAGATTTGTGATGTTTAATATATTTTCATCAATTTGTGTATTTAGTTTTTCAAACTATGCAAGTTGTGAATTTTCAATCATGGTATGTTGTGGGTGTGCATTATTTCAAAAATGTGTTCTTTGGATGAGTTTTGGGTGTGTGGGCTGTGGGTTACTATTTGGAAATCATTTTATAAATTTTAGCATGGTGTATTAAATAGTACAAGCGGTGCGAGTTATGTTGTGAAAGTAGGTCAATGTGGTAATTTTCTGATGTCTGTTGTTTTGGATTTTTTAAGTCTGTGTTTATGTATTTTAGTTATCTTTGAGTTTTCAGCTCGTTGGCAAGGTTTTTCCATGATATTGCGGTCATCATCCGGTTTCATATACTTGTGCGTGAGTGTGAGACGTGCCGCGTCTTCATAACCGAGCTACAAGTTGAGGTAGTTCCCCCACTGCACTCACCATTAAATTCAAAATTTATTAATTTCTTGATATTTTATTAATTTTAATAAATGGGAAATAATATAAGATAATTAATTTTTAAATGATTATTTGGTGTAAAAAGACAAGTTTATTTTATACATGACACTTGAAAAATTTTCATGATGAACAGACACCCGATAGTGAAAGAATGCCCATTTGACCTTTAAACATAATTCAAAAAATTTCAAATATAGTTCTGGTTTATTGATAAATGATTTCTTTTGATGCGTGAACAAGTGTTTTGGTTATTTTGAGAAATGACTATTTTCATTAAAATTGGTGATGGCCCGTTGGACACATTAATAAAATCAATTATTTTGGAAAACTCTCTTCGGGGTGACTTAGGGGAGATATTTGGTGTCTGTTGACTGCATGAATTGTGTGTGATGTTTGTGCTACTTGATTGACTTTGTTGACTCACCCCATTCCTTTTTATTATACCTGTTGACATGGGAACCTGGCATAGTAAGTTAATATTATGAGAACGATTGCGGCACTAGTTTAGATTATGCACTGGTTAGAGGCCCTTAGTACAGATTATACTCTCCTAGGGGATTGGGACCCTCAGTTAGGTCTTGTAGGGAAACACCGGGCATTAGGGCGTTATGACTTCATCGAGAGTAGGCATGCCTTCAGGATGAGTCAAATGTATTGTATGTTCTAGATTGTTCACGAGATCCTAGGCTCAACCCATGTTTTCTTTAGTGTTTGTTCTTATGTGGCATACATTTTAGAGGTCTAGTATAGTTGCTGGCCCCTATGTGCCACTTTTTTCCATTTCCCTTAGTGTGTGTTGTGTGTGGTTTTCCATTTGACAGACAACTAAAATTTGAATTTCTAAATTGTTTGAGGAAATGTTTTAAAATGCAATTCACCTGTTCCTTTCAAACATTAAACTTGTTTTTAAATTAAAAAGGTAAATGGACTATTACTTGTCTTAAAAATAGAAGTGTGTTTGTGGAAACCCATATTTTTTATAATTTAGTTCAAACCTAGAATTATTAAATTTCTTTATTTAAAGGTAGTGCATTGGGAATAGTTTGTTGGGAAGGCCTACTATGTTTTAATACTCATGCCTATAGTGTTTTCCTATTTTTAGTTTTGTTACAGGTTTGAATTGAGCTTGCTCGCTGTGGGTGAGAGTTGGTTGTGGACTAGTGAGTCACTCTCGGAGCCGCGAGGAGTTTTGGTTGTGGTTAGTTTATATTTTTGTTGTTTTTTGTTTTTCATTCTTCATGTCATTTATTTGCCTTGTGTTATTCTACTTTTTTTTTCTGCTTCTTTATTTATTTTCACTGGGCCAAATCATTCCCTCTTTTTTTTTTGATGTCCGACACTAGTTTCTACCCCGTGGGGATCGGGAACGCCCCTCGGGCCATGTCGTGGGCCGGCTCGGGTGACTTGTTCAAGGTCGACCCGGGTTGGTTCGTGGAAAAATGGTATCATAGGGAGGTTATTGTTATTTGGGGTATCCAGTAGATGGAGATTATGACTGTCAGGACTCGAGAGGTTGGTACGAGAAGGACGTCACGAACCCTCGCCCGCTCCAAACCTGGAGTCACCAGGGGTAGTCCGGTAATTGAGTTCTTGTCTTTTTCTTATTTCTTTTGGATTGAGGGATGACAACGGAGGCAAAC
This sequence comes from Viscum album, assembly GCA_963277665.1. Classification (NCBI taxonomy): domain Eukaryota; kingdom Viridiplantae; phylum Streptophyta; class Magnoliopsida; order Santalales; family Viscaceae; genus Viscum; species Viscum album. The sequence continues at coordinate 1,495,760,212 of OY728120.1, forward strand.
CGATGTTATATTGTGATTTTACATGGAGTAGTGACCCATGTGGATTCGGCGTACACTGTTTAAGTTCCTCCTAGTCATCTACGCTTACTTGGGGCATGACCCACTACCATGTCTCTAGGTTAAGCATGACTACTAGTCCCTCCCTTCGGTGATTTGATGCAAGTTGTGTGATGTATTGGTTCTTGTGGGTGTAAGTGCACTTTTGAAAATGAAAAAAAGGTTTTTTAAATGAGAACAATTTCTTTTAAATGACTTTAAATTTGAGAATGGGATTTTTAAAATTGAATGTTCTTGGTTTAAAAATCTGTTAGTTCCTTGGAACTGGTCGAGATATGGACTGGGTTAAACCTCAGGTACTCTTTATGAACATTTTCATATGTGAGGGAATACATGAGAAGTGTGTGTTAGTGCATATGGATGAAAGCAGATGAAGACATGTGCAATGGTTCATGGGATTACTGGGGTGTGCACTTGGAATTAAAGGCTTGACCTTGTTTTTCTAAATCAATTTTAAAAAAGGAAAAATGATTTTTTGGAAATTCAAATTGGTTTGAAAAATAGGTTTGGCATTTGGAAAATGTTCTTCAAAGAAGGCAGTTTGGAAATATATAATAAAAAGGGTGTTTTAAGGAAGAAATTTTGGGTTGGGTTTGAATTTTTTTGTTCTTCTTTGAGTTGATTGTTTTCAGATGATGGTGATTCCAATGATGTTTCTTCGGATTGATATTGGTTTTTGTTCTGTGTTTTATATGTTGTTCAGAAAATGCTGCCCAGAAAGGTCTCTAAGGTTTCTGATAATTCATGACTAGTTTTTGGTCCTTCTCGGTCATTGTCTATCCTTCATGGTGACAGGGGTTCGTTAGAAGTAGCAGAATGGCTTGAAGGGGTCCAGCGTGTCTTTTGGGTATTGGGAACTCCTGAAGCTATCAGAGTGCATGCTATTTTGGGGTTGTTTGAAGGTCCAAATCTGGATGAATGGGAGTTGTTCACCCCACCATCACTGCAAGTTGAGATGATGTGGGATATCTTTAAATCCTTCTTCGTCCGATGGTTTATACCTGAAGAGGTGAAAATGAAGAAAAAGGAAGAGCTCATGCGTATTCAAAAAGGCCAATGGACTGTGAAGGCATATGTTGACCATATCAAGGAGCTTGTGTCCTTTTCTTTGGAGGTAGTGTCACAGGATTTGATGAGGACTTCTCTCTTCATTGGGGGTCTTCACCCAGAAATCAAGGAGCAGGTCCTCCTTTCTAAAAACCATTTTTTCGAGAAGTTGGTGTATGAGGTGTTCTTAGCTGAACTGGTCTCCGGAGCGTAGAAGCTTGACAATCCAACATATCCAGTTACTCATGAAGGTTCCCCATTTGGAAACCAAGATATTCCAGAGGAACTTGTTTCAAAAGAGACCTCTGTAGTGATTTTGTCTTCTAGTTCTTCAGACCGTTCAGTGGTGTGCCACCAGTGTGGCCGGTTCGGGAATGTGAAGCCATCATGCCGCATCCCTCCAAAGACGTGTCATTATTGTGGGTGTCTGGGTCATCTAGAAAAGTTTTGCAGGAAGCGTTTCCTGAAGAAGACGCTGTGAACAGAGGAATTTCAGTTCTTGATTACGAGGTAGGAGATGCTTCAGCCATCAGATCCCCAACCACATGCCTTGAGGTGAAGCTCACACTCAGTCGGGAGTTTCTAGGGGTGTGAAGCCTTGGCCCAGGTCTTGTGTTCCATGTTGGAAGTAGAAAATTTAAAGTCTTTTCATTTTATTTTTTGTACTCTTAAAGTTTTGACATTGTTTTAAGTTCATTGATTCATCGTGGAGTTATAGTAGACATGTTATATTGTAATCGAACAGTTTTGTTTGTCTGATTATGGTTTTTTGAATCGTACGTTTTTCATAAAAGTTGTCTGGACCTTGTTTGGGTTGATCTTGGTTTAGCAGTGTTTGTTTGGAGATGTAAGTGCCTACGAAGGAGTTAAGTCTTTTAGTTATACTTTGGTTCACTATTGGGATCATGTTCTTCTTGGAGGTTCTTCACTAGTGTTTGGGGTTTTTGATCTGGGTCGAGAGTTCCATGTTTCAGTGTAGGTGTTGTTCGCTCTTGCTACAGAAGTTAGTTTGGATCGGTTGGGAGTTCCTGTGTCACCCCCCTCCCGGGGTGGTACGTTTAGGTGTTAAATTTCCACTATAGTTGAATTCTTGTGGTTGGGAGAACCCTCTTGTGTTCTCCCATTCTCTTGTGGTGTGGTTCCTTTCAGTTTCAGTCGGGCATGGATTCTTGCTCTATCCATTTTTCGGTTGGGTGACTTTCTGGGGGTAGAAAGTTTCCGTGGTGGGGATAATTGTCACATCCATATTTTTAAATGAATTTTTATTTTATTAATTTTCAGATCCAATTTCTTATGCCAAGTTCGATCTAGGTTCCGAATTAAAATTTTTGTCGTTTAATACTTTTTCTGGGTTTCGGACCCCTTCATGATCACCGCACGATGGGCAATAGCCGCGCAGTTAGCCCGGGTGTCGCGAAAACGTTTAACGATTAAAATAAATAAATATTTATTTAGATAAAGTGAGTTAAATGTTTAAAGTGTAATATTAATAATATTATTATGTAATTAATAAAATTATTATTAGTGTGGTGTTATTATCGTTATTATTATTATTATTATTATTTGTATTATTATTATTATTATTTTTATTACAACTTTTATTAATATTATCTTTATTATTTTTTTTATCATTTGTTTTATTATTATTATTATTATTATTGAAACCATTATTTATCTATTACTGGTTTTATTATTATTTTTATTATCAATATTATTATTATTTTAATAATAATATTATTAATATAATAGAATGAAGAAAAACCCGAAAAACTCTAGCTACCAGGTCACCCCCCCTTTTCCCCCATTCATTATGTGGCACCCCTATCCTTCCCTGGTTCCGCGCTGCATGCCCCGTCCCCGGCCTTTGCTCCCTTTCCCTCAACCCGCGTCCTTTGGCCCTCGTACCGCACACCCCGCTTCTCACATCCAGCAATCCCCCTCCCACTCTGACCTCACCCCAGCCTCCGCCGACCTTCTGACTTCCGCCTTATGGCTACCCGATGCACCACTGGACACCCTCTGCACCGCCGAACTCCCTCTACACTCGCCCCTCCTCTTCTCAGTGCACCGACCAGCCTCTACCGGACCACTCGCCAGCACCGGCCTCTCCTCTATAGCACTGTTCTACTCTCCAGCTCACTCCCTGACCTCTACTCTCCCAGCCTCGCCGACAGCCCCCTACACCTTTAGCCAGCTCCCCTCGCCCAGTTTCCCGACTTCCAGCCGACACTTTATCCGGAAAGCAGCAGTGCAACCATCTCCCGCAACACCCTTCGACTTCCTCTCCTGCACGTGCAACCTCTCCGGTGAACCCCTTCTGTCGGTTGGTTGCGTGGAGTTTTTTCTCCATCGATCTCTCTTTTTTAAGTTCCTTTTCTTCACTTTGTTTGTTCAATTCTATTGTGTCAGGTTAGTGTAAACTTTCCACTGGTGCGTTTGAGCTGCGTTTGGGTTTTGACGTCAATTTCTAGATGCTTCTCCATCATGTTGAGTTTCCCCATTAATTTTAGAAACACTTTGATTGATTGAATTTTTCATCTTCATTGGTATTAATTAATTATTTTTTGATTTCTAAAGTAATTGTTTTGGGATAAATTATTAATTGTTGGTCGAAAAGCATTGTTTTGATAATTATTTTATTTTCGTTATTGATTTGGCTAGTTTTTTGGTAAATTAGTTCAGAGCAATGTTTAGTTTTTAAATGAACTTAGTATGCGTTTTATATTCGGTAGCATGCTCATGTGAATTTAAGGTGAGTTTTGTTGAAAACTAGATTTGTGATGTTTAATATATTTTCATGTATATGTTTATTTAGTTTCTCCAACTATGCAAGTTGTGAATTTTCTATCATGGTATGTTGTGGGTGTTCCTTTGTTAAAAAATGTGTAGTTTGGATGATTTTTGGGTGTGTGGGCTGTGGGTTACTCTTTGGAAATCGTTTTATAAATTTTAAAGTGGTTTATTAAATAGTACAAGCGGTGCGAGTTATGTTGTGAAACTAGTTCAAGGCGGTTATTTTGGGATGTTTGTTAGTTTGTATTGTTTAAGTCTATGTTTATGTATTTTTGTTATCTTTGCAGTTGCAACATGTTGGCAAGGTGTTTCTGTGATATTGTGGTTGTCAGCTGGTTGTGTGTACTTGTGCACGAGTCTGAGACGTGCCGCATCTTCGTAACCGAGTTGTAAGTCGAGGTAGGTCCCCCACTACACTCACATTTTAATTAAAAAATTACTAATTTATTGGTATTTTATTAATTTTAAAAATCAAGAAATAAAATAAGATAATTAATTTTTAAATTATTATATGGTGTAAAAAGAGCCGTTTATTTTATACACGACAATTGATTTTTTTTTGGATGAACGAACACCCAGTAGTGAAAGAATGCATGTTTGGACTTTAAAAATAATTCCCAGAATTTCAAATGTAGTGCCGGTTTACTGATAAATGATTTCTTTTGAAGCATGAACATGTTTTTTGGTTCATTTGAGAAATGATGATTTTCTTTAAAATTGGTGAAGGCCCATTTTGGAACTTTAATAAAAACAATTATTTTAGAAAACTCTCTTCGGGGTGAGTTAGGGGTGATCTTTGGTGTACGTTGACTGTATGACTTGTGTGTGATGTTTTTTCTACTTGATTTACTTTGTTGACTCATCCCTTTCCTTTTTATTATACGTATTGGCATGGGAACCTGGCATAGTAAGTGAATATTCTGATAATGATTGCTGCACTAGGTTAGATTACGCACTAACTAGTGGCCCTTAGTACGAATTATACTCTGCTAGGGGATTGGGCCCCTCAGTTAGGCCATGTAGGGAAACAGTGGGCATTAGGGCGTTATGAAGTCATCGAGAGTAGGCATTTCTTCAGGATTAGTCACATGTATAGTACGTTCTAGATTGTTCACGAACTCCTAGGTTCCACCCATGTTTTCTTTAGTGTTTATTTTTATGTGGGGGATGTTTGAGAGGTCTAGTTCGGTTGCTGGCCCTTGGGTTCCATTCCATTTCCATTTCCCTTAGTGTGTGTTGTGTGTTGTGTGTGGTTTTCCATTGGACTAACAATTGAAATTTGAATTTCTAATTTTTTTACGAAAATGGTTTAAAATGAAATGCACCTGTTCCTTTCAAACATTAAACTTGTTTTTAAATTAAAAAGGGAAATGTACTGTTACTTGTCTTAGAAATTGAAGTGTGTGTGTGGAAACCCATAATTTGTATAATTTAGTTCAAACCTGGAATTAGTAAATTTATTTATTTAAAGGTAGTGCTTTGGGAATAGTTTGTTGGGCACGCCTACTAAGTTTTAATACTTATGCCTATAGTGTTTTCCTGTTTTTTGTTTTGTTTCAGGGTTTAATTGAGCTTTCTCTCCATGGGTGAGTGTTGGTTGTAGACTGGTGAGTTACTCTCAGAGTTGTGAGGAGTTTTGTTCATGGTCAAGTTAGTTTTCTATTGTTGGTTGTTCTTCCTTTTTCATGTCATTTATTTTCCTTGTTTTATTCTACTTTCTTTTCCACTTATTTATTTATTTTCACTGGGAAAAATGGTTCCCTCTTGTTTTGTTTTGATTCCTAGCACTATTTGAGAGCCAGTGGGGATGGGGAACACCCCTTGGGAAATGTCGCGGGCCGGCTCAGGTGACCGGTTCAGGGTCAACCCGAGTTGGTTCGAGGAACTCCCACTTTTTTCGAGAGTCCAATCTGCATTCTCACAACATGTCTTCCAAAATATGGATGGTCCTCTTGGTATATCCATCAAATTGGGGGTGAAACACTATTCTGGTGTGTAACTATGTCCCAATAACCTCATGAAATATCTTTTACAAACGAGATGTAAAGAAATCATCATGGTAAAAAATTATTGTTTATGGATCTCCATCAAATCAGAACACCTCCTATACGTAGAGGAATTCCAATATCTGTACTAAACTATTCTCTTAGATAGCTAGGAAGCAGACCAACATGGTGAGTTGGTATTTGATCACTCAAATGGAATTATGACCCTTGGACCTACATGGTAATATCATCATGAAGTTCGTTGTTTTCCCATACCATGTCCACTCTGGAACATCAAGGGGTTGATCTAAACTTGTTGGAACACGGTTCTTATCCATTACTTAATAATGAGTAAGGCATTGAGAAAAAAAATATAAACTCCCCTTTTCATCCATCGTCACCAAAACTGATATCATAGGTCATATTACATCTTTTACATACCTGGATGTACTACCAAAGTAGAATTATGAATATCTCTCAAAACCTCCTCCTATAATGTCACTAGTACCATTGTGCATCCTATGAAATGAATGACATGCTCCCTACCTTCAAAAAAAACCATCAGGAGCATGTACAGTGCATTCCAGAGTTTTTAGGGTCTCACAACCAGTATCCCCAAGTTGTGTCTCCTTAACATTCTATAAATTTGGATGTTTAAAAAACATATAATTGATGTAAGCTACTATATTTCCATCTATAAAGGATAACTACAATGAGACCAACTTCTCTGACTCCTCGTTCAGCAACTATGAGCAAGATCTCCTACTAATAGAATCTACTACCATGTTTCCCTTCAAAAACGTATAGACAACATTGAAGTCATAATCCTATAGAAACTCTAAAAACAACTTCAATATCAACTTGAGATCCTTTTTAGAGAAGATATACCTTAGACACTTATTCTAAAAACAGACAATAAACCGCTCACCCATCTGTTGGTTTCGCCACTTCTTTAGTGTGAAGAATACCTCTGAAAACTCAAGATCATGGGTCATATAGTTCTAGTATTGTGGTTTCAACTGACAAGAAATATAGGAAATCACTACCTTCCTCTACATCAGAACACAACCAACCTAGTTCCTAATGCATTGTAGATCACAATGTACTAAATACCCCCTTCTAACAACCTCAAGATGGGAGCACACCTCAATCTCTATCTCAAATACTGAATGGCCAGAGAGAACCTTTCCATACACATGTAAGGATCCCCCTTTCAAGAAACTTTTTTCACGGGAGATGATATCCTATAGAAATTAGTTATTAATATCTGGTAATAGGCAACCAACCCAAGAATCTCCGTACCATTTCCACGTTCTTGGGTGGATCCCAATCTAACACTACCTAGAACTTTTTCAGGACCACTAATACACTATATATTGAGATAACATGTCCCAAAACGTGGAAAAAATAAATCCAAAACTGAAACTTATAAATATTCCCATAACACTGGTGCTCTTGGAGTATGTCCAGAACCATCCTCAAGTGTCTTGCATGCTCCTCATCAGATGTCAAGTACATAAGGATATTGTTGATGAAGACTACAATGAACTGGTATAATAAGGGCTAAAAGATCTGGTTCATGATTCCCATGAACACTTATAGGGAATTTTTTCACACCAAAGGGAATCACCAAGTACTCAATGTGACCATAAAAATATATGAATGCCTTCTTCGGTATATCCTCCTCTTGTACTCGCTACTAGTGATAGCCAGATCTAAGGTTAACCATCAATAACCATCATGACCCTCTCAACTGATCAAAGAGGTCATCGATCCTCAAAAGTGGATAGTTTTTCATCATTTTCATCTCGTTCAAGTTTCTTTAGTTCCCATATAACCTATAACTTTCATCTTCCATATTAGTGAACATAACTAGGGATATCTGTGGTGGAACACTGATTTTGACAAACCCCTTCCCCTGTAAGTCCTCCAACTGCACCATTAGCTCATGAAGCTCTGTGGGATCCATAAAATATGCTGGCATATATATAGGTGTTGTCTTAGGGTGTAGAAAAATGTATAAGTCTATATATAAAAGGATAGGTAAGCCTAGAACATCCTCCATAAATACATCTTATTACTCTGACATCACTACAGAGAACTGATAACTCATAACATCCAGTACACTATGGGTCAAGCTAGCCAATAAATGAGTAATCGACTGAACCTTCCTATGCATTTGTCCATCTTGCAATTTTTGGGTTTTATTTTCATAAAAAATGGAAAACTAAGTCCCATAACTATTAAAACACTATATCCTCTGCATGAAATAGTCAATTCAGACATGACTTATAAAAAACAGTCAATACTTAGGATGATTTCATAAGGATTTATTTATTATACAAAGGGATCACTATAGAAATTCTTGACTCCAAGAGTCATGTCACACTATTAGCACAATTGTGTGGTCATTGAGTTACCTTTAGTGAGAGTCTCCAAGTGCAGGGGTCGAGCGAAGGGATCAACCAAAATTTCAAAGTCTTAAACCTGATATGTGTCATTAATGGAATGAATAGAACCTATGTCTATTAGAACCACAACTATGGTTGAAAATACACAAGTCATACCACGTATCATTATCACACCCTCTGGGTCATAAGACTCAAACACCTATAACTGCACCTATCCCGGTCCCCCAGCTCCCTTAGAATGGTGTGGACTACCTGGGGGTGGTTTTGGTTACATGTCAAAGTGTCTACCACCTCTAGATACTCCCCCATCTCCTATTCCATGTCCACCTCCATGTTGACCTTCCATATCCTCCTACAACCTCTACCTCAGTATCCTATTTACTATGTCCCTTTCATCCGTACGTTGGGCATACAATCTCATGTAAGATGTACCCTTCCATCACATGAGTAGCACCACCACTCCCTGTGATGACTAAACCCATTCTTTGAGCCATGAACCACAAATAATCTATCTTGGGACATCCCCTTGAAGTGTATCAATTTTCTAGGTCCGTAAGACTAATGTAGCCCCCCTTATTCCAAAGAATATTCTCCTGCGTTCCCACTTCTGGTAACCAATTTCTATGTCTGTTCATCCAGGAAACATTCAAACACAAAATCTCAATCTTGAATCCCAATATAGGTAGGAATTCGTAGAGGTATAACAATGGCTTAGATATCTCTGTAAAATCCTAAAATCAAAGGTATGATCCCAAAATAACTAATCTTGAACCATATTCATCGAGTACCTAGAGATGTTGGTGAACCTCAATGAATACTCAACCACTATCATGCTTCCCTTCTAAATCGATAGACGATCCGAGATACATAAATCCATAAGAATATAGAGAGATAAATACTATATGAAAAGGAACTAAAACTAGGACCATTCTAGAGTTGCCTTATCATAATACAAGGTCCCTAAACCCCACCATCACCCTACTAAGACATGGAGATGGCTCGCCGCCAGGACCACCAGCTCATATGACGGTGTCCTGACCATACAGAAAACTGATGTTACCACCTCAAGACAATACTCAATCACCCATGGGTCGAGATTACCTTGAAACATGAGGGGTCTCTATCACTGAAACTCATAAATTCCACTCAGCCTATACACCTGATCCATTGGCACTACGAGTACTATATGATTATCAACTGGTGGTTATATATCAGGTGCACCACCTATAGGTTACACATCTATAATTGGTCCCTACATCGATGCCTCATCATGGGGAGGGGGGGTTATCCTCATGATCCTGAGGCATAATCCTCGATAGAATATGTCACAGAGGGATCCTAAAAGTTAATAAGATATACCATAGTCAATGAGTATATCTGTAGAGTTAACATAAGTATGAAATAGAAACCAAAACCCATTCCTATATAATGCATGTGCTTTTTTTCCTACAACCAGTTTTCTCACGTACCAAGTTGAAAGGATGTTGATCAGAGTCATGGTTTATGGATACATCTATTGCCACACCAATAATGGATTATCTGTTCTAAAATAGGAACTCAAAACACATAACACTATTTACCCAAACAAATATCACATAATCTTATCCTAAGGTAAACCAGACTCCTTTGATACCACTATGTCACGAACCATACCAATGGGGCCCATGACATGACTTCCCAAGACCACCTCCAATTGGCCAGGGGTTGGCGACTAGTGCTGTGTAGGCATATCACTAACAAGGGAGGATTTATCCTATGTTCCTTTACACACACATATCAAATCCCTTTCAATGATGAAATATAAAAAATAACTGAACAACTATACATTCATGCATCTAAATCCCATAACTAATGTATGAAAATAAGTAATGGGAAGTAAACAAAGACAAATAAAATCCCACAACACAGTGTCTGAAAAAAAGTCCAACCTAAAAGTAAATATGGAGATTGATATCAAGATACTACAAGAATACACCTCGGTCTATCTGACTCACTAAGAACTGCCTTGTCCTGGTCCCTCTAGGACCTTATCAAATGGTTGACCATCTTAAAAAAACATGACACATGCAGGAAAATCCTGTACAATGGTGAGTATAAAAATACCCAGAAAGACACCTTGAAACCAAACAGAATATTAAAAAATAATAATAGTTAGCTCTATACAAGTATATTTATTCAACACATATAACAAGAATATCCCGATATACTCTAGAAAGAAAAAAAGTCTTAAGGTAATGTCACAACCATAATACCATCCTTGTATTCCGGCTCAAAGGTTCCACATTGCACTCATCTAGGAGAACAAACTCTATGAGCCAGTTTTTATTGAAGGTGTCTCGATTAGAGGTAATACTTGCTGGGTATCTCCATGAGGTGTTTACACTAGATGTATGAATAGATATGATACATAGATGAGGATCACTTCCAAGGCCATGGGATGTAACAACAACTAAATATGGAACAACCTGCTAAGTAGAGGATCAATGACCATATATTTTTGGTAATGAAAATACTAAGAATGCAACTTAGGGTAAGAATATGAATAAAGGATCTCACTCTAGGCCTTAGGAAAGGATTCCAAAAACTCTATCCATGATGTCCGGCTAAAGGGATCATTTTCCTATGTGTAGGAGGTGATTACATACTAACCCTTAGAGAAATTATATTGGGAATGAACATGAATGAAACTTGTCCCAGATACAGAGGACAATCGATCCAATAAAAGTTTTAAGGAAAACACATCATGTGCTGGGAGTACATTGCATGCCCCTTTGGAACTGGGTCCTACCAATGTAAATAGTCAGTTCCCATTTCCATGTGGAAGTACACGGCCTGCCCAAGCGCATATACTTCTTCCTGTGTCCAAATAAAAAAATATGCATGTGTATCTCCGGCCTGGCTATGTCCATGTAGGAGTATACGGTGTGCCCGTGGCTGTGTACTCTCAGGCCATCTCTGTGTACACTTTAAGGTATGTGTTGCGCTATATGAGAGGGGTCATACTCCATGTGATAGGGTTATACTCTATGTTATCCTTAATTTCATCCTAAATCCTTATCCTCCACTATAAGGGACACACACAACATGCATCTCCCAAGGACACAATGTGTTGATCGGGATTTTCAAGAACTCAAAATCTTGAAACATGCATATCCTCTAATTATCTGGCCATCAATCAGACCACTCCCCCATCCGAAATCAAGGAGTTTGATTGGTCTGGGCTTTCTATTGTCGAATAATCAAAATTTATCCACCAAATCCATTTGAAAAATTCCTTCGAACATCATTCTTCATTACATGCCAAAGAATATGAAAATTGGGTATCCACATCATCTGATCCACTATCGCTTCATCATTACACATTATTCTCATCATGTTAATCCATGATCTGCAATTTCAAAACATTGTGACATGAAATGGGTGTTCAACGTTTGGTTTGTTGGTATACATTGAATTGAGGGCCAAAGGAAATCTCCCATGATGAACAAAGAAATAGGGGAGAAATTTACAACCACAAACTTGACGAACATAACTACATCAAATTTTCATGTTGGACTTGATCAATTTTTACTAGAATGATAAACAAAGAATCGATAGTAATCAAACAAAACTCCCAACAAACCCCCTCAAATAAATCCATACCACAAAATGACCTATCAGCATATCGATCCATTTGTCTATTAATTCATGTTCATTGGATAAATAAAATAAAAGGAAAAAATACGAATATAAAAATGTCCTAACTCAAGTTAGATCAATCATTGATGGACAAAACCCTATGTCATTTTCATTGGTGAGATATTTGAATCCCGTTGCACATCAATCACTGATCCATAATTCAGTTGGTGTTCATCTGAGAGAGATCCTTTAACACTCTCTCCAATAGTTCTCTAATGGCTCTAGGGTTATTCGACTAAACCTAAGGATTTGGAATATCCTTATACTTATAGAAATATTTAGGTCACTGCATCAATAGATTAAATAAAATAATTAATTTAATTATTTTATTCCTTTTATGCATGCAATGACTTTACCACAAATGACCTACACCGAGAAATGCTTTGTTGCACCAAGGGTATAACTAGAATTCTGAACTCAATGGTGCCCTCAAATATTTAATCTGGGCCCCCATTTAAAATTTATTATACATTTTCAAGAAAATTGCACACACATGATATTTAATATATTTAATATTTATAATAAAATTATTTTGGGCACATTGGGCCTTAGAATCAAATTTTTTTCTCAAAACCTAGTGTAGAAAATTATTCATGCATTATCCAAAATGAACAGATGAAAAAAATATGAGTCATTACATATTCAATAAAATTTACTAGTGTAAAATAATTAAAATCAATGTGTCATATATCATTAAAGAATATGGATATAAAATTTAAATAAAAAATAAAAAATGAACATAAACGTTCATAACCCCCTAAAACGAATATGAAATATACTAGGAATCAATCATCATTTGAAAAAAATTTAAAAGTAATGGTTCAATAAAATTTCAACCCTTTCATCACATACACCTCAAACAATTATCATCCTTAAGAATCAAGAATAAACCAAAACAAGAAAATCCCAAGCAGAATAACTTGGGAAAACACAATCAAATTGCATCCTAGTTACTGAGGACACCAAAAAACATATTTGAAAATTGGCTTTTGAAATAATTCTACCTTTAAATTAACTGTAAAATTTTTAAAAATTAATTTTAGTTTATATGATTCCAGTTCTATTTAAAACTTTTCAAATTAAAACCACTAAATTATAGGGAGAAATAAAACCTTTTTTAACAAAAAACAATAAAAATTTCTTTATTTTAAATCAAAATACTCAATATCGGTACCAAAATATATACTAATTGAAAATATTTTTTATATAATTTAAATCTTTTCATGATTAGATATAGAAACTACTTTAATTTTTTATGGTGATATAATTATATCCCATAAGAAAAATTTTTAGATACAATACACACCCTTTTCTTCCAACATTCAAATCCTTTAGATTATTACCAACCATTTCGATAAAAAAAAAATTCAATTTAAATCTATAAAAATTATAACACACCCATATCTTTTAAATAAATGTTTAATTGTCTTCCAAAAACCATTTTTTAGTTATAAATGGAAGGGGCATATGAATCAACCTATAATAGACCTCTCTCTACACACCATAACTGATAAACCACGAATGACTGAGAGAATTATTGAGCCTTATATATTCATACCAATGATGCTCCAAAGAATATAAAAAAGGATTAGAATATCATGCCCGGTTCAAGACTTCCCACGTCATCCATATCCAAGTAACCATGTCATAACTTTAACCATATCAAATCCATTTCCAAGGAATGAAAATACTGTTAGCATATATACCTCGTGAAATACATCAACTAACCCAAAATTGTGTCTTTAACGTGACTTAGAACTAGGGTTCTATATCTCAGATGCAAGGATACAAAACACAATACTACCAGAAATGATTAAAAATAGTCAACAAAAACATTTTTATCAAATAATACATGCCTTAAAAAATCATAGGATGGTCAGAATTAGTCTTCATCATCCATTCTAACACCATACTTTTTATATCTCAATATTAATTCCTTTGTAACTGATATAATATTGTTTAAGTAAGAATTAAATCAATTAATAGTAACTTATAACAGCATTAACATCAAAATATAGATACTAAAGCTGTATTCCATAATCTCATGAAATATATGAAGAACTTGTTAAAAAAAAGCTAGAAAATAATCAACTAGTAGCTATCAAGTAAGATATATAAAGGTTATAAAACAAGTCATCAACACCAAACTACCATAATATTCCTTCACATCAATATGACCATCACTTCATTCCCCCATATTTCTAGGCTATATATTCCTAAATACATCATACTATATTCTCTAAAGGATATCAAGAACATTCCATAATTTCTAGTTTCATGAAACCTAATTTTAAGAAGATTAACTAATATTCAAAAACCAATCTCAAGGATTTATAAAAATTATTTCATCAATAAGTAATTCCAATATTCTACTCATTGATACAAAAAATCGACATTTCATGAGAGTGCATATGGTATTTTATTTTCCATTCATGTATGTTTATCATATATATTATAAAAAAACATTTCCAAATCATATTAATTCACTCATTTCATATTTCATCAGCCTCCCCATTTTATTATTAACTGTAACATATTTTCATTTAATGCTTCATACTTAATCAAATAAATAATAATCATTCATGTAGAAATTTTAAACCATACACAAAAAATTCATGAAAAAAATACTTTGATTTAACCTTTGAGATTTATCATGATTAATATAGAATTGAAATAATTAGTATATCCCATAACTATAAATCTTTTATATAAATATACATATAAAATTTAGCATTAATATTTATGTTAAACCATTTTTATTAACCCCTTTGGAGAAAAATATATTTACTAGGAATACTTTGAAATAATTCATTTAATCATTCAATTGAAACAAGAATTTGATATTACAGTATTATTATTAATTTAATTAACTCATTATTACTACTTTAATTATATTCCAAAAAATTACTATTTACTAATTCTATGTATCAAATAAAATAATATTTCATATTTATTAATAAATTATAGAATTTTAGATGTATTCGTAAAACTTTTCCTTTGCAAAAGTTGTTGATTAAATAAATAATTTGAAAAACCATGCATAAATAAGAATTTTTCAAACAAAAAATCAAGGAAACCATGCCTCATTGCATATGGAAACATATAATCATTTACTTTCAAAATGAACCCTTTAAATTATAACATGTTTGTGATATTTTGAATCAGTTTCATTGATATTCTAATCATAAATCATAACATTGAATATAGAACTACTAGACATACTTTACCAATAATAAAATCATACCAGTTTGTGGTGGAATAAATCTTAAATAGATCTTCTAATTTATAACATTCTATTATTATTTTATTAACCGACATACGCCAATTCTAAAATCATAAATTTATCATCACATGTTATGAAATAATCGTAGGAACCTATTCATTTCATGAGTTTTTGATAACTTGTTTTACTAGAATGAATCAATTTATTAGATATGAATATAAAAGGATTATTATTAGTACTTCATAGAAAAATATGTTAGTGTAAATAAATATGAATTAATAATCCCAAATAATTATCTAAATAAAGGATCAACCTGTGAAAGTGAATCATGCACCCTTCCTAATTTTTTTACCCTCGAATCATTTCATTTTCAACCCAAATATGTTTAGTTGGTTTTCAGGTCCCTGAATATGATCATAGGGGTGTATGATACCTTGATCCAATATAGTCTTCATCAAATTATGGTTCTATAATACCTCACAAGGGCCCTAAATATATATTTTTTAGCTAGTTCCCCACTTCTATCACTGGTTAAGTTTAAATGGATTTTTTTACCTACTAAACTCATACAGGAATCACATGTGCCTAGCTCCATGTACCATTATATCTCTTAAAAAAATATCTATTTCCAATTTGTAACAACATACCTCAACTTAAACAACTCATGGGATGGAAAAGGATAAGGTAGTGACCCCAAGGACAACCTCTAATAGGTACTGAGTAGGATACCGGCATCGAGGGAATCTATATAAAAATGGGAGTCATTACCCTCTTATTTACTATAAGACAAGAATAAAAGCTCTCATGAACACCCAAGGATTCCCATGAAAATATATTTATACATATAACCCAATGTCATCTACATGGAATGTATCATTATGATAAAATATGCGTAATAATGGATCCAAAACTGTAAATCAAATATGCATAATGATGTTAGGGTGAAGGATGGGGTGGGGTCTGGTTTGATTTAGGCAGTGCGAGATGCGGGATTCAGACCCTCCTTGAAGGTTTTCTGCATAGGGGAGGCTAGTGGCTTGGACCCAGTGGCCAAACCTTTTATTTCTATTTCCAACCGGTTTGAGAGCCTTGGGAATGACAGGTTTGAAACCGTTTTAAGTTCTATTTCTGGAGATGGGGATGATGGTGTGGGAGCAGTCAGGGAGGAGATTAATGTTGGGGATCTGGGATAGGAGGAGGTCTCCAAGGAGGTGGAGAATCCTATCGAGAGGGATAGTCCTTTGTGCATGACTGAAAGTAATTATTTAGCCCAAGGAAGGAGGGGAAAGAGAAAGTGCAACGACAATAAAGGGAAGGAGACCTTGTCCATGGGTGTAGAAGAAGCTCCGAATAAAGATATGTGCCTCCCCTTAGTGGAGATCAGCACCCCAGATCAGAGATTGGGTAATACAGATTGGCCGGTCTCTGTTTGGAGGGAATAATATGGTCAAGGAAGGGAGAATTATGGGGGAGTAAAAGACTCTGTGAGTGGCCCCGTCGGCCTTTCCTTCAGTGATATTGTTAATAGTAGAAATCTGAGGATGTCTACGGGTGAAGGGTCTTTGTCTACACCAGCAAGAAGAAGAGAAAGGAAGGATTATTCTCACCTTCCGTGGCCGATGCGGACTATATATGCCTCTAAGCGGAGTGGAGAGGTGATTCTTTCTTTGGGTAAGGGCAGAGTGGTCAAGTAAGCTTTATCGGTGCTGCCTGCACTGGAGCAGCTTAGAAGTCGGGTTTAGAGCGCAAATTTTTGGAGGCATCCAAAGTGGGAATCGGCCACGGGAGAATAAGAATCATGCATGGGTTTTGGAGATGATTATGGCTATTATGATGTGTAATGTTGTGTTGTTCTGTGTCTTTTTAGGTTCGTCTTTTGCAGTTGTTGTTGTATGTTGGGATACCGGTACCCTTTAAACCGACTTTTAAAAATGGAAAAAAATGATTTTCCATAGAAAAATCACCTATAGATATTTTATCATATTTTACAAATGGATCATCACATGTGAGGACAAGAAATTATAATTACCAAGGATTTATAATAATAAGTGAGGAAGTCCAATATATAAAATCAATAAGAAATAAATATTATATATCATAATTAACGTCATAACATTACAACCATAATATTATCCTCTCTTGATGGAAATCCCAACACTCAACCTTCACCAATCATTTCTACCATCACATCCCTGCAAACCAAGAAGCCACATAATCATATCCAAGAACCCCATAGAGGCACGTCATCACATAGATACACCCCATGTAGATATATCATCACATATCTGTAACCCATGTAGCCACATCCCCATATCCCTACACCCTTTACAGCCATATCATCACATATCTACACTCCAACATCCATATCATCACATCCCTACATCCCATTCAAGAATATCACTACATCCCCACTCTCTGTATAACCTATTATGAATGTAAAAAACTACATATAATGAAATAAATAAATAAAAAAATTCGTAATAATATAAATGGAGGTGGTATGGTAGCTAGTGAATGAATAATACATAACCAAATTATCAATCATGGAATATCTAATAGATGTTTCTAAAAAACCATGAGAATAATAAACACCCATGTTAAGTTATTATCCAATATTCCAATTAGAAGTTAATCTATTCTGATTAAATTCATCAAACACTTCTACCATGGAATTTCTATGAGATCATATGAATTACTATATTCCATTATCTTTTTTATTCACCACTTATTTTAACCATCCAGTTAGTTAAACTAATATTCTTGGGCACAACCAATGCTTAAGCTTCCCTAACACAGTTTAAAAATAATATTACTCATCTCTACTCATAACCTACATCAATTTACAATTAATGAAATATTATCACCTAATTATATTATCTATCAAAATAGTTTTTTTAAATTAAATCAGAATCCCTTTTTAATATTTTATTTCAACCTTTATCTAAAATTATTCTTACAATTATTATTTCATAACTATCTTACCAACATAATGAAGTAACACATTCTTATTTAATTAATTATAAGAAAATTAATTTATTAAGAATCATGTATTAAAATTATTATATATTCAAATATATAATAACCATATCCATGTAGTAACAAACATAATAAAAATCACCATTTAAGGCATCACCATGTACGATCAACTTATATGTATAAATATTCATCAATTTATAAGAAGAAATTCATGAAAAAAATATTAATAGTATGATATTAGAAATAATGTCACTTTTCCTATTTATAATCCCATCTAGGTTTAAATTTTAATTCATTATTCATGTCACTTCTCATTTAATCACATAATCCCAATAATGGAATCCTTAATAAGAAGAGGTTGTAAATGTGCATAAGATGAAAACATTAATTTAATGTAGTGGCATACATGTATCAATGTATAGTAAATAAATGTAAATATAATTATTATATCATATTACCATTCTATTTACAATTTTAAATCAATAATCCTCCTTTCCATTCTTAATCCCAAGAATAATTCCCCATTTTCTAGGGGAAGTCACAAAATGATAGCACACTTACATCATAACATTTAATAACAGAGCATCAAATTGTTTAGCTAACATAACTAAAATATATAATAATATTCAACAAAATATTAGTATATATCAAAGGAACTTTAAAGACCCCTTACCCTACTAAAAACAAGGACCCAATATATTAGTAATATAGTGAAATAGATTAATTAAATTGGAACCATTACACTCAGACCATATCATCTCCACAAATCTCAAGGAGAGAGTTGAACTTACCTCACACTCTAAGGTTAAGGAAAGGTATATTATCAATTGTCATTATATAACTATAATTAATATTAGTTTATGGAATATAATAGTTTTTTTTAAATCGAGTGAATGAGGTGGTCTACATATATTTATTTTAAAGTGCTGTAAGAAAATTATTGGTGATTATTCCACTCATTTATCTTTAGATGATGATAATAAAAGGATTTAAGTCTTCAAGAAGATGTGTTAAAAGTGTTTTAAGCATGTCAATAATGGAATAATAAAAAATATATAAATATAGATATCCCCATTTTTTATGCGGAGCCTCTATATTTTTTATACAACTATTGGGATATACAACATATATTTAGAGAGATACAGAAGTCTATAAGACCATGTGATTCTGTTAGATCATGAAACACTATGACCTTGAATCATAGTTGGATCTTGAATGGTACTTTTAGAACCCTGATAATATTTCACTTGTATTTAATTTCAAGGAAATTAGAAGAATAAATTGAAGGTATTGGATATTTAAAAGAGACTCAATGCATAACCTATTGCAGTACCTATACCCATCATTAATGTTTCATATGTTTCTTTTAAAAAAATTATTGACATTTAATTTTATATATCATTTATAATATATATTAAATTTTAGAAATAAAAATTCTTTTTTTATTTTAGGTATTTATTTCAAGTGTTTCATTTATTTTACTTCTCCGTTACCTTCATATAAAGGGATAATACACCCCTTTTTTAATTCATGTGTTTCATTTTATTTTTTTAAACAACACATTTCCCCTATTTTATTCAAAAACACACACACACACACACACTCTCTAATCCATCCCTAAAAAATTGATACAACCATTTTACACTTTTTAACCATTTTTAAACATCCTATACCTATTATCACACCCCTCCCCTCCCCATTTTTTTTTAAGATTTCCCATTTTTTTTGAATGTTAGGAATGTTTTTAAATTTTTTTAAATTAAAACGTTTTTTAACAAACTTAAATGACTAACAGACACACACACACATGCACACACACACACATATAGTACTATATATAACAGAAACATTTTATAAATTTGTTTTTATAATAAAAACATTTTTCTATCAATATAATATATTACATCAAAATATTTAATAGGGTAATATTTATATATATATTACATCATTCATAACATAAACATTTCATAATGTTTTAAAACAATGTAATATTTCATAACAAAACATATTTTATATGCATAAATTAATTTACGTGAAAAAAAAACTGTGCATAAAGTTTTAAGAGATACACCATACAATTTATTTAAGTAAATATTTTAAAATAAATGAATAATACATCACACTTAACCAAAATTTTGAAAATCAATTTTAAACCCAATATATTAAAATTAAAAAAAAATAAACATAAACCATTATAACCTACCGAAACCAATAAGATATATACCAATAATTGATTTACATAAAAAATGATATAGGAAGGGTTCAATAAAATCCAGACCATTATAAAATGGCACTTTAGCTGTCACAGTAAAGTGTGTGACTTTGTTGAACCCTTCTACATTCTTAATGAAAATGGTTCAACCGCACAACTTCCATTCTAGATTTCCTTACTGTAATATACTCTTCTTCCACTGATGAATGGTCATCAGTTTTATATAATCTTAGCATCCAAATGATATTCATTCCACTATAAGTAATTATATAATTAAAAGCTCTCTTATAAGTATCAAAGTCTCCCCCAATGCCAACATAAACACATCCTTGTAATGGTTCATTTAGACTATAACATAGGGAGGTTTCTTATAACCCTATGAGATACCAAATAATTCAATTCCTATGATTTAAATTTTCTCCCCGTATATTTTCCATGAACTGGAAAGAAACTCCCACTATTTGGAAAATTTATGGATGAGTAAAAACTGTAGTATAAATCATATTTATAATAGAATATGTGATGAAAATTCGTTCATTATATACATATAATATTCCATTTGAGGTTATTTATCATTAGATATCTTAAAATTATCTTCAAGAGGAGTAGCAAAAAATTTACATCCAATAATTTTAAAACGTTCAATGACTTTCTAGATGTACTCCTTAAAAGACATATCAAAACTTATATAACTCCTTATCTCTCTGAATCTATATTCTCATGATATTGTTAGCTTCACCAAGATATTTTATTTTAAAACATCATATCATATATTTCTCAGGATCATGAATTATTTTGAAACTAGGACTAATGATAAAAATATCATCTATATAAAGAAATACAATAATAAATCTCCCATCCTAAAAATTCATCATAAGAAACCTTTTTTTGAAATAAAAGAATCAAAATTTTGGTTCCACTATCATGGATCTTTTTTCAAACCATAAATAATCCTTTTGTTTTTACACACCAACTCACAAATCCATTTTTTAATGAAACCATCAGTTTGCTTCTTGTAAATTTACTCCTCTATATCTCTGTGAAGAAAAGTAGTATTCAAATCCATTTTTTCTAGATATAGATCCCTAAAAGAAATCATACCCAACACAATTATGATAGTATCACGCTTAAAAATATGTGATAATATTTTTAAAAATTAAATACCTTATTTTTTAAAAAAAAACCAGTCACCTTTAATCAATCCTTATACCTATTACTTATATTAGATTCCTACTTTAACAAAAAACCCATTTATTGTCTTTTGACATATTTTCATGTGTAAGTTTTTCTAAATCCTAAGTTCCATTTTTATATAATGAATCCTGAAATTTATTCATAGAAAACTCTAACATAGTTAAATCACCAAGAATAGACACATATTTTAGAGTTTTAGGTTCTCCTTTATCTAATAAAAGTAAGAAGTTAAGATCAACACCATAACTCTATATTAGTCGTTTGATTCTAGAAGAACTTTTAAATTACTCTTTCATTTCAGCACTTTTATTTCTGGAAACATACAAAAAGTATCCTTATATTGACCTACCTCATGATTTATAAGTCATTGATCTTTCAATTATAACTTCAATTGGTTTACTATTTGAGCTTCAGATGCTACTTCTTGAACATTTCTCCAGAATTTGAGAACTTTATATAGACTCAGTATCACATGAACTTTCTGTAATTTGAATTCCTCTAGAAATTCAACCCAGGTAGACTTTGATTTTATGTGATTCTTTGGTCTCATCTTCCTTTTCTACTATTTTCTAAAAATTTCAAAGAAGATGATTATTAAAGATAATTTTAACTTTTGATGACTTTCCTATTACTTTTATCCCTAAGTTAGAATCCGAATTATTTATTTTCATACCAAAAAATGAAACATGTGTGATATTTTCCTTCAATATTGTGTTAGTCCTTTAAATTTAAATGAAAAATTTAGTACAATCAAGGAATCTAAGATGATGAAGTTGTGGTGTTTTTCCAGACAACTATTCTTCTAGTAACTTCTACCCAAATACAGACGAAGTACTTTGGTTGATTAAATATATTATCATATACATAGCTTATACAAAAAATTAATTATGAATAATAGAGTTTATTATCATTCTCCAAGCCTTCTAAATTAACATTTAATTCATCCTCTATGAAATTCCTTTTTTATATACATTTTGGTTTCAGTTTTCTCATGTCAAATTTTCCCATGTCAGTAGTAATGTGAGAAAATCCTTCTCAGGAAATCACCTTTGTTATCAGATCTTAAAGGTTTTATATTATAATTGATTTCACTATCTACTATTTCCTTCCACTAAGAAAATATTTCAAAAAAATTCAACTCGTTATTCAAAAAATACACTCACAATTTATTCACCTATTATTCAATTAAAGTGAAAAAGTATTATGAACCACCATGTGATTTTACTGGATGTGGTCACAAGACAACATCATGTAAAAGTTCTAGCTTCTAGTTCTTAAGATTCAATCCATTGATAACAAAAGAAATATTTGATTTCTTTTTAAGTATGAAAATTTCACAACTTCCAAAGTTTGTATGATCCAACTTAAACATTACTATTTTCAATAAACAATTAATAATATTCCACCATAGATGACCCAACTCTCAATTCAAAAAATCTAAACATTCAAAAGTTAACACTCAAACAATTGTGACTCCTTATATTCTTCTGGTAAGATACAAAAAATCTTTCTTAAAGATCCCCCCTATTCCAACAATGCCAACATAAATAGTGGGGGATAGTCAATTTTCCTTGTCTCCTCACCCTATATTTACCCACTAAACATCTATGATTCCTTTGATGAGGTGAATATCCTATTCCTTCAGTATTCATTATAGTTCCAAAAGATCCTTAAACATCAATTCACATGACCTATTAATTTAGAATCAAATTCTAAATGTATTCAAACGTTGAATTAGTATTACCAAAATAATCACTCACACTCCCCACCATCTATTCTCGTGATTCTATAAAAGTGGAAAATAATAAAATAACAAAACAATAATAGGAAATTGTCAAATTTACTATTTTGATATGATTTGGAATCTTTTTAAAGTCGTTAACAAGATTTTCCACTGATCACCCTTCTGATTAACTCACCTCTATTATCATATCTTAAACAATTCATCTGAAAATTGGTTTTCATATCTGCCATTTCATTTTAATAAAATAATATTTCAAACACATTTGATATGTGCTTCAATAAATACACTCACACTTTCCTCATGGATTCATTAATGAATGTCACAAAGTATTTTTACCCACCATGTGATTTTGACTAGAGGTGGTCACTATACAATAACATGTACAAGTTCTATCTTCTGGTTCTTAAGAGCTCATCCACTAATTTCAATAGACACCTTCTATTTCTTTTTCAAGTATGAAACTTTCACAATTTCAAAAGTTTTTCTGATCCTACTTCAACATTCCTATTTTTTTTATACCTTCACAATCTTCTCCTTGAGAGATGAAATTCTAGAAATCGAAACTCTAAAAATAGTGATTCCTTTTATTCTTTCTCTAAGATAATTATTTTCATCTATCAACCCTCAAGCAATTACTAGGGAAACATGAGTGATCTCCCACAACCTATTAGAAAATATTTCTCCAAACCCATATTCATCCAACTATACAACATAAATAAGTTTATTACAAAGATAAGGAATATACCAAACATCCTTCGGGTTAAGAAATATTTGATTTTTCATTCAAAAATTTAAATCTACCTTTCCCACAATTTGAAAATCATCATCTATATATATATTTCCAATTTTTTTAAAACAAAATTTGACATGTATCATCTTTCTCTTATGGAATGAAATGATTTATAAGAATTTATGATCCAAGATTTCACTAGAATATTAACATGAAACAACATAGTTATACCTTCTTCTGTTGTGATATTTCCAAACCTAAGCTTCAATAAGTTGTACATCTAAGTGCTTTTCGATCCAGGAAATAGTTCTTGAGGAGACCCCTCTTCCCACCAATCCAATATACTAGGCTAGGTATGATTTATTTACCTTGAATAATGCCTCTAGATTTATCCACTAAATATATTTTGTTCCATCGATAAGGTGAACATATTATTCCATTATAATTCATTTCAATTATAGAAGGTCCATGTAATTCATTTATCTGAATATTTTTATTCAGAATCATGTTCTGAATGTCTTCAAACAAAAAATTAGTTTTACCTAAATAATTTCTCACTATCCCCTGAATCACATTCCATGATTCTGGAAAATTTTAATGTGAAAAAATTACCCAAGAATCATTGGAAAATGTTATATTTACTATCCTAATATGATTTTATATCATGTTAAATACATTAACATGATATTACAATAATATCCCTTCTAATAATATCATACTGAATAACCTTCACATAAGAAAAACTTTTTTGAGATAAATTTACTTCTAATATACATCTTTCAGAACTTCTATAAGATTCATATTTGTATTCTCACCATAGTTCTTAAAATAAACATTCACTAAAAATGAAATTCCGAATTAAACCAAGGTATTTCTTATCTATACACTCTCATTCAACCATTTCCCTTTTCTCTAGTTTAGTTATAGTTAACGGAATATCAAGATCCTTTTGGATAAGATAGTATTTCAGCTACATCTAACATAAACAAAAGTGTGTCCCATCAAATTTATGCACATGAACCTTATATTCTTTCGATGGCATTACCCTTGTTTTAATAATACCTTTTGGGAGGATACCCAAGCATAAACAAGTAAAATACTCAAAAGTTAAACCATAAAAGGTTAGATATTTAAGCCAATAGATATTTACACTTCATACATCATGTATAGTTTAACATAAAACCTTCATGATTGAATTATATAGAATATATAACGCCCAAAATAACCCTAAATCACTATTAACGATGTTTTTCATGTCAAACTATTACACAAAAACATACAATAAAAACAAAACATATAGGAACATAAAAGTTTTACAGGGTTTGAATTTTAACCATACACCCACAGGAAAATAATGAAATATTTTATTACTTCAAAAGTATAAAGTTAAAATAACTATTATAGTAAAATTACATAGATCACTAACTTAAAATATCACTAAACTACCAACCACACAATCAATGTGGTACATCTATCCTAATATATAGAGAGTCCCATAAAATGAACCGGTAACACTAACATCATATAATCATGGATGTTTATCCATTGCATTGTGAACCTATCCACCCCTATTTCTTTCTCTATTATAACTTTCAATCAGTGGTTGTTGAATAGTTTTCCCACGCCTCTTTCATTTCCTACACATCTTTATACTAAGAGTAATTAAAAAAAACTGATCCAACTTATGGTAAATTGAAAACCTAAGCTTCTAAAAATATTAGAACCCACCAATTATGAATTATCATTGCCACATACTTCTTCTAGTGAACTGATTCATGAATTTCTAGTAAACTAGAAATAGATACTCAAAGTTACTTCACAATCCTAAAACAATGAACTGTGCATGTATCATGAGTCCATCCAAGAAGATGAGAGGTTAACTTCTCATGATAGGTTTCATCACTGCCATATCCTATAACTAGGAAAGTTACTTGGATAGTTTCTATATTCTTTTTTATTACATTCAAGTATTTTATCTTGTTATTTGTGTATTTTCATAATATTTATCAAAAGGGGTGGTGTTCCCTTCATGCATGTATTTCTGCAGTTGACCGAAGAATGTTATATCTCTATGTTCATTTACTTTACTATTTTCATTCTTTTAACATGTCTATATTAATATGCCTCATTGATTTTGGTTCTATTTATATACTCAAAAATTTATCTATTTCATTTCATAATACATATAACTATTTCACAGGATCTTATCTATTTCATAAGGAATGTCAAGACAATTCAACCCCCAATAGGTGTACATTCACATAACACCCCCCTTTCCCCTTGAATAAACTAGCCAGTTGAGGCCTGTCCAGTTTAGAAAAGTACAAAAATATAGTTAATCATAAACATTATAAAATTATATATCAAATATATGAAGTTAACTCCAATGGGTTAGAAAATATCACCTCCCTTATTATCTTTCCTTTAGTGGAATTTGGTTGAATGTTGAATAGTTTTCATCCCCAATTACCCACTTTTTATATAGTGAAGAATAACTGATCCTTGAGGAATTGGTTGTGCTGGTATGGTGAGATGGTATAGATAGGTCAGAATCTTGACCTAACATAGTGGGATAGACATAAACATAATTTTTTGGGTGGATGGGTATTTAGATAGGCGAGAATCATGTATTTAGAGATGTTGCATAGGTCATGCCTTTAATCCAACAACACGTGTGTGAGGTTGGGGAGATGTTGGAATGGATAATTAGGGAAAGAATATTAAAACAAGGGACTACTATATATAATACATGGTTGTTTAAGTCCAGTGAGCAGAGGTTGGTTCTTTATGCTGGAATGGTTGTAAAGTTGATGTGGGATCAGACTCTGGTGAGATAAAGATCTATAAGATCTGTTCTCCAATCTTTTATCCTGCTTAGTGGAATATTAGATGTACTATAGTGGATGTGAGGCTACAGGATCCATGAACTTCGATATACATTAGGGCTGGAATTAGGTCTATAAAGGAAGTGGGATGGTTCTACTGATCAATGTATTTTTTGCGTGCTTGGTGTTGGAAAATAAGTAGGAAAATAGAGAAGGAATATTTAATATCTATGGAGGAATTTAACTCACTATCCAATAGGGTTTGATCCACCCACACTTTTTGGTGTAGAATTCTAGGTGGAAGTTTCCCTTGAGTATATCACCAAGATTTTTAGGATGATTTTCACTAAAATATAATATATCCACAGCACCGATGTTGGGGAATTTTCATCTGGATAATTTTAGATTGAAGTGATAATATGGACGAACTCTCCATCCCATTATTTATAGGGTAACATTACTGTGATTCAGACCAATTATATATCACCATTTCAGTAAAATAACACATTGGTTCGACTGAAATGAGATAAATCTTGGTAGAGAGAACCTATTGAAATTTTGGAAATTTGAAATACAACTATTAAGACTAATTTTATTCTTATCAATTTTTAAAAACATTTTTTTTTATTTTTGATTTTTTGTTATACATATATAACAAAAAATTATACTAAAAATAAATATTTTTAAAACAATTTAAAATAATTTTCATATTTATTTTTTTTGAAAAATCCCAATTCCCAAAGCCCATTTTTATAAGGGAGGATCTTTGGGAATTCTACCCACATTTTGAATGTGGGATTCCCAAACGATGTCGACCTCATCAATTCAAACAAAAGTTGTTGACTAATCAAAAAAATTTATTCCATTATTATTATTTTATGAATAAAATTATAAAAAAATTTCACTTTTATTCATAAATATTTACTCTCTAGATCCCAAGTAAATAATTATACAAAATAAAGGTATCTTTGAATTTAAATCGTTACTTAGTGTCAGAATCTCAAATTATTATCATAATTAAAAATTTCCAAAACAATAAACTAGTTAATATTTATGATAAACCAGATATATCAAAACTACAATGATATTTACATCTAACATCTCATTTTGTAGTACTTTTACGGACATGTGCAATATCCGTTTCATGAACTCTATAAACAATAAACCCATTAAATCATGGAAGGAGGGGAACCACCTCTATGTTTACATAGGGAAAATATTAAAATGTTCTTTTGTTATTATAACACAATAATTATTGAGTATTAATATTTTTTTAAGAGTTTATAGCTCAACCTCTATTCATATTGGAAAATATTTACCCCATGTAGTTGGGGTTATAATTTTCAATATCAACAATCATCTTCTTCAATTGTTTTTACCCATTAAAAACTTTTATTAGGATTTACCTAAATAAAATGTTGTTTTTCCATTAAAAAATATTTTATTCTATGTGTTTTAACCCCATATCTTTATTAGTTGTACAAATAATCTATCTCAGAAGATGTTTGGTAAGTTTATCTCATTTTTTACACAATCTCACATATAAAATTATTATGGTACCATTTTGTAACAATTTTATCACATAATTGTGTCACAAACATATATTTCTAGACATTCCATTATACTTGAAACTATATTACCTTGATAAAGTTACACCACTATCACAAATGATACATACCAGAGGCATCTGAATAGGCCACCACATAATATCTAATTGTAGATTCCTAATCTATTCAAAAACCATTCCACATGCCACTAAGGTAATAAATACCAAATACATGGGAGAATATGAAATAAATGTTCTTATCTTTCTCACCAAAGAAATAGAAAAAACTATAAGAGTAAACAACCATCGAGATGTGGATTTATTATCACCAATTCTGATAATCCAACTCACATCAGTGTATCCTTCTAATATAGCTGAATAATCATTATAGTATAAACTTAAATCTTTGGCCTTTCTTAAGTTTCGCAATATAGTCATTATACATCTACAATGATACAAACTTGTGTTACTAGTATATATAATCATTAAAAAAAAGAAAAAACAAATATTATGTCCAGTGGAATGCATTATATACATTAAAGAACCAATTTCACTAGCATACTCATTTTGTGATTTGGCTTCACTCGTATTCATAAATAGTTTAAAAATAGAATCAAATGGAGTATTAGTATAATTGAAACCAAGGTGATTAAATTTATTTAACATTTTACATATGTAATGGGAAAATATTAAAGAATACCCCCACTATGTTTTCAAACATTGATACCTATAACAGTATCAATTATTCTAAGATCCGTCATTTTAAACATAGAAGGTAAATAATTCATTGTCTTATTTACACCAATCATATTGGTTTCATAAATTAACATATCATCCACATATAAACTCACAATAAATCTGTATTATTTTATGAAATTTGTACAAACACATTTTTTAATATTGTTATGATTAAATCCATTAGTTATAAGAATAGAATCAAATTTCTAATGTCATTTCTTATAATCTTGTTTAAGTCCACAAAGAGAATTAACTAGTTTACATACTTTCTTTTCATTACCTTTTAAAAAACACCTTATGGTTGTTCCATGAAAATCACTTCATTTACGTCTCCATTTAAAAATCCAGTTTTAAAATACATTTGACGGGCATACTAATGATTAATTAAAGATAAATAAAATAAAATATTTATTGATGTAATTAGAGCTACATGTGAATGAGTACCAAAATAATCCGTCCCATATTTTTTTGAAACATTTGGAAACCAATATAACTTTAAATTATTGAATGTTTCTATTAGAATATTACTTATTTATAAAAAAACATTTTAAAAAATATTTTTTGAACATGTTATTATATATTTAATGACCCAAGTATGATTCCCCATAATGGAATCCATTTCATCATTAATTACTTTTTTCCAAAAATCAACATCTCTATAAGTCATAACTTATTTATATGTATTTGATTCATCTTCTATAGTCAATAAAATAGGTTAATTATGTTTCAAATAAAAATAAAATACGTTAATTATGATTCAAAAAATAAAATAGGTTAATTACTTAGAATATAATTATTTTGATCTCCCTTAATAAGGAAAACTATGTAATCAGGAGAAATAGAATCTAAAAGTAGAGTGTTTTTATTCCTAAGCCTTTTACTACAATTACGTTTAACTCAAGAATAATCATTATTCTATAATATTGTATTTGAACTAGACAGAGTACAAGAGAAAGTGGTATATGGAATAACCTCCTCCACATCATATTTATGAAATTTATTTTCAAAACACTCTAAATCCATTTATTTAAAAATTACATTAGCTCTAAAATCTATAATTATATTTGATTTACTGTTTTCTATATATAAAAAACACCTTTAATAACTCTAGAACCAATTTTATTTCTTTTTTTGGATCAAAAACTATATAGTAAGATAAAAACCCCCATGCTTTAAAATATGAAATATTAGGTATTCTAATGTTCTAAAATTCATAATGGGTTAACTTAGTTTTAATAGGGGAAATAATATTATGAATATGAAATAAATCTAATAAATCTTCACCCAATAAATTTAATGGTAACATAGATTTATTAATCATGAAATTTACCATTTCTACTAAAGTACTATTTTTTCCTTTCAACAAAGACATTTTACTAAGGAGTGTGAGGAGTGGTATATTGATGAATTACACCATTTTATTTATATAACTCATTAAAATCACTCATAATGTATTTTACACATCTATCTAAGCTTAATAATTTCATATTTGTTTAACTAGTTTTAAACTTCATCTTCATACTTCTTAAACATATTAAAGGCTCCATCATTTTTTCTAATAATTTATACATGTAAATATATACTACATTATTCAAAAAAATTAATAAAATAGATTTTCATCCATGATTTAATATATAAATTAATTAAAAAATATAAAAATGTACTAATATTAATATATTAAAATTTCTATCAACACTTTGAAAAGGTTTCTTAACTATTTTATATTCTGCACATGCCATCATTTGAGTACCCCTTCTCTTGAAACATTACTCCATTCAATAAGATAACCATGTCCGATTCGAATGAAACCTGATTCCTCTACTTATATAGAATATCAATAGAGACTAAATTATTTAAAATTTCTGGAGCATACAACACGCTGAGAAGATTAAACTTATTCCCAAAAGTGATGTTTATTTCCATAATTACTTATCTTCTTAAATTTATACATACATTATATCCAATGTTTAATTCCTACGTGATAATATAATCATACATTTTTTTTAATATAGAATGATCCTTGCACACATGAACCATTTCTCTAGAATTAAGCCACCATCCCATCTTCATCGAAGTCATATTGACTTCAGATATCATAGTAAGTAGATTATCTTCAGTCAGCATATTTTAAGAGGATCTGTCAACTTTATTTTGATACCTAAGTTACATTGAAAAATGACCATGTTTTCTATAAACAAAGAATTATCCTTTCTTCTTGTAAAGATTTACTTTATTTTGGAATTTTGACTTTTCTTTTTGACATGCAAGGAAGAGTGTGGTTGTGCCTCTCCATCAACTATAGTAATATTGGTATAAAATTGTGAATCAATACTTTCGTCCCCAAACATGGATTCTTCCTCAACATGAAAAAGATTTTGAGATTTTTACAAGGAAATATCCCCAATCTATTTAATTATTAATTTACCAAATTCATTATGCATAGGTGTAAATTTATAAATAATTGAACCAACTTGGAAATTTTTTGGTATATTAATCTTAAGGAAAATTAGTTTGTTTTCAATAACTTTGAACTCATGAACTTTCTCCAACACAAGATTTTTATCAACCATTTTTAAGTTAAGATATGTTATAATAAAAAATTTATTGGTACCTTCTTCATCATATTTGAACTTGAACATGAGTGTATCCCACATCTATCGAGTGGAATTCATTTGAAAAAATAGTTATAAAGACAAATTGATAATGTGTTGAGAATATATCCTAAAAAAAATTCATCTTCATCATGTTTTTTCCTCACTTCCTAAATGTGATCAACTTGAATCGCATCAAATGGTGTTTCATTAGTATTTAGAGCGGGGTCAATAATAATGGGAGGAAGGTTTGGTTTTTGGATATTAAAAATCATCAACACCACAAGAAGAAACAACATCTTTTCCTACCTCCAAGAAATGTTATTTCCTTTCAAATGGTCAAGTTTGAACATTTCTTGGTTCAAAACATCAAGGGATTCAAAACCCATATTTTGGGTTCTAATTTTTCTCAAACCCTTATGAAAGATGAAAAATAAGTAGGTAGATGGTGAAGACAGATCAAATCTGTATGCGTGAATTTAATTCACTTTCCAGAAGGGTTTGATCCACCCCCACTTGTTGTTGTAGGGTTATAAGTGAAAGTTTAACTCAATGATATAACCATGATTTTGGGGTTAATGTTCACTAATATCCTACATCCTCATAGCACTAATATTGGAAATTTTTTTCTGGATAATTTTGGATTGAATGGATAATACAGATGAACTCACCACCCCTTTAGTTATAGATCAAAATTAGTGTGATTCACACTAATTTGATCTCACTAATTCAATCAATGAACATATTGGTTTTAATGAAATAATAAAACTATTATTGGAGGCCACCCATTCATATTTTCAAAGTTAAAAATCCAACCATTATGACTAATAAAATTTTAGTCATTTTTTGAAAAATATTATATATATATATATATTTTAATTTTTTTTTGTTTTATTATTTATATTATATATATGAACTATACTAAGAATATATATTTTTAGAAAAAATAAAAATCATATTGAAATATATATTTTTTAATGAAAACCCCAATTCCCAAAGCCCCTTTTTATAAGGGAGGAGATTTGGGAATTCGATCCACATTTCCAATGCGAGATTCCAAAAATTTGTCTACAAAAATCAATGTAAACCAAAAGTTTTTGACCAAACAAAAATATTTATTCAATTATTATTATTTTATGAATAAAACTATAACACTCAGTGTAGAGAAGCTGGATTCTAAACATAGTTTGAAACTGTGTCAGACATTTATTTGGGCTTTGTGTGGCTTGGACAAAAGAATCGACTTCAATAGGGAGAGGTATTAGGGGGGGGGGGGTCTTAACCAATGTTGAACCATAGAAATTGGTTTCAGCTCCTTGATCAATTGATAGAGCAAAAATTCTTTAAAATCTGGGTCAAGCATGTTGAATTTGGTGGCTCAGAGAGGCTGTAGAGCTAGTTTGATCGAGAATATCTAGGATCTGGAAAGGAGAGATATATTGGGATAGGCTGTTGGACTTACAATAGTATCAATCTTGAATGTATGGGCTAGTAAAATGGTCTTGGGAAGTGGGTAAACCATGTAATGTGCTTTAGAAAAGATAATAAATTATACAAGAAGCTAAATTTTAAAAACCCAATTTAAAAAGATAGATAAGCTCAAAAATCATAATGAATAGTTAATTCCCAAAATGATATTCTTATCCCTTGAATAAATATTTTAATTTGAATCTATTATCTTACCTAAAATACATAAAAAAAATAAAAATTTGAATTTGAACAATTTTTAATATGATATGAGGGAGTTTAAACAATGAATTTATCAAAAGATAAATAAGTAAATCTCATTAAACACTCCCCCACACTTTTCTTTTGGCCTTTGATCAGAATTTCATCCATGATTTTCAAAAACATGTTG
The DNA here is from genome assembly GCA_963277665.1 of Viscum album. Classification (NCBI taxonomy): domain Eukaryota; kingdom Viridiplantae; phylum Streptophyta; class Magnoliopsida; order Santalales; family Viscaceae; genus Viscum; species Viscum album. The sequence goes on from OY728120.1 coordinate 1,495,793,820, forward strand.
GAATTTTTCCAAATAGCCTATTTTCATTTTTTTAGAATCAAATAATTCTAAAAAATCATATTTCCAAAAAAAAATTGTAACCTAAATGATAGTTCATAAAAAACCTAAACAACCTTACCAACATTAGATTTTTAATCTTTCCAAAGAATATTTTCAAAATTTTACTGGTATAAACAAGAATACAAGCTTCATAGAACTTAAAGAAAATTGTGAAAGTACTAAAAACATATTTAATATTTAAATATATCACAATTCTTCCTAGCTAGGATTGTTTGTAACATCAAAATATAAAAACCAAATGAATTATATAAGTTTAATCAGTCAAAAATTCCAAAAATACAACCAAAATCTAGAATTCAGGTTATCAATTTATTTATAGTACCATTTATAATCAAATAGTTTAAATAGAATTTTGAGTTCCCCAATAGTCCAATATCTCAATTCAACATTCCATGTAATATAAATCAAGTAATTTTCAGACCAACTCAAGTTCACAGGTCAATTAAATTAATGTATTTCAATGAGAATTTTTTGAGAGGAGTAGTTTTTACACTATATTAAATATACATCTCAATATTCCAATCATGTTTTTCCTAGTTGGATTATAATTATATCTATTATCAATAAATTTGTGGAGTTGTGAAGAAGGTGAGATTTGTTGCTTCCATAGAGAACATGGATAGACTAATTAAAGGAATACCCTTTCAATACATGATTAATAGATTTGGTTTGTATGTATATGAATAATTTTAAATAATAGTGAATCTTTTTTCATATCATATTTAGAATAGAGGAGCTGAGGTTGAAGGATCTGGTTTCTAAACCTAAAATGGACAGCCTGTATAAGCTATATTTAAATATGTTAAAGCACTTGAAATAAATTTAAATGAGTTTTGAATTATTTAAATAATTTATATAATCAATTAAGGCTATTATAAGGTGTCTGTAAAGGATTCACAAGGATGGAGTTAAATTAGAGTAGCCCTGACGTCACTTCTAAAATTTTGTATTTTTTGGATTTTAAGTAGAACATATGACTTTAAGTGGATCTTAGGAAATTTATAGACTATAATACTTCTACGTATGAATTTTATAAAGATTATAAGATTTTTATAAGTTTAATAAAACTTTTTCATATTAATTTAAGTCATATAATATGGAATTAGATCCTATGAAATCACAATAGTACTTTTAGCTGATTATATGACCTTTTTCTCCAGATATCAGACTTTCAGGGAGAGCATCAAACTTCGAGGGAATCCTATATAACGTTGATTTCTCATATGACTTGAGAATTAAATTTTTATTATGTATGACATAAAGTCTTATTAAATGGGTGATGTATGAAATTGGGTCCATGTGAGGCTTTTTAGGAATATGACTTTGAGATAGTTATATGAAATATATCTTTTATAAATTTGAAAGTCTGTATAAACTTAATGTGAAACTAAATTTTAAGAAATTAGAGAAAATTAATTTTTATAAAATGTGAGAATATGTTTAGATGATTCACAAGTTGATATTCATGGAATCTAAATTTCACATTCCCTTGAATGAATTATGATGCATACTGAGTTGATTTCTATGCCATGAGAGGATGATTTCATTTCATAGTGCCTTTCACACAAAAAAAATTAAAAGGTGATTAATGTTGTAGATTTAAAGAAAACTAAAATGGAACACCTAATTCATTGGGTGATTTAAATCAGTATAATTAATAATGTTTAATTAGATAAAATCATGGGGATCTAGAGGAGGCTTGATTCATGATTTTAGGTGTGAATTTATTACTCGTTTCGGTGCCTATTTTAATCAATCGATAAGTTGAAGGGTTTTAATTGATTATATATAAAACTGTTATGGGATATTGTTTGGAGTTAATTTATTCCCATAACCTAACACATTTTGAGAATCCTATAAGTTCAAGATTATGAGGTTGATTCAAGATGTAAAATATATTTTAGTTTTGAAAGAATAAGATCGCCTACTATAGTGATTTATGGTGTTTCCTTAAATGAAATATTGGGAAGAATACTCACAATATTATTATGTGAATATATAATATACTTGAGAAAGTAAGAAGATGGTGTCAAGTATTCTTAGAGAATTATAAGCTATAGAGAATTCAGAAATACGATCCTTTGTGTTTCTGATGAATCCCTCAGAGAACTTCCCTTTGATCCACTATGAGATAACTTCCCTTTAACTATGTATATTGGAAGTAGGAATTCAAGGAACCCTACCCACTACACAAATCAAATTTTCATACACATTTTCAAGAAATCACAAACATTCAAAGAAATGAAAATATATACAATGAAAATATAGAAAATGAGAGAGAACATATAGTTTAATGTGCTTTGGTTAATGTGTTCTAAATTCATGGTAGAAATACATTGTTGATTTCTTTATTATAACAAGATTATAAGGGTGATTACCGAAAGATTTCAAAATATAGGTACTCATCACTAACTTAACAGGTCTTTAATAAAAATAATATTGGTTTACACTTTTCACTGATGTCTATACTTGATTAAATACAAAGATCAGTCAGTCAATTAAATTAAAACCTCTCTATTAAAATCATGGATCATTAAGAATGACCATGTCATCTAGATTACTAACCCAACAACCCTTTAACCTTGATGAAATTCCATAATTATAATACTTTACTAGAGAATTATAGGTAAATTTGAAATTTTTGTGGTCATGCCATCGATGGAGAAGTATGGATTCCATTTTCCACATATCATGTCCAACCTATCATCTTGTGAATGAAATTATAGTGAACATAATTCGGATAGATGAAATTTTTGTGAAATAAAATAGAATTCACCTCACAAAAATCTCCCAATTTAATACCTGTCTTCGGGAACCTTATCAACTCTCCATACCTTGAATTTGGTAGTATTCTCTATCTTCCTCTTTATTTCACATAAGACCCACTAAGGATTGATGTTGTCTCAGGATTTCTAGAACTACTACCATGGTGAAAATATTTTTTGGATTTTGGATACCAGCTATCTTTTATAGCTCAATATATTTAGCATCTAGATTTTATTGATGAAATTATACTTCAAGTTGATGTGCTTCATCCAAGCGTGGAACATTAGATATTTGGACAAGGGGATTTAACTTTGGAAATCATAGAAGAACACTAATCCTTCCTAAATCCTTTTAAGATCCTTTGGCAATTTCATTAACATATCATTTCTTTACTATCTTCCATTTCTACAACATACTCATATTCTGTTGTAATTAATATAGAAATATTTTTCATATGAGACATCCAATATATTGTTTCTCCTCCACATGTAAACAAAACTTTGCTAGTACTATTTCATTTATTTGAATATCTATTGAAATAAACATCAACAATTACTTTCAACTATCTCACTATCCAAAATAAAGAGCCTCATTTTTCATTCCTTTCAAATATGACTGATCCAGTTATTTAATGCTCAATGTTAATTAACTATATTCGACATAAATTTAATACAGAAACCTACTAAGAACATAATATTCAGCTGAGTGTAAATAATAAAATACATTAATCTTTTGACAGCTAAATTATATTAAAATTTCCAAAAATGTTGACACTCTTCTTCCATTGTTGGAGATTGTTCATTTGATAGTTTGATATGTCAAGGAAGAAGAGTAGTAATTGGTTTTTATATGGTCCTGCTAAACTTTTTATGATATTATATATATAATCCTTCAGAGATATAAACAAATATCTAATCTTCCTATCTATATTTATCCTTATCCAAAATATCTTATTACTTGGCCTGAGATATTTTATTTTGAATCTTATAGACAACATACTCATCAAATTCTAAATCTTCTTCTAATCTAGTCCAACCAGCAACATGTCAGCAACATAAAAAATAAATATAATGATTGTAATAACATCTCATTACTTTTGAAAATAAAATTGATCAAATTTTTATCTCTCAAATCCTTTCTATGAAATAAATCCATTGAATTTATTTTTCAACTTTCATGGTTCTATCATTAATCCAAACATGGCTTTTGTCAATTTACATACCTATTTTGGTTCCCAACATATAGTACACCTACTGATTCTTCCATGCTTAATAATATTCATATGGTAAAATGTTTTATTATAGGTGAGAATATTTCAGTGAAATCAACACCTTCCTTTTGTTGAAAATCTTTTACTACCAGTCATGCTTTGTACATTTTCTTACTACCAGATTATTCCTTAATTTGGAAGAACTATTTTATCTCTAGTTCTCTCTTAACTTTTACTAAATTAGTATGATCCCATTTTCCATTAAACCTTAATGAATCCATCTCTTTATTCATAGTTGATTACCACTATTTTGAGTCACTACACAATTCAACTTCTTTTAGAAATTTTTGTTCTCCCACATCCATTAAGAGTAGAGAATTCAAATCCACCCAAACCTTGGTATTAGTCTCCTAATTCCCATGGGTGTTCTCAAATGAATCATATACTATAAACTTATTAAACTAGACCTTCCTACCAATACCTATAATTTTGGTACTCCTACTCTAGCTTCAACCACTCTAAAGATTTCGGTCTAATATTCTCATGTCATTTCTCTTTCACTTCCAGTGATTTCATCACTCACATATATGTTCTCCCTATGTTGAGAACTTCTAATAACCTTACTCTAATGATCCCATCCATCGATAATTTATTTTTAAATAACTTATTTCAAATATATGTTTTGATCTTTCTATGACATTTTCTTATTAAATATAACATCTTTTATCTTAATAACACGTTTCCTTTCACCATCTCAAAGATGATATACAAAATTTTCATCACCATATCTGATAAAAAAATATTATTTGGATTTTACATCAAACTTATATTTATCATCAGTATGTAAAAGTATATATACTAAACGACTAATGATTATAAGATGATGGACTTTAAATCCTTTTTTAAAACATAATTCCATAATAATTTACTTCCAAACAATTTATACTAGAATTTTGTTGGTGAGATATGTCTTCATATTGAGTTTCTCCACCCGAATCACCTTAATCATTATTGAGTATAACATTTTACTCGAAGCTTTCTCTATCAATTTATAGTTCATTATTTCAGCTACTCCATTTTGTTTTTTATTTTTGAATGTCATCTTCTCAGGAACTATTACCTTCTTTTAATAATAGTCTTAGAATTTGAATTCAGTGTGCTAACCACCATGGTCCATCTGAGTGTACTTCAACTTTCATTCGTATTCCCATTACACAAAATATTTACACTGAATAAAAATATAAAATACATCTTATTTATTCTTAAAAAAGTAAATTCATACATTTATTATATCATCATAAATAAAAGTTACAAAGTAGAATAAAGAACCATATGACTAAAAAACACATGTCCCCAAACATATGATTGGAAGAGTTCCAATTTATTGTTCCAAGGATTCCATTTATCTAAATTGAAAGACAAAATTATCTAAATTTATATTACATAACTTTTACACTTCCAAATTTATGCCTGATCAAGATTTATTATTCCTTTATCCTTTTAGAACTATCTTATTTTTATCACTGAGGTGACAAAACCCAGAGTTCCAAACATCAAGATCTTCATATGTTATACTTTCAGCAACTGTAACATTATCTAAATTTCGAGTCAATTAAATAGTCCAATATTTAACTCCTCAAGAAACTATCATGGACCCTTGGGTAAATTTACATAACTCATTTTTTAATACAAGTCCCATAACCTACTTCATCAAGTTTCCCAATGGATATAATATTTTTTTATAAAGTGAGGATATATATAACTTATATTAATTTAAAGAATCCCTCATTCTTATTATATAGGTCAACTTATCCTTTCCAAAACCATCCATGGATTCATCATCCACTAGATTAAATTTTATGAACATTATGAATACATAATTGACTATACATCATTGATCATTGTTTGAATGGAATGATTATCCAGATTCAGCCACCAAATCATCAACTAGAGTATTCACACTCAACAAGTAATTGTTACCCCAATCTAATAAACTAATGAAATTTAAATTTATTGAGGTTTATATTTTAACTATGTTCTCCCTAGGAATTTTATAGTTCTTTTTTGTATTCATTTTCTTCCCATAACTCTAGCATGTAGAAATAGTTTAGTTGACTTGCATAAAAACATTTCTTAAGACTTATCTTCCATTGGTTTCCTTTAGTATTAATGAGGGGGTGACCATCCATTTCTATAAAAATTAAGGGATCTATTGGATGGTTCTTTAACTTACCTCCATCCAATCTCTTCTTTGAAGAACCAATTCCATATATCATCAAACATTAATTTTTTTCCATAGGAGTTATTAACTATATAAACCATAACATCCTAATATTTTGGAAGTAAAGATAGAAAGGGTTGTACAAATACATCATAAAAAATATATAACCTTAAATGATTCAAGCTACCCATAGATCATGTTGAAATAATTTACAAGATCTACCATTAGATTTTTTTTCTTTCTGATAACCATAACTAAAAAAAACAATCAAAACAAGAAAAATTTGTTAAGGTTCATTAGTTATTCATACATATCTTTCATGTTACTTTGTAACAACTATTTTAGTTTTATTATCTTTAATATTGAAATAAAAATTTCATTCCAAATACATCCTTATGAGTGGTAATGTATTTTTATATATCATTTACCATTCTTCCTTCTCAATTATTTCAGGGTTAACACCTTTTAATGGTATTTCTAGATCTTTTGGAAGGTGATAATTTTTTATCTGCATCTTTACAAATAGAAAATATATTGAATTGAATTTATTAATCTAAAACCTCTTTTTATCTAGTTCCATGCCAGCGATATAACCATTATGTTGACCTTAATAACTAAACCACAATATTTGAGATTAGTTTTAGGGAATCCAAATCTCAAATCTTTCACAGTTCTGATAAAATCATTGAAAACTACACTTTAATCCATAGAAATATCTCTTAAATTATAATAAGGATACCAGAAGTATGATGTTATGAAACCCCACCCACCACCCAAATTCATCCTTGCATACAATTTAAAAGAAACTCTTAAGAATTCAATGAAATTGAAATTCATATAATTATAATACAAAAAAATAATGAACATAAATTTTAATGTGCTTTCTATGATGTTTCCTATGTGTATGTGAGAAAAAAACTAATACTTTATTTATTATAATTAGAATATAAAAGTGATTAAGAAAATTAAAAAAAATAAGTAATCATCACCAACACCACAAATATCTAATACTTTTTCAATTGGATCAAACTTTTCATCAAATTAGATAATTTATTAAATACTAATATTAACTAGTCCAGCTAATTAATCCTTCTCCCCTAAAATACCACATCATTTGGTATGAAATCCTTATCTTGATTACCAACTTGGTGACACTTCATCCATATCGGGCTTCCAAAATTACACTACTTCACCATAAAACTATTGGTAGATGTGAACTTATGATGGTCCTAATACCAATGAAGAATTCATGTTACCATTGTCTAGACCTCACATCTAGACCATAATCAAGGGAATGAAATGTCGATGAAAATAATTATGATGAATGAAATTATTATAAATTGAAAAAAACATAACCACCCAATATGATAAACCAAATACACTATTATATCTAAGGAAGAAGAAGAAGACCATATTTTGGAGACATCCAGAAGAAAGAATAACTATTATACATGAGTATTCATAAAGAGCATGGATAAAAAATCACTTGAAGATTTAAAAAATTTGAGAATGTTGAACTTCCATGTTATAAAGGAAATATGGATATACATATATTAAGATATACATGAGAGAATCAGAGATTTTATTTTCTTGGAGAAAGATCATTACCATGTGGAATAGAAAAATACAGAAGAAAAAATAGATATTTCAATATTTGGATTATTGTTATATATGTGAATTTTCTGTTTGAGTGTAGAGACAACCATGTGAAGGGGATACTATGATTGAGGTGTATAAATACTTCCTTGGAGAAGGAATACAGTGGGAATGCATGTTTATTTTATTGGAATTATTCATGGTGAAACCACTAGTGTCTATAGTGGTTAGAATTTTATTAGTATGTTTAACCAATCATGACAAGGAGTAGGTGATATATCATCCCGCCTTTTTAATACATAACTATTCATTACATTTTACAAACAGAGGATCTTTAAAGTCTAGTGTCTTGGAAATCAGGAACATAATACATGAAAACAACAAAAACGTTCTTCTAAACACTTGAAAGGATTCTTAATTGTTCATCCTAAGTTCATTACAACATCTCATAACCTGGGAGCATACATCAAAGGAAAGGGTGAGCAGAAGGCCCAATAAGGGAAACAAGAGAAACATTTTACATGTGAACTTGAGATACATTAATAAAGTCATGATAAATAACTTTAAGGAATGATAAAGAGATCATGAGGCATATCTTAATAAAAATAATGTGTTTCATAACTTGAATATGTGGCTACAACATTTAACTTAGACAATAATTTCCTTTTCACCAAGGTCCATCCCCAAGGTGTCATTAAAAAAAATTACCAAGGTTATTCACCAAGGTATCGTTGAAATGGTCATCTCTAGAGATTAAGACTTTACCCAATGCATTGGAGATCTATCAGGGCGCACCCTTAATTTGTCCTTTTTATCATGTGATCCACACATATCATCATCAAAAAATTCATAAATAACCCATATAGCATAAAAGAAATGGGTTTCATTTCATAATCATAACGTTTTAAAAACTGCTTTTAAGACAAGATCTTTATGTCACTTTAAACCCATAGAAAAGGAAAGCGGGTTTAGTGTATGTAAATCCTAGAATTTAAAATAGAAAATTTTGATATATATTTGAATCCCCCTATAGATGAAAGATATTTGAGAATCCACTTAATAAAATAAAATAATTTGAGAAAAACAGAGAGACATTTTGAGACGAAAATTCGATAGCATAACGGCTATGTCGTAGGGTTTTAGTAAACATTGAAAAGAGAGGGGTCATAGTCACCCATTAATAAATGATCCATAAAACAGTATAGGGACAGAATATAAAGGATATAAGAACATTGTAATGAAATTTTAATGACATACCATATGAAATGAAAAACTTGAAAGGAAGACAAAAATAAGATTTCTCTTATTAAATTTCGGCAGCCTAACGACGTCACTTAAAACTTCTAAAAAACTAATTGATGAGATAAAATAGGGTATCCCATAATATGAACATAGAAGTAAATTATCATGGATATATATATCATTCCACAACATAAGAAAAAGGAACTTTAATGACTTGACATGAAAATAGAACTTTGAAAATGAGAATGGTGAAAGAATCCCTTACGAAAATTCAGCAGCCTAACGACACCACTTAAAAATTCAGAAATGAAATGATGAGAGTAAAAGGGAGTCTCTAATTATATGAAAATAAAAATTAAATTAAGGTGAATTTAAAAGAAAATCCTCCAACATAAGAACATGGAGCATAAAATAAATGACATAATAGAGAGTACTTGAAAAGAAAGAGAGAGGTAGGATCCCTTACCTTGAAGAGTAACTTCGAAAGTTTGAAAATGAGGACCTTTTGAGGCTTGAGGGAACCTAGGGAGGACTCATTGGGAGGTAAAGAGACCAGAACTTCATTGGGGAGGATTTGGAAATTAAATTAATGAGGTAAAGGCTTGGTATTTATAGGAGAAGTGAGGGGACAAAGCATTAATTGCCAAGGGACACCTCATTGGTGGTATTGGCAAAACCATGGGCTTTCCCATGGTATTTTCCCATGGTATTGGCCACTTAGGACACCTCATACCTCATATTACTATTCAAAAGTCTACCAGAATTATTTCTTAATTATTACATTCATAATGATTTCATTAAACACCCGAAACTGAAAAACTACATTTTCACTATTCATCAAAAATTCAACTTTCTCAGAAAAATCCCAAAATTTAACCTTAAACAAATATTGATACTCTAATTTCAAAAATGAACTCCATTTTATGAAAATAATTTTCTAAATATTTTTAATTTAATTTTTACATAAAATCACTATTTACTGAAAATTCATTTGTTTCCGAAAAATCCCAAAAATTCACCTTAACAAAATATCGATGCTCTGATTTCAAAAAACGAACTCCATTTTATGAAAATAATTTTTTAAATATTTTAAATGTTATTTTTAAATAAAAAACTATTCACCTGAAAAAGATGATACTTAACCAATAATATTTGAAACAGTTATTTACCTATTTTATTGAATCACATTACTTAATCAAGGTGCCTAAATTATATTAATACTTTCTTAAGTGAACTTACTTAATCCATTTTATCACATTACTAATCATAAGCATAAAATCACTATTCATAATTTACTATTCACCAAAAATTAAGTTGATCTTATCAAACTCTAAATTTCATACTGAACACAGATATAGAAGACCATTTTTTGAAAATCATTACACATTATTAATTATTTACGGTTTACATAAATATTTTAAAAATATCTTTTTTATATAATCCATCAATAATATGCATACTATATTTATCCAGACATTTGTAAATTCACAAAATTCACCATAAGAAGACATCACATTTTTTATTTAAATCAAAGGATTACAAAATGCACTTACGGTCTCGTTACATAACCCCTTATAACACCAGAATATGACCTAAGAGTAAGGTGTGCTAGGGTGATAAAATCATGGGGTGGCTCGACCAACACTGCCTGAGTAGTTATTTCTATCAGCTTCAACTTCTCACGAAGGCAATTCCGTTTCAGCTTCATACAATAAAGTTCGGCTTGGGTTTAGTCCAGAGCAAATCCCAAAGGTGCTACCACCTTCCCGAGTTCCGTCAGATGGGCTTCGATCGGCCTGAGACTACTGGATGGGGCCATTGAATCCTCTTTCTATATTAATTAATCAAGATCACTTATATATATATAAAATAATCATAACATTTAGTTTCCCATGGTCTTATTGACCAACATTCATATAACATTCAAAACCCAATAGTCTTATTTTAATTATACTCATTTTATTAAATGAAATAGTTTTGTTGAGTGTAAAATAAAATATCACACAAAGATAGGAAACAAAATTTATTCAAAATTTTGGGTCATTACAATCTTCCCCCCTTAAGAAATTGCATCCTCTCAATTTTAAAATTGGGCTTGGAAATTTTGTTGAAAGTCCCACCTCGTAAAAAGAGTCAGTAAAACTACTACTTTAAAAGAAAGAAAGGGAAGTACAAAAGTCACCCGAGTTAACCCATACTTGGATTCCATGTAGGAAAACATGGATATGGAAGAGAAAAAAAAGGGTCAAGTTCTGATGGAGAGTGATAGAAAACATGATTAGGATAAAATTAAACACAAGAATATCACAAACATATGATGTGTTAAACGGTATTTGATTACCCAGTATGAAACTTAAACCAACAACGTTTTTGTTTTACGTTCCTTTTCATAATCTTGAGGAATTTATTTACTACATAGAATAAAAACATAAGGAAATATATTTACCTTCAAGTAGATTTTCATCCCGTAATAAGTTTCCACCAAGAGTAATATTTTCTCCAAACAACGAGCATTAAAAAAGACTTGGTCTAATCAAAAGCACAAGAATCATCTTCTAGAGAATTACATAATCCAAAAAATAATAACTATATTTTTCCCTTGTTTTAAGTCATCAACTAAAACTAAAATGGTTAGTACAAGATCATATAATCCCCAAAAAGGATAATCCTATATAAAAAGAAATATTACTATTAATCTCCAAAATTCAAAAAAAGTACCCAAAGTTCTAGAAAGGCCATTCAATACACAACCATCCTTAAAATTCTTCAAAATAATCCAAACTAAGATTGGAACCCAAAACTCGGAATGATTTAATCACACAGTCTTCCCCAATAAATCCTAAAATTTATCTCCAAATAACATAGACTACTATTAAAGTCTCATACTAAAGTGTAATTAACCTATTTACATATTCTCTATGTTAGGTTCATCATTTTCCAGAAATAATCCAAATCACCATATGTCCACAATAAATACATAAATTCTTACAAAAAAAATTCGACCATTCCTCTTCAATTTAAATCCTGTAGTATTTTATTTCCCTTTGGCATATAGTACTCCAAAAGAGAAAACATCATCCAAAATAACCTGTATCATTTAATCACCAAATCATTTTCCTATACAAAGTATATCCATCTGATAAAACATAAGTTTCCAAAATCAACTTATTCTTGATCCATAAAAATAGCAGGTGCATTAGTCTGTCTGAAGGGCATAATAACAAAATCATAATGCCCATATCTTGATTGGAAGACCATTTTTGTAATATCATAATTATTCACCCTAAATTGATGATAACCAGAACAAAGATAAATATTAGAGAAGAATTGAGTCCCACGAAGTTGGTCAAATAGGTAATCAATTCTTGGAAGAGGGTATTTTTTCTTCACTATGATACCATTCAGTTCTCTATAATCAATGCATAGCTGCATCGATCCATCCTTCCTCTTCACAAAGAGAACTGGTGCTCCCCAAGGAGACACACTTATTCGGATAAATCCATTCTCCAAAATATCTTGGAGTTGTTTATTTAATTCCTCTAGCTCCACATTTTCTATCCTATAGGGGGTCTTTGACATCGGATGAGATCCAGGTACGAGTTCAATGGAGAACTCTACCTCTCTTTCTGGGGGAGGTCTGGGTAACTCCTTAGGAAATATGTCAATGTATTCTTAGATGATAGGGATATTTTCTAAAAGAATAAATCCTTCATGAGAAACTTATTTCATTTATGAATCTTTTAACTAAAAAGGATTTTATGTCTTAAAACTTCATGCTTATACAATTACATTTTTCTATAATCCTTCATAATGATTCATAAAAAGCTTGAGATTAACCAAACATATCCCCCGAGAGTGTCGTAACTAAGAGTGCAGTAAGGCCCGCTGTCGTGTACCAGTTCCCGTTCGAGTCTACCTCAAAGTGGTGTTTTTGGGTTTTAACCCAATGTACATCTGTGCCAGAGCCACCTATACCTGCTCGTATCCAGACAGGGATGTATTTGCTTGATAAACCACTTACTCAATACTCACCAAAATAACAGGAATATTTCCTATATTTAAACTTTTCTATAAGGTTCTTCTTAAAGTTTTCATATCCTAATTTTCAGAAATAACTAAACTATCCTTTGATACCAACTATAGCATCCCTCCTTTTTAATACATAACTTTTCATTACATTTTACAAATAGAGGATCTTTAAAGTCTAGTGTTTTGGAAATCAGGAACATAATACATGAAAACAAAAAAAAATTTCTTATAAACACTTGAAAGGCTTCTTAATTGTTCATACTAAGTTCATTACAACATCTGATAACCTGGGAGCATACATAAAAGGAAAGGGTGAGCATAAGTCCCAGTAAAGGAAACAAGAGAAACACTTTACATGTGAACTTGAGATACATCAATAAAGCCATGATAAATAACTTCAAGGCATGGGAAAGAGATCATGAGGCCTATCATAATAAATATAATGTGTTTCATAACATGAATATGTGGCTACAACATTGAACTTAGAAAATCATTTCCGTTTCACCAAGGTCCATCCCCAAGGTGTCATTAAAAAAATTACCAAGGTTATTCACCAAGGTATCGTTAAAATGGTCATCTATAGAGATTAAGTCTTTACCCAATGCATTGGAGCGCTATTAGGGCGCACCATTAATTTTTCTTTATTATCATGTGATCCACATATATCACCATCAAACATTTCATAAATAACCCATATATCATAAAAGAAATGGGTTTCATTTCATAATCATAACGTTTTAAAAACTGCTTTTAAAACATGATCTTTATGTCACTTTAAACCCACAGAAAAGGAAATTGGGTTTCGTGTATGTAAATCCCAGAATTTAAAATAGAAAATTTTGATATATATGTAAATACTCTTGTATAAGAAAGAGCTTTGAGTATCTACTTATCAAAATAAAATAATTTGAGAAAAAGAGAGAGACATTTTGCGATGAAAATTCGCCAGCATAACAACTATGTTGCAGGGTTTTAGAAAACATTGAAAAGAGAGGGGTCATGCTCACCCATTAATAAATGATCCATAAAACAGTAGAGGGACAGAATATAAAGGATATAATAACATGGTATTCAAATTTTAATGACATACCATATGAAATGATAAACTAGAAAGGAAGACAAAAATAAAATTTCTCTTATGAAAATTCGGCAGATTAACTGCGTCACTTAAAAAATATAAAAAAAGTATTGATGAGATAAAATAAGGTCTCTCATAATATGAACATAAAAGGAAATTATGATGGATATATATATCAAACCCCAACATAAGAAAAATAAACTTTAAATACTTGACATGAAAATAGAACTTTGAAAATGAGAAGCGTGAAAGAATCCCTTACGAAAATTCAGAAACCTAACATCGCCACTTAAAAATTTAGAAAATGAAATGATGAGAGTAAAAGGGAGTATCTCATTATATGAAAATACAAATTTCAGTAAGTTGAATATAAAATAACATCCTCCAACATAAGAACATGGAGCATACAATAAATGACAAAAGAGACAGTACTTGAAAAGAAAGAGAGAGGTAGGATCCCTTACCTTGAAGAGTAACTTCGAAAGCTTGAAGGTCAGGACCTTGGGAGGCTTGAGGGAACCTTGGGAGGACTCCTTGGGACGTAAAGAGACCATAAATTCTTTGGGCAGGATTTTTAAATGAAATGAATGAGGGAAAGGCTTGATATTTATAGGATAAGTGAGAGGACAAAGCCATAATTGCCAAGGGACACCTCATCAGTGGTATTGGAAAAACCATGGGCTTGCCCATGGTATTAGCCACATGGGACACCTCATAACTTATCTTACTATTCAAAAGTCGACCAGAATTATTTCTTAATTATTACATCCTTAATGATTTCATTAAATACTCGAAACTCAAAAACTGTATTTTCACTATTCACTGAAAATTCAACTTTCTCCAAAAAATCCCAAAAATTCACCTTAACCAAATATCGTTGCTCTCATTTCAAAAATGAACTCCATTTTATGAATATAATTTTTTAAATATTTTTCATTTAATTTTTAAATAAAAACACTATTCACTGTAAATTCAACTGTTTCAGAAAAGTCCCAAAAATTCACCTTAACCAAATATCGATGCTCTGATTTTAAAAAATGAACTCCATTTTATGAAAATATTTTTCTAAATATTTTTAATTTAATTTTTAAATAAAAAACACTGTTCACCTGAAGAAATTGAAACATAACCAATAATTTCTGAAACAGTTATTTACCTGTTTTATTGAATCACATTACTTAATTAAGGTGCCTAAATTATATTAATAATTTCTTAAGTGAAGTTACTTAATCCATTTGGTCACATTACTAATCATAAGCATAAAATCACTATTCATAATTTACTATTCACCAAAAATTAAGTTGGTCTTATTAAACTGTAAATTTCATAGTGAACATAGCTGTAGAAGAACATTTATTGAAAATCATTACACATTATTAATTATTTAAGGTGTACATAAATATTTTAAAAATATATTTTTTATAGAATTCATCAATAATATGCATACTATATTTATCCATACATGTGTAAATTCACAAACTTCACAATAAGAAGACATCATAATTTTTATTTAAATGAAAGGATTACACAAGGCATTTTGTGTCTCGTTACATAACCCCTTATAACACCAACATAAGACCTAAGAGTAACGTGTACTAGGGTGATAGAATCTTGGGGTGGCTCGGCCAACATTACCCGAGTAGTGATTTCTATCATCTTGAACTTCTCACGAAGGAGATTCCGTTCCAGCTTCACATGATGATGTTCTGATTGGGTTTGGTCCAGAGCAAAGCCCAAAGGTGCTACCTCCTTCCGGAGTTCCATCAGATGGGCTTTTCTCAGCCCAAGACTACTGGATGGGTCCATTGAATCTTCTTTCTATATTAATTAATCAAGATCACTTGTATTTATAGACAATAATCATAATATTTAGTTTCCCACTGTCTTATTGACCAACGGTCATATAACAGTCGAAACCCAACAGTCTTATTTTAATTATACTAATTTTATTAAATGAAATAGTTTTGTTGAGTTAAAATAAAATATCACACAAAGTTAGGAAACAATTTTTTTTTCAAAATTTTGGGTCGTTACAGGTCATAAAGGTAAAAATTTGTAAATAAATGTATGCCTTTTCATTTCTTTCATCCAAACAAAAACAAGTAGGGGTGAAATAATTATTTAAGCATGGATCCATACCTTAACTAGTCCTAGATGTTGGGTTAAAATGGATTAACTCAAAAAAGAAAATGTGATCACTAATTTACCCCTTTTCCTCTCATTGATTTAATTGGACATGAAAGCTTTAATTAGTATCATATCCAAGATCCCCTCTATGTGATTTGTGAATTTTTTATGGATGGAGAATATAAATTCTTTAAATCACAGGGGTGTATTTTACTTTCTATGTTAGAAACCACCATATCCAGAGGAATATGATATTATCCTACCTCATATTGCTTGTCTTGGAATTTAGAGATACTACTATATTTGGATTTCCACCCACTATTGAGGAAGATTATATGAAAATTTATAACAAGGGAAATTCTGAAAATGATTAAAATGAAAAAAAATTAATTATGATACCACTTTTAAAAAATATCTATGTAAAATTTATGGTACTTCAAAAATCCAAGGAAATTTGGGAAAAGTTAAGAAGAAGTTGTGAAGGAAACATTATAGTTAGAGAATACAATATACAAGTTTAGAGGAGGAGATCTGAAGAAATAAATATAGATGATGATAATAATATTTAAGTCTATTTTACAGGTGTCTATGTGATTGTGAGTAATATCTAAGGTTTTGGTGAGAATTTGGAGGATTCCATCATTGTGAAGAGAATATGATAAATTTCATAAACAAATTTGATCCCAAAGTTTTAAATTTATAGGATATGGAATATATATCCCTGTATAAACATCATAATATTCTCATATAATATGAAATGATAAAGTAACATAATTTTAATAAGATGGAAAAAATGAGATGGATTTTAGGGAAATAATAAAAAGAAAATTCATAAATGATGATGTTGTAGAATCAATTTATTATAATGAGAAAGAGGATGATGAAGACTTCAAGAATATTTTTTATATTATTTTAAATAGATTCAAAAAAATTCATGTGTAAATTTGAAGGTAAACAATTACCAAATTGTTTGAATTATAACTATCTAAAGAAGAATCCATTGATTTTGAGTTAGATAAGGAAGATAAGAAGCCCCAAAAACAGAAGAGGAGGAAGAAAAAAGAAAATGACCACTGTTAAGAAATTAATTTTATGTGAAAAAGGGATAAGGTAGATGCATTATCCTATTGAATCTAACATAATGATGAATTGAACTTTATCCCATATTGATGATAGTTTTTGACTCCTCATGCAGATATGATAAAGAAGACATGATAAAATTGGAATATTAAATAAAAAATAATTGTGAGTAAAACCTTAAGAATAATACATATATATCAAGAATTAAAAGATTAATCTAGATAAATTTAACATTAAGGTGGTTATTGAGAAGAGGGAGTACATTAAAAAATTATTAACATACATTGATGAGATCAATAATAATAAGTTAAAGACGTCTAGACATGAGAAGAAGTTAACAGATCTGAAAGAGAAGTTGGTTAAGAATAAATATGATCTAGATAAGACACAATAACTATGACTTTGGGATAAAAATGTGTTAAATACTATAATAGAATATTTAACCAATGTGACTAAATTTAAAGGACAATATTCTTAAGAATGAGATAGAAATGGTTCAGATGGGCAAGGTAAATTGGTTGTTAATTTTTCTCAAAATAGATCTATTATTTATAATATTATAGGGATTGAAAATTTAAATGAAACTATTTGGACCAATAAGAAAAATTAGAGACACTCTTCCCCATAAAATGAAGAAATAAAGTAAATAATATCATTATCCCCAAGGAAAAGCAAGGTCTGGTTTGCAACATGATTACAAGAACCAAATTCAAAATATATTTACATAAGATCAATTTAATATGTTTTTATAGGTACAAGGGGAGGTATAAAAAAGTAATAATTAGTATGTCATAAAATTTATTTTCCTGTGAATAGGCATCGACCAATGAAGGTCTATAGAGATTGATCGATGAGTGATTTTTAGAAGAAGATTTTTTTTGTTTCAAGAATTCATTAAATATGTCAACCTTAATTTTTTTACATGTTTAGGAGAACATTATGGTAGTTGTGGAGAATAAAATCAAGAGTTTGGGATATTAATGACTGTTTTACTTGGAGAAGTTCCCCATATTGTTAAAGGGAGGGAATTCCAAATGGAATGTTTAACAAGTGAAATTATTCCATGGATAGAAAACAGTATCATGATAAACTCAAATAAGTTGAGTTTTTGATAAATAATACCTATCTATGTGGACCAATCATTTGAAATTATCCATATAAATGAATAAATTTGAGAAAAATGATGCTCATAAAGAAAATAAAGTGAGTTCACAAGAATATATGAAAGTTCATAATAATCTTTCCAAAAATAGAGATCTAAATATTCCAATAAAAATTATATGAATGGTGTGGTTACCGTTGGAATGGCATAAAATACTGTTTGAAACTCCTGATATCTCAATAAGAGAGCATGAAAATTATAATGTAAAAAATAAACAAATGACGTTTAATGGAATAATAGGTGAATTAAATAACTTCACACAATAAATAAGTTCAAGTGGATAAGATGAGTTAATAACCTATAAATAATGTTGAAAGTAAAATAATTATAGAGGTTGGAAGGAAAGAGTGGCCAAGTTTGAGGGGAAACTATCAATGATAATGTTATTTCTAAAGAAAAAATAGGTCCCAAATTATTTCATAAAACTTTTGTTTATTTTTAAATTTTTAATGGAATTGAAGGACAATATTGAGTGACGTTCATTATATAAAATAGTAGAAGTTTTCTTCATGGTGCTTCTAACTACCTTATAGGAGGTACTAGGTGCATCCTATTAGAGGGATAAAACATGAGGTAGAGTTATAAAAAATGCACAAGCATCATGAAAATAGAATTTCTAGAAATACCTATGAATAAATGGATATTTAGGTATTTAATCACACACTAATCCGTTATTTTTGTTTATATTAAAAAATTATGTGAATGGTGTTGTCTATTAACGACAACATGACAAAGGGGGGAGGGAGTTTTTTGACTTGAACATGAAATATTTTGATGGTTTTGTTGAGGTGTATGAAAGCATTAAGTATTTATTAATAAATATATATTTACTATCCCTAGAATTTTAATTTGAGTTGATAACAATTTCTAAATTTTTTTATTTATAGTCCCAATGTTTTGGTGAAATCTCTCTGGTTTTCTACACTCGGTTATCCCACATAGACTTAGAGTGTATCAATTAGAGTATCTTGGATAAATGTGTATTCTATATTATACTTCACTCAATAATTAAATAAATGTTGTAATTAATTTTTGAATAGGGAGAATAAGTGGTTTACTTGTGGAGTCTCCTACATTCTATCAATATTCATTATTAATAAGGGGGAGAATAAAAAAGAAGACAATAAAAACATTTACTAAAATTTTGGGAAATTTCATTGACAAAAAATTAATATGAGGATTGTTCTTCCCAATTGGATTGTAATTTAATTTATTTTCAATAAGTTTGTAAGGTTTTGATGAAGGTGATATGTGTTACTTATATGGATAAAATTGGTAAAAATATTCAAGGAACCCCCTTATATCATAAGATTGATAGATCTAGTTTTTATAGATATCACATGTTTTGAAGCTTAGTGATTCATTATATACATCATGTTAAGAATACAAGAGTTTACATTGAAAAAATTGGTTGTTGGAACTTCTCTATTTAGGTGGTATAATATATATATAAACAGGTTTAAATCCATTGAAAGAAAGTGTAAATGGTTTTGGAATTATTTTAATAAATTCTATAATTAATTGTAGCTATTATGAGGTATTTATAAAGGCTTGAGAAGGCTAGGGTTGAATTTCAATATCATTGAAGTCACTTATATAATTCTATAATTTTTGGATTCTATGTAGATCATCAGACTTTTCTAGACTGTAAAACTACAACTTATGACTTTTTCGGAGATCAAAGGGCTTTGATAAGGCACATCAAACTACTCATGTATGACATTAAGTCATATCGTATGAATTTGAATCATATCACTTAATCAAATTATTTCACAGTAGGACTTTGAGCCAATTATATGAATATTAATTATGGAATCAGTGTAACACCTTAAGATTTTATATGTGTTTTCATTGAAATAAAAGTTTATTTATCAGATATCTTGTCTCATAAGCAACCCCATGTTTATATAAACCATGATATTGTAAAAATTTATAACCTAACTATTAAAATTTGTAGGTATGAATAGTAATAACCAATTTATGAAAAAAATTTATAATGGTTTTTAATAGAGAGAATATATTTACTAATGAAAAAAATAAGTACTAAATTTTCAGTAAAGCCATTTTACACTTCAAAACTATTTTCTTCAAAAAAGGTGTATATCACATTTTTTTAAGGAAAAATATTTATTAATTTTGAAATTTTTTATAAACTTTATTTTATGGAATAAATACCATATTTTAATTCAACATGTCAATATTATCTTATTCTAATGTTTTATAATTTTTCAAAAAAGATTTATTTTTTAGTGAATATTAAAAAATACAAATTTTTTTATAATAATTATAATTTCATTTCAAGTAAATATTATATTATGTTTTTAATTTGATACATACAATAAACTAATTATCCTTTTAAATATAAATGATATAATTAATTACATTAGAATCATCAATATATTTTATTTTTGTATAAGTTAATTTTTGGAATTAATAAAACATTTTTTTGACAACTAGTTTTTATTTGAGAAAAGTGTTTTTTCTTAATAAATAAAATTAATATATATGGAATCATTTTTTTAATGAAATAAATATATCATATATTAAATATAAAATTTTAAAAATAATTTTATTGTATTTACAAGGCATGAGATGGAAGTAGATTAGAGTTTATGCTAAAAAATTAATTTTTTGAAAACAGAGTTTCATTACGGTTTGCATACATAATTAAAATTAAATTATACCACTTAAGTAAATTGAATATATTAAAATATATTCAATATATTGAATCATCATAATTAATATAATTTAATAGGGTCAACATAATTTTTTTATAGTGAATAGTAAAAATAGTAAAATTTTATTACCTTGGTTAAGGTTAAAATATGTTTATAAGGGGATTAAACCATGATATAAAGGTAGTATTGACAGTGAAAACTGTTAAATTAATATTTTTAAAGATATATCAACCTTATATTATCATAACTAAAAATAAATGTCCATTTGAATTCACTTTCCCCAGAAAGTGACCCTAAATCATTGAAATCTTTTATGAAATTCCATGTGTGTCCCTCTCCTAACTTATAAAAGGGTACCTTCTCTCATAGATAATTCAAATATTTGATACTTCTAGATCATAAAATACTTTCTAAAAATTCCATGAATAATTCCTTTCATTGTAGAGTTTATTTTCTTCTTCTAGGACTATTCTTTTAGGGTATAAGGCATAAGACAAAGGAGGTCTCTCCAAGAAGAGGTATAGATCTTAACCAAGATCTTTCAATTTTATTTCTACTTATAATTCCTTTAAACATGTTGTATCTATAAAAAATTATTAATATTGTATCTTGAATACACTAATATGTTATTATGATGATTTAAAAACCATTTTCTCTGTCTTATCTCTCAAAAACGAGATGAAAGTATCGCTCATGTGTACATGTGGACTACTACCTCCACATAACGATATAATTCATTTTCCACCACCATCATTAATGTTTTGTAATTATATAGATTTATTTTTTAGGATATATTTATGTTATAATAATGATTATTTAAAGTTTAATTAATATTTAGCTTTTTTAATTCCATCCATCTAAAAATGGGAACATCACTCATGTGTATGTACGAACTAGTGTCACCATGTAGTGATATAATTTATATTTATCACTTCTTTATATGAATGGTTTCAATTTTTTATATAATTAGTATATATAATATTTATAGTACTATTAACATTCTTGAGATGAAGTAACCATGATAAAATTTCAATGACCATAACCTCGGAACCAGAACAAACATGAAAAAAGAAGTATTTAACACCTAAAATGATGATAATAATGAAATATTGTTAATGAATGGGTGATAAGATATAATAATTAAACTATTTATGGTATTATAAATATGGAAAGGTTTTGTTATATATTTATAATAAAATTTAAATTTATTATATAAGATATTAGATCACTTAAAAAGTAAGATAAACTTGAGTTAAAGGTTTCATCTCAGTTTATCTTCATTGAGACATGTTTTAATGTTATGAACCAATTTATAATTTCAATGGTGTATATACTAAAAATGAATATATTTTGGAATAATACTTTATTTAATGAAATTTATTTATAAAACAATATTATTTTTAGGCTCCAATGACTTTCAATTCAAAAAAAATTAAACCTATAAGGGTTCTACATATCAATTTTATTTAATTGAGATATGTTTGATGTTATGCACCAATATTAGTTTATTAGGTGTATCTACAAAACCATTGATATGTTGTATTAGTAATATCATTATTTCTATATTATTTAATGTTTTATTTGATGTTGTTTATTTCATGGGGGTTATTACTCAAATGTTCCCATAGCATTAAGGGTTTAAGGATACAATATCACATTTGTGGGATTATTTATGCTTAAAATTTACAATGATGAAATTTTATGAAATATCTCTCCCAAAAATTATATATTTTTTCTCTAATAGTTATTTATAGGGATTTCATTTTTTTCATTCATCTTATCTATATTTATGTAATCAAGATACCAAATGAATATAATCAAGGAAAACTGACCTTTTTTCTTTTTAGTTGGAAATATTTACTTCCATGTCCATATTTTATTTTAAAAAAATCAAGAATGTTTTTACTATTATAAAATGATTATTTTGATTAATTTAAAAAAAATATTTTTTTTATTACTATGTTTTAAAAGGAACCTGCTTATCATTTTCCAAACATTTTACTTTTGAATTTTTTCAAAAAATATGAATAGTTTTTTGTTTTAACATACACTGTATGAAAGAATTTCCCCGAAATCAAGAACAATATTTTATTTAAATGTCCCTTTAAATGTTTACTTTTATCTTTTCAATAAATTTTTTCCTTAATATTTTGGAAAATTTTACATTATAAATAAGTGTTTTAAAATAAAAATGTATATTTATCAAAAACTGTTCTAGTAATCTTTAAAATTAATTTACATCAATAAAAAATCCTTTGATCTTTCTTATGACATAAGTGGGATAAAACAAATTGTTTCCATATTAATTATTTCTTTGTATGGTTTAATATTTTGATTATTAAATTTTTATGAAACTATTATCCATTCCATAAGTTGTGATATTATGATATGATGAATGTTTTGTGATCTTATGGAACACATATGTATGGTTTTTATTATGTGATGGGTGGGCCCAAAATTATATATCATTCCAATACATTGGGTAATTAAAGATATCTCATGAGATAATAAGCAATTAAATGGGGGGTGTACCTATTTCAATAAAGGACTTCGTCCAATATAAAATTCCTGGTAGTTAACCTTGACTAGGGAAATAATTGAATGGGGATTGGACCCAATCCACTATTATAGACATGGTAGTAATCTTTGATAAGAAAATTATTTTCTATTCTTATGTGAATTACAAAAACATTGGTCATATTATTATAATATATTTTCATATATTATGATTAATTATTGATGCTTCCACACTCTTATTTCCTATTTCATCTTTTTTACATGACCTTATGTCATGTTTCATGATTAAATATTTTTGAAATATTGGGTATGATTATTGTAATCCTTTCTCATGTTCTCATACCCTTATTCTTATCATGTTCTCACTTATGATATTTTATTAATTTCAATTATATTTTCCCTTAATTAGAATCTGAGGTCACCCTTTCTTTTGTTTCCCTTCCCTATGTTATAAAAAGGTTCTAAGTATGACATTACTAATAAGGGTGATAGTTTTGAAAAAATTAATCACAAATTAAGTAGATCATTTATCTACCAATTTTTTTACATATCCTAGTTTCCAAAGATACTAAACCTCTATTGTACATAGGAATGTATTATTGTTAAATTAATTCAATATTCATCTAAAATTATATAATATTTATATATGAATATAAGGGTCACTATAGTTTGAATCATAAGAAATGTTTAATATCTTCTGGAAACTAGGAAGGAGAAAATTTAGTGAGAACATTTAGGGTAAGTCTAAGTATAAGGGAACACACTATGTTATAGTAAATAAATGAGTGTGTTTTTCCTAAGTAAAAACATCACTATCAAGATAATACAAGTGGATGTGGATTTGGAACAAATGTATCTAGGGGTAATAACCCAAAAAATAGTTGGTTGAGTATATCTCAACAATAATTATGGTGCACAATGAATGGTCCATTAACATAATCCTAGTTTCACACTCATGGGGATATTATTTTGTTAATTCATATTGTATTTAAGATACATTATGAAGGATTTGAATAGATAATGACCAGGGATGACCTAGTTTAAACCTAAGGTTTAAATTATTGAAAATAAGGTGCCATTATTTAGAAATCATATAAATGAATTTCATGATTATAAAATCTCACACTATGATTATTGTTACACATTATATGCTTTTTGGTTTCAGTAAATGTATAGAACCGAAAGAAACTATGATAACAATAAATGTTATAGATAATGTAATGATTTTACCTATGAGAAAATTAATTTTATGGGATATGGAATTCAAAATATTAATACTTTGGTTAAAAAAATTTCTTAAGAAATGAATCATGATGATCACCCAAATGATAAAAGAACGGAATAATATATTGTTTATTCCTTCATGAGGGAACATCCACCTTCTTTTAGTGGGTTTTTGGTCTAATAATTATATTGTAATGGATCAGTACCACTAAAAATATATTTATTATTCTCCAGTACTTAGAAAATGAAAAGTTCATCTATGTTTTTTATCATTCGGTAGGTGAAGCGAATCAATAGTGAACCCTTGTCAACAATATGATGCAACAATAAGAAATTTACTCCATGGAGTGGGATGAGTTTAGGATCTTATTTTTAAATAATTAATTTCCCCATATTATTTATACAATGATGGGGATGAAATTACTTGAGTTTAAAAATAATGTTTAAGAATTAATTGGTATTTATGAGGTAAACATTACAAGAATTTCATGGTACACATCTGGAATTATTATTTAACTAGAATGTAAGATTGATCAAGTCTTAAGTGACTAAAAATAAAGTATATAAATGGAATTATTCATAATATACTTCACCAGATATGAATAAATCATTCATTGTTACATTAAGGTTGAAATGGAGATTGGAATCACCCATCAATCTCATGATTTTGATAAGAAAAGGAAGATTGAATTCAAATCAAATTCTAATAAAAACCATAGAGGGATGAAGATGAGTTTTCTTTTATGAAATAAGTGTGGAAAGAATAATGTATGAGACTATCTTATTTTGTCCAGTAAATGTCTTTATGTATGGAAAAAATACCATCATGAAATAAAATGTAAATATAATGAGAATAAGTTAGATAATGATGAAAATGGAGAGAAATATCTATAAAATGCGCCAACCACACACCAATGTTATTATTTCAGAGTGAATTTACATTATACTAACTAGTCACTGAATTTGAGGGTTAATGATGATGATTGATATCAGCAACAAACTAATCCCATAGATAATGGGAAATCTCGTTGGATCACTATTGATGATGTGGGGTGTGATGATGAAGTGGTTAATGGTACACAATCCATCCACTCTAGAACTAATAATTTATTATTTGATTCTAGATATACCCAATATGTTTTTCTAATTTTTTTTTTCTATGGGTATCACATTACAACCTCAATTAATAGAAGTTAAAACAGTAATAAACACATCTAATGGTATGATAATTACATCTTAAGTCTATGAATCTTCACCAATTGAAGTTTATGGGAATATTCTTCTCGAAAATCATATTATTATTACTCTATTTAAATTTTAGGGGATTTTAGGAATGAGTTAGATTTATTTATATTAATTACATATCAATTTCCAAGTAAGGGTAGTCACATTTCATATTCTGTACCAATCTACGACTGTCTATCGGTGTAAGGATGAATGTGAACATCCAATGGAAATTACATCCATTAAATAGATCTTTATTCCCATTCATATTGGGTATTTATCTCATATGTTTGGGGAGAAACTCATCATTTATGATATACCTATTGTAGAGGATTCTATTGATGTCTTTCTGGAAGAGGTTTTAGTTTTTCTCCAAATCAGGAAGTTTCATTTTCAATAGATCTCATAACAGGTGTAAAACTATTTCAAAGACTCTGTATAGAATAACCATTATTTAGTTTTATGAATTCAAGAAGAAAATCTCAGAGAATCTTGATGAGGTATTAATTTGGAATAGCGTGTCACCTTGAGGAACACATTTAATTTTTTTAAGAACAATATGGATCGATGTGACTTTGTATTGATTATCAAGAACTTAATAAGATCATGATAAATAATAAGTATCATTTTCCCCATATTCATGATTTTTTTATCAATTATTAGGATCATAACATTTTTCCATGTTTGATCTTTTATTTGGATACTATTAGTTTAGGTTAAAAAGTGAATATATACCCAAGAAAAATTTCCATCTGAGGAATAGAAACTATGAATTTATTGTGATATAATTTGGTCTTACAAATTCCCCCCAAATATTCCTGGAATTTATTTATAGATTCTATAGAGATTACCCTGACCAGTTTATTGTAGAATTTATATAAGATATTATTATATACTCTAAAATAAAGGAAGATAATGAATATCACTTGGGGATTGTATTGACGAACCTAAATAAGGATAATTTGTATAAAACAATTACCATGTATTAAGCCTTCCTACAAAAAGTTTCATTTTTTCATCATATATTCTTGAAATAGGGTATACCGGTGGATCCATGAAAGAAACAAGATACTAACCATTGATATAGACCTACTACTGTGACCAATGTTCATAGTTTTATTCAATTGAAAAGAAGTTATCAATTATTTTTTGAAGTATTTATCATGGATTTGTAATATACTCAAAAATATAACTTGGAAAGGATTTATGTTCCTTTGGACCGATGAACATGAATAAAATTTCAAGGAACTCAAGAGAAGGTTGGTTAGTGAACTTGTTATAACACTACCCTATATTGGAGAAGGGTTTTTCACTTACAATGATGTCTCAAATAAAGGTATATGATGTGTTATCATGTAAAATTATATGGTGATAGCTCATGCCTCTTGGAAATTCAAGGTTCATGAGAAAAATTACCCAACTCATGATTTGAAGTTAGAAGAGGAAATCTTTTCATTTAAGATATGGATGAATTATCTATATAGATATAGGTGTGGAATATATGTTTTTCATAAAATTGTAAATTATATATTCACCCAGAAAGAGTTTAATATTCCCCAAATAAAGTTCATGGGGTTGATTAAAGTTTATGACTACTCAATAGACTACCACAATGGGATAAAAAACATGATGGAAGACGAATTTAGTCAAAAGTATCATGATAAATTATCTATTTTGTTGACAGAAAAATATCTAATATTTATGGACTTTCAAAGGTTATACCTTGAAATATTGAAGGGAGGAAATAAATCATATCTTTATCAAATGAGTGTTCAACCATCTATCCATATAAATATTAAAGAGGTGAAAAGGGAGGATGAAGTATAGTAAAAGAAGGTTAAAAATGTTCCTAAGTTCAACTATTATTATGATGGAATGATAAGGTTTGGGAACTGCATTTGTGTCATGTTAATTCTACACACGAAGAAGGAACTATGGGAAGAAGCTCATAGCTCATCATTCTATATTCTTCTTGGAAGTAAAAATATGTATATATATCTAAAAAGTATTTCTGGTGATAAAACATGATGAGGGATGTTGTAGAGTATGTATCTTGGTGTTTGGTATGTCAGTAAGTTAGCTTCAAGAGATAGATATCTATGGGGATACTAAAACAATTTTCCTTATCAGATTGGAAATGAGATAACATCAACAAGGATTTCATTATCGGACTCCCCAAAACATCTAAAGTTCATAATGCTATTTGGGTGGTATTCAATTGCTTTATATAGTCATTTATATTTATTTATATAAGAAAATATTTATCTATTGATCTTTTTTATAGGATATACGTTAAGGAATTGATAATGATACATGGGGTATGACATTCTATTGTATTTTATCGGGATCTAAAGTCTACCTTGAAGTTCTAGAGAAGTATTCAACAAGATATAAACAATGAATTTTGTTTTTGTACTACATATACCTTTCAGATAGATGGTTAGTATAATATTAAATCTCAATCCTCAGTTTCTATAATGAGATTCTATTATCTAGATTTAAAAGGAGGTTGGGATCAACATTTACCACTTGTCAATATTTATTACAAAAATAACATTAACTCGAGAATTCAGATGGATACTTATGAATCCCAATATTAAAATACATTTAAAACTATGTAATTTTGGGATTATGTTTGGTAAATAAATCTAATAGGGTGTAATATAGCTAAGTAAATGATAGAAAGGTTAAATCCATTCATCAACACAACATGGATGCTCAGATTTGACAAAACAGTTATGATGGAAATCAATGATGAGGCCAGGAATTTGAAGTTGGTGAGAATTTTTGTGTGTAAATTTTTCCATATAATAGGGTTATGACATTAAAAAATAAGTTAAATATAAGAACTAGTTATATTTTTTCCTTTGATATTATTGATCATTTAGGAACTTTAGCGTATCACTAGAGTCTTCCACCAAACCTCTCTCAGGTTCCCAATGCATTACTCTTATATCTCTGGAGGTAGTTCATAATATATCCTTAAAATGAAATGAAATCAAAATTTATAACACAATAGTTTTTTATTTTAAATGAATAATAACCACTATAAATCTTGGATCATCGAGATAAAGTGTTGTATAACAAGATTAATCACCGGTTAATGTTTTTGGAGGAATGAAAAATTTCAAGAAGTAACATGGGAACCTGAGGATGTAATGAAGCTAAGATATCCTCAATTTTTTACACAAAGGTGATGTAATTTCAAAGTAAAAATTAGTTTTAATGGGGGTAAAATGTAACAAATTAGTATTTTATATGTATTTCCTTTGATATAAATTATGATTCATTCAATAACTTTTCTTACAAAAAACGTATAGTCTATATGAATTGTGATATAGTAAAACATTATAACATGTCATTAAATTAGATGGTATGAACATTAATAAAAACTTTATAAAAAATATGTTTAAATTTTTTTAATATTGAAATCATGTTGATTAATATATAATAAATTAGTACTCAGTTTTTAGCAAAGTCATTTTACCCTTTAGAAATATGTTTTCATAAAAAATGTTTTATATAGAAATTTTCAATAAGAACCTTATAATTAATTTTATAATTTTTAGAAATTTTATCTTAATAAATTAAAATTATTTTTGAAATCATTATTCCAATATTATCATAGAGTTAGTTTTTAGGATCTTTATAAAATATTTATTTTTTAATAAATAGTGAAAATACCGAATTTTGTAAAAAAATCATTTATTTTCAAGTAAATATACCATTATGTTTTAACTTTTAAATATAAATTAAAATAGTAATAAATTAATTATAAATAATAGAACTAGTTATATATGAATAATTATTATACTTTATTTTGGTATAAATTAATTTTTTGGCGTAATGAATAATTTTTCAAAAAAGTATTTTTATGTGTGCAATATGTTTTTATCCTAACAAATTAATTTATTATCTATTTATTAATTTTTAAAATTAAATATATATATTATATATTCAATGAAATATCTTAACATTAATTTAATTGTTTTTAGAATGAAATGAATGGAAATAAATGATGTTTTATGCTTAAAAATACATTTTCTGAAAATGGGCTTTCATTGATGTCTTCGTGATTAATTGAAATCATATTCTTCCACTTATATAAAATGAATCTTGTAAAATGGATTAAATATTTTGACTCATAATAATTAATATAATTTAACATTTTCAACTTAATTTTTTGGCATAGTGAGTAGTAAAAACATAAACTTGTGTTGGCTCGGTTAAGGTTAAAACAAGTTTATTTGGGGGGGGGGGGGTTGAACCATGAGATAAGGGTATGATTGAATCCCACACATAATAAAGTATCATTTTCTGAATATATTTAAATATTATTATATCCTAAATTTGAATCGATGTCAATTTCAAACCACTTTTCCATGAAAGTGACGTTAAATCCTTGAAATATTTTAAGAAATTCCAAGTATTCCACTCCCCTCACTTATAAAAGGACACCTATTATTCTCTATTATTAATAGGTTTTGAGGATACTATATTAGTAAATACATGAATAAAAACCTTCCAATAATATTTTCCTTCATCATTGAGTTTATTTTCCTCTCATAGGATCAATCCTCCAAGGATTAAGTTTTAAACCAAAGAACGTCGCTCAAATAAGAGGTTTATATCTTAATCAAAGTATTTCAATTTTATTTCTTGTTATACTTCCTATAAAAATATTTTATCATTAAAAAATGTTTAATATAATATAATAAATATACTGAGATTTTATTATTGTCATAGAACATCCATTTTTACCTCTTCTCAATCAAATAGGATATGAAAGTATCACTCGAGCATATGTGTGGACTACCATCTCCACATATCGATATGATTAATTTTCCACCACCATCATTCATGGTTGGTTATTATGATAGATATAATGTTTTTATATTATATGTATGTTATAATAATTATTCTTGAAATTTTAATTTATTTGTACCCTCAATTAATTTAATCCATCAAAAATGAAAACATCACTCGTGTGTACGTATATACTACCATCTCTATGTAGTGATATAATTCATTTTTCATCACCAATTTATATTAATGGTTATAATTATGTATAAATTTAATATATGTGATATTTATATGATTATTAAAATTTGGGAGATGAAGGATCTATTATCAATGTGCAAATACCTTAACTTCTAAACAAAAACATACAACAAAAAGGAAGAAGTTCACCCCGAAAATGATGATAATAATGAAAGATTGTTACTGATTGGGTGATAAGATGTTATAAGAAAACCAATTATGGAAATTTTTTATTCAAAACTATGCATTTGAAAGGAGAGTTTGAGGAAGTAACAATATATTAGAAGAAAATTTGGGCCAAAACGGCCCAAAAATACACTTAAGGGACATGATTCTCAAAGTTCCACGACTTCACAAATAGGTTTCGCTCGCAAGAGCCCTGTTCACACAACGGTTTCACTATAACCTCTACACAACAGAAGTCTGTAGTCATGGAGATCTATTTTTTAACCACACAAAGGTGTTATGTCCTCATTCATGTAACATATTTTGGGTTTGTGGATCCTCGACCCTTCTCAAAACTCATACGATTTTGGAAAAGGCTACAACATTCATGAATCCAACATTCCTACCTCCACACGGCCTATAAATAAACCCTTATTCATGATTTTTAAGGGGAAAAAAACTTTTAACTTTCAAGAAATGATCCTATATTCCAATACTCTGAAGCTCCGCAATCTAAACAAGAGATGGACCTCCCAAGGAATCCATCCTTCAATAAAAATTCTCACGTGGTTCCCTAAGAACCTCACCCATGGAAAATATTCCTTCCATGAAGGTCCATGGCCTTCTTGGAAGAAAAAATCCTTTTGTTGAACTTGGGGTTTCACAAGGTCAATATCCTTCATGAAACCGACCTTGTTAGAATTAGGACTTTTCCTTGAGGTTGGGTCACTCTATTTCATGATGCATACACCTTTATGAGAACCCCGACCGACGCGATGCTCTAACCTTTACAAAGAACCTCCTCTATGAGTCTATATGGTGCCTCCTTTCAACTGATTCCCTTTCATAAAAGTCAAGTTCTAAGGGCCCCCAAACCAAATCAGGAACATTTCAACCTCACCTTTAATGCTTGTGCGACCAATACCACCCACTACTTTTTATAACCACTTTGCTAAAATTGTGTCTTGGGCCTCCAAAACACCTACATCTCCTATGAATATGTATCCTAATTCCTATTTCCCATAAGTATAGGCACCCTAACATTGGTCCTCCGAATTCAAACTCCTCTATAGTAGGGACAACACTATTACATACATAGAGGTGCATGAGAGGTGGTAACATAATCCCTAGAGGTTGAATGTTTAGGGTAACTATGGACTGTCTCAGTATGGATTCCTTTTTAATAATCTTACTCCTACCTTGGAATGAACCCCCTCAAGGAGTGACTGATTCCACATATGAGTTTCCAGATGTAAATCATCCTAGATCCACATCCTATTTGTATGACATTAAACTTCAAAAATGACATCCTCATCACATGACATAAACCTATAGCCTCACCATTGTGATGAAAGCAATATTACCTATGTATGATCATCATGGGATGACACTGTCTCACATACCACGAGACAATCCTTCACCCTTGAGAAGCTTCCACACGTAAGTCCCACACCATCCTCACCTACCATGGGAGACCCACCACAATTGGGGAACCTCTATACGTAATCCCCATATCATTCCTAAATGAATGGTACTCTTTAAAATGTAGGATTCTATTCATAAGCCTCACCCCATACCTTTTTTATTTTCCTATTGTGACATGAGATTCCTTACAAAATGACGTTAAAATCTATGGACTAGCCCCATCACATGACCATAAACTACTCCATAAATAAATGTCGATTTTGATATCTGTCTCTTAAATAAATTACATAAGACACATCTCTAAGGTTCAATCCTAGCAACAGTCACTTCCATGTGTGAAATATTATCTCCTATGAAAACACCCCTTGATCCATCTCAATAATATGTTCATATCTCTCTCCAAAATAAATTAAACCTATGCCTTGATATGTCTCAATAGGACATTCTGATATGTCTCCACAAGATGTTAAACCTTTTCCTCAATCCATCTCAATAAGTAGCTCCAATCTGTTTCTATAGGACATTAGAACCATTATTTGATCTTTATCAATTAGTTTTGTGTGATTCATCTCCACAATAAATTAATTTCATTCCCCAAAACATATGAATAGGATTATTTGATCCATCTCCACAAGATTTTAAACTCATTCCTCCATCAATTTCAATAGGAAGTTAAGATATGTACCTAGAAGACTTTAACCATGACCCCATATTCGCTAGACATTAAACTCATGCACTGCTTCAGAATCACTACCATGTGTAATAAATGATTGATGCCTGAGGTAAAAATCATTTAAAAACTTACACCCCTAGCATTAATTACCATGTGATTGACATGGGTTTCTCTAGGTTCCATGCCAATGATTCCTCACAAATGAGATTCCCTCTAAAAGTGGAAGAATTTACAAGTCCCCAATATACCCAAAGTCTAGAAAATCCCAGATGCATTTAGTGTGCTTACTCATCCTTATCTAAGGTTTTTGGAATATTAAGACAAAATCATCATAGTTAACTGACTTCCACCTTGATATGGCACCGGAAAGGAGATTAGTGAACATGACATTGTCTACAAGGGATACCAAGACTATGCAACATGCTCCATAAAGGAATCCACTGAAAGGGGGACCTACATCCCTTCATCTGGTTTAGATGAAAGAGTAAACATTGATGATGTAAGTGATTAATGATTCCATCCTTTGTAAAGTGGGAATGAGGGGAACTAATAAAAGTAGTACATTGGCCTCTGGGAAATATAAAAAAAAACAGAAATGGTGAACCTAGCATGAAACTCCTCTCCTTAACCATGGGGACTAGTAGAATATGGTGCACCAATAGAATTTCATGTCACTAGAACATGATATTTAGCTCCAGTTTCCACTAAGTAAGCAGTTGGCCCAATATGAAGCTCACCTACAAATTGGGGAAGTTGACATTGGGCATCCTTGGTTTGGGACATCATCCGCATGGATCATTATCCAACACCAAAACATTGGACAATTTTGGAGAATTGGGAACCACATTCCATATACCAGTACTGACATTGGAATCCACTTACCATACATGACTCAAGATATAAGAAACTGTTATCCTCAAACCAACAAGAACTTGGTATTTGAACATTTATGAGGAAATCTTACACAATTAAATCCCTTCTATGACTTCCATAATTTCATCATATACTAGGTTCCCACTCCCCATATCACCCTTTGAGATTATACATTGGAGGGTGATCAACACTGTTGTGAATCGATATGATTAGGAAGGGGTCATTCTCATTTGGGATATGTCCTGATAGGATATTGAGGCATTGGAACCTCACTGACACTACTACCTCAGAGGGAAGCACAGGGGGAAACCTCCCCCCTTCCAATGAACAACCACATTGGGAATCTCTCCATAGAGTTCTCTAATAGCACACACCCCTATAACAAAGAGGTATAAGATGTCCTAGTTATTCCCACCATGACCACTATTCTGTATCTATATAGGATGGATCCCATTAAGCCTCATTAGTTCTAGCATTGACCGGTATCACAAGATGATGAAATAGATTATTTCATCCCCTCTCTACCAACCCCATTTTAGAGAGCTCGATGCTAATGGAAAGGGAATACCCCGAAAACTTCCCAACCAGGGGTATCTTCAACAGCTCTTATGGATCTTTCGACCATCGGTGTATGCAGTCATATCCCTAAAATAGGTGACTAGGGAGTCATTTTACCCATTTGGGATTGATACCCTAGCCACCACATTGGATGTTTGGGTTGACTCTCTCAATCATCAGCACCACTAATAGCCATTACGGGTCATCCCATGAAAAGGAGAATCATTTCGGAGGTCCTCCCCATACCACCACCAATTAGCATAGAGGTCCTCCCTATGCCATCAAAAGTCAACACAATGGTCCTCCATGTTCCATAAAAAACTAAATCAAAGGTCTTACACACTCCTTCAACAACCAACGTGAAGGTCCTCTCAATGCTCATATCAATATTCACAAAGGTACTCCCCATGATGCTACCAACCAAAGAGGTGGTACTCCCCACTCTATTGATAACTAGTACAAAGGTCCTCCTAACACCAGTCAACACAGAGGTCATCAATATGTTCCAACAATCCAGAACATAGTTCCTCCCCAAGATAATTGCATACCCTTCCCTGAAGAACCATCCCATGGTAGGAGGACAAACACCCTCCATCGAAGGAGGAACCCATATAATCTCCATGTCATCATTGACCTCTCAGATTTTGAGGTAAAAGATGACTCAATGATGGAACCAACACCCTATATTATATATTCTAGGGATGAATCTCAAAAATTTATGTTTGAGATACAAGAAACTGAGGCCCAAAAGAACCCATAATTCCTTTATAAGTATTTATAGATGGAAGATGTGATGGGATAAATTTAGGGACTCATAGTGAAGTCGTCTCTATAATTACAAGTTTCCCTCCTCTATACTCATGTACAAGAAATCAGAGAGATTTCAAGGTCTGGATTGATTCCCTTATATGGATATCACTCTACTGAGACATAAATGGACACAACCACTCTTTCACATGATGCAGTGGTGAACACCCTATCCTACATGGACATGATATTGAAGCTAGATCCACCTCCAAGAGATGTCCTAGTGTGCAGCGTGTATCTGACCCTTGTGGCACCCTATCTTATGATAGATATGCCCCAAAAAAGTCCTACATCATTACCTCCACCCATCTATTGTCCTGCGTAAATTGGAGAATGGGACCACCACGTGAAGGACCCTTCATCCAATAATGGGTGAATTAGGGTAGTTCTGGCCACTGAAAAACTATTTGTGGTGGTTTGGCCACCAAAAACTTCATACATTTTCATACCATATATCCTTATAGAGGATTAGGTAGTTTTTTTATACCATATTATCTGAGAAATGTTCCACCACCTCCATGATCGTCAACTGACCTACCTTGGGAGTCAGGAGCACCTCAATATCATCGAACAATAGTAGAGAAGGATTGAGACCACAAATATCCTAATATCTCAGCACCCTTAGTCATATGGACACCACCATACCCTATAATATACATGTGTTAAGATATTCACGGTGATATTACTAGTTATAGAAGATGTGTATCTTCATTTACAAATTATAGTTTTGGGATAGTATACTACTCTCTATTTCTTCCCAATCCTATAACAGCAACGTGACCTTCAGTCTGGCCAACCCACCCATGATGAAGATTACCATATGACTAACATTATGGTGAAAATGGACATCATGAAACTTCTAGAGAATAATAAGAATATGTCCATAGATATAGGGAATGAAATGGAATATTCTCCCCAAGGGAAAACACATTACTAGTGAGAACCTAAGTTAGGTGTCCGCACTTGTTCGTAGAGGTAGACATTGCTGCTCAGAAGTCCCCCAATAAGTCATTTCACATCCTCCAAAACATAAAAAAGGAAAGGGATGTATAAAACCCTCTGACAAATTTTAAATCTCACCAGATGTAGAGACAATACCCAAGGTAGCCGCCTTGATCTAGCAGCTTGAGGAATACATAAGGCTTACCGCCAACCTCATTACTGAGCACTTCCTAGATTATTGAAATGACCTAAGGAACTCCATCTTTCCTCTATTGGGGAATCTAGTACACCTCATTCAAGGGTTCCTATTCGATCTAGGAGGTCTCAGACATCCAGTAAGGGAAGAATCTAGGGGATTTGGAAAGTGATAAATATATGAGTCACCCACCCCTTATGAGCTGTGTGAGCAACATGATCATCTGCTGGAAAGTATTGGATGATATGATCCTCAATTAAATGATTATGTCAACACATTTGTGGATAGATACCCTCAACAAGATGGCATGATAGCTTCTCTGAATACACTTCTTGTGGCCCTCAAAACATGGCAGGTGGAAATCTCGCATGATGAAAAGTCATATCCAACTTGGGTGAAAAAAGTAGGAGTACC
Source organism: Viscum album (assembly GCA_963277665.1). Taxonomy (NCBI): domain Eukaryota; kingdom Viridiplantae; phylum Streptophyta; class Magnoliopsida; order Santalales; family Viscaceae; genus Viscum; species Viscum album. The sequence continues at coordinate 1,495,831,127 of OY728120.1, forward strand.
CTCAGAGTTTGGTAATACCCACTTCACCCATTTAAATGGGATGGGTGGAATTATATTGAACCATATGTACCTTTAATTAAGGTGTGGCCCATATTGGGAACTACAGAATTCTCAGAGGCTCCCATGTTTCGATATATTGTTCAAAAACTAAAAGGGTCTGTGTTTGTCTTGTATAACCAGCTTCCCATTGGGTATATTACTATTTGAGAGGATATATGATGAAAATTACTATATATATTTAGTTAAAAATGAGTAAGAAAACTATTAATGACCTCTTTAAGTGAAAAAAATATTTATAATGAGTGAGTCACTGACTTTGTCACATAGTGGAAAGACCTGATGTGCTCACTCAACATTCTACTGTCACAGGAACAACTTCAGATGATGTATGTAGAGAATTTTAGGAATGATTTAGTTTCTACCCTCATCTCCCTGAACTATCATGGTGGGTTTTGGGAATCATCTGAAAATTATCAACATTTGGAAGAATCCATGCAACATACTAGACTATAGTCATGCCCATTACCACTACCATCTCCTATGAGCAGACCTGTAAAAGAAGATACTTCCACTACTATGTATCTAGATCACCCTAATACATTACACATAATAGGACCTTATTTATTATATACTCACTATGTGTAGCCATATTAAGCATAACCTCACCCATCATAGCCTATCCATGCAGAGCCATTCCATGCACAACTGCCTTGATGAGAGATTGTGGCTCCATCCCCTTATCAAGTCCAGCCTTCTAGGGTGACCTTCCAAGACTGAAGAAACATTACGTAATCCATAAATTATTCACATGTCCCAAGCTACTTATTATGTTCCTTGGAGCAGGTAATTTTGATTTTTTTTCTGGAATGCATGAGGCCCAAAGAGGTTGGACTCACCATCCATCCCAAACATTTCCCATATCACAGGATCCTCAGACACACCATCATGTAATGATTCATTTTTAAATATTGGCACTAGGACCAAGTGTATCATGGCCTATTAAATTTGGAAAAAAGTACATCATAGGTGACACATGCCTCGACTAATCCTAATGGTGATAGTGAAGGCTATGGTGAATGGATGTAGGGTCCTAATAGTGGGATGAAAAAGTTTGATGACTGGATGGATCACAAGACAGTTGCCCATGATCATAGTGTCAACTACTACCACTTGAGAAAGCTAATACATATTATGGTTATAATTCTCCATTTAGGCATCACCTAAAAATCTTAATTATAGCCTTCCAAGACTCAGAAGAATTGGTACCGATGGAGTAAGCGAATTTAGAGTCCCCTGTTAGCGCTGAAGCCATCTCACACTCTAAGGAGTTTCATGACCCCTGAGTTAGGAGATAGACCTAGGGTCCAACCAACCCTAGAATACCCCACTAATGATGAGAATTAGTATTACTCTATGAGTTTTATTGATCTAGTAGTCCGATTCATTATTCCTAAAATGGAGGAATACCTTTTGAACCCATCAAGTTCCATTGACTGACATCGTTGAAGAAGAGAAAGAGGGAATGTGATCTATCATAGTGCTAAGGTCAATAATTATAACAAGGTTTTTCATGATAAAGAGACCAAGAAACAAGTGTTATGGAGAGAACATCAAGAATATTACTCCCAATCCACTCCATCAGGTATGCCTCTATAGTATACATTACTAGTTGACTATGAATCTCAGACGTGACCGCGCCATGAACAACCACATCCATCCAGGTCCAGAACTCTTCTAAATTATAGTCAGATGATAATTATTCATAGTAGTCCATCTAATTAGTAACATGATATTTACAACACTCTCTAGACTCGGGTGGTTCAGCCAGTGGAATCCACTACTCCCTCTACCAAAGAGAGGCTCTCCATAGGAAAGAACATGCACTCAGAATGGAAATACAATATGTTGAAGCAACTTTTTAACATACTCGCAAGGATTTTGATCCTCGAGGCTCTCTATTTGTCGAATAAAATGTGTGATAACCTTGAAGATTCTTTAAAAATAAACATTCAATGTGAGGTATAAGTAGATTCTGTTGAGGCCTATTATATATAGGAGGCCGAGAAAGAGTAATGTCAATCCCTCATCACATTTTTTGGGGAAGAATATGGTGTTATAATGTATGTGATCATACACCCACTTTACATCACCAGTATATTTGATGGTGTGGAAATTTCCCACTTCTTAGTGGATATTAGATCTGATTTCAACCTCATCCCAAGTCATACACTCCATAATATGGGACTAATAGAAGAATTTCAGACTCCCTCCAACCAAAATATTCAAGGTTATGATAATAACAAGGAAAAATAGTGTAGAAATATTTGGTTGAAGACCCGATTTAGTGGAATGATATCAAGAACCACATTAATGTTAGTCTCGTAGGACACTCCCTATAAGGCACTGCTTGGTAGACCATAGATCCATTTCAATGAGGCGGTCCCCTCTTTGTATCACCAGTGCCTCAAATACTCACTCGATGGTTGAGTACGGGTACTCTAAGGTGACACATCCCACTTCAACTCTTATGAGGCCCATTATATGGATGATGGATAATACAAGATGTATTTAAAACTTTTCAAGATCAACATTGATGATCATATCAATTCTCCCAATGATCTGGAATCCACTACAGTTAGTCCATGGGTGGATATGAATGATAGATTCATTATTCTGATTCATCTATTAGTGACTATAATGCTAGACCTGAGGCTTTCTTTATTGTCTCTAAGAAAAAGGGTTTTGGTGTACCCAAGAAAAATTAGTTCCCATATATTACATTATTCTCTTACACTAGATAGGTTCGATTGACACTATAATCCCATACTCTCATGATGTATCAAGAAGTTTTCCATATGTTTAATTTTTTTTGGAATTTCCTCATGTTTCACAAAGAAGGGTTAGATTAATGAAGAGAGACTTGTCACTATTATTCGGACATCAAGAATGGGCCATTTGGTTGGAGGGAAGATAGAATTGTCTCTATGGATTCTATTTCCATATTCTCCATAGGTATAGAACTTGTTACTGAGGATTCCATATCCTCCAGAGTTGGCACCAGTTCTTCCCTGAAGTTAGTTGTCCTGGAAGAACCAGCTTGTCCTACAGATCCTCCTATCTCATTTGATAAATAAGATTTAGAATATTCCACCTCTTCATTTAGAGAGGGTGCTCCCTACACTATTGATGAGTTAACCTAGGTTAACTTAACCACATAGGAGTATATGAGTATGGCCCTAATTATTGCATCCATGTCTCTAGAAGAGTAGAATTAGTATGTGGGATTCTTGAAATACCACCATGATGTTTTTTCTTGGATTTATGATGAGATTATAGGGCTAGACGTTTAGGTCACTATTCATCACATTAGCCTCCCAGTGAGTCATTGTAGGTTCAAGAAGCTTCCGAGGAAGATAGACCCCACTCACAGTGTTATGTTCCAGATGTAATTTGACATTCTTATCAAATAAATCATCATTAGGGAAGTCCAGTACCCCAGATGGATAGCCAACATCATCATAGTAAAAAAAAATAATGGTCAGATCAAAATTTTAATCAAAATCTAGGACCTGAACAACCATTTTATGATGGAGGATTTTCCCCTTGGTATGACATATTTTTTGATTAATTCCAAATATATGTTCTAGGACATCTCCTTCATGGATGTATATTAAATATACAAACATATCCAGATGGACTTTGAATATGAAGATTCCACCACCATTCAAGAAACTCAAGGGACGTTTTGTTATCAAAATTTTCACTTCATCTTGGAAACTTATGGACCCAATTATCAGTAGTCCATGCATCACATATTCAAGACAATTATCAAGAAGTTTACAGAATCTTGTATAGAATATTTGGTGGTTAAATCCTACCATGGTCAAGAGCATATCAAGGATATAGAGAAAGTGCATGGCTTCCTCCATACCTGACACTTGAAGATTAACCCCTTGAAGTGTGAATTTGGGGTTACATATCAGTTGCTTTTTTGGATTCATCATATGATATAAAGGTTTCAATATTGAATCAAATAAGATCAAATACACCAGCCAAATTCCTCCCTCAATCAACCTATGGGAGCTACAAGTCCTCCAATCCAACATATCTTATATATAGAAATTTATCAAAAATTTATTTGGAAAGTGTATTCCATTATCGAGGATCATGAAGAAAGGGACAATTTATCAGTGGGATGAGTAGTGCCAAAACATGTTTAAGGATATCAAGAAGTAAATGCTACAACCTTTGGTTTTAATGCCACATATTTCAGAAAAGCATTTGGTCCTCTCTAGGATTTTTCTGGAGTGATCCATCTGTTCACTTATATCCTAGAAAAATAACGAGGTAAGGAAAAACATCCTATACTATCTCAGTAACATGCTCCTTCACACGGAGACCATATACTCCCCCATCAAGAAGAACCAACTCAAGATGGTTTTTGAAGTTTAGAGGTTGTGGCATTATCTATGACGTCATGAGATACAGTTGGTGTCATGAGTAGAGTCATTTAATTATATCCTAAATCGCTCCATGATTACAGGATGATTAGAACACAAGGCAGTGATCCTATAGTTGTCCTATATCAGGTTATTCCAAAAAATACCAACAATGTTTAGACACATAAAAATCTTCTGGCCACCCATACAACCCCCAAGGAGCGTCAACTTGATGTTTATTTCCTAGGTGAGGTTATCCTCCAATTATATTTCGCTATTCCATTTTGGAAGATTCATTTGGATGGTGCCTCCCAATGTTTGATTGGTTAAAGGCTCAACAATCCCAAGATTAATAGAGTAGGCATGGGGATAATCTTCATCACCATGGAGTAATCCATCCTGCCATACTAATTCGTATTTTTAGATGGCTGTAGAAATAATTAAGTAGTGTATTAGGCTCTCATTACTAGTCTCTATTAGTCCCTGAAGATTGATTCAACTAGTTTACTTATTAATGGAGACTCTGAGCTATTCATCAAACATATCGTGTGTGACTATATTTTCAGAAACCAAGAGTTTCCTCTACTTCTAGTGTGTACACATCAGCTGATCGCCCAATTACCTTCACAGTCGAAGGTGAACCACATAACATAGTCAAAGAATGGTCGATCCAATTCCTTGGAATGTTTAGTTATGTCTCTCGAAGAGCCCAACTATGGTGATCTTTTCATTCATGTGGCACACTATAGGTTCATCACCCCTGGATCATTATATGATGGAAAGCAATAGGTAAAACAATTGGCTACCATTACATATGTTCTAAGACCCTTAGTTCCCTCCACAATAGAAGAAATTCCCAATTGGATGACCCCTTTCATTGAATATCTCTAGCACAGTGTTCTCATACCAGGATGAGATGAACGGGAGTGAATATCATAGAATGTGGTGAAGTTGATCATCTTGAATGGGCCTATTTAGGGAAAACTCTCTACAGGTGTGGTTTTGATCTAATTATTATTCATTTCATCCAAGTATAAGAGATTACTCCGGTAAAGGAAATACATATATATTTGATCCCTTGGCATCCATCAAGTGGTATTGAATCTATCCCATCATATTTAGAGGTTGGGCTACTTTTGGACTACCCTAGTCTACAACTACATTGAGTTCATCAAGAGGTATCACATGTGTCATATTCATGAGAACTTTGTGTATTATACATCATAGATTCTCTACACCACCATATATTATTATACCATTGTAGTATGCGGTCCCGTTGTTGTGGGGTCATACTCCTTAGAGATATCTCGATAGTACATGCCCATCTTGACCATGACTGAATTCTTTACTAAATGGGAAAAACTGGTTTTACTAAAGGAAGTTAAAACATGGTCTATGATCTATTTAATGAGCTCCAAAATCATGAAAATATTTGGATTTACTCATGATATTCTCATAGAAAATGGAACCAACTTTTATTCTACTGAGTTTAAGAAATTATAGGCCAATTAAAACATCCGATAAAACCATACTTCTCGCTATCAAGTGTAGAAAATTGTGTATATTAAGGAGTTCAACAAAAACCTCTCTAATATCCTCTAGAAGATAATGTTAAAGAACAAAATTAGTTTGTAAAAAAATATCCTCAACACCCTTTTTTCATATCAGATGGTAACTTGGAATTCCACCAAGGTGACCCCATAATTCATGGTATATAGAATAGAGGAAATATTTCCCAACAAGGTTCACCTGTCGTCACTCTGAATAGCTGTTTATGAACAGAAGATTCAAAAAAGAATAGAAGAATTATATATTGTAGAAATATAAGCTATCAAAAAACAAACTACATAACTTACAAAAATTAGAGAGGCACCCGAATAGAATTGCAAGAGAGTTCAATAAGAAGGTTCACCTATACTCATTCATCCAGGGTGACATGGTATTGTCTCTCAGAAAAATGATGATACCATGAAAAAATACAACAATATTGGAGCCAAATTGGGAAGGACCTTACATCATATATAAGGTCTCTTCTAAATGATCATACTCTTTAATAACCATGGATGAAGATCATATCATACCTCTCACCAATGAAAATTTTCTGAAGTATTACTTCGTGTGAGGGAGCCTAAGGGTGTATGAACTATGACCTTAAACTATTTTCAGGTTGTCAAATATCTACGAACATAAACTAATAGCAGAACCATGGTCGAATAATTATGACATAAAACTATTTGAAACCCATCCGGTCTAAGCTCCATGACCATACACTAGTAGTAGCCATAGTTTGAGTTATACGACATTAAACTACAAAGCTCAACATCCTCAACACATGATGATAAACTGTGATATTACCCCATCTAGAACTGGGATGACTCATATGATATGATATGAATAAAATCAAAATCCATAACACGTGACGTTAAATTGTGATCTTACTACGTATAGAACTGGTATGCCTCATATGATATGTATGGAATAATCAGGAAGAATTACTCTGTATAAAGATGGGATGCCTCATATGATGAGTATGGGATGGTCAAAAACCAACATATTCAGTAGAAGATGTTAAATTGAAACCTTAACCTATGCCGTAAACATAGGACACCTCACATATCAAATTTGTGAGGACTAAAATATCCTCAGCACACGATGTTAAAATGTAATGTTACCCCAGGTCCCAAGCATCTGATTCACCATAACAACCATGAGATTCCTAAGTGCCCTCACATGAGAGGATAACCCCATACCAATGTTGGTCTATTATGATGGAACATTCCATAACTATGTTTGTCTTGATTTGAATTTTTATGGGATATATTGTGATGCCTAGACGTCCCATATTTGGGCCAAGCCACTAATTTTTCGACCCTTCAACCCTATTTTCAATCCCATCATTATGAACTTAAACTATGCTCTGTTGTTTCGAGGTTTTTATGTGGTATATGGTCCTGCATTCCATCTTTTCACATTGATTTTTACCTATTCCATACCAAATAGATACCCTTGAGACAATCATCATTCCAGTGTAAGCATCATGACTTTCATTTTTTCTATATTTACCTCAGTCCAAGCATTACGACATTAAACTATGTGTCATTGGTTTCATAGTAAAAGTGTGGTACGTGGGCCTTCCACAACCTCCTATCACACTATATTCTTCATATTTTGTTCCACAAAAATACCATTAAAACAAAGACTCCCCCATGTCTAAGAATCACAACTTTAAACTTCTTTCTAATAGTCCAAGCATCATGAATTTAAACTATTTTCCAGTAGTCTAAGCATTATGCCTCTGAACTATTTTCCATGATCTAATTCATATGACACAAAACTATATGAAATTGGATTTAGGATTTCTTTATATGGTGTGGGGCCTTATATTATCCTTTCACGTTGAGTTTTACCTTTTTCCACTACATGAACATCCTCAAATCACCCACCCTCGGTCAGAACTCAACAACCTTAAACTAGAATCTATTATCAAAGAATTATGAACTTAAATTGTATGCATTAACCCATAGTTAGATTATATTTCTTTATCCCAATCATTATTGTAATACTATACCCCACTTGTTCCTAGAACTCTGTGTGGCATGATTCACATTTTCATGGGATACATAGTGATGCCTAGTCCTTCTGTCTCTGGTCTGATACACAAATTCATCACAAAACCCTTCATCACCTGTGGTGCTATTTCTACAAAAATTCCAATGGGCCTCCACTTTATGTATAAGACGAATTAATATTCCTTGACCAATTAATAGGCTTATATACTCTAATGACCCGACATGGGAATAAAAAATGGGAATCTCAAGGTGTAATCCCCACCAATTTATTCATCAAATAACGATAAATTATATCCTAACAACACATGATGTTGGGATTTCCCATATTAAAACATATTAGATGAAAAAAATACAACATCCTCATTATAAAAAATTAAACTATATCCTTACCCCATTGAAAATCAGGATTCCTCATACGAAATTTATGAGATGACCAAAAAAATATTACCCCGTATAAATTTGGGAATCATCATATTTTAATATAATATTATTATGTATCCTTACTCAAGAGGATAACCCCATAACAATATCATCCCCCTACCATGATACATTCTAGAACTACATGTTACTTGATTCCTATCCTCTTGGGATATATAGTTATTCTTGAATAACTCAACTTATGCCCAACCACCTTTGTCTAATCACCATGAGGCCTTTCCCCCCCCCATTGTCATGATATCTACTTGATGTGTGGTTTTTCATGTTTTGTGTGGTAGAGGGTCCCTTAAACCCTAATTTCATGTCAGATTATCACCCTATTATTTCACAAAAAACGTATTTAGGAAACTTGTTCCCACCATGAGCCCAAGATCTATGAACTTAAAATAGAAATTACCCCTCCAGTCCAAGCTCCATGACCATTAACTAGTAGCAACCATAGTCAGAATGGTATGACATTAAAATCAAAATCCTAGTGTACTCCACACATGATGTTAAATTTTGATCTTCCCTCATATAGATTTAAGATTCCTCTAATGAAAAATATGAGATAAAATGAAATAGAAATTCATCAACATAGGATGTTAAATAGTTGTCTTAACCTATATAAAACTAGGATGACCCATACAATATGTACAAGATGAAAAAAATTCTACCCCATACAAAACTAAGATGCACAATACAATAAGTATAGGATTACAAAAAAAATGTATCTTGTACAAAACCAGGATTCCTCATAACACAAGATGGATTTATATCATCTCCACAGAATATGTTACCCCTTCAGCATCGATCTCCTACCACACCACGCCCCAAGACTACGTATGGACTGATTCCCATTATCATGTGATATATAGTGACACCTGGATATTTCATCCTGGATAAAAAACTATCATTGAATCCTTTTAGGGTATTAACTTTCTAGGATAGGATTGATTCCTGCATACCCTCTTGGCAATCCATTATATTTGAGCACATGGTGGAAGAGATCCAAGGGCACCTAATATTTCCATTGAGACATTCACTACTTACACATACAAAATTTTCACTTTCTCCGATTCAGATAATCCACATCCTATAGACCTGAACAGGATCCTTAATGGAACGGTCTAATGCCACAATGGCTCACCTACTGGAAGGGGTACACACCTCAAAGGATCTCCGGTAATAAATGGAGGCTCCCAGGTTTCTAACTTAGCCAACAATCAATAATTCATTTTTTCACCCCATTCCAAATTAAAAAATATATAAAACTTATGATTTAAACATGATCAATTGTTTTTCCCTTCTCTTCGATCATTACCTTTTTCATTACCTAGGTTTTGAAGTTCACAATCCCCTCATGGGATTTGTTACTCATTTTTTCACATAATTTTTCCCTCCCCTACAATAAATGATAACTCCATACCACTCCTCATTTATTATATTGAGCATGGGTCATGCAGGATTAGGAGTTGGGAGGAAATGTTCTTCAAGAAAGGATGAGACGATTGAGTGGCATTTTTTATAACTATATAACCTTAAATTATGAGCCCAAGTCCCAGAATCAAAGGTCTAAACTTTGTACAAGTAATCCTAGGAATGGGTTGTACGACTTTAGGCCTCTGAATCCCTCAATTCACATTGCTTTCACTCCACAACACTATACATGTAATTTTGGGAGGCTCACCCCCACTTCCAAGAATTAAAATATTAAACCATTTTCAAATTCCACCTTAATTTTCTCATTATGGAAGGATTCTCATGGACCTACTTTCATTGGGATTTTCATCTCATTCACTATGAAAAATAATTTAGGGAGACCGTGGTTTGAACTCTTTCATCTTAAACTTGGAGCCTAAGGTGAATCATCTTATCTCTAAACTATGTGAATGTTTCCCCAAGACTGTGTGGTGAATTAATGGTACTTATTTTCCCCTCAATTCACTTTAGGTTTATCACCATGTCAGGACGAACATTCCCCTTTGGTATGCTCACCCTATGGTCTAAGAATCACGGCCTTAAACTTTGTGCATGTTTCCTTAGAAATGTTTTAATGAGCATCAGGCGGCCTACTAGGAAACTATTTTCATGAAAGGTATCCTTGTATTATTACCAAGTGTATTTATTCAATACATTCTGTCATGTTATATGAATTATGTCCTTAAACTATTTTCATCCTATCCTAACTCCATGACTTCAAACTATGAGACTTTGTACAAGAATCGTGACCTTAAAATGTGTGTAATATGTCTTTGGGATATTCTATGTGGTTGGTCCTCCCAGGCTCCTTATTCACATTAGGTTACATCTCCACTATTCCATACATATCCCCTTTGATGCATAAAAATTTTCATAGAATTATGACCTTGAACTATTTTCCCCACTTTTTGTTCCAAACTCTACTATCTTAAACAAAGAGCCCAATGTCCCAATCAAATATAATTAAATTGTTCGATACATCACCATCACCATATGATGTTAAACTATTGGCCCATCATCCTTATTTCATGATGTTAAACTATAGAGTATCTAAGTACCCTGATGGAGAAGTCCTTTCTTCCTTTGGTGTTGGTCACCCACCACATCGTTTATGTTATTTGACCGTCACTCAACATCCGAGGTGATGCTCCCCTTGGAAGCCAGGTTTAAACTATGATTAGACTGATGTGCCTACTCAATGTTCTCAAATCTATAGTGGCCTAATTTCAAGAATTTTGTACTCCATTTGAATATTCTATATATTCATATCCATTCTTCATATGTCCCTTTATTTGGATCCAAATCCTCCTCGATGTTTGAATGAGCCCCTATTAATGGCATGGTACAATGCCATATTGGCTCACCTATCATCTTGAGTACACCCCGAAATAGTTCTGATGAAATCATAAGATATGTCCCATATTTCAAACATGGTCAGCGGTTGAACCTCATTTATTAATCCCCATACTTGGTAAAATGATAATGGATTTAGTGTTTCAAACATGGTAAGAAGTTATCCTCCATCATCATGCCACCCCATCATGTTCTAAATATTGGGTGTATCAATTCACACTCTTTATTAAACTTTGTTTGAGTATAATTAAACATACATGAAATTGCCTCATTCATTCACTGGATATTTTTGGAAAAATAAGTTGTCTATTTAGGGAGCCCCATTCTACAGCCATATCCCATTTCATCCAGGACACTCCTGATGGTCAATAAGCAAATTCAAAACCCGAGGGTTCTTCCATAGATATAAACTCTCATGAAAATGAGAAATCACATGGTCATCCCTTATTTCATACATCAATCATGGATCATGTTGTATTAGGTATTGATCACTAGTTATCTCATTAAGGTGATCGAGGTGTAGTAGTAAGATGCGACGAAAGAAACATGTTCAATAATATGGGAAAAAATTCAAAAAATGTTTGGGATGATCATCCATATATTGAAGGCCCTCCATTATTTTGGGCTAAAACAAGACCCCCTAAGGTTTGACCCTGATGAATGAGTATTCAATATCATCCAGCCTCTATTGAGTAGCCTCCAGAGTCTGATACCACTATACTAATTTGGCTACTTCTTCCTTGAAATTAGGATGAAATTATTCATCCCTTATCTGCATCTGGTCTTAATCAAACCAAAATTCAGCCACTAGGGATACCGCCTCTTACACCTTTGGCTCTGTTGTCACAAACTAGGCCATAAGATTTCTGAAGATCTCAGTTTGAGAAGTGACCATAACTACATTCTCCTGATCCAACCCTTCTAAGTGGGTGATATCATCATTGACTATGTGAATCACCTTAGAGCACTAATCCATGTGAATTTTCCAAGAAATATCAAATACTTTTCATTGGGAACCCGAACACTTGACGAGGAAGTCTTGAGATAGTGAATGAAGGCCACCATATTCCACACCACCAGTCTCAAGGATGATTAGAAAATGATGAAGAGATCATACCCTATTTTTCAAGTCAACCGTTGAGGTGTGGTTGATTATGTTCTGCACATACCTCCACACATAGAAATGGGTGAACTGGTTCTCCTCGGTGGTATCTGAGCCAAAACCTCAAAGTTATTAAGAGGCACAAATCCATATAGAGAAAAGACCTCCAAGATGTCCATAGTCAGGTCATCTATGGGCATGTAATTAGGTGGGTTGAAATACATCTCTAGGGGGAACATATCCTTTCTAGTCCCCTCATCTATAGCATGACCCCCACTACCTCTTATGGTACCCCTGAGGTAGAAACCACTATACCAGCCTCCTTATCTCTCCCCGTTGGTGGAACAATCTTGGGATCAACTCTGGCAGCTAACAATGACTTTACTTTTAGGGTAGGCATGACCATCACATCTTCTTAGATTTCCTTAGTTGATGGAACAAGTTCCTCATACTTAATTTAGGATTCATCTCCAACAACCACCTTTGGCGGTTCTTCAATAGTAGGCTCATCCACCACATCCCTCTCAACTGGTCTCATTGTGGGGAACATATCAACCCCCTCCTTTAAGGGAACAATCTCCTTAGTCCATTTAGGAGGAACCTCTGTAGTTGGAATAACCACAATAGCCTCCCTGACCATCTCCACCAAGAGATAAATACCTATTTTCACCACTTCATTCTTTGGAATCATTGACTCTGTAGAGACCCGAAGGTTATCGTACATGGACATTACATTACTTTTGCGGAATACTTAGTAAATAACAAAAAAACACACACAAGGATCGTAATAGTTTAGTGTCTCTGGAAACTCGGAACGCAATCTTCTAATCGTGGTGAAAGATCTTCAATATCTCCCATAAAGATCTTCCCTTTTTTTTTACCTAAAACCTTTCTTTATATCCTGGGGAAAAGAAAACATAAAAGGGTGAGCTCAAATGCTCAGTAAGGTTAAACAAAAGAAAAATCAATCACATCATATTCATAATAACATAACTTTTGGAAATCTTAACCTACAAAAGAGATCATAATTTCATAACATGGGGTAAATCATGGCAGTGAAATGTAATCACAATAATCATAACTTAAAACATGAAACTTTGTGTCATTCACACATAATCATATAGAATCATTTCTTGTTAGTCAAGACTCATTGCCAAGACTATCTTAGTGGACAAAGTCCCTTTCTGAATCGAGTAACCCTCGTTTCAGTCCTGTTTCACTGAACCGGTATAACCTACCATTCCAGCCATGTCTATCTCATGAGATATAAAATCTTTACCCAATGCATTGTATGGAGATATAGGTCCCACCCATCTTATAATGAATCCATTCTTATGTGTGCCACATATTCATAAATCATACATCATCGCATAACACATGTAACAAAAATGGGATTCTTGAAACATCATGACATCATAAAACAAATCATATAAGGTAAATGACTGCATAAAAATAATTCCCTCACAACATAATCAAATCAATGTAATAATAGGGATAAAAACATAACCCTATATTATCTTAGATGGAAAATAATTTTGATAAAACATTTGAACTCCATTCTTGAGGAAAATATCCTTTCTACTTCAAAAACACTTTTCTTTTCTTGACATGTCATACAATTATAAACTAAAAGAATTTGATTAAAAATAAACTTGAAAACTTATAAAGGAAGCTTCTTGGAAATAATGTTTTAAAAATCCATTCATGCCGTATAAGTTAAAAAAAACATTCTTCATACTTTTGTCGGAAAAGTCAAAAAAACACCTCGTATGAAAAACGTCAAAAGATTCCTTTCATATTTTTTAATAAAAACTCACCGAAAGGTAAAATTGTATTTAAACAATTGTAGTTGGATGGAAATAATATTACATATTGAGGAAACATGGATGTGGATGATAAAATACACCCCAGTAAATACCAAAGTATAAACAATCTCGGATAAGAATGAGATTGTGATATTTCCCTTACCTTAGGTCCGATTTTCTTTGTACGTGTCCGAAGCTCCTGTATAATGGTTTAAATAATGTTATTGACTTATTCCATAATCATACATATTGATATGATATCATATATGGTCATATTCTTAGCTTCTTGTTAGTAATATTTCATTGTTACTTGTTACTCGGGTCTTTATTGCCTTTTGTTCTTATGCGTGTTTTGCCGAATAAATTCTTATTATTATTTTAAGGTTATAGATACCTTATATCCAGAATGGTATTAGTGTAACATATATCATATTTATTCATTCAATTCATTTATATAATTACTATGTAATGATGATCATGTAGAACGAGTCGCATCACATCGTGGAGACGGTATTCCGTACGTACGCACGAGTGATGATATCGTTCCTATGATCGTGGAATTGTATTGGAGTATATATATATTATTTCAGTATAAATATTAATTTATAATAATCATAAATATTTACTCATTACACCATTATACCCATCCTTGTAAGGTGGTGGTGGAAAATAGATTACACAACGGCGTGGAGACGGTATTCCGTACGTACGCACGCGCGGTGATTTCATTTTTCTGTAGGATTGATAGAAGGTGAATTAGGGTTTTTTCATATTTATAATAACATATCAGTATGTAAGTAATACTGATGTTATTACTTTATCATGAAACAACTAAAGAAGAAGAAGTTTAAGAAGAAAGAAATTGAAAAGATCGGTAATGGATATTACCTCTTCTTTGGAACGCTTCTTTGAATCCTCCACTTAGGGAACTAATATTGGTCTTTAAAGAAGACCAGGACCTCTAGGATTATTCTAGGGAAGTGGAGAGGAGAAAATGGCAGGGGTTTTCCGAGCTTGAGTGCTCAATTTGGTGTGAGGAGGAGGGGGAGGAGGTTCCCTTTTATAAGGGAGGAGAGGGGCACCTTAGGAATATCTCAAAATATTATTTTATATTAAAGTAAAAATCGGTTTATAATGGTTCCAAAGGGTCTTATTTCGAAGCTAAAGTGGGGATGGGTCGAAATCATATCAACCAATAGGATTTAGACAAGTTTAGGGTATTATTTTAACCTTATCATTTAGATTTAACTCTAAGTTAAATAATTTAACTTTTACCGTGTCTTTTTGTTTACTTTCACTATATGGTTAATACACATACTATAACATGCCAAAAGAACCCCAAATTGTTTATTATTAATATATATATCCTTATCTAAGTCATTTGGCCGAACCTTAGATTTTTAGGAATAAAATAACAATTAATAATATAATATTATATTTAAAAACTATTTTGTGTCAATTTTGACACTATTTGATATATGATTTTTGTGAAAGTCATAACAGAATTATATGTTCGAACAAAGTTTATTACATTAACACTAATATATCATAGTAACTTAGAAAATTAGTGGAATTCATAAAAAGTCTCAAATTACATTCATTTGAGCATTTATAACATCAATTATGTTAATATTTCCTTAAAAGGCTAATTACTCCATCATCGTTGTGTCATAAATAAATTAATTTATTTAAAGTCTAAAAATTATAAATAAAATATCATTATGTAGGAAATCGTTTTAGCTTTCTAATGAATATTTATAGTCGAATTTATCTTATGTATAACCCCATATTAAAAATGTTTTAGTTATTAAACTTTGATTTTAACTATTTTAACTATTCATTAAATAAAATAATATTAAATGTCATAATCTAATCCAAGTGGGCCTAAATGATAATATTTTACACTTAAGGTTGTTTTTGGTCGAGATACACTTGTCCAATAGAATTAGGACATGTGTTAGGGTAATATTAATATCATTCTTACCCTTAATTACCCTATTTACTTTTAACCGTGGTAAATAAAAGTAAAAAGTTACTATTCACCAAAAATTATTTTCATCTCATTGAACCACATTTTACTTACTGAAATCAACCGTGTCTCTCGGATTTTTGAAATTCCATTCACAGAAGCGGTAAAATTAAGTTTTATGAAAAATTCTGTTTTTTAACTACCACTTAGTAGTTTCACTATTCATCAAAAATTGATGTTTTTCAGAAAAATGCCAAAATTTCATCCTAAGCTATATTTAATATTCCGAATTCAAAAATGAAGTCTATTTTACCAAATTCATAACATAAAAGTTGCATTAATTAATTTTATAATTAAATCCCGCTGTTAAAACAAATAGCGTGTTTTTAAGAAACAATATCTATCAAAAGATTGACACTTGAGTATGTCTGGTTTAAATGTGAAATTACATCCAATGACCAACATTGTATTAAATTGTAAAAATATGTTATAAATATACTTTAAAACCACTCAAATTAATAATTTATCACTATTAATTATTTTGATTAAAAAAGTTGTTTTTAATTATAATTTAGTAATTTTCACTATTCATCAGAATATGAAAGTTATCCGAAAAGTACCAAAATTTCACCTTAGGCTAAATTCGATACTCCGAATCCAAAAATGAATTCCATTTTGAAAAATAAAATTTACAAAATTTCAAAAAGTGGTTATTACTATTCATAACGGCTAGTTTTAATAACATTTTAATAGCATATCGCTATTTAGTGAAACTCGTTATTGTGTACTACACACGCTATCGAGGAAGGTCGCGATTGCGTGTAATGCAAGGCAAGTAAAGGATGCGTGTTGTGCAAGCTCCTTTTGGTGTAGCGTACAACACAAGACATTAGTGAAATAAAAAAGAATATTTTTCATAAAATATCGGGCTGTTACATTCTACCCCCCTTAGAATGAATTTCGCCCTCGAAATTCGTTGGGGTTATAGATGGTTTACTATTCGAAATTTTCTTTAATAGAAACCCACATCGTAAAAAGGAATACCAAAACCAATCTTTAAAAGTATGAAACTTAACGGTTACCGAAATAAACTAATCACTGGGTTTCCACATAGGTGAAAATATGGATATGGAAGAAAAATATAACCATCATGTTCTGATGGAGAGTGGTAGAGAACATGGCTATGGAAAAGACAATAATCACAAATCCATAAATTTGTGACGATCTAAGGTACCATCCAATTCATCAGGTATAAGATCACTAGGACAACATTTTTGGTTTTCAAGATCATTTCCCTAAAGTTGAAAATTTGAATTAGAATAAATACTTACTTTATTTTGGTACAGTCGCACTATTGTTCGTGCCTTGAACAATTTCCACTTCATATCTTAAATAAATGAAGTTGAATTTGTTATTCGTGAAGTGTTAGCAGATCATGTGATAGAATGACGGGTCATTCCATCTGTCTCAAACAAAAGGTTAGAAAAAATTATATACATAAGTCGATCTATAGTGAGATTAATCATATATGGTTCCTAAAATGGACTTATACTTCATATATCATACTGCTTAATATAATAAAACTAGTTTCTACTAAACAGGGACTTCCTGTAGGCTAGTGGTATGTGATAAAGGCTAGTCGCACTTCGGTTGTGGGTTCGATTTCCACAGCCTTGTCCGACGCGATGGGCTGTCGCCCGTCCTGCAGGTTGTCCTTTTTCTAAAACTAAATTACTATAACATCCCATCAATAATATCGAGAAAACTTCTATCCTTAAACAATACTAACTTATGTCCAACATAATCCATTCCAATCTTTAGGCTTATCCATAATACTGCAGTCCACTCTTATAACATAGTGAAAACGATTACCAGATATTTAATACCATCGTTGATCCCCATATATCATAAGATATGTTTTGTTGGTCACATTCCAAACATTCAAAGTCCTTAATCATGTATTCTCTTGAATACCTTAGTGAAAACATGAATGCAGTTTAAAGTTAACACTTTCCACATACCAAAATCCTCAAAATTCTATATACTCAAACCATGATATCACTTAGTCCTTATATCAATCATGAGCTCATGAATACTATTAAACATTTCATTTTCTCGTTTTCCCTTCATTATGCGCATATCATCTTATTTCCAAAAAATATCTCAATCACTTTGAATACCACATCAATAAATATTGCAATACTCAATGATACAACATTATTTCGGAATCCCATTACATAAACACTTAATCATTCCACCACATCATTGTCATATTCAACATTTCCAATAGTGATCGCATGTGACTTCCCTTTGTCCTTTGCCTTCAGTGGTAGCTCATGTTGATCATCACTAACCCTTGGATTAGGGCATTTGTTAGCATAATGTCCCATTTCCTTGCACTTGTAGCATTGAAGTGTTGGTGGTGCGTTATCTGCAGTGTTTTCTTTATTCACATCATTAGAAACCCTTTTTCCATTACTTCGACACTCAGCTACTCGATGACCTTCTCTTCCACACTAAAAACATTTTCTAGTCCCTTTAAGACAATCTCCACCATGCTTCTTTCCACACTTTGTGCATAAGGAAACATTCATCTTCTTTTCACCATTATTCTGAGATTTCTCCTTGAACTCCATCTTTCGTTTCTTGTCAAAACCATGAGATGGATATGTAACACCAACTTCCATTTCTACCTTGATAGCACAACGCACAATTTCTTCATAGCTATTTAAGTCTCTTATAGCTAATGCCCTTCGAAGACTTGGTTTTAAGCCACTGAAAAATCGATCAACTTTACTTTCAGGTTGGATGATAATGCCAGATGCATACCTTGAAAGTCTTGTAAAATTCGCTTCGTATATACCAACAGATTCATCATCCTTTTGCTTTAGTTCAAGAAAATCCTTCTCCATCTTTGTTCGAAGAATACGAGGGAAGTACTTATTGAAAAATAAGTTCTTGAACTCATCCCATTCCATGGACTCAATTTCATCTCTTTGCCTTGTATTCTTGATAAGATTCCACCATTGATCAGCTTCACCTTCCAAACGATATACTGCTAAGATGACTTTATCATGTTCAGAACATTGAAGAACTGAAAATATCTTTTCAGTGGTACTAATCCATTTTTCAGCAACAAGTGGATCAGAAGACCCACTGAAAGAAGGTGGACGTTGCCTCATGAAGGACTCAATAGAATATTGTTCCCTTCTCTGCTCATTTGGAAGTACAGAATGATTCATAGCTTGTGTAAGTATAGCAATAAGATTTTTCACTCCATCTCCCATAACATTTGTTTGTTCAGGAGGACAATCATTTCATTGTCCATTGCATTGATCAACACGGTTCCTTAGGGTTCCAGCCATCGTCTAAAACCCAAAAAGAATAGTGTGAGAGGCAAAAATCATGCTAGGGAAAACAACATAATAAAGGGGGAGTACCTTCAATATCTAACATCTTAGGTTTAATTATATGATCTTTAGCGTAATTCTAGTACTATAACCTATACGTATACTTAACCTTAGGGACATCCCTAGACATAACTTATAAATATCTCTAGGGATCTCACTAACGTTTTCGCATCCTAGTTTCCAAAGGTTGACTAAACCTTTCCTCTGATACCAACTGTAGAGACCCAAAGCTTATCGTACATGGACATTACATTACTTTTTCGAAATACTTAGTACATAACAAAAACACACACACAAGGATCGTAATAGTTTAGTGTCTTTGGAAACTCGGAACACAATCTTCTAATCGTGGTGAAATATTTTCAATATCTCCCATAAAGATCTTCCCTTTTTTTTACCTAAAACCTTTCTTTATATCCTGGGGAAAAGAAAACATAAAAGGGTGAGCTCAAATGCTCAGTAAGGGTAAAGAAAAGAAAAATCAATCACATCATATTCATAAGAACATAACTTTTGGAAATATTAACCTACAAAAGAGATCATAATTTCATAACATGGGGTAAATCATGATAGTGAAATGTAATCACAATAATCATAACTTAAAACATTAAACTTTTTGGCATTCACACATAATCATAGAGAATCATTTCTTGTTATTCAAGACTCATTTCCAAGACTATCTTAGTGGACAAAGTCCCTTTCTGAATCAAGTAACCCTCGTTTCAGTCCTGTTTCACTGAACCGGTATAACCTACCATTCCAGCCATGTCTATCTCATGAGATATAAAATCTTTAACCAATGCATTGGAGGGAGATATAGGTCCCACCCATCTTATAATGAATCCTTTCTTATGTGTGCCACATATTCATAAATCATACGTCATCGCATAACACATGTAACAAAAATGGGATTCTTGAAACATCATGACATCATAAAACAAATCATATAAGGTAAATGACTTAATAAAAATAATTCCCTCACAACATAATCAAATCAATGTAATAATAGGGATAAAAACAGAACCCTATATTATCTTAGATGGAAAATAATTTTGATAAAACATTTGAACTCCATTCTTGAGGAAAATATCCTTTCTACTTCAAAAACACTTTTCTTTTCTTGACATGTCATACAATTATAAACTAAAAGAAGTTGATTAAAAATAAACTTGAAAACTTATAAAGGAAGCTTCTTGGAAATAATTTTTTAAAAATACATTCATGCCGTATAAGTTAAAAAAAACATTCTTCATACTTTTGTCGGAAAAGTCAAAAAAACACCTCGTATGAAAAACGTCAAAAGATTCCTTTCATAGTTTTTACTAAAAACTCACCGAAGGGTAAAATTGGATTTAAACAATTGTAGTTGGATGGAAATAATATTACATATTGAGGAAACATGGATGTGGATGATAAAATACACCCCAGTAAATACCAAAGTATAAACAATCTCAGATAAGAATGAGATTGTGATATTTCCCTTACCTTAGGTCCGATTTGCTTTGTACGTGTCCGAAGCTCCTGTATAATGGTTTAAATAATGTTATTGAATTATTCCAGAATCATACATATTGATATGATATCATATATGGTCATATTCTTAGCTTCTTGTTAGTAATATTTCATTGTTACTTGTTACTCGGGTCTTTATTGCCTTTTGTTCTTATGCGTGTTTTGCCGAATAAATTCTTATTCTTATTTTAAGGTTATAGATACCTTATATCCAGAATGGTATTAGTGTAACATATATCATATTTATTCATTCAATTCATTTATATAATTACTATGTAATGATGATCATGTAGAACGAGTCGCATCACATCGTGGAGACGGTATTCCGTACGTACGCACGAGTGATGATATCGTTCATATGATCGTGGAATTGTATTGGAGTATATATATATTATTTCAGTATCAATATTACATTATAATAATTATAAATAGTTACTAATTACACCATTATACCCATCCTTGTAAGGTGGTGGTGGAAAATAGATTACACCACGGCGTGGAGACGGTATTCCGTACGTACGCATGCGCGGTGATTTCATTTTTCCGTAGGATGGATAGAAGGTGAATTAGGGTTGTTTCATATTTATAATAACATATCAGTATGTAAGTAATACTGATGTTATTACTTTATCATGAAACAACTAAATAAGAAGAAGTTGAAGAAGAAAGAAATTGAAAATATCGGTAATGGATATTACCTCTTCTTTGGAACGCTTCTTTGAATCCTCCACTTAGGGAACTAATATTGGTCTTTGAAGAAGACCAGGACCTCTAGGATTATTCTAGGTAAGTGGAGAGGAGAAAATGGCAGGGGTTGTCAGAGCTTGAGTGCTCAATTTGGTGTGAGGAGGAGGGGGAGGAGGTGCCCTTTTATAAGGGAGGAGAGGGGCACCTTAGGAATATCTCAAAATATTATTTTATATTAAAGTCAAAATCGGTTTATAATGGTTCCAAAGGGTCTTATTTCGAAGCTAAAGTGGGTATGGCTCGAAATTATATCAACCAATAGGATTTAGACAAGTTTAGGGTATTATTTTAACATTATCATTTAGATTTAACTCTAAGTTAAATAATTTAACTTTTACCGTGTCTTTTTGTTTTCTTTCACTATATGGTTAATACACTTACTATAACATGCCAAACGAACCCCAAATTGTTTATTATTAATATATATATCCTTATCTAAGTCATTGGGCCGAACCTTATATTTTTAGGAATAAAATAACAATTAATAATATAATATTATATTTAAAAACTATTTTGTGTCAATTTTGACACTATTTGATATATGATTTTTGTGAAAGTCATAACAGAATTATATGTTCGAAAAAAGTTGATTAAATCAACACTAATATATCATAGTAACCTAGAAAATTAGTGTAATTCATAAAAAGTCTCAAATTACATTCATTTGAGCATTTATAACATCAATTATGTTAATATTTCCTTAAAAGGGTAATTACTGCATCATCATTGTGTCATAAATAAATTAATTTATTTAAAGTCTAAAAATTATAAATAAACTATAATTATGTAGGAAATCTTTTTAGCTTTCTAATGAATATTTATAGTCTAATTTATCTTATGTATAACCCCATATTAAAAATGTTTTAGTTATTAAACTTTGATTTTAACTATTTTAACTATTCATTAAATAAAATAATATTAAACGTCATAATCTAATCCAGGTGGGCCTAAATGATAATATTTTACACTTAAGGTTGTTTTTGGTCGAGATACACTTGTCCAATAGAATTAGGACATGTGTTAGGGTAATATTAATATCATTCTTACCCTTAATTACCCTATTTACTTTTAACCGTGGTAAATAAAAGTAAAAAGTTACTATTCACCAAAAATTATTTTCATCTCATTGAACCACATTTTACTTACTGACATCAACCGTGTCTCTCGGATTTTTGAAATTCCATTCACAGAAGCGGTAAAATTAAATTTTATGAAAAATTCTGTTTTTTTACTACCACTTAGTAGTTTCACAATTCATCAAAAATTGATGTTTTTCAGAAAAATGCCAAAATTTCATCCTAAGCTATATTTCATATTCCGAATTCAAAAATGAAGTCTATTTTACCAAATTCATAACATAAAAGTTGCATTAATTAATTTTATAATTAAATCCCGCTGTTAAAACAAATAGCGTGTTTTTAAGAAACAATATCTATCAAAAGATTGACACTTGAGTATGTCTGGTTTAAATGTGAAATTACATCCAATGACCAACATTGTATTAAATTGTAAAAATATATTCTAAATATACTTTAAAACCGCTAAAAATAATAATTTATCACTATTAATTATTTTGATTAAAAAAGTTGTTTTTAATTATAATTTAGTAATTTTCACTATTCATCAGAATATGAAAGTTATCCGAAAAGTACCAAAATTTCACCTTAGGATAAATTCGATACTCCGAATCCAAAAATGAATTCCATTTTGAAAAATAAAATTTACAAAATTTCAAAAAGTGGTTATTACTATTCATAACAGCTAGTTTTAATAACATTTTAATAGCATATCGTTGTTTAGTGAAACTCATTATTGTGTACTACACACGCTATCGAGGAAGGCCGCGATTGCTTGTAATGCAAGGCAAGTCAAGGATGCGTGTTGTGCAATATCCTTTTGGTGTAGCGTACAACAGAAGACATTAGTGAAATAAAAAAGAATATTTTTCATAAAATCTCGGGCTGTTACAGACTCAAATGTTAATGGTGGCCGCTAAGCCCCAAACAATGTTTGGACTACCATTTTACCATAATCTGTTCAATTTTTGGGAGGAAATTCAAAAGAGGTAAAGGTGAAAAGGATTATAGAAATAGTATAACCTAGTGAAGATCTTAGACAGGTTCACAGGAAATCCCCCTGGTAAGGGAATTACCCCTGCAGTCATTATCTCAGTCAGAGGAGCCACTTCGGCTGATGGTTGGCTACCAATGGCCATGAAATCAAGGAGGGGCCCCACCCTCTAACCTTCCAGGGTTGAGGTTCCCTTTCACTCTTCCTATGGTTTATCATTAACCTCCCACTCTTCTATGCTCACTGATTCCTTCACAATTACAAGTGGAGTTAGAAAACACACATAGGGGTTTGGTGGTTTCCAAAGTAAGAAAGATCACGAGATTTACTTGGTCATCAATAGGGAACCCTTTTATATTAGAAACTAGTAGGATTAATTCCTCGAGGACTCATCTGAATCTTCCAACATAGGCATGCGAGTATCTTTCTCAATTTTTGAGAGATATGAAGAAAAAGGCATCCCCAAAAGCTCCTTTAATCAGCTGGTAAGAGAACACATAGTTCCCTAAGAGTAGACCAAATTCTATTTATCTATCATGTATTACAACACCTCATACTAGGGGATATATAAACCATACCTATCATGACCCAACCCCATGTGTAATATCCACTCTCTATTGATATGATTCCATATACCACAAAGGGAGTTGATTTTCTTGAATTTCCCCTTCGTCTCCCAGAAGTATGGAAATATAGTGTCACTTGGGATATCTAGACGGAAAATATTATTCCATTGGGTATGAAAAAATTCCCGAAAAACAACTATAGAGGGTTCACCTTCCTCCCACAACTGTTTTCCCATGAGTCTTTAGCCTGATGATGCTCCACTCCCTACAGACCCCCCAAATGTCAGGATAGGGATTTCTGGCTAAATAGTTGCTGCCCTAGCCACCAGGAAAATCCTTCCTCCATGATGTTCCCCAACTTCCACTTGTCCTCAACCCCATGGTTTTGGAGACCCTCCTTGATCAGACTAATTAGTTCAGTGCCTTAATATATCCATGGGATATGCTCTCTCATAACTTAGCACATATTTGTGTATAATACAGTAGGAAGCTGTAGAAAATAAAAAATCATTCCAAACATTTCTATCCTTGCATGTGAACATGTGCAAGAACTTTTTCCTGACCGAACATTGGCACTCGTAGTGCACATTTGTGTAGACCATCGAGGTTAACCACTATAGGTATCATAATTTCCTTGTGAAATGATGAGGGGTTTAATGATCATAGAGTGCCATGAAGCCAATCTACAACACCATTACCCCACCTCAAAAGGCTAGGAGTTATGCTAACTACACAATTCCCCTTGCACTATCTTCAGTCACTATCCCCATGGGAAGGGGGAAAATGTGGAATATAAAGTAGTCCTCTGACCTAATGATCATCATTATATCCACAGAACCTAAGCTGATCAGGTGACTCCTAGAAATAATCAGGATCCATGAAATGAAATTGGTACTGTGAGTAGGAATGAGGTTCGAGTATTCATATCCACCCATGTGTGTGGTGAACCAACCATATTGAATGTAGAAGTCCCCGCACAAACAGAGTGGAGTATTCCCTTCAATGATTCGGTGGAGCACCTTTTATAACTTCTCCAATACTATGAAAACCAGGTTAATGTGCTACCCCATCACTAGCATGGCCTCTATGATTAAGTGGATCATCCACACACCCATGTGTACATCCCTCACCAAGAGAATCCATCCAATGATCAACGCATATATAAACCCTACCATCTAGAATATGGGACCATCAGGCTTCACACTGTATCCCCATAGCTACCACTAGCTTGCCTCCAAAATCCACCAGTAGGAGTGATCCTTTCCCCTCTCAAATTCCCCATGGAATTTATGTGGCATCTTAGGTAACATCTCTACTGGATTGTTTAAGAAGTAGTTGAACCACTACTTGATTTGTAAGTCCTTCATCCACAATATGGGCTCATCCACCCCCTCACTACATTCAGTAGTGCCCTTTCCAGAGCAAGAATATGATCCATGTATTCCCACACATTCTATTAGTAGAGGAATTTATAATACATCACTTCTTGAATCTGTATCCCAACAATATAGTAATGATCCAACAAGCTGATGCTGACCTCCACATGGTCTTTATGGAAGTATTTTTATATGGAATCCACCTAATCAGTAACTTTGGCATGATGTCTAGGTAGTATTAGATGTGGAACTACAAGGAAAATTTCACCTCATAAATTACTACCTACTTTACTCTACCACTAACTCATGGATTGATTCACATTCCCAATAATACCAAGACCATTCATCTGTGAAGTTAATATCCTAGAGAAACTAAAAAATATCCTTCCACCCCTAGAGTAGGTCCCCAAAATCTTCTTTGAGGATTGTATGATGATGAGGAGTGGATGTATATACCTCCAACACCTCCCCATTGACATTTTTGAGATGGTTCCTTAGAGTTTGTGACATAAGATATGCGTGATCCTTCGAGATGTGTCCTCCAGTCTCCATGTGTCGCTCGTATAATCTGAGTGAGATCTTGAACCATTAGGAAAGATCTTATCTATCAACATAAGTGATGAATGTATCATTATTTAGCGCAAATCCAAGCAATGTAATCCTCTTGAAAAGAACTTTTTCTTTTTGAGACATCTTTAATAGTACGGTGAGTGTGTCGTGGTCTGAAACACTCTAGATGCTCCCCTTGATCATCAGACTCCCGACCATCTCCTCTCAATGGGTAGTAGAAACATTTTTACCTTAAATGGAATTTTTATCTAAATACATTGAAGTTTTTTGAGACTGGTTCATGAAGACATATTCGTAGAGGTTGGGCTTATGAAGTTCAGGTTCATGGAGGTTTGTTGGTGGATGTCAGTTTGTGGAGGTCTATTCCTGAACGAACATTCATGGAGGGTTTTATGTTCATTAGTGGGGAGGACGAAAAACAAAAAATTATTGTGTTGTTCCAGAGCTTCTCAAATATAGAAAAGTTACATTTTTTCACAAAATTTTTATGGTCCCCTTAAGGGACCCCTACACTATTTATAGGCGTATGACCACTCGAGTGTCATGAGTGAGAATTGTGGAAAGGATCCATGAGAGAGAATAAATTGCCATATTTTTATTTTCCCTTAGTATATGACCCTCTTTCACTCTTAGTTTCTAATTATGAGGGGCATTTTTTGATGCTGAAATATGTGTTCCATAGGAGTGGTCGAGGAAGGTATGGCTGATTTGGGACAAATCTGGGTCAAAACAGCCCAGAAATCCAGTTAAGGGACTAGATTCATGGAGGTCCCCACCTTCATAGAAGTTTTTTCCTCATGAGATCCCTAAAAAATAAGATGATTTACGGTAACCTCCATGGAGTGTAAGTATGTATTCATGGATCTCTTTTTCATGATCGTGCGGAGGTGTGATGTTAACCATCATACAATAATATTTTGGTTCGCAGAGCCCTTACAATTCAAAAAACTCATAACATTTTGTGAAAAGATTTAGTCTTTGAGAAACCAACACCCTCACCTCCATAGGGCCTATAAATACCCACTTATGTCCAATATATATGGGGACATTACCATTAAGCTTCATAGAAATGCTCCCAAATTGTGGTACTCTAAATATCTGGAAATGAAAGAAGTGATGGACCTCCCACAGTTGGAATCCTTCATGAAATTTCCTCACATGGGTTTGTGAGAACTTCACCCATTGTAGAAATTACTTCCATAAAGGTCCATGACCTTTGAGGAATAAGAAATCATTTTGGGCACTTGGGGTTTTTCAAGGCCCATATCCTTTGCGAAACCAGCCCCATGGGAACCAAGAATCTACCCTAAGACCAAATCACTCTATTCCGAGAAGAATACTCTATCACAAGACCCTTTACCTCCATACAAATATATCCTTCATGAAGCACCTCCTCCAAACCTCACTATGGTTCCTCCTTTTAGCTGACACCCTTTTGTGAAAGTCAAGTTCCCAGGGCCCCTATACCAAATCAGGGTCGGTTCATCCACCCCAACTACAAAAAATGCTAACTAGAGATGTTATAAAATAGTGTTTATTCATTTATCAATGTTTATAAATAACATTATTAAATGTGGTGTCTCCAATTAGAGATATTTATAAAAACATCACTAATTTATAGATGTTTATAAATGTGTACAATTAGTTAATTTTATAAAATTTTCTAATCTGCAACCTTTATAAAATTGTCAATAATTATTAACACATTATTTAGAAATTTTTTTAGAAACATCAATAATTTTTTTGAAATCTATATTTATTTAATATAAAATATTTTTTAATTTCCCCACATAAATATCATTAACTGATATTTTTTTAAAATCATCGATGTTTTTTGTAAATTCTTATTTTTTTCAAAATACTCTTTTATTTTCAAACCCAAGTCACACAACCCATACTACACTATGTGCACCCCCTACTGTTCATTTCACTCCCCTCTTCCTAAATACATGCATAAAAGTTCATGATATGCTTCCTCTATCAGGTACGTAACACGCTTTCATTCCACACCACATCACACACACACAAGTCCTATACACAGACTATTAAATTTACTACCGATGATTTTTGATCCCAATACCAACAAAAATTCAATGACAGACCATACCAACCCATCTAAATGAGATTTGACAATTAAAATACATTTTTTTCTCTCTCTATATTAATAGTTTTATGTATTTAAAAAAATTAATATTATATATATAATTTTATATATTAAAATGTATATGTTTATATATATTTTTATATTATATATTTGTTTTTATATTATATATATAAGTATAGATAAGTATATATATATATATATATATTTATTTGTGGGTATAAAAATATATATGTGTATGTTTATATGTATAATTATAATCATAATTTTTTATTTATATATATATATTTACATTAAGATATATATATATATATATATATATATCATTACGAAATATTTAACTTATAAAAATAGAAATTTAGTAATAGACAATATATATGTTGGTATTAACGAGAAATTCTAGCTAATATTAAGTTTTATTGATATTAAATTCAAGTACCAAAATTTAATTTTATTAATATATATATATATATATATTTCTATCAATTTTTCAATACCATCATATGATTTACTAAAGATTAGAAAAAATTCATTATCATATTAAAGTTGAACTGTTTTTACCAACAAAAGAATATATCATTATTAATTATTATTTCCAATAGTTTTTTTTTTCAGTTTATAAATTCTTTAGTAAAATTTATTACTACCAGAAAATAATTTGAGAATACTTTTTATTTCTATCATTTAATAGTTTATTAAAAAAAATATGTTTATATTAACAAAAATATTTTGATAAATATTAAGAATATGAAACACTCTATTTGATAAAGAATCATGATGATATTATATATATATATTTTTGAAATAAATAATTATATGAGATTTTAGAAACCATTACCACAAACATAAAATTAACATAATGATTCACATTTAACAATCAGTAATTTAAAAAAATATAGAAGACAAAAAATAAAGAAGAAAAAAGATAAAAGGTTTCAGCCTCTTTATGAACATTCTCCCTGCAAATCCCATCTTTTCTGATCACCTACTAATCATCGTTTCTCACACAATGGTGATCTCCACTTCTGATGACACTCCTTGTTCATCACTATAAAACCAACCTATATATTCACCCTTATTTATATATTTTTTCTCACACCTTCATCTACTGATATTCGATTGCATTTTCTTCTCTTTCAACTATACTTACGAGGTATAGGGAGTGTCATAGACAAAAAACCATTTCACATTCAATCGGTCAATGTTTGGGCCTCTTTTCAGGAATTCAATTCTACTTTTGAAGTTTTAATCACCTAAAATCATGTTTATATAGTGTTTAAATTTAATTCCATTTATAATTTCAATGTGATTTTTATGAAACAAGCCTTATTATTTTTGTTCTTGTTTTTGGGTGATTTTTGAATTCTGAATACATAATTCTCCCTAGAAAATAGTTTTATCCCTATATTGAATCACATTAATATGGATATGATTTATCCACCTTCCAAGACCCCTTCTAAAATTATGCAACCTTAGAAAACTCTTAGGCTGAATCATGGAATATTTTGTTCTGTTAATCATAGCGATCATGGAAAGGAAGGAAAGTTGAACACTGTCAGTTTAGAGAAGGGTTAACTGTTCTGTTTCCTAACTATATAGGAAAGGGAATTATGTTAATTTGTACAATAATAATATTCACTATCATTATGGTAACATTATATAATTATAACTCTTCAAAAATTATTGAAAACGTAGTAAAGGTACACCTTCTGGTTAATTGTTTGGTTGTGCTCTCAAAAAAACCTTTCTATGGTTAGATGGGAATAATTCTACAAATATTTTTTCTCCAAAGAACATCATGGTCAATAAAATTATTCACTTAGCCCAATGAAGTAATTGATAGTGTAAAATTTGGATGAAAATATTGGAAGTAGAAAAATGTGAAATTTTTACCACAATCTCCCAATTTTGGAGTGTGAATGTTGATAGAATGCCTCCATTCTACATTTCCTTACTCAATAATAAAAAATATTTCTATTCATGATAAAATTTTTGAACCCCTTATAAATAGTATCATTAATGCTAATATATCGATCACTTTGAAAAGAACATACCTTTTTACACATGAGAATTACCTGTTGAACAAAGTCTTTGATATTAAAATGGGGAAAGGATCCTAGGATGATGAATGGGGGATATATTGAAATCTAAATTGACTTGGCTCTATTTTCAATCTCATTATAGGAATGAATACATTTTAAATGAACTAAAGTGTTTTCATTATATAAATTCTAGTTAATCATTCAATTTATATTGAAATTTTACACCATTTATCAGAGGTGATTTAATGTTAAAAACAAGAATACATACTAAATCATATAATTTAAAGGGTATTCATTCATTATTTTTTTAATAATGTTTCCCCATTTTTTCAATAATTATAATTAATTAATAGATTTGGTTTTTGTAATTCCACAATATTGTATCATTTCTTGATTAATGTGTGACTCCCATTTTGTGTGATTTGAAAATGAACTATATTCATTTTCAAAAATTATTTATTTATTATACTATTGAATTTGATATTGAGAGTCAATAATTCTAATATTTTTCACGATGAATGCCTCATGTTCAAATATTTAATAATTGTACCTTGATTAAAAATTGATATCTATATTGAATTTCATTTATATTTTGAAAATCATAATAATATATTTTAGTTATTATAAATTAGGAGTGTTTCAAGTTAATGAATCACACTTTGTTTTAGTGTTTAAAATATATAAATATTTTTTTATTTAAAACATAGTTACTTTGTTATTATATAGTTATGAAAATTTCAATTTTTGAAAAAGCTTATGTTTTTAACATTTCATTGACTACACTACAAAACAAAATGATTTATACGAATATTAATTTAATAAGATATGATATATCTATTAGAAAAAGTGAATAATTCCAACAAATGTTAAATTTCATTGGTATGAATTTTATGTAGAGACATTTGTTTTTACCAACAAATATATCAGATGATATTAATCATTCAATACTAACAAATATTTTACAAAGTGGTAAATTTGAGCCCAATTTAAATTAAAAATAAAATTTTTATCACCAACACATGAAACCATTATTAATAATTACTATCAACTATAAAAATTTTATCATCAAAAATTGTAAGGACCCGGATATTATATGTAATGTTTTTATTATATGGGAATATTATGAGTCCATAAAAATTGACAACATGTGATTCTGAGGCATGGAGTTCCCAGAATGAATTTATGAACATTTTTTTGGGTACGTTCAGTAATCATGCAAGTGGGTTTTTGTAACTTTTGAACTGGTTCTCGGAATCGAAATCCGAGGACACCGTAGAGCTCACCGTGCCGATATTCTCTTAAGGTGACCTTCACTCGACCATAGTAGGTCGAGGGTGAAAATTAGTTTTTGTGATTTTTGTGGGAGAAAATAAAATAAAATAACTTTATTTTATTTTTGAAATTCAATCCTCTCAAATTGAATTTGGTGGTGGGGACCACACAAGCCTTGAACTCCCTCTTTAATGAGGGAGGTGACTCCTGGGTTCTTTTCCCATTAATTGTGCCAACATAAAATTAATTAATGTGACAAAATTAATTTTATTAATTAACTTAACTTTATTAATTTTGGAATTCACCTCTTGGTTGGGGGATTTTTTGGCATAGGAGAGATTTGGAGAGTTGTGAAGAAACAATCTCTCCAATGAAGAACACTTTCTCTAACGAAGAACTCCGCTGAAAGATCCCCATTGAGGAACGTCTTCAACGATGACGAACTGACTTCCGTCTTTTCCTTTCCTTCACTGAATACATCTCACGACACCTCCAATGATAAATCGAGGTAGGGAATGTTGTTTGTAATACCCCTTACCCTGTTCTTGACAATATTTTGATTTAAGAACAATTATGCCACTTGCAACTGTTCTAACGCCGAGGGTGCAGGACAAACAGACATGAACCAAACTCTTTGAAAACTTTGTGGTTTATGATGGTATTGAATCTATGGAGACATTCTGAGTCAAGTGTATGAGTTTTCGGAATGAAGAACGGGCCACATGGGTTCACCCGATGACCTCAAGAACGTCACCGGCAACCCGTGCCGGTGACCGGTACCATTGGGGCTCAGGAACGGCGGTCGGAACTCCGGTCGGCCGCGACGATATCAGCGGAGAGACCGCACTGCCAGAGAAGGGCCACAACCCGTCAGCCGTGGCAGAGCTAAGGCGGTGGCTGACGAAAGGTCGGCCGCGCGAAGGGGGCGGAGGCACGCGACCGTGCAGGATCCGTGACACAAGGCCGCGACGGCGAAGGAGGGAGGATGACTCGCTGTTGGCCACCGGTGGTGGCAAGGCGTGTCACCGTGCCATGCGGGTGGGCTGGCCATCCAGCCAGCTGGGGAGCCGAGTGGGACCCTGGGTCCCGCGTCCCAACTATCGGCTACCCAACCCAAATGGCCCAGCCATTCGGGGTACCCAAGGGGTGCCTCCCCTATGGGTGGTGGCTAGGGCGGACCCCACCGCGGGGCCACCCAGCCACAGGCTAGCGCAGGCCAGCGGGCCGCACCGTGGGCTGCGCCGGCAAGCAGGGAAGGGCCCAGCGGGCCAGGTCGGACCTAGGGCCGGACCTGGGATGGCCCTGGCCAGGTCGGACCCAGGGCCGGACCAGGGATGGCCCAGGCCAGGTCAGGCCGGGTCGGTCC
The DNA here is from genome assembly GCA_963277665.1 of Viscum album. Taxonomy (NCBI): domain Eukaryota; kingdom Viridiplantae; phylum Streptophyta; class Magnoliopsida; order Santalales; family Viscaceae; genus Viscum; species Viscum album. Next base: position 1,495,864,295 of record OY728120.1, read on the forward strand.
AATCGGGTCGGACCGGACCCGGACCAGCTTCGACCCTTTTCCACTCTTTCAGCCATAACTTGAGGTACGAGGGTCCGTTTGATGAAACATATTCAGCACCGGGAAACTTGGATCGAGAAGGTCCTTTTGGTATATCCCATTTGAGTTTCGAAAAAAGTAGGAGTATGACCGGGTCAGATCGAACACGCATCCAACCGGGCCCTCGGGACTAAAAGGACAATAACATACAGACCGAGCATCCAATTGACATAAGGTCTGTTGCGTTGAGACCCCTATTACATGGCAGTTATTTGGGATACTTCTTCGTGGGACTTCATGGAAGTTGGAGTATTGAACTATGGCTTGAGGAGCAGACCCTCCCAGAATCAAACGAGCTTAGTGCGGGAACCCTATAACTGGTTGTAAAATGAGAAATGGATCTTATGTGGGTCTGTGCCTTAGGATCCTATATGGGTCTATGATTTGGGATCCTACATGGTTCTGTATTCCAGTATCCCACTTGGATCTTCTCTAGGAATCCATGTGGGATTACTCTAGGATCCTACGTCGGTCTGTTGTACTAAGATCCTACGTGGATCTGACGATTTAGGATCCTACGGGGGTCTGCCTCTTAACAGAGTAAGATGATTCAATAGTTACATCTAATCATCTTTACTTCCACACCTAAGTTAAACCTAATTTGAGCTGAGTCATTACCTATGTGGCAATCATCTATGGGGTGTACCTTTGTGATGCATACCTTCGTGGTGATACCTTTGTGGTATTCTTATGTGTGGAGTTAACTTTTTGGTACTTACCTTCGTGGTGATACCATTGTGATATTATTTTGTGTGGCATTAACTTTGTGGTATTTACCTTCGTGGTGTTACCTTCGTGGTATTCTTTCCTTCATGGGAAAGTTGAGCTTGGGATTTTGAGTTGGGCCTTGTGTTTCCTCATGATTGAGATGGGTTTACTCGACAACTCAGGTATATGTATGGGCATATACCTAAGTAGGGATGTCAGCTATTTTCATGCATTTTGGTTTATCATTTATGGATTTTTTGAGACCTTTGAGGGTCTCGGGGTCCCTACTAAGTATCGTTATACTCACCCCTACACGGGCTACGCCCATACCTTGTTGTATTTGGTTCAGACGATGAACAACATTGATCGAGGCCGAGGGTACCAAGACTTGAGGTACATCAAAGGCAGAAATTAGATGAGGCGTATCGCATTGAAGACCATTCGAGAGTTGTACCTACCGTTCTGGTAGGATCCATGGTGGGTGTTCACAAGAGCTATTCCAGTTTACTTGTACATCCCATTTTTCTTTTACTTTCCAGTTGGGCTTGTATTCTGGCCCCTTTTTATTTCTGTACACACCATGTTTTCTATATAGTTTTACTTTGTGCTTGTATCCTGCTTTGTGCTTAGTTTTGTGAGTTTAAAGGTTATAATGGCAATTCCTTCCCAGTTTTAGGGAATAAGCCTTTTGGTGCTAGTCGCCAGCCCCTGTCCTGTAGAAGTCGGGTTTGGGGTAGTCATGACACAGACCCCGGGGGACGGGTCGTGAAAAATTGGTATCAGATGAGTCGGTTCTACCATAGAACATTGGACTCTGATCTTTTAACAGCAATAGTGTTTAGTGTGATGAGTGTGGGTATCATTTTAGGGAATCTAGTGTTAGTGCGGTGACCGACGTATCAATACACCAGGACCCTAACTTATTATTTCTGACTCAGTGCACAAAAACACAGATTGCATGTGTGTTTTGAAAAGATTCTTTGTGATTTCTTGAGTCAGTTCATCAGGTATAACTTATTGACCATGGAGTACGTGTTTCTTTTCAGGATACTTCCATGCAGACAGCCAGCTTGGGTTCCAGGAAGAGTACATGATGACAACTCACTGAGCGACGAGGCCTTGGAGCAGGTCCCTTTATCAGTAGAGGCACTGGGGGAGGCACCAACGGTACCATTACCCGTTGGGCCACCAATGCTACAAGCCCCAGAAGTGGTGAGTGCACGCCGCTTGAGTGCGTTGTACGAGTTAGAGAGCCAGAGGCCACCCAGGTTCAGGGGTGAAATGGACCCACATGCTGATAAGGATTGGCTAGAGGTTGTGCTGAGAGTCTTCCGACTAGTAGGGACACTAGCTGATCTCATGGTGATCCTTGCAGCTAGTCTTCTACATGCAGCAATAGGAAGATGGTGGAGCTTGATGCTCTAAGTTCATGATGAGGTGACGTTTCTCTTGTAAGACTTTGAGAGCCTATTCTGGGCAGAGTTTGTCCCAGCGACCCTTCGCACAGTGCGCATACAGGAGCTACTTCATCTGCAGTAGGGAAGCATGACTATGGCTCAGTACTCAGTGAGGTTTACTGACCTCTCACGCTACTCCAATGATATGGTGCGAGACCCATTCTTCAGGACCCAAACCTTCGAGTAGGGACTCAGGCAGAAGATCGAGGCTTCTATGATTTCTATCATCATCCCAATGCTGGCGGGGGTGTTAGAGTGAAGTCCTCTTAGTGAAGAGTTTTCTTGCTGAGCAGTCACTAGCAGCGAGACCCACCACCGGGCATCACGTAGCCGAGCCTTCTGTAGCTAGCAGCAGAAATATTTCACAGGGGTCCAAGAAGAGCAGACCTACAGGTGGACAATCGCATGATTTAGGGTCGGTTGTGCGGGGCACCTGAGACAGAGCTAGTCATGCGAGGAGAAGTTAGTGTTACACATGTGGCATGCACGGTCACATGGCTTGTGACTACCCGACCCTCCATACGGATGATCAATAGATGGTCAAAGGACCGCCCAGGAAGAGAAAAAGGTTCGACCGAGGAGGTCCACAGGGAGCAGGTGGATAAGGGCGAGCTCATCTCCAGGAAGCTGAGGCCTATGACCACGACACTCAAGAGATGATATGAGGCATGATCTGTGTCTACTCCACCTTATCTGCAGTACTTATAGACACAGGTTCTAGTCATTATTTTATTTCCACTGCCCTCATTTAGAGCTTGGATATTTCAATGGAGCATTTGGCTCGATCCTTATGGCTAGAGACTCTCATCGGAGAGGATTCGATGATTAAACACTAGTGCTGGAAGTGTAAGATTACTCATAGAGGTGAGAGCTTTGGCTGTGATCTCCTAGTAGCGGTGTCGAGGCCTTACGATGTTATCTTGGGTATGGATTTGTTATCTACTTTCCATACCCATATTGATAGTATTAGGAACAAATTGCAGTGTGTCCTCACTGATGGGACTAGGTTTACCTTCACCAGCGAGAAGGGAGCCTTTGCAGCATAGGATGGACTTACCCGGAGGAGAGTGCATCCGATCACTCAACAATTGGATAGCCCTACCCTCAGAGCAGTTGATGTAGAAAGTTCGAGCTATCTTGTAGTGGTGGACCAGTACGCGAATGTCTTCTCTGATGATGTTCTGGGTCTACCACCTTGCAGAGAGGTAGACTTTTACATTTTATTGTACCCCAGGATGGCACCTATATCTACAGCAGTGTATCGGATGGCTTTCGCGGATCTTGGTGAGCTGTGGGTGCAATTGGAGGACTTACAGGGGAAGGGGTTCATCTGGCCCAGTGTTTCTCCTTGGGCAGCCCCAATTTTGTTCTCTAGAAGGTAGATTGGAGCTTGTGACTTTTTGTTGACTACAGGCGTCTGAACTAGGTGACCGTGAAGAACAAGTACCCACTTCCGAGGATTGATGACCTCTTTGATATGCTGAAGGGATCACGATGGTTCTGGAAGATAGACCTTAGGTCAAGCTATCACTAGCTCAGAGTACAAGACAAGGATGTGCAGAAGACGACTTTAAGATGTCAGTATGGCCACTTAGAGTTCTTGGTTATGCCATTCGGCATGACCAACTCTCCAGCAGTGTTCATGGGACTCATGAAAAGGGTCCTTCAGCCATATCTTGATTTCTTTGTAGTATTCTTCATCGACAACATTCTGATCTACTCAGATACTGAGGAGGAGCATGCCTATCATTTGTAGGTAGTTCTGGACACACTCTGAGAGCACCAAATTTATGGTTAGCTCTCAAAGTGCCAGTTCTGGATCCAAGAGGTTCACATTCTAGGACATGTTATCTCGGAGGCTGGAGTTTCAGTGGATCCAGAGAAGATTGAGGCGATACATGCTTAGGATCCACCCATGAGTTTGATGGAGGTACGATGTTTCCTGGGATTGGCCGGATACTACTAGAGATTTTTTCCATATTTCTACAGAGTTGTGGTGCCTTTATTAGCATTTAAGAAGAAGGGTAAGCCCTTCGTGTGGTCAGAGAGATGCCAACGGAATTTTCAGGAGCTGAGGTAGAGACTGACTAGTGCCCCCATCTTGAGGCTTACGAAGGAGGGAGTTTGGTACATAGTCTACTGTGACGCATCAAGGACCGAGATCGAATGTGTCTTGATGATGGAGCGAGCAGTTATCGAATATGGTTCTTGACAACTGAGACAACATGAGAAGAACTACACTACCCATGACCTTGAGGTAGATGTAGTGGTCTTCTCTTTGAAGATGCGACGACACTATCTGATGGACGAGCATTTTACGGTCTACTCTGATCACCCGAGTCTCAGGTATAGCTTCTCCAAGAAGGAAATGAACCTAAGAAAACAATGTTGTCTTGAGTTTCTACTGGACTATGACTTCGAGATTGCCTATACTCCTGGGAAGGGGAACGTTGTAGTAGATGCACTCAGTCGGAGATCTGGTATACAACCGCTTGGGGAGGTGACATAGTAGATGGCCGCTTTCTAGATATCCTTTGTGGATTGAGATGGAGAATCTTTTCTTCAGTCTCTTATAGTCACTAACCCACTCCTTCAGTGAGTTATGGAGGTGCAACATGGGGGAAAAGATTGTGAGGCACGACGTTCTCATATATCTACAGGATAGGAACCTGATGGATTTTATGAAGGTGGGGAGCACATCAGAAGATGTACCATGGTACCAGTGTCACTTCAGGAGGAAGTGTTGAGGGAGTTCCACACATCCCTTCTAGCAGTACATCCAAGAGTGGAGAAGATGTACCAGGACCTCCGACAACAATACTAGTGGCTAGGAATGAAGAAAGTAGTAGCAGAGTTTGTCTCTCAGTGCCTCACTTGATAGCAAGTGAAGGCATAGTATCAGATACCAGCAGGCTTAGTTCAGCCTTTAGAGGTCCCATACTGGAAGTGCTATGGGATATCCATGGACTTTGTGACAGGACTTCCACAGACATCCAGGGGTCATGATTTTATCTGGGTGATCGTCTACCGACTAACCAAGTAGTCCCACTTCCTACTGATCATAGAGCAGGGTTCAGTAGAGATCTTGGGATGCCTCTATGTGCAGATGATTGTGCGGATACATGGAGTAACCTTGACAATTTTCTCCAATCATGATGCACATTTCACTTCCTAGATTTTGAAGGGGTGGAATGAGTCTTTCAGGACACAACTTCGTCTAAGCACCGCCTTCCATCCTCAGACGGATGGCAAGAATGAGGGAACTATTCCGACCCTCATGGTCATGTTGCGTGCTTGTTTCCTCGACTTCGGTCGCAGCTGGGAGGATAACTTTCCCTTGGTGGAGTTTACATACAACAACTGCTATCACTCCACGATTGGGATTACACCTTTCGACACTCCGTACAGCCGACCTTGTAGATTGCCTTTATGCTGGACTGACCCAGGGGAGTTAGCACTCATTGAACCAGATATGCTATGGGATACCAGGGAGAAGGTGAAGATTATTTAGGAGCAGATGAAGACTGCACAGAATAGGCAGAATTCTTATGTCGACAGAATATGAAGACCTCTGGAGTTTGAGGATGGTGACCACGTCTTTTTACGGGTCTCACCCCGATGAGGTTTGCTGAGATTTGGTCGGGGTGAAAAGTTATCTCCGAGGTTCGTCGGGCCCTTTCATGTCCTTAGTAGAGTTGGAAAGGTGTCCTACCGCCTATCACTTCCCCCTCAGTCACACTAGGTGCACGACATTTTTCATGTATTTCAGCTGAGGAGATACGTACATGATCCTTCACTCATCATTGATTGGGGCGAGCTGGACATCGATGATGCGATGAATTTTTTGGAGGTTCCAATGGAGATTGAGGATCAATAAGAGAGATTCCTTTGTGGGCAATCGATACCTTTGGTCTGTGTGCGTTGGTAGCATGTGAACCTCTAGGAGAGCACATGGAAGTGGGAGGATCAGATTCGTGCTCAGTACCCCCACTTGTTTCTCTAGTTTTTGTGATGTGTCTTTTGAAGATGCAAATCCCTAGGGGGGGGGGGGAAGAATGTAAATACCCGGAAATACCATATATATATATATATATATTTTTAATTATATGTGAATATTTAGAGTCCTCTAAAATTGATGGTGAGTGATTTCGAGTCCCGGAGTGCCCAGAATGAATTTCTGAACTTTTTTCAGGTATGTTCAGTAAACATGCGAGCTGGTTTTGGTAACTTTTGAACCTGTGCTCAGAATTGAAATATGAGGACATCATTGAGCTCGCAGCGCTGATATTCGCTTAAGGAGACCATCACCTCGATCATAGTAGGTCGAAGGTGAATGCTATTTTTTTTTTCTTTTCATGGGAGAAAATAAAATAAATTAACTTTATTTTATTTTTGAAATTCAATCCTCTCAAATTGAATTTGGTGGTGGGGACCACCTGAGCCTTGAACTCCCTCTTTACCGAGGGAGGTGACTCTTGGGTTTTTCCCATTAATTGTGCCAACACCAAATTAATTAATGTGCCAAAATTAATTTTATTAATTAACACAACTTTATTAATTTGGAAATTCACCTCTTGGTTGGGGGATTTTTTGGAAAAGGAGAGCTTGAGAGAATTGTGAAGAATCAATCTCTCCAACGAAGAACACTTTCTCCAACGAAGAACTCCGTTAAAGGATCCTCAATGAGGAACGTCTTCAACGACAACGAACCGACATCTGTATTTTCCTCCACTTCAATGACTACATCTCGCGACACCTCCAACGAGAAATCGAGGTAGGGAATGTTGTTTTGAATATCAATTACCATGTTCTTGTCTATCCTCTTGATTTAAGAACAATTATGCCGCTTTCTACTGATCTAACGCAGAGGGTGCGGGCCAAATGAACATGGACCGACCTCTTTTCAACCATTGTGGTTTATGATGGTCTTAAATCGATGGCGATGTTCCGAGTCAAGTGAGGGAGTTTTTCGGAATGAAGAACGGGCCACCGGGGCCCGCCCGGGGACCCGAGGAACGTCACTGACAACCCGTGCCGGCAACCGGCACCAGTGGGGCTCGTGAACAGTGACCGAAACTTAGGCCATTCTCAACGACGTCTGCGGTACGACCGTGCTACTGGAGAAGGGATGAAGCCCATCAGCTGCGGCAGACACATGGCTGGCCTAGCAAAGGGGCGGCCGACTCGCTGCCGGCCGACAGTGGTGGCACGACTCACGACCGCACCGCGCGGGTGGGCTGGCCGTCCGTCCAGCCTGGGAACCGAGCGGGACCCAGGTCCCGCGTGCCAGCTCTCGGTGCAACATGGCGCTGGACAGTCAGCTACCCAACCCGAACGACCCTGCCATTCGGGGTACCCAAGGGGCGCCTCCCCCTTGGGTGGTGGCAGGGGCAAACCCCACCGCGGGGCCACCCAATCGTGGGCCAGCACTGGGCCGCGGGCCACTTAGCATGGGCCACCAAATGCGGGCCACCAAACAGGACACCCATTCGTAGGCCACACCGCAGTCCATGCCGGTGGTCCAGGGCTAGAAAAAATGGGCCAGGTCGGACCCCAAGCCGAACCCGGTTCGGATCGGACCCACACCAGCTTCGACCCTTTTCCACTCTTTCGTCCATAACTTTAGCTACGTGCATCTGTTTGATGAAACATCTTCGGATCCCGGATCCTTGGATCGAGACGGTACTTTTGGTATATCCCATTTGAGTTTTGGATAACGTAGGAGTATGATTGGGTTAGATTGATCACAAATCCAACCGAGCCCTCAGGACTAAAAGGAAAATAACTTACAGACTGGGCATTCGATTAACACACCGTCTGTTGCATTGAGACCCATATTACATGGAGGTCCTTTGGAAGAATTTGGAGTATCGACCTGTGGATTGAGGATCAAACCCTCCCAAAATCGAGCGATCTTAGTGCGAGAACCCTTTAGCTAGCTGTAAGACGAGAAAGGGATCTTATGTGTGTCTGTGCCTTAGGATCCTACATGGGTATGTGCTTTGGGATCGTACGTGGGTCTTTTTTCCCGTATCCCACTTGGATCTACTCTAGGAATCCACATGGGATTACTCATGGTTCCTACGTGGGTCTACTATACTAGGATCCTACTTGGGTCTGGGGATTTAGGATCCTACGTGGGTCTGCCTCTTAACAGATTAAGATAATTCAGTAGTTACATCTAATCATCTTTAATTCCATACCTAAGTTATACCTGATATGAGCTGAGTCTTTACCTATGAGGTAATCATCTATGTGGCGTACCTTTGTGATGCATACCTTCATGGTGATTCCTTTTTCGTATTCTTCTGTGTGGTGATACCTTTTTGGTATTCTTTTGTGTGGCATTACCTTTGCGGTACTTACCTTCATGGTGTTACCTTCATGGTATTCTTTCCTTCTTGGGACAATTGAGCTTGGGATTTTGAGTTGGGACTTGTGTTTACTCATGATTGAGATGGGTTTAATCAACAACTTAGGTATATATATGGGCCAATACCTAAGTAGGGTTGTTGATTGTTTTCATGCTTTGTGGATTTTGTGAGACCATCAATGGTCTCATGGTCCCTACCGAGTATCGTTATACTCACCCCTACACAGGCTATGCTCCCACCTTGATGTGTTTGGTGTAGACGACAGAAGATATTGATCGAGGTTGAGGGTACCAGGACTGGAGGTAGCTCGGAGGTGGACATTAGATGAGGCGTACTGCAGTGACGACCGTTCAAGAGATTTACCTACCCTTCAGGTAGGATCCTTGGTGGGTGTTCATAGGAGCTGTTCCAGTTTACTCGTAGTTCCCAGTTTTCTTGTACTTTCCAGTTGGGCTTGAATTCTGGCCCCCTTTTCTTTCTGTACACACTCAGTTTACTATATAGTTTTACTTTGTGCCTGTATCCCATTTTGTGCTTATTTGTGTGAGTTTAAAGGTTATAAAGGCAATGCCTTCCCAGTTTTAGGGAATATGCATTTTGGTGCTAGTCTCCATCCCCTGGCCTATGGAAGGCTGGCTTGGGGTAGTCACGAAACGGACCCCGGGGGACGGGTTGTGAAAAAAATGTTATGAAAAATTATCCATAACCAATAAATATTTTTAACAATTTAATTAAATGTATTAACTATTTATCACCAAAAAATTATTTTTTATTATAATTATATAATTTTCTTTAGAATTGAAATATTAATATTTTATTAATATTTAAATTTACTATTTGGTTAATGTGGGACCATTGAACCCTATTTACCATTAGTAGTATTCTCTCACTCCTAACTTCTTCCAATCGTGCCAATGTTACCCCCTCTATGAGAATCTCTTCAAATTCCACTTCTATCCCTCTCCCTTACCACCCTCTCTAACATCACTCTTAGATTTCTAATCATTCCTTCCCATCAGTTATGTCTTCTCTTCCACCTCTCTAGATCCCTACCTTTTCCTCATCATCCCCACCCCTATCTTATGACTTTTCCAAAGCCTTATCATTATTTCTATCATTAGTGCCTCACCACTACCCCACATTGGATCCTGTAGTTTAGGACATCAATTATAAACTATAAAAATTCGTTATCAATTTGATTCAGTTTCTTCTTCTAATTATAATATCAATTATTATACTACAAACCTGAATCACAAATATGGTTGGATATATATGTTTGGAAAATTTATGTTGCAAACATTATTTAATTTCCATTTATTAGAGATAGACTTAGGGGCCTCTTATAATGGATTGAAAAAATCATTTCATGATGTAAGGGTATGTGTAATTTTTTTAATGTCTCTACATTATTATTTTTATCACATTTTTTATTATTATCATTCAATTTTGAGATTTAATATCATGTAAAGAATTAATCTACAATAAATAATGATAGAATTTGGGAATCGTGTGAATAAATTATAGATTTCATAGTAATCAATTTCTTTATCCTTATTTTATCATTATTTAAGTGAGAGGAGGAAATTTTTTCACATATTAGATTACAAGAAAATAAATATATACATTTAAAATTTAACTTATTCCAATCATCTTTTTATCAACTGAAGCCAAAGAATACTATGTAGTGCTAAAAGAGTGATCTAAAAATTTTTCCTTAGTTTTACAATCCTCTAATGGTGAAGCTTCATTGTCATCAATGTTTTTTCTTAACAGTACATACACACTCTTATCTCATGATTATTTTCCAATGATTGTCATTGATATTTTTACATTTATTTTTTACAAGAAACCTTTGGGTTACATCATATATTTTATTTACTTTATCTTACTCCAATTAAAATAAATGCTAACTTAGAGTTATTGAGCTGATTTATGGACAATTTTATAGATACAAATAACAATAATTTAATTATTTCAATATAATATAATCCATGTTTTCTAATTCCAAGTCATGTTATTTAAGAATAATGTTTTATTTTTCACAATAAAATTCAAGTTTCTCTAACATGTTTCAAGTTCTAATATTTTTCTTGTATGTGTTCAAATTTTAGGTAATTAATTATGTCTAATTATTTAAAATGATGAAAGGTGATCTAGGTTTGTTAAGAGATTGATATTTTCAGATTTGGTTCCTTCATCACAAATATTTTACACTTACTTATTTATTATAATATTTATTTGTGTAATTATTATATTTTCACGTGTAAGGGATGATAAAGATGAATTATCAAGTTAATTGAATGTTTATTCATGAATACGAATAGTCTCACCCACTACTTTTATGATAAAAATCTAATAACCATAATTTTATCTATATGTATTTTAATAGTTTTCAAGTATTATAAATTTCATATTCTACCATTATACATTTTCTAGAGTATTTTTTACACTAGAAAACATTATATTATCAACAGTAGATGGTTTAAAAGGACTGAGTGAATGTTTAGATTTAACTGGATTCATTATAGGAAATATATCTAAAGAAGTTTATCAGGGAGAATTGGATATTAACAAATCCCTTATCTATTGATAATTATAATCCTAAATGAATCTCTCATGAAAATATTTATGTTGAAAAAATATGTTATGCTATTGATCTCTGGAAATGGGAATCTTATTTATTAGAACTCTACCAAGGCTCTACTTTCCTTTGAGAACTTAAAATTCTTCCCAAAGATATGCAATATTGAAATGATTTCATCATTATTGTAATCATGAAATTCCTCATATCCTTACCTAAAAAAGAAACCATATTCTTTTTATTTTTTATTCATATAATCTCTAAAAATAGAATTTTATAAAACTAGTTAATTTTTTATTCCCATTTAGTTTATATTTTCACTCATAAATCATCCCAATGATTCTTAGTTTATGAAATAATTATGTGGATAATACTAAATACTTTATTCATATTTTTTTAGTGTTCTTACATTTCTCAACCAACGTATAAGAACATTCAATATCATATACCATATTTGTGAACATTTCCAATAAAAAAGTCTAAAATAACATCAGTATGGGAAGGTGAATTGATGTAAAAAAGTGTTATATTTTAAACCATAGTATCATTTCATTTAAAATATTCATTATCATTTAAGAATGTCTTAGATGATGTTTCCTCTTTCTCATTAAAATATTTTTGAATGTTTTTAAGTATCTTACAAACTTCATGAAGAACATTTTGTCAGTGGAGTCAAAACTCATGTCTATCAGAACACTATTTCTTAATACCTTCAATATATACAACTGTATTTTGAACATCTACATCATTAGATAGTTATTTTTGAGATACTACATCATGTCTTTGTTTTAATAAATATTCACTAACATATTTTAAATCAATTTCATACAGATCATGTTTCTTATTAACATCTTAATAGAAATTCATAAAATCCATAATACATTCCAGAATATGTATATAATTTTTAGAATTGAGTTCCAAAGTCTTGAATTTTATGGATTCAACAATCAATTCCTTTATAAACTCATAAAATTTATCAAATGTTGTGTTATTAGAATTTAATCAGATATTCTTTCATTTTCTATTAATAGAACTGAATTTGAATATACAATAGTTAACTTGTCCATTATTGACATCATTTACACAATAAGAGATTAAGCAACCCTAATCATAATTGGTTATTTTTTTCATTAGTAAATTTGATTGATATTTTATAATATCATTAATTTCATTTTAAATGCCTCGTTCATACATATATTATATGTTTATAACCTTTTATGAATTCAACTTCAACTATCATAAATTGTTTCTACTCATCAAAGTTTGGATTTAAATCCTTTGGTGATTTCAACTCTTTAATTTCTTCTATGGAAACTATAGTTTCCTTCAACTTATTCATATCTTCATTAAATTCATTCAAACTGCCTTTAATGTATATGATTTATTTTTTCAAATGATGGAAAGAATAAAATATTGTTGGAGAAAACTGTTTTACATTTTTATCTAAATCATCATCTTCATTTTCAGTAGTTGGTAATGGAATTTCACTATCTTTTACCATTTTATCCAACTATATGGTTGTAGCTTTTAATTTTTTAGAACCAACATTATCCTCTATGTCTTAATTCTAATCACTCTTATAATTCTCTTATTAAATTACTTCATTCACTTTCATATGGGTTTATTCAATAGTCTCATTCATCTGTTTTTTTGTCGAGTAGTTTTCTCCACTAATTAAGCCTCCGAAATATCATCCACTAAAATTTTCTCATTTCCATCAATATCCTTTTCTATATCCATTTAATTTTCCACTGATTCTTTAATATCAATCCCCATACTAGTTTTCACTTCTTCATTAGCATATTTAGTCATATCTCCATTAACAGTTTTTGTTTCAATGTTCAAAATAATATCTTCATTTTATTATTCAACTACGTATTTTTGATCGCTTTATTACTCAAAAAAAATTCCCCAATATCTTCAAAGGAAAATAATAATTGGTTTTTACTCAATAAAAGATGATATAATTTCTTCAACTTCAATAAATACACTTCCAGGATCCCCTTATTTTTATCAAGGATATCTACATAACTCCATTTATCTTTCAATAAAATATTCCTTAAACGAAATTAATGTAATCAAGGATTCACTCCATATATACCCAATCAACCTAAAAACACTATCTATTATAGAATTATAGTGATAAAAACTCATATATTTAGACAACCATTCTCAATAGTTTTAATATTTATAATGTGTACTCATAATCTAGAATAATAATGAATATGTTTTTTATTTTTTTCGTGAATTACGTAGAGTAATGAGGGGTTCATACATGGTTGGGAAGGTTTTGTTATTACTGAGATTACTCAAACCCTCAGGTTGGAAATCCCCTCTTATTGTCTTCCATTTTTATACTATTCATTACAGGGGTTATATTCAAGAAATACGTTCCAATTCTTAGATTTCAAATTTAGTTATGTATATTGACTTATTTTTGGGGCTGATTTTTTATTTATAAATTTTTATTTATCATCATATTTTTATAAGAAAAACTTTACCCTCTTAGTTTATAGATTTTTCTAAATATTCATACCTTCTAGTTCCTCTACAAATATGAATCAAAATTTTCATGTTGTAGGATCATTTCAATTAATAAATAAGTGTAATGTGCAATAATCTAATAAACACAGCAAGGTGAAAACATTATTACAATTATTCAATGTGAAAGACACCTTCTGACATGCTATATGTCTTTTTCCCCTTGGAGTAATGTATGGATTTTGTTTTATTATTTATTCTATTTATAAGTTTCTAGATAAAATAAATTGATGTGTGTGATGATACAAGTCATGAACTGAATGGAAAAAATTCACATAAAAAAACTTGGTGGTAAACTCTCTAGCTATAGAAGTAGGTTGCATTTATCCTAGAATTATATATTGTTTCCTTTGAGAGTATATATATTTTTCATGTTACATTTAACGAATATTGATGGAATCAATTGTTTTATATGTAGCATATAACCTATTTTTTAGTATTCCTCTTAAATTACATATTAATCAATTTTCAGGCATTTATATATATTTATTTTGATGTTTTATATAATAAAATTTCAATTTTTTAGTTGTCTCTTACATAAAATGAAGCATGTATATTTTCACAAATAAATTTATTACTTTTAATTTATTTAGTCATGTGACTTAATTTTCTTTTATGAGTAATAAAACAAGTATTCATTGCATTCAAAAATAGATGTTTCTCCAAGTTCTCAATCCAATTTCTTAATTTAAATATTTGTGAAAATGGTGGAAGCATGGTCTATGTTCAAGTGTAAAACATTTCAAGCCAAAGATTCCCAAGTAATACTCTAACACACTATTTAATTTAATTTTTATTTAGATTTAAGTATGATACTTTCTATAGGTTTAGTATCATGTGATCATTTTTATCCTATTAATTCCCTTATAAATTTGGATGGAATTATTACATTTAGTGTATTTGAGTTTTTTGGTGAGTGACCTTAAGGAAATGTATTTGAATATACATTTTCTTTATATACATATGTTTATTGGATATTACCCAATTATAAATGATAAGGATACTAATATTCTATTTTTTCTATTGTTCACTTATTCAATGGGTTTCCCTCATATTTTATTATCAATAGTCTGAACCCCCACCTGTATGTTATGGTTGAGTTTTTCTTTTTTGTTCAAGTTGAAAGGGATTGGTATGTCCACTTTAGAAAAATGGTTGAAGGTAATCGCCAAGTTTTTCCTCATCTATAATAATACTATAGTGAAAAATATATCTATTATAATTTTTATTTAATTTACTTTGGAAACTTTCTTACAAAACATTGATTTGTATATATGTGTGCATGATAAAAATTTATAAACATTATTGTACTACTTTTATTGGTATAATTTTAATTTTCTATAATTTGTGTGGGAATCCTATATTTTATGTTCCCTTCTGTATTCCCCATAGGTTTTAGTGGTTGATGGAGATTGAAAATAGAAATCTCACATTGTGAATACAAATGATTTATCCTTAGACTATACATGAACCTCATTTTCCATCCCTTATCTATCCTTTATGGGAAGGTGGTAATCGGTTCCCTCATAGATGGATTCTCCAATTTGATGTGATCACAATGGTTAATAGGATGCTCCACTTCCATCTAGGGCTACTCAGATTCAAGTTGGTGTGGCTGAATTCTTCCAAGAGGGCAAGCCACCTACAGAGATCTCCCATATTCCCATGTTGAAATGATTTTTTATCTTTAGTAGAAATGTCAATTAAGTTTAGCCTTCTTGAAAATTCCCCTAGAGTTTTCAAGTTGATAGGTTGTATCAAGATTAGATCAAAATTTCTATCCAAAAATTTTGGTTGGATGTTTTTCTAAGAGATCTCACTTGGTAAGTAAGTGGAAAATTTGTGTACTAGGAGGATGACTATGAATTTCAATCTAATGGTGATTCATTTTTTGATGACTAATGATGTATAATTTTTTTGGTGGTATCTGGTTCATAAGTGTGACTTCATTTAATAAAAAGGAAAAAAATTTATTGAAGATTTTTCTGGGAGTTTTATGACCTTTCATTGGAGTTTGAACATGTTTTTATATTATGTTTGAATATGTTTTTTGAAATAAAGCCTAATTTTTTGGAGTTTAATATAAGATAATTTTATAATTATTATATAATAAATATTTGATATATAATTATGTTAATAAATATAATATAAAATTTTGGATATAAATATTGGAATTTACATGCATAAGATTTTATTTAAAATATAATTTACAAATACTAATTGTTTTTATTAATTATAAATTTTGGTAATAATATTATCAATAGATAAATCTATCATATGAACCTATTACTAAACATTTTAACCAATATATATATATATAAATAATATTTTTGGTAGTTTGATAAGGGAAACATAGATATTTTATCTGTCAAAATAACATTTAACAGTAGGGTTTTTAATAACAATTTAGTTTCATGACATTTTTGTTTGATAAAACATTTTACCAACAAAACATGGGCTTTTATGAATAGATATACCCTTTTTTGAAATGGAAAATTATTTTGTGGTGTATATTATAATTAGACTTGCTTTCTTAAAAATGTGACTAAATTTGAAATACATATGTGTTGTATATGTATATATATCTGTATATATCTGTATATTTATTTATGTTATATATAAATATATATTTACATCATTGCGGGAAAATGTATTATATTACTAATAAAAACATGAATTACACAAATTCCGGGATGAACTCAGTGAGGCTCGAACTCGATACCTCTCCTAGACCCATTGTGGAAACCACCATTGAGCTGCAGCCGAAGAGAGGGAAAGAGAGATATATATATATAATTACAAAATTATATATATATGTTTATATTATATATACATATGTTTATATATATGTTTATGTGTGTGTGTGTGTTTATATATATGATTATAATTATTATGCTATATATATACTTATGTATATGATTTTAGTAATATATATGTGTTTATATAATATTTATTTGTATATATATATATGTGTGTGTGTGTGTCTGTGTATAATTTTCCACATTTTCTAAAAAATATGACTAAATTTAAAATATATATGTGTTATTATATATAAACATATGTATATATTTATATATATCTGTGTGTATTTATATACACACACATATAAATTTATATATATATATATATGTATGTGTGTGTGTGTGTGTGTGCATGTTTATATAAATATAAATATTATGATATTTAAATATATGTTAATGTCTATGTATATAAATATAAATATATATATATATATACTTATAGAATTTTAGGTATAAATATATATATTAATATAACTTAGTATTAAAAAAGTAATATATTATATATCTTTATATATATATATACATATAATTTATACTAGTGTAGGGTATTACGAAACCAAAACACCCATTAGGATTGAGTGATACCTTGCCCACATCAGTTTTCTGATCTGGGATATGTTGCAAGATATGTTAATAAATAATTAATATGTTTATATATATATATATTTATATATATATCATTGTGTGTGAGTTTATATATATATGCTTATATTATATACATTTATATTTGTTTATAAATATATATATATATCTGTGTCTGTTTTTATATATATATTTCTGTGTGTGTGTTTATATATATATGTGTGAGTGTGTTTACAGATAGACAAAAACAGAATCACACACACACATATATGTATGTATTTATACATATGTCTGTGCATATGTGTATAAATATATATTTGTATGTATGTTTATATATAGAAATGTTATATATATATGTGTATCATAAATATATATATATATATATATATATTATTCTGGATAATATTTTTCTGGGTGTTTGAATTTTTTTTGCATAAATGGGTTAGGGTAGAAGATATTTTCAAAAATGGTTCCAAGATGCATGAACCCCATTCACGCATCATTGGCCTCAGGAAGATGCGTGAATGGGGTTCACGCATCTTAACCACGCTGAAGGATGTGTGAACCCCATTCACGCATCCTTTATTTTTATTTTGTTTTGTTTTTTTTTCTATATATATATATATACAAACAAAACATAAAATTCAGAAGAATTTATCTACTATTTAATATCCAGCAGTACTACCATTACAACAGTATGGATTCTGACAGAAACCCTCACCCAAGACTCTCTTTTATAAGAGGGCTTTCCCAGGAAATCATTCTGCATTTCCGATGTGAGATTCATGTTCTCTTTTTCCTGCGTAGAACATTCTGCATTTCCGATGCAGGATTCTCTTTCAAGTACGTCACTTTGAAAGACTGTAAAATACAAACTATAGACCAATATAAATGAAACTTAAAACACGGATTAAACATATAAGAAATAGTTGAAAATGAAAAGAATTTCGTAAAAAGGGTTGATGAATAATAATTTACAAGCTTTCAAAACCACCAACTTGGAACTTAAAAATATTTCAAGTACTTGACTTTGAAAGACTATAAAATAAAAACTACAAGTCCAATATGAATGAAACTTAAACATTGATTAAACATACAAGAAATAGTTGAAAATAAAAAGAATTTCATAAAAAATGTTGATGAATGATAATTTATAAGCTTTCAAAACCACCAAATTGATACTTAAAAAAGTTTCAAGTACGTGTCTTTGAAAACTTATAAAATAAAAAATATAAATGAAAATTAAAACATGGATTAAACATATAAAAAATAGTTAATAATTAATTAGTTAATTAGTATTATAATTATTAATTAGTTAATAATTAGTCAGTTAGTAATATCAGTATTAATTATATAATAATTAATTAGTTAAATTGTAATATAATTATTAATTACCTAATAATTAATTAGTTAATTAGAAATATAATTATTAATTATATAATAATTAAGTATTTAGTTAGAAATATAATTATTAAATATATAATAATTCATTAGTTAATTAGTAAATTAGTAATATAATAAATAATTATAATTATTTATTACAATTATTAGTTATTAATTATTAATAATTAATTATATAATAATTAATTAGTTAATTGGTAATATAATTATTAATTATATAATAATTAATTAGTTAATTAGTAATATAATTTTTAATTATTATTATAATTATTAATTATATAATTAATAATTATATTACTAATTAACTAATTAATTATTATATAATTAATTATTAATAATTAAAATTAATAATTATATTACTAATTAACTAATTAATTTTTATATAATTAATTTTTAATAATTAATAATTATATTGGTAATTAACTAATTAATTATTATATAATTAATAATTACTAATAATAATTAATAATTATATTACTAATTATAATTAATAATTATATTACTAATTAATATTTAATAATTATAATTAATAATTATATTGCTAAATAACTAATTTATTTTTAATAGATAATAATTATATTTTTAATTAGATACTTAATTATTATATAATTAATAATTACTAGTTAATAATTAATAATTAATAATTATAATAAATAATTATAATTACAAATTATATTACAAATTAATTAATTACTTATTTTATAATTAATAATTATATAACAAATTAACTAATTAATTATTATCTGATAAATAATAAATAATTATAATTAATAAATATATTACTAATTAACTAATTAATTATTATATAATAAATAATAAATAATTATATTTAATAATTATATTACTAATTAACTAATTAATAATTATTAAATTTAATGAATAATTATAATTAATATTTATATTAATAATTAACTATGTAATTATCAATTAATAATTATATTACTAGTTGACTAATTAATTATTATATAATTTTATTACTAATTAACTAATTAATTATTGTATATTAGTAATTAATAGTTACATTAATTATTAACTAATTAATAATTATATTACTAATTAAATAATTAATTATTAACTATTTCTTTTATGTTTAATCCATGTTTTAATTTTCATTTATATTGGTTTTATTGTTTGTATTTTGTAGGTTTTCAAAGGCATGTAAACGTTTTTATGTTTCAAGTTGGTGGTTTTGAAAGCTTATAAATTATTTTTCGTCAGCATTTTTTACAAAATTCTTTTTATTTTCAACTATTTCTTATATGTTTAATCTGTATATTAATTTTTATTTATATTTGTCTTATAGTTTGTATTTTATAATCTTTCAAAGACACGTACTTCAATCATTTTTAAGTTTCAATTTGGTGGTTTTGAAAACTTATAAATTATTATTCATCAACATTTTTTATGAAATTAATTTTATTTTCAACTATTTCTTATATTTTTAATCCATGTTTTATGTTTCATTCATATTGGTCTTATAGTTTTTATTTTATAGTCTTTCAAAGTCACGTACTTGAAACATTTTTAAGTTTCAAGTTGGTGGTTTTGAAAGCTTATAAATTATTATTCATCAACCCTTTTTACAAAATTATTTTAATTTTCAAATATTTCTGATATATTTAATCAATTTTTTATGTTTCATTTATATTGGTCATATAGTTTGTATTTTACAGTCTTTCAAAGTCACGTACTTGAAACAGAATCCCGCATCAGAAATGTAGAATGTTATGCGTTGGAAAAAAAGAACCTGAATCCCACATCAGAAATGCAGAATGATTTCCTGGGAAAGCCCTCTTATAAGAGAGAGCCATGTGTGAGGGTTTCTATCAGAATCTAGACTGCTGTAACAGAAGTACTGTTGGACATTAAATAGCAGATAAATTCTGTTGAATTTTTTTTGTTTGTATATATATATATATATATATAAACAAAACAAAAAACAAAAATAAAAAATTTAAAAAAAAATGTAAAAAGAAGTTTTTGTATGATGCGTGAACCCCGTTCATGCATCCTTCATCAACTTCGTGAAGGATGCGTGAATGGGGTTCACACATCCTTCATCGCAGTTAAGATGCGTGAACCCCATTCACGCATCTTCCCGGGGCCAATGATGCGTGAATGGGGTTCACGCATCTTGGACCCATTTTCAAAAATATTTTCTACCCTAACCCATTTAGGAAATTCTTTTTCAAAAACACAGAAAAAATCATATTATTATATTTAAATATATTTTATTATATCTGTATATCAATGTATATTATATATACACATCTATATAATTATAATTATCCATGTTTTAAAACACTTGTCAAAATGTCACCAAAATAGCCTTATTTTCTTAAAAACGTGGTCTAATTTAAAATGTATATGTGTTTCAACATGTAAATATATTTTTATATGTGTGTTTGTTTATATATATATATATTATATATTTTTAAATTTAAAAACATTTATCAAACATGTCTCAAAATTTATAATTAGTGACATTTTTTCAAAAAATGTTTCCTAATTTAAAATTATCGACGTTTTCAGAAAACCTCCCTAAAAACATTTCCAAATTTTAGTTTTTTGTAGCGACCTCAAATGTTTGTGGGATCAGTACCACCTACTCCTTTTTCCTCCCACATCGGTCCAATTGTGGCTTGAGCATCTATACTACCTACTTCTCTTAAGAATAGGTACCCTAATGCCCATTCTTCTTAATCATAAGAACCCTTTTGTCAGTCCTCTTGATTTCCACTCCTCCATGGTAGTGCCAACACCATGTACTTTCCATAGGCACATATGTAGTGGTCATATATGCTCTAGAGGTGGGATCATCAAGGGAAAATGCCCACCAGACTCAGTAGGGATTCGATATGAAGAATATTCCTCTCGCCCTAAAATGATCCTCCTCAAGGAGTGGCCTCATCCACATCCGTGTTTCATGACATAAAATTAACTGACTCCACATCCTAGTCATACAATGAAAAACATCATTAAAACATCCTCATCATAGGAAGTAAAACTATAGCCTTACACTGTGTGATGAACGCATGATTCCTCATATTTGACCATCGTGGGATGACACTATCTCTCCTACCATGGGACGATCCTCCACCCTAGGGAATCTTCTATTCATAATCCCCATACCATCCTCAACTACCATAGGATAATCCCCCACCCCTTGGTAACTTCCATGCATAAGCCCCATATTATTCCAAATATTAATCCTATTGTAATGGACAACTTCTATTCATAATCCCCACACTATCCCTCGATTATGATCTATTCAAAACACGATAGACCTTATCACATGATGTCAAACTGCATGGACCGGTCCTATCACATGACCTTAAACTCTAACATTAAACTATATATGTTTTGATCCCTGACTCTTATACAAGCTTTGTAGGAGGCCTCCTTGAGGTTCAGTCTAAAAAACATTCACTTTTAAGTGTGAAATATTCTCTCATATGGACACACACTTCGATTTGTATCAACATGATGTTTTGATCCATATAAAAAATATATTAAACATGTGCCTCAATCCATCCGAATAAGACATTCTGATTCATCTCAATAAGATGTTAAACCAGTTCCTCGATCCATTTCAACAGTAAATTATTTTCCATCTATACAAGACGTTAAACTTGTACCTCAATCCATCTCAATAGGAAATTATGATCCATATCCCAAATACGTTAAATTAATTCCCTAATTCATCTCAACAGGACATTCTGATATATCTCAATATTACTTTCTGATCCATCTCCAAAAGACATTAAACTCATTCCTTGATCTGTCTCAATAGAACATTCTGATATGTTGCCACAAGATATTAACCCTATGCTCATATCTATAATATGTTAAACTATTGATCTAATTCAAAATCTCTATCCCATAGAATAAAAAAGTGATTCCCATGGTAAAAATTATCTGAATACTTACAACCATGGCATTAATTACCTCATGATCGACACAGGATGCCTTGAGTTCCATGAATAAGATGCCTTACCAATGAGACTCCCTCCAATTGTGGAAGAATTGATAGGTTCCCAATATACAAAATGCCTAGAAATTCCAAGATGTTCCCAATTTGACTACTCACATAGAACAAAGGTTCCTGCCATGTTGAGACAAAAGAAGCCGAATTAACTGATTCCCACCTCGAGATGGCACTGAGAATGAGTTCCATGAACATGAATTAATCTATGAAATAAACCCAGACTAGGAAATGAACTCTAGGGAGGAATCATGGAAGGAAGAACCAACATCCCATCATTGTATTTTGATTAAGGAGTAGTCATTTCTGATGAAAGTGATGAAATCCCCCCTCCTTTGGAAAGTCGGAATGTTGGGAAATAAGAAATGAAGCACGTCGGTTTCCAGGAAGAAGGGACGATCCTGCACCCAAGAGAAAGAATCAAAAAAGTAATTTGGGAATTATTATTTCTATTTTGTAGAATTATAATAAAATTTAAATTAATTATACAAGAGGTTAGAGTGGTTATGAAGCATGATAGACTTTATGTAAAGGATTCATCTTAATTTTTCTTTATTGAGACATTTTTTTATTGCTATGCACCAATTTCTTATTTCAATGATGTATATAATTACCATGAATGAATTTTGAAATAATAAATTATTTAATTAAATGGATGTGTAGAACCATATGAGTTTCAAGATTTTAATGAATTTATATTAGAAAATTAATAAATCTATACATGTTCGGCATCCTAATTTTGTTCCATTGAGATATTTTTGATATTATATACACATATTATTTTATGATTTTTATATATTGGCCCAATGATAAGTTTTATCATGAATATCCTTATGTTCTTAGTATTTAAAGTTTCATTTGAAGATATTTATTTTATTATCCTCTAGTTATTTATATATATTTCTAGTTTTTCTTTTGTAATATACCATGATTTTAAAAGATTGACTTTTCTCGTTAACATAAAAAATACAAAATATAGAGCATAATCAAACCATAAAATATTATTATTTAAATATGATCCTTATAACCTAACCATTAAATTTATGTGTATGAATAATATTAACTATATTTATATATATATATAAAAGTTATAGTAAATAAAAAGTTATTGATTAATTATTATTAAATAATCACTCATTTTTTTTTAAAAATCCATTTTATTTTTCAAAGATATGTTTTCTTGAAAAATAGTTTTTATTTCATTTTTTGATAGAATAATATAATTAATTTCATGAATACTTAGAAATACTATTTGATAAAAATAATATAATTTTTAAATCATAATATCATAATTAGCATATGTTTAAAATTTTAACATTTCGAAAAGTTTTCTTTTTTAATGAATAATGAATAAACTAATATTTATTGAAAACTATATTTTCTTTTAAAATATTTCAAATTAAAAATATATTTTTTTAGTTTAAAAATTAATTATTAAATTTTTATTTAACTTAATCCAATTATAATATTTTAAATAAATTTCATAATTGATTTTATTAAAAAACATTATATATTTAAAAGGGAATTTTTCTGAAAAACACATATTCAATAACTTTTTCTTATTTGATTTTAAATTAAATTATTGAATATATGTGTTTTGAATTTTAAAAAATTAATTAAATATTTGGAATCATTGGTTCCAAATTTATTAAATAGTCCCCATTTATTTTTGAACATTATTAATTGTAACATTAGTAATTTTTGTTACCATGATAATGGTAAATCATGTAATTAAGGGTTAAAAATAATACGATGAGGACTAGAAAATGACACTAAATTTTTTATTAATTTTATTATATGAGTCAATTCAGTCTATAATCTTCCAATATTCAGTTATATGACCTTTTACCATTTTTATATGAATATAACCTCTATAATATTTTATGTAAAGAAAAGTAAAAAGGGTCACACTCTTTTTTAAATAACTAAAATATTTTTAACCTGAGGATAACTAGAGGAAACGATTAGTTATAAATATTATTTTGAAAGATAAATTATTTATAATCATCATGGTAACTTATTTTTTTAATTTATAAAATAAATAATTATCCTAAAATATTACACAATGTTGATGCAATAATTATTCAATTATTTTAAATATTCAATAAATCATATTAAAAATATTAAAAGTAGTATAATTTGAATTAATTAATGTTACCAATGTATTTAATTAATAAATATGACATTTTAGGTGTATATTAAAAAAATTTATTCAATTTAATGGGTCTTTATGATGTTATAAAAGTCAAAATAAATGAATAGTTCTAAAAATTTTATTTTTGATAATTTATGAAATAATATTTTATTAAATGATATAAATTTCATAAAAATCATATATTCATCCAAGTTAATAGGATAAGGTTGAAAATATTAAAAAATGGACCATTTATGGGATTTTTTATACTTAGTATAACTTTCATGACTGTCAAAGAGTAAAAATCATTATTGTCGCGGTATGTGTGAAAAACGTTAACGGGGGTCAAAACCAAAATAAAAGGGTACAAATATGATCCAAACATGTCCAAATTTTCTTATATGAGACTATTTAGACTCATAATAATATTTTATTTTAATATTATCAATTTGGATCCATTTTTTCTTCAAAACTAAATTATATTAAATTAATATTTTAGGAAATTCCCATAGTACTCGTCCCCTCTCATAAAATGGAACAACTTCTTCACATTTATTCACACTTAAAAAACAATTTTTTTGTCTAATACCTACCCAAATACGTTCATAAAATAACTACCCACGTTTTGGAGGACGTATTTTTGGGATAATACCAATATTAGTGGCCTTAATGTGTTAAGAAAACAATATTTTCCAAATAATAGGTATAGTTTTAACTACATATTTTAGTTTTATTTCTTCTTACAACTCCTTCAAATATTATTCAAACAAGATATAATAATAAAAAAAGTATAATATATATTTATATATATGCTATTATGTTAATTTTATAACCTATATCCTTCTCCTCTTCCATCAAATAGGGAACAAAACCATCGTTCATGTCTACAGTGGACTACCACCTTGTGAACCGATGTAAGTTTTTTCCATCACCATATATCATAGATATATTATAATGATGGAATTAATTTTGATATATGATATTAATGAAATATTTATAATTATAAAAATATAATATATCATTTACCTTATTTATAAAGACCTAATGTTTTATCATGAAAATTCACTTATTATAGTTATGTCATATAGTATAATCATTTAATATTACCTATAGAACACAAAACAAACCTTATAAATAAATAGTGAGTGGAAAAAAGGTATCTCTAGAAGTTAAGGAACATATACCAATGAAATAGTTGCTAGACATTTAGAATAGTAATGTGACCCTTATGAATAATAAACCTGCCAATTGAATAGTAAACTCACTTATGAAAGTACAAATATAATTTATCCATCATATAAGTGACAATATGATATAATTATATCATAGTATAAGTAAATAATTTTTTTAATAATTATTAATAATGCGTTGGTATTTTTATAAGCCTTGTATATTTAATTAAAATTTTATGGTTAATTTAATAAATTAAAAAAAATTATTTTCATAAAATGAATTCATAAATTATTATTTTTATTCTTTATGATGATAAGATATTTTTAAGAGACCTTAATTAATTTTTGAAACTCTTAAAAAGATGTTTAAATTTTAAAATTTTTATTTTTAAAGTAAATCATGAATTTAATAAAGAATTAAGTTTCTCATATTTAGAAAATTATTTTCCTAAAATGGAGTTAATTTTTTAATTATGCATGTCTAAAAATGGATGATTTTAAATTTTGGGATTTTCTGAAATACTTTAATTATTGATGAATAATGATATATGACAATTTACAATAAATGCAAAATACATGAATTATGATGCCATAAGATGATGTATGGATGATGTGAGGCCAATAACTTGAACTAACTTTTCCACTTATTTTTTGGTCACAAGAATCAAGAATATTATGAGTCTTGATCATAAATATTAAACTAATGATTCAAATAATTGGAAACGTCTCCCCTCCTCCACTATAAATACCACCCATCTTTACCTCTTTCTTTACTTCTATCAAGCCTTGTTCTGAGTCAAAATTATATAAAAATCTCTACCTAGGATCCTATAACACTTAAATAATCCCTTGGACTCTAAAAAAGATCAAATCATATCCCCTAAATCGGTTCTCGAGGAAGATATATTCAAGAGGAAAATTCCTCTATTCATTTATTTTATTTTTATTCAAGTTCCATTCTTTTGTTTTTTTATTTACTCACCTCCTTTCATTTAAATGTTATGATAACTCCATTAAATTACATGTAATGTAATTTTGTTATGTTAATTTAATAATTCAACATCATCTATCTTTTCCCCTCTTTTTATACTAGAAATTAAAACACCATCCGAGATGTGTTAATTTCTCACATTCAAGGACAATGGGTTTTCGATTTATATTACCATCTAAAATTCTGGTCATGAAACCGTTTTTATTATTGAAAAAGTCAATAATATATTTATTATGTATAATTTAAGGTTTTTTCATCTTTAGTACCCATGATATTAATTTATAAAGAAAAATGTGTTCAATGTGATCAAAAAAACGACATTTAACCAAAACGGATATCATTAATGATTCATCTTCACTCCAAATAACCAAATTAATTTTACAACCATGTAATCCTATATATTTTCACTAATAACATATAACTCCAATTATGTACAACCATTCTCATCTTACATGTTTATCCTTACCTATATATAAGTAAACCATTCACAAAAACCAAGGAATCAAACGCCCCTAGAAATGAACTTGAACCTCTGAACCCATAAAAAAGGTCATGAATAAACTTAATAAGGTTATAAAAAAAATTCAATTTACTGAATAATAAGTTATTTAAATATTAATTAATGAATGTAATTTTTTTATCCAGGACATTAAGATCCAGTGAAGGATTTTTTCAGACTTAAGGTTAATGATTCTACCCGAACCTCCATTCTTCCTTCAGGTTGCTCTATCATTCGTTTTAAACAAATAAAGTTATATATTATTTTTGTGTAAATCTTATAAAATACTTTTACATGACTGAAAATCTTTTTTCATGTTCTATTCATTTTTCTCTTTCATGGACATACATGTTTTTAAGAGGTTCCCTCCTCAATACTTCCCGATAAGAAAACTCTTTTAAGGGAACATCCTGAATTCATTACCAATTTAAAGTTTACTATATAATTAGTTTTAAGACACCATTTATTTTATAAAAAAACTAATTTTATTATGAAAATGTTATTAATTCACTTCTAGTTTTATATAAATGATCATTCCCATTTATGTTTTAAGTGTCCTTTGAAATTTCCCTTAAACCACATTAAAATTTTTAATTCAAAAGTTTCTTAAATGCTATTTTTTCATGTTATCACTTCAACTTGACATCACTTAAAATTATATATGCCTATTCTACCATATGAATTTCCTTGCATGATATAATTCCTTTCTTTCATGGAAACTTTTTTGATACGACCAATTTTTATGCTTTATGAAATGGTTATGATACCTAATTCTTTACATAGGTAACCCTTATGTTTATGTATGATTTATTATGTTTGATTCTATATGCAGAAATAATATTAATTAAAATGTTATTATGGGTGTGCCCGGATAGTTCTCTGATTAATTGGGAAAATTTCAGTATCATGAGTCTTTATGTGCAATGGTCTTGGAGGTTATCCTTAACTCATGCTACCATGTGCAACGGTCTTGGAGGTTAACCTTAACTTGTAATCCTCTATGTGAAACATGCCCTGAATCATGATAATTTCATGTTTTATGTTTCTTCCACATTACTATCAATCCATGTTTATATGATCCCATTTTTATGTGTTATGATTCCTAATGTTCCATGAATTTTTATATCAGTATTTCATGACTTCTAACCTATGTTCTAAAGAGTTATTATTATTATTATTCCCTTACTGGGATTTTAGTTCATCCCCTTGTTCATGTTATCCCTCGGCTATCCTATGAAGATGTATGGGCACAATAGAAGATATGAGTTCTTTATGACGATTAAATAAAGAAATTTTCTATTTAGTCCCTTGTTGTCTTCAGTTTTATATACCTAGTCTTATAAGACACTAGAAATTATGATCCTTGACATGTAATATGATGATTTATTATGCTTAAAAAGATTTAATGATATATGTAAAAGTCTAGTGATTCTATATTTTGTATAAGAGGATGGTATAGTTATTTTTGTATATTAGGAATAAATCACTTTAGTAAGAACCTTAAGGATAATACTAAGTATAATAAAACATCACTAAATTTTGTATGTATAGATTAAGTGGGTTATCAATGAAATACCTCCCCGTCTGGATATGAACAAGTGGATGTGGCTCTAGAAGAGATGTATTGAGGGGTAAAACCTAAAAATACAACTTTGAGATTGACTTGAATGGGAAACGGTGCATGACAATAGGCCATGCTGCACACCTGGTTGGGATGTCCAAGAGGATATTCTTTGGTAAATTCATAAGCTTAGTACAAACCATTATTAAGGTAAGAAAAAATATTCCATAAGAATATAAGTTTAGAAATAGATCATGGATAGCCTAGATTTAAACATAGGGAATCACATGTTAGGATATACTTATCCTTTACAAGGTTATCCTTTTATGTTAAAATTATCCTTTATTTTTATTAAATAAGTATTCACCCCCTAATTGTTTGTTTTATTCTTAGTTAATAGTAGGAAATAGAGGAAAGTGTGCCAACAATCAACGTGATAGGGAATGTGAATATTTCACAAATGATATGCCAAATATGATGGGAACAGGTGCTCAAAATATCATGATAGTACATTCTCAGCTAAAAAAAGTTATGAATAATAACATGAATCATGTGTAACACCCTCTTAATCAAAAGAAAGATCATGTTGTCTTCATATACATTAGGAAAAAATGCCTCCCATGTTAAGTGGATCTTCTGATCCCCTTCTCACAGAATATTGGATTAACTCCATTGAAAAGATATTATTTGTCCTCCAATTATATTAAGAAGAGAAAATCATACTTGTGGTCTATCATTTTGATGGGGAAGCTGATCAGTGGTGGAAACTAATCAAGAATATGAATTCTCAAGAAGAAATTAATTCCATGGATTTGGAGGAATTAAAGAAAATGTTTTTCAATAAATATTATCCATGAACCCTCCATCTCATGTTGGAAAGAGAGTTCCTCAAACATAAGAAGAAGGAAGATGATTCCATCAGGTCATATTAAGAAAAGATCACAAGGCTTGCAAGATACGCCTCCCACTATTTCATGAACACCAAAAGTAAGGTAGATTACTTGTTTAGTGAACTAAAGAAATTTCTTATAAATGTGTTAGCAATTTGAAACTTTGACTGTTATGAGGAGATTGTCCATTATTCCCTCAAAGTTGAAATTGAGATTAGAGACCCTCAATAGACTCGTGGACCTAGTGACAAAGAGAGGAAAATGGATTCTAATATGGGTGGTTTGGCAAATAAATCCCATGATGGAAAAAAGATCGAACATCCTACGTGTCAAAATTGTGAGAAGAAGCATCTTGGGAACTATCTAAAGGAAACCAAGAATTTTTTAAAATGTGTAAGAATGAGACATCATGCTAATAATTTCAAGAGGGATGTGAATAAATCCGCTAATGTGGCAGAATAAAGGAAGGTTCAAATCAACACTCATCCTGTAGTGCATTGTTACAACTGTAAGGAACATGGGCATTATGGGAACAATTACCCTAAGTGAAGGGTTGTCATAGAAAATTAAGAACAACATCCAAGGAAACAAGGAAGGTATTATGTTATCACTATAGCTGAGGTGGAACCGAAAAACGATGTGGTGATAGGTGCACTATTTATTAACTCAATAATAGAGAAAATACTATTTGATTATAGTTCTACGTATTCTTTCATATCTTACATGTTTTTAGAACTATTAAAACACCACCTAAAAATTTGGAGGATAAGTGATATGTGAGAACAATGAATAGGGAAATTACTACATCCAAATTATATAACTCCTCCCCAATTAACGTTTTTCGATTGAACCTCCCAGTAAATCTCTTTATACTTACTTTAGTAGAGTTCGATGTTTTCATGGTCATAGATTGGATATATTTATACAACACCAACATCAACTGTCTGGAAAGGGATATCACTCTTCACATCCTGAAGCATCCTCCAATTCTATATATGTGTAAGTAGAAATAGGAATCTCTTTTATATTATTTTCTAAAGTGTAGATATTATTGACATATGTGAAAGAAAGTATAGATCAAATTATTGATACAAATGAGATGATACTTCTCATATACATGCCCATCATGAGGCATTACACTGATGTATTCCCTGAAGAATTGTCTGGTCTTCTTATTGATCGAGAGGTTGAGTTCTAAATTGAACTTATTCCTAGATCTATACCTATATTAAATACACCTTATATAATGGCCATTGCAGAATTAGAAGAGTGGAAGAAATAGTTACAGGAGAATATGTAGAAGGGTTTTATACGCCCGATTTATTCACCCTAGGGTGCACTAGTCCAATTCATCAAGAAGAAGGATATATCAATGAACCGTTGAATTGATTATCATGAGCTCAATTAAATTAGGATAAATAACAAGTATCACTTTTCACAAATAGATGACTTGTTCGATTAGATTTATGGGTCCAGTTATTTCTATATGGTAGACCTACAGTCAGGATATCACTAATTAAATGTGAAGAAGGAAGATATTCCCAAAAATGCCTTATGAATGAGGTATGGATATTATGAGTTCATAGTGATTCCCTTCGGACTAATTAATTATATAAAAATTTTCATAGATTTAATGAATATAATGTTTAGATATTACCTCAACAAATTTGTGGTAGTATTTATCAATGATATATTGATATACTCCAAGAGTAAGGAGTAACATGAGGAGAAATCGAATACTGTATTGATGAATTTGTGAAGGGATAAACATTATGAAAAGTATAGTAATTCTATGTTATGAATGGAGGAAGTATCATTCTTGGTCCATGTTATCACTAGAAAATTTATATATATGGACCCTTTTAAGATAATGGAAATTGAAGAGTGTCCTAGGCCCACATCTGAAATGGAGATCCATAGCTTTTTGGGTCTAGCTGGGTATTTTTGATGATTTTTTAGGAACTTATAGTGATTTTAAAACCAATTATCAAGCTAACACAGAAGCGGGTGAAGTTTTTCTGGACTCACGAATGTGAGGAAAGAATTAAGGAGCCCAAAAAGAGGCTTATCACTGTGTCAGTACTCACACTCCCAACAAGTGGAGAACTATTTGTGGTGTAAAATTATTCTTCAAAGAAGTGTCTAGGTTATGTGCTGTTGAAAAATGATAAAGTGATATCCTACGCCTCAAGATAGTTGAAAATACATGAGGAAAATTATCCCACGCATGATCTGGAGTTGGAAGCGGTGATCTTTTCTCTGAAAATCTTGTGGCATTATCTCTATGGGGAGAAGTGTGAGATATATACTGATCACATGACTCTCGTATATGTATATTCACATAGAAGAAGCAAAAATATGTTCCATAGAAGATGGTTAGATATCATAAAGGATTATGACTACTCAATCCACTACCACGCAATTAAAGAAAATAAGGTGGCAGGTGCTCTAAGTAGAAAGGATCTTGAATCTTTATCAATGATGAGAATTGAAAAGGATCAAATATTCATAGATTTTAAGAGGAAGGAAATTGGAATCACTAAGGTAGGAACATCATCAATTCTTTCTCAAATGTTTTCCTGACTAACCATCATGGAGAAAATAAAGGATTATCAAAGAAAATATGCCTAAATTCTAGAGAGGGTAGAAGCTATTAGAAATGGGAAATCTTCTGAGCTCAAGATTTATTTGGAAGGATTTGTATAATTTGGGTCATGATTATGTGTACCATCTGATCCATGGATAAAGAAGGATCTTTTGAATGAAGAACATATCTCAACCTTCTCTATTCACCTAGGGAGCACAAAGATGTATCGATATATCCAATGGAATTATTGGTAAGACAATGTGAAGAAGAATATTGTTGAATATACATTAAAGTTCATGGTATGTCAACAAGTGAAGGATGAAAGATAAAATTCTAAGGGTATGATGCAATCACTATCCATACCAACATAGAAGTGGGAGAACATCACCATGGACTTTGACACTAGACATTCAAGGACATCCAGAAGAAACAAAGATATATGGGTCACTATGGATCATCTTACAAAGAAAATTCACATTACTGCAATTATAGAGGACCTCTCATTAGATCAACATTCATGGATACCTATCAAATAGGTGTTAAGGATTAATGGAGTACCATTATCTATTATATCCAATCAAGTTCTAAGATTCACCTTGATGTTCTAGTAAAGTCTCTAGCATGCTCAAAGCACTGAACTAAACTTCAGTACAAAATATCATCCTCAAACTGATGGACAATCTGATAGAATTATTAAAACACTGGAAGATATGTTGAGAGAATGTTTTATGGACTTCAAATGAGGATGGGAACAAAATCTTCCACTGGTCTAATTCTCGTACAATAATAATTTCCACTCCAGCATCCCAATGACACAATATGAATCCCTCTATAGGAAAAGGTGCAGAACACTAGTGTGTTGGGATGAAGGCAGTGAGCGTAAGCTTCTGACACTTAAAATAGTCAAATAAATAGTGGATAAGGTGAAATACATTTAGTAGGAAATCAAGGTAGCCCAAATTCAATAGAATAGTTATCCATAAAATCATCAACAAGAACTTGAGTTCCAAGTTGGATACAAGCTATTCCTCCACATATCTCCATGGAATAAGCTCATGAGATTTGGGAAGAATGGAAAGCTAAGTCCTAGGTATATCATCCCCTTAGAGATTCTGAATCATGCCGATGTTGGGGACAATCGACTAGCACTTCCACTTACCATGTCTAAAGTATACCATGTCTTCCATGTATCCCTATTAAGTAAGTGAATACTAAATCCTTCACATGTATTATCTTCATAGGTGGTGTAGTTGGAGAATGATCATTCATATGATGAGAAGCCAGTGAAGATCTTGGATCATAGAGATAAAGTTTTATGTAAAAAGATTACTAACCCGGTCAAATTACTATGGGAGAAACATAAGTATGAAGAGGAATCATGGTAACTAGAGGAGATAATGAAGTAAAAGCACACACATATATTTATGACTTCGAATTTAAAACGAAATTTTGAGGTAAAAATTTTATAAGAAGGGAACAATGTAGTGACCCAATGTTTTATCAACTAAATTCCATTATTATAATTATTTCTTATATTATAATCATATAATATTACATATAGAACACAATACAAACATTATAAATAAAAAATTAGTTGAACAAAAGGTATCTCTAGAAGTTATGGAATGTCTACTAATGAAACAGTAGCTTGACCATTGGAATAGTAATGTAACCCGTATGAATAGTAATCCAACCAATTGAATATTAACCACACTAATGAAAGTATAAATAGAATTTATCTATCATATATGTGGAAATATGATATTATTATATCATAGTATAAGTAAATAATTTTTTAAAAAATTATTAATAATGTGTTGGTATTTTTGTTAGCCTTGTATATTTAATTACAATTTTATTATTAATATAATATAATATAATAAAATTTATTTTCATAAAATTAATTCAAAAATTTATATTTTGATGTATTATTGTTAGAAGATAATTTTATGAGACATTAATTAATTTTTTGAAAAGTTAGGAAATGATTTTTAATCTTAGAATTTCTATTTTTCAGAAAAATCATGATTTTAATTAAAAATTAAATTTATCATATTTTTGAAATTATTTTCATAAAATAGAGTTCATTTTTAAATTATAAATATATAAAAAAATTTGGGGTTATTTTTTTTATTTTTCTGAAATACATTAATTTTTTATTAATAGTGAAATATGACAATTTACGATAAATGAAAAATACATGAATTATGATGTCATCAGCTAATGTATGGCTGATTTAAGGAAATTTTCTAAAATTCACATGCCTAATTATGGTTTTTGGTCAAAATAATCATGACTATTCATATTCTTGAGCAAAAATATTAAACTAATGATTAAAATAATGGGAAACCCCTCCTCTCCTCCACTATAAATACCACCCCTCTTTACGTCTTCGCTTCACATCTCTCAAGCCTTTTTCCTAGTCCAAATTCTACTCAAATATATCCCTAATCCCTGATAACACTTCCAAAAGATCTTTCTATCTTGAAAAGTCCAAATAATCTCCCCTAAAGAGGTAATCAAAGAAGATATATTCAAGAGGTATATTCCTCTTTCAATTTATTTTATTTTCTTTCATGTTCAATTTTTTCTATTTTTCTTTACTCAACTCTTTTCATCAAAATGTTATGGTAACTCAAGTACCTTACATGTATTGGAATTTTTTATGATATTTTAATAATTCATCATCATCCCTCCTTTCCCCACCATTTATACTAGAAATGAAAACACCATCTTAGACATGTTAATTTCTCACATTCAAGGACGACGATTTTTCAATTTTATTATCGTCTTCCATTCTGGTCATGAAAAAAATTTTATAGTTGAAACAAACTATAATATATGTATTATGTATAATTTAAGGTTCTATAATACTTTTTATACATGTTATTAATTTATAATGAAAAATATTTTCAATGTGATAAAAAAACCACCAATTAAACAAAATGGTTATCATTAATGATTCATCTTCACTCCAAATAACCAAATGAATTTTATAACAATATAATCATATGTATGTTCACTAATAAAATATAAATCCAATTCTGTATGTCCATTCTCATCTTACATGTTTATCCTTACATGTATATAAGTAAACCAAGCATGAAAACCAAGGAAACAAACGCCCCCAAACAATGAAATTGAACATCATGACCCAACAAAAATGTCATGAATGAACATAACAAGGTTATAATAAATACATTTTATGAATAATAGGTTTTAAATATCAATTAATTAATATAATTTGGTTATCCAGGGCATTAACATCATGTTAATGACACCTTCATACTTAAGGTAAGAAATTCTACCTAAACCTCCATTATTCCTTCGGGTTTCTCTATCATTCTTTTTACAGAAAAAAGTTATTTTTTATTTTTATTTAAATATTAAAAATTATGTGTAAATTATCCAAAATATTTTATCAATTTCAATTCATTATTCTATTTTTGGGATATACATGTTTTTAATAGGTTCCCTCCTCAATACTTCCCGGTAATCAAACCCATTTAAGGGAACTTCCCGAATTCTTACCCAATTTTAAGTGCACTATATAATCTGTTTTAAGACCCCATTGATTTTATAAAACCACTATTTTTATTATGAAAACATTTTTAGTTCCCTTATTGGTTTATATAAAAGTTTACACCCTTTTCTTTTTAAGTGATCTTTGATATTTTCCTTAAACCACACTAATTTTTTTTAATTCTAATGTTTCGTAAATGCTGTTTTTGCATGTTATCACTTAAAATTGACACAAATTAACATGATATATTCATATTACACCTTATTAATGTCCATAAATTAGATAATTCCTTTCTTTCATGGACACTTATGTGATAATCCATTTTTTATGCTTTATGACATGAATATGAAACCCAATTAGTTCCTCAGGTAACCCTTACATTTATGTATGATTGATTATGTATGATTATGAATGTGGGAAAAAATTCATAAAAATGTTATGATGGGCATGACCATATGTCACTCTAATTAATTGGGTAAATTTTAGTCTCATGATACGTTATGTGCAACTGTCTTGGCAGTTAGCCTTGACTTGTGATACCTTGTGCAATGGTCTTGGTAGTTAACCTTGATAGTTCTCCTCTATGTGAAATGAGCCTTGAATCATGCTAAAGTTATGTTTTATGTTTCTAATAAATAACTATAAATCCATTTTTATATGATCCAATGTTTCTATGTTATGATTCCATATGTTCTATGCCATTTGTTATCATTATGTCATGCCTTCTAACCCATGTGCTAAAGCATTATTTTTATGAGTATTTACTTAATCCACATTTAGATAATCCCTTTTTTAATGTTATCCTCAGGTTATAGTATGAAGATGTATGAGCATAAAATAAGTTAGTATCTCTTTATGATGAATAAATAAAGAAATGTTTTATTTATACCATATTGGTTTTAGTTTTATGTACCTAGTCTTCCAAGACACTAGAATTTATGATCCTTGGATTGTAATAGGATTATTTTTTACTATTAAAATCATGTAATTATATGTGTAAAGGTCTAGGGTCACTATATTATTACATTTACATTCACCAAAAAATGATAACGTCATTTATGCGTATGTATGGACTACCACCTCCACAAAGTGATGTGATTCATTTTTCACCACTACATCAAATGGATGATATATATAAGTATAGTTAAAGGATTAATATGATATTTATAATATTATTATCATTATTTAAATATAAAATAATACTTACCTTCATTATATAATTATTTTTTATAAATAGAAATGTTACTCATGCATACGTACGACCTACCATCTCCATGACTTTAACATAGTTATTTTTTCATATCCATATTTAATAATTAATTTAAAATATACAATTGATGATAAAAATAATAATTATTTAATTATTATTATTCTAGAGATGATTAAATAATTACCTTTTTGACTATCTTCAACCTACCAAAGTCATTTCAGACATATGAACTGAATATCATCAAAACATCCAACGTAAACATAAATGAATAAGTAATTGTTATAACATGGTAATAAGTGATGTAAAAGAATAATAAAATTAAAATAGTTTCTTAATAAAGTAAATAATTAATATAGTTTTATCATTTTGGAAGATACAGAATATACATGATGAGTCAGATTCAATGTAAGAGATTTTCTTTTTAAAATAATCTTTTAAAATTTCCCTTAAAAATCTATTTTTTATATATCTATTTTTTTAACATTATTGATGTTTTTATATGAAAATAAAATATTTATAAAGGAAATTTAATGTATATTTTTAAATTCATTCGAATTTTTTCAAAAGGAATATTTTTATGGAATGTTTTGACTTTATTTACAAAAAGAAAAAATGAATGTTCTATATTAACATATATGATGACACTGATATTTCTTGTCACTATAACTGTTATTTTGTATGATTAGTTTATAAAA
This sequence comes from Viscum album, assembly GCA_963277665.1. NCBI lineage: Eukaryota > Viridiplantae > Streptophyta > Magnoliopsida > Santalales > Viscaceae > Viscum > Viscum album. Next base: position 1,495,902,065 of record OY728120.1, read on the forward strand.
TAAAATTTTTCTTAAATGGAAAACATAATTTAACCTTATTATGGTAATTTAAAATTTAAAATTTCAGTTTTACTGAAAAGGAATATATGAATTTCCAAAAAATAATTTCGTATGGGTGAAAAGAATGTTTTTATGATGAATGATTTTATGTGTTATGATTAAGATATGATTATTGGGAATTTTTAATTATGTTGAGTATTTTTTTATAAACTAATTATGGGTGGTTATATTACAAACCAAGGATGGGTTGTTAAATCGTTAATTCAGTACGGGTGGTTCTGTGATAAACCTAGGCGGGGTTAGCTCATTATAGCTCTCTAATGAATTGGGTAAAGGGATAGAGTTAACCGATTAGGTTTATCCTATAAGAATATGGGAATATACCACTATGGTAATTTTATGTATAATTATTATGGTTATTCATAGTGAAATTTCAATGGGTAGTCAAAGTAAAATCGTGACTGTTATCCCTTGTGTAACAATGTGGATTACTCCATAAGAAAGATTGACATGAAAATGATATCTCAAGTTAACTATATAATTTATTTTTTCTTTTTGTGGGGTTTTATGGAAATATGATGATTTAAATTAGTAAAAGAAAGTATATTCTATTTAACAAGGTTATAAATTATAATAGTGAGAAAAATATATTACGAGTTTTTCATGATTTCAAAGAAACAATTAAGAGTTTTTTTCATCAAAATTTTTTATGAAATGTTTTATGAAAATATTTGGATAGGTAAGGTGATTTATTAGGTAAAAAATTTATTTTTGAACCAAATATTTATCTTGAAGAAGGAAATTTTTTATTTTTATTCATGGAATAATGATTTATTTAAATATTTTTACGTCACATACTTATCATTTTGTGCTCACCAAACAATTTTTAAATGTTTATAAAAGGTTTTATGGATGGGTAAGGGAAAAGAAGAAGTCTATTTGAAAGTCATAAATATTTTTTATGAAATAAAAAAAGGTTTCATTTTAAAAGTTTTATATTATAGGAAAATGGATACTTATTAGAAGGGTCCACTTTTTAACAAATGGGCTTATTATATAAGAGTCACAAATTAACTCTCAAAAACTCTAAATGTAAAAGTTATTTAGGGATGTAAGAAAGTAAATTATAGATTACATTCACTATAATTTGTAATATTTTAGGCCATTTCCCTACACTTTTCATATTTTTATCTCTACGTTCTTAAGACATTGAATGAGTGTTTTTAAGGAAAACAGACCTTGTTTTTTCATTTGATCAGGAATCTTTCCTTAAATATACACATTTTCATAAAAAAATTCAAGAATTTTTTAGTATTCTACAAATATTTTTTAAATTAATTATATAAACTATATTTTTCTTTCCATAAAAACATTTAAAAGGATCCTTATTATCATTTTCCAAACATGAAGATTTTTACATTTTAACAAAAAATTGAAATAAATTTTTATTTTAACATGCACCACATCAGTAGATGTCCCCACCATCACGGATAATATTTTTTTAGAGATCTATTCGTATATTACCTTTAATATTTTTTAAAAAAATTTCCTTATTATTTTGGAAAATTTTATATTCTAAATAATTATTTTCAAATAAAAGGGCATTTTATTCAAGAAATGATCTAGTGACCTTTTAATGGAATTCTCATTTATAAAAACATACTTTGATGTTTCCTATGATATATTGGGGATATAACCAGTATTACCATCTTTATTATTTATCTACATTCTTTATGATATTTGTTATGAAATTTTTCATAAAAGACACATCCTTTCCTTGGGTTATGATATTATGATATGAGGAATTTTTTATGAACTTGAGGCACACATATTTATGGGATTCATTATGTGATGGGTGGGCCCAAAATTTTCTTTATCTTCAATACATTGGGTAAAGAAAGATATATTGTGATGCAATAGGGACTGTAATGAGGGATGAACCCAATTAAATAAGGATCTTCGTCCAATAATATAATATTTAGAGTGAACATTGACTAAGAAAATGATGGAGTGAGAAGTAATCCAAATCCACTATGATAGTTTTTAAAGTAATCATTGACTAAGAAACTGATTTAATATACTTATGTTCATGGAAATAACTTATGTCTTATTATTTATAATATATTTTCATGGCTCATTATTGATTATTTATGATTTTTCTATCTTATTCATTATGTTATCTGTTTGAAAAAACCCCACACTTTTTAGTGATTAATGATATTTTATTGATCTGGTTTGATTATTATAAAAATTTATCATGGTTTCATACACATATTATTATCTTATTCTAACTTATGAACAATGAATGATTTATCTTATTTTTACACTTAATGATCATCTAATCTCACCCTTTCCAACATTTCTCTTCCCCGATTTATGGAGAATGTTTTTAAGTTGTATTTTTCTAAGAAGGGTGATAGTTGTAATGAAATTAATTAGAAATAATGTAGATCATTTATGTACTAGTTATATAAATATCAATGTTTCAAAATAAATTAAACCTCTATGATCCTTAGGTGTGTATTATTATTAAATGTATTGAATATTAATCTAAAATGATGTAATATTTATGTATGAAAAGTATAGGTCATTATTGTATTTATTTATTGTTGATAAGTTGACTTTGAGGGAAGCCTATGTGACATTGAACTACTACATGACATGAGTATCGGATTGTGTTTTTCTATGAATGCAAGTCATTCAAATTGAGCGGTATATGACAATGAACTAATATTCATAGAGGTTAGGTTAAAAGGGTGTAACTAGTAAAATGAAATAGAGACCACTAATTCACCCCTCCCCCTCCCAGTGATCCAATTAGATATGGGAAAACCAAGTTAGATTATCTAGAAATGCACACTCGACAAATTTAAATTAGTTAATGGATCACTGCCTAAACAAATTCACTAAAAATTATATCAATTCTGTTTTAAAAAAAATAAATTTTTAGTGAAACAATCCAGAATATATTCTCAAACAAAATTAAATGATATAATAACATAGTTAAAATAATTATATAATAAATAATTAACAAATAAACAAAAAATATACACTCATAATAATTTCAAAAAAACATGCTAAATGTATGAGGCATTTTAATTATTTTCATTAAATGTATAACATGATTATTATATTATTTTAATTTAAAGGATTAGAATTCTCCTTTCAATAAGAAATTAAGCCTTTTATATCCTTTCAAAACAATTTTCTATCCTACTACACATAGTATTTATTGTATCTATAACCAGAGAAAATTTATATATAGAGTTATTCTTAGAGTTGTAAAATTATATTTTCTCTATAATCTTGTAAAAATTATAATTTTTCTACACTAGTAGATAATTAAAATGAAATCAATCATGATGTTTTTGAAAGGGATGTTTAGGGCCTGGGGATGTAGGGTAACAATTTTAAAAAATCAAGAAAGATGAAGGTTTTTATATTATAATACAGTGCATGAAAAATAAATCCAAGAAGTTAAGAACCCCTCACTCAATTTACCTTTAAAGAATATCCCATAACCCCCCATATATTTCTATTCATGGGTTATGAGATACGAACACGACTCACTATGAATAATTACATCTTTATTCTATATTTTTCATTTTTAGAATATTGATATAGTTTTGTTATTTTTTATTTTTTTAATATGTAAATGTTTAATTTTTATTTTTTATATAAGTTTTTAGAATAATAAAATTATAGTTTTCTAGATATGATAAATAAAATATCTCATTAATATTTTCTCTTTCAAAGGCCCAAAATGGTTGCCTTACATATTTCATCCCACATAACATGTAACTTCCCCCAATGATTCACATGAAATATCTTCCCTCACACATAAACATGAATTAATAATGAATTTATATTAATAATTAAGACAATTTAACACCTCAAATTTTTAAAATAAAATTATACTTGATATCTTTGTTAACACGCAACACTAGAGATCACATGAATTGGGATATAATACAAAATTATTATTATTTAAATATGATAATTATAACCAAGCTATTTAATTAGTGGGTATGAACAATGTCAACTGAATTATGAATCATATATAATGTTCTCAATCAATAAAAATATATTTATAATTTTATAGTAATTAATCATTAAACAATTTAGTAAAGTCATTTTATTCTTCAAAAAGTTCATTTTCATCAAAAGTGGTTTTTATTATTTTTTGGGAGAAAATATTATCATCACTTTATGAATAATTAAGAAAACTAATTTCATAAAAATTAAATCATTTTTGAAATCAGCATATAAAAATTATCTTATAGTGAAAATTTGAGAATGTTTGAAAAAGTTTTATTTTTTAACAAACAATGAAAAATAAATTTTTTTATTGAAAACATTATTTTATTATAACGTATTAAAAAAGAAAAATTCTATATTATTATAGTTTTAAAATTTAGTTAGATCATTTTTGTTAAAAATAATCCTATTATTTTCTTTCTAATTAATTTTATACTTGAATTTGGTATAAAAACATTTTTATACTTAAAAACGCATTCCTCTAAATAACTATTTTTCATTACGTTATTCTTTTTAATATTAAATAAATTTATTAAACTACTAGATATTATATTATTAAAAATGTATTACATATTTGGAATCATGAGGCCCAATTTTTTTTTAATATAACACATTTTTTATTATGAATAATGACCATTGTAAATAATTGTCTCCATGACAACTGTAAATAAGGTAATTAAGGTTTCAAATAATATAATAAGGAATAAATAATGACTATAAAAATTGAATTTATCCTATTTAATGATTTTATTTCGGAAATTTCAATCATTTTTTTTGAAAAATATAGTAACTTGGTGCCATATTTATTTTCTTTTATACATTAAATTATTTTATGTATAGAATAGTCAAAAATGCAATTATTTTTGTTTTATTATCTCTAGTTTTCTGAAATAGGGATTAATAGAGGATATTCTATGTTATAAAAGGTTTATTTTAAATATAAATGAATTTTTTTCATGTTAATTTATTTCTAATTTTTAGTAAAGAAATAATTACCTCAAATTCTTATTCAATGCCGACATAATAAATATTAAATTAGAAAAAATAAAAAATGATTTTAAAAATATTAAAAGTAATATAATTTGAATAAATTATTATGTTATAATATTTTATATAAATATAAAATTTTAGTGATGTTCTAATGTATTATATTATAATTAAATTATTTTAATGATATTTAGAAACTCAAATTAAATAAATAGTTCCAAAAATTACATTAATGATAATTTGTAACAAATAATATTTTATTAAATGATTTAAAATTCATAAAAATCATATATTAAAGAAATTTAATTTTATATGGTTTAAAATATTAACCATGTTCTATTTGTGGGAAAGTTTTCCTTTTATAGTTATTATATTGACCCCTAATGTGTAAAAAATTCATTATCGCGGTAGATGTAAAAAAGGGTTAATGTGGGTTAAAACAAAGAGATAAGGGTAAAACCTCAGTAAAATATTATCCAAATTATCTTTGATGATTTTTTTTCAATAAATATTCATCCTATATTATAATTATATCATTTTGGACCCATTTTACCATGAAAATTATTTTATATTAATTTTATATTTTGAGTAATTCATAGAGTTCCCTCGCCTAACATATAAAAGAGAACCACATTTCCTATTTTTTAGACATTAAAATCCATTTATTTTGAACAATACTGACAAAATCCCCTTCCAAAATCCCCCACCAAAACCCTATATAAATTTATTTTTTTATAAATCCATCTTTGGAAGGCTTTAAATACAATCCTAAAGAGGTTGTCTGAAGAAAAGGTATAGTTACTCACATAGCCTTTTTATTTTATTTCTTTTTCTACCTCCTTTAAACATTCTTCAAAATTTATGAAATAATATAACCATTATATTAAATATAATAATATGTTTTTATTTTAATTTAATGACATATATCAATCTCATCTTCTGTTAAATCGAGACAAAATCATCGTTCATGTGTATTGAAAACTACCGCCTCGCTAACCGATGTAATTCGTTTTCCATCACCAAATCTCAAAGATGATTATAGTTATGGATTTAATATATATATACAATATTAATTACATAATTGAAATTATATTAAAATTATATATCATATATTTTAATGCCATTCCATTCATTGAATATGTTATAACATTGTTGATGCGTACGTGTGGATTACCACCTCCACAAAGTGATGTGGTTCATTTTTTATTACAGAACCACATGGATGGTATATATAAGTGTATTCAAATAAATAATATGGTACTTATTATATAATTATTATTTTTAATTATAAAATAATATATACCTTCTTTCCATCAAGAAATTTTAAAATAGAAACATTACTCATTCGTACGTACGACCTACCATCTCCATGAATGTTACATAGTTCATTTTTCATAACCACCATTCATGATTGGTTTTAAAAGTATAATTTATTTATTAAAATTATAATTATTTCATGATTAATGTTATATACATGATTAAATAATTACCTCTTTGACTGAATTCAACCTTCTGAATTAATTTTGGACACACGATCCGAATATCGTCAAAAAATAAAACAACATATTAATATATTAATTAATTGTTAGTAATATGGTAATAAGTGAAATAAAAGGAATATTAAAACTAAAAAATATTCTTAATAAACTAAATAATTATCATAATTTTATTAATTTGGATGATAATGAATGCACATGGCATACAAGGATCAATGTAAGGAACTCTTTACTTTAAAAATATAATTTTAAATTTATTAATGGTTTATTTTAAAAATATTTTTCAAATAGGTACATATTATAAAATTATTATATAGATGTGTTTATATGAATTATAATATAAATTTTATATCCATTTTTAATTTATTTAAAAAAAATTCAAAAGGAAGTTTTTCAGTATTTTATGTATAATGTTTTGAGTTTGTTTACAAAAGACAAAAATAATGTTCTTTTTTAACAAATAAGACATCAATGGTTTTTCTCACCTCCATAATTTTACATTATGTATGGATTCCTTTACAATTATACATGTTTTCTTCATTAAAAAATCCTTCATTTTTCTAATTATTTTAAAAAAGGTGTTTTAAATTGAAAGATTATTTCGACATCTATAAATGTTTTTATTATCTGTGTTAGAGATCTCTCTGAACTACCCATATCCTTTAGGTTATGACCACTCTATATATGAAACACTTTATATATCTAATTAATATTTTTGATTAATTATAAATTATGTATATGTGTCTCTTATGTATATACCAAGCTCATTCTACCTTCCTTTTGTGGGGAAATACATACAATAAGTTCATTTCTCAAAATACTTCATCAAAATAATACTAGATTATGGGGAACATTTATATTCCTTAATAACCTTATATAATTATCATTTAAATTTATTTTTTCTTACTGAAATCCTTATTTTTGAGACTTATTATTCTGTATTCTGATATAAAAATTTATAATATACAATTCCTTCTTCTTCTTGGAATCTTTAAAACATTTCGGCTGATTATGATATAAGGAAAGATTATGCAACACATTTCTTTCCATGTATATTTATTTTGTTTATTAATTATGATTTATTTCATTTTTGTGGAACACATAATCATGAACATGTTATGATGGGTACACCCATATAGTTCTCAATTTCATTGAGTTATTTTGTTTGTCATGAGATGTTATTTGTTGGATTAGTGAGTAAACCTTATCCTTTATAGGAATCTATCCACAATGTTCTATTTTATTGTATGTTAGAAATAAAATATTCATATTTCATGTTTTGTGTTTCTACTATATTTTCAATGTTTCCATGATATTATGATACCATGTTCCATTATGTTATGCCCCCATGTGATTTCTAATGAGATAATCATTAAATTAACATATATGATATTTCATAAGGGTGAAAAGTATAATTTTTTTTGAAAATATTTTCATAAGTTTTTCATGATTTCATAGGAATATTTATGAATTTTATTTTTTAATTGAGATTTATTTGGAATGATTTTATGATTTTTTGGGTAAAAAAGTTGATTTCTTGGGCAATAAAAAGTTTATTTTCAGTCCAATATTGAATTTTGAAAAATTAAAATCCTATATAAGTATTCATGTACTAAAATGTTTTTCTATTTCATTTTATATGTCCATTACTATAAATTTTACTCTTATGACACATTTTAATTTTTTTTCTTCACAGGATATTAAGCATGAGTAAGGACACATATGATGTCAAGATGAAAATTTTCAAGATATTCTATGAAAAGAAAACTTTTTATATCATAATCTTTTTATTTTTGGGGGGGAAATAGATACTAAGTAGAGGTTTCCAATTTGTGATGTAATGTTTAATTATATAAGGGCGATGGACTAATCCTCTAAAACTATAAACTATAAAGAAACTTAAATGTATTAAAATGAATTCATGACTTAACACTGAATATTTTGTGACGTTTAATGTCGAGTAATTATTATTGGTATACAATGAAAATTTATATAACTTTTGTAGATTATGATTATAGGCCTTCGGTGAAAACCCTTGGGATAATCCTAAGTATTGTTTAATAACATAATGTTTTAGTAAGATAGAGATTATGTTGTTTTCCTATAAGTACAACCATATCTGGACACTAAAAGTGGATTTGGTTATAAAATGGATTCATCTTCGGGTAATAACCATAAAAAATGCTGTTCAAGTATATCTTGACCATTATTATGGTGTATGGTGAGTGTCCCCTTGCTACACACCTATTTCGACACTCCTAGGGGATATGATTGGGTTAATTCATATTTTCTTCATAAACCATCATGAAATATTTGAATACATGATGATCACATATGAACTAGGTTTAACCTATGTTGTTATAGATTGAAAATGAGGCTTCATGATTTATACATCCTATACATGATTTTTCATGATTGTTATTATTGTTACTCACCCCATGATTTTTAATGTTTTAGTCAATGACTAGAACTAGAACAAATGATGTTAATGATGAATGTGATGGACAATATTATGATTATAAGAAAATAAATGGGTTGACTATTGAAGTGAAAGATATTTTGATTATTCATAATTGGATATCAAAATAAATGATTAACAACTTGTACCTTAACAAACTCTCAAACAAACCAAATAAGTGAACGATTGAGTTTTATAAGATATCGGGTGGTGGAGACCTTGGTGGAAACAATGATAAATTTCATTAATGTTAGAAACGTGGAAACAGAGAACATGGATAATGTATTAAAGAAACAGGAAAATGTTTTATGTATGTAAAAGAAGGGTATAAAGCAACGAATTTCTAAGGAAAAATGAGGAGTTTAATGGAGAGAAATAAATTTCATCCTATAGATCTATTTACAACATGTTTTCTTAAATATGAGGAACCTAGGAATTACCTGTGTCAATGCACTATTTTAAATGATATCTCCTAAACCATATAAGGAACTATGTTATACCAATCATTGAAGTGATAGGATTGAATTATTTATGTATCGGGATTCAAGAATTATGTTATGGAAATTTTTTTATCAATGGTATTTTGGATATAAGAATCATGAAACATATAAGTATTGTTCCATAATAGTTTTTATTTCTTTACTTGAAAACCTATATTGAACGGTATTAATAACCAATAGAAATGATTTAGTGTTAGGGTGATATTTTTTCAAAACACAATATTAAGGGAAGGATAAAACTACATATGAGCCTCAACCCAGTTGGTGATGACTCCTTAAGTACATCCAAGAGACCTGTGATCAAATCTAGGTGGAGGATAATTTCCATGTACTGTAGAAGCACTGTAGTAGGTACTGTATCAGTACTGTAGCAAGTACTGTAGCAGTACTATAGAAAGTATTGTAACGTACTATAGCAGCTACTGTAGCGGGTACTGTAGCAGGCAGTAATTGGCACTGTATCACCTGAGAATATTCCCCTGTTTGGGCCTTCAGGCCACCCAGGCCTTCAGGTCAATAAGGCCTTTGAGACACCTCAAGGCCTTCGGGCCACCTTAAGTGGAGATGCAAACCAAACAACCAAAAAAGGAACAAACTTCATAATGAGGAGGAGCAAGGAGATTTCACCATAGTATAAGCTAAACAGATTGCTAGAATGAGAGGGTATGATACCAACCATTGGGAAAAGCCTGTGCATTCACAGGAAAGCCTAGCTGAACATCCATGCGAAGATGGAGAGCTAATTTCACGATGAAGATGCTGGGGAGGAGAAGTTCCATGTAGTTAGTCTGGGTTTTATGTAATGTTTGAAGCCTACGGGCAATGAATTCCTCTAAGACATACGGCCCATGTAATAATTACGCCTACGGTCCTTATAAGGGTTCCACCACACCCCTTGAAATGTGGATTATCAAAATCAATAAAAAATGAAGGCCTTCGGGCCATTGGAGGAGAGGAGGGAATGATAACACTTAATATATGCCTACTGTTGAGTTAATAAAGTTCAAATAGGATAAATAGATGATTGAAATAGATAAAGTAAATGGGATAGTATTGGTAACCATAAAATTGATTAGTGATTTGATTATAAAGTGATTTAGGTCATATTTGATAATGTTTATTTCATTTTTAGAATTATGTAATATATTTAGTAGTTTATGATTAATATGGATTGCGTCATTTTCTAGAAGCACAAATATATTCATGCGAGGTTAACATAAGAGTTATAGATACTATCATGGATTTATAAATTTAAGATTGATCTTATATTCAAAGTAACAAATACCCCATTGAGGATTTAAGTAATAGTATTTTCAATAACTTTTAATGGTTATTATGAACACTTTATTAAGGTTTAAATAATCATTTGGGATAGTATATGATTTGATGTTATATTAATTGGATAGTGAGATTTAGATAATCTTGATGGTTTAAAAGTGATTCATTGATAAGGCAATATATTCATTGATATTTATATTCAAGCTAAGGATTACCTTTAAGGTTAGTTTCCAAATTTTATTCATTATTTTTTTGGGGAAGTACACTAAATTATAATATTATATAGTGATATATCATAGCGATTAATGATATTTTGGGAGATGGTTTTTTGGGTTGAGAAATATGTAACCATTCTGTTTAACATGTGATTAATCATGAGATATTACTTGGGTAGAATGCAATTAAATTTTTGTGAATGTAATATAAAAGGAATGATATAACCTTTGGGGATAAAACATTCTTTAATGTTGAGTTTATTAAAGTTATTAAGGATGTAGTGTTATTTATGAAATATTATATGTAGAACCTTTGTTATCATTATGGTAATTTTGGAGTTAAATGTATTATTTCATCATATGATGGTTTATACATTTGAGATATTATCTTAAACTTTTAAAACCACTCAGTTTGGGATAATATTTTAAGATATTAGAAATATATTGATATCGTTTTATGGATTATAGTGTTTATTTTAGTGTATAAGGGAAAAAAATCATCTTCAATACTCATCATTTGGGTAAAATGATGAGATTTTGGTGTAAATTGAATAGAGGATGAAATTAATCTTTTTAAGTAAGTATATTTCCCCATTTTCTTATTATAAATGGAAAATTACTTCCTTAAATATAGAAAAATGATATTAAAAAATTATCATATTACCTGAATATCAGATAAATTGATGCTTTTTTTACACCTCTTTGGTTGATGGGTTTGTGGTCATTAACATTCACATGATCATTCACTTTATCATGAAACTACTACCAATATGGACTTTAATATCTCTATAATTGTGATTATTTAGTGAAAATATATGAGAAAGATACAGAATTTAATTGAAATAAAATTTTCAACCCAAATACAAGAAAAAAATCAACACTATAAACATTTCAACATTGGTTCATACAATATCATAACTAAGTTCAATTTATCATAAACATTTAAAAACATCAATTTTCCTTTTTTTCTTTGTCCCTGACCCCCATTCACTCTATTAGAACTGAAAAAACCACCCCATCTCATGAAAAATAATGCACCTATATAAGAAACTAATTCTTATATTAGTAATACTATAAAGAAATAAATTAAACAAAGTGTCAATTTTAATCTAAAAACATATACTTTGATTCATTAGAAGCATACCTTGTATAATATTGAGTTGAATTTGATTCTTACATGTCACACCATTTTTTTTGTTCTCAAAATTTGGTGATCTTGAAGTGGATCACATCTATATTGATAAAAAACTCACTACGAACATGATCAAAATCACATGAACATTCTTTTTGAGAATAATTCTGCATTGTTCACACCATTACCTATTCATCATCATGCATATTTATTTGAAAGTTAACTAAAAAACAATTAGATAAAAATGATAATGAAATTAATTATTTAATAGAAGGTAAAATGATTAGAAAATAAAATGATCTTATCAATCTTAGTTTTTCCTATGTGATGCATATTTTAAATTAAAATAGTACTTATATATTAAAAACAAGCACTTCGAGTCATACCGACCACATCATGTTTTGGATTGATATGTGGTCAATATCTACTTGTCACAGATGAATTACGAATCATTTTTTAAAGTTTAAAAGTAATCCAACATTGTTTTCTAATTTTTGGATAGTGATGTGTGTTTTAAACTAAAATGACACCATTATATTGAAAACATACACTTTGAGTCATATTATTCACATCATGTGTCTGATTGATATGTGGTAAATTATTACACATCATAAATAAATTACGAACCATTTCCCTAGATTTTTAAAATAATCCTAACTTTTTTTCGGTTTTGGCCATTTTATGTGTGGTTTAAACTAAAATGGAACTTTTATTTGGAAAACAAACACTTCTAGTGATATCAACCACATCATGTGTGTGATTAATGTGTGGTAATTTTGTTCAAGTCAAAAATGAATTTTGGATCATTTTGATAAATTTTTTAAACAATATGAGCCCATTTTATTGATTTGGGTAATGTGACATATGTTTTAAATTGAAATGGATTTAACTGAAAACACACACTTTGAGTAATACTGACCACAATGGGTGTAAAATTGATGTATGATCGATTCTTATACATCAAAAAATAAATATCTTTTTCTCTTCTAAAAGTTAACAAAAATATGAACTCGTTTTCTTGGTTTTTCCTATTTTATGTTTGTTTTCAACTAAAATGACACTTTTAAATTGAAAAAATTTAATTTTATTCATATAAAAAGCATCTAGTATTTTATTGACATTTGTGTTATTCCTACACTTCAAAAATTAATTATAGAAAATTATCTTAATGTTTGAAAATTACCTTATCTCAATTTCTCAGATTTGGATTTGTGATGAATTTTCAACTAAAATGACACTTTTATATTGAAAACATGTACATTGAGTCCAACTGATCACATTCTGTGTTGTATTGGTATATAGTCAATTACTACACATGAAAAATGAAAAATGAATCATTTTATTAAATGTTGAAAATAATCCAAGTTAATTTTCTTAGTTTTTGTGATGTGACATACGTTTTAAACTAAAATAGATATTTTTATTGAAAACATGCACTTCAAGCCATACCAACCACATCAGGTGTCAGATTGACATAAAATCAATTTAGACATGTTAAAAATTAATTATTGATGGTTATCAAAATATTTTAAAACATTTTGAGCTAGTTTTCTCATATTTGGTGATGTGACACATGTTCTAAACTAAAATTATACTTTTATGTTGAAAACACACACCTTGAGTTATATTGGTCACATCATGTGTTAGATTGATGTGCGGTCGATTCTTATATATCAAAAATGAATTATGGACCATTTTTCTAAGGGTTGAAAACAATATGATATATTTTTCTTGGTTTTGGATATTTGATGTGTGTTTTAAAATAAAATGTCTCTTTTGTATTGAAACATGCACTTATAGTATTACCGACCACATCAAGTGTTAAATTGATGTGAGGTTGATTCCTACATTTAAAAAATGAATTATATATTTCATTCCAAAATTTCGAAAATAATATGATTTTATTTTCTTGTTTTTTTTCTATTTTGTCTTTGTTTTAAACAAAAATGACAGTTGTATATTGAAAACACCCACATCGAGTCATATCATCCATATCGTGAGTTGGATTGATATGAGATCAATTCCTACATGTATAAATGAATTATATATCATTTGAGTTTTTTTTGAAAATATTACAAGATGATTTTCTCAGTTTTGGCTATGTGACAGAAGTTTTAAACAAAACTGGCACTTCTATATTGCAAACACACACTTAGAGTCATACCGACCACATAATGTGTTGGATTTTTATGTGGTTGACTCCTACATGTGAAAAATGAATTATGGATCATTTTCTAAATGTTTTAAAATAACATGTTCTTGTTTTCTCAGATTTGGATATGTGACGTGAGTTTTAAGCTAAAATGGCACTTTTAAATTAAAAACACATACTTAGAGTCATACCGACCACATAATGTGCTGGATTTGTATGTGGTTACTCCTACTTGTGTAAAATGAATTATGGATAATTTTCTTAAATTTTAAAAACAATATGAGATCATTTTTTTAGTTTTTTTCTTTGTGCCATGTGTTTTAAAATAAAAATCACTTTTATATTGAAAAACATTATTAGAGTAATATCTACCATATCAGGTGTCATATTGATGCGTGGTCATAATGCTTGTTTGTCATGTTTTGGATATATGATACATGTTTTAAAATAAAATGGAACTTTTTATTAAATACATGCTCTACGAGTCATAACAACCACATCGTGTGTTGGATTGATGTGTGGTAAATTTATACATATCAAAAATTAATTATGAATCACTACCATAAAGTATCATTTTTTTAAATTTTTTTCATGTTTTTGAGAATGTAATGTGTGTTTTAAACTAATATATAAATTTATCAAAAGAAGTATCAAATGAAACTGCTATGGAAGTTGACTAAAAAAATTAGATAAAATGATAAGAAAAGTAACTAAATAAGTAGTATGAATTAACATATTAATGATGTCTATATACATTCTAACACCATGTATTTTTCTTATTTGTTTAAAAAAAATTATTTCCTACAATAGAAATATCCTTGAGAAACATGTGATAAATAATATGTAAGCATTATGATACTAATGATTCACATCCCAATTGTATCTATTTGTTCATTTCTCATACTAGATCAGAATTATAATTTGTAATCACAAAAATTTTATTTCAAAAAACATTTTAACACTATGTACTTTTCCCACTCATCTCTAAAAACATCAACATATTCTTTAGAGTACATATATTGTTGGAAATCTTGATAGTGGTGAGAAAATCTAGAAAAATAAATGATTAATAATTTTTTAATGATATTGTAAATACCTTTTGAAATAGCTTGTTTTGAGATTCTAGTCATTTGATTGTATATAATATCTTTCAAAAAATTTCAAACGTAATATCAAAAATCATTATTACTATGTTGCTTTTGAAACTGTAGAAACATTAACCAAAATGAATACATTGTTTTGAAATATGTTTTGATAGTTAAATATTTATATATTTACCTTAATATTTTTCAATTTGAATTAATAAATAAGATTATTATGTTCCATCATTGACCTCATACCATGATTTAGAAAATATTTATAGATCTCCCTATCAAAAAAATATTATTGTTAAAACAAAATGTAAAATATATAATTGACGTTTATCTATTAAATGTTGATTTCATTGCATTAAAAATTCAAAATACACAACATGTATGTTTAGTTTAATGGAAATCAATGCATTTGTTCCCAAAAATAAACATTTACAGAATCTAAAATGATTAATATCATCATCCAGTGCTTCCTAAACAAAATAATTAATGAAAAAAAATGAAAATACATATTTTATATGATTATATTATAGAGTTTTACACCTAAATTTTATGTATCAAAAAAATTTTGTTGCCTCTTATTTCCTTATAAAAATCCTTTATTATATCATATTTTTTTCCTCATCAATTTCGTCCAACTCCAATGAAATTTCTTGCATAGAATTGATACTAAGATTAATGAATCCCAATTATGATTCACATGGTATTACCGTTATATAGTAGAAATAAAAATTCCTATGGAAAATAAGAATATTTATTAACTTTAATGAACATAGTAGATCATTTTTTTCATAAATATATAATGAAAATGTACCTCATGAATTTATTCACAACCAAGACTCTCAGTGATTGAATATTGAGAATATTATTTTTACTATCAAGACCAACCATGTCTGTAATAAAATTTCCAAATATTTATTTTTTATATTGAATGTAGGGAACATCTAAATCATGGAATGTGGTTTCCAAACGAAAATGTAATGTCAATTTATGTTGTAGAGGAACTGGTGTGGAGAATGTACCCTTAGAAGTTCCTTTTGTTTTTTCTTGGTTGATTCACTGTATTGTCTTGATCTGACCGTCTATTTCCCCATAATTTAAACCATCTATAAGAAAATACCTTATTTCAGTACTTTTATCATCAAATATCACATGTTTTTCAGTTCCAAAAAAATTATTAAGGAAATACCTCATTTATCTTTACAGGATTCTAAGTCCATGCTATGAAACTTCTTTTTGAATCGTTGACCATTGCAATATCCATATCATCAAGTGGAAAATGAAACACAATAATGATATCTAGATTTACTTCAATTACATATCTCATGTGATATTTTTGGAGTTATTTATTGTTTTTCATGTCTCCCAATAAATTATGCATCATAATACTCACAATAATGTGGTGTGTGGGTGTTAATATATTGAATTCACATATAAATTCACCCTAAAAAAATTAGGTAATAAAAAGTTATCAGAAATTGTTTGATTCACATTTAGGAGAAAGAGTAATGAAACAATGGATTAACTCTAGTAACGTATGAGGTTGAGGGAAATGTATGACCACAAATCTAGTGGGGTCATTTTTCTCTTCATGTGATTATATTTGTTTCACTATCAATTCAATTTAATCCCTTCACATATATTGTTCTTCCAAACTAGATCCAATAAAAATATCTTACAAAGAATCTATTTGTGGATGTATTCCTTTTATCATCTGATATGTATCTTATTGAAGATTTATCTTCTTGAAATATATTTTATGTGACACTACAAAAAATACAACTCTAACATGATCATATTGTTTCTTTAACTTGAAAGATACTGAAATTAGTTTTTCTTCATGTACGGTAGCTACCGATTCTTATGCCTAAAACACATAATAAAATATAAACATAAATAGATATTTTTACGTAATAATATTGAAAATCGTAACAAATAACTTTTATTTCATACATTCATAAGTTTCACATACATATTATGTGTTTTCATCAACTAGTTTACCCTCTTTATTTAAGCGTACCTCTGTCCATAACACGTCACGTGAAATAGAAGTGGATTTGAATTTTGATTAATTAATCTGTATATAAAAAAAGGAACATATGTTGTTTCATATCACATAAATCTATTATTATAGATTTAAAATACATACCATTTTCTTATATAGTGAAGCATACTCTATCATTTCTCTATGATTGGGGTACATTTGTTTTGATTAATTTTTTTATTTTCACAAATCCTTTTCTATTTCATTAATTTCCAATTTCCAATAAAATTTGATAAAATAAATAAATTCAAATAATATATTATCAACTAAAATTAACCTGAAATTATTTATCATTATGGAAACTCATGAATGTATTCCATTTTTTATACTTTTTAATGTGTTCATGCGTAAGTGGTGGTTGGGGATTTACTTTCCCCCCATCATCCTGGAGATGAAGCTTCGTAAGAAGTATCCTGAAGCCTGTATGGGATTTTATAGTGGACATTTTGAATTATCTATTAGGAAAATCATCTAAAATAAATGAACTCTATAATGGATAATGATAATTAAATCAATGGTTCATTATATGATTTTTTGGTAAAATAAATAAAGTACATTGTAATATAACCTTAATAGCTTCCTGAAGGGTTTCCTTCATTGGATGATATAAATGGAACAAAAAATATATATCAATTGGCCCATTTATTCTCATTATTTCCCCAACATAACTACTTAACATTGGAATTTTGGGGTTAAAAGTTTATTCATGTGGATTCCAACCAACCTCAAATTTTATTTCCTTAATTATTTACATGAAAATTTTATTTAACATAGTGATGCAATGTCGTTCTTGTTTTTTATTAAGATTTTGTTGATCCACTAATAATTCTGCAGTTTCAGCATTAACCATATATTTTTACATGATATTTATAATGTCATTATGTGAATAATTTGTTGTCTGCAAGATTATTCAATCATTTAATTTTGATTATATTAATAAAGTAGAGGACACATAATATTATGAGGAAAATTATAGTATATTAAAAACATTTTAACCTTATCATTGAGCTCTCTTTATTTTATTTACAATTTGAATGGATTGGGATCCTCTATCTGGAATCAAAATCCCCTCTTTATGGCCCCCTCTAATAGACAACACATTTTCTAAATTAGAATATCGATGAAATTATTATGACATCTTAATGAAAGGATTATTCATGATTGAATTTTATTCTAACCCTATAGTTTTTTTATTCACCAGCTGAGAAATTGACTAATTATTTTTTTCAAGATGTGTGATATAAAATACCTTCACTCCTTGTGATACCATTAAAAATGTATCATCTTTATACCATTCTGTATGAAAATTCCCCTTCATAAATCCAATTTCAACAATAATCATTGTACTCTTGTTGTTAACCCATTTGTAATCGAAATAATCACTTTAAATATTGTATAATCCAACTCGTATTTCTATTGAATGATATTGAAATATGAATAATTCATTTAAATTAGATTTCTTTCCATAGAACGAGATATGCACATCACTTATTCTATAAGTGAAACTCCACTATTTTGAGTCGTACGAAGGTCATCATGTTCTTTTTATAGCAAATATAACAATTAATTACAAAATCAGTATAAGATATTATATTTTCATTTTCCCCCTTGATAGGAATCAAAGTCATTTGGAAATTGAAAATAGATTTTCAGATAACTCCTTATAAATATGATCTTAGAACCACAATTTTTTTTGATTATGTGTATTTGATATGAATCATATGACCCTTGATAGATTCAAATTTTTAAGAATTTATTTTTGGGCTTCAACATATGGATCGACATTTTTAATTTTAATATAAAATTTAAAGTTTAGTTTTCTCCTTCTCTATTATTGTAATTGTGAAAACATCTCTTATGGAAATCACTTCTCCCATATGGTATCCGATGTGATGGGAATTTAGGAGACCAATTCTATAATCATTTATTAGGTAATCCATACAGAACTCAACAACTTCTTCAACAATATACCATTCATCAATATAACCATAAAAAAAACATTGATTCCTGATGTAAAATTCAAAAATATTCATATTCCATTCAATGGGGTATAAATATATAAAATGGATTGGTCCACATAATTTAACCACTCTAACCAAGTAAACCATCAGGTATACCATAATAGAAAAGAAATATGGTGGGAAGAACAACTCTAATTCACATAATTTAACTGAAACCCCTTTATTCCTGATTGGAAACATCATCAGGTCTATAACTTTACTACATACGGATTTTAAAATGAAGTAAAGTCTAGTTAATGTAGGTCATAAATTTGTATTAAGAATTCAATGTAAAGTGATGGGAATAAAATGTTGTGTCAAAACTAAACAACCGTGTCATTTTAGTTATTGTAACCTAAAATTATTCATTTACAGGATCTTATTTTGATTTAATGAATACCAATCTAGATCTTTTATATAATTAATGAAAATACAAAAATTATAACTTTTCTTATCTGGATAGAGTGTAAGCTAAAGGATGAATAAAATTACCCCTTTTACCCTTCATGGGTTCTAACTCTTCCTTTATCCCCATGTCAATCATGTCCAACATAGGATTAATACCATATTTTATTTTCCTATGAAATTTTTTAACTTTTAAATAACAGTAATTTTTTTCTACATGCATGCCGTTAAGAAAATTTATGGAATACAAATAATTATAGAAGGGTAATTAAAAGAAAATTGATCTCTTTTTACAAAATTATTTCATATGTTTTTTTTGAAAATGGTTAACTGAAAACAGTGTTAATATATTTTACTTAAACGAATATTTGATCACCTTTTAGTGGAGACAATTTTGTTCCTTATTCAGTATTCCCATCGAATACTATCATCTAGGATATGTATTTATGTTATCGAGGTAAAAAATTATTATGTACTAAAAATATAAAATTTGAGAAATGTTTCAATGAAACTCAGTGCGTACATTATTCAAAAATGGGTTACCCATACATTACATTAATTCTATAGCCTGAAAAATTTACATAAGTAGAAAATTCATTTATCATCCCATAAAACATGGCCCTCAATATGAATTATTAACTTCTATGAGAATAATGCATTATAATACCTGTATACTACATCAAATTTAGATCATCAAATCAAAAGTGCCAAATAAACATCAATATCATTACCAGGTTGTTTTGGTCCAGATATAAAGAGAGACAACATAATGTATTTACATTTCATGCATAACCACAGTGGAAAGTTATAATTTACCAACATAACTATCCAAATACTATGAGTACTACTCTATATACCAAAATAATTTATTCCATATGTAGATAATTTAAGAATTAAATTTATTTTTTCATTTCAAAATTTAGGATACTCAAAATCAATTTAATTACACTAAGGAGAGTATGCTAGATGACGTAGTTTCCCATATTTAATTCATGTATATGAATTTCATGTTAATTATATCATGGTTTCCGGAAATCCAAATAGTCTTCTCCACCTTGGAATGATAGAAAAGCACCATATAGATTTTAAGGACTTTATTCATCTTTCTTGTATCGATTCATGACATACTTAGGGAATTTTATGAGTGATTCATAGTCCTTGAGAAATAATATGTAGTCATTTGGGTAATCATGTATTTTATTAGAGACCATGCACAATGAACTTATAATTCATTTAGAATCATATATTCAATATGGAAGATCATTTTCTATGGGTAGCATACCATTTAGAAGACCAAGTAGTTCTTCATAGATGGTGTTGCTCTATCCAATTACATCTTTAAATTATATAACGTTAATAGAGCTGACAATGTTAAGTTTTTAATAAAATCAGTATATAATGGAATCACAGAACAACTATTTATTTTCTCAAATAGCTTTGGACAATAATGATTGTTATCATCAATTTTCCTTTTCATTTCTTCTATATGATCACCATCATAATTTACACTGATATTTATATCAAGTGATCCATAAACCATTGTATCATCCTAATCAGTGTGCACATTCAGTTTTTTCCATTGTTTAGTCCATTATTTATAGATTTGGTAGATTCCATGACAAATTGAATGTTCTTACAACTCTTACTGAATAATTTTCAATGAATGAAAACCATATAAACATATAAAAATGATTTGGGAAGGGTTGTATGCATTAACTATCAAAAACATGATGAACTATTTAACTCAATCTAAATACGCTTTTCCCTAGGATTTGAATCTATCCATATTCAATTTATATCCATCCTATTATGTTCATAAAATATTCATTTTTTACAAAAAATAAATAAATAAAAATAAGATATTAATAGTCAAAGGATAAGGTTATATATAATTCTACTATAGGTAACCCAACATTTAAATGTTATCGATGATTATTCCTGACAATTAATCATTTTACACAAGGGTGAAATGAAAAAAACCTTTGATACACATGTGGTTTTTGGTCTTGGTTCTCAGTTTGATGTTTTCTAGGAAAAAAGGTGGTGATTCTACCATGCAGTTTAATGTCATGTGGTAAGGACATCTAGGAGAAATATTCCTAGTCATTTTTTAGTGTCATACATATACTCATGTAGCCCAAAGAAATTGGAAGGGATACAGATAATAATTGATTTCTAGTACTGGGATAATACAGATAATACTTTTGAATTAATAAAGGATTCATGAATATATTTTAACTTTATATTATTTCTATAACCCTATTAAGTGGGAGTCAAATAAGAGGGATGAGTTTATGTTTTTCATTTCAAAAATAGGTACACGGGGGTATAGGTGGGGTTTCATTGAAATATTGAAACAAGAAAGAAAAAAATTTAAATATATGGGTGTCCTATTATCTCAATATATACAATAAGGAAACCATAGTTTGAATGAAATCCTTGATATCCTTTATATACACCATCATAAATCATAATGTTACGTATAATACATAATTACTTATAAGTTCACAAAAAAAATTAATAAATTAATTAAATAAAACCATGGCCTTAATCCCAACAGAAAACCTACTACTGACTCAACCACCACAATGACACATATCACTATAAGATATCTCCCACAACTAGTGGTCAAAACCATCACATGTATATCCAAAAGAGTATACTCATTATTAATAAAATACATACCACATGTATGGTTAGGGGAGATTATAATAAATTTTTAAAAAAAATTCTTCTATCTTTAAATCTTGTATGTGCCCAAAAATATGTGTTTTGAATTAAAAATTTTTATGGGTGACACTCAAACCATTCTAAATGATACATAATAGATAAAAATAATAGTAATATTATGGTCATTTCTTAATCATAATAAATAATGTTATAAATAATTAGATGAAACTTATACATACCCATACACCTAATATCATGACTAATATTTTCATTATCCACCCCTCATATTTAAGGTAACTAGATATGAAAATGAATCTAAATAATCATTTTCTAAACCTATATATATTAAGCAAGGAAAAATCACTATAAATTCAGTCCTTGGAGTCCTTTTCTAATACTAAAATAAATAGAATACTATAAAACACCATGAAACCTCCCTTGGAATTAAAAGTGACATTATATAACTATTTACCAGTGTGTAAGGTGAAAATAGGCTGAATCAAAAAAATGATTCCGTGTCATCACATAATGGAAAATACACATAACCTTTCAACTATATCTAAACATTATGTAAACCTTATAGTTTAATATTTGAAATTATATACCTCAAACCTTATATATAATTATGATCATGTCCAAAATTCCTAAAATAAAACAAAATCTAAACCCCTATAAAGAACCCATTTAATAGGTCTCTAAAATAATGGATATGTGTAATAAAAATAATTTTTTTACAATTAAAACAACATATTAAAATATTTATCTCTAAAAAATTAAATTCAATGTTTGTTTTCACAAAAATTTCCATTTATCGATTTAATTATGTTACCCCTATAAAAATAAATTCTATAATACTGTTTTGCTATTCAAATTTATTTTTAAATCTAATTCACCAAATTTTCTACAAAACAATTTCATAGAAATCTCTATATGAAGATAAACTTCAATTACCAACATATTTTTGAATTCCAAAAATCCCAAAAAAACTATTATTCATTTAAATGATTTTCAAAATAAATAGTAAAAAACTATATTTAGTTTATATTCTACATAACCCAAATCCAAAATTTTTAGAAAGTATAAAACTAGCTTCAAATAATACATATGAAAAAAACTCAAAAAGCAAATGAAAAAACAGAATCATTCCTTCAATTAAAAACACACAAATTCTCATAAATGCTTTGGAACAACCAATTAATAAATACATCACTGAAATGAGAATTATATCATTCATTATTTGATGATAAATTGATTATAATTATAAAATTTCAATTTAATTCATGAGTCTCGGATATCTAAATAATTAAAATATATTTAAATGAAATTGCAACTAAATCAATAAGATTTCTATTTATCACACATTTATCCAAACTCATTAATAAGAGTAATGGATACACACATCATATCACTTATCTAAATATATTTACCTATAGATTTTATATCATAATAATCAAAGGAAATCACCCTATAAAAACCTCAAATAGTATAATAATCTTTTGTAGAAAATTATATATTAAATGGTAAAATGTTGAATCTAATACCTAAGGTGAAATGGTAAAATATTAAAGCTAATCTACCCTTAGCCTAGTTTATAAAACAATCCATTCAACTAATATTTGAGACAATGATGGTGGTGAGGTGACTAGGAAGGGAGAGGGGGGGGGGGTTATTACGTTTGTTGGGTGAGGGAGTAGAAGATGGGGAAAAGGGTGGTTGCCTGAGTGCTTTTTTAGGATAGTGGGTGGTTGACTCCGGGTGAAGACAATACTAGAGGGGATGTGTTTGATATAAAGAAAGAAATAAAGGAAAAAAAATATAACATGGTTTCGACAGAGCATGTATGAGAGAGGTAATTTATGACACTGATAAATGAGAGAGGAAGAGAAATAATAACATACCTTAGATTTGAGATTTGATTTGTCTGATAGAAGGTCGAGGGGGTGTGGCATTAAAGATGAACTTTTGTGAGATCTTGAACAAAACGAGGGAAATTAATT
This sequence comes from Viscum album, assembly GCA_963277665.1. NCBI lineage: Eukaryota > Viridiplantae > Streptophyta > Magnoliopsida > Santalales > Viscaceae > Viscum > Viscum album. Next base: position 1,495,926,528 of record OY728120.1, read on the forward strand.
CAGTTAGGGATATATTTAACAAATATGGAAGGGTTTCCCCAGTACTTTCAAATAATCATTGATAAAGAGGGGTTTTATCAGTGCTAAAATAATAAGCCACTACCACAAAACATGGCAAGGGAAGCGCTGCCCTTTATCAACGCTAAACAGAAAGCGCTGATAAAGGGGTTTGCCTTTATCAGCACTAAAAAAGTGATGATAAATGAATGTTTTATCAGCTCTTTTATTTTAGCGCTGATAAAACCTACCTTTATCAACACTTTTAATGAGCGCTGATAAAGGTTTTGTCGGTTTTTATTTAATAACCCTAAAAGGCCATCCTCGCTTGCACGCGGTCAAGATCTCGTGGAAGCTGAACCAGGCCCCTCACCACCGCGGCCTCTTCCTCGTCCTCCTCTTCCTCCTCATCCTCCTCCTTTCTCCTCCTTCCTCCTCCTTGTCCTCCTCCTTCTCCGTTGCTGCCACTGCCTCCACCCCCGCTCCTGTTACCGCGACCGCTGCTGGTTCTGCCGCCTCCACCCTCGCTATTGCGACCGCCACCGCCTCTGCCTCCACCGCCGCCTCCACCTCTGCCGCCACCGCCGCCTTGCCGCCACCGCCGCCTCCGCCTTCGGCCCTTCCTCCGCCGCCGCCGCTACCATTATTGATATTTATTTTCAGGTAAATGTTTTTTCTACTGCTTGAATTGAACGTGTGAAATCCTAATTTAAGGTGTTATTGCAAGAGTCAATGGATTATTGATATTATTGAGTTCTTTATTTAATACTTTCACCTCAAAAAACACCTATTGAATCTTGTTTCATGGGTTATATGTTGTTGAACTCTTATATGGACACCCCTTGAGTGTTCCAAGTAAAATTATCCCTTTAATATCAAATTATTAACTGCCCTGAACACCTATTTAACTTATGTCAAAGCTTTTAAATGAGGTTTCCCTTGATACAAGGGTATATAAATGAAATTGAAGACACATTATAGGTGTTTGGCCTAGATTCTTAATGGAATTTACCATGTAGGAAATTTACATGTTGATTATGGCCCATTTTGAAGACCCTTTGAGCCTTATTAGTGAATTTTCCATTCTTGGTAATATTGAATGTGTAATAATAATGAGGAGTGAATTTTACATGATGTATTTATTTTAATTTAATGAATTAATTAATTGAATTGAAATGATCTATAATGGGTTGAAATGGAACATCATCTATTGCATGTTATATAGAATGAAAATTGTGTATTTCATTTCGTTTAATGAAATTGTACATGGATAATGGGACATATGAGATGTTTTTCTTCATGTTTTGTAATATAAATATGAATGTGAATAATGCCTTAATTATACAAATGGTCCTAATTAAATTGATTGATGGGAGGTAATTCCCCATTCTAGTTAAAATTAAAATACACCTTTATAGAGGATAACATAAGATGGTAAGGTAATTGTTGAGAATATAGGAAAATCACACTCCCTTACATCGGGTGTTGAGTATAACATATCGCACCACAAATACTAATAGGATGTCAGGATTTTTTCACCATGACAATTTCTTAGAGTTATTACATGATGGCTTACTCCCCATCCTGAGTTCCATATAGTTCACATTGTTCTATGCTTGATCACTATTATGGTTGGATTTATTTTCTCGAGGTATGTGATCCTTCTGATTCATATTTGGATTTGTTTGCACCTATGGTTTGAATAAAAATTAGTGATCAGATAGTGATTTCTATCAAAAAATAAAAATTTATTTTCATTCATTGTCATTTGGGGTTTGTGGGATGTGGTAAATAGTGTACTCAGTTTTAGATTATTTTATTCTCATGGGTTTCCCCTATTTAATGTTTTCCTTTCAGTTGGAAGTCTCCTCTGCTGTGCGCCTCTCCTCTGCCACGTACACACCTCTGCCATGTGCTTAACGACACCTTCATGGTGAGTTTTCTCCTGTTACTCATTGGTTTCCTCTTGTTCACATGCTATTACTATTTGATATTGATGGTTATAATCTGAAATATACGGGCTAAACGCCCCGCTGAAAATCGTGGTCGTTGGTGGTCCTTGTTTGCACACTAAATGAATTGAATGTTGGTTGGTTCTTGTTGAACATTGGAATATATAAATTGGAAATATATGTATACTTGACTTATGAATGAACACCCTAGGATGATAAAACATCTATGATAACCCCTGAATTAACAAACAAAATTGAATAAGGGATGCTTTGTAAAATCTAAAATTTTGATTGTTTGGATTGTATGGTGTTGCGATTGAGGTGCCATGCTTATAAAAGATTCGTCCACCTAATGTGGTTTTCTAGGGGCATGTATCAATAGAGCCTTTATAGGGGAACATGAATGAAACTAGAGATTGGGAAGGACTCAAACACTCCTCTAATAATAGGTAGCTAGAGTCCCATTGGAAGTTTTTTATCAAGGGAGGGGATGTTGTACCACCATGCAGGAATGACAGTATAAGGAAGAGTATATATCATATAGGGAGTCTGGCTCCAGCCTAGGGTTTAGGGGCTGGTTATATGCATGTTATGTAGTCTACTATGGATATTGTGGATTCTTGATCATCTACTGTCAATGGTATAATTCCTATATCATCTACCCTTTATTTTATTTTTTATAAAATAGAATCACATTACTTTTTTTCACTCATTTTGTAAATGTTTTAGGCTTGGAGGTGTAAAGCTTGGATAGTGTTATCACCATCGATACACTATTGGTATTATAGTCCAAGAATATAACATGTTGAAAGGAATGATCTCTAGATATTGGTGGTTATCATTTATTTTGTGAACCACCCATGCTTTATATGATACTATTTTATTTTAGTTTTGTTATGGATTAGTTTGTTTTATAACAATCCAAAATCATTTGTTCCCATATGAGAGTTACCTTTTTATCTCCAAAATAGACAGAGTTATTTTCACTTGGATGAGAGGAATCTTCTATCTGGTCATGTAGAACCAATTCAATCTATATTGTATTTTCTCATGGCTGAAATAGTCAAGCATATTGTAGATGTTTCTAGAATGCTGTAGGATTCTTTTTCCGCAATGGTAGTACATTTTTAGGATGTTTTCACTGATGAGGTATAAATTTTACTTCTTAATAAAGAGAAAAACATTATAATCTAGTAAGTTTTGGGAGAAAATTCAGTTTCTATCACAATTTCTAAAAAAACACCAAAAGGGCATCAATTGTTTGAATTACAATTTGATGATATAGAATATAATGGTTTCATATGGCATAGTACTTTACCATGGGGTATTATAGTTCTCTAAAATAGATGGTTGATTGGTATTTATTCTTTTGTTGGACTATTAGAGATTGAACCTGATGAGAGTTATGAATATGTATCCTCATCCATGCATTGATAGTCACATTGATCATCTATGAGGTTCTATGATCTTCTCCAAGATAGATTTGACATTATGATACCATTAGATGAGTTGGACATCGATGGACCTACTATGGACTGCCTTTAGGAGTAGTTATGGATTGTATGAATTTTTAGCGATGATTTTGGGTTTAACAAATGCATTGGTTGTATTAAGGGACTTGATGAATTGGATATTTCATCCTTTTCTGGATCAGTTTTTAGTAGTTTTTTTCAATTAAATATTAGTGTACTCCCAACCCATAGTTGATCTTGACCAACATCTTATCATCACCTTGAGTACATTGAGATAAAATCATATTTATTATCGTTTTCTCCTGTTACTCATTGGTTTCCTCTTGTTTGCATGTTATTACTGTTTGATATTTATGGTTATAATGTGAAATGTACGGGCTAAACACCCCGCTGAAAATCATGGCCATTGGTGGTCCTTGTTTGCGCACTAAATTATTGAATGTTGGTCGGTTCTTGTTGAACATTGGAATATATAAATTGTAAATTTATGTATACTTGACTTATGAATGAACACCCCAGGGTGACATGTGTTTTACTTCACTCACACCATGTATAGATACCATAGAGACTTGATGTGTATAGACTATACATCCCTAGTGGTCATGTAAGGACTACACACCGTGTATTCTACAAAAATGTGATGCATAGCTGGTGAGGTGACTTAATATGTATCTAAAGTACACGACTTTATCTCAAGTTGTTCTAAATGTCACACTACTACAAAAACGGCCTTTATCAGCGCTAGAAAAGCGCTGATAAAGCCAGCGTAGATAAAGGGGGGGGGGGTCCCCTTTATCAGCGCTCCGAAAAGCGCTGATATAGGACCCCTTTATCAGCGCTAAAAAAAGCACTGATAAAAGTACCCCTTTATCAGCACTTTTTTTTAGCGCTGATAAAGGGGTCATATATCAGCACTTCCTTTATCAGTGCTCTCGTTTTAGCGCTGATAAAGGACCCTTTTATCAGGGCTTTTAAAAAAGCGCTGATAAAAGTTAAAAAAATTTAAAAAAAAATTAAAAAATTTTAAAATTTTTTAAAAATACTGCCAATCGGGGGGGGGGGGGGGCTTTTATAGTGCTTGAACCCCCCCTTTTACAGCGCTTTTCGGCCCCTATACAACACCCCACGCACCCCACGCACCACACGCACCCCCCTCCACCCTTTAACAGCGCTTGCTCCAATATTCCCCATGCGCGCGCACCCCTTCCTCCACCAGGATTTGAACTCGAGACCTCCCCCCTACGCGCCTAAGCCCTTACCACTACTCTATTTTGATTTTCTTTCCAATTCATGATATCTATATATATATTTATTTATATATTTAGTTATATTTATTCGTATAGTAATATATATTTATATTAATATATATATATAGTTATATTATAATATATATATAGTAATATTAATATATATATATATAGTGGTATTAATATATATCTATATATATATATAGTTATATTTATTCGTATAGTAATATATATTTATATTAATATATAGTTATATTAACATATATATAGTTATATTAACATATATATAGTTATATTAACATATATATAGTTATATTAACATATATATAGTTATATGAATATATATTTATATAGTTATATTAATATATATATAGTGATATTAATATATATATTTATGGTGATATTAATATATATATTTATAGTAATACTAATATATATATATGTAGTTATATTAATATATATATAGTTATTAGATTAATATATATATAGTTAGATTAATATATATATATAGTTAGATTAATATATAGGTATATAAATATTCATATATTGGTATTTTAAATAAAATGGATATTAGTTATTATTTAGATAAAGCTAATATATTTTATATGTAAATATGTTTAATTATTTATTTAAAAAATTTAATTTTTAGGTGCGAATATATAAAAAATATGTACATATAGTTATATATTTGATTATAAATAGCAGTTCATTATAAAAACGGATGAAATTTCAAAGACATAATATCAATATGAATGTAATACCTTGTAATAAATTTAGTCCCCACCAAGAAAAGCCAACAATACCCCCTTAAACGAGTTTGAAAATCCACAAAATGTTAAAAAATCGGGGTACCCCGAAAAAAAATCAGTTTTGGAGGCCTTCTGGGCCTCTTTTGGCCTCGAAAAACGCTTGACAGGGGTTCGCCCGAGTCACAGCGACGTGGCGCTCGTCACAGGCTTCGATTTGATATGTGGTAGAGCTCAAACGGACACCCGGATCAAAAGTTATGGCCGTTTGAAGTTTGAGTTGCGTTTTCAACATATTTTGGATCTTTTTTAAAATTTTTTAGTTTTTTTAGTCCTCAAATTGTTATTAAATGACTATTACTCTATAATGATTATCAAAATATTAATTAAAAATATATTTTTAATTTTTTAAGAAGTCATTTTCACTAAATATCTTAAATATTATGTATAATAAGTGTAAATGTACATTTATACTTATCTAAAATATATTTAAAAATTATATATTATATTTATATAACAATATAACTATATTTATATATTAATATAATTTTAATTTTTTTTTGAAGTCGACCCTTTATCAGCGCTAAAAAAGCGCTGATAATGGCCCCCTTTATCAGCGCTACTAAGCAAGCGCTGATAAAGGGGGGTCCCTTTATCAGCGCTTTTCGTTAGCGCTGATAAAGGGGGGCGCTGTGAAAAACTGTTTTTGTGGTAGTGTCATGTATTTTCTAAGCCATTATTCAATCTTTGTAAGACTAACTTGGAATAAATTTGATATGTGTCAGATTAAATCCGGTATCTTATACATACACGATGTTCACCCTACTGGACACACCATGTATATGGATTTTACATGTGTTTAAAGGCATTTGTACCATGATTTGTTTTTCTAAAACCCAAACAATGCTACTTGATTAATTAAAACATAATATTAGGCAACTTCTCGAGATCAAACCCATAATGACGATGAATATGAATAAAGAATGGATGAATGTCAATCGGTTGACAAAAGAGTATGAAGATGGCGTGAAATAGTTTATCTAGTTTTCATAAGATCATGCATGTGACCCTTCTCAAATCCTTTGTCCATGTTTACATTGTTGTTATTCAAGACAAATTAGTCCAGAGAAGATGGAAGAACACCTAATCTGTCACGGAATAGATCGAAGTTATACATGTTGGAATAAACATGGGGAAAAAACCAATGTAGGTAGTGACTCAGAGAACAAGACATTTTATAGATCGTCTGATATGATTAGAAGCGTGAACAGTGAAGACGATCATATGGAGGGTGTGATTACAGATGTGAACGATGATGAAGATCATATTGAGGAAATGACAAGGATAGTTGAAGATGAACTTCGTGATTGCCCAAAATTGCTTGAGAAGTTAAAGAGTTGTGAAAAAACGCCATTGTATGCTATTTGCACTAAATATACAGCATTGTCAGCCGTATTGAATCTGTATAATTTGAAAGAAGGCAACAGGTGGATTGATTCCAGTTTTACGGAACTACTTGCTCTCATGAATGACATGCTCCCAGAAGATAATGAACTCCCAAGATGAACATATGATGCCAAACGAATGCTACGATCGATGTGTATGATCTCTGAAAGAATACATGCTTGCCCGAATGATTGTATATTGTTTCTCAAGGACCACAAATCACTTAAAGAATTCCCAAAGTGTGGTGCTTCCTGATACAAGAAATATGGTTCTAGTCCTACGAAAGTTGTATGGTACTTTCTAATCATTCCTAGGTTTAGACGCCTATATGGAAGTGAGGAGACTGCATGACAATTGACATGGCATGCAGATGCAAGAATTAAAGATGGGAAACTATGTCACCCTGTAGTCTCTCCTCAGTGGAGGAGAATTGATCACGAATATCCTGAATTTGGGACGATCTGAGAAACCTTCATCTGGTGTTATCTACAAATGGGGTGAATCCTTTTGGTTTTCAAAGCATTAGTCACAGTACATGGCCAGTTATGTTGGTAAATTATAATTTACCACCATGGTTATGCATGAAACGAAAATACATCATGTTATCTATGCTTATATCAGGACCAAAACAACCGAGTAATGATATTTATATTTATTTGGCCTCGTTGATCGAGGATTTGAAAATATTGTGGGATTCAGGTGTTACGATGTATGATGGTTACAAAAATGAATAGTTCACTTTGAAAGCCATGTTCTATGGGATGATAAATGACTTTCCTGCTTATGTAAATTTTTCAGGATATAGCATTAAAGGAAGTCAAGGGTGTCCCATTTGAGAACAAGGTACACAATCAATTATGGTGAAACATTCATCGAAAACCGTGTTTCTAGGACATCACAGATTTCTACCCTGATGACATAAGTACCGATCTTGGAGGACATCATTTGAAAAATGTTCAGAGGAACGTACAACACCGTCTCTACAAATAGGTGATCAATTGTTTGAGAAAGTAAAAGATTTGGACACTACTTTTGGTAAGTCATTTTTGAAAAACCTTACAAAAACTGGTTGGAAAAAGAGATCAGTTTTTTTTGAATTACCATACTAGATTTGTCTGTATGTGAGACATTTTCTTGATGTTATTCATGTTGAAAAAAATGTATGTGATAGTGTCATTGGCACGTTGCTAAATGCACCTGAAAAAACAAAGGATGGAATTAATGCTAGATTGGACATGGTTGAGATGGGAATACGAGAAGAGTTGGCACTAGTGAAGGGTGAAAAAATGAACATTTCTTCCTCCTGCTTCTTACACTCTTTCCAGGCAGGAGAGATATCAGTTTTTCAACTTCTTGAATGACGTAAAGGTTCCATAGGGGTATTCATCAAATATCAAGAACATCATGTCAATAGTAGATTTAAAATTAAAGGGTTTGAAATCACATGACTGCCATGTTTTGATGCAAGATCTAATTCCTATAGCTTTACGTTGCATTTTTCCCAAGAATGTTCGCTATACATTAATGAATCTCTGTTTCTTCTTCAAAGCTATATGCAGCAAAGTTATAGACCCGGCGAAATTTCCAACTATGGAAAGAGAAATTGTCGTCATATTATGTGAATTGGAAATGTTCTTCCCGCTGACATTTTTCGATATGATGGTTCATTTGATGGTTCATTTGGTGAGGGAGATTCGACTATGTGGTCCTGTACATTTTAGATGGATGTACCCCATTGAACGGTATATGAAGATTTTGAAAGGGTATGTCAAAAACCGAATTCAGACAGAGGGTTGTATTGTGGAGAAATATATTGTTGAGGAAGCTATTGAATTTTGTACTGAATACCTATCTGGTGTGGAAGTCGTTGGCCTACCGAAATCTCGTCACACTGGGCGGCTTGAGGGTGAAGGAATTTCTGGAAGAGAGGTTGTCACAATCAATATTACAGATCGGGAGCATGCCCACCTTTACGTTTTGTATAATAGTTTCGATGTTGACCCATATGTTCAAACCCACAAAGAAATTATTAGGCGTTTGAATCCTTTTAGGGCTGAAAAATGGATATTAGATACACATAATCGACAGTTTATAGGATCGTTTCGATACCATATTTTTAAGCAGTTAGATGAAAATCCAGACTCAATTTCAGAACGACTTCGATGGCTGGCGGAGGAGCAAGTGTGTACGTATTATCTTACAATGCTTATGTAGTTTACAGTTATACATTCTATACTAATGAACATGATGAAGACAGTACCATGAAGAATAGTGGGGTTACACTTGTGGCTGAGGCGATGCATGTTTCTGGTGCTAAGGAAAAAAATCCAATTTATGCGAATATGTCATACTATGGCATCATCAAATGAATATAGGAGTTGGATTATACAAAATCCAAAGGGGGAGATTGTTGGGCAAAAATCCCTCAAGGTAACATTGCAGCATTTTTGGGTTGATTGTGTTTGTTGACAAAGCAGGTTTCCATGGAGAATTGTCGAGTTCCCGAGAAGTTGTTGACATTCCATGTTGACAAAGAACTTTGACAAAGGAAAGGACGATCTGGAGGCGGTACAAAAGAGCAGTACAAGGTGGCGCCGTTTTCCAGTGTTTGCCAAATTTTTGGGCCTGAAAATCGCCAATGGAAAAAGGAGTGATATGTTGTTGGCGAAGGTTGAGGAGAGAGAAATGAAGGAGGTGTGCGGAAAAATCAAGCGTGGCGCGCAAAACTAGCGGGTTGCGCGAAATCTTGAAGTGTGGCGCGCAAAACAGCGGGTTGCGCGAAATTGTATTTCGCGCAAAAGATGTTTCAAGGCCGAAAGCTTGAAAATCGGTGAAGGCATGAGGCGCACGAAATTTTGGAGGCGTGCGCGGAAAATTGAAGTGGCGCGCGAAATAGCGGATGAAGTATTTCGCGCAAGAGGTGTTACGAGGTCCGAAGCTCGTAAAATGGAAAAGGCATGAGGTGCGCGAAATTATGGAGCAGTGCGCGGAAAATGTTTGTGCGCGGAAGATCAAAGCGGATTACGCGCTCAAGGAGGGTTTTTCGCGCGGGGTCGATTTTTCCTATAAATATGAAGTGACCCTCCTCCATTCAATAGAGCTCAAGACATAGAAAATACCCGAGCTCTGGTGCGCGAAATTGAAGTTAGAAAGGGTGTTGCGCGTAAACTTAATCGTTTGCGCGTAAAGTCAGCAATTGCGCAGAAAGTTTGGGTTGGCGCGTAAAAGGAAGGTTGCGCGAAAAGTGGATTTCGCGCAAAGGTAGTGAATTGCGCGCAAGGCAGTTTCCAGGCTGCGCGTAAAATTTGGAGGTTGCGCGAAAAAGGAATTTCGCGCAAACCATAGAAATTACGCGCAAGACACAGTAAGGGTTGCGCGTAAAAATTGAGGTTGCCCGGTACATCCGGTGCAAAGTGAGATTCATCTGCGGGTGAAAGTTGGACTTCAACAGAGCATCTACATACAGAGGAAGATGCATTCCTTCATGGAAATGAAGATACCTACAGGTCTATAAACTGTGAGTGAATCCCTTCCAAGAGCAGTGAGCTTAGGAAGAGGAAGAAGGTGATCCTCTCCACCGGCAGTGAGCCAGAGAGAGAGAAACAGGGAGTGACCCTTGGGAAAGCAGTGAGCTGACCCTAAACATTGTATAGGCAGTGAGCCTGGGCATAGAAGTGATCTATCCCGAACATTGTAATCCACAGCTAGTGAAGTTTAGTGGACTTGGTACGACCGGCAACCTGTCGGCGTATGCTCCTTGGACGTAGCCCTTAGCGGTGAACCAAGTAAAATTGTTGTGTCCTGTGCTTGCTTTACATTCTGTTTATATTGTGCAGCAGGAAAGAGAGAGAAGAGTGTTTTGCTTAACAGCGAAACAAGATCAGAACGGGCTTTAATTTTTAATTAGTCATACCCTGATTCACCCCCCCTCTCAGGGTATTCAGCCTAGTGGACCTAACAAGTTTTTTCAATGCAAGTGGGTTGATAACAGGAGTGCTATTAAAATAGATGAATTAGGATTCGTGAAATTTGATTTCAGTAAGGAAGGGGAGAAAGACGAACCATTTATAATGGCATCACAGGCAGTACAAGTACTTTATGTTCCAGACCCCGCAAACCGAAATTTGTCAATTGTTCTGTTATCGACCAAAACAACTGAAGGGTCAGAAGAAAGTTCAATGGAGGTTGACCCTTTTATAGGGAATTCACAATCATTTCATAGTGGTCCAAATGTAGACGACGTTTTGTATGTCAGATGAGACCACAATGAAGGAATTTACATAGTCGATAGAGGAGTCAAATCTCTTCATCCTTTAAAGAAAAAAGAGTACAATAATCATGTTATTTGTTTATTGTAACATACATTGTGTCACGTTATGTTATTATATGTTCACTGATGTTTTTATGTATTCTAAATTAAATATTAAACCACTTCTATAGATAATGACATCTGAACTTACTGATGCGCCCAATCCTGAGGCACAAAAGGTCTCTCAACCAGAAGCTGGTGGTCCCACTGCAGAGCAACAACATGTTTCTCAACCAGATGCTAGTGGTCCTAGTTCAGAGCAACAACAGGTTTCTCAACCTGTTGTTGCTGGTCCTAGTGCTGAGGTACAACAAGTTTCTCAACCTATTGGAGCTGGTCCCATTGCCAATGCTATTGCTCCGAGGGAAGATATTGATTCTACTTCTGAGGAAATGGTAGGAAATGAAACCCTGAAAGCGCAAAAAAAACAAGAGCGTCGTAGTTTGACAGTGTTATCCAAAATCCTTAAGGAAAAAGCAAAAGGCATCAAATTTGAGGTGGGATGGAATAAGCGAGGCCAACATGTTAACCCCAACAGAGCCATCTTTAGTAGCTACATTGGAATCGTCACTCGGCAACGCGTGCCGATTGATGTACAGTCGTGGCACCATGTTGTCACCGGGCTGAAGACACTAATGTGGGAAGTGATTACGGTAACATTATGATATCATTTTTTAATTTATTAAAATAAAATAAAATACCAAAACATTGACTTACTCTTCATCATCCATTGTAGAGTGAATTTATAGTAGATGTATCACACAAGGAATATGTATTAAGAGTTGTAGGAAGGATTTATAGAGGTTTCCACACAATTTTAACGAAATATCATCTTAAAGATGCAGAAGGGAAAATCAAGCGGCACCAACCTCATCTTTACGCACACTTGATATCCCAAGGAGCGTGGGATGCGTTTAGCAACCGTCGTGGGGAGCATACTTTTCAGGTACATTGTGTGGGGTAATACGTTGTTTGATATTTGATTTTATTCATCACTCTGATTGACAGTTTTTTATTTATGAAACAGCTACTGAGTGCTGAAAATAAAAAATGCGCAACAGAACCAGCATACCCTTACCTTAAAGCAAGGATGGGGTACGCTGAACTTGAGAAAAAATTGGTACGTCTTTTAAATATACCCTACTACTAATATGTGACATAAAACAACACCATAACCATGTTTCTCTGTTTATATGTAGATTGATGAATCGAAATCAAAATCCATATCCATACCACACCATGTGCAATGGAAGGAGGCTCGTGTAAATAAAGAGGGGATATTGATAGATGAAAACAAACAAAAAGTGCGGGAAACATGTGTAAGTATGAAATAATATAAATTTGTGTTGCTTTAAATCGCTATTACATTACAATAACTACTTATTTTTCTATATTTTCTATCTGAAATAGTCACAAGAATCAACAACAACCACACTAGATGCATACATACTTTTAGCAGCCTTGAAGCAGCCAGAAAAGTATGGCCGCATCAGAGGTGCGGGTTTTGGGGTGACACCCCGAACATATTTTCAAAAACAAAAACAAGCAGGGGATCAAAATGAAAAAATGGAAAAGATGCAAGAAAAATTATCTATTTTTCAAGAAGAATTACAATACCAGATAGATATGATAGTAAAATTGATGGGGGAGAGGCAATGAGAAGAAAAAACTCAACAACAACCCCTGCGTGACGATCTTTCCCCACCCCCACCAGCTTTGAGGCGAACCATTCCCCTAAAAAACCTGACTTAGATGAGGTAATCAATGTTTTAATAATTGTTTTTGTGAAATATGTTTTACATAGACACTGATACCTTTCTTGTAATAATATTCCATAGGGTGAAAATGACTGTGATTTATATTTATCAACTCCCACTTATCGCCTTGTAGCGAGGGCTACGGTCTTCAATATGAAAAACAACATGCTACACAACAGACAGCTTCCAAAAGAACATCTTAGAGTGTCAATTAATGTAGCTAATGAGCCGAGTTCCGAGCTACCTGTTCCAAATGACGATGATGACATTCATACGGTTGAACAAGCTGTTAGAACATTCATCGCATGGCCGACAGTTCTTGTAAAAAAACATGTCGACAAAAAGGTATTCATTTCTAATTTATTTTTCAAGCTGGTCCTTTAACATTTAATGAAAAAAAGTCTGAACCGATGAATTTTAATAAATAATACAAAGTCTATGGGGTGAAATGAAAGATTAACTCAAAACTATCCCAAGGATCAACCAACCGATTGAAACGGTCTACCGAGAACACCTTCACCCCTCCCATTCTATATCAACAGTTAATATCATTGCAGGCTCATGTGGATACAAAGTTGAAAGACAGCAGTACTCACATAGTTGATTTTGAAAAAGATATGTATGGAGAGGAGATATCAGATTTCATTAGTGATGAAAATGTAAATGAACTCTTCAAGTATGAATGGCTAAGTGCCTCAGTTGTAAATGTATACATGAGGTAAGTTTTCATGATTTGATTTTACAAAAGCTGATATACTCTGATAATTTTGACTAAATACATTTTATATTTGTCACAGACGTATATATGAAAAACAATTGAAGGGATTTCCCCATGAACAAAAATTTGGACTCGTTAGTCCTCACACGACATCTTCAAAAGACGAAACAGATTCTGATAAAGATGCTGCAATAATGTCATCCCTGCTCAAATCGTTAGAAAACAAAATTACGGATGAAAGACTCTTTTTAATACCAACGATGCAGAGGTAAAACTCTACAATTTAATCATATCAACTATATTTTCATTTCTTTCTTTACTTATTCCTTTTTGTATTTTTAGGGATCATTGGATGCTGATTGCAGTCAATTTGGATACTTCAATGATTTATTTTCTGGATTCAACACATGGATATCCAACAAAACAACCACGCATGATGGCATTTGTTAATTTGTAATACACTAGATCCAACATTTTAAAACTAAACATCTAGTTATATAATTTAGGTTATCTTTTAATGATGATTCTGTTATGATAGGGCGGTGCATCAATATCATCTAGTGCATGGAATGAATCCAAGGCATAAGGATGAGAACACCTACAAGATCTACAACTGGAAAAGTATCTGGGTATATATAATAACATTGCACTATCCAAAAACATATCAAAACAAATTACTTATTTTTTTCTATGTTTCTGTAGTGTCCAAAACAAACAAACAAAAAGGACTGTGATTACGTTTGTAAATTTATGAAAGAGATAATATTTCATCAACAAACAAGCATCCCTAATGAGGTATTTTTGAAAATAATTACTAGTTCATTTAAAATATTTATTAATCCTCTGTGTATTTATATTTTTTTAGTACTACCATGACTGTCACAAAAACTCATATTCAGAAGATGATATAAATGTATTTAGAAACGAATGGGAAACATACCTGATGGAATATTGTACACAAATAGGATGAAGGTGAATTCCTACCACTTATGTTATCTATATATGATCAATGATTATCCTCCAACCTTCTTTGGTGAATTGAGAATGCTCTGATGTATTGAAATCTTAATTTATTACTCAATGTTTTCTATCCCCGGATTCATATTTTTGATCTTTGAACAAATCAATATTGAAGTAAGGCATGATGGTGTGTAGTGCGTATGGGGTGAATGACGAAACCACCGAGGATCAACAAAATCAATTTTCTGTATCACGTTTGTTTGAACTTGTATTCGAGCACATGTGTTGTTGTTTGACTTGCACAATTATTTCTAGGTAGATGTATGAGATAATCAGTATTGTTGAGGGATTTTTTGGAACCAAAATATGGGTCCCAGGATAATTCAAGTAAGGGAAAGGATGGTTGAGATGAAATCCAAGCTCAAATGACCAGTACATCATCAAAAGAATCAACCCTGTGATGCACCATCATGTAGAATCTGGTCCTCGTGATGTTTTGAGGTGTTTTTGGAAGGCATGGGGAGTCTGATGAGACCCATGGCCACCATAAAGAATGTTTACAGAAATCTCCACATGTTTTTTGTGCCTCGTTCCTCTTTACAAGGATCACGCCATTCACATGGTCCATCTTAGCACGTATGTCCCATTCATCCCATTGCTACTCTTGGAAGAACCTGAGAATCTGACAATGCATAAGCCCCAAAAAACCCATACTCATCCAACCAAGAGTATTCCTAGTGTGAATGGAAGCTAACCATAGGTAATACCCACAACATACCTCTTTTAAATATATGGTTTTTGATCCTTCTATTCTAAATAGGGTATGTAAGAAGCCTCCATGAGGTTAAATCCCAACCAATGGTAAACCATCGTGAACCCCTCATTGGGGTACACCTTCACTTATTTTCCCTCTTGAATTACCCTTAGTGGAATCTGAATAAGTCTTCAAAATGAGAAACCTTACCTTTATGGGATGCACCACACTTGGGTCAGACCTCATTGGGCGTTTTGATCCATCTATCAGGTAAACATTCCAGGTGCCTCCTCCTAGAGATGTACCTACCTGATCCACCTTTATAAGTTTTTTGATCCACCCAGGTCTTATATCTCTATAAGACATTAAATCATGACCCTCTATCCTTGTGGGATGTTAAACTCATGGAATAACACAAGTTAAACATGAGTTTCCCTTAATATATTCAATATTAATGTTTAATCAGTCCTTATTAATGTATTGTGGAGGTGTGGTTTTATGTTTTCCAGCAGATTTCGGAAGATTCCAAGCTTTATATAGGTGATTCCATGCTTTTAAATTATATGATGATTTTATTATGCTGTATTTTCTTGCTAAGTGTACTATATGAAATGTTTGTGTGGTTAAAAATGTGTTATCAAAGGAATTTTGGGTGTGTATAGACATGAAATTTATTTTTAAAATGAATTAAGTTGTATTTCCTATGGATTTTCATGCTTAAGTCCTTTAAATGTGTTCGAAGAAATGAGAAAGTTGTGTGATGGGTGTTTTCCAATGGATTTAATATGTTTGTGAATTTTAAAGAGGGGTTTCTTATGAGATGCAGAGAGTCTATATATGTGTATTTACATTGAGTGAAAGTACATGAGAATGTGTTGATATATATGATGTGTATAATGTAAATTGAGCACAATTTCCATACAAGGTATTTTCTTTATGATGTGCAGGGGACAGGGTGAGAGGGCAGGGGTGGTTTTTTGGGGGAGGGGGGGAGGGGGGAAAAGTGGTAGCAGGAAGGGGTATGGGGTGTTCTCAGTTATTTTGAAATATGTAGGGGGTAGGCAGGGGGGTGTGCAATGGGCAGGGGGGAAGTGCAGTGGGCAGGGGTGTGCTGGGGAAGGGGGCAGGGGGTGTTCATGGGGCAGGGAGTGTGCAGGGGTAGGGGGTGTGCTAGGGGGTGGGCAGTGTGTAGGGGGTGTTCTTGGGAAGGGGGTAAGGGTGCTTCTTTTTTATGGAATGGGGGGACATATAGCCATGGTATTAAACAGTGGCTATAGGTATATATCCAAGGTTTAATGTCGTTGTGAAAGGCCCATCATTGGTATCCAATAGGGGAGGATAATAGGGTTGAAGATATTCCACCACTCTTTTAATGTAATTGATAATATTTGATTTATCTCAAAAGTAAAGGAGATATCCCATGGGGACGGGAGAAGGAGGAGAGTGCGTGTAAAAGATTTTGTTGAGTGGAATGAGGGATATATGAGGGTAACCCTCTTTAATGGTTGATAGTGAAAATTTGTTAATTCCACTAATTAATTAGGTGAATTATTATGCCTAAGGGTAAAATAAATTTTTTTCCAACAATGTGGGAATCAATATACACACACTTCTAATCCATATAGTTTCATTGAGTGGCTTACAATCCATTATTCAACCATATAGAGATACTTCCCTAAAAAATCATACCTTAAAAAAGTTCATAACATTATTTGACAAACCATTAACCATCAATGTGAGACCATCATAACCTTAGAACCAAACTGTAGGTTTATCTATTCCCCCTCGAATCATTAAATAGCCCATGTTCTACTAAACATTGGGCCATTTGATTATTATAGATGATTAACCCTAACCATGCACCAATTTCGTTAATTGGTTATTTTATGTTTTGTGCCTCACTAGTATAATTCCATTTAGCAACCCCATTCTTTATTTCATTATTGTATTACTAACATAATATTTGTTTCATTATGTAGGTGAAATCTTTTACCTCAGTTCGAATTCTTTGTTTGAAACCGCCGCCATGGACGAAATTTTTTTAGAGCGGATGGATGCAAAAAGGATGGAACATCATTGTTTTTTAACTATTTTTTGGATAAATGTAATTATAACCAAATTAAACATTGCTTGAAATGTATATAGAAGTGTGTTTTTTTGTATTCATGATTTCAAGTAAATGTATGTATCATTTTTGTTCTTCTGTTCTTTTTGTGTGGGTGTTGTGTGTGCTGTGTGCAGGTGTTGTTTGGACTCTGTGCAGGTGCTATAATGTGTACAGGTGCTGGTCAGGTTCTGTGCAGGTTCTGGTTTTGGACAGGATCTTTGGCCTTTGAGTGCTGATAAATACTACCTTTATCAGCGCTATTTGTATCACTGATAAAGGGGCCCCCCTTTATCTTCGCTGAGATTAAAAACGCTTTTTTAGTGCTGTTAAAGCCTGTTTTTAGCGCTATTATAAGCCATATTTGTAGTAGTGAAGGGCTGATAAAATACCACTTTATTAGCACTAAACAAGCACTAATAAAATCTATTTCTATGAGCACTATATTTTTAGTTATGATAAAGACCTATATAAATAATTTTACTAATATAAATAATATAACTAAAATTTTTTGAATCTATATAATTTTCAAAAAATATAAATGTATAAAATTATAAATATTTTAAAATAATTGTAAATATGTATTTATAAATTTAAGTATAGATATATAATTATAATTATAATTATAATTATTAATAAATATATTTCTAAATATATTTATAAATATTTCTATATAATAGTAAATATATTTATATAATTATATATATATTTAATAAATATATATAAATATAAATTTAATATAAATAAAAATATAAATAGATTAAATATATTAATTATTCAAATATACTTAGTATCATTTTATAAATATTTAAATATATAATTATTTATTGATAATTATATAAATACTGTTTTAAAATGTATATTTATTTAATTATTATTATAAATATATAAATTTATAAATATAGTAAACATACATTTATAAATATATATATTTATAAATATTCATTTGGAAATATATTTTTAAAATTATTAATCAATATGTAATCTTTAATGCAGGAATCTTAAAAATTATTGAAACTGAATAATTAAAAATTAGTAGAATTTAAAAATATTTTAAAAAGGATATTTTTAATTAATTATACAAATTATTAAAAAAAATATGGATATATATTAAAATAAAGCTAAATAAATATTGTAAATATAAAAACATAGTAAATAAACGTGTTTAAATAAATTTTAGAAAATGATTAAATTTCAAAAAATAAAATATAAAATATATTAAAAATAAATAAATAATACGTTATGAAATAATATTAAAAAAATAAATAAAATTCACTAATCAAAAACATAATATATTAAATATATTATGTTAATAAATGAAAATTTTAATGTATAATAAAATTTGAATAACTTAAATAAATTTTAGGTGTGAGTGTTTTCATATTAGATTTCATTAATTATGTAAATATTGGTGTATACGAAATTAATGTGTTTATGTGTATATATATACAAGTATTATATATGTTAAATTGAACAATGAAATTATATAATATGTAATTTCTATTAATGAAATAAATAATAATAAGAATGAATAAATTTAAAAAAATAATTAATTGTTATTAATTATATAGAAAACTTTTAAAAATTAAAAATTAATATATATATATATATATGTCCAAATGAAAATTAATACATATTAATTATATATTTTACAACCATATTAAAAAATTAAATGGTAATGAAGAAACATGTATAAATAAATATTATAAATGGATTAAATTATAAAAATAATAAACATTGAAAAATTGAAAATGAATAAATTATTATATATATATATAGATATATTAATGAATAATTACGTATTAAAATAATAAAAATGAACAAATTTCAAAAATATTAAATTAATAAATAGTTAAAATCTATAAATTATAAACAAAACGAAAGAACACACCTAACCTTATGAATGAATAAATTATATTTAATGAATTCATCTTAAAAGTTAGTGAAATTATATTATATATATATGTACATATAACTAAACAATTAATAAATTGTTCATAAATAATATAAATGAATAAATTTATTAAATAATTAATATACTAATTAAATAATTAATATACTATATATATATATTTTTTAAATTTATTCTTTATTTCATAATTTAATTCATTTTTATTAATTATAAACAGTATATTAATTATTTAATCACATGTATAATTAATATATTATGGAGGGAGATGCATCCGTTGGGATAGAACCTCTCTCGAGCTTCTAATGGTGATTAGGGATTTTTCACTCGATCCTTCAACTAATCAACATATGGATGATCTTGTCTCTGCTAAAGGGTGGTTTGACTCCCACAGAAATATGGGTGTAAGATCGTGATGTCCGAAATCATCTTATAGATGGATCCTGGTGGATTCCTCTGGGTTTACTATGGGAAAATATGTGGCCCTATTGCAACTACATTTGGGTGAAAATTGACCAGAGAAGGTGTAGAATTACTGTTTGTTTTACCATCTAAAAGGGGAGACAAAATTAGTGAAGAAGTCAATTGTCTGAATTTTATCGTTGGATTTTGTTTAAGGTAACTCAAAAATACTAAAATATATCCCTGAAGAATATATATTTTCGATCATTGGGTGACTTACTATGGTTTTTAAATACCATAAATTGATTTATGATGACCTTCTAAAGAAGATGATGAAGGTATGATGCTTCAACGTTTGGCGTATAATTTCAATTTTTAAGGGATTTTTTAATTTTGTGTTCTTGTGAGATGATATTAAATCCTAGGAATGGGGATATGGGAATATCTCCCCAAAACTAGGTAATATTATTTTTTAGTACTAGGATCCATTATTAGATCTAGAAAATGTCACAAACTCTATCATACTAGTTTGGATTCAGATTGAGGGCCTCATTTAGTTCTTCTAGCACTGCTAAATTCTCCAAGATGTGAAATCTATATTATTAATTCCTATTAAATTTTATTTGGGGATGGAGTGTAGGATATATGGGAATTGTTTTAGGTTTTTTATGAAGTGGATTTATTTGAATAGATGATTGAGACCATTTTCCTTACTAGTGGTGAATACAGACTTGAGCGGTCGGTTGAGATCGAGAAGAATCCTGCTTTCTATGGTAATTTTTTTTCATTGTGCATTCACATGACTCATTCCATATGATTCTACTTTTTGAAAATATTAAAAATATTGGTAATCATGTGCATAAGTGAAAGATTAAATTTTCTAGTGAGGATATTTGTAGTGGATTGGGTGTGCAGCTGAAGGCGGTTGGGGGTCCTCAAACATGTGTTCTTTCCTCTGTAGTTTTGGTTGGAGACAACTGAAACTCAGTACAATTTTTTAATGATGTATTGGATTCTACATAGCATCATCATGATCCAAATGGTGGGAAACATATTGATTTGGAGTTGTTTAAGCTTGGCTGTGTGCATTTCTAGAAGCAGTGTTCTCTCCGGGATGATGAGGCAGTGTTTCATGGTGTAATTGATAAGTATGGAAAGCTACACAATGATGATAAAATACTTATTGTGATACTATCATTATCTCAAAGCCTTATGGAACATCATTTGATAGGAAATTGGGCTCCATGTCCTGGGAAGAGGTGCCAACAGAGGGATTAGACAATGAATTTTAAGAAGAGTTTGCATAAGATAGAGTTGATCAATAGCCATCTCCTGAACGGATCATCTCAAGTGCTCTCCAAGGCATGAAATCTCATTTTCAAATTCCTTCACTAATGATTGATTTTTCAAAGGATCCCCATGTGAAGGGACTAAATATATAAATTTTCATACTGAGAATTAACCTATAGAAGCAGTACATGCACCTCAGGTAGCGAGACCACTTAAAATTTTTTCGGCAAATCATCTCTCTTCTCTTCCTATGCCTAGAGGAGTAGTAAATTTGGGGTCACTAGTGATCAATTCCCATCCATCAGAGAATCCTCTTGAAAATTAAAGTGTGGATAAGAAGGTGTTTATGCTTAAAGGTAAGAAATTATTTATGGGTGAATAGGGCTACCAATTCCCCCCTTGACATTCTAAGGAATCTATGTCTACACCTGAGTTAGTGTTGACATCCTCTACTTAGGACTCCCCATGTAGGTGGAACTTCCACCTTGTGGTATCTTTATTGGAAATAAGAATACATATTGGTGCAACATAGCCAATTTTTCAGATCATTTGATAAAATCATATGATTTTTTGGGTAATAATTCAGATGAAGAAAGTGTCATTCCATGAGACAAAAATTCTTCCATTATCCCTCATAATGATTCTCTATATGGAAGGCCTATTGCAGACATCAATGAAGAGGAAGTTGATTGATTTTTCTTACAAATTGAGGAAATCTGTCCCATGATAGAACAAGTTGTTTTTGGTTTCAATGAATTCATTATTTTTCATAAGTTGTTGGTAGTTAATTTATATGATGGATCTTGATCTAATCCAGAGAAGGAATTTCAAGATCTCTCTTGGAAGATCAAGATTTATTACATTGTGGGAGAATCCTATGAATTGTCATCTGAAGAGGAACATGTGCCCCGAAAATTGTCCAAGACACGACGGAGGGGATGACACCCAAAGGGCAGGGGAATACATCCTAAAAATTTAGGCTTTTGTGGGAATTATAGGAAGTGCCTTCTTGTTTATTATGTGGGAATATGTTCCTTGGTTGACAATCTATCCTTATTGTTTGTTATCTTTTTATTAATAAATTTGGAGTCATTGATTTGGTTTCCAATCCATGGCTGAGATGTTTGGGTACTTAATATATTATTATATATATATATTAAACTTAAAAAATTTAATTATAAAAAAAATTGGTGGTTTGATCGGTCCAACCTATGAATCTGAATGAATATATGTTTAAATAAAAATGAATATATATTAATTATGTAAAATAAAACTATATAAAAAACATTTAATGTTAAAAATAATAATCAATGAAACATTTATTAATAAAAATGAATAAATTATACATATATAATAATAAAAAATTTATTATTATTTAATTAGTATATTAGGTATTTAATAAATGAATTCATTTTTATTAATTCTAAAATGTGTATTAATTATTTAATTATATATATGCAATTTTTGTAATTTTTTAATTTTTAATTATATAATTAATATGCTTTTTATTAATATATATATATATAATTAATAAACTAAATATATATATAATTAAATAATTAATATATATGGTAATATATATCAATACAGTCTTATATATATAAATAAATATTGTATATATTAATATATAATCTATCAATATATATGTTTATTTAAAAAATAAGAAATTAGTGATAAAAAAATCAATAAATATAAATAAATATTGAAAACATTTTTAAAAAAATATATTAAATAATTAAATAAAAAAAATATAAAATATTCATACAATCACACATATATATTAATTTTTAATATATTTATATATATATCAATATATATTTTTATATATGGAATAATAATTTAATTATAAAAAAAATAGATAACTCATTAAGCCATCGACCTGAAGGGCCAACCATTTAGGAAGCCCAATAGGGAAGACATACTCGGTTGGTGGACCATGATGAGAAGAGAGTGAGTTGAGACCCATGTTGGCCTATCCATGTAGTCACATACCCATTTTCGTGTGTGGAGAGTGTACATGAGATCCCATCCCCACAATAGTCTTCTGGTGTGCTGATGTCGTAAAATCATCAAAAATGAAGTGGTCAACCGTCTGCATGATGGATGTGGGAATCATGTCCATTATTGATTTAGTTTTATTAGTGTTTTAAATAAAAATAATAAAGATAAACTTTATCAGCAATACAAACGAATGGCTAATAAAGTGAACCATTTATCCGTATTTTTTTAGTGCTAATAAAAGTTAGCACTAAATAAACCAAAATATGTAGTAGTGTGACCAATGATCTCTGCCACTCCCCATCATTATTTGTACATTAAAATTTTCTCCCATTCCCATATTTTTACATCTCACTAATGATCTCTTATTTGGAAACATAGTTATATGTTATTCGATATGAATTCATATTTCCCATTCCCCCTTTTTCAAGAAATGTTTTATTAACCCTTTTTACAGTGTGAGATTTCAATAATAATTTTTTGAAATGTCAAACCATTATTTATCAAGCCAAAGATCAAATTGTGAGAATAAAATTTATTAAATGGGGAAATAATGTAGCACCCTATGTTTTTAAAAGAGTTTTATGATTAATACCTATCTTAATAGGCCATATAATGCTTTAGGAGAATTGGGATATACTATAAAAAAACATTATTTAAATGTGGTCGTCATTACAAAACCTTTTAATTATTGGGGAAGAATAGTATTAAAAACATTATGAAATATATATAAAATTACTAATAAATAAAAATTTATTCCTAAAACCATATTAATTGATCACTTAATATTTTAGTAAATTCATTTTGTTCTTCAAAACATACCTTTTCTTAAAAATGGTATTTATTGTATTTTTGAGAAAATATTATAAAAAATTTCTGAATCATTTTATATTTTATTTGATAAAAGTATATGATTTTTGATAACATCATATCAAAATTATCTTATGTTTATATTTTGAGATTTTTAAAAAAAGTTCAAGTTTTCAATGAATATTGAAAAATACTGTTTTTTATTGAAATATGTATTTTCTTTTAAATTATTTACAAAGTAAAAATATATTTTATATATTCTTTAAGATTTTATTATTTCATTTTTATTAAATATAATCTAATTGATGTCTTTTTTATTAATTTTATAGTTGAATTTGGTATAAAAGCATTTTTATTCTTAAATGGACTTTTTCAGAATAACTGTTTCCTTTTCCTTTTTTATTTTTCTTGTTAAATAAATTTCTTACTATTATAGAAATTGATTCATTAAAAATGTATTCCATATTTTGAATCAATAGGTCCAAACATGGTAAATATAACCCTTTAATTTCTATACATTATGAATAGGAACCATTGTAAATAATTGTCACCACGATAAGGGTAAATCTGGTAATTAAGGATAAAATAATATGATAAGGAATAAAAAATGACCATAACACATGACTTCATCCCATTTTATGAGTTTAATTTATCCAATTACATCTAATTTTTAAAAAATAAGGAAACTTAGTGCCATATTTCTTTGATTTTGTGCTTTAAATTTTTTTATGTGAACAAAAGTAAAAAATATCATTCCCTTTGGTTTATTATCATTATATTATCAAAATTTGGATTAAAAATGGATATGTTCAGTAATAAAAGGGTTATTTGAATATTAAATTAATTATTTTTATGGTAATTTATTTATAATTTTTATTAATTATATAATCACCTTAAATACTTATTCAACAACAACACAATATTTATCAAATTAATACAAAAATAAAATAAATGATTTTATAAATATTAAAAGTAATATAGTTTATTTGTATTATTTTTTCCATTTATTTTTAGATAAATATAAAATTTTATTTAATTTTTAATGTATTATATTATAATTTCATTTCTATAATTTTGGTTTCGATGTAAAATTAAATGAATAGTTCTGAAAATGATATTGGTGATACTTTAAATTTTTTGTAAGGATATAAAATTAATAAAAATTAAATATTCAGGAAAGTTATTGATATATGATTTAAAACATTAACCATGTTATATTTATGGTCCCAGTTTACTTTTAGAGTAACTATATTTACGCCTAATGAGTAAAAATTTTGTTATCACATTAATGGTAAAAAAAAGGGTTAATGCGGGTTAAAATAAAGAGATAATGGTAAAAAAATAATATAAACTTTTATAAATTTTATTATATGATATTATTTCTACCCATAATCACAATAAATTATAATTATATATTTTTGGATATTTTTACCATTAAAATTAATTTATATTACTGTAATATTTTAAGTAATTCCAAGAGTGATCCTCCCCTCACTTATAAAAGGGAATATCCTATCCTATTTATGTCAAACTTAAAAATAATTTAAATTAATTAAATACATTCCAAAATACTTTTATAAAACCCTCCCCAAACCATATAGGATTTTTTATCATAAATCTAACCTAGAAAATATTTAGGTAGAATCCTAATGAGGTTTTCGGGAGAATATGAATAGTTCATAACTGAGAATTTTCATTTAATTGCTTCTTATACCAAATTTAAATCTTATTAAAATAAGACTCAATGATAAAAATATTTTATTACATATAATTATATGTTTTTATGTTAATTGAATAAACTATATTTATCTTCTCTTCAACCAATGGTAAATGAAACCATTATTCATGTATATGGAAGACCACCGCCTCATGAACCAATGTAATTAATTTTCCACTACCATATCTCATGGATAGTTATAATGATAAATTTTAGTTATATATATGTTATTTATAAAATAACTGTCAATTTTTAATATTAATATATCATATATTTTATTACCCTTCCATTCATTGAAAAAGTGATAACGTCATTGATGTATAAATGTGGATTACCACCTCCATGAAGCGATATGATTAATTTTTATTACCACATCACATGGATGGTATGTATAATAATAAAAAAATAAAAAATATTATATTAATGGTACAATGTTAATTATATAAGGATAAAATAGTACTTACCTTCTTTCCATTATGATCAATGAAAAATGTAAATGTTACTCATGCATACGTATAACCAACCATCTCCATGATTGTAATGTAGTTAAAATTTTAAAACCATATTTCATGGATGATTTTTAATGTTTAAATGATATATAGAAAATAACTATTCCCTATTTATTTATTTTGGAGATAATGAGATATTGACCTCTTTGACTGTAGTCAACCTACTGAATTCATTTTGGACATATGACCCAAATATTATCAAAACAACTGACATGAACTTAATAGATTATGTAATTGTATATAAAATATTAATAAGGTATATAAAAGTAATAATAATCATAAATTTTTTTCTTAATTAATTAAATAATTAACATAAGTTTATAATTCTGGAAGATAAAGAACACACTTGATGAAGGGACACTTTATTTTAAAACCCTCATTTTAAATTTTTAAAGGTTTATTTTCTAAATATTATTTTTCACGGTAAATATTATCATATTATTTTATTTATTTATTGATATGAATTATAATAGTAATTTTATTTCAATTTTTTACTTTATTTAAATGGTTTTAAAAAGTAATCTTTTAGTTATTTTATACTAATCACTTTAAATTTATTTAAAATAGATAAAAAATGTTCTATTTTAAGGTATACATCGTCAATGGTTTTTATCACCACCATAACTATTACTTGATTTTTGGATTAATTTACATGATTCTATATTTTCTTCAATGAAAAAAACTATTGAAATTGTTATATTTGTTTTCAGAAAGGGTTCGGAATGAAATAGACATTTTGATATTTGGAAATGATTTTCATATTAGTGTAACAGATCTCATTGAACCACCTTTTCTTTGGGTTATAACCATTATATCTCTAATTGAATATATGTTTCCCTTTGATTCTATATATTTATTATAAATTATATATATATATATATCTGTGTGTGTGTGTGTGTCTTATATATATACTTATATCATTCACCATTCCTTTGATGGGGTAATACATTTTATAAGTTTATTTCTCACATTCCATATTTAAAATAAAATATGATTTATTGGTGAGTTTTCTATTACATAATCATTTTATGCTATAATCATTTAAAGTTTTTATTCCCTAATAAATTCATTATTTTGATACCTATTATTATGTATTTAGATATGAATGTGTATAATATTTAATTCATTCTTCTCTGTGGAATCATTACAAAATATCTATTGATTATGATATGAGAAAATATTATGAAACCCATTTCATTCCATGGGTATTTATTATGTTTATTCATTATGATTTATTTCCTTTGTATAAAACATATAATCATGAAAATGTTATTATGGGTGTTCCCAAATAGTTCTCTAATTAATTGGGTATGGTTTTTCCCCATGATACTTTATGTATGGGATTTAGGAGTAAACCTAATTCATGATGAAACTCAATCAACCATGTGATTTTTTCTTAGAAGTTAGCATTGACTTATTGTTATTTCATGTTTGATATTGATTCCACATTTACTATGTTTTCATTATCTTTTGATACCTTTTTAATTATTTTATTCTCCCATGTGATTACTCATGATATTATATTTAAATGAAATTATATGCACTTCATAAGTGTGAAATGTATAACTTTTTTGAGAAAAATTCATATGTTTTTCATGACTGCAATAGAAACTCTATGACTTTTAATTTTTCCATTGTAACTTCCTATGAAATGTTTTATGAAAATATTTGGGTAAAAATTTTATTTTCATGGGTAACAAACTGTATATTTTAGGTCAAATTTTTAATTTTAAAAGGGAAAACTTATATAAGTATTAATGAACTATCAGTTTTCATTATTTCTTTATATATGTCCCTTAATGTCCTTTTTTGTGCTCATTCTAGGTTTTAAAATGTTTTTTTCATAGTGTTTTGTGGGATTATTATATATAAGGATGATATCGAGATGAAAATTGTGAATATATGTTATAAAAAGAAAACATGTTATATCATAAAAGTTTTGTTTTTTGAAGAAATGGATAAAAAAAGGAAATGTAAACTTTATGATGTAATATTTATTTATGTAATGGTTATAGCCTAATTATTTAAAACTATAAGCCCTAATAATTATCAAATTTAATAATATTAATTATTAATTAAAACACTAGATTGTGAAATATTTAAGGCTTGGTCCTTATAGGTAGGAAATGGTAAATTAATCTGGGTCTTTAAACTATATTATATTCATTGTATCGTAAGAGATTAATAATGTTTAATGTAATTAGAAGGACTCTAGGATAATGTAGGATAGAAAAAATATTTCCTCACTCATTTTGAAAACATTTTATGAATTATAAAGTGTTTAAAATAAATTAGTAAATGTTTTGGTTAAAACAATTCCATGTTTCTCTCAAGAAAGAGAGGGTATTAAAAATATGATGTCAAAATGGTGTATAATACCTATTAATATGGGGATTATAATTTTTTTAAAATTTTTAGTGGTTTTTAATTTCAATTAAAAATTATTGATCAAGAAAATTATTTAAAATTTTAA
Source organism: Viscum album (assembly GCA_963277665.1). Lineage (NCBI taxonomy): Eukaryota > Viridiplantae > Streptophyta > Magnoliopsida > Santalales > Viscaceae > Viscum > Viscum album. The sequence goes on from OY728120.1 coordinate 1,495,955,098, forward strand.
ATAAATAAAATAAAAATATATTAGCAACAATTGGACATTTTAAGCGCGATTAATATGATAAAACTCACCATAAAAGAATTGGAGTTTAAAAATATAATTAATTTTCACTTCCAATAAATGTAAGTATTAAAATAAAATAGATAATAAGTGGAATTATCCTCTGAAATAAAAAATAAGTAAAATTTATTATTTAAAAGAAAAACCCTAGAAATCACCTTAAAAAGAAAATAAAAACAAACAAAACATCATGTAATAGTTTACCACATCTCCTGGACTTATAATTTTCTAAATCCTACTTTAACTCAATAATTATCATGTATATGAAAATCATATCATTGTTGGATAGAAAATAAACATATATAATTGAAAATAAAATATAAATGTGTTATTCTATGATAGAAATCCTTGGGGCATTATTTTTCTTACTTCAAATGATCTCCATGGATATGATAAATCTATTTTACACTACATTCTATGAAATGAAAAAAATAAAATATTAGTTATTTAATAAAAAACTAAAGAAACTAAAATAAGTGATGAAAATTAAAATTATGAGGTATCCTCCCCATAAGTTCTAACATAATGCTACTTATAACTTGGTAGAACAAGGTATCATCCATGGTATAAAGGTATGGAGATTTCATTTATAGGATCCATAATATATGAATTTTATAGGTGTCCCTAAGTGAGCAACATGTTTTGAGAAAACCAAATGAAAATAAAAATACCATATACCACATAAAATAAATGAATTAAAATGTAGTTTGAGAAGGGAAACAGAAATGGAGATTCACTTTTAGTTAATATATCCTCATTGACATGATAATATTATTATTGTTGTCTAAGTCTATAACATCCCATAATTTAAATGAATATTTTTATAATTTTTATTTCTTAAAATAAATTTTAAGTTATTTTAATTTATTTAAATTATTTAAACCTAAATTTTAGGTTCATATTTATCACATAATTAGTTTCAATTTTTTAATACATATATGGATATAAAATATCAATTCTTGTACAAAGTAATTTCAAAAGAAAATAAAATGAAACAAATAAAAATAGTCATTATATTATTATTTTCAAGTTAAAACAATACACATAAAGGATAAATATACTCTGTAAAATTATAAGTACTCCAATAGAAAAATAAACATATTTAAATAATAGAAATTTAATTTGAAATTTTGGGGTTTCAATGTACCTTAGAATTATGAAATTCAGGAACAATATTGAAAAAATAAAACAAACTATTAAAAATAATATTTGAATTTTTTAAATGATGTATAGAGGACCCTGAGAGAATTGATTTGATGATTTATGGTAGATATAAAAGGTTTTTATTGGATGTGTAATATTATATGGCTATTAGTAATATTAAAGTTACAATAGTAACCTAGATGTTTGAATAATAACATAACCATTATAATAGTAAATTAATAATTTTTTAAACAATAAATTAACCATCTAAATAATGTTAACCATCAATTAAATAAGTAAATATAATTTTAAAAATTCCATGAAATAATTACTCAATCAATGAAATATAATGTAAGTATAAGTGTACAGTTTTTATAAAATATGTTCTATATTATTTAGTGAAAAAATAACTTCTATAATATAATTAATGATTTTAATTTTGTAAATTAGAAGATTATTTTTTAAAACGAGATGTTATTTTTGAAATCAACATGTCAAAATTAGATAAGGGTGACGTTTTTGGTTTTTTCATGAATAATATAATATATTGGTGACCAGTTAAATACTATATTTTATAATGGTTTCATATGGATCAATTTTTGGGTTTCTATATTTTAGTTAAATATTATATTAACCTATTTACTATTAATTCATTATCTATTAACTATTTAATAACATGTTTGGTCATTATTTGGAGAAATAATATTATATTATATTATTTTATTCAAAAACCCTTCTTCACCTTTTATAAATACCAAAAAACTTCTCATTACAAATTAAGTTTCTTATATTTTCAAAGATAAATAAAATTCACTAGTTTATCCCTCTTAGTCATGTTGGGTATGTTAGGGTCTCATAAATAAAGCACCCTTTTAATGCCTAAATTGATTGGAAAAGGAGTCATTTCGAAGAGTAAGGTAAAAACAACAAGTCATTCCCATTCCTTTACATTCCATTATTTAATATTATTCCCTTTTATAAATCTAATATTAATGTTTTCTATCATAAAATAAATGATATTTTTATTTTTTAATATGACCAGAAAACTATAAAATTACATAAGGGGTTTTTCAACAAACTCATTCACGGTCGATATATGTGCTTATAAATATGTGTTTAACAATTATTTTCACCTTCATGGATGGCTATACGAAATCATTTTACAATTAAATGTAAAAAATATTATATCATGATTCATATTCTCAAATGGGTAAATAATATAAAAATTAAATAAAAAAATTATGAATAGTAAAACTACTTAAATGGGCATACCATTATATGATAATAATTATACTAAAAAACCATAATTATGTTGGAACTCTTTTTTTATATTTATAAATATTTAACTATAGGAAATATATGAATACCATATCATTACACCTATAGATATTTTGGAACCATTTGTGTAATGCCTGGGCTCATGGACAACTCAATAGTTCCTGAGCCAGTGCGCCACATGACCTCAGACACACCTCCCCATAATCCAGAAGCTGCTGACTAGTAATGAGGGCCTAGTCTAAACAATGGGGATAAAATTCACTAGAATAAAAGATAAAAATTTAAAATAATAAAACATCCATAAAACATAATTAATATATTCATAATAATCAACAAACATCCCATATCAAAATGATGGTTTCATACAAGACAAACATCCAAATGATCATCCACTAGACCATCCATAAATAAAAAATAAAACAAAACCAAAAATAAAATAATGACTTACTCCCATTCCCAGGATACACTACATTCCCAGTCTCTAGATACCATCGAGCTTCTCCATCATGATCCACTACACAACCCATTCTTTGACAAAAAAGTAAAACATAAGGTGTTCACATGCCCCACAATGTCCATAATGGGAGTAAGTACATAATATAGTAGGGTCACACCAAGAACCCCTAATATAGATCATTATATGAATGCGTTTAGATGAGGAAAAAATATATAAAACAAAAATGCTCTTTTTATCACCATCTATAAACTAGGGAACCATGACAACTGATGAGATACCAAAACTCATCAGGTCATTATGTGTTAATTGGTCCACCATGACACCCAACCATATATGTTTTAGTTCTATGACAGAATCCTATCATCACCTTGTGCTATGAATGTTGTATCTTATCCCATACCAAAATATTTATAGTATAAAATTCACCATATCCTGACCACTACTTGCATGTATATGGTAGAGTCCCAGATCATTGTCCTGAACTCGCCTTCTCACTCAATGTGGTCCAGCTAACACCTTACCTATCATGGTGGATCATCCCTATCCTAACAACTACCTTATCTATTAAGGTAGGGTGCACAATCCTCATCTCACATCCCATAACATCTCAACCAGACCCTCTCACTATGGGAGGTCACACATCACATCCATTTCCTTCTCACTCATAACATCATCACAAACTAACCACTCCCCTCTCATAGGTGGGTCTCACATGCATTGGTATACCTATACCATCTCACTCAAGGTGGTATCTTCGAACATGATCTCACTCATGAAAAGAAAAAAATAGAGTTATCCCATAACTTCTTACTCAAGGTTATCCTAGAATTCATACAAAATGAGTATATAATCTCATTTACTATAATCGATCCAGTGCTATCTCATTCACAGTGTGGCCATGTATTAGGACCCATAATCCCCCAGGATGTGTTTATCACTTACCAAGTGCATACAATACGCACACAAGAAATAAAAATGGGGCACTTATCTCCCCACATGGGCTCACTACATTTTCAATTGGGCACTAGTCACTAAAGACCTGGCCCCTAATCTTTTAATCATCACCATCAACTCACCTTATTCACTCGTTGGTGAATTCATATCATTTAGGTACTAATAAAACCTTACCAAAATTTAAAGGGTCTAATTCCTCATATATCCCCCCTTGGAATCTGAATTCCATTTGTTTAAACCACATACTAGAACCACACATAGGTTATGTATTATATATTTGATGCGTGATCTCTCAACTTGTCACACAAAGTAAACCCCTATCAATCATACATGGAAAGTCCCTAAGGGATTATCTTACTCATCTCTTACACCAAGACTCTCCTTTAACCTCATGAGGTAGTTCCAAGTCACTTTTGAGATGCAGGACCATCTCTTCCGTCATCACTTAGTCCAAAGTCTCTCATGTCTTCCCACTAGTCCTAGCAACCCATACTAAGCTATCCCATATCACCACACATACCTTAATACCTACCACAAAGACTCTCATCAACTTAACTTGCACTCTTTCTGTAACACCCCAAGCTTCTACGGTACGTTTCCCTTTGAATAATGCGATAGCGTGTGTTGTACGCAACCTCGAGTTCTAACACACACCACAACTAATTAAACTAGCCGTTGTGAATAGTAATACCTAATTTTTGAAATTATATATATTTTATATTTGAAAATGGACTTCATTTTTGGACTCGGAATATCGAATTTAGCCTAAGGTGAAATTTTGGTACTTTTCGGATAACTTTCATATTTTGATGAATAGTGAAAATTACTAAATTTTAATTAAAAACAACTTTTTTAATCAAAATAATTAATAGTGATAAATTATGAATTTGAGTGGTTTTAAAGTATATTTAGAATATATTTTTACCATTTAATATAATTTTGGTCGTTGGACATAATTTTACAATTAAACCGAACATAAACAAGTGTCAATCTTTTGATAGTTATTATCTCTTAAAAACACGCTTTTTGTTTTGACAGCGGGAATTAATTTTAAATTAATTTCTGCCACTTCTGTGTTTTGAATTTAGGAAAATGGATTCCATATTTGGAATCATGATGTTCAAATTGTGTAAATAGGTAACTTTTATTTTTAGACATTTTGAATAATTACTGCGGTAAATATTTTATTTACCATGGTTAAGGGTAAATCCGGTAAATAAGGGTTAAAACAAATAATATTATAATAATACTAAATTACCCTAAAACGTGTCTTAACCCTATTGGTTGATACATGGTCGACCATGGGAATCTTTGGGTCTATTTTGGGACCCCATGGATCCACTTGTAAGTGATAATGACACATTATATTAATAAAACTTAAATAAAAATAAAAATGGCATAAGCTTACATCGTTTAGAAGAACAATTGTTACATAGGGTTATACATGTTGGATTTTCGATTATAAATATTCATTATAAAGATAAAAAGATTTCCTACATAATGATATTTTATTTATAATTTTTAGACATTAAATAATTTATTTTATTTATGACACAATGATGATGCAGTAATTACTATAATAGTTAAAAATTAAAATAATTGATATTATAAATACCCAAATAAATATAATATGAAACTTTTAATGAATTAAACTAATTTTCTAGGATAATATGATATATTAGGATTTATTTAATTGACTTTTTTCGAAGTAATAAATCTGTTATGAGTTTCACAAAAATCAACTATTGAATAGTGTCAAAATTGACATAAAAGAGTTCTTAAAACAAATATTATATTATTAATTGATATTAAATTCCTAAAAATCTAAAATTCGGCCAAGAGACTTATATTATGATAGGTTAATCATTAATGGACCACTTGGGGGTCGCTTGGATGTATATAGTAAGTTTATTAACCATATTATATAAACATACAAAGAGACATTGTAAAAGTGAAACTAATTAACTTAGAGTTAATACTTAAAGATAAGGTTAATATAAGTACCCAAACCTGTATAAATTCTATTGGATGAGTTGTTTTCGACCTATCCCTACCTCATCCTTTGAATAGTCAACTTTGGAGCCTTTGGAAACCGAATATGAATTTATTATAAATTAATATTTCTAGCTTTTCCAAAAGTGCCCCTCACCCCTCTTATAAAAGGGCACTCCTCCTTCTCATTTCTTCACACCTTCAAAGCCTTTTGGTTCGGCCAAACTCTGCCCAAATAATCTCCCAACATCCCTAACTACAACCTAGAGGCCTTAGTTTGATCAGAAAGCCAACCTAAGGAGCCCTTTTGATCAAATCAAAAGGAAGAACCCGAAGAAGAGGTAATGATTTCACCACCCTTTTCTAAGTTCATTTCTTCTTCCACTTCTTCTTCCTTTGTTCTTACCATTCTAAAATAATAACTCCAGTATCTCACATATACTGTGATGTTATTATAATTATGGTACAACCATATTCAGTATTCTATCCACCCTTTGAATAACATGTCACCATACGTGCGTACGTACGGCTTACAGTCTCCACGTCGTGGTGTAATTGTTATTCAATATAATATTATTTGGATGGGTATAATAATGATGTGTAACTCATGTAAATAATAAATATAACATGTTAATGATTCTGTATATATGATATACCATTCATTTATATATTATTTTAATATCAAAATAATGATATTGTCGCTCGTGCGTACGTACGGACTACCGTCTCCACGAACGCGATGAGATTCATTCTCCATCGTAACCATTCAAGTATAATTATCATTTTATAATTTAAAAATTATGTTTAAGGACTAGATATCATTCTGGATATGAATAAGATACAACAACCATGGCTTATGTAACAAAACATATAAAGAAAATGAGTAAGTTAACACCCGAAACGACGATAATTCTAAGATATTATTAACAAATCAATGTTAAAAGATCATATATGATATCATATTAATATATATGATTCTTGTATAATTTAATAACAATTATTTCACCATTATACAGAAGGTTAACCTACCCCAACCAAGGAAAAGTACAAGGTAAGGGTTATTTCACAATCTCTTCATTATCCGAGGTTGTTTATATGTAATAATCTACTGGGATCTCGTTATCATCCACATCCATGTTTCTTCAAAATGTATTTCAAAACATTTTTACTATTTACAAGAATATGGGTTAAAGTCTTTTATACCCTTGTTTGACTTTTTATAAGAGGTTTATAAAGGAATCTTTCCGTCGTTTTCAAAACAAGGTCCTTTTTAACCTTTTCGACAGAATTGAGGTAAGAATGTTTTTTTAACTTATACGGCGGGTGCGGTTATTTTCCACCGTTATAAAATCGTCGAAGCTTTCCATACAAGCTTATAAGAATATTTTCAAAGAAAATGTTTTATTTTATATGGATCTTAAATGATTTCAAAATAAAAGGAGATACTTCTTTAAAAAGAATTTTGATTTCATCTATGTCAACATCCTTTGATGGATTTTAAGATTATTCGAAGTTCATTTATTATGATACAAAACTTCTATATTGTATTGAAGGTTTTGTGATATGTTTGATTGTGGATGTGCTATTTTTATACCATTCATAGTTTATGGTGAAATTATTGACATTTCGTATGCTAGTTTTAATACGAATGTTTATGTTATGTTTAAACCTTTTCATATGGGAATGCATTGGACTTAATAAGTGACGGGTGGAGCCCGCTATAGCTCCTCGATGCATCGGTAGGTCTCATGAGACAAACTAGTGTCTTGGCACAAGGCCTTGACAAAATCTTATTTGTAGTCTTGGCACGAGGCCTTGGCTATGTGGTTATGATAGTCTGGAATTATGCATTCCAACATTATGAAAGTGGTTATTGATTTTTGCATGTGATTATTCGATTAGTAGAATATCCATGTGAACAAGTAAATGGCATTATTTCATTTTACTTTTGCCATACTATGTTGAAGTTCAATTTTAAAAGGCTTTTGTTTTAGTAATTCATTGCCTTAAATGTTTATGCTTATTTTGAATGTTCCGCTATATTGTTATCCTTACTGGGCATTTGAGCTCACCCCTTTTCTATGTTTTATTTTTCCCAGGTAGTGAAGAAGTAAATTATGAATGACTTGCAGGGATATTATGAGGGGTTAATAGTGTGGATATGAAGACTTTGTTGTTGTAGTAGTTTTTCACTTTGAAATGTAATGTAAAACTTTATGATTATATCTAGTGTTTCCAAGGCTACTAAACCAATCGGTCTTTCGAGATTTGATTTTCTTATGATCATGCAAATGTTACGAAGTAATGCACCGACTCTGGGTAGCTGGGGTCGGGGCGTTACAGTTGGTATCAGAGGAAGTTTAGTACAAACCTTGGAAGCTAGATTTAGATAAACTCTGATTAGAGCACATAGACCTAAGATGAACTTTGAGGATTAGTATAGAAGAACTTCCTAGAATTTTGGTATTGTAGAGATTTTGTAAGTTTTCCGAGAAATACATCCCTGTCTGGATACGAGCAGGTAGAGGCGGATCTGGCACAGATGTACCTAGGGGTAAAACCCGAAAACACCGCTTTGAGCTAGACTCGAACGGGAACTGGTGCACGACAACGAGCCTTGCTGCACTCTTGGTTACGACACTCCCGGGGGATATGCTTAGGATAACTCTTACTTTCTTTACAAATCATTATGAAGGGTTTATGAGTATATACTTCCTCAAAGAAAACATATTTATGATTATGGATTATATCCATAGATAGTTCAATTTATGTTTAGTGTTTTATAAGTATGGGATTATGTATTTTGATGCATAAACTGATCTAGTTTATGCCATTTTTTTAGAAATGGCGCCTAGTGGAAGAAATGGAAACCGTATCAATGCACGCACTCCATGTAGGGATTGCCCTCCTGCTCAAGATAATTATAGTGGGGCTGGTGATGCAACTGGTGCTGATCAGCTAATCACCGTACTGGGACAACTTACTCAGGTTATGAATAATAACCTTACCCGTATGGAGCACCCTGATCCGCAGCGTGGAGGATCAATGTTAGATCGATTCATGAGACAACAACCACCAACGTTCAATGGGAGTACAAATCCCTTAGTAGCTGAGCAATGGATATTTTCCCTAGAGAAAATATTTCAGGCTTTGGGGAGTAGTGAAAGGGAAAAAGTTACCATGGCAGTTTACCGCCTCACTGGAGATGCTGATCAATGGTGGTCATTGATTCAAAACATGAAGGAAGATGATGAAGTATCAAACATGGAATGGAGGGAGTTCAAAGATCTGTTTTTAGAAAAATACTTTCCTCGCAACCATCGAGCAGATATGGAAAGACAATTTCTGAGTCTGAGACAAAAGGAGGATGAGAATGTCACAAAGTATGAGGCTAACTTTACAAGGTTAGCGAGGTACGCTGGTGATTATATTTGCAACCCAAGAAGTAAGATTGATCGTTTCTTTGATGGGTTAAAACCATTTCTCCGTCGAGCATTAGTCTCACAATCCTTTTCATCATACGAAGACATTGTCTCATGTGCTATCAAGACCGAAAAGGAATTCTCTAAGTCTTATGACTTTAAAGCAAAGCAAGAGAAAAAGAGACCTGCTGATCAATCTAGGAATGGAAATAAGGGGATGAAAGGAAAGGTTGAATATCCATATTGTGGTAAATGCGGGAAGAAACATCCTGGTACTTGCTTGAAGGGAATGGGAGTCTGTTACAAGTGTGGTGAAAAAGGCCACCAAGCTCATGATTGCAAGGGGAAGAAGGAAGCTACCAACGTTCAGTGCTACAATTGCAGGGAGATGGGGCATTATGCAAATGCATGTCCTAAGCGTCAGGAGAACTTACCTCAGAAAAGGCCAAGGGATCAAGGCCAGGCTTATGCTATCACTACTGCTGAGGTAGAAGCTCCGAAAGATGTGGTGGCAGGTAATTTAATGGTTTCCTCAAGTTTAGCAAATGCATTATTTGATTCTGGATCATCGTATTGTTTCATATCTTCCCAGTTTTCTAAGAAAATTAGATATTTCCAATTTGATTTAATAAGGGAGTTGTCAGTTAAAACTCCTAAGGGAAGTATCGTTGCAACAAAGTTTTGTGAATCAGTCCCCATTAGAGCACATAAATTTTCTTTATCTGCTGATTTCATCGTCATACCTATGATTGAGTTTGATATAATCCTCGGTATGGACTGGCTTTCGGACTATGATGCGAAGATTTATTGTAAGAAGAAAGAGGTTACGATTCTTGATGATAATGATAAGGAGCACCTTATTTTTAGAGCAGAATCGTCACCACCTAATTCTTATTTAGATCCACCCCCTGTAGCTCAACTTAATTCAATTATCGGGGAGGAAGAGAATGAAATAACTGTCGGTGAGGAAAGGAATGTTCAAATAGAGGATGTACCTGTTGTGAAAGAGTTTGTAGATGTATTTCCGAAAGATTTACCTGGACATCCTCCAGAACGAGAAGTTGAGTTTTCTATTGATTTGATTCCTGGATCAAGGCCTATATCGAAGACCCCTTATAGAATGGCCACTGTAGAGCTAGTCGAACTAAAGAAACAACTAGAGGAATTGAGTAATAAGGGATTTATTCGCCCTAGTGTTTCTCCATGGGGAGCCCCTGTTCTTTTTGTTAAAAAGAAAGATGGGTCTATGAGGTTATGTATCGATTACAGGGAGATCAATGCTATAACGATAAAGAACAAGTATCCCCTACCTCGTATTGATGATTTATTTGACCAACTGCATGGAGCTCAATACTTTTCAAAGATTGACCTTCGATCTGGATACCATCAGTTGTGTGTAAAGAAGGAAGACATTCCGAAAACAGCATTTCGAACCAGGTACGGGCATTACGAGTTTACTGTAATGCCGTTTGGATTGACTAATGCACCCTCTGTATTCATGGATCTGATGAATAGAGTTTTCAAGGAGTATCTCGATGAATTTGTGGTGGTATTTATTGATGATATCTTGGTATACTCCAAAACCTACAAAGATCATGAAAATCACTTGCGCATTATCTTGAAGACTCTGAGGAGGCATGAATTATATGGAAAGTTTAGCAAGTGTGAATTCTGGCTTCAGGAGATTTCTTTTCTTGGCCATATTGTCTCTAAAGATGGAATCTCTGTTGATCCTTCTAAGACCAAGGCAATCCAAGAATGGCCAGCACCTACGAGTATAACTGAGGTACGTAGTTTTATTGGTTTGGCAGGTTATTATCGACGTTTCGTCCAGAATTTTGCCCGATTGGCTAACCCATTAACGAAGCTCACACGTAAAGGGGTTAAATTTGTTTGGACAAAAGAGTGTGAAGAATGTTTCGAAGAACTGAAGAGAAGATTAGTCAATGCTCCTATATTGACTCTACCATCGGGGAATGATGGGTTCGTTATTTATAGTGATGCATCAAAGAAAGGACTTGGCTGTGTCCTTATGCAGAATGATAGAGTTATTGCCTATGCATCACGACAGTTGAAAATTCATGAACAAAACTATCCTACTCATGATCTCGAGTTAGCAGCAGTGATCTTTGCTTTGAAAATATGGAGGCACTACCTCTATGGTGAAAAATGTGAGATTTATACTGATCACAAGAGTTTGAAGTATATTTTCTCACAAAAAGAACTCAACATGAGGCAAAGGAGATGGCTAGAATTACTCAAGGATTATGATTGTACGATACACTACCACCCAGGGAAGGCAAACAAGGTGGCAGATGCTTTGAGTAGAAAAGACCATGGAGTTTTGAACAATATGAGAATTGAAAGGGATCCAATTTTCATGGAGCTAGTGAAGATGGACATGGGAATAACCAGGGAAGGTGAAACATCAATGCTTTTTCAAATGGTTGCCAAACCATCTTTACTAGAAAGGATTAAGAGTTCTCAAACTAATGATGAAGAATTCCAAAAGAAGATTAAAGCTGTGAATGATGGGAGATTGAGAGACTTTGCGTATGAAGGTGGAATTTTGAAATTCGGGAAGAGACTTTGTGTTCCCAATATACCTGATCTAAAAAGGGAATTGCTGGATGATGCTCATAGTTCCAATTTCTCTATACACCCTGGGAGCACCAAAATGTATAGAGATTTGAAGGAACATTTTTGGTGGGACAACATGAAGAGGGAGATTGCTGATTTTGTGTCAAGATGTATGGTTTGTCAACAAGTGAAAGCTGGAAGGCAACAGCCTGGAGGAGTCATGCAACCTCTTCCCATACCGGAGTGGAAATGGGACAATATTACAATGGACTTTGTCATGGGGCTACCAAAGACTCCTAGAAGGAACGATGCAATATGGGTTATTGTTGATCGTCTTACCAAGTCAGCACATTTTCTTGCTATAAGAGAAGATCTACCCCTGGAACGTCTAGCAAGACTATACATTAATGAAGTTGTGAGACTTCATGGAGTACCCCTATCGATTGTTTCTGATCGTGATCCCCGTTTTACTTCAAGATTTTGGAAAAGTCTTCAGAAATCCCTGGATACTGAACTTCATTTGAGCACTGCTTTCCACCCTCAGACAGACGGACAATCAGAACGGACTATTCAGACCTTAGAAGACATGTTGAGATCTTGCTCACTTGATTTTCAGGGTATGTGGGATCAATATTTACCACTAGTAGAATTTTCCTATAACAATAGCTTCCATTCGAGTATTCGGATGGCACCATATGAAGCGTTATACGGAAAGAGATGTCGTACACCAACCTGTTGGGATGACGTTGGTGAAAGAAAACTTGTAGGCCTAGAACTGGTGGAGGAAACGGTGGAAAAGGTGAAGGTAATCCAAAATCACATTAAAGCAGCTCAAAGTAGGCAGAAGAGCTATGCCGATAATCGAAGGAAGGATTTGGAATTTCAAGTCGGTGATCATGTTTTCCTGAAGGTATCTCCGTGGAAGGGAGTCATACGTTTTGGTAAGAAAGGTAAATTGAGTCCCAGGTACATCGGACCTTTCGAAATTCTAGAACGAATTGGGGCTGTAGCTTACCGATTGGCAATGCCGCCAAGTCTCTCCAAAGTTCACGATGTGTTCCACGTATCTCTGTTGAGGAAATACATGCCTGACCCAACGCATGTACTCACCTATGAAGATTTAGAACTGGAACCCGATCTGTCTTATTGCGAAGAGCCCATCAAGATTCTTGATACGAGAGAACAAGTGCTGAGAAACCGGACGACGCGTCTGGTAAAAGTTTTGTGGAGGAATCATAAGATGGAAGAGGCAACGTGGGAACCCGAGGAACTTATGATGAAGAACCACCCGAGTCTTTTTATGCAGTAATACCCTAGAAATTGCGAGGACGCAATTATTTGAAGGAGGGGAGAATGTAACACCCCAAGCTTCTACGGTACGTTTCCCTTTGAATAATGCGATAGCGTGTGTTGTACGCAACCTCGAGTTCTAACACACACCACAACTAATTAAACTAGCCGTTGTGAATAGTAATACCTAATTTTTGAAATTATATATATTTTATATTTGAAAATGGACTTCATTTTTGGACTCGGAATATCGAATTTAGCCTAAGGTGAAATTTTGGTACTTTTCGGATAACTTTCATATTTTGATGAATAGTGAAAATTACTAAATTTTAATTAAAAACAACTTTTTTAATCAAAATAATTAATAGTGATAAATTATGAATCTGAGTGGTTTTAAAGTATATTTAGAATATATTTTTACCATTTAATATAATTTTGGTCATTGGACATAATTTTACAATTAAACCGAACATAAACAAGTGTCAATCTTTTGATAGTTATTATCTCTTAAAAACACGCTTTTTGTTTTGACAGCGGGAATTAATTTTAAATTAATTTCTGCCACTTCTGTGTTTTGAATTTAGGAAAATGGATTCCATATTTGGAATCAGGATGTTCAAATTGTGTAAATAGGTAACTTTTATTTTTAGACATTTTGAATAATTACTGCGGTAAATATTTTATTTACCATGGTTAAGGGTAAATCCGGTAAATAAGGGTTAAAACAAATAATATTATAATAATACTAAATTACCCTAAAACGTGTCTTAACCCTATTGGTTGATACATGGTCGACCATGGGAATCTTTGGGTCTATTTTGGGATCCCATGGATCCACTTGTAAGTGATAATGACACATTATATTAATAAAACTTAAATAAAAATAAAAATGGCATAAGCTTACATCGTTTAGAAGAACAATTGTTACATAGGGTTATACATGTTGGATTTTCGATTATAAATATTCATTATAAAGCTAAAAAGATTTCCTACATAATGATATTTTATTTATAATTTTTAGACATTAAATAATTTATTTTATTTATGACACAATGATGATGCAGTAATTACTATAATAGTGAAAAATTAAAATAATTGATATTATAAATACCCAAATAAATATAATATGAAACTTTTAATGAATTAAACTAATTTTCTAGGATAATATGATATATTAGGATTAATTTAATTGACTTTGTTCGAAGTAATAAATCTGTTATGAGTTTCACAAAAATCAACTATTGAATAGTGTCAAAATTGACATAAAAGAGTTCTTAAAACAAATATTATATTATTAATTGATATTAAATTCCTAAAAATCTAAGGTTCGGCCAAGAGACTTATATTATGATAGGTTAATCATTAATGGACCACTTGGGGGTCGCTTGGATGTATATAGTAAGTTTATTAACCATATTATATAAACATACAAAGAGACATTGTAAAAGTGAAACTAATTAACTTAGAGTTAATACTTAAAGATAAGGTTAATATAAGTACCCAAACCTGTCTAAATTCTATTGGATGAGTTGTTTTCGACCTATCCCTACCTCATCCTTTGAATATTCAACTTTGGAGCCTTTGGAAACCGAATATGAATTTATTATAAATTAATATTTCTAGCTTTTCCAAAAGTGCCCCTCACCCCTCTTATAAAAGGGCACTCCTCCTTCTCATTTCTTCACACCTTCAAAGCCTTTTGGTTCGTCCAAACTCTGCCCAAATAATCTCCCAACATCCCTCACTAAAACCTAGAGGCCTTAGTTTGATCAGAAAGCCAACCTAAGGAGCCCTTTTGATCAAATCAAAAGGAAGAACCCGAAGAAGAGGTAATGATTTCACCACCCTTTTCTAAGTTCATTTCTTCTTCCACTTCTTCTTCCTTTGTTCTTACCATTATAAAATAATAACTCCAGTATCTCACATATACTGTGATGTTATTATAAGTATGGTACAACCATATTCAGTATTCTATCCACCCTTTGAATAACATGTCACCATACGTGCGTACGTACGGCTTACAGTCTCCACGTCGTGGTGTAATTGTTATTCAATATAATATTATTTGGATGGGTATAATAATGATGTGTAACTCATGTAAATAATAAATATAACATGTTAATGATTCTGTATATATGATATACCATTCATTTATATATTATTTTAATATCAAAAGAATGATATTGTCGCTCGTGCGTACGTACGGACTACCGTCTCCACGACGCGATGAGATTCATTCTCCATCGTAACCATTCAAGTATAATTATCATTTGATAATTTAAAAATGATGTTTAAGGACTAGATATCATTCTGGATATGAATAAGATACAACAACCATGGCTTATGTAACAAAACATATAAAGAAAATGAGTAAGTTAACACCCGAAACGACGATAATTCTAAGATATTATTAACAAATCAATGTTAAAAGATCATATATGATATCATATTAATATATATGATTCTTGTATAATTTAATAACAATTATTTCACCATTATACAGGAGGTTAACCTACCCCAACCAAGGAAAAGTACAAGGTAAGGGTTATTTCACAATCTCTTCATTATCCGAGGTTGTTTATATGTAATAATCTACTGGGATCTCGTTATCATCCACATACATGTTTCTTCAAAATGTATTTCAAAACATTTTTACTATTTACAAGAATATGGGTTAAAGTCATTTATACCCTTGTTTGACTTTTTATAAGAGGTTTATAAAGGAATCTTTCCGTCGTTTTCAAAACAAGGTCCTTTTTAACCTTTTCGACAGAATTGAGGTAAGAATGTTTTTTTAACTTATACGGCGGGTGCGGTTATTTTCCACCGTTATAAAATCGTCGAAGCTTTCCATACAAGCTTATAAGAATATTTTCAAAGAAAATGTTTTATTTTATATGGATCTTAAATGATTTCAAAATAAAAGGAGATACTTCTTTAAAAAGAATTTTGATTTCATCTATGTCAACATCCTTTGATGGATTTTAAGATTATTCGAAGTTCATTTATTATGATACAAAACTTCTATATTGTATTGAAGGTTTTGTGATATGTTTGATTGTGGATGTGCTATTTTTATACCATTCATAGTTTATGGTGAAATTATTGACATTTCGTATGCTAGTTTTAATACGAATGTTTATGTTATGTTTAAACCTTTTCATATGGGAATGCATTGGACTTAATAAGTGACGGGTGGAGCCCGCTATAGCTCCTCGATGCATCGGTAGGTCTCATGAGACAAACTAGTGTCTTGGCACAAGGCCTTGACAAAATCTTATTTGTAGTCTTGGCACGAGGCCTTGGCTATGTGGTTATGATAGTCTGGCATTATGCATTCCAACATTATGAAAGTGGTTATTGATTTTTGCATGTGATTATTCGATTAGTAGAATATCCATGTGAACAAGTAAATGGCATTATTTCATTTTACTTTTTCCATACTATGTTGAAGTTCAATTTTAAAAGGCTTTTGTTTTAGTAATTCATTGCCTTAAATGTTTATGCTTATTTTGAATGTTCCTCTATATTGTTATCCTTACTGGGCATTTGAGCTCACCCCTTTTCTATGTTTTATTTTTCCCAGGTAGTGAAGAAGTAAATTATTAATGACTTGCAGGGATATTATGAGGGGTTAATAGTGTGGATATGAAGACTTTGTTGTTGTAGTAGTTTTTCACTTTGAAATGTAATGTAAAACTTTATGATTATATCTAGTGTTTCCAAGGCTACTAAACCAATCGGTCTTTCGAGATTTGATTTTCTTATGATCATGCAAATGTTACGAAGTAATGCACCGACTCTGGGTAGCTGGGGTTGGGGCGTTACACTTTCCCCTTGGTGACATTTTCAATGGGTGATCTTAGTTCATACATTCTAGAAAAGGGAATTTATTCCAAACTTAGGATTCCTAGTTCTATCATATCTCTTCTAACTATGGAACCTTCCGTTCCTACTCCATATTCCCTGAACCATGAAATTATGAAGGAATTATTGCTCATAATTAAACACCCATAGGAATTTATATCATATGGGATAACTTCCTCAAACATGGAGTTAACCACTCTTCATGACCTCTCACTACCTCAACATAGATTTTCCATGTCAAGTCCAAAACTGTTGCATTACCTGAGCTCTTATCTTATGCCACATCATAAAAAACAATTAATTATAGAAATTTATAATTAATTATTTATATTAAAACAATGAGGCATAATCATAAAAGGACTCATGAATCATCATTTTTTGAGTGAAATTGCTTGGATCCTCTACCGAAAACCCAAATAAGGTCTATTGAGTATCCATAGCACTATCTTGGGAAAAAGTCTTATCACCCAACACACATCCTATTTCCAATTCCATCCAATTCTTGAGAAAAAAACTAAAATAAATTCACCATGAAACATAACTTCATCTAAATAGGGTTGAATAATGTACATTAATCATCGTAGGATGTCCTCTAGCCATTTTATAAAAAATATCCATCATCCTCACCCGATTACGCCATGATCTGGTGGAATTTATTTTAAAACCCAATCCGTTTCACATCAAAATAAGAGGAGAATAACAGAAAATAAAAAATAAAATAAAGAGAGGAATATCATACCCATAATTTCTAAAAGAATTAAGAAACAAAATATTCATAGTCAATGGGGTATTGAATAGAGGTATAGGGGGATGGTCGGCTAGAATGGTTCCCCTATGAACCTCATTACCCTAAAAATGAAGGGAACCAACAAGGAAATTACTGGTATATCCCTTCTTAAATGGACCTCCAAAGACATATCCCACGACATGGACATTAGGAAAAAGTTGTGATACCTCCATTACCGTACCTGCAGTAGCCTAGCCTACCTAGATATGGCATTGATAATCCCCAATTGGTAAGGGCTTGACCCCATAGGCCACCACACAACATTGACTCTCTCAACTATATCATGGTTTCCTTTGACCAAGACCACACTGTAGTTCAACCCCTATGGTACAAAAAAAATAACACCAAGGGGAAACCCAATGGACTTTCCTCCTAGGAACCCTCTACGGTGCAGCCATAAGGCTGAAGCATGGGGATTTCCCCCCACAGAATAACTATAGGAAATCCCCCAACTACTGCATCATCACCTCCTTGGCTAAGGTACACCATGCTTCAGCTCCCATTATTATGTCATAGTTCCATGACTTTAATTGAAATTTCAGTTGTAGGGCCACCCTGAGACTTCTCTAAAGCACAAATGAGCAACCAAAACACTAAGAAAACATCATTATACATCAAAAAATATCTCCCAAAAATGTTCCAATAATCATATTCATGATCCAAATCCCAATTCATGAAACATCACCCACTACTTGACAAAAAATTCAAAATCTCTCGGGAATTCACAAACCATAACAAAGAGGGTCATTAAAAACTACTCACTACAATGGTTATCAAATTAAAGAAAATTCCATGGCCTCCATTCACCAATATTGACATATCCCAGTCATGATTTCACTTTATTATAACTGATTTCTATCCTAGGACACCGAACACACTTCAACTGCAAAACTACAAACTCTAAACTGTACTTTTCAACAAAATTTTAGCCACCCACTCAACAGTATCACCAAAACTGAGAAAATTTTCAAACATCACTATCTGACCCAATACACCAACATATCATTGAAAAATTTGTCTTTGAGCTTATACTGCCTCCCACCATAAGACACTTCTTAAAAAGGTTGATTTCTAGCCATAGTGGTCACCACTATAGGAATAATCTATTGAAACCCAATTCAAGATATTTATAAACACACTTAATGTGGTTTCAACTTCACCACATGTAACACTACACCAAGCCATTTTTTATAACTTATTTGGTTATCCTATAGTGAAACACTTGGACTTAACATCTAAAGAATCTTCACACTAGCCCAACAACTGACACTACTCTGATCTGACTCACCCATGGAAAATATAAATTCTACATTAAGACTAATGACAACACACTGAATCTAGACAAAAAATGCATCTTAATCCCAAATATGGTTTTTAGTAAGGAACTAGATCACATTGGATCTACCCTCGCACTAGGATCCTAGTTCCATATCAAACTTCCACTGAACGGTATCACTACATTCATGACCCTTCCAACACGAGGGTCGTAAAACCATCTCTGATGCTGTACTTTCCACCACAAGGCTATATTTATTGTCACCCTACTAAACCGAAACCCTAATCTCTATGGACCACAATTTATTTACTTCCATATTCCATAACTAGTATGATCTTCCATCATATACCAAACCACCAACAAAAAACACCCAATATTATTTTTCCCATATCACTAGGGATGTCATCCTCAATATACACCCAAATTCATCAAAAAAATTCTCACATCCTATAATAGACAATGGTGAACTCCACACTATATGGATTCCCTTAAACCACTCCAAATGAACCAACTGAAATGTGTCCCAACATCCCACATGTGTTGCTCCTCCCTAGCCATGTTCATCCTCCCTGACAATGCTTGTCAATATATTACACTACTATCAATCACCATCTTCAATTAACCATACCATAGTACCTTAATCCATTTATGTTTTCTTCTCCTACCACTAAGAGATATCTATTAATCAGAATGAATCCCCATTCCAAACGTCCCACAAGTATCTCACCAATCACATCATTCTCATCCCACACATGATTACTCACTAAAACATAAACCAAATGGGCAACATACATAACCAGTGCTCCATCACCCTTTCACATTAATGATTTCCCACACATATATTCAGTCCCTTTCTTAAGAAAAGTGATCATACAAGAACTCTCTTGTAGGTTCTCACTCACAATCCTTCTCTATAACGACCTGTGTTTTGGTAAAATATTCCTCTATAAATAAATACTATATTTGATAGATTAATCAAAATAAAATAAAGAACCATAAAAATATATACCATTGTAATGTAATCATATAATTTTAAGGTACAAAAAAAGGTAATATAATTACGATAAAATTATATTAGAAAAAATAAAATAAATTTCACTTTAAATATTGACTCAACTAGTGTAGCTATGAAACTAATTAAACATTTTTTTATTCCAAAAATTTAATTTTTTATTATAATATATTTTGTTATGAATAATGTATTAACACTAGTTGAATTTGTAATTTATTGTTAAAAATAATATATAATATACAAAATGTTTTTCCCTATAAAAAGAGTTTTTACTATATTCTATGTTTCGAATTAAAATATAAAATTTATAAATTTTAAGATGTAAATTTGAAAAAATTAGCCCCATTTTTTACATTTATGATGTAAATAAAATCTTAAGATGTATTTATTTAATTTTTCAAAACAACTATTTTTTGTTTTCAAAAAATGTAAAAGATATTATTTTTATAAATACAATGCTTCTAATGGAATTATTAGTTTATAAGAATGACATGGAAATTTATAAAAAAAATTAAAGAAAAAATCTGAATTTTATGTGTTATATTATAAAATTAAAAATAATTATTCTAGTTTATAAAGCTATAATTAATATTTTAGAACTTAAGTAATTTGTTTCTCAAGAAATTGTTTTTAATACATTAGATACGTAATATTTTGATTTTTTTTAACATTAAAAATTTAATCAACTTAAATGTATTCTAAATTTTGAATAATTATATCCATATAATATAAAAAATAACTATTATAAGCATAAATGTTATGTTAGATAAAATCTAGTTACATTGGTAAAAGTTAAAATGGTAAAAATCAATAAAAAATTATGAGTTAATGAACTATTTTTTTAAAAAATTGTGAAGGAATGTGTTTTTTAGTCCATGATAGAAATTAATACTTTACTGTTCCATTATTTCTCAATTTTACTTCAATATTCCTTGATAATGACTTCCCTTTATTGAAAAGTTGTGGGTATTTACAAAAATTCCATATCTTTTCCTTATAAAAGAGACTCTCCTTTCCTCACATAAACTCACAAAAAACCCCATAAGTTTTCCCAAAACTCTATGTAACCCTATCTAAAACAATAATAGTCACCTTAAATTGGTTCTAGTCTTACATCCCATAATGTTAAACCCCCTTTGTATAGGAGATAATCTACGTAGTGAGGTACAAATTACCAACTGTTACTTTCCCATTTCTATTTATTTACATGAAATTATTCTTCAAAAATTACATTAATACATATTTAAATAATTACATAAGTATACCTAGTATATATATATGTTATTATAATGATGTTACAATAATTAACCACCTTTCCTTTTTCTATTAACGAAAACAAAAACATGAATCATGCATTTGTGCGGACTACCACCTCCATGAATAAATGTATTTCATTTCATTTCATCACCAAAAAAGTATTGTATAAAAGGGTAATTTAATAAATAATTATAATATATGTGAGATGTTTAAAATTATTAAACAAATAACCATATTTTTCTTTTTTATAGTTCCTTAAAAAATGAAATCATCATACATTTGTACATGCGGACTACCATCTCTATAGAATGCTACATTATGTTTTTCTATACATCATTAATGGATGGTTTTATTTTATAATTTATGAATTTATTTGATATATATAATTATTATATATCATTAATATGAATATTTACAAAAAAATAACAATTAACAATCATTATAAGGCAATCTATCGATACTGATTAATAACTCAAAACGAGTTTCTCATTGAATTTGATTTCATGAGACACAAAAAAAATCATGTAAAGGAATTATAGAACTATAATAAATTATATATCATTAATTATAGTAACTTTAATTTTTTCTAATGATTAAATATTGGAAAAGAATAAATATTGACAGTTTTATCACAAAACTAGTACAAACGATTAACAACTGTATATAAAAATATAATATGTGAAGAGAATTATTATAAATTATGGGCGTGAATGAAAATTTATATAAATAAGGTTATTAAGTAGGTAATTAAGTTCTTATATTTATTATACATGCGGTTTTAGGACTTCCTTTTGAATCAATAGTAAAGGTAAAAGACATTGGTAACTCAAATATCTTTCATTGAGTTATACATTATATTTTGAAATTAAACCTTTAATGCTTCCTATATTTAATAGTCTCTTTTAATATATGATGCCTGCTTTTATATCTCTGGGAAAAATGAAATCTTAAATTAATTCACCTTCTATGAATGATCTTATTTTACATAAAATTATAATATGTCTTGAATAATTCCCTCCCTCTTAGTTGTTAATTTATCTTAAATGGATATTTCTTTTAAGTATATTTTTTCTCTTACCACCAATGTTTTACTTTATTATTTTTAAATAAGAATTTGTTTCAAATCATGTAAACATCAAACATTACTTTTAGGGATAATGTTTCTTCTCCAATATTCTAATTTGGTTTATGTTTTCCTCATTATCTCATAAGGGATATATTTTCTATGTTGTTATGTTTTATAAATAACTATATAAATGAATTTATAAAGTTCATTTTTGGGTTATTGAATTGGGTATTAATTGATCTAGTTTGTGTGGAATTTATACGATACCCTTTGAAATGTAATATGGAACCCATTGTTGTTCCTTGGTTTTAATGATGTGATAATTTGATATTTTCATGTGGCACACATCTGTATGGTTAATCATTTAGAAATGGTGGGGGGATATATATCCCTCAAAATCATTGGGTAAATCTCTACATCTCTTGAGATAGTGGTTAAATGAGTAGTGATTCTCGATCCAAAATGGGAAACAAGTTGTGACTCATTATCTCCTATAAGAAATGGGTTGTGATGCCTCATCCACTATGGAAACAAGTTATGATGTTTGATCATATTTTGAAAACATATGAAACATAATACACGATTTTGTGTTTATATACTTATGTTGGTTCCACACACCTTTGATATGTGACTATGTTATGCTCCCAATATCATTATTTAACTCTCATGTTTTCCAAGTATTTTCACCATGTTAAATGTCTAATCATATATGTATATTTTTTCTCTATTCTTTCCATATATTCCATTTTTATGATTCCATGTCATTTTAATATGAATGTTCTCTCATGATTATGTTTTCTCACATGCTTACAATATCACCCTCGGTAACACCTGGATATACTTATTTTTCCCTTATTGTTTTTTTTCATAACAACTTTTTTATGATTCCATTTCCTATGGAATGAGGATAATTTTAACTTTGGAGTTGTTTATAAGAAGATATAGTATGATAAAATGATATGGAAATATTAAAAAATATAAAATAATTATATTGTGTATAAAGTCTCCAAAGACACTAAATATTTTGATTCAGGGGATGTTGAGTTTATTATGTAATGTAATGTATTAATTATGGAAATTATTTAGAATAAAGGCATGTTTGGCTTGTGTTACCACAATTTTTATTAGAGACAATATTTAGTTATTTTTAGAGATTATTTTAGTTAAATTTTTTAAAATTATTAAAAAAACTTATTTAAAATCCAAAATATGAGTCTAAGTGTTGGATGATATACTAAAATATTAAAACAGTCATGAGTAAGTTTTTTTATTAGTAATACATCCATGTATAGATATTATAAAATGTATATGGATGAGGAAATGATTCACCAAGGGCTAATCAACTTAAATATTGCTGGTTGAGAATTGAATTGATCATCACTTGGATTCATGATAAATGGGAGTAATATTGAACACCTAGCTTGACACTCCTAGGGGATATTCTTTGGTGGATAATATGATCTTTACAAACCACTATGAAGGATTGGTTTTCTAGTTATATTTAGTTACTATGTTAAGAATTATAAGATAACCCAAATTAATGTATCCTTTGTTAAAATAAGATTAATATAATTTTAATCAAAATTATTATAGGCTAATGTGATGATGTAAATCTATAAAAGGTATTAAGGATGGATCCTCTTTATGTTATTGATTATGATAATATATGTATTTTGTTAAATTTCTTTAACTCATGTTAAACCCTTTTAGTTTTAGAGATTGATAGAACCATAAGGAACTAAATTAATAATGGGTGTGAGGTAAAATTATATGATAAAAAGAAAGAATAACCTAATTTAAAGGGTATTGGTGTACAAAACCTGTAAATTCTCACCCGACAATCAAAATCTTGAACAATAAAAAAATCATATTGAAATCCCAAACAAACAAAGGAGAGAGAAAATGTATATTGAGTTTTTCATGTAGAAATGACCACCCAAAATAAATGGATCTTTTAATCCACAAATTAAAATCAATTTATCAATGTGATAAAAAATTTATTTTCTATTCTTCAATGCTCTGAACATGAGAGACTATTCGGTTTGTCTATCGGTTGAATGACAAGGCTAAATAATGGTGGTATTTGATATAGAATAAAATTAAAAAGGTGGAAATAGAATCTATGATATATTAGTAGTTTAAGAAAGTGTTCTTCACAATGTATTTTCCTTAAACTCATCACATGAATATGGTAAGGAATTCTCAGATTAAAAAAGGATGATGAATTTGTTGAAACTTATGATGAAAACATCACATGACTGGAAATTTATGACTCTATATTGGTTACTGATCTAAATATAAATATTTATTGATTATTCAGTGGATTTAAACAAAGTATTCAAAGGAAAATATCTTTAAGAGACTATGGTAGCTACATAGATATTTTATGATGTTAACTTAAAGTAGAGATAGAATTTGGATAATATTATTACATTAGAGAATAGAAACAAAAGATGGAGTTTCTATGGAAATCAGACGAAAAATATCTAGAATAAATGGAGAATAAACTCTGTTGAAACCATAAATGTGGGAATAAAGTCATGAGAAATTGATTAAGAGTCCCAGAGAGATGTTTTAAATATGGAATAGTTTTCCATAAATATCGCAGGTACTGTAATGATTCAAAAATACTAATGGAATAAAATAAGGTCCCTATTAATTCTCTAACCACTATTCAGTGTCTAAAATTCAAGGAGTTTTGGCATTATGTGAATCAATTCCACAACCCCATAACTAATGAATATAATACGACTCAATAACCTCCCAAACTATGGGAATAAGTGAGATAATATGAAATAAATACCACCAAGGTGGATCATGATAATGAAGTGATGAGAGGTACACTTATCCTCTATTATAGATTTCATAATTCCATTTTTGATTTAGGTTATTCACATTATTTTATATCTAACATGTTTTATAAAAATGTAAAATCACCACCTCAAGATTTGTATATTGATATATATATATATATATATGAAAACAAATGGTGGAATTATGATTTTATCTAAGATATAAAAATACCAAGATAACAAAATATTTGTGAAAATACTTCCTATAAATCTAATTATTCTCCTCTTAATTGAATTTTAAATAATATTAGGTATAGATCAAATATACCTACATAGATCCCATTCAATTTCTCAGAGAATGAGAACTCATTTTTAACATAGGTCATTCTATTGTCATGCATCAACATAAGGATGATATCCCCTTATTGTAAAATTATATAATATGGGTTTTGGTACCCAACACTGAAAGATTTATAACTCAAATTATTATAGAGGAAGTCAATATTGATGACATTACCATTTTATTAGAATATACTAATGTATTCCAAGATTTTTTAATCTTCACCAAAAGTGTGATGTTTAGTTTTTGAATGAACTTATACCTAGATCTATTCATATCTCAAAGAGTTTGTATAAGATGTATTATATTTGACTATAGAAATTAAAGAATCAACTAAAAGAGAATTTAGAAAAGGGTTTTATCTTCCCCAATGATTCACAATGGGGAGCACCACACCTCTTTATAAAGAAGAAATATTGATCAATTCATATTTTCATTGACTATCATGGGATTCACAATATAAAAATTAAGAATAATTTTTTGTTACCATGTATTGATGAATTATTTGATCAACTAAAAAGATCTCACTACTTATTGATGATTGAATTTAGATCTAGATATCATTAGTTAAGGGTTAAATGGGAGGATTTTTAGAATTTTGTTAATGAGATAAGGAAACTATTTATTTATAGTGATTCCATTCAGACCGATGAATGCTCTTTTTATCTTCATGGATCTAATGAATAATGTCTTTAGAGACAACCTTGATAAATTTTTGGTTGACTTTACAGATTATATTCTTAATTACTTTAAGGATAAATAAAGAGTGTAAATATCATTTACATATTGGGCTAAATACCATGATAATGAAGAAATTGTATTCCAAATTTATCATATGGGAACACTGGTGGAATAAAGTATTACTGACAAGTTATGTAATCATAATAAATGGTATATTAGTAGATCCATCAAAGATAAAAGTTATCAAGCAATGAAAAAAACTAAAAACTATATCCAAGATCTATATTTTCTTAGGTTAGTAGGATATTATCAACACATTACGAGAAATTTATCATGGATATCAAAAAAACTAACCATGGTAACATGGAAGGGATTAAAGTTTCTTTGGATAGAGGAATGTGGAGAATGTTTAAAGGAACTAAAAAGTTTTTGATCCCTACTCATGTACCAACATTACCCTATAGTGGGGGAGGGTTTGTAATATATAATGACTATTCGAAAAAGTGCATGGATTGAGTTTTAACGTTGAATTATAAATTAATTTATTATTCCTAATTCCAATTAATGAGTCATGAGAAAATTACACAATGCATGATTTGGAGCTGACTGCAATGATCTTTGCATTAAATATTTTGGGAAATTATATCTACAGAAGAATGTTTGGTATATAAACTGATTATAATATCTTTAATTTTATATTACCACATAAAAAGTTGAATATGCACCAAATTATTTGGTTTTAATTGATAAAATATTATGATAGTTAAATACATTCACACATAGGGAGGGAAAATAAGGTGAATGATGTTCTAAGAAAAAAAATATCAATCAGCCTAATCTATGATGAGGATTAAAAAATAATAAGTAATAATTTATTTTAAATGTATAAATATTGAATTATTATGGGAAGGTGAGAAATCCTATCTTACCAAAACGAATACTCATCCATCCATTCATGTAAATATTAAATAATCCCAGAAAGAATATATAGAGTTATAAAAAAGGCTACAAATATTCTAGATTTCATATTTGATAAAAATGGAATTATGTGGATTTTAATCTAGATATATGTCACATAAAAACTTGAAGTAAAGAAGGAACATTTGGATGATACACATATATCATCATTATCTATCCATCTAGGAAGTATAAATATGTATACAGTTCTAAAAAACATCTAGCAAGATAACATGAAGAGGGAAATTACAGAATATATATCTTGATTCCTCGTATAACAGCATGTAAAGACATAATGAAAAAGTCTAAGAGTATGTTAAAACCTTTACCCATACCAGTATGGAAATGGGAAAACATCATATTAGATTTCATCATAGAGAATCCCAAAATTTTTATAGGACATTACTCTTTTTAGGTTTTATTCAACCACTTTATGAAGTACATTTAAATTACCATAATAGATGATTTATACCTTGAGAAACTCACCATGATATACATAAGAGAAGTGTAGAGGATGCATGAAATACTATTATCCATTGTATCTATGTGGTATTCAAGGTTTACGTTGAGATTCTAGAGAATCCTTTAGAAATTATTGGAGAAAGTGTGAGTTTTAGCCCTACATAGAATCTTCAAAAAATAGTCATTATGAATGGAACATTTAAACATTATAGGATATGGTGAGATCGTGTTTTATGGATTTTAAAGGATGATAGGATCAATACATCTTTTAGGTATATTACTCGGTAATAGTTTCCATTTTAGCATTTATATGGTACCATATGAGACTCTTTATGGGATGCCATATCGAAATAAAACATGATATGATGAAATTGGAGAGAGGGAGATGATAGGTATTTACCTTAACCAAGAAATTATAGAGAAATTTCAAACCACATAGTGACATATGAAACTAGCTGAAATTAAATAGAAGAGTTATACAGATAATCACCAATGAGATATTTATTTTAAGGTTAGTTACAAGGTGTTTCTTAGAATAAATTTGTATATTTATATTATAATATTTGGAAAGGATGGGAAGAAGATCCTTAGATACAACATTCCCTTAAGGATCCTTGGTTATCTCAAGGTCTTTGCCTATTTTCCAGCACTCCCTCCACACCTCTGTCAAGTGCATGATATGTTTGAGGTATCTATATAGAAGAAGTATATAACAGATCAATCATAATTATTAATGATATAATCTATAAAATTATGTCACGAAAATTATTATAAGGAACAACCTATGGAAATTTGGAATCAGAGAGACATGTCTCTAAGAAATTAGACCTCCCATTTAGTCAATGTTTTGTGGTGAAATCATACGTTTTAGCGGCTACTTGGGATCCAGAGGATGGTATGAGAGAAAATTACCCTCAATTGTTTTTTTCCATGTAAAAAAATTGTGTATGAAATTATTTTAAGAGGTTATAATACAATTACACTAGTTTTGGTAAAATATTCTTCCTTAAATAAATGTATGGTTTGATAGCTTTCTCTACACACAACACTAAAACAAAAAATATAAACCATTGTATGGTAGTTGTTGAATTGGTAGGTATAAATAATGGTAACTATATTAGGATATATATATATATATAAAGAAGAAAACAAATTTTAAATTAAATATTGACCCAACTAGTGCAGTTAAGCTACAAATAAAATATTTTTTCTAAAATTTAATTTTTTAAATATAATATCTTTTTATGAATAGAGGATTAAAACTTGTCCATTTAGTAATTAATTAGAAATAGTAATAATAATATATAATATACCAAAAGTAATTTTCTAATAATATTTTTTCTATATTTCATATTTGTTAATAAAAATAAAAATTATAAATTTTTGGATGTTAATTTTAGAAAAATAAAATATTCTTTTATTTATTATGGAAATATTATCTAAAGATTAATTTCGGTGATTCTTCTAAAAAATTATCTTTTGGTGAATGGTGTAATATACTATTTTTACAAAAACCATGATTATTATGGAATTATTATGGTATAATAATTTGTAAATTTATGAATCCCTTTTACAGAAAATTTACTCATATTATGAGGTATATTATAAATTTAAATGTTTTTATAATAGTGTACAAAAATATATTTAATGTTTTAGAACTTTGGTAACTTATTTATCAATAATTTTTTTCAATACGTTATATATTTATTATTTTAAAATTAATTTTAAGCACCATTATAAATTGAATAAATAAAAATATATTTAAATTGAATTAAAAACTTCAAATTATATAATATGTTCCTTTTTTAATCATTAAAGATAAATTACTTATGGAAAAACAAGTTTCCCAGTAAAAGATAAAATGGAAAATATAAAATCTAAGAGTAAATGACCTCAAAAAAGTTTAAAATATGTCTGGGAATGTGTTTATGAGGCCTTTATCAATCTTTTGACTTAAAATATTTATTATTTCTCAATTTTGTCTCAATATACATCGAGAGTGACTTCCCATTATTTAGTAGCTTGGGGTATTTACAAAAATGTCACCTCATTTAACTTATAATTTGAAACATCCTCTCCTTACCTACCCACACTCCAAACCCCCTATTTTGACCCAAAATCTACCCAAACATCTCCTAAAAGATACTATACACCTTTATAATGGTATGTTCCTCTCTTAATACCATACCTGAATGTTTTAACCCCCTTTATAGAGGAGATAATCTAATTTGGCAGGTATAAATTTCTAACATCCTATTTTTATTTTGTATTTCTTTATGTGCACTTATTATTCCCAAAATTCTATTATATCACATTAAAATAATAACATAATTATAAATATTATAATGATATGTTTTTATAATTATGGTACAATAATTAACAACATTTACCTTTTCTATAATGAAAAATGAAAATTTACATCAAGTGTATGTGTGGACTACCACCTCCATGAATAAACATGTTATGTTTTTCTTCACCGTATAACATGGATGTTTTAAAAGTGTAATTTGATAAATAATTATGATATATTTTACATGTTTAATATTCTTAAATAAAGAACCATATTTCTCCTTTCCCTAGTTCCACGAAAAACAAAATCATTATCCATGTGTACGCACAGACTACCACCTCCATGGAAAGATGCATTATATTTTTATCTACTACTTTAATGTATTGTTTTAATTTATAATTTATGAATGTATATGATATATATGTGTATTATATATCATTAATATAAATATCTATACAAGAAAATTAATTAATGGTTATTTTAATGTAAGCCATGAATATCGATAAACAACTTAGAACTAGTTCATCATCAAATTATCATTCATGAAACATAAAAACTTATCATGTAAAGGAATTATAACATTATATGAAATTATAGAACATAAATTATACTTCCTTTAGTGGTTTTAATTATGAAATTTTGGAGAAGAATAAATTTGGACATCATTATTTCAAATTTGAATAATTTATCGACACATGTTTATAAAAATTAAATACAAAAAGAGAATTATTAATAATTAAGAGTATAAATAAAAATTTATATGAATAAAGTTATTAATTAGGTAACTAAGATGAATATATTTTTGATACACATGGTTTAATAACCTTCTTAGGAATCAATAGGAAATGTATGGGACTTTGATAACTCAAATCATTTTATTTAAGTTATGTAGTAACTTTTTAATCTCTACCTTTAATTCTTCAAATATTCAATGATTTCCTTTTATATGTGATGTACTATTTTATCTATTAGAGGAAAGGAGTTCTTAATTAAAATACACTTTATTGAATTATTTTATTTTATAAATAATTAAAATATGTCTTGAATAATTCCCATCCTCTTAAGTGTTGTTATCTCTTAATGG
This sequence comes from Viscum album, assembly GCA_963277665.1. Classification (NCBI taxonomy): domain Eukaryota; kingdom Viridiplantae; phylum Streptophyta; class Magnoliopsida; order Santalales; family Viscaceae; genus Viscum; species Viscum album. The sequence continues at coordinate 1,495,986,142 of OY728120.1, forward strand.
AATCATTCATTCAAGTCCATGTTTTTAATTATCACTAATGTACAGATTTCAGATTTTAAAATCAAAATTTCTATCAATTAATGTGACATTCATAATTACTAGTCAAAGATATGTTTTCACTCCATTTTGGGATATTTCTTTCATTTTATTAATTATCTAAAATGGTATCTATTTTCTACGATGACATGTTTTATAATTCACCCTCAAAATTATTTCATGAAGTTCCTCTTATGGTTATTGAATTTCTATACAATTGATATAATTTATGTGATTATTAATTTGATTCCCTTTGAAATTTAATGTAAACCCATTCTTGTTCCTATATTTTCATAATGTAATGATTAATGTTTTTATTATGGAACACATGTGTATGGTAAATATTTAAATGATGGGAGGGACCTATGTATACCAACAATTCATTGGGTAAATATTTTAATCTCATGAGATAATTGTGAAATGATTAGTGAATCTTGATCCAAAATGGGAAACAATTTGTGATGTCTGATCTAATTTGTGAATATTTTGTTATGTATGAACAATTATCGGAAACTACTTGAGATGCCTAATCAACTATATGAAACATGTTAAAATTTCTAATTCACTATTTTTTGTTTCTATGATTATTTTGGAACCAAACTATATTAATATTCATCCAAACTTTGATCCCTAGCTCGTGATTTAAGTATCAGGTTTTCCTAATCATTACACTATGTTATATTTTTTATAATATGGGATTATTTTTTCTTATATCTATCTATATGATTCATTTTTATGATTCTATGTTATTTTAAAATGAGATTTATCAACTTATTTTTTTATCATATTCTTATGATCTCACTCTGTGTACCATGTTGATATGTTTAGTTTTTCTATTATTGGGAATTTGAGCTCACCACATTTCCTATGTTTCCACTTTCTATGGAATGAGGACAAGTTTAACTTGGTAGATATTTAGAGGAAGTTATATTATGATAAAGTTGAGAGTAAATTTTCAAAAGAGTTATAAAATAAATATCTTATATATCCAGTATCCAAAGACATCAATCCTCTTGATTATTGTGATTTTAAGTTTGTTGTGTAATATAATGTATTTTGAATGGAAAATTTGTACAATAAATGCATGTTTAGATTGGGAAACCTCATACTCAATCCCACATTATCACAATAGGCATATAATTACATAAAAATCAATCAAACATCCTAAATAATTCTTCCATGAGTCATATCCCATCAAACAATAGCTCACTTTCTTAACACATTGACTGTACTCCTCACGCAGGTCAATGTCACCTAGGAGAATCTAATTATTGATTATTTCTTCCTAATGGGACAGAGGAACCTCGCTCATTTCAAGGTGAATCACATGATCAACAACCGCTTAAAATTATTCCAAAACATTATCTTATCCCCATGATCCAATTATCCTATATCCAACAATCCAATACCATCATCAACTATCTAAATCTGACAAGGCTAACTGATCTAGTCCCCCCACCCGACCTCAATTCCAAGAGAACATCAAGTGATCTACACCTCAAACAAAAGTAATTTATATACCTTTATATCACCTCTCATTTTGTTAAAATATATTTCTACTAATAAAGTATATGGGAAACCAAAAAATAGGTTGTGGCTAACACTTTGTGTAACCAAAAATATCATGACACCCATGAGGGTTCTATCAATAATTCACGTTAATTTCCTACACTGACCTACTAAGGGTCAATATAAATCCATTTTATGAATTTATTGTATATTCATCATCAATGAATGTCTGTCACCTGGTTCCAAATGACTGTTGTCGAAGAAAATACCATCATTCAACAGAGTAGAATTATAAGGCCCCAAATTCCTAAAGACCATCCTTTTATGCTTTCATAGGGCTTGGTTGTTCCATGAAAGAGTATAGAGGTGTTCCAAATTATAAGCAAGTGTTTTGGACATCTAAAGTTTCACCACACCATAGTGGTGGAATTAGTGTTGGCTATTTGACCTTGAATTATTAAATGTTTTCTATAGTTCTAGCCATGTGGTTCTAATATATTCCATAATGAGTGAAAAAACCTAGTTGGATGTACTGTTGGGAATGGAACTTGGGTTGTCACCCTATGTGACATTGGAATCTTATAGATGCTAAATGATGAGTTTGGCACTAGCTAGAGTGTTTTGGGTGAGCACGTATTGAAAACTGGGAGTTGGAGCTCACTAAAGCATAGTACTAGGTGTGGTGATAATAAAAAGATCAAGATTTTTGTTCCACGACATAGTGTATGGTCAGGGAAGGAATCATAGGATTAAACATGTCTTGGAACACACTATGTAGTAGTCCATGGTGATTGTAAAATTAGGTTTTTAAAGCATGAAATAAAGGGGGAAATGTATGGGGTAGATTCACATCTCCTTTGACTAAGGGAGGCTATGACATAGAGGGTTTTCTACATGCTATGGAGAGAACATTAAATATTCCTCTATAAATAATGGGCTCGTAATTCCTCATGTTAATTCCATTCATTATCCTAAATGATTTGGCCAACTTCAGACCCCATTTGTAACCTTTTTTTATTTCTTTTGATGATTCCGACCTCTTGGATCATGGACAATAATGTTCCCTTAAATAATGTTACATTCTTCTGTCATTTCCTTCTTTAATTAAACCTTTTTATTCGAATTTTTATTTTTAAGAACCCCTCTATTTTGGTCTGATTTAGGGGTGGGTATTAGTATGGATTTTTGTGTGTATATTCTTGTGGTTTTTCATTCAGTATTTGTGTACTTTGATCCCCCAATAATTCTATTTTGAGTGTGGTTCTCTTTCAAGCTACCATTGAGGTAGGGGATTCAAGTTATATCTTTATGTACCATTCATATGTTATATTAGCATGTTTTATTCCCTTTGTATATATTTTAATTGTTGGACTAATAATGAAAATTAATCATATATGATGAAATTGAAGGGGAAGGGAGGACTATTCCATGCACTTTACTTGTTTTCATGATATTACTTTTCCATGATTGTGTATCAGATATTTTTGTCCACGAAATTTGTTTCCCTTTTTGATTATGTAACTATTTGATAAAATATATTTATGGAAATCACCTCACATGATAATGGTAAATCCATTAAAGATGATAATTTAACCAACTATGTGTATGTAAGGAATTGTTGTGTTTAACTTATCTTGCAAAGTTTATTGATGTTTTGGTATGTTTTTTTAGGAATTTTGAGTAATGTTTATTAGAAAGTTTATATTGTGGTATTTTAGATATGATTTTTTAAATGAGATCAGGGAGTTGATTTGGGAATGGTTAACGATTTTGTGTGTTGGACTGGTAATTGCATGGTAGTTATGGAATGCTTAAAATGTAGTAAGTTCTAATTAAATGAACTTGGGTTGGACTAAATGATTTGGGGATAGTAATAAATAAACTATTTAATAATAAATGAGTTAATGATGTTCAATTTGAATATGGAGAGAAGATAAATGAACATGTAAATGGTTGTTAATTAATTTAGTTAAATGGGAACTATGAAACTAACATGGGGTTGTGTGATTGGTAAGTGGGACTAGATGGATGGTTAATGGTGTTCTAGTGATGTTGATGTGTGATAGTGGTAATATGGAGGTCATGCTAGTTGGGTGATTTTGGTTGTGTGAACACATATATTGGATTTTTTTGTAATTTGTATACTTTTTATTTTCCTTTCAATATATATACACACCCCACCGAGTCGTGTGTTTGCATTGGTGCCCATTTTTTTGGGCTATGTGCGTTATTCCAAAACATTCGTATTGGTGATGATGGATGGTAGCATACCCCATCATTCCCAATCATGCTTCTGGGAGATGTGTTATGCACATTCTATGATGGATTACGAAGATAGTTCACTTAGGGAGATGTTTGATAATAGGATGTGGTGGTTCATAGTGGGGGTCATGCATTGTAGGAGGAGGGAATGAGGATAATGTCATTCATGTTAATGGTACTATACTATTTTGGTTATATAGAAGTATTCATGGTATGATGAGGAATAATAAATTTTGTAATGTGGATTAGTAATGATGAGGCTATGATGTAGTGATTGGCATGGGTTGAGACCTGTGACTTTCCCACTGTAATGTGGCTTGGGATGCCATGAATTTGATGGATACCAAAGAAATTTGACAACCATGATGTGAAGCATTGGGGAATGATAGTGAAAAATAAATGGTGAAGTGAGGTGGGGAAACATTTTATTCATATGATTATTTTAATATTGTAATCATACTTAGATGCCTTATTTAGCTAGTGGGACTTGGTTAGGTCATGAACTAGTTGGCCTGATAGGTTCTTATTGATTCTTCTATTTTGTTTACTAGGGCATTAGAATTCTATTACCGCATTTTCATGGGATTCCTTGGGTATAAACCTAATGAGTAGACATGATATTATCACCCTATGTATATATAATATATTTTTTAGGTTTCCAATAGGACTTCAGAAACCCATCTAAGCACTATTATCTTGGGTGTTGGAGCAACTGAGTTTCTACTATAGGACTATCTTTTGGTAATTTATTTGGATACATTATTTGTATTCCTATGATATTACATGAATTGTGGGTTTATAATTTATCCTTATGTTATGTAGTTGTTTGGTATTTCATATCCCATCTCCCAATCCAAATTTTCTATTGAGGTTAATTCCTTCCATATGTGTGAGTTTATTTATAACCTTGGTGATAGTTTGCAATCTAAGCATTATGAGTGGTGGGAATCTCATGTCATTATCTATATTACTCCATTTTTAGAAAATTAGGGTAATTTTGTAGGGATGGGTTCATAAAATAGTGGTTTCAAAGGGTAATGTTGATAGATATGATAGAATTTGGGGATAGAAACTTATGAGGACTATAGGGATTAGTAAATTAATGGTATTATTAGAGCTTGTTTTGTGATATAGAATAGGGATACTATCTTGGATATATGATATTAGTCCTCCATATGATCTGATATTAGGAATCTAAGCTCATTTAATGGCCAAGTGAAGTGGTTTCACTTGTAGGGAATAAATTTAGGTGAGGTATATGAATAATGATCTTTTATGTTTTCCATTGAATGAGGCAAGTTCAGGAATATGAAATAAATTAAATGAAATTAAATTAAACTAAGATTATATACTAATAGTCTTGTGATGTCATGGTTTCCCTTTCAGTTATGGATCCAAAATGTCATTTTTTTTGAGATTTAGGCTGGTGGGGATTAATATGAAGACCCATTTGAACACCAAATGGTAAACCCAAGCGATGATGATGAGGAGTGTTAAAGGACATTTTTTTGCTCTCAACACTATGATTTATAGAGTTTTGAGGAAATAAACTCTGATCCATTTACAACCCACTAATTGGAGGATCCCAAGATCACCTTTAGTTATCTTTGGGCTCAAGCGAAGTATTGGGTTCCACTATCAGTTAGTTAGATGAGGGGCATAATAAGCCAATGATGGGAATTTTATTTTAGGGAGTAGAATGAGGTATACATTTCTTGGGTAGATTTCAAGAAGGATTTCATAGATTAAGTCCTATCATTTATTATGATGTCATTAAATAAGTAGGATTTTATTTCAATTTGTAAGGGGAGCATGATTATACATGAGTAAGGAATTAGGTTTAAGGACCTTATGTGTTTATCCCTCTATATTTTTCCTTATTTGGAGTCCCATGGACACTATCTTTAGGAATAAATATTCGCATCTATGAAATATACAATTACTGGTTTTATGTTGGTCATGTATTTGGATGTATATTATAAGGGAGAGGTGATTGAGAAAATTCAATCTAAAGTAGGGTTATCATGAGAGGGGATCCAGTAGGGTTACTTGAGGATTAGGGTTGTTGGTGGATGATCTTAGGTGTTGATTCATTCAAGTATTCAACTAGTAGGGTGTCATCCTAAAAAAAACATAATTTTCATATTTTAGGGGCTAGAGGTTATCATCCTTTTTCTAAGGACTCTAAATCATTATAATTTGTTTTTTGGCGTCATTTCCATCATTAGTATAAGCGCTCGGTGGTCCATGGAGCACAATGTGGAAATGGAGATCATGTTTGACACTATTCCTAGAAACAGATTCCATAAATTCTATATCATTATCATGGGAAAGAGATGTATTCACTATCAAGTGGTGATAAAGAGGGAAGGGGATGACCTCAATACATTTACACATTTAGGGATTCCACCCTAATAATGACCTTTGTGGTGTTAAATAGCATTGAGGAATAATGTATGGGTTGGAATAGTTTCATGCTATGGAGATACCAATAATAGTTGAGATAGATATTTTCAGAGGTATTATTATATTATAATTTACTCTCATGTATTTTTTTTATTTTTGATCCCTACAAAAAATTGTTACATCCACATATGTTTGTTCTTTGGAACTAGATATGGAGAGTATTTACACACCCTTAGTGTTGACTATGAAATCCAAAGGCCAGAATTTATTATTTTATGTGTGTAAATGATGTATATTGATGATGGGGAAGTATCAGTATCATGGGTATTTCTTCCTACAATAGATACATCCATTTAGTTTCATCCTTAGCATGTATTGGTTGTATTTTATACATGTATTAATTGATTTATTTCAGAGGAGAGTTATTTTCTCTATTGTGGATGTTCAATACAATGTTATCATCAGTAATATGGGTTATCAAAAGGAAAGTAGCAGTGTAGATCCCTTTTATAATTTGATGGAAGAATTATCAATGAATTCAATGGGATCTGATATAGTGGAGGCCCCCAGGGTTTTTGAGAAATTTATAGTTATTTTTTCCATTTAGGTTGTTAAACTATCCCATTGATGGGATATTTAATTATAGAGGTGTCTCTCTAATTTCAATGGGTCCTTTTCAGATGAAACCATCTGAGTTGGGGGACTTGTAGATTCAGATAGATGATTTGATGTTTAAGGATTTTATATTTCCCAGTGTGTCACTATGGGGTTCCCCAATATTATTATCCAAGAAGGAATATGGTGGTATGAGGTAGTGAATAGAATCACTAAGGATGAATTAGGTAATGATAAATAATCATTAGCCTCTTTAGAGCATTGATGATCTTTTTGATAATTTGAGAAGCCCTAGATTATTTTCTAAGATCAATATGCAGTTTTGGTACCATTAGTATAGGATAAAGGTGGATGATATCCCAAATACTACCTTTTTATGATGATATGAAAACATTGAGTTTTTAGTTTTTTCATTCAGTGTCACAAATGAATCGAGAGTGTTCATGGGACTCATGACCTCCATATTTCATGAATTCTTAGAATAGTTCATAGGAGTGTTCAACGATGACATAATTCTATAATAAAGATTGGAGGAAGAGATTTCTGATCTTTGGAGGATCATTTAAGAGAAAATATGACACCAAAAACTCTGTAGGATGTCTTCCAAGTATAATTTATAGACATGGGAGGTGTGTTTCCATGGGAATGTGGTGTCTTAACAAGAATTAGTAGTTAATCCATTGAGTATTGGATGGTGTTTAACATGTTCTATGCTGATTCAAATTTGGGTTTGGATTTTTTCTTGATTCATCAATGGGAGGTGATCTCCAATGGGTCTTGATAGTTACACCCCCAGGAGTGTGACTATGCCACCCATGATCTAGAATAGGAACTAGTGGTGTTTTTTCAAAAATATATTACAGCATTACTTCCTCGGAGAATTATTTGTTGTATCCACCAACAATATGAGTTTTATTTATGATTTATATTAGTGTAAACATAATCAGGAACAATTGAGGTGGATAGAGTTTCACCTCGACTATAACTTCAATATCTCACACACATCGTGGATTGGGATTTCTGTGGCTAACAAACTCAGTCCAGATTTGTGATGGGATGTTTTTTTGGAGTATGATAATTTTTTGAGGGTGATAGAGGTGTTAGTAGGCATGTAACTTAATATTAGGGTGCTTGGCCATAGAGGATTCCTTTTTAAGATGACTGTGTAGTATTCCATGATGAAGCAAGTAGATGAGTCTCAGTAAGGAGTCTCAGAGGTGAAAGTTATACATGATCAAGTTTTTTTAGTAAAACCCATGAAGGGTGGTCATATGGTGAACAAAATTAGGTGATTTTTAATAAGAGGTTGTTGATATTAATGGGTATGTATAGAGGAATCCTTCTTGAGTTTCATAGATCACCTTTAGTTGTTCACCCAAAAGTATCCATGATGTATCGTGGTTTGAGGATGAAATTTTGGTGGCTTGTGATGAAACCTGTAGTGGAAGAGTATGTGGATGTGTGTCTCATTTTCAATTAGGTGAATGAATAAAATTTTGTTCCTGGTGGTATTTTACAACTTATGGATTTCCTCAAGTGGATGTGGGAAGAAATCCCAATACACATCATCATATGATTACCTTGGGCTCATGGAGGATATTATGTAATCGAGGTAATCATGGATCAACTGATGAAGTTGTCTCAATTTTTAGCAATCAAAGAGTCGAGTACTATAGATGTTCACTAATGGTGGTTTGTGGATGTGTTTATGTAGATACATGGAGTTAAAAGGTCTATCCTCTGGGTTTAGGACAATAATTTTACTTCGTGAGTCTAGAGAGGATTACAGAACGCCTTTCGCACTTAGTTACACCTTATCAAAAATTTCCACCCTCATAAGGGATGGAAGATGGAGAAAATAATCAAAATGACGGAGAATATGTTTTGATACTATTTCTTGGATTACAATGACTTATGGGTGATTAACATTCCCTTGGTTTATTTTTCCTATAACAATAGATACCTCCCATCCATTGTAATGACACCATTTGTGGTGTGGCACTCACATTATATTGGATAGATGTTTGAGAGTTATCTATTCTCAATCCTGATTTGGGGTAAAGTATGACTGAGGAGGACCAGATTCATCTTGAGAGGATGATGGCAATTCATGATCATTATAAGTCTTATGTTTACCAATGGAGGAGTACCTTGGAGTTCATGGTTAGAGACAACATGTTCTTAAATTTTTATCCTCATCATGATCACTATAGGATTGGTTGGGGGAGTATGTTTTCCAACTATTTTGTTAGACCTTTTAAGGTGTTGGAGGATATAGGTGATGTGGATTATTGGGTGGAAATTTGACTATATATGGTTAATATCCACAATTTATTTGACACAGGTCATCTTCATTATTATCTTCATGATGAATCCCCCATCATTGATTAGGGAGAGTAAGATATAAAGGATGACATAAAATTCAATGAGAAACTAGTAGAAATATAGGATCATCAAGAGGAAGTGATACATTGATTATCCATTCCTTTGGTTCATGTGTTTCAGAGGCATGTTGTCTTCAAGGAGAGTACTTGGGAGTATGAGGTGCAGATTCCTTCCGAGTACCCGATGATATTTTGAGTTTTTATTCTTTTATTTTTTTTCTTGATGATATAATTCATGAATCTTATTAAATTATGATATATGTATTTTTCCATACTAGTGTCTAATGTTATGGATTCAAGAATATAAGTAGTGAAAGAACACTTACCAATATAGATGCATTATATTTTTGAAACATTTTAAAAACCTTGTGGGTGGGTTAGTATGCATGAAGAGGAAAATAAATTGACATGGAGGGTGAGTTAATAATATTTTTCTGATGTAGGTAGCGTTGAGTGACAATTTTAGTAGTTTTATTATCTTCTTTATATGCTTAGTTGATGGTGTCATTATTTTTTAATGATATACATGAGTTATATCTAATGGGATGGTTGTTCAGTAATTTTTATTTCTCCCTTTTCTGTCCAAGATCAATTTTGATTCTTGAGGATGAGAATTGATTGACGGGTATCTTATGTGAGGGCCCAAATTAAAAAATACCCTACCTTTATATTTACAAGTTCTATGTCAAGATAAGAAGGAGTTTGAAGATATTACAAAGGACAAGGAAGTGTTCTAGCCTTCCAAAGTGTCACCATGCAATGGTGGTGGGTGTGGTATTGGTTATTTTGGCCTTGGGTACTTGAAGGTTGGTTGTAGAGTAGGTTATGTTCAAGGAAGTTACAAAATTAGTGAAATTCCCTAGTTATCTGTGGTGTTGGGAATAGAACTTGGGTACCCACCCTATGTAACACAAGACACTTGGAAATTCCCGGTGAATGGTTTTTCATTGGCTATGTAAATTTTGCAGATCACCTATGAAAATCAGGGATCTGGATCTCACTATGTCATAATCCTAGGTATGGTGATGAGAAACGGATAAGTATTTTTCACTATGTTATAATCATTGGACATGGAAGGAATATGAGGATCTAAAATGGATTTCACCGCACCATAATGGTCTCCCCCACTTCAAACCTATTCACTATCTTGTGTTTATTGGTTTATTATTATTATTATTCAATTTATAGGGTAACTAGTTGGTCGACCATATCTATATCGAAATCATAAATAGATTTAGAGGAAAAATCATGTAATAAAGAATAAAATGAAAATGAATTCAAAGAAATTTCCTCTAACTTTAGTATTTCAATTGAAATCTCTTATGGTTTTAATGGTTCCAATTAAATCTCTTTTTTAAAGTCACCACATCATTGATTATGGGTAATTCATCATCATTATCTTCCCATGCAATGATTTGTGTTGTCTCTGCAAAAATGAATTAAGGTTTTTGAAAGGAAATTGGTATTAGTGAAAACTAATAAACTTGTGAGTCTAAATTACGGTCAACTCCCTTGAATTATGTAGCTTTAAGATCATCCCATTCTTATAGGGACTCTGAAAGTAAATTAAAAATTGCTAGGAGTGAAGGATTTTAATGTTTTCTGTCCACATATTTAATTATTTTGTTAGTGGAAACCATTGTAATTAGTTCATATTTCTCTTATAGTAGTGGTTGTAGTACTCCTACAATGAATGTTTCGAGGGTGGTGATCATCACGTCCAATTTCTCTTTCAACTCATCAATTTTTGTTTGGTTCTCATTGCATTTGGATAAGGATAATATTATCTCATTGGTGTTGGGATATTATTAATCTTGAGGGCATGTGGAAATTTTATTTTGATACTTATTGGGTTTCATTATTGTAGTATCATAAATAAACTCATTAAAATTGTTATATTAAGGGATATTACAATTTATGAATCCAATGAAACTGTTACTTAGACACATATAGAAATATATAATAGTGATTGGTGATTTTATTTTGGTCCAAGACTAAATATCTGAACTTGTTAGTGAAATCATAAATTATCCTTAAATAGGAGTAAAATTTGTAATCCCTTATTAATGAATGGACTTAAAATAAATGATTATCCCAGTTCAGTGAGAAAAATATGATATAAAGAAATAGAAATGAAAATAATGAAAACACAGAGAAATTATTTACCAATGTGAATAAATGGAACTAATCGAGTAAATACCCCAAAAAATGATGTCAAATTAATATAGAGATATTATCAAGAACTAGATAATAGAATTTAATTAAGAAAATATTTTATCCTAGTTCAGACCTAAGGGTTTTCTCTTATGGAGGTCATTCAATAATTCTTTATTCATTGGGGTTTTTTGTTTTCTTTTAATTTTTATATTTCTCTATATTGATAATGTAAGTATTGTAAATAAATTACGTGCTTATGTGTTATAAATATAATAAAATAATGTATAGAAATAAATGAATTTATGTAAAAAAATAAAGGAAAAATATAGGTTTGGAAAAAAAGTATTCATTTAATGGTGAATTTAGTGTCATTGTAATATTGTGTTAATATATATTTCATTACAATTCATTGACAAGATTATAAACCATTCCTCTAAAAATTTCCCACCATTTTAAGTGTAGGTGATTAGAATTCTAAATAGCCTCTAATAAAATTCCAACCACTCACTTTCTCTACGGAGATTGAATATAGAATTTTTCCATCGTAGGTTAATATTCTAACTCATGGCCACAACTAGTGTTTCATTAAACTCTCATAACACTCAAACAATTACAATGTTGAATAAATAAGAAGGGGGAGTTACAAAAGATTTAATGGTTGTGATGGATTTAAAAGGTAATTGATAATCACCATCTCGCTATTCAAATCACCCAAATTTTCACTAATAATCCATATAATATGAAAACTGATAAGAATACAACATAGTCAGTGCACTTTATTCGCCCACAGACCAAAGTTATAGTAATTTTTCTACTTCTATGTAATAAATAATGGTTGGTACAAAGAAGATAATCATGATGATGAATAGATAAAAAAAATATGAAAGACAACATAATATGATGTTGGAGTGGGTTCCCAAGAACCATATTTTATATACTTGAAGATTACAGGTATTAATTTTTTTAAATATTGATAAAATTTATTACAATTGGGGTGAAAACAGAGTGGTTATGACACCCCATAGTCCTGCATGAAACCAAAGATCAAATATTGGTAGGGGATAATTTTTTATGATAATATAATATGTATATAAGAATATTGTAGTAGTGGAAATATTCAATCAAGTTGTGCTTTCGAGCCACTAATTTGGGTCTACGGGTCACAGAGCCTTCAGTCTATCCAATTAAATCAGGCCATAGAGCCTTTGGGTAATATAGGGGCATTCAAGTTAGCATAAGTGGGTATAAGGAATTGTGATAGGGACTAGTAAAATTAATTATCATAATAGGAAGATAATGCAGGTAGGAACTATTGGGTGGGTAGCCTTGATAAGAGGGGAAATGATTATGACACTAATCATTCATCCTTTTCCCCCATAAAACCGATGTGGTATGGAGGGGTACCCTTATACATGATCATTTATACTGGGGACCTCTCATAGGATTCAGAGAAACAGTAAGGTGATGCACGTGAGGTCTTTGCAGGCATCACCGGGTGGGAGGCTCAAAAGTTGGATAGTTGTGTTGACACCTATTATAACACCCCAACCCCAGTTACCCAAATTCGGTGCATTATTAAATAACATTGGCATGAAAAAAGGAATCATGTCCTGAAAGTCCGATCAGTTTAGTAGCCTTGGAAGTACAAGATACATACATATGTTTTAAATTACATCCTAAAATAAAAAAACAACATTGTGTCCCCTTTGAACACTCTTATATCCCTTTGCCTGTTCTTGAAGTTTAATTTCAATATACATCTTCGCATCCTAAGAAAAATAAAAAATAAGAACGGGGTGAGCTCAGATGCTCAATAAGGATAACAATATAGCAGAAACTATCATAAATAAACATAAACATTTAATTCAATGTATAATACTAAAACACAAGCCTTTTAAACATAAACTTCAGTGAAATATGGAAAAGATAAATCAAATAATTCCATTTACTTATTCGCATGGATATTATACTAGTTAAATAACCACATGTAATATCAATAGCCAATTTCAAAATGATGGAATGAATAATGTAAGACAACATAACCACATAGTCAAGGCCTCATTCCAAGACTTCAAATTAGATTTTGTTAAGGCCTCGTGCCAAGACTTCAAATAAGATTTTGTCAAGGCCTTGTGCCAAGACACTAGTTTTTCCCATGAGACCCACCGATGCATCGAGGAGCTATAGCCAGCTTCACCCATCACTTACTAAGTCCAATGCATTCCTCATATGAAAAGGATGAAACATAACATAAACATTTGTATTAAAACTAGAATACGAAATATTAACACTTTAAACAAAAACCAAGAATGGTATAAAAATAACACATCCACATTCAAACATATCACCCAAACTTCAATTCAATATGGAAGATTGTATCATAATAAATCAACTTCAAACAAGTGTAAAATCCATCAAAGTATGTTGACATAGATGAAATCAATACTCTTTGAGAGAAATATCTTTTTATTTTTAAATCATTTAAAAGTTACATAATTATAAAATAAAACATTTATTTTAAAAATATTCTTATAAGATTGTAAGGAAATCTTAGAAGATGTTATAATGGCGGAAAATAGCCACGCCTTCCGTATACATTAAAAAACATTCTTTCCTCAATTTTTTTTAAAACGGTCATAAAGGACCTTGTTTTGAAAAAAGAAGGAAAGATTGGTTTATAAACATTTTATAAAAATTAAAACAAGGGTATAAATGACTTTAACTAATAGTCTAAGAAATAGTAAAATTGTGTTGAAAAACATTTTTAAGAAACACAGATGTGGATGATAAAGAGGTCGGTGTGGATACTCATGTATTAATAACCTCAGATAATGAAGAGATTGTATAGTTAACCATTACCATGTAATTTTCCTTGATAGAGGGTACATTAACCTCATGTATAATAGTTAAATAATTTTTATTAAATTATAAAAGAACCACATACATAAATATGATATCATATATGATCTTTTAATATTTCTTTGTTAATAATATTTTAGAAGTATCATTGTTTCGGGTGTTAACTGATTCGTTTTCCTTTATAAGATTGGTTATGTAAGCTATGTTTGTTATGGATTGGATGTATTTGATTAATATCCAAAATGATGTTAATTTCTTAAATATTATTTTTAATCATAAAATAAAAATTATTCTTGAATGGTTATGACGGGGAATGAATTTCATCGCGTTCCTGGAGATGGTAATCCGTGTGTACGCACGAGAGAAAACATCATTATATTGATGAAGAAATCGTATGTAATTGAATGTTATATAATATATAAATAATAATTAACATGTTATATTCATTATTTACATCATTTAAACTCATTATTATACCCGTCCAAATAATGAAGTGTTTGAATAACAAATTACACCACGACGTGGAGACAGTAACTCATACATACACAAGTATGGTGACTTGTCATTCATAGGATAGATAAAATAATGAATATGGTTGTAACATATTTATAATAACATAAAAGTATATATATGGTACTGGATTTATTATTTTGGTATGGAAACAACAAATAATGAGGAAGTGGAATAAGAAAAATAACTTTGAAAGAGGTGGTGCAATTATTAGCTCTTCTTCGAGTGTTTCCTTTTGAGTTGATCAAAATGGATCCTTAGGTTGGATTTATGATCAAAGTAAGGCCTCTAAGTCACAGTGAGGGTAGTTGGAAGGATATTTGAGTAGGATTTGGCCAAGACAAATTGTAACACCCCAATCATCCACTATACGCTTCTCTTTGAATACTACAATAGCGTGTGTTGTATGCAACTTCGAGTTCTAACACACCACAACCAATCAAACTAGTCGTTATGAATAGTAATACCCACTTTTTAAAATTTTATAAATTTTACCTTTCAAAATGGACTTCATTTTTGGATTCTTAATATCAAAATTATCTTAGGGTGAAGTTTTGGTATTTTTCTGAAAACTTTCAATTATTGATAAATAGTGAAAAATACTGAGTTATAATTTAAAACCAAATTTTAATTTAAATAATTATTTAATTTATTTAAATTTATTTTAGGTAAAAATAGATACATAATACCATAATAAGTTCAATTTAATTCATTGGATTTAGTTTATAATAATTTTAGATATATAAAAATTTATTGAACTTTTTACCGTCTTTTACCCACCTCCTAGGAGCATTTGAAAATTTACATAAAACAAAATTTTACCTCTTTAGTGAGTTTAATTTCAAAAATACAAGATACATGGTTAATATAAGTAAGTTAAATGTGGTTCAGTAAGATGAAAATATTTTTTGGTGAATAGTAACTTTTTAATTTTTTTAAGCACGGTTAAAAGTAAATAGGGTAATTAACGGTAAAAATGATATTATTATTACCCTAAAACATGTCATACTTCTATTGGATAAGTATAATTATACCAAAAATAACCTTTGGAATAAAATATGAACCTATTTGGTCCACTTGGATAAGATTAGGACATTTATTATTATTTTATTTAAAGAAGAGTTAAAAGAGTAAAATTCGAAGTTTAATAACTAAACCATTTTTAATATTAGGATAAACACAATATAAATTAGACTATAAATATTCCATATAAAGATAAAAAATTTCCTACATAATGGTATTTTATTTATAATTTTTAGACATTAAATAATTAAATTTATTTATGACACAATGATAATGCAGTAATTACTGTATTAATGAATGATTAGAATAATTGATATTATAAATATCCAAATAATTGTAATCTGAGACTTTTTATGAATTACACTAATTTTATAGGTTATTATGACATGTTAATATTGGTTATATGAATTTTTTTTAAAGTAATAATTCTTTTATGAATTTATAAAAAACAAAATACCAAATAGTGTCAAAATTGACATAAAAGTGTTTTTAAAACAAATATTATATTATTAATTGAGATTCAATTATTCAAAATATAAGGTTTGGCCAAAAGACTTATATAATAATAGGTGTATCATTAATGAACCACTTGGGGTTATCTTGAGGTTTATTGTATGTTTATTAACCATATAATATAAAACAATAAAGTGACATGGTAAATGTCAAACTATTTAACTATAAGAGTTAAATCTAAAAGATATAGTTAATATAGTGACCCAAACCTATCTAAAACCTATTTGTTGAGTGGTTTTAGAACCATCCCCACCTTAAACTTTAAATAATTCATTTCGGATCCATTAGACACCGAAAATTATTTTATTATAAAATAATATTTCTAGCTTTTCCTAAGGTGCCCTCACCCCTCTTACAAACAGGCACTCCCCCTTCTCTCTAATTCCCACCTTCAATGCCATTTGGATCGTCCAAACCCTACCCAAATAACCTATAAACTATCCTCTATTAATCCTATAGGCCTTCCTATAGTCATAAATCCATCCTAAGGATCCATTTTGATTAAATCAAAAGGAAAAACTTGAAGAAGAGGTAAATATTTCATCACCTCTTTCAAGTTCCTTTCTTCTTCCACTTCTTCTTTCTTTGTTGTTTCCATTCTAAAATAATAAATACAGTATCTTATATATACTGTTATGTTATTATAAATATGCTACAACCATATTAATTATTCTATCCATCCTTTTAATGACATGTCACCATACGTGCGTACGTACGGCTTACCGTCTCCACGTTGTGATGTAATTGTTATTCAATACATTTTTATTTGGATGGGTATAATAATGATGTGTAATTGATCTAAATAATAAATATAACATGATAATTATTCTTTATATATGATATAACATCCAATTATATATTATTTTAATATCATAAGAATGACATTGTCGCTCGTGCGTACGTACGGATTACCGTCTCCACGAACGCGATGAGATTCATTTCCATCGTATCCAATCAAGAATAATTTTCATTTGATGATTAAAAATAATGTTTAAAGACTTGATATAATTCTATATATTAATAATACACATCCCATCCATAACAAACATGACTCACATAATAAATAATATAAAGGAAAACAAATCGGTTAACACCCGAAAAGACGATAATTCTAAGATATTATTAACAAAACAATGTTAAAAGATCATATATGATATCATATTAATGTATATGATTCTTTTATAATTTAATAACAATTATTTCACAATTATAAAGCAGGTTAACCTACCCTCGAACAAGGAAAAGTTCAAGGTAGGGGTTAATTTCACAATCTCTTTATTATCCGAGGTTGTTTTTACATAAGTATCTACTGGGTCCTCTTTATCATCCACATCCATGTTTCATAAAAATGTATTTCAAATTTTTTTACTATTTACTAGACAATGGGGTAAAGTAATTTATACCCATATTTGACCTTATATGTTTTGAAAGGAATCTTTCTTGTCATTTTCCAAACAAGGTACTTTATGACCTTTTCGACAAAATTAAGGTAAGAATGTTTTTTTAACTTATACGATGGGTGCGGCTATTTTACACCATTATAACATAATCAAAGCATCCCTTACAAGCATATAATAATATTTTAAAAATTAATTTTTTCTTTAAAATTATGTTACTCTTAAATGATTTCAAAATAGAAAGAGATATTTCTCTAAAAAATGTTTTGATTTCATCTATGTCAACATCCTTTAATGGATTTTGAGTTTATTTGAAATTGATTTATTATGATACAAAACTTCCATATTGTATTGAAGGTTTTGTGATATGTTTGACTGTGGATGTGATATTTTTATACCATTCAGGGTTTATGGATAAATTATTGACATTTTTTATGCTAGTTTTAATACGAATGTTTATATTATGTTTAAACCTTTTCATATAAGGAATGCATTGGACATAGTAAGTGACGGGTGGAGCCCTCTATAGCTCCTCTATGTATCGGTAGGTCTCATGAGACAAACTAGTGTCTTGGCCTAATGCCTTGACTAAATCTTATTTTTAGTCTTGGCACAAGGCCTTGACTATGTGGTTATGAATGTCTGGCATTATGCATTCCATCATTATGAAAGTGGCTATTGATATTGCATGTGATTATTCGACTAGTAGAATATCCATGTGAGTAAGTAAATGGAATTATTTTCATTTATATTTTCCATATTATGATGAATTTTATATTGAAAAGGCTTTTGTTTTAGTTCAATACATTGCCTTAAATGTTTATTCTTATTTATGAAAGTTTCAGCTATATTGTTATCCTTACTGAGCATCTGGGCTCACCCCTTTCTATGTTTTATTTTTCCCTGGATGTGAGGATGTATATTATTACTGACCTGCAGGGATAGTCTATGGGATCTCCGTGTTGTATATGGAATAAATGTTGTTGTATTTTTCCATTTTATGATGTAGTGTAAACCTTATGAATGTATATAGTACTTCCAAGGCTACTAAACTAATCAGTCTTTCGAGACTTGATCTTTTGTGATAATTCCAATGATATG
Source organism: Viscum album (assembly GCA_963277665.1). Classification (NCBI taxonomy): domain Eukaryota; kingdom Viridiplantae; phylum Streptophyta; class Magnoliopsida; order Santalales; family Viscaceae; genus Viscum; species Viscum album. The sequence goes on from OY728120.1 coordinate 1,496,004,914, forward strand.
TAATAATGCTCCGACTCTAGGATTCTGGGGTCAAGGTGTTATAGTTGGTATCAAAGGAAGTTTAGTACAAACCTTGGAAACTAGATTTAGATAAACTCTGATTAGATCACATATCCCTAAGATATACATTGAGGATTAGTATAGAAGAACATCCTATAATTTTGGTAGTGTAGAGATTTTGTGAGTTTTCCAAGGAATATATCCCCATCTAGATACGATAAGGTTGAGGTGGCTCTAGCACAGATGTAACTAGGGGTAAAACCCAAAAGAACTGCTTTGAGCAAGACTCGAATGGGAACTGGTGCGCGACAACGGGCCTTGTTGCACTTTTGGTTACGATACTCCTGGGTGATATGCTTAGGATAATTCTCATTTTCTTTAGAAGCCATTTTGAATAGTTTATGAGTATATACTTCCTCAAAGAAAACATTTTTATGATTATGGATTATATCTATAAACTGTCCAATTTATGTTAAGTGTTTTACAAGTTTGGAATTATGTATTTCGATTCATAAACTAATATAGTTTGTGCCATTGTTTATAAATGGCACCTAGTGGAAGGAATGGAAGCTGTATCAATTCACGCACTCCATGTAGGGATTTCCATCCTGCTCAAGATAATTATAGTGGAGCTGGTGATACAACTGGTGCTGATCAGCTAATCACCATACAGATACAACCCACTCAGGTTTTGAATAATAAACTTACCCATATAGAGCACCCTTATCCATATCATGGAGGATCAATGTTCGATTGCTTCATGAGGAAACAACCACCAACATTCAATGGGGGTATAAATCCATTAGTAGCTAATCAATTGATAAATTCCTTAGAGAAAATATTCCACGCCTTAGGGAGTAGTGAAAGGGAAAAAGTTGTCATGGAAGTTTACTGCCTCTCTGGAGATGCTGATCAATGGTGTTCATTGATTCAATACAAAAAGGAAGATGATGAAGTATCAAATATTGAATGGAGAGAGTTTAAAGAGATTTTCTTAGAAAAATAATTTCCTCATGACCATCGAGCAGATATGGAAAGGCAATTTCTGAGTTTGAGGTAAAATGAGGATGAGAATGTTTCAAAGTATGAGGCTAACTTTACAAGGTTAGAGAGGCATGCTACATATTATATACATCCCAAGAAGTAAGATTTATCGGTTCTTTGATGGGTTAAAACCATTTCTCCTTCAAGAATTAGTCTCACAATCCTTCTCATCGTACGAATATATTGACTCCTGTGATATCAAGACAGAAAAATAATTCTCTATGTCTTAAGAATTTAAAGCAAAGAAATAGAAGAAGAGATCTGTTGAACACTCTGGAAATGGAAATAAGGGGAAGAAGGGAAAAGTTGAATATCCATCCTACAGTTAATGTGGGAAGAAACACCCTGGTACTTTCCAGAAGGGAATGGGATTCTGTTACAAGTGTGGTGAAAAAGGCCACCAATCTCGTAATTGAAAGGGTAAGAAAGAGGTTGTCGATGTTGAATTCTACAATTGTAGAGAAAGGGGGAATTATGCAAATGGATGTCCTAAGAATCAGGGTAACATACCTCAGAAAAGGCCAAGGGATCAAAGCCAAGCATATGCTATCATTACTGCTGAGATTGAAGCTCTGAAAGACGTAGTGGAATGTAATTTAATGGTTTACTCAAGTTTAGCTAATGCTTTATTTGATTCTAGATCATTACATTGTTTCATATCTTCCTAGTTTGATAATAAAATTAGATATTTACAATTTTATTTAACAAGGGAGTTTTCAGTCAAAACTCTTAAGGGAAGTATCATTGCAACAATGTTTTGTGAATTAGTCCCCATTAGGGCACAAAAATTTTCTTTATCTGTTAATATCATCGTCATACCCATCATTGAATTTGATATAGTCCTCAGTATGGATTGTATTTCAGACCATGATGCAAAAATTTATTATAATAAGAAGGAAGTTACTATTTTTTATGATGATGCTAAATAACACCTTATATTTAGGGCAGAATCATCACCACCTAATTCTTATCTAGGTCCACCCCCAGTAGCTCATCTAAATTCAATTATTGGGGAGGAAGAGAATTAAATAAATGTGGGCGAGGAAAGGAATGATCAAATAGAGGATGTACCTATTGTAAAAGAATATGTTGATGTGTTTCCAGAAGATTTACCTGGACATCCTCCAGAACGAGAAATTGAGTTTTCCATTGAATTAATTCCTGGATCAAGGCCCATATCAAAGACCCCTTATAGAATGACCACTGTGGAATTAGTGGAACTAAATAAACCACTAGAGAAATTGAGTAATATGGGATTTATTTTCCCTAGTGTTTCTCCATGGGGATCCCATATTATTTTTGTTAAGAAGAAAGATGGATCTATGAGGTTATGCATTGAATACAGGGAGATCAATGCTATAATAATAAAAAAAAAGTATCCCCTACCTCACATTGATGATTTATTTGACCAACTTCATGGATCTGAATACTTTTTAAAGATTGACCTTTGATCTAGATATCATCAGTTGTGTGTGAAGAAGGAAGACATTCCGAAAATAGCATTTCTAACTAGGTACGAACATTACGAGTTTACAGTAATGCCTTTTGGATTGACTAATGAACCATCTTTCATCATGGATATAATGAATAGAGTTTTCCAGTAATATCGTGATGAGTTTGTAGTGGTATTTATTGATGATATCTTGGTATACTCCAAAATTTACGAAGATCATGAAAATCACCTGCGCATTATTCTGAATACTCTTAGAAGACATGAATTATATGGGATGTTTAGCAATTATGAATTCTAGCTTCAATAGATTTCTTTTCTAGGCCATATTGTCTCCAAGTATGGAATCTCTTTTGATCCTTCTAAGACCAAGGCAATCCAAAAATGGCCAGCAGTGACGAGTATAACTGAGGTACACAGATTTATTGGTTTTGCAGGTTTTATCGACATTTCGTCTATAATTTTTCCCGGTTAGCTAACCCATTAACAAAGATCACACGAAAAGGGGTTAAATTTGTTTGGATAAAAGAGTGTGAAAAATATTTTGAATAATTGAAGAGAATATTAGTCAATGCTCCTATCTTGACTCTACCATCGGGGAATGATGGGTCTGTTATTTATAGTGATTCATCAATGAAAGGACTTGGTTGTGTCCTTATGCAGAATGATAGGGTTATTTCCAATGTATCATGACAACTAAAAATTCAGGAGAAAATATATCGAACTCATGATCTTTCATTAGAAGTTGTAATATTTTCTTTGAAGATATGGAGACATAATCTATATGCTGAAAAATGTGACATATATACCAACCACAAGAGTTTGAATTATATTTTCTCATAGAAAGAACTCAACATGAGGCAGATACGATGGATTTAACTACCCAATTATTATGAGTGTACTATACACTACCACCCAATGAAGGAAAATAAGGTGGAAGATGATTTGAGTAGAAAGGATCGTGGAGTTTTGAACAAGATGAGAGTTGAAAAGGAACCTATATACATGGTTCTAGTAAATATGTATATGGGAATCACCATGGATGGTGAAACATCAATACTTTTTCAAATGGTTGCCAAACCATCTTTACTAGAAATGATAAAGAGTTCTCAGACTGTTGATAAAGAGTTTCAAAATAAGATTAAAGTTGTAAATGATGGGAGATTGAGTGACTTTGGGTATAAAGATAGAATTTCGAAATTTTGGAAGAGACGTTGTGTTCCCGATATACCTGATCTAAAAAGGGAATTGTCGGATGATGCTCATAGTTCAAATTTCTCTATAGACCCTGGTAGCACTAAGGTGAATAGAGATTTGAAGGAATATTTTTGGTGGGACAACATGAAGAGGGAGATTGCTGATTTTATGTCAAGATGTATGGTTTTTCAATAAGTTAAAGCTTGAAGGCAACAACCTGGAGGAGTCATGAAAGCTCTTCCCATACCTGAGTGGAAATGAGATAATATTATAATGGACATTTTCATGGGGATACTAATGAATCCTAGAAGGAATGATGCAATATGGGTCATTATTGATCCCCTTACCTAGTCCGCACATTTTCTTGCTATAAGGGAATTTTTACCACTAAAACGTTTAGCAAGACTATATATTAATGAAGTTGAAAGACTTCATGGAGTACCATTGTCAGTTGTTTCTAATCATGATCCCCATTTTGCATCAAGATTCTGGAAAAGTCTTCAGAAAGCCCTAGATACTGAACTTCGTTTGAGCACTGCCTACCACCCCCAAACTGATGGACAATCATAATAGACTATTCAAACATTAGAAGACATGTTGATATCATGCTCACCTGACTTTCAAGGTATGTGGGATCAATATTTACCTATGGTATAATTTTTCTATAACAATAGCTTCCATTAAAGTATTTAGATGGCACCATATGAAGCGTTATACAGAAAGAGATGTCACACACCAACCTGTTGGGATGATGTTGGCAAAAGAAAACTCGTAGGCCTAGAACTTGTGGAAGAAATGATTGAAAATGTGAAGGTAATCCAAACCCACATAAAAAAAGTTCAAAGTAGGCAGAAGAGCTATGCAGATAACTGAAGGAAGGATTTGGAATTTTAGGTAGGAGATCATGTTTTATTGAAGGTATCTCCATGGAAGGGTGTTATACATTTCGGTAAGAAGGGAAAATTAAGTCCCAAGTACATCAGACCATTCGAAATTCTAGAACAAATTGGGGATGTAACTTATCGTTTGGCAATGTCACCAAGTCTCTCCAATGTTCACGATGTATTCCATGTATCACTGTTAAGAAAATACATGCCAGACCCAACGCATGCACTCACCTATGAAAAATTAGAACTGGAAACCAATATATATATTTGCGAAGAGCATGTCAAGGTTCTTGATAAAATGGAACATGTGATGAGAAACCATATGACTAATCTAGAAAAAGTTCTATGGAGAAACCATAAGATGGAAGAAGCAACGTGGGAAACCGAGGAACTTATGATGATGAACAACCCAATTCTTTTTATGCAGTAATATTCTAGTAATTTCGAGGATGAAATTATTTAAAAGAGGGCAGAATGTAACACCCTAAGCATCCATGGTACGCTTCTCTTTGAATAATACAATAGCGTGTGTGGTACGCAACTTCGAGTTCTAACACACCACAACCAATCAAACTAGCCATTATGAATAGTAATACCCACTTTTTAAAATTTTATAAATTTTACCTTTCAAAATGGACTTCATTTTTGGACTCGTGATATCGAAATTAGCTTAGGGTGAAGTTTTGGTATTTTTCGGAAAACTTTCAATTTTTGATGAATAGTGGAAATCACTGAGTTATAGTTTAAAACCGAATTTTTATTTAAATAATTATTTAATTTATTTAAATTTATTTTAGGTCAAAATAGATACATAATACCAATATAAGTTCAATTTAATTAATTGGAGTCAGTTTATAATAATTTTATATATATAAAAATTTTATTGAAATTTTTACCATCTTTTACCCACCTCCTAGGAGCATTTGAAAATTTACATATAACATAATTTTACTGCTTTTGTGAGTTGAATTTCAAAAATGAGAGAAACATGGTTGATATAAGTAAGTAAAATGTGGTTCAGTAAGATGAAAATAATTTTTGGTGAATAGTAACTTTTTACTTTTATTTACCACGGTTAAAAGTAAATAGGGTAATTAAGGGTAAAAATGATATTAATATTACCATAACAAATATCCTAATTTTATTGGATAAGTATAATTCGAAAAAAACAACCTTAGGAATAAAATATGACCCTCTTTGGTCCACCTGGATTAGATTATGACATTTATTATTATTTTATTTAAAGAAGAGTTAAAAGAGTTAAATTCAAAGTTTAATAAATAAACCATTTTTTAATATAGGGTTACACACAATATAAATTTGACTATAAATATTCATTAGAAATATAAAACTATTATCTACATAATGGTATTTTATTTATAAATTTTATTCATTAAATAATTAATGTTATTTATGACACAATGATGATGTAGTAATTACCATATTAATGAAAGATTAAAATAATTGATATTATAAATATCCAAATAAATGTAATTTGAGACTTTTTTATGAATTCCACTAATTTTCTAGGTTAATATGACATGTTATAATTGGTTATATAAATTGTTTTTGACATAATAATGTTGTTATGAATTTAGGAAAAACAGAATACCAAATACTGTCAAAATGGACATAAAAGAGTTTTTAAAACAAATATTATATTATTAATTGAGATTCTATTCATAAAAATATAAGGATAGGCCAAAATACTTATATAATTACAGTTGTATCAATAAATAAACACATGGGGTTCTCTTGGAAGTTTATATTATGTTTATTATCCATATAATATAAAAATACAAAGAGACATGGTAAATGTCAAACGATTTCACTAATAGTTAAATATAAAAGATATAGTTAATATAGTGACGCAAACCTGTCTAAAACATATTGGTTGAGTGGTTTTCGACCCATACCCACCTTAACCTTTAAATAATTCATTTTTGAGCCATTATAAACCGAAAATTATTTTATTATAAAATAATATTTCTAGCTTTTCCTATGGTGCCCCTCACCCCTCCTACAAAAGGGCACTCCCCCTTCTCTCTAATTCACACCTTCAAAGCCATTTGGCTCATCCAAAATCTGCCCAAATACCCTCTCAACTGTACTCTGTTAATCCTAGTGGCCTTAGTATATTTATAAAGCCATATGAAGGATCCATTTTGATCAAATCAAAAGGAAGAACCTGAAGAAGAGGTAAATATTTCATCACATCTTTCAAGTTCCTTTTTTCATCCACTTACTCTTTCTTTGTTGTTTCCATTCTAAAATAATAACTCCAGTATCTTATATATACCGTGATGTTATTATAAATATTCTACAACCATATTCATTATTCTATCCATCCTTTGAATGACATGTCATTATACGTGCGTACGTACGACTTACCGTCTCCACGTCATGGTGTAATTGTTATCCAATACATTTTTATTTGGATGAGTATAATAATGATGTGTAGTTGATGTAAATAATAAATATAACATGATAATTATTCTGTATATATGATATAACATCCAATTATATATTATTTTAATATCAAAAGAATGATATTGTCACTCGTGCGAACGTACTGATTACCATCTCCACGAACGCGATGAGATTCATTCCCCATCGTATCCAATCAAGAGTAATTTTCATTTGATGATTAGAAATAATGTTTAAATACTTGATATCTTTCTGGATATGAATAAGATACGTCCCATACAAAAAAAATGACTCACATAATAAATAATATAAAGGAAAAAAAATCTCTTAACACCCGAAAAGATGATAATACTAAGATATTATTAACAAAGCAATGTTTAAAGATCATATATGATATCATATTAATGTATATTATTCTTTTATAATTTAATAACAATTATTTAAAAAATATACAAGAGGTTAACCTACCCTCTAACAATGAAAAGTACAAGGTAAGGGTTAATTTCATAATCTCTTTATTATCCGAGGTTGTTTTTATGTAAGTATCTACTGAGACCTCTTTATCATCCACATCCATGTTTCATAAAAATATATTTCAAAACATTATAAATATTTACTAGCTAATGGGGTAATGTTATTTATACCCTTATTTGAACTTATATGTTTTTAAAGGAATCTTTCTTTTGTTTTCCAAACAAGGTACTTTATGACCTTTTCGACAAAATTAAGGTAAGAATGTTTTTTTAACTTATATGGCGGGTGCGGCTATTTTCGGCCGTTATAACATTGTAGAAGATTCCCTTACAAGCTTATAAGATTATTTTCAAAATAAATGTTTTCTTTATAATTATGTGACTCTTAAATGATTTCAAAATAGAAAGATATATTTCTCTAAAAAATGTTTTGATTTCATCTATGTCAACATCCTTAGATGGATTTTATGTTTATTTGAAATTGATTTATTATGATACCAAAATTCTATATTGTATTGAATGTTTTGTGATATGTTTGACTGTGGATGTGAAATTTTTATACCATTCTTGGTTTATGGATAAATTATTGACATTTCTTATGCTATTTTTAATACAAATTTTTATGTTATGTTTAAACAATTTCATTGAATGCATTGGAAATAGTAAGTAATGGGTGGAGCCCTCTATAGCTCCTCGATGCATCAGTATGTATCATGAGGCAAACTAGTGTCTTGGCATAAGGCCTTGACAAAATTTTATTTGTAGTCTTGGCACAAGGCCTTGACTATGTGGTTATGAAAGTCTGGAATTATGCATTCCATTATTATGAAAGTGGTTATTGATATTGCATGTGATTATTCGACTATTAGAATATCCATGTTAGTAAGTAAATGGAATTATTCGGATTTATATTTTCCATATTATGATTAAGTTTATATTGAATAGGCTTTTGTTTTAGTTCTATACATTTCCTTAAATGTTTAAGCTTATTTATGAAAGTTTCCGCTATATTGTTATCCTTACTGAGCATCTGAGCTCACCCCTTTCTATGTTTTATTTTTCCTAGGATGCGAAGAAGTATATTATGACGGACCTATAGGGATATTCTATGGGATCTAAGTGTTTTCTTGGAATCAATGTTGTTGTAGTTTTCCATTTTATGATGTAATGTAAACCTTATGAATGTATCTAGTACTTCCAAGGCTACTAAACTAATCGGTCTTTTGAGACTTGATCTTTTGGGATCATGCCAATTATATGTAATAATGCACCCACTCTTGGATTCTGGGGTTCAGGCGTTACACAAATGGCTTTGGAGGTGCCATTTTGAGAGAAGGGGAAGTACCCTTTTATAAGAGAGGTAAGGGTCACTTTTGGAAAATCTCGAAATATTCTTTTATTATACAATCATATTCGATTTATAATGTCACTAAAAGGATTTGTTTCTATGATAAGGTGGGGATGGTTCAAAAAAATATCAAAAATAGGTTTTAGATAGGTTTAGGTCCCCATAACCTTACCGTTTAGTTTTAGCTCTTATTTAAATAGTTTAACTTTTACCATGTATTCTTGTTTTATTATAATAAATAGGTAATAAACATACTATAAAAAGCCAATAGAATCCCCAAGTGGTATTTTTTTGATATATCTAACATTATATAAGTCCTTTAGCTGAAACTTATATTTTTAGGAATATTATATCAATTAATAATATTGTATTTGTTTTAAAAACTCATTTATGTCAATTTTGACGCTATTTGGTATTTTGTTATTGTGAAATTCATAACAACATTATCACTTAGAAGAAAAATTATTTAATCAACCCTAACATGTCATAATAACCTTGAAAATTAGTTTAATTCATCAAACATCTCAATTTACATTTATTTGGATGTTTATAATATCAATTATTTTAATCATTCATTAATAAGGAAATTACTCCATCATCATTGTGTCATAAATAAATTTAATTATATAATGTCTAAAAATTATAAATAAAATAACATTATGTAGGAAATATTATTATATTTATAATGGATTTTTATATTCGAATTTATCTCAAGTGTAACCCTATATTTAAAATGGTTTAGTTATTAAACTTTGAATTTAACACTTTTAACTCTTCTTTAAATAAAAAAATAATAAATGTCTTTATCTAATCCAAGTGGACCAAAAGGATCAAATTTTATTCCTAAGGTTGTTTTTGGTCGAAATAAACTTATCAAATATAATTAGGACATGTCTTAGAGTAATTTAAATAATATTTTTTATCTTTAATTACCCTATTTACTTTTAACCGTTGTAAATAAAAGTCAAAAGTTACCATTCACCAAAAATTATTTTCCTCTTATTGAACCAAATTTTACTTTCTAATGTCAACCGTGTCTCTTGTATATTTTAAATTCAATTCAAATAGTTGGTAAAATTATGTTTTAGGCAAATTAGAAAATACGCCTAGAAGGTGGGTAAAAGACGGTAAAAAGTTCAATAAAATTTTATATATCTAATATTATTAAAAAATGACTCCAGTGAATTACATTGAAAATATATAGGTATTATGTATCTATTTATACCTAAAATACATTTAAATAAAAAAACTAATTGTTTAAATAAAAATATAGTTTTAAATAATAACGTACTGTTTTTCACTATTCATCAAAAATTGAATGTTTTCAGAAAAATACAAAAAATTCACCCTAGGCTAATTTTGATATTATGAATCCAAAAAATAAGTCCATTTTGAAAAATAAAATTTATAAAATTTCAAAAAGTGGGTATTATTATTCATAATGGCTGGTTTGATTGGTCTTGGTGTGTTAGAACTCGAAGTTTCATACAATGCAAGATATTGTATTATTCAAAGAGAAGCGTAATGTGGAAGCATGGGGTGTTACATTATTCCCTCCTTAAAATATTTTTTTCCTAGAAATTTGTTGAATATTACTGCATAAAATGGTTTGGTTTGTTCTTCATCATATGTTCCTCCGGTTCCCACATTGCCTCTTCCATCTTATGGTTTCTCCATAGAAATTTTACCAGATGAGTTGTCAGGTTTCTCAACACATGTTCTCTGGTATGAAGAATTCTAATTTTCTATTTTCAATAAGACAGGTCTGGTTCCAGTTCTATTTCTTCATAGGTGAGTATATTCATTGGTTCAAGTAGGTATTTTCTCAACAGTTATATGTGGAACACATCATGAACTTTGAAGATACTTGGAGGCATTTCCAAATGCTAAACTACAACTCTAATTCGTTCTATAATTTTGAAAGGATTGATGTACTTGGAAGTTATTTTTTCCTTCTTACCAAGTCGTATAACACCCTCTTATGGAGATACCTTCAAGAAAACATGATCACCTACATGAAATTCCAAATCATTACTTCGGTTATCGGAATAGATCTTTTTCCTACTTTGAGCTTCTTTGATGTGGGTTTGGATAACCAAAACCTTTTCCATTATGTCCTCAACAAGTTCTGGGCCTAAGAGTTTTCTTTCACTGGCATCATCCCAACAAGTTGGTGTGCGTCCTATCTTTTAATATAAGGCTTCATATGGTTCCATCTGAATACTTTAATGGAAGCTATTGTTATAAGAAAATTCTACCAGAGGTAAATATTGATCCCACATACCTTGAAAGTCATGTGAGAAAAATCTCAACATGTCTTCAAAGGTTTGAATATTCTGTTCTGATTGTCCATCAATTTGAGGTTGGAAGGCAGTGCTCAAACAAAGTTTAGTATCCAAGGCCTTCTGAAGACTTTTACAGAATCTTGATGTAAAACGGGGATCATGATCAGAAACCATCAATAGAGGTACTCCATTATGTATTAAAACATCATTAATATATAGTCTTCCTAGATGTTCAAGTGGTAAATATTCTCTTATAGAAAGAAAATATGATGACTTGGTAAGACGATCAGCAATGACCCATATTGCATCATTCCTTCTAGTTGTCTTTGGTATCCCCATGAAAAATTCCATCCTAATATCATCTCATTTCCACTCAGGTATGGGAAGAGGTTGCATGACTCCTCCAGGATGTTGTCTTTCTGCATTCACCTATTGACAAACCATACATCTTGAAACATAATCAGAAATCTCCCTCTTCATATTGTCCCACCAAAAATGTTCTTTCAAATATCAAAAAATCTTAATTCTATTAGGATGTATAGAGAAATTGGATCTATGAGCATCATCCAACAATTCCCTTTTTAGATCAGGTATGTCCGGAACACAAATTCTCTTCCCTAATTTCAAAATTACATCTTCATATATGAAGAAAATAAATCTACCATCATTCACAACATTAATTTTCATTTGAAACTCCTCATCATCAGCCTGAGAAATTTTTATCCTTTCTAGTAAAGTTATATTGGAAAACGGTATTGATGTTTCACATTCCATGATTATTCTCAAATCCATCTTTACTATATCCATGAACATAGGATCCCTTTAAACTCTCATATTTTTAAAAACTCCATGATCCTTTTTGCTCGAAGCATATTCCACCTTATTTTCCTTCCTGGGGTGGTAGTGTATAGTTAAATAATAATCCTTGAGTAGTTCAAGCCATCGTCTTTGCCTCATGTTGAGTTATTTCAGAGAGAAAATATACTTCAAACTCTTGTGATTGGTATTTATCTCACATTTTCACCATAGAGATAGTGTCTCCATATATTTAAGGAAAATATTACCACTACTAACTCAAGATCATGAGGAGGATAGTTTTGTTCATGAATTTTTAGCTGTCATGATGAATAGGAAATGAACCTATCATTCTCCATAATGAAAAAACCAAGTCCATTATTTGAAGCATCACTATAAATAAAAAACCCATCATTCCCTGATGGTAGATTCAAGATAATAACATTGAATAATCTTCTCTTTAGTTCTTCAAAAAATTATTCACTCTCTTTTTTCCATACAAATTTAACCCCTTTATGTGTGATCTTGGTTAATGGGTTAACCAATCAGGAAAACTTTTGGACGAAATGCCGATAATAACCTTCTAATCTAATAAAACTATGTACCTCAGTTATACTCATCAGTGAATGCCATTATTTTATCGCTCTTTTCATAGAGGGATCAAAAAAGATTCCATACTTAGAGACAATATGGCCAAGACAAGAAATTTCCTGAATCCGGAATTCACACTTGCTAAACATCCCATATAATACATTTCTTCTGAGGGTTTTCAGAATAGTGCACAAGTGATTATCATTATATTCATAGATTTTGGGGTAAACCAAGATATTATCAATAAATACCACAAAAAAATCATCAATATATTCCTTGAAAACTTTATTCATTAGATCTATGCAAACAGAAGGTGCATTAGTAAGTCTAAAAGGCATTAATGTAAACTCGTAATGCTCATACCTGGTATGAAATACTGTGTGCAGAATGTCTTCTTTCTTCACAAAAAAATGATGATATCCAGATAAAAGGTCAATATTTGAAAAATATTTAACTCCATGAAGTTGATCGAATAAATCATCAATGTGAGGAAGGGGATACTTATTTTTTATTATTATAGCATTGATCTCCCTGTAGTCAATGCACAACCTCATAGATCAATCTTTCTTCTTAAAAAAAGAACATGGGATCCCCATGGAGAAAATCTAGGGTGAAAAATACTTTATTACTCAATTCCACTAGTTGTTTCTTTAGTTACAATAATTACACAGTGGCCATTATATAAGGGGTCTTCGATATGGTCCTTGAACTAGGAATTAAATCAATGGAAAACTTAGTTTATCATCTCGGAGGATGTCCAGGTAAATCCTCTTGAAACACATCAACATATTCTTACGCAATAGGTACATCCTCTATTTGAACATTCCATTCCTCACCAATATTTATTTCATTCTCTTCCTCCCCAATAATTGAATCCAGTAGATCTATTAGGGGTGGATCTTGATAAGAATAAAGTGGTGATGTTTTTTCTCTAAAGATATGGTACTCCTTATCATCATAAAAAATTGTAACCTCTTTCTTATAAAAATATATTTTTTCATCATGGTCTGAAATCCAATCCATACCGAGGATTATATCAAATTCAATCATGGGTATGATGATGACATCAGTAGATAAAGAACATTTATAATCCCTAATTGGAACTGATTCACAAAACATTATTGCAATGATACTTCCCGAAGGAGTTTTGACTGACAACTCGCATGTTAAATCAAATTGAAAATATCCAATTTTCATAGCAAATTGGAATGATATAAAACAATTCGAAGATCCGGAATCAAATAAAGTATTGGATAAACTTGAGGAAGCCATTAAATTACCATCCACCACAATATTCAGAGCCTCAACCTCAGCAGTAGGGATCGCATAAGCTTCACCTTACTCCCTTGGCCTTTTTTGAGGTAATTTTCTTTGGCACCTAGGAAATTCATTTACATAATGCCCCATTTCTCTACAATTGTATCATTCAACATTGACAACCTTTTTCTTTCCCTTGCAATCATGAGCTTGGTTTCCTTTTTCACCACACTTATAACAGACTCCCATTACCTTCAAGAAAGTAATGGGGTGTTTATTACCACATTTACTTCAAGATGGAAATTCAACTTTTCCCTTCTTCCCCTTATTTCCATTTCCAGGGTGTTCAATAGATCTCTTATTATCTTGCTTTGCTTTGAAGTCATAAAACTTAGAAAATTATTTTTCTGTTTTGATAACACATGAGATAATATCTTCGTACGATGAGATTGATTGTGAAACAAATTCTCGAAGGAGAAATGGTTTTAGACCATCACATAATCGATCAATATTACTCCTTGGGATACATATATAATATGTTTCATGCCTTACTAGCCTTGTAATGTTAGCCTCATACTTTTTCGACATTCTCATCCTCCTTTTTCCATAGAATCTGAAATTTTCTTTCCATATCTGCTCGATGGTCATAAGTAATGTATTTTTTAATAAAATCCCATTAAACTCCCTCAATTCCATATTTGATACTTTTTCATCTTCCTTTGTGTTTTGAATTAATGACCACCATTGATCTGCATCTCCCGTAATGTGATAAACTACCATGGCAATGTTTCCTTATCGCTACTCCCCAAAGCTTGAAATATTTACTCTAATGAACTTATCCATAGCTCAGCTAAAAATGGATTTGTAGTCCCTTTAAATGTTGGAGGTTGTTTCCTCATGAAGCGGTCAAACCTTGATCCTTTGCATTGTGGATCCGGGTGCTCCATACAGGTAAGGTTATTATTCACAACTTGAGTGAGTTTTCCCAGTATGGTGATAAGCTGATAAGCACCAACTGCATCACCAGCTCCACTATAAAAATTTTAAGTAGAAGGGAAATCCCTAAATGTATTATGTGCATTGATATGGTTTCCATTCCTTTCACTAGGCACCATTACAAAACAATGTCATACACTAGATTCGTTTATTAACCACAATATATAATTCCAAACATGTAAAACATATTACATAAATTGAATAGTTTATGGATATAATACATAATCCTAAAAATGATTTCTTTGAGGAGGTATATACTCATAAATACTTCATAATTGTTTATAAATAAAATGTGAATTATCTTAAGAATATCACTCAGAAGTGTCGTATCCGAAATTGCATCAAGGCCCCTTGTCGTGTACCAGGATACACTAGGTCAAGCCCGAAACTCCTTGTTAGAGTTTTCAATCCTAGGTACATCTGTGCCAGAGCCACATCCACCGGCTCGTATCCATATTGGAATTTATTTCTTGGAAAACTCAAAAAATCTCAGCATTACCAAAATTATAGGATGTTATTCTATACTAATCCTCAAAGTTTATCTTTGGGTAATGTTCTCTAATCAGAGCTTTTCTAAATCTAGATTCTTTGTTTTGTACTAATCTTCTTCTAATATCAACTATAATGCACCAATCCCAGTTACCCAAAGTCAGTGCATTATTAACTAACATTGGAAAAATACAAGAAATCATGTCCCCAAAGACATATATGTTTAGTATCACTATACGTACTAGATACATACATAAGTTTTACATTACATAATGACATAAAAAAAGAAAATTGTGCCCCCTTTAAACACTCTTATATCCCTTTTCCTATTCCTACAGGTTAATCTCAATATATTTCTTCACATCCTAGAAAAAATAATACATAATAAAGGGGTGATATCAAATGCTCAGTAAGGATAAAAATATAGTGCAAAATATTATAAATAAGCATAAACATTTAATTTAATGTATAAGACTAAAGAACAAGAATTTTAAACATAAAAATCAGCATAATTTGGAAAATATAAATAAAATAATGCCATTTACTTATTGACATTGATATTTTACTAGTCAAATAATCACATGTAATATTAATAGCTAATTTCATAATGATGGAATGCATAATACAGGAATACATGACCACATAGTCAAGGCCTTATGCCAAGACTACAAATAAGATTTTTTCAAGGACTTGTTCCAAGACACTAGTTTGTCTCATGAGACCTACCAATTAATAGAGGAGCTATAGCTTGCTCAACCTGTCACTTACTAAGTCTAATTCATTCCTCATATGAAAATGTTGAAACATAACATAAAAATTCGTATTAGAACTTGAATATGGAATGTTAATACTTTAAACATAAACTATGAATGGTATAAAAATAACACATTCATATTTAAACATATTACAAAAACTTTAAGATAATATTGAAGATTGTATCATAAAAAATCTACTTCAAACAAGTGTAAAATTCATCAAAGGATGTTAACATAGATTAAATCAAAACTATTTTAGAGAAATATCTCTTTATTTTTAAATGATTTAAAAGGTAAATAATTATAAAAGAAAAATTTAATTTTGAAAATATTCTTATATGATTATAAGGGGAGATTCGAAGATGTTATAATGGTGTGAAATAGCCGCACCCGCTGTATACGTTAAAAAAATCATTCTTTCATTTTTTTTGAAAAGGTCATAAAGGACCTTGTTTGGAAAAAGACGGAAAGAATTATTTGTAAACCTTTTATAACAATTCAAAAAAGGGTATAAATGAATTTTACCCATAATATAGGAAATAATAAAAATGTTTTGAAATACATTTTTAAGAAACACAAATGTGGATGATAAAGAGGTCCCAGTGGATACTCATGAATAAACATCCTCGGATTATGATGAGATTGTAGAATTAAACCTTACCTAGTACTTTTCCTTGATCGAGTGAACGTTAACCTCCTGTATAATATTTAAATAATTGTTATTAAATTATAAAAAAACCACATACATAAATATGATATCATATATGATCTTCTAATATTTATTTGTTAATAATATTTTAGTAGTATCATAGTTTTGGGTGTTAACTGATTCTTTTACATTATATTATTGGTTATGTAAGCCATGTTTGTTATGGATAGGATGTATTTTATTTAAATCCCAAATGATATTAAGTTCCTAAACATTATTTTTAAACATAAAAGGAAAAATAATCTTGAATGGTTATGATGGTAAATGAATTTTATCGCATTCGTGGAGACGGTAATCTGTACGTACGTACGAGCGACAATATCATTCTATTGATGGTGAAATTGTATCTAATTGGATGTTATATCATATATAGAGAATAATTAAAATTTTATATTTATTATTTACAATAGTTATAATCTCTATTTTACCCATCCAAATAATGATGTGTTTGAATAACAAACTACTCCACGAGGTGTAGACAGTAAGCCGTACGTATACACGTATGGTGACTTTCCATTCATAGGATGGATAGAATAAAGAATATGGTTATAACATATTCATTATAACATAATAGTATGTATAAGGTACTAGAGTTACTATTTTGGTATGGAAACAACAAAGAAAGGCGAAGTGGAAGAATAAAAGAACATTGAAAGAGGTGGTGAAATTATTACCCATTCTTCAGGTGTTTCCTTTAGAGTTATTCAAAAAGGCTCCTTAGGATGGCTTTATGATCAAATTAAGGCCTCTAGGTTGAATTGAGGTTAGTTGGGGGGATATTTGAGAAGGGGTTTCCCAATAAAAATGGCTTTGGAGGTGTGATTGTTGAGAGAAGGTAAACTATCCTTTTATAAGAGAGGTAAGGGTCACTTTTGGAAAAGCTTGAAATATTATTTTATTATAAAATCATATTCGGTTTATAATGGATCCAAAAAGATTTATTTAGAGGATAAGGTGGGTATGGGTCGAAAAACTCTCAACCAATAGGTTTTATAAAGGTTTAGGTCACTATATTAACCTTACCCTCTAGATTTAACTCTTAGTTAAATAGTTTAACTTTTAACATGTATTCTTGTATTATTATAATAAATTGTTAATAATATTCCAATAAAATGACTATCAAACCCCAAGTTGTTCATTCTTGATATATCTAACCTTATATATGTCGTTTTTCTGAACCTAAGATTTTTAGGAATATTATATCAATTAATAATATAGTATTTGTTTTAAAAACTCATTTATGTCAATTTTGACACTATTTGGTATTTTGTTTTTGTGAAAGTTATAAAAAATGTATCACTTCTAAAAAAATTATTTAATCAACCCAAACATGTCATACTAACCTATAAAATTAGTTTAATTTTTCAAAAGTCCCAATTTACATTTATTTGGATATTTATAATATCAGTTATTTTAAAAATTCATTAATAGGGTAATTACTCTATCAACATTGTGTCATAAATAAATTTAATTATTTAATGTATAAAAACTATAAATAAAATACCATTATGTAGGAAATATTATTATATTTATAATGAATATTTATAGTTGAATTTATCTTATGTATAACCCTATATTAGAAATGGTTTAGTAATAAAACATTGAATTTAACACTTTTAACTCTTCCTTAAATAAAATAATAATAAATGTCCTTATCTAATCCAAGTAGACCAAATGTATTATAATTTAATCATAAGTTTTATTTTGGTCTAAATAAATTTATCCAATAGAATTAGGACATGTGTTAGGATAATTAAAATATCATTTTGTATCTTTAATTACCCTATTTACTTTTAACCGTGGTAAATAAAAGTCAAAAGTTACTATTCACCAAAAAATATTTTCATCTTATTGAACCACATTTTACTTACTGATGTTTATCGCATATCTTGGATTTTTTAAATTCAATTCATAGAAGCGATAAAATTACTTTTTATTCAAATTTGTAAATGTGAATAGAAGGTGGGTTAAAGACGGTATCAAGTTTAATAAAATTTTATATATCTAATATTATTATAAAATGAATCCAATGAATTACATTGTACATATATAGGTATTATGTATCTATTTTTTACCTAAAATAAATTTAAATAAAATAACTATTTATTTAAATAGAAAGTCGGTTTTAAACAATAATTTATTGTTTTTCACTATTCATCAAAAATTGAAAGTTCTCATAAAAATACCAAAAGATCACCCTAAGCTAATTTTGATATTCTTAATCCAAAAATGAAGTCCATTTTGAACAAAATTTATAAAATTTCAAAAAGTGGGTATTACTATTCATAACGAATAGTTTGATTCGTCATGGTGTGTTAGAACTCAAAGTTGTGTACAACGCAAGCTATTGTATTATAAAAAGAGAATAGTACCGTGGAAGCTTGGGGTATTACACCTATCATACAACCTCTTCCCACACTATGGAAGGAGAGGTTCCCTGCAATGATGTCTCATCTTCCGTGATTTAATGATTCATAGAGGGGTGGTGGGATGGAACATTCAATCTAGGATCAAGGTGCGATGATTAATGGAAAGGGGGTAGTGTTTCATATGACTGGAGACATGGAATGATATGGAATCCTCACTAAGCATCATAAAGAGACATGTATAGTCCTTCAGGTCACTAGGCCTTTGGGCCATCAAAAAATTATTCTGGTCCCTTGATTCACTGGGCCTTTAGGTTATATAAAGGGTTACCTATCAAACCATTTGAAAAATGGGGTTTTATTTTTAAAATAAAAAGAGGTGTTAACCCTTACCTATTGAAAAACAAAGTCTATTATAAATCCATGATTCTTTTACTCCATAACATATTAAATGGTAATTTCCATAGGATAAATTTCATTTCAAAAGAACATAGATGTTATCTTCTATGAAGTGATACTTTAGATGTTATGAAATTATTCTATAAACTGACATTCCATGGTCAA
Source organism: Viscum album (assembly GCA_963277665.1). Taxonomy (NCBI): domain Eukaryota; kingdom Viridiplantae; phylum Streptophyta; class Magnoliopsida; order Santalales; family Viscaceae; genus Viscum; species Viscum album. The sequence continues at coordinate 1,496,024,547 of OY728120.1, forward strand.
ATGATATTTCTTGATAGAACATCAATGATATAGACTATCCGGTTAAGAGACTTGTAGGACATGATACACATTCTCATGGTTTTTACCCTTAGTAATTTTTAAGAAGGGAGTTTATGATAGTGGATATGCTAGTAGGAAATCCATAATTTATGTTTCATTGGATGTTAAAATATTTGGATGTGTTTATTGATCCTTAAAAATTAATATTATCATTAATGAAGATCATAAGTAACTTACTTTTATGTACTAATGGAAACAATGATGACATATACTCAACATAATTTAGGATATGTGAGCAGTGTCTCGAGTGATATTTCATTATTAGATAATGAAAGAAAGAATTTATCCCTTTTATCCCATGATAGATGTTGATATATCAGGTCCATTGATGGGAATGAAATTGTTTAGATAAATACATATCCATGGTTTTCTATAGGAAAATTCATTTCCAGTAACTGAAATAAATAAACATCATGTACATTGGTTGATGAAACCAATAAGAAACATTCTTCATTAATGATATTGTGATAATATGATTATATTACAAAGTAAGTGTTCATATGAGGTTGTATATTTTTTCAACATTAACTTCATTTTTCTATTGATTACTTAAAATGATTGAAGATTATAACCTTATATTTTAAGAAATTATACTTAATTTCACTATGAAATAGGCCTAGAGGGTCACACACTAAGTGTATCTTCAATATCTATTAAATCCAACGCTATATTTAACTAGTAATAATAAATATTATTCCTTCCCAAAGGTTCAATAATTATTTAGGTTTATCTTATTTCCATGATTTAATAACAATTTATTGATATGAATAAGTGAGTTATATAATAATAATAAATAGTATTTGTAGGGTTTTGAGAATATTGTATTTATTAATGAATAATGAAGTGACATTTATTAATTATATAAATAGAAATTATTCAAGGTTTGATAAATGTTGATGAGGATATGTTGGAATAGTTTGATGGTATAATTTGAAATGATATAAATTATTTTTGTTTATTCTTAGGTTATGCACTCGTCAAGTGAATTATTATTATATTGTTATTAAGACATGGGGTTCACTAATAATTGAGAAATTTGAAACGGTCATGTGTTCATGTTTTCAAAAATAAACCTGCCTCTATAAATATAAAATTATATTACATTCCAAAAAACTCTTGGTGTGCATAATTGATTAAGAGAATATCTCTCAAAACCAAGAGAGAGATATATAGATCTAAATTAGTCTATCTCATCCTCTCCCCAAGCCATTGGGACAACAACAGGATTCTTCATCCTCATAGAATAATTATGATGTGATCAACCTCAAATGACATAAGCGATCAGGATTGGCTGCTTCTAGAACCAAATCATTCTACGACAATGTTCAAAAATTGTGGTGCACATGTTGATCACCTCTAGATGGATCCTAAACATTGATCTAACAACACAATGATTGTATAATAAGGCCGAGTGAACCAAATCATTAATGGAGAAATAATTATATGTTAAGGTAATCCAAGATCTTCTCATAAATTAATTATAAATTACATGTTAAGTTCCTCCTTTTCTAGCTTCAACATTTAATATAGTCATGTAATCTACAAATTTCATTGTTCAGGATGTTATCTGTTATATTCAACAATGATTATTCATAAACTAAGACTAAAAATATAAGTTGGACTTTCTAAACATATTATACCACTAAACATGGAACCTACATGTAGTATCAGATAATTTACATTATTAATTTATAAATATTTATTCATAATTAATAGAATGATGTTTTCTTGAAATCACTTTTACTTCAGATTTATTATTTCGTTAAATTAAACCATCATTTTCTCTTCCCTTCTTCTTTGTCACTCTCATTACAAATAAATGGGTTAAGATAAATTTATGAGACATCCAAAATTTCTATCTAAATGCTTTAATGGGTTTTCTTGGATAACACAAGAGTACATAAATTGTCCTCCAGTCTACATGTTGTGTTCCCGTGTATCTCATCTATATCTCTATTGGATATCATATCCGTTTTATAAAATCATATCATTAATCCAATAAGAGTGGATTGGAATATTGATCCAGATAAGTTGGCACACAATTTAAAGAACTAGTTGTCAAGTAAATGTTTACAGGCTATTAGTCCTCATTTATTCATAATAGATTAAATGAGGGTTTATAAGTGTCATGTGTCTTCTAAAAAACACATGGAGTAAAAAACCCTGAAATGTTGAGGTCACACATAATGTAGGAATAATACATTCCATGTACATCATACACATACATGACAGTGAACAGACGCAGTCCCGAGACATGTGCAGTGGAAGAAGGAAGAACAGACAACACATCACGCAACCAGTTATATATCATGCAATCTTCTCCATCTAGTATGCTTAGATTAACACAAGGATAAGAATTAATTATATGATTAATCCAATTAAAATGTGTTCTATGGGTAATTTATTTGATAGTACACACCATGTCATTGGATTATTAATTATATATTAATTTAATTTCTATTTAAAATTATAAAAATACGAGTTTTGATTGATATTTTCTTATAGTGTACTCTGTGCACATCAAGGAAATCACATGTAGTGTCACTCAGATGTGTTCTATGTGTCATTTTTTTACAGTACACACCATGTAATTACCTCTCATATATTTATATTGTATGATAAAGGAATGTACATACATGGGTTTCATGATAAGTGTTTTGGATGAGTACATTTAGTTACCTCAAAGTACTCTATTAATTTTAAATAAATACAATTTTTCCTTTTAAAAAAAATTATGAATAATGGAATTTTATGGATTCATGGATGGTATTATGATAAATTAAATTTTTTATATTAATTCATATTTCTTTATCATAATTAAATAAGTATTGAAAGTAATTAATGGGTAAATTGAAAATTTATGTTTGTTGCATGTTGTGTAATTATCATGAGATTAGACAAGACATGTGTTTTTTTGGTTTCCTTTTAATTTATTATTGTCTTTGAATTAAAATAGTGGAATGTGTGTTATCCCCTCCTCCTCATTTTATAAGGGAATGTGTTATTTTTGTTTCTTTTAACTAATCCTCCTTATCTAAACTATTTGATCGCCAGAACTATGTGTGAGTAAAAGCATTGGTAATGATAGAGATCCCATGTGAGATGAGGTGGTTTAGGTACAAGTGCTAAGGTGAAACGAATAGTGGTGGTACATAGAAGCCTATGTGGAATTCTCTAACCTAAAATAAGATATGGATCAAGGTTTTTTCCCTAGGTTCAAGGGTTAGTTTATCATTCTTTTGAAAAACTAACAATTAGATAATATCATGATTATTCAACTTATATTTTATTTCGATTATATGCATGGTTGATTATTTATGTTTTTGGATACTATGGGATCAATTTATATGTGAATTAATGAGAATGAAAGATGTAATAAAATAAAACCATATTATGCATAAATTTTATTATAAAAAGTCATTAAATTAAGTAAAATACACTTAATATTAACTTGGCATGTGACAAGATAAAATTTTGTTTTTACTAATAAAGGATAGAAATACATCGAATACAATATTATGTTGATATATCCTTTTATAAAATATGTAAGAGTCTAAATCATTGTTCATATTGTTTGACCAGCCTAGGTTGCGGTGATTTCAATTAACGGGAAACTTTAGCTTGGTGTTTTGGGTTGAATTTACTTAGTTCATATAAAGGGTTAACTTACCAAGTAGGAATTGGTGAAACTAAGAGGCAGGGGTTTAGGAAATAATTAACCAAGATTTCAGGATTGGAGATTTCTCTCAACAGATCAAGGAACCACAAACTAAGGTAGTTGGGCACTCATTCCTACCTAAAACTCTTTAAATAACTTGTTAAGACCAAGTATGGATTATGATAATAGGAATATCGATCCATGACACTATAATATCAATGAAAAATGATATTATGAATCTAATGGTGAGTGATATTATGTTTTGAAAAAAATAGCAGGAGATTAGTGGAATTTAAATTTACTAATTTATTTTGGTAATCGAGAAAGTACTACTAATTTTCCCTTAATTTTTGTAGAAATGGAGAACCACATGAATTTGACAATGTTACTATGATCCATACTATAGAAGGATAACCGTATGACTTATATGAATTTAAAGTAATTGAATTGGCACTTACAAGTCATAATCCACCATGATACTAAATAATATATGCTGGAAACCCCACTTCCTAAGTCTCTTTTGAAAGACGACAGTGATGAAAACATATATCTATACATAAAACAATTATATGATGCAATGGATTTCCAATGTTTGAAGTTATTTTCCATATCTAGTGAGATTTTAAATCTTTATGATGATATGTACGAATATAACATCATGTCTCACCTTTATTTTCTTTATTTGGAGAAGGTAAGGAAATAGAGATATGAAATATCTAATGTGTTGTTCACGTGTAATATTGGAGAGTCGGTGCCAGTTGGGTCTCATGTGTTCAATATAATTTTCTATATAAAACACTTAGATATCTTGGGTTTTAAGATCCCTAATAATTTTCACACATATCTCATTTTTTCCTCACTTCTTAAAAGATTATCCTATTCCATTGTGAATTATAATTTGGGAAATAGTAAGAAGAAAATTTTGTTTCTTCTTCCTCTCATTTACCAAGTTAATAAACACATGGGTCAGGAAAAACCATTGTCCTTATATATAATAAGATGATGAAAAAAAGGAAAATGTTCTAAAGACTCATTCAAAATCCAAGCCTCCATATCATGGTACCTTAAAGAAGTAGATCCAATGAAAATCAATGGAATAGAAGGCAATGTATTTTTAATGTGGCAAGAAAGGCCACCTGAAGTAGAACTACAACTAGCTACAAAAGTAAGGTGAATATTTAGGTGTATTGATTATAAAGTTTAATATTTCTATATTTATAAGTTTAGTTTTAGATACTACATATCATGCTCATATTTTATCCAAATATTGGTACTTAGTATATTTTGGGAGGTTTTTAGAAGCGACGTGGATCACCTCCTTGGTCTTGTAAATGAAAAATGTATGATGAAACTATATTAAGATGGTTACTTAGACTCTTATAATATTAAACCACTAGAAACATTTCATCCCTTTTTATAAGAAAATATTACCAAACCACCATTTCGTGTTCAAGGTGAAATGGCGACACCACTTCTAGAATTGGTACACACTGATATGTATAGACCTTTTCAAGTAGAATCTAGAGGTGGATTTTTATAATTTATTACTTTAAAATAATACTTGAGTATGTACAATTGCATATTTATCATAACTTTCCCATCCTTATACATTGTAGTGGAATGTTTTTAGTGAAAGAAGGAATCATACCTTGTTTGGAATGGTATGTTCGATGATTAGTCATAGAAGCCTTCCATTATCATTTTAGGAAAATGAATTACACATGACATCATACATACTAAATCGAGTACCAATTAATTTTAGAAATGATATTCCCTTTGAGTTATAGAGTGGAAAGAAGTATGTTTTATCACATATTCATGAATGTAGGTGTAAGGTGTTTGTCAAGGATAGATCAAGAACCAAACTGTCCCTCGGTGATATGACAATAATCATTATAGGTTACCCCAAGGAAAAATGGATAATCTACCCATATAATCCCTAAAATATGAAGTTTATAGTTTCTAATAAATTTTAATATGTTTAGAGGGAAAACATACTCAAGGAAGATAGTTCCAGAAATAATTAATCTGATAAATTTGATGCTCAAGATACACAATATTTGGTAAAGGAATGATTCGACATGTCCCCATAAAAGATGTTTTTCCTGAAACACAAGAGCTGTGTAGGATCCTGAAATAGGTTAGAGAACTAGAGAGATATAGTTTTATATTCACAGAATATGTTAATCATTATTGTGGGAAAATAATGACCCTTTACCATACAAGGAGGTAGTAGAGAGCTGAAGAGATGAAATATGGAAAGAATCCATAAATTTTGAGATAGATTCCATATATTATAAAAATTTTTGTGTTTTTCTCTATCCTTTCGTAGATATAAAACTTGTTGTGTAAAAATGGTTATTCAAGAAAAAGAGAGAAACTTAAGTTCATTTTAGTACATATAAATCACAACTATTTAATAAATTCTGATAAAATATCAATGTACTGATTATAAAGAAACTTTATTTCTATTATCCAAGTTTAAATCAATCAAAATCATACTTATTGTACCAGTTTCCCATGATATTTATATTATTATGATAGATTTTAAAACTATTCTATATAATGGGAAACTTTATGTGGATGTCTATATAACCTAACCATAAAGGTTTGTGACTCTAGGAAATGAAAAAATGGTAGAAAATATTAATAGATATATTTATGGATTAATGAAATCATCCAGGTCATGAAACATTGGGTTTGGCAAAGCCAAAAAATTGGGATTGATTAAGAATGAATGTGAGACACGTGTTTACAAGAGGTTTATTTATGGTCTGTTCGTTTTTATAGGGGCATAAGTTGATGACATATTACTACATGAAAATAGAATATCACCTTAACAAGAGGTTAAGTCATAGATGAGAAAGTGATTCTCCATGAAGGACTTAGTTAAATCATCTTACATTCTTGGGATCAATATCATGTGTGATTGATCAAAGATACTACTTGGAATATGTCAAGGCAAGTACATTGAAAAGATAATTAAGAGTTTCGGTATGTGAAAATTGAAGTTTAGATTGGTTAAAATGTCACACGATACACTTATTTCCAAGAATATGTGTCTTCATGAATAATAAAAGATAGAGAGAGAATGAGTCAGAACTCCTAAGCTTCTAAGGAAGGATATATCATGTATTGTAGGTCATTTACAAGGTTTTATGTTGCCTATTATTTGATAAAGGTATGTACATATCAATATGTTCTAGGTGAAAAATATTGTATTATTTTTAAGGTTATCCATATGTATAATAGGTGAACTAATGATACGATCCTATATGGAGGAGATGAAGAGCTATTCATCATGATTTATATAGAAACTAGATTTCAGATAGTTTCGAATGATCTAAAAGTGAGGTGAGGATATTTGTGTTTTCTCAAAAAATTATTTGTGAGATTTATGAGTTCAAAAAACCGGTTTCCATTAATTTTAAAGTGGGTTATCATTATGTCGACCCTTTTGATTCCTCTTAGGAAGCAGTTTGGATTCAAAAAAGTTTTCAAGAGATTTTTGTGGTTCCTAGTATTCATAATCCTATTAAAGTATAATATGAAAACATTTTAGTGGTGAATATATCAAAATAAGTAATGTCACATAAAATCATAATGAATATACATAAATAATTTCATATCTTAATGGATTTTTCTCAAAAAATGTGAATTTTTAGTGAGTGGAGTATTTATGGAAGCATACTTTGCAGACCCCATAATGAAAGCTCTATCTTATCAGTGGATGGAGTATCATGTTAGAGCTAGTGGATTGAAGGTTGTTAACAGTTGTATCTAGTGAAAGTGGGATTCAATAGGGTTTTGTTCCCTAGAACCAACTTATATATACTAAAAGATATAATATATTCATTTTTTAATATTAATAATGTTTCTTATCACATCATGATTGTTTCTATACATTAAATAGTATGTGATAATGTCCTAAGGATACATGTCATGAAGAAAGTATACAACAATTCCCCACTATGATGAGATACTTTATATTTTATGAAAATATTCATTAAACACATATTTAATGGATGAGTGATATTATTTGAAGGGAAAAATATAATACAGGATATCAACAGTTGGAGGCTCATAAGATATTGAGACACCATCTCATGGTGTAACCCTTTGTGATCTCTAAGAATAGAGGTTATGAGAATAGATCGATCAGTATAAAATATATATTTTATGTTCCATTGGATGTTCCTATATGTCGATGTGTGAAATGATCCATAGAATTTAAGATTGTCATTAATTAATAACCCAATTTATCTGATGGCGGCGCTCTCGGGTGAAGGAAGGGCTAACCCTATCATCGCAGATCAAGGGTTCCAAGATGAGAGATCTTTCGTAGACGTTGTCTCAGGTAGAATCCCTCGCACAGAACTGAAGACCTTCGGTATTCTTGCTCCAAGATCCTACAGACACAGAGGCCTATCGGCGATTGCTTTCTCCAAAGAAGAGGTACTCAATCTTGCTTCGGATCTCCGGTTTGTTCTTGTCGGTCGATTTTCCAAGAACCTCCCTTCTCTGTTCTTCTTACGCAAAACACTTGAGAATATAGGTTTTACAAACTTTCATATTGGATTGCTGAACTCTCTGTATGTTTTGTTTCGGTTCTCCTCGAATAACGATTATTATCGATTTTGGATTCGTGGATCATGGTCTTTTGGGGGGGCTTCTTTAAAGGTCTTTAAGTGGTCTCCAGATTTTGAATTAGGTTCTGAGCCCCCTATTGTTCCAATTTGGATCGGTTTCCCAGGATTGCCTTTGCATCTGTTTAAGCAAAGAGACCTCTCTGCCATTGCAAGTTTATTTGGAACTCCGATTAGATTAGATTCTTCCACCATGAACTTGTCGCGTCCCTCAGTTGCTAGGATCTGCACTGAGATTGATATATCACAGGAATTGCCTTCCAGATTCTGGCTCCAGAATGGTGATAAAGGTTATACTCAAGAGGTGGTTTTTGAAAATGTTCCACCCTACTGTAACTGCTGCTGCAAAGTGGGTCATTCTTTGGAGGAATGTGTGTCAAGAAAATTTGAACCACCTCAACCTTGCTGCAAAACAGTTTGGGTAGAAAAATCTAATACTAAAATTAACTTGGATCTTCCTAAATCATCCACTACTAAGGACTTTTTGATTCCCATTACCAATGATGTCTACGGGACCACCAATGTGCATCCGAAACCTTGTGATTATTTGCCGAACCGGGGGGATCATGGAAATATTTCTCTAGATAAGGGTGAGAAGGAGTCTCCACCCTCTGTGGAGAATGCTAATACACATCATATCCCCTCACCCTCACTTGAGTTAATGACGAAAGTGCCAATACAAGATGAAATTCAGGAAAATGAGGAAAATGAGAGGTGTGATGAATTTGAAAATAGTCTCTCTCAAAATGCTGAGGAGGATAAAGCTACTTTCATTGAGGAAGAATACCTTAAGGACATGGCTAGAAAGGGTAAGAAACCAATAGTGGATGTAGATGGGTTTATTACTCCCAACCCCAAAAAAACTAAAAAACGTAGGGATTTTTCTCATGTAGAGAGGACTATTGTCACTCGATCTTTGAATATTGCTAGAAAGAATGTATTTGCCTCTATTACAAATCAACCTGTAGAGAATGAACAACAAGATGAAAGGGTTGATGAACCATTTATGTCAGTTTGTGAAGATTATGATTCTTCAGCGAGACTCAAAGATGATATCCTATACAATTATTTTAGAAAAGGCGAGATTACTAAGAGCATTTACTTGGCGACACAGAAGGACATATTCAATGACAGAATCAGGAAAGAATTCTTGTTCTAGTCTTGCTCTGATGTCCTTCATTGGTCTCTCTTGATCTCCTGCTGGTTTATTCTGTTTTTTTCTGTTTCAAGCGCTCCTTGCTGGACCTTGTTTGCTGGATCTGGTTTACCCTTTCAAGATGGATTCTGCTGGGCTTTGTTCAGTTTTGTTTCCTACACTTTTTTTACTGAGTTTGGAGTCTTTTTTAAGGCTGTTTTCTAAGACCTTCGTTGCTATTTTTCCCCGTCTGGATTTGGGTTTTATGGGAAATCTTTCTCCTGGAGATACATGCTTGATGGACTCTTGCTGTTTCATCCCTTTGGTCTCCTCTATCTATTATTTGTTCGAACTTTTATCCTGTTTCTTGCTTCTGCTATGCTTGATGATTGGATATGGTTTTCTGGAATGCATGCACCAGGACTCTGTGATTCTGTTTGAAGTTTAAAAATTATGTGGACTACTTTGGGAAGGCTTGCTTATTATGACCTTTTTATGTTCTCTTTTATAGCGCTGGCAGTTCTGTTATGTTTCTAAGTGGTTTTTTGGGCTCTACTGGCTCTGAGCGCTATTCTTTGGTTGTGTTTCTCCCTGTTATAGCATTGTATTACTTTTTTGGCACCAAGGGTTGTTCTTGCTTTTTCATGGAAGTTGGCTCCTGGATGGCTCTGCAGAATAGGTTGTGCTCTTCATCAGTCCATCACAGGGTTGATGATGTAAAATCGCCTGCTGTTCATGATTTTCAACTGGACCGGGTGCTAATTCATGTTTAGATCTAGTAAATTGCTACCTCTTGTATTCTGCATTGATTATGTTGGGGTTTCCATTTCTGGCATCTGGGCTGGATCATATTCTTCTTTTCATTGGATCTGAGGGGTAGCTTGCTTCTGGATGATTCTGGTTTTTATGGAAGTGTTTGCTACTGCTCTACCTTTTTATGGTGCTTCTCCCACAATCGAGATGGACAAATTATATCTAATTTTTCCCTGGGATTGAGATATGTGGTCTGGTTATCTATTTTTCCACCCTTTGGAGGTTTCTGATGTCCTCAATAAGCAGGACTGCGGAGATGATACACCGAACTACTTGTTTTTCTACTTTGTCGCTGCACTACCTGTGATGCCTGCTGCATGCTGTTTCTTCGAATGCTGCTTGTCAGTGTAGGCCAGTGAAGATTTTTGTTTTGTACTACCTCGGGTGTAGTCACAAGACATCTTGGAGGATGTGTCTCAGGGCAGGACCGGGTTGCTGCACTTTGGCGTGAGGTGTTTTTTGTAGGTAGGCAGTTTTTGTTGCTTGATTCGCTGTGGGTTGTTGTTGGATTACTTATGATTTATCTTCATGTATTCTCTTTTATTGTGTTGGTGTAAACACATTACACCTCGAGAATGATTTGTAACACTTTTTATTTAATAAATTTCTTAGGGGCATGAATTGGGTGACCAATTCATGTTTCTGTTTCTCTAAAAAAAACACAATTTATCTAATTTTATGTTTTGACAAAAACCTTGATGACATATACTCAATACGAAGAAGGATACCTTCTATGGAATCCCACATTTTTAATACGTGAATTTAAACATAACTTCTTAACGAAATATTATATTAATAACTTCAAAGGATATTTTGAGGTATAGTGTCTTAGAAAATAAGTTTATAATAAATAAATTAAATAAGGAAAATATAAACCAAAATATAATTCAATCCTTTTGAACGAATCCACTGTTATTTCATCCTAGGTCACCTCACTATATTTAATTTATTAGGGACATACATCAATAGAAAAGGGTGACCATAAAGCCCAGTAGGGGACAAACACAAGAAAAAAACATGAAAAATCGTCATAGATAAAACCTAAGGAATAACATTACAGAAAACTCATAAGTAATTGACACATAACATGTAAATGTAGAAACAAAAAAAACTAGACATTCATAAGAATATAACTATGGTATCATAAAATATAATTACCAAGTTTATTCACTACTATATCATAAAACATCACATCTCTAGTGATTAATTATATACCAAATTCATTAGGTAAAAATTAGGGCACACCATTAATATATCATAATTCATGAAATCCAGATCAATCATAATAAATTATTTCATCAATAAGACATGGAGAATAAAGAATGCATTTTTATACAAAATAATTTATTATATATGTTCTTAATGACTTGAAAATTACATAATTTTTTAACATAAAATAATGGAATTTTAGTTTTATATATCAAAATAAAGAAATAAATAAATTATGTTTACATAAAGGTGAATATCCATGGATAGGTAAGGGGTTTAGGTATTCACAATATAAGAATATTTTATGTAAAAGATGGAAATTTGATAAATTAAATAAACAACATGAAGAGTACACACCATTTATTAAATAAAGTGATTAATGAGAGGGAATAAAGGTATCCCATTTATAAAACAATATTTTTTTAGTAATTGGATAAAAAATAAAATTTTATTAAAAATAAGTTGTTCCACATTTAGAATACATACCGCAAAGAGTTATGTGAATGGAAAAGAAAAAGGGCATAGTTGCCTTACCCTAGAAAGTAACTTCATAAATCTTGGAGAGATACACATTATAATATTATAGACACCTTATATAGACTTTATAGATCTTAAATAAAAAAATTGCTTTATTAAGGGTTTTTCAGTGGAGAGGAATGAGGGATGATTTGATCTTTATAGTTAAAAATGAGATTATTTTAATAATTTATAATTATTGGTTTTGAATTCTAGGTTGTGGAAAATGAAAAACCGTTGGACTAAACATAGTTTTTTTCTCGATGTTTTTACATTAAATTAATTTTTTATAATGCATAATTATTTATAGAAAAACATTTATTCCCAATATTGAATCACATTCTTATGGATCTGATTTATCCACCTTCAATGAACCCTGTTAGAATTATTCCCCCTTAGAAAACTCTTAGGATATATCCTAGAATATTTTTTTATATTATTTATGGCCATAATTTCAAGGTAGTAATGTATAAATATATCAGTTTGAAGAAGGGGGAACTATTTTTTAGCCTAATTACAGAGGAAAGGAACTGATGTTAATATGAAAAATGATAATGTGAACCATATTTATGGTGACAATATATAACTATAAATCTTAACAAATGATTTAAAAAGTAGTAAATTTATACCTTCTGGTTAATTTTTGGGTCGTTCTCTCAAATGAACTTTTCTATGGCTGGATAGGAATAGCTCACCTAAGATTTTCTCATCATGGAACTTCATGCTCTATAAAATTATACACTTATCCCTATAAAGAAATTGATAGTGTAAAAGTTTTGTGAACATATTGGAAGTGATAAAATGTTAAATTTATACCACGATTTCCCAATTATGGTGTATGAATGTTGAGAGAAAGCCTCCATTCTACATTTCCTTACTCGCAAATTAAAACACAATTATATTGATGATAAAATTGGTGAACCACTTATAAATAGAATCTTTAATTTTAATATACTTGTCACTTTGAAAATAATATAACTTTTTACACGTGGAAATTACTTGTTGCACAGTTTATTTGATATTAAATTGGGGAAAGGATCCCAGGATGATTAATATGGGATATATTGAAATCTAAATTAGCATGGATCTATTTTAAGTGTCAATATTGGAATGAATACATTTTAAAAAACCTAAAAAAATTTCATTCTATAAATTATAGTTAAAAATTCAATTAAAATTGAAATTTTACACCTTTAATAAGAGGATATTGAATTTTTAACACCTGAAAAAATTCTAAATCATTTAATTTGAAAGGGATTCATTCACTATTTTGTGAATAATGTTTCTCCATTTTTTTAACAATTATAAATAATTTTTTTATTTGGTGTGTTTAATTCCACAGTGTTGTATCATTTTATGATTAATGTATTATTATCATTTTTTATGATGTGAAAATGAATTATATTCATTTTTTAAAATTAATTTTGTAAGATACTGTTGAATTTTATATTGAGAATCAATAGTTCTATGATTTTTCCCGATGCATGCGTCAAGTTCAAAGATTAAATAGTAGAACCTTGATTAACAATTGATATATATATATTGAATTTGATATATATGTTGAACACCATAATGATATATTTTAGTGATTATAAACTAAGAGTGTTTCAGGTTAATGAATCATACTTTATTTTATTATTTAAAATATATTACTTTGTTTGTTATGTGAAAGATAATTTCTTTGTTTTTATACAGCTGTGACTTTTTAAATTTCGGAAAAATCTTATTTTATTAACATTTCACTAAATAAACTACAAAAAAAGACTTCTACCAATATAAATTTAATAAAATATGATATAGCTATCAGTAAAAATGTATAATTCAAACATATATTAAATTTTGTTTGTATTACTTTTATGTAGCGACATTTGTTTTTACTAAAAATTATATCTGCTGATATTAATCAATAAATGCAAAAAAAATATTTTAAAAATAGTTAAATTTGAGGTCAATTTATATTATTAATAAAACTTTTGTCACCAACACATGAAGTAGTTATTAATATTTACACTGAACAATAAAAATTTTACCATAAAAATGTTATAAAATTTATCCATAACTAATAAGTATATATTAAAATTTTAATATAATTTTATTAATTACTTATCACCAAAACATTATTTTTCAATAAAATTATATAATTTTTTTGGAAATGAGAAATTACTATTTTAATAATATTAAAATGTACTATTTTGGGGATTATGGTCTGGCTTAACCCACGTCACCATCAATAGAATTCTCTCTTTCAAAACTTCTTCTCACCATCCCAATGTTTCCTTCTCTCCAATAATCTCTACAAATTACGCCTTCCTACCTCTCCCTTTCCACCCTCTCTGACATCACTCCTCTTAGAATCCCTGTCATGATTTCCCACCAGTAATGTATCATCCTCCTCCTATCTGGATGTAATGTATCTGAAATTTTGTATAATTGTTTTTAACTATATAGAATTATTTTGTGACCGAAAAAGCAGACGACAGGCGATTCTGAGATCCAGAGTGCCCGGAATGATCCATCGAAGTTTTGTTAAGCATTAATTAGCTCTTGTAAGAAATATTTCTGAAAAATTAGAATAAATATTAAAAGGTTACTCAGATCAAAAATCCGAGAGCACTGTTGTGCTCAGGATGGTGGGATTACCCTAGGCACAACATAAGTTTACTCGGCGTGGGCCTCCTGTGAGAAAATCCGAAAATGGCATAACCATAAATAAAATAATTAAATTATTTTATATTATTTTTCAAATAATTATAACTCATGATAGGTAACATGGATTAAAATCTGAGACCACCATTGAACTCATGAGGATATTCTCTCTTTAGGAAGATACTAACATTGGTCGGCGCGGGCCACCAGTGAACGTTAGTTTTTGGCCGTAAATAAAATAATTAAGTGAAAATCATTTTATTGTAAAATCTAAAACTATTAAACAGTAAAACATATTAGAAATCCGAGAGTACTGTTGGGTTCGTTGGGGCTTGTTTCACTTAGGTAGAGCCTAACCTTGACCAACGCGGGTTGATGGTGAATGTTAATAATTTTCTGAACATTTAATTGTGTATATTCAGTAAACTCTTGAGAAGCGTTTTCTAACTTTTGAATCATTGCTCGGATTAAAAATTTGAGGGCACTGTTGAATCCAAAGCACTAGGATTCATTTAAGGGAGGCATAACTTCGACCATAGTAGGTCAACTAAAAAAGTTATATTTGTGGACTTTTGAAAGAATAATATAAAATAACATGTTTTGTTATTTTATTTTCCTTCTTTCCTCCAATGGACAAATGACGTTGGCGGGAAGACAACATTTCAAGCCAATAAATGGCTTGAATATTCTTTTCCTGTAACAAAACCATTGGGAATTTGGGAGGTTAATTAATTTAATGAACCTCATTAATTCCCCAAGCATAACACAATCCTTCTCCTATCCTATTTATATGGAGCTCGGGGAGGGGTGTTGGAATAGCTTCACCAAGCGATGAAGCCCTGATGACGCCAACCACTTGGAGGACGAGGCTGCTTCCAACGAGCTGTGATGAGTGCCACTGAGTCACGAACTGATGACAATGATGAAGGAGGTTACGTCAACCGTCATTACCAGACATCTCTTCCAGGTATGGGGTTATTTTCTTTTGTGCATTTTTGATTCCCTCTTCCCCATTCTTGAAATTATATGAAGAACGCATGTCAATTGACAAATGGGTTGACCCTCAATTCATTCGTCATTGTGGGAGGTTATTGTAGAGAATCTTTTGGGTTTAATCTTGTTTTCCATAGAACTTTTTATTGAACTCCCTTAATATCCTCCATATTGTGAGCTAATACGGTGGGTGCAGGCCTAACAGAACTAGCCCGAACCCTCCGCTATATTTCTTTACTTGCGCAACCTCGGAAGACCACGAGTAGGTCAATGCATGCCACAAGAGGAGGGTCACGGCTCGTCAGCCGTGCCAAATGGAGGTGGTGGCTAGCACGACGACCTGTTGTGGGAAGGAAGACGTTGCGACTGCCGTGCTGTCGACGAATGGAATCCGCGTCTGAAGCCGCAGCGGAGGCCAAACCCGCTTCCGGCGGGTTCCATAGAGACCGAGCGGCGCCCAAACGGCATCGCCGCCTCGCCAACTGAACGAACTATGGGCTGTTTGGGAATCCGGGTGACTGGGGGGGGGGGGGGGGGGGGTACACCCCCCCACATCACGACCAACCGGGCCGCCGCCCTCACACTGGGACGCCACCCTCGGACCGGGCAGTTTCCCTCACACCGGTCCGCTGCCCTCAGACCGGGCCACCACTCTTAGAGAGGGACACTTCCCTAAGATCAAGATACCTCCCTCGGACCGGGATTCTACCCCGCCGTTGCCTATGTGGGCTGTTGTCCCGTCGGGCCGCTGCCCCATCCGGCCGCCGCCCTAGATTGGGCTGCTGCCCTAGCAGGCCGCCACCCCACGAGGGTCGGGCCACCCCCTTGAGGGCCACCACTCTTGCGATATGGATCTGACATTGGCCCAGTGGGCCAATTCCACCCTAGCCCAGCCCATACCGAGTCGGGTCGGGTCGGTCCAACCGGGTCAGACCGGACCCGGGCCCCACCGGACCCAGAAACACTTAAAGGGGCATATCTTGAGAACTAAACGTCTGTTTGATGAACCGTCTATGACGTTGGGATCCATGGATCAAGATGGTATTTTTGGTATAATCCACTTGATATTTCAAGAATTTTGGAATACTGCAGGGTTGGATCGAACCCAAATCCAACCGGGCCATCAGAGCTAAAACACTTATTACTCACAGATCGGGCGTCTGATTGACGCGCCATCTGCCACGTTGAAACCCTTAAGACATAGAGGTCATATGGGTTACTCCTTTTTTGAGCTTAGTGGTGGTAAATTTATGACCGATATCTCAAGGGGAAGATTCTACAGAAGTCAAGCGCACTGAGTGTGAGGAAACCTATGGAAGACTACAACGTGAAGAAAGAACGTCAATCCTATATGGGTTGGCATCAATCGATCCTCTGTGGGTCAGATCCTGTGTGGCTCAATGCTCATCGATCCTATGTGGGTTAGTGCATACTAATACTATGTGAGTCAGATCATGTGTGGGTCAGCGGGGGTTAGTTACCAATCGATCCTGTGTGGGTTAGCAGTTGTGCTTCTTAACAGAATTAGATGATATAGTTTATAACTAATCATCTATAATTTTGTACTTAAGTTATACCTGATTGTGATCTGAGTCTTTTACTTGTGTGGTACTTCTATCTTGGGGGTGTTAACTGTGAGGTACTACTATCTTCGCGGTGTTACCAGTGTGGCACTTCTATCTTCGTGGTGTTACATGTGTGGTACTTCTATCTTTGTGGTGTTACCTTTGTGGTACTTATACCTTTGTGGTATCGTCTTCATGGTGTCACCTATGTGGTACTTCTATCTTTTTGGTGTTACATGTGCGGTACTTTTATCTTCTTGGTGTTACCTCTGTGGTACTTCTATCTTCGTGGTGTTACCAGTGTGGTACTTCTAACTTCGTAGTGTTGCCTGGGTGGTACTTCTACCTTTGTGGTATCATCTTTGTGGTGTTACCTATGTGGTACTTCTATCTTTGTGGTGTTACCTATGTGGTACATCTATCTTTGTGGTGTTTCCTATGTGGTACTTCTGCCTTTTTGGTATTGTCTTCGTGCTGTAACATGTGTGGTACTTCTATCTTTGTGGTGTTACCTGTGTGGTAATTCTACCTTCATGGAGTTACCTTCATGGTTTTATCTTCATGGTGTTACTAGTGTGGTACTTCTACATTCACATTTTTACCTATGTGGTGTCCTCCCCTCATATATGTGATGAGTATATCTTAAAATCTTAGGTACATGTATGGGAATATACCTATGTAGAGTTGATGTATTGCTTTGTAGTTTTTCTTTGTGGAACTCTAGGAGACCTAAGGGGGTCTTGGGGTCCCTACTGATTATTGTTATACTCACCACTTCATGGGTTTCACCAGCACCTTGTTGTGTCTGGTGCAGACAATATACAATGTAGATCGAGGCTGAGGGAGCTAGGACTGGACGATTCTTGGAGGTGGACCATTCGGCGTAACGTGGCACCGAGGAGACTGACAGACATGGAGTGCTGAGGAGGCAATATGTACCTACCATATAGGTAAGAACCTCGGAGGATGACCCAGTAGGATTTTTCCTTTTTCTTTCAGTTGTATTGTACTTCCATTCGTATTTCTAATTATACAGTTGGGGTTGTATTCCAGCCATTTTTTACTTTCAGCACTCTTTTACAATAGCAGTTTACTTTGTGGTTGCATCTTATTGCGTTCTAGTATGTGTGGTTGCTTCTTGTTATGTTCTTGGACTATGTTTCTATACAAGTTAAAATGGAAATGCCTTCCCATTTAAGGGATTTGACTTTTCAGTGCTAGTCGCCAGCCCCTGGCCTAGGGAAAGCAGGCTTGGGGAAGTCACAACATGGGCCCCGAGGGACAGGTCGTGACAAAGTGGTATCAAAGGAGTTCTGTTCTACTGAAGTACTTGGACTCTGATATTTTCTTTGAAGTAATAATGTTAAATTTTATGAGTGTGGTTTTTAGTTCGGGGAGTCCAGTGTGGGTGAAGAGTCCGATGTATCCCTACACTAGGACCATAAATTCTGATTTCTGACTCAGCGCATGAAAACACTGATTGCGTGTGTTTTTGAAAAGTTTTTATTTTGATTTCCTTTGAGTCACCTCACCAGGTATAACTTAATGACCATGACACACCTGTTCCTTATTTGGATGCCGCCACAAAGAAAACCTCCTAGCTTTCCCGAGAGAGTACACGATGAAGGCCCACCGAGCGATGAGGCTTCATTGCAAGGCCCTCTTGCTGCGTTGGCACCATCAGGTGGTGTACTAGTAGCACCACCACCTGTTGGGAAGTAGTTACAACTATTAGTACTGGAATAGGAAACATTTAGGCTTAGTTCCTTATGAGTGTTTCGACATTAAATACCCCTCAGGTTCTGAGGCGAGCCCGACTCACAGGCGGCTGAGGACTGACTTGAGGAGGTGGTTGAGAGTTCTCTAGAGATTATACAACTTCGGCTAGATGACATGTCAGTAGATAAATATTCATTGAGGCATACCGAACATTCCTTGTACTTGATGAATACGATATAATCAGTTCTTCGGGGCTCAGACTTCTGAGCGATGTGTGTTTATGAACATCCGAGCTAGCAGTATTCCTCTATGAATTCCTACCTATGTTAGGGTTCTAGAGAGAACCTTTGCGGTTGAATGTTCTTTGGATGATCAGATACATCCAGTGAATGTTAGTAGTGGGAAAGTAGGAAGATGGTTCCAGTCTCAGATACTTGAATGTGTAAAAATGTTTTGGGAAGAAGAAGTGTTAGGGATAGATGAATCTTCAGGGCTGTAGATATAGAAGCAGAGCTAGGAGAGCAGTATGAGGTGTTGTACATTTTGACATGTTACAACCACCCCCATTTGTGGTCCCCACAAAGCTTAGGGAGCTGGATGATAGGGGAAGTGAGTAGCTACATATGGTCAAGGAGTGTGACCCAAGGGCTCTAGGAATGATTTGATTAACAGTCTGTGTCTACTACTAGCTTCCTTATTACTAGACATAGGTAACAATACTTCCTTCCACGAATCTTGCCCAAAATTAAGAGTTTCAGGTTTATCCATTAACTTGACCTTCACTTCTAGAGGTACCTTTGAGAGGAGACTCGATAATCACACTTACGCTAATGGTGTGGTCGAGACCTTGAGGTGAGAGTTTCAGTTCGAACCTCTTGGTGGCAGCGTCGAGGACTTATGATGTTAGTTTGTGTATGGACTGAACATCCACAGTTCATACTCAGATTGATTGTATTAGGGAAAAAGGATGAGGTTTACCTACAACATTCGAATGATATTTTCCTTGGTTGGAGAAAAATGAAACGTAGGTAGCACAAAAAAACTCTTGCAAAGAAGGATGTAGCCGATCATGCTCGAGTCGGCCAACCCTACCCTCATGGCAGTGGGAGTTTTGAGTTTTCAGTTCCCAATAAAAGCAGAAAAGTGTGGGGGACATCATTTCAAAAGATGATTCTAGGTTTACCTCCCTGAAGCGGGAGGGACTTATACTTTGGTTGGGTACTTCCGGAGTTTTGGACCAGACTTCACCAGGGTAGTGGCACCCTTGTCAGTTTTGAAAAAAAGGGGGAGCCTTTCCTATGGACAGAAAAGTGTCAGCAGAGATTTTTGGAGCTGAGACAGAGATAGAAAAGTAGAAATAATCTACCAATGCCTTGGAGTTAGCCACAATGGTCTTTGCGCTAATGATGTGGTGGAACTACTTTATGGGTGAACATTTTATAGTCTACTATGATCCCAAGAGTCTTAGATATCTCCTCTCAGAAAGACCTGAACCTCAGATAGCGGTGTTGTCTAGAGTTCATCCAGGACTATGACCTTGAGATATTCTATACTCTGAGAAAGGGAAACGTGGTAGCAGATTCACTCAATAGGAGGTCTAGTCTGTAGTTTTTGAGTGAGAAGATAGAGCAACTAGCTGCATTGTAGATATCCTACATTTATCGAGATGGAGTAGCTTATCTTAAGTTTCTAACAGTCAATTCCTCACTCCTTTAGTGAGCCAGGGAGTCGCAGCATGGGGAAACTAACTGCGAGGCTCGGTGCGCTCAAATATCCACATGATAGGCACCTGATGGATTTATTGAAGGTGGGGAGCACGTCATCCTCTTCAGAGGACATACTATGGTACCAGTGGCACTATGAGAGGAATTGTTGAGGGAGTTCCACATGTACCCTCTAGCAGTACATCCTTGAGTGGAGAATTTGTACCAGGACCTCCAACCTCAGTACTGGTGGCCAGGGATGAAGAAAGTAGTGGCAGATTTTGTATCACGATGTCTCACCTATCAGAAAGTGAAGATTTCACAGAGCTGGAAGAAGTCTTATGCCGACAAGAGACGGAGACCTTTGGAGACCTTGGAGGGGGGGGGGGGACATTTTCTTATGAGTCTCCCCTCGATGGGGACTATGGAGATTTGGCTATGGCCGCATGTTTTCATTGAGGTTTATCAGAACATTTCTGATACTTCGAAGGATTGGTGATGTGGCATACCGCTTGGCACTATGACCACGGTTGGAGTGGGTGCACAACATCTTCCACGTATCCTAACCGAGGAGATACGTTCATGAACCTTCTCAAGTAATCGACCATGGAGAGCTGGACTTAGACGATGGGGTGACGTTTATAGATGTTCTAGTAGAGATTGAGGATCAACAGGAGTGGGTCCTTCATGGGCGGTTGATACCTCTGGTGTGCATTCGCTGGCAGCACGGGAACCTCCAACTTTTACTCAAACTTTTACTCAACAAAAAATAAGAGCTTTGGTTTCATCTCATCGGAATAGAGTTTGAAAAAAGAGACTTTCGTAGTTTTTGGATCGCTTGGATAAGCGCAATAATTAGCAGGAATAGGGAATCCTCCTATTGCTATAGTCTATTCATACATGATCTGCACAATAGGCAATTGATTATTAATCGTAAAATATTGGCGCAAATTGCAATATCAAAGAGAAATTGTCTTTCTATGATTTTCAATGAGATCATAAATAGAAGGAGAGTGGAAAAAATATGCAGGAATCATTTACAGAATAATTAAATTTTTTAGTTTCCAGAGAAAAAACTCCGATAAAACAGTAGAATTTCAGTATAATAAAATATATTAAAATATATATGATAAGGTTTTCAAAATGAACGAAAACGTTCAAAATCATTTATATTTTTATCTGATTACAACACCCCAACACTATCAAATAATATTAATCTACGTTTGAGTTTATACTATA
This sequence comes from Viscum album, assembly GCA_963277665.1. Taxonomy (NCBI): domain Eukaryota; kingdom Viridiplantae; phylum Streptophyta; class Magnoliopsida; order Santalales; family Viscaceae; genus Viscum; species Viscum album. Next base: position 1,496,046,449 of record OY728120.1, read on the forward strand.
ATAGAGTTTATACTATAATAGACTATACTCTATAGTACCACATAGTACCATCCAAAATGAAAATGAAGTCCTTTTTTATGATTCCACAAAAACCTATTTTTTTATTTTTGTTTTATTGTTGTTATAGTATTAGATCTTTCAAATTGTTTCTCATTATTCAAAAAGGGTACCAAAGATAAAATACGAGCTTGTTTTATAGAAATAGTAATGAATCTTTGTTGTTTCAAGGTCAATCTATTCATTCGTCTAGAGAATATTTTTCCTTTTTCACTAATAAATCAACTAATTAAACTCATGTTTCTATAATCAATTTGATCTCCTGATTGGATCAGAATCAACAACCGCCTATGAAAAGATCGCATGGATTTACGAAAGGGTCGTTTAGATTTATCCATAGTTTGTTTATTCCATCCCAAAAATCCTATTTGATTCGGTCAGATGAATGAAAATAATATATAATATATTATATAATGATAATATAATGATATAATAATGATATAATATGTTCATTAAATATGAAATAGGTTAGTAGATTATATATCTTTTTTTGTATAGAAAATGAGTTTTTATGTTATATCGATGTCATTTTTGTCCTGTTTTGACAACACAGGGTTATTTTTTATCTATTTCTATTTATTATTAACCTAACTATGAATCAATCCTATGAATATGAACAAAAAATCTATAGTTATAGTTTTTATATCACTTCTAAGCGACTAGGTGGCGCATATCCTTTGAGTCTTAGGAAACACCTGTGGATTTATTATGAATTAAAACACCTTTTCAAACATTGGTAAGTACAGAAGTACATTAAAAAAAATAACCGTGACTCGGGTTCGGCCACCTTTAACACCTTTATCATAGCCATAAACCCCCCTTTTTGAATGAGTGATTGACTCAACGATTCTATGTCAATAAATAAAATGAAAAAAAGGGAATATCATCAACGTATTCGGGAAAAAAATATTGATCTCTATTAATAGACCCGCTAAAGATACGAACCATAGCATACTTAGTACCGGTGCAGTGGAAAGATAAGTTTTTAGATCTCGCATTGAAAATTATCCTTTTTAGTATTCTTCTTTGGAACATAATGGGAAGTCATCAGATATTCTGATAGAAAGACACAAAATCTCTAATTTAATTAGATATGTATAATGTATAATGAAGAATCTAGTATCCAGTAGATCCATTTTTTTCTATTCAACAAAAACAATCCATTTATTCTTGAACATTCCCCACCAAGGATTCATTTTTTTACAGTGTTTCATATATTTTTCATAATTTTTTTTATTCTATGTTTTTTTCTATGTATATATGCAATGAGACCCAAAACGAATAGAATAAGAGAGATGGTTCAATGTAAGAAAATTCTATATAAAATAGAAAAAACATGGAATCAATGATACAGAACCTGAAAGGGATGTAGCGCAGCTTGGTAGCATATTTGTTTTGGGTACAAAATGTCACAAGTTCAAATCCTATCATCCCAATATCCTATTCTTTCGAATTACTTTTGATAAAATCCATATCATATAGTGTGCACTGAGATTAAAATTGGACATCATTGTTTCATTTTATACAATAATTCTTACGAGTAATGTATATGGGAGGATTTTTACAAAAAGAACCATTTTATTTTATATTTTATTTATTTTATATTTTTATATATTTTTTTATTTTATTATAGATTCTATAGTATTTCTATAGTAGAGTATCAATTAAAAGCGCTCTTAGTTCAGTTCGGTAGAACATGGGTCTCTAAAACCCAATATCGTAGGTTCAAATCCTACAGAGCGTGATTCACTTTTTCTTGTTACACTGATACAATTCTATACATAGAATAAAATGTTACACTGATACAATTATATACGTAGAATAAAAAGATTAATTTTACATCTTGTGAATTCAAAATGAAAAATAAAGATAAAAGATAGATGATTTAGATTTTTCAAAGGTCCAACTGATCACTACGTCTATATTGTAAATATGTAGTTACGAATAATCCATCCAAAGTAATAGGAATTAGACCTAACACGATTCCAAATAGAAAAACATCAATCATTTCAATTTGTTTGACAAGATAAAAAATGACGATAATATCAATTCTATTAAACCAAATTACTCGTAAATATCAATGTCCAAAATATACTAAGGGAAAAACTATATAAATAATAGAATCCTGTAGAAAGTGTTTATAATTGAATTTGATGAATTTTTTTATTTCATTTCAAATAAGTCGTATCTTAATCATACTAATAAATAAAGTGGAGGTGATAGTAAAGACCGCAAGTAAAACCCCGAAATAACGAGTGAGAGTATACATATTAATAAAAGATCTAAGTGAAATATTTTATTTTTTTACCACATAATATGTTGTTTTTTTATAAAACTTACCTAAGTATTCATGTTGACAGATCCTATTAGATAATAACCAACACAAAAAATACAATTATCATTGTTTTGGATTCATCAATCACACTCGTGATAGATGACACTAAAACGAAGATAGAGATATAAAAGAAAATGTTATTCTTTTTGATAGTTTTTTACCTATACTTTCTGATATACCAACCGATAGGTTTATTGTAAAAACTCTTGAATAAACTAAAAGAATAACTGTATTGTGTAACTTTTTTAAAAAAAATTAACTCTCTTTGAATTGAATCAATATTCAATAATAATTCATTTAATTCTTTTTTTATTCGTTATATTTTTTTAAAACAATTCTATACATTTTACTTTACTTTATGAATGGATGACTAAGAAATTCATTAAATTAATACAAAAAAATATTCCAACAAAATAAAACTTATTTATTCTACATCTACAACTAAAAAATGGAATTTTCTAAATTCGGGTCTCATATATATTTTTTGATTTGAATTCAATCAAAAAACTCCTACATCAAAGAAAAAGTATTCCTTTTTGTTAGTGCATGACATATGAAAAGCAACAAAAAAAGTAAAAAAAAATTGATTGTTCAATAATGAAAATTGCATTGCTATGTTATAATAAGGGTAGTTATACTTATTTGGTATACTTCAAAAACACCATCGGTAATATTTACAATATAACAAAGATATTTTTTTCAATCAATCAATTAGTTGACTGGTCTCATCTTATCTTTTTCAGAATCAATCTGTTTTAAATATAGAATATTTAGAGCTCAACATGTCTGGAAGTACTGTAGAACGTTCTTTTGCTGATATTATTACCAGTATTCGATACTGGGTCATTCATAGTATTACTATACCTCCCCTATTCATTGCAGGTTGGTTATTCGTTAGCATAGTTTTAGCTTATGATGTGTTTGGAAGCCCTCGAGCAAACAAATATTTTACAAAGATCCGAAAAGGAATTCCATTAATCACTCGCCATTTTGATCCTTTAGAACAACTCGATGAATTTAGTAAATCCTTTTAGTAGGAGGCCCAATGACCATAGATCAAACTTATCCCATTTTTACAGTGCGATGGTTAGCTGTTCACGGACTAGCTGTACCTACCATATTTTTTTGGGATCAATATCAGCAATGAAATTCCTCCAACGATAAAACTAATCCGAATTATAGAGCTACGACACAATCAAATCCGAATGAACAAAATGTAGAATTGAATCTTACCAGTCTTTACTGGGGCTTATTACTTATCTTTGTACCTTTTGTTTTATTTTCCAATTATTTCTTCCATTAAATAAAAAAAATAAAGATCATAAAAAATACTCTTATCCCATTTGGAAAGATAATCTTAGAATTCAAATTCAATCCATGACTTTTTATGTCTCTAGCATGATCAATTGATGAAATTTGGAGGGAGGGGAAAAAATGGCCAACACTACTGGAAGGATTCCTCTTTGGATAATAGGTACTATAACCGGTATTCCAGTGATTGGTTTAATAGATATTTTCTTTTACGGTTCGTATTCCAGATTGGGGTCATCTCGATAGTAAGAATGAACTGATTCAATGAAAAAATGCCCTTTTCATATCATTACTTATTCCTTATTTAAAGGAACATATTGAACTTCATTGATTCAGAGAACATCTCTTCTTTAGTCTCTATCAAAATAGACTAAAGAAGAGAAGAAATAATAAATCACTCAATTGACTATATTAAATAGCCCAATAAAAATAGAATTTCCTAAAAATATTTCTGTAGATCTATCTCTATCATATAGGAAATCATTTCTATACAAATGGTATATGAATAAAAATGCACATCATTCTCAATATATGTAGTGAAACAAGAAAAATGTTTCTTTCATCAATTTTTTTATCATACATATCAAAAATTTGTTTGGTTCTTTTTTTTTATGAACTTGAGAAATCTGTAAATCTAAAAATTCATTTCTGACAATTGAACCTTCTCAAACTGTTTATTTTTAAGAACTAAAAATATTTGTGATAAAAGAACAGACTCCAAGAAGAACAAAATTCCTTGGACACGTAATGAATCTTGAAGTACTATTTCCACATCTCCTTGACCAAATCCACCCACATTTGGATTACTTGTAAATGGTTGATCAAGTTTGATGGATTCCCCCTCTGAAACAAGGAGTTATGGTCCTGGAGGGATAAGATCAACTATTTGACGTTCATCCAATGGATCCACGATGGTTATTTCATATCCTCCCTTTTCTTTTTGTCTAATTCTACTTACTACTCCTGCTGCTGTAGCATTACAAATTGTATTGTTACTCTTGATCCAATCAGGATAAATCTGGAATCTCCCCCTATTCCCACCTACATATATGGGATATTTTAAGAAATGAACATCTTTTTTAGTTGCAGGTTCGGGGGATAGAATAGGAAGGGTGATTTCACTATATTTCAGACCAGAAGTAGGACCTATAACAAGAATATTTTTTTGAGTGGGTCGATAGCTCTGAAAAGACAAATTTCCTATATTTTCTTTCATTACAGGAGAAATACGATTAGGGGTGGGGGATAATTCAAACCCCTCAGGTAAAATAATAATAGCCCCCAAATTCAAAGACACCTTTTTACCATTTGAAAGAACTTGTTTCAGTTGAATATCATAAAGAATTCGAACAACTGCTTCAAATATAGTTTCGGGAAGTACTGCTTGTGAAACCTCAATATCAGCAGGGTTTATTAGCTAAATGGAAATTGGCACATAGTATACGACTAGTTGATTCTCATGGATTTTCATAACTATTCTGTGAAAAAATGGGATATGCATTTGAAATAGATGCCTGACTAATTATAATATTAAGAAAAATTAGAAGAATAATTAGCAATACGGAAAAAGATCGAGGAATTTTATTTGTTATCCAAGAAAATGTATTTGTTTTCATGGTTCAATGATCCTGACAATTTCTACAAAAAAAATGGGGTAATCCCTTATTTTGTATAATTACCTAAATATGTACAAATAAAACTAGAAAAAAATATTAAGAACTCTTTTTGTTAGAAGGCTTTCTTGATGTTAAAAAATGAAAAGAAAAAACATGATCATTGTCTTATAAAACATAATTGAATCATTTTTCAGTCATTCATGGAGTGATAAATCACTACAAGTGATTGGGATACACGATTTTAATAATTAAATATCAAATATTTAAAAATTGTATCTAAAATAACTGGAAAAGTGGAAACAAGACAAGATAGAATTTGATCATTATGAACAAATCCAAAATCTTTGTATACAGAGCCAATCATCAGTTCCCAACCATGGGTTGAATGGAATCCGATACATAAATATGTGACTAAAAGAATAGAAAATTCTTTGATTGTGTCGTTTAAGTTATATAGTAATTCCTGAACCCAAGAGTGAATAATGAAAAAATTTTCATTCTCATTCCCCAGAAAAATGGAATAACCAATTAAAATCACGAAAGATATGATGTTTGTTGAGAAGTGTAAAATTTCATGAATATGATCCGCATTATGCATCTTTATCAATTTAATCGTTTCTTTGTAGATTCCGATATAAAGTTTTTGTAGAGGTGTTTTCGGATCTTCCTTTATCATTTCCTCCAACAGGAGGAAATCCTCCAATTCTATAAATTTTTCTAGAATACACAATTCTTGAATCTCATTCAATTTTTTTTTGAATTGTCTTGTATTCCACCAATTGAGAACCCAATAATCAAGACATTTATTAAAAAAGATAGAGATCCACCAGGGCAAAAATACAAAAATCGATACAAGATATAGAATGTGAATAAAAGTTTTTTTCCATCTTTCATATGTGAATTTTGTTAATGAACCCACCTACTCCTTATTTGACTCTCTCCTATGATCTAATATTTTTATCAAGTCTTATATTAACATCTAAAGGTAAATCCTTTGAAAAATACCCTATTTTTTTTGTGATTCAACAATTTGTCTTTGAATCTTGAAAGAATCTTGAAAGAAAATAGAAATAAATTAATAAAAAGAAATAGAAGAGTATTTTTGAATGAAATAAAAATACGTAATGATGGCTGGAAAATCATATTTTTTAATTATTTTTATTCATTGAATATAAAAAAAGAAGGAAAATTTATTGATTCCAAAATTTTTATTTATTTATTTATTTATGGGATGAATCTTTTTTTCGATTTTTACTGAATGCTAAGTGGATTTATATTATACAATAAAAGCTTTAGTTTTTTAGAATGAGTGCTCTAAAAAAATCAGTGAGTGATGATTTATATGATAGAAAAAATGAGATTCGTTACTTTCAAAAAGGAAAAAAATTCAATTCATTTTGATTGGAACACCTAAGAAATAGGCCAATTCGGCGGCTTTTCTCATCTGTACGAATAAAAAAGGGAATCACCACTTGACCTCTCAATTCCATATAAAGGAAAAGAGTACGACGAGTCAAAAGACCCTCTTTCACTTCAATTCGGATGGACTGAATATCTTTCATAAGGAATCGGAATATGATGCGACGTTTTTTTCCAGGAAATCACCAATGAAAAAACACATGATTCATTTTTTTATATCGAATCGATCATAACAACTACACACATTCCATGATATTTTTCACCACAAATAGAAACTAATAAACAGACCTGCAATCCCATAGAAAGACATTACGATCCCTTGTGGAAAAAATGTTATTTGCAGATACAGAAATAAATATATCAAATTCCTACCAAGATAACTAGAAGTTCCAACCAATAAGAATCCTATTGAACCGAAAAAAGGATCAAGGCCCAAAATAAATTACTTTTTTTGGGAACCTTTTATATGTTCTATCCATATAAGGTCTGATCGCCAATTCATACAAGATCTACTTTTTGTTAGCATTTTATTAGAATGGAGAAAATAAACCAAATGAATTTCATTTTCATATTACAATAAATATTTGTGCAATCCAAGTCTAAAACTAGATATTTAAAAAAATTAATGAGATTTACACCATGGAGTCTAAAAAATATTGTTGTTTTGAACATGAAGAAATAAAGAAACCATTGAAATTGACGGAAAAACTAGGCCCACTAAAGGAACAAAAATAGAAGGTAAATTTAGAATTGTCATAGTGTGAGTACCAGCTGTTTGTTTATAGTTCAAAAGAAGGACATATCAAAAGTCAAATTCAAATATATATTGATTATAAAATTTATCTAATTCCTATATCCTATAATGAACCTGTGTATCTTAAAAGTGATTATTCTCTATCAGTGCAAAGAATTTAACTAACTCATTTTCGAGTTTATTTTATTTTGTATTCTTTTTATTCAAAGGCATGAAAGCATGAAGCTGAAATAATTCACTTAGAACAATTTTTAAAAGAGTACGTGGTATGGTTGAATTGAATAAACCTTTATGGAATAAATATTCAGCCAATTGTGAACCATCGGATACTGTCTTATTTAATGTTTGTTGGATGACTCTTTTACCTGCAAATGCAATCTAGGAATTGGGTTAGGAAATAATTATATCCCCCAACATACCAAAACTCGATGTCACCCCACCAGTCATAGGAGAAGTAAGGATGGATATATAAAATAACCTTTTATTAGATTGAAAATCTTATAAAGATGTAGATATTTTAGCTATTTGCATCAAGCTTAAAATTCCTTCTTGCATGCGTGCCCCTCCAGAAGCACACACTAAAAGAAGAGGTAGAAATTGATGGGATGCATACTCGATCAAATGGGTTATTTTCTTCCCGACTACGGATCCCATACTACCCCCCATAAACTGAAAATCCATCACACCCATTGCTATGGGAATACCATTTAGTTTACCTATTCCTGTTTGAACATCCTCCGTTAATCCTATCTTTATTTGATAAGAATAAATACGATCTTTATAAAGTTCCTCGTCCAAATGAAATTCAATGGGATCCCGAGATCCCATGTCTTCATCCATTGGATCCCAAGTACCTGGATCCATCAAAAGTTCGATTGTATCTGAACTACTCATTTTCAAATGAGTTTCGCATTGTTCACAAATATTTTTTTTTGACTTAAAAAATCTCTTATAATTTAAGCCATAACAATTTTCTCATTGAACCCATAAATGACTGTATTTTTGAGTTACATCGGGATCATTAGAAACATCTTTTAAAGTGAAATCACCATTTGTCTTGCTAGTGATTATCATACTTGAAGAAATCTGGATTTCACTATTGTTTTCACTTTCATCACAACAAATCCATCTATAAATATAAGTATCACTTTGGTTATCACTATCAATTAATTTTGATATATTCTCAATATCAATTTGAGAATGAAGAAAACTGTCAATGAAATTAGTCATGTGATTCTTCCAACTATCTTTTTTATCATACATCGAACTTTCATAAGAAGGATTATCACTCTTAGATTATTTCAGATAACTCAAATTCTTAGAAGAATTCAATTTACTTTCTAGTTCACTCAGAAAAGAATCATTCTTTTCAATCGCAAAAATAATATTTTCAATATCAAAATATATTTAATAACCATCCCCATTTTTGTCCCAAACTAAAAAAGTGTCATATAAAAAAAGAATTTCCTTGACACCGAATATAAGAGTGTAATGATAACATTTACTATAACCATCCCCATTCTTCATGTATTTATTGAATACCTGGTCTTCGCTTCGAAGAGTTTCAATAAGACCAAGACTGCCCATTGATTTACTTAACCCACACCTGTGTCTGAACTCCTCGTTTAACAACATTGACTTATTCATGAACCACCATTTTTTCATATATCTCCCCATTTGTTCTTTGCATGAAAAATTCAATTAAGATATAAATAGTCATTTGATGACAATGATTTGAATTTTCCATTGCCTATAAAAAATAAAAATATAAACAAATAATGACTATAACCCATTATTCACTAATAATTTAATGAATAAAGGTCAATAATCATGAGGTTTTTAGGAATAAAAGATTTAAACCCTTTATTCAATTATTCAATGTTAATTCAATTTGATGTCGTATCAAATTCGCATCGAAAAAATGAAGAGACACCTCTTTTTTTTTATTTTTTTATTTTTAATAAAATAGTGTCTAATGAAATTTCTATTCCAACACAGAATGAAAAGGGAAATATACTGGATGGGTGGGTGATCAATCCATGTTATGAAATAAAGAAAGAAATGAATCAATTGTAGTCAATTGTAGTCAATTGTAGTCAATTGTAGTAAGTAGTGCAATCAGATATGAAAAAAAGAATACACCAAATCACTTTTATTCGGCTCAATCCTTTTCTTAAGTAAAGATTGGGCCGAGTTTCATTGCACAATTATGAAAAGTGAATGAACGGTCATTACTATGAATTAAAAAGTATCCACTATGGAATATTCAAATTTGAGCGCTTTCCATACTTCACAAGCAGCAGCTAATTCAGGACTCCATTTTCTAGCCTCATGGATAATTTCATTACCCTCATGGGCAAGATCTCATCCCTCATTACGAGCTTGTACACATGCTTTTAGAGCGACTCGATTAGCTATGGCACCCAGTGTATTTCCCCAAGGGTGTCCTAAGGTTCCTCCACTGAACTGTAGTACGAAATCATCCCCAAATATTTCAGTCAGAGCAGGCATATGCCAAACATGAATACCCCCTGAAGCTACAGGAAAAACACCTGGTAGCGACACCCAATCTTGAGTGAAATAAATCCCACGACTTCGTTATTTTTCAATAAAATCATCTCATAGTAAATCAACAAACCCCAAAGTGATGTCTCTTTCCCCTTCCAATTTACCTACAACAGTACCTACGTGAATATGATCTCCACCAGACATACGTAAAGCTTTAGCGAGTACACAAAATTGCATTCCATGATTCTTTTGTCTATCAATTACTGCATGAATTGCATGATGGATGTGAAGAAGTAGGAAATTATCTCAGAAATAATGAGCCAAGCTAGTATTTATAGTGAATCCACCTGTTAAACAGTCATGCATGACTATTGGAACTCCTAATTCTCTGGCAAAAACAGCCCTTTTCATCATTTTTTTCACATGTACCTACAGTAGCATTCAAGTAATGTCCTTTGATTTCACCTATTTCAGCTTGTGATTTATAAATGGCTTCAGCACAAAATACGAAACGTTATCTCCAACACATAAATGGTTGGGAATTGACATTCTCATCATCTTTTGTAAGATCAAGTCCACTGTGAAGACATTCATAAACTACTCTACTGTAGTTCTTAATAGATAATACTAATTTTGGTTTAATTGTACATCCCAATAGGGGAAGACCATACTTGTTCAATTTATCTCTCTCCAATTGAATTCCATGAGGTGGTCCTTGAAATTTTTTTTAATAAGCTGGAGCTATTCGTAGATCCTCCAGCCGTAGAGCACGTAGGGCTTTGAAGGCAAATACATTACCCACAATGGAAGTAAACAGGTTAGTAACAGAACCTTCTTCAAAAAGGTATAAGGGATAAGAGACATAAGCAATAAATTGAGTTTCTTCGCTATAAATGGGCTCGATGTGGTAGCATCGTCCTTTGTAACGATCCAGGCTGGTAAGTCCATCGGTCCACACAGTTTTCCATGTACCAGTAGAAGATTCCGTAGCTACAGCGGCCCCTGCTTCCTCAGGCGGAACTCCTGGCTGAGGAGTGACTCGGAATGCTGCCAAGATATCTGTATCTTGGGTTTCATAATCAGGAGTATAATAAGTCAATTTGTAATCTTTAACACCCGCTTTGAATCCAACAGTTGCTTTAGTCTCTGTTTGTGGTGACATAACTCCTACCTCCCTACAACTCATGAATTAAAAATTTTCACAACAAAAGATCTACTCGACATGAAGTACTGAAACCTTTTTCAAGAGTATTTCATAACAATTTCAACAACATTAATTACAGAATGATTTGTTATTAGACCCACGGTAATTTATTCCCTAAATACATTCTTATTGTATGCTCTGTCATATTTATGGCACAACCAAAAAATCCTTTTTTTCATCAGGAATCCATTTTTTGAATCAAAATAGATAAAACTTTATCTTTATCTATATAAGAATGAATATTTTGATATATGAATTAAATTTCTATCCCGTATAAGAATATAATGAGCAGTATTTTCAATCATAGACAGATAAGTTACCTTCTTAACATTTTTATTATTAATGCCATTTTAAAAAAATAATGGGTTGATTGAACTTTCATTTAAAATGCACTAAAAAAAGTTAATTGAATTATGTAAACAATAGAATTTATTGGATTTGGTTAGAATATGGTAATACCAATGAGACCAAATGTTAACTCCTATTTCGAATTAAATGATCCACTTGCAATCAGACTTTCTTTTGTACATTTTCAAATTGTGAAAAAAAAATTTGAAACATATTTCTTTTTTACTCTATTTCTTATATTTATTTCTTATATTATTACTTTAATTTCTTATATTATGAGAATAAATACTACAGGTCTTGGAATTTACACACTTTAAAAAAAACTTGGGGGGCACTGATCAAATCATTGGTTCGGTACTGGATGTAGCTTTTCACCCGGGAAAAATGCCAAATATTTACAATATTCTGATAGTAAAGGGTCGAGATACTGTGGGTCAACCAATTACTGTGACTTGTAAAGTACAAATATTATTGGGATATAATCGAGTGAGATCTGTCGCTATGAGTGCCAAAGATGGTCTAATGAGTGGAATGGAAGTGATTGACACGGGAGATCCTCTACATGTTCCAGTTGGTAAAGCAACTCTCGAACGAATTTTCAACATACTAGGAGAGCCCGTTGACAATTTAGGCCCTGTAGAGACTCTAACAACATCTCATATTCATAGATTTGTGCCTCCCTTTATATAGTTAGATACTAAATTATCTATTTTTGAAATAGGAATTAAAGTTGTAGATATTTTAGCTCCTTAACGCCGTGGCGGAAAAATCGGGCTATTCGGGGGAGCGGGAGTGGGTAAAACAGTACTCATTATGGATTTGATCAATAATATTTCTAAATATCATGGGGGTGTATCTGTATTTGGCGGAGTGGGTGAACTTACTCGTGAAGGAAATGATCTTTACATGGAAATGAAATAATCTAGAGTCATTCATGAAAAAAATATTGCAGAATCAAAGGTGGCTCTAGTCTACGGTCAGATGAACGAACCACTAGGAGCTCGTATGAGAGTTGGTTTGACTGCCCTACGTATGGAGGAATATTTCTTTGATATTAATAAACAATACGTACTTCGATTTATTGATAATATATTCCGTTTTGTCCAAGCAGGATCCGTGGTATCTGCCTTATTTGGTAGAATGGCTTCTGCTGTGGGTTATCAACCCACTCTTAGCACCGAAATGGGTTCGTTACAAGAAATAATTACTTCTACTAGGGAAGGGTCTATAACATCTATTCACGCCATTTATGTACCTGCAGACTATTTGACCGACCCTGCACCTGCCACAACATTTGCACATTTAGATGCAACTACCGTACTATCCAGAGGATTAGCTGCAAAAGGTATCTATCCAGTAGTCGACCCTTTGGATTCAACGTCAACTATGCTCTAACCTAGGATTGTTGGTGAAGAACATTATGAAACTTCTCAGAGAGTCAAGAAAACTTTACAACGTTTCAAAGAACTTCATGACATTATAGCTATTCGTGGGTTGGACTAATTATCTGAAGAAGACCGTTTAACCGTATCTAGAGCGTGAAAAATTGAACGTTTCTTATCACAACCCTTTTTTGTAGAAGAAGTATTTACTGGTTCCCCAGGAAAATATGTTGGTTTAACAGAAATAATTAGAGGGTTTCAATTGATCCTTTCTGGAGAATTAGTTAGTATTCCTGAACAAGCCTTTTATTTAGTGGGTAACATAGATGAATCTATAATGAAGGTTATAAAATAAAACAAAATGGAGAGAAAATTGAATCAATGATTACCTTACATATTTGTGTACTGACTGTTAATCGAAGAGTTTGGGATTCAGAAGTGAAAGAAATCATTTTATCTACCAATAGTGGGAAAATTGGCATATTACCAAACCATGCCCCTATTTCCACAACTGTAGATATAGGCATTTTGAGAATACGACTTAATGAACAATGGCTAAAGATGGCTCTTATGGGTGGTTTTTCTAGAATATTCAATAATGATATTACTATTTTAGTAAAAAATGCAGAGAAGAGTAGTGATATTGACCAACAAGAAGCTCGACAAACTCTTGAAATAGCGGAAGAAAAATTGAAGAAAGCTGAAGGGAAGAGACAAATTATCGAGGCAAATCTATCTCTAAGACGATTGAGGATACGTGTTGAGGCTATAATGTAATTTATCGTAACTAAAATAGTGGATTCGTCCAAATAATCAAGAAGGTTTGTTTATATACCCCTTATCTTTTTTTCTGATTGAATAGAAAATAAAAAATCATAATAAATATTAAAAAAAAATATATGAGACGAATTCTATTCTAAACGATATAAAAAAAAATTCATTCAATTCTTATTTCTATACCAGATTTCTATACCAGATTTTTATTTCTATTCTATTTCTCTATAGAAATAAAAAGTGATACCTACTATTGGATTTGAACCAATGACTCCCGCCGTCTGAAAGCAGTACTCTAACCACTGAGTTAAGTAGGTAATGTATCATCAAAACATACCCATCATAGATTATAAGTGGAATAAATATTGTTTATAATCAATACATAAAGTTCAGAACCATTCTATTGAAGATAAATCTTAACATTTTATATATTTTATATACGAGTAGTCTATGATACTAATACAAATACATCATGTGCCAGGAACCAGATTTGAACTGGTGACACGAGGATTTTTAGTCCTCTGCTCTACCAACTGAGCTATCTCGACTTTTCTAGATAGGTTTTGTCTATTTCAATGAAAAGTATCGATCATTTATTACAAAGTATTATTTTATCCCTAGTTTTTAGATAAAAAACGGAGTGATCTCAAGTCAAAATCCATTTGACAAAACTTGTTTTCAAAAAATTGAATCTATTTTAGAAAGAGAATTAGAGAATGAATGATTAAATAACGAATTTTGGACGAATCTCTTACGAAAAAAGAATAAAACTAATAAATCGTTAGTTAGCGAATCAAATTCAATGGGATTTTTGTGGGGATAGAGGTACTTGAACCCTCAAGATTTCTAAAATCAACGGATTTTCCTCTTACTATAAATTTCATTTTTATCTATATTCTATGTAGAATGGGACTCTATCTTTATTCTTTTATGAAGAATCAATCAATTTGAGACTATGGATTATTGATTTAGTGGAATCAATTACAATGAAATTATTATACATATTATTAGATTAGTAGAATTGATTTACTTTAATTTTTTTATTTTTCATCAAAATAAATATTCAAGTCATCATTCATCATTTTTTATACATGTGATACCTATTGATTTATTTCTGGAGTTTATGGAGTTTTGATGATGGAAGAATTTTTATTGATTCTACCAGCCAAATACCGTCAACTCTATTTTTTAGAACATCTTCCATTGAGTCTCTGTACCTATCCTTTTTTTATTGTTGTTTGCTTGGATAAGCTCCCGTTTTTTTTTACAAAATCAGGATTTGGCTCAGGATTCCCTATTTTTATTAATTCAAGGGTTTCCCTGAATTTGAAAGTGATCACTTCGTAGGTTTCCATACCAAGGCTCAATCCAATTTAAGTCTGTAGCATCTACCAATTTTTTCATATCCCCTTTTTTTGAGATTTGAATCTCTATAAAAAAGTAAAAAAAATGTCATGTTCTCTTTTTCCTTTTTTATGCTGGAAATTTTGAATTCTTTATTTTTATTTTTTTATTTATAGTAATTACCGAATGTTTCCATTCCTCTTTTTTTTTTCATTTTCTAATAGAAAAACTCTAACAGTTGATTTTTTTGTCTTATTCGCATACCTTTCCGAATAGAATCATATGTTTTTCATTTCTATGGATTGCATCTTTCATTTTTATTATTATTTTAGGTCATTCTCTTTATCACTAATCAAATTGATAAATATTTCTTTTAGCAATGAATAAACGAATATAAATATAATATATAAATATAATTTAATTAATTTAAGTATAGTACAGTCTTTTATTTCAAGTAGAATAATGTAGAAATGCCAAATACATTTTGAACTTTTAATTATACATTTAGAATTATGTGATAGGAATGATAGGAAATTGTATTCTATTATAAATTTTATTCTATTATAATTGATATAATTGATATTCTATAAGCCCGCTTAGCTCAGAGGTTAGAGCATCCCATTTGTAATGCGATGGTCATCAGTTCGATTCCGATAGCCAATTTTTTATTTTAGATATATATTTTTTCTTTGTAGTACAAACCTTCCGTATATTTGTTATGAATTTATTTTAGTTCAGTTTTACCTTTTAGTAGGTTTCTTCTATAAATAATATGAAAAATGAAATATCAAAAAAAAGAATAAATATAATAAATATAAATCAACAATAAGGAGTCTTTATGTCACGTTCCAGAGGGCCTCGTTTAAAAAAAATACGACATCTCAGGGCTTTACCGGGACTAACTAATAAAAGGCCTAGGTCTGGAAGTCATGTTAGAAACCAATCACGCTCTGGAAAAAAATCTCATTATCGTATTCGTTTAGAAGAAAAACAAAAAATGTGGTTTCATTATTGTCTTATAGAACGATAATTACTAAAATACATTTATATCGCCAGAAAAGCAAAAGGGTCCACATGTCAGATTTTACTATAACTACTTGAAATGCGTTTGGATAACATCCTTTTTCAATTGGGTATGACTTTGACTATATCTAAAGCCCACCAATTGATTAACCATAGACATATTTATGTTAATGAACATATTTTGGATATACGAAGTTATCGCTGCAAAACCTAAGAAATGATTACGGCAAAGAATAAAAAAAATATAAACTTCTAATTCAAAAGAATGTGGATTCATCCTCCCACGAGGAATTGCCAAAACATTTGACTCTTCACCCATTCCAATATAAAGGATTCGTCATTCAAATCATAGATAGTCAATGGGTAGGTTTGAAAATAAATGAATTGCTAGTCATAGAATATTACTCCCTTCAGACTTAAAACCAATGCAAAAGATATACAAAAGGTTTGAGGATATTTACCTTTTTTTACATTCACCAGAATAATAATAAGAAATGGTAGGTAAATAGTTAGCCCAGTATTTTTTTATTCATATTTCATGAATCAGTGGGGTTTTTATTGATTCCCTGTCCATTCTTTCTATTTCTATCCCACAAAATTTTTGAATTAGGTAAAATATATCAAATATATATCATATATATCATATATAAATCATCTTCTTTTTTATAAATTTTTTTGGTTAGTGAAATTGAATTAGGTGATGATAGAGTCCAGAAAGAGAGGGATTCGAAACATCGGTAAAAAAATCCTACATAGCAGTTCCAATGCTACGCCATTAACCACTCATCCATCTCTCAAAAAAGAAAAGATTAGTACCAAGAACCTAAATGAATAGTGTGTGATTCATGATTCATATTATCAAATAAATATTTTTCCTTCAAGGGGAGAGACTGAATTGTATTATGGTAAACCGTAAGATATTTTTTTCCTTATTCATCCATTTTATAATGATAACACACAATAAACCGACTGATATTTGAGTCGTCATTTCATCTATCTATTTTTTTGTAGAACGAAGGGGTTGAGTCTTTAACTTCAAGAAAGTCAGAATGAAGATAGATCCCCATATCAAAATAAAACATTTCTATTGGATTGGATAAAAGAAAAATAATCGGATTCAAAAAATTGATTCTTATTTCTTGGAAATAACGAATCAATTGAATAGGAGTAAGGTCATATTGGTTTTTAAAATGTCTGTTTTTATGCTATTTTGTACTGTAAAAATTTCTTTTTTGTGGGCTCGTTTTCCTACGATAAGGAAAATATAATATAGAATGGATGACTCCTCCTATTATGACTCGATCACAAATCAATGAAAATTTTATTGATAAAAGCTTTTCAATTGTAGAAAATATCTTATTACGAATGAATCCGACAACTTCAAGAGAAAAGGAAGCATTTTCCTATTACAGAGATGGTGTGATTTGATTCTTTATTTTTTTTTCTTTTTTTTGACTGTTCTCTCTCATTAGTCATACGAGAAGGACTACTCAGGATAGAAAAAAGTGAATAAATCTACGCTTTTAGAAGGTGATGTTTGGAAATCGAACAATTACTTCTTTCGTGTATACCCCGAGTTAATACAGCCTCAGATGCTTTCATTTGTGATTCTAGTATTAAGCAAAAGGTTACACATTTACATATTGAGAAGAAGAGGTTCTTTCTGTATGAATGTATGACAGGTCAATCTCCTATTCCAATCACCAATACAAATTGTAGCATAAGTAAAAATAAGTACTAAACACGTCAGAATCAACAACACGAAAACTTTGTTATAAAGAATCCTCATCATGATTAGATACGAGAGGGGGTTCACAAGAATGGTTGGGACAACAAATATCCATCTCGTTCGTACTATATTTGGATACCAGTAGAACCATCGAAGAATGTTGAAGTGATTCATTCCTGGAAATAAAAGGTCGTTGAGAACAAAGAAATTGTTGGAATTCATTTTTACATTTTTATCCATCTAGTACACAAGAAATTGATCTTAAGAATCATAAGAAGGTTCTTTATAGGAGGACTGGCTAGATATTTCTTGTAAAAAAACTATCCCTGCTATGTTTATAATGATCATATTTTTTTCAATCTTTTTTTGTGGATTCCCTGTAATTACTCATTATGAACATGAAGGGAGGAGCCGTATGAGGTGAAAATATCATGTACGGTTCTGGAACAGAGAATTTTTATTAAACAACGACCGTAAGGGATATCAGCACAATCCGAAGGAAGTTATGCGAAAGCATTAAAAAATTATTATGAAGCAATGTGACTAGAAATTGATCCCTATGATCGAAGTTATATAATCTATAACATAATCCTTATCCATAAAAGTAATGGGGAACATATGAAAGCTTTGGAATATTATTTTTGAGCACTTGAAAAAATCCATTTTTACCCCAAGCATTTAATAATATGGCAGTGATCTGTTATTATGTGTGACTATCTTAACTATAGAATAAAAAAAAGATACAATCTGATCGTAAAAAAAGACATGAAAAAATGGCTTTGTACACTACATATAAGATCAATCGTCCAAAAAAATGATTTTTATCAGATGTAGAGATGCATGTAGTTAAAGAGAAAAAACTGCATAGAAGTTGATAAATATGAAGACATAATATAGATACTTTCTTCTATGGATAAAAGGATCAAGAATTGATCATAATTGAAGGAAGCACCATAAAGATCCATTTTTTTGACCATCCGATATAATGAACATAATTTCAAATTTATTAAAAAAAATATGAAATGATATTTAGGAATCAACTTATGTAATAGAGTTGATCTAATAATAAATCAAGGTATTAAGCAGCGGTGTAGGATCAGATCCCAAAGAGAGTAAGTATTTCTTCTTAACGAGGGAAAGTATTTTTCAAGGATTCTATATATATCTATATATATATATATTTATACTATACAATATAATATTAAAATATACATATACAATATAATAAGAAATCAGGATAGTTACCTTTCAGAAAATTTGAAGAGTCAAAAAAGTATCTACTTTACATCCTTCTGATTCTAAAGGTGGGAGAAAAGATAAAACTATTCATCAAATCAAAATGAAAGTTTAAAATATATATGTATTGAATGAATCTATTTTTGTTAACCCAATAAAAAAATATAGAATAGAAAAGAATCAATCTCATTTTAGTTAGTTGAGATATGTTAGAATAAGATACTGAGCCGTACAAGATGAAAATATCATGTACGGTTTTATGGAAAGGAATGAACCCTATTCCGACCGGGGAGAACAATCCATTCGAGAGGGAGATTCTGAAATTGCAGAGGCTTGGTTCAATCATGTTGCTGAGTATTGGAAACAAGCTCTAGCACTTACTCCGGGCCATTATATTGAGGTGCATAATTGGTTGAAGATCACGAGACGCTTCGAATAAAAAAGAAATTTATTTTGATTCAAATGAAAATAGTTAGTTAGTTAGAATTTTTTATATTGATATCCGTTTTCCCCCTCCAATAAAATGGATCCTTCTTACAGCTAGTAAAAGCCCAATAATTTTATTATATCTCTTCAAAGAGTACATAATCTCTTTTTTCATTTTCATAAATAAAAAAATAGACCTTCGGATGACTAATGGATAGGGGGTCCACCTTGAATAATGAATGCTCGCATTATTTGAAAACATAATGAAATTCATATTATTACTTCTATACTATACTTCTATTAATATGTATAAATAAGTTCCATCCAAAGTATAACAGTTAGATTGCACAAAAAAACGTATTTGGCCAATCTTTATAAAGAATAGATAAAAAAATAAGGTCTGTTGAGCGCATAATATCTATGTTATAATATATCCGAAAACATTACCCAAATCAACAACTTCCAGACTTTTAGTGATGAATAAATTTCATTCAAAAATATTCAATTTCAATAAAAAAATAAAATATATCAAATATGTAAGAGGGAAATATAACTATAAAAATATCTACCATATCTATCAGAGGTATACTAATTACTTTTCACTGTTGACATGTATCTTTTTTATGTCTTGTGTGGAATAATAGGAGGACTCAATGATTATTCATTTTCCGGAACCAGAAGTCAAAATTTTGGTAGATAAGGATCCCATAAACACTTCTTTTGAAGAATGGGGAAGACCCGGTCATTTCTCAAGAACAATTGCTAAGTGCCCAGATACTACCACTTGGATCTGGAACCTACATGCTGATGCTCATGATTTCGATACCCATACTGGTGATTTGAAGGAAATCTCTCGAAAAGTATTTAGTGCGCATTTTGGTCAACTCTCAATCATCTTTTTTGGCTGAGTGGCATGTATCTTCACGGTGCTCGTTTTTCCAATTATGAAACATGGCTAAGCGACCCTACTCACATTGGACCTAGTGCTCAGGTGGTTTGGCCAATAGTGGGTCAAGAAATATTGAATAGAGATGTGGGTGGGGGTTTTCGAGGAATACCAATAACCTCTGTTTTATTTCAGATTTGGCGAGCCTCTGGAATCACTAGTGAATCACAACTCTATTGTACCACAATTGGTGCATTAATCTTTGCAGCATTAATGCTTTTTCCTGGTTGGTTCCATTATCACAAACCTTCTCTAAAATTGGCTTGGTTCCAAGATGTATCATCTATGTTGAATCATCATTTAGTAGGCCTACTAGGACTTGGCTCTCTTTCCTGGGCAGGACATCAAATACATGTATCTTTACCAATTAACCAATTTCTAAATGCAGGAGTAGATCCTAAAGAGATACCACTTCCTCATGAATTTATCTTGAATCTGGATCTTTTGGGCCAACTTTATCCTAGTTTTTTGGAGGGAGCAAGCCCATTTTTGACCTTGCATTGGTCAAAATATACGGAATTTCTCACTTTTTGTGGAGGATTAGATCCAGTCACTGGTTCTCTATGGCGAACCGATATTGCACACCATCATTTGGCTATACCTATTTTTTTCTTCATAGCAGGTCATATATATAGGACCAACTGGGGCATTGGTCACAGCCTAAAAGATATTTTAGAGGCTCATAAAGGTCCATTTACAGGCCAGGGACATAAAGGCCTTTATGAGATCCTAACAACTTCATGGCATGCTCAATTATATCTTAATCTAGCTGTGTTTGGCTCTTTAACCATTGTTGTAGCTAACCATATGTATTTCGTGCCTCCTTATCCATATCTAGCTACTGACTATGGTACACAACTGTCATTGTTCACACATCACATGTGGATTGGTGGATTTATCATAGTCGGTGTTGCTGCGCATGCAGCTATTTTTATGGTAAGATACTATGATCCAACCACTCTATACAATGATCTATTAGATCGTGTACTTAGACATCGTGATGCAATCATATCACATCTAAACTCGGCATGTATATTTCTAGGTATTCACAGTTTTGGTTTGTATATTCATAATGATACAATGAGCGCATTAGGATTCCCTCAAGATATGTTTTCAGATACGGTTATACAATTACAACCCGTCTTTGCTCAATGGATACAAAATTCCCATACTTTAGCACCCGATACTACTTACCCTTCTGCAACAGCAAGCACCTGTTTGACTTGGGGAGGTGATTTAGTAGCAGTCGATGGCAAAGTCTCTTTGTTACCCATTCCATTAGGAACTGTGGACTTTTTGGTACATCACATTCATGCATTTACAATTCATGTTACGGTACTGATACTCTTGAAAGGAGTTCTGTTTGCTCGTATCTCCCGTTTGATACCATATAACGCAAATCTTGGGTTTCGTTCCCCCTGTGATGGGCCTGGAAGGGGCGGGACATGTCAAGTATCTGCATGGGATCATGTATTCTTAGGGCTATTCTGGATGTACAATGAAATTTCTATAGTCATATTCCATTTCAGTTAGAAAATTCAGTTAGATGTTTGGGGTAGTATAAGTGATCAAGGAGTGTTAACTCATATTACGGGAGGAAACTTTGCACAGAGTGCCATTACTATTAATGGGGGGCTCTGTGATTTCTTATGGGCACAAGCATCCCAGGTGATTCAATCTTATGGTTCTTCATTATCTGCATATGGTCTTTTGTTCCTAGGTGCTCATTTTGTATGGGATTTTAGTTTAATATTTCTATTCAGCGAGCGTGGTTATTGGAAAGAACTTATTGAATCCATCATTTGGGCTCATAATAAAATAAAAGTTGCTCATGCAACTCATCCTAGAGCCTTGAGTATTGTACAAGGACGTGCTGTAGGAGTAACCCATTACCTTCTGGGTGGAATTTCCACAACATGGGCATTCTTCTTAGCAAGAATTATTTCAGTAGGATAATTTCACACTTCTTATAGAAGGGTTAAATATAGGAGGATTCAAAATTTATGGCATTAATATTTCCAAGATGTAGCCAAGGATTAGCTCAGGAACCCACTACTCGTCGTATTTGGTTTGTTATTGCAACCACACATGACTTCAAGTGTCATGATGATATTACTAAGGAACGTCTTTATAAGAGTATTTTTGCTTCTCACTTCGGACAATTAGCGATCATTTTTCTGTGGACTTCTGGAAATCTATTTCATGTGGCTTGGCAAGGAAATTTTGAGTCATGGGTACATGACCCTTTATATGTAAGACCTATTGCTTATGCAATTTGGGATCCTCATTTTGGTCAACTGGCTGTAGAAGCTTTTACTCAAGGGGGTGCTCTTGGCCCAGTGAATATTGCTTATTCGGGTGTTTATCAGTGGTGGTACACTATTGGTTTACGCAGCAATGAAGATCATTATACTAGAACTATTTTTTATTCTTTCTTTCTAGTATCTCCTTAATAGGAGGTTGGTTACACTTACAACTGAAATGGAAACCGAGTGTTTCTTGGTTCAAAATGGCCGAATCTCGTCTCAATCATCATTTTTTAGGACTATTCAGGGTATGTTCCTTGGCTTGGATAGGTTATTTAGTCCATGTTTCTATTACTGGATCCAGAGGGGAATACGTTTTATGGAATAATTTTTTAGATGTATTACCACATCCCCAAGGTTTAGGACCCCTTTTTACAGGACAGTGGATACTTTATGCTAAAAACCCCGATTTAAGTAGTCATTTTGTTGGTACTTCTCAAGGAAAAGGAACTGCCATTCTAACCCTGTTCGGGGGATTTTATACACAAATGAAAAGTTTATGACTGATGGATATTACTCATCATCATTTAGCTATAGAATTTTTTTTCTAGTGGCTGGTCATATGTATAGAATTAACTTCGGGATTGGGTACATTATGAAAAATATTTTAGAAGGACATATTGCTCCGGGGGGAGGATTGGGACGTGGACATAAGGGTATTTATGACATAATCAATAATTCAATTCATTTTCAATTAGGCCTTGATCTAGCCTCTTTAGGAGTAATTAATTCCTTGGTATCTCAACATATGTACTCTTTACCCACTTATGCGTTCATAGCACAAGACTTTACTACTCAAGCTGCATTATATACTCATCACCAATATATCGCAGGATTCATCATGACAGGAGCTTTTTCCCAGGGAGCTATTTGTATCGTTCGAGATTACAATCCAGAACAGAATGAGGATAATGTCTTGGCAAGAATGTTAGACCATAAAGAAGCTATCATATCCCATTTAAGTTGGGCCAGCCTATTTCTAGGATTCCATACCTTATGACTTTATGTTCATAATGATTTCATGCTTGCCTTTGGTACTCCAGAGAAACAAATCTTGATCGAAGATATATTTTCCCAATGGATACAATCTTCTCATGGTAAAACTTCGTATGGGTTTGATGTACTTTTATCTTCAACAGATGGCCCGACATTTAATGCGGGTCGAAACATATGGTTTCCTGGCTGGTTAAATGCTATTAATGAAGAAAATAGTAATTCACTATTCTTAACAATAGGTCCTGGAGACTTTTTAGTTCATGATGCTATTGCTATGGGTCTACATACTACCACATTGATATTAGTGAAAGGTTCTTTAGATGCACGTGGTTACAAGTTAATGCCAGATAAAAAGGATTTCGGTTATAGTTTTACTTGCGATGGTCAGGGGCGGGGTGGTACTTGTGATATTTCAGTTTGGGATGCATTTTATTTAGCAGTTTTTTGGATGTTAAATACCATTGGATGGGTTACTTTTTATTGGCATTGGAAACACATAACATTATGGCAGGGTAATGTTTCACAGTTTAATGAATCTTCCACTTATTTGATGGGATGGTTAAGAGATTATCTATGGTTAAACTCTTCACAACTTATTAATGGATATACCCCTTTTGGTATGAATAGTTTATCTGTCTAGGCATGGATGTTCTTATTTGGACATATTGTTTGGGAGACCTGATTTATTTTCATAATTTCTTGGCATAGATATTGGAAATAATTGATTGAGATGTTAGCATGGGATCATGAGTGCACGCCTTTGGCCAATTTGATTCGATGGAGAGACAAACCGGTTGCTCTTTCAATTGTTCAAGCAAGATTAGTTGGCATAGCCCATTTTTCTGTAGGATATATATTCACTTATGCAGCTTTCTTGATTGCCTCCACATCGGGAAAATTTGGTTAATTCATTTGTATCATTTTTATGAGTTGTCTCTTTGAAAATATCTATTTCAATTGAATGGAAAACTATCTTCATTAGAAATATATTTCTACATCTAGGATCCGACTTCATTGATACTACAAATAGGAATAAAACCATTATGGAAAGGGAAAGTTTGATTCAGAGAGAAAAGAAGGGACAAAAATTGGCACAGAAATATCATTTGAATCATCAATCCTCAAAAAAATAAATAGGTAATGTTTCGTCGTTGAGTGACAAATGGGATATTCAAGGAATGTTACAATCCCCACCACGTAATAGTGCACCCACACGTCTTCATCGATGTTGTTTTTCGACCGAAAGGCCGAGATCTAGCTACTGATACTTTGGACTATCAGGACACATCCTTTGTGAAATGGTTTAGGCGTGTTTGTTTCCAGGGGCAATAAGATCCAGTTGATAATTCATTTTGAAATCTTTATTTTGCTGCACATACACAGAGGGCCCTTTTACCATTCTGTATCAATGGGTTATTCTAGTTGTACAAATATGGTATTAGGGATGCATTTCACCATCCTTGTTTGTCCATGAGTTTCTAGTTATTAAGAGTGGGGTAGAGCAGCTTGGTAGCTCGTAAGGCTCATAACCTTGAGGTCACGGGTTCAAATCCTGTCTCCTCAAAAATGACCCAATCACAAAATTTAGGTTTTCCTTTGTCTTTGTTGCGTGGTAATAAAAACATTTAGAGAAACACTACACTATTCTATTCAAATACCACCCATATGGAGGTGAATATATTTGAATATCATTTCGCTCACTCTGGGCGGATAGCGGGCATCGAACTCGCATCTTCTCCTTGGCAAAGAGATATTTTACCATTCGACCATATCCGCTTTTTTTAATTTTTTTCGTTATTTATCTTGATATAAAATTGATATAAAATAACTAAATGAAATATTTTTGGATTTACTTCCCCATACCTCAATATTAATTTTCAATTTCAATAATAAGTTTGACTCCCTTTCATTTTTTATTAGTACTTTGGGGACTTATATTGAATTTTAATATATCTCACAACGTGTAAGGTGATTTGGTCTGGGAAAAATAGATTATTAAGAGATGAGAGAATTTAGGATACCCACCAGAAATACTAATCCAATCCATAAAGAAGTACTAGAAAATACAACATTTTTTACTTGACCAACCTTCAGGAGAAGAAAATACAAAGGGTACACTAATTAATAAGATTGATGAAGTGGTAATTAATGCAAAAATAGCCAATTGGAAAGCAATAGTCCTTATCCTCCAACGTGATCAACAAATAATTTGACCCCCACCCCAGCCTCAAATGAATAACTCAAGTAATAAAATGCATCGTGGAAGGATTGTATCGGTAATCCATTGACTCTAAGCGCCATGACTTCTTCTTCGAAATTTTTATTGAGTCATGGACTCAAGAGAAATTTTTTTTACTTCACAAAAGACATAAACATGCTAGATCATCCTCTATTCCTTTCTCTTTATATATTATCCTTTATTTATTTCTTTTTCTATATAGTTATATATAGTTATATATATATATATATTTCATTTATGTATATATCTTTCATTGACTACAGATATTCTAACTATACTCGACTCTATTTTATCACACCTGATCTATTTTCTTCTACAAATAATGATGGTATTCACTCAGGTATTTACTCATAGGACAAATAAGAATATTTCATGGAGAGATGGCCGAGTGGTTGATAGCTTCGGTCTTGAAAACCAGTATAGTTCTGAACTACGAACTATCGATGGTTCGAATCCCCCTCTCTCCTTATTTTATTTCTTATTTTATTGATTGTTGAATATATTTTCGTATTGATATTGATATATTGATTATAGTAGTATTTTTTCCGGTAAGAAAAGCTCGGCTATCTCACTAACCTATCCGAGCCAGAAAAAAACTAGATTTGATCTAATCAAAATGAGTTAAAAAAGCAAAAGAAAAAAAATAAAGTATTAATATAGTATTAAAGTATTACTGGATCATCAAAATGAAAAAAAAGGATTTATACGTTAATCTCCCGGCTCAGTTAAGAGGGGTCATGGAAAGAACATGTTCAAAATCATGATCTATTCCTTTTTCAAATCCTGCTGCAGCTGCACGAGCCCTCCCCGCGTGCCACAAATGACCTACAAATAGGAAAAATCCTAGAACAAAATGCGAAGTAGCTAACCAACTTCTAGGACAGACATAATTGACTGCATTGATCTTGGTGGCTATGCCACCTACAGAATTTAAAGATCCTAAAGGAGCATGAGTCATATATTCCGTGGAACGCCATTCTTGCCAAGGCTGTATGTATTTTTTTAGTCTACTCAAGTCCAAACCATTGGGACCTCTTAAAGGATCTAACCACGGAGCACGTAGATCCCAAAAACACATCGTTTCTCCGCTAAAGATGACTTCTCCAGTGGGGGAACGCATTAGATATTTTCCTAAACCAGTAGGCCCTTGAGAAGATCCCACGTTATCCCCAAAACGCTGGTCTCTAACTAAAAAAGTAAATGCTTGAGATTGAGAAGCTTCTGGTCTAGTTGGCCCATAAAACTCACTCGGATAAGAATTATTATTGAACCAGACAAAGTAACAAGCAATAAAACCAATGACAGCTAAAGCACCTAAACTATAAGACAAGTAAGCCTCTCTAGACCATACAAGTGAACGTCGAGCCCATGCAAAGGATTTGGTTAATATATACCAGATTCCACCAAGTATACAAATGAAACCTAACCATACATGTCCTCCGATTATATCTTCCAAATCGTCCACACTCAAAATCCATCCTTCCCCTCCAAAGGTAGATTTTAGTAAATAATAAAATATCACACTTGGAAAAAGGGTCAAGTTTGTAATTTTTCTTACAGCCCATGTCGCCGCACCAGACCTTTAAGGGGATCATATCCACTTTTTGTTTATTGTTCCGACCTAGGATCATAAGAAGCTCATGAGCTTGCGTCTTACTTCACCGTCGAGAAACGAAGGAATACTTCCATCTCTACCAAGTTGAACTCAGACATCGCCCGCTTTTTGGGTGTGAAGCAGTGTAAAACCAAAATACCCAACAAGCATTAGCTCTCCCTGAAAAGGAGGTGATCCAGCCGCACCTTCCAGTACAGCTACCTTGTTATGACTTCACTCCAGTCACTAGCCCTACCTTCGGCATCCCCCTCCTTGAGGTTAAGGGAAAGAATTCGGGCATGGTAAGCTCCCATAGTGTGACAGGCGGTGTGTACAAGTCTCGGGAATGAATTCACCGCCGTATGGTTGACTGGAGATTACTAGCGATTCTGGCTTCATCCAGGCGAGTTGTAGCCTGCAATCCGAACTGAAGACGGGTTTGGAGTTAGAACACCCTCACGGGATCACGACCCTTTGTCCCATCCATTGTAGCACGTGTGTCGCCCAGGGCATAAGGGGCATGATGACTTGACGTCATCCTCACCTTCCTCTGGCTTATCAGCGGCAGTCTGCTCAGGGTTCCAACCTCAACGGCAGAAACTAAACACGAGGGTTGCGCTCGTTGCGGGACTTAACCCAACACCTTATGGCACAAGCTGATGACAACCATGCACCACCTATATCCGCGTTCCCGAAGGCACCCCTCCCTTTCAAGAGGATTCGCGGCATGTCAAGCCCCGGTAAGGTGCTTCGCTTTGCATTGAATTAAACCACATGCTCCACCGATTGTGCGGGCCCCCATCAATTCCTTTGAGTTTCATTATTGCGAACGTACTCCCCAGGCGGGATACTTAACGCGTTAGCTACAACACTACATGGGTCGATACGCGCAGCACCTAGTATCCATCGTTTATGTCTAGGACTACCGGGGTATCTAACCCCATTCACTCCCCTAGCTTTCATCTCTCAGTGTCAGTGTCGTCCCAGCAGAGTGCTTTCACCGTTGGTGTTCTTTCCGATCTCTAAGAGTTTCACCACTCCATCGGAAATTCCCCCTACCCCTACCATACTCAATCTTGGTACTTCCCACCACCTATCCAGGGTTGAGCCCTGGGATTTTATGGCGGACTTAAAAAGCCACCTAAAGATGCTTTTCCCCCAATCATTCCGTATAACGCTTGCATCCTCTATATTACCGCGGCTGCTGGCACAGAGTTAACCGATGCTTATTCCCCAGATACCGTCATTGCTTCTTCTCCCATTGTGGAAAATTCCCCACTACTGCCTCCCATAGGAGTATGGGCCGTGTCTCAGTCCCAGTGTGGCTGATCATCCTCTCAGACCAGCTACTGATCGTTTTCTTGGTAAGCCATTGCCTCACCAACTAGCTAATCAGACGTGAGCCCCTCCTCGAGGGGATTCCTCCTTTTGCTCCTCAGCCTTATTCTATAGGGTATTAGCAGCCATTTCCAGCTGTTGTTCCCCTCCCAAGGGCAGGTTCTTATGCGTTACTCACCCGTCTGCCACTGGAAACACCACTTCCCGTCTGACTTGCATGTGTTAAGCATATCGCCAGCGTTCATCCTGAGCCAAGATCGAACTCTCCATGAGGTTCATAGTTGCATTACTTATAGATTCCTTGTTCATAGACAAAGAAGAGGATTCATAATTGTCTTTCGTTTCAAGGAATAACTTTCCCGCTTCATATTCAACTGGAGTTCACTCCCAGAAATATAGCCATCATCCCCTACCCCCTTAGTCAATACACAAGCCTATTCTCATTCTCATTCGATCACGGGGGGACCCAGTCAAAATAGAAAAGTCACATTGGTTTAGGGATAATCAGGCTCGAACTGATGACTTCCACCATGTCAAGGTAAGACTCTACCACTGAGTTATATCCCTTCCCCGCCCCATCGATAAATAGAACTGACTCATCCTATTGATGAAATGGTCGATCAAGTGTCACTCAAACGGGCCTTCTTTTCGTTTTCGTAAAAGTGCGAGAATGAAAAGAATGGAAAAAATTATAATATAAGATTCAATTTTCAATGTTTACTATCTTATCTCAATCAAATTGGATTGACTACGGATTCAAACCATAGCACATGGATGGTTTACCGTATGATTTTTCCGATCTAAATCAAGCTTCTTCATGACGAAGATTTGGGTCAGCATTCTACGGGTCAGAGAATCACCCGACTCGGTATTCTTCTCAAATCCATAGAGGAAGAAGAACCAAGTCATACAGATTATCATCCCTTCTTGCACCAAATATCTCTTACCATTTCCGAAGGAAATGGAGATCCCCTTATCCCCATTTCCATTCAAGAGTTCTGATTATGTTTCTATGCCCCTTCTTTGAGACCCCGAAAAATAGAAAAATTCTTTTCTATATTAGGAACACATAAAATATGAGTGACTTCAAAAAGGATAAGAACCCCCCCCCCCTTCACTACTTGTTTTATGAATTTTATAGTAATAGAAATACGTGTCCTACCGAGACAGAATTTTTAATTAGCTATCCTCTTGCCTAGCAGGAAAAGATGGACCTCCGTAGACGTAGAACAAAGTATGATTCATTATTCGGATCGACATGAGAGTCCAACTGCATTGTTTTTTTGATGAAAGAGGTAAACCTATTTTCTTTTGTCATGGTACCTTGGAACCCCTATTCTCCCTGGTCCAGTCCACAGAGACAAAAAATGTAGGACCCCAACATCATCACGAAAGAAAGGACTCACTGAGCCGGAATCACTCACTAATACTAATATAAAATACTATAAAATACTATAACATAGAAAAAACATAGAAAACATTTTCTTTTCTGTATAATGATCCTCTGTTGCTACAGCAAGCTTTAGCAATTGATCTGATTCTATAGAATTCTCTTCAACACAACATAGGTCCTCGAAAGGATCTCAAAGACCCACCAAAGCACGAAAGCTAGTTTCTTTCAGAAAATGGATTCCTATTTGAAGAATGATGCATAACCGCATGGATAATCTCACACTAACCCATCCATGGGATCCTATTCGGTTTTTTCCTTGGGAGGTACTCAAGGAAGGAATTGGAATGTAAACATATCGATTCATACAGAAGAAGATGCACTATTGATTTTCAAACGATGTACCTATGGGATAGGGATAGAGAAGATGAAGAGAAAAAAATCAAGTATTTCACATAAAAGATATAGTATTTTGATCAAAAAATAAATCTTATTGATTGCTACCCTTCGCTCAATGATAATAAAATGGGTCAAGGAAATCACTATGGGACTTTAGGAATGATGGAAGGGAAAAGATAGAAAGATAGGGAAATAAAATAGTATTAGAAGAACCCAGATTCAAGATGAAAAAAATGAAAACTTTCAAAGGATGAATCTCAAAGAATCAGGGAAAGTGATCAAGAAAGATCTATTTTTCTTATTATTTATAAGATCATGATTGGATCCGCATATGTTTGGTAAAAAGAAGAATCTTATCCTTTGAGAATAAAAATGGAAAGAGTTCCATTGGAACATGAAAACATGACTGAATGGATCCTATACATACTCAAGATGGAGTATGGGAGATTAACAAATGCAGAAAAGGATCCTATGACATCAAAAGAATTGAATGAGGAGACATATGAGGTGAAAATATCATGTATGGTTCTGTAGAGTGCTAGTCAGGGTGACCTATCTGTCAACTTTTCCACTATCACCCCCAAAAATCCAAACTCTTCCCTATGTAAATTTTCCAGAGTACGATTAACCTCCAGATTTGAAATCACTTCTTATATACCTGGTATTGGCCATAATTTACAAGAACATTCTGTAGTCTTAGTAAGAGGGGGAAGGGTTAATGATTTACCTGGCGTGAGATATCACATTGTTCGAGGAACCCTAGATGCTGTCAGAGTCAAGGATCGTCAACAAGGGTGTTCTAGTGTGTTATATATTCTTTTCCAATACTTGTATAATTTGATGATTCCATGTGAACAAACATGTGAAGTGTATGGCTAACCCAATCAAGAAGGTTTCATGAGTGGATATGCAGGATACCATGATGAGACAGAAGATATTCTTTCTAATGAGATTCGATTCGGAATGATTATATGTCCATGGTCCATCCAATAATCAAAAAAGAATTGAAGAGGTTTTCCCTGACTTTGTCATCAACAAACCATTCAAAAAACCATGACTTTTTAGAATAGGTCTGAGTAAAATAGCAATGATTCGAAGCACTTATGATTATTATTATTACACGATTACAGAAACCCAAGGACTCAACAGATGGTATGGATATGTAAAATACAGGATTTCCAACCCTAGTAGGAAAAAAAAGAGGGAAACAGATACTCCAAATGGAAAGTGAGTAAACAGAATTCCATACTCTATCTCATAGAGAAATATCGAATTCTGTGGAAAGCCATATTCTATGAAAGTCGTATGTACGGCTTGGAGGGAGATCTTTCATATCTTTCGAGATCCACCCTACAATATGGAGTAAAAAATCCAAAATAAGTGTGTACCCTTCCTTATATATAAATAAATGGATTCTTGAAACCCCTTTCACGCTCATGTCAGGTCGAGGTACTTCAGAAGACAAACTACAAAATCCGATCCAATTTATCGTAATCGATTAGTTAACATGTTTGTCAACTGTATTCTGAAACACGGAAAAAAATTATTGGCTTATCAAATTTTCTATCGAGCCGTGAAAAATATTCAACAAAAGATAGAAAGAAATCCACTATCTATTTTACGTCAAGAAATACGTGGAGTCAGTCCTGATATCACAATAAAAACAAAACGTGTAGGCAGATCGACGAATCAAGTTCCCATTGAAATAGGATCCACACAAGGAAAATCACTTGCCATTCGTTAGTTATTAGAGGCATCCCATAAACGTCCGGGTAGAAACAAGGCTTCCAAATTATGTTCCGAATTAGTGGATTCTGCCAAAGGGAGTGGCGATGCCATACGCAAAAAAGAAGATACTTATTGAAGGGCAGAGGAAAATCGAGATTTTGAAAATTTTCATTCATCCTGGATCTATTATACATCTCGATCGGAAAAGAATACATAGCTGATTCAAGAATTGTAATTATTAATCCAAACAAACGAAAATTAAACGAAATAAACATCAAATGGGTCAACAAAAAAAAGGAGGGGACTTGATTAAGATTAAGAAGTAGATTCATCTCATGTCAATACCATGGAATAAGGTTTGATCCCATGATATAGGGATTCTGTAAATATTACATTCCAATAGAAATCGAAACGATTGGGATTTTTTTGGAGATTCGATGCAGTTACTAATTCACGATCTGGCATGTACAGAATGAAAACTTCATTCTCGATTCTATGATAATTTTTTTGATGAAGGCGTTTGTTTCTTCTCTTCGATGGTTTGATTTTCCTAGAATGTCTCATAATTTTTGGCCTCATTCTTCTCGATTCAACCTCTGATAAAATGATAAAAAGAGTAGCACCCTGGTTCTATTTCATCTCTTCAAAACAAGTTTAGTCATGAGTGAGCATAAAAGGCCATTCAGTCTTATACATACACAAGTAAGGGAATCAAAAAAAAATAATTAACAAGTAATGACTAGACAAAACCAAGCAAAGAGAGCCCCTCACGTAAATGATCTACTTAAGAGCGAAAAATTCCATCGAATGGAATGAGATAGGCGCAGCACCACAAGCCTACTTCTGACATCTCTCATTCACCACCCTATTCACCACTCTTCTTTGGGAATCATTTATATTGTGAGAAATCAGTTTGAGTCCATCTTTTGATTCAAATCGAAGCAATTGGATGTCTTACTCGGGTATATGAATGACATGTCCAGTCAATCAAAATACTCCAACACATCAGCACCTTTTTCATATATTCCACCATACATCCAATACAATTCACTTTCAAGATGCCTTGGTGGTTAAATGGTAGACACACGAGACTCAAAATCTTGTGCTATAGAGCGTGGAGGTTCGAGTCCTCTTCAAGGAAAATTCATGGATAATGCTCATTCAATGAGAAAGCAGCGGTGGAGATCTTCTCTTATTTTAGGTTGTTATTCAGTGAAACCAATGATTAGTTCTTGGAGTAGATAGAAACCATTTCAGACATGCGTATTTTTGATTTTCATATGTTACATCTTTCATGGAAATTTTTGGATGTAGTGATCAATAAGAATAACAATGGCTCTAGTTGTTCGTTGTTCAAGAGTTATTGTTTAGGAAGTGAATCCATACATAGTGTTTTAATCGAATTTCAATTCTTCCATGTTTCATCAATAGTAGAATATTGTTCCATAGAACATAGGTCCAAAATATGGAATAAACAAGTTTTTTCATGACTCTAACCCCCACATTCTATTCCACTGAATCCCTCTTTCATGGCCACATTTATTTTCGGCTAAGGAATGGAAATATTTCTACTGTTACATGATGAATCCAATTTTCATTTCATCCAGGAAAAGCCATATTTTTCTCAACAATGTATTTGTCATTTGATCCAACAACGTTCTGTTTGATAGGAACAGATTTGATAAATACGTAAAACTCTCGAATGGGGTTGTATTTGAATGGAAAGATCCATTTGATAATGAACGATTGGTTCTAAGCAATCTTTGGTGATTGATCAGCAATTCGAAGAGATTTTCTTGCGTATTCATGATAAACCAGCGTTTATATATAGATGTAGGAGGATCTGTTTGGGAATTTAGAAGTACCTTTGACATCTCTTCATCTGCAAAGAATTCTCGATGTGAAAACACAAAGACAAAGGGAAGATCATTGAATAGGAAAAAGAGTGGATCTGTGGGGTCCCAAAAGGGGATTATTCGAAAAAACCCTTGTTCTTTGGAAGCTCTATCTCGTGTCTGGTACTCCATGGTTCCACTCTACAAGAACTCCAAATCATTCTCTAGAAGCTCATCCTCTTCTTCATAAATGATCCTCTTGCCCCGAAATTTGGCCCCCTTATAGTGAAATCCCAATGAATGTGGTTCGATACAATCTAATAGAAAGCCCCCAGGGTGCCATATTCTAGGAGCCCAAAAAATTTGATTGCATGAATCCTCCTCTATTATCTGTTGTGGGTTGAGGGATCCTTCCCCTTCTTCAAACTCCTATTCGTATTTTTCATAGTGAAATCTCTGATCAACGATTGAAAAGGATCCATTTTGCATATTGAAGAGGTTCCTCAGTTCGGGCCGAAGCAATGTCACTCCTCGATCATTATCAAATGGATTGTAATATTTTTCTGTCCATGAGGATCCCGTCAGAGTACCTTCTATTTCTAATAATAGGCCATGAACTAGATCAGAATCAATCTCAACGAGTCCATAAGAAGTTATCCCATTTATTTCATCCGGTCCGGGTAGAGACCAAAGATCATGAGCGACCCATCCAGCAGAACAACTCAAAAGTTAAAGAAGTGTCGTAAATATCTTCATGCTCGTTCCAAGTTCGAAGTAAAATTTGTACAAATAAGAACCCCCTTCGTTACATGATTACTTCATATACATATAGATAGAAGATATTTGAATAGGGAAATGACTTAGAAGTACATTTTGTGCAACAACCCTTCCTATCTGATAGAAAAGGATTCCATGATCCTGAATCGATCTGACCTGGGATCGCAAATACCAAGTTTGTCTATGAAAAGTGGATCTCATTGTATTACAATATATAATTGATTTATTCTGTGTAATACAAATGGATAGGGCCTTATTGGTAAGTGCTATAAGATCTAGTGCATTGGAACCCATGGTGATGGACCCAAATCCATTTGTATGGAACATTTTATTTTCAAAGTAAAACCCCTAGTATATGTTAGAGTGAAAAAGTGCTTTCGTTGTTGTGGAATAAGAATCCTTCGTATCTGAATGAATGTATTTAAATGATTCAGAGCTATTAGAGTGGGATCCACTTTTTGGGGTTTATGAGTCGAAGCAATAATGACATTTTTTCTAGTAAAACTTATTTCAAAATCCCTGGAGAGAAAGTTCACTAATAGACCGAGGGATAAGGAATTAGACTCATTCACATCCAGATCATGAATGTTTGGAATCCATATTATGCAATGAGACATTGCTTTTTCTAATTCTAATTGAAGGGTGATATAAAATCGGTCTATTTCCGGTATCATATACATAGTTAGCTCATTCATCATAGTAAGAAGATCCAGATCTGTATCAAGATCCATATCGTCATCACTCTATATATAGTCATCAGTCTCCATATCGTGATCACTCTCATCCAGAAGAAAACCATTTTTTTATCTAGGAACTTGTTCAGAAATACCGAAAGAAAAGGAACATAGGAGTTTGTAGCTAGGTATTTGACTCAATATGATCATCTAGTTCTTATAGAACCTATCACTATTATACCCCTATAGGGGGATGATAGGGCTGCTAAGTGGAGATAAAAGGGTTTTCCATGAGATGGGAAATGAAAACGATTAGCCCCACATGAGGTTTTTTTCTGAATAAGTGATTGTCTGATAATGAGCAAGGAATATCCGTCTTTCTGCTAAACAAGATGTATGAAACTCATAATTCATGAGATACTTATTATGAATGTCAACTAAGTATCGTAAATAAATTGCTCATGGTTTTTTGAATATTTGATAATCAGATTCATTATTTGATAAATGATCACGATGAGTCAGACTCCATAGAATTTGATCAATCCTTTTTTCTATCGTTAAGGTGGATAATTTAACCAATAATTCTCTTTCTTCATCATCCATCGAATCACTATTCGTGAGCCAGGATTCTATTTTATCATCCATACAATCACCGTTCATGTTTTTTTTCTCATCAATGAATAGAGATCTTTACTTGTATGACTTATATCTCTCGTATTTCTCAAAAAAGTGATTCGATGGATGGGATTTGGTATGATGATACTTATGATGAGATCGATGATATTGATGAGATGGATATTCCAATCTTTCTTAGAGCATTTGAACCCATATGTGGGACCACCAAAAAACATGTTGCCGACAGAAGAACCCTATATTCTTTCTTTTAAAGAATCTCCTAATTTTTCCGGAACAACTATAATGATTTTTTTGAACCTAAAAGAATTCAGTTCAGATATAGGATACCTATCCAGAAGTTTTTGAAACTCCATCATCAATGATGGAATCATCATAGATTTGTCCTTTTCGAACTCTTTCTGTAACTCAGAGGATCGAGAAACAAAGAGAAGATGTGTACGAACAAGATAGCCAGCAACAAAAAGAAGGATAAGGATGGAATAGAGGAACTCCCAAACATTTGGCGATCTCAGATGTGTCGATATCGATGAATAATTCTTTCGATGAATCATTTCTTCGGACAGAAGATTATGTGAACACTAACTCGAAATATCACTTATCAGATTCCGTTGTGGAAGACACAATTTTTTCTGAAAAATCATTCGCCATGATATATCTGATCCATGAATTATATCATGAAAAATGGATACAAATTATTTACTGCTACTTCGTATCGACAATAGGACTGAAAAAGGATCTAAAAATATCAAATACAGATATTTATACCCTATCTAAGTAAGGAACCATGGCATATATGTTTGGAATAGATTCCATTTTGAGAGAGTTGAAAAATCACTTTCCAGTGGAAAGGTTCTATCCTTATGCCCTTTCTCACTGCATTGATTTAAACAAAGACTCTATTTTTTCCTCTTTTCGGATGGTACATCTTTCTCATAATGTTGAATGGGAATCAAACTCATGTTTGAATTGAAATGGAGATACATATGAAAGTGAATCCATTATGAATAATCATCAGATAGAATCCTATCTGAAAGAGGTTGACAAGAAGTGCTTTCAAAATGGACGACTCTTGGTCCATCTTTTAGAGGTGTTCGAGAAATGTCTGCAATCGAGTCAATAGCTCTATGAGAGAATGGATCGGTACGAGGAAAATGGAAATATTTGTACAATCTATTCGTTTCGTCACCACTTTTTGGAAAATCGTTAGGTATGAATATGTATGATACCTGTGACTCGATTGGTGAAATATTCTCTCTCTCCAAAAAAGCATGTTTTTTACCGATGCACAAAGAAAATGTTTGATTGTGAATGAACAAGATATAGAGGAATTGTCCATACGTCAAATCATCATTATTGATACGAGCCCTTCTTTCCACATAAAAAGGGAATCTTTTCTTACAACAATAGAAGCAGAAGTTATGTTGATTCATCAAGAATCAGATTCGATTTTCTTTATAAAAAGAAGCTATCAATGAACTTCTATGAAATGGTTTTGCGGGATTCATCCAATTGTCTTGATCGGGGTATATCATTGAGAAGAAATAAGAATCCGTGTTTTCAAAGGATTGACTGCAATTCTTTCGAGTATGGAATAATGATGAGTCAATCATCAACTTTGGTATCTTATTGAACAAAAAAGGTGATCTTCTTCCTCTATGGATATATAATTTATATTTTTGGGAAGTATCATGATCATCCATGAAGGGTTTCAATCATTTCAAATGAACGATTTGAAGACCTATTGATTCTAACAATGGATTGTAGAGTTCATTCGAACCTTTTTCATAGATGTGGATCTCGGACCTATGAATGGGGATATTCCCAAAACTCACAAAGAAAAAAGGAAGTGAGTTAGATAAGAGAATCCACTTGGACAAAAGAAGTGACTTAGAAAAATCTTTTTTGTCGATAACCCCACCACCATCCATCGAATATCATATACCTAAGCGATCGAACACTACTATCCAATGACTCTTCTGCTCGGAAACGAAATGTTCCTGGAATTGATTACTCTCATTTGACCATTTGTATCTATATGCATTAGGATCCCGATTCATGGATCTCTCGATTCGATAAATAAAAAAAAGGGGATCGAACCATTTCTTTTGACTATTTTTCAAATTCGATAAATGTTGGTTGATAGTATATTTCATTATAGATCTATGATTCAGAGTCTCATTTCCTATTGGATCCCATTGAATTCCATATTCAAAGTAGTTATTGGATATTAAAAATAATCGATTCCATAAATTTATTATGTACCCTTCGGTGCTATTATAGATTTGAATCATCAGATTTCGGATCAAGATATATGGATTGACTATCTTTATTATGTTGTTCCTAGAAAATACCACTCTTTTTGGTTTTGGATCTTCCAAATTCCCGCTGGAGATCCTTACCCATTTTTTTTTCTGATACTTCGATCAAAATATTCATTCTCTTCATAAAAAATAATAGGAAGTATCACCCATAAAGATTTCTTTTTTGATTCATCCCTGTAGAATACCTCATTCAAGAATTTTTGATCCAATCTGTAGGAATCAATCAAAAATGAAAATCCCTTATGATACACTAGATCCATCTCAGTTATTGATAGAGTGAATAGATTTTCCATTTAAAATAGCTCTTCTGATTCAAAATCATGGCGGTATGTGTATCCCCCCCTTTTCTGGTCATGAAATAGATGAAATAAATCTAAAAATGGATTGTTGTTCAAGAATGAAATCTGATCACTTTCCATATCTGGTTCATCCTTCGGAACCATATCAAATCTCGGATCTGATGAAATAGGATGCATTGAGTTGGTATTTTGGTTATACGTAATGTTCTTGATACTCATTTATTTATTTTCCGATCGCCTCAAAGGGAGAAAAGAAACATCTTATTGTTTCTTCAATAATTCTCTAGTGGACCTCTCAGTAGGATTCGAACCCAGATGAAGTTATGACCATCTGTTAGAGAAAAAAGAAATAATGGATCTTGTAGGATTCCCAATACATTCTTCAATTTCTTCCGGAAGCAGATAAAAATTCATCTGCTGCTTCTCACGTTCTGTGGTGAATAGTCGGGACATGGAGGAAAATCTAGAAAGGCATTTCGGGAATAAGTCTGATTCTATCTCTGTTCGTTCCATTTTCAGAAAGGAAGGATCCCAGAGAATCGATCTTTCTTTTAGTTTTTTAATCTCTCTTTCATTGATCAATGTGTGATATTCCGACGAATCCTCAGGACTAATGATTAAATCCAAAAAAGGATCTCTGGATTCAGAAGATCCTTTCCATTGGCTTGATCTTGTGGAATCGTATGGAATATTGGACAATACATTCCGTACCTTGCTAAAAAACCGATCCTTATTTACCAACCCATTGTCTAACCATCGATTCTCTCTTGATACATTCCTCAACAAATCCGATTCGTGCGGATTCTTCCCCCAACTCACGAAGAGATCTTGACGGAATTTCCAAATATAAAATTGAACACAATTTTGTAAAGAAATCACCCACTTTTTTCTCGAGAAGAGATGGGATTATAAATGCTCTATATCATTGGATGGAATAGTGGACTCAGCTCCTTATTGTTTGAATAAACCCTCCTCAATGGGTATTTGTTCTATAATAGAAGAAATTAGATAACAAATCCAGTCTATCACTAAAGATTCCAATCGTTGTCCCGAATTCAAGTGGATAATGTTTCGCCTCTTCCTCAGAGAAAGACGATCCAAAAATTCCCAATCATGGTCCTTGTGGATCGGATCATCCATATTATAATATACAAAAAGAAACTCCAGATAATTATATTTTTTTCTCTTTGAATGAGATCTCAATTCCAGCGACGGTTTCATGATTTGAAATCTTACTACTAGTATTCTCCCTATTTTTTCTGATCCAGTTCCTCCACCACAAACCCCAGTTAGATTCAGGCATGATACACATTTTAGTTTTTGGGAGAAGCCAAGGACTCTCTTTCGGATCCAGGAAACAACTCTCAGAGATATTTTTTCCTTTTGGAAGATACAACAGGAGCGAAACAATCAACCTATGGATATTATAGGAAAACCCAAAAGATTCTTCTAATGTATCATTTCTGGGTCCAATGGAATTCATAGGTATAGTAGGAATAAGCCCTCTCAAATAGAGATTTTTTCTTTCAACCATATTTCGATTGTTAATACGATATATAAGGACCGCTAATACAAAGAGTACAACACCCTTGATCATGCATTTTCTTGTCGAACCCTGTGAATTGCGTGAAAAAAGTAGGATACTCTAAATTCGGGGGTCAAAGAGTAGTTTTATAAAGCGTTCTTGGTGTAGAAAAATGTGAATGAAAGATCCCACTGAATGGAATTGGGTACATGAATATAAGAAATAGTGAGAATGATTGATCTCTCACAATATCTCTCTCAATTCGAAAACCCAGGATTTGAATGGATGTCCTTTCATGGATTCCTCCGAAATTACATCGATTGATCATAAATATTTCATTTCCATTGGAATTTGGTTATCATCCATGTACGAGGATTCCCTCTAAGCATCCATGGCTGAATGGTGAAAGCACCCAACTCATAGTTGGAAAATTCGTAGGTTCAATTCCTACTAGATGCACGCCAATCGGACCCTCCCATTTCTATATTGGAATTGGCTCTATATCAATGGAATCATCATACATAACGAATGGGTATATATTTATTTGGTATATATTTATTTATATAAATAATATATATGAATTGTAAGAACTAGCATTATTATTGAGACTAGAAATCATAGGGAATATAAAATAGATTTATGGATGGAATCGATGAAGTATTTACAGACAAAAGTATTCGACTATTGGGGAAAAAGAATCAATATACTTCTAATGTCGAATCAGGATCCACTAGAACAGAAATCAAGAATTGGGTTGAACTATTCTTTGGTGTCAAGGTGATAGCTATGAATAGTTATCGACTCCAGGGAAAGGATAGAAGAGTGGGACCTACGGCTAGTATGGGACATACAATGCATTACAGACGTATGATCATTATGCTTCAACCGGGTCATTATATTAGAGCTCTTAGAGAAAACAAAATGAACTAAAATACGAATAAGCATGGAGATACATTTATACAAAACTTCTACCCTGAAAACACGTAATGGATCTGTAGAGAGTCAATTGAAATCCAATCCACAAATTAATTTGATCTATGGAAAGTACCAATGTGGGAAAGGTCATAATTCCAGAGGAATCATTACCGCAGGGCATAGGGGGGAGGTCATAAGTGTCTCTACTGTAAAATCGATTTTCGACAGAATGAAAAAGACATATTTGGTAGAATAGTAACCATAGAATATGAACCTAATCGAAATGCATACATTTGTCTCATACACTATGGGCATGGTGAGAATAGATATATTTTACATCCCAGATGGGCTATAATTGGAGATACCATTGTTTCTGGTATAGAAGTTCCTATAAAAATGGGAAATTCTCTACATTTGAGTACGGTTTGAATTATTGATTTACGTAATTGGAAGTAACCAATTAGGTTTAAGACTAAGAAACCTAGAAATCGATCACTTATCCAATTTTGGAGTACCTATACAGGATAGAACTCAACATAAAACTGAAGAGTCACGACAAAAAGTGATTGAGTTCAGTAGTTCCTCATAATATCCAATTATTGACTCTAGAGATGATAGTAATAGGGAGAAGGCAAAAGTTTCAAGCACCGAAAAAACCAGAAGCACCCCATTGTTTCAAATAGAGGAGGAAGACTTATTCACATTTCATTTGATGGTCAGAGGAGAATGGAAAGCAGTGGGAATTCTAAAAAAGATTCCCCCAGGGAAAAAGAGAGATATGTCTCCTACGTTACTCATACATAATATGGAAGTATTGACATAATTTCATAGAGTCATTCAGTCTAAATTCTACATGAAGAACATAATCCAGATGACGGAATGGGAAGACCTAGGATGAAGATATCTTTACATGAGTGTCGGCAGATTTGGATTCCGATATATCCTCATGTGGTACTTCATTGTACGATAGATCAGATCCATCTTTATAGAACCCATCTACATCCATAAAGTTTTATGCTTTGGAAGAATCTTGTACAGTTTGGGAAGGGGTTTTGATCCAAAAAAAGAATCCACTTCAACCGATATGCCCTTAGGCACGACCATACATAACCTATAAATAACACTTGGAAAGGGTGAACAATTATCTAGATCAGCGGGCACTATAGAGAAACTGATTGCAAAAGAGGGGAAATCAGCCACATTAAAATTACCTTCTGGGGAGGTTCGATTGATATCCAAAAACTGCTCAGCAACAGTCAGACAAGTGGGGAATGTTGGGGTGAACCAGAAAAGTTTGGGTAGAGCCAGATCTAAGTGTTGGTTAGGGAAGCGCCCTATAGTAAGAGGGGTCGTTATGAACCCCATAGACCATCCACATGGGGGTGATGAAGGAAAGGCCCCCATTGTTAGAAAAAAACCAACTACCCCCTGGGGTTATCCTGCACTTGGAAGAAGAAGTATAAAAAGGAATCAATATAGTGATCATTTGATTCTTCGTCGCCATAGTATGTAAGGAGAGAAAATCGAATTTTTTTCTTCATCTTTATTCAAAAACAAAGGAGTCATGTGTGACACGTTCACTAAAAAAATCCTTTTATAGCGAATCATTTATTAATAAAAATAAAAAATCTTAACACAAAGGCGAAAAAAGAAAAAATAATTATAACTTGGTCCCGAGCATCTACAATAATACATACAATGATTGGCCATACTATTGCTATCCATAACGGAAAGGAAAATTTACCTATATTTATAACAGATTGTATGGTAGGCCACAAATTGGGAGAATTTTCACTGACTCTAAAATTCCAAGGCCATGTGGAAAACGATAATAGATCTCGTCATTAATAATATTATTTGAA
Organism: Viscum album; assembly: GCA_963277665.1. Taxonomy (NCBI): domain Eukaryota; kingdom Viridiplantae; phylum Streptophyta; class Magnoliopsida; order Santalales; family Viscaceae; genus Viscum; species Viscum album. Next base: position 1,496,089,695 of record OY728120.1, read on the forward strand.
ATGTTTATCATTATTAGGAGGTGCTTCTATGATAACGAAGAAAGGAGGGAACCCAAATACAGAAACATGCGCTTTAAGTCAACATATATACATCTCTTCTCATAAAGCATGAAGAGTCGTGGATCATATTCATGGACGTTCTTACAAAGAAACACTTCAAATACTGGAACTCATGCCTTATCGAGCGTGTGATCCAATTTTTAAATTGGTTTATTCTGCAGCAAATGCTAGTCAAAATATGGGTTTCAACAAAGTTGCTTTAGTCATTAGTAAAGCAGAAGTCAATGAAGGCACTACCATGAAAAAATTATAACATCAGGCTCAAGGACGTAGTTCTTGGATCAAAAGAACCCTTTGCCATATAACTATAGTATTGAAATACGAATCCTTAAATGAAGAATATATCATATGGTTAAAATAAAAAAATGGGCGAACAACGGGAATTGAACCCACACATAGTGGATTCACAATCCACTGCCTTGGTCCACTTGGCTATATCCTCCCCCTCTTTATTTTAAATAGAATCATAATATTCCATTTGATATTTGGAATAAATCATCATTTCATTAATCATAAATAAAATTATAAAGGAGCAAATTATCATCAAAATATAGATCTTATATTCTTAATTTTTTCTCCTTTACATTCAATTACAATAATTAAATCAATAATGAAATGAAATAAAAAGTCTATAATACAAATTATGTATTATCCATTTGTGGATGAAATTTAAACAGCAGCTAAGTCTAGAGGAAAGTTATGAGCATTACGTTCATGCATAACTTCCATACCTAGGTTAACACAGTTAATAATATCTGCCCAAGTATTAATTACAAAACCTTTAATATCAATCACAAATTGGTTGAAATTAAAACCATTTATGTTAAAATCCATGGTACTAATACCTAATGTAGTGAACCAAATACATACAACAGGACAAGAAGCAAGAAAGAAATGTAAGGAATGAGAATTGTTAAAACTAGCATATTAGAAGATTAATCGGCTAAAATAACCATGAGTGGATATAATATTATATGTTTCTTCCTCTTGACTGAATCTGTAACCTTCATTGGCAGATTTATTTTCTGTAGTTTCTCTAATCAAACTAGAGGTTACCAAAGAACTATGCATAGCACTGAAAAGAGAACCACCGAAAACACCAGCAACACCTAACATATGAAAAGGGTGCATAAGGATGTTGTGCTCAGCCTAAAATACTATCATGAAGTTAAAAGTACCAGAGATTCCTAAAGGCATACCATCAGAAAAAATTCCATGACCAATTGGATAGATAAAAAAAACGGCAGTAGCAGCTGCTACTGGAGGTGAATATGCAACAGCAATCCAAGGACGCATGCCTAGACGGAAGCTAAGTTCCCACTCATGACCCATGTAAAAAGATACACCATGTAAGAAGTGTAGAACAATTAACTCATAAGGACCACCATTGTATAACCATTCATCGATGGATGATGCTTCCCATATCAGATAAAAAAGCAAACCAATAGCTGCAGAAGTAAGAATAATGGCACCAGAAATAATATTGTTTCCATAAAGTAGAGATCCAGAAACTGGTTCACGAATACCATCAATATTGACCTAAACTGTCGTTGAAGTCGGTCAAAGTTTAAAATTTATATTCCTACTAACTACTGTATATGTGGCAAGCAGGGTCGAACCCACAGGGAAGACTATTTTGGCCACTACTTTCTAAAAAAAAACTCAGTAAGCTCCACTGTTGTCAGCAGTGGAGTAGTTTTCTTAACTTTTTTTATATCTTTTAAATTTTTTTTATGATTTTATAATCTGCAACGTAAAACTACAATTCCCTTGAAAAACTCGTTCTACCGTCACTAAAACAGAATACAACTGAAAGAAAAATAAGATGCTGATAAAAGACAACAGTTAAGAATGCTCGGGGTTCATTCTAGTCTACTGGTTTAAATTGTTTTTCCTTTTCATGTAAAAGTACTGCTTCGTATCACTAAAAAGAGACAACTTACTTCCCTCCCCAGGAGTTAATTTGTCGAAATTGTTCAACTTAGAGTTCGCCACTCCAAGAAGTTCAACTTCAGACAAATGAATTAAAAGAACATCAATACAAACTCGCCGTAAGTACTGAAGTTTTCATTACAAGATGATTATTTAAAAGGTGATTCCATAATCGAACTCGCCGAATGATTACAGAGTTCAGAAAATTTAAGTGCATGTGGTACAAAGCAGATGAATGAAATTAGATTTGATCTCGCCGATCAAATCTAATCACAGAAGAATTGGTAAATGAGAAGGAAGAAAAAGATGCCAGTAGAGCTAGAACTTTCCCCGAACTAAGAGACTAGCTAACTATACTATTCATTATCACAGCAGTCATAGGAAACAATTCAGAAACAGAGTACAAAAGTTTAAATCGTGAGGGAGAAGGAACTCCCTAAAAATGCTCTGCTCCTAAGTTCCTGGACTGCACTGCTCAGCATTGTTCCTCGATCGTCTCTCCACCGGTAAGTGCATGAATGCCTCCGTCCATGAATGTGTCGCCTTTTTAATCTGAATTCCAGCCACCCCAAAAACGCTGCTTGATCTGCTTAAATACTCTCTGTCATCCACTACATATCACCGCATGATTCCACCGACTTCATGTTTTACTCACGAACGCACCGCACACGTGCGTTTTTTCGCGACCGACACGTCGCGCGAGTTTTTCCTTCGTAACTAACTCCGAATGAGTTAGTTGCACGTACTTGGACATAAACTTGACTCCTGAATGAACCTGCCATGTTTTAAACAAAATGAAATAAATAAAACTCAACGAGAGTTAACTAAAATTTGAAAGATATTATTTAAGATTATTTTTATAATACTAATTAAAAGTAATTTGAGTTAATTATTAAATAAATTAATTAAAAAGTTTATCAAATGCTATTAATTTCATTAAATTAATAAATATAAATATAAATACTAAATTATTTTAGTTTATCATATTTTAACTAAATTATTAAAAAGTGACACTATAAGTATAAAAGTAATAAATTTATAACATAGATTGTATTAGTAAATTTTATTATTACTACATTAAGAAATTAAGTTGCTCGTTTAATTTATTATTGAGTTAATTCTCATTCAGTAATTAGAATTAATTCTTAAGTTTTAAATAATTTAAAAATTATATTTTATAGTTTATTTATAATTATTTTTATCTAAATCTATACTTTTAATAGTAAATTAATTAATTATTAGAACTTATTATTAATTAAGTCTTAAATTTTTCATTCTATAATTCATCCATTTAATAAAATTATAAATGGTTTAAATTGAAAATTTTAATAAATTATTTAATATTGACTTGACTAAGTTAAAGAAGCTTTTATGAAAAATTAATTTAACATTAACTTTTCCTTTAACTTTTTTCTTTTCTTTTTCTTGTGTTTAACTTTTTTACTTTACTTTTTTTCTTTTGACTTAACTTTTATTATTATATGTTTGTTTGTTTATTATTATTATTTATTTTTATTTTTTTAAAACTCTCTTCTCCTCCCCCAAATCGGCGCACAACAGGGGGAGGGTTTTGTGCTCTGCTTCTTTCTTGCAGAGAAGCGATGCGGCAACCTCCAACAGCACCAGGGGAGCAGCTCAGCTACTCCTCAAGACGTCGCGGCATCTCGGAAAACCACCTTTTGCTTCTTCTTCACCACCAGAGGCGGAAACCTCCTCAGTGCCGGCGACAGACTCCTCTATCCAAGACGGCGGCTCACGGTCAGGTCCTTCGGCTCGGCTTCAGCTCCAGCGACGGCCAGCGGAAAACAGCGGCGGCCTCTCTCCTCGGTTCGGCTCCAGCTCGGCATCGGCTACAGCTCGGGTTAGGGTTCATGGGATCTCGACGGTGATCCGAGGGGGTTTAGACGTGGGTCGGCTAGGGTTCAAAAACCGATTCGCTGAATAGCAAAGTAGACGAGGGCCGCTGTCATTTGAATGTTTGAGTTTGAATTCTTCTTCTGATCTTGAGATTGTAGGTGTGTCGTCAGTTTTTTTCTGGTTCGAATTTAGTGCTAGAATTGTTAATTTCTGCTAGTTCGAATTTTGGAATTCTGTGTTACGGTGCTGAAAGGTGATTGCGGTGGTGCTGCTGGGGTGAGAAGAGGAAGGAGCGGCGAAGTAACAGTGAGGAAAATAAAAATAAACAGTAACGGTGTGATTTGGGACAGTGAGGAAGAGGACGTGACCTATCGGTGAGGTGGAAAAACGAGGGATATCTGTGAGGATACTTAAATAGTGAGAGTGAGGTCACAATGAGGCTGGAAAAGGGACAGTAGGGTAGAGATAAATTGGGTAATAGTGAGGTTAGAAGAAATTTAATAACAGTGAGGTAAAGGAAAAATTAATAGTGAGGTGCAGGGCATTGTCTAACAGTGAGAGAGCTACTGACAGAGGGAAATAAAAGGAGATGAAGCGCAATAGTGAGGTGGCCACTGTTAGGTAAAATGGTGAAGCAGGGTCACTGTTAGGCTTGGAAAGGGACAGTGTTAAGCTAACAGTGAGGTTTGAGATGAGTTTGCATAACGGTGAGGTAGAGAAAGTAAGTGGGTAACAGTGAGGTAATGCGGCGCAGGGTCACCGTTACAAATAAATAGTAGCCTACTGTTACGCGATAGAAATAAAAGCTCACCGGTACCCAGCAAAAATAAAAAGGGTCACCGTTAAAACTAAAATAATATAAAACGTGACCTTCAAAAATTATTTTGTACTAAAAATTAAAACTTTAAACAGTATAAATAGGAAGAATGAAAATAATTAATTAAAGATTAGTATCATAAATTTATAACAGGGTTTTTATTAAACCTTAAAATATTAAAACCATACCTAAGATTATTAATTGACAACACTTAAGCTAGGAACTGAATAATTATTAAACTAAAATAATAAAAGAATTACATTGAAATTACTATATAAATTAATTAAAGAGTACCAGCAGATGAAAATGAAAAGCATCGGTAACCCAATAAGTCACCGCAAGCTCTTATCTACCTCACTGGTAGACTAAATTCAAAATTCGGTGTCTTAATAATTAATCTACATGCATAAAATAATATAATTAATGCTTAATAACTCTTAATTAATTAATTAATTAACTATTTTAACACATATAATTAAAAGAGAACTATTTAAATTAATTAAAAACACAAATTATTTATTTAAATGATTGGCAGAACACGTTAATTAACATGTTAACCTATTCTATTGTAACTAAATTAAATGATTAAATATTAAAATAAAGTCTAAGTTAATTAAATTGAATTACATAGATAAAATAATTGTTTATAATAAATATTAACTATTATAAAGTTAAGCAGATTTAAATTAAACAAACTAAATAAGACATAATTAGAGTTGAATAGTTTAGTAAGATTAAAATTATCAATTTAAAGACTAAAAATACATAATTAACTATAAAAAAATGATTAATTAACATATTTAGTGATAAAATTACAAAAGTGAAAATATTAATTAAAAAGTGTCAAAATAATTAAATAAATTGATAAAAATTAAATAAAAGATGTGGCAAAACTATGTTAAAATAGAGCCACATCAAATTCCCCCACACTTAAACATTGTTTGTCCTCAAACAATCCCATGTTTTATTCTCTTTGAAAAAAAAATGTGAAATATACAAATCAGCAATGTTCGGAGAAGTTTCAACAGAGGACTCAAAAAGTGTGCTTAGGCTATTGAACACATACCTCAAATAAAGTCTCGCCTAGAACCACCACTCAAAGGGAACTCAAGTAAACCATGAATCATCCATAAATGAAGGTGTCCTGCTTCATATATGACTCTGCCTAGTGACTTACTTCAATTCAAGCTCAATTTCTAAATTCAAGAGTGATAAAAGGTAAAATGAAAGTGGAATCAAAACCTTAACAAAAGGAACTTTGTACTTTGACTAATCCCCTTGGTTCCAAAATTAAAACATAGATAATTTTTTTTGAAATCACTTTATTGATACAACCCAAATGACTCCCATATAAACCAGTTGTCCCCCTCTTCATCTGGAGTTCATCATTCCCCTCACCTTAATGAATGCATTTTTGACCTTAGACACTTTATTTATTTTTCCCAAGCCATGTAATTTGTGCCAAGCACTATGCAATGCACTTATTCAGAGTGTACAGAGGGCTTATAGTAAACAGAAACGCACCCAGCATCTAAGGTCTCAGAGATTCACCGTGGGATCCCAGATGCCCAGTATTACTCCAGTTTCAAAAGATTTATATAGAAACCATTTACATTGACTCAATAAAAATGATCATTTTTATAAATTAACAGAATGAAAAGGCTCCTCGGATAAAAGTCAAACTTCCAGTACCTAAAATTATGATCTTAAATCCACTAAAAGATTTCCCATATCACTCTCAAAAGAAGTTCCTAACCAAAATTCATTAAACCACTAAACAATTCCACTCAACAATCATCCACCAACACTCATTTCAGACTCAAAGCAAGACTCAACTTCCAATCAAGCACCATCCTAAGGCAAGACTCATTTGAGTGCAGTGTAAAGACTAAAATTGTGAAGAATTTTTTTTTTGAAAAATTTTGACCATTTTTTTGACAAAAAGTTTAAAAGCAGTGGGAATTGATGAGCATTACAATTAAACACAGTCTATCACAGTCAAGAATTGACCCCCTCCCCCACACTTAAAAACCAACTTTGTCCCCAAAGTTGAATTCTAAATATGGAGAAGAACAATTAATCAATTTAAGGTTCAAAATAGATTTTCAATTTAGTAGATTATTGACATATATAAAGGTCTCAATGAAGTTCAAAATTTTATTTTTCCACAATGAATAACTTACAACAGGTTCATATCCAGACACACATTAAAGTGACAAAGATTTTCATTAAAGCTTAAAAGAATTATATAATGTTTGGGTGCACAATTAATTGGGTGTAAGCATTTTAACAGATTGAGTTCAATAAAATGTTCAATATAGCAGATAAAGTTCATGCTAAACACCTCAACGAAACAAGCAGATTCAAATGATCAGCAGCATGTACTCCCCCCCACACTTAGTTTCATGCAGTGAAAAAGTTTTATCACAATAGTGAAATTCAATTTTTAAAATCAAGGAGGCTCATGAAGATTTTTAATTCATTAGTTACACGACATGTAGCAGAATCTTATAATACAAGCAGAATTTTAAGCAAGCAGAATTTTAAGAAAAAACAGAATTTTAATAACCAAAACAGGAGCAGAAAAATAAGTGCAACAAGTTGAAGTACTTCCCTGACTAAGCTCTTGTCCAAAAATGACCATGGAAATTCCACTCCTTAGATGATAGAAGCAGCATTCCTAAAAACACAGAGTATATAGACCAGGAACAATTATCCAGCAAAAACAGAGCATATATAAGCATACAAAGCAGCACTTTATTCAAAGTAAAATAAGAACAGAACAAAAGTAAAAACAAAGAAAGAGCATGGGTTGAATCCCATGAAGCACTGAATTTAAAAGTCTTCAGTTAGACTTTATTTAATCACAATTTTTTTATTTATTAACAAAACACAATCCATGGGTTGCCTCCCATGCAGCGCTAGGTTTAAAGTCTCCAGCCAGACTTCATTCAAGAATAGTGAAAGCAGCCAAACCCTTTGGTTGCCCCTCAAAATAGAGTTTCAGTCTTTGCCCATTAACCAACATGGGTTTATTCTCTTCACCAACTATTTCCACAGCTCCATTCTTCAGAACTCTCACAACAGTAAACGGTCCAGACCACTTAGACTTCAACTTCCCAGGAAAAAGTTTAAGTCTAGAATTAAAGAGGAGAACCTTCTGTCCAGATTTGAACTCTTTAGTTTGAATGATAGAATCATGAAAAATTTTAGTCCTCTCTTTATAAATCCTTGAATTATCATAACTCTCTCTCCTAATCTCATCAAGTTCACTCAACTCAAGCAATCTCCTCTCACCAGCACTCTTAAATTCAAAGTTCAGAGCCTGAACTGCCCAATATGACTTATGTTGCAACTCCACAGGTAAATGACAACATTTCCCAAACAACAGCCTGTAAGGAGACATACCTATTGGGGTCTTAAAAGCAGTTCTATATGCCCATAAAGCTTCATCCAGTTTAAGATACCGGTCTTTCCTAGAGTTTGACACAGTTTTCTCAAGAATTTGTTTTAGTTCTCTGTTAGAAATTTCCACTTGTCCACTGGACTGTGGATGATATGGAGTACCAGTTTTGTGAACACAACCATATTTTTCCATCAAAGATTTAAACTTGTGATTCTTAAAATGTGTTCCATTATCAGTAATAAAAGCTCTTGGTACTCCAAATCGTGTAAAGATATTCTTCTTCACAAATTTTATCACACTATTTGCTTGATTGTTGGGCAGAGCTACTGCCTCAACCCACTTTGACACATAATCTACAGCAACAAGAATATACTCATTCCCATGAGATGATGGAAATGGACCCATGAAATCTAATCCCCAAACATCAAAAATTTCTACCTCCAAAATACCCTTCTGGGGTAACTCCTGTTTCCTACCCACATTACCCAGCCTCTGACACCTATCACACCCAACCACAAAACTCCTAGAATCCTTAAAGAGGGTAGGCCAATAGAAACTAGATTGCAGGACTTTTTGGGCGGTCCTCTCACCCCCATGGTGACCCCCCCAAGGTGAAGAATGACAACTTTCAAGAATAGAAAACATCTCTTCCTCAGGTACACATCTTCTAAGAATACCATCAGCACACCTCCTAAACAGTAAGGGATCATCCCACAGATAATATTTAAGCTCAGAAATGAATTTCTTTCTTTGATTATTAGACAGATTTTTGGGAATGACACCTACTGCCAAGAAGTTGGCAAAATCTGCAAACCAAGCAGATTGCCTGACTGAAACAGTGAGCAGTTTTTCATCAGGAAAGGAAGAGTTAATCTCCCTATGATTTTCAGATTCAAGTTGAGTAACAGGAAGCCTAGATAAATGATCAGCAACTAAGTTTTCAGCTCCCTGCTTATCCCTAATCTCTAAGTCAAACTCTTGTAACAATAAGATCCATCTAATCAACCTGGGTTTAGTTTCCTTTTTAGACAGCAAGTATTTTAAAGCAGAATGATCAGTAAAAATTATGACTTTTGAACCTAACAAATATTGTCTAAACTTTTCCAGAGCAAAAACAACAGCTAACAACTCTTTCTCAGTGGTAGTATAATTCTTTTGAGCATCATCTAGCAATCTACTAGCATAGTATACCACATGCAATCTCTTATCCCTCCTCTGTCCAAGGACAGCACCTACAGCCATGTCACTAGCATCACACATAAGTTCGAATGGTAGTTTCCAATCAGGTGCAGTGATGATAGGTGATGTAGTGAGTTTCTCCTTTATCAGATTAAATGATTTCAAGCAGTTTTCATTAAAATTGAAAGGCGCATCCTTTACCAATAAAGAACACAAGGGCTTAGTGATTTTAGAAAAATCCTTTATGAATCTCCGGTAGAAACCAGCATGCCCTAGAAAACTCCTAACACCCTTAACATTAACAGGAGGCGGCAGTTTTTGAATAACTTCTATCTTCGCAGTATCAACTTCTAAACCTCTCTTTGACACTTTATGACCTAGCACAATACCTTCAGTAACCATGAACTGGCATTTCTCCCAATTTAGCACAAGATTGGTTTCAATACATCTCTCTAAGACTAACTCAAGATTTCCTAAGCAAGTATCAAAAGTACTCCCCACTATAGAAAAGTCATCCATGAAAACTTCAATGATTCTCTCGATCATATCAGAAAAGATAGCCATCATACACCTTTGAAAGGTGGCTGGAGCTCCACACAACCCAAAGGGCATTCGCCGGTAAGCAAATGTTCCAAAGGGGCATGTGAAATTAGTCTTCTCCTGGTCCTCTGGATCAACAGGAATCTGGTTGTAACCAGAATACCCATCCAGAAAACAGAAAAATTCGTTTCCAGCAAGCCTCTCAAGCATCTGATCAAGGAAGGGCATAGGAAAATGGTCCTTCTTAGTGGCTGCATTAATCTTCCTATAATCAATACAGACTCTCCATTTTGTGGCTTTCCTAACTTGGACTTCTTCATTTTTTTCATTCTTTACTACAGTAAAACCTCCCTTCTTGGGGACAACCTGGACAGGGCTGACCCAAGCACTATCTGAGATGGGGTATATCATTCCAGTATCTAACAGCTTGATTACTTCCTCTCTCACAACTTCTTTCATGTTTGGATTTAATCTTCTTTGGCATTCTACCCTAGGCTTATGATCAGGTTCCATAGGAATTTTGTGCATACAGAATGAAGGACTAATTCCTTTGATATTAGCTATCGTCCAGCCTATGGCAGATTTAAACTTTTTCAAAACATTCAACAGTTTTTCTTCTTGGGTTTCATTTAGTTCAGCAGAGATTATTACAGGAAAAGTAGAGTTCTCACCTAAAAATGAATATTTCAGATGGGCAGGGATGGGCTTCAGCTCAAGATCAGGTGGTACTACACTCGAAGGAAGACTCTTAGGCCTGGGAGGTCCAAGATCTTCAACATATTTCTTGTAAGGAGTATTAAAAGATGAAAGATTTTCAATTTCCAGTTCAGATTCAGAGATAACAGTGCTACTGTCCAAGGTAGAAAGTACACTATCCAGACTTTCTAAATTTGAATTCAGCAGGTTAATGAAAGCAGAATCATCTAATTGTCTTAATAGTTCTCCTTCAGTATCATCAAAGTGCTCAGAAGTGTTGGTGTTAACAGAAACACCCTCAATTTCATTCAGAAAACCCCTAAGTTCAGCAACATAAGACTCTCCTACAACAGGACATGGACAGTTGTCCATTTCTGGAAGATTTTCCAGTTTGGCTGTTACAAAAGAATTTTCAGCTTCTAGAACAGATTCACAAAGATTTTCAGCTTCACAAATGCTTTCTTCAACAAAAGAATGATTTTCAGATTTTTCAATGAGTTCAAGTTGATTCTTATAAGAACATTCAGCTTCAAGAGACTCAATTTTTGAACAGTTTTCAGAGTAAGTTGGTTCCTTAATATTTTTAAAAACATTGAACTCTTATTCTTGCTCACCAATTTTGAATATCAGTTGACCCTTAGACACATCAATGACAGCTCCACCTGTGGCCAAGAAGGGCCTACCCAAGATGATAGGTACCTCTTGATCACACTCCATATCTAGAACAAGAAAATCAGCAGGTAAGAACAATTTCCCAACTCCAACTAGTAAGTCATCTACTCGACCTATAGGATGAGTAAAGGATCTATCAGCTAACTGTAGTATGACCGTGGTAGGTTGAAGATCACCCAACCTCAACTGTCGAAACAGTGAGTATGGGAGCAGATTAATACTGGCACCTAGATCACACAAACAGTTCAGCTGACCTGAATTACCTAGAGTACAGGGGATGACAAAGCTACCTGGGTCTTTCAATTTTGGTGGGATTTTCTTTTGAAGCACAGCACTGCACTCTTCAGTGAGGCTGTAGGTAGCAAATTCTTCAAGGGTTTTCTTGTTTGAAACAATTTTCTTCAAAGATTTCAGGTAAGATGGGATTTGAATTAAAGCTTGGATAAAAGGGATGTTCACTTGAAGCTTAGAAAGAAGACCAAGGAACTGAAGAAGTTCAACCTTGGTATTACTTTGAGGTTTCAGTTTTTCAGGGAAAGGGATGGGTGGGGAAAATTTTTTCAGAAAAGTAGGCATGTCCCTCACTTCTTCAACAACCTTTTCTTTTCCTTTATTTTTTTGATTTTTAAAACAGTATTCATATTGATTTCCAGGTGAAAGGTTCAGATTCTCATCATTTTCGACATCTTTCTGTGAATTTCCAGATTGTGAACAAAGCAGATTTTCATTTGCAGATTCAAACAGTTTCTCATTTCGAGCATTTTTTACAGTTTTTTCAGCAACATTTTGAGTATTCAGCCCACTCCTAGTAACAACAGCCATGATATTCTCCCTAGGATTCAGTTCAGTGGTACTAGGCAACCTACCCTTATCCCTAGAAGTCAAATCTCTAGCTAATTGGCCAAGTTGGGTTTCCATATTCTGCATTCTCACATCAGTTTGCATCTTGTCTGACTCATATTGACTTTTCTGTTTATTAAGTTGAGTCATGTACCTTTCCTCTTGTGAGTTTATTTTATTCAATATCTGATCCAATTTAGAAGACATTTGATTATCATTACTTCCTTGAACATTTGAAGACTCTCCCCTTTGTTGACATTGAAAATTTGGTCTTGGTTAGTTCTGATAATTAGGGGCAGTTTGTTGCTTAATAATACCTTGATCTTTCCATGACAAATTTGGATGGTTCCTATAGCCTTGATTGTAATTATTAGAAAATGGATCTTCTTTTTGAGGCATCCTAGGACCGTAATTAACAAAGTTTGAGGTTTCAGATTGTTGGGCAATTAGATCAACATTAGGACAAAAACATTCAGAATGCCCAAACATACCACATTGTGTGCACTGTTGTATAAGAGATTGATACCGATTCTGGTTTTCAACTTGGTTAACAGATTGTTTTGAATTCTGGTTCATTAATGTTTGAAGTTGGTTAGTGATTTCAGCTAGTTGAGCTTGAGTTTCATTCATTGAACCAGTATTTGAATTGACAGTTCTATTAACTCTTTTTCTTCTTGAATTCTTATGTTGAGAATTAAGGGCCAGATTATTGAAAATTTGTCTCAACTCTTCATCAGTTTTATCATTGTAATTACCCCCAGCAGCTTGATCCACTAAATTCTGACCAGAGGAGGAAAGCCCTTCATAGAAGGTGTCCATAAGGAGATGTGAAGGGAGTTGATGATGGGGACACTGCCTAAGCAGATCCCTAAATCTATCCCAAGCTTCATGGAAAGCTTCTCCATCCTCTTGATAAAAACTAGTGATTTTAGTTCTAAGTTCTCCTTTTAATCTTTGGGGATAAAATTTCATAATGAATGAGTTATACACTTGATCCCAATTCTCAAAAATATTTTCATCTAGACTTAAAAACCAATTTCTCGCATTCCCTTTAAGGCAAAAGGGAAAAACTCTCATCCTTAGTTCATTTTCAGTGAGTCCTAAAAGTGGAAGTTGCTGCACAGTATTGTAGAAATCTCTAATGAAGGCCAAAGAGTCCTCATTAGAGAGCCCATTGAATGCAGGCAGCAAAGATATATGTGACTGTTTTAATTCATAGTTTCAAGCTCTAGGACTTAATCTAATAGATGATGGGTTGCTTGAAACTTGAGGGAGTTGGAACTCTCTCATCCTAGGCCTTTCATTTTCATCTAACAGTTCTGGTTGGTTATGGAAATTATTATGTTCAGGGATTCTGTTTTCTTGATTTTCCATTTCAATTTTGTTCTTCTTTCTTAGAGAAGCTAAGTGTTTATCTAGTTCAAGGTTTAGAGGCTCTAATCTGACACCAGAGTGTCTTGTGCTCATGCACTCAGTAATAGACAGTTTCAGCAGTGAAGACTCAAAATGCTAAGTAACAATTTTTATTTAAACTGTTTTCAAATTTTTCAATTTTTTTTAACAGATTTTTAAATTTGTATTTTTTTTAAATGTTTTCTTTTTAGAAATGGCTCGTGCCTTCCCCGGAAACGGCGCCAAAAACTTGACCTAAACTGTCGTTGATGTCGGTCAAAGTTTAAAATTTATATTCTTACTAACTACTGTATATGTGGCAAGAAGGGTCGAACCCACAGGGAAGACTATTTTGGCCACTACTTTCTAAAAAAAACTCAGTAAGCTCCACTGTTGTCAGCAGTGGAGTAGTTTTCTTAACTTTTTTTTATATCTTTTAAAAAAAATTTATGATTTTATAATCTGCAACGTAAAACTACAATTCCCTTGAAAAACTCGTTCTACCGTCACTAAAACAGAATACAACTGAAAGAAAAATAAGATGCTGATAAAAGACAACAGTTAAGAATGCTCGGGGTTCATTCTAGTCTACTGGTTTAAATTTTTTTTCCTTTTCATGTAAAAGTACTGCTTCGTATCACTAAAAAGAGACAACTTACTTCCCTCGCCAGGAGTTAAGTTGTCGAAATTGTTCAGCTTAGAGTTCGCCACTCCAAGAAGTTCAACTTCAGACAAATGAATTAAAAGAACATCAATACAAACTCGCCGTAAGTACTGAAGTTTTCATTACAAGCTGATTATTTAAAAGGTGATTCCATAATCGAACTCGCCGAATGATTACAGAGTTCAGAAAATTTAAGTGCATGTGGTACAAAGCAGATGAATGAAATTAGATTTGATCTCGCCGATCGAATCTAATCACAGAAGAATTGGTAAATGAGAAGGAAGAAAAAGATGCCAGTAGAGCTAGAACTTTCCCCGAACTAAGAGACTAGCTAACTATACTATTCATTATCACAGCAGTCATAGGAAACAATTCAGAAACAGAGTACAAAAGTTTAAATCGTGAGGGAGAAGGAACTCCCTAAAAATGCTCTGCTCCTAAGTTCCTGGACTGCACTGCTCAGCATTGTTCCTCGATCGTCTCTCCACCGGTAAGTGCATGAATTCCTCCGTCCATGAATGTGTCACCTTTTTAATCTGAATGCCAGCCACCCCAAAAACGCTGCTTGATCTGCTTAAATACTCTCTGTCATCCACTATATATCACCGCATGATTCCACCGACTTCATGTTTTACTCACGAACGCACCGCACACGTGCGTTTTTTCGCGACCGACACGTCGCGCGAGTTTTTCCTTCGTAACTAACTCCGAATGAGTTAGTTGCACGTACTTGGACATAAACATGACTCCTGAATGAACCTGCCATGTTTTAAACAAAATGAAATAAATAAAACTCAACGAGAGTTAACTAAAATTTGAAAGATATTATTTAAGATTATTGTTATAATACTAATTAAAAGTAATTTGAGTTAATTATTAAATAAATTAATTAAAAAGTTTATCAAATGCTATTAATTTCATTAAATTAATAAATATAAATACTAAATACTAAATTATTTTAGTTTATCATATTTTAACTAAATTATTAAAAAGTGACACTATAAGTATAAAAGTAATAAATTTATAACATAGATTGTATTAGTAAATTTTATTATTACTACATTAAGAAATTAAGTTGCTCGTTTAATTTATTATTGAGTTAATTCTCATTCAGTAATTAGAATTAATTCTTAAGTTTTAAATAATTTAAAAATTATATTTTATAGTTTATTTATAATTATTTTTATCTAAATTTATACTTTTAATAGTAAATTAATTAATTATTAGAACTTATTATTAATTAAGTCTTAAATTTTTCATTCTATAATTCATCCATTTAATAAAATTATAAATGGTTTAAATTGAAAATTTTAATAAATTATTTAATATTGACTTGACTAAGTTAAAGAAGCTTTTATGAAAAATTAATTTAACATTAACTTTTCCTTTAACTTTTTTCTTTTCTTTTTCTTGTGTTTAACTTTTTTACTTTACTTTTTTTCTTTTGACTTATCTTTTATTATTATATGTTTGTTTGTTTATTATTATTATTTATTTTTATTTTTTTAAAACTCTCTTCTCCTCCCCCAAATCGGCGCACAGCAGGGGGAGGGTTTTGTGCTCTGCTTCTTTCTTGCAGAGAAGCGATGCGGCAACCTCCAACAGCACCAGGGGAGCAGCTCGGCTACTCCTCAAGACGTCGCGGCATCTCGGAAAACCACCTTTTTCTTCTTCTTCACCACCAGAGGCGGAAACCTCCTCAGTGCCGGCGACGGACTCCTCTATCCAAGGCGGCGGCTCGCGGTCAGGTCCTTCGGCTCGGCTTCAGCTCCAGCGACGGCCAGCGGAAAACAGCGGCGGCCTCTCTCCTCGGTTCGGCTCCAGCTCGGCATCGGCTACAGCTCGGGTTAGGGTTCATGGGATCTCGACGGTGATCCGAGGGGGTTTAGCCGTGGGTCGGCTAGGGTTCAAAAACTGATTCGCTGAATAGCAGAGTAGACGAGGGCCGCTGTCATTTGAATGTTTGAGTTTGAATTCTTCTTCTGATCTTGAGATTGCTGGTGTGTCGTCAGTTTTTTTCTGGTTCGAATTCAGTGCTAGAATTGTTAATTTCTGCTAGTTCGAATTTTGGAATTCTGTGTTACGGTGCTGAAAGGTGATTGCGGTGGTGTTGCTGGGGTGAGCAGAGGAAGGAGCGGCGAAGTAACAGTGAGGAAAATAAAAATAAACAGTAACGGTGTGATTTGGGACAGTGAGGAAGAGGACGTGACCTATCGGTGAGGTGGAAAAACGAGGGATATCTGTGAGGATACTTAAAAAGTGAGAGTGAGGTCACAGTGAGGCTGGAAAAGGGACAGTAGTGTAGAGATAAATTGGGTAATAGTGAGGTTAGAAGAAATTTAATAACAGTGAGGTAAAGGAAAAATTAATAGTGAGGTGCAGGGCATTGTCTAACAGTGAGAGAGCTACTGATAGAGGGAAATAAAAGGAGATGAAGCGCAATAGTGAGGTGGCCACTGTTAGGTAAAATAGTGAAGCAGGGTCACTGTTAGTCTTGGAAAGGGACAGTGTTAAGCTAACAGTGAGGTTTGAGATGAGTTTGCATAACGGTGAGGTAGAGAAAGTAAGTGGGTAACGGTGAGGTAATGCGGCGCAGGGTCACCGTTACAAATAAATAGTAGCCTACTGTTACGCGATAGAAATAAAAGCTCACCGGTACCCAGCAAAAATAAAAAGGGTCACCATTAAAACTAAAATAATATAAAACGTGACCTTCAAAAATTATTTTGTACTAAAAATTAAAACTTTAAACAATATAAATATGAAGAATGAAAATAATTAATTAAAGATTAGTATCATAAATTTATAACAGGATTTTTATTAAACCTTAAAATATTAAAACCATACCTAAGATTATTAATTGACAACACTTAAGCTAGGAACTGAATAATTATTAAACTAAAATAATAAAAGAATTACATTGAAATTACTATATAAATTAATTAAAGAGTACCAGCAGATGAAAATGAAAAGCATCGGTAACCCAATAAGTCACCGCAAGCTCTTATCTACCTCACTGGTAGACTAAATTCAAAATTTGGTGTCTTAATAATTAATCTACATACATAAAATAATATAATTAATGCTTAATAACTCTTAATTAATTAATTAATTAACTATTTTAACACATATAATTAAAAGAGAACTATTTAAATTAATTAAAAACACAAATTATTTATTTAAATGATTGGCAGAACACGTTAATTAACATGTTAACCTATTCTATTGTAACTAAATTAAATGATTAATTATTAAAATAAAGTCTAAGTTAATTAAATTGAATTACATAGATAAAATAATTGTTTATAATAAATATTAACTATTATAAAGTTAAGCAGATTTAAATTAACCAAACTAAATAAGACATAATTAGAGTTGAATAGTTTAGTAAGATTAAAATTATCAATTTAAAGACTAAAAATACATAATTAACTATAAAAAAATGATTAATTAACATATTTAGTGATAAAATTACAAAAGTGAAAATATTAATTAAAAAGTGTCAAAATAATTAAATAAATTGATAAAAATTAAATAAAAGATGTGGCAAAACTATGTTAAAATAGAGCCACATCAAATATCAACTGAAAGAGCAGCAATGAAGGCAATTATAAATACATAAGTTACGGTTAATAGGGTAGGGATCATCAAAACACCAAACCATCCAATGTAAAGGCGGTTTTCAGTGCTGGTTATCCAGTTACAGAAGTGACCCCACAGGATTTTGCTTTCACGTCTCTCTAAAATTGCAGTCATGGTCAATTTTTGTTTGATTTATCATCAGGGACTCCCAAAAACACGAATGAAAGGATATAAAATAAAAAATTCCATTCGTGTGCTTGTTATGAAATAATATAACATAACCGATATCACCATGTCAACCAAACAAGGCTTGTGAATAATAAGTTACAAAAACAAATTCAATAAAAAAGATCATAATGGGTTTCCTGGGACTCGAACCCAAAATGTGTCGGATGGAGTAGAATTTCTTTATAAAACTATTTTAAAAAGGAAATAAAATTTTAAAATATAAATGAAAAAAAAATCTATCCCTAAACCGCGCTTCCTTATTTCATTGCACACGGCTTTCCCTATGTATATAGTTTGTCCTCCTGTCCTTCTGGAAGAACTCTAATCTAATAAAGTAAATGAGTTGATTCAATCTTCTTAGTCTTCTACGTGAAATATTCACACCACATCAAAAACGGAATTTTATTATCCCCTTTGGTTGATTTATAGGTCCTTTTCAGATACATGATTTGAGAATCAATCAGTGGATTAATAATCAATCAGATCCTTAATACAAATAATATCCAAATACCAAATCCGTCCTCTATATGAAAACTGTCTAGAAGTATAATATTTTGAAATAATAAAGGAAAGAACATCCTCCGTAGTAAAAAAATATTGCAAGAATACCAAACCAAATATTTTCTTCAAAAAAGAACGTACAGTCAATTTGTGTTTTCGAGCAATAGTTATAACACAAGAAAGTTGAAGAATATACTTTATTTTAAAAATACTATTTTTTTACGATCTGCTGTGATAATGAGAAATATTTCTTTGGATACACCAAAATAGGTAAAAAAGTCTCTGAATCCGCTAAATCCAACCATACTGACTTACTTATGGGATGCCCTAAGACATTACAATATTTTTCTTTAGCCAATGATCCCATCAGAGGGAGAATAGGAAATGTGGTATAAAACATATTTTTTATACCATTATCAATGATATATGAATCTTCAAGCATTTGACTCCATACCACTGAAGGATTTAGTCGTACACTTGAAAGATAGCCTAAAAAGTGAACTGAAGTTTTCGATATATTTCTATGGAACACTGGTTGAGACCACACATAAAAACGATCTTTCCAGAAATTAACAAGGTAATATTTCAATTTTTTCATCAGAATAGGCTTTCCTTTTGATGCCAGAATGTATTTTCCTTTATATCTAACATAATGCTTGAAAGGATTCTTTAAAAACCATAGAATGTTATTAAATTCTGAAGTAACGATAGCATGTTCTATTTTTTCATAGAAATATATTCTCTCAAGAAAGATTCTAAAAAGTGTTGATCGTAAATGGAATGATCGGTTACGGAGAAAAAAAATGATTCGTATTCAAAGATATGAGAATTATATAAGAACAAGAGCAATTTTTGATTCTTTTTTGAAAGGATTGGAATAAATTTCTTTTTTGAAGAAAGAAAACGATTCAAATTCAAAATTTCATACGAAAAGAAGAATCGTAAAAAATGAAAAGAATAAGCATCTTTCACCCAGTAATGAATAATT
This sequence comes from Viscum album, assembly GCA_963277665.1. Classification (NCBI taxonomy): domain Eukaryota; kingdom Viridiplantae; phylum Streptophyta; class Magnoliopsida; order Santalales; family Viscaceae; genus Viscum; species Viscum album. The sequence continues at coordinate 1,496,109,049 of OY728120.1, forward strand.
TGAACCAATATTTCTAGATGGATAGGATAAGGTATTAGTATATTTGACACACCATTTAAATGGTTGTCCTCTAAAAAAGTAAATATTGAATGAATGGATCATACATTTTTAGATTCTTCTATTTTTTGATTAGCTTTTTTCTAGAAGCTAAGAAGCATAAGGTCAATGGAATTTCCAAAATAACTGAAAATACTTCTTCCACTATAATTTGAAAAAAAAAATTATCTCCGAAAAATGGATTTTGGTTAGAATCATTAGCGGAAATAATAAGAAAATAGTTCAATTGATAGTTTCGAGTAATGAAACGTTTCACAATTATGAAACTGAACAGATTATCAGAACCAACATTTTTGAACATAATGGATCTAGTTAAAACACGATCATGAGTTAGTGTATAAATAAACTCTTGAAGGATAAGTGGATATAAAAAGTAAAATTCATGGTGAAAAAATCTATATCGTTCTAAATATCTTTGTAATTATTCCATTTGAAAATTTTTATTTAACCCATGATGAATAATATTTTTATTTGAACTTTTTTATTTGAACCTAAATTAAAGAATTTATTCTGGGGTCATTATACATTGTGAGATAAGGTCAAAACAAGGTATTATTCTAATAAAAACAAAAGAAAAGAAAAGATACCAGGGGCTAGTTATGTTAATGTGAATTATTCATTTAGGATGATCACACTGGTCACACTCATTTATTTTTTCAACCTCAATCACTCTTCTGATTTTAGATAAAAAAATTATCTATATCAATATGCCCCTTCTTCTACATATGAATCTCCCCTATATAGAAGGGAAAATAGTTAGGTTTCATTTAAAATAGACAATAAACTCTCATTATAGAAAGATACTTTCCTGCATCAGGAAATGTTGTATTCTTTTTAACATAAAATACAATTTTATTAGATCATTATTCCAATAATGGAGAACAAAAGCTCGTTGCTTTTTCTTTATCTTTACTAGTAGAATGATTTGGATCCTTACAATTCTAACCTTATATTTCAATCAACTCAATCAATTTGAAATTATTTTTTTTCCAACCAAACATTAAAACAAGGTATTGTACCAATACGATAATGATATGAAATGATCAGAATGAGCAATTGATATGACATGCTGTTTTTTTCATTTACTCCTTTTCAGGGCCAGTCGTGGTCTTACAAACTTATCGATGGTATGGATTAATCTCTTGCTTCATCAATATATGTAAAAGATTTTAGCAGCACTTAAAAGCCGAGTACTCTACCATTTTTGAGTTAGCAACTCGAAAAAATTTAATGAAGTGTAGAAAAAATAAAAATAACAAGATGAATAATGTACGAGATAAAAAAAACACTAACTAAACTCAATATAAAATAAAAAAAATTGTTTTGATTATGAAAAAAAATCAAATATATATCCAAGCTCAAAGCTAGTATCATATATCTATATGGAAATGGAACGTCGAGAACCTATTCATTATTTTGTTATATTTTATATTTTTTTTATATTTTTTATATTTTTTTATTTATATATTTTATTTATATATTTATATATAGAATATATTTAATATAGAATATATTTAATAGAATATATTTAATATTTATATATATATTTAATATTTATATATATTCCTATCAACATGTTTGATATATAGTAGTTAATCATATATGTTATGTTTAGAAAAAAAATTGAGAAAAAAAATAAGGACTCATGTTGAATTGACACTCAAATTTCTACTTTTACAATTTCTACTTCCACAATTTAGACTTCTACATAGTATATCCAACCAAAAATACATATTATACATAGTAGATACCACAAAAAAAAGTGTAGATAGAATAAAACAACAATATCCTTGAGAGATATAATATAATATAAAGTATAAAAAATAGTATAATTTAGGGTGCACTTATCTTTAGTTTATCATCATTTATAAATCGAATTTCATTACGATGATAAAACCCTGCCTTATTTAAAAATTCATGAACAGTTCTAGTAGGTTGAGCACCTCTTTGAAGGAAATATAGAATATCAGGAATATTGAAATAAGTTTTATTTTTGATCGGATCATAAAATCCCACTTTGATAATTTCTCGTCCTTCTCTTCGAGATCGAATATCAATTGCAACTATTCGATAGACAGTTCATTGGGATAGATTTTTATGAACTATAACCCCCAGAAACATATAGGAAGTTTTTTCCTCATACGGCTCAAGAAAAAACGATTTTTTGTCTATGTTTTGTATTATTGCTCATTGGTTTTGTTTTGTATTATTAATCATTAGAATGCCTAATAGGTTCATAAAACCATTCAATCAACTTTTTTTTTACAAAATGAAAAAAACGAATTAATACTCATCACTCAAGTTGATAAATTTTTAATCTAATGGGGTAATGGGGAGTTAGTCATTTTATTTATATTATTTACTTTATTTTTTTTAATAAGTGGTCTCTACTTCACTTCTTTTTATTTGTCTTTAGAAAGAAATTGTCTTTAAGAGATCAAATATTTAATGATTTTGAACTCGAATCCAGTCATACGACAATTAAAAACGACTTTCCTTGTTTTTGGATCTATTTTTTACTTTGAATCCTTAGGTTTTTACATTTTATTTCTCCTAAAAATACTTTAATAAAAAAGGCAGCAATACCTTAGTTTTTTATATTTCCTTTTTTGACTTCTATTTTTTTTACTTCTATTATTATTGTCTATTTATTCATATTCATATATTCACATGTATCATATATTCACATATATATAATAATATATATATAAATATAAATATAATATAATAAATATATATAATTAATAAATATATATAATATATAAAATAATATATAATAAAAAATAAAATTATAATAAAATAATATAATCAAATATGAAACAAATATTAAATAAAATATTGATGAAGTTGGAACATTATAGATTCAAACTAACCCTAGATATTGAACCCCGCTAAAATGAATACTTTCTACTTGAGCTCCACCATTTACTGGTATATTCTAATTATATAGAATAGGCTGACTTATAAAATCCAAAAAAGGAGTAATATAACATAATAATAGTCATGAACAGAATAAAAAAGGATGTCGAGCTAAGAGCACTTCCAGTCCTATAGAAATGGTGGATGTATAAAAAATCCACAGTTCACATGTCCTTCATTCAGGTCGCACGTTGCTTTCTACCACATCGTTTCAAACAAAGTCTTACCATAACATAATATAATAATATGATAAAGCGATATAAAATTGATTCAATTAGGGAATCATGAATAGTAATTTTTTCATTCTTAAATAGCCCCAGTTTCATTGAAAGAAATAAATTGAAAGAAAACAGTTCAGTAAGTATATAACAAAACAATATATATATATATATTTATAATGTATAATAATATTGTAGTTATATAATAATATGTAATAATGACAAAAAATAAAGTAGCTAAATTAGTATTTAAGTAAACGCAATGTAGAAGAAAACCCTGTATAAATGGTTTCTAACAAGATACATTGGAACCAAAATGATTAGATTAGCAAGTAACGATACATTTGGGAACATATTGATTTATTTTTTTATTTCATATATAATATTCATATATAATATATTTCATTTAAATGATATAAGAAAACATGGATTAAAATAAAAACATAATCTATGTATACCATATTGATTCCTTTCGATCAAATCCCTATAATGAAACTATTTATTTGAGTAATAAATTAGAATATAAAATATCAATTTATAGGTTAGGTAAAAAATAGGTATAGAGAAAGGACTTTCTCTATAACCGTTTTTTATTTGTTTTATGACCTATTTTTTATTTGACTGAATCCTTGATTCAATTCTTAGTAATACCAATTATCTTATATTGTTTAGAATTCATGGATCCGCACATAATAAAAAAATTGATGCACCATTGAAAATGGATGAGTGTGAAAAGGATAATAAAAAAATAGAGTATAGAAATAAGAGTGGTTCTGGGACAGAAGGATTTGAACCTCCGAATAACAGGACCAAAACCTATTGCCTTACCACTTGGACACGCCCCATTCTTGGCCATTCTTGGATGGATTACTAAAAAAGATAAAGTGATCAGTTTTTTGTAACTTATGTTCCAAAGATGTATGGAATAATTATATACATTATTGTATGTATATAATTCAATTTTATTATATGTATAATGTATTACCATTCCATTTTATTTTTCATTTTTAAAATTGAATAATAAATAAAAAATATATAAATCTATTTTCAAAAATTATACAGTTTGTTATGCAACATATCGATTTTTTATCTATATTCAATATTTTGTGTTTTCAATTGATTCAATTCATTTTTTCTTTGCCAAATTGCCTGAGTCCTATGATTTTTTAAATCAAATTGTAGATGTTATGCAAGTTATACCTTTACTATTTTTTCTATTAGGATTTGTGTGGAAAGCTGCAGTAAGTTTTTGATGAGATCTATTCTATATTACTCTTCTAAAATACTGTCCTAAAAAAATTCTAAAAAAAATAAATTATAGTTTATTATGGATTCAAACATTTTATTTTTATTGGAAAGCACGTGATCCATCCGGATCAGAACATTGACCCTTTTTGAATTCCATGGAAAGAGCCTTTTTCTTCTTTTCTCTTTTCATTCATGAGAACCTATTCTATAATAGATTTTGAATAAGAACCTCTTTGATTATTACAACCAAATGATTTCTGATAAATTGATATAAATTGATATTTATAAGTTATAAATTCATATTTATAGTTTCTAGATAATTTCTAGAAAAAAAACTAGTCTTACGTTTTTTATGGAAAAAAATAGGATATGTGATATATGAAGAATAGATTCTCTTTACCAAAAATGATCTTGGAGATTGTGTCATAATGCTTACTCTAAAACTCTTGGTTTACACAGTAGTGATTTTTTTGTATCTCTCTTCATATTTGTATTCCTGTCTAACGATCCAAGACGTAATCATAGGCATGAAGAAAAACAATAAGGTTTTTTCATTTGAATTGCTTTCTTTTCACTTTTCGTGTGGAATACATTCCTACGAAAAGTGAAAAGAAAAAAAGTAAAGTCATACACAGAGGGAAAGAGAGGGATTTGAACCCTCGGTACAAATAATTTGTACAGCGGATTATCAATCCACCGCTTTCGTCCACTCAGCCATCTCCCCACATTAAAAAGGTAAAATACTTTTTATATGCACAGAATATTGTATATGTATATGTATATAATAAAAATAAATAAGTCCAGCTAGTTTTGGAAGAGCGACCGAGCTTATCTTATCTCTAATCTTATTTTATCTCTAATGATAAATAAAATCAATTAAATTAAATTATATAATATTAATATAAATATAATAAGTATAAATATAATAAAATTAATAAAAATTAATATTTAATATAGAGTTTTATTTTATATTTTATTAAATTTAATATATTTTATTAAATTTAAATAATTAAATAATAATTTAAATAATAATATAAATAATATAAAAAAATATAAAAAATTTAAATAATATAAAAATAAATACTACAAAAATATTATAAATATATAAGAAATATATAAGTTATTATAAATAATATATAATATAGAGTTTGTAAAAAAGAGAAAAAGCATCCATTATCTAATGGATAGGACATAGGTCTTCTAAGCCTTTGGCATAGGTTCAAATCCTATTGGACGCAATTGATTTCCAAAAGTAAAAAAAATATTGAAGAAATTAATGGATTCCAGAGTATTTCTGAAATCAATTTACCAATTTTTTTGTATTTTTTTTTCATTACTTTGAATTTCATAATTTAAAATTAAATTTCATTAATTAATTAAAATTATAGTCAATCAATCATAGTCAAAAGGAACTAGGAATCCTTTTTATTTATTTTAATTTATTTTTTTCCTGAAATAGAAAACATTCAATTTGTTCCTCAATATATTCTTTCAAATGATGTTCATCTTCCTAAGTTAATGTCTTATTAGATGATATGATTTCTTGGAACCATTGATTTTTTTTGAAGTACGTACGTAACTCAATGAGAAATTGATTGACATGACCAATTTCTAATTCATCAAGAAACCCATTTGTTCCGGTATAAATTATTATGATTTTCTCTTCCACTGTAATAGGGGCTGATTGGGTTTGTTTGAGAAATTCGCATAATCGTTGACCTCTTGCCAATTGATTCTGAGTACCTTTATCGAGATTAGGAGAAAATTGTACAAAGGATTCTAATTATGCGAATTGAGCTAGTTCCAATTTTGATTTTCCGGCTACTTGTTTCATGGATTTAATTTGAGCTGCAGATCCAACTCTAGAAACGGAAATACCCACATTAATAGCAGGTCTTATTCCAGTATTAAATAGATCAGCAGATAAAAATATTTGACCATCCGTGATGGAAATGACATTAGTAGGAATATAAGCTGAAACATCTCCCGATTGAGTCTCCACAATGGGTAAAGCAGTCATACTTCCTTCGACTAAATGAGAACTTAATTTATCAGCTCTTTCCAAAAGACGCGAATGCAAATAAAAGACATCTCCTGGATAAGCTTCGCGACCTGGTGGTCTTCGTAATAGAAGAGACATTTGATGATAAGCTTGTGCTTGTTTGGATAGATCATCATAAATAATTAAAGTGTGTTGTTCGTGGTATATAAAATATTCATCCAAAGAGGCTCCTATATACGGAGAAAGATATTGTAATGTCACAGAGGAATGTGCTGGGTTGGATACCACAATAGTGTATTCTAACGCTCTACTTTCCTGGAAAGTAGTAACTACCTGAGCCACAGAAGATTCTTTTTTACCAATAGCTACATAAACACATATTAAATTTTGGCCTTTTTGATTGAGAATAGTATCTGTGGCTACTGCAGTTTTACCGGTTTGTCTGTCTCCAATAATTAATTCTCGTTGAGCACGACCTATAGGTATCATCGAATCAATAGCAATAATACTTGTTTGAAGAGTTTTATATATAGAATGTCTGGAAATAATACCTGGCGCAGGAGATTTAATTAATCAAGATTCAGAAGCGGAAATTTCACCTCTTCCATTAATAGGTTTAGCTAGTGCATTGATAACACGACCTAAAAACGCCTTGCTCACAGGTATTTGAGCAATTCTGCCTGTTTCTTTTACATAATTTCCTCCTTGTATCATCAAACAGTCACCCATTAACACAAGACAAACATTATTTGATTCTAAATTCAGAGAAATACCAATGGAACCCTCTTCAAATTCTACTAATTCACCCGCCATTACTTCATCAAGACCATGAATACGAGAAATACCATCACTTCCTTTTAGTACGGTACCGGTATTAATAATATTTACATCTCTATTATATCTCTCAATACGTTCCTAAGGAATATTACTAAATTAGTTCGATCGAATACTTTCTACCATAGTAGATTAGTTCAAAAAGTCATTTTAAAGAACAAGATAAATAATAAAAAAAACCTAGATAACAACAATATAAAAACTAATCTGTTATTTCTTTCATCGCCCCAAACATGTTAATATTGATACTGATTGTACGTAAATGTAACTCGTTGGTCAAACAACTATTCAAATTTCCTAAAGATTCTTGTAAGGATTATTGGAAAAGTCGTTGTTGTACTTGATGAATTGATCTTTGTTGTTCAAAATGAATAGTCTGGTTTTTGTAATTTTCTAATTGTTCTAAAGTGATATAAGTAGAATGAATCAAATTAGATTTTTCTCATTCTATCTCAGAGTATCCATTAACTCGAAACTTATCTTTTTCTTTTTTTACTTTCAGTAAGTTACCCTGGGCTGTTTCCATTTGTTCTATGGCTTTCCCACGTAGCTCTTCTGAATTTCGAATAGGATTAAAAATCGTCTGTTTTCAATTATCTAATAAATCACTTAATGAAAGTGGATGATTTTTCCATTTCAAAACTTACATGATCCCTTCTCGAACCAAACATGAGTCTTTGAATTCATTTGGCTCTCACGCTCTTTTATCGTTTATTTATGTCATTCACCATAATATTTTTTTTGAATGAGCCTATCCTCTCTTCTCTTTGAATATTCAAAAAAATTGAAACGAATCACTAATAATCCAATCCTATTCGAAGGACTCTTCTAAAAAATATGTAAAATTGTCAGCAAAGTTGTTTCTTTTTGCCTAATCCAAAAATTGAAAGCAGATGACTTTAATAGATAATATAGGTCATTGATCCAACATAATATAACATAATATAATAATATAACATAATATAATAATACAACATAATATAATATAAATATAATCAAATTGAAACCCCTTTATTTCAAAATGAAAAAAATGAGTTTTATCATTTTATCGACATGAGTGTTTTACATCGAAAAAATGTCCAACTATTTATTTTCTATTAAATTATAGTCACTCAACACCATAAAACGTATAGATAGTGGTATAAAAAAATACTATTAGCGGTTGAAAGAGTAACATGTTGCATCTGTATTTCAAACCACTTCGTTTTAGCCATGTTAATAACGGTCTACATGATTGGTTGATAGAGAATCAAAGTATATTTATCAAAATCTATAATGAAATGCTATGATTCTTCCATACGATTTATTTATTTATTTAGATCATTTATTTATAAGTCATTCATGACATCATGCACCAATTTATCCTAGTTTAATGAAAATAATAGTACAGTTGGTTAAATCCAGCCTATTCTTGAAATAAACAACTCGCACACACTCCCTTTCACATAAAAATCAATATACCAAGAACTACACTTAGATTTATTAGATTTGTTGCTAAAATATTGGTATTAAAACCAAAACTGGCATATGAAAAAGAAACGAAAAGATCAATTATATTTTTCATATTATTTCCTCTTTATTTATTAGATAGAGTAGATAGAGAAACTAAAAAAATAAAATAGAATAAAATAAATATAGAATAGATAGAATTGGAAGAGTTTCTTTGATTTCTAAAATATCATCGAGTGAAAAAAAAAATATTCTAAATATTCTATAGTTTAAATGGATTTGCAATTGAAATAAAAAAATTCTAGGTATTAGGTAAAAAAAAAGTTTTTTTCTCTTTGACTAAGAACTGGAAGGAATAAGGAATAAAGTAAGTTGGTGGCCAATATGAATTAGACATACTAAAATAGAAATTCCTTCCTATAGGTCATTTTATCCATGAATGAGAAGTGGATGGTAAGAGACCTGTTGTTTTCATATATTTTATGATGAAACAAAGGGATTCACAAATAATAGTGCTAATGAAACAACCAATCCATAAATGGTTAAAGCTTCCATAAAAGCCAGACTCAGTAATAAAGTACCTCGTATCTTTCCCTCCGCTTCGGGCTGTCTTGTGATACCTTCTATAGCTTGGCCTGTAGTAGTCCCTTAATCCACTCCAGGTCCAATATAAGAATGCCCAATGGCCCATCCAGTAGCAATAACGGAAGCAGCAGAAATCAGTGGATTCATGATCAATTCCTAAAATAAATTGCTCGCATTATAAAATTTTAGTTAATAATACTCATCAATCAGTGTACTTATTCCATCGCTAAATTATCCAATTGTTTTTATAACGAAGAACTACGAATTGAAAAATATGATTGATGATAGAATCATCAGAACGATTTGATCGATATTTTGTTTTTCTATACTTTTTTCTATACTAATAATAATGAATAATAAATTCCATATATAAAAAAAATAGAACCCATATTTTTCTTCCATAACCTAAATGGTTAATGTACTAAAATTAATCAAGTTCAAGGGGATTCTAGAATCATTCTTGTTGAAATATCACAAAAAATTGTATTTTTTATATTTTGATAATTCTTTCTACTTATAGAATTATAATCTAATAGTATGATGTAGTGATTAGATATTAGATAGTAATAGAAACAAATGAAATTTATTTTTCGTAATCTTTTTTGGATATTACTTGATTTAATATATGAATATACTCGATCTTGTTTGAGCTAGCCAGGTCAATTATCTTTACCGTTCATTGTCTTCGCTATAATCTAGACTTTTTTTTAGTTTAGTAGATTTAGTTTTAATAGATTTAGTAGAAAAAACTAGTTAATGATGAACCTCCAGAGATTCACCTATATAATCCGTGGCTAAATTTGCGAAAATAAGATCTTGAATGGTACTTTTAAATAATCCAAGGAACATGCCAGGTATTGGAATCACTAAATGTACTACAAGAAACAAGACCAACAACTACTAATTAATCCGCAAATATATTCCCAAAAAGTCAAAAACTAAGCGATAAGGGTTTTGTAAAATCTTCTAAAATGTTAAAGGGTAAAAGGATTGGAGTTGGTTGAATGTATTTACTGAAATAATTGAATCCTTTTTTGCTAAGTCCCGCATAGAAATATGATACTGATGTGAGTAAAGCTAAATAAACAGTTGTATTTATATCATTCGTGGGTGTGGCTAACTCCCCATGAGGTAACTATATGATTTTCCAAGGAAAAAGAGACCCGAACCAATTAGAAACAAAAATAAAAAGAAACAGAGTTCCAATAAAGGGAACCCAAGTTTCATATTCTTCTCCATCCTGATTAAAACAATGGTCTCAAATGAATTTAAGGATATATTCAAAAAAAAATTGACTGTCAGTTGGAATAGTTTTTGGATTTTGAACAGCTAGTATAGCTGAACCTAATAAGATAGCAATTACAACCCAAGAAGTAATAAGCACTTGGGCATGTACTTGGAAGCCCCATATTTTCCAAAAGAAATGTTGGCCTACTTCAACACCCGATATATCATAGATCCCTTTTAGGGTAATGAAACATGATAGAACGTCCATTTTGGCAGTCCTCTATAAACAATATAAATTGAAAAGGTAATTATTTTGATTCAAACATCTCTTTCTCAATTTTCTTTGCTGCTTATTTTATGAATCATTGTGATTTAAATAACACTATGAATGAGTTTTCCAATAAAAAAAGAAACAAGATCATCCTCAAAGCTTTCTTAAGCTAATATGATCCTTAAGAATTGAAAATAAAAATTTGTTAAGAACAAATCGGATTGAAGCTATAGCGTCATCATTCGTCGGAATAGAAATATCCGCAAGGTCAGGGTCTCCATTTGTATCGATAAAACAAATTTTTGGAATTCCCAACGCCATACATTCTCTAAGGGCTGTATATTCTTCTTGCTGATCAACGATAATTATAATATCAGGTAACTGCGTCATATATTGAATCCCACCCATATATGTTTGCAACTGACTGAATTTTCTCTTCAACATAGCTGCATCTTGTTTCGAAATACAGTTGAATTTCTCTGTCCTTAGTTCTGTTCTTAAGTCCCTAAACTTATGAAGTCTCGTTTCTTTAGTGAAAAAATTTGTTAACATACCACTAAGACATTTTTTATTAACATAATGACACCGATCCCTTATAGCAACCCATGAAACTGAATTGGATACTTTCTTTTTGGTACCAACAAGTAATAATTTTTTTCCTTGCCTTGTTGCATCAAAAACCAAATCACATGCTTGTAATAAAAAATGAGCCATTCTAGTAAGATTTGTAAGATGAGTACCTTTGTGCATTCCAGTGATATATGTTGTCATTCTAGGATTCCATTTCCTAGTACTATGACCCAAATGAACTCCTGCTTCCATCATATCTTCTAGATGGATGTTCCAATATTTTCTTGTAATTTTTCCTCACATTTTTCTATTTTTTATTTCAACATTTCAACAAATGAAGAGATACACTACGGAAATAAAAATTGTTCCAATGGAACCCGAAGGGGTACATTTCTTTCTATTCGTGATTGTTGTGACTATCCATCTTAAGAATCATTAAATCTTAAAATAATGATCATTCTGATAAGAAATTTTTTTAGGATAATTGTTTCAAATGCAAGAAGAATAAAATTTCCCTCTGCGATATAAAAACTTATCTCATTTCCCCCACAAATTGATTCTTTTTTTTAGTTTTTAAAGTAATGTTGTGATGTTTCCTTCTTGAACGGTGCACTAATCCTTTTTTGAATCCGGTACTAGAAGGTATAATCCTTCCCAGAATAATGTTTTCTTTTATCCCTTTCAACCAATCTACATGACCCCGATAGATGTTTTTTTTCAAAACTCGAGTAGTTTCTTGAAAACTGGCTTCAGATATGAAACTTTGAGTATTCAAAGATGTTCGCATTATTCCAAATAAGATCGTTCAATAACAGATCACTTATTCCAAAGCACGCCCCGTTCGTTCTGCTCGTAAAAATCCAATAAGTTCCCTGGGTAAAAAAACATGAGACATTCCATCTTCTGAAACCAAAACATTTGATGTTATTTGATGTACAATCATTTCTATATGTTTAGTATGAATTTGAACTCCCTGGGATTGATAAAGGCTTTGGATCTTATTAACCAAATAAATACGACTTTACACAATAGTTAGCTCAACATCAATCAAGAAAACCCAAGGATTTCCAAGAATTCTTGTTATACGTTCATTCCAACTCTTCACCCTTGATTCTAGGTTCCTCGATATGGAATTAATTGAGCGGAATTCTAGTACGTTTTCCACTTTTGGGAGACCCTGAGTGATATCACCAGATTTTTATTTTTATATATAAATGTGACTAATGTGTTTCCTTCGTATAGGATAGACCCATAATGGACACGAATAGTTGATCCGGGAGTGGCTAAATAAGACTTAACTGATCTTATAACTAAAGAGTGAACTTGAACAATTAGAACTTGACCCGATTTGAGTGTTCTGTTTTTAGCTATCCATACATTTTCACAAATAAACTGACCAAGCCAATAGATAGATGTCTCTTCAAAAGAATTTTGATAGGGAAAATACCAATTCAAATGGAATGGATTCAAAATGATGTGACTGCATGGATCAGGATTATAAGTTATCCCATTTTCATCCATAAAAAAATATTTTTTAGTCCTTGAAAACTCTGTTTGAAATTTTAAAGGTGCAAATGGTGATTTACCAAGGTCTGATTATGAGTTAATAAAGAATAGTCAAATGAATATAAATGAACAACGAGAATTTCAATTCCAAAAGGACCTAATGATTCCGTAATTGGAATAATGAAATCTTTTTTTATTGATGATTCTTTTAGTGAATTTTGATATTTTTTGACACCGAAAAATGGAACCATTCGAAAAAATTCGGCTGATGACAAAATGATCAATGATTGACATTCTTTCTTTCTATTCAATAACGTACGAATGGTTCCTTTATTTTTTTAGCTAAGGTATTCTTGAATCCTCATTGTTGGCTTAGAATCAAATCGATTGACATTGGTGACATCTGATACATTCTCAGAGATCCATCCTGACAGATGATTCCTTTTTCCAGTATACAAAAAAATGGGTCTTTTTCTATGTCAATTCTTAGTAAATCCCGAATCAAACCGTTAGTCCTTACTTCAGCAAAAGAATCATAAGCCTCTTTCGAAGATCTTTTTTTGTCTTGGTTCATCACTAAACACATCCGAACGAATGGAAGACTTGTGCCATAAATTTCCCAGGTTATGGGTTGTTTTTTACTAAAGATATAATTGAAACCTTGAAGTTCCACATGAGCCCTTTCTCGTAAAATATCCTGTGGAAAATGTGTTGATAAATTGATACCGTCTGCTATTTCATATGTGACTACGGGCCGAACAAAAAAAACTTTTTTTTGTAGGTGTAATCCATTGGACATAGATCCAATTTTTCAGTTTTTTGAATTCCATGGAATTTTTTCCCATTCCTCCACCTGGTGGTATCAAAATGCCACTGTGGTAGCATATCGTATCTTTCTCTCCAGGAAAATGGATCTCTCTAGAAAATATTTGAAGTTCAATCCTTTTTTTTCTATCCACTCGGACCCATCCACCCGACCGACTTCCTATATTCAAAGAGATTTGTGTATCGACTCCAATAAGACTATTGTTCCCTACCATTATGGAAGAATATTTAGTTAATAGATGCACTTCCTCAGGAATGAAAAAAAATTGATCTAATTTCTTTTGGTACTTTGGACTAAATTTTTGGACGCTTCGATACTCAATCTCAAAATTTTATTTTTTTAACAATTGAATGCACCTCTATCCCATATTTAGTAATGACCAAACTTTTTATTTTGTATTGAGGATCATCGAAATAAGAAAGAATACTTTTTCTACAGAAAATACCATTGATAGGTTTATCAATCAAGATACACGAGAGGGGGATTAGTTCTTTATCACCTTCTATAATCCATTGGAATGGAATGATGAACCTCTTTCATCGCCTCTTTGCCAATAAATCAGAATTTTTGTGTAGAATGACAGGAAGATTACAACGATCTGTGCATATGATTCTATTGAGTTCTGAATAATCAGTCCTGTGATCGTTTTTACCAGAAAAATCTGAACGAAATAATTTGTTTCTAACTTGATCATTATAATTAGTAAATGGAAGGTTCAAAAGAGACACTTGTTCGATAGAACAACAAGAAACCTTCATTTTATCTTGATCCTTATAGAGAGCCAAGTCTATGTTCAATGGACTTCCTGATAATATCCATAAATGACTTGTTTTTTTTAATAGATGAACATCACTATATGTAAATTCAGGTACATGGTACACATCGATACTCCAATGCATTTCTCCCTCGGAGTCAGAATAAATATGTTTTTGAACCCTCTCTTTCAAATTCAAAGTAGATGTTCCCGTGCGAATTTCAGCAATCGTCTGTTCTGATTTGACATATTGATCATTTTAAACTAAAAGAAAGCTTTTAGGCGGAATCTTCACGTTATGTGTCGTCATATCTTCTTGACTCTCAATATGTACATACAAGTTGATGTAACACACAAAATCAGGATATCCATGAGGTGTACATGTGGGACGAATCCAATCCTCATTGAATGTTATTTTTCCATTAGAGGAGGCTCGTATTACATGTTTTGCAGTATCACCCGTGAATACTCCACCGGTATGAAAAGTTCTTAATGTTAGTTGAGTCCCCGACTCTCCAATAGATTGACCTGCAAGAATACCTACGACCTCTCCTAAGTTGACCAGGTCTCCATGAGTAGTACTCCGGCCATAACATAATCTACAGATCCATGACATACCCCTACAAGTAAAGGGGGTTCGAAGAGATATGGATTTTACTCTAAACGTTATGAATCAGTATAAAAGTTTCATCCCAATATCATGATTTCGAGTGGAAATACATCATTGATCCATATAGATATCATCTGCTAATATATGACCAATGGATGTTTGGATAAAATTGATTTCTGGAATCCCTTTTCGGGGACTCAAAGAAATACCTTATATGGTACCACAATCTGTTCTACGTACCACCATGTGTTGAACAACTTCCACAAGTCTACGTGTGAGATATCCAACATCTGATGTTCGTACAGCTGTATCCACAACTCCTTTTCGGTCTCCATAGTAAGAAATGATATATTATGTTACAGAAAGTCCTTCGCGTAAATTTCTTTGAATGGGTAAATCAATAATTTGTCCTTGTGGATCCGACATTAATCCTCTCATACCGACTAATTGGTGTACCTGAGATGCATTTCCTCTAGCTCCCAAAAAAGACATTATATGGATGGGATTAAAAGGATCACTCATCCTAAAATTAGGATTCATTTCTTGTCACAAAAATTCAATTGTTTCATACCATATCTCAATAGATTGACGTAATTTTTTGAGTGCGTGTATATTCCCATAATGATGGTGTTTTTCCAAACCAAAACTTTTTTTTCAGCATCTTGGACTACCCATCCCTTCGATGGTATTGTTAAAAGATCTTCTATTCCTAATGAAATAGATATTGTAGTAGCTTGCTGGAAACCCAAAGTCTTCACTTGATCCAGGATGTGTGATGTATATGCCATAATAAAATGCTATATGAATATTCTAATTATCCGTTTCACGGCAGTTCCATCTAATTTTTTATTGTGAAAGGCCAATGGGGCACCCCATTCTAACATAAGCACTCCCTTATGCGGATGAGTAGGATTTCATAATGATTTTAGTTAGTGATTGGAAAACTTCCTTTTCTCGATCTTGATTCATGTAGTAAATAAAGTAAAAGGTAAGGAATTATGATCCTAGTTTTTGAACCGGATAGACACGAATTCTCACTGGTAGCATCATAGAAAAAGTTAGATAAATATCTTAATTAGGTACCATATGAATAGGCCTGAGAAAAGCCTTGTATGGCTTCTTCTATTTCTCGATAATGATAAATATGACCAGCCATGGTTCAAATGTATATACAAAGAGTTTCTTGAACATTTCCTTTTTTTAGATAGTACTCATGAATTTCATGATAGATACCCAAAGATTCATAATGAACTTTGATGGGAACTTCTCTTGAAGTAATAACGCATTGATCTAGTCGCCACCAAAGCCACAAAATACTATCAAAATGGATTTTTTTCTGCTGAAAAGCTCCAATGACATCATAAGAATTAGAAAAAAGGGGTTTTTTACATTTCTCATAATGATGATCGTCAATTATTTCATTTTGAAAGTTTCGGCAATTACATGGACTACTATATCGATTTTCAAAAATACCTCGGCTTGCAATCGTTAATACATAGAGTCCAATAAGCATATCTTGAGTTGGTACGGAAATGGGATCACCTATTGCTGGGGAAATGAGATTTAGATGAGAAAACATAAGTAAACGAGCCTCTACTTGAGCTTCTAAAGATAAAGGTACATGAACAGCCATTTGATCCCCATCAAAATTGGCATTGAATCCCTTACAAACGAAAGGATGTAAACAAATAGCTCGTCCTTCCACTAAAATGGGTTGGAAAGCCTGTATGCCTAATCTATGTAGAGTAGGGGCTCTATTCAACAATACAAGATGCCCTTGCATAACTTTCGGAAGTATGTCCCATAGAATGGGTTCTTTTTCCAGAATTTTACTCTTAGCCACTCCTATGTTCGAAGCAAGATGTTGTCTAATTAGAACACAAATGACAAATATCTGGAAAATCTCAATTGCAATTTTTCGAGGTAATCCACATCGATGTAATGAAAGTCAGGGGCCCAGGATAATGAAGGAACGTCCCGAATAATCCACCCATTTACCAAGCAAAGTGTCACGAAATCTTCCCTCTTTACCTGCAATTACATCTGAAAACGACTTATAAACATGAGTATGGCCATCCCGCTGTCCACGAATTCCATTATCAAGAAGTGTATCAACGACTTCATGTACAAAATTCTCCTGACACATGACTAATTCACCTGGTGTAAATCTACTTGTTGTTAATAGATCCATAACAGTATTGTTCCAATAGATAACTCTTCTATATAGTTCATTAATATCCGAGCTCATTAGTTTACCCCCATCTATCTGAATGATGGGTCTCGGCTCTGGAGGAAGAACGAGTAATAGACATAAAATCATCCATTATGGTTCGACATTGGCTCAAATAAAAGATTTAGCTATTTCAATCCTTCTAACCAAAAAATCATTTCTTCTTCCAATCTTTCTATCGTCCCAATCATTACGACCCCCGGGGCACCCCTCTTTTCCTAAATCTTTCCATTCGACCAATGAATCATCTATAATGATTTTCAAATCCAGATCAGCTAATTGTTCTTAGATAGCACCTGATCCAGTAGATATTTCCCGATTTCAAAATATATTGAACCCTTGGGTAGTAAAAAAAATCGGTATTCTGTATTTCCAGGATTGGATTTCATATTCAAATGAACCTCGTAATCATAAGAAAGTTGGTTTTTTAACTATAAGTCTAGAAAAATAAAAATGAGGATAGGTTCTGATCTATCTAATCTATAATAGATCCCCCCCTTCAAAATTGGATGTGAAATTTTCCTCTCATCCGGCTCAAGTAGTGTAACCAACAATAAAAAAGGTTATATTTATTTCAATTTCTATCAAAACCCAAAAAGAAAAGGTATATTCCTTACTCAAGTTACCCCAGTAATCAGAAGGCCAAGAAACATTATCTTCTAGTCGAGAATTTTTTATTGAAGAATAGGAGAATGTCAAATTCTTGAGTAGTCTACTTCCCTTCAAATATATTGTGAATTCCCTTAAAAAAAGGGGTCCCTTCTTGGAATTCCGGGATTTCCCTGTTTATGTATTGTTACATTTTTTGTATCTCATAGGTCCTAATATTTCACCTTGAAATGCTAGATCCTTATACCCTATAGAAAATCCTATATGCGATGTATAGACCTTGTTGCAAAAAAAAATATGATGACATTTGTTTACTTGGAATAAACAGAATTTTTTTGAAGGAATAGTTTTTTCATTCCACAAAATAAAAAAATTAATTTTTTTCTTCACGAGGGACGGATGATATTCATCTATAAATTTTATTATTTGGTATGGAGTCGACCATAGATCATCTACCTTTTACTTGGGAGTACCTTGTGGAATACCCCCAATTCTGAGCTTCATGTTATTCCTCCCTAAACCACATGTCAGATTCGGGGCATCCCCTTTTGATTCAATGGAATGGGATGACAGTTTCTCGTTTTGAATTTGTAAATTTTTTATTTCGATCAAATCACACATCGCAATATACTAGACCTTCTAATTCATTAAGAGGTTGATCTAAAAGATTCACGACATAACTAGGAAGACATTTCAAATACCACACATGAGTGACTGGGCATGCCAGTTTGATGTATCCCATTTGATATCTGTGTATTCGAGAATCGACAAAACGGACTCCGCATTTTTCACAAAATTTTCGGTCTTCTTTTTCATCTTAGATTTTTCCATAATTTCCAAAACAACAAATTCCACTTTTTATAGGCCCAAAAATTATTTCACAAAATAATCCATCTTTTTCCAATTTATTAGTATTGTAATGATAAGTATAGGGTTTTGTCACCTCTCCAACTATCTCGCCATTAGGTAGGATTTTTTTGGCCCAAAAATGATTTTTTGAGGAGAAACTGATCCAATTTGAAGTTGTTGATATTTATACCGATCAATCACAGAATCAAAATTATAATTTATTCCAATTAAACTTTCTTCCTATGAATCTGGAAGTTCGTTTCAGATACAAGGAAATGATTTAGTTCCAGAGCCAAAGATCGTAGTTCTCGAATGAGCAATCAAAAAGATTCCGAAGCATCCTCAGGGGATGAGATTGTTCTTCCAATGATCATGGTACCAAGTACCTCCTGAATGGCACTCATATGGTCTGATTTATAAGTAAGAATTTCTTGTAAAATATGAGCAACCCCAAATCCCTCCAGATCCCAAACCTCCATTTCGCCTACCCACTGCCCCCTGCTTATCCCTTCCTCTAAGTGGTTGCTGTGTAACAAGTGCTTAATGTCCACTAGAACGACCATGTATTTTATCATCCACTTGATGAATTAATTTAAAAATATAAGAATTTCCTATTAGAACAGGTTTTTCAAAAGTATCTCCAGTTCTTCCATCAAAGAGTCTACTTTTTCCCGGGTACTCGGGTTCCAATACACAAGGATTTGAAGTTGTATTACTGGCAGAATATAATTCAGAAAATACTAGTTTTCGTGAAGCCTCCTATTCATATCTCTTATAAAAAGATCCAATTCGATAATGTCTGTCTAGTAGACCCCCAGCTAACCCAAGTGAGCATTCTAAAATCTGTCCTACATTCATTCTTGAAGGTACTCCTACTGGATTGAAAACTATATCAACAGGTCTTCCATCTTGAAAATAAGTCATATATTGTCTAGACAAAATTTTTGAAATGATACCTTTATTTCCATGTCTTCCAGCCACTTTATCACCAACATTTATTTTTCGTTTCTGTGAAATATATACACAAATGTTTTCCAGATTGTCACTATAAGCCCTCATTTTCCGAATCCATCTCACATCAATAACTCGACCTCTACTACCAATAGGTAGTTTTAGACAAGTTTCTTTTGAAGTGGATTCTTGAATACCTAGTATCACTCGTAATAATCAATCTTTCGGGGCATAAGATGAATCTTTCGTTATCTGCGGCATTAATTTACCTGCTAAAATATCACCATACTCTACCCAAGATCCCAGCATATCAATTCCATTTTTGTCTAAATTGCGAAGTAAATGGGATTCAAAATGCGGTATTTCATTAGTGATCCTTTCAGGACCTCTGCTTGTCACATGATTCTAAATTTCATATTTCCGTAGGTGAAAAGAAGTATAAATATCCTCATATACCAAGCGTTCTCTAATGAGTACTGCATCTTCAAAATTATAACCCTCCCATGGAATATAAGTGACTAATATGTTTTTACCCAAAGCGAGTTTTCCACCAACTGTAGCGGCACCATCAGCTAAAATTTGTCCCTTTTTAATGCATTCATCCTTCCAAACTTGTGACCTTTGATGCATACAAGTATTTTTGTGTGAACATTGATATATAACTAATGGAATATGAAAAGACTCTTCATTGCCCAATAAATGGATTTGATTGGTTTCAATGATATTTCCATTGTTTTTAGCAATAGTAGTAACCCATAAATCGAGAGCTGCTTGGCGTTCCAATCCAGTTCCAAAAATGCACTTCTCGGACCGAGAAAGTGGAACTGCTTGACGTTGCATATTCGAACTCATTAAAGACCGATTTTCATCATTATGCTCGATAAAAGGAATGAGAGAAGCTCCAATAGAAAAAGATTGGGAGGAAAAAATACTTGGAAGGTGAACCTGTTCCCATGCAATAGTAAGGAATTCTTAACGGTATCGAGCTGGAACAACCTGTTCTTCCTGAATACACTGATTCAATGCTCAAGAATTTCTTGTCGCTACAATATAGTAGTCATATATAATTGGTGATAAATAAAGCATCCATATTTTCGATCTCTCATAAATATCATAAAATGGGTTTTCTAGAGACCCCCAATGACCCATCCTCGCATAAATTGCTAAATATCCAATCAGTCCAACATGGATTCCTTCAGACGTGTCAATTGGAAAAATACGTCCGTAGTGACTAGGATGTATATCTCGTATTTGAAAACTAGTAGTTCGTCCTGTCAATCCTCCAGGTCCGAAATAACTCGATTTTCTCTCATGAACTATTTGTGTCAATGGATTCATTCAATCCAAAACATGAGATAATGGATGTAAGCCGAAAAAGGATTCATAAGTGGTTTGAATGAGGTTGAAGTTACCTAATTCTAGGGGGTTGGTATCCATTTATGCTGCCTAATGGATCTACATATAGTACCTCGAACCACATTTTCTAAACGAACCAGGGCCAATCCAAATTGATCTTGTAAAAGATCCGCTACAGAACGAATATGTTTATTTTTCAAATGATTCATATCATCAAGTGTACCCATTCCAATTTTCATTCCAATCAAATGATACAAAACTTACAATATATCTCGTGGTAATAAAAATAGATAGTTATTAGGTATGTGAAGGTTCAGTCTACGATTTATATTTAGTCGACCAATCCTTCCCAATTCACATATTTGTTGAAAGAATTTTTTTTGTAATTCCTTACATAAGGATTCATAAAATTCCGGATCCCTACCGATACAAACAAATTTTTGATAAAATTCCAAAATAGAATTTTCTTTGGACCTTATTTTTTTCTCCTTATCATTCAGGAAAGACAAGAAAATTTCAGGGTAGCAAACATTCTCTAGAATTTCTCTTAGATGCGAACCCATAGCTACTAATAGAACTAGAATTGAAATTTTCTATTTCCTACTTACACGAACCCATATCCTTTCTTTTTTATCAATCTCTAATTCTAATCATCCTCCCCAATCTGATGTTATGGTAGCGGTATAGACCAAAATCTCTTTATGATCCAATTCTGACCGGTAATAAATACTGGGGCTTTGCAATATTTGATTGATCACAATTCTATATATTCCATTGACTATAAAAGTTCCCAAGGAATTCATTATAGAAATTTTTCCAATCTAAATGGTTTGTTCTTGCATATAACTGGGTTTCCAAATGAATCTCGGGGATACATATAAATCATAAGAATATGTGAGTGATTCATACACAACATCTCGTTCTTTGATTGACGATTCTACTAATTGACATGTTTCCAAAAATAATTTAAATTCAAATTCTTGATATGTATCTTCAATTTTTGGAAACTTATAAAGTTCTTCTGTCAATCCCAGATCCATGAACCTACAAAATCCATCCAATTGTATCTAATTCAATCTAGGTATTGTAGACATTCCCTCATTTCCATCCCGGAGCATTTATTTTACCATTTTTATAAAAAATACTATTTAAGTATGGGTGATGTGATGTTTCCTCAACTCATATGAATTATGAATCGATCTAGTAACGATGGAATTTATATTCTTATAGAATTACATGAAATTTTACTCAACTCCCTAAAGACTATACATATGAATAAACGGATAAAAAAATAATGTTCATTTTCAACCCCAATTGAAATTTGCATTGGAACTCACAACATACAGATACAAATCATAAATGATAAAAAAATTCCTAGAAACAAGAGAATTCTTACACTTAGACTGATGACTGATGGATTTTTGTATAGGATATCCAAAATACCATCAAAAATTAGGTTTTTTTGAATAAGGGTATGATTAAGAAAAATAGGATTTACACAATACAAGTACAACAAGAAAAGAAAAGTGAATGAAGCCCCTACCCCTATAGTTCTATATTTTGATCCTTTTGGCGACATGGACGAGTGGTTAAAGGCGGGGGACTGAAAATCCTTTTTCCCCAGTTCAAATCTGGGTGTCGCCTTATCAACAAAAGAATATAAGAATCCCCTATTCTGTTATGCTGATTGAATTCACTGAATGAATCAAAACAAGACTAGATATAGAAGCAGAAAAAATTGTTACTTGCATTATGCTAAGGGGTATTCTCTAAACTTTCTAAACCCTAAAAAAAGATAAAATAAAGTAAAAGTAAAATAGAATAAGGTTCACCTTTATTCAAAGAAAGAATCAAGTAAGTTAGGGTGACTATTCTCTTTGACTAATTTTGTTAGTGTTTACTGACTGGGTTTTGATAGAATGATATAAAAAATAAAGAATCGGTTTGATTAATGATATGTTATTTTCTTTTTAGTTTTAGTAAAAAAACCTTTCTTTTACTTGATATTTATTGAAAGGATGTATATATCACTGTATATTTTTTTTGTGTTCTACTGCAACTATCCCGCCGATTCAACTATCCAAAATTATATAGGCACTTGCTTTTTATAAGCAGATTCTTTTTATATTTTTTTATAAAAAAATTGTATGTTAGAAAAATAATATTTTTTGACTCTTTTCAATTTCTTCCATTTAATATTCAAAATTTTGAATATTAAATATATAATGAATGGAATATATAATGAATGGAATATTATCTTCATATTCATAATACATAATAGAACAAATTGGAGACATATACATTCACATGGATATAGTCAGTTTCACTTGGGCTGCATTAATCAGAGACATATACATTCACATGGATATAGGCAGTTTCGCTTGGGCTGCTTTAATGGTTGTTTTTACATTTACTCTTTCACTTGTTTTATGGGAGAGAAATGGACTCTAGAAGTAAAACTAAAAAAAATTAAAAAATTGATTTGATAAATCAAAATGAATTTATAGAACGTTCCGCAAAACGTTCTTTTATAAATCCAATGGCATTTTGAAAAGCGATATTTGGTTGAAATGCCAATGGATTCTAGTGGACTTGTAAATGTAGAAAACATTTTTTATTTATGTATTTTATTATTTATTCCTTTATCATATTCTAATCACATTTAACATTCATTAATCATTAATAGAAGAACATATGGTATAAATAAATCGTTTATATCTTTCTTTATACCTACCATACTTATGATCTCATAAAATTGCAGATTCTAGTCTACCCCGCACCTTTTTTAAAACGAGGTATTGTAATTTTTTTTCTTGAATCCTTAAAAATAACTAACAAGTAAACTTTCATTCCAATTTATTATTTTGTTGACTGACCGTTTTGACGTAAATGATAAGTAAAAAAGAAGTTTGAACTAGAATGGACAGTGCAGTAGCAATAAATGCGAGAATATTTACTTTCATAATTGAATCATTTTATACTTCGCAATATAAAAATAACTCGGGATTGAATCCCTTAGAACTGATATTGAATCGAATTAGTATAATGAATTTCCAAGATCTAATAGCCTATCTAATCGATTAATCGTCGAGAATGGAATTATATTACTTATACTTATAAGTTAAGTCATAAAAATATTTTATCCATGTAAAAATAATTTTTATTGTATTTTTCCCGATCCAATCAATAATTCCTTATTGATTCTTTTCCATTTTTCCACAACTGTCTCTATTTTATAATCATCTAATGCGATCAAGTATCATCCAACCACTTTTACTTACTTTACTTCCTTGGACGCGTATTTAAAAACTTAAAATGATCAGAGGGAATGATATCATTCCCAGTTTTGTATTTTTTTTAATGAGAAAAAATTTAATGAGAAAAAAATAAGATCCCCGATGCCCTTTGGCTTTTTCACAGAAAATGAAAGATGACTTGATTATTTCTTGATTGGATTTGTCGGGACTGACGGGGCTCGAACCCGCAGCTTCCACCTTGACAGGGCGGTGCTCTGACCAATTGAACTACAATCCCAAGTCTATTCTTTTTTACATACTCTTATTATGATTTCATTCAAACTTGTCTGTTGAGTTGTTCAAATTGACATAGTGTAAGAGAGAAGGAGAAAATGAATCTTGTTTATTCACGTGGTTATGACTTTATTAGTGATAACAATGACATGGAATCTTTTAATATACTAATATACTGGTCTTATCTTTTCTTATTTCTTAATTGATCTTATTTATGAAAATGCTAATTATTAATGATAAAATATCTTTTTTTTATTTGTACTTTATTTGACTTGAAGTTTATACTTACAGATCCCCATTTTATTCATGGGGATAATTAACAATATTAGGAATTTGTGTGAACAATACAATAAATAATAGAGCAAAAATAGATAAAAGAAATTTTTTCATTTTTTTTGTATTAGGTTTTGAAATAAAAAAAGAGAGAGTCATCTGATAGATCATCAAATTATTATTGGGTCGAGCTGGATTTGAACCAGCGTAGACTATTTCCAACGAATTTATAGTCTATCCCCATTAACCACTCGAGCATCGACCCAGAAGGAATAATCAATCATATTGAGGCTTATAAACCTATGATAACTTCCTCTCGTAGAACCCAGTACACCCAGGGGAAGTTGAATCCCCGATGCCTCCTTGAAAGAGAGATGTCCTGAACCACTAGACGATGGGGGCATACATATCCGACCGCCATGAACCTATGCTAGCATATTGAACAGTTTTTTGAAATTGTCAATATTGATAATATGGTCGGTATGGCTAGTAGATCCTTTGGATATTTTTATTCATGATTTCATATCATTTTGTTTTTTAATTCTATTTATTTATTTTTGTTTGAATATATAGAAATGACTTCTAAAAGAAAACAAGTATTCATCAGAGAATATTTTTATCCAAAAAACAAAAACATACAGCCAGTTTTCCTACTTTCTTCACCCATTGTAAAGATGTTGAATTGGTACATGTTTCAAGTCAAAGTTAATTTAATTCTTTTTGGAGTCACTCAAAGAATAAAATGATAGTTTATCCTGAATGAAACAATCCAATGTATTTAGTTATTAGTAGATTGGATAAAAAAATAGAATAGAACCCTTTTTTACCCTAAACTCACTGAGTCAATAAAAAATTGCTTTCTAAAACTGTATGTACTTTATTTTTTTGTATATGACTTCATTCGCATAATGAATTAGAAGCCCTTTTAACTCAGTGGTTGAGTAACGCCATGGTAAGGCGTAAGTCATCAGTTCAAATCCGATAAGGGTATTTTTTTATAATCTGATAAGGTTTTTTTATAAAAAGTCAATCGTTAATTCTATGGAAAAATAGTGAATATTTAATCAATAGATTAAAAAATCACGATTAAGTCATCTCTTGAATGGATCAAATTCCCTTTTTTGTATCATCAAATCAATCATTTTTATACCGATTAGAAAATAGAAAAACTCAAAAAAGTGAGTGGATCTGTTCTATTGAATCATGACTCTATCTACTATTCTGATATCTGATAAATTCGATAGAGATAAAATTTGAACAGTATATTGATTTCATTTGACTCCACAAGAATCGATCGATTTACGATTAAATTTTTTACTTTAATTTCTTTTTAAACTAGAATTTATTTTCACCTTTCAACAAAAATAAAATATAAAAGAAAAAAACATTTATAATTTATATATATATAGATTTATATATATATATATTATTATATATGATATGAAAATATATGATATGAAATATATGAAAAATGAGATGTATTAAATTAGAATGATATTCTATAATTATAATGAATGAATCATCACTATATTATATATACATATGTATACTAAGCCTCAATTATAAGTAAGACCCATCACATTTTTTTTATTTGAAACAACGCACTGGAAAGTGTAGTGTATGAGAAATCATATCAATGAAAGACTCGTAAGCAACAAAAAGCGAAGGTGTTCGGACATGGTTTAATTGGTTGTGAATAGGAGGATCAAATGACTATTTCCCTTGGTAAATTGACCAAAGAAAAAAATGATTTATTTGATATTATGGATGACTGACTACGCAGGGATCGTTTTGTTTTTGTAGGTTGGTCCGGTCTCTTGCTCTTTCCTTGTTCCTATTTTTCTTTAGGAGGTTGGTTCACAGGTAAAACCTTTGTAACATCATGGTATACCCATGGATTAGCCAGTTCCTACTTGGAAGGCTCCAACTTCTTAACCTCCGCAGTTTCAACTCCTGCTAATAGTTTAGCACACTCTTTGTTGTTACTATGCGGCCCCGAAGCACAAGGGGATTTGACTCGTTGGTTTCAATTAGGCGGTCTGTGGACTTTTATTTCTCTTCCCGGCACTTTTAGACTAATAAGTTTTATGTTACGTCAATTTTAGCTTGCTCGATCTGTTCAATTGCGACCTTTTAATGCAATCGCATTCTCTGCACCCATTGTGGTTTTTGTTTATGTATTTCTGATTTATCCACTAGGTCAGTCTGGTTGGTTCTTTGCACCTAGTTTTGGTGTAGAAGCTATATTTAGATTTATCCTCTTTTTTCAAGGGTTTCATAATTGGACATTGAACCCATTTCATATCATGGGAGTTTCCAGGGTATTGGGTGCCGCCCTGATATGCGCTATTCATGGTTCTACTGTAGAAAATACTTTATTTGAAGATGGAGATGGTGAAAACACATTCTGTGCTTTTAACCCCACCCAAGCTGAAGAAACTTATTCAATAGTAACTTCTAATCGATTTTGGTCCCAAATATTTGGGGTTGCATTTTCCAATAAATGTTGGTTAAATTTATTTATGTTATTTGTACCTGTAACCAGTTTATGGATGAGTGCTCTTGGATTCGTCGGTCTAGCTCTAAACCTACGTGCCTATGAATTTGTTTCCCAGGAAATCCGTTCAGCGGAAGATCCTGAATTTGAGACTTTATACACCTAAAATATTCTATTAAACGAAGGTATTCACGCTTGGATGGAAGCTCAAGATCAGCCTCATGAAAACCTTATATTCCCTGAGGAGGTTCTACCCCATGGAAATGCTCTTTAATGGAGCTTTCTATTTAGATGGTCATGATCAAGAAACGACCGGTTTCGCTTGGTGGGCTGGGAATACTCGACTTATCAATTTATCCAGTAAACTACTCGGGGCCCATGTAGCCCATGTCGGATTAATAGTATTCTGGGTCGGGGCAATGAACCTATTTGAAGTAGCTCATTTCATACCGGAGAAGCCCATGTATGAACAAGGATTCATTTTACTTCCCCACCTAGCTACTCTAGGTTGGGGGATAGGTCCTAGTGGGGAAGTGATAGATACCTTTCCATACTTTGTATTTGGAGTACTTCACTTAATTTCCTCTGCAGTATTGGGTTTTGGCAGTATTTATCATGCACTTCTGGGACCTGAGACTCTTGAAGAATCTTTTCCATTCTTTGGTTATGTATGGAAAGATAGAAATAAAATGACTGCAATTTTGGCTATTCACATAATCTTGTTAGGTATAGGTGCCTTTCTTCTAGTATTCAAGGCTATTTTTTTGGAGGTGTATATGGTACCTGGGCTCCAGGAGGGGGAGATGTAAGAAAAATTACCAACTTGACCCTTAGTCCAAGTGTGATATGTGATTATTTACTAAAATCTCCCTTTGGAGGAGAAGGATGGATTGTGAGTGTGGACGATTTGGAAGATATAATTGGAGGACATGTATGGTTAGGTTTCATTTGTACACTTGGTGGAATCTGGAATATATTAACCAAACCCTTTGCATGGGCTCGACGTTCACTTGTATGGTCTGGAGAGGCTTACTTGTCTTATAGTTTAGGTGCTTTATCTGTCATTGGTTTTATTGCTTGTTGCTTTGTCTGGTTCAATAATACTGCTTATCTGAGTGAGTTTTACGGGCCAAGTGGACCAGAAGCTTCTCAAGCTGAAGCATTTACTTTTTTAGTTAGAGACCAGCGTTTTGGGGCTAATGTGGGATCTTCTCAAGGGCCTACTGGTTTAGGGAAATATCTAATGCGTTCCCCCACTGGAGAAGTCATCTTTGGTGGAGAAACGATGCGTTTTTGGGATCTACGTGCTCCGTGGTTAGAACCTTTATGAGGTCCCAATGTTTTGGACTTGAGTAGACTAAAAAAAGACATATAGCCTTGGAAAGAACGACGTTCTGCGGAATATATGACTCATGCTCCTTTAGGTTCTTTAAATTTTGTAGGTGGTGTAGATACTGAGATCAATGCAGTCAATTATGTCTCTCCTAGAAGTTAGTTAGCTACTTTGCATTTTGTTCTAGTATTTTTCCAATTCGTAGGTCATTTGTGGCATGCAGGGAGGGCTCGTGCAGCTGCAGTAGGATTTGAAAAAGGAATCGATCGTGATTTTGAACCTGTTATTTCCATGACCCCTCTTAACTGAGTCGGGAGATTTATGTATAAATCCTTTTTTTCATTTTGATGATCCAGTAATAATTTAATACTTTATTAATACTTTATTTTTTTATTATTTTTTCTTTTTCTTTTTTACCTCATTTTGAGTAGATCAAATCTAGTTTTTTTCTGGATCGGCTAGGTTAGGGAGATAGACGAGCTTTTCTTACCGGAAAAAAGACAACTATAATCAATATATCAATATCAATATGAAAATCTATTCAACAATCAATAAAATAAGAAATAAAATAAGGAGAGAGCGGGATTCGAACCCTCGATAGTTCGTTGTTCAGAACTATACTGGTTTTCAAGACCGGAGCTATCAACCACTCGACCATATCTCCAAGAAATATTCTTGTTTGTCCTATGAGTAAATAACTGAGTGAATACCATCATTATTTGTAAAAGAAAATAGATCAGGTGTGATAAAATAGAGTCGAGTATAGTTAGAATATATGTAGCCAATGAAAGATATATACATAAATGAAATATATATATATATAACTATATAGAACTATATTGAAAAAGAAATAAATAAAGGATAATATAGAAAGAGAAAGGAAAAGAGGATGATCCAGAATGTCTATGTCTTTTGTGAAGTAAAAATAGTTCCTCTTGAGTCCATGAATCAGTCAAAATTTCGAAGAAGAAGTCATGCCGCTTAGAGTCAATGGATTACCGATACAATCCTGCCACGATGAATTTTATTACTTGAGTTATTCATTTGATTCTGGGGTGGGGGTCAAATTATTTGTTGATCGCGCTGGAGGATAATGACTATTGCTTTCCAATTGGCTGTTTTTGCATTAATGGCTACTTCATCAATCTTATTAATTAGTGTACCCTTTGTATATTCATCTCCTGAAGGTTAGTCAAGTAAAAAAATTTTGTATTTTTCGGTACTTCTTTATGGATTGGATTAGTATTTCTAGTGGGTATCCTAAATTCTATCATCTCTTAATAATCTATTTTTCCCAGACCAAATCACTTTACACGTTGTGAGATATATTAAAAATCAATATAAGTCCCCAAAGTACAAATAAAAAATGAAAGGGAGTCAAACTTATTATTGAAATTGAAAATTCATATTGATGTCTCGGGAAGTAAATACAAAAATATTTCATTTAGTTATTTTATATCAATATTATATCAAGATAAATAATGGAAAAAAAATAAAAAAAAGCGGATATGGTCGAATGGTAAAATATCTATTTGTCAAGGAGAAGACGCGGGTTCGATTCCCGCTATCCGCCCAGAGTGAGCGAAATGATATTCAAATATATTCAACTCCATATGGGTGGTATTTGACTAGAATAGTGTAGTGGTTCTCTCAACTTTTTTATTACCACGCAACAAAGACAAAGGAAAACCTAAATTTTGTGATTGGGACATTTTTGCGGAGACGGGATTTGAACCCGTGACCTCAAGGTTATGAGCCTTACGAGCTACCAAGCTGCTCTACCCCGCTCTTAATAACTGGAAACTCATGGAAAAACATGGATGGTGAAATGCACCCCTACTACCATATCTGTACAACTAGAATAACCCATTGATACTGAATGGTAAAGGGGCCCTCTGTGTATGTGCAGCAAAATAAAGATTTCAAAATGAATTATCAACTGGATCTTATTTCCCCTGGAAACAAACACGCCTGAACCATTTTGCAAAGGATGTGTCTTGATAGTCCAAAGTCTTGGTACATAGCTCTCGGCTTTCCGGTCGAAAAACAATGTCGATGAAGATGTGTGGGTGCAATATTACGTGGTGGGGATTGTAACTTTCCATGAATATCCCATTTTTCACTCAATGACGAAACTTTTCCTATTTCTTTTTTTGAGGATTGACGAATCAAATGATATTTTTGTTCCAATATTTGTCTCTTCTTTTCTCTCTAAATAAAACTTTTCCTTGCCATAATGGTTTTATTCCTATTTTTAGTATCAATGAAGTCTGATCCTAGATGTAGAAATATATTTCTAATGAAGATAGTTTTCCATTCCATCGAAATATATATTTTCAAAGAGACAACTCATAAAAATGAATCAAATGAATTAACCAAATTTTCCCGATGTGGAGGCAATCAAGAAAGTTGCATAATTGAATATATATCCTACAGAAAAATGGGCTAAGCCAACTAATCTTGCTTGAAAAATGGAAAGAGAAACCGATTTATCTCTCCATCGAATCAAATTGGCCAAAGGCGTGCGCTCATGAGCCCATGCTAACGTCTCAATCAATTCTTGCCAATATCCACGCCAAGAAATTATAAACATAAATCCAGTTGCCCAAACAAGATGTCCAAATAAGAACATCGATGCCCAGACTAATAAACTATTCATACCAAAAGGGGTATATCCATTAATATGTTGTGAATATTTTAACTATAGATAATCTCTTAACCATCCCACCAAATAAGTGGAAGATTCATTAAACTGTGAAACATTACCCTACCATAATGTTATGTGTTTCCAATACCAATAAAAAGTAACCCATCCAATGGTATTTAACATCCAAAAAACTGCTAAATAAAATGCGTCCCAAGCCAAAATATCACAAGTACCACCCCGCCCCAGACCATCGCAAGGAAAACTATAACCAAAATCCTTTTTATCTGGCATTATCTTGGAATTGCGTGCATCTAAAGAACCTTTCACTAATATCAATGGGGTAGTATATAGACCCAGATAAATATCATGATGAACTAAAAAGTCTCCAGGACCTATTGTTAAGAATAGTGAATTACTAATTTCTTCATTAATAGCATTTAACCAGCCGGGAAACCATATGTTTCGACCCACATTAAATGCCGGACCATCTATTGAAGATAAAAGTACATCAAACCCATATGAAGTTTTACCAGGAGAAGATTGTATCCATTGGGAAAATATAGGTTCAATCAAGATTTGTTTCTCTGGAGTACCAAAGGAAAGCATGACATCATTATGAACATAAAGTCCTAAGGTATGGAATCCCAGAAATAGGATGGCCCAACTTAAATGGGATATGATAGCTTCTTTATGGACTAACATTCTTGCCAAGACATTATCCTCATTCTGTTCTGGATTGTAATCTCGAACAAAAAAAATAGCTCCATGGGAAAAAGTTCATGTCATGATGAATCCTGCGATATATTGGAGATATGTATATAACACAACTTGAGTAGTAAAGTCTTGTACTATGAACGCATAAGAGGGTAAAGAGTACATATGTTGAGATAACAAGGAAGTAATTACTCATAAAGAGGCTAGAGCAAGGCCTGATTGAAAATGAATCGAATTATTGATTGTGTCATAAAGATCCTTATGTCCACGTCCCAATCCTCCCCCCAAAGGAATATGTCCTTCTAAAATATTTTTCATATTGTGCCCAATCCCGAAGTTAGTTCTATACATATGACCAGCCACTAGAAAAAAATGCTATAGCTAAATGACGATGAGCAATATCCGTCAGCCATAATCTTTGCGTTTGTGTATGAAATCCCCCGAACAGGGTTAGAATGGCAGTTCTTTCTCCTTAAGAAGTTCCAAAAAAATGACTACTTAAATCGAGGTTTTTAGCATAAAGTATCCACTGTCCTGTAAAAAGGGGTCCTAAACCTTGGGGATGTGGTAATACATCTAAAAAATTATTCCATCGAACGTATTCCCCTCTGGATCCAAGAATAGAAACATGGAATAAATGACATGTCCAAGCCAAGGAACTTACCCCGAATAGTCCTGACAAATGATGATTGAGATGAGATTCAGCATTTTTGAACCAAGAAACGCTCGGTTTCCATTTCAGTTGTAAGTGTAACCAAACTCCTATTAAGGAGATAACAGAAAGAAAGAATAAAAAAACGGCTCCAGTATAAAGATCATCATTACTGCGTAAACCAATAGTGTACTACCACTGATAAACACCCGAATAAGCAATATTCACTAGGCCAAGAGCACCCCCTCGAGTAAAAGATTCTACAGCTGGTTGACCAAAATGAGGATCCCAAATTGCATGAGCAATAGGTCTTACATGTAAAGGGTCCCATACCCATGACTCAAAACTTCCTTGCCAAGATACGTGAAATAGATTTCCAGAAGTCCACAGAAAAATGATAGCTAATTGTCCGAAGTGAGAAGAAAAAATACTCTTATAAAGACGTTCCTCAGTAATATCATCATGACTCTCGAAGTCATGCGCGGTATCAATACCAAACCAAATACGACGAGTAGTGGGGTCCTGAGCTAATCCTTGGATAAATCTTGGAAATCTTAATGCCATAAATTTTGAATCCTCCTATATTTAATCCTTATATAAGAAGAGTGAAATTATCCTACTGAAATAATTCTTTCTAAGAAGAATTCCCATGTTGTGGAAATTGCACCCAGAAGGTAATGGGTTACTCCAACATCATGTCCTTGTACAATAATCAAGGCTCTAGGCTGAGTTGCAGGAGAAGCTTTTATTTTATTATGAGCCCAAACTATGGATTCAATATGTTCTTTCCAATAACCACGCCCGTTGAATAGAAACATTAAACTAAAATCCCACACAAAATGAGCACCTAGGAACAAAAGACCATATGCAGATAATGACGAACCATAAGACTGAATCCCCTAGGATGCCTGTGCCCGTAAGAAATCGCTGAGCCACCCATTAATAGTAATGTCACTCTGCGCAAAGTTTCCTCCCGTAATATGAGTTAACACTCCTTGATCACTTATACTACCCCAAACATCTGACTGCATTTTCCAACTGAAATGGAATATGACTAGAGAAATTGCATTGTACATCCAGAATATCCCTAAGAATACATGATCCCAAGTAGATACTTGACATGTCCCGCCCCTTCCGGGCCAATCACAAGGGAAATGAAACCCAAGATTTGATTTATATGGTATCAAACGGGAGCTACGAGCAAACAAAAATCCTTTCAGGTGTATCAATACCATAACATGAATTGTAAATTCATGAATGTGATGTACCAAAATGTCCACAGTTCTTAATGGAATGGGTAACAAAGAGACTTTGCCATCGACTGCTATTAAATCACCTCCCCAAGTCAAACTGGTGCTTGATGTTACAGAAGGGGACGTAGTATTGGGTTCTAAAGTATGGTTATTTTGTATCCATTGAGCAAAGACGGGTTGTAATTGTATAGCCACATCTGAAAACATATCTTGAGGGCATACTAAAGCGCTCATTGTATCATTATGAATATACAAACCAAAACTGTGAAATCCTAGAAATATACATGCCCAGTTTAGATGTGATATGATTGCATCACGATGTCTAAGGACACGATCTAATAGATCATTGTATTATGTGGTTGGAACATAGTCTCTTACCATAAAAATAGCTACATGCGCAGCAACACCAACTATGATAAATCCACCAATCCACATGTGATGTGTGAAAAATGACAGTTGTGTACCATAGTCAGTAGCTAGATATGGATAAGGAGGCATGGAATACATATGGTGAGCTACAACAATGGTTAAAGAGCCTAACATAGCTATATTAAGAGATAATTGAGCATGCCAGGAAGTTGTTAGGATCTCATAAAGGCCTTTATATCCCCGGCCTGTAAATGAACCTTTATGAGCCA
The DNA here is from genome assembly GCA_963277665.1 of Viscum album. Lineage (NCBI taxonomy): Eukaryota > Viridiplantae > Streptophyta > Magnoliopsida > Santalales > Viscaceae > Viscum > Viscum album. The sequence goes on from OY728120.1 coordinate 1,496,143,657, forward strand.
CTAAAATATCTTTTGGGCTGTGGCCAATTCCCCAGTTGGTCCTATACATATGTCCTGCTATGAAGAAAAAAAATATCTATAGCCAAATGATGGTGTGCAATATCGGTCAGCCATAGAGCACCAGGGACTGGATCTAATCCTCCACGAAAAGTGAGAAATTCCGCATATTTTGACCAATGCAAGGTCAAAAATGGGCTTTCTCCCTCCAAAAAACTGGGATAATGTTGGCCCAAAAGATCTTGATTCAAGATAAATTCATGAGGAAGTGGTATCTCTTTAGGAACTACTCCTGCATTTAGAAATTGTTTAATTGTTAAAGATACACGTATTTGATGTCCTGCCCAAGAAAGAGAGCCAAGTCCTAGTAGGCCAACTAAATGATGATTCAACATAGATGATACATCTTGGAACCAAGCCAATTTTGGAGCATCTTTGTGATAATAGAACCAACCAGAAAAAAGCATTAACGCCGCAAAGATTAATGCACCAATTGTGGTACAATAGAGTTGTAATTCCCTAGTGATTCCAGAGGCTCGCCAAATCTGAAAAAAACCAGAGGTTATTTGTATTCCTCGAAAACCCCCGTCCACATCTCCATTCAATATTTCTTGACCCACTATTGGCCAAACCACCTGAGTACTGGGTCCAGTGTGAGTAGGGTCGCTTAGCCATGTTTCATAATTGGAAAATTGAGCACCATGAAAATACATGCCACTCAGCCAAACAAAGATGATGGAGAGTTAACCAAAATGGGAACTAAATACTTTTAGGGAGATCTCCTCCAAATCACTAGTATGGATATCGAAATCGTGAGCATCAACATATAGGTTCCAGATCCAAGTGGCAGAATCTGGGCCCTTAGCAATTGTTCTTGAGGAATGATCGGGTCTTCCCCATTCCTCGAAAGAAGTTTTTATGGGATCCTTATCTACCAAAATTTTGACTTCTGGTTCCAGAAAATGAATAATCATTGAGTCCTCCTATTATTCCACACAATACATAAAAAAGATACCTGTCAACAGTGAAAAGCAATTAGTATACCTCCGGTAGATATGATAGATATTTTTATAGTTATATTTCCCTCTTCCTTATTTGATATATTTTATTTTTTTATTGAAATTGAATATTTTTGAAAGAAAGTTATTCGTCACTAGAAGTCTGGATGTTGTTGATTTGGGTAAAGTTTTTGGATATATTATAACATAGATATTATGCGCTCAACGGACCTTATATTTTTATATTCTTTATAAAGATTGGCCAAATACGTTTTTTTGTGAAATCTAGTAGTTATACTCTGGATGGAACTTATTTATACATATTAATAGAAGTATAGTATATAAGTAATAATATGACTTTCATTATGTTTTCAAATAACGCGAGCAGTCATTATTCAAGGTGGACCCCCTATCCATTAGTCATTCGAAGGTCTATTTTTTTTATTTATGAAAATGAAAAAAGTGATTATGTAATCTTTGAAGAGATATAATAAAATTATTGGGATTTTACTAGCTAGAAGAAGGATCCATTTTATTGGAGGGGGCAAACTGATATCAATAATAAAAATTCTAACTAACTAACTATTTTCATTTGAATCAAAAAAGATTTCTTTTTTATTCGAAGCGTCTCGTGATCTTCAACCAATTATGCGCCTCAATATAATGACTCGGAGTAATTACTAGAGCTTGTTTCTAATACTCAGCAGCTTGATTTAACCAAGCCTCCGCAATTTTAGAATCTCCCGGTCGAATGGCTTGTTCTCCCCGGTCAGAATAGGGTTCATTCCTTTCCTTAGAACCGTACATGATATTTTCATCTCGTACAGCTCAGTATCTTATTTTAACATATCTCAACTAACTAAAATGAGATTGATTCTTTTATATTCTATATTTTTTTATTGGGTTAACCAAAATAGATTTATTCAATACATATAAGTTTCAAACTTTCATTTTGATTTGATGAATAGTTTTATCTTTTCTCCCACCTTTAGAATCAGAAGGATGTAATGTTGATACTTTTTTGACTCTTCCAATTTTCTAAAAGGTAACTATCCTGATTTCATATTATATTGTATATGTATATTTTCATATTATATTGTATAGTATAAATATAAATATATATAGATATATAGATATATATATAATCCTTGAAAAATAATTTCCCTCATTAAGAAGAAATACTTACTCTCTTTGGGATCTGATCCTATACCGCTGCTTAATACCTTTATTTATTAGTAGATCAACTCAATTACATAAGTTGATTCCTAAATATCATTTCACATTTTTTTAATCAATTAGCAGTTATGTTCATTATATCGGATGGAAAAAAATAAAAAAAATGGATCTTTACGGTGCTTCCTTCAATTATGATCAATTCTTGACCCTTTTATCCATAGAAGAAAGTATCTATACTATGTCTTCATATTTATCAACTTCTATGCAGTTTTTTCACTTTAACTACCTACATCTCTACATTTGATAAACATCATTGTTTTGGACGACTGATCCTATATGTAGTGTAGAAAGACTTTTTTTTAGTCTTTTTTTATGATCAGATTGTATCTTTGTTTTATTCTATAGTCAAGAAAGTCACACGTAATGACAGATCACGACCATATTATTAAATACTTGGGGTAAAAATGGATTTCGTTCAAGTGCTCGAAAATAATATTCCAAAGCTTTCGTATGTTCCCCATTACTTTTATGGATAAGGCCTATGTTATAGAGTATATAACTTCGCTCATAGGGATCAATTTCTAGTCTCATAGCTTCATAATAATTTTTTAACGCTTCCGCATAATTTCCATCGGATTGCGCTGACATCCGTTACGGTCGTTGTTTGATAAAAAATCTCCGTTCCGGAACCATACATGATATTTTCACCTCATACGGCTCCTCCCTTCATGTTCATAATGAGGAATTACAGGGAATCCACAAAAAAATACTGAAAAAAATATGATCATTATAAACTTAGCTGGGCTAGTTTTTTTACAAGAAATATCTAGCCAGCCCTCCTGTAAGGAACCTTCTTATGATTCATAAGATCAAGTTCTTGTGTACTAGATGGATAAAAATGTAAAAATGAAGTCCAAAAATTTCTTTGTTCTCAATGCCCTTTTATTTCCAGGAATGAATCACTTCAACATTCATTGATGGTTCTACTGGAATCCAAATAAAGTACCAACGAGATGGATATTTGTTGTCCCAACCATTCTTGTGAACCCCCCTCCCGTATCTAATAATAATGAGGATTCTTTATAAAAAAGTTTTCGTGTTGTTGATTCTGACGTATTTAGTACTTATTTTTACATATGCTACCATTTTTATTGGTGATTGGAATAGGATATTGACCTATCATACAGTCATACAGAAAGAACCTCTTCTTCTCAATATGTATGTATGTAACCTTTTTCTTAACACTAGAATCGCAAATAAAAGCATCTGAGGCTGTATTAACTCGGGGTATACACAAAATAAGTAATTGTTTGATTTCCAAACGTCACCTTCTAAAAGCGTAGATTTATTCATATTTTTCTATCCTGAGTAGTCCATCTCATAAGACTGATGAGAGAGACTAGTCAAAAAAAAGAAAAAAAAGAAAGAATCAAATCACACCATCTCTGTAATAGGAAAATGATTTATTTTCTCTTGAAGTTGTCGGAGTCATTCGTAATAATATATTAGCTACAATTGAAAAGATTTTATCAATAAAATTTTCATTGATCTGCGATCGAGGCATAATAGGAGGAGTCATCCATTCAATAATATATTTTCCTTATCCTAGGAAAACGAGCCCACAAAAAAAGGAATTTTTACAGTACGAAATAGCATAAAAACAAACATTTTAAAAACTGATATGACCTTACTCCTATTCAATTCATTCGTTCTTTCCAAGAAATAAGAATCAATTTTTTTGAATCCGATTCTTTTTCTTTTATCCAATCCAATAGAAATGTTTTATTTTGATATGGGGATCTATCTTCATTCCGACTTTCTCGAAGTTAAAGACTGAACCCCTTCATTCAACAAAAAAATAGATAGATGAAATGATTACTCAAATATCAGTCGGTTTATTGTGTGTTATCATTATAAAAAGGATGAATAAGGAAAAAAATATCTTATGGTTTACCACATTACAATTGAGTCTCTCCCCTTGAAGGAAAAATATTTATTTGATAATCTGAATCATGAATCACTCGCTATTCATTTAGGTTCTGGGTACTAATCTTTTATTTTTGGCGAGATGGTCGAGTGGTTAAAGGCGTAGCATTGGAACTGCAATGTAGGATTTTGTTTTCTGAGGGTTCGAATCCCTCTCTTTCCAGACTCTCTCATCACCTAATTCAATTTGATTGACCGAAAAAATGTATAAAAAAAGAAGTCAGTTTATATATGATATATATGATATATATTTGATATATTTTACCTAATTCCAAATTTCTATGGTACAGAAATAGAAATAATGGACAAGGAATCAAGAAAAAACCCACCGATTCATGAAATATGAATAAAACAAATAATGGGCTAACTATTTACCTACAATTTCTTATTATTATTCTGGTGAAAGTAAAAAAAGGGAAATATCCTCGAACCTTTTGTATATCTTTTGAATTAGTTTTAAGTCTGACGGGAATAATATTCTACGACTAGCAATTCATTTATTTTCAAACCTACCCATTGACTATATATGATTTGATTGAAGAATCCTTTATATTGGAATGGTTAAGGAGTCAAATGTTTTGGCAATTCCTCGTGGGAGGATGAATCCATATTCTTTTGAATTATAACTTTATATTTTTTTTCCTTGCCGTAATAATTTCGTGGGGTTTGCAGTGATAAATTTGCATATCCACAATATGTTCATTAACTGAAATAAATATATGGTTAATCAATTGGTGGGATTCACATATAGTCAAAGTCATACCCAATCGAAAAAGGGTGTTATCCAAACACATTTCAAGTAGTTGTAGTAAAATCTGAACCATGGACCCTTTTGCTTTTCTGGCGATACGAACGTATTTCAGTAATTGTCGTTATGTAAGACAATAATGAAACCACAATTTTTGTTTTTCTTCTAAACGAATACGATACTGAGATTTTTTTCCCAGAGCGTGATTGGTTTCTTCCATCACTTCCAGACCTTGGACTTCTATTAGTTAGTCACGGTAAAGCCCCGAGACGGCGTTTTTTTTAAACGAGGACCTCTATAATGTGACATAAAGACTCCTTATTATTGATTTATATTTATTATATTTATTCTTTTTTTTATATTTCATTTTTCATATTATTTATATAAGAAACCTAATAGAAAGTAAAACTGAACTAGAATAAATTCATAAAAAAGATAAGAAATTTTTTTACTACAAAGCAAAAAAATATATATCTAAAATAAAAATCCGGCTATCGGAATCAAACCGATGACCATCGCATTACAAATGTGATGCACTAACCTCTGAGCTAAGAGGGCTTACAGAATATCAATTATATCAATTATAATAGAATAAAATTTATAATAGAATACAATTTCCTATCATTCCTATCACATAATTATAAATGTATAATTAAAAGTTCAAAATGTATTTGGAATTTATACATTCTTCTACTTAAAATAAAAGACTGTACTATACTTGAATTAATTATATTATATTTATATATTATATTTGTATTTGTTTATTCGTTGCTAAAAAAAATATTTATCAATTTGATTAGTGATAAAGAGACTGAACTAAAAGAATAATAAAAATGAACGATGCAATCCATAGAAATTAAAAACATATGATTTTATTCGGAAAGGTAAGCGAATAAGACAAAAAAATAGACTGTTATAGTTTTTTATTACTAAATGAAAAAAATAGGAGGAATGGAAATGGTCGGTAATTACTATAAATAAAAAAATAAAAATAAAGAATTCAAATGTTCCAGCATAAAAGAGGAAAAAGAGAACATGACATATTTTTTTTTACTTTTTTACAAAGATTCAAATATAAAAAAAGGGGATATGGCGAAATTGGTAGACACTACGGACATAAATTGGATTGAGCCTTAGTATGGAAACCTACGAAGTGATCACTTTCAAATTCAGGGAAACCCTGGAATTAATAAAAATTGGCAATCCTGATCCAAATACTGATTTCGTAAAAAAAAACGGGAGCTTATCCAAGCAAACAACAATAAAAAAAGGATAGGTACAGAGAATCAATGGAAGATGTTCTAAAAAATAGAGTTGACTGTATTTGGCTGGTAGAATCAATAAAAATTATTCCATCATCAAAACTCAAGAAACTCCAGAAATAAATCAATAGGTATCACATGTATAAAACAATGATGAATGACGACTTGAATATTTATTTTGATGAAAAATAAAAAAAATAAAGAGAATCAATTCTACTAATCTACTAATACGTAGAATAATTTCATTGTCATTGATTCCACTAAATCAATAATCCATAGTCTCAAATTTATTGATTCTTCATAAAAGAATAAAGATAGAGTCCCATTCTACATAGAATATAGATAAAAATGAAATTTATAGTAAGTGGAAAATCTGTTGATTTTAGAAATCTTGAGGGTTTAAGTCCCTCTATCCCCACAAAAATCCCATTTAATTTGATTTGCTAACTAATGATTTATTAGTTTTATTCTATTTTCATTAGAGATTCATACAAAATTCATTATTTAGTCATTCATTCTCTAATTCTCTTTCTAAAATAGATTCAATTTTTTGAAAACAAGTTTTGTCAAATGGATTTTGACTTGAGATCACTCCATTTTTTATCTAAAAACCAGGGATAAAATAATACTTTTTAATAAATGATCGATACATTTCATTGACATAGACAAAACCTATCTAGAAAAGTCAGGATAACTCAGTTGGTAGAGCAGAGGACTGAAAATCCTCATGTCACCAGTTCAAATATGGTTCCTGGAAGATGATGTATTTGTATTAGTATCATATACTACTCATATATAAAATATATAAAATGTTAATATTTATCTTCAATAGAATGTTTCTAAACTTTAAGTATTTATTATAAACAATATTTATTCCATTTATAATCTGTGATGGGTATGTTTTGATGATACATTACCTACTTAACTCAGTGGTTAGAGTACTGCTTTCATACGGCGGGATTCATTGGTTCAAATCCAATAGTAGGTATCACTTCATATTTCTATAGAGAAATAGAATAGAAGTAAAAATATGGTATAGAAATCTGGTATAGAAATAATAATTGAATGAATTTTTTTTGTTATATCGTTTAGAATAGAATCTGTCTCATATATTTTTTATTTTTTATTCTTTATTATGATTTTTGATTTTGTATTCAATCAGAAAAAAAAAGATAAGGGGTATATAAACAAACCTGCTTGATTATTCGGACAAATCCACTAGTTTAGTTACGATATATTACAATATAGCCTCAACTCGTATCGTCAATCATCTTAGAGATGGATTTACCTCGATAATTTGTCTATTCCCTTCGGCTTTCTTCAATTTTTTTCCACTATTTCGAGAGTTTTCCAATATTCTTTTAGGTCAATATCACTACTCTTATCTGCATTATTTACTAAAAAAGTAATATCATTATTGCCTATTCTAGAAAAACCACCTATAAGAGCCATCTTTAACCATTGGTCATTAAGTCGTATTCTCAAAATGCCTATATCTACAGCTGTGGAAAAGGGGGCATGGTTTGGTAATACGCCAATTTTCCCACTATTGGTAGATAAAATGATTTCTTTCACTTCTGAATCCCAAACTCTTCAATTAGAAGTCTGTACACAAAGATGTAAGGTAATCATTGATTAAATTTTCTCTCCATTTCGTTTTATTTTATAACCTTCGTTATGGCTTCATCTATGTTACCCACTAAATAAAAGGCTTGTTCAGGAATACTATCTAATTCTCTGGAAAGGATCAATTGAAACCCTCTAATTGTTTCTGTTAAACCAACATATTTTCATGGGGAACGAATAAATACTTCTGCTATGAAAAAGGGTTCTGATAAGAAACGTTCAATTTTTCGTGCTCTAGATACGGTTAAACGGTCTTCTTCGGATAATTCGTCTAACCCAAGAATAGTTATAATGTCTTGAAGTTCTTTGTAACGTTGTAAAGTTTTCTTGAATCTTTGCAAAGTTTCATAATGTTCTTCACCAACAATCCTAGGTTGGAGCATAGTTGACATTGAATCCAAAGGGTTTATTGTTGGATAGATACCTTTTGCAGCTAATCCTATGGATAGTACAGTAGTTGCATCTAAATGTGAAAATGTTGTGGTAGGAGCAGGGTCGGTCAAATCGTCTGCAGGTACATAAACGGCTTGAATAGATGTTATGAACCCTTCCTTAGTAGAAGTAATTCTTTCTTGTAACGAACCAATTTCGGTGTTAAGAGTGGGTTGATAACCCCCAACAGAAGGCATTCTACCCAATAAGGCGGATACCTCGGATCCTGCTTGGACAAAACAGAATATATTATCAATAAATAGAAGTATGTCTTGTTCGTTAATATCGCGGAAATATTACGCCATAGTTAGGGCAATAAAACCAACTCTCATAGGAGCTCCTGGTGGTTCTTTCATCTGACCGTATACTAGAGCCACCTTAAATTCTGCAATATTTTTTTCATGAATGACTCCAGATTCTTTCATTTCCATGTAAAGATCATTTCCTTAATGAGTACGTTCATCCAATCTGCCAAATACAGATACACCCCCATGAGCTTTAGTAATATTATTGATAAATTCCATAATGAGTACTGTTTTACCCACTCCCGCTCCCCCGAATAGCCCGATTTTTCCACCACAGTGATAAAGAGCTAAAAGATCTACAACTTTAATTCCTGTTTCAAAAATAGCTAATTTAGTATCTAACTGTATAAAGGAAGGCGCAGATCTATGAATAGGAGATGTTGTTTGAGTCTCTACAGGGCCTAAATTATCAACGGGCTCTCCCAGTACGTTGAAAATTCGTCCGAGAGTTGCTTTACCAACTGGAACACGTAGAGGATCTCCCGTGTCAATCACTTCCATTCCTCTCATTAGAATATCTGTAGCACTCATAGCGATAGCTCTCAATCGATTATATACTAATAATTATTGTACTTCACAAGTCACAGTAATTGGTTGACCCACAGTATCTTGACCCTTGACTATCAGAGCATTGTAAATATTTGACATTTTGCCCGGGTGAAAAGCTACATCTAGTACCAGACCAATGATTTGATCAATTCCCCCAAGTTTTTTTTCATGTGTGGAAACGCCAAGACCTGTAGTATTGATTATCATAATATAATAAATTAAATTAACAATATAAGAAATAAAGATAAGAAATAAAGTAAAAAAGAAATATTTTTCAATTTTTTTGTGAAAATTTGAAAATGTACAAAAGAAAGTCTGATTGGAAGTGGATCAGTTAATTCAAAATAGGAGTTAACATTTGGTCTCGTTGGTAGTACCATCTTCTAACCAAATACAATAAATTCTATTGTTTACTTAATTCAATTCAATTTTTTTAGTGCATTTTAAATGAATGTTCAATCAACCCATTATTTTTTTAAAATGGCAGTAATAATAAAAATGTTAAGAAAGCAACTTATTTGTATATGATTGAAAATACCACTCATTATATTCTTATATGGGATAGAAATTTCATTCATATATCTAAAGATTCATTCTTATATATAAAAATATAAAGTTTTATCTATTTTGATTCAAAAAATGGATTCCTGAGGAAAAAAGGATTTTTTGGTTGCGCCATAAATATGACAGAGCATACAATAAGAATGTATTTAGGGAATAAAATACCATGGGTCTAATAACGAATCATTCTGTAATTAAATTTGTTGAAATTTTTGTGAAATACTCTTGCAAAAGGTTTCAGTACTTCATGTCGAGTAGATCTTGTGTTGTGAAAATTTTTAATTCATGAGTTGTAGGGAGGTATGAGTTATGTCACCACAAACAGAGACTAAAGTAACTGTTGGATTCAAAGCGGGTGTTAAAGATTACAAATTGACTTATTATACTCCTGATTATGAAACCAAAGATACAGATATCTTGGAAGCATTCCGAGTCACTCCTCAGCCAAGAGTTCCACCTGAGGAAGCAGGGGCAGCCGTATCTACAAAATCTTCTACTGGTACATGGAAAACTGTGTGGACCAATGGATTTACCAGCCTGAATCATTAAAAAGGACGATGCTACCACATTGAGACCGTTGCTGGAGAAGAAACTCAATTTATTGCTTATTTCTCTTATCCCTTAGACCTTTTTGAAGACGGTTCTGTTACTAACCTGTTTACTTCCATTGTGGGTAATGAATTTGGATTCAAAGCCCTGCGTGCTCTACGGCTGGTGGATCTGTGAATACCTCCATCTTATTCTATAACTTTTCAAGGACCACCTCATGGAATTCAAGTGGAGAGAGATAAATTGAACAAGTATGGTCATCCCCTATTTGGATGTACAATTAAACCTAAATTAGGATTATCTGCTATGAACTACGGTAGAGCAGTTTATGAATGTCTTCGCAGTGGACTTGATTTTACAAAAGATGATGAGAACATCAATTCCAAACCATTTATGTGTTGGAGAGATCGTTTCGTATTTTTTTCTGAATCCATTTATAAAGCACAAGCTGAAATAGGTGAAATAAAAGGACATTAATTGAATGCTACTGCAGGTACATGTGAAGAAATGATGAAAAGGACTGTTTTTTCCAGAGAATTAGGAGTTCCAATAGTCATGCATGACTATTTAATAGGTGGATTCACTGCAAATACTAGCTTGGATCATTATTTCAAAGATAATGGACTACTTCTTCACATCCATCGTGCAATGCATGTGGTAATTGACAGACAAAAGAATCATGGAATGCACTTTCGTGTACTCGCTAAAGCTTTAAATATATCTGGTGGAGATCATATTCATGCAGGTACTTTTGTAGGTAAATTGGAAGGGGAAAGAGACATCACTTTGGGGTTTGTTGATTTACTACGAGATGATTTTATTGAAAAAGACCGAAGTCGTGGGATTTATTTTACTCAAGATTGGGTGTCGCTACCAGGTGTTTTCGCCATAGCTTAGGGGGGTATTCATGTTTAGAATATGCCTGCTCTGACCGAGATCTTTGGGGAGTATTCCGTACTACAGTTCGGTGGAGGAACCTTAGGACACCCTTGGGGAAATGTACCGGGTGCCGTAGCTAATCGAGTCTCTCTAGAAGCATGTGTACAAGCTCGTAATGAGGGATGAGATCTTGTTCGTGAGGGTAATGAAATTATCTGTGAGGCTAGAAAATGGAGTCCTGAATTAGCTGCTGCTTGTGAAGTATGGAAAGCGATCAAATTTGAATTTTCCACAGTGGATACTTTGTAATTCACAATAATGACCATTCGTTCCCTTTTCATAATTGTGCAAAGAAACTCGGCCCAATATTTACTTAAAAAAGGATTGATCCGAATAAAAGTGATTTGGTGTATTCTTTTTTTTTCGTATCTTATTGCACTACTTACTACAATTGACTACAATTGACTACAATTGACTACAATTGATTCATTTCTTTCTTTATTTCAGAACATGGATTGATCAACCACCCATCCAATATATTTCCCTTTCCATTCCCTGTTGGAATAGAAATTTCATTAGACACTATTTAATTAAAAATAAAAAAAATAAAAAAAATGAGGTGTCTCTTCATTTTTTCGATGCGAATTTGACACGACATCAAATTAAATTAACATTGAATAATTGAATAAAGGGTTTAAATCTTGTATTCATAAAAACCTCATGATTATTGACCTTTATTCATTCAATTATTAGTGAATAATGGGTTATAGTCATTGGTTGTTTATATTTTTATTTTTTATAGGCAATGGAAAATTAAAATCATTGTCATCAAATGACTACTTATAACTTAATTGAATTTTTCATGAAAAAAACAAATGGGGAGATATATGAAAAAAAATTTCTTCATAAATAAGTCAATGTTGTTAAACGAGGAGTTCAGACACGGGTGTGGGTTATGTAAATCAATGGGAAGTCTTGGTCTTATCGAAACTCTTCGAAGTGAAGACCATGTTTTCACTAAATACATGAAGAATGGGGCTAGTTATAGTAAAAGTTCTCATTACACTCTTGTATTCGGTGTCAAGGACATTATTTTTTTATATGACACTTTTTTAGTTAGGGACAAAAATGGGGATGGTTATTACAAATATTTTGATATTGAAAATATTATTTTTGCGATTGAAAAAATAATTCTTTTAAGAGTGAACTAGAAAGTAAATTCACTTATTCTAAGAATTTGGGTTATCTAAAACGATCTAAGAGTGATGATCCATCTTATGATAGTTCCATGTATGATAAAAAAGATAGTTGGAAGAATCACATGACTAATTTCATTGACATTTTTCATCATTCTCAAATTGATATTGAGAATATATCAAAATTAATTGATAGTGATAACCAAAGTGATACTTATATTTATAGATGGATTTGTTGTGATGAAAGTGAAAACAATAGTGAAAGCCATATTTCTTCCAGTATGATAATCACTAGCAAGAAAAATGGTGATTTCACTTTAAAAGAAGTTTCTAATGACCAATGTAACTCAAAAATACAGTCATTTATGGGTTCAATGCGAAAATTGTTATGGATTAAATTATAAGAGATTTTTAAGTAAAAAATGAATATTTGTGAACAATGCGGAATTCATTTAAAAATGAGTAGTTCAGATACAATCGAACTTTTGATGGATCCAGGTACTTGGGATCCAATGGATGAAGACATGGGATCTATGGATCCCATTGAATTTCATTTGGATGAGGAACTTTATAAAGATCGTATTGATTCTTATCAAATAAAGACATGATTAACGGAGGCTGTTCAAACAGGCATAAGTAAACTAAATGGTATTCCCATAGCAATGGGTGTGATGGATTTTCAGTTTATGGGGGTAGTATGGGATCCGTAGTCGGGGAGAAAATAACTCGTTTAATCGAGTATACATCCCATCAATTTCTACCTCTTCTTTTAGTGTGTGCTTCTGGAGGGGCACACATGCAAGAAGGAAGTTTAAGCTTGATGCAAATGGCTAAAATATCGGCATCTTTATATGATTTTCAATCTAATAAAAGGTTATTTTATATATCCATCCTTACTTCTCCTACGACTGGTGGGGTGACTGCGAGTTTTGGTATGTTGGGGGATATAATTATTGCTGAACCCAATTCCTACATTGCATTTGCAGGTAAAAGAGTCATCGAACAAACAATAAATAAGATAGTACCTGATGGTTCAAAATTGGCTGAATATTTATTCCATAAGGTTTTATTCGATTCAATCATACCATGTACTCTTTTAAAAAGTGTTCTGAGTGAATTATTTCAGCTTCATGCTTTCATTCCTTTGAATAAAAAGAATACAAAATAAAATAAAGTCGAAAATGAGTTAGTTAAATTCTTTGCACTGATATACAATACTCACTTTTAAGATACACAGGTTCATTATAGGATATAGGAATTAGATCAATTTTATAATCAATCTATATTTGAATTTGACTTTTGATATATCCTTCTTTTGAACTATAAACAAACAGCCGGTACTCACACTATGACAATTCTAAATTTACCTTCTATTTTTGTTCCTTTAGTGGGCCTAGTTTTTCCGTCAATTGCAATGGTTTCCTTATTTCTTCATGTTCAAAACAAAAATATTGTTTAGACTCCATGGTGTCAATCTCATTCATTTTTTAATATCTAGTTTTAGACTTGGATTGCACAAATATTTGGTGTAATATAAAAATGAAATTAATTTGGTTTATTTTCTCCATTATAATAAAATGCTAACAAAAAGTAGATCTTTCATGAATTGGAGATCAGACCTTATATGGATAGAACTTATAAAAGGTTCCCAAAAAAAGTAATTTATTTTGGGCCTTGATCCTTTTTTTCAGTTCATTAGGATTCTTATTGTTTGGAACTTCCATTTATCTTGGTATGAATTTGATATATTTATTTCCGTATCAGCAAATAACATTTTTTCCACAAGGGATCGTAATTTATCTCTATGGGATTGTGAGTCTGTTTATTAGTTTCTATTTGTGGTGCACAATATCATGGAATGTGGGTAGTGGTTATGATCGATTCGATATAAAAAAAGGAATCGTGTGTTTTTTCGTTGGGGATTTCCTGGAAAAAAGCGTCGCATCTTATTCTGATTCCTTATGAAAGATATTCAGTCCATCTGAATTGAAGTGAAAGAGGGGCTTTTGACTCGTCGTACCCTTTTCCTTTATATGTAATTGATATGTCAAGTGGAAATTCCCTTTTTTATTTGTACAGATGAGAATTTGACTCCACGGGAAATTGAACAAAAAGCCACCGAATTGGCCTATTTCTTAGGTGTTCCAATGAAAATGAACAGAATTTTTTTCCCTTTTTGAAAGTAAGGAATCTCATTTTTCTATCATATAAATCATCACTCACTGATTTTTTTAGAGCGCTCATTTGAATGAACTATAGCTATTCTTGTATAATATAAATACACTTAGCAATCAGTAAAAAATAGAAAAAAAAAGATTCATCCCATAAATAAATAAATAAATAAACATTTTGGAATCAATAAATTTTCCTTATTTTTTTATATTCAATGAATAAAAAGAATTACAAAATATTCTTTTCCAGCCATCATTACATATTTTTATTTCATGAAAAAATAATCTTCGATTTCTTTTTATTAATTTATTTCTATTTTATTTCAATATTCTTTCAAGATTGAAAGACAAATTGTTGATTCACAAAAAAAACAGGGTATTTTACATAGGCTTTACCTTTAGATATAAATATAAGACTTGATCAAAATATTAGATCATAGGAGAGAGTTAAATAAGGAGTTTGTGGGTTCATTAACAAAATTCACATATGAAAGATGAAAAAAAAACTTTTATTCACATTCTATATCTTGTATCGATTTTTGTATTTTTTCCCAGGTGGATCTCTATATTTTTTAATAAATGTCTTGAATATTGGGATCTCAATTGGTGGAATACAAGACAATTCAAAAAAAAATTGAATGAGATTCAAGAATTGAGTATTCTAGAAAAATTTATAGAATTGGAGGATTTCCTCCTGTTGGAGGAAATGAAAACGGAAGATCTGAAAACACCTCTACAAAAACTTCATATCAGAATCTAAAAAGAAATGATTCAATTGATAAAGATGCATAATGCAGATCATATACATGCAATTTTACACTTCTCAACAAACATCATTTATTTCATGATTTTAATTGGTTATTCCATTTTTCTGGGGAATGAGAATGAAATTTTTTTCATTATTCACTCTTGGGTTCAGGAATTACTATATAACTTAAACGACACAATAAAAGCATTCTCTATTCTTTTAGTCATGGATTTATTTATTGGATTCTATTCAACCCATGGTTGGGAACTGATGATTAGCTCTGTATACAAATATTTTGGATTTGTTCATAATGATCAAATTCTATCTGGTCTTGTTTCCACTTTTCCAGTTATTTTAGATAGTATTTTTAAATATTGGATATTTCATTATTTAAATCGTGTATCCCCATCACTGGTAGTGATTTATCACTCCATGAATGACTGAAAAACGATTCAATTAAGTTTTATAAGACAATGATCATGTTTTTTCTTTTCATTTTTTGACATTAAGAAATCCTTCTAATAAAAAGAGTTCTTAATATTTTTTCTAGTTTTATTTTTTCATATTTAGGTAATTATAAAAAATAAGGGCCTACCCCATTTTTTATTGTAGAAATTGTCAGGATCACTGAACCTTGAAAATAAATACCTTTTCTTGGATAACAAATAAAATTCCTTGATCTTTTTCCGTATTGCTAATTATTCTTCAAAATTTTCTTAATATTATAATTATTCAGGTATCTATTTCAAATTCATATCCCATTTTTGCACAGAATAGTTATGAAAATCCATGAGAATCAACTGGTCGTATAGTATGTGCCAATTTCCATTTATCTAATAAACCTGTTGATATTGAGGTTCCAAAAGCAGTACTTCCTGATACTGTATTTGAAGTAGTTGTTAGAAGTCCTTATGATATTAAACTGAAACAAGTTCTTTATAATGGTAAAAAGGGGTCTTTGAATGTGGGGGGTTTTATTATTTTACCTGAGGGGTTTGAATTAGCCCCCCCCCCAATCGTATTTCTCCAGAAATGAAAGAAAAAATAGGAAATTTGTATTTTCAGAGCTATCAATCCACTCAAAAAAATATTCTTGTTATAGGTCCTATTACTGGTCAGAAATATTGTGAAATCACTCTTCCTATTCTATCCCCCGACCCTGAAACTTAGAAATATGTTCATTTCTTAAAATATCCCATATATTTAGGTGGGAATAGGGGGAGAGGCCAGATTTATCCTAATGGGAGAAAGAGTAACAATACAATTTATATTGCTAGAGTAGCAGGAGTAGTAAGTAGAATTAGATAAAAAGAAAAGGGAGGATATGAAATAACCATCGTGGATCCATCGGATGAACGTCAAATAGTTGATCTTATCCCTCCAGGACCAGAACTCCTTGTTTCTGAGGGGGAATCCATCAAACTTGATCAACCATTAACAAGTAATCCAAATGTGGGTGGATTTGGTCAGGGAGATGCAGAAATAGTACTTCAAGATTCATTACGTGTCCAAGGCCTTTTGTTCTTCTTGGAATCTGTTATTTTATCACAAATATTTTTAGTTCTTAAAAAGAAATAGTTTGAGAAGGTTCAATTGTCGGAAATGAATTTTTAGATTTACGGATTTCTCATGTTCATAAAAAAAGAACCAAACAAATTTTTGATATGTATGATAAAAAAATTGATGAAAGAAACCTTTTGCTTGTTTCGCTACATATATTGAGAATGACGTGAATTTTTATTCATATACCATTTGTATAGAAATGATTTCCAATATGATAGAGATAGATCTACATAAATATTTTTATGAAATTATATTTTTATTGTGCTATCTAATATAGTCAATTGAGTGATTTCTTATTTCTTCTCTTCTTTAGTATATTTTGATAGAGACTAAAGAAGATATGTTCTCTGAATCAATGAAGTTCAATATGTTTCTTTAAATAAATAATAAGGAATGACAAAAAGGGCATTTTTTCATTGAATGAGTTCATTCTTACTATCGAGATGACCCCAATCCGGAATACGAACCGTAAAAGAAAATACCTATTAAACCAATCACTAGAATACCAGTTATAGTACCTATTAGCCAAAGAGGAATAATTCCAGTAGTGTCAGCCATTTTTTCCCCTCCCTCCAAATTTCATCAATTGATCATGCTAGAGACATAAATAGTCATGGATTGAATTTGAATTCTAAGATTATCTTTCCAAATGGGATAATAATATTTTTTATGATCTTTATTTTTTTATTTAATTGAAGAAATAATTGGAAAATAAAACAGCAAGTACAAAGATAACTAATAATCCCCAGTAAATACTGGTACGATTCAATTCTACAATTTTTTCTTTCGGATTTGATTGTGTCGTAGCTCTATAATTCGGATTAGGTTTATCGTTGGAGGAATTTCATTGCTGATATTGATCCCAAAAAAAAGACGGTAGGTACAACTAGTCCGTGAACAGCTAACCATCGCACTAAAAAATGGGATAAGTTTGATCTATGGTCATCGGGCCTCCTACTAAAAGGATTTACTAAATTCATTGAGTTGTTCTAAAGGATCAAAATGGTGAGTGATTAATGGAATTCCTTGTCGACTCTCTGTAAAATATTCGTTTGGTCGAGGGCTTCCAAACACATCATAAGCTAAACCTGTGCTAACGAATTACCAACCTGCAATGAATAGGGAAGGTATAGTAATAATATGAATGGCCCAGTATTGAATAATAGTAATAATATCAGCAAAAGAACGTTCTCTAGTACTTCCAGACATGCTGAGCTCCAAAGAATCTTCATTTAAAATGGATTGATTCTGTAAAAGATAAGATGAGACCAGTCAACTAATTGATTGACTGAAAAAAATATCTTTGTTATATTGTAAATATTACTGATGGTGTTTTTGAAGTATACCAAATAAGTATAACTCTCCTTATTATAACATAACAATGCAATTTTCAGTATCGAACAATCAATTTTTTTTAATTTTTTTGTTGCTTTTCATATGTCATGCACTAAAAAAAAGGAATACTTTTTCTTTGCTGTAGGAGTTTTTTGATTGAATTCAAATCAAAAATATATATTAGACCCGAATTTAGAAAATTCCAGTTTGTAGTTTTATATGTAGAATAAATATGTTTTATTTTGTTGGAATATTTTTTTGTATTCATTTAACAAATTGCTTAGTCTCCCATTCATAAAGTAAAGTAAAATGTATAGATTTTTTTTTAAAAATAAAACAAATAAACAAAAAGAATTAAAAGAATTTATTTGAATATTTATTCAATTCAAAGAGAGTTTCATTTTTTTAAAAAATTTACACAATACAGTTATTCTTTTAGTTTTTTCAAGAATTTTTACAATAAACCTATTGGTTGGTATATCGGAAAGTATAGGTAAAAAACTGTCAAAAAGAATAACCTTTTCTTCTATATCTCTATCTTCATTTTAGTGTCATATATCATGAGGATGATTGATGAATCCAAAACAATGATAATTGTATTTTTTGTGTTGGTTTTTATCTACTAGGATCTGTCAAAATGGATAATTAGGTACGTTTTATAAAAAATAACATATTATGTGATAAAAAAATAAAATAATTCACTTAGATCTTTTATTAATATGTGTAGTCTTACTCGTTATTTCGGGGTTTTACTAGCGGTATTTACTACCATATCCGCTTTATTTATTAGTATGATTAAGATACGACTTATTTGAAATGAAATAAAAAAATTCATCAAATTCAAATATAAAAACTTTCTACAGGATTCCGTTATTTCTATAGTTTTTCCCTTAGTATATTTTGGTCATTGATATTTACGAGTAATTTGGTTTAATATAATTGATATTATCGTCATTTTTTTATCTTGTTAAACAAATTTAAATGATTTAATTTTTCCTATTTGGAATCGTGTTAGGTCTAATTCCTATTACTTTGGCTGGATTATTCGTAACTGCATATTTACAATATAGATGTAGTGATCAATTGGACCTTTGAAAAATCTAAATCATCTATCTTTTATCTTTCTTTTTCATTTTGAATTCATAGGAGATCAAATTAATCTTTTTATTCTATGTATAGAATTGTATCAGTCTAACATTTTATTCTATGTATAGAATTGTATCAGTGTAACATTTTATTCTATGTATAGAATTGTATTAGTGTAACAAGAAAAAGTGAATCACACTCTGTAGGATTTGAACCAACGTCATTGGGTTTTCGATACCCATGTTCTACCGAACTAATTTAAGATCACTTTTAATTGATACTCTACTATAGAACTACTATAGAATCTATAATAAAATAAAAATATATAAAAAAATTTATAATAAATTAAATAAAAAATAAAATGGTTCTTTTTGTAAGAATCCACCCATATACATTACACGTAAGAATTATTGCATAAAATGGAACAATGATGTCCAATTTGAATCTCAATGCACAATATATGATATGGATTTTAGAAAAAGTAATTCGAAAGAATAGGATATAGGGATGACAGGATTTGAACCGGTGACATTTTGTACCCAAAACAAAAGCGCTACCAAGCTGCGCTACATCCCTTTCATGGTCTGTATCATTGACTCCCTATTTTTTCTATTTTATATAGAATTTTCTTACATTGAACCATCTCTATTATTATTTTAATTTTGGGTCTCATTGCATATATACATAGAAAAAACATAGAATAAAAAAATTATGAAAAATATATGAAACACTGTAAAAAAAATGAATCCTTGGTGGGGAATGTTAAAGAATAAATGGATTGTCTTTGTTGAATTGAAAAAAATGGATCTACTAGATACTGGATTCTTCATTATACATTATACATTTCTAATTAAATTAGAGATTCCACGTCTTTCTATCAGAATATCTGATGACTTTCCATTATGTTCAAAAGAAGAATACTAAAATGGAGAATTTTCAATGCGAGATCTAGAAACTTATCTTTCCACTACACCGGTACTAAGTATGCTATGGTTTATATCTTTAGCGGGTCTATTAATAGAGATCAATCGTTTTTTCCCGGATGCATTGATGATATTCCCTTTTATTTTCATTTTAGATATTGACATAGAATCGTTGAGTCAATCATTCATTCAAAATGGGGGGGGGGTTCATGGCTAAGCTAAAGGTGTTAAAGGTGGCCGAACCCAAGTCACGATTTTTTTTATTGTACTTATGTACTTACCAATGTTTGAAAAGGTTTTTTTATTCATAATGAATCCACAGGTGTTTCCTATGACTCAGAGGATATGCACCATCTAGTCACTTAGAAGTGATAAAAAAACTATAACTATAGATTTTTTGTTCATATTCATACTATTGATTCATAGTTAGGTTAATAATAAATAGAAATAGATAAAAAATAACACTGTGTTTTCATAACAGGACAAAAATAACATTGATATAACATAAAAACTCATTTTCTATACAAACAAAAAGATATATAATCTACTAGCCTATTTCATATTGAATGAATATATTATATCATTATTATATCATTATATTATCATTATATAATATATAATATATTATTCTCATTCATCTGACCGAATCAAATAGGATTTTCGGGATGGAATAAACAAAATATGGATAAATCTAAATGAACCTTTCATAAATCCATGCGATCTTTTCATAGGTGGTTTTTGATTGCGATCCAATCAGGTGATCAAATTGATTATAGAAACATGAGTTTAATTAGTCAATTTATTAGTGAACAAGGCAAAATATTCTCTAGAAGAATGAATAGATTGTCCTTGAAACAACAAAGATTCATTACTATTGCTATAAAACAAGCTCATATTTTATCTTTGGTACCCTTTCTGAATAATGAGAAACAATTTGAAAGATAACATACTATAACAACAATAAAACAACAAGAAATAAAATAGGTTTTTGTGGAATCATAAAAAAGGACTTCATTTTCATTTTGGATGGTACTATGTGGCACTATATAGTATAGTTTATTATAGTATAAACTCTATTATAGTATAAACTCAAACGCGGATTAATATTATTCGATAGTATTGGGGTGTTGTAATCAGATAAAAATAGAAATGATTTTGAATGTTTTCATTCATTTTTAAAACCTTATCGTATATATTTTTATATATTTTATTATACTAAAATTCTACTATTTTATCGGAGTTTTTTCTCTGGAAACTAAAAAATTTAAATTATTCCGTAACTGATTCCTGCGTATTTTTTCCACTCTCCTTCTATTTATGATCTCATTGAAAATCATAGAAAGAAAATTTCTATTTGATATTGAAATTTGCGCCAATATTTTACGATTAATAATCAATTGCCTATTGTGCATATCGTGTATGAATAGACTATAGAAATAAGAGGATTCCCTATTCTCGCTAATTACTGCGCTTATCCGAGTGATCCAAAAACTACGAAAGTCTCTTTTTTTCGATCTCTATCCCGATGAGACGAAACCAAATCTCCTATTTTTTGTTGAGTAAAAGTTCGAGTAAGTCTTGAATGAGCTCCTTGAAAAATTGATGTAAATAAACGGATTTTTATTCTCCGTCTACAACCTATATATCGTCGTCTAATTCTGGTCATTAACTAAATGAAACTTTGATGAATGACTAATAATTTGATTTTCTTTTCTTTTTTAAGTTATTCTTTTACCCCTTATCGGTCTATTAATAACAAAATAGATTTTTCCAATGTATAAAATATAAATTCCAATAGTTTTTGCTACAATAACCTTCCCAACCAAGATCTTTTTTTGATAGGAATTTTTAACCTAGATACTATGATACTATATATAAATATAAGAATAAGAATATAAATTATGAATATTGGTGCCCAAAAAATGGATTATGGTGGATTACAACTTTTCTATGGAGACTTATTGAAATGAAACAGCGAGGTCCTCTCTATACACTGAATCCCTTTTCCCTGATTTTAGGTAATATAGGTCACCTGTATAGTTCAAATGCTTTGGCTCGACCTATGGAATTATCCAGTAGTAATAGATCTTTCACAACGAGATCTACCTTATCATATACGAGTGATGGCATTGGATTATGAATGTAACATACCAAGTAATTAATGAATAATAGATATTTTTATCTATGTCTATTAATGATTAAGATAGTGTTTTAGAGGCCTAAAATGAAAATAAATACAATCTTATGCATGAAATACAATAATATTCTTAAAAGATTGTTTTACTGCTTTTTGATGGCAAACCCTTTTTTAAATCAATCTTTTGAAAATTTTATAATCTATATTTGTCAAAATAAACATATTAATTTTGATTGGGACATTGAAATTTACATTGGATAAATTTTTGGTATTTTTCTGACAATGTTCGTTTTTAAATGAATAGTGAAAAATACTGCATTTTACGTCAAAACTGCTTTTTAATATAATTTATTTATATGATTATATTATCTTTTGAATTGGTTTTGAAGTGAAATTAGAATATATTTTTACCATTTAATCCAATGGTGGTCATTGGAATCAATTTCACTTTGAAATTGGACTTAAAATGGTGCCAATCTTTTGATACTTATTGTTTCATAAAAACACGCTATTTGTCATGACAGAGGAAATTAATTATTAAATTAATTAATGTGACTTATATGTTTTGAATTTTTCAAAATAGACTTCATTTTTGAATTCGGAATATCAAATATAGCTTAGGGTGAATTTTTGGTATTTTTCTGAAAAACATCAATTTTTGATGAATAGTGAAACCATGAAGTGGTAGATAAAGAAACTGATTTTTCGTTTAAATGAAACTTTGTCACTTCTGTGATTTGATTTTCAAAAATACGACATACATGGTTTTCATTAAGAAGTAAAATGTGGTTCAATGAGATTAAAATAACTTTTTGGTGAACAGTAACGTTTAAGTTCTTAATCGTGATTAGTGGTAATTAGTGTAGTTTAAGGTAAAAATAATGTTTTAATAATATGAGATGAGCATTAAACATGTCCTACCATCATTGGATGTGTCATGTCCGACCAAGAAAATCCATGGGTCAACTTGGGGACCCCATGGAGCCACTTTGGTTGGGAAATGACATAAATAATTTTTTATTTAATGTTAAAGTAAAAATGACACAAACATGAGATGTTTTACTAAAACAATTTTTACATGGGGTTATACAAGTCAGATTTTTGATTATAAATAGTCATTGGAAATATAAAAGGATTTCATACATCATAGTATTTTTTTTTATAATTTTTATACTTTAAATAAATTAAATTATTTATGACATCATGATGATGCAGTGATTACCTCATTAATAAAGGATTTAACTAAAATGAAATGATAATGTAAAATCAATGAACTACACATGTACAAAACCTATTTGATGGGTGGATTTCGAACCCTTATCACCTTAACCTCTAATGATATCAATGTGGGGCCTTTTGAATCCGAAACGCATTTTAAAATAATGTAACATTTCTTTACTTTCCAAGAGTGCCCCTCCTCTGCTCTTATAAAAGGCCCCCACCTCTACCTCCTTACCCACACTCCCAAAGCCATTGGCTCAGCCAACCCCTACCCATTTTTTCTCTCCACTTACCTCTCTTACTCCTTGAAGCCTCACTTTGGGCAGAAGTCTTCCCAAGGAAGCCTTTGAGCTCAAACCAAAGGGAGTTACCCGATTTAAAGGTAATGTCTTCACTTGAGTCCTTTTGTTTTATTTTGCTTCTCCAACCCCCTAAACTCATTTTATTCATTTCTTTTGTAACAAATAAAGTATCTTAAATATACTAGGATGTTTTTATAAGAATTATTCGAGCTACACTTATAGACACCTACATCTAATGGTTAAAGAACATACTATTTCCGTGGATGGTGAATTTATGCCTCCTGAAAAGATGATTGTTCAAAATTCTTTTAAAACCTTCATAGGTGGCCATTAAAATGAAACTATATTTATATATGATATATAATATGTTTATGTTTTCCTTAAGCTTCTGTATTATTCATTTTGGGCATACCTTTATGGTTTCCATTATGGGTAAACGCGATATCTTCATTTAAGGAAGTGCGAACTACCGCCCCCTCAAAGTGATTTGATTCGTTAAATACCATATGTGGGACGTATAAAGGATGGATTTATGATATTATATATTATATTACACTGGAATTATAATATACATTTATATCATTATGATTCAATTTCATAAAATACGAAATAGAAATGAAAGTAGCGTTCATGCGTACGTACGACTTACCGTCTCCATGAACGGTGCATTTCATTTCTTACCTCTAAATGTTATGTAATATTATAAATGCATGCATGTACTGGATATATATGATATATATGATATATACATCATGAATACCATTCTGGATATAATGTATACATGAACAAATTGTAATTATAAAGGGTTTATTTTTGACTCAAGTACCAATTATCGTTAAAACGACCGTTATTAACTTGAATAATTACATAGTGTTCATGATAGGGAAATAAGTGATATAAAAGGAATAATGAACTTGAAAAAGGTTCTTAAACAAGTAGAAATTAACTCAAGTATATTATTCAGGAGATTAAAGAACGACCGAGTCAAGTCGGACCCGAGGTATGAGACTTCGTCTCAATCTCCTTTCATTGAGGCATATTTTGTTTTATACACAACCTTCTTTTATACGGTGTATAGACCCCTTTGACTTTTACATTTATTCAAAAGGAATATTTTTTATACGAAGAGTTTACTAAACGACAAAAGGGAATTTCTTTGTCGTACGTATGCGGCGACAACGACTTCTCCGCCGCCGTGACCATTATTTGAGTTTCAGCTTCCTCTACAAGCCATACTTTTTAAAAAAAAGAAAAATAAATACCATGTTTTACTTTTCTTTTATTTTGGTATTGAAAATTGTTTTCATAATGTTTTTATATCAATGTGTTGTATTGATATCTTGTGATTGAAAGGTGGAAATGTTATGTTTCCTTTATACATGTTTTATGTGATACGATTATGTTGAGGTTCTTGGGCATTATTATGAAGACGTGTGGTTCCGTGATAGACTAAGGGCGGGTGAGCCCGATATAGCTCTCCAATTCATTGGGTAACGCGAAGGAGTGAAACATTAAGGTTTCTCCGAAGAGATTTAGGGAATATACTGTGATGGGTATTCCAAACGTAACCAAGAGGGTTACTCCCTGTGTAAGAATGTTATGAATGGCTCAAGTTACCTTTATGTCTTATGATTTCTATGATTTATTCATGATTTGATGAGGTATGTTAAAGTGCTTATGTTTTATGGGTAAAGTATGATTTCATTCTTATGTATATATGTACCCATGTTTCCTTTCCATATTTTTATATCCCTTACTGAGCTTTTTATGCTCATCCCATGTTTTTTTTTGAAATTTTTTTCACAGGTCAAGGGAAAGGTACATGCTATGATGATAGTGTCAAGGAAGTGTCAAGAAGGAATCCATGTTTTATTTTAAATATGTTTCCATTGATGGGAAAGAAGAATACTATCTTTATGTAACCACTTTGTTTATACGTAGAATGTAATGCAAGTTTT
This sequence comes from Viscum album, assembly GCA_963277665.1. Lineage (NCBI taxonomy): Eukaryota > Viridiplantae > Streptophyta > Magnoliopsida > Santalales > Viscaceae > Viscum > Viscum album. The sequence continues at coordinate 1,496,169,365 of OY728120.1, forward strand.
ATGATCTAATTATCTAAAACCCTAAACCCGAAAAGATCCTCAATGTGTAATCTTGTAATAACTCAAGATTAAGTAAGGTTTAAGGCTGGGGCCTTATAGTTGGTATCAAAGGTCAGTTTAGATAATTTTAGGAGTTATAATTTTATTAAAAGATTATCCAAAAATATTTTTTTTACGGTCAAATTGAAATGATATAACATTTGAAGATTACCATGTTGCTTCATCTAAGACATGTTTGTTGAGAATGGTTTTCCACAGAGGAAACAGGGAAGCAGTGCTAGGAAGGCATACAGAAGGAAATAACCTTCCGAATCAGCATCCTGAGATGGTCGGAATTGGAACTGAACAGTTTGTTCCAGTAATGGCGTAGTTGACTCAAGCGATAAATGGCGGTGGTATCCATACACGAGATCAGCCAGATCAACCGCAGAGGAACATGTCAGTGGTGGAACATTTCATGAGGCAACATCCCCCATCATTCAAAGGATCATCTGACCTTGTGTTAGCTTAAGGGTGGATTAAAGCACTGGAGAAGATTTTTGATGTCATGGGGTGTTCAGAAAATCAAAAGGTTAGTCTTGCTATTTACCATTTGGAGGGTGAGGAAGATCAGTGGTGGTCTATGGTTAAAAATATCAGGGATGCCGATGAGATTGATGCTCTTGACTGGGATGAATTCAAAGGTATGTTTCTTGAGAAGTATTTTCCTAAGGCTATTCGACTTAAGATGGAAAAGCAATTCTTGGAATTGAGGCAAGAGGAAGACTCAGTGGCTGCCTATGAAGAAAGGTTCACTCGATTGGCAAGGTATGATCCAAATTTTATCCGAGACCTTGATAGTAAAATCAATCATTTTTACTCAGGATTAAAGCCAAAATATCGAAGGGCATTAGCTTCTCATGAGTTTAAAAGTTATGAAAAGCTTGTTCGATGTGTTGAGAAGGTGGAAATGGAGTTTGCCGATGATCAAGTGTTCTATAAAAACCAACAGAAGAAGAGACCGAGGTGGCAGGAGAAAGGTAAGAATTCTTCAAAAAAGTCTGATAGTAAGAAAACTAAGTTTCCAGTTTGTGATAAATGTGGCAAAAGGCATGTTGGGGAATGTCTTCTGAATTCTGGAAAGTGCTACCGATGTGGTAAGATGGGACATAAGGCTCATGATTGCACTGAAAAGGATCAAGGTGAAGGTAAGACCAAATTTGATTTACAGTTAGTGAAATTTTATAAGTGCAATAAGATGGGTCACTATGCAAACGAGTGTCCGAAAAAGAGCTTTAGTGATGGGAAGTAGTTAGACTACAAGTAGAAAGGGTTGGTGAAATAATTTGCAACTACTTCAGCAGATGTCGGGCCATCAAATGAAGTTGTATCAGGTACTTTGTTTGTTTTTTCAGATTATTCCAGTGTGTTGTTTGATTCGGGGTCTACACATTCTTTCATCTCTGAAAACTTTTCTAGTAAAATGGGAATACCATCTCAAGAAATGACTCCTGAACTTTTGGTAAAAACACCTGGGGGAAATGTTGAGGAAAAAAGAATTTATAAGAATCTTCCTATCCTTATATGTGGAAAGAAACTACTTGTAAACTTTATTGTTCTACCTATAGTAGAGTTTGATGTTATCCTGGGTATGGATTGGCTCTCTATTTACCATGCTATGATTGACTGTAAAGCTAAAGAAGTTTCTTTTCAGAAAGACTTTCAGTTTGTTTACAAGAATGAACCCTTACTATTGATAACTTATCAAGAGGCCAAGAAACTTGTAAAAGATGGAAATGAATGTTACCTTGCACACATCATTGAAAATAAAGGAACTATTAAGATTAATGATGTGTCCATGGTAAATGAGTATCCTGATGTTTTTCCTGATGAGTTTCCTGGAATAATACCAGATCGGGAAGTTGAATTTACTGTTGACTTAGTTCCTGATGCTATGCCAATTTCAAAACCCCCTTATCGAATGGCTCAAGTTGAACTTTTAGAGTTGAAGGACCAATTGCAAGATTTATTAGAGAAAGGTTTCATTCGACCTAGCACATCACCATGGGGTGCTCCTGTCTTGTTTGTTAAAAAGAAAGATGGTTCAATGAGACTTTGCATTGATTATAGAGCCTTGAATAATATTACTGTTAAGAACAAGTATCCTTTTCCTCATATCGATGATTTGTTTGATCAGCTCCAGGGAGCTCAGTATTTTTCAAAGATTTACTTGAGATTGGGGTACCATCAGCTGAAGGTAAAGGAAGCAGACGTTCTGAAGACTGCGTTTTGTACAAGATATGGCCATTATGAATTTTTAGTAATGCCTTTTGGGCTAACCAATGCACCTGCTATATTCAGGGACTTAATGAATAGAATTTTCCATGAGTTCTTGGATAAGTTTGTGGTGGTTTTCATTGATGATATTTTGGTGTTTTCTAAAAGTAAAGAGGAGCATGAAATACATTTAAGGGTTATCTTGGAAAACTTAAAAGAAAATAAATTGTATGGGAAATTCAGCAAGTGTGAGTTTTGGTTGCAACAAATTTCTTTCCGTGGTCACATTGTTTCTAAAGATGGGAAAACTGTTGATCCTGCAAAAACGAAAGTTGTGGAAGACTGGCCAAGACCCACAAATGTAACTGAGATTCGTAGCTTCCTTGGTTTGGCAGGCTATTACCAAAGGTTTGTTAGAAATTTTTCACGGTTATCTAGTCCAATGACTAAGCTAACTTGGAAGGGTGTTAAGTTTATCTGGAAAAAAGAATGTGATGATTGTTTTCAGGAATTGAAAAGAAGATTAGTGAAAGCTCCATTTTTGGCACTACCTTCCAGGAATGGTGAGTTTGTTATATATAGTGATTCTTCGTTGAAAGGACTTGGTTGCGTCCTAATGCAGAATGATCAGGTAATTGCTTATGCTTCACGACAGTTGAAAACTCATGAGGTAAATTACCCTACACATGATTTGGAATTAGCTGCTGTTGTTTTTGCTTTAAAAATTTGGAGGCATCATTTGTATGGAGTAAAGTGTGAAATATACACTGATCGCAAAAGTTTAAAGTATATATTCACTCAGAAAGAGTTAAACATGAGATAGAGGAGATGGCTAGAATTAATCAAGGATTATGATTGTACAATTCATTACCATCCGGGAAAAGAAAATAAAGTGGCTGAGGCTTTGAGTCGAAAAAGTAATGCTTCATTAGCAATGTTGCATTTGGAATGTGATCCTTTGGTTAAGGATTTGATGAACTTTGGCATAGAAGTTGTTGGTGCGGGAATTTCTTCTGTTTTGTTTCAGGTATCAGTGAGATCATCTCTATCAGATAGAATCAAGTAAGCACAGAAGCAAGACAATGAGTTGTAGAAAAAGGTAGAGCTGGTTCAGAAAGGTAAGTTTCATGAATTCAACATTGATAATGATTGCGTTTTGAGATTTGGGAAGAGATTGTGTGTGCCTTGTGATTCAAAGTTGAAGAGAGAGTTGTTATGTGAAGCTCATAGTTCTCCGTTTTTAGTTCATCCTGGCAGTACTAAGATGTACAGAGATCTGCAGGAGTATTACTGGTGGGATGGAATGAAAAGAGATATTGCTGATTTTACTGTAAAGTGTTTGACTTGTCAACAGGTTAAAGGTGAGTGATAGTTACCGAAAGGGATGCTTCAGCCTTTACCAGTGCCAGAGTGGAAATGGGAGAATATATCCATGGACTTTGTTGTGGGATTACCGAAGACATCTCGAGGTAATAATGAAATCTGGGTTATTGTTGATCGCTTGACTAAATCTGATCATTTCCTTGATATATGAGATACATTTTCCCTAGATCAACTTTCCCGTTTGTATCTTAAAGAGATAGTCAGGTTACATGGAGTTCATCTCTCCATTGTATCTGATCGTGATCCCAGGTTCACTTCTAACTTTTGGAAAGGCCATCAGAAGTCATTGGGTACTGAATTAAATTTTAGTACATCATTTCATCCTCAATCAGATGGGCAGTCAGAACGAACAATTCAGACCTTGGAGGATATGCTACGAGCTTGTTCGATGGATTATTAGGGAAGTTGGGACCAACATATTTCTTTGGTTGAATTTTCATATAACAACAGTTTTCATTCTAGTATACAGATGGCACCATTTCAGGCATTATATGGGAAGCGGTGTCGAACTCCAGCTTTCTAGGATGAAGTGGGTGAAAGGAAGTTGATGGGACCAGAATTGGTAGAAGAGTTGGCAGAAAAAGTTCAGCTGATACAGAAACACATGAGAACAGCTCAGAGTAGGCAGAAGAGTTATGCGGACAACAGGAGGAAGGATCTCTGTTTTGAGGTATGTGATCATGTTTTTCTCAAAGTATCACCATGGAAAAATGTGATGCGATTTGGTAAGAAAGGAAAGCTGAGTCCAAGGTTCATTGGACCATATGAAATTCTGGAGAGAGTTGGATCAGTTGCTTACCGAGTGGATTTACCTCCGAGTTTATCTCAGGTACACAATGTTTTTCACGTTTCGATGTTGAGAAACTATATGCTAGATCCATCTCATGTTTTGAGTCCAGAGGTAGTTCAGCTGGAAGAGAACCTATCTTATGAGGAACAACCGGTCCAGATTCTTGACCACAGGGAGCATGTGTTACGAAATAAGGTTATTAATCAGGTAAAGGTTTTTTGGAAAAACCACATGATGGAAGAGGCAACATGGGAATCTGAAAATGCAATGAGGGATAAGTACCCCCATTTATTCGATAAGTAAATAAATTGCGGGGAAACAATTTTCTAAATGGGAGAAGGATGTAAAATCCCAAGTAAGTAATAAATAATAGATATTTTTATCTATGTCTATTAATGATTAAGATAGTGTTTTAGAGGCTTAAAATGAAAATAAATACAATCTTATGCATGTAATACACTAATATTCTTAAAAGATTGTTTTACTGCCTTTTGATGGCAAACCCTTTTTAAATCAATCTTTTGACAATTTGATAATCTATATTTGTCAAAATAAACATATTCATTATGATTTGGACATTGAAATTTACATTGGATAAATTTTTGGTATTTTTCTGACAATGTTCATTTTTTAATGAATAGTGAAAAATACTGCATTTTACATCAAAACTGATTTTTAATCTAATTTATTTATATGATTATATTATCTTTTGAATTGGTTTTGAAGTGAAATTAGAATATATTTTTACCATTTAATCCAATGTTGGTCATTGGAATCAATTTCACTTTGAAATTGGACTTAAACTGGTGTTAATCTTTTGATACTTATTGTTTCATAAAAACACGCTATTTGTCATGACAGCGGGAATTAATTATTAAATTAATTAATGTGACTTATATGTTTTGAATTTTTTAAAATACACTTAATTTTTGAATTCGGAATATCAAATATATCTTAGGGTGAATTTTTGGTATTTTTCTGAAAAACTTCAATTTTTGATGAATAGTGAAACCACTAAGTGGTAGTTAAAGAAACTGATTTTTCGTTTAAATGAAACTTTGTCACTTCTGTGATTTGATTTTCAAAAATCCAACATACATGGTTGTCATTAAGAAGTAAAATGTGGTTCAATGAGATTAAAATAATTTTTTGGTGAATAGTAACTTTTAAGTTCTTAATCGTGATTAGTGGTAATTAGTGTAGTTTAAGGTAAAAATAATGTTTTAATAATATGAGATGAGCTTGACACATGTCCTACCCTCATTGGATGTGTCATGGCCGACCAAGAAAATCCATGGGTCAACTTGGGGACCCCATGGAGCCACTTTGGTTGGGAAATGACATAAATAATTATTTATTTAATGTTAAAGTAAAAAATGACACAAACATGAGATGTTTTATTAAAACAATTTTTTCATGGGGTTATAGATGTCATATTTTTTATTATAAATAGTAATTGGAAAGATAAAAATATTTCCTACATCATATTATTTGTTTTATAATTTTTAGACTTTTAAAAAATTAAATTATTTATGACATCATGATGATGCATCGATTACCTCATTAATAAAGGATTTAAATAAAATGAAATGATAATGTAAAATATATGAACTACAAATGTCCAAAACATTTTTGATGGTTGGATTTCGAACCCTTATCACCATACCCTCGAATTATATCAATGTGGAACCTTTTGAATCCGAAACTAATTTTAAAATAATGTAACATTTCTTTACTTTCCAAGAGTGCCCCTCCTCTCCTCTTATAAAAGGCCCCCACCTCTACCTCCTTACCCACACTCCCAAAGCCATTGGCTCGGCCATACCCTGTCCATTTTGTCTCTCCACTTCCCTATATTACTCCTTGAAGCCTCACTTTGGGCAGAAGTCTTCCCAAGGAAGCCTTTGAGCTCAAACCAAAGGGAGTTACCCGATTTTAAGGTAATGTCTTCACTTAAGTCCTTTTGTTTTATTTTGCTTCTCCAACCCCCTAAACTCTTTTTATTCATTTCTTTTGTAACAACTCCAGTATCTTAAATATACTAGGATGTTTTTATAAGAAGTATTCGAGCTACACTTACACACACCTACATCTAATGGTTAAAGATCATACTGTTTCCGTGGATGGTGAATTTATGCCTCCCGAAACGATGATTGTTCAACATTCTTTTAACACCTTCAAAGGTGGCCATTAAGATGACACTATATTTATATATGATATATAATATGTTTATATTTTTCTTAAGCTTATGTATTTTTCTTTTTGGGCATACCTTTATGGTTTCCATTATGGGTAAACGCAAAATCTTCATTTAAGGAAGTGCGGACTACCGCCCCCTAAAAGTGATTTGATTCGTTAAATACCATATGTGGGACGTATAAAGGATGGAGTTATGATATTATATATGATATTACACTGGAATTATAGTAAACCTTTATATCATTATGATTCCATTTCATAAAATACGAAATAGAAATGAAAGTAGCGTTCATGCATACGTAAGGCTTACCGTCTCCATGAACGGTGCATTTCATTTCTTACCTCTAAATGTTATGTAATATTATAAATGCATGAATGTACTGGATATATATGATATATATGATATCTACATCATTAATACCATTCTGGATATAATGGTTACATTAACAACTTGTAATTATAAAGGGTTTATTTTTTACTCAAGTACCAATGATCGTTAAAACGACCGTTATTAACTTGAATAATTACATAGTGTTCATGAATGTGCAATAAGTGATATAAAAGGAATAATGAACTTGAAAAAGGTTCTTAAACAAGTAGAAATTAACTCAAGTTTATTATTCAGGAGATTAAAGAACGACCGAGTCAAGTCGGACCCGAGGTATGGGACTTCGTCTCAATCTCCTTTCATTGAGGCATATTTTGTTTTATACACAACCTTCTTTTATACGGTGTATAAACCCCTTTGACTTTTACGTTTATTCAAAAGGAATCTTTTTTATACGAAGCATTTACTAAACGACAAAAGGGAATGTTTTTGTCGTACGTATGCGGCGACAATGACTTATCCGCTGCCGTGACCATTATTTGAGTTTCGGCTTCCTCTACAAGCAATGCTTTAAAAAAAAGAAAAATAAATACCATGTTTTACTTTTTCTTTTATTTTGGTATTGAAAACTGTTTTCATAATGTTTTTATATCAATGTGTTGTATTGATATCTTGTGATTGAAAGGTGGAAATTTTATGTTTCCTTTATACATGTTTTATGTGATACGATTATGTTGAGGTTCTTAGGCATTATTATGAAGACAGGTGGTTCCATGATAGACTAAGGGCGGGTGAGCCCGATATAGCTCTCCAATGCATTGGGTAACACGAAGGAGTGAAACGTTAAGGTTTCTCTGAAGAGATTTGGGGAATATACTGTGATGGGTATTCCAAACGTAACCAAGAGGGTTACTCCCTACGTAAGAATGTTATGAATACCTCAAGTTACCTTTATGTCTTATGATTTCTATGATTTATTCATGATTTGATGAGGTATGTTAAAGTGATTACGTTTTATGGGTAAAGTATGATTTCATTCTTATGTATATATGTACCCATGTTTCCTTTCCATATTTTTATATCCCTTATTGAGCTTTTTATACTCATCCCATGTTTTTTTTGAAATTTTTTTCACAGGTCAAGGGAAAGGTACATGATATGATGATAGTGTCAAGGAAGTGTCAAGAGAGAATCCATGTTTTATTTTAAATATGTTTCCATTGATGGGAAAGAAGAATACTATCTTTATGTAACCACTTTGTTTATATGTGGAATGTAATGTAAGTTTTATGATCTAATTCTCTAAAACTCTAAACCAGAAAAGATCCTCAATGTGTAATCTTGTAATAACTCATGATTAAGTAAGGTTTAAGGCTGGGGCCTTATACTGAAGGTTAACTAGTACTAGGTAGCTGACCCTGTTAGTCCGTTCTTGCACATGTGATAGAATTTATTTTACTTGAATATACTATGTATAGTTTCCCCTACTTAATGGAATTCAATTTGATACCAATGGGAGAAAAATGGATTCTTGAATTGAATGGATTGATTTGCACCAACGTCAAAAATACATAAATTTCATATAAGGGAATGGATTCATTTTTCATTTGTAGAGATAGTGAATGGAGTGAAATCCGATTCACTGGTGGTACTGATCATTGATAATGGAAAATCCATTTCTATTTTTCCAGACTCTGTGATCTGAATGAGTCGCACACACACCTTCGTACATGTTCCTCGACGCTTAGGGAATTCCATAATAGCAGGGGATTTCATTACATTTCTAATTGGTTGTCTTGTGTTTCTAATAAGTTGTTTAATAGTTGGCATGTGGAATCATATCCATAATGAGTTGGTTTAGATTGATCTTAACTGCATGATTATGAATTATAAAATGTATAATCAATCAAATTGAAAATGATATAGATAGAAATACAAAGACTCACTGTGTTTGTGTAAATACCCTGCTATTTTTTTCATTCAACTAATACTAGATCAACAATTCCGTGACCTTGGGCTTCTATTGCTGACATAAAAATATAACTTTCCATATCTTTGGATACAACCCATAACACTGTCCCCGTTATTTGTACATAAACCTATGTCAAGGTTTCACGTAGTTTCAATAGTTCTTCCGCTTCCAGGATAAATTCTACTGTTTTTGCCTCAAAATAAGAACTAGCAGGTTGATGGATCATTACCCTGATATGAAAAACAAAAAAAATCAATTTTTTCTCTTATCATGATATAAAAAAAAGAAATAATGTTTTTTTCATCATCAACCGTACATGAATTTTTTTTTGCACATTGTGCATACGACTCTACAATGAAATTTACTTTTTTATTTTGATTTCTGACTTCCATTTTAATAATATAAAGAAAGAGTACCATATTCAAATAAAATAGGTCAATTTTCTAATTATCACCCTTCTTTTATTTTTCTCAGTGATAAATACTATGATGATTCTGTTTCTTTCATCTTTTTTTATCTCTGTGAATAAGCAATCCCAATTTATTTTATTTGAGTGAATTTAAAATAAAATCATGTAAAAAAATAAAATATTTCCTTAGTGCTTTTTCATAACTATAATACATAAAAAGCTTATAAGACCTCTGGTGTAAAAAGTGTGTGACACTGAAGACTTATGATAAAAGAACCGTAAATATCCTTTCATTTCTCTCATACCACTCTCTCGATACAGAATCTAATGTTTTAAAAAATGAATAAAAGAATAAAAAATATATTTTTCATATCAAATGAAAAATTCCATGCTATTATTACTCATATATTCTCTATGGCGAAGGCATAATATTTTTTTATATTCAAAAAATCATTGGCGCCAGTCGTGCGGGAATGCTAGAAGTTTGGTAATTGATCCTCCGACCAGGATAAAAGAGCCCATCGAGGTGGCTAAGACCATACATATAGTCTGTACATCTGGTCGAAAAAATTGCATAGTGTCATAAATAACAATTCAAGGGATGACCCATCCCCTAGGACAGTTTATAAAAAAATCTTTGGTATCATTCTCTATACTGAGATATACCATCAGACTAATAAGTTGATTCACGATCTCACTATCTACCCCTTGACCTAAAAATAGTAATCTTTCTTGATAAAGTCGGTTGATTAGGTCCATCATTAAATGGGTTGCCTTAGTAACCATACATGCACCTTTTTATGCATACGATTCAAAAAATGGAAAGAATCAATTTTTAGATTCTAAGGAACTTTTTGTTTTTTTTGAAATATTTTTTCCTTTTTCATTATTTTTTATTTATATTTTTTATTTTATATTATTAATTATTTTTAATTTTTATATTATTTATTATTTTTAATATTTATATTATTTATTATTTTTAATATAAAATAAACATATAATAAAATAAAATAAAAAATAATTCACTAAACATACCAAACTCACTTTTCATTGATGTATTTTTTCACCGATTCAAATCACGATGTCATTTTCTTTTTCCTGAATGGGCTTGTTCTATTCATCATTTAGTTTTATGCTCTACTCCGAGTAAAACCCCAATTTATATTTGCAATATAGGGTAATAAAAAGGACAACATAAATCCTCCTAATCCTAATATTATTGCTATGCCTTCTGTTTTTTTCGCAATTCCTTTCATCATATCTGCCAAATTTTTGATGTATCTCAAAATTGAATGTATAATTCAATAAGAATTGTGAACCTATTTTTATAAAAATAGGAATCAATTTTAATATGTTTTTATATGTTATAGTAGTCCCAAAAATAGATATTTCTAATTGGGGTTTTTGAAACGGAGCCTAAATACTTCATTATTTGATTGGTCAAACCAAAAAACCATAAAATTCTTGTGCTTTATATTTATTGTCAATACTTCCTAAAATAAATTATTGACGAATAATTGTACATCATCACAGGTTCCAAATTTTCTTCAATATTCTTAGGGGTGATAGAATAAAATATCTCAATCAGGTGAGAAAACAGGGAAATACCATATAGCCTAAGATATCTCACAAGCCACACTATATGTCAACCCAAGTTGAATATTCCTCTCTAGGAATTCGAATAGGGACTCTTGGAACACCAATAGGCATGAAATGAAAGAAAGAATGAATATTAATACACTTTGATATGGAAACGTAAAAATGGTTGTATTTCTCCAATTGTACCCTACTCATCTGTACTTGATCTATCCATATAGAGATATTACAAAAAAAAAGAAAAAAATGATGAATCAAAATAAAAAAAGAATAATAAATGAATTATTATGAATTAAAGAATTATTCTAATCAAACATATAAAATATATATCAATTTATTATTTTATTTTATATATTTATTTTATATTATTATTATATATTTATATTATAATAATATAGATATAAACCCTACTATTGCATATGGATACTTTTCGAGTATAAAATAAATCTGCTTCTACTTATTCCTAATAAAATAATTTTTTTTCAGACTATACATAGAATACCAATAAGTGAACTAAAACAATGACCATTTCTCTGAGATAAGCCATCTACTGATGAAAGGGTGATGTGGTCCATACAATCCATATAATATGTTGTTTCTTTTTTTCAATACTGCAATAAAATTATGTTATAAGAATATCATTGATATTTGATAAAAAAAGAGGTTTTTCCATGGGTTTAATTTGGTATCGTGTTCATACCATTGTATTGAATGATCCTGGTCGGTTGTTTTCTGTTCATATCATGCGTACAGCTCTGGTAGCTGGTTGGGCTGGTTCGGTGGCTCTTTATGAATTAGTAGTTTTTGATCCCTCATACCCCTTTCTTGATCCAATGTGGAGACAAGGTTTGTTTGTTATACCCTTCATGACTCATTTAGGAATTACCAATTCATGGTCTGGTTGGATTATCACAGGAGAGACTATCACAAATCCAGGTCTTTGGTGTTATGAAGGCATGGCCGGGGCACATATAGTCTTTTTGGGTTTTTGCTTTTTGGTAGATATCTGGCATTGGGTATATTGGGATCTAGAAATATTTTGTGATGAACGTACAAGAAAACTTCTTTGGATTTTCCCAATATCTTTAGAATTCATTTATTTCTATCAGGGTTGGCTTGCTTTAGTTTTGGTGTATTTCATGTAACTGACTTGTATGGTCCGGGAAGATGGGTTTCTGACCCTTATGGACTAACTGGAAAAATACAACCTGTAAATCCATCATGGTTTGTGGAGGGTTTTGATCCTTTTGTTTCAGGGGGAATAGCCTCGCATCATATTGCAATAGGGGCATTGGGCATATTAGCGAGTCTATTCCATCTTAGTGTCCGTCCACCCCAATGTATGTACAAAAGATTACGTATGGGAAATATTGAAACTGTCCTGTCCAGTAGCATAGCCGCTGTATTTTTTCAGCTTTTGTTGTTTCTGGAACTATGTGGCATGGTTCAACAACGACTCCAATAAAATTTTTTGGACCCACTCATTGTCAATGGGATCTGGGATACTTCTAGCAAGAAATATATCGAATAGTTGGTACTAGGTTAGCCTAAAATAAAAGTTTATCGGAATCTTGGTCTATGATTCCTGAAAAATTAGCCTTTTATGATTATATTGGCAATAATCCAGCAAAAGGGGGATTATTCAGAGTGGGGTCAATGGACTGTGGGGACGGAATAACTGTTGGATGGTTAGGACACCCGATCTTTCGAGATAAAGAAGGTTATGACCTTTTTGTACACCGTAGGACTACATTTTTTGAAACATTTCCAGTCGTTTTGGTAGATGGGGACGGAATAGTTAGAGCCGATGTTCCTTTTAGAAGTCCAGAATCAAAATATAGTGTCAAACAAGTCGGTGTAACTATTGAATTATATGGAGGTGAACTCAATGGAGTTAGTTATAGTGATCCTACTATTGTGCAAAAATATGCTACACGTTCTCAATTGGGTGAAATTTTTGAATTAGATCATGCAACTTTAAAATTCGATGGTGTTATTTGTAGTAGCCCAAGAGGTTGGTTCACTTTTGGACATGCTCCGTTTGCTCTTCTGTTCTTCTTCAGACACATTTGGCATGGTTCTAGAACCTTTTTCAGAGATGTTTTCGCTGGTATTGACCCCTATTTGGATGCTTAAGTGCAATTTGGAACCTTCCAAAAAATTGGAGATCCAACTACAAGACGAGTAGTCTGATACAACATGACTTGAGAATCTTTCGCTTCTTTTGTTTGGGAGTGTGGAAAGTCGAAGTCTACGAGAGAACTCTTTTTAATTTCACTACCTTTCTTATGGGACGACTACTTGTTAGTTATCCGAAAGAGGATCATAAACAAATATGAAAGATATAATTTTTAACTATGATCGAACTATGGAAGGATTGGTTTACACATTCCTTTTAGTATCAACTCTAGGAATCATTTTTTTCTCTATATTTTTTTGGGAACCACCTAAAGTTCCAACTAAACTAATTAAAAAAAGATGACATTTAGAAGGAATTGAAGTAATGAGCCCCCTATGGAGGCTCTTTACTTCAATTAGTCCCCATGTTCTTCAAATGGATCTATGAGATTTTGAGAGGGCTTCCCAAAAGAGATATAAAAAGCATACCCAGTAAAACTGACATGTAAACCAGATATAAAGATGGCAACTAGGGTAGCTATTTTCATTGTATAATTTAGACAATATGATACGATCCTTTTTTTATTTTACGACTAAATGGGATACAAAGTCAACATGCAATGAATAAGACACAAACAAGGAGGATGGATGGATAAAAAAAATGTTGAAGATCACTCGTCTAGTACAAGACGAACTTACATCGGAGATTTATTAAAACCATTAAATTTAGAATATGGTAAGGTAGCTCCTAGATGGGGAATGACTCCTTTGATGGGTGTTGCAATGGCTCTATTTGCGATATTTCTATCAATTATTTTGGAAATTTATATTTCTTAAATTTTACTGGATGGAATTTAAATGAATTAGATATCTATATATATATATCCATAATAATTGCAAAGTATTACTTTATCAAAACAATGTGAATTCAATAGGTATCGAAATTTTTCCATTCTATTTTGGTAGTTTGACCGTGGAATTTCATTGTTTTTGTATTTCCGGAATATGAGTGTGTGACTTGTTATAATGAATCCTATATATCAGAGAATAGTTCTGTGATATTTTTCTTCTATCAAAAGTTCTACCTACGTCAGATATTTATTCTAGTATTATATGAAACACGTAATAGGAAATAGAATAGGTCCATAAAAAATAGGTCCATAAAACAAATATTTGAACTATGATTCATACTTATTATTATAACTATCAGCAAACAGACTCCAAAAAAAGAATTTTCAAAAAAGGTTTCTAGATATAGAAGGATTTTTCTTCTTTCAATTCATATATAATACTTATTTACCAAATTTACCAAAATAAAAATCATTATTCTTTGAATAAGTGATGATCCAATGGTTCTTGCGCAGGGAATCCTTGTTTGGTCTTCTTGGCATGGATATGGAGATCATCATGGTGGTTCTAGTATGAATCTAAGGTTTCAATCGATTGATAGGGTCTTAACAATATAAATTCCTTCATATATGGTTAAGATTAGTATTATTTAATGTAAAACCAAATTTTTATCAAAAATAAACAAAATAGGGAATAGAGAAAATTAAATAAGCTTGTAATGATAAACAACACATACGAACAACCCCACTTGATTTTTTGGCATTATTACCACAAAGAAGAAAGAAGTGGATGCTTTTTCCTGATTCTCATGATATCCTTCTTTTTATTTTTATCATAGGATACATTTCAATTAGTATTTTTAGGTTTTTATGCTTGAGCTGTACGAGATGAAATTCTCATATACAGTTATAAGAGACGAAGTTTCCTATCTGAATAAAATATAGGAGTGGTTCAAAGAATGTCTTGAAATTCAGGCGATTGCAGATGATATTACTAGTAAATACATTCCTCCTCATGTCAAGATATTTTATTGTATAGGAGGAATTACGCTTACTTGTTTTTTACTACAAGTATCTACATGTTTTTCTATGACTTTTTACTATCGTCCTACCGTTACAGAGGCTTTTTCTTCTGTTCAATATATAATTACTGATGCTAAGTTTGGTTGGTTAATACGATCCGTTCATCGATGGTCGGCAAGTATGATGGTTTTAATGATGATCCTGCACGTATTCCGTGTGTATCTTACTGGTGGATTTAAAAAACCTTGTGAATTAACTTGGTTTACTGGTGTGGTTCTTGCTGTATTGACTGCATCTTTTGGTGTAACTGGTTATTCATTACCTTGGGATCAAATTGGTTATTGGGCAGTAAAAATTGTAAAAAGTGTACCTGAATCTATTTCTGTAATAGGATCCCCTTTGGTAGAGTTCTTACGCGGAAGTGCTAGTGTGGGACAATCCACTTTGACTCATTTTTATAGTTTACACACTTTTTTATTGCCTCTTCTTACAGCTATATTTATGTTAATTCACTTTTCAATGATACAAAAACAAGGTATTTCTGGTCCTTTATAAATTTGAATCTAATTCATACACTTGAGGGAGGAACCGTAAGTTTTCATTACTAAATAAAGACTTGATGTAAATTTTTTTTTTTGTTTTGAATAGATCCCTTCAACTCCACAATAAGTAGTTTATTTTACATGCGATTGTGGAAGATTACTCTTTTCAGAGAAAATGGACTATGGGAGTGTGTGACTTGAAATATTGATTTGGCCGTGCATACATTTTTTTTTTCTATTTCTGCCACATTTTCATTTAAAAAAACATGTTCTTTTTCACCCACCGTGAAAATCCCGCGACCGGTTCACTTGAAGAGAATATTTTCTATCAGCAGACCTGAAACATCATGTTGTGTATGAAAAGGCTTCGTAAGATCTAGTACAATCAGTGATGTGGTGACATAATCTACATATTATGTTATATATTCACTTTAGTATCGTATGGAAATGCATTCATTTCTTCTGCATTGACTCGATCTATTAAATTATCGGAGTGATACAAGGTATCTAAGGAAAAGAAGAAAAGGGTCTCAACGAGATATACTATTAGTAATAAGTAAATCCTTTTTATGTAAAATTCTAAATTTTGAGGATAAACATCATGAAAGGTTTGAGATGACCCAGAAAGCGCTTGATCATTTGATTCATTTTGGTAATCCCATTGGGGTATTTAGTATTTATTTGTAAGAACTTAATTCCATATTTTTTTGTAACTCTGGAAAAAAGGATAATCCGGTCAAACTTTTATAGAACCATTTTATAGAACTATGAAATCTATATTACATTAATTGAATATATTTTGTTAGATGTTAGACTATGGTTCCATTTATGTTCTTTTAATTCTTGCTCGAGCCGGATGATGAAAAATTGTCATGTCCGGTTCCATCGGGGGGGGGGGGGATGGATCTATAAAAAAAAATAACCTATCCTAATAACAAAAAAACCTGACATGAATGATCCTATATTAAGATCCAAATAGGCTAAAGGGATGGGACATAATTATTACGGAGAACCCGCGTGGCCTAATGATCTTTTATATATTTTTTCAGCAGTCATTCTAGGAACAATTTCTTGTAATGTAGTCTTAGCAGTTCTAGAACCATCCATGATAGGCGAACCAGCAGATCCATTTTCAACTCCTTTGGAAATATTACTAGAATGGTATTTTTTCCCATATTTCAAATACTTCATATAGTACCCAATAAATTTTTGGATGTTCTCTTAATGGTTTCAGTACTTGTGGGATTATTCACAGTACCTTTTTTAGAGAATTTTAATCAATTCCAAAATCCATATTTTCATCCAGTAGCAACAACCATATTTTTAATTGGTACAGTAATTACCCTTTGGTTGGGTATTGGATCCACATTACCTATTGAAAAATCCCTAGCTTTAGGTATTTCTTTTTAAAATGGATTCGTCGAATGAAATAAAATAAAAATAATAAAAAATAAATGTATCTAGGATAATTTAAATTATCCTAGATACATTCTTTTGTTTAATAATCATTTTGTAGACTGATTCCAAATAGAAGGATTCTTTTTCATATTTATTCAAGACCTGAAAAAAATGAAAAAAAAATCAATCAATTGATGAAAACATCGGTAAATCCATTTTGAAATGCATTTCTAGAATGCCCCATATCTCTTTTACATCTTCCATGTGAAAATGATTGATTTTCATAAAATCTTCTATATTATTATTCAATAAGTTCAATATTTTCTGTATTTTTAAACTTTTTAGACAATTATAGATCCTAGGAGACAATTCTGATTGATCAATAAAAATAGATTTCAATGCTACTTTTTCTTTCTTTTCCCTTAGTTTTTTCAGTCTATCATGAAGAGTAAAAAGGGATAACTTGTGTTGATTTTCCTAGAGATGTAAGTTTTCTTTCTTCACATGTAGAAAAGGAATTAATAAATCAATGAAATTCCGAGATGCTTCATTAAGGGCTTCTTTCGGAGTTAAACTTCCGTTTGTCCATATTTCGAGAAAAAGTATCTCTAGTTTTTCATTCCCATACCCATAGTTATGAATGCTATGATTTTTATTTTGAATAGGCATGAATATTGCTTCTATAGGAAAATTTCCAGCTTGAACGTTTTTTGGCGTTTGTATACGATATCCTCGATTCCTCTAAATTTGTAATCTAATACAAAAATAAATATTTTCTGTCAAACTAGCAATATATTGTGTATTATCGATGATTTACACAGAAGGTTGTGAAATAATGTCTTGATCAGTTACATATCTGGGACATTTGACACAAATGGATGTGTCACAGGTTCCATACAGGTTACTTCTTAATACAATTTCTTTCAAATTCATTAAAATTTCATGTATGGATTCTTGAAGACCTACTATGGTAGAATATTCATGTGGTATTTTATCAGATTTTTCACGTGTTATACATGTTCCTTCTATTTCTCCAAGCAAATATCTTCACATAGCAATGCCAATAGTCTCATCTTGACCTTTCATAAGTGGAGAAAGAATAAAACATCCATAATGAAAATGCTTATTATCTACTCTTGATTCAACACATTTCCACTTTAATGTTTGATTAGCAATTTTTACTTTCTCTTGAACCATAAACCATAGTAAGTAATATTCTTTGATTAGATCATTTCATTTATTTATCTTTCAATCTGTTTGATTTTATAAACATATTTTTTTAGGAGGTCGACAGCCATTATGTGGCATAGGGGTTACATCTCGTATGGAACTTAATAGAACCCCACTTCTACGAATAGATCATAATGATGCATCTCTTCCATGTCATGGACCCTTTATCATGACTTCTGCTCATTGAATACCCTGATCTACTATTGTACGAATAGCTTTTTCTGTTGCAGTTTGAGCAGCAAAGGGTGTTCCTTTTCTTTCACACTCAAAACAAGTATCGTCAGAGGACCAAGAAACTACTTGACCTCGTATATCTGTAACAGTTACAATGGTATTGTTGAAACTTGGTTGAACATGAATGATTCCCTTTGGTATTCTAGCTCTCTTTTTGTTACGTAAAATACGTTTACTCTTACTACGTGGACCAATTCTTGGTATAGGTTTTTCTATCATATAGTATTCTTTTAATATTCATATTTAATTTAATATATTTTAATATTCATATTTAATATATGAGTTATATAAGTTTGCAAAAAATATAGTAATATCCATTTCATCTCAAAAAAAATATCCTTTCAATTATGATTTGTATCTTGGTTTTTTAGCGAGCTTTATTTTGAATCAATAAAATTTTTTTATTGTCTTTTTTATGTCGTAGGTTGGGAAAAATGACTATAATTCGTCCCCACCTACATATCAGTCGAAATTTTTCACAAATTTTATGAACATAGGTTTTTTTTCATATTTTTATTCCTTAACTTATCTGCGAATCTACTTTTGGCTGTAAGAAAATACGTTTCTTGAAATTGTGAACCTCAAATTGAATTGTATAGTCATAAATATAAAAGTAATGGTAAAGTAATGGTCAGAATGAAACTTGATTCCCTTTTTTTTCAAACAAAAAATAACAGATTCCGGAATGAATTTTAATATAATAAAATTTTACCATATATAACAAAAAATTTCTCCACCGATTTCTTCTAATCTAGCTTCTTGGTCTGTCATTATACCTCAAGAAGTAGAAATAATGACAATCCCTATGCCGCCTAAAATTCTAGGAATTTGTTGATAGTTAGAATAGATTTGTAGACCAGGAAGGCTGATCTGTTTAAAATTGTTAATAATGATTCTTCTATGTGAATATTTTTTTTCTATTCTTTCTATGTTGCAAGGTTAAAACCAAAAAGTTGTTTCTTTCCCGATGTTATCTCACGTTTTCGATAAAACCTTCTCTTAAAAGTATTTTAGCAATGTTTTTGGTAATTCTATTAGATTCAATTCGAACTGTTCCTTTTTTATTCATCTCAACATTTCGTATCGAGGTTATTATAGCAGCAAGAGTGTCCCCCACCACAATGAAAAAATTGATTGGTACCCCCGGTGATTATATCATCAACATGTTTTTTTTGTTTTTTGATTTATGAATCCTAAAAAAATTAGGTAATATTCGCGAAACATATTATCTTTTCTTTCATTCAAATATTTGAAAATTATATTACTTCAGGAGCTAATGAAACTATTTTAGTAAAATTGAACTGTCTCAATTCCCGAGCAATTGCTCCAAAAATTCGAGTTCCTTTTGGATTTCCTTCTTGATCAATGACAACTGCTGCATTATCATCATATCGTATTTTCATAACGTTTTCAGGTTTTAGTTCCTTAAAAGTACGGACTATCACCGGTTTGACTATTTCTGATCTTTCTAGGGGCATATGGGGGACTGCTTCTTTGATCACACCAACAATAATGTCACCAATATGAGCATATTGTCAATTACTTCCTATGATGTGAATACACATCAATTTTCGAGCCCCGCTATTGTCTGATACATTCAAATGGGTCTTCGGATGAATCATTTTTTATGAATACCTTTTTTTAGTGCAAAGAAAATCCGAAAGAAAGGTTGGAGAATAAAAGAATATAGAACTTTGTACATAGAAAATATTTTTGATTTGTATTTTTCATACCAAAGAACTCTTTGATTCATCTTTTTTTATCTATTGAAATAATGAATTGAGTTCGTATATGCATTTTTGACGCCACTATTAAAATAGCTTTTCTGGCTATGTTTTTTGTTACTCCGCCTATTTCAAAAAGTATTCGACCTGGTTTAATAACAGCTACCCAATATTGGGGAGATCCTTTCCCCGAATCCATGCGTGTTTCTGTAGGTTTTAATGTAACTAGTTTGTCTGGAAACATACATACCCATACTTTTCCACCCCTACGCGTATTTCGTGCCATTGCTCGTCGTCCTGCTTCTATTTGTCTAGATGTGATCCAATCGTGTTCCAGTGCCTGAAGAGAAAATTGATCAAAACAAATACGATTGCCTCGATAAGCTACACCTTTCATTATTCCTCTATGTTGTTAATGGAATCTAGTTTTTGGGGGGGTAATAGTCGATGGTTTTATCCCAATTCCATCTCTACTACAGAACTGGACATGAGAATTTTTTCTCATCTAGCTCTTGACGAATAAAAATAAAATTGAAGATACACATTTCAATATTTATTTCAATATTGAATCGAGATTATTTAGATTTTATCCAATCTAAATAGAGTGTTTGAATAATCAATAATTCAATTATAAAAAAAACATATATGTATTAACAAAAATAAAAATATAATTAAAAATGATTCTAAATAAATTGATAAAAATGTTACAACTCATTTTTTACCTTGTTTTGATCCTCATACTTAAATTTGTCGCGGACAAATGTTCTTTTTATGTTTCATTCGTAGGGTTTTTAAACAATTTCGTAAAATAAATGAGTCTTAGTTTTTTCCATCATCCTGCCCAATGAATCATTTGTTTTCAAAAACATTTTCTGTATTCACAGGTTCCGTCATTCTCATTGTTCTCGATTTTAAATCAAAATGATTAGGTCTGAATTCTACAACGGAGCTTCTAATGAAATTTTTAGTCAATCTTATCAGTCTTTATTGACTCGATGCTTTTGATTGGTTTGTTCAATGAATGGAATCTATCTAAAAAATTATGTTATTTGTTATTCATATATAGTCTTATGAATTATCAGTATTCATGCAATTATACTTTAATATGTCATACGATAACTCATAGACCATACATATTAGAATCATATATCGTTGATGCATATTATTTTTTCTTTCTCTCAATTTCTATAATTTATTTTTTTTACTTTTTCTTCAATTTCTGTTTTTTTGTTTATGCAAAATATTGAATC
Source organism: Viscum album (assembly GCA_963277665.1). NCBI lineage: Eukaryota > Viridiplantae > Streptophyta > Magnoliopsida > Santalales > Viscaceae > Viscum > Viscum album. Next base: position 1,496,190,665 of record OY728120.1, read on the forward strand.
AGTTGCTACAATGATATGCCTGTATAAAATTATCATATCTTGACTATTTTTTTATCCATATATAGATAGTATAAGGCGATGGGTTGGTTATTATTTATTTTTATTAGTTCATATTTTCTTTGCGATCTTTGTCTTTTCTTATTTCAATAATCCTTACTTAATAAAAGAAACGCGTCACACACTAAGCATAGCATCCATTCTATCAAATAAATGTTGCATTAAATTTTTATTTAACCCTATCCAAATTTCAATTGTCGATTAGTCATTTTCTTTTCATTGAGAATAAAAGAAACGACTATTATGAAGATAGTATAGTTTTTCTATTTTTTCATTTTCTTATTCCTGTTGTTATAGTTATAGTATATATATATATAAAGATAAAAAAGAGAGATAAAAGACAGAAAATATCATTCCTCCTCTGTAAATATCCAATTTTTTATGCCTAATAGTCCATAGATAGTTCGAATTTGATAGGAGCAATAATTAGTTTTAGCTCTAATGGTTTGTAGGGGAACCTTACCTTCTCTCATCCATTTGACACGTGAAATTTCTTTTCTGTCTAGACGTCCTGAAATTTGTATTTGAATTCCACTAGTATCTGCTTGTTCAGTTAATTCAATATCCTTTTTCATGGCCTTTCGAAATGATACTCTATTCTTTAATTGTTCATCTATAAATTCTGCAATAATATTAGGTTCTCGATAAGGTTTGTCTATTCTTGTAATAGAAATATTGAGTTTTCGGTTCACACTAGTCAACTCTTTTTGTACATTCATTTCTAAATCGTCGATTCCTTGTAGTCTATTACCTTCTTCCTCTAATAACTTTGGGAATCCCATATAGATGTTGACCTGAATTAGATCAATTCTTTTTTGAATCTTTATGTGTGCAATTCTATCAATATCAAAAGAAGATAGGGTCCTATTTTTTTCTACAGACCTAATAGAATCTCGTATCTTTTTATCTTCTTGTAAACCTTCAGAATAATTTTTTGGTTGTGCGAACCAAACAGAATGATGATCATGGTTAGTGTCAAGTCTAAAACCGAGTGGATTTATTTTTTGTCCGATACGAAATCTATTTTCACAATATACTAATTATGTCATATCAGTTATACTTCTTTATACTTTATATTATATAAGTTTATATAAGTTTATATAAGAATTTAAGATTATATAAGTTTATATAAGAATACAAGATCTATATTTTGATGATTATTTGCTCCTTTATATTTTTATTTATGATTAATGAAATGATGATTCATTCCAAATATCAAATGGAATATTATGATTCTATTTCAAATAAAGAGGGGGCGGATATAGCCAAGTAGACCAAGGCAGTGGATTGTGAATCCACCATGCACGTGTTCAATTCCTGTTGTTCACCCATTTTTTTTATTTTAACCATATGATATATTCTTCATTTAAGGATTCCTCTTTCAATACTATAGTTATATGGAAAAGGGTTCATTTGATCGGAGAACTACGTCCTCGATCCTAATGTTTAAATTTTTTCATGGTAGTGCCTTCGTTGACTTCTGCTTTACTAATGACTAAAGCTACTTTGTTAAAACCCATATTTTGACTAGCATTTGATGCAGAATAAACCAATTTAAAAATGGGATCACACTCTCTATAAGGCATGAGTTCCAGTATTTGAAGTGTTTTTTTGTAAGAACATCCACGAATATGATCCATGACTCTTTGTGCTTTATGAGCAGAGATGTATATATGTTGACATAAAGTGTATGTTTCTGTATTTGGGTTCCCTCCTTTCTTCGTCATCATAGAAGCACCTCCTAATAATGATAAACATTTCAAATAATATTATTAACGACGATATCTATTATCATTTTTCGCATGGCCCTAGAATTTTAGAGTCGGTGCAAATTCTCCCAATTTGTGGCCTACCATACGATCTGTTATAAATATAGGTAAATTTTCCTTCCCGTTATGGATAGTAATAGTATGGACGATCATTGTAGGTATTATTGTAGGTGCTCTGGACCATGTTATGATTATTTTTTCTTTTTCCACCTTTGTGTTAAGCTTTTTTATTTTTCTTAATAAATGATTCGCTATAAAAGGATTTTTTAGTGAACGTGTCACACATGACTCCTTTGTTTTTGAATAAAGACGAAGAAACAAATTTGATTTTTTATCCTTACTTACTACGGTGACGAAGAATCAATTGATCACTATATTGATTCATTTTTATACTTCTTCTTCCAAGTGTAGGATAACCCCAGGGGTTATTGGTTTTTTTCTACCAATGGGGGCCTTTCCTTCACCACCCCCATGGGGATGGTCTACAGGGTTCATAACGACCCCTCTTACTACAAGGTTCTTCCCTAGACAACACTTAGATCTGGATCTACCCAAACTTTTCTGGTTCACCCCAACATTCCCCACTTGTCCGACTGTTGCTGAGCAGTTTTTGGATATCAAACAGACCTCCCCAGAAGGTAATTTTAATGTGGTTGATTTCCCCTCTTTTGCAATCAGTTTCTCTACAGCGCCCGCTGCTCTAGCTAATTGTCCACCCTTTCCAAGTGTTATTTCTATGTTATGTATGGTCGTGCCTAAGCGCATATCGGTTGAAGTGGATTATTTTTTTGGATCAAAACCCCTTCCCAAACTGTACAAGCTTCTTCCAAAGCATATAGATTTCTGGATGTAGATGGGTTCTCTACAGATGGATTTGATCTATTGTACAATGAAGTACCACATGAGGAAATATCGGAATCCAAATCTGCCGACACTCATGTAAAGATATCTTTATCCTAGGTCTTCCCGTTCCGTCATCTGGCTTATGTTCTTCATGTAGAATTCAGACCGAATGAATCTATAAAATTACATCGATACTTCCATATTATGTACGTGTAACGTAGGAGACATATCTCTCTTTTTCCCCGGGGGAATCTTTTTTAGAATTCCCACTACTTTCTATTCGCCTCTGACCATCAAATTAAATGTGAATAAGTATTCCTCCTCTCTTTGAAACAAGGGGGTGCTTCCGGTTTTTTCGGTGCTTGAAACTATTTTCTTCTCCCTATTACTATCATCTCTAGAGTCAATAATTCGATATTATGAGGAACTACTGAACTCAATCACTTGTTGTCGTGACTCTTCAGCTTTCTATTGAGGTCTATCCAGTATAGGTACTCCAAAATTGGATAAGTGATTGATTTCAACGTTTCTTCGTCTTAAACCTAATTGGTTACTTCCAATTATGTAAATATATAATTCAAACCGCACTCAAAGGTAGGGCATTTCCCATTTTTATAGGAACTTCTTTACCAGAAACAATGGTATCTCCAATTATAGCCCCTCTAGGATGTAAAATATATCTCTTCTCACCATCCCCATAATGTATGAGACAAATGTATGCATTTTGATTAGGGTCGTATTCTATGGTTACTATTATACCAAATATGTATTTTTCTTTCTGTCGAAAATCGATTTTACGGTAGAGACACTTATGACCTCCCCCCTATGCCCTATGGTAATGATTCCTCTGGCATTATGACCTTTACCACAACGGTACATTCCATAGATCAAATTCGTTCATGGATTGGATTTCACTTGACTGTCTACAGCTCCATTACGTGTTTTCGGGGTAGAAGTTTTGTATAAATGTATTTCCATGATTATTCTTATTTCAGTTCTTTTGGTTTTCTCTAAGAGGTGGAATAGAATGACCCGGTTGAAGCATAATGATCATAAGTCTGTAATGCATTGTATGTCCCATACTAGTCGTAGGTCCCACTCTTCTATCCTTTCCTGGGAGTCGATAAATATTCATACCTATCACCTTAACACCAAAAAATAGTTCAACCCAATGCTTGATTTCTGTCCTAGTGGATCCTGATTCGACATTAGAAGTATATTGATTCCTTTTCCCTAATAACCGAATACTTTGGTCTGTAAATACTGCATCGATTCCATCCGTAAATCTATTTTATATTCCCTATGATTTCTAGTCTCAATAATAATGCTAGTTCTTACAATTCATATATATTATTTATATAAATAAATATATACCAAATAAATATATACCCATTCGTTATGTATGATGATTCCATTGATACAGAGCCAATTCCAATATAGAAATGGGAGGGTCCGATTGGCGTGCATCCAGTAGGAATTGAACCTACGAATTTTCCAATTATGAGTTGGCTGCTTTCACCATTCAGCCATGGATGCTTAACGGGAATCCTCGTACATGGATGATAACCAAATTCCAATGGAAATGAAATATTTACGATCAATCAATGCAATTTCGGAGGAATCCATGAAAGGAAATCCATTCAAATCCTGGGTTTTCAAATTGAGAGAGATATTGAGAGAGATCAATCATTCTCACTATTTCTTAGATTCATGGACCCAATTCCATTCTGTGGGATCTTTCATTCACATTTTTTTCCACCAAGAACGCTTTATAAAACTACTATTTGACCCCCGAATTTGCAGTATCCTACTTTTTTCACGCAATTCACAGGGTTCGACAAGAAATCGCACGATCAAGGCTATTGTTCTCTTTGTAGTAGCGGTCCTTATATATCGTATTAAAAATAAAAATATGGTCGAAAGAAAAAATATCTATTTGAGAGGTCTTATTCCGACTATACCTATGAATTCCATTGGACCCAGAAATGATACATTAGAAGAATCTTTTGGGTTTTCCTATAATATCAATAGGTTGATTGTTTCGATCTTGTTGTATCTTCCAAAAGGAAGAAATATCTCTGAGAGTCATTTTCTGGATCCAAAAGAGAGTCCTTGGCTTGTCCCAAAAACTAAAAAGTGTATCAAGCCTGAATCTAACTGGGGTTCACGGTGGAGGAACTGGATCAGAAAAAATATGGAGAATTCTAGTAGTAAGATTTAAAATCATGAAACCATCGCTGGAATTGAGATCTCATTCAAAGAGAAAAAATATAAATATCTGGAGTTTCATTTTGTATATTATAATATGGATGATCCGATCCGCAAGGACCATGATTGGGAATTTTTGGATCGTCTTTCTCTGAGGAAGAGGCGAAACATTATCCACTTGAATTCGGGACAACGATTGGAAACTTTAGTGATAGACTGGATTTGTTATCTAATGTATGCTTTTATTGAATAAATACCCATTAAGGGGGGTTTCTTCAAACAACAAGGAGCTGAGTCCACTATTCCATCCAAAGATATGAAGCATGTATTATCCCATCTCTTCTCGAGAAAAAAGTGGGTGATTTCTTTGCAAAATTGTGTTCAATTTTATATTTGGAAATTCCGTCAAGATCTCTTCGTGAGTTGGGGGACGAATCCGCACGAATCGGATTTGTTGAGGAACGTATCAAGAGAGAATCGATGATTAGACAATGGGTTTGTAAATAAGGATTGGGTTTGAGCAAGGTACAGAATGTATTGACCAATATTCCATGCAATTCCACAAGATCTAGCCAATAGAAAGGATCTTCTGAATCCAGAGATCCATTTATGGATTCAATCATTAGTCCTGAGGATTCGTCAGAATATCACACATTGATCAATCAAAGAGAGATTCAACAACTAAAAGAAAGATCGATTCTCTGGGATCCTACCTCTCTGAAAATGGAACGAATAGAGATAGAATCAGACCGATTCCCGAAATGCCTTTATGGATTTTCCTCCATCTCTGGGCTATTCACCACGTAACGTGAGAAGCAGCAGATGAATTTTCATCTGCTTCTGGAAGAAATTGAAGAATGTATTGGGAATCCTACAAGATCCATTTGTTCTTTTTTCTCTAACAGATGGTCAGAACTTCATCTGGGTTCGAATCCTACTGAGAGGTCCACTAGAGAATTGTTGAAGAAAGAACAAGATGTTTCTCTTCTCCCTTCCAGGCGATCGGAAAAGAAAGAAATGAGTATCAAGATCATTATGTATAACCAAAATACCAACTCAATGCATCCTATTTCATCATATCCGGGATGTGATATGGTTCTGAAGGATGAATCATATAGTTAAAGTGATCAGATTTCATTCTTTAACAACAATCCATTTTTGGATTTATTTCATCTATTTCATGACCGGAAAAGGGGGGGATACACGTAACGCCATGATTTTGAATCAGAAGAGATAGTTCAAATGGCAGATCTATTCACTCTATCAATAACCGAGCCAGATCTAGTGTATCATAAGGGATTTTCCTTTTCGATTGATTCCTACTGATTTGATCAAAAATTCTTGAATGAGGTATTCTACAGGGATGAATCAAAAAAAGAAATCTTTTTGGGTGATACTTCCTATACTTTTTTATGAAGATAATGAATCTTTTGATCGAAGGATTAGAAAAAAATGGGTTAGGATTTCCAACGGGAATTTGGAAGATCCAAAACCAAAAGGAGTGGTATTTACTAGCAACAACATAATGGAGATAGTAAATCCATATATCTTGATCCTAAATATGATGATTCAAATCCATAATAGCACTGAAGGGTACATAATAAATTTATGGAATCGATTCTTTTTAATATCCAATCGCTACTTTGAATATGTAATTCAAAGGGATCCAATAGGAAATGAGACTCTTAATCATAGATGTATAATGAAATATACGATCAACCAACATTTATCGAATTTGAAAAAGAGTCAAAATAAATGGTTCAATCCTCTTTTTTAATTTATCGAATCGAGAGATCCATGAATTGGGATCCTAATGCATATAGATACAAATGGTCCAATGGGAGCAATCAATTCCAAGAACATTTCATTTCTGTGTAGAAGATCCATTGGATAGTAGTGTTCGATCACTTACGTATACGATATTCGAGGGATGGTGGTGGGGTTATCGTCAAAAAATATTTGTCCAAGTCACTTCTTTTGTCCAAGTGGATTATCTTGTCTAACTCACTTCCTTTTTTCTTTGTGAGTTTTGGGAATATCCCCATTCATAGGTCCGAGATCCACATCTATGAAAAAGGTCCAAAGGAACTCTTCAATCCGTTGTTAGAATCAATAGGTCTTCAAATCATTCATTTGAAACAATTAAAACCCTTCATGAATGATCATGATACTTCCCAAAAATATAAATTATTGATCCATGGATGAAGAAGATCACATTTTTTGTTCAATAAGATACCAAAGTTGATGATCGACTCATCATTATTCCATACTCGAAAGAATCGCAGTCAATCCTTTGAAAACACGGATTCCTATTTCTTCTCAATGATATTCCATGATCAAGACAATTGGCTGAATCCCGTGAAACCATTTCATAGAAGTTCATTGATATCTTCTTTTTATAAAGCAAATCGAATTGGATTCTTGATGAATCAACATAACTTCTGCATCTATTGTTGTAAGAAAAGATTTCCTTTTTATGTGGAAAGAAGGGCCCATATCAATAATGATGATTTGATGTATGGACAATTACTCTATATCCTGTTCATTCACAATCAAACATTTTCTTTTTGCATCGGTAAAAAACATGCTTTTTTTGAGAGAGAGACTATTTCACCAATCGAGTCATAGGTATCATACATATTCATACCTAATGATTTTCCAAAAAGTGGTGACGAAACGAATAGATTGTACAAATCTTTCCATTTTCCTCATAACGATCCATTCGCTTGTAGAGCTATTGACTCGATTGCAGACATTTCTGGAACACCTCTAAAAGATGGACCAAGATTCATCCATTTTGAAAGCACTTCTTGTCAACATCTTTCAGATATTAATCTATCTGATGATTATTCAGAAGGGATTCACTTGCATCTGTATCTCCATTTCAATTCAAACATGAGTTTGATTCCCAGTCAACGTTCTGAGAAAGATGTACCATCCGAAAAGAGGAAAAAACAGAGTCTTTGTTAAAATCAATGCGGTGAGAAAGGGAAGAAGGATAGAACCTTTCCACGGGAAAGTGATTTTTCAAATCTCTCAAAATGGAATCTATTCCAAACATATATGCCATGGTTCCTTACATCAACAGGGTATAAATATCTGTATTTGATATTTTTAGATCCTTTTTCAGACCTATTTCTGATACGAAGTAGCAGTCAACAATTTGTATCCATTTTTCATGATATGATTCATGGATCAGATATATCATGGAGAATAATTCTTCAGAAAAAATTGTGTCTTCCACAACGGAATCTGATAAGTGAGATTTTGAGTTAGTGTTTACATAATATTCAATCCGAATAAATGATTCATCGAAAGAATGAGTCATCAATATTGACACATCTGAGATCACCAAATGTTCGAGAGTTCCTCTATTCCATCCTTATCCTTCTTTTTGTTGCTGGCTATCTCATCCGTACACATCTTCTCTTTGATTCCCGATCCTATGAGTTACAGACAGAGTTCGAAAAGGTCAAATCTTTGATGAATCCATCATTTATGATGGAGTTGCAAAAACTTCTGGATAGGTATCCTACATCTGAACTGAATTCTTTCAGGTTCAAAAAAATCATTCTAGTTGTTCTGAAAATTTTTGGAGATTCTTTAAAAGAAATAATACGGGGTTCTTCTGTCGGCAACATGTTTTTGGGTGGTCCCACTTATGGGGTCAAACCTTGTAAGACATATTGGAATATCCATCTCATCAATATCATTGATCTCATCATAAGTATCATCATACCAAATCCCATCCGGCAAATCAATTTTTCGAGAAATACGAGAGATCTAAGTCATAAAAGAAAAGATCTCTATTCATTGATAAGAAAAAAACTTGAACGGTGATTAGATGGATGATAAAATAGAATCCTAGATCGTGAACAGTGATTCGATGGATGATAAAGAAATAGAATTATTGGTTCAATTCTCCACCTTAACGATAGAAAAAAGGGTTGATCAAATTCTATGGAGTCTGACTCATCGTGATCATTTATCAAAGAATGACTCTGGTTATAAAATCATTGAACAACCAGGAGAAATTTATTTATGATACTTAGTTGAGATTCATAATAAGTATCTCATGAATTATGAGTTTCTTACATCCTGTTTAGAAGAAAGACAGATATTCCCTGCTCATTATCAGACAATCACTTGTTCACAAAAAACCTCATGTGGGGATAATCGTTTTCATTTCCCATCTCATGGAAAACCCTTTTCGCTCGGCTTAGCAGCCCTATCATCCCCCTCTAGGGGTATATTAGTGATAGGTTCTATAGGAACTGGACGATCCTATTGGGTCAAATACCTTGCTACAAACTCCTATGTTCTTTTTCTTTCGGTATTTCTGAACAAGTTCCTAGATAAAAAAATGGTTTTCTTATGTATGAGAGTGATCACTATATGGAGAGTGATGACTATATATAGAGTGATGACGATATGGATCTTGATACAGAGCTGGATCTACTTACTATGATGAATGCACTAACTATGTATATGATTCCAGAAATAGACCGATTTTATACCACCCTTCAATTCAAATTAGAAAAATCAATTTCTCCTTGCATAATATGGATTCCAAACATTCATGATCTGGATGTGAATGAGTCTAATTCCTTATCCCTCAGTCTATTAGTGAACTTTCTCTCTAGGGATTTTGAATGAAGTTTTACTAGAAAAATGTCGTTATTGCTTCGACTCATAAAACCCAAAAAGTGGATCCCGCTCTAATAGCTCTGAATCATTTAAATTAATTCATTAAGATACGAAGCCTTCTTATTCCACAACAACGATAGCACTTTTCACTCTAACATATACTAGGGGGATTTACTTTGAAAATCAAATGTTCCATAGAAATGGATTTGGGTCCATCACCATGGGTTCCAATGCACTAGATCTTGTAGCACTTACCAATGAGGCCCTATCGATTCGTATTACATAGAATAAATCAATTATAGAATTTAATATAATGAGATCCTATCCTCATAGAAAAACATGGTATTTGTGATCCCGGGTCAGATCGGTTCAGGATCATGGAATCCTTTTCTATCAGATAGGAAGGGTTGTTGCACAAAATGTACTTCTAAGTCATTTCCCTATTCAAATATCTTCTATCTATATGTATATAAAGGAATCATGTAATGAAGGGGGTTCTTATTTGTGAAAATTTTACTTCGAACTTGGAACGAGCATGAAGAAATTTAAGATACTTCTTTATCTTTTGAGTTGTTTTGCCGGATGGGTCGCTCAAGATATTTGGTCTCTACCCGGACCCGATGAAATAAATGGGATAACATCTTATGGACTCATTGAGAATGATTGTAATCTATTTCATGGCCTATTATTATAAATAGAAGGCGCTTTGATGGGATCCTCACAGACAGAAAAATATTATAGTCCGTTTGATAATGATCGAGGAGTGACATTGCTTCAGCCCGAACTGAGGAACCACTTCGATATGAAAAATGGATCTTGTTCTATCGTTGATCAGAGATTTCTCTATGAAAAATACGAATTGGAGTTTGAAGAAGGGGAAGGATCCCTCTACCCACAACAGATAATAGAGAAGGATTCATGCAATCAAATTTTTTGGGCTCCTAGAATATGGCACCCTGGGGGTTTCTATTAGATTGTATCGAACCCAATTCATTGGAATTTCACTATGAGGGGGCCAAATTTCGGGGCAAGCAGATTATTTATGAAGAAGAGGATGAGATTCCAGAGAATGATTAGGAGTTGTTTCAGAGTGGAACCATGCAGTACCAGACACGAGATAGAGCTTCCAAAGAACAAGGGTTTTTTCGAATAAGCCCCTTTTGGGACCCTGCAGATCCACTCTTTTTCCTATTCAAAGATCCGCCCTTTGTCTCTGTGTTTTCACATCGAGAATTCTTTGTAGATGAAGAGATGTCAAAGGTACTTCTTACTTCCCAAACAGATCCTCCTACATCTATATATAAACGCTGGTTTATCAAGAATACACAAGAAAATATCTTCAAATTGCTGATCAATCACCGGAGATTGCTTAGAACCAATCGTTCATTATCAAATGGATCTTTCTATTCGAATAAAACTCCATTTGAGAGTTTTCCGTATTTATCAAATCTGTTCCTATCTAACGGAACACTATTGGATCAAATGACAAATACATTGTTGAGAAAAATATGGCTTTTCCCGGATGAAATTAAAATTGTATTCATCATGTAAAAGTAGAAATATTTCCATTCCTTAGCCGGAAATAAATGTGGCCATGAATGAGGGATTCAGTGGAACAGAATGTGGGGGTTAGAGTCGTGAAAAAACTTTTTTATTCCATATTTTGGACCTATGTTCCATGGAACAATATGCTACTGTTGATGAAACGTGGAAGAATTGAAATTCGATCGAAACACTATGTATGGATTCACTACCTAAACAATAATTCTTGAACATCAAACAACTAGAGCCTTTGTTATTCTTATTGATCACTACATTCAAAAATTTCCATGAAAGATGTAACATATGAAAATAAAAAATACGCATGTCTGAAATGGTTGTTATCTGCTCCAAGAACTAATCATTGGTTTCACTGAATAATAACTTAAAAAAAGAGAAGATCCCCACCGCTGCTTTCTCATTGAACGAGTAATCTCCATGAATTTTAGTTGAAGAGGACTCGAACCTCCAAGCTCTATAGCACGAGATTTTGAGTCTCGCGTGTCTACCATTTCACCACCAAGGCATCTTGAAATTGAATCGTATTAGATGTATAGTGGAATATATGAAAAAGGTGCTGATGTGTTGGAGTATTTCGATTGATTGGTCATGTCATTCATATACAAAGTAAGACATCCAATTCTTTCGATTTGAATCAAAAGATGGACTCAAACCGATTTCTCTCAATATAAATGATGCCCAAAGAAGAGTGGTTAATAGGGTGGTGAATGAGAGATGTCAAAAGTAGGCCTGTGGTGCTGCGCCTATCTCATTCCATTTGATGGAATTGTTCTCTCTTAAGTAGATCATTTACGCGAGGGGATCTCTTTTCATGGTTTTTTCTAGTCATTACTTGTTAATTATTTTTTTTGATTCCCTTCCTCGTTTAAGTATAAGACTGAATGGCCTTTTATGCTCACTCATGAATAAACATGTTTTGAAGAGATGAAATAGAACCAGTGTGATGCTCTTTTTATCATTTTATCAGAGGTTGAATCGAGAAGAATGAGGCCAAAAATGAGGAGACATTCTGGGAAAATCAAACCATCAAAGAGAAGAACAAAACACCTTCATCAACAAAATGATCGTAGAATCGAGAATGAAGTTTTCATTATATACATGCCAGATCATGAATTAGTAACTTCATCCAATATCCAAAAAAATTCCAATTGTTTCGATTTCTATTGGAATGGAATATTTACAGAATCCCTATATCATGGGATCAAACCTTATTCCTTGGTATTGACATGAGATGACTCTACTTCTTATTCTTAATCAAGTCCCCTCCTGTTTTTCATTGACCCATTTGATGTTTCTTTTGTTTCCTTTTCATTTGTTTGGATTAATAATTACGATTCTTGATTCAACTATTTATTCTTTTCCGATCGAGATGTATAATAGATCCAGGATTAAAGAAAATGTGCAAAAGCTTGATTTTCCTCTGCCCTTCGATAAGTATCTTCTTTTTTGTGTATGGCATCGCCACTCCCTTTGGCAGTATCCACTAATTCAGAACATAATTTGGAAGCTGTATTTCTAGCTGGATGTTTTTGGGATGCCTATAATAACCAACGAATGGAAAGTGATTTTCCTTGTGTGGATATTATTTCAATGGGAACATGATTCGTCGATCCCCCTACACATTTTGTTTTTATTGCGATATCAGGACTGACTCCACGTATTTCTTGACGTAAAACAGATAGTGGATTTCTTTCTGTCTTTTGTTGAATATTTTTCACGGCTCGATAGATAATTTGATAAGCCAATGGTTTTTTCCGTGTTTCAGAATATGGTTCACCAACATGTTAACTAATCGATTATGATAAATTGGATCAAATTTTGCAGTTTTTTCTTCTGTAGTACCTCAACGTGACATGAGTGTGAAAGGGGGGGGGGGGGTTCAAGAATCCATTTATTTATATATAAGGAAGGGTACACACTTATTTTGGATTTTTTACTCCATATTGTAGGGTGGATCTCGAAAGATATGAAAGATCTCCATCCAAGCCGTACATACGACTTTCATCGAATAAGGCTTTCCACAAAATTCTATATTTCTCTATGAGATCGAGTATGGAATTCTGTTTACTCACATTCCATTTGGAGTATCCATTTCCCTCAATTTTTTCTTCTAGGATTGGAAATCCGGTATTTTACATATCCATACCATCTGTTGAGTCCTTGGGTTTCCGAAATCGTTTAATAATAATAATCATAAGTGTTTCGAATCACTTCTATTTTAATCGGACCTGTTCTAAAAAGTCGAGGTTTTTCGAATGGTTTTTTGACGAAAAAGTCAGGCAAAACCTCTTCAATTCTTTTTTGATTATTGGATGGACCTTGGACATATAATCGTTCTGAATTGAATCTCTTTAGAAAGAATATCTTTTTTCTCATCATGGTAGCCTGCTTATCCCTTTACGAAACCTTCGTGATTGGGTTATCCATACACTTCACATGTTTTTTCACATGGCATCATCAAATGATACAAGTATTGGATAAGAATATACAATGCACTAGAACACCCTTGTTGACGATCCTTGACTCCGACAACATCTAGGGTTCCTCGAACAATGTCATATCTCATGCCGGGTAAATCCTTAACCCTTCCCCCTCTTACTAAGACTACAAAATGTTCTTGTAAATTATGGCCAATACCAGGTATATAAGCAGTGATTTCAAATCTGGAGGTTAATCGTACTCTGGCAACTTTACGTAGGGCAGAGTTTGGTTTTTTGGGGGTGATAGTGGAAAAGCTGACAGATAGGTCACCCTGACTGCCACTCTACAGAACCATAAATGATATTTTCACCTCATATGGCTCCTCATTCAATTCATTCGAAGTCATAGGATCCTATTCCACGTTTAAGAATCTCCCTTACTCTGTCCCGAGTAAGTATAGGACCCATTCAGTCACGTTTTCATGTTCCAATGGAACACTTTCCATTTTTATTATCAAAGGATAAGATTATTCTTTTTACCAAACATATGTGGATCCAATCATGATCATATAAATAATAAGAAAAAGTGATCTTTCTCGATCACTTTCCCAGATTCTTCGAGAATCATCCTTTGAAAGTTTTCATTTTTTCATTTTGAATCTGGGTTCTTCTACTACTATTTTATTTCCCTATCTTTCTATCTTTTCCCTTCCATCATTCTTGAATTCTCATAGTGATTTCCTTGACCCATTTTCTTATCATTGAGCGATGGGTAGAAATCAATCAGATTGATTTTTCGATCAAAATACTATATCTTTTATGTGAAATCCTCGGTTTTTTTCTCTTCATCTTCTCTATCCCTATCCCATAGGTAGAGCGTATGAAAATCAATAGAGCACCTTCTTCTGTATGAATCTATATGTTTACATTCCAATTCCTTCATTGAGTACCTCCCAAGGAAAAAAACCGAATAGGATCCCATGGACGGGTTAGTGTGAGTTTATCCATGGGGTTATGCATCATTCTTCAAATTGGAATCTATTTTCTGAAAGATCCTAGATTTCGTGCTTTGGTGGGTCTTCGAGATCCTTTTGAGGACCTATGTTGTGTTGAAGAAAACTCGATAGAATCCGATCAATTGCTAATGGTCACGGTAGCAACGGAGGATCATTATACAGAAAAGAAAATTTTTTCTATGTTTTTTCTATGTTATAGTATTTTATAGTATTTTATATTAGTATTAGTGAGTGATTCCGGCTCAGTGAGTCCTTTCTTCCGTGATGATGTTGGGGTCCTACATTTTTTTGTCTCTGTGGACTGGACCGAGGAGAATAGGGGTTCCAAGGTACCATGATAAAAGAAAATAGGTTTACCTCTTTCATCAAAAAACAATGTAGTTAGACTCTCATGTCGATCTGAATAATGAATCATACTTTGTTCTACATCTACGGAGGTCCATCTTTGCCTGCTAGTCAAGAGGATAGCT